>JAFBMP010000009.1:0-4800000 GCA_019976485.1 Apiospora pterosperma
CCTAACCCTAACCCTAACCCTAACCCTAACCCTAACCCTAACCCTAACCCTAACCCTAACCCTAACCCTAACCCTAACCCTAACACTTGCTCGCTTGTCCTAGCTCCCTTCATATACTAGTTTAACCCTCTTTCAAACTCTAGGTATATAGTTAACATAGTATAATAGAAACATTACGAATGGTTCTTCTTCAGCCATCCCCAATACTGGTCTACGCCGACCATCGCTGTCCGGCATAACCCGTACATATCGACTCCCTAGACCCGAATCCGCTTCCCCCAGAATACGTCCGCCTTCCTATATATATCTACCCCGTGCTTCTCTGCCTCCGCCAACATCATTCTTTTAATAGCCCGTCCACCCTCTATCCCCTTTTCGTACAGCAGGAGTGTAGCGATAGACACAAGCAGGCCTTCATAGCCGCATTTCCCTTCTCTCTACCGCACCATCCGGCCCCCGTCCCCGGCTACCGCTCCCCATCCCGAACACCATCCAGCTAGCAGATAACACTAGTAGCACCCCCCGTGCTCTTCTAGTTTAATTCCGCGTAAAGTTATCGCCAGCTGCTTTATACGCAACTCCGAACCTTTCTCGAACGACGACCCTAAAAGCGGACATGCCTCCTTTTCATAGCGTATAAAGACCTGCTCCCGCTAAGAGCATTGTCCACACCACCCTAAAAGCCGCTGTACGATCGATTTGAACTGGTCGATCTGCCCTAATTCTACCTGCCGTGTTCTCCGTACGAACTGCTACTGCCACTAGATCGACTGCTATTATAGCTGCCATGTTGTAGCTACCTCCTTTTCCTCCTTTTCCTTCTTTTCCTCCTCTCCCTCCTCTTCTTCCTCTTCTGCCTCTTTATCCTCCTCTCCCTCTTCTTCCTCTTCTGCCTCTTCATCCTCCTCTCCCTCCTCTTCCTCTTCATCCTCTTCCCCATCCTCTTCCCCCTGACCCATCACTCTCTTCCACCATCTCCTCATCTGCTATTTCCTCAACCCCTATTTCCTCCCTAAAACTCTCCTCTTCCTCCGAACCCCTTTCTACCCCTGACTCTTCTGCCTCTTCTGCCTCTGCTGCTTCTGCTTCCTCTACCTCTACCCGCTTCCTCTTATGCGTCTTGGACCGCCGTTTTTCACAGAGATCGCAGGCCTCTTCACCCGCCTCGCATCCGGCCCTGCCACTATGCCCGTCCATAACCTGGTCTAGGAGAATACGCCGGCATCCCCCGCGCCCCTGAATATAGCCCCCTATGTCGTTCCATCCGTTCTCGAAGGATTGCGAAGGCCCTGCGCTCTGGTCCGGCCGGACGAAGATCACCGACTCCGCCATGAACCCATCCCGCCCGGCCCGTCCGCTCTCTTGAATATAGTCCCGGAGCGAGCGCGGGGCCCCGACGTGGAAGACGTACCGTATGTCCGGGATGTCGAGCCCGGCCCCGAGCGCGTTGGTCGACACGATAGCACCCCCTTGCTGCACCCACCGCTGCATGATCGCCGACTTCTTCTCCGTGTCCCCGATGCCGGCGTGGAATGCGAGGCAGCCGATCTCCTTCGCCACCCGCTCGACCTGACCACGCTGTGTGCAATATAGAATTATACGCGGTGGCGTGGGCGGAGCTAGAAGCGCCCGGACGTGTTCGACCGCATCCCGGCCGTCCGCAGCCGCGTCTTTCACACGGAGCACCGAATAGGCGAGGTTCTTCCGTACAGTACGGCTGCGGAAGATGGACGTACGCGAGAGGTCGATGCCGGTGGCCTCGGCGAAGGCGGCCATGTCCCGGAGGGCGAGGGTGGCGGTCAAGAACAGAATCTGAACCCCGAACTCGATCATCGTACGACCGACCTCGCGGAGCTGGGGCCGGAAGTGGAACGTGCTGTCGAGCACCATGTGCGCCTCGTCTAGCACGACCCTGTCGAGGAGATGCCACGTGGCGAGCTGCTGCACATAGTTATGGAAGTTCTTCGTGACGGCGGATTCGGGGGTAACGAACACGATGCGCGCCGTCTGCGTGGGGCCGAAGGAATAGATCCAGCTGTCGATGCCGAGCTTCTGGCACCGCTTCGACATGTCGTCCTGCAAGGCGACGAGGGGTGTGATGACGACGGTCACGCCGCCGGAAGAGGCATAGGCAGGGAGCATAAACGTCAGGCTTTTCCCTTCTCCTGTGCCGGCGATCTGGATGATGGGGCTCTTCCCCTGAATCACGGCCTGGAGTACAGCCACCTGACGGCCGCGGAACCTGGCGTCGTTGTCCTGGAGCATCCGCCGTAGGACATGGGGCAGGTTCGCCTTGCTCAGGACCTGCAGCCGCCGGAGGGAGAGGTTACCCTGTAGTTGCTCATAGGGGCCTACTGCGCGGTCGTCGTCCTCCGGGCCGGAGTTGAACGTCAGGAACCGGTGCCACAGTGTACTGATGGTGTAATACTGCTCCTGGTGCGAGGCGGTGCCCGAAGAGTGCGTCTGGGCCGTACGAGCATACACCATGCCGTCCGTGTTGGCACTATGTGCGGCTTGCCGGGCCCAGGCTGCCGAAGGGCCGTCTTCGTCCGAATCCGAATCGGAACCGTCGCCGGCGTTCGAGGTCGTCGAATCGCGGAATGCCCCCTGGAGGAACTGCCTTGAGATGGCAATAGCAATATGGCGGTAGTCGTGGATGTTTAACCGTACGCCGATGTGCCGGGCCGATGCCTCTTCTAGCATCCGCCGCATCTGGTCCCCTGACCAGAGTTCGTCCGGGATTTTGTCGGCTTCGTTCCGTATAAGCCGTGTGGCAAATAGGAAGCCGCTCCGGAGAGAACCGTGGCCGGCCATCTCTAAGACGGTTTCCCAGAAGGGCAGGACGAGCCACAGATAGCGTACGAGGTCGATGCCGATCTCGTGTGGGAGGAACCGATGGATGACTTTCAGGGTCTGCTTCGAACGGGACCCTTTATGGTAGGTGGTCATAAAGCAGACGAGGCCTTTCCAGAGGAAGATGTTCCGGACGCCACCGTACGGCGTATTCCGATGCCGCACGCTGAGAATCTCGGAAGCCCGCGCCGGTTGGCCGCCGGTAAAGTGCATCAGAACAAGGAGGGTGGAGCGGAAGCGTTGGACTAAGTCGGTATACTCCCGTAGAGCGGCGGGTTGTATACTACCCGCGGAAAACCAGGCGGCCTCGAGTTCTGGGCGTGCTATTATCCGCTGAATCACCCAGGTGTCGGTATCTGCAAAACATGTGTTCCGCGGGTCCGTTATGAAGGTATAGTCTGGCTGTATGTTGTTCATGTCGTCATGCATACCCTGTAGCGAGGAAAGGGGGAAGTCTTCTCCCTCTTGTAGAAATAGGAGGGAGGACATGATCTGACGTAGCTCGACGGCCAGGTTGTGAACGAGCTCGATGAACTGGGTCATGGTGAGGGAGATTTTCCCATGGAGTACACGCTCCCCGTCCCACTCGATGCTGGCGGTTGCTGGCGTAGTTCTCGCCAGGGTCATGCCGTACGAACGTGCCTCGAAGATCCAGTCTGCCGGCGTAGGTTGCGATTCGGCCGAGACGATGGTGAAATAACGGAAGACTCTACTGCGGACCAGAGCGAATAGAGAGGGACCATCTTCCAAGGACAGACGAAACTGCTCGTACGCCTGTTGGAGGAGGAACAGACGGCCTATCTTGAGAATGGCCGAATAGATGGGCGTAGACTGGTGGGGGGAAAGCCAGGTGATAGACGCCGTGGTACCACGGACGCCAAGGATGCTCAACGCACCGAGGAGAGCACTGTCGTAAGGAGAACCTGGAAGGGCGTGGTCGAACAAAGCATTACAGAAGGAGAGACATAGCCGATCTAATTCGGGATATGCCTGTTCAGGGACGGGTTGGTCCTGCGTCTCGAAGAAGATGTCCAGCTGTGCGATCGCCTCCTCTTGGGGAGGAGAGAGCTGGAAAGGGGGGGTCTGCTCGTCCAGCCAGATCTGTGCTCGAAGGACGTAGCCGATCACCTGCTTCCATAGATTCGTATACCGTATACTGGTCGACGGTTCGACCTGTCCGGAAAAGGGCACGTTCGGCTTCTGTTCACGGTTCCGCCGGTTGAGTTCGAATAGTACGGCCAGGCCAGCGACGTCTACTGCAGCTGTAGCCTGGGCACGTCGTACGAGGCGGTCGATGCTATGCCATACTTCCTCTAGCAAGGCGATTTCGGAAGCTTCGGTAGTAGGGGGCCAGCCTTCAGTCGCCTGTAAGCTGACCAACGTACGAAGGTGTACATAGTCGAACCCTTCGAGATGTTTCGCCCAGCCCACGCGGTGAAGCCACAGGTTAGGTTCGTGACCATGTCCTAGGCTGATGATCGAGGTGGAGGCACGGGCGGCGGACGTTCGAGCCTTGAAGTCGGAGAGTATATCCTGCCCCGGGGGCTGGGAAAGGGGGAGAGGGGAGGCGGGAGCAGGAGTCACTTCGAACAAGAAACTACCTGATCCGGTACGAAAAAACCGCTGGTGGTATACATTAGTACGCCAAGGGGGCTTAAACTCCGCTCGATATAGAGCCTGCGCGGCGGCACTGCTCTTTCGGACCCAGGGGTTCACCCATCCATGCTGGGTAGTGCAGTGGTCTCGCATAGTTTTTTTATGTGAGTATATGGAAGGGCACTGGTCACATGCGTAGCCATCTGGACGTGGCGGGAGAAGAACAGGGAAAGGCCTTGTCGTAGTAGGAGGGCGGCGGAGGTGGACCAGATCAGACCTGGAGGCTAGCACCGAAGGGATTTCCCGCACGACAGCAGTGATACTCTTCCTGGCCGGTACGGGAAGATGCTGATGCTGTCTGTTCAGATGCGTGAGAGCTTCGTCTGCTAAACAAGCATGTCGACAGATGGTGCAAATAATAATGCGGTAGTCTTCTAAGTAGGTGAAGGGTTCCATGATGAAATAAGATTCTGTGTAGGAGAGAAGAGAGAAATGAAATAGACAAGAGACTGAAGGGAGGATGAATACATCCCTTCCGCCATCTAATTTTATTTTTTTACATCCCAAGCTGTGGCACGTAGCAAGGGGGTCAGTTGTTACCCGTATATTATTTAATTAGCACCCGACATTTACCCGGCGTCGGTAGAATCGGCGCCCCTCCATCCCTTACAGCAACCGCATTCCAGGCCCTCCAGTCCCTCGGCAGGCCCTCCACCACCCCTCCAGCATACACATCAGGTATTCCAGGCCTGCCAGCTCATCAGTAGGCCTTCCACTGCAGTTCCAGCACGCACATCGGTTATTCTAGGCCCTCCAGCACACTGGCAGCACGCCAGCCCACTGACACGCCCCCTATCACACTTCCGGCAACCGTGGTCCAGGCCTCTCAGTCCAGGCCTCCAGCCCATCAGCAGGCCCTCCGCCGCAGCTCTAGCACGCACACCAGTTATTCCAGGCCTCCTGCCTACTCACAACACCCCCAGCGACCTCGTTCAGGCCTCTCCATCCACTAACAGCACGCGCAGTGCAGCCCTCTAGCACATCCATCAGTTATTCCAGGCCTCCAGCACACCTCCAGCACGCACAGCAGTTGTTCCAGGCCTCCCTGCCTGCTGACGACACCCCCAGCGCCCTCTTTCAGGCCTCTCCATCTACTAACAGCACGCGCAGCCCAGGCCTCCAGCACATCAGCAGTTGTTCCAGGCCCTCTATCGTAGCTACAGCACCTCAGTCCCTCCGCCGCATCTCCAGCACACCCCCAGCACCTACGTCATTAGTTCCAGGCCTTTCAGCCGGTCGACAGCCCCTCCAGCGCAGCTCCAGGACCCACTATAAAAAGGTGCGAGCAGCCAACAAGACCCACCTCTTCACCCAAAAGCGGTAATACGGTCAGCCAATAGGATGCACGTCTTCCACCTAAAGCGGTAATCGACAATGAACATATCTTCATATACACTTCTCCAATCAATTGCATCTACTAAAGACATGCGCTTCTTCAATCGAAAGCGACTGCTCGCATCTTCTGCCAGAGTCTGTGTGCAAACCGATGTGGGGCGCGCTACCCCGTGGGGTAAAGGCGGGTACGGCTGCCGATAATGAGTATTCTTCAATTGAATAAGGCCATGCGTCTCTTCCATCAATCGCGACAACCAAGTACGTTCATAACATACAACAGCCAAGGTCTCCAATGACTTACAACAACCAAGAACATGCACTTCTTCAATCAATGACAACAATCAAAGTCTTCAATTTCATGCGCCTGCTCGTGGTGCGTAGCTAAAACGCATAGCTGGAGTATGTGGCTAGAATCTGTGGCGCAAGACAATGTGGCGCGAACTACTCCGCGGGGTAAGTATGGCTACGGCTGCCTACAGGTAGTATTCTTCAATTGCTAAAGCATTTCTTCAATTCAATACGACAACCAAGAATACGAGCTTCTTCAATCATATGCGACGACGAAGTACGTCTATTCAATGGAATAAGAACATGCGCTTCTTCAATTACATGCGACAACGTACGTCTACTCAATAGAATAAGAACATGCGCTTCTTCAATTGCATGCGACCACCAAGTACGTCGATTCCCTACGACGAGACCCCGCGCTTCTTCAATCAATCGCGACAACCAAGGACTTCAATGGCATGCAACCACCAAGAACACGCGCCTCTTTAAACCTATACGACAAGCAACGATTTGAATTAGATACGCCTGCTAATAACATGCACTTCCTCAATGAAGTACGCTCATTAATAATATGCATTCATTGGCCATCTCATGTATACGCAGCGAATAAGGTCGTGGCCCAATTGGGATGACAAGAGGGTCATGACAACAGCGTCTCTTACTACGCAAAGCAGTTAGTATGAAGGCACTAACCCAATTGAGATAACAAGAGGGTGATGACAACCGACACCCTGGCGCGCCCCACCGTAAAAAAGTTGTGCGCACTAACCAAATTGAGGTGACAAGAGGGTGATGACAACCACCCCCCCAAAACTTATGCCCCACTTGCACGGACCACAAGTGGCGACCATCGACTCTCTTGTCACCTTGAATAAGTGATAGTTTCTTAGCCATGATTTCCAGGCATACACAGCGACTAAAGGGTTCAACGAAAAATCGTTTTTCGACCAAGTCATACTATATTACTAGCCACACTGTCAGCCACATCAGCCACGCAGTCCATAGCCGCATCCCCAACCAGACCAACGTTAGATTTCCACCGATTTCTAACAACCAGTTCAATTTCAATGAAATTATTTTTTAACTAAATCACGCTAGATTACTAGCCACACTATCAGCCACATCAGCCACACGGTCGCATTCCTATACTGGTCGTATTTATATACGTAGCTTCCTATACTGGTCGCTTTCCCACGTATAGCTTCCCATATAATCGCATTCCCACGCATAGCTTCTCATACGGTCGCTTTTTTACGCATAACGACCATACTTATTACCTAGGAAGGCTGGAAATACTGGCTGGGCTGGAAATAACATAATTACTTAAAGGAGTTAGCCGATCGACGTAGCGGGAGGGCCGCTATTAGCTGCCGGGGCTAACAACCTAAAACGCTGCTAGTTACTATAGACATACGATTACATGACTAAATAAGGTTAGCGTATAAACAGGGCGGGAGGGCTGCTATTAGCTGGCACACGGGAAATAATAATATGTAAGGCGCCGAGCAGATACTAGCTGTAGAATAGCTACGAGTATGCAATAGCCATAGTATATAAAGTGGCTGAGCTAACAGGTGCTGGACGTCCACTAACGACTAAAACTAAACGGATACTACTTTCAGGCTATTTACAGGGCAATAAGTGCTAAATGTTCACTAATTATAATATGCATAGATAACAGAATAGCTATGCCAGGCGAAGGCGTGTGCGACTAGTGCTTTACGTTAACTGCTTCCAGGCTAGTTACAGGTCGATAAGTGCTGTACGTTAACTGCTTCCAGGCTAGTCACAGGTCGATAGGTACTGGACGTTCACTGCTAACTGGTACTGTACGTCGACTGCTTCCAGGCTAGTCACAGGGCGATGGGTGCTTGGATGTTCACTGCCGACTGGTTCTTTACGTCAACTGCTTCCAGGCTAGTCACAGGTCGATAGGTGCTGGACGTTCACTGCTTCCAGGCCATTTACAGGGCGATAGGTACTGGACGTTCACTGCTGACTAGTGCTGTACGTCGACTGCTTCCAGGCCATTTACAGGGCGATAGGTCTGGATGTTCACTGCCGACTGGTGCTTTACGTCAACTGCTTCCAGGGCTAGTCACAGGTCGATAGGTGCTGGACGTTCACTGCTTCCAGGCCAGTTACAGAGTAATAAGAGCTATTGATAATAATGTGCTAAAAGGTCACTATTTTTAAAATATTTAATGTATACTTATAATATTCTAACTAAGTGCTTATATGAAATAGATATAATTCTATATAATAATACCACTATGATCACCATGTTCATAGTTTAACCTTAAACATCTGGTTTTTATTTTTCTCTTATAATATGATTATTTTACACATCATGATTTCCAGATGCACAATAACAGAGAGGTTCAGTAAATTACTATCTTTTAAGCTTTCTACCAGCTATAAATTCTACACATGCACAGTAATAGAAGGGCTCAGTAAAATCCCGTATTTCAGCCATGTTGAAGTCCGATTTTCCGGCATGCACATAACCGAAGGGTAATGAGCCTCGTAGGGATAGTATAGTAACCAGCCGATAAGCACTATTACCAGCGTAACAGAAGAGCTCAGTAAATAGCTAACTTTCATACTGCCTACCAGCTATTAATTATAAGCCTGCATAGTAATAGAAAGGCTTAATCGGATACTATCTTTCAGCCATAACGATGTCTCGATTTCTAGGCATGCACATAACCGAAGGGTAGTCGATCGCCCTGAGGCAGAACCAGTGATAAGCGCTATAACCAGCGATAAGCACAGCAGTTCTAATACTTACTTACCGCCTAGTCCTATTAAAATGCACTTAATCAAATGCATGCCGCACATTTTTAATTCACTAGGCGTATTATAGTCATTCGCCGCATGGCCTGGCACCTATTCGCCGTGTCTATCACCCATTCGCCGCCGCATAGTCCGTTACCTATTCGCCGTATAGTCTAGTTAGCGACCGGTCGCATAGCCCGGTAGGCGTGGTCCGATTACTAACCGGCTGTATGGTTTTATTTACATAGATAGTCTAGCACCGATCTGCCGCATGGCCCGTTACCTGTTCGCCGTATAATCTAGTACCCACTTACCCCGTATAGTCCGGTCCTGCTATCGCATAATCCTATTATATTGCACTTAATACTACCTCTTTATAACCAGATGCATTATGTATAATTGAGTCTATAAGTCCGAAAAAGAACAGAATAGTCTCCTGCTTTCAGCGACTCGATGCATCTACTTTTTATATAGCCGTTAGTATTATGAGGCTGTGCGATAGTCTATTTAGGAAGCGGTAATATCCACGTTAACGCTCTGGTCCTGCCTACAGTACGTACCGCGTTAACAGTTAGATACTGCGATTGTCCTCCAGTACGTACCGCGTTAACGGTCGGTCCTGCCTGCAGTACGTACCGCGTTAACGGTCGGTCCTGCCTGCGGTACGTACTGCGTTAACAGTTGGATGCTGCGATTATCCTCCAGTACGTACCGCGTTAACGGTCGGTCCTGCCTGTAGTACGTACCGCGTTGACGGTCGGTCCTGCCTGCGGTACGTACTGCGTTAACAGTTGGATACTGCGATTGTCCTCTAGTACGTACCGCGTTGACGGTCGGTCCTACCTGCAGTACGTACCGCGTTAACGGTCGGTCCTGCCTGCGGTACGTACTGCGTTGACAGTTGGATGCTGCGATTGTCCTCTAGTACGTACCGCGTTGACGGTCGGTCCTGCCTGCGGTACGTACTGCGTTAACAGTTGGATGCTGCAATTGTCCTGCGGGTACGTACTTCATCGAATTGTGGCCAGTGCTTACGCTAGTCCTACGTTAAAAAAACATGGCGAAAATGGCGACCGACCTGCACGCTTCAACGTCGAATAGAATAGATTTACTGGGAGTAATCAATTAGAAAAAGAGATTGAATGGGAATTCAATACTGCGCGAATGCGCTAGCGAAGTTTCGGATTGATTAAGCGCGATACGGTGCTGTCGCGGCTGTGTGAAAATGCGAAAGAGGTGGAAAAAGTTCAACGGAATTTTGACTAAGTCCTACGCCCAAACAGCGAAATACACATACAAACCGCCCATAGATAAGAATATACGCTTCTTTAATTATATGCGATAACGTACGTTTATTTAATAGAATAAGAATATACGCTTTTTTAATTGCATGCGACTACTAAGTACGTCGATTCTTTACGACGAAACCCCGCGCTTTTTTAATTAATCGCGATAACTAAGGACTTTAATAGTATATAACCACTAAAAATACGCGCTTTTTTAAACCTATACGATAAGTAACGATTTAAATTAGATATGCTTACTAATAATATACACTTCCTTAATAAAGTACGCTTATTAATAATATGTATTTATTAATTATCTTATATATACGCAGCGAATAAGGTCGTGGCCTAATTAGGATAATAAGAGGGTTATAATAACAGCGTTTCTTACTACGCAAAGCAGTTAATATAAAGGTACTAACCTAATTAAAATAATAAAAGGGTAATAACAACCGATACCCTAGCGCGCCCCACCGTAAAAAAGTTATACGCACTAACTAAATTAAAGTGATAAAAAGGTAATAATAACTACCCCCCTAAAACTTATACCCTATTTACACGGACTATAAGTAGCGACCATCGATTCTTTTATTACTTTAAATAAGTAATAAGGTACGGCTACTAATAATAAGTATTTTTTAATTAAATAAAATTATACGTTTCTTTTATTAATCGCGATAATTAAGTACGTTTATAATATATAATAACTAAAGTTTTTAATAACGTATAATAATTAAAAATATATACTTTTTTAATTAATTATAATTATTAAAAATATACGCTTTTAAGTATATTAATTATATACGATAATAAAGAATATATACTTTTTTAATTATTTTTAATTTAATACGCTTATTTATAATACGTAATTAAAATATAGAACTTAAATATATAATTAAAATCTATAGCGTAAAATAATATAGCGTAAATTATTTTATAAAGTAATTATAATTATAATTACTTATAAATAATATTCTTTAATTATTAAAGTATTTTTTTAATTTAATACGATAATTAAAAATACGAGCTTTTTTAATTATATATAACGATTAAGTATATTCATTTAATAAAATAAGAATATACGCTTTTTTAATTATATATAATAATATATATTTATTTAATAAAATAAAAATATACGTACTTTTAATTATATATAATTATTAAATACGTCGATTTTTTACGATAAAACTTTACGCTTTTTTAATTAATTATAATAATTAAAGACTTTAATAATATATAACTATTAAAAATACGCGTTTTTTAAATTATATATAATAAATAAAGATTTAAATTAAATATATTTATTAATAATATATACTTTTTTAATTAAATATACTTATTAATAATATATAACGTGGTTCATTACTAAACGGTCAAAATCCCTAAACGGTTAACCTATTACACTTCTCTAATCCATTAAACTTTAACACGTAATAATTCCATAACTATTATACCTGAACTTTCCAAAAAACAGAGGCTATAGTTAATAGTTTAAGCGATACGTAATACAACGTAAAAAATTTCTATACTAGTAATCGCGAAGTTATATAACGTCCTTAATACCACCTTACGCGCTCGAATTACCAGCCGATAAACTAACCGCAATAAAGGCATAATATAACGAAAACTCGATCCGATTAAAAAGAAAGTAATTAAAGATTATATAATCGATTTAAATACCCGAGGAATACTTCCGACGAAGGGTTATATTATAAATATGGCCAATCTTCTATTAGATTCGCGTAATAGCGACCGTATAAGCAAAAAATAGGTTACGCGTTATATTCGACGTAATCCAGAATTAACGACTCGAATAAATCGGAAATACGATTACTAAAAAGCTCTTTATAAAGATCCAGGCGTTATTTCGGGTTAGTTTAAACTAGTTACGAACATTAAGGTTAAATACGGTATCGTCGATAAAAACATGTGGAATTTCGACGAGACCGGCTTTATAATGGGAATTATTAGGTTAATATTGGTCGTTATATACGCCGATCAACGCGGGAAAGCAAAATTAATACAGTTTAGTAATCGGGAATAGTCGATAGCTATCGAATGTATTAATTCGTAAGGTTATTATATCCCGCCGTTCTTAATCGTTTAAAGTAAATATTACCTTGCGAATTAGGCTACCGAATACGAATTACTAAGCGATTAAGTTATTAAACCGACTTTTAATAGATAGACTAATAATAAAACAGGCTTAAACTGGGTTAAGCATTTCGATTAGTATATTCGATCGTCGATAAAAGGTCGATATCGCCTTTTAATTATTAACGGCTATAAGAGCTATATATTAGTGGAATTCGATAATTATTATAAAGCTAATGATATTATTACCGTTAGTATGCCTCCTTACTCTTCTTATTTATTCTAGCTATTAGATATAGGGCTTTATTCGCCTTTAAAACGCGTATATTTAAAAGAAATCGAGCTATTTATTAAGATGTCGATAAACTATATTATAAAGCTCGATTTCTTTATCGCATTTAAGGCTGCGTATTTTAAGGTTTTTAATGAAAATAATATTCGATCTGGATTCCGCGCTTTTGGTTTAGTACCTTATAATCCTAATGAGGTAATTAATAGGCTGGATATACGTCTTCGGACGCTTTTACTTATCCTATTACGTCCAGGGATAGCCAGTACTTATAATCCCTAAATACTAACTACCCTTAATTAAGTAAGTAAATAATTTACTTTTATTAAACGTAGGATCTCTAGTTATTAAAGAAGCTTTTTAATATAAATTTTATAAGCGGTAAACTAAATAACGAAAGGTTTAACGATAATAGTATATAAAGTAACTTTAATGCGCGACCGGATGCGTACACTAGAAAAGGCTAATTTGGCACTTTCTAAGCGCCGGAGAGCTTTAAAACCGCGAGTTTAAGATAGAGGACCTTTTAGTATTGACTAGAATTTGGAGCTACTGTCTGAGAAGTTAAAAGGGAAGCGTCCAGCGAACAATGAGGGTAAAGAAGGGGGTCCGTTAAAACGGAGGGCAGGACGTGAGAGGCGCTGTGGTACATGCGGCGAAACCGGCCATAATGCGCGAACATATGAAATGGAGGTAGAATTGGATAATAAATTAGATAGCGAGTAGTTTTAATTGATTAAAAGCGTTGTGGTTAAGATAATTTATATGATAGTGTCGAAATGTGCTGAGAGTTGACCGTTTAGGGATTTTGACCGTTTAGTAATGAACTACGTTATATTATTTAATTAATATATTTTATTTAGTTTTATTAAATTTACTTTTTAATAATTATTTAATTAATAAACGCTACTTTTTACTTTAAAATAATATTAATTAAAACCTCTGTTTTTTATTAATACTTTCTTTTTTATTATATTTATTAATTTTTTTATTATTTTCTTTTTTAAAACTTTAAATTTACTTTTTTTTATAATAATATAATTATTTACTTTTTGTTACACAGTAGCACTAATACTATTTATACTATCCTTACTGTGTTATCGGTTATTGCCTTATTAGGCTTAGTACGGCTGGTACGCACTGATCACCAGATCAGCTTCTATCTCTTTCGTTCACTTTCGACAGCTTTCTTTAAGCTTTAGCTTACGTATATAGTTACGCAAGCCGTCTCTTTCTAGAGCCTTCCTTCAGGCCTTCCAGCGCCTATATTTACAGGCTCTTTAGCACTCCTTTAAGTAGTCTCCAAGTAAGCAATACACACTGAATTATTACCTTTATATAAGCTCTTTTAATTCCCGTGTTCCCCTACAGCTACAGTAGTAGCTGTACGCCTTTTCGATCCACTGACTGTTACCCTGCTGTTATACTGGTCCGGCTCTAGCTCTTGCTCCAGCCGTCACCCTGCTATAGCACCAGGCCTTTCAGCCGTCACTCTGCCGCTGCTCCAGGCCTCTCTAGTCGCCCTGTAACTGCGCCAGACTTACATCATAGCCCTGTAGCTCATCTATACACCTGTAGCTACAGCACTATCGGTGCTGACCCTGTAGTTCCGGCCTTCGTAACTATTGGATCTCCCTAGCAGTCACCTGGCTGGTGAGCGCTGCTTCCTGCTTTGGGGTAACCTTGGTTGGGACCTCCGCCCCCTGCCAACACTTTTTAATAATTACTTTATTTTATTATATATTAATTACTTATTACTTTTTTTATACTCTTTTATTTATTATATTATAATTATTATTTATTTTATTATTATTTTATTTTCTTTTTACTTTAATATACACTTTATTTATTTTATTTTATTTTTATTTTATTTTATTATAATTTTTATTTATTTATTATTTATTTATTTTTATATTTTAATAGCTTTATTATTTTATAAATATATAATTATATTTATATATTATTTTATAATTTTTTTTATTTATTTATAATTATTATTTTAAAAAGTTATTATATTAAAAATAAATTAAAGTATTAAATCTCTTTTTTATTTCTATATATATAAAATTATTATATTAAAGTATTATTATATTAAAGTTAAAATAAAGTAAAGTATAATAATTATTATATTTAAAAGTTATTATATTTAAATTAAAATAAAGTATGAATTATATCGGCAGAAGCACTAGTGTCGGCAGCAGTAATAACAGAAGCATTAGCGTCGGCAGCAGCAGTAGTAGAAGCACTAACGTCGGCAGCAGCAGTAATAAAAGCACTAGCGTCGGCAGCAGCAGTAGTAAAAGCACCAGCGTCGGCAGCAGCAGCGGAAGCACTAGCGTCGGCAGTAGCAGTGGCAGAAGCACTAGCGTCGGCAGCAGCAGCGGAAGCACCAGCGTCGGTAGCAGCAGTGGCAGAAGCACTAGCGTCGGCAGCAGCAGTAGCAGAAGCACCAGCGTCGGCAGCAGTAGCGGTAGCGGGAGCGGCGGCGGCATAGGCGTCAGGGTTAGTAATACGAACCTTAAATTTATTAATAGCAGCCCAGCTGTAGTTAGTCTCGATAGCGATGGCTATAATATTTTTATAGCTATTAAAAAAGGAGTGTATAACGGAGGGAAAGGTAAGGAAATTAATAGTTAAAGAGATAGTAGTAACGGCGCTTAAAAAGGTCTTTAAGAGCTGCTCTTTGCCGATATCCAGAACCTCCGGAGGGAAAGTGTTACCCTGGTCGTAGGTAAAGGGAGAGATGTTTAATATGTTAAGCAGGGTAGCCTCTCCTCGCCGATATCCAGAACCTCCGGAGGGAAAGTGTTGCCCTGGTCGTAGGTGAAGGGAGAGATGTTTAATATGTTAAGTAGGGTAGCCTCTCCTCGCCGATATCCAGAACCTCCGGAGGGAAAGTGTTACCTTGGTCGTAGGTGAAGGGAGAGATGTTTAATAAGTTGAGCAGGGTAGCCTTAGAGGCACCGACTTTACTGCCAGCCTTAACGAGCTTAAGGATTTATTTTAATTACCCTTCTTGTGTAACTAACATTTCAATGCAGCCTCAATCAGCTGCTCGCTCCATGCATCCAACGACGAAACCTCAACTTCAATTTCAACCCCCCCTTCGCGAAGAGATGTTAATAGCTTCCCGAGGCACTCATGTTCGGTAGCTGCGTAAGCAGCTGATTCGGCCTCCGGTGCGAAGTAGGCTAGAAGGCTAGCGCCACATTGATACATGGACATCCGCTTATAGAATACCCGTAAATCAGGCTGAACGCGAGCACCTTCGCCTCCCACCTCGCACGATCGCACCATTTCTTCGTAACCACGTTTCAACCGACCTCCAGAAGCGCGGTTCAACTGCACTAGGGCCTTTAAACTAAGCTCTTCATATCGGTACCAGAGCTTGATCGTATCCCTAGGCGGTGGGTCCGGGGAGTACGGATAATGGCATTGTAGGGCATCCCGCCCTGTAATCCCAAGCGTTTCGCGTATATCTACACCGATATACCAGGTGGAAGAGCGAGCATGCTCGGCCATTTGGAGAGCAATGGAAACGCATTGACCCATCTTGTTATGACCCCAGTCGTGCCGATAAAGGAGCGCATCGGATGCCTCGAATCCGACGCCCCATTCGCCCTCGCCAGAACCGACGTACACGAATTCTCTCCGCAAAAGAGGTCTGACGACATCTCGCAGCCATTCATGAGACCATCCGTCAACCTCGGGGACAACCGCAACACGTTTATAGTTAGGAAGGGCCCCGGGAGGTGTTGTGGCCAGAGTCTGCTTCCGGTTCACAGGGAAACATGGAAACCTCAACTTGCAGAAGTAAGCCCGGATCACGAAGGTCTCGACTCGGTTGTTCCAGTGATCGTCATGGGCCGACGGGATAGCTTCGCCCAGTTCAACGATGAGTTCCGCGTTGGTCTCGGACAGGATGCGTCGCGCCGCCTCTTTATCGTTGAAATGTAGAGCCTTGTGATACTGGACAAAGTGCACTACAGACACGTACACGTTCGGATGGTCCTCTAGAGGGTCGAAGAAAGGTACCCTGGTCCACTTCGGGCTGAGATAGAAGTGGCGACCGACGGGCTCCGAAGGGAACAGTACGCAACGAGTAGCATAGTCGGCTTTCATCTCGTTATACTCGCCCAGGGTGAGAGACTTGTTATCGATATGGTGTTGCCGTGGTCCTCCGGCGACTAATGAAAAGTTAATATAATAAAGAGAAGCCATGAAAGTGTACATGCCTATGATGTCCGGGTGATCGCCCGCCGACTCCTCGAACGCGCGTCCGGTAAAGTCGTGGCACTCCATGGCAGCTGTCGTATGGTCCAGTCAGAGTATGTGACAACGAGACTGTAGTAATCCGACGTAGCCGTGACGAACAGTCTGAGAAGGGAGGGCTTAAAACCAAATACGTCGCAACGTGCAACGAAGAGGAAGTAGGCGCTCGTAAACC
This sequence comes from Apiospora pterosperma, assembly GCA_019976485.1. Classification (NCBI taxonomy): domain Eukaryota; kingdom Fungi; phylum Ascomycota; class Sordariomycetes; order Amphisphaeriales; family Apiosporaceae; genus Apiospora; species Apiospora pterosperma. Next base: position 17,027 of record JAFBMP010000009.1, read on the forward strand.
GGAGAGCCTTAAAAACAAATACCTGGCAGGTTGTTGTAGGAGGGAAGGAGTAGAATAAGGGAAATTGCCAGGGGGAAATTACTTTATAGCGTCGGATCGCCACGCCGTATTTGTTTTTAAACCAGTCGGTAAGGAGAAGGGGTCGGCGCCTGAAGTATTTGATTTTAATGTATCTACCAATCCCTGCCTGTAGACCAGCTATTATCCTATGGTCTATCACAGAGGAGGTCTGCTGCCTCTCCTAACCCACGTCCTAGTCACTAACACATCCGGCCGACCCGGATGAGTAGGCTACTCCAGCCATCTAAGCCACCGACGCGCTGTCCGTCTTTTGTGATCGCCTGAAGACCACTTAGCATGCCGCGTGTGAAGACTTTACCGTCTGCAGTGTGCTTGATGATCACTCTTAATATCTCGCACTGGTCCCTGGCAAACCGGGCCGTTTCCGCGTCAGGCGCCACGTATAACAGCAGCTCGGCGCCGCAATGGTGCATCACGAACTGTTGGATACACTGGCGGCGGAAACTGTCGGGCGGACTGGCTTCGCTCTCGAGACGAGACTCCATTGTCTCGTAAGCAATCCTGATCTTCCCAGATGTCGCTTCGTTCAATAATAACAGCGTATCGACGGAGAACCCTCGGCCTCTATACCATGTCACTACCTTCGATTGGTAGGGGAGCTCTTCGTAGTGTCTAGCCATCGGCGTAGAGATGTACTCCCGCTGGACCGGGGGGTTTGCCATATTGATGGTGTACGCGGACAACACTATCCGGCGCACCGCCTTCAGGCACTGGCTAATAAGGTTATCGCCAGTGCAGCCCAGGTCTGATAGCTCATGCGATGTCGGGTATCTAGCCCTGTCACGCCGAGAGAAAGCGCAAAAGGCCATGTCAGAGTCCACCTCGATGAGACTTTGGGCCATTTGCCAACATCGGTCTGTGTCGCGATGTCCGGGGGCGTCTCTTCGACAAACAGATTGTGTAGTTGCTAATGCCTGGTCCGCGTCAACGGGCGAACAGACGCAGTTGAACTTGCAGTAGGTACCGCGTAAGACGACGGAAGGCAGCTCCTGTTCCCATGTATATTCATCATAACCCCGGACGGCGGCGCCTAATCTCTGGATCCTCTCCGGGTCCGTCTCCTCCAGAATCTGGCGAGCGAAATACTCGTCCGAAAAAGCGACCGCCCTCTGGTATTCGATGTATTGTGTCAACGAAACATAGACAATGGGAACTAGGTCTCGGGGGTCGAAGAACGGCAGACGGGTCCACATAGGAGCCAGTGGCGCATTGTCGAGGCTGGGGTGTGGCTCTTCATTCAAAGGTTGCAGAAGTCCGGTGACATATTTGAAGCGTATGATTTCGCCACCGTCCTCGTCCCGGTCTCTATGCCATTGTAACCCTACGGGTGGGGGGACTAGGCGTTGGTGCATCACCCAGACGTCAACTTCGTCATCTACTCCGAGGTTAACTGAGTTTCCGACTCGGGTACGAGCGTCATGGTCGGCTTACCAGTAGAGCGGCCGGACACACTCTCGTCGCTCGTCGAGTTGACTATGGTTGTAGCTGAATCTACCATAGCAGCGGTCGACGTTGTAACGTTGTAACGTTGTAACGGTGGGGGGGTGCGGTTTAAAAACAAATACGAGGCTCTGTGCGGACAGAGGTAGAGGGAATATGATTGGAGGAAGGAAAGGATGCGCTGAGGGCAGGCGCGTATTTGTTTTTAAAGCAGTACGCAGATGTTTATTGTACAGTCCCCTATAAAGAGGCGGCTAAGACTAGCCCTTTCTAGGACGTGGACTGGCTCATGCTGTGGCCGGTCGAATACGGTTGCTTAAAATCGCGTCCGACTTCCACGGGTCGTCGCCCGCCTTTCGCCGACAAACCAGGACCGGGAACCGAACCTGATCCCAACCATCCTGCTGGGCTGCAGAAGCACGACGGGGGCGTCCGCTGGTCCAAAACCGCTCGAAGAGTTCTATGTAATCCCATATACCTTTGTGCCTGACCAACTCCCCGCCGTCCTCTTGACGGACCTCGTAGAATTCCTGCCGTCGGTCCTCGAAGACAGCGAGGTCGTGCTCCAGGGCGAGACCTAGTTTCCATACGCGATTAGCCCGTGAACCTAGGTGGAAGTACGTAGATAGGGCCGAATACTAACGCTTGAACTTGTCCATCGTGTCGTTCACCACATCCTTGTACTCTCTGGGGATGGCAGGTGTGCAGGATGGCACTATCTGGCCGCCGTGCGTACGCTTCTTGCCCCTTTCTTGTATTCCTGGCCGGGCGCTTACGTCGATCCTGTCTCCCGAAAGTGGGTATATGAAGAAGATGTCGCGCAGCCCAGAGAACGAGCGAAGGAACTTATACAACAGTTTCGGGCAGACGCGGAATAAGCCATAGTGACTGCGACAATTGCATGGGCCTAGGTACGTCTGGGTTAAATCGATGCCCACCTTCTTGACGAAATCGAACTTTGTACGCATCCTTCGACGTTCGGAGCTAGTCAGCTTCCCCATATCGGCGCGCAGGCTCATGACGATAAGGTCTCGTGTAGTGTCGATGCGCGCGGTGTCTGGCTTAGATCCGTCCCTGTCGTCGCCGCCTCGGTCGTGTGGTCGAGTCCAGATTACCTCGCGAGCCCCCTCTCCAGTACGAATGATGTCGCGCGACATCCATAGGGCGCTGTGGAGGTTCCATACTCCCAGCCAGGCAGAGAGGTCATCCTGTACATCCTGCCGGCGCTTGATCGGAGACACGAGCTCGAGTTCGGTAGTGCCGTCGACCCGCTTCTGCCTTGCCACGGAAAAATGATGTGCTCCTGCGTAGCAGGGAAGGGCATATCGCAGTATCTCCAACTTCAGCTCGTCTGGTAGCTTCTTATAGTATTCCCATGAACCCGCCATAGGTTTCACCTCGAGATCGCGGGCGGCTTCCATGGTACAAGGATGTCTTGGCGGGGTCTAGAAACCACGATTCGGCTCGTAAGGTAGGAACCTAGATGCGGGCGACGGTGCAGCGTTATATCGGAAGGGCCTTAAAACCAAATACGCGGGACAGGGCCTAGTGGAGAGGGTAGGTTAGGGTTCTAAGAGAGGAAAACAGCTGCAGACAAGGGCCGCGAGGGGAATTAGTAAGACCTGAGCCGTATTTGTTTTTAAGCGGCTACTTCGGGTGATACCGTATTGAATACACTGCGAGAAGATTGTAATAGGTCGGCGACTCGCTTGAATCATTACTATGAAAGTACGTAAGTACTTAGCTACAGCTTCAAGGCGTCTCTCCATCCAGCTGTGGGTCGCTGTAATCAAGCTCTCATGCCACCCTCTCAAGCCGCGTACCGCTAGACTAACCCGTGCCGGCGCTGGCTGATCCGATACCCTCGACAGATGCTACTAGCTGCTTGCTCCATCCGTCGAGATCCCCGCCTTCTCTAGCTGCAAACATAGGATCCAATCGTGCATCCCACGGTGGATACTGGGAGGAGCCTTCCCTGCCGAACTCCGTATCGGGGAAGGCAAGCCGGTAGTAATCCACTGCCCGTCGGATGAATTTCGCGGTAGGGACATCCGGGGCGATATATTCCAGTAACTCGGCCCCGCGGCGATGTAGGCACACCTGCCAATGGATCAGCGGCGAGAATATATAGCACGTCGACTGGTTTTCTCTTAACTGTACGATGTCGGACAGGTCAGAGAATGTGCTATAAAAGTATTTGCCGTCTGAAGGTCCCTCGTCTAGACTATACTGGCCGACAACATGCGTTCCGTAGGTGCCAACCACTTTGTTGAGAAGCATAATAACGTCTGGACTGAGGACCTGGTGCTCGTACCAATGTCGGGCGCGATTGTAGCACTCTCGGCGAGAGTTCGGGAAACTGGCACAAACCCGCGTGCTCGTGTCCGCCGTTAAAGTGTACTGTGGTAGTTGTGTGAGGCCGCGGAGGATACGACGAGTATCCATGAGACAGTGGCCGATGGAATTACAAATCCAGTCAGGCTTAGCGACACAATCCTCCACCGAGCGATGTCCGATGCCAAGCCTGTGGTCGTTAAGATCCGCATAAATCAATCTGCTAATGCCAGTGGCGAGCAGGCGTGTCTTCATAGCGTCGACGAAATCGCTATTGACCTGCGGCTGCGTGTCGATGCGGTAGGATTGTCGCGGGGCGTGGACCATGGCCCGCAGCTGAGCCTCGCTCTTCGGGTTGCAGGCGTACATGAAGCGGCAAAAGGTCGCCCGCTGCCACATGTTCCGGTCAACCCCTAGCCACGAGAATCTGTCGAAGCCTTGTATGGACTGGCCGAGGGTGTAGATCACGTCCGGGTCGCCCTCCGCCAGGATCCTGGCGGCAGTGTCCGCATCCCCGAACCAGAGAGCCTTGCGGTACTGCACAAACTGCTCGGCGGAGGTATAGACCGTCCATTCCGGGTCGGTGACGTCGAAGAACGGATAGCCGCAGGACTTGGGACTCATCCAGGCCTCGCTGTACCCGACTTGATGGCCATAGAACAGGATGTTCGGGACCGGATCCCGCTGAGCGGATGCCATGACGTCGAGCCTTGACGCAGGATGGGTCCTAGGCCTCGGCTCTAGAGGAATGTTGCGTCTGATTTTGGTATTGGCGATGAAGTAGTGTTATGCTGGAAGGGGTTTAAAACCAAATACACAGGACAGGGCCCAGTAAAAAAAGGAAAGGTGGTGTAAAGAGAGAGGAAGAGGTCGGCAGGTCAGGGTTGTACACTAGGTGATTCGGCCCTGGCGCGTATTCGTTTTTAAGCAGCTACTTCGAGAGATACTGTATACACGTGGTAAGGTTACGGCAGATCGGCGACTTAACCCTAAGCGTGGGTAGGTATGGAGGCAATATCTACGTATTTGGTTTTAAGGCCCTCCATCGCGAGAAACTATAAAGCGGGTAGCACAATTTCAATAGATCGTCTCGACGTGATAATAACAACTGATTGCATGATGCCATACTTCATATTAAGCTATCTGTGGGAGGATGGCCATGCTGGATTCCCAGTACCACCTGGACGTGACGATGCATCGTTGAAACATGCCCATGGCGAAATGCTGCAGGGGTAGCCCTTAGTTGCAGCGTGCCACGGCGGCCACCAGCAGCCGCGTCCACGGATCCATGCCGTCGGGCCACTGGCCAAGTCTCGAGCGCAGGATGTCCACACAGCTGCTCGCGTGGGGCGAGTGCTCGTCAGCCGGGGTGGGAAGCAATACGATCTCCGACAACAACTCGGCCTCGCCAGCAGCGACATGTGCCGTCGGCCCATCTGGGGCGATATACGCGAGGAACTGAGCGCCGCACTGGTGCATGTGCAGCTGGAGGTTGGACATCTTCTGGTCGTCCGGGATCCGACAGTCGCACTGGTCCGCGTGGTGCCCACGGGTGCAGGTGGTGAGGAAGTCCAAGTGCTTCTTGTGCGCCTGCTGGAGTTGGCCGCCGGTGGCGCGGTCGAGCAGCACGAGGATGTCGGTGTCAAGGTGTCGACGCCGGTACCATTCGACTTCGGGGTGGAGCAGGACCTGACCGTTCAATAGGTAGGCCTGGTTGACGCATTGGCGGCGAACCACCGCATCGCCTGGCTGCTGGCTGCCGCATCGCAACGTTCTGATGATCTCCCGAGCCGTCATGAGGCACTGGCCGAGCTGGTTTGCACCCCAAGACTCGCGGTTCTCCATGGCTTGGGCCTTGGTATAACTAATCCCCAGGTCCCTATCCCTGGCGCCCGCGGCCTGGACCAAGACCCGTCGGCCGGTGCCGAGCAGGCGTCCCACCATGACATCCCGGTAATCGGGGTTCAGGCCGGGGAAGGGAGAAAACAAGCAAGCGTCGAGCGGCGGGCCATGTACCAACCCCTCCGCCTGGGCAGCGCCCGTCGCGTCACACGTGTACATGAACCCCCAGAAGATGCCGCGTTAGAGGATGCTCGTGGCGACGGCGCGCCACTCGGCCGGTTCGAACCGGTCGACATTGGAACCTTCGGAGCGGATCTTTGCGTAGTCCGCAAGTCGCAATATGGATTCTGCCCGGATCCGATCTTCAAAGTGTAAGGCTTTGTGGTACTGCGTATACTGTTCCGATGATGTGAACACGGTACAGGAGCGGTGGATAGGGTCTCTGAAAGGGAAACCTGTAAACGCCTGGCTCATCCATGCATTGGGGTTGGTCTTCCCATGGCCGGAGAAGAACAGGTACGTCGCTGCACAGCCGGGGTCGTTCTCCGTAGCCTCGCGCTGAGCTGGCCCAAGTGCGGGGTCGTGGCCCTGCTGCGGGGTTCCCGACATGATTGCGACGAAGACGCTAGTATGCAAGACCACCCTAAAGCACCACGCCTGTTAGTATAGAAAGTAACAAGGACCACAAGGAGCGCTGAAGGTGATGGACACACTTTAGAAGTAGAGATGCTGTCCGGATAGAGTATCCGGAGTGCGAACGGCGGCGGGTTAAAAACAAATACCCGGGGTGGAAGTGCGGCGGGAGGCTTAGCGGACGGGGAGAGGATGATAGAACGGCATGGGTGGGCAAGTAAGTAAGGGAGGAGAAAGGGCTTTATAGCCGAAGAGTAGGCCATCTGTATTTGTTTTTAAACCATACCGTATGAGAATGATAGTATAATATGTGCACGTCTAAACTATATTATGAGAGAGACTATCCTAGTATTGATTATCGTTATTGTTATAGTCATCGTCATCGTCAATATAACCCTCTCCATGGGAATCCTCGTCGGAGCTAACAATGATCATTCGCTGTAGTTCACGCGAGCTCTTCCGTACAGGTTGGTTCGTGGTCGTCCTGAGTCTCTTGAGCGGGACGACTACCGAGTGCTGCCGGGGGCGCTTCCGTTTATTTACATACACGTCGGGACGCTGGATCTGGACCGAGGGCCCGGGGGGTTGGATCTTTGGCGAGCCAGGCTGTGGTGGTCGCGGTGCTCGCCGCGGCGGCGGCGGTGCTTTCGCGTCTGTGGGCTTCGCCGTATCCTTCTTATACCCGATAAAAGACCGAAGTCTACAGCTGGTGCGATGGTCGGGGATCTCCGTGCTCCTGACGTCGATCTGGAAGAACCGAGGAGTGTCCTGCTTGTCGGCGTCCTCGCCACGAGGGTTGACGATGTTTTCGCTTTGAGGGTGGAACGGTCGCCGCGCGAGCGGGTCGTGCTCGGACTGGGCCCCTGGCAACTCGGCTGTGATTCGGTAGCAGAAGTCGCCCTGCAGCTCTAGGCGTGTGACGATGAAGCCCATCAGCAAGGCATGGATCTCGAGGGTGTGAAACTTGCGAGGCAGGTCGGCGAAGACGTCGTGCGAGAGCTTCTCGATGTGGCCGTTCGCATGGTACCTTTTCAGCTTCTGCATTATACCGTACATGATGAACAGTGCGGCATGGCCGGTGTAGAAGTGGTCGGCGAGGTCCAGTTGGCCCTCTAGCTGTACAGCTAGCGTAAGTTCCTGATCAAGAGTGCTCCCCCATGCGTCCTCGTCGACAGTGATATCGCCCATACGTAGCCACTCGGTCAGAGCGTTTTGGATGCTTAGGAAACGTCCCTTGTTTGGCGTGGCGTCGGGGACCAGGTCGATGACGCCGATCCTGTCCGCTATGACCTCCCCATCTCTTCTGGTCATGTGAATAACGATGAGAATCCACACGGGGACCATTTCACCGTTGACACCTCGCACCATGACCTGGTTCGCGAGAACCAGCCAGCTCGCCGACCGCAGCAGGTCGAAGTACGGCCTCCTGATGAGCCTAGGAGTCGCGCTGCCGCCGCGGCGTACGACGTCCTGGTCTTTAAAGAAGTAACGGAATGTATTATGGAATGCTCTGGTGTTGATAGGCACTGTCAGGACGCCAGGCTCGTGGATGACTCTGGTCACAAAATGTTGGGAATTGACGACCTCCTGAAAGGCTGAGAGCACCTCCTGCATAGCTATCGGTGCTAGTATAGCCCTCGAAGACCTCTGTATGGAGGCAAGGGCCTCCGCCTGTTGTGTAAGTTCCGATGCCTCATTGGACTCTCCGGTCTCGAGGCGTTTACCGGTGCCTAGGGTCCTAAAACTCGGGGCTTCTACGACATGGCTAGGTGCGAGCCGGCTCTGGTGGGGGTACTGGTGTAATCCAGCCATGATATCTGTGGTAGATTAGACTATGGAGAGGACGAGTACGGGAGAGATGGCTGTTCACGGCTAAATAGAAATCTACGATAATGCGTACATATTATATAGCTATACGCAACTTGACCAGACAAAGGCCGGACAAGGAGTTCTTTCATATACGACGGCGCCTTCGTGGGTCATAAAGATTTCATACTTTTATTCTACGGCATAAAGGGCGGTTATTCAATCGAACGCAAGCGGAATGCGAAGTCGCTCCGCGTACCCGGCTCACAACCGCTACAAAGACAGGGTTAAAACCCAATACATGGCCGAGAGGGAGGCTCGCGGGGTAGCCTACGTAGTTGGTTTCAACCGCTCCTCCCCGTTGGCACGCTGAGAGACGATGACAATGAGGCTTTCGAATATGGGCAGCACGCTACCCCGCGAGGCGTGTGGCGCGAGCTACCCCGCGAGGCGTGTGGGTGCTGCTGCCGTCCAGCAGTACTCTGTAATACGACCGCGACAACGCGACCACGTTGCAACGTGAGAACGTGTTGTTCGTAGTGGCAGGAAGGGGTTACAACAGTCCACCGAATATAGGAACATGGGTAAGTACGTCGGCCCCAGAGGCCGGAATTCATTAGTGTATCTAGCTCGACTATGCGACGGCGAGTCCTGCCTCGCGCGTCAAGGCTGCGCTGCCATAACCTGAAGCGTATCCTGCCTGTATCCTAGGCTCATTATTCCAACATGTGTCAATCGTCAACCCTGCTGCCCCAGGTCCGACTTCTCCCTGCGTGTCCTGCCATCGCCGCCTCACTCGGCCGCAGACTTCGCGCCGGCCCCCGAGTCAACCTTCGCCTTCTTGGCCGTAGGCGGCTCCTCCCCGTCGCTCTCAGCCTGTCGTTTCTCGCCGGTGACCCCGGGAGGACCCGACGTCGCACCATCACCTCGTGGCGTCGTCGTCGTCGTCGGTGGGGCGTCGCCGTCGGTCTTCGCAGCAGTCTCTGCGGCCTCGTTCCCCGTGAACACCTGATCCTCCCAACCCGACCAGTCACCTGCCTCCACCTTCTCGTCTATGCCCTTCATCGCGTCGAGCTGGGCAGGCTGCCACGCTATATCCCGATACGTCGTCGAGGGCGCATCAGCTCCTGACAGGGGCGCGGTGCAGGCGTCGATCGCGACAGTGTACTCTGGCAGCTGCTCCAGAGGGAACTTGGCAACGTGGAACTCCGGCACGTTAGGTGCCCGGTACACTCCTGCCGAGAGGTCCTGTCGTACGGCGGCACGATCTTCGGGCGTGCCCGTGAACTGTGCCCGTAGCCACGGCGGCATAGTCGCTGCGCCGGGACCGGAGAGGAAGGCGTCCAAGTCGAAGTGCACGACGGTGTGGTCTAACGCGGCGTCGAGGGCGGGCGGGTCGGGTCCCGGGTGCACGGCGAAGGCTAGACATAACCATTGCCTGACGTCCAACTTCGGGAGGCGGGCGCGCGCAGCGGTGACGTTCCCATCCATGCCGGCGAGCACCAGCTTCACCAAGACGGCTGCTCTACAGCTCATCCGGACGATAGCTGGGTGCATATGATGGCCCACCGGGATTGCCAGACGAGTCCAAGGGAAGACGCAGGGGATAGAGGGGACGAGGGACGAGAGCATCTCGAGGTGATAGGCCTGCGACATCGCGCTTCCCTTGCGCTTATCGCTACCCGCTTTGAGCGTCAAATACTCTCGGAAGACGGTGGCCTGGTCCACATTGTGCGCACTGTTCGGGGTGACGAAGAAGGTGACATCCACATCCTTAGGGGACGATCGGGTGCCGAGAAACAATGTATCGACACATTGCAGCAGGTCGGCGCACGTAGGTGGAAACCCCAATAGCAACGCTGTCCGGCAGAGTGTGCTGAGGAAAGCGCCGTGTGGTTCCAGGTGGGCGTAGTCGCTAATGACGACGAAACATGTGTCGTCCTCAGCGGCCGCCCTCAACGATCGGCGGACCTCTTGCGAGTCGGCATGTGTGATGCGGCACGTGCCAATAGACATCAGGTTAAACAAGATGCAAAGGGTGCTATGCGAACATGTTAACAGTCATACGGTGGGAGAGGGGTTTAAAAACAAATACGCCAGTGCTCTCAGTCATGTGGTGGGAGAGGGGTTTAAAAACAAATACGCCAGTGCTCTCGGTATTGATGCTCGCGGCAAGTGGGGGTTAAAAACGAATACGCCAGTGCTCTCGGTATTTGTTTTTAAGGCAAGAGGGCAACTTACTGCTGTATGATGACCTCAGTAGTGACAATGAGGATTTTCTCGGGCTGGTCTCTGGTCGGCCCGTGGGTGCGGTACCTGTAGCATTCCATGGCCGAGGCGAAGACAGCAGCCAGCGGCGCACTGTCGGCGAGGAGATATCGGACACGCAGGTCGCGGTTGATGGGGGCGGGGAGGGAGCTCGACCGGGTCGTGCTGCCGTATAGATACGAGAACCCCAGATCTGTCGTGTCCTGCCACGGCTTCTGTCGACCCACCGCCCGGTCCAGCTCATCGCTGCGAGTGTCGCGCACGGCGACCGCCCCGAGCCGGCGCATGGTCGGCCGGAAGGCGCCTCGCAACTTGATGTCCGCTGCGACGTGGCGGAGGAGAGACGAGACGGCGCCGCGGGCGGTCGGCGGCAGCCCGTGTCCGCCGTGAGCCACCATTTCATGAAATCGCGCCATCTCGGTCCCGGCGCGTGGCGTCGGGTACACGTTGACACATCGCAACGCGACCTTGCCGTCGGACTTTTCAGGCTCGGTGCGGGGGCAAAGCCTAGTCAGGTCGCGAATGAACCTCGCTGCCACGGACGTGTTCATGGGTGTGGACCGGCGCGACTCGTACGTGCGCGGGTCTGCTGCATAGATGTCGAGAGCGTCGGCGACGATGTTCCCCTTCAACGTCTCGGTCAGGTCTGGCGTGGTACGGTCGGCGCGGGCGACAACAAACGGGTTGAGAGCGTCCATGATGCCTTCTGTCGCGGCGATCGTCTCCGGTATCAAGATGGTCGCCTCCTCGCTCGCGGTGAGCCAGAGGGCGGGGCGGCAAGCCCGCAGCGCGCGCCACTTCCCTCCGTGGAAAGCGCGGGCGACACCCTTCAGGATGTACTCTGCCACATTCTCAGGCAGGCACAGGCCCGGGTCGGTGGCCGTGTCGGACCGGGCCAGCTGGAGGATCGGGTCCTGGAGGTTCAGCCTGATGGCCAGCTTGGCGAGCTGGCTAGGCGTCACGAAGACGTCGAGCGGTTTAGTGATGACCGCCGCGTTCCCGGCCCCCAGGAAGCCGTACTTGCGCTTCTGCTTACCCGCGGCATTGTTCCTCAGCCGGCTAAAGTGGGTCCACGCGTAAAGGGCCCGGTAGTACCACTCCATCGGGTACCCGAGGAATCGGGGTCTGGACTCGGGGTCGATGTCGAATTGGTCCTCAGCCGCCTGGAACCGAGGCTCGTTCTCGACGATGCACTGCCGCATCGCGTGTATCATGGAGTATACTATCTCGTCGGGGTTGATGGGGTACTCCGCCGTCGGATCGAGGATGGCGCGTTTCAGCGCCGTGGTATCGTCTTGTCGATGTACCGACTCGACGTTCTCAAAAATCTTACTCATCGTGGGCACGGATCGTGGTTTGAACGTGGCCTTCTTGGTTTCCCGGTACAAGGCGCCAAAAGAATCGGCCGCTAGGAACCAAGGCACATATGTCAGCGGCGCAAGGATGTCACGTTGTAATGAGGGGCTCGAGCATACCTTTGGTCAACAACCACCATTTCCACGCATCGGTAGTGGGGAAACCTAGACGTCTTGCGCCGTTCTCCAGGGTCGGATTCGATTCGTCCACGTGTACCGTATAGATGCCCTTGCTATGCAGTTCACGATTGGTTTTGTCGGGCGTAAAAGTTGCGCTGTCGACGACGTGGCGAGGGACCCAAGCGGTTGGTTCTTCGTCTGGTTTATATGCCCATCGAGGGGGCTGGTGAGTAGCCTCGGGCCCATACACCATCGGTGCAACATTGTGACCGTCGAATGTGGAATCATCAGGGAGGAAGGGAGGTAGTCGGTATGCCATGATGGAGGATGACACAGTACGCCGGAACGTCAGAGATGGACAAAGACACCTGGAGGCCTCTGTAATGTGAACTTGCTGTTGGAAGGAGCAGGTTAAAAACGAATACCAGAATGGTCTCGGGGCGGGCAGGTGCGGTGCGGGAGGTGGCGGTCTAAAAACAAATACGGAAACGGTCTCGGGGTCTCCAGGAAAAGATATTGTTCGGGGGATGGTTGTTTTATGGTGGCCGGCTCGGGGGAGGATTCGGTTATGCGTATTTGCTTTTAAGGTCACCCGTAGTGGTAGCGAGGCAGCCTTGTGCGTACGGCGGTTTCGTCGGTCTCCGGGCGGGCAGGTGCAGTCCGGGAGGTAGCGGGTTAAAAACAAATACGGGAACGGTCTCGGGGTCCACGGAAGAGGAAATTATTCGGGGGATGGTTGTTTTATGGTGGCCGGCTCGGGGGAGAATCAGGTTATGCGTATTTGCTTTTAAGGTCACCCGCAGAGGGCCGGCGGGGTGGGGCCGTGGTAGCGAGGCAGCATTAGGTGTACGGTGATTTCGTGGGGGAGGCGTGCTATAAGGGTGCAGTGAGGGTGCAGTGAGGGTGCAGTGAGGGTGTGGTGGAGGCGCCGTGTATGATGGTGGCGTCCTCACATGGAACGATGGAAACGGGGCACCCCGCCTCGCCTGGGGGCTGTGCGGCAACAGGGCGGGCTCTCTCTGTCCAGTGGGCAGGTCTAGTAGAGGTGTAATCACGACTTAGTAGAGGGCGTCAGCGCGGACAAGGCGCAACGAGTCAATGCAATCTGTGTATTCATCTAGCTAGGATCGCGTCTGCCGAGGACGCCATGTACCGTTCCAACGCTGCGGCCATGCAACCTGAGTATTCGTCTAGCTAGGATCACGTCTACCGAGGACGCCATGTACCGTTCCAACGCTGCGGCCATGCAGCTCGAGCCGCAATATCGTACAACCATATAATACACTCCACGGTCGCGCGGACTGGCATCTGTCCCGGATGCGAGGCGGCCATTCCCCATATGCGCCGAGGGTGTCGCTATTTCGCCTGCGAGGCATCGACTCGGTTGCGGCGGGTGGCATTCGCTCGGGGGCGGGAGGGAGTCGGCGTTGTCGTCAATGTCCCGGACGGGCCAGAGCTGGGGGGCGGTACTACGGGCTCGTTGGGGCGTGGCCACAGTCTTGCTCTTCTTCTTCTTCTTGGGAGCCTCCTTGGTGTCCGGTACCGCGGCATTGATGTCGTCGGCGAGCATCTTCTCGAAAACCTCGCGAGTGTCTGCGGTCATGCCGCGTGGTGTCGGCCTGTTCGCCACCTTCTTCGTCAGGAGCACCTCGACGGCGGTTGCGGGGAGCAGCTCCACGATGGTGTCGTCCTCGAGGGTGCTCAGGTTGACTGCATGCTCGAGGAACTGGGGGGTGACTTCGAAGTCGGGATTGGCCCGTCGCGCCTTGACGATAGCCATCCCGCCAGCGAGCACGTCGACGTCTCGCGAGACTTCGAGTCGGTCCAGCACGGCCGTGTCTTGGTTCGCGACGACGTAGCGGACGAGCTCGCTGACGCCGTTGGCGCATGCGATCGCGTTCTCGTCGTTGAACGCGCCGGGGGGAATGGCACAACCTCGAAGATGTAGCGCGAGTACTCCTGGCCGAACAGGACCCGGATAATCTCGTACATGAAGGCCATACCCCAATCGCCCTTGACACCCGTCACGCTTGACTCGGCGGCGACTTGTCGCACGAACTTGGACCAGATGATGCGCTCGTAGGACTCGTAAATCGTGCCGGCGACGGTGAAGATGATCCATTTCACGGCGCGGCGCTGTTGGAGTCGAATGAGCCGGCCGCAGATCTGGATGATCATGTTCGCGTTCCACGGGTAGGCGAGCACCATCCCACGACAGCACGCGTGCTGCAGATCGATACCGACGGACATCAGGCGGATGTTGCTGACCAGGACGTCGATGTCGGAAGAGGGGTTGTTGAAAGAGCGTACGACGGAGTCGCGTGCCACGGCGGAGTGGGTGGCTCGAATGTCGGCAACATTACACCCAGCCAGCTTGAAGAGCAGATTGGCCTCACTGTGGGACGTTAGTACGTGGGTGCGTTTCATTGTGAAAACGCAGTAACGGGAGTGGGGGGGTCAGTGTTAAAAACAAATACAGGAACGTAGCGCGTATTTGTTTTTAATGGAATGCCACTGGGGTGATGGAGGGTTGCTGGGATCTTGCAGGACTGGGCCTATACTCACAATTGATGCCATGGGCTGTCGACCATGACGACGACACGATTGGGCAAGCCTGCCTCGAGCTTCTCGTCCCGCCAGGCGAAGTATTGACGCAGAGCACGGGCCATAAGAGGACTATTCCGTACCATGTGAAGGATGCACGAGAGGCGGTTGACGGGTATAGGGACGCGGGGATCGTCGGCGGTGAGTTGGAAATACCGGTCGAAGGAATGGTGCTGCTCGCGGCGCGTCATCTGCTCCACCTCGCCGTGGCCTAGGGCGACGCGGCCATAGTCCATTACGGCAGGAGAGGGGTCGGGGGCCAGAAAGGGGTCGCAGCTGGGCTCGTAAGCCTCGCGGGCCCGGTCGTACTGCGACGTGGGGGGGGCGGCGGTTTCGCCCTCGTCAGCTGAGTCGACGTCGTCCATCTCGACCGAGTGGTCGCTGTCGTCGGGGCTGGTGTCTCCAGGTCCGAGGGTGGGCGACTTCCCCGACCGACCCTCGGCGCGCTTGGCCGCTAGGTGGCGAAAGTGACTCCCGAGGGAGAGGGGGCATCGTTGTTCGTATTGATGGCGAGCAGCTGGAGCTGGCGGAAGGTGCCCGCGTGAGGCAGCCGGCTCAGCTTGCCATCCTGCCAGTCTTCTGCCAGGGCTCCGTTGGCCTTCCGCTTGTCGCGGGTTCCCATGTACAGATGGTCGCACGCCATGTCGTGGTAGTACTGGTATTTGGGCATGTGGACGTCGGGATGCCGGACGACGTGCGTCTCGAAGCAGGCGGCAGGGATGTCGTCGCCAGGCGTCGCTGTCGTGCCGTCCGGCAGCATATGCTCGGTGTGCATGTGGCGGCGCATGAAGAGATGCTCCATGATGGATTTGAAGACCTTACGGCAGTGGTCGTAGGAGAAGTGGTGCTGCCGTACAGCCGCGTCGAACAGGAAGGGGGAGAAGAGGTGGATGGGGATCCCAGACGAGGCACACTTCTGCACCATCTGCTGCGCCCGCTCGGTGCGGAAATGTGCCTGCGTGAAGGCGCGGTGGGAGCGGGCTGGTTCTCGCACATGGCCCTTGTAGTCGGTATAGCCAGAGTACCCTATAGGCCGGGTCAGGTCAGCCGCGTGCTCCCCGCCGAACAGGTCCAGGAGGTCGTAATCCTTCGGCGTCGCAATGGCGGGGATGTCGGCGAAGGCGATGTGGAGCATGGCGAGGATATCACGCGGGTGGTTCAGCAGTGGGGTGGCCGTCGAGATCAGCCGGGCTTCGCAGGGCAAGGCCGAGAGCATCTGGTACACTCGGGAGCCCATGTTCCGCATGCAGTGCCCCTCGTCCGCGACGACCAGGCCGAAGTGTAAGTCCTTGTTGATCATAATGACCACTTCGTACTTGTCGTTCTTGTTGTCGGTCGGGGCGTCGTGGGCCGGCAGCCTCAGGTGTAACCGCTGACTCGCGGTCAGGTCTCCCCGTCGCACTCGGGTCGTAGTGCAGACACGCTCGTGAAATGTGCTGTACGACGACACGTACACCTTTTTACCGGTCTATATAGCCGCGCCGAGAGTTAGAATCAACAACAAGTAATGTACGCGTAGGGGGGTGGATGCTTGCCTCCGGGTCGTCGTAATTGAGGGCCTTCATCTCCTCATGGAACGCGTCCTTGCTCAGGATGAGCGGCCGGATCGCGGCATCCTGTTCGTCCGCCGCCGAGCCGTAGACGACTTTGACCCTCAGCGCTGGGGAGAAGAACTGGTGCAGACTCCGGTGCGTCTGCGGCGCGGCGCTCGCGACGGTCAACACGAGGGACGGGTAATAACGCCTGGGGGCCGGCGGTGGCGGCGTTGGTGCCTCCTCTTCGTCCTCATCATATAAGACGTCATTATCCGCCTCTACGAAAGACTCGATGGGCGAATAAAGGTACGAGATGATCCCACCGATGGTGACGGTTTTGCCGATACCACACGCGTTGGCCAAGACGCAGAACTTCAAAGGACCTAGGATCTTCTCGAGGGCGGCGCAAACATCTGTGCGAGCAGTGGGTCAGTAGGTTTTCTGTGGTTATGAGGGAGACCCCTGTGTTAAAAACAAATACGCCAATCCGCAGGGGGCAGGAGGTTTCCCACAGCTATGGGTCCCTTGCGTTAAAAACAAATACGCCAATGCGCAGGGGGGCAGTAGGTTTCCCATAGCTATGGGTCCCTTGCGTTAAAAACAAATACGCGGGTTGTGGGCGTATTTGTTTTTAAGACAGCTCGGGGGTTGCAACATACCAACAAGCTGGTACGGTTTGTACATTCCAGCGCCAGGCACGTCAGGCTGGAAGTATGGCTCCCGCCAGTCGAGATCCATAGACGTCGCGGCTTCTTCGACGCTGGGGTAACCTTTGAACATGTTACCCCCGAATGCGGTGACTTGAGCCGAGAGGGGCTGGTCGAGTTTGTCACTCAACTTTCGGTCCTTGTCCAACGGCTTCTCTTCGGCGGCCTGCCAGCCCATGGCATTTTCGACCGTATTGTTGGTGTCGAAGACGGCTTCTTTAGCATCCGCTAACTGTGCAGCAGGGATCCCCTGCTTCACCGTCGTAATCCTTGGGCCTTGAATGGCTGGAATGGGAGGGGGGGTTGGTAGCTTCCGATGGCGCCGCCGATGCTGTCCAAATACACACAGAGCGCGTCCGTGTCGGTTTTCGAGAGCGGTGGCATGGACGCTATCTTGACATCTGTCAAATGGGAGCATTGCTCGGCGTGGGTGTCGTGTATGCGCTGCTCATGCTCTATCAGAGCCTCACTCGTCGCCTGTTCGCTGTTGGTAAGTTCCTCCACTTTGTCGATAGCTGCCAGGGCCCTGCGGACACGGTCTTCTTCTGCTTCGTACGACCGGTCTGTCTCGACCGCGGCATCCGGTAGCTTGCCATCCTGCTGCAGACGTTCGGCCCTCGCCTCGGTGCTGTCAACGAGGTAGTTGGACTCGTCTTCACCTGCCGCGAGGGAGAGGGCATCTAGGTCGACTTTATGGAGGGGGCCCTGCTTGGCGATCTTGACCGTTGTGTCGTAATGGATAGCCGATGGGTACTTACGACGCCTACAGAACCATGCCTGCAGTGTCAATGCGCGACTCCATGTGATGATGTGGAACCCAAATGGGTTAGAGGCTACACGTTCCTTGTTGTGATGTACGTAGGTGTGTCCCAATTGATCGTTGGCTGCTGGTGGGAACCGTTGTGGACATGAGACCATTAGTGCCAAGGCTGCGCCGGCCATATGAAAGATGGTCGAATCGGTAGCTTTGTCCCATGTAGGGACGTCTTGGGCCGGGTACGTCTTACTCTCGATAACTCTATCAAGCCATTGGCGAGCAGGCGTGGTGTCTGGTGCTTTGTATGCCGCTTGAACCGAGGCTATCACCGCCTTCGCAGTACTCAACTTAATGTCGTTGGCTTTCTTGTGGAGGTAGAAGGGTTGTAGGATATCGGCACCTAAAGGAGTTAGTAGCCAGGCTTAGTAAAACACGGTCGCGAAACGATGTCCCATATCACATACCGTAGGAATCCACCCAAAAGTTCAACGTCTGGTTGTTCTGGAACCAGCAGTAGGCAGCGACCCACTTGGCTGGACATGGGCCCTTGCGGAGCTCCGGATACGGGATGCCGGTTTCCTGGACCCACTCAATGTCTTTCTTCGACAGCGTTAGGGGTTTTATGGTGTCTGGTTGCACCACGGCAGGATCGTCGTTAGATGGCGGCCATGGTTTCGGACGCCGGTGCTCGCCGGCCAGAACTTTTGTGAGGATGTTGGCGCCATCGTAGTCGTCGTTAGGGTCAGGGTAGTCCAGTGGGAGGCTGCGAGCAGCATTCGAGTTGCTGGCCATGTTGCACTGAGGCGTTGCGGCGTTGTGGCGATGCGACGGTGTGGCTCAAGGTGGGGTGTATGTGTGAGGGAGGCGGTTGGACAAGATGGAGTGGTGCACCGAATCCGGTCTCTAGGTGATGGGGTAGTGACTGCGCAGTGAATGTTGTCTCAATAAGACGTTGCACCCTTGCAGTAATGAAGGGCAGGAGGCTGGCAATCGGTTAAAAACAAATACGTCAGCGGTTCGCAACGGGAAAAGGTTGTAGGAAGGACGGGGTGGAAGGGGATGGGAGGAGTGGAAGATGGCCTACTAGGCCACCTGGTTGGCAGGTATGTATTTGTTGTTAAGGTGCTAGGTCCTGTGGTAAGGAGCTGTACAGCCGCAGTGAGAAACGAATTGAAGCTGACAATCGATTAAAAACAAATACGAGGGCAGTGGACGGTGGGAAAAGATGTAGGAGGGACGGGAGGGAGGTGGCCTACTAGGCCACTTGGTTAGCAGGTACGTATTTGTTTTTAAATGACATCGGCCACACATCTATGCTATTAGATTGCAGCGGCTATTCTGATGTCTTACATTCTGTATTCACAAGGTCTGCTCTGGTCGAACCCTGGCTGCGGTGCCTTACGATCTTGTGGACGTGTGTTAGTATAGTAACGACTTATAACAGGCCCCTTGCGGTCAGGTATGTATTTGCTTTTAAATGATGTGAACTATGTAATGACGCTGTTGTATATCGGCTACTAGCATGCTTTTTAAATCTATGTTGCCAATGGGTTGCGCTGGTCGGAATACAGCAATTGTGCTGCGTGATTTCGTGTATGTGTTTTAGCATAGCAACGGCTGATCATATGTTTATAGGAATGGTCGAGATAGAGCAGTGGAATGATTTGACCTGGGTATGATGTGGCTTTATGGAATACCGGTATATTTAGCTGTAGAGTGTATTATAATATGGTTGAGGATATATGTCATGCAGAGAAAATAGCTATTCGTCGTTGTTATTTGTTTACAAAGTGTTATGTGTGAACAATGCGGTTGGATTTTAGTATAGTACAATTCCACTATATACCTACATATAATTACTACAGTACGATAAATATGTCTATATAGTTTTATTCGGAAAAGGATTAATACAATGGTGGAATTAAGTAGGTAGGTATTGTTTATATTCTTGTTATTTGGTTATTTTGATTCTTGATATATATTACGATAAAGTAAATACGCATTAATCATAACCTTGAGTT
Source organism: Apiospora pterosperma (assembly GCA_019976485.1). Classification (NCBI taxonomy): domain Eukaryota; kingdom Fungi; phylum Ascomycota; class Sordariomycetes; order Amphisphaeriales; family Apiosporaceae; genus Apiospora; species Apiospora pterosperma. Next base: position 36,530 of record JAFBMP010000009.1, read on the forward strand.
ATATTAACTATATGCTCCAATTGGAATTACATAGTACTAAGTCAAAGAATTAGCAATTGATTAAACTGTTCATAAGTGAGGTAGGGTAGGCGAGGTGTATTATATTATCATCTTGTGAATAGTAACCAGCACTCTGGTCATGTAGATTAGCTATTAGCCTTGCCGATAAGCTGCTAGCCTTGCCGATAAGCTGCTAGCCTTGCCGATAAGCTGCTAGCCTTGCCGATAAGCTGCTAGCCTTGCCGATAAGCTGCTAGCCTTGCCGATAAGCTGCTAGCCTTGCCGATAAGCTGCTAGCCTTGCCGATAAGCTGCGTGCTTCACTGATAAGTAGCTAAGCTAAGCGCAAGGTGATAAGCCACGAGTCTTATGGATGAGCCACACGCTAACTGATAAGCTGCGAGTCTGTCGATAAGCAGTGAGTCTAGTGTCACAAAAATGGGCTACGGGCAAGATTTTCACATGGCGGTTTTATAGTAAACTGTTACAATATGAAAATTACAGATACTGTGCATCATTCAACAGGTACGTTTTCACGAATCAACATTACTTCAATTTCAGCTACATGACCGAATCAGAGTCGTTGTCCGCCGACGTGTCGGACTGACTGGCTATATCGCTATTATCATCGGTATCGCTGTCCAGAAGATGATCGTGTAAGTTACTTAACACAGTATCAATACCGAAGAATCCCTTCAAATAACCAGTTACAAAGGGCTTCCAAAACTCATGTTCTAATAGAGGTGGCTCTCTAATTAGCTGTTGAGGTTTGAAGTGTTGTAACCGGTCATCATCGCTGTGAATGGAAGGCCATGCTGCTAGCGAAGTGAGAGGGATGTTTGTTTTTCCTTCGCTGTATGGCTTCAAATACAGCAGTCTGGCTGGATTTGAACGGGGGGAATCGTGAAGAAAAAGGGAGCGCGGGGTCTTGTGGGGTTGGTAGATCGGGTGGCTGTTGAGTTCGGGGTAATATGAGGCGTCGTCCCAATCTATTTGGTCCATGTTCTCGATGTCGACAATATGGTCGAAAAAGCTGAATACACCGGTCCAAAGGTGGCAGGCTTGGGATTCGGGATCGATCTCCTTAGGTAGTGGCGGGTCTCCGATTTGGCGTAAGAGGGATGCAAGGTATGCGATACAGATGCGACGATAACCGGGGTCTTCTAGAATAGGGAGGAAAGGACCATGTTGGCGCGAGAGAAAGTCGGCGTAGGAAATCGTGCGGCGGATGTTGTGATCTTGTACATCAATACTAGGGATGACATAGCTAATATTGAAGAATTTAGGCCATGGATTAACGTCTTTCGAAGTGGATTGGATGACCATAAACTTCCCTTTTGCTCCCATTTCCCAATTGAAAGTTAGGAAGATATAAGATCCGGCGTATCGATTGATATAATATTGCCACTTGTCGCGGTAGTTTTGGATGGCTCGGTGCTGGTGCGCATCGTGGTTGAGGACCTGCTCCCATTCCGTGGTTAAATCGGAATACAATTTCGCAAAAGGTTTGCTGGCCCACGAGCCTTTGTTGTGGTTGACATTGATCAGGCGGAAGATGTACTCAGACCAGGAATGGACGGGTGGGGATGTTCGTGGCTGGCGTAGCTTGGCGATTTTCGGAGAGGGGATGGTATGATAGGTGTTGCCGGACCAGCGTTTTAATTGATCGAGAGGGACGAGACGGAATATGCGGGCATGAATGGTATCAAGATTTGAAATCGAAAGTACGCCATTGTACAGTGTTTCCTTCTCATCAAAGGTAGGCTCCCCCCGGCCATAAATAGCCTCGTTAACCTTTCGAAGGTCGTCAGGAAAAATGGAATGGAGTGCATCGCTTAAACGTTCGAACATTTCACGGTTGTATAAAGCCACAATACGTTGTAGGTTCACCCGAAACGCTTTTAGAATGCACTCACGGCCATCTGCGAGGCGTCCAGCTGATAGATGAGCGAACCCCTCTTGGTAGTACCGATGGCGTGTAAGGTTGTACTCGTTGTCGGAGGCGAGCCGTTGGCGGGAAGGGCGTTGGAATTGCACTGGCGCGATTTTGAACCGGACCTGGTTGGGTATACAGAACGTTTTAATCTGCGCGGGGAGGAGCCGAGGGTAATTCTAATCAAATGCCGCAGTTGGGAGCCAGGCCATACCGTAGTGAGAAAGGATTCCTTTGAGATTGAAACCTTTGCGCCATTCAAGTTCGTCATCGCGATGTTTGCGATATTGAAACTGATCCCGCCAGATCCAGTTATACGTATGTGCTATGGCACCGCTGCATGTTAAGAACAGCAGCATTTGTAATAGCTGTGTAGTGTATGTATTGCGCAGCTGGTTCTGATCGGACTTTGATTTCTCAAGGGGATTGGGGGCTTGCGTAGTGTCAGGGATCAACCGTTCGAACGCCAGAACGTAACGGGAAATGAGACTGCCGAGCATGTTGTTTAATTCGGACGTGCGAACGATGTAGAATGGGTTGTGCATGTCGTCAGGTGCTAATAGCGGTCGGTAGGGACCGGGGGGGTCAGGGCATCGAGGTCAAGGTGGGAGATATCGGCCAGTAGACACCGCACCTCTCTGCGTACGCCATACGACCTGTGACGCTCGTCTCTAACGAGGCCGAGGAGGTTGGGGATTTGGCGCTTTTGCTCGAGGAAGACATGGAGGAGGCTAGAGAGCTGGGCAGACCTTCCGACATGTTGCCTCTGTTTCGCCGTGTGCCACTTGGTAACGTTACCGGCGTCCAAGGCGAGGAGCCGGAGTTCCCGGTGCTGGAAAGGCGCCAGGGCCTTGTCGGCAGATGAGAAGTGATCTTTATGACTAGAATATGCCTTGAGCTGTACGATAGAAGGGTGGGTGCGCTGGTAGCCCTTGGTGTCATTACAGCAGTCAATAGATCCGATCTCCCCCAGCAAGTATTGTTGGTATCGGCTCGGTCGTAAGGCGATGTGCTCGTTCGATTCGGGCGCGAGGATCTGGTCTAGGCATGCCGCTTTAGAAAGCAACGTGAACTCTTCTCGCGGGTGCTGGTCTGCGGCGGTATCAGAGTCGGCCTTAGGGAACTCGGCAATATCCCGGAATCCAATATCGACCCAGAATGCGGTTGGGTCGAGCTGCTAGGGAGCGATGTCGTCGAGGAATATATCGCAGAACTTAGAGAGGGCGCCAGAAAGTGTTATAGATATTATAACGTTCTTAGTACCGTGGTATTAGCATAAAAGAACTGCTTAGTGGAACTTGGGATGCAAGCTAAGCTTTTCGAATAATGCGGTCGAGAAGGCATGTAAGAACGCTAAAGCGATTCGGTGTTTCAGTATAGAATAATATAGCCTCGCCTCGGTTTAGAGCAGGCCGCTATTAGATTTAGAGTACGCTTATAGGTAGCTCTCTAGCAGCTCTTAAAGGCATTATAGAGGTAGCGCTTCCTAGAGAGCTGGCAGGATACACTGGTCGATGAGTAGCGCCTAATCCTAATCGGGTAAAGGTTTTTGTGGGGTTTCGTCCGTTTACTGTAGTGAATTAAAGGAAGACAAAGTGCACAGTAGTCCGCTGAAGTTTACTGAATTCTCCTAGGTATATATTAACGTATTAGTAAGGTAAAATGCCGCTCGGCAGTATACAGTGGGAGTTCCGTGTAATGTTAAAAGTAAAGGATGGCCTAAACGCCAACGAGAATTCCGTCCGTTACATAACTCCAAGGTTGGGCAGTTAGAAGATAACACTGTCAATATCATATAGTCGTTCCACGCGGAGGTTACACAACTCGTCTGCGTAAGATAGCTCAGTTTTCTAGAATAACAGTCGGGGGGCATTATAATCCGAAAGCATAGCGCGGAGGTCGGGGGCGTTAAACGTCCTGGCTCGGTCGGTGGACGTTAAGTAGCGTTAAAGGAAAGGTGTAGTCGTCGTGGTTTTTCGCCAAGTTAATGTACTTAGTAATATCAGACACAGTAGATGTGTCTCCCGCGTCGGGTACTGCGAATTTTCTACCTAACGTATAAAAGATTCCATATTTAGTATTATTCTCATGGACGCTTTAAAAGCAAATACGTAGCCGGCGTAAGTATATCACGTATTTAGTTTTAATATTACTCCTATAAGCCCTTGAAAAGCAAATACGTAAGCGGCGTATATATATCATGTATTTGCTTTTAAGGCTGGGATATAGGTATATAACAGAATAACACTTACACGAATTAAAAGAGCAATGGTAAGCCTAAATAGTACGCAGAACTCGTTATAACTAGTCCTAGTAGCGAGGAGGTCGGTTGTGCAAAAAGAGGTTTTACAGCTGCTAGCCGATTAATTATGGGGATGGCACCGCGGGGTAAGTCGGTAGCGGGGTAAGGCCGGGCAGGATCGATCCTATATAGGGGTATTCTAGCGCGCTGGGGGGGTGCCAAACAGCTGTCTTCGTACGCGTTCGGCATAAGCCGAAAGTGAGAAACCTCCTTGCGTCGGCTGGTCGTGCGATGCGGACGGTGTGGCGTTTCTTCGGACCGGTTCCGACGTTATAATCTTACGTCGTTTTTCCGACGGCGGGAGGCTCTGCGTACCTAGAAGTCGGGTGGCGGGAGGGGTAAATACGAACTGTAGTTAGGTAGCGTAGCCGTTAGGTCGGGCATTACGGGTTCGACCTCGCTTCGGGGGGTGGCTACAGAAAGGCTGGAGGCGCTTAGGCGGCGTAGTTATAGCGATAGTTAGGTTAGATAATTAAATAATAATCGTGCCAACGGGCGCGGGGTGCTAGCCCCGAGAACAGTGCCGCCATATTCGGAATTAAAGCTGAGCACGCTTCTCGATAATGGGTCGAGGCACGTTGAACCAGGGCTTTGCGATAGTGTAGGTAGACTAGTGTCTTCGTCGCAGGGCTGGGATAGAAAACTGTGCCTATACTGAATACTAGTATAGTCACTAGCATGTTCTAGCAATGGGCGTGACAGAGATTGGCTTACGGCTATTAACGGTAAGCCGAGAGTGGGCGTAGCGCTAATAAATCTATCGCCTGCCTATTAGTTAAGCGGCTAGGAATCTTAGTAGGTTTCAACCGAGGGATGTGCAACTAAATCCCCAGATTCGAAATCGAAATAGTCGGATAATGGATCTGGTATACTAAATTAATAGTCCAGAGAGGTCTGTTCGATAGCCGACGTATTCAAATAGCGGGAAAGGCTTACTGCAGAGCTAGGCTGGTTAATAGGTGGGGTACCGGAATCTTATATAATACGGCGGAAGACTGGCGCGCTAAACGACCGGACAGCTTCTCCGATTCTAGTGAATATAGAAAAGGACGAGTTATAACTAGAAGCAGTCGACAATTCGTTCCGAGCTGGGGTCGGTGAAACGCTACCCGGAAAAGGACGCTCGGTTAGATAATCGGGGTAAAAGCCATTAAAAGATAATAGCGTACCGGGGTGGGACTCGGTGCGAAACGGGGTCGAGGCGGGTACAGAATGTAAAAGAGGGTTAAAGCCGGAAGCATGCGGCAACGGTTACGAGGCTGATGCAGTAGAATAGTCTATGGGCGAGAGGTTATCGACAATATCGCGTACTTATTAGCTGGTTCTAAACAAATCCTGTTAACGGCGTCGGGCGACGGGAGTGCGCCGTTTAGGAATAATGGTTCGCCGTATAAAACGATCGGAGGGGAAGGGCCGGGAGGTATACTGTCCGCGTTAAGATGTTAGAATGCCGAGAGGGAAACGTCGCTACTATTTAATAACCGTGGTAATGTAGTAGAGCTAATATCCTGCTATTGTGGAGTGGGAAAGACAGGTGCCGACGCTGTACTAGATTCTATACTGGGTGAAAAGTAATTCAAAATAGAATTGCGCAGTTAGGGGGCAGCTAGTTAATACCGGTTAGGGTCGGGGGGACAGCTGAACTAAGTAAATACCGAACTTGTCCGTCGCTATTCTAGATAGTATTTTAGAGTTGCCTAGGTCGTTCGTTCTTTTCACGCCTTTTCTTATCGCGATAACGTTTTTAACGTTCAGTATTAAATAATAGTGGCATAGTATACCTGCTTAAAAACAAATACGTTATACTACAGAGGTAAGTATTTATTTTTAAAGCTGTATAGAAGTAATAGTAAAAAGAAGTGCAATAATCTATAGCTTAAATGCTTCGGGGGAATCTAGGTAAAAAACTCTTTAGTTAAGAGTTTTTTAATAATAAGGGGTAATAATACCGAATAGAAATTCTAACCTATTATTATAAAGTATTCAAGGGGTGGATACTATACAGGGGGGCGTAACGGCGCTAAACCTAGTGGCTAATACAATAATAATAAGTAGTAGATATATAAAACCGGGCTATATCGATTACGCAATTACCGATAGTACTTATGTATCGTTATAACGCTGCGATACTGTTCCGATAAACGAGGAATTAGCTCAGCAGCCGTTAATCCTCGCTTGCATCGTCGCAACGCTACGATGCTGTTCCGATAAACGAAGAATTGGCTCAGCAGCCGTTAATCCTCGCTTACATCGTCGCGACGCTGCGATACTGTTCCGATAAACGAGGAATTGGCTCAGCAGCCGTTAATTATTACTTACATCGTCGCGACGCTACGATACTATTCCGATAAACGATTAGCTCAGCACTATTAATTATTACTTGCATCGTCGCGACGCTGCGATAATGCTTCCGATAAACGATTAGCTCAGCACCATTAATTATCACTTGCATCGTCGCGACGCTGCGATAGTGCTTCCGATAAACGATTAGCTCAGCACTATTAATTATCACTTGCATCGTCGCGACGCTGCGATGCTATTCCGATAAACGATTGGCTTAGCAGCTATTAATTATCACTTGCATCGTCGCGACGCTGCGATAGTGCTTCCGATAAACGATTAACTTAGCACTATTAATTATTACTTGTATCGTCGCGACGCTGCGATGTTATTCCGATAAACGAGGAATTAGCTCAGCAGCCGTTAATCCTCGCTTGCATCGTCGCGACGCTGCGATAGTGCTTCCGATAGACGAGGAATTAGCTCAGCAGCTATTAATTATCACTTGCATCGTCGCGACGCTGCGATACTGTTCCGATAAACGAGGAATTGGCTCAGTAGCCGTTAATCCTTACTTGCATCGTCGCGACGCTGCGATGCTGTTCCGATAAACGAGGAATTGGTTCAGCAGCCGTTAATCCTCGCTTGCATCGTCGCGACGCTGCGATAGTGCTTCCGATAGACGAGGAATTGGCTTAGCAGTTATTAATCTTCGCTTGCATCGTCGCGACGCTGCGATAGTGCTTCCGATAGACGAGGAATTGGCTCAGCAGCCGTTAATTATCACTTGCATCGTCGCGACGCTGCGATAGTGCTTCCGATAGACGAGGAATTGGCTCAGCAGCCGTTGATTATTACTTGCATCGTCGCGACGCTGCGATGGTGCTTCCGATAGACGAGGAATTGGCTCAGCAGCCGTTAATTATCACTTGTATCGTTACGATGCTGCGATACTATTCCGATAAACGATTAGCTTAGCAGCCATTAATTATTACTTATATCGTCGCAACGCTGTGATGCTATTCCGATAAACGATTAGCTCAGCAGCCATTAATTATCACTTGCATCGTCGCGACGCTGCGATGCTATTCCGATAAACGAGGAATTGGCTCAGCAGCCGTTAATCCTCGCTTGCATCGTCGCGACGCTGCGATGCTATTCCGATAAACGATTAGCTCAGCAGCCATTAATCATCACTTACATCGTCGCGACGCTGCGATACTATTCCGATAAACGATTAGCTCAGCAACCATTAATCATCACTTGCATCGTCGCGACGCTGCGATGCTATTCCGATAAACGAGGAATTGGCTCAGCAGCCGTTAAAGATATATAGGGATAACAGAGTTAAAAATATACAGTTAAGGGAACAAAGGGGGGCGTAACGATACTAATACGAAATAGGAATAGAACGTATCGGGAGCAGGGGGGGGCGTAACGATACTAATAAGAAATGGGTATAGAGTGAGTCTATTTTTATATACGCTGCAAAATAGACTAAAACGCATAGGCCAAAGAGCTTTACGCTAGTACCCCAACAAAACTTTTTCTGCATTTTTTTAATTAAAATTTACATTTTAAATAGTCGTAGAAAATGAACAAAAAATCGGAAAAATATGTGAACTTCATTATTTAGATCTGTACTTACTGTCACGGGCGGTGCGGGCACAGAAGGAGGTGCGCCGTATATCGGGTTTTATTACTACTATAATCTGTCTGGTTGCGGTAACGAATATGACAAGGACGTAGCTCGAAGAGCTACAATTCAGGTTCCGGCAGATTTCTCCAGATATGCCTCCGTGGACCGGGCCCGTGCGCCGACTAGCGCACTTTCGGCGACCTTAGTTGTTCAGGTCCGTGACAGTACTCCCCTCCTCTAGGCGGAGCTCCGTCGACGCGGTTACGCAGGCCCGGGCTTGCTCGGGTAACGTCGGTGGAAGTTACTCACAACTTCAGCGGCATTCTCCAGGTGAGTCGCTGTGACTTCAGTCGGTTCATCATAACCAGCCCATTTAACAGTGTACTTCAAGTGGGGTTTCCCACCTCGTCCTCGACGGTCCCAGCGGGAGTCTAGAACTTCTTCGACTTCCCACTCGTCTATACCGTCAACCTCGACGGGCGGCGGAGGGTCTTGGATCTGCCCGGGCAGGGGGTCCTCGGCTGTAGGCCGGAGCAGGTTCACATGGAATACCGGGTGGATCTTCATCGAAGCGGGCAGTTCGAGACGGTATGCGTAGGGGCTAATCTCCTGGGCGATCCTGAAGGGCCCTAGATGCTTCCAGTCCAGCTTCTTCTGCGGGCGTAGGGTACGGATATTCCGTGAATCGAGCCAGACACGCTGGCCTTCGTAGAAGCGACGGGCGGGCTTCCGTTTCCGGTTGGCGTATTCTTCCTGTCGGGCTTGTGCGAGACCGATTTCGGTTATCAGGTGCTCGTGGATCTCTTTCATCTTGCGAGCCAGTTCCTCAGCATCTCGGGCGGCGATCTTACGGCTAGGTGTAACAGGTTCGAATCCAAATCGGGGGTGGAATCCATAGTTGGCGAAGAACGGTGTCACTCCAGTGCTCTCGTTAACGGTGTTATTGGTTGCGAACTCAGCTAGGGGTAGCCACCGTACCCAGTCGTCCTGTAAGTACGAAACCTGACCTCGTAAGTACTGTTCCAGGAAGGCATTCGATATTTCGGTCTGGCCGTCGGTCTCGGGGTGGAACGCAGTAGACAACAGGGAATTCACTCCTAGGCGTCTAATGAGGTGCTTCCAGAAGTCAGACACGAACTGGGGGCCTCGATCCGATACGATGGTCTTCGGTAGGCCGTGTAGTTTCCAGATATACTTGGTGTACAGGCGGGCAACTTCTTCGGAGTCACAGGTTCCCTTGCAATGTACGAAGTGCTTCATCTTCGTGAGACGGTCGACGACAACCAGTATAGCATTATAGCCGTAGCTGTCGGGCAGATGCGTAATGAAATCCATGGACAGGTCTTGCCAGGCGCGTTGGGGAATCGGTAGCGGTCTTAGGACGCCTTGTCGTCCTTCTCTGGAACTGGTGATTCGTTTGCAGGTATGGCAGTTCCTAACCCAGGTCTCGACGTAGGCTAACATTCCTGGCCAGTAGTAGTCTCGGGAGAGGGCCTCGTACGTACGGGCGCGTTTCATGTGGCCGGCGACGGGACTAGCATGGTACATGCGCAACAGTTCGGCATGGAGCTCGGGCAGGTTCGGTACATACAGGCGTTTCCGGTAGTACAGGTAAGTACCACGTACTTCGCATTCCGCAAGTGTGATGCGCTTATGCTGGCTGCGTCTGGTCTTCAGTGCTTCCATGATTGACTGGAGTTCTCTATCCTCTCGGTAGCCTTGTGTGAAGAGTTCCTGTATCTGCGGCGGGAGGACCGGCGTCGCGTCTTCCTGGTGCGGAGGGTCGGCTGGCGGTTGGCGGGGCGTCTCAGGGGCTGAGGCTGGTCGTTTCCGGGACCGGGTGATCGGGCAGAGTCTCTGGTGAGGCATAATCGTGTACATCCTGATCTGAATCAACGGCTCGGCGAAGCGTACTTGTTTCCTCGTCGGCTCTACCGGTGCTGGGGTTTCGGATCCTGCAGGTTCGGGCGGTTCCGGAGTCCGTAGGGGAGTCGGGGGCATCTCGAAGGGAATCCATCCTATGTCCGTAGATGTAGGGTGGTCCAGTTTATCGTGTTCATTATCATAGGGTGAGGGGGGTGGTCTGGCGTAGGCGGGATTTCAAAGTTGTCTCTTTTCAGTACAACCTGACTCTGATATTACAGGCGCTCATCCCCCTTTTTAGGCAAGTCTTCTGACCTCCGTGTCAGTGCATCAGGCTTAACTCCCTGTTTTCCGGGTCTGTAAATTATCTTAAAGTTAAATCGGGACAGGAATTCCGACCATCTGGCTTGCCTTCTATTCAGCAGTTTCGTAGTGGTGAAGTACTCCAGGTTCTTGTAGTCTGTAATGACTTTGATCGGCGTGGCGACGCCCTCCAGCTCGGGTCTCCATTCTTCAAAACAGCGAATAATAGCTAGCAGTTCCTTATCGTAAATCTCATAGTTACACTCTGTCGTGGAGTGCTTCTTCGAGAAGAACGCTACTGGCCTGAGAATCCCTTCGTCGTCGTACTGTGATAAGACACCTGCAGAAACGTAATCTGAAGCGTCGGTCTCCAAGATTACTTCCTTTTCCCAGTCAAAGGGTGCTAGTATAGGTGCGTTTATAAAGGCCTCCTTTAGGGCGTCGAAGGCTTTCTGGCAGTCGTCGTTCCAGGCAAAGCGTACACCTTTTCTTATTAGGTTCACCATCGGGCTTATTATCTTAGAGAAGTCCTTAATAAACCTCCGGTAGAAGTTCCCGAACCCAATGAAGGCTTAAACATCTGTCAAACAGGTCGGTATAGCCCAATCTTAAACGGTCTTCACCTTAAATGGGTCTATACGGATACCATCCGCTCCAACAATTATTCCTAGGAAGGTCGTTTCTCGGACGCAGAACTCGCATTTCTCGAGCTTAACATACAGGCCGGACTCGCGCAGTGCTTTTAAAACCTTTCGTATATGTACCTCATATTCCTTCTTTGTACGGCTATAAATCAGGATATCGTCCAGGTATACAGTGCAGAACAGATCCAAATATTCGCGCAGTGTATCGTTCATAAACCTCTGAAAGGTTACTGGGGCTCCTGTGAGTCCAAAAGGCATTACCAGGGATTCAAACAGTCCGAAACGGGTTCTGAACGCGGTAAAGTACTCCTGTCCTTCCTTCATGCGGATATTATTAAACGCGGAGATAATGTCGAATTTCGTAAAGTACTTCATCCCTTTCAGGTTATTCAGAGACTCCTTAACCAGGGGCAGAGGGTACCGGTCCTTAACAGTAATGTTGTTCAAGCCTCGATAGTCCACACAGAAACGGGAGGCCCCCGCCCGGCTTCTTCACAAACAGGACGGGCGAAGCCGCGGGGGAAGAGCTCGGCCTAATGAACCCTTTCCTCAGGTTTTCCTGAAGCCACTCTCGCAGTGCTATAAGCTCGTTTCGGGACATGGGATACAGGGGTCCGAACGGGGGTGTCTTGCCTTCCACTATACGTATAGTGTAGTCATAATCTCGGTGCGGAGGTAATTTCTCGGCTTCTTTAAGCGAGAACACGTCGGCGTAATCTCTCAGTTCGGGCGGCAGCAGTTCTAACGGGTCCGCGGGTTTCTTATCTTCTAAGAACCCGTCAATGTCTTCCAGGGTAACTGTGAACATTCGGTAGTTCCGTCGGCCGTACATCGTACAGGCCCTCATCGAAACTCGGGCTATATCCAGGTGCTTCAGGCCATCGGGTCGGGGCGGTAAATATTCCGGACGGTTCTTCTTAGGTACATCATAGACGGCGTGTACCTTCATTAGGCTTCCAGGCAGGTTGCAGTATTCTCGGCAGTAGTCACTATCAAAAGTGAACGTGTGTCCGGCAAACCGGACCTTCGGGTCGTGTTTCTTAAGCCACGGCAGTCCAAAGACGATAAGATAGTGGGCGAGCTGGGTCACAAAGAGCTTAATGTCTTCGTAGTGGTCATCTATCTTTAGACGGGCGGCGACCTGGTGGGTAATAGAGCCACTTTCGGTCTCGGTGCCATCGAATCCTACCAGTAACAGGGGGTGCTTCAATTTCTTCAGCGGGATTTCATAGTGGGCGGCCCAGCCTTAATCTATAAAGGCCATTCCTTCCGCTCCTGTATCGGCCATGGCATAAGTGCGGATCTCCTTACCCCCGACTCCCAGGGTAGCAGGCAGTATCATCGCCCTAGAGCGTTACTCAGTCTCTTATTAGACGGTCAGTCCGTTAATAGCCGCGGCGGATATCCGGATCGTTCGCAGCGGCGCTTATAGTTCCGTCACGGGGCATCCCCTATTAATAGATACAGATAGTTACGGCCCTCTGCATCTATTAACATAGGATGCAGGGCGCTCGAAGGGAGCCTGGGTGCGACTTACCCCAGGCTCGCCCCGTTTACCGGCTAGGGGTAAGCTGTAACTGTCGCGTCGGTTAAGCTAGACGATCGGGAAGACTCGGGGCTAGGGTTCTAATACATCCGGTTCAGGTTAAAGTAAAACCGGGGACGGGTATCTAGTTCGGGGCAGGCAGCGACTAAGTGGCCCTTAGCGCCACAACGGTAGCATTCGCCACGCTCGCGGCGGCCGTTAAGTCTCCGGCTAGTACTCAAATCCATAGGGTCGCCACTGTTTACGGGGCTCGAAAGACGAAGAGAAGCGGGGGCTCGGTTCTCGACGGTACGGGGCGGGGGATTCCTAGGGGAGGCGACGGCGGCATAGCTAGCAGTCCTCGGGGGAGCGGCCGTTCGGGTAGTACGGGCGGATTACTATTAATGTTATCGGTAACGGTTATCCAGGGTTTGCAAGTAACTAAAAAAAGCGCAATACTTCCGGGACGGGGCGGGGCTATACAAAAGCATATCTTACAGCTCGCGGGAGATTCCTTAATATAGTAACGGGGGCAGTGCTTCCTCATGCATCTCACCTTCTAAAGCGAGACGTTAGAACTCCGCGAAATAGGCACTAAAGTCGAGGTTCTTCTGGCGGAGCTAGTACAGTTTATTCTGGGCATTCTGGACACGGTCCGGGTCCCCGAACGCAGCCTCCAAGTAATCCAGAAATTCGGGGTAATCAACGAACTAGGGGGTTCCATAAAGCGTCTTAGGCAGCAGCAGGTCGTACACTTTTCCAGATAGCCGGCCCGCTACGTAAGTCAAGCGGGACGTAGCGGTCGGGAATCGATCGGCATTAGCCGTAAGTTTACCAAAGATTTAGGACACGAAGCGACGAAGGTCCTCCCGAGATCCGTTAAACTTATCCGGGTCTGGTAGTCGTTTACTGAGGTAGGCAGATCCGGAACGTAAGGGAAGAGTAAGCGTAATCGGGTTCGGAGTTAGATCTACAGGAGATTCAGCGATCGGCGCGGCCTCGGCGGGGGTAGTCGGGGGGATAATTACAGCAGGGGTAGCGGCTATAAGAAGTCGTTATTTCTCTAACTCGAGCTGAACGTATTCCTTACGTAATCGAGCTAGTTCCTCCTTCTAATAGGCAACCACTCCGTCTTGTCTAGTAATAGACTCTCGGAGTCCGGAAGTAATAGCCTAGTAGGCGGCAATCTCTTCTTCGAAGTTATCGACGTATTATGACATGTTCCGTAGGTATAAGAGCCAGGCGGACGGGTCGGCTTCTACAGCGGTACAGAGCAGGTCGGGGCTCTCGACTCTCACGGGGGGTCGGGTCTCGAAGACATCGCGGGCGGGCGGGTAACGGGCACCTAAAGGAGGAGCTACGTAATATCACGGGCGGTGCGGGCACAGAAGGAGGTGCGCCGTATATCGGGTTTTATTACTACTATAATCTATCTAGTTGCGGTAACGAATATGACAAGGACGTAGCTCGAAGAGCTACAATTTAGGTTCCGGCAGATTTCTCCAGATATGCCTCCGTGGACCGGGCCCGTACGCCGACTAGCGCACTTTCGGCGACCTTAGTTGTTCAGGTCCGTGACACTTACTATAGATTATAGAGTCAATTTGAAATTTTCAATTTAGTTATATAGTGTACGTATGTACGCAATTAAAGATAGTAATGAATCGATAGCGATTTTGACTAAGTCAACGCACCAATTTGCTTAACCCTACCACCGACTCTACTAAGATATCACACGAAAAGTAAGGAAAAAAGGATAACTTATATAAAACCTAATACAACGGGATAATAAAGGTATTTATAGCGCAGTACTTTAAGGATAAAGACTTAAGGAAGGGAGGAATAGTGTTACGACCCGACCTTATTATGCGGCTAGGACCTACTCTTTCGGTACAGTATTATAATACCCCGAACAGGCTACGATATTATTAATTTTCACTCGCGAAACGATAAACCAGAACCAACCCGGGACGCAGGGTTACTATTTATACGGGAGTAAAAACCCTTAAAGACCAGTTACCCCGGGGTAAGGTATTAGCGGTTAAATAATACGCAGGAAGCAACACCCCCGGAATCACGTAACGGATCACGGCTCACCGGTAATCTAGGGAAGGATTACCGTAAGCTAAAGGAAGGATTACTGTGAGCCAGGGGAAAAATTACCGTAAACCACGCAGTAATCTAGATATATTAGTAAAGGAGAAATTAGATATATAACGGCGAACGTTTCCTATATATTTTTATATAGATACTCTTTACTTTAGTAATTAATTTAAGTATCTATTTCACTTATAAATAAGGTACCTGCTTTAACGACTTATTATAAAGTATTCGATTATCCTTAAGACACTGTTACCTTTACGACTTTATCTATATTACCCTATTTAAAATCAGGAGCGAATCCCGATCTATAAAGTACTCTTTCGTTTAAGCTAATATAAACCTAAGTACGTTCTACTAGGTTTCTTTTGGAACCTAGATAGCGTTCGTTACAGATTAGTGATTATTAACTTATTAAAAGTAATAACCCTTTATTAATGAAAAATATCGTAATCGACTTTATTTTAAGCTTATTAGTTATCGACTTTATTAGAATTCTTTAGTAGTTAAAAGGTAAGGATTATTATAGCTATTACGATTATATAATAATAGTTTTATATTAAACCTCTAAACGAACTATGCTCCTTTTAAGTAATATAGAGTATAGTGCTTAAAACTAGGGAGAAGTTCTTAGAATATAGTTGCTCTTAGTAGATTAAGGAGTATTTAAAAGCATTATTTTTAATCGTGATTTTAAATTCACTAGTAATTTTTAGAGAGGAATGTGGAAATCTTTTAATACTAGATTATTAATAATAACTGCTTAGTATTTATAAGCAGATGGTCTTTTAGAACGAAAGAATTAAGAAGTGGAAATAGCAATGCGATTTTACACTTTTATGTTTTTTAATAAACTCTGGTTAGATTTACTCCTTTTATTATAATAGAACTTTAATAGCGCTTATTAACGATTAATTGACTCGATACCTTACGAGTAAATCTTTAGTTATAAATTACTAGGTCCCCTTAATATAATTACCGACGTTAACGTTATTAGTAAAGTACTTTTAAATGTTCGTTTTATAAGAGACTATATTAAAAAGGACGCACAGTTCGCGATAGATTATATTACTGTTACTATTAAACATCGTTACGATTTATATTATCGAGCTATCGAATTTAAAGAAGGAGATAAAGTTTACTTTAAACTTTATTATAGTTATTATTTTTTTAGTAATCTTTCCCGAAAATATTTTTAATAACGCTTTAGCCCTTAAAAGATTTTGTAACGTGTTAGTAAATTAGTTTATAAGCTTAATTTCTTTAATTATATTAAGGTTTACCTTGTTATTTCCGTTGAATATTTCGTATTTACTTTAAACGGAAAAGATGTATTTAGTAGACGAGGTTTATAACTAAGTTTAATTAAAGCCGATAAAGACGATAGATTTCTTTGCTATGTAATCGAAACCTTGCTTTGTTATAAATTAAATAAAGGTAAGAACGGTTACGAATATTTCGTTAAATAGGAAAGTTTTATTTACGAATAGAATACTTAGAAACGTAAAGACACTTTAAACGGATTAAAGGAATTGATTAAGGAATACTAAGTAAGAAAAGGTAGAAAGCCAGCTGAATTATAGTAAATTACCCAAGGAAGATTTCGTAATAACCTAGTTATTAAACAAAGTTAATTTAATAATTCTCTTGCTTTATTAGTAAATGAGGCTTTAAAACGAAGTCCTAGCAGACCGCGTAAATAACTAGTCCTTTTACTTGTCTTTTATTAATTTATTAACGATGGACCTTTTTTAGATATTCTTTTAGTTAAACAAGGAAGAGGACGCTTTTATAACTACCCTATTAATTAAGTAATTAATTAATTAATTGATTAGATTACTATTACTTATCCTTTACTTAATAATAACGTTAATCAGTAGTATAAGGACGTCGCTTTACTTAAGCGAAAGCGAGGCCGATTACGTAAGTATTTACGATCGGATAAAAACTAAATTATAAGATATAATATATAGATATATTATAATATAGCTATATTATAATATAGCGATGAATGAGTATAATAGCTGGCTGTTATATTATAGAAAAATATAACGTATGGGAACTTTTATAGTCTTATTATAATATGAAAGGAGGAACTTATCGAAGACGATAGATTTTTTATTGCCCGCCGGTATTTAATAGGCCTTATTAGGGGGACTGATGCGGTTTGTTAATAATATACTTAAGGCAGGTTATAATTTTATAGATTGGTTCCTGAGGCATATAGATATTGACTTATAAATAAGATAGCTGTTTATAAAGCCGTAGCTGGACTAGGCTCTATTGAACCTGGCCCTTTTTCCTTTATTATTATAATCATATTCTTGTATTTAATACATATAACTTCGTTACCTACTACAGTGCTATTAAAGTTATAAAAAATCGTTATTTTTTTAATTCAAATTAAACGTATTTTTTACGTAATCGAGTTAATTTCTTTTTTTAATAAGTAACTACTTCGTTTTATTTAATAATAAACTCTCGGAATCCGGAAATAATAACTTAATAAGCAGTAATCTCTTTTTCGAAGTTATTAACATATTATAATATATTCCGTAAGTATAAAAGTTAAACGGACAGGTCGGCTTTTATAATAATATAAAGCAGGTCGGGGCTTTCGACTTTTATAAAGGGGTTAAGTCTCGAAAATATCGTAAGCAGGCGGGTAATAGGTATTTAAAAGAGGAGTTACGTAATATTACAGACAGTATAAATATAAAAGGAAGTACGCTGTATATCGGGTTTTATTATTATTATAATCTATTTAATTACGGTAACGAATATAATAAAAACGTAGTTTAAAAAGCTATAATTTAAGTTTCGGCAGATTTCTTTAAATATGCCTCCGTGGACCGGGCCTATACGCCGATTAACGCACTTTCGGCGACCTTAGTTATTTAGGTCCGTAATAAATAAAGGGTATTTTTATTAAGTTTAAAGAGTTTTTTTATTAATTATAGGAAGTCTGTAATAGCTTTTTTTATAATAGTGATTAAGTTTAATTAAAGGCTGCTTAATCGGGTGCTTACACTATATTAATTATTACTAAATATAATAGTAAGAAAGGGATTAAATTAAGTAACGATTAGTAATTATTTTATCGTTTAAAGGAGTGATTTAAAGATGTTATTATATAATAATACAGGTTAGTTTTTAAATACTATTATTATTATTACTTTATTACTTATCTTTTTTAAGATATAGTCGAGAGAGTCCTCTTTTATATAATAAGGGCGCGACTTTAAAGTGGTTACGTAGCTATCTTTTATATTATGCTTATAAGGGCGCTTAGTACTTTAATAGCCTTATTTAACTTTTTATTTTAAGCACATTCCGTATTTCTCTCCCTGGCGTATGTGTACAGCCATAGATGGCGTACTTAAAGCCCCTCTAGTCTTTATATACGCCGTAATAACTCTAATAGTAACAGCTAAAAGGCCTGGTATTATAATAGGGTAACGGCTAGAGTAAGAGCTAGAGCTGGATTAATATAATAGCAGGGTAATAATTAATAAATTAAAAGGGCGTATAACTACTATTATAACTATAAAAAAAACACGGGAATTAAAAGAGCTTATATAAAAGTAATAATTTAGTGTGTATTACTTATTTACTTATATAAAAAGAAACTACCTAAGGGAGTAACTAGAGAGCCTATAAATATAAGCACTGGAAGGCCTAAAAAAAGGCTTTAGAAAGGGACGGCTTATGTAACTGTATACGTAAGCTAGAGCTTAAAAAAAGGCTATCGAAAGTAAACGAAAGAGATAAAAGCTGATCTAGTAATTAATGCGTACCAGCTGTACTAAGCCTAATAAAGTAATAACCGATAACACAGTAAAGACAGTATAAGTAGTACTAGTGCTACTTTATAATAAAAAGGCTGAAATTTTAATAGCTTTTATTTAACTTTAAAATATATTTAATAATATTTTTGTTTATTTTCTATTTATTTTATTACCGCTTAAACGTAAAAGTACATTAAAATAATCCCTGTAATTTTGTTTTTTCTAAATAACTTTTAAAATAAAATAGTAGTAAAATATAGAAAATTTCAGCGTATTATTTATTAAGTTAAATGTAAGCTATTAAAATTTCAGCCTTTTTTATAAGGTATTCGCTAAAATGCACGCTTTTTAAAAATCGGGTTTTATGTGCGATTTCTAGTTAACCGTATAGGGATTTTAACCGGATAGTAATAAACCACGTTAACCTACTTTAAGTATATTATAACCTACTTTAAATATATTATTAATAAATTACATTAATCCCTTTAATAAGGCCTGTTATTATAAGTGTATTTTATTAATTATTTTAATTATTATAACTACTAGACTTTTTTATATAAGCCTTATATAAAGTAGACCTTATTAATTAAGTAACGTACGCTAGAAAGGGCGCTTTAACCACCTTGAACCAGTCCTTATAAGGTTAGGTATGCTGTAATATCCCGTCACACCCTGTTGCTGAAAATGGGAACAACGCCGGCGAGGTGGTATCCATAAACTAACATCAAGCCCCGTGTCCGCATTTTCTGCACTTTCCAAGTCTTGGTGTGTAGTCCAACTTGGCTGAGCTTGTGCACAGCGTTAAATGATTTCGGCTCCTCGGTAACCCGATGAGTATCGGTAATAATGATAGAGTCGATAGCTTCTCCCCTGGTCTATTTAAGACACTGATTATTCCGCCGAAGACACTGTGCTAGTCGCTCAGTGCACTAGGCAACAGCACCTATAGTATTACTTTTCTTTTCCGTACGACCGGCAACCACCATGTCATTCGCTCCCAGACTTCTCTTGCTAGGCCTCGCAGTCCACCTCGTCGCGGCCGTGGCCACATTTCCCCCCCTCGGTCGCTGCGCGCCAGTCCGCGCCTGCGCCTGTCGTCGACGCCGTCTACGATGGGTCCTGCTACTACCCGGTCCCGGACCCCGACTTCCCTGAGGACCTCTCTATCTACACGGGCCGCTGGTACCAGCTGGCCGGGACGCCACAGATCTTCACCCTCGGCTGCACCTGCACCTATGCCGAGTACGGCCTCACCCCTAACGGCACCGTGAGCGTCGAGAACGTCTGCCAGCTGCCCCTGGGCATCCGCAACTCCATCGCGGGCGAGGCGAGCCCCGTCGCCGCCGCGTATGGCGCCAGGGGCACGTACCAGGTCCGGTTCTCGGTCGTGCCTGGTGGTGGCGTTACCTGTCCGGGGCCGAACTACATCGTGCAGAGTAGGTCTTTTTGGTGCTAATCGAAGATGATGTGGTGGTGTGGCTAACATGTTGGGATGTAGAGTACGGTGGGGATTATGCTATCGTTCAGGCACCCTCCTTTGCTGGCTTCTTTCTGCTAAGCAGGGCGCAGAACCCTCCCGAAGATCAAGTCGAGGTGAGTTTGCCCTAATGCCCCCCCTTATTCGGAGTTATCATAGTAATAACATATTAAAACGAGGAGCAGGCATGGTTAGCCGAGGCCGGTGCTTTAGGCACCAACTTGGCTCAAGTGCAGAGAGTGGGACAGGAAAATTGTCGGTTCACCTAAATGCAACGCAACGTCTATGTGTAATTAAACGTTAGCCAATAGATTCTATCGGGGGCGATTATGTTCTACGTGTATATACAAGACGGTTTCGTACGGTGCGCATTCAAAGCTTCGGCCGACATTACCACGCTTTAACCATCATGGGCTTCCTCGTGCTTAACGAAGACTAGGAAAGTCAAGCCCAGGCCAAGATCCAGGCGTCTCACTCACCCGACAGCGTGCTGCGCGGCAATATCCAGTGCGAAATCACGCTGCCACTCCTCACAAACCCTCCTGGGAACCGCCCGGCATGCCACGAGACCGCCCAAGAGGTCGCAAACGTCAGCACCCACATCTCGTCCCGCATCCACGCCTTGTACTCGCAGCTCGCCGCCCATGCTGCTACTAATCCCTCTACGTCAGTAGAACCCGAGGGTATCGCGCTGGGCATCAAGATGGCGCCGCAGTCCTTTGACATTTACCCAGAATGCGACCACCGCAGGTACCACTCTCGGCGTCTCCATCTGCATAACCCGGAGACCCTGCCTCTGCTGCAATTTTGGAAGCCGCAGCAGATCGCGGTGGAAGATCAGAGTGTGGCTCGACCGGATCTGATTCATCCGGCCGAGAGGGATCCCGTGAGCGTTGGGTTGTGCAGGTTAGCTGCACAGCTCGAGAGGCTTGACCTACGCGCTCTGGTGACGGAGGACTTGTTCCCTGCTGCAGGGGCAGAGGATCAGCCGTGGTCATCTATGCAGCGGCTCCTAATAGAGTTCCACCCGCTCCGCCCAGATGGGATATGGTACTTTGTCGGTCCGCGTGGCGAGGATCCTTTGCACAGCGGCGGCTCCGAGAAGTGAGAGAAGGCGGTTTCCAAATTTCCGAGACGACAGATTACCCCCGCGAACACGACATACCCGTGGACAAGGAGATTGATGAAGAATACGATGAATTTCCAGATGGTGGCTCCGAGCTCGATCACCTGCCCGACATGTTCCGCACTGAGCCACACGGAGAGAGAATTGAGCCTTTACCTGCGCGGTTTGCGGCAGCGGTTGCTGATATGCCCAGATTGAATGACGCTGAGATGTTTGCACACGTCTGGTGGAGGCCCTCGGAGAGCAGAGAAGAGGGGTATGCTGGCGAGGCACCGTACGTTAAAGACAGTGTACATAGGTGGGGTGTGCGGTATCTTGCTGGCCGTGGTGGCGGCGATGACGGCGACGGCAAGACGGAGACCCCGGTAGTGCAGTGGCAAGTTGGGGACTGGAGACCTAGCACAAGGGTCATGGCGCTTTTCGAGGTGCTTGGGACACAAGAGTGGTTTGAGTTTAACTTTACAGAGGGCAAGCCCTTGCCGACTACCGATGATGCGATGCGAGCCCGGTTGTTTTGATGTTAGATAGGCGGCGTGATACCGGGCTTGAGGGGCATAGATAACGCTTTATGAGGCTAGAGAAAGGGCGGAATGAAAATTAGCAAAGCTATAAGCGAAGATCAAGTCTTTATGATGGAGACAAGACTGGGCTGTAATTCGAAGTGTGGGCTAGAATCTGGATTTTAATAAAATGCAATGCCGTTCCTAGGTTAGCTTGCCGCCGCAGCATGTTAGAAAGTGCTACGGGACCTGGAGTATTTATTCCTGGACAAGGAGTAGCCATGCGAGGCGATCCGCACTTTCACCCACCCCATCACGACTCAAGGCAGCATATCGTCTCGAGAACACCCAAGTCAACTGGCTGCCCAGGATATGCTTGGGCAAGCATATCTTGACAGTGGACAGACGCAAGATGGTATCAAGCTTCTCGGGCTAGTGGCATCTGTCTAGGAGAAGGCGCAGAATCCCGAACACCACCACCATATGTCCTCGCAGCGGCTACATGGAGCTCGAAGATGCCCGAAGGTCCCGAATATACGTTCAACTTGAAAAGCTCTGCGACCACTCCCCATCGCTCTACTGCTGGTTGATTTCCAGCCCTCACGGTGCTAGGACGTAGCTCTCGGGCAAGAGTGTCGACGATGCCAAAGTCGTAGGGGTTAAACAGCCGGTGATGGCCCTATGGCTGGATCATCAGACGCCGCGGCTCTTTTCCGGGCCAGGCATATGCCAGCTCTCTCACTGTCACTGAAGTGCAAAATTAGTAACTCACAGTGACTTGCTACTAGTTCATCTACAGAAGACCGATGTAGACAAGAGCCCCTGATCTTATATTATACGCTTACTACAGAATTCACAGGCAGGGTGACGGGGTACAAGTCTTTATTCCTGAGGCAGACCCAGTCCTAGCGACAACGCAGCTAGGGAGCAGGCGAACACTAACACTACCTACCAAGACTCAGAAGTTCAGCGTGTTGTAGTTAAGATACAACTGGGTGAACATGATCATGGACACCTTGCCGCTCTTGCCCTTCCGCCGATCCTTTCTAAGAAAGCGTGCTGGATCGGGACACCTTTTAAGGAAAGCTGTTGCGGCAAGCGAATCAATGCCATCCTCATGGCGCCTACTACTCCAACATGGCTTCCGGCTAATCGGCAACCTTTAGGTAGAGTCTGCTAGTACCATGACTATCTTAAATGGCTTAGCAGCTTTAATGGACGTAATGAATGGAATGGACAGCTGCATTAGGGGCATGCCTCAAGTCTGCGGGGCACCCGAGGCCATGTAGCTATCGCAAATCGACTTTTTAGGCGAAATGTGTATCGTGGGCAGGTTTTCCCTTGAATACCCAGCTGGCAGCAGGAGAGTTAGCCATGATATTCGTGGCCTCCCGTGTGCCATATGACGAGGCAAGTGTCCGAAGACTGGCGGGTGACCCCTTCCCGACCCTGCTGATGGAACAAGTTGTACCGGCCGTATGAGCCTTTATAAGTCTGGTTTGCCTGTGCCTAAGCTCTCCATCAATTTCGGCTTTGCTCCTTTATCGGCCAGTCCTAAAAACTGCCTTGCCGTCGCTGGATATGAAATGCAGCGCAGTATCATGGGGCCAAGCCAGCCGAACTTGACTCGAAAGGGGTGGGTGTCAGTGGATTAGCAAAACAGATTTACCAAGGCAAGAATAAACGATTTCAGAGAAGCGTATGAAAGATAGCGAATTCATGCGCTTCGGTTTTCCGTCGAGCGGCTGTGGTTGGGAACTGTGGCTCGCGCTCACGTGCAGTGGATACGCAGGTGAGCCACTGGTGAGCCACAGGTGAGCCAGCGAAAGGTGGGGCGTGGCACAGTGCTGTGATCCAGCCACACCAGCCATTCTCTGTCAGTTTCTTACTTCTCTCATTTCCTTCATACCCTCTTCTTTCACTTTCGCATCCGCTACCCAATACCGACACCCACCTTGACACGCGCAACCCCCGTCGCCCTTTATATTATCCTGTCCTCCCGCGAGATTTCGACACCTTTTCCAGTGTCCTTTCTACATGTGCAAGTGCTCTGGAATGCTGCCTAAGTAGGATTGGTTCCTCTCCTTCAATCGAATCGTCTCTCCGCCACGCATTACGAGCCGCCATCTGCCTTTCCAGCGACTTCTTGATATTTGCGACGACACTTTTCCCGCCCTCATCTTTCTACTGCTACCGCTGTCGGAGTAGGATCGGGATCACGTCGGAACGTTCTTGCTTACTACTAGCACGCAACGGCAGGCAAGTCTGTATCCCGGCGCCCTGGTCATTCTACTGCTCCCGTTGCTGGAGTAGAATCGGGATCACGTCGGAACGTTCTTGTCTGCTCTAGCGGCAGGCAAGTCTGTATCCCGTCGCCCTGGTTATTCTACTGCTCCCGCTACTGGAGTAGGATCGGGATCACGTCGGAACGTTCTTGCTTACTACTAGCACGCAGCGGCAGGCAAGTCTGTATCCCGTCGCCCTGGTTATTCTACTGCTCCCGTTATTGGAGTAGGATCGGGATCACGTCGGAACGTTCGTGTCTGCTACTGGCCCCCAGCAGCAGGCAAGTCTGTATCCCGTCGCCCTGGTCATTCTACTGCTCCCGTTGCTGGAGTGGGATTCGGTTCCGTCGCAACCCTTTTCGTTGCTGGTCTATTGCGAAGCGCAAACCGAAAGAAAGTAATTTTTACAGATGTACATTGTTTCATCATTTGTAGGTGTCTCCGTGATTTTCGTCTTGTAACTTTTCTGCGTGCACATCTAGGTTTTACACAGCGAACACATTGCCTGTTGCCGAAGCCATGGAGGCCAAGGATACAACTTTCAAGCAGACGGTCTTCCTTCTCTACAACGATGCAGTCTACGACGATGATGATTGCCGAGAGTTCGGCTTCACAGTTGAGCTGTATATAAGATACAAGCCGTCGGCTTCTGTCCTCTTCAGGTTGTCCACCTCCATTGTCCAGCCCGGCCGCCGCAACATTCTCTTGTACTTGCAGATCACGCCCGACCGGCTCTTGTCATTTGAGAGGATCATCTACGATAGCAAGAACAAGGAAGCTCATCCGCCATGCCTTCACACCATACGTAAAAAGATGGGCATGAGCGGCGACGTCATGCGCCTCCAGTTCAAATTGGATAAGCCTGGGGATCTCTTCATGCCCAAAGACTTTATCTCCGATGGCTTGGAGATGGAGCCGCGACACGTATCCAGCTCCTTTATGTCGTTAGCCACGGCATCGGCCTTTTCTCTATATATGCAACCCAACGTCCTGCCATGCGCGGATTTTAGGATTTTTGATCTGGCTATCAGGCAATGGGGTCAATCAACGCAGAACCAGAAGAACAAGTTCATGCAGATGGTGGATCACCGAACCCTCTACAGCGGCAAAGGCGGGAAGCTGTACCACCCCCCAAATCCGAGACACGAGGTTGCCGCTACCTCAGCCACTTCGATATCTTCCATCAATAGGCAGCTTCACGATTCCCCCCCACCATATGGCGGCGAGAGACCTAGGTCTCGATCACCAGCGGGGTCCGAATCGGATATTGCTACTGTCGCCACGGATACGCCCCCACGTTACCGTTCCCTACATCGGGATGGCGGCGTAAAACAAGTACAATCACCGGTGGACATGCCAGACGTGATTATCAGTCCTAGCGATAATCTGCTCAGTGACTGTGTTCCGCCGGCGTATGAATCCGATACTGCATCGTCCACTTGCATCACTGGTGTGTTTATAGCCACATTTTCTTGTCCTTCCTGGAAGTGCCTTTCGTACTCATCAATTCCCAAATACCTGCATTATCACTGACACGTCGCACTGTCTTGCCAGGAAATCCCCGCAAGCGCCGCAAGCCCAACCTGGACTGCGTTTGTGAAACCGCCGACCGACACAGATATACTGAAAGCGGAACAAGACAGTCAAGCGTCACGCAGGCAAGAGACGGGCCAGTGAAGGATAGGGTCACATTACGACCCCCAGTGGCAGACTTTGACATACAAGCCCTTGTGACCCAGGTCGACAGACAGCAAAAACAAATCGACAAACAGCAACAACAGATTGAGCAGCTCATGAGGCAGAATATCGAATATGAGGAACGTTGTAAGGAATTGGGTGAACGGCTCAGTTCAATAGAGAATGAACAATACGAAACGCGCGAGGATCTGGAGCTGCTCTCTGTTGGAGTTGGCGAGGTGCAGTCGGAGTGTACAGATCTCAGGAAACAGTTGCCAGATATACACGAACAAATAGAAAGTTGGGTGGATGAGAACTTGGATTCTGAAGTGAAACGGAGCGCAGATGCATGGGTAGAGGAGAACATGTGGGAATCAATGACAGTGGCTATCGATGAGCAGGTGAAAGTGTCCATCGAGAGACAGACGAAGGGTATTCTAGATGCTGGGCAACTGGGCCACATCGTCGACAAACTGACGGTGGCTGTGAAGGATAGAATTCGCAGTGCCTTGGAAAACTGACAGTTATTGTTGCTCCCACATTACAACGAAGCCATCAGAAGGCAGCGAAGGGATCGTGGTAACTCTGCTCTACCCTCTTCACTTTGACTCGGCCACCTCCTGTGTTCGCTTAAGCGGCTGGTTCAAGATGAGTCAGGGTGATCAAGGATGATTCATTGCACTGCTAACTTGTGCTGATTGATATTTGCTATCCACGTGAATGTCAAATTGGCCTAATGCAATTCCTCTAAATCCCAATGACCTGCAAAGTGCCGCATCCACAGCCACAGAACCCCACTTTCAATCTCGCGCGTCGGACAGGCGCGTCTCCCTCCATCTTTAATTGAGCTTTAGCGCGTTCTCTGCCTGTTCGCTTTGTGACATCACGAGATAGCCTCCAGCCAACTCTCTTTCTTCTGCTCAAGTTTCGGAGCCACGATGGGTATCAAGCAGCTGTTCTCCATCATCAAGGATGAGGCTCCCGACGCCATCAAGGAAGGCGACATCAAGAACCAATTCGGTCGCAAGGTCGCCATCGTAAGTGCCAGACCACTCGCTCCTCCATCGGCTTAGAGGCTAATCTAATACCATGCTACAGGATGCGTTCGTCTCTGATTTCCACGCACTCGCTGTTTCTAGCTAGCTAACCTCGGGTACTTCTAGATCGATGAGCATCTACAGTTTCCTGATCGCCGTCCGATCCGATGGCCAACAGCTGATGAACGAAGACGGCCAGACCACATCACATCTCATGGGCATGTTCTACCGTACACTACGCATGGTCGACAACGGTATCAAGCCCCTCTACGTCTTCGATGGAAAACCCCCAAGCTCAAGTCGGGCGAACTCGCCAAACGATTCCAGCGCAAGGCCGAAGCGAACGAGGGCATGGAGGAGGCCAAGGAGACAGGCACAGCCGAAGATGTCGAAAAGTTTTCACGGCGCACAGTCAGAGTCACCCGGGAACATAACGAGGAATGCCAGCGACTGCTGAAGCTCATGGGCATTCCCTACATCATCGCACCCACCGAGGCAGAGGCTCAATGCGCTGTGCTCGCAAGAGCTGGCAAGGTGTATGCGGCCGCCAGCGAGGACATGGATACCCTCTGCTTCGACAGCCCCATTCTCTTGCGGCACATGACGTACAGCGAGCAGAGGAAGGAGCCAGTCCAGGAAATCCACCTGGAGAAAGTGCTCGAGGGTCTCTGCATGGAGCGCAAGCAGGTCAGTCGCCAGCCACGTCATGCTCTCGTGGTGCGCAGCGGCCGCTAATCAACTTCTAGTTCGTCGATCTCTGCATTCTACTCGGCTGCGACTACCTTGACCCGGTTCCCAAGGTTGGACCCTCGACCGCTCTGAAGCTCGTCCGTGAACATGGTAGCCTCGAGAAGGTGGTGGAATGGATCAAGGATTCCGGAAAATACACCCTCCCCGAGGATTGGCCATTTGCCGATGCCCGTGAACTGTTCTTCAACCCCGATGTCCGTCAAGCCGATGACCCGCTTTGTGACTTCAAGTGGGAGAAGCCGGACGTCGAGGGCCTGGTCAACTTCCTCGTGACCGAGAAAGGCTTCTCGGAGGACCGTGTACGCGGCGGTGCCTCGCGCCTCGAGAAGAGCTCCAAGAGCTCACAACAGGCGAGGCTCGAGGGATTCTTCAAGCCGATCCCCAAGACCGATGCCGAGAAGGTAGCACACAAGCGCAAGCTGGAGGAGCAGAATGAGGCCAAGAAGAAGAAGCTAAAGGAGGAGAAGAAGGAGAAGGCCAAGCAGAAGGCCAAGCCTCGCGGTGCCGCCTAGGTAGGTACTAGACAAGACAGTTCACGATTGCTTTATATCTGGCGTTGCTGGCTTTGCACATACTATGGACGGCGTCAAAGGCTATGGAGGACACAATGGAATTTACATTCTCATGCACTTACTGCTTTGTTGCGACTCACTGACCAGTGAGTGTATGCTGCCGTGGCCAAGCCAGAGCCAAGCATCAAAGGCAGCCTAGACTGGGATCTGGCCCACGACGACAGGATGTATGTACATATTTCATGAGGGGAAGTCTGACGTACAATCTCCCCCTCCAGCAGCTGCTGCCAGGTGGTGCAAGGGGTTAGTTCCAGGGGGGAGCTGCAACCACTTTCGAAGGAGACCCTCTGTTTAGTGGGGGTTGTTCCAGCAACAACGCTCACCCCAAACTTCGGATGGCCGTCCCCCCGTAGTGAGTGCTAAAAGTAGTGCTCATTGGGGAAAGCGATATTTCCCGGGTGCACACCGCGCCATGTCAGCCAATAATCCAATTCCTATTCTACTACTGATTAGTTGAGAGCCGAAAAGCTGGTTTGGATTGGATTGGACCAGAGCCACTGCAACTGCAACCGATCCTCTACGATCGCCAGTCAACACCTACTAAAAATTTCTCTCCCTCAACTCTCCCCGTCCTGTACTCGCATTAACCACACCCCTTCCTCCCGAAATCACTCTAATCAATCGCCACTCCGCCCTGTTTATGCAAACATGTCGGGCACCATGAGAGGCACCCCCAGTCGAGGGCAGAACAGAGGAGGCATTCCCTTCAACGCCGGGAGCCCTGCTGCAAACTCCAACATTCCACGGCCCGTCCTGGAGACCCATGCCTCCACGCCGCCTGCCCCCAGTGATGCCGTTTCGGGTGTCAGCGCCAGCCGGCAAAAGCAGTCCAAGAGAGACGAGGTACGTCAGACACATACACCCTTTGTTTCTCTTTGTCCCGCCCTTATCTGTCGTCGGTCGGTGGTTGTTTTCGGCACTCTCGAGCACAATCCTACCCAGACAACCCCAGAACAGAGGAACCATGGAGACTGACTTCTACCGCCAGGCCATCCGCCGCAAACTCGAGAATGACCTCAACAAGAAGAAGCACCTCCCCAGTGGCCGCGCCCGACAATCCCGCAAGGCCCCGCCGGGAACCGTCCTCGCCCTGAAGCCGAGCCCGGCCCTGCAGATCAAGCCCAGCACCACCGTCTCCGAAGCTGCCCAACTGATGGCCGCCAAGAGGGAGGATTGCGTGCTGGTCACAGACGACGACGACCGCATCGCCGGTATCTTCACCGCCAAAGACTTGGCCTTCCGCGTCGTCGGCGCCGGCCAGCAAGCCACCAAGGTCACCATTGCCGAGATCATGACCAAGAACCCCCTGTGTGCTCGCACCGACACCAGCGCCACCGATGCCCTCGATCTGATGGTCCGCAAGGGCTTCCGGCATTTGCCCGTCATGGACGAAAACCAGGACATCTCGGGTATTCTCGACATCACAAAATGCTTCTACGATGCCATGGAGAAGCTCGAGCGCGCCTACTCCTCTTCCACCAAGCTCTATGCCGCTCTGGAAGGCGTGCAGTCCGAGCTCGGCACCAGCCAGCCGCAGCAGATCATCCAGTACGTCGAGGCACTGCGCTCCAAGATGTCGGGCCCGACGCTCGAGTCGGTCCTGAACGGCATGCCCCCGACCACGGTCAGCGTGCGCACCTCGGTCAGGGAGGCGGCCATGCTCATGAAGGAGAACCACACAACTGCCGTCTTGGTACAGGACCAGGGTTCGATTACGGGTATCTTCACGAGCAAGGACGTCGTTCTCCGTGTCATTGCGCCTGGCCTGGATCCTGCCACCTGCAGCGTCGTGCGCGTCATGACTCCCCACCCGGACTTTGCGCCCATGGACATGAGCATCCAGGCCGCCCTCCGCAAGATGCACGGTACGTAGAGCCCGCCACCACCCCGCCACGTTTTCGGCCGACTTAAGCTAACGGTGTCTTAGATGGTCACTACCTCAACCTTCCCGTCATGAACGACCAGGGCGAGATTGTCGGCATGGTCGACGTGCTCAAGCTGACCTACGCGACCCTCGAGCAGGTCAACACCATGTCCTCGGGCGACAGCGAGGGTCCCGCCTGGAACAAGTTCTGGCTATCCATGGACAACGAGACGGAATCCATGGTGTCTGGCGACGGTTCGCACTCGCACATGCACACGGGCACCATGGCGTCCCATTCCATGGTGTCCCACAACATGGCGCGCGACCGCATTAACGACACGGTTGCGCCAGGTGACTCGGCCTCGCATGTTGGCGTCGACTCCCCCGCCCACTCCATCATCACGGGCACCCCCGAGCAGCCCCCTGCCGAGATGCCCTTCGCCTTCAAGTTCAAGGCCCCCAGTGGCCGCGTGCACAGGCTTCAAGTCATTGCCAGCCAGGGCATTGCTACCTTTGTTGCCAACGTCACATCCAAGCTTGGTTCCGAGGTCGAGGCCATCGGCGGCGCTCCCGTGGTCGAGGAGGGCCGTGTGGGTGCCAGTGGGTACGCACTCTCTTATCTCGACGATGAAGGCGACACCGTCTCCATCACCACGGACCAAGATCTGCTCGAGGCTATCTTGTTGGCCCGCCAGCACCACCGGGAAAAGGTCGACCTCTTCGTCCACGATCCTAACCAGCCGCCTGTCGCCGTCGCCGCACCACAGCCTGCGCCGGAAATGCCCACACCTCCGGCTAGCTCCGCCATCAGCGGCGAGGGTGCCCGGCGCAGACGTCACCACATCAGCGATGACGAAGAGTACGATAGTGAGGATGAAGATATGAGCACGGTGAGGAGACGGAAGAACAAGAGCGGTCATGCGGCGCAGGAGAAGGAGGTGATTGCCGGCGTGCCTAATGAGCTCTTGCTGCCAGGTGCTATCGTCACGTTGGCCGTGGTTATTGTCGGTGTCTTTGCCATCTCCAGAATCAGCAGCCGATAGACGGCCGGCTCTTGATTTGCATCACGGCCTGGAGTTTGGCGATTTGGCTTTCCCCCTGCGTTTGACCTGTGGAATGAACCGTGGCCTGTTATGTGCTAAGCCTGTAGATGCAGATAGGCTTGTAGATATGCATGTACGGAAGGGGGGACGGCACGTATAGAATTAATATTCACTTCCGAGGGCTGTTGAGGACGCAACGGTCTAGATTGCTAGCATACATAAACTACTTCTCACAATACCCAGATCTATCCATCTATCCTTCACTTCAACTTTCCCTACTTGTAGACATTATTCAGCCAAGTCTAACCCGAATAAGCAGGACCCGGCTTTTTTACGGCTACCCCGCTTGCCAAAAATGGCGATTTTCCTGGATCCGGCATATGTGCTTGAAAGATGCTATAAAGCCATCAGCAAACCCAACCAACCAACCAAAACAAACTCGACGGATGTTTTCTTACAATCGAGGTCAAGATGTTCAAGAAAAGACCCGAGATCAAGAACCTGTCTCCGTTGCGGTCGTCTGACCGCCGCAAGCTGGCAGACCAGATCATCAAGGATTATGACATCCCTGTCCCCTCTTCTTCGGAGCCTGCGCCGGCAGAAGATGCGTCGTCATCGCCACTGCCATCATCACAACAACCGACATTATCATCCCTCCGCAATTCTCTCCTGCCGGACTCCACTTCCAGTGCCCGCTTCACCACAACGTCAGGCCCGAATCAGACCTTGCTAAGCGGCACCATCTACGTGGGCGCACATCCCGGCCAAGATGAGAGGATCCTCTGGTTTCAGTTGGGGAAGACGCCCAAGATGATACCCACCGTGTATACGCTATGGCAGAACCCCAACATCGTGCCGCTGCTGCACACTCCCGACTTTGTCGTCGAGCAGAAGTTGTCGCATGGCTCCGATCTGATGATCCCAGGACTCGTGAAGTCCAGGGGCTTGGCTTGGGATGCGCGCGCCAAGAAAGGCGCTGTCGTCGCCGTCGCGGGCATGCAGAAGGACACGGTGCCCATGTGGGTAGGGACGTGCGACATCGACGTGTGCAGGCTTGGGAGTGACCTCCGCGGCCAGAAGGGCGTGGCCGTCAAGGGGCTGCATTGGGCCGGCGATGAGGTCTGGAGCTGGAGGCCGCTGGGCAGTGGCGGGAGGGACGCGCCGGACGTCGTCGAGGGCTGGCAAGGGCTCGCCGAAGACATGACTAGCGCTATCAAGGGTATGAAGCTGGAAGACGACGAGGGCGATGGCGACGAAGGTGGCGTGACCTTGAATAATGCTTCCGAGGATCCGCAGTCTCGGAGGCATGATTTGGCCGAGGTGGTGGACGTTCCGGAACCCACGACTAATGAAGTCGATGACGCATTCGTTCAGGCGTTCTTGTTCGCGCTGCACAAGGCCAAGGCGGACAACTCTGGTCCTCACTACGGGTTCGACTTTCCGATTCAGCCATCTTATCTCATCTCCAACATGATCCAGCCGCATCTCCGGCATCAAAATCAGCATTACAACATCAAGAAGACCTCATGGAAGAACACCAAGAAGTTCATTAAACATCTGGACAAGCTTCGTCTGCTGAAGTCCAAGGATCGCAGCGGAGGAGAGACCATCATTCTCGACATCGACTTTGACGATGTCCAGGTCTCCAACTTCAGGCCGTACACCCTCCCGCAGCCCAAGCCGAACAAGTCAGATACAGCCGTGGAGGGCAAGTCATCGGCGCCCGATCCCACTTCCTCCAGCACAGATCCGTCCATTGGCCAGCAGATCACGATTCAGATCCTGTACCGCGTCTCGTCTAAGCTAGTTCCCACCTTGCTTCCATCCAAGACGGATTTCTACAGCGGGGCGCAGATAGCCGCCGCAGTGAAGACGTACATCGAGCAGCATCCCGAGCTAGGAGGCCAAGGGGCCTCAAGCGTCAAGCTCGACCCCTTCATCGCCAACAGTATTCTGGGCTCGAACCCGACGCCCGACGACCAGCGAGCCATCGCCGCCGGGCGTATCATGCGCGGTGTGCTCCAGCGCCGCGTCGTCGATGACCCTAACCTCTGCCAGCCCTACCACTTGATCGTCCGCGGCGACGCCTCCGCTCACGAGCACCAACAACAGAAACCCAAGTCGGGACCGCCCCCGCAGATCCACCTCACCATCGAGAAGCGCACAGGCACCAAGGTGGTCACCAAGATCACCAACCTAGAGCCTTTTTTTATCGACCCCCAGCTCATGGCCCCAGAGCTACAGAAAAAGTGCGCGGGCTCGGCCAGTGTGGGCCAGCTCACAGGTGGGCGGCCGGGCCTACTCGAGGTCGTGGTCCAGGGCGACCAGCGCAAGATTGTCGTCGGAGACGTGCTTGCCCGCCGGGGCGTCGATTCTAGGTGGGTTGACGTTGTCGATAAGACCAAGGGGAAGAAGAAGTAGTAACAGATACATTTATGAGATACCACCCTCGCGATTACTAGTTCGCTAAACATCGTGATCCACCCTCGCCTGTCTTAGGTGCATATGCACACACACGCACACGCGCGCATGACTAACCTTAGTGGTTCGTTAGATGCAGTTACCCATGCGCACTGTTTATAGGCTGTTTCACAGCCGCTACTGGGAGCAGAGTGTCTCCAGAATGGGGCTTCGGCGGCTCCAGGAAGAGGCTCAAGTATATACTGAGCTATAATAGAACGTTCACCCTATTTTTGAACTAACAATATACACGTATGTATTCGTCGACGGTCTGTGCACTATTTACATCAAGACTCGCTAACAGCAGAGATATATCCGTCTCGAATTATTTACACGCACTGAGAGTACCCTTTCCTTTTTATTAGCTTTCACATCGTTATAGAGGGCTCAGTAATGTTACTTACATTCGTTGGTGACCTTGCACGTCCCTTGCGAGCAGCAGGTGGGACCTGAGTAGCCCTGCCCGCCGCACTGGCCATACATGGAAGCACAGCTGCCACCGGGGCTGCCAGTGCTGGTCGGGGACTGCTGGGCCGTCGTGGTAGGGCTTGCGCCCCCAGTGGTAGTAGTTCCGGGTGCCGGGCTCCCCGAGGGGTTCTGTAGCGTCAGCAGACCCGGTCGGTAGGGCAGGAGGTTGTAGTCTGCGTTCTTGCTGGGGTCGCGGCCTTGGTAGAGCACTAGAGATGGTGTGAGACAGCATCAGATGATGGGAGGGCAGCTCTAGAGAGACGCGGTTACTCACGCTGGAGGCTGCATGGGTCAATCTCAAAGGTCTGGTCATTGGTGCTCCTCACGAGCTCGCCATGGCTGATGTCGTTGGTCCAAGTGGCGCCGCTGTTGGCCTTGCCCGCAAAGGGGTTGCTTTCGGTGGCGGCCTGCGGGGTCCAGGAGCCGCCGAGGCTGGTGGCCGTGAAGGAGCGGAAGAAGCGGCCCTGCGAGCCCATAGCCTCGACCATCATGAACCATTTGTTCTGGCCCTTGAGCTTATAGACCTGCACGGCCTCGAAGAGGTTCGCCTGGGTATCGCTCAGGATGGTCTCGTAGTTAGAGCCGAAGCTGCCAGGGAAATTGCCGATGGGCATGCTGGCCCGGTAGATCTTGCCGTTGTCGCCACAGAAGAACAGGTACATCGTGGTGCTGTCGGCGATCAGTGTCTGGTCGATCGGGCCGGTCCCGCTGCCGCTGATGGAGCCGGAGAAGAGCGGCTGCGCAGAGGACCACCCGTTGGCATTGGTGGGGTCCTTGGACGTCTTGTACGAAAAGGCAGTCGCCCCCCATTGGTAAGAAAGAATCCAGACGTCCTTGGGCTGGAAGTAGAAGAGGGTCGGCGCCACCGTGGCTCCACTCATGCCGTTCTGGGCCACCGATCCCATCTGGGACCAGTCGGAGAAGGTGCCGAAGTTCATCGACCCGTACGTCCCGCCGTTGTTGTACGATGCATAGACGAGATGTTGGCCGTTGTAGGGGGCAACGGTAAAGTCCTTGAGCGATGCCCATCCATTCTTTGGCTGAGCTAGTGGGCCGCCGTTGTCCTTCCAGCGATAGCTCGACGGAAGATCGCACTGGGCCGACACCACAGCTGCTGAAGCCAACAGAGCGGCAATGGCGGCCCCAGGGCGCATATCCGAGTTCGATAGTCTCATAGTGACAGCAGTGCTTGCTTCTCGTCAAGGCACAGGGGCAAGGTGGATTAGAAGGGGGGCTAGGTGAGGTGATGGACAAAAGAAGAAAGAATCTGCGCAATAGGGGAGAGGGCACAGGGTATATGTATACTCGGTAGATATACTCACATCATTCCAGGTTCGGGTGATGCTCGAATGCGACTTGACCCCAGGCCGGAACGAGAACCCCAGTTGGCCAGGCCTCATCCCTGTTAGCGATCCCGTCAATCGGAGGCCAGCATGGAGGGGAAAAGAGAGTTACAAGCCCGGGCTGGACAGTCGACGGAGAAAATGGTTTCCCCATGGCCACTCTTCACTATAGCTTGGAGACATTATTCCACCACAGACAGAAGCGTTAAGCAGGGCGATGCGACCCCAGCCGCCGCTAACGCCGCTCCGAGTCACGGATCCAGCAGCTCCGTATGTCATGTGGGGGATCTGGCCGTATTAGTCGACAGGGGGCGTCTTCGTACTATGTAACCTCTTGGGGAGCTCAGAATAGGCCTGAGCTCTCCAGAGTCCGAATAGCCGCGCCAATTCCAAGGTTGCCCATGGTGGGACACAAGATTCCCGATCACGTTCGCTAGCGCCCCCCAGTACCACCAGTCCTAGCTCGCTATAGGCGCCAAGGATCAAGACAACCACGCCATAGGTGCGGTAGTAAGTGGGAAAAAGGGTTCACGCCCTCGACTTAACTGCGAGTCTGTAATTATAGATACCTATGTACGTATATTCGAACCTAGTCTACCAGCTGATAGACAATCTTTGAACGTGGCAAGCTTATGCTTCTCCTTATTCGATGAACCTCCTCTAGTCCTAGGACCACGGAGCATCTCGTTTAATACCGCGACACAGATGCCGTGAGTGAGGCTTTTGTAGAGACTAGCATAAGGATTCTCCATTGCTGTCTTATTTATTACCAACACTGCGAAACATAGAGGAGAAGCGTGATATCAGAGGATGGATGGATCCGTTCCGCCTGACTTTTACCAAAAATGGCATGTAAAGACAGAAAGAGTTCCATACTTCTTGCCTCGGCCGTTGTCTGCTCACTTAACTGAAAGCTCTAACGATGCTTCCTACTTGCAGCAACGGATATATTGCTCAGTTCTCTGCACGAAACCTAAATCGAATGTCCACGCGCTCCCTGTGCTTTTTATTACCCCTGTACTAAATCCCTGAGATTGGAACTAGCGGTCCATCAGATATAGTCGCACCAGAGTTGATGGTGTTCGTTAGCCATGGTCATCATGGTCAGTGAGGGTATTGATGAAGCGTTAGATCGCTGCCCTGGCAAAACGGCAGGAGAATGCTGAAGGAGTTCACCGATTAGGAAAATGGTCTTTGGGCTCAAAACCAAGGAGACTCTGACTTAACAGCTGCCATGGAGCCGTTTCGGTCTATAAAGTCCTTTTAAGAAGCTGTCTATCTATTTGTCTCCCTGTCTACTAAATACAGTCGCAATTCCTTCGCTCAGTATGAAATGCACGCTAAAATACTAATAATATGGCCCATTTACTGGGCAGCAGGTGCTCATCGTTAGAGGCTCGTCAGGGGTAGGCTTTTCGACCGCCAAACTCGTGCTCGCCAGAGGTGCCATTGTCGCCATCGCGTCCCCATATGCCGATAAGCCCAAGGGCGCCGTCTCTCGGCTGGATGGTGATGACCAAGCCGCCACGGGCCAAGTCCGGCCTACTAGACCCTACAACTGACACGGCCGGCCGTGGGATGCCCAAGCCCATGGCTGAGATAGCCTTGCAATTGGTGTGCCAGCTCGTACGTCTGCCACTGTCTGTGTAGATCCTGATCAGCAAGCTCGCCCCTAAATTCCTAAAACGGGTCCTCACTCGGGCATCATCTTAACGTCCGGTCAAGTCGCCGCGAGGCCGGTGCTGAGGTGGAGAGTGCTCAAGGCCGCTGTTCCTGAACAGCATGGCCCGGCAAAAAAAGCTGGCTTTCGATCTCACGCCGGTCCTGGTCAACGTCGTCGCGCCTAAACACACCGAAACTGAGAGAGTCAGTGGTGAATGCTAATGGGGGGTCTACTTTGAGGTGATCGGGCCAGCCAGGCATAACATTCTGGATATCTACACTGCTAAAGTTGACATTCGAAGACAGTTCACTCCTATGGTAAGAGGGACAACCGCCGGCGGCGGCTATAGTAACTCCTTTAATAGTACCATGACGAGTACGGGAACCGTCACCTTTTATTGCCCGTTGTCCCGCATGCGGTTCGCAAACCCCTAGACTCGGGCGCCGTGCTGCGGATCCTGGGGCTCAGGAATTGTAGCTCCGAAATAGCTGCTCGGGCGCCCAATGGATTCCCAGTGACGGCGCGGTAAGATCTGTCGGCAGGCGACACCGAGCAGGTTTCTCGATTAATCTCCTCTCTAGCCAGGTACGGCATGAAGCGCCGAAGCCAGACTCGGAGAGGGATCGGCACTCGGCATGAACATGATGAGCAGGACCTGCCCGCATATGCCAGCTGACAGCTGGGCAGTTGAGCA
Source organism: Apiospora pterosperma (assembly GCA_019976485.1). Lineage (NCBI taxonomy): Eukaryota > Fungi > Ascomycota > Sordariomycetes > Amphisphaeriales > Apiosporaceae > Apiospora > Apiospora pterosperma. The sequence continues at coordinate 73,865 of JAFBMP010000009.1, forward strand.
GCTTCCTATTCAGCCATCTCGACCGGCTTGCTTCTTTCTCATTGGCGGTGAAGGGCGCCCCCCGAAGAACCCCCGAGAATTAATGCCTCGCCAATGGACGAGGACGAGGTGGATCGCTGACAAGTCCTAGTCTTACTCGGTTGAGGACGGCTTTGTCATTCGTCTTGGTGGGATTATGCAAGAGAAATGCATCACGAGGGGATGCGGGAAGCAGAACGTCCCAGCAATCCGTTTCACCCTCGGCCGGGCTCGTCAGCCATCTGCAGGCGCTAGTCATACGTACATGGCAGGCCGGGGATGCTATTTCTATCAGGTAAATGCCACGACAAAGAAGCACTTGGACATGCACGACTCGCGCCGGCTTTGTACGTAAGTAAGTTGACCCCACCACCCAATAAGCTGCCCCTCCGTCATCCTTCTAAAAAAACCATCTTCATGTGCCTGTAGTAAGGTCTCGTATAGGTGGGGTGGAAATAACTAAAAGACGGAAAGGAAGAAAAAAAGAGTCATCTTTCTGTCTGTCCTCTCTTCTTTTTCGACGTAGTAACCTGCCCCTTCTTCCGTCGTGTCCTGCATGCTTGCTTGCTTCCCTAGATCCCTTGTTCATATGACGAAATAGAGCCAGCTTTGTCGACCACGAGTAGCTAAGCTGCTGGCAATCTTTCATCTTTCAACACAGCTCTACAGTATTGCACATTACATACTACTTACTTACCCAACTAGCTGAGCATGAACACCTCGATGATTGAGTCCAAGTTCCTCTCCCAACCCGAGCACCTCGGCGTGGTCGCTGTTGGCTTCTCCGGTGGCCAGGTACGTTGAACCTAGTGTTGCCCTAGCCTAGGTTTGCGGAAGAGGGACTAATTTGCTAACGCTGCATGCGCGCACACACACAGGGCAAGCAAGGCGTGGACGCCGCCCCCTCTGCGCTGATCGAGTCCGGCCTGCTCCGCCAGCTGCGCGAGGAGCTCAACTACAAGCTCCATGGCGACGACACGGTCCACTCGTACGCCGACCTGGTGCCGACCGAGGACCCGCCCTACCGCAACATGAAGAACCCCAAGCGGGTCAGCGCCGTGACGCAGCGGCTGTGCGAGCAGGTCTACACGCAGGCGCGCGAGGGCCGCATGGTGCTGACGCTGGGCGGCGACCACTCCATCGCCATCGGCACCATCGCGGGCACGGCCAAGGCCATCCGCGAGCGCCTGGGCCGCGAGATCGCCGTCATCTGGGTCGACGCCCACGCCGACATCAACACGCCCGAGTCGAGCGGCTCCGGCAACATCCACGGCATGCCCGTCAGCTTCGTCACGGGCCTCTCCAAGGAGGACAAGCCCGAGTACTTTGGTTGGCTGCAGGAGGACCACATGCTGAGCCTCAAGAAGCTCGTCTACATCGGCCTGCGCGACGTCGATGCCGGGGAGAAGAAGATCCTGCGGGAGAACGGCATCAAGGCCTTCAGCATGTTTGACATTGACCGGTATGCCCCCACGGCCGCTACTCTTTCTCCCGGGGCTCTGCTAACGGGGCGACGGCGACCCCCCTCGATAGACACGGCATTGGTCGGGTCATGGAAATGGCGCTGGCGCATATCGGCTCGGACACGCCCATCCACCTCTCGTTCGACGTGGACGCGCTGGATCCCATGTGGGCGCCCAGCACCGGGACGCCGGTGCGCGGAGGGCTGACGCTGCGCGAGGGCGACTACATCTGCGAGTGCGTGCACGAGACGGGGAGCCTGGTAGCGGTGGATCTGGTCGAGGTGAACCCGAGCCTGGCGCCCGAGATCGACACGGGGGCGCATGAGACAGTACGGGCGGGGTGCTCGTTGGTGAGATGCGCGCTGGGCGAGTCGCTGCTGTGATGGGCTTGTTGCCGAATTCGACGGGTCGCAAGGATAATGTCGCTGTGATGGCGAGGCAGGCCAGATGAAACACAAGTAAATGGCGTATTATTGAACTTAGCGCACTACGTTATCGACAAACCATCAAACCCCATGGCGATTCCGATCCGTGGTGATTATTGTTGTTATTGTAGGAGGAGGCTGCTAAGCGGGATTGCATCCGATTCGGGGTATCCAGATAGATCATCATCACATGTACCTGTTGCCTGTGCCTGTGCCGTGCCATCAATCAATCCCAGCCACCACCGGCCCACCTGCTGAACCCGACGCGACAGATCAGATCTCTTTTAGTTTTGAGTGATATCTGGGCCTGGCGGGACCCCCAACCAACCAACATCGTGAGGCTCGACCTCGACTCCTCGAGTTTCTGTCCATCGCTGTCCATCGCTGTCAATCGCTGTTGCAGTGACCCCACCCACCCACTGAGTTGTTCATTGCCGTGGGGGCTTGCTCTACCGCCTTCAGCGCAAAGAGCCCCGTGCATCTGCACCTTCGCGCATCGCATCGAAGCCCAATCCAATCATCGTCGAGCACGACTCGTGTCCGACTCGCCGCCTTTTGGGTCCCGACAGGCTATCAATTCAATTCACTTTCTATCCGTCGCCACTTATATAAGGGACGGGAGAGGGAGAAGGCGAGGAGCAGACCGCAGCCGACCACCAAGAGACGCCCGAGTGTACCACCATCCAACAGACGCCTCGAAACACCATATTCACCCACGCTTTGCATCGGGTCAAGCGCCGAAAAGAGGAAGAAGAAGAAGGGGAAAAAAGACTTCAGTGCAGACAAGAGACGCGACTGGGTATGGCCTCGACCACCACGGCGAGCGGCTCGCTTGTCTACGAACGCCGCATCGCCCGCATACACAAATACCACTGGCCCGCCGTTCAGCTCAATGTCTGGATGATCATCATGCTGGTCGCCTCCTGTACCATCATCGGCGTCTTTGGCTCCTTCATCGGCGTCCAGCAGACCCTGGCCTTGCACATACCCTGGTATGCGTCCTACCCCCCGTCGGCAGAAGAAGCCGGAAGCTAACTCCCCCAAAACCAGGTACTTCCCTTACTTCATCACCGTCGCCAGCCTGACCATCATCTTCATCGGCGCCCTGCTGTGGCTCATCTCCCAGCGCCGTCTGCTCCCCTCCATCGTCATCCTCGGCGCCTTCATGTTCTTCGTCTTGTGGATGGTCGGCCTCATCGTCGTCAGCATCGAGCTCTGGGGCCCCTCGGGCTCGGTGAGTTCCAACTGCAACCTCCTGGTCTTTAATCGGACGCCGGAACCCGCCAACAGCCTCGCCAATCTGGCCTGGCTGGAGCAGAAGAGTATATGTGAGTACCACCTCTCTCTGGCTTTCTCGCCCGTCGCGCTTTTGGAAACCAGGGGGCTCACGTGGGGGAATTAGGTCAATCTTGGCAAGCCGTGTTTGCCTTCGCCCTCGTCGGCGCCATATTCTTGCTCTGGATCATGGTCATGGCTATACAAGTCTTCTACGACGACGCGTAGTAGCCTGCCACCAATCTTTCCGTGATGTGTGTGTGCCCCGGGCAAAATGTTTGACTACAACTATTTGGTACGATATGATGAAGAACGTGATCAGGAGCAGCGTTGGTTGGCATGAACCCTTTGGATGCATTTTCTGGAGTTTTTTTTTATCGGTCTGGACTTTTTTAATGATTTGTCATGACGACAACAGACGTGAGGGATGAATCACATGTGTTGGTTGTCCGGGATCTTTAGGCGGATAACACGTACTCGGTGAGTTCCTCGAGAAACATGGCACATAGTCATGACTGACAAGGGATATTTGTATTTTTTATTATTAATGATTCGCTGAATGAGCGTATATCCCAATTCCAAATAGTATCCTGTCCCTCCCAAGTATAACGCCCGTCGCTATTCCCGAGTCATGATACGACCAACCAGTATTTAGTTGGAGTACTTGGGATCGACCTTGTTACTATATCCACAAAGAACATCAATCAGCCGTGGTCTTCTTCACTGCACATCGTGTACTTGCGAGAGCGTGAACTTACCCAGTGGCCTTCTCGTAACCGCTACGCAGACCGTCAGTGATCTTCTCGAGCTTGGCTTCACCCAGCTTGCCGCCGTTGTACTTCTTGTCGATCATGCCGGCGGCTGATTGGGGACGAATCACAGAATGTTAGCCTCGTCTCTTGGGGCTCTGACGATGGATAAAATAGATAGCAATATCCAAAGCTCCATACAATAAACATGTGGACGTACAACCAAAGGTTGCCAAAGGAGTAGGGGAAGAGGGGGGAACGAAACAAGGCGGGGGGCAAACGTTACCTTTGTCACCGTAATCCTGTTGGCTGGCACCACCGGCGGGTTGCTGGTTGTTGCTGCTGCTGCCACCGGCGGCCTTCTTGATGAAATCCATGTTGGCTGGTTTGGATGTTTTATGTAGTGTTTCGGTGTTTGGATATGAGGTGATTTGGATTAAAAGGGATGATGTCCGTATATCTGTCTCACCCAGGTAAGGGAGCGGCCTTGAATGAACTTATATACACTGGTGGATGCATAGGACCTAAGCTAAGGCGAGGCAGGTTTCTGCTGTTTACAGCAGATAAACAAGCGACGTCATAGCCCCCCCCGCCCAGTCTCGTTGTTTCGTCTTGGACCCTTTTCCCTTCTTCCAAGCTTTTGACCTCAAGCCACAAAGCCATGCGCTTCGAGACTAGGTTAGGACGTCAACATAGCAGACACCCGGGTTGACGTCATCCTGGTTCGTTGCGACCGGCCCCTGATGATAAACGTGACCCAAAATCAGGGTCGAATGGACAAAGCTCTCGCCCCCAAACCGACATATGATGCCTGTCTATGTGGAACACCGCTTCAATCACCTTTACAGGAGAAGCAACATAAAATTCAATTCAATGCTATGTGATGCTAAACCTGACAGGCCAGACCAATGCTGGGGGAAAAAAGCATGCAATTGGTTGTAACTCCAGACGCCATCATCTGCTACTGGGTATCTCCTCCCCCATGGGCTCGTTTCTAACCGCCCTTTAACTCCCGCCTTCGAATGTGCATCACCTTGTTTCCTGTAGCCTTCTACAGGGGGGGCACACCGTGGCATCCAGCTTGGCGGCTTCAAGCCTCCGGCAGCTTCGGGCCCCCGGTAGCTTTCACGGAGCTCCTCCCTTGAGCTCGCGGCTCTGGCTTCGTCACCCAGCTATCTTCTACCGTGGCCTCCTTCCTACACCCCCAAAAGGTCGAGACACCTATGCTACAGTATCGTATGTTCAACCTAGGTGCGGCCTGCACCCAGCCCAGACCGTGTATATATACATGGTGCTTGTTACATCGTGGCGTCATATCAACAGCTGCCCAAGAAAGCTTGGTCTCTCTTCATACCAGGTCTTCGACCCATCCCATCGTCTCTCTGCGATCATCCGAGACGCGGGCATACTCGAGCAACAGTCGTAACACGTAGATCTGCATATCCTCCTTGCGCAGCACCTTCTCGGCCCAGTCTTTGCCAGCCGTGGCAATCTTCTCGGCTGCGGCGTCGTGCGCCGGCACCTTGTCGCCGTAGCCCATGAAGTATTCCAGAATACCGTAGTAGTCGCCGAAGCGCGTGTCCATGGGCACAAAGTGCTTCCAGGCAATCAGACGGCTGTCGTGCCACTCCCGGAAAAGCGTGCTCTTGATGGGCAAGCTCGTGCTTCGCAGGAAACCTAGATAGCGACCCGAGAAGCTGTTGCCGTCAATGTCGGGGAGATACTTGTAGTCAAACTGGTAAGAAAGCGGCTGGCCAAGCTCGATCTGGAAGTAGGGGTCCGTGTAGGCGCAGTGGCCCCATTCCTTCGGTGCATCCAGCTTGTCGTCGCACATGAGCTCCGTAAAGGCAACATCCGTCGCTTCCCTCACCCACTGGCCCAGCCTGGCCTCCTTCTGAGAAGTGAGGTTGTACTCGGGCAGCGGCATCGCGAAGTTGATGGGGCTCTCCACTTCGGCCTCGGCGCGTGCGAGCTTGGTGCCGTTGTTCATCGAGACGAATCGGTGTCGCTGGAAGCTCTTCCAGTTGTTCTCCTTGTTGCGTCCTCCCGTGGCCACGCCTCGCCAGATCACCCCGTCCATCTTCTCATCCCAGGGGCCTCCGTGATAGCCATCACCAGTGAATCGTTCTTCTTCTTTCCAGTACATGGGCGCTGGCAGCAGGATCTCGTTGTTGACAGCGAGCTTGCTGCCACCAAACATGGGGAAGAGCACCTTGGTGGCCGACGTGGAGAGGGGCTTGATGAAGATGCCCTGAAGGCCTTGGAGATCGGGTTGGTGGCAGAACTCGGTAGACAGGGTGAAGTTGGAAGTGTAGCCGCGGTACTGATGAGGGCTAGCGTTAGCCGGCACGAAGGCAGGGGTCTTGTCGAATGATCGTATCGTGCCTGCCAGTCGGGCAGGGCTCTGGGGGTGGCAGCCTCGGCGAGCGATTAACCAGTAAGGTTCTGGGTTGTTCACGTTAGCCCCATAGCAGGATCGCGAACCGAGCCGGAGTGGTCCTTACCTGTGGACTCCCACTTCTTGTTACGAGTGGAAGGTCTTCGATCGGTGCCGGGCTTAGGGAGCGGCTTGAAGTCGGACACGACGTCCTTGGGGGGACCAAGGAGCGCATCTCCTTCTCCTTCTGCACGTAGCGGTTGATGTCCTCCCAGGGCACGACCAAGCGTGGCTCGTCCATGGCGTTCAGCGCGATATCCATGTCCGGCAAATACTCCTCGATGGTCTTGATCATGGACAGCCAAATCGTGGTCCAGAACCAGTCGCTCTCGGCGCTGGCATTGCCATTGCGTATGTTGATGGTCATCTCGTAATCCCAGGCCTCCTTCCTGATGCGCCTAGCATCCAGGCCCCAGAAGGGGTTGAGGTCGTGGTAGATCTGATCCCAAAAGTCTTCAACGATGATGGCATCGTTCTTCTTAGCGAACTCGTACCAGGCCTTGAAGCCGGGAGGAGGATGACGACCGCGCCGTGTGCGGTAGGCCTTGGCTGCCTGTTCCAGCGTGTGCGACTCTTTGGCCATAGCCTCGTTGAACTGTGATTCGGCGACCTGGATGAGAGAATCGATAGGGTGGCCGGCGGTCGAGTCACCGGGAATCGTGGAGGCCTTGTCATCGACGAGGGGCTGCTCCTTGGAATCGCTGGGTGGTGAGGACGGTTTGCTGGCGGCGCCGGCCGGGGGGTAGAAAGTGTCATGAGCAGCGTTGTTCCCCGGCAGAACGTACGTCACCGGCACCTCGGCATTCTGGTGGGAGTAGTAGTATAGCAGACAGCACAGCAGGGCGCCCGGTAGAAGATAGCGTAGGAGGTGCGATGGCCGTCGCGGGGGGGAACGCTGGCGAACGCATCATGGGACAGAAGAGGGAGCCTTTGAGGGCCGCCACTTTGACGGTGGTCTTGTCGTCGGTCGTCCCCGTTGGGAATCCAAATATGCTCGGCGAAATCGAAGGAACGACGCAGCGGCAGCCTCAAACAATGCTCAACCCGAATCCTTCTTCTACAGCGAAATGTCCCCTGAAGATTGGAACCGTTTTTAGAGTTGGCGACGGGATGATTACAGCAGCGATTTGGACAGGGGGGCGATTGTCGACCAGACGATGCAGCGATACAACTGGTACAACACAATATCCACAAGATGGGCTGGGACAGTATTGTGCAATGTGCGCCGGATGACTAGAGTAGTTGGAGCCAGCTTGGGGCAGTCGTTATCGTGGATTTGCGTCGGGAGTGGTCGAGGCCGAGCGGTTGCTTGGTTTCCGTTGGCGCGTCGGGCTAGTGAGTGGAGGGAGGGAATAAGAGGGAGACAGAACAAAAGGCCAGACAATAGAACAACAACAGTGTCAGATAGAGTAGAGGAAGAAAGGGTTTAGTAAGAACCCCAGGTCAAAGGAGTGTGTGTGTGTGTGTGTGTGCGCGTGTGTGTTTTCTGCTGAGTGGCCTCGACGTACGAGGCAAGTGATATTCTTCATTTAGGTAAGAAGTAAGTAAGTAAGTACGGATAAGTACTTCTTAGTTAAGTGTGTACATTGCAGGCGTCTGATGTTTGGTGTTTTACCAGCAGTGCTTGGGTTGGGTGGCCACTGCCAATGTCCAATCATAGCCTGGCCAAATAGTTGGAGGATCAATGCATTGTGGATGCCGCAACTTTAGCGGATGAATTATCCAGAAGGATTCCTGTCGTGAAAAAACCAGAACCATTTACTTGAATGAATCGTCGACGGTATTTTATTTGCTTACTGTTCTATGTACTTGCAAGTACGGAGTACAGCGTACGTACATACGTCGGTCGGTACTACTATGGGTGCAGTGCAACCAACGCTTCCTTGACTTATTACCCGTAGCCTGCTCGCTCTGGACACAAGCAACGGCGATCAATTTGATTAAAGATAGCTTGGCAGCAGGGGTTCTCGTTGCTGCTATACCTATTACCCTAGCATTAAGCCGAAGGGTTCTAAACTGAATCCCCTCCCCGGCTATATTGTTCTAATCAAAAAGGATCGTCCACGACAAGTAGGCTATCTTCCATGACACATGGCTTCCCGCCTGGTCTGACTAGCAGCAGCGAATTGATGCCTTCTTTAGGTGGGGGGGTCATGTTCAGCTCAGGTACGAGGTAAGTAGGTACTTAAGTAACTTACAGCGTACCTAGGTACCTAAAGTAAGTAGACAGGTTTCTGGACAGGTCTTAGACGACCGATTGATTCTGTTTGCCCTTTGCTCGTTGACATGTGAGACGAACGGTTAGTGATTCAGATTTTTGTAGCACCCCCTCCCCTCCCTCACCTCATTGATTACGTCAATTATATGTTGTTCATGTGTGCATGTATTTCCCTCATCCGCGTCCTCGTGCCCCAGCTCGTCGGCGTATCGCAATTTCACTGGAAATCGTGAACCAGACAAGAGAGGAGCTGACCTGTACACCAACGTCCCCGCCCGGGGCAGAAAGGGGAAAGTGTGGAGGAAGATCAAATCTCCTGGCCTGCTTGGGGGCTGCTGGGTGTCCATAGAAAAAGTCTCTACGAGACCCTCTCCACATCTGTCTGTGCATCTTCCAGAACCCTCAATCGTTGATCGTGGGCTTGCTTGCATATGATTTGAGATTATTGTCATCTGTAAATTCGGATCCGCGTAGCCCTAAATGTGATCGCCAAGACAAGCATCCCCTCCTTCTGTCCCTCGTAAAGTGACTCGAGGCTTCTGTCAAGGCCTTCTGAGACAACTACAAATGATCCACAGCCACAGTCCACTAGAATCGGTTTGACAGCTTGCTTTTTATGTCCCCCTTCATCTGGGAATCACGTTCGAGAATGAAGCCAATTGTGTCAAGAAGGGCAACTCTAGATTTGTCATTGACGAAGGGGCCTTTCCTCGCTTGATCGATGATACCTGTTAGACTCGCATCCGGATGACTCGTCCACCAACGTCCAGGCCCGATTGCGTGTCTCGTGTTTGAGAACCCGCTCACGGCCCGGGCTTGGCCATGGAACTTCGGCAGCAACCCCTCGTGTTCCTGACGACGGCTTCGCTACTCCGTCTTCTTCGGTATGTAAGCTGGCATCAGAATTCGTGGAGTATCCTGTCTAAGACAAGCATATGGCCTGACAGTCCGTCGGCGCACAACGCAGTGGCGTGCCACGTAGTACGGTCTGCGCTGCAACGGAACTGAGAAACAGACTAAGAGGCAAGCCCTAGATTGCAGGTACTTCCTACACCCTCACAGTAGTAGCTCGAATGGGCCTGTCAACGCATGGCTCGGCAGTATTGCTTCAGGGGCAGACGGCCTGGCATCATGAATGTCGAGTATTTGCATCAAACCAATTATGTACATTGTCAACTCTTCAATGTCTACATGGTATCCTACGTATCCTCCGAGTCGTGATCGTCGCCTATGCTGTCGTCTTGGGACCGAGCCAGGAGCTCTTGGTACTCGGGCCGGAACGGCCACTCCATCCAGCGCTCCAGCAACTCCAGCCATTGCCGCTCGTTCAAAACCCGCGGCGCTATGGTGCCATATTGGCACTGGGCCGGCTTGCCCCCGAGTGCTGGGTCGTGTAAGCTCTTGCATCGGGGGATGACCCAGTCCGCAGCCCCGGGCCACATGCCATCCAGCAACTTGCGCAACGACGTGGCAGACGACATGAGCAGCGCCCTGGTCAGCAGGTCGAACATGTCGGCGGCCCGGTTGGAGTTGGGCCCGGTCTGGGTGAGGAGCGGGTGTAGCGTCTTCGGCTGGATGTCGAGAAGACTGCAGTCGACGTTGGGGAAGAAGTCGAGGTCCGAGATCTCCAGGGGCTCGTACTGGCGCCTGTCCCAGGCCATGACGGGCGGGTCTTGGCGGACGAGGTGCATATTGTCGTAGCATTTCAGATAGTCCAGCCGCTTGCTATTGGGAAGCCTGCTGAAATTGTCGTCCCACTCGGCTTCCAGCTTCCGTATCTCTTCCTCGCTCGCCTTGCCCGACGTGCGAAGCTCGCAGATGGCGTCGTATGCCTGCTGGCGCCTGAAGATTTCCTGGAACCTGCTGACATCGGAATTGTCGCGCCAATGCAACTTCTGCAGCGTTTCCCGCTCCTTGGAGCCCTTATCCAACGGCTGCGACTCGTTGGCCTCCTCCAGCGAGGCCAGGGTCTCGTGATATGTCCGCATAAAAGTGGGTGCTGAGGTCCCTGGAATGATCACCTTGCCCGCCTCCAGGTCGGCCAGCGCATCCTTGTGCTCCTGGGGGGTCCGCCTCTCAGGCATGGTGATACCGAGCTGGCGCATCCTCTTGGCCGTGCGCTGTGCGCTCACTCGATCGAGGTTGGTGTCCCGAACGTACCAATGCGAGTCGGGCCCGGCTTTCCCGCAGACTTCGTGGATGTACTCGCAGGACAATTCTGCCTCGATGGCGCTACGCTTGCGCCGTTGCATGCTGCGGGCGATGAGGCTGCCCTTGTCGTCTCTCCGCGTCCACAGTAGCATGCGGACCTGGCCGTAGCGTTGGAAGATCTGACCGGTTTTGATGGCCTCGAGGAACTGGTGCTGGACCAGGGTGGCGATGGACTCGAAGCCTAAAAAGCGCTTCCGCGGGTGAAAGGCGATGTTTGCCGTCACCAGCAGCGTGTCGTTCCTGTGGGACTGGGGAGCAGGTTGCTGGTGCGGTAGGAACTCTGGGGTCAAGACGTCTTTCAGATCTTTCCATACCATTCCGGACTTTGGGGTTATCCGAGTGCCAGGCCGATCGATGAGATCCTGGAGGAAGGGAGTGTAGAAGGCCAAGTCTGGTTCCATCAGAATATGAGAGCGCGGCTGGAGATAATCGTGGAGTTTCCGACTCCAAAGCCCGACGCCGGGATAGAGGTCGAGGATGTCGCAGCCTTTGTGCCTGTCCAAGGACGGCCCGATATAGGAGATAATGTCATCGCAAAGTTCCTCGCTCACGACGTTCAACCTTGTCTTGTCGCCCTTTGGGCCTTTGGTGATTTTAGCCGCTCTGGACGCCTTGGACTTCTTAGGCTGGGGGTCGTCGTCCACATCTTCGGTAACCTCAGCAGGGGCCCTGCCGGTCCTATGTTTCCAGATCTTGGTGGCGGCTAATCTCTCGGCAGTGGGGGTGACGGCCTGCAGCTCTGATTTGCGAAGGAGGTTTTTGCGTAGCGCAGGTGGGTGGGAAGCGGAAGAGGAAGAGGCACAACGGCTGTTAGCGAAAGGAGGAAAGGTCACGGCATTTGGGCGAAGTCTGCAGCGGTTCGCAAAGGAGCGCAAATGAGTGACTCGAGCTGGAATCATCCGCGGTGGCTTGTTAACAAATTACGGATACTAGAACCTGCTTGAGATTGTCTGGTGCAGTCAGTAAATAAATAGAAGACGCTCTTTGGGCATCCCATCTTCGGCGATAGTTTTCTGCCGCTGGATGCCGCTTGTAACTTAAACCGAAGCCACCAAACCCACCAGCTCTCATGCACTTACCAGGGTCGAGATAGCGTTCCCGCCGCTCGGGATTTCTATCTTGGGCGCGCAGTCGAATAAATCCCTGTAGAAGGCAAAGACGCTGCCGACAGTCCTGACCAAATCTCTAATACTTTAGGTTAGGCATTAGGTAAAGTACCTATGTAGGTGTACAGTACCGTATGCAGTGCGCTTATTTAGTGACGCCCCCTTGCCCCCCACCAAAGCGCTTCCACCCCACACCACCCGTAGCGCTCCCCGGTGCTGTTGCATCTAAATGACGAGTGGCTTGCCTTGGGAGAAGCATTCATTATTACTTACATTGTAAACAGCCAACCCTGCCCCAGCTCCCTCACATCTTATCAGACTCGCGTCCTTTCATTGAAGATGTAGGTAACGAGGCCGGTCACCAGAGATATTCCACTGGCTGACCCCTGATCTCTCTCTCTCTCTCTTCCACCTCCGCTAATCGCATGTGACCTTCAGGATCGAGCCATCGCAACGTCTCCGCCGCGCCGTCTGTGCCAACGATGCTTTACTCGTCCAGCGAATCCTCAAGTCACACCCCAAGCTGATTCACAACCCCGACACCTCTCCCCTCGGCCTCTCCAACTCCAACCTCCATCTTGCCGCCAGTCTTGGGCATCTGAAGATATGCAAGGTCCTCGTAGCTCTGGGCCACGAGGATCCCACTCCTGCCCTCAACGAGAACCACCAGACCGCCCTCATGCTGGCCGCTGCTGCTGGCCACACCGAAGTCGTCCATTTCCTCTGCGAGAACGACCCGTCCATCATTAATCGACACGATATTCGCGGCCGCGATGCTATCATGGAGGCTAGTCTCGGCGGTCACGATACCGCAGTCCAGATTTTGCTGACCTATGCACCGGACGGCGCAATGGCCGCTGTACAGGCGGCTGACGCGGATGGGAATACGGCTTTACATTTTGCCAGCAGCAACGGCAACCTCCACGTGCTGCGCACTCTCCTGGCTGCTGGAGCGGATGCCGAGAGGAGGAACGTGTGGAGCTGGTCTGCCGTGGCCTACAGCGCCACTGTCCAGGCAGAAGTCTACCTGAAGAGCCTCATGGTCGATGCCGAGAAGAGGCGACGCGCCAAGAGCGATGCTTCGGACTTGTCCAGGGCTTCAGACCCCAGGAAAGCAGGCGCTGTGCGTATGGTAATGCAGGACATGGATGGGTCATGATTCCAAGCGCCATTGTTTGGTGGCCTACTTGGCCGAAAGAATGCAGTACGCGTCAGTCAACCTGAGGCCGCAACGGGAGAGACCGATGCCGGTTGGGTACCCAACCACCAACAGCAGTGGTCCGCTGTTGTCTAGCAGTTCCAGTCATCAGAGCATCCTGCTACCCAGCTCCTTATGATGATTTGCTTGCCATGTGCAAGGTGGTGGTGACGATATACCCAATAGCACCGATAGTCTTCCACGTCGTGCTCAAACTACGATAAGGTTCGAGCCGAATTATGGTAAGCAAGATACACGATGTAATCCCGCAAGCTGGTATTCGGCCTCATTACCTTTCCCAACTAATAAATTCTCCCGAGGACAGGCAACAAGACGGGTTTAGAGTGCATGCCATGCACATCAGAACCCTGAGTATTGACATGGCTTATGGCCGCAGTCCAGTCCATTGAGGCGCCACCCCAACCCCTGTGATATACTTCCTGCCTTAGTCATCATACTTGTATTGTCAGTAGGCATCGCGCCTCGAGCCAGCAGAGAGGCAGTTGTTCATACTAGAAAAGTCAATTGCCACATTCTTACCTCTGACCTGGCCATTTGCGCTCACTCGGTCCTTTTTTTAGATTTCTCTTTATTGGCTGTAATGATGTGTAGGTCTGCATGACCATCTGATATATTCACTGTGACTTGTTCTGCATCATTCACGAGTCCCTTTGTCTCACCCTGCCAGGGGGAGAACACACAATGACTGCAAACCCATACCGCCGGTCTAGGTGAGAAGATGTCTTCACAGCCTGCGTTATTCTAAACTTGATCTCCATTTCTTCTACGCATCACACACCCTCTCTCCAACGCTTTCATGCAAAGTAACAAGCTGCGAGCAACCTTCTGCTGCATTGCTTTGCCTTTGGAATTCCTAAGCTACTCCAGGAATCTCTGCTTTCTGTCTGTAAAGGCGTCCTGGGCAGCGCTGCGTTGCACGACTATCGTGAACCTCAATCCCTCTGCCCTCGCCCCCCAGCCTACAGTATCTCCTTTCCCCTATTGATTAGTGACTTTGATGTCTCTGCCGGTTGAACAAAGTCTCTGTGAGCTTCCCGCGTCACAGTCAGCCGGTCGAGATGATAGTCATCTGGAGACTTTCGTTTGACTGGATGGGGGATATATATACTAGATAGGTATTGTTGGACTTACAAGCCAGCATTAATTTCCATCCTAATCTCGCCGTATATCCAATGTCGTTGTCTTTAGAGCATCTGCCTGTCTGTGATTCGAGAACCTGGTACTATACTGTGAGTTGTACGCCCCCATGCATCGTGGCTGTTTCCCTTCTTCGCTTTCTGGCGGTCACTATCTGTTGCTGACTTGCTGATCACCGCCCCTCTCCTGTTACCTAACCCTCGTCTCGTTTGGTCTCGTCTTGGGGAGGCTGCTGTATTCAATAACAGGACTACATCCAGTGGCGCAACAGGGGTGCATAAGTCGTGCTGTTGAGCAACAATTAGTCACTGCAAATAATTGTGCCGCACTGCTTACTGATTCTTTGCAGGTGAATAGAGCTTCAGATCGGCGATAAAAGGGTGCGACGTTTCTCATTCTTGGCCGCTTCTTCTCTCGACCACAACTGCAAAGACATCCAGACTGAAAACATTGCCACTGCATAAAATTCTCTCTCGCAATCAGCAGCACTTTGCACAGCCTACTACTACTCATTATCTGGTATATATCTTCCCATGTCAGGCCTCTAACACCACGATCCCTTTCCCACTCGAGCCAAGTATTTCATTGACTTGCTAACTTCATCTCGGATCTTCCCAGGTCAGTGAACATCTCTTCGGTTACTCTTCAACAGCCTATCTGTATGCGCCACTGTTGCGGGGTTTCCTACCCAAGCAGCCCCTGAGCCCTGAGCCCTGAACCTCAACAACCCCCTTTTCTGCTCTCTGTCTGTGGCTAGTTGTTCGACTAGTCAACAGACGCTCATATTCATCAAGCTGGATTCCCCTACTCTGTCCGACATCAGTCAAGCTCAAGGTAACGATACGTGTACCATTGAACTTCCCTATCCCGCTGTCAGTGTCGTCATCGCCCAGTGCTTCGGATACGTCCGTCAGACGCGCACCTGGGCTTGGTTCGTGTGTGGCTCCTTTTACGACGCTGATGACAACGAGCTCTGGCACACCGAGATTCTCATCGGCTCTCAGCTCAACTTCAACCGTGCTGCTGAGCGCCTCATTGGTTCTAGTAAGTAATATTTCCGTCGGATCACCTATTCTGGTCCCTCATCAATCCCTTTGCATTTTTGGCTGCCGCGTACAAACCTCTGGGGTCAAACGGCCAACACTTCAAATACCCCTATTCTCATCCCCTTGTCCTCTTGCCTCCCTGCCCCTCTGCACTCCTACGGTACAAAGGTGAATGACAAACTCGTCGTCATAACAGGTTGTCTGAAGGCAAATGCTGCGCCAGATCTTCAAACCCAGAAGTATTGCTGGGGCATGACTTGGCTGCAGTCACTCCGCCTCATTGTGGCTAGGTGATATCACTTCGGACTACTCATATAAGACGGAATGGCATTGGCTGACATTGCATCGTCCACATTCTATGGGCTCGTTTAAATCTCTGCCATCTCTCCCTCCAACTTCGACCCCCCCTTTCTTTTAGTTCTAGATCAAACTTCAACGCACCTCAACTAATTGTATCTCTACAACTTGATCGTGGCTAATCAATCCATGAAGACCCAGACAACACCAGCTTTTCTCCTTCATACAACAGAATCCACAACAGCTTCAGCAACTTGCGTACCCACCACGCCAACATCATCAACCCTGATACCTTCAGCGCTTCTGACCCCAACAACAACAACAACAACAGTAGCCTCTCTCGCCCCAGAGGACTAGTTGTCAACGCTCAAGCTCAGGGACTCCCAGCTTTCTCCTACCCACGCCATCCTCAGGGACGCTCATCTCTCGACAACTACCCACGCTACCCCCAAACCCCATCTAACAATCCCTTCATCATGTCTGGTGGCTGGAACCCTCGCGCTGGCTGGGACTCCGGAAACGCCGGCCGCAACGGCTTCGGCGGCGGCTCCGCTCCCAACAATGGGTTCCCCCGGGCTACAACCCGGTCCACAGCGTCCCCATGTACGGTTACCCGCAGCCTGGTCCCGGCCAGCCCTTTTCCCAGGGCCCGATCTACACGATGCCTCAGAACGGGTTCCAGCACCCTCTGCCCGTGTTCCCCGGGCAGGATCCCCGGCTCCTCCACCCTCACCCGGCCGTGAACCCCGACGCGGCCGCGCTCAACTTCCAGAACTCGACGGGCGGCGTCGGCTGCGAGCCCGGCTACAACTACTACTTCCCGGCCCAGCACACCAAGCTCCACGTCATCAAGTCCAAGGAGCCGCCCTGGCGCCTGGCCGCGGGCATGTCGATGCACTTCGGCGCCTACCACGTCCCCTGCAACGCGACCCTCGGCGAGATCATGAAGGGCTTCGGCGCCACCAACGCCGACGGCAAGAAGAACCGCATCACCGAGGTGAACCCTGGCGGCAACGGCAACTGGTACAAGGGCATGACCTGGACCGGCGACGACAAGGACAAGATGAAGATGACGCTCAAGGAGCTCGGCTGGGACCCCACACGCTCGGGACGCCACGGTGAGAAGCCTGTGGTTTGGATCTGGGTCACCAACACCTAATCTTCAGGTAATTACATGTCCTCACGGCTCTCTGTCTACGTTGTGGTTCTGCAGGTGGTATCGTTTTGGGCACGATGTATTGAATGGTTTTCTCCTCTTCTCAATTACATCCCCGTACATTTCTCCGCTGCGGCATACGAAAAGCACTAAAAAGACGTGAGGAAATAGCATAAAACAACGGGGGGAAACAGTCATCTTTAGGAGCTAGCATGGGGAACTATTGATACAGTCTAATCTATAAAGCCGTGTTATTGTCACTATTGTTATTAATGCTACAATACGTCGTGAGTTTCCAGAGTCCGTGATTATATAATTGTACGTAGAGAACCTTTGTTTTGATTGCGTACTGGAGTATACATAGCTGGCAAAAACGGGGAATAGTGGTGAAAAAGGGGCTGAGTATCATTTATGGTTCAACACTCATAGCCTCGTGCACCCAATGCTCATGTGTAGCCATCTGAATCACCCTGAGGCACGTTCACGCTGAAGGGCTCGACTTCAGTGAGTAGTCTTTCCACCTTGACATCAAGTTCTAGGACAGCGGCAACGAGCAAAGCGGGCATATCTTGGACATTGACCCGGCATCCTTTGTCACAGGAGTTAGTACTAACCGCTGATTTTATTTGAGTAACTGAGGATTATACTCGCCAAAAGGTGCAAAACCAGACACTCCCGTTATGCCATGGTAGACATTAAGGAAACATCCTGCTGAAGCTTTTGGGTGGCGCTTGTGCAACGTGGTAGTAAATCCAGGATGCGCGTCATCCACAAACCAAAACAAGGCCCGGTCGAAAGAGGCTCGAGGTGGTTTCGGCGGTTGGCGTAACCACCATGTTAGGGCCCAGGAGGAGACTCATTGGCGTGGAAATGGGAACAATAACACTGGGCTGGTTATCTAGAATGGCACTGTGGAGTGTATTCGGAGTCCAGACCCGGGATCTCCACGAGGTCGAAAGCGCCATTTTCGAAAAGGAGGGAAGCACCTCTCCGGCAAGCCAGGCGGCCTGAGGGAGATCGCGTACGATATAGATTACCCGAGCGATCTAGCCTATCCGCCAACCAATTAGAACTAAACCCTGGCTTGAAGCACTTGGCCACAGACTCCTCCATGTTGCCATGGTTTTCCTCTGGGAGAGCTTTGATTGAGGGCGCAGAATTACCATTTGAAACGAGGACCTGGCCGACCCCTAGACCACGTCTTGAAGCATCATTCACCTCGGGTTCTGGAAATTCGGGTTGGGGACACAGGGAACACAGCGGAGCGGCCCAAAGCTCATGCCCACCCGTCGGCTATGTTCAACGAGCCGGGGGGGGCTGTTAGTGGTGGTGGCATGCTGGCAAGACACCCCGCGGGCGCACGCCAACGCATGCACGTCATTGATTCTGGCTCGATGCATCATGACGGTCAAATTCGTTGGACGTGGTAAATGCATGCCAATTGCCGGTCGACTCATGCGCACGCATCATGCATCAGATCGCTGATCTCGCGTGGGCGGGGAGTCGTACCATGTTTGTTTTCCCATGGGGGCTCCCGCCCGGGCTTGTTTGACTGGACTGGACTCAGTCAACTGGCACACCCTTGATACTTTGATTTCGACACTTGACTACTCTCTCTGAGATTACGCTCTTCAAGAAGAATGAAGACGGCTCAGCTCACCTCGCTGCTAGCAAGCGGCGCTTTGGCGCAACTACAGCCCCCCGGCTTCCCGGTGTTTCTCAACAGCACCTTTGCTACCACTGGAGCTCACAATGTCCGTATGGATGCCGGCACCTACGGCCCGCCCGTCGAGGAGTATCACTACTTCTACGACCAGTGGCCGATCGGTCTCGCCGTTTCGCAGCAGGGGCGTGTCTTCACCTGCTACACGCGGGGCGACTACAGCTACACGCTCGGCGAGGTCGTCAACCTGACCGCCGAGGCGGCGTACCCCAGCCTGGAGCTCAACACACCGCCCGCGGGGCTCACGCTGGGAGGAGGCGAGGGGGTGAGCGGGGTCTCGTTCGGAAGCGCCGACTCGACGCACTTCGTCAGCGTGCAGGCGCTGTACGTGACGCCCGACGACACGCTGTGGGCGCTGGACACGGGGCGGCCGACGGTGAACGCGTCCACCTCGTCGCCGGCGATGCCGTACGCGGCGCCGGGCGGGCCCAAGCTGGTCGCCATCAACCTCACGACAAACGCGGTGGGGCGGACGTACACGTTCCCCGCCGACGTGCACTACCCGGACTCGTACATGAACGACCTCCGGTTCGACCTCCGGCGCAACGCCACGGAGAGCGGCGGGGGTGTCGCGTACATCGTGGACAGCTCCGACGAAGGGCGCAACGGGTTCATCGTGCTGGACCTGGGCACGGGCGAGAGTTGGCGCCAGTTGGACCAGCACCCCAGCACCTTGCGCGTGGCGGAGGATGTGCCGAGCTACCAGGGCTTGCCGTTTTATCTGCGCCGCAAGGGAAAGGCGCTCGACTTCCTGCAAGAGGGTCTCGATGGGGCCGAGTTGAGCCTCTACGGTGACGTGAGTGCCCCCCCCGTCCTAACTTCTCCCCCTGATGCGTTACATCAGAGGAGCTGATAGGGGAGTCTTCGCAGGTTATGTATTACTCGCCGCTGACGTCCGACTACCTCTACTCCGTCGAAACCAAGTATCTGCGGGCCAACCCCAGTAAAGACCCTCTGGCGGTCAAGGGGGCCTCGGACAGCGTCAGGAACCTCGGGCAGAGAGGAGGTAATGCCAACGGGTTCGCTGGCGACAGCCTGGGCAATGTTTACATGCTCATGCCGGAGCACAACGGCATCTTCATCTACAAGTGAGTTCATTGCCTAGTTCTCGAGGTCTCTTTCTCTGTTCTGTTTGCTGAGATGGGGACGCGACGACAGTTCAACGCTTGGCCAGACTGTGCCTTTTGTGAGAGACCCGCGCATCATCTGGCCCGACTCGGCGAACGTGGGATGGGATGGATATCTCTACGTGACGATTAACCAGCTGCCCTACCAGCCGAACTGGAACGAGGGAATAGACGGCCGTATGCACCCGGGTCTTATTCTGCGGGCCAGGATGCCGGACGGCGCAACCAAGAGTACAGTTCTGGCTTAGTAAACGCCTCCTACAGTTCTTGCTTGATTCGTGGCCCATCCCTGTCATCGGAAGGCCGGGGCCGAGTGCCGCAGGCATGAAGACGGACACAGCACAGCAAATAGATATAGCGGCATGGGGGGCTGAATGGGGCCCGACTTTGCTGCAGGGGAGCTGACAGGTGGGAAAACCATTTTCGCGGGGCCCTGGTGGCAATCCAATTTTGTTTTCACACGTTTTGAGGTTAGCATGTTCCAATATCTTTCCATTGCAACGTTTCAGATCTGCCGTGGCGAGAGCATGGACGCGAAGCAAGGCGAGCAAGACCAAATGAAAGGATCACGCAAAGTCATAACTATATAGCAAGGTTAGTATATTAATTAATCAAGCCCCCGACTGAGGCACGACTGAGGCTGAAAGAATCGAAGCCACCAGGCCACCATGATCGACGACCAGCCCCATCCAGATTAGCCGTTGCTTGACACGGCTTGAAACTGCCTACAATGCAGGCTCCCGGCAGGGTAAATACATCTACGTAGTATCGGTACTCGTACCCCGGAATAATATCTCGGTACATATGCGTTGTCGACGGTGCCACCAAGTTGTCAGTTCTGGTCAGACTAGATTTGGTAATTGGGCCATGGGGCTGGGAAATCATGCACCCTTGATTTGCTCCATTAGAGTGCTTCAGATAGAACACCCACCCACCCCCTGTCCAGAAGGGGGCCCACCTGGTGATCCCCCCCTTTGGCCCCCCGGTCCCCCCCCGGGCCAGAACCGGGCTTTTACTTATTGTATCCGTATAACTCACGTCGATGTAAGTCCACCAACCAGCTGCTCGCCTGCCCCAGCGGACCTATGAGGCGACCCATTCATGTTTTCCCCATCGCCGTCGCTTTGCCCCCTGGAGCTGCTGCTTTTTAGCTGGTTTGAGATAGATGAGGGAGGGAAAGCTGTATCGAGTCATGGGCCGGAGCGACGCTTTGGAGACTATTTGGGACTCCTGAAGCGCGCGAACGAATATTTAAACATGTTCGTCCCCTCGCCGTTAAGAGTGTCTTTTTCCTGTCACCCCAACCAGCTTCGTCGATCACCCGCCGTCGATCATACTCTCGTTTCACTCGCCGCCGCCGTCCGTTGAACGCAATCTCGCACACAATGGTCTCCTTCACCACCCTCATCTGTGCCGTCTCGGCCGCTGCCGGCGCCCTGGCCGCTCCTGCTACCGAGGTCGAGACCCGCGACCTCGTCGAGCGTCAGACCATCACCAAGAGCCAGACCGGAACCAACAACGGTTTCTACTACTCCTTCTGGACCGACGGTCAGGGCCAGATTCAGTACACCAACGGCAACGCCGGCCAGTACAGTGTCAGTTGGAGCGGCAACCAGGGCAACTTTGTCGCCGGAAAGGGTTGGAACCCGGGTTCTGCCAGGTAAGAAATACCCCCATGCCACCCCCGAAGAGCCATGACTAAAACGGGTCGCTTCTTATCCAGAGTGATCAACTACTCCGGCACCTACTCGCCCAACGGCAACAGCTACCTGTCCGTCTACGGCTGGTCCAAGAACCCCCTGGTCGAGTACTACATCGTCGAGAACTTCGGCACCTACAACCCTTCTTCGGGGGCTCAGAAGAAGGGCACCGTACAGTGTGACGGCGCCACGTACGACATCCTCGTCAGCACCCGCACCAACGCCCCCTCGATCGAAGGCACTTCGACTTTCCAGCAGTACTGGTCCGTCCGCCAGAGCAAGCGCTCCAGCGGCAGCGTCACCACCTCGTGCCACTTCAACGCCTGGAAGCAGCAGGGCATGAACCTGGGCACCCACGACTACCAGATCGTCGCCACCGAGGGCTACTTCAGCTCCGGCTCGGCCTCCATCACCGTATCGTGAGCCCTGTGCTCTATGGGCCCCCCCTGTTTGCGGACTCACTTCATTTCTTCTAACGGGCTTTGGTTCACCTGTATATAACACCTTGCCATTACTGTAAACAATTCAACCTCCTGGTAAGATTCTGTCTACAGAATCACCAGCTTTTGTGTCCATCTGAATGCGTCCCATCCCAATCGTTTTGTCCCAAGTGAAACCCGATGAGTGGGCAGGACAACACTGACGCAGTGTGCCAAATCGCCATGCAACCGATGATCAGGTCAAGATGTCCCATGCCGATAACTGGCGGTCTCCGTAGCTCACCAGCAGAGTCTTTTGTCACCGTCGCCGTAGGAGACGAGCATACCTTGTCCGCCTCGGCCATCCACAACAATCCAACATGGACCTCGGAGCAGATATGGAACCAGTCCTCACCGAGGCCGCTTTCCAAGGCCCTTTGTCGCATCCAGAGATACAGGACGGATATGTGGCGTTTGGCAAGGTGGCTTAACCAAACGTCTTCTCCCTTAAAGAGCCCGATGGGTCTGTAGACCAGGAGAGTGTGTTGGCGGCACTTGGCAAGCCCCCACTGCGTCAGGTCTGGCAAACCAGTTCGTGACAAGCTGGAGTTCGGTTCGATTGTCCAGAAACGACGAGATCTCAGGTGAATGGCAAGCGCTTACCATCTCGGAAGCGGAAGTGCGCAGTCATACTTGCACATGCAAGCCAGGTGGTTTTCAACTATTTGGTGACAGGTACTCCTTGAACTTAGTCGAATTTTAACCCCAGCCCTAATCCCACCGAAACGCAGTCTGCACCGCCTGGTCGTCTGGGGATATCGAGGAACTGGACACTGGCGAAGTACGACGGCGTATTGACCCAGACTCTTATTTTCTGAAGTCTTCCCTCGTGTGCCTTAACGGTGGACTCTATGTGTTCTGGCATACTAAGCAACTATAAATTCACCTGCATAATGCCTCCGTGGGCATCCAAGCAATCCGGCCCGTCTGCACCCTAGCGGTCTTTCGTGAAGACGACTAGAACTTCGACGCGGCGGCCACCCTGTCTTCGTCCAAAGATACCCTCTAGATCGCCCTTGAGCCTGGCCGCCAGGCTCAGAGTTTGGTGTAAGTAGCACCGGCACTTCGGGCTGTCCCCGCCGTCCCTCTCGGATTTGGCGAACAAGCCCTCGGCGTCCACGAACCCATCCACGAGGGTGCGCGGGGGGTCTTCCGTCTCGTAGGCGCACCCCGGCGCTCGTCGCGCCGTAATGTAGACGGTTTTCAGAGCATGGGCCCGCGCCAGCATCAGCCGGTCGAAATTGCTCAGGACGTAGCCGTACAGCACCGTGGGCATGCTCACGTCGAGCGCGAGCTTCTGGATCCGCCAGAACCAGTGGTCCACGGCCGGGAGGGTGGCAGTGAGCGCTCCCAAGAAGGAGCGGGGGCCACCCAGGCCGACGGGCGCGCGGTGGTCTTGGAACGTGAAGACGTCGGCGGCGAAGTTGGCCCAGATTTCGGAGACGAAGGCACGGGATGGCTGGCTACTGGCCACCCCAGAATATACCGGCAGTGACACTGGCCTTTGGAGGCCTATCCTTTCGAACCTTAAGTAGAGGGAAATTTTGTCACTTGCTAAGCCGTCGTTGCTGTAAATGGAATCACCCATATGACGATTCTCTTCTGTGGCATCGTTGTCTACATCTGTACCGACGAGAAGGTCAACGCAGCGATAACAAGTATGGATGAACGGAGGCCTGTTGGTAAAAGCAGCACTGAGGCGAGTGAAATGGTGGTGTCGTCGTGGGGAATTGTCGCAATGATGGCTCAATATCCGCAGCTGGAGTTCAACCGGGAGCCGGGGGAATTGGGGGAACGATTCCTCGGAAGACATGATGTGCTGAAGTTATGTCAGGCGTGTTTTGGGTCTTTTGTAGATGCTACAGTAACAAGAATCTGGGGCTTACGAGGAGTCGTTTAGCCCACTTGTCCATGGCAAAGACTGGTTTTACTCGCTCTCCCGTTGTGTATCATTATAGTTTCGGTTGGGCTGGGTACCTCGCCCTCGAACTAGATATTCTAAAAGTCTAAAGCCATTATTGCTGCTCTTACCAGTGCATCTCTCATCGATTGGCTAGGGTGGCGTAGGCCCTTCATATTTAAGATGGAAAGAGAGGTTACACATCGCGATTACAAGACTCATTACTCGACTTAGCGACTGCTGTACCTTTCTGTCTTTAAGTTTCCGTCTTTTGGCTTGGTATAGTTGTTTATTAGTATGCCACTTGGGTTTCTTCTCCTGTCCACAATAACGTACCCTTTGCTAACTTCGACGGGGTGACAATAAGGGTCTCTAGTACGTCGATCTGATGGTAAGTGGCCACTGCCTCCTGCTAAGGACCCCTTGATAATTACCCCCAGATCGATCTATTAGATACTGTTGATACCTCCTGCGTGAACCTAGCATAGCTGCTGCTCAACTCGTGCCAATGTATCGGCCTCGCCAACTTATGCCCATGGATTGGATGCTCTAGTTCATGGATATAATTAGCCGGGCGACTCCAGCTTCTCGGTCAAGCCGACCTCGTAAACCTCCATGACCGGGAAGTCTGAACCTGATGGTATCGGTATCGATTCTGATAGCTTAGTGCCTTGGGATGGGGCCTGGCCATCTGCGGGATGCGTGGCCTACCTTTGTATCCAGCGATGGGCGAACTCTGCCGCTGCTAGGAGGGCTGCCACGCCAGCAATAGCACCCACGGCGATGATGGCGCTTCTGGTTTATCTGGATATATCAATAGAGGGGCCGCGGAGGGGTCGAGGTAAGCGTAAGCCTGGAATGGGCTTAACGCAGTATCGACATCGCTACCTGTATAGGTGCATTAGGCAATGAGAAGAAACAGAGAAACAAGAAGCCTTAATATAGGGACCAACAGACTCGCGCGACTAGCCGATGAGCTTACAGGACGAATCGGTAGAGATCAGATGCTCGATGATACAGTCGATATTCCAGATCTATTTTGTACATCTAGACTATACACATCGTACAATAGCCCATATATACATGGGCATCACCTTACTTTCTAATCCCTCTGACGAGACATGTTCCTCAGTTGTGAACTCACATCCTGCTCATTGGCAGCATCCAAATTCATCTGCAACTCTGCCATGGACTCATCGTAGAGCTGGTTGTCTTCCGAGGGACCTGACTGGCCGAGACCTCTGCCGGGGTTTTTGGCTGCCTCCTCTTCCCTAGCGGCACGCTTGGCCCATTGTACTCTCTTCCCTTGAATTTCCAAGAACTGTTTGATCTCGGACGGCGTGTCCCACGTCACCTTGCCATTCTTGGCGTCTTCCATGCGACGCTTCTGACCGGCTTCTCCCGCACGTCCCAGAACGCTTCCAATGACGGCCAAGCATCGCAAACTTGAGTCAGTCAGTAGGTGAATACAACTAGGAGAGAATTAGAGGGGGCCCGGAAAATGGGCAACTCACCTGTCGTCGTTGGCCGGGATGGCGTACGTCACCCATGTGGGCTCGGTGTTGGTATCGATGATACCGATGGTGGGAACGTTGGCTTGACTGCACTCGCGCAGCATCGTGAAGTTCTCCAGCGGATTCAAGCAGACAACCAGATCAGGCACCAGTGGTCGCCGGTCCATCAAATGTTGGTCGTAGCCCCCGACGGGTTGGTCATGCTCATTCACTATCTCCATCGGTAGCCTGGGGAGGATCTTTTCGCTGTTGGTAATGGTGCCAGGCGTCCACTTGGTGAAAAGGTGACAGGCTTTGGCGAGGCGTGCTGCCTGTGTGATGATTTGGGTCTGGCCGGGCCTCGTGCCCACGAAGAGGATCAGACCCCCGTGGTAAGCGATTTCCTCCACAACGCGGGCGGCGCGACGCAAGTGTGCGGCTGTTTGTTCGAGCGAGATGATGTGAATTCCCTGGCGGATACCGAAGATGTAGCGGGCGTTGGCCGGGTTCCAGACAGACGCGTGATGACCCATGTGGGCTTGAGACGCCATGAGGAGCTCCAACGTGACATCCTTGGGGCCGGGCGGGTTTCTGAAGACATCGAAGGGACTATATCTATGTTCGACCTCGGTGCCGACTTTGCGCAGGTGGTGTCGCAGCTGTTGTGCGGTTTCCCAATCGGCCTTCGTAGTATCGGGGACGACAGGGCGACGTCGGGTGGGCTTCGCCGCCCGAGTGAAGAGGGAGGGAGCTGTGGGGTTCTCGGGATTGGTCTGTAGTGCGGCTTCGACGGCAGGGTCGGCGGCTGCGACGGGGGTGCCCGAGGTTTCTGTCGACAGAGCTCTCAGGCATTGCTGTCCTCGACGAAGAGGCGCCGCCAGCACCTTTCGGCCTAGATTGAGCGCGTTAGAATTCATCGTCAGGAGCAACAGCAGGCGAGAAACAAAAGAGCCATAAGCAAATCACTGACCATGGCGAACACCAAACTCCCTGATAATCATGGTGACCAATGCGAATGACGGTTAAGCTTGAAAATATCAAGCTGCCATTGCCTAAGTTCTTTACCATGCACTTTTTCGGGTCAGAGTCAATGGCACCTCAAGAGCTCGGCTGAGGTCCCTGCAAATTCGGCCCCAGAGTAATTCCGCACCCGATTAGTCAGCCACAGCCGGCCTTACATAAGTAAGTTAGGTAAGTAAGGAAAGGGTATCATTTGCATTGGAAAGATGCTGCGAATCAGTTAGTTATTTCATAAAGACATAGGTAATCAGTTATTCCTCCTCTTCCTCCCCCATCTCAACCGATTTGGTCGCGTATCCCTCCACAAATCCAGCTGGGTCACAGGCCCTCTCCAGATCAATACGATTGTCCCTAACCCATCTCCTCACATCCTCCTTGTTGATCTTGACCCGGGAGACTTGTTTGATTCCCTCCAAGTCTGTCTTCTCGTCGTCGGTTGGACTGTAAGTCTTCTTGCCGGGCCCCATTCCGTCTTCGACCATAATGCCCATGTCGCGTATCACGGCCAGACAGTCCTCGGGCGCTATCCAGGTGGATTTGCTACACTCATCAACACTGACAACCATCTCCTTCCCGTCTCCGGTACCGTCACTGTCCTGGAGTCCAAGGCTCAGGAGCCAGCGGCATATCTCGCCCGCCCAGAATCTCCTGTAGCCCTTCTTCCCCAGTTCCGAAATGGGCTTCTCGGGCCCACCAAGTACGTTCTCACGGCGTGAGATCTCGTACGAGATGCCCATGAGCAAGGCACCAAGGCCCTTTCGTTGCCATGGTGGAAATACGAGGATGCATGCCAAGTTGTTGTTGTCCCAAGAAAGCTTCTCCTTCGAGAAGAAGCCGACAACCTGCGGGCGCGGAGAATGGGGCGTACTCCGTGGCTGTTGTTCAGTGTCCTCTTCGGTTCGTGGCGTCGTAGGTGGCGGGGTGTAGACTAGAAGGAAATAGTTGAACCCAGCGACATCGAAGAACACCGACTTATTGTCCAGAAAGAGCTTGGCCACGAGCGAAAGGTTCTGGCAGAATAACTGTTGGGCAGGTCAGTAGCGTATTGAGAAGGGCCACAAGACAAGGCCTTCGAACTTACTGGCTCGTTCTCGCCATCCACTTCCCAGACACTCCACTCGCCTTCCATGACCTCAGGAGAGCCATCTCCTCTCTTGGGCTTGCGGTTCCGCCTGGCATCCGAACCACTTGTGCCGTGTGCCTTGCGCTCCTTAGGATGTGTGTATATTTTGTGACCAGGGACCCAGGCTCTAGGCAAGCAAATTCGTATGTGCCTGCGCCACTTGGATTCTTCTTTAGAGTACTTGAAACAGGAAGGACAGACGAAGAGTCGGTCCAGCAAGACCTCCTTATCCTTCTTCCCGCCGCCAATCTTGGCACCACCGCCGCCCGGGTTGGCCTTTCCGCCCGAAGCGATGGACGCATCGCCCAGCACGTCCTTCCCATAGTATGAAGGGTACCAGGCGCGGAAAGAAATGCTGCCCAGCACCACCCTGTCAATATTCCGATCGGATCGCGGCGTTGGCGGCGGCTTCTTGGGTTGAATAGACAGACGACGCTTTGGCGTTATCATCGAGGCACCTGCCGTTCCTCTATATGCGGCGACTGGATTATCAAGACTCGCGGTTGAGCTGGGAGTAGGGATGTGTGTTCGCGGGTGGGCCTGGACTGGAGAGAGTTGGTGTGCAGTCGTAGTCTCATGTTTCGATTCGGTGTGGCTCGCAGGCTCGAGATTCTCCTTGCCCTTGGCCTGACGTTTAATCGATGTTGGCTCGATGGAATCGGCATGGTCATCGGTCTTGCTGTGCCTTCTGGTTCGTCTGGTGGTGTTGGTGGCATTTGAGACCTTGGGCCGTGGGGCAGCCGTGTCAGGGTCAGGGACCGATGTCTTAGTGTCGCGTGGTCTCGTCACGTAAGTCTTGGTGATTGGGGCTGCGGCAGAAGCCGGTGATATAGGTTCCGGTGCCTCGAGAGTGTCGGCACGTATACGACGGCTTCTCAGCTGTTTCTCGGGCTCATGCTCGGACTGTGAAGTCGGTGGGTGGTTGTGACGGGTGGTTGGTCGCGTTGCGGATTCGCTGTTTGTTGCGCTGTCGTCATGTGGACGCTTGCGCTTCGGGGGCGCCATTATCCCTCGACCATCCACGCAAGCGAGCTATGGGATTCAGCGCCAATCGCGAGATTCTAATTCAATTGAAACCGAAGATTCGAGACCGTAGTTGCAATCCTAGATGATTTAGATGATGGCCTCGGTGACTGATTGTTGATTGTAATGGGGGCGGTGGGTGAGCTTATGATTATGTAAGCTTTATGTAGAAGAGCGAAATCCCTCCGCTTCAACAAGTACTTGTACTTTATAGTATTTAAGATGCCCCCAAACCCAAACATCCCCCTCGCTAGATGCCAAACACACCCGTCAAGACGGTGTCATGCGGAAGGGAAACCCTTGCGACACGTATGGATAACCTAGATTCCGGAACCTCTATGGCTTCCACGCACAGCGGAAACGTGCCGTCGCACAAGGATGACATCAGGGCCAAGGTCTGGCAGGAACTGCGCAAGGTGGCTTATCCCGATTCGCGCTTTCACTATGAGTTCTCGAGTTTCATTGCCGACTTCGCGGGCTCTGAAGCCGCTGCAGAAAAGTTGCTCGCGCTGCCAAGCTACCAGAGCTGCACCACCGTCTTCATCACCCCAGACAATTGTCTGGAGTATCTGCGCGAAAAGACGCTGCACGCGGGGATCAAAGTCTTGATAACTACGTATGGGATCCGCCGAGGGTTCTGGCTGCTCGACCCTGCGGTAATCAAGCCTGAGCTGTACAAGTACGCGTCGACGCTTGACGGGCTGGAGAAGGTCGGCCGGCCCGTGTCGCTGGCTCATATCGCCAGCTGGGATTTGCAGATCGGTTTCATGGTGACGGGCACTGGCGCCATCAACCACAAGGGCATCCGCTTTGGAAAGGGTCACGGCTACTTTGACCTTGAATGGGGCATGCTGTATGCCTTGAAGGTTGTGCGTCAAGAGACCATGACGGCAGCCGTGGTGCATGACTGTCAGATTCTGGATGAGGAGTTGTATCCCGAGACTTATGATACAGTCTGCAAGATTATTGTCACTCCATCTAGGATGCTTCATGCCGAGGCAGCAATCCAGCCTACTTGTGGAATCCTGTGGGATCGATTAGGGAATGGCATGTTGGAGGACATACCACCCCTGAGGGAGCTCCTAGAAATTGCAACGGCCGTGAAATGATTAGTCGCAGTCACCAGGTTTGTCAGGCTATGCCTAAACCTTTCGTTGCGGACAAGTTCACGCGCGGACGCGACACCTAACGTCGGGTATTCCTGTGCCTGAAGGGCATTTCCTCTGTCGTGTTGCCCTATCAGATGTGGTCAGTGGTTGAGATATTCAACATGTTAGCCAACACAGACGTAGTAATCTATCTAGAGAGATCGGGAATCACTAGTCATAGCGGATTTCCATTTACAGGAGCTCGACGACTGGATACCATACTTTTGACTGATGGCCCAGCAATTGTCTCTTGACACGACTTTGTGCCATTTATCGCGTGACGCGGTAACTCCACCCTGAGCTGAGCCAGGTGTCGAGCCTGGAGTTAGCATCGGTATCACAGGGAACCCGGCGAGATTTGTCATGATGGGGGTCAGGGTTGTTGCATAACAGCGGGAGGCAGACTGCTTCCCTCACCAATGGCGGAGTAGTCCAAGATGTTCGAGTTAGTATAAAAGAGGGTCGCTGACGATGACACGTGCGTTTGGGCTAGTGAATCGCAAATGCTAAAACACGATCACCGTCGAAGCGTCTTAGTATATAATTACCGTTGCAATTCCTACCACTAATCGGGTCGACACAACATGAACTGATTCCCGTTGTCCTAGAGTATAATTATTAATCATACTAAACAGGGGCACTCCCGGCATCAAATCAGGGATTCGAGCACAAGAGCTGGCTACTGCTTTATATAAGCCTCCCCAGGAGCTGGAGCAGCCGGTAGTTTGAATAGAGGCCGTGATCGATGAATCTCCGCTGGTATCACTCTGGTCGAATAAGGTTGAACCACAGTCAGTGCATTGAAGGGGCAGATATGTCGCAGCCTCACCCTTTGGCTCAAGGGTCAATACGTCGAGCGACCCCGTGGAGCAAAAGCACCAGCCAGAAATGGACACGGTGGTGTCCCGCTGGTACAGTCGGTCTCGATACATGTTGCCGGATCGAGACTCAATAAAGGAGCACAGAAATATGAAGAGCTCAATGATTACGGTCATGCTTCTTCCGGAGCCAACAATCACAGAGCGGTTTCCGACCACGGCTATTGGTATATGCACGAGAGGTTGTAAGAGCGTGTATGGGAAACTGGACAGGGAGAGAAAGACACATAGCAGACAGGCCAACGTTGTACACATGATACTGCCTACGCTGTTTCCCGAACTGGCTTCACTCCTCGACTGCAGACATTAACGGGCGATGAGAATAAAATACGGGTTACTATATTATAGTAAATCCCTTAAAATAAGCGGTAGGTCTGGAGTTGCTTGAGTTCGAGCCATGGCTAAAACCTACGGGTGCCTTGACTCGAGGACTTCCATCTACTTTTATTGCATTACCGGTCAACGTGTAAGCAGAAACCCTTCTTACTACTATACACAGATCAAAACACAATTATAGGGGGCGAGGAAGCTGTGCCAAGCACCTCGCACGGTGCTGTCAACCTCACTTACTCTCGCTGCAGCAACTTTGTTCGTTTTCTTTAGCTATCGTTTATCACGGGTCTTAGCTAGCTGTGACGTCTATATACAACTTGCCCGGCGGGATCAGGATGGTGTTCTCAATGGGGTAGCTGCAGCTGGGGCGACAACTACCGCGGGAATACGGCGAGCGTGGTACTGGACTGTACTACTACAGGCCTACAAAATGCATTAACAGCTGCTATATTACGACTGAATGTGATTCTAGTGGATAGGGCCGGACTTTGCCAAGTCGGCCAAATGCCCCCTTAAACGGGTACGGTTTATCTACACTTTCGCCACCAATTACGAGTACCTTCAACACCAGTCAACACCGCCAATGGCATCTTCCAGATAAACATGGCTCGTTTCAAAGAAGAGTTCCCGAGATCCCACTACGGCAATGGCGGGAAGAAAGTGACGCAGAACAAATCGTGAGAGCATAGAAATTGACTTGAGTTGCTCTGGTCTGTAATGAAACGTGAGCTGACGAGCTCAATTATATACTGGTGATCACCGGGGGCACGTTGTTCTGCTCCCTAGCGAGCCCCCCGCTGACTGATCGTGGCAAAAGATGATTCTCCTAAAATGCTAGCTGCCACGCCGGCAACACCCTCAAAGTATCCGCCAACGCATCGATACTATCAATCAGCCTCTGCTTCCTCGCCTTTAATTCCGCCTCGGTCTGCGAATCGTTGTCGTCGGGTGTGGCCGCATCCCTCGCGGCCTGGTCCGCCCACTGCGCCTGCATCCGCGGCAATATATCATCCAGCACCTTGTTCGACTTGGTCACCGCCATCAGCATCTTTTCCTTCATAAACTTGTCCCACCGCTCCTTCAGCCCCAGTGGTGCCCAGGGCGTCCAGCCCGCTTGCCTGGGGTTGGCGGGCAGGATCTCCGTGTCGAGCCGCCGGAGCACCTCACCCACCCGCTCCTTCTGGTCGCGCAGGATGGACATGACGAGGGGGTCGTTGTGGTACAGGCGCGAGCCGACGATGGCTCGCATCGATTTCATTATCTTCTCGGCGCCTCCGATGTTAGCGATTAAGCCGGAGTAGTTGTGGTCGTCCTGGTTGACGGGGCTGGTGGGATCGCTGGGGTCGCCGCCAATCCATCTCTTGAAATTGACGATCTGGATTTGTCTATTTTGTTTGGTTAAACCGGCCCAAGCGCTCGATTTGGGCGGGGCGTTGATGGTGGTGTCGAGGCGGACGTACTCGTCCTGCTTCCATGTTTTGGTGGGGAACTGACCGGCAATGTGGTTATAGGGGGTGAGAGCGGCGCCATTCCCTGAGGCGGTATCAAGGTTCGGAATTGCAACGGGCTGGATGTCCCAGAGCTCCCCGACGAGCTTGCAGAAGGTGAGTTTCCCCTCTTCGCCGGTGGCGGGATCGGGGAAGGTATCCAATTCTTTGTTGACATCGTCGAAGAATTGTTTGATGAGTTGAAACTCGAGAACGTGCTCGGAATCATACTTGGAATTGGCGGTATCGGCGTTGAGGGGGGTGCCGAACTCGTAGTCGTCGCAGTCGGTGGTGCGGAAGCCGTAGGTCGGGCTCCCCATGGCTTTGGCTTCGCTATCTGACGGGTATGAGAAAGAGATGTCTCTGTCGCAGATTCTGGTGGACTTGGTGGCCCGCCTTTCGAGGATATTTCTGAAAGACTGCGCCCGGCTTTTAACAATTGCGTTGCCGTCGCCGTCGTCGGAGTCCCAGGCGTACCCTATCTTGGAGCAAACAGTGCCCGGTCCGGCGCTATCATCGGATTCGGGCGGGCAAAAGTAGCTGCCCACGGGCACGGCGAATGGTGGACCCCAGACAGCCGCTCTTTTGGCCAGGCTGCGGCTATTGTGGGTGTGGTTATGGCTACGGCTGGGGTTGCCATCGATAGTGAGGTAGTTTAGGTCACGCTTGGTCGGGAGGGGCCCCAGCCCCGGACACGTGCCGCCCTCGAAGATGGGTTTGTTATAGTTGGGCGTGATGGGCACCTCGGCCCCCGGCCACTTGAAGATAGCGGGTGCCTTGGCGCGCGCGAAAAGGCGTGCGCCGACGTCGAGCCCCCATGTAAAGGGGCAAGTGTCCTTGGTGGAGATGCCGGCGCCCATCTTGATCATAACGCTGGCCTCGCCCACGACGGCCGCGGCGGCCGGGTCGACCTTCCAGCGCTTGTCGAAGCGGACGCCGAACTCGGCCGCCGCCGAGATCTTGGCCGTCACGTCGCCGAGAGCCTGGACGCCGGCGTAGAAGCTCGGCTGGTCCAGGTCCTCCTCGTCGCCGTTGCGCTTGAGGTCCGGGTCGCCGTCACCGATCTCCTTGGGCGTATAATTGCTGTCGCCGTTGTCGGGAATGACTTGGCGGACCTCCCAGTTGGCGAACTCGAGGCGTGTTTCCACCTTGCCCGCCAGGGTGAGCGAAGCGTCGATGCTGCCCTCGACCGTCAACTGCGGGCCGATCACTGCGATTCCCGGGATACTGAAAGAAGCGCCCGGGAATGGGATGCTCATAATGACGTCCCCCTTGTGATACGAAAACTTGGCAACGGCTTCGAGAGTTAGAACGCCGGTGATCTCACCCTTGTTGTAGAAGGTCAGGTAGCTTTGGGAAAGGTCGAGGGGCACGTCCAGGTTGGTAACGATTAGGGTAAACCCGAAGCTAGTCTGGATGTTCACTTTCAGGAGGGCCTGGGCGAGGAGGTGGCCCTCGTAGTCGACGCCGTCGCGGTTGCATTGCCAGGTCTCTTCAATGAACTTGGCAGTTAGGGTGTCCTCGTAGATGTAGGTGAACTCGCGTTTGATTTCCGGGCGCACTAGCCGGGCAAGCCATTCGAGGATGTTTGAGCCAAACCAGCGCTCCTCGAGATCACGGCCCGAGAGGGCTCCGAAATGATAGTCGTCGCGGAATTCTTCCTCCAACCAGCGGACGTGGTTGCCCCCAGTGTCGGCGAGGGAGCGTTTGACTTTCTTCTTGCTGTTTGCGGCCCCCGAGACGACCGTGTCCCAGTAGTCGTCCTGGTTGCTGAAGTCAACGCGCATCTGGGTGTTGCCGAGGTCGCGGGGCACGCGGGTGAAGTCGTAGTCGAACGTCAAATCATAGACGATGGGCGTACGGGCGGAGAGGTGCTTGAGGTGGCGGGGAAGGATAACCTTTTTCTGGTCAGAGGTTGGGGCCATGTCTTTGGCAACGGCGTATTTTCCGGGGCCGCATCCGACAGGCATCTGCAAGATGGTGCCAGGGACGCCGTGGCCGAGACCGATCTTGTGACAGTTGCTATCCTCGGAGAAATCTGTGCATACCATCTGCACCGTGTGGGGGCCTTCTTCGCCGACGGCCGAGTCGCACCCGGAGAAGATGTCCCAGTGGGAGCCATCGCGCTTGTCGAGAGAGACCTGCAGCTCTTCGGGCGAGGCGAGCACGACGAACTGGAAAGCCGCCTCGTTAGGGATCTGCTGCGAGTCCGAGTCCTTGTCCGTTTCGAGGGTAAAGTCGGTGTCGATACTATCCCCTTCCGGGGGTGCGCGAAAAGATTTCCTAGGGGCACAGGCAGAAACAAGGGATCCTTGGACGGCTCGCAGCAGAAGGTGCGCACGCGAGACGACTGGCCACCGCACGTCTCGCCGCCGCCGAAGTAGCTGTCGGTCAGCTGAGCGTATGTAATG
This sequence comes from Apiospora pterosperma, assembly GCA_019976485.1. Classification (NCBI taxonomy): domain Eukaryota; kingdom Fungi; phylum Ascomycota; class Sordariomycetes; order Amphisphaeriales; family Apiosporaceae; genus Apiospora; species Apiospora pterosperma. Next base: position 108,467 of record JAFBMP010000009.1, read on the forward strand.
TCCGGGCAGTGGCCGTCGAAGCAGCTGCCAGGCTTGCCGAACCAGTCGCAGTTCTTCCATTTGGGGATGTCTTTCTTGGGGCAGCAGTAGTACTTGTCTGTGTCGAGGTCGAGGGCGTCGAGCACCTCGAGGAGCACTTCTCCTGTCAGTGCGGCAAGAGGGTAGGCGCGCCCGACGACGCGGAGGACGACCTTGGCCACGTCTTCTAAAATGGTCAGGACGGTGCCCGAGAATGTCAGCGGCAAGTCGTCGCCGTTGCAGCGGGCGCCGACGCCGCCCCAGTAGCAGCTGTTCTCCTCGGCGAGCGGGCTCTTGCAGCAGTAGGCCTTGTTGCCGTCCCAGCACCCGTCACCGTCGCCCCACTTGTTCATCTCCATCATGACCTCGTCGTCATGACAGTGGCCGTTGCAAAAGGGGCCGGACTCGCCGCCGCGCCAGGTGCACTCTTTGGGATCTGGGGCCCCGGACAGCGGACAGCAGAGCTTGCTGTGCTTGTCATCACCGCAGGGTTGATCGGTAATTTTGATGTCGCCGGCGTCGCAGTTGCCGTCGCAGGATGTGATGTAGCAGTGTTTTTGGGAAGATTGCCAGTCGCCCTTGTCGGCGGCGGCGCCCAAGTCGCCGAGCTTCTTGGGTGAGAGGACGGCCTGTAGTGCCGACAGATGCTCGTCATCCTGATCGATGGCCCAGATGAGGAAGCCGCCCAGCCCCAAATCCTTGGCCAGGTCCTTTTTCTGGGAGAAGGTGTCGGCGTCGTCGTACGACACCCACTGATCGTTGTTCCACGTGATGTACTTGACGCCAGCCGTCTTGTCGTGTACGGGCTTGATCTTCTTGGCATCAATAACGGCCATGATCTCGCGGTAGCTTAGAATGCCCGACTCCCCGCTGCAGCCGCCCTTGGTGGCGCCGCCCTTGAAGCCGCACCCCGGCTTGCTGCACGAGGGTTCCTGCAGCTGGAAGGCGCGGCCATAGAAGCCGAGGCCCATGTTGAGCTTGTTGGCAGGGACATCGTTGCGCCAGAAGAGGTCAAAGGCCTGCTTCATCTCGGTGAGGTTGGTGTGCCCGTAGATGTGCTGGCCTATAGGGTTCTTGCCGTCCCACACGCCGTGCAGGTCGTAAGACATGACGTTTAAAAAGTCGACGTGGTCGACGGCCTTCAGGTCGAAGTGGCGCAGGTACCAGTATGAGGTGGGCACTGTGAAGGAGACGACGTATTTAACGGGCTGTTTCCTGTTGGCGTCATCGAGCTCCTTGAGGAATGTGACAAAGTTGGCACCGTCGGTGCTGATGCCGCCGCGGTCATCGGCGCCGGGATACTCCCAGTCAAAGTCGACGCCGTCGAAGGCGTACTCACGCAGGAAGCTGAGCAGGTTGTCGATGAAGGTCTCGCGAGTCCGCGCCGAGCTCACCATGTTGCTGAACACCTTCTGGGTTGGGCCCGGGTCGTTGAAGGTCCATCCACCAATGGCGATGACCGTCTTCAGGGCAGGGTTCTTCTTCTTGAGGTCGGTGAATTCGGAGAGCAGGGACCCGGGGATGCCCTCCATGGGCGCGATGCTGTACGTGTCAGGGGTGATGGACGCAAAGGAAAAGTACAGGTGGGTTAGGGAGCTGATGGGGATGTCCTTGAGCCCCATGCCCTGGCACGCGCTGTCGGCGCGCCAGGCCTCGTAGTAGCCGATGACGCGGTCCTGAGACTTGGCCTTGTCCTTGGGGCCGGGCTGATCGCAGTTGGACTGGCAGCCGCCGGTGGCGCCGTGGTCTTCAGCATCGCAGTAATCCTCCGTCATGCCGCAGAAGCCCCACTTGCCGCAGCAGACGTTGAGCGGGCATTTCTGGCCGGGCACTTTGGCGTTGGCGCCGCACTCGGACTTGGCGTCGCAGTTGGACCAGCACACCTCGTTGGGTGAGATGCCCGACGTGCCGCACGCCTCCTCGCCGTAGTTGCACTGCAGCGAGGCCTTGGGGCAGCAAGCCGAGTTGGCGCAAGGCCGGTCCGGCGCGCACGTGTAGTCGTCGACCGTGGCTCGGCCGCCCAGCAGAGACGGCGCGTCCATGGCCACTCACCTCAGCGTGCACCAGTGTGCTCGCCGCGGACATCAAAGCCTGCGACCCGCTGGTGAGGGACCTCCGCCCGGATGTCTTCTACCCACCCGCGTCGCTGTCGCGCATCTGCACTACCGCTTGCTCGTCCGCCCTTGAAGCATGGCGGTCATCGGTACAGTCCGAGTGCGGGAACCAGACTATCTCGGCCGATCTCGAGGTCGAGGCCGCGGCTGTCTATATCCCTGGCGCGCTGCAGTACTACTTCCAGAGTGCGTGCCTGCAAGACGGCTCGGGGCGCTACTGCGGACCCGTTGCAGCCCTGGCAGCGGCCTTCTCAGATCCCGGCATCAGCCCTTTCAACTACATCAGCAACACCACGGACCAGGTGCGGCCAGACGACTGCGACACGTGCCTGGCCGAACGGCTGCGGTTGCGTCAGGGGTCGCCGTACTTTGACGGGCCTATTGCGGCCAGCCAGTCGCTGTACGAGAGCATGACGGCGAGCTGCGGCATCGTGGGACGTCCGGTCGCAACAACGACACTCGACTACTTCACCGCGGTACCCGCTCCGACGGCCAAGGTTTGTGAGGGGTCAACCTACACGGTCCAAGCCTTGGACGACTGCTATACCATATCCAAGAGCCAGGGCGTCGGAACCGACTGGCTGCTGGCCGACAACGACCTGGAGGCCTTTTGTACCAACTTCCCCGCCGCCGGCACCTCTCTATGCATCACCAACCAGTGCACCACTGCCACTGTCCCCACCAATACCACGTGTGAGGCCATGGCTGCGGCGGCCAACATTACCGAGACGCAGCTCAGAGCCTGGAACCCCTCCATAAGCTACGGGTGCGCAAACCTCCCCAAGATGAACGGCTCCGAAGTCTGCGTCAACGCTCCCGGCCGCAAGTTCGTGCCCCCCCAGTGACGCCTCTTCCCTGCCTCCTCAAACTCCCACCACTACGGCTCCCACGCCCACCGACGCCGCAGACGGCTCCGGCGGTGCCGATAAGCCTTGCGGGCGGTGGTACTCGGTCCAAAAAGGCGACTACTGCAACCTCGTCGCCATCAAATTCGGCATTACGCTCTCCGACTTCCTCTTCCTGAACCCGGTCGTCAATGCCAACTGCACCAACCTCTTCGCCCTGGAGTCTTACTGTATCGCTGCGGTGGGCGACATCAACACCTATTCGGGCCGCCCAGGCTTCGCCTCTGTCACCCTGGACCCCTCGGCGCCCTTCACAGGCATCCCCTATACCGAGCGCCCCGACGCCACCAACTCTCCCTATACCCGGCTATACACGGCCCTCCCCGAAGCTTCCGGCACGCGCGACGACTGCGTGCACTATTTCGCCGGAGACGACTACCAGTACGACCTCACCGGCTCCCGCTACGCCAGCAACTGCGAGCTTGCCGCGGCCACCTACAACGTCGACCTTGACGCCTTTGCTTCGTGGAATTCCGGCCTCGGCGACATATCAGATCCGGCGTGCGCATTTGTAAAGGGCGTCCGCTACTGCGGCTCGTGGTACCTCGAACAAGCAGATCAAGATGTCCCCACGGCCACAACGACCATAAATGACGACCCATCGAACACATCCCCGACGCCGCCGGAACCCACCATGTCAGGCTCCCCCGCCGACTGTAACAAGTGGGCCATCGTCACGGACGGTTTGACCTGCACCGACTTGGCCTCCCAAGCCGGCATCTCCCTCCAGCAGTTCCTGGCCTGGAACCCGGCTGTCTCCTCAGACTGCCTGACCAACTACTGGATCGGCGAAGCCTACTGCGTTGGCGTCTCGGGCGACGGCACAGCGATCACCGGGGCCCCCACAACAAGCCCCGGTCCCACGACCTCAAAAGCAACACCGCCCGGCCCGACCATGACCGGATCGCCCGTCGACTGCAACGAATGGGCCCTCGTCACTGACGGCCTCTCTTGCACAGACATGGCCGCCCAGGCGGACATTTCCCTTGGGCAGTTCCTGGCGTGGAACCCGGCTGTTAGTTCCGACTGTCTAACTAATTACTGGCTGGGCGAGGCGTACTGTGTTGGTGTTTCTGGCGGATCTACCCCGACGATGACGACCCCTTCAGGGACGACGGCCAAACCTACGCCCCCTGCACCTACCATGCCAGGCGAGCCAGACAACTGCAATAAGTGGGCTGTTGTGACTGACGGTGTGACCTGCACAGATATGGCGAGCCAGGCGGGAATCTCGTTGAGTCAGTTTTTGGCGTGGAACCCGGCTGTGAGTAGCGACTGTTTAACGAACTATTGGTTGGGGGAGGCGTATTGTGTTGGTGTTAGTGGTTAGTAGGGGGGCGATCGATGCTGCTGCTGGCTGGTCACATGTTCAAGTTTCCTTGATGATTTGACCCTTATAGTAATTAGTATATAAATAGTGATGGATTGATGAAAACTAATGTTTTCGTTCGTGCTTGTCGGCAGCCGTGAGCGCGATTGTCGGCCTTTCGTTGAAAAGATTGAGTCTGTTTTATCTGCCTGCCCTGCTGATTATGTGATCTCTCAACAGAGTAAACTCATCGGAGTGATCTTGTCAGATAAAGGCCCTTGAATCTCGCGTCCTCTCTCTCACAAACTGAAACTCTTCCCACTCCATGTTCTCCCCGTCCCCGCCAGCAAGATTCTTAAACGCACTGATTATTTCGTCCTCTGGTCTCCAGTGCTCACCGACCTGCCACGTCACTTTTCCTTTCCCATCTCCTTTAGGCGCATCGTATTTCACCCCCCATCGGAACAGAACGGGCTGGGGCTCATCCTCGTCAGCCAAAGGAGGCGCGTCACCACTCCCTTCATACTTTTGAGCCCTCTCCTCCGAGGGCTTCCAGGTCAGCCACGTGAACAGCTCGGCGTCTTGGAGAGAGGGCGTATTTTGTCGTTGGAGAGACGAGGCAAACGCCAAGAGCAAAGGGTTGATGCGCTCCACGATGGGGAGCGTACGGAACATGTCAGGCTGGCGGACGTCGAAAGCATCGTCGTCGCCCCAGTACTCGTCCTCGTCGCTGGACCTCAAGGCGTGCGTCTCGTCTGCATCTTCCTGGCCGGGCGGGTAGTGCTCCTCTTTCGTGATAGCGAAACCTGTGGCGTGGGGATCTTCGCCTCTCGGACCGGAGAAGTACCAGCTGCCGTTGGGCGCACACGGGTGGAATTCTACTTTGAGGCGCCGCATGTGTGGCCATGACAAGGAATGGAAAAGATCGGGGGTGATGAGCGCGCGGATGTCTAGTTCCTCCAGGCGACCCCCCAGGTCCCGCAGCCCGAGAGAGACAGGGTCCATGTCTTCAAATTCAGAGGCTGCAGACGACGACGACGACGACGACGATGCGCCGACAAGGTCAGGCATCTGCGCCGCTTGGTCCGCGTCGTCCCCGTAGTAGTCGGGCCTCCAGAACCAGAGACGGGCCTTGGTGAGGGAGGATGGCAACATGGGCATGATATGGCGCAAACCCCGCGCGAACTCGGCGCGGGCATCGCGCCAAGGACCTTCCCAGACGCGGGCAAATATGCGCAGCCCATGGGATTTGAAGGCAGTGGGAAAGCGCTCCCATAGCCAGGGGCAGTCGAGCTCGCGAAGGTGAGGGAGGCGAGCGGCAAGTTCGAAGGGAACGCGCAGGGAGACGGGCCGCATGTGGACCATTTCCGGCCCGCATGAGTAACTCGGCTCGGGGAAGATGCGCAGTTTGGTGACGCGGTTGAGGAGAGGTAGGCTGTCCGGGTTCTGGACGGTGAGGCGGCGGCTGTGGAAAGTGCGGTGGTCGCAGTCTGGGTAGATGTCAAAGGACTGGTTGACGATGCGGATAGCGGGCGCAAGGCCATCATCTTTGCGGATAAGGTCCGGCTCGCCAGAGGACTGTTTGTTTGCCATGTCCTCGAGGTCGTGCAGTGCGTTGAAAAAGGCGTGCACTTGGGCTGAAAAGTGGGCGTTGACGGCCTCGAACTCGGCGAGGGGCTCCCAGCACGCGAGGGGCGCGTCAGGCGGATTGAGAAGCAGGGGCATTTCTGCATCGAGACTGCAGCTGCCTGCGCCGGTCCAGGGCAACTGACGCGCGTTGTTGGCGTGGATATTTTCGAGGAGGGAATTGAGGATGGCATCTCGGGAGGGCGGTGTGAGGACTAGGATGTGTTGCGAAGCCATGGTGAAGAATATTGGATTATCGCGGCGATGACCGGCAGGTGCTGCGTGGTGTGATGGATGGAGGAGGAAGTCAACCAACCTGGGCTGTGATGCAAAGGAAAGACAGAGCGCCGGCCGGGTAACATCACAACTTACAAGCTTACTCCATCTGGAAGTCGTCCCGGAATCTCCATTAATTTGCGCCGAGGCATCGACCCACCAGATCCCTTATTTGCAATTGTCCGGTAACAACAGCTCACCGCCGAAGCGAGGAAATTATGGGAATCCTACCCCTGCATCACGCTGTGGCAAGGGGAGGCTCAAGACGGTCAGCACTATGCACCGTAGGTCGAAGATACACTTTAAGAGAGGAAGTGAATTTAAGTTATAGTCTGCCCCTTTACTATCTTGACATACGTCTTCACAGAGTACCATCTAAGTTAAGTGCGTGGTGTTGAACAGGCGGTTGCCGGTATCAGTAGTGCCTCTGCCGGTAAACTTGTTCTCGGACAGGCGGAGTGCAATGAGATCAACGTTGCCATGACGGGTGATGACATCTCGTGTACGACTGCTATCCGAGATGACCTCCGCCTGCACAACGCCTGCGACAATGGCAACGCCAATGTCGGCCTTTAGTTCGCGAACATGCTGGACGAACACGGCTATAGTCTTCCCGCTATTCACCACCGAGTCAACCAGGACCACTGTATGCTTCCCCTCCAGATGATGCTGTTTGATATCGTCTGGGTGAGAGGCATGGAGAAACATGGCACGGGGAAAGGCGTCGTTCACACCCAGGGCCATCGGCTCCCCGCCGCGCATCAGTGCCACGATCACAGTTTGCTGCTCGCCTTTGAGACGAAAGCCGTTTGCCTGGTGGCCTTGCACGTGCAGGGTAGGATATTCCTCGATGCCGATGGCGTCTGCTAGAAATTCGGTGGCGAGATACCATCCGACCTGATTATGCACTTTCCTCAGAGAAGGACCGGCAACCGTGGCATCCCGCATCGGCGTCATGAGCAGCTTGGCTGCGTGCTTGTGTGTTGCGTGGAGTATGCGGAGATGCCCGGTCCTTTTCCCAGACTGCCGCATCGCACGCCGGCCAACAACACTCTTTATAAAGTCCGAGTCGGCGAGTTGTATGATCGGGAGCCTGGTGGGATCAAGGCGCGGCTTTGCACTCGCCGGCAGCAGAGCTTGGCATGCCTTTTGGCATGCCTTGAAGCCATCATTCTCGACGACTTTCTCCAATGCCGCTTCCATGGTAGCGCTCCTGTCTCGTTCCTCCCCGACGACAACGACAGCTTGGTTCGCTTCTCTCAACATAGGGAGATCCAGAGGACTGTCCCCGAAAGCCCAAACATACGTCTGATGCACATGCCTCAAGCGGGTGACGGCAACGGCTTTCAAGCAAGGAGTCATGATATAGCCATTTTCGACGCGACCATTGCCGATGACCTTGACGGACCCCGAGAGACCCTCTCTGTCTAGGACCTTTTCCCAGATCAGTCGCAGTCCACAAGTGAGTACCACTACACCGATGTGCCGATGCTGAGCTACGGCTTGCAACAACGCCACGAACTCGGGGTGAAGTATCACCTCGTCCGCGATGTTCTTGCAGAGGCTATCGAACTCGCCATCGTCGCCGACTTCCTCGTATAGTAATGCTGCCTGGAGGAAGGCGTCGGACGAATAGCCAAGAGGACCACTGAACAACGTTTTCAATAAATGTGCTTCTCCCTCTGCGTGCGACGGCTGGCCTCTTGGGAGCTTCTGCCAGAACAAAATGCCAGTGTCCACAGCCGCCAAGGTCTTATCCGCGTCCAAGACCAGCATGGTTTCCACTTGACCCTGTTCAAGTGCAGCTTGATCTACCTCTCGTTCGACCAATGAGAGGTGATCCATCTCTGTGCGCTGACAGAGATTTCGAAACAACATCTTGACCCCATCCAGCGGAGGCGGTAACGCGGGGGTGAGACCAAACACGATACCATGTTTGTGGCAAAGGTGTCGCAAACCCTGCTTCTCGGCATCCTGCCACTTTGCAAGCTGGCTTGGGGCTACAGGCTTGCGTAGCCGCTGTTTATCGCCAGCGCGGCGTTGAGCGACAATGTCGGCTGCCACATCCAGATAGAAGATGTGCGTGTAGGTATCCGCGTCAGCCTGAGTCCAGATCTGCTCTTCTCTCATGGCCCCATCCTCCGACCATAACATGAAATGCCCGGCAACGACAGCGGCATGACCACTGTCGGCACATCTCTTGCCAATCTCACGAATAGCGAGTTGGCGCCATTGAAGCTTGTTTGGTTCGTCGGCCCTCTTGAACGCGTCGAGACCTCCAGGTACGAGGGAAGCGATCATCTCGGAGCCATCAAAGAAGTCATACGGCTCTTGCTGCAGTTCTTGCTTCAACTGGTTCAAGAGGTATGTCTTTCCTGAACCCGGAATGCCGTAGAGGCCGATGACGATGCATTTCTTGGTATCCTCGAGGCCGGTTCCCGGTACCTCGAGACCAGCAGCAGAGGAGACGGCCTGGTTTGCACAGTGCAGGACTGATGCTTGAGCTGCGTGGCTTGGATGATGCGCAGTCTCCATGATGGTGAGGTAGTACTGCGAAATGGTGACGGTATAATAGTGGGTTGGCTGTATGAAGTAAAGACGCTGTTGAATTCGTTTAATAGCTTTCGAGGGTAACGGTTTTCTGATATTGGCTCAGGATTTTCCAGCAAATATATACCCGAAGGATTCCTTTCGGCCTTTGGGGCAGACAGGCTACGGTGGTAGGACCCTTACATCACGTCCAGTAATGTTCTCAAGAGCAGCAGGTAGGGTTGCACGCATGGTGCGAGAGGCCGACCATCAGGCTGACTGGTCCATAACCGCCGCCAAGAACTGACCGACGAACGATTATATTTGCCTGGAGGGGTTTGACTGGATGAGAATGTGACAGCTTGCTACTCCATACTTGCATTTGCTGCGAGGTGGTATGTCATTTCGTGGGCGAAACTTTCCGGATAGGACAGCATCGCCGCACACAATAGCGACCGGCTGGACGGCAGGCTTCCAGAGGAAATGCACCAGGGGAGAATCATTGCTACGGTAAAGAAACGGCAGCCATTACGGGATATCTCACTGCGCTGATCTAATGGGATTTCGGCCCGTTCCGATCCCTAGCGAGTCTCCTATGCAGGCTGGCAGTGGTGAAGGAGGCGATGAACCAAGAGATGGAGGCATTTATGCAACGTTATTCACGACTATTCCCGGCTGGTTGTGCGTTTGGAAGACTGAGTGCCTACTTCTATAAGTTTAGTAGAAAGAAAGGTTAACTCAAAAACATAGTTAGAAGCATGTTGGCATTGTTAGCAGAGCTCTCGAACTGCGTCATTGCAAACATCTTGGTCAGAAGACCGTCACAAACCTCGGCATCAGCCCTAGCGAGATCCCTTTCCGAATTAGGGAGGTAAAAGCCAACCATGTCGGCCATCTCGCATGATTCTCGTATTTAGACGATATCTGCCTAAGACCATGCATAATCTACAACTTTGACTTGACTTTATAAAAGCCCTTCACTGGCCCCATCTCATCAAGGCGGGTGCGGGTGCCTCTTCCAAAACAAGGCCAATCTGGATCAAGATGCAAATGGGCTTTTCACTGCTGCGACTGGCACTACTTCTTGGCTGCGCCCGGAGTAGTGCTGTTCCATCCGTTTTCGATGCGAGGAGCAGCGTTACCTACCGTGGACTCGAGCGCAATGGCGTTGAAGTCTTTCTCGGCATCCCGTTCGGCCAGGACACGGGAGGCAAGAACCGCTTCCGACCACCCCGCCTGTTTCGACCCAGTCCTGGAGCCGTGATCAACGCCAAGACGATCGGGCCCGCATGTCCCCAGCGGACCGGCACGGTACTCGGTCCTCTGGCACTCGCCAACGTGACGAATATCTCGGAGGACTGCTTGAATTTGAATATTGCCAGACCTAAAGGGCTGTGCAGCTCCCGAAGTCGTTTGCCTGTCCTGCTCTGGATCTATGGCGGGAGCTTCTGGGTTGGGACAAATGGCGAGCCCACTACATCCCCCGACGGGTTGATCCTAGAGTCAGTCGAGAACGGGTTACCTGTCATTCACGTAGCTATCAACTATCGGCTCGGGGGTAAGTACGGACCTTTGTTAGCCTGGAGGAATTGATGCTGACTTGAAATGCTCGTAGCTTTTGGATTCACACAATCAAAGTCGTTGCAAGAGGAGAAGTCCGAGAACGCTGGACTGAGGGACCAAAGATTGGCCATTGAGTGGTATGTAACTGGTCGGATGTGCCCGTTACGCGTTCTGGAAATTGACATGCCTTTAGGGTCCGGGACAATATCGAGGTCTTCGGTGGCGATCCGGAGAGGATCACCATCCACGGACAGTCCTCTGGAGGTGGGCTTGAGCGTTTATTTCCCATCCTTTCCTGAAATTACACACCGAACAAGCCCGGCGTAACATAGCATATTTGCTGACCGTGGGAGCACGCAGGCCTTGCGGTGTCGGCCCAGATACTAGCCTATGGTGGTAGCAAACCCGTTCCGTTCCAGCAAGGCATCTGCGAAAGCCAAGCTCTGGCGACTGGCCTGACCGGGAACATAACCCGCGATGCGGTGCAATCCTTAGTCGACTACGTTGGATGCAACATGACCAGCCTGAACGATCCCCAAACGATATCCTGCCTGCAGGCCCTCAACATGCAGACCCTACTCGATGCGTCCTTGGCGACATACCGCAGCGACCTCGGAGACCTCTGGCTGCCCGCAATCGACGGAGACTTCTGGCCAGCCCCGCCTTCGGTGCTGCTCCGCGAGGGCCGTTTCGCTAATGTCACGATGATGATCGGCTGGGCCCAGGACGATATGACTCTCTACACGAACCCCATAATTCAGACGGCCCAGGACACGTTCGACTCCGTCCGAGGTGCTTATCGGGACCTTAGCGATGCCAAAATGGACGAGCTCCTCGCGCTGTATCCCGTGGCCGACTTCCCTGGCAACGCCGAGGCCAATCGCTCCAGCGAATTCTACCGGGCGGCCCGCATCTCGCGCGACGTCCTGATGGTGTGCCAGCCCTTGCACGTCGCGCGCACGCTCGGGGCGGCCGCGGGGAACGACGTGTTCCTCTACGCCTGGAACCAGACGCTGCTGGGCCCGGCGCTCGCTTTCGCGCGGGGCCTGCGCGGCCTCGGCGTCCCGCACACGGCCGAGTTCGCCTACGTGTTCGGGAACCTGTCCGCCTACGACGTCAACGGCTACCCCTTCGACCCCTCGCCCGCCGACCGCGCGCTTGCGCACCGCGGCTCGAGGTCCTGGTCCACGTTTGCGAGCACGGGGAAGCCGTCGCTAGAGGCCCACGACACCTTCGCCGGCTTCGGGCGGGCGTACAATACAGGCGCTGGGACTAGCAGCGGCGAGCCCTATATTTTCATCGCGGGAGGGCCGCACGAGGGGCTCTCTGCGGTGGACGGCCCAGATTCCACGCTCGAAATTGCGGCTCAGAGATTGCTGGAGAGATGTGAGTTCATTAACTCTCCGGGAATGATTAAGCAGCTGGGGTATTAATGAACCCTTAATCTGAATATTGCAACCGACTGTTTCTAGCTCAAGCCCCCTCTTATAAAAAAGGGGATTCCGCGAAAGGTTAGCGGCAGAGGCGTCACCCTACAAGACGGCTCGGGACATCAAAGCAGAGAAGCCCCTTCGGAAGAGCCCGAGCTAGGCTAGTAAGAAAAGGGTGTTTGGTTGCTTTACCCGGTGCTTCCGAAGTTCTCGACTCAAGCACGGTACGCATAGTAGTCAGTTTAGAGTTTTGTGATAAGCCTGTCAAGGTTAATTCCGAGATTGGCACGGGAATGCATGTTACATTTGCTTCATGTTCTCGCCAAGGTTTATAATTACATTGGTCTTATCTTGTACTCGCACTCGCTATTAGTCGCCGGTCGACTCGACCAAGAGCACCAGCAGTCTAGACTGGTGTCTTGGCCATGACCTTGAAGGGATGGGCCTCGGTGTTGTACACAAAGTAGTTTTTGTTGTCGCCGCTCCCGGGCGTCCCGGATCCGACGTCCCACTCGCCCTTCTTCTCCGTCTGGATGAGGTACTGGTACTTGAGCACCTCGGCCAGCATGAAGCTCTGCATGGTGCTGCCGCGGACGCCGCCGCCGTCGGCCGCCAGGATGTTGTTGATGTACCCGAACCCCCCGGGGATGCGCATGGTGCGGTTCTGCGCCAGCGTGTAGGCCCAGGCCACGTCGCGCCAGTAGGCGTCCGCCGTCCACTGGTAGGCGTAGTACCAGCTCTCGACCGCCTCGGGCGCCTGCCCGGCCACCGTGTAGTAGTCCGGCAGGTAGAAGCCCGCGCGCTCGTAGAAGGCCGTCTGGTTGGCCAGCGCCGGGTCGCTCTGCAGCGCCTCGACGTCCCAGCTGTACAGCGTCGGCCCGATGCCCGCCGCCGTCTGCCGGTACCCGTTGGCGCACCACTCGCAGAAGTCCAGGCCGTAGGGCAGCCAGTCCGGCCGCTGCAGCGCGGTGCTGCCCATGATGAACGACCCGCCGATGAAGCATGCCAGGGACTCGCTGTAGTTGACCTGCTGCGTGCCCGTAAACGCAGTCGCCATGGTCAGGTCGGGCCGCGACGACGGGTGGGAAAGCAGGTGCGCGATAGTCGAGTCGACGGCGGCGGTGAAGCGTTCTCCATAGAGCCCGTACTTCTCGGGGTCGTAGACGTACATCTTGACTAGATACTCGTAGGCCGAGTCATTGCCCGACGTCCATCCACCGTATTGGTCCATGATCTCGCCCGTCTCCACGCTAAAATTTCCACCAGTGAGGCCAGGCCAGACCTCGGAAGAGGGCTTCAGCCAATGGCTTTCGGCTTTCTGGGCCAGCTCGCCGTACTGAGGATCCCCCGTCAGATCGGAGAGATGCTGCCATTCGAGCACAAGTGTCCCCATCTCGGCCAGGCCTGCCGTCTGGGTGCCGTCGGCCATCTTGGCGGTATCGGCCAAGGTCTGGTTCTCGATGAAGAGGTAGCCGACAGGGATTCCACTGGTGGTATTAAAAGCAAACTTCAAGGTATCGGCCAAGGTCTTGGCCTGGCGCAGCAGCGTCTCGACGTTGGTGGAGTTGACTTTCAAATGGCTGAACGGCCCCTTCAGCAGGTCGTACGAGGACAAGAGCCCGCCGAGATAACGGATGTTCGTCTCGAAGAGGCTGACGACGCTGGGCTCCGGGGTGTTCGTCTTGGTGAAGTCAATGGTGGGAATATAGTCCAGGATTGTGTTGACGATGTCTGTCTGCTCCATGATGATGGCAGTATCCAGTCCGTCAACGGCCGTCGCGCCCCAGCCATTGCGATCGTCTGAATAGTTGCTGTACAGAGGTCGCAGCGAGTCGTGAGGGAAAGCGTGAGTGTAGTAGGCATTCCAGGCAAACCGGAACATCTCAACTACGCCTTCAGCGCGGACGGTCTGGTTGGACTCGAATCCAGAGTAGTCATAGTTGGATCCTCGCTGATTGGGGTATGCCAGTGCTGGAACGAGACCCCCAAGCATGAGGGTCAAGGATGCGAGCCGGAGAGCCATTTTGCCTCCAATCATGACTGTTGAAGATTAACCAACTGGGTGCGTGAAGACTGCTGAAGACTGCCAACCTACGAGAGGGGGGTGCGACGCCGGTTTATATGTCGCTGTCAGAGAGGAGAGGAGATCGCGACCAACCACCCATTTGCATACATAGGGGGCTGAGAGTTGCAGCGAAATTACAAAATACTACAACGTTTATGCACGTTCCCGGGATCCCCCGCACATCAAGACCACCACAATTTCCTGGCCAACCCCGGCCCTGCATGGGCCTAGCTGGCGACGGTGACATTTGCAAGATAAATAAGTTCCGTATATGCCGCACCCAAAAGTATGTTTGAATCCCATACCACACCAATGGCGCGGGGCATTTAGTTAGACGAACTCTGTTTCTATACTAGACCTATATTGCAAGTCGAGAACGCCCCGGAAGAACTACCGTTTGAAGTTCGCTTATTAGCCGCCGTTCTAGTACTATTCTCTATGGGACATTGAGTCCAGCTCTGGAGACTACCCCTCATCCTTTACTTTATCTTCTGGCTTCTTCCTCAGTACCCCGGATGATTACGTAACCGTACACTGTGGGGTAAAACAGACCTCAGGCCATGAACAAGATGACCTGCTAGGCTAACCAGTTATTGCGAGACTCGATCTTTGCCAAATCACCGGTCATGTGGTCGAGAACTCCTTTTTGTGACCCGAACAAAGTGACTGTAGGCAGTAACAACGGCGTGGGACGACTACTAACCCTATCCAGGACCACCTCGGCCGTATGAACGACTAGCACCTTTTCTAATGGCCTGCTTTTCGTTCCAGAGGTTCCATGACCAAAGTAAGAAGTAGTTGAGCCCAAGCCGCATCTGCATCATTACAGGTCATCTTGGCATCACCAATCTCAAGATCTGCGACAATGTTCTTGGACCACATATCTTCCCTCCACACTCTATTCTTTTACTATATATGTGCGAGGTTTCATGTAAGCTCAGGGACTACTATTCGTCCTCCCATCTCTTTACTGTCATCACTTCACTACCGGGGTTGAGAACCCGCAACCCTCTGAAGCCAAGACCATCCAAAAGATTAGCTCAACTATGAACCAGATGCAACAGCTGTCGCATGCGACAGAGAGCAACAGGGGTAGCGGAAAAGCTAATAGATAGAGTCATAGAAGTAATAAAGTGCTAACTAGAGAAAGAAGATCTAAAACGAAGGAGATCTAGTCTACAGTGCTATATATATAACAAAAGAGAGTGCGAACCTAGCCTCGTAGAGGCTGAGGGTGGTTAGGGATAGCACCCCACAGTGGCTGAGGTGCTAGACCCCTGTATATACTGCGACAACAGCACAACTTCGACCAGCACCGCCACTGTTTCCGGGCTACGCACTTGAAAACCCAGGCCATCGTTAAGGGTAATCTGACTGTGCTGCCCGACCTACCAGAGCATCTGCGACAGGGCAGGTTCCGCGAGCCTGGTAAGGAATACGACGTCGTGGCGCGGTATGCGAACGAGCCCGTCTTTCTGCAGGATGACCACGAAGCCGGGCCGCGGGGGGTCTCGATGAAAGTCTTCGGAGTCGAGGGGGAAAGGCTGGAGGATGGTGCGACGACGGGCGCTCGCCCTGGGCGGGACGAAGACGCAAGACTGGTTCTTCAACAATGCCCCCACGGTCGAGCTGGCGGACTTCGAAACGTGCTTGGAAATTATGCAGCTACGAGGGCAGAATTCCGACAGCCCCGTGGGCGAAGGCATTGGGAATCCGCTACCTTCGAAAGATTCCTCTAGTCCATCCAACGGAGGTGATTTACATGCTAATGAACCATGAAACTCAGGAGTATTGCCCAACACGAACAGGATCTCGCATACATGCTACACCCAATCCGCCTTTCGTTACGGCTCCTACTACGGACACCTAGCACTGTTTCCCGCTCTTGACGCCATGAGCGCGCAAAATGCTAAGGTAAAGTCTAGCGACCCCCGCGAAGTACTGCGGCACTGGTTGTCTGAGTACTTTGCCACCAACGGCGCCAAGTACGAGTTCAAGATCCAGCTTGCGACCTCACCGGAGCACACCCCACGGAAGATGCATCCGCGGTATGGGACGAGGCGGGTGTTCTGGGAAGACCGCATGTTCCTCAATCTGTGGGCAGGGCTGGCGGAACATAGGCCGCTAGGCAGCATTAATCGTCTGCGTAGAGTGGTCTATGTCATGAGCCGTTACATGGCTCACCCAGACGCTAGAAGACTGGCATCGTGGGTGATATGGATGTTTGGGCATGGAGAATGTGACAGTGCAGATTGCGCTATGGGCTGGGAATGTGTTGAGATATAATCACAGTATGTAATGTATCTAATGCGTCGCCCCTTAATGATAGCCAAAAGGTTATTGGATGGAGTTGCAACTTCCATATATCGTAGTCGAACATATCTTCCCAGCGACGCTGCCTAGTTCAGAACGCCTTGCCGAACTGTCGCTTTTGGATGCCACGACAGATAACTTTTCATTTACCAGTGCCCTTTGGCGTCTAGAACCCCCGACAGGAGGTAAGCTTGGGTGACGATGACCTCAGCGTGTCACGTCATCGCCACGGGATGAGACGAATCGGCGTCTCGTGCGGAACGCTCGGCGGTATAGTCGGGTGTACTCTCAATACGGCATCCCTTAATGGCTACTTGTTATACAAGTCGCCGAATTAGCCCTTGGAGGTATAACCGTGGATGTTGAAGTTGCACGCCCATTAGCTGATTGGACCCTCAAGCGTCCAGGTTGTTATCGAATATCCAGATGATGCATAGAACAGGATACCTTCCAATATTACCATTTTCTTGAGTGGCTGGCTCTTAACCGCCAAAGCATCCACCAAACACAATCCGGATAGTCGGTCCACCAAGTGTCACCTTTCGATTACCGGAGCAACTAGCTTCACTCTCATGACAAAGTCCCATAAACATTGTTTGACAGTAATGATTCCCATTTCTAAGTAAGAACGGTGCTGTGTCCTACTCAGATCTAAGAAAGACGTTCCCTCTAGTTAGAGCCCCAGACAGATCTCTCAACCAACCACTCCAGCTTCCCGCTCTCCTTGTCAACCTTGGCAAACAGGAAGCTCTCGATGTCGGTAGCCTTGCCATCTACTTTGACATTCCCGGTGACACGTGCCGCCAACTGGTCGCCATCGCGGAGAAACTCGTGACTTGGGGAGAGAAGGATAAGCTTACAGGGTACAGAGACAAAAAAGGGGGCTGACTTACACAACAGGCTTGTAGTCGCTAATCTTGCCACGCCACTTAGTGATGCCTTGGACGTACTCGTCATAGGCTAAACGTTTGCCATTCATGACTTGGTAAAAGCTGGGCAAAGTGGTGCCCTCGACATACTCATTGGTATCCTCGGGCCGGCCCGTGAGGCTCCACTCCATAGCTCGCTGGAAGCCTTCACGCGTGGATGAGTATTCGGACATGGTGAAGTCAAGCTTGATAGAGAAACACGACTTGTTTGAGGGTGAATTATAAAAAGCTGGGGAGAGTCCAGTATATTCTTGCCTTTAGTTTATCTAGACGAAAGGGAAGAACCAGGGAGAGGAGCAGGTATTAATTATAGCTGTACGTTAATCCTTACCGACCTAGCCTGTGAGCACATGTAGTCCAGGGTTAGATATGGCTTGACATCGATTTCGCAGTGACATAATTCAGGGTTGAAATGATGATGAAGTTCGTAATCTACCGCCAGCCACACCACCCCCTATAATACCGTCTAAGCGACGCCACGCTTCAGCCTGTCGACGCCACCGTCACTATCAAGACTATGACTATAAACAACTCTGCCAATCATGACGCGTTAAAGGGGCTAAAGCTTCGAAATGTTGATCTTGATATAACTACAGTACGTTAACACGTCGGCGGCGCCAGTAGTATCGCAGTGTCGTGGTGTTGGCGGGTCTATTCTATGACGGATACTGCGACGCATAGTGGGGTGGGGGGTCTTCATGTAAAAAGCATTCAGTAGTATTTAATAGGCTTCCGCCACGTTACTTCAGTCGGTTCTGTACCAGCTGTCTTATCTTTTCCTGATCAACACCTGCCTTGTGATATTGGTCAAAGCTACCCACCTTGCCGATACGTGTCGCCCTTGATGCAGGAAGCAAAAGATCTCAACGGTCCCCCACCAGCGGCTTTGGCCAGTTCTCTAAAGCCGATAATCATGACTGCATCAGATCAAATAGCCTTGGTCGTTTATCTGAGTCCACCCCTAATCATTCTACGTGGTCGGTCTTCGATAGTGACGGGGCGATGTCTCGTTTGAAGTATGGGCCATCTACGTACCACGAATTAGCCTTTGGGGCATTCTGTGACAAGTTCAGATGGCGTGAACTCAGTTGTCGCTGGACTACGAAGGCAGAGCCTCAGCTCTGGTAACCAGCGGTGAGAATGCTTGTCCACCTGCCAGGTGCTGATCTCCCTAGGCTTCCCACCTGCAAGTCCACACCGCCGCGACCAACCCAGGGGCGACGAGTGCAGGCGATGCTTTATACATCATGCACGGTGACGAGAGAGCTTCACCCAGCAGCTTAGAGTTAAAAGGTCGCAATCATCCCATCATTGCATGCAGCCTCTCTGCATGCATTATCCGACGAACCTTGATAACACGTGCAGCTGACAGCCCGCCCGGCAGGGCTGGGCCGGGATGGATGACATTGACAGGGCTCGGTGTATCGATGTCGGCAAGAAATCATGGCACCCTATATAGGTAGAGCCCGTCTGAGCTTGCGTTCCTTGCGTTCGCTACGGTCTGCCAGGTCCCCTCATGTCCACTGTAGCTTTGAAATAGAGTCTCGGAACACCACCACAGCCTGGCTAATCAAGCCGTTCCGAGACCGCCCAGCAGGATTGCCTCAGCGAATAAGAAGACCTCTTGAAGGACAACTTACTGAAGAACAAGGCCAGACTTGACACGCTCCCGCTTTTGCCGTCTTGAAGAAGCAAAAGACACTATGGGCCACCACTCGAGTCACAGCGACCACTCCCAACACCGCCCACCCAATCAAGGCGGCGATCAACCGACCGAGGCCTACTACCGCGACCAGCGCGAGGATGAACTTGTGCGCCGCTTCAACCGCGCAGCCGGCTCCTCGGCGCACCCCACCCGGTACATCGTCAACGACGGCAGCCTGGTCATCAACGAGAGCCTGCTGCATGACAGCAACACGCTCATCTACAACCGGCGCGGGTCCTGCATGTGGGTGCGGCCCGACGGCTGCTGCTGCGACGGGTCGCCGACGTGCCGTTGCGGCTGTCGCGGCCGCGGCTGCCGCAGGGATGACCACCAACGCCCTCACGGCCCCGGCGGCGGCGCCAGCTCGTGCCACTGCACGGCGACGGCGACGGCGACGACGGCGCGGACGTCGACGACACCCAGGTGCGTCGAGATCTGCCGCATCTGCGTGTATCGCCGCGCGTCGCACGGCGGCTATTGCCTGGAGTGCGTGGAGCGACGGTGCGTGACGCCGCGGCCCCGGAGGAGCCCGAGGGGTCATGTGCACACCCCCAGCGACGGGGAGAGGCGGTTACTGGATGGGCTATTACCTCGGAGGCTTCTGGGCTACCGTTGACCCTGAATCCTTCTTCTGGCTATCTGTTGCACTACAGTCTGCTCAGGGGGTTATCTCGGGTTCATAACTGTGGTACCCCCTCTTTGATGGTCACACTCATTTGTTGTCTTCGCCCTTCATCATAATGATCAATTGGCTACGATACAAAAGTGGCTCATATTACTATATCTTCGTGTCCCGATATAGATGGCGCTGATCAACCCGCGTCTACCGTAACCCCTAGGGGAAACATTGGGGCGGTAAGCATTATGGTCGCAACGAAGCCGGCGATGACCGGGACGAATCAGACGTTATTCATTCCGCAGCACTGCCTGTATCGCATCTACGATCATACGGTGAGTATTTTGCAAATGATGGATCTGCGACTGGCTCTAAGCAAATGTTAGGGTACTCAGCCATAGTCGTGCGAGGCAAGCTATCTTGTCGAGACTCAGTATGCGAGTGATTGCTAATCTAGGAAGTCGTAAGCCACCCAATCTCATTTTGTTTTCGTAGATCGAGATCGAACAAGGGGCCAGTCCCTCAGCTCCTGGTTAATACTGACCGGCTACTTTCATCGCAATTGCAGACTGTCAGGGCCGATGTGTTAATTTACCTTTTAAGCATCGGATGGGTTGTAATTACAGCGATAGGGGCGGTATAGTTTTAGAAATATAAGTATGTAGATATGAACTAACCCGTTCATCAGTGACTTATATCTTTATATTGCAGTGCCCACTCAGCCACTTTCTTCAACTTTCGCAGCCATCCTCGCCGCCACCGCCGCTCGCAACCCAGCCGTCACCCGCTGGTAGACAGGCCGGAATACATATTCATGTTGGTGGCCCGGCACACCCCAGACGGGCTGCGGTCGCTCAATATCGGCGCCGTGGTCCAGCAACACCTCCACCATATCCCGCCGGCCCAGCTCCATAGCCAGCTGCACGGGCCGTCCGCAAGTGAAGCGTATATCCTCCCCCGCGCGATCCCACCTCTCCGTCTCGGCACGGCGCGGCAGGTCGTGGTAGCCGGCGTTGGGATCGGCGCCGCGCGCGAGCAGCCGCTCCACGAGCTCGAGGTGGCCGTGCCGCACCGCCCGCACGAGCGGCGGGACGTACTCGGCCGGCTCGGACTCGTCGCGCGGGTCGAGGCCGCGCGCCCAGGGAGGACGCGGCCGCGGCCGGTCGCCGGCCTCGAAGTCGCAGCGCGCGCCGGCGGCCAGCAGCGCCGTCGCCGTCGCGAGGCTCGGCCGGTCCACCGCCTGGCCCAGGGCCCGGGTGCCCGCCACGCGGCCCGGCGGCGGCGCGGTCGGGGCGAGGAACAGCGCGACGAGGGCCCGGTTGTCCTTCGCCACGGCCCACTGCAGCGCTGTCGTGCTTGTGCTGGTGGGCGTCGTGAAGAGCGGCATGTTGTTGGGGTCCACGCCGTAGTCCAGAACCAGCTGCGAGACAGCATCGTCGTATCCGGCCAGCAATGCCGCCTTAAGTGCGTCTCTCTTCTGGTGCCGGGAGGGGAGATGGGCCTGAAGATACGCAGAGTAGGTGTCATCTTCCTCGCCAGGTATATCTGATCCTGCTTTTTCGGCTTGGATTGGTTGCTTCGCACCAGTGACTGGGTTGTAGAAATGAAACTCCCGAGGCGTCTCGTCCCACACGAGCTTCCAATTGTTCCGATCTTCAGTGACAGGTCGAGGGACTGTCGAAAGCGTCCGACTGCTGGTTCCAGGTCGAATCTCAAGTTCCGGTGCAGCTAATCCTGGCCTGGTGTATGAGAATCCGGCTTCAAGGAGTTGCTCCAGTATTGATTGGCTTTTCTCAGTCGGGTAGCCAACCCCATGATGATCGAACCTACTCACGGTGTAATGGGGTTTGAAAGCCGGCTCATAACTCCGCTGATGGAGCCTTCGCCAGTCGATACTTTGGAAGAAGGGATCAGCTTGAACCTCCGAGGCCCCAGCAGCCCCTAATCTCTTTTCTGGGCTTGGGTCGAGAAGCTTGCTGATGATGTCTTGGGCAGATAGGGGTATTGAGTCCGGGAACTGTATAGAGTGATGGTCTAGTATGTTACGGCGTATTTTCTCTATGTCGGTATCGTAGAACGGGGGCAGCCCGACCAACATCTCAAAAAGAAGCACGCCTAGTGTCCACCAGTCTGCTGCCCGGGACTCATTTGCTTGACCGCGGAGCAGTTCTGGGGCAGGATACTCGGGCATCGGACGGCTCCTGTACTCCTCGCTCCTTATGCGGGACCGGAAGAGACCGAAACCAGACAAGCTGATGTGACCCCTAGCGTCCAAACGGACGTTCTCAGGCTTGAGCCAGGCAACTATGTTAGGACCGTCATGCAGGTGCAGATATCCCAATGCGCAGACCATCTCAGCAGCATGTAGTCTAGCCCTGTTAATATCGAAGCGCCGTGCAGTTTGAAGGTGATTAAGTAGGTGCCCTCCGGTAATGAATGGGGTGATAAGTTGCAGACAATCCTTTTTATCAGCTGATTGAACCGCTCCCACGAGCGGCGTAATGAAAGGATGGTCCATCTGGAAAGCCTCAGACATGGAAACAGGACCCGCTGCTTTAATCCGCGTCATGGCGTATTCTCTATTTGTCTCCTTGTTCAGGTATAATGCGACGTCATCTCCCAAAATGCTCAATCCAGAGAGGTTGGGTGTTACATCTTGCCCGAAAGTACCGTTCGCGACGTGGTTATATTCCAAGCCGATACGAATCTTTCCGGTCCCACTCTGCACTGCCAGCCACTGTAGTCCTGACATAGTTGTATCGTTAAAAGGGCTCAGTCTTGCCTCTCCGAGGAACACATCCTGATCGCGGCTATCCTCTGCCTGGTCCCTTAGGTAGAGACATATGGTCAACTCGGCAGCCCGCGATACATCAAAATTTTGTTCGATGCCAGAGCAGGATCTACCGAACCTCCATTGGGGAGCCTCTGTAGTGCCCGCAACGGCATCGACAGAGACTTGCGACTTCTCATATTCCAAGAGTGCGTATGGAAGGTAAGCTGATGAGCACTCATGGCTCTTGAAATTTTCATGGTAGGGTTCCGCCATGGTGAGACCAGCGGCCTCATAGAGTGTTACAATCAAAACACCGCTGGGGATGGAGGCAGAGACTGGCAGCAGAGTTGTGGATGCTGGCAGGTTACCCGCCGTGGGGCCAGGGCCTGCTTTTAGTGCTGCGGAAACCTGTCAGCTGTGAATGAAGTAATTATCGGGGGGTGCGTACCAACCTTTGGACAACTTCCAGCTCATTTTGGTGTTTAAAGAAAGGAGGAAGACCCAGTGTTGACCGGAAACAGGTTCTGTATTGTTATTCTTACCCCTCCTTTCCATCCTGACTGCGCTCATCCTCCCACGTGATCACGATGTACCACCGGGTACTCCCAATGTCCATACTACGCTAGACTGGTTTGAATCAGGACTGTATAAGTAGCCAGGGTTCACACGGGGTCCATCGGCGAATTCGAAAGGTAACCCAGCCCACTGTACCCCTAGGCCCATGCCTATTCGGAATGCCCACGCCATACCTGGTGCCGCGATGAGTGTGCCGATACCCTCTATTGTAGAGATCTGCCCGGCCTACAAATGATGGCCACAACGGATCATGTTGAGAGAAAGATATCGAGGTCCCCTAAAATCAGGAACAGTAAGCTTCCTCGCGCAATTAGAAGGTCTCTTTTTGTTGCGCTCAACCTCGGCAGAGCACAAATGGCCAGAGCCGACAGGATGGCCGTAATCAAAACTGTGTTTATAGCAGCATGTAAAGATGAAATTAACCCGGTCTATCATCAGGTTTATTAGGAGAGTCTAGTTAAAACGAGCGGGTATAGAAGACTTAGCTCGGCAAGAGACTATTTATATCACTTAGACATAAGCCACGGCTAGGTACAACGAGTGCGGGCACGGCTTAAAACTGCTGTAGGAGCAGAGGATGACAGGAAGGGAGTCTTCTCATCAGCCGTCTCATCGAGACTCTCATGGTCATGGCGTACATAGTGGTCTGCCATTGTAGCGGGTATCGTAATAGTCGTAGGGATAATATGCCCTGCAAGCTGAGCATGGACGACCCTGTAACCTTGAAGCGAGTTCCCTCCAAACCCAACCTGACCTGACAGCAGTCCAACCTCAGCTTGATATTCCCCAGGCAGTAGGAATAGGAGACGTTGTCTGCGGCTCATGCGGTGCTGAGAAGACACTTTCTCCGACCTTAAGCAGTGTCCCGGAATAGCTTAGACGGGAAGTAGCAGACTATGGAGGAACCTAATGCAAATAGCTTAGATAGATATGAAGAAGCCATCGTGAAAGGTTAAGTGGAAATTGCTGAGCTATGCGGTTATCAGCCGTCCTAATAATTACTATAAACCGTGTTTTTAAATAAGGGCAGCATTAACCCTAATTCACCTCGCTTGTCATAAAGTGCGAGCATGGAGGATGCCATCAAGCATGTGCAAGATAATGAGGATACGAGAAAGGATGTTCTTCAGCTTAGAAGCGACGATAGCAGGGCAGCTTTATTTCATGCTGATCCGGAGGCTTAGGTGGCATCGGGGCAGTTATCGCTGGGCCCCTTATCGAAAACGGCCGCCGCCGCGTCATCTATCCTGCGCGAAGCCCGATGAAGTCTTATAAATCACCCTCCCCGTCCAGCAATTCAGTCTCGACTCGCTAGTAAACATCGAACGGCGTAACTAGTAAAGGGAGACGTTCGGATCCGAGCTCAACGTATTCTAGGCCCTGGGCTTTAGTACTCCAGGAGCTGTAGGCTAACAAAAGCAGCGATACGAGTTTCCAACCCGGGTTTGAACTGTGTCAAGGGGTATTGTGTCGATGATGCTTATATCGGGGTGTTCATTCGGCCTCATCTACCGGTACTAGTTGGTAGGCTAAATGCCGAAAGCCCTAAGCAATATATAGAATTCTTGGCGTCTTCTCTAAACAGCGCATGCTTAGGAGCACTGCGATTTGTTCTGAGACATTGACATTGTCCCACAGGCAATATGTAGCGGGGCGAATCCCTACATATGCCTGGGGTACTGTCGCTTCTGCCGCTGCCTCCGCGTTATCGTCAACTGCTTTGTGACTGGCTAGTGGTTATTAACAGCGTCATTAGCTTGGCTGTAAGTTGGATACAACCACGGGCAGTCTGGCAGCTCGAGGGCATTTGGGAACGAGACTGCTATAGATTGATGCTTCAATCAATCAAGCAAGCAGCGCTATTCTCGGATACCGGCTGCCAAGCACCTGACGATGCTTATCTCGACGCCATCTGGTGGAGATTGGCAATGTCGCTGCGAAAGTGGGCTGGTTAGGGGGGCTAACCTGGGGGGACTAAACCTTCCTAGGGGGGGCCCTAGGGTAAGGGTGCGCCAGGAGACCCCGAGGTGCGACGCGCGAGGTGCGCCACACTGGTGAGACTTCTTCTTATTAGCTTCTGTTCGTGATTCCGAGGGCCTCTCGCCTATATATCCCGGCCGATCTACGTATATGTGGGCGGGCGGGCGTTATCCATCACGATGGATGCGCCATTATTTGATCGCGTGCAGAGTTTTTCATTCTTCCTGTATCTTATGGCTGGGGTCCTGATAAGCAGATAGGAAAGAAAGGAAGAAGACGAAATGAGACCCTTGAATCCTCCACACCCCATCCCACTCTTATCACACCATCATTCCTACGCTAACTACTTTACTTACCTATATATCCGTGATATTGTCTTCTGTGCAAGACTTTCCTCCGTCAATGGCCAAGTCACACCACATATTCGACACCTACCCGTGTTGCGCGTGTCCGGCCTTCTCGGTTCCCAATTTTGCTCCAACAGGTTTATCTTTGCTTGATTAGTATCATTACTGCTTCATTAGGTTTGCTCGAGCCTTGTCGTTTGGCAGATTGACGCAGCGCAATGCTGGAAAAGAAGGAAACGATGCTGCCGACTGCCGACGTCCCGGACGGCGGTGGCCACGACGACGCTGCCTTGTCGGCGCTGCGCAAGATCGAGGCCCGAGATGCATCCCATCCCATCCACTGGAGTCGCTGGAAGAAGTGGTCCATCGTCACCGCCTACTGCGCCCTGCAGACCTTCATCGCCATGACCACCACCACCTTCGTGTCCGCCGAGTTCCTCGTCCAGGAAAAGTACGGCGGCTCGACCCAGGTCGTCGCGTTGGGCCAGTCCATGTTCATCGTGGGAACTGCCGTCGGGCCTGCCTTTCTGGGCCCTCTATCGTATGTCTGAACCTGTTGTTGATCGCACAAGCATAAGAAGTAGGCACGCACGCACGCACATCCAGGGGCGCCACCACCACGCGGTAGATGGCCGCCGTGCATGTGTCCGTGCATGCCTGCTATGTATCTCTCTGCCCCACCACCATCCCTCGTCTCCATCTGCCGGGAACGCAGCTCCCTTAACATATTTTTCTTGCTTGCAGTGATATCGGCGGTCGCAAATGGGTCTACGTGGCGTCCATTGCCGTCTACGCCGTCCTGAACATCGGCACGGCCCTGGCCCTCAACCTGCCCATGCTGATCATCTTCCAATTTCTCGCCGGTGCCGCCGGCAGCACCGCCCTCTCCAACGTGGCCGGGACCATTGCCGACCTCTTCGGCGACATGGACGGCGCCGGCCAGCCCATGGCCCTGTTCGTCATGTCCGCCAACTACGGTCCGAGTATCGGCTCCCCGATCGGCGAGCTGATCGCCGAGAACCCCAACATGGGGCTGCCTTGGATCTTCTGGATCAAGTAAGTTCTCGACGTCGAGCCGCCTGCCCCGCCGGACCTCCCCCGAGTTAGCACAAGTGTGCTTACTCCCTCTGGAATGTCTAGTACTGATGGCCGCGAAGCGTCATTATCGGAGGTGTCTTTTCTCTCGTCATGTGTTTCATCCCCGAGACCCTACCGAGAATCGTCATCAGCAAGGCCGCCAAGAAGCAAGAGCCTGTCGACCCCGCCGAGGTCGCCGTCGTCGAGGAGCGCGTCGACGTCCTCCGCGAGATGCGCTTCATCACCTCCATGGCCTTCCGCATCATGCTGACCGAGCCCATCGTGCTGTTCCTGGGCATCTACAACGGCTTCGCCTACGGGCTGCTGTTCCTCTACCTCGACGGCGTCTTCGACGTCTTCGTCGTGAACAACGGGCTCTCGTACATCGAGGCCGACCTGACGTACCTCAACTTCGTCGTCGCCGTGACCCTCATGTTCTGCTTCGTGCCGGTGCAGACGTGGTTCTACCGGCGGGACCGGCGGCGCCACGGCGGCGTCGGCCGGCCCGAGGCCCGCTTCCTGACCTCGCTCGTCGGGGTCTGGGGCTTCCCCCTCTCGCTGCTCTGGTTCGCCTTCACGTGCGACGGCCAGACGTCCTACTGGTCGCCCGTCGTCGCCGGCGGCGTCCTCGGCTTCTTCGACCCCCTGCTCTGGCTGAGCATGCTCAACTACATCGCCGACTCGTACACCAACGTCGCCGCCTCGGCCATCGCGGCCTTCCTGATCCCGTCCTTTGCCATCGCCGCCGGCTGCTGCCATATCGGTGAGTCCTCCTCGCGAGATCGAAACAACTGCCCGCGTGGCTTCCCCCGGCGTGTCCTAAACTGCTCGCTTCTAGGTATCGTCATGTTTGCCAACCTCGGCGCCAAGTGGGCCATGGCCATCCTGGGCTTCGTCTCCTTTGGCCTCGTGGCCTTGGTCTACGTTCTCTACTTCTTTGGTGCGAGGATAAGAGGAATGTCCAAATTGGCCAAGAAATAACCCCAACCTTAGGTAACGAGTGATTATGAACACCTTTATTAGGTCTTGTATTATAGTAGATTTTTGGATACATCTCAGTAGATTCGATACCCCGTTCTAGATCAGTTCCATTTGCCGCGCCAGTCTTGTCTCACCCTGTTCATCATAGGGTGCTCTACCGCCCGTGTCCCACTACGAAAGCAGAGCTCAAGCGCCACCCTGCTTTGCGGGTCGGAGTGTACATGTATTACATATTACAGGAGGCAACTTGAGACCGAGTCGTATCGTCACATGCCGCGTTTTGCCAGCTGATGCATCCCCTTGCTGTACGGACCAGAAGCAGTCTCGTACGATGAGCATGACGTTTTAGACGCTCGGTCTGCCCGGAACGGGGTCGGATGGGGGTGTTTGATCTTTTTCCGTTTTGTACAAGCTTACGGTATTGATCCTTGACGGAAGGGCATCTACGGCTGGGGCGGGGACATCAAGCCGGAAACGGCGGATACGTGGGAATCCATAGATAACCTTGATAGACTTTTGGCCACGAGTCACAACTTTGCAAGATATTGAGGGTTGAGTTTGTTCAGGCTTTTGTCATTTGTATCTTGTTTATTCGTCAAAAAAGCTAGAACGGGCGTGATGGCTGATTGACAAATCGTCAGCCGCTATGACGTCAGCAGTGGCTGAAGCAGAAATCCATGACCATCGCCAGCACAGCCACAATTCCAAAGAAAGAGGCCTCACAAACTAGGTAACCAACATGCCGGGTCAGCAGCACTGCATTGTGGCCTTTTCTGTTGCACATAAAAGCGATCTGGCCAAGCCCGTTTCATCTGACTTTTCCTTGGTTTCCCCACTAACCTTAGCACACACCTGAGACCTACAGAAGCGCTTTTTCTTTTGCAGCATCTCCTGCTACTACCAAGACTATTACATCATCAGTGCCTTGGACACCGAAATCTAGCCCCACCCGAGCTAGACGAAGAAAGAGAAAAAAGGAATAAAAAAGCAGAATGTCTAACTCCGATTACTGCAATGGAGGCGGTGGAGGTGGTCAGCCCTACGGCGGCGGTTACGGTCAGCAGCATCAGCAGCATCAGCAGCATCAGGGACCTTCACCGCCTTACCCGCCTCAGAATCAGTACGCTGCACCACCTCACCCGGCTGGGCAGTACGGCGCATCTCCGCCGCCTCAGTACGGGGCCCCTCACGGCTATCCGGGCGGCAGCGGTCCTCAACAATCGTATGCTCAGCACCCTCCCCCGCATCATCAGTCGTCGCAAGGCGGCTGGGGTGGTGGGCAGCCCCCTCAGCAATACCAGTACCCGCCCGGCGGCGGCGGCCACCATGATGCATACCCTCCCCAGAGCCATTCCCCGGGCTACAACCAGCCTCCCCCTCATGACCAGCGCGGTGGTTACTACCAGCAACCACCACAGCAGGGAGGGGCCTACTACGGCCAGGCTGGCCCTCAGCAGCACTGGGACCCCAACTCTGCACCGCCCCCTGGCCACCCAGGCCCCTACCCTCCCGCGGGGGCCAGCGACAAGGGCCTGATGGGCGCTGTGGGCGGCGGGGCCCTCGGCGCTTTTGCCGGCCACCAGGCCGGGCACGGTTTCCTGGGCGCGGTGGGCGGTGCCGTGGCAGGCTCCAAGCTGCAGGACCACTTTGGCGGCAAGGACAAGAAGAAGAAGAAGGACAAGAAGGACAAGAAGTCGAAGAAGCACCACAAGAGAAAGGGCAGCGGCAGCAGCTCTTCGAGCTCGTCGAGTGATTCTGACTAACCTCGCTGGGTTGCTTCTCTCTTTGTTTCTTTCACCTGTTTGGGGGGGAGGGGGTTTGTCGTATTATTCCGCAAAAGCGAATTGCGGAGTGGTGCTACGTACACTTCGTGGGGTTCTCATCTCCCTGTTTGGAATTCCCTAGAATTAATCGATGTGGTTGAGATGGAAGAGCGTGACGGGGTAGAATCTGCGCATCGCGTGACGGCCCGTATCACAACGCTCACTTCACGTATAGAAGGATTGGGCTATTTCCAACGCTACTACGTACGATATGGGCAGCGTTCGCGCAACGTCTGATGATAGTGCGTTCGGAGATAAAACTTAGTTGCATGGTGCAGTAGCGATCAGCTGCTTGCCAATAGCTGCATCGACAAACCTGGTAAAAGCGCACTGTATATGGGGGCTCTATGGCGACTCCGCATCAGCCAACGTAGCCTATGCCTCACTTTTGGATGGTCCGCATGGAGTAGGCCGGGGTTCTGAGAGGATCATGGGGTCACGAAAAGGAGGCGCCTGCAGCTTGGCCGGTTCTGGTTGCGTGCCCCAACTGGGTGCATTTTATGCAACATAATTTCCGGATCAAAAGGAGCCTGTATTCTCGAATCTTTCCATCATAAAGCACTCACTGTGTTGTTGGTTCCATAGTTTGCAACCTTGACGAAACCTAGGTTCGTGGGTGTTACCGAGGGAAGGGATAGAGTTATTCAAAATGCATGAGACAGTACCGGTGGTTAGCCATGGGCATAATTCATACTCAACCAAGGTTAAACAGCACACGAGCCCTAGCGACTTGGGCCCCAGAGTTGCAGAGAGTTGCAATGATGACATGACGTATCGAGTCAGTGCAGATAAGCTCTGATGACTACATACGCGGAAACCAGCCAAACCCAGCACGCTGCACCCTTGCTGCCATGGCATGTACAGTATGCATAGGGCGAGGTGCATTTCTAGGCGACTACCGGAAGCGCCGGTGGTATCTTTTCAAAATTGGCCGAGAGGCTCAAGAGTCCGCCTAAGAGGGACGTCATGGTCAGGAGTGGACCTCCGGCCGAATTTCGTCTTTTCATGCCGAGAGTAGGGCCGTCGACCTGTTCGCTGTCCGCCACCAAGGCTCTCCAGCTCAGGAACGTCCTATAGACCTCTACGTGGACAATCTGCACTCATGGATACAATAGATGGATTTATTGACAATATCTAGACCTGGAGCAGTGGGTTGAGAACAGGGATGGATGTCGGTATCGAGGCGAGCTCCTGCTTGGTCAATCAGTGGATAGGGGCATCCGGCGGCTTCACGGTGATATGGTGGGCCTTCCCGGCCCCACCCAGTAACAACAACAAAAACCAAGGGAGCGACCAGATGTTTTCAGGATGGGGCGAACGATGTCATCGAACGCTATGTCTGACTAGCGGTTGGAATCTGGGCAAGAAAATCCGAGGAATAAGAGCTGGCTTATCTGCTTCTCTTCGCCATGTCCCCGGTACTTGCGATAGGACAATCGACGGCTTATAGCAGCTGATTGGTGTTGTTGTTCTTGTGCCAGCGTTCCTTCTCCTTGCTCCTCCCTCCACACACCAACGCCGTTATGTCGTTTTACTTACCCTCGTTCTCGGCGCCGCAGTCGAGGCGAAACTCCTTCGCCGCGTCGCGGGCCAACAGCTACGTACGCTCGCGACCCGGCTCCGCCAACAACTCACGCGCCAACACCTTTGTCGCGTCCAGGAGGAACTCGGCCTCGAGGCCTACGAGTTCCCATGCTGCTGGTGCTGCGGGCAAGGACGAAGAAGAGGAGACAGACTCCGACCTGGCCGAGCACAACATCCCGGCCCTCTACATCCCGGAAAATGAGAAGGGAGAGCCCATGGCCGGCCGCATCGTCGGCGGCAAATACGACACGCCCGAGGTCGGGCAGGTCGACCCGGAATGGGGCCTCATCAAGAAGGTCGACATTGACATGCCGCTCACCCTGACGGAGATTGTCACGGAAAACGACAAGGAGTACATCGTGCTCACCTTCTCCACCGGCGACAAGGAGAACCCCTTCAACTGGAACCCCTGGTACAAGCGCAGCATCTCGACCATCCTGAACCTCATGACGCTCTTCATCGGTCTGGCCACCACCGCCTACAGCTCCGGCATCGGCAGCATGACCAAGGAGTTCGGCACCTCCGAGTTCATGGGCCAGCTGGGCCTCTTCACCTTCAACATCGCCTGCGCCATCGCCCCCATGGTGCTCGCGCCCTTCTGCGAGCTGACGGGCCGCAAGGTCGTCTACGCCGGCGCCTTCCTCTGCTTCTCGCTCATCTTCATCGGCCTCGCGCTGGCCAAGAGCATCGCCACCATCATCGGCCTGCGCCTGCTGCTCGGCCTCTTCGGCTGCGTCGGCACCATCCTCGTGGGCGGCACCTTCGACGACATGTACGAGCCGCGGCACCGCGGCCGGCCCATGGCCATGTTCAGCTTCGTCGCCATCTTCGGCACCGTCGCGGCCCCCATCTACGCCGGCTTCATCGACCAGGCCCTCGGCTGGCGCTGGATCGAGGGCATCCAGGGCCTCGCCAACATCCCCCTGCTCGTCCTCATCTTCTTCTACTTCCCCGAGACCCGCGGCGGCGTCGCCCTGCACAAGCGCGCCAAGCTGCTGCGCAAGGCCACGGGCGACGAGCGCTACGTGTCCGAGGGCGACATCCTCACGCCCTCGCTGCAGTCCATGCTCAAGGCCTCGTCGGTCAAGGCCATCCACATGCTGGTGACGGAGCCCGTCGTCTTCGCCTTCGGCTTCTGGATCGCCTTCTGCTGGGCCGTCGTCTTCCTGTTCCTGTCCGTCATCCCCATCACCTTCACCGAGAAGCGCGGCTGGGGCGAGGGCGTCAGCGGCCTCCCCTACATCTCCCTCGCCATCGGCACCACCCTCGGCTGGGCCGCCCACCACCTGCAGATGCGCAAGTACAACCGCCTCATGGACGACCCCAGCATCAAGGTCACCCCCGAGGCCCGCCTGTACGGCGCCATCTACGGCGCCATCTTCCTCCCCATCGGCCTCTTCATCTACAGCTTCACCCAGTACCAGCAGCTCTCCTGGGTGGGCCCTGCCATCGGCCTGGCCCCGATCGCCTTTGGCATCTTCTTCGTCTTCGAGAGCACCTACAGCTACACGGCCGACTGCTACGGCGAGAGCGCCTCCTCGGCCATCGCCGCCCAGGGCTTCCTCCGCAACACCCTCGGCGCCGTCACCCCCCTGTTCGCGAGCGCCTTCTTCCACAACGTGGGCAGCCAGTACGCCGGTCTGATCCTGGCCCTCTTCGGCACCGTGCTGAGCCTGATCCCCTTCGTCATGTTCAAGTATGGCCATCAGCTCCGTAAGCGGAGTAAGCTGGCCAAGGAATAGGGGAAGAATGGAGAAAGAAAGAAAGAAAGAAAGAAAGGAGAAAAAGAAAAGGATCGGCAAGTCAGGTGTTTTGCATTCGCATCTTTGTGGCGTATTCCCGGCATAGCATTGCATCAGTTAGCTTGTCTTATCACAACAGCAAAAGCAATCATGTATATATACTGCTGCTGGGTTAATTAACCTGATGATTGGGTACATCGGGGGCTGTTTCTCAACCACGCATTCAATGAGAATCCCGTATATCCCAACCTCCTATTACTTGAATCCTCGCGTATATTGAACCCTCGCCGTAACATCCGTTGTCCTGCTCTTCATCTCAGACCCGAGTCTAGCTTCGGCAGCCATGCCGCCTTGGTCTCGTACTCCCTCCAGGCGTCGCAGTTGGGCACCATCTGCTCCAGGTGCATCAGCCCGTTGATCTCGCTCTTCCTCTCGAGGAACTGCACGCCGAGGCCCTGGCTGATGTGCCAGGCGATGTGGCAGTGCAGGAGCCAGCAGCCCGGGTTGTCCGTCTTGAACGCGAGGACCAGCCAGCCGCTGCCGGGCAGCTGCATCACGTCGCGGCGCATGGGGTTGGTGTAGTTGAGCGTCGGCGCCATGGTCGCGGGGTCGAAGGTGCCGGCGCCGGTGCCCAGGACGAGGGAGTCGTGGCCGTGCAGGTGCACGGGGTGCGGCAGGACGAACTCGTTCTGGAGGATCCAGAAGGTCCACTGGTCCGCCGCGTCCACCTGGATCAGGTTCGCCTGGGCCGGCCAGGCGGTGCTGTTGCCGCCGCTGCCGCGCGCCTCGTACACCCGCTCCAGGATCGGGTGGGCCCAGTCCACCGCGATGGCCTGGTCGTTGATCTTCCAGCGGAACACCTGGCCGCGGAAGTCGACGACGGGCTGGTCCAGCGAGAGAGCCAGCTGCGCGGGCGCGAACTGCGACGGGCTGACGGCGCGCGCGAGCACGGGCACGAACCCCTGCTCGCCGTCGCAGCCGGCCGCCGCGGGCGCCCCCCTGCTCGTCGGGGTGCCGCTGCTGCTGGCGCCGTCGTAGTGGACGACGGCGGCCGGGAACGGGTTCTGCGACGTCCCGCAGTTGCCGCCGGCCGCGAGCGTCGCGTTGAGCCAGTAGTTGTCGACCTTCTGGTCCGCCGTGACGATGACGTCGTACCGCTGCCCGACGCCCAGGAAGAGGGTCGGGCGCACCGCCGGCTTGACGGGCACCAGGTCCGTGGCGATGACGGTGAAGCTGTGGCCCACCAGGGAGACGGTGAAGCTGTTGTCCACGCTCGTGTTGATCAGCCGGAGCAGGTGCTTCTTGCCCGGCGTCAGGGTGAGCCGGTCGTACGAGCCTCCGGAACCCTTGGGGTTGATGTTCTTGCCCCTGAACAGAATGTTGTCGCTGTCGGGTGGTCCCCCCGAAACCAGCTCCGCGAAGCGCATGAGCCTGTCAGCCGTCTCATGGTAATAGTCGGTGATTATATAAGGGCCGAGGTCAATATCGTAGTCACCAGAAGCAGGACCATGGACAACGAGAGGGCCGACGACACCGTCTCCATACTGTATCGAAAAATGGCTGTGGTACCTGCCCGAGTTGATCAGCCAGGACTCCGCAATACGTCGGAAGGACGTCATTACCATGAAGTGCCATATTGTGTGACATGAAACGAATAAGTCAATGTGCCACCCGGGGGCGCGGGACATTCAGTCACACCGTTGACCCCATCTTGGTTGCTTTCTCCAAATTGGCGGATTCCATGCCAGTGAATAGAGGTCCTTGGTTACTTCGTCAGCGTATCCGCGGTCATACCACATGATCTGACTTACCCATTGTCCTGAAGCTGGTTGTGGACGTTCACTATAATATAGTCGCCCCAGTCTGAGTCGTCATCAGTCAGTATAGGCTTCCTCATCCTCGAATAGGTCCAATCATACCGGCCTCTATGGTGGGACCAGGGAAGGTTCCTAGATATTCCTCAGCCCAATCACTATTTCATTGACACGACTAGTGCCAGAGTTAGTCACCATTGATTAGCATGGCATGCTTCGTGACACCATCGGGGCCTTTCCATGAGGTCACATTGGTGATATACAGGTCATACTAGGCAACATTAGCCGCCACACCGCAAGTCAGTAGGAAACGTCTCACTCTTCGGGTCGTAAAGGCTGGAGGGATATTCTTTGTGATGTCATAGTCGGTATCGATGCTCCAGTTATTCTTCCAGCAGCGTCTGTTGGTAGCATTGTTTTCCCCACAGGGAGAGCCTCCTGGAGTAATTACAACCTGTCGTTCAGAGATGCCTAGTGAGGTCTGGCCAGGGGTAGGGGATGCCAAGCAAGGGGCGATGAGGGTCAGGCCCAGTAGCAGAGACGCGTATATCATGCTGAAGAGTTTTCTTGCTATTCGACGTGCCTTATATCTAGGGTAAACTGGTGTTTCAGAATGCCATCACACCAGGAAATAGTTGATGACTTTATATCTACGAGACAGCACCTGAGCTGTGATCAGCTCCAGCCCAGTGCCCATCCAACACCAGCCCTTCACGTCCCGTCCTGCACGGATCAATAGTTTCCATCACGGTGGTGTGGTGCCATGAGTTGCGTACAGCCCAGAAGAAGTCAAGAGTAAGGGAAATGCTATCGTCAGCACAAGATTTGTGTGACCCGGTCGTGTGGCTCAACCCACGAGTTGCCGGAGGCTGCCCGGATCCCCCACCCCACGCCCGGTCCTACTACGGACTGTGGCTTGAATGAGGATTTATCCTATCTCCAGCACCTTCTCCAACAAGGCGAACCCAGGTGTGAGCCGTAGCAGGCTGGATGTCGTTGCCGGGGGGCTGATTCAGGCTAAATCGAGCCGTGTCGACCCATGGCATAACCAGGAGGATAAAAATAGCATCCATTCCCGATATACTGGATCGTTATTGGATACAACGCGGGATGTATCCAACCTCTACCAATGTTTGAATCCTCCTACGTCAAATTGTCAAACGCATTATGCCTGGGTAGCAATGCATGCAACCCTACCCACGTATGGTAAAGTGAAAAACGCATGTACCCGTCAGACGATATGCAAGCAATACCGATTTATACGAACAAAACCTCGTGCCGCCTTGACCAATCTGCAGTGTCTGCATGAGGTAGAGTGTTACGCTAGGAAGGCCTATCGTCGGGATGTCGGACAGCAACACCTCTTACAAAGAAATGATAAGGCAGATAACCGTCGCTCGTGGCTATATAATCATACGTATCCAATAACAGCTGCAGATTAGACTTCAGACCATGTGCTCGAAGGGGCAGGTCGCCCTGACTTGGGACGAGGAACAGCGCCACCTCGCCCCCCTTTGTATGTACCTAGCAACAGCCAGCGAGAACTGCATAGAGTCTAAACAGTGCAAGGCATAAGTATTCTATCATCATATTGCCACCATGAATGTCTTGGCTTCAGGGAAGCCCGCAGGCCACTGGGACTGCTTACATACCGCTGTGCCGGCTCGACGTACTATTGGTGACGTTGGTTTGGATTTGGTGAGAAAGAGGGTGTATTGGATTGCAATATTGACAGCTCGTGGCGAGAAGATGGTCAGCTGGTACACATTCAGCTGTACCGGGGGGGGATATCCCTCCCATTAGACAATCGCAAGTTTCGGCAGGGCTCATGCTAGATGAAGCTGATCCGGGATAGATGCAATAAGGAGCCACTGAGGCATCGAGTGCATGCCGATGTCCGGATCCTACTCCTCCAGAAGACCATTTCTCAAAAGTTCCCTTCATTCATCCCGCCTGGCCTTCAATGAATCACCGTTCAATACGGTGGCAGCAGGCGCTTCGCTGGCGGCCAGAAGTGTCCTGGCCTCTGTGAGCAGCGCATCCACTGATTTATAAGCACCATTCCAACAACTATTGATCATTTGATCCAACCTGTCGTCATCATGAAGAGGAGGAAGCAACAGAGCCTGGAAGAGCGCAACAACTTCAGGCCCGGGCATGTCCTGATCCTCATATGGCTCAAAACCCCGAGTCATACAGTATACAATAGAGCCGATGGCGAATTGCTCCGTTCGCGGGCCATATGTTCCGTATCCCCCCCTGGGCAGTGCCTGCCTCGTGACCTAGAAGCCTGGCCCAGGGAGCTGATTTGCCCTCGGCTTTCGTCCCTACCGCTGCAGCACAGTCGAAATCTATAAGCTGGATATGGTCTTCATCAGTGATCAGGATGTTTGTTGTTCGCAGGTCACCGTGGACAATCGCCAGAGACTCGAGCCATGCGTTGCCACTACAGATCTCCGCGGTCCATCGCTCAACGAGATGCGTATCCAACTTCTTGATTACTGTGTCGACTCTGTTCCTGTTGGTGTCATCTCGAATCTGGAAGGACGTCAAGCAGCTGTAAAGAGACCCTTTTGGGAGGTATTGGAGAAAGTTGGCATTTGAAGTCCGAAGAAAACTTTGCATCATGTATGGGCACGGCTGATGTTGCTCGAGTAGGTCGTATATTCCATTCTCGTAAGCGAATTCTGATATGATGGGTAATCTCATAGACCCATCCGATCGCGCCTAATGAGAGGAAGCGCTTTTTGCGGACCTGACGAGGTGGTCTGGTAGTCATGTTGGAGTGAACGTGTACAGCGCTTGGCTTGCTCTTGAATCAATCATTTGTAA
The DNA here is from genome assembly GCA_019976485.1 of Apiospora pterosperma. Taxonomy (NCBI): domain Eukaryota; kingdom Fungi; phylum Ascomycota; class Sordariomycetes; order Amphisphaeriales; family Apiosporaceae; genus Apiospora; species Apiospora pterosperma. The sequence goes on from JAFBMP010000009.1 coordinate 145,394, forward strand.
AGTGGGAGACTTGATATCGACCCCTCCCCGCAGGCAATTCCGAGACCCCCAGCCCTCATCGGCGACCGAGCACCGACGCCGACACCCATCTACCACACACATGCCGCAAACCACACCAACTGTGGGCACACCGCTGACGGAAATGGAAGTGGAGAAATCCAGATTAACGTGGTATAATAGTGTGTTACTAACTGGTTGACGGCAGCAAGTACTAAGCATACAGTTACAGAATACTTACTTAGTCATCCAAGTATTCAAGTATGCCATCTAAGTGGATGAGGATCGAAAGTGATGGCTTGGAGCTGATGACCAAGTCAACCAAGAAAAAGAGGAAGAGATGCTGACGCTAGTAGATCTCGGAGAATTCCAATCGGGGGTGGTCATGGATAAGAAGAATACGTACTTCTTATAGGCGTGGTATGGTTTCATGGAACCAGCTTGACAGCAGCAAGGAAGAAGACGTCAAGTAAAACTGCTACGCTGCAATGAACATGTGCAGCACACCACCCACGTGTGTGTCTGGCAGTAGACGGTGACATCAAGGTGCTCTGATATTATTTGTCGCGTCTTGTGAGACAAGCATCAATATTATTCACTCAACTTATTACTCACTCCCATCTTATCGAGACCTCGAATGATACGAGAGTCCCCCCTTTCCTGTTCTTTTTACAGTGGAGTTAGGCGGGCTCTAAGCCTACTAATAAGCCACTTAGTACCTCCGTAGGTACTTACCTAGCCCACCCAGGTACAGGCTTCTGGTACAGGTACCCGACTGGCAGGGAGCAGCAGTTCTGAGCCAACCGGAAACGAGGACCGAGCGGCGCGTCATGGCACTGGCACTGTCGCATCGAATGCGACCAATTCGATCGGGTGGTTTTCCCTTTGTTAGGTATTTTCAAGAAAACTGCTGGGGATGGAGAGCAGACGGGAGGTTTTTACCTGCAGTACTGAAAGCCCGTGCTGCTGTCTACTCAAATTTGCTCAATTAATTGATGAGGACGGGCCGCCCGTACCTAATGCGCCGGCAAATCAATGTAATCTCGTAGACCGAGTGATTTAACCATTTGAGACAAGAGATCGATTCCCCAGCAGCCAATTAATTACGGCCAGAACTGTCAACCTGTCAAAACAAGACAGACAAACCCATTGCGACTGACCTTGTCAAGTTGGAGTTGACCATCAAGCTCCGAGCTCCAAAGGTGCGGGAACTTTGGGGGTCGCGGGTTTTGTTTTTTTTAGTACTCGTAGTACGTTTACAGTGAGACTCGCTCAATTGACCGAGGGAGACCAGAGGAAGACCAGGCCTACCACAATCCTATATTCAATCCAACCCAGTCCAGTCCAAATCGAGCATGCACTTGTGACCTTGGCAATAGCGCACTTCGACATCTTCACCGTTCCCTCATGGAAGCCGACGAGAAGAGGCCGGCCGAGGCGCGTTCCTCGCCCGCACCGACAACCCACGACTCGCGCCGACTTGGCCCTGGTAGCTCGGACGGCCAAGAGGTGCCGCCCATCAAACCCGAATTCCCCCGGCGCATGCCTTTACGAAAGAGAACATCCCACCGCTGCATCCTCCATCGCGACAGATCCCCCAGCCTGAGAGCAGTTACGTCGAGCCTCTCAGCATCGACGACGATCACCATCTGGATTCCATGGCTGAGGAGGAACAGGTCCGCGCTCAACTCCAAGATGTCGAGTCGAGTTTCATCCCCCCGGTATCTCCTATCCAGGTCACTGGCCCAGAACCCGGTGCCGATGACACCTTTGTTTTCGACGCCGTCAAAATGAAGACTTCCTCGCCTGCACCATCGGCATCGACCGCGCGCAGAGACTACCAAACCGAACAAGATCACACAGAAATAGCAGCAGCAGGTTCCACAACGCCAGTAAAGAAGGAGGAAGACGGCGACCAAGATTCGAAATCGTCACCGCCGCATGCTGATGCTTCGGCTGCGGCCAATGAGAGTACCTCGCCCTCCAACCGTGCCCAACCCGCTGCCCAACCCGAAATCTCCATTACCGACTCGACCAATCCGGGCAACGATACCTTCACCGCCTCCGATGCTGACACGGGCGATTCCACTTCGGCACTCGAGAACATGTCCTCCCCTGCCGTCAGCGCTGCCGCCCGTACCGCGTCTCGTGCCATCTCGAGGTCCGCCGAGGAAAGACGGCCGACCCAACAGGACGACCCAGACCTTTCTTCCAGAGACAGTTCCTACTTAGACATCTCCCGCCCCGACGAGTCAAGTGCAGGCGGTGCAGTGGTCCTCCGCCAGTCTAGCTCCGAGGCTGACCTGAGTAAGTCCGCCGATAAATCCATAGATTCGACAGGTAGCGCGTCGGCCCAGGGTTCCCTCCGGTTCGGCAAGCGGCCCCGGTTTCTGCGCAGTAGGAATGCCAGCCAGCGGTCCTCGACCTCGTCCTACCTCGACAACGAAAACGACGACAATGAAAGCGACGTGACGGTCGGGCTGGGTGTAGATTATGCTATTCAGTCAGGCGGAGCAATTCCGGCCTACGGCATGCAGCGGAGCCTGAGCAATATACTTTCGCGGTCTATTAGTATGGGCAGCATGGCTTCGGGTATCGAGGATCTGGATCCCGTCAGAGGGCTCGAGCCGCTAGAACCCCTGGAGGAAGTCGAAAGACCGCCCAGCGAAGAACCCCCAAGGTCTTACCCAAGGGACAGCGACGATGTCCTCACCACCCCCAAGGCGAAGAAGAAGGGCTCATTATTGGCACCTACAGACACGGTTATTGCCCGGCATGTGCGCAACGTCGAAGTCCCCGAGTCGCTAGCCCGCGAATACAAGACACAAGGGGGCCTCGAGACCCCAGTCAGCAAACCCTACCGCAAGATTTCCGACTACACTCCCGCCCCAGGCACCGCCGCTAAGAATGGCAGGAACCTGACGCTGAAGGAGCAGTCGAGCACCATCGAGCGCCTGTCCAAGGAGAATTTCGACCTCAAGCTGAAAGTCATGTTCCTGTCCGATCGGCTGGACAAGCTCTCCGAGTCAGGCGTTAAGGAGATGATCTCGGAAAACGTGGAGCTGAAGACGTCCCTGGCCGTGATCCAGCGCGACAACAAAGTCCTCCGGAAGAAGAACAAGGACCTCGAGAAGCGCTTGCGCGACAGAGATGACGAAGCAGACAGGCCTAGCACCGCCAGGAGTGGCTACTCTTCCGATGGCCGCACCACCCCCGTGTTCGACCAGGAGGCCCATGAGAGGGAGGAAGAGCTCTTCTACCTGCGGGAGCGCGTCGAAGAATATGTTACCGAGATAGAGCAGCTGAAGAGCGAGAACATGGCTTCACAGGCAGAGAAGAGGAAGCTGGCCGAGGTAGTCAAGGCCATGGGCGACAAGGCTGGCGAGAGAGTCGGGGACAGCCTGGGCCGCCAAGAAGAGGCCGACGTGTACAAAGACCTACTCGAACAGGAGACGGCAAGGCGCGAACAGACGGACGACGACAACCGGAAGCTGCGGGACGAGATCTTCCGCCTCAAGCAGGAAGTGAACGTCGCAACTGGTGGGACCAGTGGCCCGGGTGGCATGCACCACACTACGAATATCTACAACATTACACGAAAGGCGCGGCCTCAGTCTCCGACGCGGTCTCGGCCTGTATCTGGCCTATCTGGAGAACTCGACCAGACCAGCTCTCAGGCTACGACGCTCGTGGATGAGCTGCGACGGGAGACGGACCAGCTGCGCCACGAGAACGCCGAGCTGCGTCGCGAAGTGGGCGCGCAGACCTCGATGCTGACATCCCGAAATCGCGAGAAAGAGAGGCTGTACCAAGAAATCGAAGACCTCAAGCTGGCGTCGCGGCGTGGTGGCCCCGCGCCTTCTACCATCGATACGCTGCTTGATCGCTCAGCATCACGGGCCGGCGCCCACGAGAGGTCCCAGTCGCGAGGTAGCGCCCGGACGAGACTTACTATGGCCGTCGAGGACCCTCAGCGAGAAGAGTTGGAGAACAAAGTGGCCGAGCAGCGGGATAAGCTCAACGAGATCAAATTACAAAACCAAGAACTCCAGCGTGAGCTGGATACCTGCATGCAGGATTTCGAGACAGCCGTGGAGGCTAAGCAGCAGGCGGAAGAAGCTGCCATGAGCCTCCAGCAAGAGCTCGATGGTACCCTGAATGATCTGATGGCGATACAGACGGAGCGCGACCAGGCACTCCAGGACCAATCCGACCTAGAAGGGGAGTTCAACGCGCTCCAGAACGAAGCCCAGGAAGAGATCAATGCGCTCGAGGGCGAAGCAGATCTGAAAGACCAGGAGATACATCGACTGCAAGTAGAGGTGCAGGACCGCACGGAGAACTTCGAAGCTCTCCAGGAAGAGATGCGCAAGATGAGCGAGGCCATAGTTCGTCTGGAGGACGAGCAGGAAAAGAAGCACCGACGCATCGAGCAGCTCGAAGCCGAACTCGCTGAAGCCAACCGCGAGGGAGAGGAGCTGGAGGCCAAGCTCTTGGAGTCCAACGAGAAGGCCAACCGGCTCGGGGTTCAGCAGGAATCCAGCCAAGGCGAGATTGCCTTCCTGCGCGAGGAGCAGGAAGCCGACAAGATCCGCATTGGCGACGTGGAGGCGGCGCTTGCGGGCGCCGAGCAGAATCTACGCGACGAGCGCGAACGCGTCAAGGAGCTCGACCAGCGACTGACGAAGGAGCGTCGACAGCACGAGCTGATCTCCTCGCGCGAGAAGGAAGAGGTGCAGCACTTTGTCAACGAGCTGAACAAAGAGCTGACTGCGGCCAAGGAGGATTCGCGCAGACTGCGCAAGAATCTGCACAGCCGGGAAGTCGAGGCAACCGAGTGGAAAGAGAGGCTCATGGAGCTCGAGAACAACTTACGCGAGGCTCTCGGCGACCTCAACGGAACCCGGTCTAGCCTGCTCAAATCCATCGGGACGCTGCAGCGCGAACTGGAGAACACGGTGCACGAACTGGACAGCGCCAAGGCGTCGATGCTGGAGAAGGATCGCATCATCAAGCAGCGCGACAGCCTCTTGGAGTCGCATGGGCTTGAGAGCCGGAAGTTGGCAGAAATGCTCGAGAAGGAGCGACAGGGTCACCGCAACACCAAGAACGCCTTTGACACGTTCCAGCGGACGCATCAGCACGTTTCGCGCACCGTCACCAGCCAGGACGGTCGCATTCTGGAGCTGGAGACGGCCCGAGCCAACGACAAGAAGAGGATCGCCCAACTTGAGACGTCATTCAGGGAGCAGCTCACGGAGCGCAACAACCTGCTCCTCGTTCTGTGGACGAGGCTCTCGAGCCTCTGCGGCTCCGATTGGGCACACAACAACAGTCTGATCAACGGCAGGGCGCTGCCTAGCCTCGAGGCTGTTTCTACCATGTTGCCCGGATTCAGCAAAAACCTGCTTGCCGCCATCAAGATGATCGAGAGTCTAGTAGGCAGCTTCCAGAGCCGCATCAAGAGCGTCCAGAACGACCTCTGGAAGGAGTACCAGTCGTTGGAAAACAACCTGGATGTGCGCATCAAGAAATTGGATCGCCTGGAGACCATTGTGCGCAACGGCGTGGTCAATGGGGATCTCAACACGACGGCCAAGATCAGCCAACTCGAAGCGGCCTACCGCGCCCTGAAGATCGAGAACGCCACGCTGCAAAGAGCCAACGATGCGAAGACGCGCGCAGTGGGCGGCTACTTCGACCAGCCGACCAACGACCGGGGCGGCAGCGGGGCCGGCATGGACGACGATGCCGGCAGCCCCAGCCCTTTCATACCCACGGGGCCTATTCGCAAGAGCAGTGGCATTCCCAGGAGCAAGACTACTGCCCAGCTCGAGACGGTCAGCTCTGCGAGCAGCGGCAAGTCGCGCACCAGCACCATGACGCGCAGCGCCTCGAACAACCTAGCGGCCGCCGAGTTCGAGCAGCAGCGGGCGGGGTCGGCGAACGGAGAGATGGCCCCGGGGACCAGCCGCGGCGGCGGCGGCGAACCGCACGACAACAAGTGGATGTTCCGGCTGCGGGAGCTCGAGCACAAGTTGAAGCAAGAACGCGAAGCCCGTAACCTGGACCGCGCGGCGGCGCGACAACGCATCGCCGAGGGCGAGCGGCAGAAGGACCAGCTGGTGGCCGAGCTGACCAAGTTCAGGAGGAACGGGGCCGAGTAGTAGGTGTGCTCCTTCGCCTTGTCCGCTCCGTGACGCCCAGGGCGGGAGACGAGAAGAAGGCGACGATGGCGCCGGGGGAGGGATGAGGACTGTACTTTGTAATACTACTTGAAGCGCCACGCTTTACCTTACCTGACCTGACCCGACCTTATCTTACCTGGATCTGTCTTCTCAAGCTCAAGACATGAGGGTTGCTAGGTGGGTGTTTTTAACCTAATACGTCTTTACTGTACTTTGGGAGGGGGGCGTTATGGGGGGGCTGGCTTTTATATGACAAGATTACGAAATTCAAAAGGCAATTGGCATTGCGCTGGCGAATCGGGGAGAAGGGGGACTATACAGGGGTTTGCTTTTCTCTTCCTTTTGTTACTTGGTACTGTTTACTACTATTCTCAGGAGGGGTAGGGAGCCTTGTGTGTCTATAACTGGCAAATGAAGATTCCCTTTTCGACTTCACTACATGCGTACGATATGAGTGTTACTCCGTAGACCAATTGGACTTCGGTCAAACCAAGCGCACGGCAAGCATGCTTGGCGTGCTTGTCATGCATGGGGGGCCCCGTATTCTGACCGTACATACCTACTGCTTGCTGGCTGTACTCGGTAGGAAGGGCGGACTGCATAAAAGGACTATAATAGCGCACTGGGATTGGTGGCCGCCCCCTGGCCCCTCCCGCTGATCCATATCCATTTCTATCTAGGGGCCGTCCTATGGGGTTTTGGCGAGATTGCTTGACTGCTCGTCTCCCGTCAGCACTACTGAGAAGTGAGACATGATGGACAGCAAGCATTGGCCAGCCACGGAGGGCATCTGTGGAAGATCTTCACTCTCCCGCGCACTGCTTTTTTTTGTCTTCTCTACGAGACCAAGCCCCCTCCTCAGTTCCAATGATCAATTAATTCTGATTGCTGCTCGCTGTTCGCTGCTGCTGCTGTGTCCACGCGAGTCACCATGAGCCACAGCTACGACCACCAAGCAGCGCCGCCGTCGACGACGACAACGACACATGATGGTTTTCATTACAATGAGCAGCCGGGGCTGGAGGTGGACGCCCGCGCCACCTCCACCGGCCTACACCCAGTTGCCCACGCCGAAGACACCACGAAGCAGGCCGTGAACCCCGAGGCAGGCGGCTACTTCCCCGACGAACGCCATGCCTCGCCCGGTCTGCAGACCGCCCCCGCAGTAGGCGACAAACACGCGCACCCCGCCGACGCCGAAACGGGCGCCACGCCGGCGACGACGACGCCGAGCCGGCGGCGCTTATGGATTGCCCTGGGCGTCGTCGCCGCCGTCCTCGTCGTCGCCGGCGCCGTGCTCGGCGGCGTCCTGGGAAGCCGGGCCGCGAACGCCCCCAGCGACGCATCGGGGGAGGGAGACGACGCGGCGGGCGGCAGCAACGACACGACGCCGGCCACGGAGCCGCTGAAGAACGTGCGCCCCGGGTCGCGCCTCGCCGTCACGGGCTGGCGCGAGGGCAGCGGCTACCACATCCGCCTCTTCTACCAGGGGCCCGACCAGGTCCTGCGCTTCTCCAACTACTCGAGCACGGAGCCGGCGTGGAGCAGCACGCCGACGCTGCTGGACCAGCTGCCCTACCCGCCCGCGACCAACACGTCGCTGGCGGCGGCGACGTCGGTCGAGTCCCAGACCATAGTACGTCGCTAGAAACCTCAACCACCCCGACTGGGGGGTTCCCTCGCCTCTTTTTGTGTGGAAGCTGGTGGCTGATACGTTGCGCGCAGCAAGGCGAATATAAACTCATCTACTTGGACGGCTCCTCCACGGTCCGCCTGCAGATCTTCCGGGACAACTTACCGGCCACGGGCGCGGGGGGGTCGCCTCAACGACTACACCGTGCAGGCGGTGGGCACCTCACGGCTCGGGGCGTACTGGCCCTTCGTGCTCTCACAGGACGTCGGCGGCGAGCTGCGCTGGACCCGGTAAGCGGTTTCCAGGTAACTGAGAGAGCCATACAGCTAACGCGGAGATACAAATAGGTACTGGGGCGTGAGCAACGACCACCCTTTTTGGGAGAGCACTGATATCGGGATCAACGCGTCCCCCGGTTCGGGACTCGTCGTTGTCCCCGCCGCGTCCAAGTATGTCGACGCGGGCGGCTTCATCTACCGCCGCGGGGACGGGAAGGTGTACAACTACCTGGCGGACCGGCGGGGGAACACGACGGGGACGGCGTGGGCGACGGGCGACCTCGCCAACAACCTGAACGGGCTCACGATCCCGGCGGACTCGCCCCTCGCGGCCTTCGCGGTGGCGCGGGGCGGGGACAACGCGGAGAACTACGTGAGCACGTACATCCTCTACCAGGGGGCCGGGGGGTCATCAACGTCATCTGGCAGGACGACAACTCGGCGTGGCAGGGCGGCCACCGCACCTACGACGCCTTCGACGGCGCCGACGCCGGCACCGACATCGCCTGCCTGACCCCCGCCGCCTGGGACCAGAACAACGTCCCCGTCACCAGCTCGTTCGACATGAGCCGCTGCTACTTCCAGGCGGGCGGCGGCCGCGTGCGCGAGGTGCAGTACGACGGCAACAAGTGGAAGAATCTGGGCTACTTGCCCATCGACTGAGTTGGGGGTGTGGAAGCGTGGATTCATGTAGCATACATACTTATATTATACCCCCTCGATTAGAAGTCAACTTACACACATACACACAACTCTTGAAAGTCTCGTCTGGCTGACTATAAGATTCACCTCCCACTTTCCTAGAAGCTGATCAAACGTGGAAAGTAAAGGAGGACCAAACCGAGTGCTGGCGGGGTCGGCTATGCCTGTAAACACCACCACCGCCGCCACCAGCTCATTCAAACAGACAGCACCAACAGCATCTATAGGTCATGACTAAGAAGTGAGTACCGCTGACGAGGCTGTGGGGTAGTATTGGTAGACCGTCTTTTCCGACAAGCCTGTTCCTGTCCGCTGCATGCGGCTTCTCTTTCATGCTTACCTAGAAGCCTTACAAACGCCCATCTCCTCTTGTCTGACTTGGACCAAGGAAGTTCTCCGTCAGAACACCTCTCTTGGCTCCCACACTGGATGGCAAACAACCCGGCAGCCTGATGAGCCTTTGAAGACGCAGAGACGGTCTGAGGCCCTTCTGCAGAGTCCGTCCAATGCAGCGCACCGAAGTGTTCCGTTTGGCCATCCTCTTTGAACCAGTCTTTGCTGCAACTGTGGAAACCCGCATGGAGTGTCCTGAGGCAACCAGAACCCTGAGAGAGTGCCGGATTAGAGACTCGCGATATAAACCGTCTCTGCTCTCCTCACCAACACCTCTCGGATTTCTCCTTCACACACATCCTTATTGCTACTTCGACAGAACTCATCGGATACACTTTACGTCTCTTACCTTCCCACACTTGTACAAATCACTGCCATCGTTACATTGGACAGCATGAGTCTTTTCGATTCCCCGGTTCCCTTGGACGGCTTTGGTGTCTTCGGTCCCTTCGGTCCCTTCGGTCCTCATGATGTTGTCCCAGCATCTGCGGCCCTACCGCCGCCACCAGTTGCACCACCAGCCTCGGGTGAATCGGGTCCTGACTTCATCCACCCCCAGGTGAAGTATCTCTACGGTACAGAGGACACTTTCCACTGGTCAGAGCATACAGACGAAACGGAGGCACTGGCCGGCTTGGAACAGCGCATGGCCAAGTTCAACATCGTCCACCGTAAGATGAGAGGCCCGAACGATCACAAGTGGCATTCCCATTCCGTCACCATCCGTGGCAGACCTCTCGAGACGCTCGCCGTGGTCCTGGATGGTTATCCCGGCATCGACACCACCCGAGACGAGGTCGTGCTTACGGCCCCGTACAAACCTATCCTTCACCGATGGGAGGCCCTCAGAAAGTACCGCGACACCGTCGAGGATCCCGAGCACCGCGAGGATGCGACACTGCTCATCCGGACCTTCGATGTGGCCATGGCCGTCTCGGGCGAGGTGATTTCGCAGCTCTACAAGACGGGCACCATCGCCCACAACAAGCTGGACCTGGTGTTCTCGCTGGGCGACGTCGTGGTCATGCGCGCCGACGGGGTCACTTCGGCACACTACCTGCAATCCTTCCAACTCGCCCCCGACGGAGTCTGGGTTGCTACCTTGGAATGCATCGACTGGAACGGAAGCTACTTTGGTTTCCGGCCCTCGATGGCCCTGATCTCGGGGTACGAGGGAAAGAAGCTCATCGACTCCCTGACCATCTGCCCGCTCAAATGGTGCAAGGACCAAGCAGCCGTCGTGGAAAGTCTCGTGGCCCGCGGTCGCAAATTCGAGGCGCTGCGCGGGTACCATTTCAAGCACTGCGACGGGGTCGGCAACGCGGACCAGGCTGCGGGCGCCTTCTCAACACTGGGACGCACACCGGTAAGTCATGCATGTAGCTTGGGCTCTTTGGGGAGTCCTCGGCTGCCAGGTCTGACTAATGGTCATGTGCAGGTCCATGGTCGAGTCGTGATTGACGCCCACGCCTTCTACGAGTGTCAAAGAAATGGCAAGCCGGTCTGGAGACGAGTCGGTGAGCCCATGACAGCGGCTCCTCTGCCACCAAAGTCGGCCGGCCATCGCAAGAATCCTCGCAAGCAGCCTGGTGTTAGCTCTGGCTTTCAACATGCATCTCACCCTGGCTGGGGCGGAGTCTTCCTTGAAAATATTGCTCTACAGTCGCAGCTAGACAACAAGCCGGTGACGAAGCAAGACGCCACTGTCCTGCGCCATGTCATAGACCAGCCCCCATTGACTGACGAGCAATGCATGGTGACCCACAGTCATGTCAAGGGCATGAATCTTCACAAGAGAGAGTGGTGTAAGTATCAGCTCCCCCCCCTAATGGTGTCTTGCTAATCACATGGCAGGCGTGTTTTACATTGAAGACTTGACGGACATCAAGTGGCGGCCCGAGATCTTTCAGCGACTCGTTCTCCAGGATGGCATCAAGGACATGACCCTGGCGGCGGCCAAGCACAAGCAGGAAGCCAACATCGACGTCGACCTGGTGCCGGGCAAGGGCCGTGGCCTGCTCCTATTGACGTTCGGACCGCCCGGCACCGGCAAGACCATGACGGCCGAGGCCGTCGCCGAGGAGTGCCACGTGCCACTTTACGCCTTGAGCGCCGGTGATCTGGGCATCCAGGCAAAAGAGGTCGAGGCAACGCTGGATGCGGCCTTTGATTGCTGTGCCCTGTGGAACGCCGTCATGCTCCTGGACGAAGCCGACGTGTTTCTGGCGAAGCGCACCGTCGAGGGGTTGCAAAGAAACGAGCTGGTATCGAGTAAGTGCTACTCATGGAGTGCGACTGGCTGTGTCAAGTGCTGATCACGACCCACCCACACAGTCTTCCTACGCCGACTGGAGCACTACCAGGGCATCCTCTTCCTGACCACCAACCGCATGGAGAGCATCGACGCGGCCTTCCAGTCGCGCATCGACCTCATGCTGCCGTTCGACCCGCTGACCCCGGCGGCGCGCCGCGAGGTCTGGGCCAACCTTTTCGAGCTCAACGGGGGCCAGGCCCGGTTCGACATGAAGCCGGGAGATCTCGAGGCGCTCGAGGTCATGGACCTCAACGGGCGCGAGATCAAGAACCTGGTCAAGACGGCCCTGGTGCTCAACTTCGCCAAGGGCGGCACGGACAAGGTACTTGTCGGCAACCTCATGCGGCTGGCCAAGATGCGCATCCGCACGCAGCAGCTGCTCAAGGAGTAGGGGATGGGCGTGAAGGATAAAGTATGTAAGGGGGCAGGCAATAAGAGAAGAGATACTGAGTGCTTTCTTACTAAGTAGTTTAAAACTGGACTCGAGCAGAACCATAGAGAGCAATGATAGAGTGACGTGGACGCAGACTAACAAGACTCGGTTTCCCTCGGTGATTACTTAATCCAGCCCAGCGTGCGTCAGGACAAGAACAGGAACAGGAACAGGAATAGTTTGGCGCGACCTCCCCCCTCCTTCTAAACACGAACCCCGCGGCCCGCGTAACCCTGCAACGACTTTCTTTCCCTTCTCCAACAAACTCGATCGATCACCGTTATGATTACAAAATGCGTACGCAATGGGCGGAAGTTGGGACAAACAGCCCCCTGACGGCAGTCCCATTCCGGTTTTGCTGTTTACCTACTATTATAAAGTTAGGGCTGGGCCACAGTGGACCGCCCCGTAAACCCCACGCGGTAAGTCCAGGTTCTGGTCCAGCCTACCGGCTCAGCCGGGTAGCTTTGTTGATGGCTGGCTCAAGGACTGTTGTCCGATTCGATGCCAATAGATGTCAAAAGATGTCAAAAGATGCAGGCTGTAAGTGCCAGTTCGCTCATGGTGATTCTACCATGAGCTCAGACGGGATATCTCAGGTTCCCAAGCCTGTCGAGCTAGAGGCTGGAGGCAGTGTTTCTCGGGGGTAACAGGCACGCCCCAGTCTTCTCACATCAACGGCGCTGTGCGAGAGGGGAATTAAGCGTTCCCGTTACGTTCTATAAACGCCGGTTCCTGGGCCATCGACTCCGTGGGAACCTGCTTATGTGGAGAGCCCATGAAGATCTGGTCTACATACACACACTCGATGACCTCGGTCTTTTCTCATAGCCATGTCTAGACCACGTCAGTCACCCTTTGCGCCCGAGAGCCCATCCTCACCCGACGGAGCGCGGGTGACGTGTGACGTTCACGATGACACAATCCTCGATATTGGGCCAGGAGAGAACTGGCCGCGCACTCACCGACATGACCACGCAATGCAGATGCAAGACACGGGGTATATCAGGCATGCGTCGACCGCCCCCAAGCAGCAGCACGTCTTTCAAACAGCCCCTGGATACAAAGCAATAAAATAAAAGCATTCGCTTGTATCTTCCCATCTTTCGTTACACACATTTCTCATCTTGTGGGCTAGGCTTTTCCCGTCCTCAGCAGAGCCAAGTAAAGAGGAAAACACAAAACCATGCCGAGCAACCTTGCAATCCTCGCCGCATTGGCGAGCGGCGCCAACGCCCTTGCCGTGCGCACGACCGGAGAAGGCATCTGCGAGATGACTATGAGCACCTCGGGCTCCGTCAGCTACCCCGTCGGCCAGCACAAAAGCGGGCAGACCATGGCTGGCGCGGGGCTTCCGCCGACGAGCTTCACGATGGGCGCAGGCGGCGGCCTCACCGACAGCAGCGGCCGCGGCTGCTGGTGGACTCCGCCCCCGGGCGTCCTGCAGTGCGACGAGGGCCAGGTGCCGGCGGGCGGGTTCGAGATGGACTGCGACGGCAACGTGTCGTACCAGGGCCAGGCCACCTTCTATCAGTGCCAGATCACCGGGGACCACGGCGATGACGGCGTCAATATCTACTCCAAGCCCGGCCAGGGCAAGGACTGCCAGGAGATCACCCTGAACGCCCACGGGGGCTGCCTGCCCTCCGACTGCGGCCCCAGCGGTGGAGGAAGCAGCACCTCCCCCGGACCCCCGGCCACCACCAGCACCGTTACGTCCCAGACCACTCCCTGCAGCACAGGAAATACCGGAGCCGTCAGCGGCACTGTTTCTTCCCAGACCTCTGCCGCTGGCTCTACCACATCGCCCAGCCCCGGCGGCGCGACTTGCCCACCCGCCGAGACTGTGGTCTCCACCGTTCAGGGCTCTGCACCTCCTGATCAGACGGTGACGTCGACTGTGACGTCGACCGTGGCCTCGACCGTGACGTCAACCGTGACGTCAACCGTTGAAGGCCCGGCCCAGTCCGCCACAGTGTCCGGCTCGGCACCTCCCGATCAGACCGTCTACTCGACCGTTTACACGACCGCCTCCAGCTGCACCAACACCGCGACCCTGCCTGGTGGCGGTGGTGTCTACCCTTCCGGCACTGGACCTAGTGGTACCGCTCCCACTAGCACCCCTCCCACCCAGACACCGCCTGCCCAGACGTCTACCTGTCAGCCTACCACTTTGCAGCCCGTCCCATCGTCCACTACGGGAAGCTACCCCACCCAGCCTACTGGCGACAACGGCGGGCCCGGCGGACCTCCCAAGGACCAAGTCGACATCCCCGACTCGTGCCCCGGCAACGTGCGCAACGCCAGCGAGCTGACGACGCCCAACCTGATCATCCCCGTGGACAGCAGCCAGCCGCAGAAGGCGGCGGGGAGCTCGCTGCACGGGCAGATCACGGCGACGGTCTCGACGGCGTTCAACTTCGAGCTGCCGGCGGCGCTGGCGGGCCGGACGTGCACGGTGCGGTTCCTGTTCCCGGACCAGGGGGCGCTCGCGACGTCGGGCTTCGCCTTGGGCGGCGCGGGCGCGCTCGACTTCCGGCGGCTGCGCGGGCCCGTGGACGCGGCGACGTCGCACGCGCGGCTGCCGGGCGTCGCGGCCGACCTGGGCCGGCGCGTCGTCGCGCCGGGCCACGCCTACGCCGTGGGCGCGTTCCCGTGCCCCGCGGGCGGCGGCGCCGTCGCCGTCGAGGTCGCGGCCGCCCCGGGCGCCGACACCCGCCTCACCTTCTTCGAGGACTACAACCCCTGCCCCATCGGGCTGTTCATCACCGCCTCCTAGGCGGCGGTCCCTTGGGGAAGGCGAGGGATGTGCAGATGGAAATGAGAAGAAATGAGAGGTATATATCACTATGCGGCATTGTTGTTCTGTTCTGTTTTGTTTTTATTTCGGCTGCTGCTCCGGAAAGCTTCCAGGGGCGGCCTGCTGCACGAGTTTCCTATCTAAGTAGTAATGGTAATGTTATGTTTTGGGAAGGATGATGTCCCAGTTCATGGGACCAGGTTATAGCCCATCTAGTACATATAGGATATTGAATAAGATAGATTCGGTTTCCTGGAAAGGAGTACACCTGAGTACTGTTATATGAATGTTAAGAGTGTAGTCTCTTACCGGTATATGATATAGCTAACTTTTATATAGGAGAAGTATCTTAATTCTTACACTGATATTCTCATATCGCTAATCCTAGGTCCAACTTTGCTAGGTTACACACGCCTATTAATACAGAGAGCTTTTCACCCTATGTCCCGGAGTTCTCTTCACGTCTTCCGCTCACCTGCTATGACTTCTCCATATGGTGTACAGCCGCATTCGGGGTGCTTAATGATCGGATTCTGCCGCCACCAGCTGCCTGTATCTGCAGTTATCTTATGCGCCTGTAGAGAAGCGGTGGACTGGTGATAGAGGTGTGACACATTAACACAATAATCAATACTTAGTAAAATCAACCACCTACCGCCCGTTGTTGGTTGGGTGTGTCCGATCAAGAGGGGAGAACGAGATGGCCAAACCGACATTGGCACGTCCTCCACTAGTCAACTCACCGACACTATTGCGACTTTGGCGATGATGCCATATTCTTCCTGTGCCGCATCTCCAAGAAGATTGGCACTCGTTTTATGGGGAAGAGCCCCCCTGCAAAACAACACAAAGTGCGGGTATGTGCTCCAGAAAAGGGGCATTGCACTTGTGGGGGAATCCACAGAGCCATACAGTAGAAAGAACATTGGGATTTTCCTGAAGATCGAGTCGATACTTGTAGAGTTATCTACTTCTTATGCATAGAGTGGAAACGAAAGATGCACAGCGAGCAGGCACGGGATGAGCCCTCCGTGCCGCCGGGAGCATACAAGTCTCCTGGACCTACGTGTAGGGGTGTGAGATGCTCACATCGTAATATACATATACTGGATCAAGGGGGAGCTCCCACCAGCCCCAGGCCCCTGAACTAATCCTGGCCCAAACCGAATCCCAACAGTGGTTGAGCTGCAGTAAAGTGATGCCCCTGCTTCTGCCCATGCTATCTACAACCCGCTATTTGTGGTCAGGAGTTATTGGCAAGCTTTTGCCACATGCCAGGCGGGATTCCCTAATCTGGCCATGCCACGGTTTCGGGGTACAGTATGAACCCAAGAATTCGCGTCAGACCGTGACATCGCTCGAGATTCAACGCTTGCCAGTAGCAGCAGCAGCAGCAGATATTGTCTCAAGTTGAGTGTAGTATTAAGCCGAGTTTTGCTATCTCCATCTCAAGCACCAGCAACTGTACTTAGCAACCAATGTCACTAGCAGCTTGCAGGCTCTGACGATCCATGTATGTTCCTCTTTACCGTCCGTATTATCGCCTCAATATGTATCTGCACATTCTTGGCTTGGATCTTTCTTGGCCTGCGACTTCGTAAATCATGGAGGGCGTGCGTAGACGGGAGTAGGCTGTGCGCAGAAGGACCCAAGCCTGCAGAGACCTGCGCCAAAGCTGTGTGCGACCACAAGAACGCCCTGTCCTACCGTTGAGCCGGCGTCGACTGCATATCCTAGCGACCAGGCATCATCTCGCACCAGAACCGCGGTCGAAGGGGTTTCGTTCTCAAGCAGCGAGGGTCGCGAGCATTGGCGACAATTGTGTGCGCAGATAACCCTCTCCTCGTGTTTCAGTGCCCAGCAGCCTGCTCTTCAACTGCTCTTCCGCGTCCCCGTCTGCTGTTGTCTCGAGGTCGCCGCCGACGCATCTTCGACCCGACTACCGGCGTCTTCGGTCGGCTGGCCGCGCGCCTGGTTGCCGAGCTCCTCGACGAAGTACTTGATGAAGGTGCCGGCGCGCACCGGCTGGACGCCCTGCTCCTCGGTGGCCTCGCCCGGGCGCAGCGGCTCGTCGGGGTGCGGGCCGTGCTTGCGCTCGTCGAGGATGCGGTGGACGCGCCGCACGCCGGCGTGGAACGAGGGGGATCGCAGCAGCTGTGGGCGCAGGAATGGGGCTTGTCAGTTCCGGTCCGTCCAACTCGAGTGTGCGCGGGTGCAAGAAGAATTACTGACGCGCTCGACCATTCCGTCCTGCATCCGAATGTCCGATTAGCGGCTGTCCTCGTTGTCGCGGGGTTGCGCTCGACTTACCACTGGGACGGTAAAGGCTGCGGTGATCCAGTTCCAACGTCCTACCATGTTGACTGGTCGATGGATCGAAGTTGTCTGTTTGTAGAAGTGGATGGCGAACTTTGGGGGACGGAAAGCCCCAATTGAATGAGTCAATCAATGAATCAATAAATCCATGACGCGGGGCACCTGCCGTCGCCTGGCGTCAGTGGACAGACAGACAGCACAGCAAGTCAGTATGAAAACATGCAACGTTAATAAATATAATTGACTGCGTTAAATAATCTGTCATTTTAACTACCTAAGTAGTTATTTTATGTACTTTCTGATCATTTGGTACTGATGCTATGGAGGAAGAGACCGTGTTCGCGCCGCGATGCTGCTGCATATCCTTTGGTCACGTAAGCCCGTCATCTGCATCTCTGTCTACATCCTGGACCGACGTGGGCGCGTCCTCTGTTTGAGCTGGGTTTGGATATTTCCCTGCCCAGGCACTGCTGAGCCAACTTCTGGATGGATAGCACTGTAGACCGTGACTGGGGTCGAAGGTAGGCACATAGGCAATCATGACTTCCCCCGTCATGTACACTTCCGATCATTGCATTTTACCCCAAGGATGGATACCACCCACATCATGATGCACACGCCCAAAGTTGCTACTCGTCATTGCTGCGGTGTAGTAAAGGACCAAGTGTGCTGCTGCCAATCGAACCAGTTGGACGAAGCCCCGAAATCCAGGCTCCCCTCGATGGCGGCATCGACGGCATCCAGATCGAAGGCCGGGTCCAGGTGCTCGAAAATGTTATCATCGTACAGCAGCCCGGAGGACGTCGCCCCCCCTGCGGCCGGGTTGTCATTAGCGTCATGTGCGTCATCATCATTCCTGTTGGCATCGTTTTCATCATCAGCATTGTCATCATCATCATCCTCCGCCAGAGCCGAGGCAGTCGCCGAGACCGTGGCCTTGTCCATCTCCTGCAGCACCTGCTCCGCCATGCCGGCCATGGTGCGCGCAGTCCAGGAGGTGCCGCCGCCGCCGAGACGGGGGTCGTCGCGGAGAAGCGCCGCCGCCGCCACGAAGGCCTGGCGGCCCCTCGCGCGGAACAGGGGGACTTGGCTATGCCGCATCTTGAGGTACGCCACGCCGAGCGCGAGCGACACGGCGTAGGGCAGCAGCGGTGTGCACGACAGCTTCAGAGCGGGCTGCTGCTGCTTTTGGCTGGGTGCGTGTTGTTGGTGGTGGACTCTGCTGCCCTCCATGATCTCGGTGATGCGGTCCGCCGAGTGCGAGCGCCGGCTGTTGATGGCGCTATGCGGGAGGACGGCATGGCCTTCCGGGGGCAGCTTGCAGGAGAGGATGGAGACGGAGTGGTAGAAGACCTCGAGCGTGGCTGTGTAAATGTGCATGTATATGGATTAGCTCGCAAGATATCTCGGGTCTAAAGTGTGTGCGCTGTACCATGGGCGATCTGGAGGGATGGGCGGATTACTCACCCAACAGGCTGCTTGGCACTTCCGTCGCCTCGGCGTCGATGATCATCTGCTCGAGGATGGGGAGGTCGACCATCACAGGCTCCCCGGCGCCCGCCTTCTTGATGGGGCGGTACATGTCGATGACCTGGTCGAGCAGGCGGGCGATGCCGAGAAACAGGCGGAAGGCGGGCGGCTGCTGGCGCCGCGGGGACTTGTCCATGTCCCAGCCGATGTCGCGCTCGTGCAGGATGCAGGCGCGGCCGTAGAAGGCGGCGGTCAGGCGGTCGAGGGCCCAGACGCAGCAGTAGACGGTGCGGATCTCCTCGTAGCCGGCGGCGTCGGACGCGGCGTCGGCGTCGGCGCCGATGTGGTGGCCCAGCGTCTGCAGGTGGTGGGCGGCGCGCGCGAACAGGAGGGCCGGCGCGTCGGCCTCGTCCGGGCTGCACGGCTGCATGTACATGGAGAGCACGAGCAGCAGCCGCACCAGCAGCATCCGGTCCGTCACGAGCCCCGAGTCGAGCGTCGCGTGCACCGCCGACGTCAGGTGCGCCCGGAACTCCTGCGGGCTGAGGAGGGGGCCGCCCGAGGCGCCGAGCCGGAGATGGCCCGCCACCTCGGGGTCGGCCGCCGCCGCCAGGCTGGCCACCTGCCGGACCAGGATCGCCGCCGTGGCATCCACGGGAGGGGCGGCGGCGGTCTCGGACAAGAGGGAGCTGATGGCGGGGAACAGGGGATCGAGCCTCTGCAGGTAGAAGCGCCTCAGGACGGACCAGTCGGGCGGAGGCGGCACGCAGGACAGGCAGTGAGCCCTCACGTGTGCCACGACCAGGTCGTGGAGGATACGGCCGGGCCCGGACCGAAGCGCGCTGGTGACGGAGAGAGGGGACGAAGAGAGAGAGGAGGATAGCAGTCTCGCTTCGTCGTGGACAGGCTGCTTGGCGTGCCAGACCCCGACCCCACCGCGTACCGAGAGATCACGGCTGGAGTGGGGGCTCGTCGCCTCGATTAGGAAATGCTCAGGGTTCAGATCGCCGACGAATCGGGAAGGCCGCCGTTCCACATCTGGAGGCGAAGGCAGAGAGCATCGCCCCAATGACCCGGCTGCGGTGGCCGTGCTGGGGACGGAAGAGGATGACGTCGCATGCTGCGGGGGGACTCTTTTCACGTCTTCGCCCTGCTGCTCGTGGGTACAGCGCTTCTACATACGGTGCGCCAGTCAGTGTGTATCGCGCCTGATGCTAAGACGGATGTTGGAACCAACCTTGCGCCTCCGACAGGCCACACAAGCTTGGGCGACTTGCTTCCGCTTCAGTGGCAGGCCGCTCGGGTCGGAGTCGACGAATTTGACCATGCCGACGGGGTGGTCTCCCCCTGGACAACCGTGTCCCAAAGATGTACTTCCCATTTAAGACGGTGTGTATAATCTCTCGGGCTGGGGGGTGGGGGAGGAAGCAATATAGAAAAACCCTTCGCAAGAAACCTGGTCCAGCCCTTTTGCGCCTTCGCTTTCTTTACTAAAAGAGTAATAACGACGGACGAGTTACTGTGCAGACCCTCACAGCCAATTGAGTTCATCATTTCCGAACTTACTTGGCTTGCGTGCATACGGTATCACTGGAGGGCAATGAATGGCGATGGGGACATTGCGTTTTCTCACGATCTTTTTCTGGGTGCGGCTGGTCGGAGTAGCCCAAAACAGCAACCCCGCCCCTTCTGGCTTCGTCTTATTAACTTCCCAACCTTAGCAGCCCTCGCAGAGTCACAGCCAGCCAGCAAAACCTCTAAACAATCGCACTTTCATTTTACCCCGCCGCTGCTCTCGCACATCATTTGACCCTCTGTAGAAAGATGAAGGACTTCCTCGGTCAACCTTGTAGCGAACGAACTAAATCGCGGTGTTTCCATCTTCTGAGACTCCGGCGCCCGAATCCAATGAAAGCTTCCTTGATGTAGACCATCGTCCCGGGGGATGCGGCTATTAAAGAGTGCAAGACAAGCCTCAGCCATGGCATCGGCAACCCCCCATTTCCCAGTCGACTCGTGAAAACCAAGTCGCCCGCACATATACTCAAGATGCAGAGATCACTACCTAAGCTACCGTCTGTTGTCGCAACCCGGGCACGGATGATAGCCACGTCGGCCACGCAGGCCCAGACTTCCACAGCCACCACCAACAAACGCGAAGGCGACATCTCGGACGCGTTCGTCTCGCTGTCCAACACCAAGAGGCCGCCTCTGCCCCGGCGCTTCCTGGAGCTGAAGCGGTCCCTGGTCCACGGCCGCGAAGACGCCATCGTCGCCAGCTGGAGCCGGCTCCTGCGCCGGCTGCGGATCGAGAACGACCTCGTGGCGGCCAGGGGGCCCGATATCGTCCCCGTCCTGCAGTTTCGTAGTCTCGAGGAGCAGCTGCCCGCCCTGCGCGATGAGTTGAAGAAGCGCGGCGTCGCCGTCATCAAGGGCGTCATCCCCCGCGATGAGGCGCGCGCGTATAAGAGCGAGATTGAGGAGTACGTGAGGCAGAACCCATCTACCAAGGGTACGTACTTATTCACTTTGTTCATTACTTTCTTCACCGTAATAATCATTAGCCATCTGTTATGATTACGATTTACTGCCCCCTTTTGTTTTCTTCATACTACCTACTGACTTGTCCCTCTTAAAAAAAAAGCATACCCACAGGAGGACCCCCAAGTCTACGAGCTGTACTGGTCCGGCCCGCAGGTCAAGGCCAGGGCGCACCCGAACCTGCTCAAGACGCAGACGCTGCTCATGGAGCACCTCTGGCACACGTCGTCGGACGCGGCGGCGGTGTCGACGTCGCAGGCGCTGGCGTACGCGGACCGGCTGCGGATCCGGCAGCCGGGCGACGCGCGGTTCGCGCTGGGCCCGCACATGGACGGCGGCAGCGTGGAGCGCTGGGAGCGGCACGGGTACGGGCGCGGCGGCGTCTACGACGGCGTGCTGGCGGGGCGGTGGGACGACGACGCGGCCTACGACCCCTGGGACGCGGGCGCCCGCGTCGCCGCCGTCGGCAACAACTACCGCGGCCTCGGCGCCTGCTCCATGTTCCGCATGTTCCAGGGCTGGCTGGGCCTGAGCCGCACCGCGCCCCGCGAGGGCACGCTGCTGGTCAACCCGCTGCTGCGCCTCGCCACCGCCTACCTGCTGCTCCGGCCCTTCTTCGCGCCCGTCGCCGACGCGCCCGCGGCCGAGGGCTACCTCGACGGAGACAACTGGCGCTTCTGCGCCGGCGACGCCATGACCAGCGCGCTGCAGGGCGCCGAGCCCGGGTTCGGCCAGGAGCTGAGCGCGGCGCTGCACCCGCATCTGGATCTGGACCGGACGATGGTGCACATGCCGCCGGTCGAGCCTGGCGACTTTGTGGTCTGGCACTGCGATAGTGAGTTCCTCCCCTCCCCTTGCCATCCAATGCGATTTCGACAAGAAGGGCTCGAAACCTGGCTTACATACTTACTTTACATCTAAAGCAATTCACGCCGTGGACAAGGTGCACGAGGGCACGTCCGATTCCAGCGTGCTCTACATACCCGTCTGCCCAGTCACCGAGAACAACGCCAAGTACCTCGCCCGGCAGCGCCAGGCGTTCCTGGACGGCACGCCCGGGCCGGATTTCCCTGGAGGCCTGGGCGAGAGCGAGCATGTCCACAGACCCACCGTCGACTTCCTCCGCCGGCACTCGGGCACTGAGGGGCTACGGGCCATGGGGCTGGAGAAGCTCGGGTCGCATCCCCGGGACCCCATCGGGGCCCAGAAGGTCACGGAGCTGGCTAATCAGATATTGGGCTTCTGAAACATGTCTCTCGTTGGATTGGTTCTTCTAAGTACTTAGGCATGGCCTGTCTGGGTGTTCTAGCTCTGGGTTCCGACTCCACCGCCCCGAGAATGAATGCTGCATCGAACCTACCCGTCCGACCCTTTACGGATGGACCCAGTAGTAGAATGCAGATGACAATATAAAGTACAAGGCAAAAAGCATCACACACACGCTAAAACTCCAAACCCGACGACGGACACCCCTAGGCCTTGACGAACGGCTTCATGAACTCGGTCATGTAGTCCTTCTTGCCGAGCGGGACGCCCTGGCTGCGCAGCAGGGCGTAGAGCATGTTGAGGTGGAAGTAGGCCGTGGGGATGGGGTAGCCGTGGACATAGTCGACGGCGGTGGCCTTGTACAGCTCGGGGCCGAACTGGCAGGGGACCTCGTTCTTGTCCTTGCCGTCGACCTGGGCGCGGTCGACGGCGGCCAGCTCCGCCGCGTGCGCGTCGAGCAGCGCGTACAGCTCCGCGAGGGTGTAGTCCTTCCGGGCCGTCTCGGGCGGCGTGGTGCCCGCGAGGCGCTCGATGACGCGCCGGCCCGTGGACACGACGATGAAGACCTGGGCCGCGAGCGGCAGCATGTCCTCGTAGAGGCGCAGCTTCAGCATCTCGGCGACGTCCTTGCCCTGCGACTTGAAGTGCTCCTCGCCCTTCTTGAGGAGGGACGTGGTGGTCTTGACAATGTCCGTGTAGACGGGGATGCTGATGTCGTAGAGGGAAGTCATGATGGGCAACGTGTGGTGTGTGCGGTGGCGGGTTCTTTGTTGGATTTCAAGAGGGAAAGGGTCTGAAGAATGGTGGACTTTGTGTGATGTAGAAGAAAGAGATGTTCTGGCAGGATGACCGGGCCTTTTTGTATGCTCGTCATGTCATGGCAAATCGGCTGACTGCCCCTTCCAGTGCTTTTGAGAAACCCATGGAACGCCGTGTCGATGCTACGTAGTTGTGGTTGCACCACACAGACGCAAGCAACCCCGCCTCCCCACCACGATCTATAGGTGGCCCCCTCTAAGCAGCTTTCACCGCCTCCACTGATCTACCACATAACTAACTAACACGTATGCTATACCAGAACATGAGGTCCTTAGTATAATAAGCTGTGGTAGTCGGGAAAGCCACTTGCCGTTAGAGGCGCGCAGCTGCAGCGCGTTTCACTGTCCTGGATTTCTAAGCAATAGTGAGACGTAGCTGACAAATGCCAGTGCTCGAGCGGGATAAACTTGCCTCGCATGGTCCTTCCTGTGCAATACTCGGCACATGTTAGCAGCAGCGAATCAGCCGCTGAAGAGATTGCAACATTACAATAGCAAGCCGTCCAGAGACATACACATCACACATCTAGAATAGAGGCCATTCGTTATATTGTTTTGTTTTTCCAAGACGCCGCGACACGCCCAAACCCACTATTAGCGGGACATTAA
This sequence comes from Apiospora pterosperma, assembly GCA_019976485.1. Lineage (NCBI taxonomy): Eukaryota > Fungi > Ascomycota > Sordariomycetes > Amphisphaeriales > Apiosporaceae > Apiospora > Apiospora pterosperma. The sequence continues at coordinate 169,152 of JAFBMP010000009.1, forward strand.
CCGGCCGCCCATCCCCTCAGCCTATATTGATTACCAAGCAGCCTTTCGAGTTGTGTCAGTTGCGACTGCTCGAGTTGTGTCAGTTGCGAGGCCCAAGTGGTGCATTCCTCTTGGAGATCCTCTCGACTCTGGTCTGCCATGACAACAGCGCTTCGAAATTGAACAGGACACTTGCAACAGCCGCAGACCGTCCTGACCGGCGCTTTCTCTCGTCGGAACAGCAGACAGCGCAGATTGGCTGAGGATTAGCGTGGTTTCTTCTACATGCCAAATGTCTTGTCCCCTCTCCAAACAGATGCACAGTAGCTCGACAACGCCTGACATCACGACACTTCGCTGCGGGTGCGATGCGTTCAGCTTGGCCACACGCACACATAATGCTATGTCGCCTACAAACGAGCGGGGTTTATGAGATCAGCTACAATACCACTACGGGGCATTCACGCCGAGCTAAGTCTTGCATCTTCACGCACCGACAGACCCCCGGTATTGGAGAAAGACACCCCACGCCAGCCCTTTCTATCAGAGTCATCGGATCTCGTCTCGTCATGGTTCGCATTCTATCGCAGCGTAAAGCAGAGCAGGATGTGCATCTAGTCCTCACTGTCCCAGCACCAGCCTCAACCCCTTGGTCGCCTGCTCGTTCGCCGTGAACAGGATGCCGCCCGCGAGGACGGTCCGGCTCAGGCGCATGACGGTGCCGCGCCAGAACCCCCTCAGCACGCCGTCCTCGGCGACGATGGCGCGCGCCGCGGCGAGGGAGCCGGCGGCGCCGCGGGCGCGCTGGACCCGGGTCTTGACCGTGTCGAAGGGCTGGGTGGCGAGGGTGGTGAGGGTGCCGGCGAGGGCGCCGTTGGCGAAGCTCGCGGCGGGGCCGTCGACGTCGAAGCGGCGGCCACGACGGCCCTCCCCCTCCGGGTTGAGCCACGCCGACCCCCGCTCCCACTCCTTGAGGCTGCTGTACGACCCCAGCCGGAAGCCCGTGGTGCCGGCCTGCTTGAGCGTCGTGGTCACGTAGCCCGCGTAGAGCGCGCGGCGCGCGCCCTGCTCCCGCGCCAGCGACGCCGCGCAGTGCCACGGCGACCGGAAGCGCCGCGCCGTCTTGGCGTCGTCGATGAGCGCCGTCTTGATGCGCTCCGTCGGCGTCACGATGACCGTCGACGACACCACGCCCGCCGCCATGCCCGACGCGATGGACTGCGCCGGCCCCAGCTTGTGCGTCACCGGGTCCTCGAACATCTTGCGTATGCTGTCGAAGGCGACGAAGCGGACGGCGTCTTTGCCTATTGAGCCCTGTTGCGTGTCAGTCAGCAGGCCAGGGGTCCGGCTCAGTGTTTTAAGAAGTACGTACCACGATCATGGTCGAGCAGCCTTTGTAGAGTGCCGGCACCCCCTCTTGCTTGATGACGTTGCCGACGACGCGGAGCGGGTTCCTGACGCCGCCGTGGCCGTACAATTGCACGCGCGTCTTGGCGAACTCGAACGGGTATGTGCAGAAGGCTTCAACGCCGCCTGCGATGCCGCCGGCGAAGAGCGCAATCAGTGGTGACGTTCTGCCATCGGCGTCGGCCACCATGGTGGCGGGTGTGCGCGCTAGAACGTGATTCGATGAGAGCGTTCGATGCAATGCTATGGTCCCTTGTATGTGTATCAGACTGTTTCGAGTTTCTCCATCGTAGGATGTTGTGTGTTTGAGTGTATAGTTGGTTGTGTGTGTCATCACACATTGAATGAATATTGCTGGACCTCGGCTCAGCGATGACGTTGGTCCAGGGGGTTGGTTATTAGTGCTATCGCGGAACCCCTTCCGGACCCCAGAGCAGAGATAAGAACAGCTGCCAAGACAACGGTGCTTCAATTTCCGGCTTTCTATGCGAATTGCTTCTAAACACGTATTACAACTTGTACTAGCTTAAATACAGCTTCACAAGATTGTAGTTCAATAAAAGTGTTAACCAGTCTGCTGCGAAGACTTGCTGTGGTGGCATGCTATTCTTTACGGACGGGGCGCTAATTCATCACCGAAAACGTATTGTGCAAGCGTCCTCGATCACTGCACCTGCCGCTCGTCTCCGTATTTGGATCAGGCCCATTATTCTCAGTATTCTTCAGTCTCATTGAAAGTCTTGTAGGGGATGGGAAGAGGAACGTCAAGTTTGCGGACACGGCTCGGGCCGTAGATGTCGGCTTTCTGGTTATGGGCCTGTCATTAGTCCAGGCCTCCTAATAATGCTGCGTGAACATGAGTGAGTAAGGAGAGGACCGACCTTTGTGGCTGGCTCGTCTGGCTCGGGCATGAAGACGGCCTTGCCGTCGTTACCGAAGTATGCAAGATCCTACAATAAAGCACCACACATCAGCCGTTGTATCCCGCAGAGGTCCCGAATTCTGTGTTGTGGGCTTACCTTGGAAAACGCAACTTGGTTCTTGTCGGCGAAGGTGATCCAGTTCTCGCTGTAAGGGGCTCGGGCAACCTCAAGGCATCGGAAGTGCCAGATCTTCCACTCGCCATCCTGCTTGAGGAAATCGAGCGCGTATTGACACCACACCCAGTGAGCCCATCTGCCCCCCTCAGTGTGTGAGCCTCTTTCACTCTTCCACATGCACGTCTGTTCGTGTGGTCGGGAAGGAGGGCAACAACGAGAGAAAGTGGGGGAAGAAATAAACATCTGCTGGAGCTTACACTCGCTTCCCCTGCACATTCTTCTCGACCGGCTCGTACAAGTTCTCGGGCATGACGCCGACGTGGCGCGGGTCCGTCAGGCCGGACTCGAGGCCCGCCATCAGCCAGAGCCCCTGGGCGGTCTCGCCGTCCCCGGCGACCTCGACGACGGGCGTCGAGGTCTGGTGCAGGACGAGCTTGCCGGCGGGGGCGGGCCGGCCCGTGTGGTACGCCATGACCGAGTCGTAGTCGGTGTAGACGCCCACGTTGGTGTACTGGGCGCGGATCCCCGGGGTGCCGCGCCGCACCCACAGCGGCTTGATCTGCTCGTCGAGGAAGACGTTGTGCAGGTGCATGTACCGGCTGAAGACGTTCTCGACGGCGCCTCGGTCATGGGCCTGGAGAAGGTCAACAAAAAAAAACGTTTCGGAGTAGGTCCTCAGCTTCGGGTGGCTGTGGTCCTTCCATGGGTTATTCTTACCCTTTGGGCCAGACGCTCGGCGGCTACTACGCGCGCTTCCAGCTGGGCGATCTTGTCGGACATGGCTTATTGTTGTTTCACTGCAGGCGTGGATGGATGTATTTGGTTGTGCATCCTTTGCTGACTCCACCAGGTTATGTTGTTCCACCGGGGTTATGCAGGTATTATACTCGTCACGTCACCCCGAGGGCAAAGTGGCACGGATCGGATTGTGGGGGAGGCGGGAGGCCCCTTTCAGGGGGACCTATCGCTACCCCGTGGGGTTGAATGGCGTCGCGGTGCTCCGGCCCCCGCGGTGGGTGGGTGGCCATTCCCACTCGGAGAGGCTGCATCATGCATAATTCTGGATGGTATAACCTTGGCGCGCAAGGAAGCCCCAAGACCCGGGATCGCGCATTTGCCTCAATCCAGTGTGAAGCGGACGAATGACAGTCAATGTCTGGACGGCTCTCCTGAGCAACTGCCGAGTTGGCGCACACAATCAAGAGTGAATAACTAACTGACTTGCTGCATTCGACTGAGTAAGGTCACTATTGCTGCTAGGGGTAATAATTCCCTCCTTGCCTGTCTATCGTTTCTCCTAGGATCGAACCGATGTTTAGCCAAGCCCAAGTTTCACTTCGATAACCGGAAGCGTGGTCTTGAGCGTTCATCTCATTGTAATTCTGGCTGGCGCTGGGCGGCATGACATAGCGCCGCCACCCAGGGCGTTCGCAAGACAGGGGGATGCGATAGGTAGCATCAGAGAAGGAGGCCGCGAGCAGCAGCGCCCAATGCATGCCTACGTTATTTGAACCCATTCCTCCAGCCTATCCTCGCCCCCTCCATTAAATATTAGGGTATCCCCTCTTCCTCTCCCCTCGGCCAGGTGCATCCCGGGTCTCCTGATCCTTCTGAGATGGGACTGTCGTCTCCCACAGCCTTGCGCCTTTGAGGGGTCTTTTTTCTCTATTCATTCATTCATTCAATCATTCATTCATTCGCCGTCGGACCCAACATAGCCCTCCTCCTCCTCCTCGCCCTCCTCGTACTCGTACTCCTCCTCGTCCTCCTCTGGTACCCGGTACTTGTCCAGGCCGTGGGGGTTGCTCCTGATGATGCCGTTCCACCGGAGCAGCTGGGGCTCGCGGCCGTCGCGCTGGTCGAACTCCTCGAAGAAGCCCTCGGCGAAGACGTCGCCGTCCTGGGCGAGGACCTTGGGGAAGAAGGCGGCGGCGGCGGCGTTGGTCTCCTCCCAGCCGAAGCCCACGCCGTCGATGAGCTCGGCGCCGGGCTCCTGCCAGCCCGTCGCGAGGGGGAAGAGCTGGTGCCGGCGGATCTCGCGCGGCAGCGCCCACCACGAGTCCAGCCAGCCGTGCACCACCTCGGTCCCGTACCCCTGGCGCCAGTACGCCTTCTTCAGCAGCACCTCGGCCTCGGGCCAGCCCGACCGCGCCATGGTCACGCAGTCGGGCAGCCCGGCCTCGCCGATCAGCTCGCCCGTCGACTGCAGGAAGGCGCCGAAGTACCAGTGGCTCTGCGCGCCCTCCTGCAGGTCCTCGAGGCACTGCCGCGTCTCGTCGAGGTCGCGCGCGGCCCGGCCCCGCGTCATCGAGTGGTGCTGGGTCTCGGGCTGGGACCGCAGCTCGTGGAAGGCCTCGAGGTCGGAGAGGACCAAGGGTCGCAGCACCAGGCGCTCCGTCCGGATGTGCGGCCGGTCTTCGATGCTCGGCATGGGCCGGATGGGCATGCTGACCTTGTAGCTGAACCACGGCATCATGCTCTTCCCGCTGAAGTCCTCATTATCCAAGGCGAATTTGATAGGTGGGGGCGCCGTCTGCGCCTGTGCCGGTTGGGCTGCCATGCTGTTAAAAAAATTTGTTTCGTTGGGTGGATATGTATAGGTGGGGAGGCCGGTTTCTATCGCTGTTGCAGTAGTGATTGTCGTCGTCGTCGTCGTCTCCGTCTTGAGGACAGGCAGGATGAAAATTCTAATGAATGAAGAATTTCTGAGAATGCATCACTCCACAGGCACATGGCAGGATTGTTGTTTAATCAGTGAGCCCGGGATGATGGGGATGGTCAAGATGAAACGAAAAGTGAAAATGAAGCCCGCAGGTATTGACCAGGGCCTCCCTCCCTTTCGTCCAAAGCGTCCCCATGTTCTGCAATGTAACCTTTAGGATGTCACGCCGGTTTGGGTCGCCCATCCATATCCATGCAGCCGGACGACAGCGAGTGGGTTCGGGATGGAGATCCTTGGTTGTTGGTTGTCAACTTAATACGGCCATCGGCCCTTGTAAGAAGATAAGCACCGACTGTGTGGCACTCGTCCATTTTTTTCTTCTTTTTCTTTCTTTTTTCTTTTTTTTCTTTTTCAGTTGTCCGCCCTAGGCGACATGAATGTGACATACGTGGTAGACATGCAGCTCTCTATACTCTTTCTGTCACTCTCACGATTGACACGAGCCGCCGTTATAGTAAGCATCTAACGGGCCATCGGCAGCTGTGCCTGAAGGGGTCTGAATTCCGTATTTAGTAGACCAGATCATCATCGACTCGACTCGTACGATGTTTAACTTTGCCCCGGTCGAAACCCACAACGGAACACTCTAGGTTGATGTATCCGTATAACACGGCAGTTGGATCTTGGAGAAGACAGAGCAAAACGGCGCAAGACCGGCACCAACCCTACCAGAGGATGCAAGGGCATCGCCTATCACCTCGGAATACCAGGTTGAGCAAGTACCTAAGCTGCTGTCGTGATTGTAGTGCTTGTGGATGGGGCCCCCTTCCAATCAACCAAGCTTGGTGGGGGTAGGTAGCAAGCAAGGACAAGCCAGGACAAGCAAGGAGTGGGGGTTAGCCAGCACAGAAGGCCAGCTGTCGCACTGTCGTCTGGACAAAATGTCCGAACACCCCCTATTAGACCCTGACCAGAACCCTGACTATGACCCGAAACCCCTGAGCGACGACCCCACTGCCAACTCTGGTCCCCATAGCAGGCAATGGCCTGCTATTGGTCCTACGTGTACTCCGTAAACGGTGCAGATCAAATTCCGAGCGCATCATCGGCATGACCCGAGCGGCCGCGGAACCTGGTTGATTATTATTTCTTCGCGAGCTGGTTCTACATCGCCTGCCACACACACACCTGACCATGGTAATGGTAGTATTGCACCATCACCCGGTAATTCCATACAGCGGGGACCATGCATCGATATATTTTACCTTACTCAGACATCCCACCTCGGATCCCCATCCGGGACCAGTTCTGGCGGAATCTCCCATTGTTCATTTCCCTGGTGGCCGACCGGCACGTCGCCCGGGAGTAGCAAGCAACATATATGCAGCTTGCAGGCAAGGGGAAGGGAAAGGGGGAAAGCTCTCGCCTGCAGCGGTGTAGGAGGATGATGCCTGCCGCTTGTAACTCAGGACACCTCGGCGCTGTAACAAAATGCAATCACCAACGACTTCAATTTCAATTCCAAATTGCCACATGATTAAATTTTGGGTGCCCAGAACTAGCCCTGCCTGTCCAACCCCCCCCCGCGAAAGGCATACTTAAGTAAAGTACCTAACCTAGTAGGTGTAACGGTAGTGCGGACTCTCGTCTCCGAGCTCCATCAGTTCCTCCTCCGAGAGATGCTCATGGCCGGGCTCGACCAGACCGGCATCGCGCCGCTTGTTCTGGCGCCGAAACCAGAACCAGAGAAAGGCGAAGATGCAGGTGGCCATGCCACCCATGCTAAGCGACACAGCGTTGCCGCGAACATACCTTGGACCTTCGGCGGTGAGGCTATGGGAGGTCAGCCGGAGAAGGGAAACAGCAAGAAGATGCATGTCGACGGTGTGCGCCGAGTAGATACGTACTAGATAAAGGGCGCCATGATACCGGATGCGTTCCCTATGGTGAGCTGCAGCCCATTGGCCGTGGCACGTTTGCCGTAGCGGGGTGAGTTGTTGGGCAACTGCGCAATCAATCAATCATTAGCATAGGCGTTTCAGCAGGCCTAGCTAGACCTGACGTTCATCCTTCTTCTTCTTCTTCTTTTTCTTTTTCTTTTTGTTCACTCACCCAAGCCAGCGGCAGGCCCACGACGATATAGAGGCCCATGGCGATCAAGAAGCACCTGCTGGGGCGTTAGCATACGCAAAGTCCCAGTGCGATGTAACAGCAGAGTTTCAAAAAGGGGATGGATTGCCATACCCAAAGTAGTGCACCCCGGACGAGGAGTCAGACAGGAGGATGCCGTAGCCCACCACACACACGCTGCCGAAGATGACGATGAATACGGCACGTCGCTGCACACGATCCGAGTACCACGCGACCGTCATGTAGGCGATGGCGCCAAGCATGTAGCAGGGGACGGTGAGCAGCTGCACCTCAGCCGACGACCAGTTTCCGAGACCCTTGACGATGGTGGGCAAGAAGGTCGAGAAACCTAACATAGGCACCTGTCAGCGATTGTGCTTTTCTCTCTGTTCTTCTTCTTCTTCTTCTCCTCCCCTTTCAATTCCTCGCGGAGTAAGGGTTCAAATGAGTTCTAGGTCAGGGGTTGCTTCTCGAACTGACCGTACAGCATCGTGTCGACGCCGAATTGGCCGGCGCAAAACAGCCAGACCTTGAAGTCCTTGAAGGCGGCGAACATGTCCTTGTGGCTGTACTGCTGGGCCGAGGCGGTGTCGCCATAGCCGCGGGTGAGGCGGGCGACCATGACCTTCTTCTCGTCGTCGGTGAGGAAGTAAGCGCTCTCGGGGTTGTTGGGCAGCAGGAACAGGATGACGACGCCGAGCAGGACGCTGGGGATGCCCTCGATGATCATGATCCAGCGCCAGCCGCCGAGGCCCGCGACGCCGTCCAGGTGGCCGATGCCGTAGGCGAGGAGCCCGCTGAAGGCGCCGGCGATGGCCGCCGACACCAGCAGGTAGCCCACGCGCAGCGCCAGCTCGTGCTTGGTGTAGAAGAAGGTGAGGTAGACGTTGAGGCCCGGGAAGAGGCCGGCCTCGAGGGCGCCGAGGACCAGCCGGCACGCCACCAGCGACCCGAAGCTGTCGACGAGGCCCGTCAGCGTCGCCACGACGCCCCAGGCCGTGATGATGAAGGCGAGCCAGCGCGAGGGCGAGAAGGGCTTGAGCACCAGGTTGCTCGGCACCTCGAAGAGCAGGTACGTCACGAAGAGGATGGAGACGGCGATCTGGTACTGGTTGCCCGTGAGGCCGATGTCTTCTTCGAGCCCGTAGAGGCGGGCGTTGCCGATGTTGACTCTGTGCCGCGGCGGCCGGGGGGTGTATTAGTGGCGGTGGGAACCAAAAAAAAATAAGGGAGGGGAAAGTCGGCACACGCGCGCGCGCTTGAGATTTCCTACCTGTCTAGGAAGCTGAATGTGTACGACAGCATGACCAGAGGCACGAGATGCCGGTCCAGCTTGGCGACGAGCTTCTTCTCGTCGACGGCGCTGTACGGAGCCACCTCGTAGGCGGGCGGGACGGCGGAGGCGGAGGCGGCGACATCCGCGCCGTGGCGTTGCGCCTCAAGCTTTGCGTCAGAGGCCGTGGGAGACGCCATTGGAGATATAGAACAAGAACAGATCAGATCCGGGCGGCAATGTGTCTGAGCTCTCTTTGTCTAAGAATTCAAGTATATAAAATCAGAGAAGCGCAATGGCTTCAAGCTCTTAAATCCCCCTCTGATCTGGCCAGGAACCCCCCGGATTTCTTGTTTAGGCGAATCGCGCTTGGCTAGTGGACGAAAACGTGGAGATGGAGATAGTGCTCCAAATTCCGCGATAACGGTGTGTCACTGGGGGCAAAAGACGGCAGAAGCTGTCCCACAAGACTGAAAAGACTCAAGAGGTCCCTTGTTAGCAGCGGTGTTCAAGTCCGGCATGGGGCGCGCGCGAAGAAAGGTGGTTGGTTCCTTCTAGACCTCTGATATATAAAGTACTTATGTAAATGTCAGTGGGAGTAGTGATGGATTTCTGAACGGCCCCGCGCTGCTATCGCGATAACCCATGCTAGAAAGAAGACTAGGCGAGATAGAGGGGTCAGCTCCAGGCCTGGCGTGTCTCAAACTCAAAGATAATGAAAAATTCAACCCAAAGAAAAAAGTAGGTCAGAGATAGCGAAGTCGGGGTTGTCGCTGGCGGGGCGGCGGACTTCCATCACCGCAATGAACCCATCGCAGAACAGGGTCAAGACTCAAGACATGCCCATGCATGTTGTCACACAGACGTCGATTTGACGGAGTTGCGCCCAAATCACTGATGGTGAGTATCGTGGTACAGATCTATCTAACCTTATCTCGCTGTCGTCAGCTCTTGTGTATTTACCATCTATCATGCACCCAACTGGCTGGCTAGGTATCTATCTCTCAGGTGGAACTGGATCCCTCCTTTCATTGCACTATAAATTACGTACACGTAGGCCACTCTTATTGTTTATGCTACCAGCCGGACGACGGGATACACCCGTTCGCCATACTCGTCCCAGTATCGCGGCACACTCGCACCGCTAAACTTCACTGGCAGCAGGTCGCCGACAAACATTTCTTCCACCAGCTGCCAGATCCTCCTGCGATTGCGCAGTCCGCTAGATGCCGGCAGGTCACAGTAGTAGTAGCCCGTGCTCGGTTCCCAGCCTTGGACCGGAGGAGGGCCTTTGGAGCTTCTGGATGCCCATGCGCCTCGACTCAGGCTCCTCACCAGTGATTCCCAGTCAACCTCGGTCCTTCTTTGTCCGCTTCTCTCCTCAATGAATTGCAACACGGCGCTCTCATCAATATCGTACAGGAACGGTAGAAACTTCTTCCCGAGCAGCATGTCGCACCAGACGTCTTGGGGTAGTAGTCGCGTGCATGAGAGGTCTAAGTCGTCGCAAGAGCTCAAGAGCAAGAGAATGTGCTCTCGGAGCTCTAGGGGAAGATTTAAAAACCGTTGAGCGAAATCCTCTGTCGCAGGGCTGATGGCTCTGGGTTCCACGGTCTTCACCCTCGAGAGCAGAATGCCAGTCAAATCCGGCGTCGTCATCGGGTCCTCGAGCAACTTCCAAATCAACAAACAATCAGTAGTTGCTCATTCTCTCCCTTCCTCTTGACTTACCCAATCACCCTGATTGTCCCGGAATGGATGACGCCAGTGCTGGCCCCGGCGCGGCACGGGATCCATGAACATGGAGTACATGTTCTCTGCCCACACCGCTGCGTGCTGGGTCGGCAACACTGTCGCCCCCATCAACTCGTTGTCGCAAACATCGATTCTTGTGCGTAACACCTTCCAGAGCGTGCGCATCGACCGCACGTGCATGTGGCGGCGGTGCTTCCGCATGACCATCTCGGCCAGGTCGATGCAGGCCGCGTGCGTCACGATGCCGTACTGCGGTTGGTTTGGGTAAGGCGCTCCGGTCTCGTCGTAGCCGGCGGCCCAGTTGGGCCTCAGGCGGGTCCCATCCTTCTCCAGGATGCATTCTTCCGACGGGGTCATGGCGGCTTTGTCCTTTTGGATCTCGTCGTCGCGCGCAAAGTGCAGCTCCGCGACGCCGGGTTTCTTGCCGGCTCTGTAGTGCAGCTCCAGCGCTTCGAACTCTTCGGCGGGATCGCTGAGCATCACGGCCTGCCTCAGCCATTGCGACTGCTTCTCCTCCTCCGGCTCGCCGTCTACCTCGACCCCGCCTTCTTCTGCTGGCCAGTGAGGCTGCGGCCTGACCGGACACCCGCAAATAGAGCAAAACATTAGACGGCGCGCGATGCGGAAATATATGTCAATTAATCATGGTGGGCTGTATGTCAAAAGGTGAAGCGACACTACTTAGATATGCGCATGCTAGAATGGTTAGGTGCATTCTAGGCTACAGCTTTCGAGTCAACCACCTAAATCTATACATATTCAACACCTGCCGTATCGGGACACCTCTACCTAACGTTATCTCCAATCCATATGAAGGTCAGCGCTGTATCTGCCTGTCTGAGGCACGTAGCTGCATGTGACCTAGCTTACGTTGCTGTTCTCACCATCAGCGCTAAAAGGGTAGCCGGAGAGGCTGGCGAAGATCCCAAGCCGGCTAACATCTCAGTAGATCCGCGGGGAAAATGAAGTAAGTAAACTTGGAGCCCTGAAGTCCCTGGTCTCCCTGATCTCCCTGAACTGAAACCGACCCAATTGACCGTCTTCGCGGCCCGTGCCGACCACCTCCTCATGAGGAACGAGGCTCTCCTCTCCTGCACCATTTCTTGCGCATCGAATCATCGGGCAGGTGTGGTCGATCCAGTAGGAGTAATAAATACTCCGCAACTGCATGCCAAGTACCAAGTTATCGGGGTCCGAACCCGCGTTGGCCGGCAAAGGGACGATAAAGCCCGTCAGCAAGGGGGGTTGGGCTGACCATCCATGGCTCATCCCATGCATTTAGGTTCTTCTATGTAAAAAGCCACCGAAACTCCCCGAACACGTGCCCCAGGAGGTGGTGAAGTCCGGTGGGTTGACTCAGTTGAGAGCTGACGGTCCCATGTCCCCCCTGCCCTCCCTGTCCGCTTGAAATAATCGCTGACTCGTATTCTCCCACTTTGCCAATTGTCCCAAGCAGCTTGTAGATTTCTAGATTTCCCTTCCGCCTGCCTTGGAAGAAGCTGCGGGACCTTGTTGCTTTCGCTAATTGGTTTCGCACCTTAAACCTCTACCTTGCATTAACTTTTTTTGCCTTGCTGCACACGCACAGAGACGGAGACGAAGAGAGACTTGGCCCCCTGGCATACCACCGCTACTTTCTATAAATACACACCACCGAGCGACGCGCCAGCCATGGAGAGCCCCGAGTACCTCGCCGAGACGCGCCACCTGCCGCGCATCCTCTGCCTGCACGGCGGCGGCACCAACGCCGTCATCTTCCGGGCGCAGTGCCGGCAGGTGTCGCTGAAGCTGGAGCCCTACTTCCGGCTGGTCTACGCCGAGGCGCCCTACGGCTCCAAGCCGGGCCCGGACGTGGTCTCGGTCTACGCCGACTACGGGCCCTTCAAGCGCTGGCTCCGCTGGCTGCCCGAGCACCCGCCCGTCGAGGCCGCCGCCGCCCGCGCCGCCATCGACGCCGCCGTCCGCCGCGCCATGGACGACGATGACCGCGTCGCCTCGGGGCCCTGGGTCGGCCTGCTGGGCTTCAGCCAGGGCGCCAAGGTCGCCGCGAGCCTGCTGTACCGGCAGCAGATCCGCGCCGAGAAGAAGCGCGGCGGCCCCCGCAGCGGCAGCGGCAGCGGCAGCAGCGACACCGACTTCAAGTTCGCCGTGCTCATGGCCGGGCGCGGCCCCATCGTGTCGCTGGACCCCGACGTCTTCCACTCGTCCATGCTCGGCGACGCCTCCGAGGTCGCGCTCGCCGGCCCGCCCGACCTCATGGACGTCGCCAGCGAGGACCACGTCCTGCGCCTGCCCACCATCCACGTCCACGGCACCCTGGACCCGGGCCTGCCCCTCCACCGCGAGCTGCTCGACAAGTACTGCAGCCCCAGCACCGCCCGCGTGCTCGAGTGGCCCGGCGGCCACCGCGTGCCCCTCAAGTCCACCGACGTCGACCCCCTCGTCAGAGAGATGCTCCATGTCGCGCGCGAGACGGGCGCGCTGGCTCGTTAGGGGAGGTCCTGTGGCGCATACGCTGTGTGTATGTGGTTTTCGTTGGATTTCCTATTGATGATGGCCTCCGCTAGGTTTTTTTTTTAGACTTGATGGCGTTTCGGTAGACGGAGTTTATGTGTGACGGATTATTTCCCTAGAGTCTGAGGAGGGCATGGCCTCTATTTCTATCCGTCTTTGCGCCTCCTGGCTCGGGACCCGGTTGGAATACCCCGTCTCGACAGGCTGGATGGATAGAATATGGCATATTTAAACATGTAGGGAGCTTCGCTTTGCATAACCAGGACACGCCCAGATCCTGAGGGATGCATGGCAAGAACACCCACCACAGCGGATGCAGCACCAAGAAATGAATAAAGCTGCTTCCCAACCGCAACTACCGGTTCTTGACTTTCTGATGTTGCGTCTATGAGAAGTGATTCTCGTTATGTTTTCCTGCGCGACTGGGATACGCTCGATCTTGGGTTCGTGAGTTATGTCGGCTTGGTGTGGTTAGTGCGGCGTGATGGGTGAACCCACCAGCTGCATTCTCGTGTTCGCCGAGCTAGAGCCCTCCAGCTATCTCCTCTGTACTGCACACAAACGGACGGCTGAGGCTCAGTCTAACAGCATATCTCCAATAATCAGCCTCCGAGTCAGTCTCCATGCTTTGGTCTTCGATATTGCCATTAGTCAATATACAATGATGAGTGCATAGTTCCAGTGCTACGGCTTGCTTACGGCTGATTGGGCGCAGTTGAGGTGGTTTGGCAGGAGAAAGCCCTTCATGGCCATGGACATGACCCTCGATTGGAGTCCAAGCATATGAATTCCCCGAATAGGGCAGGTGGGAGAAGGAAGGCACAATTGAAATGGGGGCCTCGGCCTGGTCTTTCACTTGAGGCCGTTACAATATGTTGGGAGATCATGATGTACAAGAGAACGAACCTGTCGTTTATACTATTCTCATTTCAATGTGGCATCAGCCCAGTAACGACTTCTTCACGAACTCCACGTCTTCGGCCGTGCCGCACACGAGGCCTGCCCGCTCATCCGTGTCCTCCGCCGCGTGCTCGAGGATATCGCTGCCGGTGGCGGGGTCGATAGCCTTGCCGCCCGCGCACTCCACGACGAGGGCGACGGGGAACAGCTCGTAGAGCCTCCGCAGCTTGGCCTTGCTGGCCGCCGTGACGGGCGAGACGTAGACGCCGTGGCCCTTGACCAGGGCGTGGACCACGTCGGGCACCAGGCCGCCGCTGTACCGCAGCGTGTACTTGCTCTGCACGTAGTGCGTGACCAGCCGCATGTAGCGCTCGTCCTCGGCCGCGGCCCGCAGGTTGGCCGGCGCGAAGTAGCGCGTCGGGAACGGCGGGCCCGCGAGCCGGACGTCGGCCCGCACCACCGCCGAGTCGGCGGCGCCCTGCTCGCCGACCGCGACCTCGAAGCACAGCGGCGGCGACGGCCCGGGGGTGCGCAGGGCCACCACGGCCGTCGTGCGCGGGCCGTAGACGCCGAGGACGGCGGCGACCTGCCCCTGGCGCGGGTTCTGGCCCAGGGCCGAGGCGCCGCGCCAGACGCCGAGGATGGTGCCGACGGACCAGTTGGGCGCGATGATGGAGCTGCCGTCGAGGGGGTCGAAGGCGACCGTGTAGAAGCCCTCATCGCCGCCGCCGCCGCTCTTGGCCTGGGGGGCCAGTCGGGCCTGCACCCCGTCGGCTTCTCGACGGGGTCCTCCTCGCTGCTGGCGGTGACGACGGCGGCGCAGCCGTCGAGGGCCGCGCGCAAGGCCGCCTCGCTCGAGACGTCGACGTTGAGCTGGTCGTCGCCGAAGGCGTTGGCGCTGCCGACCTGCGACACGCTGGACGACGTCCGCAGGATGCGCGCGACGTCGGCGATGGCGTCCACGAGCGCCGGGAGCACCGAGGTGCACAGCTCCTTGTCAGAGGAATCCGAGGAGACCCTCTGTTGGAGGAAATCGAGCAATTTGGTACTCTCGCTCATTTTCCTTAAGTGGTTCTGCACTTTTGCTCTCGTGTTCGCAAGTTGGGGTGGGGGTGAGGGTGAGGATGAGGGGTCTGAAATATGCGTGAGAAACACGGTGGGTTTTGGTGCGATGACCACGACTAGAAATGGAATTATATCAAGATCGAGAGTTGCAGCGGAATGGATGGATAAACAATGACGATTTTACTTGTTGAGGATGAGTCGACGTCAGCAGATGCTCGTCAAGGTTTTTCGGAGGACCGGTTGCTTGGAATTCTTCAAAGACAACGACAACGAAACTCCACCAACGACGTCAACTGCCAAAGCCGTGGGTCTAAGCCACACACACACGCCTGTGGATCACTTTTCGCTCACCAAGGTCAAGTAAGTATAGATAGCAGGCAGGACTATTTCTTGCAGCGTCATGCAAAAGACCTCAAGGAGCGATATTGAATTCTTAACCTAGAAGCAATTGCCTTTGCCGGATCGGAGGGGGTGACGATAGCGTTGGAGAAATGCCCCTCAATGCTTTTCGCGCCCCAAATCTGGGTAGTAGTCTAGCTGGTCCAGGGGCAAGCTTACACGAACCCGATACTACGAGGTAGCCAACCACATCCCCCTCTCGTATCACCAGGGCAGCTCTTTCCCCTGGTACGTGACGAAGCGGCCCGAGACGTTCTCCCGCGTGGCGCCGTCGATGACCTCGAGCATGCCCCGGACGCTGCCCTCGACCGACTCCAGCGGCTGCTCGGGGACCCCCACTCCTCGGCCGCGCGCGCGCCGGCGCGCGTCTGGACCCAGCCCGGGTGCAGGGCGACGGCCACGAGGCCGCCGTTCTCGAGGTGCAGCGCCCGCGTGACCCAGTTGAGCGCCGCCTTGCTCGCGCCGTACGCGCCGCCGGGCGCCTCCTGCTCCGCGATGCAGCCGACGGTCGAGCTGACCATGATGACCTTGGGGCTGCGGCGGTGCTGCTGCTGCTGCTGCTGCGGCCCATCCCCCGTCTCCGCCGCCGCCGCGGGCATCATGCGCGGCCGCAGCGCCTGGAACAGCGCGAGCGGCGCGATGGTGTTGGTCTCGAACGCGGCGCGCAGGTCCGAGGCCTCGGTCTCGGCGACGGGGACCAGGGGCGCCAGGAGCGCGGCGTTGTTGACCAGGACGTCGACGCGGTCGACGGTGGCGAGCGGGACGGCCTGCAGGACCTGCTCGGGGGTCGGGGCGGTCGACATGTCGAGGACGACGACCTCGGCCCTGCTGTTTTCGGCCGCGGCGGTCTGGTTCACTTCTTGTCTCAGGCTGGCGGCCGTCTCGGCATTGCGGACCGTGGCGACGACGGTGGTTTGGGGACGCGCCAGGAGTGCTTTGACGAGGCCGAGGCCGATGCCCCTATTTGCACCTGTCAATAGGTAGACTGTGTTGGTCGGAGAAGCAGAAGTCATATGGACATGAGATTCGATCTAGGCGGGAAAGGGGGGTTCTACGAAAAAGGGGGGTTCTACGAATAACCACGGAAATAGATAAGTGACTCATCTGGTCAAACTGATTAGCGAGGGGTCCATCAGGAGAGAGCTATTTATACCCCAGAAATATCGGTATGGGCCGGGAATTATTCCGGTTGCTGCGGCGTCGAGAGAGCTGAGCTGACGAGATCATATCATGGTTGAGCCCTGATGCGGGGAATGAGCCCGGATTTTGATGAACTCCAAGCCCCTGGGTTCTTCTTCTCTCTCCTGAAGGCAAACCAGGCTCTGGCGATATAGAGGAAACCCACCATTGTCTCACTTGCATACCTAATATAGTTCCCTACTTAGTTTCTTCACGATAGCCGGCTTGCTCATTCCAGCGGGGGGGGGGCGCACGAAGTAGAAACACTTTTATGGCAAGTTAGAATCTATGATCCACGTCAAATTGACCAATAACGAGAAACGGTCCAGTTCAAACCCGAAATCTGAACTGCTCCAGCGTTATTGCGCGTATACGGGGGCTAATAGTCATAGAAGAATACTGGTCGTCTGGGGTTGTTCCCCTTTAGATTACAGAGTTGAAGTCTAGGGTGTTTTGATGCCTTGTATTATTGCTAGCTCTAGATCCCCTGGAGGTTTAGGAATTGCCCTTCTATATCCATTTGCGCTTCGTAGAGCGGCAATTGTAGATTGTCATGGAGGTTCCCAAACCCATCGTCTGCGAGGCTCACCCCCGGCAGCACGGGATATTCGAAGGGATCGTCCAGGAAGAAGTCCACCGGATTCAGAGGGGACTGAAAGGGGCCGGAGAGGGCCTCGCAGCCCGCCGTCTGCAGTGGATGGGGGCCTTGAAAAGCTTCCACGTTGATTCGAGATGTCGAACCTGCCGAGGATGCACCCACATCAAGGGCCCATTGCCTTTGCGGAGGCATAGTCGTAGTGGTCATGGGCGGAGGAGCATATCCCGGTAGAAACCTAGTGTGAGTGTTTTCACAGTTTGATGGTCCGTACGGGTTCTCGCGAGCGTTTGTGGATTCTGCTGACCTGAAACGCACGGGCAGATGATCAAATATAGACTGCAGAAGGAGTTGTTAGTCTTGTCCTTTGGGGTCCATGACCAGCGGTGCTCACTCACTTTCAGAGCAACAGTCACTCTGTCAGCCGCAAGGCTCCTCTGGGTAAGACTGGAAATGCAATCTTTGCCCAGCTTGGCGTCGGCGAATAGATCAAAGGCCCCGGGCTGGTCAGGGTTGTGCACCACGTATAAGAGCAAGCTCAGGACCGCGAAGAACTGCGTGTAAGTGATGAACCAGTAGGGTCCTATGAGGACGGCTTGTTTCCGAATCTCCAAGCCAATGTGGATGATGTTGCGGCAGACTTTTATACCCGCAGTTGCGAGAGCCAAGTGCCGCTCATCGACGGGCTCATCTGATGGTGCCCTTTGGGAGTAGTATTGGAGAAACGGCCTATATAGCATCATCTGGACGTGAGCGTAGGCAAAGCGGAGGAGGATCTTGACACTGGATCGCGCGCAGTTAGTATATGCGTCCCTCCCCTCCAGCTCGGGCAGGGCGTTGGAAGTCACAGCCATAGCATTTGTACGAGAAAGATACACCCTACACCTAGTGTCTCTACTGTGTCGTTCAACTTACTGCGCCTTGTCAACGCGCGCCAAGGTATGGACATCACTTGTCACTCAGTTACCATAGAGAGTCGTTGTACCAACCTTGCACACTGCGGACGACGCCACCAACGCTGTCGCTGACGTACTTTACTGCGCGCCAACCTACTAGTTCTGTATACAAATAAACATCTCAAGTGCTCTCAACAGTAGTAGTTATGCTGGGACGGCGTTGGTGACAACATCGGCGGCGTCAGTGACGGTGATGACAGCGCGGGTGGTGTTGGTGGCACGGCTTGTTTATAGGTTACCCATACAGAATCAGGCCGAGGCCATGCAAGGGGGCCTTGGCAGCCGGCTGGCAGGCAGTAGTTTGCAAAGACACAGTGGACAGGTGAGAGGGCATCTCGTAGGAAAAGGGCTTTGGGTTTACACACCGGGTAATTTGTAGAACCTCCTGTGGCCCTTGACGCCAGGTGGGCGAAAGACATCCTTGCCAATCATGCAGCTCCTGCTCAATCTCCTTGATTCTCGCCACGCTGATCATGTACATGACATCTGTCGGGCCTTTGTCGGTCCCGGTGGGGGGGTAGACGTACTCGACAACTTTCGCGAGGATCTGCATGAGTCTGGTGTGGGCGTTGAAGGCCTCGAGGAACGAGGGTGTCCCCGGCCGAGGCCGCTGGATGCCCTCTGCGGTGATGTACTCGTCGTCGGCCTCGGTCGGCCAGCGCTGGTCAGTGTCCTTGTCCTGCAAGAGGAGCGGGAGGCCGAGGGTGGTGGACAAGTAGATGTCCATGGAGCGAATGGTGTGGAAGAGCCTCCTCCTGGTCTCGTCTTCGATGGGCGGCAGTGAGGTCTGGGGTAAATGCCGGTGCAGCCCCATGCGCAGAGCCGAGCGAAGTGCGATGCCGACAAAGGTGTGGCAGCCGTTGAGATTGCCCGTGGCCTGAAGAAACTGGATGGTGAAGACGAGAGCTTGCAAAGTGGTCATATCACAGCACTCGGTAATGTCTTGGAGGGAGTGCCTCGCTGACGAGTAGTAGTGGTATCTAGTGTTGGTCCCGATGTTAACAACTGCTGTTCAGGACAGAAAAAGAGAGAAAAAACCACCAACCCTCGTTCAATCGCAACGGCATAATGGTCGGGATTCGTTGGGTCGTTTTCGTCGACGTCGTACATGGACCCCAAAGCCATGGCCGAGAACAACAGGCCGACGAACCTTTGTTGTTCCAGCGTGTATCTCTGTGGGCGTTCCTCATACAGCTTCTCGAACGCCTCCCAGAAAGACGGAACGTGGACGACTCTCAGAAGACAGGAGGCACGGCTGAACGCGTAGTCGCAGAGGTCATGCGCGAGCTGCCGGAGAGGTAGTCTCGAAGTACCGTGGCTTACTACCTGCGACCACGGATTCCTCAGGTGCGCCGGCAGCTCGGTTGAATCAACCAAGGAGGGCCTTGGAGGCTGAGGCAGAAAGGGCATCCTGGAGTCGTACCGGGGCAGGCCTGGCAGGTACTGGGTAATGCGACTCAGGAAGGCCGCCCCCGACGACACACCATGGAAGTTGTACTCGCCAGTGTCGGTACGGTCCAGCTGGTTGGCGTTCTCGACCAGGGGGATGAAGCGCGCCCGACTCTTCAAGGACCTGTCCGAGGCTGCGGGGGTGGCGACGGCCGTCGGTGAGGTGCCAGAGTCCGAAGCCACCTCGGACCCGGCACGATGCTGTACAGGCGAGGTCACCTCCAGGGGACCTGGAGCACCCGCCAGATTGCCGAGATCCACATCCGGCAAGAATCTACGGAGGAGAGTCTCGGCTATGTGCAGTCTCTCCTTGAGCTCATCGATGGCTGGTGACGATTTGGCTTCTCCCTCTCGCTGAGACACGCGAGTGTACAGGCACACTGGCAGATGCGAAGGGTCAGCAATCAGGGGGGCGGAAGGGGGTTGGGCCTAATTACCGGAGTTGAAGTCGGCACAGCTTGAACACGGCCGCTTCCCGTCGCATTTGACCTTCTTGCGTCGGCAGTCGTCACAAGCCTTTGTGGTTCTTCGCCGCTTTCGGGCGACGACTCTGTGCGGCGGCTGCTCCTGCTCCCCCAACCTTGCACGGGCGAGAGAGGAAGACTGCGCCATGACTGCCTGAAACTAAGGCGGCATTGAAGATGTTGGCCAGACCATTCCCGGGTAGAGACACGGAAGCATTGGATCAGTCCTGGGCAAGGGCCTTGGTTGGGCCTGAGATCCTGGACAAGGACAATCGGCGGAACGACTTCGATCCGTAGTGGCTTGGCCGCCCCACCTTGCGCCGCCTAAGGCCATGGCGTCCGGATGCTTGGATCATAGCCGTGGGGTTGGGGGGCCAGTCTTCGGAGGTCACGTGTTTTGGCTGAGGATTCGGTGACGGAGCCGAGGACACGGGGACGGGTTTCTCTAAATATATGCCCCCTTTGAGCCATTTTCTTGTCCTGATCTTCACTACCCATCCATCCCAAGACCAACTGCTGGACTAACACGAAGCAAGACAGCGCTACATGCCTATCAAGACAGTACCTGTTGCTGGTACTGCCCAGGACTGCCCAGGACCGCCCAGGACTCCGGTTTGCCGGCTTGACTGCGATTGATTGGCTCGTCCCGGATAATCGGATTTTAGTAATTTCAGGGGGTTGTGCCGAATACCCGGCTTGACACCATCTGATTGGTTGTCTAGACTCCCCCCACCGTTTCTTTATACTTGGCGCAGAAAAAGAAAACAAGAGTAAAACGATGATGATCCAGGTCAGTCACTTGTCACCCACCAGAAACGAGACACTCGGGGTACCCCAGAATCTAACGCACATTTGTCTTAGGCGCGCCGGCTAACTACCCCTATTCAATAGCCGAAGCCCAAAACCTTATTACTGAGTGATGACGACAACCTGTGCGAAACGATGAACAATCTTGTATTGACGCATGAGCATCCCGAACTTTTGTATCTCTCTATGACATTTGATTCTATCACGGGGCTTGCCGCCGTCTATGTCTGGCACGCCCCTTTTCATCTCTCTCGTAGCCAGATGTCCGGCCACCCATTGTCGTCTAATTGGGGCTTTTTGTTCATAGGATCTAATAACAGTGTTGTGCACCTTACCACCACCACCACCACATACATGCGCCCAAAAGGTTTGCGCCCGGGGTTTCCCACCCCTCCGTAGTCATTCTCTGCCGTTAGCGGGCGAGTTGTTCGCCTTCTCCAAATCTTCCCCCTGCGAACTGTTGCTCGTGAGATACTCGCCGAACACACGCTGCTCAATGTCAATGTCCTTCCAATCCGCCCCCTGGGATTTCCTGGCCATCCGGCGGAAGTAGACGCGCTTAGCCCATTTCCAACCCTCCACGCCGGCGAAGAAGAGACCCGCGGCGATGAAGACGATGCCCCACTCCCAAGAAATGCCCGTATGCTTGAACACAGAGTGGTTCAGAACCGGAATGTAGAGCGTAGGGAACATGGTGACGAAGCCGAAGATGATGGCCCAGAAGAGGAACTTGTTGCGCCAGATGTCGTACATCCACTGCGTGAAGTACTTTTTGCTGCCAGGCTGCATGCGGAAGAAGGATCGCCGCATGTCGATCATTTCCCAGGCTAGGAAGAGCGCAAACCACGTCAACGTCGCGAAAGTCGTAGCACGGGCACGGAAAACGGTCTCGCAAGACTCCGAGTAGCTGTCGTTGCAGTTCTGGCCGAGGTCGCCGTCCCCAAATCCAAACACCACCAACGAGAAGGTTGCCAGGCACAGGGCGGCGATCCACAGCCCGTAGACCACCATATCCACGAGGAACTCGAGCGTGAAGATGCCCGTCTTCAGGCTCTGAGGGGGGCGGCACATGATGCCGGGGACAGCCCGTTCGAACCCGAGGCCCATATCGGGCATACCCGAGGTCACCATGATGACCCAGATGATCTGCACGGGAGCCAGAGGAAAGACCGAGAGACCGCGGCTGTCCTTGAAGACCAGACCAACCAGGAGCGTGCCGGCCTGGGCGATGTTCTCCGCCAAGACATGGAGCACGAACTTCTGGATGTTGTCGAAAATCCGGCGGCCTTCTTCGATAGCCGAAACGATCGATGCGAAGTTGTCGTCCATAAGCACGATATCCGAGGCATCCTTGGCCACGTCGGATCCCGCCTGACCCATGGCGATGCCCACGTCGGCGCGTCGGAGAGAGGGAGAATCGTTGACACCGTCACCCGTCTGAAAACCTTGTTAGCCGGTGCACATAGCCTTAGATAGAAGGGGAAAAGAAAAAAAAAGCAGGCGTCTTACCATGGCACAGAACTTCCCACGGCGGTGGAGCGCTTCAATCATGCGCACCTTGGTGCTCGGGGCGCAGCGGGCGATGACCAGCGGGAGCACGGGGAGGTGGTCGATCTCGTCGTCGGAGAGGGCGTCGAACTGGCTCGCGGTCATGACCATGGCGGCGGCGACGTCGGCGCTGAGGCGGCCCATCTGCGTGGGCAGGATGCCGACCTCGATGGCGATGGCCTTGGCCGTCTCCGGGTGGTCGCCCGTGAGCATGTGCACCGAGATGCCGGCCTCGTGGCAGCTGCGGACCGCGGGCGCCGACTCGGCCCGCGGCGGGTCGTAGAGCCCCACGAGCCCGCGGAACACGAGCTGCCGCTCCACCGCCGCCCGGTCCACGTCCTCCTCGCCGCCCGCCTGGACCATCAGCGTGTCGAGGCCCTCCGTCACCGGCCGGCTGGCCAGCGCCAGCACGCGCAGGCCCATGCCCGCGAACACCTCCATGTTGCGCAGGATCTCCTCGCGGTACGCGGCCGTCATCTCGCGGAAGGCGTCGTCGCCGTCGTCGGCGTCGCGGCACGAGTAGCTCGTGCAGGCCTCGATGACGCGCTCCACGGCGCCCTTGGTGAAGACCCAGTTCTTCCCCGTGCTGCCGTGCTTCATGATGACGCTCATGCGCTTGACGTCGCTGTCGAACGGCAGCTCGGCCACGTCGGTCCACTCCTTGCCGTCGCCGACGAGGTTGAGCCGGTTCCGGGAGAAGCGGCTGGCGAAGACCTGGATGGCGATCTCGGTAGGGTCGCCCCGAGCATGCCATGTCCCGTTGCTCTCGTGGATGGTCGCTAGATTTGCCAGAGTGGCCACCGACAGAAAGTCCTGAAGGCGAACGGTGCTGCTTTCCAAGAGTTGTGCCGGGTCGGCCTTGCTTCCATCCGTAGAGCCTTCCTTGGAGCTCTTGAGGTCCATTTCGGTGGGCTTGCGGGAATCAAAGGCTATAGAACCAAGAGTCGGGTTGAACGGATCGCCCGAGGTGTCCACGGTGTAGGTTCCCATGCCAGGGACCCAAGCAGCACGCGCCACCATCTTTCCTTGTGTCAGGGTACCTGTTTTGTCGCTGCAGATGTCTGTGACGGCCCCGAGTGCTTCTAGCGACTTGAGGTTACGAACCTATCCATTCTCGATGTCAGTGTTTCCTCTTTTCCGGGGTAAGGAGGAATGGGAGGGAAACAGTATAGAAAGTAACATACCACAACATGGCGTTGCACCATTCGCTTGGTACCAGCCGCCATGGTAATGGTGAGCACGACAACCAAGCTAGCAGGAATCATGGACAACCCGGTGGCCACGGCATAGATGATGACCTCCTGACGGGAGTTGAAATTGTTGGCGCCGAGCACGATGATGGCGCAGACGACGGCGATGCCGAACAAGAGCATGGCCAGCTTGCTCAGCTTCTGCTGGAGGGGCGTGCCCACGTTGACGCCGAGGAAGCGGCCGATGGCGTCGCCCAGCGTCAGGGTGTAGGCCTCGAGGTAGCGGGCCGGGTTGGCGCGGCCGTCGGGCTTGCGCTTCACGGGCCGCACTCTGGACTCCTTCTGGCCCAGCGCGGTCGCGATGGCGCCGATCTCGGTAAACGCCCCGGTCGCGAACACGATGCCCTTGGCCCGGCCCTTGGTGACGGTGGAGCTGCTGTACGCGACGTTCAGGCGGTCTCCCGGTCCGGTCGTATCCTCAAAAACCTGGTTCTGGGACTTTCGGACGGGTAGCGATTCACCGGTGAGAAGGGCCTCGTCGGTCTCAAAGTTCTTGGCCTCGACCAGTCTTTGATCGATGTTAGCCTACCTAAGCATATGCGCTGCAGAGGAGGGCTTAGGTTGTGCTTACCTGATGTCGGCGGGGATGGTGTCTCCCATCTTGACCTCCACAATGTCACCGGGTACGATATTGCTCGAGGGCACAACCTGGGACTTGCCATCCCGAACGACAGTGGCAGTGGGTGAGCTAAGCGACCGTAGAGAGTCCATGGTCTTCTCGGCGGAGTATTCCTGGAAGAAGCCAACGACCACGTTGAGCAGAATGACGGCGGAGATAACACCGCCTTCGATCCACGACTGGATACCAAAACTAACGGCCATGGCGAGGATGAGGACCTAGAAGCTAGTTAGTATGATTGGATGAGCAAAGCCGAATGCGACATACCAGGGTCATTGCGTTGGCAATCTGGGCAATGACGATCTTCAGAGGCTGGACGCCCTCAGCTTCTCCCAGCTCATTGGGGCCGAACCTGGTCTTTCGGGTCTCGGCCTCGGCAGCGGTAAGTCCGTCGAGCGCATCCGTCTGGAGTTCGCCCAGGACATCTTGCCAGCCGAGAGCATGCGCGGGCCGCGACAGGGGATCGTTGGATTGGCCCGACACATGCTGAGGCTTGGCCTCATTGTTCTTTTCCATGTCTTTTGCCATTATTAGGCTGGCAGCCAAAGAGTCGGGCGTCAAGGAGGAAGAGCCAGAGGATAGCGGAGGTGAGAAGTAAGAATGTATATGGTTAGAGACTTCTTGGGTGCCCTACTCGAGTGACAGACAGCTAGAATAAGAAAGAATGCAGCCTTATGGCAACCGGCATAGCTCCTTTTATTAGAGTTCTGGAGGCTCCCCGGATATTCGGCGTCGTCGACGTGACCCCATCGGCTCTCCGCTAATGCGCGCCAAGGTTGGTTACGTAGCTATAGCGAAACATAGTTCCGACAAACAGAAACACTTGGGGTGCAACGGCGATACCTGCTTGATGATCAATCACTTCGGTAAATGTTAACCATATGGGCCAAGGTTCCACAGCAGGCGTGCCAAGCTGGATACACGGGGTTAAGACGTCTGCCCAGAACATACCAAGATAACTTCCTTGGCCCCACACTCTTGGCAAGGGCTAGCCCATGGCCGTGTACAGAGAACAACCGGAGTACGATGTCGATAGTCAGTACAATATAGGCTCCCTGTGCAAAAGGCGGTCTGCTCATAGTCGACTGATCACCAGCAAGGTCCGTGTCTTGTCTCGCGGCAGTCACTCCAGTCCCTCTTTGTCGTAGCCAATCCAGTTATACCCCCTATCTCTCGTTATATCTCAAAGCCGTCAATGAGCATACCATGTTGGATGAGGAGAAGTTGGCCCGGGCTTTCTATTAGTATGTCCCTCGATGAACCTGCCCTGTTGCCAAGGCGCTCTCGGTCTCTCGGCGCATATGCCCAGGATCTCGAACCTTCGACTTCTATCCCCGTATAGCTTGTAACGTTTGGCTAGAGGTAGACCAATTTGGCAGCTCGAGTGATGATCTTGAAGAATACCAAAAGGATGAGCTAAAGGAAACTGTATATTCCCACGCAGGTATTAGTTCGAAAACATCTATCAAACACAATCCCGGTTCTTGGCTACCACCTGGTAGATTGGACTCCTTTACTTCCCCAGTATTTACCGCCCTGTCGTTCTCTCGCCATTCTAAAATAAGCAGACGTAAACTACCTATGAAACATTGATGGAACCTCTATAGGGTGTGCTGCAGACTTGGCTGCTTGGGTGTGCCTTCTCCGCGACTATCCCCTGAAACAGCCTGCCTCTTATTGGTCGATCTTCAGCTTCTAATTACTCCTACGTTTCGCAGGTCAGTGCGCAACCTCAACCTCCATGGTACTTACCATTGGTGGGCTGACTGCTGGTTTCTATGTTTGCTTGGAACATCATACGCAACCGAACAAGCTGCCAGAGACAGGCTCAAAGCCAGCCAACAAAGGCATGTACCCGATCCTGTCTCACTATAACCCAACAAAAGCGAAGGATACACACTTGCGGTGTATTCGACACAAGTTGCTGAACCAGGGGAAACGAAGAGTAGTCGGTAGGAATCTTCATCCTTGTCATAATTCCTGCTGAAAGCGTCCATGTCCCACCATTCGTGCTTTAGAGGTGTTATTTCAACAGCAAGATCTTATCTCAGCCATGCTTTTCGCCACTAAGTTTCCAACAATAAGGACAAGGCTTGCAAAGAGTCTGCTTGGGGTGGATATATGGTAGGAGGCCAGCATCTAACGGGGTCACTACATGGCGCAGCTGTTTAGTAGAAATTACAAATGTCGCACGAGACAGAGAGCAACAGGGTTGCTTATTCAAGAGATATCGAGCCGATGGAAAACATAAGGTGCTAGGCTGTCTATGATATAAGGCATGGAAACAGTGAGAGTTCGCCCATGGTGGAGTATTCGTGGTCCATCGAGCATGGCTGATGAAGGAATCTAGTAAGAGGTAATTCTTCGCCGTAGGGCCTATACGCAGCTGTCTAGATTTCTCTGCTTCTGCCTTTTAAACAGGAGGCGATTCTATAGGTAATGGGGTGAGACAATATACAACCGAGAGGTTCGTTTTATTAATATACCTTTAAAAGGGGCACGCACCATAGGTTCAAAGGAAACAAGCTTTTTTCTTCAGCACATGACTAATAATCCATGGCAAGAAGAAAGAATAAAGCTTGTTTACAGAACTAGTCACCCCTTGCGTGGCCTACGAGCCATTGTAATAATGCTGACATTAAAGTGAATAATAGGGAAAAGTTTGAAAATTATGAAGAAAACAGCCCCTGAAGGGAGTTCTCACCGACCAGGACAATGACATTTAATCAGCGGGTCGAGGGAACTCGAGGACTAAGTCTCCCTCGGGCGTACCACAATGAGGACAGAGATCATGCAGGTGGAAGTGGGCAGGATGTATGAGACCACTCGTTTCTTTTTTCAAAAGAGATCAGTGCCGCAACACCTCCAAACAACTATCACCTCTGCTTCTTCTTCTGCCTCTCTCTTCCCCCTTTTCCTGAAGCTTCCAGCCCCCCCCCTTTCTGAGGAATATTCTTCCCCTCCTCTTCATCACAAAACATCTGGTGTGTGGGCGACCGAAGAGGAAGGAGAACAAGATGAACAAGCCAAGACGCAGCTTATCTGTGTTTGACAATTAGCTTGTGTGATCCAGGTAATCCCAGAGACCACAGTGGTATTGGCCGTTGACTTGCTCGGCCCCATCCTCACCCAAGCAGTCGTCCATGATACACTGGGTCACGATTGCAGCGATTCACCAGCTTGGTGGTATCACAGCCACCTGTCCATGTCTTTTGGGGGGACAAAGAGAAAAGGTTGACGGGTGTCGCGTGCGACGGAGAGCAACAGGGGTGACATGTACGTAGTAAATGGAGCTTGATGAAAGTAATAAAGTGCTACGTAAAGGGGGAAGCAAACGCTGCAGAAGAGAAGAACTCTACCGTGAAATACATGGACAAAAGGAACTATGACTAGGCTGTAAAACCCTACTCGTGTGCCAGACACCTACCACTTCTGTGGCAGCGGGAGGAGCTTTCAAGTTATGTATGTGCGTGTGCGTGTATGTTTTTGGGTATGTGGTGGGGAGAGGACGGCACTCGGGTTGTTGCAGAGTGGTCGCCGTCAGTCTTCGTCGCATCCGTCGCCCTCCTCATATTCCTCGCGATCGGAATCATCGCCCTTGGAATCATTGCCGCCTGGGGAATCACCGCCGCTCGGGGATTCACCACCAACCGGGGAACCACTACTGTCCCCGAAATGGCCGCTGCCTCCGGAGTGATAGCCGGTGACGGGGGCACGAGTCCCGCCGCTGAATTCGGCGTAGTCAGCGCCGCCTCCGGAGTGACTGCCGCCGGGAATGATTCTAGCCCCACCGGTCGAATTTGCTGGGCTCCTCGATGGGCTTCGCGGCACCAACGACCCGGGCGCCCATGTCGCTCATGAAATCGGGCGAGGTGTCGGAGTCGACGTCTCTGGAGCCACCGGCGTCGGCAGGGAGGCAGAGCGCCGGGTAAAGACCCCCGCGAGGAGTGGGATCAGGGAGCAGCGCATGGTCGAGGCTGGTTTGTATGTAGCGAAGAGAGCCTTCTCGGGGACGGAGGGATTGTGAAGGCGGGCGGTAAGTCCGAGTGTGGATGTCTACCTCTGATTCGGCGGGTTTACTTTATGGTGGGAAGAATCAAGACGCACCCACCTCCCTGGCCAGGACGAGTATCATTCATATATGTCCTGATAGGGCCTCCTAGGCTCTCTCATAGTAGAATCACGCAAAAACACCCAACCATGTCCTCACACATGGCTAACGGAGCCGCCAACGCCGCTAGCAACAGCGGTGATCTGCCGGTCTCAAGGGAGCCTGATTCCGAGAGCCGTTGAGGTGAGCCTAGAATTTTCCGGGCCTTCGTTTTTGCAAATGCGAGAACGGATTGAGAAGGTAAATCATCTCTTGTTGACGACATGCGGGCTCCTTCGCCATGGAACCTCAAAATTCACGGGCCATATACATTTGGCATGTGGAAATTGGTCAAGGCCCTTATTTCGCTTCTACGATTGGCCGGCAGGCAGAAGTCGGAAGTTCACGTTTATACAGGAAAGCAGCGTATTGAAATTATCTCGTTATGGCAATTCGAGCGGGGTGGCTCGCTTTCCTGTCGTGTGTCGTGTCTCACAAACATGGAGTGGTGGTTGGGTGACAACCGCTGTGGCTATGGCGAGGGCGGGTTGTTTCCGTTAGGGCCAAGTTCCGTCAGTGGAGTAAAAACTGGAGCGCGGATCACAGATTTAGTGGAATCCGGGGTCTGGTCTGGGGGAGGAGGCGAGGCCTGAGCCACTCAAATCTCATGCATCTGCTTTATTGTTGCAGAATGAATGGGATGATGCGTGAGGGGCAGGGAGAGAGAGACACACACACACACACACACATACACGCTCAGATACACACAGATCACAGAGAGAGAGAGAGAGAGGGAGAGAGAAAGGGAGAGAGAAAGGGAGAGAGAGGCCTGCATGCATACTGTATGTACGTAAGGAACATGGGCTACCTGGGCTTGCCTACACCGGAGACGTGGAAGACAAATAGCCTGCTTTCTGCGCCGCCCTCGTACTTCCTTGAATGATCCCAATTCTCCAACCCCCAAGTTCTGAATCTCTGCTTTCCCCTCTTCTCTCGCCCGAGTCCTTCTCTCTTGTTATTGTCTCAATTGTTCCCCAATTGTACCAAGAAAATAAAAGCCTCGTCCAACTCTCCTGCCGACAACCCCATGGGGCTTGGAATTAGCGCAACGACTTGCTGACAGCTTCGAACTCTATGGGGGAAACCTGTAAAAGTCTAAGCAGGATCTACTGCCGCCAGCGTCGACGTAACCTCTGAGGACCTTTCTGGGGCTTGGATTTCTTCCTGACGTCCCCCGAGAGTATCATCTCTGTTCCCCTCACATTTTCTCCTTCTTCTTCCTCACTCGACCACCCTTATGAACGGCAGCAGGGGCACTCGCTCTGTGGCCTAGTTGAAGAGAGCAGTCGACTACACTCATTACCTGGCGACCGTTACCATGATCAACGCATCCGGCCTTGCGGCGCGCACTCAATGTGAGGGCTGGCTCAATGCACGCCACACATGGGCAGCGACCGCTTCAAGGCACTCTTCCGCCCCCTCCATTACTCATTGCTCGTTCTGGTGATGGCGCCGCATTT
Organism: Apiospora pterosperma; assembly: GCA_019976485.1. Lineage (NCBI taxonomy): Eukaryota > Fungi > Ascomycota > Sordariomycetes > Amphisphaeriales > Apiosporaceae > Apiospora > Apiospora pterosperma. The sequence continues at coordinate 198,753 of JAFBMP010000009.1, forward strand.
TGGCAGTCGTCGCCCTGAACATGAACCTCCTGCCTGATTCAACGTCTTCTGTATGTGTGCGCATGTGCACTATCCAAGTGGGATTTCCCCATTCGATATTTCACTTGAAAACCCTTTCCGGAAATACTCCCTCTCACTCGAGAGATGGGCGCTTGCTTGCTACGGTCATTCGTGTCAAGCGAGCGAGTGGCCACGGTTCACGGTCCACGATGCAACAGACTGCACCGGCGGGAACTGGACCAACTCCTGAAGGGCACTGTCGAGCGCATCTCTGTACGGTTTCGATTGCCTTTCTTCTTCGTCGCGTTGTTGCTGGGTCTTCCTATCGACTCTTGATACTCGCCAGTTCGGGTGGGCCGCTTCCTAGAGGGACTGCCGAGAGATCGTTGCTGTTTCCCGCATGTCGCTCGTTCACCGTCGCTGCGTCGAGAGGGCGTGCCGTGCCTAACGTCAGCCGACGTTCTTCGGGTGGGCATTGGTGACTGGAGGACTTGGGATTGTCAAGTTCGGCTGGGGCGGGGGTCGAGACCTGGATTGATTTGCAATCTGCAAAATTGGACGCATTGGACGGACACACGAAGAACCGAGACGAATTCTGGGGGAAAGGAGCGAACTTAATAGTCGGCCCCAGAGTACCCCTTACCGAAAGCGGGCCTGAACTACTTGCATACGACTTGACTCCATCCTGATCCATTGCCCCGAAGGTCGGTCTCAGCAGCGAGCGAGCGGCAAGCCAGCAAGCTGAAGGAAGGGAGGATTATGCCATCATCAGGTCGTCCGTCCTCAATCGACAAGGACCGCATCTACACGTTGCTATCCCCGGCATGCGATTGGATTGGATGGCCAACGACTCTGGCTCAGCAGTTCAGCAGAGTTGAGTGGAAAGTGGACCTCTCCTCGACGACGATAGCGACCATGCGCTATTGAGAGACAGAGACACAGATCAGAAGTACTTAAGCAAGTACGCAAGGGGGACAAAGCTGGGGAAAGTGGACAAAGTAAGTACCCAGTGTTGTGCCCAGTGCATTTGGCCTGTCTCAGTTTCTGGCCTGCCCTGCTTCTATTTGTTTCCCAAAAATGACCGAGGATAACCAGCGAAATGGGTGGGTCTCTTTGGGGAAGAAGCAAAGAAAAAAAAGAGCCTAAAAAGCCCTCACCAAATAAATGGCCCTCCCCAGTCTGTCCGCCAGTGTGAAACACGATTGAAGCCATCGTCGAAGACAGACAGTTGAGAAGACAGTCGAGTTGTCAATTGAAATGCCAACTGAAAGGAGTTCTGGCATGATATCCCGTACCAATTGGAGTCAATTGATTTGATCCCCGCGTCAATTGCAGTCAATTGAGCTCATGTGAAGTCGTCATCAGATGCGGGACATGGACAGCATTAGTCATCGCGTGAGATGCGAACAAAGAAAAAAAGGATAAATATCTTGAGCCGTATCCAAGTCCAGGAGTAGGTTCAGGGAAAGATGATGGTTGTATTTTACAGGTCCCGCGATGACTTTGGACAGAATTCCCCCATCTTCAGCCACTTGTCTACAAACGATCTCAATGCTATGCAAGTCTACCCGCCAAATGCCCCCGTCTATCCCCAGGACATGTCTACCACTATTAGTCTATGCTGGGTTCTTTTCCGATTGAACACGGCACGCATACATGGGCTGACATGAGTATGTCTACATGATGCAGCATTGCCCTTAGATCGCCCTTCACACAACGCTGATCATACTCGTCGTGTGGGTCCAGCCTCCGAGATTGGAGAGTGCGCTTAGGTCTGTTGGGACTCCAGTTAGTACAATGGGGTTGCACGAGAGGCCGCCTTTCTTTTGCACAGATATATATATCGGCTTGGGGGACACGAGGTGAGCACGTACGAACTTGGCCATGAGGGCAACCATGAGATCGAAGAGACCGATGGCCTCGACGAAGGCGAAACCCAGAATGGCGTAAGAGAAGAGCTGGCCACGGAGGGCAGGGTTGCGGGCAACACCGTTCAGGAGGGCGGCGAAGACGAGACCGATACCGATACCAGCACCAGTCAGACCGATGGCGGCGGCACCCATACCCAAGTTCTTGGAGACCTCGACCATGGCCTGGGCGATCTCGGAAGAGTAGGCGCGGCGGGTCTGGAAAGCCTGGCGGGTGGTGGCGTTGATGATCTTGGAGGCCTGCTGGCGCTTGACGGTCTGGAAGGCGTTGTCTGTACGAATTGGGGCATCACGATTAGCCAATTGGTTTGATGGTGGACGCATCACATGATTCAATGGCCATGTCCATGATAGAGCTTGCTCGCTTGCTCGAGCTTCGAGAGCTCGGAAGCTCACCCCCAAGCTTCGTGGCAGGGATAAAAATTTTCACACGTACTGGACATGGTGCGCTTGGCAGCAGCAGAGGAGACCTGGACTCGCATGGCAGGTCGAGCGACCTTGGTGCCCATGGAGGAGGCGAGGCGGGAAGCAGCAACACGGACGGAGGCCATTGTGATGGATATGGGTTGAGAGGAGATGGTGGTGGTGGTGATGCGGGAAAGATGGATAGCTTTGAGATGGATAGGAAGGGAAGATTGGATCTGGAGCAAAGAGCTTCTTGACGGGTGTGTGGGAAGAAAGGAAAGGAAGGGGGAGCTCCAAAAGAACCAAAAGAACAGGTGGACGGAGGAACAGCTGAGCCGAAGGGGGACCCAGTTGGGATGGATGGTAGATGGACAATGGTTTCGGTAGCGGTAGTGAGAAAATCGGGAATCGCACTGGGCTGGGTGATGGCTGGGTGAAGGGTGGGTGAAGGGGGACGACTGGACGAGTTGGCTGGCGAGACGCAAAAAAAGGGACTGAAAGAGACAATATCATCTCAGAATCCACTACCAACCTACGACGGGTGGACCCGACCTCGATCCAAGCTTTTGCCAGAAAATTTGCTGAAGCTACCCAAACAGGACAAGGCTGACAGAAATTTCACTTGATTCGTTGTACAGGACACGCGCAAGGACCTCGGGACAATCCGGGTCACCGTCATCTACCATGCTTTATTTCTTGTGTCGACATTTGGGAAATGTCTGCTTCAGCCCCGGGAACCCCGGGAGTGCGCAACAGATACAGCCTCTTGCTGATGACGATGACTTCATCCATTGCGAGAAAGAAGAAGGCGAAAAGGAATGATGGAACCCGATACCAACATCGACGGGCCTTGCGAGTCTCATCTACATGGCCATCTCGAGATCAGTCTCTAGCTAGTCTTGCCCAAGAGCTGGGCTCGCCTGGAATGAGCGATTTCTCGGATGATGATGCAAGAGAGCCTGAGGCCCGAGGTGAGACTGGGCGAGACTGGGTGAGACAGGGGGGAAGCAAGTGACCCCCACTGCCGTACCCACTTGGGTTGATGAGCGTCAACACTTTGGACACGTGGTGGAGATTTCCCAGCAAAACCAGTGCTGGGAGGAAAGGTATATAAGAAGGGAGACGGCCTCCCAATTTGTCGAGTGTCCTCTTGACGGTGTAAGGGGAAAAAATATGACGACGGAAATTTGCTTGAAAGTCCAAGGCTCACTCATCGTGCTGTGCGACCGACATGCCACTTACCTTCCTCGCTACCACTCCAGCGCTCCTGAACAAGACCTGAGATGTCGAACACGCATCAACTCTTACTTGCGACGCGCTTTCCACCCCCCGTTTCGAAACTTTCCGGACAGACCATGACTGCGAGAGTGCGAACTGTGATAGAAACCCGCGACGTCGGGATGAGAAGGATGGGACGGATGTGTGCCCTCGATTCACTTTTCAGAGATAAGGAGCCCAGCAAATGAGCATGTTGTGTTTGCTTGGGAGGGCACACCCCGACGCCAAAGCGTTCTCCGGCCACTCAGAAATCCATGAATCATGACGGGCCATGAATGTCAACCCTTTTGGCGGCAGACGCCAAGGGAACCTGCATGCGTGTCTTGCCAGCCTTGGTCCTAATCTGAACCTCAAACCTGTCCAGCTCAGCCGCCCCCTCGGCCTTGTAGGTGAAAGCCAGCTTGTGAGCCCAGCGCAGTCGTTCGCAGGTTTCGCTCATTCAATTGTTCTTGACGAGACGTGTCTAACGATTTGCGACATGACTACCGGGTAAGCATTATTGGAAGGTAAGCATAGACGAGACAGTAATTTCAAATTGCTGTCTCTTTTCTTTTGTTTTTCTTCTTTTCGTCGGGGACTGCTATGGCTGGTTTGCTAGCTGCGAAAAGTTTTCGAGGTTGCTGTTTCCAAGACTTAGGTTAGGTGGTAGGTGCGTTCATGTTCCCTGCCCAGCCTGGCAGTCGCGGCTGATATCGGGTCGGCGTTCTGAGTCTTGCTTACCCGAGATTTCGTGTTTGCTTCGATGGGATGGTCTTGGGTTACAGTTTGCAGAGATTAACATATGATTCCAGCTATCTGCTCATCAGCGTGTCAGCAAGGGAAGAAAAAAATAAGCAGGAGCAAGATTATTCCGAATAGTCTACTCGATCGATTTAATTCTCAAGCCCAATCTAACGACGCCGTCTCTGATATTCCTAGCAAGGCTAGAGTGTCTCTTTCGCCTGCAGGGCAGCTCTGTCCCGGAGCTAGGACGACGTATCGAGCCAAACATCAAAGACTTTAATATTGAAAGGTCCAATCTCTACCGATGTCTACAGATAGATACTAATTGGTTCAATGGAGCCGTGTGTTTGTTTCCCCCCATCCTTATCTCTCTCCCAACACCCTGACTTCTGTTACAAATGAATTACTTGCCGCATGGAAAGGGAAAGCTCTGTCGTAGAATCGACAACTTCAGACAGCATTTCGCTCATCGAATTACGTCCGGGCGATCCGATTAACTCGAGCAACGCCCGCCAAAACCTCAGCGAGTCCGATATGCATCCAATCGAATTTGCGACTGTCCCACCACCTAGACGATGCCAATCGGGCTGATGCTTCCATAAAACACGATACGTGACGATCAATCTGGCCCCTCCGCCCCGAGTACCATCGCATATGCCGACGTATCTCTTCACGTCGTCGAACTCTGATACGTGGATTGGGACGGTGCGGCTCGAGCCCTCTACTACGTACGGAGATCGGATGTCGGGCCAGATCTCTGTAGCCTATAGCCCTCGATAGGTTCCACCCGATGCGTAAAGAGACATCGAACATCGGGCCTGGGTATTTTCTGGATAATCACATGCTTGTGTAGTAAGATAAGCCCTACCGAGCCGGGTAGAGAAGGCAGACGGCTGGGCTCGAGTCAGGATATCTCTGGCAGAATTGATCACAGTGCAGGTCGATGACTAGCCTCGCGCTGTAGATCCGATAAGTCTGTATCATTGGTAGTCGTAAGGAGGCACGCAGCCTCTATCCCTCGTTTCTTTTTGTTACCCTTCTTTCTCGGCCCAGTGTTGGTCTCGAGCGGGCGGGTGTTTGGCTGTGTCGGGATTGATGTCGGCTGCTTGGTGAAACGCCCAGGTTGGTGCATCGCAGTCCTATCATCCTGCCCGCCATGTGCAGATAGCTCGATGCCAATGTTAATCAAGAAGAGGAGGTATGGGTATAAAAGGTCTTCGAGCTCACGATTACACCTACTTGTAAGGAAAAACCCCTATTCGATGCCGCTGCTAGCTACTGGACGAACCATTTGTATCCCGCATGACGGGATACAGTCGAAAGGTAGACAGTTTTGAGTTGCCGGTAGTGTTCAAGGCTCCAACACTGTTTGTCCCCAACTGTAGACATCGGTTTCAGCCACGCTGGTGCGAGTACAGTCATAAGCCGCAGTTCGTAGGGGCCTCGACTCCGCCCAATTCTGTGTGTTGTTGGTTCGCCTTTGTTTCTTATGGCTGCCCGGCATCACTCTGCTTTGTCTTGGGTCTTCATGGCCATCACTATCTTGATAGCTGATTAAGGCGGGAATCAACCTCGGCTCACGCTCTATCTCCCTGGATCTACCCTCCGGACCAATCGTCTGGAAGGTATCTTCGAATATAGGTTTGAGTGCCCCTATGCCGTCAAGGATCTATCGCCTTCCTATGACTTCCGACGACAAAGATTCGCATAATGCCACTTTTGGCAGGGAATGGGCGTATGCTCTCTCGAGCCCTTTCCTTACGCTGCTGGTCATAGTCATTGCAGAATGAGGGAAACACCCCTTAGATCCACTGCACGTTGAGGTCGAGTTCTACTGAGCCCTTTAGTAATCTTTGGATTCTTTCCGCGTGTTGTTCAGGCTGATCAGGAGAAAGCAAGCTCGGGCACAGGTCAGAGATGTTGGTAACTTAGCATTTTATCTTCTTATACCTTACCATTTTCTGAACAGCACGAGTATGGATACCTCCTGAGGCGAGACATGGAGTCGCCGCTTCTTGAGTTGTGCTGCCGCCATCAAAATCTATCTAGCCACCAATGGATTCAGCAGCATGCCAATAAATCAAGCATACGTCTCAGAGCATTTCACTCAGTAGGAGATGGTCTTGAATTCTTATATTAACAGTTGAATCATTGAACAGCTTGATGTTTATCTTCTATATCCGCGGCTGTTACAGAAAGTAGAAGAAGGAACATCATGGCAACAGACCAACTTAAGACGCTACTCCTAGAAAGAGAGCGAGAGAGACAGAATAAACATCTTGACGTCACGGGGAGGCGACATAAAAAGTTTGAGTAATGAAAGGGGTCCAAAGGCGAAGCACCATTTCCATTATACTCGTCAGACTCTCCAACTTTGCGCCAGTAGTAGGTAGGAGTGACTGCCATTCATCTTGAAATCCACATCCTATATTCATGTCAGTCGAGACAAGTACGCTCTGTAGGCAACAGAAGGGAGTAGCTCACATCCTCAGTGGTCTCAACCAGAAATGATATTTTGCTCCAGTAGTAAGAGCTGTTTACGTGTGGGAGAGAGATGAATACATATCATCGTGGATGGCAAACAACTCGCGGTCTAGGTGGCCTTGGTGGCAGTGACAACAAATGACATTACAGGCATGGCGATGACTCTGGCAGGTGAGAAAAGCACCGGTACGATGGCGAATAATGTAGTAGTGGCCTTTGTCTTGGGACACGCATTCGCCGTGGATAACTTCAAGGAGCTCAAGCCAGTGTACCATAGCACGGGCAGCAGCTCGGTAAAGTGCCCGTCCGTTGTACCATCGGTACATCCCAGGTCATTGCATGCAACAAGGGATCGAAAAGTACTAGTAAAGTGTCTGCCAGGCAGAAAGAGATAGGGGCTAAAGATGAAGAAGTTGTGTCATATCGAATAGGATCATTCCCCTGACAGACGGGCAGAAGAAAATACCGGAGATTGCTACATAAATCCATCTCGCCAAGCTACTTGATGTAATCAAACACTGTTCGAACTCCTACAGATCGGCCACCTCCACGTTCAACTCCTTACACACGTCCAATACCCTGGCATCGTCCCATGGCGACGCTTCCTCGGGAATTGCAAAGTTTGGACAGCTCGACCCGGCCCGTTGCACCAACTCCTCAATGCCCTGTCCATTTGTGAAAGAGTACACCTTGACGTAGCGACTGGCGAAGTCGAGGGTGAAGCTCGTGCCCGCCGACACCACGAGGGTCTGGCCCTCGCGGACCTCGCTCCACGCCGCCGCGGCGCCGGCGGCCCGCAGCTTGACCCGCAGCAGGCCCTCCTGGACGCAGAAGCAGTGGTCGACGGCGGCGAAGGTGAGCCAGCGGCGCAGGGGCGCCTTGGCGGCGCCGTAGGCGCTCGAGGACTCGATGCTCGAGATGGCGAACTTGCCCGCGCACTGCGACGCGAGGATGAACGGCCGCGAGAGGACGCCGCCCAGGAGCCACCGCGGCCCCGTGTCGGCGCGCAGGTAGTACGGCTCCAGGGGGCCCCCGAGCCGGTTCTCGGACGGGAGCCACTCGGAGACCTCGGGCGGGGCGTAGTCGCGGACGAAGTTGACGTCGAAGTTCTCTTTCGTCGCCATCATCTTCCCCATCAGGTGCTTGCCGAGGTCCCGGCTGTCCATCTCGGGGACCACCACGCCCTCGTACGACTCGGCGACGTAGCGGAAGAAGTTGACCCAGTCGCCCGGCGCCACCAGCCCAAACATTTCGGTGTGGGGGCCCAGGAGCTCTGGGTTATGTATGACTTTCTATGAACAAGGTTCGGCCGTTTTCCGTCAGTATAAACTGCCATGGACCAGGGTCACTGCCAAGGAATACCAGGGGCTTACAGGAGGGACATAGGCGAAATCACCAGGGCCCATAATTCGGCACTTGTCTCCATTCCAGAGCTTCAAGTAGCCCTTGCGGACAAGGAAGACATCGTGGGCTTCGTTGTGCCAATGGAAACCAGGGGCATCGGACAGGACAGCGCCACTTGAGAAGACGGCTATGCCGCCATTCGTTTGTTTCGAAGAGGCCAAGATGCGGAAAACGCCCTTGCTTCCGGGAATGGTTAACCTCTCACCCTCGAGTTGGTCGATGATATAGCTCGTCCTGGCATCTGGCGGGGTGGTTTGAACTGGAATGCTCATTGTGACGTGGATAAAGCCGCTAAACTTTGATATAGAGTATTTGCTAATAAGAAGCTCAAACAGAGAGATAGGATAATACCGGGTGGCCTTTTAACTGTCTGGGTCTCTCCAAATATCATGTGATGGGGGGGGACACGGCTAACCTCAATTCCAGGATTTCAGACGATCACCGGAATTCCCGTCGCGCCGCTGCGCCCCATCCGGAAAACCCGCTACTGTCAATGCCTTAATCCACTCACTGTGGTCTCGGTTGGGGACTTCGGCAAGTCCAGTTTTTCAACCAATGCTTTTATTTGAAACAAGCTGCAACGTCTTTGCCACCATAATCACGGACAGGGTTCTTCTGTCAAACCCCCAAGCATCATGGCAGATCAGAGGAGATTCAGAGCCGTGTACAAGACTGTCGAGAGTCAAGAAATAGACACTGACGTCTATGTGCCACCAGGAGGCAGGGATGGAAGTCCTAAAGACTGCCCCGTTCGTGCGGCTCCCGTATTCACCTTGCCCTATTCACTCTGGCCATGTGCTTTTGGGACTAATATGCCGTACTCGCAGTGATAAACATCCATGGCGGTGCTTTCATGCTTGGCTCATCACGAATGGTGAACCTCGATCAAGTGGAAGACTGTCTGCAGCGTGGCTGGATCGTGGTGGCCCCCAACCACCGGCTCTGTCCTCAGCTCAATCTACTTGAAGGGCCCATCGGGGATATCAGGGATCTCTTGGCCTGGATCTACGATGGGAGTCTACAGAAAGCCATCGACCAGCAGGCATATGGGGACATGCATGTTGTCGACATGAACCATGTCTTCGCCTTTGGCACATCGTCGGGTGGCACATTGGCACTGTGTCTGGTGAGTTGTGGTATCACTGAGATCTCAGCCGCCCCCCAGACCCCAGATCGGTGGTGGCTCTTCCAGCTTTGTACGCTAACAACTTTGTAGGGTTTTGGTGTGCCACGTCCGGTAGCCGGGATCTACGACATGTACGGGCCTTGCAAGTTTGACGACCCCTTCTGGACGACAAAACTCCCCCATCTCGCGGCCAAGATACCCCCTGGGCTTACCGATGACTTTCTGAACAAGGTGTTTGATGAAAAGCCCGTGCCCATCACGGGCGGGGTGTCTCTAGAGGGCCAGGCGGCTGGACCGCCCAACTTCAACGATCCCCGACAAGCCTTTGCCATGACGCAGATTGCCAACGGCAACGTCATGGATGCCATCTTCCCATCCCGGCAATGGGACGCGGTGGATCCTATACGCAACATGAGCTCGGACTTTCCCCCGACGTTTATCGTGCACGGGCTGAGTGACACTATGGTTGCCATAGGCCTGAGCAGAGCATTGTTCACAGCTCTCCAGGACCACGGCGTAAAGACGGGCATGAGGGAGATACCGGATGAAGAGCATACCTTTGCAGCACGTATGAAGGTGGGGTCCAAGACCTGGAACTTGCAGCGCGAGGGATTTGATTTTCTGCAGTCTTTGATCTAGTCATAGGACCGCTTTGTAAATATTGCCTGTCGAGCATCTGGATCTCTCGGGCCGAGACTAGATAAAAGCAGGAATGCTGATAACGAAGAGCCCCCACGGGTCTTGTGGTTACTCCATGATGATGCATTTCAAGGGTCATTATATCGTCCCCCTATCCCGACGAAGCCAAGTTTGATTTCTGCAGGCATCAGGCTATACCGAGTAACTTGTTTTCCGGCAAATGACTTTTTGAACATGATCATATGTCGTTGCTCCTAGTTCAGCGTCACATGGTGCAACATACACGCAACCACGCCGTCCTTGGAAGATCTGGAAAGAGAACAGATGGGTAAGCCAGACTTCTCATATGTCGAAGCATCCAATGTTCCAGCTCCTGAAGTGAGCCCTTGGGACTGTGTCAAGGAGAACCCCAACGCATGTTGTTGGAGCTTGTGTGCAAATTGCGCCCTTTACCCCTGGCTATCGACAACATGAGTGTAGTGTGTACTCTTAGAGTCGGCACATGGGTGATTAGATACTAAAACCTCGTCCTGTCGGTCAACACAGTCTTGTGAACATGTGACATTAGACCATATTTCAGCATGCTCATCAGTATATCTTCCACCTTCAACCGCATCAAAACCACGGATGAGTCTGCATTCCAAGTTATATTTGTTGCAGGCTGTATGTTTCCTGCCATTTTTGCTATCGGTCTGATGCGTCTTTCTAACAAGGGCAGGAACATAGACGCACGCACTGTAGAGATAGAACAACACCATTGAAACAGAGCGTCGCCCCAATCTCGAAAAAGTCTCATATCTGGAGGTAAGCCTTGTTCATCTCTCGTAGACTAACCCCAGACACAGGCTTCTAGAAACATGGGAACCATTATAATTGCAGGCCGACCTTTCGCCGGCAATCGTTTCTAAAGCGGCGGACGAATATAGTGTGGCTCAGTCCTGCCGAAATGGCTTCTCCTTGTTGACCATTTCATGCACTTCAAAGTAGGCATCGTAGCCGTAGAGCCAGGACTGTACCTGTGGACACGTCCATCTGCTGGGGAATGGTGCCTTCACCTCCTTACCTAACTGCGAGAGGAAAAGCTCGTCGCGGCGTTCCTGCTCGGGACCATCTGGCAAGTGGAAATCGGCTCTCTTGGTTCAAAAAGTCAGCGCAACTTTGAACGGAGTAGAACCGGGTCAACCAGACCGGAGGATTATGTACTTACCTGTTTGAATGTCTCTCTGACGATGGCATCACCACGGGCCTTGCGCAGCTTTTCATACAGCTTCAAGGCTTTGGGAAGTTGTTCTTTGGTTTGCATAAAACCGAGAAGGAGGCCCAGCACCGCCCCATCCTCAACGGCGGAATTGGCGCCCTGAGCTAGGTAGGGAAGCATGGGGTGGCAGGAGTCTCCGCTGTAGGGCAACACATGGTCAGGAATGTACGTGCTGGGTTCTTAGCAGCTGTATTGACTGACATCATAACAACATTTGATTTCTCGTTGACCCACGAATCCAACACATCGACTGCAAAGATGGGTGTCAACAGATGCAGGGGAAGATGAAGTATGGGAACTTACGATGCATCAGCTTCCACTTGTCTACCTCATCTACCAGACCCAAGAACCTGGAGAGAACTGGGTCCCAGCCGTTGAAAAGGGCCTTCATCTCTTTGATGGAGCCCGGCTGGCGACTCACGCCAGGGGGAGGTTGTCGGGCACTAAAAGCACAATGTTATACATGTCGCCGTCACGTAATGAGTAGCCTACGGCATGGGCACCCGGTCCGATCCAGATGTGGCACTTGGGATTCTTGACCCATTGCCCCAGGTCTTCCGAGTCAATCTGGTCGAGACGGAGAACGACGCGATATGCTAGATCTCCAGTCGGTAACGGTGGCTGGTCTCTGCCGAGAAAGCTCGAGCGGCACCGCGACCACAACCCATCTCCCGCCACGATGAGATCTGCTTGTGCTTTCGTGCCGGACTCGGTGACGATTTCAGGTCTGTCCAGGTCGAAATTGATGCTTTGTATCCTTTGATGCATCCTGAACTCGACGCCAAGCTCTTGCGCTCGCTCGTAGAGAGCTTGCTGTAGGTCTACTCGATGCATATCGAGCAGAGGGGCGCCGTATTTGGCCCGGACCTTCTTGTCGAAATCATCCTCTTGGGCGAGAATCTCGCCCGAGTATCGATGCACAACGAACGAGGTCGGCTCAGCGCCAGAGGCCCATAGGCTTGCAGGAAGATCCCATCGCTGCAGGATCTTGGTGCAGTTTGGCGTCAGTTGTAAACCGGCTCCGACCTGGACAGTTGTCAGTAATTAGCTGGTCTAAACAGGGTTTGAGATGCAGCAGTCTAACTTCAGAGAGCTCCTTGGCTGACTCGAACACGGTAACAGCATGACCAGCCTGGACAATTGAGATTGCTGCAGCTAGCCCGGCAAGACCTGCGCCGACAATGATGACGTCCAAGCGGACTGGTGATCTGGGGTGGGAATCGGTCTGGTGCTGGGAGGCTGCCATTCTGTTTAGCGAGGTCTACAATGAAGTCGGGCCTAGGCAAACATCTGGGGTCAGAGCAGGAGAACGACTTGATTTAGACTCACCCATCCATGGGGGCGGTTGAAGTCCCGGTTGAAGGCCAGGAACTCTCCGGTTTCTCTTGGCGAGACTTCACCCCACGACTCCACACAGTCTCTCCATCCCGTCGGCATATCCGGTGCTTCAGTCTAGGCGGGTCTTTGTCACGCCGCGTCTCTTCCTTGAGGGGATCTGAGCCGAAGCTTGTTACCGTGGCTCCATCTATAATAGATAGATGTAATCGCACGTGTGTTACGGAGGAGTTTCTCAACAACCACAACTAAAGATAACATTGGAAAACCATGGCACCACAAGGCCCTTACAAGCTGGTGACAGTGAACACGGCACCGGAGCGAGCCAAACTATTGATTGGCCGTGCCGCTGAAGTACTGAAGGATCGATACGTGATTGACTACGTCGCAAACTGCACAAGTGAGTCTCTCTCGCGAGGTTCGAAGAGGATGGATGAATCCAGCACTAGCTAATTATGGGCGGAATCAGGCAAAGAAGAAGTCGCCGACAAAGTCAAAGAATTCCAACCCGATATACTGGTACGTGCTAACCTAAAGCTTCCGTCCCATCGGAAAGCACACGAAGGCTGATCTGAAGTCTGGCGAGGCAGTTTTCGGCTTCTATGTGGACGAGGGAGGACGCAGCCGAGATACAAGAGACGGCGAGGTCGATCAAGCCTGACATCAAGACACATGCGATTCCATTTGGCCTCCAGGTGAATCAAGGCCCCGACGCTATTGTAGAACATGTCGTCGAGATTTTGCCAAAACTTCTCGGTTAGAAAGTGCTGGGAATGGGAATGGAAATGCGACTTAGATTAGGTGCCTGAGTACTCCAAATTTCTCAATTCTCTCCGCCTGTCCCTGGCTCTCTGCGGGGCTTTTCTCCGCTGAACTGAACCTGCCAAGTTGCTTCACATTTGAATCCTGAAGTACGTTTTGCTGAATCAAGATTCTGTGCCCGACGTTACAACTAATCATAACTGCTCTTGGAAGTTTTCTTTTTTCCGTCTGCAAGCCGCATTTTCGTCACTTCCTGCAAATGGACGGGCAACAAGAGCCCATCTTGGAGGCTCCCCCGGCTGCCGCGGGAAGACAACCAGCTACACATCGCACCCGGCGCTCGCGTGCTGCTCGAGCTTGTGACTTATGCCGAGCCAAGAAGAACAAATGCGACGAAAGCTATCCATGCTCTTTTTGCAGGAGTTGAGTCGTCCTTGCCCCTGCTGGACTCCCATCTCAAGTATGTTAACCTCAGCCAGGTCGCAACGCCCAATGTGTGTATCAAGGCCAGGATAATAGGCGGCGTTTCAACGATGACTACGTTCGCCAGCTCGAATGCGAGATAATCCAGCTTTCTGCCCAGGTCGAGTCTCAACTGGCCCAGGCAGCGAATCATTCTTCAACCGCTAGTCACCCACAAACGGCGGCGTCTGACTCTGGCTTCAATTTCCAACCCGTCTTCGACAGGGCGACCGCACCAGTGGTTTATCCAGATGGGCGCTCCGCCATCGAAGACTCTCAGCAACGTGCATCAAAGGAAGCTGAAAACGTCCCAACACCGAGCAGCATTGCGTCTGGCAGACATGCAGGAGAACAGGAAGTATCGGGCGTGAACCAGCATACTCACGATGTCGAATTCTACGGAAGCTCCTCCTCCGTTGCCATATTATCGCACATGCAGCGTACGAGCCAATCGCAAGACGATGAGGATGCCGCCATTCTTCTCTCCAGTCTACACAATCCGGCCTTCCACCCTACAGGCGTCCAAGACTCCAATCATGGAGATATCCCACCGTTGGGTCGCGAGAGAAATTACCCGCAATGTCGTGGCTTTCTTGATAGCTTCTTCTCAACAATCCATCACGTCCATCCCATTCTCGACAAGCGGCTCTTTCTCGAAAGGTGCCAGAGAGAAGTGTGGTTGGAGACTGATTCAGCCGCATCTATTTCAAGCTTCATGGCCCTCTACTATAGTGTTTTATCTCTTGGTGCTCTGGTTGGAGTGCGAGAAGATGAACTCTTCGAAAATCGCAGCAACCTGCAGTGGAGCCGCAAGTTCTTTGACGAGGCCAAGAGATACTGCAGCCTCCTTGGCATGATCACTGATCTTGAAATGGTCCAGTGTTACTTTATCATGGTACGTAATTACTTCTTGCAACGATCGCGGCCTGACAGCATTGACTAATCTTGTGGACAGGCCAAGGTATGCCAGAATGAATTGAATGCCCATTGTATGTACACGAACTCTTGAGCTCTCTCCTTCAGCCCAACTTATGGTGATGAAGGGTCGTACATGTACGTTGGTCTCGCCGTGAGAACAGCCCTAGCTATAGGCATCAACCGCGAGCCAGGCCCCAGAACTACGAGGACTGCAGCACGATTGAAAGAAGAGTCGAGAACATGGTGGTATGTGCCCAGATGGGGATTTAAACTAGACACACTGCTGCTGACTTCTAATTCTCACCAGGGGCCTTTACTCTCTGGAAACGTAAGTCGAGGCCACATGCACCACAAAATTGGCACGGTCCCAACTGAACCCCTATCCCACAGTGAAATATCCTTTGCGATGGGACGACCGGACACTCTTGGTTCTGATGCATTTCACAACCGGCGGTTTCCTCTCGTTGAAGTTCAAGGCGTGAAAGACCCCAATACTAACAACCCAGATTTGCTTGAGCCAACCCATTGTTTCATCATTGAGTGTATGGTAAACCTGTCGAGAATCACCAGAAGTATTTGCCAGCGGGTATATCTTGTCGACAGGACGATGCCCGAGACGGTCGCCGAAGCTTACAAGATTGAGAACGACTTGGATTGCTGGGCGAAGAGCCTTCCCAAGTCGATTGCCCCAAAGCTCTCGTCAAAACCAATATCGTCACTCCAAGGCACCAAGGATCCTCTATGGGCAAAACGACAAAGACTGGTCTTGAATATACGTTCGTCTGATCCAAAATTGGTACCTTGGAGGACTGAATGAAAACTGACATATAGCCGGCATAGGATATCACAACCTCAGGATGCTGCTCTTTGGATCTTTGTTGCTGAGGTCGTCCGCGTCAGAGAGAGAGTCAATTCCTGGAGGTATACAGGGAGTTCAAAAGTGTCTCGAGTCGGCAAAACAGACAATCTTAATCATCTATCAGATTTATGAGCACAACGACTTCTTCAGAACCTGGTCAGTGGAATGGAAAATCACATCGCTTGCTCTACTTTCGCTTACTCACGTATACCCTCCAGGTTTTACAATACTACCTACACGATATTCGCCGCCAGCATCACCCTCGTATATGCCAACCAGGAGCACTCGGAGTCTGAAGTGCAGCCGCTTCTTCAGACAGTCGACATGGCCGTGGAGATTCTTGAAACCATGGATGAATGTGTAGTCGCTCTACAGGCCGCTAAGCTACTGCGCCGCGCTCGAGAAATGGCAGTCAAGAGATTCTCGGGCACGACAGAAGCAAGCCCCAATCCACCCGCTCCTGGCCCCGATGGGACCATCCCCTTGAGTCACTATTGGGGTCCCCTAGGTCTGCTTGATGGCGAGATGGATCTAGACTTGTCCTTCCAACTGGGTGCATTGGACGGGAGTTCTGCAGCTTTTATGCCACTGAACGATCTGTCGATGTTGCAGGAACCAGGTCACAGTGTGATTTGAAAGGAATATTTCATAAGGATCTGGGTTCTTCAAAGTCTTGTAGTGCGACTATGTCACAAGCGAGCGTTCCGAAAATGAAAATGAGTCGCTCATAGTATCAGGCGCAAGCGTCACTGGCACATCCATCACCCCCACGCTTTCCAGGACACGAAACGGCTACTTCTCGTTCTCGAAGACGTTGAAAAGGGTGCCAATATGTGGCAGGATCTCAACAGCGAACTCATCGCCCTCTCGGATGGTAACCTTTGGTTTCCGGCCCACTCCAACACCAGCGGGTGTTCCAGTAATGATGACTGTACCGACTGGCAATGTCGTTCCTTGAGACAGGAAGCTTACAATCTTGCCAATGCTGAAAATCAAGTCACTTTAGGGCAGGCACGTCAGCGTTCGACTGCATCATCATCACTGCGGCAAGGAGACTTACTCGATAGGACAATCTTGCATCACCTCGCCACCCTTGAGGCCCCGAATATGCAGCTTAGACGGATCTGGTATGAGGGATTTGGAAACCAATGTGGGACCTATCCGGACGTGCACGAAGCACACGACTTAGCACTCTCTCGATAAGGGCTGCGAAGGTACTGCAGCCAGAGGCGCATGCATCAAAGGCAAGCTTACCGATAGGACATGAGCCGTCGAAGCCTTTGGAGAAACACCACTGGGATTGAGCAAACTGGCTGGCGCGGCTTGAGACGTCATTGCAAGCCGTGTATCCTAGCACATAGTCCATGGCTTCAGCCTCAGTCACGTTCTTGCATGATTTGCCGATGATGACCGCAAGCTCCGCTTCGTAGTCACCCGTGTCGTCGGCCTTGGTGATGGCAGGCAGGATGGTGGGAGCCGGCCAGGGGTCTCCAAGGGAATCACTTGGCTTTCTGGGGCATGAGTAGACAAGTAGTCAGCCATTTGCTTGGTGGGAGGGGAGGCTTTGATGCCCGTCACATCAAATACAACTCACAGAAAGACGGTCGGCACGGATGGGAGTTCGACCCCAACCTCTTTGGCGTGTTGAACATACTTGAGTCCGCGGTCAGCACAGGAGGAGAAGAACACAAGATCGAGGCGGGCTCACATTAAGTCCGATGCAGCGTATCGTGCCCACTTCATGGCTGGCCACGGGAGACAAGACTCTATCGACCAGCTCGCGCTGATCTGTTTTGACACCAGGGGCTAGCACGGTCGTCCCAGACCATACAAGAGCCGACAGGTTTTCGCCCTGGCGCAGCGCCCGGCCAACATCGACGGAATCCGACTCGGGTTCACCAATGCAGATCTTGGATGTGTCCGATTTAGGCACAAACCGTATGAGGCCTGAATGCGACGAATTAGTCAATCTTGTCTCTCTTTCCGGAGATTGGAGTTTCCCACGTACGTGTGAAAGAGGGGATGGACATGTTGGAAATGCTGCGTCTGAGTAGTCGTTGCATAAGTTGCATCCAGTGCAGAGTGCTACGTACAGACAGATACGAATCAGTTCGCGGTGAAAAGAAAGAATTGCGCCCCCCCAGCTGATCACTGCTGCTTCCGAAGCCGGCAAGGTCACTCCTCGTGAGGGTCGCTTTCTTCAGGCGATGCCGGCGGGGCTTACCTGGAACTCTCTAGTGGGGAGGGATTGTTACAGCGCCGGCCCCCCACCCCCTAATGTTTTGGGCCCGGAAGTCCCGCACCAAGACGAGTGGTTCTACTGAGAACTGCCACTGGCCTAGGGACTCCTTGTCTGGGATGGCTGTGATAGTTAGCGTGATTACTAAGTATACAGGCGCATACGAGGTAAACTAGCTATTAAGTTATCAACTGCCGTTATACGACTGCAGGCTTGTATGATGTCTTCTTCACCTTACCAATTGCCCACCATCGACGGCACGAAAGCATCGTTACAAATCAAACTGGACGACAATGGCCGAGTCCATCAACTCCACCTCCAACTATGGACAGTTTCGCCAGTTCTTGCCTGACCTGAGCATTCCGCGTTTTACCGTTATGCAGAAGCAGGATGCACATGAATATGCCAAAGCCTTCATAGAAGGGGGCCATCCGCCATGGATTCACTCACTTTTCCTCCACTGGCGAAAGCTCTTTGAACAGCCTTACCGAGGCATCACGACAGACGGCAATGTTCGACCGGGGCTTTTCAAAATCCAGGACGAGGGTGTGCCAATGGCTAAAATCGTCGACGCTGCGAGGGATCTGCTATCCCGCCTCGATGACCAACAGCGCCAAACCGTCAACTATCATATCGACTCGCCAGAATGGCGTTCATGGTCCAACCCCGAGTTTCTTCTGAGTGACAAGGGGCTACGACTAGACGAACTACCCAGCGGCATTCGAGATGCCATCATGCGCATACTGGAGAGCACCCTCTCGCCTGAGGGTTACCAGAAAGCCGTCGGCGCAATGAAGATCAATGGTTTCCTTGGCGACCTAGTGAAAGCTCCACGTATCTGCAATGAGTTCTCGTACAACTTTGTCCTCTTCGGGCAGCCATCGACGGAGAGAGCGTGGGGATTCTCCTTTTACGGACATCACCTCTGTTTGAGCATCCTGCTATATCGATCCCAGATAATTCTCTCACCATGGTTCACCGGTGCCGAACCGAATCTGATCGATGAAGGTCCCGGACAAGGCACGAGGATTCTCCAGGTCGAGGAGAGACTCGGTTTGCAGCTGATGAAATCGCTGCCGGCGGATCAGCAGAGGAGAGTCCAGATCTACAAGCAACTCAGAGACCCGGCCATGCCGAAAGGTCGGTGGAACCACGATGACCAGCGGCACCTCTGCGGCGCCTATCGCGACAACCGCATCGTGCCTCCCGAGGGCATTCTGGTCAGCGAAATGACGGACAGCCAGAGGGAACTCGTGGAGGGCATCTTGGGGCAGTATCTGCTCTATCTCCCCGAGCAGGCGAGGAAGATGCGCCTGGAAGAAGCGCAGCGTTGGTTCCCCGAGACGTACTTCTGCTGGATCGGCGGCTTCAGCGACGACGACGCGTTCTACTATCGCATCCAGAGCCCCGTCATCATCGTGGAGTTCGACCACCACGCGGGCGTGTTCTTGACCAACAAAGAGCCCGCCAAGTTTCACGTCCACACTCTACTGCGCACGCCCAACGCCGGTGACTACGGAATGGCGCTGCGGCCGCTGATGGACCATATGGAGCAGGATTTTGTTTGGGAGGGTCAGTGAGTCGCGCAGGCATTGTGTATTGTTAGTTTCACTGTAAAGCTCTCCAACTCTCCGTTCTCGCCATAAACCACATGAAATCACACAAGATTCCAGACTCCATTCAACTGTCGCTCGACTGAGCACGCACAGCCGAGGAATCCCTGTCACTGTATGCTCCGTGACCGAACTAACCTCAAAGGCACTACGGTGGGCAGTTAGTATCTGGGGAAGTGGGGGGTGGTAACAACAAATATCCCGCACTCGGGAATTCCGGCCGTGGACGACTGCCGCGGTGGGGATCTCTGTCGGAAAATCCGAGGCAGACGCTGAGCCATGTGACGAAGGAACCAGCCGCGTCATCCCACCTCGGATCGTGAGCACGGCTCATCAGGCATGAATCGCGCGACGCGGGCCAGGATCGGCCCTCACGAGAGAAAAAATACGCCCGAGACCGAGTCGGCGGCAGTGTGGCTTCGCTACTGGCGCCTTCCGGATTTTGCCGCCACGCTCGAGATCGACCCCAGTCTCAGCACACATGGGCCGTGGCTGAGAGCCACGGCCGGTGAAGAGTCATTACACATCGTGGGTGGACAGGCTGGCGGGGCTGATACGGGAGGGAAAGGCTGCACTCCTCTCGGGATGTGACTTCAGTACCGCCAACGGCGTGGAAAGCCTCAGTATTCTTGAAACCAGAGTCGGTCAGGTGTCGATAGCCGTCCAGCCCGGCGATGTTACCAACCAAGAAACCCATCCTTTAGTAAGGAGGTTGTGGAGTTTACGCGATCGTACGAGGAATTACCCGACCACCGGAGGGCCCGAGCGATCCGAGATCAGCAACGAGGCCAATCAGCTCATCCGCAAGTTTGCGGCAGGCCGCATGGTGGTTTTGAAGGATGACAATGAGACCTCCCTCCCTCTACGTGTCGCGGAAGACAAATTCAAAATCGCATGGTTGGTGAGTTGGCCAAGGATGTCGTATCTACGGGTGGCGGCAGTGCTTTCTTCTCTCCACAAACCAAGCACTCTCCGCTGCAGACCCCTAAGGAAGAACACAAGGGCCAGCCCGAGGCTCTTGGGTATGCGGCCAGAGTGAGGACTAGAAGGTACATCCCGGAGGCATCAAACTTATCTGTGGCAAGTTAGAAATGGCAGAATCGGCCTCGATTTCGTCCTCTACAATAATTGACAATACCAGCAGTAATTTTTATCTCGTGAAATTTCAAGAAAACCCGAAAGCATGGACGCTGGGCTGGTTCAAGCCGGGCCTATAAGTCCCCGGATCTCGAGTGCGGATGCAGACAAGGCTGAAGCCGCGTACTGTTGGAGAACATATCCTCGCAGTGCGCTGCACGGAAAGGTTCGGCCTGACCGTGGCTAGGAGGGGGGTTCTCTCAGGCCGAGGTGAGGATCTCGACGCCAGAGCGGCAGAGCCGGAAAACACCCCCGTTCCGATCAACCCTGAACACAGTCAACTCTCATTCATAAGAAATAACCCCTATACAACCAGTTGGAACGCCCTAGCGATCCTCCTGGTTTAGAAACAATTGCAGGTGGTTCAAGTATAGCTGTATTCTGACGTAAGCTAAGGCGATTATTCGTGTTTGCTTTGCAGAAAGTAACAAAAGTAAATTATAGATTAAAACACTGTATAATAAAGGTGACTGTAGTAACTGGCGTCTTCAAGCTGCCTTATTTGCTAACCTTGCAGGTCCTTCACCAGGCCATGCTCAGCGGCAAGATGAACACCCCGAACAACATTCATGGGCATGCTAAGGAAAGGTGAGTGGCTGCTGTTCATGGTGTAGGTGAACGATCCCTCAGGGAACTGTGCTGCCAGGCTTTGTTGAACAGCGGGGAGGAGTGCTTGGTCCTGCGAGGTGAAGAAGAAGCCACACTCAACGCCGTCAGTCCAGGGAGCATACGTGGAGTCATCTGCAAAGATGCGGGCCGGCTCCGACTTGAGCGCAGCCACGGCCTCTGCAGTCAAGGCGGCCGGGACATCGGCGTAGAAGATCTTTTCGGGCGTTTCCGGGATGACGAAGTCGCCCTGAGGTGAGAAAACACAGTCCATGTCAGCAAAGGAATCCAGCCAGCGAGCAAAGACATGACGGAATGAACGAAAAAAAAAGCGAGGAAAACCAACCTCTCGGTGCATCCAAGACAAATAAGACCCGCTGAGCGCATCCAACAGCGAAGTCTCGGCCGGCACAGCAAAGGCCGCCATGTAAACCAGCATGATGACGCCGCCCTCCTTGCCCTGGGCGCGGCGCGAGCGCTTGCCGAGGCCCTGGACGGCGTTGCCGGCGACCATGCCGCCGTACGAGTGGACGACCATGACGACGTCGCGGCCGGCGTCGGCGAGGGCCTCGAGCTGGGCGCGCAGGGCGGCGGCGTCCTCGGCGAGGCCGACCGCGGGGTCCGCCGTCCCCACGCTCGGCAGCGCCACCGCGTACGTGTCGTAGCCGTGCCGCTGCGTCAGGTTGCCGCGCACCATGTCGAACGCCCAGGTGCCGTGCCACGCCCCCGGCGTGAAGACGATGGCCGGCGTCGTCGGGGCGCGCACGGACAGCGGGCCCGCTGCCGCCGCGGCCGCGAGGAGCAGGGGGGCGAGGGAGAAGCGCATTTTGGGCGGGGGCTTGTGTGCGAAGGAAGTAAGGACTGGACGGTGCGAGGGGGAAAAAGAGAGAGAGAGAGAGAGAGACTCAGGCGTTGTTGGGTCTCGGTAAGGAGAGGAACTCGTACTGGTGCGAGAGACTTGAATCTAGGAGCGAAGGGTTCTCTGCTCGTTTCTTATAGGGGTCTTCTCTCCGGGGAGAGTCATCATGTTCACAAGCTCTCAGGATGCATGTGCAGTGGTAATTTACAAGCAGTTCCACCGGCGGGAATGGGGCGTTGCCGTTTTGAGATGTCAGACTGACAGGTCGGTTACCAAGCAATCTTTGCATGTAACATATCAGGCACAGGTCCAACACTACAACGATATCAGGGATGATATCAGGGATGATATCCGGGCTATGTACGCACTATAATCCATGGATTATACACTTACATATATGCCGCTATCCTAGCTCAGTGGAGCCTATACCCGGGCAAGGGCTATAGCTCACCCATCACACTTGTCATGTAAGATGGATCAAGAGGTGTCGCCAGATAGCTGGGCCTCACATGTCGCGCAACTTCCTAGATATTTCACGAAAAGCACGTAATGAGCAAGTGCATTGTCCGATAGCATTATGCATCTCATACTCGATCGGATCTCTTCGTTTCAGTTCTTACATGCCCTACCTAGCCCCTATATGGAGACCTTGTAAGCCACGCGGTACCTAATTACCAAGCCCTCCTGGATCTTCCGGGGAAGACCTTGTAATCCATGTGGTACAAGGGCGAATCGAGGGATTTACAATGACGCTATTACTTATACAGATAGTCCGCCTATCGTATCATCGTATAACCAGATAAGCGACCGGGTCAAGGCCACAGGCTCTCGGGACATTTTACGTGCTCAGGTATGTATAGCAGTAGTCAGATAGTAGTAGAACAGGGTCATCATGTACGGCCCGATATATGAAAGTGAGAACCCGTTGTAATGGCACCCTGAATGGAGCCAAACGATAAGCATGGCGAGGGTGCGACTCCACGTGGTCGGGGGGCATAGGCCAGTCGGCAGTGGGACTACCAGGGTGTGGCACAGCGCCATCAAGCAATCAATGCATGGATGGGGATGGAGGGTCAAGCTTGCTGGTTTCTATTTACTAATAAGTAAAGGAGCCCCTATCCTCCCTATCTCAAGCCCTGCCTTCCCGTAGTAGCTGCGGTAGTATACCACTCTCTAGTGTGCTTCGACAGGCTCACCCTCGCTGACAAAACCAAGTGTTCAGTTCAATCGAACCCCTAATAAGGAGAAGTGCCGAGCTATCGTAGACCGGCTTTGTAAGTACAAGGATGGTGGGTGGGTACAGCCTAGAAACGCGAGTCAGATCATGCCACAGCATATATACGCTGTATTAAACACGCCAGTCCTCACCTAAAGCAAAAGACTTCTGTGTCTTTGGAGTTTTACCGGCGAATATCTGTGTCCGAAGAAGATATCAGGCGATGTAACCAGACGTTGGATCTGTACTGGCTCAACTCCACCATTGACTACTACGTACGGTGACGCCAATGGAAGTGGCGACATGGCAACGCTGGAGTTTTCCCACCAACTGCACGGTCTGGTAAGAACACATGTTCGCCCCAGGTTTACCTGCTTCCAGAACACTTGGCGACGCGCAGAATGTACATGCGCTCCGTCGAGCTATCCGCCCTGATTAGCACGAGCGGCAGCCGTCCTTGGGCATATCAGATAAGCAACCAGCTGCCATGCAGATAGACACAGGCCTGATCACTTACCACGGGGGGTAGAGGGCGATCTCGTGCCGTACACCGACTCTACTCCCTGGCACCCTACCACCACTTGCCTCCCAAGAATGAACTTGGTCCAGTCATCCCCATACCGAAGGACTCATAGGTTCACGAACAAAAAAGCACAGGCGTCGGAAAAGTAGAATATCTCTATTGCGGCAAGCGATAGTGGTATGTATAGCATTTACTGCGACAGCATGCGTCTCTAAACACAGGGACGCAGCGAACGCACAGAATAGTAATTAAAAACTACAAGCACTCCTGAACTGAATAGAAGACTTGCTTCAAACACTCAACTCTCATCTCTGGAAACAAAAACAAATACTGCGACTTACCATCACTTACCTGATTCGCTGAAGCGAGTCTCTAACTCTTCTAACCCCCCCGACCGTTACTGAAGAGGCAAGTGACTGGGACCCATGCGGCCTTGGGCGTTACACATGCACCGCAGCCCGAAGTCGACGAAATAGCCACGGCCATAGTCAAACACGAGCTCCTCGCCCGGCGCGACGCGCCTCTGGGCGCGGAAGGCGATGACGCGGCGGCCGCCGACGACGACGACGTCGGCGACGAGGTTGGGGTCGCAGTGGTGGTTGAGGAAGCGCGTCTTGTTGCCCCACTTCTGCGCGTCGACCTGCCAGCCGTCGTCGACCTTGAAGACGTAGCGGTTGTCCTCGGCCGGGTCCCCGAGCGGCACCAGCTCGCCCACGTACTCGCCGATGTACTCGCCCGCCCGCAGCGCCCGCCCCGGCCGCATGAACGCGCCGTGGCCCCCGACCCGCGACCGCGCCGGCATGCTGCGCAGCTCGACGTCCTGCTCGAGCCGCGCCATCGGCCCGTCCTGCCACTTCTGCAGGCAGGCCTGGCCGCACTGCCTGTTCTCGAGCGGGCTCCTCTTGCACATGATGCACTTGGCCTCCCCCGCCTGCCACCCGAGGATGGTATGGATGGACTGCGCCGCGGGGGTCTTACCTTCCATGGCTTGCACCAGCTGCGTGCGCCACTTGTTCAAGTATGGTTTGCTCTGCGGCCTTTTGTTCAGTATGCCCTTCCAGGCAGCCTTGTTCACGCGGTACTCGTTGATCTGCCAGGATCCCGGGATGACTACGCCATTGGCATCCCGGAATCTCCTTCGCTTGGAATCTAGACAAGGGGCGGTTAGCGCCATCGTCAAACAGATGATCGAAGCTACAATTTGGGAATACGAAACCTTTTGGGTTATCTAGTACTTTCTTTCTTCTCTTCTCTTGGGAGTAAAAAAAGTAAAGTTATGGGCAAGGACTTAGCTGTTGCTGCGGATGAGATATCGTCAAGAGGCGCCCCTGAATGCTTTTATACCTAATTATAGCCTTGGTATGCCGTGACCTGGTCAAGCTAATACGTCGTGTTCTTCTCCGGTATAGAAAAGCCTCTTAACTCTTACTCTTTGTCTAGTATCAATGTCTTTGTCTTCGATAAAAAGACGACATGGGGGAAAAACGAAGGGGTGCACCGAACACCAACTTTCTAAAAAATAATAACAGCCCCTTTCAACAGTAACAATTGCCTTGTGACCTTTATGTCCGCTGACTGCATTATCATACTACTTTGTAAAAGCCAAGGAAAGCGTTGGTAGCTCTCGCAGCAGATTACGTACCAGCCGAACCTGGTCTTGAATCTAGAAGAGTTCCATGTTCCTGGAACACCGCTTTAAACTAGACACCGCTATAGTATACCCTTCTCTACCAGCAGATTGGCTAGCTCTTGATGGCCTTGGGAAGAGGCCCGGTGCAGCATCTTTTCCTTTTGTACTACGTCGCCGCTCTATTCAGCGTTTCGCAACGGAGGAAAGTTGGTTGCAGGAAGGTATGCAATGCTCCAAGGTAGGTGGAAAGAGGGCAGGGGGCACAGGCTGCGGTGGATGACATGGCTAGTCGGTGTACAGCGCTTCTTCGCTTGATACGTGTCGCGGATAAGGAACTCAAGCAATCGGTTTAGTCCTAGTGCATCAGCTACGATACCGCGTGCGGTTCTCAAGCTCGACATCGGTGGGCGGCGGGAAGCCTGCGGCCGGAGTCTCCGGCAGCTTGAGTCCCGGATGCATCTCGGGAACAAACCATGGAGTTGCGCCCGTGGACACAAAGTGCACCGGCACGTGCCGGAGAACGGCCATGGCCAGCAGCATCTGGGTCATCTCCACGTTGGCGGGCCGCAGGGTCCGGTACGACTGCAGGAAGCGCACGTAGAAGCCCATCGTGCTGCTTGTATTCAATATACGAATCCAACAATCCTTTTTGGAGGATCAGAATCCCTGAGCCATGAGGTGAGCGCTGGCTGTTCATGCAGCCTTTTCCATAGTCTGTAAAGGATTGAGTATCAAAGCAGACCGCATAAGCAGACAGTCGGCTGAGTTGGCCGAACAAAGGACATTATCTCGCTACACGCCTCTTTTAGTGGGTGGTGATCGGTAACGACTTCCACGGGCAACTCAAGACTCTGGCTGGCAAGCCAATCGGGTGAAGCGGCCGTCAATAGTTCCTCCTATCCGGACCAATTCCTTACCCCTTACTAGACTCCTTCGGCATACGGCTAGTTGGTCGAGTCCGCTTAAGGACCCGCCGGGGAACGGGGGGATGAAATCAACCCTAGCAACCCCAGAAACAGTTATATAGAAAGGGGGCGTAGCCCGATTCTATATCACATAGTCGGCTGCGTTAGGCTTCAGAAGAAAGCCGTTCGCAAAGGTTCAGGGAAGTTTGTTGAAATATAGAGTAAAGGTAAGTAAGTAGGATTCACTTGAAATGTTTAAGAAGAACGAGCAAGCCGTGGCTTCGTCGTGAAGTCGGAAAAGGTGCCGCTAATCTTTTGCCTCTTGCTCTTTTCCGAATTGTGAGACACGACTACATCTATCGACAGCTAATTCCTCTGTTTAGAGACCTGGCCTCTCTTGGCTGTCAGAAGTTTACGGTCTTCCTCAAAGCCAAGGGCCCTGTCACCGTGGGGCCTAAGCAACATCTTGTTAATCGTAGCTCGGCTACGGCAAGGGCCCTTGCTTCTGGAAGACATCGGGCCGGAGAAACTCATTCAACGTCATCATGTGCTTGTGCTAGGGAGCGGGCTTTTCTGGGCCCTTCTCCATTCATGGGACCTGAAAAGTACTGGACGGCTCAAGGCAGGTTGGTTCAAGGTTTTTGGGGCACTCGGCGGCATGCTTGTAATGGGCAGGGAGAGAAGTAGTCTTGGCTCGAAATACTGGGCCTCATCAGAGAGGTCAGTGATGAGAGGTCGGAGGAAGTCATCAATGCTGGCGCATAAACAGTATGAAAGCATGATGAAATATCAGGTACTTGAACAAGGATGGAAGGAATGCGGGGTCTAGATGCTTTGCAACCCCCCTGAGCATCATGAAGATATACGATGGGGACGGCGACGGGGCGGTGCACAAAAGGTCTCAAAAATGCGGCCATGATATTGACCTAGAGATACTCGTGAGAGTGAGAGATAGGGATCAAGTGACTATCATGTTCAACGGCGTAGGTGTTGACTTGCAGCTGCTCCTCCCGATTCCTACTGCTCTAGAATGTCCTTGACTTCCCCGAAAGCCTTGAGGATCTGATCCTCCGCTCCGGCCTCGGCCCACGCCTTGCGGGTGTCCCCGCCCAGAACGCCGTCGTTGATGGCGGCGAAGACGTCGGTGCCCGGAGCGAAGGCGAGCTGGACACTGGTCGGGGCGACCTTCATCTTCATGACCAGCTCCAGGCTCTCGCTGAGGTGCCTGTTGGCGCGCTCCCCGCCCTGCGTGCCGTAGCTGACGACGGCCACGGGCTTCCCGGGCCACTCGTTGTACAGGTAGTCGATGGCGTTCTTGGTGGCCCCCGGCATGCTGCCGTTGTACTCGGGGATGACGAAGACGTAGCCCTGGAAGGACGCGATGGCCTCGCTCCATTTCTTGGAGTGCTCCTTGGTGAACTGCTTCATGGCTGGGACCATGGCGGGCATGACGGGCTCGTCATAGATGGGCAGGTTGAAGTCGGCGATGGACAGAGCTTCAACCTGTAGCTTGTCCTCCGGGCGTGACTTGATTACCTCGAGAACCCATTCTGCAACGTCGGTTCCCACACGGGGGGTGCGGGTGCTGCCGGTGATAAGAGCGATTTTGGACATGGTCGCTGGTTATGATTTTATTCTGAACACAAGAGACTGGCAAGTGAGAGGGTGTAGGGGATTACTCTAGCCATTAGCTAAGGTCTAGCAAAAATGGACAAGAAAACAGATTTCAATACCTCTTATTATCCTCCAGCGAGGCGGGAATCTACCCACCCCCCAGATTAAGCCCGCGCGCGGTTGTGACTAATGAGCAACTCAGGCACCAGGTTGAAAGCAGATGGGGGCAGATATCAGATATTACACCCCGCGCGGGTATGACAAAGCACAGGATTCTGGGCGTCAGCAGTGTAGGGGATGGCGTCGCCAAGAGCCTTCAACCCGCCGTGGACGAGAAACGGGTTTGACTCCCATTGGCCAAGTCATTCTCTCAGGCCACGGCTATTGCTGCCAATTCACCAGAAACGTATGTTGAGTCCGGCTGGTCGAAGGCATCTCGTCTCCCGCGCGAAACCTGCAAAGATGGCTCATCTCCTGGCGGTTTTCTGGTATTAACGACGGGAGCGTTCCGAAAACATAAGTTGGCTATTATCTGCGAGCGTCATGAAAGTGTCTCCTGGGGTTGGCACAGTATTACCGCCTGCGGGTACTCCCCTTGGTCAATGGGCTAGGTCTATTCGAGTCTGATAAAAGGTCGAAAGAGAACTTTTTGTTCAACGCCCAGAGCTTGTCGGACGACGGATACGCAAAGGTGAGTTACTCTAGTCTATCACGGTATCGATAGTAATGGACGGGCCGAGCTGAGCTTATTCCTTTGCTCCTATAGTCCTCCATCCTCGCACGTCCTCCTCGGGCCAGAGCTCTGTCGGAACCCTGCCTGGCTGTGAAGCACCGCCGACTACACCACCAACCTCTTTTTCGGGGTTGTGGCGCTGAAGAAATGGCGTAGCCTTCTGCATCATATCGTGTGGCGCTTCGTTCCAGAGGTCCAAAAGGTCCGCCAGCAGATCGAAGAGGCGGTATGCCTCATCCAACCCGTCATGGATAAGAGGATTACTGAGTCTCCATCTTCAGCCGCCTCCTCGAGCAAGGCAAAGTATACGGACGGTATTCAATGGGCTCACGAACTGGGCGATGGCAGACCTGATCATCCGGCATTACTGCAACTCGGATTCTCACTGGCAGCGATTCATACGACCACCGACCATCTAAGCCATGCTCTTGAAGGATACCGCTATGTCAAGATGGCAGATGATGCAGAGAAAGAGGTGTTCCGCCACTTTGTCACGACGAGTCCTGAGCACATGGGCTTTGGTTTCGGGAAACACTCTTGTCCAGGGCGCTTCTTTGCAGCGAATGAAGTCAGGATTGCGCTCTGTCACATCTTGCTCAAGTAAGATTTCAAGCTGGCAGAGGGGACCACACCCACTGTCGTGAAAATGGGCTGGGTTTGGGTTTCGGTTTCGGACCCGATGGCACAATTGATGACCAAGCGCCGCGAGGGAGGGAATAGACGAAAGTATCCTCCTTGGCTGAGTAAGGAGTGGTTGCATTTATAGCGAGGATGAAGGGTTGAATCAACAGCCACCAACCCACCTCTGCAGCGCCTCATGGTTTATGCATCAATGATTGATTATGTCATCAGAAGAGTCCAGATTACTTAACCATGGATAACAAGAAATCTAATTCCAGCCCGACCAGAAAGCTACGTGTGCCCGGCAAGCCCGATCCCCTCCTCGCCTGTCTTAGACCCTTCACCAATATATCGCGGCGACAACTGCCATAGTCATACCGTAAAGCCCGGCACAGATGCAGAAATCCCGTGTCGCGCGTACTCCAACGACCCTTTCGTGGACCAAACCCCAGAGCACCATCAAAGACACCAGCAGCACTACCGTCATGCGCCCCAAGTAGCCTATACATATAAAGTCTCCGCGTTAGCTTTCTCTTCTTTTTCTTCCCTTCATGGAAAAACCAGGCATCGGTTTTGATTTTGAAGGGTGTCTTTGGAAATTCGAGCCCAATTGGACATCTGCCACTGACGGGTTGCGCTTACCGGGAACAATGCTAAAGGCCATGATGGGAACAATTATAGCCACGGCCATGGCAAGGCTAAGTGAGATGACGGGCGACTCGTCGTCTGCTCCGTCTCCCACGTCGTAAGTAGATCCCTCCAGGGACTCGTCCCG
Organism: Apiospora pterosperma; assembly: GCA_019976485.1. NCBI lineage: Eukaryota > Fungi > Ascomycota > Sordariomycetes > Amphisphaeriales > Apiosporaceae > Apiospora > Apiospora pterosperma. The sequence continues at coordinate 228,805 of JAFBMP010000009.1, forward strand.
GAGGGATGGGAGAGATACTGGCGAGTACTGAATGGATCGGCGGCGTGGGCATTGTTGTTCTTCTCCATTATCCTCCAGATACCCACCGGATGAATCGTCATCATCCGCCAGGCAGATGAGATCATCCGAGGCATCCAAGAAGCGAGTCTCGTGCTCTGCTATCGGCGCATGCGTCGCGAGGTAGCCCTGGTACTTACGGACGTCGGCTATCGTAGGCTTCGGTATGGCCCTGGTAGCCTGGAAGGAAGCGAGGACGTGATCTGCATCCCTTGGTTAGATCCCATGACTGTCTCCTCTTCAATAGCATAGGGCTGGTGATGATTTGTACTGTACTGCTCCAGTTTGAACCCAATCTTTCCCAATATGTCGGTTTTGTGCCATTGCAGCTCTCCAGCCGTCTGGTAGTCGGCCCTGCGGGAGGCAGGCAGGATGCCGTTCTGCAGTCGCCGGTTCTGCGTGTCGGCTGTGTCAAGACGATGCAGTTGCTCCTCGAGCTCGCAGAGCTCATCCTGCAGGTGGAGGAGGAGGCGGTGGTTGAGCGGCTCGAATCTCCGATAGATGGGCTTGAGTTGCGGCTCTGCGGGCGTCTCGGCCGCGGGCGCCACGGAGGTGCCAAGGCGAGACGCCAAGAGTTCGTAGCCGCTCAGAGGCAGTTTCTCTGCCCTCGGCAGATGCTTTACGTGCCCGAAGTTAGACGCTCTCGGCGTCAACAGGCCCGGGGAGAGGTGGGGGAGATTGGCCTTGCCGCGCGGCATCTCTGGTGTCCCGTAGCTCCTCTGCCGCCTGGGTTTGAACGGACCGCACCCTGCCGCTACGGCGACGCGGCCGTGTCTGGGGTTCTGGGGGCTGAGCTCCGGGCTCGTGTTGTGGTCTGTATCGTCATCCCCGTTGCCATCCCCATCGCCACTGGCGGCTGATCGGCCGCTTCGCGTGCTCGACGTTGTGCTTCCCACAGAGGACACGGTCGAGCGCCGCCCTCGTGGTGGCGAATCCATGTCCTCGACCAGGAACTGTAGAGCGTCTGGCCGGGATGCGGGCGCTTTCTTGGGGCGCTCATTGGGCGAGGGTATAGTAGGGCTGTCACGTCTTGCGAAAGAAGCCTGGGTGACGGTTGAGTTGCTCCCACTCGAGCTCTCAGACTCGTTGCTTTCGTCGGTGGCGTTGCTCAGATCGAACACGCTCTTACGGGCCGTCTTTGTCTGGCCCGCATGGCTCTCGGATGACATGGGCAAAGCCAGTCCCAATCGCCGATCCCAGGCGTTTGCTTCCTCCATCGGCGAGCTGAAGTCGCTCGGATCCATGATGGCGTTCAACACGCACACTCTGCCTCCTTGGGCAACCCCCCCGTCTTCGTTGGATAAGTTTTGCGTACCAGTATCTCGAGCTCGAGAAGAAGATTTCCAATCTGCCGATTTGATTCGTCGTGGTTTTGTAGCTTCCCAGCCATTCGCGGCAGTGTAATGACGCGTTGAGGAAAGAAAAGAGCCAAGGCGCCTGCGCACAGTCTCATCTAAGGGATTAGAGATCAAGGTCGAAGACTTATGTCTCGGAGTCGGCATCAGACCTTTTCCAGAAGACGGAATTATACTTTTCTCAGTAATAGACAGTGGACGGGGCCCCTCTTTTGCCTCTTGAACTCCCAAATCGCGTGGGACAAGTCGGTGTCTGTGTGAGGCTGGCAGAGACATTGAGTTGAGTTTGGTAAGATTTTCAAGAGCTAAAGTGCAGCGTACCTGTTGTTTCTGCTGTTGTGTCCTGCTCCGTTTCTATGAGTCTTTTTCAAACGGGACCCTTTCCGATCAGGGAAATGATAGGCAGAAATGACCAAGAGAAGGCGGGAATGAGAAGACGAGCGACAGACGAGGTAAAGGTATCGCACAAGAGAAGAGTGAGTGCTGGGACATGAATATAAGATAGACTCATAGAGTTGGACCAGGGCCGCGACGCTTATCGGGGAACGGCAGCAATGCCATGTGACGCAGGCCGGCGATAGTGAGAAATCCCCATGATTGAGTTTTCGACTGTCAACTTTGAAGTTCACGGATGAGCCTTGAACTGGATGTTGGAGAGAAAGTAATCCAGGCTGGAATGCAGAGCGGTCATGTCGATACAGAATGGGACGACAGGCATTGGAGGCCAGACCTTGCACACGCAAACACACGACTAATGGGCCATGTGTCAGCGCAAACTGGTGGTGTTTCAGATGTGCTCAGACTAGGAAAACTTTGGCAAATCCTGCCCAAAAAAGAAGAAGGAGAAGATGTTGTAGACATTTGCATTTGATATCTGTCCAAATCCTGCAACTACTTCTTAGTTACTTGTATTACTTAAGTACTTACTTACTTAGTTGACGGAATCAAATAAATGACTTTCACCCGGCCATCTGGTTCAGCACCTTGTTCAGTGGGCCATGAGTCCGTCTAAAATTAGTGGTGGGGCTGGACGAGGCCGCAAATTCCCAGTTTTCCAGGGCTTTTCTTAGCTCTGGAGGGGGAGACGGAGTTCCAGCTAGAGCGATAACTACTTCTTAGTCTGATTAAACCTTCGCTCGTCTTGCTTGCTGGACCCGACCTTGATTTGTCCCGACCTTGACTTTTCGGCCTCTCACCATGCCCCGTGTACCGACCCTTGCCCTCAGCAAGTATCTGCTGCAAGGCCGAGTCTCGAGACAAGGCTGCTTGCGCCTCGCCCATTCCCAAAGAACTGCCAGACCTGTTGCCCTGCGACCAGCCATTCTCTCCCACCCCCGAAGTCTTCACACGCAGACCCCAGAAGCCCCATTGTTGTCGACCTCTGCGACCAGCCCCCATGTCCCCTTGCGGAAGCAGCTGAAGGACGAGGCCAAGAAGGCAAAGGCCGCCGGCAAGAAGAAAAAGAAGAATGCCACCAACCAAGTCGTCCCGGGCTGGGAGTTGACCGTCGGCATCGAGATTCACGCTCAACTCAACACGGCAAAGAAGCTCTTCTCCGAAGCCACCACCTCCTTCAACGACGAATCCAACAGCCACGTTGCCTACTTCGATCTCGCCACTCCTGGTAGTCAGCCCAGCTTCCAGAAAGAGTCCCTCATCCCCGCCCTACGCGCCGCCCTCGCCCTGAACTGCGATATCCAACCCGTCAGCCGCTTTGATCGAAAACACTACTTTCACTGGGACCAGCCCTCGGGCTACCAGATCACCCAATACTACGAACCCTTTGCCCGGAACGGGAGCATCATACTGCAGCCCCGAGATGGGATCGCCGCCGAGGATGGTGACGGCATCTCGGTCCGCATCCAACAGGTGCAGATGGAACAAGACACGGCCAAGACCATGGCGCAGCCCGGCGACACTCACTGGATCGACTTCAACCGCACTGGCGTCCCGCTGATCGAGATCATCACCCGCCCCGACATGCACCACCCCGCCACCGCCGCCGCCCTCGTGCGCAAGGTCCAGACCCTGCTCAGCGCCGTCGACGCGTGCGTCTCGGGCATGGAGGCCGGCGGCCTGCGCGCCGACGTCAACGTGTCCGTGCGCCGGAGCGGCGACGCGGGCGCCCCGCTGGGCACCCGCACCGAGATCAAGAACCTCAGCAGCTTCAGGGCGGTCGAGGACGCCATCATCGCCGAGCGCGACCGCCAGATCGCCGTCCTCGAGGCCGGCGGCCGCGTCGAGGGCGAGACGCGCGGCTGGTCCATCGGCGCGACCGAGACGCGCCGCCTGCGCGGCAAGGAAGGCGAGGTCGACTACCGCTACATGCCCGACCCCGACCTGCTGCCCGTCGTCGTCGGCGACGACCTGGTCTCCCACCTCCGCTCCAGCATGGGCCAGCTCCCCGACGCCGAGATCGACGAGCTCACCGAGGTCTTCGGCCTGACGGCCAAGGACGCGCTGTCCCTCGTGGCGCTCGACAACGGGGCCCGGGTCGAATACTTCTGGAGGGTCGTGGAAAGGCTGCAGACGCAGCTGGGCTCGGGCATTGCGGAACATCCGGCCTGCTTCCAATTGGCGGCCAATTGGATCCTGCACGAGCTGGGTCGCCTGACGTCCAACCCTCATGACGAATCGGCCCAGGACCTCGGCATCACGTCGGATGGCCAGTGTCGGAGGGTACCTGTGGAGGCCCTCGCCGACATCATTGTATTCCTCTACCAGCACAAGATCACTGCCAAGGTGGCCAAGGATCTCCTCTGGGTTGTCTACCGCGGCCACGTGCCGGAGCAGTACCCGAGCGTCGCAGATGCCATCGAGACGGAAAACATGTGGTTCAACGAGCTCTCCGACGAGGAGTACGCCGAACTGGCCGATCTCGCCGTCGACGGCCAAGAGGACATCGTCGGCCAGTTCGTCGACTACAAGCAGTACCCGCAGGGCAAGCTGATGTTCCTGGTGGGCCGCATGATGCGGCTCGGCGCCGAGGAGCGCATCGATCCGAAGAACGCGGAAAGAGTCATGCGCAAGGCGCTGGAGGAGAAGTACGTGCCGGCTTGGACGAGTGGGAACTGAAAATCTGGAGATTGTGTACCCTTACCATATATCAGGACGCCAGAAAGAGGGCTTATGAAAGCGTCTCTGTGGAAAATCAAAGCATAATAACTCGTCGCCTCGTCTCGTGCCCCTCCTAATCTCACCTGCCGCTGCCGGCCTGTTTTCACCAAGTACAATGAGGAAAACCGCGCGACGCTGAGCCAACTCCACCTCTAACAAAGTCCTGTCCCAAACTTGGACTCGCCGCCTCCCCTTTATCAGGATGGACAAGCCAACGGAGCACAGGGAACAGACCAAAAAGCTTAAGTGTTATCCTTCTATGCCATCGAGTGGCATATTAGAAAGGAACGAAACATTGACAATGATCGCAATGAGTCGGATAGACTGTCGTACTTCCACGTCGTACCCCATACCGTGTTTTTATTGGATTCACCATGTCCTCCGCATAATTCTGGGGTTTTGCCTGGATAAAGTCCCGGTCTTGCAGTCACGAGGTGTTTGGAGTTTGGGAGTTATTTACAAACTTTTTGTGATTGACTGCCCCGCCCTCCCCGAGGTTGTAATAATCGGCGTCATCTCACCATTCCGACCCGGGGCAAAGTCAAACAACCCGACTTACCTCCTTGCCAACCAACATACATACCAGCCTCGCCAGTCGGAAAACCCGACCCTTTGCATTCATTCTTCAAGGCAGTTCCGTAACTTTTCCGCCGTCATGGCAACGCCAAAGATGATGACGCCTCTGCTGGACCACATCGTCATCCTCGTGCCCCACGACTTCCTGGCCTCCCCGCCTTCATGGTTCGCCGCGGCCTTCACCCTGTACCCGGGCGGCAAGCACGCCGACGGCGCGACGGAGAACGCGTTAGTCTTGTTCGCCGACGGCTCCTACCTGGAGCTGATCGCGTTCGTGGACGACGAGGCCGGCCGCCGCGGCCGGGCCGGCCATCGCTGGGGCCGCCAGACGGAGGGGACCGTGATCGACTGGGCCCTGACCCTGCTGGACCCCGCCTCGCCTCCCCCCACCCACGACGGCGGCGGGGGCGAGAACGGCGAGGCGGCGAGGCCGGGATCGGTAGCGGCGGCCTTCGGGCAGATGCAGCGCAGGGTCCGGGGCGCGGGGGCCGGGGAGATGGCGTACCGCGACCTGGTGGGCGGGGGCCGGACGCGGCCCGACGGCGCGGTGCTGGAGTGGGCGACCTCGACGGCCGAGGCGGCCGCGACGAAGCAGCCGCTCGAGCCCGGCGCCCTGCCGTTCTGGTGTCTGGACGCGACGCCCCGGGCGCGGCGGGTGCCGTATCATGACGGCGCGCGGCGCGCGGAGCACGCGTCCGGCGCCGTGGGCGTGGCCGTGCTGCGCGTTGCGCCCCCGGCGGCTGGGGCCGTTCTGGCCGACGACGGCGACGCCGCGGCGGGGCTGCGGGCCGTCTACGATGTCCTGTTCGCCAGGGCAGGCGGTGGCGGGGGTGGCGGGGGTCGTTGGGGCGTCGGGGTGCCTGAGGAGGGCCATCACGAGCGCGGCGAGGTATGGCTGGGGACGGGCGATGAAGAAGGGGCCGAGAAGTTGGCAGTCAAGTTCTTCACGACGTCTCCCAAGTTTGCGGGGAGGAAGGTTGGTGGCCCCATTACGGACCGGGTTCATCTCGAGTTTGAATTTGTATCCACCGGTTGATATGTATATATATTGTACTGATGGTTTTCCGATGGTACGCCTCTCATTATAAACATGGAGTTGCGGAAGTCTATAAGCTTACGTCCTGTTATATGTACTGTACTGTCCGAAATGGGTATCTATTTTGTTCCAACCAGATCGGGCGCGCCGCATCGCATCGTGTCGCGTCCCTTTTTTCTCGTCTTGTTCTTGTGATGATATGTCACAATTGGCTTCATCCAGTTTCGAGAATGGCGACCAATTGGTCCGGCGTATGGACCTTCCCCAATCCATGCATCGTCGCCGCTTGTTTTCTTTCGATTGGCCTCTCGGCCGACATCAATCCGTCGCTCATGCGTACAGCTCACTCCGCGTCTGGGTGTTGTAGTTGGTGTTATGGTTGTTGTTGCTGCTGCTGATGCCCGTCTGCTGTTCTCCGTCCAATTGTGCTGGCGACGGTAGATTGGTATACATATGTTGCTGGTGTTGGTGGCTGTTGTTATAATTGTAATTCGAGTATAGTTCATGGGTTTGCTGCTGTGGCTGTTGCTGTTGCTGTTGCTGCTGCTGCTGCTGCTGCTGTGGGCCGCCCTGGATCGGCGTCGCATAGAAGGCCTCCATTCTCTCCCGGCGCCGTCGCACATGGCGCCTCCACATCCAAATGGCGACGATGCATGCCACGACGGTGAGGACGACCAGCACGACGATGAGAACGATCCAGACGGTGGCGAGGGTCGAAACTGTGTCCTGGGTGTCCTGGGCGTCGGAATATGCCATTGTATGTGTCTCTGTCGGTGACAGTATGCGGTGTACACAGATTCGGAAAGATGAATAGTTAAGGAATAAAGGGGAAAACCAACAATAATCTCGCCAAAGGAATAAGACGGGAGGGGGATTGCTGGTGTTTTAGCATGTTCGTGTTGGTTCTGGTGGTATGTTTGCCTTGCTGCGCCGCAATGTCCTCCCTCGTCTTGTTGATCTCACCAGGCCATTGGTTCCCCCGATGGAGTATGATGAAGCCAAGAGCCAAGGGCGCCCCTAGCGAAGCAGCTTGTTCAGCTTTCCCTTTCCCTTTTTTCTTTGGGCCGCTTCTCAACGTATCTCATTACGGATAACTAATAATCTATTTATATATATCGCTCGCTGATCATAGTAAGCTGAGGGTTTGAGACCCGCCGCCACCCACTTCCATCCTGGTGGCTGGCACCAGTTTCGTTTCATACTTCATCGCCGTCCATGAGGATGGGCACCATCATCCATTCGACGTCGACCCTCTCGTCGGTGCCGTTGAGTTTGGCGCACACCATGCGCCCCTGCACGGCGACCCTGCCGCTCATGCTCGCGCCCAGCCCCGTCGCGATGAGCTCCATAAGGTGGGTCTGCCCCAGCACCACGGCGCCGCCCCCGACGCGGATGTCCAGCTTGCAGTTCTCGCGGCGCGCGACCTGGTTGAAGCTCTCCTTGGGCAGGTACGCCGTCGGCAGGAACGCGTCGGATATCTGCCCGAGGCTTTCCTGGATCTCCCGGCACCCCTTGGGCCAGTCGGCCGGGAACAGGGGCGCGTTGGGCGAGTGGCGCAGGTCCATGGCCACGGTGGCGTGCTTCGCGTCGGTGCACGAGCTTGGCTCCGTGAATCCCCGGGGCGGCGACGTCGGGGTCTGTGCGGCCGTGGCAGTGTCAGCTAAACTATCGGGGCGAGGGGTGAATTCGTGACTTACGGAAGATGGTGAGGATGAGATGATAGAGATGTGCGTAGTCGTCGACGTTGCCTCCTCGGTGACTTTGGGGCCGAGACCATCCGTCGCCCGTCTGGCCAGGACCGGCAGCATGACACATGATAGCAAGTAAACGGTCAGCAACAGCATAATGGCGGTGGAAGTTGGGTAAGTTGAGTCATTTGCGACGATGGAACAGGAACCAGGTCTTCTTCCACGAGCGTAAATAAGTGGTCATGATATGGAAACTTGTCTTCCATCGACTCTCCTCTTATTAAAGGCACAACGAGTCACAATGGGCCTTGATTGCTTGGTTGGGGGCTTCCCTTTCTATATCACAAAGCACTTGTTGCATTTGGTGAGTGCTGGACTGAGACCAAACACTGACCCCTGCATCAACAAAGAGGGCCTGAAAACCAGTTGATTTCCTCTTCAGGGCATGTACGATGCGCTAAGGGGGCTTGTTGGCCAATCAAGTCACGCAATTACAGCGACCATGGCACGCATTCTGGCCCTCGGTCGACTCTTCATTGCCAACCATTTCCCATAACTCGCCCTTCAAATAAGAGGGACCTGGAGATTATCTGAATATACTACAGGGAACTTATACCTGCAGTATAACAAATGCTCTGTTCAAAGAATCTAGTTATGTGTATTAATATTGGTCAAGTAATCACTCCAGTACCCCGCCTTACCTGGGTTGCTCTCTATCCTGGCCTTGGCTCGCCAAGTAAGTCCACTCGGATTTATCCCAGATAACGCTTTCATTTTTCACGCATCGCGCAGAACTAAAAAAAATCCTATGATGGAGGCAGATCACATCCCTACGCCGAGCCAGGAAGTCGTCGCCTCAGTCACGAAGCCCTAAAACGTCATTAATACAGCGTTCCCCGAGGCCGTGGGTGATCTCGAGTCGAGGGTGGACGGGCAGGCAGCATGCGTAGAGTACGAGGGTCTGCTGGAGATGGGAACGAGCATCATCGCTCCCCTCTACGGTATACTCTTATCGATAATCCAGTATCATTCGAGCCCAACGCTACGTTCATAAGTTTGAATCTCAATCTACTGGTACCCTGGAATATTATGAGTCGCGGGCATTGAGGTTGCTATTTCTATCAGGTGAGGCATCATGTAAGTTCAAAGCACAGCAGCTGAGCTTCCGTGTTTATCTTCGGACGTCTTAGTCTTCGTCCCAATACTGCCTACGAATATGCCGTCAGCAAGTAAAGTCCCAGTTGCGGGTTTGCATGTAATTTGTTTTGGATCGTTCTCAGCGTTACTGCATACTTAGCCTATGACAGAAAGAATGCACCAAGTACGTTGGCAGGCGAGTATAAGATCTGGGTATTGAGTCTGGTTTGATCGGCGTTTATCCTACTAGCACACTCGAACTTGCCGTTGGTGGCGCAGATATCCTGGCACAGACAGTGAGCCTCATTGCAACGTCAAGCCAACATGAAGACATGGCGGGCATTGGGTTTTACAAGACACTCCTAAAATGCAGGGACCCGTATACTGCCATAAGCACTCCACGGGCGTCACAAGCCCATTGCGGCTGTCCTATTTAGAGACAATGCGGCTAAACAAAGTGTGTGAATAGGAGCCCAGGTGTTTTCAGGCCTTGCTGGAAGCCTTCGCTTGCGTGGGATGTTCGATTATAGACTATGTGAAGAAGGCTTAATGTGTGATACGTGAACAAAATTAGACCTTGATATCTACCAACTAAAACTTTCCATATAGAGCTTAATATCATCTGCCTCTCCTTTGAATGTCTTTTGTTGCGACTTGGCGATGGCATTTCCGAGATCTATTCGAAGACTCGCTGGGCCACACCCTATCGAAGTCGTGTTTGTAAGACAAGACTGCCTGGGTAGAAATGGGAGGAGTCGGGGTACTCACCGAAAACGAAAACGCGGCGCTTCGTGATCATAGAAGGGATAATATCCGGTAAGAACGGCTTCTCGTGGTGTACCTTGCCCGTTCTCGAAGCGCCTGCCAAGAGATCTAGCTCTGGCCCGGCATCTTTCTCCAGCTGGCTGGGGGTCGGCAGTGCGTCACCCTCCAGTGGCGAGGCATCGGACTCGGTGACATAAAAGTCGACGACTACGGCATCCGACTCGGCGGTGATCCGGCTGAGTTCCTGCAGGACCCATTGCACGTGATGAAGTTCGCGGACTATCCAGAGGAGCCGGATCGATGTTACGCTCGCACTGGCCTGGCGGATCCGACGCACCGCGTGCAGCATATGCGGTAGGCATGCTGTTATTCCGCTGCCTCCGGCGACAAAGATGAGAGATTCGTATAACGCCGAAACGTCCTCCGTAATGCCCCCATACGGACCGTCAACATGAACCACCATCGAGCAGCTCTGTTGCGGTGACGCGGCGGCCGACTGGAGGAGCCTTTGCGTTAACCCATTATGGGCGCGAATGTAGAAGTCCATTTCTTGTACGCCCGACAAGGACTCAGACTCCAGAGCGGGCAGATTCGCGATGGTGTATGGGTGGTTTTGCAAGAGAGACAGGCGGGGCATGCGGAGGAAGCAGTGTTGGCCTGCCCGCCACCGCAGATCCGAGTCGGCCAGGACAGTTACCTTGGTCATGTCGCCCGGGCAGGACGAAATCGTGCTGGTGAACCCCGAGAACCATGTGCGCTGAAAATGCATAGTCTGCCACTTCGTGAAGAGTCGCACAACGACGGAAAAGAGCCACACGGCCAAGGTCGCCCAGAGGTAGGCCCACGAGTCCTGCTCATCGCCGGCGTGCCAGAACATGGTGGCCAGAAAGACGACATATAATGGTATGTGTAGCCTGTAGAAGAAGTTGTAGAAGTGGCGCCGGATCCAAGGAACCGAAAAAGCACACAGTCCCACGAGCATGGCCAACGGGGGGATGCCCGTATACTAAGGCCGAGTGAGCCGATGTGTTCTGGGTTTTAGACGATAATGCACCGGCGGCGCGGTTGGAGCGACATACCTCATAGGCCCCAGGTTTGTAGAACTGGGCGTAAAGCCCAGCGGGACCGCATGTCTGCAATGGCGTCACGATGAAGGGGATCGTGTGGACGAGGGCCAGAAAGAGGCACAGGTACGAGGCCCACCTGTGGAAGACGTTGATCTTCTCGTGGGTGACGCCGGTGAGAAAAGTCACGACGTTCACTTTGCCCGACAACGCGACGATGATGGGCATGAGCGCCGTGGACATCAGCCCGGTTCGGACGGCCAGCGGAGGCGATCCGTACCCTCGCCTCTTGCGGTAGTACGGGTGCGAGAGGAACGTCAAGAGCAGGAAGAACAGGAGGGTGAAGGCGAGGAAGGCCAGGAGACCCAGGTTCGGCATCCCCCATCTCGCGGCCGAGGCACCGCCGACGGAGCGGTAGCTGACGGACCGAACAAGAGCGACGGCCTTGTTGTAAGTCGATGCCGTCTTGGCTTTTGTCCTGTTCCGGCGCAGTCGGGCTGCATGCAGAGCCGTTGCGGCGCCAAGAACGGCAAGGTAATACCACGTGGTGTAGTGACCGTAGTCGTACTGGTGATAATAAGAGACGGCGGCTTGCGAAGCAGCATGATCGGCTTTGAACGCAAGGCACTTGTCTGTATTGCAAAATGGGTCTGAAAGCGGGAGGGCCGTGGTGTTACCAACCACTTTGATGCTCATGCAGACAGCCCCGTCATAGACGCCGGTAGCGGCTGTCCCGGGCATGTCCATGTTGTTCATCAGGCGGGATCAGGGCCGAGATTATGTGATATTCATTCCAGAAGAGTGCTTACATCAGTACCAAGAAAAGCGATTCTAGTTGCTTGATATATAAAAAGTAATCGTTGGAGAAATATAGTGGGCAGTGGGGGTACTACTGCAAACTAAACTATACGGAGTAATTACTGACAGGGCGTATAGTGCAGGACAGAGAGAGAGAGAGCTAATTTGCGCAAGTTCCCGACTACTAGAACATAAATGCTTACTATACACGACGTACAAAGCCCTCATCGGCATAGGCCGAATCCCAAAGCATTCAGATACAGCATGACCGAGTTGACATCTAGCCCCTTGAAGACATAGGCCGGTTGGTAGAGTGGCGTGGATTATATGAGAGAATATGAGCAAGTTATTAGTGCTTATATAGTTCACCACACCATGTCTTATCGCCGGGGCTCGCTCGGTCCGTTCAGGTGAGTGAGCGAATACGTAAGGAACCCCGCTCTCTTAGTTTTTCCTATGTGGTAATTATGGCGATGCGGCGTGCGTGGTCTCTTGCGCACACCACCACCCGAGTCGGCCCCATCTTGCCCTCATCGGCTTCGGCATACCTTTCGAGACGCCGTGGATCTCCGCAACAAACGGGCTGGTCTTACCCGGCCTTTTTGTTGCTGCATCGTTGAGTGAAATACGTGTGCATACTCCTGACGGCCACTCACTCTGCTCTGTACTTGTACCAGCATATACACATACCATTGTACAAGTTCACCCAACCACACTGGATCGTGGGCTCTGTTGTCGCATGCGACAGAGAGCAACAGGGGTGGCGGAAAAGCTAGTAAATAGTGTCATGGATGTAATAAAGTGCTGAATAGAGGAAGTAGATCAAAGATAAAGGAGATTTGGTCTACAGTGCTATATATATAACAAAAGAGAGTGCGAGCCTAGCCTCGTAGAGGCTGAGGGTGGCTAGGGATAGCACCCCACAGTGGCTGAGGTGCTAGACCCCTGTATATACTGCGACATCTGTATCTGCTGTTGTCAAGTTTGCTATGTTTTCGTTTTCCATCCTCTAGTTCCGCAGGTAGTATAAGCTCTTTGTCGTTAATACGTATACTATTCTCACCTCCTTGGCGATGGCCGGGATCGGGTTGGCCCGTTTCTCCAGCTTCCACCTGACGTCCGTATAGACAACACCTCCGAAGCACTCCGTGGTATATTAGAGCATAAAGCCTTTGGGCCTGATAATAGCGTATCGCTGCTTTTGCGACCTCATCAGCCGCACCGCGTCACCCCTTTGCGCTCAGGAGGTTACCGCAGCTCTCCTTCATGCTTTCTTTGCGCCGGCGTGATGTTACCCTTTGGCGCCAAGCTGATGGCCATAATACTATCCTTCAGTCAGAGGTAGTCTGCAAACTTCCTAATTGCATAGCCGGATTGCCAAGGTGACACAGTGCTCGGCGCAACGAAGTGATTACCTCAGAGCTCATGTCGCTCCAGCCTGGGGCTTCGTAACCAACCCTGAGCAAGCGAGGAATGCCTCAGCTTGAAGCAGCGCAGTGCCTCGGGCAGTTTCTCTCCCGGTTTTTGAACGGTCTGGCATAACTGGGGTCTTATCATACGATATTGATTCCTTGTTGGCTTGTAGTTTATGTCTCCTTCCGGGGCAATGTTGCAGCATAATCCTTGACAACTAAACTGGCACGCTCACAGTCACATTCTCAACCTTGCACCCGCTTAGAGGTGCAAGCTGTCGTCCATCCAGGGCGTCGCCAAGCCACTCCAACGCCCTGCCTCTGCCACTCAAATATTCCTCGGCGTGCGATCCAATCGTATTCCTGTCGTAAAGCACGTTCGCCCCAACACGACATATTCTCTCCATGTGCTCATCCGTCGTTCGAATGTTGGTGTTTTCGTCATGTATCGCCTTGTACGCATAAACCGGCATTTGGGGAATGCCGTCTAATGGATGGGCCATGTCAGCACACGGCTACAAGGCCAGACCTGGGAATACTTACGATAGCTCTCATACCAGTTATTGCCAAATACTCGAGCCAACTCGGGCGCTCTCATGATTTCTTCACCCTGGGTAAAGTAGTCAAAGACATTCTGACCCGCGAACATGGAAACAGCTTCGGCGGTCGGTAAGTACGCCGCACTGAGGAAGGCAGTCGCATTGTACGGCCCCTCCTTGTGAAGATGATCGACCAAGTACTCTCTCGCTTCCGGATACTGGGCGGTGACGCCGAGGAGCGCGTACGGCACGATGGCAGCATTGGGGGCCCCCGTCACGTTGTAGATAATCTGAGTAAAATTCGAGAGCACGCCCCCGATAGCTATGGCGGAAAAGTCGAGTTCCGGCGCGTAAGAGGCCTGGAGCTCTGCCGCAAACCCGCTGGCGAATGCACCGCCCGAGTAGCCCCAGAGGGCATAGCGAGCTCTCTTCGGGTCTTTGAACTTCCCGGAGGATAGGACGGCTCGTACGGAGTCGAGCACCGCATGACCGGCTTGGGGCCCGGCGGAGAAAGCGGCCTGCGGCCCTTCAAAATCCGGCACGCTCACGGCCCAGCCGCGACTGAGGCCTTCCCGGACGTTCATCATGATGTCATCGCCGTAGATGGTCGACAGACCATAGCTTGGGCTCAGGTCTACGTCGAGAGTATTGTACGGTATCTGGTAGGAGAGCAGGGCGGGAGTGTCCCTGTCAGCTTGGCTGGCGTTGGACGGGAGGAATACAGTTGTCACCGCCCACGAAGGCCTGTAGCGGGTATCTGTCGATCGGAAGAGGAGCTGATACGCCTCCGCCGCGTTGTCGGCAAGGATTGTGACATTAGGAGGTGCCTCTCGAGCACGGAGGATCGTGCCAGGGACATGTTTCTCGAATCCGAATGGTGCTGTATACCAAGGATCCTGACTTGGTGGAATGAGCTTTGTACATAGTACCATGGCCAGCAACCCGTTTAGGGCCACACAAGTCCAAATGGATGTGCTCATTGTGTACAGGGTACTGTGCCGTGATGAGCTTTTACCTCTAATGCCGGGATTATTCTACACGAGGCGTCCACATGGAACAGAGATGGTCGTGACTTTATATTACTTGGATTCTTACATAGTTCGTGTATTTTGCACAGTTCGTATATTCTGCGCAGTTCGTATAGCAGCGGAGGATTTGCTTCCGCGGGCCAATCGATGGCCATGAGCACTTTTGAGCACTTTTCCATTGTCCATAAAGTCCCCGAATTTGGCAATGACTCCAGATAGCCAATCGGGCCACGAGCAGGGCCACACAGAAATTGAGCCCGGGAATCACCTGCCTGAACCTGGAAACTCACTGCCAAGTCTTACTGCGTGATCGGCACCAGTACCAAAGACTCGGAGCCCAACACCACGCTCAAAATGTTCTCCACGACCCGGCCACCCGTCACCACCGCGACGGCGCCCCTACCCCTAAACAACCCCCCCCCGGTCATTCCTGTCTCGCTAACAGCTTCGATGGCTTCTACAAGGTCTCACCTGGCGACCTTGATAACACCGTTGCGAAGAAGCACGGCATCAGAACGGCGTAGTTCAAAAGCTGGAACATTGAGATTGATGTGGGTAAGGTATGCGTTTTCTCTTCCCTCTGGCTTTCTCAACTGACTTGCCTCACGCCATATTGAACGGTCTGAATCTGATAATACCCATAGATTGCACAAGCATATGGCTAGGTTACTACGCCGCTGCCGACGTCTAGATCAAGCGAGGAACGTGAACAAGGACAAGGAAAAACGAGAAACTCTCAAAAGCTTTACGCATTTAAAGCCTTGTCGAGAACTCAACTTATATAACTTATAGGGAAACGAAACGAAAAAGATAACCTTGAAAGATTAATCGTGAGATATCTAAGTTCCCAGGTGATACAATGTTTGAACCCTAGTTAACAAGTAATCAAAATTATACTAATAATAAAACCCCTTTTAGAAAGGGTTACTCCAAGAGATAGGTTTATAACGCTGCCACTCCTCATCAATCCTATGAATCTTCTCAATCAAAGTTGCCAGAACCTCGTTCTCCGTTCCAGGTAACTGGGACTGTTCCTCATTGTAAGCAGTCGCGTACGCATTTTTTAGGCTCATGATATTGTTGTCCATGTACTTGACGGCCTTGTCCTTGGCAGTCATCGCCTGCTGCCTCATGAACGTGTTCCATCTGCCTTCGAGGCCGATAGCCTCCCACTTGGCCCAGGCTTGCGTTCCCGACATGCGCACCCAGTTGGGCATGATGACTTCGTCGAGCTCCCTGAGGCGCGCCGCCACGCGCTCTTTCTCGGCTACGAGGCGCGCATTGATGGTGGTGTCTTGGAGGTATTTCATGGCCGTCATGACGTCTTTGAGGTTCTTCACGGCTCGGTCCGGTGCGGATTGGATATATGAGTTCATGGTGTTGTCGTCGTTGATAGCATGCCTTCCCCACATACCTTCTTTGGCGGAGTTGACACCCTTCTCCAACAAGACAAACTCGCTGACGTGCGAATTGTCGTTGCTCGGAAACACGGGAAGTATGTGGTCAATGGGGTCTCTGGTCACACCATCCATGGCGAACCTACTCTTTTGCGGTACGCCCCGCCACAGCTGTCTGATGGCGCCGCAAAAGGTTTGGGATTGTGAATCAGCCGGCGAAAAGGAGGGAAACCGCTTTGACGCGGCTGCAAAGTCGGCGTCCACTTTGTCGAGGAAAATGCCAACCATCTGCAACTCCAGGATATGTTCTGTGGCGTAAAACATGTCTAAGGGTTTGCGGACTTTGTCATTCTCTATTGACTTGAATCCAAAGTCGTTGCAAAGTTCAGGCTTTGTATAGTCGAAGGTCTTGAGGTCTTTTACTACCTGGAGATGTAATTTTGTTGGTTAGAGAAATTGCCACTTGATGGAAGGATGTTAGGGGGGACCCACGGTATTCAGAGTTGTGCTCGTCTCGTAAGGGGGCGCCTTCAACTTTATTGAACAACAAGATACAGTGCGACCGGTGTTCGTACCGCGTTGGAATAAGCGATGCAGGTCGTACTCGCTTGCTTTGCCCCTCTTCTTCAAAGCTCCTTCTAGCTGGGAGCTCTCCCATCCTGAAATCTCCTCGCATTTGCTCCCTGCGCCCGACGTCTCGGAGTTGGGACAGACGAGGCTCCCAATTGGGATATGAAAGAACGGGCCGATGGCCCTCTTTACCAGCGAGCGCTCAGCCAGTGCCCCTGTCTCATTTAGCTGTGGGTAATCTCCAAGATCTCGCCTCGAGGGGCTCCCTGACGATAGGCTTGGACAAGTCCCGTCCTTGTAGATTGTGAACTTGGCGGAACCGGGCAAGGCGTATTTGCCCGTAGTCCACTTGAACCCGTCAGCCTTGGCATATAGATCAACACCAGCTTCCATGCTCCAGGTGAAGGGACACGTGGCATCGGTGCTGATACCGGCAGCCACGTTAACCCCGAGCCAACTGTCGGCAGTGACCTGGGCCGTAAGGGGGTCCACCTTCCAGCGCTCATCGATGTTGACGCCAAACTCGAGCGAGGCGATGAGATGAGCTTTGGCATCTCCTTGGGCGAGAACGCCGGCATAAAAGGTCGGCTCCAGGAGCCCTTCCTTGTTGCCCGTGTTACGGTACTCGGCCTTGTCCGGGTTGGCAGGCTCCATCTCGGCGGGGAGGCGGTAGTCGTATTCCCACGAGACGACATCGATGTTGGCCTCGAGCGTGGTGCTGATAGTGACGCCTGCCTCGATCCGCCCTCTGAGGGCGAGCTGTGGGCCGATGGTGGCGATTCCATGGATCCGGACACCGGCCCCGGGGAAGGGGATGGGGTCACCGAGTCGGCGCTCTCCGGAATCATACTGAAAGCGGACCAGGGCCTCGAGAGTAAATGTGCAGGTGATCTCGCCATTGTTGCTGAAGGTCAGGTATGACTTGCTCAGGTCCAGGGGGAAAAGACTCTCAGCAATAAGGGAGAAACCGAAGCTCGTGCCGACCTTGACGTGGGCCTGTGCTTGGGCAAGCAAGTGACCGTTGCGCCCAGGGCAGTCCCATGTCTCCTCAACGATCTTGGCAGTGTAGACCTCATCGAGATTGTGTTTGAAAGTCTTCTTAATCTCGCCTTTTGTCATCATGCCCAGCCACTCGAGTACCGTGTCGCCAAACCAGCGCTTGTGGAACTCCTCCTTGCTTAACCCCCCAAAGTGAGCGTCGTCGCGGAACTCCTCCTCGAGCCAGCGCTTGTGACTGTTTCCGGCATCTGAAAGAGACCGCCTGCGCTTCTTCTTGTCGCCGCCTGCGACGGCAGCTGCCACGACTTCATCCCAGTAGCCTGGCTCGTTGCTGTAATCGATGCGGAGCTGCGTGTTACCGAGATCACGAGGCACGCGTTCGAAGTCGTAATCAAAGGTCAGGTCGTAAATGACAGGCGTGTGGCCTAGTCCTTCAGTCAAATCGCGTGGGACTATCTGGCCTTTCGCCATTTTCATGTCCTTCGCGACGGCGTACTTTCCCGGACCACACCCACGGGGCATCTGGAGAATTGTGCCCGGTACTCCGTGGCCCAGACCAATCTTGTAACAGTTGCTGCTCTCACTAACGTCTGTGCAGAACATCTGTATCGTGTGCTCCTCTTCGCTATCGGTCCCATTGCAGTTGAACAGGGCCCAATGGGAGCCATCACGCTTGTCCAATGACACTTGCAGCTCGTCGGGTGACGTCATGACCACGAAGCTGAAGGCAGTCTCATCTGGGTCGTCGCTTTCGTCATCCGTGTTTAGCTCATTTTCGGTATCGACATTGTCACCGGTGGGCGGGTGGGGGAAGAGCTTGTCCAGATCCACAGGCAGAAAGGGGGACGCTCCATTGACCGGGTCGCAGCAGTAAACACGGGATCGCTCGACGCGCGGGAAACAATCCTCTGCCTCGCCATAGGGGCTGTCTGTGAGCTGCACCGAGTGAGAACCAACGGGACAATGGTTATCGAAGCAGGTCCCCGGCGTCCCATGCCACCCGCAGTTTTCGAACTCTTCGGCGTCTTTCTTGGGGCAGCAGTAAAGCTTGAGAGCGTCGATGCCGAACACCGCAGCTGCATCTTCGATGGCATCCACCAGTAATTGGCCGCGCCGACCGCCGAAAGTTTCAACGAGGTCGCCGATCAACTGCAGAAAAGTGCCCGAGAAAGTCATGGCGACATCGTCGTTGTTGCAATCTCTCCCGACGCCCGCCCAGTAGCACTTGTGTCCTTTAGTCACAGGGCTTTGACAGCAGTAAGCCTTATTCCCATCCTCACAGTAGTTGCCATCCCCCCAACGATTGAGTTCCAGTGCCACTTCGTTGTCGTTGCAGTGGCCGTTGCACGACGGAGCGCTGCCACGCCAAGTACAGTCATCCTTCTTGGGCGCACCCTCCATCGGGCAGCAAAGTTTGCTATCGGATTCCTTGGAGTGGCGGGTGACAGGCTGAGCGCCGCCGCAAGGTTGGTCTTCGATGGAGAGCCAGCCCGGCTTGCATGACCCGCCGCAGTCTGTGACATAGCAGTCTGGTACCGTGGCGTCTTCCCAGAAGGCCTCCTTCTCAGCCTTGCGAGAGAATAACGCTAGACTCTTCGGGGCCACGACGCCCTTGAGCGCGTCGAGATCTTGGGTATCCTGGTCGATGGCCCATATCAAGAGGCCAGACAGCCCCTGCTCGTTGGCAAAATCAATCTTTTGCTTGAATGTTTCGGCGTCGTCCTGATGTACTTGTAAACATATAGTCCAAGTGCGTCATCTCGTGTGGGAAGCAGACTTACATAAGATACCCATTGATCCTGGTTCCAGTTGATCCACTTCACACCTGCCTTCTTATCGTGATGCGGTTTGAGATTATTATCCTTGATGATTTGCTGGATTTCTCGGTATGTTAGGGTCCCAGAATTGTCGCTACAAGACCCCTTGTTAGCACCACCCCGGAATCCGCAGCCAGGGGTGGTGCACAAAGGATCAACGAGGGTAAAGCTGCGGCCGTAGAAGCCGAGACCAAGATTGAGCTTCTTAGCAGGAACACTGTTCCTCCACAGAAGATTCAAAGCCTGTTCAATTTCAGTCAGATTAGAGTGGGCGTAAATGTGGCTTCCGATAGGGTTGGTCGAGTCCCAGAT
Organism: Apiospora pterosperma; assembly: GCA_019976485.1. Lineage (NCBI taxonomy): Eukaryota > Fungi > Ascomycota > Sordariomycetes > Amphisphaeriales > Apiosporaceae > Apiospora > Apiospora pterosperma. The sequence continues at coordinate 248,472 of JAFBMP010000009.1, forward strand.
GCCGTGCAGATCGTAACTCATGACATTGACGAAATCGACATAGTCTACGGCCTTGAGATCGAAGTGTCGAAGGTACCAGTAGCTAGTAGGAATAGTAAAAGAAACCTCATACTTCTTAGGCTGCTTGTTGTTCACGTCGTCTAGCTCCTTAAGAAACGATACAAAGTTCTTGCCGTCGTCAGGCTGGCCGCCGCGATCCCCGGCGCCGGGATACTCCCAATCGAAATCAACACCATCGAAGCCATGCTTACGCATGAAGCCGAACAGATTGCCGATGAACAGTTTTCGGTTCGCTGCCGTGCTTACCATGTTGCTAAAGACGGGCTGCGTAGCTGTGTTGTTGTCATTGAAGGTCCAGCCACCGAGGGCCACAACGGCCTTCAAGCCTGCGTTACGCTTTTTGATGCTGGTGAATTCGTCAAACAGCGAGCTTGGCAGGTCGTCCATGGGAGCTACTTTGAGGTCGCCAGGTGTGATGTAGGCAAAACTGAAGTAGGCGTGCGTTAGGGCATCCACTGGGATATCGCTGAATCCCATGCCCACGCAGGCCTTCTTGTGGTTCCACGCTTCGTAGTAGCCAATAATGCGTTTCTGGACGTTTCCGTCCTTGTCCTTGGGACCAGGCTGGTCACAGTTACTCTGGCAGCTTGTCTCCTCGTCGTCCGTGACTTTGCAAAAGTCCTCTGCCGTACCACAGAACCCGAATTCGGAGCAACACTAGCCTGGATTAGCATAGTCAATATGATAGCATTTCTCTACTAGAGAGGTACTAACAACGTTCAGGGGACATTTCTTTCCCGGGGTTTCGGCATAACGGCCGCACTCCGCCTTTGCGTCGCAGTTTGATAAGCAGACATCGTTGGGGCTGATGCCGTTCGTGCCGCAGGCTTTGGGTCCATAGTTGCACTGCCCTGTGTCCCTGGGACAACAAGCACCTGAAGAACTTAGTTAGTACAGGGAGTGATAGTGTTGGGGAATTGCCGATATGAGCGAGGTCAAGTAAATCCGAAAGACGGAACCTGAGGTTTGCGGAATCGGCTCATTCAGATGGCTCTTGGAAATCCATGAAGGGAAACGCCTCGTGTTCAAAGGTCCAAGATTCTACTCACCGTTGCGGCAGGGCCTTCCTGGACCACAAGTGTAGTCGTCTGGCACCTCTTGCCTGGTAAACAGACTCAGCTCAGCGCCATTGGGTGAGGTTTCAGCCGCGCTACAAAACGGCAGCTCCTGTTGGCTCCTGATCTTGGCGGAGTAATCAAAAGGGCTGTAACAGCATGTTAGAGGAAAGCAATTCTCAAAGAGTAGGGATCCCACTGCTCAGATCCTGACAATTTATTTATGATAATACGTACGAAATGAGGTTTCGGCAAAGGGGCTGTCCTGCATCATCTTTGATTGCCACTGAACTAGAGTCGAAGGGAATAGCAACTGTGGCATGAAGACAGGAGAAAATATACACCAAACTTAATAAGGTAGTCATCATCTGTAACAGCAGCAGCTATGTCTGCTGGAACGTATGAGTGCCTGCAGTTGGAAGAACATAGGCATCCTAGCTGCGAAATGGAAATGAACAGACCATGTTATCTACTTGTCGATTATTCGATTCCATAGATGCCTATTTTTGCCGCCGGCTCGGTCCCACACCCCCCTGACAACAAATTGGCAGAAGAAAAAGCACTTTCTTCGGCAGCTTCACCGAGTCGGCCTCTTGGCAAAAGCCTGATGGAACACACCCAAAGATGTGAAATATGTGATATCGAACTGGCCAATGCAACCTCAGTATTAGGCTGGATATATTAGATCCGTATAGTGGAGAGTAAGCTGATTGTGGAAGATCTAGATTCCGTCGCCTGGGGCACAACCTTGGTTTTGATTATATCTTTGCGGCACAGCCCTGGCTTTGGTTACGGCCTAGGTGGATTCGGACGGGCGCTTACATGGATCATGTGTTGTGATGTAGCTGATCCTTGGTTGAAGAAGTGAGTATATTGGTCGGCGGTATAATCGCCGTTCAATATTGGCTTACCGCAATTGGAAATTGAGTTCTAGATGGTGGTCAGACAGAGAGATTACCACAACAAAGCAGAAAATGGGGTGGGGGGAGAGCCTATAGGAAGGCAAGCCATCTGTGGAGTCGGGGTTCCTGCATATACGAGTAAGAGCCCTAATTAATAGGGTCTTGGCTCGACTTGATGGTGGTCCCATTCTACAGCCCCCCTTTCCCAGGGTGGGATTGTAGTTCCATGATGGTATTCATGAGATTCAAGATAAGATACAAGATCCAACACAGGAATCTGGAGTTCTTCTCGTGAGCCCATAGTTAATCGTCGGCCATGATGCCTTTCCCGTACCTCTTTTGCTGGCTGGTTGTCCATCGCCTCCTACAAGGCGTCAATGCAATCCAACTTTTAACTCAAAATACCGCTCCAACTGGTCTCTCGGAAGCATGTTTGAGTGCAATAACGGCTGATGTTGCTTGCAGCCGGACAGTCCCAAGATTTCTCAACGGCTATTTCTACTCCGAGTCGACGTTGAGCAGCTCATGCACCTCGGAGTGCGAAGAAGCGCTTGTTGCATACGAGGCTGGTGTTGTGTCTTCATGTGCCGACGACACGTGGGACGGCTACGATGATGAGGGCGGCGCGCCTCTTACCTACATTCCCAGTCTACTGCGATACCAGTACTCGCTGACTTGTCTGAAGGAGGGCGGACGATGGTGCAACGTCGTCGGCGGTGATGCTGCCGCTTTCGATGACCCCGGTAATAGTCCCATACGATTCACTGAAACTTCTGCGAATGGCACCAAAGCAGACCCTTGTGACATGTGCTTCATTCTCTCTTTGAGGCTGCAAGCTAGTGTCCCCTTTTATGATGGGCCGGCCATACGCAGCCAGTCTGTGTATGAGTCCAAGACGTCGAGCTGCCATGTTGAAGGGATGCCCCTTACGACATCATCACTGCCATTTTCTGTGTCAGTACTACTCTCCTTGTCGCCCCAAGTCTTATGAATACTAAAACGCAATAAAACAGGTCGCCTTTGCCCGAGCCAACTCCATCGCCATGTTCTGGAACCACGTACGAAGTCCAGCCAGGGGATGATTGTCATAGCATCTCAGGGACTCAGGGAATATCGACAGCTTGGCTGCTCACTGACAATCAGCTTCCGGCTTGGTGCAATGACTTTCCCACAACTGGCACCCTATGTCTACTAAACAAATGCGGTGTCACGACGGTGGAAGCCAATACAACCTGCAGCGCCATAGCAAAGGCTGCCAACACAACGGAAGTACTGCTAAAAGCATGGAATCCAGTGAGTATTCCCTCGGAGTTTAAGTCTCACACGCTAATGAACCCATAGGTGCTGAACGCCGGGTGTTATAACCTTGATAAGATGGTTGGTGATCAACTCTGCGTCTCCCCGCCAGGGGAGACGTACGATGATCCCCCAGAGGTTACCTTGGCGCCCACGACGGCCGTAACGCCTGCTCCCGCGCCTACAGATATTGCTCAAGGCACCAACGAGCGATGCGGCAAGTTCTATCAAGTGCAGCCGGACGAGTATTGCAACCTGCTGGTAGTGAGATTCGCCATCTCTCTCGACGACTTCTTCTTCCTTAACCCCAGCCTGTACGAGAACTGCACGAACCTCTTCGCCTATGAAAGCTACTGCATCCAAGCAGTCGGTGATAGTAAGCAGTATTCCCGTTTTTTTATTCTTTTATTTTTCAGATGAGCCCAACTAATGAATAACGACCGGGAAAAAAGTCAATACTTACTCGGGCAAACCTGGATGGAGACCTACCACTACAGTTAATAGCCTTCCATTCACACCACCCGTCGCACAGGCACCGGACAGTACCACGAAACCTATCGTCAACTTACCGACACAGCTTCCACTGGCTGCCGACACGCGTATAGACTGCTACCGCTACTTTGACGGGGCCGATTTCCAGTCTAGCGATGCGATCGCGGGCACGTCTTGGCCCAACCAATGCCAGCGTGTGGCTGATCTCTATGGAGTTACCTATACCGAGTTTGCCCTATGGAATGCTGGATTGGCCAACATTTCGACTCCAGACTGTGCCTTTGATCCAAACTTGAGATATTGCGGGAAACAGTACATTGGAGAACCAGTCCCTGAACCTGCAGGTCCCAGTTATGAGTTACCAATTAGAGTCAGTTTCACAACCCCAAGCAGGGAACAATCGACGACTGACCTTTCAACAGGATGGTGCCATTGCAGCTTGTACCGAATTTGCCGATGTGCCCGCTGACTGGGCTTGGTAAGTACCTTTCCCAAAACCTATAATACTCTGCTTCGTTTCAAGGATGCCGTACTGGAGAGAGCTAACAAGCCCTGCTATAGCACGGATGTGCTCGACATCTACGAACTGACAATTGCCCAATTTTTCGCATATAATCCCTCAGTTGGCTCTGACTGCGGGAATCTATGGCCAGGTAAATATTTCACAACATAGGTGTCTGTTGCTGACTCGAGTGGTAGAAATGGCATATTGTATCCGCGCACCAGGCTACACAAGCCCTAGCCCTGCTCCTACCACTACTACTACCGCTCCCGCTACCACCACGACGGCCGGGCCACCAGGGCCAACTCACACGGGACAACCAGTAAATTGCAATGCATGGCACGTGGTAGTGGACGGTGACTCTTGCGCTTCGGTAGCGGCTGAGTACGGCATCAGCACACAGGAGTTTTTCCAGTGGAACCCTGCGGTGTCGACAGACTGCGTGAACAACTTCTGGCTGGGACAGGCGTATTGTGTCAGTGTCAGTTCGTCTACAGGGACGGCAACGGCAACGGCCACAACAACAGCTGCCCCGAGTATTCCAACGCCTACTCAAGAGGGGAATGCTGTGGACAGCTGCAACAAGTACGCGCAGGCACTGGAGGGCGATGCGTGCAGCACGTTTGCGGATCGCAATGATGTCTCGCTGCAACAGCTGTACACGTGGAACAAACTGCTGGGGAGCGACGGGGAAGGGTGCGCCGGATCTTTCTGGGCGAATTACTGGTATTGCGTGGGTGTTCAAGCCATGAGTAAAATGCGGCCAGTCATTCAATTACGGGGGCATCATCATCTTCGACGCCACTTGCACCACGGCCACCACCATTTTAATAATTGATGGGGCACTACGGAGTACCAAGGCACTACCCGACAGGTGGAGACAGAGTACAGGGATGGATGGATGTGATAATCTAAATAATGCATAAATGCATAGGTACCCCACCAACCTAGGTACTAGATACTTTCTACTCCATAGGTACCGACTTACTTAAGTACTTACCTTTGTATTTCATAAACCAGGTCTTTCCCCAAGCCCTCACAACTTCATTTCACACCTCTCCCCTCTTGCCAGAATAATACGGTCAAATCACTTTAGAATGAACAGCCTTCCGCCAGAAGTGCTGGCCAACATTGCCTCTTTCCTTCCCACCCAATATGAGGGGAAACCAGTTCGACCCTTCATAGCTGCAGTGTCGCGCGCATGGCAGCATGTCATCGAGCCCTTGACCTTTGCATCCCTGCGCCTGACAAGCGACCATCTTGATGATTTCTACTCGGCCTTCTCGGGCCCTGGGATGCGTTCTCGCTTGCTCCGGAAGCTTCATCTCGATATCTTGTTGCCGTCATACAGCGACGAGGCCTGTGCCAACTATGAGACAGCCGATGACAGGAATGCAAACAACAAGGTGGTCAACCATCACGTGTCGGCTCTACTGCACACGTTATCAAAGTGGCCCGCCGATGGCAGCCTGACCCTGATCATCGAAATACACTCGCCCATGGACTTCATTTACCGGGGAGAGGAAAAGCGGGATAACGACCGCTACGCAGTTGACCTGGGGATGCGCCGGGATATCTTTGACGAGCGATACAAGTACTCGTATATTCACCTATCCAGCTCGTTGGCGACGGTGCCATGTGTCACAGGATTTCTGACACAACGTTACACGCGATCTCTGGATCCAGGCAGCCTGGTCGCACTCACGGCTGCATTTCCAAGACTCAGGAGAATCGACTGGCAGTACCAAGAACCAGGCTTCTTTTTAGCCCTCCGCCGCCAACATCTACAGGAATTTGCCGACGCAGTCGCCCTCTTCCAACCGCCGTCTTCTTGCAAGGTGTTCGATATCAGGATCGAATCACCTGTATTCCCAGACAGAGAGAGACTTCCCAACCCTACTAACGGCCATGTTTCTTTATGTGATGCACTACGTGTCATGGTGGCCAAGAGCAATATCCGGAGATTAAACTACCGAGGACCCATTGACTCGACATTATTCTGGCCTCGCGGCTCTGCTGAGACTGACGGCGATGATACTTGGAAATCACTTACCGTATTTAACGTTTACTTCGACATGGCCAGTTTTTCGGGCCAATGGTTCTTCAAAGGCCTTCCTACAGACCAACTGTATCACGAAAGCAGCGACATCCCATTACCCCAAGACACACCCGGTTTTTACCCACCCGGATATGGCACCGAGAAGGACAACAAGCGAGCCATAGCGCTCGCCAAGTCCCTGGAAACTCCAATCGATCGAGGAGGCTCTACCCCGGAAGGATGGGATTTTCGCCACATCCCGAGGGACGAAGCTATAATTCCCCTGCTGGAGGCCCTCGAGCGCCGCCTCATTCACACTCCGTTGCTCAAGCATGCTTATCTAGAGTCGACGCTTGCGTTTGACAGGGGCGTATGGTTCTTCTCGTATAGTGCGCCGGGGGAGATTTCCGACAATGACGAATACATTAATGATGCGAATTCATATGATCCCACATCTCGCGCAAGGCTGTTTCTTCACACTGGGGATTGGAGGCCCGGACAGGAGTTGCTAAACAGGCTCCGCGGTATAGGCCAAGCCTGTTATGGGGAGGATGCCATTGTTACTTTCCTGCCGTATTTGTATTGATTCTCTAGACATACCACAACAAGCCGAGTCTATTCAGTGCCGTTAATCCTATTATCGTCTTTTTGACTGACACCTACTGGTGCTTTTCGGTGAATGAAGGGATATATTTTTGGCGGCGCTCAAAGCTACATGAAGCCAAATACGGATCCTGAAATTCGATCACTATGGGGTGTGTGGAGGTCTAACATCACCGTCATTGAATTCCCATCAGGACGGCTTGCGCCCGTATACGACGTAGACTGGCGTATAGACGTGCATCTGCCGGTTCTTGACATCCTGTCCCACCCGCTCCACCAGCGCCTGGATCTCATCGACGGCCATGCCTTTGAGCTGCATGGTTCGCATGCTCATGCCCTCGAGGGACTGGAGGATGTCTGTCTCGAAGTAGAGCCCGATCTCCCTGTCCCTGGGATCGAGGGGCCAAGGGTTGAGGGGCAAAGCAGCATCCTGGGATGGATGCCATGGGGGTCAGCTTGTTTTGCTCCCACCTATTATCGCGGAGCCTCCTGGGCGGGTTGCGCCTACCTTTGCTTGACATCGACGAACCCGGCTTCTATCAACCTGGTGGATTACAGTGCAGTGTGAGTCTCCATCTTGCAGATTTCTTGCATGGTAGGGGGATCCATGCACGACCCAACGGGGGCAGGTATTTGCGCGGGTATGACAGGACACTGGCGGGCGTCTGGAGTGCAATGCTATCCTGGGCTCTCACCATTGCTCGTAATGCCTCGCGACGCGCAGGTCTCGACCCAGAGTGGCCATGCCCTCGAGAACCAGCTGCTGCCACTTGCTGATGGAGGAACCGGCCAGCATCGCCTCGGTGGCGGCGTCGGCGGCGACCTGGTCAAAGGAGAAGTCCTGCGACTCGAACCAGCCGCCCGGCCGCAGGTTCTCGTAGATTTTCCGGATCATGGCCTGGTGGTCCGTGAAGCAGCTGAGCCTGCAGCGCTGCGACGTCAGTCTTGGGTACCCTACGTGCCTGTTCGGTCTAGAACCAGGCCGGCCGGCAACGGGAAGTGACTGGTTAAGTATCTTACATGGCTCGCATGTGGATATAACTGAAGTCGGTTTCGTGTACCCACTCGTCCTCCTCGCTGTCCTCGCGCACGAAGCGGCAGTTGGGCGGGATCTTGTCCGGCGGCGGCTGGATCAGGCTCAGGTCCGTCCCGACGACCTGCGCCTCGGGATTCTCCCGCGCGAACTCGGTGGCCCAGACGCCCGTCCCCGTACCAATATCGAGGACGTTGAAGGCGTCCGTGGGGGAATCCTTCTTCTCCAGTGGCGCGAGATGTAGGACGTCGTCCAGCAGCAGGCGCCACACCTTGTGCTGCAGGTCCAGTCGGTCCTGCTCGGCGCCGTCGTTGGGGAGGAGGTACCTCCCGTCGCGGTAGCCCGAGTACGTCCTGCCGTTCTCCTCGACCGAGACCGGATCTGGAATGGAGTGGCCCGTCATCACGTAATCTTGTCTTTTGCTTGGCAGATCAGAGAATATACCAGATGCGGCTCTAAACAATGTGTATTGGTGGTGGTGTGATGTTGATGAGCTCAATTCTCCCCTAAAAGCCCAGAGGGTTGACAATGAGGGGTTGCTATCCTGATTTCGGGTGTGTTTCCTATTGGCCATGAAAATCATTGTGTCCAACGGCAGCTAACAGGCTGAATTCATTGGTTACCATACCGCCGGCTCGTATCAATCGCCAATGGAGGCAGACTCCTCAAGTCAGTGTTGCGAGAATGCGCTTGTAGGCCTCGAGAAACTAAATAAACTGGACTTGTCAAAGCTTTAAACAGGCCAAAATCCTTGTCTCGGCTTTGAACCAATCGCTGTCAGACGGCGTGAAAGGATTGCATAATCAGGGGCTGATAAAAATAAAAAGCCCGACGTCATTCGCATTAACAAGCGGCCTAAGCTGAAGAACCCCGGATTCGTAGCGGCGATGCACAGCCAGCACGGCCAGCACAGCCAACATTGCGCCGCTGACGGTCTTGGCCGCAGCACTGGGCGCATATTCACATGGGGCACCCAGTAAGCATTAAACGCCGTAAAGTTTATATATAACTAGTTATATAACGTTAGCAGATATAGTTACTTAGATATATATACATGAGCAGACCCTCACGTCAGACTGCGCTCGATTTCCTTTCCTCGTCCTCCTAAACCAGCCCCATCGCGTCCTTCTTACAGCTTGCATCCTCGAAAGGCATCACATAGACCACCTACCTAGACCCCAAAGCCACAATGGCCCAACAGCTAGCCCCGTTCCCGCGCCCCCTGGGCCTCTTCCGGGCGTTCCACGCGCCGCCGCAGCGCGCCGAGACGCTGGTGCTGCGCGAGAAGATCATGTCGCTCTCGGGCGACAGCTTCGACATCAAGACGCTGGACGGCCGGCCCGTGTTCCGCGTCCAGGGCAACGCCCTCTCGCTGTCCGGCCGCAAGATGATCCTGGACATGGCCGGCAACCCCCTCTTCACCGTCCGCAAGCGCCACCTGCGCCTGCACGCCACCTACTACGCCGAGGACCCAAGCGGCCGCGAGATCCTGCACGTAGAGGGGAAGTTCAGCCGTGAGTAGCCCACCTTGCTGTAGTTTGCCTACAGTACCTACCTTCCTTGCACATTACTTACCCCATGCTCTACACCCTCCCTTTCCTAAAAAGAAAAGAAAATAGCATCGCGGCTAACCAAACAACCTTCTCCCCGAAAACAGTTGCATCCTCGAAATCCATCGCCACCTTCACGGGCGAGGCCAGCGGGCAGCAGGAAAGGCTGTTCATGAAGGGCGACATGTTCGACCGCAAGGCGACCATCACGGACGAGGCGACGGGCCAGCCCGTCGCCGTCATCGACCGGCAGTTCCTCAACGCGCGCGAGCTGCTGGTCGGCCAGCAGACCTACCACGTCACCGTCGCCCCCAACGTCGACCTCGCCGTCATCGTCGCCATGTGCATCTGCCTCGACGAGCGGCAGAACGAGACCTCGACGTAAAAGAGAGGGCGAGCAAAGAGTTCCCGGGGGGAGGGGGGAGGGGAGGGGAGGGGAGGGGGGGGATCGGACCCCTTCTACACCCCCCCCACACCCTTACCCCTGTCGCTAGGCTGTTCGCGGCCGTTTGTGCATGACGTTTTGGCGGCGGCATGAAACGACGACGGGGAGGGATGGGGTCTGGCGGTTCTATTTTTGGCGTTTCGGAGTGAATGGGGGTGGGGGGGGAAACTGATGATACCTTTTACAGCGGGGAGTGGGGGGGGGGATGCAGTTTGTTTCGCACCACCCCCCTTGGTCTCCATCACATTATAGCTCTTACTTGAAACATTTCTATATATATCACACCGTACCTTGTCGGGCAAGGAGAAAGAGGCATCCTTGACACACACACACGCGTATTTAGTAGTCTCCTTGTTTTCATACTCGCATTTCGTTCGCTCTGTGTCTCAGTTCACCAAGTAAGTACTTCTGCACGAAAGCCAAACCACAGCTGGCTGGCTGCTGGGACATCTCTACAGTTCCACCCGCCCGCGCACCGAGCTGTCCTAGACCCTGATGCTGCCGGTCAAGCGGATGTCCCGGCTGCTCGCGCCCACGTAGACGGCGTAGTCGCCCGCCTGGATGACCCAGGCCTGGCGCGCGACGTCCCAGACGCTCAGGTCGCGGCGCGTGAGCGCGAAGGCGGCGACGCCCGCCTCGCCGGGCCGCAGCGGCACCTTGGCGAACCCGCGCAGCTGCCGGGGCGGGCCGCCGGGGATCCCGAGGTAGAGCTGCGCCGCCTCGGCGCCCGCCGCGCCGCCGACGTTGGTGACCGTCGCCCGCACCGTCGCCACCACGTCCCACAGGCCGCCGCCGCCGCCCGCGCGCACCCGCCCGGCGTCGCCGCCGCTCTCGATGGCCAGGCCCGAGTAGGCGAAGCGCGTGTAGCTCAGGCCGAAGCCGAACTCGAAGCGCGGCGCGATGCCGGCGCGGTCGAAGTGGCGGTAGTCGACGTAGACGCCCTCGGCGAAGTCGCACTGCGGGTCCAGGTCGCCGTCGGCGGGGCGGCAGGGCGCGTAGGCGGCGCCGTAGTCGCTCTCGTTGCGCGCGAGCGTGTAGGGTAGCTTGCCCGAGAAGCCGGCCTCGCCGTAGAGGAGCTGGACCAGCGCGCGCCCGCTGTCCTGGCCGGGCAGGTGGGCGAGCACGGCCGCCGTGACGTTGGGGTGCTCGATCCACTGGTCCACGAGCCGCACGCCGGCGGCGTGGACCACGACCATGGTCTGCGCGCACCGCGACGCCACGTGCAGCACCAGGCCGTCGCTGAAGTCGTCGTGCAGGCCCTCGCGGTCCCAGCCCTCGGTCGCGATGGCGTTGATGAAGACGAGGCAGGCGTCGGACGCCGGGTTGACGTCGGGGGTCCCCGAGCTGAGGTCCCAGTTGACCCAGGTCCCGTCCACGGATGCTCTGTGTTGGATGGCGCTCAGGGGCTTTGGAGATCAGAGTCAGTCATGTAGTCCTCACACATCATGTTCTCCGGTTAGGAAGGCTTCTTACATCTAGTATGTAGGCAGGCCCATTGGCACCAGCTCGGCCGCCCGTGACGATGGTTCCACCCCTCGCAGCCTGATCGAAATGGGTCTCGGTGCCCAGCACAGCTTGCGCCATCTCGGGAGAGGATGTGTAGCCGAGGTTGAAGAGGATATCCGTATTCTTCGTCTTCGGGACCGTCGCATCATACCCGAAGACGGACAGCATGGCGGGGTTCTTCTTGAAGGGCAGCGCTCCGTTCTCGTTCTTGACCAACACATGGCCGGCAACCGCCCCCTCCAGAATGACGGGCCGCGACTGCGGGTCTCGAGCATCGACCTGCTCGTGCGGCAGGCTCAGGTTCTGCATGCCGAGCCCTGGCTTGGGGAAATTGTCTCCATCTTGATGAACAAGATACCAAGCGGCGACGATTCTGTGACGACGGCTTAGTAGGTAGCACGGAATGGCATGGTGGTACTGAGGACTCGTTCACTCACCTGGTGGCCATGTCGGTGACCCTTTCTTCCGGGACAGTCCCATTGCCCACCGCGTCAGTCAGGTTCTTGCCGAAAGAGCCGCCTCCCGGCATGACCATGTCGAGGCCGTTATTGGCTGAGCCCAGGTAATGTTGAGCGGACCAGTCGAGAAGTACGAAGCCTTCAAAGGCCAGCTCGGTCTTGAGGATGCCATTGAGAAGCTTGCTGTTGTCGCAGGAGTAGGTGTTGTTGACCCGCTGGTACGAGCACATGACGGAGGCGGCGCCAGCCCTGACGCCGTCCATGAAAGGCCACAGGTAGAACTCGTGCATGGTCTTGTCGTCGATGTTGGAGGACACGGCCTGGGCTCCGAAGTACGGGCGCCTGTTGGTCTCCTGCTCGTTCCCGATCAAGTGCTTGAGGTTGGCAATGACGCCGGCTTCTTGGTGTCCGATGATGGTTTCGGCGTTCAGCTGGCCGGACAGGTATGGATCAACCGAGAAGCCTTCCCAGTTCCTGCCACCCAGCGGCGACCTACCCAAGGGCCCAGCATTGGGTCCCAGGAGGACATTCACTGTGCGCAGTCAGCCCTCGCCCAGAAGAGTTTTGCAAATGGAGGCAACGCGTCCTACCTCCCTTGGCCTTGAACTCCTTGCCCATGTACAACGCTCTCTGGTATGTCAGGTTCTTGTCCCAGCTGGCCCCGGCGTGTATGGCCGAGGGGAAGGAGCTGACGAAATCGGTGGCGCGCACACCATTGCCGGCATCGTGAAGACACATGCCGGGCCAGCCTAGCCGAGGCACGGTGCCGGTATTGCCGGCGCAGACATTGTCGCTCACAGCAAAACCACGGGTGATGTTGACCTTTTCCTCGAGAGTCATGGAGCTCACCAGCTCGCGAGCCTGTGCATATGCGCCGGCCCAAAGCCCGGATCCTTTCCCAGGCGCTGAGATTCATCACATGAGCTGATCAGAATAGGATTGAATAGAAGTAAATCAGGAGCTCACTCACGGGAAGGGCGCACTAGGGGAGATTGTGCATTGCTAGCAGCGGCAACAGATGTAGGCTGACTGCAGAGAACAGCCACGGCCGCTGCCCAGGAAAGACCGTTGCCAGTGAGAAGCCACATTGTCCAATTCAGGGGGCTTGATCTTCCCGAGAAGAAAAGTGTGCATGGGAGGGTGTCTCAGTCGCTATTTATGCTTTTTACTTCCAATCAGAGGATTCGGGTTTGCCCGGCATGTATTACATGCAAACAAACAAATCGACTCCTCACCGCCCTGCGACCCAGGAATGGGGCTGATCGAATGGGACGTTCTTCGGGGGTGGCCCGAGGGGAAATGCTCGTAATAAGATGACGACGTGCCAACAATCTAGAGTTGCGGGGGTTCGGGACAAACTTCCGACGCCCGTCATTTCCCCAGTCAGGCTCGGTCGGGGCCTATCTGCGGTCGGCGCGGCACATAATTACGACCTACAGTAAGTAGCCTGCTTGGCGGGCCAGTCACAGGGCCACAGGGCCAGCAACCCATGTCACGCGGAAATGCCGGCTTTGACCGATTGATTGAACATGGCTTTATTTACTGCTATTTGTACGGGTGATGCTCGTCGAACGTGGGCTCCCACAGCCCCCTGGCCTCCTTGGCCTGCAGCTGCAGCCCCTTGAGGAGGCCGTACATGGTGCGCAGGGTGGGCATGGGCACGCCGCGGGCCTCGCCCTCGCGCAGGGGCTCGCCGGCGATGGTCTCGACCTCGAGCAGGTTGCCCTTGTCGACGTCCTGGCACATGCTGGGCCGGAAGGCGGTGTCGGTGGGGTCGGCGCGGATGACGCGCTCGGGCAGGTCCGCGGCGAAGCCGTAGCCGCCCGCCGCCGAAGCCGCCGCCACCACCTCCCGCATGATGGGCCGCACCAGGTCGTCGACGACGTGCCGGCTCGCCCGCATCCGCGCCGTGTCCATGCGCAGCACCGCCGCCACCGTGTTGAAGCTCGCGTTGTACACGAGCTTGCGCCACCGCGCCAGCTGCGCGTCCGCCTCGTACCGCAGGTCCAGCTTGCCGCTCGCGTTGTAGAGCGCCATGTACCGCCGCGCCGCCGCCGAGGCCACGTCGGGGGCCACAAGGGGGCTGGCGAAGGGGCTGATGTACTGGACGTCCTTGTCGTCGTGCAGGATCTCGCCGTGCGCCGTCTCGGTCGCCGCGATGAGCGAGATGCTGCTGATAATAGGGTTGTGGGGGAAGCGCGCGATCAGCGGCTTCTCAATGTTGAGGCCGTTTTGCGACAGCACGATTCTGGTCTCCTGCGGGGTCACGGCCGGGGCGATGAGATCGGCCACGGTAGGAGGTATGTCGGGAATATTCTTGGTGGTCACGAGAATGAAGTCAAATGGCTCTAGACTCTCCTTTACCACATCAGGTATCGTTTTGCGAACTGTAGGGGTGGTGAAGGTGAGTGCAAGCACGTGTGACCTCTTCCTGGCTGACTTACTGTGTGTTGGACGCCATCCGGTAATATCATGACCGTGTTCGATCGAGTCGATTTTGAATCCCTTCTCAGCTACGGCAGCATAGTTGGAGCGTAGAACGGCCGTCACTTCGGCCTTGGCTCCAATCTCCAGGGCATATGCTGCCATGGCTCCAACCCCGCCTACGCCGACAATCAGAACTCGGGCTTTTCCCTCCGACATGTTGGTTTTCAAGCTTGGGGATGCTAGATAAAATAAATTCAAAATTCCAATAATTTATCTATCGCAATTGGATGAAGCTTCAATCATAAACTTCTGCACTTGTCGTGCTTTCTGCTGAACGGACCGCAGCGGTAACCAAAGTCCCCAACCTTGGACAACTAACTCCCTTACATCGGAGCTCTGTCGGACGAGCTTTCTGGCTTCATCCCTGATTCATGCGCTGCTTATCTTCTACCCCAGATGCAATTAATTGATAAACCGCACGGTTTCTATCAATCCACTCGACTTTCTCTACATTAGCACTGGCTCGTCACGTTCGGGAGCGCCCGATGCCCTACCCTTCCCCGTATCGGCAGGTCCGCATACTTCCTAGCCTCCGACAACGGCACGCCCAGAAGGAGAGCCCCTCAAATAGGAGTCGCAACGCCCACTCACTTCTTCCACTTCGCGGCGAAGCACAGCGCCACGACGGACTGACCCGTATTTCCATCATGTTAAGTCGAGCTGCTCGTACTTTCAAGACTGCCGGAGCGCACCCGTAGGCCACGAGGTCGAGACAATCCCTTGCATTGGTTTCTTTTTCGCCGGGAGTGAAACAAGGGTAGGGAATGTTTACTTTATCTATCACAGTTGATGACAAATATACCTCCCGCAGCGCGCCACGTTGTCACCACCAGTCTCGCCATGGATGGCCTTGGGCCGGTTCGAGCACGGCCAGGCCACGAGGAGTGCAAGGGCGGGATCGATGTTGCTGGTGACGCACTCGACGCGCATGCCGCTGCTGCCCGGGAACGAGTACTTGCGCACGGGGAGGATGAGGTCGGTAGCGCGGCCCCGGACCCGTTGCTAATACAGTTGGCCGCCGACGTGTAGTCGGTCGATGTGGGGAGCAGCATCAATGCGCGACGTGGCCCTCCATGTCCCGGATCGTTATCACCAGCTTCTGCATAGCCTACGTGGGGTCAAGCCCCATCTGCCGCAGCGTAGATAGCGGTGATAAATAAACAATATCTAACCGGACTTGATGCGTTCCCATAGGGTTGATGTCTCCTCTCGCGGCAGAATCTGATCCAGTCGAGAGGACGTGGAAAGCTGCGAGCAATGAGATCTAAAGATTAAAGAAGGAAACATTGCAAAATACCTTTTTCAGGTACAGTATCATGTCGTTGGCCGACCATCCCGGGGTGGCCCACGAGTCCCAGTCAGGTCGCTGAGCCCGACTGTACGTCAACATGTTGGTGGAGGAACCCCCCGCTACGAGCAGCATCCGGTCTGCTACCTCCGGGGCCTTCTTGTTGATGTAGAAGATGTTCGTCTTGCTCTCAGGCGAGAGCTGGGCCAAGAAGCAAGCAGGATACTCGATGGTGGGCATCTGGTTGTTGGATCCGCCCTCGATCACCAAGATGGATAGCTTCGGGTCTGCGTCGGCAAGTCTCGCCGCAACGACGCAGCCGGCGGTCCCAACCAGGTGATTCAATCGGTAGCTACTGCAGTCTGTGCCTATCTTGCGTTTTGTCTTGCTTGGTAAACATGAGACCTGGTATTGAGCCTCCAACCTTCTTCGATGTAAGAGTGCTACGTACCAATGCAACACATAGTATCCTGGAGAGGCAACACTTACTACCAATACCTTTAATGGCTGTTCCTGCGTGGTTATAATGTCAATTTTTGAGTGGCGATGTAGAGTGTTGCTTTCTATTCAACTTCTATCGAGCAGCGAGTATGCCCCAGTCTGACCGTTACCTGGATCCTCCGAATGGCGAAGAGTCTTTAGCACACTAGCTGCCGTGTACTTCATCTTATCCCACAGAGCCATTAGCCTCCTACGGTTTCCATTCCTCCCAGCCACCAGTAGAGGCGCCAGATACAGCTTCGATGAGTCTATGTTCTGGTCCAAACGTATGTCCGTTGAGAAAACCAGCCTTCCATCACAGCCCTCCCTCGTACTTTGCTCGTCCTGCACCATGCCCATGCTGATGGGAAAGAGGTGTGCATCGTGATCGTCGGCGGGTCGTTGACACAGTATCTTGATAACATTGCTATCGTAGGCCATACACTGGAAGCCCAGCGGCACATCTTTATACTTTCGAATTGCCCCGTTCGTAACAAGGCCCAGTATCATGAGAAATGCCAGCGAGATCGACAGGAGAGCTCCCAGATGGGAATATCCGCGGGCCGAGACATCGAGCAGGGGGAGGCGCTCAAGTCCTGGCCCCGGCTTGAAAACGCTTGTCTGGACGACGTAGATGCTCTGGGAGATGAGGAAATGCAGCAGGATGGAGACTCCGAGCAGCGGGGCTGAGTACGTGAGGGGCAGCGAGAGGGAGTAGGAAGACCGCTGCATGCCGACGGGGGAAGATACGCGCAGCGGCTTCTTTCCGTCGGGGCTCATGAAGCGCAGCCATTCGTCCGCGACCAGCTGGCGCGTGAGGATGCTGTTGTAGAACAGGTAGAGAAAGCTCACGAGCAGCTGGGGGCTGTTGGCAATGAGGACGTTGGCGATGAACCCTGTCGGCGTCCCGGCGTATGTCCGCCCGAACAAACCCAGGTCGCTGGTAATTGCGGATGGCTGAGGCTTCCAACCCTGACTCCAGATGCCCTTCGCGCTGATGTCGACGCCAATGACGCGCTGGTGGTTGAGTGAGGATACAACAGCCCAAATTGTAACGCCCAGACCAGCCGTGAATCTCGATGCCTGTCAGCATGCCCTTCGGGTCTCAAGTGTGCAAAACCCACAAACTTACAGAATAAGAGATATGGCCCAGGTTCGGTTGCTCACAGCTTTCAGCCAAGTCACTCGCGTCAGGCATAATCTTCTCTTGCGAAGTTCATAGTGACCGGGTCTGGATACAGCCGCAGCGTCGTCGCCCCTTGGGCTAGGGCCTGGCTCATTGCTGCCTGCGGACTCCAGGAAGTTTTGTATAGCATCGCCAGTGGTCACCAAACTTCCCTTCGCCCGCTGGCCTGGATCGAGCCTCTCTTCTCCTCTGTGGCGTATAAATACAGCCAGGATCAACAGGGTATCCGCAAGTGTGCAAAAGCAGACAAACCCTAGGATATGCAAGTTGTAATGCAGGCCACACTTCTCGTCGTTGTTGCCAGGCTCGGACACCAGACAGTAGTCGACTGCGACATATGCCGTGATTTTCCAATCCTCAGCAGCCACGATAACCACCCAGGGATCCGGGATGGTCTCGACCCAGTTGCCGCTGCAATAACGCCATCGTAATGGATCCGGATCCTGATATGCGCGGCATATCCATTCGGCGGAGTTGGGCCACAGCTCCCAGGCCGAGACCCAGCCGTCTATGAGCGACGAGTTGTTGTTCTGCTGCGACGTTATGTTGCGGGCGACCACGACGAGGCTGCTGGATGCTTCGCGGGGGTCGACGAACCGACTCATGCAGTCCCTCGTCTCCAAGCGTCGCATTTGAGCTGCCGCGTTCTGGAGATTGTAAATCATCGACCTGTCCTCAGATGCCTCGTCACCCGCAGGCGTCAGCTGCCAGTGCGGTGTCTTCCACCCAGCCGTGTGTCCCAAAGGATCTAACACGGTCCAGTTGTCGGAGGTAGCCTGGAAGTCGCTGGTGACCACCGCGCGTGGAATGGCCACGATGGGCAACGAAGTGAAAAGGGCCGAGTTCCAACTACCTATCCATGAGACGGGAACCACGGCTTGCGTACTAATTACATTGTAGAGGGGACTCACAATAAGTGAAGTACGGTTGAGAGCAGACCGAAAGAAAGCCATAACGAAATGGAGGTCCATTTCGTGGACCCCGACCGGCACATATGCCAGAAATTGGTGAGGCTGGGCACACCTACTTCGAGAGAGCGGCCCCTGCTTGCGGCGCGGTCGATCTGCTGCCGCGACGGAGCCACGAGAATCTGCATGCAGTAGTTGCCCGCAGCAAGGAACAGAGAAGAGAAAATGTTGAGGGCTCCGTGCAGTGCACTGTTGATCTGGCTGACGGTGGAACACTGGCCGAAAGTGAATGCGCCCATGCCGTGGCTGTTGACCTGGTATCGGAGCAGAACCCAAGTGACGAGGGCGATGTTGAGAAGTACTACAAACACAGCAGCGCCCAGCTGGCATAGGAGCATTGCGGACCTCTTCGCTAGCCTAACTCGGAGCGTTTTGGCACGGCGGTTGTCGGGGTTGAGCTCGGGGATGTATTTCTCGAGTATGCTCTTGCTTGCGTAGCGCCCTAGACTGCAACTTTGTGTCAACAATTTGGTGACATGGCGTGCCAACGGGATAAATGGCATATACCTGCTATCAGTTTCTGACCCTCCCAACAGCAAAGTCCTCCCATCCTCATCGCGGTCACCCTGTGGAGTCGCTGAAACTGGATCCGGGCCCTCCATGATTCCCTGATTTTCTTGAGGCTTCGCAGGCCGCGTCGCTCTCTAGAATTACACACTGGTTGCCGATTCGTAGATATGTGCTGGCGGAAATGTATACATCAGTTTGCCGTGAAGGGGTGATCTTGAAGCAGAGAAATCCAGCGTCAGAAGGCTTTGAAATGGGGCACCTGTGTTAGATAAGTAAGAAGGCTGGTCGCCCACCCCTGTGGGATACTACGATCTACTTAGCTAGGGCTGCATGGCAATATTCGTATAGCCTTGCCTTCCTTCGCTGAGCTGAATGAAAGTGGTGTACACACCAGCTGGTACACGTAATGCAGCATACAGAGTGGCGTCGCGAGCTGAAAAGACCAACTAGGAGGAGGTACGTGATCCCGAACCGGTTGATGCGGCCCGTTCCATGGTTAAGGCACTATTATAGTATACTTGGCGAAGCGGCTGGAATCTGGACCCCGTGCCATATGGCGTATTTTCATGTCTTGTGGCTTGATCCTGTCTCAGCTGAGCGCCAGCTCAATTCCACTGACTCCATGGGGGCTATTTATAACGAAGGCATGCCGAGCATCCTTATGCCTTCTGATTCCTGGCGCCCTAGATACCTACTTAGGTAAAATCCGTCTAAGAACTTCGGCTCTGAAGGCATTATGATTTTCTATTACAAAATAGTAGTGTCTAAAAATAGCAAGGGGGGTGGGGGTATACAAAGCCATACTTCAGTTGAATAAATTAAGTACTCTGTTGGCTTTAGCTTAGT
The DNA here is from genome assembly GCA_019976485.1 of Apiospora pterosperma. Taxonomy (NCBI): domain Eukaryota; kingdom Fungi; phylum Ascomycota; class Sordariomycetes; order Amphisphaeriales; family Apiosporaceae; genus Apiospora; species Apiospora pterosperma. The sequence goes on from JAFBMP010000009.1 coordinate 268,177, forward strand.
TCGGGGGTATCATTGCTGGCATTATAATACTAGCCCACAGGATCGAGTACCAGCTTCTCCCTCTTCATAGATAGTGCTGAAAGAAGACCGAAGGCTGCTCCTGCAATATTCATGTAAAATACCTCGACAACATCCTCCGCAATGGCTTCTAGCACACGAAGTTGTTGGTTGGTAAAAAGGGGTAAAGAATAGGCCGGACAACAACGTTGGCAATAGCCAAAGAGCCCCAGCAAAAGAATATAACTATTTCCCAACTAGCAAAGAAATTAATCGGGAAAACTCGATCAGCTGTGAGTAGCTTCCAATGCTGCTGAGCCCCAAATGCTGCCCCCCCGAGCCGAGATCTTTTCGTATCGTCTCGTTCGGTTCCTCTTCCTCCCTGTCGATACGAATACCGAACTTCTACCCGATATCTAGGTAGGCTTGATCGAAACTCCTCGACGCTCAACACCGGCAACCAGCATATAGAATATTCGGGATGCTTCTCACGCACCCAATCCGCATATTGCAAAGCGATTTGCGTCTTACCCGCACCACCGAGCCCGACTATGGCAAGCCTCTGGCCATCTCGAAGCAGAAACAGCTTCCTTTCAAGCTCTGCTAGTGTGTCGGACCGTACGGTGAAGCTCCTACTTCGCATCGATGGAAGGGAGACAACGGCTTTGTTGTGGCCAGTCACTAATTTGCCTCGGATCGGTATTCTCGGTCTCTCGGTCTTCTTCAGAATGATATCTTAAAGAGCCTTCTTCTCTCATCTTCTCTAGTTCTTGGCGAATGGTTGATACAGAGTTGTCATGGCCATGCTAACCTCTGTTTTCGCTACCTCTTTCTGAAAAATATTCATTCTGTTGGAAGTAGTGAGTACCTCTTTCCTGCTGCTTACGTCTTTGCGGAAATATATCGCCAACATCAGTTGCCACGGTGCCGTTCAACCACGCATTAACTAGTTCAATGCTTCGGTGACTCTTCACTGGGTCACTTAGGTTGCCGTCGGGCGCCCAAGGTAGAGAAAGCAGAGAAAAGTCGTGGATGTGCTCAGCGATATGGTCGATGATGAACCGCTCTTCCACTTGGATGTCCTCGGTTTGGGGCCGATTGTAAATCGGACAAGCGCTAATCCCGGCCGGTATGGATCTCCTGGCAGTTTTCATGAGCTTCGGTACTTGACGGCTCAATATGGCATCTGAATGCTCGTTCAAGGTGTGGGAAGCCAGGGCCTCCTCGGCCTCAAAGACCGGACTGTGGATGCAGACGTAGCAGATCCAGTACTCCTTGGTGTAGTGGTCTTCCATCAGGTGAGAGCTCCACAGTTTGTTTTGAAGAGTTGTTGCGGGCTCGGGCAATTCGGCAAGAAGCATGTGTAAGGGCAAAGGTCCTGGGATAGCCGGTGACGGTTTAGATTCCTCTGTTTTATCCTTGGCAGCTTTCGCACGCTTGCGAAACTTCTAGACATGAGCAGCCAGGTCCTCGACTATCCGATGCCTGTGCCGACGTTCCCTTCTCAGCAATCGCGTATCATACCCCGGCGGAGGTTGACTGCGCCGGACCCAGTGCGCCGGACCGAGCAACAGTGGATCCAGGCCGGTGGGACAATCGGCTCTTCGGGTGCTCCCTCGACCGAAGGGTGGCAAAGGTCTGGACGGCAGCTAACGACTAAGGGGAGAGCAACATATGACGGTATGACTGTTTGGTCTGCCACAATCCCGCTAGCTCTTTCTCGCGCAGTATTACGGGTAGCCCCCCGGTCCTGGGTGTGGTGTCTACCCCCCAGTGCATCGGCAGCATCTGGGGTATGTTCTGTCGACCTATCCTCAGCCACTCTGGAGCCATATGCACTACCTCCCCGCTCTGACCTCGAAAAAGCAGGGTGCCGATGACACTAAAGGAACAAAACAAAGAACACCATCACAAGTGGGCACTCGATGCTGCGCAACGGCTGGCTGCAACAGGCTCGCTGGCGGAGGCGACCGGATTCGTGAGCGATGCACGCGCGCAGCGCATAGCGGGCTTTCTTGGTTTCTCAGAGGTCGCTGATTTTGTACAGCGCGAGACTCTCTATCGGCCATCGAGATATGGAACTGGGTGGATCATATCTTCGATAGTCACCTCGCAGTCTTCGAGATCTTAGGCGGTGCAATCTTTGCCGGCATAAGATTCCGTATCAGTAATGGGAGTGACGGATAATCCTATGAATACAGATGAATTCAGCTCCATAATGTAGCTGTCACATCTGCCGTGGTTCATCGTTCGTCGTATTCCAAAGGGGGATTTCCAAGGCATGTGTCATTTGCCGCCGCTTTTTTCTTGTTCTCTTGTATCACTCTGCCCCAGGTTTGCGAAAAGGCATATGCAAAAGTCTGAAGGATCGAGTCTCCCTGACCTGGTTTCCTAAACCTAGCATTGGACATGGACATCCGCGCACGTACTCTGGCCAACCAACCCAATGGCGGACGTCGTATGGTTTGCTGTGGGAGGCAGCAGCTAATTAAGGCAGCCACACCCGCGCTGTGACTGGTTACCTACACATAAGACACTTTATTACACAACCAACGTCCCCTCACTACAGGGCAAACAATTGAAGCATCACAACAGCAAGTTTCCCATTCAGAGTCAATAGTTGTGACAAGGGGTGTGGTAACCTCTGTCTTCACAATGCAACCTTATCACAGCGACGACGAGGAGTATGATGCGAGATATACAGGTCGCACGCGACGGCAGCGTGGTGACTGGGGCCTTTCGAGAGACGAGGCTCTATACAGCCGGCCACCCAACGCCTCGACTCACCGCGCGGCCATGTACGAGGCCCGCATCTACGCAGCGGCAACTCGCAGCTCACTCGAAGTGGCCAGCACGAACATGGCGTCTCGGACCACCAGCATCAACAGCGACGACGGCACATACGGCACGACGAGCGCCGAGTTAGGAATCCTGAACGACCTGCCCACGGAGCTCGTCATGATCGTCCTGGAGCACTGTACCGTCCGAACCCTGCTGCGGCTGCGACGCGTGAACCACACTGCGAACGCCATGGTCTGGTGCCTGCGCGACTTCGAGTCCGTGGTGGACACGATCAAGGGCAACAAGGCGCGCGCCCGGGGACCCTACCCCCGGATCTGGGCCACCCTGGTCCGCATCAACACGTTCCAGGGCATGCGCCAGCTCATGATGTGCAAGACCTGTGACAAGTGCGGCGACGCTGGTGCTAGGCTGCGTGTGGGCAAGGTCAAGATCCTTTGCGACAAGTGCAACTCCCCATCCAAGGGTCTGTGACGGGAAGACAGCATGCTCGGAGCCTGTCCAATGAGGGGCGATCAAGCATCGATGGGCCTAGGCTACTTCTTATGAATTATTACGCAGATGTTGTTTATTAAGCATATTGAAATGAAATGTTATCGATAAGTGGTTATAGTGGATTATCGGGGTGCACGGACTATCGGTGTCAGTCAATCGCAAAAGGCGGCGGGCAGCAACGAAACAACAATTTTTCAACACAGGGAAGCTACGATTAAGAGACCCGTTACAGTTGCCCCTCCAGCTGCTGCTGCCTTCACCTCCAAGTCCATACTTCCTAACCTAAGCCAAAATCAATTTCAGCCCGGTTTTGGTCCCAACTTCCCGACCTTGATTCCTTCTTCTTCCTCAACTGCATGATCCTCATTCTTTTCCACACTACCTAAACTGATACCTAGTCATGTCGTTCGGCGGGCAAACCCCGACCATTATCGTCCTGAAAGAAGGTGAGAGAACCCCTCCTCCCTACGACGCCGTGCATCTCCCACTCCCCAAGCCACGGCATGTCTGACACCTCCCTTGAATAGGTACCGATTCGTCGCAGGGCAAAGGTCAAATAATCTCCAACATCAATGCCTGCTTAGCTGTTCAGGCCACCATCAAGTCCACCCTGGGCCCCTATGGTGGTGATCTGTTGATGGTCGACGAAAATGGCCGACAAACTATTACAAACGATGGCGCAACTGTCATGAAGCTCCTCGACATCGTCCACCCCGCAGCTCGTATCCTTGTCGACATTGCCCGATCACAAGATGCCGAAGTCGGAGACGGAACCACATCAGTCGTCGTGCTGGCTGGCGAGATCCTGAAGGAGATCAAAGAACATGTCGAGCAAGGTGTCAGCTCTCAGATCATCATCAAGGGTCTGCGCAGAGCTTCCACCATGGCTGTGAACAAGATCAAGGAGATCGCTGTCAGTACCGACGAAGCGAGCAGGAGGGATACCCTTGTCAAGCTTGCTGGAACCGCCATGACCAGCAAGTTGATCAAGCGTGACACTCCCTTCTTCACCCAGATGGTCGTAGACGCCGTCCTGTCCCTCGACCAAGACGACCTCGATGAGAAGCTCATCGGCATCAAGAAGATTCCCGGTGGCTCTCTGACCGACTCCCTCTTCATCAACGGTGTCGCTTTCAAGAAGACCTTCTCGTACGCCGGTTTCGAGCAGCAGCCCAAGTCTTTCCAGAAGCCCAAGATCTGCTGTCTAAACGTCGAGCTGGAGTTGAAGGCCGAGAAGGACAACGCCGAGGTTCGGGTCGAGCAGGTTTCGGAATACCAGGCTATTGTGGACGCGGAATGGCAGATCATTTACAAGAAGCTGGAGGCGATCTACAAGACGGGTGCCAAGGTTGTGCTGTCTAAGCTGCCTATTGGTGACTTGGCTACTCAATACTTTGCCGACCGCGACGTCTTCTGCGCCGGTCGTGTCGCCGCGGGAGATATGGAGCGTGTTGTGCAAGCTACCGGTGCCACTGTTCAGTCAACGTGCTCTGACATCCAAGCGCACCACCTCGGAACTTGCGGAAGCTTCGAGGAGCGCCAGATTGGTGGTGAGCGCTTCAACTTCTTCGAAGACTGCTCCGAGGCCAAGACGTGTACACTCGTCCTGCGTGGAGGTGCCGAGCAGTTCATTGCCGAAGTCGAGCGCTCGCTCCACGACGCCATCATGATTGTGAAGCGTGCCATCAAGAACCACATGATCGTGGGCGGTGGTGGCGCTACGGAGATGGAACTATCAGCCTACCTGCACGGTTTCGCCGACCAGAAAGTGTCACACAAGCAACAATCCATTATCAAATCATTCGCCAAGGCGCTCGAGGTCGTTCCTCGACAGCTGTGCGACAACGCCGGTTTCGATGCCACGGATATTCTGAACAAGCTGCGCGTGGAGCATCGCAAGGGCTCGACGTGGGCGGGCGTTGACTTCACGAACGAGGGTGTGGCAGACATGATGGAACGCTTTGTGTGGGAGCCGGCACTGGTCAAGATCAATGCTATCCAGGCTGCCACGGAAGCCAGCTGTTTGATTCTCGGCGTAGACGAGACTATCAGAAACGAGGAGAGCCAACAACCACAACAACCTGGCAAGCCTCTGCCGCCGGGAGCTGCGCAAAGGGCCCTCCGCGGACGCGGACGGGGCATGCCGCGCCGATAGATGTCGAATACATTGGACGAGGCTGCTTGAATGGCCACAGGAGGCAAGGTCAATTATATGGTACCTACCCACCTAAATCCGATATCCTCACGGTCCTCGAGTACGTCCCTTGGATCTTTCTCTCGTAGGACACTGATGTAGATGTTCGGGCGTCGGTCTGGAAAATGTGATGAAAACTGAGGTTTGGGCTTACTGCCATGGCGCCCGGATGTTTGACCATACAAAACGGTGGCGAATATGTAGGTCCAGACCAATGAACCATAATACCAAGCACCTTGAAGGCTTTTTAGTCAACTCCCCATAAGCCTGCCTCGTCATATTCTGCTTAGCAACGTCCCATATGATCTCGTGTTGGCTTCCTAAGACCAACCGCTTGCTCCATGTTCGCGGTGTTGAAGCTGTTCACTCGACCCGTAAGCCTACAAAGTTCCATGTCGAGCCTTGACCCTGGGACGGGAAGAGAAGCAAGTGGTGTTTCATGCATATCGAAGGCTCTTAGTGCTTGCTACATTATTGAAGGGGGGACTCTGTTCTATATAGCCCCAATATAGCCTCAAGAGCTTGTGAGAGCTTACAGGCTCAAAGTTAGGCCGCCACTTCCAACATGTCTTCTACTGATCACGACCGTCCATTGCACCAAGAAGTCTTGGGTACCTGCTTGGCTGGACTCAGGTATCGAGGATGTTCTTGCAGTTTTTGGCTTGTTAGACAGGAGTCTGCTTCCATGCTTCTGGAGAAAGGGGCTAAGGATCACCAATTATACCGTGCTTCACCTGAAGTAGCCAGCTCAGTATCAATGGCTACTTGATCCTCAATCAACAGGTACAAATTCCTATCAAGTCAAATGGAGTTGTCCATTTTTAGTCTGGCAAGTCGCTGGGTCCAACCGTATAGAAAAGACAAGACTGGATAGGCTATGGTTTGGAAATCGATGTTTAATTCTTTCAAGCTATCAAATGATTGTTCAAGATGTGCGAGATATGCTCAACTGAAGCGTGTGTGTCGTTTCTCTGGGGTCCTCCCTGGCTAGAAGCAGAGGGTCCAATTACCTTGCACACCACACCAGAACCATCGAGTCGCCCCATCATCATCGTCCCATCCATGTATCGTCCATGGGAGCCTGCCTCACATGCCCTTCGCCCCATCCCCCACTTGAGAAAAGCCACCAGGGGGGGAGAGCCTCCTGGCTAGGTAGGCAGCATGGACTCCCCTCAGCCCCGGTAGCATCGCCAGCGGGCAAAGGTAGGCGGGTCGTCGTAGGTGCCGGCGACGTACCGGGTCGGGTTCTCGACGCAGTTGGCGTCGCTAGAGCGCGGAAAGGAAGAGACCCGGTGTTCAGTGAAACGTCCTAAGACGGAGAGAAAGAGGTTGGGGACTTACGTGTAGGTCCAGCAGTCGAACTCGGGGAACGTCTTGATCGACTTGACCTGTGCGCCACCCATATCCTGGAGATTCTCTGATGGTGTTTGAGAGAGAGGGAGTTAGTCACGAAGTCAACGGCAGATAGCAAGTGAGCAAACGAATGTTGGGTGGAAGGAGCTCGGTGCAGGTAGGCTCGTTTTGTGGTTACTGTGAAGATGGGGGCAAGGCGTACCGCAGACTTGGAGGTTGCCATCGTCGGCAGTGCGGACACAGTGGCCGTTCATATCGCTGTCGTCGCAGAACTGGAACATCCAGGCAGTCCGGTCCTCAATAGGGGCTGCATTGGCCTTGAGGGGGGAGGCATTGGCGCCAAAGGCCAGGGAGAGGATGGCAAAGATGGCGCTGGTGATGAAGGCCATGAAATGCATGGTGAGGATCGGTCCGTCGCTTGAGGAGGAAGAAGAGTTGGTATCTCTCGCAAAGTTGTTTGTTGCTTGTTCGATGCTTTTCAAAGGGAGAGTGAAAGAAACGGTTGGAGGAGATATTGGTCGTGGTTGTAGCTATTGATGGGAAGTAGAAAAGGAAACTGGACGTGGAGGGTATGACATATTTATACAGGCCTGGGAGAGATGTTACAAGAAAGATATAAGTCGATTGGTGTCACGAAAGAATCATATGGGTAGCAGGTATCTTTGGGGAATGGAGTTCAACCCCTTGCCAAATGTCTGGCTTATGGACAGGTGAATATTAGTACATGAACACAATCCTGAAGTGAATATAACAGCCATAGTTATAGGAACATGACCAGCAGATTATCACAATAGACCATGCCGTTGCAATACCCATACATCTTGGTGTCTCAAGGTACAGAGGGCAAAGACAAAAAGCCTATCAAGAAGAATCACATAGGTTTATATACTGACAAGGTGGCTTGATAGGCCACCATTGTAATCAGGGAGTGAGCATTCTTGCTTCTGTGTTACACAATCGTTGGCCAGTGCTGCCAACGCTAATGCAGTTGGTTACTTTGCGATGTGGTCGGTTTATAGTATGGAAAATGATGACCCAATAGTGTTGGAGCAGTTGTGTGTGTGTACTCACGCAAACATGAGCAGACATCTAGCAAGCCATTACTGACTAATACTATAGTCAAGGCAGCGGGTCCAAACCCAAAGACACGTTGGTGAAAACAGCAAGCTGCTTCTCATGGAGTTACATACCCTTTTTACTCGCCAATAGCATAACCAGCAACGCCAGCCCTTTATTCCTTACTTGAACAGGGAGGATCATAATGTCTAGGCGTATCGCTATTTTAATCGAGCGATGGATTAATTTCGGGCAAAAGGGACAAGAACGACACCTCGCTGGAAGCTTGGAAAGCGACGATAGTGAAACCACTGTCAAGACACAAACGACATGATAGCTGAGAATACTTAGCATTTCATCACTACCCATTTCAGGATGACGGCCAACATATCTCAAACCCGTCTCTCCCAGGGCCTTCCGAGCAACAGCTACATAAGCCGCTTACCAATTCTTGAAGCAATATAATATTACCATTATGTCGTCTATCTGCAACGCTAATACTATCACGACTTGATCTCCCCCTTGGTCCCCCTGATGGCCACCAGGTCCTCCTCGTCGAACACGATGCCGAAATACCGCCGCAGGGCCTCGACCCTCTCGGCATCCGTCTTCAGGACGACGTCGAGCCGCGTCTCCCCGCGCCTCCGCCACTTCAGCCGGTCGTGGTCGAGGATGAGGGCACCGTCGAGCGCGCCCTCGGCGACGGCCTCCTCGCTCGCGGTCCCGGGGCCTTCGCCCGCCGGCCCCGCCTCCTCCCTGTCCGTCGTGAGGCGCACGACGAGCACCTTCTGGTGGAAGAAGGACGACGGGCTCTTCCACGGGCTCAGGTTGAGCACCGCCATGTCCTCGGGCAGGAACTCCACGTCCACGAAGCAGTACGCCGGCGCCCAGGCCGCGCCCGGCCCGGTGCGCTGCTGGTAGACCCAGCACTTGGAGTCCCGGTTGAGCTGCTGCGGGATCGCCTCGCGCACCAGCCGCATCTCGGCGGGCGCGATCTGCGCGTGCACGACGTCCGGGGTGAGCGGCAGGGGCCTGGGGGCCTCGTTGGGGCCAAAGGCCACGTCGACCATGTACTTTTGCGGGGCGCCGCCGCCGTCGTCATCGGAGAGGGTGACGATGTTGACGCAGTGCGAGAAGCCGCCGTAGCGGCCCGTCTCCGGGCTGTAGACGCGCGCGCCGGCGAGGTAGACGTCGTAGCCCAGGGAGAGCAGGACGGTGTGGAGGAACGAGTTGGCCTCCATGCAGTAGCCGCCGCGGTGGCACTGGACCGGGCCGCCGGCGGCGGCGCGGCTGCGGCTCGACGATCTTGCGGAACAGGAACTGCGGGCGCACGTTGATGGTGCGGTGCCACGAGTAGTGCAGCGACAGGTTCTCGAAGGGCACCTTGACGACCTGGTGCTTCACCAGCCGCGTCAGGTAGTCCAGCCGGTCAGCCGCGGCGGGCAGCTCCGTGGCGACCGAGTAGACGCGGCGGCTCCGGGGCAGCACGATGCGGTCAAAGTACTGCTCCAATTGGGCGCGGGTGTATGTTGGGCGGTCCGCCATGTTAAACTGTCCTGAGTACGGGCTTACACGATGTCAAATAAAGCATCGAGTAACCACGACTCAAAAGTGGGACACAATAACCGAGAAAACCGAGACGGCCTGGGCGGGGAGAAGGTGGGACGCCGAAAAGTCCACGTGACGTCATTGCCTCTGGTATTATCCACCACTCTGGTTCTTGAGATAGATCTCATTCATGGCTGAGCCGTCGTGATGCAGTGCGTGGTCCACCATATTCAAGTGTACCCAGGGGATCAAGCTGTTGGGCATCCAAGTTGAACTTTTTCCAAGCTTCGACTATGTCTGATGACAGTATCAACATATCCTGGCATACCTGTTTCCTTCAAGATATACCTTATTATCTCTGGGTTCCTTAAAGTAGCCGGTACTTTAATATGTGGTATTGTCTTCAACACAAACGCCCTGTTCTATGTATCAGTCAAACTGTTGGCCAGATTCTGGTTCTGGTTCCGGTTGGCAGGCGAAATCTTTGGTTTAGGCTTGGTCCAAGATCAGGTTCGTCCTCGTCTTTCCCCAAGTTGTGACCATACGAACTCATTCTTGGCCTCTTCTGGCGAGGACGGAAAGGGCTCAAGAAATTCCAAAGAGCACCGAACTCCCACCTATTTGGGCTCCGGGTCATCGGGGCTACAAAATGATTGGCTAATAGGTAGTAAGAACATGGCGAAAGAAGAACGGGTTCAAACAAAGGAAGGCACAGATCAGAGCCAACTCACCTGATGAATCTTGAACAGCAAGTCCAAGAACAGGTGAAGTTGGAAAATCAGATGAAGAAGTTAGACGGGCTCTGGAAAACAGAACAGGTTAGAAGAGCAGATGACAATCACCGTAAAGCTACAGGTACATGTAGTTATCCATTGGATTAGATATACATCGGTTGACCCAGCTGGGTTCAAAGACGCCGACGAGCTGGCAGAGAGTACACGTTCGACGACTGCACCAAACAGTGCTAAGCGAAGATAAGCAGCGGACCACCCCAGAGGCAGGAATCAGTTGCACATAGCCACATCGAACAACAATACCAACAACCCGGTTCACGCCACCATTCTCTTCCCCGGGCGCAGCATGGGCACCGAGGCCGGCTTCTCGTCCATCAGCGCCGAGACGTCCTGCTCGGCGAACCCGACCTTCTCGTACACGGTCCTGCCCTGGGGGCTGGCGTGGAGAAACGCCGGCAGCCCGCGCGCGTCCGCGTACGCATTCCCCCACGCCACGAGGGCGGTGCCGATGCCGCGGCCGCGGTGCGTGTCCACGGTCGCCAGGATCTCGAGGTCTATGCGTCGCGCGTGTGTCCGGTCAGCTCAGCTCGGTTTCAGCCATCCCCCGGGGGTTTTTCTTTTCTTTTTCTTTCCTTTTTTTTTTTGCAGACTCGGGGACGACGAAGACGCCGTTGCGGATACTTGCACAAATGCTCCCGCCCCGCCACCAGCAGCCCGCGCAGCCGGTCCGACGGCCCGAAGATGCCCTCGGCCACCTCGTCGCGCATGTCGGGGATGTCGCCGAGGGGCCCCCAGCGCGCGCGCCAGGCCCAGTCGTCGCGCGGCCGCATGTGGCGGAAGATGGCCAGCGCCACGACGACGTCGCCGTCGCGGACGACGCGCAGCAGGGCGTCGGGCGCGCCGCCGCCGCGCGCCGGCTGTGTCACGTCCCGCAGGTAGTTGCGCTCCGAGTAGCGGCGGCCCGTCTCCGAGTGCGGGAACAGCGCGACCAGGCGCGCCGAGGTGAGGGCGTTCCACTGCACGTCGACGAGGCGGCGCACGTCGCCCGCGGTCGGGACCTCGACTTTCCAGTTGGTCGCTTTGTGGAGGCTGGATGTTGCTGCTGGTGCTTCTGTCATGATTGGTTGATGAAGGCGCCACGAAATGGGAGAGGCTTGCAATGAGGGCTGCGAATGACGGCCTGTTAAGAGATGTATATGTTGTGCGGTAGTGTATCCAAAGAAACAGACTAGAAAGTGCTTGGGGGGTCAAATTGGGTCTTGGTTGATGTTGTTACCTGTTATATCGGCGAGCTCCGATCCGTAACTCGGAGTTCGGTTCGTGGAGGGTGTGTGATGACAGTGACACCCACGCTGGTAGGACCAATGAGTGCGTCCCTCGCTCACTGCGCTCAGTAAGACGCTTGTCGCGTGTCCAATCACTCACAGTCAAGGGCTGGCTAAGGTCGTCGGTTATCGACTGGGGTCAACCAGGGAGCCTCCAAGTGCTTATGTTCTTTCCTAACTTGGCTGTCAAGTCAGCCATCCAGCAGAAACAAAAGACTCATCAAGATCTGTTAACACCCTTCAATTCACCCATCATATCTATAGCTTGCGCTCTGGGTGGTGTGAATCGACAGTTCTGCTGGCTAAATTATACTACCACTGTACCATGCATGACAAGTATCATTAAGTAGTTTCACATCGAAAGGCCCCCTCCCTCCACCCCCGTAGAAACAGTCCTACCGCCGCTTCGCTTTCTCATGCTATTCCTCCGAGCTGTACCGTCCCGTGGCTGTGATAGTGTTGCTCAACATACCCAACTTCTGGATGTGATCGGCCAACGAGACAGAGGTCGTGTAGGCCTTCCTCGCGACATAGCCCTGGCCGCCCTCTCCCGCGTGCTCGACGTTCCACTCGAGGATCTCCTGAACCATGCCCTCCATCGTCGTCACCACGCCCTTGTACCCCAGGCCGCCCTCGCGCACCGGCCGCGCAGCCTCCTCGTTGGTGGCGACCAGGTGCGTGCAGATCGAGAACAGGCCCGGCTTCAGGTACCGGAGGTCGCCCCGCACGGCTGGGATGATGGCTTTGAGCATGGGGAGCCGGTATGGCAGGATGGACCACCACTCGACGACGTGGGCTACCAGCAGCATGAGGGCCGGCGGCAGCGGGAGAACCATGAAGGGGTGGATCGAGAGGGTCCGGATCGCCGTGTACAGGTTGTCGTAGGCGATTGGGGGGTTGGGGTCTGTGATGACAAAGGGCCGCCCTGCTTGGGGACAGTCTGGTCTCAAAAGGGCCGCCTCGTGATGCAAATGGGCCACGGCGACATTAGCACCGTGAACAAAGCTTTGCACGATGTGAGTGGCCCATCTAAGGAATCATCTGCAAGTCAGTATTGCGCTACGTAAGATACAGGGACAGACAAGAAATGAGTGTCTAAGATACTACTCACGTCGGCATCACAGCTCGGGAGAGAGGGTCGCCCAAGGTGTTGTCGGAGGGGTTGCCGTAGACGCCATTGGCGGGCCGTATGCAGCCGGTCCGGAACCCGCTCCGGTTGGCGGCGCACACGGCGCGCTCGGCCACGGCCTTGGACGCGGGGTAGTTGCCGAAGAAGTCCTCGTGGGGGCGGAGCGGCCTCGCGAAGTCGCGGCAGTCGAGCACCTGCCAGAAGTGCCGGGGCCAGGCGTCGCGGGCGCCGAGGCGCCACGGCGCGACGAACGGCTCGATGGGCCGGATGGCGATGGACGCCGACGACGTGCAGCTGAGGACGTCGGCGCCGGCCGCCTGCGCCGCCTCCATGACGTTCTGCGTGCCCCGCACGTTGACGCGCTCGGGGAACCCGTACACGTACTTGGACCGGTCCGAGGGGATGATGACGGCCGCCGTGTGGAACACCGTCAGCGGCAGGTGCGCCACCGAGGGATGCCATGGTCTGGAGAAGGCGGCCTCGACCGCCGACTTGGACGTGATGTCGGTCTGCACGAACTCCACTCTGGTGGCCGGTCCTGTTTTCATGTCCAGCCGTTCGGTTTTGCGGATGTCGATTATCCGGATGCTCTGGGGAGGAGTGCCCCGAGCCAGCAGTTGGAGGACGATGAATCCGCCCACCAGACCTGCGCTACAAGTCAGAACTGAAGCTGATAGGAAAGAAAGAAAAAAAGAGGCTCTCGTCAGAATTGCGACATACCTGATCCTCCGGTTACAACGTAGCGCCGATCTTGTTTCGGCGGCAAGTTGGCAGTGTAGTCGAGAGGACGTGTGCGAAGTTTCTCATACATTCTCTTGAGCTGGTCTGGCTGCCATGGCGAGTCCGAAAGCTTCTGGATCTCATAGGGAGTCCCTTTTAGCAAGTAATTTATGCGAACCAGGTAAACAAGCAATAATGTGAGGGTCAGGTAGGTCGAGATGGTCAACCAATCGAACAATGTGTAGTCTTTCATCGTGACCAGTAAGAGAGGGTGTACGAGTGCGATACAGTGAGATTCTAGGGCCAGCCATGGCTGGAGATGTTTTGAGAGGGAATCCTGCCAAGGTGTGCGCGGCAGTGGTCAAGGGTGGTACTAGGGTGTTGGGTTGCGAGTAAAGAGGCCGGGGTGTTTAAGTCCGACACTGCATTTCTGTAACATGTTGAGCCTAAAGTCATCGCAGCTTACTTTAGCTCCAACTCTGTCACGACCTAAAACAATGAGCGCGATTCCTCTCCGCACAGATGTCGGGAAGACACTATCGGGCATCACCGGCGCAGTTCCAACTTGAATATGAAGCCAGGACTGGCACGAGGAAGACCCAACGACGTTCAGTACCGACGCAACACACACGGAGGGAGAGAGATGCTCAAATAAAACACTAGATGCACGCCTGGATAGCGAGTAGGGTAAATGCTTTTAGCCCAAAGCCACGTAAAAGTATCGAAACGTGGGATGTGATCAAGCTTGATTCTCAAGCTTCAAAAGTTCAGATGGTGGCTTTGCTAGTAACACTCTGTCTTGGCTTCAAGAAACTCCATTACACAACCAACTAATGTAGTCCTGATACTTCAGACGGGCTTTCATATTTGGTCCTCTTAGACGGCGGACAGATCGGCAGCCACCAATCATTATGCAAGGCAGAATGCACCTTTCGGTTTCCATACGCCCCCTGATCAGCCTCCTGTGCCGCTTCGACCTTCAGCATTTGGCTTCTACCTCTGTCGTCAGCCGAATTTCGCTTCTCTTAAGGGAGCTACTCGAATCAGCGTCGACCTCTGGTGAAGATGCTAGCTAATAAGTAGCAACCGCGTCAGAAGGAGAGAAAATAGAGGTCAGATGAGAACCACGTCGCTGGTTTTGTGTTACGTGCTCCTGAGGAGTAGAGTTGGGGCTAGCACATTCGGCCTCGTCATGCATTATTATGATATCTGTTCTGGGATGGGCTACTAACCAGGTATCATCATGGAAAATGTCAGAAACACGGCGGTGCTGGAGGTATATATGTACGTTCTAAACCTCGTGGCCACATCCAAGATGCCTCTCACCCAGGGCTTCCAACTCCTCAATCATGATCAGATCTGGCCCAACGGATCTCGTCCTGACACTCTCAAACATGGAAGCGTTGACGGGGGTCTTGGGGATGAGCTCCGTTCCGTTCATTGAAAGAATCGACAGCATATGCGCAGCGGCCTATTTGTCCTCGTCAGCCTCGACTTATCTCATGCAGCCAATAGCAGCGGCGTGGAACATTGAGCATTGCTTCACTCACCTTGGCGTTGACGGTAAAGGTCTCGGGCTCGGGGTTCTCGATGGTGTCGCACACCTGGTGGTAGCAAGGGTCCTGGGCCTGGGCGGTGCCGGTGTGGAGGAACCCGAAGGGCTTGTTGAGGATCTGCCAGAAGGAGGCGTAGTCGCTCCCGTTGGTGAGGACGGCGGGGACGACCTCGTGGCCCTGGCCCTCGAAGTGCGCGACCCAGATCTTCTCGATGACGTTGGAGCCGGGGGGCGCCACGGACCCGTGGCTGCTGCCGTCCGTGTCGGCCACGCCGAAGTAGCCCTTGGACACCATGTCGAAGTTCAGGTACGCCAGCAGCCTGTCCACCTCGCTCGTCGCCAGGTTCGCGCAGTAGTACTTGGAGCCCACCAGCCCGTTCTCCTCGGCGCCCCACCAGGCAAAGCGCACCTTGTTCTTGGTCTTGTACTTGAGGAGGGCCTTGGAGAGCTCGAGGAGCAAGCTGGTCCCGGAGCCTGTGGTGATGATGATGACCCTCGTCAGTAATTCACGTACTCCACTCAGGGAAGGGGCGTTCGATGCTGACTCACCGTCGTCATTGATACCTGGACCAGCCTGGACGCTGTCGAGGTGGGCGCCAAGCTGGGCGTCCCGTTAGACCAGATTTCCGACCAGACAGGGGGCATGGGATGCACTTTACCATGATGACGTTCTCCTCGTCGCCGCCTTCGAGTTCCAGGATCACATTCTGCGTAGTCCTCGTCTCGATGGTCTGGGTTTGCTGGAAGTAGGCGGTGACTGACTCACCAGCAGCAATGCGCTCCTTGAGGGCCAGGCCGTCGGCCTCGTCGATGTAGCCGCAAGGAGCGAGATCATCGCTAGGCTGGCTGAGCGTGCCCCCAGTGACATGGGCGGGGGAATCGTTATAGACGATGACGGCGGCGGCACCGGCGGCCTTGGCCGGCTTGACGCGGCCGGCGAGGGTGCCGCCCGTGGGGCAGCGGAACCGCTGGATCAGCACGATCTTGCCCGCGACGCCGAGCCCCTCGTAGCCGGCGGCGTCGCAGCCGGCCTCGCCCTCGGGGCCCAGAACGAGCTCCGCCGTGAGGCCCTCCTCGCTCGTCGAGGGCGAGTACGTCAGCCCGTAGACGTACATGGAGTTCCCGCCGACGCTGAACTCGATGCTCTCCACCGAGTTGAACAGGCCGGGCAGGTCCTGCACCCAGGCCTTGGCCCCCGCGTACTGCGACACCAGCCCGTAGACGTACTCGACGGAGGCGCCGTAGCCGGGCAGGCCGAAGGCGCGGTTCCCGCCGTGGGCCAAGGCGATGTCATTCAGGGCTTGCAGGTGCGACATCAGACTGTGGAGCTGTTAGGATCTCGGCGAACCGCATGTGCAACCGGTGGCAATTGATCGGGTTCTTACCCTTCGGTTTTCATATCGGCCTGGAGCTTTTCTGATTCCACCTTGACCTTGCAGGTACCCATGACACGAGCCGCCAGGGGCAACATGGTTGCCATGACCACCGAGTTCCTCATTGTGGCGGTCTTCGTATGGGACGATCCAACTGCTCGGGTTGCCAAGAGAGAGATGACTGGAGAAGGAAACCTGGGGCGGCAAGTTCTCAGACTTCAAAGGGCGGTGTCCCATGATATATACATGACGCGATAGACATATTTGCCATGACCCGGGGAACCGGATTCTCGATATCAAAACTCGTGCGATGCGACTGGACGAGATAACTCGGCAACTCTCTGCCCAGCGCTGGGCACTGCGATTAGCGTGCGCGACGGCACAGAGTACGGATTCTCGATACGGATCAGGAAGGTCAGGTCTCTCAAAGGTGGAGTTGTTAGGGTTCGCCAAGATGCCAAGTGTGCATACGAAAATTACCTCCTGATTGTGTTATCGCGAACTTGCCAAGCCCACGGGAATCAACAAGTAAGCAGGTGAGGGGGGCACACGAGGGCAGAGTGATTACGCTGCACATTGAGCTGTTAAGCCGCATATTGAGCTGAAGAACCGGAAGTCTGATGTGTTCAGATGAGGACAAGTAGATGATGTGTACAACTACGAGTCACGAAGCCAGCCAATGCACCCTCGTTTAGGACCGCAGCCACCGGCGCCGGCCTAGTTTGCGGGGTGAGAAACTTTAAGTGCGAGCCCCATTCGTATTGACATGCACAGGCGTTGATCAGTCCACAAGCCAATGTGCGGCACGGTCGACATGGTCACCCGCCGTCGACGATGGGCCCGAACTCGGCTGGCGGTCCCGTCCGTGCCGCTCTTCCTGTGTGGGCAGCCTAGTCGCGCGGGGAACGAGAAACAACGGGCTAGGGACATTTTCGTCTTTTGCCTATCACTGGTATCAGATTGAACAATCGATCTCCATTCGCGATTCGAAGTGCTTCGGACAGCGTAGTATGTCGGGGGGAGGGGGCAAAGGGGGGGGATAAGGGGCACGCACTCACCTTGGACAACCCTGTTGGCTCGCTGTCTGGCTAACTCGATCCCATTTTGTGGACTTGTTCTGAGCTCATTAGCAGTTAATTGTTCGAGATGTTGGAAAAGATAAACGACGATCATCTGCCCAGACTGGGAAGGATCTGATGGCAGCGTATATAGCGAGTTACAAGACAGCAACAAATGGCTGGAGGTGGCTAGACAGATATATATCAACGTACCATTTGACGTTCCCATTGCCATCCACACTATACCTCAGTAATAACGTGGAAGGACCCGAACAATTGCGTGATGGGGGTGTTGTCGATTGTGGGACGCACGCCGACATTCTTCAGCGTCAGGACTCGGGCGGAAGACAGGGTGTCTCCCTCGGCTATTAGACCCTCGAAAGTCGAGATGTCTTCTAATGTACCGCCGTAATCGAGTATCGCGGTCGTAGGAGAGCCGGAGGCCGAGTCTAGGTTAGTCAATTCGTCCGAAACAGTAGTCAAATCGGCAAGCGTTTCGATTCTCTGTGCGTTTTGCGTACGGTGCTCAGGGATCGTTTGAGCTTGGGTCGGGGTCGCCAGGCAGAGCCTCAGGCCTAGCTGAGAAACCCTTGGTGGCATATTCTTTGGTAACGATAGACTGGAGTTCAATGGAGAAAGGAACGAATCTAAAACCAAGAAATACAGGGAGAGGGAGAGATGGCGAAGTACGAAGATTGGTATTGAAGTAATTATTGCGACATAGCCACCTGGGTAGTGAGCTGCACATGGTGCGAGCCTGTGATTCACCTACTGGAGACAGCACGTGGAATAATCTATTAACGAAGTGCTCCCTAGTATACTATAGAGACGTGAATCCTACACTGCTATATTACGTATCTCTGGTGCTTGGCAAGCATCGTCCGGTAGGTCTGCGCAAGCCGCCAAGCTGGCGATTCCCCTGGCTATTCGGAGGCAGCGTTGGTCCCGACCTAACCAGTTACAGAAACCAATCTTGCGAGATCTGCGAGGGGCTGAAGGCACTTTGGTGTGTGACTCGTACACAAACCGAGAGGCCTCGCATTGTTCGGCACTGTCAGCGAATGATAAGTCATACTCATAATTACTGCGCCGATGGCTCTAGCGGGTAGCTCCTCATGAAAAGCACTAGGAGGGGCCTAGATTGTGACATGGATTCAGAGGGTAGGGGTATCTAGTGATACGCAAGAATATTCCGTCCGTCTCCATTCCACTCACTCAAGTTTCAACGCATAATAGTAAATAAAAGCTGTACAGTTCGGGTGTTTCGTCCGAGCCCCGCGCATTTCGGATATCCCCGCAAGTCGGTACGTGAATCCAAAGGCAAAGAAAGGGGCCTGATGACGTGCTCCACCATGGGAATGTGTGCCAGGTAGTCTTCCGCAGTAAAACTACAGTACAGGGCAGTAGGTGGTCGGCATGGCGCTTCGTCGACACAGTGAACGAAAGCCCCCGAGTTTTGTCGACTGTAGCCGTGTTATTGAGGCCATCCCATCTCCTCCAAGGGCCATTGGATCCATAGTCGATGCTCCTCATCCAACAGACTGTATACTTTGGCAATCAGATGATCATCCCAGCCATGCATATACCATTGTTTCCCCATCCTCTTGAAGAAGACGGAGAAAAAGGCGAATATAGCGACAGCTTCCTGCGTCGGCACGCGGAGTAGTGGCAGTAGATCATCGACTACTTCGTAGATCCATACAAATGCATCTGTGAGATCGCAAGGCTCGCTCAACCTGCAATCATACACGGAGAAGGACTTCTGTAGCTGTTCGATGGCTCTCAAATAAATACTGCGTAGTCGTTCGTCGGGTTGCCGCAGTCTGATCAGCGAGGCCATATTGTCTAGTTGCTGATGAACACGCGTGGTGGGTGCCGTACTGTCTTCCCGCAGGGTCCAGCGATCTATGCCATGGTTGAACAAGGGGGCCAGCAAGCCACCCTCGGGCTGTGTCTGTGCGGTCTCGATGAACAGCCGGGTGCCCTTGAGCAGGAACAGCCAGTTGGGAAAGCCGCTCTCGCCAATCAGGAGAAACCCGTCCTCCCTTCGCGGGCATCCGAGGGCGAAGAAGATGGTGAGCACAGAGAAGACGAAAAGATTGGCCGCGGCAGTGGTCTCCTCGTCGGTCATAAGGCGCGCTGTCCACCGTCATCAAAACCGATCCTAGACCGCGTTCGGGAAACTCGGGTTGGGCACATACTGACATCTCTAGTGGCGATCTGATGGTGGTCCATGGCGAGCGACAGGTACCTGTCCTGCATCTCGGGCCGGTGGTGGGCCAGGTGCAGCGACGACACCGCCAGCAGTGCTCTCATGACATAGTCACATTTGAGCCCGATTTGGACCGCAGTAATGCGGTAAAACTCTCGGAGGATCGGGCTGTCGGAGAGAGTGGCAAAGGTCCTCGTCGTGAAATTATGTAGCAGTTCCAGGTCGTTGCAGTTGATATCCTGCGGCACGGAAACCCGTCGGGGGTTGGCAAAATCGCAGGCGGCATTGTGTTTGATGCAATTACCACATCTCGGTCTCTTCTCATCGCACTAGACAGCGCGTTATTAACCCGAGATGGCAGATGGCAGCTGAGTGGCGGCGCTTTACTTTGACCTTCCGCGACTTGCATGTCTTGCAGCCAGTGCGGCTTTTTGAGTGATATCGTCTCGATGCGGGGACTTCGCCACGCCGGTCTTGTTCACTCGTCATGGTTCCGTTCCCGTGGGCAAACGATTTCGGGGAGGAAGTTCGCGTATCTCGGAAACTTGACGAGAAGTGCAGGTTTCCTCGGTTTTCTCGGCAAATGCCTGAGTAGTCCAAATATGGTTTTCATATGCAGGCAGGGGCTGATGCTGAGTGGAGAGGGGGAGACTAACAAGTAATTACTGGGTGCTAGGCCGTGCCACTGGCGTTGCTCGTCGTATAACCCGTATAGCTCGGATAGCTCGTATAGCTCGTATACGTACTATAGGGGGTACTTCTAGCATCGGAGGCAACTATCTATGGGAACATATAATTATACACCGTAGAGGTGTTTTTATATTTTACCTGCCACCCCGAATATCACTTATTCTGCAACAGTCCTCAATTCCCTCCCATATCTCTTGCCAACTCGATTCCCTCCTCCTCGGCGTTTCATTGCTACCTCGTTTTGCCCTTGTATTCAACCCAACGACTCTATGGCAGACACCGCCGGAGGAAAGTACGACGCTGCGGCCGCCGCTGGCGATGCCTTCGACTTCAAGCTGTACAGGTATACGCCATCTCTCCCCGCCGCCGTCGTGTTTGTGGTCGTCTTTGCCGTGCTGGCGGCACTGCACACTTGGCGGCTGGTGCGGCACCGGGCATATTACTTTACCGCCTTCACCATCGGCGGCTATTGTAAGAGCACCTCGGCCTTTGTGCCCTCGCTGGCGTGTGAGAACAGGGCGGCTAACGTCAGGTCTCGCAGTCCAGCTGATCGGTTACTGCGGACGCATCTGGTCGCATTTCGATCCACTCGCTATTGGAGGTTTCGTCATCCAAGCCATACTCATCCTCGTCGCCCCGGCCCTCTACGCCGCCTCCATCTACATGATCCTGGGCCGTCTGATCCGGACTTTGCAGGCCGACAGCCTTTCACTTCTCCCGGCAGCCTGGTTAACGAAGATCTTCGTCGTTAGCGACGTCATCTCCTTCACCCTCCAAGCGGGAGGGGGCGGTATCCAGGCTGCGGGGACGTTGGAGCTATACGACATCGGCGAGAAGGTCATCATTGCCGGCCTGTTCGTCCAGATCGCCATGTTCGGCTTCTTTGTCGCTACGGCTGTCCTGTTCCACCTACGCTATGTGCGCGAGCAACCGGCCAGGGACGATAGCGACCTCATGTGCAAGACGGTACAGTGGCGACGCCACCTGGGGGTTCTCTATGCCGTGAGCGCCCTCATTCTCATCCGGAGCATCTTTCGTGTCATCGAGTATCTACAGGGCAACAGAGGCTATCTGATCGCACACGAAGCATTCCTTTACGTCTTTGATGCTATGCTGATGGCCCTCGTTATGGTCATGTTCTTTGTGTGGTATGTGGACGACATCGATGCGAACCACGGACCTCTGAGAAATTTGGATTTTACCATGGAGGAAATCTAGAAGCCCAATTCGCATGTTAGCTAGATTTATAATTACCGCCTCTTAACTTCTAGTGATGGAGCTTGTTATGTTAGTCCAGAACGAGGCTGAAGAAAGAACATTGAGCCAACTCGGCACTCCTAGCTCCCCCTTTCTGCTGGTAAGATCAACTTCACATGCAGCGATTCGCGCACATGACTGCGGCGGCTCAGCTCACGAGCCCTTTTCTCTTTTGGGGTACAGCCTAATCAATAAAGTCAGTAACCAGTCTCTCAAATTGCAAGGCGAGGATCACAACATACGTACTTTACTAAGACCTCCCTTCTTTTGTGGTTACTCTACTTCTGTCTTCTTCTTCCAAGCTCTCCGCTTGAGCCAGTGTGTTGCTTGCTCCAATTCCCGCTCGAGGCTCTTATCAGGCGTATAGATATAGGAGCCGCTTGGCTGAATTGCCACGGTCACATGCGATGGGAGCCAAGATGGCGCCAGCTATCTCAGTCAGCACTTAGCACCAACGACCTACATGATTAGGCATTCGGGCGCCGCACCGCCCGCTCCATACTCCTTGCCGCCTATGCGCCTTGGGTCATATCTGACAGGTCCTTTGGTGGCTTGGCAATATACGTAAAGCATGCCGTCCCTTTGGAGCTTGATCGGTATGAATGGTGGCGTACGTTAAGCTGATTACGAAGGTGCAAATTCGGCGCACATGGTCTGCACCTTGGTAGCTGACACTTCACAAAACCAGGCACTGCTCTCATACTTGTCTGTACACCAGATCAAGAGGTGAAAGCTCGACATGCTCGAACGTGATGGGCGGCAGTGGTCCATCGTCCGTCTCAGCCGTCCTTGTCTGGTACAGTCCCATGGGGTCTTGTGTCTGGTCCGGCGGTGCCTTGTTTTTCAGCCGCAACGACTTGCGCCCTATGGTGACGAGCTGCGTTGTGGCGGACGTCGCTTGCACGGAGAACAATCGATGGAACATGTACCCCAAGATGATGGGGAGGTTGCAAGTGATGTTCCCCAGCGAGCACTCCGTCATGGTCCACCACGCTATGGTGCTACTGACCCCTGGGGTTTCCTGGGGTTAGGACAGCTGACCTAGACACTGGACGAATTCGAGGCGGTATTGCTAGCTTACCGTTTATGTCGTCGATGCCCTCTCCTGCAGATTTGCGCGTGATTGCTATATCACTGGTCATTTTTTATGAAACCCTAACGCCGTGAGAAGTCATGCCTAAAGGGTTGCTGATAACTGAAAAGATTGCCAGCTTGATTATGGACGCCGTGATTGAGCTGTACACCTGTCAGCAACGACCTAGTCGCACCTCAGGTCCTGCTGGGCCTCTTACAATACGCCGAGGAGAAACACAAAGCTAATCCAGATTTTGTTTCGGCCTCGCACTGCGATTCGTCAGTTCGGGCTTGAGTGTAATAACTCGGAATGCGCTGGGCAAGTGTTGGACGAACTGTTCATCTTCAAGACCTGGAGAGAGATCAAGATCAGTTTTGCGTCATACCGGACCCGGCGTCGGTGCATGTCGACTCACTGGATACAGTGGTAGCATGAACAGCACCACATCGATGATGCAGTCCGTCAGGGCCACTGAGAAGGCAATCTTTTGCTGTGCAGCTTGCCCCAGCTTGAAGCCTGGGCACAACCTCACAGTAACGTCATACGGCGAGGCCACCGGCATATCCGGGGTCTTGTCGCATGAGAATGCCATGGCTATATAGCATGCCACCCAGACAATGACCAAGACTATCAAGCCTTGGATTATTCGATACAAGGGGTGTTGAAGAACCAGCTTCAGGAAAAGAAGAAGTAGAGTGAGCCGTATGAAACCCACGGCAAGGGTGAAGATGATGTTGAACGCAAAGTGCAGCTGCCATGAGGCCGTATGAGCATCAGAGTCGTGGTGATGTCGGCGGCGGCATCCTACCTTGTAATCTATCATGGAGGCCCGAACATCGTCCTCATCCCCGCGTACGTCTTGGTCGTGTCTCCCAATGCTCCGAGTGCCGGCGCCTGGCCATTCATGGTGTTTAGGAAAAGCGATGTTGTCTGCGGAAGGCCGCAAAGAGAAGACCTACCTATAAGCATCACGACCGCCATACCGAGTGTGAGAAGCTAAAGTCGGATCAGCCGCGACGCATCACGGTCCCGCTGGGGCAGAGCACGCACAGTGGCCCCGAGGGCGCACCAGTCGCCGAGAGGGCGCACCAGTCGCCGATGGAGAAGTGGCCGTGCCTCTTCCACGAGGAGAAGAGCCGGAGGCTGAGGACTGCCACATTCAAGGCGATGTAGATGGATGCGGTGATGAATATGACATCGAACGTGACGAAGTTGTAGAAGGTCGGGTAAGAGGTCATTCTATCGCGTCTGTCATGGTCGCCAACAAGGACACAGTTGGTAAGTAAGGCCTCGTAGATGTCATGCTGATGGGTAACACTTGTTGGTTGGGTCACTGATCGACGAGTATGTCCCTAAGAGAAGGGGGAGTCAACAGTATTACATATGAACTCGCACAACGTTGTCTGCTTATCTGATCTATGGGTGCAGATCGTTCGAGTCATAAACCAAGGGAATCTGTCCCAAGGTCAGGCATCTCTGCATCGGCCGATGGCTAAATCGGGGTCCTGCTACATCTGAGTTCTCGTGTGTATGGGTAAGTAAAGTATTTACGTTCTGCGGGCGTGCATTAGGGCTTCGGATAGACCAGATCAAGTGGACTCAAGGAAGTAACTAGGCGCACTATACGACGTAGTATGCCTAACAAGAGAGTTCACAATTGGTCACTGCCTGGGCATTTCTCGGGGTCTAGAATCGGGGGTTCGAACATGTCGCTCATTGGGATGACGTGCGCGCTTGTCTGCACCGGAGCCGGAGCCGGTCTGGCCCTATCAGGAATAGTCGCTTCTTCCCGAGCAAGCTTGGTGGTAGTAAGCCCAGCCCAGCCGGCAATTGAATGCCGCCCAGGGCCCAACATGGAGACAGCTGCATTCTAGGCATTGACGATGCATTACACCCATTGTCTCGCCGGCCACAGGACAATAAGGTGAGTATAACCTCATGTACTTACTTCCGAGCGCCAACTCTTTAATATAGGCGATTGATACATCAACATGGTTGGAAGTAGGAGAGGAGAGGAGTATCTCATCCAAGGATCACTAAACTTATAATATAGTGCATCCATGGCTATGGGCCGCAACCCACCCATACCCAATTAAACGGACGGCAGCCATCTTTAGCCGCGGGGCGGGAACAGGGGGGGTGCAGCCCAATCACCACCGCTACACCACCACGGCGGCAAGTAAGCACATGACTCTTGACCGAGGGGGGTGCTTGCTTGCTTGCATTCCAACCTACTAAAACCCCTCCCAAGCTTCTGGGTAGGTTAGCTGATGTCCTCTTCCGCCGGCTAATCATATCCCACGTCCCCCAACCCAAGCCTGTCTGTCTACCTGAGAACAGCCATGGGCGACGAGCAACAGCAGCAGCCTACCCCGGCCTCCACACCGGGTGCGACGGCGTTTACGTTGGTGCGCCGCCCGCCCCGCGTCGCCTACGCCGCCGGCTCCGAAGAGTGGGAGAGACATCGCGACACCATCGTCGACCTGTACATTAAGCGCCGTTTGGGCCTGCCCGACGTGTGTCGCATCATGCGAGAGCAACACAATTTCATCGCGACGTAAGAGCTGCTGTGTGTGCGCGGCGCGTTCCTCTCCTTTTATCTTCTTTTCTGCCAGTCTTATCGGGGGGGGGATTGGATTCGATTCTGACATACGCAACCATGCCCAGCGAGAGGATGTACAAGATGCGCTTCAGGATATGGTATGTTCTCCCCTTCTCTGCTCGATCGACCAGCACACGCCGGCGACGAGAAGTCTCGCTTTTCACCCCGCATGCACTTCAATTGGCTGACTTGATCTACACGGGGCATTGCAAAAGGGGCTTGAGGAAATACAAGACGAGGTCCGACGCCAAGACGGATCCTTCCAAGCGGCGGACCACCGACGCCACCGACGCCGGCGCCCCAGCATCTTCCTCCGTCGCCTCGTCCTCCGGGAAACAGCCGAACCGCCCGCCCTCGCCTGGGTGGAGCACGGGCCTGTTCCCCGTCGCGACGCCGGAGCTCTTCAAGGCCCCCGAAGAGTCCCTTTTCCTCGCGCGCAAGTACGTCCGCGGCCTGTTCTCCGTAGGTCTGTGGAAGAAGGACCAGGACGTGGCGCTATACGAAGAGAATTGGAACGTCATCGTTGGCTGTAAGTCCAGTCCCCCCCTCACTCTTGGGGAGGCAAGGCTTGGTTGCTTGCATGGCCGTGTCTGGTCGTTCTTCTAATGCCACGAATCGCTCTTCCTAGGGTACAGCCAGTTCAACTTGGGAGGGGACATGATTGTGCAGCAGGGCAAGACGAAAGAAGCATTCCGGGTCATCTCGGGCTGCTTCGACCAGCTGTCGAGTTTGATGGAATCACCCGCACCGGACCCCCGGCTGATTGTGCTCCTGCTCTCGGCGGCCGTCTACAACTCGACCAACCTGCCGGAACTGGTGAGCATGTTCATCGAGCACATGGTCGAGCTGCTACGTCTCAAGGGGGCGTCGTCGTCGTACTACCCGCTCTATCTGATCCTGAACCGCATGTCGCGCATGAGCATAGCCGAGTTCCAGCGGAACCTCTCGGCCTTCTTCGACTACTACTTCGACGAGCTCGAGTCCCACTTCGACCCCAGGTCCGCGTTCACGGGGGCCATCGTCTACATGCGCGGGGCGCCGGTGCTCAACCAGGCGCTCAAGGGGCTCGTGCCGGTGGCGGTGGCCGAGGCGTACTACCTCCGGCTGCTGACGCGGCTCGAGGCGATGCCGCAGGTGGGCGGGGACCAGGTGCTCAAGGCGAACCTGCAGCTGCTCAACATCTACGAGGACCTGCGGGAGACGCAGAAGTTCGGGCTGCACGCGGGACACATCCTGGCGTCGGCGCAGCTGCGCGCGCACCCGCAGTTCCGCGCCTACGTGTACCTGGCCATGCTGGGCCACGCGCGCGAGCAGCTCGACCACGAGGAGATCCTGCGGCTCGCGCCCCAGGTCATGGCCATGTGCGTGTCCAGGCAGCGCAGCGCCGCGGGCGGCCGCGACCAGCCCCTCGAGCGCAGCCTCGAGATCCGCGCCATCAGCGTCGTCGAGCAGTACCTCCGCGAGCTCGCCCTGGTGGGCCCGGCCGACGCCTTCCGCCGCGAGTTCGACGCCGCCATGGACGAGCTGTACCAGGAGAGGGCGGACGGCGAAGACGGCGAAGACGACGACGACGAGGGCCGAGGACGGCTCAACGAGGCTGTCCACGGAAAAGGGTGATTCGAGCGAGGCGTTTCTTCAATAGCCTACTACGTACTTGGGACAGGCAAGCATACACACGCACTCACACCCCTTGTCGGTCCGAAACAGCACCGGTGGAGTTCCATACAGATACGTGTGTGAATCACCGAATTCGATGCAGGCTCGGTCCTCCTCCAACTATGGGCAAGGAGAGAGCTTATTAGCAAGCTCAGAAACATGCCTGCCGCCTGTGCCTCGGAGCTTGTTCTACCATTTCACCCAGCTGAGCTGATGGACGACCTGACAACTGACCTATTCCGTGGCCGAGAGTTTAGTGGCGGAACACGGAACACGGAAACCCCCAAAAAAGAAAAAAAAGTTCGGTTCGAGCCGTGTTTCTACCTGATGATGGAATGACTGTACTATAGCTAAACGTACTTACCCAAGGTAACGTATGTATGTATGTATGTATGTATATGCTTATTCGACAAGATGGAATTCATCATGATTCGTGACTTGCTAGGTCAAGAACTGCCTGCACATGATGGTATGGACCTCGGCAAAAGTGCAAGAGACCCACAACAGCTCTTGAAACCAATCAAGCACCACATAATTCGTCATTACAAGTAAGGTAAGTAAGTAAGTAGATGACATCAGCTTTTTGTCTATTCCTGTCTGCCATCACATGCAAGCCGCCAAGCTGATGAACCCTTCACACAATTACGGCACAGCAAGCCCCTGCCGCACTACGGGGGGCACATGACCCCAAATTAATGGAACAATCAGAAAAAAGCTCTTCCCCACGGAGAGATGCTTACCCCGGAGATTTACTACTACAGCAGCTGAGCTATACATAGCTGCGTCAATGGGGGGTTTTGTGGGGGAGACAGGAATCAATGTCTCGCCGCTGTGGCATGTGTCGCTGTTTTCGGTCTCTTGCATGCATGTGATAGTGGGCGGGCTCTGGGGGAACTGGGACGGGGACGGGGACTGGGGCGCGTGCTGGCTGGCTGGCTGGCTGACTTGGGGGGATTTTGCCGACCGTGGCCGGGCTAGTTTGGTTTCGCTTTCACCTCGTCAGCCGTTGTTTAAAAGAGGGAGACGAGGGACAGTAAGAAGTAGTGTGTCGTTATGAAATAGTACTATTAGACCATCTTGGCCAATTGTCCCAATCTTCGTCTCCTTTTCTTCCCTTCCTAATTCCCTCTTTCTCACCATCCCCCCGTAGAGTGTGTATTCTTTTCTTATTCGACCTCCCAACCTTCCCGCAATGTCTCAAACCTTCAAGGTGAGCGACGTCGCGTCGCATAACAAGACCGACTCCTTGTGGATCATTGTCGATGAAGATGTCTACGATTTAACCAAGTTCCAAGACGAGCACCCAGGTACGTGCTGCGCTGCTGGTCCATCGTCTGTCCCGTGTTCGCTCGCGTCGCATGCTAACCGTAGCCCGACTCGCTCGCTCTGCAGGTGGCAAGAAGATCCTCACTCGCGTCGCCGGCAAGGACGCTTCCAAGCAGTTCTGGAAATACCACAATGAGGGCATCCTCAAGAAGTACAAGCCATCCCTGCTGATCGGCTCCCTCGACTCCAAGAAGCCCAAGGTCGAAGCCGCCAAGCCCTCGGCCGCCGTCGCTGCGCCAAAGCCCACCAAGCAAGCCAAGAAGATCGTCGAAGAAGAAGCAGAGGCCCTCGAGCCCTACGGTGATCTGATTCCCTTCGCCGACCCCAGCTGGTACCAAGGCGTAAGTTTTCTTCTTGTTTTCTCTCTCTCTCTCTCTCTCTCGCCACAATTGACCTACGCACGCATCCATCAGAGAGAAAAAGCTGACAACTCGTCGGGATTGCAGTACCACTCGCCATACTTCAACGAGTCGCACGCCGCCCTCCGCGCCGAAATCCGCGAGTGGGTCGAGAGCGATATCGAGCCGTACGTGACAGAATGGGATGAGAAGAAGGAGGTGCCGCGCGAGATCTTCCTCGAGGCCGGCCGTCGGGGCTACCTCGCCGGGCTGCTGGGCGTGCACTATCCTGTCGAGTACACCAAGAACAGGGTGCAGTCGGTGCCGCCGGAGCAGTGGGACCTGTTCCACGAGATGATCGTGACGGACGAGCTGTCGCGCGTGGGGTCGGGCGGCTTCGTCTGGAACATGATCGGCGGCTACGGCATCGGCGGCCCGCCCCTGATCAAGTTCGGCAAGAAGGAGCTCAAGGACCGCATCATGCCCGGCATCCTCAGCGGCGAGAAGCGCATCTGCCTGGCCATCACGGAGCCCGACGCCGGCTCCGACGTGGCCAACCTGGCGTGCGAGGCCAAGCTGAGCGAGGACGGCAAGCACTACATCGTCAACGGCGAGAAGAAGTGGATCACCAACGGCATCTGGTGCGACTACTTCACGACGGCGGTGCGCACGAGCGACAAGGGCATGAACGGCGTGACGCTGCTCCTGATCGAGCGCTCCTTCGGCGGCGTCAGCACGCGGCGCATGGACTGCCAGGGCGTGTGGAGCAGCGGCACGACCTACATCACCTTCGAGGACGTCAAGGTGCCGGTGGAGAACGTGCTGGGCAAGGAGAACCAGGGCTTCAAGGTCATCATGACCAACTTCAACCACGAGCGCATGGGCATCATCATCCAGTCGCTGCGGTTCTCGCGCGTGTGCTACGAGGAGTCGGTCAAGTACGGCAGCAAGCGGCGGACGTTCGGCAAGAAGCTGATCGAGCACCCGGTGATCCGGATGAAGCTGGCGCACATGGCGCGGCAGATCGAGGCGTCGTACAACTGGCTCGAGAACCTCATCTACCAGTGCCAGCGCATGGGGGAGACGGAGGCGATGCTGCGGCTGGGCGGGCCCATCGCGGGGCTCAAGGCGCAGTCGACGCTGTGCTTCGAGTTCTGCGCCCGCGAGGCCGCCCAGATCTTCGGCGGGCTCTCGTACTCGCGCGGCGGCCAGGGCGCCAAGGTCGAGCGCCTCTACCGCGACGTCCGCGCCTACGCCATCCCCGGCGGCAGCGAGGAGATCATGCTCGACCTCAGCATGCGCCAGAGTCTGCGCGTGGCCAAGATGTCGGGCATGAAGCTGTGAGGAGGAGAGGTTAAGCTGCGTAACGACAAAAAGGGGGTCTGTGCCTGTCTTGTCTGGATTCCAAACCGGGCTCCCTCTTTTTTTTTTTGGTGGGAAGGGAAGGGAAAGTGGAAAGAGTGTATTAGTACTTCACCTACCACCACGGCACTTGGATGGCGCACTGTTTTTCTCCCTTTATAGGGAATAGGGTTCAACAACCATCACGGGATATGGTTTTAAGCATTGTTTATTAGGTATCAATTGGATTATTCAAACCTCTACTTGGGTTCTCATTAGTGGACGTGATGACTAATCGTGACGGATGTGGCATTAAGGGATTCGAGCTCTGACGTGGATCGCTTCGATTGTGATCCTGCTGTACTGAACCGAGAACGACGGACATGCAGGAGACAGAGAAGCGCTTTCATGTTCCTGTAGTTAGCCCTGTGCGGCTACATTTTGCGCTTCCGAGATACCTCTCTTTCGTTATGACCTTGGAAGGCGCTGAGGTATAATGTCTTCCTTCTTGGGAGTTCATGATCTCTGAGTTGCCTTCTACTATCGAGATTGATGATTGCAGCAAGAAATCAGACTAAGGAAGAGCAAAATTTCATGCTCGTTCTCATGAAGGTCTCAGCCGGTTACAATTCTGCTTCATACCTCAACCCAAGTTGAGGCAAGAGTGATGGGGACGCTGATGACCGTTGAAGTACTTTTGTCGTGGTATCCCAGGTTACTCCTCTTTGATCAAAGCAGAACAACCATGCAAGGCTTCTATTCTACGCCGAGACTACGTTAAACTATCAACAGTCGCTGTGACGGTTCGCAATCAACAATGGCCGCTGAAGAGGCTGCGGCTCTTCCTTACACTCCGAGACTAGACAGTTGACCTTGTATGTTTTATGTTTGAGTTCGAGTACCATAAACCCCGGGGTAAATAGAGACCCGTTAAATCAATGCTGCTTGGATACATTGATAGAATTAAGAATAACGGTAGTATCCCCCTTAATAGTCCTAGTAACCATCTTGTTCTTATATACTTACATGCAAGTCAATTCTAGCATCTTATATTAGCAGTCGGTTTTGAGTTCTATCTAAGGTTAGGTCAAGTATAACGAAAATGCTGTCTATAGTGTGTTGGCTTTTGCAGCTATACTATGCATAATCGAATGAGATTGCCTGTCGGCGACTTGGCTTGATATCTTCGACGGCACTTCTAGTGTACGGACTTTAAAAGAGTAAAACATAATTTCTTGAGCTTGGTTTCTGCTATGGTTCAGACGCTTTCCATCAAGCATTCGCTGGCAACAGTCTCCTCAAAGGGAAGAAGTACAGTGAAACCAAGCTTCACAGCTAGTGATAAATGCATACCTTACTGTGTGTAAAGAGTTCCCGACGGAATGAGCTAGCCTCTGCTTATATAACGAACTAGATTTAGTTAAAATAGCAGGGCTATATGTGTGACACTTAACCTATACATTGTTATAATCGAATGCCTCGGAACGTGGGATAACAACCTGTGTGCTACATGAGAGTCCTCGCTAGAAGCTTAAGAAACAGCTATACCTCATCTCTAATAGTGAACTACTGGGCTTGGTCAAAAGTGATGATTCTATATGGCCCAGCAGTGACAGGGGTGTACAGCTTAGTCATCATTCCTTTTGTCCATATAGTACCGCAAGTTAATTCTCTTTTTTTTTTGGCTTTTTTTCTTCTTCTGTTCAATAGCACTACATGATTTCTATTGGTCTCAATTTACCATGTACATGCCATCCTTTTTACTCTCTGTCGCATACTCTAATTGGAACTGTCGTGGTTAGCCCTGAGGTAAGAAGACGATGATGAATTAACATTCACCTTTTTGCATAGGGGTAAACATCATAGGCAGTCTATATAGACTTTTATAAGGTTGGTTCTAACCCCCTTCCCTTAACCTGTATGCCTGCTTGTCACCCACGCGTTCCATCCTTGAACATGTTTGAGCTCTACGATTTTTTGCCATTGGATGAAGAAATGATTATGCAGTTATCAGATCCACTAGGGTTAACCCACGGTGAAATGACTCTATACTCGTTTTTGGATTGTCCCTACGTCAGGACCTGCATATGGGATCCTCCTGCTCATATCCAGACTGCTGATGACCTGGGGAAAGCGTGGAGGGGTTGCCTTCTCTGAATATAAGCCGAGCTTACATGCTTATCGGGTGCTCATTTGCCCTAATGGAAGGCCAGCCTGGGCCCCTGGAGGCAGTATAGGTCATGTGATAACCGTTTCAGAACCAGGCCGAACCAGTACAACAAGAGCGAACCCCAAAACGGGATATGGCATTCCTCCGACGGCAGGATATTTACCCGCCGAGACTACGAGTAATTACACGAACGTTGCAGGGAGGGGCTCTGAAATGTCTCCGAGCTGACAAATGGGTATTGTATGTTCATATGTACTTACTTACTTAAAGCCGAGTAACCTCACACAACAACTCAAAATGATTCTGGATTCCGTAGGGTTTATTTCAATGGCCATTTACGTAAACCAGCAGGAAAAGGAAAAGAGATTACATATCATTTCTTTGTGAAGCCACGCGGTTCGGTCTACACAGTAACCATCAATCTCTTGTAAACACTATGACACCGGCTTTTCTTATTGTCGGCGCTACAGGCAGTCAGTACTACCCTAAGCCGAGGCTCGCTAAGAGCACCTTGCTTGCTGACACTCGTGGACACAGATACGGGACGCAGCACCGTGGCAGTCCTGTCCAAGCTGCTGGAGGAGAGCAGCTCCTTCTCTGGGCACCGGATACTCGCCCTCACGCGCTCGGCGCAGGGCCCAGCCGCGCAGCACCTCGCGACGCTCCGGGGGTCGAAGTGGTCGAGCTCGACTGGGCCGACGTGACGGCGGGCTGGCTGCGCGCGCACGCGGTGGCGCGGGTCTTCATGGCGTCGGCGGTGGACCCGGCGCAGTTCGCGCGGGAGTCGTCGTTCCTGGTGGCGGCGCTGCGCGCGGGCGTCGAGTACGTGGTGCGCATCTCGACGACGGCGCGCAACGTGCGGCCCGACTGCGACGCCTTCTACGCGCGCACGCACTGGGCCGTCGAGGCCATGCTGGGCACGCCGGCGTTCGCGGGGCTGCGGTGGACCTCGCTGCAGCCCAACGTCTTCTCGTCGCTCGCGCTGGACCGGGCGGCCCGCTTCGTCCGGCGCTGCCGCGAGACGGGAGGGCAGGACGGCGCCCTGCGGCTGATACTGGACGCGGACGCGCCCGTCGGCATCGTCGACGCGGACGACATCGGCCCCATCGCGGCGAGGCTGCTGGTCCACGAGGACCTCGCGGCGCACAACCACGGCAAGTACGTCGTGAACGGGCCCGAGGACATCACGGGGCGGCAGATGGTGGAGATGGTGGAGCAGCAGATCGGAACCCCCGTGAGCGAGGTCAACTACAGGGACATGTCGTATGTCGAAGACATGGCTGAGGCGATGAAGGACCACAGGACTCTCGTTCTGAGCATCCAGCATGCGATGGAGCCACTATGGAGGGGCGAGGCGCCGGCGTCGACGACGAGCAAGGAGGTCTTGGAGATGGCCGCACCACGGACTACTCCTGCTGCTTCCTGGGAGAGACTCCTCAACGACCTGAAGTAATTGGGCCCTATAGCTTACAGAGTGACAAATGCCAGTTCTTTTCGTATCATTCCAGGGGCTAGCAGGCTTTAATTACCGTGTGGATCCAGCGAAGCTAAGAACTCACAGAGCCACGACATGCCATTGGCGAAGGCAGCTTGGTAATCGTGGGGGACCACTTGTCTTTAGTAAAGAGTTGAATCCATCTGCCCCAAGTGCGAGCATCGGTGCGCTAAAGGTTTCGAGTGGCCTGGTGGCTTCGGCAATGATTCACTCGCCGTTCTGTAGATCTTCCTTTAGTGGCGGAATCAAGGTCCATAATGCAGATGCATACGTCTGGGTCACCTTGGAGCAATGTAGATATCTGAGATACACGTAAGTATGTAGAGGAATAAAGGGTGTCGTAGAAGCAGGCCTCAGGGGGGATCGGCATTTTCCATTCAGTGAAGCAGAATTGAATTCAACAAGTGACCTCCGACTAATACTTCTTACTTGCTTATTTATAGCCACGTGGTACAGGTGAGTTTGGTGTTACCCCACGGTCCGCGATCCGAATCTTAACAAGGTCAACGCGGCCTACATAGAAGTTCTAGAATCTTTGTTCTATAGCCTAGTAGAAAAGACACTCGGAAGCGAAAGAGAAGAGATAAGAGAGGAAAGAGAGAAAGAGAGAGAGAAAAAACCGGGATTTCCCCACAAACCAAATTCTGACCGCTAACTTTTCCGATGCTGCCCCTCCTTAGTCATTTCCTTATCGTTTATCGGCCCCTCGAAATTTTGAGAATCCGCTTGACTTCGTGACTCCCGGCACCCATAATAATTTCAAGTTATTATCTGAATCTCCCTGGCACTGTCTGCCCCTCCATACCCATCCCACATCGTCAACGTTTGTTCGTCTTTGCGCCAGTCCGTCGCCATCGCCCTGCAACGACAAATCCCCCGTGCAACATGTGTGGAATTCTAGGTCTTATCCTGGGCCATGTCGGTGATGATCCCCTGGCGCCTTGCAACGCTGCCACCGACCTGCATTCCGCCCTTTACTACCTGCAGCACAGAGGTCAAGATGCGTGCGGTATCGCCACGTGCGCCGCTGGAGGAAGTCAGTCGCACCCCTGCCCTCCCCAAAGCCGCCAATGCGCCAACCATCAACTAATGTGTATTAGGGGTTTATTCGTGCAAGGGCAACGGTCTTGCTGCTGATGTGTTCAAGGTAATTTGAAAAAGGCATCAGCTTGACATCACCTTCAGAACTGCCTCATCTAACATTCACACAAGTCGAATGGCTCGAGGGTAGCGGACCTCCCGGGTTCTATGGGTATTGCCCATCTGAGGTACGCACTTTTCCCCCACAACCATCAGCTCTATGTCAAATTACTGACAGCCCTGCAGATATCCCACCGCGGGAACATCCTCGTCCGCTGAGGCTCAACCGCTCTACGTGAACAGCCCCTACGGCATCTGTTTGAGCCACAACGGCAACCTTCCCAATGCGCCCGAGCTGCGCCAGTTTCTCGACAGAGAAGCGCACAGGCACGTTAACACGGACAGCGACAGTGAACTCATGCTCAACATCTTCGCCAATGAGCTGAACGAGACGGGCAAGGCTCGTGTCAATGTCGAGGATATCTTCAATGCCCTCGCACGCATGTACAAGCGCTGCCAAGGAGGATGGTGAGTCCTGGCCGTCATCTCCCTCCTCCCACTGAAATCTCACCCATCCCCCTTCCATCCTGATGCTGACCCCTATTTCTCATCAGGGCCTGCACAGCCATGATTGCGGGTTTTGGCATCCTTGGTTTCAGAGACAGCAACGGCATCAGGCCGTTGATAATAGGCGAACGCCCCTCTGAGAGCTTGCCAGGCGCCACCGATTACATGATGGCTTCCGAGTCCATTGCCTTGAGGCAATTGGGTTTCACAAAAATGCGCGACATCAAGCCTGGTGAGGCCGTCTTCATTCGGAAAGGAGGCCAGCCCATCTTCCGCCAAGTAGAGCCAGCGAAGTCGTACACACCCGACATCTTTGAATATGTGAGTGTTGCGCGTGACTGTTTTTGCTAGCCCTCAAGTTTTGCTAACGTTGGGCATGTAGGTGTACTTTGCTCGTCCTGACACTACGATCGATGGTATCAACGTGTTCAAGAGCCGACAGGTCATGGGATACAAGCTGGCAGAAAAGATCCGCCAGACATTGGGTGAAGAGGGAATTAAAGAGATCGATGCTGTCATCCCCATTCCAGAGACAGCCAACACGTCGGCAGCTTCGGTTGCTGAGAGCTTAAAGAAGCCCTACTCGCAAGGTGACTATACCCTCTGTTCTTTTCCTGATCTACCTCTTCAAGAACCGCGACTGATCTGATTTTTTCCTAGGGTTTGTCAAGGTATGTGTCTGACTAACATTGATCTGCCGGGTAAAGTCTAACTTGCAACTAGAATCGCTATATATTCAGAACCTTCATTATGCCTGGCCAAGGCCAGCGCCAAAAGGGTGTGCGCCGGAAGCTGAGTCCCATTGAGTCTGAATTTGAAGGGCGCTGTGTAAGTGATCCACAGAGTTACCCCTTTTCTTTCCCAACATGAATCGGAAGAGTTTGCCGCGGGGCTGCTTGCAACTGTCACGTTTGGCCTCCCCTGAGTCAATGGTGGGCGTGTCTACATTATAGGCGCTAATATTGAATAGGTTTTGCTTGTTGATGATTCAATCGTGAGGTAGGCTGCAAACGCCCTGTTGATATCTGAGACTTGATATCTGAGACAAAAGCTAACATCGCATAGGGGTACAACAAGCAAGGAAATTGTTGTCATGGCCAGAGAAGCAGGCGCCAGGAAAGTAATATTTGTAAGTCGCCAGCCATTAATTAATTCCGTGATATCTCCGACCCTGAGCACAAACTCCCATGTCTCAGGAACGTCTTCCACAGCTATAGGTTGGGACATTTTGAAATGCATTGTCTTTTACTTCATTTTTCAGTTCATATTCAACTGCTAACTGCTGCTTTGCAGGCAAGCTGCGCACCGCCGATTACGTACCCGCACATTTACGGTATCGACCTGGCTTCGCCGCAAGAATGTGAGTCGGCTTATTGCCCAATGACTCCGACATACAACTCTGAGAACATTCCCATTGTGTCCGTGGGGAAGACAAACAAAGTCTTTGCAGACCATGCTAATCCATAACTTGTAGTGATTGCAACGAACCGCGACCGTCAAGCTATTGCCAAAGTGATCGATGCAGACAGCGTCATCTATCAGGTCAGTTATCCCCACACCATTGCTTTGACGCTTTGGAATATCAAACTAAACCACGAACAGGATCTTGATGACCTCAAGGCCGCCTGCGCCGAGTGCTCGCCAGAAAACGGCCCCAAGGAGTTTGAGGTTGGAGTTTTCTGCGGCAGCTACGTGACGCCAGTACCCGAGGGGTACTTCGAGCACCTGGCCGACCTGCGAGGAAAGAAGAAGAAGGCGCCACTGAACCCCTCCGCAGTAGCCAGCAGTGGGCATACGGCGACCCACCACAGCGACAACGCCATCCTCGACGTGGAGCACATTAGGAACGGAGTCACGTCGCCGATGCGGGAGGATATCAGTCTACACAACCTGGCCACCGAGAGGAGATAGGCTTCGTATCCAACGCCATTCCACGCGGGATTTGGCTGGATGGGATGGGTGGGTAGTGTGTCATATCTCCTAGATGATGATGACACGGAATCCGGGGGACCGACTGTGCATTTTCTCTCTACATACATGGTATATATGGGCATGGGTCTGCTCTGCCGCTAGGCAAGTGCCTTCGACCCCTTCTTGGGGTTTCAGTATATACTTGGCATGTAATGGACATTCTGTAGGCCCTTAATACTACTGGGCACCAATAAAGGGTTTTCTGGGTAGTGATCGATCGATCTCGGAATGAGTTCTTCCTTCTGTATATAAGAAAGGCTTGATGCTTGCTGCTTCTGCGCCAACCTGACCTTGTCCATGCTAGGAGCCCACACGAACACCGGCAGGACGATGCTATTTCAAGTAATGCGCAAAACCCAGTTATTCGAGTCAAGTGCTTGTGTGTGTGCTGCGGCCGCTGTTCCTCCTGTTCGACAGTTTCCTCCTCCTCCGCCAGACATAGAGGAAGGGAAAAGGTTTAGACTTATTACTGCTGCTACTACTTACTACTCACG
Organism: Apiospora pterosperma; assembly: GCA_019976485.1. Lineage (NCBI taxonomy): Eukaryota > Fungi > Ascomycota > Sordariomycetes > Amphisphaeriales > Apiosporaceae > Apiospora > Apiospora pterosperma. Next base: position 305,787 of record JAFBMP010000009.1, read on the forward strand.
CCGTTCTGGTTCTCGGAGCCGTCGCCCTGGTGGGTTGCCTGATTCCCCGCGCCCACCGCTGCCGGGGGCCCTCCTTCCTTGCACTGCGGCGCCATGTCAAGGCTAATAATGGCGGGCGGGTGGCGTCCCGTTCGGGAAGCGTGCAGACAAGGGGCCGGGGAGAGCTCCGAGCCCACCGGAGCCGGGCAAACCGCAGACTGGCGAAACGGCAGGTAGAATGGTGGCGATGGATTTATTTCCTTTGATCCCTGCATGCACAACATGCTCATCTAATGACTGGGTCAGAAATCATGGAAGTGGCGCTTACCAACATAGACACGAGCAATTATCACAGGAGCCAGGGAGGCTAATCATTCAGAATGGACTGGTATCTTGAGCTTCTTCTTTACCGGAGAGGGGAAAATCAACCTAACGCCACCTGTCTTGTTTCCGGGACCATCAATCATGCCGATGTTTCGCATGTCGAATAGAACTCCTCCAACTCCGAAACCCAATGCGACGCAACTGCATCACACACGCAACCTGTCCCCCTCAAAACATACCAAGAAAAATTGAGAACCGTGATGTGTGACATGAAGAATGCCTGTCCATTCGTCCATCCGCCACAACTTACGAAGTGGGCTTAGACTTCCGGCTTTCTGCGCTTGTTGGCGCGTTCAGCTTTGTCAGCAGAGGTCTGACCGGCTGAGAGGGACGATGTGGGCATGGGTGTGCCTGGCATCTGGACAGGGCCTAGATTCAGGCTCAGCACACCAGAAGACGGTCTAGGGGCCACGAGAGGAGCTGGAATAGCCGTGGGAGCCATTGCCGGGCCCACAGTAGCACGACGCTTCTTAGAAGACATGAAGGCCATGCCGTGGCCATAGTTGTCCGTCTTCTTGCCGCTACTGCTAGCCTCGGCCTTCGTCTTGTCGGTACCCTCCAAGGAAGCTGACGAGCCCTACTTGTCGTCCTTGCCGGGCATGACCTTGGCAGCCTGTACTGCGCTCATCTTAGCAATCCATGCCGCGCTGGGCTGGGCTTTGCGAACGGTGCGCAGCTCGTCCGAGGTGTAACCAGGAACGCGAATGTTGTAGACCCGCTCGAGAACGAGCTGGATGTCGCGGATTTCGAGAACCTTGGATCCGCGCTCCTTGGCAAGACGGCAGGCAGCGTGGAGGACATTGTCGACGAAGTTGTCAGCCACGTTAAGGACAGACTAGCGCAATCGCAAGAGTTAGCATACCACGGAAGGCTGTAGATTGGTAACGTGCTTCATGGACACCAGAATGTGGTGATATGTGCGTCATGGTCATGTCAAAATCGAGAACGTACCTCTTCCACGTCGGGGGTCAAGTAGTTGCCATCTTGACCAGCAGGTCCACCGCCGCAGACTTGTCGGACGAGCTCATCGAGCTTCTTCTTGGACAAGACATGCTCGCCCTCGGCCTCGAAGGTGTAGGCGGGAGGCTTCTGCAGCACAGGCTGGGCCAGCGCATTGCCGGGAATTCCAGTGCCGCCACCCATGGTGGGGCGACTGCCGTTCACGCCGCCGCCCATGGCGACGGGCTGAGGAACCCGCGTGGCAGCCTCGGGAAGAGTCTTGGGGATAGGCATCTTGGTTGTCACGGTTGTTGCGGGTTGTTGCGGGTGTCCGTGAGGGTGAGGGCCTTGGGCATTAGCGTTGCCCATCATACCTGCAGAGCCTGGCGTGGTAATGGGGCCTGCTTGACCTGCCAAGGGAACTGAGCTGGTAGAGTTTTGTCGCGTATTGGCCATGTGCATAGCAGCCGAGTGTGTCAAGGGTTTGGCAGCACCGCCGACTGGTGTTGCCGTCTGAGGAGTTTGGACGCGTGCGGAATTCTGAGTTGGCGTGACAGCTGATTGCATGTGCGAATTGGCTGCAGCTGTGGCCACCGCCGTGTTTACAGGAGGCGGATGCGGTTGCGACGCGGTGCCAGGTTCGATTTTGACCTGTGCTGGTGGGGCAGTCGCCTGTTGAGGTTGGGACGAAGGTGCACTCGTGGGGGGAATGGTTGCTGCTCCTGCTCCTGCTGGCGCGGCTTGGTTTGTCGTGGGTGTTGCTGGTGTGCCCGCCGCCCGGTTCGCAGCCGCGAGTTGCTGGTTTTTGGCAGCATCCATGGCCGCATTCACCGAGGCTGTCGCCGCCTGCATCGAGGCTGAGTTGCCCGCGTTCTGCGCCTGTCCTTGAGCAGGCTGCGGCCGCGCCTGTTGACCAGCTCCATTCTGATGAGCGGCCTTGAATTGCTCTTGCTGCTTGCGGAAACTGTCTACAAACCGTTGCGCCTCGGTGTGGCCGCGGATGCTTTCCTGCTTCGAATCCGTGTACTTCTTCAACTCCTCACCAGCGCATGGTTGGCCTCTCGACTCGCGATCTTTGAGCATAATCTCAATCTGTCGCACCTTCTTGGTGCAGTTGTCCATGATAATCAGGGCACGTGTATACTTCGTCCGCGCGTCGCTGATGAACCGGGCCTGGTCGTCCTTATTATACGTCGGCGGCGCATAGAAAGTGAACTGCGCAAGATGGGCCATGATGTTATCCGGTATTTTGGGCTGGGCTGGCTGGGGTGCTGCCCCAGAGCTCGACGCATTGCCTGCAGCACCCGGCATCTGGTTTGGCCTCGCGGCCATGGAAGCTCTCTGGGCCGCAAGCGCGGGGTTCGGCATATTTACTGGCTGGCCTCCTGGGCCTTGCTGGCGCTGCCTCAAAGTGGTGATCTTTTGAGCGACCATGCGAGAGAATTCCATTATCTTCTGCTTCGCGTGTTGATGGCTCTGTGTCTCTGGGCCATTCTTTTCCATGGTATCGTACAGTCCGCGCAATCCCTTCTCGTACTTTTCCTTCTCCTGGTCGTTCAGGACCGAAAGGCTTCGCATTTGCTCCGGTCGATACATGGCGAACTTGGGAGTCTGAGACTGCCCTGGGGCAGGCTGGCCAGCCTGAGATGGTTGATTCATGGTGGCAAGGACGCGGTTACCGTATAATCTACTCGAAGGGGCGGAGCTGAAGCGAATGGGTTGAGCCCTGTCTACTCCAATGACACGGAGTGACCAGGTTAATGGGAAGATTCGGTGCGGCTGACAAGCTATGCTTGTATTGCAGGTTCACAGACGATGAACCACAATGCTAGACAGGCTTCTAATCAAGGACACACACAATGCGTTCAATGGCAACTCCGAGTTGCGGCAAGAAAAGAAAGGAGAAAACGAGTTTTGGCTGGCCAGTGTCAGACCGATGAAGTGCCTACACAGACCCAATTTGGAACAAGTCGGAGAAAGCAAGGTGGTGCTGGAGGAAGGTTTATCTCTTCCAAAGTTGCTCACGCCAGTATTGAACGCAGACCTGAAGATGATGGAATGTCCGAGTGGCTGGTAGCTATGGTCAAGCCAGGAGGCTTGGGCAGTCTGTGGCGTATTAGCGGCGAGTTGTGGCGTGGCTTTAACTACAGCTTCAGTGTACTTCTTGCATGCCATTTCTCAGTACTTAACTCAGCTTTTCAATCGAAGTACTTCTTAGTTTCAACTTGGACTTATCACGTTACGCAATCTCAAACCGTCATGGGCAGTAGATCAAAGGGCATGTAGTTGTGGCCATTGAGAAAGAGCAAGTCAGATTCTATAATAAAGGTGAAAGTGGTGATGGGACCTTGGGCTGAAGGCGACCCCTCCCCTCGTCGCTATGAACTCTCGACTGTCTGTCTATAGGATTTGTCATTATCATCATCATGGTCGTTGTCCTCGTGCTTCATGACTTCCCAAAAGTTGTTCCGCCCATCGCTTCCACCGCAATGCCATATAATCCATTCCACCCGAGGCCGAAACTCAGTACTGCCTTCCCAGGTGCCGATGTAGCCAGCTTCCCTTCTATTTGCGATGCTTTCTTCATTGTCCGTATGCACTATCGTGGACCCTCGTGGGCCCAATGGTTTCGGTGTTCACCGTGCAGTGATGCCCTTCACCGTGCAGTGATGCCCGTCACCGTGCAGTGATGCCCGAAGCTTTTGCATCTAACGTAATAATTCACTCGGCGTCATCATCCATGAGACGCCAGAACTGGAACAGCCCGTCATCCCCGCTCATCTCGTCATCGCTGGCCGGCTCGGCCAGCTCGATGATGATGTCGCGAGGGTTAGAGATGAGGCTCAGTCGGTTGAGCTTTCTGCGCAACCTTCGTTGGCTGGGCTCTCCAGTGTCGTAGGGTTGCAAGTCCTCTCGATCCGAGTCACTGCCCCGCTCGCTTACAGTGCGCTTGCTGATGCTCCCTGAGGTCATGCGCCGCAGCCTCCTCTGCTGCCTGAAAAGACGCAGCTGCTGCATGTACTCCTCGTCTCCGCCACCTTCATCGTCTTCATACTCGGATTCGGTAGTGTCAGATTCAACACCACAGCTCATGTTAGTCATACGGCTCATCACTTCCTCGGGCACTTCATGGTTGACCGGCGACGACGGTGACCCACTCCTGCTGGACTCGGGGTACTCGTACTCGTCGGGCCGCAATGGGGGGTTGTCATCGCATCCATCGCTTTCCATGTCGTCCTCGTCTTGTACAACGACAGTGAAGGTTTTCTCAACCTGGATGGTCGTGAGATGTGCCTCGATCGAGTCCCAGGTTTCCACTCTTGGCACGTAGGAGGCAGGGGACTGGGGAGGACTATCTGAAGCGACCGAAGCATCGGAATCGTCCGAATCCGACTCCTCCTCGGACGAGGTAGACGATTGCGGCGAGATAGCCTCGGGGGGCGCAGCACCGGCGAGGTTGAACTGAGAACCTACACCGCCTAGGGCTGACGGGTTGAAGTGACCCGCGCCTTTAGCACTGGGCGATGCCCGGCCATTGGAGCCTTTGGCACGAGTAAAAGCAGGAGAGCCCGGAGGTGGTGTATCCGGAGGGGAAGTAGGCCTCCTCATCTCCGTGTTGACATTGGGTGTCTGTGGCCGCATCTTTTGAGAAGCAATTGTGATGTTCCGTAGAACTATTCGGGTTGTATTATTTCCCCAGCAATTCCGCAATCTTATCGTGGATGGGAATTGATTACTTTTTTATGTGGGGTAGGGAATTCGCGGGGGTGGGATTGCGCAGCTGCGCAGCGCAGAGAGAAAGTGCGGGAAGGGCACTCAAGGCGTCAACACCCAGAGGATAGATCTCCAACGCGGAGAGGAGAATGGGCTGCGGTAACTGGTCATGATAATCCCGTACAGTATGTGAGCCAAGAGTCCAAGTTGCGCAAAACTCCCCAGGTGGTGTCTAGGGAAGATGCGGCGAGTTGGCGCAAAAGGACGATACAGACGGCTATGTCTGTGTTGCGCGCTGCGCAAGTATGATGTGGTCTGGTAGCGCAAGGAGAACACAAAGACAAGTCAAGTCAATCTCGGCGGCCCTGTGTGGTGCAGGTATACTGGACAGTCGCAGGAAATGCGCAACAAGTCCAATCGATGCTTTATGAGTCTCTTTCAATTAGACGGCGGCCATGTGTGTGTGTATGTGTGTGCAGGACAGAGGCAGTAAGACAGTGCCGGAATACAGGGGCAGAACAGGACGCTGGGAGAATGCGCTGGCTGGATGTTTCAAGTTCTAGATTGAACGGAGCAAGATATAGGGCATGAGTGGTTATTGTGTCCGAGCAATCTGTTATAAGAAAGGGAGAATTCAGGATCAAGGGTCAGGGTCAGGGAGGCCACAAGAATATATGTAAGTAGTTATTATAGTTTCGGGCAGATATAACCCAGGCCTCTCTCTCTGCCTGCCTGTTAGATAAGGCGCCGCATGAAAGAGCCAGCCAGGCTCGCCGAGTCACGGGAGAAGTTTGGAGAAAAAAAGAACATGGAAAGAGGGAAAAAAAAGTAGAGCCGCTTGCTTGCCCATCAGCCTATGTCGGAGGATGTGTATCCTTTACGGCAGGCTTGGGCAGCAATGCTCCCGAGAAACCCTGGCTAATTCGATCCTCATTGTAACCAGGCTGTCCAGAGAGATTGCGACATGTATGCCTTCTAAGTGGCTTGAGACATTTTCCAAAGAGATGAAAGACTCTTCGCCAGTGATGATTAAGTAGGCATGTGTGTATGTAGGTATGTATGTTGTGTGCCTGGGAGGTATGGATGGCAGACCAGAAAGAAACCAAAGAAAACCGCTGAGTTGTCAGTCAGCCCGAGGCAGCTTCTCGAAGAGGAATGCGCCCGAAGTCCAAAAGGATTCGCTCACAAGGCTACATCCGCAGAAGCCACTGCACTGCATGAGCGTATCACAGGTCGACAAGTGAGAGAGGGAAAATCGATGGTAGACGCAGAAAATACCTAGACTGGAGTCCGGCAGCAACACTCGTGCCCAATGAACGAGGGGATATGACCCTGCCATCTGCAGGTAGTAGAAATGAGGACCACAGTGGGCCTGGAGATAACCCAGCGTATGGCTCGAATATATACTTATTAACCTCGAGCAAGCAATGCAAGCACCGGCGGGCATTGCAGGGCATTGGACCGCCTGGCTGCAGTCGATCAAGCGATAGGCGAATATGAAGAAGAATGGCAACGGGTAATGTGATCGATCAGTATGTGCTCTACAAGCTGTCCTTGTTTTTGTCCAGGTTGCTTCGTCACACACACACTCTCTCTCTCTCGCGCGCGCGCCCAAGATGTAATGTATTGATCATCGATCGGGCCCCGAGACTTGGTTTCGTGGAAATTGGAAGGCAACAACAGAAACGTCAGGATACAGACGGGCCACGATCTAGCGCATCCGGTAGATTCAATGCATTCCGAGAAGATACTGGGTCCTCAAGAAGGGCATTATTTCCTGGGTGTAGGTGTAGCTAAGTCGTACATATTACATACACCTAGCCGGGCTGTTGGGTTGGTGATCCGCTGGATAACGTTGCGTTGCCTTGCGTCGCGTTGCCTTGCGTTATCCTGCGCCATGGACCATGGTTCTACGCACTGTAAGTAAGGTTGTGGGTGGGCCGCGATGGCCAAACGGGACAGGCTGGCAGGGAGAGTCCAGGGAGGCGGCGGATTCTGGAAAGGGAAAAAAGTCCTACGTATGGCATTGATGATGTTGGCGATATAACCCGATAGGTTTCATTGAGTAAAGTAGGTACATTAGGGTAGGGGTAGGTGGATACTGACTTAGACTGCCCAGCACAAGCATAAGCACAAGCCACATCGCGGGGCATGTGAGGCTTCACGCCATGCCATCATCCTCACTACCCTCCGACTAGGTTAGGAACGAATACGCATAGTTAAAGCAGCAATTCGTCTCGGCTCTGAATCAACCCTCCCTCCGGTAGCTGTTACGTACCTTGTCTGCTCGCGCCCCCCCGGAGCTCCAGTCTCGCATCAAATCAAAGCAAACGAAACAGAACCATGTCGCTGCTTTCAGCTCACTTTGAGCAGATAGCCATATCTTGCCAAGGCATTGATAGTCTCCCGTACGTCTCTCTATCTCTACTTCCGTGCTGCTTCGACACAGCAGACTTGCCTCGCATTAGCTCTCTGACTCCACCTCGTATAGCTTTCCGCCCCCCAAAATCTTCACCAATGCTCTCCTCTCCAACCACGACATCACCTCGCTGATCCGCGACACGGAAGCGCATGAACGCGCTCTGTTCTCCGTCCCACCACCTCCTCCACAGCCTTCCACAGCCACCCAGCAGAAGAAGCCGGAACAGCCGCCGCCGAAAGCATCGTCGCGGCGCCAGACCGTCTTCAATGTCGCCTCGGGCGAGGTGACCACCTCTGGCCCGAACCACGGCAGGGCGTCCGGTGCTGCCCCGCGCAGACACACTGCCGTCGCCGCGGTCCTGGGCGGCGACCTGCACGACCAGATCCGCCGCAGCGAGCGCGGGCGGAACAAGGACAACAACACGGTGGACGTTGAGCTGCTGCTCAAGAGCGCCGAGAAGCTATGCGGGGTTTACCCCCTACCTGGCGCCCTGGAGAGAATCCCGGTGCAGAGATCCAAATATGCGCATAATCTGAACACGCTGGCGTACTACGAGGCCAAAGTGGCCGAGCAGGCCGAAGCCCTCGGCCGGCAGCACAAGGACATGTGGTCCGACGAGGAAGACGACGAGGCTCAAGAGGGCGGCGTTGCGGAGGGCGCAATCATCACGGAGGAGGAGCTGCGGAGAGAGGAAGAGGAAGTCCAAGAGCTGGACAAGAAGAAGCGCGAACTCCAAGAACGCTTGAAAGCCATGGAGAAAGACCTCGGTGGATTGCTGAACATGTGAACCCGGAAAAGATTAATACTCCGCTGCTAACGAGATGACGATGATACCCATGAGAAATAGCAGTTTTTAACCCTTCATTTTTCTGCTCTCCTTTATTTCTTCTCTCTACTTTAACACTGGGCACCCGGCGAGTTGACCTCGGCCGCTGATTGTTCCTTGGCGGCACGGATGGCCTTCAGGAAGACCTCGGGATCCTGCGCACCCGATATGGCGTACTTGCCCTGGATAGTGATGTGCGGGACGCCGGTGATGTTCTTGGCGTAGGCCTCCTGGACCATGGCGTCGACCTCGTCGCCGCCCCTGCCCTCGGCGAGCCAGGCGCGGGTCTCGCGGGGCTCGATGCCGGCCCTCTCGGCAGCGGCGACGAGCATGTCGTGGCTGGTGATGTCGCCGGCCTCGGAGAAGTAGCTGCGGAACAGCTCGGCGATGAGGCGGTTCTGGGCGTCGGGGCCGCCCCGGGCGCGCGCCAGCGCCACGACGCGGTGCGAGTCCCGCGTGTTGCCCGCGAGCCCGGCGCCCGTGAACTCGATGCCGTCCTGCCGGCCCGCGTGCGCGAGCTGCCGCTGCATCTGCGCCGCCCGCTCCGCCGACCCGAACTTCTGCGCCATGCGCTCCTGGACCGGGATCCCCTGGGCCGGCGCCGACGGGTCCAGGTAGAAGGGCTTCCACGTGATGGTGAAGGTGTCGTCGGCGCCGCCCGCGTACGTCTTCTTGTACTGGTCGATAGCTTTCTCGAGCCGCACCTTGCCTAGGTAGCACTGTTTATTTCCCCCCGGGGTTAGCTGCGGTTGTCTTGTAGCGTGCCACTGGTCCGGGGGCCGTGGATGAGACATGACGTACGAATGGGCAGACATTGTCCGATACGATATCGATTTTGAAGTTCGTCATCTTGGCCAAAGTTGTTTTCAGTGTGCGACTTGCCATCAACACGTTTCTCGCTATCTGTATCCCGGCACTACTTGCCAGAGGTGTGCATGTGTTTCGTTCTTATATACCACAAGTATCCCACATTGCTCCGGCTAATGATTACAAATCCAAGGTTCGCTATACTTCGGTACTTCCCGCTTCCGTCTCTCTCTGTGTCCCACCCACTCCCACCTTTTTAGACGTTTCATGATGTTACGAGAAACCCGAGAATACTTCCGAAGCACAAGATATATCCACTGGTAATTGCAGCATCAGTCGGTCCTTGCCAGTTATGTGTAGTCGCAGATTTTAGCGTTTGACACAGCCACTTTGACGATCGGTCATCGCATACCAGCTTGCCAGTAGAAGTATTGCCTCTATCAACCCTACCCATCAACCCAAACTATGTGATGTCTCTGCAACGTCATTGTGAGCAGTGGCGATGTTCTTGCATCAGTGCCACGAGCCCGAACTCATTGTTCTACACCAGCCTCCCGGGGCCTCCGGGGCTTAGCGATGCGCCGTTTGCACTGAAGCCGCCGGCGCCGAGCAAGAGGCCAGGGCGCTTTTGCCACGAGGCGCATTGAGCGCGGGAGCTGCGATGCTGCAGGAGAAGCCCGTCTTCGCGATCCCGAAGTACGGTGATCGCGAGGCCTTTGCCAATAACTCGTCTGTCATCGGCGCGGCACCAGCGAACGTCCATCCCGTGCCTCCCTCCCCCCCTTGCTACCGCCCTTCAATCCCTCCCCGTCCCGAACCCATTGCCACCGCAGCAGCCACTACCCTGTCCCAGGGATACCCCTGGCGATCTGGGCGACGCGGGAGATCGTCGCAGGCAAGGGGGTCACGTGCTGCTGCTGCGTCTGCGGCTACGTCACTGCACAGTATCGCCAACCCGGGCATGAGGAAGGCGGCAGAAGATTTGCGAACGCTGCCCTTTCTGCTCTGCTGGTCTGCAATATGTTTGCCAACGACTTCGAGGTCAAAAGGCTCCCATCGAGTATCACTACCATTGCCACAATGTTACAGAGACCGGAGAACGTCAAGATTCAGAAGTGTCATCTCACTCGATATATCAGGAAACAAGATGCACCGATGCAAAGAGACAAGCTAACAGTATTCATGGATTTCTGCTACTTTCCTTCAATTTCCTTCCATTGGGCTAATGATCTCCATGGTATTTCTGCGGCAGTTTGGGTTGGTATCAATCACTGTCAACAATTTTTGACCGTGGTATTTTTCTGGTAACTCCGAGACCTCGAATAATTTCCATTGAATTTTCCTTCAATCTACATCTTCATAGCGGCCTTGGCCAGGTCAGCCAAAGCGTCGCGACGCTTGAACTTGGCGTCCTGGATGACACCTGTAACGCGTGATTAGCTCATCGGAACAGGACAGCAACATGCTTGCCGGCAACACCAGGGCAGGCTAGATTCCACGTACCGGCATCAGCATCGCTAGAGAAGTTACCAGTCCACTCGACAAAGGTGCTGTTCTCGAGCTCGCCCGAGGTCACGGCGTAGCAGCGGATGGTGCTGACGACGCTGGTGTACGAGAGCTCAGACTTAGAGGTGATGACACTGTAGGTGATGTAGTGGTTGATGGTCTTTGGGGGGGGGAACAAGACATGTAAGTTGTGGTCAGCAAGTTCTCACCATGTTATTTAGAAAGTAAATGGGAGAGTGGGTAAAACATACGCTGTGCTCCTCCTGCTTGACCTCAAGCTCGGTGCCGTCGTTGAAGGTCCACTTGACAATGTCGGTCTCCTCCTGGGCCTTGACGACCTCGCTCTTCTTCAGGGCGGACCAGAAGGCGCTGAAGTTCTGGACTGTTCCAGGTTAGCCCGTTGGCGTTCGACACTCGTCTCGTTTTACGGGACTGGACTGGATTGGACTCACGCTTAATGTGGTGCCATACATGGCTGAGAGGGGCCTTGATGACGGCGCTCTCGACGACGGAGGTAGCGGTAGGAATGGCGGACGACATGGTGATGATTTTGGGTTGGTAGACAGATGGATGGTGGATGGGGGAGAGACGGACAGGCAGGCAGACAGAAAGACGACCCGAGATATAGAATTTGTCGTGAGCTTATGGATTGATCAATCTCTGTTCCCCTTGTTTGTTTTGTTTGGGTGGGCAGTTTTGTTTAACCTTGGGATGTTTGAGGGAATGTCAGCATCATTCATCAACTCTTATGAATTAGAAATCTGATGCATTTGGCTTAGGACAGGCGCGTCCTACTAAAAGCATGCAAGTCCAACGTCATGAGGGGCAAACTTGAGCGATCCCCTCCCCCACACTGCCAACTGCTCAGCTCAAGCGGGGAAATATCCTGCATCTTCAGTAAACGTCAAGAGGCATCTATATAAATAAGTACAAACACAGTGATCCATGGTTGAAGTCTTCCATCTCCAGCACCATCGCCAACAGCTTGTCTCTCCGAGCCCTCGAGAGGTAGAAGACAAAATGTATCATCTCACAGACATCCTCGTGCGCCCAGGTCGTCGGCAGCTGCCATGCGAGATCGGGCTGTAGTCCGCGCTGGACGCCCACCCATGCTCCTCCATCTGTGAGATCTTGGGATCGAGTCCCCTGCCGCACACGGGTCTTTCAAGGCCGACCGGGCCAGGAGGCTCCGGGGCACTTTGTCGCCACCCGGCGCACTTGACGGCTTTGTTATCAACATACCATGGCAGAAACAACGGAATCTCTCGTTCGCGTCCGTGCTGTCCCATCACTCCAAGGAGGCGTCCTTTGAAGCTGCAATCGATGCAGAATCGATTTGATGTTCTCCTTTTCTTCTTCCACGTAATCCGCGAACCTTGATTGACATTTAAGCAGCAGACATTCGGAACTGGCAATCGCCTTTCGGGCCAAGAGAAGACCTTGAATACCAGACGCGGGAACGATTTCGTGCAGGCGGCGGCACGTCTGACCAAGTAATAGTTCTAATCTTCGCATTGCTCTAAAAATACCTGGTTGAGCATATAACCTAAGACCATCGCCAGGAGGCTGCCATCGACCATAATACACATCACTGCAAGCAACCAGCATTTCTCCTCAGATGCGTGCAGCCAATAATTGAGTTTTGGAAGTATTATTGGACTGAAACCCGGGAAACAACGGGTGAACGGTTCTCGACCAGTCATTGTAAGCGATCAAATTATTCAACTGTCTCTTAGATTTAGAGAAACAAGTCTTAGCATGTCGATATCTATCCCATCTGTCTTCGCGCATCTAGTAGATTCTCCACGGGAGCGGTGACGATACTAGGAAGCAAGAAGCTCCGGTTTCTTCGCCATAGGGTGCCCGATGAGAGTCGTTTTCCTCCGTCCATTTTACCAACCACCGTTGGCGTTAAGATGGGTTCTGGGACATCACCAGGACCATTCGCCGTCTGCCGCTCGCCCTTCATATGAACCGCCCAGGTCTCGAATTACTTATACTGTCCATTCCATCCAGCCCAGGCCCATTTATGGCTTGTAGAGCAGATCATGCCACGCTGGACGCTTAGGGAGCCATTCATAGGTTACGTGGTGTGGGTTTGCGCTGTTTCTGGCGCGGGTGCCGTTGCTACTCCTGCTGTCGACCCGCAAGGCAGCCGCCGACCCCGTCCGCATCACCTCGGCGGCGCACTGGATGCAGTACCGCCTCGAAGCCCGGTGGCCGCCCTTTCGTCTCACCAAGCCATCGACCATGAGTTCTGTGAACTCGGACCGGGGTCGGAGCGACAAGCACCAGCGGCAGGCGTAGAGGTTCTTCTGGACGGCGACGTCGCAGCCCACCTCCAGAGAGACGCGTTTGTGGATCGTGGGCGCCGGCACCATCTCGCGGAGGCGGCGGCAGGTTCCTCGGAGCGCCAATTTAGTCGGCAGGTCGCAATGCTCCAGGAACAGCATGTTGTGGATCTCACCGGGAGCGCCAGGAGAACGAGGGCCGCTCGCGCTCATGTTGGAGAGAGAGAGTGTGTGTATGTGTGTCTTTTGATAGACCTAAGAGAATGGTTGATTCGCAGATTAGAAGATAGTGAGCAAGGGCCAATGTCGTAGAAGCATTATCTTCTCTTCCCGGGTGTTTCTTTTGGGAGCAGCGACTTGGGTTATTGCGTACTTACTTAGGTACTTCTTTAGTTGTCTGAAGAACATCGACCCGAAACGAGACTGCAATTTCGGCCCAGCGTTAAGTCTTCCACCTAGAAGAAATGTGCTGCTCGTTTGGTCGTAAGCAAGTTATCTGGAAGAACTCCAAACTCTGGAAAATGAGTGAAGTGCCTAGGTAGACAGAAAGAAAGAAAGAAAGAGAGCGTGGTGCCGGAACCTCCCAAACTCCAAAAGATGATCCAACACACAAGTGACGGCTGCAGAACCTCGCGTAATCTCTCTGTATCATTTACATTGCCCCTCGTGGTTCAACGAAGATGGTCAAGAGAGCACTGGCCGGTATAACCACCAAAACTCACCACAAGGCAGATCAGGTCGAGCGTCGCCGCATAACGTCGCCGTCGATGGCGACTTTGCTCAGGGAATTCAGGGGTGAAGACCATCCTAGGTTTCCGAACCCTAGTCCCGTTCAGGCGTATAGGAATAGTGTCAGGAGCTTGATACGTTCTGCTCGGACAGTGATACCGCGCCATACGAGAAATTATAGGTGACGGACTGGAATTTGGACCCTGTACACACACACACTATAGTCTTAGAACCGGCGCCGTCTAAGTCAGGAGGGAGGTGATGCAACTGCTAGATTCCGTAGAGAACTGACATCATGCCCAGAAGGTGATACCTCTCGCAAACAGTCTCGGGCCACTTGAAAGCACGATTGAACATACTCCAACACCGCAATTAGGTGTCTGACTACAGGTAGCTGTGCTTTTATATGTCAATTCGTGTGATTTTGAACACTACACTCGTAAACTCGTAGCCCCTGAGTATAGATTCCATCGCAAATGTGACCACGTTGAAAGGTGACCAGGCCCCCAGGCTAAGCGCGCACGACATAATAGCTCTGGATAATATAACTCCTACAACGCCGCCTTATGCCACGGAAAGGTGACCAGCTTCGACCATACCGCCCGTCGTCTCGCTCAATCAACATAGGGGAACCACAGTTTCATCTAGTCCTTTCCAGTAGAGCTTTTAAGATATCTTCTTCTTCACCCCGAGATCTCAAGAAAGGAACTAGTTACCCTCGCTACCAAACTCCTTGGTCCACTCAGAATTCCGTTCGAGGTCTTCCTTGGCGACGGTTGGCCGCGAGCCCTTGATCGCCTTGACAAAGTCCTTGAAGTCAACCTGAGGCTCGAGGAGCGTCTCGGCCTCGACATCATCCCAGGTCATCTCCTTGGCGCCCGCGTCACCAGGCGAACAAGGGGTGAAACGGACGACTCCATCTTTTTTGACCTGTATATTCATGTCAGCGGCTGTTTCTCGAATCGAAATCAGTGGCAGCACTTACCTCCTTGAAATGCGTGGCTTGTTGGATCTTCCGCACGGGCTGCATCAGAGCATCCTGTACGGCAATCGCGATATCACTTCCTGAATAGCCCTCGGCTATTTTCGCGAGCTCCCTGTAGTCTTCCGTTTTGAGAGTCGTTGGGGTCTCTCCTATAGCGAGCTTGAACATTGTGGTGCGGGCTGCGATGTCGGGCAGACTGATGTGAACTCGGCGCTGGAAACGTCTTCGAATGGCGGCGTCGAGTTGCCAAGGAATATTCGTAGCTCCTAGGACCAAGACTCCCGTCGAATCCTTGCCCACACCATCCATTTGCACCAGCATTTCCGTCTTGATACGGCGCGAGGCTTCTGACTCGCCTTCACCTCGGGGGCCGCAGAGAGCATCGACTTCATCGATGAATATAATGGAGGGCTTGTTCTCGCGAGCCATGGCGAAAAGTTGCTTGACCAATCTGTTGTACAGTGGGTTGCATCAGTATCAATTCCCCTAGATGTCTGAAGTGCATGTCACGGTCTGGGAGTAAAGAGTTTGCCCTACCTTTCGCTTTCACCCATCCATTTACTGACCAAGTCCGAACTGCTGACGCTGAAGAATGTGCTCTTGGCCTCTGTCGCAACCGCCTTGGCCAGATAACTCTTACCCGTTCCCGGAGGACCGTATAGAAGAATACCCTTCCACGGCTTACGTTTGCCAACGAAGAGATGTGGAAACTTGATGGGCAACAACACGGCCTCTTTGAGAGCCTCCTTGGCGCCATCCAGACCAGCGACATCGTCCCAGCTGATGTTGGGACGGTCCTGCATTATCGCACCGGCGAGCGCATTGCGCAACTTCTTGCTGTCCTCGTCAATCTCGCCGTTCTCGCCGTCCTGCTTGCCCTTGCCGGTGCCGCCCGTGCTCGTGCCATTAGCACCAACCATGCCGGGTTTTTTCCGCTTGGCGTCGGCGTCGGATATGTGTGCCTTCAGCTTCTCGGCGCGATCCATGTACTCGGCCGTCTTGGTACGAATCATCTCCTTGGACTTGGGGTTCTTCTCCCATTTCAGCGCCAACATGAACAACTCCAGAGATTGGTAGTACAGCTGGTAGGCCTTCTCGTACTGGTTGCCGTTGTCGGCATCGATGGCCCGACGGACCGTCTCAATCGCCCGCCCCAGAAAGTCGGTGTTAGACATGATGAGCGTTGTCGGGCGGTAGGACGTCGATGAAGACAAGAGGACAGAGAGGTAGGCAGGGCTGCACAGTCTGTCGGATATGCTTTCGGGAGGGGTGTAGTGTGGATATGTGGTGAGTTACTTTGGGCGGTTCCCAATACTCAGGGTCGTGTCGTGGGGTTCACAGAATGGGGGATTGGGTAAAAGCGAGGCTTTTCCCTGGTCGCTCTTGTTGTGATGTGACGTTTGATCGGCTCTCGTTGGCCGGGGGCCTAGGCTTGCCTCCCTTGACTGGCTGGACTCTCTTGACTCCCGACTTCTTTCGCGCTAGCCTTATTGCTTATCGCGGGGTCCAGGTTCGATTCACGTTGAGAACTTGAGGTCAGTCTCCTTATCAATTCACCCCACCATCGATGCTGCAAACACTCCCGGCCACACAGCACAAGCACAGTGAAAGCCACCCAAATTTGAGGCGCAACCCAGAATCACAACCACCTTGTCCCTGAGGCACCTTCACTCACTAAGGCTTGTTACAGCACCGATAAACTGTCTGTCTATTCAGTGACACTCTACAGCTGTCCATTTGGCTAAACCACCTATAAACGTGAAAATGGCCGAAGTCCAAGCCCAGTTGCAGGCCTTGTCGGAGGATTATCAGAAGTTGCAGCAAGGTAAGCACACACCATCCCAACTTGCCATGTCGCCTTGCTCATTCCATCCCAGAGCTCCAAGCAGTGGTTCAGTCGCGGCAGAAGTTGCAGGCGCAACGAACAGAGAATATCGGTGTGCAAAAGGTCCGTACCAAAAGCCTAAGCAAGCCCCCTTGAGATATGGGCGATGGCTGACAACATGCTTGTAGGAGTTTGACCGGTTAAAAGATGGGGAGAATATATATAAGCTTGTTGGTCCTATCCTACTGAAGCAAGATAAGGTAGAAGCCGAGGGAACCGTCAAGGGTCGCTTGGAGTTCATTGGAAAAGAGGTGTGAGTGCTTTTCCTCCCCCTGACAGGCCCCTCTCCCAGTTTGAGGTATCGGGATGTCCACTAAACGGATAATTGGAAACAGTGAGCGGACAGAACAGCAGATCAAGGAGATACAAGAAAAGATCGAGAAGAAGAAGACTGAGATCATACAAACTCAAAGCACAGCTCAGGCAGCAGCTGGAGGAGCCCCTAGCCAGGTCGCCGCCAAGGGGTAAGGGGTCTATGCCAGTTCATGAACCTAACTGCATCTACTGGTTGGTCCATTCAAGACAGATGATCCCGAGGCATCAGAACAGGCTCTGTAGCAAAAGGCCTCTCATGGCAGGGGCATGGCTGCACTGCAGCATAGTACTGTCTCTGCTGGAGAGTAGAAGGAGGCCGGATGCCGGGCCACGCATGAGGGCATCGCAGTCCTACATGGCCAGGTCCATGGGCAGATGAATTCAATGGAGTGGCCATGCGCTACAGGAATGCCTACACTACTGCAATCATGACAATAGCCAAAGCTCAAGCAAAACCCTTTGCCAGTCTGGCATGTGCAACATCTAGTCAAATTCCCAGCAAATAAATGTGCATCTGAAGCCGGTAATTCCCAAGCCTGATTGGATTCAGACCACAAAGCTCCTACGCCCTGCTCACTCAGTATGTATGTCATATGTCATACATGTAGCACAGAAAGAGAATGGCTGTTTGATATTGATGAAAACATGCGAAGAACCAGGCCAAGCAAGGGGGGCCTCACCAATGAGAATGACGTTAGTGCAGGCGGCAGGCCTGAAAAGAGCGCGAGTGCCCCGCGGAGAGCCGCGGGGTAAGTTTCATGGATTTCTTTTTAAGCTGCAGCCCATGATTTCGGAATCAATCCGCCTCATCTTTTACCTTGATGGGCTGGAAATGAATACATGTATTTGTAAAAGTCTGCAGATGGCACATCTTCCTGCTATGCTATCTGCTGCATTTATGCACTGACTGATGGACTTTTCTGCAGGCAGCCACCTCACTTTGCATCTTATCACTGTACACATACTTTATTCTGTTTGCGTTGCGTTGCGTTGCGCGCCTCTTCCGTCCGATCTACGACTCCCCCACCGCCGAATGTGCATGACTTACCACACTTCGTAATCAGAGGGCCTGGGCGGCAGGCAGATGCTTTGTTCAGAGTCAAGATTGCGCCGCGAATCGCATCCCTTCTCCCAGCAGATTTGGGCGAATACTTAGCACCAAGTCGCGAACCCATATTCTTTAATTCTTCATCTTATTCCTGGATGGAAGTCTTTTGCCAATACCCCATTGCCTAGACGTGTCTCGTCCGCTTTTGCGTTTGCCTGTTGTCGACATGGGGGACTCGGATCGCCCGTTGAGTGTCAAGGAGATATCCCAGCAGGCCCAGGTCTTTGCCTTCAACCCTAATGTACCGTTAAAGTCATGGCTGCGCACTGCAAATATGCTTCATCGCGAGGTGTGTACTAAGCGTCTATTGCTCCTCGCCTTTCCTCCTGCTGCTCTTCTTGACCAACTGTCTGGCTTGCATGCCCCAACGACACTTTGCTAACTATTATGCTGCCTCCCAGGCCGAAGCCTACCTTCGCGATGGAAACTTTGCCAAAGCCTACATGATGTACATGCGATACACGTTGCTGTTGATGGACCACCTGCAGAAGCATCCGGATCTGAAGAAAGACAGGGATAGCAAGGTCGAACTCAAAAAGGCTTTGGGCGGAATAGAGCACGTCGTCGCCAATTTAGAGAAGATCAAGCCAATACTCAGCGCCGAATACGAGCAATGGCTAGCTGCCGAGGAGAAGCGCAAGGAGCGTCGCGAGAGTCTGAAGAGCGGGGGCAAACGGACCCAGACACCATACGAACGACACGCCTCCAATGACCCGAGTCTCTCAGCATCCGGCCGGGTTCTCGATGCCGGCGAACATCAAGATCTCGCCGTGGTCTTGGCCCAACGGGAGATGAAGCGACGCGATGCCGGTCGCAAAGCCACCCGCCAAGCTGGTGTCTCGGCAGAGGAGGAGCAACAACGCCGGACTGCCGGATTCTGGGACAATTGGACACACGATCTGGCAGAGAAACAGGCCGAGGACGATGAGATGTTCCGGAAGCAGATGGAGTTGACTAGGAAGAAGCTCGACGGCGAGGACGACACGCATATTCAGGACTTCCTCCAGAAGATGAGCAGAGGGGAGCGTGCGCTGGAAGCCGAGACGGCCGCTTACCAGGGGACTCCGGCCGCCTACAACTACCCTTCGATATCCAGATCCCAGCCGATTAGTTACGATGCCCAGTCGTACGCGGCACGCCCCGAGCATCCCACTGTCCCGCCACCGCCGCCACCGCCCAAAGAATCTATGGCCGATTTGGCTGCTCCAGAGCGGCCGTCCAAGGAGCTCCTCTACCCCCCACCACCGGCCTTGGAAGTACCACAACCACAGGATGGGCCACAGCTCCCTCCGAAGGTCTCGGAGATGCCAGCCTCCCCGCCACCGTCGTCCAAGCGACTTACCTTTGCACCCGCAGCTTATCTGGAGAACGGGGAGCCGATCCGATCCATCTTCCTCCCAGCCCAGCTGCGGCGGGAGTTTCTGCGCATCGCAGCCGACAATACACGGCGCGGGTTGGAGATGTGCGGCATTTTGTGTGGCACCGCGGTTAATAATGCGCTCTTCATCAAGTGCTTGGTGGTTCCTGAGCAGAAGTGCACGTCGGACACGTGCGAGACGGAGAACGAGGGTGACTTGTTCGATTACTGCATGACCGAAGACCTCCTGATGCTGGGCTGGATCCATACCCATCCGACGCAGTCGTGCTTCATGAGCAGCCGGGATCTCCACACCCAAGCGGGGTACCAGGTCATGTTACCTGAGAGCATCGCCATTGTGTGTGCTCCGAAATTCCAGCCCTCGTAAGTTATTGTTGGCCTTGGGATAAGCAAAGGAAGTAACGCTAAGCAGTGGTCTAGATATGGTATATTCCGACTGACCAACCCGCCTGGGCTGCCTCATATACTGCACTGCAATGAGACGGCCACCTTCCATCAACACAGTATCGACAACCTCTACACGGGTGCCGAGAAACCGGCAGGTCACGTGTTCGAAAGCGATAAGCTCGATTTTGAGATCAAAGACTTGCGACCAGGTGCCAAGAAATAGGGTTCTAGGTCCCCATTGTTGTTACCTCCCAGAATGCTCCAGAATGTGCAGTCACTGCAATCGCTCCATTCCGTCTCGTCGGTCGCCCCGGTCCAGCCTCGGGGCAAGAGGACGAGGATGTAGGGTCTTCTTACCAACTCTGTATGCTGGACCTGCAAGACGGTCCTGTGGTGTGTCTGTGGTTTCCCCACGTGGATGATAGAGAAGGGCTACGAGGAGAAGGGGTCGTTAGTTGTGAAGAGGAAGAAGGAGAAACGGCGATGAAGCTGGCGGCATCGTTGTGGGACATTCAAAGGAGTCATCGCAGCTGCGCGATGGCCGGTAGAAGAGGAACTATCCTCTCTCGTCTTATTGCTACACGATACATAGGCGAGGCAATTGCATAGCGCGGGCGTCGGAGGAAATAACGAGAACTTCTGCTCTCCTTGGCGTGGTGCCAGGGCCGCATTTAGATGGTGTCAATTGAGAGAGATTACTTGGGGGGTTGAGCAATCATCCCACCTAGCCACGAACGAGAATGTTCATGTCTTCTGTAATAAGTAAAGTGTAGAGTGAGGTGAGAGCAGCTGCAGGACAGGGATGGTGCGGGAGAGGAAGGGCGGGTCCCCACTGAGGGAGAAGATTAGGTAAGTACTCCGTAAGTAGGCAGCTCAAGGCAGCATTTCGCAAACGTCACTCTCTCAGCATTTGAAGACGAGGCTGTCTATTGGAAGCACGGGCCACTTAACTCGTAGCAGCAAGCAGTGACTGGCTGACTGACTGACTGACTGACTGACTGACTGACTGACTGACTGAGTGAGTGCCGCGCTACAGGCCAACAAGCCTTGGCGTGTCGGGGACCTTAATCCATCACCTCACATCCATCCACCCACACATCCCCATCCTCACTCCCATCTTCCATCATCAAGCCATCCGCATCATCAGCCTATTTTATTTTTTTGCCCTGGGGTATCCACTGTCCAACTCTTCCGTAGCCAAAGCTCTGTTCGTTGACACCAAATCAACCCTCCGATTCCAGCCACCCACCTAGATCCGGCCGCCAACATGCCTGGCAAAACACCGAATTCGAACAGCAGAAAACCTGTTGAGAATGGTGTTCAGAAGAACAAGGATGTCGCCAACGAGAAGTCAGCAGCGAAGGGCAAGTCGGCAAAGAAAGGTGCCAAGGAAGGCGAGGATATGACGGTTGTCGTCCCGCCCTCCAAGAACGCAAAGCAGAGCTCCGTACCGTCGCCAGCTGATGCCGAGGGTGATGTGGCCATGGAGGACTCCGATAAGACAGAAGAGCTCGAGGTCAAGGTTGACCCCGTCACCCAGACCATCTCCGGTAATTCCACCTCCCTCGCCCCGCTGATTCCATCCATCCATGGCTTCGATGCTAACATGTGGTCCCCACTCGCGTGACAGACATCAAGAGCAATTTCGCCCTTCTCGATCGAGCTGTAGCCTTGTTCGATGCCCGCTTCTCCCTAAGAGCACTGCGCTCTATCTCTTCTCTCCGCAAGCGCCTTAACCCCGATATCCTCGCACAGGTCATTGCCGAGTCGTACCCGCCTACCTCGTCATCGGCCTCGGTGGCCAAGCAACTTCTATCCGCTATCGGTCGCGAGAATGTACCCCTCGGCCGCCAGTCCAGTGCATCCGAGATGGAAGTAGACAGCGAGCCCAAGGCGCAGTCCAAGAACGGTGTCAAGAAGGACAAGGAGACCAAGGACCCCATCCCCGAGGTCGATGTCTTCCTGGCCATCCTGGTCCAGGTCTACATGTTTGACACGAAGCAGTTCCAGCAGGGTGCCGACTTCTCCAAGTATCTTTCAGAGCGTATTCACTCGTTTAACAGACGAACACTGGATTCCCTCTCTGCAAAGGTCTACTTCTATTTCTCCCTGTTCTGCGAGCAACTGGCGCCTCACGCCCCGTCTCCTCAATCTCCGGTCGTCACCATCCGCCCTACATTACTCGCGGCCCTCCGCACCGCCATACTGCGCAAGGATGTCGATACTCAGGCTTCGGTTATTGTGCTACTTCTCCGGAGTTACCTCCTGACGTCTCATATCTCACAAGCCGATCTGCTTGTATCGCACACCCAGTTCCCCGAGAATGCCGCCAACAACCAGGTCGCCCGATTCCTTTACTATCTGGGCCGCATTCGCGCCATCCAGCTGCGCTACACCGAGGCCCACGAACACTTGACGGCTGCTACTCGCAAGGCACCAGCCAGTCAGTGTGCGCTCGGCTTCTCCCAGACTGCGACCAAGCTGCTCCTTGTCGTCGAGTTGCTGATGGGCGACATCCCCGAGCGAGCCACCTTCCGTGCCAACAACATGGAGCAGGCCCTGCACCCTTATTTCCTGCTCGTACAAGCTGTGCGTGTGGGTAACCTGGAGGATTTTGAGACCACGATTGCCGACCACGCCGACACATTCCGCCGAGATAGCACATACAGCCTGATTCTGCGCTTGCGTCAAAACGTCATCAAGACGGGTATTCGCATGATGAGTCTGAGCTACAGCCGCATTTCCCTGCGCGACATCTGTATCCGCCTGCATCTGGGTAGCGAGGAGACTGCCGAGTACATTGTCGCCAAGGCCATCCGCGATGGAGTGATTGAGGCTACGCTTGACCGCGAGCGCGGCTTCATGAAGAGCAAAGAGGTTGGCGATGTCTATGCTACCCGGGAGCCGGGTGAGGCTTTCCACGACCGGATCCGAGCCTGTCTCGCATTGCACGACGAGAGTGTCAAGGTATGGCTCACTCACTACATGATTCGCACTACGTGACACTTCGGCTAACACTGGTACCAGGCCATGCGTTTCCCTATGAACCAGCACCGTCTCGAGCTGAAGAATGCCCAGGAGGCACGCGAGCGCGAACGAGAAATGGCCAAGGAAATACAAGAAGGTGACCTCGACGAAGACGACCTGGGCGGCGACTTTGATGGCATGTAGACTATTACAAAAACTGCAACCTTGTACTCTTCCCTTGGGGCATGGAATGGGGGCTCTCTGGCTTGGGCGTTGCTCTTGCGGCTTTTATGGTCGCATCTCTTCGGGACCCGGAACTCGACTGAGCCACCAATACATGTAATGCATACCAGTTCTGAGATGTTAAGATATTCTGTTTTTGGTGAATCTTTGGCGTTTTGGTGGTTGATGAGACTCTGACCCCTAGACTGTCTCTCAGCCTTCCCTTCGTCCTCATTCAGCAGTAAGTTTATACGAGCGAGACGATCATGATCAGCACTGAATAGCTTCTGTGTGGTGTCTACTTATGTACACTGCCATTCCTGTAAAGAGTCACTGATCGCAAGATGGCTACTTGTTGTTTTTAGAGAAAACCCAAAGCCTCTCGACATCTATGAGGCTTGGAAACCCTCTGTAATATTGTTACCGTGGTCGATGAGTGTGATGACCCGTATAGCGTTCTAGATCAGTGTTACCTATTCTACCTACTTATCCCCTGTCTTCTTGTGTCACGTCTCACTTCCTTTTGTATCCAGGATCCATGGACCAAAGGTTCAGTCAGACTCGTAGGCTTCATTGAGCCCGGCCGGCACAGTGGTGCTGATGTTGCTTGACCATCTTGTCCACCATTCATCAGTAAACCAGCTGACTGGCCTACCCGCCATACGAACACCAAAACGGTACAGTCCCCCATCATAGGGAGATCTGGCTGCGTGTACGTTTAAGGGAAGATGTTCCGGCACGGGGGTGGATTCGGTGATATCGGAGCCGGACAAGATCTCGGGATTGACGAAACTTGATCTCACAGCTAGGCTAACGACAAATCAGGTTCTTTCACATCCACGTGGACCAGGCCAACGGGGAGCATAGTAGGGGTAAACAGCGATGGACTCTGTACTGTATGATGTGCCCATCATGCTGTCTAAAAACATAGATATTCGGCCCCTGCCTGCGACATCGGCCGTGAAGAGCGGATAGTATCCATGGCCATGATGCCGAGCCTCGTCGGTCAAAATCATCAGATGTCTTTAATCCTTCTATGGAATTGTTAAAGTCGAGTCCTAACATTCCATAAGCAGCTCTTTGTTGCACAACAAGAGAACTACGGATTCAGCGGAAGTCAACCTTTTGTTCCCCAAGTGTCACTATTCACAAAGAGGATGAGGATGAAAAAAGGGCGCCAGGCACTGGGATATTCCGACAGGTCATGAATGTATTCGAATGTGATCTCTATACTATCCTCAATAGACATATGAGTAGTGTAGCTGCGGAAAGACAAGTCCGGAGATAAACACATTTCGAAAATATGCAGGCCAATGATCCTTTTGTAAGCTCTATTGTAAGCTCTTCCGCCCTTTCCATCAATGCTAGGCATGAACTCTTCTGCAGTCACGAACCTGCCACTGATGAACCCTGCTGTCCCCCTTTTACCAGAAACCCAATTACCGAGGCCTGCTACCAAAACCAAAACCAGACCCGGCACCCACTGGGGCAAACGCTACCAAGCCGCCGGGAGGCGAAACTGCAGCCAAAGGTCCGGTGAAACGGACGAGCCGCGAGGAGCAGCTGGCGTCGCTGGAGCGGCGCATCAAGACCGTCTTCTTCCGGCGCTACCCGGGTGCCGAATACAAGTTCCTGCGCATCCTCCGCGCCGGCGCCGCGGGCCAGACCTGGCTGCTGCGGTACAGGACCAACGACTTCGCGGGCGGGGGCTGGGCGCGCATGGTGCTCAAGACGCCCAACGTGACCTCCCTGATGGACGGCCAGGATTCGGGAGAGGGGCAAGGGGGGGCAGGGGGGGCGTAGAAGATTGGGACGACGCGGATTTCGGCGACGACGACGACGACGAGGACGAAGAGGGGGAGGATTCCCCCAGTAAAAAAGGAGGCGGGAAGGTGTCGAAGCGGAGCAAAATCGAGATGAGATTCGAGGAGGAAGCTCGGGCATACAAGGCAAGATGACCGCTCTCAGGCTCAGTGGCGGGCATCGCTTCTAACATAGGGGCCGTGTAGTTGTTCAAAAACGCGCCGCACATCGTCAACGGCATATCCTTGGCCCAGGACCCGATGAGGTCCATACTCCGGCCACCCGAGAGCAGCGGCCGGCCGAGGGAACGGAGAGGCGACGACTGGCTCTACCTCGAGTATCTCGAGAACGGCAACCTGATGGACCTTTTGGACAGGTGCATCGAGCACCAGGTGTGGCATCTGCCCAACCGAATGCTATGGAGGTTCTTCCTATGCTGTAAGCACTAATTACCCTGCTCAAGCAGAAGAGCACCTCTTGCTAATTAGCCGGCCATCGAACAACCACAACAAATAGTAATCAGGGCATGTATCGGCATGGCGTATCCGCCAGATATCCGTATGCTGGGGAACACGTGGGAAACCATCCCCCCCAGGAAACCCGACGCCCGCAGATCACGCTCATTGCGACATGCATAGCGGGAATGGTCAGTCTCTCCAACAAACCCGAACCTTCCCCCCCCCCTTCGCTCTCTTCTTCTTTACCCGGCGTATTGGAAGTATATTGCTAAGTACTGTGGCCGCTGCAGTAATGATCGCCGAAAATGCAGCTCACGACTTGGGCGTGATACTCAAGCTTGTGGACTTCGGAGCATGGGAGACGTGAGTGACTTTCCACTTCTTCTCCCCGTCTGTGTCTATCAAAGTAGACATCGTTCAACTAACGCTGGGCACATACTAGTTTGAAGAAGGGCGAGGGGCCCCCTAGAAACATATTCGACGCAGCCTGTGTAAGTCGGGTCAAGTCCTTGATGACCACAGCCCTCCCGTCCCCTATCCTCACCGCCCCCAAGCGATGAGGAACCAAGGGTTTCAAGCCAGTCGAAGAAATCGGCGGTTTTCTAACAAATACATAGCTCATGGTCGAGCTCATCCTCCTTATCCCAGACGGGGCCGGAAAGGTGTTCCAAACGGGAGCGAGCCCAGCCACGGTGCATGGATTAAATATCAATCTAATAGACCAACCTCCGGGACTTCCCGGACTTGGCCAGATCAACAGC
The DNA here is from genome assembly GCA_019976485.1 of Apiospora pterosperma. Taxonomy (NCBI): domain Eukaryota; kingdom Fungi; phylum Ascomycota; class Sordariomycetes; order Amphisphaeriales; family Apiosporaceae; genus Apiospora; species Apiospora pterosperma. The sequence goes on from JAFBMP010000009.1 coordinate 331,653, forward strand.
TACGCCGACTTCTTAACCGGCAACCCCTACACGTCACCACTTTACCAGCGGGGCGGAATCCTAGGTAGGTAAACATGAGATGTCCCATCAGCCCACCCCTCTCTTCTCCTCACTCTCCCCCAGTTTACCCAACCCCCTTCCCCTCCCCCTGAGAAAGCCTGGCTGCTCTCGCTAGCCAGCTACGTAGCTAACCCGCCCCCGCCCCCCGAACCCAGCGGACCAGAACCCCGAGATACAGAGCCACCGCCTCTCGGCGCTCGACCCGGACCTCCGGAACCTCCTAGTGTGGTGCCTGGCCGCGGCGCCGGCGGAGCGCCCGAGCCTCGCGACGCTGCTGCAGGCCGCGACCGCCGCCGCCCAGCAGCGCACCGACGTGACCTACCGCGACTGGTGGGTGCGGACCCTGGCCCGCAGCGGCGCCGCCGCCGGCGCCGACGTGCCCGCCGACGTCTACCGCCTGTGGGCCGAGACCGACGACGGCGTCCGCGAGGTCCTGCGCGGCGTCCTCTACGACGCCGCCGCCGCCGCCGCCGACCTGGCCGACGGGCCCGCGCCGCCCGAGACTCCCCCTGCGCGCTCGGCCCGGGGTCCGCCGCGGGGTGCCTCGACTGGGCGCTTCATACGCTGATTTGGAAACAGGCGGCAGTATTGCAGTTTGGGGTTCTGGCCTACATGTATATACATGCCTGTCTGCATTCCTGTCTCAAGCAGCTTGTACAGCATTCATTCTTCTCGATATCTCCCGCTCGTCTCGATTACGGCATGTTATGCCTGTTGAATATTGGCCAAAATTCGACACTGGCCGTGATGAGTCGGTGACTTGGCACAGGGCAACTGTATATAGACACTGGACCTTGTTGTCAAGCGCTCATCCAGTTTACACATAACTCGTTGAGCGACAGTGGAAATAAATCTAACTCAAGTATAGCTACATGAAACACATCAAGTCACGGGCGATGATCGTCAGGGGCAATTGATTCATACGGCCTCGGCCCTGGTCTCTCGAATCGAAGTAGTGAATGATGGCTAGATCAGCAGAAAATGGATAAAAGTTAACACTTCGTATAACATTTCTGTATACTCCATCTCGCCTGTAAGCCAACAAAGAGCAGTGCAATGCCAACACATAAAACGGGTATGAGCCCATCGAATTGTACATAGACAGCCAAAAAAAAAGAGGAATCCTTGAACGCCGAGCCATGCAAAGCACACCTGTCAACCCTTGTGAACCCGAACTCCGTATAGCCTACAGGAGCCTAAGCCATTGAGACATCAGATTGCCTCTTCTTCTTCTTTTTCTTCTTCTCGCCATCCACAGCCTCGGGCTCCTCGACACCCACATCACTTTGCTTGCGCTTCTTGTCCTTCTTCTCTTTCTTGTCCTTCTTCTCCTTCTTCTCCTTCTTGTCCTTGGACTTCTTCTCGTTGGCTCCAGCGGATTCGGGGATAGGGGCATCGATCATTTCCGTGTCAATAGCCATGCTCTCGCCGCTGCCCAGAATGTCCGCCATTGCCTTATCCTGCGATGCGTTAGCAAAGTCGTCTAGTAAGTGAGGTGTAATTGACTTACCATAACATCGGCGTTCTTCGAGGGCTTCTTGCCAGTAGCGTAAAACTCCAGGCGGTCCTCAACTTGCTGACGCAGCACCTCGCCAAACTTTGTGGAAGGGTTCTCAGAGAAGTTGTCGATTCTGCTAGCGATACTGCACTTGTTGGCGAGATAGCGGGAAATACGACCCTTGTCCTTGGGGGCAGCCTTTCCGATATATGTGCTGTGGTACTGTGGACGAAATTGTTAGACTCAGGTAGGGAGAAGCATTCCAGGAGCGGCTCAACCTACGATCAATCCAAACTTGGGTGTGTTAGACTTGGTCTTGAGGGCTCGGAACAGTGCCTTTTCAGCACCAAGAATCTGCAGAGTGGAGGCGGGGTACTTGGCCAAGTTGGTCAAGGATCCCGACTTCTGAATAAGTCTCGCAGCTACCACGTCACCCAGAAGGGCAGCCAAGTTCGGTGCGACAGTGTTCATCTTCTCGCCTGCAAGGTTTCGGGGTTAGCGGCAATGCCATCTGACAGGAAACAGGCAAGGTAGGCTTACTCAGATACAAGAAAAGCGTGCGGCGGTATTCCGACAGCTTGACAACCTTTTCGGCGAAGGTTGAAACGTTCTAGAGTTCGGTGTTAGCATCAGTGAGCGATTGAAGATACTGGGCCAGAACCAAGCCATGAGCAAGCATGCGATAGGTACGTGTGCCGAAACTCCTCGATCCGAGCTCCAGGGATCACTCACTTCCATATCGGTGGCACTAATATCACGACCCATAGAGATCTTCGCCTTGTTCAGAATCTCGGACGCCTTCTCTTCATCATCGTCGACGATGGCAGCAATCTCGTGTAACTTGTCTTCCGTCAACGTCGACTTGTTGCCGATGTAGAGCGCCAGCTTGGCAAAGGTGATGTTGTCGCTAACAATGGCGTACAGTTCGGGGAAATGCCAGCCGTACCATTCGCGGACTTTCTGGGAGAACAAGTTCAAGGACTTGAGGGCGAGAGTTAGCAATTGCAAGTTTTGATCGGCAACTTTGGGGTCGCGTGGGTTGGCGCGACTGCAGCCATTGACCCATAGCGATGCGCCAAGTAGGGGAAAAGAGCCAAGCTCACCTTGTCAATGTTGTCGAGGGTGGCAATGGCCTTAATGATGTGGTTGTCAGAGGAGTGGACGTTGAACTTGACCTTGGATCGCGAGTAGGCGTGACCAAGACCAAGCTGTGCCTTCTGCTCATCTCCCTCCTCGAGACCCTTGAGAAGCTTGTGGGCGTGAAGACGGACGCCTCTGAGGAGGTCGGCAGCGACATCACTGGTGTCGCCAGTCTCGCATTCGACGCCAGGGAAGACAGCCTTGATGCTGCCGGCCAAGTTCTTGTCGGCAAGGCCAATGGTGATCTTGCTCTTCTTGGAGGAGGGGAGGTTCATCTCGAGAGTGGACTTGAGGTAGTCGGTCATGATACCCTCGGAGACGCTGTTGACGTTCTCGAGGGCATCGGCGGCGTTCCTCCATGGCGCAAAGGCCTGGACCTGGACCATCTTGCCGAACTTGGCGAGGTCGGTCTGGGCAGCCTGGACTTCCTTGAGGTGCAGACCAACCGTGTCCTGCTGGTGCACGACCTTGAAGAGGGCATAGCCCAGAGCACTTTCGTGCAAGAGGAAATCGATCTTGGTCATCTTGAGAGTTCCCGGTCGCGTAGTCGGGCCAATTGGGCGCGTGGGAAAGAAGCAATTGGGTGTTGTCGTGCTTTGGAATTGGAAGGCAAGCTCGACTCAAGATGCTGCACTTCACTTTTTTCCCGGCTTTGCTCCAAATTTTTTTGAGAATAGAGAGCTCCCCACCAGAAGATATCAGCCTACGAATTGAATTGGTGCATTGAAGAAAGCGCGGAAGCTAAGATGTTCCGCTGATAAACGACCTTTTTTCTTCTTGTCTTATCGTGTCGCCTATCAAGAATGTGGCTTATGGGCTAGATGTGGCGTTGAGGCTGGTGCAGTTGACCCCTGAATCGACTGCAACCGGCTCAGCATCTGGAACTAGGTTGGAATTTATAAAGTATTTAGATTTTCCCCGAGGCAAGTAAGTAGCTAACTACCAAACGATGCGCGACATCCAGCTTGATGTTGCGCCCCGAAACAGCCTTGGTGCCTAGAAGTTCGCGACAACGCTCATCGTGTTGCTTTCGAAGGCCCACGTACATCAACCCACTGCTCCTCGAACTCGGGAATCTTCTTGGGCATCGAGAGGTGGGTCCAGTTGTCGTCTACCGTTTTGGCCCGGATCTTCACCCGCTCTGGGTCTTGTTGAGCCTCGTACCCCATCATCCTCCAGAATACGTCGGTTAAGCTCATGGTTTCAATAGACTGTGTGCGATGTGGTGAACGAGGGAAGACGTGTGTCTTTGGTGGTTTGCTGCAGAGTATGAAGAGTAAGTAGTATATTTCGCGGAAAGGCGGGAAGGCGCTGTTAGATGCAACCACTCGGCATAATTTATACCTGTTATCTTTGAAGTGTGACAAAATACGAATCATAAAAAGGGCTATTGATATGTTTGTCCTCCGCGTTGAATGAATATGACCCTGGTTGACGACATCTGCTGCTCCGAGTCAATGTTGTGGTTGGGCTGCTCCATGATGCTGACCAGCGCCATAAAATAATCTGACCTTTCTATAGCAACTTCCCCCACCGTATTTCTGAACACGGACGACAGGCAGCCGGTGCCGCTACAGAACCCTTTCCAGCTGCAACAGGTGCGCGGTGCGCCAACCGACTCGCTTCACTCGGAGGTACACGGCTGGAAACACAAGGGTCGCCTGCAAATCCTCGCAAACGTGGAAGATTTCGACTTTGTGCCACCATCCTGGTTCACTGCGTTATCCCGTGACCATTCACATTCTTTACAGAGACACCATGTCACGAAGCACCGTCCCTAAATCAATGTTTACCTTCTTTGTTGCTCGCGTTAGCGTTCGCTATGGTCAGTGCTGCGAATCGCAGGGCAATCCAGCATAGGAGGAAGCAAGGGGGGAAGGTGGGTGACTGAGAGCAACCTTCGCCATAATTTGCGCCTTTTCCTTGGGCGGAGAAGCGCCCAGTGGCACCACAAAATTGCTTGATTATGTTGAAAGTCGATCCTACAAGGCTCATCTTAGACAAGTAGATGGCGATGATATCGCTTCTTGAAAGATCAGAACAGCCTGTAGAAGAGCAGAGACATAGTAGTCGACCTCCACCCCCCTACGTAAGCTTGACGGCCTAGCTTACATGACCTCTATGATGCCATCGACGGCACTGGAGAAACTCGGACGCGGCATGTAGTTGATTCTCTACCTGGAATGCTGTCATACCCTAGCTAGACTAAATCCGGCCGCCGACCCCGAGAGAACACAGCGTGGTTCTACATGCAATCCGCCTCTTCTCCAGGTAATGATTGTTGTAGGGAAAAGCATGAGGTGATAAAATTTCAGTCCCAAAATCATGGTGAGGTACGACTGAGATTACAACCACTGCTGAATAGTGCCAGCTCCTTAAGTCTTGGTAGAACAGTCACCTTTCAGTCATTTCCTTCGTTGGAGGCCTTGAATCTTCGCTCCCTGAGGACACATTCTACAAACTTGATTTGGTCGAGTTCTCATTGTCCATCTGCTAGTTGGCTGGCATTATCAACTACCAGCGCTGACCCCGATCCTTCCGCATCAAGCAGCATTGGAGGTACGGAAGAGAGCGGCAAACCTAACTACACCACATTTGTTTACAAACTTAGCCCGCAAACTGTTAATGGTAGTACACTAAGATTCCTCAGTTCAAGCATCTTCCTTTGCTGTTGGGTCATAGACTCAGCAATTCCTGGCCGGATTGAAAAGTCCCGGCCGGGAAAGATCAGGAGGCTACTGACAAGAATCTCCCTATAAGTATGGCTATACCTCTGACATTTCCCCTTAGAGGACACTCGCCAGCTTTGTCTTCTCAGCTCCTTTGGTAGAGAAGATGCCGCTAAAGGATGTGCCTCAAGATAAGCTCGAGATCGCTCGCATATTCGCCTGCAGGCAAGTTGAGAAATTGCTTGAGAATGCTTTTAATGATGCAAATCCCGACACAGAAGATGGATCAGAAGAGGATTCGCCTTCCACAAAAGCTAAACTGCCTCCTACAGACTTCGGAAAACTTGCTGCAACACTAGAAAAGAATCTGCGAACGATGTCCAAGACGCACAATTATTATGGATCAGGTAATAATCCCCTTGACCAGATACTATATATCTACTTTAGGAGATACTAATGTGTGCATAATTTAGTTGACGACGTGGAGAAAGATTATAACGCATACCTTACCTGCAGACGCTAAGTAGGTTTACTTGAAGTACTAATAAAGGCCAAAACCACAGCTATGTTCCGTGAGAGCGTTGTCTCTGTTCTCTTCAGCAGTTATAGTGGTGATACTGAATTCGCTGCCTCGATGCTATTTGCTTTAGCACAACTTAATAATGATCGGAACAAGGAAGTAAGTTACACCTATTTGACTGCTAATTACATAGCATACTCGCACGCAGAATAAGAATATAACTGAGATAACGTTTTGTAGGACCAGTACCCCATCGGCAACAACGGGTTCTAGGAGGAGAGCATCCAAGCAATGGTCCATGAGGTTATGTCTCGAAACCAAGGTACTTTCTTTAATACATCATACAGTCATGAAGAGTAACTAACAGATAATAGGGCTATTTATGGAGTCACAAGACAATCGCCCGTTCGTGGAAAGTTGCAACCGCCTTTGCGCTGCCTTATACAGGTTTGGTATCTACCACAACCTGGACCAGCCTATATTCGTGGTAACTGAAGTCTGCAAAGACTCCCTCAAATTTGAAACGACTTCCGAAAAGCTACGCTCTTATGCCTTGTTAGTTGAGCCGTGGTTAGGGGCGGCTGGCCATGATCTGGACCTTCTTCTAAAGCATGTTCTGTCCCCCGATGGGGGAATATACATAACACATAGAGATTGGCATGGTCTCGCAACGCTTCCTTCGGAGTTCAAGCTGGTTGATACCGAGCTCATCAAATTGAGCAGAAGTCAAGTGTTTAGCTCGAAGCTAAAGGTTCAATTGACTATGTTCATCGAGACAGAGAAACAAGCCGATGAATGCATCAAAGTGTTAAAACACATATTGGACCTCAATGGGGGGGACAAGTCAGAGGATCGCATATCCGACGCAGCAGATCAGATTTGGAGCTACACAAACACACCGGAATCCAGCCTCCCAGCCTGGTTGAAAAGTGAGTATGTCAGTGCTTATTTCCATTGCATAAAAGCTCACTGCTCGGTACTAGGCACTGCAGGGGGCTTTGGCCATACAAACCTGCCTTTTATCTGGAAGAAAATCGTCCATCATTTCTTTACTGGCAGCAAAGATCTCAATGATGTCAGCGCTGGTAGAACCATGGAAGAAAAGAAGATGACATTCTACAGAAAAGGTCTGAGTCTGGCCAAGGTCCTGAAGGCCCTACCGAAGAAAGATGAAAGCCCGCCGGAGGAGCCTAAAGATGAAAGCCCACCAGAGGAGCCCGAAGTATCGTATCTTACAGAACGCAATCTCTACATCTTGTGGCGACGTCTAGTAAAAGGAACCCATACAATGACTTGTAAGAAATGAGGTGCTCGCATTTGGAATTTGCTAACACGCGTATAGTTTCGTGGTGTGAAGTAGGGTCAACAGGACGAGTAGCCTCAGAAGCGCTACTCCAAGCGATGCATGAAGTACTACTATGACTTTCGCCACCCTGATGCGTGGATACAGTTCTGTCCAGTGCGTGTTGGACTTGAGAGTTCATTTCTATGTTGGAGAATGGCTGAAGGAAGACACTCCTTAGATACTTAGATTGAGATGCGTATTGCTATTGAATTTACAGGCTTCTCCTTTGCACCAATGTGTACCCGTTACTTAAGCACAAACCATGACCTCGCAGCATTCCACTCCAGCCTGGCAAGTTTGCTTCGCCCGACGTTTTCGTCACGTTTGCTACGCGTGTTGGTAGACGGTATTGCATTCCAGCACGTGAGAACGCAAGTGAGAACGCAACCGGAATCGGGCACAGGGATCAAGGCACAGTGGCATGCTGTTATGCCCAGTTTAGGCTGGATGCAACATCGGCCAAGCCAGTGCCCAAACAGGAACCTTGGTGGAATATTTTGGGTAGAGGAAGCAACATCAAAGCATGATGACCGACTTGCTGTATCGATTAATGTTCTTTGCCTTTTTCATAAGGAAGTTGTTACCCATTATCAAGAGCACATATTACAGATATATTGAATAACGTAACTAATTGTTAGAACATTTACATGTCGAGGGCCTGATGATGTTAGATATTGTAGTAGTTATCGGCCTTTTCCCTAATACTTCGGCATTCAGTGGCTTAGGAGTCACGGATGAGAACAGCAAACTTGACCAGGTCTATGTTATCAATATCCGATGATGATTAACAAACTCTGCCATTCCTTTCGAAAATCATAGGTCAGCCCATAAACCAAACCTGCAAACGCTCGAAGGAAGGATGGCAGTACTTGCCGAGTCAAACCTTTTCCTTTATTGTTGGGGGATGGACTCGTCACAAGCTGTCTTGCTAACACCAACATCAACTCCGCATTCAGCAGCTGTTGATATAGATATGTCTATAAGTATGAATCAATACCGATTCATTCTAATGAGACTACACCCACCAGATTCACCCTTTCAGCCTCGCCAATCTTTTGAACCAAGAATATGTCGCTGCTGCCGCACCCAGCCAGGTACCCAAAGGAGGGTGATCCAAAATGGAAAGAATGGGAAGAGCTGATACAGAAATACGATTCAATAGTGAGAGAGGACAGGGATAAGCTGGATGAAGCTCTAGACTACTACCAGAACGTCTTAGGCAAATTGATATCTGAGACCAAGAACACAGGTAATCTCTCTCATCCAAAATTCGTGGCGAAGTTGAAAGGTGCTAACGAAATTTAAAGTCACAGAAAATATCGAATTCTTTACTGCCGCAGCGCTCATCAAGACATACCATAATAGTAGAAATTATGACCTTGTCGCCACCTTGTTGTTCCTCCTAGCACAACGCGAAGAGGGTAATCCGTCGAATGTATGTTATCCCTATATGCCCACCCACCACACATCAAATATGTTACTGGAGGAGGGATGTAGAACACAAGCTCAGATAACAACTCTTAGGTATCGTATCCGATCGATATGAAGACTCCTTGGCGGAAAGGTCTAACGGCTGCGATCAAGGCTGAGAGAATTGAGATGCAAGGTACTTGTCTCCCTTATCTTGCCTGGCATTACAAGAATATCAGCTGATGGGTGATAGAAACACGCATGGAGGAGCGCGAAGCAGATCGAGTTTTCTCGACGCACTCCGACCATCTTTTCTGTCGTCTATATTGGCTTGGTATTTATCAAGACATCCATCAGGCCCTTGATATTTTTAAAACAATCCATGGAACCTTCATGGACCCTTCAGCTCAGTCTCCTGATACATTAAGCTCCAACGTCAAGAGGTCTTACAACCAGATGGCGATGATTTGGGTTGATGCGGCTGCACTGGACATGACTTGTTATTTGAAATATTTCAGTAACAACAGCAGCATCCCTTACGAGACCTGGGTGGATAACTTTATAACACTACCCGGCAAACCCAAAGATGGAGAAAGCACCGCATCTCACAAAATGCGCGAATCTGTATCGTCGAGATTGAGACAAGGGGAACCAGCGGGTGAGGGCACGAGCATACGCCGCATTATCACCAAGTTAACAGACAAATTGGTTGCTTGGCCGCTTAATACCGACGATATTGAGCAGGTGATAAGTCAGATCTTGTCCCAGGCAGGAACAAAGACTTCCGAAAAGATCCCGAAGCCACTACAGCGTGAGTATGCTAATGCTTCTTTTATATTGCTTAAAGCTTACACTACTGCCTCCAGAACCAGGGGGGTGCTTTTGGTATACGTCCTTACCATATATTTGGATGCATCTGCTCTACTATTTGTTCCTTGAACCAATGCTTCAACCCATTCAGGGTCCGACCGGTTACAAAGTGAAGAATCTTATTAAAGTACTGAGTTCCTTGTCCAGCAAAGATAGAGTCATGAGTGCTCCGAATGAGCCAACAACGACCGTCTCGAAAGAAGATCTCTACAACCTAAGCCTACGGCTCACGAGACAGACGGGGATTATGGCCTGTAAGGAGAAGCCCCCTGGCACTGTAGAACCCACTAACACGTGAACAGACTCGTGGTGTGAACATCATCCAGAAGCGAAACAGATCCTGGAACGTGTGTATAGTGAAATGTTGGAGGAGTGCGTTCAGAAGCCCCCACAGGCCGGACCAGCACCACAGGCCGGACCAGCCTAATGGTTAGATCGTGCCTGGGAAAGTGCTACTGTTGCAGTATTGACAAGGGTGTAGCATACCAGCCACTGGGGGGTGATACCCTAGCCACCCCTAGCCTCTACGAGGCTAGGTGTATACTCTCTTTTGTTATATATATAGCACCGTAAACCAGATCTCCTCTGTCTTGATCTTCTTTCTTTAGTTAGCACTTTATATCTTCTTCCGTCACCGCTGTTGCTCTCTGTCGCATGCGACAGCTACCGCATGTGAAATCTTTCCCAGGATCAGATACACTGCAGACCATTCAGGGTTTAACCCAGGGCGAATCCCTGCGGGTTTCCCAAACCTTGAGATACAGCTCGGCTAGACCACACCCCCTGTCCTAAGCACTATTGTATCTCACGATACTTTTATGGTATTAAGGTGTGCTGGCCCCTATTATGATGTGGCTTATGTGGCCAGTATGTGGCTAGTATGTAGCTTGATTAGAATGTTGTACAACATGGTGTATTGAACCCCAAAACCACAAACATAACATAGGATTCGATTAGTTATCGTACTGCAAACATAACAAAGTCGAATGTTTATGTTGTTACGTTGGATTCGATCCTTGTTCATGCCATGAATTTGTTTATAAGAGTTAAAAGTTGGCCCCAAGAATTTCCCATCTGAACAATTTAATTACACCTCCGCTTCTGTTCCGAGACCCCAGCAGTTCTTGTTAAGCACTACACTTTCCCTACAATGGCTACTTATGAATGCTATCATTGCCGCACCGTCACTTCCAACACGCATAAGGGCAAATGCAACACTTGTGGCTCTAACCCGCACGAGATGTGCCGCGATCCAAACTGCGGGCCTAACGCTAGCAAGCATGAGCCAAAATAAGCCTGATGATATGAGTTAGTATGTGAAGCACCCTTCGACAACTAGAGCTGTTCGCCAGCGCTGACTAAGTACCTACTTAGGGAAGAATTAGAAGTGCAGAGATGGACTACGGAGAATCTTTTCTTGAGGCCAGGATTATATGTCATTCAACATGACAGTCTTACGTATTCTATATTCATAGAACTTGTTTCGTAATTTCGTATACATTTGACAGTGACTTGTGTTCATTATCTGATCTTTATACCATCCAGCTTGCGTTGTAGTTGTGGAATGAGTGAGAACCAAGCTATGCCAAGCTTAAAATTGGTGGGGGGCGGGAGGGGCGCTATGTTTTCGGTATTTAAGCTTAAAGGGAACCCCATAAACCAGTGTTTCGTACATGTGCCCCTTTCCTCTTTTCGGCAGAACTTCAGGAATCATGGCGACCAGTGCCCACGCCAGCTCACCTCGACAGTATCCCATAACCATAAAGACTTGGGACCGTTGTATAATCATTGAGGAAGACCGAGTCATTAAGAGGGAGCTCCGCAAAGAGGAATTCAGTAGAAATCTTGCCGGCGAAATCATGCGACCAATCTGGGCTCGTGAACGACTGATGAACGAAGCAGCAACTATTCAGTTCATCGCCTCCCGAACTAATATACCCGTCCCCATATGTCGGTTCTACGATGACCAAGACGGGATCGCCCATATTGAGACGGAACGAATCAGGAATGGGGTTTTACTCGACGACATCGCGGAGCGATCCAGGCCGGCTGCAATCGAGGGCGTCGATAAGGCTATGAAGGATGTGATCCTACCACAACTTCGATCGCTACGCCGAAGTTTTATTGGGAGTGTTGACTCCAACCTCCCAGTATTCCCACCACAGCGAGTGTACGAACGAGATCGCCGTCGTTGGCCGCAAATATCTTCGGAAAGCGATAGCTTTGTACTTTGCCATAACGATCTCGGCCCTCAAAATATCTTTATCAACCCAGACACGTTCAAGATCGTTGGGATTATTGATTGGGAGTTTTCAGGCTTCTTCCCTCCCTATTTCGAGCTTCCATTATGGAGGGTAGTCGAACGGAAAGATCGAGAGACGATGTATGCTTCTGCAGAAGAGCGAGAGCTTGCTTTCTTTGGGCTTAAGCTGGGTGATTTGCAGGACTGTCTTACATCACAGCATTAGATGAAGTCATGGTGATACTACGTTGCTTCTCATTGGCCATGCTTCGTACAGACCTAAATGTTAACCCTAGGACTTGGTTTAATGGGCAGCGGTCTAGCAGAAGATGGATTCCATGCTGCACACTGCGATTACTTGGGTTTCCGGACATTAAGGTGACTCATTTCTCGCTTATATTACTCGTTACGGCGGCCGAGACATCCCCTTGTCGAGATAAGTGATAGGCAACCAAGCAACCAAGTACCTAGCCTACAGTGGGGTTTGGGCCTTAGACCCCTCAAGTCTGGTGTTGTAAGTGCTAATGCCCAGGCTACCCCGCCCAACACCAAGTATGAGCAATTCCTCAAAAGTCGGCGCTTTTCTCAGCACATCGAGCCGAATAACTCACTAACCTAGTAGAACTCGTTACATCGGTGAGATCTTCTACTAGTACTATGGCCATGGCCAACAATGCTGAGGAGAGATTGGCCCTCATCCGGGAAAATCTAGCCGAGATTCTCAATCCAGAAGTAATTGAGAATATTATTGCCGATGGGAAAAACCCCAAGATTTACTGGGGTGAGTCATTCATTCAAGAACACTTGACAACAAGTTGACATCATGCATCAGGTACTGCCACTACGGGCCGGCCTCACTGTGGCTATCTGGTTTCGGCCGTCAAGAATGCACAATTGCTGGCCGCTGGCTGCGAGCTGACGGTCCTTCTCGCCGATATTCACGGCTTCCTCGATAATCTGAAAGCACCCATCGAGCTGGTTGAACAACGCGTCAAATTCTACCACTTCGCCATCACTTCGCCATCACTTCGCTACTTCAAGCTGTAGGCGTTTCAACTGATAAACTCAAGTTCGTCGTGGGTAGTTCGTACCAGAGCACCCCAGCCTACATCATGGACGTTTACAAACTCGGCGCCATCGTGTCCGAACATGATGCCAAGAACGCCGGGGCGGAAATTGTCAAGAAATCCGACAATGCTCCTCTGAGCGGTCTTCTTTACCCCATCCTTCAAGTACTGGACGAACAGTACTTGGATGTTGATGTTCAGTTTGGAGGTAACCCGGAATCTGATTGCAAGTCGAGAGAGAGAGTAAGCTGAATGTCTCCAGGTCTCGACCAACGGAAGCTGTTCATTGCGTCCAAAGAATGGCTGCCCAAGCTTGGTTATAAGCAGGTAATTATACGCAAAACAGTGTGCGACTACTATGTCTCAGGCTAACGCATCCTAGCGGGCTCATATTATGAATCCAATGGTTCCTGGATTGCACGGCGGCAAGATGAGTTCCAGTGACCCAGGTAATAGAACTCGCATGCCATCAGCTGAAGAGCAATATTCTAACCTAACCACCCTTACCAGACAGCAAAATTGACCTGCTCGATCCACCTGAAGTTATCGCCAGGAAGATCCGTAAGGCCGTTGCACCTCCTAAGATCGTGGAAGAAAACGGGATTCTAGCCTTTGTCGAGTATGTTCTACTGCCGGCGTCGGCTCTACGTGGCGGCCCCAGATTCTGTGTTGAGCGAGAACTGGATGGACTAGAACCACTGGTCTATACTTCAATCTCCCCGATGCAGGACGATTACCGGAACGACGTGGTACGCTCCTTTTTATTTGTTTTTACATTAGCATCAAAGTACTAAATCGTTGCACAGTTAACCCCACAGCTTCTTAAACCAGCTATCGCCAAAGGTCTGATTGATCTCTTGGCCCCTATTCGAGAAGCTTACCACGCTTCCAAGGAGTGGCAGGAAGTAGCTCTATTAGCTTACCCGCCCCAGGGGGAAAATAGCCCTTGAGCGCCGGGAGCATTGCCAAACCAGCCTCCACAAGCACATCCTCCTCCTGCCGCCAGGAGTCCGTGGATGAAGCATGCCAAAGATGCTTCTTCAAGGCGCTCGGGAACCAAAGATGGACAGCTCGGAACACGGAACGGCACAGTTTTGAAAGATGGCGTGGCGGAAAATGCTTTTGATGGCAGCGATGGCGATTGCGACGTATTCGGCGTGCAAATGCCTGACTCGGGTCGCGATCGGCATCTGGCCGCTACTGCCATAGAGGACGTGGGCTATCGCAGTAAGGATAGGAGTATAGCACCCCAGCGGGGCTGAAGTGCTACCCTGGCCACTTTGGGTTACTACGGAGCTTGTGTTGCATATATACCACTTTTGCCTACATTCCCTCTTTTAAATATCACTTTACACCTTCTACTAGACTCTATAGACTATGTTACACCTGTTGCTCTCTACCGTATGCGACATGGGCTTCGGCCGCAGTCTTATAGCCGAGAAGAATCAGCAACGGCTTGAGCGGATCGTGGCCCTCTGATGCTTCCTGTTTGCCAATTTCCGGGGCATGCAGCGGGCGGCGCTGTGCGGAACCCGCAAAGAGGATTCTTCCCGTACCTGTTTCACGGGCAAACGTCTAGAGACCTGGAGAGTGAGCGAGACGTGGAGCAGCTGTAAGCAAAGTATAGATCAGGTGTAGATCGTCGTCCATGAGGGAGCGAAGACGGAGCGAAGAAAATGCCATATGGACAAAAAGACAGAAAGCTCCGATCAAGGCTAATAGTTAATTAAACTTTGAAATCCAGTGATAAAAGATGTATAGCAAGATAGTTACAATGTGATCCGACATACTTCGGGCTATAGAAGAATAATGTCTGCATAGAGATTCTGCGCACAGACGCTGTCGTAAATGTGACGTCGCTCCTTCAAACTCCGCCGATTGCATCTCTACCAATTTTGAAGCCTGAGCCCTCACCGTCACACACAAGTGGTACGCAGTACGATGGACTGGGACGACCGTGTCAATCTGGACAACAACGTATCGTTCTTGTCATGGATAAGGAAATACGATGACGCACGAGAACAGCGGCTGACAGATTGGGCTTCTACCTTTCACCAAGATGGCCTGCCTTGCAAGCTGACTACACACAAACGCGACGACAGCCGTGGCGCGTACAACTTGAGCTGCAAGGTACAGTTCAAGAATGGGAAAAATGGATCGTGCGTTTCCCTATGGCCGGAAAAGTTGTCAATGCCGACGAGAAGACGGAGATTGAAGTGGCTACGATGAATCTAATCCGTCAACAAACCACGATCCCCATCCCCGAGGTCAGAGCTTGGGGGTTGGCGGCCGATGATGCCCTCGGTATTGGTCCCTTCATCATGATGGACTTTGTTGAAGGTGTCAGCATCGATGACATTCTTCAAAACCCCGATGCCAGAATCATGCGGCCTGATGTCAGTGAGAGAGCCATCGAGGTTATATTCCGTCAGATGATCGGTTTCTTGCTGCAACTCCAGAAGCTAGACTTTCCACACATCGGCAGCTTAACCTCAGAGTCTACCACTGGCCAAGACGGCTTCGCTGCGACGATTCATTCGCGGCCTGTGACCAAGAAGTCGCATGCCTTTCTTCTGGAAGGCGGAGTTGATGTTCTGGGTGGGTAACGGTATTTCCAATTCTCCATACTGTTGATATACCAGCGGCTTGCTCTGATCTCACAACGTCTTCCAGGCCCTCAAGACGAGACTTTCGCATCCACGACCGAGTATCTTCAGCATGTCGTTGGCCGGGACTTACAACACCTACACGACCAGCCCAATTCAGTCAACGATGAGCCCGACGCAAGAGAGAAGTATATCTACTTCAACATCATGAAGGCCTTGATCCCTCGTCATGTTTTGCCAGACCACGCTATGGGACCGTTCAAGCTCACATGTGACGATTTCCAGCCTACAAATATAATCGTCAACAATGAACAGGATCTTCAAGTCGTCGCAGTGATTGACTGGGAGTGGTCGTATACCGCTCCAGCCCAGCTGGTGAATACCACACCGACGTGGCTTGTGATAGAGTCTCCAAACGTCTGGGCCTCCGTTGATGAGAGGCTTGACAGGTTTAACAAACACCTGGAGTTATATACTCGGATACTCGAGGAAGAAGAGCTAAGAATCCTAGGGGATGGTATCACCGAGGACCAGAAGCCCTCGACAATGTTGCGTGCGTGCCAGAAAGATGGGCGCCAGTGGTTTCACTCCATCATCCTGCGTGGTTTCAATGGGCCCAGTTGTGTCCCGTTTGTAAAGCTTCGGGAGGAGACGAATGACTGAGATGAGCTTGTTGCCGCCATCCCAGAGGAAGAAATCAATTCCTTTGTCCAGAAGAAGATGGCAGACTTGCAGAAATACGAGAATCAGCTAGTTGAGATAAAGGAACGATACAGTATAGCCCTGGACGGGAACTTGGAGGATTTGGGCGCCTTTCTCTGCAAGAGCACAGAAACGCTTTCTCTTGACAAATGGCGATACCAGTGGCAGTCTTGGACTTGTTTCAATCGGTCACCTCTGCTCGGCGAATAGGATTACCATCGGCTAATTCTGGGCAGGTGTCCAGGGCGTTGCAATTGAGAAGGGGATTTGGGCCTAAGCCATAATGTGTAAATTATACCCTGCAGCGTCCGGTATAGGGGCATGAAGGCGAGTAAAAGCTGTGGAACCAAGGAAGACATTGGCAATCTATACCGACGCCTCAGTATAGAAACATGCATCTTAGGTAGGTGGCCAAGACCTTGTATTATGGTAGCTGCTAATTTATACCACGTTATGTACAGAGTCCTGGTATCCTGAAGCTTCATCTATGCGAAAGATCTTGGAATCGCTATGCGGAAAACTAGCAGCCCGGAAAACACCCTCTCTGTTAGTCTAACCAGAATAATGGCAATCCACCCATGATATACTTTACGAGGCAAGAGTATACCGTTTAATACCAATGTTCGTTCCAACTACGAGACAACATAATAACCTATCTCGGACGAAAGCAACCATCTGGCTGCAATTTCAACTCAGGGGTATAAGGGGCAACGAAAGAAATAACAGCCTGTAAATACTCAAGGATGCCGACAGCCTGCTCAGTTTTGGTAGTGAGCCACATAAGCCACCTCCATCATACTTCCATACCCGTCCTGCGTTGCCGCATTAGGATAGCCAGGCCCTAGAGTCGAATGACGTTAGCATATGACTCTCTAACCGCCGCCACCAAAGATAAGGAAGAGAGCCGTCTCTCTCTTAGAACAGGGAGAGCTACTCACAGTCGCCGCCCACGGCCATGTTCAACAAGAAGTACATGGACGAGTGCGCGAGCGTGTTCCAGACGGCCTGGCTCCCGATGTCGGCGCCGGAGAGGGTGTGGAAGACGCCGCCGTCCATGGACCACTGGACGGACTGGGCGGCCCAGTCGGCGTCGGCCAAGAGCCACTCGAGGCGCCAGACGTGCCAGGCCTGGTCGGGGATGGCGACCTGGGCGCCGCGGCCCGAGGGCTCGTCGCAGGCGCCGCCGGGGTAGACGTCGCAGTGGGCGGTGCCGTGGCCGAGCAGCTGGCCGTCGACCGTCTCCATGACGTCGAGCTCGCCGGCCGCCGGCCAGCCCGTGCCCGTGCGCAGCGCCTGCCCCAGCATCCAGAACGCCGGCCACAGCCCCTGCTTCGCCCCGCCCGCGTCGTTGCCCCCGAACCGCACCTGCGCCTCGACCCGCGTCGTCCCCCCCGCCCGCGGCGCGAACACGTACTTGCTCTCGATCCGCCCCGACGTCCAGCCGCTCGCGGCCCCGCTGTCGCGCCACGGCACTAGCTGCAGCGTGTCGCCGCCCGAGAGCTGGAGGTTGCGCGAGCTGGAGGTGTCTGTGTGTGTGGATATCAAAAAAGTCAGCAAGACTGGTTCTTTGCCCTTTTTTTTCCTTCTCCTTCTTCTTCATTCTACTTCCGTCCCTCGATGGACTGGAGGAAGATCCAGAGACGGTTCGGATAGGTCACGCACTGGGTAGCGTTAGTTTCTGTGTATGCTGCCGAGATGAGAAATGGAGAAGGCTGTTAATCGGTCAAGCTTACCATGTCTGTAGCTCATTGTTGACGCCCAAGTTCCCCGTGATGATGTTCCAGTTGTTCTGGTTGGGGGAGCTGCCGGCGGCACCCGAGAAGGCGTCGTACCATATGGTGTTGAAGCCGGAGTAGGCCGGGGGCGCCCAGGCCAGGGCCGGGCTCAGCAACGAGACAAGTGGGTACAGCACATTAAACTGCCGCATCTTGACGAGATTCAAGGAGGGGGACAGGTTTGTCGGGGTGGTGTTTTAATGTAACAGTTGGAAAGGGGCTGTTGCAACGAAATGGTGGTTTTGGGGTTGCGTTCATGTGATGCAGGAAGATGGGGACTCCTTGTCTTATACATCAATCTACATGAGGAAACTCATGACTAGCCAATCTCCAGGTAGTTGCCTTGTGCTCTTGTGCGGGCTGCAGCGTTTACTTGGTGTGGTCATGGATTCCGCACAGGTGGCCGGTCCCCTTGTCGCGTTGGTAGTTGCAACCGCCGGTTCTCTAACCAACAGGAAATTGGATATATTATCCATGACCCTCGGATTTTCCTTGTGTGGGAAGGAATTCGCGAACAAGTATACAAGGCAGTCGGAGGGCATCAGGTAAAGGCTAATGCCAGACTGGGGCCAGCAGATGCAGGTCATCTAGCTTGGCCAGCAATATACATGTCGTAACGTAGGTGTTCACTATTGAGATGGTTGGAGTAGGTAGTGTGATATACTTACTTACGTACTTGGACAAAAAGGGGGGGTGACCCACAGACTCGAGCCAATTGGAAAACCGAAGGCCCACCTTTCGCCCTTTTAGGGGTCACTGAGCCCTTGCGCTTGTGACCACATCCTTGTACCACATGCCATGCCCACCAAGTTCTGTGACACTGCTCCTGTGCTTGACGCAAATGCTACCTTTCAGTCATTCGCAAAAACACAGACTCATGTCCTCGATCCAAACTAGGAGCTTGGTGAGACAACGACCGCATTCGTGCCTAGAACCTTTTCATTTTCCTGCTTTGTTTTCCACCAAAACCGCCAGCCAACCATCAACGCGATCGTCAAGGGCAGTGTGATGACCCAGTATATCCAGTGGAACGGCGAAGAGGACGGATAATCTTCCGTATCCGCGTTCCACTCAAAGAATGGCATGCTCAGGAAATTCTGTTGTCACTTCTTTAGCACCGCGCCCCATGCCAAGGGGGCAACCGTCTTCATAGCCATGCTATCTCGTTTGCTAGAGAGTGCGACCTTGGAGTCCTCTTCTACAATGAAGCGGCTGATTTTATTCTCATCGGATGAAATCAAATTGAAAATCTATACATTCTGTCAGTTGGAGACGGGCGCAACCGCAATCGCAACCGATTCCGTTGTTACATACCAGGTCGACCTGGCTCTGCGCCCGTTCTTTGGGAGCTTGTGTTTGACTGAGTGATGGTATTCAGGAGAAAGTCGGCACGTTTCTCGCCAAACCGCAATACAACGCTAAGATTAGCCAGTTCTGTCTGCTATGACTGCAATCGCACCAGTACCGACTCGAGATTGAGATCTTGACTCGGGAGTCGGGAATCTCGCAGGGATCCAGTAACGGCAAACCCTATCTCTTTCTCGAGTTTAACAATGGACTGATGGATGCAGTGTCTATACTTCTCGATCATTTGCCGGTGCACCATGAATATGAGCGTAGGCAGCAGTAGAGATAGTAGCGCCACGAGAGTATCCCAATGGCTGGGTAGCAGCCCGTGCACCATAGTTCACATTGCCAATTGATGATCTCGAGAGACCTTACTGATCAGATTGACCGAGCGGGGGCTGGCAGCCGCTCGATAGGAATAGAATCCGGATGCACCATTGTTGTGTGAAGCCCGAAATTGGACGAGATCTTTCTCCAATCATCTCTCTCGTCAGGTTGAGTTTGAAGGCGGTCCTCTGTCCTGTCGGCAATGCGGGGATTGGCAGGCATTATTACATCATAATCCACCGCAGCTTCGAAATTGGACCGGAAGGTTGTGCTCCTGGCGGGCGCGTCTGAGCTGAGCTGTACGACAAGACCATTCAAGTCGACAAAGTGAAAGTCGTCTGATGATGCCATTGGAGTATCGGGTTACATTGAGTGCCCCTC
This sequence comes from Apiospora pterosperma, assembly GCA_019976485.1. Taxonomy (NCBI): domain Eukaryota; kingdom Fungi; phylum Ascomycota; class Sordariomycetes; order Amphisphaeriales; family Apiosporaceae; genus Apiospora; species Apiospora pterosperma. The sequence continues at coordinate 351,612 of JAFBMP010000009.1, forward strand.
CTGCAGGCAGCTGAATAACGTTGACATTCTCACCTTGTGCGGGAAGTGAGAGCGCAGCTCACCGGGCGGTGTGGGTGGTGTGCTGTCAGTGGAGTTTCAGAGTTAGAATTCGGCGCGCCCAAGAACCGGTCAAGACAGCACAAGAGAGCAATTGGCCAGATCTGATGGGTTAATCTTTCGGCACACCAGAAAGGCACAGACCACGTTGGGAAGCGAGCCAACCCCCCTCGATGGATCCCGGTTTTTAAGGTTGAGGTTGAGATTGTGATTTGTGATTTGTGATTTGTGATTTGTGATTGTGCCTGGATCCCTCCTCTATCTACTCCGTACTAACCTTGGTCGTATGTACTATGCGGCTGTGTTTGGCCCACCGAGTCACCCAAGTCTGCCAGCTCCTCCTATCTTTGACAAAAGTCTATTTGGACGTCCTCTCTTGCCCGGCAGCCTTGGAACCTGCTTGCTCGCTATTTTCTCCCCTCCCCCGCCCCCCCTTCCCCCTAGCATAGATAGCTTCATTCATCGTCTTTATTTCCCTAGTATCCATTACTCGGTACCTGCCAGAATACGTGCCAAGATGTCTCCTCCTTGTTTGCTCCGTCTGCCTCTGGAGCTGATGCTCCACGTGTCTTCCTATTTGGACACTCCCGACTGTGGGTCCCTCCGGCTTACGTGCAAGCAAATAGAAAATGCCTTGTACATCACCTTCGCCCGCGACAACTTCGCCAAGAGGCAGTTCATGTTGACCGAGTTCAGTCTGCAGACTCTGCTTGACATCTCCAACTCGAGACTGGGCTCCTGCGTCAAGAGTCTCTTCCTTGGCACCGATCTTTACTCTTCTGACGGCCTCAAACACATCACCCATCTCCATGCCCACCCCAATCTGCATCGTGGCTCTGCCGGTGCCATCCGCCGCAGCAAGTTCGTCGCCGAGAGTTCAAGCCAAGAGGCCCTCCTCAACAGTGGCCATGATATGGAGCTGCTCTCGGCCGCGCTCTGCAATCTCAATCTGGATCTCATTGGTATCTGCGATTCCTACCATTCCGTGCGCTTTCCCGGCAATCCCGTCCTGGCCCCGAGCTACGGCGCTTCTGCCGTTTACCGCGACACGTGCATCCCTTCCCGCCACAAGAGCGGGATCGAGCATGCCCACTTCAGCTCCAAGTGCGCGAACAAGCTTCTCTTTGCTTCTGCCCGCTCCAACATCTCCCCCAAGCGCCTGCAGTTCAAATTCAGCCAGGATGGCCTGATTGACTTTGCCTTCAACATCCCCAAGTTTTTGGAAAAGGACGTGGCCCGGCTTCTCTCCGGACTCGATGAGCTCAAGCTCGACCTTTACGGCAACATCGCAGTGGACACGACGCGTCGCGCCATCCTGCATGAGGATGATCCCTCGGAGGAGATATATACCTATCACTTGAGACGCTTCTTGGCATACACGTCCAACGTCCGCCATCTGCGCCTCAACTGTCCTGTCTCGGATGACCACCACGACCATTTCCTGGAGTGGCTTGCGACTGCGCCTCCTGCCTCCCCTCCGCAGTACACCTGTCCCCTCGACCTGGCGCCGCCCCCTCCGGTTGCCTTTCCGCGCCTCCGTCAACTGGATCTGGGCGCGTTGACTGCCACCGACGACGAGCTGCTCGCCATCGTCACCAAGTTCAAGCGAACACTGAAGGGCCTGAGTCTGCAGAAGGTCCTCCTGGTCGATGACACGGATGAGGTCTACAATCGGCAAAACCCGCCTCCCAACAAGTGGGCTAGTTTCCTGGAGAAACTGGTCCGCTCGGGCGTCCGGCTCGACAGCATCTTCATCAAGGGCGCAGAGCAGCAGAACACGGGCGTCATAGTCGCCACTGTCTCCTTTGCCAGTAACAAACTGAACGTGGCTAAGCATCAGGGTCCCGACACCATGAGAGCTATTCGCAGCTTTGCCGAGAATGCCGAACTTCATTTCGTCCTGCCTCTGGCCGATGAGGATGCGGAAGGCGGTGCCTTCTTTGACGAAGACGAGGAGGGTAAGACGTCCCCATTCCCTGTGGCTACACAACCACGCTAACCGTTGCAGATGATTTTCTAGACTACGATGATGAGATTGATTTCTACGATCATTTGGACCCCTTTGAAGAGATCGGTGACGAACAGGATGGCTTCTTCTTCGCGGGCCACTTCGCAATGATTTCATGAGTGGGATTCGGCGTACAGGTGACTGGCTTGTTTGGAAAATAGACTGGAGTCAATCGGCTGCTTTAGGGAATCGAAGGCGAACCTATACCCAGTTTTTGGACGAGATGGGAAGCGTATAGTATAGATGGGGTAGAATAGTCCGCATCCCAAAATAGCCGGCATTCAACAACGGATTTTCATTACCCTTTGGTTACTAGTATCTTCGTGCCACATTACCAGCACAACACAGATAGTGCTTCGATTCTCGTAGTCTCTTGTTGCCATGGTCTCAAAACGGTGCAAGGATATCGCGGTCCCACGCAATCTTAGTCTATCTATTTACTGCTCCAGGAGCAAGAAGTCCCCGGCCTACGATACAACTGCGTTGCCCAAGTTTCCTCCGTAATTAGCTTATGAGAAGATCGAAACGACCCGCTGGCCATTACGATCGATCCCTTGATCGTTTCCTTCTTGTCCTCGTCGTCCGGATTGATGCGCACGACTTTTGTGACAGCATCGGTGAGATGCGGCCACTCCTTACGGTCCCACACGGTATCCTTCTGCCAATCCGTCCCAGAGCCAGGCGGCAGCATCACGTAGACGGTCCCCGAGGACTCCTCGGCAAGGGCCTACGAGCAGATGTCGAAGAATTTCTTGGCTGCGTCCTCGTCGTTCTCCCACTGGTTCCGCCAGCTGGGGTCCGTCCACATCTGCCCGAGAATCTTGTAGCCGCTCAGGTAGCCCCGCGCCTTGGTCGCGTCCCGGGCCTTCCCGGCGTAGCCGCCCGGCCCGGAATAGAAGAGGGTGGTGTCTTTTTCGATCTTCAGCTTTGCTTTACAATCCCCCACCGAGGGGAGAATTGGCGTGTTATCGCGCCGGCCCAGGGCCCGGACACGAATGTCGAGGTCCGAAGCGTCACCGGTCGCTGAGAGGCTGACCGGTTGGGTGAAGACACCGACAGGTAGAGATACCAGGACGGAAAACTGGCGAAGAGCCGAAGGAATCGCATTTTGGGGAATCAGAGCAGGTTGTGAGTCTGAAAAGGTGACTTATGTCCAAGTGTAGAGCAAGATTGTTGATGAAAGAGGTCCTTTATAGCTTGAATGGGAGACATGTACAGCATCGTACGAACTTGTATCGAAACCCCCCTGAGTGAGTCGCTAAGCCTTCCGGTCAGGACGGAAAGGAGCCGCCCACCAATATTCTAAATGAACTTAAGAAAGGATCGTCAATTCTGAGATAAGCCGGGCTCTCTACAACTGGAATGAATAATCGCTAGTACCTTCATCAGGGCTGCTGATTATAGAGAAGGAATCATATGACTGGCGAGCAAGAGTGTGAGCACTAATTCTTCTTCTTCGGAGGCCGACCAATGGGCATTATGCTAATTACGTCATGTGATGAAGTAGATAACATAGCCTAGGGGTATATTTAAAACCGTCCTCATCGTTCGTGTCCAATTCTGTTGGTTCGCCCGACATCTTGGCACGACACCATTCCACCATTCCACCATGAGCAGCACCACAGATGTCCTTCCTCCGCTGGTGTCAGCAGGCAAAAGCAACAACGCGCAACAATGCGAGGCCTTGTTGAAGGCATGGGAGTTGGCACATCAGCCTCAGCCCCCCAAGGGCCCGTCCAGCTATGCTTCACCTCCAGCCAACCCTGAACATGGCGCTACGGCTCGGGAATTCCGAGGCTGCAAATGCCCTGATCAAACACGGACTGGAGGTAAATGCGGGTACGTCTTCACCGGGCGATATCTCCCCGCCAAGAGCCATGACAAGGGGCTCCGGGCTGACCAAACTCACACCCGCACTGAGCAGATGCCGTCGTGGCCGCATCAAGCGGGAGCTCCGAGCGCACAAACTGGAATCTCGACTCCTGGGATGTCTTGCTAAAGAATGGCTGGGACATCAACGAGGGCCTCGGGCACGTGGGGGATGCCCTTCTGTAAGCCCTGCCAATCACGCGTCGCAGAGGGCCGACGGCGAGGACGAGCGCACCAGCTAACTCGGCGGCCGAAAAGCCTTGCGGTCGGCGCCAACAAGGCACCCTTGGTCGCCCGTCATCTCAAGAACGGCGCCGACCCCAACCGCAACCGCCGCGGCGAAGTGCAGTCCGCGCTCGAAGTGGCCGCGGCGTCGTCGAGCCTGGAGACCGTCTCGCTGCTGCTCTCGCACGCGGCCGAGACCCGGGGCCGGAGTGCGGTGCTGGCCGCCGCGCGCGAGGGGAGGCCGGACGTCGTCGAGCTGCTGCTGGAGGCCGGGGCGGACATCGATGCCGTGCCGGACAACGAGGACGTCTACGACAACGCCAAGGCGATGCAGGATTGGGGCACTGCTCTCCACGCCGCCGCGGGCCACGGCCGCGTCGACTGCGTCCGCAGGCTTTTGCAGCGAGGAGCCAAAACGGACGTGGAGAACGGCGTGGGTTTGAGGCCGGTCGAGGTCGCCCAAGGGGTGGCAGCTACGGTGCTAAGAGACGCTGAAAGGGCTCCTGGCGCGGATTGAGCCTTGTGGTACTTTTTCGTGAAAGGGTAATCATAAGTACCCAGGATCGAATACCCAGTATAGATTAGCATTATAGGCCTAGTAAGCTGACTCATAGAGATCTACATAGCTGTCAGCCCTGAGAAGTGATATAATGTAATCAACTCTAGCATCGTAGTGCAATATGACTATCTTTACGCCGTGTTCTGCTATGATCCTACCGCGATAGGAAAAACCCAGAACATCCCTAGAGTTATGTATGCACGCTGATGTCACATCGTTGCTATTCTTAGGGATGTCAGATCATCGCGATTTTCAGCAGCAGGCAGTGAGACATGAAGAAGTGTCCGTGCAAACTTGGCAAGATCAAATCAAGTACAAATAGCTTGACGTTCGCCCGAATCTGGACCTGCCATCATCAAACACTACCACAAGTCAGGTAACAATAACACAAAGCTCCAAGCATTACAAACTGCAAAGCCATCAAAGCAGACTCCCTACTCCCTTATCTCCCCAAGTCACAATCCTTCCAAACCGCAACCATGCAGTTCAAGGCTCTGACCCTCTTCGGTCTGCTCGGCATCGCCCTCGCAGACTACAAGCACCAGCACGAAGGACCATGGACCGATGTCGAAGACGCAGCGGAGCTCCGCAAGTGTGTCGAGGACCTCAAAGACGACCGTAAGCCCCCTCCCCCTCCCCCCCAAATCTGTCTCGGACGCGTCGACTAACATGGAAGCGGCGTAGCTCGGTGGGCCGGCGGTGGCTACGAGTGCGGCAAGCACGTCTTCACCCTCGGCGGGAACGGGAAATGGGCGTCCGCCGGGGACTGCATCGGGGAGGCCTTCTGCTTCAACTTCCTCAAGAGGGGCGCCGATGACGGGGCCGAGTGGGCCAAGTGCGTCCAGAAGAGCGGCTCGGCCAAGTGCTGGGTCGGATGGACGCAGAAGGGCTACCACATGTGCGAGGGCGATGGCAGCCCTTGCCAGGATTAAGCAGGGCAGTCGGGGTTGGCGCTTCGGCCCTCATTTGCAGTGCATTTATGCTTCGATTCGTATAAATTGCTACGCCGCTATTTTACTTCGTATGTTTCTTTCTGTATTTACACCTTCGATGTCCCGATCTGTATCGCATTCCATGATAAATATATTGTCAAGACGCTATATCTACTTTCCTTATCATCTGCTGCTATGTATAAAACCGGGCAAAGGGGCCTGAATTGAATCTGGTGTTCCTAGGGATGCGAGCAGCCTGCCATTACTTGGGCGCCTCCACTCATATAAGCATCCAACCCACACGCGGCCCGGACTGCTTGCCGGTCTCTCTATTCAACCACCTTGTATACATCGAAGGTCGCCGGGATGTCGGTGGCGTTTCCACCGTTGCCCACGATGGTAGCACTACAGGTAACCCGGGGGGTTAGCAAAACAAATCACGAATAGGAGGTGAGAACCTCCATGGCAAATGTGGTACTCTCGTCTTGAGGGGGGCTTTGGCTTATTGCTTACTACAAGAAAATCAAATTGTCAGCATGTACAGACTTCATCAGATGGGCTCGGAATTTCATGGGGACTTGTACGTACCAGTTCGGTCAGGCTGGCATCGTCGATGCCGGTGATGCGGTACAGCGTGCCGTCCTCGAGCTGCAACATGTCGGGCTTGACCTGCTTGGAGCAGCCCTCGGTGGTGGCGGTGACGGTAGTAGCAGCAGCGCACTCCTCCTCTGCGGCGGCGCCGCCGCGGCGCCTCTTGGAGGCGAAGCCGTAGCCGCCGCCGGAGAAGGGGCCCGAGGTGAGGCAGACGTCCTGGGTGTTGCGGGCGGTCAGGACCTGGCGGAGGTCGTTGCAGCGGCCGTTGGCGTGGCCGCGGCACTGGAGCACCCAGTCGGTCGGGATGGCGCGGAAGGCCACGCTCGGGTAGACGTTGATGTCCACGCTGCTGCAGCACGTGTCCGGGTTCGCGTTCTGGCACCAGAAGTTGGCCCCGCCGCAGTTGTTCTGGCTCGTGTAGAGGTGGATGTCGACGGCCGCGACGGTGGCGGCGAGGCCGAGGAGGACGCTGGAGGCGAGCATGGTGAACGAGGTGGGGATGATGGACGGGTAGAAGTGAGAGCGATAGTAAGACTCTTAGGTGGGTAGGTTGATGGGATGATGAGGAGATGGATGGACGAGAACTTGAACGAGATGGCGAGTGGCCCCTTTTATAGACATCTTGAAAGCTTCTGAAGACAGAGGGCACGACGATGAGCCGACTTGTATTGTCAGCTGTCACTATCATGTGTATACGGTCTAGTCGACCTCTTCCCTCCGCGTTAGCCAAGAGTAAGCTGTAATCCAGAACAGGGAGGTAACAAGTCGCAATTTACGCAATATATTAGAATACAGCCTATCAAATCTTTTTGCACGCTCAATGTCCACATTGGCAGCAGAAGAATGCAGATGCGGCCAGTGAGCTTGAGCAAGCCTGTCATCATATGGGCCAATCAAATGGCGATTAGCACCGCAGTATGCGTAGACCGTGTAGTATGCGCCGAGCTACGCCAAATGCGATATTGTATCCTATCCCGCTGTTTGACTATTCTGCAAATGCTACTTTTTATATTGCCAGAAGTCTAGACGCTTCGAACCAATAACGCCTTACACATCAGCTTACGCGCAGTATGCGTGCGCCGTGTAGGGTGCATCGAGCGTAAGTAATACCAATATGGCCTTGTACCTACGCAGCTGTTCACGGGTTCTACAAATACTACCTTACATGACTTCACCGGAAGTCTGGGCAAGCCACCGTCATCTAATATCTCGCCATTTGCGAAAGGTGCAGATGTATTTTCATGGGAGCTTCACTGCCAAGTCTTGACCGCACGGAACCGCCGGTAAACCATTGTGGTACCAGTGTTTTCCTTCCTTCCACCCCATCCGTCCTTGTAACCCCAAGACGTTTCGTCCATGGCACCGCAGCTAGATTCCCACAAGAGACCCCCTACTTCTGGTCATTGGGAAAACCGTCCCGCAGGTTCTCGTACTTGGTATGCGGCTGCGCGAGGCAGTTGTGCCTCTTCTCGAGGGCGGGCACCCCGCCGACGCCGCGCACGACGTTGGCGATGAGGCTTTCGGCCTCGCTCTCTTTGTCGGCGCTGCTCTCCCACCACATGGCGCCGCCGAGACGGTGTTCGCGGATGTAGGCGGCCTTGCGGCGCGCCATTTCCAACGTGTCGTAGCTGACCATGGTGCGGCTGGCCGGATGATAACAGAAGCTTGCGCCGGCCTCGTGGTCCGTCTGCTCCTGCGACCCCTCGAGCGGCAGCTTCTTGTAGTCGTGCACCCCGTTCTCCCACGTCCCCTGGCCCACCCCCGTATAGGGCGCCCCGGGCCCGTCGGTGTTCTCAAACGCGCGGCCGTACAGCGGCATGCCCAGGACGATCTTGTGCGGGGCCACACCGCCCCGGCGCGTGTAGTACTCGAGGGCCGCCGCGGTGCTGAAGGGCGTCCGCTGAGGGTGCGAGGGGTGCGGGAACAGGTTGGCCTGGTGGCCGGCCACCGAGTCCCAGGACCCCGCATAATCGTAAGCCATAAGGTTCCAGAAGTCCAGCAGGCGGTCCATGGCGGGCAGGTTCATCTTCTCGTAGTTCTGCGCGCCCGCGGGGCACGCCACCGTCAGCTCGAAGTGGTAGGGGTGCGGGAGAGTCGCCGAGTAGGCGTCCATGGCGTCGCGCACCGCCTGCAGCAGCGCCACAAAATCGGCGGCCTCGGCGGGCGACTGTGGATATTCCCAGTCGATGTCAATGCCGTCGAAGCCCAGGTTCTTGATGAGCTCGACGCAGCTCTGGGCGAAGGTCGCGCGGCCTTGGGGTGTCGAGGCCGGCTGCTTGAAGTTGCAGCTGTAGGTCCAGCCGCCGACGCTGAGCAGGACCTTGAGGTGGCGGTTCCGGCGCTTAAGCAGGTTGAGCTGCTTCAGGCAGCCGTACAGGTTGGTGCCGACATCATTCCACGAATCTCCCTCCCAGTGGATGTCCGTGTCGGCCCAGGTATCAGTAAGGTAGACCTCACCAGTCTCCGGGCGGACGTTGGCGAAGGCGTAGAGGATGTGGGTGAGCTTCTCGGCGGGGAGATCCTGAGGTCTGTGTTTGCGGCCGTAGATGGCCCAGTTGACGAAGTAGGCCACGGATCGGTAGCCAGGCTCAGGTCCACCGCCCATGATGAGTGTGAATGGATACGACGAGAATCTGATGGAATGGGTGAAGGCCTCGAAGGCGTATGTGGTTGTTGAACTTGGAAGAAGCTGAGCTGTGAGGGAGTTCCAGTAAGTGGGGTTGACAGTAAAGACTACTGCAAGAAATAGGACGATGACAGAAGTAAAAGTGAATGATACAGGTCTAGACAATGGCATCTAGCAGAGCAAATAATGGGCAAGAAGGTTTGTTTATACTGATCGCTTCCTAACATTCCTGCATGAAATGCAGTTGCGCGGCCTCCAGCTTGAGGGGCGTGGCTTGGACGTGGACTTGGTCTTGGACTTGGTCTTGCTGCGTTGGTGGTGGCAAGCTAATAAGCGTATCCCGGCAAAGGCGGCTCCATTCATTGAATCAATCAAGGCTGCTGGTTGATTGCCGTCAAGTTTACTTGCTGACTCTACATGGTGGCATTTAAAACATACATCACATCCTCCGTCAAGACATTTGATCATCTTGGATCAATCATAAAACCCGACCAAAAGCAGTAGAGCACACAATCTTAAACACGTAAGGTCAGGAGATAGATGGGATTTGAGATGCCCCTCCAGGACAACGGAAATGACGTTGCGGAAAGTTGACCTGCCCCGATTGTGGCGGGGTTGGATGGTGTGTGGCTTAGCTGATGGGCTTAGCTACGGTACAGCCACGATTAACCTAGCACCGTTGAAATGATAATTCTACTGCTGGGATAACGTGTCACAATATGCCCAAGTAAATAGTAGCAGCAACGTAACTGATTGATCGTGACCTTGCATTCATAGTGGGAGCTATCTATCGTGATTCCATGCCACATCAGATTCCCTTCCATGACCTTTATATCATTCCGATCCGAACTCCCATTATCATGCGTAAATTGTCTGTCCACAACTACCCATTTAAGGCTTGTCGAAGACGTAGGTCAGGTGGCAGCGACCGCAGTACTGTCGGTCCTGCATGGCAGCCATGAAGATACCAGCACCGCACTATTGGCCGAGTCAGTAATTGGTAACACAGAATGGGGGGAAATTATGGCGAAGCTTACAGTATCGGCAGGGCACTCGCGTCGGAGACGCTCGATCTTGCCATCACCGTCGACCTTGTAGTACTTGAGGACGGCCAACTTGGTCTTCTTGCGCTTGTGCTTGATCTTCTTGGGGGTGGTGTAGACCTTCTTCTTGCGCTTCTTGCCTCCACCACGCAGGCGCAGGACCAGGTGCAGAGTAGACTCCTTCTGGATGTTGTAGTCGGAAAGAGTGCGGCCATCCTCGAGCTGCTTGCCAGCGAAGATCAATCGCTGTTGATCCGGAGGGATACCCTCCTTGTCCTGGATCTTGGACTTGACATTGTCGATAGTGTCGCTCGACTCCACCTCGAGGGTGATAGTCTTGCCCGTGAGGGTCTTGACGAAGATCTGCATGATGGTCGCCTATGCAGACACGTTAGCTTTTGCCGATGAATTTTGTGGGAGAAGTCTGCGATTCGTGTGCAGCGTAGAAGAGAGGTTGACGATGCAACTTCGGTACATGAGCAACATCCCGAGCCTGGAATGGCGACCCTTTGAATGCAGCATTGGAGAGTAGGATATTTGATCGGAGAAAGCTCAAAAGCTTTGCGCGATACACAGGCTGGGGTGTGGGCGAACGTACCTAGACAATATGAGGTATTGTCTTCCTAAGCAACTTTGCAGACGAAGTTGTTCACACGGAAGGAAAGAAAAAGGTCGATGATGAAAAGGCGGGATGATTTTCCAAGTACTAGAATTCGTGGTGGGCTGAGCACAGACCATCTCTGATTGCGCGCTTGCCCCATCCAAAAGTAGTGCACCTTTATTCTTTTTTCTCTCTTCATTACTTTGTGTCACGTGCTAGGGTTTCCGCGTTTTCCAACCCTCCACTGTCTGCTGCGAGCGTTTGCAGGAGGCATCGCTTTCCGATTGGGCCAAGCTCACCTAGCCTAACTTTCAGTGGGGGCATTTTGGCAATCAGCACCACAATCCCAAGATCTTTCACTGGTCCTTAAACTCCCAAGCAGCACACCAACATCCTCCCTCTCTCTTCTTCGTTTTCCCCAGTAGCGAAGAATCGACAACCGCCAAAATGGTCAAGAAGAGAAAGAACAAGTATGCTTCACCGTTCCCAAGCCGTGCCGTCTCTGTTGTCACCACGATGCGAGATTCGAGCGGCGTCCACAATGCCCACACTACCATGAGAGAATCGCCCGACTGACTTTTTTTCTTCCTATCTACAGCGGTCGCAACAAGAAGGGCCGCGGCCACACCAAGCCCATCCGCTGCAGCAACTGCTCGCGATGCACTCCCAAGGACAAGGCCATCAAGCGCTTCACGATCCGAAACATGGTCGAGTCTGCCGCCATCCGTGATATCTCGGATGCCTCTGTCTTCGCCGAGTACACCGTGCCCAAGATGTACCTCAAGCTGCAGTACTGTGTCTCTTGTGCCATTCACGGCAAGATTGTCCGGTACGTTGATAAAGATCCCTCAGGAGAGGGGTGCCCGCAAGGGAACAACTGCGCTCTCTTTGCTTCGGCAATTGCGTATGCAACTGAGATGAGCCTTGGTTGGACTCCAATACGGAATCCTCCTCTCTTGGTAACCTCCCCTGGATGAACCCCCCAGTACTGATATGCTCCGAATCTAGTGTCCGATCTCGTGTCGGCCGCCGCAACCGTGCTCCCCCGCCTCGTGTTAGATACAACAAGGATGGCAAGAAGGTAGTTCCCACCGCCCAGACCGCCAAGACTGCTTAAGCGTGTCGTTTTGGGTGTCTGGATGGATTTCGGTGTTATGAAAAAGGGAAACGGGTCACTACGGAATGGCTTTTGATTGCATGTCCTGGGTTTATGACATGGTTTCTCACATTATGACCGAGATGAATTGAGTCATTGCCACGCGGCAGAACTACATGATACTTTTTTCTTCCTTTGTGACTTCACTTCCGCCGCATATTGCCTGTCCTCAAGTGCTGTTCTTTGGTTGCCATTTCCCACGTCAACCTCACCTTGTACGGCAGCTGTCATACTAGTCGCAGTATTTCTGGCCTATCAAGCCATTGACCTACGATACCGCGGGCAGTATCTACGCCTCCCGACAACCGGCTAGTCAGATTTGCCCACCAGAGTTAGCATTAAACCCCAATGGAAGCAGGTGAAGTTGGTGACATCATCCGCATATGCTTAGGCTAATCATGGCTTGCTCTGATCTCTCCATGGCAAAGGAGAGGGGCATCGAAGAATGCGCAAGGAAGTGCTGGCTCGATAGTACTCGCTCTGGGTGTCCTGGCACCAAGACGCACCAATTGCACTGGTCAATTCATCACTAAATCAGTAACATTGCCGCTCCCCAGCTTGTCTTATCCACCACAGATTGCTTATTCAACTAGAACCCCGTCCATCTGTTCGTTTTCAGTGGTGAAACTGGTCTTCAGGCACTGCCTATTTTGTTACAATCGCCATCCAGGCTTCACTATTCATCGCAATGCCGAAGCCTCCACTCACGAATGGCTTCTTTTGTTGGGTCACCACTTTCAGGGCGCGTAATTTAGCCCCACGCATTTCCTCCAATTAGTATGGATTGGAAGCCAATTGCCTCTGTGTGCCCGCCCACGTACTGAGCCTGCACTTCAGCTCATTCATTCCAACGAGGCGTATTCTAAGTTATGGGGCGTCCCGGACTTGGCTGCTATGCCTGCCCGCAAAGTACCGAGGACGAGGTTTGCCGCTACGGATGCTGCTCTGTTCTTCCAGGCCACTCACTCGAGTGAAACTTCGTTTCTGGCATCATACTTGGCTGCTATTTTTCTCTCCATGTCAGGCTGAGATGGAGATTGGCGGGAGGTCACACAGAGGAGTCGTCTCATTGAAGGTAGGAAAGGGGAGCGGTGCGGGTTTGAGTATCCGGAGCCTGCCGCGAGCATGATGTAGGGAAACATGTGTTTTCTAAGGCAAGAACTACAAGAAACAGAACAAAGTAGGAAGCGGAGCCTCGACAATCTGGGAATCCTTCCTGGTCCATCGCTACGCAAAATCAATCTTGGTACGTTGGCCCCCCTGTTTTCTCCCATCAATATATAGAGCAAATTCCACCGAAGCCCCTAATGGCACCAGCTCGACTTCGTATGTCAGTTTCTTTCCTGGAACTCCTGACTTGAGAACATAATCTTCGAGGTCTGTATATCGAATATCAAGGTCGCAATGGAGCGTACCAAGCTTTTTGACGCTGCCAATTCGCCGACTTGGCGGCACCTCGTCGTCGCATTGCCAAAGCAGTATATCGAGAGTTCCTTTGAACTGATGTTCCTCGATAATCCGATACCAAGAGTGGCGAACTGGCTTGATGTTGGAGACATTTTGTCCCTATTATAATATGAGTTAATATTGTTCGGGATCATTAGAAGAAAGTAGGTTTAAAGAAGTGAATCTGGTAGAGGTCTACTCAGGAAAGAACATACCCGCACCAAGTACCATTTCATCTGGTTACCCGCCTTCCATTCACCTTGTTGTTCGTTCCATATTTTATCCTCCTGCTGGTGCTTGGATTGGTCGAATGTGGTCTGGAATTCGACACCGTAACTTGACCGAGATATCGAAGACGCGACCATAATAGGTGGTGTTCCCAATTTCTCTTTTTCCTGTAGGAAGCCTTTGAATACAGCACCTCGGCAGATTGCCGTACGGCTATTTATTGTTAGTGGTATTTTAGTCATACTCGTTCAAGTCTAGACGTGAAATGCTGTATACATACGTCTCCATTCCTCCAGGCTGCAGCACTGCTATACCCGCCTTTGAGTATATAGCCTTGAGGTACTCGTATAAGTACGGACTGCTTCCTAGGCCACCAACTAGAATTATGGCCTAGAAATCATTAGCGATGAGCTTTATGTGCGAAGAACGCAATGACTCTTACGGTCACCGATAGGGCCTTTTCAGCGACTTTTCGAACCTGCCCCTCAACAAGCCTCGCAACTTCATCAGAGACGACCTCGAATGCTTTTATAATATGAGAACTGGGACTTGATCGTTAGATGATTGCAAGCCATATAGACGTTTGAGAAATAGACTTACCCAAGGTAGTGAATTCGTCCGTTCTTGATGTACGGCTCTCGCGTCTTATCATCCAGACTCATAGTACTTTTCCCCCTAAATGCCTCTGCTGGCAGCGGGATGAGATACTCCTTCTCACCTTTAGCTGACTTGAATTGTGGTTTAATGCCGTACTCCCATTCCTTCATGATGTCTTCGATTCCGGCCTTGCTCAATCGTTTCCATATAGGCCCGAGACGGCCTTTACACATCCGCTGAAACGTCTGGTCGATGAAGATTCCGCCGCACATCCCACCTTTAATACACATGAATGTCAACATATTTTTGAGCCGGATCTTGGAAATAACGACTTTTGGAAGGGCTTACCTGTTCCCTCCACGGCTTCTTGTAGGATTATAGGTTTCCTGCTCGTCACTTTGTAGCTGATGAGATCCTAGACTCCTTCTTAGCTGCTGTTCATAGAGACGTGGCGAAGATACACTCACCACGATACGACCTCCTACGTCGCAGATTACGTAGATATTACCTGGTTTCGCACTATTACCTAGTCCATAGAGGGTTGACAGTGCAGCAGCCTCTGGCTCGCTGGCAAGAGTTAGTTTTGTCTCCCCCGCCAAGCGGTCGTCGAGAATGCCGGATGATTTGGCCGCTTCCTCCATAGCCTGTCTTGCGTAACTCTTCCAAATTGCCGGCACAGTTATGATGACATGAATGGCAAGGGCTTCCACAAAAATACCCCCACGCGCCTTTTCAATGGTTGGCATAACATGGGCCCAGAGCAAACGCAAATAATCAGTGACCAGGTCAATAGCTGTCCTGCCGGATTTCTCCATCCGCTCCCGCTCGTGCACCATAAGCTCCGAGTCGCGCAACTCAGGATCAAGATCCTCAGGGCGAAGCAGGAGAAGTTTGAACCAGCGGAAGGGATCACAGCCGGCTGGAACATCATAGCCCCAAGTGGGCTCATTGCCATCATCATACCAAAGCTGTGTCGGAACCCTAACTTCTTCGTGATCATTACCTGGCCAGGAAGTGATAAAATTGACTTGATTGGCCTCGAATTCAACCCTCGTTGCCCAAGCGACTCCTGAATGCCTATTGCAGAAAAAGTATTAATTTGACGCTGGATAAGGCGACCGACAAGATCCTCGTTTTGTCTCTGCTTACGTGGTTCCGAAGTCAATACCAACTACAAGACTGTCCTCGAGGCCGCCACTGTCGTCACCATTGCCAACACTGAGGCCTTTCCGCATAGAGCTAAGACGGCCGTCGAGCGACATGATGAAATTGGAAAGTCGAGCTTGGCGTTGCCGGCACAAATTTATCTGATCGCAGTGGGAATATCCCCAGAATGGAAGACTTGTTGCAAAAGAACCTGACAGCTCTGCCACGTTTGAAAGACTGTATATAGTAGCGTACAGATGAAAGTGCACGCGCTTTACTGGCGGAGAAACGGTTGAGACTGAACGGTTTATTTGGAACGACTGGTGGGGGAGTGGAGAACTGCCGGTTTCGATATATTATGAGGGTGAAGGTGCCTTGTCCCCTTTCATGATTGGATTGCAGGGCTTAGCCGCAGGAACAGATGTTCACCCCTACATCATCCACTGCTACGTTATGGGCGCAGTGCATTTTCTCGAGTACCCAAGCTTACAGGTTATGCATCTTTTCTACTTCTGTTCACAGTATTTCTTATGTTATCCAGGAGCAGTGTTATTACCCTCCTCAATCTTTATTGAACAAAAATGCCTCCGTGGCCTCCCAAACGAGCAGTTGCCGGCAACAATACCGGCACAATGACCTCGCAACCACGGCCAGAGCATGACCCCCAACAAACCACGGATTCTAGGCCCACACCCACCAATGCCACGTACCTCAACCCTAGACATAACGTCTTACGGTCGGGTTACGCCGATGAAGACAATAACGTCAATCTTCCCGAACAGTCCACGGTCTCTCGGCGCATCCAACACTCCAGGATGGCTACGCAGCAAAGAGAGAGTATAATGATGCCAAGTTCCTCTAATACACAGGAGAATCGCCGACTGCAAGAGTTGCCCGACAAGGTTGATAATTCATCTGCAGATATTAGAAGTGTCCAGGTCGCCCAGCGAGGCTGCAGCAGGACATGGACTTCACATCCGGCCTTCTCGAGGATTTGGAAAGGGTGCGGTACAAACTGAAGCAGGAAGAGGATGCCAAATCGATCCTCCAAAAGAACTTGAACCAGGTCCAGGACGAGTTGCGGAAGACGGCCGCAACCGCGGAGACATTTCGCGAGGGCTGGAAAAAGGCAGCTTCAAAACTTGACCAGTCTCGAACTCGTGGAATTGGAAACTACCAGCTTTCCGACAGTGATCTGATCGAGGCAGCGTGCTACTTGCGCTACAAGATTCAAAGGATTTCAGTTCAGCATTTTGCCGCCACATGGTTGGAACAATCTGTTGACGCCCCAAACAACGGTTTCTGGAAGTATATGCTAGAAACCATGTCCGATTCTCAGGATTCTCACGACTACCACGACTATCTAAAATCCGAGAGTAGAGCGGAGAACTTGATTCAGTCATTTCTCTGGAGGGTGCTCGTTGGCGAGATTTTTGAGAAATTTCGTTGGGCGCCAAAATTACATGAGTGCGTGAACAGCGTATACGAGGCTCTACGACCAGGTAAGATCTACTTGGATGTGTCCGAATTGACATTTTGCTAATTCCAACTTGTTTCAGACACTGCAGCACCCGAGGCTGAGCGAAAGTTCCAATTATGGAAGGCTACTACCTCAAATCTCCTTTTCGAGCGTATGGAACATGATGGCGAGGAAGTGATCAACATTAGTCACAGCTTTGTTAAGCAGGTCCTTGGCGTCCTTAGGCCGTATCTGAAAGGTGCAGATGACGTGCTCTTGAGCGACCTCCAGTACGTTATCCAGCTTTCCCTCGAATTGGATCGGAATCTCTGCAGGCTAGGGGCACGCTATGACTGGACCTTTCCCCCTTTGCAACAAGCGGTCCACTTTGACCCGGATCTTATGGAAGTGAAAACGAGGGAGCTACAGCCGCAACCTGGGCAATTTGTCCACGTGGTAATGGCACCCGCCTTGAAGAAGCGGGGGAAACAGACGGGGCAAGATTTTGATGTGGAAAGGATGTTGTTGAAGATGGAGGTCACCTGTACATGGTAAACCTGGACACCGTCATCTAGTCAAGGGTATATGCTCGAAGATCAGTCTCGTCATGCCGCTGTTTCCTAGCGTACTGAATTGCATTCTGTTGTTTCTCTAGCAGATTTCTTTCTGGGATCAAGCACACCGACACTCTTACACGTACAAGGGTATCGCGTTCGTTGTCCTTGTGACCAGGCTGGAAAACAGGAATCTCGAGGTACTTTTGGATGACGCGTTATCGTGCAGGGAATCGAAACCAAGCGAGATTGGCATCACCCCTAATCGGGACTCTTGCATATTCAGGGTGCCTGTCATTTTTCACGCTAGGGGGACCCGAAGACTCGGGACACCAGTAAAGGCCCTTGGGTCTCCGCCTACGCCCCTTTCCCAGATAATCCAACTCGGCGCTATTATCTACCTACACAACCAATCAGAGGCTTTAATTACTTGACCGCTATACTCCTGGGCGGCCCCGTTTCAGTTGGTATCATGAACCCCAGTTGTGGGTACAAGGTCCCAACAATAAACGCATCTCGTATCTGCAGACATGCAAGAGCGTGATACAACTAAGCCAACATGAGACAGCTAGGTTTCTCGGCCTTGGTCTGTGACGCGGTGCTATGCACACTGTGAATGCTTGAGAAACATTGGGCGAGGCGAATGTACCGACGACAATGCTGTCTAAATGGTTCTGGGCATTTTGACTGATATAGAGGCAGCTTACCGATCGAATTATATTCCCAACACTGCCTTGGAACAGCATTGTCTTTTACTGGGCTTACATGCTAACCCTTACTTGCCTTTCTTGAATTCCACTCATTAGTCATGGGAGATACGACCGAGAATGACGCCGACCTCGGCCATGCGGGAGAGAACCAACCTGACGGTCCAGCTCTCGATCAGGCAGCAATGGATGAGCTTAGCAGTCCGACAGCTATAGCCTTATTCGACGCCATCGATAGTCTCCAGGAGCTTCACATTGGTGACATTGTTGATCTGCCTCAAATCATCGTGGTAGGCGATCAATCTTCGGGCAAGAGCTCTGTCTTGGACGCCATTTCTGGTGTTCGCTTTCCTGCCAAGGGCGACCTTTGCACCCGCTTCGCCACCGAGGTGGTGATTCGGCGTGCTCCAGAAACCCGAATCGATGTCAGGATAAACGTTTCTGGGCCCGGTTCACCTCAGAAATTTGACCGCACCACTTTCAACAAGGATGCTCTGCCCGACATCATTAGCGAGGCTGCAGAAAAGATGAACGTCGGCCGAGGCAACGCGAAACGATTCTCTCAAGACGTGCTACGAGTGGAAATCGCGGGCCCCCATGTTTACCCACTCACTCTTGTCGACTTGCCAGGCTTCTTCCACGCCGAGACGGAAGATCAGAGGCATGAAGACAGAGAAACCGTGAGACAGCTTGCTGAACGATATATGGTGCAGCCCAAAAGTATCATCCTGGTCGTCGTGTCGGCAAACCAAAACTTTGCCAACCAAATCGTGACCGATGAGGCGAAAAAGCACGATCCGAACAGGGATCGTACGCTCGGAGTGATCACCAAGCCAGATCTGACCGGATCGGAAAACGAAAAGAAGTACTTCCAGCTCGTCAGAGGCCAAGAAAGCATGCACAGGTTGAAACTGGGCTGGCATGTTCTGCGCAATCGACCTGAGGGCAACGAGAAAACGAGTACCGAAGAGAGAGATTCCGAGGAGGAGAAGTTCTTCCGCACGGGTGCATGGTCCACGATCTCGCCGGCGAACCGTGGCATTGCGCCCTTGCGGAAAAAGCTTAGCCGGGTTCTCCTCGAGCACATCCGGAAGACTTTGCCTGGTCTGATAGAAGAGATTGAGAGTGAGCTATCCTCTCGCCAGAGCACTCTTGAGCAGCTTGGAAAACCCCGATCGAAGACTGAGGACATACGAATATACCTACTCGAGATTGCAGAGAGGTTTCAGCGTCTCGCCCGTGACGGGATAGAAGGGCGATATAACGAAGTCTTCTTTGGCGGCCTCTATGATGACCGCAAGACACGAAAGCTACGGGCTTTGCTCAGGAGGCTGAACCGAGCTTTTCACATGACCCTGGTCACCAAGGGTGTGGATCGGAGGATTGAGTGGAAAGATGATATATCTCCTTTCCAGGAGGACAGTTCTGGCTGGAAATTAGGCGAGGACGAAGTGCCTGAATACCTCAAAGCCTTTCTTCAACTCTTTGATGAATTCCCAGAGCCGCCTACAATCTCAGAGATGGATCTCCGTGAGGAGCTCGAACACCTAGCGGCAAGCAACCAAGGACCCGAGTTCCCCGGCCTGCCCAACACCAAACTAGGCTTCCAGCTTTTCAAGATGCAGGTGCGCCCATGGGGGAGCATCGCCGACTGTTATATCAAGCAGGTCATCAACTTCACCAAGTCCTTCGTCGAAGACTTGTTCATCGAGATCATTGGGGCTGACAAGCAAACCGCCAACGCCATCTTGGCGCATAGCGTCAATTCCTTCTTTGAGGACAAGCGAGCAGTTCTGACGACCAAGGTACAGGAGCTTCTTCGGCCTTACGAATCTGCCTATGGCCCAGCGCTTGACGCGGACTTCTACAGTGCACTGTCACTCAACACGGTCGGGAGGGAGGCAGAACGCATTGCAAGTTTACTTGAAGAAAACTTCCCAGCAGCCTTTACTGAAAAGACAGGGAGGGGTCTTGTCCGCGAAAAGGTCGAGCAAGCGTTAAGCAATGCCGAGAAGTCTAGGCTCAGCGAGTTCGGCATCGACAAGATCATTAATATGACAATGATACATTTTCAGGTACAGAAAGCCTCTTGTCTACCATGAGACATTTACCCAAGTTCATACTGACATGTGCCTTTCAGATGTCTCTGGGAACGTTTGCCCAAAACGTGGTGAACTTGGCCATCGAGAATTGTCTGATCTCCGACCTTCACACCATTCTGACGCCGTCAATGGTTATCCGGATGAGCGAAGAACGCCTCAAGGAACTGGCCTCGGAGTCAGAAGACGTTCAGTTGGAGAGGCAGTCATATCAGCACCAAGTCAATATCCTCTTGTCTGGTCTACAGAAATGCCAGCAGTTTCGCCCGCACGAACGAACAGGTAAGTCACGCCCAAAAGAATTATCGATCAGATAAGAGCCGACTGCTGCTTAGCGGATGACTGACACTTGTTCGAAACCAGTGCTCCCTGACGCCTTTACCACAACCCCTATCGAGGCCCCAAACTGAATACCGGCGTTGAAAAGGTATTGTGGCAGCCCTGGTTTTGAAGACCTTGTAGCATTATCATAGTAAGATTAGTGAGCTTCTCGATTGCCTATCACTTATAAATAGGACACGTCTGTGAGCTGGTGCACCTACTGGGGAGCTGGTGCCTGTTGTAGGAGGGACATTCATTTGTGTTGCGCGAGGACTTCGTCATCCTACGTACTTAGGCACCTGGGCAATGTTGAGTGATGTGGTCATATTCCTGAATTAGAGGTCGATGTATATCGAGCAAATTATATGATGGAGTGTTGACTTCCAATACTTAAGCCAAAGTCGTACTGAACGTAGTAAAGGGGGCGCGACATAGTCCTTTAAAAGATGTCTAAACTCTCAGTGCTGAAAAGGGAAGAGAGGTAGAAGCAAGGAGTATCAAGTATAACTTTCTATCAATCTCTTTCGAACCTGGACAGTCAGAGGTGAAGTCGTAATTCTGGAAACGTTTGCAAGAGATGCGGAATCACACGTAACCCAGCAACCATTGCACAGTAATTAATCTACACAGTTATGGTTCACTCTAGTTCCCCTTTCTATACGACGTCAAGCACTAACCTGCGCGAATACTTCAACGGAAACATAAACTCCGAATACCATAAATCTACACACTTTGCGTGTGCGCTCGGCTGATAGACCACTGACTAATACCAGTCGTTAGAGGGAGATTTCGTTTTCAGTACTGCCCACGCTTAGTGCTTCTATCGCCTCCTTGGTAAATAGTTCCTTGGGCATAGTCTCGGCCATTTCCAAGGGGGTTTGCCCTGCCTCATTGCGCCGCTCCCTATCAGCACCAGAAGCCAGCAGGTACGGGATCCCTTGGGCGACGTGCCACCAGCGCAAACCCTTTGCAAGCTCGTGAAGTGCGGTATTCTGTCCGGCTTCCACAGCGTCATCTTCAAACACCGCACCCGGCCGGTCAACATGCGCGGCGAACATCTCTTCGCCAGTTCCGGGCTGGGCGTTCACATCCACCTTGGCCTTCTCCACGAGCAGGCGCATGACCTCCCCGTTAGGTAGCTCTCTACAGGCGGCCACGACTATTATCGGAACAGCTGAAGTGTGCAAGGATTCCTCGCTACCAATGGCGGCCATCTTCGACCCGTACTTGGAGTTGATCAACGTCTCCAACAGACGTGCAAAACCATGCCGAGCCAGAAGCCGCGCGATACTGCCGACCTCAGTTTCATCCAGGCTGGGAAATTGGCCGTCTTTCCGGAATATCCTTTGAACAACATCATATTTCCTTTGCAGCAACAGATACTCGACGAAAGCCATGCCGATACGGTCCTGCCTCTGGTCTGGACTAATGAAGTGGGCTTCCAGTAGCTCAGCCTGACAGCAGCGGACACATTCGACAACTTCTTCGTCGGTAGAAGTGATTTGCGTTTGCTCAGGATCGAGATCATGCCGCAAATGACAGAACACGCCTTCGCTGTACCCGAAACCCTTAGATTTGTAACGATCAAGGCATCTATCTACCTGATCTCTGATGGTCTGAGTACTAGCCCCGTGTTTGCGTAGAGAGTCGATAATAATAACAGTGATGGTATGGAGGTTGGTGGTCTGTTGCGGCGAGCTGATACGGAAGGTTTTGGTCGGATGGGCATTCCCGTACGTCCTCTGCATATACCTGCCTAGAATCCGTCCAGGGGCAACCCATGGTCGTAGCGAGTCGTGGATCATGAATCCCCCGACGGCATTTGTGGCCCAGCCATCAGGGATAGCTGTGGACATGAGGTCCTCGGCTTCAAAGAGATCGGGCTTTCGGTAATCTGACCACAGCGCCTGCTCGTCTTCGAACTCTGTGCACACGTCCAGCGGCGCCATACCCTGTCCATCCTGCGCCGTCGGGTCCGCACCTGCGGCCAGTAGAAGCCCCACCGTCTCGTCACGGCCGGAGCGGCAAGCATGGTGTAACGCCGCACGACCAAGACGATCTCTGGCATCAAGGTGGCGCGAGACAGTCCCCGTCTTGGCGAGTGCTTCGAGCAAGATGCCGGCAATGTTGCTCTGCCGCGCCCGGGCTGCCAGGTGCAGGGGCGTCAAGCCTTCCGCCGTGGCGCCCGCCGGGTCGGCACCGGCAGCGAGGAGCTCCTTGACCAGATACTCGGACATCATGGAGGCCAGGTGCAGCGGCCGGACGGTGTGCTTGTCGCGCGCATCGACGTCCTTGGTCCGCTCGACGAGCCATTTTCCCTGCTCGCTTAGATAGGTCGAGAGCTCGGCGTCATAGTATCCGACGCCGCAAAGTGTGTGCAGAGGCAGCCGGCCGAGAGAGTTGGGCTGGTCCACATCCACGCCCGCCTGCAGGAGCCCCTCCAGTTGCGCAACAGTGCTGCCGCCCATGGCAGCTTCATGAAAGGCTGTGTTACCGGCCTTGTCAGCTTTAGCCGGGGTGATTGCGGCAGAGTTCGAGATGGAGCAGAAGCTGCGCCTGACTCCGAGGAGAAGAGCAGGGGTTCTTCGGCTGACCCGAACTGGAAGAGCCTGAAGTAGGGCGCGAGGGAAACGCGCCATATTCTGAATCTGCGGTCACAACCTTAGATGGTCAGACCGTCGGCAGCACGCATTCATATGGTTGATGGGCCGAGAATTGTTAGGTGAGACGATGTGGTTCTGCATTGGATGGCCGAGATGAAGTGGCCCAGACAGGGTGTCAGCGGAAGCGGTTAAAATAAGTAAATGACTGGAAGTACATCGAGTTAGATAGGTAGCAACAAGCAATAGTCAAGCATTCTTCCACCCCTGTTGGTGCAACCACACCCTGCATTACTGTGTAAGCACTTGTGCAAAGAGAACAACCTCTAACTAAACGACAGCGGTTCCTGCAAGCAGGTAATATAATTCAACTGGACAATGAGCCAAGGCACCTCACTCGCTTTACCAGCCCATTATAGTCTTGGAAGCTTGCATGTGAGTCGCATCATTGATAGCCGAGCGCTCATGGTCGCCTTTGGATGGGGTGCCACCGTCTTCTCCGGTGCCGCTGTCGAAAACGGAGGTACCATGCCATCTGTGCTCTCTGAGGCCATCGCCTAAGCCAACGACAACGACTCAGCACTGGCAAGTCCCCCGCCGAACGCAGTCACCATTTGGCATTATCCCTGAGTACTGCACAAATCATACGGGCCCTGCAGGCAACACGGGCACGGCACCCAAGGGCGAGAATGGCTGCATCTCTACCTGTGGAACTGATATCGTCAACAAGGGCAGTGGGCCTGCAAGATTCATCATTGGCTATTACGAGTCTTGGAACTGGGACCGGCCGTGTCTCAATATGCGGGCAGCATCCATAGATGGCACCAAGTACACAAGGATCTTTCTGTCAAACGCATCGCATCATTTGGTGGCTGGGGATACTCGACAAGGGCGGCCACGTACGAGAGGTTGCGAAAGGCGATGGGCCCCAGCAACCGTGGTGCATTCATCAACAACATCGTCAGTTTCCTCAACAAAGAGGGCCTCGGTACTTCCTTGACTCTAACGCTGTCATTTCCTTAGGCGCCCGACATTCCAGGTAGCCCGCCCGGCTTAGCTGATCACGGGCCAAACTACCTTGCACTCCTGACAGCGCTTCGAGGTAAGAATTCCTCATGAAAGACCATCTCATTCGTTGCGCCAGCATTCTTCTGGTACCTCGAGCAATTCGCCGTGAAAGAAATGGCGAAACAGGTCGACTACATAGTCTACATGACGTACGACCTTCACGGTACGACATGGTTAGTTGCATTAACACTGTCTACTTAAGGTTGGTTGCTGAAATCACACCGCTAGGGCGATGGACGCCGTCACCGAGCTCGCCGACATGACCTCGGTCCTCGCCGTCCTGGGCGCCGCCGGAAACACCGCCTTGGACGTCTACACCGTCGTCGACGGCCCCAAGAACGGGCGGCGCAGATCCGGCGCGGCATGAGCGCTGAGGACGTCGCCAAGCTGGGAGATCGAATGGGCCAGCGCATGAATAAGTTGACAGGCTATCACCGGGACGTGTAGTGCGTATATACGGCTTATCGCCAGCCTAGTCTTCTCTGTTATCTTTGCATATTCACAAGTTCCACCGCTCGCCTAATAATTCGTCATCTGCCGGCCAGATTGCAAACCCCATTGGCCCCTTGGGGTGAGAACCCGCCGACATACATGCAGCCAATGGGAAGCAATCCGATCCACGAAATCGATCAAGAAGCCGTCGTAATCTATCTCATCACTTGCGTGCTTCTTGGCGCCGCTCACTTCGGAAGGTCAGTGAACCCCAAAAGCGTCCAGGCTTAGCCCCAAGACGGCTTAAGACTGATATCAGCAACTGCCAATGGCCAGAAAGGGTTTGGTTATCGTGATCCGCGTCTGGATGTGACTATGGAGGCAAAGCACGAGATTGGTAGAGAGCCATTGTCACCGCAGCACTTATCAGTGACTGATCGCCCATCGTCGGCACAGATCAACAAGGTTTTCCTTGCTTCGTTCTCCAGCCGCTCTTCGGGTCTTAGACATCCTGCAGGTGCCAACCTTATCGGGCGTGATTCGAAACACCACATATTATACGCTGTACCCCTCAATCAACCTTATCACAACATCCCTCATCCCTTCGACTGATGCCCATTGCAGACTGCCCGGTATGTCTCTTTGGTCAAGACGGGCGGCCCCCGAGGCAGATGGCGAAGCCGCCGCGCTGGACGCCAGCACATTGAAGTCGGATATATCTATCGTCAAGGATGGAGATCTCACTTACACCAAAGTCCAAGGCGGCAATGGCTCGGCTGCAACCTACCAAGAGGCCGTCGGCGCGCCTGTGGAACAAAAGTCGCCATTGGGCTACCACGTCGGATGGCTCACAGTCATTTTCCTCAATGTAAACAATATGGTGGGAACGGGTATCTTTTCCACACGTAAGTCGTCACTATTACCGCGCCCAGCCCCCCCTTGATGTGAGGTTCGATGCTGTGGTGTCCCATTGCACCCGATCCTGACCACAAGTCTCCCACCCGTCCAGCCGGCACCATCTTGAACAACACGGGCTCGGTCGGGCTGGCCCTCGTCTACTGGGTCATTGGGGCGGTCATGGCCTTCGCCGGCCTGGCCGTGTACCTCGAGCTGGCCAGCTACTTCCCCAACCGCAGCGGCAGCGAGGTGGTCTACCTGGAGCAGGCCTACACGCGGCCCCGGCACTTCTTCCCCGTCGCCTTCGCCGTGCAGTCGGTGGTCCTGTCCTTCGGGAGCAGCAACGCCATCGTGCTGTCCAACTACGTGTGGCGCATCGCGGGCCGGGCGGCGCCCACGCAGTGGGAGACCAAGGGCGTCGCCGTCGCCGCCTACACGCTGGCCGTCGTCTGCGTCGTCGCGCACAACAAGTACTCGCTGTGGGCCGTCAACGTCCTGGGCGCCGTCAAGCTCGTCACGCTCGTCTTCATCACCGTGACGGGGCTCGTCGTCCTCGGCGGCCACGTCCCGCGCGTCCCTGACCAGAACGCCAACTTCCGCGGCGGCTTCGAGGGCACCACTAACAACGGCAACGACCTGGCCAATGCGCTGGTCAATATCATCTTCGCGTACTCGGGATACTCCAATGCCTTCAACGTCGTGGCTGAGATCAAGAACCCCATCAAGACCTTGAAGAGGAACAGCACCATTTCGGTCGTCATTGTCGCTGTGCTCTACTTCATGTGCAACATTGCCTATTTTGCTGCAGGTCAGTCTGGGAAAAGAACTCAATCTTCCGTGTCAGATGTGCTGACCCATGTGCACCCCTTAGTCCCGAAGGAGGAGTTCCGCAAGTCCAAGGAGATCGCAGCTGGTGTATTCTTCACCGCCGTCTTTGGCAACGGCCGCGCAGAGACGGCGCTGAACGTGCTTGTGTTGGTGAGCGCTTTCGGCAACCTGCTTGCTGTACTGATCGGATCATCGCGTACAATTCGCGAGATTGGACGGTGAGTCGAACCCCCCAGCGTAGACTTTGATGCAGCTTTCTAACCAGAGCTGTTGTTATCTCGTACAGGCAAGGTGTCCTCCCCTTTCCCAGGTTCTGGGTAACTACCAAGCCGTTCGGGACCCCTATCGGCCCTTACCTGCTGAAATGGATCGTGACTTTCATCATGATCGTCGCGCCGCCCGCCGGCGATGCCTTCCAGTTCGTCGTAAGCCTGAAGACGTACCCCGACAGCATGTTCTTCCTCGCCATGGCGTCCGGCCTGTACATCATCCGCCGCAACCAAAAGCGCATCGGGAAGCTGCGCCCGGAGTTCAGGGCCTGGGACGCGGCCGTCGTGTTCTTCATTCTCATCCAGGTCTATGTGCTGGTGATGCCCTGGTTCCCGCCCAAGGGTGGCATCTACGCCGGAAACGTCAGCTTCTTCTATGCTACGTACTGTTTGGTTGGCATTGCCATGTAAGTGCTTCTTTTTTCTACTTCTTCGAAAGTTTATAGATAGCAAATGCTCACATGCCCACTCCTATCTAGTATTATCGTATGCTTTATCTACTACAAGGCCTGGGTCTCCTGGATTCCCAAATGGAAGGGATACGCTATCCGGCCGGAGATTGTCGACATCGATAACAACGGGGCGAAGACCCATCACCTGGTGCGGGTTCCCAACTCTGAGTTGGCCGAGTGGGACGACGTACATGACGAGGCGGGTAATGTCCAACGGAGGGGTGTGAACGGTGTTGACAAGGTCTCGGATAAGGGAAGTAATGGGGAGGTGATTCGCGAGGTGTGAACGAGTCGCTGTCCCGTTTTAGCCACGTCTTTCTACTATTGGTATCAGCTGCCACGTATCCCCCCCCTCTTCTGTCTCTCAGCAATCCAATTCGACAGCCAGAGCCACGCCAAGAATATTGAATGGTCTGAAC
Organism: Apiospora pterosperma; assembly: GCA_019976485.1. Taxonomy (NCBI): domain Eukaryota; kingdom Fungi; phylum Ascomycota; class Sordariomycetes; order Amphisphaeriales; family Apiosporaceae; genus Apiospora; species Apiospora pterosperma. The sequence goes on from JAFBMP010000009.1 coordinate 378,804, forward strand.
TCGCCTGTGAGTGGTCTGGCCAGGCGGCACAGTCAGTGGCTGCAGTGCTGATGCAACGCCACCGGCGCTAAGCCTCGTTGGCGAAATCTGGAAATCTGCCGGTTAGGCAGACAACTCTGGCCCAACAGGCCTCCAGCCAATCTGTAGCCATTTATCTCGCAGTAAGCGCCCATAATTCCTATTCACTTGTCCATGTAGTTACAGGCAATTTAGCCATGGGCTCGACTCCAGGTGTGGCGCGGTTCCCAGCATTCTACGAGCACGATCCATCGTTGCCGGATCTTCGCTGCATTTATTTTACCAAGAAGGGAAGTAGGTGTCGAGCGGCTGCAAGCGATAGCCTCCGCGCGGTGAACCTTCGTCAAGCCATCATTAACCCCACATCCGAGGACGTCGACATCATCAGTTTACTAGAGGAATACATTCGCTGCCTCTGTTGCAAGTTCGACAAAGCTCAACATCGTGAGAGAATTGAGGATGACGGGCTCTTGACACCACTGGCCGAAAGATGGGAATCTGAGATTGAATCCGTGCACCGACGTCACGAGGACCAACCACGTTACCCCTTACGCACCAAAGTGTCCAACACATCACCTGGCAAGCCTCCGCTCTCCGAGTTCCGGCCGCATAAGAAAGACCCCGAGCCTGAAGATACGGTTTCGTGCAAGATTGTCGAAGATCTTGTCAACCGAGATATCGATACAGGCTCTCTCTATATATTTGAACGCTCTTCTTCTCCCGGATATGTGAAAATTGGGTGGACAGCACGCTCTGTTGAACGGCGTCTTAACGATTGGGCAAAGTGTGGATACGAGCCGGAGTTGGTGTATCGTGTGGACGATGTCCCGTATGCACAACGAGCCGAAACACTTACGCATTATGAGCTGATCAAGGAATGGCGCAGAGAGAGGCGGTGTAAGGGTTGTGGAAAGAGTCATCAGGAGTGGTTCGAAATCAGCAAGGAGAAGGCAAAGCAAGTAGTAGCACTGTGGGCCGAACTCATGAAAGAAGCTACACTTTACAACTCGCAAGGGGAATTGAGTCCTCCATGGAGACAATACCTGAAGCAAGCAGCCATCGATGGGAAGGCAGTTACCGCTCAGAACCTTTGGGAGCACCACAAGTCTGTCTCGACCGGTAGCGCGAAGGGCCTAGCCGTTTCCCAGAGCTCAGTACGTAGATTGAAGCTCGAGGAGACGAGAGAAGGCGGTGATTGTTTGTATTCAGTGCCGGAGATAAAAGAGTCACCGGTCAAGTTCAAGGAGGAGGCGGAAGAAGAGGAGGACGATCGTTTGTATCCAGTGCAAGAGAGGGAGAGGTCGCCGGTCAAAATCAAGAAGGAGGCGGAAGACGAAGAGGAGGATGATCGTCTATACCCAACAGAAGAAAGGAACGACTCAACCATCAATGTTCGGGAGGAAGAGGGGGCGAAGCAGAATGATCACTTACGTCCGGCAGAAGCAAAGAGCGATGCCCAAGCACGCGTGAAACCAACTACTGTTGATGATAGTCCAGTACGCAAGACCGAGCCATCATCATCAGGACCAGGACCCGTTCGTGATCGAGATGCTGATGAGGGAGTCCTGCGGAAGGGGGACGTTGCCCGACCTGTCGTTCGTGGTCTGCTCGACGTTCAGGCCCACGACCGTGAGGGGAGCAGGATCGAGTACCCGGTCTCGAAGGTCGAGCTGATCGAGACCTCGGGCGTGACCTGGTTCAAAGACGACTTCCCCATCTACGGCGCGTTGGCGGACGAGCTCCACCCCGAGCAGAAGGCGCTGATAGAGCACGTGCATGAGAGGAGGGCGGTGGTCACGGACGGGCTCATGTTCTACGTCTACTGCAGGAGCGTGGCCTCGTGGTCGCAGCTGTACTCGGAGACGGCGTCGGGCGAACTCCTGAAGATCACCAAGATCAACGCCCCGGTCAACTACGCGAAGGCGCTACAGGCCACGTACGCAATGTGCAAGAGGATCGCGTTCCCCATCGCGAAGGTCTGCCCGAGCGTGTGCATCGGGACGTACAGGCTCACGTACCGCGTCGAGTACACGGAGGAGTACCCGATCGTCCACTATTCCCCGCACCCGCCCGTGATCGAGAGGGGGAGCAAGAACGAGTCCCTGGACAGGATCGACTGCTTCGTCGTGAACCCCATCGTCATGCGGAGCCCGTTCGCGTGCCCGTGGCGGGTCAAGGTCGACTTCACGGACGAGATCCTCAACTACATCATGCGCCCGCTCAGGGACGACCAGAAGCTCGACTTCCTGTGGAGGATCGGGAAGTCCCTCGTAGCACCCAACGAGGGCGGCAGCGTGATCGTGCTCTACGGCAAGGACGGGGACGAGGGCAAGACCGAGTTCGCGAAGTCGTTCTCGAGGATGCTGTCGGACTCGGTCGAGTGGGCGAGCAATGACCTGTTCGGTGCCGGGTCCGAGTGGCCGGACGCGGACACGGTCATGCACTTGTGCGGGAAGAGGTACCTGGTCTGCGAAGAATGCAACATCTCGGAGGACTTCTCGTACAGCAACATCAAGAGGTGGACGTCCGGGACACCGGTCTCGATCGAGGGGAGGGCCGGGTTCCTATCCCACACGGCGTTAGTGACCTCGAACGTGATCCCGTCCTACAAGAAGGAGGCCGTCTCGAACAGTATGGGGAGGAGGCTCGTGGTCTACCACATGGACAAGAAGATGTCCATGTACAAGACCATGGACAAGTCCAGGATCGACAACATGGTCCTGCTCCAGTTCCTGTCCGCGGCCATCTCCGTGTACAACGCGATGCCCGAGCACCCGCCCACGTCCCTGGCCATCGCCCTCTACACCATCTTCCGCAAGGACATCAACAGGATCACGGCCGGGCTGGTGTACGACGTCGCGAGCTCGCCCGAGGAGTGCGCGGCGGCCACCAGCGCCATGGCGATCAGGTGTGGCGTCCCGGTGGCGAGGCTGGTCACGGCCTTCCACGCGATCTCGCCCGCGCTCGCTCGCATGCCCGAGAGGGGGGCCGGATACGTCCTCTCGCTCCGGGTCGTGCGCAGGAAGCTCACCCAGCGCGGGATCGACTACATCAACCGGAGGGCCGAGGTAGACAGGCCCACGATCCGCCTGGAGACCGTGTGCGAGCGCATGCACAGGATCAGGGACAGGTAGACGGTCCCCCTCAAGATCATCATTACTAATTTCGACAAGAACACGATGCCCACCGCGATCCGCGCGCGAACACGAGCGAGGCTCCAGTATTGCGCTTCGCCAGTGCCAGCGCCCATGCTAGGAGCGCAGATATCAAGTAGAAGAGCGACGAACCAAGACTCTCGCAGGATAGGTGAATGGGATTGTTATTCTAAGGGGTGAGGTCAGCAGTCTAGTTTGTTTAGAAAGGAGATCCAGGGTGATTGTACAGTGAGAGCCGAAATTACTTGACGGCGGCTGAACTATAAGAATGAGCAATGGTGACTGTTATGGCTAAGGGAAACTCGCTTTATTGTCGGCAGCACTATAAGTAAAAAGAAATATACACAATCGTACTAGATGATGCAGCCCAATGCGGCTTGATGCAGTATGCCTTGGCACTGATGACTGACTGATCAGGGGCTTGATTTTCAGGGTCTCGGCTGTCCCCCAATCCACCTTCATTAGAATCCTGCCGTCCTTCTACCACACTTCTTAGTTTACATTGATTTGCGCATGGCTGGTCTTGATGGAAGCCATTGCACTCTTAACTACCACTTACGCTGTTACAGAAACGACATTTCGTCGAATTTTCGGCTCTGCTGGGGAACATCTCAGTAGGATACACTTTCCTGAAGACACCCGTTTCCTTCGAATCTTGGATTTGAATGTCAATACTGTTGGCGACCATCATATAAAGCAAATAGGCCATCTTGGGGCTTCGAGCAATCCCTTGAACGAGCTCCTGCAGTCCGTACCACAACAGGAACATGGCAACGTTCGAATAGTTATTGAGCAGGACCTTGATCACGACGCAAGCTTCCTGGAGAAAGTGGAATTACTAGCAAACTTACAATCTCAGCATGATTACAGCTTACCAGTCCGAGGCGGCTTTGCAACGTTGGCTGCGCAGTGGAATAGCAGCGAAAGGGTCTAGGCCTGGAGCGAATCCGTCATTTTCCGTGCCTTCCTTTGGAGAATTTCGAAACGACTCCCGATGAAGTTTTCATCGGTGGGCGGCGCGAAGCGCCTTGGGGCTGTTCTCAAGAAGCATGTGAAGCGTGTATGTGTTCTCGGCGAGAGCACCGAAAACTTGATGCGTAAGTACGCCCACCGTCCACTCTGCCGGTACGCTTAGAAATATAGATTTTGACAAGACCAGTCTTCCTCTCATGCAGGACCTACCACTATGACCGAGATGAAGGGAGCACGAAGCTCTTCACTTTTGCCGAATCACGCGAAGTTACTGATTCTCTTGAGCGCTACGTCAAGTCTTTCATCGCCTCCAGCAAAGCCTACGCCCCTCTGATCCGCGACTCTCCGTCTCTTGCCGCCACGAAAAAGATGCTGCTTTTGTTACATCACCATTCGCAACTTACTGAGCTGGCCAGTTCCATTTCAGAGATGAGGATGCTGTACTTCAAGCCGCGTGAAGGCATGGTTGACTCCCGTGAATCCGTTCTTCGCCCGCACCTGCTTGATGAAATAGCGGCCGATTCATATTTCCAGAAAGAACTCGCTTCTTCCGTAGAGCAGTTCACCACCCTGGTCGAGTCGCTTATCCAAGCCACCAGCGCCACCATCGGCAGAAACACCTCCATAACTCCTGATTTTGAGGTTTTAGCTACCGATATCCACGGGATTTGCGCCGATGTTCTGTTTGAATCTATGCAGACAAGTAAAGCCCTGGATCACCACCTCCGGTTCCTCCAGCTTCGCCGCGACATCCAAGAATCAAACAGTCTTTGGAGGTTGTCTATTTTGGCCAGTGTCTTCCTCCCGCTTAGCCTGGCCTCGGGCATTTTAAGCATGCAGACACGCTTCCGAGAGCTTGGCCTCCTACTATACGACTTCTTAGGCGTCGTCCTACTCCTGATGACTCTGGTTGCTGTTCTTTTAGTCCTGGTTAGGCTATCTGGATTTGCAGCCGAGATAATTGCCGATTTTACCCGTGGTAATCTACAGAAAATATTTCTTCGGATAAGCACTGTTTACAGCGCTGTGATGGTGACTATAATCTGGGGGATTTTCCTTGCATCCTTTATCGTTGGCATGGTACAAGATATTAACCTAGGTGGCCGAATCCTGGGATTTGGGTTAGCCAGCTTCATTGGGATAAGCTTTATTCTATCGGGTTTGGCCTGCTTTTTGTATCGAGGATTAGGATTATAAACCTTGTTTAACGTTCTTTATTAATACGAGATGAACACAACTGTAAAAAGGGAGCATAAAACGTTTCAATTAAACAGATATCATCCCGGAGAACCAACAGAACATATATCATCACTCGTGACGCGCCCGCTAAAGTCCATCCGTTCGTTGAGAGCCGTTCCCTCCCGCCTAACGCAACCCAAGCCCCTATGTTCTCAGGGGGCGTGGCAGAAAGACAAAGTAGGGGGGTATCCAAGCACACATCTTCTATCCATGCATCCGTTCATATACACGCAATAAACCATGGGTCAATTTGCCCCTAATTAATTCACAACCCACCACCCCTCATAATCATGCATCTCGTTCTCATGCCTTCGTCATCGTCATGCCCGCCCCAGCAGGCCGCGAAGGTGGAGGGGGCCGGTTGATGTAGTCCTTGTTCTCGATTGTGACACTCTTGGTCATGTGGTTGACCTTGTATACGCCTACCAGGCGGGCGGCCAGCTCGAACATGTTGTTTCGGAGGGAGATGACGATGAACTGGGCGTTCTTGGTACGCTCCTTGATGTAGTTCGCCACGATAGACACCTAGTTAGGTAGTTTCGTTAGTATGAGTGTCGACACGGTATCTGAAGGTGGGAGGGGGCACTACTCACATTACGGAAATCCAGGGCAGCGTCAATCTCGTCCATGACGTAGAGCGGCGTCGGCTTGTAGTGGTGCAGCGCAAAGACCAGCGCCAAGCTGGACAGCGTCTTCTCACCACCTGACAAGTTGCTGATGTTCTTCCAGCTCTTCTTGGGTGGCATCACGCTGAACAGAATTCCTTCCGAGAACGGGTCCAAGCTGTCGACGAGCTCGAGCTCCGCGTTGCCTCCCATCGTGATCATCTGGTACATCTCCTTGAGTCGCAGTGAGATGGTACTGAATCCTTCCATGAACCCTTCCAGGCGCAGTCGCCGCAAGTCATCGCATCGCTTCTTGGCCGCATCACGCTGCGAGACAGCAGTTGCGAGGTCGGATGATCGGCTCGCGTGTTCCTCTACACGACGTCGATACTCAGAGAGGACACCCAGGTCGACATTGACATTTTGCGTCTTCTCCTCGAGAGCTGCGATCTCGGCCTTGAGTCTTTCCTTGGACATGTCCTTGAGTTCGTCATCGGTGAACCGTGGAAGTTCGTCAGGCGTTGGCTTGTCCCCTTCCTCTTCGGCCTCTTCCTCCTCCTCCTCCTGCTCCTTCTCGTCTTCTTTCTCCCCGGCCTCGTCCTCTTGGTCCTCCTCCTTCTCCGATTCCTGGCCTTCTTGGGACCCAGAAGACTCCTCGGCAGGTTGCGCAGGCTCAGCCCCCTTGGGAGCCGGGGCGCCTTCGAGGTCGCTGATGTTCTGTAGGGTAAGCTTGCTAAGCTTCTCATCCCAGTATCGCAGTCGCTTCTGGTTCTCTCCCAGGGCCTTGTTGTTCTCTTCAAGCTTGTTGCGCATCTCAATCTCGACTGCCCTGGTCTCGTTGAGCTCAGTCGTCTTCTCGTCGAGCTCTGCCTTGATGGTGGCCAGTTCCTCCTTCTTCCCGGTCAACGCGACCCCGGCCTCGTCAACACGCGCTTGTAACGTCTCGGACTTTTCGCCTTGGTTCTCGACCTCGGCCTCGAGCTTCTCAAGGTCGCGAATGGCCGCCTCGACTTCCTTGGTCGCCTTGGCATGATCCTTCTCGAGCTTCGTCTTGGACTTCTCTGCCTTGGCACGCTTAACCTCGGCGGCTGAGATGGCTTCGTTATGCGACGCAATCTCTTCTTTGATAGAATCGACCTTGGCGCGCTGTGCTCGCAGCTTTTCACCACCGACCTCCATAATCTTGTCTTGGAGCTCCTTGATCTCGGCCTCTACTCCTTCCGTCTCAGCGTGGAGCTTTTCGACCTCCTTATTCAACTTCGCAATCTCCTTCTGCAGAGCTGCGGCACGGTTGTCGTCTGTCTGGGAAGGTTGATGCTCCTTGCCAAGTTCCTTGATGCGCCTCTGGGCGTCGACCAGGTTCTTCTCGGCACTTTGGATCTCAAGGTTGATCTTCTGCATCTTGGTCTCAAGATGAGGGATCTGATTCTTGAGATACCGTAGCCGGGACTCCAATTCTCGCTGCTGGTCTTGGAACTTTTGGAACTTCTGCTCCAGGACATCACGGTCCTCCTCAAGCTGGGTGACTTGCTCCTTAGACGTGTCGGCCACAAGCTTACTGGACATAAGCCCCCTTTTGACAGTAGTACCACCACCGGACATGGTACCGCTCTTGTCGATAAGCTCACCGGCAAGGGTGACGACACGCCATCTCTTGGCACCATAGGCAATTCGGTTTGCCTGCGCCAGGTCGTTGGCCACAAGAGTGTCTTGGAGAGCATGGTAGAAAGCAGGGCGGAATCTGTCGTCCTTTGCAGACACCAGGTCGAAAAGCCTGGGGGCATTCTCGGGTGTCTGAATGGCGTCCATACCCCGAGCTCGCAATTTGTCGAGACACATGAAGTTGCCGCGTCCGAGGTTCGTCTTGCGCAGATACTCAATGCATTGTTGACCGGCTTCGACAGTATCGGTCACGAAATTGTCGAGAGCACCACATGCGGTGGAGATGGCGACATCGTACTTTTGGTCAATGGCACCGAGATTACCTAGCCGGCCGTGGAAGCCATCAATACGACCAGACTCCTTCATGCGCATCAGTGCTGTGAGCACATTGCCGCGGTTCTGATTGGAAGCCAGGCTTGACCGAGCTTCATCGGCCTTCTGGCGTGCGTTGGAGACCTTGTTGCGAATAATGTGCTCCTTGGAAACGAATTGCTCCAAATCTGCTGCAACCTTCTTGGCTTCTTGCTCTAGCTGTGCCTTCTCGTTCTGGCATTCTTCAAGTTGAGCCAATTTTGCTTCTCGCCCTTCTTTGATGGCAGTGATCTTGGCGTTCGTCTCTTCCAGGGCGACAGCGCCGGCGTTGGCTTTCTCCTCGAGGATGGTCAGTTCCGACTGGGCGACAGCGATGGCGGATTGCTTTTGGTTGATCTTTTCCTTCCAGGGCTCCAATGATTTCTGCTTGGTCGCAATCTTGTCGGAGAACACTTGGGTCTTGCCTTTGAGGCTGTCGCGGATGCTTGCCAATTCGGCCTCTTCCTCCTGGATAGTCTCTTCGAGCGTACCAATCTGCTCGGTACTTGTCGCAATCTCCTCTGTGCATTGTTCGATCGTCTCATCAGCTTCCGTCGACGACTTCTCGGCATTGGAGATGGTCTTCTCCAACTTCTTTCGCTTGTCTGTCAGAAACTTCCGTTTCTCGTCAAACTTGACTCGCTCCTGCTCAAACTTGGCAACCTCCTTGACCAAGGCTTGGTGGTCCTTCTCTAAAGCCTCATACTCCTTGCTACCCTTGCTGTAGGTCTTCTGCAGCTGCTTGATGATTTGCTCGCTGCCTTGGTGCTTCTCCAGCTCTACGTCGAGCTGGGCCTGCATCTGATTAATGGCCTCCTGAGTGACGGCTACATTATCATTGCACTCGCTGATGTAGAGCTGGTAGAGGGCTGACTGCTTCATCGTGAGCTCGTTCTCGTCGCGGATAAAGGCCAGTGCCTTGTTCTTCTTGTCCTCAAGGCTGTTCCTTTCCTTTTCGACGTGTTGAACGCGGCCACTCTTCTCCATGCAGATCTCGTTCAGTGTCTCAACCTCGGTGGCAGACTCCTCGATCGGCGTCTTGTACTTGGAGGTACCGATGATGTCTTCAAGGTACTCGAGAAGACCGTCTTCATGTTCGTTCCCTGCCTTGGGCTTCATCTGGGCGATCGACTCGACTTCACCCTGAAGAATCAGGAAACGCTTGTGATCCAGATCAACGCCTCGATCTCGGAGCAACGTCGTGACGATGGTGAAAGTTGACTCCTTTCCATCAATGTAGTATTTGCTGGAGTTGTTTTTGAAGGCCTTTCTCGAAATCACGAGCTGTGAGTCGGGGATGACTTCGGATCCGCCACCGGGCTTTGAATAGCGAGTTAGTATGTAATCTAGGGATCGAGGGAGAAACAGAGACACACCAGATCCATGACTTCTTGAAAGTAAACGGCGACTTCACAGTGGTCCAGGTCAGGATACTGCGCCGAGTTGTGGATGAGGGCCGAGACCTTGCCCTGTCGCATCTTGCTGGCTCGGAAACCAAAGACGAAGAGGAGCGAATCAATGACGTTGGACTTGCCGGAACCGTTGGGCCCGACGACGGAAGAGAAAGAGGCGTGAAAAGGGCCAACATCTTGGCGTCCGGCGTAACTCTTGAAGTTGTTGAGGATGAGATGGCTAATGACAGTTCGAGCCTTGGGCCCTGTCTCCTCCACTACGGGTACGGTCATTTGGGCGCGCGATTTCAAGACAATGTCCATGGGCCTCTCAAGAACGGTGTCCATGGCCTTGATAGGTTTGATGGCGGCCACCGTCTCGTCGCCGACCGGTTTCGGCTGCTCATTGATGCTCTGGTTCGTGATGTCGGCCAAGGGTGCAGCGTTCAACTGCGTTCCTTCTGGCGACACAGATGGCAGAGGCGTCGGTAGTGTTGATTGGGAGTCGGATGTTTGAACATCTGGGGTCTGTTCTTTGCTCGCCTTGCGCGGCGCAACGCCCTTCCTCTTGCGAGGGGCTGGCTTCTTGACTGGCTCTTCTTCTTCTGCTTCTGCCTCCGCTTCTGGGCCCACGACGGTGGAAGCAGTGACATCGGGATCTAATATCTCGCTAGACTCTGCGGATGCCGGCGCAGCATTCTTTCGCGATCTACTGGCGCGTGATGTGGATGCGGTGCTCACGGATGAGGCGGTCTTTCGTCTGCCGGCAGTGGATTTGCGGGGGCTGCGGACAACGGGTTCGATTGAGAATTCGTCTTCGCTGTCTTCTTGTTTCTTGATGGCGGTGGTATCCCCGACTCCGTCGTCGTCGTCGGATTCTTCGATGATGGCGCGGCGGGCTGCAGCCGCACGACGGGATGGGCGTCCGGACATTGTCAGCGATAGTGCGCCAAATGCAACAACAACCAAAGCAACGCGACTGGGACTTGCGCTGAAAGGAACCTGTAGTTAGTAGTGGATGGTCGGGGTGGTTTTGGCGGGGGGTTTAGAATAGTTCGTTTCTCATGGTGTAAACCGAGTGGATGACCCAAGATCTGATTTGATCTCCAAAGTAAACAAAAACAACGACCCCCTAACCCCCCCCACTAGACCGCCAAATCAGAATGACCCCCCCTGTCGCTTAATTGAGTTGCACGATTAGCCCAACCCAACCCAACTTTTTTCGCGCCTTCAAGCTGTCACACGCGCTCTGTTCGTCCCGGAGAAAGCCCGGCGCATTTTAGCTTTCGAGTCTTGGATAATAATAGTACATTCGGCAGCAAGGCATATCGTCCTGTTCCAGATCACTTGCTCATCTTGACTTTTCGTCGTGGATAGGTCTGAGAAGGCCTCAACACTGCCCAAGATGATTGATTGCACAAAGTTCGATCGGGTCTTTGGATCTCTAGACTCCTTCCCTTACACCCGCAAATCCATACAAGAGGCCGAGAGCCATCGTCGCATCTTCGAGGGCGCCCTCTTCATTGATCGGGTCCTTGCTGCACTCGGCCACGCCAAAGGTATGCCGGCGAGCTCCATCATACATATTCAGCTCTACTTGAACTCACCATGTCTGTCTCTCTAGCAAGTAAACTGTATCCGCCCAAATCCGAAGAGGTCCTCCGTCAGCTGCACGAGCAAATCACCAAGTCGAACACGATCGAAGACCATCACAAGTTCTCCGTCCTCTTCTACATCCTGCTTGATTTCGACGAGGACAAGGCCGACTCCTTCGCCAACCGCGCCGGCGTGCCTACGAAATACCAGATCTTCATGAGGGGGCTGTGGAACATGGACCGACAGGCCTTCGACGCCGCGCTGGAGCACCTGGCCCACCCGAGCCTGCAGGCCGAGTTCGCCGACGACATCGTCACGGCCCTGGTGCGCCACGGGAGCAAGGGCGAAGACTACACGCTGCCGCTCGCCTACTACCACACGGTGCAGCCGGTGCTCAAGAGCCCCGCCGCCATCGAACTGCTGTTCGACGCCATGGTCCACTCCAACGTGTCGGGCGCCCTCCTGTTCTCCCGGGCCAAGTCGAACGCCATGCGCGAGCTGCTCTTTCAGCGGCTGGTGGCCAACGTTCTGGACGAGAGAAGAGGGGACGAAACGGCGGAACGAGCGTGTGAGCTAGCCGCCCTGCCCTTCGACGCGGTCGAGGAAGGCTGGTTCAAGGAGTTCCTGACAACGGGCAACGGTAAGAAGCTGAAGGTCGCCAAGGACACCCTCATGATGCGCCAGATCGCCATGGGCCAAGTGAGCAGCACAGGTGAAAAGGGATCATGGGGCACCGTCATGGAGGGCTTCAAGGTGGGCAGTGGCGGCAGGGCTTAGAAATCTCTCAAACCGCCTAGCCATCTAATGGATTTGCTGATAGAGGAGTGTGCACCGTGGGACTTGTTATAACTGCATAGCGTTGGCGTTCTGGTTAAGGTAGTGGTCCGAGCCGCGGAACTCAACCACTATTCAATGGTATCTATGTACTCATACGATCCTTAGCCGTCTTGGCTTCTAGATTGATAGGCCCATGTGGCAAACTGTCCTTTATAATTCACGACGTCTCTTCTCATGTTTCGACTCGAGGCTGGAACATAGTACAAAAAAAGTAGAATATAGAACATGCAGTTAGGTAGTGATGCAAAAATGTGATTTTTCTCCGATGCGGGGAATCGAACCCCGGGCTAGACGGATCAGTAATGAGAGCGTCTAATGTTAGCCACTACACCACATCGGATTCAGATCATAGATGATCTGGCATGTAAGTTCTTCGGTTACTACTCTCTATACTGTAAATAAAAAACTCTTTTATTTATTTTATCGGAACGAATGCCCGTCGCGGAAAATGTTTCAAATGCAAAAAGGCAAAAACGTCTTCGAATGACTTGCCGGGAATATGGTGATCGTCTATGAATATGTCGAATGATGCTCCCATTCGGGCGACGGCCTAATATTGCGGGTATGGCTGGCTGGCCACTCTCCAAATCCGATATCTCCCAATGCATAAACATGTCGCTGATGAACCTGTCATACCCATGGGCACTCGGTTGCTCAAGTATTGTCCATTGGGAGCGACGGACACGGTTCTTGCTCGGTCTTCCATCCGGGTCGGCACTCCCAAGCCAACTTTCCATCGAATGTGGTTACGAGAGATATAGGATTGGCCCTAGCCGTCAACACTTTCGACCGCAGACCCTGAAAGACTATAGCCACATACGTGAACCGTGCGGTTGCCTTTCCTGAAGCGGATCGCCTCACGACCACGGCACTGAAGGAGGCGGCATCATGTGCCCCTATTCGCCCTTTCTACAGAGCTGCGTCCTTACTAAATCAACGTATTCAAGCACATATTGATTTTCGTAGGCCAATTCATTGATATAGAACTCGCTGCAGGTGAGCTACTTCAGAAAGCACGAACAGCAACCACCATGACCCGCGGGTGTCCCATCTCAGCATCGTCGTAGCTTTAGAAGGACCGTTTCGTATATAGTCTAGTATTGATCTGGGTACTTTCTTAAGAGGGTGGTTCTTCCAAGATCTCACATTTAGCCCCTAACACATGATAACCAGCTGCGAGACCGTGGCACTTCCGTGGTTCCATGGTTGCTCTGATATGATGATTCAAGTGTATCTTGAAGACCGATCATAGAGCTGCTGTTAAAATAAGACCATGAACGAATACTCGACTAGACTGACATGCAATGCGGAAGCGCCATGATCGCTAACCAAAGCAGTTTTCGAGCCGGCGTCTATAATGCTAGCTGTTCTGAGATTTCATTCTTGTCAGATGGCGTGGCATATAAAGCTGGGTTGACGGTGTCGTGACTAGCCTGATGTACAATGACACCTTCTCCATTTACAACCCTTGTCGATAAAATAGCGAAATCTGCTATCTATTGCTGACGGCAGAATGGTGGATGGTCATCTTCCCCTGAACAAGGGTGACGTCAAATTGATGCTGGAATTATTCGCCTCCCGACGGATGATGAATTGGTAGGATCGAGGCCTGTTCACTATGTTTCATTCAGCATGCGTTTCAGCGTGGCCATGATCTCGCCCATTTTGTGGAATGCGAGACTGAGATGGGCCTCGTCTTCCTCGATCTGGAGCCGCGCGTCCATCATCGCGACAGCCTCCTCGGCCATCCTGAGGGGGACATTCACGTCCTGGCGCCCGTGGTATATCACCAGCTTGTGCGCGCGCACGAGCGAGTGATCTAGCTCGAAGCCCCAAGGCTTCGCGAAGAGCACGGCCTCGTGCGCCGTGCCGTTAGGCCCGTCCCGGAACGCCTCCCGTATGCTGGTAGTGAGGACCTCCAAGGTCTTGCCGCCGTCGGCCACGACCGCCTCCCGGTCCGGCTCCGGCAGGTTCTTAAAGCTCTGGGCCAGGGCCTCCTTGAGCCGGCCCGGCTGCGCGCTATCCCTCGCGACTTTGCCCAGGCTCGCATCGAACAGGTACGGCACAAGCCAGGGGGCCCAGAAGGCCAGGTTGAACACGAGGCGGTTCGGGAGCATCATGCCGCCCAGGCCGAGGCTGGCGGGGTACATGCTCGAGATGACCACGGCGCCCGCGAGTCGTGTGGCCGGGAGCGCATGCAGGCAAGCTAGCACATAAGGCCCGCCCCCGAGATTCCCATGACCGCAAACCGCTGGATGTTCAGGTGGTCGGCGAGGGCAGTGACGTCCTGCGCAAAGGACAGAATGCTACCCTGGCCTGAATAGGTCGACCCGCCATATCCCGGGCGGCTAACGGCAACGATGCGGAGACCCTGGCTCGCGGCGGATTCGTGGGTCACCTGACCCTCATAATGGGATGCCGGGAAGCTGTGGAAGTAGAATACTGTGGGGGGTTGCGCCGAGGTAGGCTCGGGCTCATGGACACCGAAGATGCCGTAGCAGAGAGTGCGTCCGTCTGATAGGGCAAAGGATCGTGTATCTGACATATTTGCGGAGATTGCTTCGAATACCCTCGAGCTGATATTGTTGAACGGCTTAGAAGTATTCGAGGTTTTGGGCTATTCTCGAAGGTAATGATATCTATAGGTGGCCCCTATATCAACCCTTGGAACAGAGAAATGAGACGAAACAAGCAGAAGACTATATATAGTAAAGTCGGGCTAATAGTCACCCCGCAGCCGCCTAACGTCGAATAAGGGACATGCCTGGTGCCTAGCCTGAATGGAACCTTATGCACCAACTTTTATAGTGTAAGTAGTATTACTCGTACCACTGCGGTTCCACTCGTACGTAAGTCTTGGCTTGACCGCTACTGGGCTAGTGGTGGCAGGTATAATTAAAGCAAGAGCTTGATGTTATAAAGTCAGGCAGGATATTGATTAATCATCGCTAGAAATTCTTAAATACAATGTTTAGTAAGTAATTAATAACATGCATAAAGGTCTATACGTAAACGGTCATGGTTCGGTCAATGCCACTACTCCTATCCCCCTAGTCCCGCCGCGCCGCCGGGTCGAGCAAGAACTCGTACTCGTCGCCCACGTAGGGAGCCGCCTCCTTGGGCTTGAACATGCCCTGGCCGTGGAGGCCGCGATCGAGCTCGCGCGCCGCCAGCATGGCCCTCTTGCCCTGCTTGAGGCGGTAGGCCTGGTACTGCGCGGCCGAGACGGCGGCGTAGAGGTAGCGCGGGTGCACGATGAGGGTCTGGGCGCCCTTCTGGCCGAAGCCGAACGAGGTGACGGAGAAGGCCTTGACGTCGTCGCGCGCCAGCCGGAGGGGCCGGTTGCAGAGCAGCACCTGCTCGAATCGCTCCAGCGCCGGGTCGATGTCGTCCGCGTTGCGGTTGCCCGGGATCACGCCCGCGTGCATGGCCTGCAGCCCGCCGTTGATGGCGTAGGCCCCCGACGCCCCCAGCCCGTGGCCCACCACCGACTTCTGCGCGATGGTGAAGAGCGGGTTGCCCGCCCGCCGCCCGAGGTGCCGCATCTGGTGGTCCAGCGTCGCGCACTCGTTGACGTCGTTGAGCTTGGTCGCGGTGCCGTGCAGGCTGGCGAAGGTGATGTCGTCGACCGTGAGGCCAAACACGGACAAGGAGCCCGCGATGGGGGAGATCTCAGGGCTGCCCCTCCAGTAGGACTGCCCCAGGGCACTACGGATCGCCTTCTTCTCGAGATGGGCCGCCTCTTGGACGCTCTGGACCCACGCCTCGGCCTCCTCGGGCGGGAGCGTATCCCCGAGGGCCATCTGGGCCTGGCTTCGCTGGTCCACGTCGCGGAGCGCGCTTTGGATCATCTTTGATCTGAAGGCAGGGCTCATCATTCCCTTAGTACCCTTGCTCAGGTTTCTAGGCTGCGTGGCGGCGGTAAGGATACCGCGACCGGGCGCCGGTACCGACCGGCCCAGCTTGTCCGAGGCCATGTGGGTCATGGCGACGATACCGTAGATGGGAAGACCCATCTCGAGAGCGAGAGATGCACTGGTCACCACCTGGATACCGATGCCTTCGCCCAGGACGAAACCATTACGGCTTGTGGTGAAAGGCCTGGACATCTCCTGCGGTGGGCGGCCGCATTTCTCCTCGTTATCCGCGTCAATGATGGCGTTGATCTCGCCGAATTCGTAGTAGATGGGCCTGCAGAAGACGTCGTAGCCTCCGGCGAGGCAGACCTTGGTCCTGCCGCTGATGATCAGGTCGCAGGCTGTGTCGAGCGACTCCAACGAGGTAGCACAGGTGCCTGCACCCGACTTCAGAGGGCCCGAGGCCGAAAGCAGGAGCAGGTTCAGCCAGGCAGCGGCGGTGCCGACAAAGGCCTCGGAAAGGTTGTCGCTGGGGACCTCGCGGCCCAGCAGGCGGTGTTCGTGCATGCGCTGCAAAGCCGGGAGGCCGCCCGCGCCCGACCCGAGGCAGTTGCCGACCTCGGAGACGTGGATGTAGCGGTACAGCTCATAGACGTCCGTGATGCCGGCGCAGAGGAAGGCCTCGACGGCGCACACCAGCGCAAAGAGGCCCGGGCGGTCGGTCTGCGCCGACACCTCGGGCGGGATGCCATACCTGGCAGCGTCCCAGCCCTGGGGGATCTGGGCGCCGACGAAGTAGTGCGTGTTCAAGGCCTTGGGGATGAAGATGGTGGCGCCGCTGCGGATGCGGACCGTCGCCGAGGAAGAATCGCTGCTCAGCACCTCGACGGCGTCTCCGTGGCGCCGCTTGAGCTCCTCGGCTGCCTGGGGAGAGCAGTCGAAGGGTGGCAGATCCTCTTGCGTGCCCACCTCGTGGAGCATGTCGCGCAGCCGGGGGTTGGGGTTGCTGAACTCATCCGTCTCGAGAATGCGTATGCCCGTGTGCTCGCGAATGCGGGCCTCGAACTTGGCCTTCACGTCCAGGTCCTTGATGGGCGCACCCGATTCGCATTCCACCCATCCAGGGCCGGCTGCGGAACCCTTGTGGGTTCGGTTTCGCTCGTACTGGATGTAGCCCATCATCCACGCCAGCTCGATGCACCCTTCTACGGAAAACTCGCCCTCGGCCTCCAACTCCCATCGTGTCCGAGAGCTGCCCGCTGATCCCAGCTCGGCGAACCCTGTGATAACCACCATAGAGTCCAAGTCGTAGAGCTCTTTCAGATCAGCCGAATTAGGTGGGATTGCATCCTCATAACGTTCCGGGAGAACAGGGAAGGGGTTGTGCAGTTTGGCTCGGGCCTCTGACGGTTTCGGAGTCTGTGTTTCTCCAGACCGGCCACTCTCCATGTTCACTTCGTGCTCGGCCTCCTGCTTCAGCTGCTTTCGAACGGTTACAAGGTCTTGGATGGAGTCACGGATGGCCGCGATCTGCTTGCCCATGTCGGGAACCGCGCCGAGGCCACCTGTGAAGTCGCATACGATGGGCTCCATGACGCAGGCCTCAGCCAGGTTGGGCGTCATGACCAGAGCCAGAAGGGTGGCCATCTCCTCGGCCGAGAAGGTCCTGGCGCCGAGCTTCTCGATGCCCTCAGCGAACAGGTCATTCGTGGTCATTAGACCCGTGCCTCTTGCCCATCCCATCTTCACACCGCAGATCGACAGGGAGTCGACCCAAGGTTCGGACGAAGCTTTGTTCAGCAGAGCTTCAAGAGCGAGCTTGGACTCGGCATAGAGTCCGTCGTTTCCATATTGGCCATGATTAGGAGACAAAGGTACCAATACCTGGGTTGCATGGTTCAGGACACCGCGGCGCCGCTTCGAGCTCACAATGCTGCCCATCAGTCTGAGGGTATTCGTCAGCATGATGCGGAGCGCTAGCTCTGAGACTGAATCCACATCCTCGAGATTCTTTCCATTGGTAGAGATAGCTGCGAAGGGGACAAGATGGTCGATCTCCCACCCTAGAACAGTGTTGATATACTCGACCAAGCCGTTCACGTCTTGCACGCTGCCCTGGTTGAATGGCAGCAGCACCAACTCGGCCCCAGGCTTGGCATATTGTGCATATAGTTGCGAGATGACCTTTCTGTTTTCGGGTGTCAGGCGACCGGTGCATAGAGCTACGCGGCCGCCAGCCTGGAGCAGGAGGCGTGCCAGCATGAAGCCTATGGAACGTTGGCCAGCCCCAATAATCAGCGTGGTGCCTTCGACATTGAGTGCTTTCTCGACTCCGAGGCATCGCTCAGTCTCATGTAATTGGCTGGTGAGACTGGTGTTAGTCTCCCATATGCCAGCTTTGCTCTTGGTAAGCAGTCGAACTGGCCACAGCCCACTGGACATGAGCGGAGACGAGGACTCCTCGCCGCTGGAAGAGGAGGTGCTAGACCGGACGAATTCCCAAGAATTGGTAGTCTCCGGAGACATGGCTTTGTTGCCCCATACTGCTGCATCGGCTGCCACCTCGGTATAAATGATCTCTCCGTCGTCTGAGATGGTTGTACGTGGAATGGTTTTGCGGCTGGGTCTCACGTATGCCTTTGACTCGGGTTTAAAGCACGATGGCTGGTCATCGTCTTTCAACACGTTACGAAGAAGTGAGAGACAGAACCTGGAAGTCTGAGACTCTGGTTTCTTCTCCCATTTCTCGAGCAGGAACTGGGCGCACCGGCATAACCGGCTAGTCTTGCGCTCGCGCAATCGCTCGCTCTCGGTCTCGATCCAGGCCTGGAGCTCGTCGTCAGGTAACGACTCGGCGCGCGTGATGGCTCCGGACAGAGTCACGTAGAGGTCCTGCACCGCCCAGTTCCATCCCGATTGGTATCTGTATACCATCTCAGGCCGGAAATAGGGCTGCGTACCCTTGATAAACTCGGGGCCGAGTTCATCGGCAAGGTGACTCGGGATGTCGTTCTCTTCGGCGACAGCAGCCTCAGGACCCGGTGTCTGGTCGGCCGTGACATCTTTGAAGTGCTTTGACATGAGAGCTGAGAGGTCCTGGGCGAATTGCGCTAGCTGGGGACTGCTCGTTTGTTCAACAGGGGCGCCAGAGTGAGCCGCGTTCTGTTGAACCTGGGCTTGCGCGCGCTGCAGGCCACGTGCTTGCATGAAAGAGTCTGCCCATTGTTGCACAGTCTTCCAGGACTCCTTCTCATCCGTCAGTCTGGAGGGGATGCTCTCAAATTCCACGGTCAAAAGGAGAGAATCCTGGTGGCCCTGTTTCAGCCCAAAGACGTTCCGAAGATGAGCTCGCAACTTCGAGACCGAGATGGACGGGGCCAGCTTTGCCGACACTTTCTTCGTGAGCCACTCGCCCAGGAAAGTGCCGAGCTTGCCCGCGTACGTCTTTTGCAGATCCTGAGTCAGTTCTGCAATGGCTACGTTCTCCACAGCCTCGGGAAGCTGTCCGAATTCTGCCGCCAAATTGCCGATTATCTCATTTTGAAGGGCGGATCTGCCTGTGCGAGTTCTCGAGTCAATTTGTCTGCCCGAAGTTGTGGGAGCTTCGCCGTGGACTTACCCTTCGCGAGGAACTTGATGGATTGGGTGGCATCGACACCGGGCTTGGTGACCTTGAGTCCAGAGGCCACGATGGCCAAGACCGCTTCCGTGGCTGTAGGAGGCGTGTCCTCGATCTCGACGGCGCTGGCAGGTTGTCTGGTGGGAGCAGCGGGTTCTTCCACAGGAGCAGGCGCTGGCGCCTGTACAGAGGCCAGAGCAGCGTCTTGTTCGTCTTCTTCTTCATCCTCGCTCTCAGGATCAGGCTCATTTGCTTTCCGGATTGCTTCCAACTCATCTGCGTAAGTCAAGCAGTCCGGGGGATTCTCAGAACTGCTGCGGTCGCCAGTTTGGGCCAACGTCTTCATCATCATCGATGTTAACGTGTTCGAAGGTCCTATCTCGATAAACCGCTGATGGTCCTTTCGCATACTCAGCAGCGAGTCTTGAGTAGCGATCCTGCATTTCCCGTTTAATTGTACTGTTGTTTGGGACAGGAAGAGCTCATTGTGAAACATACCATTGGACTGGGGACGAGAGTTGGTGCCTGTGACGGAAGTCAGTTCGCTAGTTCACTATCACTTCAGGAGTTATTGGCGAATAGTATTACTTACTCGAGTAGAGCTAGCACCATCTCGTAGGTCAGCTCGTTCTCCATCTTGCCATCGCCTTTTGCTATTACTGCTGCCATGGTTGTAAGACGAGGTTCGCTTGGCCGATGTTTGGTTTCGTAGGAGGTCCGATAATCCTGCTGAATACACTCAACCCAGTTTGGGGAGTTCAATAGTATATAATTTCCAAATTGAGTGAGCTCGATATCTGCAAAGGCCTGTAGCATTGTAATGGGGCTAACGGCATGCCCCTGGCAGTTTCAGCTACATGACTGGCACTTAGCTAGCAAGACCAATCTGCTCTCGTACCACCAGCTTGGGTCGTCAGGGCAGTACACGATGTTGCCAATGGCACGCGGCGGCCCCGAGCAGATGGTAGACCCACCACAGATGGAAGGGTAGATGGGTATGTGGGTGGTGGCGCCACTGGTGGGGGGTGCAGGGGGAGTGGTGCCACTGGTTGATGCCGGTGCCCCTGGCAGTGGCGCCACCCATTCTCATTGCCTTGTGGGGGGATGATCCTGGGTGGAGCCAGTATCAGAACCAAATATACACTTTCGCATCTCCGTGCCTAATTTCCAAGCTCATAGTTCCTGTGCTAAACCTAGGTACGTTATAGGAGTATACATCAACACCCTGTACTATTCCATGATGGATGAGAAGAGAGCAGCAGGCCACAGTCAGCTAGCGAGAATTGGCCGTACTCAATCTAAAGGATCCCTTATTACTCATCTACTTAGGTAGTCTACCTACCTATCGGTAAGTCTACATAATATAATCACGCATCAGTGACCAAGTATCTAATTATGTATGCCAAGGTTGCA
Organism: Apiospora pterosperma; assembly: GCA_019976485.1. Lineage (NCBI taxonomy): Eukaryota > Fungi > Ascomycota > Sordariomycetes > Amphisphaeriales > Apiosporaceae > Apiospora > Apiospora pterosperma. The sequence continues at coordinate 399,519 of JAFBMP010000009.1, forward strand.
CCACTCCCCAGAATAAACAGGCCTAGAGTATGGAACCAACATCTTCTTAAGCTATACTATAGCGATAGCACCACTAGCCCAGCCATCAGGGCTCGAGGTAAGCCCCTAATCTCGAAAGGAGGTCCCGCAAGTGTCTGGAACCCACTGTGTCTGCATAGATTTGCCGCTGAAAATCATGAGAGGTGGTCAAACGAGACCGTATCCGGACACTGTCTCTAGAGCAGTCATTCAAGCCAGCTTATTAGAGTCTTTAACAGCCGGCAGGCCTAGTAACTAGAGGAGCGTCACATACCCCTGAGGCGCTACTAATTTCATCGACTTTGGACTAATGCTTGCGAGGTATGGTTCGAACGTTCGACATATCGTATCGGTCGAAGAACCGGATGATATTCCCTTCGCAGGCGGCTTTGGTAATTTTATAATCGATAGTAAGGGTCCAGCCCTTCCCAAAGACGTGTTAGCTGCCGGAGATGTACAGGGAACGTTGGACGAACTGTCGGGATCGGAGGTAGGGGGCGGTCCGGATCGAAACGCCATCGATGACGAGGTCTAGGGGCTGGGCCATACCCATTTCGGCCGAATAACCTGGTTCTAGGAATTAAGAAGATGTAATTTCTTTCTCGTTAAGATGTGCAATAAAGATAAGTAGAAGATTGACCCAAGAATGTGTCGCGTTGTGGCGTGGCCCTTGGAGGGGGTCGGCCTTCCCAACCATCACAAGACCGTCCCACTGAAACTGAATTTGTCCGGGTTGGCGTTGGACCAGCTGTACTGCTTGATCTGGGGGCTTTCAACCGACAGCGTATACATTAACCCATCGCGGCTAAGGGCGATGGCAGCGAGTGGCGGCTCATCTGGCTTGTTCATGGCTGTGAAGCCCGCCTCGTTCTCGAACGACGTCGGCACATTCTTGGTCTCGTTTTTCCACTGGCCTGATTTCGCCAGCCAGCTCGCCGTTATATTGCCGCTGTTGTGGTCCAGGGCGAGCACCAAGCCGAGGGAGTTTATGGTAGACTGTACCACCGCGAGGCGTTGTTTATCAGGTACGTGGTCGATGACTCCGCCCCGATCACCTGCACAATTAGTATGAGAGACCAGGTTAGCTAGTTGTCTGTTTGTCTCTTCATTACGAACATCATTGATGAGGACGTATTTGGGGGAGGGGGCGGGAGGCGCTTTCTCACTAAATGTCCAGGTGAAGTTCCCATCCCCGTTGAAGATATAATTTTCAATTAAATCCCCTCGGTGGTAGAAGTAGCGCGCCTGTGTCATCATCGTCGTATCGACTTTATTGGATTCCGCATCCCAACGCGGGGTCTGAAACATGCCCAGGCCCGAGGCTGCGTTTGCGCTGACGATGTATTGCTTGTTGGACCAGTCGTTCCCGTTGGCCCACCACAGACTCCCATCGGTCGTTTGGAAGATGATCATGCTCTGGTTCAGGCAGCCGACTGGGCAGTAGTGCGCCATGGCAGCCAGAGCTGTATTAGGCGCTGCGGGCTGAGACGTCCCGTTCCACAGTTCGCCCGGGACCCATGTGCCCAAGGGGTCATCCGAGGTGGTGCGTATGTCACGAATCATAGCCCCGGTGTCGAGGTAGTACAGACAAAGCACAGGACCTTGGGGAGTCGGGATGACGACAGAGGCCAGAGGCGTGCTCTCCTTCGGGTTCAAAGCGATGGTCGTACCAGCAAGCAGCTGTGACTCGACTTCGATGTCGGCCCAGGATGCCGAACCGGTTTTGCTATGTTTTAGCCGCAGCTTCCCTTTCCGCTGGTAGAAGACCGCCTTGTGGTCGATGTTCGAGGAGTCGGGCCAACCGACAGCGCTGAGCTGCGACAGGGTCGGGGCTGCATCGTCCGGCGGATGGTGGAGTGGGTGCCGGGGGGCTTCATTAGTCTTGGATTCCCGGCTTAAGACGCCGGCAGCGATGCCACCCCCGATGGCGCCCAATATCAATAGGGTTAATACGACCACGAGTACCCAGAACTTTACGGGGGACAGGCCACATCTAGATCTTTTGTGTCGTCTTGGGAGGTCTTTCGTAGGCTCCGTGGCGGTATTATCCGGGCCACTTTCGCCATTGACGCCGTAGCCGTTGAGATCGAAAGCCGGATCACCGTTGGGGCAAGTATACAGGATCTTTTCGGCTGCCACCGGGACGATAACCTTATCTCCAGAATACGAGACCTCAAGCGTGCTGTATGGATCTCGGTCGCTGTGCAATCTCTGATCTGACATGTTGGTAATGGGTAAGTAATGAACACTGGTTCCGGGCCCTTGAGATAGTGTTGCCTTTGTGAGTGGTATAAAGATGGAGAACTCAAAGAGTTGGTCCAAGAAGTGACATGGCCACGGAAAAGCGTCAGCAATATGCCTTGCAGTAATCCGAAGTGTAGTACACGCTCTGTTCAACTTTTACAACCATAACTGGCAAGCCGGTAATAAGGCTGGAAGTGAGCTACTTTAAGGGGTCAGCAATATGCCTTGCAGTAATCCGAAGTGCAGTACACGCTCTGCTCAGCTTTTACAACCATAACTGGCAAGCCGGTAATAAGGCTGGAGGTGGGCTATTTTAAGGGGTCAGCGTTAAAATAAGCCCCCAACCAGTCATGGTGCCAAGATCATTAATTGGGTGGCAACCTTCCCCCCCCCTTTGTATTTAATATGCATTACTACAACATGGAAGATCATCGACCTGTTTCCTAGACCAATGGGAGTACCTGCAAGGATTCTTCTGCAGTCATACAGGGGGCGGTTAATGTTCATTTGACGATCTGGTATGCCGTACATCCGACCCAGCCACGGGTTTGAATAAGGCAGACAAGAAGCTTGCGTATGTTGGCCTGTGATGGCCGCGCACGAGTGACTCACCGCGGACAGTGTTGAATTTCCGTGTATGAGATGGCAGATTGGCGACTGGCACAACAGGTGGGGTCTGCATTTCGCTTATAGCTAAGTACTCAAGTAAGTAGGCTGTGTAGCTGACGATGGCAGTTTTGTTTCACTTGTTGACGCTACTGTGTCGGGTGCAGCTGCGATGGTGGTTGCCATTTTCCGGGTTGTCTGCCACATAATCCGCTGGCTGCCTTCTTAGCTTTTGGCGCTGGCAGATACATAGCCGGTGCTTTTATATCGTGGAAGGCTCTTGGTGGAGGAACTGGATGGATGCGGCTTCCTTCGCTCGCATATCTGGATAGCGTGGGATGAACAAGCGTGGGGATAGTATAGACCCTGAACAATTGCAGCGTCAGCAGCAATCGAACGCAAATTGCCTGTTTTCCTTGGGATTTCAGAAGACGAGAGATGGTGGGGTAATTAATTTACAGGGCGAGACAGCCCGCTATCGATCTGAAAGACCGCAGTACTTGGCTCCTCTGCTCGAACCCGACCGATGTAAGGGCCTTATATTATTGGGCTGCATCATCCTCAGCGGACAGTACCGAACCCAGAAGACTGGTCTCGCTAGCCCTATGGGCACATGGTCGAGAGCCTCTGGATGCCCGGGCACCAACGGTGGTTGTGGCCCAGAACCCCATATGTGCCGAAGATGACGTTCACCGAGCCCCTATTAGTAGATATGTTTGTAGACGTTTTTAAGAATCAATTACAGCACTAAGAAGAGCATACACGCTCAGCAGCTTCTGGCTCTCTATGTTTTGTCTGGCACAAAGCAATGCAAGTGTAAGTGCTCTCTCATATTCAAATAGGTAAGGTACTTGTGAAAATGGAGGGGTGGAGACACTGGAGAGCGATAATGGGCCGTTATCAGCCACATGTGGCTGACTGGTGTATGTTCAAGATTATTATGATTCATTCGTAGGCTTTGGAATCCTCGTAGCCAACGAAACCCACCGAGTAGGCGGCTGGCTGCCAGTGCTCCTCGGTCTGCCGACATCCCCCGCCATCGTCCGCCGCCGTTCCCAGCTTGACCTGGATCCATTTCCGGACCGTCGCCCCACACACGACCAGTATCTCCTCGCTAGTGTTCTTTTGGAATGCCAGTGCCAGCATCGTGCGAGAGCCTCGGACCTCCAAACACGGCAACAGCTCTTCCAACTGCGCCCTGGGGCTGCCGGGGTTTCGGTGGTGTTGCATATGGATCTCCCCATCCCCCGAGGACCAACGCGACACCAGCTCGTTGTTCCATAGTTCGAGCGCCTCCTCCAAGATGTGAAGCAGGTCGTTGTGAAGGTTCGCGCATTCTCGGAAGAAGGGCTGCATCATCATCTGAAGGATGTCCCCCCGCACCCCTATTGGCCACGGTGTCGGCGCTTGTTTGTCCGATGCAGGACCTGCCACGAAGGACTCCTGTAGCACCAACCACATCGTTAATCAGGAGAACGGCCGGACGGTCGTGTTTCCACTCACAGTCTCGGCGTCTTGCCCGCTGGCTCCCCGTCCACAATATCCACGATGACGGCCATTTATTGAGCATGAGCTTGCCGCTGAGTTTTTGAGCTGTCTGGACAAACCAAAGAATTCTTTACTCTAGTTATGCGTAAGTAAAGTGGCGATTATAGGGGCCGTTGGTGTGTGCATGCTTACTTACCGTCTCGAACACCCGTTGTATCTTGCACCCGGAAATACCATGGCCAGTAATCTTGACGGCGCCATAAGTTGAAAGAGAGGCCAGAAGGGTCCTGAGGGCCTTGGTATGCTCCACTAAGGGTTTCTCGTAGAGCAGTTCCCGCGAGGGCTCCTCATACTCGTAGAAAAGGGAGATATCGATAGTAGGGATACCCATAGAAGTGGATTCGTCGAATAATTAGTTGCCTTAGGTTGGATTAAGTGCCTACTCCAACAGTCTGCTTTATGTACCTCCTTAGTTTAAATAAACAAATGTCATGTTTTATATACATGCACTTCTAGGAAGACAAGCGTCGAGCAGCGGTAAATTGGAGAAGCGGGACCCGATCCAACAAGGCGGCATGAAAGTGCATCTCATTATACGAATAAGGTTAATCACGCCGGCCTGTGCGAAAAGTATAACACACGAGTGGCACCACCAGCGTCTGGACTATGCAGCGCCTGTTAGCTACGACTCTGTGCCCCCACCTGGCCTGGGGGAGCCGCAGTGGAGCCACTACCTTTAATAAGTAACCTACTCCGCGAGACTGGTTGCCTGGAACAAAGGCCCGGCTACGCTTGCCTCGGGGCCACCACGTTGACTATGAAGCATAACTCGGCAAGGGTCATCGTCCGGTACACACCAGCCATGGAGACTGGGTGTGGGAAAGATGGAGTGAACTGGCTCAACGAGACCACCAACGCAAAAACTACATCATTGTTTTGTAACTCGCACCCAGGATGGCAACCATACGCGGCGCTGAAGCCGAATGTCCGTCAATGAGTCTGGGCCCCGCTGGCGATGTTGACTGGGTTACAGGCGACACTCCCCTGGAGGCTCTTGTGCGCGGACCGCACGACAATGAGCTGTTTCTATCAGCCAGAGGCCCTCCACGGCTCCCAGAGCAGCCGGTCGTGATTTTCGAGGCGGGAATCGGCGCGTGCAGCTCCTCCTGGGCGCCGGTTCGGCGCCTGCTGGACCCGCGCATCCGCAGCTACAGCTACGACCGCGCCGGGTACGGCCGCAGCCCCCGCGCGACGTCGCCCCGCACCGGCAGCGCCCTGGCCGAGGAGCTGCTGGGCCTCCTGTCCGCGGCGGGCGTGCGGCCGCCCTACATCTTCGTGGCGCACTCGTTCGGCGGCCTCGTGGCCCGCGAGGCGGTCGCCGCCGCCGCGCCCGATGCCGTCGTCGGCCTGGTCCTGGTCGAGGCCAACCAGGAGAGGACGCACGAGACGCTGCGGGCGCCGCTGCGGCCGCTGGCCGCGCTGGCCGGGCCCAGGATGCTGGCGCTGCTCGACTTGACCGGCATGCTCGCGGGCAGAGACCACTACACGGTCGACGAGCTGCGCCGGCTCACGTCGGATGCGGAGAGGGAGGCCGAGATGAGCACGGGAGCGGCAGAGCTGGCCCTCATAGAGACGAGCTCTGAAGCACTCGCCCGCAAGGGCCAGTTCGAGACTATGCCTCTGGGCATGCAACCCGTGACTGTCATACGGGGGGACACAAAACGAGACTATCAGCGCGTTATTTCTTCCATCCCGCATTCCGATCTAGACAGCGAATCCAGGCAGACCTTGGAAAGGGTCATTCGCTTTGTCGAAAAGGAATTTGATGCCCTGGACGACAGCCTACAACGAGAGCAGATGTCCTTGTCTGCCAACAGCCGCTTCGTGCGGGCCCGGGGTGGTGGTCATGCGGTGCTTGCAACTGAGCCCCAGCTCGTCGCGGATGAGGTGACGAGTGTGTGGGAGAGCTGTCTGAGTGGCGGATTCTGATCACGGAGGAATGGAAGCAAGTGGTGGGAGACGGATCAGGAGGCAACATTCACAGAGGAGATACATACCAGAAATTATCATTGGGGATGACAATAGACAACAACGGAAGACGAAAGGTTATTGAGTTTGAATAAACCACCGCGTTGATTATTTGAACCGTCTAGCAGGGGACCCACCGAGAATCATGCCTTCGGCTGTGAAGTGAATCCAGCGTCAAGTGGAAGCGCTGCACTAAACTTTCAGAGGCCTATATTTGATGACTTCACCTCCACTTGAACCAACACTTGATGAAGCATCGTGTCTGCATTCCTAGAAAGTGTAGCAGCGCAGCTGGTGTGAGAGCTGACAGCATGGAGACTGGGTGACCCTTTCAAGGGGATATTTCCTGGTGGCTCACCCCCTAGCCAGTTGCTGCCATGCCTAAGATATGGGACTGCTATGGGTTTACAAATGACTAAGTTCTAGGTTGGACTGCGGATTGTTCTGGCAACTCGAGTGCATTCCTGAAGATAACTTCAAGATGCCGACGTAAGACGGTAACCCCCACGATAGCAATTTAAATATTAGCAGGCCCGTACTTCACATCAGCACCACTTTAGTGATTGTAGAGAAAGGGGTTACCATAGTAAATACGGAAAGGTGGTAATATAAGTGGCAATTAAATAGTTAGAGTTGCGGTGAGGCTCACTAGAGGCTATACTTGAGAGTTTCTTGGCGGCAGAGCATAGATATCTCTAATACCGAGCCAATGAACGTTTTCAAGTCACGTGAAGTTAAACATAAGCATTACAAAGCAATCGTTAATCGGAATCTTGCATCTATAATATAAAGTCCTATAAACAGTCCGTTCGGCGACTTTACAAGCTATGTTTAGAAAATCCCCGATAATGCCACATAAAAGTAGGCATCTATATCTGCCCATTTCCGCCGCAAGATCAATTCTAAATACATCTTCTGATTCTGGCCTCTCCTTTTTCCCTGATAATCAAGATGGTGAACGAATCCACGGACCGAGTCCTTTTAGGCCCTGACGACAGCGGAAGAGCCTCGAATTGAATTGGGGACCCTTGCGGACCGCGTTTCTCGACGTCTCACTACGGCACTGCATTTCCCGGCTCTCCACACAGGGCGTCTTGGCCACCAAAGGGGCGAAACTCAGCCTGTGGAAAGAACTGGGTGAAGAGGCTTTTGCTCGTGGTTAATCCATCAATTTTGACTCTGGCTGGCGCCAGCCAATGGATTCGACACGACGCGACGCAATCTCCAAACAGAATACCCAAACTCTAATTATTCGACCAGCAAACTGGAGCGCATCCAGAGCATCATCCTGGGATAGCAGTGGAACACCCCCAAGATTGGCAATCAAACGGGGCTAAGGAGCAACGGTGTGGTCGTTGGGGGCTTTCGCTTTTTGCGTACCTGAACTTTATTATTGTCATCCTTGTTGTCATATTCTAAAACATCGCTATGCATGTACGTGTGTATGCTTGTACAGTCTAATGAGAATACATATTGGTCTACGTCTAGGGCTGTGTGAGCTGAAGGGCCCGTCTCGTCGCCCATATGCGTTCTATAAGCATCTTGAGCTGGTCCAGCATCACGTCCGTCTCCTCTTCCAGCTGCTGGATATACTCGACCGCCTCGGTGAGCACCTCGGCCTTGTTCATCCGGTTTGTTGTCGCTGCGGCTGTAGGGGTCGTCGACCCACTCCCAGTGTAACCACGGGTGGTGGTGGTGCCACCACCCCCCTCGCTGTGATTGGCGTCCGGCCCCCCCATCGGGTGGTCCTGCGCCACGATCCGCCGCGATCTCTTCCGCTTCTCTATGCAGCGACGCAGGCCCTCGAACTTCTCGTTGATGCCCGCTCGATAGCGCTTCTCGATAACCGAGTGCGCCCGGTGGGGCCGTGGCAGGGAGCCCCCGTTGGCCTCGCTTCTCGTTTCACTGCTGCGGGCGGCTGACGCATGCATCCGCGATTTGGAAACCTGGACCTTGGGCTTTTCCGAGGAGCCCCACACGATGGATTCAGATGTCTTCCGCAGCGTCGGTTCCATTTGGGACGAGTGAGGGCTTTGGACCTTGGTATCGCTCGACCCCTCGGTTGAGTCGGGTCGGAAGTCGGCAAACATGTCCCAGGAGTTGAAGTCCAGGGAGGTCATAGATGATAAGGGGGCGCTCGAGAGTCCTGAGTATTGGTTGGATGGTAATGCTGGAGGTTTTTCGAGGTCGTAATGGCCCAAATAGTCGAAAGTCGTGGCATTCATTCCGTAATCCAGTGAAGGTGGTGGAGTAGGCTGGCCAGTGTAGTGGTTTTGGTGGTGGAATGAAGGCTCCGAGTGTGGTGGTGTCATGGCACAACCGTGGGTCTGCATCTCGGGCTGTAGATAGTATGCACCAGGCTTGTTGTGCATTGCTCTGTCGGTATGGTGGTCCAATAACAGTGGTTCGCCAAACAGCCGGGAGCAGAGAATAATGCTGTCCGCCATATGGTCCGCCATATGGCCCGGCGCGTGAACGCTTGGGGCATTGGTCGGTTGACCATTGCCCCGATCCCGATCCCGATCTGTTGGAGATGGCGGGTGGTAAGGAACATGATGTGATTGCTGGGCTTTATCGCGTGCTTGTGGCCTCAAGAGGCCAGTCCGCAGCAGATCAAGGTTGCCGTCATCGTCATGTAGCAGGGCTTCCACTGTGGCTATAAGCTGCTCACGCCTACTCTGCGGGGTACACGTACGAGGCCAGGACATAATGCGCAGAGCAACAACACGATGGCGATGGTAATTTGATAAGGATATGGCACTTTTGGTAACTGAACCTCTACACGCACCTGAAAGCACGCAATGCTCTCTTAAATATAAACACCTGTGCGTGCTTAGGTTTGTTCCTTCGTTGTAGACGTACTCGGCCCATGCTTGCTAGATACTTAGGTCTATCTCCGTCCTCCAAGGGCTATTAAACTTACTATACTCTTCCTTGGCCGGGCACTGTGTCAACAAGAATAGACCCAGCGAGGGGGTTTTATATTCATTGAACATGGTTCCCAAACCCATATTAAACCTAAAACTAACGTTGATTTTAACCGACCCCAGGATCTGATCTTGGAGCTTTTCACATGACAATAGGGTGTAAAACGTGGTAGCGCCCCGAAGCAATGCGACTCAAAGCGTCAGGCACCTGAGTCAGTCACGGTCAATCTTGCAGGGCTCCAGATAAAGTCCAAATAGAGTGCATGGATGCATGGTCCAGGCTCGCATCGGTCGGTGCAACAATCCCTCCGCGCGTCTAGCTTCAAATGAGATCCCAAGGCTGAGGGTCGGGACTATGCAATGGTTATAAGACCAGTCACGGATCGCCATCTAGCTGACTACCGCGCGCTGGAATGAAGACCCGGATAAACCTCCAAAAGCCCAGCTCGACTCCCACGTCGTGCTTTCCCATCACCCAGCTATGAAGACCGACGAGTCTGCCAACCCGTGTTCCGCGTCGGACGACCAGTCGGACAAAAGCCCCCCAACAGCTCGCCACCGGAGAAAGAGGCACAGAGAGACACGCCGAGGCAGGATGACGATGATACCGAGCAGCAGTCGAACGAGACGGGGTATCCTCCGCTGTGGAAGACACTGCTGATTGTGTCTGGGCTCTTCATGGGGGTTTTCCTTGTCGCGCTTGACCAGACCATCATTGGCACGGCCATCCCCAAGATCACGGATGAGTTCAAGACCATACAGGATGTAGGCTGGTACGGAAGCGCCTATTTCTTGACGAGCACGGGTACGTTGTCGTCTTCACCGCCCGCCGCTGGTGCATGCCAAGCATCCGTACCTCCTAATAAGCCATTTCTCTAGCGCTGCAACCATCGTACGGTCGCATATACAAGAACTTCAATGTAAGTTTCCGCTGGCCCCCCCAAGTGTCGCGCTGGTGGATCATGTTGACTCGGCCTTGGTTCTCAACAGGCCAAATGGAGCTTCCTGGCAGCCATTTTCCTATTCGAGCTAGGATCTCTAATTTGCGCTTTGGCCCCGTCGAGCTCCGTCTTGGTGGGGGGCGGTAAGCGAGATCCGGTCCCTTTCCGTGCCGCTATCCGTGTGTGTCTCTTTATTGACCCAGGTTGTGTCTACAGGGCCGTGGCTGGCCTCGGCGTTGCCGGGATTTTCTCTGGTTGCACCGTCATCATGGCTTACATTAGTCAGTGCAAACTCTATCAAGACTTGGCTCTTGAGGCCGCCCCCCCGGGTCCTTGCTAACTGGCGAATAGTCCCTCTGCCTAAGCGCCCCCTCGCCTTTGGCTTATTTGGCGCTGTCTGGGGTATAGCCTTCGTTGTGGGACCCCTCCTGGGTGGTACCTTCACCGATCATGTGACGTGGAGGTGGTGCTTCTACATCAAGTGAGTAAAACAGTCCCCCTGTGGTCGTGGCAGCTCGACGTGCTGACCATGTCGTTTCTGTAGTCTCCCCATCGGTGCCATCTCTGCCGTTGTCGTGCTCGTCGTATTGGATCTACCCCCAAGTGTAACGAAGGCAGCAAGAGACAAATCCGTCGTGGAGCGTGTCCGCGAGCTCGACCTTATCGGTGCTGCTCTTCTGACGGCGGCCGTTACCTGCTTGCTTCTGGTCCTTCAGTGGGGCGGAAAGGAACGTCCGTGGAGCGATGGCCGCATCATCGGCCTCCTCGTCGGCTTTGCTCTCCTCACCATCGCGTTTGTAGGGACACAGATCTGGTTCGGTGAGAAGGCGACACTGCCGCCACGAATTATGCGCCAGAGAACCGTGGCGTCGTCATGCGTCTTTATCACTCTGTTCAGCGGTTCCGCGTACCTCTTCATGTACTACCTTCCCATTTTCTTCCAGAGCATTCGTGGTTCATCTGCAGTCACGTCGGGGATCCAGCTGCTGCCTATGCTATTGGGTCTCGTCGTATCCTCCTTTCTCGTTGGTATGTTTGTTACAGCCATCGGGTACTACACCCCGCCCCTGATCGTCAGTACTGCCATCTTTGCCGTGGGTGCTGGCCTGATCACTACTTACGATGGCGAGATGTCCAATGCTACATGGATCGGGTACCAGATTCTGGCTGGCGCGGGATTGGGTGCTGGATTCCAGATCCCACAAGCTGCGGTCCAGACCGTCCTCGCACAAGACGACATCCCCATCGGGTCTTCGGCCATCATCTTCTCCCAGAACCTGGGTGGTTCCATCTTTGTCTCAGTAGGTCAATCTGTCTTTCAAAACAGCCTGTCATCCTCTCTTCAGAGGCTGGCACCCACGTTGAATCAGGGTCTGGTCTTCTCAGCAGGGGCGACTGGCATTCGAGCAGCACTGAAGAGCGCTGGAGAAGAGGCTGCATATCAGTCGGTGCTTTCCTCTTACACATTAGCGCTCCAGGATACTTTTCGTGTCAGCTTAGTCCTGGGACTTGCGGCTTTCGTCTGTTCACTGTTTGTGGAGTGGAAGAGTGTCAAGAAAGGAAACAATGGCGACAGTGACGAGAGCCACGTGAATCTCGTCGGCTAGCTGCGCGGTAGAAAGAGAAAGGCCGAGCCCCCCCAATGAAAATTTGAATAAGTGAGTTGCGTGTATTAGAGATTGTCTTACAAGTTTCGATTGTATAATTAGAATAAAACCTTTAATACCATTAAAATTACTATGTTATAAAAGCATATTTTGAAAATAGTAGTCAAGTTATAGAGTTCTACATATAATTAACAAGGAACAACATTACATAATCATCTATAACGTTAAGACTTTCTTAGGGCTCGTAAGTAGTAGAACAGTATTAACTAAGTAAACAACAGTAAAAGTGCAGGAGAACAAAAGAAAATAGATGTAGACTTGTAGCTAACAGCAGCATACTTCATAACTAAAACAAAGGGGGAAATGCATTTCACTCATGACTTGGCAGCTAGTGCCGCCAACCGAGGCGAGCCTGTGAGCTTAACCACCATATCCAAGTACGCTTTGTCAAGCGCAAAGGGCTTCCCTGTGACGTTGGGTATCCATTTGCCCACAAGGTCTTCTGCCCTGACATGCTCGTTGCTGACCGCACTGACCAACGACCGGCGAAACAGCTTCCCCATGGCCGACATCAAACTGGAATGGAACGGCACGTCAATTCCCGGCAGTGGAATCAAGGCCTTTCCAGGTTTCATCGTGAGCTCGGTCGCGAGGAGCTTTGTCAGGGACCCCTCCGCCGCGTACTCATCGACGAGCTGACGAGCACGCTCCGAAACGCTGGGATATGATGCGACGTCACTCATACGGAGCGTGTCCGTCACCCTCCGCAGGAGGTCGAGGCACCTCTTGTCGCCAGCGCATACGTACTGCTTGCCGCGGACGTTGAGGTTCACCATCTCGAGCAGGAGGCCGGTGCGCTGGGCGACGCCGTGCACCAGCGCCTGCAGGTCCGACTCGTGGAAATCGCCGCGGACCCGGGAGGGGTCGATGGCGGCCATGCCGTAGCCGCTGTGCCCCCGGGCGTCTCGGGGCACCGCCACCTGCATGAGGGTGCCGCGGATGAAGACGGTCTTCAGCGCGGCCTGGAGCGTCCACACCCCGGTCAGGCAGCTGAGCGCGGCGAACTCGCCCAGGGAATGGCCGGCGAAGCTGGCGCGGGGGGGTATGCGCCCGAGGGTCTTCAGATGCTCGAAGGCGGCCCGCTCGAGCACCAGGATCGCAGGCTGGGCGAACTGGGTCATGCTCAGCATCCCCTCCTCGTGGCGGAAAGTGAAGGACTGGGACTTCGTATGTAGCCCTTCGAAAAGCACGCGGCTGTCCGACGGGTCGCAGGCTTCCAGCATAGACTGCGCGTCCAGATAGCTCTGACGTACGCGAATGCCCTGGCGACTGCTGAAATTCACGGTCAATGTCGTGGGGTTGCGCCTGACAATGTCGCTTAGAGAGAAACCTGTGATTCACCATTATAGTTAGCCAAGCCCCGACCAACTACGTGCTCGTTCTTCAGGCTAGACAGGTTGCTTACCCCAGTTTTGCTCAAAGTACTCATCCGCCTCTGTCCAGATCTGTCGGCTCGGGCGGCTCTGGCTAATCATCTCGAGCCCCATGCCGGCAAACTGGCTGCCCTGCCCGGTGAACAGGAAGGCCGTGGGCGGTGCTTCCAGCTCCACGACGCCCGCCACCACGACCTCGTCCGACTCCTCCCGCTGCGCGGTGAAGCTGAGGACCGTAGCTCCGTTTTGCATGGCCGTCTTCTTGACGGTGACGGACAGGGCGTCGCCTTCGTACACGACGGAGCGGAAGTCGCAGTCGTACCGCCGCAGCGTGGCCACCGAGGCGCCGGGGACTTCCTGGCGGACGAGCTTGAGCACCAGCGCCGCCGTCTGGTTGCCCTGGCAGATGGGCTCGCGCCAGCTCGAGTAGCGCGCAAACGCCGGCAGCGTGTGGTTGGGGTTGAAGTCGCGCGTCACCTGGCAATACCGGACGCTGTTGCGGGGGACCCTGATCCGGAGAGCCTTGCCGTCCGCCGACTTGAGCGCCTTGACCTCCGCCAGCCGCACCGACTCCTCGGAACGCGTGGCTCGTCTGCTCATGAAGTCGGCCACCAAGTCCACGCTGCTCGCCTTCTGTGGCCCGGGGTCGACTCGTGCGCACAACGTCCTGTTGCCATTCGGGCCTTGGACCCAGACGCTGCCGGTCGTCTTTGTGGCCGACTCGCGAGCGAGGTCAAACGTCAGCGTTTGGCCGGGCTGGAACGTCTCCGTCTCGACGGTGGGCCGGAACCAAGACTTGGCCAGGAGGACATGCACGTCGGCGTCGGCCGCAAGCTGCAACTCCCAAGTGCTTGTGCTCAGGTTTCCGAAGCATTCGGAAGCCGGGATCCGCTCTTCGAGGATTGAGAACAGGTAGATCAGGTTGAGGACCTTCTCTCCGTTCCGGAAAAAGGACATGTGGAACTCGGCGTCAATGCCCGAGTCGGTGTTGTGGAGGCCAACCAGCCCCCATTCGACATTCATGCGATCGCCAACAGCCAGCGTGCGCTGGCCTTGCTCCACCGAGATGGTCGTACGGCGATGGAGCAGCTTCGACACGTCCCAGCCCCTGACGAGCATCAGTTGCCACATAAGTGTCATGACCAAGATGGTCGAGTACTCGATGGGTATCTGGCCATCGTGGCCGAGATGATTTGGCGAATCATTGCCGAGGCCCTGGCCGTCCGTAGCTGTCATCCACTCGAGAAGCTTTTCTCGTTTGATCTCAACCGACATCTGCGTCATGGTGGGAGGGATATTGGCCCCAGACAGACCGGCGGCGCCGAAGAACACGCGCCCGAAGAAGTCGGACAAGCGGTCGAGCTTGTGGGCTTGCTCCTCCGAAATTGGGGCGTAAGGGTGTGAGGTGTTGCACTCGAACTTCAGTTCGAATTCCTTGGTCAGCCCGTCGGCGGTGTAGGGATTGAAGATCAGAACAGTAATGGTGAGCCCCTTGATAAACAATATGGCATCGGACGGGCCTCCGAGACCCCGTCCCTTGCTGAAGTAAAACTCGGCGGTCGAGAAGGCTTCACCTTGCTGATCGGAGAACTTCACCACGGTTCCAGGATACGCGGAAAAGATTCGCCTGACGGGGTTTTCATACCCTCGCCCGTCAGAAAGTAACTTCTTCGCTCCAAATAACTGTCGACCCCAGTGACCCAGTTTGGATCCAAGCAAGAGCAGCCACAGATCGTTGTCTATTTCGCCTTCGTAGTCTGAGCTGAGTCGTACCTCGCTCGGCCCAACCGAGACAACCGAAGAGCCCAACAGGTGAACGAGCTCATCGACTTCGTACAAGTTCGGTGGCAGCGTAGTAGGCGATAAGGTTAGGCCAGACTCAGCTTCCTTCCGTAGGTATCCTTGTTCGATACCGTGAAGAAGGTCAGCCACGGGCACGTTAGCCTTCTGGCAATGTTGCAGGGCGACCGGGCCGGCGAGAATGCACACCCTGCCCACGTCTCCATGGAAGGTGGCGTCGAGGTTCTCCGACTGCCACAAGGGGTCTTTCTTGAACCAGACAGGGAAGTCGGCGTCCAGAACTGGGATGAAAGGAACGGGTTTCCTTCCAGTCTTCTTGCAGATGTCGATAAAGTAGTCTGTATCCTCCAGAGATAGCAGGTTCAGATTGGCTTCTGGAAGCATAGTAGCGAGTATCTGCAGTTGCTTCCGAACATCGCCCGTGCCACTCAGGTCCTCAGGGCGGCCCCCAAAGCGCTCCATAATGCGGACCATCCAGTCGTTCACGATGGATTTATACGAGGTATCCATCCAGTTTCCTGTTCTTACTGGGTGCACTAGATCCAGGAGGCGCTGGAGGACACCAAGGTATGTCATGTCGTCAACATCTACCGGGCTCATCGACTCGTAGTCTAGACCGAACCAGACTTTCTGGTGGTCGCTGTTGAGCCGGGAGATGATGTAATCCCGACGGGCGTGCAAAGTCTCCACCATCTTCTCTTTCGGCAGCTTGAAAAGCGTCTTGTCGAACTCTGCCCACAAGAGCATGCCCCTCGTCGCCAGCACGTGCATGGCTTCGCCGAGGTGTGAGATGATGGAGATGGCACCCCCAGCACCGCCTCCCTGCATGGTAGCATACCACCCCTCGTCACTCACGCCCTGAGCCTCTACCATAGCCCTCTTGGCATCTGGGCTAGTCTTGGCCTCCCGGGTGGTCATGACGCATGTGCCAACAAGGGTCGCGTCAAAAGGCATGGGTGGTCGACCAAAGGCCCGAGACCACTCCCCCGAGATGTAAGGCCAGGAACTCTCAGCACTCCCAAAACCGCTCCCACCGACGAGGATGACGTTGCTGACCTGTCGGATCTCTTGGTAGGTCTCAAGGATGGGCTGATGGAAGTCCTCCTTGGAGTGGTGGCCACCAGCCCGGCCGCCGGTCCACTGCAAAAGGATGGGCAGTGAAGGGTGGGCTCTCGCTATGTGCAGAACTTGCCGAATGGCATCGGACGATGCCGGTTTGAACCCGATGTAGGACAGTTGCATGAGCTTGACCCATTCCGCCACGACTGTCGCATCCGGGACGCCGGCACCGATGGTGACGCCGCCGATGGGACACCCTTGGCGCACGAGCGACGCGATTTCCGGGATCATCCAGCTCAGGCCACGGGGATTCGCGTAGATCAGGTTCAATGTGATGAACCGGTTGCTGGGGATCTTGCTGGCCAACTCGTTGATCGCCGAGGCTAAAGAGGCGGCGTCATGATAACCGCCGGTGGCGAATTCGACGTAAAACCCGGCATTCATGACGGCGGCAACGAGATCGACGTCGCAGGTCGTAGGTGTCATGCCTGCCACCAAGACGCGTGGCAGTCCCATCAAATCCTTGAACTTGGATCTATGCGATATGCTGTTTACTACGCCAACCTGAGGCTGAGGCTGGTAGCGTTGTCCTAGAACGGCGCGTGTGTATTCTGGGGGGTTTGGATCGTTGGAGACAGTAGATAGCAGAGGCCTACTGGGTGATTTGGGAGACCCAATGTCGGTGGGGCATACAATATAGACCTTGGTCTTTGGGTCAGACTTCATCTTGTTGACGAAGGCACCGATGCCACTGGAGCCGCCGGGGCCAAAGTCCAGCACTTGCCATCGTCCAGACATGTTCTTCATGATTGCTGGCCAGTCCACAGCCCGAGGGTAAATCAGATCAGGTATGAGAGGGCTCATGTTTTCAATGAGGCCGCTGTCGCTGTGGGCGTCGAGGTACGAGTCTAGACCCCAGACCGGCGCAAGTAGGTCGCTCCTGTTGAGGACGAAATGCTCCATCTTCTTGGCGAGTACGGACGTGCAGCCACGGAGGAGAGGTGAGTGAAACGGCTGCGACACGGGTATGAACTGCAATGAACACTGGGTGCGCTGGCCAGGGACTTCGGTTGGATGGGCGCGGAGTTGAGCGGCGAGAACCACAAGGCCTTCGGGGCCCCCAGCGGCTACAAATGAGTCAAAGTCGTTTATCAGAGCCACCGTTATTCTCCGATTGGCTGGCAGCTTCTCGTTCACCAGAGCGATCTCGTTCTCGAGAGCACTCTTGGATAGGCCTGTTACCGAAAGCATGGGGGAGGGCGTACCTTCTCCCCGGCGCATGCAATCCGTTGCGACCGCTTGGGGCACGAGGTTCTTGCTGTCCCAAATTGCATCCGAACAGCGTTCTCCGTAGTAGGTCGCCGTCACAATGTCCGCCGCCACGTAGTAAAGAGAGTCCCAAGAATCGGCCGCAGCCATGCCGATAGCAACGAGCAGTCCAACAGAGTGCCCAGTGAAGGCGGAACATGCCCGCCCCAGCTCGCCGGGTGTCTTGTCGAGACGTTTACACAACAGCACGTACCGAGCCATCTGCAAGATGGTGGTAACAGACATGGTGGTGGCGTACGACACGGGAGGGGACCGCTTGGATGATGCCGTCATCCAGTCCATGAGGCCCGGCACATTTTCAGACTCGCCGCCGGCCTCTTGCACCAACAAGGGCTGGAGAGCGCTGCCGCAATGCTGCAAAAACTCGGTCAATTCGTCTGTGTAAAGCGCATAAAGATCTTTGAGGTCTCTTATGGGCCGCCTGGAGAACCCGAGTCCTCCCCAGACAAAGAGAAGTGGTGTATCCCCCCCAAGGGAAAGGGAAGTGAAGCTTTCCACTGCAGCAGCCATTGCACCTGTTGTCATGCCGGTACTGGCGTTGGAATAAAAATGAACGTCTGAAGTTTGTTTGTATGCGTATCGAGATACTCAAAGAAAGTAGAATTGGGCTAGGGAAAGGCAACCGAGTTAGAGAAGCAGAAGACACACGCAACACAGCGGCGATATCTTAAACATACTGAAGCCTCTTGGCCAACACTAAGTTGTTTGCAACGCTGACTCGTGGCCCAAGAGTTTGGTTACAGTCATTGTGGCTCGTGGACAGGGTAGTTGAAACCCGACAAATGGGATGCCGGAGAATGGGTGGTGCGCACTGGTCCCGGAGACAGTCGGAGGTGGTGCCACTGGTGCTGCCACCCTCGACCCGATCCCACCCTTGTATCTTGATTGTCATCCACGGTCATCCTTGGGAATACCCCAAGCCTAATGCAGGTACACTCCGAATTTCCTCGTCCTCGGGATTTAGGTAACTTTATGCGAACCGCTAGTTAGGCCCATGCCAATCTCACGGTTGGGGGTAATGCCAAGGAGGCAAAGACATGGATCCTTACTTACTTACGTAGTCGATACTTTACTTGGTAGTCCAGCATTTCCTTAGTTTGGAATACTCATGAGAGCAAACAGCTGCTCTGCTAGGTAATTAGATCGTTGAAATTGTGTAAAAGGTCCATACTTCAGTCATTAATGCTAATGTAAAGGGGACACAGGCCCGGGATATTCTATGAAAACTAAATTCGGAGTCGCCGTTGCTTATCGTGCGGGCAGACCTTCAGCTTGCAACTGCTGCGCTGCTCCAGCTCCCGCCATGAAACCCGTAGCAGAAGCGATAGAGACGTATTTGTGAGCAGAGGAGCAGTCGCCCGCCGCAAAGACACCCGGCCGTGACGTCTCCTGGAAGGGCCCAAGCTTGATCTCGCCTGCATTGTCTAGTTCGATGCCCATATCCTCCACCAGAGAGCTAGCCTGCTCCGTTCCCGCGTGGTAGACGGCAAACCGATGCACATGTCCCGTCGCCTTGTCGTCCTCAGCGCCCTCCAACACGACATGAAGCCCCTTCTCCGGCCCACCACCCGGCATCTCGACCATCTCCAGACGCTCGATGGGGGCGCCCTCGACGTCACAGCCTGAGATTGGGGCCACTAACGGACGAAGCTGGGCCGAGACCCGGGTGTTTCCATTCGTGTAGATACGGACGTTCGATGAGAACTGCTTGCACGTGCGTACCACGCGCAGCACCGTCGATGGCTCCGCAAAGTTGTCCAAGGCCAGAATGCCCACCGAAGCTGCCCCACGCTCTTCGTGTCCATGACAGAGCAGACAGTGAACGACACCCTGTCCCCAACAGTCATCGATGCCGTCAATAAAGGGCAGCAGGTCTCGCACGCCCGTTGCCAAGATGACTTTGCGGCCTCGCCAGCGACCTCCGGCCTCGTCGGACGCCTCGAAGATGCTGAATTTCTGAGCCGCGTCGGACAGCTTCTCGATGGCTGTAATCTTTTCATCGACTATCCTGAATTGGTCGGGGTATCGCTGCGCAAGCTCGGCTCGACTGGCAGCCAGGAATTCGCGAGGGCTGCGATGGTCCCATGTCGAGACCATGTGCATCTCGCTCGCGTTCTGGTTGCGGTAGTCCCCAGAGTCAAAGACAACGACGCTGTGATTCTGTCGGCAAAGGGCCAAAGCAGCGGCTAGACCCGCCGGCCCGCCGCCGACCACGAGAACATCAGCCATGAACTCTGGTGTTGACATTGCTGGAAGAGGCTTTCGCGAAAAGGATTGCTATGAGTCAAGCGGCAGTGTGGCATGAAGGTTGACAATGAGGTTGACGATACACTATCTGCCTTCTCCGAGAGGTTGGGAGACTTAGCGGAAAAAGCGGACGTGATTCTACAGTCTTCACTGGTCAAGAACACATGCCAAACCAATACTTGGTAGCATGGCATCTCGGCCGCTGCCGGCTCTTCGTTTAAGGGTTTGCTCAAGATTTGATTAGAGTGGTTCATTCGAGTGGTCCCACGAAGTAACATGCGACACATTTAATGGAGAGTGGATCGTAGGTGGTGCCACCACTATATGAAGCAATACTTATTTATACTTCAGCAGGGGGGTGTTGAGTTAGACTTTGGGTCCCATAACGGCCCCACCGAGGGTCAGGGACTCAGGGGTATAGTCACTAGCTGGTACAGGACATGGCATACTAGGATTGATAACTACCGCCCATCTATCAACAATACTCTGCATATCTGCAGGCGACAGCGCATCCAAGCTGTTCCAGCCGTTTCAGACGTTCCAGCCGTCCCAGCTGTCCCAGTCGTCCCAGTCATTCCAGTCATTCCAGTCGTTCCAGCCATTTAAGCTATTCCAGCTATTCCACTCATTCCAACTACTTCAGCTATTCCATTTATTTGAGCTGCTACAGCTGTTCCAGGCTTCCAGTTTCTTCAATCAGTCCAGCCATACCAGTTGCTCCAGCCACCCCATCAAGGCACAACCAGTACCCACCCCCCCTTATCTTCCTTACGATGGCGCCTTTTGTAGAAGAGCGGGAGTTGGTGCTCGAGAATATGCCTGAGGTTCAAGCGCTTATGACCGCCGCCGCCGCTAAGGCCGCCGCTATCCAGGTCACGGTTGAGGCGGCAGATGAAGGCGGCACCGACCAGCTGCCCACAGGCGCGGAATTGGAGGAGGCTCTGCGGGAGCTGTGGGCGGACGTCCTAGACCTCGACTTGGAAGATGTCATGCCTGAGTCGCATTTCTTCGTGCTGGGAGGCAACTCCCTCGCGGCGGCCGAGTTGGTGGCAGTCGCTCGTCGTCAATACCCTGGCTTGCAATTCTCGGTGCCCATGGTCTTCCAAGCCCCTACCTTCTCGGACATGGTGGCTCTTATCTCTCTTGCGGGAGCTGGCTCCCCGACGGCCAACTCACCGTACATCACAGAACCTTTCGCACTGGTAGATGAGGAGGAAAGGAAGATGGCATCGGAGCAGTGCCGAGTTTCACCCGAAGAAGTCGAAGACATCTATCCCGCCACTGCATTACAGGCTGGTCTGATGGCTCGCTCGCTGAGTGTTCCGGGCACATACATATCGCAGTGGCTTCTTCATTTCGATCAAGCCATCGACCCAGAATATCTCAAACAGGCGCTGGAGCGCACCATACACAAACTACCCATTCTACGTACCGTCATGGCCACATCTGCAAGCCACGGTTTCGTGCAGGTCGTGCTATCACGACGATCAGGAGTGGAAATCATGCGGGTTCATTCATTAGACAAATTGAACCTCGACTCGCCGTCATCTATTGCCTTGGGCACCCCCTGACGAGGATACAGGTCGTCGTGTCCGGGGACCGAGACACTCCCTCCATTCTGTGGCACGCTCATCACGCTGCTTATGACATGTCAACCCTTCAACTTATCGGGCGCCATCTTGGAGACATCGCCTCTGGGTCCGAGATGCTTCCAACCCCACCCAGCTTCGCTTCTTTCGTATCCTACAGTCTCGAGGTTCGGAAGAACCCCGCTGCAAAGGACTTTTGGTCGCAGCAGCTGTCCAACAGCCCGACCCCCTTGTTCCCGTACACGCACGAGACGCTGGACCCCAAGCTGGATGACCCGCTCGCCTTTTCTTTCCGCACCAGCTCTCTCTATACACACCCTCTCCCGTACACAGATGCCAAGTTCGGCTTCACCCATGCCAACATATTCCGGGCTGCTTGGGCCTTTCTTTTGGCATGCTACGAGCATTCCGACGATGTTGTCTTTGGCGTCACAAACGGAGGTCGCTACGCCCCGGTCCCCAATTGTGCTGCTATTGTCGGGCCCATGATAGCCACGGCGCCGATGCGTGTGCGACTGGACTATTCCTCGAGGGTGTCCGAGTTTCTTCAGCAGGTCAGTTTACAGGCTGTCAACATCAACGAATGGGAGCAGTTCGGACTTTCTGCCATTAACGACCTGGGCCCCGACGGCCAAAAGGCTTCCAACTTCCCAACCCTGGTCAATATCCAGACAACAGACGCGATCCATCGCAGCCAGCTTCTTTTCGCTTCAGAGGGCCCTGGGCAAGTCGACGCTATGGACTATGCCCTAGTCTTGGAGTTATTCCCGAGAGAAGGAGACACGGTACCTCTCCGCCTGTCCTACGATAACAGGGTCTTGCGACATAATCAGGTCGCCCAGATAGCGAGGCAACTAGAACAAGTAGTTGCTGCTTTCATGGCGAACCCAGACAGCGAACTGGGGTCCATACCCGCTGTCTTAAATGGCAGTTCCCCGAAGATAGCAACAAGAGCCCAGAGAAAACTCAATGCAGTCGAATCGAGAATCAGGAAGCATGCAGCCGTTGAATGCGGAGTCAGCGATGCGGACGTCGATGACATATCCCTCAGTACTGCAATTCAAGCAGCATCAATGGCGGCCTCAATTCGGCATCCATCCGCCTACTCCTCACAAGTCGTCTTCAAAGTCCAAGATGATCTAAGCCGCGACGAGGTCGTAGCAGCGTTTGAAGCCCTGTATCAGCAGGCTCCGGCTCTGAGGACACGCCTGATCCGTGGCCCCAAGAACAAGATTATCCAGGCCGTCATCAACGAGCAGATCTGCTGGGAGGACTGTCTGGACTTGGATGAATTCACAAGGCAGCAGGATAACCTGGGGTTCAACCTTGGCCGCCCTCTGACTCGCTTTGGCCTCATCCGCGGAGTGCATGCGAACTGCAAAGTTCATTGGGTGGTCATGACAGCGCACAACGCCGTCTTCGACCCAACGAAAACGCAAACACTCTTGGGCTTTCTCAACAAGGTCTTGCCAGCTTCGAGCCAGGGGCTTCCTATTACATCTTTGCCCCAATTCTCCTTCGGGCGCCGCACGGTTGGCTGTGACGACGAGCAGGCCGAGGCGCGGCGAAGTTTCTGGGCTCGGCTCCTTCAGGACTGCCCGACTCCCAACTTCCCCGAGGTATCGGCTGGGTGCAATGCATTGGGAACCGCCCAAGCACACAAGACCATCGTGCTGCAGGAACCCATGGTCGCCGTACCGTTCTCAGCCATCATAGCGCGCGTGCATTGCGCGTGGGCTCTCACTCTCACCAAGTATCAAGACTCGAAGGATGTGGTCTTTGGAGCTGGCTTGGCCCCTGAAGGTCAAGACGACCTGACAGTCAGCCCGACCCTGGCCATGGTACCGCAACGCATTAACATGGAAAGCCCCGACTCCAGCATCGCCCAGCTCATCCAAGATGTGGAGGCTCAGATCCATACCATGGCCAACTTTGCTCACCACGGGATGGAAGATATCCAAACCATCGATGAGTCCTGTGCCGCAGCCTGCAGTTTCAAGAACTTGCTGAATGTGTATCCTGCAGGGCGTAAGCAGGTTATCGACGCTGCCAGCGGTGCATTCGCCCTGGAAACAGTGGCCGTGCCAGGACAGAACCCAAGCCGTGTCATCCGCGACTTTGCGCTCGTGCTTGATATCACTATGTCGCATGATGGCGACGCGTTTTCGGTGGATGTGGGCTTTGATCCCTCTGTCCTCGAGCAGGTGCAAGTGGAACGTCTTCTCACCCACTTTGAGCACATCCTGCGGCAGACCTGCGATCTGCACTCTGCAGCCCCGTTGCAGGAGATTGACAATCTTCCTGCTTTGCACTGGGAAGAGCTGCAACTCTGGAACGCCAACGTCCCGGAACCCGTCGAGCGAGGCGTCCACGAGCTCTTTGAGAGCCGGGCCGACACGCAGCCCAACGAGCCCGCCATCTGCGCGCGCGACGGCGAGTGGACGTATGCGCAGCTGGACGAGCTCGCCGAAAGGTTCGCGCGATGGCTCCGGTCCCTCGGCGTCAAGCCCGGGTCGTCCTACGTGCCGCTGCTGTTCGAGAAGTGCGGCGTCGCCATCATCGCCATGCTCGGTATCCTCAAAGCAGGCGGTGCCAGTGTGGCCCTCGACCCATCGCACCCTTCCTCACGACTCAAGGACCTTGTGTCCGGCATGGGCGATTGCATCATCGTCTGCAGTGCGCAGAACCGGGACCTGGCCGCCGGCCTGGGTCGCCGTGCCGTCGTACTGGACGCCAACACCCTGCGGGCCCTGTCTGGGCGGCCAGCGCTGCCACGCCTGAGCATGGAGACCAAGGTGTGTCCTGAGCTCACGGCCTTTGTGCTGTTCACGTCCGGCTCTACAGGTATGCCGAAGGGCATCTTGATCCCGCACAAGGCCTTCGCCAGCAGCATCCGGGGCCATAGCGAAGTCCTTCGCTTTTCCACGGGCCCGGGGTCACGCAACTTTCAGTTCACCGCCTACACGTCCGATGTCAGCATCGGAGAGATCTTCACTTCTCTCGCGGTCGGGTCTTGTGTGTGCGTGCCCTCGGATTGGGATCGGAAGAACAACATTGCCGGCGCGATGCGGGATCTCAACGTCAACTGGGCCTTCTTCACGCCCAGCGTGGCGACGCTGCTGGGGCCGTCCGAGGTGCCCGCTCTGAGGACGCTAGTCTTCGGCGGCGAGACGGCGTCTCCCGAGAACTTTGCCACCTGGGCCCCGTCGCTGTATCTGATCAACAGCTTCGGCCCCGCCGAGTGTTCCATCTGGACACACTGTATTCCCCGGCCGGTCGAACTGACCGACTTCGGCAGCAACATCGGCTACGGCGTAGGGTGCGCGACCTGGATCACCGATCCCGATGACTACAACAAGCTGCTCCCGATTGGAGCCATCGGTGAGCTGCTGACCGAAGGTCCCAACGTTGCCGCCGGCTATCTGAATGCCACCGAGAAGACCAATGCGACATTCATAACGAACCCTGCGTGGATGCCACAGGATCGGAAGGCGATGAGACTATACCGGAGTGGTGACCTTGCGCGCTTCCTCCCCAATGGCATGGTTCAGTTCTTGGGTCGGCGTGATCATCAGGTGAAGCTCAATGGCCTCCGCATTGAGCTGGGAGAGATCGAACATCAGATTCGCCGAAAGGTGCCCGACGACATGATGGTCGCCGTCGACGTCGTCAATCCCTATCCCGTGGGTTCAGCGCGCATTTTGGCAGCCTTCATCGCCCCTAAAGATCCCCTGCCGTCAACCCTCGACGGAAGCGCAGAGGGAAATCAAGAGGTTGAATCCTCGTCCGGGGCCCCCGAGTCGGAGAGTCAGAAGCTACTCTCCCTCCTCGTGCGCGAAACCCCTGAGTCTCTCCAGACAGCTTTGGAAGGCTTGGAAGATGCTATGATTGACGCACTACCGAGACATATGGTCCCCGCTGCTTTCATCCCACTGCGGGAGATGCCTTTGACGGCATCGGCCAAGACCGATCGAAAGGTCCTCAAGTCGCTCGCGTCCATGGTGCCCACAGAAGAACTGGTGCGCCTGGGTACAATGACCAGATCTAGACAGATGCATTCTCCCGGGACTGTCATGGAACGCGTTCTTGCCCGGTTATGGGCTAAAGCTGTTGGGAGTGATCTAGATCTCGATGTGAGAGACAGCTTCTTCAAGATTGGTGGCGACTCACTGTCTGCGATGCGCCTGGTCTCTCTGGCCAGGCGCGAAGGGGTCAAGCTATCCGTCGAGCAGATTTTCCAGAAGGCCAAGCTGCAGGACATGGCAAACGCGGCCGTCCTACTAGCCGACTGCGACAATGACCGCGACGAGGCGGTTGCTGACAGTTCAGAAGGACCCTTGAGCACATCGGTAGCCCCATTCGCGACAGTAGGCGGCATCGAAGCAGCTGCATCTGGCATTGTCAAATCCGCTGCCGAACACTTGGGCATCGAAGAAAGCGACATCGAGGACATTTATCCCTGCACGGCCCTTCAGGAGGGTCTCTTGGCCATTTCGCAAGATGGCCGCGGCAGCTACGTAGCCCAGATGGTGCACGAACTATCGCCTGACGTTGACCAATCTCGGTTCCAGAAGGCATGGGCTTCGGTACTGGACAACTGGCCTATCCTGCGAACGCGCTTCTTTCCTCGCCCGATGGAGGACGGCAGCATTCGTTTGATGCAAGCCGTTGTCAAGTCGAAGCCCCGATGGCTGCGAGCCCGGAGCCTGAACGACTACGTCAAGCTTGATTCGAGGGACAAGATGCGGATGGGAGACAGTATGCTGCGTCTGGCCGCGTTCCAGGACAAGAAGACGGGTAAAAACTACTTTGTCATGACTATCCATCACGCCTTGTATGATGGCTGGATGCTGGGTCTGCTATTGACCGCCGTGAGGCGCGCCTACGCTGGTATGCCCGAGCCCAAAACGATACCGTTCAGTGTCTTCATCAACCAGCTCGAGACGAGAGACCAGGAGGAGAGCAAGAGATACTGGCAGCGCTATGTTAGTGGTCTCCCGCGGCTCTCCTGGCCCGAGTTGCCTGGCTTGGACTTCCGGCCCAAATCGAATTGTGTGCAAAAACGAACCTCGTCTCTGCCTGTTAGTCAGGGTGGGAAGCACTTCACGCCGACGACTTGGCTCCGCGCTGCGTTCGCCATCCTCCTTGGTGCGTACTCCTGTGCGGACGACGTCGCCTTCGCGTCGACCGTCTACGGACGCGCGTCCGGCCTACTGTCCGCGGCGGAGGTTGTGGCCGGCCCGACCCTCGCCACGATCCCCGTGCGCGTCCGCATCGGGAGGGAAAGGCGGGTCGAGGAGCTCCTGGCCGCGGTCCAGTCCGACTCGGCCGAGATGCTGGCCTACGAGCAGGAAGGCATGCAGAACATAAGGCGGTACAACATGGAGGCGCTTGCCAGCATCGACGCGCAGAGCTTGCTCGTCGTCCAGATCGATGAGCCCCACGCCGCTGCCCCGCAGAACATGGACGGCGAGGCGGCGGATGCCTTGAAGTTCGAATCGAAGCCGCTTTCGGGGCTAGACAACGGTTTCCTGAGTTGCGCCCTTGTGCTCGAGGCTACGGTATCTGGAGAAGAACTTCATCTCGTTGCCACGCATGACGACCGGATTCTGATGCCCGAGGAGGTGCAAAGATTTCTCCGCCAAATGACCCATATCGTTCACCAGCTATCTGGCGATATCTCCAACGACCTCCGTCTAGCGGACCTGGAGCTTGTTGCCCCTGAAGATGTGGAGGAGATGAACACTTGGAATGGCCCTGTTCCTGAGCCCATGGATGCCTTGGTACACGAGCTGTTCCGGGTTAGAGCGGCAGAGCAACCTGAGGCCGAAGCTCTTGTCTCCTGGGAGGGGGCTATGACGTTCCGAGAGCTCGACGATGTGTCGGATCGCCTGGCAGGTCATCTATGGGAGTCCTGCGGCCTGCGACTGGGAATGCGGGTGCCTCTCATTTTCGAGAAGAGCATGTGGGCTGTAGTGGCAATGATGGCGGTTCTCAAGGTCGGGGCAGCCAACGTGGCCCTCAACCCGGCGCAGCCAGCGGATAACTTGCAGTCGTTGGTCTCCGATGTCGACGCCGAGTTTGTGCTTTGCAGTGAGAAGCATCTATCTCTCACTCAGGAGAACTTCCCCAATCATTTCTGTGTCGGCCCATCCATGCTTGCCGAAGGGACCTTGGTGGGTTCAAACGCGGCTGGAAACAACATCACACCAGAGCACTCCGCGTTCCTGCTCTTCACCAGTGGCAGTACTGGTAAACCCAAGGCCATTATGATTGACCATTCTGCATTCAGCAGCAGCATGCGCGGCCACGGCCCGACGTTATGTTACAATAAGGGTGGGAGAAACCTACAGTTCACAGCTTACACTTCAGATGTGAGCATTGGCGAGATTTTCACCTCACTTACCCGTGGGGCCACTGTAAGTTCTTTTGGTTGTGACCACCTAATCGAATACATCTGCTGATATCAAATAACACCAGGTCTGCATTCCATCGGACGAAGAGCGCATGAACGACTTGGCAGGTTCTATGGAGCGTATGCGTGTCGATTGGGCTTTCTTGACGCCCAGTGTTGCCTCTCTCCTGAACCCTGAAGACGTGCCAACCCTTCGAACCTTGCTCTACGGGGGCGAGACAGCCACCGTGACCAATATCAAGACATGGGCGAATAGGCTGCACCTCATCAACTCCTTTGGCCCTGCAGAAACTTCGATTTGGAGTCACGCTCACCCAAACTTCACCGAGACGGACATTGGGTCTGATATCGGGTGGTCTCTGGGATGCGCTACTTGGATTGTCGACCCTGATAATCACCAACGACTCATGCCCATCGGCGCCATTGGAGAATTGGTCGTTGAAGGTCCCAATGTGGCGGCCGGTTACTACAACAATCCAGAGAAGACGAAGCACGCGTTCGTCAAAAGCCTAGCGTTCCTTCCGGGTGATAGAAAGAACAGGATTTATCGCATGGGCGATCTAGCACGCTGGATGCCGGGCGGTCGGGTGCAGTTTTTGGGCAGGAAAGACACGCAGGTAAAGCTCCACGGCCTCAAGGTTGACGTCGGAGAAATTGAGAACAAAATTCGCATCTCCCTGGGAGGCCAACTAGGTCTCGAAGTGGCGGTCGAAATGATTGAAAACCCGTCTGATACGTCGGACTCGCGCCTAGTCGCCTTTATCAGCACGACGGCCCCTGATCAACCCCAGGACCGCAACGGGGCAGCTATTGCCACCAGTGAGGAAGCCCTTCAGAAGTTCGGCGAGCTTACTGGAGGTCTCCGGACCAAGCTGGCTTCTGCCCTGCCCGCCTTCATGGTTCCCAGCTTTTTTGTGCCCCTGACTAGCATGCCCCTCAATGCTTCGGCCAAAACAGACCGGAAGCGGCTCCGCAACCTCGTTGCCGACATGGGCTTCGCCAGCCTTGCGGCATTCACTCTGGCAACACAGCGTGAAGTGAAAGCGCCGGAAACCAAGACGGAGAAGCTTCTGCACAAGATGTGGTGCACTGTACTTGGCCTGGCTCCAGGCGACTTTGGGGTGGAAGCTGACTTCTTCGAATGCGGTGGCGACTCTATCGCGGCCATGAAACTAGCCTCTCTTGCCCGCGCTGGTCAACTTTCACTGGCAGTGCAGGATATCTACGACCACCCAAGGTTGGAAGACCTGTCAAGCCTTCTGGAAGGTAGAGGGGCTTCCCTGCAAGGCGTGTCACTAGCCGAAGTGCCTGCTTTCTCTCTCTTGCCGGAGTCACTCAGTCAAGAATTGCTGCGGGTCAGGGCCGCAGACCTCTGCAGGGTGCAGCCGCTTGATGTGGTTGATATGTATCCCTTGACTCCAACCCAGGGCTCCATCGTCCAGCAAACCCTTCAACGCCCAGGGGCTTTCTGGTTGCATAACGTCTTCGAAATCCCAGATCATGTGGATGTGGACCGTCTTGAGCGGGCCTGGCGCCGTGTTGTCTTGGCGAATGACATCCTGCGCACACGCGTCATCAAATCCCCCGAAGGCGAGCTTTTGCAAGCTGTCTTGCGACAGCCTGATGAGATTCTTCATGCCGAATGTCCTTCTATCAGCGTTGACACGTATATTGCGGGCGACAAGGATAGAGAGCTTAACCTCGGAGGGCCGCTCACTCGCGCCACTGTACTGAACAATAAGTGGTTCATCTTGGCGCTGCATCACTCTTCTTACGATGCCTGGTCTATGAGCAAGTTGTTCCAACTGCTAGACCTCGAGTATCAGAATCTCTCCGGGGACGAAAACGAGAATATAGTTGAGAACACTGAACAAGTCAGCTTCAAGCACTTCGTCAAGGCGATTCGAGAACAAGACCAAAGCGCAGCCTCTACATTCTGGCGCAACACAATGCTCGGGGCATCGACACGGCCATTCGCAAGAAATCCCGAAGCGGAAGGCTCAGCCAACACTCTTCTACGGCACATGATCAAGCTGGGCCCTGCGGCGACGGCGGCACGTGCCCATGGGACGCCAGCAGAGCTAGCCTACGCCGCGATTGGAATCGCGCTGCACGAGCAGTTGCAGACGGCGGACACGGTTTTGCGCCTCGTGTCCACCGGACGAACTCTCGCCTCGGTCCCGGGCATCGAGGACCTCGTCGGCCCCACGGTGACGAGCGTCCCGCTGCGGCTGCGACACGCGGAAGCGGCATCGTCGACGTCGGCGGGCTTCCTGGCCCACGTGCGCGAGCAGCTCCGGGCTGTCGCACTCCACGAGCAGGTCGGCTTCGAATACGTGGCGGGCCTGCACGCCGACGCACAGGCGGCTTGCGCGGCGGCTCCGCAGGTGGTCGTGCACCCGTTCGACCCATACGCCGAGCAAGTGGCCAACGGGATCGGGCTGAAGAGGCGTGAACTATCGGTTTTCAACGATGACGGGGCGTCTTTCACCATTGATCTGTCGCTGGTGATGCAGGGCAAGGAGCTCCAAGGCATGAACGTCCGTGCTCTCTTTGCCGATTCGGTGATCAATGAGCAATGCGTGAGAAGGTTTGTCGCTGTACTCGACGTGGTCGTACAGGCTCTCGTTGAAGCAAAGGACGGCGTTCTTATCAAGGATCTTCTGGATATCGAGGCAGCAGATCTAGAGAAGGCGCATCAGGAAATGATACTAACACGGGCAGAGAAATGATGCTCGTTACTTACTACAAAGATATTCCCTATGTCAATTATATATATATAAATAATGGAGTTACAATAGTCTGGATTAAAATCAGTAGCCGAGTTATTTAGTACTTAATAAGATTTCCTCCTTTAATCAATAATGCGTTGTGCGTCATCGGGCTTCTCAGGCGATGACGTCAATGGAAGTGGGCTGTGTTTATTGCTGATGAGGGATGCCTAAAGTTGATTGACTTGACTCGCCTACCTTTACTCCCTCTTCAAGTTGATGACCTCGCCTTTGAGACTCTGAATCACCACAAGATGGCCGTCATCCGTAACCAAGAGATCTCCGACGACGAATTCGACATGGTCGAAGCAGTAGAGCCCGTCAGCGATGTGTCGACACCTGCTGAACTCGCACACACACATGGCAATTCCAACTTCCCAGCCCACAACCCTCCTCAGCGTGTCAAATCCATGACAGCCACGCTTTGTGGTCCGGGTACCTCGAATCAGGCGCCACACGACACTGGAATCTACGATGCCACCGTTTCTCACGATGCGGCCGGCTTGGGTGACCAGCAGACCTACGCGTCCACCTTTGGTATCAACAAGTCCAACAGCAACGTGGGCCATTCGGCAGAAGGAATCCCAGGCTTGAATTATACCAAATCAGTATATCAGAAGCTGTGGGGCAACAAGGATGCGCTAATCGCCGTTATGGGGTAAATGACACCCTGTCTGTTGGCTGGGGTGGGCGATACTGTTACATTGGACACTAACGGCAGATCAGCATGACCGGGGCCGGGAAGACGACTTTCATCTCCAAGGTAACAGGCCGAACTGATCTCGAGATCGGACACAGCCTTACATCGTGTATGTACTGCTCAAGCCCGCCATCACTTCGGCTGTGGCATGCAACTAATCATGGCCCTTTCCCATCTAGGCACCCGAGATATCCAAGTCATCGAGACCAAGATCGACGGTCAGACCGTTAGTTTCGTCGACACCCCCGGCTTTTCCGATACCCACATGTCCGACACCGAGGTGCTGCAGCTGATAGCCGACTACCTGGCGGCCGCCTACAAGCGTGACATGAAGCTGTCGGGCATCATCTACCTCCATCCCATCTCGGACACGCGGGTGACGCACCACGCGACCAAGAACCTGCAGATGTTCCAGAAGCTGACAGGTCAGAAGAACCTGAAGAACGTGGTGCTGGCCACGAGTATGTGGGACAAGGTATCGCCCGAGGAAGGCGCGGCGCGCGAGGATGAGCTCAAAAACAAGTTCTGGCGAATGCTGCTGGCGTACCAGGCCAAGACGGAGCGGTACATGGGGACGGCCGAGTCGGCGCAGCGGCTCGTATCGCAGATGCTGACGGACAACAAGCCCTTCTACCTGCAGCTGCAGGAGGAGATGGGCAAGGACAACAAGGCGCTGCGGGACACGGCGGCCGGCCGCGAGGTTATGTTGGAACTCGAGCGCCTGAAGCAGGAGCATCGCCGCGAGGTCAAGGACATGGAGGAACTCCTGAAGAACTCGGCCGAGGAGAACCGCAACGTCGTCGAGGCACTTAAGGAGGACTACCGCGACCGCCTTGCTGAGCTCGAGAAGACGCTGGGTGACGAGCGCATCATGAACGAGGAGGCAGTTCGTTCGTTGACGGAGAGGATCCAGGCTTTGGAGGGCAGGGGAAAGTGCCACATCATGTAATAAGACCTGGACAGGGAATGCGTGAGCGGGGGCTTCGTTGATTGCTGTCATATAGAATTTGATACCCCTGGCCCTTCTCCTCATTTCTGTAATGAATACATATGGCATTATTTCTGGCTAAATACCTAATATCTTGCTAAAGGCCCGGCCCGGTGTCCTAATTATGGGGTCCTACATTTCTGTCTACATTGTCGTGTATCAACCACGGCTTCATGGGATACTAACCCTAGCCCTGGCCCTGGATCGCATGGACAAGCACCAAAGACAGCACTGAGAAATTTGACCGCGCAACCGCAGAGAGTAGCAGATTGGAGCGAACTATTTCAGCCGTTCGGGAACAAGCCCGGATCAGACTCGGAGCATACACCTGCGAGATCTGGATGGATTACCAGGAGGACGAAGAATAGGAAGAACCTCTTCAACGTATATGTTTTGTTTAACTTGACATCAGTTAATTATAAGGATATGCAATTAGGTTCTTAAGGTAAGAGCTGGAACCGCCCGACCATCTAGTACTCGTCCCCTGAAGTCTACGAAACCTGTAAGCCAAAATGCTTTCCAAAACACAATATAAACGCCCTTTTAATGACGATCTCGTCCTGTTGTTAGCAATATGCCTCCCCTGGGGCCCTGGTTGTCACGGAAGCCAATCTCCCCAGCACGAATGTCACAGGTTAGGATGGCGGGAATAGAACGCCACAAGTCAAAATAATTAAAAGGCAAGTGATATCATTGCTACCTCTAGAAAACACGGAATCTATTTATTTGATACTAATGGAGTGAAGCCAAAGAAAGAAAAAGGGTGAAGAGGGGGTACCACCACTAACCCCTTTTTGGCTTCTCGAAACACGATCCACTGTCCATCTTTTTACAAAAGGGGACGTCTTCTAGTGTAAACTTCTATCGACCGATGTGGGATCAACTAGACTCGACGGCTTTTCCCCTGTACAGGACCGTCGCCTGCAGCTCTTCCCAATTTGTCCCGTACATTCGCAGGTAATTATCTTGCATAGTGCCGATAATCGACCGAGCACCCTCCCTATCGGGCCGGAAGGCGGCCCACCACGTAGCATCCGGCCCCGAAAGAGCTTCATGGCCGAATCCGCCCTCGGCCAGGTCCTTATTGGCCCAGTCCAGCAGTCTCCGGATCACGAAGTCGTCTAGCAGGTAAACGCTGTTGAGCGCAGTCCCCGGCAACAGCGCGCTCTTCCGCCGTCTCTGCTCCTCCCGCATGGCCGCCCCGGAGGGAAGACGCACCCGGCCAGCCCACACGGCGGCTAGGACTTGTGCCTGGACGTCGAACAGCGAAAAGGTCGACGCGAACTGCGTGGCGCCGATGAAGGCGAGCGAAGGGTCTGGAATGTAGAAGATGTCCTCGTGCAGGTTGTGGAGCGTCCTGGCGTCGGCCGTGACGATGACGGTCTCGTCCGCATCTTGGGGCTCCGTCAGAGGCTGTTCTAGAACAGGCCTCAGAAAGGGAAAGCTGGTCAGGTAGCCCGTCGCGAAGATGACATGGTGGATATTGTCTAGGATACGGCCGTCCTGGAGGACAACTTGAGCGGGGATGGGACTGTCGTCATCCAAAGGCATAGCTGCATCCGAGCCATCGTCGGCAATGGCGGTGAACTCTGCCACCATAGCCACTTTCTCAGCACGCTCATGGTTGACCAGGACTCTGGAGTCAGCCCCTGTCTGCCTGGCGCTCTGGTAGATCTTGGCGGCACCGCCGCCGGTGTCGCCGTGGACCAGGTCGTTGGTGACCTCGAGCGCCGAGATGTGCGCACCGACGACCAGCACCGTCTTCCCGCGGTAGGGCGCGGGCGTGCGGTACTGCTTGGCGTGCCTGACGCGGGCCGGGAACCGGGCCTTCCACGGCGCCAGCCCCGGGACGTCGGGCACGCGCGGGGTGTCGTAGCGCCCCGCGGCGGCGACGACGGCGTCGAAGTCCCGCGCCTCGCGCTCCTGCGCGTAGGTCGTCGCGGTCGTCAGGAGCCGCGAGGTCTGCACGTGCCAGCGCCCGCCCCGCGGCGCCGCGGCGTCCACGCAGGTGCGGAAGCGGATCCGGTCGCGGACCCCGTGCGCGTCCGCCATGTCGCGCAGGTAGGCCACGACGTCGCCGGGGTCGACGGGCGCGCGGATCCCCGCGGGCCACTCCCGGAGCGTGGTGCGCATGACCTCCTCGCTGCCGCGGCTCTTCATGTTGGTGTAGACGGGGCCGGGCGGGGCAAAGACCCTAGCTGCCGCCTCGGGGCTCGGCACCCTCCCCGTCTTTCGCAGCGTCTGCTGCAGCTCGTCCCAGGGCCCGTCTGGTGCGGTGGGGGGTCTGGTGTTGGGGAACGGCGGGTCTCGGTCCGGCTGCTCGCTGTAGATCCACGCCCCGCCCACTTGGTCACCTCGCTCGAAGACGGTAACGTCCATGCCGGCGCGTAGCAAATGCGCCGCAGCGACGACCCCGCTAAGCCCGGCACCGATGATGGCGACGGTATGAATGCTACTGGAAGTGGCGGGCTTGCCGCTGGTGTTGTCCATTTTGCCTGGTTCTGCCCTCTTCTACTGTTGCGATGAGAGTGAGCAAACAAAGCCGGTGTGGGGTTGGTTGTCTGCAAAAGAAATTAATTATTATCCCCCGCCATGGGTGTTGCACAAATAACGTAATGATTCACCGGGTACGTACTGTCTCCAGGTCAAGACGAGGAAGAAATAAGGAAGAAAAAATAATACTCGAAGAGATCATGAACTCGAAAATAGAAAAACATCATATTTACGGCTTTGCGCCTATGTGTTCAGCATAATGACTATTTTCGACAACCTGGGCATCTGTCAATTATCCATAATCATTAAGAGGGGAGACCCTTTTACTGTGAAGAGTCCTCGCTCTACCTATCTAGAAGGCTGAGAAGCGATAGAAGCTGACCCCTTTTGATCCCACCACCCGAAAAGCCCAAACCCCTCATGACCAAACCTTCTAAACACAATACCGCAGAACAGACCAAATTGACACCAGAAAACCATTATTCGCATTTCCTCCACTTGAAGTCCAGGGACTCCGTCACCGCCCCCCTCCACGTCTTCCCGTACGAGCCCTGTCCAGGCGACTCCTTAGTGGTGAAGGCGACCCGGTAGTTGACAGCGATCAGCCCCGTGTAGCCCGAGCTGTCTGAGCACAGAGACCACACGGAGCTGGACTCGGGGATCTCAAAGCTCGTGGTAACGTCGCGATTGGACGTGGTGTCGGGGTCGGTGCTGGCCTGCGACGTTGTCTACACTGGATATTAGTCAAGGTTTTAAGATCAAGACGTCCTGTTGTTGAATGGGCTTAGGACCAAATGAGAAAAGGAAAGATACCGTGGAGGCAGCATCCTCGACAAAGTACGAGATCAGGTACGTGTTCATGGTGACGGGCGGGGTGAGGGACAGGTGCCCGCGAAACTGCGCGCCCTTGAGCGCGACCTGCCATCCCGGCTCGGCGCCCGAGAACTGCATACGCATCTGGCAGAAGGTGGAGCGGTCCGTCACGTTGGTCCCGGGGCCGATCTTGGCCGCGAAGTCCTGGAGGCGCACGGTGACACTCTCGTAGTCGGCATCGACCACGTCGACGCCGCCGTCGGCCTGCGAGGCTTGCGTGCACCCACTGCCCGAGAAAGTCAGGCGGGATACCTTGGGACTGGTCCTGGGCTGTAACGCATGGTCCCGGGCGACGAATGGTGAAACGATAGCGGAGGCGGAGGCGCTCCAGGCCATGGCCGCGAGATAAACCAAAGCTCTAGCTAAATGCATAATGGCACGTTGATTACAACTTGAGTCTCCTGTCGAGTTGGGTTGGAATGTATATGATCCGAGCTTTCTGATGGAAACATACAACCAATCTTTCGCGACGATCTTAACCAGAGATGGAATTCTAGAGGGATCTTGGGGTATTTATAGCTAAATAGTTGCATCAGCGCCATGCTAGAAAGCAGAACAACCCAGCATCCGAGGAATAGATGTTTGTTTCCAGCATCACCTGACCATGGCGGTGTGCATTCCAGCAATCTCGTGGTTTGGCCATGTCAGGGGAGTCTTAGATAACAATGGTCCCTTACGCAAGGCCCAATCAGGTCTCGTTCTGACCTGGTGGAAACAATTTACCCATATTACCCAGTTGACGTCGGGTTTTTGGCAAGAATAGGCAGTCTAGGCTCCTGTGGTCCCGAGATTAGGGTCGCTTCGATGCAACAGCGCGGGGACGAAAATAGTACGCGAGCCACCAAGTCGGATCAAAAGAGGTCAAGCTGGACGCCAGGCGTGAGGATTTCTATATATTTATCCAGCTAGCTGAGCTAACTGGCTGGACTATCGATTTCTGGCCCGGAATGAAGGGCGACAGCATCATGCATGCACATTTCCAGCAATGGATTCAAGGTTGAAACATAGTTGACCCGAGGCTTAATAGGGAAATTGTTTTCTGTTTAGTCGATTTCCTTATCACGGGGCTTTCTCGATGCTGATTCGTCACACACGGTGCCGCTCCGGAGTTCCACTATTTCCAGCGGGGCCGTTCGCCTCTTGTCGGTGGTTGTAACGGGACGATACGCCGGATACCGTGCAACTGCGCACACCTGAAGAGGCATGACGAGCCTGAAGTTGAGAGCTGTGATTATTCGAGAACGTTCGAATTTTTACAACGTCACACAGAGCTAATTACTACTGCCGAAGGGGCCCCACCCATCTTTACGTCGTATGGTCTCATGATGTAATAATGCATTCAAAAGTGAGGTCATAAATACACGAACACTTGTTGGTTCCTACTGCCGCAAATAGAAATCCTACAAATGGACTTAAATCACAACGTAGAATTTAGAATCAACCGGTCTGGACAATCCACCCCAAAGAAACTTACTGACCTGGTTCATGATCACATGACACCAAGTATGCCGGAAGGACAAAAGGAACACCCGCACCGCTCTCTTCCAAAGTCGCAAGGTGGGAATCCAGCGACCGAGGACGCCGAAAAGCAGAAGATGCCCAGCATTCCGAACAAGGCAGCCAAAGGCGTGCCCTTTTATACCCCTGAGCAAGTTCCACCCGCCGGG
The DNA here is from genome assembly GCA_019976485.1 of Apiospora pterosperma. Taxonomy (NCBI): domain Eukaryota; kingdom Fungi; phylum Ascomycota; class Sordariomycetes; order Amphisphaeriales; family Apiosporaceae; genus Apiospora; species Apiospora pterosperma. Next base: position 436,742 of record JAFBMP010000009.1, read on the forward strand.
ACCGCGCGTGACCCGCAACCCCACGGGAAGCCGATCCCCAAGCTCTTCACGCCCCTGAAGATCCGCGGGATGACGATGCAAAACCGCATCATGCTTTCGCCCCTATGCCAGTACTCGGCCGACAACGGTAAACACACTTTGTGGCACACGGCACACCTGGGCGGGATCCTGCAGCGTGGTGTAAGTCAATTGCTCCCCTTCCTACAGATGTAATATGGCCAAGGCCCGGGGGCAACGTCCATCAGCCCGAGGAAGCCCAACAAGTCGGCTAATCCTTTTTGCCCCGCCGACTTCAAGCCCGGCCTCACCATGGTCGAAGCGACCGCGGTCCAGGCCAACGGCCGCATCACGCCGGAAGACTCGGGGCTCTGGATGGACGAGCAGATCGAGCCGCTGCGGACGCACGTGCAGTTCGCGCACTCGCAGGGCCAGAACATCGGCATCCAGCTGGGCCACGCGGGCCGCAAGGCGTCGACGGTGGCGCCGTGGCTCGCGGCCGCGGCCGTCGCGACCGCCGACGTGGGCGGCTGGCCCGACGACGTGGTGGCGCCGAGCGCGATCCCGTACAACGCGGCGCACGCGACGCCGCGGGCGCTGACGCGGGCCGAGATCGCGCAGCTGCGGCGCGACTTCGTGGCGGCGACGCGGCGGGCGCTGGACGCGGGCTTCGACGCCGTCGAGATCCACGCCGCGCACGGCTACCTGCTGCACGAGTTCCTGTCGCCGGCGACCAACCGCCGCGGCGACGAGTACGGCGGCGGCTTCGACGGCCGCGCGCGCCTGCTGCTCGAGGTCGCCGCCGACGTGCGCGCCGCCATCCCCGCCGACATGCCGCTGTTCGTGCGCATCAGCGCCACCGACTGGCTCGACGCCGCCGCCGGCAGCGAGTACCGCGGCGAGAGCTGGACGCTGGCCGACTCGGAGCGCCTGGCCTCGATGCTCAAGGGGCGCGGCGTCGACGTCCTCGACGTGTCGAGCGGCGGGAACCACCCGCTGCAGAAGATCCGGGCCGGGCCCGGCTACCAGGCGCCCTTCGCCAAGTCCATCAAGGACTCGCTGGGTGACCGGCTGATGGTGGCCACGGTGGGTAGCATTACCAGCGGGAAGCAGGCCGAGGAACTGTTAGTGGGCGGGAAGGACGATGATGATACGCCTCTGGACATCGCCGTGGCAGGACGCATGTTTCAGAAGAACCCGGGTCTCGTTTGGGCTTGGGCCGAAGAGGTACGTGACGATGAGCCGACACAGGTTCTTGGCCCATTAAGTACTGACATAGACCAGCTCGACACCTCTATCTACGTCGCAAACCAGATCGGTTGGGGGTTTGGAGGCAGAGGCACCAAGACAAGGTCCTAAATGCAGTCCCCGCAGGTCCAAGCTTATGACAGTATCCCCCGAGACTACGGCCAAGAGGGTTTAATGATGCCTTGGACTCATAGTCTTGGGGGTTTTTATAGTTACCGGTATATCAAACGAAAGAGACTTGGCCATGTGTATAGTAAACCAGCACTGCGGCTGGCTTCCGTAAATTTGAAGGATTTTTCAGCAGTGATGTGACATGGGGGTATCAGCTACGTCCTCGTGGTTGACACAGCGTTAATTCGTTATTGATAACGATTGGGAGGCTGTGCTATATTGCATGACGGTCGTAGCCCCCCGCCGTCCCAGTCGATCACCAGATTGCGGGGGCGCAGCCTGTGTTAGCGCTTACACATCTCGCCTACCAATTTGTACGACCACAGGTCACATCCCACCCTCACACCTGCACAGCCCTCGCATGATGGCTCTTTACTATCTAATAAAAGACCGTGCCTCAGAGAGCATCGCCATCTTGCGACTACCTCTCGGGCTGTCAACTTTCAGCGATGTCAAGGAGATTCCTTCGGGAGCAGACTCGTAGTCTGTACTCAAAGCTTCCAGGCAACTCAAGTACGGCTAGGCTGGTCACCATCCTGCCTCCAGACTCACAGCAATCGACCTCAAACGACAATGCGGTAGACGCCCTCACTTTCTCCGCCAGGCTGTATTCATCTCAATCGCTGACTTGCGAGATCAACGAGTTTAACGTGAAAGATGACACCATCCCATACAAAGCTTTGTCATACTCGTGGAAAGACGGGGACGATCAGGAGAGAGTCGACATCTTGTGCAATTCAACCGTTGTTCAAATCAGCTTGCACCTTTGCAAAGCCCTAATCCGCCTGAGGAGCGAGACGGAGCCAGTCAACGTTTGGGTCGACAGCCTGTGCATCAATCAGAAAGACAACGCCGAACGAACGCACCAGGTTAAGATCATGCGCGAGATCTACCGGAATAGTACCGAGGTCATCGTGTGGCTTGGCGATAGTCAAGCACACGACAACTTGGTGCCTACCAGTACCCAGCCGCCGTCGTCTGTCGACAGTCCCTTCGAATGGTTCGGTGATGAGAGAGACATTTCGAAGCTCAGGGCCTATTACGCCCCAGAAAGCGCCAAGTCACGGCGGCTCTACTTTGAAGACCTCACGCGTGATATCTTTGGTGCTCTCTGCATGGTGCATGCCCTCGCTACCGGGACGCTGGCATTCCAGATCCCCGCCTTTCGCAACCTCGGAGACGCAGCACCCATTATGAGAGGCTTCGAGGCCATTGTCGAAAAGTCTTGGGTAAGCATCAATCTTGTCGTTGATGAGTAATACGGTGCCTAACTCTAAAGCCAGTGGGAGCGTGTGTGGGTGGTACAGGAGGTGGTCGTTGCCGACAAGGTGACTGTCCTATATGGGAAAACATCTGTTCCTTGGGAAGTCCTTTGCGAAGCTGCCGAACAATTTAATAGAAGCCTGCAAAATTGTCACCTCGATTCCATGTATCCCTACCTGAGGAGAGGTCAAGCCCTGTCGGATTTCGCTCGGCTGGTGTCCGACATTGAATCGACAAGGAAGATATGGAGGTCTAGAGCGCCCCTCGTGCCTCTCCAGCTGCTCCGAAAGTTCCGCTCACGGAAGGCTAGCGACCCCAAGGATAAGGTTTTTGCGCTGCTCGGACTGGTCCAATTCTGGGGGAGAAGCCAGCCCCTGTATGCTGATTACAACCACAGCATCGAATCCACGTTTCTAGGAACCATGATGATGTTGATATCTAGTATGGGAAGCCTCTCGGTCTTGGCTGGCTCTACGGGTCGATCCTGTCTCAAGGCGAGGAACGCCCCCTCTTGGGTCATTGACTGGAGCCATCCTGCTGAAGCCAACGAGTATACCAGACTGAAAAGTATTGTTCTATACAGTGCTGGTGGCAACCTACAAGGCAGCGTTCGACTACACGGTGGTGGCATCCTCGAATCACCAGCGCACTGGGTCGGAAAGGTGGAAATCCTCGGCGAGGAGTTGATTGTGGAAGCCACAACCAGGATGAGAGGGATCGTCTCTTCGTGGGAGAGGTTATTGGTCCACACCAAGGAGTATACTGGAGGGGGAGACTCCTCAGGGGCTTTCTGGCGGACGATTTGTGGAAACGTTGAATACGTTCTCGAGGGAGGGCTGCCCCAAGACGGCAATGATGACTCTGGTGAGTTCTATAGGGCCTCATTGAACGCCGAGTCTGGTTGGGAGCAGTGGCGATCGGCAGACAAACAGCACAACCGGCACACGTCTCTCATTGGGAACGACTGGCAGGAGGTCCCCTACTTGACGGACACTGCAAAGAAGGGAAACGCATTCAATTACGCCCTTCGCTGTGCATCTGGAGGTAGACGGTTCTTCGTCACGGACCAGGGGCATATCGGCGTTGGTCCCAAGGACATGAGGATTGGAGACGACTTATTCATCCTATGCGGCAGTCAGGTGCCTTTTGTCTTGCGCCGGAGCCCACGGAAGCCGCAGGCATGCCAGGGCGCCATACCAGAAACGCTCTTCACCAAGAGTCAGCAGCGGCAGTACATCCCCGCCGGCAGAGACGCAAATGAGGAGATGCTGCAGACCCTCAAAGGAGAAGCTAGGATATGCAACCGGGTACATTGGCCTTGCTACGCGGTCGTTGGGGATGCTTACGTGCACGGGGTTATGGACGAGGGCGAGAACATTGGCCGCACACATACCACGGTTTATTTGGTGTGACCTGTCACCCAAAATCCCTGTCCACCCCATGACCGAGTCTCGAGTTGCTCGAGTATTGAGCCTGGGTTAAACAGAGCTCTCTGTTCCTTTCCTGGCTACCATCATCAGGTTCCTCGGCGAGATGCTGTAATCGAAGATCGGCACAACGTCTACTTGCTGAGTCCCTTGCTCGACAAGATAACAGTAGCGATCCAGAGCAATGACGCTCTCCACCAGCTTACAGCACAGTACACTGAGGGTCCAGAGTATCGCAATCTGGCCCTTGCAGTACCGATAATTCTCGTCATACTCGGTGAGCTCTGAATCGGAAACAGCATCGCCGTCGATCCCGATGCTGGACATGGCGCGCCGCGCAAACTTGATGAAGCTCACGGTGTCGCCCTTCCTGATGCCCCAGGGGAGGCGGCTCTTGGAGGAAATGCCAATGCCCTTATCGTGGAGGAGCTTCTCCAAGATGGCCCGGTAAAGACGCCTGTTCGAAAAAATAGGGTCTGGACTGCTCAAGTCCGTCCTCTCCCAATTGTTAGGCGCTTGGCAGCCTGTCATCAGGGCGGTAGCGCTTAGAGTGACATGTCTGCTCCGTAGTCTCGCGCTGATGGGAAATCCGTCTGGGCATCGGGGAGAGCGCGGGATTATGTGGTTGTAGCAACATCCCACAGCGGCGAGAGAGACAAGAAACGGAAGACGGGTGAAGTAGCGCAGCATATGCTCTGAAAGTTGGCCGCAAGCGTGTAGTCCGACCAGGATGCAGCTCTGCCCATCCGCCCAGGCTGCCATCTCCTCGGCCAAGGCGGAAGTCCCATCCACGTATCGTACGAGATGGGTGAGCTTGTCTGGAGAAAGGCCTAGAGATGCAGCAAAAGAGGCTGAGGCAGTGATTTGCGCCTCGCTTCCATCGATGGCCAGCACCCGAAGCTGGGGGAACAGATAAGCGAGGGTGACTGAGAGGTAGCCCTGGCCTGAGCCAATATCAATAACGCGGGTGATTTCCCTCTCGGTACAGGCATCTCGGATGTAAGCTGCAGCTATCGACACCTCGGCTTTCTTCTTGGTGTTCATCTGGGCAGCCAGCTCGGGTGGCAAATCAACACAAGGCCCTGCACGCCGGGCACGGGATAGGGAGGCTGAGCGAAGCTGTTGCAGCCATTCCGTGAGGGACTCGGGCGGGTTCTCTATACCTGCTTCAGGGGTTATGGGAGGTTGGGTGTCAGCGATACTGTCAATTAGATGGTGCTGTGCGAGGCGGTGGTCAGATAGTGAGGACCACCACTCGGTCCAATCTCGAGGCAGTGCATCCCATGCATTGTGAATAAGCGCGTCGTTGACGTGAATGCCGCCCGTAATCTGGCGTACAAGAGGAGACTCGAGTAGATCACATAGACTCGCAGTGTAGTCATCCAGACTTTGTGTTGAGCCTGGGATTGCAGGCATTGGAAGTGGAGGTGGAAGTAGAAGTGGCTTTCTTGTCTTTTATTCGTGGTGGGAATTTTGTGCAAAAATGAAAGAATCAGTCATTACGCTTCTAAAGGATATTAAGCAGCAAAGGGGGTTTTAATACCACTTGACTAATTTAGAGTCTCCACTAATCCGACATCTTAGCCCGTTTCTCTAAAATCTAAAAAAGACGTCCATTGATTTTCAACTTATTGCCGTGGCTTGGACTTGTGAAGCGTTTTCTTTCGGTGACTCTTGAGCACGACGCACCTAGACGGGAGTCATCTAGGCCATATAGCATATCCCTAAGACTCTTTGCTACAGCTTCTAAGATACTAGCATCACCACATGATGCCCTGAAACTCTTCTCATACATGGGGTCACTCTTGCGGAAGGCTTTTTTATATTATTGTGACTTTCACAAGACACAACCCAACGCCTTCAACTAGACAAGGCTAGATGCAGTGCTTCTGGTCCATACCGGAGGCAAGGGTGGGGGAATACATATGTTGATCAGGATTTTTGCTTTGAAAAGCCCTCATTATCGCCATGGCCATCTGGGGATACGTCATGATCTATCTGGTCGTGGATGCCGTACAGCGTAGCCTCCTGCCTGATAAACCCTTTGGGAGTCCGCCAATTAACGTACCACCCTCCCTGGCCCAAATCGACAGTTCTTTCCCTTTTCTCCTTCTCAAAGGTCTCGATGCTCATATCGGTCTCTGAAGCAGCCGTAACGGCATGCTCAAAGAGTCCGTCGGCCAGCCTCCATGGTACGACGGGATCGTCCTGGGCGTGGAAGATCTCGATATGGTAAGAAGGGCTCCGTTGAATGATCTCTACTAGCCGGTCTCGGTTCGGCCACTGGTTGCGCACGGCCTTGGACAACCAGGCCATCACGCCCGGGAGAAGGGATAGAAAATTGTCTAGACCAACGTGGTTATGATAATGTACATACGTCAATACTCATGGCAGGCGGTGACCTAAACAATTAAAATTCCTACTGCCGGAAGCTATCTCGAGACCCGTTACCATACCGATCCTCGATCAGCAGCTCCTGCCGTCGCTCACTCAACTCGATTTCCATCATCTCATCGTCGCCATTAACATTATCGTTGCCATTACCATGAGCGCCCGCGTGTTGGCCACCTGCGTACCCGCTCCCCTGCACACTCACACTTGGACTCAAGGTGGCGCTCGCCCTCCTCGTCCGCCTCGCCCCTCTCCTCCGAAACAGCCGGGCCAGGTTCTTCCGCGCGCCCAGGATCTGCCCCTCGCCGGGGAACTTCTCAATGTGCTCCAGCGGCCGGTTGGGCAGCTTGAGGAGCTCGCGGAACGTGGCCTTCCTGCCGCCGCGCCTCCCCCACCCCCCCCTCCTGGCCCCTGCACCGCACTACTGCTGCTTCGGCCATCGTCCGACCGATCATCAGCGTCGTCGTCGTCCTCACCGCTTTCATCCCCGCTGTGGTCCTGATCGTGTGGCGACGAGGCCAGCCGATGATGATGCCGGCCATCGTAGCCATGCCCATGGCCGCGCGGGAACTGGACCTCGGGGATCCAGACCCAGGTGACGAAGGCGCCGAGCAGCATCGCGGGGCAGAAGCCGAGCAGCAGGCCCGCGAACTTGGCCTTGTCCCAGCGCGGGTTCCAGACGGCGTTGTCATTGCCGCTCTCGTCCTGCCCGTCCCCTGGGTGCTCGACAAAGACGACCAGCTTCAGCAGGAGTTGGGCGAAGATGGCGCCCAGCTTGCCCGCCGCCGCCGCGAGGCCGTAGAAGGCGGCGCGGTACTCAGTGCCGAACAGCTCGGCGGGGACGATGAAGGTCATGGTGTTGGGCCCCAGGTTGAACAGGACCTGGGCTAGCACGTACAGGGTGATGGTGAGGGCGTGCTTGTCCGTCTCGAACGTGACGAAAAAGGTGCCGCCGTTGATGGCGAAGAGGCCCGCCAGCGCCACGAACGTCCACGCCATCCACGTCACGCGCGGCAGGTAGTCGATGGCGAGGAGGACGATGATGCTGCCGAGGAGGGTCCCCGACGAGATGGTCCCGATGTTGCGGACGCTGTCCTGCTTTAGCATGTTGTAGATGGAGATGTTGGGCTGCGAGGGGTCGGCTTTCCAGGTCGAGGTGTTGGTACACGCCCCGAGCACATACTGGGCTGGGTTGGTCAGATTCGAGTTTGGCGGCGTATCCGAGAGCCAGATTGTAGAGATAGTCTTGGGGCTATCAAGCCCCAGACCGTAATAGGCCACATCGAGAAGGAACCATGCGATCATGACGCCGAGCAGCGCTCTCCACCGACCCTTTTCCCTTAGGTATTCCTTTGCACCGCCAAGATACTCGGCTACCGCGCCAAAGCAGCCTCGCCGTCTCTTTTTCATACCCTGCATGGCATCATTCGATGGACTCTCCGTTAGCATGAGGCCTTCCTGCTCATTCAGCAGAATAGAGACTTCTGGGCGATAGATCAGTCCGGCCGCCTCGGCAGCAGCCACGACCTTGCCCTGCTTAGCCAAGTACAGCGGTGTCTCGGGGATCAGTCGTCTGAGGAACAGCGAGACCAAGGCGGGAAGAGCGGCAATTCCAATAATGATTCTCCAGGTGACGTCGATGATGCGTGCTGTTTCCACGTCGTTTCCCTCGGGGTCGATGCCCATCTGCTTACTGACGCCCACAAGGATGGCCAAGCCGAACCCATTCGCTGCGACCTGACCGAGCGACTGCATCAAGAACACAGCTGCCATCATCCTCGCTCTAGATTTGGTAGATGACCATTCTGCTGAGATGACTGCGGAAAGGGGGTACTAATGCCCAGTCAGTAATCCGTGCCAAATGCCAAACGGGTCGTGAAGCGGTGCGCTCACCTCGGCACCCAAACCGAAGCCGAGCAGGCATCGCCAAAAGCCAATCCACCCGTAGATGTTCATCGTGTCCGCATAGCCGGTCGAGGCCGTCGTCATGCCGATGGTGGCAATGACAACAATACACAGCTCTATGCCATACACGCTCTTGCGGCCATATGCGTCAGCCAAGAGTCCGAAGACGACCATGCCGACGGTGGTTCCGGCCAGAGTCGCCATGTTAATGACCAAGGAGGTATTCGAGCCATATTTACACTCCGGATAGACGTAGCTGAGGGCCGGGCTGATGACGTTGGTGGCGAAGATGCTGTAGGACGTGGTGAAGAATCCAGACGCGGCGACCCACCAAACTTTCCACTTGAAGCCGTCCAATCCTGGACGGTCGATCACGGATCTCACAGCGCCCTCAGGGTCCAGTGGGTCCTGGAGAAATCCATCAGCCAAACGATTGGGTTCCTCCCGAACATGTCCGTCACCAGATGCCAAGGCGGATGCTTGCTTACATAGTTGATCACTTCTTCTATATGTCGTATGTCGTGGTCGAGGCTGGAGAAGCAGTTGCCCATTGCAATGGTTGTGGTCAGCGAGCAGCGTCGGGAGGAATGACAACAAAACCATGCAGCATTCCACGCGTCTGGTGACTGCGTCATATAAGCTGGCGACACCCGCCCCCAAGGTGGACATCAATTCACCTCATTGTGGCTGAGGCCCGTCACCGAGACCTCGTTCAGCGTTGCATCCTCAGCTCGAGCTTGTTGGGGCTGGCTCTCTGAACAGATTTCTGAACAGATCAGGCGCTGATCTCGTTTCCGGCACCGAGGGCACAGACCTGACACTCTTCCCGTCATCCTGGGCACATCTAAACGAGCCTGGTGGCCGGGACTATCGACTTGGTTGCTCCAAGTGGCGCTCTGAGACGTCCGGGGCTCTGGACCGTTGCAGTGAAAACGTGCCCGATCCGGGACCCGCCATTGGTCAGAGCCGCCCAACCGTCCAACCGCCCAACCCCGGTACGAGCCTGTCTACGCTCAAAATAGCCCCAGGACTCGGGATGACAAGCCGCAGGCAGCACAACAAGCCTCTGCGTGCGAGGAGGTCACGGCAGAAGTCACAAATGACCATCTGACAGCAGTGCCCCCGGTCGCAGGTTGCTAGGATGGAAGCATGGCAGGCCCCCCCCCCGCCGCCTGCTTGCCAGTTCCCTTTTATGTCATGTAGCGTGTTGTTCCAGACTTACTGTCGCGTGTGAATTTGACCCAGAATCCTCCACCCATACTCTTTAACTACTGAATTAGTTGATTTGGGCTCGACATGGACCCGGGGAGCATCCTGACGATCATTGAGCTGTCGACGTCAGCGTTGAAACTGTGTTCCCATGTTTATCTGGAATTCTTTGGCCACGATAGAAGCACAGACAAGCTCCAACGTCTCAACGGGCGCCTGCAGCGACTCTCTATCATATTACAGAAGTTTGCCAAATCGGGGATTCCGCTTTCAAACGAACAGCACACAGGGATCGACCAGACGCTGAGAGAATGCAAGAGATACCTGAAAGAATATGAAGCCACCTTGTCCTCCAGATCTGGCATTCGGGTAGCTGCGCAGCGGACACTATTCCCTTTCAATGAGAACCGACTGGATGGCTTCAACCAGAGGATAGATGCCCACTACCAGGAGCTCAATGCCCACATTGGCTTACAAATTCTGTATGTTGCACATTGTCCATGGCCCCAAGCCCACACTGATAGAAACCACAGCGAGGAGCGGGTTGATATCCTAGCAACTCCCAGAACGATCCCAAGGCCGATAAACAACCGGTCTCCGCTAGTAACATCTCCGGAACCACTGACTTCAAGGCAATGGACTGGTGAGACTCTGAGGGATGGGGCGAGCAACAGGGAGAGCAACAGCTTACCCAGTTCACGCCCTCAAATCCCGGACGACATCCCATCGCGCCCGCTCTCTGACGCCTCGAGTGCGGAGCAGCTCCGGGTACCACTATTGGAGGACACCCAACCTGCGAGCCCACGGTTGTTGCCCAGAGAAGATGGTAACAGTGCACCGCCCTTATTGTTGCCCCCGTTGTATGGGGCCATCGGTTCAACCAGCTATCCACCATCAATCACAGAAGATCCTGAAGATCCCGAAGAGGCCACAACTGAACCTGTGGAAGGCCAACCACGGCGGGAACAGCAAGCAATAGGGCCACAGCCGCTATTCACTCCTGGTGAGGCCGCGGGGGTGCAAAACGGGATCCAAGGACGACCGTTGAAACTGTACATGCCACAAAGCCTATTGAGGATGAACGTTGTATTAATGTGGAATAGCGTCCTCGGACCGAGAAGCCAATTCGAGTTCAAGTCTGATTCGTACTTCGTCCAAGAAACCGGCGAGTTCAGGATCGTCAACTGGTCCACGACGAAGATGCGACTGCGGCACTTCAGTAAGTCCATGCGTTTCCGGGAGGAGGAGAGCGTCGGCGAGTCCTGCTGACACCCAGGCCCCCCAGTCCCGCGCAACGAGACGCGGATACCCTACACCAAGCCGAACGACCGGAACCTCGAGGTGTCGTTTCTGCCGCGGAGCACGCGGCACGCCATCGAGATCACCGACGGCCACGGCACCCGCCAGGTGCAGGAGATAGCGCGGTACTACTTCACGCACAAGCCGGACCGCGAGACGTTCCAGCGCAAGGTGCGCAACCGCCAGTTCCTGGAGATGGTGCAGGCGCTGGTGGTGCACTCGGGCGAGGAGCGGTACATCGCCAAGGACGTGCACCTCAAGATCTGGCGCACCGACCCGACCGACGACTCGCCCATCCTCTCGTTCGCGCACCACGAGAAGGACCAGAGCAGCCATCACGTCGAGTACAAGATCCGCTGGTTCAAGCGCTCGCCCGAGTTCAAGGGGGAGTCCAGGCTCGTGCTGTGGGTCTACTCCCAAGAGAGCGACATCGAGTACGGCCAGAGCATCGACGAGCCGCCGCCGAGGAGGGCATCCTTCAGCGACAGGATCATGAGGAGGAACTCTAGCCGGTCTCGCTCGCCTTCAGTCGCCGGCCGCACGAGAGCCGTGCTGTATGAGCAGAAGGGCGAGATCCCCCCCGGCGAAAGTCCAGCGCCTGGGACATCTCGAGATCGAATTCCAGACCTCCATGTGTAAGCAAAGCCCGTATCCCCGCGTTGGCGTTTGGCGGCTGGTACTGAATGATACGGTGATGCTGATATGATGACGATGCAGTGCGGGACAAGTTCATCAAGGCGTGCTATGACGTACATCAGCCTGGGTCCTCTTTAGGTCGAAGGAGTACCGCCATGTCCGACGGGCAGCCGAGCCCCCAGGCTCTATCGCGGCCGCCCAGCTGGACTCTTCCGCCCAGGACGGGGTCAATAAGCCCGTCAATACGGCGGGATTCCAACAACGAGCAGTATCGTGCGTTGTCGCAGTACCACTTAGCTGGTCCTCCCGGACTTCACCACCCAGAGGAACCAGGCTGGTCATTCCCCAGAGACGCTAGTCCGGGGTCGAGACGAGTTGACGAGCCTCCCTAATATAGGACGAGGAGGCCGAAGATGTAAAAGCATAATGTAATACAATATGATGAAATTGATCATGTCTGTCAAATGACTACTACTGCCACCACATGCAATCAAAGAGTAGAGCACGTCGCGTTGAAGGAGAAAGTGACATCTATTAAAAGCCACTACGTAATGTTCAGACGACTAGAAAGCCTACCAGCGCAGTTGTGCAATACAGCTAGCTGACTGGTGCGAAAAGCCATCTAGCCATTCCAATGTCTCCCCCAAAAGGGGTTTTTTTGGTGTTTTTTTTTCGTCATTTCTTTTTCTCGTTGGTGTAGACCGTGCAAGATGACACTGCCGGTCGTGTCATCATCAGCAGAGATCCCAATGGGGCCTTTGCCTCGACCGACGGTTGATGTCACCTTGAGTCCAGATTGCCAAGTCCGTCGCCGAAGAGTGCGGACGCTTGATTTCCACGCCAGCCCCATCTCACTCCGTTGAGATGAGTAGAGACACTGCACGTGTCCAAGAATGTATAACCCCCATTCTCTAGAACCAGGGCGTGCCTCGGGCCAGGTACAGCCCTTCCCCCTTCTTTTTGTTCCAAAACCACCTATATACCATATCAGACGACATGGATCGAGGTATTCAATGCCACCACCACCACCCTCGTGTTGTCGCTTAATGCTGATAGACAAGAACCGACCGCGTTCTAAGCATGAACCTGCAACGTTGAGTGCCAACCCGCCCAGTTGCGCAATCGTGTGTCATCCGAGGCGTCATTACCTGATTCGTACCAACCACACTCTTGCCTTGCCAACAAAACGCAAAGCAAGTCTTCGTTGGAAAAGGATCAACCCTGCGCATGAGACCGAGTTCGCCTTTTTTCGCCGTGCGAGACACCGCCCTTCTTCCAGGAAAACCGCCAAAACGCCATAACGCCACTTTTTGATTCATCACCCCGCCCTGCCGTGCTTGGGCCTCAAGTCCTCAGATGCATCTCGAGAAATCTTCTTTATGATAAAACCCTTCCAAGGGACGACTCTGAAGAAAAACAGAGAACCAATGCGGACGGCGCGATGGGTATGATACAAATCAACAAGTCAAATAAGAGGGGAAACTATGTACAATGTAGATGAGGGAGGGGAAAAGAAGGTGTTGGCCACGATAGCTTGCGGAGAAGTGTTAGTGGGTGTGGCCTGTCGAGGTGTCGTGGTGTCGGACGACTAAGCAGCTTGTTGGGGCTGCTGGCCCCTTCCTCTGCCGTAGTTGTTGTACCCACCACGGCCCTGGTAGCCGCCGCGACCGCGACCTCCGCCACGGTGGTTACCTCGATATTGGCGGGGCTGGCCGTCACTCTGCGGCTGGCCTCGGAAGTCAGATGGCCCTTGCTGGCTGCGGCCCTGGGAGGCGCCCGGCACGGTCGGTTGACGTTGGGGTTGGTCTTGTGAGTTCCTTTGGGCGGCACCAGCAGATGATTGCTGTCTCGGCGGTGGCAGGGTGTTGGCCGGTCGCGGGATGCTCTCGGGGTTCTCGTATACATAGAGGGCCTTATCGATGGTGGCGGGAATGGGCTGGATCTCGGTACCCAAATCGCGCTCGATGTTGTAGAGGTTGAAGCGGTCTTCCCAGTTGATCAGGTTGATAGCCAGACCAAGGTGACCGTAACGACCAGATCTACCAATGCGATGGAGGTAGGTCTCGGCGTTCTTGGGGAAATCGAAGTTGATGACCACGTTGACGGCTTGAATATCAATACCACGGGTCAGAAGATCCGAGCACACGAGGTTTCGGCAGACGCCGTTGCGGAAATCGTGGAACACTCGGTTTCGCGCATGCTGTGCCATCTTAGCATGGCTGTAGAAACAAGAGTATCCGAGCTCTGTGATCTTCTTGGCCAGCAACTCGACACGGTTGGTCGAGTTGCAGAAGATGATGGACTGGTTGATCTGAAGCTTGGAAAAGAGCGTGTTCAAGCAATGAACCTTCTGCTTCTCCTCGACGAAGGCATAGTATTGGGTGATTCCACGTAGTGTAAGTTCGTCCATGAGGTTGATTTCGTAGGGGTCGGCCATGTTCTTATCGGAAAAATCCTTGACAGACAGCGGGAAGGTAGCCGAGAACAGCATGACCTGGCGATCCTTGGGATGGAACTGCAGGAGCTGCTCGATGACGGGGGTGAATTCTTGGGACAACAGCTTGTCAGCCTCGTCCATGATGAACATGGGGCATTCGCTCAGATCGGCCACGTTCTTTCCAGCCAAATCCAGGATACGTCCGGGAGTGCCCACTACTATGTGGACAGGATCCTGCAAACGAATAATATCATCTCGTAGACCAGTTCCTCCAGTGGTGACCATGACGTTGATGCCTAAGTGTTTTCCGAGGGTTTTGCAGACCTGCGAGGTTTGCATGGCGAGTTCGCGAGTGGGCACGAGAATGAGACATTGGATCTTGTTGACTTTCGGGTTGATACGTTGCAAAGTGGGCACAACAAATGCGGCAGTCTTGCCGGTACCGTTCTTTGCTCGGGCGAGGATATCGCGGCCAGTGAGGGCCACGGGTATAGATTCTTCTTGGATAGGGGAGGGTTTCTCGTAGCCGGCTTCGAAAATGCCCATCAATAGGTCGCGCTTTAAGGCAAAGTCTTCCCATTCCAGACCTTTCGTGTTTGTCACATCCTGAGAAAATGGGCGAGTGATTGGTTAGAGAAAGCCTCCAGGGCAAATGGGAAGCCCGAAGCAGGCACCTACCTCTGTTTGCTGTCTGCCGTCGCGGGCAGGGAGATTCAAGGACTTCTTCCAATCTTCTGTTGAGCCATTGCTTTCTGCCAGGGTCGAAGCCCGCATTTGGTCTGCTAATGCGTCCGTCATGGCGAACGTGGGTTGTGTGTAGGGAAATAAGAATAGGCTTTATGGATTGAGCGGTCTAGGTTGGCCTTCCGTCCGGTTTGGGGATAGGAACGGCCGTTGAGGTGGAGTGTGGGATTTCGGGACTGGTCGAGGTCAGAGAGCTCACGAATGCCAGTGCGGGATATCGATCGATGCGGGAGGCTGGCTGGGCAGGTAGATGATGTTGCAGGGGCGCCGCCGAGAGGCGAGATGGCGGGGTTTATTGTCGGGATTCGGTGGCTCGTGTCCGATGGACTACGGAGTGATGGAAAGTGACACAAAGACAGGCAGGCTCTGTGAAGTATTTTGCAGCTGTCGGCCTCAGGACGTGGAAGATCAAAGGGAGGAGGAAGAGGGGTGGAAAATGGAGGAAATTGGAGAAAGCTGTCCGGCAGATGAACTAGCTTGAGTGCGATGGCGAGTCCCACTTCGCAATGTTGAGAGTATATGGCAGGTGGATGGACGGCTGAGAGCTCGAGTATATTGGTCTCCAAGCCCGGATGGATCTCGTAGATGTGGTGTGACTGTTGGTGTTGATGTGCCGTGGAGAGAGGAATGTTTGGTTTGGGTGGAGGAGGGTGTTTTTGTGAGGGATGGAAATGGAAGTTGGTCTAGATAGTGTGCAGTGTAGTCGGATTTTCGACGGGTTTTTGGTGGAGAGAAGCCTTAGCCTGAAGGTCGAACTTGATTGGCTGCACACCACCCGCTCTAGTTGTAGAATCTCTCACCTTCAATGCTTGCTTACTTGCTTGAACCAGTCAAACAACCAGTCAGTCAATCAATCACACATCCAATTTGGGTCTAATCCAACAAGGGGGGTTCTCTGCCAGACAAAGGAAACCCTTCCCCTACCTTGTACTTTCTTTTTCACAGTAACCGGCACCCGGTCGAGTGTTTGCTACGAGTAGTATTGAACAAAAGCTTGGCTCGTGTGACTCGCATCTCCATTTCCACATCCTCGCATTTTCTCACTCTGCAGCCTGAGCATTGGCCACTCCAAATCCCCTCCATCGCGGGGATAAGCCTGATCAGAAGGCCTGGTCAGAAGGCCAACCCAAGGTTAATAATACCTTATTGTCCTTGCAGAACCACTTACGCCATAGATCCGATTCGAGATCCGATCCGTCTCCCCGACGCATCTATTAAATCAACTTTGGATCCAGTACAATCCCTTTTCTCTATAGCCATGACTTCGCTACTAAGTACTATCAATCAATTCGTCAACCCTCATTCACAATGCCGTTGAAGAAGTCTCCCATCGTCCTCTGCTCGTCTTCTAACCTCCCGACCTTCATATGGCCCAACATCTCAACGACGTCATCATGTAACCCGCTCCGCCAGACCCTCCCCGGATCCAACACGCCTTCGCCCCGACAGAGATGCGCCTCGTCACACATGTCCCATCGAAGATATGCCACCGTCTCCGACAAGTTCCCTAGACGGCCAGAGACGTCTGTGAGCCATCATGACTGGCCTTCGGCACCCCACCCCACCCCTTATCAGATCTTCGACCAGAAGCGCGATGCTCCCTACAGCAAAGCCCGCTTCTATACCCTGGTCAAGATATATCATCCCGATCGCTATGTTCAGCCCGGAACTGCCGACTCCCTCACCCCCGCCGACCGACTCGAGCGCTATCGCCTCGTTGTAGCAGCCAATCAGATCCTCTCAGACCCTACCCGGAAGCGAGCCTACGACCTGTATGGTGCCGGCTGGGGTTCGAAGCTCTCCATGGACAACAGCATTTATCGCGCCGCTGATAAGTCATGGCGGGATGAGCCAGGGAATCCGAGTATGAATGCTACTTGGGAAGACTGGGAACAGTGGTATGGCGAACGAAACGGCGAGAAGCCAAAGCAGCGCCCTGTTTTCATGAGCAATGAGCTATTCGTCGTGGTAATATGCGCCTTTGTTATAGTGGGCAGCATGGGCCAGGCCAAGAGGGCAAGCACGAGCACCTTGGATCTCGTTGAGATGCGCGAACAGAAGCACGAGGCCATCACCCACGACATGCGAAGGCGGAAGATTGAACAAGTCGGTCTGAACCGGCATGAGCGAGTGGAAAGCTTCCTGAGGCAGAGGGAAGGGTGGAATATCCCTGTCCATCACCCGTCACGCGACACCCACGAGAAGTGAAGGAAACACAGCTGCCGAAAACGGCAACGACCGTTCATATGCACCATACTCTCAAGCCAACTTGGTTTGGGCAGTCGCATTCAGTGCAACTCGCATCCTACGGTGACGATGGGCTTCCCCTGTTATTGGAGTTGTTGTCCGTCGCATCGTGTGGGACGATCGCCAAATCCAAATTCCTAACACCAGCATGGTTGCATGGTTGCATGGTTGCATGGTTGAGAATTTCTCGAGTTCAATATCTATGAAAAGTCCAAGTGCATGGGCTGGCTGTCATTGCTCGACTGTCGTCTGGGTATTGGGAACCAGTCCTTGCTGCCCTGACAGTGTGCAAAACTGATATCATGTCTGTCACTTCTGTCTGATAAAGCACTAGCCAGCTACAATGTCAAAAAGACATGACCGCTTCTCACGCATTCAGTTGGATTCTTGGGCTCGTCGGCTCAACCAACGCGTCCTCATCTTACCCCGCGTGACTGCAACGATATTGATATCTGCTTACCGACGACTCCAAGATCGATTTTACCAAGATTGTATCAACTCTACAGTTAGATCCGCGCACATACGAATGCGCGATACCATAAAGCGGAATTCGGTCGCTAGCAGCTGCCCCAGGCAAGACTCGGCCTCTTCCAGCTCCTAGACACAATCCGACCACGTGTACTACGATGTACATTCAGGATCGGGGTCTGATACGTCGCGCAGGGCATTTTCCGAGTCTTGTCGATATCGTGAAGTCGATGCGGCACATCGTCATCTCCGGACGCCCTGCGCCTCTCGCTCTCTAACATCAGCAGCCACGCCATACTAGATCTGAGCCTGCCGCCGGACCAGGAGACATTGGCGTCAAAGTGTTCCTAAAGGAAACGAACCGTTATCTGTGCATGCACATGTATCACAGCAAGTGCACTTTGTGGAGGCGGGGCTTATTGAATGGGCACGGGGGCGCGCATTTGTTGGTGGGAGGATGATGGCACCTGGCCGGGACACAAGATTCGAATATTCCGAGCCGTCCTCATTGGAAGCTGCGATTGCCTTAATCAACCCTTCCACACGTGATTGATCGTAGGCCTCCCGCTCCATGATGATAATTACGTGGTCTACTCATTCGTCACCCAGGTGTGCTGCAACCGCCCGGACAGCCAACCGACGGAGATGTCCATTAAGCGATAGCGAAGCATATGCGCCATAGGGTATGGCTGCAAATGACAGGCAGATGCACAGCCCGACCAGTAGCGAAATCCAAAGGACCAAGTTACGTGGACAATAGATATGTTTCAGTCGCTGGATGGGGGGGCCCAGCATATCTCGCTTTCGTTTAGCAGTGTCAAACAAGCTTTTTGGCCCATCCCCCGCTGTGCACAGCTGTGGGGGCGCATACGATGCAAGGATAGGGGGGGCTATGCAAGCCATTTAATTGGTTGTGTGGCTAGCGAGAGAATGAAAGAAATTCAATAAGCACTATTGTGTCGCCGATCTGCACCTCGTAAGGCGCAATGCTCGCAATGCTTAACGCTTGTGCCAACCCCGGGCCTTGGGCCTTTCCCTTTCTGCCTGCGAAGACCATCGTCATCAGGTCCTCTAGGATGGGCTCTGAGGTCAGAGCAGGGGTCTTCCGGATAGGGCGGTTGCATGGCTAAGCTTTCTTTGGATCGGCAAACCCTCTCTTCTAGAGTTCAACCCTAAGTGGCCAGGAACCTAGCGAGCCGATGGGCTACGCCATACACGCAGCCACTCTATCAAACCCAATCACCATGCAAAGGACCTTGCTACTGTGCCGCTTGAGCGAGGCCGCGCTACCGGGACACGCTCTCCAGTGGTATAAGTAATGGCCGTCTTTCCACCTCCTTGGCGCTTATCAAGACCAAGACTCTCGAGCACATTTGCGACTGAGCTTTGATAACTCACCAACAAGCGCACTACTATGGAGTCTATTCGCTTACACCACCTCGTTGGTCGCCTGTTCCAACAGACCGGCGATGACAAACCCGAGCCGTTTAACTACACGGCCGCCAACGGCCAGATCTGCGCCATGCCGCGGCCGCTGCTAGAAACCGGGGCCGCCACCCTGGCCGGCGGCCATACGTTCTACCAGCTCAACATGTACATCACGGCGGGCTGCGCCGCCTTCACCACCCTGAGCATCCTCGTCCTCATGTTCCGGCACGCGACGCACCTGAGCCGCCCGAACGAGCAGCTCAACATCCTGCGCATCTGCGGCTACCTGCCCATCTTCTCCATCGGCCTGTTCCTCGAGGCCACCTTCCCGAACGCCTACGTCTACCTCACGCCGTGGCTCGACTTCTTCCAGGCCGTCGCGCTGGCCAACTTCTTCCTGCTCATGTGCCAGTACATCTCGCCCTCGGACGAGCGGCGCGACGCCTTCTTCTCCGTCTTCAAGGTCCCCGCCAGCAAGGGGGCCAAGCTCTGCGGCGGCCGCGGCAGGGACCGGGCGCGCGCGGGCGGCGGCGACAAGGGCGGCCCCGCCCACGGCCTCGAGTGGTACCGCGGCCTCTGGTGGCGCATCTTCCAGTACCCCATGGTCCAGCTCGCCATCGCCGTCTTCACCGACGTCACCGAGGCGGGGCGCGTGTACTGCCTCGTGAGCAGCAGCCCGCACTTTGCGCACCTGTGGCTCGACATCGTGCACAACGTCAGCCTGGCCCTGGCCGTGCTGGCGGCGCTGCGCATGTACGGCGCGCTCAAGAAGGAGCTGGCGCACCACCGGCCGCTGGCCAAGCTGCTGGCCTTCAAGCTGCTCGTCGGCGTCACGGGGCTGATCCAGCTCGTCTACTGGATCCTGCGGTCGTCCCTCGTCCACGACTCGCCGCTGCAGCCGACGGCGACCCTGTCCTGGGCCGACGAGTACGTGGGCATCCCCGTGCTCGTCCTCGCCGTGCTCTGCGTGCCCTTCTCCGTCTTCTTCCACCACGCCTACAGCGTCAGCCCGTACCACCTCGAGAAGGCGTTCCTGCACAAGCCGCTCGCCGACTCGGAGGCGGCCGTCGCGGCCCACGGCGTCAGCCCCGCCGGCTCGCGCTACCAGGGCGGGCCCCTCGGCCTCTGGGCCTGGGCCGGCATCCTCAACCCGTCCGAGTTCGTCGCGGGGCTCTGGTTCGGCCTGAAGATGCGCGGCGACGCCAGCCGCCGCCGGGGCTTCGTCGAGGAGAATGCGCCCTTGGCCACCATGCCCGCGGCACATGGCTACGCGGGTTACGCGCCGGATGACGACCACTCCAGCTATGACATCCCGCAGCAGGGCCGCGCTTACGTTAGGTAGATCTAGTTGCATTTGGTGCGCATAGGTCTTCTGGTAGTAGGGAGATTGATAGAACATCTTTTGGCGTTCAGCATATGTCTGGGCGGGTCTTAAGGGGGGCGGGAAATCGGCAAGCGAGCATATGATTTCTTCATTATAGCAGTTCGCATATAGAAAAAACCATTTTGGATTTTCAATCAATAGTCTTAAAACTTTATTTATGACATCTCTTCCTCTCCATGGTCAAGCTTTGGATGGAAAGTGCTTGTTAGACACAAATACAGTAGATTGTTATCCAAAGCCCGTAGTTACTGACGAAATGCCCCAAACAGAGACTATAGATAGCCATGCATATATTGTTATATTGGGTGATAAAGGCTACTATCATCGTTATATGTTACCCCATCTCTGGGTATGCTCTCTGCTCCTTTTACGTCCCACAAGCAATCGTTTTCGCGCATACCCGCACTCGCTGTTTCGAGCTCGTGTTGGCAAGTAAGTTGATCGTTATCCTCCATCACCTACCCAGTCACGCCGACGGGGGTGTTGCAGATGAGGGCTTGTCCGAGCTGATGAGCGTAGGAGGAAAGTCCATGTCAGTTCCAACGGTGCTTCGATTGTTCCAAAGTAAAGGAGGTGGCACTTACAACCGGGAGGGTGCAGCACTTGGCTTGCTGGCCGGAAGTCGCACAGATTTCCTGGAAGTCCTCGGGGCTCTTGGGGAGCTCAGAAACTGTGTAGACGAGATAATACGTCAGCCAATCATTCTTCTGTGGTCTGGTCTCCACCTCTTTGACCTCAAAGTAGACCTAGGAAAGGGACGGTAGCTATGGATGAATCTGGGGCAAGGAGTTGATGGAGAGCACACGTACCATTGATGCAGTTCAGGCCAGCGACCCCGCCGACATCGGTGGCGCAGCACTGCGGGACACTGTAGAGAAGGACGTCGCGGCAAGCGTCGTAGACGCCGGCGGGGGGTCACCGCCACCATTGCAGCGGGCGACGGGGTTGGCGAAGGCGGTAGCAGCCAGGGCAAGAATGATACTGGTGAACTGCATCTTGGTTGTGTTTGAGGGTTGATGGGCGTCTTAGGTAAGGTAAAAGAGTGGTGTTATGCAGAAGAAGTGAAGGTTGTCCGGATCTCTGGTCTCTGTAGCCTGCTGTGATGATAAGTGAGGAATGATGAGAGCTTGACGGCAGGAAGACGACCCCTTTATATAGTCGTTCGAGCCTTGGCCATTACTATGTCTTCGTTCCCATGATCGTATGAGGGATGAGGAGGTCCTGGTCAGTTGCTGTCCGAGCCGGAGTTCCCCTATTGGTGGCAGCGGGTCTCGGCTAGATGTTCAAGGTAAGCTTGCGATCTCCTAATTGGTATGTGATCGACGATTTCAGTCCTATACGGCACTATAAATTCGGATAGCATAGTGTTTATTGAACAGCCGGTACCCCTTACTGCTGAATATGGCGAGCACCTCCATCTTCCCCGCAGCCTCGTTGATACATCATATTTACTCACAATGACGCCAGGGGGTTCCACCAGGTTGACTTCTAGCTAGAGCTCAAAGTAATAGTTTTGCCGCGGACCGGTTTCTGTTGTTTGGTCGTATGCAAGGGAATGTGCAGCCCCACAGGTCGAACGTGTCAATTTCATTTGGAAGCTCGCACTCGACGTCGGGAGATGCGATTTGGGTTTAGTTATATAGAGACCACAATATCTTATATCTGGCCGCTTGCGATTGGTTTACGCCTTGGTAACGGTATGCCACCTGCCATCTGCTGAGTTAGGGGTGACTGATTATTTAAGTTGCAGTGTTGTAATATGCAGGCATCATGTTGTGATTCGACTGTTCCATTATGTGCCTACCCTCTGATGCTTCCAGGCTAGACTTTGATCTGTGCCCTTCGTTAGTATTGCATTTACATGGAAGTGAAGCTCCGCATAAGCGAGGGAGGTGGTTGACCATATCCGATAGAGAAGGCGTGGAGTCAGTATTACTCGGTTAATGAGAAATGTGCTCGTTACGGCCGCCATGAGTGCTTGTCTACCAATCATAGCTATGGACCAAGTTCGTTCCCTTGCTCACTACCATTTGTGCCGTCTGAGGCGGCTGCTGGCGTAATATCGATTCCGTTCAGGTACTGCAAACATTGAAATAAAACATAAGCAATTGAAGTTCAGCCACAAGCAAACTCCCAGCCAGCTTCAAGCAAACTTCATTTCACCGGGATGAAGTCCGGTACTATTTATATTAATACGTGTGCTGTCGGGTCACCCTCTCCACACATAGCTCATCGTGGACTGGGTGCATATGGGCACTGGTGAGTGACCGAGAGAGCAATATGCAGTCCGCTATATCGGAAAGGCAGAAAAGAGAAAGAGCTCGACAGGGGTACATTTTCGGGTCCGCCGATCCGGGCTAGATTTGCAGGTGATGTATGTCCATGGTGCGGGGAAGACCAGCAGATGCTACGGGAGATCTGTCATGTTTGAACCTGCCAAGGAATTTGGGTGGCAGTCCAGGCTCCAAACGGGACCGGCCGAGGTACGGCCACCCAAGCGCCGCTGGAGACGAGATTCTGCACTCACCTCGTAAACATTCCCAACCCACTGATTTAGCCGCCCGAGAAGGATGCTTTGCCTTGTTTTCCATGACGTCAAGCCACAGCGATGGCGGATGTTATATCGTTCGCTTCGCCCAGAGCGTTACAGCGCCGTTGAACAGGCTGTTGTTGTTGGACAGCAGACGCCAAGACAAACGGCCGGGGTATTAGGCAGGGGGGGGTATTAACACTTGGCTGCCTCAAAGTCACAAACAAACAAAAAAGCCCTTAGGCCGCATCAATGGCTCAATGTCTGAAAAGTCGCACCGGAAAGGGGCTTGGCACAGCTTCACGCAAGGGGCTGCACTCACCCATATTGTTTTGCAGCGAAGTCTGGACCGCAAATCTTATAGGCGCGATGACGTGCTCTCGCCTGTCCCATATTATATATAGAAAAATGTCTCAAATGCTCCGTATTGTCTCATTCACTCGGCTGCGAAGGGACTACCACGTGAAATCGAAAAAGGGAGAGAGGACCCCTACAGACATGTCTAGGACGCTTGGTAAGACATCCGCTCTCGGAGGATCATACCGATGCTCCAAACTGCGGTCGGGAAGGCAGGCGGACCAACTCGACCTCTTTTCGGCGTTAAAATTGCAATCTAGCCAAGGCATTGCCGGCCTATAAACGGCGCAGGTCGGCTAAGACGATGTGTCCCTAGGACCCGTAGATGTCATTCTCCATGAACCTTCCTGCCAACGTCTTTCCCCCTGAGCCGACGCGCAGAATTACCACCTTGTACCCCAACGCCGGCTCGAACAATGTCTGTGCCATCTGCAAGGAGTTCTTCGCCCGGCCGTATTCAGCTTTGCGGTAAGGGGCGGCCGATCGTTAATTCGTGTGACCCGCATTTCCGGAACTGATGGATCCGACATAGATCCGATAGTACAGATATCGGGAAGGTGTAAAAGAGCTGAAGAAGCATAGACAAGTCACTCCGATACTGTATCTCGAAGAACGACATCGCATTGTTTCGATGCGGTAACACTGAGCCCCCATGGCAGCCTGGGTTCGTGAATGGCACCGTCGTAGCTGAACGAGGGCAGGGATCCAAATGGGCCACGCGATGTGGCGGTGCAGGCTTTTGCCTATGATGTGTAATGTGTAGTACGACACCCCCAAATCCTACAAAATGAAACGGATTGGTTGAGGTCATGAGACCGCCGGGTGTGTGTCCTGACTGAAACCTTGCCAGACGTATTTCCGGGCCAAGATTCGAAGTAGAAGGGCTGATGAATCTGATGCATACAACCAATCAGCGAAGCGCCGGGGCACTTGCAGGTCTCGGCTGCGGCGGAGGCGGTGGCGCATCATGCGGGGACCCATCGTGGCGGCAACGACAGCATCGCCGTGCTCGGTGTTGCGCAGAACGGTCTTGGACTCGGGGTGCGGGAGCTGCGCGTGGGCGGCGTGGATTTCCGCAAGGCTGTCAACCAACCAACCAACCGAACCAAAGGCTATTAGTTGGTTGGTTGACCAGATCTAGCTGGTTGGTTAGTTGGTTATAGCCAACCAAAGGCCTTTGGTTGGTTGGTTGGTGGGTTAGTTATTTTA
Source organism: Apiospora pterosperma (assembly GCA_019976485.1). Taxonomy (NCBI): domain Eukaryota; kingdom Fungi; phylum Ascomycota; class Sordariomycetes; order Amphisphaeriales; family Apiosporaceae; genus Apiospora; species Apiospora pterosperma. The sequence continues at coordinate 461,092 of JAFBMP010000009.1, forward strand.
TTCGGTGAAACTGGTAATATATTTTTAGTGTTTTCTGTTCCCTAGTCTAAGCAGCCTCCTCTTGAACGTTATTGTTATGGTCCAGAAGGTCTGGATCTGCCTCTCGTAACCACTTAGTAGCCCTCCTTCGGGCTTCTGCGTATTCTGTAACCTCCAGCTCTTGCTTTTCCACCTCTTCGGTTACTGAAAGGAAGATCGGATCGATATTATCGATAATACCAGCTCGGTACCAGGATCGTAACGTCATCGACATGTCCACGATCTTGATATCAAGACTAGAGCGGGAATCGTTAAGTAATCGACCGGCCGAAGAGAATAATCTCTCGCATTCAGCAGACATTAACTGTACCGTAAGGAAATCGAGAGCCATTCGCGATAACCTTAGGTATTAATCTCGATAGTTATGCCAGTATTAAACTGGATCGGTAATATCGAAATCTCCTTATTCCCGTTCTTTCACACACCATCTTACGTATTCGTTACGGTCTTCGGTATCGTCAATATCGATAGTTCGTTCGCTTAGTTATTAAAAAAAGGAATCGAAGTTATTTAAACGAGGGATCTATTAATAAGCCGATATTAATATTAATAGTATAACAGGTCGAGGGTTTATAATATCCAAGCCCTTATATTCGTTATCCCACACCTATTTAACCAGCCTTTTCGCATTACGCACCCATTACCTCTGCCTTACCCACAGCCTTTCGAGAGACTCCTAACGGTTACGTAGATGAAATACGTAAGCGGCGTAATAGATCGGGGTATCGCTAAAGCCCTCGTAATACTAGTTAATCTTCGATTAAGCAGCGTTGATTCTAACCTTATATTCCACAGGCTCAAGGAAATTGTTTGCTTCGATCCGATATTGTTTAAGCTTTTAGAGGAGGAATTTAAACCTAGAAAGGTAATAGTAAATATTACTATACGATCCTTTAAAGCTAAACGCACGTCGACGCACTTAGCCGTTACCTTCCAGTTAGATGAGGCAATCTTCGAAATCTTTTAAAATGAGCGCGATCCGCGCTAGGGCTGCCCAATCGGCATCATTTAACCAGTTATTATCTTGTAAGAAGGGTGGTCTTTTTGCCGAAGGCCTGATGCCGTTATTTCGAACAGAGTGATTTTCTTGCTCCTATATTTGTTGGTACCTAACGCGAGTAAGTTCTATATATGGCCGTAACTTAAGAGCGCGTTTAATTATATAATAAGTGCCTAACTAACGCGTCTAATTATCTTTTACTAGCTGGAGAGGTTTCTTTGCTCGTTCGTAGGGATCGATCGAAGCGGCGTATTCGTTCTTTTAGTAAGTAAGGAACATATCATTAAGCCGATCACTTTGATTAACAGTAATAATTAAGATGCGAAGCTTGCCGACTGGACCTTGCTTCTTCCAAAGCGCGTATTATGCTGCTGTCAATTCCTCGTTCTCTTCTAGGAACTGGTTAATACTATCACCTTCGTCTGGCAACGGATTTAGTAGGGCTTTAGCAGCAAGGTTAAGGATGTGACCGAAGTAACGACCTCGGCGACGACGTCCATCAAATCCGTACGTTGTGCCGATGAAGTCCATCGCGGTGTCCATATTGCTCGCGTTATCCAGGGTAAAATACCCTACCTTGTTGTTAATACCGTACTCGTCAATAACCTTCACAATAGCTGCACTAATAGTATCTCCATTATAGCAACCTGCTACTTCTAGCATACTAAGCACAATCTTACGAGGCTGGTTACTTATTTCGTCACGAAAAAAGCAGGCTAAACCATACACGTTCTTCCTATTATTCGACTTCCATCCATCGAACGCGAAGTGGATTTAACCAGGAGCGCGTTGTAATACCGATATAACCTGCTCTTAATATCGATAGAACTCGTGTACAATTCGAGAACGGATCGTATTTCGCGTTATGATAGCTTGTTGGACTTCGACTTAAAGGTTAAAGTAATTACATACCGATCGGAATCTCTTCGAATTAATAGTACGGAAAGGCAACGATTCATTAACGATCCATTCGACGAGGAGTCTTTAAAAGTGTTTTTTATCGAAAGAACTGCGTATACGGTGTATGAACTTCACATCGTCGGGGCTTTCGCTGTCCATTTTAAAGAAGGTTTAAAGGGTTTATACATATCGGTTCGTTTTCTCTCTTTTCATTTCTTCTCGAGACTGCCGCTGACTAGTAGGTGCTTTAATGTAGTGATTAGTGTACAGATGTCCCATGGCGTTCGAAAGGCCAGCATCGATGAAGTGTCTGTTTTACGGCGGGCTCTTAATGGCGCAGAATTTACAAATCCAGCATTTTTTCCCTTGGAGCTGGAAATCCAGTCCGTACTTCTAGACCCAAGCGCCTCGTTACCGTGTTAAAGGAGTGGGAATCCAGTTACTAAAGCGTTCGATAAAGGTATGAACATACTGATCAGTAACGATGGGGGGGGTCAATAATATCGGCAGATCTATAAACTGCCATAATATCGGCGGTAATAGGATGATGCTTTTAAGTTGAACAAAGTAAGTTACTACTGTTCAGAAGCTAGCTGTTATTACTGAAATCAGTACTAACTTACTGTAATTAAACTACGGCTAAAGTTCGGCTCTTTAACCCCTCTCAACTATAACACTAAGAAATCATCACGAAAAGATCCACGATCTTAAGAAAATCTATAATAAATTAACCTAATTAACCCAATTAACCAGGTTGGCAACTAAAGCGACTTCTTAGTTAGTTAGTTCGTGTAATTTCAAGGCCTTGGTTGGTTTGTAAACCAAGGGCCTTTGGTTAGTTAGTTAGTAGGTTGGTTGTTTGGGTTGGTTGGTTGACAGCCCTGGATTTCCGCACGGAAACTGCGCGCCGGTTGGGGATCGGGAGGGCCCGAGACGTTGACTTTCGGCTGTATCCTGCCAATGTGCGCGAGGGCTCGCTCAGGCACCCGCTCGTCGCCGTGTTCCAGGACAGCAGCGCACCCCGTCGACGTAGGCACACCGACATGTATCACTTGACATGAAGTGGGACCCACTGCTGGAGTTGATTATAGGTTTGTCTCTGGTCTGGCGGAGAATGGAATGGCGACGCAGTTTGGTGGTCTAAGTCGGGGCTTTAGCTTAATAAAAATGGTATAGTCAAGATGATGGATTGAACATGAGTGTTTGAACATTGTTTGCCTGCCTCTTCGAAGCACAACATAATATCAACTGACTGTATGGAAATGCCCCTAGTTGCGTATATCTCAGGTTTCCACATCCCCCGTGGTGGTGCTATGGCATTGCCAACTTCCTAGTTCCACGATGAGTTCCATGTTGTTACACAGTCGGATCTAGCCAGCATTCCATACACAGGACATCTCTACGGGCCCCAGTGTTTAGGGGGTTGTTGGCCATATGGGCCAGTGCGTGGGTTTGGTTGCATATACGGGGGTGAGGAATATGCACCGGGCTGCAATCCATGGCCTTGTTGGTTGTTCTGCTGAAGGCGAGGGAGGGTAGTATGGTCGTTTGCTATACTTCGATGCGGGGCTAGGTAGTTCCTGAAGCCGATAGCAGTTAACAATACATTGTCTGAGGTGTCGAAAGACGCGCATTAAGACAGTGAAGTCGCAGTTACTTACCAGGGGGTAGATTCTGTCCATTGCGACGTGGGTCCATTGCTGCTACTGTAGATTCTGGGTTAGTAAGTAAGTTGGTATGCAATTGAATCGAATGCCGCAGTGTGATAGTTGACTTGTTGTACTGTAGTTGTATGTCTTGGTGTTGTTGATAGACTTGGAAGGAGAGAAGTGCTGCTTCTTGTCTAGATAGGCCTGCGAATTTATACTTCACCAGAATCGCCACGTCTACTTGCCATTCTAAGTCTGGTTTATGACCATATATCATGATGATTCCAATAGTGTATCCGCTCTTTACTAATAGTCATGATGTAAAGCACTGACGAGTTACTCATGACATACAATCCTCATTGTTCACCCATAATCTGTTTAATGCAGACTGTATATAGATCCAGCCATTCTGACCGTTGAAGACTGCCACGGTTACTTTATGGCAACTGCGCCAGACTCTCGCATACCTGAATCATACTGGTATACGCCCTAGCCCGGCATTTCTGTATGATGTCTCCGAACAGTAGCCCGTGCGTAGGCGGAAGGAGGTGCTCAGCAGGCCAGCCCGGCTCATCATCTCGGTTCACTCCAATTCCATCTTCAAGGTTAATAATATCTTCGAAATGAAGGCTCCGCTGGTTCTCCCCGTGGGTATGTGCCGCGTACAGATTTCGTAAAGAACCACGCCAACTTGTGCGACATCAGTCCGCATGGTCATCCCAGAATCATTGGCCTGTGAGATATCGATGCCTCGCTCGATGATGGTAGAGTCGCCGAAGTTGCATAGTTTCAATGAGAGATCTGAGTCAAGGAGGCAGTTGTGACTTCCGATATCTCAGTTGTATTGCCGTGGCCGCTCGACGGCTTCGTTTCTGCGCCGAACAATCTCCCCATTGGCCCCGAATCCAAGATACTGGTCTTGGTCATTAGGTGCGCTGTAGTGGTCCATAGCAGTGTGTAGCAAAGCGGCAAGAGGTGAAAACATTGGGCTAAGGAAAGCTGGAAACAGCATTACCATCTACACCTGGATAAACCCCATGGTGTACGCCACCTCACTACCCCTGAAACCCTGCGACTAAGTCCACCTTATTAGGTACATGCTAGATAGGCAGTAGGGAATATATGTGAGCCTCTCTACGCAAAACAAGCTGGAGGGTGTATAGCCCGGTTGATATTAATGTATCAAATGGCTATTTCACGAGCTCGATTTACAAACCTGCCTGTAAGATTTGCTTGCTGCTGGATCTTGTTCGCCATCTCTATTCCCTCGGAAATAAATCGAAACCAGTAGTTCTCTGCGTATGCCGTCCTCCAATCGCCTTTCTCCTCGCTCAGGTGATACATCGGATCGTGCAAGAACTTTTCTTCTGGAGGAGATGCATTCCTCTCTTCCGCCATAGCAAGTCGAGTTGCTTCCTGCCATCTCGTTCGCTCTACGCCTTCCTTCAGTATAGGATCAATCCACAGCAGCGAACCGCTATTAAACTCGGAAAGTTTGTCAAGACCCGTGGTGGCGTCCATCGCGAAGCTGTCAGGGTTCAGGGCAATAATGGTGTTCAGACGCGTTCTCCGGGAGCACGCCCAGCATCGCTTTGTTGTCCTTAAATAGTAGGCATCTCGGCGTCCACGCTCATTGGCCATCAGTCAGCCCCAATACGCAATGTCATCTGTTCTCGGCTTCCGGCTAACCCGAGTAAACAGCCTCCGTGAAATAGCCCAGCAGTCAACCGAGATATTCTCTTTCGCCTCGGCTGGACTGGATCTAGGCAAGCATCCCCCCCATTGAAACCACTCGATTACCCAACTACTACGGCGGCTGTGAGACATGAGTCTGACTGGGCACACTCGCAGATTAATACGCCAAGACACCAACTCAACCCCCTCTTACTATTAAGGTGCCATGTGTAAACCAACCAGGACGCCTGCTGGTTTAGGCAGCCATCTGTCGTGCCTAACCTTTCTTCAACCCAGTTTGGGGGATATTGACGATAATTGGCACATTTCGCTGAGTGCCCAGCAACAGCAGCCTATCCCTATCAATGAATCAACCTCACTTCTAGTTCCCGCGCATATTGAACCATGTACTAAGTTTTTCGAGAGAAGAGATAGAAGTACAGGTCGACTCGAACGTACAAAGCTCTGTGGTCGATGCGACAACCAATCAACAGCGCTAGAACATGACTATGCCGCATTACCGGCAGAGTTTGGAGGCTGTTCAAATTGGAAGTTCCGGTATGCGACGTCGGATCTTCTGAAGATGCTGGAGGAGCTATACGAAACAAGTACAAAGTCGGAGAAATGGGGTTTCCGTGGTGACCGCCAATGCTTTGCAAAGCGCACCGTTAGCCGCATCTTCTGTTACTGTTTCTTCATCGGGATTCGACGATGCAGGAATCCTCGATGCCAATCTCGGATGGAGTTGTTCGAAAGGGCCACACCCGCCTGCGACTGGACTGCCTACAAAGAACTTGTCCAAGTCCTGCTATCTTGCGGGCTTCACGACTGGCTCTACACGCTCGAAAGTCTGTTGAAACGTGAGACCAATGACTACACCAGCCCAGAAAATGGATCTCCTCGGTTACCGACCGTCTTCTGCCAAGATTTGCATGGTATGTACGATGTCTGGCTGTGGGCCATGCGCTGCCACAAGCGCTATACAAATGTCTTCAATTTCCCAAAGGCTTTGATGCCTGGGTACCAAGCGCAAGCCCTGCAGATATCGCGAAGATGCGGCGTCTGCCCCGCGAGACTATGGAATATAGCCATTCAGGGACCCAGCGGAGTACCCAATATCCAGCACATCGGAGCAGCCGTGGCTCGTTCTTGGCCTCCTCCATCTATCACGAATGAAGAACATGTCGACTGCACCGACCAACATTGCCAACTGAGCAATAACAACAGCACAATTATAAAACAAAGCCACAAGCCCAGAAGCTGTACATGCGAGAATGATATCTACTTTGATCCAGCGTTGCTCAACAGTGCCGCAAGGGAAAACCGAATATTGGCATGGCATACTCGAAATCCAGGAGAGGCGGTGGTTTGTGGTCAAGGGGAGAGCTATATGGCCATCTCACATGTGTGGGCAGATGGTACAGGCGTTGGCATGAAACCTACCGGTCGGGTCAACTTTTGCCTGTTTGAATACTTCAGAGAAGTGTCAAAGTCACATGGAATTGAGTGTGATGGTATCTGGTGGGATGCTATATCAATACCCACAGACCGCGATTTAAGAAGGACTGCAATTGAGTCAATGTTGACCAACTATGAGATGGCCAAGGTTACTCTTGTGCATGACGAGGAGCTGGCCAACTTTGAATGGAAAGACGATGGGAGCCCGGCTGTTGCAATTGTTTTGTCAACGTGGTTTACCAGAGGTTGGACTGCCGGGGAGCTGTTCGCGTCCAAAGATCATCCTGTCAAGTTCATCTTTGCTGGTGCGCACGGAGTGCCTCTGATCAAAGACCTCGATGAAGACATCCTGGCAATGGGGCCAGATGAACAAGGAGACGATCGGATACAAAAAGGACATGGAACACCCACGCAAAGCCACTTGGTTGCAAGTGACATCATTCGACTCATGCGGCCGTACGGCCAGAGTCGCAACCAAGAAGATGAGGCTGGAACGAGACGACCGATGATATCTTCCCTTTCCACTCTTATATCGATCCTTAAGCCCAGGACGACATCGTGGGAAATTGACCGAATGATCATCGCAGGCCTGCTCTGTCTCCCGCCAGCAGAGGTTCGATACACCATGAGAAGCTCGGAAATCACCAAGATGCTGCTTACAAAATTCGAGAGGATAGAACTTACGGAGATGATTCATAACGAAGTACCCATGTCTGACAGCGGGCCTTGGTCATGGTGTCCTCGGTCCATATTCGATCTGGCCCAATTCCGCAGCGCCTCGGGCTGCTCATGGGATGATTGGCAGGTCAACCCGGATGGGAGTCTCGAAGGAAAGCTGTTGGCCTATGAAGTGGAGGACTCCGACAGTATCTTACCGCATAGTCAGCATCCATCCATCGCCACTCGTATTACTGTGGCTCTGTCAGAAAGGGCAACCTGTCTACTCCTAACATCCTCTCCCCTTTTGAAACGCGGGATTCCTCTGTTTCTTCTTGCGCGGCCAGTGTTCATTTTTGCCGACTGGTCTGTCAGCTGCCAATGGATAGGATGGGTGTATTTGACGAGCCCTGGAGGACTTCAGATTGGGAGAGACTCCTCCTTGCATTGGCATCTCCGTGGAAGGAAGAAGCTCCCAGGCTTCTTCCCGTATGACCAAGTAGCCGAATATGCCCGGATCAATGCAATCTTTGGAAATCACGCAAAAGAGGGCTACACAGAGACAGATACAACATCACCTCTGAGTTTCTCTTTCATGCACTGGGCACTGGGGGTCGTCGGCGCGTCAGCCAGGTCAAACTACACCGAGTTGAGATGGATTCTTTCCAACAGTTTCCGCGACGATGAAGGGAAATTGATGGAGATGAATCAATCAATGCCCATCACACATGCTAGTTGGGAGAAAAATCGAGAATGGCTGCCGCAGGTTATCTACATTCAGCCTCTTGATGCAGATCCTGTCCGCCTTCTCCATGACAAGCCCACGACACCTCTGCTTATGGCTAGGCTTCATGTGGAAATGGAACGATCAGTGAACCTGATATCGGAGTCCTTCCTAGAAGTTCTACGGAGAAGAAAACTGGTCATTTCCCAAGGGCCGTGCAAGATGAACCACCCTCATCCATGCGGGGGATGGGTCATGGTAGCTTGGTCATTTCCATATGGCAGACATTTTGATCTTGGGGTGAATCTATGCGAGAAGTTCAGCTTTACCATCATCCAATCCACATTTCACATTGTGAATCATATTGGATCAGGTATGAAAGTCCCTCAGGTTTCCTTATCTTTGGGTTCTGAATCAGTGTTGGAATCCATTCAACCTCATGTGAAATACGCAAAGTCTTCTCATGGTGGCCAAGGCTGGCACATGTTCATAGAGTGCGCGACATGCTGCCTGGAGTGCAATGCATGTATGCGTACTCTTATGAACCAGAGGGGAGTAAGAGAAAGAAGGAGGGAAAAGGAGCGCCAGGCGTTATTGGCCAACGAGGGCAAGCCAAACACTGGGACGGGAGAAACGGTATCAGATGAGCACCTAAAAGCTGAAAAGGGTTTGCCTCTCTACGTTAGCAAGTTTATCCGCATGGCAGATCAGGGCTGAAAATCACCATATTCCACACCACAGACCTCGACACCGCGAGATATCGGGCTTCAGGCTCTGCCTTCCAAATATCGTCACGCCAAGCACCGCACCTCGTATTTAGACTTCTAGCATTTCCCCGGTAGAGGTGAACGCTGACTGTCTAAAATCCCGCATAATACATATCTATCCGTTTCCTCGCTGTACAATCCGGCCAACCACGACACATCACAGGAAAGCCGTATTATACCCACAAGCTGATATCGAAATACGTCAGGTCACATACAAGTATGCTGCATGTTAAAAGATGCTGTCAACCACCGTCCTCGCCCTCTTCGCCGGTGCCGCCGCCGCGGTCATCAACGAGTCCTGCAGCACCAAGATGGTCTGCGCCGACTACGTCAACGACTGCGGCCAGGTGTACGGCGGCCGCCTCTCAGCCTAAACCCCCTGACCCAGCTTCACGCCGCCACCTCTTCAAAAGCCAGTGCATCCTAATAACACTAGCATATTGCTACCTATGCCTCAACAGAAGGAATGCCGGCGTAAGCCCCGAAACATGATACTTTCTACAGTCCCGATAAGACAAGGAGTAACAAACGATACAGTGCATTCTCATTATACCAGCTTCAACACCTCTGTCTACTTCTCTGCGGCGGCAGCTTCTGACGACAGGGCTGTGAAGAAAGGTTCCGTCTCGGGGACGGTGTCGATCAGGATCTGCCTAGTTTCACTCCAAACCCGTTCTCGCAGCTCCAATCCGATTTCCCTATCGATGAGATGATTATTTAGTGCCTTGGTGTCAAAAGGCAAATCCGCTAGGCTTACCGGTCCATGTACTCGGGATACCTGTGAGTCAATTGGTCAGCCATCTCGTGTCTATCATAAACAGTCATGCGGCACCCTGCGGCACCCGAATCTCTAGAAGGAGGGCGACTCACGGCACGACGTCGTAGTCCAGCAGCAGCTTCCCGTGCGACCCCGCGACGGGCAGGCAGGAGTTCACGACGACGCGGGCGGCCATCTCGACGGGCCGGCCGACGCACCAGACGAAGAGCCGGGCGTAGACGCTGGCCCGGGTGAGCGGCGTGTCGCACGCGCCGGGGTCGACCGAGTGGACGTGGACGGCGGCGGCGGCGGCCGGGGGCAGGCGGGCGCAGAGCTCGCGGACCCAGCAGGCGTGCGCGATCTTGGCGAGGCCGTACTGGTGCCACCTCCGGCCCGCCGAGCCCTCGGCCCGGCTGACCTGCGCCAGGTACGGCTCCGCGCGCGTCGCCGGCAGCTTCACCGACGGCAGCGTCGTCCGGATCGCCAGGCTGCCGATGCTGCTCAGCACCACCGGCGGCCCCTCCGCGTTGGCCAGCATCTTGGGGAGGATGAGCGCCGCGAGCAGCGCCGTGGACAGGTGTGTGAGCTGCAAGGCTGATAGGAGAGATGGCCAGTTGGTCAGCGTCGGTGCGAAGTCAAGAGGGATGGGTGCCCGATTTACTTTCTTCCCAACCGTCCTCGGTCATCCTCGTCTTGTCGTTGGAGATGGCAGACCCCATGACAATGGCATCGATGCGGCTATACTCGTTGATGGTCGCCGCAAATCTTTTCACGCTGTCAAAGGACAGGAGGTCTACTTCCCATGTTTTGAAGTTGAGCTGGCCATGATTCTGTCTCAGCTGGTCCGCGAGAGCCTCCCCTTTCTTGACGTTGCGGACGCCGAAGATGAGGGTCGAGACTTGGAGATCCGCAAGGATGCGCGCGGCATCTGAGAGTATCTTGCCTGTGGCTCCAATGAGTAGGATGGTTTTCCCCTCGAAACCTGCCGCGGTAGGAGCCGCCAGTTTCGCCTTGCTTTGTCGACGCCACGTGCCTATGGGGACAACCTCGGACAGCGGTGTCTTTGCTGCCGGCATACTTGGTTGGAATGACTGTCACCAGGAGCGATCTGAGAGATGGTAGGAGTCGTCCAAGATCTCTATACCCAACCCAAGGCTGGACAAACAGTTGGACACATCACAGGGACGCCGCTCATCCGGCATACTTACTATTGTCTCATCTGGAAATCAAAACATAGCAAACCAGGGTTACGTTGGGATGTGGATTAAGCTTTTGTCGATTTATCAGCCCATCCCTGTGATTGACCAGTCGTCCGGTTTTCTGTTGCATCGAGTCGAGAGCAGTAAAAGGTTAAAGATGGGCTAATGACTCGAATTCGGCTTCTTCCCTATAATAAAGATTTAATTAATTAGCGAGATCCGATCAAGCCACTCTCGCTGTTTCATACCAGCCACAGGCTGGGACCACATGTGGTACGCCGTTGCTACTTCGTGATGACGGTCATGGTCTATTTCGTATACCTTGACTATCGTGAGCTGTCGCCAAGATATCAAAATGCTGAGGCCTCTCTACCTGTACCACCATATAGTATATTCAGAAGGGAGCGAGCTCGAACATACGTCATAGATCGGAGACATCGGAAAGCCCCCCCCCAAGACCCCGCTGCTTACTTCATTGGCTGGGCATAGCTCAAGGTTTGTATGTTGTATGTGGATGAAATTATCAATATATTTTAATATTTCATGAGATTAGCATCTCCAAACTTCCCAAACCACCTCCACTGTCATTACAACACCATCGTACTACCTTTAGATATCTGCCCCGTACAATATAGGTACTTAGTTAACCAGCCATGGCTTCTCAGTCTCTGCGAAACACCACCGTGCTCGTGACCGGCGCCGCCGGAGGCCTGGGCAAGGCGATCGCGACGGCGTACCTCGACGCCGGCGCTAACGTAGCCATCTGCGACATCCACGAGGCGCGCCTGGCGGAGACGCGGGCGCAATTCGAGGGGACGGGCCGCTTCTTGGCGCTCAGCACGGATGTGACGTCGGAGGAGGCGGTGGAGCGGCTCGTCTCGGAGACGGCGTCGCGGTTCGGGCGGCTGGACATCCTCGTGAACAACGCGGGCATGATGGACGGCTTCGACCCCGTCGGCGACTGCAGCAAGGCGACCTGGGACCGGGTGCTGGGCACCAACCTGACGGGCTCGTTCCTGTGCATGCGGGCGGCCGTGCGCGCCTTCCAGGCGCAGCCCCCACCCCCGGCGGCCGAGGCCGGGCCCTTCCGCGGGCTAGTCATCCAGATCGGCAGCAACGCGGCGACCATGGGCCTCCAGTCCGGCGCCGCCTACACGGCGTCCAAGCACGGCGTGGCGGCGCTCGTCAAGAACACGGCGGGCTTCTACGGGGACCAGGGCATCTACGCGGTGGCGCTGATGCTGGGGGCCATGCAGACCAACATCGGCGAGGGCGTCGCGCTGCTGGGGGGGTTCAACCGGGAGGCTTACGCCAGGTCGTCGGCCGTCACCTCGAATAGCGAGACCTTGGTCGACACGGCAGATGTGGCCAGGTACTGCGTGTTCCTGGCCGACCGGCGGATCGCCGCCGGTGCCAATGGCAGCTCCATCCCTTTCAACAAGAACTGGCCAAAGCAGTAAGCCATCAGGAGAAACAGCAACACAGTAAGGTATCACGTAAAGGAACACCCTGGGGGATTACAGATACTGAATATGATACTGATTGTTCCTTTGGTAATACGTCCCATTCTTCCAGACTATCTGATTCTTGGAAGTGAAGGTGGGGGTGTCTTGGGTAGGTCAGCAGATTTTACCGGCGCTGGTTGCCGAGATGGTGATGGTGTGACGAAGACTGCCGCCGGATAAGAAAGATAACTTTGACCAATTGGAAAAACGAAGGGGTTTCGCCCACAGGTACAGTTGGTCCCTTCCGCTTACTCGCCCCCTTGGCATGGCGCCGATCCACCCGCATGTCTCGTATAACGGCCGAGATGTATCTTGCCCCCAATGCCCAACGTTGGGGTACAAAAGGCAGCAAAGCCAAGCGTTTCTTCACCATCAGGGCACTTTCGCTTTATCAAACAGCAATTGCAAGCCGTGCCTGTGGTGTAATTATTCCGCTGTATCTTCACTATGCTTACACTACTTTCCATGGTCCTCGGGGGCCTCTTCGCCTCGTGCGCCTTTGTTGTATTGTCCCGGAAATATTTCTCCCCTCTCCGTCACGTACCCGGTCCGGGCCTAGCCGCCGTTACGCGCTTCTGGCATGTGTGGCGACTGCTCAAGGGGAAGATCAATCTAGACATGGTAGCTGCTCATGATCGATATGGTATGCAGACTGGCTCTTGTCTGATAGTGGTGGACTATGAATTAACCACCCGTCGTCTTAGGTCACTTCGTTCGCATCGCCCCCAACGAAGTAAGCGTTGGTCATCCAGATGCTCCTAGGAAGATATTGCTCGCTACTCTCCACAAGGCGGACTGGTACAAGGTCTCGGTGTCCCCTGTAGGTTCTCTCAGTCAATACTTGCTGATTGTCCCGAGTCCGTCCAAGTACTAACGGGTCCTCCGTCGCGCCCCTGTATGCAGGATGGACGGTTTTTCAACACCTTTTCAGAGACCAACCCCAAAGCCAAGATGGAACTTACACGACACATCTCACCGGGTTACACTCTGAGTAACCTTCTGCAAGCCGAGCAAGCCATCGACGGGGATATTGCTCTTCTCCTTGACTGGTTGGACCGCTTCGCCGAGAGCGGAGACCCCATCAATCTAGGTGACTTCATACGTTTCACTACGAACGACATCGTCGGAGATGTCCTCTTCTCCCGGCCCTTCGGCTTCCTGAAGAAGGGCGCCGACATCGAAAACTCCCTAGCGAACTCGCAACTCCAGATTGCCTACGTATCGGTCATTGGTTTCTTCCGTTGGGTGCACTTGTTACTCGTAGCGAACCCGGTTGTTACCTGGCTCGGCATGTGAGTAATTAACTAAAGCTGCTGCCCCCCCCCCTCATCTAACCACGAGACATGACAGCGTCCCGTGGGGCCACACCCTCTACACGGCCAAGAAGGCGCTCGAGGAGCGCCAGAAGAACCCCGACGGGCGCTACGACGTGTCGTCGCACTGGTTCCGCATGCTCGAGGAGAACCCGGGCCGCATGCAGCGGCACGAGATCGACGCCGCGGCCTTCAACGGCGTCGCCGCCGCCACCGACACCGTCGCCGCCACCGTCCAGGCCTTCCTGTACTACCTCCTGCGGCGCCCGGAGGTGGCGGCGCGCGTGCGGGCGGAGCTGGGGGGGCGCGCCGACCGCAGCAGGGTCGTGGTCTCGTACGCGGACGCGCAGGGCTTGCGGTTCCTGCAGGCTTGCATCAAGGAGACGCTGCGTCTGTTTGGCCCGGTCACGAGTATGTACACGGGACTCCTGGTGCGGTTCGTTTGGGGAGACTTGCCAGACTAACTCTCCCCGCAGTGGGTTTACCCCGGGTCGCTCCAAAAGGGGGCCTTGCAATTGGAGGGCAGACGTTTCCAGAGGGCACGATTCTCTCTGTCCACCCTTGGGTCATGCATCATTCGAAGGAGATTTGGTAAGTTGAGAGTCTGGCGTCCAGGCGGTATAGATTCGTTGATCTCAACTTACCTGCCAACAGGGGCGAGGATGCAAGAGAGTTCAACCCAGACCGTTGGCTTGGGGAAGACTCGGCTCGGTTCGAGAAGTACTTCATACCCTTCAGCTTGGGGTATGCGTCGTGTCCTGGTCAGAATCTGGGACGAATCGAGTTGACCAAGATCTGCGCCACGCTGATTCAGAGCTACGACTTCAGCCAGGTGGATCCTGATCAGCAGATGCAGTACGCGGCGTATTTCGGCTTGACAGCACATATGCCGCCTTGCTATGTGACGAAACGGAGAGTTGGATCTGGTCAATAGATCATGCTTCTTCTGCAACGAAATGGGCACGACATAATTAACATAAGGCTGGAGCTGACGGTGGTAGCGGCTCCTGAATTAGACGAGGTGCGGAGATGTGCCGGGTAGATGATCATTATCACGGATTTACTGTATTAGATGCCTAAACCTAAGCAGAAAAGTATATCCAGAAATCTCTTTTGGGGTGGCAATGTAGATGAGCAAGTTGCAATAATAGAATCCAAGTAGACCCTTCCCCTCCCCAACCTATGATAAGTCTTGATGTGGTGCACATATTTGTATTGAGAAGAATAGGGAGACAAATACAGTAGCATCAGGTTAAAACAGTAGGTTGAACACATGATGAATACGATGCATGTGTTATATATTAACACTACCACTGCGGCTATGTATAACCGGACATATACCCATGCCTCACCAGTAGGCACTTTTTGGTCATGGGAAAGAAACAGTTGAACACTTACTACTCGGGTGCACCAGATGGGCATCACAACGCCAAGAACTACCACAGTGCACCGAAGAAACAAGAAGGGTGTCAGGGTTAGGGTTATATTGTTTTGTGGTCACCTGAACTGCAGGCGCATTGTGCGTGCAGTAGGACGATCTATACTGCCAAAAGCTCATCTAAATGCCGCGGCCACCGGATTCATCGGCCTAGAACTAGCGTTTTAAAGGCATGTCTCTACGGTCTTCTCACAGTAGACAGTAAGTAAAGCAGACACTTTACGGGTTCATACCTCTCGGAGCTATACATTTGGCTCTTTTTAGGCACTATGCAGGCTGTTCGGTCGATGCAGAAAAAAAGCGAAGCCTTGAGGGAGGTAGAGGCTACTCTTATGTACTAACATCACTCAGCTATGCACAAAGTGGTGGGACATATGAAGCATTCCAGACCCTCTACCCTTAATATCCTTTATCTCTGGTTCGACACGGATTATAGAGTAGTACATACCAAGGACGTCGAAATGAGCATGGATTTTATGAGCCCAACTCAAACTTTGAACTGCTTCAGATACTCATAATGGGGCATATTGTCTTCTGCGAACCCTTTGAGTTGGTCGGCCGTCTCGATGCCGTAGTTCTGAAGCCACCTCTTGTAAGATATATCGATACTGGGCTCCGACGGCTGAGTTGTCATTTTAGCATTGAAATCAAATATTCAATTTCAGAAACGATTTGGCTCACCTTCTCTTGCGGCCTTGCGATAGTTTTGGACTCTTGGATATCCTTGGTTAACATCAGAACGACTGGATTCATCTTGTCCAACTGTTCCTTGGGCGTCGGATCCCACTTGTCATGTAGACCGGTAGGGTCGACACCTAGCTTGGTACAAAGATTCATCGACATATAGTCCGTCCGCCAAAGGATGCCCTCGGCATCAACGATGATCGCCTGCTTGCCTTGGGTGGCAAACCAATAAAAAAGCATGCGAAGGGGCTTATTCATGGTGATAAGCTCGAAGTCCTCGTCGCCGGGGCGTTGCTTTGTCAGGGCCAAGGCTGAGCGGCAGATGGAGTCGATGGCGAGCGCAGGGTGGCGAATGAGGATCACGGGGGGTGAAAGTATGGAACAGGTCGTCCGGGATGACGGCAGGATTTCGTCCGAGTCCTGATGGCTCCTTGATCTCGTCTCAGAGGATCTGAAGAACCAGGGCCTTCTTGAAGACGTTGAACCAATGCTCATTGGAGAGGACAAGCTTTTCATCGCCTTCCGCGTCCTCGACATTCTTCAGAAACTTGTTCAGGTCACTTTCGTAAGTGGCGTCGTCTCCGGGTACTGCTCCGCGATTCTCCAGCTCTTCTTGTCGCATCTTTGAATGCCTCAGATGCTGGGCAATCTCCTCTCGACCGAACATGGCAGGAAAGGATGGTAAATTGGTCGGAATGCATAATGGGTGGACATGTAACGGAAGAAAAAACGACACCGGAGGCGAGTACCGTCGAAAATGAAGAATCGGGCATGCTGCGAGTGAGCCATGTTATCTCTCACTTTCAGCATAGAGTTCCGCTACTAAACCAGTATTGAGCTGGCGACGAGAAAAGAGAGGTGAATGAGAATGATACCAGTGGCCTACTTCATATACAAATTGGAATATGGATTTCCATAGTAAGTAAAATATAGGTTTCTATAGTACTTAAGCAAAGTGTGTTGAACCTTGGCGCGGTTCATAAGAGTGTCGTGACGTTACTCGCCTCAAATCGGAGAATCACATCTAATTAATAAAATCGGGAGATGCGACAGTTCGTAAAGACCCCATCAAAAGATGAGGTCTCTAGCAAGCTGGAGGGTAATACAGCCTTGTATTGAGAAGAAAGAAAGGCTCGGCTTCGATTTCTGGGGCCTCGTTAAACACCTTCGTCCAGATCCTCAAGGGCATGACCGACGACCCCTTACACCAGAAGAAGCACCTCCAGGATCTGGAATCCTGAGCGGTAGGTCGCGCGCATCATGAGGGGTGCATCCTGAGCGAGTATTTCGGCTGGGAGCTGGCAGAACTGTTCAGGGGTAATTAAGTTGCAGGCAGCGGAAAGGTCCGATATGAAATATTGGGGGATCATCTCCTGGGGGAAACTTCCAAGTCAACATGGTATATTAGTACACCTAGAATGAAACTCATAATTACATGCAGACAGTTTGACATTGACGGTTGCCACTTCGAGACATCTGGCTCACTCTACTATTTTAAGCATCATACACAACTCATGTTGACTTTCTTGATTATACTCTTAACTAGTACACAGGGATTTGTGTAGATCATAAGCCTATGTACTTTAATTTGAATCACATATAGCGAGAGCCTTTGCCATCTTTGTCCTCCGACCCATTGACTGCAAGCATCAGATGCGATGACAATGACCGGCAACAAAAGGAAAGCTACGGCAATTGGTGCGTGCTACAACTGCACAATCGTTGTCAGCGTATCCTTTCAACAAAGAAGACCGCTAATGGAAATCTGGCTTACGGATTACCCATCTATCAGAGTAATCCACCTGGAAGAATCCAAAGACGCAATGCAATGTACATCGTAATACCGTAGCCATAGACAGAGAGAACACCAACGACCAACCCCAGAACCCCAACCACCATGTCCCGCCCAGCATCCCCAACAAGCCCGGCCTGGACCCCGGGCCAGCTCCCCGAGATCACGCTCGCGCCCCCCCCTCTCGCCGCCCCTGCCCCTCCCGCCCCCGCCCTCGCGGAGCTACACGGACGAGCTGGGCAAGAAGTCCGTGCCCGTGGACGCGACGCCCGTGATCCGGCTGCTGGCGCCGACGCCCGAGGCCACCTCGCCCCCGGTCCTGCTGCGCCCGCAGCGCCGCGTCCGGCTCTCCCCGACCCCGACCCGGCGGCCCGGCGGCGGCGACGACGACGACGACGATGACGGCGGCGAGCCGTTCCCGGACTTCTTCAGCCCCGAGGCCGGCGCCACCGGCAGCCCCTCTGCATTCCAGAGCCCGCTGCCCTGGACCGACGAGCTGACGCGGCGGCGCCAGCGGCCCCGACGCCCGAGCTGCGTGCAGAGCGTATTCGAAGACGACACGTCGTCGTCGTCTTCGAGTTCTTCTTCGTCCTCGTCGTTATGCGGGGACTCTACCACATCTTCCTCCGTTGCTCCCAAACCCAAAATCGACCCATCCCCCTCTGCCATCAGCCACGCACTGCCTTCGTCCTTGTGGGATCTTACGCAAGCCACCACTGGCACTGCTGGTGGAGATGCAAGAGTGACTTCTTCGTCGTCGTCCTCCTCCTCCTCACATGCTAACACGTTGACGACAATCACAACTGAGACAGATACAAGAGAAGAAACAAACAGCGGCGGCGATCAAGACAAAGTCCCTTCGTGCGGCCGATAATTTAACTAGCTTTCGCCTCTTAGACGCATCGTTTTAACATTGACTCGGCCTAATACCTCATAGCAGACGAAAAGCAGAATCAAGATCCGACATTTAGGAAGTGGGATGGAAATAGAGCGTCCGGATAAGCAGTGAAAAAGAGGGAAAGCTTTTAAAAGTATTAGGCAAGGCAATATAGTATAGTCAGAGACACAATAATCCAGCCACATTATTGAAAAAAAAAACAGTGGTATAACATAGCAATCTAGTGGTATAACACGACAATCCAGTGGCATGGACAGCTAAACAAGGAGAATAATGGCCGATTCCGCACCTAACCACCACATACTAAATCGCCCTGTGGAATAATATCCACCTAAAAACAAGTAAACCCCAAGCAGATAACTGTGGTTCGTGTCCATAATCGTGCGGATGCTTATGTTTCATTGCACCCCCTCATCGAGCTAACCAGGCCTTTTCAAAGCCGAGTAGTTGCCTATTTGGCCTTGGCCAAGCCGACAGTACCCTTGCCGAGATCATAGATGGAGTACCACTTTCGCAGGAAAGCGTCACCGAGAATAGCCAGGGGACCGACGGGAGCAGGGAAGTCCATACCCATGAAGGTAGAGATACAGCTGCCCTGGACTTCCAGAATGTAATCATTGGGACCAATGGCGAAGTCGTGGCCGCTCAGCTTGAAAGTGATGTCGGGGAGGGAGTCGCGAACGGAGCAGTCAACGGTGTATTGGCCGTTGAAGCTCTTCTTGGCACCGATCTCCTTGTTGAGCAGGTCGGCCATATCAGTGGGGAGGGCAATCAGGGAGGTACCGGTGTCCAGAATGACACCAGTGTTCTCGAGATCAGCAGTCTCGTCACCGAAAGAGATAGCATCGAGGTCAACCTCCCAGTAAGCCTTGCGGCGGAGGGGAATCTCGGTGATCTTGCCGGTGTAGTGGTCCTCGTCAATACCTCCGAAGACAACCTCGGAGTCGTCGGCGCCACTGCTGCTCGAGAGGTAAAAGGCGAAGACGGCATCATCGATCAGACCCTGGTTGACCATTTGGTAGAAGGGAGGAACAATGCCGTTGACAGAGAGTCTGTCGAAGCCCATGCCCAAGATGCCATCAAATCGGCCAAAGGCAAAGGCAAGACCGGGCTCGCTGGTGGCCTCGGCGAAGTCTTGGTGCTTGATGGTAAGGTCACCAATGGTCATGGTGTCCTGGGAGACAAAGCCGCTCAGGCTGCCAGAACCGTATCGGATCTCGAACTCGGAGCCATTCTGCTTGTAGGAGGACGAGGACGACGAGTCGTACTTGGAGTGAAGGTAGCAGGCGATGCTGCCGCACTGCTGGGAGGGAACCCAGAGGTTGGAGCTACCGGTGTCGAGGATGACCTTGAACTCTTGGGGGGGTGTGCCGATGGTGATGTCGGAGAAGTCTGTTAGGCCGAGGGATTAATGTTAGCACGTGAGTCATGCGACCAAAGCCGTAGGCCTCCCCTGGGGAGACGAGAGGGTGTTGGGGGTTTTGACGTACACTGGGCATTCATGAAGTTGCTGATGGGAACGGGGTGGTTCTTGTCAAGGTGCATGGAGGTGTCCTTGAACATGGCGTCGGCATGGTTCTCAGGTCTACCGCCCATGTACTTCTGGCCAAGGCCTCGCATCTGCATATCGATCGGGACAGACTCCTGCACATCAAATCATCATCATCAGTATGCTGGCAGACATGGGGGCATGTTGGCGATTGGAGGGGGTTCGACTCACCAACTGGTCGGCGAGGGGGATCTTCTGAAGCTTCATCTTGTGGACTGCGGCGTCAGCCGAGCCGAGCAGCGCAGCTGCAGTCAGCAGAGCTCCCTTCATGATGGGCGGCTCGGGTGGGATGGGAAAATAGAAAGAATCAAAGAAACAAGTTGGTGTTGTGGTATGGGAGAAGAAGAAAAGATGGCAATGTAAAGAAGTTCCAAAGTGTGGTGGGTTATGTCGATGGACAAGAGGATGATGGATGGAGGTTGTTTGTAGGAAGAGGAATGGGAAGAGAAGGAGGGAGCTTAAGGTAGAGGTAGAAGCGGGTATGACGACTTGGCGGGCGTGTGTTTCATGCACAGAGAGCTCCGATCCGAAGATAAGCCCACCACAGCAACGCCCAAAGTGGAGAAGAAACCGGGGTACCCAGCCTTTGCCAGTGGCTGGAAGTGGTCGTGGCCGTGGCGGTGGCGTCTTCTTCAATCAGATCAGAGCTACATACAACAACAAAAAGGGGACGGACGGACTGGACGAGAACAAGGAACTTTGATCTCGGGAAAGGAGGGAAGAAATCTTTTTATTTACTATCTACTTAAACCATATCACCTCCGTTACTCAGAACCGTGTTGCTCTCTGATTACTCAATCAGGGTACAGCGGTTGCAGCCTGGAGGACGGATTGCGCGGCCTGCATCTTCATAGCACTTGCTATGTTCGCCCATCTAGCTCGGTTGCCAGGCGGCCGTCAGCCAATCCAATCAATAAGCGATGCTCAAGTGATACATGGCCAAGACAGACAAAACCCCACTCTTTTTAAGTAAGGTACCCGGCCACTCCAAGTGGCCAAAACACACCTTATCCTTACTTCTTCTTCTTACGGAGTACATCTTCAGTCAATCATACCAGACAGCTCGGCAACTTTGCCAAATTCTTCCACCAGCCGTGGCTGCGTGGCTCGATTTTTGAAAGCAGCATCCAAACAACTCTCAATCGAATCCACGGCCAACCCACGACCGAAGTGAGTCCAGGTCGTCAGCACCACCACCGGAGTCTTGTGCTCGTGGTATCTGACTTCGGCATGCATGTCGGTGCTGCAAAATTTACAGCCCACCATGTCGCCCACCATGGGTTCTTGGCCACTGCGCTGCACCACAAACTGTTCGGGCAGCATAGCTTGCTTGCCGTCAAAGAGAAATTTCTTCTGAATGTTTGCGGTAAATCTGAAGTCTGCATTGCCACTATTAGCATAGACCCGACCCACTGCCTGATGGCTTGCCGACGTTGAGATCTCAAAAAAAGGACCTACTCTGCCGCAACCGCATATCAGCAGATGGCACTTGAAGAAGGTTTCCCAAGCAAGCGAGTCGGCGCTCGAAGGAACATCAGACCAATCGCGCAGCGAGATAGCATGTCGTTGTCGCAGAAAGATGCCATGTTCGTTGATGTCCACCTTGTTCCGAACCGAGACCAGCATTGAACCGCCGGCCCCGCTGAAAAGAGCCATGAACCGGTGCTTGCGCTCTTTGTCCGCCTCGGTGAAGAAAGAAGTGTCAAAGCCTAGACCACGATACTTGGCCAAGCCATATACCGCGGGCAAACAATGGGGAATCCACACCAACTGCGCCCTGTCTTTCCACGCATTGGGTACATTACGGGGAAGGCGCCGGCACGCGTAGGTGTGCATGTCCGGACCTTTGTAGGAAGGAAGGCAGACCTCGGGCAAATGCATTTTGCGGCACGGGAGGCAAGGCACCATGCGGGGGTCTGCATCTCGCTCAAGGAGCTCCAAGAACAGACGGGCGTATTCTGCGTCGCCCCAAACAGCACCCAAGGCCCAGCGACCAAAGTACTTCAGGGCCGTGCAAGTCGACGCCAACGATGCGCTTTCAAGCGTGCCGCAATGGGAGAAGATCATTATAATCAGCTCAACGGGCAGTTTCAGAAGGGTGGATGACGTGGTCGGGCCTTGAGGCTGACCATTGCCTCCAGCCCCAGAGCTTCCCGAAGAAGCCATCTGGACTTGAGGGTGGTTGGTTTGTGTGTGGTAGATGAGTATGTGTGCAGGAGTAAGTGTTGTGTGTGTGTATGGGTGAGCACGATTTCCCGGAGACCAAAATAGCTAATCTGGCCGTCCTACCCGCTCTATTTATATCCGTGGGCAATAATGAACAATTGGATAGTTTGAGCATTCCTACGCTTTGTTCGAGAACAATGTCTTGTGGGCAGACGGAACCCTATTGGTATTAATAAAACAAGGTGGTTGATTACAGGCTCTTTTGTTTATACGGACACTCTAAGACTGGCGCTATGCAGTTCTGTCCATGATACAATTAGCCTCGTATTGCCTCCGTATTAGCAAAAGCACAGCCCAGTCGGTCTGAAGAGGTTCGTATCCAGCCCCTATCTTCGAAGTCCTTGCGAGGCTTCTTCCCTCTTCGAGATGACACTTGGTGACGCCTGGCCACGCCACCAATCCCCTATTTTTGTTAGGCCACCTATACTATGCTCATGGCTCGGCGATATGCTCTTAAGCCTACGCGGCCTTGTCGGGGAAGAAGCATCGAGCCGAGATATGTTCTGGTCCGGCCATCCTCCCAGCTCCGATCAAGAAATTTTGGGCTGGGGTTGTGTTCACAGAATGTGTTCGTCGTCCATCTCACCTAGAGCGGTAATCTAAAGAGACAGATCAGGGATCGGGCGTGGCGAGACAGCTGCCTCGTACGCCGACATAAACTGCATCAGCGTCTCTTCGCCATCCTCCCTGGCCATCAAGCAAAGCCCGAACGGCCGCCCGTTGTATTCGAGCTGGCCTAGCGGTACATGGCCCAGTGGATACCCTGATAAGCCAGTTAGCCTTTCTCTCTCTTCTTCCTCTTCTTCTTAGATAGTAGAAGCTCGTTCACTTACCAGCTGCGGCCGAGTATATACAAAAGGCAGAGTCAACTGGGGCGGCCAAAAGGTTGATGTTTTCCTTTTCATAGATCTGGTCGAGCATATGTCTTGCCTTGGCCCTGAGTTTCGTCCCCAGAAGCATAACCTCGTCTGCCGATTCGTTCCTATCCAGTGCCTTTATGAGATCGACCTGGTCCGTGTGGGCTATATGCATGGGTACCGTTAGAGCTGTCCTACTCATATTAGCCAGGAGCCGTCACTCACGCGGTGGCATGGCTTCTGCAGCATGGACTTTGTTGAACTGCACAAGGGCTTCAAGGGATGTGATTGGGCATTCGTCAAATGCCTCGATGAATTTTGGAATACCGATGTGCTTGAATTCCCAGTCTGTAGGATTAGTACCAGAGGATAGATACGAACTCGAAAAGGTCGACATACAAGCAATTGGCATAATAGCGTCTTTCCCATCAACTGTGAGTACCGAGGAATCTTGAAGCTCAACGGGATATTTGACCGCGCAGCCGTCTTTCTGGAGGATGGAAATCATCGCTTCATAATCACGCACCTAAGATCGGTCAGCACCAACCAACCGCGCTCAGGAGCTTCAATCTTACCATCTGTTCCGAGGTGCCTTCTTTTTGTCTACACATCTCCGGTTTCAAATTCCAGATATTGGGATCGACGAATCCCACGGCGAGGTTGTCCCACTTGCCGGATAGTGTCCGGTTCTGGAATGAGCGGCCAAGGATAATCTCGAGGAGGCTGACCAAGTCTGCAGGTGATTTCGCCATGGGACCATAACTGTCGAAGAAATCCGTCATCCGGTACATCCCAGACGTATCCTGTCGCCCCGTGGTCGGCTTTAAGGCATAGAGCGCTGCGCGAGACGAGGGCGTCATGATCGAACCAATCGTCTCCGTGCCTATCGCCAGGGGGCTGAACCCAGCTGCAACGGCCACTGCCGAGCCTGTCGACGAGCCACCGGGAGACTGCATGAGGATATATTAGCCAACCTTCTCGAGGCACTCTCCCTGATACTCACCGAGTGGCCGAGAATGGACTCTCCGTCTTCAATAGCGCCGACGTAAGGGGATAGTGTTTGCCCTGCCGCTGCCGAGCGCCCGGGAGAAGTCATCATCTTCATGCCGCAAAACTCCTGAGCGACAACCCTGTCAGTTCCCACTCCCGATCACGTATTTCGTGAGTGGAAATACCGTCATGTTAGTCTTTCCCAGGATGATCAGGCCGGCATCCATCAGCTGCTGCACAACAGCGGCGTTCTTAGTCGCTTTAGCCCCCAGGAAAGCCCACGATCCCGCGGTGGTCGTCATGCCCAGCTCATGCGACGTTATGAAGCAATCCTGTCATTTCGAGTCAGCTCCTTTCTTGATAAAGTCGAACCAGAATCTGACCACTCGCCTTCAGAACTATTGGGATGCCATGTAAAGGGCCCCGGCAACGGTGCGCCCGACGTTCTTCGTCGAGAGCCGCCGCTTGGTTCAGCAACTTGTCTCGCGGTGCTAGTGAAATGAACGCATTGAGCGCATGATTATGCCGTTCAATCTGCAGGAGGTAACGCTCAATAATATGAACGCTCGTTATTGCACCAGCTTTGAGGAGCTGCTGCAAAGTTGTTGCAGTCGTGGTAAGGGGGTCGAAATCCATCTTTGGATTTGTAGGTATACTCTCAGATTGTGACCAGGAAGCAGAAAGAGGGGATCTATGGTTCAAGGAGTGGAATAAAACCAACCGAAACAACGACTTGAATAGAGATTTGTCCTTCCTCTTTCGAACAATCTAGCTGCCTACATGCTTACGTCCCCGTGGTTCTTATCTTGCATACCACCAATGGTTGGGCGGGGTTGGTGACAGGGGTTATTACCACAACAGCTGGGCCGCTGATGTCAGTGTACTGTTCCATTTGGATCATTGCCGTAGAATCAAACTGCAGTCGAAACGAAGTACGCGATAACGAGAAATTACTCGAAGGTGATGACACACCTGATAAAGACTTCTGGCGCGTGGTTGGCGCTTAACAGTTGTGAACTGGAGAGCTGGTTTGTTAGAAAAGCTTCAAGGGCTACAACAATGGTAACGAAGTAGACTGCAGGGATCGAATGATCATGACATCCCTTATCCCCAGTGTAATGAGTATATACCAGAAACGATCCCTCCCGTACGGCATCTTCTACAGTGCAGTTATGTCGGCCAGAGTCGGTGGATTTGACGAAGAGCTTTGCTTGCTCTAGACCAGACCAGTGCGAAAAGGCCCTGGGCCCCGAGTTCCAGGACCAGCGGCTCAACGATGTCATCATCTGGCACGATTGGCAGGAGTGGCTGTTGATGAAGAAGCTGGACAACGATACTCTGTCGCTCACGACGGGTTAACCCCCGGGCTAACCAAACCCTTTTCGTACCTCAAACCCTAACCGCCTAGACTAACCTTAACCCAGTGACTAACCTGATGACTAACCCATCAGATTATTTTAGTATGTGGGCAAGTGGGGCTGTACAACTCTGCTCCTGCCAAGCTGCCCCTCCCGCCTATTCTGCCGCCTCCCCCACGTTGCAAGCAAGATATATGCAAGGTACGCAAGGTCCAACGTAATCTTAGCAAAAACACATCAACTCCCTGATAACGGATATCCCGTTTGGAGACCTGCGGCCTGGGGCCTGCTATATTTCCACCAACCTATTCCCACGAGTGAATCGGTCATGACGAACTGCTCATGGCTAAATACATGGCCCCCCACCCGGAGTCCCCAATGGCCGCCACTCCAACCGCCCCCCGCGCCGGCTTCCGATCTGAACGCTTCTCCAAATGGCATCTCGCCGGCTTCTCGTTTTTCCATGGAGACCCTATGTTGACAAACCAAGATGTCCACGACCTATTGCAAAAGCCTGCTTTCATGCCCTGGAGGAAGTCCCGCGGTGACGTCGACAGTCTTCTGCGCTTCAAGACCACCCTCCGCGTTCTGTTCGAGGCCGTCGTTTTCTTCGCCGATTTCTGGGGACAGCGAGGCTTCTGGTCCAAACTCCGCCATCTCCTCAAATTTGACCCCACCGTAAGCGCCGAAACGCTCGAGGACGCTGTCAGCCTGTACTGCGACGCCCGCCGAGACTGCCTGGGTAGAGTCTTCAAAAGAGACTCGGCAGCATGGAAAGCCCCAAGCCGCATCGCCGAGTTGGCCGACACTGTGAACGAATTCCGGCCAGGTGAACATGCTCCCATCTCTAATCCAGACTGGGATCGACGTTCGTCCAAGTGGCGGGGCAAGCTGTACTCGGTCCTCTGTGACCAAGGCGTGCACTCCCAACAGGTTACCAATCGCACATGTGCCCCGGAGCTCATCGAACCGCTGCCGCCGAAACCTCTTCCTACACCGTCTAGCCTCCCGCGACGCCCATCTCCAGACCAACCCACGCGGCCGAGAGACAATGAAGCTTCCCGAGGTGCCAAAACGCAGCCTCCCCCAAACCACGACTGCAGGAGCCTACGAAAGAGCAGGGGCCTACAGCAAGAAAAGTCGGACATACAAAAAACCCTGAACAGTCAGCCAGCTCAACTGCTGTTATGTGCCGAGAAGCGTCGTCTAATCCTGCCCAGTCTCTGGACGAGTTGGTCGCCGATTGCAAGAAATCTTCTGTTCCCGCCGAAAACCCGCGCAAGCGGCCTCGAGACGAACTGCCCGGAGGAGCCGATATGGCCAACAAACGGCTTGCCACTGCACCAAGCGCTGAGGCTCCTCGCTCTAAACACCTTGCAGCCCCGCCTTCAACCGGGACGCGGCCCTCCTCCATTAGCGAACCCCCTGCCCAAGCAGGTCAACAGGAACATAAGCCTGCTACAGGCGCCACTGGAATGACCGAGGCAGGGGAGGCGACACTGACAGAGTCGAAGACCCATGTTCATGCCCCGGGCCCAACAAGTGGAGCTGCTAAGACGAACGTGACCAACACGATCAGAAGTCCCAACGCGCCGTCAGACTCGCTGTTTGTTGAACAGTCGGAATTCCCAGTAGAAGACCAAGTTTCCCCAGCGGTCACCCTCGACGAAATGCCCTTAACCAACGCCCAGGAATGCCATAATTATCGACAGAGACTCGAGGCGAAAACGCCAGAGCAACTGCGACAGGAAGCCCAGGGGAACGACTTCGTTCGAATCGTGTCCAACGCCGCACCTGCTCCCTCGGCGGCATCACAACCATCACTTCCACCCGTGGCAGCAGATGATGCTCGGGTCGAAACCACTCCCACCCCTACAACCGGTGACGATTTGTCTCCTAGCCTGCGTACACCACCTGCCACCCACCATCGCCTACCAGACGGTGACTGTTGCGACCCTACTATTGTCCCCCCAACCATGCCCAGCCTCATATACCACTCCCTCGGCCGGACCATGACATGTCCCGCGCACCCGCTACTAGCATGCACAAGCCGTCGAATATAGACACTCTCGACGAACGCCCTACCGACCTGCCCGGCGAAAGCATCCAGGAACCAATGCAGGACCCCGCCTCCCCCCTCCTCTAAGTGCATCACTCCTCAGCCTTGAGCAGCATCAACAGCGACTGGAGGCCCTCGAAGCTTCGGCGGGGTCGCAGCGAAAGCTATTGGAACACTGGGCGGCCGACAGGAAGCGCATTGCTGCGCTCGAGGCGCAGTCCAGGGCGCACCGAGAGCAACTGGAGCTGCAGTCATCTATCAGCCACCGCATCGAAGACACGATGGAAAAAGCCATACGTGAGGCCAAGGTGGAGCTTCGTCGACGCATATTGGACGAAGAGCGTGCTAGAATCAGCGACACCACGGTCACCCTCCGGTCGCAGAAGGAGCTGCAGGAAAAGGGCTCAGCCGACCGCGATATCTTTCGAAAAGCGCACGCGGCCATTCAAAACGTCAAGAAACAAGTCTTGGATGCAGATTTTCAGAATGGAGTGCATTTTGTAGAAATCGAACGACGAACTCAGGACACGGAAGGGCTAATTCGCGATGTCGAGAAGCGCTTGCAGGAACAATGGGAACAACACTCCAGCGCTTGCAAGGTGCAGCGCGCGGGGACTGACGACTCTACGGCGAAACAGCTGGCTGATCTGCAGAAGCAACTTGGCCAGGTGCAAGCTGCACTGCAAGCCCGGGAGGCGGCCCCAGGGCCACCAGCACCTCGTACCTCGGACAGTTTCCTCCCCGGCAAACCAGACCCGGGCTCTTTGCCGAGCCTCGACGCAGGTGATTTCCTCGACACGATCTACTACGAGATGTCGAAGCTTCGCACGGCCATGAGAAGCAGGATCCGCGCTATGGATGCCGAAGGCGTGCCGGACGAAGACAACTCCAAGCTCGCCGTCTCGGATATCTCCTTCGAGCTCGGACGTGTGCTGGCCGTGGCCCGGAAGCGGATTGATAAGTTATGATTCGATTTCCCAGCCTGATGAGGCTGGTGCAGCTAAACAGGCGATGGTGGTGACACGGGTGAGGGGTACAAATATGAACTTATGCCAGGGCACGGCGAACAAGCGTTGCCCGTAAATCAAGACCCACTAGGTTACATGCCTTGGCTTTCTCATGACAGCATTAACTACTTAAGCCATAGAAGATGTCTCATTTTCTTTTACTGTAGGTGACGTCGGTGAAGCGGGCCGTGCATGATTACTTACTCAGACCGTACACGGCTTCCAGCATCGTCAAGGGGCCGTCGGCGGAGGAAACTACGGCATTCTGAGATATCCAAACTTGTCCGTTGATTACGTCGGCTTCTCACTATGCGATTGTCGCGATAGACCTGATGCATTTCGGCTCGGTGCCACAATGCCGTTGCTGGGATCCGTCGCCCCATTTACAGTTTGATTTCGCCCAGGACAGATGCCAGGGGCATGAACCTAGTTCGCACACCGCCCCCGTCATGGCCGCCCAGAAGTCTGCGCAGACTATGGAGGTCGTCCAGATATGGCCTTTTCTCACGCCATCACGCCCCGCGCAGGTAAGGTGGTCGAGAGACACGCTGGGGACGCGCCGCCTGGAGAGCTCAATCCTCGGGCGCGGGCTCCGGCCCCGGGACACGGGGAACAGGGCAGGACGCGGCTGCTTTCTCGCGCTTCGTGCCGGCGCAGACGGTACGGTGGGCCCACGAGGCGCGAAGCCCATGGGGACCCCGAGAAAGGTCGTCCGCGGGGCCTTGGCCTAGGTGACGTTCGACCGTGCCCAGAGGAGCGTCATCTCGGAGCTTTCCGGCTGGGCGGGCCTGGAAACAGGTATTTAAGCCTTTTTGGGGGGAGATTGGCATTTACGCATAGCTCGCTACTGTTGTAGGACGTCAAGACTTGTCCAAGTAGGTCCTTTAGTCTTGGGCCTAGGCGCGCAACTCGGTGGGCATGTTGAGTACTCGTATGCCCTCATCCGTAGCCCGCACCGGATATGTGAGTGTGAGCTTACAACAAAAACGCGTTGGATTGCCATGGAACTCGCGTCATGAAGCTTTTTTTTTTCACTTTTTTTCTTTCCGGTCAGGTGTTCATGCAATGCGCCCCTGGAAACGACAAGTCAAAAAGGCGCGACGGTTTTTTTAGACTTGACATGTCGGTATGCATGCACGTCTGATGGCTTTGCTTGTTTGATTGAAGCAGGGAAGGGAGTTCAGGAGGTTCGGGAGGCTCGTGCTGAAACAATATCGGTTGCGATGGTTGAAACGCGGGACTGAATCACGAGACTTTTTGGTCTTATCGGCAAACGCGCTTCATCCATGCAATGCGTCGTCGATGATTCTGTTAGCCGGACATGGTCGTGTAGACGTAGTTCCTTATATATCAAACAACCATTGCCCCATCTCTCCAGTTTGTCTGTCCCCATCTCAACCACTCCTCCTGATCGATCGAGCACCGCCGCGTACAGAACCAGGAAAACAATGTCGTGTAAGTGAGCAAGCCAGCCAGCAAAGCAAGCTCTGGCTGACCCCCCTCTCCTCCCCTTCCCTTTCCTCCAAGCTACCCCCCCCAACCACAATCCCCGCTCCCACTAACCCCCCCTGCCACGCGCGCCGCCCGCCACCATGGCTGATTGGGGCAAGGGTGTGACGACCAACTGACGTATGTATGTACTCTCCCCAACACCAGTCCTCCAAGCCGACTTCAACCTCTGCAAGCGGAGCCCCCTGCCGGCGGGCCTGACCCAAGCCGCCGCCGTCGCCGCGCTGCAGGACCACGACATGTTCCTGCGCGCGGACCCGCACCTGACGTCGTACCGGCGGCTCGACGACGACGACGCCGACGCCAGCGCGGCGGCGGGCTACGGCGACTGGGACGCGCACAAGGTGCCCGCGGCCGTCGCGCCCCTGAGCCGCCGCCGCCAGGTGAAGGTCTACGAGGTGCACGACCACATCCCCAACCCCGTCTGGAGCAGCGACGTGACCAGCGTCGAGGAGTTCGTCGACTGCGACGCCGGCGTCTGGATCCGCGTGCGCAGCCCGCTCAGCATCGTGCTCGAGACGACGTGGTTCATCTGCGAGGCGCGGCCCGAGGAGTCGGCGGACAAGAAGACCAAGAAGAAGAAGAAGAAGCAGCAGCAGCAGGGCGACAACAACAACAACAACAAGGAGGAAGAGGAAGAAGATGCCGACGCCGCCGCTGCCCCCGCGCTGGAGCTCGTCCAGACCCTCGAGTGCCGCTGCAACCGCCTCGTCGCCCCCATCTGCAAGAGCCAGATCGAGAGCGGCTGGCGCATCGTGCACGAGAAGCTGATCAAGGGCATGGTGGACAGCGCCGCGGCGGCGGCGGCGGCAGCAGCGGCGGGTACCTCGTGACCGCGAGTGTCTTGGTAGACCTTTTAATTGCTACATGGATACAGAAGACGGAATACTTCTTACCTATCTTGTATCAGTCGTACTTCGCTGTGAGAGTATCGTCCAGTGAACCACCCACCACGATAGACCACAGATACAAAACAATCAACAGAACTAGTCCTGGCAGGCATAACCTGTTTAACGCGCTTGCTTGCTCCTCATTAATTTTTATCTTTTTTGATAACCTATGGGCCGCCAACGAGGATGAGGATGATGATGATGATGATGATGATGCAGTACCACCTATTCCTGGGTATCTCAAATGCAAATTCTGCCAGTCCGCCAGGCCCTTCTTTCTTCGTCTACACCTAGCCGGCCGGTATCTCTCATTTTTCTTGCCGCTTGCGGTCTTCATCCATAAAAGCAAAAAAACGCCATGCCTCAATGCCAGTATTGGCCATTCCAATCCCTCAAAAGGGATGGCCTGCCAATTGCCCTCCATCTTTCGCTTCACCACCAACAACCACCATCATCCTCGTCAGATCAATCAATCACCACAACGTCTCCTTGGTGCTGAGGCTGTGGCTGGTGATGCACTTGCTGCTGGCTGCGCGCTCTATTCATCATCTGCGGCGGCATCTTCAGGCTCATCGGCCCATTCTTCATCATCGGCGCCTGGTTCTTCACCGCGCCCTTCGAAGGAGGAGGCTGCTTTACGGCCACAGGGGACGGCATCTTCTTGGACGCCTCCCGGATGGCTTGGTCCGTGGCTTGGAGCAAGGGTGCTATCGTGTCATTGGCCTCGCACGTTGCACTTGTAGTGAAGCCTTTCCAGCCCTTGTCGCTGCTGGGCTCCCAGACCTTCTTCAGCGCTTTCGCAAATTCGTCTTCTTGGATGGGTACCTGGTCGGTGTAATATCGCTTCACCTCCCAATATGGTTGGCTGCGTTGGCTGTGCCGGATTTGGAGCTTGGTCCGGATCGCTACTTGTCGGGATGGTCTCCTGTCCGGCCCCGGGAATGTGTATCGCAAATTGAAGCAATCGATAGCTACACAGAAGATCTCCACGCGGCCGTGGTTGTCTGTCTCGAGGGAAACCCATTCATCTTCGATGTTATCAAAGACCTTGAGGATTGGTAAGGTGAAGGCGAGATATAGGGGTATCTTCGCAAATCCCAGAGAAGAGTTGAGCACCATGGTGAGTCCGTCCAGGGCCCGGAGATGGGGATTACCCTTCTCCAACTTCATAGCGATTCGATCACTGCGAAGATCCAGCGACGCCTTCCAGCGATGCAGGTTGGCCTGCGCCTTGGGACCGGCTTTGCGACCAATAGCGTCGCTGTAGCTGAAGACAACCTGAGACAGCGTGATGCTTTCGCACTTGATGTCGCTATCGCTCTTCCGAATCGCGTCGATGCAATCCACCAGCCTCTCGATGGCCTGGAGGCGATGCGCGAGACTTTCAAAGATGGTAGTGCCCACTTGGGCACCCAAGCGGAGAGCAAAGACGCCAAGGCGCGGGCTGAAGGCCACGTCGCGTTCCACATGGCCTTTGAGCAGGCTGAATTTGGCGCGGTCGGCCACCTTGAATCGAGCCTCGACCATCGTCTCAAGGTGGTGCTCCGAACTCTCGTCACCGGCCGGCTGTCCCGCTTGCCCAGAGCTGTCTCGTGTCGCAGCCACCCTCTCCCGGCGTCGCCGGTTCCGATTCGCGGTACCCTTGAACTCGATGTACACGAAATCCTCAGCCCATGATGAGATCCGGCTGCTTCCTGTAGACTTTCGCAGCTTGATTATTTCTGACAGTCTTACCACCACTGCCGGGATTCGGACATTCGGCGGCAGCGAGCGTGTCCCCAAGTTCCCGACAAGATGCTTGACCTTGCGGCTGTGCAGGGTTTTCAGGTCAATGACGTGTGAAATCAGTGCCGCGCTAAAGACGGTCAGGTTGTGAAAGAAGTTATCAGAGAAATCTGGCAAGCCAGGAGTGAGCGGTAATTGGGTGTAGGTCGATAGTCTGGCCACTGAGTTAGGAGTAGTAGCATTTTGTGTCCTGTGTCCTGTTAGCGAACGATCTGGGGGTACAGTCCATCTCAGCCACGTACGTTTCGATCAACCACCATCTATCACCACTCGGGCTCAGGCTCAACATGGCGAACCAATGCGAAGGCCACCCACGCCTGGTGAACCATAGATTCTGGAACTCCCGAGTCTGCAGAATAGGTTTGACTTCCTCGGGTCGCAGCGGCCCCCTGCATATATTCCAATCCAGACTCTTTCCGCGTCGGCTGATCTCCTTCATAACGTATGTGCACCTGAGAGCCTCGAGCACCACAAGCCCATCTTCGGATGGGTCTTTGGCAGCATTCAGGCTCCTTTCCGAGGGATAGATGGTGGGTACTGGCGGGGATAGGCAGAACAAGCCCGTCGTCGGTACAATATGAATAGTGACGAAATCGTGCGAGACCAGTTGCATCTTGAGTGACATTTGAGCGGGTTCGGCCGTGGATACATGCATAGAGACTGACGCCTCTTTCTGGATGTAACGGCCCTTGGACTGCAGCTTTTGGTACATGCTCGAGAGTATATGCTCTGTATGCCTCGCAATCACCTGCTTCAGTAGGGTCTCGGCCGAGATATCGGCGTCGTTGAACTCGATCGGGGCGTCCTTGACCTCTTTGCCATCCTTGAACCACCGTAGGCTGAGATAACTGGTATGGCTTGGGTGGGGGGCCACTCCTGTGCGTTTGGCGCTGTGGACTCCCAGAATAATCCAGCTCTTTGGCGCGTTGGGCGGTAGACGGTTCGTCCAATACTGGATGGACATGGCACGGTTGAGTCGTTCCACCTTGAGTGTGTCGACCCAGAGACCCCTCTGCATCTCAAACGCTTGCCTGGCGAACTCGGTGACCTTGTGCGTCAACACAAATTCGTGCAAGAAGTTGTAGCACCCTTGGAGGCCATCCTTCTCGAGCGCCTCATTGACCCTGGCCTCCATAAACAAGTATAATGTGTCGGTCAGCTTCAGAGGGGCCGGGGTGCAGCTGAAGCGGAAGTCTAGGAACCAGAACTGCTTCTCGAAGTCTTCGTCGGCGATTGTGAGATCAACCTCAAACTCCCCGGGTACTTTGAACGTCACACGGCCCGACCCGATGCTGTAGTCGCGGAAGTGGTAGGGGATCTTGTCGTGATCATCGAGGTTCAGGCGGATGGATAGCAGGGTATTCAGCTCGTCGATCCAGCGCATCTGCTCCTCGGCAGTCATTGGCGGAGGCGGGATGTAATTGAAGTCGGGCAGCCACGGCGCTTCACCGGTTGCGAGTACCTGCAGGGCTGTCTGGAGATCTGGATTGGGAAGTCGGGCACCGACGAGGTCGCGCTTGAGGTCTATTAGGGTTCCGAGGGTATCCTCGTAACACATGCGGTGCTCGTTGATGTGTGCCATCAAGTCGATCAGCTTGCTCACATCGCCCACCTTCCGGCTCCAGGAAGTAATGACAAGAGCCTTCACCCACTTCGCGTGGGTGTCCTGGATAAAAGTCAGCAGCTCGAGTTTCTTGCCCAAGCTCTCCTGGACTCGGTCCTCGGATGAGCCAGCCGAGTTTCCATTCAGAACAGGCGCGGGAGGTAGAGCCATCTTGGACAGCTCTAAAACCTTGGCCTGGAGTTGGTTATGCGTCATCTGGGCCAGGCGCGACAGCAATACGCCCAAGGGGACGAAGCCCTCAGTAATGTGTCGAATCTCATCGGGGAGATCGTTCATGCGCCACGAGGGTGAGGCGCCGTTGACCATATTGGGTGCAGTGTCGCCGTTCATGGTGGCGCCGGGGTTTCTATCATGATTTGTTGATATGCCATTCTGCAAACCGTTCTCCATGGCGAAGAACACCAGGCATCAACTCTGTCTGCAATCCCCCTTCCGCCACAAGGCGCCTTGACTAGAAAGACGCCAGCGGAGAATGGGATGCTTGGCGACCAGGGACTTGCGATTGGGGTATGGTGGTGGGCAGGACCATTCGACGCTGGTCGTGTTTGGTTTTGGTCGGCCTGGCGCAAAGAATCCGAGAGGCTGAAAAACGCTTTGCAGAAATCGCAACGGGGGCGAGGGTAGGGCGAGGGCCGAAGGTGGTCGTAGAGAGGACTGGTCGCAAGATAAAACTCGAGTAATTGGTGTGACGTTGGGTTGTGCTTTGATGTGGTTGTGTCGTGGGTAGGTGAGCAATCGAGAAGATAACAAAGTCCCGTCCAGCTCCCGAAAAGCGAGTCAATCGAGGATTAAAGCCAGGTGCGTTGCATTCTCAGCAGGTAAAAAGAGCAAAAAGAAACAATCAAATCTGGCGGTGATTGTGGTTGTGACTGTATAGTATGTGGTGTGTTTGTGTGTGTGTGTGTGTGTGTGTGCGTGCGCAGAGAGAGAGAGAGATGTATGTATGCAGGTATTTCTCGTTCTGGGGATTCGGATGATGAGACGCGATCAATGATGGATGGGCAGCCGGGAAAATCCAAGAGGTCAAAGGGTGACCGTGAGCAGGAATGCGGTTCAGGCGAGGGAAAGCAGCCGAACGAGCTAGCAGGCTGCAGGGCAGGCTGAACATGTTTAAACATGAACCCGACCAGGTAACAAACAAGGTAACTGGCCAGTTAACTGACCAGGACTACTCCGTACCCCCAGCCCCCTTCCCTTATCTGCTATCATGTGTCGATGTGGCTGACGTTCCAAATGCAAGCCACAGACAGTTCTTACTCAGGACCATGTGACAATCAGCTTACATCACCAGTTGATCTCGGATTGGTATATTTATGTATATACTTCTCAAGTCTGTAGAGATTAACGCTGTGCGTGTGAACGCGCATCTATCGTAGGGTGTAGTTCTAAGCTCAATGTTGGAGGAACGGCTTGCTTCTTCGGCTCTCGATGCCGTTCGAAAGAATTCTGTCGTCGACTGCAACAGAGCTGAACCCACCAAAAATGGCCATGATGCATGCTATGGAAACCCCGAACGCCAAAACCCCGTACGAGTAAATAATCAACTGCCAAACAAAGGGGTCTATCCCGAATTCCATAACAGCATTCTTCCATTGCTGACCATTCCATGAGACATTTGCCATGCCCATCATGAAAATAAACCAGGTGACTGTATGTTGTCGCGTAACGTACGAGGGCGGCGTATCGTGTGGAGGAGACTTTATCTTGAAGAGCATAAAATAGTATCGGGTGCAAAGTACCGGTAAGGCGAAATCGATCCATGGCATGCGGCTCGTTCTGGACCGAGAAAAGCCGCCAATATCCTGGGATTCTTAATGTACAGTGTCTAGTTTGCAAAGAGATTCCGGACGTGTCCCAGGGTATCCGGTCGAGGCCGAAGCCTATAATAGTGGGTAAGAGAAGCAAACGCATCCGCGGCACGTCTTCCGGCAAGGCCCTGTTTATATTAAATCCGGGCTCCGGCAGTGCCTGGATCACTGTATTGGCGATCGATGCTATAACCATCGCTGCCTGCCCCCTGGGGCGGCCTCGAGGTCTGGGTCCACAAAGCCTTCGGCGTTGGATGCCTGCGGCTCCCGATCCGACAGCTCGTCGGACGGCAGAGAAATATCCGATTGCCATCCGAGGTACGGTGGGGGCTCGATGCCATCCATCCCTGCCCAGAGGATGCTGGGCGCTGGTGACAGTCGGGGACTTCCCGTGTGATCATGGAATCTCCCGATACTGGTGGGCACCCGGTGCGGCTGTCCTTGGGGTGCACCAGCATTGACCCGAACTCGGTCAAACTCAACAGCGGAAAGGCTCGCCAGCATTAGGAGCCATGGGATTCTGAGAAGTATAAAGTCCAACGAAGCCCCTGGGAAAGGATACCAGGTGGCGATGGTCAAAAGCACAAGCACCAAAGAAGGCAATAGGTTGCTGTGGCCAGTTCAGTGCTTGAGTCACTACCATGGGGATGGATGGGGAGGCTTCTGTCTTACCGCAGGATCTCTCTCCAGAAAAAGAACACGAAAATAATAAATGAGGCTGAAAATATGACCAACACCCTTCATTCGGTCAGCCCAAGTTCTCAATCAAAGGGTGATGCCCAACCTACGCTCTATAGTACTCGGTTCCTTCCATCAGGAAAACCGGAACCAGAGCTGAAACTGCCATACAACCTCTGGAGAGAACCTTGGCCGTATCTCTCATCACATTTGTAAAGGGCTGGCTCAATCCACCATGCAATTGGGGACCATCGTTCTCCATGTTTGTCTTCAGGCCTTTCCCGTGGGTAGACCACTTCTCGCAACCCAATGTTACTATAACGAGAAAGTGCCCAAGTGGATAAAAAAAAGTATGGATGCCAACCAGGAGAGAATAAAAACAGAGGGAAATGGGTGCGGGCGAGATAATGAAGGAGCTCTCGTACTCAAGCACTGTCGAGGCATCCAGTCCGAGGAAGATCCAGGGCCGGGACTGCTACCCCAAAAGTTCTCTTGCAGAAATGCATGCTGCCCAAGGCATTCACAGGCCTTTGGAACAGCAGCCGCCGGCAGGCAGTTCTGATCAAGTGTGATTGATGGCCTCGCTTTTCCGGGAGGACGTGGGCTTTATGCGCCGATGCCCAACCCGACCGTCGATAATGGCAGGGCGGATGGCTCGTGTGGACAAGAACCCGCCACGTCGAGGTCGTTCTTCGCAGTTCTCTTGTCTGCCTGGATTGAGCCTCAAGGCGAACCGGGCGAACCGTCAGCAGTGGTTGCAGTTCTAGCAAGGGATTGGTCCGGATACCCCTGCACGCGATACAGCCTTACAGTCTGCCTAGACGAGGGGTCGACACGCACACGCACACACACACACACACACAAACACCTCTGTGTTGTCACATACATCATCGCCCGATCGTTTACCGCAAGGCTTTACAAGAAGAAACTCCGCTCTACGTAGGCGTATAACGGGTCATATGACACATAAGATTCAATCGTGCGTTCACCGGTCGCTGTCTCAGCCGCGACGAATGAGTTGGTGCCATAGATTTCCAAGCAAGCGTCCGACAAAGCCTGACACGACACTGTTCGCCTCCAGGGATACCGGAAACGGGGAAGGTCACTCCATCACACACCCAGTTGGGCGTGGGGGCCGCGTGTGAAGTTTGTGGTGTTGGTCTCCCCAAAGGGATGCAGCGGTGCTAATATACTTATACAATCTGATGCGGCTCTAGAAAGCGCCGGCATTCTGGCCCTCACATTCTTTCTCTCAACCACGAAGCACGAATGAACTCGACAATCGCCCTTGGTCCGTCTACAAATGTACACACACTCATGTCGTTCCAGGCAGAGAATCGAGGAGTCCCCTGTACCGGCTTGGGGGCTCGTGGCAATGGCAGAACTCATGACGGGGGGCATCTGCTGTGTAGTGACGACATCCTACGCCAAACACATAGAGCAGAGCGATGACAGATATGTTCGTCAAGCCTCTCCCAAAATACCCATGAAGCTAGAATTGTTTTTCAATCAACTGATGGCGGATTGCCTCGGAATCCAGATGCAGATTCATATCGGAACCGACCACCTGCTCCACCGAATGCCTTCTTTCGTCACCCACCCAGGACCAGGAGCCGTGCTTGGGTCGTGCCTAGTGATGGGGTGTTGTCTCTCCCTATTTGCGCATCAACGTCAAGAGAGGGACAGGTACCAGAGCGTCGTCTTCATTGCTGTGACAAGCTGGGCTGTGATGCTGGGAAATAGATTGGGGTCCAGCGCCAACATGGTCGCCCTGGGGTACGTTCCCTGGGCACTTTGCTTAGCAATGCTCCTGAGCTATGTTGGGCACGCTGTTGCTCGACGGCTGCCGAGGACAGCGAAGCAATAGGTTGACCATCGTGCCATCGACCCTCGGCCACCAAAGAGTTGACAGTTTCGGGCCTCTCGACGTTCACGGAATAATGGGTACAAATGACGGGCTTTCAAAATCAATCCCCTTGGATTAATTCTTATGATGCATGGCCGTATCACTCACTACATTATACAGTTCTTAGGCTTTTCAAATGGAGTTTCTGTCATTCAAATCTCACCGCCGTAGTGTCCTTGTCGAATGCCGAGATCCACTCTTGACCGCAGCACCGCCGCCCGACCTCCGCACTTACACGGTGAAGGCTTGGCAATATTATTAGAAAGCACCGCTTCCCGGCCAGAGCATCATCCCATTACTCTGAGCTTATCAAGGAGATGCGGCATTGCATAATCCAAGTTTTGTCATACGATCCGGAATCAAAGCTCTCAACGTGTCGGCAAGTCGACTGCACCCAACGTCGATGCGCCGGATCCGTTCTGAACCACACATATATAATAAGTAGATGTCAGGGCAGCCAACTTTGGATATTAAACAAGACAGAGAGCCTCCAAGTCAACTCGCACCTCTCGAACATACACAAGTAACACATACTACCAACACCATGGCCAAGATTGTCACCATTGTCGGTGCCACCGGCATCCAGGGCGGCTCGGTCGCTAGAGCGCTTCTGAAAAAACCCGAATACTCCCTCCGCGCAATCACGCGCAACGCCAAGAGCGAAGCCGCTCAGGCCCTGGCCGCCCGCGGCGTCGAGGTGGTCGAGGCCGACCTGAACGACGTCGACGCTCTGCGGGCCGCCTTCGCGGGCAGCCACGCCATCTTCGCCGTGACCAACTTCTTCGACGCGTTCCCGGCGCGGGGCCTCGCCGAGTCGATGGCGGCCGAGGCCCGCCAGGGCGCCAACCTGGCCGACGCCGCGGCCGCGACCGCGACGCTGGCCCACTACGTGTGGTCGACGCTGCCCGACTCGCGCCAGAACACGGGCGGCCGCGTCGTGGTGCCGTACTACGAGAGCAAGAGCCGCGTCGACGCCCACATCCGGGCGCGGCACCCGCGGCTGCTGCGCAAGACCACCTTCTTCTGGGGCGGCTGGTACGCGGGCAACATGGACTACCCGTGGTTCCGGCCCAGCGAGGTGCCCGGCGCCGACGGCGGCCGCGCGTCGTACGTCCAGCTGCTCAGCGTGCCGCCGTCGGTCCGCGTGCCGCTGCTCGGCGACGAGCAGACCAACGTGGGGCTCTTCGTCGCCGCCATCCTCGACCAGCCGGAGAAGACGCTGCCGGCCCGGATCGTCGCGGGCATCACCGAGCAGCTGACGTACGGCGAGATGGCCCAGGCCTACGGCGCGGCGCTGGGGATCGAGGTGCGGTGTGTGCAGATCTCCAAGGACGACTACTCGCAGCTCTGGCCGGCCTGGGGCGGGCTGATGGACACGATGAATTCGTACACGGAACTCATGGACGGCAAGGCGCTCAGCAGTGTGGACCAAGATGTGCTGTCAAAGGAGGATCTCGGCGTGGAGGGCTTGGTCGGAACGGCTGAGGCATTTGCGGCGAAGAAACTCTGATGAGGGATTCTACTGTGGACTATGGTGGTTATTAGGTAGGGAGGGTAGACCGGGAAGAAACCACGGGTACTGACTTTCACAAGTTTCGATCGAGGCAAGACTATGAGTAGAGTGGCTTATTGGTGGTGACACAGATCTACACTGTTGTTCTTCATATGCACCTTAGAGGAACTAATTAGCCCCTAAGAACATACTACTGGGCTCGCAATTACTATGCTACGCTTGAAGGCCCAAACAACACCTGATTTGCTGTGGTTTCCAGGATCTTTGCATAACGAAGAGCACTTGAGTTGGCTGGGTGTTGGAGGTCAGACAACAAGATATAGGGGCTCAGGGGCTATAGCCCCTCCTCAAACACCTTGAGTGGCTGGTTAGATAAGTAGACAATCACCCCAGGCCAGTAAGATGGATTGTGTCTCAATTTGTCATCACCGCACTGATCCACTTTAGCCCGCATGTCGCTAATAAGTCTCCCCCCCTGTGCTTACTTCGCCCGCCGTCCTTCATTCCCGCACATCGAGTCGCTTTGCTTGTGTGTTCTTCGTATGTACACGTCATGTCTCTACGCCGCAAGTCCTGCGATGCCTGCTTCAAGGGCCGTCGGAAGTGTGATCTTGGCCACCCCACATGCGGGACCTGTCGCCGGACCAAGAAGAGCTGCCAATATGCCTATGCACCCATCTCTCCAGCCAGTCTGCCTGATGCCTCGGCAATAGCGCCAGGAACATATATCAGCGCCGGCACTCGGAATTTCAAGAGTAGCGGCTCCCTGGCTACACCCCTGACAGAAGCCATCAGGAACTCCGCTAATGAGGGTCTTCCCATTCCTGCCGATAATGCCGCCCCCTTTGATCTTGTTGGAGGCAATCAACCTGAGTTGTTTCCTGGTAGCGGATGTACAAGCAGAAATGCGGAGCCATCGGGAATAAGCAGCAGCAGCAGCTACTTCACCAATCGGCAACACAATCCCGCCACTGCGTCATCGCCGTCGTCTCGTGCGCCGCCGGTGCTGCCAGCGCTGAGCATACCCAGCTATCTGGGTGGCCTGGGCGAGCTGCAGCGCGTCGAGGGCAGCACGGACAGCTGGCAGTGGGCCATCAACGAGCTCAAGCGCTGCCCGCGCGACTTTGCCACGCGCGGCGAGACGCTCTTCCTGCACCCGCAGCTGTACCGCGACGTGATGCCGCCGGCGATCCGGGCTGCGTTGGGCGTCTCGGCCACCTTCTGCATGCTGAACGATAACAACCGCCAGATGCTGTTCCGCGTCTTGGACGCCGAGGTTCTGGAATTGCTCAAAATAACCCCTCCGCTGCTGGATGCAGGCGCAGATGCAGAAGGATGCGATGGTACTGGCGCCGAGGGCAGTAACGGGTTGACCCTTCTCGAGGAACTGGCGCGGTTGCAGGCCCTCGCACTGTACCAGATGATGCGCATGTTCGGAGGTGGGCTCGAGCAGCGCGTCATTGTCGAGCAGCAGCACGGCCTACTGACGACGTGGGCGCTGCAGCTGCTGAGACGGTCGCGGGCCGAGCTCGACGACGACGGCCGCCACGCGCCGGATGACTGGCACGCCTGGATTGTCGCCGAGAGCGTCCGCCGCACCGTCATGATCATTTATATGTTCTACGGTATGTACTCGATAGCGATGCACGGCTTCTGCCCCGAGTTCCCCACCATCGCGAAGCTCCCCGTGTCGAGATCGCTGGGGTCGTGGCAGTCAGAGGCTGCTTACCTGAGTCGGCCCCTGAGCGACAAGGCCGAGCAAACGTTTTCGTACGACGAGTTCACGGAGAGCTGGGCGGTGTCGCCGCCGAAGAGGATACATCCGTTCGAGAAGTTTCTCATCATCCCGTGCAAAGGGTTCGAAGGCATTGCTGCATACGGCTGTTTAGACGCACACTGATCAGCTATTAATTCAGCTAAACATGTGTTATTCTTTTTAGATGTTGTAATATAGGCCACTGTGTAGTTGACAGCAGGAGGGATCAACCCCCTTTGCGTTAGATTTGTCTTTGATCTTATCAAGTCACAGAATCTAAGAATGTACCATACATATAACAAGAAAGGTGGGAAACCAGTTCCTTTCTTTGTCCAAGCTTTGACATAGCTCAGATTGCGCTGCATGCAGACAATCCATCACAATGAAAAAGTCATAATACGCTATTTTCTATGAATTCT
Organism: Apiospora pterosperma; assembly: GCA_019976485.1. Taxonomy (NCBI): domain Eukaryota; kingdom Fungi; phylum Ascomycota; class Sordariomycetes; order Amphisphaeriales; family Apiosporaceae; genus Apiospora; species Apiospora pterosperma. The sequence continues at coordinate 503,480 of JAFBMP010000009.1, forward strand.
AGGCCACTGTAACATAAAAATTGTTGCTGATAGACTCGGATTTGTCCCGCAATTGGGTCTGAGCAGTCTCTAAATGTTCACGGATGGATGACTTTGGATGTTCCTTCTAATATAAGTGACCACAGTAAGCCACACCCGAATCCTCTATGCATCCCTAGTCCACTAATGCATTGAACCCAGGTAATATCTCAGAGACTTGAATCATGTCTCGACCCCGAGGTCCCAGCCGCCCTCCTCCCAGTGGCCCCGGACCCATGGATATTAGTAACCCCGACCCCATGGATATAAGTAACCCCGACCCCATGGATATTAGCAACCCCGGTGACTCCAATAACAAGGCCGCAAATAGTCCCGGTAGCTCGAGCTCGGGCTCGATCTCGGGCTCGATCTCGGGTTCCTCCGGCGTCGACACCACCATAGCCGAGGACCGACTGCAAGACGTCAAGAACTACTTCACCAAGACGGGTCTGAAGTACGGGCGCGCGATCGCGACCGGCAACCACGGCGGCACCTTGCTCTTTTACAAATACGCCGCGGACGGGGATACGCTGCAGAAGAGCCTCCTGGTCAAGTACGCGCTCGACACCGAGGAGGACGCGTCCACCAACAACGACGAAGACCTCAGCAACGAGATGTTCTGGCTCGAGAAATTCGCCAACGCAGAGCACATCATCCAGGTCACGCCCGAGTACCGGAGCCTGTGGCACGACGACGACAAGGAGGGGAAGGGCGGGGCCGGGCACATATTGAAACGTCCGGTCATCGTGATGGAGTACATGGCGAACGGAACGCTGGAGCACATGAAGATGAAGTTCCGGGCGGCCAATATCAGGATCCCTGATCGTATGATATGGTATTTTGCCTTGTGCCGTAAGTTTTGCCCCGCCCGCCCCTACCCCCTCCCGAGGCAGTACCGCCGTCAGAGAGCTGACGGGTCTCCTTTCCCAACACAGTGGTCCGGGCGTGTATAGCCATGGGCTACCCGGACCAGTTCAAAGACGCCAAAGAAACCGTGAGAGAGAAGTTGCCGCCGGACCCAGCCGAAGAAGCGGATAGGCCGAGAGCGTCGACGATATCGCAAAACTCCATGAAGGGGCTCAACGTGCTCATAGGCGACCTGTTCGCCGGCGATGATGAGCACGATCTGGTCCCTGTTCTCAAGCTTATCGACTTCGGGCGCGGCGTGGTGGAAGACCCAAACCACACAGTATGGGGCGATAAGTTAGGGGTGTCATACAATCTGGGAGGGGTTGGCGCTGTAAGTTCCCCATAGACGAAAAAGCAAACATGTCAGGGAACTGGTGACGACTGACAGGGACCATATTCGGACTCGCCCTCAAAGATACTAGAGAATGTGCTTCATAGAGTCGGACGCGCATATTCAAAGACCCTTCGATGGGAAATCGGCGAAAACGACACTTACGACCCGTTCAAGGTCCGGACGTTTGCCGACCGGGGCATGTTGAACGATACGCGGATCGACAGGCGCCTCCGCGATACCATCGCCCTGTTCTTGGCCACCGAACCCAAGCAGCTGCCCGACTTGTACGACGCCCTCCAACTGTGCAAGGATGGCCTCGCTCACATCGCGAAATCGACGGCGCCCGAAAACTCCGATGAGGTCATACGGAAATTTGTCCAGCGCATCCTTTTCGACGCCGAATTCGATCCGGACACGTTTGGGAGCGAGTTCAGGGAGGAGGGTGACATCACATGATATTTATTTAGATCGTAGCACCTCTTGCATAAAATTATAGTAGTCTCGAGACTTTGGCAAAGAACTGGGTTGAGTTGAAAGCCTAGCCGAACTGATGAGAAATTAAATATAGACTCTAATTATATTAATTACACAAAATCTAGCTATAGTTAACATACCCAGTACCGTTCTACCCAGGATGCCCTTAGCCGCAAGTGACGAGAGTTCCGCTAAGAAGTACCCAGCCGACTTCGACAAGTGGTATCAAGGCATGCTAGATGAAGGGGGAAAACTCGAGCACCGTGATTAGACCCAGCTCAGCACCAAGCAACGCCTTCACAGGTTTGCCTACTGACTGACCCACCTAGAGTTCCCGGCTGTTGGGTGATCTTGTTGGAATCGGACTAAAATTATGGTTAACACATCTCTCAAGTCATGTTCTAGTATGTTATTCGGGTCCCTTTTGATCCCATGACTTCCCGACGCTGCTCCTCAGGCTTTCCTCAAGCCGGCTCATGCTAGACTTGGTTATGTTTGAAATTTCCCACTCACCCTTGTCCTGTTCCTTCAATTCTATCCATCGGGACGACTAAGTTGCTGAAACCGAATAATTGCTACTCTTCTGCTGTCCTCGTCTCATCAATCTCTCGCTGCTTTTCTCCGAGGACGCGGACAACCGCCACATAGTTCCTCCTTTTGGCCTCGGTCAGAGCGTCCGGGGCTGGTTCCCCTGCGCGGCGTAGAAGATGGCTTTCGCTTCTTCGCGTTGCACTTCTGGGCTGAAGTGGGGCGGTTGCAGATAGAGCTGGACAATACCCTCGTGGCCCATGTAGGCTGCCGCGCCGATAGGACTCTCCCCGAGGACTAGGTTGCAGTTGTGAGCGAAGGTAGGCTCGTGTGGCAAAGCGCACTGATTCAAGAAAAACCGCAAGGCGTCAACGTGGCCGCGGGTAGCGGCAGCCCATGACGGTCTCCCGAAGAAAGAAGGTGGATCGTCACCCCTGTTGAGTGACTCTACCAAAGTCAAGTTGCCCATCCAGGATGCTATAGCGAGGCAGTTCTCCCAAGTGCCTCCCTCAAACCGAGTCCTATCATCCTTCTCTTGCCCCAACAAGACTGGGAAGACGGTCGAGCTTGTGTTTACCGCTTGTGTTTACCGCTTTTGCAAATGTGTCTGCTGGTGATTAGAGACGTACCCAATGTCGAGAAACATACGGCATACAAGCCGAGTTTTCATGGACTCACGCAGCCCTTGCTCCTGCACCATGAACAAAATGATATTTCCGAAAACGTCCAACGGGAGATCTAGGAGCTGCATGGTAATCCGTTCTTTTCGTTATGTATGTGTCTGAGAGAGTAAGGAGAGTGGGAGAAGAGTGAGAATACATTGGATGTAGTAACTAGCTGGGTACGTACTCCTCTAGGGCTGAGTGCCCCACTTGACTAAGTACTAAGCTTAATAAATAGTGGGTGCGCTACCCCGGATAGGTTAGTAAGTATACTCTTACTATACTTAGATCTCACATTAGATTTCCTACTCCACAGAGGTGACAGGTACGGCTTTGGTGTTTTGGTTCGGCTTCGGCTTAAGATTGCCCTTGTCGTCCTTCTTCACTCTGCCGTAGCTGATCTTGGCTGCGGCGTCGTTCTTGTTGTTCGTGGAGCTGATGTAGTACGAGGTCCAACCCTTATCTTCTCGAACCCCATAATTCTCCTTAAGTTCTAACGCTGGTATCGAATTGTTAACTAATGTCCTCCTCTTTAAGTGTTAGGCAGCGAAGATCAACCAAGCGGAAATAAAGTAAGTATACAATGAAGATAGGCTCTGCTGCAAATGTAGCAATTTATAGTTTAACGACCCTCTATCTCCGAAAGCATGCATAAAAAGGTAGAAACTAGCAGTGATGGGGTTCATCGTCGGTCTGGTTCGACACGCTGTCGACCAGCCGTCCAACTCTATTAGTATGGGACGCCACACAACTGGCCAATCACATAATTCAAGAGGCAATTAGCGTCTTTAGTACAACGTTGAGAGTATAGAGGAACTTGATTCCAATTAAAAGCCTATACCCCTGTCACACTCTTAATAGTCATGGGTCCTTGGCATTACCCATGGGTACCCAAAGCCTAACTATACCTACAATCTCCGCAATATGGCCTCCTTCCTATTATATATAGGGATGTCCATCTCGTTCAGTCTTCACAATAAACCACCCAGGCTATCCTCCCATTCCCATTCCCACATCTACACATTCACCCTTATAGACACTACACACTTTCTCTACCTGCCTACTTACATACCTACACAATGAGCGTAATCTTGGACGTCATCGGCATCTTGTCCGGGCGTGTCGCCCCGGCACCGATGCTCCGGTCGATGATGCCTGCTAGGTCGGACCAAGTGACGACCGTTCGCATCGGTGTCGGCACCAGCATCAAGAACTCCGACACTACCAGTGGTAATATCCCGGCCATTCATCTTTTCGATGTCATGGGTCGTCACATTGGTGCAGAGTATGGCAGCGATAGCGTTATTGCCGACGGCGGCTTCACGGACGTCGTGGTCCAATCCACCCCCGAAAGGCAAGGCCGTCAGGCACAGTACCTCTCGGTTTCAAAGGGTGGCAACAACGCGCTGTGCATCTCCTACGTCTCCATGACGTGGCCCGACGGTCAGAACAAGGCCTGGTACGGCGACATCGGCTGGCGGTGCGGCGGTGACTGGTACCACTCGCAGACGCTCATCGGCGACGACAACTACCAGCCCAAGTGTATGTGGATCGACGGCGACCAGTCCAACGGCATCACCACCCAGGGCTTCGGCGTGCACATCACCGACTTCACCGCGACCCAGGAGCGCGCCGAGGCCTACGCCCGCGACCCGGCCACCATGTGCAAGAGCAAGCCGCGCTTCCAGATCTACGACGTCCTGAACATCGACCACTTCCTGCCCTACTTCAACCCGCCGCTCGAGTACAACGCCCACCTCGTCGACAAGGACCGCAAGAAGGTGCTGGTGGACGGCGCCGCGGAGGGCCCGCGGCCGCCCAAGCCCAGGAACCGCAACCCCCGCCTGCCGAGCCGCGGCCTGCCGCCGGCCAAGCGGCACGCCTTCCCCGGCCGGCTCGTGACGAGCCCCGAGCCGGACCACAGCGCGCGCGAGCTCTGCGCGAGCGACCGGTCCCTCGGCCCCGACTTCGTCTCCTACCACGAGGGCCTGTTCTGCGACATGGCCGCCAAGGAGCTGTGGCCGCTCTGCCACGCCCTCGACATCACCGCCGGCTGCTTCGACGCCGAGAACAACACCATGGTGGCGCAGCACGTGTCTCGCCGCGACGAGGCCACGGGGCGCTCCATCCCCCTGAAAGACTACCATGATGTCGTGGCTTGGTAGATGGTTGCAACAGGGATTTCTTATTGTTATTATTGTAATTATTGTTTAACGTCTAGGGGGCGGCGCAGCCGCTCTAGCCTCCTGTAGGGCATAGGATGTGCTGCTTATCTATTTATCTACTTACTTATTACATCCGAAGCTTTTTAATTGTGATGAAACTTTAAGGCCGGTATTCTTTAAGAGTCTTTATATGCTCTTTATATTTAACGTTGCCACCGACTTCTTTTCCTCGCAGCCTAGTATATCCCTAGTATGCTCGCTAAGAGAGGCAAGTAAGTGCTTAAAGAAGCTTAGGGATAAGAGGGTACATGCTTATACTAGATTTATAATAATGTAACTGCATTCTATAAGTCTACGTTTTGCGTTTAGGTATAACGGACAACGCTAATCACTTTTATACCTGTGATTATATAAGACGATAAGTTATTTAACGAGTGTATAGTACATAGCAGGGAACGCAGATACTTCTAAGAGGATAATCATCCGCTCTAACCTAATTATTTAGGTCGATGCCGATTTTCTTATTGTTGTATTTATTTAATCACTGTTTATAGCTGTGCCCCTCGTAGGAAGTCTATGCCTAGCAATGAGTGTCGCCGGTTGCAACCCATAATTTCAGGGGTAATAATCAGTGGTTGCTTATAGACAGGACCCTTATTTTGTCGCATCTCCAAGGGTAGCGGATGTTTGATCGCGATAGTATAGTGTGTTATATAACCGGCTGTTCGATGACATGTTCTCAGAATGCGGGACTGGTGAAGTTCCTGTTTGTCTCCTTTCCCGTCCCGAATTATCGACTAATATCGAACGTGTAGATGCGCCCTCTGGCACCTACCAGTGTGTCTTTAGACAGGGGATAGGGGATGGTCACTTTTGCTCCCTAAATCGTGGTTTTATTAACCGGCCGATCACACCTCTTATTAAATCAACTCCGCTTGTGGTTGCTTTCTGTCTCTGGAGTACAGAGTAACGTTGTACAATTTTGCACCAATAATATACATGTCTGGCAAAATGGCGTCACTCTTTATCGATTATCAATATGCAGTGCAGCACTGCAGAACAGCGATGTCAGCTGAACATTTCCCCGCCCAGCCTGATTCCGAGACAAGTGACAACCCCGCTCCTGGTGACTGCCTTGATGGCCTTCTCTTTTCCCATCATCCTCGATCCCGCTCAACTCTTCTTCAGTCTGTTGGTTTGATTTCTTGTCGCTAGTCGCTCGTCCAGCTTGAGGTTATCACAAAGCGCCATGGCGAACCAGGTCGCACTTCAAGCCGATGTTGGCTCCCTGGGGTTTGCAGGCCTCGGCGCCTTCACAAGCTTGCTGGGCGCGATGTCTGCGGACAACGTGTCGCCAATGGCCATGATTCAACTAGAAAACCTCGGCTCCTTATTCCACGTGAACGGACCTTACGCGAGCCGTGTCCCCGAGGTCATGACCAGAGCCATTTCCAACCCTGTCGGCCGCCTGTCCCTCACTGTCGGCTGGCGCCGTGGCGACACCATCTCCGTCCTTGCGGAGACTGCCGGGGGCCAGGCAATCACGTTGTTGGCAACCGCGTTGGTAAATATCTACGATAATAGGGGGCGCGGCATAATACTTTCCAGCCTATGCTCGTCACTCCTCCCCAAGAGCATGCCGAGATCGATCGGCATTCTGTACATTGTGGCCATTGTTCTCTTCATGTTTCCTTGTTGCACAATGGTCACGGTTGAGTCACTCGTCATCCAAGATAATGAAAACCGCCGCATTATTGTGGAAATATCCGCCAAGGAGCCTACTCGAGTGCAAGTCGAAACGAAATTTGCAACGGACCACCCTCTTGTTCCAGCGCCGGTAGAATCTATACTGGGTTCTCACCGTGATTACAAGTCGGTAAAATCCCTGATGTGGGACGGTTGGTTGGCGGAAGCTCTGCGGCTGGAATTTGGGAGATATGGTCTTTTATTGACCCAAGAGTTCCTAGAATCCTTTTGCGATTTCATGGTTCAAATAACACCACATCTAAAGCTCTCTGACCTGGGGAATTCTTATGAATTCACCAAATCGCAAAAGACCTTCAAGGAGCTGCTTGGGCCTTATTACCAGCACCGGATTGCTACAGTTTGCCAGGCTATATGCCAGTACGCCCCCGACGGTTCCACATCAGACCCAGTCGAGAGGTGGCAGCATTTCACGGATATAGCAGAGCGGGATCTCAAACCCTTTCAATGCGATTGTGGCGGTGAAGATCTTATTTTGGGATGGGCAGGCCATATTATACGCTGCCCTCGACATAGAATATGGAAGACAGTGGGCGCAGCCCTATCAGCAGGGATTATGTGCTTCCTCCTCCAACCCCACGGCTCTGTCTGTATCAGTATTCATCTTTCCTCCGATACCAGCCCCATATTGGATGGGAGAGTTCTGCTGCGCACCCTTAGTGCGCTTGGTTTCGGTGATCCACGAGTCAAACAACCGGGGTCCCGATATTCGGCCGGGATTCTCTACGACCATTTCCTGCAAATGGTAGACGTCCCAATAGATTCTGATGGAGTTGGCATGATCGGAACGAGTTTCAATGGTTGCAGCATTTACCCAACCATCTTGGATAGTTTCGAAATTGAACCTGGCGGTATTTTCAGTTTCGACATTCGCGAGGGAACGTTCATTCACGATGGTGTCTACTACCATTCACTGGGCAATGATGAACGGCGCGCAAGGGACCCATGGTGTGGAACACCGGCTGGGGATATTTCTCCGGTCACAATGTCTGTCCTTGGGCAGCCTATATCGCTGACCGCGTCCCTTCGAAGGGGATTCAATGAAATCTTACTGAGGCTGGATGTCTACGATTCTGGCCGCTACTTTGACGTAGATGCCATGGAAGCGGTTTTGGGGCTAATGCGTCTTGATGTTACACAAGATTGTGAACATAGTGATAAGGCTGTGCTAAATGCCGAGAACGAAAGCCAAGTGGCTGTTGCAAGGGTTGGCATGTCCCCAAGCCCGAAGCACAAGGTCGACATTTTGATGACACGAGGAAGTCGCGAAGCTCAGTTCCTTGCTTGTGCTTTTGGCGGCGTTGAAAAAGGGCGTTTACTTTTAAGCTGCTGTTTAAACTGCGGCGTTCAACAGGCCCTCAAAGGCGAATACCGGACATTAATCGCCGCTTAAACAGCGCTATGGTATGGCTCTTATATATCACACTGCTTTAAGCCCGCTTACCTAATGATCTAGATATAGTATATACTACACCTAGTTACGCGTCAAACATCCATGGATGGGCTATCTCGACATAGTCCTGAACCTAGTCAAGCATCGCGAGTCCACGCCATCTGTCCCCACGCACTCAGCGTCCCCTGTTACTTGACTGTCTATTATGTCGATGGCTGGGTGATGTGTCGGTCTCTTTAGGATTCACGGAGAACAAGAGAGGCCCATCAAACGCCAGGTCTCACCACTCATTCGATTCAGAGGGGAACTACCAGCAAAGTCTAAACCAACTTGAACTGTTTATACTGCATTATATAAACCACATCACAAGCCAGTCCCAGATCATCCCCACCCTCACGCTTGTGTATCTTTACTTCTAAAGAGAATGGAAAACATGAACCATACCAGCAAACATCGCGCCACCGCCAAATGAAGCCAGCATCAACCAGGTGCCACCGAGCCAGGACGAAATCAGTGCTTCAGCTCGAGCCCCCCAGCGCCTGCCTGCTCTTCTGCCGCAGGGCCTGGGGCCAGGCCCAGTTGCTGAGGAACTCGGGGTCGACGCCGTGCTTGAAGGCCTCGGCGGCGGCCGAGATCTGGGCCGAGCGGAGCTTCTCCCGCGCCGCGGCGCCGCGGTTGTGGAGGTGCGGCATGCGGTCGATGGCGTCCATGGCCAGGCTGAAGCGGTCCGTCTTGTTGCGGATGGCGAGCTCCAGGGGCGTGTCGATGTTGCCCTTCTCTTGGTAACCTGTGCGTGTGTGTGTGAGTAGAAGATACTTTTTTTTTTACCCCCTCGGGAGGGACGGCTTACCTCGCACGTGGATGTTCTGGCTGCCGGGCCGCTTGTAGGTCAGGCGGTGGACGAGCCAGGGGTAGCTGTGGAAGTTGAAGATGACGGGCTTGTCGGCGGTGAAGACGGAGACCCACTCGGCGTCGGTCATGCCGTGGGGGTGGTCGGCGTGGCTGATGAGCTTGAACAGGTCGACGACGTTGACGCAGCGGACCTTGAGCGCGGGGAAGTTCTGGAGGAGCAGGTCGAGGGCCGCCAGCGACTCGTGGGTCGAGACGTCGCCGCAGCTGGCCATGACCAGGTCCGGCTCCTCGCCCAGGTCCGTGCTGTACTGCGGCCAGATGCTGATGCCCTTGGTGCAGTGGACGACGGCCTCGTCCATGTCCAGGAACTGGACGTGGTTCTGCTTGTCCGCGACGACGACGTTGACGTAGTTGCTGGAGCGCAGGCAGTGGTCCATGGCTTTCGAGAGAAGTCAGTACCGGGACACGGCGGCCAGAAAGGCATCATCGGAAGCTGGGCTTACTCGACAGGAGACAGTTTCCATCAGGGGGCAAGTAGATGCGAACCACCTCGGGGCTCTTGTTGGCGACCACGTCAAGGAAACCGGGGTCTTGGTGCGTGAAGCCGTTGTGATCTTGGCGCCAGACAACGGCCGTCAGCAAGATGTTGAGCGATGCTATCTTGACCCGCCACTCGACCTCGAGACACTTCTCGATCCATTTGCAGTGCTGTGGATGTCTTGTCAATTATTGCAACTCCATGCAAGCGCAGTCAGTCGTGGTGGTGGTGCTTACCTGGTTGACCATGGAGTCAATGATGTGGATGAACGGCTCGTAGCTGTTGAGCAGCCCGTGGCGGCCACTGAGGATGTAGCCCTCCATCCAGCCCTCAACGGTGTGTTCGGAGAGCATCTCCATGACCCGACCGTCAGGCGAAAGGTTGCCGCCGTCGTTGTCCTCGTCGAAGTACTCGCCCAACCAGACCTTCTTGCCGGCCTGGTACACGTCGCCCAGCTTGTTAGACTCGGTCTCGTCAGGTCCGTACAGACGGAAGTTGGTGGGGTTCTTCTTGACAATGTCTCGGAGAAACACCCCGAAATTCTGCATGCTGGCCGCGTTGGTGGCGCCGGGCTCCGGGACCTTGATGGCGTAGTCGCGGAAGTTGGGCATCTTGAGCGGCTTCTTCAGCGCTCCGCCGTTGCCGACGGGGTTGGCGCTCATGCGGCGGAGGCCCGTGGGGCACAAGCTCCTAAGCTCGTCCGAGATCTTGGCGTCCTTGCCAAAGATTCGCCCGGGCTCATAGGACCGCATCCAGTCTTCCAACGTCTTCAAGTCTTTGGGGCTGGTCTTGACGTTGGCGATGGGGACCTGGTGGGCGCGCCAGTAGCCCTCGAGGAATTTGCCGTTGACTTTTCGCGGGCCGGTCCAGCCCTTGGGCGTCCTCAGGATGACCATGGGCCATCGCGGGCGGAAGGGCTTCCCGGAGTCACGAGCCTTCTTCTGGTAGCCCCTGATCTCCTCCACGCAACGCTCTAGGGTAGCGGCCATTGCCTGGTGCATCGACTCAAGGTCATCCCCCTCGACGAAGTAAGGGGTCCAGCCGTAACCCAAGAACAGCTGCTCGATCTCTTCATGGGGAATGCGTGCCAGCAAGGTGGGGTTGTTGATCTTGTAGCCGTTCAGGTGCAGCACGGGGAGGACAGCACCGTCTGTGATGGGGTTGAGGAACTTGTTGCTGTGCCAGCTAGTCGCCAGGGGCCCAGTCTCGGATTCACCATCGCCAACCATGGTCAGGGCGATCAGGTCTGGCTTGTCAAAGACAGCGCCAAAGGCATGCGAGACGGCATAGCCCAGCTCACCACCCTCATGGATAGAGCCAGGGGTCTCTGGGGTGGCGTGGGAGCCGATGCCACCAGGGAAGGAGAACTGCTTGAAGAATCGCTGCATGCCCTCAACATCTTCAGACATGTCGGGGTAGACTTCGGAGTAAACACCCTCCAAATAGGACTGGCTGAGCACAGCGGGGGCACCGTGACCGGGGCCGGACACGAAAAGGGCATCGAGATCGTACTTCTTGATCAAGCGGTTCATGTGCATCCAGGTGAAGATCTGGCCGGGCGCAGAGCCGAAGTGGCCGAGCTGGCGGCTCTTGATGTGCTCCTTCTTCAGAGGCTCGGCCAGCATGGGGTTGTCGATGAGATATATCATGCCAAGGCAGAGGTACAAGCTGGCCTTGAAGAAGTCGTCGTATTGTTTGATCTGTTGCTTGGAGAGGGGCTCGCCCTTGACTGTAGAGCGGGCCACGCCATAGGGCTGAATCCTCTCGACCGTCGCTTTATCGCACTCCATTGAGGACTCTGGGTAAAGACTAGGGGTCAATCAGACTCAAGAGAGGATGTGGTTGCTAAGGAGGAGGGATGTGCTATCACACTTCGCCTAGGATTACGTATGAGAGAGAGTGTGTGCGTATGGGGATGTGGTGTTGAACAGGGTAATATGTCGGTGTTTCAATGTTGGCGTATGCGCGCATGTTAGATAATTACCAAGGTTTGTTATTTATACAGGCCGAGAAGACTACATAGTGTTGACACATGTTAACCATTCGCAGGAGCGTAGTACGCAGCAGCAGTCGGTCACCAGTTTGGCATGCGTATCCGGGGGACTCATGGCTGGCCCCTTCGTATCCCAACGCAACGTCTCACGTCACTGTACTGGCAACCGAGGCGGCCCAAGTTGTCGGGCCAAGAAGATGCGGAGCGCCATAGCCATGGCCACAGAGAATCTCGCCCACCGACACGGGTCTGGTCTGCAAGTCAAGTTTCTCTCGACTCTGATGCGGGATATAGATGGCGATGGCACGTTAGTCAGCGTCCAATGGGCGTTGCATCACCCTACCTCAACCCGGCATTGGAGAAGGGACGTCTTGGCAACGACCATCGCAGTCCAACTGCAGATTGGTCTAGAAGCAGATGTGGTCTGATTCAAGGGCTGATATGGCACGACACGCCAAAGAGGTTGACAGCTCTGGGAACGCCATGGGGCCATTCAGCCCTTGCCCCGCCAGAAAACCTCCCCGAGCAGCCGGTAGCTCCGCATTGGCGGTTGATCCAAACCCCCCGGCTCGCCGGTTACCCCCTAGCCCCTAGCCCCTAGCCCCTAGCCCCTACCCCTCCCCCACGCCCCTCAAAGTAGAAGTCACAACAGAGGGCTTCTGTGCCGGCCTTGTGTGGTCCGGCCTATTGCAACTGAGAAGGATTAAGCTATGTAACCCAGAAGCATCCATCCATATGATAGATATGCTTGTTTCTTCCCCAATCCGACTTGCCAGCCCAGAAGTTCTGCATGTCGGCTCACTGAAAGTGGTCTGATTCTATCCTCCCAAGCCACCCTCTCCCCGGTGAGCTGTCACAAATTGTTCAACGTAACGTCGGCTAGAAGAAACATGGTAATCTGGCAGTCGAATCAATCAATCTCATGAAATTGACCAAGAGCTCGGGTCAGGCCGTGAGTGATAAGAGTCATATTCTGCGGCAAGAAACAAGATCCGCGAAGGGTATGTATCACTGTCCTGGCCGACGGCATTTGGGATCGCTGTTGGGATGCTGCATTGCATGCGAGCGACGTACCTCTGGATGCAGCGGCGGCCGGCGATACACCAGAGAGTGAACACAGCGATGGTGCCATAAGTCGTGGTTAAAAACAAACACTCCCTCCCGCCCGTCCCAAGTGAGCGGCACTGCCCCAGTGCCCCGTCCTAAACCCCACGGAGCCTACCGCCTAAATACCCCCCTAGCTCGGGCTGTCGGAAGCTGCCGCGAGACGATAACTCGCCCTCGGTTTGCACGTTCACCGCACACGATTACGCCCCAGCCTAGTCGCCAGATTGCAGGCCACATCATCCCGCGGCGGAACCACCCCGACCCCCGGATAGCTTCTCAGACCCAGAACCCGGGGGTTAGCGTCGGCGTGGTCTAAGTTTGGGACAGTACGGTACGACTGCGCCGGTCTAATCCGTATGCAGCCTATGCACCAGTACAGGCGACAACACGCGTCTTGATACTCTGGGGCACAAACTTGAGGTTTGGTCTACCAGTAGGCTTTTTTTTTTCATGAAGGGAAGAGAAGAAAGAGGGGAAGGGCATCGCTGTCAACTGGGACCCAAGTCGCCGACCCAGGTTCCATTTGAGGTTTGACGGGGTGCGCCTCAAAAGAGAGGCTGCACATGCGCAAATCGATATTATGACAGGTGAAAGGCGCCAAACCTGATGTAGCAGAATACAGCACGCATTGAATCGGTGCAATGAGACCCTCGCCTGTCTTACTGTCGGTTGACAGATGAGGAACAGGAAGACTGCTGGTGCGGCTGCATTTGAGAGCTCGAATAGGACAGAGCTGCTTTGAATACTTATGTTATACCAGACACGATCGGGCAGCTCGCATGGTGACAAGGAAGTAATAGTTTGAAGAGGATGCTGTTGAGATTGCTGTTTCTCTGAATCGACAGCTTCCAGGGAGGAGCTGGGGGCTACACATTGGTTCTCTAGTATACATTTCCCATGTCTACACTATGCCGTTGCCCTATTCTACACCAGGATCACACATCCTTCTCTATGTATAACGCCTTCCTTCATTTTATTTTGTTCCCCCATGTGCCTGCTCTTCCGGAAAAACCAATGCATGCTTTTTTATGTTTACCCATGCCCGCACACAGGCACGTCATATCGTATCCGCTCTACCGCCCCCTTCACTCGTCCATGCGGAGCAACAGCCTCTTGACCGCCGCCTCGCCCTCCGCCTCGCCCTTGCCCGTCGTCTCCCGAACCCACGCCGCGAGCTGCGCCCGCAACTGCGCGGGGCCGCGGCTCGTCACATCCATCCCGCGGTCCTCGCAGGCGAGCACGACCTCCTCGTCGACGAGGCCGCCGACGCCGCCCCCGTCGCGGATGCGGAAGTCGTCGGCGGCGAGGCGGCGCACGGCGCGGGCGGCGCGCGCCGCGGCGAAGGGGGGTCCACGCCCAGCCGGTCCCAGAGGCCGAGCCCGAGCCCGAGCGACCGCACGACGTGGCCGGGCGCGGCCTTGTCGAGCGCGGGGCCGTCGCCGGGTGCGATGTGCCGCAGGCCCCAGCGCGAGGCCTCGCGGCGTCGCTGGGCCTGGTCCCGCAGCTTCGCCACCTGCCGCGGGATGCGGCACGTGAGCGGCGTCAGCTTGGGGAAGGCGAGCACGACGAGCGGCGTGAACTCGCCGCACACGAGCACCAGCAGCCCGAAGACGGGCAGGCGCGCCAGGTCGTGCGTCGTGCGCTCGCGCAGCAGCACGGCGGCGCGCGTCGGCTGGATCGGGTAGGGCGCGGCGGCCGGTGAAGACGAGGGGGACGGGGATGGCGGGCCGAGACCGGGCGGCGCGCGGAACATGTGCGTGACCTCGGACAGCAGGCGCCGGTTCGTGAAGATGGCCTTCAGGCCCGTCTTGTAGAAGGTCGTGTACGCCTTGCCCAGGCTGTACCAGTAGCCGAACTGCGAGGACTGTGGGTCGCGGGTCGGCAGGTCGAGGGGCGGCGGGCGCGTGCTGGCGGGCGGGTTGAGCGTCGTGGAGATGGGGACGTCCGGGTTGAATGTGGCGGCGTGAGGGGTGGAGGTGGTGGCGGCGTCGAGCGGTGTGATGACGGCCTCGGTCTCGGACCTTGAGGTCTTGGAAGCTGCTTCGGCCGCTGCTGACGACTTGTTCGAGGCATGTCGGCGCAAGGACGGGGTGGTGGCGGCTTGATGTGTTTGATTCGGTATAGAATGTGACGGCCTGGAAGAATGGCAATTCCTAAGGAGCGAATGCTGGACGCGCATCAAGCGCAGTCCTGTTTGTTGGTTCATGACGATAGGCGGCTGTAACCGAACATGAGAGAGGTTTATTGGGTGTGATGCTGCTGTACAATGGCAAAAAGATGGCATCGAAACTTTCCAGGGTTGCAGGCAATGGGCAAGTAATTCAAGTCATCGACGTCAGCACAAAAAGAGGCCCAAGCTCCAGCGCTCGCATGCTCCATCTCAGTGGAAGACCTGGTCCGGGGAAATACGACTCCACTGAAACCACGAGTTACGATGACGGGAATTGAATTCAATCAGTTATCTATTGGAATAAAGATGTCCTACTCGTATCTACAGCTTGGCAGTCGGGTTTATAAACGCAGTGCACTCAATCTCAACCAAGGCTTGGAAGGGCAGCTGGTACACGGCGACACAGGTGCGGCACTTCCAAAGGTTAGCAACCGCTGAAAGACTGTCTCTGCCATTGGCTCTTGCTTGGACCTCGGTTTACTCACAGGCTTCACTTCCTGCTGGAAGAATTCATCATACGCCTCATTCATGGCCGCGAAGTTATCCATGGTCGTCAGGAAGATGTTGACCTTGACCACGTTGTCGAAGCCGCTGCCGGCGGCTTCCAGCACCGCCGCGAGATTCTGCAGTGCTCGTCTCTGTACATATGCAGGCGCACAACAGGCGGGGTGGTCAGATTCCAATAAACAATCCCATCTAACTTTATTGGGGATGTCGAGAGAAAGACCTTACCGTCTGGTTCTTCACACCGCCCTGGACTAGAGAAGACGTGGCCGGGTCAAAGCCAATGCTGCCGGAGCAGTAGACCATGCCATTGTACTTGACGGCCTGTGAGAATTGGGGCAGAGGCTTCGGCGCCTTATTCGTCAAAACCTTCTGAGTCGGAGACATGGTCACGGATGGGGAATCAATGATGAAAATGACGCAACGTAACAGTAGTTGGGTATATTTGGTTTTCCATTTAAAGAGCTCCAGACTCCAAACACAAGAGGGGCCGATGCGATAAGTCGGTGCGAAATCTCCGGAATCGTCGGACAAGTTACAACGCTCTCCACCCCACAGCGCGCTTAGCGCCGACGGGACTGTTCAGCAAGATAGACCTCAGCCGATGGAGCAACCAAGTATTGGGCACGGTCCGAACCCCTCGCGAGGGAGAAGCCGGCACATTGGACGAACCTGTTGACTCATCCATCACATTAGCGACCGCCATCAAGATCTTGTGTTCGAAATGCGCTGCAGGCAACCGAGAGGAAGTGTGTTTCCAATGTCAGTGGGGGAATCTGCACGGCTCATCATTCGAAGAACTGTATGCATAAAATTGGCCGTGAAATTTCCTTCATCATTCGGGTATACCACACACAACTTATAGGTCATAGAAGAAGTAGTAAAGAAAATGGATACGCAATCCAACCACTTACCGGCAGGCAGCTCGTGCTCAGTGTGCAGTGTCGTCTAATGTCAGCTTGGCCTCGTCAGCTCAGTGTCGATCGCTTATTCCCCTGGGATAGAGGCATGCGCAACCGCAACAACCCAGAATAGATGCACGAGGGAAAGAAAAGAAAACAATTCAAAACTCGTCTACAGGTTTTTCGGTCACCGCTGGTTTTCTAGATTGACTTCGGTTCTTGCGTTTTTCCTCTCCCTCTCTCTCTTTGTCTGCCTCCCATCCACATAAATCGGTCCGTCACCAGTTTTCTGACGTCGTAGATCAACACGCCTTCTCCACTCAATGTCCGGTTTTCAGTCTGCGAAACACCCAATTTTCGCGTCGACGACAAACGCGAGACGCCTAGACTTCTGGCCTAGACACGATAGAAGACACGATAATAACGCCGTCGGGCACCCGGAAGCCACGCGGTGACTCAGCCCGGAGAAATTGGCCCAAGGTTTGTTCCGTAAGTTGGTTCGCTGCTTACTGAAATCCCTCCTCTTTCTTCGATCTTTAGGCGTTGCTTCGATCGATCTAGTGTGTCATGGCCCCCTTTCAACTGAAGATCAAGTTGTTCATGCTTTCTCCCACATCACCCCCATCCCGTGTTGAGGTTGCACTTTCAGAATATGCCGCGAATTGTGCCAGAATCACGGAACATGCATGTTTAAATCAAGGAACGCCAGTGTCATTGTTTCTCTGCTATTAGATCATCAGATCGCTAGTATTACAAAGTTGTATGTGCATAGAGAATAGCTGCTTGCAATCATCGTGCAAGGTATCATAACTCGTAACTGAAAAGCTTCTGCCCGTTGGGAAGCTAACCGACCTCCCAGCCAAGGTGCAGGGGGTATGCGTATTGTGACTCGCGCTCGTGTCCATATAACTCGTCCTCTTGTCCAAAGACCGGGACCAGGACAGTTGGTCGCATCGTGGGAACCGCACTAGTATTATAGGCTAGTGGTAGTGTGTATGTGTATGTATGTGTGTGTGTGAGAGGGGTAGTTTTGTTTAAGCACCATCACTGTCTAGGTGGTTAGTATCACAACGGTCAACATGTTTGGTCGATGTAAGGAAAAAGGGGGAGATAATAGAATAGGACAGGAACTAACAGGAGTGCCAGTGTAAGATCACCGTGGATGCGGGCCTTGAGAGTAACTTCGACCTCGAGGTTGAGGTCCAGCCGCAGCTTGAGGGTGTCGCTCTTACCGCCGCCGCCGCCGCCTTGCTGCTGCTGCTGCATCTGTTGTTGTTGCTGCTGCTGCTGCTGCATCATCTGCTGTTGCTGGAATTGTTGCATCTGCTGGTCGTCGCCGTCCTCCTCCTCTTCCGAGTACTCCTGGACCGGGGCCTTGCGGCGGGGGGGCGCGGCGGCCGCGTCTCTTCCGGGGTGCGGCGACTTGCTGTTCCTGTTCTTGCTGTGTCTGCTCGCCCTGGTCTTGCTCAGACTCGTCGGACATGGTGGCTACCGGCGGGGCTTTCCTCTCGGCGTCAGATGAAGACATGTTGTGAT
Source organism: Apiospora pterosperma (assembly GCA_019976485.1). Lineage (NCBI taxonomy): Eukaryota > Fungi > Ascomycota > Sordariomycetes > Amphisphaeriales > Apiosporaceae > Apiospora > Apiospora pterosperma. The sequence goes on from JAFBMP010000009.1 coordinate 521,329, forward strand.
ATGTGATATGTAGAAGTGTCGTGTATACGGATAGCACCAGGAAAGCTGGATTTCGACTGTACAAGAGACGCTGATATGAGGATGTAGTGGTATGGTATACTGGATCAGATAGAATGGATGTCTACAATGTGCGAGCGGCCGAGCCTTCTTTATAAGCCTCCTCGTTGTTCTGAGAAACAGGTTAAGGCAAGCGAACAAGCCACCAAAGGTCCAGAACTGAGCTGGAGGCTGCGCCGGTAGCGTCACGTAGCGTCACGTAGCGTCACTAGGCGATGGAGACGTCACAACCTAATATCAGATAGTCGGTTGGCGTGCTATTGTTCACAGTTTCAAGGAGCAAAATCCTGATTTTGGACTCGATCGCGTGCTGGATTGGTCTAGCGCCGGAGGGGGGTTGACGTTCCCGTAGCGGGCGATCGAGATGGTCGGTGGACCCAGGTTACATCATTTTGCTGTGACATGTCGGTTGCACGACCCCCAGGCTGCCGGGTAGCTTCAATTGGCTCTGCAATTGGCTCCGAGGCTCTGTGACAGTAACCCTTTCTCAGGGGTTCCCCGGCCAGTTTTGCGTCATCTCCATGTTAGATGAAAGTCCATTCAGCCACATGTCATCGTTTCTGACGTGAGCAATGGGCTGTGTTAGGGGGCTGCTCCAAACTGGCCAGCCAGTGTGGCCCGTCTCGTCCAGCTCGTATTCTAGGAGACAGTCCTCCGTTGAGATAATCTTTTTGGAGTCGCGCTTATGCCGACACTTACTCATTGACTTTCGAAGAATAACCTTCCAGGCCATCGCAGCCACATTCTTTTTCCTAGTGTGACTTAGTAGTCTACCGGCGTCAAAGTCCACGTTGTGTGTTCCGCTGTTTCATTGAACCTGAAACTACACGTTTAAGGTTAGGGCTTCTAGTTTCCCTTAGCGCATCCGAGTATTCCTACTTACTTACTTAGGTAAGCAAGTGGAGCACCCATTCAAGATAGTCCAAGACAGTCCGTCGTCAGTCAGTCCGTCAGTCAGGCAGGCAGGGCCGGTCAACTGTCAAGCTGCTATGTGGAAGTCCACAATATTCTCTATTCTTCATTATCAGGCACTGAGCCCGATGCAGTAAAAGTTTCTTCCCTTCTTTTCCTCGCTATACTTGGCGAACTACTAAACCATTGGCCCGGCAGAGGGAAATATTCTAATTCGCCATGTTGCCATCTCCGAATGTGCATTACCGCCCGAGACTGTGGTCGTTCGAACCATCAAAAACCTTACCTCCGAGCGGTGTTGTCGCATGCGACAGAGAGCAACAGGGATGGCGGAAAAGCTAGTAGATAGTGTCATGGATGTAATAAAGTGCTAACTAGAGGAAGAAGATCAAAGACAAAGGAGATCTGGTCTACAGTGCTATATATATGACAAAAGAGAGTGAGAACCTAGCCTCGTAGAGGCTGAGGGTGGCTAGGGATGTAAGGGTCTGTATTCATAAGCGTTGTTGCGCTGGGGAGGAAGAGACTCCCACTAGCTAACTATCTACTGTTTACCCTTATGGTGAGATGCAGGGTGCACGGTCCCCTGGTGGGGTTCAGTGCACAGACCTGTGCACAGACCACATGTCACGTGACCGTAGGAAGGGCCGTGACAAGGGATAGCACCCCAGAGCGGCTGAGGTGCTATACCCCTGTATATACTGCGACAGGTCTTCTGGACAGGTGTCACCATGTCGGCGGCTCAACATACGCCACATTCTTTCATTTCCATATTTCAGTAATACGCCTCACCCCTAGGGTGGTGTGGTGGTCGTCAGTGACGGTGCATCCAACCATCCTAGTAGTAGGCCTCAAAACTGACCGATAATTACCTACACGACCATTTTGCTCCATGTTTGTGGTGATGCGGCCGACATTTGGTAAAGGGTAGGTAGTAAAACAAAAATGCATAATATAACTCTCAATCCTCTCCCACGCTCGGGATTCAGTATTATTCAAGTCGTTGATCTATTCGCCTTGACAAATTTCCCACAAGACACTTTGGTGCAGGACGTGTTTACGACTAATGGACCACCAGTGGCTCTATACAAGTCGCTTTGGGGATGGTCAAGATGACCCAGGTTCTCCCTTCCTCCCGCCTGACGGTGGAAATCCCACGGGGGAGAATGTCTGGCTAGATGGACTTCCTATGCTTTCCCCCAACCAATTTCATCCAGGAGCGTGGAATTCCACGTCTCAAGGGCCCCTACATGATCTACAGAGTATCAACTTTGCCATCTCCCCTTTCGCCGGCGGGCCCTCGCTAGCTAGTCTAGGCCCCTCTGTCTTACCTAACCCAGAGAACCGGTACACTGCAGCAGCAAGCACTTTCTACGGGGATATGGACGCATCACTTCTTGTCCTTGAAGTACCTGTTCCTGCATTAGCCAACGACCTCGACTCCCAATACTGGGACAACTTTGGCGGCACTGGGTCATCGTCGCCTGGTAGCAACAGCCCAATCCCGTGAGCCACTACTTTACTCGCCTCTTTGGCCTCGTTTTAACCCCCTGTGTATAGAGCTCAGCAGAGCGATGCAAATGCCTGTGCCCATTGCCCCTTCAAGACGCGGCATTCGAAGGATCTACGTCGCCATGTCATCGAAACTCACCAAAAGCCACCTCACGGAGAGGAGAAGATTGGATGGTACCGCTGTCGATGTAAGAAGCAAGTCTGTTACGATCGCAAGCCCAACCACAAACGCCATCTCGATACTTGCAAGCCGGAGAAATGGAATATGAGCTCTTTCTTGTGCCATTGTGGACAAAGTCACCGAAGCAAGGATGAACACTTGACCCATATTGAAGATTGTCGAATTGGGAGGCGATCTGTTGGACGTCCAAGGTTGAACTAGATTGGCAAATGGACTCTACAGATATTCATCTAACTTTTCACTGGCATCTTTTAGCAGACTTGCTTATGGGGGTCAGGATCATCCGTCACTGGAAAGAGAGTTCGAGGGATAGACAGTGAAGGGCTAGATTGGTGGCATATATGAGTTCCTAGAAAGCCAGTGAATAATTATAACGTGCTCCATGTTGTAATCTCTTTAGTGTTCTCGGATTTGATCTAAGATGATGGGAAACTGGAAGAGAGCAAGCAATGGAGAGAAAGCTTATAATTATACTATTACAACACATGCAAATTTTCTGGCTTCAATTTGTCTACAGTCGTTCATACCTCATAAGCTGGGACGAGGATCTGCTGACGGAAAGGGGGGGTGCATATTTTGGGAGGCCTTCAACATGTGATTCGCTGGCGCTCTCTAATGATTGATAGGTGTTTATGTGAGGCCCAATACAGTTGTGGGCCATAAACTAATAGGTTGATCCAATGAGGTTAATGGCCTCAACCGGCCGATCAGGCCTCACGACAGGGATCATGCGCCAGCCGCCTTGCTGCGCCGTGTGAGGCCATTTCTTTGAGACATGTATTGGGCCTCAATCTGACCAGTTCTGATAAGGCTCCCTCGGCGTAAGCGAGGTTCCATTAAGGCTTCATTATTCTGAACTTTGAGGCCAATTCTTCTAATAATGCCTTGGCTGACTGGCATAGAAGAGTCCAGAGCACCTTACGAGGCGTCATCATCAGTGATTCTCCTACAGTTCGGCGGTGGTGTCCAGGATATGAGTACGAGTTTCTCATCGTTTTCGAGGCTTTGTGTAACCACCCCCTACAGGCGTACCGCAGCCTTACGTCCGACAACAACAGGAAACTGCCTCAGTCAGATCACCATACCCACTGCGTGATCGAAAATCCACCAGGGCGCGCGAGGCTAACATGGCGAGCCCCCCCTGTCATCCTCTGCTTGATGCCGTCGTTTCTTGCCAGCGTTACGCCCTCCGTCGCTGCTGGTCAGCATTTGTGTGCCGGCGGTATAACCCCCACGCATTTTGGTGCACATCGATGCGCTGGCAATTGTCTCACAATTCCTCGCTTCGAATTTCATCTGTGGGGTTCTCGTAGTCGCCAAATTATCACTTGTGGCCAAGTCCTATCAACTGGAATCCAGTCCGAGTTACAAACAGCTGGGCATTTGAGATGCTGGACCGCAACGCGAGTCTACGAATTACGTGCTTCATGCGGTGGGAGGTAGTGAAGTCTATTAGCGCGGAAATCCGAAGTGAGCCTCTCGAGTCCGGCCCGGCTCGCCATGTCTACTAGCTGCAACGAGTTTGGAATCCTCAGGCCTCGCATTGCGTGTTATCCGTTGAGTCAAAACTAAGAATTAACGGGCAATAGAAGATATCTGATGACAAGTTTGCAGGGGACCACTTCAATCTGGCACCAGGGGCCGGGGAAGAGGGCGGTATCGTCGTCGACGAGGTACCTTGTACTGATATAGCTTGTCCCAGAGCTAGCAGTTATAATGGCCCATGCAAGGTGCGGAGAGAAGAAAAGAAAAGAAAAGGGGTAGATGGATCGGCGGCTCAGGTTGCATTCGGATATACGGTATCTGACGAAGGCCATCAGTAACCTCTTCCATATGCATAACTACTGCAAACAGCTACAAAGACAAACACAGATATATTCCCCTTTCACTTCTACTTCTCCACCACAGGCCTCCTCTCTCTACCCCTAATTGCCCCCGAGGATGTCCTCGGACGCCTTCTCGCTGACCATGTAGACGGAGACGACGGGGAAGGCGCCGGGGATGCGGGGGAAGACGCTGGCGTCGACGACGCGCAGGCCCGCGACGCCGCGGACGCGGAACTTGGCGTCGAGCACGGCGCGCGGGTCGGCGTCGGCCCCGATGGCGCACGTCGACGTCACGTGGTGCCCGAACATGTCGTTGCGGATCCACTCCTCGTCGGCGCGGCCGCCGGCGTCGCGGCACCGGCCCGAGGCCCCGTCGATGTCGCCGCACGGCGGGCCCGTGATGTTGACGGGCCCCGCGCCGCCCGTCGCGTTCGCCGCCACCTTCAGGAACGCCCGCCGCCCCCACGCCACCACGTCCTGCAGCGCGCCGAGGTCCGTCTCGGCCCCCTCGGTCAGGTAGTGGAAGTTGATGGCCGGCACGTCGGTCGGGTCCGCCGACCGCAGCTTGACCGTGCCCGCGCGGTTCTGCGGGTGCATCTTGACGGCGTGCATGCCCCAGGTGTTGGGCGGCTCGGTCCAGTCCTGGCCCGGCGTCGCGGGCCAGAAGCCGCGGAAGGTGAAGGGCCCCGCGAAGATGAGGGCGTCGCGCTCCCCGTCGGGCGAGTGCGGCGTCTTGAGCATGAAGGCGTTGGTGTTGGGCCCCGCCCGCGTGTACGGCCCCGTGCCCTGCAGGAACAGCGCGTAGCACGGGTCGGACGCGGTGCCGGTGTAGGTGCAGGCCGGTTCCGGCCCGCTGGGCGGCGCGGCGAAGGTGAAGTCCTCGGCGGCTAGCCCGAAGATGCCCACCTCCTCGTTGTCCTGCATGTTGGTGCCGACGCCGGGCAGGTCGGCCACGACGGCAATGCCAAGCTCGGACAGCTCAGACGCCGCGCCGATCCCACTCAACATTAGCAGCTGCGGCGTGTTGAATGCGCCGCCGGCCAGGATCACCTCCTTCTTGGCGCAGACCTGGCGAGAGGTGGGCTTCTTGCTCGCGTCGTAGCGTGGATCGCCCTGGTACGCGCTCTTGCCCTCGAGGTACTCGACGCCGATCGCGCGGGGCACCTCGCCGGCACCGCTTGCCTGTTCAAAGAGAACGCGGGATGCGAGGGAGTTGAGTTTGAGATCCAGAGGAAAGCCATCCCTCATGGTGTCAAGGATGCGGTTGCGTGAGCTGTAGCGGCCCCAGGTGGAGTTGACGTGGAAGGACAGGGCGAAGAGCCCCTCGGTGGTGTCTCTTTCGGGGTCGAGCGCGTTGGGGTCAGCGGTGAGGAGCTCGGGCAGTTTCGCAGGATCTTGGCCCAACTCCTCCACCATACCGGTCAGGATGTCGACCGCCTGCTTGGAAGCCAGGTATTGGTTCCCGTCGCCGATTGTTACCTCGAGGTATCCATCGTGGCCGTGACCGGGAGTGTCGCTGGGCAAGTAGTTGTTCTTCTCTATCTTCTCGAAGAGCGACCGCATGTGTGAGGCGCTATAGAGTGTGCGCTTACGTTAGTTCCATGAGGCTGTAATGGCAGAAAGCATTTTGCGTACCTCCATGACTCGTCGCCAGTAATATCCTTGACCAGGTCCCAGTCGCTGTCGCTAGGCAGGTGGACTCCGCCGGCATTGATGATGGATGATCCACCAAGCGTGGCTCCTCGAGGATACTGGACACCGAGGACCACCGACCCCTCGGGCTCAGATCCACCGGGGCCAACCCAGAGGTCTCCGTTGGGCTTCTTCCATACCAGGTGTTGATACTTCAGTGTCCGCTCCATGTCATCGTAGTGCTTGACGAAGAAGTCCCTGTCCGCAAATTCTCAAAATGTCAGCATTCGGAGCCGGGTCAGGTCGCACACGCTAGGGTTGTATTAACCAATGCAAGTTGTCTTTGATGCCGGTGGTCTTGAAGAAAGAGGCCACGTTGGTGTCGGGGTCGGCACTCTCATCATCACCGGCCTCGATCAGTAATGTCTTGTGACCGGCGCGAGCCAGGTTGGCAGCAAGGGGACCACCACCGGGACCGCTGCCGACCACAACGTAGTCGTACTCCGCATCATTCGGGCTGCAGGTATTGGCGGGAGAAGGAAGGGCCGACGCTGCTCTTGCGGCTGCAAGGAGCAGGCCGCACAGGCTGGGGAAGGATTGACCTCGCATGGTGTATGACAATGAGCTTGGGGGGAAACGAGGGTCCAATAGTCGCGTAGATCAGCAAAGATCAACGAGTGCAGACAGAGGTAAAAGCAAGCCTCTTAAGGAGCTATGTAGCTTGCTTCTCGTTGCGGCATATGACGGGCTTGAGCCGGCCTCGGATGATCTGAGCCTACATGGCTGCGGAGATGAGTTCGCCATGGAGAGGGAATGCTGCATCTGCCGAATCCGCATTGTGTGCATGCGGGCTTGGCAGAGCTCGGAAATGAAGATAGTAATCCATGGAGTTGCATGCGGAGACTGTGGCTATGTATACATAGGCGTAGGGGGTTGCATCTGTGCCAATATGGTTAATATATATGCAGGTACGCAACAAGTTCCGAAAGGGGATTCCATGTTCCGAACAAGAGGGTGGACAGGGGGCGCGGAAGGTTCCCCTTGCGACAAAGGATCGACCAACCAGGCCATTTCCCCGGTCCGTGAAACGTCATTTTCCAAGGGCTGGTTGGCCAAGACCACCTAATAAGAATTCATGGGGGCGCGGCTTGCGATCCGGGGCTGCGGGCCAAGCCGCCGGTCCTATAACCCCTGTCCGTCGTTTACCTATTAAGCCTACTTCACCTATACGAGCAATCAACATGGAACGATAAGAGTGGACTTCCTCCAATCGCCTGTCGATATTGATCAATATAATAGCCTCAAAGGGCTGAAGATCCGTAATGAATGGAACACAAGAAACGTCTCGGGCTTGGGCCTGCCGAACCCCGCGTCTATCAGTCATCAGTCCACAGTGTCCCAGGGCATTACGAGAATATTTTTGCAATATATTGACGCACACGATCCACCCTTGGTGCCCCTGTTGTTCTCTCCATCGGGCCGGCGATGATGGTACCAGGGGCTTGTCCAGACAAACGTGCGCCCGTGATTCACGCATCTCTTAGTAAGTGCTCGAAGCAAGGTCCATGTATTCGTGTAGTGTTGCAGCAGTATGATGATGCCAGGTCTGTCATTAACCGCGGTAAGGAGCCTAAGGCTTTTGTGACCGTGCCGACTTGCACACGTTTCTTAATTTCGATTGGACGACGGCGGGATAAGATAGAACAAGTCAGTTTCTATAGCTGGCTACACTAACGGTACAATCCTATGACGACACATGATTGCCCGTGAACCTCCCCCTAGCAATAACCCCTGAGCCAGTATTTAACCGGCTACCTGCCCGCGCAGGACTACGATTGTCTTCTCCGTGCATTAAAAGAGGTAGCGGGCGGGTGTTCCCTTGATGGCTTTCATTCCGGATTGATCTGTGTTGGTTTCGAAAGACGATACTTCTAAAAACTGAGGGCTATTCTAATCGTCTGAATTTACTGGGCTTGATACGATGGAAGCTCCTCTCCAGCTCGCCACTTGTATTTGCTCCCAGGGTGGTCATCAGGCAACCGCTTCGATCCGATGAAGACCTCCCTGGCGGTGGCACCCTCGTCCCCGGGTTCGGACCTGAACAACCCCCTCGATCGCAGCTCTGGCAACAGGAGCTCAATGATGTCCTCGAAACTGCCTGGGTTCGTGATATGAGCGAGGTTGAACCCGTCGACCCCGGAGATCTCGACCCACTTCTCCAGCTCGTCCGCCACCGTCTGGGGGCTGCCCACGACCTTGGCCATCAGGCCGCCGAGGCTCAGGTACTCGACGATGCGCCGCTTGGTCCAGGGCAGGTTCTCGGTTCCGGGCACCGTCGAGGCCCAGCGCCGCACGACGGACTGGACGCGCGGCGCCGAGCTCAGCAGGCTGAAGTCGGCGTCGTCGGGGTAGCCGGAGAGGTCGATGCCGGTCCAGCCGCCGAAGAGGGCCAGCACGCCCTCCTCGTCGACGTACTGGAGGTGCTCGCGGCGCTTCTGCTCCGCCGCCTCGTCGGTCGCGGCCACGAGCACCGTCATGGCCACGAGGATCTTGACGTGGTCGGGCCGCCGGCCCTCCCGGGCGGCCACGGCGCGCAGGCCGTCGACGACGGCGCGCGTGCTCTCGGGCGTCTGCCCGCCCACGAAGATGGCCTCGCCGTGCTTGCCGCCGAAGCCGTTGCCGGCCTCGGAGACGCCCGCCTGGAAGAGGAACGGCGTGCGCTGCGGCGACGGCTCGCAGAAGTGCGGGCCGGGCACCTGGAAGTACTTGCCCGCGTGGTGGATCGGCCGCACGGCGTCCGGCCGGATGTAGACCCCGCTCTCCCTGTCCTCGGCGACGGCGTCGTCGCGGAAGCTGCCCTCCCACAGCTTGTAGAGCACGTCCATGTACTCGTGCGCGATGGCGTAGCGCTCGTCGTGCGGGATCTGCTCCTGGAGCCCGAAGTTCCGCGCCGCGCTGTCCAGGTAGGACGTCACGATGTTCCAGGCCAGGCGGCCCTCGCTGAGGTGGTCCACGGTCGACAGCCGCCGGGCCAGGGAGTAAGGTTTCTCGTACGTGACGCTCGCCGTGACCCCGAAGATCAGGCGCTTGGTGGCGGCGGCCATGCTCGGCACCAGGTACAGCGGGTCATTCACGGGGAACTGGGAGCCCGAGGACAGGTTCGGGACCACATTGGCCGGCCCCTTGTACACGTCGTAGGGGCCTAGGGTGTCGGCGATGAACATGGCGTGAAACCCGGCGTCATCTAGAAGTTTGGCGAGGTCTACCCAAAAGGACAGCTTTTTGTATTGATCTGTCTTGTTTCTCGGATGTCGCCACTGGCCGGGGGAGAGGTGTGCAGGGGTATTCATGACGAATGCATTGAGGATGAGTTGTTTCTTGCCATTCTTGCTGCTGCTATCGGCCGGTGCTGAGTTTGTAGTCGCCATGTTGAGGAGACAGGGAACGTTTTTTGCCCTTGAATTCATCCGAGACAAGAGAGTTGCGTGGTAAAAAGAATCATGTCTAAGGACTCATGGGAGGCAGACGGGGAGGTAGTTATCAGATCGCAGCAGCATGGCTTGGAGCCAAGACTGGAGTAATTACGACCCAACCGCTTCACTCGAAAAGCCTGTTCAACTCTCTGTTCCAACCACTGCCACCCTCCTTTCAGGATTCAGACTATCAACCATGCCATTCTGGTGATGAGATTCAAGAGTCGTATGGCGTGTTGACTCCACCAACGCGGGATCACACCTTCAACCCCGCTTCTCCCCCCTTTCGCATATTCGCCATACTTCACGATTGGCACGCAATCCAATAGTCTCGACAGGCTCGTAGGCGAACCCCTGAACCTGGTAGTGAAAGAGTTGGTCCCCCACTATGGCGTCAGCAGGTTCGTAACATGATCTTCACTCGCGACAGCGTCATTCTGCAGCCAACTCGCGTGGCCGTATAATATCTACGGGGAGGGATATCAGCTCGGTTACTATTAAATTTAGCTTCCAATGAAAGAGGACAATGTCCTGGGGTCGATTAGTGTCGACTCCGCTCGGCTATTTGGCTTTGACGTTATGTCGTATTCTTCTCTGCTTGTCGCTGTTGTGTAACATCAATACTCCAGCAGATATCATAGACTTCGAGGACATAAATCACTTCATGGCTTTAAAACTGCCACCGTATATTTGGGCTATATCCTGCAGGGCTGTTTCAAAAGAATATCACCACATCCAAGGACATATTCCGGCCCAAATACTACCGGAAATCAATCAAGCCATGGCGTCCGTTGCTCATGTCGGTCCTCTACCTAAGTATTCATGGGTAGTCACATACATAGAAGTCAGCCGGGGACTCATCATGCCCTAAGCGATCAAGGCACTCATCGGCTAATACCAAGGGATTGTGACCTTACTAGCACTATTATTCATGGTGTTGACAATTATTGCTACATCGTCGATAATCCCCCTGAGCAGAATCATATTCTTCGACCTATACAGGATGTACATCCACCCCAAGGGGACCAACAAGAAGATTATCCTCGTGAGCCATTACGCCATAGTCATATATCAATACCATCTATATGACCTCAACTGACGGGTTTATTGCAGATTGAGCTCACAGAAGAGACTCATATCCATCCTTCACCCATGAGTAAAGGGTTTGATAAAGAGTCAGATACGGAGCCTGTCGGTGACAGGGCAACAGGGGTGACGTATAAAGGATATATGAAGCTAGTCAAAGGAGCATCGCCTTAGGTTTCTATATGTATATATATAAAAAATGAACTAGGACTAGCTGCATACCCCTATTAATGTGCTAGGCCCCTGTCACTGCTGTGGCAGAGCCTCTCAAGTCTAGGCCTTCTCATAAGAACGCCACTGGGTTTCAAGATATGGCCAACAAGGATACCGAGAAGAGAACTGGCGAGATCGCATCTCCATAATCGGGCATCGCAAAGAAAGGCAGAAATATAACCTCGAGGGCATACTCTAAGCAGCCTAGCAAAACCAGCCTGGGCCATTTCCAGGACTCCTAATCGAGTAGAGCCGCTAGGGTATGTACATGATCCTGCCCGCATATTTCATCAGCTTGAGGAACAATCCAAGCTAGGATTTTCCGGTTTCAGAACCTCAAAGCCTCAAATAATAGGCATATCCATTCCAAATAACCAAGCCAAAAGGCCGCGACCAAGTAAACAAGTCCTCAACTAGCGTCGGCTCACTCCTCTTTCGTGGCAGCCCGTCCCTCTTTGGAATTCAGATACTCATTCCTGGTAACCCTGATTAGTCGGCTGTCATCCAATAGGCTTCGGTGCCTATGCCCCATAACCCTCCCCTCTACACGAGTAACCCCTATACCGACTCAGACCCGCCATCATGCTTGCCCAGTACAGTCCCAGGTGGTGCGAGCATAACAGGGCGGTTGAGGGAGAGGATACTGAACATTTTGTCTACCCGGAGAACGCCATAAACTAAGATGGAGGGGGGAGAAAGGAAAGCCCACCGTTTAATAGCCCAGTCCATGGCGTAGTAAGCCGCAGCCAGCGGCGGGGCCCAGAAGAAAAACTGCCCGGCGAAGCGGCGCCAGGTGTTGAAGACGGCGTCGTGGGCCGCGCCCGCAAAGATGTTCTGCCGGTCCGACGAGAGCTGGTAGGTGATGATTCCGCGTTCGGGGATGGCGGCGCCTATTGTTCTCGCAATTCAGATGGAGGAGCAGATGAACTTGGGGGGTGGGAGATGCTAAGAAGGGTGGTAAGGGGAAATGATGAGGAAAAGACCCAACGAGACGCCAAGAAAGAGAGAGAAGACATCACGCCCGCGATGCTGCGGATGCCCCGGCATTGTGAGCGGTAAGTGGGGTTGTCACGAGGGAAGAGATGCTCTTTCTTGGATTTAGGAGAAGACGATGTGCCAGCCAGGCAGATCTTCAGGAATATGCAGCAAAGAGAAAGCGAGATATCGTACCCAAGTTTCCCCAAGTGTCTTTGTTGAGGAATCTGGACAGGCCACCCGTCAGTAATCACGCCCTGACTACTTGAACATGGATAACAGGAGAAGCAGGGCACAACTTACTTGCCGTATTTGCCCACTGGGTGCTCGCTCCGCAAGATCTGGGTCGGTCGCATACTGCGTGATATACGTGACAATACTCAAAAGGTGCGTGGTGGTAGTGGCACAGTAGACAGGTTATTCTCCGTAACGAGTCCTAATTACAAGCGAGATTGCCGGTGATTAGAGAGGGAGAGAGGGGGAATAAGAAATAGTGCGCTACTTTCCAGCGAGAGTGATCGTAGAGTGAATGAGATGGGTAGGAATGAAGCTTATGATAAGCCGACCGACCAAGCACTTTAGAAGCAGGTAGAAATTCAAAAACAAGAAACCCACGGCAAGCTGACGTTTTAGGAGTTGGTAAGCGGTTGAAAACCTCCGGCAGGCACGGCCAATCGTGTGTTGCAGTGGGTGTTGGCGTAGAGCTTTTCCGAGACGGGTATAAGTACCGTCTATTAGTGCCTACTATACAGGCATCCTGGCCTGGCATTTGTTGTATGTGTACAAGTTGTTCAATTCTATCTATATTCATCGCTGAATCCGCGCCGACGTCTGTGCAAAATCAGCCTTTGCTAGTGTTTCTACCACCAGGGCTAAGAAGCCTTGACTTGCCCATACGGCATTGTACAAGCATTGCTCCAACAAGAATATAGACAGGTCGGCTTTCGTGCTCTTAAGGTTCAGTCTAACCATGTCCAAATAACGGTTTCGATACGGGTCTGGTCTCTTAAAAGCTGTATCATCTCCAAGGGCTGTTAGCCTGTCATAGCAATGCCGAATGATATCCGGGACGATGCCTTGCAAGCAAAACCTGGCCCACGGTGTTATTGCTATTCTTGTAATAGATTGCTGATCTGGGTGACTACTTCTCACTTATGTATCTCGATCGTGGCCCACAATGCCGCATTTCGAGAACCAACCACGGGTTCCGGGGGCCGGTCGGGGTCCGGTCGGGGTCCGGTAGGGGTCCGGTCAGGCTAAGCTGGCGTCTTGGCCTAGTGTCAGACGGCGTGATATTAGTCCGCCTACAGCTGCTTTATATTCTCTGGCACCGAAATCACCTTTTCACTTGTATGGTGGGCGGGACTACACTTGCTAAAGTTGGATGTTTTGAAGTCAGATCATCTACTTATGGGCTGGATCTATGGCAGGGTATTCATATAATACACACGCTGAAATAACATAATCGAGTTCTTCTGTCGAACTCGAAACACCAAACAACCCGAAAATGCATCTCAATCATTGGACTCATCGCTTCGTCCATCCGCTAGAAGCAAGGCTATGAGGTTCTAACGACCATGTCTCGACGGGTTTGACGAGAAAACCCCAACTTGGAAAGTCTGGAGGTTCTGGAGTGAATATGATATCTGGCCGAAGTGCTAATGAGATACCTATCATTGCCGGTATCTTGATAGCTGGGCCATGATATTCTGTACATGCTGAGCGTTGTCGCCAGCATGTGAAGGGTGCGGGGGGAGATGTTGCTGTAGGGCGCTGGCGCGTAGCTAGCGACGTGTTGGGGAACATGTTGGGGCATTGGTGCAGGTGCCGTGCCATTGCTTCCCAAAGCGCCCAGTATAGAATGAACATCGACGCCGGTATTGGGCATCATAGGTTGGCCAGGCAATGCACTCTGCGTGGTAGGTTGCATTGCAGCAAGGACTTTCTGTAAAGTGGCGTTATCGAGGTTACCAAGGCCCGCCAAACCAGGATGTGAAAGCGGTTGTCCTGGATAACTATGAGCCGCCTGGGGGCCTGGTGCGTAAACAGGCAAGGCATATTGAGTGCCACCGTAGCCTGCGGGCGATGGGAGCTGAGACAGAGATTTGGCCCGCGCCACAAGTTCCGCAGCAATGGTGGGATCCAGGTCCTGGTACTGGTCGAAGCGCGCATTGTGACGTCCGGCGGACCGGTCAAAGACCTGGAGCGGTATCTTGGCCATCGACTGAGCTCTGTAGTCTAGCTCCGAGACACCATGGACACCTTCCACTATCTGACGTTGGATCACGAGATCGCGGGGGAACCGAGGGTTGAGGAACATAACATCAACCTTGAGACCACGCTCGGCGAACGACCGCTGCACCCAGCTGACGAAATCTCTATCCACCTCCTGCAGCAGTAGCAGTTGGACATCAGGGACATCGCCAGCGTATCTTCGAGGAATGTCGAGATCTGCTTCGGTGGTAGGTGGGCCCCGATGGTAGGGGCTAGGACTTCGCCGCCTGTATCCACCGCTGTAGGAAGATGGCGATCGTGAGCGACCTCGACTGCGGCCACCATAGGATGAAGATTCCCAATTTTTTCGATCCCGGCCGAATGAGCCTTGCCTGAAGTGGTTGGCGCGACCAGGGGACGGAGATCGAGGACGGTAATCATCCCTGCGACGACCATCAACACGACCGCGCTCGTTGGCGTTGTTACCTTTGCCACGGTTACCGCGTTGTCGATCACCGTCGTTCTCCTTCCTCTGAGCACGAGTAGGCTCAAGATCTGTAGCGTCGTGGTCAGCATCGAGTAGTGCCTTGGGCTTGCGGCTTCACTTACTAATTTTGCGACCACCAACTTCGACCCCTTGAAGATTATCCATCGCTGCTTTCCCTTCAGCGACATCATGGTACTGTACGAAGCCGTAAGCCTGCTTCAGGGATATCTGGGCCATGCGGCCGTAGCGGGAGAATATATCAAAAACCTCGCGCTTGGAAACCCTTTCACTGGACAGATTGCCTATACCGGGATCAGTAAGAGTCTTGGCAAGAGGCAGGCAAATAATTACCGATGAAGAGTCGCGATCCTTCGGGGAATCGATCCCATTTTGCTTCGGAGACATACTTGCGCTCTTCTTGTAAGAAGATCTCATATGTCTGCTTGTATTGCGTTTCGGGAGGGTGTGGGTCATTGGAGAGACCTGGGGCGGGACTATATTGGGCTATGGGCATCGCAGGGTTGGCTGTATTATTCATGGTGGGAGGCGGCGGATAGCTCAAATCAGTGCCATATGGGTATGTAACGCCAGTAGAGGAGGGTGGCACGGGAAAGGTCGCTGGGACATTGGCATGCGGAAATCGCTTCGCCTCTTCAACATGCAAGGAAGCCGAAGTTGGCTGTTGCGAGACGGGCGGCCTAGGAGGCAAAGATGACGTTTGTGTAGGTGCTTGTAGATGTTGGGGTTTTGTGGCCGTTTGTGAATCATCTGGTTTGGGCGGGTTGGTTGCTTGATTGGCATCTGATGCAGCTGCCCTGGCCGTGATGTTATCAACCAAGGCCTGGATATCAATAGGATCACCAGGTTGAGTAGCACCTGGCGCATCCAGCTCCGACTCGGAAGCTGACTCTACGATCTTGTGAGGCTGGCTTTCGGCATTGGTCTGGCTGGGCAAGTCCGTACGAGGGTGGTCATCTGCAGCTGGTGGACATCCTGAGGAAGACTGCAGGCCGGATTCGGCTGGTCGTGTGGAGCGTTCAGTGGATGATGTAATTTTGGTGGACGGCATGGCATCAGGCGGAGATTCGGTGATAGAGGATTCTTTCACGTCAACAGCGCTAGCAGTGGATGCGTTGACCTGTGGCACATCCTCTTGAGGGTCGTCGACATCCTCGGCAGCTGGAGAGTCGAACACCTTCGCGTAGTCGTCTCCATCCGTGTCTGCTGTCCCACTCTGGGGAGCCTTCTGCACGTTTTTGTCCTGCTCGCTCCCAGGCCTTGTTTCTGCGACACCACTCGCCCCATCGCCGTTCAGTTGGATTGGAGAGACAGCCAGGAACGACTGAATTTGGTCTATGCTGTTGGCCGTAGACCCGTGTGCAGCCAGAGCCGCAGCCGCACTCAGAGAGTCGGCTGCGGGTGGCTGCGACATAGTATAGAAGGTATCGACTTGGTCCTGGAGAGCTGGGACGGCAGCAGGCGAAGATAAATTGATTGGCTTCGGCGAAACAGGCTCCAAATCAGCAGACGCAACCACTCCGGGCTCTAGCTGGTGATGATGTTCTGTCATCAAGTCTAGAAGCCAGCAAAATCAAATGGTATTCGGAAATGGACAGAACCAATTTATACGGCAGTGTTTTTCCAAGTCGAAGGCAAAAATAGGCTCGGTTGGCGTGTCGAAACTGGAGTCAATTCGAAGACAGTCGTAGACCCCGTGAAGAATCGCAATAATCGAGGAAAGCAACCGGTTCTACTCGCGTAAGTGTCAACGGCGCACGGGTGATATTCGCAATAATGGAGGCCGAAGCTATCATCACTGTTGGCTGGCAGCAGTCACTCTGGGCGCAAACTCCGACAATGGCAAGTCGAGTGGGAGAGAGCTTGGTTGGTTAGACCCCGCGGTGGGGTTGGGATCAGATGGATTGACAGGTAAAAACGCTTGGTTGATTGATCTGATTGCTAGGGGAGAGGGGGAGGGGGAGGGAGGGTCCGGGGGGGGATCGCAGAGGAAGGAAATCACTGAGCGTTACTTGGGGAAGTTGACGGTAGTCGTGAGCGTGTCTTGTGGGTATTGAATAACTGATATACTGGAGTGGGAAACAAGGAATGGGTTTTTTGGTTGCGACAACAATCACACGGATTGTTGATGATTCAGGTTCCGCTACTGCACTCGTGAAAAGACGCGGTGGATGGAGATGTGCCGCCAGAGGTAAGGGCGATTGAATTTTGTATCAATTTACTCCAGTCATGCCAAAGACCCGTATCGAAGTTAGAATCTCCTCTCTCTCTCTCTCTTTCTCTTCAAGCCGGAACGCTTTGGGGCCAGAGTATTCCAGGCTGGGATATAGATATAGAGCTGGCAAGAGAGACTCCCAAGTAGAGATTGTGGAAGAAGAAGAAAAACGTTGACGTAGGGGGGGGAACGGTGCGCACAACGGCCTGGCTGTCGTGTTGCGTGAAGTAACGTAAGCTTAGCCTAGGTTTGCAACTGTACACCGGCACAGGCTAGTGTGGACTCTCTGGATTGAATGGTAGGTATATCGGCGAGACAGCAAACTGTGAAAGGTAAAGAGGGGGTGGTGGTGGTGATGGAGTAGGAAGAAAACCGAACTCTCCAACACAATAAGGCTGCGTTCGGAAAGTAGAGGAATTTTTCTTCTTCTTTTTCCAGAAACATTCCTCTGTAGCGGGGATCGGCCCAGTTCAGAATGCCTGGCTGGTCCTTGGGCCAGTAAAACCTTGTCGACAGGCCCGCAGCCGAACTTTTACCGACCAAGCTTACTTCCTGTCGCCAGAAGGTGATAAGACATTCTTCCAATGTCTAGGTTGACCAGTTACCACGATATATCGTCCATGTTCTTGCTCATAGCCCCAGTATTGAATTGATTCTCGGTATTTGCTAGCTTTGGTCATCTGCCAACGAGCTTTATGAGTCCTAGGACATGAGGGGGACGAGGGGCGCATGAGACTGGAACCAAGGATAAAGTACCTGGGATCGTGACCCGTGACCCAATTAGTGAGCGCCTGTTGGTCGGGACAGAGAAGCCATGATCCAGCGGTCTCTACGTCTTCTGCCGTCGCCAGGTTTCTCCTTCAAGCTGGCTGGTAGGGTACCTTATCGATCAATTCGGCATCAAGCATTCGAGGCCACTTTTGACCCGGTTGAGCTTGAAGAGGCAAGGAGCTGGCATGCTTCCTTCAGCGAGAGTAGCTTACCGAAAGGTCAAACCAGCTACTCCCGTTCGAGCGGACCGGGAGGACAGCACGTAAACAAGTACGTGTTCCCCCACTTATGCTGGCCTAGATGGATGTTCTGATATCAGGATGCCAGGACGGAAACGAAAGCGACGACGGTCTGGCCGGTCAAGGAGCTGACCAAAAACCTCCCCAAGCTGATGCACCCGGGCCTGCGGTCTTCCAAATACTACACTGCCAGAAGCGACTCCCTCAGCGTCCAGGCCCAGACGCAGAGAAGCCGAACGGCCAACACGGATGAGAATCACCAGAAGCTGGTAGAGGAGCTGCGGAGAATCTACCACGACAGCGTCCCAGGCGAAACTAGCGATAAGAAGAGAAAGAAATACGAGGCCCTGTGAGTGTTTTTTTTCTTCCCAAGTCCTCTCCTGAGTTCCCACCATGACTTACAAGGCAAATCAATAGCGAGAAGGAATTTCATTCGAATAGACTAAAGACTAAGAAGCAGCTGAGCGCCAAGAAAGCCTCAAGGAAGATGCCGTTTAGTGACTGAAGTTGGGAAATGGCGGGATTCGTCTTGACGGGATATCGCCGTCGCAAACAACCACCCTGCTATGGGAGCCAAAGAATGCGACAAGCAGCAAGGCTACAATCAAATTAATCTACAACAAAGTGATCATCATTCGTCATTGAGTTTGAAGGGTCTCAATGTCTCAATGGATAAAAGGGGCCAACTGGTTTCCCCACAAATGCTGAGAGGGTTAGTAGTATGCGATGTAATGCGCTGCTACTAATACCAGCCAGCAGCCTGGCCTACCCCACTAAGCTTAGGGGGGGACCAGTAGGGGAACCAGTACGGAGTAGGGGGAACCAGAATACATGTAACCTAGTTGGTTGTTGCCCCTTGCTTACGCACCGTGCCCGTTCTGTCTCTGTCTAATGGACTTTGGAGGAAAGAGGGGTCTCCCTGAAATTTCTCAAGAAAGATACGAGAGACGAGAGAGGGGAGGGGATGATACATAACTGGAGATCAATGTTTCGATTCTCTTTTTCCTGGCCAAGCGAACTGACGGGCTGACGAAACATGACAGGACCCTCCATGTATATGAGATCTACAAGTTCATTCTTAGTCGCCTAATCCGTACTTGCTTACTTGTAGATAGTTTTCTATTTCTATTTCTATATATCTACTTACATGCAGCCCGAACCTTACCTACATTACTCCAGAAACCAAATCCAAAACCCCCGAGCTTCTGCCCCGAGTACATACAATCTGCCATCCTTGCGATCTACCGGCAGACCGATGCCGAGTGCATATCAGCGACCACGTACAGCTTGTTGTGCCTTACCGTGCTTGTTTTGATTTCTCTCCTCTCTCCGTCATTCGATCCTACATCGCATCACGTCGCATCGCCTATTGAGATAACCTTTCGCATCCATCTAGCCATTTTGAAGTGACGGGAGCTGGCAGACAACCGCATCGAGCCCGAGTCATCTGAACCTGCCGCTCCTCCATTTGTCCGTCCTGCCATCCGTCATCTCCAGGTCCAACCAGTATCGAGCGTAACACTCCTCAGACGGACCCTCCGAAACTGACTTCACACCGACATCTCGCACCTTTGCTGGCAGCCACCCATCCGGCCGCGCAGAAGACATCCCCGAGTCTTGCTTGACTCGACACACCCGCACACTTCATCCCAAGTCTGTCCCCAAAATGAACACGACCCCCGAGCTCCAGAATAATGGCGTCGGCGGCCGCCCGAGCCCCCAAATACAACCTTGTAGATACAAGGTCGGAAAGACGTTGGGGGCCGGCTCGTATTCGGTGGTGAAGGAGTGTGTACACATCGATACCGGCCGTTACTATGCCGCCAAAGTCATAAACAAGCGATTGATGGCCGGTCGCGAACATATGGTACGTTGATTTTCCTATGCTGTAGTTACCAGTCGACAGCTATCGTCAATCAGCGACATACTAGCTATGTGTGCATCGGGAACCCCCCAAGCTGATCAGCAACCCCACCGGCCCAGGTTCGCAACGAAATCGCCGTTCTTAAGAAGGTATCCATGGGACACCAGAACATCCTTACTCTTGTCGACTATTTCGAGACGATGAACAACCTCTACCTCGTCACGGATCTGGCACTGGGAGGCGAACTCTTCGACCGCATCTGTCGGAAAGGCTCCTACTACGAATCAGACGCCGCCGACTTGATCCGAGCGACCCTCTCCGCCGTCGCATACTTGCACGACCATGGCATCGTGCACCGCGATCTCAAGCCCGAGAACTTACTTTTCCGCACGCCCGAGGACAACGCAGAACTGCTGATTGCCGATTTCGGGCTGTCGCGTATCATGGACGAGGAGCAGTTTCATGTGCTCACCACCACATGCGGTACGCCGGGCTACATGGCCCCGGAGATCTTCAAGAAAACAGGCCATGGCAAGCCCGTAGATATTTGGGCTATGGGAGTCATTACGTATTTCCTTCTTTGCGGCTATACCCCCTTCGACCGGGACAGCGACTTTGAGGAGATGCAGGCCATCCTCAACGCCGACTACAGCTTCCAGCCGACCGAGTACTGGCGCGGGGTCAGCGAGCATGCCAAGGACTTCATCCGCCGCTGCCTGACTGTGGACCCGAACCGCCGCATGACAGCCCACGAGGCGCTCAGCCACGCGTTCGTGGCTGGCTTCAACCTCAACCCGGACGGCGACAAGGGCCAGAATCTGCTGCCGACTGTGAAGAAGAACTTCAACGCCCGCCGCACGCTGCATGCCGCCATCGACACGGTGCGGGCCATCAACAAATTGCGGGAGGGCCAGATGCAGGCTCAGATGATGGACGGCTCGCGGAGCAGTGAACCGAGCAAGGGCGCGCCTCCGCTGGCGAGCCAGCAGATAAAAACCGACAGCGGCGTGAGCATAGCCGACTCGGGTTATGGGAGCAAAGTCGACGGGGATGTGGAAATGGGGGGTACAGGTGCTTCGGGCGGTATTCCAGCGAGTTTGCGGCCAGGCATGGTTGCCAACAAGGTCGTTGAGACATCGAAAGGACTTTGGAGTGCCGGTCACGCCAGCAGCAGGCGCTGAGGTCATTCCCTTGCTTGGATCAACTGCTGAAGGAACAGAGCAGCTCAAGTGGCTTCGAAACTCACCAACAACACGTAGAGGGAATGACCTGGGCACAACAAAGGGCGCTGTACGTGGCTCTCTACCAAACTTATGGATCGAGCCGGAAGACCAACGGCTTCATTGTTACGATATCCCCCCTAGTGGGACCATGGCACGACAGTCAGGGGGCCGAGTCTTTCACATATACCCGCGCCAAGCAAACGGTGGGCGATTTCCTGGATCATGCGAGGGAAGAGAGCTTTATTATGGATCGAGATAGGGATCAGAATCCACAACGCCTGCCTCGAGTCGCGGCGCACATTTACCTCTCTTACTGTATACCGTGGGCGATGTATATGACAGCCAAGATTGGTACGAGAACGGGACCCCTGAAGATTTAAATGATTACCTACCTAACAAGTATGTCGCATACGTCGCAAGCGGGACTCAGGGCATAGAGCAGCAGCCTTCTCGTGTACTTACTTACACACATAACCTACTTAGCTATGACTCTTCTGGCTATATCGAGCGTTGAGAAAGGAATGAAATTTCATGATTCATGGACTGTTCTGTCTACTGCTGCTATTTAGTCCCAGTTCTGTTGTCCTCGAGGTCGCAAGGGTTTTGTCAAATTGTTGACCGACTTCAGGCTTGACGGGGAAAAGCGTCGGTGTGGTCGCGGCGTACTACGGCCGTGTTGAGGTCTATCGCTGACTCTCACCACTCAGGCTGAGCTTACTACCATTCCCCTCTCGTGCTCTCATTCGCCCAGGAACACGAACATGTCGCCAATCCCTCCTCTGTGTCCTTTGCGGAGAGTAGGGAGAGGCCCAACCCCCTAATCTGACTCCGGCTTGCTATGCGACGCGCCAAGGAACAATAAGGAGAAAACAGGGAAAGAAGAGGTTTCAATGGTTCGTCTCGTCTGCCGCAAGCAGCGCCAAGGAGAAGGCAGCTGCCATCATCGAGCACCCTATGCATGTGTGTGCAGCCTTAGCGCCCCACCATCACTTTCTCCCTGCCTCGATCTCCTTTTATTCTTCTCATCTTCCAACTTCGCTTCCATCTTCTCAACTGCCCTTCGTCTTTTCCCAACTTACGGTTTCATTTCCTCGCTATCTTCCTCCTGGCGCCTCAACAGAAGCATTTCAAACTCTCATCCATTAGTTGCTGACAGCTCCTTGTCTCTCACCCTCACTGTGAATCATCCATCATCACCAGAACCCCCCTCCAGGACCCTCCCTCCGCGCGGGATCTGTCCGTTATGGAAGACGAGCAGCTAGCGGGCTGGACGTCATTCCCCTGGACCCAAAATCAGGAAGATTGGGGTACCTTCTTCGGTTCCTCGAATGCTGCTCAGGCTGGGGAACCGGTCTATGATCCAGGCGTGTTTGACGGAACAGCAGGTGTTGCGCCCAACTACACTGGCTACGTGTCACAGACGCAGAATCGACCAACCACCTTCGAGAACCAGGCGCCTGAACCCCTGTCATTCGAAGGTGCCCAATGGCATCCGTGAGGGTTTTTTTTTAGTATTGCTAACTCGTAGGGTGCAAAGGTATGGTACAACTACTCTTAGACATATTGGCCCGCACATAGGTCAACCCATGACGAGCCGGGAGTCCAATGGCTACGATCTGTCTACCCTTCTCTCGTGTGACCATATGAATGTGTAAGTAGCGTTTTATGTTTGAGCTTCTCAGCACTTCTAATAATGTTCCAGCTATCTCACGGGACCACTACATCCTCGCGATACAGATAGTCTCGACCGCATTAGTACCTTTTCAGGACTCGCAACTGCGACAAACAATGTTGACGAGGCTGCGACCAATGTCACCCCATATTACAGTGTGGCCCCTTCCCAGTTGGAGGAGACTGCCTGTGATGGCCACACTGGTGTCCAGTTCGCGACTAGTCACGAGGCTGCACAGAATGCACAGGATAACCTATCGTCTCTCCAACAAACATACCATTGTGGGATGCATGGTTGCCTAAAGAGCTTCACATCCGAATATGGTCGGCACATGCATCAGCGCTTCCACACCAAACACCATTGGGTTGCCAGTGAATCACCATTTGTTTGTGAATGTGGACAGAAATGTGCTAAATTAGACACACTTCACCGCCACATCCAGAGATTCATGGATTCCTCTCCTGAGTTCCGCTGCCGAGAACTTGGATGCCCCAGCGCCTTTAAAAGAAAGGATCACATGGTGCAGCACATGAGGCATGGCCACAAGTTCACTGATGAAGAATTAGAGGCAGCGTTTCCCCGTCGCAACGCCATCATGAACATGAAGCCTTTATGTCACTTCCCATCAGGCCCACAGTACCGGGATGTTAGTTTCAGGGACCAGCTCTTGCCTTTCCAGCAGAAGAACAAACCGTTCGTCAAACAGGCCGACTACACCAAGCACATGAGAGATGTGCATGATTGGTCGCCGCATCCCTGCACCATCCCTTCTTGTGATAAAAGGGGCAAGAAAGGATATTTCAGCATCAAGAGTCTACAAAAGCACCGAGCCGAGCATCACCCAGAGGTAGAGCCGCTTGTTTTGGAACCGCGAACAGTTGAGAAGTTGCCATGTGGACTCGGATGCAACCAGGAATTCCACCCCGCGTCGCTTTTTGAGCATCGCAATTATTGCCGCCGCCGTCTTGAGGAGCAGCAGGCAGCCGACCAGAACACCGGTTTCTTCTTTTAGAGAAGATTTAGCTGGCTCAAATTGTTGTCTAGAAGAGGTTTAACTGATCAAAAGGTTGCCTTGTGTGGCAGCGAAATCGTGGATGGGTTTCGGGTCTAACGTGTCATCCATCATTTCACCCCTTATTTATTTTCTCCATTTTCCTATCCATTTCATGTTTCTCTACTTCAATCTTTTGATTCTCGGGATTCTCTTTCTTTGTGCAGGTAGGATACAGTGTGGTAACATGGGGCTCTAGTGGCTATTTTCAACTTTTGTCTGTTCCCGTTGTCATGATTCCTCCGTTTCTACTTTGGTTACATTTCTTTGATGCGCGTCGCATCACAAAACACTGTTAGGTCCTTTGGTCTAGGTTGCCACCGTGGGAGGTTTTTCTCCTAGGTACCAATGAGGTCAGTTATGTTTATTGCTGAATAGCTTAGAAAAATACTTCAAAAGTACCAAGTCCTCTGGCACTACATACCTATCTATTCAATTACACTGTCAACTCTCGAGAACGATTACGTTTAATGGTGAGTTTTTCAGTCCGTACTAGCTATGTGTGAGAGCTGCTCACTTCTAAAACTATTGTGTCTCCTAAAACATAACCTCCCCGTTGCGGCTTGCCATAGCTTGCCGATTCTGACCTCCTATTTGTCGAGGGACAGTAATTAAGGACTGCTGGAAGTTCATCAACGGTCTCTCTGGTTGCCAGTCAGGTTTCTCCAATTGCCTCTATTGGTCACTGTGTACTGACCCCTGACGTACTGCTGATCTTCGATAGCAAGGAAGTATTGACCCTCAAGGTCTGCCATCAGACTATTCCGCAGTTGGAAGTCTATGGTATAATGTATAGAAGCTTTTACCCAGTATTACACTAAGTGGTAATGGGTTAAACAGCAGAAGGAGGAGGTAGTATGGCGCCTAGTATGCTCACCAACAGCTCGCACCCAGGAAGGGTGGGCTAATATCGCCATATATCAAGAGATAACCTGAGATAGCCGCTAGAGTAGGTGAAGTGATTGAGATGCGGAAATATGGGGAGATACGCATGGTGTATCTATCAGCTCTTCGATACAAGGTCAAGGTCATGAGAAATATACTAGTAAGGCCAATTGCTGAGACAGTGCGCACAGATTTGGATATGACACCGCATTTGCCTGATCGATGGCGAGAACCCCAATTCAGGGGAGGGCCTTCTTTACAGTGAACCCCTCTAGAAAGCCGGTCATATGGTTGCAAATCCGTAGAGCGCTGAGCGCTGAGCAATCCATCGACTCTGCCTTCAAGGAACCTCATTGCATTTGATACGGCGGGGAGACCATTGTAGGTGATACATCCGCGAGCCAGGAGGAAGTGGCGGATTGCTGAATCCAATTTGGCTTGTTCATTGGTTCTGATGGAATACGAACACGCAGGGATGAATAAAGGGCAGCAACACGAGGTAATCTAACACATATAATATGGGCGTCCTCACGGCGACAAGCTAGAAGGGTGGCGCGTTGAATGGATGTAGTCAGCTCGGCCGAGCTGCTTCACTATCGCGGAATGGCGTGTGTAGAAGCAGAGTACAGACGTGATGATGATACGAAACACGATAACGAAAGCACCATGGCTCCTCTTCAGCGCAAGAGTAACGCAAGGGTCACGGTACTTATCTTACATAAAGTAGACCGACCTTTGGGCGAACGACCGTCGTGGAGGCGACGGGTCGTACTGAAGGGGAGGAGGATCCAAGTAAGAGTATCTTATCTGTACGGATCTGCCGGCTGTGGTGTAGCGGTGAGACATAGGTCCGAAAGCAATTGCTCCTTAGGCAGTGGAAGATGCTGGGGAGAAGAAGTAAGAATGCAGTTTCTTCGACAGGCCATGTTTTGATACATATGTGCGTGGAATCGGTTATCTAAACCATGTATTTCGCATCTATGGAGGGCTGGAAATGATTGTGGTTACTACTTACTGTACGCTCATCGAGCTGACAGGGCGTCGTTGGTTGATTGCCGTTGATGTCAAATGATGACCTAGACAGACAATTCTTCAACGACTACTCTCCTTCAGCTCAGCTCCAGCTCCAGCTCCAGCTCTAGCTCAGCTGCAAGGACTCGCGCGTGAGGCGGCCTACTTTGAAAGCCAGCTAGCCACCAAGGGAGTGGAGGGGATTCAACGTCACATGCGCATAGTGTCGGGCAGACACGTCACTGTTGCAGAGGGCCATGATCGGGCAACCTTCTTGCTAACCTTGTGGCCAGTTGTGTTAGTTGAACATAAACAATGCGACGGATGCATCGAAAAGAAAACAAACCACCGACGTCACAAGTAGGCTTAGGGTCGAGAGAAAGTTGTGCAGTAACCGTTTGTCGTCAAGTGTGCTTTGCCTAGACCAGCTCTCCGAGGTCTCTCCGAGACATACTAGTCGTACTACGGATATGCTGTATTTTATGGATCGTCCGATAAATGCGTGCACAAGATCGCGAGTTTAAAACTGCCGGTGTTTCCTGGTCGACGATTAGCCTAGCGCACATCGCATTGGGCTATGCTATGCGACTCGTACGAGCTTGTCCGTTAGAGCCTCATCAATGCTTGATTCCAATCGCGAGCCGCCAGCGAGCCTTCTCCGCCATCAGAATAAGTGGTTGGAGAAAGAGAGGAAATGACAGTGCCCATTGCTGCCTTACGAGAGCCCAGCATGTGTGGCCGCATGAACTTGATGGGGTTGTAGCGGGAGAGGCCTGGGTACTGGGTCGCACATGCTAACACTCACCGAGGTTGCTGCTGTAGAACACACACGATGTAAAGACTAAGAAGCTGTGAGACAGACTTGCCCTAAGTACATGTAGCTTTCGAGTCAAAGGACTACATAGAGCGATACCGGCTTGGGTATTCGGTCCATTAGTACTACTTAGCTTGGACAGGGAATTGATGCAGCGATGCAGCGGCGACGACGACGACGGGCTGGGAATAGAGGCAGGCCTCTTTTCGGCGTCTCGGGATGGAAAACAACACACGATCAATTTCCCTAGTTGACTGCCTGCCTGTCATCTCCGGTAGCTCCATCGGTGGGTAGGCGCACCCGAGCCCGCACTACCCGTGCTGGCCTGTGGATGGGGTGGCCTCAGCAGCCATTACGTGACCCAATCAAATGGCCGGTTTCGCAAGGGAGGGGGCATAAAGAACTGCACTATGGCGACGAAATGACGCCAAGATCTCATCTTAACTCGTCTGCCGAAACCCCGATTGCACGCCCATGACCCAGCGAAGAAAAATCGAAGAGGAAATGGAAGAAGAAGAAAAAGCAGCCCCATGGTGCTATTCCATGCCTGATTTCTCGACTCCTGCTCGGCTATCAGGCAGCTCAGCAGGCATTGCGATGCGCGGTGCTATGTGGGTAAGAGCTTTGCTTGCTTACAGCTTGTCATGCACCGATCCGCATTCCCATGTTATTGCACGTTGGCAATAACAGTACTGTCGCATCTAGCGAAGCACACTCATTTGTCATGCTTTCACATGGCTAGCTTTGGCTTATGCTTACTTAGGCATGCATGCTGCGGTGTTCCGGACGCACGCATCACCCGGTGGGCTGACTAAGAAAGAATGCAGAGGAAGAAGCATCCTGACAAACCAATCGACCAGATCTCGCTGAGCGCCTTTTTCCCGATCAATGAATGTCAAGGCTGACCGGATCAACCGGACTTTTCGACCCAACCAGAGCTTCTTGGCAAACCAATCATGGAAGCTGGAGGAGCCCAACGCCCACCCATGCGCACGCGACACACACACACCGTTCGCGAAGAACGCCCAATATTGTTTTAGAAGGGCGAATTGCAAACGCCCTAAGGGTCTTTTCTTTGGAATACCAATAGCGCCCCGAATGATGCTCGGATCATGGCATGTTGAGTGGAGACAATCGAGTTTTACAACGTCCAGTTTAATCGGTAAATTGATCATCAAGCAGCAGGACTCCGTTCCTGGAATGTGCGGGATCCCCGTGCACTCCGTTTCGCAGATCAGACACACGAGTGGGTTGCAGTAGTAGCAATAGTAGTAGGGCGGCTGCTTCCAGTCTCTTTCTTATCTCTGGAACGAACCATGGGTGAACAGGGAGGGATAATGCTGGCTACTGGTCTGGCCGCAAACTGCTAGGTTAATAAGCCTTTCCCACAATCCTGTCGGAATTTGTGCCTCGTGTCGTCGGGTTTCCGTTAGGTTCGGGTCTGGTTTTATGCAAAGACCGTCTTACCTTATTCTTGCAGCTTCGGTGAACACTTGGATCCGAGCCTGTCTCTCTGTTTGATTTGTGCAGCCCCGTCGCCTACTACTACTAGGTTAGAAGACTCGCCTAGGCCTGCACTTGGGGGGTGGATATGACGATGACGACTCCCAAGTCCATGCCTCGTCCCTTTTGTCCCAAGACCGGTCAATGGGGGGTCAGTGGTTCTCGCAGTCCGTTTATTGTGCCGAATCCCGATCCTGACGAGGCGGCTTGGATTTCAAAGGAGGGGCCAGGACCAGTTAGCCAAGACCAGTCAGCGCGCCTACGTAGTACAAGTTACAGGTTGTAAGGTTGGGACGGGATTGCTCGGTTCATGGAGATGCTTCGCAGCCCTGAGCTGGCGGGTGCTTACCTCTTGCTGCCGGACTCTCGGGGTTTACTTTGACTCCACACGTGCAGGAAGAGGCAACAATAGGGTCACACGAGGAGGGGCCTGGTATGTCTGGTGTGTCGGGTTTGATTCATGGGATGAGGATGATTTGATAGGGTTGTTTGTCGCGCTGCCTCGTAAATTAGGTACACTACTTGTGACTCGCTCGAGGTCTTGGATTTAGCAGGATGGATTTCTGGTGGACGGAGTCAGAAGGAGTGTGAGTTGTTCGGCCAAGCAACTGGCTCACTCCACCTTGGGCCGGTTGGTCAACAGCTAAGGATCAAGGAGAAGAAAAACAGAGGGCGGGTAGGTATTCCAGTACAGTACAGTACAGTACTGACTGTATTGTCATGGACTTGGTTGGGTCTATGGGTGTGCCGGGGGTTTATTCGCCTGTCTATGATGGGATTTTATTCCACATCCCCATATCCCTGCTTCCAGTCGATCCGCTTACGGGTCTTGCTTTCCTCTGCCAACCCCATCCATCCAACTCATTTTGAATATGTAAAGTAACGTCTTGCCCACTGCATTTCTCTTGCTTCCTTGATCTCTTTATTTCCTGCCTTGCGTAACGTTTAGCTGGACGGTATCTTTTTCCTCTTCTTTGGTGGCCATACCCGAGGAACACCTTCTCGACCGACCAGACCAGTTGCTTCCTTTCCCTTTCGTGGCGGAAGCTGCCGATCGACCCGAAAGCTCAGCACCTTTTAAGCCACTTGAGCTTCCGGCTGGTCGTTGGTCCACGACAGACAGCGAGCAGTGACCGAAACAACCTTGAGGGCGAGCCAGAACTGTCCGGCCTCCTCCACCGTCATGCGAGACCTCACGGGACTTTTGCAGTCGCCCAGCAAGCTGCATTTCAAATGGCCTCTCACTCTGGACCTCAGGGCCCTCAACCCCATCCCCGGCGGTTTTAGACAAGGTCGGAAACGAAGCAATTCCAAGGGCAAGGCGCGTTTCCCGGGCCACGAGGATGTGGCCGCACTGCAGACCTCCTTCTCTATTTCGCAATCTATCCGAGCGCTGCAGAGGCATAAGTGGAGTTGGTTCGACCTGCAATATCTCTTTCTCGCCAGCCTGTGCGGATTTTCGCTGTTCATCATTGGTGTGCATGCCCCTCTGATCAAGACGGCTGCCGCTCTGGGCTATGTCCTGCTCTTGCTCATGCCGGCGACGAGACAATTCTTTCTCCCGTCCTGGCCCATATGGACTTATTTGCTGTACTTCTTCTCCAGTCGGTATGTCGCACCCCCATCAGCCAAACTCGCCGATCGAAAAGCGCATTTTGGAGATGGATCCAAATTAGCTTCAATTACGTCACCTGTTTCCACATTGCAATTGGCTGACAAAACCAATCCCCCAACTAGATATATTCCGACTGAGGTTCGACCGCACATCTGGGTCAAGGTGCTGCCCGCTCTTGAAAACGTGCTGTACGGCGCCAACCTCTCCAACATCTTGTCCGCCCACACCCATCCCGTCCTCGATCTCTTGGCATGGCTGCCGTACGGCATTGGACACTTTGCGAACCCGGCCATCTGCTCCATCTTGATCTTCTTCTTTGCCGCGCCAAAGACCCTTCCCGTCTTCGCAAAGTCCTTTGGGTGGTTGAGCGTTTTCGGTGTTACCATGGCACTGGTCTTCCCGTGCACGCCGCCCTGGTACGAGAACAAATATGGCCTAGCACCGGCGCACTATGGCATGCCAGGCTCGCCCGCCGGCCTCGCTCGGGTCGATGCCCTTTTCGGGGTGGACATGTACACGACCAGTTTCACGACAGCACCCGTGCCCTTCGGCGCATTCCCGAGTCTGCATGCGGCCGACGCCACACTCGAGGCGCTTTTCATGAGCCACTGCTTCCCGCGGTTCCGACCCTTCTTTATCTTTTACGTCGGCTGGCTTTGGTGGGCGACGATGTATCTCAGCCATCACTACGCCGTGGATCTTGTTGGTGGAAGCTTGGCCGCGGCAGCCATCTTCTTCACTGCCCGGACGCGATGGCTACCGCATCAACAATCGGAGAAGGCGCACCGATGGGAGTACGACTTCATCGAGGTCGGCGAGATGAAGAAGTCGGCCGATGAAGAGCACGGATATGGCCTGGGACTGCTCGAGAGACGCAGAACCAGCGATAGTGACCTGTGGTCGCTCAGCAGTGGCTCCGCATACAGCTCTACCGTGATCGGGAGCGACTCGAGCCCGACCTCTCCCACCGAGGACAGGCGCAGTGGTGAATCCTCGTTCGCCAGCATAGCTACTCGAAGCCAAACCAGTCCAGGTTCACCGGCCAGCCAGTTGAGCGGCGTGTCCATTCGATGATCTCGGGGCATTTTTCACTATTTCATCGCATTAAGCCATCAGCATTTGGGATCAGCATTAAGCGCGGCGTTCTTTTTGTTTTATTTTTCTCCAGTTGGGCACATTGGCTTGGTCTGGATAGACGGGGGTAGCCCAACATGAACGCGGGGGCATTATCGGGCACGAATGGCGGTTGGATAACGGTGTTCGCAGTCATGAATGGATAACGACAGCATGGCTTATAAGTCATAATCATAAGACTTAATTAGCAAGAGAAGGACGGCAGGGGAGGATGGGGGTATGATACCTCCGTGTAAGGTTATCATCCTAGTTGGCTCCAACACCAACTCAATCGGATGGACGACATTTGATGATAGCGTTACTACGCAGATGATACCAAATACACCACTTTTGAACACAAGCTGACTGGATCCTTTCCGAGACGTAGAGGTTGCTCTTGGTCTTGGTCGCCTACGAGGTGGCGATGACGCGAGGGAAAGGTTCGTGATACTCGGGTGGCTGTAGAGTGAATATGAAGTACATGTATGCGATATGAGAGAGAGGAGAAAGAAAGAGAAGGAGCCATGGCCAGAGGAATGCAATTGTGTAAGTGGACTCCCGGCGACGGAAAAGAAGGGCGGGCGTACGAGTACGAGCACTGATTTGAAATTGTCGGAGCTCTCTTGCACGGGTCCCGGGTTTTCTCTTGGCAGGGGTTGCGGTTCTCGGGTACAACCAGGCAACAGTCACAGAGTATCCTCAGTTTGCCGGGTAGGCAATCCTCGAGCCCATACATAAGTAAGTACCTAGATTTTGTCTAGGTATTTCCTACACCCCTTCAGGACATTTGGTTTGGCTCCTCCAGAGAAACTCGGGGGGCGTGGATGGAGAGAGAAGAACACTAACCAAGCATTTTTCTATCCCCTGGCAGGTGAGCGACGACGGCCCCCAGTGTTTCTTAGTGGGAGCAGCCATGAAGAGAGGGGCGTCTCAAGCAGGTAGTCATCCTGATTCTCCCGTGTATGCAGAGCGATGTCGAGTCATACACGTACCCCGTGAATACAGTGTGAGGAGCTGTGACTGGTTTATGCTTACCGTTGGGACGGCTTTAATAACCAACTCTAGGAGACGGCGTGGTTTGGTCTATTGATATGTACACATATGTATCCGTTCTGTTGCTATTACAGAAGAACCTTCTGAGGAGTCTCGATATGGGTCTTGTCTGCGCATGTCTAGTCTATTTTACTCGTCCAACTCTGCCAGAATTTGGTCATCTCCGCGCTACAAGCATATCTTGCAGTTCTGCCACGTCCTCGTCGACTGGTGGTTCTCCAGTCAACATGGAACGTGTGCAAGTTTTGGGCATTCACAAGGCCTCAGTTGCATGAGAGGCACCCAATCCAAGCCTATCTATCGCCAATGGAACCCCCTATACCTTCTTATGACTCACCCTCCGAGAGCATACGAAAGGGGAGGACCATAAGTGGCAACAATCAATGAGAATTAGCGAAGCTGGTGTGTCAAATGAGGAAGTAGGCATGAATTCCCTCATGCTGTTGATCACACCCTTGCTGCACAGCCTCAAGACGATGTTAATCACGATGCTCCAAATTACGACTTCGGGGACGAAATTATCAACAGACAAACCCGTTCACAATGAAGTCATTCTGGATTTCACGACATCATATCCTTAATCAGGAGGCAATTAAGATGACGACGACGAAGGAGAGGTGATGATAGTCGATTTTGCTGGCGTTCCCCGTCCTCGAGAGGCTCCACGTGGATGACAGGACTTTCTTCTCCCAGAGACGGCAACGATGAACGGTGAGGGCCTCGGGGGGTCATGTACCCAGAACACTGCGCTAGATCAAATGGCAGAAGGAGGCGGTGATATAAAGGATCTATGCTCCAATCCAAGGAGCAAAGGGTTTTGCCGCGGGGAGCGAGTATCACCGCCGGCATCTCAAACCACATAGTATTCACATCACTGTCACGATTATTTGACACCACCATCAAATCAAGCCTAGTCAAAGGATTCCGTGGGGATGACAGTCATCTACTCAACTAATCACCTCTTGTATCAAACCATAGTGTGGTAATGTAGTCATTGTTTGCTATCATCCTGCCCGGGGTACGCAATCAGTTTCCACATCGCACCCCATCGGACATGACTTCTTCCCAAACTCCACGAAACACCAGAGTGGCAAAGAAGAGCAGACCTTCATACCTCCACAGCCCTGTGAAGAAGAAACTCGCCATGGCAACAGATCCAGAGACAACCCAGGAGCCACCAGCTCGCACTTCTCGGGGCCGGCATCACCGTCCTCCCACCCGGCACTCTCACCACTCGCGCAACAGCCAACCACCTCGTCGTCCTAATTTGCCGCCATCACCATTGTCGGCTTCAGCTCCTCGCCGTAGAGGAAGTGGCACCGCCCACACAGCCCGGCGCACATCGTCCCCGCCGCATCAGCAACGGATAGTCCCACCCTCCTCGCCGCCAGCGACGCCCACTTCTTCCCGCCGCGTCTCGCCGTCGCCGCCTGGTGCTTCGCGCCGCCACGTGCCCGCGCGCAGGACGCAGCCACCCGCCCAGAGCCGCAGCGGCGCAGCGTCGCCACCAGCCCGTCATCGCGGCAGCAACCAAGGCCACCGGCACCGGCACCAGCACCGTCGCCGTCGCCACCGTAGCAGCAGCAGAGTAGCGAGTCGCCGCAGCCCCCCCCGAAGCCGCCGCGGAGGGGCCGGACGCGACAAAAGGCTCGCCCTTCCACTCGGGTCTCCAGGAGATCCTCGAGGGCGTGTTCGGGCAGGGCGCCGCCGGCCCCACCGAGGCCGAGATGCGGAGGCTGGCCGGGGACCTGGGCGACCTGGTCCAGGGGGCGCTGCTGGACCGGCTCGTGGCGGAGCTCCGGGCCGGGCTGCTGGAGAAGCTGCTCGTCGAGTACCTGGAGGAGCTGGTCGCGGGCGTAGTGGTGCAGGGGTTTGATCGGAGAGATAGAAACAATGGTGGTGGTGGTGGTGCGGCGGACTGGAAGAAGACGGCACTGAAGCGGGCGTTCAAGGCTCTGCTGGAGCGGTTCGCTAATAAGTCTTCGTAAGGCGCGGGCCGATATGGATCCAGGTTCTTGCAGGACTTCATGGGGGTAAGGCACTTCCACGTCAGATAGTGAGTGTACGGTGTGCTACGTTCTCACCTCCTATGCAAGTCGAGTGGTACAATCACGGTCCGCCAATTTTAATAAAATGGTATATGTATGAGTACTACTTAAACTTCCGGCCTTTGTGTAATGCGTCATTAGAAGATTCTTCTTGGTGATTTATCCAATCAGCTACCTCCCCAGCTTCTTTACCGACTTCGCTGATCCTGCGACCCATCTCCCCCTATCCAGCTGATATAGTCTCTTCCGTCTGATCATCTTCAACAGCTCGTTTGCTTTACACGATCGGTTCAGTACAACTGCTTCCCTGTTTCCTTCCTCCCAAGACTGATCACATGGCAGTCTCGGAAATTGGCTCAGATGGTGAGTGACAACCGTATCCATCACGCTTAGCGTGCGGAGTGAAGTATTGTTGTTGATGGGTTGAGTCGTTCAGAGGATGGGTGCGTCAACCAAGGCTTATGGAGTAAAACCAATATCAGCATTTCACGATGTCGACGTTGACGGTGTCGTTGTTCGAACTCTGCTGTTGTCCTTGGCTGTGTCCTTTGATTTTGTCTCGCCACATATCAACCAGACAAGACTGGTGCCAACATGATCGATACCAACGGGTGTATCCACACTATACTCTCCCAGTTTGGGTATGCGGTGTGTGTATCGTAAATGGCCGATGGGAAGCAATCCACCACTATCCGGCTGTTCGATTAGGTGAGCTTTCCGCATGGTCCTCTGAATTTCGGCCACCGCTCTCCATTTCCTGGTCGTTGGTGTATTCAGCCTTGATGAATTTTAAGACCTCGTATGCGTGCCAAAACCAAATTTCCATGTTATCCTCTCGAGGAGCCGTCCAGGTGGTCACGTGGCGTTGTGCGTAGGAACCCATTTGCCAAATGAAGCGGACCCAGTGCTTCTCGGTCGACCATCCTGCCTTATTTGGGGCAGCCGTGCTGTTGTAACAAGGGAAGTTTAGGACCGAGTTGGCCCCAAGAAGATTCGTGACCTTCTTGTAGTCGGCGACTCTGTCTGTGTGGTTCCGGGTCAAGTAATCTCGGGTAAGCTCCTCTTTAAACGGTTTTACACCTGGACTCTCTAGCCAGGAGTTGAGCTCGTTGATATCGTTGAAGCCCAATGTCTTGCGGAGCTTCTCACGAAGCGTGGCAATGGTATAGAACGTCTCCATCTATATGGAAAGGGATTAGCATTGTTCAACGCCCTTCCAGGTAGTTGATGATACCTCGATGTATTGTAGGAGTGTAGAGGCGAGTGGCTGATGTTGTTGCTTCTCGGAGACAGTGTCGAGGACAGCTGTGGTGTATGATGCAGAGCAAGGAGGAAAGTCTCAGAGCTGGGGAAAAGGGGCGTCTTTATAGATGATAGTAATAGGAGTGAATTTGATCGGCGACTTCAATATAGAGTGTATATAATGGCGATGTGAATGTAAATAATCGTATTCACAGACGAGGTATTTATCCTTGGACATTATAACTCAGGCATACATTCACTCCCTGGAATGTTGAGGTTGTTATCGATCCTTTCTGATCTAGGGCAAGAGTATGTAAGGTATCCATCTATGCTGTTCTGTTGCAGCAGGGCGTGAAAACGATGACAATGATACCAGATCAGGATGTGCCAGTGGGCATGGCCAATGATACCTATCGCCAAAATTGTACCATGTTGTGTATTAGGGTGTATCATAGTAAGGAACTCTTGGAAATGACGACAGAGAGTTGGCCTTGAAGCCATCTAACTGGCGTTAACTTTTTAGGTGAGAGGGGATTTATTAGAATCAGTGAGAATGAGCTTTTGATTTAGGCTGCATTGTTAATGCCTAGAAGCCTGAAAAACAACAAGACAGAACTACAAGTCAACTAATAATTCCTGGCAGCCAAAAACCTGGAATCATTAACCCAAGCTTTGGAAAGACCAATGGAAATTGTAGAAAACCACCCATAAATTACTAATGGCCTCAGGAAGCTCGACAGAAGCTATTTATGACTGTGACTAGGAATGGAGGGCAATACATGCATGGGTTTTATACTGCCTCGGGCTATTAGCAGTGAATGCCATTGTTCTTCCTTATTAAAATGGCATGTAGGAGTATAAGCAAACTAGTTGATTTAAGAAGGAAAGAAGAGGCTACTGAGAGCAGCACCTGAGACGTGAATATATATATATATATACATGTAAGGCCTTACTTTGTTTACGTTTGCTCACCCTGTTAATTTTGTTAGTAAGTAGTCATCATGCTGGTGTATTCCTCAGACCCTGAGCAATAGGATGCTTAGGTGAACAGTTTAAATGTTCGTATGAAAGCTAGGAATTAGAGTCATCATAGCCACTATGATTGCTTTAACTGAATAAGAGGTAGCATTTAGACGCCATAACAAATCTTCAACATTTGTTATGGGGACGATGTTGGGGACACAATCCCTTTAGCAATCAAGCCACATCTAAAGAGCAACTGAAATACCGGGAGCGTCTGAGTTTGTGTCTATACAGAATTCCACAAGTTCTTCTTCTGTTATTCCTCTAGTTATGTCATTTATTATTATTATATTTCCATAACTATTCATTAGAAGCAATACATTTACCACTGCTGCTTGATCTTCTCCCTCGAAAACCCATGGCTCGGGAAGGTTCGCTCAGGAGAAGACACTCT
Source organism: Apiospora pterosperma (assembly GCA_019976485.1). Taxonomy (NCBI): domain Eukaryota; kingdom Fungi; phylum Ascomycota; class Sordariomycetes; order Amphisphaeriales; family Apiosporaceae; genus Apiospora; species Apiospora pterosperma. The sequence goes on from JAFBMP010000009.1 coordinate 557,651, forward strand.
GGTCTAGATCGACAACTTGAATACCGTATTGCAAGAGATATTATTTGTAGCATGGGGGGTGGGACTAGTGGTTCTTAAGGGAGCACGCTATGTAATAAACTAGAAGTCATAAATGTATCATATACTTTCGAAGGAATGCGTACCCCAGGCTCGAAGCGCGTGTAAGTTATTGGAAAACAGGAAATGTCCCAATAGGGGTAAACCCTGTTTTAACCCTACTGCATATAATAAGCATATTGCGATGATCAAATCACTTTTTGGTAGAGTAGTGATCTGTCAGTTGCACGCCGGGTCCGAAAAGTTTGATTGATTATTTATTAGGGAGTGGAAGCGAATGCATGCATGCAGACAAATAGACATGGGCAAGCCTTGAGACACCTTTCTGAGAACGAAGCAGTCACGTGTCCTGCAGTCAGTTGCAAGTACGCGTAAGCTGCACGTGACTTTCATTACACAACGCTGATGGTCCGGAAGCATCGGGTGGGATTCGCGAATAGACATGATTAAGGTTTGTACTACGACCACTGTAATTACCAGGCCAAGGAGAGATCTTCCTCCCTCCCTCACATCTTGAACCCACCCGTCCTCGTAGCCCACATGCCCTTGGGATCCAGGTCGTCGCGGACGCGCCGGGCCAGCGCGGCATTCTCGGGCTTGAGGCGGCCGAAGTAGTCCTGGCGGAAGTAGCCGTCGTTCATGAAGAGGGGCAGGTAGGCGTCCTGGGGCAGCTTGCCCTGGGCCTGGAAGTCCTTGACGAGGGCGCCGAGGCCGCCGTAGGTGTCCTGCATGGCCTGGTCGACCTTGGGGAAGTCGCCGTTGATCCAGAAGCTGTAGTCGTACTCGAAGATGATGCGGTCGACGGCGTCGTCCAGGTCCAGCATGTCGCCGCCCAGGTCCCGCGCCCGCGCCGCGATGCGCTTGGGCATCGGCTGGAACGCCACGCTCGCCACCAGCCCCAGCACCGGCAGCACCCCCGAGCTCACGTTGCGCCACGAGTCCAGGTACGCGCCCATGACCTCGGCGCCGTGCTCGGCGCTGGGCAGCGCCGTCATCTCCGTGCCGATGGTGTAGACGCTGCCGCGCAGCACGGCCCAGTTGTTGCCCGAGAGGAGGCTCGCGTAGCTCTGCGTCTTGACGTTGCGGAGGAGCGGGCCGGCGTCGGTGAAGTTCTTGAAGAGGTCGGCCGGCGGCTCGGGCCCGTTGTAGTAGACGAACAGGATCCAGATGTCCAGCAGCCCGCCGACGGTCGTCTCGGCCGTCAGGATCACGCCCGCCTTCTCGTCCGGGTAGTACTCGGTGAAGTCGCGGACGGCGGCGATGAGCTGCGCGTTGTTCTCGTCGGTCGCGGCGAAGGTGTAGCTGCCGCCCCAGACCTCACCCTGCGGGTAGGCCTTGAGCACGAACGCCGTCACGATGCCGAAGGCGTTGCCGCTCCCCCGCAGCGCCTTGTAGATGTCCGGGTGGCTCTCGGCCGTGACGGTGATCATGGTGGCGTTGGCCAGCACCATCTCGTACGCCACCACGTTGTTGGCGGCCCACCCGTACTGGGCGCTCATGAAGCTGAGGCCACCTAGAATGTCACACGCAGTCAGCCCGCGGCTCTCGTCCCAGAAGAGATATATACCCATCCATCATGAACTCACCTCCGAGGAGATAACCACCGACGCCGACATTGCCGATGCGTCCGCCGACTGCCGAGTAGCCAGTCCCATCAAGCTCTTTGGCCACGTCGTCCCAGCGGTTCCCGGGCCCGACGCGCACGGTCTCGGTGGCGGGGTCGAAAATGACCTCGTTGAGGCGCTTGGTGGCGATCAGGGGCCCGCCGTCCACGCTGGCGAAGTAGTTGTTGGGGTTGTGGCCGCCGGACTTGATGGCGAAGGTCTCGTTGTTGTCGCGCAGGATGGAGACGATGGCGGCGACCTCGCTGGCCGTCTCGGGGAAGAGGATGCACGAGGGCTTGAGCACGTTGGTGCAGGCGGCGGACCAGTACTCCTGCTGCTCGTTGCTGTAGTCGATGGAGAAGCGCTTGCTGACCTGGATGGACGTCGTCTGCTGCACGGTGTCACACGTGTTGGCGGCGGCGGCGAGCCCCGCAGCAAGCAGACCCAGCAAGAATTTGGAAGCCATGGTGGAAAAGAAGGGGGAGGGGAAGGATTGAAGAGCTGAAGAGCAGAGGATGAACGAGTGACAGCCGACACAGCAGATCTACAGAGACCTGAGCCGACGGAAAGATGCGCGGAGCAGTCTGGGCAAGATAGTAGCCCTATGAACTACTCTCGAGTCCCGTGGTATTATTATATACTGAGGCGCCCGCGAGAGGGAAAAAGAGACAAAACGGGGCCATCGAGGCACAATCGCGATGGGTTCATGGAGGGCGACGGACTCGGGCGAAATCCCTGTCGCAGGCCACCTTATTAGCTTCATCACATCTCCATTTCGTATGTGACGGCGGGAGAATGCCATGCTGCCGAATACTCACTTTACATACAAGTACTTCGTATAAGTATTCCGTACGAGTATAGCCATTCCCCAGCTTGCCCCAGACGCTGCAAAATTGCGCTCCACTTACAGGGGACACGGTACTTTTCTTTACTAATTACTGCACGGGTCGTATTCGTTCTCACTTGTGTCCCTCCTCGCTTTCTCTTTCTCTCTCAGCTGCCAAGGGTAAGAGGGCTTATCACCCAGCAAGCGCATGATCAATACTAATATGCAGAATGTGATAGTTGCAGGAGGTGGGCGGCCTAACGGTCGGCCCCCCTTGCCTGCTTCTTTGGGTGTTCGTCCCTCAGATCTTGGCAGCCGGACGATGAACAAGGAAGGTGGGCAAGGGCAGTGTAACCAAATCTCAAACCCGCACAGCTCCTCGACTTCTTTCTACGACTTCTTTCTACGACTCTCTCTTCTTCTTGCCCGATGAGCCTTGGTCTGCCAGATCGCCTAGACGCTGACCAGTTTGAGCTGCATACAAGGGAAGAAGCCGCCCTGATCTCCGGCAGTCGCTTGAACTGCCCTCATGCATTAAATTTGGCCGCAGAGACTCCTCTTTTTTCCTGTCATTTTTCCCTGTCACTTTACTAAGTAGTTTCTTTTCTTTTTCCGAGCCTCCGAGCCTCCTTTCGGATGGCTGCTCGTGACAAAAACAACTCTCTGTCGCAGTGCTTCTGGGGCTTTAATCTTTCGAGGCGCACCAGGACGACCATGACAGAGACGATAGCCAGCTTTTTGCAGACATGGACATGGCTTGCCCAGTTTGCGTTGGACTATAGTAGGTGCCGTTGCAGCGAACCCCAAGAGGAGCCTTAGTAATATAGAAGAGGGAAAGACTATTACCAACTTAGGTGCCATGACCCGCTTCGCATGAGTCTCACCCCTGACGATCCATCAATCTCTCCTGCGGTATTGATACCGATTGCCGATACGGCTATTACCACCCAACTTGTTTGTTGGAGAATCATCTCCCCATACCCGGTTACATGACTCACACCTCAGGACTGCCGACAGGGATGTCTGGCAAAATGCCTATAACATATACTACTAACGTTACTGCAAGTAGCTGGCCTTATCTAATCAGCTCCGCCAGGGTCTGGGATCGGTTGCATCGCGCGCTGCGCCCGTTGCATCGTGGGCCCGTTCTCGGTGGACCGGAATCCAGCAAATATAGAAAGCGACCGCTTCCAGACTCAGTCAAGTGCAGCTGCAATCAAGTATATTTGGTTTTAGCTCTATATGGCTCCATGGCCTTGTGACCTAAAACTGACTGCATAGCATGCCATTTCTCAGAAACCAACCAACGAAAAGGACAGTATCTCCACCTAGTTTTCATTCATAGGCAGACGGCGGGAAAGGAGTGAACAGGTCCTGCTCATGTGTCGAGAGGGTTGCCAGCCCGCTACCTAAACCTGAGACACACACCACGCCAGCGTGGCTTGCCTAGCCTGGCATGCGAGAAGGTTTGCTGCCATCGACGGGGTACCAGCCAAGAGCGAAGCGCAAGGAAATTGGAAAATTGGAAACACAAGGCAAACTAAGAGAGAGTGTGTGCGACAAGTAAAGTAGGAAGCAACCATCTTGGCAACTCATCTTGCATCATCCGACCCCCGGGCGGGGAACCCAGCCTCTCTCGGCGTGTCGCGACGGTACGGTGGCTCTGGCGCCAGCGCAGCCTGCTCTGGCCCTGTGGCATACCTCTCCGCCCCCCGCGCGTACGGGCTGCCCGCCAGCAGGGCGTACGGGTCGTGCGCTGGGGCATACCGCGGTCGCAGGTCAGGGTGGCCGTAACTCTCAGGGTAGTACTGCTGCTGCTGCTGCTGCTGCGGTGGGTAGTACGACGGGGAGGGCTGGGGCTCTCTGAAACCGCGCCCAGCCTGGGGCGGCGGCGGCGGCGGGCTGGCACCCCATGGCTGCGGCGCGGGAGGGGCTCGCGGCGGCGGCGGCGGCCCTGGCTCTGCCGCCACCTTGAGTCGCGTGGCCAGGGCGTTCGGGACCTTGGGCATGCCGAACGCGTCGTAGCGCCAGAGGTTCTCGCGCGCCCGGCGGGCGGCATCGGCGCCGTAGACTTGCTTCAGATAGTTCAGGAAGCCCTTGTACGCGTGCGCGACGGTCTCGAAGTTCTTTTTGCCCAGCACCACCGGTCGGCCAGTGTCGCTATCGCCCAGGAGATCGTCCGTCCCCAACGCGTCAAGCTCTGCCAGGGCGAGGGCTGACTGGAAAGCGTTGCGGATTTGGCGCCCGTTCCACCGGCCATCCTTGTTGTTGTCGAAGTAGTCGATGGCAAACTGGGTGATCTCGGACTCCTTGATCTCGACTTCTCTATTGTGCTTGTCGTACCGTAGCTTGATCCTACCCCAGTTCTTCTCGAAGATCTGTAGCGTCGCATCTCGCTCCAAGGGGGGTAGTACAGGCTAATGTGTATGCGTGATGTGAATGCTTCCTATAGCAGCATGTTAGTAGCATGTATTGTAGGGTATGCAAGTGTATGGGCCACTGTTGATCTGTTCGTCGCGCCAGCGCTCTTACAGCCTCATAAGATATGCTTGTTTTTGGAGTCCGCCCTTGGCGGACTCCTGGGCCAGGATAGGGAGGCGAGAAAAGTTACTTACATCAAAAACACCAACGCGATTCGTTGTCAGGAAGAGGACACCAGCGTAATATTCCATCATGCGAAGGAAGACTGTTGGATGTAAGCGGGCTAAGCAGTCGAAATCTTTGTTTTCACAACTTACCTGCGACGAGACTGTTCCCTACAAAGTCTTCCTTGGTTCTTTCTCCCAGGAATACGTCGGCCTCGTCAATGAGAAGAATTGAGTTCCAACGGCTTGCCAACGTGAAGTTCTCTTCTAGTGCTTCCTCGACTTCCCGTGCCGTTGTGCCCAGGTCACCTACCGAGGCATCAGCTTGTGAAAAGGCGACGATGGGGCTTGGCGTATTCTTACCACTTGTTATCTGCAATAAGGGTCTGCGGAAAGAGTCGGCGACGCATTCTGTGAGGCTTCGTCAGTGGTGTAATTACATCTAGCGAAGGAGTAAACTTACCCGCGGTTGACGTCTTACCAACCCCGGGTACGCCATGCAAGAGCATGATCAACCCTCTTCCTGTGGTGACCTGTTAGCATGAGAAGAAGCGAGCATTAGGCAAATTGCATCATGCCTTTTCCGCGAACAACATCAAGTTTGTCCGTGTACGTGGATGCCAGCCTCTTTTCGCGTAAGTGCTGTCTGATCATAGACTTGACCATGTCCCCATGACCAGGGGGAGGACGAGCTGGTCAAACCCCTCGCCCTCTCCAAGAATGGCGACTTCGGATATTTTCGTTAAATCCAGCTCATCTGGTTGTATTTGAATTAGTGAAAGGGGCAAATCGAGAGAGTGGGAGATGCTTTAGGTACGTACGCCATTTCCGACTGCGCAGAACGAACCCAAAGACTCGGCAAGACATAATCAGGAGCTCCTCATCTGCTAGGGTACCGTGCTTGTCAATCTCCTTGAACGATCTAGGGACGATAGCCACTGGCGGTACCCCGGAAGCTGCTTCATTCATTTGCGCAACGATGAAGCCCTCCATTCTCCGATTGTCCACGTAATCGTCGTGATGAATCACCTCGCCGGTACAGCATTCTTTGACGCATGGTAATTCCCGTGATAGTTTTGCCTTTTGGAGCGCGGCGATCGCGTCATTCGGTTGGTCATGATTCCGAGGTCCAGTCACTTCGCTGGCCATATTCCTTTCCAAGGATCCATCTGCAGCATGCATGACAGAGGGCATCCATTTGGGGAAGCGGGCGAAAGCCTCCTCGAAGTCAATCACCACCTGACTGTCGATTTCATCTCGCGTTTTCAGTGTCAACCCCGTATAGTGCATGTGTTTGACGCCAGCGACTTCAAGAAATGTCTTGCCCCTCTCGATCAGCACTTCCCGAAGCCCGCTGTATTTGGAATGTCGTAAAGGGTAGATCACAAGCGATGCCACCTCTTTCTTTCCGTCAAACCTCGAGAACGCAAAGACGGTAGAAACTGGCCCAACCGAAGTTCCATCAAAGTCCACGTGAACGCAATGAACGAAGACTGGGTTGTCATCGAATTCCGCTATAGTGTCGTCCTTCCAGAAGTCCAAGCCGCCCTTGTCGCGATTCTTGACTCGATGCCGTGTGCTAGTAACCTTAGTCACTTGGTATGCTTGCTTCTCGTCTTTGGAGATCACGAAGTCCCCAGGGCTGTAGAGAAACGCCAGGTCGGCAAAGGCGACAGATTTGCACCGATCACTTGCGAGATATTGCTGCTTCTCCTTGATGTAGCTCTCGATGAATGATAGGAGGCATCGCATCTCTTGCAACCCTGCGGATATGATCCTCCCCTTAGCATCCGCATCCATGGCGTCTTCCTCAGGCTCTGCTTTTCCTATGTCTAGAGATTGGAGTCAGTAGGCAAAAGGACGATTGTTGCGGTTGAAATCTCACCTTCAATGATTTTCTCCTGCTGAGCAGCCCAGTGTCGAAGATCTTGCTCATAGTAAAGCAATGACCTGAAAGGTCGGAATATCAAGAATGCACCCGATATTGTTTCTTCCGTGATTTCTGAAAATGCTCTGATAAGGGCCGGCGAGTTAATTCGGATCCTTTCTGGCAGCGTTGCTTCACCAACTTCGATTCCTTTTTGCCCTAATTTCTGCTGAGTGGAAGAAGCATGAGGAGTTGTTGTGCTCGCTACAGTCTGCTGGTTCAAGCCTTTCCGTTTCCGCCGCCCTTGGTTGTCGACGCTCAGTTCGACCGCAGGCTCGCCGACCAGAACATCAATGGCGTAAAACTTTGTTTCTCGGAACAGCTTCCTGCTGCTACCGGCGGCTTGGAAAGCATTCCAGTCGAGGGGGTTGAGACTTGGAATACATAAGTCGGAATCACGATCCAGTGTCAAAGTCTTCTGTTGCTCTTCATCCGGGGATATTTTTGCTGGGTCTTGTCGCTTCGGTGCATGCGCAGGGCTGTATCGCTGTGTCATCGGATTCCGAGATATATCCCCAAGAAAAACATTCATGGCTTCTATGAAATGCCCATCCTCAATCGCGATTGTACCGTCTTCATTATCTTGCTTCTTGGCCCCTGATGTTGCGAGTGCTATGGCAGTCTTGAAGCATTGTTTCATCTCATGGCCGTTCAAGTCAACCTCACTTCCAGTGGATTGCAGGAATACCACAGCGTTACGAGTCAGCCGAATTTTTTCATTTTTGCGCCGGAAATCCTTTTCTAATATTGGCCATATTTTCTGGCGTTTTTCTTCGTTCAAGTCGTGGAGGATGACCCTTAGGGTGACGATCAAACCCTCGTTCATTCCTTGCCTGCCGCTTCTACTGGTTAAGAAGAGGAGACCGTTGAATTGTGCCAGAGATTGTCGGAAAACTGCAAAGATGAGTCAAATAAGTCCATACTGCTGTTTCGCTTCTGTTTGGATATTTTACTTGCCAGCAGCTTTCGTTCCTTCACTGATAAGTCTGTAGAAGAACGCCTCGGGATCGATGATCAGGCATATTGCATTCCACTTCTCACCGAACGAAAGCCACTTCGCCAAGTATAGGACAAAGTCCTCATAGGGTTGGAATAATGCGATGGTCAGGATAGGTCGGCGAGTCCTTGTTGAAATACATTCTAGAAACGTCAGCTAGATAGAAAGAATCCAGATTTGGGGGGTTTCTTGCTTACCCACTGTATACCTCTTCCCAACACCATGACCACCTTCAAGATGAATGATCAACCCATTGCCCTTGCTCCCCAAGGGATTTGAAGGCTGAGAGTCTACTAGTCCATTGATCGCTCTAAGCTTGTTCTTGTTCATGATTGGAACTGGGATGTCGCGGGGCGTATCTAGAGGCCTTATGTTTGCGACGGTGATGGGCACTGAACCAGCGTCAGTCAACTTTCTCAACAGAAAATCTAGGATGAGGAACTTACTCCAAGTTTTGCTCGACAGGATTAATGCGCTCAAGCACGGCGACACGAGGAGAAACTGGTCCAGCTTCAATACTTTTTGGGCGTCTTTGATGTGCCCGACTGCATTCAAGGATTCGCTGGGCTTCAAGATCTCACTAGGTGAAACCCGGTTGAAGGACCAATGGTGTTTTGGATATGGCTCTTCTCTCCCATATGTTCCGCTTACGATGATGCGTTCCGATATCTGCAAGTGATGCATAAGACACTGCTTTTCATACTGGGGTTCATGACGTATTAAAACTTACGTGCTGTTTTGAATCGTCCAAGCATTCGCCCTCGTAGCACATGTATCTCGAATCCGCCCTGAGGATATCACCCACTTGTTGCCCTCTCTCTGTAAGCTGCCGCTTTCTTTCCCCAGAGTCTCTCTCATCGTGCATCTCGGCTGGGCAGATGGCCAGCGACGTGACTAGCTGTTCCCCATCATATCGATCGACGATGATGGAGTTTGTGGCAAATCTTAGTTCTTCCGAAGGCCAGTGAACCTGGAGAAACCAATATTCGATTAACCAGCGTTGGGAAAGCTCATCGGATGGCTTTGATGGAAGCTTGGTAGATTTCCCTACTACGCACCCAAGCCATTGGTTATCCCACTGGGTGTATGCCAATGTGCCAGGCTTCATCAAAATCCACATGTCCTCGAACCTCACTGTGGGCTCGTTCGACGACAGCCTGTTTCTTGCTGCGAGATACTGTCGCTGGAATCGTGGCCGCAAAAATTGCAAGAGTACCTCGAGGTGCTTCAGTTTGATGGAATCTTCTTCCGACTCCATCACATGTTCAAGATCAGACATGTGATGCATCAAGCATGCGTAGGGCTCATGTACGACCAAAGTTGCCCCGGTCAAGATCTGGCTGCAATCTCGTCCATTAGCAGTTGCTGACCTTAGACCTGGGGAGACGCTTACCCGGGGTAGAATTGCACCACATCTCTGATGGTCTGTGACAGAGTCTCTGAATGCACGATCAGATGGCGGCTGTTGGTGTTAGTCATCGTGACATGCTCCAGCGCATCCTGGGGGTTTTCAGCATTCCTATTCGCCGCCCCATAGTCGACAGGATTGACGACAGTGACAACCTCGATGATCGAATTATGGCCTCCTTCCAGACTGATACGTTCGGCACTTGACAGAGGATCACTCTGAGAACAGCTGAGGATTGGGTGTTCTGACAACGCGGTCTCCAGCTCTGGATTGAAGCATTTTGTGGTGAACTGGATATCGATGGGCCCAGGCTGCTCTATTGCTGAAGCCATCTTCGTGATGGAAGTTGCTGGCACGGGATAACGCAAGTGGGAAATGTAGAGGTAGGAATGGACGCGTGCTTGATCTTTTGGATATCAAGTGTAACCCGGGAAAGAGGGGTAAAGATCCAGGGGGCTGCCGGGTGTGAAGGATTAATTCAACAAATATTTTGTTGTCCAATCATGCAGTGTCACGCGGCATATCTCATGCCAGAGGAGGCACTGATTATCGGACATATTGGGGGCCGAAAGCAGGCTGCGTGCCACCCCAGGCTCATCATTTCTCATTCTCCATCGACTTCTCCCCTGTTCTTTCTTTGACTTCGCCTGTTCATGTCTGAAAATGGCGTTGACTCCAAGACTCAGTATAACCGAGATGACAGCACAACCGGGGGCCGCTGAGTCAGAAGCTTTGCCTCCCCCCGAAAGTGCGCAGCTGGGGAGCTCTTCCGCCGGCCAAATCAAAGAGTTTCCTGAGATCATGATCGAGTTCAGAGACAGATATCCAGTAGAGCCCAAAGCACAAGCTGAGAGAGGTTGCAGCATCCGTTCAAAGGCCAGCTGGCATGAGGTCCTGAAAGTCTTGGACGATTCAGCAGCAGCATACGCCACGAACAAAGGGGTTAAGGGGGCGCTGAAGAAAACCAAAGAGTTTATCGAGAGCAAGGCGGATGCTGTCGAACGAGTCTCGAGCGTTGTTCCAGATGTCGACTATGCGAAACCAATTCTTGGTGCCTTGACTTTCCTACTTCAAGTACGTTCCTGCCCGCCAACCCCTTGCTCTAGCACAACTTGCTAAGGATAATAACAGGCATTTCAACAAACTAGTAAGGTCCGGGAGGAAGTCAAAGGCGGCATAGAAAAGCTCAAGATGAAGTTTGGGCTCGTCGAGGACTACATTGCCATGTATTCCACCAGCAAGAAGGTCGTGGACGCGGCAACAACTCTTTACATCACCATACTCAAGGCAATTGAAGAGGTTATTGGCTACTATACCCAGCACATGTGTGAGTGCTAAGTATACCCATCCACATCTAGATATTACCGTATTGCTAATATGATACAGTCACTAAGGGGCTAAAAGTCATGTGGGACGGTAAAAACTATGAAAAGGCACTCCTTGAATGCTTGGAAAACATCAGCAAGGATGGCAATGAGCTCATCCACGAAGCCGATACCGCCCACAAGCAAGTTACAAACAAAGTAGCCGAAGATGTCAAGACAGGTAAGCCCTGAGAGTTGGAGGCCTTGAAACCAGGTACCGTCATTCTAATAACGAGTGGAAAGGCTTGGATACTGTGAACACCATTGAAGAAAGAACTGAGAATATCGAAAAGCTGGTCAAGAGTGCCAACAACGGTATTCTGGGCATGGTCAAGGATCATATAATAGCAATGGAGGCCAGGCATGAAAGAGAGAGAGCCCGGCATGAGAAAGAAAAGGCCAGGGACGAGGAGGACAGGCGGTTCCTTCAGCGCCAGATTGAACGTCAAGACGGTGAGAATCCAGCAGAGGCCCCAACCGATTAATACTGACGAGGTGTAGCCGAGAATAAGGAGTTGAAGGAGCTATTCTACCGCGCCATCACGCCGGAGCCAATGCCCATGGCGGCACAAACTGTCGTCACGCAGCAAGATGTTCTCGACTTCCTAGACTCGGCAGACATAGAGATGACAGATATCGAGTACATCATATCTCAACGCGAGCTCATCATTGCAAGTGGTCATGACCGCACCGAGCAGATCATGAAGTCACCCCAGCTTCGAGAATGGCTGGTCCAAGCCGAGTCGAAGGAGTTACTGATCCACGGCAACTCGGAGCCCAGGCCCATCTCGCCCATCTCGTTCTTCTGCGCCTTGCTGATGCGGAACCTGCGCAGCGTGGACCAGTTCAAGTCCGTCGCCTTCTTCTGCGGCTGCCACCCCTACGAGGACGGCGGCGACGCCCGGCCGATGATCATGAGCCTGCTGGCCCAGCTGCTGCAGCAAGAGCGCTTCGACCTCGGCTTCGTCGACCACGAGCTGGCCTACCGGCTGGACGAGGGGGACATCGGAGCGTTCTGCCACGTCTTCGGGCAGCTCGTGCGCCAGGCGAAGAGCACGGAGAGTGTGTTCTGCGTCGTCGACGGCATCAACTTCTACGAGGGCCTCGAGGAGGAGGCGTGGCAGGACATGGCCTACGTGCTTCGGTTCCTGCTCGACTTGACCCGGGAATGGGGCGCCGTCTTCAAGATCCTGGTTACCAGCCCCTCGACTACGGATGACACGCGCCAGGCCATCGAGGATGGGGATTTCCTGGCTTTGCCTGAGCAGGCTGCGAACACCCTGGGGTTTAGTGACTTACGTTTCGAGCGGCAATGGCAGGAAGGCTTTCAGGATGGACAGCCATGACTGCCTTTGCAACTGTAAGACGTTATCACGAAAAGAAAAGAAAAAGAAGGGTTGGGGGGTCGGATTTTCTGAGTCTCAATGCAGGGCTTACTCAAGAGTCTTTTCATACTTTGGCTTCATGTTACTAGCATCGCACAGCTCGACAATGCATTCCTTGTTCCATACAGATCTACCAGTCTTTTTCGAAACGAAGTAGCATTGGTGTTGAGAGGCATCCAATCTTTGGCCTCGGGAAAGAGATCCGAAAAAGCATCCTCCAACTTCACCCCAAGTAGAAACAATATAGACGAGCCATCGAGTGCGTGTGTGTTGCAATAGAGCCCGCCCTCCCCCACATCTAAAAGGATTCACCCAACATCTAGGCCATACTGTTCACAGAAGGCGGGAAACAAAACAGCTCATACCACGGCCCATGATCCTCCGCCTCGAACGCCGCGTAATCCCTACCCCGCGGCGACACCCAAGCGAGCCCACCACCTTCTCCAGCACTACCCGGGCCCACCGCCTCGAGCTGGGCGCGGCCGAGGGGGCGGCGGGCGAGGCGGTCGTAGAGCGCGGGCAGGCACGGGATCTCGACGTACTGCCAGCCCATGCGGCCGTGGGGCAGCTGGTCGTCGAAGGCGGCGAGGCGGCGCAGGCGGTAGTCGGAGCGCTCGGCCTCGGCCACGACGGCGACGGCGCGCGTGTCCACGTGCCCGTAGGCGGCCGGCCAGCTCTTGGACGCGGCCTCGCGCTCCCGCGCCCCGCGGTACCGCTGCAGCACGTCGCCGTCGACGTGCACGAAGTAGTCCTGCCAGACGTGGCCGACGCGCTGCTCGCCCTTGGGCGGGCGCGTTTTCTTTGCGCCGGCTTCTTGCGGTGGTGATGGCGGGGGTTTTGGAGGCTTCTCGGCTTTTGTTTTCTGTCCTTGTGGTTCCTGGTCTTGCGGCTCCTGATTTTGTGGTTTTTCATTTTCCTCTTCCTCCTCCTCCTCTTCCTCCTCCTCCTCCTCCTTCTTTTCTACCTTAGCAGTGTTGGTGCTGTGTCTCCTTTTCCTGGTGCAGTTGCTGTTGTGTTTATGAGGGCGAGAACACTGAGAAGACTTGTGGTTGAGGTACGCGTGGATCTGTTCCTTGTGGTGCTGACGTACTTGTGCTGTTGTGAATCCCGCGAGTTGGTGGTCTTCGACGACGACGAGCTCGAAGGCGCATCTAACCATCTTATCAACCTCGGCCTTCTTATTGAGCTCTATCTTAGCCTTTTCATCGAGCTCAGTCCTCACATCAGACTCGATATTTCTACCTGGCTCGACCTTGAACTCGATGATGTCGCGTATGTGTTTCTTGTAGGCCCTCCAGAGCCTCTGGTCGTCGAAGTTGGTGCGGTAGATCGTGAAGCCCCATTTTCCAATGCGCTTCGTATTGGCCTTGTTGAGCTCAAGCTCGGCCAAGAGGTTCTTTAGTTCACTCATGATGGGCTCGTGCAGATTTCGAGGTATCTTGCATTATTGGGTTCAATGAGGAGGGCAAGGTCAAAGGACTGCCCACGACAGGAGTGGTCATTTGAGTGGCCAGTCAAGCTGCTTCACATATTTACCACTCCAGGTTTCTCCGATACGGTATAAGGATAAAGCAACCTAGCATTACTATAAGGAAAGTCTATTTATAGCCTTTAGTCTGATTGGTTATGACCGTTGCTATATGAAACTCTAATCCTACTCCATCCAATTGCTTACTAAGTATTAGTTCTTTCTTAACTTCGGTTCAGTCACTCCGCAAGAGAGTAAGACCAATAACGGATAGATGGCCCTCAAATATGATGAACTAAAAAAAATAGCAGATATCATACCTAACTATTCCACTCACAAGCACCAGTCAACTGCGACAGCGTATGGCTGTGCGCGTTGCTCTCCGAGTATGAGTAAGTTCTTCGGTTATACAAGATGTACCGTTAATGTGTCGTCCAAACCAAGCATGAAAATATCTTTAATGCCCCCTTCTCTCGTCTGATTCGTTTTATGTCTATTAGCAGTCACTACTTCTTCGCAGCAATCCTCAGTCTGTCATCAGATCAGGGGGTCGGAATCAAAGGGTATATAGCAAACCGTCCTCCCTTGCGAGTCAACGGCAGGAAAAGCGTCGGCTAGCGAACCAAATATACGGAGCTGGTTTGCGGTTCGTCTCGCATCCCGAGAGCTCAACGTGCCGTGCCGGTGATAGGTGCGGGCAAAAGCACGTGGGGTGCGGCATGCATCCCTATATGTAGTACCAGTGTCTGCATAGTTGATTTCACTCTCGTTGCTGTAATTCCTGCCGTCGGAGCCCTGATCATGAGAATGAAGCAAGCAAAAGCGTCTTCACCCCCCATGGATTTTCATCTATGGCGTTTTCAGCTGGTTCGGGGAATCCCATCTAAGCCTTTCGCGGCAGCTGCATGCATAACGTCAAAATTAATTGCATGCGATTGAGCCGACTTGGGCACTCTTTTGGCAAATCGGATGGCGGCTTTCCCTATCAGCTGGGCAACATCAAGCATCCCTCCTCATGTATGTATGATTCATCCCTGCCGGCAACTCGACGAGACCAATGCATATTTGTGCTTGTGCATTGGATATCCTTGGCACGCTAATCCTCCAGTGTCCCTCCTGCGGCAATTGCCGCCGAAGACAGGGTCTCTATTGGCTGCAAGTGGGAAAGCCCGCAAGCTATGTTCGTCTGGCAAGCTGAACAACCCTTCCCAGTCCCAATACGATATACCATGTACGATGATCGTTGCCAGATTAACCCACCAACGAAATCAGACGTGAGGGAAATCGCGTCGTGTGACAGGATGCTCCCGTTGAACGACGCGCTTCTCGCTTCTTCGTGGTATGATTATCTCGTCACTACGGGCTCTCGTGTGCACTCTCCTATGGCTAGCAACTTGTTGTTGAATCTCAACTCTCAAAACTTTGCGCCATAGAGAGAGAGAGAGGGGGAGAGAGGGAGGCAAAGAGAAACGGCAGATCCAATTCGACTTCGCCATGGCTTCGTTCATAGAATCATCGCTACGCCTGATATTCAAGCGCAAGCCGCGGCAGGGCACCATGAAGTCAGACGTAGAGAGCGCAGCAACAGCATCGGCCCCATCCACATCTGCCGCAGCGCCGCGAACATCGGCCACGTTGTCGTCGACCGTGGGGGCGAACTCAGCCCAGCACCTGCATGCCCGAGATTTCGGAAACGGCGACGGCGGCCATCGCCAGGGCGCCGTGATCCCCATTGACGACCCACTCACCATGTTTCGACTGATGTTGGGCATCACAGATGCGCCGCGACTGGGGTTTGCCGAGCAGAACCCAATCGGCACACGGCCGGCTTCCAACATTGGCATCTACGCGCGCGTCGTGCATTCGGAGCAGACGTCCAAGGACAGCTTCAAGGTCAGTGGGTCCGGACCTTTCTGTGGTGGGGGAGCTGACTTACGGTTCGCTTGTTGAGCCAGGTCTTTTCGACCGTCATCAATGCTTGCTACTTCCTGCAGATCATCGTCGCCGCCTCCTTGACGGCCATGGGCGCCGCTGGCGCAAACAACCACGCCATCACTGCATTCGGCGCTATTAACACCATAATCGCGGGTTTTCTGACCTTCCTCAAGGGATCGGGTCTTCCGGGTCGACTCAAGTACTACGGCAATGAGGTTCGTAGCTCTGCGATTACCATCCCGGTACAGTCATATCCCTTGAAGCTGACAGTCGGAGTTGCGGTTTCCAGTGGAAGAAGGTCCGTGAATACATCGAACAACGCGAACGAGATTTCTCGCGCGAGGGCTGCACGCTGGACGTCCACGAGGTGGTGGATACCATCGAGAAGATGTACATGCACGTCAAGGAGGAGATTGAAGTCAACACCCCCGACGGCTACACATCCGTGACGAACTCGAGGCGGCTGGAGCAGGACAACATGGGCAAGATCGGCGGCTTCGACACGTCCCAGCTAGAAGGGATAGCCAACAAGCTGACAGGCCTTGACGGCACTATCAAGAGCCTCAAAGAGCACGTAGAGGTCAGTGTCTAGCGCCCTATACTTTCCACGATGTGAGACTCACCCGAATACCTGGTGCAGAGCCGCGCTCATGGAGTAACTGAGAAAATCCATGAACGCGAGAAACAGGTTGTGGACGAGATTCGCGGCTTCGAAAAGGCGATTGTGAAAGACGTTGAAGATCATAGAGACAAGCTGGAGCACGAGGTCAGAGAGCGCAAGGCTCAGATAGTGCAGGTGGTGGATGAGGGACTGCACGCGTTGGCTCCTCATGAGAATCGACGCAAAGAAGGAGGCGATACTGCATCATGATAATGGCGACATGGAAATACGACATCACAATACCACACTGCATTATTACTCAGCGAAGCTAATACGACTGGAGCCGTGACACAGCTGATTACAGCGAAGTCGGATCCGCGGGGTTAATGCTGCCGCATCATTATTGGAAGGTTGGATTTTATTGACGCAGACCGGCGTACACGTCGACCGACGTCGAGTATAGCGAACTTGGGAAGCCTCCTCTCTATCTGAATGAGCGCGTGGCACCAGCCTGTAAAGGCGAACTGTCGCGAAGTCAGAGCCATCATCTCAAACGAAGCGTGTTCGCCTGGTGGGTGTCGCAAGTCTCAATTGTATGCATGATAGCCAGGGCCCCCGTCAAAGCGCTGCAGACTCGAGATGCCGGTACTTGTCGCAGGGGCTGCTCGAGTCATCTCCAACGGTCCAACCAGACCATGCGGGAGACGAGATGAACCATGTCACGTGTAGGGTGTAGGCCCATTTCCGATAAGCAGGCTTCCCAATGCTTCACGAAGCAATGGACATTGTACAAGCAAGCCATCTTCACACTCACTTCGCTGTTGGCAGAAAGAGTGGGTCGATATTCAATCTCTGTTAGAGACTGTTGTTCACTTCAGCTTCAGCCCGTAGACAGTGGACCCAGTAGCCCCCCCATGTATAGTAGTAAATAAGAATGATTGGCTAAATTATGATTAGTGCCAAGTCATGGGGGAGTGCCCAATGGTGGTTCTCTTATTGGTCTGGTCGACAACGTGGTGGTGTGGATGCGTTGCGGCAAGACTATGCGAGCTGTGCATAGATGCTGTCCAGGATGCAAGCAAAGAAAGGCGAGAGTTGAGGAATCGGACATGACGTCAGGGCATACAACCATGGGGAGAGAGCAGAGCCAATGTAAGCATGTGCAGTGAAGTGACCCAGACTTGAGTTGCATACTTACCTACTGTACAAGTGAAATCGAGGGTTCGGCAGAAGTTGAGATTGGGTTGCTGTTGTCAAATGGGAGGACCCACGTTGAGCATTGATTGGCTTCCGGTTTTAGAAACGCTGTAAGGTTAGTGTTAGTGGCGGGTGTTTTGGGGAGGGGGGAGGGAACGGCGGGAAGGGAGAGAGGATTGAGCGAACCCTGAGTTATTCTATGAGTCCGTTCCTGTAGGTCAAGTCCTGACTCTTTCGTACTGTGGCGGGCAGCGACGACCTCTATCAAGTACTCGAGACTCTAAACACTGCACACTGTGACTAGGTTACTTACGACGGCGGGCAGGCGGGCGTATGATAAGGCAGGCAGGCGGGCAGGCAGGCCTAGGGTCAGTTGATCAGCCATGCATCCATCCCTCAACCGTTGATTGATCACCACACCAGGCTTCTTCTTATCTTCCCTCCTTCTCCTACAGTCCTACTTACTTGCTACTTCGCATCCCCCCCTCCTCACCTACCACCTACCTCACTAATCAGATCAGATCAAGCCAGGAGCTGCACTCCTGGAACTTATCCTCCTCCGTTTTAATCCTTTAGTCCGTTGCATTCCATTGACTGCACTGTATACGCTTGCGGGTGCTCGGCTGTTGGGAAAGCAGGGAGACGACGAGAAGCAGAAGAAGAAAAGAGGTGAGCTTGAAGCTGGTGTTGGCGAGCGGCTTGGCAATGCACTGTAGTGCTGTAGTGCTGTAGTGCTGCTGTAGTGCTTGAGGGCTAGAGACAGACAGACTTACTACTTACTTACTTTCTTATCGAGGGGCAGCGCTAACGTCACATCTTCTTTCCAAAGTAACTCCGCTATCCGCGAGTCGAGCTGTCAACCCTGCCTTTTCTCCTTCATTTGCGACTGATCAACGGCTGCTTTTGATCACATCAAACGTGCCTCCAACTCCGACCCGCCGCCGATTCGGTTTTTGTGTCCATACTGTCTGACCCCAAGCTTGTGTTTTTTGCCTTGTCCATCCGCCCGGAATCCGTGTCCTCGCGTACCCCCATCATGGCGTCCGCACCGCCCGACACTATCAACGAGGACATTCCTCAGAACGACAGCGGGAAGCTGAGGACCTTTATTGGCATCTTGAGAAGGTGAGCATGCTACACTTACTTGCGCAACTGCATGTCCATCTGCAAGCCAGCATTCCCGGATTAGGCACCTACCCCCTTCATACGAGTCTAACGCGTCCCGCTTTGCCAGATTTATTGGTGTCGCCGATCTGGCAGCTGTCCGCTTCTCTCTCCCGTCTCAACTCCTCGAACCAAGACCGAACCTCGAGTACTGGACTTATCTCGACGTCCCCAGCGCCTTTGCCGCGATAGGTACCGCTGACGAGCCCGTCGACCGCATGTTGGAGGTATTACGCTTCTGGTTCACCAAGGACTTGAAATACGTCAAGGGCAAGCCCTGCAAACCCTACAATTCATGCCTCGGCGAGTTCTTCAGGTGTACTTGGGATGCCGAGAACAACGCTCCCCCATCACCTCTCCCTCGTCCACCGCAGGTGGCAACGTGAGCAGCGCATCGTCCACCAAGTCGGGCAAAGGCGTCGTCTCTTCTGCTGCTTCCACAGTATCCGTTCCGCCCATGTCAGAGAACCCGACTTCGGGCACGACACGCATCTCGTACCTGACAGAGCAGACTTCGCACCACCCTCCCGTCAGTGCTTTTTACATCAGCTGTCCCGAGAAGGGCGTCCACGCCCGGGGCTACGATCAGATTTCGGCCAAGTTCACCGGCACTACTATCAAAGTTGCACCTGGAGAGCACAACCTGGGCATCTTCATCACTCTCGAGAAGCGCGACAACGAGACGTATCAGCTTACACACCCTGCCGCACATCTGGGAGGCATCCTCCGCGGCTCTCTCAGCGTCAGCGTGGGCGAGGCGGCCTTTGTCACTTGTCCCAAAACTAAGATAAAGTGCATCCTGCAATACGTCGAGGATGGCTGGCTAGGCCGCGCCCAGAACAAGGTCGAAGGCGTCATCTTCAAATACGACCCCGACAAGGATGACAAGATACGCATCAAGGATGTGCCGGACAAGGACGTCTTGGTGAGACTGTCTGGCAACTGGAAAGAGAAGATCGTGTTCACCCATGGCCCCAAGCCAGTGGTATGTGCCACATTGACCTCTGCTGAAGCCTGGGGCTCCCCCATCACTGACCTTCGTTTTAGGACTCGCACCCGCCCGAGAAGCAGACAGTTATCATCGATTTGAACCCGCTAGAAATGGCCCCCAAGAACCTGCCGCCAATGGACAAGCAGGCCGAGAATGAGTCTTTGACTCTATGGGATGGTGTGACCCAAGCCATTGTTTCCAAACAGTTTTCCAAGGCGACGACCGTCAAGCAGGATCTTGAGGAGAACCAGAGAGAGAAGGCGAGAGAGCGGGAGCGCAACCAGGTGACGTGGCAGCCAGTCTTCTTCAGCCAGGTCACGGATAAGGGTGGCAAGCCCGATCTTAGCGAGAAGGGCCGCCAAGTTCTCGAGAGGATACAGAAGGGTGACTGGAGCTTGGACGGTATCTCGTAATCTATTCTTCCCGTAGTACGGTAAGCAGAACAACTTGTGAAGGAGTAGAGCGCTTCGGACAGAGAACTCACGTAGATGGGGATAGATGGACAGATGGCTCGGGGAGATATGACGATATACATGCACACGCAACAACGGAAACATACCTAACTACTTTGAGCCCACACACACACAGAGAGAGAGAGAGAGAGAAAGCATGGCGAGCCTTTCGTTCGGCATTGTTTTCCTGATTTCGACGGGGCATATGGTCATTTGCATCTTATTTACTGTGGCTGGCCGGTAGCTGGTGGCAGATTGAGTAGCAGGTTGGGCTGATTCATGGCGTTTTTGTTTTCCGTCGGGCATATAGAGAGGTCCCCTATTTGGTTGGAACCCGAGGCACAAGGACGCTATTTATTCGATATAATTACTAACCAGAACTTTTACCCCCATGTGTGTGTCTTGTCACATGTGTCATGGTTCTTTCTTTTCATATCTGAGAGACAGGAGATGTCCGGTTGCAGTAGGAGAGGCTACTACTACCCTTGTTGGCAGGCAGTCTTGACTCAACCGCGAGACGATTTGCCCAATGAACAACAGGCCCGCCCCCGTTCTCTCTCTCTGTCTGTGTGTTTGTGGTGGAGGGAGGAGGGGTTTGGCATGAGCAGGGAGCCCACCTTCGTCCTGGTCGACGGATGTAGCTTATTATAAGCCCCTAGTATGGGCATTGAGAGACATCAGGCCTATCTACGGTTGATGTATATGCCACTGCCACGGATGAGGCAGAGAAATGAGACACTTAGGTTTCTGTATGGCAGTACCAGAGTGGATAGGGTGTGAGCCTGATGGTGAATGAGTGGTAATCGAATGCTCTGCAGGAACAAGGGTTACTTGTGTGTCAGCCTCGCCTCCAAAGAAAGGCATAGCCTGGGAAGGGGACGGAGTGTCCAGTTGATGTAGGGGGGGAGGAGTGTATATCTATGACACAAGCACTGGGGAGGACCTACGGGATTCCGTTCAGCTCTCCTTTCCCAGCTCATAGCTTCACTATCCCTCAAGTGAACTGGTAACACACCTAGATAGCAGCTCATGCCTTCATTAACGGAGAAGTCATGGCCACAAACGTAGTGACAGAGTCACGTTCTGCGATTACACCACCCTCCGATATTGGTGACGTTCATTCCAGTATGCAAGCGCATTACTGTAGTAACCCGCCTGTTTCGCAAAGCTGTTATTAAAAACATATGGGCTAGACTTTACAGCACAGTGGGGGGCGGGGCAGGCGCTGAGGGCGGAGCACCTACGCCACATTGAAAAACCTCACCGAGGGTTGGTATGGGGCAGTTGCATATTATTTTATTTACATTATACGTACAATACGAGCCACACAAGCCACACAAGCCATACCCATGCGAGCCACAAGCCATACGCACACAAGCCATATAAACCATATAAACCATACGCATACGAACTATACACATGTATGGCTTATGTGGCTCGTATGCGTATGGCTTGTGTACGTATGGCTTGTGTGGCTCGCGTGCGTACAATGTAAATGAAATAATAATGCAACTACCCCAGTAACCCTTAGGTGAGGTGTTTATGTGGCGTAGGTGCTCCACCCTCAGCTCAGAGCTTGTCTGATTCACGATAGAAACCGGACGAAAGCTACTTCTAGCGACAACGATGACAAACTGCTATAAGGTAGGGTGCATTTCCCCATCAAGTTGGCTGCTCAGGGCCTAGTGCCTATTGCATATTCGACAGCCAAACAGACACGACTATGTGGTTGCAATTTTGCTGCTTGGCGAATTCTAACTAGAACCGACAGTTCAGTGGCAGGTTTGAAATGACATCCCGTCGACGAAAAGCCACCGCGGCACGCCGACGTGCCACAAGGCGCGGGTCCTTGACGTGTCCAGAAAAACACGCATTGAAGAAAGTGCCTGCCCACATTGCATTGGGAGATGATGCACAACACAGTACGATACTCGCCATACGGGTACAAATGGAGGCCTTGTAGTCTATCTCATTGGCTATGGAGAGATATTCAAGACACGTCCGGCTTCGCCGAGAATCATAACGAATCTAGAAGAGTGCTGCCAAAGCTGTACAGAGGAGCTCCTGGAGCAATCCGTTGCCCAGCCAAGCACAGATCATCACCGGTATCGCGGCCACACTCATCAGGCCGACTGCAATGCTTGCATGCCGTGGCTCCATACTTAATGAGTACGACAGAACTCATTCACCAAGGATCCGTATCGGTCAGGTCAACCACATAGGCCGCGAAGGTCTTGGAAATTGTCAAACTGGTCTTCGGGGATTGCAGCCAACCCATGAAAGTCTTTTGGTTGTATGTGCATGGTGGAAGAATGTGCCATGGTGAAGTCGTTTCTAAAAGTCTCGCCAATCCTCTTAGTCTGGGGTAACTCTAATCTTGCCTTCTAGTTCTTCCACTGCTACGAATTATTCACATTCAATCATGCATTATCAAGCACTTGCAGTCGCAGGGTTTTGATAATAGCTATTACCTGCAAATCTACTGGTCCAAGTTCGGGCATGTCCAACTACAAAACTCCTTAAAATACGTGCACACCAAAAGACGCGTCTTGAGTTTTCATCTTTGATTCCCACTGCTCAGAAAGCTTGCCTAGTCCGATGATGGAGGGGTGTCACATCTCATATCTCCGCAGTGACGGTTGAGCGTTCTCCCATCCCTGCAGTTCTTAACACAGGTGTCTGGATCGGCGCAGGATTGTGTCCTAGTCTGCTCTACCCGGTGGCCGCAGCTGTAGTAGTCCGTGTAGATGACGCACATTTCTTTGATTCTACGGAGTAGTTAGAGGTGATATGCTATTCTCGTGCAGTACTTCAAACTCACGGGGTTTTATATAGAAGATGGAGAGAGAAAACTGGCTGGGAGGGATATGCTTAAGCAATGTTGCTTGCTTGATACAAGAAATGAGTGAGAGATGCTTCATCTGTCAAACTGATCATGGCCGGCCGGTAAGAGTTTAGTTGCGGGGTCGTATGCCAAAAGAAGGACTCGCATATTGCATATGGCCATATTGAAACGCTGGACATTGAGCCTTGTGTTTATTACTACTGCTTCCTCTTCGAAACTTCCTCAGAACCAGTGCTGGCCGTCTTGTTTTACGCTTTAGTATGGCTCTCCCGCTTTACATCCCACGTTGCGCCAAAAACCCCCTTCACCCCCTCCACCCACCACCACTTGATCAGCCAGTGAGGATTCAAATCGAAGGCCCATTAGTATCTATCCAGAAACTTCTTCCGGAGGTACCATGGCATATTAACGCCTGCGACTCAGAGTTTCCGCAGCCGGCTGCCTCAGAGCTCGCAAAACTGACATATCGGGCTATCTATGGACAATACGTCCGCGCGGATGTCGAGAATGATTTAATCGTGCGAGATGAGTACCTAGGCTGGGTGGACCAGAAGAAGTACGAAAATGTTTAGCCATTTCGAGACCCCTCGTCTTTATTAAACTGCTAATAATCAATCGGTACAGTGAAATTGACTATTACGGCGTTACATTTGATCATCTTGTTCCGACCGACGAGCACTTCCCGGAGGTACTGCAAATCAATATCTGCGAGATAGATATGGATCAAGGAGAGTACGCGAATACGTACCTTCCTTTCACGGTAGAACCGGCGGAATATATTGGGAAGAAGGTATTGGCGGTACCAAGGTGCTGTCAAAAGAGGAAGGGAACTACCGACCGGTCGAGAGTAAACGGTTCAGTGACGCACAAAGAGCTTATTCGACAAGGTTTCGATCAGGAAGTGATAATGAAACTGTTGATAGCCTACGGGATATACTCTACGAAAATTCCTACGAAGCGGTTCGACGAGGTTCCTCAACCACAGACAAGCATAGCTCTCAAGGAGGCAGGAGAGCCTACGGCTCTTGCCGGATCCTTGGCTGCCGCAAAGAAAGACACTTGAGGGAGTATTGTCCGCATGGATCGTGACACCGCGAGGTGTCGGGTCGGCTTGTTTCTTTTGTGTCTCGCTATCGTCACTATTGATCTATTCTATGGAAGGGGTCGGGCGGCGGTCGGAGAATTGCACTCGTCCTTGCTTGCTTGTGGGAATTCTGAGCAATGAGCAATCAGGTCGGTCGGAATGTCCGGGTGTGGAAACAGGAGGTCGTGATCTGTGAGAGAAAAGAAGTTGGAGAAATAGATCTGTATCTTATATTCGCTTCGTTGTTCCTACGTATGGAGGTTTTCAGGATCTGAAATCCGGGTGTCGCTGTCGAGGCGGCCGTTTCTGATTGCCCCAAGTCGCCCCACCAATCAGGACCCGGTCGCGGGGTCCGACGTTGTTCCTCGACCCAAGATCGCAGCTCGTCTTATTAATCATCTGAGAAGATTGCGCATCGGCCTTGCATCGCTCCTTTTCGAGGAAAGCACCAGAGTGCGGCTTCTCGGGATATGTCTAACTAACCCGGGGGAGGACCGATGAGAGCACCACCGAACTATGTAAGCAGCCTGCTGAGCCTCAGCGTTGCCAACAAGCAAGATATCGCACCTGACTGCCCATAACGATGGATCGCCTACTAGTGGGGGTACTTATTCATTTGTACCGCCCATCATCCGCTCGACGGCAAACCCCGAACCGCATACCACCAACGCCGATGCCGCATATGCTCCGCCTACTGCGACTCCGAGCCCCGGTGGTTGATCACAAGCACGGGTTTAAGTGAGAGCAGCGAAGACTGAATGGGCAACGTGCGACGCCCAACCGTCACACCTTCACGGCTAATGAAGATGGCTCGAAGTTAGAGAATGACGATTATTTGCAGCGAAGGAAAACGAGCTCTCGTCTTTGTTGTGTCCCAGCATCGACAGCACCTTACCTCGTACTTCCTCAACATAGCTACTGCAACTTTCAATATCGAGAAAGGTTAGCCGCCTAGTCTTTTACGGACGGTCCTCGTTAATGCTGTGTACTCGATTGGCCATCCCGTCAGCGGTGTGCCGGAGTTCGACTAAAGCTAATTCGAACCTTATAGTAGCAACGTCTTATTAGCCCTACTAAAAACACACAACCCGTACTACAGCTCCTCAGACCATAATACTGATGGATTGGTGCTGGCACTCTCTGATCGGTGGGATGCGCCACCGAACAGCACGCGGCCTAGCTTCGAAATGGGGGAGCCAGCATACAGAAGAACTGTATGCATACGTAAAAGATCACATATATGCAACTGTACAATACGAATAAAAGGCTGTTAAGTGTGTGTAATAGGTGGGATGGATTGATCATAGCTGTCTGAGTCTGCTCGGCGCTCCTTTGGCCCCTTATATGGCCAGATACTCGAGCCTCCCATATTACCTAACAAGCTTTTTCTGCTGTCAAGATCCTAACCCTGCTATACCACATATTCTCCTATAAGTTTCTTAAAACGGAAAAAGAGATATATCCGCTATACGAATTATAACTTACAGCGCAACAGAACCAGATAAACATAGCCCTCTTACTCCTCATACATCGCTTCGTCTCATATCGTGGCTCTGCGCTTTACTGGTTCTTTAGCCTAGGTGGTGTGCAGATACAGTTGCAATCCCTCCGTAAACGACCGCGGATCCAAAGGATCTCATAACCATAATCTCTAATAGCGACAAGACTCTATTCGCCGACAAGCCAGCTTGACCCGGGACAAAGACCTCCATATTCAACTTTATTATATCTGCGAGTTGGGACCAACGATCCGGCCAAAGCACCACCATGCACGGCCAACTGCTGACTGCGCTGGCTCTTCCGTTCCATCTGCCAAGCGGCCCGATGGCTTGCATGAATATGTTCCCATGCTGCAAGTCCTTCAATCCTGGCTAGACACCGGCCTTTTCTGGCGACGGCCAACGGGAGGCGGTGATGAGCGAGCCATTGACCAATCTCCATGGTGAGCGCATGAACCTACGCTTCGAGAGTAACCGTCGGCTGCAAGTCAAGCTCTCACTCCAGCGCTCAGCCCATATGTACCCACTGGACTGCAGACTTGGTGCCATGCAGAATATGTACATCCCCCGTCGAACTTGTGCTTGCAGTCTCGTCCTGGCAACTCTGTCAAAAGATAGGTGTAGCGGCGGTGGCTGTGGGTGAGTAGCAACCTTCTAGGTTATAAGGTGTTCTAGCAGAACAAGGAAGCTTAAACCTTATCCCGTCGACCCCTTTTTTAACTTGACCTCTATCGTCCATGGCGGCCCTTGGCGTCAGGCGGTACCCGCGCCTCGGTTTAATCTTGTCAGAGAGCACGGAGTATAGAGCCTTGGATAGTCAGTCACTTAGGGTTAGCATCGGCAAATGAGAAAATAGAATGAGGCATAGCAGAGACGTTAGTGCAGATCTCGGCCCTGCCGCGATAAGCAATGAATATATTATTATCCACTGAATGGATAACAACGGCGTTCAATCCTCCCACGAGGGAGCAGTTCTAATTAGACTTCGAGGCGGAGCTTCGAGGCGGAGCTGAGAGTCGTAGTGCACCGGCGCACGTGAGGACCGGGAAGCATTCCTGGCGAAGCTCAATACTTGGTTTGCTGCTGGATGGTGCTGTACCTGCTTACTTGCACCCTTCCATGCTGGATTTCATCCGTCACTCACTTGCTCAGTGTAATAAACAAGCCGCATAACACAACAGGCCCCATCTCGAAGCGCTGGGGTCCTCCCTCCGGGCCCGATAATATCCAGCCATGCTTCACATGTCGCTGGTGACGGTCGCGATCCAAGACTGGTAAATTACGGCCTACAAGTGTTTGTGCCAAGTTTGCCCCGTCCAACGGAGGGCGAGGTCAGGTGCCATTGGCATCGTGGCATGTCGCGACTAGTTGTTAGACTGACTAATAGCATGTACTCAATGTAACTGCATCTTGGAGTGCCTTGCAAGATATGCCCGTTCTTCGAGCGTCTCTCTGTCCGTACTCAGTGCGCAGCACGTTCAAAAAATCATCTACAGACACTCGAGGGAGTCGGGAATCGTCTATCCAGTGATCATCCCGGCCGCCGCCTCCCTCGGAGCAGCAGTATCGGCGGCGATATCACCACAGCTCAGTGAGCGGCCTCACATGCACAAGCAAATAGGGGTCTGGTACCCTCCAGTGGTCCCAACCTCCTTGCTGTGACGGTCTATGTATGGCATCGAGCACCATGTCACCCCGTCCCTCCTTCTCCCCACACTCGAAGGAGATATACAACTTCACCGCCAGTTCCTTGCTATATGACCTGATGACAGAACGGGCGCTTGAGATAACTCGTCGTCGTCGTTTCGCACAGGGCCGGGGTTAGAATCTTTGGAAGGCTAACTGCCAAGTTCATATAGCATCTAGCGCAACGTAGGCTTACGAATCCTCCCTCGACTGAAGCACGCGATCTATTCGGGTCACGATACCGGATACCGAATACCGATGCTGATCACTATTCCACTCGGCGAGGGCACCGATAGGCTACTTGACCTTGAATGCTACTGCAACCTCATCATGTCATGTGCTGGATGCAAGTATAGTATACCATCATGGCATTCATCCTCTCACCCCTCCTCCACTTTAGTCATCCACATGTACCTTCGCCGGCCACTTGCCTGCTTGACTCAATTCGCGTTTCTCCCCTTTCGCCCTTTGGTGATGATCCATTGATCTACGGTTGCAGTGACAGGTCGCAGGGACGGAGGGTTTGATTGGAAAAGAGTCGAACACGAGCTCGATGGCGACAGAAGTGACTAAGAATCGCGGAGATCTGCAAATAAGTGCCGGGCGCGCGCGCGCGACTCGTTTGCGACGTTGCGCATGGAGTGGCAGTGGTGCATTGCTAACTATAGCAAAAGCGCGCAAATATAGCACAGCTATCGCCACTCCGATACCCAGTGTAATATGTAGTGTGTAAGGAAGGGGGGGTTCAGGGGTCGTCGTTGCAAGTACCGTACAGGAGATTTGGAAAGGTCCCTGGCACTGGCCGGCCGAGACGTAGGGGTCTGTCTGGTGGTGTGCGTGCTGCATATGCGCACAAATTGGGGTCAGAAACAGAAAAAAACCGACGGAATGCTTCTGCCAGTCGGGCGCGTGGTGAGGTGAGCCCATCATGCTTTGAGCAATATCTGGGTCGTGCCTGTTTTGCATGCATCACTCAGTGTAGCGCAGTGCCGATCTCTGCCACCTGTTCGGTTTTATTTTCCGAATCTAGATATTTGCATTGTGATGAAAATAAACACTGCGAACCGGATCCGAGCGGGCTTGGTATGGCGTTGAATCTTGACTCGCCAAGCGACCGTCAGGGTTGCAATGTATGCGGGATGTGGTGCTTCCAGATAGCTTCGAGAAGGATTTGGCCAGGATTGGGAACGGACGAAGATTCAATAGATTCATGCTAGGACCCTTCTTTGAGGGGAGTGACCTTGGGGAGCGGATATGGTGAAGAAAAGGGCAGTGATCGGCAGGCGGCGAGGCTGTGCTGTTGCTTGATCGTGGCATTATGATGTAATGTGCGGGACAATCCTACATAGACGTCTCCGAACACGAGCGACTTTGCGTCCCCTTGAAGGGCTCACACCGTCGACATCCAAGAAGCCCACCCAAGTGGCAAATCTGGTATGGGCAATCATAGAGCGGCACCGATATAAGTTACGGGGTTCAGGAGTCGGTCGGCGTTGGAGGCCGTGTCGTTGAGACAAGGGCGCCGGTGCTGGGAACCGTAGCGCGCGGATCCGCCTGAAACATTAAGGCGACGGAATCCAAAGTCTATACCGAAAAGTCGTACCAGTTGTCGTCAGCAGGGACCGGTCACCCCGTCAACTAATTGTGGATGAGATGCAGAGAGCAGGCCAAAACCGGGTTGCGAGAGAAGGACGGGCTTTTGATCTATGATGCGGTGAGGAAGCCTCCCAGTAGACACACCACCTGCTCATCGGGCTGTGATTCGCTGTCGGGTTCCGGAGCCACGAGAACTCGGCAGCGAGCTGCATACCCCCATTGATCAAACACGCAGCAGCGCGTTTTAGTTGGTGCTTCTCACTATTCAATAGAATTCACGGAATTCCTGTCATGGTATGCAGCGTCGCAATTGTGACGCAAATGGGTCAATAAAGGCACCGACAAGCTACGTATGAATCCGAGATAGTGTGGGTAGACACGCAGATGATATCCGACTAATCGGCGCATGGGCGGCTGGAAGTCCATTCCATTCTTCCCACCCCACAATCAGCAATCAGTTGCTAGGTTGGTTGTTGGTCAGTGCAAGCCGCAAGCCCTGCCCTTGGCCTTGGAAGGAAAGCCTTTTCTGATGCCGCCATGCAACCCTACGATGCAAGCAGTCAATACTTCGCGAGTAGTGGCCCGACTGAGGATGGATTCCGGAGTGGCGCGACCGGGTGCAACGCTATAAATTTTCGCGGCAATCACCGCAATGCCTATTGGTCAGATATCCGGGGCACAGTGCCAGGGTCAGTGGACGACGATGTGTACTGATGCTGGGGCTGTCGCTGAATTCCTCATGGGCAATCTACCCTTGCGCAGCTGTCACTACCACCTTTTTCAGGAACAGGAAAGGTCAAGACGAGAGTGTAGCAGTCAAGAAATGAACCCCCCTCCCCTAGGGGACCCATCGTGCAGAGCCATGGTTCTTCGAAACTGTAGCCTTCGTCGACGGGGAACAGATGTCTCATCAGGCTCTCTTGCAAAGTGGGTTCTTTCAGCTCGAAGCCCACCTGTTTGTGGGTTGTGTTTGATAAAGGAAAGAACCAGCTGGCCGGGAAGGCTTGTCACGATGCGGACGGTGATAACCCTTTCATAAATCTTCGATTTCGCCTGAATCGGACAGACTAACCCTTCATGGTTGCTTTTCAGCTTCATGATGGAAGGGGGGGCAAGATGCTGGAGTGCAACTTATCAAGGGCGATATGGACAATCTCGGGGCATCGATCATGTTAGTGCACCCCATGTACCCATTGCGATTTCGCAGCACTAGCAAAAGGTGAGATGGTAAACTGCGGGCAGCAGTTCCATATTAGTAGATCTTTCAAGGGACTTGCTTACCATCTGGCTTGGTGGTGAGTAGGCATAATCAGTACGATCTCTCCAAATTTATCGGCTGAAAAAGTTGGCAGGCAGCCCCAGTCAGCCCTCAGATGTTGCATTGCAAATCTTGGCGGGCAGTGGTGAACCGGCGGCATGTGCAAATTTCGACAGTGAGATTCTCCGAGTGGTAGTAAGGCAGGTTGATTCTGTGACCGCAAGCCAAGCAGGCAACACAACACCTCGAGGCGCGCACATGCGGCAAAGCTGGTCCCAGGCAAGATAGACAGCTCGCCGCGCACACCTAGATAGGGTAGGGTTGATTCTTCCGCATGTGGATTTAGGTAGTATTAGGCAAGACAATGAATTCCGTACGGGGGTCTGTGATTAAGACCTGTGTACAAGCCCGCCTCCCCGGAAACATGTCAGTTTTATCGGCCGATATGCGATAACCAGTGCAGTAAGATGACAGATGACAGCCTCATTTGGGGTGTCCCTATCAACCCGAGAGCAACGGGGCCACGGAGCAACGGATCACAGGATCCGGGGCCTGTCAGCACGCCAACCAACCAAAGCAGATTGGGGTTGCAGAGTCAATTAGCCACTTTTTCCTTCTTCTCTCGCAGCTTCGGAACGCACACGTGGACGGGGAAGTGGGAGACATTTCTCTGGTCTGTGGCTGGGAGGGGAGGGGGGAGGACATTTCTTGGGTCTGTGGCTCGGAGAGGAGAGGAGGAGAAGCGAGCAACCACCAAGTTCGAATCGTGTCTGAAGATTGGCTGTTGTAGTCATACGTGGGAGGTAGCGGCATTTCAAATGCACATGACCGACCTTGGTGCAGCCAGTTTCAGACGTCTATTTGCCGGTCTCATAGACTTCTGACGATATTCCATTGGGTGTGATTTATGTGTAGGTGTGTTTGTTTCATGTCGAGCCCAGCGAATGCGAACTGCAGTTGCCAGCCTGCCACGTAGTGTGACCCCGCCAAATCGTTCAGATCACAGGTCACCCAGCTGTACCACCACCCACCGAGGTAAGGCAGGCGGCAGCTATGGGCCTAGGCAGCTCGACAGGCAGACAGGCCGCTGTATCATTAGTGATTCATCCACATACTTCAAGAGTTGCCGGTAGATGACATTCTCGGTTCCCGGGAGAGCTTTCATCTGCACCTCATCAACCCAAAAGGTCAAGGCGATTATTCAACGCAATGTGTGTGTCGACGAGCTCCATACCAAAACAACGATACGCTGCATAGATATATGGGCTTTTGCCGATCTTTGCAGTTACTGACTCGCGATACCCATGGGGTTGGACATTACAGCTACGAAATATGACATCATCTGAGTAAAGTGGTGGAGGTATCGGCAAGAGCCGCAACCTCCAGAACTTCAATCCATATCGCCTTCTGTTCGCAGAGAAAATTCGTACCATCACCACTCACATAGAAGAATTTTACATCCCTGTGGAGAGACTGAGAGACTCTCGCGCTCCTTTTTTTTCTTCTTCCTTTTTTTCTCTCCCTTCTCTCTCACCCCCCCTTCTTTCTTTCTCTATCCTTGTGTTGACCCATTAGATAGAGTGCAGGTCGTTGTATGGTATCGCCGTCGAGTAAGTACTGAAGCATTGCATCCATGTCTAGTCGTACTGTAGAGTTTGCGATGACCAAATGCCGAGGCCAGTGAGGGGGCCAGGGGGCCGACTACGATTCCTTGAGATGTACAACATCGTGTGCATGTTGATATCCACCCCAATAGTAAGTAGTACTCTGCAGCAGGGCAGGTCGTCCAGCCTTACTCGTCTCATGTGACCATACTATATTTCCGAGTTGATTGACGTTGCAGGTGTTGAGTTTATTTTTGAACGTGTTAAACCATTAGGTTTTTTTGATCCAATGTGAGCGCTGCCCATACGCTAGGGTATGCTCGTCAATCGAGTCAGTTCCGCGCATCCATGGATATCCATAATGACATAATGCCTGTAAACAGACAATGAGTGACTGGCGACGACGTACTAATAGCCTGTCTCTTAGACAACCCGTCCGTTTGGGTCTATTATCGGAAGCTTATACTCTGACTGAGTTTCAGATGACATGACACAGATAGGGTTTCTTCTCGGTGTTGTTACCTGGTTGAGAGAGGAAATGAGTAGTACCGTTAGTATCTGGAGAGTGCAGCGAGTATTATGATAGCACAACTACAGTCATCTCTCACAAGATCGGGTAGATCAAATCTACCTACGAGTTATGATATGATTGGATTAGACTGCCCCTGGTGGACAAAGCAGAGACTTCCAAGGTTCGTTCGCCCCCGATGCGCAAGAATTAGTGACAGGACTAGGACTCTGGCTCTTGTCACTCATGCCGGCAGTGGGTGCAGTGCTCTCGGCAGTCGCTGGCTGGGTGGATGGAATGCGTTGGCACACGACCTACAAGTGGTTTTGCTGGAGACCAGGTCGGCCGTGTGTCTGGGCCTGCAACACGAGTCTGAGTAGTTGAATCGAGACCAGAGAGAGATCCAGGCTCACCGGGGCCGTGTTGGCCCATGGACACTTGAACCTTACTCTCCTGGCAATCATTTCGGAAGTTTTGCGGAATGCGACGATAATTTCCGCCATCTGACGGTTGAATATGACTTGTTGTTTTCCCTCCCAACACGCTCGTTAGGTCGCCCGCGCGTTCATCTATAATACACGGCATGGTTTTGGCCTTTGTTTTCCGATATAGCCCACCAAGGCTGCAGCAAAATGGAATTATCGGCAGGTGCCTGGATTTGGGTGGTGTTTAATGTCCCCATCGGATATTGGGAGAATCTCCATTACGAGAACATTAATGTGCTCGTAACTGTTTCTCGTCCGGCCTTAAGACGATAGTGTGCGGGCAAATTCCCAAATCGGTGCCTGGTGCCTGGCGCCGTTACAGTGAGCTGGGAGTACAATTGTCTAGGGGCTGTGTCTCTCGCGGCCAGTCTCCATAACGCGAGCCAATTCATCTGTGACGTCGGGGACGTCACAACTATCATATTTCAAACACCGTGCTATCTGTTTATGTTAATTGTTAGCTGAGTAAGTGGCTGAGGTAGGGTGGTGCAAATGTCGTTTCTTCATCAGCCACATAACCCATAACTACCTACCTGGTAGGTTAGGGAACATGAAGGGCTTCTGGTTGGATTGATGTTTATGCCACAACGTAGGGGTAGATCGCTGGGATCTCAATGATCAACGATCTCTCACCTGAGATAAAGATAAAAATAACAAAGTCGACATCACTAGAGCCGATCTGTGCATACATCGTTGGGTTCCCAGAATTGATCTTCTTTTGTTCCAACTTCATCCGACCGATATCTCTACTCTATCAGTCAAGACAGGACATCATTTATTAACACTCTTCGTTTGGCAATTTGGCATCACTGCACGCTGTTCTTTTTGGCCTTGGGTAGTTCCGTCTGCGAGGTACCTTTTGAAAAAGAAAAAAGCGGTTAGGAATAATTGGCCTCCCCACCCCTCCCGGTATTTGCTGCCGTTACTACCAAGCCGACGCGCTACCAAGCCCTGAGAAAATCACTAGGCTCAACTTCAATCTCATCGTCAGGTCGAGTCCAGACGGTCTTATTATTCATCGCACTGCATATTTCTCGTAGGAAAACGCGCTATGCCCACGTGTCGGGCTCCCTATGAGATTAAACACCGTCCGACAGTTTCAACGGCGGTAAGGCTAAGTGGCCGCTTAAAAAGTCTCAATGCCCAGCCAGAGATGGCCTGCCCAACCATTGCTGTAATATTATCGTGGGCGAAAAAAGGCTTTGACGAGCCCTCGGTGACGGGATTGAACGCTTGCTTCCATCTTAAGTCAAAAAATCAAACTGCTGGCCTAAACCCGGTCATGGCTGGATCCATACTTGGGTACTTACTTAGGTATGAAAGAACCTCGGAAAGCCCATCCATCGCCTAACACCCCCACGGACCGCCGCATAAAACAACTCGGTATCCACGAAGTTGAGATGGCAGCTTCTGCTTGGCTATGACGTAGGCCAGGCTACTTAGAGGCATGCATGCACTAGGTAGCGATGCCCAGAGAATTTGTAGACATGGAAGAGCATTCGGGAAAATTCCGTCGCCAGGGTCAAACTCGGATTCAAGTGCACAATATCTAACGATGGTGGCAAACTCTTGCCCGCTTACCCGACATCGCAATGCCGCCATCCTGGCACTAAGTCCCCCCCCCATCCCCCCCAATCCCTGGCCCTTGAATATGGCTGGGTGGCTTCGAGTGCGGTGCTTGATGTGGCCAAGCTTGGATCATGATATGCCACTGCTATTACAGTATTATAACAGCTGCTGGTGAGCAGTAAGTCAGGCAACCGCAAGTGACTGCTGCATGGGGTGCCCGCGGAATACCTCCGGCCTGCAAAAGAATCCCTCTTCGGCCCGTTTTGACCACTGCCGTGATGCGACACGGCGAGTCATGACCAGCCTTCAACGATTTGGCGGACACACCGTCAAGTTTTTTTTTTTTTTGGAGGCTGAGGAGGTCGTGAAAGTAGATGCATAGCGTACACATTTACAATCTGATACTCGAAAAGGGGCAAACACGCGCCAAATCTATACATTGATAGGTGAGCTACTTGTTATTATTAGTATTGGCATGCTCATGTTTTGCTAGAGGAGAGGAGCCAATCCGTTCTGTGCTGTACTGGCACTAGACGACTGCATGGACCGAGGAACAAACGAGCCGTTAACCGCCCAAGGGAGTAGAAAGGTAATTCGAAGAGCCCAGGCCCAATGACTTCGCAGCCAATTTGCGAAAGACAGACAGACACTGACACAGCCACCAGGAGGGAGAATGACGTCGATGCCATCAACATGATTTGCGATCGCCAAACGGCAATGGCGATGAAAATGGCACTTGGTAACTCGCGGTGAGAAGAACAGACTGACTCCCTGATCGGCTCGATCCGACGTCTCGACGATGGGAGATATCAAGGGAGTCCTGGCTAACCGCCCCTTCCTGCTGCTCAAGGAGTCCCGTTTTGACGCCGGACATGGGCTTCCATATGGCTTCAACGTGCGAGCAGCAGGGATGTTGAGGGCAAATGTGAAAACACACATATGACAATGTTCGAACAACTATGGTAAATTGCCTTTTCTTCTACATGTGTATGTACAGTAATCCCTATATACCTGACATGCTAATGTCGGCTATGGTCAAATTTGTGGCTAACCAATGCGCATCGAACAGCCTAAGTGCGCCGGACGCCGCCACACCATGCATGTCCTGGCATGACCCAAGTCAGCCATTGGTGGTGGCGCACTTGCACTTGAGCAAGCTAGGTGGCACCGCTTCAGTATAAGGGACAGCAGCTAGTCTCTTGGTGGTGAATGATTCGACGCTGGGCACCGCTCTTCTTTTGCTGGCGGTTTCGCGGGTGCTTCTGGACATTCTACATCAGCCTGCCTGGGGCTGATGTGATGCCCTTGCCGTTGAGGGATGACTTATTAATCCATTCACAGGCATAGGTTAGGATGTACATGTAGATAACGGAAACAGAACTCGTTTTCGGCGCAATAAAGGCACACTAGCAGCGGAAGTAGAAAATGAGAAATCCGATCCCGCACCCGCTTTGGTGGCCTGGTTATATTATAAGCCGTTATTCACTAATAAGCAGGTCGAAGCTATATCAACAGCCTCGATATTTTGATCCCATAATCGGCAACGACTACGTACTTGGGCTTCCCAGCCCGGGATGCCAAGAAATGTCGCACACATACTACCAACGACTGGAGAGGGGGGGGGTTGCGCCAGTTCAGCGAAAATGGATGTTGTTCGGAGGACAGGGGCCCAGGGAAAGAGGGTCTAACATCCATGGAATAGAGGGTCTAGGTAAGGTGGGTAGGTACTGAGCAGTACGTACCTGCTGTCCTCACTCGGTCGGGACTGGACCCAGATGCATGGATGGATCATTGGGGAAAAAGGAAAGAACTGGTACGTACCAGAGAGTAGGTACCCAGCTGTAGGTACCTTTTGTTTAAGGGCCAGACCCAGACCCATCTGTGATTCGTGAAGACTGTATGTAGTAGTAGGAACTGTACCAGATACCACGGCTGGCCTCAATGCGCGGTTCTACTGTACTTGTCGCCCCGGATAGCGGATGGAGGGGATGGAATGAATTGGATGGATTGGTCAATCGATAGATGTGTCTGTCAGTTCCTGCCCGTTGTGGTAGTGGTATGCTAGAATTGTTTACTATTTATCACCTGCTGTACTACTTACTTGGACCTTAGTACTGCATGTACTTACTTTACGTAGAAGGTGAACAGTTATGGGACTGGAGCCCCATGATCCATGAACGACGCTTTGCGCCAGCTCATGCGCGCACCTTTTTTTTCTCCCCTTCCCTCCCCTTCTCTCGTCCCCATTGACGACGCGCATCAGCTCCTCTTCGGCTGGGCTTCATGTACATGATCCATGTACTTTCACTCTCGTCCATCGTCTACACCAACGCCTTTTCTAAACCCACCCCCTCAGGTTCTTGTACCTGTCTACATGTTCCATCCATACCTCTCTCTCTCCACCTACCTTACCTTACCTACCTTATCCTTACATATCCCCCCCCAGTAGCTGGGCGGAAAGATGAAGTCAAGTCAAGTTGCTGCTGCTTATTGGCATTGTCCACCAGAGATGACAGAAGACTCCTCATACTGTAATACCAGAGAGGCATGCGACTTTCTTTGCTCGACTAGGTAACTCCCCACCGGCTGGTATCATCTTATGTGAAGAGGTACCCACCTATCACCCATCGGGGGGACTCTTAGTGTGCTATATACATTGGCCCTTCATCTAGCACTCTGCCTGCCTACCTTACTACCCTTCACTCTACTCTATAATCCTTTTGCTCTTTTACCGCTGTTTCCCTCGGGGGTTCTAATATTCTATTACGATCTTGACGCAAGCCGACCTGTGCCGTTGTTACTGGCATCACTCTGTCTCTCGCTTGCATCACTAGTCTTACATATACCATATGTCTATGCCGCATCAAACCACGACACCACAATCGTTTTCCCACGACATCGACATCGACTACCACTACCACTACTATTACCACCACCACTACCACCACCACGCTTACTATTCTACAGCCAGCCGCCGTGTCTCCCCTCCCCCACCCACCTCCGCCCAGCCTGCAGCAATCAGCAACGACTTAATCAACCACTCCGGCTGCCTACCACGGAGGGATTTCTTCGGACCTGGTTGAGATTCATCGTATCGTCAACTCTCACAGCACTGGCTACTATTCTGTTGCAGACCCTTTGGTTACGCTGTCAGCAGACAGCGCCATAGCAATATCACCCCAGATGTTTCGACAAAGGTGAGCATCGGACTTCGCAACCCAAGTGATTTGGACTTTTGGAAGGGGCCCAAGCCACAACCAGAGTCTGGCGAAACTGCACCACCCCCATTTGAAGTGGCCAAGGTTCAAACCAGAAAGCGCACTCGCTCTCTTGTTTTGTGGTTGCGGCGCACAACACAACGTTGTCGCCTCGAACTCGCGATCCTACTTTCTCGACTTTTGGGACCGTACACGCTGACTCTTCATGTGTGCGCTACAGAACAAGCTCACAGAAGCCTGGCGATGAGCTTCTCGCCAACTTTCGACAGCAGTTTCCCGAGGTGTCTGTTGGCCAAGGGACGTCTTCGGAAGCGCCAGCGCGAAGCACAACCACTGCCGACCATCCTACACTGCCTGGCGGCCTCCAACATGTAGAAAGGTACGTGTATTTATTCCCCCCTCCCTCAGAGCCCAAATTCCTATCAATCACGGTGCTCCGTATTGTCGCGCGGGGTGGTTGTCCTTTTTGCCAATAACTGTCCCATGTTGTGTGTGTGAGGCGGTGCTGGCACCACCCACGATGCGCGCGACGTGGGGTGCTTGGGGTTTCGGCCGACGACACATGCAGGGACTCTGGTATTCTGCGCTTCAAATTGGCACAACCTTGAATCGCCAAGGGCAAGCAGATATCGCAACAGCAGAGCCGGAACCTGTTGTCTTCAAGTTTCGATACCATATGTCAAACCCGCTTTCCAGATCCCCATGCATTTTTGGGCTGGGAGATTTTCCCGTTGTGCACATAAACTGATATTGAGCCGTGCGCTTGTAGTCACGCTTTAGCACATGAAGCCTTTCGAGATCAAGACCCGACTCCTCGGGCGACTGCTGAGCAATGGAGATTCACGCCGTCGCTTCTAGATCCCAATTCATTCTCATTTGCTACCTTCGCAAACCAACCGCCTGGGTATTACACCCCAACGCCCGGCGGCACCAACACCATCTATCATCCCCAGGCTGGTGACTTACATACGCCTGCTCTCGGCCTGGGGATGGGCTTGGGGACTCCGCTGTCCTTGCCCACTAGCGAAGGTGCCATGCATACTGGCGCCACGCCCATGATGGACATGGGCCACTTCCACCATGGCATTCAACCGCACCAATTCCAGCCTTACAACTCCTTCATCCAACATGCGCCAGCACAGTCCTCATTTGCGCCCTCCTCCTTCGTGCACCAGGACACGGGATACGAGACCATGGACCACGATGGATCTCCTCTGGATTCCGACAACCCGGAAGAGCGTATGGGCTCTTTGGATGCGAAATTCCATTCTCAATCTCCGCCCATGATGGGTTTCCAGCCAAGACATTTTGGCATGCCCTTGTCACATGCGCTTCCAGCGTCTGCTGAGAAGTTCCGATACCACGCTACCCTCAATGCGCCTACCGCAATGATCAAGCACGCCGACGAGATCCCCGTCACGTACCTTAACAAGGGACAGGCTTACTCTCTGTCGGTAGCGGACACCGCCTCCACGGTTCCCATTGTCCCTGGCACGCGGTACAGGACGTTTGTGCGCATCTCATTCGAAGACGAGCAGCAGCGGCAAAAGCCTGGGGTTTGTTGGAGTCTCTGGAAGGAGGGGCGTGGCACTAACGAGGCCCATCAACGTGGCGGCAAACTGCAGGCAGTAGAGTACGTCGAGGCCGGTCAGCCGGCAGAGGGAGATGACAAAAGGACTCGGGTGGAGCTTGACATCGCATCGTTTGACGGTTTCTCCGTCATCTGGACACCAGGCATCAATGGCGCCGCGGAATGCAATGTCGCCGTTCGTTTCAATTTTCTTTCGACGGACTTCAGTCACTCCAAAGGTGTCAAAGGCATTCCTGTTCGTCTTTGCGCCAAGACTGTGATGCTAGCTCCAGATGGAACCTCGCCGTCGTCTGATGCCGACAAGGAGATATGCTACTGCAAAGTGAAGCTCTTCCGCGACCATGGGGCGGAGCGGAAGCTTTCGAATGATGTTGCCCATGTCAAGAAGAGCATCGACAAAATGAAGCAGCAGATTGCGCAGGCGGAAAGCGGCATGAAAGATTTCGGCAAGAGAAAGCGCGGCGGTGCATCTCAAGTAAAGGCACAAGACGGCCAGCGTCCGGGCAAGGCCCCAAAGCACAAAAGAACATGGTCGATGTCGTCGACGAGCTCAGCAGGCGCTGGAGGCGGTGTCCGACCACCGCTCGAAGAGGATCTTCATTTCAAGCTTCAGACATTGCAGGACATGTTCACCAGCACGCGACCCGTCAGTGTCCTGTACCTGCGCGGGGAGGAAATGGATGATCCGGATCTTCACCCGGTGAGCCTCGTCGGAGAGCCAACAGATCTCACCAAGGTCGAGTCGAAGGATAGCTGGCAGCTCAAAAGCGGGCGAAGCTCGGCGGCCAACTCGTTACTCGTCTCGCCGTCGCCGAGCTCCATGTCGCTCCAATCGCAGCCTTCTGCCGCTGGTGGTCCTGCACCATGGAACGAGTTCCAGGGGGCAGGATCCCGATCGCCAGTGGGGAGACGGTTGTCCGACCAGCCCACCAAGGTCAGCAAGGTCGACGAATCTGGGAACCTGAGCGGCTGGATCGAGGCACTGGGGGTGGACCCTGCTTATAAAGCACCCCCAGAGCGACAAGCCAAACCCGTCGCTTGCTTCTATGTGGCACGAAGCGATGGCTCGAGTGCCAACCAGAAGAACCTGCACCGAGCAGTGTACCTCTCGAAGAGGACGCTCGAGGAGTTTGTTACCCGGGTAGCAGCAAAGTGGGATCTTGATGCCAACAAGGTAGTTCGTGTCGTCCACGTCCTCGGCAGTGGATTACCGATCGAAGTGGACGACGACGTGATTCGCGAGATGTCCGAGGGACAAGACATGGTTCTGGACCTTGCTGAAGTTGAAGCGAGTGTTCCCCAGCCGAAACGAGAGTGGGAGATGGCCGTCGACAGCGCCGACGAAGCAGAGACGGCCTCGATCCACAGTGTACTACGTACGACACAAGGCTACGAACTACGACTTACATTCTAATTCTCCGTGGTCACGATACAATGACATATAGACATTTTTGAAGGAAACGTCGCATTACGGCAACGGTATATTTTGCTCGGGTGAGCATGTAAAAGGATCACACACGATAACGCAGCGGTGGGCGTTTTTGCTTTGACAGCATTCGGCGTTGAGGACTTTTTCTAAAGATACCACTCCCTTCATGGGCAGCTTTTTCGATACGCTTCTTGAATTCAGCCACCTTTCCGGCTATCCTTATTGGGTTACTATTAGAATGAAGTGGTTATTGGATGGAGGTGAACGCTGCCGCGACACTCCTTGGAGCACATGGCCTGGCCTGCACGGATGATGGTATTCCGACTGGGCCTGAGAGAGGTTGAGAGACCGAACCGGCGGAGACGATGCACACAAGATGGGCTCCCCGCGATGATGATTTGATACATATGGACCCCTCGCCGGGTCAAATAATCTACTTCGGAGCCAATAATTTACTGTACTAGTTTTAACACCATGACAATCTGTTCCAACCCCTTAATACATGGCGACGGACGGCAATGGGCAGGATGAGGGGGAAGGGGGGGGTGTCGATGCAGCCCTGCCCTTTCTGCAGCCCTCTGGACAGGGCGGTGTGATCAGCAGATTCATTGTCCGGGGAAATAACGTCGCATTGTAGAAACAACCTGAACTAGCCAGCCTTAACAGCCCCGAACTCCTGAGGAGCCAGTTCTGTTAGCATAGCATGACTGGCATTTGCTTAATTGCATGGGATAATTACATGGGCTAGGAGGGCGCGCTAATCTAACGGGATAATTACCCGAGCCGCCGAACTGCTTTGGGTCGCAAGGCGCAGGGCGCAGGGCGCATGGCCGCCGGAGATGAGAGCTTGAGAGCATGTGCGCAGCAGCAGCAGCAGCAGCAAGCACTACGATGGAAAGAAACATAGACGACCCCCATCTCCGAGGCAATCTCGGTTTGGCTGTCTTCTCTATCTACCTACCTACCTCTTCCTTGGTAACGAACGGCCTGATCCGATAGCCCGTCTGACCAGTGACCACAGTGCAATTACCCCAATGTCCAATCAGGAGAGAGAGACGGGGAAAGCAGCATCTCTCTCTTTCTAGAAGCGACGGTTGCAGAATCGATTATCGTCATGACGGCCCATCGAGATCTTGACAGGACACCGAGTCCAAATCCCAATGGACCGTTGGCCCCTTCAAACGTCTTCAATAAACGTGCAACTGACCCCCATACATTTATTGTATAGCAGAACTCTAAGGTGGTGCGCGTAACAGGGGTTGGGAGAGATAGCATACCCACAGAGTTACCCCGTTCGTTACTGCAACGGGTTCTATCTTTCTGACCATGCATCAATGATACTGCCACTTGCCGTGTCCAAAACCTCACCCTGCACTCGGAAGTTGGCCGTCCGTACCTCATGCCCTGGTAAGCGAGCGATGATGTGTGCTCAGCTTGCGGGTGTGGTGATGTGAAACTTGAAACATTCAAATCTCACTGACTGCCTGCCCCAGGGTTTGTTGAAAATCACGCATGAACCGTGAGGAAAGAAGCAAAGCCAGGCTACCAGCCTGGTCCAATTACGCCGATATAATAAGGATTGTTTCACACTTGCGGCCCAGGCCCAGCCCGGGGAGGGCTTGTAATCCGCGTCCACCGCGCAATCGAGAGGGAGAGGGGCGTCGCATCGGTATCAGAAGAACAACTCGCAGTCATAACATAACCCCCATGTGGCGTTTGCCGATTCGGGATAGCATCCATACAAAGGTCCCGTAAGGTCTGCACGTAGAGGTCAAGGTCACACACACACACACACACACACACACACATATATCCACACAGATACACACGTTTATTAGTCTCACACCCCTCCACCATCGCCCCCCCAGTTTAGGTTAGGTAGTCAGTTAGATACCCCCGCCAGGTCACACAGCAAGCAACATGTTCAGCCTGCATGCCCCCTCTCCATACCTACCATACCTACAACCTTCTCATCTTCTTCCTCATTCGCCAGGCTGGGGGAGACCTGTGCCGTCCGACCGAGAGAAATCGCGACGCGCAGTAGATGGAGAGCAAAGGAAAGCGAATGCCGAATTGCACCGCCTCCACCGCTAGAGCTGTG
This sequence comes from Apiospora pterosperma, assembly GCA_019976485.1. NCBI lineage: Eukaryota > Fungi > Ascomycota > Sordariomycetes > Amphisphaeriales > Apiosporaceae > Apiospora > Apiospora pterosperma. The sequence goes on from JAFBMP010000009.1 coordinate 600,085, forward strand.
GCGATGGCAATGTGGCATGTGGCATGTGGCATGTGGCGAGTGGCTTGCGCGTCTTGCTGCTTACTTACTTTGATTGGGATGCGGCCCGCGGGTTAGGGTGCGACGGACGGACTTCTGTGGCTAAACGGCACCGGCATCGTTCTCGACAAATCGATTCCAAGGGCCTGGACCATAGGCCTGAGTCCAAATTACCGCTCGAGTGCGGGAAGTAGTCGATACTTCGCACTCAATCTCCGGGTACTTTGCGTGGCTTAGCAGTCTGTCTGCTGCAGAAACTCTTCTCCTAAATGAGTGGCAGACTGGTGCAGGCTGCTCGAGAAGCTACTGTATGATTGATCCCCTACGAAGGTAAAGACCAGTCATTCGCCGGTTCTCCCCGTCTCCCTCGGCTCATCAACTATACCACTTTCTTAGGATTGCTGTCGTGACTCTGCTAGGTTAGTGCCCGAATCACTAAAGGGGGAGGGGGGTCTGGACGTTCAGCTAGCTACAGGCTATCCAACGGCGGCGCGGTGGTAGCTAGCGTCCAGAGCCGTCTCTCCCAGCAAGATCAAGGGGCCCCTTTTGCCTTCACCTCTTGCTAGCATAGCAATTGGATTAGGAGCAAGTATTAGCGCAGCGCGCCGTGGCTGTTCCATTTCCGTTCTCTCTCCCCTAACATTAGGCTTTGAGACGTCCATACAATGTACTGTGGCGTGCGCACGCATATAGGCAGTCGCAGCCGAGGCCCGTCATTATAATCGTCGGCCAGGCGCAAATCGTAACTGCGAAAGGAAACCCATTCTCGAGTCATACTATTGTGGCCAGTGCAGAATGATTCAGATCTCTGGGTGATGACGACGTGCGGGACATGAAGTGATCCGACAACACATTCACCGAGATGTGCTGCGCACGCTGGAATAGAGGTTCTAGAGCACACCTACCGCTCACCGCGCGATGCGGTGTGTTATTGGCTTTTTAGGGGGGGGGGGTCCCTTCCTCTGACACTGGAGACACTGTCGGCTCGGCAAATCTGTGCATTACAGCAGCCAGCCAGCCCCCTGATCCCATGTGCGCTGCGCTGGAGCGGGACGAGACTGCTGGCAGGCATTGCTTCAGCGCAGCAGCGAGTCAATCGGTAGGTCGACGAGGGTCGCTGCAATCACCCTTGGCGCTGCAGCTAAACAGCGCTGGAGAGTGTCCATTGAAGCGCATCGCTAGGTCCCTTACTGCGTGCATCATGCAAGCGTGACGCGCTGCAGAGACTGGTCATGGGGAGTGTAGTAGTGGGTGCCCATAGTCGAAAGCCAAAAAGAAAATGACCGACGAAGCGACCGAAAGTACAGGTACTTGGGGGTCCTGCTCTACAAGCAGGGATCCCGAGATCACTTGCCACAGTACTTTGAAGCTCCGTGATGCGACTGTCCTCCCTCTGGGGCTCGGGAGGCTTGACCCTCCGTAGTCTGCGGTCGCAAGTGGGAAACCCCGCGTACTGGTCCCGAATGGGCAGACGTCGGTGCCGATCACCTGGGAAGACCTGGCGCTATGGTGGGAGGCGCTTACATACATACAGTCCTGCCTTCACACTTATCTGCTCGACGGCGGGAATGCTGGGCCTGTGTGAGATACACATAGCATAGCATAGGACCGGGGTCTAGGCGAGGCACGGGTCACACGGTCGCTTGCAGAAGGCTGTCCAAAGGGTAACTGACGTGGTTTCAAACAGATTTGCCCCCCACGATAATATCACGACGACCGCAATCTAGAACATCTGGAGAGGCCTCCTGGGGGATGAGTTGGCGGGCAAGCCTGCGACGACCTGAACGACGTTTCTGTTCCGGGCTTAGTGGTCGAAACCCAATCATCCCCGGAAACGCGGCTTTCTAGTCAGCTGGGCGGGGATGGTGTCGCTGCTGCGTCTAGGTGCCACCGTGAAACATACAGACAGTAGGTACGTGGACAACACGCGACATTGAGTTTCGATGCACGACGAGACCATACCGTTGGAAGGCGTCTAGTAGTACACATCTGAGTTGTGTGGCTCGTTCGTACTCGAGCCAAACAACCCACTCGCCACTCTCTTGTCGGGTGTTACTCATCGATCGGGCTCGTCCAATGATAATGGAACGAACCTTCGGTACTACCTACGACACTGAAGGATCTCGGGCCCTTCGCCACAGATGCAATGGGAGGGGGGGCCCGACAGATCTAGTGCCACAGTTCTACCAACACGCCCCTGGGTAGGGTCGGCAGTGGGAGTTCGAGCATGTACCACGCGCCCGTCATCATGTACAGTCTATATTTGGGATGATGAATCGCCGGGATACACACTAGCCACAGGGCGGGGGGGGAGCGCGCACATGGGAAATCATCAGATGAGAGGCTTGAACGGGGAAGGATCTTTGCTGCGTGAAGATATCACAATTCGCCACGGAGGGAGGGGGAGGAGAGACGGGAAGCCACAGTGACTTTCGGGGACGGGGAAAGAGGCGGCGATGGCCAATGACAGAGCCGGCATCCGCGTCGAAATTGCCGCATACGGCAACCTCCAGATCATTCGCCACATCTGCCCATGTAGATGCGTCCCTAGCTGACTAGCGAACAACAGCCTACATACAATGTAACTTTGAAGACAAGCAAGCAATGGCAATTGTGGCTGGTTACTGAGTAGCAGGCTTTGTCATGTCCCCCATGAAGGGATGATACATATATGCAGCCATGTGTGGCGGGCACCGACCAGCGACTAGGATCATGATGTACTGTACAGAACCGACGACCCGCCGGACAGACGGCTAACAAACAGATCGACGTTTCGTCCAACGTACATGCTCCGTACATAGATACACAGCTACTTACATAGCGTCAGGCATGATGAGAAGATGAGCCAATCTCTTTCAGCCATTGGGGAACGGCCACGAGCCACTCTGCCACTACATACATACAGTACAGAGAAAAGGGGGAAAGGTGAGGATCGGCGGTGCAAGTGACGCAAGAATGGCGGTGCGACAAGAGATCGGCAGGCTCGATGCCCGCTTTCGGACAACTTGACGCCAGATGCTATTCTCAGCTGTTGGCAGCTGTGCAGCACTCAGCTGGCGGCTGCCACTGCCCGCCTTTTGATAAACGAGCAGCCATGGATGATTGTGAGCAACAGAGGTGGGTCCGACGCGTGGGAAGGTACGAGTATTAGTCATGACGACGTGGTGGCTTTGCTTTGCTCGGTGTTTCACGCATCGTGTTCCTTTTTCTTATTCTTTCCCACTTGCTTTTGTCTCTCTCTCTCCTCCAGTCGATGTAACCGAGATCGTGAATGTTTCGATTGATACCGACACGCTCCCAGTAAAGCCAGGGCATGACGTCATGCGATCGGGCGCCTTGGGGGACGCGGGGTCATGGCGCCGAGTGGGGGGGCTGGAATGTATCATGTGTGTTTGCTTTGTCGTCGTATGTAAGCAACACGTAAGGCTCTTCACGGAAACCCATTGGACAAGCTCGAAAGCGATGGGAGAGATGCTTATTCGTAGGAGGAATTGAAACTGATGGCCCCCCACTTGCCCCTGCCAGCCCGCACCCGGCCGCTTTCTGACGGCTACGTTGCAGTCGTACCGATCGTTTCCGTCTTGGGAAACGGCATTGGTGTGCAGCTCGTAAAAAGAAAAGGGGGGTAGGTGGTACGATATGATGCTGGGATTGTAAAATAGCCTCTTATGAGTAATCGTCTGAATGTGCAAGCCACATAACATACATGGTTGTCCATGGAGGAATCTCCTTGGAGGGCGCCCCTATTCGCTCACCCCCTGGTCACCCGAGCTCGATGCACCTCGTCGCATGTGTGAAGTGATGTTACGAAACAGCTGGCTTTTTATAGATGGTATTCGGGTGAAAGCCCATCATGAGACCCCATCATAGATTGGGTATGGCATTCATCACTGAAGGTATCCATACCCGGCACATTGGACAGAATACCTGGCTTCAAGCTCCAAGGTTCATCCCAGCAGACGGAGAGAAGGAGCGCCCCCCAACTCAACACAAGCCCCGTGGAGCCTGAGAGGACCATCAACGCACACTGTTCGAGGTCCTCATGGAAGCCGTCAAGTAGGGGGTTTACTGACATCGTTGTGGGACATACAGGCATAGAGTCACCGGCTTTCAACCCTTGGGATCTCATCTGTATTACTTCTTGCGGGGTATGAAGCCACAATACCGCTCTCGAGTATTCATGAATGCATGGTCTACACAACCAGAAAATCGTAAAGCGTATTCTCAAGCTCTCTGCCGTGTCGAAGCTTACCGCCTCTTCCTGGTGTGTCACATGCCTGACAGATGGGGGACCGCAGAGGACTCGGGTCCCAAGTGCTCTCTCCGTCCCATCTATCAAGGATACTCTTCGCTATATCCGTCAATTCGTGGTCTGATACAGGCCCTTCTAGATGCCCAAGCATACACCCATGGAGGAACTTCACAGCCCGATCAGAAGGCTTGCCATATTCTGCAACTTAGAGCAATCCTAAGCAGCGGCCAGAGAGCTCATAACAAGCGCAGTCTAATGGCACCCGCGGGGGGGAATCTATCGTGAAGATTCTGTGACAGCTTTTGGCACTTTGGTCGCGACGTTTTGGTTTAGGCCTCAGGGGACCCGTTTCGATTTCTGTTCACACCCCGGGCCTTGGCGGTCTATAGAACTCTCGAGGCAATGAGTTTGAGGGCAGATTTTAAGCGTGGGACTGATTAGACAGACTTCAGGGTTCTAGTGAGAATTAGCATGGGAATTGCGCTCATGTCGTTGTTCAAACCTGCGTTGAGTGGCTTCCACTCCAGGAACAGCTGCGCTTTCGAATCTCGTATCGCTCGGCGGCTACGAAGGTCAGATACTCTGTGCGCGTTTGTGCTTCCAGTGGCCTTTGGAAGCAGGCAGATGTACGCTCTGTCTAACTCGAATAATCAGATGTGTTATCTAGTATGTATTGAGTAAATTGTTGGTGTCGAAAAGGGCTGCCGATCTTCCGGTACCTTCTTTCTCCTATGCTGACTTGGCATTTAGCCGTCGTTTAAAACACAAACTTCCGGTTCGGACAGCGGCGAGCTGTTTGTGAACCAAGATCGACCCCTGAGCCATCTTGTCTTGTTACATAACGCCAATCAGGACCAGAGAGACCACTCTGAAAGATATTGGCGATGGTGATCGCGAAGATATTTTGTATTGCTATAAAACTTTCTCGGGGAGGATCCCCAAGCCAGATCATTCTGTTCACAGTGCCAAGAATGCAGGAAGAACATCCCATGGGCTAGGCATGCTTGGCAAGGGTGGTTCAGCTAAGGAGAATCAGGGGTATCCTACAGAGAAACCCCTTCTGAGGGTTGGGAAGAACACTAATGGTACAATAGCACGATACGGTTGTCTCTTTGCGGCAAATGGGAATGCAATTATTCCGCCCTAACCAGTAGATGCACGAAAAAGTGATCGTGATGCCGACCCGACTCCCGAGATGCGGAATGATCCAGCCGGTCAACCGGGCCGCTGGTCCTTTAGCCTGAAGTCTGGCTCCGTAAGTCGCGAGAATAGAACGACGTTCGATCAATCCCTCGCTTCTTTTATTGCCCTGTTCTTTGACTTTCCGTTCCTGGCTCTCTCGCAATTTCTGCCGGCACCTACTTTCATCATCCAAGCCGTGATTAGGATCTAGTAGAGTATTAACCTGCGTAATAATTGTCCACCACTAACACCACACAAGTCTTCAGCTCAAAACATCTTCCCGAAGCTAGGCGAGGGCAGCAATAATGGCACCCCTGCTAGGCCCGACCGAGGACGGGAGCCGCTATGAGCTGTACAGCCCGACGGCCATGCCCAAGGCGGGCGGCTTCCTGTGGAACCAGCGGATGATGATCCAGATGACCTGCCGGGGCTACGCCGTGGCCCAGTTCATGCAGCCGGAGCCGGCCAAGTACGCGCACGCGCCCAACCTCGAGGCCAAGACCTTCATGCAGCCCGAGCAGGCCTACTACGCGCATCACCCGGGCCGCTTCGTCTACGTCAAGGACGAGGAGACGGGTGACCTGTTCTCGGCGCCCTACGAACCCGTGCGCGCCCCGCTGGACAGCTACGTCTTTTCCGTGGGCAAGAGCGACCTCGTCTGGAAGGCCGAGTACCGCGGCATCCGCGTCGAGATGACGCTGGTGATCCCCACGCACGACGTGGCCGAGCTGTGGAGCGTCCGGGTCATCAACACGTCCGGGCGGCCCCGCAGGGTCAGCGTCTACCCGTACTACACCATCGGCTACATGTCGTGGATGAACCAGGGCGCCGTCTACCGCGAGGACCTGGGCGGCGTGGTGGGCACGAGCATCACGCCCTACCAGAAGGCGACCGACTACTTCAAGAACAAGCTGCTCAAGGACAAGACGTACTTCCTGTGCGAGACCCCGCCCGACGCCTGGGAGGTCATGCAGGAGGCCTTCGAGGGCGAGGGCGGCCTGCACAACCCCAGCGCGCTCCAGGAGCCGACACTCAAGAACGGCGACGCGCTGTACGAGACGCCCGTGGCCGCGGTGCAGTACCGCGTGGAGCTGGGCGAGGGCGAGCAGAGGGAGTACCGGTTCCTGTTCGGCCCCGCGCTCGACGACGAGGAGATCCGGGCCATGAGGTCCAAGTATCTGAGCAAGGAGGGGTTCGCCCAGACCGCGGCCGACTACGCGGCCTACATCGAGGCGGGCAGCGGGTGCCTGCGCATCGAGACGCCCGACGCGGAGCTCGACAACCTCGTGAACCACTGGCTGCCGCGGCAGTCGTACTACCACGGCGACGTGAACCGGCTGACGACGGACCCGCAGACGCGCAACTACATGCAGGACAACATGGGCATGAGCTACATCAAGCCGGCGGTGGCGCGGCAGGCCTTCGTGACGGCGCTGTCGCAGCAGGAGCGGACGGGCGCGATGCCCGACGGCATCATCCTGGTCGAGGGCGCCGAGCTCAAGTACATCAACCAGGTGCCGCACACGGACCACTGCGTCTGGCTGCCCGTGGCGCTCGACATCTACCTGTCCGAGACGGGCGACTGGGCGCTGCTGGACGAGCCGATCCGCGACGGCCACGGCGAGGTCCGCACCGCCTTTGAGCGCTTCTCGCGCGCCATGGACTGGCTGCTCTCCGACGCCGCCCGCGACGCGCGCGGCCTGCACTACATCGCGCAGGGCGACTGGTGCGACCCCATGAACATGGCGGGCTGGAAGGGGCGCGGGGTCTCGGGCTGGCTGACGGTGGCGACGGGGTACGCGCTGCGGCTGTGGGCGGGGGTGTGCGCGCAGCACGGCGGGGGGCGGCACGCGGCGCGGGCGGCGCGGTACGGGGCCGGGGCGGACGAGGTCAACGCGGCGGCGCGCGCGCACCTCTGGGACGGCGCGTGGTTCGCGCGCGGCATCACCGACGACGGCGCCCAGTTCGGCGTCGGCGCCGACGGCGAGGGCCGCCTCTGGCTCAACCCGCAGGCCTGGGCGCTGCTGGGCGGCGCCGCCGCCGCGCCCGCCCAGAGGCGCGCCGTCATGGACGCCGTCGACGCCCAGCTGGCCACGCCCTACGGCCTCGTCATGTTCGCCCCGCCCTACACGGCGATGCGCGAGGACGTCGGCCGCGTGACGCAGAAGTACCCGGGCCAGGGCGAGAACGGGTCCGTCTACAACCACGCGGCCGTCTTCTACATCTACAGCCTGTACGCGCTGGGCGAGCGGGCCAGCGACGACGACGACGGTGCGAGTGGTGGTGGTGGCGGCGACGGCGAGAACAAGAACACCACGACGAAGGAGGAGAGGGCCGAGATCGCCGACCGGGCCTACCGCTACCTGCGCCAGATGATCCCGGGCCCCGACGAGGACGACTACCGGCAGCGGGGCCAGCTCCCGGTCTACATCCCCAACTACTACCGGGGCGGGTGGCGGGAGCGGCCGCGGACGGCGGGGCGGTCGAGCCAGCTCTTCAACACGGGGACGGTGTCGTGGGTGTACCGGTGCTTCATCGAGGGCCTCTGCGGGCTGCGGGGCGACGCGCGGGGGCTGCGCGTGCGGCCGCAGCTCCCCTCGCACTGGGACCGCGTCCGCGCCGAGCGCAAGTTCCGCGGCGCCCTCTTCCGCGTCGACATCCGCCGCTCCCGCGACGCGGCCCAGGAGGACGTCGTTGTCGAGCACGAGGGCAGGGTCCTGCCCGAGGCCCGCTTCACCGACATCGAGGCCGGGAAGACGTACCAGCTGTCCGTCACGGTGCCCTAGGCGACGGGCGAGAGGGAGCTGGCGAGCTGGATACTATTGAGGATGCCGTATATGGTTTCATTGGCTGGACTGCCGCATATTTATAGGTAAATTGTCGTCATACCATTAATCCATAGAAGAAAAAGTCCCCATTAATTCCAGTAAATGCGATCTGTCTTAATCCTGTGCTGTGTGTTTGACTTGCAGATTTAATAAGTAGCCATAACAGAGACTGAAGGAAGCAACGAAGAAAACACCTCGGAATCATTCGTAACATACTGGCAGTTGTTCATCCAGCATGGCAAAAGCGTAGTGTTTCTCAATTTAGACTATCCTGTAAGCACTCACACTCAGCTCGGTCCTGGTGTATCCAAGGACGAGCCATATCCCCGAATTGCAAACCCTGCCCGCTTCCCCTGAGCGCCGAATAACGACGAAGAAAGCCCCGGACCCTGCCCTTATTACCTTCTCCTCGCGAAGCAAATGCGATCGATGCCAGCCGCTGAGTGATGGAGGTCACACCACAGCTTGCCATGCCGTACATATGATCCACAACCAGACGCAACCGATACTCGCGTACCACACGAGCCTAGTGCCCGCCGAAGATGACCTCTGCTGTAATCCGTCACACATGTCCCTTCGTCATCGTGGCCGTCCTTACTTGAGCCTTCTCAACCCACTCTCGCCCGCTACTCCCTCTCCCCCTTCTCCCCGGTCACATCCCGAAGCTCCCCCGGATGGCGGCGCCGAACCTCTCGATGGCGACGGCCATCTGCTCCTCGGACGCGGCGGCGTACGTGGTGCGGAAGAACAGCCCCGAGAGGGGCTTGTCGTGCTCGGCGCGGAACCAGGAGCCCCGGCAGGCCAGGACGCCCTTGTCGATGCACGAGTCGAACATCTCGGCCTCGAGCTCCAGCAGGCTCTTGCTCGACGCGTGCGGGTGGCGGGCGTGGTCGACCTTCAGCCACAACTACGGGGTGGGGGGGTTTTCTCCCAGATTAGCCAATTGCCGCGCCGCCGCCGCCACTCGTCTCGAAAAGGGGTCGGGGTCGGGGTCGGGGGGAGGGAGGGAGGGCAGAACACTCACAAACATGCCCGCGGCCGGCGGCGTCCACGACACCACCTCGGCCGGCAGGAACTCCTCGCAGGCCCGCAGCAGCGCGTCGCGCCGCGCGCTGTACTCGTCGCGCAGGTGCCGGAGCCAGCGCAGGTAGCCGGCGTGGCCCCACTCGTCGTCGAGCAGCTTGTAGAGGACGGCCTGGCTGAAGCCCGAGGGCCCCTGGCTGCAGCACTCGGCGTGCCGGATGTAGCGCTCGATGACCTGCTCGCTGGCCGTGACCCAGCCCACGCGCGACCCGGGCACCACCACCTTGCTGAACGAGTCGTGCCGCATCACGCGCCCGTCCGTGTCCATGCTCAGCATGCTGGGGATGAGGCTCCGCATGAAGTCCTCGACGTCGGCGTCGCCGCTGGAGCCGCCGCCGTTGGCTCGTGGTGTTGTTGCTGATGGTTCTCTCGTCGTTCCGTTCTTGCCGCCGCCTTTTCGATACGGCTGCATCTGCAGGAAGTAGTAGGGCTCGTCCTCGAAGATGAAGACGTCGTGCTTGCAGCAGACCTCGTACACCTGCCTCCTCCTCTGCTCGCTCTGCGTCGCCCCCGTGGGGTTCTGGCCCGAGGGGACCGTGTACAGGACGCGGGGCCGGCGGGCGCCGCCCCGCGCCTCGGGGTCCCACGTGGCAAGCAGCTCGTCCAGCTTGTCGGGCAGCAGCCCTTGCTCGTCCATGGCGACGCCGAAGACGGCCAGGCCCAGCGGCGCCGCCGTCTCGAGCGCCGTGCTGAAGCTGTACTCCTCGGTCAGGATGGCGTCGCCGCGCTGCCGGTCGCCGAACATGCGGTACGCGGCCTCGAGGCTGCCGGTGCTGCCGATGGTCATGGCGCAGCGCCAGTCGGCGTAGGGCGGGTTGTGCATGAGCTCCGTGTGCTCGGTGACCCAGCGCAGCATCTGGGCGGACCCGATGGACTGGCCGTAGTTGAGGGCGATGGCGAGGTCCAGCACGCCGTCCTCTTGGTCTCGCACGTCGTGCTTGCCGATGGTGACCTCCTTCAGGTCTCTTGTGTGGCTGAAGCCCGCGAGGGGCGAGGGGACCTGCATGCTGAGGGACTCGAAGGGGAAGTTGTCCGAGGACGGCAGGCCGCCGCCCAGTGAGACGAGCCCGGGCTTCTTGAGGTGCTTGGCGGCTTGCTTGAGCACGCAGGGTTTCCGCGCAACCGACTCAGGGCTCAAGAGGTCTGGGACATCGGTAAGACAATGACACTCCCATCAAAAGACAGAGCTGAATCGACTTACGGTCCCATCGTTTTGCTTTGGGCTTGTTGAACGATTGCTACAGAGGAGTGGTAAGCCCACATCTCACTCGGTTGGGATCTGCCCCCCCATCAAGGAAGGGTGTATAACTCAACTGGAGCCTTGAACATGTCACTATCGGAGTAGGACGCGGTCGGGGCATCCAGCTTGCCGGCCTTGGCGCGACGAGCCCTGATGCCCTCGAGGGTGAGCGGCTCCGGGGCCTGCTTGCCGATGTGGGCATCCTCGGCAGCCAGACCGACGCCGCCCACATTACTCGGCGGACTCATGTTGCTCAGATGCATTGAGAAAGGCCGAGTACGAGTAGTCTGTATGGGTGTGGCAGCAGCAGATGTTGTTATGGGGCGAGGATGTGGCGGTGAGACTGGAATTCTGGGTATCAGAGTCCAGGAATGGCGGATCCAGGAACGGACGAGAGCCATGGCTGCGAGAGAGAGAGAGAGGCTTGATGTAATAAGACACCAGGGCAGGATGCAGGGTCAAGTGACTAGACAGGCAGGGCTTGAACTCTAAGCGAAATAGTGGCCGATTCTGGCTTGTCTGAGACCAAAACAAAGCCCATCAAGTATTCATTACCAAATCAGACGGACAGAGACTGGCCGAATTCCAAGTCATGAGTCGACGTCGTCCTGCAAGCATCCCTTGTTCTCTCCCTCTCTCTCCAATGGCTGCAGTGGGATGGTATCGTCACCGATTAGATGCCTGGGTTGTGGATTGGCGGGGCACCCGTTGGTAACCGGCCCTACCCAGACCGCCTAAGCCCGTCAGTGTCAACAGGTCCGGGGTAAAGGCCGTGCCGTGGCGGGCATGGCCTACTAAAGACAAGCCTCGAAACGTCACAAGTCTCGTCATCAGCACGCGGTCAGGCCGAAGCCGCCATTGATGACTTGTAAGATGTGTGTGCCCATCTTGAGATAGCTCCATTATCATATTAGTTCATAATCCAGGTACATAGCTCCTCCCACCTCAATCCAACCCCCTCATCCAACACTACATCTTGCTCGTGGCGACACAATGTTCTATCTATATGCGTTTTCCTGTCTATCATATCGTAGCATCGTATCGTTCGTCTAATCCAAGTTAGTCCCCATCCCCAGCGCCATTGCACCATATCCCGTTCTAAATGCATTTGTTTGTGTTATTCCGTCGCCCATATTCCCTACATGGCAAACAAGATCGCTAAAATGGACATGCACGCCATTGCACCGCCAACCACCGACTTGCCATTCTGGGGCGGGGCGGCATTATCGCCGGCAGCCGTGGCAATATTGCTGCCGGGCGGTACGAAGGGAGGTGCCTCGGGCGCCTTGGTGGAAGCCGCGGCGTCAGTCGCCGTGGGTATCACCAGCGAGCCTTTTGAATCGTAGCTCTTGGACATGGTCGTGAAGCCTGCCGGCACAGTCATGGTTGTTAAGAAGCCTTGGCCATCGTACGTCGTCAGGGGCTCAAGGCCACCACGAGACTGAGTTGAGGGTAAGGGTTGCAACGCCGAAGGCAGTGGCGATAACGAGGGCGAAGCTAGGGCCTGCACAAGGGGGGTGTGAAGTTAGCACATGACTTCCTCACAGCTGGCCGCTCAAGAAGAACAAACTCCGAAGCGCGAGCAAAGCAATGATTAGGAGGGATCGCCGCATTTATGAACGTACTTACAGCGGCCGAACTCGACGGTACGACCTTTCCGGATGGCGTCATGACCCAGCCATCGGGCACGTCAGAGGAACCCGTATAACTAGGAGTGCTGGTGCCCTTGCCGATACCGCCAGCCGGCACAGTTGGCGAGCCGCCGGTGGCGGAGGCAGCAACAGCAGTGGTGGTCAGGGCCCCGGCGCCGCCCTGGTTGCCGTACACCTTTCCGCCCTCGGCCACGATGGATTCCCACGTGCCCGAGGTGTCGCCGTACTTGTAGGATTTGCCCGTGCTGTAGTCGGTGACGGAGATGCTCTTGACCTGCATGCTGAATGGCCCCTTGGAGTAGTCGGTAGGACCACGAGCCCAGCTAATGGTGCCCGCAGCATTGCTCGGGTCACCGCCGGCCCAGGCGCCGAACTTGATCTGCATGGGCGTTTGAGGATACTGGCCCGATTCCGCTTCGTTGTACGTCATGGTGCGCACCACTGTGCTCCCGACGGTCCACACGATGCGGTTCGGGTCCCAATCCAGCACATACTTGATAAACTCGGCCTGGCTGTTCTCGGCCGGGTTGAACTGGCCCCGGTTGTAGGAGCCGGTTATGCCTTTTCCGAAGTAGTTGGTTTGCACCTCGTAGTCGTCCGAGCCTAGCCACTCCCAATCGATTTCGTCGAGGTCGTCGGATTGCAGCACCATGGAGGAGACGATGCCGGCGCCGGGTGCGGCCTTGAGGTAGAACTCGACGCGTCCGAACATGATGTAGAATATCGAGGTTAGTTGGGGCGCATCGCCGGATTTTGCCACGGTGAAGGTGACGCCGTCCGAGTCATAGGTAGGCGTGCCGCCGGATGAAACAAAAGCGTCGACGGCACCCTGGGTGAAATCAACGTTGATTTGCATTCCCAACGCAGGGTCTGCGTCGCAAGCTGAGGGCAATCTGTCAGTATCTGACTGAGGTCTGTTGCATCTTCTCCAAGAAGAGAGTGCGGCAGCGGCAGCTTACTTTGCTGGAGTGGATTGCATGCCGACCATGTCTGAGCTTTCGCCTGACCGAGGAACAGAACAGCTGCAGCTAAGGCGGTTGCTGCCCTTTGTTTCGTGAAGAACATGCTGGCGGAAAGTGATATGTCCAAAGGAGCCCAATAGATAGTTACACACGGAGATATATATGGCAGCCCAACAAAAAGAAAGAAAAAGAAAAAAGAAAAACAGGGTGGCAGAACCCGCTCGCTTCTGCAAAAAGCAATCGACAGGTATTCCTCTTTTACAGCCGTAGACAGGTTCGTATAAGGTTCTCGTGTAGCAATGGAGAGTACGAGGAACGGAAATGGAAAGAGGAAGTGCCTATCGAGTCCATCGAGTCTATTAAATGCATGCCAGCCACCGATTATAGCAGAGGAGGCATCATCGTCATCAGGGTCTCACGGGCCACAGCAGCCCAAAGCTCTCAGACGGAACTTGGACGGAACCTACCTGTCAGACCAAGGAAAAACAAGTGTGTGTGTCTCGAATGATGTGATGGGAAAGTGCAGTGTAGCAACGGCGATTTGTTTGGGCAGACAAGAAAGTCGGTGGTTGGCAAGTCAATTGGCGGCCGTCCCACTGTGGTGGGTGTGCGCTCACTGGTGGCTGGGGCCGAGAGGGAGCTGGTTGCTGGTAAACCGATTTATCCTAGCCAGTTAGCCGGTTTTAAGCAGGGATCCAGGCCTGTGCAGGGAGGGGCGCTAACGACCCTCGGCTGCCATCCCGGAAGGCATTCATTCATTCATTCATTCATACTACCTAACCAGTGGCTGGCGTCTGGCTTGTGTAGCAGCTCGTCTTGCCGCTTGCCGTTTCCTGCAGCCTTCCCGCTCACCACATACATACATATGCACATGCACGATGCCGCCGGGGCTATAAGACTCGAGAGTGACTGTTGTTAGGCTGTTGTATGGGTAGTCCAAAGACGGACCCCGACTGCTATGAGATTCTGACTTGGTTGATTTGGTAGGGGGCAGGAAACATCTTCGGTGTTCTCGAGTACTTAGACAACGGCACGATCCGATCCAGATTCATGACTCGACTCGTCTGGACTCGACTTGACTCGACTCGACTCGACCCTTCCCATGCCCGTTGCACAGGGGCGTAATGGGCTGACGACAGCCGACGGCACGACCGAGTGTCTCGGGACGGTCCCACGTGCTACGAGCGAGGCCCGCCTTTGCCCTTGATGCATGCTAAACCAGCCATGCTGCCTCGCCGTGTCTTTGATGTCGGGACAGGTATAGGTAGGTGTATGTTAAGGACTTACCAGCCTACTTCAGTACGCTAGCCACGCAATGAGCGAGACAGCGTCTTCAATCAAACACGACCTCGCCCTGGATGGAAGCTGACTTGGATATATGTCACGGAGGCGTAGCGGCGCTGTCTCCTGGGCTGTCTAAGTCAGTCAAGTGCAGTAGCCGCAAATGAATGGGTTGAAAGCACATGTTATAATCACATCCCCAACATGACGCCATCACGAATGGTCAAGGGCCGAGTCAATAAACTGGAAAATCAAGTAGCTCAATTATCAGCAAAATACGATGTGCTCTTCGGCTTTACTCCGAGGGGTATAGACCATGACAGGACAGACATTAAAGTTAACAAAGTACAACAGAAAAACAGCAGAGAAGAACCGTCCCTCATCATAAAAAAACAAAAGACATAGACCAATTGCTAGACCAGGTTTCCATGCAGATTGTCGTGATGCGTGATCATCTCGTCGTAGGTGGGCGGTGGTGGTGAGTGAGTGACGGAGCGAGCGAGGGTGAGGGGGGTATAGGAGGAGAGCGGCCAAGGAAAAGGAGAAGTCATTAAGTTCGGTTTCATCATTAAGCGGCAGCCTCAACCGCAGCCGGCGCAGCTTCGGGAGCATCCGTCTTGACCTCGTCCTTGGGCTCGCTGGCAGGCGCCGGGGCGGCCGCCGCCTTCTCCTTGAGGGCCTTGAGCTCCTTGCTCAGGCTCTCCATCTTCTCCAGCGCCTCCTTCTTCTCCGCCTCGGCCTTCTCTAGTGCTGCCTTGGACTCCGACGCTGCCTTCTCCAAAGCCGCCTTCTTGTCCGCCTCGGCCTTTTCCAGAGCCTGCTTCTTATCTGACTCAGCCTCGCTCTTGGCGGCCTTGACCTTCTGGGCAGCCTCCTTCTGCTCGGCGGCAGCCTTCTCGAGAGCAGACTTCTTCTCCGCCTCTACCTTTTCGACAGCCTCCTTCTGCTGAGCAGCTGCCTTCTCGAGAGCCTCCTTCTTCTCCGACGCAGCCTTCTCTAGTGCTGTCTTGGACTCAGCTGCAGCCTTCTCGAGGGCCTGGTTCTTCTCTGACTCAGCCTTCTCGAGGGCCTCCTTCTTGTCGGCTGTGGCCTGCACCAAGCTGGCCTCGGCCTCCTTCAGCTTAGCACTGAGTTCGGAAGCAGCCACCTCCTTCTTCTGGCTGGCGGCCTCCAGCTCAGCCAGCTTGGTCTCCAGGGCCTTCTTGGCCTCTACTTGCGACTCGAGTTCGGCGACCTTGGACTCGACCGCCTTCTTCTCAGCCTCAAGCTTCTCGAGGGTCGATTCGGACTCCTTCAGCTTGGCGCTAAGTGCAGACTGGGCCTCATCCTTGCTTGAGCTCTCGGACTCAAGCGTGGCAATCTTGGACTCAATCGCCTTCTTTTCGGCCCCGAGCTTCTCCAGGGACGACTCTGACTCCTTCAGCTTGGCGCTCAGGGCAGACTGAGCCTCGTCCTTGCTCGTGCTCTCGGACTGGAGAGCGGCAAGCTTGGCCTCGAGATCAGTGACCTTAGCGGCCTCCGACTGAAGCTCGGCAACCTTGGCCTCGATAGCCTTCTTCTCCTAGAAATGCAGGTTAGTAAAAGAAACATAGGACAGAACCCAAGTGTGCTTACCGTCTCAGCTGCTGCCAGTTGTTCCTTGGTCTTGGCAGCTTCGCTCTTGGCCTCGTCTGAAAGCTTTTGGATCTCGGCAGTCTTGGCATCGAGAGACTTTCGCAGAGCCGCCTGCTCTTCCTCGAGAGCCGCGGCCTTGCTCTGGGCCTCAGACTTGAACTTCTCGATATCAGCAGCGTGGGCAGCCTCGGCCGCCGCCAGCTCCTCCTTGGCCTTGGCTACTTCCTTTTGGGACTCCTCTGCGAGCTTCTGGAGATCTTGGAGCTGCTTTCGCAGGGTCTCTGATTCGCCCTGGGCAGCCACATTCTTGCTTTGAGACTCGGCGGCCTCAGCCTTGATCTTCTCCAGCTCAGCCTTGGCGGTCTCGTGTTCCGTCTTGGACGCCTCGAGGTCCTTCTGGTACTTGGCCAGGTCGGCTTGGAGCTTCTCAAGCTCGGCTTCGAAAGACTTGCTCTTGCTGTGGGCATCAGCGGCGTCCTTCTTGGCCGCCTCAACGTCCTTGGCGAGGCTGTCGTGCTTTTGCTGCCATTCGTCGACAGCCTTCTTGGAAGCTTCGGAGTCGGCCGTCAGCTGGGCGTGTGCCTGTTGCAAGCTGCTAAGCTTCTCTTGAGACTCGGCCAGGTCCTTCTTTGCCGAAGCCAAAGCGTCCCCAGACTGCTTTGATGTCTCCTGCGTGGCTGCCTGCAGAGATGCGATCTTCTCCTGGGACTCGGCGACACTCTTCTTCTGCTCTTCCAGAGCCGATGTTAAGGATGTGAGCTGCTCTGCAAGTTTGCTGTTCTCCTGCTGGAGGGTCTGGTACTTCTCCTCGGAAGCGGTGAACTTCTGGTTCACGGATGCGAGCTCCTGGTTCAGGGAAGCCTCGAGAGCAAGACGCTGCTCCTTGGCCTCGGCGAGCTCCTTCTTAGTTGCTTCCAGCTCGGCGGCGGCACTCTGCTTGGCCTGCTCGAGCGTGCTCAGCTTCTCCTCCAGCTCGGCGATCTGTGCCTTGGAGGTGACTAATTCCTGTGCACGGGAAGTGGCGGCCTCCTCAGCGGAGCGTGACTGCTCTTCGGTGCTAGCGCTCGAGTTCTGGAGCTCGGACTCGAGGGACTCGATCTTCTTTTGTAAAGTCTCGATTTGCTGGGCGAGGGTCTCGCACTCATCCTCCTTGGCGGTAAGCTGCTTCTTGCGGGAATTGATGGCCTCATCACGCTCAGTAATGCCCTTGAGAAGAGCGACCTTCTCCTGCTCGGTCAGGCCACCCTTGGCGAAACTGGAGAGCACGTTACCCATTGTACTGTACTGCTGTGGGCGGGTGACTACTGGGGGGGAAAAGAGAGAGCTGGCAGGGGAGGAAGCAACAACTTCGGACAAATAAACGATGCACGAAGAAAGACGAGGAATCCAAGACAAATCCCTTCCTTCGGCGATAATGGGGTTGGGGGTACAATCAAAGAAGAGGTGTGAGGAAAATGTAGGTGAAGGACCTGGAGCTGTTTGCAAGGCGATGGACTTCCTTCCTTCCAGTTATTATCAGGTAGGCGTGACTTGAGGGAGCTTCGGAGAGAAGAAAAAAGAAAAAGTTTCCTGCCCCTGTTATTGGTCGCCCTGGTGATAAAATGAGGGACCGTGCAGGGAGGGGACCTATTTTTTATCTTTTTTTTTGGTGAATACAGTATGTAGGTTACTGCAAGAAGTACTTATGTATATATGAGGGGTGAACTTCGCTTGACCTGACCTGACTGACCTGACTGACCTGACAGCGACAGGGCCTTAATGCGTCTCTAGCTAATCAAATTCATCGACTGTTGCGCAATCGTCGGGTTTCCGGCCCATTCTACAGTGACCTAGCAGAGAGGGGTTGATGTAATGCGAGATGACTGAATGTGGCAGCTTCTTACTCGCTGGCCTCACCTTCAAGTACAACCAAGAGTGCCCTGGGTGCCCAATCTGTCTATGGTCCAGAGCTCATCTACGCATCTTCCCATTCATCTGCCTTGCGTTGCATGAAAGATGGCGTAGTAGTAGCAAATCTAGGTGAAAGGGGAAAGGCTCGTCACCGATTGGGAAGAGCGGTGGACGTATTGATGCATACGGGCAATCCGACGATACTTTCCCACACTCGATATGCAGAATATGTGGGTTGCTGTGATGGCGGGATGGGGCATTGGCTTTATTTCTCCATCCTGCCTATCCACATAATCACAAGCTCACAAGGAGAGAGAAAGAGGGCATCCCTGCCCATGGGATGCAAGGAACAAACACATCTGTATCTGTACATGGCTGGCTTTATCGCGCATTTCCCTTCTATCCAGCTTCCCAATACTATTATTATTCCCAGGAACACAAGCAGAGACTACTAACCTTAAGCGATTGCATGAACTATGAGAGACTGGCTGGCTGGCTTGGGGAGGGGGACCCTGAACGGACCTGATAGCCAACCAATCAAAGACATGCTGATCTGCTTTGCTTGCATTCCTTGGGTGTGGTGCTTATGCTATGGTCCATGGTCCGTTTGTCCAACTCCGCCATGGTGCAGCTGCCCTTGCCCATGCCCATGTCAATGCTTGCCGCCGGCGAATGCAGAGTGCAGGAAGATATGAAAGCACAGATGGTGGGATGGTGGGCTGTCTTTGTAGTAGTAAGTGGATGGATTGATCGATCAATGAAGCTCTGCTATTCCTTTCAAGCTTCTTCCCCTTTTAGGCCACGCCACTACGTCATTTAGAGAATGAATGGGTTGGGACAAGTCTGATATTCCACAGATGATAAGTCAATATTCTTCAGACGGATCGCATCTCCCATTCTCCCTTGAGCTTCAAGCTCCAAGCTCCTAGCTCCTCCTCCCCCGAGCTTGGGGATGGACCCCGACCCAATCCAACGAGCCAGCCCAACAGTTCGGAACCTCGGATACCATGACGTGGAATGGATGGTGGAGTTTGTTGTCCCGCCACTAGATCCAAACTCTCAACTTCAACGTCGAGAAAAGCAAATTGCTGTACCAAGTAGTGAAGAGAGGGGGAGCCCAGAAACGACAATGCCGGCCAACATTCCTGATAAGAATTGGGCCTGTCCGTACATATCTGCCGACTGTGTCTCTCCCGTCGGAGCAGTCCTCCTTCGCATGGCAGACGGCCAAAGCAGATTTCGATGGGTTGATCTCGACGATCCTGATTTACAGTTTCCGTGCTTTGAAGGCCTGTCTTGATGTGAGAAACCTCCCTTCTCTGCTGCTGTGGCGGGGTGTGGCGGAGCAGCAACTGGCCGCACGTCCGGCTTGGTATAGATGCATTTTAGAGTTGAGCTCTCCCGTGTCGGCGGTTTTGCTAGGCCCGGAACTGACCATGATCACCAAGAACATCTGCAACTAGAAAACCAAAGCTCAACATCTAGATACTATAAGGTTAATAGCTGGATCATGCAGCCTGCGCGGCGGCCTCCCCTGCCCAAAAAGAAATGAAATCCTCTTGCGTTTGCGTTTTCTTCATGGACCAGCGTTTTGCCATGTGAAACTTGTTTGTTCGATTGGTCTTCTTCCCATTTTTGCTTGCTTGCATATCCGGTTCAAGAAAGGCTACCGACCAACTACCTGCGAGAAAACCCCAGTGAGACGAATCATGTACATAGTCCGACGAGGCACCCACGACTCTAATGCACAGCATTGTCAGTACCGGCTACTACTCCTCCCCAGATGCTCCTCTCCTCAGTTTACACTAACACACGCGTATGTGGTCAGATATAAGGACCGGGAACATCGTCGGCAGTGTCGTGGGCGCCATCGCCTTCGTAGCCATGGTTTGCCTCGGTATCTTCTTCATCCGCAGGTGTATCCAGCGAAAGAAGAAGAAGCGGGCGGCGTCGGCCGAAGAGGCCATCCAAAGCGACTCATCATCGAGCGAGATACCGAGGGTACATGACAACCACCACAATCACCCTATGCAGTGGATAGAACCCCAGCCGATGGGCGCAGATGAGGTTCCGCGGAGCCCAAGTGAGAAGAAGTCGGGAGCTTTCCTCCAGGGCGCAGCCGACACCATCGTCAAAATGAAAGCCGCGGATCTGCCCGGTTCTGTGTCCGGGGTGGGGCACATACGGGAGCTGGAGGCCATGACTCGATCCGATGGGTCGGTTGAGCTGCCCGAGAAGCCCAAGCCCACGGCCTCCGTACGCGAGCTCGACGGGAAGCCGACACCTGCCATAAGCACCGCCACAGAACTGCCCGACGCCGCAACAATCGGTAACTCGCAGCAGCAGCGTACTGAGCTTGACGCTACCACGACTACTGCAAACGTCGGTAGTCAGCGGGCCGAGTTGCCTGGCAGCAGCAGCAGAACTGATGGCAGACGACGGCCAGCCGAGCTGGCAACTTGAGACGACGACGAATGACACCGACGAGCTGCCGCGGGTCCCTCTCTCTCCTCTCAATTCTGTGGAGCACCAACTTCTCTCAAAGCTCGAGAATGAGGCGAGCCATGTATATGTGTGCCATGCAGAAACAGAAAAGAAGCCACGGCTTACACATGGTACAGGTTACTTACAATTTTGGTGCTGCCGCAAGATTTCAAAGATCAGCATGAAGGGTTTCATGACACAAAGGCCTGAAACTGTCATGCTTCCTGCAGGTCAAAGCAATGGGATTGACGAAGCCCGACGACTAAATAATTTCGATGCCCATGTTATTACACGGAAACAAGGGCAATCGGTACGCATGGGTGTGTGTTGCTATAGTAGTCGAGGGTAATGGGCCCATAGTGCATGCCCTTTATATAGGCTTTCTGGCTCTTGGGCGATCATGAACCCGGGGAGGAGCAGGAGAAGCCACCGGGAAAGGGAGAAAAGTCCGAAACACAGCGCAATAGGACACATCCCGAGCTGCTTCGAGTGCCGGACTATGGCAAGGTGTACCAACCAATTCGTGTTGAGTACGAGGTGGACGATACAGAGGTGCGGTGGGAACTACGCCGACAAGAGTCGGGTCGGGGGGCGAGGATGTCACCTAGATCTTGTCGACAGCTAAAATGGAGGATACAAGCGTGGCCAGCTCATTCACATGTACCTCATGCTCACTCCTCATGAAGATCTCAGAAAACCGGGCAGTGTCGAAAATGCCAGCATTGTGGAAGTGGAACCTCTCGTGCATTGCTACTTCTCCTCTTCCGTCATCATGGACAGAGTATCGTGCGTCTCCAGGACTTCTGCGGAGGGATTCGGCAGTCGATCTAGAAGTAAGCGAGTCGGCAAGGTCCGTCTTTTGGGTGGTTCATTCAGCCACTGCACAATTTAAAAAAAGAAGAAGAAGAAAAACCAATTGGGCATGTGTTCTAGGCGACACGCATTTTGTCAAAATCCAGAGCTTCCTTCTATCTTGAGTCTGCGTCGACATAGCCATTGCATTTAGTTGTCGTTTTCAGGGGCCATGGTCGGCACACACCGCTAAAGAAGGGACGCTCCACGTCTTGGTGCAGCAGCAGTAGCATCTCCATGTCAGGCTAGGGCGGCACATGTTGTAAAACCATTCAATGCTGAACATGAGGCGTCGAATGTCCATGGCCTCGAGAAAAGTGTGCAATTGGGAGGTCCTGGCGGGACAGCGGCAGATGCGATGCCCCTCAATCGGCCACCTCCCACTTTAGCTGCACTGGCGAGGCCACATTTCAGGGCCTTCTCGACTAGCCATATCCAATCACAAAGTGGCGGTGTCGTCCCTGTACTGGACTGGCGACACAACGGCGGTCTGTTCATCTGATCCAGATCGATCATCATAGTAGCACTCAGGTTGTGAGGATACTCACTTCCATAGGAAAAGACAGCAATCCAGCTCGATCGGAAGCATCCATCTGATCCAATCGCCGTTGCAGCTGCATTCACCCATCACTCCAGCCGCCACGCCAGCATCTCTCCCACTACTCGTATACAATTACCCGCAGCCCGGTGGGGTTGTTACCGCTCGAATCATCGCCCGCATTCAAGACGTGTGATGTGCAGCTCACCTCTCCGGTATTTGGTCTTGCCGCGTACTGTGCTATCGTACTTGCAACTCTCCCTTCCCCTCATGTCTACCAGGTTACATCGTTGCAACACGACCCCTACGGAGAGATCTCCGGATTGGTGGCTTCTCACTGGGCCGGTAGCCTTAATAACATCTTCAGCAGAGACGCACGGGATAGGTGCGACATGTTGCCTTTTGCTGCTGTAAATGGCACCGGAAGCTGCAATATGACCCCGCCGCGTCACTCAGGAGGCGAGGCACCTAGAGGTGACTAGATCTCCCAAATGAGAACTGTCGTGGCCATTGGTGATGTCTATAAATCCAAAACAAGCCGTAGAGTATGGGTCTACATTCTCGCAACAGGCTCGTCAACTAAGAGCTTGAATTGATTCGGCCTTGGGCAAATCAAGATGAAACTCAGTCTTCTCATCGAGTCTCTCCTGACCAGTATCGTACTTGCTGCGGACCTTTACCTATCTCCAGACGGCTCGGATAGCAATGTAGGGACTTCGGCTGAACAAGCCTTCAAGACCGTCACCAAGGCTAAAGAGGCGGTTCGTGCCCAGCTTGGCAAGCCCCTGAGTGAAGACATCAATGTACACATCGCAGCTGGGACCTACACTCTCACTGGGCCGCTCAATTTCACGAGTGCCGACTCGGGAAAAGATGGACATAGAGTCAACTGGGTCGGAGAGAAGGGTTCTGTCATCTCTGGTGGCCTCAAGGTTTCTGGATGGACTGCTGGAAGCAACGGCATCTACTCGGCATCAGTCCCTGTGGGGACGCAATCCCGCAATCTGTTCGTCGGCGGCAAAGCAGCCAACTATGCGCGGCGGAAGATAGCCAACCGCAAGGACTTCACTTACACCAGCACGTCGATGAGATGGAACTCGGGCACTTATGACTGGCTCATGGACACCCAGGGCATTGCTGGTGCCGAGGTCCGCTTCATCTCGTCCTTCACGGACCGCTATGCCCCAATCGTATCTGTTGGAAATCGAGAGCTCGTGATGAAGCAGAACAGCTGGTCAAACCAGATCATTGGCTGGGATACCGTGTCAAACCCCTTTGCTGAATTTGGGGTCTGGGTGCAGAACTCTCTTGCCCTCTTAGTCGAGGGTGGTCAGTTCTACTTGGATTCTCAAGCGGGGAAGGTCTACTACAAGCCCCTGGGTGGAGAGGATCTGAGCAAGTTAGATACCTACCTGGGAGTGCAGGAGGTATTGATCTCTATCAGTGGCTCGTACAACGACCCGGCGCGCGATATCACATTTCAGGGGCTCACCTTCTCCCATTCAACTTGGCTTCGGCCGGGCAAGCTTGGGTTCGCTGACCAACAGACAGGGGGCTACATCGGCGAAGACAAGACCTACCCGGAACACGAGGCGACTCGTCCTTTCTGGTGGCAGATGCCCAGTGCCTTCCAGATCAGTGCAGCGACCAAGGTGAACCTGACGGGGTGCAGCTTCACACAGATCGGCAATGGGGGCATTGGAGTCGGCAATGACCCCAACGCCCACTTATCCAACGTCGGCCTCGGTGCCAGTGATATTTCCATCACAGATGGGTACTTCACCCAAGTCATGGGTAACAGCATCAGCGTAGGCGGCATTCAAGCCGAGGCTCACCATCCGTCAAACGAGCGTCAAATCGTCACTCGCATCAACATCTCTGGCAACATCTTCACTAATAACTCTGCCCTCTTCAGTTCCACCGTGCCCGTTTTCTTGTCTTATCCCCAATACTCGACAATTTCGCATAACGACATATACAACGTCCCATACTCTGGTATCTGTCACGGCTATGGGTGGGGGTCCAATGACGCCGGGGGTAGCCAAGAGTATGAGAACAGGGGTCTCTACAAGTACCAGCCGAAGTACGACGCGCCGACCACGCTGAAGAACAACGTGATCGACGGCAACCTCGTCCACAGCTACGGCCAGAGCCACACGGACCTGGGCGGCGTGTACACGCTCTCGACCAGCCCCTCGACGTACGTCACCAACAACTACGTGTACGACTCCGGGTACTGGGGCCTGTACAACGACGAGGGGTCCAACAGCTACGTCCAGCGGAACAACCTCTTCTTCGGCCGCCAGGGCTGGTACGTCGCCAACCGCAACGGGCCCATGCACACGGGCAACAACACCCTCGTCGACAACTACGGCCGCGCCGGCCAAGCGCTCGACGGCAAGCCCGACGGCTCCGGCACCCAGGGCGACACCTACATGCGCAACTACATCGTCTCGGACGTCGCCCAGACATCGGCCGCGGCCCAGAAGAACGCGTACCGCTCGGGCGTGCTGCCGGGCCGCCGCGCGGGCCGACCGGTGACCAACGACGACGCCCGCCTGGCCGACGGGTGGGTGTCCCTGACGACGACGACGACCCCGGACGGCGGCGGCGGCCAGCTCCTCGCCGTCAACGTCAGCAACTTCGACGACGTCGAATACACGGGCGCCTCGTTCCAGGTCACGGCCGCCGGCGGCACTGTCCTCGAGCCTGTGCGCCTGCCGGCCGCGATCCCGGCCAACACGTTCGTGCTGGCGACGTACAGCGTCTCGGGCGGCAACGCGAGCCCCAGCGTCGCGGCCACGGTCAAGTACACGAACCCGCGTCTCGGCGTGGCGAGGACGCTGACGGCGAGCGGACAGGTGAGGTTGGGATAGATGCCACGGCGCGGCGGTGGGGCTTAACCTAAGCTCGAGGAAAGGAATGGCTATTGCATTTCATTGCGCTGCACTAGGCTTATTCGTGAGGGTTCTATCTGTAACTCAAGTGCTGTCGCCCATTGTCTCGGTCGGTGGCGGGCTGATCTCGGATCGTAGCTCCAACGATGGAACTTTTATATTGGCTGCTGTCTTTATATACACGCCATCAGTAGCCGCCACAAATCAAAGCCCACCATCCGTTGCCTGACCAGAGCCTCATAGCCCCCCCTCAGGACAGAAGCATGTTGTAGCTCCACTGCTCCTGCGGCACATCCCGGTACTTGATACTAGTCGGATGCTTCTTGCGCGCCGGGAGGATGCGGCGGATATACAAGTCCCCAACGTTGATAGTATCGTACTTTATTTTCGTCGCCCCGTTCTCCTGATCCCCGTCACCGCCGCCGTAGCAGCACGGAAGCACCTCGAGGTCGACCTCGGGCCCCGGCGTGAGGAAGAACGGCAGCGAGTACCGCTCCCGCCCCGTCTTGTTCCGCACCCGGTGCACCGTCGCCGGGAACTGCCCGTTGCTCTGCCGCTCCAGGTACTGCCCCACGTTGCACACGAACGTGCCGGGCGTCGGGGGCGCGTCGACCCAGACGCCGTCTTGGTTCAGCACCTCGAGGGCGGGGACGTCGTCTTGGAGAACTAGAGTGAGCCCTGTCTCGCGTGGACGGTTTTTTTCCCGTCATTAGTCAGCCAGCCAGCCGTCCACGACGTCTAAGAGAGGTGCCCGCCGGGAATGGAAACGCCATCGCGGTGGAAAGTAGGCGGTATCGAGACGGACAGCACGGAGCACTTGCGCCTAATGATGCATCCGGGGGGCGGGGGGCGCAGACTTACAGGAGAAATCGGCGTGCGCGCCCAGTCCCACGTTCTCCTCGGCCGCCGACACGGGCGTCGGCGGGTAGTGCAGGGGCCGCATGCCGGTGATGGGGAAGCGGAAGAGGGGGTCGAAGGCGGCCTCGTCGAGGCCGAAGCCGAGGGCGAAGACGCGCGCGAGCTTCAGCGCCAGCGGCAGCACGTGCGCGTAGTAGGCGTACAGCCCCTCGCGCCACCAGGGCGCCCGGGGCGGCCAGATGTTCTGGGGCCGCGTGACGTGCGGCGGCGGGCCCGGCGAGCCCGTCTTGCCCGCGTAGTCCTGCTCGGGCTCTAGGTAGCAGTCGCCCATGGTGAAGGCTTCTTTGATGTCTGCAGGCCGCGGGTTAGTGGAGGACAGTCAGTGTCAAGACGGCGATGCAAAAACGAAAATGAAAAACGGAGCGAAACTGACCTCCTTTTGTCCGGGGATCCAGGTTCGTCTCCAGCATGGGCTCGTATCCCCGGATGGCAGGGTTCTTCTGCACGTGGGCCTCCATCTTGACGTCGTGGTCGAGGGCGAAGAAGCGCCGGAGCAGCGCGAAGGTCTGCTGGATGACGTCCTCGGGCACGCCGTGGTTCTTGATGTAGAAGAAGCCGCACTGGCGACAGGCGTCGGCGATCTCGCGGGCGATGCGCTGCCGCGCCGCCAGAGACCCGCTGTCCAGCTCCGCGAGGTCCACGGTCGGGATCGAGGTGAAGGACGACGAGGACGTGGCCGAGACCTCGCGATACGTCGCTTCGGACCCGGAGTGGAAGTAGACATACTTCTTGTCCTGGACAGGTTTGTTCTCAGCACGATCTTGGGACTTGAGACTGTTCGTCGTGCTCATGGTTGTGGCAGGCTTACCTGACCGGGCACGGCCGGCGGTTGGGTAGATGGTGATGATGCTGGGGCGAGAACCTCTGCCATTTTCAATTTAGACTCTTCAAGTTCTCTCTGGGTTCAAACACGGTATGGCTTCTTTCATCATGATCGAATGTCATCTCGCAGATCAATATCGGACCTTGGTCTGGTCGAAGAACTCCCCAATGCCGGAGGGATCCCCGCAATCCCCACTCTGCGTAGGACGATGCTGAGTGCGGTAGCCGGGGTACCGTTAGTGTCGCAAAACTGGCCGACGGGATTCCCCTATCTGGCCATGACCCTTGGCTTCGATAGTCACACAAGTGGGGGGCGTAACCTATATCTTTCGGGACTGGGGCTCTCGACCGACATTGTATTAAACGATTGGGTTGCCGTGATAACACCCAGTATCAGGATGAACTTATCGGCAGCCCTTACCGATGTGGATTCACGACTGCAGGAAGGGGGATGTGCTATTAGCTAGCTCTCTCAGGTCTCGGGCTGATAAATAGCATACCAACCTAATAATATTCCTAGTTCTCATAGTAGATATACACGGCGGTGGTTCGATGTCCGGTGCTTTCGCAGAACTTCCGCATTTCCGTCAGCTAATTACTAGTGGTCATCCTTCCCATCTCTAGAGGTCCATTCAGCCCATATCGTGTCTGACACTGACGACAAAGGCCCACAGGGAGGACTTGGCGAATTGCGGAGGAACCTCTCTAGAGAGCTGGTTGGTTATCAAATTGTACAATCGCGATGGCTCTTTCGTTGTCTTACTACGCGAAGAACATCTTCGCGTCAACGTACGGCAAGGACCGGCCCGACTTTTTCATCTGGCATCCCAAGGGGACCTCGAGCGCCGAGAAGAAACTCCTGTTCAAGATCGACTTCTTCATTCTCACCTATGGCTGTCTGGCGTACTTTACGAAATGGCTCGACCAGTCGAACCTGAGCAATGCCTACGTCAGCGGGATGCGCGAGGATCTGTCCATGTTTGGCACCGAGTTCAACCTCGCGCAGACGTGTTTCTCCATAGGCCAGATCTTGGGGCCCATTCCGGCCAACCTCCTCCTGACCTGGATCCCTCCGCGCTTCCTGCTTCCAGGGTTGGAGCTCATATGGGCTATCTTGACCATTGGGACATATGCGGTCACCAATGTGAATCAGGTAGGTCAATGGAGTTGTCCGTCGGGCCGCGGCCAGGAATCAATATCTTATGGACTGGTGCTAAGGCGGTTGTTGCCAGTTATACCCTATCAGGTTCATTATTGGCTTCTTGGAGGGCTCGTGTTTCGTCGGCATTCAGTATGTCCTTGGGTCTTGGTATAAGAGAACAGAGCTGGGAAAGCGCACAGCTATCTTTGCCTGCGCCGCATACGTTGGCACGATGATATCGGGTTACCTTCAGAGTGCAGTCCTGGCCAGCCTGGACGGCAAGAATGGCATATCGGCTTGGAGATGGTAGGCATGCCTGCTCGCCCCTTGATACCAACCCATGGGAATGCAGAAGCACGTGTAGTAACTCACTGCAACAGGGTCTTTATCATTGACGGAATCATCACAATTGTGGTTGCCGCTTACGGGGTCATTTTCTTCCCGGACACCCCTCACAACACCAAGGCCTTCTACCTGAGCGCCGAGGACAAGGCTCGCTGTATAGAGCGACTGGTCGAAGACGGGCGAGACGAGACGTCCAAGTTCACCTGGGACTTGTTTCTGCGAAGTGTGAAGTCGTGGCAACTCTACGTCTTGACCATCTTGTGGATGTGAGCAACCTACCCTACCCACTTGACTTATCCAAGTATGCATACTGATCGCGCCATGCGAAAAGGTTCTGGAACACGACGGTCGGCAAAGTCGCCAACACGGTGATGCAGCTGTACCTGAAGAACGACCCGGAGCACGATTGGACGCTGTACGAGGTGAACAACATCCCGACCGCGATCAACGGCTGGAACATCGTCATGGTGCTGCTGCTCAACGTCTACGTGGACACGACGGGCCGCCGCATGGTCGCCGTGATGGTCAACATCGCCATCTTGCTGGTGGGCACCATCTGCCTGGTGGTGTGGCGGATCCCGCTGGGTCTGCGCATCGTCGCGTACATGTTCGCGGGCCTCGACGGCCCGCTGTCGCCCATGTACTACAGCTGGGCCAACATCCTGACGGCGGGCGACAGCCAGGTGCGCGCGCTGACGCTCGCCATCATGAACTCGTGGGGCGGCGCCGTGACCGCCGTGATACAGCAGTTCCTGTACCCGGTCACCGACGCGCCGGCGTTCGGCAAGGGCTTCAAGGCCAGCTTGGGGTTCGTCTGCGGCATGTGCATCTGGGTGGTGTTGGTTCGGGTTTTGGAATTGCGCACCGAGCACAACAAGAGGAGCAGCGTGCAGCGGCTGGACGGGGTGGAATCGGCTGCCACAGAAGACGTGGACGACGGCATGGCAGTGGTGGTTCCAGGACAGAAGGGTCTTCACTAAAGACTAACCTAGGCGGGTATCAGTGGGCGTTAACCTAGTGTAATCTTTGGGGGGGAGGGGCAGGGCCGCAGGGGGGGTTTCAATGGTCACATTAGCGCTGATAAAGGCGGGAGAGAACATGCCGTCGGCTTGGTCCGACGACTGACTCGATTGGCTCGGGAAGTAACGCCGGACATTCATCTGCATCTCCCATACTTCGAGAAACCACAATGCCAATGTTTCAAGGCACTGAATCGGAGCACTACTTGTAATTGGAGGGTATGTGCGCACATGCCTCGAGTATATATCTCCAACATTGTGAATATGTTTTCAGTATCTACTGGGTAGCCTGGGCAAAGCTGTAGTAGCATACAACCTCCGATTCTCAAGAACCCTCGAACATGGCCACAAGCGGCGATATGGATTCCCCAGCATCTGACCCCAGGCCTATCCCTACGACCCAGCTTCTCATCTCCTCCGGCAACGGACCTGTGTCACGCACCGTGCTCCAAACCCCACTCCGCGACGCAGAGCCGTCCGAGATCCCCGTCATCGACGTGTCCGGCCTGTTCAGCGCGTCGCGGGCGGACCGGCAGGCCGTGGCGGACCAGATCCGCGACGCGGCGACCAACACGGGCTTCTTCTACATCGCGCAGCACGGGATCCCGGGCGCGGTGACGGCGGCGGCGCACGCGGCGTGCCTCGACTTCTTCCGGCAGCCGGCCGAGGTCAAGGCGCGGGCCAACGTCGCCCAGTCGGCCCGGTTCAACGGGTACAAGCCGGCCGCGACGCAGCGCATCAACCCCTTCGAGTCGGTCGACGTGCGCGAGAGCTTCTCGTGGACGTACGACCCGCGCTACGACCCGTCGGTCGGCGGCGGGGACGGCCTCGCGCGCATCCCGCCCGACGTCGCCGCCCACCTCTGCCTCGAGGACTTCCCCTGGGAGGCCACGGCCAACCTGCCGCACTTCAAGGCGGCCATCGTGGACTACTGGCGCGCCTGCCTGGCCCTGGCCCGCGCCCTCGTCCGCGCCTTCGCCCTGGCCCTGGGCCTGGACGAGCACTTCTTCGACGCCAAGGTGTCCTACCCGGACGCCGTCCTCGCCATGAACTACTACCCGCCCATCCCCAAGCCCGCCGACGGCAACGACTCCGTGGGGCGCGCCCAGTCGCAGCAGGAGGTCTCCATCGGGTCGCACACCGACTTTCAGCTGTTTACCATCTTGTGGCAAGACGACAATGGAGGCCTGCAGGTGCTGAACCGGCAAGGGCAGTGGATCAATGCACGACCGATTGAGGGCACGCTCGTGAGTTTGCACTCCCATTTCATGTCTTTCCACCATGAACAATAGCGCGGATAGGAACGGTACTAACTCCACACAAGGTCGTCAACATCGCAGATTATCTCCAGCGAATCACAAATGATCGATACATCAGCACGGTGCATCGGGCTCAGAATTGGAGCGGGCGCGAGCGGGTCAGCATGCCCTTCTTTGTCGGCTTCAACTGGAACGAGAGCTGCGGCGTGCTGGACAGCTGCGTGGCCGAGGGAGAGGAGAAACGCTACGATGAGATCAGCTGTGCTGAATGGGTTAAGCGGCGGGCCAAGGCCATGTATCAGACGGATGGCGTCACGGATGGGAAGCTGGCGTTGTCTTCTTCGTGATTGATGTATTCCAAGCCTTTTGGGCGCTCCTCTTTGCATTTCGCAGCGGAGCAATTGTATCTGAGATTCCTCGAGAGCAAAAGGCCCCGAATCCTCGAAGGCTAACCAACACTCAGCACAAATACTTAAGCTCCCAGTCTGAACTCCCTCCAAGCAACTGCAAACACGTAGAATCTACTATCAACGATGCCGGCCTCCCGGAATAGCGATTAGATCAATAAAGCTGGAAGCGGTGTTTTATTGGGTCCTTTATTGGCAGGTCTATAGCCTGAGAGAGCTTAGTTTCCGCCTTAGTCGGATTTAAATGCCTTTTATAGGCTACAAGTCCAGGGAGATGATGATGAAGTTGGCGGCCATCAACTATGCCTCACGATAAGCTGACCGGACCTCTAGGCTTCAGCCTGGCTTGCCTAGCAGTGACATTCCAGTCAAAACTGCGACTCGACATAACTGTCGATACACCATATCATACAAGATTTAATGACATGATTAGAGGTTTCGGCAGTGTTGGACAAGCAGTTATGCGTACCTCGCGAAACGTATGCGTTTATTTATCGAAACCTAATATACTGTGGCTGCTGATGCGAGTGATGCCTCACTATATAGTAGGTTCTGGGCCGTGCTGGCCTTGGGCTTATCACCGCCCGTCGAGATCAGTCTCACAGGGACGAGATGCTATGAGTGGAAGAGACGGAAAATAGACAACCAGATAGATATATCAGGCAATATTGCAAAGGGAAGAAAAGAAAAAGTGGTCATGTGCAGTCAGATTCTCGGGGTCGTCGTATGGGCTGCCCTTTGAATTCGAAGGCGTGGGCATATATAATTGAGGTGGCCCCTTTACCGGGGTTGCGACCACTGAATGGAAAAGCGGCTTTTGGGCAGAGAGATAAAGAACTACCGCTGCTTCACATATTAAATACCGGTTCATCGGCTGTTTCTTTCACATACGACCACAGCTCTCAGAGTATTCGGGATCCCGTCCGCTCTCCCATAGACAAGCTGAGAAGCGCCGAATTAGTACTAGAGTCGGTGACGATCTGGGAATCCTCGGTGTTGTATGTTTTGTATTTTTATTTTTCGTCCCCCACCTCTCTCTTGAAGAGCCTGCCACGTCACTGTGTGGCTTGGCTCTCTATTTTCCTAATGCCTCTCTATGTTGAGCGTGTTCAGTATAACAAGCACACCACCATTCATCCCACCAGCAAACCAGGATTCATCTCGAATATCATTTCCCTTTAGCACATAGAAAAGAGGGAAACATTTGCTATTCTTGAGTGTGTTGAATCTTTATCCTGTGTATATACCTACCACAAGAACCTGAAAGCATATACAATCCCTAGCGCTTGTGAAGGGCATATCTCCTCGATCGACAACTGGTGACCATGGGTTGATGAGATTTGAGCAGCAATCCTTGATTATTATACCTGCTTCTTATACACCATCAAGGTCAAAGCGGAACTAGAGTGCTGTGCCACATTCTCAAATGCAACCCTTCGTAAGATGCATTCTCATAATTGCTCTTACAAACTTAATGTATATGGACAAGCAAGTGCTTTTCTCAACTGAGCTTCTGATGACTTATATTCTTTCTGTTGTGTCGTAATCTTTCTATGCAAGTCGAAGAACAAGAGCAGTCGATCTATTAGTGTATTCGTACAGTGACTAGCGATCCAAAGCAACAGGCCCTTCTGGAGAGGAGTCCACGCCGATCAACAATGTTCGCAGTGCTGATAATCGCTGGCAGATTCTTTTTCTCTCCCCTACACAACTCGGACTGAGGAGACCTGGCAACTTGGACAACAAGACAACACGACCCACTGCAAGAAACGCATCGATTATATTATGATAGTCTAATCAACCATTAGGCCAAGTGGTGCCGCTTGCGCTTTGATCAATCGATGGAGACGGTTAATGTGCGAAGCCATTCAGCTTCCATGTTTCAGACCGGTACTTCAAAGCCGACCTGCTTCTCAGTTGTTGGCCCGGGGCAGTGCCATTAAAACCAACATACGTCCCTGTACTCGGGGGCAAGTCCTTAACCGCTCTTCCCCAACTAGACTCATTCTTCCCTAGGGTAAGTACGAGCTCCTTGCCTTCCAAGAAGAAACTATGGTCGATCCAGTTCTTCGTGTATGGCTCGCCATTCAAAGTGGCAGACTGGATATAGATGGCCCCATAGGTTGGGTCGAAATTCACATTGCGTATTGTCGCGGTTTTTCCAGTTGTGGGGTTCGTCAAGTTGACAGACTCAAAAAATGGGGGCGTGATAAGGTATACATTCTGTCCGGGATTGGGGAACAGTCCCATCATCGAGAATGCAACAAATGAGCCCATGGCACCAGAATCGTCGTTTCCTGGGAGACCCCCTGGATTCGGATTAAAGTAACGCGGAATGTAGAAATGGGACCGGGCGGCACTCAAACCTGGTCGACCAGCGTAGTGGTATTGGAAGACAGTGAGGAAAGAGGGTTCCTAAACCCAAGACAATGTTAGTATATCATCAAATGATGGAAGAATGAGATAGTTCCGTACGTTGCTGATGTTGGTGATGTTCATATCGTGCAAATAATCCAACCGCCGAACATATTCACCGGGCCCTCCATAAACAGTCATTAGATCCGCTTGGTTGTGTGGAACAAAACTAGAGAGTATTTGGTCAATATGAAATCACAAATACGCCAAGTCAGATCGGCAGAGTCGACTTACTATCCGTACTCCCAAGTGCTGTCCTCGAACGTCTCCTGTCCAGTATTCTGCAGAGAGCAAGCGAGGCCACTTGTGTCGATGTTGGAACAAGTCAACGGATCCTGCGAAGCCCACGTCCGGTTCAGATATTTTCCTTGGAAGAAGCCCTTGAAGCCAGTATCTACGCCGGTTGGAAGGAAGCTTGTCTGTTCAGGGTAAAATATGTTCTTCCAATTCTCACTGGAATCAAGATATTTCTCCATATCGGACGTTTTATTCAACCCCTGAAGTCTGTTAGCAAGTAACCAATATAACTGTGGTGCCAACTGATCAAAAAAGAAACCTCACCTTCGACATTTGGGAGATGCAAAAGTCGTTGTAGCTGTACTCTAGAGTACGGGAAATTGATCTCGTCATGGTTCCGAACCCCTTGTAGTCCAAATCCTGCACTGCGGAAAGAAGTCAGCTTCTGCTCAGGAGGAATCACGCTTTCGGGCAACGGGGAGTGCGGGAGTGATCCGAGGAGTATTTGCACAAGCTTACCTGGAATATAGCCAAGTGCTTTCCAGCTGTCAAGCCCACCTCGACCCTGGGTTGCCCATTCGAAAGGTTCCTCTTCAGCATCTTTTACTACCGCTTGGTAACCTACGTTCCAATCGATACCGTCCGAGATACCTTTCAAGTACGCATCCACCAAGACATTGTCTGCGTTGGAGCCACCCTAGGTTATACAAGTGAGTACAGAGATTCCATAGAGGGCGAATAGGGACTTACCTGGGTGTACCCTCTGCACAGAGACATTCTACAGTCAGGTAACCATCCCTCGTACTTATATGTATCGATCAATGAGCGAATCATGTGGGCGACCGCCGCAGGATCGAGGATGACTAAGAATGGAATTTGAGATCTGAAGCTGTCCCAGAGACTGTAGCGGCTTGTTAGTCTACTCTCGACCATGGCATCATGTTATCACTAACCAATAGAACGAGTCAAAGTAAGGCTCGGCACTCTTCCATAATGGATTTTCTCCCGTGTAGTTCTGCGGGTTGATCATGGTGCGGTAGATACCGCTATAGAAGTTGGTGAGGAGGTCCTGTTCAACACCGCCACCGGTGGATACGGTGATAGGGCTCAGCTTGGCCCTCCAGGCGTTAGTAGCGGCCGTCGTTACAGACTCAAAGTTGAAATCCGGGATCTCGGCCTCGGCATTCGCGCAGGCTTGCTCAGTGCTGATGAAGCTGACACCTGTTCGTGCAAGGATGGGATTAGCCGCATCGTGAAATCTGACGAAAGCTCCACCTGGCAGCGGGTAGCCGTTGATTGATCGTGATATGGTGAGGTCTTTGGCGTCTGTGGTGGCGCGACTGTTGGCGTAGATGCCATTATCATGAATGGCCGGGCCGGAGAAGTCGGTGCAGAAATAAGCAGTGTACGATCTGCCGGAGCCGAAACTTGGGAGGAACTTGGCACCACCAGTGATTCGACCAGTCTGCGGGTTCACGGACACGGTACCATTGTCCTGTCTAGAGTCGGAGAGGTCGGACAGATCCTGCATGACGAAAGGGTAGGTTCCATTTGCGCCTGTCCCGTTCGGGAAGGTGAAACGAAAGAGAGCAGTGTGCTCAGTAGTCGTCATTTCGGCATGGACGCCAATGTCCAAGGTGATGGAGAAATATCCAGGCCGAGCCTTGACGTTCTCGGGCTTGAAGAAGCCATGGTTGACCCTCGTCTTCTTTGGAAAATCACACCGGTTGATGTCATCTCCTGGGCAGGATGGGTAGACGAAGAAAGGGAAATTGCCGAGGCTTGGGCTGCCACCTGTCCCAGAGTCGTGCAATACAGAAAAGCCCTGCACCGGGCTGTCGTCGAGAGTGAAGCCACCTTGGTTGGAGCTGCTGTTGGTGTCGGCCACAGCTTTGGCCATACCGTATGGTAGAGATGCACCGGGAAAGACATTGCCCGCGTTGGTGCTGCCGATCAAGACATCGACGTACTGGAGGGGGATCAAAGCCCTCGGCGGCGGGGGTATCTCCCAGGGCGCCAAGGGCCAAACAAGCCACCGCGGGAACCCAACGAATAGCCATACTGATTCTCACCGTCGTGCTCTCTCTCTCAGAAGGGGAACTGCTGATTACTCGGGTTGAGATTCCTTCAAAAACCTCGACGCCAATTAGTCCAAGCTACATCTGCTCAGAAGGTTAAGCCAAGGAGGGAATAGATGAACAGATAGTCGACGGTAGAAGGGATCCTTTTCAACAAGAGCCTACCCGGCGGAATGGCTACCTTGTTTATGGCGAGTCCGTTGTTGACACGAGGGACCAGCAGTCGTTCGAACTTTAAGCGCAAGAGTCAGGGTCAATGAGGCCCAATTCGATCTTTCACCACCAGTCGGATGCGTTGGAATGGTACGAGTTGACGAGGGGAAGCTTGCTCCGGGAAATTAGCGAACGAGACATGCATGCTGCCCGCGAGATGCGGAAGGCCGGCCTGGTCACAAGCGGCCTCTCCTCTCCTCCCCTCCCCCCTCTCCCCTCCTGGACATGCATGGTGCAAAAGCAGGAAC
Source organism: Apiospora pterosperma (assembly GCA_019976485.1). Classification (NCBI taxonomy): domain Eukaryota; kingdom Fungi; phylum Ascomycota; class Sordariomycetes; order Amphisphaeriales; family Apiosporaceae; genus Apiospora; species Apiospora pterosperma. The sequence continues at coordinate 635,960 of JAFBMP010000009.1, forward strand.
CGATGGAGATAGCGTGACGGCACCGCGGCCCTGCAGCTGCTTCTAGGCTTCTAACGATGGGATGATGGGTGGCTCTATGTATAATGTACTTGACTCGATATGAAAAGCATGCTTTGTGGTTAATACTGAATTGGGAAGGAGCTTTGGGTTGGGTAGCATTGATTGGGGGAATGGGGAATTGGGTTTAATTCGGCAGATGATTAATTTGAGATGATCAAAACCATAAATGCGGCACCGCGACTTAGACGCGCTTGGTTGCACAACAACACACCTACTTCTTTACCGAGATGCATCCATGTTTCAACTGCATGTCCTCGGGCGACGTGTCGTTCTTCACCACATCGGCGACCACGTCCAGCTCCGTGCCGCTGCTCTCCCAACCCCGAAACACTCGCTGCATGTACCCCTCGAAGAACCACCTGCCCCCGCCGACAACCACAGTGGATGTTGTTCGTGTGACCGAGGTGGGGGTATACCGGGTCGGCACCCTTCGGAGGCGCAAGATGGGAGGCTGTTCAATCCAGTCGTATATGCATTCGTGGCAAAGACGACCTTCTGATGGCCGTGATCCCCTCCGCGAACCTTTCTCCGACGAAGTCCTGCACTCGCGCCACTCAGCCCCCACCTCCCTGGCCTCTTGCGCGTGGAGGTAGACGTCGTAGCTCCGCCGCAGCTCGAGCTCGCAGTCGAGCTGCTCCCTCTCGACGACTTGCTTGAGCGCATCGATCTGCGCCCGGACGAAGGCTGCGAACTCGTCCGCCGTTTCCAGCCCGTGCTCCTTATGGGCATGATGGTGCTCGTCGTGAACTTCGCGTGTCCACCGTTTCGGCCCGTAGCCCCCAAACAGATCTGGCGCGCCTCCAGCAGCACGATGGACGGCGGTGGGCTCTCGGTGGTGTCTTGAGGGGAGAGGTTGTATGCCACGGAACCCCCCCGAAAACCAAGTCCTGGTTATCGCAACGTCGCATGTTTCTGGGAGCTGCTCCGTAGAGCGATGCGAGTCTAAGCGGTGAATCCCTGTGCTCCAATAAGACAGTAGTGGGTTCGCTACAGGGAACAATAGGTTTGTGTGTCTGTTGGCAGCCATTTGCTCTGCAAGACAGTTGTTGGGAAGGGTGACTCCTATCAGATATGCGTAAGAAGATTTGAGCTTTGCTGCTGGTTACTGAACAGAACAGAACCTCTTGGTCCTTTACGACTGGCTCCATATGTTTGCGCAATTGCACACACTCACCTGTATCTATTTTTACCTATGTGATCAAGTCTCGCGAACACCAAGCTGAAGGTTGCTTGCTGCATCGCTTGATCAACAGACGAGATATCCAAGTCGTCATCTGTGTAAGCGCTAACCTCACCAAGCGTCGCGTATACGAAGAACCTGATCAACCTATGCACAGCTCTATGTTACTCGTAGGGGGGGATTGCCCCTTGTAGGAAGTGTATTCTAATGATTGACGGCTTTTCATCACCCATCGACATTCTCACTCCAGCCCCCCCAGCGATTTAGGATTAATTGATTGAGAGAAGCTGACGAGGTAGCTGATGCAGGCACCTAAGAATCGTCGTACGTTCAATAGTTGGGCCCATTCAAAGATCTTACTTATCCTCTGTTAGCCAACGACACTCCGACTTGTCGACATAGTAGTAGACATGGCCGGTAGGGCTAGACCATCCAATACCACAGGGGGTATTTCAATTGCTCCCATATGAACGGGCTAGAAGCAAAGGGGGTGTATGCGGACATTGGCATCCCGAAGAATAGGGAGAAAATCGGATTTTGAGTAAGGGAAGTGTAGGCAGATACAATACCATCTACGAAGATTTACGAGGGGCGCTCTCCCCGCGAGTCTTCATGAATCCTTTGATATCTTTTTTTTTCTTCAGGTGCCCTTCCTAGAATCACTACCAACCGGCAAAACTTAGTAGAGAAGATAAAGAGAGAGAAAAAGGCTCCGAGATTCGGATCGATGTGCTTCGCTAAGGACACACACAGACAGGCAGGTGACTGACTAACCTGATAAAACCCCGAGGATATGCCAATTGGCGCGCCTCCTAGTACGAGTACTACGCGGAGGGAAGGAAAAAAAACAAGCTTTGGCAGCTCATGCAAACCTGGACGAATGAGACATCTGCGATACCTTTTATCTGTTGCTTTCTCTGCAACAAGAACAGAAACATTCAGCGATCTCCGAGTTGACATGACAGCGACTCGGGGGTTTAACCTAGAAACGAGTCGTCTAGGTTAACGAATTCTTCAATGCAGAGATTGCGTGTTCTGTTTAGTGCTTCCCACCTGGCGTGGTTTCAACACGAATGAATGCAAGCCCCGACATTTCAGTGGCTTTCCGATTACTCGATGGAAATGGAAATGGCGTGGAGCCATGCGACTTCGTCTCTCACCTTCTTCTCCGTCTCTCGAGTTTCCATCGAGCAATGGTTTGGCGATAAGATACCGGATTGGGAGAAAGGTCGATGGATTGGATGGATCCTTCTTTGTTAGTTCTTTTCTACGCAGGCCCGAGGCGCGCTATCGAAAGACAAAGAACACCACAACCACAACAATATGACGATTGCATCGCACTCCTAACCTGTTCTGTAGATTCTACTAATCTTGACAGTTTGCTAGCAGAGGCACTTGGCAAAGGGGGTCGGCCTTTTTTTCGACTCAGGCAACTGACTACTGTATAATAAGAAGTAATCAGGAACAGCGTCTAAGTACTTGCTTGCCTGGACTCGGCCCACCAGCCAATCAGGGCGCCTCGATAGGCTTGGGGCTACTGTATGTAGATCGATTCAGGGTCACCCCCTCGACACTTTTCCCTTATCTCTTGCCCAGCCCGGCCAGCCTTCTTTGGCGTTCCCGCGCCCATCGTATTTCAGAAGTAAGTAGATAACCTCGCTCCATCATGCGACCCCACCCAAAAGACCACCACCGGCTGGTCTCAGTGGTCTGGCTTCTTATCTCGCCTACCGAGTGCGGGCGGGCGGCGTCGGAAGTCGCTCGTGCCATAGGGATGGGCAGTGGGCAGGGCAGTGGGCACATACGTTGACTCGATAGTGGCCCCTTCGTCTTACACTTCCAGGCAAAGGGTCGGCCTAGAGTAGCCAGGGCGGGTTTTCGAATACCTTCCTTTACTCTCTCTTCTTCCCATCTCGTAGCAGTGACTTGTCAAGTATTCACCGCTGGTATCAATCCCGCCTAAACCTGATCTTATTATTGTTTCTGACACCACACTACGATAGCAACCACCCTGCCTTTCTTTTACATGTGCTTGCTTTGACCTGGGACTCTTTCCATTCTTTGTCCTAGTCCAACGCAGTCTCTTATCATCAACCCACCACCGCAACTGCGCGATAAGCCACTGCTCGATTATCGCCGTCGTAGCCGTTGCTGCACTTGTCCGCATTCAGCTCTCTCGTCACTGCACCCCGGCTTTATCGAGGCCCCCCCCAGTCAGTCTCTCGCATCACCCTTTATCCACACAACCGTTGCAACTATCCCACCCAGCATGGCGTCAGATGCCCCTGCTGTTTCCGGCGCCGAGCAGCCACTCACGGTCCTGGTCTCTACCCGGGCCGTTGTCACCCTCCCGGACGAGAGCCTCTTACTGACTCCGGCCTCCATCTCCGTTTCTCCCCACTCGGGCAAGATCGTTGCCATTGTCCCGGCCGTCTTGCCGAGGTCCTCGTTTCCGTCATCGGCCACTTACCTCAACTATGGCTCCAAGCTCTTGATCCCGGGTCTGGTCGACGCTCACGTGCATCTCAACGAGCCGGGCCGCACAGAATGGGAAGGCTTCAGCACCGGCACTCGCGCGGCCGCCTCAGGTGGCGTGACTACTGTCATTGACATGCCGCTTAATGCGATCCCTCCTACCACCACCGTGTCTGGCTTCAAGGAGAAGCTCGCAGCCAGCCAGGGACAATGCTGGGTCGATGTCGGTTTCTATGGGGGTGTCATCCCCGGGAACGCCGACGAGCTTCTACCACTGGTCGAAGCGGGAGTACGTGGATTCAAAGGGTTCTTGATCGAGTCAGGCGTACGTGCACATCCTGTCCGGAATAGCAGAGAAGTATCCTACTGATCAGCGCACAGGTCGACGAGTTCCCCGCCATCTCATCAAACGACATTGCGCTGGCAATGAAGACACTGAACGGGACACCTACCACGTTGATGTTCCATGCCGAGATGATACCGCCCATCACCGACTCTGTCGGGGATGCTGTACAGGCCTCCGAACCTCCGGCGGCGCCCCACGGAGATTTGACTACCTACCAAACCTTTCTGGAGTCGCGCCCACCTGTGTTCGAGACGTGCGCCATCGACGAGATCGTCTCGTTGGCGCACCTTGCCCCGGAACTGCACTTGCACATCGTGCACCTGTCGGCGACACAGGCGATCCCCGTCCTCAAGGCAGCGCGAAAGGCCGGCGTCCAGATTACGGCCGAGACGTGCTTCCACTACCTGGGCTTGGCGGCCGAGGAGGTCGAGAAAGGCGACTGCCGCTACAAGTGCTGCCCGCCGATCCGGGAGCAGCTGAACCAGGATGGCCTGTGGGACGAGCTCCAGGCCCCGGACTCGTGCATCAAGACGGTCGTCTCGGACCACTCGCCCTGCACGCCCGAGCTCAAGCTCCTGCCGTCGCACCTCCAGACCAACGGACCCGCGCTGATGCACCACTCCGACTCCGGCGTCGACATGACGGCAGACCTCGGGTCGGCCCGGGAGACGCAGCTGAAGGCGCAGGGCGACTTCTTCGCGGCCTGGGGCGGCATCTCGTCGGTGGGCCTGGGCCTGCCGATCCTCCACAGCGCGGCGGTGCGGCGCGCGCAGCAGTCGGCGGCGGCGGCGGCGCCCAGCGTCGTGGACATGGTGCGGCTCTGCTGCGCGGCGACGGCCAAGCAGGTCGGGCTCGCGCACCGCAAGGGCGCGCTCCGGGCGGGCATGGACGCCGACGTGTGCGTCTTCGACGAGGCCGAGGAGTGGGTGCTGCAGAGCCACGGGATGCACTGGAAGAACCGGTGCTCGCCGTGGGAGGGCCACGGGTTCCGGGGCCGCGTCAAGGAGACGTGGCTGCGCGGCCGCAAGATCTACGAGGACGGCGGGGCCAACCTCGGGTTCGTGGGCGGGCAGCCGGCTGGCGAGGCCATTGTCGAACGGCGAACGTCTTGAGGCCTTTCCCCGTGTCGAATCGGTCGATCGATCACATCATCTTGCGTGGCGAGGGGCAGGCAGGCAGGTGGGTGTGCAGCAGGGCTTTGGCGGGGTAGGGAAGAGCTGCAGGCGAGGAGTTATGGCGGGTGTTTTTTATCTTTATTTTATGTTTATTTTCCCTCCTGGTTTCAATGGTTCGAGCGACTTGGGACATGTAGAGGCGTTTATCAACTCGGCTGGATTGGGTTTCATCTGGAAGCCTATTGCGTTTCAATTGAATTGAATCGAATTGATGATGAATGAATGAATGATTCGTGCTTTGCAATCTGACTGGCTGGTTGTTGTGGCTTTGCATACGTCAGCAGATGCATGGAATATCTCCGCAATTTCTCTTCTTATTCTTCTTCTTCCTCTTCTTCGTCCTCTTGTCTCGTCTCTCGTCTTTCGTCGTTGATGATAATAAAATCTCTAACCTCGAACTTCTCTAACCGAGCCTTCTGAGGTTTTAAGCGAGGTGTCCACTAAACAGCCACGTCGTCCGGCCCCATCGAATGCGATAGTCGTGTCAGGTTCTAGAAGAAATGCATGCATGGGTGGCTAGTCTCTAGTCTAGTAAGCGAGATCCGATAGGGAGAGAGGGAGAGAGCCAACTTGTTCTCGTCCACAGAGCCCGCTCTTTCGTATGCATGAACAATTAGAGGTGCAACTGAAACGCTGTATAGACGGTTCCATGACTCGAGCGGGCATCAGGCGGTAAGTCGCAACCGTCTCAGTCTTGCTATACCAAGGTTACATGGACGGAAAATAAGCGAGCTGTCGAGGCTTGTTGCATGGCTTGCACGTGGTTTCGGCCGGTTCTCGAGTATGTACGCGCCGCCACTTGCCACAGCTTGAAAGTACAAGTCTATCCATGGCGGCCTCGACTTTGGCTCACCAAATGATCTGGGGCAGGTGTAGTAATACTTGCTAGGTTAGGGGCTGCGCGCTTTGGACGCGTACTAGGTCACTCAGCCTTTTGAAAATAAAGTAGAAAGAGGGTACTCCGTAGGCCGTTAGGTGAGGAGCCTGGTTAGCCTGCTAGCGCTCTCGGGAGACCCTCGTTTGCCGACGAAATCCTTACTGCATTTGGACTGGTATTGATTGCCATGTAAGCAGTGCACATTATTATTAGGTTAGCTTCCGAGTCTATACGCATGCATCTACGTCTATCGATCCTTATATAGGCAGTTAGGTTACTACTACTGTACCGAGTAGGGGGTGCAATATCGTTATGCTGGTCCTTAATGAATCAGAAACAAACACACCCGCCCAATTCTTTCAGACGACGTCACAGTCGTTTACACACCAGAAAAGGGAGCTCCAAGACCCTCTAGGACCCTGCGGCCTCGCTTGGGCACGGAACGTTTCGTTTCCGAAGCCAGGATCTCGCTTCTTCTCTTAGCATTCCAATGAATGGGATTTCCTTTTTCGGCACCCAGCCAGACGCTAGCTGACTTTTGACATTCGACAACCTTTCCAGTCGCTTACGTGGGATCTGCGACAAAGGCTGTCGACAGAGGTGCGTTGGTAATATGGCTGAGACCCCGAACCTGTCACGTTCCGATCCCAGTTGCCTATCTGTGGCCAGGGTTCTGGCCAGGGTGAGTCGCCGACCGCTTGGTGTCAAGCCCTCACTGGCGCCCAGGCTCGCCTCGCTTGGAGATACTCGGCAGCCTGCCGATGAGGGGCAAGGGGCTTCCTCCCTCTCGCCAGTCACCACTTTCTAACCTAGGGCCCACCCACTTCAACGGGATCGCTCCCCACGGTCACTTTTGGTACGAGTAAACCCCGAGCAATACTAGTAGTATGTAGTATGGAGATTTATACGGAGTACTCTGCAAGACTATTCACTTGATATACCCTGTATATGTGTGGGCCCTGTCAAACATAGCAGTCTCCCTTTCTTTCTCGAGCCCTAGAAAACTTGACATGGCATGCATCTATAGAACTTTGACATCACACATATGAACCCCATGGTCCCCAGGCTTGCCTAGTCATCCTCCTGCGCCTTAATTTGTTTCTTTCATTTCTAGGTACTTATGTAAAGAGGAAGCCCTTCATCAGTCCGGAAGGATGCGGTGATCTGAACTTAGGACAAAACTCTGCTGGCCACCAACGCCGTCTTTTTACATGGTGACCATCTGTAGGCACCACTAGACGCCCAGGACTGTTATACCGGCCAGACTGTATCCATCGAACCTGGAACTAGCGCAAATGACCACCACAACTGCAGAACCAAGCCCTCAGCGGCACGGAACAGCGGGCGACACCCCGACGGTCGTTGACGCCGAGAAGATCGGGCGCATGAGCTCTACCTCGACCACGATGGATGCCCTAGCACACGACGCAGAGCCACGGACATCGCTTGGTGTTGCGAATCATCTCTCCCTGGACGACGTCGAACCCGTGGAGGTACAGATCCGCAACCTCACAGTCACCGTCGACACCTCGCCGTCGGTTTTGGACCCCGGTACCTACCCCGAGCTATTCCGCGGCCTTCTAGGCCAAGCAGGTACCGGACCTACGACCAAAACGCTGCTCCACTCCGTCGATGCTTCCCTCCAGCCCGGCAGCCTGACTGCCATCTTAGGGGGGCAGCGGTTCCGGAAAGACCACTCTGCTGAACACGGTGGCCGAGCGTATGTTCAGCTCGAGGCTCTCCCAGACGGGACGGGTCACATTCAACGACGCAGAAGGGGTCCACTCGGCCAGGCATGCCTATGTGATGCAGCAGGATGTCCTGCTCCCGACATTGACCGTGCGGGAAACCCTCCGGTACTCAGCTAACCTCCGCTTGCCCCCACCGACTACCGAGGAAGAGCGCATGCGGATCGTCGAGGAGGTCATTCTGGAGCTGGGCTTGAAGGACTGCGCCGACACCCGGATAGGAAACAGTCAGCACAGGGGGTGCAGTGGCGGCGAGAAGCGGAGAACTAGTATCGGAGTGCAGTTGCTCGCTAACCCTTCCATACTGTTCCTGGACGAGCCGACGACAGGACTGGACGCGACCAGCGCCTACCAACTGGTCCGGACCCTGAAGACTCTGGCGAAGAAAGGCCGTACCATCATCACCACCATCCACCAGCCGCGATCCGAGATATGGGAGCTGTTTGACAATCTGGTCATTTTATCGAGGGGCAGCCCCGTGTTTTCGGGTCCCATGCACAAATGTGTGCCCTGGTTCTCCCAGATGGGCTTCGACCTGCCCCCTTTCGTCAACCCGGCCGAGTTCATCGTCGACATCGCCGCTGTCGACAACCGCACCCCCGAGCTCGAGGAAGAGACGACCGCCCGGGTCGCGAGGTTAAAAGAGGCGTGGGCGGGAGAGGTCCCTGGTAGATTCAAACCCGAAACTACTGCGGGGGACTCGACGCTGAATTCCAAAAGGCCGAAGCCACAACAGCACGCAGGCTTCATGCGCCAATTGCGAGTCCTCACTGACAGGACATTGAAGGTCACACTCCGGGACCCCATGGGCATCACTGGTTCCCTCCTCGAGGCTGTCCTCATGGCCCTCATCACGGGCTACATTTTCTACGACCTACCGCGTGATCAGGCTGGCATTCGTTCCAGACAAGGCGCCTTGTATACGTCTGTCGGGCTTCAGGGCTACCTGTTTCTAATGTTCGAGACGTATCGACTTACAATGGACATACCTACGTTCGACCGTGAACATAGCGAGGGCTGCGTCACCCCCTGGCCCTTCATCTTATCACGCCGCATCGCGCGCTTCTTCACGGAGGACATCCCGGTACCTTTCTTGTATAGCGTCATCTACTACTTCATGGTCGGGTTCGATCGCGAGGTGGGCAAGTTCTTCACCTTCTTCTCCATCGTGCTCCTAAACCACTACATTGCGGTGACGCTGGCCATGACCTCCGTCGCCGCGATTAGACACTTCCCCGGCGCCAGCTTGATCGGCAACTTGACCTACACGCTGCAAAGCATGGCGTGTGGCTACTTTGTCCAGAGCAATACGATCCCGGTGTACGTGCGCTGGCTCAAGTATGTCACCTACACGGTAAGTACCAGTCCCCATGCATACGCTGGAGAGAAGCAGGGCGTTTGGCAGAGAAACTGACACGAGTAGTATTATGCTTTCGGCGCACTTTGCGGGAACGAGTTTCAGGACAACTTCTACGACTGTCCACTCGAAGGTGGGGAGGACAACCCGGCCTGTCTGCAATACACTGGGCAGTACGTCATGGACAACCTCGGTTTCCCACGGGACTGGGTGGCTCGGCCCATTCTGGCCATGGTGGGATTCGTCGGGCTATTCTGCCTCACGTGCTGGGTCGGACTCGCGTTCCTCAAGGTCGAGATGACGATCGCGCGGGCCCGGGCATCCGACACCGACCTCTCGGCGGGCAAGGAGAAGATGAACGCCCGGTCGATCCAGGAGGTCCGCGCCATCGACGTCGGCTTGGATAGCTTCGCCCTGGACCTGGACAAGAGGACCGTGTGGGGGCGCAAACTCCCGACGAAGACGATCCTCAACCCCGTGACGGCGACGTTCCAGGCCGGCACCCTGAACATCATCATGGGACCCTCCGGCTCCGGGAAGACGAGTCTCTTGAACGCTATGGCGCAGCGCCTAAAGGGGTCTCTGGGCACACGGTACCGCCCGGCAGGAAAGCTCACTTTCAACGGCGCCGTTCCCTCGGACTCGGTCATCCGGTCGGTGGTGTCGTACGTTTGCCAAGACGACGATGCGCTGCTGCCGTCTCTCACTGTGAGGGAGACGCTGCGTTTCGCCGCTGGGCTTCGGTTGCCCTCCTTCATGAGCAAGCGGGAGAAGTACGACCGAGCCGAGGAGGTCTTGCTGAAGATGGGCCTCAAGGATTGCGCCGACAATCTGGTTGGGAGCGACCTAGTCAAGGGCATCTCGGGCGGCGAGAAGCGCCGCGTCAGTATCGCGGTGCAGATTCTCACCGACCCGCGCGTCTTGCTCCTTGATGAGCCTACTTCGGGACTCGACGCCTTTACCGCGAGCAGTATTCTGGAGGTGCTCCAGGGGCTGGCCAAGGAAGGCCGCACGCTCATACTGACTATCCATCAAGCCAGATCCGACATCTTCAAGCACTTTGGAAACGTGCTCCTGCTGGCCCGTGGCGGCTCGCCGGCCTACGCTGGGCCAGCCAGGGATATGCTGGGATACTTTGGCGGGCTCGGATATCAATGCCCACACCACACGAATCCGGCGGATTTTGCGCTGGATCTTATCACTATCGACCTGCAAGAGGGCCAGAGGGAGGCTGAGAGTCGCGAAAAAGTCAAGAGCCTTATCCAGACTTGGTCGGAAACCGTTGCGAAGTCGTCCACGGACAACAGCGGGCCGCGGCTGTCGAATATAGCGGAGGCGGATGAACAAAAAGGGGAAAAGGCCGCCATAACCGGGAGCGACGACCCCGAGACCCGCAAGGCAGAGAGTACGACAGAGAGCGAGAAAGTCGCGCCGGCTACCGGACCTCTCGCGCTCGCGGCCGTCCCCCGGGCCCGGAAGTCGTTCAACAAGGACACCCTCTCGACGCCCGCGGAGCTCGGGGCGCTCGCCCACAAGCGCGCCTCGTTCGCGGCGGCCTTCCCGGTCCTGCTGCACCGGGCCTTCATCAACTTCCGGCGGCAGCCGCCGCTGCTGCTGGCGCGGACGATGCAGGTGATCGGGCTGGCGGGGATCCTGGCGCTCTTCTTCGCGCCGCTGCACAACGACTACCCCAGCATCCAGAACCGCGTGGGCTTCGTGCAGGAGGTCGGCGCCTTCTACTTCGTCGGCATGCTGCAGAACGTCGCGGCCTACCCCGCCGAGCGCGAGGTCTTCTACCGCGAGGACGACGACGCCGTCTACGGCGTCGAGGCCTTCCTGGCCACCTACACGGTGCTCGAGCTGCCGCTCGAGGTCGTCTCGAGCCTGGTCTTTGGCGTGCTCGCGGACCTGGCCGTGGGCTTCCCGCGCACCGTGGAGATGTACTTCGTGTGCGTGTTCGCGGCCTTCGCCATCGTCAACTGCGGCGAGTCGCTGGGCATCATGTTCAACACGCTGTTCAGCCACACGGGGTTCGCGGTGCAGGTCATCAGCGTGCTGCTCAGCGTGGCGCAGATCATGGCGGGCATCATGTCCATCGACATGCCGGCGCTCTTCGGCGCCTTCAACTACCTGAGCCCGATCCGCTACGCCACGCGCGCCCTCGCGCCCTTCAGCCTGCGCGGCGTCGAGTTCTCGTGCGACGCCGCCCAGCGCCGGCCCGGCTCCGACCGCTGCATCCTCGCCACCGGCGACGAGGTCCTCGACCTGTACAAGCTCAACGTCGACGGCGTCGTGAACATCGCCTGCCTGGCCGGCGTGGTCGTCGCGTACCGCCTCGTCGCCTGGGCGCTGCTGCGGGCGGCGCGGACGCGGTGGAAGAGCGTCGTGGAGAAGAGGAGGGCCGCGATCATGGCGTAAAATGTGCATTGCTTTGTTGGCCGTCCGGGCAGGCAGACAGACTCTCTCTATATGGAGTCACATAATTATGAATGAAAGAAGAGAAACGGTATTCTCGCTCTTGTACATACTTGCATAACATTAAAGGCCACACACTTGGCTTGTATATAAATCTTAATAGTTTTTACATATATCTGGCATTGGTACATATTGGACCCCAATAGTTCGCCATCGCTTTCCAGATTGTTTTTCTATCCCGCGACCAGGACTGATACATCTCGTAGCTATCGAGGTTGCGAGCACCACACTGCCCTTACGATGATCTGGTGGGCATAGATGTCCACTGCATGCCTGTGGTTTAAAAGGGGTCGTAATTGCGGTTGGCATTATTATTTCCTTCTTTCGTATGCTATCACAATGGAAGATCGTCGTGTTCATTGAGGGCTGTGATCGAAAGAGACTTATCTCTGGATATCCCTTGTTTTCCTGGCCATTGTCCTCCATCTCAAGTGTTTTAGTATCAGTACTCATTGTCAGAGTCGTAAGAAACTGCACTAACAATAGACATGTCTATCATGGCCAAGTATTTAAGGGAGAGCCAGGTCCTATACATGATCATCATTCTTCATGCCACAAATACACGTAGTCATATACACACAAAATGTCTAGCCAAGGAAGCTCGAGCGCACAGAGCAATGTCAGTATTTATGACGATCTCACAGATCTCTGTGTAAACGCCGACGACTACATCATGGGCTTCGAGGAGCGGTACCCGAAGATCCTGGAGCTCTGCCGCTCTCTCTGGCCCGACGCCAACCACGACTTGACCCGAATCGAGCCCGCCCGCGAGCATGATGACAACCTTACCTATCCTGTTGCCATCACCCACACTAATCGTCCTGGGAAGGACTTTGAGCATTTCGTGGTCCGCATACCCTACTTCATGGGTACGTTTGGTAAGGAGCACGCAGAGATCCTGCGGGGCGGCGGGATCGCACAAGAGGCCCGGGGTGTCGTCCCGAGGGTGTTCCACGCCGACGCCACGCGGCACAACGCCCTGAACCACCCCTACCTGGTGCAGCACTGGGCCCCCGGGACGCATGCGCACGACAAGGCGGCCCAGGAGCCGAGGTACACGGTCGGCCCAGAGCTGAGCCAGAACGGCCAGAAGATGCAGAGCAGCCAGCAGCGCAGGGGGGGCGGCAACCCCGTGCCCCGGAGCTTCAAGACCGGCGCCAACGACGACACGTCGGCAGCAGCGGGAACTAGCAAGGACGGCGACGGCGACGCCGACGGTAAAATAAGAGGTAAGAGTGGAAAGACCCACGGGACCCATATCAGCCCACACGCCTTGCCCGTCGCCCTGCGCCCGGACTGGTCGGACCCTGACATCGAGGAGCTCGAGTATATGCTAAACCAGTGATAGGAGCGCGAGTAGGGAGACCCGCCCGGTATGTCTCGACCTAAGCCAGGCCGCACCTCTGTGTCGCTGGTGGATGGCGATCGCGTCTTTTGAGCCCGGAAGGGTTGGGCTGGTGCGTGAGAACTAGCTAATGTAGGTAATGGACGAGCTTCCGGTAGGTAAGTAAGATTGGTTGGCAGCGTAGAGTGAAGGCAAGGGGACACCCGGTGTGCTGGGAAGATGCGGACAAGTTTCGGTGAATACAGGTAGGTCCTTGGAGAAACTAAATACTTAGTTACCACATTAACACTTTGATGATACGGTTTTATATTCATGTCGGATCCGGGGCGATCTCAATTTGTCAAACATGTGAGAACTCTCTCAAGGTCATGGATGATACGACAGAGCGAGTATAGGGGTATATCGTGAAATTTCTTTTCGTAATCTTCATGAGCTAGGTACGCTTCGCAAAGCCCTATATACAGTGTGATTTCATTACTCTCTTCGATTTATCTCGTCCCAAGCCAATCCATAGACGCAGCAGTGACATGGCATGCCTTACAGACCGATGGCCTTGAGCAGGGCCTCGCCGACGCCCTTGGCGCTGGCCGGGTTCTGGCCGGTGATGAGCTTGCCGCCGTCGACGCTGAGGACGAGGGGGCCCCAGGGGGCGTCGGCCTTCTTGTAGACGGCGCCGACCTGCTGCATCTTGTCCTCGAGGAGGAAGGGCATCCACTTGGTCATCTGGGCCTGGTCCTCCTCGACGTTGGAGAAGCCCGTGGCCTCCTTGCCCTTGAGCAGCGGCGTGCCGTCGGGCAGGGTCACGTTGGTGAAGACGGCGGGGCCGTGGCACACGGCCGCCACGGGCTTGCCGGCCGCCACGAACTCCTGGATCAGCGCGATGCTGTCGGCGTCGGTGGCCAGGTCGAACATCGGGCCGTGGCCGCCCGGGTAGAAGAGGGCGTCGAACTCGGCGGCGCGCCCGCGGAACGAGGACAGCTTCTGCGTGTTCTTCCAGACCTCGGACTTGGTGTTGAGGAACTGCACCGAGGACTCGTCCTTCTCGAACATCTTGACCGAGGCCGGGTCAAGGGGCGCCTCGCCGCCCTTGGGGGAGGCCATGACGAGTTCGGCCTTGGGGGCTAGGACGTCGTAGGGGTGGGCGAGCTCGGGCTGTGGGTGACGAGCACAGCGGTCAGTACATAGCCTACGTTCAGGTGAAGAAGGGGGCAGTGGGTGGAAGTCGTGACATACCAGGTACCATCCTGTCGGCGAGTTGGCGGCCTCGATGTGGCCGAAAGAGGTGAGAACGACAAGAACCTTGGGGGCCATTGTGATGTTTTTGAGTATAGTATCGGTTAAGTTGGTCGATTGAGGTACTTAGACAGTTGGAATGTAGGTTTGGGTAAGCTTAGATGGTGAATGATAGTTCGTAGCAGAAACCACATCATCATGTTAGGGAGCGGGGGGCATCTATATATACTTACTTACTTACCTATACCTACCTCTTACGAGCTAGCTAGCTCTATATCCCATCCACTTATTACATCAATGCATGATGCACGCATCCAAGGAAAAGTCAATTCTTCGCCGGAAGCTGGCAGAAAGCAGGAGAGGCTATGGCTGGCCCTGCTATGCCGTATCGCCGAAGATATTTCTTGCACCGTGTTGCCCTCCATTACGAGCGATGACCGAACAGCGCATGGCAAGTCCCGCTGCCCATGCCCATAAAAGCCAGAGGTACTGGTTCTGGTACTGGCTAGAGGCTCCGGGCCCCCAGCCCTGCCAGCAAGGTTCGGGCAATGAGAAGTTGAGAAGTGAAGTGAACAAAGGAGCTTCAAACCCCCACCAGTAGATCGTGGTGGTGACCCCGCTATTAGTAAACGTCATATGCATCCGCAGTTGTCCGCACTACCCAGAACCCTTACTGATGTTTACATAATCCCTTCTCCCTAAACGCCGAAACATGACTCGTGGCAAAGTAGAAGCAAAGCTGATAATATCTGAGTATTTATTAATCGTAAGAGAGGAAAGACAGAGGGGAGGACAGAAAGAGATGGAAATAAATATGCTATCACGAGGAATCTCTCTTCCTGCTGAAGATAGAAAGCCAGGATTGCAACTAGAGGATGCCAAGACACCAATGGATATGCATTTCCCTATCTTGAACATGACATTATCCAGCCACGCATATGCTTTCTTCTCAATCAGCTCCTCGGCGGACTGCTGGGCGGGCTGAGTTTGCTCCGTATCCGTCTGCGCTCTCTTGATGCTGCTCTCTCTTCTTGCAAGCGGGGCACTCTTCTGTCTTCAAGTGCCAAATGTCGTCTCTTTCACAGTAGGTTTTGTGCACACGGCATTGTCCTTTTACGAATTTGCACGTCTTCCCAGGGAGTCGACGTCCGGGGCAGTTGTGTTTATCTCTACCGCGCATCGTGACTGCCACCATGTTTTTTCTTTTTCTTTTTGGATCGGCTCAAGTAGGGAGTGGCTGCTCTGCAGTTTCCATTACAAACCCCGACCCCGTTCCTCCTCCTTGGGATATATACTTACTCACGGCTACACGCCCGACAGGCCAATGTCCCTCAGTACGATGTGATGATTGATTCCCGCACGACTAGGGGTTGCCGACGTGGCAGAGCCCTTGCAAGAGATTGTGGCAGCCGCGAGCAATGAACGTTTCTTTGATAAGGGGTTGCGATGCACTCCCTGGGTATGACGTGGCCTGAGAATGAGAGCGTATATCACACCGGTTCATTAATACTCGTAGGATAATGGAATACAAGACAGCAGGGGTTGGTGAACACCTGGATATCAGTGGATCATCCGGAGCTACGTGTAGTGTAGTCTTGGAGGCCACACTCAAAGTGTCAAGGTGAAACTGAATTTCTCCTATTGGCATCTCTGGTTGGGGAAGCCAGCTAGCTGATGCTGCCATGCTGGTCCGGGGAATTAGACTTTCCTGCAGCCCTGCCAGGGGGGTATCTTAGCTCTCAAATGCTTCAGTGAGTTGTGAGGCTCAAAAACGGGCGCCAGCATCCGAGCCAGTGCATGGTCTCCTTTGCATCAGCGTCAATTGCGCTCATATTATTCCGACACGAGGATGAACTGCTGTCCCGTGTTTCCGAAGATAGAGCTCACATTGCGTAGCGATTATCTTCCCGGCCAAAGCGCAGGTTCGATGAAGCGCGGGATACTTACCCAGCCCCTTGAATTTCCCATAGCTTTTTCAACTCGATCAGTATTGGGATCAGGTATCTCCACAGGAAAGGAAACTTGTGGTTTCGTTATTTAAATCCCTAAAATCATGTCGTGGGCACAGTGCGCTTCCGTAACTCCTGATTTTGATCGGTAGTTTGGATCTCGTCGTCCTGGGTTGGCGGTATTAAAACAGGCTCATAGCCCTCCTTCGGTTCTTCCTCCCCAACGACCCAAGTCTTAACGATTTGTCTAACCTCCTTTTTCATCCTTTGCTTCTTACCCCCTGTTCCATGCGCCAGTGGTAGGCGTTGTACACTGCGACCTCGGCAATGGCGACAACGATGCTGCCGCCCAGTGTAAGAAACAACCTCGCGGGCGTGCTCCACCACTTGGCCGCGATCCAGAGCGCGGCGGCGCAGCCGGCGATGCTGATGAGGAAGTTGATGATGAGCGTGACCTGCTGCTGTATTTCTTCCTGGGATATCTGTTCCTCGCCAAGATCGGATTTCTGGTGCGGCTTGTTTGCCGCTGCAAACGAGTCCACCAGACTCAGAGGAGGCGCATTCGGGAATCGCTGGGCAAACGTCTCACGAATCGGTCCGGCTTTCAGCATTCGTTCGTAAGATCGTTCCTCTTCGTCGCGTCGCAAACGTTCCATAAGTTCTTTGTATTGGGCCGTCTGGGGAAGGGGGTTAATTCGCATTAGTAATCCATTATAAAGGCGCCTAAATGGAATGGGCGCGATGATGGATATATAAGTACGCACTGGTTCTGGTTTCGGAGCGGGTGGTGGGACATAGACGGTTGCGCCCCGAAGAAGTTCTTCCAGGCTGTATTTTGAATGACCCAAGCTTTTCAATTGCCTCGATAAATGGATTGTTTGGCCATGGGAAATGGGCTTTCCCACGGCAGCATCAGTAAGTGAAGGCTCACTAGAGACACCTGCATCGGCAGCCTGTTCAGATGCTTCTTTGCACCCGCTGCCGTGGATGGCCTGGGTGCCTTCGATTTCATGGACCGTCTGTAGTGCCTCCACAATGGAGGTTGTCATTGTGAGGAGCACCATGTCATTTACCCAATTGAGGTTGTATTGAGAAGGCGCAAGCACGGCAGAGAATGGCCATGAAAATAGGTCAAGTACATGTAGGTTTGTTTGTCAATGACGACGAGAATAAGCTTGAGCCACAAGTCGGGGCAATTGGCCCGCTGCCGAGGTACCCGCACCAGCTGATAAGCGGCGCATTCAGGACGTGCTGACGGGACAGGCGAATCAATTCCATTTATTACAGTGGCCGTGGCCGTGGCCCAGGGCCTAGAGAGATCGATCCATGAATTTTTTCGAAATCGTATGCAGCCCGCCGCTGCGACGCGAGAAATCGTAATAATCTTGTCCAACCTTGTCCCCCCACCCGACACTTTGTCGCCCAAGTAATCATTTGAGTTTACAACCTTCCTTTCCATGCTATCCAGAGAGGAGCATATTTTTATTTTTTAGTACTCCCACATCGTCGCCGCCGTCGCCGGCAAACTTTGTACCCGCCATGCAGCTTCGACATGGAGCTTCGCTGCTCTTCAAAAGCCGCGCCGCCAGTCGGCCCTCAGTCTTCTCCCCGTGTTCCGACTGCTTCAGAGCTGCCTCTTTAGATCTGAGGTTACGGAGGCAACGGGCCGCTTATCACAATACCCCGAAACGAGACTCGGCATGGGCCGCTGCGGTGCAGGTAGCTGGGAACATGGTGTCCAACGCCGTGACAAGGGCCACCAAGGGCGAGATGGCCATTGATCCTCTGCGGATCGTGGCCAAGGAGATGAAGTTCTTGACGGGCAATATCAGGCAGCTGTTGGGATCAGGGCACCCATCACTCGATCGGGCCGCCAAGTACTACACCCAAGCCGAGGGCAAACACATGCGCCCCATGATTGTCCTCCTCATGTCGAGAGCATCAGCACTATGCCCCAAGGCCCCCGAGACACATTCTTCAACCGAGAGCCAAATCAACTCTTCCATATCACCGCTCAATATCCTCAACGACGCCAACCCTTCCAATCCCTTGACCACTGGTTTTTCTTCGCAGCCCGAGTCAACCGAGACCGACATTCTGCCATCCCAACGACGGCTTGCTGAGATCACTGAGTTGATCCACACTGCCTCGCTCCTCCACGATGATGTCATTGACCACTCAGTTGCACGACGAGGATCTCCTTCTGCGAATCTCGAATTTGGCAACAAAATGGCGGTTTTGGCTGGCGACTTCCTGCTGGGCCGGGCTTCTGTAGCTCTGGCGCGGTTGCGGAATGCTGAGGTCGTGGAGCTGCTTGCCACGGTTATTGCGAACCTGGTGGAGGGCGAGTTCATGCAGCTGAAAAACACAAAGCGAGACGAGCGCAACCCCAAGTGGTCTGAGGATGCCCTCACCTACTACTTGGAGAAGACATACCTGAAGACGGCGAGCTTAATATCCAAGTCCTGTCGAGCGGCCGCCTTGCTTGGCCGCGCTGATGCGACCACAGTAGAGGCTGCGTACGCGTACGGCAAGAACTTGGGTTTGGCGTTCCAGCTGGTCGACGATCTGCTGGATTATACCAGGAGCGAGAAGGAGCTGGGTAAGCCTGCTGGGGCCGACTTGGAGCTGGGTCTGGCGACTGCGCCGCTACTGTTCGCGTGGAAGACCAACCCAGAACTCGGCGCTCTTGTGGGGAGGAAGTTCGAGCAGGAAGGCGATGTGACACGGGTAAGCGTCTACTCCAGAAGCACGACATTCCCTCTTGGCGTGCATCGAGACTCACTTTTTTTTTTAATCTAGGCACGACAAATTGTCCAGCAAAGCGATGGAATCGAGCAGACTCGAGCCCTCGCTGAGGACTATTGTCAGCAGGCCATTGCGGCTCTGGACACTTTCCCCGATAGCGACGCCAAGGATGGGCTAATTGAGATGGCCATGAAGACTCTGCAACGCAAGAAATGATTTTTGTACTACTACTATAATCTGTACCATTACCTAAGAATCAGCATCTAGACACTGCCTCCTGATGGGGAGGGAGATGGTTTTGTGTAATCATGGGTGGAAGTCGTGCCTCTGTACATGTGGGATCTCCTTGGGCATGACTTCTCACTAAAATTGATTCCGAAGAGACTGGGGGCGAAGTGAGGCAGGCGTGTTGGCAGGCAGAACCTGTATCACTCTTATTGCGTACCACGGATAAACGGCTTATGAGAGCGAGAAGCGCGGGAAAGAAAAAAGCACATGTAGACTGTTCTAGTAGGACGCCAGACCATCACGCTCAATTTATGAACATGAAAGAAGGAAAAGAAAGCCTAACAAATGTTCTTCAATAGTGGCTGCGCCGCACGGTATATCGACGTATGCCCCCTATTCGGCATGAACGTATTCCTGGAAAGAAAACTATGAAAAGTCCTGGCAGTACAGTGATAAAAGGGGGCTCTAGTACAGTGGCGGTCAGTTGAGATGCCCCGTTCGTTTGCATTTTCTCTGCGACTGCCCCATCGCCACGGCTATCAAGGGGGTTAAAGACTACTCACCAACGCAGTGACTTGACAGCACATTTTCACCCCGGGGCATTTATCCAATTGGTCATCACCTGGTATTCGGGGAGGGGAGTTTCACGTCAGCAAATTCCCAGGCCCAAACTAGCCATCCTCGACTTCACAGATAAGTAAGGTTACTTGGGGTATCCCTCGGCCCTCAGCGGCAGCAGAAAAAGAAAGAAAGAAAAAAAAAAGAAGAAAGAACAAAAGGCACAAGGACTCACAAACAACCCCGTTCACGTCGTTGGGGTTCAGCGGGTACCCGTACAGCGCGGCCAGGAACACGACAAGCGGCAGGCTCCCCGCCACGGCGCCGCGGCAGCACTGCAGCTCGCCCGCGTTGACGGCGGCGCACTGGGGCGAGGGCCGCGGCGTCCAGAGCAGCGGCGGGGGCGGCGCGCTGCCCAGGCTGCCCAGTGCTGCTGTCTTGGCCGCGCCGGCGAGGTCGGCCAGGAGGAGGACGCCGCCGCCGCCAGGCTCGGGGCGCGCGGCAGTCGGGGCCGCGAGGGGGAGCAGGGCGGCCAGGAGGCGCGGGAAGTGGCTAGGGCGGGGGGTGCGCATTCTCTTCCTGTGGGGATGGAGGTATCCGCGCGCTGATAAGGGGGTGGGCGGCCGGCGTAGGAAGAGGGTGCGTCGCACGTGTGCGTGGCGGCAGCCTGGGATTTGATGGGGCGGTAAGGGGTTGGCAAACCAATGAATGAACGGTCTGGCTGGCGGCGATGCAGTTCTCGGATGGGAGCGCTTCGCCCATGCCGTTTTCTGGACTTTCCCACGCCATTATATTTATACTCTATACGTCTGTAATCCCACCGCCCTGTGTGCTGCTGAGCTACGGCCGTGCTGGTCGGGTGTCCGCCCAGCTGAAAGCTGGCGTGGGAGCTAGGCATGAGCATGGGCGCCGGTGGCTCTGTCGTCGACGACGACGTCGGCACTGGCAAAGAGGAGGGAGGAAAAAGAAACCAAGAGATATTCCGTGCTCGTACGGTAGGTTCCCTGTGCGGATCCTATCTGTCATAAAATATTCCCTCGCTGGGCCGAAGCTGTCTCAAATCCACATCAGGCCCTCGTGGGAAAGTCGAACCGATTTGCTCGGTTTCTGCTCAGTCCTTGGAGGAGTATCATCTGACATTCTCTTAGGCTGGCTCCCCTTTCTTTTCTTTTCTCCCAGGCTTGTGTCGTTATGATTTTGGTTGGCACAAGTAAGAAGTAACCAACAACAATATTCGATCCGCTTCCTGGCTTGGTTATGGCGAAAGAAGAGAAACCCCCCTCTGGCGCTCACATGCTCACCCCCTTGAATGTCAAGCATTAGTTGATTGATGCCATGTTCATATTTACTAGGGTATGTCGTCGTCTGGTCCAATCGGCAAGCTGGAAGCCTCAGTGAAAATCCCGAGTGGCACCATCCGGATCTCGCATTGGATCTACAGATCAGTGTCCATGGTTGCTTTTGCACATCCATCATAGGAAGGTGCTTTGTCTTTCCACCCGAAAAGCAAATCCCTAGATGGCCGACCTCATGCCTTACTCCCGGTTTGTCCATGGCATGGGCGAGTGGGGACGCAATCTTTTACGTGCGAGAGAATACGTAGAACAGTCGAGTTTGCCCTGATTTGCGTCTTCGTGCGTAAACCTCGCAGGGCCCGAGAAAGTCGAAATCTGACGAGTCACACAGGGAGATCTTCTGTTTGTGGTGCTGTAGGTCAGATCATGCGCATGAGCAAGATATTGGTCAAGTGTGGCCGTTTCTGGCGGCTTGACACGGAAAGATGGCAAGGTCTTGCGGTAGGCTAGTCGATCACCAAGATGCGTTGCCCAGTTAGCTACAGTACCTATACTGCCTGGCCGTTGTGGCGGACCCGACTGTTGATGCTGTTGTTACAGAAGAGACGGGCATCAGCCGGACTCTTATTTCCGTTGAGCGCTACACCGGGTTCAGCACATCTCTCAGCGATGCATGCTGGGCCGCTGCACTGGGACGGCACCAGAAAGAAGCCTTGCATTCTCGCCGTGAGATGGACCCATTCGAACTTGGCCTTCCTTTTCTATTGATGGCGGAAACCCCTGGCCAATAACATCCACCATTGGCTCGGCGTCGAGTGTCGAGGAGCACAGGTACGCCAATAGGTGTAGGCCAAGAATCTCAACTTTCCTTTTTCTTTTTCTCTTTTCATATCTCTCTAATGGGACAATAGTAAGGATTCCTCGACTCGGGCCAAGGTTTCTTCCTGGAGTCAAACAGATACCCGCTGTCTGCAGTGTGTCTGCAGTGTGTCTACATATATCCCTGCATCAGATCGGACCGTCTCAGCCATTCATGGGCCAGAGTTGGCTCACTTGTTAACCTTGGGGTCATGAACGACATCTGTACGTGCAGTGTATATAATCCGAGAGTCAAAAGCAACAACTCGGGCGGCTATGGATGGTCAGGCATGTCGACTTAGGAATTGCGCCATGGCTGGATGCTAGGGCCGCCTCTTCAACGGGGGAAGTTCCGGCACGTTTTGATTAGTTTACGATGTTCACGTCAGATCAGGAACGCGCCTCACAATATAAAGTAAGTACTTATCTAGTAAGCAAATCTAGTCAGTACCGGTTCGTTGGCTCAACGGTAGGTAGGCCGGCCATCGCTAACCAAGTTGTTGGCAGGGCTAGTAGTTCAGCAAATGTCTGTATACTTACTTGTGCATCCTTGAAGCCTCGACCGTTCCTGGCTCAAGTTGATGGTGATGCTGTCAAGGTACTTTCTTCCCAGCTGCTACATCCTAAGGTTAGGTAACTCTTTCAAGGTCATCAGTGACGGAAAGGGCAGACCTCTCCGTCGCCTGACATGTGTGTATTGTTCTTTCCGCTCCGCAATGGATGTCTACATGTACTTTCCCAAGCACACCTCAACCTCAGACGTCAACCTTGAGCTGGCTTATGTGACGATGATCAAGTAACATTCTAGCCTTTGCTATGTTCACCATACGAAATACAACCCGGCATCACGATGTCTTCGCCCGCATTCTTCACACCTAGAACATATGATTAGTCGGGTCAGTACCATCGCTTCCGGCCG
This sequence comes from Apiospora pterosperma, assembly GCA_019976485.1. Taxonomy (NCBI): domain Eukaryota; kingdom Fungi; phylum Ascomycota; class Sordariomycetes; order Amphisphaeriales; family Apiosporaceae; genus Apiospora; species Apiospora pterosperma. Next base: position 658,786 of record JAFBMP010000009.1, read on the forward strand.
ACCCTAGATGTAACACCATTAGCATCCGGCCCTTCGTACGTAACACGGCATCCATCCCTGTCCCGTAAAGGCAACCGACGTTTATAATTACTTAAAGCATCACCTACCTACCCCCTTAACGAGTGAAACGACCTTTTTTGTTCCCCTACGCTGAGCTCTGCCTTTTTTTCTGATCAGCTACCATAAACCGAGACATCCTAGATTCTGTCCCATTCCTCACTGCTGCGAGCTCGCTATTCAGAATGCTAGGGCAAATCGAGGAGCTACCACGGGTGACCGTTCTTTACCTCACAGCTTTTGCCGTGGTTATATCTTCCATAGCCATTGCGAACCTTGTCCAGCGCCTCTTCTTTGAAGCTTCGCTGCCGCTGAGTCTGCCATGGGCTGGGACAGGCCCCCACGGCGGCCCGCTTAGTCGTGCCCGGGCGAACCTGAAGAGCTTCTTCGGTCTCAAGGCTCTGCTTGATGAGGGTTACTACAAGGTATCACTGCTATCACTACGACCCCTAGCCCACCTTCCTCTCCTATGGCCTGCCTTAATTGACAACTTGTCGCCCAGTATTCGAGAAACGACAAGGCCTACGTGCTACCATACTTCCTCAATGGATGTCAGGTGGTGCTTCCTCTATCTCAGATGGACTGGCTGCTCGCACAACCAGACTCTGTACTCAGCCAGGAAGAAGTCAACCGTCAGTTCCTCGAGTCAGACTATACTTTCCCTCACCCCAGCTTCGTCAAAGACCCCGTCCATCCAGAGATTATCCACCATGAGCTCACCAAGAAGCTCAATACGTTCGTCGATGAGATTGTCGACGAGGTAGAGCAAGCCCTAGTCGATAGCTGGGGCACCGATACCGACGATTGGGTTGAGGTGAACATCCACCAGACCATGTTGCGCATAGTCGCTCGACTCTCGACCCGTATCTTTGTAGGGCTTCCACTATGCCGTGATGTCGACTTCCTGGTACTGTGTCAGTCCTTCAACCAGAAAGTTGCGCTTCGGGCGGCATGTTTAAATCTCCTTCCAAGATTCATGAAACCGTACGTTTCCTTCTTGCACAAATGGAGTTGACCATCCACTGACGTACATTGCTATATAGGCTCCTGGCGCCCTTCATAACCGCTTCTGATAACCGTTGCTATCAAAAGTGCTCTAGATACATCCTGCCGACTATAAAAGAGCGGCTAGAAAGCCTGAAGAGCACGGAGAAGCTGCCTGTGTTCGAAGCTAATCCCCCTGTGAGTCGGCAGTCTGCTCTCCACACCCGCTATTTTTCTAATCCAGATTCCAGAGTGACTACATTCAATGGGCCATTGACCACGCCATACAGAAGGGAGGGATCGAGTCTAGAGAACTCGAGTCCCGCGTGATCGCAACTCGTTTCGTGATCCTCTGTTTCGCGGCTATTCAGTCATCGGCCATCACCCTGACCAACGCCATGTTCGACATCGCATCTTCGCCAGACTGTGCAGCTCTGCTCACGACGATGCGGTACGAGGTTCTGAAGGAGACTTCCACAGATCCTTCGTGGTCGAGAGCGATGCTTGGTCGCCTGACCCATGTCGATTCGGCGCTACGAGAAAGCCTCAGACTGAATGGCTTCATCGAGAGAGGCATCATGAAGATGGTTGTCGCCCCCGCGGGAGTCGTTTTACCTGATGGCTCGCACATTCCTCGTGGGACCAAAGTTGGCATCTCTGGCTGGAGTGTGCACCATGATAACGACATCTATGCCAATGCGACAACGTACGACGCATTTCGGTTCGCGAGAAGCTCTGACCGCAAACCAACCGCCCTGATCAATACGAGCAACCATTTCATGGGGTTTAGCCATGGGTCACATGCATGGTAGGTACACTGACCCTATAATACTCGGGGGTGCTTTTTGTGTGCTAATAATCTGTGCCCAGTCCTGGAAGGTTCTTTGCAGCCAACCAGATGAAGATCGCCTTGGGACATATTGCACTGCGGTACGAGATCGAGCCGCTGCTTGAACGGCCTACGAACAGATGGTTCTTTGGGCATATTGCACCGCCTCTCGAAGGCACTCTGAGGGTGAGGCGGAGGAAGTCGTGACCGATCATGACGGCCTGATGACTGCCACCATCAGGCTGTTGCAGTGTTTACTTGTATCGCCAGCATAGAAACCCCTTACGTAGGTATAATCTAACTCAAGTATGGACACTAACGAACTGCATCCTGTTCCTCAGACTGTGTATCATATCCGATGTGACCAAGTGCCAGTGTCCTTCACCACGCCTACTATTCAAATCAGTCCCCTGAAAGAGACACTTCACTTCCATCCGAGGATCTCGGCCTGCACCGCAACGTACCAGGCATCCTCGTCCTCGGCCCATTTCCTGAGTGCCACCCGCGTCTCCTCCACCTCGCCGTCCGTGATGCCCGCCCGCCGCCAGCTCTCGCGAAACGCATCACCGGGCTCCAGCCGACCCAGGAGGGACTCGGCAAACCACCTGCGCGCCTCAGCGCCCGAGTGCACCGTCGTCCCCGCGCCGACGACGAGCCTACCACCGCCGCCGCCGCCGCCGCCGCCAGCGCCAAACCCCACCGACCGGAACAGCGCGGGCATGTCGCCGCCGGGGAAGCAAGAGGCACTCCTCTCGTCCTCGTCCTCCTCCGCGGCCCCGTGCCGCAGCGCCCGCAGCATGTTCCCCGCCCACAGCCGGTCCAGGTCGTGGCCGCCGCCGCCGCGGCGCGGGTAGAAGTGCAGGTCCGCGGCGTCGCGGGTCGCGAGGACGCCGCCCGGGCGCAGCACGCGGCGCATCTCGGCCAGGGCGCGGGCGCGCTGCGCCGCGGTCGCGAGGTGCGGGAACAGCTGGCTCGCGTAGACGACGGAGAAGGTGGCGTCGGCGTACGGCAGGCCCGCGAGCACGTCGGCGCGCGCGAAGGTCGCCTCGGCCCGGGGCGGGTCGCTGGGGTGGTCGTGGACTGCCGCCGCCGCCGCCTGGTCTCGCGCTTGCGCTAGGATCTCCTCCGATATGTCGACGCCCGTCACGCTGCCCCCCGTCCCCTCGTCGCGGCCGCGCCCCCCGCTACGAGCGCGCTGAACCCGACGGTGATGGTGCCGGGCCCGCAGCCGATGTCCAGGATGCGGTCGTTGGGCTTTATGTAGGGCTTCAGGAAGCTGGCGTCCGTGTCCACGGTCCGCGAGGCGTGGCTCGCTACGGTGGACTTGGAGTAGCCTTGGGTGTAGTTTGTCTCCTGTCCGGGCATTGTTGAGGAAGCAAGAAATGGAGCGAGGGTGTTTGTTTAGGTGTTCCTGTGGTCTCTCGAAGCAATCTCTGCTACAGGGGAAATGGTTAAATGATTAGACAGACAAAAGAAGCAGATGTGTATGTGTGTTGTTTATATAAGAAGTATGTATATAGTGCTTGTCAGTCTGTATAAGTGACGACAGGCCTAATCTTAGTCCCTAATAAAAGTAGGCCCCGCCGGATCTGAGAGACGCTACACGGAGTTGAGATCGGAGTTGAGGACTTCAGTTTCTACAACACTATTACTCCGTCCAATTAAATACTTACTTACTTACTCTTGTCATGAGGCCCACGAGATATTCCTCTTCCAGGCAAAAGGCTTGCCACCAATGCTCAAGCGCGAAGACGAAATGCGACAACAGTGCAGGAAGCTGTTCAAGATGCACACTTCGTGGTCTCGATTGCACTCACCCTGCTGTCGATGCCTCAACTCCGGCTTCCAGGTCGCGCCGCCGTTCGCGCCGCACACATGCTGGTCTGATTGCGCAAACCGTCTCGCCCTTGACCACTGTCGCTGCACCCGACAATCTCGACTTCAGCCGTCTGGACTTGATCTGCCCCATCGACGTGGACGACATTGCCACGAGGTGGCTTCATCCCTACGTGCCTGTTCCTGGACAGGTCTCCAAGGATTATCCTCCGCGGATATCCGACCTGATCTACCGGGTACTCAAATCATACGCAAATGGCACCATCGGCGGAACTACGTACCCGCCATTCATCCACGCATCCCAAACACAAGTGCCAGTGCCGAGTCCGCCGCTGGTCAATTGCCTGAGTATTACCCGTATATGTGACAAGTCGCGCCCCGGTGGCCAACAGGTTGCTGGCGAGATCTTGCAGAGGGAGATGTCCAAGATCTACGAGCAAGCCGTGTCGGTGGTTCCCGACATCGACATCCTGGCTACGTTTCAAGCGTATCTGATCTACACCATGATTCTGTTCTTCCACCTTGACCAGGGCGAGAACCTGTCCTTCCTCCGCCAGGCCATGATGAATCTTCAAGACCTAGCCTGCACAGCTTCACGCCGAGGCCTCGTCTGCTCGGCAGACCAGCAACATACCCGCCCAGGCTGGGAGGCCTGGCTAGTCACCGAGGCAAAACGGCGCACCTTGTACACCCTGTATCTCCTCGACAACCTCCTTTCTAGGCAAGAAGGCTTGCCGACCTTTCTGGGGACCGAGTTACGTGGACTGCCGGCGCCCTCGAGCAAGTCGCTGTGGAAGGCCAAGACCCGACGGGAGTGGGAACTGGAGTACAACAACCATCTGGCACGATGGCCCGAGGGTGGTCTGCGTATTGAAGAGCTCTGGTCGATACCGCCCGACTTGGACGAGGCCAGCATTGCACAGAGACGCGCTAGGGTCGACCAATGGCTCGTAGACGTGGACGAGTTCGGAATGATGATATATGCCGTTACAAGCTGCACCCACGGGGGATAGAAATGGCATGTCTGCAAATCCTGGGTCATTCACGTCGACTGAAGCAGTCTATCCGCGCCATCACTTAACCTGTTGCTTGCTTGATATTCAGATCGATCATGTTAAGACGTACGGCCTGCCCGCGTTGGCGCTCAGCCCCTCCCGACTACGGATTTTCAGAACAGCAGTTTGCAGGCATCCAGGCGAGTAGCTCATGCAGTGCCATGTGCCTTCCTCCAGGTCACCCGCTATGCTCTCCCAGTATTTCTGCGGCTGATGCCTCATATGATCAACGTGGCCCGACCCCTCAAACACCCCCCGTGTCGGCGTGGTAACCCAGCTTACGGGCGTCTTCGACATGCTCCTCGACGTCTTCCCAGGAAGGGGCTGTTGGTGGTGGCTGCGAGGTCCATTGTGAGTGGACTGTACGACCCGGCGAATCGGTATCATGGAACCTTACAAATGGGCCATGCGGGGGTCGGGGGTGGGTTATGCAAGTGTGGCAGCAGCACCGGGGGCATCCGTGTGACTTGATAAGGGTGCGACAAGGTAAATTAATACGATCAGCAGAACACAAGTTCGATCCGTCCCATGCACCTGGACAGCGGCAGTCCCACCCAGTTCCTCGGGACGAGCCCTTAGGGCGACCAGCAGATTCCTTGTTGGGGCATTTCTGAAGATATACCGAACCATGCCCCTGGTAAAATCTTCAGCTTACTGTACGCTAAGGAGGGATTAGCATTACTATTCCACTGTGGGAAAACAAAAGTGTCGTTCTTCTATGTCTGCCTGGAGCCCAGTGAATTCACGGCCAGTCGCCGACGCATCGAACTTGCCTCAGAGCCACCCGCAGACTGCTGGAAACTCCTGTTGACCAAACGAAATCCATCAGCTGTTCATCCAAGGGTGGCAGCAAGGGCGGGGCAAAGACTTTTGATGGGACGGCTGATCCCATAATTAAGTAGTTGTCGCTGCCAGCTGCGAATCATCTTCGAGGGCTAATGCAATCGGATGCGCGTGACATACTCCAGTCCAGAGGAGGAAGAGGAAGAGGAGAAGAGTTGAGAGACACAGGGCAAACTTAAGAAACTTAAGCTTATCTCTGGGTGCCGTCCCGTGTCAAAAGAACCAGTTTTGCTGTCAACTCTAAAATAGGGCTCGTCATTGACAGCTGTGGCTGCTGTCTCCGATGTCACGATCCCTGAGATTAGGTAAAAGCTTTATCTTTCTGCAATCGCGAGCACACACTCTGAACACAAAGCTAGCTTGTCATACGAGGAACGGGGACTTCCTTTTCTCAATCCATCCGACTGAGCTCTGCCGGCAGATCTGCGATCCCTTACTACTACTCCCGCCTCTGCTCCCATACTCCAGCTAACTAGCGACTCACCATCTCCTCGGCTCCTTACTCTGATAATGGCACGCCCTTGCGATGATGTGTGCGGGCTCGCCCGCTACGTCTCCGTTTCCGATCTGCCCAAGCTGCAGAGAGCCGGCCACTTCGAGATCGAGCTGCACTACTTCAAGCTGCACGTGAAATGCTACTGCAAGAAAGCCGTCCGCAAGATCCTACCTCGCCGCTGAGGAACTGAACCCCACGATGCGGCGATAATCTCCCCCTCTGCATAACCTGACACCTCGACACCAACCGAAGAACAAACATCGCGCGTCCCGGCGGGCTTGGCTTTCACTCCGAGAATTGGAAATAGCAAACTGAGGACGAGACTCACAGCGAAGTGTGGGCCCATAGGGGAGAAGGGAGGCTTGCAAGCATGCTGACTACCTACATAACACATGTATATTTTATGTGTGTACGTTGACACGCACCGCACCGAGCTGCTTGACTACGATACTCTAGCTGTGCGTCTGATTTTTCTCCTCTCCCTTCTTGCACGCCTGTTGGTAATCGCGGTACGCCGCGAGCATCAAGAGCGCGAAGCTCTGCGCCTCGGGCGACTCGGTGCCGGGCGTGCGGTCGCCCCAGTTGAGCGGGTTGATGACGGGCGCCAGCAGGCCCCGGGCGTCGACGCGCGCGAGAATCTGGGGCCGCTTGGTCTCGGCCCACGCCAGGTACTTGCTCTGGCCGCCGCCGCTGCCGCCGCCAAACTCGCCGGGCGCCAGCACCGCCAGCCGGTACACCGTCGCCGCCAGCAGCGTCGTGCCCGAGAGCTCGCCGAACCACGTCGTGTCGTTCAGGTAGTTGCGCAGCAGCGGCTCGCCGGGCTCCGCGGCGTCGAGGGCCAGCGCGGCGTCGAGCATCCCGGACACCGTGGTCTTAACGGCCTCGATGCCGCCCCGGAGCGCACCCGACTCCCCGCCGCCGCCGGGGAACTTCAGCGCCGTCGCCAGCACCCGCGTCATGCCCGCGGCCGCCCACGCGTTGCCTGTGCTCCAGATCCCCAGGTCCTGCGTCTCGGGGCCGATGATGTGGTGCCACAGCCCGCCCGCCGCGAAGGCGGCATCGTCGTCGCCGGCCTGGGGCACGCCCAGGACGTCGCGGTACAGGGCACATTGGTGCAGCACCTCGGCCATGAGGGCGGCGTCGGCCGTCTGGACGGCCCAGTAGGCGAGGGCCGGCGGCGCCATGTAGATGAAGTCGGCCCACAGCTCGGCGACAGCCTCGCGGTGGCTGATGGCGCCATTGGCCCAGCGCGGCACCGCCGTCAGGAGGTGGTCCATCTGGCGCCCCGAGGCGTCGAGGTACGCGGGCTCCGTCTGGCCAATCAGGATGGCCGAGACGCCGAGGGAGGCGGGATCACCAGCCGCACCTTGTGGATTGAGAGTCAGCATGAACTCATGTAGCCTCCCTGATCAATCAACAAACGGATCGGGCGGGCACGCTTTCACAAGGGGGCAGACGAGCAGTAATAAGCACTCTAGATCCTTCGCCGCCTCTTGTATGCATGCATGGGGTGGGGAGCACACCCACAGGTGCAGAAGAAGACACCCGGAGAAATCGAGCTTACTTACCATCGCCATCGACGAGCGTGGTCTGGTTCGTCCAGATATGGGGCTTGGCATAGGACAACGACTGCGCGTCGTCGACCTTGATCACGGGCACCTTGCCGTTGGGGAAAGGATCAGGGCCAAAGACCGAGTATTCCGGATCATACCACTCCAACAGAGCCTCAGCGAAGGTACCGTACTCCCAGCTGTGGGTGGCCAAACGGTGGCCTTGTGTGATAACATTATTAATCAGATCGGATGACATGTTGAACCGGTTGGTTGGGTAAGCTGGCTGGCTGCTCTGGCTGCTCTTGGGTTGGTGATGATTGATTGGTTCGTCTCGACCGTAGGGTAGGAACCGGTACTTGGTCTGTCACTGCAGCAGGATTCAATTCACTCCCGAACATGATCCCTCGTTTCCTTATGCGAGCGTCGCCTCTGTTGTTACTTATGCATCCATCAGTCGCAAGATTCGAGGCCGTCCTCGCCGTCCCCATCACGGAAAGTGCACTTTCCATCCTTCCGGAAATCTTCAGCCAGCCAACCCACTGGGTTAATAAGGAATGGAACCCCAGCAAGATTCGCGTGCCCAAAAATAGAGCGTTGGCGGGGTTGGTTTTGGTTTTGGCCTCTTTCATGTCCATCCACCCAGCTGAAAAAAAGACGAGAGAAATTGTTGCACTTTGGGGTTACACAGCCTGTTGCCACGGCAGATACCGACCGCCGATCTGCAGCTTCGCGTAGGATATATACGATGCAATGCATGTTGCTGACGAAGATCCATGCAGACATCATGAACAATCCCCGTTCTGTGATTCGAAGCCATGCCCCTCCCGCGTCTGCACGATAAGCAGCCTGTCAGCACAACTCGTTGGTGCAGTCTTTACCTTCCGTTTCTGAGGACCAGAGGAGCCACGCTGTGTGGAACTGGTCTTAGCCACGAAATTGTTTTTTTTTCCTTCCTAACAGACTGTCTTCAGGGGCTGGACGTGATCATATAGGCTGGACTGGTTCGTGAAGATTCAATGAGGCGTTCTCTGCGCTGTCTCATCCCGCGTTCCCTTTCGTGATGTCTATTAATAGAGTGCATGTGTGATTGTTGAGTTTTGTCCTTCACATTACTCATCCAGTGTAACATCCTCCTTTTTAAAAGCTCGATTATCGTGGTCTTCTGCTTTGTAACCCTTCATAGATGAAGGGTCGACTGCCATGACTAAATTGACCCAAACATAACCATCGCAACCCCGAAGACTCCTTCCTCATCAGATAGGCCTTGTCCTCAACCCGTTTCTGGTGAGGTTCAATCCAATGAATACTTACCTTCTAAACGCCGCTTTCTCCCCATTTTGGTGTTTGCAGCCTCCCCTGGTGCAATCTTTGGTGATAATACTCCGCCTCGTGATAGGCGGCGCCTCCCTGTTCCCAGGGCGTGGTTGGATGGCTCTCGGGCAGCTCTGCTAGCCTCTGCTCCCCAGGCAGTTCATTGACGGCACTAGTTCCAGCAAGTTCCGATGTTGGCGTGCTGGGAGAATGAGGGTTGTACTGCGGATCGACGATTGCTGGAGGTATTGCCGTGGCAAACTGTGCTCCTTCCGGCTTGGCGTCATCGTGAGTAGTAGCTTGTTCTGTTGCTGGCTGTCCCTGCCCTGCCCGCCTTCTTGGCCAACAATAAAACGCTGTTGCGACGATGGCGAGAAAGGCAACTCCACCAACAGTACCCCCGACAATCGCGCCGACGTTGGTCGTACTTGAACCGCCCTCTGACTCGTTGGATGGCGATGTTGTGTCGCTGTTAGGGCTCGGTACAGGGTATGGTGCAGATTGGTTGCTCGTGCCTGTGAATAGGTTGGCGACTTGGAACGAGGTCCAGCCTCCACTTGGAAGCAGTTTTGTTGCTCCCCCATCAGGACCGCCGCCAATTGCTGCTGAAATGTCTGGGGTAACCTGATACGGTGGCTTTTGCGAATCAAACACGCTTCCCCAGGCATTCGTTGTCAGGTCTAGTATGGCTACTCCCATCCATTCCCAGTCACAATTTCGTGCAATATCTGTGCTGTTGATGCCCCCAACCGTGATCATCTGTCGACCTCCAACGAGATGACAGGCGTGTCCTATGCGTGGCAAGACACCCTCGTAAATCTAACGGAGAACCACAATTAGAATGAAGAGTCTTCTGTGGCCTACGAACAGCAAGCAAAACGCCAGAGAGTGGTATACATTGGGCATGTGTACATACCTTGACCCATGTGAAGGATGGGAGGCTAAGCACCCATATATCGTCATAGTAGCTGGTCTCGGTAGGGTCCCAGCCTGGAAAGGTCAGTATGAGCTTCCTGGCTAACGCAAGGGCTACCCACCTCCGTATAGGAAGATATTAAAACTCGAGTTATCCGGTGCAGAGACGGAGACCACACAGAAATCGACTCTTGGTTGAGGGGCATCCCCCGTAATGGTCTGGGACACCCAGCCATTCGTCGCATTCGTAGTGTCGATAGTGGAGACGTCAAAAATGCTCACTTGGTTCATACTAACTACGAGGAGCAACTATTCGTCAGCAAAGGTGCTGCGAAAGCATCGGGTAGCTCGCAGCTGCAGTACCTAGACTCAGGGCCTGCGGGCTACCAGTGGCGCCCCCCACGGTTACCAATACACCCTTCTCGCCAATTAGTGGTATATATACCATGCCGCCCCGGACTCTGGGAGAGCCATTGCCAAGATTGTTCGTTGATATATTCGTAGCCTTCATAGGAACCATGTCAGTGTCTTTCAACACAGATTGCCGCTGGAGCTTCTTACCGTATGCTTCTGGAGATCCAATACTACCATTCCGTCCAGGTTCGTGGGGGGCGTGTTCGCGCTGGCAGTGACCGCCGAGGACATGTTCGAGATCATGCCGTTGAGGTAGAAAGCTAGGCCTTGGTCAGGAGCTTCGGCGAAAGCTCCCCAGCTCGGCCGCTGCGGCGCGGCCAGTGAGACATCATATTGAGTCCATCCATGCGTTTGGGTATTGAATCCCCATCTAGGGGTAGCCGTTAGTAAGGGCAGTCACGTTCTCGGAGACGATATATTACAAGGCATATTGATTTGTCGTTGGCGATTGGTAATCTAGAAAGGACGTGTTCAGGGTCGAAGTCACACCTCCGTAGAGGAATATCTGTGGATCGTTCGGCGGGCCGTGAAAGAGAGCCCCTGATCCGACTTTCGGGACATAGTTTGACGTTCCCTCAGCGACGGTCTTGTTGATGAGAACTTCACTGATGTTCGTCTTCCAATCCCATGACTTAGTCAGGTCAATTGAAATGACATAGTTGTCTTCAGAACCCGTCAGTAGATGTCCAGTTCGACGGTGGTATAAAGTTTTTTTCTTGGTCACTTACTTTGGCCTAGAGTGATGGGGCCCGTGTAGTTGAGCCGGTCATCGTGAGCGGCAGGCTTGGATAATATCAGTCCTAGCCCTGTTACTAGTTCTGGATGTATGGGAAGTGAGCGGGGCCACTTACGTTGTCGAACTGTGAGCGATCTGAGAAAGACGCCTGCCCACCGTCTATGTACAGCACACCGTTCTTCACTTGGCTCTGATGATACCACCGACTAGTCCAGGGCACATAGTCAGCTCCGAACGGCAATGCGAAACTGATACTTTCTCGGGGTGGAGGCAACCCAGGTCCAACATACCTGCAAAATTGATTGATGGGATCCAGCCCTGTCGCTGAGGTCAATGGAACGCCGAGTGCCCAAACCGGCGGCAACAACCACAATATTGACAGATGCGACAATAGCATCTTGTCCTTTTTCAGCTACGTGGCGCATCTACATGCCGTCGCTTGACTGCTCATCCTCGTCGGGAAGAAGAAAGTCGATGGGGGAGGTAAGCAGACGGAGAGACACCCCACCCATGGCGGCATTGGAAAGAAGACCCTTATACGACTAAGATAGCTGTGGCCCCCAATCCAGAGGGCGACGGGCCTCCCAGAACTCCCAGATCCCACACACTGCGAGGCTCTCTCTGTGCGACACACCCAAATGCTCGCTCCGCTATCCATCCCATGCGCCAAGCTTCAGCTCAGCACCAGGGGGTGATAGGAGGACATGAGGGACATGGAAGCCAATCGCATCTGACAGTCGGGTTTCGGCGGTCGCGGCGGTGGATGTGCCTGTTTCTAGGGTGTTGTTGGTTAGCGAGGGGGAAATGTTCTTAGTAATGGCACCATTGTTGAAGTCTGTGCAGCAGTGGCCTATTGCCGTAATTCTGAGTCAGCTACTCCTTATCATGCTGACTGACCGGTTGCCAGCTCAGTCTTGCGTCATTTCGTGGTAAATGCACTTTTACATTTCTTTTCGAACAAGCTTGTCTCATGCAAATCGACGTGTCCTGGGCAAGGACATGGCAGGGCAGGCGCGGGCGGTACGGGACGAACCCCATGGCTTGCGGCAGTTACGATTCCAGTGGTCTAACTAACCCAAGTAAGTACTTCAATAAGGTTAGGACTTACAGAAGGACCTCGGGAGCCAAAATGGAAGTCACTGATCGAGACGGGTGGGTTCAAATGAGGTAAGAAGTAAGTAAAGTAAGTATGTATACATAAATATATGTACTTATTCAAATACGCACCATTCGGGCTGCGCAATAATTAAATGAATGAGCTGGCTAGAACTTGAAAAAATGGTACCTACCCTACTTCCTCCACCAGGGTCGTATTTAGGCGCTGTTCTTGCCGGTTCCCCGGATCTTGACCCCTCGCTTCCTTCAGATCCAGCTGGACAATTATGAGGACTTGGCAGCCTCGAGAATGACATCGGCAGCCTTCTCGCTGACCATGTAGATGGCGGCCGCAATGTACATGCCGGGGATGCGCGGGAAGACGGAAGCATCAACCACGCGCAGACCCTCAACGCCGCGCACCTTCAGGTTGCTGTCCAGCACCGCCATTGGGTCGTCGTCGGCGCCGATGGGGGCAGTGCACGACGCGTGGTGGCCCCAGTGCTCGTCGCGCGCGAACTGCTTGAGGTCCTCGTCGGACGAGACCTCGGTGGGCGGCCAGACGCGCTCAAAGGCGCCGTCGAGAGGAATCAGGTCCTTGAAGGCCTGGATGCCGTACTTCATGCCCTCCAGCACCGCCTGCAGGTCCTCTTCGCCGCCGACGCCCTCGCCCAGGCTGCGGAAGACGATCTTGGGGGTGTCGCGGGGGTTGGCCGACGTGATGTTGACGGTGCCGGCGTTGTTGCGCGAGTGCGCCTTCAGCGTCAGCCAGGTCCAGATGCTCAGGTCCTGCGTCGCGTGGACCGAGTAGCCAGGGAAGTATCCGTTGAAGTACGCAGGTACTCCACCCAGGAACAGATCAGGATCAGACTCGGCGACCGAGGAGTGGTGAAGGAAACCGAAGGCGATACCGTTGGTCGTGTAGGCACCCTTGAGCGTACCACCGATGCCCGAAGCCCACTGGTCGTAGCAAGGGTCGGTGCCGTTGAGGAACGTGCACTTGGCGAGCAGGCTGAAGTCGGTGGGGGCCTTGCCAACGACGCCAACTTCGTATCGGTCCTGCATGTTACCGCCAACACCGGGGAGGTTCTTGATGACGGGGATTCCGTGGCTCTCGAGCTCTTCCTTGGGTCCGACGCCGCTCAGCTTGAGGATTTGGGGGGTGTTGAATGCACCGCCAGAAACGATGACCTCGCGGCTGGCATAGACAGTACCCGGGATACCTCCATCGGTGGCGCTGGCACGGGGATCGGCCCGGTACAAGCTCTGTCCAAAGAGGTAGTCAACTCCAGTGGCCTTGGGTGCAGTGCCAGTGGTGTCGAAGTTGACCTTGGTGACCAAGGTGTTGAGAGCGACGTCGAGCTTGTACTTCTTGGAACCATCTGCGTTCGTGGCACGGGCGACGTCGACCACAAAGGCACGAGGTGAGCTGCGGACATAGTCCTGGTCCATACTCAATGGGATCTGGTAGATGAGCTCGGCGCTGTCACGTTCCTCGGATACGTTGTTGATGTCCAGGGTGAGGATCTCGAGGAGGCCGGTGAGAGTGTTGACGAGCTTCCCCAGGACACCCTTGCCCATGGCGGTGGCGGCAGCGACGACCAAGGATGCCACCTTGAGATCTTCGGCAATCAGGGCGACGGGTGTCAGTCTGGTCTGCAGCCACCCGGTGAAACCGTGGCCGACAATACTGTTGGGCAGATAACGGCAACTTGAAGGTTCTTAGGTCAGCATGCATCAGCACTACATGGGCTCCCAGGCTGTGTCTTACGCTTCAAGTCTCTCAAAGTAGCCTTGCATGTTGTCGGCCTTCCAGGAGTCGTCGCCAGTCAAAGCGGCAATGTCGTTCCAGTCCTTCCTGGTCGGCTTGACGGTGACCAAGGCGTTGTGCTGAGTAGAACCTCCGAGGGTACCGGCTCTTGGGTAGAGAACACCCTTCCTCACGCTGCCTTCGGGAGGGTTCCTGCCGACGTAGTAGTCGCCACTGGGAGTGATGTAGGTCATCTTGGTGTCGCGAATGGCTTGGGTCTCGTTGGCATAGTGCTCCACGAAGTAGTCCCAGCGACTAGGGTCTGTGTGGGTGTTAGCAGCGCCCCTTCTCTCTCACACAAAAGGGGGGCAGGCAGCTGTGACTTACTGTATTCGCTAGCATACGGGTGCACCTGAAGAGGCCATGTCAGTATTTTACCCCCAAAGGCGACGAGGTTATACTTACGGCGGGCGCTTGGAGTTGTCTCTCCGTTCCATGGTCCTCACCGGCGTCGATCAGCAGCACCGAGTGGCCGGCAAGGGCAAGACGGGCAGCCAGAGGACCACCACCGGCACCCGAGCCAACAACGACATACTCATACGTCGAGTTGGCATTTGGGCCAGCAGTCGGGTAGTTCTCGCCATTGGGGGGATAAATGTTCTGCTTAGGGTGCACTGGGAAAGACCACTCAAATCTACAGGGTAGGTAAGTAGTCAGTCAGTACACGAATTCCGGGCGGGGCTGGATGCCGAGACTTACGAATACGCAGAGGCACACCCTGCCAAGAGGGCAGCGGACACGATGGGTCTCATTATGTACTACGAATATAGGTATAAAAACTGAAAGGGCTCAAAAGAAGGGATGGGTGATGCGACAATATGGTCGATTTGATCGAGCTGTATTAAACGAGTGACAGGCACGAGGAGCAGAAAACTGGGGGGGAGAAAGGAGTGACACAGCGCTGCAGCTGGATGGTGTGGTGGTTGATGAACGGGTGTAACACAATCGAGATAGGATGCCAAGTTGCTTAAGAAGGGCATGTCCGGCACAGCCAAAAAGGAGAAGGCTGACCCTTAGTGACGATCTGCCGGGGGCTCAGGAGGAATCTCATTCCCGGGACACCGAAGGGACTCCCCTAAGCCTTTCTCTACCGCTGCCTTGTAATTGCAGCAGTAAAGGTGTGATAGTCACGATGACTTCCCGAAGGAGTCTACGTTGGGTAGGAAATTACACACAAATCATTTTCCAGAAGTCCCCAGCCTGATGAGCGGGAACCGGTAGGGCTACGTATATCGGTTGTTCTTCCCCGTTCAGTACTCTCTCTCTGACGACCGATGAACTTGGCGCACTGGGCTCGGTTACCTACTGACAGGGGGGAAGCCTGGAGGGACTACGAACCATGTCTGTGTGATCCCTTCAATCTCGACAGGGGTATAGTTAGCGGGAAACATATGGTGGGGGGATGTAACCCACCCGCAGCCGCACTATAATTAAGTAATAAGAACAGACAACTGATGGATCACGGGGCGCAGCAATCAACGGCAGAGCGGATCGCCTTGCAACGGTTACAACCCGAGAAACCGGAAGTCCTGCAATATCTGACATTTCGCAAAGTTTAATAAAATGGAGCATACTATTCGACCGCAGCATAGCAGCAGCCCCCCCCTCGTATTGTGAGATCGACATGTCTATAGCATTTGAGTTCATTCGAGCAACGGAAAGCCGATCGACAGCTAGTAGCTCGCTGTCTATTGATGCATGATGCAGGCCGGGGGGAAGAGGACAGAAGTCTCTCCCACACACACACGCACCCCAAGCTTCCTACAGCTCTTGGCATCGAAAACGGAAGGTGCCTATACTCCGGATCGCTACTATGGCACACGATGCGGCGCATGATGATGGGGTTCACGTTGACCTGCATGCAATCCAGTCCACACTGTATGAGGCGACAGGTAGGAGATTGAACATGTGTTGCCCGCATGTTCTGGTGCCACCTAGACGAGCGAATTGCCGAATCGAGACTCGTCGAGCTCACCGATCGAGCCCACCGGCTTGGCTCCCTGGTAATCGGGTAGCCTCAATACATACTGCCCATCTAATTTGCATGTCCTGTGGGTCTGGGTGGGTGGATTGGTGTATCGTGAAAAGATGATGACTCCCCAGTTCTGCCCCCAGTACAGAACCAGTACACACGTAGACCCTGTCAGACTACGAGTGCTTATAGGTCGGAAACATAGCCGTGCCGATAACCTTAGGCCTACAAAATCAAGATATTGGGTTGGGTACTTATGGAGCAGATGATGGGACGGACTGGGTACGGATCGACGGTACATGCCCTTCTGTACAACCTTGTTCTCTAGACGCTCTAGGTTGCATCGAAAGTGGGTTGCGACAACACCTACATGATTAATCTCAAGCAGACGAGGATACGGATTATTCTGTCCGAGTGACGGCGTGTTGCTAAGCTGGAGCTGAGAGGTAAACTCATATGGACAGGGAGGGGTCTGGGTTTGGCAGTAAAGTAGCGAGATATCTAAGTATGCAAGTGCTTGAATAGTAAACGAATGTTGGGTATCATGCCCTTAATTACTTAAGTAAATAGTAGTCGTGAACGCCAAGATACTACGCTGCCGCCGCCAGTGCTTTTTTATCTAGTACAAATATTACAAACAGAGAATAATGATGACGACACCGGAGATGACAGAAACAAAAAAGGCGATGTCATCCTCAGTAGTCGTCCCCGCCACGCTTCTGTCTGTCATGGTGGTAGGAATCGATGCTGTCCGACTCGCTGATGTTGACGCCGCCGGCCGTCTTGCCACTCGGGTTCATTTCCACCAGGGGCACGAAGTCGGACTCGTCGCCGCGCCGGGGCACGCCCTGGGCCGCCACCTTCTCGCCGCCGCCGCCGCCGCCGAAGTTGCCGCTGCGGGGGGCCCCCTTGCCCGTCGAGTTGCTCGCGTAGCCGCTCGTGGCCGCGGACGCGCCCTTGGTGGTGCCGAGCACCTTGGCGCCCATGGCGACGAAGAGGGACCGCAGCGCGGGGAGGCATGCGCAGACGATGCCCACGTGCAGCTCGATGGTAGACCAGTACGCGGCTTCGTTGTAGTCCCCTACGGATGGATGCAGCAGAACGGGTCAGAATACGTACGGCTTTCCTCTTCCAGAGGTAATAGGGGTAGGGGCGGGGGAAATGGACTAACAGGTGACGTTTTGAGAGTTGGCGAACACAATCAATGAGCGTAATCGGATGACACTGACAATGGTAACACTGGAATTCGAGTTCGTTAGTAACGTGGATGACCCTCGAAAACGCGGGGAAAACAGATAGGAGAGAGCAAAGACGCACAAAATACCGAGACTGAACATGAACATGATCATAATCTTCTTCTTGAGGTTGATCTGAAGACCGTAGAGCTGCTTGAGCGGAAGCACGAGGACGATCAGGTCGATGACGATGTTGCAGATGGCCGACATCCAGCCCTGCAGGTGGATTTGGTTGCACTGGCCCTTGAAGTTGCTGTCGATCTGCTTCCAGGAGTACTCGATAGGGTAGCACTGCAGCATCGTGGCGAGGACGAAGCTGAGGCCGTAGGCGGCGCACAGGCCGATGACGGCGTAGACGATGCGGCGGAAGGACCGCTCGGGGAAGACGCGCAGGATGAAGATGAGGATGGAGATCTTGTTCATGGCGAGGGCGGCGAAGTAGAAGATCTCGCCGAGGTAGTACAGGAACAGCACGTTCTCGATGTTCTGCATCGGCAGCGTCCACATGTCCCGCCCCAGCCCGTTGTGGGACAGCAGCACGGCGAAGACGGTCGGCGGCATCGACAGCGCCAGCGTCATCAGGATCGTCCAGTCGTCCCACGCGAGCTTGCGCCCGCCCGCCGGCAGGCCCGACATCATGCGCAGCGCGCAGATGATGACGGCGACGACGCCGCCGATGACGCCGATGAGCAGCGGTTTCTGGGTCTCATCACGCATGGGCTCGTCGGGCTTGCACATGCTCAAGGACGCGTTCTTGGACACTACGGCACCAAATCGTCAGTGATTCTTCATTTTTTTTTGGCATTGTCCCGAAGCCTCGAGTCAAACCGGACGATAGTAAGTAGAGAGGGGGTTCGACCACTTACTCAGTCCCTCGTACGTTGTGCATGACCCCAGGATGCACACCGATAACTCGGCGTTGAGAGGCACGTTGGTGCATAGACATGCCACATCCGTCTGCTTGCAGGGGGACTCGGGGATGAGTTTCGCCAGGCATTGGAGCTGTTTCGCTGGTCAGCCGCAAGTGTGCACACGGGATGTAAGGAGGTGGTTGGCTTACAGCGCATGTCGGAAACATCTTCATGGCCATGGCCACTGCCGCCGCCTCGGCCGCCGCCTCTGCAGCCGCCGCCGCCGTCTGGTTAGCCGCATAGGGGGGATCAGATGCCGCCACCGGTTGGACACTTCCGGCTAAAAAGGCCGTGGCCGCCAACGCCAACGCCTTGAGTCTCATCTCGCCCCACGTTTCTCTGCTCCAGGGGTTGACGAAAGAAGAAGCAAAAGCGAATAACGAATGAGTCTAATCAGAACTGACCAACCCTAATAAATACCAAGAACAAAGAAAAAACAGGACCAGAGTGTCCGACAGGGTGTGTTAAAGGGCGTTCTTTAAACGAATGACGGGGAACCAGGGGATTTAAAAAGAGTGTAAGCCGGCCAGTAATCAGAGCAAGAAGTCCTGAACGATCTCAACCTGTTCTGTCTTGGATTCGGCCGAGAGAGATCATAGGAAGATCTGATGAACTTGAGGGGTGAAAGTCCCTTTGTTGGAACTTCGGCAAGGGCTGGTTGATAACATGTACTTAGTAATATCGCTAGGAACATTGCAGGGTGATTTCATGAGCCAACGAACGACGATCATGGCATGCTCCTGCCAGGATTTGTCCTTTATCATACACGTAAGACATTGCCATGCGAGATATGGGTCTGATAGCAACGGCTTCGTGTTGCATTGCATTGGACCTCGCGTTGGGGGGGTTTACTAGCGCAACCGGAAATCCCACGGCTAACCGTGGACGGTACCGAGCTGCCATGAGCTCCTATCACCGACTATGTAACCTAGGCATGTATGTATGCAAGTATGTAAGGGTCTATGTACTATCTCCTTTTGCTCAGAGGGACCCGGTCAGGGCACAAGTCCGAAAAGGCTCATACATACCTACATACATACATACGAAGCGAAGCTCCCACCGAGTGGGGCCCTCCGAAGCCCCCCCGAGGGACCGCTGTGATTCTGATCTGCCGGCGGGCGAGGAGGGATTGCACGAGCCATGGCGGCATTTGTTGCGAAGGCGACAGACCCAAGCGAACAAGTAATGGAAGCATTAGAACAAGTTCGTCCCATGGAAAGTAGAAAGTGTGTGGTGCGGAGATACGAAAAGTCCCAGTCTGATGGTGGGTGGGATGTTGTTTCGTTACCAGGACAGGGGTTCTACAGTATACTCGAGCAGCCCATTTCACCATATCCACTGCGAACCCCCCAGATTCAGTATAATTGGTTCCCACAGTCCCATGTCGTAGTGTCATCAAACGATCCTAGCCTGCCTAGCTCCAAGCTACGACGTAGTGACGATATCTTGGTGGTGAACAGGGGAGCGTTTACCCGGACTAGTACCGTATCGGCCCCTGTTACTTGGATACCCTTGTGCCAACTGAGGAGCTTCATGACGATCCTATCCAGATCCAACACGCCCAGCCAAAATATGGGAATATTCTGCCACACCCATGTCAGGAACAATCTCATCGTGAAATGGCCCGCCCCTTTGGGATCTTGGTCGCAACCCGCAGCGGATCCGGCCAGCAACGTGACAGCAGAACGACTTCTTCCATGTGTACTGTTCCATTCGATGTCACCGTTCCCGTAGATCTTGGAGGCGTCCAATCCTGTCTCCCCAATTATTCATCCCATTGTGATGATGCTGACACCAACTCGTTGAGACAGCCTCATCGTCATTCGCTCGCTCGTTACCTACAACTCCCTGTCGCTCTTTTTTCTGTCGTTGCGCTTTGCCGCGACTTGCTTGCTGTTAATCATGAAGCTGTCGCTCTCTTCCTACGGCCTAGGCGCCTTTTTCCTGTCGGCCGTTGTCCACTCATTCCCAACGGCGGAGAACTTTGCCAAACTGGCCGGTCGCGATGCCCTCGCACTGACACCCGAGGAGCTCCACGAGAGTCTCCTGCACTTGAAGGAGAAGCGCCTTCTGTTCGATCCTTTGACCGAGCCAATCGATGGTCTGTGAATCGAGAGTTCTCTCTGTCGTGAGCCGCCGCTGACACATGCAGTGCAGTTAGCGGCACGCATGCCTTCCAAGCGCCCGACTTCGCAAACGGCGACCAGCGCGGTCCTTGCCCTGGATTGAATGCGTTGGCCAATCATGGGTACTTGTCTCATGATGGTGTTGTCGGCGTGAGTCCAGGTCTCGTCAAACTTGCGTATCCAACTGGCTAATCAGCGCAGTTCTTCGAGGTGATCGAGGCGATAAACAAAGGTAATAGACCATGAAACGTCAAGATTTGTGGCACATTAACTGATACGGCTGCAGTCTTTGGCATGGGAATTGAGTTGGCCACGGTCCTGTCAGTCATGGGAACCGTTGGTGTTGGCAACCCTCTGTCATTGAAACCCGGCTTCTCGATCGGTGGCGAGACCAGCAAGTCTTCCAACATTCTGGATAACCTTCTGGGGCTTCTTGGTAGGTCCATCGCACCATGTCCGGCAGCTCGCGTGGTCTGACAACTAACTCGCCGGTCTAGGTACGCCGCGAGGTCTTGAGGGGAGCCACAACTGGATCGAGGGAGACTCTTCCAACACCCGTGACGACCTCTACGTGACTGGCGACGCCTCGACCATGAACATGACCTTGTTCGAGATGATGTACAACTCGGTCGAGGGAGACGTGATCAACATGGACGACATCGGCAACCGCGCCGCTGCGCGATTTGACGAGAGCATCGCCATCAACCCCTACTTCTACTACGGCCCGTACACAGGTCTCATAGCGCGAAACGCCGGCTACCTCTTCTCCGGGAGACTGCTCAGCAATCACTCGGCCGAGTACCCCAACGGCGGTCACCTCAGTGAGTCGAAGTCTCCGATGCTGTGTCTCGCCCAAAGCTGGTACTGATTATTGCATGGGATGTAGCCAAGGAGGTCATGCGGAGCTTCTACGGCGTGCACGAGGAGAACGGGGAGCTCGTCTACAAGAGGGGCTGGGAGCAGATCCCCGAGAACTGGTACCGGATCGCCGTCGACTACGGCCTGGTCCAGGTGAACCTGGACCTCGTCGACTGGATCGTGCAGCACCCCAGCCTCGCCAGCGTCGGCGGCAACCTCGGCCAGGTCAACAGCTTCGCCGGCGTCAACACCGAGGACATCACGGGCGGCCTGCTGAACGCCACGTCCCTGCTCGAGGGCAACAACCTGGTCTGCTTCGTGCTCGAGATCGTCAAGACCTTCGCGCCCAACTCGCTGTCGTCGCTCTTCAAGACGCTCGAGGTGCCCCTGCAGCTCGTCAACGACGCCGTGCTCAGCCCACTGCTCGACCTGTCCTGCCCGGAGTTCAAGGACCTGTCCATGGATGGCAAGGACTTGCTCAACGGGCTCCTGGACAAGTACCCCGGAGCAGCAAAGAGCGGGGTCGCCTTCTGAAAGGGCTTTCTGGGCTTTCTGGGCTTTGACCTGCCATCGTGCTCGACGTGTTGCTCTGCGAGTGGGGCCCAATGGAGTTCGACCACCCTTATTACTCCCTTAACTTACTTCCTTATCACGTACATACATACGAGTACAGCTTTTGGTAATTAGTCCTAATCAATAACTATTTTTCGCGCCCTAAAACCTCACCGGTTTCAGACCGAGTCATGACTCTGCTTTTGTCGGTTGCCAGCCTGCGCCACGGAAATGGATATGTGTGGGTGGCCGTGCATTCAGTTTCGAGGTGCAAACATGGTGACTACAAAAAGGCCACATCGACTAGGTAGATGAAGTTCTGCAATCTGCAACGTATTATCCCCAAGCTGCCACCTAAACGAAAAGGAGACCACACACATACTTAAGTACACAAGAGAACCTGCGAACATGAAGAACCCCTTTTACCTGAAAGCCGTCTACAAGACCTTCGACGGCGGGGAACTCGAAGCGAATATCCGAGTCCCGTACCCCAAGGCCGGTGTACCTTCGAGCGTGAAATGCCCAGTCTGTGAGTTTTGCTACCACGCGACCCAGCCACCCCGGCCGATGGCTGGCTGGTTGCACTACACGCACTAATAACCCTCCCCGGCACAGTCATCGACATACCTAGCGAGGCCGGCCTGGGCGCGTCGTACTCCATGATCAACAAGAAGCACAGCGAGGACCTCGTGGCGCGGCGCTACGTCGTCGTGACCCCCGAGTACCGCGCGCTGGACTCGGCACCCGCCCGCGGCGCCTCCCTGCTGGGTGCCCCAGTCCAGGACTGCCGCGACCTCCTGGCCTGGATCTACGACGGTGGCTTGCAACGGGCCCTGGACGCGGAGCACCCGGGAGCCTACCCGGTGGACTGCGACCGTGTGTACGCTTCGGGTGTGTCCTACGGCGGGCTGTTAGCGCTGTCATTGGTGAGTGATAAGCTTCCCTAAAATAAAAAAATGGGAGAGTTCGTATGGTGATGTGCGAGTCCAGGGCGGGTTTGATGTGCTGACGGATGACTGATGGAAGGGATGGGACGTTCCCCGGCCAGTCGCCGGGATCCTGGATGTTGGCGGCCCCTGCCACTTCAGCGACGATCATTGGAACACGAGTCAAGAGCAGATGTCGCAGCTCCCACCGCAGCAGAAGCACGCGGACCCCAAGTCTCTGGGCTTGGAAGCTGCCCCGAACAGCTCCATCTTCGATCTCGCCCTGCCTGGAGACAATCTCGACCGCGAGGTCGACCCCGCCGCGCATGTGCACAGCTCATTTCCGCCCGTGTTCATCGTTCACGGCCTCGACGACGAGATGGTCCCGGTGGGCCTCAGCAGACACCTGCTTGCGCGGCTCAAGGAGCATGGCGTGCGCTGCGACATGGCCGAGGTGGACGGCGCCGCGCATCTCTTCGCGTCTGCGCTGCGGGACTCGCCCGAAGCGGTCAAGCAAGTCGGCCGAGGCGTGGACTTCTTGACGTCTGCATAGGACGATAAGGGTAGCTAGAATGAATCGAAGCAAGTTTATCATCATACTAGAGCTGTGATTGGCCGTGGTCGTCTTGTTGCCCGCTCCGGGGCAGGATTCGTTCCCGGAGCATGTAGGAAAAGCTGGCGCCGACAACTGTGATTGGCGCGGCAGTACGTAGGGGAACCCGAGAAGATACTACACGTAATCCGTTGTCATCATGCTCGATTTCTGATTATTAGTAATTTTATGCCAACTTTTTGTACTACGTAGGCCTGAAGAAGGACCCTCTCCTGTCGATCAATGCGATGTGGTCAACATTAATCGAACAACTCCAAACGAGAAACATCTCCGAGTCTAGAGTACTGATCCTCAGAGCCAAACCCTTTTTGTCAGTCTGGCCGGACCGTGAAGCGACAACCAGGTTGCCACAGTGCGATCACTTTGCGATCACTTCTTTCCTCGCGTGGTACTTCGGTAGTTGCTTTTTCTTGTTCCACTTCCATCTTCAGCTCCTTCAAGGATTTAGTTCACCGTTGTTGTTATCAAGAAGACTCTTTAGAATCGATGAGTGAAGACACGGAGTAAGCCCCGCGGACCTGGTCTGACCTAGTTAAGCTTGACCCGTCAGGTTGGCGCGTGGCGTGGGCTTTCCCAGTTGCGTTCCCCTCACAGTTCGATGCGTTTACACACTGTCGTCAGGCCTAAGATGATACTGGCTTAGCGGCCAACAAGGGTCAGTATGGACTACGTAAAAAAAAAGAGGCGGGGGAGGGTTAGGAATCGCTAAGCTTACCCCAGCTGGTACCCCTGAACACTAGCAAGGCCGTTGGGTCTTGGCGACGGGGGCCCCTGAATCCCTAATTTGTTTAAGATCGTCGACTCCCAGTTCATATCAACCACAACTCAAGAAAACCCACTCGCTCTCGGCATGCAATGGTAAGTATTCACCATGTGTTGCTAAGTCGTGCAGAGATTTTAGGCCACGATCAGATACCCGCTACTCAGCAGGTCTCCTCTGACGAGCGTCGGGTGAAAATCAGAGGGCCGCGCGAGCACACCAGTGAGTACGAGTATAAGGCAAGACTTTTCTTGTGAAGAGCAAAAATTAGTGTCTATTAAGGGGAAGGATTAGAAAACCATATACTTTATTAACATAACTCTGCACCCTGGTAGTCAGACATACCGGCTAATAAAGCCGTGACGAGCATCTATCTTGTGACGCTAAATGCGATAATACAATGATATAAGAACTACGTATCCGGAGTCAGGTCCTCGGAACCTTCGATAGTCGAGCGTTTTACCATAGCAGCATTGACTTAGTGATTTGTTTTCTTCAGCTCAATATTAAGTCATGGCCAAAACGAAAGACTCAAAACAAGGAAATTACTCTCCAAAGGTTGAACTCAAAAAAGAAGATCATTGATAGCTCATTTGTACCTGGATAGGATGGCTACGATATACAAGCCCCTTTTCGAGAATATATCGCTAGACTTGAGATAGCTGTGATGCTTTTGGCTGGCTCTAGACCAACAAGAAGCTTGACCAGGCATCTTTCTACCTGCCACGTCATTCTGCAACATATGCCTGTCAGGCCGTAAGCGGTCAAGCCTACTTCATCGGCACTGCAAGAGTATCTCGTGAAGAAGGACTTGTCAAGAGATTGAGGTGGATAGACATGATGATGTAAGTGGAGCGTTTAGAGTGGCGGTAAGTGCTAATTATATAACTGCGGACTCGTTGGCCGAGATTCGATTTATTTCTAGAAAAGGCTTGCAGAGTCTAAGATAGTCGCAGTAACCATGATTGGATTCACCGTTCCATAACCTAGTCGTGCTGTCTCTCAAATCCATGAACACTAATTTAAACCTACCCAGTTGTCCTCCTGAGGAGCCCTAGACAAAAGCCCCATGATGCTTAATACCACAGAGTTCTGAGACTTTCTGAGAAAATTATGCACAGCCGACAAGGGATATGAACGTATCAGTTTATCCACATAAAATAGGGAGGCAGGCTGAAAAGGGGGCCAGCTGTCCCCGAACTCCAAGGCACTCCGAAAGGTCGTTCTTTGCGTGCCTTTCTTGCCATCAACCTACCATGCCCGTATCGGGAGTGGCCGGGGGAAGAACCTACAAACTAGTGGGTGAAATCCATGACCGGCATATGTGGCGCCCCTCGAATCCGGGGCGAGCCACGCTCGGCCGCCGTGACCCGAGTCCTCTGGAAGCGGTTGAAAGGCTGCCGCCCCAGGCCCGCGACGGGCGCCCTGCGGCCGGCGTCGGCGAGGACGACGGGCTCGCCGGGCGAGAACCCGGACCGCGACGGCGGGGCGCGCATGGCCTCGAGCAGGTCGGCGGGCAGCTGCCCGCCCGGCGGGACGAACATGAAGGGCGCGTCGCGCGACCGGTCGGAGAAGACGTCGTCGCCCAGGGGCTCGGGCCACTGCGCCGGCGGGCCCCGCTCCTGCAGCAGCTGCAGCAGCTGCGCCCCGAGCGCGCCGCCGGCGTCGCGGTTGGTCTGCGGCGCGCGCCGGCTGGCGGCGCTGCTCATCGCGGCGCGCCACTCCGCGACGTTGCCCGACCCCGAGCTGCTCACCGGGTACGGGGGCGTGCGCCGCGGCGGCGGCGTGCGCGGCCCGGCGGTAGGGGCGGGGCTGCCGCTGTGGAGCGGCGCGCCCCCGTCCGACATGTCCTCCGACGACGACGATGAGCTCTCCCGCGTCGTCGTCGCCCCCGAGGCCGCGCTCGACTCCTCCTGTGGCGGCGCGTCCGACTCGTCGCTCTCCGCGTGGGCCGCCCGGTACCGGCTGCGCGGCGACGGCGGCGTGACGGGCGGCGTCCTGTACCGCCAGGACGCGAGGCGCTGCGGCGGCGTCGGCGGCGGCGGCGGGATGTGGACCAGGGGCGTGGCGTTCTCGTAGTAGTCCAGCACGTCGTCGAGCCCGCCGAGCAAGCGGAAGAATTGCTGCCAGCCCCCGTTCCGAGGCCGCTGGTGCTGGTGGCGCTCGAACTCGTGGCACCACCCCACCATATCCCGGAAGACGCCTTCGTCCGCCAAAGACGCAAAGGTGCACATGCGCAGGCAGATCTTGACCCAGGCGACCAGGTCGTCGGCGTGGTCGAGGTTGCAGCTGTACTGGCCGAACTCGATGGTGGTCGTGGCGCGGCGGTTCCGGCTTATCTCGTACAGCGGGAAGGTGTAGTTGGCCGTCGTCGTGCCCCGGTCGATGCTCATGAGCTTGAACAGGGTTCTGTACGACGTGGCGTTCATGATCTGCCGCACGCAGTGAGCTATGTTGAACGGGGGCGGATTGCGGTTGTCCCAAGCCACCGTCCCGTCGAGCTGTGCCAGGTTTCTGGATTGGGCCCCCTGGGGTGTTAAGCCATGGGCCACGTTGGACGTGGACCGGACGAGCGGGCGGCTGATATTGTCCTGCTGCAGATTGTAGTGATACCTGGTCATAGGTACGTCAGCAGTGAGAAGGGCAGCGGCGATCTGCCTGACTGCCCGTAAGGGGATCATGTAGTCACCTAGGCCTACGTGCACATCAATACCGCCCGTGTTGTTGAAGTACAGTTCGAATGTGTAAAGGAGGTTGACCATTCTGACCAGTTCTCGGAAGCCATCCTGGTCGTTTGGTAGAATCGGAGAGACGAGCTCGAAACTGATGGCATGGTAGTTTTGTAGGCGGGGATGCTCGTAGATGTCGTTGTGGCTGATTCCGACGCTTGCATTGTCCTTCACAGTCCAGCGCCGATACTCGACATTGGGGATGCCAAAGTGCCTCGCTTGAGATAATGGGATAAGTTCGTCGTCGTCGGGGTGCCGATGTGGGTGTGGGACTAGGAGCTCACCGTCGTCGGTGTATTTGTTTATAGGAATACCAGCGCGCTCTAGGGTGCGACCTAGATCCTCCCGTCCCATGTCCCCATAATCCCTTTCGTGGTGCTCACCAGGTAGAATGAAGACGCCTGGGTGCTGTTCGCGAAGCACTGCGATATCCTCTCCTGCTCTTTGGACACGCATAAACAAGATACCTTTGATCTCGACTCCGAACTTCCATACCTGGGGATTCCCTAAATCTGGATATTGCGGGGGCGACAACCCTAGTTGCGCCTGCTTTTGTAGTAAGGTTTGTTGAGGTCGATTCATCTTTACGAACTTACAATAGATTGAGAACGGCGGAGCTCTTGTACAGACCAGCAAAGTTATGGATATACGCGGCCGTTAGTTGTAATATGAGTTGAGCTCGTATATTCCCCGTTGCATGAGCAGCTTTAAGTAGCCCAAGCTTTAACATGCTACGGCTCATTAAAACTGAAGTGTTTCTTGAGTGAGATAAAGGTTTCTTTCAGAGTTTCAATTTGTAATACAAGGCCATTGTCTCCCAGATGAGGATGAATAGTAGGAACAAAGGACTGTATCGCTAGGCATGCATGGCCATCTAATTAGGCCATGTTCATAGTCATGGGAGTCAGATAGCTATCGATGCCAGCTAGTAACAGAGTCCAAAATACTTGTTTAGAGTCATGTCTTTGGGACATCCAACAAAGAACCTACAGCGATAATTACTCCAACCTCAATGTGTTTGCATGACAAAGGCCAGGACCCCAGCATCCGTCACACTTGCTTGCCCTATCACCAGAGCCCCGGTACATCGACAGACGGAATCGTTTCTTATTCAACCAAGAAGGGGGTTTGGTAAAACAGCTGCTGACCTGAGCGCTACGCAGAATACAGAGCGTCTGCCCGCCCGTGAGCGGCTGATAGACTTCGCCTGATTTACACTCTTCCAAATGTGCTTTATTTCCAAAAGTTGAATACGCCAAGAGAACCGATCCGAATGCCTGGTTAGATTTCATAAGGTAGGGCTCTGGGTATGTTGTTTTACGACAAAATACAGACAATATTACGCAGCTCGGCGAGCTGTGCTGGACCCCTTCTATGGTTAGCAAGGAAGCCAAGCAATTTGAAACCCCTAACCACTCGACGGTCTAACACGCTTCAGGCACTTTTTGAGCAGCTGGGAAAGGCTATAGCTTACATATACCGCAATCGAGGGAGAGAGACAAGGTTACCGCCTGGATAAGTAGGTGTGTAGGCCCTACTGCAGGTCCATGGTGGAGAGTTTGTCCCCGAGGCCCCGCAAGTCAAAATAAGAAGAATCTTTCCCCTGGACTGATCTCTGAATCCTGTACTGACTAATGAATGCAGTCCACTAGAAAATGAGACGATGCCAACAGTCTCCCCGGGTTTCTTCGGACAGAACCCAAGATTCTATGCTTTCGGCTGCAGGCTGGTGAATGACCTTCTGACTTTCTACCTTCCTATTTCAGTGTCTCCCAGGAGGGGTAAGTGCCCGGCTCATTACAGGGCTGCCTACATTCCCTGCCGAGACATGTTGTTTAATTACTTCCTGAGAGAAATACAGCACTACTAATGCCGAGAGCCGATGGGAACCAGCGCCCGGATAGTCGCACGCTTGGGAACCTGCCCATGACGGGGGCTATGCTGCCGGCGATGGGTACGATGCAAGCGGATGTGAACATGATGGTCAATCAGCTGCTTCCGAGAACGAGGGCACGCATGAATATACATATATATATATGGGAGAAAGGGACAATTATGTTGGAGTCTGTAATGGGTACGATGTGTCCTACACCGCCCGGGAAGCAGGAAGCGGGAAGCGGGATGAACCAGTATGCAGTATCGAGCGGATGAAACCCAGCATGGCGGCCCGCGGCGCAGCTTCAAAGGTTACACACGCACGGGGTTGGTTTGAAGGCCGATGACGATGTGTGGCTGGCGCTGGGGGCTGAGCCGAGCGATGGCGGGAAGCTGGAAGGTTGGGTAGGCTAATAATAAACAATCTGACCTAAGCCTATCTTTTTTCTGATTTGCTCTCGTTGTCGGGGCTACTAAGCACTTACTCAGTAGAGTCGAGGAACCCGAGGTGTGTCTCGTAATGCTAAAGCCAGAGCCAAAGGCAGAGCCAAAGCCAAAGCTTAAGCGAAGAAAAGCGCGGCCAAGAGATGCAGGGTAGGGGCCGGAATGGGATGTTTCTCGTATCGGCCACTGACGTGACCAAATGTAGGAAAAGAAGGGAAAGAAAAAAACAAGAAATAGACCCAATCAACGAGCCGGAAAGCGACGGGTACCTACTAGTTGTAGTATTTTACCACGGAGTAGTAAGCCCAAGGGAAGGATGGAGGCGGAACCGGACGAGCCCAACAGCAGCGATACGACATGACGTTACATCATTCTGGCTTGAAGATATACCTTTGACCGCCATCATCACCGGCACCAGAAGATTTCTATATAAAATTCAACCACCGTCTTCTCAATTTGTTTCTTCCCCCCTCCCCTAACAGCAGCACCTGTCTTTTCTCAATCTCAATCATCCCCTCCCTCCACTCCACCAGCCGAAACTCACAATGCATTTCTTCTACACCGCTGCCATCCTCCCCGCACTGGCCGGCCTGGCTTATGCTTCGCCAATTGGCGCGCGCCAGGCCACCGGGCCCCAACTGCCCAAGACGGTCTACGGCGTCGACCCTACCAAGCCCTTCTACCTGACGGCCGACACCGTCACCGGCGGCGGGAGCGAGAAGTCGTACTACCTGATCCCGCAGTTCCTGGACATGGCCACCAATCTCCTGGGCCTGTCGGCGGTCGAGCCCGACTACGCCCCCACCCCGCGCGCCAACTACACCCTGGCCGGCAACCACTACGGCACCCAGCTGTACGCCTACTCGACGCTGCTGTGCACGAGCCCGACGGGCTGCCCGGGCTCCTCGGCCCTGCAGTGGAGCAACGTGTCGCCGACGTCGTCGTCGTCGGGCGCCGCGCCCGCGCCCCTGCGCTTCCAGCAGGGCGTGCAGCAGCCCACCTTCGGCGGGCTCGCCTTCTACGGCGAGTACACGGGCGGCGACTTCGCCGCCGGCGAGACCAACTACCTCGTCGGCGCCCAGGACTCGGACTTCACCAAGGCCTGGGCCCTCTGCGACTACCCGGCCGGCAACCCCCCGCGCCAGAACGTCCTGACCTACCACGGCGCCGCCGCCGCCTTCGACGCCGCCTGCACGCCCGTCACGGTGCGCGCCAACCAGGTGCCCGGCACCGACTGAGGGCGAGCGGAGACGGAGCGTCCACGATGACAGCACTACTGGGAACCTGCGAAGTAGCTGGGATTGATATTTGCATAGCGGGGATTCTCACTTTTTCCTAACGATCACGATGACCATCACGATGACGACGCATATAGACTACCTGGGTATTATTAATCATAATTATCACTGCAGCTCACTTACTCTTGACTGACGAGTGTGCCATCTTCGTTTGGAGTGACCATGCACACTGACTGTTTCTCCCTCCGCACTGGGGCTGCTTTCGTGCGACATGCACATTCTTTGTGCGAGGCGTTGAACATTCCAATCCATTTGACCTTACAGTGATGACGGACCTGAATTTCGTACCACGTGTCTGATGCTCGGAGCCCTGGGGACTCTTTCTGATGGCGCTAATGTCACCCGTTCTCAGCCAGCCGTCCGGACCAAAGTATGACTTCGGTCTTCGGTATCCATCCCCCAGATAGCCTAACACGAGTTGCCCTGTAGAACCAGACGACCTGCACAAGGTGAATAATTGCGTGACTTCGAGGAGAGCTTGATGGGATGCTCAATTGCAGGTCCTCCTCATGGTAAACAATGTTTTTTATTCTTTAAAACTCGGTAAATAGATAAGAAAACCAGCGGTGTTATGCTAAACACCGTTCGAGCTTCTGGTCCAGAGGGCTGGACCGGGGTAGAAAGAGAGTCCTCTTATTCCTCGCGGCCCGCTCTGGTGTCCTCGACGTCCCTGTATAACCACCAACCTGACAACGGCTGCAGGGTATTCAGAACGCCCGAGGGAGAAGCCTGAATCGCCACTGACCCGGCCACCATGGTCGCCTTAAACTCATCACCATTGTCATTCACCACAACGGGCACGGACGCGAAGCCGGAAGGCACCTTGTCAATATCCACCCTTGGGAAGCCCACGCCGTACGGGAACTCTTTCTCGGAGGCGCTGTCATCACCCGAAGTCCCCGGAGTGTACCACAAGGGCTGGCCGTCTTCATTCCAGAAGCAAAAGGCTGTGATCCAACCCGAGACGTAACTTGTCCCGCTACCCACGGAATGGTGATGCGCGATCTTGTTCCAGAAGTCCACGACCTCCATCGCGGCCGGCTGCTCGAACGAACGCACCAACATGCGCACGACGGCGCGCAGCATCGCGGCGAAGTGTGCGGGCTCGGCACCCATCTGGTCGATCTTGTCCAGCCGCACCAGGATATCCTTCCAGTCGTCGATCTCGCCCAGCAGCGTGACGGAAGGGATGCCACACACCAGAGTCATCTTATACGAGAAGAACTTTTGCATGGCACCCATGAAGAGGACCGAACCTACCACCTTGTCGGTGTCTGTGGTGGTACTGAAGGACGGGAGGATCCAATCACGAAGGTCGGGGTCTACCACGTTCTTCTGAATCAGATGCGTCATGTTCTGGGCCAGGCGACCGAAATCGGCAGTGGCAATAGTGGCACCTTCTATCACTTCCAGCTTCTTTTGGCCCTCGTGGGCGACGAAGAGAGACCGGAGGTCTTCGGCATGCGCATTTATGTAAAAGCTCAATTGCGTGAGGATAGCGAACCAGATATCCTCGGGGCGCAGCACTAGACGATGATGGGTGCAATATGCGTGGTAGGCTGCCCTGAGTGGTTGTTAGTCGCCAACAGCCTAAAAAGATCAATATATGATATGCTCGGAATCATCTACCAGACGAAGCCATTCTTGGAGGCACTGATGTGGCTCCAACGAAGGTCACGACGACGAAATGAGCTTTGGATAATACGCTGGCTGCGACGATGATGGCTGGGGCTGCAGCTCTTCAGGAGGTCTTCCGAGGTGTCAACTTGATCTTTCCCCCAGCGAGTGGTGGGATTATCTGCGACGGTGAAGGTGACAGGCATGACGATGGAGAATTGGATGTCAGGATGTAATTACAGAGCAGCGTGAACCTAGAAGAAGAAGAGGAGGAGGAGGAGGATGAGTGGAAAAGGCGCGAAATGGAAAACAGGTGTTACAGTGAAAATCTGCCGAAAAGGCGAACTGCATGCATGTCATACTCGGCTGCCTGCCTCGGTCAGCTTGTGTACACCCACTTCTCAATCTCAACATCCAGCCGCCACCTGCCAGTGCAGTGTTCTCCCATGGCTCCATCCCCGGCCGGAATGTGTGCGAGGCCTGCGAAGAGATCGAGCTCAAGAGCCTTGTCTTGTACGGACAAGGCAGAAGGATACATCTTGGGGGCTTCCGAGCCATGGCCGCGTGCACCACGTGCGAGCTGTGTCGCCTTCTGACCGCCGCCTTCGAGGTAAGCGGAGACCTGCCGATGCTGAGACAAACCGGCGCGGACGCGAACTGCTTTGTGATGCTGTGGAACGTCATCACCGTGCACCCGGCGGCCTCACGGCGGCGAGATAGGGTCTATGAGCTGGTCGGCTCTCTTCTGCACGGCCAATCCAGCGCCATACATGGAGAGGCTACGCTTCAGGGTCGCCTACGAGGAGGAATTGTTGCATCTGGGTCATGTGGGAGGTTGTCTGCCCATGGTCCAGTGGTGTCGTGCGGTAGACGGGGGGCTGAAGATGGTGCATAAGTATAAGGAACCCACTAGACAACTTCGCCAGGGGGCCGCTCGCCGCTCGTGTAAACCTTCTCGGGCCTGAGCATCTTATCTGCTGGTGTTGGTGCGTTCGGCTGCGATTGGGTGTAGACGAGTTGCACACCAGTAACTGGGTGCCGTTCCGACAATGCCCAGGCTCGATTCCGTGCTTTGTTGTGTTCGATGGGGAAGGCAACCAGTGTGGGATGGTAGCTTCGGCGGACCGCACATGGGCAGCTGCGTACAAAGGTCAGGGGCAAGATCAACAAGGCGGTTCTGCTACACGACTAGGGAGAGAATGCGAGCTGCTGTTACTCTCGTACAGTCAGCAGTCCAGGGTGGAGAAGACGGGTCATCGTAGACCGTTTTTCCACGACAAATACCGTGTGGACGCTCAGTTCCTCGTTCTTTACAATGTTATGCTGCTGGAGTACGATGACCGGGGGTTGCGGATCGAAGGGGCGTCGGAAAGATCCATAGGGATGCGGTGGACAGGAACTTAGGGGAGCCGAAAATACTCATTCTTGGCTAATGGACCTGTAGAAAACCTGGCCGGAAATATCCCGGTTCTAGGCCTTAGGACGGACGTTACTACCATGCTTTCAACAACTGCAAGTGTGATCGACAGAGCACCGTGGAAGCGACCGATTGCCTAACTAATCGCTCAATATTCTCCACTGAGCATGACGTGAATACCCTAGCATCGCCAGT
Source organism: Apiospora pterosperma (assembly GCA_019976485.1). Taxonomy (NCBI): domain Eukaryota; kingdom Fungi; phylum Ascomycota; class Sordariomycetes; order Amphisphaeriales; family Apiosporaceae; genus Apiospora; species Apiospora pterosperma. Next base: position 692,248 of record JAFBMP010000009.1, read on the forward strand.
ACTCCTTGCTATAAACCTATTGTGGACTTTATAATACCCATATCGCCGTGATGGCCTCGGAGAATACATCAAAGTGCTGTCCCATCAAGATGCGCCTTTTACATAACAAAGAAGAAAACGTCGAACCGCTAATAATACAATAGTTGAAAAGCAAATTACGCACCTCCGCAGTCTCAACGGGTCACCGAAGGCCGCCGCGATCCCATCGGCATCGGGGTCCGCCGCCCCGGCGCATGCGGATTCGGGCTGCTGTCCGGCCGCTTCTCCGCGTCCTGCTGCTCGCCGCCTGCCCGTCCCGCATTGCTGGTGAGCGAGACCTCGTCGTCGACGTACTCGAAGCGCGTCCGGCCGAGCCCGGGCACCGATCCAGACAGGGACAGCCCCCGAGAGGAGCGGCGGCGGCCCGCGCGGTGGTTGGGTTTTGAGCACGACGCCTCCTCGGGGTTGTTCCCGTCTGGGCTCCTCGTGGGGGGCTCTGGTCGGACTGGCGCCTCGCCGTCTTCGTAGTGCGGCGGCAGAATCGTGTCGGCGGCGCGCGAGGGGCGTCGGAGAACGTTGCCGGCGACCGCCTTGGCTGCCGCCTTGGCCTTGCTGACTGTGCTGTTGCTGCTGTTGGTGTCGCTGACGCCCGCGGCCGCCTGCTCGATGTCCTTGCCGCTGGAAAGCTGCGGACGCGTCAAGTAGTTGTTGTAGGTGTTCCGTTGCGCTTTCGACGACGACAAGGCGTACTCTTCCTCGAAGTCGTTGTCGGGCTGGCCGCGGGCGAGCCGCGTGATGAGGCTCGCCATAGACATCTCGATGTGCAACTTGACTAGGTAGGCGCAGGGGTGGAATTGGATATAGACGAGTTCATTGGGGAGGGAGAGGAAGGCGACTAGGCAGATCTTTACATAGTGTCAGTACAGGATCCATCGGTGAAGTAATTATGAGAGGGCTGTAGGAATCAAAGGAGACGTACATCCATTATGATAGCAATGATCATCATTTTGTTGGTGAAACTAATAAGGGGCCTGTACTTGACAAGTCGATGCTGCTTCACCAATCGCTGTTTCACCACGTGAACAAACCACCAGTTCAGACCTGCGTCGAGAACGAGAATCAGGACTTTGGTGATGCGATCATAGACGCTATTGACATCGACAAACCTAACCAGTTAACGTTATTGCCCAAAGACTGTTGGAGCTGTCTGACGGCTTACCATTTCAGTAGAGCTGCATCACTAGGTGGAGGTTGCACGTCTGAGATACAGAATCAGCTTTCTTGTTTGTAAAGACAGTATCTTGGGGGACCGAACGTACGGGATGGGATCCAGATGATGAAGACGGAGATGTTGATCAGGCTCACGAAGACGAAGGTGCCCCATTTGACCCAAGTGACAACCTTCTGAGACTCGGCAATGATACCGATCCGGTTGATGATGATCTGTGGCTGCAGCTGGGTCTCGAATACCCAGAAGAACAAGACCATGAAGAGGACAGGAAGTGAAACCGGGATGACGCCGTCAAGGAGAAGCCACCCTAGGACCCCGATGGGGACGTTGGAGAAAATCTCGCCCCAGACCATGTATATGTATGTGCTCCGGAGGGGGTTTTTGATGCGCCGCGTTTGCTTGATGGCCTCCCAGATTGTGAACCAGCCGAATCCAATGGAAAAGCCCGCAAACAGGGCAGCGAGGACAAGGTCGTCGCTGGCAGCCATTGTATCGGCCCAGTATGGTGTCTCTGGCTGTTGTGGGAGTAATGTAGTGTATAATAATAAGGAAGGTTTTGTGTACAGTGTGACAAAGCAGCTTGGATAAGTAGGCAGCGCTGATTCGCAGATAAAAAGGAGTATAGCAGTAAAATACAGGATCAGTAGAATGAGACGCGGAAGAGCGGTGCTATAAGTGAACTTCAAAACCCGTAAGTTGGGGAAACGTTATAAAGAACGAATAACTGGTAGTCCAGACCAGATATTGGATGATGTTTGCACACCGTTCTACGACTGAAAGAAGTCGGTCTCGGTTGCTAGAATCGTGCAATACAGCCGCCCAAGCAGCAGCGGCAACTGTGTACGAGTATTTATCAAGTCTCCTACCCACCGAGCTCGAATGCTCAGGTTCCACATCTCGGAAATGTTTCCGGAACTCCTTCAGCTTCTAATTTGGCTGGCTCCCAAAGGCCGGAGTCTCGTCGTCGCTTCGGTTGCAAAGCTCCCTGTCGTTGCCCCTGCGTACGCTCCTAGGATGCGTCATCCGGCCCAGTGATGTGGACGACAAAGTGGATTTGGTCGCTTGTGGGCCATGTATCGTAGATTTGTGACCGGGAGATGCTGATTGTTTGTTGGATTGTTCCCACAGTCTGTGTGCAAATGACTGTCATTACTGTGGGGGGTTCTATCAGGGAGCAGGGATCGTTCCAGATCGGTGGGATTTCGAGGAGGAGCCTCGAGGGCCTCGTAAGCCCTTAAGTCCAGTCAGTTGTTGTTCCTGGTTAGCTCAGGGGAAAGAAATCCGATTCCGCCCGCCATACCCGTCATCCACAGTATGGAGTACTACCCTTATAATCGTTGTCGATAGCAGGAAATGCAATATGCACTCTCCGCTCTCCTAGTTAGATTCTTGGAACTCCTATCCAGGCGATGGTACGTTCTGTTTTATATAGGCAATCTGATCGTTAGTTAAATGACTTGAAAACCCGGGATCCTGGGACTGATCGTCCAATGTAACATTACCAGTCTCTGAAAATTCTTTGAATGCTACCCTAGCTGTTACGCAAATGTGGCAACCACATTCTGTAGCGTAGCATGCCGGTACTTGTGGCCAATAGCAAGCATTAACGGGCGGGCAAATGGATTCAGTAGCCATATGTTTCTCGTGGGACAGCTGGCATCTGCGCGCATTCTTACAGACGTGGCCGGGGATCGCTTGTTTCGAAGAACAGTCACCATCAGGGGTTCCCATGCTTTCCTGACCTAGGGCATCCGGTGTAATGAGCGTACTGGGAGTGTAGAGTAGTGATTTGCCTGATCGTCAGTCCTATCCGACTTGTTCCATTCTGAGATCGGATGCCACGCCGAAACTATGTCCGTCCTTCCTCATCCTGGACCAATGTTCTGTTCCGATTATGACTCAAGTTGCAGCATCTAATGGACTTTGTATGACTTGGTTAGCCACGTGGAAAGGATCATGGTCTATCCCAAGTACGGACTGTGGGGACAGCAGTCCAATGCCCATGTTGTTTCAGGAGGCACCACCTTCGAAGCCGCAATAGACAAGCCGCTAGGGCATAGATATCTGGCAGGTAGTCGCCACCTCAACATTGACGATAGATTCCAACTGCCGATAGAAAAGCCGATGAATATGGTAGCCTGTTGCCGGCGGTTCCTGAATGGTTTAGGTAACTACTTAGTTATTCGGAGGAGATTCGGACCTTAGCGGACTTTGGGGTGTTGATATACGCTTGTAAACACCAAGCGCCCCTTGGATTAGTTCATCTAATTACAAAAACATCATAAAACCACCTATGTTAGAGACCTGAAATAGTGGGAAACTCTTGATCATTCACTTCTGCATTATATGTGGAATTCCTAGTTATAGCTACTTAGGTATACGCGTCTCCTCTGATGTCCAGATTTGAAGTTAGAAGTATGAAGTCCTCGTCAGATAGCCCTACTGGCTAAGGTCAATGGCTACAATACTCTCAGAGGCTAGAAAAAATACACCCGCCGCCTCTGCAACTGCTTCTGGCAGCAAGATATTACCTGGGCGATACCATAACTAAATGGATAGAACCTGCTCTAAGAGTGCTGCCTGGACCCGAACGCAGATCGCCATGGTCTTAGGATAGCACACGTGGGAATCAGTGCCGCAGTGGTCCAGGATATCGATGTTGCGCAGCGAGACGTCTTGTTGGGCGTGGTTGGACATGAGACAAGTTGCTGTTCTATCGCCGGTGGGTTCTTGGAAATACTCCCAGCGCCGTAGAATCCGGCCACGATATCGTGCAAAGCGGCAATCTTTAGGGGATTCTAAGTCGGTATAGGATGGGGGCAAATGCTGAACTCTACAAAATGCTGGATGATTGGCGGGCTAGGTTTTCAAGCTGATTTGCATTATCGTGGCGGAGCACATGACGTTCTGAATAACCTCTTGGCAAGATATTTCATGTTTGTTCAAGCAGAGGACACGCTGTTCTTTTCCACAAGTATCAGCAGACAGGGCTTTTCGTATTTGTAGGACACCCGCACAGCAGACTACATCCTCAACACAGCAGACCTGCGGGCTTTCGATGCCCAGTTCCGGTCGGCTCATCCACACCGGCAATGAGTCCCTAAATTCCCGTTTTCAGATCCCGACGAGCCGTCAACCCCGCAACTGAAGTAGAATGACCTTCTGGTTCGTAATGTTTACCCTCGCACGGTTATGCACGGCATAGTGGGGGATATTCCGAGGCAGGACCAATCTATCGACTGACTGATCCTACCATCACCCACACCAAATCTTTACTCGGCTGCATACATGTATCGTGGTGTGAAAAGTCTTCGGTCAATGCCCGATGGAAGATGCTGGCCTCATGAAAGACGGGCAAATTCCGAAACGCTGTCAGCCAACAAGAATATAGTGACCTACAACTGCCATCGTCCAGCTAGATACGATTTCGGTCAATGTGTCATTCATGAATAAGAGCGGCCCTTTGTTATGGAAGTTTGTAACCGGTACGTTTTCAGGGATCTCTTGTCCAGATTCACTTTCTATAACGTCAAGGCTGCTGCTCTATCTGGCGCAAGACTCTTCTCTCGGGCCCTGGCGGGCCGACACGAAATCTCAAACATCGAGTGACTTTTCACTGCCCTATCTTCGTGGCTTCGCGACCAGGTACATGTGGTGTACTATCAATCTATAGTGCGGCTGCAGGGGTGGCCCCGATCTAGATAAGCCGGTGTTGTATTAGGAGAACCTGATGCGTTCATGTGATCCAAGAGGAACTGTATGACATCACCAAGCCCTCCGGCACAGCCCGGAGCACCTGGGGTCAACCTTGACACCGGTCAACGTGCTGTCCTTGATGCTCGATATCGATACGGTGCTCGCCGGGGGCATCATTTATGGGGAGGTTTGGCCGCGTTGGGGAAGGCCGGGGGCCAAGCGGGCGGTCTTGTCGCTGGCGCTATTGCTCAGGCCCCTGGCCCCCGGCTTCCGGGGCGGGGCTGGACGTCCGAGCAATTACCCGAGAGTACACCATTGCCCCTTGTGGCTAGAGCCTGGGTTTCATGATTTCCGACGCCGGGAATACAACGGGATTTGCAGGCAACTGCGACGAAGAACGATAAGCGGCTGGGCGGCCCTAAGAACCCCAGAGCTTCTGCTCATACAGGTACAAGGTTTCTGATGGTCGTTATTGGATGAGTGAGTCGGCTTTGTCCAAAGAAGAAAGGACGAAGGAAGAATCCTTGATGCTACACGTTTTGGCATAGATATCGCCGTCCTTGACAAGATAGAAGGATATATTGATTGGCGGAAAATGATACAAGTTCTAGTAACTAGTGACGTTGAACCGATGTGAGACGAAACATAGTAACAATGCAAAGGCCCCTCCGCGTTGGCGCGGTAGGATTCCTGGCTAAAGCCACGTTTCATGGAACACCGTCTAAAAACCATTTCTTCCCTTTTGGTTCTCTATACAGAGTTTTCTTTCACCGTTTTTACCGAGGTTGGAACAAAACAGCAACCAGCAGAAGTGCATCATGTCGCTGCCGGCATGCCTTACATGGTTCGGTACGCCCCTAACTTGGTAGTTCCCACTACAGGGAAGCCTTGTTCTGGACCGCCGGTTAATATGAGGTTTCATCTTGAAATTCTAACTTCTTCTTGTACTTGTATGATGTTAAACCATTCAGCCGGGCAGGTCCCCGAGGGATCATCAGATGACTAAGGCCATAGCGTATCAAGAACCTGCATTGGTCCCGACTCTATCTATGATCAGATTACCGAGCAGGCTATCGGGTAATTTTCCTCGTAACCATTACCCTTCGGGGGCTGTTATAACTTAAAATACCTCGCGGTTCAAGTGTCGGGTACTGGGTAATGTTTCCTCGACAACGGCTAATGTCACACAACAACTACTACTCCTGAACGGAAGTATCCGCACCAACTCGACTATGCAAGATGCGTCCCTGCCTATCGTATGCCATGCTGAGATGCCGTGGTGAGAGCATTAACTTGAACTTTGGGATTGTCTAGACCGAGCATCTCTGCATTATTCTACCGAGTTGGCCAGTTTACGTCCTTCACCTTACGAATGCCCTGACGAATGCGGGCCGATCTACGGGAAAGGATCTTGCAAAGACGAGATCGGTGCGGATCGCACCGAGGACGACGTAGCTTAGCGGTCCACAAGCAAGGGCATTGCTTCCTGGCGCGCTCCTAGTGTACTGGATTCCCCAGAAGCTATGATGTGATACATATCATCGGTTCAGATACCGAGTTTCGCTCGCATGTACCAGAGAGAACTGGATATGGATATTTAAGGAGCACGACGTCCTCGGGATGTTCGTTTTCTTGCTCGCCAAAACTTCATCCATCCATCACCACAGCACAAACAAAAACACAACACCCAGTAAACCATTTGCTATAAGCTCCATTGAAGCTCGCTTCTAAATCAATTTCTGAAAATGAACAAGTTCCTCATCGCTGCTCTTCTCCTGTCCGCCAACACCGGCGCCCTCGTGTTGCCGGCGGCTGGGGACAACGAAGCCCTCATCGATCCTCGCGATCAGCTGCCAACTCAGGGGTATGAGAATAACGTGGGCGATTACCCTGTTAAAATCCCCCGCGACGGCGGCACTCCCGTCGAACTCGACGCGCCAGCCGCCAGCCCTACCGGTCAGTATTATATCCCTCTCCCCCTTCCCTGACTAGATCCACCCGCCTCTTCTACTTGTCGGACTCAGTATGGCTGACATACAATGCTCTTCCAGGAGGTAAAGGTGGCGGAGGTGGCAATGGAGGAGGTGGCGGTAAAGGTGGCGGCGGTGGAGGTGGTAACGGAGGCGGCGGCGGCGGCGGCGGTGGCGGTGGTAAAGGAGGCGGTAGCGGAAGTGGTAGCGGAAGTGGCAGCGGAAGCGGAAGCGGAAGTGGTAGCGGTGGTGGTAACGGCAAGGGCGGCGGCAGTGGTTCGGGCAGTGGTAGTGGTATCGGTATCGGGGGCAGCGGTGGCGGTGGCAAAGGTGGCGGTAGTGGTATTAGCGGTGGTAGTGGTGGCGGAAGTGGTAAAGGTGGCGGGGGTGGTGACGGAAGTGGTCGCGGAGGAGGTGGCGGCGGAGGTGGCGGAGGAGGTGGTGGTAGCGGAGGCGGAAAGGGTAGCGGTAGTGGCAGCGGCAGCGGCAGTGGTAGCGGTAGTGGTAGTGGTGGCGGAGGTGGTAAGGGCAATGGTAGTGGAAATGGAAGCGGCAAAGGTGGCGGGAGTGGTGGTGGTCGTCACTAAAGGAAAGGAGGGCCCGGGCCGCAGCCGTGTGCCGAAGGGGTTATCCAATACTGGACCCTGTTCCAGCGGGATCAGGTCTCAGAGAGGGAAATATGCCGCTCATGCAATGCATGCAGCACTGATGGTTCTAGTTTAGCTGTATTTTGTGCCCTGTCTTTATTCTTAACGAGCTCACACTCTCTTTAAATAGCTTGCTCGTTGGGTTTTATCACTCCTTTTTTCATAGCTAGACTTCAACAAATCCCACTGATGGACACATTGCATTATTTATATATATCCCTTCAATGTGCCTTTTCCTAGAGTCATAGATTCTCATTACGATTCAAGAATAACTAATCTCTCTCTGTACTTAATAATTCGAATGTATTTTTCTAATACCTAATTACGTGGTACCGGAGCATTAGAATCCAATCCACCATTAAAGCACAGAACGACCTGGACCACGATGAATTCCCAGGTGATGCTTTGGAACACCTGTTCCTGTAGTTCTATCGGTTGAAGGAGACCTATCTTCTTCTGATTGTCTCACTGGTTATCATGGTAGCTTGGGCAGTGGTCGATATACGTTTCGATCTGGCGTCTTAGGTCTTTGATGATGAAGCCTTTGAGCTCGTATGTCATACGTTTAACTCCGAAGTGGTGCTTCGAATCGTGCGCTTCTGACAGTAGTTCCCGCGTAATTGTTGTGGGCTGTTCTGGTGCCTTTGTTTGTTCGTTGTGAAAAATGTGATCTTTAGGTGGGAGGCTCGATTGCTTTCCTCTTAGTTTTTACTCTTATTAGAAATGTACACTCGGCGATGTCCTAGATAAATTGGTCAATAAGCGCCTCTGTATTCATGTACCACCACCACCACCATACCAGGGCAAGATGGCCGAGCGGTCTAAGGCGCTACGTTCAGGATAATCTCCCCGATCATCTACATCGTAGTCAGGAAACTGGCGTGGGTTCGAATCCCACTCTTGTCATATTATCTTCAGAGTTCCTCATGGAACTCTACACTTTTTGCAATTCTCTTCGCCCGTGGCAGGCGTGGCTCACTACTGACTTAAAGTACTTTCCCTCGAGTGCACAGAGCTTATGGTTGGAATAAGTTGCGAAGAGGGTGACGAGTATATCGTCTCCGCCTTCTTTTACCCCTTTTTCATTTGGATCTAATAATCGGACCACATCCTCACACTATGTCTCTTTTCATCAGTGGCATGGGCAAGCTTCACACTGCAGGTGCAACCTGGGGAACTGTACTTTTAGAACGCGAACGGGTATCTCTTATGTTTCGGCCCCCGTGGCCAGATGCCTATTTTTGGCATCTAAAATGTGTTCGGCGCTCTGATGAGTCGTCTTGTCTAATATATCTCTTACATCTCGTCGTTGTTGCTGTCCGACTCGCTAGCAACGCGACCTTCCTGGCCCTCCTGTCTCAGCATGCCCTTGCCCTTCTTGGCCTTGCCCTTGCCTCCCTTTCCACGCAGGTACTCAGGGACCTCCTTGCGGATCTCGCCGTCCTCCAAGAGGAGACCGACGTCCTGTCGCCGGCCGACAACCTTCTTCCAGAGGCTCTTGGGCACCTCTTCCGAGGTCACGATGCTGCCCGTCGTGGTGAACTGCCAGGTGATCTCAGGGGCCTGCTCCATGACGGTGCGCAGGTGTACCCATATGCTCACATCGGCATCGGTGGTGCGGCTGGGGGTGGCCTCGCCGTCCTCTGCCGTGACGTTAACGGCGGAGAAGGGAGAGTGTGTGGCACCATCGGCACACTTGATGCTGCCGAAGGCGAGGATAAGGGGGTATGCTTGGTATGTCGTCTCGTAGACGGCATACTCGGGGAGGTTGTCCGAGTCCTTGGTCAAAGGAGTGCCCTCAAGGACGGGGGGCTTGTACGCTCGTTCTCTTGCCGTTCTGGCGGACTTGGTAGCTGTCCGCTCGCTCGGCATCGGTGTCGGGCTTCTGGCGGAGAGTGAAGCGTGCCCTTATGGAGGCGGCAGCCTGCTGCATGCCTTCAAGGTCGACTCTGAGCTCCGTCATGTTGGGGTGTTGGAGCTACGGTAGTCTTGTCAATAGGGATTTCTTTTCCAACAGTCGCGGCTATAGGCCACTTACGAGATCGGCGACAGAGACCCAACCCTCGGCATCAGAGATCATGCAGTCATTCTCCTCGTCACCCGACTCGACCTCATCCGCCTTGATGGCACGTTTCAGGAGGAAGGAGACGGCCTTGGCGACAGTGACGTCTGAGTCCTCTACGATGCTGTAGCTTCGTCCCTTGGCACTCTTGCCCTTCAGGCTCATGCCGCGGCTTCGGCCATGACGAGGGACGTGCTGGGTCAGAGCACTGGCAGGAAGGATGCCGCCGTTCTGGTTGATGGTAGAAAGAGGGATGAGAACTGCGGCAGCCATTGTGAAATGAAGGTGAAAACAAGCAAGATATATAAAGATATACAAGCTTGAACTGGAGATCAGAAGATCCTGAAAGATGTTGGATGAATGTTGGATAGTTGTGCAAACTGTGAGATATGAAAGGATAAGAACAAGGGAAACTGGGAAGCCATCTCCTAGCCAACTTATAACAACAGTCATAGGCGGCCTAGAACCATGGACTATGCCAGTCTTTCCGAACAAGGAAGTAGATCACATCCAATGACGGGAGGATATCTTGATTCTGCCATGTCTGCCCTGACCGCTGGCCAGGCGGTCAAGCGGGTTATGCCACTTGGTCATGCAGTGTTGGCGCGGAGGCGTGCAGCGGAAAGGTTGGAGAGAGACGAAAGCTGCCTATCCCGTCTGGGTTGTGGGGTCTGTCCCGGATCTGACCCGCCGGGGGTATAGCAAGATGCGGGAGTGTGAGTGGCTGCCATTCCCCACCGCTTGCAGGGCAGCGCATATCGAACGTGACACCAAATCCCACGAAGCCCCACCCTAGATGTGCGTACGTTTGCCTTGAAACCTGAACAACGCCAAGCCTCGTCTCGGACACCGCGCCAGACCGCTATCTTAGTCGAGGATGGATGGACCTATCGTGATTGGATCGGTTCAGGATCGCCAGGGTCGCATCGCGACTAACCGCGAATGGCGCACAGCTCCCAGCCCGTATTGGTCGCGATACTGCACGCAGGGGCATTCTAGCGGTCTGTTCCACCGGTTTCTTATCAATCTTAGCCCGCGTCTTGTATACTTAAGTATATAGCAACATCGGGTTGCCCATATCGGTTGAGGCGGCGCCGTTGCCAGCAGATCAACCTGCATTGCTGCCGTGGATATGGAAACTAGTAGGTACCTGTTTCGAGACGATGTTAGTGCCAACTGATGGTGCCACGAGGTCCCGCATAGCGTACTCTGTCTGTCCAGCTTCTGTCCAGCCAGCTCACGCATTCGAGCATTACCAAGGGCTTCCAGAGTCCAAGCTCGCCGAGAAAGGACCCTGGATTATGAGTAACACTCGACAACGTCACGTCAATAGCCATTCAGGAGCAACTTCCGGAGAGACACGTGACAGCAGAGTGGTGGATAAAAACAGCCCTGGCATTGATGAGCCCAATGTCTCAGGCCATGCTTTTCTTGGGCCGTATTGACGCCTATGGGAAGCCCAATGATTGGGAATGCTGAAAAAGCAAACATGATCACCCGTGCAGAAGCCCGTGGTGGAATGTTGACGAATGTTTCGGGTGTTGATGTCGCATGTCCGTCCATATCCTCCGATCACGGACAGCGCTATCTTATCGCCCAGCCAGAAGTAGGTACAGCTACTTGACTAAAGTACGTGGTACTTACAACTCGCTACCCCGCCTGGTCCTCTAGACTCTAGACGTTGTTGTGTTGATGCAAACTGCGCACAATTCATCACCACGAACATCTCAGAACAGCAAAGGAGACAACCAAGGAAACCTTGCCCTGGACGGTTGCATTCCTATTACGTGAGCCTGCTTTCGGGTACATGCGCGCGCTGGCACCACCTTTCTCAGAAGAAGTAAGTGTGCACTTTGAGGAGCCACCATGACCAGGTCGTTGAGCGCCTTGTTCCAGCCCACTAGGCTTGATGCCTATCTCTGTATCTGGCTTTCTGTCTCGGGATATGGGCGCGAATCTTGCTGACCCAGACTCCCAGTCTCGTTGACTTGGTTGGCTCTGGCGCGGCCGAGGTAAAGATACCATGCCGGCCATCATGGATGACCCGGAAAGCCCGACGATGCATCGAGTCTCTGGCGCTCTCCCGTATCCGGACCCGAGCAATCCCACCCTTCCTCGTGACGTCTGTACTCGTCAAGTGACTTTACGAGACCGCCAGACCATCGCTACAATTGTGCCTTTCGTGTCCAAGGACCAAGTGCCACGGACTTTGCTCAAGTATCTTTCGGACCAATTTGCCAAGGAGATTGAAGGGGGCGATACCTACCCCATGATTGACCCCATGCCCCTGGAGAGATTCTCTTCCTATTGGTTTCAGAACTTCGCAGCCATCATGCTCCTCGGCGACATCACCAGCCCCGAAGATGTCGTCGAAGGGAAGGATTGGTCCAAGGAATGCTTGGGAAGCTTCTACATCAAGCCCAACTACCCTGGGCGGAGCAGTCATGTCTGCAACGCTGGCTTCTTGGTCACCGATGCTTCGCGAAACCGTGGCGTAGGCCGACTGATGGGTGAGAGCTACATCGATTGGGCTCCCAAACTCGGGTACTCCTACTCGGTCTTCAATCTCGTTTACGAGACCAACGTTGCATCGTGCAAGATCTGGGATGCTCTGGGCTTCAAGCGCATAGGCCGTGTCAAGGGCTGCGGGAGACTCAAGTCATACCCTGACCGACTGGTAGATGCCATCATCTATGGTCGGGACCTCGTCGGAGATGACGCCGAGGGGCCGGTGAGTGAAGACCGTTTCGACAAGATCAAATACTACCTCAAGCATGGTCGCTACCCAGACGGATCTAACCGTGCCGACAAAAGTAGACTGCGTAGTGCCGCGACGCACTATAAACTCCTCGACAATGACATCCTCATGCTCAAGGGCAAGGAAGTCATCAGCGACCCTACGCAGCAGATGGACATAGCCAAGCGCATGCATGAGAGTGGAAGCCACTCGGGTATCAACAAAACTACGGCCACCATTGCCGAGCGCTACCACTGGAGTCGCATCAAAGAGACTGTATCCGATGTAATTAGACTCTGTCCTGAATGCAAGGAACCAAGCAAAGTGTCGGCATCAAGCTCAGTCCTAGCAAGAAGAGGGGGAGTCCTAAGTACGAACCTAGATGATCTCAATATGATGGCAGAATCCGTCGCCATCTCACCACTCCCGACCCCATCCGGCATTGATGTTATCGAACAGCACGCAATAGCCCCACTCCATACCAATGCAAACCCCTACGCACATCCTAGTGACATCGCCTCACTACTGAATCCTGTCCACCCGCTGGAAGCTCATGACAACGCTGTCCTTCAGTCCCACAACCCGATGCTGCAAGACCAAACCCATGACCATATGACTCAAGTCCACCGTGCCGCGCAGGCTGCTTCGGTACTGATCGGACTGCATGACGATGCCCACGGTTTCTACCAACCAATAGACCCCCAAATTATATCTCAAGCGCCTCACCAGCAAGCCCATCATCATTTCCACACGTTCGAGTCGCCTCACATCGTTCCGCCACATCAGAGCCCGCACGTAGCGCACACTTCAATTCCAGACGGCTCTTACGATCACCACTTGCAGGTTCACCACTCCCATCACCAGCAGGAAACAGAGTCTTTTCAAGCTTTGCTGGATGACCCGGATCCACTGGGGTCTACTGGGGAACACCAGGGCGGCAGCGGCGGCGGCGGCGGCCTGCAGGTGCACCCGAACCCCGACGAACAAGACCAAGACCAAGCGGCCGTGGACCGTGATCTGGACATGCTGCTAGACCAAGACGACGACTCCGATCTCGAGGAGCTGGGTTTCGGCGGCCTCGGCGGCGCGGACAAGCACGGGGGAACCCAGAGAAGCGGGATCGGCATGATGCAATTGAGACTGACAGGTCGGCAAAGCGGCGGAATTGGGACTCGGTCGTGTTCCACGACCCGTGATGTGGGATGATAATACCACGGCATCTTTATTAGACATTTCTATGTTTTCGTCTTGCCGACGAGCTGCTCAGCTGGTGTAGTATTCATTCCACTGCTCAAGCGCAGGGATGCCTCGAACCACAGCGGGGCCCAGCACTAATAGAACGTATCCGTACAGTCACGAGTAGTCGACCTGCCTGCCTGCTTACATCGCGTCGCATGATCCTGCTTGGGCATCAAAGCTTGTACAGCATGTACGAAGATAACACCCGGTGGTGATAGTAGCATGGCATGCCCGCCCTACTTTGTAGGATTGGGTCGCGGTGCTTTCCCGTCTGAAGTTGGAGGGGCACAGCGCGTCACGACGATCATCACTGTCAAGGGTCCTTTTTAGGGAGCGGATCTCTAACGCGACGCGTTACAGCTAATCAATGGAGATGACGTCATGAACGTCAACAAACGCGATCTGATCAAGGCTATAGATACACCGAAGTCCGTCGATTCATGGAAACTGACCTCGTCCTGTAGTTCACTTATCTGACTGAGAGGGTCGCCTAGAAATAACCAGACGTACAACCAAGATGCCTCCTAGGAAGCATACGCGGACCGATTCCGACGCTAACCAAGCGTCAAGCAGCGAGAAGAGGCAGAAGCCGAACGAGAGCTCCGAAACAGCGTCGGGGGGTGAAGACAATGTAAAGTATCCGATCCAATCAACTATCTCGTTGCAGTAACTGACATGAGTATGAACTATCCAGGGCAAAAATGACCACGAGCTCTTCGGGTGGTATTGTATCGCCCGGCCCGAATTCGATTTCGAGAACGAGGCCAATGAAGCCGAGGACGGAGCAGACGAGGATAAGGTCCACGAACTCTACGTTGCTCAGAACGACAAGGGTCTTCTGGGGGCGCCGATTTCCAAGTTTCCCGACCACAAGTGGTTTGCGTTCTGGCAGACGTGGAAACTGTTTGTCGCGTGGGATAACGCTGCGTCATGGTGCGACCCGGACTCATTCGGCATGTACGTCTACAACGACTTCTGTGGGTATGGATTGCAGGAAGTAATCGAGAGAATGGTAAGTTGGGGGTAAGGAAGGCCCTCTCGATGGAATCAGGCTGCTAATGGTTCCTCCCCATCAGCTGGTGGCTTTTGATACCCAGTTCAAGAAGAAAGACCGGGATGAGGACACAATCAACCATATGTGGGCTGTTGTTGCTGCTGCGGTCCATTGGCTGACGATGGAACAACTTGGCCCCTGGATGGGTAATATCACCGCGCCCACGCTTTTCACGTCGAGTAGAGGCTCATCGTTTCTGGTTTAGGTTGCGACATCGGCGATCGCATCGGTGCCACGATTGGCGGCATTGGTCTGATGCTCCTCAGCATGCTGAACGAGCTGGACAGGGCCGGCCAACTAAAGACGGACTCGTCCATCAAGGATCTTCCACTGATTATGGCTTGGTACCTTGAGTGGTCCAAGGACTTGGCTAGCTAGCTATGGCTTCGAGGGCGATGAGCTAGACTGGCGCCCGAAGGTTGTAGCATACGCCAAGAAAGCTAATATCGACCTTGCGACATCCGGCCTGTTCGGCGCCGATAAGTTGGTCTCTTCACTGGAAGAGGACGGCGAGATCCCACCCATGGCCGGGCAAGCCAAGGCAGACAGGTGGGGTTGGACGAAAGCCTTGAGAGCTCTGAAGAAAGGAGTGCCAAAGTTTGGCGGCAGACAATACGACATCACCCAATGGTCTCGGGCGGAGCGGGCAAGTCATGCGTTCGACGAGAAGGACCCTTTGGCCGGTATCCCAGAAAAGGATATCAAGGCTGGAAACATCCAATTTGCTTAGCATTGCCCGGCTCTCCAATCGCCGCCGAGCCTTGCCGGCAGCCGTCGCTTCTTGTTTCTCCGCTTGGGAGGCGACGAAGGAAAGTTTCGCCCCCCCTGGTTGATTGCGCCCTTCCGATCCCCATCCACGATATGATTGAATCAGTGTTACGCACGCAAGTATGGCACAAGCATGTGTGCACTTTGGTCCAATGAAAAAACCAAGTTGCAGGAGGAAGCCTGCAAAGATTAAGTACAGTATTAAATGTGTAGTCGAAAGTCTTCCACCATCTGCCTTGCACATTCCCTCTACAGGTCCATGCAGAGGGCATTCAGGTCTTGAGAGTAGAGAGAAAGCTGTATTTCCCCCGCTTCACACGAAGACGCCGTCGTTGCAGGCCCGCACGAAGTAGGCGCTCATGTCGCCGGATCTTGTATCATTTGAAACTATACTCGAGTGCCTCAAGATGCCTTGATGCTTGATTCTTTATTAATGTTTAGAAATCGATATACATGCCGTCTGCCTCGCTTTTGTACATTTCTCAAAACGAGCCGAATTGGATTGCTCCCCTCGTTGTGAAGACCAGGACCAGAAAAAGGGGTGGCCTGCAAGTCCATACTCATCACTCATTCGAACTAGGTAGGTTAGGATCTTCTTACCTAACTGCTACTTCTGGAGGAGAGTCAGGTTTCTTGTATCTCAACAAATATCCTGCTTGCTTAGGCATGGTTCTACGCCATCAACCCCTGAGCAAGGCCGGGGCAGCAGCCATGAAGCATTTCTCATTATAACATGTTTCCTGATTACATCTATGGCTACTGCTTGCCCGCCGTGACTTCGTTTGAGGCATTCCCCTGATTGCAGTGTCATAGGGGCGTAGGACCAACATCAGTCATATGCACAACTATTACCATGTTTATACGTATCGTCTCTGGCATGTTTTATTATCTAAACCGATCGCTTGCTATTACACTCAGCAAAAGTGCAATGCCAACAGACACAAACCACACCATTAAGTCACCGCAAGGAATATTATAACGAGCTCCTGTTTATCTCGTTCTCCTACACTATCCGTAAGTCTTTATAAGCTGTAGATTTTTAACCACCTTGAATAAACATGTTCGACCTACTATAGAGCTGTTTCCAGTAGCATCAAGTAGGCTTGCTAGAACAAGAGTGCTATTCTTATAATGTACCTACATACCTCTATTCTGTCGAGAGTTCTGATTTAAAAGTGAAGTCAAGTTACTGTTCGCTCACACTCGTCTTACGATCAGAACACGAGCTTCTTTCCTGGCTTATTCTAATTCCCCCTCGGTTCTTAAAACCTACTGCAACACTTCTAGTAGAATGTTTCGTCAGTTATTACAACTTTCCTCATCAGTCTTCTATTATTTCTTGCAGCAATCGGTTGAGATCTATCTTGCTATAAACACTTTCTCTGTTTATTCAGTTTCATTTTCCATCATGTCGCACCCTATCAATGCCAATGTCGACATCCGCGCTTGCTCCTCGCCCGAAAGATGCCTCGGCCTTTTCGCATCCCGCCGCATCTCCAAGGGCCTCAAGATCCTCTCGGAAGAGCCGTTCCTCGTTGATGAAACCCGAGAGGACATGATGGAGAACATCGCCGTGGACTTTGCTAGCTTGCCGCTCGCTTCACAGGCCCTGTTTACTCGATTTCACGCCGGGCCACTCGACGTGGTTCCTCTCATGGCTGCCGGGCATGCGAAAGATCGACTTTCGGTAGCGGGAGCTCGACTGCAGCGAATCGTGCAGTTGAACAGCGTTGAAGGAGCTGGGATCGGCTGTGTCATTTCACCAGCACTCGCCAGTATCAACCATGAGTAAGTCAACGTCGGCGACAGAAACACCAGCTGCGAATTCCGTCTGACGTTTTCTTGTAGTTGTAATCCCAACGCATTCGCTTATTACAATTTTGAGCTTGGGTTGGTCATGCTGCACGCCCTCCAGGTCATCCAACCAGACGAGGAGGTAACCATCAGTTACCTCCAGGACAACGTCTATCTTGACTCAGGCGAGCGCCGACAGCGGCTTGCAAATTAGCAATTTGCTTGCCAATGCACCGTCTGCTCGCCTGGCAGCGATAGACACGACGCCTCTGACCACCGGCGCAGCCGAATAAAGGCGCTTCGCGATGAGGTGACTGGCTATTACCGGCTGGAATCTCCCACTCGAGACGACACAGTGGCTGCTATCGCCCAAGTCAGAGAGCTGGTTGAGAAGATGGAGGAACAAGGGCTTGTTGGTCTTGAGTTGGCGCTCCGCATAGCCGAGCAAGCTCGACTCCAGGGAGTCCTCGGCGATGAGGAGGGTATGAGGATAACACAGCGCCGAGCCATGATTGTGCGGCGCCTGTGCCTTGGTGCAGAGCATCCTTCGTGTAGATAGCAGCATATAGGGCTGAATGATGTTGGTTATAAATCGTAATGTTTACAGTGACGTGCAAAAGCTGGGGATGATAGTTCCTAACGAGCCGTAATTCTTCGATTCTTTTACATTGCATTTGAAAATGATAAACACAATCATTGGTATCGTCCGATATGGCACCTTGGGTGACACCACCTGGGTTCTACAAGGATAGGAGCACTCTTTAGTGTCGAAGCTGAAACCGATGTATCATCAGGATTATGGAAGGGCCCTATCCCCGTGACTGAATGACGTTCAAACCCATTTACCCGATGAGATAGAGGCATATCAAATTACGCCAGGATGGCACACGACAGCATGAACCGGAGAACGGCCGCACGTTGCTGAAGCTATACGTCTCGTTCTCCAGTTGATATCGTAAGTGCCCCCCCTGTTAGCTGTTGACTGTGTACCAAAAGGGAACTTATACCCCAGTATCGACTCGCCAGAGTTGCGTGTCCCGTCACTGTGCTTCCGGCCCGAGTATGGGATGTACTCCTGACCTTGGACGAAGCATCGCACTCGCAAACCCGACATGACGGAATGGCCATCACTAAATCCTCCTACAGAAAACCGATGCATGGTCCGCTTGAGCTTTCTAATGCACGGTGTCGTGCATGTCGTAGGAACTCGTCGGCCAAAAAGGAGGTCATTGTTCAAGCCAGAGAGTATCACACGTGAGCATCAGTGGTCGTGCTACGTCTAAATACATATACTCTGTATATGGTTTGATTACATACCCTGGAAGCATCCTTATAAAATTTTTAAGATTATGTTGCCTGCCTGATATTTATACATTTTCAAGGTGACGGCCTGGGAAAGGAACCATCTAGAATAGCTATTGTTCTTAACTGTAAGATAGCGATTGTTTTCTATACTTCACTGTGCAGATGGCTTTAAACCATTGTTCTCGGAAAAATGAATCCAGATTGTCGAGAAGGTTAACAAAACACACTTAAACCTCCCACCAGACTAAAAGGCATTCTCCGAAAGAGTGCAATTGCCTTCCATCCTGATTCATATTCCGACTATTCCTCGATCACATTGCCGTCCTACCTTAGCATCTACATCTGCTGCGGCCTACCTACCAGTCCGTATCAGCTAAATTACCTCCCAACATCACACACACAGTCCACTGTCCTCGATCATAATGGCTGTAAGTTCCTTCCAACTCCCTATTATCTTGCAGTGATGCCTTTACTGACGTTCAATAGCTGGGTACTCCTATTGAGAGTGAGGCCATCAATCAAGCCACCAACAGAACCGTCGATATGGCCGTCGCCAAGACCATTGGCACGGACATCAGTGAACAGGCACCCGTTGACACCAGGGTCGTCGTTCCCCGGCGCCGAAAGCTGAGGATGATAGACAACGACATCAAGAGAGAGAGGCGAAAGCTCCAAGACACCATGGCTCTCGCAGCCGAGAAAAACAAGACAAGTGACGCAGCGGGCCCGCTCCACAGCCCTTCCGGAAGCAGCCAGAATTGTGAAGCTGCCGCCATCAAGGTGGAAGACGAGGAGGCCAAGTCAGAACAGTATAAGCTTGGGCAACAACCGAAGAGGCGACGCGGTCCGTTATATTACTACCACAGACGACGGATATCCAGAGAAGCCCTGAAGAAGGACTTTAGGGAGAAACTTGACCCCAGTGAATATCTCTTCGGGGAGCAATTCAGCAGCCTGGCGGTCCCAGAATCGAGTACAGAACCCGCAAAACGGCCGCCGAGGATCAACTGTTGAATGCCAATGGGATGGTCGCACGGGTGTTGACGAATGTTATGGAAGGGTGGTGGTGAACCAGAGCAACACAGGCTGGGGCAGCCGACAGGCCATACGAGACTGAATTCAATTTTCACTTGAAACCCAAGGCGGCAGAGTACAGAGACACCAGTTATTAGATAGCCAACAAACAATAATCAACATGCATATGTATTTGATCAATCGATGGGCCCAAGCCGAGAATGCGGGCTGTGATTGAAGCCGGAGCTGACACAACTTTGGGATAATCATCATGGAGAGGAGAACGATGGCTTCGGTCGATACGATAGTATCTCCCCAGCTCTCTTTGTTTCCCCTCTTTTCTCTCCTTCTTGTTCTAAGCCAGTCAGAGGGAAGCGTAAAGGAATACAAGATAGAAACTGGCGAGATCGGCAGAAATCCCAGGGACTTTCCATCATGCGTTCTGATTGTACTTGTAAGCCCATACAACGCTCAGTAGCTTACTGGCAATATGAGTATTCAATGCCCACTGGACGGTAGGATAGCGCTGATTCGACGTATTCGATACTGAAGTATCGCGTGGGTGCTCATTCGATGTAAACTGTATATAAACGGCCCCCTAGCTCATTCATCAGTGACCTCGGCTTCTCTCTTCCTTTTCCTAGCTCCCTCGTCGACTTCGACCATGTTCGGGTTTTCCTTTCCACCTCTACTTGGCTTGGGGGCTGACTTCTCAGCAGCCTTCTTCTTCCAAGGAGGCTCTGCCGCCTGACCAGACTGGGCATCCACCTCCTTAGCCCAAGCGATCCAATCTACCCTTCGCGTCTTCCACATATCACCTTGCCACGCCCGCCAAACCTTTCGCCCTTCAAACGTCTCTCGCAGCTCTGGCTCGTGCTGACCCAGCCTCGTCATGATCTGCTCTTTCAGGTGGAACGGCAGAGCGATGCCCTCGCTCCTTGATGGCATGTAGATAATGGAACTGAGAACTTTGCTGCCATGCGCCGACTGTGCCAGCTCCATGGTATGGGGTATCAGCGCAGCAACGAGCGCCTTGTGGAAGACCTTGTCTTGTGATGGGCTGGTGAAGGCCGCTAAGAGCACATGGGCGGTCGGTCCAGACGACGTAGCAAGACTCAGAAGAACTTCCGGCGGTAGACTGTGCAGCGATGTCTGTATTGATTTGGCCGGTAAACCGGGAATCGAAAGTAGCGTCGTGGTTAGGTGACATCCATGAGAGGCAAGCACCGATTGGGCTTTCGCGATGGACGGCTGCCCATTCTTGTTTTCCGACTCATCGGCTTTGGGGATGCACAGTTTTGGAACAAGCTCCTTCTTATCCCTACCCAGGGCGCTGACAAGAACCCTCATAAGTGAATCTATCTCCGGCTTGGCCTCGCGTACTTGACACCGTTCGAACAAAGTCTTGATGACATTGAACCGGGACAGCGAGACGAGCTTGGGCACTTCTGGTAAGATCTTCTCCATAGAAGCCACCAGTTCCTCCTTACCCACGCGGTTCAGCATTCGGATCGCAGGATAAGAAGCGATATCGTTGCGCACAAGACTGTGGATGCGGGGACCCAGGTTGGTCTTCCACATGGCTTTGAAAACCTTTCCAGGACAGTGGGTGACAAGCGTCTCGAGGAGGCGAGATCCGACCGGATCGTATAGCATGGCGTTAACAAAGTCATTCGCGGGCGACTTTTCATCCTTCAGGGATGTTGGGGCGCCGGGAAGGAGTCGCCAGAGGAGTGTCATCTCGCCGCCTTCAGCGTCGTTTTTGGGATTGAGGGAGATGTCGAGCTCCAGTAACAGTTGGAGGACTGGGTTGCCCGTCGGATGAGTCGCAAGAACCCGCAAGGCGGTCGCATCCATGCCGGCCGTAGAGTCGGCGATAATCTTCTTCGCGGCTAACGTGAAGACAGATGGCACGGCTCGCGCCTGGGTATTTATGTTGTTGTCGCCCGTGCCATTTGACATCCATGGTACCGATATCTTCTCTTTCCGTTTGCTATGTATGAGAGATTTGGTGGTTGACTCTTCCAAGGGTCGGCCAGCTAGAATCATCAAAAGAACTCGTAAGCTGTGGGAAGCGAATCTGTCGGTCAGAAGATAGCTGAAGTGGCCCTCGAGTTCGTCCAGAGAGAGAAGAAACAGCTCCTCCATCAACGGCAGTGGCTGCTCTTCATCATCCGTGGGCTGGTCGTCCCGTTCTCCGGCAAGCTCGCGTGTGACTATGGGCGCGGATTGCAGGAAAAGTGTCTCGCAGCAGTGGCTTGCGAATCTGTGTTGCAGGAGGTTGAGGAAATGGGTAGCGAATTGCTCGAACAGTTTCTTCTTTTGCCGGGTGTTGGACATGAGAATCAGCCGCTCCAGCAAGCGAGAACACGATTGACTGCAGGCAAGCTTCAGTTCTTTGCCCTGGGCTTCGATAAAGACGTTGGCTAGATATATGTCTCGGTCCTCTTGAGATGGGAATTCATCGACGTCGAGCACTTCGTCCACGGAACGGAAGTATTCCTGCTCTTCGTCGGTGAGCATCCCAAAGAACTCCTTCTCAGCTTGTTCATGGCCTTGCCCGAAGCCTTGCTCGAAGCCTTTTTCGGCGGCGATCTCGTCCGATTCTTGGAATGCGGCGTTGCCTTGTTCATCTAATCTTTGGCGTTTGGCAGCCTGACGATCTTCGGTGTCGGCATGGTCGGCGTGTTTCTCTCGACGCTTCGCTTTCCGCTCCTCCCGAATGGCTTGGCGCTTTGAGCGTGCTTTCGGCATCTTGATTGTATGTGTGAGTAGTCTAATTGACTGGGAAGTGGATGAGAGAAGCCAATTGATGTTGATTGACGCTATTCCCAGGTCCCAGAATATTTTTTGACAATCTTATCTTATCGCTTATCGGTTCTAGGCCCCCGCCATAGTATATCCAAGTTATTACCAGCAATAACAGCGAATAATGTGCTGGAGTTTTCTCTACCTGTAGAATAGGATTAATGCTCATATTCCAGGGCAGCTTCATTTTCCTTCTCTTTATGACCCTTAGGAAGTCTCAAGTGGCTGGCCCTACAGCTCGTCTAATTCCAGATCGAACAGCTGCAGGCTGCGGCAGACATGGTGAAATTTCTAGCTTAGATAGCCCATGCCAAAAGCGATTGACAGAGCGAGAAACGAGTCACTTGGAGAACATGTAATAACTCACGAACGCACACTTCTACAGCAGTTGGCAGAACGATAGCATCATGGCGCAGGAAGATTGAACAGTATGTAAAATGGCTGCGCACTCGTGAACAATAGTTATAAATACAAGACCTGATGCGTGCTGATTCTATGGTATCATCCGTTCATTTCCTATCCCGTAACGCCGCCCAATGCTGAAATATGCTCCTAGCTTGATCAGTCCTTCTCCGTTGGTCCCAGTTTTGCCTTGCGTAGAAAAGCAGCGTGGCGTCGCGCGTGTAGCTTGACATCCTTCTCGTGCAGCGAATTATACAGCATAGTACACTCCGGGCATTCGACGAAACCCGTCTCGTTGAGCGACAAGACCAGAGTCGTTTGCACCGTGGCTGGCTTGGACCTCGGTATCTTCTTCTTCACTCCGCGCTTCCCAGCCTCTGACCGGGACTCTTCGCCCTTGTTGTCCTGTTGGCTGAATTTCTGTGCGCCGACTTCGCCGCAAACCACCGTCCTTGGGCTCTTCTCGGACCCATCATCATTTTCCGCCGATTCGGAGACGTCCCCGTCTTCGTCATCCTCGAGGTCGGTTGTTGTTGTTGTTGTTGTTTGGTAAGCGGGTTTGGTGGTCAGTCTGCGCCGCTTCTTCCGGCCGTGGGATAGAGGCGGTGGTGAAGATGGTGGTGTGGACGGAGGATGTAGGGCATCGGATGAGGCTTCGCATGGCGTAACGGTTCCAGACGACGGTGAGGTGACTTTGAAGTAGCTCATGATGCTGCCCTTCTTCGGTGGCTCCAAGGGGCGCTGCGCCGGTAGCTCGGGCTGTCTCGCTTTCAAGCTCTTCTTATTTGAAGATACATGGGTCTCGGGTGCAGTCTTCGGCGCACTGCCCGCCGCCGGTTTCGTGACATTGCTGGTTTTCTGCTTCTTTGCTGGGGGTTCGCTACCGTCTCTTGGCGTTGCGCGTTTGCCGTATGTGCGTAGCTGAGGCCTATAGTGACTTTGGTTAGCCAGTCTATCTAGACCAGGTGAGCGCAAGCCGTGCCTCTCGGTTTTCTGTAGCACATTGCGTATAGTGGGAGACAACGTACCGGGTAGGCCCTCGACTGCTAGGCGTGTCGCGATCCATCCGCGATATTTACTTAAGTAATAACCAAAGATTCACGAATGCAGAGGCTACGCAAGTAGAAATGACGAGCACATGGCCATCCAAAGAGAAACAAACCAAAAGAAGTACTGGTTAAACGAACAGTATAACATTCAAGCAGATCCAAAAATGTTGCCAGTCCCAGACGCGTTGCTGTCGACTACGACAAAATAATGGTGGGATGAAGCTTGTCGCGTCTATCGAGATGCTGAGCGCGTCGCATATAAGCTTTTGAGTGGGGTGTCTATTAAATCTTACTTACTAACTTAATTAGGCGACAGCCAGCGAGGGGAAACGTTTCGTTCTGTAGTTGTACGTGCCACGTTTCGCGTTATTCAACTCCAATTCATCACGATATCAGATCGCCTCAACCAAGCAGGGCAGGATACAAGTTGCGCGGTGATTTATGTTCGATTGACCCTTTCTAGGATTCCATAGGCACACACACAAGCCAGGCCCCGAACTCGAGATGTCGTAATTTCATTCCTGTAATGTAATATGCAACAAGATACAAAAAGAGCCCCGAACTACCATACAATGCAATATGATCGAGTGATCTTTTAAGAAATCTCCAACGTCCCTCATGCCAGCCAACATCAAGCTGCCCTGAAACTGCCGGTTCCGCGTCCTTGGGCTTTGGTAACCCCGAAAGCGCCATTTCCATCGTCACTCACTACAGCCACGCCACAGTCAGCAACCACGCCATACTACTCAAACATCTTGGCTTTGCTCGCTTGCTGGATTTCGAAACCATAACCAAGCGCACCGAAAAACGAGTGAGTGGGCAAAATCACAGCCGGGAACCACCCACCTTCGCCTCGTAAGGCTTGACCTCGACGAGCAGCTTGCCCGTGTTCTTGCCCTCAAAGAGGTGGCTGAAGGCCTTCTCGGCCTCGGCCAGGCCGCCCTTGACGATGGTGGCCTTGCGCTTGAGCGTGCCCTCGGCGAGCCACTGGCTCAGCTCGCGGCGGCCCTCGGCGTAGTCGGCGATGAAGTCGAAGACGATGAAGCCCTCCATGTGGATGCGCTGCGCCGTGACGTTGAACAGGTTCTTGATGCCCGTCGCGCTCTCCTTGTTGGGGTTGTTGTAGCCCGAGATGGAGCCGCACATGACGAAGCGCGCGCGGAAGGCGGCGCGCGCCAGCGCCATGTCCAGGATCTCCCCGCCCACGTTGTCGAAGTACACGTTGATGTAGTCGGGCGTCGCCTTGGCGAACTCGGCCTTGAAGTCCGCCGACTTGTAGTTGAGCGCCGCGTCCAGCCCCAGCTCCTCCCGCAGCCACGCGCACTTCTCGTCCGTCCCCGCGATGCCCACCACGCGGCACCCCTTGAGCTTGGCGATCTGGGCCACGACGGAGCCCGTGGCGCCCGCGGCGCCCGACACGACGACAGTCTCGCCCGGCTGGGGCTTGCCGATGCGGAGGAGGCCGAAGTAAGCCGTGAGACCGGTCATGCCTGCGAGGAGGAAGGGTCGAGGTGGTCAGTACAGGTACGTAATATCAACCCATTTTTTATACTTCTCCTACTTCCTCGGGGGGGGGCAACTCACCTAGAACGCCAAGCGCATCTGTGACCTCTGCGCCCTTGGGCAGCTCAACAACCTCAAACTGCTTGTCGCCGAGAATGGCGACCTCGGTCCAGCCGGTGAAGCCCGTGACCAGGTCGCCCTCCTTGACCTTGTCGTTCTTGCTAGCCAGCACCTTGGAGACGGCAGCGCCGCGCATCTTCTCGCCGATAGCGACGGGGGGGATGTAGGAACGCATGTCTATTTTACACGGCGAAACACGCCTCCAAGTCAGCAAACCCAAACACAGAGGGAGGGAGAGAGAGAGATTGAGAGCACAGAATGGTTTCTTCCAAGTAGTCATGTGTGGAGAGAGAAACATACCGTTCAACCAGCCACGCATGGCGGGGTCCAGGGACAGGTACAGAGCCTCGACGAGGATCTCGCCGTCCTTGAGCTGGTCTGCGGTAGGGGCGGGGCCCTTCTCGAGCTTGAAGGTCTTGCCGACCTCGACGTTGCCGGTAGGCCTCTCGGCGAGGGTGAAGGTCTGGATTTCGCGGGCCATCTTGTTCGATTGTGTGCTTTGGTTCGTAGCCTGGGGAGTTTTCGAAGTGTTCAAGATAGGTGGACGGGTTGGTGTCTAGGAGATGTGTGTGTACGTGGGAGGGATAGATATGTCAAAGCTCAAGCAACAAAAGCAACAAAAGCAACAAGGGAGAGAGGGGTCACGGAGTCTATTTCAACCTCGGGCTCTGCCATCTTATCGTCTGATGATAATATACCTACTCAGTCCCCTCCGGAAAGAAATTATGGGCTGGGTCTGTCCATCCACACACAACCCCATCGAACCGACGTCCCATCCACATTTATTCTCCTTGTCCCATTCCTAAGTAGCCATGTGCGCCGGTGTGTGCGGCGGCCGTCGAGGAACTGGCGGCATGGCCGTTCGGAGAAGCCTCCCAAAACAGTAGCGGATTCCACTGGGCTCGGCAAGTAGGTGCTTCAGGCTTCTAGAAGGGGCAGCCACAGCCACAGCCAGGTGCCGGAACAAGCAATGAAGCCCTCACACCCTCACCGTCTTCTATCCATGATGCATACGTACATGTAGTACAAGTACACAAATAGATGGCGTCATGCACCAATTGCCCCTCTATGGGTGTGGCGAGCGGGTACTTCCAGAAAGGGGAACGGCAATCCGATACAGAACATATAAGTACATACTTCTTGCTCAGTAATCCCGCACCTCGGTCCGCTCTCCCCTAGGCAGGCCAATGGGGACGGAGGTGTACGCCAAATGCAGTAGGCGGAGCCCGAGTCTACGGCGCGTTAGTACGTGCAGAAACTTCCCGGGCCTTTGCTTGGCTCTGCTAGCTTGCGCGCGTTCTGTGGTCATGTCATGGGGGAGTCTCAGAGTCTTGTACTACTATGTATGGATGGATGGATATATGTGGTAGCATGCCAGAATAATAAGCACCTTAATCCGACCAGCGCTTTACGTTTCAATACAACGAGCGGGCGCACAATGCACAAGTAAGTAAGTACTTAAGTAAGTAAGTACTTAAGTAAGTATGTACCTACTTAATGCTTAAAGTACCTTGCACCGTGGCGGCGCAGGGGGTGGACTGGCCAGAAGAAAATATCCGGTTTGGGGACTTTTCTAAGCGAGATCCTTCTCGACAGCCGAGGCACGTGGTGGGG
This sequence comes from Apiospora pterosperma, assembly GCA_019976485.1. Taxonomy (NCBI): domain Eukaryota; kingdom Fungi; phylum Ascomycota; class Sordariomycetes; order Amphisphaeriales; family Apiosporaceae; genus Apiospora; species Apiospora pterosperma. The sequence continues at coordinate 719,240 of JAFBMP010000009.1, forward strand.
CTTGTCGTCCTCACCCCTCGGGCGATGAAGCAGCATTTGTAGTCACCCTTCCATTCCAATTAACTGTACTACTTATACACTCGGCCGTTTTCAGTCCTAGCAATACCGTATATAGCCTATAAGCAATTAAAGACGCTAATCGTCCTGAACTCGAGGGTCTTGCGAGGACTCCCGATATAGACCGTCGTAGTAAACACGGCCCTAGTGCCATGTCCTCCTTTTAAGAAGCCTAACTGAAGGAGGGAAACAGAAAACCACTGCGAATTCCACAAATCCCCTGAGGCGGCTGCCCCCTCGATTCGCCCAATCAAAACACGCTCAGACACGGGCCGGGATATCTTCAGCATCTTCAGCATCAGTGTCGCTGCTCTGTTCCTCCGACACGGCACCACTTCGACGACGCGCCTTTCCTTTACCCTGGGCCGCCGCTCTGGTTGATCGCTTGCGGGCTTTGGCTTTTCCCTTGGCTTTCGTGCTGGGCGCTTCACCCAGATCCGACTCCTCAATCTCGCGATCAGCCGGGATCTTGGCTGACGATGGGCCAATTCCCATATCCGCATCCGACGCCTCGCCACTTTGTTCCTCATTGTCGTCACTCTTCATGGCCAGATAGGCTGACTTGGGCCTGGCCTGGTTGGTCTTATTAACGATCAGGCCGATTTTGCGCTCCAGCTCCTGGTACTCTTCCTCTAGGTCGATATCGGTCGGCAGCTGTAGATCTCCATCCTCTTGAAACTTGGATCGTAGTGCTGCCGCCATTTCTTCAGGGGCAGCGTGCATCCCTTCGGGCACCAGTGTACGCAGGCGGCACCAGGCTACGATCAGAGCCGGCCGCGAGTACTTGCGTCCGACGCCCACGGCATGGATTTTAGCCCAGGGAATACGCCCAGAGCTGACTGCGCCTGCGTCTTTGACTTGTCTGGCAATTCTATACAAGTCACGGCCAGGGATCTGCATGGCCTCCTCGCGCGCGTTGTTGATGATTTGCTCCATTGGTTCGTCGGGGTTCACATCATTCTGTACTCTTTCCATAGCTGCCTTGATCTTCTTCCACTTGTTCATGCACTGCATGCGACTGCGGGATCGATTCATGCCTTCACTGACACCCTGCCAGTCAATGAGGTCCTCGTCACTTTTGCCCCGGATCTCCTCCGAATCAGGCCCCCCTCTCTGTGCACGAATCTGCTCCAGTGATACAGAAATGATCTTGGTAAGCTGGTACTCCTCCTCTGCATCCCATGCAGCTGTTCTCAGCGAGTCACCACACACCACATAGTTACGGATTCGGTCGCGAACGTCTTCGGGATACCGGTTGATCAAATCGGCGATTTGGCGGTACTTGTTCCCATGCTCTGCGTAGAGCTGAACAAGCTCTTTGTGTTGTTCAGGGGTCCAGGAGCCTCGGGCGGCGAAGTTGTGGTATCTCCGCCGGACCTGGCTGATAATCTTTTGACGTTTGCGCTGTGGTACAACGGCTTGGATCGTGTCCCACAGCTCACCACAGCTGGCCGCCTTTTGCGCCGGTAGTTGGGGGTTCTTGTGAATAAGCTCATTGCGATCGTAATCCGTAAGATTGTGGTCTTCTTGCCACTGCTTCAGAGCCCTGTCGATATTACGGAGCTCGAATTCACTGAAAGGTCCAGTGACCTCCTGCCCCTTGCTCGGATCCTTGACCTTCCTCGGTACCCTTGTGGAACCACCATTCGTACTACCTTTGCTCTTGGTGGTACTTGGAGGACCTGCAGCTGCGTCGTCTCGTTTGCGGCGGCGCCCAGCAGCAGCAGCAACAGGCGAGGCAGCGGGCAGCTGCTCAAAAGCTTGGCGATTGTTTTCCTGGCTGCGGTCAAGTCCATTGAACGGAGGCTTCGCATGACGTTTGCGTCCAGTGCTCGGTTTAGATCCGTATTGGCGCAAAGCTCGGCGACCATCCTTTGAAGCAGGGTTGGCCACAGCATTTCCATTCAAAGCATCATCCGAAGATTCGTGGTCGACCTCCATAGGCTCTGCCACGCCCAAATCATCAGAGCCGAGGTGGTTCTCGATTTCGTTGTCCTCATCGACGTCCATGCTCTGAGGAACAGCATCTTCTTCATCAGACTGCTCAGCCTCGACTGAGTCGGCTCGTGATGGAGAGCGGCGCTGGAGACGAGCTGCGCTAGGAGAAGATGGGCCCTCATGGTACCGTTGTGAATAGATATCCTGAGCAGCGTCGGAGAATGGAACCGACATTCGTGTCACAGAAGCGTCTTCATCATCCTCTTCATCATCCTCTTCGACATTATCCATTTGTTGCTTCTGCTTCTTGCGCTGTTTCTTCTCCGACGAGTTCCGGCCTTTGCGTTTCAAGGGCGACGAGGCAGGGACAACAGATTCGTTGGCACTGCTATCGAGAAGGACTTGGCTCTTAAACGGGCCACCCTCGTCAGCTTCTGGGTTCTGACCGTTCTCGTCATCCTGGATCGCCGCTTCGTCAGCAACAGGGGCAGCGGCCGCCTGGAGTTTGCGTTCCTTTGAAGGCTTCGATGCCTCCACTACTTCAGAGCTGTCCGGGGCTTGCTCATCTGCCGCATGCTGGGCATGGTTGACAGCGACAAAGCCATTACTCCTATACACCTCTGGAGACATGCCATTGGTCTGAGATGTATCAACTTCCCCGGCATTTTGTGCGTTGGTCTCGTCAATGGCGTCAGGGTCTGCCTTGAGCTGGGAGAGGCGCAGTTTCTCTGCCTTGCGTGCCCTTTTCTTCTCTTTGCGCTCCCTTTTCTCTCTCTTGGCCTTCTCCAGTACCTCGGCTCCGAATTCTTCGTCTTCGAGGATCGCAACAGGATCGTCGTCTTCGAGAGCGCCAGGATCACCTTTGATCTGAGTAATTGTATCCTCCTCGTTCTCCTCCTGGGTTCCGTCTTGCTCGCGCTTGAAGGGCGAATCAAAGTCCTGGGAGTGTGGAAGTAGCCCTTCGTCACCATCTACAGATTGCCGAGTGCGACGCTTCTTGGACTTGGTACCGCTAGAGGCGATCGAATCCATTGTGCCGAGCTCTCCGTGAGGGTTTTGCAAGTAGCGCTGCTGGTCACGGTCGCGACGTGCAGATGGCGGTAGCTGGCTAGAGAAGATGGGCTGATCTTGTTGGGAAGAGTTGATGCCGTTATGATGGTCGCAATCAGAATGGTGGTCTTGTGAATATGGGGAGTGTTCTCTTTTGCTCGATTGGTCGTCGTCTTCGTTCACCATCTGACTATGTTGCGCTCCCATTGCTCAAAAGTACATTGTATGGTGTCGCCACGGCGCGCACCAGTACGAGGCAAGGAAGTAATTTCAGATGGGCTAGTAGTAGAGGGCTAGGAACAAGGCGATTGTCGTGTATGAATCGACCGGGTTGCTGACCCAACAAAGCCTGGTATAGCAATACAAGGCTTGCGACAGTGGGGAGTTTGTGACGGAGAAAACGCGATCAATTCGCGGTGGTTGGCGCCCATTGATTGAGTTGAGTGGAGAATCGACCGTTGCTCTCCAGGGTAGCTCGACACGAACTTCCTTCGAGTGCCTAGTAGTAATAAAAAAGAATAAAAAGTTTTTATGGGGCTGAGCTGAACTGATTCTTGGATCGGCGTTAGTAAGAGCTCAAACACCGACCGATTGCTTCGTGACTGACTCTCTTTTCAACCTTCAAGACTGGTAACAATGAGGAATAAGAATAAGAATAAGAATAAGAATAGTAGTAATAGTAGTGGCCAGGAGAGAAAAGAAAGCCAAGGGGAAATGTTGTATCTGACAGCTTATGGAAACTCACCCGAAGAATGTGATTTTGCTTCAACAACAAAGCCTATCACCGCGGCTCTGTTCACTTTGTGCGCACCCGACCTTGGCCTGGTTGTTGCTACCTGCAAGTGAATGTCTTGTTTTCTTGCCTTACTAACCTAGGTTAATCCTTGATTGATTGTTCTTGTATGCGCTGGATGGGTTCAATGAGGAATGGAGGGCATTTCCGAGACCAAGACTGGCAGCGATGTTCAATGGAGCGATGTGTTTTGGAGCCTGGCGCCTTCTGTTCCCTCAACAACACCAGAGAATGTTTGCTTGCTCGGGGAAATGGGGAAAATGACAGACTGGAGATTGCGAGGACACTGCAATTACATCTGCAACTTTCTTTTGCTGCAATCTGCCAATCATTCAGCTCCATCACCATCCATCCATCCATCCACCCCATGATCCCAGCCAGTTAGTTCCTCTATTGAAACTTCAGACTCGGTGCCAAATCTCAGACTTCCCTCGGAGTAGCCTTCCTCTATGTCAAACCAAAGAGCAGCACGAGAGGCCCTTACATCAACGCGACTTGCAGGCTCTTGATCACTGATAAGAGTTAGCTTCATAGTGTCGTGATCCATCCTCGTTGCTTTTGCTGTCCCACTTTGCATCTGGCTCCTGAAGGCAGCTTGACTCAAATCAAGGCAGAGCAAGGGATCTGCAGCCCAAGGTGATAGATTCGCCCAAAGCCGTATTATGCATCACATTTTTAGAGGCAGGGTCTAAGAGCCAGTGTCAATCAATACCTTCTTAGCTCAAGGTAGTGAATAACTGTATGCAGCACCCGACAGCGGAAAACAACGTGGGAATGATGAAGAGAGAACTTACATGAATATTAACCCCGAATACGAGAGTGTGTGATGATAGACAAACCGGGCTCACCACAAGAGGCGGCAAGCGGAACGAGTAAAGAGCATATATTTAGGCTAAATGTTACGATGGCATGAGCCGAGCCACGATTCGGGGTGCTGAGACACCAATCGCATCAACCTCGTGTGCACTCACGGTTTGCTACGAAGCAAGGGCTGGCTGGTAATATGGTTATGGATGTACGGATAGTACCTAACCTCATTCAAGATTGGATTGATCAATTGATTGCGCGATCTGCCGGTAGTCTTGCCCTACTCTGTTCAATGGGGGGGTGGTGGTTGGTGGCACTCAGGACCAGAGACCCGGGTCTCACATATAGTGCCGTCACAGGTACCACCGCTAGCCAACACTTTTAACCGTTAATGCACACACGTCTGATCCGCCACGATGCTGGCAAAAGTAAGTACTTAGCCGAAGACGACAAACCAGTTTGCAAGACAACATCCCTCGTCCGATCATCGTGATCATGGCTTGGCCTGGTCGGCCAACAGAGGCAGAGTGAGCCAGAGTGAGCCAGGGGGGTTAGACTTATTAGTAGTGCCCCTCGGCTCATACCAACTGATCAATATGTTCGTCCCACCCAAAGTGGCAGCTAACTGGGATCACGAAACAACTCCGTGTATAGTATTGCCCAATTAAGCAGGCTCCCCCTTTTATCCTGGATCCTCGAGGCACGTCATGGGGAATGGAGAGAGGGAGAGAGAGAGAGAGAGAGAGAGAGTATAATATAAGACCCCATTTCCCGCCCATCTTGTAGATCAGTCGGATCTGCACAACCGCTAAAACGGACTACTTGTAGTACATTCATTCTCCCGACTATACCTTCGTTTCGCTTCACATACTTTTTGGTTGTTGTTATTATTCGCGCCTGGCCGCTCGTTTGAACTTATCCCTTTCGGAAGAAACGTCATCACCCCATCCACCATGAAGACCGCCGCTGTTCTCCCCCTTCTCGCCGGCCTGGCCAGCGCCACGCCCCTCGGCCACGAGCTCGAGGCCCGGCAGAGCACCAACTGCCCCAACGTCTTCGTCTTCGGCGCCCGCGAGACCACGGCGCCCAAGGGCTTCGGGACCGCCGGCGGCCTCGTCCAGCAGGTCCAGAGCGCCTTCCAGGGCACCCAGACCCAGGCCATCGACTACCCCGCCTGCGGCGGCCAGTCCTCGTGTGGCGGCGTCCAGTACGACCAGTCCGCGCAGCAGGGCACCGCCGCCGTCATCTCCGCCGTCAACAGCCTGAACCAGCGCTGCCCCAAGACCCAGATCGTGCTCGTCGGCTACTCCCAGGGTGGCCAGATCATGGACAACGCCCTGTGCGGCGGCTCCGGCCAGACCTTGACCGGAACCGCCCTCTCTGCCGTCAAGGCTGCCATCTTCATGGGCGACCCTCACAACCAAGCCGGTCTCCCCTACAACGTCGGCACCTGCAAGGCTGGTGGTGTAAGTCTCCCCGCCCTCCTCTTTCCTTCAGCCGCTGTCTTGGCTAATACATTGCGACAGTTCGCCGCCCGCCCCAGTGGCTTCCAGTGCTCGCCCTACGACTCCAAGCTCATCCAATCTTACTGTGACGCGGCGGACCCTTACTGCTGCAACGGCAACGATGCCAACACCCACCAGCAGTACGTCAACAAGTACGGCTCGCAGGCTCTTACCTTCATCAAGGGCAAGTTGTCGGCATAAGGTGCTGCTGCTGGCGCTAAGCAGAGCGTTCATCGCGCCTTTCGAAGACGGAAAGAAAACCCACCAGGCGTGACTTTACGCAATGTACATAGCCTCTCTTCTTCAGAAACCCGGGATAGCAAGCAGCGCTAGTTGCTGCAATGTAGATACGCCCATCCTTCTTGAACATAAATTCCCGGCCAGGATTTTCTGCCTTGGCTGCCAAAACACCTTTACTCACGCTTCAAAGTAAAATGAAACTCGCTGCGAGGTGTAAGACGGTTCATATCGCGGCTTATGTGCTTTACCAGCCGCGACTGGTATGATGGCGTCGCTTAAGCATGGACAGCTCACAATCGGCGCGAGATCTCCTCGTCATGAAATCGTCCGATGTTTTCTCTCTCCCCTGTCGAGTTTCTTGTCTGCCCCACCATATCCCTGGTCCTGAAGAGGCGGGATTCAGTGTTAGTCGCCTGTCATGGTCTGACTCTCAAGTATTCAATTCTAACCCATTGGCAAGAATGTGACCCCCTATACCACCTCCAATGATCAATCTGCATTGCTGTGCGTCTTAGCAACTAGGCGACATCTTGTTGAATCTTCTCCTTCTTGTTTTTCTATCTGAGCTTTAGGCCGCTGATACCTGGTCGTTGCATGATCAAGCTAATTGCTTCACGGCGGATCGCGCAAGATCTGAGAAGGCGCCATGCCAAGACAAGCGAGTTTCAAGGCCTCGAGGCCTTGTAGCGACGCCTTCAAGTATAGTAACCCTCCACAACTGGGTGCATATTAAAAGAGCAGGCTACAGCTGCCCAAGAGGCTGCCTGGGGAAACAATAGGAACGAAAAAGAAGAGAGCATGGGATTCAGATCTATTGAGCACAAAGCTAGTTTGGTCTTCTATCCACAGAAACGCCCCCTCCAAAGCCAATAGCATTGGACGAGAGTTACTTCATAACCTTATAGTAACTCCTTGCAATGTCTCTGGCTCATGAGAGGGCAATGGAATCGACCATGATATCCAACCAGATTCTCTGGAGGATTTGCTTCTAGGCGAGATCGTCAATGTTCTGTCCATTGTCCCCAGGAGTAATACATGAATTTCCCGGGAGCAAGACATCTCGTTGGCCAATGTGACTAAGACATGGTTTAAGGAGAAAACGCCAAGGACACAGGTTCGGTGGCCCTTGACTCCACGAAGACATATGCTACAATCGGGTATTTTAGCGATGGACTACTCTTGCTTTTCTACTAGTGTAGCAGCAGCAGGCTATCAAGCAACCGAGCCGCAGTGCATTGTTATGGAGAGAGGTATCAAGTGAGCATTGCGACTTGATGAATAAGGTGATCTCCCTCCCGCTTGATCGCCAGTATAGAAACACGGTTCGATTTCTATATAACATCCTTTGGAAGATAGGCTCTTTTGCCGGTCCAAGATACACACCGGCTCTAGCTCCCCTATTCACGAAACCAGCCCGGTCTACAGAAGCTTCAGCTCAACCTACTAATAACCAAAGCACAGGCCAGAAGAGTTTATCTGCACCATCGAGCACTCAGCAAGGTCCCGATGCCGTCGTTGTTCCGGTCCAATAAACAGCTTCTAATCGCAACTGGGCATCGTTGGAAGTTCAGGGCCGAAAGAGGACTATAGATAAGAACTAAAATACTCTTTAATAAACTGGCCACTGATTGTCAGTTCTTAAAATCACTAAGATCCTCCTATCCTTCTATTATTGTCTTACGGCTATAGGTCCCCTAGTCTTCTATTGATATTGGATGGAGAACTGCCTACAGGACTTGTAGAATGCTTCAGTTCTCATGTCGCTTATCCTGGGGGCTAAATCACTGTTTTGGAGTAGTTGTGTAGTCCTGATAAGCAAGATTATGGATGAATAGACATATATGGAGGTATGAACGAACTATTCTGGGACATTCAGTGAACACAAGTCGAGGGCCCGAGGTGGCCTTGGTTGATGTGAAAAGTGAGGTTGTCAGTTAGGATGGCTTAGTTCTAACACAATGTTGTGGTCCGTTAGCCATCTCCATGTTAATAGCGATAACCCCTGGTGTTGCCCCGGGGCTGGTTAAAAATATCGATAATCGCGTAGCAAAGCAGAGCGCCACGCAGTAAACCGTGTCGACCGTGTCAACACAAACACCTAGGCTGGCTGCCTACCACCACAGAATAAAAGCAAAATGGTGCCTGATAATAATCTTGCTAAGAACACACCTTTATCGAGCCACATAAAGAAACCGACTGCTTCCTCGCGAGTCTTAGCAGAACAACAAAAGCAAAGGCAAAGGCAGGAGTATACTATACCAACGAATAAAACACAAGACAGACGAATAGTACCCATAGGTTCTAGATCCTCCCCGAAGAACGTCATGGTAAAACGAAGGAAGAGGAGAGGCAAGGCCTCCCAAGCACCGTCTCAAGGCACCGCCTCCTCATCCGTTTCCACCGCCACCGACAGCGACACCCCCTCTACCAACCAAGTCTACATCCACCACATCCACCACCAGCCGCGGGCCCGGCAATTCTGCAACGACCGTTCCACCCGGGAGGCGCGCCGGCGCGCCGAAGAAGTCTACGACGAGCTCCGGCAGGACGGGCTATTAGCACCGCCCTCGCCACCGCCAGCTCCCCCTCGACGTCGGCGGCCCGCGGAGCCGCCATCGTTCATCGGCTTGCTGCTCACCGCGTGCCTCTGTCTGCCCCTCCCGGTGCTCGCCGGACCCTCTGCGCCCGGCTCTGCTGCTGCTACTACTGGGGCGCCGCCTTCGTCGCTTCCATCGCCACCGCCACGGGTGCAGCGGCCACAAGAGGGAAGACGGCGGCGGCGTCGTCGTAGTGCTGGTAGTGGCAACCACTGCCGCCAGACAGTGAACTTGAGCGTCGGCCTGCCGCACGAGCTGACTTCACGTGCCTCGAGGCAGGAGCCCACAACGACGGCAAGAACGGATCAACGACCGCAGCAAGATACTCAGCAGCAGCAGCAACGTCAGCAACAGCCGTCAGAGTATCCAGACCCGCCAGACCACACAGACCACACAGAGCCGTCAGAGAAGACCGAGAAGTCAGAGCACAAAGAGCACACAGAGCAGGGCGATGCAGCACCAGCAGCAGCAGGCGTGAACATCCCCGATGGTCCTCCTGCTGGCCAGACCGATGACAGCACCGCAAAAAATGGCAGACCTTCGGACGCCCTAAACGGCCACAACAAGAAAGATGACGGAGTCTCTCCAAATAAAACGGGCGACGACTTGAATGCGGGTGGTAGTAAATGGTAGCAATATGACCAGAACCAACCACTCCTACTAGTGTAGAGAGTGGTACTGCTTCGGGATGGTGGTGAGCCATGAAGCAGCCATCGTCGCTAAACTAGATGCATAAAGTTACCCATGGACCGGCGGGCTGTCTGGCTGTCATCCTGCTGCCCAGTCCCAGCAGATGGTATGTATCAAACACAGCATATGAATGAGAGAGGATTTTCCCTTTCTAGTTTTGTTTTCCTGTGCCCATTCAAGAAGACAACGGTGATCTCTTGACTGATTGTTGGACACAAGTAAAGTCACACACTTATCAGGGGGCAAGATAGTTGAATGGAGGGAAATCAACCTTTCTTGCTGAGTATAAGTTTAACAGAGCAGGACTGTAACCCAATCATGTATCGATGATGCAAATGCGAAGGCCATGTAATTACAAAAGAACAAAACTGGCCGCCCAGCCCGCCGTAGATGGACTACGATGCTTATATCTAACGCCAGAAGCCGAGGACACGATGACGCATTCATGATGCGTGCAGTTCCGCCCGAAGAGATGGTAAGAGCAAAGAGCCGTCCGTGCTGGTACCGTGCGTCCCCCAGTCACCCTCTTGATCCCCCGCCGAACCACCTAACCTTAGATCAAAACGCCGACTGCCCGGACGCTACACATGACATCGCTAGAGCAGTCCTTCTCACTCGCCCCCGTGCCCGCGGTGACTGCTTTCGCTTCATACAATCGTCGCCGCGTGACCATGCTGAAAGGGTATCACCGAAGCTCATCAACCAAGCAGATGAGCTCACAATTGCCACCAATCGCTCAAAAGCACCGTTGCCACCGTATAGTAATGCAAGCCTGACCGCCGACGGACGCTGAAAAGGAAGTACACAAAATGAGTGGGGTATAAGAAAATAACAATGGTGTATGTTGAGTGTATGTGAGGTCGAAGATTAGACGGATGTACGTAAATCAAAATTTGCGGGCATGGGATTCCAGTTATGCGCAAGCAAAGTCAAGTCCCATGGTGTTGGCGATGGCTTGCCAATCCCAAACCTGAGCCCATTCGCCTTGATCCATGAGTTGCCAGACCATGGCCAATACCTCTAGAAGCAGATCGCAATTGCGCAGTCCGGTATAACCCCGGACGGCCCTGACGGCGTCCTGGATCTTTGATCGCTGGGACGGCGCGAAGCTAGCACAGCCGATAACGAGGCAGGGTATCAAGAGCAGGGTCTGGACAGGATCACTAGGCTTGAAGGACTCTAGAATAGCTAGGGACTCGTCCACTGCAACAGTGATGCGATTGTCATGATGAGGCGGGTATCGAATCGGCTGTGGTGAGTCGGCTCGGTGCGACGATGAGGGCTGGCTCAAGCTGGCCGCTTTGCCGCGATTTGGAGCGCCATGTTGAGGGTGGGTGGGCGACGTGGGAGAGAGAGGCGGTGAGTTTCCGGAGCAGGTCGTGGTTCCAAATGACTGGCCTACCATGACGGGCAGCGGTGTTGATGACGATGGCGGGTAGATGGTCCTGAACAGGTAGACCCACATCATCTGCTTGTACAGCAATCCCACGCGTTCGCGGCTGTCGCCTGGGGGCCAGTGGGGGTCCAGTCTCGTATGGCCGCGTCGATTTCCGCGGCATGGTAGAGCGACGTGTAATCGACCACGGGGTCGATTCTAGCCAGGATGTTGGTTCGGATCGTGTTCCGAATCGTGGTGATTTGGGTAAGGTACTTGAAAAGGCCATCGGAAACCCCAATCAGTCGCGCGGGTTGAATCGTCATCCACGGCTCCCACGTCTCGATGGCCAGCCGGGGTACCAGTGGCTGTGGGTAACGAATCAACTCGTCGGCGTAGATGTAGAACTGGAAAAACTCGGTGATGAAAATAAGAAAAGCCGAGTCATCAGGAGGTGACTGCCGAATGAGCTTTTGGTAGGCCTCGAGATGCACACGGTGCTCCGAGTTGTGGCTACCGTTGGCGATGGACTTGAGCAATAGGCACAGCATCTGGCCGTACCGGACTGACAAGTTCACCGTTCCATCTTCCGCTTCTCTGCTCTGCTCTCGGCCGATGTCCTCATAGAACGTATGCATGGCTTCGTTGTGGTGAAACTCAGACCTTGCTTGGAGGCTGGCCTTTGTGACCCTGCCGCTCGACTCGAGGATCTTGGCCCCATATGGCGTATCATAGTCGATGTGCTCGCTGGCCAAGGACAGGATCGAGTGCATCAGACCGCGATGCTCCACAGCCATCTGGAGGAGCATGTCCTTGAAAGCGTTCTTGAGTTGACTCTCGACAGTCAGGACGCCACTGAGGTGGTTGATGTAGTGATGGAGGAAGATCATGTCCTCCGCTGTCTCCACTCCCTTGAAAATTGGCTGCAGAGTGATGATAGGGAGACTCTTGCGACGCTCTGTATCTCCCGTGTTAGAGGGCGGGATGGGATTGCTTTGGTCAAGTGGCAGGGGGGCCAACGTACCTTCTTCAGCCTTCTCTCTTCCGCTCTTCCAAATCGTCTTCTCGTTGTAGCCCTCACACACGACGGCGTTCTTCTCACAATTCATGCCTTTCAAGGATTAGCCAGCACACACAGCCAAGAATACGCCTCGCCATGCTTACATCTAGGTTTCGCCTCGTCGCACTTCTTCTTTCTCTTTCGACAGGTTATGCAACCTGTCTTTGACCTGCCCTTGGCAATCTTGTTTGCCGAGACCTGCGGTGCCAACAACGGGTGCTTTCTCGGCCGGCCTCTGGGTCTCTTGGCCTTGTTCACTGTCGTCTCCGTACTTGAAGAGGGCCGGGGCGTCCGTGGTGCTTCCTTGACGTCGTCCATATGGAAATCCTCGTCCTCGACGGGTTCCATCTTAGGGGCCGTCAGTACATCGTCGGAATCCTGGTCCCAGTGCACATCATCCCCAGCATCCGCTCGTTCCGCCCCCCTCGCTGTAGCCTGTGCCCCAAGAATCATTCGTACAAGACGATGTGGCCGAGTGAACCATGTTTGGCAGACCACAGTGTGTCGTATCAACCAAGGGTATGTCTAGCTCCGTGCTGATTGGTGAGAGCTGTCCAGTGTCTATTCGCGTCGTCGTCGTCGTGGCGGCACCTGTCGACCAGAGGGACGATGATTGCAGCAATAAAGAAGAATTATCTTCCGAGGCTGAACTCTGGCTGTCTGTCCACGATAGGCCCGACGCGTTCCGAACCATAGCTGTTGAAGAGTCCATGGCTCTTAGTAGACGACGCAGATTCCTCGACCCAGGTCTCAGCAGAAAAAGTACAGTACAGTCCTAACGACGAACGAGGAAGAAAGTGAAACAAAGAACCGGAGGAGGCCCTCGCACGGAGCGTGACGTTATGAGGTGAAGATCGGATATTCTTAGCCAAGGTGGTAGGGCCCACTAGAGGGGAGGGAGGTCATGCAGGAAAGGGTGGGGATGGCTGGAGCTGATCAACGTGTTGAGGGCCGATGATCCAAATCGAAGGTACGAGCAGCAGCGCAGCCCGGTACGGCGGCCAGAGACGAAAGCAGCAATGAGAGGGAGGGTGCTCGAGACAGCAAGCTCAGAGCCTCTGTGGCGGCGATATAAACCGATGGAGAGGGTTCGGGCGAGCAGAGGAGTTCAAGATCAGGGTTGTAGTGGTGATGGGAAGAGGGTCTTATTCTCGGGCTATGCATGAATGTCTGATAGCATGGGTCCGCTAGCGGAAACAGTCGAGATATCTACGGGAGATGCACATCGCTGCCCCATTCACTAGCGACAAGGGCGTATTCGAGGGAACAGGGTTGGTTGGATTGGGGGCAGGACGAGAAAAGGCTTAAGAGAGGACAGAAGCGACTTCCCCACTCACAGCTCTAGGCTAGGACCTACTGCGACTGGATCCTGGTACATAGCAGAGGTGGCATACTAAACCAAGGTATGATGATACATACTTTAGACGGGTGGAAGTGGAAGTGGAAGTGGACGTGGAAGTCGAGGTGGAGGGTGGACGAGGGCTGGACGAAGGAGGATGGCACTACTATCATGCTTCCAACGTGCCGTAGCCCGAATGAATCTATCTATCTGATGGGGCGGGAAAAGGCCTGTGATAGACATGCTGGCAGTTAACCTAGTTAGTTGCTCGGGTTTCTGTGTGAGGACGGGGCAGAGTGGACAGGGGCGGATGGAGGATGTAGGACTTTCCTCCCCTCTCCATGTTCCTTCATGTTGGCTGTCGTTCTGTGTGTCTGTCTGTCTGTCTGTCTGTCCGTCCGTGAGGGACACGAGTCAAGCAGAGTGAGTTGGGAGACATGGAGAGTACAAGGCCTACCTACCAGAGAAGGAAAGCGAAGAGCTGACTGGCTGGGTAGCTAGGTTAGTGGCAGCTGGAAGGACCTGTGTGGGTGGTGGATGGGGTCAAAGCTTGGCACCTATCAATCCATGTCGCTACCCTTGTAGCCCATCGCCGGTCCATCTTAAGCGCTTCCAACCACTTACTGTCCTTAGCGTTCGCTAGCGGGACCCCGTAGGCTACCTTGCGGTACTTGGCGATACTTGCCCAAACCAAGCTGCGGGTCGTCGAGAGAGCCTCGAGGTACTTACTTCTAAGACACCAAAGGGCCATTTTGTCCGACGACGCGACGAGTGTCTTGGTGTCTCTCCCATCATGATCTACCTTGGTCACCGTCTTGTTCACATGACTGTGCAGTCTATTCACCCAACATCCCCATCTTGGTCCCCGTCGCACATCTTGAGCGCAATGCAATGGGGGAGGGAAGAGGCAATCAAATCTTGTCGGGCCACATTGATATAGTTTTGATTCGGATGGTGTCTGTCATGGGCTGTGCAGACGGGGAGAAGAAGGAATTAAAAAAAGAAAAAAGAGCTAAGGTAGCCAGCCTGCTTTACCTACCTACTTTAGTTCTGCCACAGCAGATACTATCTGATGAGGCTGGCGAGCTACTTTTGCAAAAACTGCCACCCAGACCAGCAATGGCCTCGCTGATGGCTGCCACCAGAGGTGGGCACGGTTCCTAAGGGGGTGTTGGTGTCGTAAGTAGCAATAGAACACAGAAGTGAAAGAGAACGAAAGAGAAAAAAAAAGAAGAAAAAAAGCCAAGATCGACGCCGTGGCTTCGGGTTTGGCATGAGCCACTTCCACTCTCTCTCCAGTTGCCAGGTCGCCAAATTCTCGGTCAAAGAATAGCGCGGGAAGGCGAGCAAACGAGGTTTTATCAGACCTGCCTGTCAATCGGTATCATACGCCACCTGCCAGTCTTTTATCCGTCTGCCCTTGTCGCTGCAGGCGCAGTTGTACCATATCGTATAGCCAGCTGCCTCTAGCAAACAACCACTCTCTGGATAGGCAACTCCCCCCTTTTATTTTAAGACATTGGGCTCATGGGAGACGAGCGTATGTGGTCGCATGCAGCTGTTGATTTGATCGGACAAGACGCTCGCTGCCCCGACCCTTGCCGAAGGGCTGTGCATTGCATTTGTGTTACCAATCCCGTTTTTCTTTCCTTTCTTTCTCTCTCTCTCGCTTGTGGAGAGAGAGTGAGAAGAAGAAGGAGGAGGAGGTGATGGAGGGATGGGCAAATGGATGGATAGGATGGAGGTGCATATTTTGGCAACGCCCCCCATGTTGAGTACGGGTCAAGCCTAAATTCGAGCCGTTGCGATGGCTGCAGCTACGGTACAGTACCAAGTCGGAACCGCACCGGAGGGGTTGTTGCATGTTATGCATGCCCAGGATTTGGTGGTGTCTGTCTATTTCCCCGCGTGGCTGAACTGATGTCACTGCGCCTGCACCAGTGCTGGGCCCCTCCCTCATACCCTGCAAACTTCTACTGATTGACCGCAAACCTGGAAACTGCTGTGCGACCCCGTAGGCTCGTATCATGTCACTTTGTGGCGTCCTGGAATCAGGGATGTTCGTCATGAGATTAAGTAATGAAGGCTGATTCGAAAGCCAATATATTCAATTAAATACGGGCTTCTCCTGGCCCTTGTTTTGAGAGGTCTCGGCCCGAGCCCGTAAGCAATAACGATGCAGGCCCGGCAAGGTGAAAGAGCGAATGAGCCTGCGCCGCCAAGGTTAAGCACTGGGTGCTTACCAGATGCTTATCAGATGCTGGTGCTTATCAAGGGTACTCAGAGCTGATACGACTCTCGATGCCTTGGGCTGGCTGCATGTACGTGTATGCTATTTCCTAGCAAACTGCATGACCGGCTTTTCATGATGGCTGCATCCTCGGGTTGTGTGCCCCCATCAGCCTAGCGAGCGAGCAGTGGGAGTGAACACACATTGATCACCATCTGTCATTTCAATATCGGAAGATCCCACCGTAAATCTCGAGGAGAATTAGGCACCGTCTGTTGGCTGTCTACATCTGCGTCTGTGCATACATACATACTCAAAGTATGTATATCATCCGGGTAGGTTGGCAGTTCGTTGCTGGTATGCTGGGTGATCCATTGCGAGGAGGGGAAGTGCTTGCGGCTAAGATGGGCAACATGGCCAGTGTCGAAGAAGTGTTCGATGATGCGCCTGAACGCCCTCCTCATTGGAAAACCAACGACACATGATTGATGTTGAAGAATTGCTTCTGTGCCGTGCCGCGCCCATGCATCTACCTGATTAGGGTATGTCCTTTCTCAATTCCAAAACAAGGTGCGGCAGGCGAGAATAGATGGATGAGCAAAAGCAAGGAACTTGGGAACGAACTTGGGACGGTAGGACGGGAACCAAATTAGGCTCGAGCTGGTGGGAGGTCGAATGCAGCACAGGCGCCCGTTTCTTTGCAGGGCTGGCACTGGCCTTGCGGGCGCGGTCCATTCCATATTTAGCAGGGGGCTTGGAGGGGCTGCAAATGGGAATGGGAATGGGACATGGACCCTGCGCTAATCTTCCCGTACTTGATATGTACTGTATTCGCATTTGTAGTGGGAGATAGCAAGCAACCGCCTTCGCCATCACATCACATCACATCGCCAGGCGGGGCCATATTCTTTCTCCTTGCTGAGAACTATCCCAAACTCATACCTTATCGGCTTACATATTATTGCATTACCGTGTACACGTAACACCAGATCTCCAGTGCCATGTGTACGTAGGGAAACGGCACATCCATGGCAGAGAAAGGTAAGGTAGAGATGCATGAGTAGCTGGTTGTTTACCTCGCGAGGAGACTCATTACAACGGGGAGCAGCCTGGCGCCACGTAGGACTGTGCAGATATATCGAGTGCTGGCATCGAAGAAACATGGGTTCGTGAAGTAAGTACCTGCCTGTATCGGCTGCAGATTCATTCACCCGGTACCCGGCCAGCATGGGAAGTACTGCCGACATACCAACAGACACATCGCGAGTGTTTCACGCTGCCAACCTATGGATCTGGTGGGTTTTATTTAATACCTAGCTGTGTATATCGCTCGACTCAACTTGACATCATCACAAACAAAGAGCGTACCCCCCTGGAGATTAACACCCTGGAGGGGTGGCCACGCTCCAAGACAAGTACATACATAACCCGATGAAGACTTTGACCTCGACTCTGAGTCACTTCCGAATAGCGGGCGTTCTTGGTATGATGAGCAATAGACAAAGCACACCCCGTGTCCTCCTAAAGCTGAAGATATCTTCATTCGTTATGTTACTGCCCAAAAAGCCGTGTGAAATATCTGCTCTGTTATTTTGCACCAACACGTAATGAAACCCCCACGTCGCCGGCGCGTATGATGTACCATCGCCAGTTTAGGGGATAGATCTCGACAATCTTCCGGGTGATACACACTCTTTCTTAGACTCCGGAGCGGGCATGCCCAACAGGGGGGGGACTTTGCTCACAGTGCGACGCTGCTCGGTACGATGTATGTAGCCAACAAGTGCAGTGGACCCGGACCAATGAAAACACACTCAAATTAGGGCCGAGACTCTAGACATGCAAGGCTAAGAAGAGGTGAGAGGCCAGGTGAAGGAAGTGAAAAGGCAGGTTACAATATTGCTATCCTCTGTTCTTGCAATGCTGCGGTTGCTCGACCACACCACCTCTTCCCTGGTTCCTCTAGTAGTAGCACGGACGGAGTACGGAAATGACATATGCACAGAAGTGCGTGTTAGTATATTCGGCTCGGAGCTTTCCAGGGCCTGTAACGAGAGAGACCCCAGAATTTGTGAAGGGGGAACCTAGCAGAGTGGATTCGGAATTGAATCCCATTTCTTAACCCCACTCGCAAGGAGCTTCACTTACTATGTTACCTTGCATACATGTATGTATCTACATGTAGTCTCGGTAGGCGGGTTAGTAGTAGGTGCAAGTAAATATCTGATTCTGTCGTGCGTACTGGCGGGCAGCATAGTATCGCAGCATGTATGATGAGCGAGGAGAAGATGCGAAACCCTCAGCCGCCCTTGGTCTACTGCAAAACATACCAACTAGTGCCGGTTCCTATCACGGTAAGACAGGGCTGTCTTATCAATGAATCGCTTGGACGCGGCATGCAATGAGCTGCTACTATACACTTAGGAAAAGGTGTGTAGCCTACAGTGCTAGGGCACGCGCTAGTCTCCAAAGGCCGGCTACTACTTACTTCTCACAGAGTCGGCCAAACACCGACAATCCTCTCCGCACTCTATTTGTTTTCTTTCGTGGACACACCCAAGAATTCACATACGAGGCCGTCGGACCGTATGACTTTCTCTGCGTAATGTCGTCACTGCTATGAATATGAGCCAATCACTCCGTCAACAGACCCCCCCGTTGGCTCACTAGTCTACACGGCAAATCGAAGCAGTTACAGGAATACATACTTTACCTACTTACTTATCTGCAGTACAGTACTCGAAACAGCCAGGTCTGTATGTCTGAGACTGGCCTTCTAACCCGGCTATGGAGGGCATACGGATGGATGGATTTGCGTTGGGGTGGCTCGGCAGAGATGACCGGTTTACCGAATGAGGAAACCCCTTGTTCTATACTGGAAAAGTGATTGGGAGCAGAGAAGAACCTGGGGTTTCTTCGTGCGACATCACGGCTACTGACAGGCGAATATTTACACAGACATGCGCACAGTCACGAGGGAGGTCGCTTCCCCGCCCCCGTATGACGAGATAGCAGAAGACTGTGTGCAACACCACGGGTTCGAGATCAAGTGAGATCTCCAGCTTCACCGAAGAGAGAAAAGGACGAGGAAAAAAGAAAGAAAAAGTCTTTTGCTTTTGCCAAATCATTTCGTTCAGTCTGTGCTTGACACATGGGCATAATGCGGGTACGACGCACATTAAGCTTCCCAAATGCTCCAAGTTGACCCGCAATGGTCCCCAACACAGCATACCTACTTACGCACAGTACATACTTGGTCAAGTCAGCAGCAGCCCGACTATTAGTATTAGCATCGCACCGAAGCACCGATCCCTACCTATGTCGTATAGTAGTGGGATGGAGTCTCTCGAAGATCCACGAAGATCCACCGAGGTCCACTTGTATAATACCGTCGACCTATGCACATGGTGGTGCATGGAGTTGTGAGCGTGAGGGTTGAAGATCCACTCCCAACGCTCGGCATCAAAAGTCGTCGGCTCTTGATCAAAGCCCTTTTCATTAAGCAGACACGGCACAGGCCTGGGAGCATGTCGTACTTCAGGCTATCTGGGATGGCGTTCCATTCCCCTATCCCATAGGACGGACCAACTCCCATTGGCTTCCGCAGTGCTGTCACGCTCATAACTCGCCTGCAGGATCATGTTTCACTACTCTTACATCGGTAGCTGAGTCTTTGCTGATAGGATAGGGGAGATGATTATGCATACATGACGGAGAGCTGACGGCTGTCTCTAGCACTCGGCCGAACTGATTGATCTGCGGCACCATCCAATCAAGCCGGCGTTGCGGTCCGTAGCTGACTTGTCTGCTTTTTGATATCTCCCACAACCTGAGTCGGAGAGCCCACTCTAAAGCTACAGGCTGTTACCCTATACTCTAGTGACTAAGGTAGCAGTCTGCACATTATCCTAGTTGACTGGGCGGGCAGATGGGGGTTTGCATGGTAGGTACCCAAGTACATACAAAGTAGTTGCACGGCTAATGCAGTACTTGAGAGTACCAAGTCTCTGCCCCTCTATACCCCTCCTCTCCAATATGTCCAGTCCATCGCGGAACCAGTCTTGTCCAAGCACTGGTTATCACGGTGAGAGGCCCTGTTTGACTGAAATGGCCTTTGTGAATCCAGATCTTGACTCTTGTGTATACATACGTGTAGTGGCCGCGCCGATATGCGACTTCGTAGGAGCCCCATTTTTCGGGGTCACTCACTGCCTTTCGATGTCTAAGACCTGGCCCTGGGATACTGGGTTTTTACACACACGTACGGCCCCAAACATGACAATAAGTAAGTACCTATAGGTAAAGTAGGTAGAGATGATGCGTGTATTTAAGAATCTTACTGAGAGATATCGTTACATCTTCCTTTTCTTTTTCTCCTACCTACATACATTGCAAATATGCAGGCTGCACAGTGGGTTTTAGGTGGGAATCGTCATGGCCAACATATCCTACATATGCTCGGGAGATCGCCATGCCGCTTCCCATTTCGCTCTTGAATGCATCATCACCCTCACAGACAGAGCTCGTGTGTGCTGGCTAATGGCCTTTCCACTTCATCGTCGTACTTACAGCACAGTACCCTAAACAAGACCCGTAGATAAACCCACAGAAACTCTACCTCACTGCTGGGATTATTTGTCAACAGCATCTCAGATTAGCTCACGTCGCTTTTCGTGTCAAGGTGGAGCGGATCAATCTAACCAAGTTGGTTAGCAGCGTCGCCAAATCGAATTTAAACCCCGGAGAGGCCAATTTCTCAGCAATTGATAGTTGTGACGCACTGCCTCGCCGCGACGAGCCCCGTGCATCCGAGCCCTTCGGGTTTATTCCATTTTCACAACGCACCATGCGCTGTCTCGAAATTACCCGCAGGCAAGCTCTCTGTTGTTTTACGCCTGCTTCGCCATGTGGTGATGCCCCTACTACTACATTGGATGGCGGTGGCGGGCAAACCCCGGTGCGATCTTGACCGAGGATAATCCCAGATCTGTCTCACCGTGTCTGTGCAATTTGACTCCAAATATACCCTACCCTTTCTTTAGGACTCCCGCTGTGGACTCCGCCACCAGTTAACGTCAGCACCGTCAAGACCCAGCCTGCCAGCCTTCCCTCCGCCGCGCCTCGTGTGGATTCGTCTAAGCTCTAGCTGGTCGCGCTGGTCTCTTTAGTTCGGACGAGAAACCGGTCTGGCCCGTACATGATCTATCCAGGCGCTGCTTGCTTCCCGAAATGGATTGGCAGGTCGAGATACGATATGGAGAGGATGAACTTGGTGTCCACAATTCGGCAGTGATCATCGAGGTTACGACAACAGTTGCGCATGTGATTGATCATCGATAATCGCGTCGCAGCGATTACGAATCATCGAGCATTGCTGGAGATACCGTCCTCATCCTCCTCAGAGCAAGTAAGTCTTGGCACTTGTCCGTTGTACAGACGTCTTGTCCGCATCTGCTGGCGAGCCCGGCCGTCTGCCCGGCCTTCTGCCCGGACCAGACTGGTCTCCGAGACGCCATGATGGCAATGTGTCCGCAAATCCGATTGCCGACACCGGGTATGTCTTACGCCTTGGGCCGCTGATCTCCCGCCTCGATAAAGGCTGCATCGCCGGGGTGTCCTGGGTGTTACTGGCTTTGGTAGGGCTTATCTTTGTCTGGTGACTTCCACCATACAGAATGCTAAAGAATGTAGTTAAGGGAACCCTAAGCTCGCTAACACTAATGACAGGAGCTACGGCCAAGTCTCTATTCTTACGATAGCCACCGTTCTATCACGCTTATCAACAGGGTTGATCCCCGCGATGCCTTCACCGCTTTAGGAAGTTTTCCAACGGTCGAGGCTGTCGACCCGTGTCAACAGTCTGATAGGTTCACAGGCCATACAGAAGAGGAGGGGGAAAATAAGATACCCGCGGCCGATACGAGCACCGCAGCGAATTGGCATATTCTCCGCTTCTTCATACTGGCAGCACATAACCAATCCAGATCTACAATGTCGATCGCGATCCGAAGCACCACCGGGTACAACAGTCATGCGCTGTCTACCACGCTCCTGGCTTCAAAACCTTTCATGCGTGTCTCGTGAACTTATCGGTTTTGGTCAGGCATTAACGTTAGAGTTAAAGTCTCTCAAGGCATGTTCTCTGGCTTGGTCGTGTCTCTGCCTGCACGTTGCTCTCGCTGTGCCAGCCCCGCGGTAATCTAGCTCCGAACTCTATCGCAGATCAACCATCCCAACCTACAACTAGCATACGGTGATCAATCCAAATTTGGCCTTATTGTATCAAGTGACTTGCAAGTACAAGCCTTTTCGAGGCCATTGTTCAGTCTATATCTACTAACACCTTCGCCACAAGCCTTGCCCGCCATCTGACACGATGGAGTTCTTGGAGCTAATTCCAAGTCTACAACGGTCACGTCGCTCGATAAGCACCGAGAACCACACAGACTGTCAGCCTTCATTCTTTTCCTGAATCGAGGGTGTGTCGTTTACAGCAGCTTTTGCCGGTCCCAGTAGCATGGGACGAACGCCACCCAATTGCCCGCGAATGTCCCTTCTGCAGGTCTCGTGGTAAAGAGTTGCATGGGACAACCCATCATAGGCTTCACGCATCTTAAGGTTCATCCGAGCTGGCCCATAGCCGACTCTTCTATTCCGATCCGACGGCCTGGCGTGGCCGACGAACGTTATGCATGCAGAATGATGCCCAAGTATGCGCAGGGCAGAAATCATATGACAGGACAATAACCGCAGAATGCGCCGTTTGTAGCTCGTACCAGCCACCCTATTTGCCTTCGTTCTTCGAAAGAAAGAGAAGAAGAAAAAACGAAGATGAGAGACATCAGGGCTCGAACAAAGTCAATCCAGGCTTTGGCATAGTGACAGGTCGGCTACTGGAGTATGTCGGCACCATGCTGCTGTCAATATGCTGTTTCGCTGTCAGGTACATGATGCCACTCACTACCCTACCTCGTTATGATATCCAAAGTTCATGGTTTCAGGGGGCCGCCATAGGCGGTAGCTCGAGTGAAAATGCCTGAGTAGCCGTCGGGCTTCAAACCAGTCCACTGCCTGCCCTGAGTGTTGCTTCACGTTCTGCTACATCAAGACTGCGGGGAATACAGGATGATTATTGCGTCGGAGGAAAAGTTCCAGCCTCTGTTATTGGTTCCTGGCCTATGTGAAGGGATACATCCATCTCCTTCGTGCGGCCAATCATGTCCTCCTGCTGCCCTCCGGGGAGACAGGGATCTTGGCACGGAACTGTATTTCGCAGAGGCTAAGGTTGCTTTTGCTCAGTGATGTGTACTTGAGGTCAAAGCCGATACCTGTCATGGCGAGTGAGCATTTTGTCGGAGAATTAGAGGCAAGACAAGGGACTCTCACGTGAACCAAGCAAATGGCCTAGAACAAAACATTGTCGTCATTCCGAATCTGACTCTCCGTGGTGGCGCTGTCTCGTCTCGGGTAACATGCGTCCCATGACGGGCGACACAAAGGTAGGTAGAAACAAAACTGCCAGAGCGGTGACACGGCATGAATGGCGGCTCCTAGTCTGCGCGA
This sequence comes from Apiospora pterosperma, assembly GCA_019976485.1. Taxonomy (NCBI): domain Eukaryota; kingdom Fungi; phylum Ascomycota; class Sordariomycetes; order Amphisphaeriales; family Apiosporaceae; genus Apiospora; species Apiospora pterosperma. The sequence continues at coordinate 742,484 of JAFBMP010000009.1, forward strand.
GCTCAATCAGGAGGTCATCGTGGTTGGCCAGGCACAGAGTTCCGCAACCCTTTTCTAGGGCTGGCGTTCATGTCCCCTCGCTGCATCGAACTGTCGTATTCTCCCGGGCTAGGCAAGGGGGCCTGTTGACGTGTCGCCCCCCTCCGGACAAGAAGGAAGCTTATTATGATGTATAGTGAGACCCTTCCGCTCCACTATTGCTCACGGAGGCGTATGCAGCAGCAAGACTCCCGAGACAGTTGGAAATGCACACGTCTACTAGCTACACGCCAAGCTGGGCTACCGGTGACTACTTACTGATGACAGCAGCAACTATCCTCAGACATGCGTGCAGGAGTCGGAGGAAGTGCATGGGTACTCAGCCCTGTCCAGCCGACCTTCTACTCATTTCATGTGCCCAGGGAGTATGTGTAACGTGGTAGTTTGCCCTATAGGGCGTGATCTCATGTCTCGCATCTTGCAGATTCAGAAGAAGATCTAAAAGCAAACAAGAAGGAGCCCAGGGGGGGCGAAGAAGACTTCCCACGAATCAAATGCCGTATTTCTCGTGTACCAAGATGGTGTGGTGATCAAGAGGTAAATAAAGTACATTTCAAGCCCCAATGGAATGAATCTCTTATACATAAACCTAAAATAGTTATCATTTTGCTTTGAGCAAATGAACTCATCTAGCACATCTCGTCAGTATCCGTCTGGAGACTCGGTGTCCTCCATAAACACACCTAGGGAGTCCGGTATAGCAACTCCGCGCGAGAAACAATGCTGCGGAATGCGCTGGCGCCGAGCGCGGACCCCGAATGAGGCCGAGACAGAGACGTGTCGGCCCTATTAGGAATCTTTGCAACCATCACGATTGAAAAGGATATTACCAGCCTGCAGCACAGGGCTAATTAAACCTACTACGCTGTGAAATGAAACCCGGGGCACCACCATATTCATCCCAGACCGCCATTCCCCTTGTCGTTCTCGGCCCTTCTATACTTGGCATGGAGGTCTATCTGATAGTGAAGCGGCCTGGGAATGATGGTACGCAGCATAATGAATGCCATTATTCGTATTCGTTATCGTTTGGTCTACTGCCAGCACCGCGAGCGCCCCATGCGGCTCCTTCTCCCTTCACTCCCCCCTTGAGGCGATACAGGCCAGGGATAGTATAGCAAACAGGCTGCAGCCGAAACTCAAAATGAAAAAACTGCAGTCTATTCGACAGATGACATGGGAACACGTCGCTGTTGCCAATCAGTCCCTATCCCCCCCTTTGCCCCCCTTTGCCCCCCAATATTCCCGTCCACGTAACTACAGTAATGGGGATGGGGCAAAGGAATCAGCAACAGTCCTTCCCATTAGACGAGGCTCTTCCGAAGACAAACCATCGTCATGCCCCATTTTTTGCCCGTGGCGTCCGTTTCGAGCCAGTCATGGCGCCGCCTCGCGTAAATCTCATAACCGCGTCTCGTGTACCAATCTTGGTTTGTTACCTGTGAAGTGCGTTAATGCTTTTGTTGGACAAATAAAAGGGTATCACTCTGTGTGTTCTGTCTTGCGTAGAAGTTGCTCATGTCCGTTTTGTAGGTTGAAAAAATAGGGGACAAGAACAGGATGAGCGGAGAGACTCGGGAAAAGGGGGAGGCAGCGCAAACATTATTCTATGACTATTACATGAGGAACGCATAGATCATTCGTGAGAGAGAGAGAAAAGGAGAGAGGGGGAAGGGGGAACCAGAGGACAGGAGTTGGGGATGGCCCCAAGTTTCCTGCCTCAGTTCAGCTTCGGCCAATACATCCAGGCGAAGCGCGCGAGGTTGTAAGTGCAGGACAGTTGCGATGAATGACGACTCACCTTGAGCATCGGGCGGCCCAGAGCGATGCGCCGCGGGCTATCGGCCGCAACGTCTTCGTTGCAAATGGTATCGAGAGTCATCGTCTTGGCTCCGAAATCTTCTGCCGCCATTCTGTCAACCCGGAAGAAAACAGAGTCATTGTTAGCACACATGAAGAAAGGAGGGATAGGTCAACATCACCCCCCCCCCATGAAGGTATGTCGTTGTACATAGGAGTGTATTGTGGACAGAGGGGGAGAGGGGATGGGATTGGGAACCGACAGAAAAGAAAGCAGACTCACCGTTCACACTCGTCCACAGCGGCGCCGCCGATGCCCACGCCCTGCATCGCGCGCGAGACGTAGAAGGTCGTCAGAGAGTAGACGCCCGCGGCGGCCGACGTGCCGAGCACGGGCTCGGCGTTCCAGCCGTCGAGCGAGATGTGGCCCACGGGGAGGAAAGACGCGCCAGCGCCAGCGCCAGCACCAGCTGCCGCCCCCGCCGGCCCCGCCGCCAAAAGGTCCGGGTGCGGGGTGTGCGGCCGGCCCAGGACGCCGCCGCACGTGTCCCGCAGCGGCGCGGCCTCGTCCGGGAACTGGGCCTTGTGGGCCGCGAGGCGGGCCGCGGTCGCGGGGTGGGAAGGCGGGAGGACCTAGGGGGGGCTTTGGGGTTAGTTACCTATCAGACGTGCATGCGTCGGTGGGTGGAAGTGGGGGGGGGACGTTGTTGGTGTTGGTGGCAGGCATGGAGTGGCCCCGAAAGGCATAATCGATCGGCACAGGAACGGGCTGGGGCGCACTTGCGAGTGGAGGTAAAGGGGAGGCATAGAGAGAGAGAGAGAGAGAGAGAGGGAGGGAAAAGGAAGCTAGCTAGCCAGCTCCACTCACGATCCAATGTAGGCCGATCTTCCCTTCTCGCTGCAGAGGCCGCCAGCGCTCGGCGCCGTCCTGTTTCCAGCCGCACGCCACGCGCTGCAGCCTCATGCGCTCCACGTGCTCCGGGGAGTCCGGGTCCCACGGCACGAGGATTATGGCCGGTTTCTCGCCCGGCGGCGTGCCGTTCCCCTGAGCACCCGTCACGTCAGGGGTTAGCACAGCAGTAGCAGACGACGCCATAATCCTGCAAAGCGACTAGAGGGAGGGGAGACTATAATTAGCGCACAAGCAGTACCCCGAAGAGAATTGGAGCATATATAGTATACATGTAGGTCGTGGTTGCACAATGTTGGTATCGGGAGGAGCTTACTTATACCTGGATTGCTCACCGTATTTCAGTTGGTGTGTCATGCCTAGGCTGGAAGGGTTATTTGCATGACTCATTCGGTCGCTGGACGCAACCAAGCATCGCAGCGCATCACGTGACCTGGACTTTTGTTCGTCAGTTCTTACTGCGACTGTCACTCTTATAAGTAAGATTGCATACGGTTGAGTCAGAACAAGCAGTCGTGTCACCGTATTGAATCATTACGAGAGGTCGATATTGGGTCGTACTATATAGTCCATGGTAGCATTATATAATAGCAAGGAAGTCAATGGCTAGCTTTTCCAAACGCTCGGTGGCAACACATACGATTAATTATGGTCCTTGGTATCCATTCTGAATTTCGAGGGGATTCCTATAGTGAGCTAACGACAATCAGGAAATGTAATGGTTATAGGATCAACGATAAGAGGCGAAGAAATTAATAACACCATTTTTAAATGCTTTGATGCCTAATAAAACATTATATGGTTGGCTGAGTCTGAGGTATCCAAACCCCTGCCATCAGTAAGGAAGCTCTGCGAGACACCGAGTATATGGTATTGTGTTCCTAGATAGCACAACGGGGATTCGTCAGTGCCCCTTTCCATCATTCCATCTCCTTGATGCCGCTGAGCTGAGCTTTGGTAGACCAAGAACCCTGGGCAGCCAACCTGGCCTGCTCCTTTTGCCGCCTCAGCTCTCTACGCTTTGCGCCCGCAACTGGACCAGCCACGGTGCCCATGAGTACTAAGACAGCCATTGGTCAGTCATGTCCATCAACTCGGCAAGAGGCCACGAAGTACTTACCATCCCAGTAGCGGAACGAACTAGAATAGTTGCCGATGAAGTATCGGTGGTGATCATCGTGCCAGTCCGCGCCACCCCAGAGCGGCATCCAGTGGCGCATGCTCCACGGAAAGTCGTACCCGGAGTGAGCATCGATGGCCTGGAATTGGCGGAACACGACCCATATCAGGACCGTCCACAGGTGGACATTGCCGGTGAGGGCCCCGAGGAGGATGGGGGCCCCGATGGTCCCGATGCCCAGCAGCAGCGTCTCGATGGGGCTCGCGTACTCGGCGGCCAGGCCGAAGGGGGCGGCGTATTGGTGGTGGATGCGGTGCACGTTGCGGTACATGGGCCCCAGTGGAGGAGGCGGTGGATCCAGTAGTGGTAGGTGTCCTCGACGACGAAGCAGACGGCGACCTGGCCGGCCACGACCCGCCAGCTGGGGAAGGGCAGCTCGAGGCTGAGGCCGAACAGCTCGCACACGGGGTGGAAGCCGAGCATCAGGGGCACCTCGGCGAAGACGTGGAGCAGGAGGACGTACTTGGCGCACTCCCACTGCTGGGCGGCGGTGGGCTGCCGGGCGTCCTGGATCTTGTAGCGCCGGAAGAGGCCGGGGAGGGCGTCGGCGACGATCCAGGGAACGCAGCGGCCGAAGTAGACGAGCTCGTGCGACCAGAAGGCGAGGAGGCCCGTGGCGAGGACGGCGTTCTGCCAGTACGCGTAGTGCGCCCACCAGTACCGCTCCGCCGTCGAGAGATGGGGGTGTTGGGCCGCGGCGTAGGAGACGAGCTCGGCGAAGGTCGCAACGGCGGTGCCGTTCCTGCCCGCCGAGGGGGGCACCGTGCTGTAACGCCGAGAGGCCGTAGGTCAGTTATATGCGGCAAAGCTTAATGGAGAGACTGGGAGAGAAGCCACATACAAGTTGGACGCCATTGGCCGGGCAGAAGGGGGCTCTTTACAAGTGAAATCGGAGAGGCGAAATGTAATTAGTTGAAATCGAAGAAAGGTTGATAAAATCACATTAAATTAGAGACGTTGTTCTTGTATTCATGGACGCGTTGGCATCTGGAAGTTATATTCAGAGGCTATATCCCTATCAATACGAATACGAGGGACTGGTCACGGGGTTCAATGACACCCTGCGTGAGCTCACCCGGAAAGCTCGTTTCCGTGGGGAATTTGACAGACCCTGTGCCGTAACTTGCCCCCCGAACCTCTCCGGCGCCAGGGGTCTGATTGGCTCGTGTCTTGGTTGTCCGTCTTGTAGTATTCCGTCCAATGGAAGTCGATCATCGCCGATGCTCCACAAGCTCGACGAAACAAGAGAGAAGTTGGATGACTATGCATAATTAGTGTTGAGTCTCTGGGGGTTTGTCTGCGCTGTGTTGCCAAGCCGTGCCATCCCTGCATGATAAGATGTCACCCAAACTGGCTAATAAGCCCACGATGATTCATAGTGAAAGCGGGATGAGTGTTGTTTCCCATTGCTTTCACCGGTATCAAATCGCCAGCGACTATACACAGTCTAAATCAAGTATAAGGAGTGCCAAAACCTCCTTCGAATCGCCGTTGGGTTTGCTGTAATTATACGAAACCATGTGATCCATTCGACATCACCACTTCTAAAAGACCTCTAGTATACGAGAGGCTAGAGCCGAAACAGGTTCAGGGGGCATTGACTTACAACAGCAACAACTACTACTACTACTACCGCGCATTTCCATAATGACGTTCCCTATGATTCTCAAGTCGAAGTCGGACTACGTCGACATGGATGCCGACTTCAGGCCATTACCCAAGCACGGCCACCTCTCGAGGCCACACGCCGAGTACGCAGTCGTCCGGCCGGCCATCGACGCCGCCTACGAGCGCGTATGGGCCTTGCCCGACTTTGACGCGTTCCGCCAAGTCGGCCGCGGTGTCAACGCGCCCATGCCACCCGGAGGGCCGGACCGGGCCCGAGACGTCGTGACCGAGCTTCTGCAGTTCGCGGCGCGCGACGGCCACATGATCGAGCTGAAGGTGTACAAGTCACCCAAGGTGCAGAAAGGGGCTGCACTGATGCTCCGGATGCACGGTGGGGGTAGGCTTTTTATTATTATCTATCTACGCGATAAACTGTGCCCTCGGCCTCCATCGCTTACTGGCTGATCTTCCCTTGTCGGTGCAGGCTGGTGCGTTGGGAACCACGAGACCGATGGGGCAGAGAATGTCTACGCCGCCGTTCATCCGAATATGGTCGTTGTCAGTGTCGACTATGGACTGTACGTTCTGATCTCCATGGCCTACCTACTGACTACTTCTTACAAAGTGACAGAGCACCTGAGCATCCTGCTCCCCAGGCACCACGCGATAGCTGTGATGCGCTCTTATGGGCGAGTAAGCCACACAATGCAGTGTCAGTCCTCGGAATTTACCCAAGGCAAATATATGACCAATGAGCCATTGAGGTGCAAAGAGAACTCTCTGAGTTTGGGGACTAACCCGGAGAAGATCATAGTTGGTGGCAGCAGCGCCGGCGGCAATCTCGTGAGCTCCATCTTCATCCTCCCAGCTCCCATCGCTTACATGTGATTCACTGACGGAGGGCCCATCAGGCTGCGGCAGTAGCCATACAGGCCAGGGATCAGAACATGACCGGCATTGTGGCCCAGGTTCTGCACTTCCCCCAGACCTGCCACCCCTCTGCAGAACACGACCCTCCGCTCCTTTCCTCGTCCTATCCTTCTTGAGATCCAGAAGCTAACGCCGAACAAAACCCCTCCCGCAGTCATACAATGCGGTGGCAATGACGTACTGCGCGACGATGCCTTTGCGTACGCCGAGGCGCTGGAAGCGGCGGGGGTGAAGGTGGAGATGTACGCGTATGGTGGTCTGCCGCATTGCTTTGCGCCGGTTGTTCCGACGTTGCCGGAGACGCAAGACTTCTACGAGAGATACGATGCTTTCCTGGATAAACACGCGCGCTAGGGGAACTGGGACTTACGAAATAACATGAGGAAAATACTGGAAGATGTGCAGTTGCTTTGATATAAGGCGGGCACATAAAACCAGGTCGGCATAGCATACGATGTCCGCCAGCCCCTCTCTTGCCGTGGGGTGCGAAGTTCCCGTCAATAGAATACACAGCACTATATTTCTCTCTCGCTTTCCCCTCTCCAACCTCTCGTGATGGTAGATATCAATGGGGAAGACGCGCTCCTCGCGGAGCGGGATCTGGCGACACTTGGGTGGCAACTCGTAGCCATGGCTCCGGCGTTCAGCTTGGATGGGTGGCTGATTAACGACATTCTTTCTTTCGCTTCATTGGCCAAGATATGCCCGCCAAGCTCCAAATTATTATATCAACACAACAATATCTGGTAGGCTGCTACCTCCGCCGCAGGAGCCCGTCGTGTTGTCTGGCAGATGCGGGAGGCGACGCCGTAACTAGACCTTTCGGCAGCACCGAGAGCCTCTATACTGCATTAACTGCACTGATTCCTGTTTAAGGATTAGGTACTCTACTCCATTGTCACACACATTCGCCTCCTAGCTCGCTGTGTCAAAGGCCGGTGACTGGAAGGAGAAGCCCCGAAGCAGTGCATGTTCCGCTGCAGCTGCCGTTACTTCTTTGAGTTGCAAGGCAAAACACACAGACAATGCAACAAGACGAGCTAGACACTTTTGGGATATCCACGATCATTGAGGCACGCAACCGCCGCTGCGATCGAGGGGAGTTCTACCCACTATCATCTTCTCGGGTTCCATTCAAATGCCGGGCCCTAGCTTATCCAACTAAGGACGGAACGATGCGGGGCGCTTGATCTCCCTGCATGAAACTACTAATACTCAGCAAGAGCACTTGAGGGGGGTTGGAGAGGGGAAGGGGAATGGATTATGGACCATGAGGAGGGGAAAGTTCAAAGGATCGCCCTTTTTCGAGCTATTCCCGTATATGCAAACTATTGATTGGTAGATCTAGGCGCCTCTACGAAGAGATGACAAGATCAAGGTGGCATTATTACTGTTTGAGGCCACTCTCGACCATCTGAACTTGGAATAGTCAGTCCTCTTTCCGAGTCGTCCGAATCTATCTATCTATCTGGCTGCGAGAAAGGACAGACTTCGCCCGTGCAGATGCCCACGCTCCCCGCGGAGCTCTTACCACCTACAACTCCTTTGGTTTGATTTTTCCATATCGATTATACGGGACGAACGGATGAACCCAACCAGCACCCTCCTTCGTCTCCCCCACAGTTCAGACTTCTGCCCCAAAGGTCCCTAAGGTTCTAAGGTGCAGGTCTCCTTTGAGGGGTCGTCGTCCTTCGCCACAAGATAGATCCCAAAGTGGAAGAACAAGAGAGAGGCAGGCGAAAGAGAAGGGGCAAGAGGAGAAGTCGAGAGCGAATTGGTGCCAGTTGCCGTAGCACGGCAGCATTCTTTCTCCCCGGCGTGGAAAAAGGGGGGTCGGCATAGGTGGGGAAAGCAGCATCACACTATAAAAGGTAAATAAATGCATGGCTACTTCTACTTCTGTTGGCCGCTGCCGAGGCAGCTGAGCTGGCGGCCCGAGGCCATAGACAACGAAGTGATCCAAAGAAAGCCCTGGAGCTTCTGAAGATTATTAAATTGCAAAATCTTTTCCTTTGAGTAAAGCAACGTAGAGGTTGGACACCCTGAAACCGTTGGGCCATGACACCAAGCCGTGCCACCATCATGTGAAATGTATCGCTAAGCACCATGGTTGCAGGGACGGCGTCAGTGGTTTTTGAAAAACTTATGTATTTTACTCATTTTTTCTCAGTCAACAAGTAGCTCGTTACGATCGCAGGACCACAATCGTAACAAGCAGCGATTCGCAAACGGCTCGTATATGTCCGTGCCGGGTCTCTCATTTGTTTAAGAAGACTTTCATCGTCAGGTCCAATCGCAAACGACAAGCGAGCGTCAAATCCCAGCTAGCCAGCTCGTAACAGAAGTTACGACGCCTCACACCAGGCGCCCTTGTGGCACATGATCGTGCTCTCATAACCCCCAGTCTACGACCCGCACACTGCCACGCAGCCATATTTCAGGTACATGCAAGGGGCATTGAAGAAATATTTCCTCTCGTGTGCTGGCGGCTAAAACCGCCAGAGCTAAGTGGAGGGTCTCCAAATTGCCAAGTTTCAAAAAAAGAAAAAAAAGAAAAAGAAAAGCATCTCGTCAGCTGCCCACTTTTCTTCATTGCTGATGCATGTCTAATAACATTCAGACATGTCTCGTAGAACTCGGTCATCGAGGGTGTCTTCAAGTGGTAATAGCTTGATGCTATGTTTCGTCGGCTTTCTGTCGTCGTTCGTCGAAATCGGAATCGAGACATTAGGTAGGGAGTGCCGCAAGCAGTAGTTGCACAGAGAACAACTCGCTCTGGGTGGTAAACCTGAGCTCGCAAATCGATATCGCATGTCGTAAACAAGTAGAAACAATTGAAATCCATCATATGCCTGCCATACGCCATGCCATATCCGCCCCACGCCAGCTGGCCAAAAACGAAATCAAACCATAATAGGTCGCTATGCGTGGTATCATTGAACAGGAGGAAAGAAAGAGTAGGGAAAAGGACTTTTGTAACAGAGAATAAGCCGGGAAGGGCATCCCACACTTGGATTCAAGTCGGAGGCGGGTCGTTGCTTTGGTGCCTGCATTCATTACTGCTCCGATCCAAAGTCCACAAAGCTGTCCCAGGCACCATCGTTCATGCCGATGCCGGGTGTATCCATGCGGCTGAAGTCAAAATCGCCGTCGAGTGCGCCGTTGAAGCCATCCATTGGCGAATACAGTGCCGAATCTAGACCGTGGTCAATAGATTGGTAGGGGGAGCCAGGCTCACTTGGGACGCGACCCAGCTGAGCAGCGCTCAGCGTATCCAGCTTCAGCTCGTTGTCACCTGGGTGTTGGCCAAAAAGCTGGAAAGCTGATGGGTTGCTACCAAAAAAGTGAGGGGCCATGGGGTCATTCATATCAATGTTGGCCATCATCTTGACCTCGTTGGGGAGCTCCGAGGTGAAGATGGACGAAGTAGAATGCTGCAGCTGGGGATCGAGTGGGGGAAAGCTTGAGCCGGCGTCTGAAACGGTGTGCTCCTAGACTCGGGAGTACCCAGGTTTCCAGAAGCAGGTGACAATGCGGGAGGTGAAGAGACGGCGTTTGTCGTGGACGCTTGAGCGCCGGCAGACGAGGTCCGCCGGTCCCTGTTCCCATACTGATCACCATGACTCGTGGGAGACGCAGCCTGAGTGGGGGACGCAGGCGAAAATTGCGAGCTACCGTTGTTCATGAGCGGGCTCATGTACATGGACTGATTGAGCTGCTGCTGATACGCATTTGCGCTGGGGAACGACTCGCTGAACAACCTGTTTACTTCGTTATAGCGAGCCATGGTAGCCATGGCAGCCTGTGTCGTGATGTAGGCATTGACTCGGTGGTTCATAGCCGGCGAGTTCGTTTGCAAGTGAGCCGTCAGGTACTTGTATTGGCGCGGGAGGTCGTCTTCTTCCTCTTCGTACATCTCCTCTTTGATGACGATCTCTTCCGTGACCTTCAGACCTCGGCCCGTTCGTCGACGGTGGATTTCGGACGCCATCCTTGCCGATTGCACACGAGCTTCCAGGCTACGGTCTGCGCGTCTCGAAGCAGCAATGTAAGCTCGCTCCTGGTTCTCTTCGTGAGACCGCTCAGTCTACTCGTATAAACAGTTAGCTGTGTGAGCTCGAGGCATTGATGGGTGGAGCAGGAAAGCATGCCTTGAGGGCCTTTGCAGGCGGTACCCGGTCACCGGAAGGGCCGGGAGGCGTGGTTGCTGCTGTTGAGCTGTCGTAAGATCGTTTAGGCATGGGATCGAACGAAGACAGGTGATGTGGAGGAAGTTGTTAAGTAATTAATTAAATAGTTGGGTTGATTCACACAGCACGATCAGTGATGTGAGAGAGGAAACCAGTTTGAGCCCAGTCGGTATGTCGCTCTCGTACGGACGTTCTTGCGGCGATTGGTTCGCTTCAAAGAGGCGGGGTACAGAGAGTATGACTTGGGAGACACCACACCACAAGATGCAGGAAGTATGTTTCAATTGGAATATACTGCCGGTCTGCCTAGAAGAAGAAATATGCTTCGCTCTTGGCAGCTTAAGTCGATTGGCAATTGGTCGCCTTGATTGCTTAAGATGACAGGACGGTAAACCAAAGTAGACCACAGTAGACCGGGCGGCAGAGTACAGCGCGTGCGTGCGTGCGTGCGTTTGAGAAGCTGGGCGGCGATGGTAGTTGGTGGTATGTTGTTTGAATCGTCGGTATATTCCTCGAGGACCTGAAGCCAACGTTGATGACAGAGACTTCTAGTAAAGTTCTGGTGATTGCAACGAGATGCTAAGTGACTATAGAGCGAGAATCTAGTGGGAGAAGGGGAACAGATGATGTAGGAAAGGGTCGGCTGGCCAAGGGACAAAATCTATATATACAAAGGAGGAACTAGGAGCCCTCCATCTCCTTCACAAGCAGAAGCAACCTGTTGCTATGAAAGGTACGGCGGACATTGCAGCGTTCCTTGCAAGAAAGCATGTCGCTTCGAGGTTTCGAGGTACTCAGCAACCAGACAGGCCGATCAACCGCTGCGGCAGGGATCCCAAAGAATTTGATGCGGGAGCTCTCCACGAGGAAGCGATCGATCGAGATGAAGTCAGTCTGGGCCCAATGGCAGAGCATGTTGAGTCTGAGACGCTGCATGGATCAGGTCGCAGAAAGACATCTGATAGAGCACCAAGTAGCTCCAAGATAGGCTTAGCGGGCGTGCGGAGGGGGGGCGGGGGGACTGAACAGTCTGAACCCAATCTTTTTCTTTCCTTCTCCAATCTTTTCCTTCCTTTGCTGAACGTTCCTTTTGCTCCGGCTCCCCTCTTCCCTCTTCCCCTGTGCGTGCCCAGCGCATAACTACTAAGTAGACTAAGCCAAGTGCTTACAGGCTTTTTGTTTCCTGGTGACGGACACTACGTCCCCCAGTGACTGGAAATGACCTTCGAGCGACGATATGCGTAGCCGGTCACGAACATAGACGATGCAGCTCATGCCATATTCATTAGTACTTGTAAATCTAACTACCGGGCTAGCCAAAAGGCCTACTAGTATCCTAATGCCGTCTCGAAAAAGTCTGCCGCAATGTGGTATCGAAGTCTATTGTCGCGAGAGTTCCCCTTGTGTTCTGAAGAATTAGGCGCAAGGCCAAACACGGATAGGCTATGAAGGGATTGATACGTTATGGGATGAGAGTGGTGCCGAGTGTCCCTGAGCCTGATTTGATCCGACTTTACGCAACTCCTACCTCTCAATGGACGACGGCGTGCTGGGCAGTAACGACGATATTGCACAATTGTTACCTCACTCATTACTTGAGGTTCCCACTTAACCCACCATTCCGAGGAGAATTGACGGCTTCCGAGGGGGCACGTCAACTCATCCGTGCTCCGCCATCCCACCCATTTCCTTGGCAGCTTGGCCTGTTTTTTTTTCTCTGTCTTGCCCTTCCAGGCTTTCAGACTTCTTCCAATGGTAGCAATGCAGCATGCATGGCCCGTTGCGTCCGAGCTGCCACATGAATGTGCAGTATAACGGAGCATTGTGTCCACCCTCCAGAACGATGTTCGTCGAACGACTCGCAACTGAATTAATTGATCAGCTTGGAATGGAATCAATTAATGAATTCCATTCTACGTAACAAGTGGACCAAATGCTCCTCTCTGGCCCTCTATCTCCGACGGGCTTGTGTAACACCGACCGATTGCCCTCTTCTTTCCCGATTGTTGAGCCCAAAGCAGTGTACTAAAAGAATCGGTACGCCCACTGCCACCAAAACCCCAGTGGGGAGCCAGGTACTTTATCCATCCATCCATCCACCCAGCGGCTATTGATGGGGACTGACCCGGACCTTCGACTACTTCTACTCTGAGTACCACTAGTGCCCAGTCGGGGAGCTCGATTCTACTAATAATAATAAAGGGCAGAAGATAAGGGTTCTCCTACCTCTCGAGGGGTTCGCATGGAGTAAACTCTAAATGTCTAGTCAGGAGTTATCGCTTCTTGAAAGGTTGGAGCTTCTGGTTGGAGGAGGAGAGGAGAGTCCACATGCCCGCATGTCCGCACTGATGCGGAAGTGGAACAAGGAAGCTGCAGAGATTAAGTATATTGCCCAACATATCGTCTAATAACAATTGATATGTAAAGTGGCAGAGCGCTCTGTCAGTTAGTGATCGTAGCAAGGAGTACGTAGTACTATGAGATCGGATGTCGCACGCACGCACGCACGATGAAACCAACACACCTACAGGTTGCCACTGTTTATCGTCAACCCATTCTTTTCAAGGCTGCCGACGACGACGGCCTGGAGCCTGGAGCCTGGAGCCCGAAGCTAGTTGTACTGCTACATATGGTAGCCCGCGGGTCACAGAAGCGGCTCGCTGTTACCAACACTGAGTGAGGCGTTTCGTCGGCAATCTTATGATTCCCGGCCTGGATCTAGTAGTATGCTTCGCTTCGATTTGAGGACATGATAATAATAAGCGGAAAACTTAAAAGCCCGTTGTCCGAGTACATATGCGTTCTAAGCTAAGTACACTACTACTTGGCCATCAAGGCACCTGTGTGCGCAACATCGTTCGTTATTGGCTGCGATGCAACGTTATATAGCCCAAGGATGAAGAGCTGTACATTTCACAAGGCTCAACAAGGGTGGTGGGGCGTAGAGATGTACATGTAGAGGCGTAGATTGAGTGCCAAGCAGCCGAGTTGAAGCTATTGCCGGCTCTGCTTACCCCTGGCTTTCAGCCCTGCTAACCTACTAGCTTAGCGATGAATAGCAGTTCGGCCACGTTTGGTACATATTGTCTTCGTGATACTTATCCCGGGAAGCAGCATCTTACGACCCAAGTGTTGCAGTCTTGCGGCCTAATCATGCTTGCACTTTAATGATGCTCTGGTTGGCCCCTCTGTTTACTGGACATACAACCATATGCAAGAGAACCCTTCTTTCTGTGTAGTAACCGAGTCCGAACACTTTTTATCGCTGGAGTGAAGGAAAAGCATGCCTCAGCCAGAACCCCAGCTACCAAGCAGGATCCTTGCTTTAATGATCAGCTCTCAATTGTCGATTCTGACGTCGTTTCCCCAGGACCATGATTGTTGGCGGTATGGGGCTTGCCAGCGACACCAAATGGGACCGGCAAACGCAGATGAGCCTTGGAGCCAAGCTCAGTTGTTATGAATGGATGGTCCAGTGGTCGTGGTCCAGTGGAGAGACAGGCGGATGCACCGGACTCGCGCTCCTTCTTACTCAGCCCTGTGGTTGCAGGAAACAGCTGGAAACAAGGAAAATTGAGGGTCTTCCGGAGCGAGTGGTCCGGACCAAAACATCCGGCAATAGTCACAACACTATGAAGTCAGAAAGATACAAGATGCTCTAACAATTTTCTTCAGCCCATGTTGCTCCAGTTTTCATTGAGCATTCTCCATCTTTGCTCTTCTCGTGGCTTTATAAGCACTCGCCACAGTAAAGTCGGCATTCGGTGGATTACGTGATACTCTTTGCTAGGAAAACCCATCCCGCCCGCACGCACGCCCGCTCCTCTTTCGGTTTGCGATGCTTCTCGCTGTCGATCCCTGCCCTAAATAGATCAATCGCCACCCAAACCTCGATCCCTCGAAAAAGAATCCCATGTTTTGGTAGATGGCATTTCGACTTGTGTTCCCGGTCCTGCCCCCAGATCCCCATAAAAACTGCCCTGCTTTTCCAATTTCTTCGCACATAGCGACGTAATACCAGCCCACTCACGCACCTTGACACAAATCAACGAGCTCTCCGAGCTATCTGCGAGCTGGGGAACCATCCCGCATACCCGGATCACTCCTGGTTTGGTCAGAACGCACTTTGGCATTCAACGTCTTCGTCCTCGGAAAAGGAGTTCGTTCCTCTTTGGCACAACCGATCCTCATCATTCACTTGCAGAGGTTGTGTCTGCCATCGAACCGTATCTGCCAGTAGTCGGGAAGAGAGGTTCATATACCGTCTGCTTATTAGGCCGAGACATCATAGTTCCGTCAGGGCTCACAGGAGCCATCAGGAGCCATCAATTTGGCAGCAACCGGGCTATTCTCGTGTCAACCTAATGTCGGGTCTGGACATCGCCAATTTTGTTCCGGCCTTCTTCTGCAGCCTCCTCCTACTAAGCGCAAGATCTCGTGTGAGAGTTTAAAGATTCGGTTGTCTTCAATTCCCTCCCTGGCGTTTAATTATACGTGCTTTCCCGCTCGAGGGATATGAATCTATTTCAAGCCATCCACAAAAGTATAGATCCAATATCTCCTGCTAAGACAAGATCCGATTCGCCATTGCCGAATGGGCGTGACGCCGCAAGGCTTGCATCTTGACGAGTCTGCGATAGATCTCGATATCTCTGCAGCAGATCTCGATACTGACAACGCAGCCAAGGCTAAGCACAAATAGAATCAACGACGGCCCTTGACGCTTGAAGTTTAGCGCTCCGGCCAGAGTCGCCCGTCGTTTTGACGACCCGCCCGGTAGACCCATGGCTCAGCCCCCTGGCCACGTTCCTGGGCAACGACCTGAGTAGTCTCAGTACACTATAACAGGCAACCCGTGACAAGAAGGTGGCAAGCCGGTGATCTCATCCCGCACTTTGCAATCCTATATTGTGGGAAGTGGTGGAGGCCGCTTCCGCAGCCTTACCGTTTGGCACATACGACCAACCCTGGCTCATCTCTCTCGATTGTTGAAAGCCTATGCGAGCCACGCCCATCAAATTAGGTGCTTGCTTTTTCTCCATCTCGCCACGCCATTCGGTCGGGTAATCTCCTCCCGCCGCGGCGCCCCAATAAGCACGTACAACCGAGACAACAGTATGTAAGATCCCGATCTAGATCAAGTGGATCGCTCCAGATCGCTGGGTCGAGCAACTGAGATCGTCTGTCGCAGCTACATAGGTATCTATTTAATGCCACTGCTTGTAACCCTATTCGACAGATTAATTGGGTGGTCCAATGCATGATCCAAGTACTGCGCACATTGCGGTGACGTAGCTGTAGATACAGCCGGGGAATGCCCATCGCGTCCATCCAGATATCGGCTCTTTTTCAACATCCCCTGTCGTCCAGGTACTGAACACGCCAAGTCCTACATGGCTCAGCAGGCGGCCCCTAACGGGTTTTCTTTCGTTCTCTCACCTAAACCAAAAAAAAGACGGTGCCATGTGTGAGTGACGTGGTTCTGAGTTTGCGTACTGGGAGTGTTTTAGTAACTTTGCCTTTAGCCTCACTGTAGCGTGTAGACGGTCCCAATTTAGTTTGGACGGCAACGACGACACCTTCTGGGATAACACAAACGCGATTTCATTTTCTAGATATATGACTGTCCATCGACTGAAATCGCTTCCAAGCTGTCGGTCATTCCATCTCCGACTCGGCGATTATACAAAGTAAAGTTTGGCAGATGACTGCTTAAGTAAGTACTTATCGTGGATCTCAAATGAACTTCTGCCATGCAATGTCGCCTGCATTTCTATGGCTTCAGTTGGTCGTTGTGAGAGTGCTCACAATGCCGCTTGGCGATATTCGCCCCCTGAAAGATAGAAAGCCTCAAGACTCGCTCGTTCTATTACTGCCCCTTTGGATGGAACCTTCATTAGCCTTCTCGGCCTGGGGCGGAAGTTGGAAGATGGTTGGCGGCGGTAGACAGCATAGCCGCAGTCCGGGGAGAAACCGATGAAGCACGCGCCCGGCCCCGACGCCAGTCGAGGACTGCTTCACTCTATAGCGCTGGCCGCTGAATGGTGGGGTCGACGTCACTACCTCCGTGGACCCGACGCAGCTGGGCGTTCATGAGCGACAGAGCCGGCGGCGGGCTCGCGGCCGCCGTCGCGCTGATGGCAAAGGGCCGCGGTCTGGCCTCTGGAGTAACCCGCGTGCTGTGCATCTGCCCCAGGCTCTAAGGCCAGTCCGTGGCGCGCTAAACGGCAGACAACCCGCCGAGTGCGTTTTGGGCCATGTCGCTGGAAGGAAGGAACATGGCGGAAAGTGAGCATGCGCAAAAGCGGCCGGGGGCAACCTGAGGGGGTTCTGCCAGCGACTTACGGGGTGTCGCAGCATATGCTATTTATACCACTATTACTCGCCGCAGAAGTGGAATGCCACTTTTGCGACACGAGGACGTAGGACACCTGGACCTGTTCCGCGACGAGAGCGCCCTGTTTGCTGCCCGGCTGGCGGCGGCGGGCGTGGACGTCGAGTTCCACTTGTTTGCGAGGGTTCCGCATGCGTTTGATATTACAGCGTAGGACATCAGCGTCTCACGACGCGCTGTGGAGGGCAGAGTAATAATACCCATGGAGGGGATGTAGAGGATGTAGTTTATATAGCAGGTGTTCGAGTGCCAGGACTATTACTTGTGGCGACGTGGTAAATTCCAGAGAATATCAGGATCATGATACATTTAGCTGAATTCCGCCTGTGTTACAAGGGGGTGTCGGTGAGGAGAGCTTCTGGACTGTACATTCCGGCCATCTTCACCATCAGTGGGTGGAGTGACCCGCCATACATAAAGGTTTGTTTGTCCAGCTGCAGCTGGCCTACGAAGCAGTTTTGTCCAGCTTCCGCTGTGACAGTGCAACGGATACTGCAGTTTGCTGTCTCGCACGCACGTTAGGTACGGCATCGCAGGCTACACGTAGATTTTGGTTGTGAGACGAGAAAATGCTTCATAAAGCTGCCCAACTGCAGCTATATTAAATCTTCTCTCCATACTAATCACCCGACTTCCCTTGTAGCACTATCTCTAACGTCTTCCCAATCAAGCTGACCACCCATCGCACCCACCTTCCCTCCCCAGGACATCGAAGTAAACATGTTGACAGCTGTGTCACTCGGCCTACGTCTTGCCATGGCAAGTTTCTATTAGAACTGCGACTTGAGGCGACTGTACTAATTGCGCGCTCCAGCTCATATGCGGCTCGGTTGTCCTTGGGTTGTCCGTCACCCTGGCGAGGCACCAGCTTCAGGGGGCCGTGCCATCGGAGACTGGCCTCGGTGGCTTCGCGGGCGGTTTTGGGTTGTTCACCTGCCTGGTTGGGGTTGTTGGGCTCTGGATTGATGCGATCCCCGGCATCGTCACCATGGTCATGGACGCTATTGCCGCGGTGATTTACCTTGTGGCCGGCATAGTAAGGAGCATACCTGTTCAGACCGAGACAGTCACTGACAAGCTACTCCGCCCAGGTCCTTACGAGCACCATGAAGAGCATCTCAAGCTGTACCTCGCTAGCGAGTCAGGACTTGGAAGATCGATGGCAGAACAAAATACTCGATGCCGGATGCCCCTTTCCATATTCCCCCACAAAAAGAGACATGAACGAAGCTCCATCGGGACCTTGCTCGCAGATTGTGTGGTATATCGATTCTAGGGATTTCACCATTCCAAGATGTCAGCGTGCTGTAACGGACTATGCCTTTGAGTATTTTGGCTTCACCCTATGTGCCCTGATGGTGTTTATGGGCTACGTCCTAGCCCGGCGTGGTGGGAGAGGGCCTGCCGTTGCCACCCAGACATGAGCTTCGATATGCCCGAGAGCGCTGGCCCCGGTATGGCTCTCATTTCTGTGCAGAGATTCACTATATGTTCTATTCGTCGCAAGCATCGACGGTTGGGTATAGTTTTGTGTCACGGCTATTAGTCTAAAACTGTGCCTTCATTTTCATCACTGGGTTCGCACGAGTTGGATTATAAGATGGTTCGAGTGCTAGTTCTTGACAAAAGGGGAGAGCACCTGCACATAATCGAGTAATGATTTAAGTTATCGTGTAACTGTGAACTCTTGGAGTGCAGAAAATCTCAAATTATGCGGTTTTATTGCAAGCTTGAGCATTGGGATTCTATTAAGTATTGGGTGTAATTGGGGAATGCATGCCATCGTATGGCTTGGGATCAGTCATCTTCAATACTCGGCGTCTGCCATTGTCGTCCGTTGGGGGCTTGATTGCATTTTCATCCGACATTTGTCGGTTGATGATGACTTCGAGGGCTCGAGTATCATTCGTCTGCTGCGGGCCCTCATTGAACATCTTCATTGCTCGTGCTTCATACATCAAGTCTTTGAGTAACTCTTGACGCATGTTATGCAACCCGTAGATAGCCGCTACACACCGCGTTCTCCTTCTAAGTAATTACTCGGCGCGATGGGTTTCCACCAGACGGTCGGGTTCTGGCGGGCGAAGCTCTGTCTATTGTAGACATGATGTCCTGTTGTTCGGAATCTTTCAGCTGTTCCGATTGCGATGATGGTTCGATAGCTGGCTGTTCAGGATTTTCCGGCTGTCCCAGATTACCAGCATCAGTTCGTCCAGCACTGTCTCCATCTCCGAACAAGGAATGTTGTGCTGTCATCGTCTTGATGGCAGATCGAGCGAGACCACTTCTGGGAGCTCCGTGCACTGGAGCCAATGGTCGAATCTGTTTGCTTCCTAAAATCTCTCAGCCGGTGAGAGGTTCCACTCCAAACACTGGTGTGGGAGTACGTTGGCGGAAACACCAAGGAGAAAACCAATATTGGCCAACGACGACGGCGAGGGAGCAATGCGAGGGATATACTCGACAGGAGCAGAGCCCCAAAGCTATTGCCGGACTGGAAAGGACCATTTATCGTCGTTGACGTGATTTCGGGAACTATCCTGAGGATAGCTGACCCAATCACTAGGCAGCTAACTCGGAAAGTAAGCGCACATAACGTCAAGCCGTATCGACAGAGTCAACCGGTATACAACAAGATCGAGAAAGGTCCAACTACGATATCGGATTGGGACAGTTTGAGAATCGAAGAGAACGTCTGGCCAGATGAGGATGGCGACGATGACAAGAAAGCCATGCTGTTCCCCAATCGCATCTGGTCCCCATTGTGCTGATCATTGTTGCCTAGTATTGTTGCCCCTGGTGAGCCGGCGGCTCCACGATCTGGGGTCGGAGATCGCAAGCTTATGGTCCAGTTGGAGGTTTATCGCGAGAATTCTTCAGGCATTATAGCTCAGAAGCTCTTCGACGGTTGAGCTATCCTCTTTGTCGATATCGAACAGGGATAGATTCTCGTAGAATGCCTCGGAGATGACCGCGTCGATCAGTTCATCATAAGGCAGCTTCTCATTGGGTGCCAGGGAACCCATAAGTGACTCACTACTAGAATGAGGTTAGCCAACGCTTGATTGCAACGTGATGGTAGGGTCATGATAAAACATGGCATAGATGAGGAATTGAAACGGCTAAGATAGTAAGGGGGTCACTGACATCTGTTCCCGTAGCTTAGAAACGACTGCGCCTAGGATCGTAGCCTGGTCGGTGGGGTTGAGAATGGTAAACGCGGTTGACTGAAGTCTGGTCTTGGCCCGCGTGGTCGCCTTCAGGCGCTTTGCATAGAGGCGCTGAGGAAGGTATGGTAGATCGGCACTGGTGCGAAGCCGGTCCTCTTGCGCGTTGGAGGCGCCCGCATGAGCATTGCCTGTCCTCTTTTGGGAAACCATTTCTTTGCTGTCTAGGAAGAAATCTCAGCTATGCAAGGGTTACTGAATAATAGATGGTGAATGGTGTTAATGACGGAAGAGGCTGGATGAAACCAATGAGGAATTCTGTGAGGTTTGATAAGAACTGAAATAATTGAACTTCCTACTGCGTGAAAAAAGACCCAAGGAAGGATAAAAGTCTAGCTATTGTGAAGCAATAGTGAGAATGAAAACATTCAGGTCACTTTCTAGTCACCGCCAGCTAGGTGTTAGTACACTAGGTCCTGGGTACACCGATGCCAAGACCTATTCAGCATATGTTCTTACCTACACAGTAATATCTAGGATACTAGACTGTATGCCTTAGTGTAAAGAGAGATAGACTAGACGAGAAGCATGGATATGTTCTAGGTCTATATTATTATAACTTAAATCATTTTAAATATTTATAATGAATAGAAGATCGCAGTTTATTATGCTGACTTTAACTGAGGATTAGGACCTTTTAATATCCTATTAATGGACTCGGACAGGCAAGTGAGTATTATATAAAAGGATAGTCTAACTTATTATGACTATATATAATCTGTTAGTAAACCTTTTGTTATTTAGGAAGCTGGATTACGTAGAGACACTTATTAAATATAGTTGCTTTCCACGTATTTCATGGGCTCTTAATAGTTGACTGATCTTCTAAGCCGATCTAAACCATAGTGAGTCACTATTTGCTGTTGGAACATGGCTGATTAACTTAGATAGAGAGAGTATAGTATGCAGAAATACGATTCATAGAGTATCCAAAGAACATATTCCTATCCACGTGACTAATATCCCATTTGTAAACTTGTCATAAGCAAGTGCTGGTGTCATTTAAGCACTGTTTAGGAAACGTTTGTAGCATTGTGAAAGCAGACAGACGATGGTGTAGACCTGCTTGCTATATCAAAATCGATCCTCAGCGGTGTTCCGGGATTGTTAAAATTTACCCTCTCAGCTATCTGGATTCTGCAATGCCATCCATAACTAACAAACCTATGACACCCATTCGGAAAGTACACAGCCAAGAGACTATATATGAGAATACCCTTGAGGTATCCTCGACTTTGGTCCAGGCTATAAGCATCTGTTCTGCACCGCACATAAACCCCACCACAGCGATTCAGTCCAGTCTTCATAACGAAGGTAGTCTTGGATACTACAGTAGTAGTGATATCATGGAAAAAGAAGGCCCTCGTGTCATTCAAGGCCAAGCAGTCGCGGAAAAAAATGAGGTAGCTTTTGTCATCGTGGAAAGGACCACGTCTGCGGACTCAGCATTGCTCATTGGTCGTTGTCGAATCGTTGTTCAACCCTTGCGTACCTTCACTGATCGGAAAGGTGTTTTTCTTGGAGGTAGGGGTAACGACGATGAAAACGGGTCAGCAGCTCTCTTCCCTTCTCTGCGAACGTTGCAAGCTGTTGCAGATGCCTCGTTAGCGCCCGTGGGCGTGCTGGCCATTAGGTCGAATTGATGGTGCTGTGGTTCGAAGGGATGCTATTATGCTGTAGTTGCTGGGGCTATTGGCTGCTTGTTTTCCAGTGCTTTCAATATGGCATCGAGATCCGTCGTTGTGGCTTGAAGGGCTTCGATATTGGTCTGATGGACACTCAAATCCTCCCGCGTCTAGATCAGGCCCTTTTGGGCGTTGTTTACGGCTGATAGAATATCGGTGGTTCTCTTTGTAAAATCCTTTTCCAGTTGTTTGCCAGGGGCACAATGGGATAAGCTGTTGGGAAGGTGTGCCCAGGGGGGGGATGCAGCTTGATGCAGCTTCTGTATAACTGCTTGCTAGCTGAATGAACCCCAACTCAAACCTCAATTTCTGTGGCACGTTATTCGAATAGGCATATCTAAAGGGGCCTAGACGTGCAGTGCAATCCGCATACCGTACAGAGACCAGACGAAATAAGCAAAAAGCAAACCGTTACAAAAGGAAAGTGCAAACAGGAGGAAGCGGTCCAGATATAAGTCATGCTAAGTACAACCTCATCCAACAAGCAATACAAGCTCTAGCCCGGTTAGCTCAATCGGTAGAGCGTGAGACTCTTAATCTCAAGGTTGCGGGTTCGACCCCCGCATCGGGCTCAATTCCTGATGCATCCTATCTTAATAGGATAACTCAACCTTTCTTTTTTCTTTTTCTTCTTCTCTGGCTTGCATCCCACTTACTGTTGGCTACTGTAGGTACAATACTAAATTCATACCTCGGAAACACCTACTTGGGAAGAAGTACTCAAGTCTATGTGAATAATTATCTTTTTTCTACTTAATATTGAAGATCCAATTGATTGATAGTACTTAGATAAGGTATAGTTTAGTGGGTTACATTTAAAGTTTTATGATTAGTAAGGCTCCTCCTGCTTCTCAGCTTTTGCTACTCTGAAGTTACTGGGAAGTGTTATCTGGACTTCAATATTTCCAACTACAGACAGTTCTACTTCTCAGGGACGTACAACCTCTTTGCCAACTTCACCCAACGCCTTCACCAGTCCTTCCACTGTCCCTTTCAGTGTCTGACAGTTTACCACGACCCTGAAGAAGCTGCCTTTGGGCCCCGGCGCGTAGTCGATCATGAACCCTCTTCCTATCAGCAAGCCCACCATTTCCCGCGTTCTCCTCGTGTTCTCATCTTTACTCTCGGCCGGCTTGCCGCCAGGTGTATAGTAGAAGCACACCTGGAGACACGGCGGCGGGTTCGACGACACGAGTTCGAAGTCGGCCGCTGCATCGATCAAGTGTGCCATGTGCGCCGCCATGGAGAATGCATGGTCGATCATGTTCCCGAACCCAGCGGCGCCGTAGTATATCCACGCCAGAGCCAGCTTCAAGCTGTCGGCCCTGCGTCCGCACTGCAGCGTCAGGTCTGCCAAATCATAGACCTCTCCATCGTCGCCGGCACCATGGAACAGATATCCCGCGGGGAGCGTGTTGGCCTTGTGGAACACGGCCAGGTCGTTGGTGAGCAGGACCGAGCACGTCACGGGCACATTCATCATCTTGTGCGGGTTTACCGTGATGGAGTCGGCTAGCTCGCTCCCGTCGAGCTTGTGCCTCTGCGACGCCGAGAAGATGCACGGCCCGCCCCACGACCCGTCGATGTGCAGCCAGGCGCCGAACTCGCGGCACACGGCGCTCAGGGCGCGGAAGTCGTCGAAGGACCCCAGCACCGTCGTGCCCGCCGTCGCGTTGACGTACAGCGGCGTGCGGCCCTCGGCGCCGTCCCGGGCGCGCAGCATGGCCGACCGCAGCGCCGCGGGGTCCATGCAGCCCGCCGCGTCGACGGGGACGGGCACCACGGCGTCGGCGCCCATGCCGCACGTCACGGCCGCCTTCTCGACGCTGTAGTGCCCGTGCTCGCTCGTGAACAGGGCGAAGCGCCGCGCGCCGTTGCCGCCCGTCTTGCACTCGGGATACAGCGCGTTGCGCGCGACGGCGATGGAGGTCAGGTTCGACGCGCTCCCGCCCTGACAGCTGACGCCGCCCGCGCGGGGGCCGGTGAAGCCAAAGAGGTTGGCCAGTTGGCGGGCCGTGGTTTTCTCGACCACGGTCAGGACTGGCGAGACTTGGTAGACGTGCACCTGGGTACGGTGAGCTCGGTACCAGGTAGCATGAGGAGGGAGGTGAGAGCGAAGAGCTAAGGGGCTTCAGGGGTAACGGTATGGGGACAACTGACATTTGTGTTTAGGACCGAGAGCAAAAGCTCTGACACCACACCAACCTGGAGTGCTCGTCAATAATCGCCTCCGCCCAGTCGTCCACTGATATGGAGAACTCACAGCATTCGTGCTTGCGTACAATTTATCGAGGAACCCCTGATCCCAGGTGTTCACACTGTACTTGAGCACATCCTGGATCGTAGCCAGGAGCCCATCTTTTCCTCTGCCTTCCGTCTCCGGGAGTGACAGCTTCAGTTTCTCGATGAGCTCTGCCGGCTTATGCGCATGAACCAAGCTATTTTGTGGCTGGCCCTTGGCGTCTTTTGACACTTGCCCATTGGCTCTGAGCGGAGCTGCCTCATCTGCTGACCTAACATACGGTACTATCAGGGACTTGACGGCATCGATCAGCTGGATGTGAAGTTAGTCAATACCCTGGCAAAGTCAGACAACAGAGCAAGAGGAAGCCATACATCCTCGACCTCATGGGCACGGCTGAGGGGTTCCTCAATTGTGCCGTTGAGTGCTTTAGCGTTAGATCCCATAGTGAAACTTGACGCCGTGTAACTGCTGTCTTGACCAATAGATTTACCGCCCCTAGCAAAATTGAAGACCAACCAGGGCAACAAAAGAGACAAAGAATGGTATATATATTCTCATTTACTTTGAGTTATAGGACAGATTGTATTTCTTCTGTCAAGAGGACTTTTGTCTCCATAACCTGATTTTTCACACATGAATCATATTGCCGAGCCTTTGCCGAATGGGGTATTAGCTAGAAACAATGGGGTTATTATTCGAGGCTGTCGTCAACGAATGTTGGAAGACCTTCATGGCCGTCGTAGCAAGCATTTGGTACGGAATTGCCTGTATCAAGTGCTATGGACCTAGGCCTTTGCGTGATTATAATAACTGTCTCAGGGGAGCTCTGTGATAATAATAGTGTACAGGATGCTTGGAAGCTAGGTTAAGCTACGCAGCACAATGTCTTAGATCAGCTGTTCATTTTCCCTAATGCTTAAGTAAGTACTCAGCATATCCTTGCACCAGTGGACCCTCATCCCCATTACATATGGCAGATGAGATCTGATTATACGACGCCAAACATCGGGTCTGCTTTTATAGCTCCCCCAGATGTCGAGTTGTGATAGGGGGCCATGGCATAGATATAAAGATATCAAGTAGATCGTGGAAGGCTCATTCATCAGCCTCCTCCATTCTTCAACGTACAGCGAGTGGAAAACATAGGCTTGTCATTGCAATCGGTTTGATCGCTGGTGCTGTGGTGGGACGATCATCCTGTTCTCGTTGAAATCATCTAAGTTTGTGCGTGTGGCGTGACCGACGTGGAGACCGGATTGCCCGAAATAAGTGACCCAATCCAAATCGCCCATACGCCAGAGAAAGGTATCATAAGGTAAGTCACAATAATGCATCATGGTCTGCTGCCCGCGCGTCTCTCTCCCTACTACCTCCCGCCCCCCCTAGGTTTCGTAGTCAATGATCTAGTCGAGACGCTTTTTCGCATCAACGCCGTCTCCGCTACTGGGCTGTTCCGGTTCTTTCCCCTTGGGTTTGGGGACGGTGCCGATGTCCCCATCGTCTTCCTCGTCCCAGTTATCCACGGCATTCTCGTCCCATGTATCGACCTCCTGCTCCAGCGTCTTGCCCGTTGTCCGTTCGTTGCCCGCGGCGGCGGACACTACTAGGCCTTCCTCCTGGTCACCGGCGCCGCCTCCTAGCACCGAGCTCTCGCCGAGCTCGACGTCCTCGACATCCTCGCCGGGGACGGCGTTGTAGGCCCTGCGGGAGCGCTTGCGCTCGAGCATGCGCTTGTGGTACCAGTTGCAGAGGGCCAAGCCGGCAAGGCTGCCGACGACGTTGGCGACGATGTCATAGAGG
The DNA here is from genome assembly GCA_019976485.1 of Apiospora pterosperma. Lineage (NCBI taxonomy): Eukaryota > Fungi > Ascomycota > Sordariomycetes > Amphisphaeriales > Apiosporaceae > Apiospora > Apiospora pterosperma. The sequence goes on from JAFBMP010000009.1 coordinate 768,492, forward strand.
TCGAAGACGCGGCCGTTGGGCAGGAAGCCCTGGAGGAACTCGGAGCCGACGCCGAGGACGGCGGTGCAGACGACGAGGGTGAAGTGCGAGGTGCGCCGGCGGTTCGTGTCGACAATCCAGTAGAAGACCACCGTCAAAAGGAAGAAGGTGAGGAGGTGCAGCACCTTGTCGTTGACGTAGACGTCGAGCTGCAGCGACGAGAGGCCGGCGTAGCCCGCGAGCAGGCAGAGCAGGAAGAAGACGCCTGTAGCAAGAGGAAGCACATCAAGAGTTAGAAGAGAGAGGATGACGATGACATCTAGCTTGGGTGCACTGACCTGCAAAAGGTAATCGGATGTGCATCGTTTGCTGTCTTTCTGATGCACGAGTTGGAGAGGATACGTTGGTTGGAGCTGCGAATAGGCTAGAGTCGAAAGTAGTTCGTACAATGCATCATTAAATATATCTAGAGAATAAGAAGTACTCCAAGAGAATGGACCGGGAAGATGGAGAAGGTCGGAAATGACTTGTCTGCTACAATCTGGGCAATCTGGGGGGGTCATTTATTCTTCTTGATGTTGTTGGCTTCAGTCCTGGCCATGGGAACGAAGAGCTTCTTCCTACATAGTACAATTGCAATTGCGCCGCATCAGAGCTCCACCTTACAGAGTAAGAGTAACCTTGGAGGGGGTGGTCGGTGGTCGGGGCTCTTCTCTAGGTTAAGTAGAACGTGGCAGTAAAACCCAGCCACATGGCTCGCTACAGAACAGCTGGACCTCTCCGCCATCAGTGCATCAGTGCATCATCAGTGACCCAAGCAGTGATCAGTGGGGGGGCACATTCAACCATTGACCACCCCCAGAAGAGCGCTATGCTTGATTGGACATGGGGTTTCAAGGTTCTTTCTCGTTCATGCGGGACGCGGATGTGGAGATGGAGATGGAGATGAAGATGGAGATAGAGAGATAGAGAGAGAGAGAGGGAGAAAGAGAGAGTCTGTTTGAGAATCGCGATTCACATGTTCGTATCAAATGGGTTGGTTATCTGGCAATTATCAACATTGAACCTACTCCCTACTACGGTCAATGACCGACTAACCTTGGGAGGTGGTGCATTGGCTCTGTGAAGTGCAACGACCAAATGCAGTTTCTCTAGCGATACCACTTCTTTGCCATCCACTTGACCCTATTGCACGTACTGACAATCCAAGCCTGAGCCTCGCTCATCTCATCAGGCCATCTTGATCAAAGGATAATGGGGATGGATGGATTGCCGCAAGACGGATAGTCTGGTGAAGATTGAAAGAAGAAGCATAAGCCTGGGCCAACAGGCAAAGTCTCAATTGGCCGGATGCGGTTGCGGCTGTAGGGGTCGAAGGTACAGTGGCTGGCCAGCGAACGGAGCTCAATTGTAGGTCGAGAGAATAGGACAATCTTGCGAAAATGGTATAGAAGGCTCCGGAGAAAGGTGGCGATCAAATTAGACGAAAATGCACCTCTTTCCACCGGCTGCGCGGTACTGATTGTCCAGTTGTGAATTCTTGTCCCAAAGTACCTTTTTAGCAGTCTTGGACACCGTCATATCTGGAATCGAGTCCAAAAAAGGCCGTCTCTAATAAGACTCTACTACCACTCAACCACCAAAAAAAAGCGTGATCCTGGAGGTACTACCCTTTTCGGCCCAGTAATTGTTAACCTCCTCTCTCGACATACGCCAAAACGACCTCGACTTCCAACCATCGAGGCATCACCATTATTATCGGTATTGTCCTCAAGTTTTGTCTTTCCATCTATTTCGATGTCGCTTGTTCCGTTGGTACTCTTTTAGGCGCGCGATTCCCACCGTGGCCATCTCCACAACGCGCCATTTGCAGACGCATGGCGTCCACTTGGAGCCCATCCCTATAACACGCCAAAGGCCATCATATCCATCATGAACGGTCACCACAGCTGGCAACCATCATCTGGAACTGCCATCAATGGTAATCGTAGTTTTCATCAATCTGATGATGGCCAGCAGCGCACTCAGACTCCTACGACGGATGGCGCCAATCAGTTGATGCCTGAGGCACCCCTCGATCAGGAGGAAGAACGCCGACGCGCTTACTTCGCTGACAGTTATCGCCGGACCGCATCCAAAATTGCGCTTTTGTTTGACGATGAGGGCGGATACAATTATGCCGGTATCGACTCTCTCCGCCACCCAATTACCCTCTCCGCGCCCCTTCTGCCTCCGACAACCGACCATAACCCCGTCGAAGAGCGGCCTGCGAAACGGGCGAAGCGCGTCATCGATGAAGACAACTATGGCGACGACGACGACGATGAAGACGATGAGGAAGAAGAGGCGACCGCCGCGTCCAGTGCATCGCCGCTGAAATCCAAGTCTGCACAAACCGTCGGCGCCTTGCCGTCGCCGTCCAAGTCCGGAAGCTCTCCCATCCAAGCAGCTCAGTCGCCCGGAAGGCATCTCGACAAGATAAAGGAAGAGTCCTCACAAGGTTCGCAGATGTCGCAAGCTCAAGCCAAGACCTCTGAAGATGCGCGGAAGCAGCTGGAAGAGGCGCGCACTGCCACCGAGGAAGCAGCCAAGCGCAGCTTTCATACCCTGTTCTACACCCTGCAGGACGACAGGGCTGCTATGATAGAGCAACAGCAGCTCGAAGAGTCGGAAAAGCAGCTCCAAGCCGAGATGGACAAGAACAACAATACCGGCTCCAACAGTGGTCCCACCGGCGAGAACTACGGATCGCTCAGCAACGCCAACCTCGGCGCATCGAGTCTGACGCTCAAGCACCTGATTGCGCGAATCGATCTGAAGCGCGAACGCGTGCGCGCGTCCGATGCAGAGCTCCGCTCGCTCATGAACGAAGTGAGGAAGAATCGTAGCAAATGGGCAAACGAAGAAAATGTCAACCAGGAAGAACTGTACGAGGCGCTAGAAAAGGTCTTGACTGAGCTGAAGGCGCATACAGAGTATTCGACGCCTTTCCTGCAGAGGGTGAATAAAAGGGACGCGCCTGATTATTATAACCGTGAGTCAAATTTGTGTCCGTCGACTACTCCCGGAACCCATGTTAATCCCCGATAGTCATTACCAAGCCTATGGATTTGGGGAGCATGACCAAGAAGCTCAAGTCTCTTGCGTACAAATCCAAGGCCGATTTTGTCACCGACCTTAACCTGATTTGGGACAACTGCCTCAGGTACAATCAAGATATGAATCACCCGTTGCGCCGTATGGCGAACGGCATGCGCAAGGAGGCGGAGAAACTCATCCCACTAATACCGGACCTTGTCATTCGACCACGCGCCGAAGTCGAGGCTGAAGAGCGGCGGAAGCAAAATGGCGGGGATGACGATGCTGGCGACGATTCTGACGATGAACCCATCATGTCGTCCCGAGGTCGCATCACTGGCGGGGCAAAAGGTACGAAGTCCAGGAAAGCCCCCTCGGATCAGAAAGAAGGCACTCCGAACGGCGACCAGAAGCCTGTCCTCCAACTCAATGGTCTGCTGGGAAAAGTGCAGAGGGAGGGGTCCGAGGTTGACGGGAGCAACGGCTTCGCAACGCCCCCGGTTGGCGGTTCCAGCACCCCCAGTGGTCTGAACGGGCAATCGGGTATCGGCAGCAACGTTGACGCCATGGACATTGACGGGCCCTCCTTGAATGGTCTGGCCCTTAACCAGGCCTTGAATGAAGCGCAGGAGCAGGTTTACGAGGACGACGAGTACAAGCATTACAAGCAGATCACCAAGACCGGCCGTGCCAAAATTGCGAAGCGGAGGCTTCAGCTTTTTGAGGGCCGCAAGCTGAATGTGGATGAGCCGGCGTTGTTGCGAACCAAGCCTGCGATGCGTAGGTATCTGCGTCATAAGGAACAGGCAGAAGCGAGCGGGGGGTTCAGCCCAACGGCCGACGACGCGGCTGCAGGTGCCCAGGACATCAAAGCTTCCGAGACCTTGGCCGAGGGCATGGAGGAAGACGTCGAGCTTGTGGTACCTGACTGGTACGACCCTCAGTGTATGGTCCCCGACATCCCACCTAAGCTCCAGTGGCACGTCGACAATGAAGGCCAGGTCATCAACCAACACGAGGACTATCTTCGGACGATTCCATCGGGATACTTCACAGCCCCGCGAGCTCCTCTCGCGGAGAGGTTCGACGCAAATCTTCGGCAGATGCAAGAGACACGGAAGCTATGCTCCAAGATTGGCGTCGTCAAGCAGATGCAGATTCAGCAACAGGTAAGGCACACCCACTCTCTGCCAGGATTGTTACTAACAAAGATAAGGTCTATCAAAATCAGTTTCCCAAGTACAATCCGGAGCCATTTCAAGAGCAAGACATCGAGCCCCAGGTCACTTGTGGTGACGGTCTGGTTATGGCACCCGAACTCTGCAGGGCAACACTGCAGCGATCTGTCGCCAAGATTTTCTATCACGCTGGGTTTGAAGAGATGCAGCCCTCGGCTTTGGACACTGTCACCGATATCGCTGCGGATTATTTCGCGAAGCTTGGTAGTACATTCAAAATGTACAGCGAAGCCGAGCGGAAGGATCCCACGCCCCAGTATGCCCAGCGCGGTGCTCGTGTACAGCCGCGGTATACAGATGAAGAAGTTTTGCTTCATACGCTGCATGAAAACGGGTACGACGTTGAAGCCTTGGAAAGCTACGCCAAAGACGAAGTCGAGCGACTTGGTAACAAGTTGACTTCGATCCACGAACGTATGAAGAACCACTTGGCTGAGATTCTACGCCCTGCACTGAACGATTCAACGACAACCGATGGTGGCGCTGCTGCCTTTAACGATGGAAGCGAGCAGTTCGTCGGTGGTGACTTCGCTGAAGAGCTAGGCGAAGACTTCTTTGGGTTCAAGGAGCTGGGTCTTGCTGGAGAGCTGGGCGGCATGTTATCTGTTCCCCTGCACCTCCTTCAGTCCAGAGTGCACAATCAGTACCAAAGCCAGAACCCGACCACTGATGCCATCGACACTGTACTATTCGATGATCTTCCGCCCCAAGACGCCGTCACCAAGGAAAACATCCAGGACCAAATTGGGCTTGTCAAGAACTTCTTCTTGGCCAAACTGCACGCTAACGGGGATGCACCTTTGGTTGAAGACGAGGATCTTCCGGTGAAGCAGCGACGTCCACGACCTCGGCTTGGCGCGACGGGCAAGATCGTTTCGCCGCAGAAGCGACCGCCGAAGGAGCAGAATGCCATCAACAAGAAGAAAAAGAAGATGGAGGCCGCCGCCGCCGCCGCTGCCGCCGCGCAGAAGGCTAACGGTGGCGTCAACGTCAGCCCCAGTAAAGGCGATGCGAAAAAGCCGCCAGCGAAGACTGATGCTTCTGCGCCGGCAGACGGCTCGCTGTCGCTACCTACTGCAGCACCCGAGATGGCCCGCATGGAGAGCCAGGGCGGCAATAGCCAAACGGACAAAGACGACACAGGCATACCGAGCCCCGAGAGCATGGAGCACTAGAGGGCTGTCCGTAGCTCTTCGGTGGTCTCGGATGCCACTTTGGGGAGCGAGTCAATGGATCTGGATTCGGATTGATGGTCCACATAACCTCGTCTTACTTGATCTGGATGGCAACTTTCTTTTCTTTTCCTTTCTTCCTTGTATCGTCTGACCTCATATACTTACTCTATACCCTGTCTGGTGGCCATATCTGCGTTTTGGGGGATATGTTAAGAGGCTCCCCCTCATTGATTCACCTCTTCCAAACCTCGACCGCCTTGGTTGGTCAAATTTCACTCGGAGGCACGCCCAATTTGCGACCTCGTCCCAACCCGATTTTGTCGCTCATCCTTGTTTTACGGTACACTAGGTTATCTTTCTGCATTTGGGGTCGGAAGCAAGTTCAAAAAAAAGATAACGCATTGCCGTTGCCACAATACTGGTGTTCTTGGAGTTGTTGGTCCTGTTTTCACCGCGCTTGGCGTTTATCGCGCTCTGTTCGCTCGGCCTAGACCGACCACGCGACGCATCTAATGGTGTGTTTTGGACGACACTTGCATATATTGACGGTGGCCTTTTCTTTTCTCGGAAGGGGCGATCTACTCAGCTAGGTGATTTATTTTTCGGTCTTTGGGGGAGGAAGAGAAAAGGAGCAAAGGGAGGAGGCAGCTTTTCTTTCCTTCCGCTTCTCTTTCTACATCAATCTCATGGTCGCCTTTGCCATCGTCCCCAACTTGGAGAAAAACAGGTCATGAGATAGCTGCATCACGAGCTGATGGAATGAGTCGGAGATGATTCTCCTTTTTTTTTTTTTAGGTAAAACGAAACACGGAACCCCCGCTGGCTGGCTGGCTAGATGGAATGAATAGGGGGTGAACCATGTTTGGCGGCGATGGTGGCGATGACGGCCCGGCTAGACAAACATTGTGCGAATCGCGAAGAAAACGGGGTCTTGGTTTGCTGGTCGCTTCATGATGACTGGATCAGCTCTTGTACATATACCCATGACCACACTGTTATAAGAATACAGGCCAGTAATACGACTGACTGCTTGCATGTAGGGTACTTTGGCTGTGCCATTCCTGAGAGTCTTTCTCGCCCAGGTCCTTGTTATAGAGTACTCAAAGCGCGTCCCTGTCTTATATTCCTGGCCAACGGCCTACCCAACGACGACACCATACTTTTGTTTGATTCTCGTCACCTTTGACTTACTTCTCCCATGTTCTGAGCTTCCATGCTGGAGGCCGACTGTCGTCCTATTGGGGCAACTGCAGCGGGGTTGTGCCTACCTTAAGTACTCCTTACTTACCTACATATATTTATTGGAGGTCTCAGTGACTTCCCCGTAGATATTCTCCCCACCTTCCTTTCTTCTCGCAACCTGCTTTATCCGTTAACATACACTCCCGAGTTCATTCCATTTAGGCTTGACTAGCACAATGGAGACGACCATTTCCCGCAAAGACCTTCAAGGCCATGACTCCCTGGCAACCATTAGCGATGTCCAGCATCTGGCATCCTACAACTGGATCGAGTCCCCTGAGCCTACCATCGCTGTCCCGGGCATACCGCCTAGATGGAATCCTCCTGTGGCCCCAATCCGCTTGCCCAAGGATTCGGGCTTTCAATATATTGCACAGAACGCCGCTCGCCATCCCGATAGTCCTCTGGAGCCTCTTTTCCGTGCCATATACGAAGTCGATCCCACGTTTGATGTGTGTAATATCAACATCGCTACAGACCGAAACAATCTTCGCAAGCTGCTCTCCTTTGTGGACCCGCTGTCATCCCGCAACGGCCTGGAGGCCTTCACCATCCATGCCGAGGTTGTAGGCGAAAGCACTGTCATTCTTTCCCGAGTCGAGACCAAGACGCATGAGTTCATCGGACCAGAGAAGTTTGTAGGGTATGGCCACGAGTTCGAGAAGGCTTGTACTACATGCGAGATCGATGCCAGTACAGGGCACCATCGGGTCATCAGCTACAGCTTCGGAGGCCTCTGCTACCTTGTCCGCTACGAGGCTGATGGCTATGTTGACCAGCAAGGTCCGGTGCCTCCGACAGATACAGAGTCGGACAATCTCGTCGCAAAACTTACGAGCAACCTCGATCGCCTGTTCTTGGATACGGCCTCAAAACCTCCAACCTCTTCCCCTGAGGAGGCCTCGAGCAAAATTAACGGCTCGAAACTATCAATCAGAAAGCAAGGCCGCATTGTTCCAATACACTCGACGCTTGAGATTAAGACGCGCGTTGCACACAAGCCCATTAGCATTGAAGATACCGCAACCCAGCTTTGGATCTCCCAGACACCTAAGCTCGTCCGCGCCTACCATCGCCGCGGCTTATCCCAAGAGACATACGTTGAGGACGTGGTGGACAAGGTAGCAGCATGGGAGCGTAACCATCAGACAAGCTTGAAGAAGTTGGCCGCACTAATGATGAAGCTCACCGAGCTGGTAAAAAGCTTTGGCGGAAGCTCTGTGATAAGCTGCCTCGAGGGGGCTGATGAGCTGGTAATCCAGAAGAAGAATGGAATGCCGATGCTTCCGCCTGATCTTTACAGCAAATGGGATAAGGGTCATGGGCAGCAAGAAGAAACTGCTTGACATGTCAGTTACGCGGATGCCTTCTCCGCGAGTTTCTCTTGCGCGCGAGGGCAGAAAGGTGAGCGCAGCTGCAGCTTTCGAGACTTCCTTGTCGTCTTTGGTAGCCTGGCTAGGTGTATCAATATGTGCGTGCGCCTATGTCGGATAGACTACCACCTTGAGGCCAGACGCGCTCAAGGTCAAGGATTATCACTGGTCCGTCGGAGCCGTAAACCGACGTCCACGAATCTTTCTGGCTCGTGGACAGATGAAGTCGCCGTTTACCAGGTTGCGGCTTTAATTGAGGGTCCCTTTGGGCTCCCCTGTCTTCGACCCGCTCGGTTAAGATCACGGGGCGCTGCCGTATGGTAAGGCGCCATACTGGGGCACATTTGTTGTCTGCCTTGGCTTCGGCAGACGCCTGAGCTAAAGGAGGTTGACGGAGTAAGAGCACAAGAACAGAAGCAAGGAGTTGAAAATGAGATTTTAGCCAAGAGGAGAGTTTTCAGTAGTAATGTACGGTTACGATTGGGCAGATTTTGGATTTGCGGTCTAGTAATGTCTGAACGGTGACGCCAACTGTGGATGGAATTCCTCACTACTCCGTACAATCCTGATGGCATAGGGTCGATCATGTTGCTCAAGGGCCCCCTGAATGTAAAGCAAAGAGCGATGGATTAAACAGGAGGACATCGGCGACTTAAGTGAAAATGACCGAAAGAATAGTGGCAGGCAAGGCAGGATCAGGGTCCTCCGTTTCCGGGCACCGGGGGACATTCGGTGTAGCTGGATCATGTTTTCATTATGTACCTAGGTTAAGTACTTCATATCGGCGGAGTTTCTATTGGTGCGACCAAATGATGACCTGTACCCGAAACTTCCGCCCCTCCTTCTCCCCCGCCTCCTCCGCGACTACCCAGAAGGACTGGACTACTTGCTAGGTCACCCTAGTACCTAGTAGAGATCAATTGAACACCAAGAGAACAAGGTGGGAAGGGAAAGCCAGCGTTTTTCTCAGACATATAACCTTGAGTACTTAGACAAACACGGCCGGCCTGCTTGCAAACTGCTTTCCGGGGCCGGTCTCGCCCACAATTGATTTACACTCTACTCTAACCTTAGCAACCCCCCCTGCCCTCCTCGATTCCGTGACTCTTTAGATTCGCTAGTGCGGACCCCGCCATTGGTTCCTGTGCTCTGTCGGAGTCGGTCCTGTCAATTCACCCCCACTAAGAAAAGTCCATCCTTCCGTTCCAAGGTCTAAGCTAAGGGACCTACTACTACTACAAGTTTTTCCTCCCCCGTCCCTCTCCTCCTTCTTTCTGATATCTTCACTGCTGTCCCTTTGTCTTTTCAATTGTCCCGCAACACACGACAGCTTCCTTTAGTTACTACCCCCAAAAAGAAGACGTATACACAAGATGGCTGCCAACGGTTCTACCTACGCCCTCTCGGGTGCCCACAAGGATGTCAGTCTCTTGTCGACTTACTGCCCCGCCTCGATCTTGGAATGGAAAGCTGACAGACCGCCACTAGATGCTCGAGAAGTCCCTTCTGGAGACTGATCCTGAGGTTGCTGAGATCATGGTATGTTTTGACAACAATCTCTCCGTGGCTTCAATTGGACTCGGAACTGACAACCAGCGTCCTCTAGAAAAATGAGATCCAGCGTCAACGCGAGTCCATTGTCCTCATCGCCTCAGAGAACATTACCTCCCGCGCCGTCTTCGATGCTCTCGGCTCGCCCATGTCCAACAAGTACTCGGAGGGCCAGCCCGGTGCCAGATACTATGGTGGAAACCAGCACATTGATGCCATTGAGATCCTGTGCCAACAGCGTGCCCTCAAGGCTTTCGGCCTCGAGTCCGACAAGTGGGGTGTCAATGTCCAGTGCCTCAGTGGCAGCCCTGCCAACCTGCAGGTTTACCAGGCTCTGATGCCTCCCCACGGCCGACTGATGGGTCTGGACCTCCCTCACGGTGGCCATCTTAGCCACGGTTACCAGACACCCGCCAAGAAGATCTCGGCCGTCTCTACCTACTTCGAGACCATGCCCTACCGTGTCAACATCGATACTGGTATCATTGACTACGATACCCTTGAGGCTAACGCCCAGCTGTACCGACCCAAGATCCTGGTTGCTGGTACCTCTGCCTACTGCCGGGAGATCGACTACGCCCGCATGCGCAAGATTGCCGACTCGGTCGGTGCTTACTTGGTTGTCGACATGGCCCACATCTCGGGTCTGATCGCTGCTGGTGTCATCAAGTCTCCCTTCCCCCATGCCGATGTCGTCACCACCACCACCCACAAGTCCCTCCGTGGCCCCCGTGGTGCCATGATCTTCTTCCGCAAGGGCGTTCGTAGCGTTGACGCCAAGACCGGCAAGGAGACTCTGTACGATCTCGAGAACCCCATCAACTTCTCTGTCTTCCCCGGTCACCAGGGTGGACCCCACAACCACACCATCACTGCTCTCTCCGTCGCCTTGAAGCAGGCTCAGTCCCCCGACTTCAAGGCCTACCAGCAGCAGGTGGTTGATAACGCCAAGACCCTCGAGATCAAGTTCAAGGAGCTTGGCTACAACCTTGTTTCCGGCGGTACCGACTCCCACATGGTCCTGCTCGACCTCCGAGCCCAAGCCCTGGATGGTGCTCGTGTCGAGGCTATCCTCGAGCAGATCAACATTGCCTGCAACAAGAACAGCATTCCCGGTGACAGGTCTGCTCTTACTCCTTGCGGTATCCGTATTGGTACACCCGCCATGACCTCGCGTGGCTTCGGCACGAAGGACTTTGAGCGTGTCGCTGAGTACATCGACCAGAGCATCAAGCTCTGCAAGGAGATCCAGGGTGAGCTTCCCAAGGAGGCCAACAAGCTGAAGGACTTCAAGGCCAAGGTTGCCAGCGGCGAGGTGTCCAAGATCAACGAACTCAAGAAGGAGATCTCTCAGTGGTGCACTACCTTCCCCCTCCCGGTTGAGGGCTGGAGAGCGGAGGCTGGCATCTAAATGTCTACGGATTGGATTGGTGTGTTCTTATGAGCGGAGTCAGCGGTGCTGAAAAATTCAACCTTGAGACGAAAGGATACGACTGGGCAATCAACTTAATCAAGCTCGGGGGGTTCATGAACTGGTTTAACACTAGAGTTGGCGGTAAAAAAGGGTCAAATTAGCTGCATATCTCGGCGTTTCTGTTTACGCGAGACCAGCCGGAGTCTGGGAGAGCCATCATGGGTCTGATTTCACTGCTTCAACGCAGTCTGGTATACCACACACACTATGGGTGTTTTGCGATTTGGAAACGATGTGCATGCAAATATGTATAATGAAGAAATTAGATTCAGGGCGAATCACAGCGAAACAGAGAAACGTGTTCAACTGTGTCTGATTCGCTGTTGCTGATGCCTTTTATTTGACGTCGTTGACTGTTGTCCCGCACGGAAATTACGTCATGATCCAAGGTAGTCTTGAGCTTCCTTATATGGCGTTAATATCATGATTGTCCTACAGCTTCTGTATGAGAATACCAATAAGAATCATAGTATATCGTTGATTATCGATCTTGAAGCTGTTGTATCGCGTCGCTAATCACATGATGCCGATGCCAGACGCCGATTTGCACCCTGTGGCTACAGGGCTTGCTAAAGAAACCGTCGATGTACGTTGATATTTTACAATCCCACCCTCAGCCACCAAGCCCATCGCTTACATTAATCCCTCCAGAAACATTCTTCAGAACAGCCTCTCAAGCTCTATGCTGGTTGGTTCTGTCCCTTCGTCCAGCGCGTCTGGCTGGCGTTGGAGGAGAAGGGGATCCCATATCAATACATTGAAGGTTCGCACAGATGTCTCTCGCCGAACTGGCCGGTTGGGACATACTATGTCTTTCATAAACACATACTATATCTCGTATCATCGATCCCTTGCCCTTGCGAAGCCGAAGACATAAATGGCATAACTAACTACGGCAAACACGCAGTCAATCCCTACCACAAGGGCGAGCGGCTCATGAAGGCCAATCCGCGCGGCCTCGTCCCCACCCTCGAGGTCGCGCCCGGTAGGGCTCTCTACGAGTCCACGGTCCTGCTGCAGTACCTCGAGGAGGCGTACCCGGACCACGCACCCAAGCTACTCCCCCTATTACTACTACTACTACTACTACTACTACTACTACTACCGGCAGTGGCGGTGGCGACGACGGGGGCGACGAAGGAGACCAGCTCTTCCAGCGCGCGCGCGCCCGCATCTGGATGGATTTCGTGACGTCGCGCATCATCCCGGCCTGGCACCGGCTCCTGCAGTTTCAACCCCCATCTGGGAGCAGCGAGGCCGAGGGCGGCAAGAAGCTCGAGGCGCTGCGCGACGAGTACCGGGGGCACCTGCTCGAGTTCGCGCGCGCCATGGACCCCGCGGGCCCCTACTTCCTCGCGGGCGGGCAGGTGGGCATGGTGGACCTGGCGCTCGCGCCCTGGGTGCTCCGGCACTGGGTGCTGGAGCACTTCAAGGGCGTGGCGCCGGAGCCGGAGCCGGGGGCGGGGGCGGGGGCGGAAGGGAAGGGCGGGGACGAGGACGAGGCGGCCTGGGAGAGGTTCCGGAGGTGGCGGGCCGCGGTCGAGGGCCGGCCCAGCGTCAGGAGGACCGAGAGCGCGAGGCATCACTACCTGCCCATCTACCAGCGCTACGCCGACGACGTGGCGCAGAGCGAGCTGGCGAAGGCTACGAGGGCGGGACGGGGCGTGCCTTGAGGACGTGCGTGGGGGTCGTTGCGACTACCTCTACGGCGGGTGGGCTAACCCTGCCTGCCCCCTATACTGCGAATCAGCACCGCGATAGGGGATTTTTCCATAAGAATTTGGCCGACAATTTTAGACCTCCAGGGGTGCATTCCGCATTCCGCATTCCGCAACACCATGCAGTTGTTGACAGCATCTGATTATGCCAAATGTGTATGACTAAGAAGATAAGGTTACCAGTGATAATAAATGATTGCAGATATGGAGGCTCGACATAACAGCTAACCTACCGCAGGCATGATAATCCATGTAAATGGTCGATCTGAGCTAGGCTAGGTTATGGCATGATCCAAGTCCTTTTCCTGGTGCAGATGATCATTTGCAGCATCGGCGCCTGTGCCGTGCTGCAGACGGCCGGTGACGTGGTCCGGGACTATCTGTACTTCCTCATCGGACCATGGGCGACGGCACGGTCGTCATCAATGTCGTCTTTTGGACCTCAAGTCCGGTTCTGGTCTTCTTCGCCACATGGGGGGTTCAAGACAGAAAAGCGACGTCATCCGGCAACCCTAGTGAAGGGGAGGATAACAATAAAGTCGAGGCTGGGGGATCAAGGCGTCCCCCTCAGCAAACCAGGTGATCGCGCATGACGTCGTCTCTGACGAAGAAAGGATTGTGAACAAATGGTTGACGATAGGAAAGGTGATCAACTCGGACCGACTGAACTACTGGTGTGATAAAGAGAGTTGGAGAGGGTATGAGATGCTTTAGGTACTTTAGTTATGTAGGGAAAGAAACTCTTTATGGAGAGTTTGAACTAATGCGTAATTTGCTTCCAGGCTGGCAGTTAGACTTTGCGACCCGAAGATAGGAAGCATCTTGGAAGACAACCACTCTCGGATAGATGCTGACCCTACACAAATCATGCATCCAGGTATAAGCTCAGAATGGAAGGAATTAGGAAAGAAGATATGATCTCGGTAGGGACAAACTACTATGCAGCTTCATGTAAGTATTCGAGGAGCGGCCGATGACACGGGAGTGGTTCTGCAAGGTGTAAACAAGAGATCTAGTGTGCCAAGCACTTCGGGTGCCAGTAAGATGCCTATGATCAAGTAATGAGGGGATCGCATCTCACTGACAGAAGCCATCTACGACAGGGCTTTATCCCCGGGGCTAGCCTGTGATGCCGCAGTTCGTCGAGAGACCCTCCAGACGGCAGAAGTCAGCCGCTTTTATGCACTGGATATTCTTCTCGTAAAGCCTCGATGATGACCTTTCCAACTTGCGTTCTGTTGAGTCTGTGTTGCGGCAGATTCCTCCACGGTCCTCAGAGAGCCACATGATATCAGGACTCGCGGGGTATACGGTTGGTGTAGATAAGCTTATGTCGAACTCAGTAGTGCCGAATTAAAATAAGAGCTACTACGCACAAGCTGCATACAGCCCTTCTTCTTATCGAGCACTGCTGTTCGCGGGCCTAGATCATGTTATGAGCATGTATACGCGATAATAGCCTCTCCACGTGTAACATATCAACGCAGACCGCGCTTCACTGCCAAAAGCCCCTTTTAAGTCACTAGGGTCTCTTGGGGAATTTCTTATTCCGTTCTGACGCACTTGCTCTCCCTTCGCATCTTACTTATCTGTCTCTTCAAGCCGACCAACACGACATTATGGATGGGAAGGCGCCACATACTGGCGGCGCGTTGGCCGCCAAGGGCGACGATGCTCTGTCGATGGCAGGGACGCACATCTCAGAAGTGCCCATGTTGGACCAGAAGGCGACCAAGAAGCTGCTGAGGAAAATCGATTGGCATCTTCTCCCGTTCATGAGTCTGATCTATCTGTGAGTCGTCTCACCCGCGAAAACGGGCCTCGCGCAGGCTACCGGCAGCTGATCCAATCGCCCTATGCTCCCCCAACAAGGCTGTGCTTCCTCGACCGAACCAACATCGGCAATGCGCGCCTCGACTACCTGGAACAGGACCTGAACCTCCAGGGTCTGCAATATAACGACTGCCTCGCTGTCCTGTTCCCCTTCTACATTGCCGCCGAGATCCCCTCCAACATGATGATGAAGAAGCTCCGGCCGTCCGTGTGGCTGTCCTTCATCATGGTGCTCTGGTCGGCCTGCATGATCGGACAGGGGTTCGTCAAGAACTACTCTGGGCTCATGGCGACGCGCGTGTTGCTCGGGGTCTTCGAAGGCGGCTTGTTCCCCGGCGTCACTTATTATGGTGAGTGCAGCCAATGCCCAGCCTTTGGCGACAAGCCAAGCTGTCGTGCTATGCTAACAAGAAGTTGCAGTAAGCCGCTCCCGCAACCTCACATGTTTCTCGCCCCCGGAAGGCAATCGGCCAGCGCTGACTTGCCATGGTTCTAGCTCACACAGTGGTACTGCAGGGATGAGTGCGGTTTTCGCATGGCACTTTTCTTCTCCGCTGCGACGCTTGCTGGTGCCTTTGGTGGCATATTGGCGAGAGCGATAGCTGAAATGAGGTAGGCCCATTGGAGCAATGTCTCACCCACCCTCCTGGGTGGTCCCCCGTTGCTGACCATGGTGTATAGCGGTGTGGGTGGACTCTCGGCTTGGTCCTGGATCTTTATCCTGGAAGGCATTCTCAGCATCCTGGTATCCTTCGCAGCCTACTGGGCCATCCACGACTACCCCTCGACGTAAGTGCCCCTTGTCACCAACACCAACCTTCTGTTTCCTTACGCCTTGCGCAACCTGAACCCAGCGCAACCTTCCTCACCGAGAAAGAGCGCGAGGAGGTCGAGCGCCGCCTCGCCTTCGACAGCGGCCACTTCTCCGACGACTTGGACGTCAAGTACGTCTGGCAAGCCCTCGGCGACTGGAAGATCTACATCTTCATGCTGATCTTCCTGGGCAACTTCGCCCCCATCTACTCCTTCTCGCTGTTCCTGCCCACCATCATCACGAGCATGGGCTACTCGGCCAACAACGCCCAGCTCATGAGCGCGCCGCCCTACATCTTCGCCTGCATCTTCACCATCGGCGCGAGCTGGCTCGCCGACCGGGCGCGGCGGCGCGGCGTGTTCATGCTGGGGTTCCAGCTGGTGGCCATCTTGGGCTTCGCGCTCCTGCTGGCGAGCGGCGACTCCACCGTGCAGTATACGGGCACGGTGTTTGCGGCCATCGGTAGGTCTGGCCTTGCTTCCCCTCCTCCCCAGAACCGCTTGGCTCGTGAAAACTCGAGGCTGACTAGACCCGTTTCGGGCGGGGGTCTTAAAAGGTATCTATCCGCAGATTCCCCTGGGCCTGGCCTGGAATAGCGCCAATATCGGAGGTAGTCTGAAGCGCGGTACGGGTATTGCCATGCAAGTCATGGGCGGCAACTGCGGCGGTATCATCGCGAGCTACGTGTACCTGGCGCGTGACGGTCCCCTCTACACCACAGGACATAGTATCTTGATCGGGTCGATAAGGTACGCGTTTACCAACTGCTTTGAATCTTCATGTCGTTGCAGATCAGCTAACATCCTGGCAAGCATGGCATTGTTCTTGACCCTGTTCATGATTATATGGTGTCGTCGTGAGAATGCAAGGCGGGATGCTGTGTCGCAGCAGCTCAGCACCCAGGAGTTGACGGAAGAGCAGAAGATGCTGGAGCGAGAGTTGGCGGACAACGTCCCTTGGTTCCGATATACAGTCTAGGATGCGTGTATCTCTAACTGTACCATAGACTAGATGGGCTAGAGAATCACCAGAGTAGATTCGGGCGTTTGTAATTGGACAAAACACTCCTTGAGCCGGGGGCAAAGCCCTTTAGCATTTCTTTTTCCTCCCTGGGAAAGGGGGAAACTCCGTGCCGCCTGAGTCTGGACCGACTCATATCAGAACCTTGGTCATGGCGTCGCCCAGGCCCCGGGAGGCCAGCCACGCCTCCAGCGCCTTCATGTCGTTGCGGTTGGCGCGCTCGCCGCGCCTCTCGCCGAGCGCGTCGGTGATCTCGCGCATGTCGGGGAAGGCGCGCGCGGCGGCGGCGAGGGTCTCCCGGTACCGCTCGCTGACCTTCTTGTGGTGGGCGGGGATGTCGCCCCAGCTCTCCGTCTTGATGAAGCGCATGTAGTCGTCGACGGCCCGCGCCGACCCGCCCTCGACGCACAGGATCCCCGGCTTCCCCGCCAGCAGGAACCCCGTCAGGCCGTACCGCGGCGCGTGGGCCACCAAGTCGTCGCGCTTGGCGCGGGTGCTGATGGAGGGGAAGTAGAACCAGACGCGGATGATGCTGTGGTCGGCCCGCTCCTCCTCCGCGGGAGCTGCTGTGCTGGGGCTAGATTGCTGCAGTTGTTGCAGGTGTTGGTATGCGGCATCCTTGATCTGCTCTATGGTTGCGAACATGTCATTGTCATTTCCGTCCTGTGGAATGCTGGCCATGAGCTGCGCCGCCGCGGCTTTGCTCATCCATGTCGGCTGCTGCAGGCGGAACTTGACGGGTGGTGGTTCTTCTATACCCGAGACGTCCAGAGAACTGTCTGTGGCCAGCGGTATCGATACGTCCAGTTTCAGAGATCTGTCTGATGCTGCAAATTCATCATCTGCATGGACCTGCAGAGTGAGCAGCATTGTGATACTCGGGGAGATTTTGCCAGCGAGCACTGTGACATCATCATCACTAGAGCACCAGTCTTTCAGCTGCTCGACGTAGGCGCGCACGGTATCTTCGACGACCAGCTCTTCTTCCGAGGCGTACATTGCCAAGAGTAGATCAACTTGACCCAATTGGATCTCTAGAAGCTCTTTTGGCAGGAGCTTCATGGCCCGATGAGTGGCATCTCTACTGCGTTCCATGATTGGTCGTCCGAAACAAGAAGTGCATTTACCGAGTTCCTTACCCTTTGACTCCGATTAACAAATCACTCGATGGGGGAAAAGGATTTGAGTTGTCAGAATAAGAATATGGAGAAAAGTGCGGATTGTCACGTGAATTACCCCATTCTCCTATTGGCAAGAAGCTGATTGGTCAGACCATCTCATTATGCCCATGACCTTATATAATTGGTTGCAGTTGTAGTATAACTATTTACTTATATTGAACGAGCGATGGGGCTGGTTTTGCAATGTTTTTGAGGCCTCCCCCAGCTTTTAAACACTATATTCTTTTTGCAATAGGGGTAAGTTATCACATGTTGCCTTGGTGGAACAGAGCCTCAACCAGTCTTTTCGCACAGCTGCCAAGCAATCGTGCCATGAGCCATTCATGAAGCACATGATCAACGTTCCAGGCCCTGTGGTGATCTCGAAGGCCTGAGGGTCAAATTAAGTTTACAGTCGGCTGGTATTGACGATTGCGGCCCGTGACATAGACTTGGGGCGTACCCGGCTCGGCTTGGCAACCATAGTCGGCCACCGCTACCTAAGTTTGACCAGTGCTTAGCTCAACCGACGTTATTTGGTGGCTTTTGTGGATGATCTGGGAATATGTTCTGGCCCGCATACACCGGGTATGAGGTGGTATAGTGGCGAACAGCCAAATTTGGCGTTAAGCCTTGGATCTCACTGAAGAAATCACGATCACCACCACCTCCCTTATTAGTCTAGGGCCGTTAAAAGCTAGTACTTGCGCGCAACACATTTGGAAGCTTTTCGTCCCAGTACGATGTTGTGGATAGGAGTGCCAAGATATATGACATAGAATTTCTATGTGTAATTAAACTCTACTCATGTTCTCCCATATACTCATGGTCAGAGAGAGGACTAAACATCACAGCGGGCGTGGCTTGGAGTTGCACAGAGTAATACACCCGTGCCCCTAACGCCAATGGCAAACTCGCAAACGTGATAATGTCATGAGAATGATTTGATTTTTGTATAATAATCCTGTCTCGTTCCAACATCTAACGACTCTTTTACTCCTCATCATCCCACAAACATCTCAGCTCATCAATCCAGCACCCTCTCTTCCAAAACAAACCAACTCGTTCGCTAAAGAACCATCATCACCAACTTCATTCAAGATGCAATTCACCACCGCTTTCGTCACCCTCATTGCCGCCGTTGCCGGCGCCAACGCCAGCACCATCGAGGACCGCAACCTCAACCTCAACGGCCCTCCTCTGTGCGCCGAGCTCTGCTTCCAGAAGGCCGTCAAGGTTTCCCAGTGCGTCAACCAGAAGCACTACATCCGCAACCTCTGGAAGAAGTACCCCTGGGAGTGCCTCTGCAAGTAAGTTTCCCCTAGAGCCGTTTCTCTGTGGAACCCCTGTTCCCAAACCAGCGATACAATCGTACTAACTGCGTATCTCAGGGATGAGGCCTTCCACCAGGCCGTTGTGCCTTGCATCCAGAAGAAGTGTGACAAGCCCAGGGAGCGGTAAGTCTACAGTCAGCATCCGCACTAGGTCTTCCCGCTTGCTGACCAGTTTTACCTCTACAGCCTCCAAATTGGCCAGTTCATCCAGACGACCTGCGGCTACTCCATCGACACTGAGCAGTCCTCCCAGCAGGGCGCCCAGCAGGGCTACTAAGTGCTTCTCAGCAGAGAATGTAATAAGAACACTCTCACTCGAGGCAAAACATTGGGTACCGCTTTCTGGGGTAGCTTCAAGTAATTGAGCCGATCGATTTGGGATAATGGCAAGATATCTGGTGATGGATAATGATAAACTTTACTTTCTTTGGACGCTGGGCAGAGCGGTTCTGTATTTAGGGTGTCACTCCTTTGCACCATTCCCCTACTTACTGTTAGCAGTGTGTAACTTAGTAATCAATCATGATTTATGATACTCATCTCTCAGAAGAGTTCTAATACGCTCGATCGATAGTTCCCAATCAGATAACTCTAAATAACCCCTATTGGGAACTCCCCTATCCTGCCCCTGCTTTAGCGTCGATGTAACTACTTAGACAACCCGCAATGCTATAAGTTCAATCACAGTTGCTATTTGCTTTCCCCCTTCGGAGAAAGAATGCCTCGGGCGTCCGAGTCAAGAGCTCATTTGGGGGATCCGCTTGCATGAATGAAGCGTGAGAAAAGCTCAGCTCTTGTGCGTTCCACAGGATGGCTTCAGTAAGTAAGAGTAGTTGAGCCAGGGAGGGTAGGAGATTTTCTGGTTTGCTCCGGCTGCGTAGAGTAGACGAGAAGTAGAAGGACCTTTTCGTTGGTTGGGATGAGCACATATAAGGTAGGGGGAGAGGATTCCGTCGACGAACGGGCCAAAGACATTTGTGAAAATGGTGCCAAGCCCAGCGTCGTATGATTATCAGCGGACGCTTAGCATCCGCAAATGAGCAGCAAAAGCTGCGATTCTGATCGCACGCTCGGCTCAGGTGAGATCTATATCTTGGCGTCAGTAAGCAATGCATCATGGCCTGAATAAGCACCATCAGCATTGGCATTCATTCGCAAGTCATGTGGTGTATAATCTGAAGCCGACAGAGAGCATCTTTAGACTGCTAAAAGTCAGCACGTAGTCTTGGAAATATGCATGACCTTACGAGCAACATACTTCTCTTCATGGCTGCATTCTCTCGTAGCGAGGTCATCTAGAACAATGATATTGGAGACTTTGCCAGTAGATTGCTAGGTAGATACACCTTCAAAGCCGCAGTAAAGCTACTTGCCAAAATCAAGCTCTCCAGCGGTGTGCTATCACGACTTGGCATAGTATCTCATACTTCAGCTGGAGTTACGTGTCAATCCAATAACACCGTCTTGGTTTGACGCGAGACATCGTCGGAGGCCTGGCCATATGTCAGCGTAGGATATGTCCTGGTGTATCTGACACGAGGGTGGATGGCATGAGACGAACGAGGATGGAGCAGGTTTAATGAATGACTTAGCTGGCAGGGGATTTAAAATATAAATACTACTCCCCGAACCCCGTTTCCCAGTCCCTTGGTCACTCGACATCACTCAAGACAATCCAACCCGCAAGAGCTTGTGTCGTCCATCCAGCCTGCCTATAAAAGCGACTTTCATCAACACTGATAGATTTATTTACACACCGGACACATCCACAGCAAACAACAACCAAAATGCAGCCTACAGCTCTCCTCGCCCTCCTCGCCACCGCGGCCCAGGCCTACACCTTCGTCGGCCGGGAGCACTACTGCGGCGAGTCGGGCAAGACGCTGTCCTTCTACGACATGGCGCCGGACGTGTGCTACTACAGCACGGGCGGGGAGTCGTTCTCGGCGACCGAGGTGCGCGACACGAGCTTCCCCGTCCGCTGCACCTACTACGGGGGCCGGTGCACGGGCTCGCAGAGCCAGGTGATCCTCAACCGGGCAGAGTGCCGCAACTCGCCCAACGGCTGGATCGCGAGCTGGCACTGCACCCGCTACAACGGCGGGCGGCTCGCCGAGGGCGACGTGGTCTTCAACGCCACTGCGTCTGTTGGTGCTGTGGCTGCGGAGGAGGCCTTCCCGGTGGAGTGAGCGAGTGCGCCAGAGCATTGCTTGATGGATGCGTTGTGGGACAGACGAACGGGAGGGGAAGGGGGGGGGACCTATGTCACTCTTTTTGGTTTCTTATCTACCGTATGGCTACTTAAGTAGTTACCCCTATGTCTTATTATACTGACAGGTAGAGTTCTGAGGTAGCGCACAGACCAAGTCAATGGCAAGCTTCAAGACAAGACCCTTCGATCTGTCTGGCATCAAGGCCTGTTAGAAGTATGCATGGGTAATGCAGCAGGTACATGAGTTGTATTTTGAAAGGATAAAGAAAGGATACAAGCACTAAGCAATCTCCACCCAGAAGGTATCTGGAAGATATGCTATCCTAGTATCGAATACCTCGGTTGTTACATAAATGCAGCAAGGCCATGAAGCATTATGTCTCAAGAACGTGGTTTTCTGGCCTCTATTGACGCAGCTGAGCGCTCATCTGCTTAAAGCTTCGTTGATGTTCCATTGCCAGGGTTGTGGGTGGCACGAATCTCGATGGCGTATCAACGACAGCAAGTCTTTGTTTACTTTAGGCAACCACCCCCCCTCTCAGCGAATCGGAAATCCATTCTTTTGAACCAAAACAATCTGTCGTTCCTATCTAAGCTCATTCTCAAATCATCCAACTAACACAAAACACCAGCTTAATCTGAATTGGCATATCATTGTTCGTACGCCCGCTAAATGCTGAAGAATCAATCCCCTTTGTCCATCAAATTCCATCCTATCTTGCAGGCCATGGCGGATTCGGCCCCCACGATTGCCCCGGAGGAGCGTCAGGAAGCACCCGGTGCTATGGAACAGAAAGCTAAAACTCTTGCAAACTACATCGACAAGAGCAGGCACATCATTGTGTTCACGGGTGCCGGCATATCTACATCTACAGGCAAGTTCTAATAACTTGTTAATAAGGGCATCTTCGCTGACCGGCTAGCCAGGAATTCCCGATTTTCGTGGACCAGAAGGGGTTTGGACGTTGAGAAAGCAAGGGAGACTGCGAACATCCAAGGCTGCCAGTACGCTACAGGCCATTCCGTCGCCAACCCATATGGCCCTGGTAGAGCTACAGAACCGCGGTATCTTGAAATACATCATCAGCCAAAACTGCGACGGCCTACACCGTAGAAGTGGTATTCTACCTGTAAGCTTCCACTTGAACTATTCTATTCCCGGCGGCTTGGTGATAACCTCTCGCGTTAGGACCGAATCTCGGAGCTCCATGGAAACAGTAACCGGGAATATTGTGTGGCCTGCGGGAAAGATTACGTCCGGGGTGAGTTATTGCCGACTCGTCGTCTTTGATCACTTCCCCTGGCAAGTAATTAAATGGTCCAAAACAGACTTCCGAGCAGTATCTACGTACGAAAGGAGCATTCACGACCATCGCACAGGTCGCAAGTGTGCTCTGTGTGACGGCGTCCTGCTCGATACTATCATCAACTTTGGCGAATCATTACCTGCGGAGTCGTTGCAACTTGCCAGGGATCATGCCGAGAAGTCCGATCTGTGCATTGCTCTCGGGTCTTCTTTGACTGTCACCCCAGCTAACGAGATCCCGGAGAGGGTTGGGGAGCGCAAAGATGCTAGGCTCGTCATATGCAACCTCCAAAAGACACCTTTGGACAAGTCTTCGAGCCTAAGGATTTTTGGGAAGGCCGATGACTTGATGGAACGCGTCATGGAGAAGCTCTCAATTTCCATCCCCACCTTCATAGTCCGCCGTCTTCTCATAATCAGACTCGGCTCCGAGGCAGGGCGTCATTCGGTCAAGATCGAGGGTGTCGACCTTGACGGTACCCCCGCTACCTTCTTACAATCAGTCAAACTTGAAAACAACCGGCGTGTGGTGCGTACAGAGCCGTTTACCATCAGCCTGCGAGATGAGCTCGAAACAGGAACGCAGCTCAATCTTGCCCTTGAATTCATGGGACACTACGGAGAACCAAACTTGGAACTGAGCCACGTGTGCGACGGTGCGAACGCGGCGCTTGCGTTGTACCTGCTAGAGTATAACCCTCTTACCGGACTATGGACTACTTCCAAGCGAGACTCGGCGGTTCTGCCTGCATTCCCGCCTGCAATCCCTGTTCATAGGGTTGACTCGAAAGGAAAAGGAAGACGGAAGCCCATCCCTACTGATGAGGCTGGCATGCCTGACAATGTGAAGCCGGGCCCAGCAGCCAATGCGTTCTCGGATCTTGGAACCTGACAACTTCATCGCTTATCAAGATGAATTACACGGACCTAGTTACCCAGCTATAGAGCTATGTGTCGTGATATAAGTAGCAAATCTAACAGGGTGTTTATCCACTTGCGCTGACGGGCAATCACTCGGGTAATCCGGAACCAGGGGCACTGCAAACGACTGCCTGCCTGAGCCGTACCACCATCAAAAGATCCCGGCGTTCGGTCCCGGCGTTCGGGCCCGAACGCCGCTCGTGTCCTAGGCAACGATGCCACTTGATTGGCCACTGTCTTTCAGTATTTAAGGTAGGGCGGGGAGGACCATGGGTTCCCTTCTTTTCATTAACAAAAGGCGCACAATTCTAGACTTCTGCTGTGGATGCCGACTGCTTGATTCTTCTCAAGGATTATCAGCCAAGAGCCAATATTAATATTATTAGCATCTACGAGAGGGCGAGGTCAAAGACAAGCATGAAGATTGTCATTATAGGTGGCACCGGCCTCGTTGCCACGGAGCTTATCAAGCAAAGTCTGGAAATGTCCGAGATCACATCGATCATCGCCGTGGCCCGCAAAACAGTTCAACTTGAGGCGAATGCCATGAACAGGTCCAAGTTCAAGAGCGTGGTCCTCCGCGACTATGAGGAGTTCACAGATACTGTGAAGGCAGAACTGACGGGAGCAGATGTCTGTATCTGGTAGGTCCTCATGGCCTTCCAAGCGAATTTGTCGGCCTTGGCTAACAGGATGCACTTACAGGACGGTCGCTATCACCCCCTTCAGGCTCAGCAAATTCGACTTTGCCGAAGTCAAACGGGTGTGTCAAGATTGCACGGTAGCGGGACTCAAGGCAGTCGGCGAAGCCAACAGAGGCTCTGCCAAACCTACCGTCTTCGTCTACATGAGTGCCGAGGGGACCCCAGAAGATCTCACCAAGAAGCCGCTCATCCTAGGGGACTACCAAATCATGCGGGTGCGTTTGACAATCACTACCTCGGTGGCAGTGCCTTCAGATTTGGTCATGACATTAACGCCACCCACTTCCACAGGGCAAGACAGAGAAGATAGTCCAAGAAATCGGTCGAGAGCTTGACCAGGTGCATGTTCATATTGTCCGCCCTGGGATGGTTTGGTCATCTATCACTTTCTGGCGTAGCATGCAAGCGAACATGTTTCGGGCCACCAATCTACTCACACGTGCTATCCCGAATATCAGTCGGACGGAGCTTGCTGCAGCGATTCTTGATCAGGCCGTGGATGGTTTTGAGAAGGAAATTTTGTCGAACGCTGATTTGGTTCGCATTGGAGGGGTCGCTCTGGCGAAGAAAGCAAGTCACTAAGGAGGCAGCAGCGGGAACGAGAAAGGACTATTTTTAAAGCTCGTGTTGTAACTGGCGTCCCATGCGCTCAAGGTACTGACCCGTCCCCTCCGTGTTCAACCCATTCGCGAACCAGGTCCGTATCCTGCGCTGGGAAAATACCAAGCCTAGTGAAGCAATGATAAGCTCGTGACGCTGGGCTATCTAGTGCCTGAGAAAATGCGCCATCCAAATACCGACTTTCCATTTTGAATTAGTATTTCCTGTCTCATCTTCGATAACTAATATTCGTTGATATAGATGTACCAAGCATTACTAACAACGGATAATTGTGGTGCTAATACACAATATCGGCGTTCGGATGCCGAACACCGCCTGGTCCAGGGGGGTTGGGTAATAATAAGCTTGGCAGCTGAACGGCGGTTGGTGAATAAAACTCCGCATCAACACGTTCTTGAATGACGGGGAGGAGCAATGCGAACAGCTGTGAGTTGGGCCTATAGCGACATTCCGCCTTAATGGAGCCGAACCCACAACCCACGGCCATACAGCCGTACGGAAAGGCAAGTCAACACCCCCCATGGCTTAGAATCCAGCGCCCTTCCGACGCTGATGCTGACGATGCACTGCATATGGTCCTCTTCGCAGGCATGCTATAACTGCTCCAAGTCCAAGTGTAAGTGTGTCAATCGGCCAGATGGGCGGGGATGTGTCAGATGCCGACGCCTTAACAAGCCCTGCACGCCGGGGGATTCTGTCCGGAAGGCCGCAGTACAGAAGAGCAACCCAACCGATCGCATTGCTCAACTGGAGTCTAAGCTAGACGGACTAATCTCCGCATTGGGCACTGGTCGTGTTACGCCTTCGGATTCCTCTCCCGCCGTTGATGATTTGGCCACCCAGGACGCTTCTGTCTCCGCGAACGGCCAAGCCGAAGTCACCGGCTTGTCTGCCTCCGAACTCCCAGCCGATGCCGAGGAGTGTCTCTATACCTTCCGCCATCATATGCTTAGGTACTTTCCATTTATGCGCCTTCCAGCCGACCTGGGCTGGGTGAAACGCGAAAGACCATTCCTGCTCATCTGCATCTGCGCCGCATCTTCCAAGTCGATACAAACCCGGCTTGTTCTGGGAGACCGTATCAAACAGACTGTTGCCGACAGGCTCGTTCTGGATAGTCATGGTATCGTGAACATCGATCTCCTTCTCGGCCTCTTGACATTCCTGGCCTGGGGTCACGACGCATTACTCAAAGCTGCGCCTAACAGTTTGTCACGCTTTGCCCAACTGGCCATGCTGGTGGTTTTTGAACTATGTCTGAATAAGCAGCCCACGCACGAGACCAATATGATCTCTATCAGCAGCACACATGGCACACCTTCGACCATGCGTAGGGCAGAACACAGTCTTGAGGAGAGACGAGCTGTTTTGGGGTGCTTTTACATATCCGCCGTGTTTGTGCTCTCCGTCCGTTTCCCATCCACTGCTCTGAGCAAATCTCTGACTTAGGCAGGGTCTCGTCATACTTCGGACAAATGGACGCCTTGCAGTGGACACCCTACATGGAAGAGAGCCTCGCTGTGTTAGGTCGCCGTAAGGAATATGCCACTGACGAGTCCTTTGTGCATCAAATCCGTCTGCAGCTCCTGTGTAGGGAGATGGAGAATGTCCGGCATCTGACAGTGCCGCCACATTTCTATGTCAAGGCTCTACAAGGGAGATTGGACAGTATCAGAAGCACCATATCAACAGGCCTACAGAACGAAGGTGAGTTCCATACAATGAGCCATCTTCATGCACCGCTAACCTTCTGGAGAAATCCTCCTTGGGCATGTATACTTCGCCGAATTGAGTATCCTTGAGCCCGCGCTCTCCCAAGACACCCCGGCCACTCAGCGAATCGAGTACCTGTATAAGTGTCTACAAGTTGTGAAATCGGCAATGGAGAACTTCTTGAAGCTTCCCCCAGCCGAGTATCCAGCTATTCCGTTTTCTCTCTTCGCCCAGCTCGTACGATATATTAAGATCCTCGTCTTTCTCTCAACTCTCAACGACCCTACGTGGGACGCCAACCTCGTGCGACAGACAGTGGACGTACTTCAATTCGTGGACCAGGTACTCGCGAATATCCAGGTCGTCTCTAGTGGTGACTTGTGGTCGGCGGATGGTTTCCTGGCAAGTGCATCCAGGGTCTTTACGGCTATTAGAGCATGGTGCGAATCGAGACTGGCCGAGAATCCCGAGAATCCCGTATTCTTTGATCCGTTTGATCCAACCGGTACATGGGCGGTGGACACGTTCAGTGCGGCCTCTTTTGAGGGGACAGGATTCTTCTTCTAACTTGTCCAATGCGTTATTCTTTAGTTACTCCGTCAGTTCATTACGCACTGGCATATCAGGGCCATCTCAGGGGACGAAGATAGCGGCGAGGGGTATGGCCTCCCGCAGGTCGTCATAGGTGGGCGAGGTGATCCGATAGATGAGTATTTTCTCATAGGTTCCATCCCGCATATTTGAAGTAATTATAGCGAAGGACGGTTTCTGATTCCGCCGGGGGTGCTGACCAGCACGCTCACTCCGCCAGAGTTTCTAATAGAATGCCGCAGTCCTATGGTATGTAGCCCAAGTCCGTCCTGCTTTGCCTTGACAGGCACAGATCGTATATCCGCAGAACGACACCTGGTCGCCACTAGTCCAGCCGCGGTGGTCGGATTACAGAGCACCCAGAGAATATTGAATAGGGGATCAGTTAACAAACCGCCCCGCACGCTCAAGGTTATCAGCGCTTATGAAGAGGTATATAAGCTAATCAGCCGCACCGTATCCGTATTCGGCTATATCTCCGCCCGGCCCGCACATTCCGGATTTTGGCCGACCTTGATCCAAGTTTGCTCTCCTGGCGGGCGTATTTACGCAGATATATACAAGGAACAGGTCCCAGCCCCCCGCCTGAGCTTATCAAAGAGACAGGAACTAGCTTTATCACATTTGCTGATCCCGGTTATCCTCATGGGCCCCCCTCCTATTATCATCAACTCTTCCTTCACTGTGAGGGGCATTGACGCAACGAGTCATTATGGCAATGGAAACGCATGGCAATATTACGCCCGAGAAACAGGCAAGCGTGCCACGCTTCTTCTACAATCAACTTACTGTCACACCCACCGAGGTGCGCGATGTGAACCTCCAAGGCAAGACGGCTATTGTGACGGGCGCCAACTCGGGCGTCGGCTTCGCGTGCAGTCGCCAGCTGCTCCATCTTGGACTGAGCAAGCTCATCCTCGCGGTCCGCAGTAAGGAAAAGGGCGAGGCTGCTCTGGCCAAGCTATCCGAGGACCGCACCCTTGCTGCCAGCGCCATCGAGATCTGGCCGGTCGACTTTTCCGCCTACGACTCGATCGTCTCGTTCGCTGAACGTGCCAAGAGCCTAGACCGCCTTGACATTGTCATCCTCAGCGTTGGCATCTTCCCGGGAACGCGCACTTTCAACGAGCGCACGAAGCACGACGAGGTCATCCAGGTCAACTACCTATCCAACGCCCTGTTAGCAATCCTGCTGCTTCCCGTCTGCAAGGCTAAGAAGGACAGCCAGCCGACCCGAATCACCTTTGTGTCTTCTGAAGTGGCCGCTTGGACGGGCTTCGAGGAGAAGAAGGAAAGCCCCTTGTTGCCTGCCCTTGACAAGCCGGGTAAAATCAACTTGCTAGACCGGATGATGGTCTCGAAACTGCTCGGCCAGCTGTTCGTCGCTAAACTTGCCCAAGTCGTACCCGCGACGGTGGCTATTATTAACTCAGCTTCCCCCGCAGGGCTGCACGACAGCGGCTTCAACAGACATCACGCGCAGGGCGTTGTTGCCGCGATCGGAAAGTTGGTCTTACGACGGATCTATTACACGTCTGACGTCGGCTCCCGGACCGTGGTCGACGCCGCTGTAAACCACGGGGCGGAAAGCCATGGCCAGTTCTTCTCGTTCCAAAAGATGGTGCCGTAAGTCCTTCCTGCGCATAACTATCCTGGCCTTACTTGCCCGCCGCTCGCTTCACTAACCATATGCTGTAGCATGGCTCCCCTCGTCTATACCGAGGAGGGGCAAAGGGTCAGCGAACGTCTCTGGGCTGAAACCATGACGGAATTTTCGTTTGCGCCAGTAGAAACAATTCTAAAGGAGACAAGCTCCGAGGATATATGAGCACTCTATATACGGGTGTGAGGAATTCAACGATGTCCTCAATGGATTTTCAAGCTCGCTGTCTGTCTGGGTTTTAGCGGGTGTCTTCGTTTTCTACTTAGTTTGTTGGTTCCAGAACTACTGATTCATGTCTCGTTCTTTATGCGTTTCGATTTGAAGAGGCTTATAAATGGTAGGTTACCCACGAGCTTCGCTGGTGCTTAATAGTCATATAGTGCGCGTCAGGGTCCTAGATCTAACTCAAATGCACTGGGAGAAGCTTCACGTATCGGTTCTCAAAGAGGGCCGGGTTGAGCCCAAAAGCACTGTCGGTCATCTCGCTCGAGGGCAGGAACTTGACGGTCTCGCCGGTGCCCTGGCCGGGCGCCAACAGTGGATACGATCGGCGGTTCACGTAGGGCTTGATGCTCATAGGACCATCGCCCGGGGACAGTACGTACTCCTTGTCGTTGATTTCTAATCCCATCTTGCCTTGGATTAACTCGATGTATTCCTCCTGCACGCGGAAGTGCAGCGGCGGCTTGCGACTGAAGGACCCGGGCTCCCTTGACGAGGTCCAAGGCCAAAGACCGCTGCGGGTGATGGATCATGCACCCTGGGACAGCACCATTGAGCCGGTAAGAGACCCACTACCACAAGGTGTTGCGCATGCAAGGAAGACGAATCGCGAGTAAGAGAACATGCTTACACTATAACAAGCCTATGTTCAGTATTTCTCGATGCTTCTCGTTGTGGGCACCATATCCACTAGGAACACAACCTGTCAGTCCCGGCTGACCGTCTTATTGGGTTTCCACTTGTCTCCGCGGGGGCCGAGACGCAGAATCCCTGCACAGCCAACCATGAACCCACAAGGAAACGCCGTTGGTTCTTTTCTTTTTGGGAAGACATGCCGGGGAGCGTGCCTGATTCGTACACATACACATAAGGGACAGGGGCATGTCAAGCTTTCGGGACCCAGTCGTTAACCTAAAGTAGTAATCGCAAACAACTCGCCCGACCCAACGCCATTGTATGTGATGAGGAGCAGATGTGCAGCTGCCAGAAAGCCCCCGTTACACAGAAACCTGGCCACATTGATCAGCATATGGGGGCGGTCCTCTCGGTACAGGCGGAAGGATATGTAGTGTGTCCTGGACGCTACTTTGCGAACCAGGAGATTTTGTTGGCTGTGGCCGTAATGTTCACCAAATTCGATATCGAGTCCGTTGCGTGGCAGAAGCTCGCTGGATCAAGGTCCGACAAACCAGCACAGGATGACAAGAGGTCTGTTGGATTCATTGCCATGTCTCCTATCCAAGAGGTGAGCATCCGGTTGAGAAAGTCGATGTGAGTTTACGAAAGTTTCTCTATATCCGTCAAGAAGCGGCAAAGGAGCCACGTGCATCACTACCCCCTGGTGCCTACCGTTGTGACAAGTGGCGCCTACAATGCCCACCTTCCTTTCTTGTCTATCAGCCCCCTCTCTCCAAGTAAGATATGCTGGTATATGAGTCGTTCCTGATATCGTGGCTCGTCCCTTGCTTCCATCCTTGTTCCCGGTGAGGGATTATTCAGTTCGGTGCGCGGAGACAGAGCTACTATAAAAGATGTAGTGGAAAGCCAGTAAAGCGCCGCGTAATCCCGCTGAGTCTGGCCACATAACGAAACCCCCTCCCCCTGAGAAGCGTATGGTTCTTTCGCAATGGAGACGCTTCGAGATGACTATCCTCACGCACATCGCCAAGCTGTAAGGCCTCTCAATGTCATGATTATCGGGGCAGGCATTGCGGGACTCTCGGCCGGCCTAGCACTCGCTCACACCGGCCATTCTGTTACCATTCTAGAGAGGGCCTCCAGTCTGGGCGAAGTAGGCGCCGGAATCCAGCTGGCACCAAACGCGACTCGCATTCTTCACAGGCTTGGTATTCTTCCCGAGGTGATGAAGCACACTTCTGTCCTCTCCAGTGTCAGCATCAGGTAAGTCTGGTGTCTAGGTTGCTGCCTTGCTATGAAGGGCCATCCTGGGTGCTGACCTAGCTCTATAGGAGTTACGATAGCGACAATGAGCTGCAAACATCGCCCATGATGCCCTCGATCGGACACAGATACGGGGCACCTATGGGGTCCATACATCGAGGGGATCTTCAACGCGTACTCGCGGAGGCTGCAAAAAGGAACGGATGCCGTATACTTACATCGCATGCGTAAGTCCCCACCCCTGGAATGCTGTATTCACAACCACGTGCGCCATGTTGGCCTCAGAAGGTGTTCCCATCGTCCCAGCATCTTCGAGCCCAGTACTACATGTTTGACACCGCACAGGGTCGTGGCGATCGACCGAAGCTTCGCCCCGAGGGTACACATCGAAAATGGTGAGACAGGTGTGAGAACTTGGCTTGGCGGCGACATGGTTATAGCTGCCGATGGCATCAAATCGTTTTGCAGGAAGCAAATGGTCCTAGCGGGTGGATTTGCCCATAAGGATCGGCTTCAACCGACAGGTGATGCAGCATACAGGCTGCTGATCCCTCGAGAAAAAGTCCAACACGATCCCGAATTACTGGCCATGATGGACAGGAATGTGGCGATGCGCTACATGGGACCTGGTGGACACATCATGGCTTACCCGCTGAGACAGAACAAGCTGTACAACATGGTGCTTATTCACCAGACTACGGCAACTCCGGATGGCGCAGAGGACGTGTGGACCACCACAGGCAGCCGGAGAGAAATGATGAGCTTCTACGGCAGCTGGTCTCCCGCGATACGGAAGTGGCTGCGGCACGCCGGGAACGAGGATGGCGAGGGGATCCTCGAATGGAGGCTCAACACGCACCCACCGCTGCCGACATGGGTCCGGGGCAGCATCGCGCTGGTCGGCGACGCGTGCCACCCGATGCTCCCGTATGTGGCGCAGGGGGCGGCCAACGGCATCGAGGACGCGGGCGTCATCGCCGCGGCCCTGACGCGCACGGCGGACGCCGGCCTGGCCCTGGGCGTCTTCGAGCTGGTCCGCAAGGACCGCGCCGAGAAGATCGCGGCGAGCGCGTCCGCCACGGGGCGGAGCCTGCACCTCCCCCGCGGCGTCGACAAGGAAAGGCGCGACGCGGCCATACGGGGCGCCAGGGGCAGCCAGGGGCGAGGCGAGGCGGACTCCGCGCACGCAGACAAGTGGTGCGACCACCAGTGGCAGGAATACATGTGGGGCGTCGACGTGATGCGCGAGACGATAGAGCGATGGGAAGAACTGAGTGCCGCGGTGAGGCGGAGTCCGTACGCGCCACGCTCCCAAATAGACTAGAACCCTTCTCAGCCCTTTCCCACAGTTCCTTTTTTTCTTCCCGATCCAGTTCACAATCCTCAGCCTATATTGCTTAGATAATACGGGCGAGTCTATGATAGTACATCGGGCTGCCACCACTGCCTCTTGATGGTCAGAATAGCATTCGTTCGTATAGTTCTCCGGTATTCCGTCCCTCGTAAGGCCAAGGCTCGCTACCCATCTATCCATCTTGCTCGCCTTTTGCACCACCGCTGAAGATCAGTCCCAGGAAATCTGAAGACCAGTGGCGCAAGAGTGTTTGCCGCGGGCTGCGGTGCCAAGGCCGAGTATGACCCCGGCAACTATTTCGAAGGCCGGCCCGAGATCTCCTCCGATCTGCTTCTTCTACAGTTCGCACTGGCCATCTCAAATACACTGGCCTTCATCTTTACTTGTTCCTGTTTATAACTAAGATGGAAAGGCCGCCGTGGACCTTCTGCGAATACTTTCCCGAAGGCACCACCCTATACATTTGGCAAAGGTTGAAACGGGATGTGCCAGAACAGGCTTTACATATTTCCAAGGCGCTTTACAAAAAGGCCGAAACGCAAAACCAGGATCTCAGCGAAAATGAAGTAAGTACTGATAATATTTAGTATTTATTCCTACTAATCCAACGTTTAGTATACCCTTTTAGTAAGCCGGCATGGCCTAGTAGGCAAAGCTTTAGCGCCAGCCTCAATCTCTAACCTTGGCCGAAAAGTACGACATCATGGGCTGGGGCCGTCCCGAGAAGCTCCACGCGGCCATCCGCAGCGCATCCGGGGGCCAGACCAGCCAGCCCCGAGAGCTTCTCGATAAAGCTCGGACGTTGTCGTATGAGCCTCTGACCCTCGTTGAGCTGGAGCTGCTGGCCCTAGGCCTCCAGCCCCTGAAAGTTATGAAGAGGATGCACCCGTGGCTGGCCCTCCCCGGTAGCGAAGAGGCACACAACCCGGCCTTGGCGCAGGAGAGCATCGACGCGGCGTGCCAGGATATCTTCAAAGGCGCGGGGGAGCGCCTGACGACGGATCCCCACATCCGGCAGGAGAGGTATGCCCGATTCGAAGCGGCCGAGAAGAACGGAGAGGCCGGTCTGCTCGTGCAGGAGTTCGAGCCGCTGGGGTGCCGTCCCTTCCCGGACCTGGGGGAACCAGCAACCCCACCGCCGCCACGGCCAGCATACATGGACGACTCCTCTTCGCCCGCGACTCCTCTGCCCCAGCCGAACGTCTGTATCTCCAAAGCAGGCGAATCCCCGCGGAGCCCGCGACGTGGCGATGTCGATGATTACGGACGGCTGGTATGGCCGCACTTACCCAACAGCGACTTGTCTTACCCGACATCGCCGCAGGTCCTTTTCAGGGATGAGCATATGGACCGGGACTGGGGCGAGGAGCTGAGCTGGCTTGGTAGGCGGAAAGAACTGAAGGCTCGCTACAATGCCTTGACGGCGGAGGAGAAGGCGGGCTACGAAGCGCGCTCTGAGCGGCTGAGGCAGGAGGCTTGGGATAAGTTTGAGCAGAGAAAGAGAGAAGGCAAAGGGCTCTTTGATCCATAGATCATGGCAGATCTTATCGGGATCTGAACATTGCAGATCACCAGGAGCGGTTCATCGTCTTTTGTCAAGAAGCAGATCTACCCTCTTCCCAACGACCATATCTTCAATGGTCTCGACGACAGGTTTGCGCAAGACATCTTGCACGCCACTGGGGACTGCGGCATCGATTTGGTGCCAGACTTTCTCCGGGGTGAGCTACCCCGGCAAGCGTTATGCTGATTTTGTCTGTATAAGTACTTAGTCATTCACACCGGCAAGGGGTCCTCCCATTCTTTTAGCCGCTCTTAACCCGTCTCTTGCACTGATTGTGAGCTGACCATTCCTGGTAGACATCAATGCGGACAACATCATGTTTGGCATCACAGATCTTTCCGTCTTTACCGACCTTGATGCATAATCCCTGTCCACGCAAGGAGGTAGAAGGGAGGATCGCCGCACAGCTACGGGGTGGGCTAATGAGAAGATACAAAGTCTGGGGCATATACGAAGGAAACCAATTATTCCACGGCATTGACCCAGAACATTATGCTTATAAAAGAAGGGCTCATTTCGCCGAAATTATCGCGCTGCTAGGGCCTCCGCCAAAGGATCTCTTTAGGCGTGGCCACCTAGCTAGTAAATTCTTCCCCGATGAAGGTATATTATAGCCATACTGACCATTCCCAATAAATCTTAGTTCCATATTTAGCTAACAGTCTTAATCTATAAGACGCGTTTACTGCTGGGATCGATTTGCCTGCCTAGACGTCGCTAGAGGAGAGAGAGACAGAAAAGAGACGATTTCTAGAGTTCATGCGAAAGAGGCTCCAGTGGGCTCCAGAACGACGTAATACTGCTGGAGAACTGTTCCAAGATGTCTGGCTGTAAGAGCAGACATCAATCACAAGCCGCTCAGGAATTTCCTTCATAATAAGGTAAACTAGACCAAGGCACAGGTTACGGACTCATCATACGGGATGACAGTAACGAGCATATAAACTTGCTGAGGCTGTCGTCACATTCCAAAGCTCTGTAGGAGGCTACACTTCACGCCCTAATCGAGAGAATTCACGCTCGTGTGTCTTGACAGCCTGGGTTCGGTTCTGTCACTGTATTGGGGCGGCGGTGTGTATGAGCATCGATTGCGCTTGAGTTGGGGGCACCGATTGGGTGTCCTTCATTGCAATACCGAACCCCGGAATATACTCTTGGACACGTGCATCGGCAAATATATAGTCGTGGGCTTTGACGAGCAAGCTAGCCCCCCTCCACGCACCATCTCTAATCATGTAAATGTGCGCTTTCGCGGCATCAATAAGAGGGTAGTGTTGGTGACCTATGGGAACCCACGCAAATGAATGCCGTGGTTACACACCGAGGTAAGAAAACGGTCATAACCCCGTAAGCGGGTATCACTTCTTACTTACTTAGTAAGTACTTACGACGACAACCCCAAAGCCAAACCCGATCGAGATCGTGAGAGCCTTAGCGTTCACGTCAGACAGCGATTATGATGTGATGGGAAACACCTGCCATTGACTCCCACCCCTTACAACCCCCTTATGATAAACGGGTTTAAGTACCGAAACAATATGTGTTATTCCCGCGTGCCCTATGTCTATCTCGATACGTTCTGGTTTACCTGAAGATTCATTTACTGCTTTTATGAACCTATCTCAAACTGTTGCTATGACATCTGACAGCACGTTCCCGCCTTCCAGCCTCTCCGACTTGGTGGAGGCCAAAGCAAGGGACGCCCCGAACAGTCTCTACTGTCAGTTGTTCGAGCCCGACTGGCGCCAGAACGGCCCTCGGGATGTCACTTATGCCCAAGTTGCGCGCGCTGTCGATGGGCTGAGCTGGTGGCTGGACGAGCACTTCGGCCCCTCCAAGGACTTTGCCGCGTTTGCCTACCACGGCGACAGTGACTTCCGATATGCTCTCCTCATCTTGGCCGCCCAGAAGACTCAGCGCAAGGTATGTCGTCGGGCCACTAACCGGTCGGTCATTAGCTAGGCGATATGCGCCCGCCTTGGTAGAGCTGACTCCGAACGCGTTACTTATAGATGGTTATTCCCCAAGTTGGTCGTCTGACCAACGAAGCGCTACTGAGCCTCGTCGACAATACATCCTGCCACCACTGGATCAGCGGCTCGCTAATGGGCGTGGAAACCGCCGCAGCCCTCTCAGCTGAGCGGCCAGGTATGCAGTGCGAGCAGCTGCCGTCTTTGGACCATTGGCTCGGGGTCGACGCCGCCACGACTCGGTACCCTTACAGCAAGACATGGGAGGAAGCCATGCGTGATCCGTTGTTTGTCATACACTCGTCCGGCACCACAGGTATGTCACAAGTAGCGCAGAGAACTCTCGCGCCCGCCCAATCTGGCCGCTGGTCGATGGAAAGAAAGAAAATAATCCTACTAGTTGCTAACCTGTGCCGCGCGCTCGTGCTCCTCAGGACTGCCTAAGCACTTCCCCTGGACGCTCGCCATGTTCAGCCACTTCAACGCCTGCCGAGACCTCCCCGACGGCACCGTCGAGAACGCGCACCTGACCGTGGCCGCCATCCGCCACAAGAGGTTGTTGTGGGTCCCGCCGCCGACTTGGCTGGGCGGCATCAAGGGCCTCTTGGCGCTGCCCCTGTTCTACCACGCGGTGCCCGTCTTCCCACCGGCGGACGTGCCGGCGCCGCTGCCGAGCGCGCACGTGCTGGAGCTCCTGCTGCTCCTCCAGGGGCGGCCGCGTGCCCGTCTCGACGGCGCCTTCCTGACGCCGTCGCACGCGCGGGACCTCTGCCGCGCGCCCGCGGGGCTCGCGCGGCTCCAGGAGCTCGGCCTCGTCCTGTCGGCCGGCGCCGCCATGGACCCCTGGGCCGGCGACCAGCTGTGCCGCGACGTGCTGCTGGCCATTTTCGTGGGCTCGACCGAGATGGGCGCGCTCATGCAGCACCGGTACGACGACCCGGCCGACTGGAAGTACTACCATTTCGACGAGCGCGTCGGGTGCCGCATGGTTCCTCGCGGCGACGGCGGCAGCAGCAGCAGCGGCCCACGGCCGCTGCTGTATGAGCTGATGCTCGAAAAGAAGCCCGAGCACGCCCGGTGGCAGCCCGTGTTCGAGCTGTTCCCCGACAAGAACGTGCACCGCTCGGGGGACTTGTACGAGCCCCACCCGACCAAGAAGGACCTGTGGCTGCACCGCGGGCGGGCCGACGACCTGTTCAAGCTCAAGTGGATGGAGCAGGTCAAGGCGACGGACATGGAGAGCGGCTTAGAGAGGCATCGGCTCATCGCCACCGCCTTGGTCGGCGGCGAGGGCAGACCTGTCCCCTTTGTTATCTTAGAACTAGCCAGGGGTGGCGAGGAGGGTAAGGAGGGTATTTGGAGTCTGATTCATGAAGTCAATGAACAGGTAGTGGGCCAGGTTCGGATCCCAAGGGATAAGGTCATCGTGGCGGACCCCGCCCGGCCGTTCAGGAGGTTGGGCAAGGGGACACTGGATCGGCTAGGTGTGTTGGCCGACTACAAGGACGACATTGAGAAGCTATACAGTACATAAAGGGCCTTTCCCTTTGGCAGACGCCGTAGCAGACGGATAATATAAAGGCCAGACTGACAAGTTGTATCTGGTCATGTTTTCTGTTCGTTCCTGGGTTTCTTGTTCGTGAGGTTGGTTGTTCGTCGAGGATAAGTATTGACGATGATCAACTTTGCAAGGTCCGATGCTCTCTCCTCGTGTTACCTCAATCACGACCCAAAGCACTTGACCAAGTGAGCATTTCAGGTGAATAGGTAGTATTCATGAGTCGGCGGACTTCATGGATTATATGCAGCCAGACCACCCTATCAGCGGAATATGTTTGCTATTCACCGCATGAGACGGGCAATCGGCCACCAAAGACAGTGCAACAAACCGGATGATTGGCTGCAAATAATGCAGTGTGGTGTTGCAACATTCAGCGGCTGTTGTTGTTGTTTATCTTGGTTGGTTGTTTGAGGTGAGAGATGACGGATGACGGGTGCATGAAACGAAAGGGGGCCAGAGACCCATGCTTTGACGTCAGACCATTTTGTCTGGCAATGCAGCTAGAGGTGGCTGAGCACTTGGGCACCTCCTGTACGCGTACCATCGATCGACAGTTCTTTGGACTGACTTGCTTCTTGATTCAACAACATTAGCTAGCCATTTGCCTATTCTCCAAAAAAGACTTTATTCATCATTTTTGCATATTCAACCTGTCATTCGTAAAACAAAATGAGTCGCTGGTCGCAGTACGACACGGACGAGGAGCGGCTGCCCGAAGGCATGGTGCGGATCGGGTACGATGCCGACGACCAGACCTACACCTTCAAAGACACCAGCGATGGCAGCATCTGGGAGAGCGCGCCGGGCAATCAGTACGGGCGCCTCACGCGCATCTCCGGGCCCTCTTCGGCAACGACGGGCGGCCGCCCCAACGAAAGCTACAGCGACGGGGATCATGACGCGGCGGCCCCACCCCCCACCCTACGAACACGGCGGCGGCGGCGGCGAACCCGACGACAGCTGGACCGGCCACCAGCAGGTCTCGTGGCGGGCCGACATGATGCCTCTGCTCAATTTCTTCATGATCATCGGCCTGTTCCTGCTCGGCGTCTTCTGGTTCCTGCACAAGACGGTGGGCAGCGACAGCGGCGAGGGAGGGGGCGATGTGGCGTCCAAGTGTGCCCTGGGCGCCCAGGCTTACCGCGTCGAACAAGGGGATACCTGCTGGGATATCGCGGAGGGCCGAGGCCTGAGAGTCGACGATATAGTGAGGGAGAACAAGGGTCTCGATTGCGACAAGCTGGTGATTGGGGGCATCATCTGTGTACCGACAACTTCCCAAAGAGCTGGCTAGCCACTGAACTTCGGGAGAGGTGAAGCATGAGCCCAGGATTCCGACACATAAGACGTGGTTGTCGGATGGAAGACCTGGATGGAGGGAAGGACTGGGTACAAACCCAAGTACCAACCATCTAGTCTTCAGTATACAAATTCTAGCTGGAGGGAAGTTAAAAGGAATTAGGGGTAAAGTCCTGGCGCGCAGTCACGGCTCCTAGAAGATGTAGAAGGCGCAATGAAATCACCAAGACACCTACAAGTCAATAAGATGGGCGAATCTGAATGATATACCGTCACGGTACTCTATATTCAATCAATTACCCCTCCATGGCGGTTTGCCCCAGCCAGGCACACTGAAGCAAACAGCATGCTCTCGGTGCTACCAACAGTCTTGTACAAATCCTGTCCTTCCCCATGCTCAGAACCCCAATCTTCATTCAATCTTAAGTACCCAAAAACAACAACATGGACACTTGATTACTCCGTCTCGATACACCAATCAGTCCATATTCGCTTCAAGCAGAACGGGTTCGCAACCTAAAAATCATTCTCTACGAAGTTCAGACCCCTCTCCTACAAAAGGAGATATTCCAAGTAATTGCACTGTATGACGAAGAATCCGAACGCCGCCACTTCGAAGGGGATATCCATGTTTTGTACAATCGCGTCACGGCACAATGGGCCAGAATGAACAGAAGCCTCGATTCTAAGGCTTGCCTGATCCAAGCTATATACCTGTTTCATCGATTCCTCACTGCTACGTTGCTCGCCGATTGTGCCGATCAGTCTTACGAAGAAGTTATGCCCTGGGTATATACCCAAGCTGCCTTGGTTGAGCAACATCGCACTGGACTCGACGATGACCAAGACGCATACGAGAACAATATCACTGTTCCCTTAGAGCAGATGATGCTTAACTGCGAACATGTCGAGAACAAGCTGCTTATTGTCTTGGGAAAGAGCGAAAATCGGGTTCAACAGTGGATCGACACAAAGGACTGGCCGGGCTTGAGCAAAGCACTTCGAAACGATAACGATCTTGCTGTGAAACTCTTCGACACAAAAGAGCCATTCTACAGACGCTTCTTTGACGAATCCACCGGTCGCAAAGTCTTACGGGGTATCAATGCAATTGAGACCAAATACTTTGGAGAAGAGTCGAGTAGACAGGCTACCAGGAACTCAGGTAGCTTTGTTTCCAGTATCGTTACTGCCTTTACGACTGGCTTCATGGGAAGGAAGGCGGATACCGAGCCGAGAAGCGTCCTCAAAAATCTCTAATCGTTTCATTCATCATTAGCCAGGGCTGAACCGAGTAGTTAATACTCGCCTGCTAAGCCTTCAAGAACGGTCAAGGTTCAGGGGATGAGAGTATTAGGATGGACATCATCCGTGCCTATACTATTAGCAGCAGTATAGAGTGAGAAACCGAACACAGCTTGGCCGCCTGATGAAACTTGAATGCCAAACATCTTCAGTAGGGACAAAATCTACCAGCTCCAGGTTTATGTATGCATTACGCGTTATTGCGACTAGCAGAGTCTGCGTGTAGAAGGAAAAGTCCGGCGTCGGCAATTACGATATATCTCAGGGGTTCGCGTACTTCTGCGTCGCCGAGCTGTTTTCTCGCCTCCGTGTAGTGTCGGGCTGCGAAGATGGAACATGCCGGGTGCTCTGCCATATGAAGTTCCGCCCGTCCTAGTTTAGAGGGTGTGATAGTCTGTAGCCCGCCGGCGAAGGTCGGCTGCGTCGGCCTATCGTATAGGCGGCGCTGCAGCCCGTTTGGCCATCAGCTCGCCCTGCTTGCCGTGTCGTAGTCTCGCAGCCGACCGCAGCCGAACGCGCGCACCTGCTCCCAGAGCATTACGACGATATATTCCGAGGGGCGTGGATCACGCGCAACTTGCCGGCCATCCCCCCTTGCTACGGCGTTCTAGAGGTGCTACCCCCCTTCTCCTACAAACCATTGGCGGCGCCACCCTCCCCAGTCCTCGAATCTCAGTCGTATGGTGCGCCCTAGAACTATCCCCGGGAGAGGTCGGGCAATGTTCGTGGCCCCAAACGGCTCCCGCAACTGGTAGCCTAGCTCTCAGGCCTTCCTGCGGAGACTCGCATCTGACAGGTTGCGAAGTGAAGAAGAGACCTAGGCAAGAAAGCTTCAGGCTCGAACTGGCTGCAAGGGCTCTGATGCCACTTTCCCTTCGAAGAGATGAAGAACAAATTCCAATCGACGTGATGCGGTGTCGGGGGTCGAGGAACAAAGTCGGACCCGATGGCAGGGCTCTGATTGGAGGGGTGGGCAGGGCAGGTGGGGCAGCTTTGGGGCAATCAGAAGCCGCAGCCTCAACAATGACACACCGATTTGCGATTTTTGGAGAGGGCATAAGGTCAGTCAGTATTGGAAGAGAAAAAAAAAGAGGGAAGCCATCCATGCCTCCCCTACTTCGTCGCGTTTTGAGGACCCCTCCAAGAGCCCCGCGACAATTCCTCACGACTTCTTCGCATCACAGAGTACCTCCACCTCTACAACAGCCACAGCCACAGCTACTGCTACTGCCCGCGACTCGGACCAGCACTGTCAGCAGTCGTGCTGCAAAGGCCGCCGCTACCCCGCGAGCCTATAGTGTCACAGTCTCCTCACCCGCACATCTGCCCCGCGGAACCCACGAAACCCACGAAACCCACGAGCCTACCATGGCGCCCAAACAGAAATTCGATCTCAAGACCCCCAAGGGCACCAAGGACTGTAAGAATCAGACCTAGATACACACCAGCAAGGCTGGGTTGCCGCAGCAAACTGATATACCACCAGGGCAGGGCACTGATATGGTCATTCGCGACCATATCTTCAACACCATCACCAAGGTATTCAAGAGACACGGTGGCGTTACCATCGATACACCCGTCTTCGAGTTGCGCGAGATCCTGTCGGGCAAATATGGCGAGGATAGCAAGCTCATCTACGACCTGGCCGACCAGGGTGGCGAGATCACGTCACTGCGCTACGACTTGACCGTCCCCTTCGCCCGCTGGCTCGCCATGAACAAGGATATCCAGTCCATCAAGAGATACCACATCGCCAAGGTCTACCGCAGAGACCAGCCCGCTATGACCAAGGGCCGCATGCGCGAGTTCTACCAGTGCGACTTCGATATCGCCGGCGAGTACGATGCCATGCTGCCCGATGCCGAAGTCCTTCGCATCGTGTCCGAGGTCTTTGACGCCCTCGGCTGGCAGGGGACCTACACTATCAAGCTCAACCACCGCAAAATCCTCGACGGCATTTTCCAGGTATGCGGCGTCCCCGAGGACAAGATCCGCACCATCTCGTCGGCCGTGGATAAGCTGGACAAGCTCCCTTGGGCAGAGGTGCGCAAGGAGATGGTCGAGGAGAAGGGCCTGGCTGAGGAGTGTGCCGACAAGATCGGCAAATGGGTCGTGAAGAAGGGAGGCAAGGACCTGATCGCCGAGTTGCGCGCCGATGCGGATCTGTCGGCCAACGAGCTCATGAAGAAGGGTATGGATGACCTAGATTTACTATTCGAGTACCTCGATGCCTTCAATGCCGCAGGCGCCGTGTCCTTCGACTTGAGCTTGGCCCGTGGCTTGGACTACTATACCGGTGTCATCTACGAAGTAGTCACGGAAGGCTCAGCGCCTTCTTCGACGCCCGCGACGGACGAAGCCGTCGCCGCCCCGAAGAAGAAGGGAAAGAAGGGTACAGCAGATCCCGACGAGGACCGGTCATCAGACCCGTCGGTGGGTGTTGGCAGTGTCGCCGCAGGCGGCCGTTATGACAATTTAGTGGGCATGTTCTCCGGCAAGACCCAGATTCCCTGTGTGGGCATTTCATTTGGCGTCGACCGGATATTCTCTATCACAAAAGCGCGCATGGAAGCCGACAAAAGTTCTGCCCCAGTCCGGAAAAACGAAGTTGATGTCTACGTGATGGCGTTTGGCGGTAAAGGGTTCGAGGGTCTCCTGAAGGAGCGCATGTCAGTGTGCAATACCTTGTGGGAGGCAGGAATCAATGTGAGTTCAATCTGGGCCAGCAGCTGCTAGGCTTAGGTGCACGTCGACAGAATATGTTGGAATTTGACTACTAATCATGAGATAGGCCGAATTCCTCTACAAGAAGAAGCCCAAGTTGCAGAACCAGTTCAAGGCAGCCGAGAACAACGGTGTGCCCTTTGCCATCGTCCTCGGCGACGACGAACTGGCGCAAGGTAAAGTGAAGATCAAGGAGATGGGTCTGAGAGACGGTCACCCAGAGAAGGAAGGTGTCCTTGTGGAGCTGGCCAATGTAGCCGAGGAGGTGAAGCAACGCCTCAGCCGGAAACAAGAGCTCGACGAGATGACGAGGCAAGCTGAAGGACTGCGAGTCGTCCACGGTATTCGAGGAGAGGAGATCACACCCGGCGAGGCGGCCGCAGCTGTGGAAGCAGCAGCGCCTGTTGATGGCAGCTCCGCCTAGAGCGGCAGATGAAGAGAAAGAATTTAAAAAAAAGGAAACCAATGAACCACCTTATGTCCAGTGACACCCAGGTCTCTCACGGTGTATAGTGTGATGTTGCCCCTTGTGAAGCTTTCGTTGCAACCGGTATTCCCTACCTGTCGTTGCAAACAGCGGGATCGGGGACGAACACGATAAGAACCCCACCGATGATGGATCACGCCGGTGTTGACAGTCGCTGCCCTGCCGGTGGGAAGTTGTTCGGGGCAACAACTGGAGTCGATAGCCTACTGCGCACATGCCTTATCTACGCAAGGATGGATGGAGTCTCGTCGAGTCTCGTCGAGTCAAGCGAGAGCCAAGCGAGGGGAGAGAGGGCGCGAGGGTGGCTGACATGCGAGGGAGCGGTCGTCAATCCTACAACGTAGTACTACTAATCTACGAACGCGCTTGGGGCCTTCTCTAATCCCACATTGCAACAAAACCGTGTGTAACCCCGCCCCGTGCGGTGACCGTGCTTGATCGACGTGCTACTCCCTACGTGGGCATCTTCCTGTTTTATTCTGATGGGCAAGTACCTACATATGTACTCGTATGTGCAGCTGCATTGCCGGCGATCACTGCAGGTAGCTTACGGATATCTTTACTTGGGCTGCTACAGACTGGAGAGATGAGGTCTCAAAATACCAATGGATGACGGCACTATCCACACAAGGTCATTACTGTAGGTATCGAAGACAGGCGTACGCGATCGGCTTCTGTCACATGGTGATTGGGAACAATCTCGGTGAGTTTGTTGGTATAAGTACTTCATTATATGCAACCTGGGACGGAGGGATGGAGGGAGAGCATGTTCGCGGCTCACGGACGCCAGGCTAAACGACTGTGCGCTTTGGTTCGATCGTGGTTCCGCAACCAACCTGGCAAGTGGCATCCATCTTACAAGGCAGGCAAGTCACAAGACACTCGTCACCGTTCTCAGGTGGGTGGTTGGTGGGTTGCTCGCCACCCCGAAGGAAGCAAAACAAAAGCAAGCAGTGGAAAGAAGAGGAGAGTTGCGACCAGAAGACGGGGGAAAAGGTGAAGAATGCGGAAGAGAGAGAGAGAGAGAGAGAAAAGACGGTTGACAGCTTGCTGACCTATCAGTAAACCACATGCATCTCAAGGCCACATGTAGATGGAACGAACTATTGAATGCTGGACGTATCGTGTTAGTATAGCTGGACAGATAACGAACACCCCCGCCGGTTCCTTTCCAAGCGCGAATCCGGTACCCTAATTAAGCTACTGCTACTACTGCATCCGGAGACAAGAATGGAAAGGAAAAGGTGCCGCGGCAAGTGTGGGGGGGGGTTAGGTTAGATCGAGGTGGGAGGATTATCGAACGCAAATGTGAGTCGTTTGCCCTCTTTGGTCATGGTAAGAAGAAGGTTGGTCGCAGAACCAAAGATGGGTTGAGATTGGTAGCTTTCGGGCACAGTTGTACTACGTGGTACTAATCTAACCTAACCTAACCTAGTGACTCCTCGCAAGACCTG
The DNA here is from genome assembly GCA_019976485.1 of Apiospora pterosperma. Classification (NCBI taxonomy): domain Eukaryota; kingdom Fungi; phylum Ascomycota; class Sordariomycetes; order Amphisphaeriales; family Apiosporaceae; genus Apiospora; species Apiospora pterosperma. The sequence continues at coordinate 813,054 of JAFBMP010000009.1, forward strand.
GGCCATGAGTCTCATGTATTGGTAGCCAGCCCTGGACCCGTAGATGCTGCGATGGTGTGTGCTCCGTGAGCCGGTCCCGCTGACCTGATTTTCCCGAGTGCCCGCCCCGGGTTGCCACAGATGCTACATTGGCCGTCAGTTGCTCGCCCACGTGCGTCCGAGTCCTGAATGCTGCTTACTTGTTCGTACCTTAATCAGGAACCATCCCGCTGTCAGAGCTATATGTCCTTTACATATAACGTTAACTACTTACTTACTTACTAATATATGTGCATATCCCTCTCCCATATAGTATACATTATGCCAGTGGCGATGCCGTAGAGTCGCATCGCATCAGCATCTTGTTTGGACGCCCAAACTTGTCCAACTCTCCTATATGCCACCGTAGTATTACTCATTGCGCGCCCCACCATTCATTCATTGCCCACACGCGACTGAGTCGCCGGTGCTCTGGGCAGCCCGCCTCCCTCTCCTCCCGACACGAGCAGAGGAAGAGCAGGTCGCCGCCGCCTGGGACATGCCTCTGAAGATCAAAAGTCGTGATGTCGGTAGGTTGGGTGGCGCATGTGGTTTTGGGTCAGGACACGCGGATCTTTCCTCAAATCTGCGCGGTTGTTTCTACTAATAGAGTTGATGCAACGCACGATATGCTTCCGGACGACTGCGCGAATGTAGGTCGTTGCATAGGTCTGCAACAAACAGTCTGCTCACTGCGATGCAATCTCCGGCATCCAATGAGGCGTGCTACTACACAGGACCAGTTTCATCGCGTAAGAAAGGGGCATCCAACCTACACAGTGAGGCATCATGCGAAGGATTGGCGGCGACATGGGGGGGGTCGATCTCTATTTTCGTTGGCTATGTATAGTAAGTAACCTAAGTAGTAGCATCCCCCAAGTCGACAGGTTTTCAAGACTCGAAACCTGTCAGAACTTGGCGACATGGAAAGGCTCCTGTCATGACGCTTTGACAGACAGGCATCTAGCGTGTTCAGTCGGGTCACTGAACCCTTGAATCCGCCGGTAGTAGTCTCTCTCTCTCACTCATAGTACAACTATTACTAGATGTTTTAGACCGTGAGGATGTTTCAGCTGCAACCTTGCAGGGATGAGAGACAGACATCATGGTTAGCGTAGTCGACGTGCATATGGGGAAACCTGAACCTGCAGATAATCTCCTCGGAATACAACCCGAGCGACGAATCTGCGTTTTTCTTTCTTTCTTGGTGCAGCATGGCTGGCCTAGTAGTACGTAAGTGTATGCGACCGTCGCTTCCACCAGGCCCTCTGAGTCTGAAGAGATAGACACTAGTAGAACGAGGTGTGGCCGAGATAGCAATAGCGACTGTTAAGAATCGAACCTAACCCAGGTTATTTCACATCTCGTCGCCACTGTCAAATTAAAGGGGCTCCTATGTCATTACCGCAGGGTCTTTAACCTTTCCCTAACAATGTCCCGCTCGTTACTTACCACCCTCTAGGGATCGGACTAGACACCGGGCTGACACCCGGGCTAGCTACCGGCTTAGATGCCGGGCTAGAATGTCCAGAGCCTTTAGAAGCATATACGCACATGCTAACAGCACGACTAGAACGAGGAGTAATCTAGGGACACCAATGGCGTTGCCAGGAATCGAATCAAACCTCGATCCTCTCGCCTTCCATCTGGTCATGATGATAGCAAGCAAAGGATGGCTTCCCCGCGCATCGGGGAGAAACAGCTTCATCAACCCAGAGCCTCAGCTGTGACGACATGGCTCCAGGTGAGCTTTTCATGGCAGAGGATTCCAAGTTGAGAAATCCGCATATCTCACCTGAGCAAAGCACAAGTAATCTGGCAACGTTGGTTCGATTCCATCTAGGCTCTGGTGAGTGGCGAATGGAAACTCTTTTTTTCCCATTACGCAAGTTTATTAGAGCGCGTTGGATTGTTGATTGTTTCAATGAGAGGGATCCCAAAACCCCCCGCAGCGAACGGACCTCGAAGGGATATCTGATACAACGGTTTTTTTTGGAGGGGGGATAGGGAAATAGCGTCGCATTCGTCAGTGTCCCAGGTAGCAACAAGCAGCAAACTAGGCTAGACTGAGCAGCCACCGTAATCACGATGGTATTACTACTTTACGTACGGCTACAGGACATCAGAACAGGACATGAACATGCATGTATATAATAGGTAATATATGACATGTAATAGGTGCTTGGTAACAGGCATGTCAGAGCGAAAAAGGCGTGGATTACGGTCGGTTGATGTGTCGCATCGATCGACATCAGCTACACGGTTGACGTGATATTAGTCATCGGCAACGGACCTTACGGACTGACTGAGTGTGCACTTGATCTGTGCAAAGCCAATCCTCCCACAAACAACAAGTGCGATTGTGGCTGAGGCGGTGTCGACGCGTGTACGTATGTCCACTGATGAGCGAATGATCGTATTAGTAAATGTGCGGTTGCATGGTACTTAACGTACCTATGTTTGTTTGTTTGTGGCATTTCCGTATCGGCCCATGGCATCATCGTACCAGACTTTAAAGAAAACCAGGCGAGTCTAGTAACCTAATTTGGATCGTAACTCTCGAGATAGTGCCAACGGGTCTTTAAACATTCCCATTGTCCTTGGGGGCGGGACTCGAGCTTTCCGATGCGATTGGATAAAATCCATCCCCATACATACTACTAGCAGCATAAGAGTGGGCTCTTGGCTTCTTGCATTCCTAGCGACTAGCGACAAGCGACAGATCCGTGTTCGTATACTACTACTACGTTCGCACATATTGGTCGCAGCTTCTATCATCAGGTTGTTGTTGCTGCTGTTCGATGCCTCCGTTCGTTGTGTGCTCAGTGTGCCGACTAGTCTGGGTTTTTCGTGCAAGGGTAAAAGGAGGTGACCCTCGACATCTCGTAAGCCCACGCACGAGTCGCTGCAGCACTACTACCCTTGCTTTTTCGGTAAGGATGTGGAAAAGGGGGGCTTAAGCCCTGCCCGCACAGGCCCACCTACCAGAAGCCAATCAACTCTCATGGCTCTTGTTAGCAGGACCTTCTCAATCTCTCTCGCGCCCTCTCTCTCTCTCCAGGATGAAGGCGTCATAGCGACGGGCAAGCAGTTACGTACTGTGTGGTAGAGCGTGGAACAACACGGTACAGCACGGTACGTCCATCGCCAACTCCTTTATTAGGTATACGATGTCATACATATACTTGCACCCCATGTAAGAGTACCGCCTTCGATTCGTTCATGATGAATATCTCTGATCTTTCCGCATACTGAACGAAAACCTCTGTAAAAGCGGTTGGAGCATTACTCGTGGCAGGCAGTTCGTGGTTGTATGTACTTATGCAAGTAGTTGTGCGGTGCGTGGGCGGTCGCACCGTCTTTGGTGAGCACAGGCCCTGGTGCCTACTCGTACTTGGCTGGACTGCAAGGCGAAGAAGATCGACTTGACATGGCTGGGCTGGGTTGGCAAGGTACTCTCGTAGATGGGGTCACCGGCATGGGTGTCTATTTTATTTTTCTTCTTCTCTTCCCTTGTGTCCCGTCTCTAGGTCACTGGCTAACCTAACAGTAGGTAGTATCTGTCTTCAGGAACAGGAGCCGGATATGCCCATACCTGGCAGCCTGGCCTGCTCGGACAAGGATTACCTAACCTAGTCATGTATGTACCGGCATCGAAGCATGATCCGTCTCCATTAAGGGGGGGTGCCAGGCGGGGCGCGAACGGGGGGGTTATGTAAGTACTTCTTATAGTTAGTTGTATGCTAGCTAGCTAGTAAAGCTAGGTTATTAGTTATGTAGAGCTACGCAGGTAAGTACCGTCACGTACAAGGCCGGCCTGGCTAAAAGTAATGCTCTTCTTGTCTTCTTGATATTTGCTAGGTAAGCTAGGAGGAAGTGGGAGGTGGTCTTGTTCCACCATTTTCTTATTATCTTACAACCTGCATCTCGCATGCGCCAGATTCGTTTTCTTTCTTGCGTGCTCCTCCCTCCTCCGGAGTGTGCCCTTATCTTAGTTGCTTTTGTGTCATTTGCTCCTCGGCGGATTGCTTGCTTCTTTACAGACTTTTATCCCGTCCAACCAGCCATCACCTTCGGCCACTCAGACCTCGCCCGTCCGTTTCCCGCTTTAAGGTTTAGACTGCAGTTACCGCATTGAGCTGCGAGAGAGAGACGAGAGAAACCCGACGACTTCTTGAAATCCTGCTCTCCTTCTTCCCCCTTGACTTTCTACCATACGCAAATCTCTGCTCGGATTCTCCTCCACTTGGCAAAAGACACCGAGAGCTGTCTTCTCCCCATCACCTTCTTGGACTCTTGCGATATCTTGTTGCACCAGCAGTTTGTCTTGTCGTTGATCAGAAAAAGGTGATCTGCGGCTGGCCACTCAAATCTACTATCGAGTCGCTTATCACTTACACCCGCCCACACACACACATACATACACCCGGCTCTTCCATCTTGGCCCGAGCAACAACTGCATACACATTTCCCAGGGATTGGACGGTCCTACACGAAACCACACTTCAGACGACACACCAGGAAACTGAACAAGTTTGCTTTCTTGGCACTTATTCCCATCCTCTGCACGTTGGCCCTCGGGATCGGCTTAAGCCTTATCGGCCTGTGCTTCAGCGTCTGAAACCCCGTGGTTTCTGAAAAGTTAGGGTTGCCCCGGCTTCGACAACGACATCATCCCCTAGCTTGCACCGCCGGACTGCTGGACTGCATCACTGCGCATTGTGTGCCTGACACACACACAGCCTCTGTCGAGTGTCAGCACTCACAGACCAGACTTTCCGCTTTGATCTGAACTCTCAAATACCGTTCATCCCTTCTGGACGGGACGCAATCCGGACACCGCGAGCCTATTTTCAGACTACGACTACACACTCTTCCATTCAAGTTCTACGCCATAGGAATAGGCAAAGGCAGCTGTGCGCTCTAACAAATTCTCGCCCAGATTGGGTTCGGTCTAACCTCGCCATCGAGGCTACATCAGGACAGGCCCCCTCGCTCTTACTCGAGCTTCGTCTCGTGAGCAGACCATAACCAGCAACCGCTTTTCCAAACTTCGTCCGTTGCAGCTTTGACATCCCTCGGATCCGGCCAGTCTCCAAGTATCGCTCACGATGGGTGGACTTATACCCCTACTCCTGCCATCTTGCGGCCCCCGCGTAGCCGCCATCGACGATTATGAGGCGAGGAGGCGAGCTTCAGTGCAGGAATTCTCACATCTATTGCCCACGGCGCATCGTCGGCAGCAGTCCTTACCTGTCGCCAGGTCCCCTCGGCGACCTTCGATATCACCTTCAGTCCATCAGTTGACCGTCCTGCCTTATACCGCCGACGAGTGGAAGAAGACGCTCGGGGAAGTGAAGCAGAAGTATCTCAACCGCAAGTATCGAACTTGCTCAGCAAGGTGCTGTGAGATTCTCGATCACCTGAAAGATACGTCCAAAGTCGAGCCACTCCACCTGGTCTACCTGCACTTCTACGCCGCCTCGTCATTCGAGATGTGCGCACGGCCGTTGTCTCAGTCTTCGACCTACCGCACAAAGCTGCTGCGTGACGCACGCGAGCACTACGAAGATGCGGCGATGCTTGTCGAAAAGGCGGAGGAGTGCACCACCCAGAAGACCCGGTCCGGCTCTGTATCCTCTACCGCGTCGCATTCGCCTTCGCTGTCTCTCACCTCGCCCCCATCGTGCCTGAACACGTCGGCTCTTTCTCCGAGGTCCTCGCTGTCGTCAGCCGACGAAGTGCCGGTCAAGCGCACCAAGAAGAAGGTCTCGTTCTCGGGCCTGCCGGACCTCGTCGAGGTTTCCAGGCCCACGATGCAGTCGGAGCCCTACATTCGTCCTGACAGCCCCACCCTGGGATGGGAGGAGAACTACTATCTGTTCGGCACTCCCGAGCCTCCGCCGCAACCTGCGACTCCGACATCTGCCCTGCTTCCTTCGGTTGCGGAGAGGGAACCGGCATCTGTACGAGGCGAGCCCGCTTCCCCAGAGCCGCCATCTACACCAGCTTCGCCGGCGGAAGGGGACGCACGTACTTTCAACCTGGAAGCATTCCTCCAGACGCGGTCCGTGAACCGCCTCGTTTCGCAGTTTTCCGCCCTGCGCTCGCAGATCGCCTACCATCGCGATGCCGTAGAGGGTCTCCTGGCGACGTCCGAGGAAGGCGCCGAGGTGCCATTGGTGCCCGAAGTTCCGCCCGTGCCGTCCATCCCCGGTCTGATGCGCAACATCTCCCCCTTCTCGGCCTCGTCTTCGTCGGCCGAGGACTCGGACGGGCCGCCGACCCCCACCTCGGCCACGGCCGCCGTCTTCGAGCAGCACACCGACTACTCGCCCAAGACCCGAGCGCCGTTGGGCTTCTTCGACCTGGAGGCGCACGCGCGCAGACTGGAGGAGCAGCAGCGACAGCAGCAGCAAAAGGAGCAGCAATCTCCGGCCCCCTTCAAGTTGCCCGACTGGAGCAAAGGCAGCGGCCACCCGAGCGCCGCCGTCCACGGCCGGTCGCAGTCCACCACGGGGCCCTACTACATCCCCAGCCGGCCGGCGCCTTCGTCGCCCACGGCGCGCCCCTGCAGCAGCGATAGTACCTCTTCGGACGCGACCATGACGCCGTCCCTCAGCGCGGCAGAGACGGGTCTCCAGATCCAGCGGCCAGCCTCTGTCTCCGCCGTGGCCCGGCCCGCGTCCACCATGGCCCCGGACGAGGCGCTGCGAGACCGGATCGAGCGGCTCCGGGCTGGCGGCTGGCAGAGGAAACGCTTCGACAGCCGGCGATACGAGGCGTTGCGCGGGCAAGTCCTCGGCGAGCTTGGCGTCTAAAAAAAAAAGAAAAAGCAGAATAAACCCAGCCCTGCCCCTTTAATACCCATTTCATGGGGCCACGAATGGGTGGCCCCGACTGTATAAACTTGATCTACCATGATCGAACCTCATTTATCAGCCATGACTCTTTTTTAACTACCTTTTTCCGAACCAACTCGGGAGTGGAAGAAGAAAAATGTTCCAAGGAAAGGCGTTCGGCGCAGCAATACCAATAGAAAGCTCTTGTTTCTTGTCATATCTTGGGGCGTTTCTTGCATTTGTAATAGGATCCGAAACAGAAGACGATGAGGGCCGAAGGGCTTATGCAATCCAAAAATTGCAGTAATGTCTCACATTATGATGATGTATCTTTCCTTTTGTCTGTTATCTATTTTGTAATGTGCTATCTTTGTACAAAAAGCGTACGTACATGACTTGAAACGTTTTTTTTTTTCGTTCTCTTCACTTTCCTTTTTCTTTTTTTCTTCGCTTTCCTTTTACTAATGTGGACTGAGATGAGCATTTGCATGATACCTACTTACTTCCTAAGTAACTTACCTATGTTGCTTGCGCTGAATGATTAAAGAGAAATACGAAGAATTCATCCAAAATCCCATCATGACTGGCGCCTCCATAAGTGATATTCAACAGCGGAGACTGCGTTCCGAGTAAACATGTTGCGGAGCAAGTAATCGAGAGCAACACGCTGTTTCATCTTCTTTTGCAAACACTGGATTGAAACAGCCGAGACACAGCAGCTAGCTATTACCTAATGAAATGGCACCGCAAGTAGTATCATCAGTACGTAGAATTGGGAATGTAAGAAGTCCTGCTCATCGACCCATCACAACTCGAGCTGATATATAACCACATGAAATAGCGATTTGGATATTGTGAAAAGGAATGGCTTCCGTCCTCCTTTGATAGCTTGGCCTTCGCGTGAAAGCCCAGTTTCCAAGCAGACCCTGGTTGTTTCCGTCAACTCTCGTCAAAAGGGTATCTCCTATTCGACATTCTTCATGCCTGTCTGTCACTCTACTCGGTGAAGCTCTTTCGTCTTGCCTCCTTTTCCACTTCCTCTCTGACCTTGAGCGTCTGTTCTTGCTCCTTCATCTCGCGAACCTTGGCCAGAACCACTTCGCGGAATATGGCACCCTTGACTGCCTTGTTGAGCTTCTCCTTGCCACTAGCAGCCGCTGCAGACGCGGCGGCCGCCGGGTTCTGGGGCAAGTCGGGGTTTTCGGGATCATCCTCCTGCATCTTGAGCGCCTCGATACGGTTGGCTAACTTAACCATCTCGATACCTCGCTTGAGGCGCGCCTTGGCCATGTAGGCCTTGATCTCTGGCAGCAAGTTGTGGTCTGTGGCATTCTTGCCACTAAGCCAGATATGGCCCAGTGCTTGCTTTACGGGGTGTTAGTCACTGCCTCTCTGTGTCGGTTGTTGACTTGAGCACGTACCTGACTCGTCCAGCGTTTGTCGGCTTCAGGTTGCAGCAGGTGCAGTATGAAATCCTTCGCGTCATGGCTGACGTCCTTCCAGTACCGCTCGTGAAATACCACCTGGGCGTTGCTGCACTCGTCGATTAAATCTTGCAGGTTCTCAGAGCGGAACGGGGAGTATCCGCAGAGCAGGGTATAAGTAATCACGCCCATGGACCACATGTCAACGGGCTTTCCATGGCCCTTCTTCAACATGACTTCGGGGGCGGCGTAGCCAAAAGACCCGGCCATTGTGGTGAGCAGGTCATCCTTGGCGTCAAGCATTTTTGCAATGCCAAAGTCGGCCAGGACCAAGTCGGAGTCGGGATCCTTGCTGAGGTAGAGTAGGTTCTCGGGTTTGAGATCTGGAGAATTGTTAACAACGCAGTGCGCACAATCAACGCTAGAGGCACCACTAACCCCGGTGGACAACATTGTTGCTGTGAAGATAATCGACTGCGCCGAGTATCTGCTTGATGGTCTGAGAGGCGTCCTTCTCTGTGAATCTGCCCTGTTCGCAAATGCGGTCGAACAGCTCTCCACCGGTGGCGAGCTCCGTGACGATGTAGTACTTGTCCCTCGACTCGAACCAATCGACGAAGCGCACGATAGAGGGGTGCTTGAGGCGCTGCAGCATGTCGAGCTCGTCGTAGACCATCTTCTCGTTGCCCTTGACATTCTTTTTCAGAATGATCTTGATGGCGACCTTTCCGGTCGGGCCATCGGCTTCTCTGACAATTCCATATGTGCCGGCACCAAGCGTCTTTCCGAATCGATACTTTGCCTTTTTATCGTAACTGTCGGGCTGGCCCTGAAGGCGGCTGAGCATCCCCGAGACTGCAGGCGAACGATTAGCATGTGCTGAGCATTGCACGCCGCAGCATGCTAGAGCAACTATGTATGCATCATGGACTTACAGCTCATGATTCCTGCAATTCACGGTATTTGCAGGTCGCAGTCGTCGCGGACCGGCGAAGGATGTAGTTGCAATAAGGAGTATGTATGTAGGTGAGTGCGACTGAAGAGGGTGATGAGAATAGAAGGACGGGTCAAGGTGGGGTAATGATGCTGGGCGATGATTTCGAAGAAGAAAGCAGCTGTCTTGCCGCGTGGACGGAGCGACGTGCAGCGGATTTGTTGGACGGGAGGGATTCGACAGAAAAAGCTGGATAAGTAATCTTCTGGGTGGTGTAAAACTTGGAGCCCAAAGACAGAGACAGGCAAGCAAGCAGGCACGAACGAGTCAACCGTTAACTTTCAATCATTCCCTTTTGTCCCCAGAAGTAATTGAACTCGAGGTCAATTAGGGTGGGCTTCAGCTGTAAAGTAAATATAAACCAACTACCTCTCTCACCTTGGCGTCCACCGTAACGCAGGGAGGGTCTTTTTCAGGAGGGGCTGAGCCGCGGGGGGGTCCCGATATAAGTCAATCCAAAGCAGGGGTAAATTTGAAGTACTGGATAAGCCGTCGTGAATTCTGGCAGACTGGATTGTTGTTGTAAACTCTTGACGTCTTAGGACTGACCGAGGACCTCTTTACTTGTACTAGCAGTAGTTTTATATATTCATTCATAACAAGGATGCGGCTGGACAAGTCAGGCATGGTTGTTGGCAGATTTTCTCCTTCACATTGGGTAAACAAGGCTGTGCCCGGCGTATACGAATGAAACGATGCGATATGATGCTAGTGCTACCCACAGCCTACCTACCCTGGACTGCGCATACGCTCACGAGGGAAAAAGCCTTGCTAAGAACCAGCATGGGGAGAGCCATATACAGACTTCCCATTTGGCTGCTCAGCCGCAATGACTGAGAGCGCCTAACAGCCAGCCTTCTTAGGCATAATATAGAGAGACACGTCTGCCGTAAAGTAACGACGGGACGAAGCGATCAGGGGCCGGGCCCGCGGGGCACTGACACTGGCCTGGGAAAAAAAGTCCTTGTGGCTCATCCGGGAAGCCGGCAACCTCCAAGTCAGTCTGTTCCAGTATGTATGTATATGCATGCATATATCTATGTCCAACACCAGCCCCCAACACCAACACCGGCATCATAAATCCAAGGCTAAACTAGTACAATCCACCTATCGCGAAGGTCCCATGGCAGCAACCTCTACGTGCCCATGACTCATGTTTGGTACTTAAGTAGATATCTAAGCTTCTGGGAAGCAACTTTGTTCATGACACAGATACGATGTTCGCATAACGTTACTGCTTCAATCCTTTCCATTCAGTCTGAATAATGCCTACCTCTTACATGTAGCCAGGAGTGGATAACACTTCTGCTAGTGGATGCCTAATCGTCTAGACTTGCAAACATTCAGAGTCCATACTACTGCTACTACTTGTAAGACATGCATGCACCTACTATTGTAAATGATATTACAACTGCTACAGAACAACCTGCATCTGGCCATCAGACGGAATTAATCAGATGATGGACCGATTCAGGGCGTCATATCATATACTACTACATACAGCTCGTTGACCACGTTCGTTTGACACCTGATAGACTTAAACCTCGTCCAGAGTTGCCGTCTCTAGTCACAATCGATATGCATGCATATTTCCAACTCCAAATGCGTTCGTTTCCTCCAGATTGGTGCTGGTCTCGCTGCCGGCTCTCCATTTGACGCCACTTCGGCGCTAGGTATCCATCCATGACTGGGGGTTGCACCTGCGCCGGCCGCATTTCCAACATTCCCCCCGTGCCGCATGCGCATGACACTCCCCTAAGCAGCCGATTATCCTATAATTCACGTCGAGTGAAGAGTGAATACCTATAACTAATCCACAGACTATCCCAGTACCCGAGTGAAGGTCGGATCAAAGCTACTCCAAATATTCAGTGGATATCGGAATAACCAGCCTTTGATTTGGATTTAGTGGTAGCGCTTCCATCACGTACTCGTACTACTGACTACGACATACATAGCCGCCCACCAACACACACCCCCACCATCGAAACTTGCCACACAGAGAGTGAGAGTCCCTCCCCCTCCAATCCAACCTTGCGCCGCAGACAACAACATCAACAACAATGTCCGCCTTAGGCACAAAACGGCTGGGCAAGGAGCTTGCGAAGGTAAGTCCTAAAATTATTTCCTGCTGGTTCAAGACAAGCACTGATCCATTCGCGAGAGCGAACAGATCTCCAAGAGCTTACCGCCTGGCATAACGCTGGTCAAGGCCGACGACCTGCAGGAATGGCTGCTGGACATACAGGTCCTCGACCAGAATCCTATCTACGCCGGCGAGACCTACCGACTAAAGTTTCGATTCGGCAAACAGTATCCAATTGGTATGCACTGCATGCTTATCCTTTGTCCCGAATCTGCAGCAGCATGAGTACTTAGGTATTGACCTAACTCCGCCACAGAACCCCCCCGAGGTCGTTTTCGTGAAGCACGAGAGCCGACCGATACCCATGCACCCGCACATCTACTCCAACGGCATCATCTGCCTTGATCTTCTGGGTGCATCGGGCTGGAGTCCCGTACAAAATGTCGAGAGCGTATGCATGAGCATCCAGAGCATGCTCACCGGGAACACAAAAAACCACCGACCCGAAGGTGACGCCGATTTCGTCAGCACCAACAAAGCACGACCGAAAGATATCGAGTTCTACTATCACGATAATGAAGTATAGGCGGCGCATATCCTCTTCCGAAGATAGGTCGAGTGTTTAGTCCCGGAGAAAATGGATCGATCTAGGGGCTGGGTCAGAGGCGATGGAATCTCGAGACACCATACTCGACGGTGCGATCGGGTACAATTACGCCTGTAGAGGGAGGAATGCTGGGTGCAGATGCATGCTGAGGGGTAGCCTGTGACAGCATCGTACAGGAGTTTGGCGAACTGGACAGTATATCCGTTCTGCATTTACATCTGCCCTCAAGCTACTCACAGCAGACCTCGGCAGATGTAGCTTTTTTACGTCCCATGAATCTGTCGCCTGAAGGCGACCAGATTGCTGATGGTTTGTCTCAGTATGGAAACTCATCATTCTACGACATGGAAACGACACGGGGAACGTTGGTGGAAGATGTCGTGCTATAGCTTGCTGCAGTCGAAGCCGGCACAATAACATCCAGAGTGCTGTCACCCACCCATATTTGTATTAGTCCCGGGCTGCATTATCACTCATTGCATTGCCATCAGAGTCGCACGGTTATGTGCTTACGAATCCGCAGAAATAATCTGAGGACTGGCACCGCGTTCAATGCCACTGCTAATTACCTAGCTACAGTAACTTACTTGTATAGGAGTTATATACTGTGGTAGGCAACATCGAAAACTTGACTTTCCATGAGACTCCAGGGCGGGAGGATTGTACCGGCCGGTGGGGTTCTGGCCGTAACACATGATAACCTGATAAGGCCTACGTTATCTAATTTTAGCGTGTTCCTCCCTCTGACGTCGACTTGGGCCTGGAGCTCGCCCAACCCCAGAATCCACCGGTCGCAGTTCATGCTGATCTCAGGTTAGCTGAAGCTGAAGCTGAAGCTCAATGCTCACTCGCGCTCTCTTGGAGGCACACTCATCTGATTACCTACCTCCTACCTACCCGGTCATTCGCGAGCTCACGTTCCGTTCTCTCTCCCCCTCGAACCTCCACCCCCATGAAGAGAGCTCATAATGGCTCCTCATGTGGGGTTCGACACCGAACAAATCAAAGACAAGGCTCGTAAAGACCTTCTCTATCTCCTCGAAGCTGTAAGTAAGGTTGCTTCCTCCGACAGCTCTCACAACGAACATCCGACCTAATGACCGACCTCCCTTCTCCCTTCTCTCCAGGTTCGTGGTAAGAAGAATCTCGTTATCGAACGAAGTCTCGCCGGCCCCATCGGTACCGTGGTCAAAGTCTCGACGCTTCAGGATTACGGTGTGGACAAGTTCTTCTTCATTGAAAACAACAATGCCGACACAAGTCAGCGCAATGTGGTGTTCATGGCACGAGGCGAATGCGCCCGCCATGCGCAGGCTATTGCTGGTGAGCGCTGTCTTTTTTTTCTTTGACTCGACGCGGCTGGTGCGTGCACAAGGTATATCTTGTGGCTTCACCGTATGTTGGCACTGCCGCGCTCTTCGATTCCAATGAACCATCACTAGCCACGGCAGATTGACTCTAGGCTCCGCCTAGCCCACAGCGTTTCTACTGCGCGCTCGATGCGTGTTATATCACCATGGTTGGCTGACAACATGTAGAACACGTGAAGCGATTGCAGCGTGAGAGCCAAACAGGTCACGAATTCCACATCTTCTGGGTACCCCGCCGAACACTGGTTACCGACAAACTGCTGGAAGAGAGTGGTGTCTTGGGCGACGTGAACATTCATGAGCTCCCATTATACTTCTTCCCTCTCGAGCGAGACATTCTATCCCTTGAGCTCGAAGACTCTTTTCGGGATCTCTTCCTCTGCAAAGACACGACACCCGCCTTCCTAATGGCCAAAGCACTCATGGAGATTCAGTCCAAACATGGCCTCTTCCCCAGGGTCATTGGCAAGGGGGACAACGCCAAGCGAGTCTCGACGCTTCTTGCGCGCATGCAACAAGAGATCTTGGCCGGAGATGATACATCTGAGCCCAGTAGGACCGGGCTTACGCCCAGTAACACGATGGAAAGTGTTATCATTATTGACCGCGAGGTCGATATGGTGACCCCGTTGCTCAAGCAGCTAACCTACGAAGGTCTCATTGATGAAGTGTTCAAGATCCAGAATAACCAGACGGATGTTGACTCGACGATTGTGGGAGCCGCGGCGCAGCAACCGGCTTCAAGTACATCTAGCACACCAGCAGCAGCGAACACAGTTTCGAGAAAGCGGAAGATACAGCTTGACTCTTCCGACAAGCTGTACGACGGTCTGCGCGACACCAACTTCGCCATTGTCGGTGTCCTCCTGCACAAGGTTGCCAGGCGGCTTCAGAGCGACTACGATAGCCGGCATACCTCCAGAACCACGGCTGAGCTCAAGGAGTTTGTTAGGAAACTCCCTGGCTACCAAGCTGAGCAGCAGAGTCTCAAAATTCATACGGGCCTTGCAGAAGAAATCAAGAAGTATACCGAGACGGACGAGTTCAGTCGGCTGCTCGAGGTCCAACAAAACTTAGCCGCCGGCGCTGACCCCAGTTCCCAATTTGATGCTATCGAAGAGCTCATTGCCAGAGACATGCCTCTTCCGGAAATGCTACGTCTCATCAGTATTTACTCTTGTATCTCGGGTGGAATTAAATCGAAAGAATATGACCAGTTCCGAAGACTAATTCTGGAAGGTTACGGCTACCAGCACCTCCTCACACTCAACAACCTGGAGAAGTTACAGCTGTTCCTTTCCCGATCGTCACCAATGGCAAGCATGATACCGATACCCGGGTCTGGGACGGCGACGGGCACAAAAACCAACTATACATACCTCCGGAAGCAGTTGCGTCTCATCGTCGACGAAGTGAACGAACACGACCCAAACGACATCGCCTATGTTTATAGTGGTTATGCCCCGCTCTCGATTCGGCTTGTGCAGTGTATACTGCAAAAGCAATACCTCCTGTCTATTACACGCGGCAACGGTGTAACGGCAACGGGCACGACCACGGGTGGGGGCGCACAGGGTTGGCGGGGATTCGATGAAGCTGTGAAGCATGCGCGAGGCCAGACCTTTGATGAATTACAAAAAGGGGAGGACAAGGCAGTCAAGGCACGGGCTCTCTTGTCTGGGGGCGGTGAGAAGAAGACAGTCTTCGTCGTCTTCGTCGGAGGCATCACTTTTACAGAAATCGCCGCGCTACGATTTATAGCCAAAAAGGAAGAAGGTTGGTTCCACCCTCCTTTCTTGTTCACATAAAACGGCTCCCCACTAACATTTTCCCCCTTATCAGCCCGAAGAAACATTATCATTTGCACCACGTCGATCATCAGCGGGAATAAGATGATGGATGCTGCGATCGAGAAGGAATCGTTTGCGAAAGAGCGGCCGAAGGCTCCTGCGACAGGCACTGCATAGTTGAGAATGTAGTAGGCCAGCCGAATTGTGGTGGTGGTACCTGCTACCTACTTCTTACTACCTATATACCCAGATCTTGCAATACAACATATTACCTGGCTGAAGACTGTAGACCAGTGCATCTTCTGGCATCTTGTGCTGTATACAACACGTGATACGGGCTTGATCATGTTGTGGCATGGGTGGGTTCGTTTTATGTAAGGTAGTTAGTTGGTCAGCTTATTCTTTTGCCACGAACATGCAGATGCCATGATGCAGGCAGGTAGTAAGAAGTAAGTCAGTCAGTAGGTTTAGCTGGGATTCACGTGACGAGACAGGCGAAACAGAAGCGCTTCGGAAATGGCTCCACCTTGTAGCCGTTCACTACATGGAATTTAACCTAGCTGCTTGCTTCATATATCTCCCTCTTCCTCTTTTAATGTCCTCGTGTCGGTGCATAGAATCAAACGCTCGCCCGAGTCGCCCAAGGTCAATTGATTCCCGAGATTAGGGAGCTCTATACCCTCGCCTCCCTCGAATCGTCGTCCCCTTCCAACCCGACTGATAAGCCAATTGCGACTGAGTCTGAGCGGCTGTACTGTGTCCACTTGCCAAGTCTTCCCACTGTGGCCAGTCCCTGGTATCTCATACGGCTGTCAATCAAAAGTAAAAAGCGTTTACAGATGAGGCTGTCCTGTTCGGTCCGGGCTAATGAGACCGAGTAGATCGAACTAGACTTTCATGACATGATTGTCCGGTAGCACTTTCCGTGGCATAGGGGCGTCGAGGGGTGCTAGACTCGCATGGGCACACCATCCATTCCTTAATACGCATAGTCGCCAAGTTGCGGATATTCCAATCATCACCCCAGTCCATCCAATCCGTATATACATACCGAAACCTCCATTTTCATCTCTCAGCAGTGGCACAGCCGGGTACAGACTATGAGTAGTACTCAGGGGACGACGCTGTTGGAGGGGGAGAAAAGCTTTGGTCCTCGGCCGGTCGTGGACTTGGACGAACTGGACCTACATCTATCAGTTCTGGCCTGCAAGGGCCATCCCGCGTCTACTACACCTCCCGGGCTTGACACCCACCATTCCGTCCACACCGGCCCGCCTACATCAAAGGGCACGCCGAGGACCGAGTCTGAGATCATTGTACGAGTAGACGACATGGATTCCGATATGAATAGCCCTGTATCCGGCTCCGCATTGCAAGATGACGCCGAGTAAGTCTTTTCCCTAAAAGTGCAATTCCTTGGGGGTTTTCATTCGCAATGTTCGTCCGTGTATCCGTCCGATCCAATTTCATAACCGTCCGTGTCAACTCCGTTCTTGACCAGTCACATAGGTCACGTCAAGGCCGGGGTCATGCCGTTGATGCAAGCTTGCTAGGCTTCCAAGAAAGCTTGAGGAAATCCTGCACCTCAACAGCCACGGCGCTGTCGGATAATTCTGAGCTCTCATCGGTCCCGCCCTCGCCTCCCTCGAGCAAAGCCACTACCCCCGTCAACACAGTGGAAGCGATGCCTACGCCCACCAAAGTCAAGCCGCGACAGGTGTTCGATGTGCGTCCAAAGGTGTCAATACCCACTGACATTGCACCATATGACTATGCACACCAATGCATTGAGGCGGCCGAGCGTTCGCGACTCAATCCCTACGCCCTCCATCAGGATGAATACCTGATGTTCCGGGATCATATCAGCCATGCGCAGGTTACAACGTACCTGAACATACGGAACGGCATTCTTCGATTGTGGCTCAACAACCCCCGGATAGGGGTTGCACGTGACGAGGCGATCGGATGTGCCAAAGATGTCAGGTGGTTCGACGTTGCCAATGTATGCTACGACTGGTTGCTACGCCGCGGTTACATCAACTACGGCTGCTGCGAAGTCCCGTCATCAAAAAAGCGTTCCAAAAAGGCAGCTCAGAGACGAAAAGGAAAAACGATAGTGGTGATAGGTGCAGGCTTGTCTGGTCTCGGCTGTGCTCGGCATCTTGAGGCGCTGTCAAAGCAGTATGCAAGACAGTTTCAGGACTTGGGGGAAGAACCTCCAAGAGTTGTTGTGCTCGAGGGCCGAAGTCGCCTGGGTGGCCGCGTCTATTCGCGAGCTCTCGATGGAAGTCGAAGCCAGCGGCTGTTTGATTTCAAGGGCAAGCGCCACAGCGTAGAGGCGGGAGGTATGATCATCACAGGCTTTGACCGCGGCAACCCACTCAACGTCTTGGTGAGGGGGCAGATGGCACTTCCGTACTACGCTTTGCGGCCAGACACGACACTGTACGATGCGAACGGCAAGCCGGTCGATGCCCATCGCGACTTGCTAGTGGAGAAGCTGTACAATGATTGCCTTGAACGAGTCAGTGATTACAAATTCAAGAGCCAGCCTACCAAGTTTATTGAGGGCAACAGGGACCTGATGGATGAAGGCAAGGACAGCACTTCGGAAGGAAACAAGACCATTGCACAAGTGGAAGAAGCCACGGCAGCTTTGCCCCTGGCCCCGCCCGTGTCGGAACAGAGTCTAGGACCTCGAGTAGACCTGGTGCCCGTGTCCACTGATCGAGCGACAGGCAGGACGCATGTTGAGCCAGGCACGCCGGCCGCTCACAAGGCTGCCTTCAAGGCCAAGGAAATGGGGTGGGCTCTGAAAGAAGGCGTGACCGTGGACCGAGACCTGGATCTCGAGACTGCGGCGAAGAATCCTGCGACCACGCTCGGGTCACTAATGGACGAAGCAATTTCACAATATCGGGACATAATCGATCTTACACCACAAGACTACAGACTAATGAATTGGCACATTGCGAACCTAGAATACAGTAATGCCATCAACTACAACCAGCTGAGTCTAGGCGGCTGGGACATCGATGCCGGCAATGAGTGGGAAGGAAAACACACCATGGTCGTTGGTGGCTACCAAAGTGTCCCTTGGGGTCTAGCTCAGTCTCCTTCGCCGTTGAACATACGCAAGGAAGCTGCCGTCAAAAAGGTTACTTATCATCCTGGGGGCAAGGGTGCGGCTAAAGTCGAGTGTGACGATGGGTACGCCATCGAGGCGGATTATGTCGTGTCGACAATTCCGCTGGGTGTGCTGAAGCACGGGAGCGTGGAATTCGACCCACCACTACCTTCGTGGAAAACAGATGTCATTGGGAGACTCGGATATGGCATCCTGAACAAGGTCATCCTCGTATACCAAGAAGCTTTCTGGGATTCTAATCGCGATATCTTCGGCGTGCTGCGAAACCCCCTCTCTCGCCACAGCTTGCGGCAGAGTGAGTACACGTCTCAGCGAGGCCGCTTTTTCCAATGGTTCAACGTATCCAGTATGAGCGGCATACCGGTGCTTCTCGCCTTGATGGCCGGCGATGCTGGATTCGATACCGAGCACACTAAGAACGACGAGTTGGTGGCTGAAGCTACGGAAGTTCTGCGCGGCGTATATGGCGCAAAGGTGCCCAGTCCTACCCATGCGATAGTCACACGCTGGGGCTCGGATAAGTTTGCGCGTGGCTCTTACTCTTCGGCGGGACCTGGGATGAGGCCCGATGACTACGAGACCATGTCACGCTCGATAGGCAATCTCTATTTCGCTGGAGAGCACACCATCGGGACACATCCGGCGACAGTCCATGGTGCCTACCTATCGGGTCTTCGTGCAGCTTCCGAGGTCACGGATGCTATGCTTGGCCCTGTCGATATTCCTGTACCTCTCGTGATACCGAAAGACTCGGGGGCTGCCGTGACATCTAATGGTGTCAAGCGCAAATCGCCCTCGGACTCGACGGCGCCAGTCTCGCTCAGAGCCGCCAAGCAGGCGAGAATCGACGCCCACGAGAATGCAGCTTGGGCCCATATCTACTCGCAGATTGGTGAGAGGCCTTGGCGCCCTCAGAAGGTGGCAGGCAACGCCTACCTTCTCTACAGCAAGACCAATTTCGAGTTGGCCCGGCAGCGCTGCGATCAAGGTCGGCGGCCGGGGAAGGGCAAGCCGAGCCCGAACGAAGTGCGGGTGATGACGAGCAAGATGTGGAAAGAGGCCGCGGCCGATGAGAAGCGCCCCTTCGAGGAGCAGGCCGCGGAACAGAAGAGAGTATACGCAGAGAGGCTGAGGGAGTGGGAAGCCTCGGCTAAGGACTGGGATCTCCGGGCCCTCGAGGTGAGGCGGGCTTGGGAAGAGGCCGGCAACAAGCTCGTCACGGATGAGAACGATGACGGTGGCGGCTCGGACGGCCTCTCGGGGAGGGAAAAGAGAAACCAGAAGGTTAACACGTATGCGGGGAGTGACGACGTGAGCGATGCCGAGGTGACGAAGTAAGAGGTGACCTCTACTTGTCGCACCTGTACTTCCATGGCAACACCGCATCACAAATCGCTCTCATGTTGATATGAACTCGCTTGGCCTTTTGCACATATGGTTGGTTCTTTTGGCGGCGCTCACACGGCGCTCGGGTTGGGTTGCACCAATGGGGATGGTCTGTCTAGCTTGTTGCTGGCTCGGAGTTCAGCGGCCAGGTTCTGTGTTTCACTCTTTCGCCTCATCGCATTGGTGGTTGTTCTGGCTACCTTCATTCACTCATGGAATGGGCATTAGCGGAAGTTTCAGTACTAGTACAATAATGCACGCTGCGATTCTTCTCATGCTTGTTTGTATTCGTTGGCATTGCACCCTGTACATAAACAAGGATGATTACTATCAGGGGTGGTGAGATCGTACATGATATATCTCCATATTCAAATACATCTTCTTTAGAGCTCATACTCAAGATCTGTCTGCAAGGGAGACAGACCGTGTGTATGTGGATTAGAAGACTTTTGAGTTCCTGCCATTACGGGAATCATGAAAATCTAATTCATACAGTACGAATGAGAAGAGGGAGAGGAGGGTGTGCTGGTGACTCCTGCCCTGTTGAGCCCTGGTGGCTGCAATGTTATCGAGATCGTGTGTTTCCACCCTATCAACTTCTTTTTGACTGGCTTCCCGGGGATCATGTCTTCCAGCCAGCCATGGGTGAACCCCTAGCGAAGGCAAGTACGTTGCTGCCCCTGGTCTTTTCGTTGCTCGTGGACGATACGCTTCTGAATAGACCGATGCACCCACAAGGGAGAGCACATATACGGCTATTGCGTATCGATGTAGGATGCTGCCGTTAGTTAAGCCTTTTCCCACGGTACTCCTAACCCACGAGATGCTCACACAGCCCTCCGACTCGTTTGTGTAGGGTAGGGCAGGGCAGGGCAGGGCAGGGCAGGGCAAGAGTTGACTACCGAGTGAGTACATAGCGCTTATCTCTATGCACGTATACTTCAGGATATCACCGGAAGGTTCTCTGGGATGGAGATTAGAGTGCTGCGGAATGCTGGTGTTTAGGTAATGGATACTGGTATCATGTCGAATCAACACTGAGCCCAAGAGGCTTCGTTTTCAGGGGCTCTTTCGGCCATTGCTGGTCATGTGGAAAGATAGATGCCGGTCAGTCTGGCAAGTCAATATGGGATACTTGTAGATGTACAGATGGAGGTGCGCAACAAAACATCGTTCAGTTCAACGCCCTTCATGTCTAATCTGTTCCCGTGAGTGTATGATGGCCAACCTAAAGAAACGGGGGTGCTCACCCATCAACCAATCAAGAAGCCATCGATGTCGAAAACCTCTCTGTGGTGAATATTGTACATGGCGCAATGCTTATCATGGTTTTGCCCATTACGGACCCCGTTCTTGGGGCGGCGGCAACAAAAACTGCCCTTTGCTGCTCTTTTCCCGTACTTCTCTTCTTCTTCACCTTCTTCCTCTACCAGATGGGTTGTTGTTGTTGCTTGTGCAGCGCATGATGGCTGAAAAAGATACAACATCGGGGGGTCGCGACAGTGGGAATGGGGATTACAACATCCCGGCTTTCATTGGTGAGCCCGATGCGCCGCAGCGACTGGAGCTGCAGAAGCTGAAGGACCGGCAAGAGAGTGAGAAACGACAACTGGAGCTGCGGCATGAACTAGAGCTGCTGCGGCTGAGGGGCCAGCAGCCGACGGAGCATCTGAGCAAGCGGCAACAGAGTGAGCTGCAGCAACAGCGTGAGCAGCATCTGACGGAGCGCCAGCATCTGGAAGAGGAGCAGCAGGTGAGGGGGTGGACGCAAATGAGCGAGCGGCATCGGCCTGCTGTGTACGCAGCAAACCATGAGCCGCCGCGCCCTGTTCTTCGTTTATATGCATACTCAGGCGTTAGTCAAAACCGGAATGTCACTCCTGCCTACCCTCCGTTCGGCGGCGGCGCAAGCGCTAACGGATACCAGCACGAAACAGCGGCCGCCGCGGCCTCCGTCGCTCCGGAACGGGAGGAGGCTGAGGCTGAGGGTCAGGAGCAGGCCGACGCTGCCGAGGATGAAAATGAAGAAGAAAGGGAACGGCAAGCAGAGCTGTTGGCTTGGGAAGGCTCTCCCCTCCCCGCGATATCCGTACGACCAGAGGACGCCAGCATACCTGACTTGAGGCTTCCCATCTCACTGGCATATCCTGGCCGGCCGAGCGCAGAGGATCGGCAAGCCAGCCCGAGTCGCTGGTCCCCGCACCGGTACGCAACGCAACAACAGGAGCCGCAATCCTCGCTTCCAGTGATAGCCCCCACGCGGGACGAGTGGCAACAGCAGCCGTACGGGTTCTTCGCGGACGGAGAACCACACCCTCGGCCCGGCTCACCCCTCCCCTTGCCGCCGTCGCCGGGTCAGGCGTCGGAGGTGACGTCCCCGGGCCTCAGCGAGGGAGTCGATGACACAGACCCGTAGGCGACACCTTCGTTTGATTTTCTTCCTTCCAGCCTGTCTCTAACAACACGGGTGGCGCGGTTGTCGTCGATCGATGTCGTGGCTCTCGGCCTGCAGAGTTGCCCAGTCGTAGCACCCCCACATGAGCGTTTGACTACTCTTCTTGTTAGGAAATTGATAGGCACACTAACGCCCAGAGTCGATATAGGGAATCCTCTCGCACTGCTTCCACGAGAAACCCCTCTCCTCGCGCGCTGCCTGGCACTATCGACAACAGCCACGGTGATGGCCGCAGCATAAACCGTGTCCCTTTTCTTTACTCCACGCTCCTCCGCCACGACCTTGCTCTTCGCCCAAGGCCGCCTGGCAATGCCGACGAGAACAGCGGTCGCCGCGGCTGGCACTCCGACCCCCCTTCGTACCCAAGAGCATACAGCGTCTCTTATCCTTACGGGGTGCCTGTCCATGTTGACGACGAAGCTCGCCCCGGGAGCAGGGACAGCTTCTATTCTGCTAACATGGGACCCCGCCACGAGCCCCCTAGGTACGGCAACAGCGACGGCCTCGCGATGCTGAGTCTCGCCGCCGCCGCCCGGGCACGCGCACCCTTCATGGGGCCTGAAGCGCCAGCGCCGCCGCCGCCGCCGCTCTCCCGCCGCCGCCCCTATGCCGAGCACGGCCACGACCCTGGCCGCGGCGACCGTGCTGGCTACGGCCATCACGCCAGCCACGGAAACCGCCCTGGCCATGGCTGCCACCATGCCGACGTCCACCACGGCCGCCCTGCCGCGGCCGGCCCTTGGTCACAGCAGCCGGGGGCGGCCTCTGAGCCGCTGGGACCGCCAGAACGGCGAGACACTCCTGCTACGCCACCGCGTCCATTGGCAGCGGCGGCCGCCGCCACCACCGTCGTTCTTGAGACGACGACGGGGCGTAGCATCCCTCTGCAGCAACTGCCCTATCTCGGGCAGGGACCTGCTCCCGCCGCCGCTCGAGCTGGCACCCTCGCACACGACGAGGACGAGGTCGAGGGGAGAGGGCAACAGGGACATGGCGTCGGCGGTGAGCACTGCCCGCCGCCGAGGCTCGATGGACGCGATGACGACAGCAGTTGAGAAGCGCGTTGATGGTCCAAGGTTAGGGTCGTCCGAAGTGGCAGGTAAAGAGAGTGGTTATTTACTTTGGCCGTCGACAATATCCTGGGGCGGGGGGTTTTACTCCGCCCCCCCTATGAGTTCTCTAAAAGAAGGCTCGGGTTTGTTGGATTTGTTGTACGTCTTGGGGAAGAAGGGATTACCTCGTATCGCTGACACGGCTGGACGGGTTTTGTTGTCCTTCGACCTAGAACGACGGCGTATCTAGTCTTTGGGTTTCATCTTATAACCAAAACGGGGTAACGATACAGTCAGTTGGAGAGTGGCGAGGCATGAGGAGAATGAAATCGGTGTGGTGTCGGAAAAACAAATCAAAAAAATCGTAACGATGCAAGCCTATGAAACATTGCATGCTCATATGAGCATATGTTCTCATGGTGAAAAGAGTCAAATGTCTGTACCAGCCCTTCAAAGCCATCATCTAACCATCTTGCACGCATAGTGTACCTAACTAATTCAGAAAAAATGATGATAAGAGCCAGGGCCGGAAGTTCAGAAATAGTTTATTGAGGCTTTAGTACACGGAGGGCCTAGGGTACTTGATACAAAGGGAATTATGCGAGTGAACCGCTCCCCTCCCATCTCTCTATCTTGTCGCTTCAAGCAGCAATCTACATGTCCGCCGAGGCTGTGGCACCAGTGATAATCTCGACCAGCTCTCCGGTAATGACGGCTTGACGGGTTCGGTTGAACAGAATCTGGTACTTGTTGATCATCTCACCAGCGTTCTTGGAGGCGTTCTGTACGGATGTGTTAGTACTGAATCTAGACAGGACAGAAGGCGGGGGGAAAGACTTACATCCATGGCGTTGCGTCGAGCAGAGATCTCGCAAGCGTGGCCCTCGGCCAGAGCCCAGTAGAGAGAGTTGGCGAGAGCGTACTCGCGCATGTTGGAGAGCAGCTCCTCGTCGACCTCGAAGGCAGAGAAGTTGGGAGAGGCAGCAATGGCCTCCTCAGAGAAAGCCTCGATGATGGTGGGCTCGTAGCTGGTGGCGTTGACGAACTTGTTGTAGAGAATCTTGATGCCGGAGTACTGGGTCTGGAGCTGGACAATCTGGTCGGCAATGGCCTGGGCATCGGCAAAGGTAGGAACGTCCTTTCCAACACCAGCGAAGCTCAGAACAATGTCCTTGTTGTTGGTACGGCCCAGCTGGGAACGAGACTTCTCGCCGATGACGACGAGGTCAGCCTCGCCATGGGCGACATTGCGGCGGACCCATCGCGACAGACCGGAGTGAACACCACCGCAGAGACCCTTGTCGGAACTGCAGACAATGTAGAGGGGCTTCTTTTCCTCGCCCTCGAGGGGCTTGGTCTCGGCAGCGTCGTAGACCTCGTTGGAAGCGCTACCGTACTTTTTGGCATCGTTCATGGCTCGTTGGGCGCGGGTCAGCTTGGTGGAGGCGACGATCTTCATGGTTTTGGTGATCTTCTCGATGTTGCGAATCGACTTGAGACGACCCTCGATCTCTCGCAGAGTAGCGTAGGAGGCCACATTGTTGGCAGCGCTGCACAAGTGAAAGATAGTCAGCTTTCAGTTACTCGATATGTAACTCAACCCACAAGCTCCATAACCAGATAGATGTCTTCCCACCCGGACCGGAGACTTTGGTCGATGTCAATGAGATCCATCTCTGCATTCACAGCCCTGGCCCAGCAACAGTTTTCTTCCAACTCTTTCTCTCCAAATTGACACCACGCAGGGAATGTCCGACGTACCGAGCAGGAATAGCCGCAGTTACAGCTCCGGCGCGCAAAGCCGGTCTTGCCACCCTCGAAAACATCGTGGAAGGTATTATAAGGTAAAGGGTGTCCCAGGATCGAATCTCAGCGGTGACACGGTTGACCACGAATGCTCCTCGCGATCAATTGGTCTGGGTCGATGGAGGAGGGTGGTTGAATGGGTTGATTTGCTTGGAGTCGGTTCAATTCGGGCTCAACTGGCTGGCTGCTTGTCTCGTACCAAGCAAAGCTCCATTTTCCCTCTCGTCAATTTTCGGCACGGGCCTAACTCTTTCCGACCAAGCTTCCGTAAGTACCCAGGTCTTCTGTCAGCCACTTCTCTCCCTTTGTCACCAGCCACGTTCTTATCTTGCCACCTGCTTGCGGATTTCGCAGAGTATGTGACGGCTGGCCCGCTGGTTGATTCAGTTGGAATATTTTGATACTCTTACGCCTCCCTCTCTCTCTCCTGTTCTGCTCTCGGCGTTTAACGTAAGCGAAAGAGACCACTCATTCCTCCCATGTTGTCTGCAGGTATGCTTATGCTCCCACTCACGCTCTCTCACTTGCATCGAAAGTTACGAGCTCCGTAGCAATTGGAGAGCCCACTTATTCAGCCCAGCCATTCCTTCGTCTACACTAACAATCTTTTTTTTTCTTTCTTTTCTCCCTGAAGGCGGAGTGGATGCCGCTCTCTTGACATACATACATACCTACTTCTTACTTACTACTTACTTACCTAGGTATGTACACTTACCTGTATGTAGTAGGTACCTAAGGTACTGACAATTCTTTGTGGAAGAACAGCCACATCCTTCGTCCAAGCAGCCGAGCCTTTTACTCATTGGCCTAATGTTGCCGTCTCCCGCTTCCAGGCTCCGAATGCACCCCTTCGGCAACCTATCTATCTCGACTATTTACAATCCATACAACTCTGAATTAATGATATAAAATCCATGCACTATGAAGCCATTGCCTCGACGTTTCTTATCTTCATGTATCTTAGATTAAATTGTATCCATGTCCTATATAGAAGTGGATAGTTTTGATGCTGAAAGCGCGGAGCCGACAGCCTTTCTCTTGCAGTACACGCTATTCCATCTGCATCGGCCTACCCACTTTGATAGCTCCACCACTGGGGCGAAATTAGCGACAACTTCCTTTCGCAAGTCTAGACTTGGGTAAGGCTTCTCTTCTTCTTCTTTTCTCTCCCCCCGGTAGTAGTAGTAGTGAGCCGTACCTTCCCTCTTTCCTTTTCCCTCTCAGTTTCTACTGTCCCTCCTCCTATAGATTCGGTTCGCTTTCGTAGCAGGAAAGGCCGGGTTTAAATGGACAATCGATCAACAATCCCTACAACTCTGGACTAACTCACCTCGATTCCACGTTTATTCTATTCGGTATTGGAATACCCTACCCGGTGGATGTTTACTCGGCGCGGACTGTGGAATAACCGTTGGCTCCAGTGTCTGTGTTGACAATATCCAGCCTGGTCTCCTACGGTTAAGACTTCCTTTGCTTCTGCCAACCTTTCAACACTCACTGCCAAATCCACCCTCGCCTCTCTAGGACTATTACGAAATCCTAGAGAAAGCACTTCGGTTACGCAGATCTGCCCCGAACAGCGAATTTATACCACGCGACAAATCCACCCAACCACCATCACCATGTCTTCCGATCTTTCTGACGACGATATGCCGCTGGCACGCTCCAATGGCAAACGTAAGTAGTACCTTTCCGATTTTCGTTGGATCCAGATTGCGCAATGCGACTTCCCACGATGCGATAACCCGCTCCAGCCACTTCTCTTCGCATCCACCCCTCGAAACGACCCGTCTACGCGCCCTCTACTTTGGTCCCATTCGACCCTCATTCCGGTGCCTCGCAATTCATTTCAAACTAACCTTTCCCTTTTGTTTTAGTCTCGGCAGACACCATCTCCAAGTCGGAAGACAAGGCTATGGACAAGGGCGATTCAGCCGCAGGAACTCCATTGGCTGCCCCAGTGTCCATCCGCAATGGTCCCATTAAGGATAACGATGCCATGGATATAGACAGCCCTGCCGTCAACGGTCACAAGCGGAAAGCACGAGCATCACTCAATCACAAAGTCAGCTACAAGGACGAGTCCGACAGTGATGACCAACCCATGGTATGTGCTTGCCCTCTGGTCGTCCATTTGGTTGCGTCGAACCCGTTTTTTTTTTGCCCTAGAAGTACACTGACAGATTCTGGTATTCTAGCTCAAGCGCCAAAAAAGAAGACAGCCGCATCTGACGACTCCGACGATGATGTTCCCTTGACCAAGCGAAAGTCAAATTTGCCGCCCAAGGCTAACAAGAGCGACATGCTGGATTTCGACTCCGACGACGACGACAAGCCTCTGCATGTACAACTGGCCCAGAAGAAGAAGGCTATCGAAAAAGCCGCAGCAAAAGATGCCAAGAAAGTTGTACCTAAGAAGAAGGCCGTCAAGGACGAATCTGACTCAGACGCCCCTCTTGCCAGTGCCAAGGGTAAGAAGCGACAGTCGAACGGCACTGCCAAAGGCAAGACAAATGGTGTCAAGAAGGAAGAATCCGACTCGGATGCACCTATTCGGAAGAAGGCGAAACCTGCACCTGCCAAGGGCAAGGCTGCCACTCCCGCCAAGGGTAAAGCCGCTACTCCTGCCATCAAGAAGGGCACGAAAGCCAAGAAAGAGGAGAGCGAGGAGCCTGCGGAAGGCGACGAAGAAGAGGAGTTCGAATGGTGGAATGCGCCCAAGAAGGAGGACGACTCTACCAAGTGGATGACCCTCGAACACAATGGAGTCATGTTTCCTCCGCCGTATGAGCCCTTGCCCAAGAACGTCAAATTGCTCTACGATGGCACACCAGTCACTCTCCATCCGGACGCCGAAGAGGTCGCGACTTTCTTTGGTGGTATGCTCCATCAGCCTCACCACGTGGAGAACCCTACATTTTACAACAATTTCTTTGCCGATTTCAAGAAAGTGCTTGATGAGACTGGCGGTGCTAAGGATCGACAAGGAAACAAGGTTGACATAAAAAAGTTCGAGAAGCTAGACTTCAAGCCTATTTTCGAGTATATGCAACAACAGAGCGAGATAAAGAAGAACCGGAGCAGAGAGGAGAAAAAGGCGGAAAGCGAGGCCAAGAAGGAGCTTGAGAAGCCCTACATGTTCTGCAAGTGGGATGGGAGGACCCAGAAGGTTGGCAACTTCCGAGTCGAACCTCCAAGCCTGTTCCGTGGCCGTGGCGAGCATCCCAAAACCGGCCGGCTCAAACTGCGTGTGGCGCCTGAACAGATCACTATCAACATCGGCAAGGATGCCAAGGTGCCTGCGCCTCCGCCTGGGCACAAGTGGAAAGCAGTCCAGCACGACCAGACCGCTACTTGGCTGGCTATGTGGCAGGAAAACATCAACGGCGCTTACAAGTATGTCATGCTTGCCGCGAACAGCGATGTCAAGGGACAGGCCGATTTCAACAAGTTCGAAAAGGCACGTGAGCTCAAGAAGTATATCGACAAGATCCGCAGAGATTACACCCGGGATCTCCGTGCAGAAGTCATGGCCGATCGACAAAGAGCTACAGCCATCTACTTGATCGACAAGCTTGCCCTGAGAGCTGGTAATGAAAAGGACACTGAAAACGAGGCCGAGACTGTGGGCTGTTGTTCTCTCAAGTACGAGCACATCACATTGCGAGAACCGGACACGGTCATTTTCGACTTCTTGGGCAAGGACAGTATTCGCTACTACGACGAGGTAAAGGTCGAGCGCCAGGTCTTCAAGAACCTAAAAATGTTCAAGAAACCGCCCAAGAACGAAGGCGACGACATTTTCGACAGGCTCACAACCTCATCACTGAACAAGCATCTGTCCACGTACATGAAGGGCTTGACTGCCAAGGTGTTCCGTACCTACAATGCCTCATATACCATGAGCAAGCTGCTCGGAGAAATGGAGGCCAACACCAATCTGACCATGGCAGAAAAGATCGCCGTCTACAACAAGGCCAACCGCGAAGTGGCCATCCTGTGTAACCACAAGAGAACAGTTGGTGCCAACCACGAAGCCCAGATGGAGAAGATGAGCGATCGAATCAAGGGACTCAAGTATCAGAAATGGCGCACCAAAGCTATGATGTTAGCTGTTGACCCTAAGCAAAAGAAGAAGAAGGGTGCTGATTACTTCGCACTCGATGAAGACCTCGATGAGCAGTGGATCCAGGAGCACATCAAGTTCCTGGTGGAGGAGCAACGGACAAAGGTGACCAAGAAGTTTGAGAAGGAGAACGAAAAACGCAAGGCAGATGGCGAGAAGCCGCATCCCGAGAAGGAGCTGAAGACCCGACTGAAGGAGGTCGATGAGCTGGAGAAGCAGCTCAAGAAGGAGGCCAAGACCAAGAAGGTTGAGCCCGAGGGCAAGTCCCCGTCAGTTGACAAGTACGAGACAGCAGTCAAGAAGATCGATGAGCGCATCCACACTCAAGAAATTGCCGCCGCCGATCGAGAGGGTAACAAGGAGGTTGCCCTGGGTACCTCCAAGATCGTAAGCTGACCCTCCGCACCCAGGCCCTTCTGAGTAACTGTACTGACTTTGTTTGCCTCTCACAGAACTACATTGACCCCCGCTTGACCGTTGTCTTCTGCAAGAAGTTCGAAGTCCCCATCGAGAAGTTCTTCTCCAAGACTCTGAGGGAGAAGTTCAACTGGGCCATCAAGTCCATTCAGGACGACGAATGGGAGTTCTAAGCATGTTGCTTGCTCTCGTTCCTGCTTACCTCGAGAGAACCCACGACCTGCTCAGCCAAAACTTAAGCAACCATGTTATAATTGTATATCTGTATTATCATGCATATTCAACGGCCCACGAAAATAGAGACCTGGAGATGGTCTAGCCGGGTTTAGCAGATCTAGGCTTTCGGTCTTTTCGGCCTCCCACTTGGCATCAGGCACTTGCTGCTGACCTGACGGGTCACTCTCGGCCTCGTCAGCTGCGGTGCCTCATGAGCTGCAGTGGCTCTACTTGGCCTATCTGCCAACTTCTGCCCTTTGATTCATCAGCGTTTGCGTTTGCGTTCGCGTTGCGTTGTGTCACAGGGGACGGGGTTTCGTCTGGAGGTTTGGCTGATTATTCGACCATTGATTGCCCATCCCATGGGAGAGCCATCGGCCTCCCCCCCTACCTTGCATATAGAAGCAATCCAAAGACGCAAATTATCATCTTATCTACCAATGCTTGCCTGTGAATCCGTCTTCCACCTAAGCAGTCGGTGCTTTTGCTTTTGAAAAGTTTGTAATGGTATTCCCATGCAAACAAATACTTAGTATGAATGGATGAGTGAATGCTTTGTCCTGATCGATGTCCCCCACATCTGATTCAAGCGGTGCTACTGGGGCAGAGGCAGGAAGCTGGGCTGACCGTAGTTTGAGAAGTAGGTATCTCAACACATACCGAATCAGACCAGCACCAGCATGTTCGAAGTTTCGGAGGAACCGAACCCTTGACCGCGTTTTCCCGAGGTTCTATCAGATTCCGTCACACTTGCGTCAAAGTCCCCTTCATGTGCCGATTTCTGTGATACGCTTGCTCGCTTCTGTTTTATCATGTAACGACCGTCGAGGTCATGGATAATTCATCCCCTAAATTGACTATCTGTATGTCTAAACCGTGTTTTCCCCTGTCCGTCCGTCCCATTATGCAAGTATGTATTCCCAATGCCCATCCCACGCCAGACGAATAATAAGAGATGAGCGATCAGTAAGAACCCGTTTCTATGTGACCCATTGCCATGCACTTTGCTGTTCTTCTTTCTTGCTTGGCGCGGGAACGGGCTTCCCATGTCCAAGTCGACCAACTTGCTGTTTTGGCGCACATGTATAAGTAAGTAAGTATATGTATCTTGTGTAGAGCCCAACCCAGTCTCACAACCCAGTCATGTCTGGATCATCGTGCCACCAAAAGTGCGATGCTCCGTTACTATTTCTCCAAGCCCAGCACATTTGGCGTTTCCTGAAATAAAGAACCAGTAGAACACCCCCTCCAACAAAAGAAAACCATATTAATGGGAAGTGGGAAAATGTTTGTTGTTGTTTTTACACGATCTTGTAAACCCTCTTGGCAATCAAAAAGCACGCCATCCCGAACATGATCAGCCCGGCCGTGATGCACCAGAACCAGGTGAGGTCACCCTCGAACTGCTGGCCGGGCACCCATACATTCATGCCCCAAAGACCCGTGATGATGTTCATGGGCAGCACGATGGTGCCGAGCACCGTGAGCTTGCCCAGGGTGTCGGCCGTCTGCTCAGAGCGCTCGTTCATGCGAATGTTGATCTGCGCCAGGTAGTTGCCGTGGGATCGCGCCAGAATCACTTCGTAGTGGCTCAGGTTGGACGTCATGGTGACAATATGGTCCTGGATGTCTCCTAGGTACAGCCCAATCTCGCTACGGGGCGCCACCTCCCAGTGCTCGTTACAGCGCTTCGCAAAGCCTTTGATGACGTCGGCTTTGTTGCCCAGTAGTCGGTACAGACCCATTACCTTCTTGCGGCAGCTACCGACGCGCTGAAGCATGTCGCCGTCCGATGGAGCTTCGCCTCCTGCCGTTGTATCGCCTGCGACGCTCTTCTTCTCGCTGGAATCTTTGTCCTTTCGACCATCCCTCGGTCGACTGTCTTCGGCATCCAGATCACTGGCCCTGTGTGATCTCAAGATTGCGTCATCAATGTCGTCGACCTCTTCCTCTATTTTCTGGATGAGCGGCACAAAGACATCAGTGATGTCGTCAATGATAGCGTAAGAGATCCAGTCAGCACTCAGGACCATGTAGTCTTTCAGTTGGCGGATGCGTCGCCGTACATTGGCGGGATGCGGCGTCTGCTGGAAGTGGAAGGATATGACGCCCTCGCGAAACACCACAAGGTACAGGTTCACAGGTTCCAAGTGGGTAGCCGATTCGGAATCCTGGTCAAACGAACGGTAGTTGACGAAGTAGTAGTGGCGGAAGAGTTCGACCTTCTCACGCTGCTCCTGCAGCATGATGTCTTCCGAAGTCAAGGGATGGATACCAAATGTCTTCTGGATGACTTTCATTTCAGCCTCCGTCGGAGACAAGACGTCAAGCCACCACACAGGTCGCTCGCCGTAACGGATTGGTTTGTCGGGTCTGAGGCTCGGCGACTTGATGGGCGACTTGAACCCCATCGGCGTGGCATCGCCAGACTGATGCCGCGATGGCATAGACGAACCAGAAGGTACATGCTCAGACAGGTGAGTAGTATCGGTGGGCTCGTTGCGGAGTTCGCGATTGGAGAAGGACAGAGAAGGCATCTTCGACAGGGTTTCCCCGTTCTTGAGCGAAGAAGTGAAATGCGAATTCATGGAGGGCATCTGCTCCAGGGCATCCTCACCTTCGTCGTCAGACGTATCAGACAATATGGGCCGCTCCGGGTCAAAGAGCTCCCTAAAGCTGGCATCGGGCTGCACCAGCTCCGAAATGGTCTGGCTGTGGATTGTGCTTTGAAACTCCTCGTTGAAGTAGGTGAATCGGTAGGGGGCATCTTCTTCGGCCCTGAACCATCCCCTGTGTATCGGCCGCAGTCGGCCATTGATGAGCTGAGGCTCTGTGATCTTCTTAATACGCCGCTCATCACTCCGACCTTCCTTTTCCATTCTACTCCACTCCTCCAAGATGCTCAGATCCGGCCATTTCTCGCGACGGCGTCTGCTGCGGCGCATGTTGCTTCGCTGGTCCCGCGCTTGGTTCAGCTCGTCGTCAGCCATCTCAGACATACCCTCCTGTGGGAAGCATACATCTTCCTGGGCCTCGAGCGCAATGGTATGGCGGCGTTGGAAGGTGGGCGATCCTTGCAGGCGATCGCCCTTGTCCCCGTCACCGAGACTATTCACGTCCTCCTTGGAAGCCGATGCCAGCTGATCCAGCATGAGCTCATCTCCATAGTTGACGTCCATTCGGTCTAAGCCGCCAGCCAGCCGCGGCGACCCCGGCATGGATGGCGGGTAGTTCACATTATAGCGTTCCGTCCCCGGGGTCTGGGGGCCCAGAAAGCCTGGCTGGCCACGCCAACTCGATTTACTAGAACCACGATGTAGACTCTCGCGTGGCCGGGCGCCCCAGCTGCCCATACCGTCACTCGAGCCATACATCTTGGTTGCAGAGTCGTTCTTGGCTGAGCCCGAAAGGAGCGGGGCACTCTCGCTCATGCGCGCAGTGTCGTCTTGCTCCTCGTCGCCATTATCATCTTCTATTCGGTTGGCATCGCTAGGGGCGGTACGCAGTCTGGGTGTCTGCTGATCGCCTCGAGAGAGATGGAACGAGGCTGCTAAAATGGTGGACGGCCTCCGAGGCCTTGAGCCCCAAGGGTGCTCGCGATGATCCAACAGGGCTTCGCTCTCGATGCTGGTGTTGCTTAGATTGCGGCCACGCATGTAAAAGTCGTTGGGGCGGGTAGGGGTTGTCTCGTCGCCCTGCTTCCGCGGGGACGATGGGGTGCCGTCTTCGTCAGTGGGTGCTGCAAACGACTTGCGCCGCGGTCGTCGATGCTTCCGGCCGCCTCGGTGCTTCTTCTTCTTGGTAACTTGTGACCCCGGCGAGATATCGGAGGAGCCAGCGGGGGTGGCACTAGATGGACCAGCGAGATTTGGTCTCGACCGGTCCAGTGGGGAGAAGAGATTGCCGGAAGCCATGGCGCGAGCCTGTCCTCGGATGCTGTCAATTGCTGGTGGTCCGTTTCTGGAGGCGAAGTGACATCGGCAAGATGGTTGCGGGATAGATTTGGGAATGAACAGACAAGGATGACAGACACCAATGTCGAGCTGAAGGTGATGTAAATGGGGTTTTGAGGGGTGATAAGGTTTGAGCCGCAAGCAGGGCTTGGACGGATGTACTGGGCACTCTGATCCAGAATCCAGCATCCAAAACCTGTCCGACACTCGTAGGTTATATACTTATGATATGGAAATGTACTGTATGGACTGCTCATCGGTCCAGGTACGATACCTTAGGCTGGGGCTGGCCTATCCCATTCTAGGTCTAGCGTCCGTTCTTGGCTGTAGATTACCCAGAATGACAGGTGACAGTCGTCTTCAAGACATGCAATAGCAATATTGGGTGAGCTGGTTAAGGGAAGGGTTGTAGACACAAAAAGCCCCCATCCACACCAGGTAAGAAGTAAGTAAGTAAGTAAAGTAGTCACTCAATTCGGTCTGATTCTTTTTTTATTGCCGCGTCCTTCATTAGGCTGAACTATATTCTCAATGTTTGTTCCTCCGCGACTGGTGAGGCAAGGGTTTTGTTAGACTTTCATCTGATATTGATAATACATGCAGGTAGTTGGACTGGCCGTACAGTATTGAATCCTTGACATGATACTGTCTCTATGTACCGTGTCATTCCCCATGCTGGGGGGCACGTAGTGGAACTTCGTACATACCTTACTACGTCATTCCTTCGACGTCCACGCTACCTTATTTAACCGTAGGTTCGGTCTGGCAGGGCAGGGCCGAGTAGGAAAGTGTTCTGGAAAGTGAAGGACAAGCACACGGTCGGCCCGCTAGATTGAGACACGTTCTTGGCACTGCGAAACTACCGCAACACAGTCTTTAGGAGATTGGCAACATTCAAACATTCAACACTCAAACACTCAAACCCCATGTACTTCTCTCTTTTTTTCCATTTCGATATAACTACAATCCGAGCCTCTTCGGCTCATGTGGTATCAAGTAGACCCTGTTGACCCCCGCCAACATCGCCACACGTCCAACTGATTACGCCTAAAACGCCATTTTCCTTTCGATAGCCGCTCTTGCTAGCTATATACTGGTACACGCCGTCATGTAAACCCGGCATATGCTGCCGAACACACGTCGCTCTGTTTCTATCGTTGCTGCGGCATGAACTGCGCACGCAAACCCATGATGGTCTGCCGCTCGGCCTCGGGAAGTTGGTCAATCGTAGCTTGAGGTAGTTCCAAAACCATTTTCATGAGCTGCTCCGGATCTTGTGTCGGTGGAAGTCCCGACGCCGCTGGTGCCGGCGCATAGCTCGCTTGAGGCGCCGCCGCGGGGGGTGCAAAGGGAGCGCCAACCGGCGGAGTGGAAGTAGCAACGCCCGGAAATCCAGACATCACCGAAGGTGGATAGCCAGCAGGTGGTGCTTGAACCGGTGGCGGCGCATTCTGATCGACCACCGAGTGAATCGTCTCAGGAGACACCAGACCCATAAGTAGGAGAGCTTGGAAGATGGCATAGGATAGCTGCGGGGCCTGGTTCAGGAGCTCGGTTGCGCGTGCAGGGTCCGTCGTAGCCAGAGACTTCATCTGTGTGAGGATGTCTAGGAGTTGGGCCGGAGGCAGAGTATGCAGAGTCCGAGAGATGGCATCGTGGAAGCTCACCCCAGGCGGCAGCTCCTTTCCAGGCGGCAGAGGAGGCAGCGAGCCGGCAGGTGCAGATTGAGATGTGACGTTGGCGATGCCATTCGAGTGTTGACCGTAGGCCCCAGGGTTGGCGGTACTGCTTGGTCCAGACTTATCCTCATCCTGGTCAACGCGACCCTCTGTACTATAGTCGACGCGCAATTTGCGATTCATGACTTCGTAGTCGTTCAGATTTCTGACTGCCGAAGCTGCAGAGTCTAGGAGATGATCAGGTTAGTAATCCTGAAATATCCAGCGTTTGTTTCAACTAGAAGAAGAAGAAGAAGAAGAAGAAGAAGAAACCCACCTGCGTCTGGATATTCTGCAAAGCCGAAGCCCTTGGGTCGACCGGTTTCTCTGTCGTATACAAGACGGAAATTGAGTACCTTGCCTGCAGTGCTGAAAATGTCGGTGATCTGCTCTTCGGAAAGACCTGTGTTGAGATTGGCAATTAGTGATTGCTGATTTCCAAGAGGCAACGGGGTGGGAAGCTGGCGCGGATTTGGTGGTAGACTCACCGTAGGGAATGTTTCCCACAAAGACGACGCGCGAGGGTGGTTTGGAAGACATGTCGACAAGCACGGGTCTAGAGCAGCAAAAGGGGAGGAAGTGGTGTGAACGCGCAATGCGACTTCACCCGCAGCTCATTCGCAGCCCTAGGTCGAGATCACGTCCAGAGTCAAATACAGCGAGCCAGAGAGTATCGTCACTGTATTAGATGATAGGATGATAGGTGGGCTTCAGGTGAATATAACTTAGGGGTAGAATAGGTGCCCCATTCCCCTAGCCTGGCCTGAGCTGCACTGGTCTTGGTCTTGGTCTTTCTTTCTGCTTTTTCCTGGACTGAGATCAGATCTGAAAACTGCAGTCAGTCACGAATGTCCGGTTCGCAAATATGCAGCTTGAGTTGAGGTATGCAGCACACGAGTAGCAGCAGAAACCAACCATTATGAACTTTATTAGGTACTTCTGAAAGCCTGGCCCCACTTACTAGGTACCCTCTGCAAATGCAAACAAACACACGCCAAAAACACCCCCCTTGTTCCGGAAAAAGATTAGGCCCTTTGGTCTCTCAATTGCCTGTTTCGGTTAGCTCTCTGGAGAAGCTCCTACCCTTGCCAATGCGACCACCAGGCGCAGCCAGCTGAGCACAGAGTTGGAGCCGACCGTGGGCTCGACCAACTTGCCGAGATTATCACTTTTCGACTCGGAGCTCAGGTCCAGTCCAATCGCCTCATTCAGACAAATCCGACTGAAGTTGTATCGAATCTCTTAGTTCCAGCTCGCCAACATGTCTCAAAACCCATTCCAAGACCAGCTCAACCGCTTGCAGGCCATGGCCCGCCGTAGCCGCATGCCCGGAGGCGGAGGAGCCCCCAATCCTCGTGGCGCTGCAGGCATGGCCGCCGTCGTCGTAGCTGGCATCGGTGCTGCCGTAGTCTTTCAGAACTCGCTTTTCAACGTGGATGGTGGTCACAGAGCTATCAAGTATCGGAGGATAAGTGGCGTCAGCAAGGAGATCTACAGCGAAGGTTTGTCCAAATTTTCCGCTTCTACTTCTCACT
This sequence comes from Apiospora pterosperma, assembly GCA_019976485.1. Classification (NCBI taxonomy): domain Eukaryota; kingdom Fungi; phylum Ascomycota; class Sordariomycetes; order Amphisphaeriales; family Apiosporaceae; genus Apiospora; species Apiospora pterosperma. The sequence goes on from JAFBMP010000009.1 coordinate 849,997, forward strand.
TTGATCTAGCCTGCTAATCATGCCTACTACTACTACAGGAACACATCTTAGAATCCCCTGGTTCGAGACGTCGATCGACTACGACGTGCGGGCAAAGCCGAGAAATGTATCTTCCCTCACAGGCACCAAGGACTTGCAGATGGTGAACATCACTTGCCGTGTGCTGTCCAGGCCAGAGGTCAACGCTCTGCCGCAGATCTACAGGACTTTGGGACAAGACTACGACGAGCGCGTCTTGCCCTCGATCGTCAACGAAGTCTTGAAGAGTGTGGTTGCGCAGTTCAACGCCAGCCAGCTGATTACTCAGCGTGAGATGGTGGCCAAACTGGTGCGAGAGAACCTGTCGCGACGAGCAGCAAGATTCAATATTCTGCTAGATGATGTCTCGCTCACGGTAAGTGCCTCAGTGGTATCAGCCAATGAAAGTCCGGAATACTGATGATGGTGTCATAGCACCTTGCCTTCTCTCCCGAGTTTACCGCAGCTGTGGAAGCCAAGCAAGTAGCGCAACAGGAGGCGCAACGGGCCGCCTTCATCGTGGACAAGGCCCGCCAGGAGAAGCAGGCCATGGTCGTAAGAGCCCAGGGTGAGGCTCGCTCAGCGCAGCTCATTGGTGATGCCGTCCAGAAGAGCAAGTCATATCTGGAGCTGAAGAAGATTGAGAACGCGCGCCTCATTGCCACGGCACTTCAGGAGGCCGGCGGCCGCAACAGATTGATGCTCGACTCGGAAGGTCTTGGTCTGAACGTCTTCGGCGATGATCCCAGCAAGAAATAAGAGTTGGGCACGAGTTGGGATTGCAAAGGGCTTCAGACATCTCCCCTGTATTCTAAAAAGTTAATGTATTGTAAAGTAGGCCCTGAAGGGCTGTGTCGACTCGAAACCTCTTGAGATGAGTGGGAGGTGGCCTTTGATAAGACTCTCCACACTATGCTGTTTAGACGAGAAAGTATGAAACTTATTAGGAAGACTTACCATGATCGTAGTGCCTGGTGAGTAAAGTAAGTAAGTAGGTAGGTAAGTAAAAGGTATCCCATATCGGAGCTTACACAACATATGACCCACACCGCAGTTAATAATAACCCCACCATCCCCGGCCGCCAGTGCTCCCTCTCTCTCTCTATTTGCCTTCTGCTGTTTCGATGACCAAACTAACCAAGCAAGCCCATAACCCATTCCCTCTCTTTATAAATCTGGAGCGGCACAACCATTTCTTTGAGCGTCAAGATCGTCTCGTCTCTTTCCCTCCCACCCGCATAATTCCATCGTCTGTCCTTCACAACAACTGCCACCATGCTTATCAAGTAAGTCTGTCTGTCTGTCAGCCGGGGAGAGCTACCCCGCCAAAATCAAATCCGACGATCTAGTCGGTTGCCTGCCTACTCGGAGCTTATGAATCAGTACTGACAGTGTCTACCCGAAGAGTTCGAACCCTCACGGGCAAGGAGATCGAGCTCGATATTGAAGCCGACTACAAGGTACATCCTCCGTATCAGCCCCTACAGGACGACCAGCAAGCCGTTTCCTCACAAACGAGCGCATCGAGGGAGAATATGCACAGTACATGCTGACAAGATGTCTCTTCCAGGTCTCCCAGATCAAGGAGAAGGTGGAAGAGAAGGAAGGAATCCCCCCTGTCCAGCAACGCCTCATCTACGGTGGCAAGCAGATGTAAGTTGGTGGCCACTAGAAGCCCTACAATGGACTCTGCCCCCGTCCCCCATTTGCGACTACATTGTGCCGCGTCCATATGCCTGCGGTCCTCACCCAGCACTATACGTAGCTAACCAACCTCCACTCCCAGGACCGACGACAAAACGGCGGCCGACTATCAACTCGAGGGCGGCGCAACGCTACATCTGGTTCTGGCCCTTAGAGGAGGACGATACTTCGCCGTTGGCCCGTAAGGCACCTACCCCCCGAAATCACTCACGATGACATACCCCTGTGGACCTCAGAGGCGCTTTCGGATATAAGGAGCTCTGTTCAGATGCTATCTACTTCGCACCACCTGCTTTATGTTGGGATACGCAGAGTAGTACGTGGGAGCTGATCGCATGGACTCTCGGAAGGTCAGAAAGGGGGCTTCTGCGGGAGCGGTTTTCCTCCCAGACAAATGATGGAGAATAGGCAGAATAAACAAAGCCATTCGTCCTCTTCGGGCGTTAGAGGCGTCACTTCCAGGGTTGGCTTCGCATAGAAAATGTACCCAACTTGCCAGCATGAACGGCAACACAGCCAGACAGTCCCCACTGCAACTCGCGAGATGGATTCAGATGTCAAAACGACCCAAGTGAAAGTGCCTACATTCTCTGTCTCCTTCGCAACGGCATTGCGAGGCGTCTTGCAAAGCCAGTCATGTGTATGTGCCGAAGTGCCATGGGGCTGCTTGTGGGTTAACGACACATCCCTTCGACGATGTATACCAACAATCTTGATACAAGCCTCAAAAGGCGTCTGAGAAAGAAGCAATCCGGCGTTTGGTTGGGAGAGACTAAGTAGGTATCAAAGTAGCAAGTGTTTGCTCAATACCTAAGTAGTGATTGATATGTATACCTCGGCTGTCGCATGGTCATTCTCCGAAAATAGGTCATATCTGAATAAGCCTGGTAGCGAAGGAGGCAGCCCACACCGGGAAAAGGCGGCTGTCGACAGTAAGTGGAAGAAGACGTACTATGATGATCCGTCCCCATATGGTAGCAATGAGGTATATTGATGGACATGGCCTACAAGCTTGGATTGGCAGCTTCTGGGGAAATGGAGACGATTTACTGACACGGCATGTAAAAGGGGGGTTGTACTACGCGCGTGCGCACACACACACAGAGAGAGAGAGGGGGGAGGGGAGAGAGAGAAGGAGAAGGAGACGATAAACCAGGTTCGTCTTGATCGAAGCATCGTCGAGCTTTCCTTACCTGGATACCAAGACAGCCAAACTTGAAGAAAGATATGCAAGAGTCACCATGTGCTTTAACCTGGTGTATGCTATGCTGGTATTGTTCTACCGTCAAGATTCTCGATGTTCAAGATGCCGGACCCAAGCGTTTCATCCTTCCAAATACCCAATCACTCCTCGCTTACTTATGCACAAAATCTGCCGTGATACAAAATCCCAAAATGTTGCCATTGAACGCCTGACCTATCCCCTGAAGTATTGAGAACATTCTTGATAATTACAACGCATTTCCAGAAACTCCAGTTGCTGCTGAACGTCACGTTCCACGGGGGAATAGTGACAAGACAAGCTCGCACCTAATTCGGCCGAGGAGCTTTAGACTTCGGTTTCATGAAGACATCTACGGGCTTCCTCTTCCGAGCTATCGTGGGCTTGAGAGGAGGACTTGCGGCCGAAGGCTTCGGAGGGCTTGAAGGCGGAGATGACGCGGCATTTGCCATGACATGCTTTTCTGGGCTGGCTGAACTTGGCTTCGCCGAAACTTGACGAATCTGTGATTCAACGCGGCGCGCGTTCGTCAAAACGCCGCTCCGTTTCCCCGGCAGAAGGCCAGACCTTGCTGTTTGCGAAACGGATCTGCTAGGCTCCGGCTTGCTGGGTTCGTCCAAGATCGCCTCTAGGTCGTCCTCGTCCAGTAGACCACCGCCACTTCCATCCCCGAATACGTCGTCGTCGTCGTCGTCCAAATCGGAATCTGACACGATAGTAGGCTGCTTGCCAGACTTGATGCTGCGTAGCCGCGCTTCTGCTTCTTCCAGGCTCTTGCCTCCGAAATCACGGTTCGGAAAACGTCTCAACGTTGGGGGCTGGATTTTCAGAGACGGCTGTTGCTTAATACGTTGTTCATTCACCATGCCTTGGGGTGCATGCTTGATTTGACCTTTTTGAACGGTGAGAGCGTTGGTCGGTGTCGCGATTTTATTCCGGTTGTGTATCTCAGCCGCTTCACGCTTGACCTTGCGCATCAGACTTTGTGCCGTCGACACCTTGGTCCGCGTGCCGCTTGTGAATCGCAACTCGCCTGTGTCGTTACCGCCTCCTCTTCGGCCAGTAGATCCTTTCTTATCGACCGGACCTCTGGAATCCTTCGGTGGCTGCGGCAACTTACGGCGATCGAAAGTCACGATCTCGCTCGTATTGGCCTGTTTCTTCGCTTTGATGCCGGCGAAGGCATTTCGGAGTTTCTCTGCGGCCTCAGCCTTGTTCTTTGCATCCATCCGGCTGTACTTTGCGTAAACCTTGTGCCAGAGCTGTGGTCTAGAAGGTTTGAGATTCTCCTTCTCATGGAGAGTAGGAAACTCCCGCTTGATCAAGCGCAGCCATACTTCTTCATCATGTTCCTCGAGGTGCGGCGAAGCTTCTTCGAGGGCGCGCAGCTGCGAGGCTGCGTCGATACGCAGGAGAATGGGGCGAATGAGGTCGTAGTGTGCCGACCCGATATCTCTAATGTCTTGAAGTTTGTTAGCCGAGGCTACGGCGCAGTGAATAGGACCATCGCCCGGCAAATTGGGGTTGTCTTGCGCCATGGCGATACACTGGCGGGGAGAGTGCTGGGGTTTTCTTCTGCTGAAATATGGCAAATGGCAATGATGGAAGGAAGGAGACAGGTCGTGGGGGTTTGAGTTAGGCAGTAGGATAAGTATCTTAGGTAGTTACTCGGTAAGAGAGCACGGCAACAACAACAACAATAAGAGTGATGAATAGCAAATACATACCTCGAACGTTTTTTATACACACAGCAGTGCATAGTTCCACAAGAGATTTAACCATTTTCGCTCCAATGCTATCTCAGATCGCAGAAGATGGGAATCGAAAGATCGCAACTTGGATATTAAGGTGCTTGGCCAGCCAGGCGCAAGACTGACTGGGGGGTCTTTGGGCGGTTCCAGCATAAACAGCTGATGAACTCCAGAGTGGCTGCGTATATAAACCAGTGAATCATGGGTTGGTGAATTTGCTCATTGCTATGCGGCGGACTATAGAGCGGGAAGCGAAATGAGGCGACATGGCCTGCTGGTGTGTGACATGGCTCGCAAGATAGAGAAGTGTTGATGACAGAGTGAAGTTCCCAAGTTTATTTGTAGACTGAGAGGGAGTTGGTTGTGCCCCATTATTAGCCGCCCCTCCACTATCCTACAGGCGGAATGTGGCATTATCTGACGCATACGGCTAGGTTAGAGGCTGAGCAGCTTTATATTTGAGCACTTACTTAGGTAAGCAAGTAACCTTACATACATCTTAGAGCACCCCTATCCCATCCGAGTTTGGTTGATCAACAACTCGCATTCCACTATGGAGTTTATCTCAAAAGATACTGACAGCTTCAGTCAAAGTTCCGCTGTATAGAAAAAGGTCAACACTATTCTACTAATCGCCCAAACGTGGACGCTTCGCCAAAAGCCCCCCCCTTATGAACAATCCACAATGAACCCCTGCAAGATTGATTTTGATGACCAGAAGACCCCCAGCAGTTTGTTGGTATCTCCCCGTCTTCCCGAACTCCGCAAACGCCACCCTGCCATGGTGCGATGATATAACCAGAGGAATATCGCAATAAAGTGCCAATAAGTAATGTGTACATGAACCGTCAAGCTCGTTGAACCACCCGCTACAATGCCGTACGCCTCGCATAGCCGTAATGATAACCATCAAACGCCTGCTTATGCTGCTGCCGCCACTGCTCGAGACGATCCGGCTATTGCTGGCTCTGGCTGTGTCGCTTGTTCCTCTTCTTGGCTTGCAATCTCACCTCCGGCCTCGCGTTCCGCCCAAGCACCCCACAGTCCACGCTTGCCGCGCACTCGGATCGGCCCACCCAGAATGCCTTCCTTTTGTTCCACCTTGATTGCGTCCTTCGTTGCAAGGACCAGGCACTCAAAGAACATCTTGGTCGCATCTGCCTTGGTCGTCCGGTTTTCTGGCAAGAGTTCCTGGAACACAACTGACGTCTTTGTTCGTTGCTCCTCGCTCTCGGCAGCCTCCGCTCCAAACAGCTCGCGCAAGACGTGCACAGCGTGCTTCGTCCCCAAAGATACCGGGCCGCTGTCGGCTGGGTGGACTATAGGCGCCGTCGTCTCGTCGAAAGCACGCAGAGTACTTTCCTCGCGAGGGACGTCGTCGTCATCGTGCACCGCCGTCCCCTCGTCGGCTGGGATTTGTAAAACAGTACCTTCTGGTCCAACACTTGGTTCCCCGAATCCCCCCTCGGGCAAGGCTAAGCCATCATCTTCTTCTTCTAGCTCCAAGCGAGGTGACTTGGATGCGCCCTGCTCTTCCTCCCCGCCCATGTCCGCAATGCCGCTATCACGCTTCCGCTTCAGGTCATTGGCGGGCCGAATAGCTTCAATGGAAAGCAATCCTCTCAATTCCGGCGCCCAGGGCTTGCTACGGGCATCGCCCATGATGTTGGAAACAAAGTTTCCACTGCTCTTCATCTCCAGCAGAGCCAGGAAGTAGGAATCTCGCGGGATGAAACTCGGTGCCTTGAGGATATTGGATCTATCTTGCTGTTGCTCCTTAATATGGGCGCTTGTGAGCTGAGTTGCAGCGTCAAGACCGAAGATTTTGCGCTTCTTGGCCGACTTCCGTTGCGGCTGGGGCTCTTGTATCTCAGTCTCTTGCCCAGGCTCGTAGATGCTGGTATTATTTATTCGGGTCCACTCTTCGACGTCTCTGGCAATATTCTCGTCGATGTCTGAAAGAGGGGATTCGGAAATACGTGCGCGGCTAGGAAGACCGGCACCACCTACTTCTGGCATTGCCGACTCGTCGCCGATGTTGAATTGGAAGTCGCCCTCCATCGGAATATCGCCGTCGTCGTCAGCAATTCGGATGCCACCATCTCCAATATCCATTGCCGTCGAGGCATCGCCCTTCTGAGGGCCGAAATCAGCCTCACTGAAGACATCCTCTTCGATTGAGCGAGCGGCGGGAGCGTCTCGGCCCATTTCGATGCTAATATCCTTGCGGGGCTGCTCATCATCGTCTCCGAAGTCCAATACCAAATCGAGATCGTCGTTATCGATGATCGCAGGGCCATCATCGATGTTCATATCATCTACTTCAAGAAACTGGCTATTGTTGAACTCTTCTTGCAGATTGATGTTTTGGTTGCTTGGGCGTCCGCGGCCTCGCCCCTGTCCCTGCGAGCTACTCTGTGTCGCCTCAACATCCATTTGCGCCAACAACCAGTCGGCATTCGGAGGAGGCAAGATGCCCAAGTTGTCGGCGGGTGTGATACGATCAGGAAGCATCAAGGCTTCACGGTTAGGCAGAGGGAGGTTCTCGGGGATGTCATTGTTGCCGGTAGAGCGAAAAGCCTGAAGTCAAAGTTAGTCGGGCAGTAGGCAACGGGATTTTGGGCACTACGCACCATCTTGATTTTCAAGAGGGCCTCATTACAGTCGTCAAGGAGATAGCGCGCCTTGCGACTGTAGATTCGGACCACACCAAGCAGCAAGTGACCACTGAGTCGCAGGGCCATGGGGGCTTGGTTTGGATCGATAATGTCTTCGACATTCTTTTGAAGGTTGGTCTGTAGAATACTGGACTTGTTGAGTCTACGTTCCAAGTTGGCTGACAGCCAGACACGGGCGAGAGGCCCGGTCTTCTGCAACAACGTCTCGGAATAGAACATTGCGACCGCGACAAAAACGGCGATGGCCTGTTCAAAACAAGAAGTTGGAGGGCAAATTAGAGAAGTAATTCAACATGAAAGGCAACAAGCAATGATGACAGATGCGACAGCGCGTCGACACAGGCAATGGAGGGGTGAAGGTCGTGGCGGTGATGAATGTTCAAGGTGGAGTGTGTAAACAAGTTCTCAAGCGCGTTGCAGCTGTTGACTGGGGGAGGGAAAAATCGCGTAGGGGCGGCGGTTGCTTCCTCGCTGTTGGAAATCGGGCAGGCGCAAGTCTGTGGGATGCAGAAACAGCGCAAGATACTCGGCTGCAGTCGATGCGAATAATGCGGCACCGGAGAATGCAATTGTAGAAGCGACCGCGACAGAAGTAAATTAGGCGATGCACGGGTAACGTTGGGTAAAGCGATGAAATGAGTAGGATTTTGGGAATTGGGAGAGAGAACGGAGAGCAGGTACAGTAGATGGAGGGGGACGGGGGACCTGACCTGGGCTTGCGCGGTGCTAGCTAGTGTGGCTGCAACACACGGAGAGGGAGGGAGAGAGAGAGCAGACGATGATGAGTGAGTGAGTTCAAGGGAAAAAAACCCAGTGGCTGGACCTGAGGAACCACCATCCCGACTCCCAGTCGCACGAGCCACATAATGGGGAGATTGAGCAGGACCGAGGAATATGATTGGACTGAGCTACTCGATAGTGGAGCAGGATTTCATCAAGGATAGCTCTGTCCCCTGCATGCTTTACGTACCAGCTCAAGTTACAGGTTTTGTTACCGTCTTACTATAAGTACACGTGAATACTGTAATTAATTCCGTGGCTGGTAGGTAGACTGGTCCAACCCACAGTTTATTGGCTCAGCAGAACAGGAAAGCAATGCTACGGATACTAAGTACCAAGTATGTAAGTAGGTTGAGGCTGTAACAGACTCAGACATGTCATCGCTAAAGAAGTATCTACTGACCACCACTTACTTACATACTTCTTTTGGGGAATGTTCGAGCTTAATCTAGGATAAGAGACATGCCGAACAACAGGCTTTCGTTCAGGACTAAACAGCCGCATATATTACCATTGCCAAATGGTCCGAGATTCTCAGCTGACCAATAGGTATGAGTCGTGGTTGTGTTGCCAGCTGCGTTCCATGCATATACTTACTACAGTGTCTACAAGACTACAACAATGCAATTCTTCAGAGTGCAATGCGAAGTCGAATAACCTGTATTAATGGGCACTCAAGTGCAAGGCACACTCGAATAAGCCATCTGTACCAAGTAGATATATGTAAAGAAGACATCGCGTAGATGTGTACCAACCTACAGTTGTGTCACTACGTACTTAAGTACTTACCTAATATACTTTTCCATCAGTTCTCCTTTCAGCCTCATTGGTGTTCCTGTGTGCAAGCGTGGTTACTAATAGCTGGGGTGGCGTCGGAAACCCGGTGGACTTGGCCAGACCAGAGGGACCAGAACGTACTAAAAGAGTGCTGCAGCTTAACTTCCATAACGGAGGTAACACGTCCACGCTTCACAAAAAGTCATCCCCATTTGGGTCAAGTACCACCAACCAACGATTAATCGATCTGCGAAACGAGCCAGTCTATCTGTCTTAAGTACTCCTAGTCTAGAGCCTAGACGGATTTCTAATACTTTATTTGTTGACGTAGCCATTATGATGTGAATACCAACACACATTTCCCCTTCCTTTCGAAACCGCTGCATTGACTTATTCGGCTTCAACTTTCTCTAGCAACTGTCAACGTGGCTCTGCAACATCTTCATCCCCGTCGTCGGCTGCGTCTCCCACCTCATGAAGCATTGCGCTGCGACGAGATCGCGCTGCTTTAAGTCCGGCCAAGATGCCTCCCTGGCCATGGAACAAAACCGAAGAAGGCGGCATCCCGCTGCTGCCCGTCTCAGTCCCCAGCATTACCGGCGGCGATCGAAGTTATGATAATGATGGAGATGACCATCCCGGCAGGTCACAATCAAGGAGATCAGGACATGCAAGGACAACGTCAGCTCAGTCGCGGGTAAGTGGTGATACTGTCCTGTCTTCCAAAGGGTCTTGACGTTAACAAAGTCTGTTTTCAGACAATGGCAGACCAGTATTCTTCCATGACTTCGAGCGAGACCGCAGCACGACTACAAACATCCCTCACTCATGGCTTAACTCCCGTGGAGGCTCTATCCAGATTACGTGACTTTGGACCGAACGAAATTCCACATGAGCCCCCTGAACCGCTGTGGCTACGATTTATCAAACAATTCCAAGAGCCGCTCATTATCCTGCTCTTGGTATCCGCTCTGGCGTCGGTGGTAGTAGGAAATATGGACGATGCCGTCAGTATCACTGTGGCCGTCACCATTGTCGTCGCAGTCGGGTTTGTCCAAGAATACCGCTCCGAAAAGTCCATCGAAGCCCTGAACCATCTCGTTCCAAATCACGCCCATCTCGTACGGTCACACGTCTCGAAATCAGGTTCCAATGGTAGAGCCTCTGTTTGGCCCGCAGTTGGAAGTGAAGACGCTCCCCACGAAGATGGTGATCTTGGCGCATCAACTCCTATGGAGGAGGTTTCTGAAGCAGCTTCGTCAAAGGTCATGGCCTCGACATTGGTTCCTGGAGACCTGGTCTTATTCACCACTGGCGATCGCATTCCTGCCGATATACGAGTTACCAATGCCTCGGACCTGACAATCGACGAATCGAATCTTACGGGCGAGAACGAGCCTGTCAAGGTCACGGCCGAGTCACGCTTGAAGAGCGTACAATCGCCACAGTTTGCTGAATATAGTACACAGCGTCTACCTAGCCCCGCGGCACTGTCCCCCTCGTTTTACAATGATGCATCCAGGGCGGAGCCAGCCAAGGAGGGCGTACACAACATTGCGCATATGGGAACATTAGTCAAGTCCGGGCATGGGCAAGGCATTGTCTTCGCGACTGGGGGTGACACTCATTTTGGCACTATTGCTGCGAGCGTGTCGGGCACCGAAAGCCCACGATCACCCCTCCAGCTCTCCATGGACGAACTAGGGTCCCAACTTAGCAAGATCTCGTTCGTTATCATCGGCTTGATTTCCATTGTTGGTTGGTTACAAGGAAAGAAAATCCTTGAAATCTTCACGATTTCTATCTCCCTTGCTGTGGCCGCCATCCCGGAAGGCTTGCCGATTATTGTGACTGTCACGTTAGCACTCGGCGTCCACAGAATGGCCAAATATAATGCGATTGTGCGGAAGATGCCCAGTGTCGAGACTCTTGGATCAGTCAATGTTGTCTGTTCAGATAAGACAGGCACTTTGACGATGAATCACATGACGAGCGCAAAAATGTGGTATTTTGGAAAGAAAGATGCGATTGATGTAGAATCGGATGACGAAGTAACCGAAAAGAGCCCAGATGCGGCGGCACTCAAGATACTCCGAATAGGAAACATCGCCAACAATGCACGGCTATCCCATCATGGGGGGCCCAAGACTGCATTTGCCGACAGCCAGCACAAAGACCCGACACACTCACGGTGGGTCGGTCAGCCTACTGACGTCGCGATGCTTGATCTTCTAGACAGGTTTAAGGAGCACGATGCCAGGGAGTCCACAGGTCCGCGCACTGCTGAGACACCATTCAGCTCGGAAAGGAAGTGGATGGGCGTTGTCATTGGGGCAGAAAATGCGCACCACGACAAGGAATACGCATACATGAAGGGCGCCATCGACAAAATCCTGAACGCGTGTGATTCATACATGGCAGCTGACGGGCGTGAATTTGTCTTGGATTCGGCCCGTCGTCGTGAGGCCACTGAGGCAGTGGAACGCATGGCCGAGAAGGGTTTGCGTGTTCTGGCCTTTGCCAGTGGTCCGATCTCGCGGTCGCAGAGAACAAAGTCGAGGCTAAATGCGAATTCTCGAAGCAATACGCCTGCAAGTAGTGAGAGGAGCGAGAGTCCTAGCGTGCCCAATAGTGAGGAACTCTTCAAGGGCCTGACCTTCGCTGGTCTCGTGGGGATGAGTGACCCACCCAGGCCTGGTGTTGCGAGGTCGATCCGCAGATTGATGCGTGGTGGTGTCAAAGTCATTATGATCACCGGAGACTCAAGCACCACCGCTCTTGCCATTGGAAGGCAGCTGGGAATGCACATTGCTACCGAAAGAGAAGCCTCCGCCGGCCAGGCAGTTGTCAAGCCAGTACTTCAGGGAGAAGAGGTCGACGCCATGTCCGAGCATGAGCTCGCAATGGCCATGCAGACGACCACAATCTTCGCTCGCACCAACCCCGAACACAAGCTTAAAATCATACAAGCACTCCAGTCGCGCGGCGACATAGTTGCAATGACGGGTGACGGTGTCAATGACGCGCCTGCGCTGAAGAAAGCAGATATTGGTATTTCGATGGGTCTGCATGGCACCGACGTCGCCAAGGAAGCCTCGGATATGATCCTCACGGACGACGACTTCTCTACCATCCTGCATGCCATTGAGCAGGGTAAGGGCATCTTCAGCAATATCCAGAACTTCATCACATTCCAGCTCAGCACCTCCGTTGCCGGCCTGTCACTGGTCTTTCTCTGTACTTGCCTGGGGTTCAAGTCGCCACTGAACGCCATGCAGATTCTCTGGATCAGTAAGTCAACCTGCATAGCCACGTGAAACAGCTGTTCAACACTAACCTGGTGATAGATATTATCATGGATGGTCCGCCGGCTCAGTCGCTCGGCGTCGAGAAGGTCGATAAGGACGTCATGTCTCGACCACCTCGCTCTCGAAGCGAGCCGGTCTTGACCCGGAACCTCCTCGTCCGCGTCATGACCCAAGCGGCCATCATTATGGTCGGTACCATGATCATCTATACGCGCGAGATGCTCTCGGACGGCGAGGTCACGCGGCGCGACACGACCATGACCTTCACCTGCTTCGTGCTCTTCGACATGTTCAACGCGCTCAGCTGCCGCTCTGAGAGCAAGTCCGTACTCCGGGGTGAGGTGGGCCTGTTCTCCAACACCCTCTTCAACTGGGCTGTCGCGCTCAGCTTCGCGGGCCAACTGCTCGTCATCTACTTCCCCTGGCTGCAGGAGGTGTTCCAGACTGAGGCCCTCGGCTTCTGGGATCTGGCGAGGCTTTTCATGCTTTGTAGTCTGGTGTTCTGGGCGGATGAGGCGAGAAAGTGGTATAAATACGGGAAGAAACGGCTCGGCGGGTATAGCCAGGCTGTGTGATAGGATAAGTAGAGACAAAAAGAAAAAGACCCCACGGGTAGTGAACAGCCTCCCACGCAGAGGATGAAGCTCACGCAGTGGTCTGTATTGCCAATGCGTCATGTATAGCGCTGTATTATTCATTGTATACGACAGTGGGAAAGTGCCCCAATCTTACTCGAAATGTACATAGACGGGACTCATTGGAGTTGGGAATATCAATGTAAGCAAGCAACCAGGCTTACTGGAGCTTATGATTGGACACAGCTCATACCCTGATCATTTGTTGATGGGTTGGCGTTGAAAACTCTTGAGGCGGATCATTGCCAGCAATCTCGGTGATTGGCGGTTGCTGGTAATAGAATTAAGAGTAACGTTATAGACATATAATGCGTCCCTGCACAGGGACGTCATGCGTCAAAGTCCCCTGAGAGTCATAGCACATAGGCATAAGTATTGCGAGCCAACTCTTCATTGCCCACTTTTGGCTGTGTAGCTACATGTAGCTACGATACCTTTTGGTTCATTTCAGCTCGATATTGATGCATGTCATCTTCAGATACATCTCTTCGAAGCATGTTTTTCTGAGGCCAGCGCTCATGGTATTACCTTTCTACTCCAGTAGCTTGTTAACTCTTGCGCGCACCTTTTCCTCTGCTTGAGCAAGCGGAATGCCGCCTGAGTGGTCCGACATGCTCATTCCTTCTTGGCATTGCTGGACTCGCTCAGAGTAAATTGAACTGATGGAAATTTGGAAGTCTGCCGTGCCCTGGTTCACGGAGGTGATAAGTTGCATCATGGCATCCTCACAGGCAGCTTTCGTCTCGATCGCCCGATCAAGCCGCTCCAGCAGCTCCCGGACACGAGTTTCCCTGCCAGAGAGTATGTTGGGTTAGCCATCTTTTAATTTCAAGTGTTTATGTATCGAGAACGGGGAAGGGTCCAAGGTTCCCGCCCACGCCCACCCTTCAAGGCAAAGGGCTTACCGTTTGGATTGCTCTTCCTCCAAGCGTTTCGTGAAACGCTTCTTCAGGTCGGCCAGCTTCTTGGCATGCTCGCGCTGCTTTTTCTCAAGGACGTCTTTAAAATCGGCTCTCATCCCTGCCTGACACGGCAACAATTGTATTAGTTTTCACTTCTAGAAGAAGAAGAGGTAGAAGAAGAAAGAGTAAAAGGGTTGGACTGCGGGAAGTCTCATTTTCGGGAATATTTGTGCTTACGAGGTTTTGCACGATCCCAATCGAGGTCCCGTTCACTTTTGGGGGCGTCAGATCGTCGATGTCGCCCGGTTTAACCGTGATAGCATCTTCATCAGCGGAAGAAAGGGACGCTGCTGGAGAGCTCTTACGAGGAGGCATGGCGAAGGCTTGTTGCTTGCCCCAAAGGAGTCAGGGTACTGTTACTCAAGTGTCCTGTGTGGGAATGAGAAAGGTCTTCCTGATCTGGGCCAATTTAGAGATGATGTCTGCACTGACAGGTTGCATCAATAAAGATTGAGACTGTATTTAAGTACACATAGGATGAAGCTATACCTTGGGCTATGTACATACAATACCTAAAGTCCTTTTCAAGGCAAGAGCTTCACAAGTTAAGTGTACATATCGTATGCTTCCCCACCCACATTCTGGTAAGTCGTGCCTTCCAACTATAAGTATAGTAAGTACCAAAAGTGTTCATTTACGTACCCTTAAGTCCTCAGGCTCTCGAATGGACCTCGATTAATTCGAGTACTCCAAGTCAGTAGTAGCTGGGTGTTATATCAAGTACTTACTGATGATCATAATAATATGATATTGAGGTTGTACACTATCTACAGAGAACGTATGGAAAAAAGAATAGAAAAATCCATAACTTAATATGTATCCACGAAACACGCCTGATTTGCACCCGATCAGTGAGGCTATCACAGACATGTAATTGATTAAATGTGATTGGCCGAGACATGAAGCCAGGGGCCCCTACCAGTGATAGGGTCGAAGGCCCAGGGGTGCTGAGGTACAAGTGAATTTGATAAGCGGACCATCGTGATCCCGCGGTGTTGCTATCTGATAATGTTCTTATCAGTCCACGTCCAGATTAGATTCCAAAAATTTCCCTTAGCCCAACGGCAAAAACGTGCCCCACTAATGCCGACTTACCGCTTTCTAAGATTCCAGAGACGAACGCAGCCGGCTGGTATTGATCGATTGCAATGGGTCTCGCCGGGGCAAAAACGTAAGAGATCTATTGAACAAATGCGAGAAAGAAGAGGAAGAAGCTGACATTCCCTTCGAAGGCGCCGTAAGTTGGCATTCGACCCGAACAACACGAAATGGAGTCGAGATGAGACGACCTTCGGCCAGAAGATTCTTCGGTCACAAGGCTGGGAGCCAGGTCAATTTCTGGGTGCTCAAGATTCATCACACGCCGCACTACACAGCTCCGCCAGCGCTGCCCCTATCAGAATCACCCTGAAGGATGACACACTGGGGCTTGGTGCCAAAGTCCGCCAGAAGCAAAGTGACGAGTGTACTGGTCTCGATGTCTTCAAAGACCTTTTAGGGCGCCTCAATGGCAAATCCGACGACACCATCAAGAAGGAGCAAACCATCCGCTCTGAAATTAAAACCAGTCTTTACGTGGATCGCAAGTTTGGCCCAATGCGTTTTGTCAAAGGCGGTCTGCTTGTGGGCGACCAAATGGCGGACCTGTTGAAGAAGGAGGAACCAGTGAAGGAGGAATCCAAGGATCAAATATTACTGGCCCAGGTACCTACGAAAGAGGACGACGGATCTTCCAAACCAAAGAAGGAGAAAAAGTCGAAGAAGCGGAAGGCAGACGAATCTGAAAGTCCAGAGGAGTTGGAAGTAAAGAAGGAGAAAAAGAAGAAGAAGCGTACCAAGGAGGAACCTGCTGAAGCAACTGCCGCTAGCATTTCGTCGCACGAAGACGAGCGCAAAGTGAAAAAGGAGAAGAAGAAATCCAAGAAGTCCAGGGCCGAGGAGACATCTTTAGAAGATGATGAGGTGAAGAGCAAGAGCAAGAAGAACAAAAAAGGGAAGAGCGAGGCAGTTGGTGAGGCCGAGCACGACGTTCTCAAAGACAACGTGTCTGGGGAAGCCGGCGACTCCAAGAAGAAGCAGAAGAAGAAGCGGAAACACCGAGATACTCCTGACACTTCAAGTGAGGAGGCTACCACCACAGGCGTCACGATGGTATCTACGCCTGCAGAAACTGTCACCGCAACTCCTGCTGAATCAGGCACTTCAACGCCTCAGTCTCTGTCGACTCGTCATTTTGTGCGCTCGCGGAACATTGCATCCAAGAGAATGGCATTGGATGCGGCTGCCTTGGCTCAGGTAAGAACATCATCACTCATCCATCTATCGTTTCCATCCACAGCTGACAATCCTCCAGATTTTTATGGTTAAGCCTGTATAAAAGGGTTGGTAGCAAGCCTAGACATTATACACATGATACCCGAGGGAGAACGGTGATATACAGATGTCTCTATTACTTTTCGACTGCCATCTACCAACCCGACTTTTTCATATTCCTTTTGGACGACAAAGGCACTAACGGCTACGAATCTAAAGAGGTCTGGAGACAGTCGGAAGATCCCTCCTCCAATTCTGCACAATTACTATGAGTGTTTGAGGAGACAATTGCATAAATAGAAATCATCATGACAACCCCTGCACTTATTCGGGATTCCGTGATGCTAAACCTCTCCCTACTTTGCACGGCCCCCGGAGAAGACCGCCGACGTAGCGGCAAATTCATTGCCGCATTTATCGTTAATAGCAACACTCCGCAGCTTCGCTGCCCCGGATGCTTAAGTGTCTAGTATATATGTGAGGACCTAGAGGCATCGACATCACGAGCTTACTCTACTAGTACTATAGATGTATGAAGCCAGATTGTGTACACAAATTAGTGTTTGATTTTTCAGCTGCTTGTAGTGTCAGCTGCATCTCCATTGGATTGATCTCTCGACACCGCTCTTCAATTTTGCAACGACGTCGACACTTCCCTCATGATCCCGCTCATCTATATCCATGTCCCTTGCAGGCAGCTTTGTCCAATCCGTTCAATTCGCATGACTTGATTCACACAAGACAAGGCGAATCTAAGCCTCTGCCAGTGGCGCTTCGACCAGGACGGAACACCTCAATTACTTAATGTACACCATAGACTCATGACCCAATACACTGAAATCAGCATTTATCCGGGCCCAAATCAGCAGATGCTTCCAGGACTGCCTGCTCTGACTGACTTGGCAAAAGTCGAGCGTTTCGCCCCTTTCGTGGATATGACTGCAAGGAGTAGACAAGTTGGCATCTCCAACATGATCAATGAGCTGGAAATGAAGAATTTCAAACCCAGTAAGTGCTCGAAAACTAGAAGAGGTCATGGAGTTGGAGAGAAGATGGATGATCTGCAGCAAGCCATGGTACTCTACCTCTGTGCCACTTCTGTGTGAGGTCAGCTACACCCAAGCTTACAACATGTCCATAGTGATCGTGATCCAGGGAAATGTTTCAGTGGATCTTCAGACGGCAACAAACGAAAGAATCTTGTTCGGCCTTTGTTAAATGGTTAGATAATGGGGACGGCCCCTTCTGGATATTGGGCGGGCCAGTTGCGGGAAAACCGGCCACAGCAGTACGTGAAAACAGCTTGAAGAGGATCACGGCCCCTCAGTTATATCTCTGGATAGTGCCAATCGTCTTTATCATCAATACGTTTTCCACTTTCCTCTCCGTTGTCCTATCCGTGGACAGGTCAAGATGGAGTCACTTACAAACTCGGTCTGGGGCAGACTAGGCGGGTACCGAGAAAAGGTATGCGGACAGCAGATATAAGGACGATGGTATCCGGATTGTTGGCGATAGGGAGGGTCATATGGTGGCCGTTACCGTCGATGGAAATAGAACCTCATGTTAGTGGTAACCTCAGGACCTAGAAACGGCTCCTTGTCCTTTCTAAATATAGGCTAGAAAAGTACATTTGGTTCTCTACACAAGCAAAACCACTGCGGGTGATTTAATTCCAAGACCTCAGGCGACGCTTCCTGGGTAGTCGTATGCCAATTGGCTGCCAGCTCTTCGGTAAATGGCGTTGTTGGCTATCGCACACACAAACCCAGGATCCCTGTCTGCACCGTCATCCAACAAACATTGATGAGAGGGAGAGGGAGACGGGATGATCATCTCACAAATTGTTTCTTTTGTCTTTGTTGTAAACTGGCTAAGCCCTGATGATGTCGGCCCGCCGGGAAACTTCACGGAACCACCGAGTTCAGTCTACGGGCACGATCCGGGGTCGCTTTCGGAGGCTGATCACACATGACCAATCTAGGAGAGCCGGGCTATTGTGGGATAGCGCATCCAATCCGCCGGATCCGCTCTACCCGCAAGTAAATGACGACCTAGACCGCAACAACAGCATCTATAACTCCAACCACTACAACAACTACAAGCCAGTCGTCATCGCGCCTCGCCGCGGCCCAAGCAGCGAGGAGTATGAGGCGGCGGCGGCGGCGGCGGCGGTACCACTACCCAAACCGTCGAGACAGGAGCATTGCGGTCTCCCTTCCTTCTTCTGGACCGCCGAGGAGGACCGCCAGCTGGTGGAACTTCGGGAGCAGTCGAAACTGGACTGGGAGGAGATCGCGGAGCGGCTGCTGAGTCGACGGTCGGCTTCGGCATGCTGTAGCAGGTACAACCGTACCCTCTTCAACAGGCACCTCGAGAAGATGGCGAGCAAGAGCAACAACGAAGGGCTCCCAGCTGTGGCGGAGAGGCAAGACGAGATTTGCCGGGATATTTCGACATCGCTACCCGAGACCTCCCCCTACCAAGGCCACCCACAAACCCCTGTGCTATCATCGTCGCCGCCGTCACAGGACCATTATGAGCTGGGCACTTCGAGCCTGGACGACGAGAGCGATCAGAGCTTATACCGAGCACGACCCGCTCCCCCGGAGCCCCTTGAGCCTAGGGTTGTGGATACCTGCTCGGATACGTTAACGATAGCGCGATTTTGTCTGTCTTCAGGTCTTTGATGTTTCCTTCTGGGTTTGAGTTGGTAATTCGGCGTTCACGGAGGTTGGCTACTGATTCAGGCTGTAGCGAAAGAGCTTGGGAAATGTGATGAAGGGGGTTTAATGGTTAGGAAAAGATTATGTATAGATGGGAAGACGAGAACACTCTCAGGAATTTGACCAATGTTACATGAAACATTTATCAATTAACTCGCTGGTGGTGCAGACAGCGCTTCTATTGACTGAAGATCTTCATCAACGTAGTTCGCCAGAAAATGAAGGTAACATCAGTCAAGGCGTTATACATTTTGTTGATACGTAGAAAACTCCTATATAATGGCAATCTCCATCCCTAAATGTAGAAGTGCGATGATTACCGCCTATTGAGCTCGCTAGATGAGGTTGCACTTCGTTCCACCACCGATTGAAGCCATGTGCCCCGGCATCTCGGTTTCTATGCGGACCTTGAAGCGCCACCCGGTACAATGTCCCCAGCATCAATATCTCAGGTCTCATTTCTTTCAAATCTCTCACGGACTTGGCCATTTTCTTCGGGCTCGCAGCCGGCCAATGATGCCCTCCCACGACGTTATACAGTAGGAACCCGCCACCTCCATCCAGCCGCACCGCAGGACGAGAGACGTTCCCGACGCTGGCGTGGCTACACCCTGCAGGGACGAAAAGCCCCCCCTGAGGTTACACGTCACGCAGCGTTCTTCTATGACCAGGTCGTCCCTTTCCCATTTTGACTATTTCGGTTGAAGGCTATGCCGCGGCTGATGCCAGCCACACTCGTAGTCAGTTTTCCGCGGTATCTCACCGGATACCAGAAAAGTGTCGTCCAGGACCGTGGGCGCACTACGGCATCGGAGTCTTGCAGCTCCTGGACCGGGGGGGTCCGCTTGTAGCGAGATGGGCTCCTCTTTTTGCCCTTCTGTCTTCGTTCGAGACAATAGTAGTAGGCATAGTTTACTACTGCGATCAGTTAGTTGAAGAGAGGGGGAGCGGTTCATAGATATAGAACAACGTGTCAGAGAGGTGGTTAATATTAACTGGACAGGCAGAAGGAACATCAGGCTGGTTGCCGCGAGCAAATCGTAGACTCTGAATCTCAAGAAGGATGCATGTGATGATTTGGAATCATATTACCCCTATCTGGCCATGGTGCTATTCTACATGGCGTAGCAATTGGAACGAGGGATGATCCCGGAGTGTAAGTACTGACTTGGGTACACAGATATACGAAATCGAGTTCGATTCCTGGCAGCGCTTGTTGGTATCTAGTCGTCTCGCTCTTACTGTTCTGATGTTGACTGTTGGCTGCCCGCTTAACACCGAGAGCCCGCACCGGATCGGCGACTCCAGGGTTGCACAGAGATCCCGAATACACGACGCAAAGGCATCTTGAGAGCTTCGAGGCGTCGCCAATTACCCTAATTAAACAGATAAAAGTCGAGTCTCGCTGGCTTTTAGTGAGAAGTTCCGAATAAGTTGTTGCACAAATCCCCAAAGAATAACTAATACTATGTGATTTAGATTGAACGTCGATCATACGCCGTGATGAGTGCCAGCTGTGGTCGGGCCGGCAGAGAGCACGGTCTGCTGAGTAGCAATGTACTGACGACATTGACCTCCAAATCCCGGCAAACCAGCATTGAATCTTTGCTCCAAGCCACTTGTAACAAAACAGCTGCGACTGAAGAATATATCACGGTCTCTTTAGTTGAGGATGCGGTTGTCGGGGTTGCAGAGAGAGGTGCTCTCACTCTATCGACAATGTCTTCGTGCGTCTCGTGCAAAACCAGAGGTATCTTATTCACTCCATCAAAAGCCGATTCAATTACTTAGACTGACCTGCAAAAAAGGCAACTCGCTCTCACTTTGAGACATTTGCTAGGTAGGCTTCTTTCCCGCCCGAATGGGGCTGACTGGGGATTTGGACTGACCTGAAGAAGGTCGGAATTCACTAAAAGCATATCAATCGATAAGAGGGACTTCGCGGCCATTGAATTCCTGCTTCGCAAAGGTCGTCGTCAGTTGGAAGTATACTCTGCTCCCGGTATCAAAGACATCCATGCGTAGGGGAGCTTCCTACTATTGTCACTGTCCTACCACTGCAGCTAATATGGCTCGTTTCCCCCGGGGGAATCTACGGCCACAACAAAGTAAACTGGGTGTAGATAGGAAGCCACGAGCCTGGAAGAAAACGAGGCTTGTGCACACTCGCATCAGATGTCATCGCAACTCGCTCTCAAACAGCCATCTTAGCTCACTTACAGCTAATACAACTTCGAACATCAGTTTCTGGTTTCCTTTTTGTTTTCTTGGATTAAAGACGATGCCTAAATTTGACTTACCCTAGAAAGGAAGCCCTCATCGTCAACCGAGGGTAAATCTTCCACGCTCTCCGGATTTCAGCGATAGTCATCCGCATAGGGCCGCTGTTGAAGTGACACGCGCACCGCTACCTGAGGAGCTGACCAAAGTACGCCCAAAGCACCGCTGCATTAGCCATTCGAGACCCGGAACCCGGGTCCGCAGGCGTCTTCCTGCACGTGAAGTATGCAAGCCAAGAGAGCAATCCGTAGAGAAGGAGGGTCGTTATTCTTTGATGCAAGTCTCGGGCTTTCTAGAAAGCTTTCTAGAAAATCCGTATTGGGGGACACTGCCGCCTGTCGCGGGCTCTCCGCCAAAAGCGCAGCCGACCGATGCTCTTCGCAAACGAACAAGCAATCCGCCAGCAGAACTGCCCGTTGATGACGATACCTACCGTGGGAAACATCAAGGCAGAGACCGGGAAAAGCGGTTTGGTGTTTCAGACCCAGCAACCTGGGCTGCCATTCACCGCACACTTGCGCAGCAAACACGACTATCCCTCGCATCAACTGGCCAGTACGCCAAGGAGGTACTTCAATCTTCCAACATACCATCCCGTACATCTAGCCAGCGCAAGGCCCTCAGACACTTCACGAAGCAGCTGGAAAAGTACGCGAAAGCTGCTGGCGCGACAGGAAAACTCCCGATCATCACGCCAACCGATTCTGACTCGAGAGCATCAATCCACACCGTCAAACCTCTGCTCCCCTATCTAGAGGAGTTCCAGGCTGCGGGCCTCGCCGTAACCTCTGAGGAGCAAAGCGGAAAGCCTCCCGCCGAGGCGAAGGCAAAGTGTTCAGGTCCCACCCAAAGGGAGGACAAGCAACGTCGAGCCCTATTACCCCTTGTGGCGGAACTAGATGGTTCTAGCAGTATGACATCGGCCTCCAGCGAAGACACGTACATACGTTTCACACCAGAAGATGGCGTGTCGGCGCTTATGACAGATCCAGTGCGAGTAAAAAAGGAGGAGAATGTTCAAAGAAGAGCACTCCCATGGCTGAGGGGAAGAGAAACAGTCGGTAAACCAGCGATCCCTGAGCCAAACACCAACGGAATTAAGGTCATCTCTAATGGCACAGTTCAAACCAGCCTAAGAGAAAAAACTATATCTGACAGTAACCAAGTTAACCAACAAAAACATCCGCCTACTGGTTGCGATGTTGCGCAGCTGTCCCCTATCAACAAAGTGCCACTAACCCTTCCTCATAAGCTCCATCCATATCCCAAACTATGCGATCCGAAATTGGTACCTACCAAGTTGGACCGTCTTGACACGCAAGATAAGCCAGCGAAGGGATTAGGGAAGAGTATGCTCGGTTTAAAACGAGAAGATGCTTTGGCTTTGCTTCCCCGAGTAGGAGCGGAAAACGCTTCTCCTGGAGAACAAAAGCTCAGGTCGCACAACTACCAGACCCCCTCACCTCTCCAGGCTTACGGAAAGCAAGGGGCTGATCCCCAAAAGAATTCGCCTGCACCAGAGCTTCCTTGTACCTGGAAGCACGCCATCAGTACTGCATCCTCTCTAGAGCGCGCATTGGATGCCATTGCTGGTAACATTGAGGAGATGGAAAACGAAAACCAGCGCCTTGAATCATGTCCCGAACAGTACTGCGCTGAAGATGACATGATTAGCAAGCGTCGTCAGAAGCGTCATCCGTTGTCAGACATCCGAAATGATGGGACTTGTCGAGACTCGCAAGCTATGGCTGCTCAGCCTTCTTCAAAACATTGGCCCGTCGAATCAGCAGGGCAACCTTTGCCAAGGCTTACATCTTTGAGGAAGCCAGACGACCCCCGCAAAGCGACCAAAATCAGTTACCTACAGCTCCAGGACCACAGAGGAGTGCGGTTGAAGAAGCCCTGAGTGACTTGGACGTCTTCTTTGATTACGACGATAGTGATATCCTGGATCGAGATGTGCTTAGAGGCCTTCAGATAGCTGTCCATGCAGCGGCTGACGATAGGTTTGATGCACAGATCCGGCACAAGACAGGTCTACGAATCAGACGCTTCCTTGCGGACCTGAGTTCTGTCGACACATTGGATAACGGTGAGATAACGGGGCAGTCTGCAAGGTCGAAACGCGCAGAAGAACGGCGCCTAGACCGAGTAAGCAGCAGGGCAAAGGGGAGAAAGCGCAATGCCAGGACGAGGCGCTGAGAAGAAGCTAGTGAGGAGCCTATGCTGGAATATTTTCAGCGTAGGAATTGTGTACCTCTTACTATGGCCTCCCTGGAATGCTACAACTTGTTTTCATCAACATGAGTTGACCGTTCAGAACTAGGCTCTTCACCTGGGCATCGTAATTCCAGGCCTGTGTCGAAATGCCGACATGGACCAACCTTGGTACACCTGTATCTCGTCGTCCAATTCAATACCTACCTACCTACTCAGCTTACGGGGTGTGTAGTGCAGGCTTCTCTGGGTGTGCATCTAACACGTCCAGTCAACCATGCTTACGAATCGACGAATCCCTCCCTCGCTCCCCACTAACTACGGATACTGGGTTCCTACCGTCAACACTTGACACCTTGTCACCTTTACATACTTCTTACACACTTACGCGCCCCATAGAATGACCGTCGTTCAAACCCGTTTCAATACCCCATCGCTTTCTAAGAAAGAGTGGCAATTTGTATATGCAAGGTGAAAATGTCGTCCGCAAATGCTGGGACGGAGCAATCCAGCTCGGGCCCGAAGCATCGAGCCTGCGACGAATGTCGTAGGTCCCTCTCTCTTTCTCTTACATGGTGGGTCTTTAGAGAGGGTCACTGACTAGATGGATTATTTTCATCCACATAGGCTCTCGTAAGCTGGCATGTTCGAAAGAAGCAGATGGGTGCGCCCGATGCAAGCGCGAGGGCATACTCTGCCACTACTCGCCTCAGAAACAGATGGGCCGGCCCCGGAAACGACCCCGCGAGGAGGAGGAGGCTAATAATGATGCCTCCGCCGCCGGTCCCACTATGGAGGAGCCCCCGAATAAGACGGTTATGATCAGCGTCCCGCCTGATACCGAGGACCCAGGCCTCGCCTTTCTCAGTTACCTGAGCGGTGGGGACACCATGTTCGATGCATCTCTGCCCCTTCTCGACGATATCGCGCTGCTGCCACCTCAAGAAGAGGACAGCAACGACAATAACGGGGCCGAGCTGGGCCAGTTTGGATACATGGACATGGACTTCGGCCGGGTGGATTTTGATGCCGGTGTTGAACCGGTCCCATCCTTGCCGCCGTCCAATCTGGACCCTGCACTGATCAACCTGGCCGAGACCCCGCCGGGAAGTGTACCGAACATGTCCTCAGGCTCTTCGACGTCAGCTGAAAGCAGCGACAAATCGCCAATGGCCGACGGGCCTGTCACGTGTGCCTGCACGGCGAGCCTGTACCTGGCACTGGACTCGATGCAGAAGCTATCCGACAGTGTGACGGAAGGGATCCGCCAGGCACGCGTCGCGGCGAAGACGGCCTACCGAGTCATCAACTGTCCTGTCTGCAATGCCGCCACGGACCATGTGCCCGCATCAGAATTAGTGGCCTCTATCTATCGCTCGTCTCCCCGGGTAGTACAGAATTTCCAGAATCTCATGCTCCTCAGCACGCTGATCCCCAGCATCGCGCACGCGTACGAGCGGATCCTGGGCCTCGTGGACAAAGAAGCCGCGCTGGCGCAGGCGGAGCGCCGCGAGATCCCCTTCCGTATGGAGGGCTACGGCGGCCTTTGGGGCAGCCTCGCCGGAAACGGCGCGTGCCAGGCCGGCAAGATGCTGGAACACCGCCTGATGGAGCCCATGGTCTGGCGGCTCATGGTCCGGGCGCTGCTCCGGGTCGACGTCTACGGCTTCACGGAACACGCCTTGGACAGGACGAGCTTGATGGATCCGACCGCCATCTCCGTGGAGATGTGCCATCTCGGCCTCAAGGACCTCGTGATTCAGATGGAGAACCGGTCGAGGGCGCGGCACGCCGTCATGGACCCTATGATGATCGAAGGTAATTGTGGGAACTACAGCGCCGTGCTCAAGCTCCATAAGACCGG
The DNA here is from genome assembly GCA_019976485.1 of Apiospora pterosperma. Lineage (NCBI taxonomy): Eukaryota > Fungi > Ascomycota > Sordariomycetes > Amphisphaeriales > Apiosporaceae > Apiospora > Apiospora pterosperma. The sequence continues at coordinate 875,232 of JAFBMP010000009.1, forward strand.
CGAGACGCCGACTTGCATGCGCATCATCGCACTAGCCAGACAGGCTATAGACAATCTGGTCATTGCTTGAAGTCGTCCGATGACAATGATGATCTTTGCTTATATTGTCTACATTTCATAATGCATGGCTGGTCACGCTCATGATGTGTATTGTTTACTATACATGAATGCTCTCCAGACCCGCCACGACACTCTCCATCAGCTGCTCTGCCTCCTCGCTGCTGATGTCGTCCTTGGCCGTCAAGCAGCGCTCCACCACCTCACGGTACAGCCGGCCCGTCTTGTTGCCGAGGCCGGGGACCAAGACGGGCAGGACGACCCGGTCCCGCCACCGCTCTGCCGAGTAGTGCGGCTTGTAGTAGGTCTGCAGCGGCTTCCACAGCCCGATCTCGAGAAGGACCAGTCCCAAGCTGTAGGCGTCGTAGCTCTTACAGTAGGGGCGCCGCGCAAGCGCCAGCCCGCCCAGCGACGAGGGGTGACGGTGCAGGTCGAGGATGGACGGATTCTTGGACGCGACCGACATCTCAGTGTCCAGGTCGGGCCGCGACGCGTCGAAGCCCACGAGGTACGGCGACGAGATGTCGGGCACCAGCGCGGCGTTCGCCGTGTCCCGCGTCGCGGCCGCCGAGAAGGCCGAGGGGAAGAACAGGATGCTGTTGGAGCAGAGCGACTTGTGGAGCCAGTCGAGCGAGTGCAGCGACCAGAGCGCCACGGCGAGCGTCTGCGCCAACCGCACCCGCTCGTTCAGGTCGGGCGTCTTGAGGTCGCTGCTGGAGATGAGCGTGTGCAGGGTCGCGTACGTGGGCTGGGGCGCCTTGTACACGAGGCCGTACCGGCTCTTGGCCGTGTCGTCGGTGTAGCCCAGGCAATCGATGGTGTGCAGGTCCGGGTGGCGGTCGGTGGCCGAGTTCATCATGCGCGCCAGCTGGTCGAGCCGGCGCAGGTGGACGAACTTCTCGTCGAGGTCCTCGCGGTCGTAGTCGACCCACTCGATGAGGACGTGGTTGTCGCTCTTGTCGTGGTGGAACCCTTGGCTGCGCTTGGGGTCCCGGTCGGCCACGGCCAGCGCGGGACGGGCCACCTTGAAGGCCGAGGTGGGCTTGAAGGCGGCCTTCTCGCGCGGCTCGTTGTCCAGGTTGATGCGCAGCCGCTTCAGGCCCGCCGAGGCGTTGAGCTTGGGGTACACGTCGCCGCTGGCGTTCTCGAGCAGGCTGAGCTGCTCGACGTCGCGCTGCGCCGAGTGCAGCAGCTCGGCCACCCAGGTCCGCTGGATGGCGGGGATGCGAGATGCTGGGAACAGCTGCTCCAGGCCGTCGTTGTAATCTGATGGGGGGTGGGCGGATGGAAACCCCCGGGATTAGCTTTCTGGGGATCTTGAGGTTGGGGCTGCTCAAGTAAAGGGGTAATTAGTCACCTTTTAAATCTTTCAGCAGAGATGTAAACTTGTCCTTGTCTTTTGCCATTTTGGGTCTTTGTCTTAGTAACCTTTCCTCCTATTCCGTTTTACCAGTAGATAAATCATCTCATCAGGCTGAAGAATTTGGCGTCGGACTTACCGGCTACCACCCACCTTGCGCGTATCGTGAACTCCTTTCTCCAGCTCCACTCGCTGCTGCCACTGCTTCCTCCCCCATCCCTCCCGTGATGGCCGGGCCGCTTCACCAGCAGCGCTTCTTTGCCTCCCCCGGCCGCCGCCCCCTTTTTACTGCTGCTGTTGCCACCCTTTCCCTCGTCCTCTTCCTCCACCACCAGCCCATAGCGTTCCCGCAACCTCTGCCCATCGGTGATGGTGCGGTGCAGCTCGCTCAAGATCTGCACGGCGAGGGACGTCATCACCACCCCCCACCTTGCTGACCCTGGCCCTGGCCCTGGCCGCCACCACCTCCTCCTCCTCTGGGAGCTGCTGCTGCCGTCGTTCTCGTGGGGCTGGCGGCGGCGGCGGCGCCGCCGCCGCCGTAGAGCTCCAGGAGGTGCGCCTCGAGCCGGCCCTCGGCGACGCCCCAGGCCCGGCCCCAGACCACGAGCCGCATCTCCTCGATGCGCAGCTTGCACGCGAGCCCGCGCGCGTGCTCGGCGAACTGCGCCGCCGTCGTGAAGTGCCCGTACGCCCTCACGCAGCCGTCGAAGATCTGGCCCAGCACGCCCACGACGGCGAGGGCCGTGCCTACGGCCTCGGCCATGGTGGGGGGTGGGGACGGAAGGGGGCTGTATATAGGAGGGTTGGGTTTACTACTATGTCTTCGGCTTCGCTTACTGGGGTTTGTAAGGGGTGTGGGGGGCGGGGCAAGGGGATAGATAGGTAAGCGTAGAGTAGAGCGGCTAGCGAAATAGTAGTCGGTAGGTAGGTTGGTGGTGATTTTGTAAATGATAATTATGGTACTGGTGGTGATACGGCACGGTTTGTTGGGCAAGAAACACACGAAAACTATATGCTTGCGACAATGTGGAATATGGAATATATTTCAGTAAGCACAGCAAGTGAATGTGATCGCCCGAGACACCGCATGCAGTATTACGGAGCCCCCAGCATCTACAGGGATCGGGCAGGGCAGGGTGGGCGGCGAGTGGGTTGTGATACCAATTATAGCTTATAGCTTGCAGGGCCGGTGGCAGCTGCCGCATTATAGGCAGGGGGTGACGGAAAGGGGTTCATCGACTAGCTTAATTTATTCCTGACGGGGCTGGCGATGCTCACGCGGTGCTGGAGATAGGACTGCCCAACACAAATCAATCCCGATGAGCGAACTTCACTCCTAGAGTTCTTCTCTAGTCCCGATCGTGAGATACATATGTCCTCCGCCAAGTCCACTGCAGTTAACCTTTGGCATAGGCGTGAGTACGCTGTGTTGACGGCGAGGGAGGCAGAGGGGCCTCGACTATACCAGGACTATACTACCAGGACTATACCAACACGGGATCTTTGATTACCCACATGGTAGAAAATGCCTTCTTTTTGGGGGAATATGTGTGTCTAGTCTGCACCAGTCTCCAAATAAGGGGTTTCGATTCCACCTTAGGGGTCCTGGAAGGATTTCATAGGCTCATTCCTGTCTGTCTCTCTCGAAGAAGGACTACTGCCACTCACCATGTAGTCCACCCCTTTTCTTCTTAGCAGATGTGATAGATGCCGCCATAATGAGTCAATAACACATACTCATACATGTCCTGAACTAAGCCCAGGAGCTTGGGAAAGTTGGGTCACTCTGATGATGCATATCTGGGTAACTGATGGTAAATAAATAAAATGCTGCCATACGCCTTCATTCATCCTTGAAATCTAACACTTTTTACAAATAATACTGAAGACAGAGGGTCAGGCTGCGCCGTTTCAACCCGTCTGTTGTTCGTTCAGAGATACTAGATCCGTTTCAATTCCTCGGACGCCAAGTGATGCGCGCTAGATCCGCCTCAACGCAGCTCGGGAGCCAGTCGCCAATGACCTCCCAAAGCCCCTAGAGACCTTCGAACCATCCACATTGATGCACAGCTGGCTCTAGTAGACCTTCTTCTTCTCGTCGATGCTGAACTGGCCGGGGCCGCTGTTGACAAGCAGGAGGAGTCCACCGACGATAGACAGGATCTGGAAGAAGTCGTACTTGGCGAAGTCCTTGTGGGGGTGGTGTTCGTGAAGCTGTTACGTAATCAGCGTCTAGTTCAAGGAGAATCGCGCAAACGAAACATGCAATACTTACAGTCCAGAAGTTGTTGACCAGCAGGTTGAAGATGCTGAGAATGACGACCAACATGATGGCGCTGAACTTGGCCTTGAAACCAACAACCACCATGACGCAAGCGACCAGGCCAACAAGAGAGACAACGACTCTCCACAGAGACCACTCGCCGCTCCAGACGAAGCCGACAAACAGGAAGATCAGGAGAACACGACCAGCGAGCTGGAAGTACATCTTCCGGTCCTTCTCATCGATCGTAGGCAAACCTGCGAAAGCCTTGGACTTCCTCACCCAGGAATCCGAGAGCACCATCAAGAGGCCGCCAATGACGGACAAGTTTCGAAGGAAGAAGTTGAGGTCGAAGATCAAGCCGTAGCCGAAAGCCTGGACAACCACAACACCCATCAGGCCACCAACCGCGTAGTCGGAGTGCTTGCGGATAATAACCATGACGGCACACGCGACCATGGTTATGACGTTGATCAGGAGGAAGATGTGGTTCAGGCCGGTCGGGACTGTTGCAGCTTGTTAGCATCTCGCAGTTGCGCAACTAGGTAGACGCGAGAGTTCAGAATGCCACATACATTTCCTGTAGTCATGGAGGTATAGCAATTGGTCGTTCCATTGCGTCAGGATTCGGAGGGCGTCCTCGAGGAAGGTTACGACAATCAAGAAACGTCCAATGGCTGGGAGGTACCTAGAGAAAATTGTGAGCTCTACTGCTGCTATGCCAACTCGAGCTCCTCGGCGTAGGTGTGTAGCTTACGGCTTGATGGGTTCACTAAACGTATCCAGCATGTCCTCAATCTTGGAAGTTTGTTCACGAATGGCGTCGAGCGGACTCGGATCTGCAGGACCCTCTCTTTGTGCACCCCCGAAAGGGTTCTGATTGCCCAGGTGGTACCCGGCAGTGCCTCTGATCTGTGCCATGTCTTCGAGGTAATCGGGGATAGGCCTGCTTTGTTCGGCGAGGGCGGGAGAGGTCAGGACGGTCAAGTTTCGGCAGAGACTATCAACGTCGACGAGGAGGAGTAGCGGGTGCAGTGTGTGTTGGTTGGTTGGCTGGCTGGCTGGTTGGATGGATTGGCAGAGGAGGGAAGTAAGCAATGGCCAAGCTGGGCTTCTTTTCCAAAGCTTGCTAAAGATGTAGAGAGAAAGTAACGGCAGCCGGCGACGTGAGCGGGAATGACGGTGAGGAGGGTGATGTGGTGGGATTTAAAAAGGATCTGGCGACCGCGTGGGTGATGTGATGCCGAGTCCTCTCTCACTGTGTCGAAATGGCAAGCTTCATTCGGTTTCTGTCGCAGGCACAACCGTGTCCTCTACTTCAATTGAATACTTCCAGGGTGGCTGCTAGTGACTTATTTTATACACACTAACCTACTGTACTTCGAAACCAATGGAGATGCCACTCGGACTTTAGGTACTTTCACTTCCCGCTAGAGACCTTAAGAGACACGGGAGATACCACAGCTGCCCTGGTCTAGTGGGCTTTTCAGTGGGTAGCACTTTAGTAGAGAGGGCTGAGCTTGGACATTTACATACAGCTTACTTTTTCTTCTTTTTTTCCCATCCCAAGCCACACAGGTTCAGGTTAGAGAATGATGATGATGATGCTACAGCACAAGCCACCTCCGCACCTCTCGAGAGGGAATCCCACCCAGGTGCCGTGCCGCCCCAAAAATAGAACAAAGAACACCTGTACTCACTTAGTTATAACTCTTTTCAACAGTAATCCGCACCTCGCAATTCGTACGCCGATGACGTCCTTGGATCCTGCCTGCTCTTCCTCGCAGACGGTAAGAAGATAGATGGCATTCTGAGGAATGTTCGACGCCCACACTGTGCTTGCCCTTTCTACGTACGTCATTGTGTTATGCCACCACCATCATCATCATCCTCATTAGGTGCCCCTGATGGATTCCGTCTCTGCAGCTCAGCCGCAATTCATAGATAGATGTTTACTCGATGGATGAGGGCCATGATACACCATTTCACTTTATAGTATATATTCTACGGTGGCTGGCAGACAACAACCACGATGCCACTAAATCATATGCGAACCAGATCGTTGATCACGAATGCAAAGTCTCTCGATAGGGTTACGTCGCATTAAAGCATGCTATACATTGCTCAAGTCTGTCTGAATCTAAACATGCAGAACTGTCGTTTTCCATGTGCTGAACACTAAATCGCCGTGTCATCCCTCTATCATCTAGGTTACCCATCTACCTGCTAGGTAAGAAGCATGCCTGCGCTGCCAACGCGCGCTACCATACAGAGTTACGGGTAGGTTACTAATACAGGAGCATATTGCTAAAAGTACAACCAACCAACCAACCAAGCGCCAGGATAGACAAAAGTCACTCCCATTTTCAAGGCCAAATACATATATAATGACGTCTCGAGAGGAGGGGGGGCCCAGACCTCTCAAGATGTCGCTGTCCGAGACTTGTTTTTGTTTCTTAGATTAAATCATGTTGCTACCCATTTTGCTTGGGTGGTGATTATCATCGACACCTCTCCGCGAGCCGAACGGACGACTCCAATAGTTATTGTTGCTATCGTTGATGTTGATGGTGTATCGCGGAAGCGGCGAGTTCCCCGGATCCGAGCTGGCGGGCAGCTCGACTGGTGCTGGCGTTTGCGGGGTGGTGGAAGAAGCCAGCATGATGGGGGTTCTCGGGTGGTATTGGCTGTGCATCATGCTGTGGTATGGGTCAGGAACCATCGCTTTGGCCGTTTCTTCTTCTACTTCCTCTTCGCGCAACAAGAGGATGAAGATGGTGGTGGGAGCAGGAGGACACTTACGAGTAAGCAAGACCATGTTGATGCTGGAGTAGGTGGTGCTGGTAGTGGTCCGGCTTTTCACGTATGGGGCTAATGATGCCGTAGTACGGCGCCTCGGGGCTCGAGTACGCCACTGCTTCGTCTTGTTCCTGCGCCGGCTTCATGCCACGACCGCCGGCTGCTGCCCCGCCCCCGGCTATCCCAGTCAGAGAAGAAGAAGAAGACGGGCCCGGCTCTCCCTGGCAGGCAAAGAGGAGCCCTTCCGACCCCACCTGCGGGCCCCGAGGCGGTCGGGGAGGCGCTGCGGCCGGGGCGGGAGGTGGCGGCGGCGGTGCCGACCGCAGTGCAATAAGGCCTCGCTGATGACGAACCCTCCTCTCCGTGCACCATTTGCGGGAGCACAGGAAGAGAAGTGCCGCGATCAATCCGAACAAGGCCACGCCGCCCACGGCGATGCCAGCAACGACGGCCCCTGACATCGACTCGTGTCTTGACGACGAATCCTGGTCGCTCCCAGGAGGAGACTCTGTCGACGAGTTTGCTGGCATGTACCCGCCGGGTACCTTGGGGTCGGGCCGCGGCGATTCTGTAGGAAATGCCTGCCCTGGGGCAAACTCGAAAGTCGAGTTCTGAACAAACTGTTTCTGAGCTTCGAGCGTGAAAGTCCCATTCTGTACATTTTTTTTACTCGTCAGCCTTCTTCTTCTCGGTATAATTAACTATGCGATTTTAACAACAGAGGAATAGCATGCATACTGGGTTGATGACCCCAACCATGGAGTTCTCAAGGCACGATCCGGGTGCAGTGCTGAGAAGAAGTACGTTAAGAGATGAACGCATCATAGACCGCAAAAGTGTTAGACCAGGTCATCATACCAGTAGAAGAAAATAGGCTCGGTATCGTTGATCGTGATATCGAAGTGCGGAGGCTCGTTCAGGATGGCCTGCACCGGCACGAAGTCGCTGTAGAATCCCCGTCGCCCAATTTCCACGGTCTCATACGGTATGCATGGGTATCTGAACTCGGCTCGGGCGACTGAATGGTTTGTGGGATAAAAGTTGAAACCTGTCACCAAAAATTATGAGAAACCAACGTCTCGTTTCACTTGGGTGCTCTAGAGAGAGAGAGAGAGAGAGAGGGAAACTCACGAACAACATCTCCCACATCCGCTGTAACTGAGTCTGGTCGGAATGAAAAACCTGCCTATTACCAAGTTGCACGACTTAGCCAGGACACAAACCGTCGATAGAATATAATGTTGACGTACTGCTCCCACACTGATCGTGTGGATAGCGGGAGACGCCGCGGTCTGCGTTGCCACAGCGTCAGGCTGACCAGGTGTTACATCATGTGCCAAACTCGTAGAAACTTTGGCCGTGAGAGCCAATGCTCCAAGAAGCAGTCTCATGTTGGCGAGTTGGCGAGTTGGCGACAAGAGCTGGAATCCCCAACTCACATACTGTCAAAGATAGCAAGTGGTGAAATCCAGAAAGTCAGAGAAAAGAAAGGAAGAGGGAGATGGGTGTATGTATCATCATTCTATGGCTGATCGAGGCGATTCTCGAGTTAAAAGTAGATACACATCATCCCACTGCATATCATAGGAGGCTGACAGGCCGATACGATTCTGCAGGTGGCATCGCCCACCATCGCGTAGGTCAGGAATAATAACCCGGAGCATCTCTCTTGGCTCACAGGAATCCAGATGCACACCACCATCATCTACCGATGCTGGAGACCAGCTGCCATTGCGTACTTGTTAGTGCATCGGAACGCTTGCCAAGGATGAAGAATCGGTTTATTTTCTGCAAGATACGGCTGGGCACTACTGGGATCGGTAAAAATAGCGAGCGAGGAGGGGACCAGGTTGCATCAGCAAAAATGTCCGGTTCGTTGGTTCTCGTACGGCGCGGATCGTACCCAAGATTAGACGCCTAAGCGCCGGCTGTAAGATGCCCAAACCGGATTATGCTTCCAAATCCGGTAACACACAGCTCATATAATATACCCAAGACCCTGTGAGATTAGGACCCTGTTCGCTGGAATCAGATGTGTCACGGTTCGGCAGATCCGACCCATTTGCGAGGAGGAAGACATAGTTCTGGACATAGCAAGCGTCGCATTCCGTCATTGTTGCTCATTGTGGGTATATTTTCCGGTTATTCTATAGGTCCGATCATTCGCCGAGGTCTGCAGTACCGTTGTGCGGTATCTCCATGCCAAGAGAGCCGTGTTTGCGACCCTTTCCCAATGCCTCTATCATCTGCCAGTACATCTCGAGCCCAAGTCTCAAGCCAGGAGGTCGCAAACCTTCCACTGTCAAGAGATTCATAACAGAATTGCACATGTGAACCTGTCTGGGCTTATCCGCATCGCGACGGGCGGTCTTGGTAAAGGCAAACGCGCTGATGTTGCACAAGGTTCCAATTCGCATCTCACGCAGAGTGGCGCCGCTCATTGAGTTTTCGATTTTCCGTCTTGGCCTTGCCATATTCTCCTTGGAAGGATGTCGCTTTCTTGAACCAGTTTACCGAGACACCAGATATAGCACATCACAAAGCCAGCAGCGCCGACCCCGACGTTCGCGACAACCCATAGGTCAGGCTTATCAAGCGGGGGCGCGACATACTGCTCAAGGACATGCCACACTATCATGAGGAGATAGAAAGCCCCGTGGACAATAGCGGTACCCCATTGAACCCACGCGCTATGGTCTTCCTGGAAGTAGGCACTCGTAGATGTTGGCGGGAGTCCTAATAGGTATGCCCACAGCAGAGTGAAGACGGCATAGGGGACTTTCAGATCCACACGTTGGAGCAAGGGGAACATCGTCCATGCGCCGAGAAGGTTGGCGAATCCTACCCATGCCCTAATGTCCTTTGCGAGGCCCTGCTTTCCAGCTAGGAGTATGGTCATCGGGAGAAGGGGTAGCAGAGCACTTTTCTCGTGTACTTGGTAACTGAACAAGAAGAAGCCCCAGGCCGTGGCAGCGAACGCATATGGCAGGAGCTCTTTGCGAGGCCGGACGAGGAGAATGAAATTGGGCGGCGCAATCGCGGCCAGGGTAGCTACAAGTGATGCGCGCTGAAGAAGGACCGCGGGGTAATTTCGCAGTTTGATGACCACGTTGGCTGCGCACCAAAAGTTGGCAACCTTGTCTTCGAAGAGGCCTCTCGCAAACGGGAAGATTCTGTGAACCATCTGAGCTAGCTGCTCAACGATAGGGTAGTAGATAGCGTTCGTATCAAGGTAATCCGCAAGCTGTGGGAAGATTGGCAATGGCGGGCGTGGGCCGTCTAGGTCTGGCCGAGAATCGATACCGCGACTAGCGTCATATAGCGTGCCGAGAACGATAGGGAGAATCAAGACCGCAAACGAGACGACGGTGGCTACGGCGATGGTGGCGAACCTGCCGATGTTGATTCGGGGGAATATGCAGCTCCCGAGCAAGAAGGAGAATACAGCGGGTGCGTAGTAGAGAGCCATCTGCTTAAAGCCTAGGGCGGCGACGAAGAATACCGAAGCCCACATATGGCGGCCAGCCAGCATGCTGGACATGCTTGAGAGCACAAATCCAAGCATGACAGTGTTATACTGGAAGTGGGTATGATCAATGAGTATGGTCGACGGCTGCATGAGAATCGCGACCAATGCCACCCAAGCTGTCCACGGCGCCACGCCAAAGAGCCGGCTGTATCTTCTGACAAAGATGACCGTCGCGGGTATGTAGATCAAATACTCCGAGACGATGACCGTGGCCCTCATGAATATCTTCAACGTCGGGTCATGGGAGCCGCGAGAAGTGAACAGCGCGAACCAGGTCGGATCAATGATGGCCCCAATCTTGCCTAGCAGCCAGCTATGGTAGGCCGTCAGGGGCGGATAGTCGAGACCCCACCACTGGAGGTCGTGGAAGTACCATTGCGAAATGGGAAGCTGTGTTGTGACCTCCATCCAATGTCTCTGGGCTTCGTAATCGCCGAACATAGGGGGTTTCTGAAAGCCTGCGCAGCTATTATTAGAATGGCCGAGTAAAGTACGGTCAAAGGAGGCCGCTGTGCCTACCAGAATATCCCCACAGACCTGCTGCCCATCTGAACAAGCCGACAACCATGAGAATCAAAGGCAGGACCTCCCATTGTGATACAGAGCCTCGGGCAGGCCAGAGCAAAGCGGCAAGCGGGAACGAGGGCGTTCGAACGAGTGCTTCGGGCTTCGTGATGGCATCGTATGTCGCGTTCTTCTTAGCCTTGCGACGGGGTTTGTGGGCGGGCGACGGTGCGGCCATGGTTCACCGTTGAATGGAGAAGGTCGAAGGAACTCTCGTCATCTGGCTCCAAGGTCGTGACGTTGGCCGAGTAGGAGGCAGCTTCAAGTCTTGAACAAAAGGCGACTCTGTACTTTTTAATTACCCTTGACCAGGATCCTGGTCCTTTCTCCTTGAGGAAACGCGTCCCAGGGACCGCTAAAGAGAGCTTTTGTTAATTGACCCACGCCCGGTGTGTGCAGCCTAAGTAATTAGAAAAACTTGGTAACTAACGTGGAAGAGAGACTCAGCGATTTAAAAGGACTCATTAAAGCCCTTATTAACAGCCGTGTGAAGGAAGCGCAGGGACAACTCGCAGTGCTCGAATTTATAGAAGAGCATACAGGCAATTACTGTCGAGAGTTAGGTTGACGTTGTTTAAAATCTACTTATGCAGGGCATTGTGACGAAGGTCTGGGTGACAATCAGGCGAGAGCAATTGCTACCATGGAATTAATAAACAGCCAGGGTTTATAGCTACCACACTGAACATAGTACTGCACTCATATCCGTCCCATTATTAGAGCTACAATAGACGCGAGGAACCAAGGATTCGATAACAGAGACCCTTGGCCCCTTAACATTAGCACCCTGACAGGTTCTTTGTGGGGGTACTTGGGATCCCGTACCTGGGCGATGATGGGCATTGCGTCGATAACAATATCAGCGATCTCGTTGACAAGCCAATTGTCGCAAGAACACTTTCCCGGGACGAAACGCGCAATCGAGCCGGGGTCGCCGGTCCAGTCCAACTCTTTGTCCACCGGGAAGTTGCCTACACAACCCATGGCCACCTCGTTATACTTGATATTGCAGGCTGTTCGACACGTCCTCATAGTCGCTTCACGACGCTTTGGATCCTCGTAAATGAAACAGTTCTGTCGGTTGGACATCCAGTTCTCGCCGTACCTCTTGCCCTGCCCCGTCCCTCCATCGGGAGGAGCATGGATATCGTAGTGCGCGGTAAAGGGGCCGCAAAAACTCCAGTAGAGAAGTTGAGTAGGGAAGGGCAGCATTGTCACGAATATGAACCGGCTGCCGCTCTGGCCAATCTTGCACCGATTGTGTGTCAGTCTGCGTAAGGAAGGACTCCTTACTTTCCCCAAGAAGGCAGTCAGATGGAGGCACCTCCCCCGGGCGAATACATGTTTCCCACCGTCCTGCAGGTGTAGACGCCGCCGGTACGGCAGTGTACTTTCCGACGAATATCGATGGCTTTGTCACACTTCGCCAAGACACTCGGTCCCTCTCTCGAATCAGTAGCATCTTATCCTATCACCCAATACATGTGTGGCCCACTGGCGGCTCTTAGGTGCTTCGCGCCTCGTTCCCAGCCTCCCCCCATTTGGACTCAAATATCGGGGTAATTCGCCTCTATCGCCTCACGTACAGCTCTTAAACAATCCTCCTTCCTGTAGGTGGGCAAGTCCGGCCAGCCATGCTCGCTGTAGATCTTGCACAGCATGGGTATCATTCCAGGGGGGTGTCCCCAGTTTGGCTCGTCCATATAGACCTCGTTGCCACTGACAGGGATGAAGTAAAGCTCGGCGTAGAGGCCCTTCAGAACCTCGAAGAAGTCGGTGATTGCCCATGTTCCAGTGTCTGCCCGCCATTCGGCTTCCTCCTCGGGCGCATAATCGTACGGGTCATCATCGATGGGCTCTCGGATGTGAGTCTCCTTGTCACGGTACGGGTAACCCTCCCAGTGGATGATGCCGAGCTCTGTGTCGACAACTATGTTAGAGGCGTCCCTGTGACCGTAAGTGAGACCGACAACGTGTGGGGGGGCAACCTCGTAAAAGGCATAGCCCTCGGTCACGATTCTGGACGATTCAAAATCGACTGGGGGGTGACGCCGGTGAAGGTGGCATTCCAATCGACAAACGGGCAATCAGCAATGGCATGACTACAGTCGTCGGGACCGCCTGATTGGCGAATGTAGGGGAGGTGTGCGAGCAGCGAGATGACCTTGTCAGATTTGCCAAAAGAGGCAAGAACCTCGGGGTCAGCGTGAATGATGGACGGCCAGCCGCCCTCGGGTGGGTATATAACTTCGGACGGGTCAAGGTACGCCTTGGTCAGAAATCCATAGTAGTCAGCGACGGCGGCAACGCACTCCGCCTCGGAATAGGAGACATCCTCGAGGTCAGGCATGCTTAGTGGATGAAGCGCAGGGAGGCAGGAATGATGAGTGGCCTAGATCGTGGGTAAAGTTATCAACGTGCCTTTATATAAAGTGAGAACACTTGCGGCACAGCCAGACCTGTGCTAGGCAGCCAATGCAAGCACGTCACAGCAATTGGCAATTGCTCCGTCTTGGCAGACTGAGATGCCCTGGTCATCGCCTTCTCTCATTGAGACGCATATGCAACTATCAGGATTAAACGGCGTGTCCCTGAATTTCCGTAAAGCTAACAGGCAACGACAAAGAATCCCACCTCCGGTCCTAAATCTAAATTTATTATTGCTTGATACGCTTACATCTTGTGTGTTATGCTCGCTTCTCAACCGTCCAGTCCTCACCTCGTTGTCGCAATGGTTAGTCCCCTTCTCCCTGGGCTCCTGGCCCTTGCGATCGTTGCCCCTGCATTGGCACGATTTACACCAAGCATCCCAGCTTCCACGACGCTGCCACCCACGGCGGGAGTGGGAGACCTGTCAGCCAGAGCAGGGATGACCACTTCCACTGAGGAGGCGATGCCAACTAGCCCAGCAGACCCGTGGCAGTGTGTGCTCGCCAACGTCACAAAGTACTTCGATGTTATCACGCCCACCGGTGCCTTCTCCGACGCCTTGATATCTTATGGCTCAGTCCTGCTCGAGCCCTGCGTTGCCACGGCTACGGCGTTGGATATCTTGGATTGCTCTGTCACGAATAGCAACGACTGGTGCGGTTTTAGCACTACCGCAGCCCCGGCCATTGCCACCAGCTACGCTTCTTATGCAAATGCTGCGGCCGACTTCTGGAAATCTAATAGCGAATCCATCTCTAGTGTGTCCTCCGAGTGCCCCAGCTGGTGGGGAAGACGTGACGTCGCCCAGCATGTATGGCTGTCTCAGTTCATCACTCACGCTGCATGTTATATCGCCGCACACCCATCGACGTCGACTGACTCTCCGTTATCAACCCAGACTGGGTTCTCTTCTGTCACTGTTTCAAGCTCGGAGGAATACTCTACCACGGACCCTGCTCTTACGGGGGCCTCCGGTGCTGCCAACTCTGCCACTTCTGGAGCCGCAAGCCTCAGCTCGCCCCCTTTTGCGCCATATATCGCGTGTTTTGGCCTGGTAGGAAGGTCACGCAGACTCACCTACTAGCTGTCTTTTCTAGTAGCCCATCTATAGATCACCTAGGTCTCGAAGATTCTTGTCAGCTAGATTGAACATGGCGCCTCGACATTGTCTCCAGTTGTGAGGTATTCACAATGCCCACATCTAATTAACAGGCATTGTCGATTTGTCGGTTGGGAAGATCCGGGCCAACCCAACCGGGCCGTGATCATGACGGTAGGTAGTATGAAATAAAGAACAAAAGACGCGATAAGTGAAGAGATCGCATAGCTGCATGCATGCATACAGGGGCGCGTGCCAAGGGCAAGGGGACTGGATATAATGCCACCACCATCGCCGTTTCTCTAGCTTGCACCACGCTCCCCAACGATGTATCTGACGATTTGTTGCCAGATTAGCATTTCTGAGTGGGAAGAAATGGAGTTGATATGATCGAATACATGCAGAAACTTATTGACTCGCGGCTAACTCAGAATTGCGTATTTGAATTTCAGCGCCGTAGCAGCGGGCGTGGACCAAGCTGTGGCACGAGCTTGCTTGGCTTGTTAGCTTGCAAGCACTGGAAGGGTTGAAGTGCAGCGATGCCAAGCGATCCAAGTTCGGCTATACGAGTACAATCACGATGAGGTCTTTCAGCAATAGGTGTCGGGTATTCTCATCACGAATGCACCACCAACCACTACTACTATATCTGTTGCGGTATGCCATAATCGCATCTGGAGACGTATATAGTATCTTTCTTTTGGGACATCAAGAATGCCTTTTCCTTTTGTCCTCCCCACGACTTCCTCGTTCTCGTTTTCTGCCAGCTTCAATTGCGAAACCCACCCCTCACTGCCCCTCAATGCTAGCACCCATCGCGGGGTGGCAAGGGATGCCTTGAAGAAGCACAAGCGCCTCCCGCCGGCCTCACAAGCCCCTAATCTCCCGTCTATAGTCAACAGCCTCGATAACTACATACCCTATCTGCTGGCTGTGGATGCCGGCCTCAGCAGCAGTCAGCAGCGGTCCCTGCATCATCAACATGAAGAACACGATGAAGCCATCCGTGTAACCTTGACATCCACTCCTAGCATTGAGTGGAGGCCCACCGTATCCGAGAGTGCTGTCCCCGGGAGGGAGTCTGCCCGCGTCAAGATACAGTCTCTGGGATACGAGCTGTTCTTCGCCTTGTCCACCCTGGGCTACACGCACACTTTGCTGGCGCGCGCGGCGCTGCATCCCCTGTACGTCACCTCGGGCGCATATGTCGGCACGCAGGAGCGGACCACGGCCATCCAGAACGCCGCCAAGCACCTGCTCGACGCCGCCTCGGTCCACGACTTTCTGGCGCGGAGGGCCGAGGGGCTCGTCACCAGCCCGCCGTGCGCCGACATCGCCGCGACCACGACGCGCGCCATGGCCTCGCTCGCCTTGGCCGAGGCCACGCTCCTCGCCGTGCTCAAGGACGACCCCTATCCCGCCGTCGTGGCCCAGCACCGCAACAAGAACGACACGGAGTGGATGTACAAGGCGCCCGACATCCCCAAGGTGCGCGCCCACCTCTTTGCCCGGCTATGTCTCGCTGCCGCCGACCACGCTGCCCAGGCGTCGGCGCTGGCCAAGTCCACGACCAAGGGGACTTCCAAACTCCACGACGGTCTGCTCCGCTACATCGAAGACTTGCGCATGGCGAGTCGGGCCAGGGCCTGCCGGTTCTTCGGCATTGATGCGGAGCTCTCGGGCCAGACGGGCACGGCTCTGGGATGGCTGCAGTGCGGCCTGCAAGAGCTGGGCCAGGAGCCCAAGGAGGCCAAAAAGGGGCTGAGCCTCAGCCGCATGAAGAAAGAGTGGTCCGGCAAGCGGGAAGACAAGAAGGTCGAAAAGGGCTCCGGCTGGGGTGCTGATGCCGGCAAGCTAGAGGAGACACGGGTGATCGAGATGCTGGAGGGGAAGTGGACCAAGATGAACGATACGGTAGGAGATGATGGTCTTTTCGCATATGGAACTACCCAGCTTTGCTGACGAGTATTTTTTACAGATCATGACCCAAGCCATACCGTCTCCGGCGTCCCTGTTGTCAGGGCTACCGTCTGGCAGAGAGATTCACAGCATTAAGCCCTACGAGGCGCCCAAGCTGAGTGCACAGTCTCTAGAAGCCATGAGGGCTCCGCCGGATAGGCCTGACGACTTCGGCGAAGAGCCTCTAAGCTCGGATGAGGATGAGAAGGCGGCCAAGATTACTCCTGTGGGGGCATTTCCCGGTACGCAAGAGCAATATAGAAGCGAGAGTACTAGGTCCTACTACTAAATCTAAGTCATTTCGGCCATAACTTTGGGTCTTTTTTTCCCCGTCTTCTTTTCGGAGGGGACTTCATAGGTATTATAATATATTTGCGACATCTATCTATCTGTTCAACTTCCAACCAACATGTGATATCGTCGGCTGGTTCGAGTTGTGATCTCTGGGGCTTCATCCTGCCGGTGATTCCTCCTCACGGCCAGGGTCGCAGGCGGAGAGAGTGGATGCCTCCGAGGCCAAGAAGAAGAGGAGGAGGAGGAGGAGGAGTAGTAGTAAGTCTCTGGTAAATCCAGACTTGCAATCGCATCCTGCTCGGTAAGCCACGCCTCGATATCCTCACCTCCGTTGTCCATCTCGTCCGTCTCCATCTCGGTCAGCATCTTCTGTCGCTCGTCGACCACGACGTGCACCCACCGCAGCTGCGCCCTTCTCTCCTTCCCGAACGCGACGCGGTCCTGCTCGGCCGACTCGTCTAGCCGACACTCGGCGACGTCCAGCGACTCCAGCCTGATATCTCGCGCTTCGTACACGCGGAACCGGTACGTCTCCCACTCGGTCGCCGCCCAGTTCCGCCACGCCGCGAAACCCGCGTCGTTGCGGCGGCGGAGCACGTTCATGGCTTTCTCGATCCGGCGGTCCGCCGCCGCCGTTGCCTCTGCCGCGTCCGCTTCCTTCTCTTTCCCCTTCTTGCTGCTGTCGTGGACCCAGTGGTAATGCGCCTGGAGCTGCGCGAGGTACTGCGCCTCGAGCCGGCGCTCTTCTGCAATGCGCCCCGCGAGCTCCTCGTCCAGAGCCTTCCCGCGCGCGGCCAACTTGGCCGCCGCTTCGGCGAGGAGTTTCTCGCGCGCCTCCGTATTCTGTTCGCCGAGGGAGGCCCGGGCCAGCTTCGCCTCGTGCTGCAGGACAGCAGCGCGACGGCCGAGCTCCTGCGCCACAGAGACGCGCTGTATGGCGTGCAGGCCCTCTAGGCTGTCGCCCAGCGCCGAGAATTTCGCCTCGACGGCGGCGCGGCGGGCCTCCTCGCGCGCGATGCGCTCCTCGAGTTCGCGCCGCCGCCGCTCGGCCTCGCGCCTCTCGTGCTCGCGCCGCAGCAGCTCGGCCTTGAGGGCCTCCTCGCGCTCAAATTCGGCGACCATGCGGATGGCCTCGGCGGCCTCGGACTCCTCATGCGCCTGCCGCAGCGCCCGCTGCGCCTGTCGGTCCCGGGCCTCCGCTTTCACTCGGGCCAGCTGCTCCATGCTGCAGCCGCAGGTCCGCCAGCGCGCGCCGCACACGTAGCAGAACTCCGCGCCACACCGGCACGTCATGTGCTGGCAGGCGTCGCTGTGCTCTACGTAGGCATGGCAGCCTATGCAACGCTTCCAGCCCGCCTCTTCGGCCAGCTCCTCGGTCCGCTGCACGTCGCGGTCCTGCGGGCAGGCGCCGCCGCCATTGGTGTTGGTGTGCTGTGGGCCCCGACACAGTGTGCACGTCGAGTGTCCCTCGGCGCACCGCGCAATATTGAGTGCGCGGTTGATCTGGCCCGGTCGCAGCCAGGCACTGCACTCGGGCTGGTTGCAGTACACGCGCTCGGAAACAGGTATGTTCCATTCTTCGGCCCGGGCGCGGTACCGCTGCTTGAGATCCTGTTCCGTGGAGGCTAAGATGGTTGGCTCAGGAATGGGGTTGAGACAGCATTTGGGCGGCCAGTGCTGCTCGTGTTCGCACGCCGAGGTGATGAGCCGAGTGAAGCACTCCTGGCAGTAATTGTGACAGGGTGCTTTCACCGTCTCACTGGGATCGAAGTCGTCAAGGCAAGAAACACATTCCCTGAGAATACGGTCAACGCGAGAGCGTGGTTAAAGAACCACGGGATAACTTACACTTGCCCCAGTTGGATAGAAGAACGGGAATCAGTACTGGTGCCCGAGACGGTTTTGTTTAGGGTGCGCCGACTGTGGCGTTTCTTAGCCAACAGTGCTTCCAAACGTGCGTTCAAATCCACACTTGATGCAGAATCCATCTCTTGAGTTCGTGAGGCGGAAGCACTGCTAGACCCAGCTTTATCACTTTTGTTAAGCCGGCGTAAAAGCCCCAGTAATGAGCGCTTGATCGATTTCGGGGGAATAGGGGCTGGCCGCAATAGGCCGTGTTCGTCTATCGTCAGTATGGTGCCAGCAAAATTGACAGAGGCGGGGCCTGCTTGACGATGGTTGGTCTCGTGTACCGCAGTTGTCCCCTCTGCCAGTGGCCCATCAGTACCCGGTTCCTGATGAGCGAGATGAGATGGTGTGTCTTCTGTTTGCTCTGTCTCGATGGCCTTCCCTTTTGCCTTCTCTTCCTCGAGCTTGACAGCTTCTGCCTCGGCTTTGCGTCTCGCTTCCTCGAGTATACGAGTTTTGATGTTGTCGATAGACTCCTTGAGGAGATTCAGGATGATATCAGACTCAACATCATGAGCGTCCTTCAGCCCCTCCGGTGGCTCGTACTGGGTCCAGTCCAACGGGTCTCCAGTCTCTTCCGTGTCATCTTCAAGGTCAGTTCTCGTCGGTACTTGATTTTGAACTACCGCCTTTCCCTTTCCTTTCCATTTTGACTTAACTCCCCTAAAAGCCGTGGCCATCGAGGTGGCCGAAACATCTTGGTTGTCCTGCTTGGGTGGGACCAGCAACATATCAAGCAGTTTATAAGTGATGAGAGTAGCGAGGATCACAGCAAGGTCGCCAAAAAGATGCAGAGACTTGGGGTTCATGCGAGGGCTGGCCGTTTCATGTATAGTGATTGATTGGGAGTGGACGTAACCTTGCATCCCCTGTGCCTGCGATGGCCGATAGTCATCAATATGATGTTTGCCTTTGTAGTTATCTGGAAGTTGGTTCCATCTGAAGATAGTCGAAACAGGGGGTGGAATTAGCCAAAGGGGCGGCGATGCAATACTGAAAAGTAAGACAGTGCAGGGTGCTTTAATATATTTAGAAACCCCGCGAATGATGGTCGGCACCGCAGCCCAATTCTGACACCTGAGCTGGATTGCACCGATTCTCGACTTTGCAGGCAGAGAGCCTAATGACTGACTCTCAGCCGCCCCAGGCTGGGCTCAAGACATGATGCGGGAGGGCCCCGTTCTTTGGGCCCTGGGACGCAACAAGCAGTGCAGTGAGTGCTTGATTGAGCCTTGCCTAGAGTGGTCACCGGGCATCATCCCCGTGAGCCACACCCTGGGCTGATTGGAGAAAAGGCAGGTGCAGTTTGATACGTGCTCGATAGTCCTTGACTCCTTAGGAAGGCTGTGAAGATGATTGTACACAAGTTGGCTGTGCGTGGTGGCCGTTGATTGTTGTAGTCAGTGGGCGGTGCCAAACCACTGCTGCTGCGCCCCTTACCACCAACCATACTTTCAGTAGACAAGGTTAACCTACTAGCCTGCATCGAGCATTCCACAGCCGCAAACAGCCGCACCTAATACCCTTTCACACCATGTGCCCTGTGTTTACCGACTTTGCCACTGTCCTGAGATATTGATCAGGCATGTACTGATACAGAAACCAATGCCACGGACTATAGTTCTATATAGACATTTTCGTACTGGACTCAACACAATATTCTGGCTTTGAACTGTGCCCTTATCATTCGGCTTCATCTATAAGTAGTTAAAGTAACTTAAACTAACCGGCTCAAGCACCCATCAGAATGTGGCCTAGAGCTTAGCGGCCTCCTTGGCGAACTCGACGGTGTTAGTACAAGTTCCCACAGACTCGAGTTCAACCTCGACCACATCACCGTCCTTGAGCCAAAGCTTGGGTTCCCGACCCATGCCAACACCGGATGGTGTGCCTGTGAAGATCAAGTCTCCGGGCAAGAGTGTGTGGCCCTTGCTGAGGAATGAAATAGTCTGCTTCACGTTGAAGATCATGTCCGCCGTGTTCTCCTCCTGTGACGATTAGTCAGCCATGGATGGATTCTTGAAAGGGGGTGGAAACTTTACCTGGACTGTTTGACCGTTGAGTCGGGTCGTTATCTTCAAGGTCTGCGGATCCTTGATCAGCTCGCTCGAGACGATACCCGGCCCGTACGGAGCCCAGCCGTCGAAACCCTTGCCGAGTGACCACTGGCCACCGCCCCGCTTGATCTGCCAGTCCCGGTGTGAGACATCATTGCCGATGGCGTAGCCGAGCACGTATTTGAGGGCGTCGGCCTCGGACACATCGGCGCAACGCTTGCCGATAACGGCGACAAGCTCGCACTCGTAGTCCAGCCCGAGTTCCTGCTGCGCAATTCGGTGCACGGGGATGGGATCTGTCGGCCCGGCCAGAGAAGTTACCGGCTTGTAGAACAGCACCGGGTACTTTGGGATGGGCATCTTGGCCTATAGGAATTTAAATTTTCAGCAAGTGCGCACAGTGATCAAGTCAGCTCAGTTGCTGGGCTGGACAATTGTACCTCGCGAGCATGCTTCTCGTAGTTTAATCCGAGACACCGGACCGTCTTCACATCCTCCAAGGCAAGAGGTGCCAACAGGAGACGCACATCGGCTACCTGGTCCGTCACCTCGTGCTTGCCGAAGATATCGCCCGTGACGATCCGAGCCTGCCGAGTCTTGGCGATATCCGCGACACCGCGGGGCAGGATGGCATCACCGTAGTAAACCCTGCCGTCCCTGGCGAGGAACCGGACGAGTCGCTATAAGTCGATGCGTAAGTACGTATTAGCATGTAACCCGTACGAAGGCGGTTTTATCACGAGCTTCCCCTTCGCCCCAGGGCCCGCCACAAGCACTTGCACGAGAAAGAAGTACTTACTGAGAAAGCAGGCATGGTGTCAAAAAGAACAGCAAATAAATAACAGAGCAATCAAGACACAATCCTGCCCCCAAAAAGTCGAAGATCCAGTCTCTTATCTCGCGGCTATATAAGTAAAGTAAGTACTTACTCACAGTTTGGCTTCGGACTTGATTCGCAATCCCTCCAATCTCCAATCTCCAATTGTCGTTGTTTCGGTCGTAGCGGGTTAAAGCAACTCCTACGACTCCGGATACCCCACCCCAGACCCCGGCAGTTTATTATTAACCGGCTTGCGTCTCGTCTTTCCTATGCGATGAGTACGGTCGGTCGCAAAAGGTTCGTCGGTTCAATCGTCACGGCGCAGACGCTAATGCCAAAACGACACCACCGACTACGCCTACGTGGAACAGCTGCGGTGCACAGCCTTCAAAACCGGGACACTCCTTCCCATGGAACAAGGCATATCACCTAACCTAGAGCATGAGGTCTGCCTCAAAGGGCTCGGCGACTTCTTCTGGCGATGGCGCATGATATATGCACCACCCCGCAGCTTCACACGGGATCTGACAAGGACGACAAGACACTTTCTATTCCGCAAGCCTAATGGTTGGGGGACTTCTATGGTTTTTTCAACTTGTGCGTGTGAAGTATCGTCCCTACACATCTTCTGCACTGCCACCCAAGATGGTTCCGTAGTGTAGGATTGCCCAAGGATTATGGAATTGCAGCCACGTTGTTTTAGCACTATAAACAGCATAGGGCCTTCAAACCCATCCTGATAGCTGTGATATATAATATGTGCTCCCAGCATGGGACCGAGAAGGATGATCACGCCACTACTTAGTCTGGGATACCTGAACGTCATGGGTCAGCTTCAGCCGTTAGCGCTGAGTAAACGGTTACCTGCTCTTCCTCGAAGATGAATTTACGTCTTGAGAATGGGATGAGACTCTCGTGAGTACCTTGGTCTGTGGCGGAGTACAAGGCATTTTCACAGCGAGGATTATAGAGGCCATGCCTCGAGAGATAAAACACCACTAACCTACTCCTCATTTAAGAGGTCGCTAAAGATCTGGTACGATTTGGGCGCGATAGCATATATACTTCTTGTCAGCATAGGAGCTGACAGGAAAGACTGGCGAATCGCTATAGAGAGTGCTTGCTCCATATCACGCGGTGCGATGAGCAGTTGCTGAGCTCTACATAATGCAATATATGTTCCCCTCTGAAACACATCTCAGAAGGGCTCGGCAAGCTGCAGTGGAATAAATATGTATCAAGATATACTTAAGTCTCACCTAAAACCGGGCACGACCATATCGGCATTCTGAACAATTGAAGCTTTCAGCAGCAGGCGGGGATAAATGCCACGGAATAACGGTGAAGGGGCCCATGGTGTATAGTCCTACCCTATCAAATTGAGGGTCACCCGCTTTTCAAGATCGCAGCCTAACTGATCAAGCGAAACCCCCCTGCGGAGAGACGTTCAAACCCTACATAGGAAGGCAGGTTACCAATCCTGCTATATGACAACCCCAGCATCATTCACTCAACGTGACGTGCTGCCTCGCCAAGCTCCCTACAAGGTGATGACAAATGAAGCCGGACTTTTCGGCCATAGTAATACAGCGAAGCAGACCCAACAACTGAGAGCCCCCTGGGTTGAACAAATCACCATGAACGGATACTGGACGCCATCAGCAAGCTGCCATACTCTGCCTGTAACTATGGCGTATCGCCAACACCAATATCCACTAAAGTCTGTTACACAATGTAATCAGCTTCCTATAAAGACTCGTTGATCCGACTGCGAGTGTTGTAAGCCAAAGGGTCATTAAATCCTGGCATCTGGACGAAGCCGACATTCTATACGAGATTCTCAACGGCAGCAATGGAAACCGTACTGGTGGTCGGAGCGACCGGGAATATCGGCACTTCAGCCATCACTGCTGCCCTGCGCTCTAAGCGACAGGTGCTTGCAGTTGTTCGGAACCAGAAGTCGGGCGAGAGACTCGTCAAGAACCTTGGAACATCCGAAGGGCTATCCTTCGTAGAAGCCGATGTTGTCTCGGACTCCGGGATGAGAGGTGTTGTCGAACAGGTTCGGGCCGGGAAACTGCCTTCTTTCCAACACGTATTTACCTGTGGTGAGTTATACCCCTAATGACTGGGGGAGTCGAGGGTTTCAGACTGATAAACACACCATGAAGTTGGCGCCGACTACATCCCAGTTCCTCTCAAGGACATCACCGCCGCTCAACTCCGCGACAATATGTCCAGAGCTTTCGAGTCAAACTTCTGTTGGTCGGATCTCTCTCCCCCTAGTGAGATCCCGCCTCATTGACCACAAAAATGGCGCAGTTGCATATCGGGAAACCATCGGCTACCTGCTTGAGCAGGGTCAGCCCTCCACGTACACCATCTGTACAGGGTCCCAGGGCGACTTGGCGCTATTCGCTTTGCCGGCCATGACGCAAGGTCCCCTGTTCTCTATGGCTACTGCCGCGAGCCGCGAGAATGCTGAAACCAATGTGCGCTTCAATGAGATTTATCTCGGGATGCGAGTCGAAGTCGACGAAGATGCGAAGCAGCATGGAGTTACAAGTGCTTCCGAATTCGCACCCGTATATGAGGCCATCTTGTCCCGCTCCGAGATCCGCAGCGCGCGGGTCCGGGTTATGAACAATGCCGACATCCAGAGTCTCCAGTATGAGAGGAAGTTTTAGCCATCTGATACATCGCTGCTCTAGCCGGCGTGGCCAGTGAAAGCTAGGTTGATACGGTTCACAGTGTTGCGATGCACTGAGCAGTTGTTTCCCATGGGTGTATTGGTAGAGTAAGACATAACAGACTGGTATTAATACATACTGAAACTCGAATTAGCATGACTGAAAGCTACAAGTGATACTCCGACATTACTAGAGGCCTATGAGACATCCATATACATGTTGTGGAGTCTTATAGACAGATCAACAACACAATTATAGCCGATGGTTACCTCTGATCATTTTTCATTTTTATTTTCGTTGAAAAAAAAAAAAAGGGGGGGGTTAAAAGAGCAAAAGAAAGCTTGCTGGCGCTAATCTGCTTAATGCAAAGCGGACGTTCTACTGGGAGTCGAGAGCACGGGCGGTCAAATAGTGTAGGCTAGCTTACTAGTCCAATGGGAAGGCGGTCAAAAAGTTACTTGACGGCAGAAAACATTAGGGACCCCACCTATTTCGAAAAAAGTTACTGGCAGGCCCCAAGCGAAGTTGGAGGGCGTTTAAGTGCAGTAAAAGTCGGCCTGCGCAACGACTTTGTTCAAATACGCAACCGAGTATCGAGATGGCTCCGCGGTCGCAACTGAAGCGCAAGGCTTCTACTGCTGCGGCAGAGGCCGAGGCTGCTGCTTTTTCCGACGATGAGTTCGGTGATGGTGTTCTGGAAGGTGTGCTCTCCGACGACTCGGAGGACGAAGAGAACAGCGACGACGAGGCCGAAGATGCCAATGGCAAAGATGATGACCTGGATAGCGACGAGGTACCATCGGATGAAGACATCGACGAGAAAGAAGCCGACGAGAATGACGGGCCCCGATATCGAGTCGAGCAGGACGCCAATGGCGGCGAGCGCTACGTTTACGACGAGATTGACCCTGTGTACGACTCTGACGATACCGATGCGCAAGATCCGGAAAACACTATAGGAGATATCCCGCTGAAATTCTATGGTAAGGCTGCTTCAATCTTGGGGGTGATTGGCCTTGGGGGCTTCGGGAACACCTGACGCCCCTACAACCCAAACCCAATATGATATTTGTTGTTCGTGTTCGCTAACTGCTTGTTCTAGATCAATATCCACATGTGAGCTCATTGGAATGCTTTAGTTTGCCTAGCTAACATGCAGTAAAAGATCGGTTACAACATTGACGGCAAAAAGATCATGAGGCCAGCCACTGGCAAGGCACTTGATGCTCTCCTGGATAGGTAAGTTGCATAAGGTGTCATCTGATTGTCGGCACCTTTCTAACAAATACTATAGTATCGAGATTCCCAAGGGCTGGACCGGTCTTACCGACCCTGCCACTGGCAAGCCCCTGAACCTGAGCCGCGACGAACTTGAGCTTCTACGTCGTGTCCAGATGCAGGAAATACCGGAAGAGGGCTACGACCCATACCCTGAGTATGTTCCGTGGTTTACTCATGAAGAGGAGACCATGCCTATATCGGCAGCCCCTGAACCAAAACGCCGGTTCTTGCCAAGTAAACATGAACAGCAGCGAATCATGAAGATCGTTCGAGCAATCCGCGAAGGCCGTATACAGCCGTACAAGCCTCCGGAGGAACGAGAGCAAGAGGAAGACGAGGAAGAAGAAATGTACGATTTATGGGCCAACGAACAAGCACAACCGCCCCATGTGATGCACATTCCGGCTCCAAAGCTGGCTCCACCAGGATTTGACCTGTCATACAAGTATGCATTTCCCTTCCCGCTAATCATCTCCGTACGCGCAACTAACGACCATTGATAGTCCTCCCCCTGAGTACCTTCCCAACAAAGACGAGGAGAAAAAGTGGGAAGAGACAGACCCTGAAGAGAGGGAGAAGGAATATCTGCCCCATGGCTATGATGCTTTGCGCAAAGTACCTGCATACGATACATTCGTGAAGGAACGCTTCGAGCGGTATGTATCCCCACCCTTGCAAACCGGGATCCAATACTCATTAGCTTTTGCAGTTGCCTCGATCTCTACCTCGCGCCTCGTGTTAGGAGAACACGTCTGAATATCGATCCGAACTCGCTACTTCCAAAACTTCCCCGTGCCGAGGAATTAAGGCCATTCCCCACGGTTGGTGCTGTCGAGTACAACCATGGCAGCAGAGTTCGCTCTGTGGCGGTCGATCCCACTGGTGAATGGGTGGCCAGTGGAGGTGACGATGGTGCCGTGAAATTCTGGGAGCTTCGCAGCGGTAAACAAGTGGCCAGCATCCGTCTTAGCGCTGACGAGCCTGTAAACGCGGTACGATGGCGCCCGGGAAGCGCTATTCTTACTGCTGCTGCAGGCCAAGACGTTTACTTCATTATCCCACCAATGCTTGACCAAGAGGTACAGCAAGCGAATCGGGCCGCACTTGACACAGGTTTCGGATACGCAACAAATGGAAAGCAGGCCACCTTGACCAGCAACGGAGCTCGCAAAGACCCACCCGGATCTTGGGCCCGCCCGGGAGCCCGACTCGAGGACCAAGGAGTGCTTCTGAAGATCACAGTACGTGCCGACATAAAGGTCATCTCCTGGCACAGACGTGGCGACTTTTTCTGTACCGTGTCGCCTACCGGCCAGCGTTCAGCGGTGGCGATTCATACACTGTCGAAGCACCTCACACAAATCCCCTTCCGTAAGCTTCCAGGCTTAGCACAGACAGCTCAGTTCCATCCTTCGAGGCCACTCCTATTCGTCGCCCTGCAACGCACCATCAGATGTTATGACTTGCAAAAACAGGAGCTGGTCAAAGCTATCCAACCCGGAGCTCGCTGGATTTCGTCATTTGACATACATGCTGCTTCTGGGGACCATCTGATTGTTGGTTCCTACGATCGTCGTTTACTCTGGCATGATCTCGAGCTGTCTGCCCGACCATTTAAGACAATGCGTTTTCATCCAAATGCCATCAGACAGGTCAAGTTCTCGCGAAGTTTCCCATTATTCGCGGATGCTAGTGACGATGGTACAATCCAGTT
Organism: Apiospora pterosperma; assembly: GCA_019976485.1. Classification (NCBI taxonomy): domain Eukaryota; kingdom Fungi; phylum Ascomycota; class Sordariomycetes; order Amphisphaeriales; family Apiosporaceae; genus Apiospora; species Apiospora pterosperma. Next base: position 902,056 of record JAFBMP010000009.1, read on the forward strand.
GTTCCATGGACGCGTCCACAACGATTTGATGACGGACCCTACGCTGGTGCCTTTGAAAATGTTGAGAGGTCATAAAGTGGTCAATAACCTCGGTGTTATGGATATCGACTGGCATCCAACCAACCCATGGCTGATTTCCGCCGGAGCCGACGGTACGTGTCGCTTATGGGCGTAAGATCGTTAGAGCGTCGTAACTTGTGCTGCCTAGAGGAAAAGGGTTAGCCAATAGAAAAAAGGGGTTAAACGGAGTCATAGCGCTTGGCGTTGATTGAGAAGTCTTCGAGCTTCATGTAATTCAGGATTCTTCCCATCAGACAGTTAGGATTTTGGTTTTGTATTCATTTTGCTATTGCTTGGATTATGCCAGCGCGATGAGATTGACTCTCGCCTCACTTTGGTGCCCAACGTCCATGGGCCATGGTGGCACTCATGTCCAATTTGCCACCTGGCAATGTTTTTTCGCGCCAGCCCTGACCTACCCTGTGTATGTAATCTAGGGGCGAGTTCAAGTAACCCCTTACAGCCCTCGCTATCTCGTGCAGGAATCATTTATGCTGCTTTCTTCTTTAACCAGCTTTGGCCCTCTTCCTCTTCCGCGCCCTCCGACTGACTCCGACCCGACGCTTCCTCATACCATCCGATCCACTCCATCAGCAAACTTGTCGAAGAGCGCCAGATCGACCGCGCCGCCCATGGCCCTGTACCCCGCCGGGTTCAGGTGCAGGTAGTCGCCACTGTTGTACACGTCGCGCAGCTGGTCGGGCTGCGTCGCGTTGCGCACGAGCGCGTCGAAGTCGACGACGGCGTCGAAGCGGCCGCTCGTCCGGATCCACGCGTTGACGCGCTGCCGCGTCCGCTCCCTCTCGGGGTCCGAGTAGGGCTGGCCGGGCCCACTGAAGGGCGTGATGGTCGCGCCGAAGACGGGCAGGCGCGCGGCGTGCAGCCGTGTCAGCATCTGCTCGTACGCGGCGACCAGGCGCGTGCCGATGCCCTGCTGCGTGGCCGCGTCCGCCGCGGCCGCCCCGATGTCGTTCACGCCCTCGAAGATCATGACGTACGCCACCCCGGTCTGGCCCAGCACGTCCCGGTCCACCCGCGACAGCGCGTTGGGGCCTAGCCCGTCCTGCAGGACCCGGTTGCCGCCCGCGGCCTGGTTCAGCACCGCGACGGCGGCGCCCGAGCGCCGAGAGTTCAAGCGCGCCAGCAGCTGGTCGGGCCACCGGTCGTTCTGGTTCGTGGTGCTGCCACGCCCGTCCGTGATGCTGTCGCCGATGATGGCGACGGCGCGGGTCGTCGACCGCGGCAGCCACGCCTCGAGGCCCGAGATGAAGTACCAGTGGTCCGCGCTCTTGGTGGCCCCAGGCGCGGAGGATGGGGACGCAACGTCGGCCGCGCCCACGGCGTTCCCGGGGGCAAAATACGACGTCGTCCGGCTGCCCGGGTGCGACGTGATGAGGTTGGTCGTCTGGCCCTCGGCCAGGTACAGCGAGATGGTCACGATCGACTCGCCCCGCACGGGGAACTCGATGGGGTCCGAGACGGCGAGGGCCCCGTTCGGGATCGTGTAGTTGGCGCTGCCGCCCGAGAAGGTGAGGCGCGTCACCGTCGACGGGTCGACCGCCGACGTCCCTGCCGACCCATTCTTGACAGCCGGCAAAGCGATGGTGGCCGCCGTGATGGGCAGGTCGGAGCCGCCGAAGGCGTTGGAGAGGCGCAGACGGATCGTCGAGGCGCTCAGCGAGACTTTGACCGTCTGTCGTATCGTGGCGTTTTGGAAGACTACACCACTTGCGTTCTGGGGAGGGGAAGGAGATGGGATGTCAGCATGAGTAACATCGGGAGGAAACCCTCACTCCGTCACTCTCTCCCGCCTCACTCACATATGGTGCTGGTGGCAGATTGGCCGGCTCAGTGAGCTGAGGCATCGCTGCCCATATCCCTGTCCAATGCTTCTTGCCACCTTCATTACTGCCACCACCCTTGCTATCGGCGGCGGCGAGTGCCACGACGCCGTTGAGAAACAGCGCCAGCAGGAGCGTGGAGCACCTTGAGATATACATGATCATGTAATACTCTTCGGATATTATTGGAAGCAAGCAGTCGTCTGGGCCGAAAGAAGGAAGCTACAACAAGTGGCAGACTTGCGCGTACCACCACCCAGGTTAATCAAATCATTCATTGGGCGCAATTGCTTCTTCATATCTTAACATCTCTCCTGCTGTTCACCCCTGCCAGGCCTTGAAATCTTTCCCCTCACGAGAGCGACACCCTAAGCGAGCCGGTGGCCTGCAGGAACCGTGGGTTGTGGTATCCATCCTAGTATGTTCGTGTGTTGTTGTACCGAGCAGTTGGCGTAACTGGGTACGGTAACCCCCCCTGTTTTCCCCAAGTTGGGGGAAAACCGGGGAAAGAACCAGAGCCGTTCCAATCTTCAGGCCAGAGCATCCTGGTCAAGTTTCCGAATATTTGCTGGCCATGGGCCAATTTTGTCTATTAGCCTAAATGGCGGCAAGAATCTTCTCCGTCACTACGAACTCCATGAATCGCATCACGAGAGCGGGAAGCGACGGAAAAACTAGGCCCATGTACCTACATATTTACCCAACGCCTAAGGTTTAATGGGGGTCAAAGTTGGAGAAAGTGGTTCGCTGTGTTGTTGTTGTTCTTTTCCCCCTTCCTTTTCTTCTTCCTCCCCGGATTGATGCACGCTTTACCTGATCTGCAACGATCCAGTGCGGAGTGCGTGTATACCCCGATTCAAGCACGACGGGCAGAAGTAAGAGATGGCCCCAAAGGTATCGACTACTGCATGTTTGCTCGCGACTGTTCTCGTTGCACAATGCATCCTGACAAACACTTCATGGAGTCATGGCATTGCGAAGAGACAAAGAATATGTCTTCGAGGCTCAAGTCAGTTTTCTTATCTAAATCATTGCATAGCGCGCACATATCCCGAATCAGCATTTGTTTTCCACTGCCATCCATCCCAGCCCTATAATGAAAGTGCCCGCCACTGAGGCTTGTTCTGCCTTTGGGTTGCCAAGTTGGCCAAGATTGAAAGGAGAAGAAGAAGAAAGAGCAAATGAATAAACTCCGTACATGCCCAAGCAATTCCATTATGAAAGAGATTGATTTCTCTAACCCGGCAACGCCATCTCATGCGTTGCTTTCCCGCCGTTTGTCGTTTGTCGTTGGGGGTTCATTATACACATTATCGTACATCATGCTCATTCCAGGCAGGCTCCGCGGGCATGTCATAGAACAGGCTGCCGGCCCCGCTAATTTCCGCGGCCATGTCATCCAGCTTCTTGTCCGGGGCCAAGACCAAGATCCAGGATGCATCCGTTGCCTGGCTTCTCGCATGCCTGGTTACATACATGCTGTCGCTTAGCTCCGCGGCGGCGGCGGCGGTGGTAGCGGCGATAGATGGATAACCACACGGGCTATACGGGCCGTTGCACCAGTTGGAGACATTGTGATAGTATTCATTTCCGCCCTGTTCAAGGTCCAGGGCCTGCAACGCCTCGCTTGTAAGAGAGAACTTGGCCGGGTCATGCGCCTGCATAAGGGCACATCGAGCAACGTCAGGGCGAGAACTAGGCGTGAGGTTGGAGGCGCTGGTGTGAGAATAGCCGGAGCAGCCTGTCAAGCTGCCATAAAGCGCGTAGTCTCTTTCACCGGACATGGCCATACTCTCTAGTTCCTGAGCGAGGCCGTCTGCGGTCTCGTTGGAAGATCCAGCCGTTTGCCCCGATGCAATGTTCTCTTGGTTAAAATGCGGAGGACGGTGCCGAGTCCACTGGTCCTCCTGGACAGTGTGCCGAGTGCTTCGAGTCGGGAGCAACTGTGCGGAATATGTGGTATGCCCAGGCATCTCGGGTGTTTCGAAGACGGAGACGAACCAGCTGGACGATGCTTGACAGTGTGGGAGGCTGGACGGGTACTGAGTGGCTTCTTCTCAAAAGGAGCAGAGTGTAGATTGGAAGTGCAAGAATAATGCCTCGCTGTGCTTCGAAGTGTCCCGAGCCGTTGCACCAATCACGGCACACTGCAGCAGATGTCTGAAAGGGTTTGCAGCGGACTGGATAGTGCCGAGGGGTGGACTTCGAAAGTGACGGCAGCAAAGCAGCAAAGGCTTTTTATATTGTTTGGAGGTGTGTATGTTGACCTTCGGGCCCGTACGTCGAGCATTTCATGGGGGTACGTAGGACTTTTCTGTGTTGATGGCAGTCAGTTCCTCCTCTTTGCTTTTTTCCCCCAGCAAATACGACGCATTAGGTCCTACGTCCTAAGGGCGATGTGTGTCTAGCTCGAATGTCCTTAGGTATAGTATCTAATGTTACACCAAATTGAGCAGTCTAACCTTGTCTGAGAAGACAAGAGTCCTTCGTATTCGAAGCTCGCACTTGATTTGATGATCGCCTCACTATCTTGCGGTATTTTCTCCTACCTGATTTGCCTATGGGCATTCGTCCGGAAAGCTCCCCGCCAACGTCTGCTGACCAAATGCAATGGACAAGAATCCACGGCCCGGAAAGGTAGAGAATAGGACATGTAACTCCAGGTATTTGCTCTCCTGTAGCATGTACCTGGGGACAGTCTTTGAATGTCACTGCATTAATAAACGAAAAAGGTGGCTCGCTTACGCGACAGTAGGTACCTAGCGAGCGACGCGTATGATGATGATGCTTGTCATCATTCTGTGCTTTGATACGACTGATGTCAATGAGGATTGCCCTCGGCATCTCACAATATTTTCTTGGCGGTTACCTCCGGGGTATTGTCTCAGATCACAAGCGGCACGTTAGTTACAAGATCGAAGACCCGAACAACTGGCTAAAAACAATAATCTTGCCAACCCGGTTCTTCAAGCGATGAGTACTTGGGTTTACCAGCCCTGTATTTCCTCCACCTGAAATGACGGAATGCTCGCGGCGAATCCATGGGATTTTGGTATCCCAGCATTGATCTGATCAACAACAAAAGTCCTTCGCAGATCCAAGCCCGGTGCCTAACATGATGTTACATTGGTACTCAACATAAAGGAGGGAGATGCACGACACTAGCAAATGCTAAAGACCTTGTGCCATCGAAGGCGATTCCTGATTGAACCGGAAATGCCCCTGTGCCTGTCTACTTATGCAGTATAGAGGGTCGTCGGTCTGTAATAACTTCTCCAGTCTGCCGTGTATTGGTATGTCGGCGCACCCAACAAGGATTACTAGCGCCATCGAGGGTCACAGGAAGGTATGCAGATTGCCAGGTCATGCCTGCGGTCTACCAAACCAAGCTATTCGGACGGGAAGTTTACCTGCCAGGCAGCTACATAGCTCATAGGCCTTCCACTACCGTGGCTGCAGATATGGATTGCTGAGAATTGGCGATGATTAGATTACCCGAACGAGTCGTCGGTGACCTGGAGACGTCAACCCTTTTGGGCGAGAGAATCTGCTGTGCCGCCATCGCCATCAATCATCCTGCATATCTTGGATTTTTCCTGCCCGACAACAAGCTTGATCGACAATGAGACTGCGCAGTCAACTTCCCCATCAGTAATGAGATAGATGCGGATAGAAGCTGTGTTTCAGGCATTAAAGCCTGGATGATTGGGTCATTCATGAACAGACCTGGGCGGCTAGGGACTCCTAGGCTGCTATAGCAGCATGCAGATGTAGGCGATACCGGATTGATTGAGTCGACCCCCCTGGACCCCCTGGGTCACTCCCTGTTGCTTCCTAGCCCTACGGTAGGGTAGTGAGTGGGTGTACTACAGGGTACGGAGTAGTGTACATAGACTTATTAGTTAATCTAGAACTTTTGTTTTCTTTTTCTTTTTCGACCGTTTCTAGTCGTACATACCTTAATTCGGGGTTTTCCCCCTTCTTTTCTTTTCTTTCCTTTTTTCGTATAGTTAACTAAGTAGGTAGGGATGGGTTTTATTAAACGCACACCAGTGCAGTTAGTAGCTTCAAGCAAGTAGGTCCTTATGATGTAGGAGTATGTACATGGAAGCATTCTAGAAAAAGGTACTCGTTTCCCAACTGCGCCTGCCACCTTCCATCTCTACCCCAAGGAACGGTACAAACACGTCTTTTCCAAATATCACGCCATGTTAGATGTTAGGGGATCAAGCCCCAAGTGCTGGACGTCCAGTCCAGGTCCCAGTTCTGGTCCCAGTTCTGGTCCCAGTTCTGGTCCCAGTTCTGGTCCCAGGTATGTATCTAAGGAAATCGGCTCACTTTCTTTCCCCTGTCAGCCTGAGCACCCAATTGTCGAATAGGATGGCCCTCTGGCGAGCCAGGCGAGCTGAGAACGTTGGAGGTTTGTCGATTAGACTTCTATCTACTTGACTTGGAGCGGATGACTACTTGCAAACATCGCTGCTTTGTATTGCTGCGCGTGGGCTGCAGCCCCACCATCCCACCAACTGGGCGATGACTTAAATGAGCAACTACTCTCCCACGTGGATGACTCTAGGCTGGGCAGTGCAAAGAAAACAGTTGGTAAGTCTCCGTAAAGTTTCCGTAAAGTAAGTACACATAGCTAAGCCTGCGCCTGCAGTACTACTACCACCTCAACTTTTGGACAAATGCTAACAGATCTTTCAAATCCCACGAACTCCATACAAAGCTCTCGCTCATTCGGGGGTGCATCTTGTGGTGCGGCAGGCTGGCGATGCTAGTCTTGACAGCAGACCCAACTGCACTTGCCTGCAAGCGCCCGTCATCACGCAGGTACTTTACATGTCTCATAGCTGCTGCGGTTATGGCTGGCATTGGTTGGCATTCTCACATGTTGCCAGATAGACGGTCGTGGGAATGTCTTGGCCAGCTGTTGATTTACTATCTACCTACGTAGTACTCTCACCGCTACATATAGCCCGGGGTGCAGACATGTCACAAGACGCATCTGATTTGTCGATGAGGTAGTATTCTCTATGGAAATCCTAGGGCTTCCCTTGCTGGAATATTTAGATTGGTAAGGCTGTCTCTTTCTGTCATGGCTATGACTTGAGCCTCTTTTCGTCTTGGTATCCGAGAACTTACTTGGTCAGTCTCGCCGCAGGAAACCGAGAGAAGCGGTAACACAAAGGCACAAGATGAGAAGTCGCCCCGTTTTTTTGAAGTCTCTCGGCATTGTTTGTCTTCTCGCCCTATCTACTTTCTTACGCTCCGCTCCTTATTGCTGACAACTCCATGCTATGCTGCTGCTACCAGTGCTGTCATTAGGGGATGGCGTCAACCTCCAATTCGAAGAGGGAGGTTCGTTCGAATCTTGTCCTATACATGATTGGCCGCCAAGGAGTCCGGGCCGTACTCACTCGTTTTCTTCGCTTGCGTGGTAAGCCTCTCACCGTCTGGTAGGCTGGCTCGTGGCTTATTCCGGGTCTTGTGTGTGACTACTCGCAGATCTTCCAACCGTGGATGAGCGATCGACAAAATAGGCCTTCGAATATTTCCTGCCGAGTCGTGTCGGTCACGAAAAGAAGGAACCCTGTATCCATCTACTGGTACCGCAATGTCACTTGTCACTTGAGGAAGTACCAAATGCAACACACTATGAAGTTGATATCATGATACTGCGGAAATGGACATAGGCGACGATCGCATGGTTGATGGTGCAATAAATCAATAGTTATTAATGCCCCATCCCCAAGCCGTCTCTTCGGCGACCTAGCAAGGATATGCGGGTTGCAGTGCATCCTTATCACTGATGCCGGCGGCGGCCACGTCAGAACAAAACAGGAAAACTTCTAGAAGAACGCTGCCAAGCTGAGCCTTCCATGCATAGGTACGTAGTAGGCAGGTACGACATCACCTCAGCTGCCCCCCTCCCCCACCAAGGCCGTAGTACTGTTCTTGCCGCGTCATCATCATATCACCCACGGCGTGGTAACCACTACTGATAGCCACAGTTTCAGGTCAACGAAGGCACATCAGAAGCAGCTGGGCGATCAGCAGAAAAGCCGCGTGAGTTGTAGTTGTTGCGTCCCGGCCAGCGGGCCTTGATCAGCTCGTGCCACAACATGGTTACCCATTTGGCCCCAATCTCACGATATTACTAAGGTAGCTTCTATCGCGCGCGTGTGTGCGGCCGTGGCCGGTCGGGAATGATGCACCGGTGAATACATATATCAACCCCAGTCACGATCGCCCAGCTTCACAAGGTTCCATCTCCGCTCGACATATGCACTCATAGCCGTGAGGAAGGTGGCGCTAGTACAGTATTCAGCTGCCATAAGCTCGAACCAACGTTGCATGCATCTGCCAATATATCCGTTTCTTCTTCTTTTTTTCTTTCTTTCTGACCCATGTCACAGGAAAAGGGGGCCGCCCATTTGTCGATATGTGGGAGATTTTATGGACTGGTTTCTCCCGGCTCCGTACCAGACCAAGTGGTCATTGTACTCCCCGTTACTGGTCTATTCCAACTTCGCATCTACATTGCATTGTCGGTGTACTGTAAGGCTACACAAGGCGGGAACATCACGCCAGAGCCGGTCCCAACAATTTACCAACTCGATATCTGGTTAGGTAGGTACCCAAAGACAATCGCTTCCAAACTCATGCAGGTACTTGGCATCATGCGCTGGACGACTCAGTCACGCTCACCCACATGTTCTCCTCAACCCACACGGCGTAGCTCCGACTGTCCCAAGGCTTGGAGGGGTTGGCCAGCTGGAAATCGAAAGCACGAAGTAGCTAGAGGCACAATCAGTGGGACCCCTGGACCGGTCAGGAAGATCTGGCAAACAGATACTCACCTCAAAATAGACTTTGTTGAGCTCCATGAAGGCGATGTGTTTTCCAGAACACATGGTCCGACCGTAGCCAAAGACCAGCTCCGTTAGACGCTCCAACTCTGCACGAGTTGCCTCGTCGACCTCCTCGAAGCGTTCAGGCCGGAAGAGGTCTGCGTCATCTCCAAAGATAACCTTGGAACGAGTCAAAGCAGCTGCGTTCATGCCGATAGCCGTGCCTGCTGGGATGAATTGCCCATGCAGCCAATCGCCCCCGGGTGGTACAGTCTTGGGATACAGGCCGGGGGCTGGAGCACGCATGCGGAGACCCTCATAGATGACGGCTTGGAGGTAGGAAATCCCCTTGGCCTCTTCAAACTTGATCGGAGTCGATGCCCGCCCTTCGTCTTCAGCTTTCGTGATTTCACGCTTCAGCTTGTTGTAAACCCTCGGGCTAGCCATGAGATGAAGCATGGTGCTCCTAACCACGGACGCCGTTGTGTCGCTGCCCGCGACCACCATGAAGAGGCCTTCGGTCTCACACTCCTTCTGTGTCATACCGTGGGCCATAAAGGCGCCCTGTTCAGATCTCGGTCAGTTGCGCGCCAAGCCACACGAGAAGCGAGGAAGGGTGTACCAGCATATCTTTCTGGGTCTTTGAGTCGGGACGAAACCGTTCGCCTACAACCTTTTCGGCTACTCTTGATGATGAGATACAATAAGCTGGTGCTCTTTCTCGAAAGGAAAAAAACGTCTGTTCTTAGATTCTTTACTTACGCCATCGCTTTGCCAATACCGGCCTTGTCGGTTGTTCGAGGCCCAAACCACCGGAGGAACCAATCCGAATACAGTACGCTCCGTATCCAAGGAACGTCGAGCGTGACGGCTATCACGGGCCAGTTGTTCCTCACGGTACGCAGAAAGTCGTGTAGGTCTTCGTCGGCTTTCAGGTAGCCAAATTCTTGACCGAATCCAGCACGGGTGATAACATCCATGGTGAAGAAGCTTATGATCTGCGAGAAGTCGAGCATGCGGTTTGATTCTTGTTTGCCACCAGCACCACCTTTGACTTCCTTGTTGAGGTACTTTCTCCTTATCAGTGCGACCAGCTCCATGACTTGTTCGTCCACGCCGCCTTCAAGTGCAGTTATATCCCGGCCTGAATATGCGGAAGCCGTTTTTGCTTTCCGCTTGTCATGCGCAGCGACATCCAGGGTGGTGAACATGGTGTCTTCATGCGGGTTGAATCTGGACCCCATGTACCTAAATCAGTTAACTATCAGCATATGTTCTCATTTGACATCTTCACAACATTGCAGGGTCCTCTTACCAGGAGTCTTTGCCGTAGGGGCTCCGGGTAGCAGACACTTTCCGAATGATTTCCGGGTCATCTGTGCTGATCTCGTTGGGTCCTACTCGCACCAAGGGGCCGTACTGTTTGGGCAAGTCGCGGTATATGTGCCACTGTCTAGTGCTACGGGTCACCTTCGCCAGCCATAGGTACGAAAAGGAGGCTAGGAACGGCCCGGGTATGTGACGCAGGCGAAACCAGGTGGCCACAGCTTGTATGCCGTAGCATAGCACAGAGCCGGCTAGTACCCTGGCGATTATACCTGCCATACCGATATTGAGGTCCAGGAGAGCCATGCCGTTCAGTCGATTAAACAACTAGTTGCCCCCACGATGAGTGCAGACCTTGGGGGAGATAGCAGAGAGTTCGAAGACCAGGGCATACCCTGTTTAAATAAACAAGATGGCTCTGAGTCATTGTTGGGCTCCAGAACGGCAGGATCCCGCGATCTCTATGCGGCTAGAGAACTGGACGAGAGGCCGGTTGTGCGATGCATAAACCGTTAAAGTTTGCAACCCCAAACTGCGTGCCTCCAATCATCATCCAATATCCTCCCTGCCACCCTTCTTCATCTGCATGGTGAACAGCAGCGAATCAAAGCGTGCGGGGTCGAAGACTATGCGTCGTTAAGCGTACTACGTATTGATGACCGGTTGGGGTGGTAAATTAATATATACTACGTACGTAGTAATAGTCGTACATGGAGGGATATGCACGACAGGCCACAATGCAATGCACGCAGGAAGTAAGATAAGGCAGAAGATGAAGCACCTACGGTCTCTTGTTGATCACCACTACCTTGGGTAACAACTATCTATCATGATGCAGTGCTGGGGGCAAGACCCGTCCTCTCTCGATCCTATTCACACGGATCAGGTCCATGTCGGTCATTAGCTCGGCTATCGTGGCCTTGAACCATGCTGAAGTACCCAATAAACCCATTGAAAGGTTTCTCTCTCTCAGGTACGTCGTATATCATCCCGTGTTGCTGTTTCCAAAAAGAAAGGGGTCAGGAGGACATGACGGTATATTCTGCGCCAAATTTTGCTAGCATTAGAACTGGAGGAAGCAGCAGTCCCATCAAGTCATTCGTTCATTGCCTTTGTTGCTACCCGCTCCTACTGGCATGGGTCGAGACCGTACCAGAACTGGACCCGGGCCCAATCCTCTTCCTCCTGCTAAGAAGTAAAGAACTCGGGCTCGCGGCGTTTCTGGAAGTCTAGCGCCTTCATCGCGTTCTCGCTCTGGCAGCGTACAGAGGAGAAGCGGAATTCGATGACGCGCCAGTCGGGCCGGTCGCCGGCGGTCACGAGGCAGTCGGCCTCGAAGTAGAAGCGGTCCTCGAAGAAGCGGTTGAGGCGCTTGGTCTCGACGAGGGAGGGGGGGCCGGCGATGACGACGACGCGCGAGCGCCTGTCGTGCGGGGGCTGCGGGGCGGACCGGACGTTGTTCAAGACGGCGTTGGGCAAGTAGTCCTTGGCGCCGTCGGAGACGACGAAGCGCGCCTCCCGGATCTGCGCAAAGAGCCACTCGACGCCGCACCGCTGCGAGAAGACGAGCTTGGCCGCGCAGTGGCGCGCGTTCCGGGCGTCGGGCTCGTTGATGTGCAGGGCGTGCACCTTGGCGCCGCAGCCGCGGATGTGCTGCAGCAGCATGTAGGGGGTGCAGCGCGGCGGCAGCCCTCGGACGAAGACGGCGCAGTTCATCTCGTCCGGGATGTTGGCCGAACAGTTGGCCAGGGAGTGTCGGCTCCCATGGTAGTTTCCCGAGAAGACAAAGTTCGGGTCGACGAGGGGGTCATGCCGGTGATTGTGTCGGTTGACCTGCAGTGCGGCTCGGGCGGGCGGGAAGGCGCTTTGGGGGTCTACGACTCGCTGGCTGGGGAGGTTGGCGGCCGCAAGACGCGGTCCCACGTCGCCGTCGTGGTTGCTGTGGACGGCAGCCTGAGGAGCTGCTTGGTCACTGTCCTCACGATCCACGCGGCGATGGCCGGCGCCGCCAACGATGGTAACATCGGCCAGGCCGGGTGGGTTGATGGGAGTAGCGCGCCAGATGTCGGGATTGAAGAGCAGCTGGATGTTGGTGTTGCGGCTGGGCGAAGCCATCTTTATTAGCTAGATGGATATTGGGATTGGATAGGGGGGATACTGTGTTGAAAATAGGTTGCAGAGATCGAAGATGTTGTCGATGTTGGTTGGTTGTAGGGGGTCAAGGGAAGTTTGAAACACGGGCTGTAGAAATGGGTGACCAGCTGTGTTTAAATAGGTTTCTGACAGCAGTAGGAGGTATGCATTCACTTCTTATTGACACAGGTTTGGTCGTCCACCATGGTCTATGGCTGTTACTGACACCTCAAGGGGGCCTGGGAATAATTGGGAATAATAGGGAACAATAGGGAACAACAGGGAATCAAATCAGTAAGACACTCAGTGCCTCTGACGGGGCAACTGTCTAATGTAAATGTATATAACCCACGCCACGGAAGCGGACGTGTACTCAGGCATTCACTCGCCCTATCCTATCCATGTATAAGCAACGATATTGAATAGGGGGCGCTGGACAACAATCTGGCTTTAGGATTAACCGGACCACAGGGCAACAACAGTCCCTGAGGCAACAATGACTAAGTAAGTAGTTACATCAACAATGAAATTGAATTCTAGAACACATTGTGATTCTACCTAGCCTGACATATGAGCAACAGTCAATGGTTGCCCGTCAATGGAACGTAAGGCACCATATCGTGAATACACATCAGGACGGACTGTCCAACTGTGTACAATCTTATAGAACCAACTGGAAAGATCTTTGGGCTTGCCTAGCAGCTATTCCACCTGGAGGAGATCTTTACCGTGGTTTCCAACAAAGGAATGGATATCCGTGTTCGAGCTTCGAGTCCGCTTCATGGTGTATATATTACTTAGACACGATCTATAAAGGCTCAGCTCCCCCCCAGAGGCTAGTAACCGTCTCTATACTCTTCTAAAAGCATATTCGGAGTAAAACCTAGAGGTCCCAGCGAAATGGTCATCCATCCAGGGGAACTAGCGACGGACGCCATCTCTTGAAGGTAAATAGATTCTATGTGGTCATGCGAGTCCTTCAGTAGTCACCAGACGCGGATAGATGATTCATATCTTTTACTGATTGCCCCCTGTCTGGGAGCTGATAGTATACAGATAAAAGACGAGTCAAGTGAAGCAAGCGGCAAAAACGAATGAGATGCTGACTTTACGGACTTCTTATAGTCCAAACAAGTAACTTACAACGGGTGGTCACGGAAGAGGGAAACAACAACTCAAGGCTATGCTGTTATGGGTAGCTGCTGGCCAAAACAAACAGCAGGCTCTTGTCACCTTCAGTCATGCATCATGCTACTCCGGTCTGATGTAGTCACAGGCAGACAGATCATATCTGGTTTATGTTTATATATGGAACAAATGCCTCAGGCTTTGAGGTGATTTATCACATCGTTTTCCTCCTCGATATTTCAAGAGAGTTTCCAAGATCAAAGAAGAACCGGGGGCAGCATAATTTCGGACGACAGCGGGGAGTAGACCTTGGACCTTGACGCAGGACTACATACTTCTTGACTTATGTACACTAATAGTCGGCTTTGGCAAGTAGAGGATATCCAGATGCGACACATCTTGATGTTCCAGACGAAACCACGACGAACACCAGAGCGGCCGCCCGCAGCAATCTAAACTCGGTGAAGCTTCTAGACTCTCGAGCCGACCCAGAGTCTGGTCTGATGTCGTTCAGGCCAGGAAGCTTGGCGTTAGAAACCTCATTAGTCTGCTCGTCGCCAAGAAAGTCTAAAAACCTCATGTGGGATCTTTTACCAGCTGAAACATCCACTTATCTATCCAAGAGCTTCATATCGGGATCCTATCCCTGCCCCAGGGACGAAGCATCGGGGCACGTTGGGGAACAGGAGGGCATCATTGTATATATGAGGCCTCTCGACGCTCTTCCTAAGCCACGATACATGCTCATTACCTTACAGTTAGTTAACTCAACAACACAATTGGTTTACATCACATTTACTATGTCGGCCAACATCAACAAGAACAACTACCGCCTCGGAACATTCTGCGTGCGCCTGCTCCTCGCAACCTCAGTCGCCATCGCCCCCATCAGGGCCTCCCCACTGCCACCAGCCGGACTGGAAGTCAGATCCCCGACAGCCCCACAAGACACCATCGTCGAGCGGACCTCGATCAGCGGCCATGGAGTCCTCCTCGGCGACGGGACCATCAGCGGCTCGGGCGGCAAGGTGGTGACGCCCGACACGGTGCAGTCGGCCGACGAGACCATCAGCGCCGAGACCATCATCGTCAACGGGCAGCCCGTAGAGGTCACGGGCGGAGATCTGGTCATCGACGGACAGGGAGGTTCGAGCATCGGCGGCGTCACCAAGAACCCCGATGGCAGCACCTCGGTCGACATCTCGGGGAGCGATGTCACGAGGGGGGCGTGACCATCATTGAATAAGGGAAAACACACACCTACCTGGGTATTGAAGCCATAATGGAATCAAATAAAATAAAGTAACCAAGGTTTAGGCGCCGGGGTTCGTTTATTGGGCACTGCAGGGGGTCAATAGGGCTCAGCCACAATGACAGGCGGGGTTGGCGGGAGGGACAACGACTTTGCCAGGGTGGCAGAGCTGGAAATGACTTCACGGAACAAGGAGATGCAACCAGCAGTTTTTGACTCAATGCAGCAAGCAACCTTGTTTGTGTGTAGGTACTTTATTGTTTTAATCTAGAGGTGCCTCATTCCAGCGCCGTTGTCGTTATATATAATATATTCATTCATCTCTTCCCATCCGTTTTCGCGCACACGACGAATTGCTTGTAGCTCATCTATTGGCTCTCTGGGACTGGGACTGGGACTAGCTAGACCAGAACGCCGCGTCTTACATCCCCTTTTCTCTCGCTCTCTCTCTCTCTCGCTCTCTCTCTCTCTTTCGCGCGCGCCAGAAACCTAGCCATTTGCTGAACAACTCGAGCACCATGGGGCTCCGTGACATGCTAAAGAAGAAGGATCGGCTGGCTGAAGGTTACTCAGCCGACCCGGAAACAGTGGGTAGGCTTGCCGCGCCAGAGTTTACCTTCATCCGATCCGACACCCATACCGTGGAGCGCATCTTCCCGCCCGCCCCCGACGACGAATACCTGACGGCCAAGGACTCGTTCTCGGCCGCCGCCCCCGCCGCCAAACCGGCACGCGGCCTCGACGTCTTCAAGAGCCGGTCGCGGGGAAACAGCGCGAGCTCGGTGCGGTCCAACCACGAAGACGCGCCCCTCTCTCCCTCGCACCCGCGACAGCAGCAGCAGCTGCAGCCGCAGCCGCAGCAGAAGAAGGACAGCGCGGGGAGGCGGCTGTCGCAGAGGCTGCACATCGGGTCGTCGTCGTCGTCGTCGCGCCGCGCCAGCACCTCCGAGTTCGTGCCCGAGAACCTGCCCACCATCAACCTGCCGCCCGGCGCCGCCGAGCCCGCGTGGGAGGCCCGCGCCACCATCCTGGCCCACCAGACCGAGCAGGCCCGCAGCCGCTCGGCGACGTCCAGCCCGCTCGCGGAGAAGCCGAACCCCTACGAGCTGCCGCCGCTCAACTACGACGGGGCCTCCACAGCGGCCGCCGGCAAGGTGTCGTCGCAGCAGATAGACGCCGACATTCAGGAGGCGATACGGTTACACGAGGAAGGGCAGCTGGATGAGTCTACGGTGAGGTTTGGCAGGTTGGCCGATCCCCAGGGGGCGAACAACCCCCTGAGTCAAGTACTATACGGGCTTGCATTAAGGTCAGTCTCTCGGGGAAGTACACACACCACGGCCCGCCTCCGGACGTCATATCCATCGTACTAGATGTAACCGCTGGGGGCAATTGTGGCGCTGCTGCCTATGAAGCAAAGACGTCCTATCTATCTACTGGGTGGCCTATCATCTTGGGCCTCGGGGCCTGACAAATGCTGACATGCTGTTTGCGATCATATCAGGCACGGCTGGGGATGCACGCCGGACCCTGAACGCGCCATCACCTACCTCTCGGCCGCGGCGTCCAATGCCGCCCTGGTCGAGAACATGGCACTGAAAGCCGGCATGACAAAAGGAGGCGCTGCCAAGGGCGAGCTCGTCCTGGCCATCTTCGAACTGGCCAACTGCTTCCGTCATGGATGGGGTATACCTAAAGATCCGGTCGCAGCGAAGCAGGTGAGTGGCCATGGTGAGCAGCAGGCTGCTCGCAGCCAACGGGCAATATCTACCGAGGAGGGGGGGTTCAGCTTGCTAACGCGCGTTGGGTCGAAATAAAAATAGTATTATGAGACTGCCGCGAATCTTGGAGACACTGGTAAGTTGCATCAAGGATCGATCGACTCGATCGACCTTGATTACGAGTCCTGGGTCGGCTGACGATGAGGTTTTCCGGGTCCAGACGCCATGAACGAGGTTGCCTGGTGCTATACTGAGGGATTCGGGTGTAAAAAGGACAAGGTACGTTGGGCACGAAGCATCACCACCCAATCCCACATCATCACGCAACGCCGGCGACGGTCGAGTCAGTGGCCAAGACGAGGTGTCATTCACCGTCACGAAGGGTTCCAGTGGACGATGAGCCTCGATCCCACGGATCCTGTGGCTTGGGTATTGTCCGTATGGCCCGGGGCCCGAGGGAGGCTGAGCCTGTAGGAGCCTAGGATGGCGGATCATGTTTATCACGACGCCGTTGGGCATCAATAAGCCTCACGGGGGACCCTGTCACCAGAATTCCAGACGCCGCCTGCGCAAGCCATGATGCTACGCCCGCTGCACACGCACCCAACTGGACTGATATCACATGAGGCTGACATCTTGCTCTCCCTCTCCCCCCAGTATTCTGCCGCGAAGTACTACCGACTAGCCGAGCAAAACGGCAATAAGACGCTAGGAAATACATGGTAAGTGCAACTCAACTTCATGCTATTATTGTTTTATAGCGTTTCGTCATTGTCATTGGCGCGGCCCGAGGCCTGCAGAACGGCCGTCGCAGATGACACCTGCCAGGGAGCTTTGATAGGCTGTCAATTCGCCCAGTCCTTTCTTGGCCCGTTCGCCTTGCTTTCCCACCCCTTTCTGGGGGGGGAACCTCGATCCTGGGTCACTCACTCCTTCGTAGTCTGGTTGGTCCATGGGGCGAGTGCCTATCACCTAGGACCTGATTGGTGGCCCATATACACAAGCAGCCCGGGACTTGGGGAGGGAAACGAAACGCCAGTCGCGTCCCTCTACCGAAGCTCGAGCACTACTACTACTACTACTACTACTACACTCTTGTCGGGTTGATCTTGTTGCTATCTCAATAAGGGATGCCTATCTGCCTTGGAGCACGCGCGCAATCTCGCATCTGACCACCCTCTTTCTCACCCCTTGATTTAATGCCTCACGTACGTTGAGGCTATGTACTCATTTCCCGCTCATGATGTTTGCTTCGAGTCGGCCTTACTTACGAAGACTGGGACTCGCAGGATATGGAAAGACAAATACAACCCCCCGGATGCCGGTGGTGGTAAGCCCAGCAAGACAAAGTAACACCAGTCAGCGCTTGGCGGTAGGATCTGACGATTTGGAGATGCGAAACAGACTAGTTAAGCTTTTGTAATGAAATAAAAATAAGCACGTCATGGGGTTGCCCTGCTGCGGCTGCTACTATTACTACTACAATCGGCGGTGCGGTCATTCAATTGACTTTGTGCAGTATAGACTCGAAGAGACATCGGCCATGGTCAAGGGCTGCTTGCTGCTGCACGGGGAAACGAAACAACTACGCCGAGTTGTTTTCTTTTTCCCTTTCATTCCTGGGGGGGAGGTATGTAAGTATGCATAGTACGTGCATGCATGCCTATTTGCGGGGGAGGAACGTAACATTCTGGTAGGGTAAGATGGGAAGGGGAGGGGGAGGGGGAGGGGGAGGGGATGGACGACACATTCCTCTCTATGCCTGGTTACATACTTCTGACTTCTTACTTCTCGTCGGTTTCATCGATACACATGTGCACAGGCACACACACACACACTATCTTGCACTGCATACTGAGGATGATAGTGGACTCGAGGATAGTGTGGGTGTGAGGACAATCTACTTGTTCTACGCCAAGCTTAGACGCAGAGATGGTCAGCTCAAGTGATCTAACCTAGCCAGCGAAACGAATCGGTCGATGACGAAACAAGCCTCGAAGGAGTTTCAGCCCGTCCCGCTGGGCCGGGCTTTTGTCTAGGCCAGGGCCTGGGGCTTATGGCTTGTTGTTTCTAGAACGGATGCAGCCTTTCTTTTTCTTCTTTTTTCCCCTTCCCCTCTTCGAAAACATTTCTCTTGTTTACTTAGCTATTCCCGGCAGAAGTGTCCCATCTCAACAAAAAAAAGAAGAAGAAAAGACGCGACACCAGTAGCCGAGACGTGTTCTAGTAGCTGGCAAAAGGTTTCGCCCCCTTTCTTCCTGGGAAAACCCGATCGCATACCACGTCAACTCGGGGTACCACAGTCAGTAAGCAGTCAGAGGTAGACAGAGAACGGATAGTCTATCGATAGGCTCTGGGCTGTGTGTAACAGGAACCATGCACATGTAGATGGGATGGATGGGGACGGCGTTTACCTAAGACTTTAGTGTTGCGGCGGTACCCGGTTCGAAAGGATAGTAAATGCGAGAATTGCATCGCCAAGGCACAGAGAGCAAAGATAGATGGGCAGTTTCAGAAGTCTGACGAGAGAGCAGCAACGACGACGGAGAGGGGAGGAATACTTTAGAGTGCTGACGAGTCTTACATTATCTCTCCCTCTCTCCAAATATACGCTGCTGCTGAGTAGATGCGCATGTCGGCACTTTCATGCTCGTTTCATATCGTCTCCGGGAGATGGTGTGGACGGTGCCTCCTTCTCGTGCTCTCTCAGTTGCTTGGTATCTTCTCTTCTTCCGGTTGGCACGTGAGGTTGGCCGGGCGAGAGCCGGATGTCACAGGAGACCGCAGCGCACAGCAGCGGGGGGGGCAGGGCGACTCGGATCAGAAAACGAGATGGGAGAGAATGGTCTCCCACCTATCCCTGCCCTCCTCATCCATCTAGATGTGGTTGCGCAGCTTCCCGCTAGCGCTCGTCGTACAATTATATACGCACGCATGCGCAGGCGCAGGGCTCTCAGTGTTACTCCCATTCTCCCGTAGGACGTTGCTTCGCGTTAGCTTTTTATTCACCAACGGGCTAGACGGGCCCGTTTCCTGAGACGATAAGATCCCGGTTCTCGGGGGCCTAAAAGACACGAGTTGCTGAGACCATAACAAGGACAAGGGGGCGAACCAAAAGGAGGGGGGAAACGTGAAGAACATGGGATATGCCTTCTTGGGTCTGTATGTCTGACAGGACGGCATCTCTTCAAAACCACATGCTATTTTCGGTGTAAGTGACGCTCGTTAGAACTTCTCGGGATGGCGGGGTAGCAGCAGCCTCCAGACAACAAACAATCAACAACACTCCGTCCGCTCCGCTTTGGTGGTGGTCCAATGACTGACTACTAGACCTGGACGGAGCTGTGGCCAAGTCACTCTGCGTCGGCTGGCTTACTTACTATACAGCAAGTAACGAAACTTGTTTGGGGTGGGGGGAGAGGCCCATGATGGAAATTAACTTCAGAATGATGGCAACTCGTGAATATATTCGTGCCGGCGATATGATTGATGCCCGGTCAAGTGGTAAGGAGATCAAAAAGCATCGCGTCGTCGATCACTTACCTTTCCCCAAGAAGAGAGCGAGGGAAAAATAGAGAAACCCCCCAAATCACGATTCCCGTCCAGCCGTCACCACACCACTAACCTAGTTGCCCTCTCTTCACTTCTTCTCATGAGTGCAACCCCAGGAATATTGTCCTGCTGGTGGTCGATCATTCCACCCCCCACGTCCTGCCTGACCTGAAGGAGCAAATCAGTACACACCCACTCCGTCCACTTATCACCACCCACTCATACCTCGCTTGGTTAATCAGTAACTACGTAGGTAGCGACCATCAGAGGGAGGGTTGCATGTCACTGTCTGGTGCGCCTTCTTCCTTGCTGCTCTGCTTAGTTATGGACTAGGAAGCGTCAGATTGACTAAACGGGTGGCAAGAGGAGGAGGCGAAAACGTAGGTATACATACTATTATTACTATATTAGGCAAGCAGAAGTAAAAGCATCCACCCCCCCATAGCAGATGGAACGTCCAGATATAGAGGAAGAAAATACGACATGGCCATCAGTAAACCAGCCAATCACCCCTTTTTGCGCACGGGATCGCATCACGCACACAGCATCATGCCTACGTACTTACTTGACTAATAAAGTACTTGGGTTACCGTGATGCGAGTTATTCTTTGTCTCGCTCGCTGTGCCCCCCACCCATCCATCCACAGCCCCCTGTTTCTCGAACCGTTTGACCGGTTACTGTTTGTGCAGCAAGACCTTGAATTCTTTTTCTGTTGATCTTTTTAACTCCATCTTTCTTTCTTTCTTTCTTTTCTTTCGTACCAATCACGGGCCTGTATATCTATTTTCATATAACGTTAACTATACCTACTTACATATACGTACCTGATCCACGCCAGAAGAGCTGCTTGCTGTATGTCTCAAGATAAAAGAAAGGGTGGCATCACACCACTCACAGCGAGCATGTCTCAGCACACAACAGGGTGGGCCAGGTAGCAACCACACTAGACTGCGTGGGGCGCCTGTAACTTGTTTCCTGCTCTGTTACGTCCTTGCTTACTCTCCTTTGCCCGTTCCCGTTCCTATTGCTATTGTTGCTATTGGTCCCATTGGGATATGGTCGAGGCCAGGGGATTTTCATTGCCTGCATTTTCTCTACTGACCCGTACGAAAACAGGGCACCAAGACTCATCCGGGGGGATTCTGAATATAAACACGAACCGGCTGTTCTATCTTGGGAGCGTAGGAGAGACATAGAGAGCCAACCAGAGAACCAGCTGATAGGCTAGCCATAAAGTTTGGGTTATAGAGTTCCTGTCGAGGAAAAAGGGGGGAGGGGGGTTCTATACGCGTTGTTATTGTAGGAGTAGAGCCGCGTCAACTACGAGCTGGTCGCCGTACCCCGACTGTCAGGCATCTATTGAGTTCAAGTATCATCATGTGCAAAAGCTGGTCTGAGAATAGAAGCTTCGTAGTTCGTTATCATTGACGGGTTTCACTTTGTGCTAGCTGTAGAAGTAGGTACTTGGGTAATGGGGAAAATGAGGATTCGATATGCGAACTGGCACATGCCTTCAAATGTCGCCATACTGTTTTGCGCTGATTGCGGTTGCTGTCGATATTTTGCTGTTGCTGCTGCTGCTGTGGCTCATTCTCGAATAACCAAGACCAAAAAGTAAGAATAATAAATAACAAAGGAGCCAATCGCTGAGGGCTTCAATTCCAGAGATCGTCTGATTCATGCCTCGTAGACTGTTCCATCACGTCAGCCCATCGGCTCTTTCTGTCCACCGTGAAAATCCATCTGTCGTGAGACATTATTCATCATAAATCCATCGCTCTTCCATCCAAAGAGAATGACCCTCCTCTCCCCGCCTGTGCGCTTATGCTATTCATAGATCTCTTGCTTTCGATCCTGAATGCAGGGCGTACCCGGCTCATCCCGATATCCCAATGTCCTCCCCCTCCCCCCAGGAGGCTGCAGTGAAACCTATCCCTATTGCAGCCCTCTGTCCCTATGCCCTGACCTCCAGGATCGTTATACAGAAGTAATAAGCTGGTGGCCAGAACATTTGGCCCCGCCCTATGTGTTCCCTCAACCACCTGTTTTCGCCATGCTAAGTCAAAGAGTAGGAGATGGTGACGCCAATATCTGGCTATTGGACACATCGCAAGGAAAATGGAATTCCAAATCAAAATCAAAATGCTGACTCGCTTGCTAATTCTCGACACATAAACATGAAAGGAGACGGACGACCGCAGACAAAAGTAGACAAGAGCTGATTTCGTTGCTGTGCGTGAGCACACATTTGGTCTGAGTTGTTGTGGCGCGGTGAGCATCGTCGGAGTGTATTACCAGATACCAAAAAGGGATAAGCAAACTATCGAATTTAAAGATAAAAAGTAAAAAAAAAAACCGCTGCGTGGATCGAAATAGTCTTCGATTCTCTGTCGTTCATTTTTTCATAAATCGTCATAAAGTTGCGTCGTTACTTGCGTGTTGATCGCTGTGAGGATTCGCCTCGGCCACCATCCGGGCGAAGTTTCGCACAACGTCTCTAGGGATTTGGTCCCACAGAAGGGAGCGGGTGTAGACATCTGCAGCTGACTGCTTGTCGTTGTTGCGCATGGCGGCAAGGGACTCGGCTAGGTTGCGCCGGCCTTGACTCGTCGAGCGCACCGGTGTGTTTTGCATAAAGTCTTGTGATGTGGCACCGTTGTACTGAGCAGAGGTCATGGAGAAGATCTGCTCAGTGGTTTGTTCTTGGGTAGGCTGCGTAAGAGAGTCGCTGAGCGAGCTCAGCATGGACGGTGCGACACCATCCATGCCAGTCTGGAGCTCCATGGGCGTTGCCGTGGCCCAGTTGGTACCCGAGGGCTGAGGCGCAATAGCAGCGGTGACGACGTCAGGGGCTTGTGAGACACCCGCATCCTTGAGTACGTTCTCCAAGACGGCCGCCGAGGCTTCGCGCATGTCTTCCGACACTCTCGGGATGCTGGGGGCGGATCGGTTCGACATGACGAAGGCGCCAACAAGGAACAACATGAAGAGAAGTCCGTTCTGGGTGGAGGGCTTCTCGACCTCGGCTGGCAAGCTGACCTCGGGCTTCTTCGCCGCAACCATCTGGACGTCTTGCTTGACATCCTGTTCCATGGCGAAGTCTCCCATGAAGGTCATGTTGTCCCAAGAGGCATCCATCGTCATGCCGTCCATGCTGTTGAAGGAATTGGAGAAGCCGTTGCTGCTGCCGTTGTTGTTGATGGCTGCTGCGCCCTCGAGTCTGTGTACATGGTCGGTGAGGACGCTGACTTTCTTGCGCAGCTCACCACTCTCAATAGTGTGGTTCTGGATGAGTTCTTCCTTCTCCATCTGGAGGTTCTCGACGTGGTTCTGAGTGAACTCTCGTTCACGCATGAGTTGATCAAGTCTCAGATTGAGCTGGGCGACCTCGTCTTCCAAGTTGCTGATGACTACCGTGTACTGCTTCTTCTCATCCTCGAGTCTCTCGGTGTGCATCTTTTTCCGTTGCCTAGAATCAAGAGCTGCTTGTCGATTCCTCAAAAGGCGCTTCTGCTGCTTCAGCTCCTTGATCTCTTGCTCATCTGTCGATTGAGAGATCAAGTAGTCGATGTTGCTTAGGTTGCGCTCAGCTGGGATGTCGAATCTGGCATTCTTCTTCCTGATGCCATCACCTCGTCGCAGGTCATTGTGCGACCGAATCATGGGGCTCTCTGGGCGCATGCGCTGGATCATGGCTGTTTGGTTCTTGACATCCTTGCCCATCCACTCCTTCTGCGGCGAAGTTGGTATTGAGTGGCTGTTGGGGCCGACTGTCTGGAAGAGCGGAACCTGAGCACCGGGGTTGCTGAAGGGCGTTTGCATGGACATGGGGCGCTGCGAGAAGAGAGGAGGCGCTGCCGTCGTAGTCGGCGGGCATGCCGTCGAAGGCCTGCAGCGGAGTGCATGTCCCAGAAGCTTGACCGAGAGACCATTGACCTTGGGAGCCGTATCCCTGCGTCTGGTCCACGTTCATGAAGGGGTTGTTGACGGGTGGGAGAAAAGGGTTGTTCGACGGTACGGACTGCATGTCTACCGAATGCCAGTCTTCTGTCTTGGGGGAGAATAATGAGGATGAGACAGCGAATGAATCTCTGCGGCTGCCCGCCATGGGAGGCGACATCTCCAGCCCCGAGTCTATCGCGCTGTGATCCACAATTGAGTCTTCAAAGATACCATGGTCCTCGTCGTCGAAGCACTTTTGCGCATGCGCCGTGTCGACTGACAGTGGGTTGGGCTTGAAGTAAGCCGGGACCTGGTACGTAGAGACCATTGCAAGCAAGGCGCGAGGAATGTGTATGAGTTGTGTGAAGGAGGATGGTTCGAGGGGTTGAGTTGACCTCGAACTTGGGCTGTGGGCGTGAGCGTGAGCGTGGGTGTTTACGCTTTTGATATGTATCGAAGAGTATAAGAAGCTGTTGTCTTGCCGTGTTAGTGCACTGTTGCGGTCTAAACCTCGGTCGTGGCTTGGGGGCGTTTTCCCACCCAAAGGAGAAAACGCGAAAACAGAGTACAGGAGTAGAAAATGAAGAAAACAAGACAAGTGGTCCCGTGGCTCCAACAACTGACGCCCCAATGGTTCTTTCGCGAGTTTTGGATGCAAGCAAGCAGAAGGAATGGTGGTTCCTTAAGACTATGCAAGTCTTGCTCTCTCTATGTGTGTGCGAGCTGAGAGGGCAGGCAGTCTCAGAGGAGAGAGACAGGATAAGATGCAGTGATAAGAGGTTGGTAAAAGTAACTTTTGGTGGGGAGGACGGGAAGCCGGGAAGGGTTTTAAACAAGAAAACTGTATGTAGGAACGGACGGGATCGACTCACACACTCTTCGTTCAGATGAAATGGAGGAGGGGGAGAAGACGGTCTCCCAAGTATTTCACCTTTTTGAACTCTAACGAGGGGGAAGAGAATAAAACAGGAGTAGAGAAAGAAAGAGAATCTCAGACAGTCGTCCAGACCGAGATGGGTGAAAAAGTGATGGGTAAGATATGTAGATGGGTGCAAGTAAGTATGTAGAGTTGAGTAGCAACAATAAGTTCGCTACCCTTCTTCTTCTTCTTCTTCTTCGTCTTCTATTTTTTTTCAGATGGGGGGCAGGTTCTTGATGGGATGGAGCAGCAGTCTTGTACTTAAAGAATGACTGACTGAAAAAGGGCCGGGTCGCAAGTGCAAAGTGCAAGTCAGTCAGGTTCAGGTTTCTGGATACCAGGGTCACCTTTCTCTTCGTACACTAACCTACATTTAACTACTTAATGTACGGGTATGGGTAATGGGCAATGGGTTACGGGAGAGAGACGACTAGGGGGGGTGGAGGGGGAGGTACCAAATGCTGCGTACTTTACTTTGTATGTAGTAATGGCATGGCATGGCATGGCATGGCAGCATGGCTACTTAGCTAAGTACGCATGGCTACTTCTTAGTTAGTGGGGAGGAGAGAGCCCGCGAGACCTCTGACCGACGAACAGGAGCTTGTCGTCTTAGTATCGCGGGTGGGTAGGGCCCTGCTTGGTAGGTTAGATGGGATGGTGTGGGAGGGGCGTGGGTATCTCAACCGTATTTGGCGTGTAGGAGATTTCACAAGGTTATCCGTCTCTGCCACTGATGGGAAGAATGAATGACTGACGGCCGCGGTCGCTCTCCCTATGACTAACCTCATTGAGGACCCAGATTGGGAGAAAGGTGAGACCCCAGATGACACCCATCCACCTACATCTACATCTACAGACGCGTACACGTAAGAAAGATAGAAACCAGACCGCAGTCGAATTAATCACGGTGGGCCGAGATCAGATTCAAGCTTACAATAATACTCAATAATAATAACAACAATACACTTATTCTCGTCCGGGCGCATAAGACGAAAGAGAGACGACCAAGTAAATCGACCCCCTGGGACTTCGTTACACACGCCCATGATGCTACTCGCATGTATGCGGACAAGAATATGACCTAAGAAACTTGGGCTATTCGAGAAATGAAACGGGCGCTAGATGAACGGTTCGGAGTCTACGCAAATAGGCCTTCCTAAAACGGCAGAGTCTAGGTTAAACATGTACATAGAAGGAAAAAATGGGGTGGAGAGCTCGTCTTCCAGTCAGGGAGGGCCTAAGTAGCGACAGCCCTGTCGGGAGAGACGCCATGGACGTTGGGCATCAATCGAGCAAGATACTACGATACTTATACCTTTTTTTTTTGGTTTGGTTTGGGGGTGCTAATTGCTACCTAAATAGTAGCATGTACTGTGTGTGTGTGTGTGTGCGGCCATGCACCCAAACGGCGCGCGCCCATGAGCAAGCAACCCTTTCTTCGCACTGGACTGAGGACTAACAGCCACTAGATGCCATCTTGGGATTCCTATTTGTTCCAATGGCTCCGTGGGGTCATCATGGCCACTGACAAGCCTCATGTACTGGCTCTCAACCCTCGAAGCGGTGTTTTGTGCTGGATAGGGAGGGATAACCAAGCCTCTTAGCCATCCTCCTCTTCTCATCAGTGGTCACTTGTTAGGCCTCAAGGGGGATCACTGGGAGGGTTTGGGGGAATGGCCTTTGGGTCGAGATGTGATGAGACTTGGCTGGCGATAGGCCATGATTGCGAGATAGTATGTATGATCTTGGGATGAAATAGGGAATGAATACTTATCATGAATAATAAAGGCCCACCGGCCTGCTCACCCGGGACACCCTACCCGGACTGTGGCAGAACAGTAAGTAAATCTAAGGCCCAGCTGATGTCACATGATGTCCCTCAAGAGGCCAAATGACTTCTACGGGATGTTTAACAAGAGCCTGGTGACGGTCAACCGGCTCTCTCTCCAACAGGGCGCGAGAG
Organism: Apiospora pterosperma; assembly: GCA_019976485.1. Taxonomy (NCBI): domain Eukaryota; kingdom Fungi; phylum Ascomycota; class Sordariomycetes; order Amphisphaeriales; family Apiosporaceae; genus Apiospora; species Apiospora pterosperma. The sequence goes on from JAFBMP010000009.1 coordinate 928,748, forward strand.
ATGCCGATTTGATCGGTCGGAGAAAGCTCTCTCCCAACTTTTACGAGATGATGGATGCGCGTCATCCCACCTCGTCACACCTCATGGTCAGCCAGTCCTATGTAATCGGCACACACCAGAAGCAGAAAGGCATTGGGCAGAGATATCTTTCCATCCGCCCTGCGCACACTGTTTACTTGTCAATCAGATCAATGATGCGAGACCAGGAGCTTAGCAGGCGATCTCTGAACCCCTGCCATATCTAATACATAGGTTAGATCCCGATCTCCGACCAGTACATACCGTACTCCGTACTGTACAGTAGTTATCAATTATCTCATTGTAACCTTCTCCAGCTCCTCTCTCCCCTCCCCCTCCCCCCCCCCCCCCGACCTTGCCCAATGATTAATTACTCCGGCCAAGGCCAAAGCCCAGCAGGTGGCTGAGCGTCCAGCCAAAAAGTCTTCCGTTTCCGTCATAAACGGTGGATATGCAACCTACTACCAACCTTGCCAACCTTGCCAACGCTGGGAAAGCTGATCCCAGCAAGACCTTCCGGTTTCTGTTGTGCTCTCTCCCTAGATGGGGATGGCTGAGGTCGAATCCGGAAACAAGCTGAGCACAGACTATGGGGCCTGAATGTCCCACTAGCTAGTCGTGTACCCGTAGCTCTTGTTTGACATGGAAGAAAACTAAGGACCCGCAAGACTACAGATACTCGCGCTACTACTACTACTACTACTACTACTACGAGTTATAGTGATGATATGTATCCGGGAGCTGCAGGGGTAGCTTTGTATATTGTTGACCGACTGTTCAATGGAAGAAAGATTGCGCAACAAGACGCAGAAAAAGAAGACCAAGAAGATTTCCTACCTATCAACCGACAATCTGAGAGCTAACACGCATCGAGGGAGTAGTAAGCAGACCCAGATTTTTCTTCAGCCTCCGCGTCTCGAACTCAATGCTGTAAAACCACGGTGCACATTCAGAATACAACACTACGCGCATTGACTCCATGCCCATATGTCGCGCCGGGCTGATGCTGGTAGAAAGTCGTCGTCCCATATAGAGAGAGAGAGTCTAGACATCAGGCCAGATACTTTCTAGCGTGAGCCCAACAGTAGCGGAGAGACCGGACGGAATTCATGGGCGTGATATTATTTGCGCTGGGCATCGCATTGCTATGTGCCCTTGGGGGCATTAGACATGATTTTTTTTCCGGAGCCCTTTCTCGCTTCAGTTCGAATCTGTAGTTCCCATTCGGCTGAAGGAGCTGATCAACAGAGGCCAACACCGAGACCGCGTATCAGATGTTAACCAGGTGGGCCGCTACTCATGCCCGCGACGCGATGCATCTGGTCTAGGAGGCATACATACTGTGACCGCAAACCTGAAAATTATACTGTAGATGCTGCATCGGACGTATGGGCAATAGTAGTAACAACACCAGCCTCGTATTTCTTCCGAGCTTGACTGGCTGGCAGGAGAGAAAATGCGAAATCTGCTTACCGGTATACTCGGACAACATGGAACTTCCGCTCCAAGCCGAGGTGATGATCTGATCAACATCTATCTTCAGCCTAGGTAGCCACGAAAGAAACGCGTCTTCTTTCACATCTCTTACTCATGAGGGAAAGACTCCCCGGTAGGATCGAGACTCGTGATCGTGGAGTTCCGCCCAAGAGCTGACGATTGGCCATCTTTTTGGCGAAGGGCCTTGGCAAAGGGTCCGGGACGATTAATGGGGCACATGCCTGACTGACTGACGGTATTCCGATGCTGGTGGGCTGGTGGTTAGTTTAGCATTGAGCAATAGCGAGCGCTATGATCCGACAACGCCCTCTGTCTCTCCTCACACACTGGGGGAATCTCAAATCAAAACAAGGAGGTGAGGTAAGGCTCGTGCGAAACGACGGTACAGTGTATGTTTGATTCCTATGACGCACCCTGAAATTCCCACTCCCGGGGAACTCGAGAAGCGACTCCCGTATGGACGAGGGCTGGGCGGTGGGGGGTCTTGCCAGTCCAGTCTTTGAGCTCTCTCACTCACCGACAGCTGCTGAAGAAGGGTGGTGGTCATTTGCAAGTATTACAATGAGAAGGACATTGAATGAGACCGGCCGACTGGCTCAGCAGCGAAGCATTGGGCACGAATTACGAAAATTTGTGACACCGGGTCGCATAAAAGGCCGGCCCGTCACATATTGGGAAACGACGCCCCGTTCGTTCCAGAGCGTTTTGAGTCTTGACTGGCCGGCACCATGCCATTTTTGCCTAGAACAACGGAAGTGAGGAACCGTAATCGACGATTGATTCCATCATTCCATCCCTACTTGCTTTCCTTTTCTTTTTCTTCCGTCGCGCGCTTTACCCGAATGAAATGGCCGATGCATACATCCATACATCCATACACGCATCCACATATTGGGCGCCGAACATGGGGCGGTGAGTGATCAGTGAGTCGTCTATTGGAACCCAAAGCGAGGGGATTCGCTCGTTCGTCAGGCAAGTAATCTATCTTGGCCTAGGGTGATGAGATGCTCTCTGTTCGTTGCTGCGGCGGTGTTTCTTTTCGCCAAGGAAAAGTGGTTGAAACTTTGCAGAGAGGGTATCAGAGAGGACTCATCATTCGTATTGGCCCGATGCTCCCTGTGGCTTGACCTCTCCCAGTGCTAGCTTACTAACAATACTCCATTACGCTGCTCGCTATTACGAAGCCTTTTCACTTTCAGCCCTTTCTCATCACTATCAAAGACTCTCTACGCACTGTGTGTCTAACGGTGTGCCTTGCATGGTCAACCAACGGCTTAACCCTAGACGCTTTGCTAAGCAAAGATAGGCCCTTCCTTTCTCTCGGTAGCCTATGGTTGAGAGATGATATCTCCCGGCTTATCAGACGACACAGGTACTGGACACAGGACAGGCGGGCTTCAATACATGAGCCTCGAGCGTAGGGTCTCTATTTCCGCACCGTATTCTCCTGCGTATCTCCTAGTCGTTCCAAGTAGTGAATGGTCGTTATTTTGGAAACCCCTTGAAAGAAACACCGAATGCAATCAAGACAGTGCGGGTCGTGTAGGATGTAGTGCTTCCATTAGGCAGAGACAAAAAGGTGTGTACGTAAGTATGTCTTCTTCTGCTTAGGAAGCATTGGATGGGTCGATGGATGGACGAATGGACCCTTGGCTTTTTGGTCTTTGCATTCTTTGCAACTTGGACCCTGTATCTTTTCTCCGTTTGGAGCGGGTGTCAAAATTGTTTGTTATCGCTGACCAGCGCGATGACACTACCGGCGCCCACCAATGTGATCGTGACTCGTTCGCGGCGGGCACGAGAAGCCGATTCAGGAATGAAGGAACGAGGGAAACTGGAGGGGTTTTCATCTTAGGGAAAACGCGGACGCGTGCCCGGCGAGTCGGTAGCCTTGCCGTGCTCCGCCGACCACTTGTTATTGGGTCGAGAGAGGTCCTCTTCTTTCACACGAGCTTGCGGTGAAGGATGACCGGCCACGATGACTTCCTTCACAAGTCACAATCGGCTTGCCTCGGACCCGTGCCAGGTACTCACTACTTACATGCTCACGATACTTCTGAGTGAGAGATTTGGCCGAGGAAAGAATGAGGGGCATGCAGGTGAATAGACAATCTAGAATCTTCATTTGCCATTTTTCCCTTTTCCCGGTGAGGCCTAATAGAACTTACGAGATAGATAAGTACTTTACATACATTCACCGCCAAGCAGGTATTCCGAACTGAAACGCCTACAACCAAATTAGGAGATGCTAGGCGCAGGTCAAGACGCAAACTTTGACCGCGTACATTCAGCCTCTCGCTGACCAGGTGATTAATTGTGAGGATGCATAGGTGAAGTCAAGCGGGAGCAGCTCTGAGCTTGACGCGCTACGTATGGGCGCGGGATTACCATACACTGGGAAGATACGATGGCTTCGTTCGGTTATCTGACCACAGAGCTTACGCGTTATTCTAGAATCTTGTGGCTCCCCGGATGCCCGCAGGATTAGTGCGGCAGGTAAGTAAGGTACCGGGGATAATCACAGAGGCTGCCGGGTGCGTGACATCACTATAGACCCCAGCAGGATCGGAAGCTATTCTTGTATAATAGCAGTTCATTGTGGCTATGTACCAAAGAACACTGCTCAGAAGACGTCGAGACAAGGAATTAGACATTCCAGCCTTGCCGCAATGACCGGGGTTGAGACGTTTGATTGCTTCCAAAATTCCAGCCCAGCCGCAAATCCATATGGCGGTGTAGCACCGTCCCCCAACTAAACAACTAATGATGCCGAGAAGCCAGCTGTGGATCGTCATGATGGGAGCTCTATCTTTCGTTCTAGTCCAGTCGTTGCGATTAAGAGCAGCGATTCTGAAACAGTAGACACTTGCCCAGCATGAACCCGAATTCGTGTCACAAGCTGGTATCTCGATGCTTCGAGTAAAATTGGGAAGGCTATTGATAAGATCCGATTTCGTGTGTCGTGCCTTGCATACAGTAACTGGGAATGTTGTTGGGCGCCACAACCAACTGACCATTGTGTAATCAGCCCATTCCAGAACCCATCCTCCAGTGTTCAACGATACGAGGGACAGAGTTGAGTCATGGGGAGGGTGGTATGTCTGGGCACATAACACATCATCCAACTAGTCGCGATAGGGATCACGGCGACAGTGCATGTGTTCATGTCTGACATGCTTGAAAAATTCCCCGGGAGCTGCTCTCTTGCTATCGACTCACGGCCCTGGTGCCTATGATCTACTCGCCATTCATTTGACCCGCCTGTAGCGATGCTCCGAGAAGTTGCGAGGCTCTGGCTTGACGGCAAGCAACGGCACAAGAAGACTCCATTCCATCCACGGGACATCGAGTCTTCAGCGCCTGCCCGAACACTCGACTGGGGCTTCTTATTTGCGTTAGTCGTTATTCGAAATCCCAGAGTTTAGTAAGAAGGTTGTCCTCGACACCAGATGCTGGATCTTGTGGTAAGAAGATCCGCTTGGGTATCATGAACTCTACCACAGGGGGCTTCTTGACCTGTTTTGAGAGTTCCGCATCGAGAAGCTGAAGAATGGAGACTGTCAGTAAGATCACAGAGTATGACGATGCTTAGGGAAAAAACTTACACTGCCATAGGAGTGATCCAGGAAGTCTTCCATGTTGTAGGATTGCTTCGTGAACTGCTCTGATATTATTTTCGCTATGGTTGCAACATTTGGGTGATAGTGGGATTGAAGCTGCACAATTTCCCATATGCAGCTATCAATCGCGTTGGTTTTCATCGGATCTGGCTCACTGGCATCGAAAGGGTCGTTGAACCCTTCGTTCTCGATCAACGCTTTGTCCTCCTTCGTTCTCGGTACGCGGTGCATCATGAAGGTGCAAGAAGGGTGCTTTTTGAACAAATTGTAGAACCAGGGCACAATGGCTACTATTGAGGCAGGAGGTGCGTTGAGAGACAACCGAGCCAACCTCTTGATAAAGCTGGCAACCAGGACTGCGGGTAAATGTGTGGAAGACAAGAACGTATCCATCAGCCTCAAGAACCGAGATCGATGCTTTGAATGGAGGATATCACCGTCCAACAAAGAGTAGAGCTTTCGATAGAAGGATGGATAGTCGAGGTTCCGGTGTTGTATAAGGTAAAAGACGCCGGACAAGGCGAGGATTGAGATGCTTCCTCCCGCGTCATACGAGTCCGTAAGGAAGTCGGCCAGAAACTCAGGTTGGGTGAACCAAGGAGCAATCGACCGTGTCATGATCTGAAGCACCTGCTTTCTCTGATCCCTATTAGGGCCAAGGTTCAGTGCTGCTAGCCACGCCACTTGGCCAAGTCTTTTCTGCTGTGAAAGTATCGTAACTGGATGCTTCTTTGGTGGCTTCTCGAGGTAGTAGTCGCCCATTTCCTCCATCGAGTCGGGAACATCTTCGAAGAAGGCTAGCAACTCGAAAGCATTGTCAAACAGAGATTCCCGTGTGGTTTTAGAGCTATCGTCTGCGCCAAGGACTTCGCCCATGGCTTTGAAGGCATAGTAACGAACGTCACAGTATTCACCCAGGTACTTTTCGCAGAACTCTTGTCGAAGATCCTCGGACCCATTGAAGATTGACGCGTGGACGATGTCCTTCAAGAATGGCTCAGGAAAGCTATACTCCTCCTTGTTGTCTCGATATTGCCCCTCAGCCTTTAACAAGCGCATAGCTAACGTAAGCGCAGTTGAAGCAGTGTCTTCCTCAGCTAAAGCCTCCAGAAGGATACCCTCGTAGTCCACCAACCTGTCCTTGAGCCACTGGACGACGATGATCTCCTTCTCTGATTGATCGGCCTTTCTCGTCATGCTACCCTGGGCAAGAAGACGCAAGAACACCCTGCACAGTGCCACGGTAGCGATGAGAGAGGATTCGCCATCTTTCTTGTTTCTTGACAGATCTAATAGCCTTGTGATGTTGTTGTAGTTTTTCTTCGACTCCAGGATTGCGTTCTCGAGGAGCAGGATTTCGGCCTGCGCGTTGTCTTCATCACTGCTGTCGCTTTCAGATCGCGCGCGCTTCTTCGGTTTCTCCACGCCTTTGGACCGCTTCCTCTTCAGAGGTACGTCTGCCATGTTGCCCGGCATCTTCAATTCGTCGAGTGTTGCCTCAAGTCGTAGCAGTGGGAGCGCAAGCAAGGCTAGTCTCGGATATCGATAATAAATTATTTTTTGGTTGTTATCTCTTATCAGATGGCATTACAGCATCAGTGGGTTGGCGAGCGAGGCTGAAGTCATCTGGTAATCAGCTGTGGCTAAGCTGACAGCTGCAAAGAGGCGGCAAGGTCAATCAACAGACGACGGACTCTAACCTCTTCATACTGTACTTTGATTTGACAATCTATCAAGAATTAAGAATTGATCGAGGGTTTCCATACTGCCTGTAAATATCAATCATCGTAATTACCTTTTATTCTTGGGCCTTTTTGTTTCCTAGTGCGTCTGGCTGAAATCCGGAGTGGCTTGTTGGGGCAGACAAGCAGCTTCTCAACTTCCAAGGAAGGCCTCGGAAGAAAAGGTTGCCGACCTGATCCGAATCGTAGAGCTTCCCAATTGGGACCCACAAGCAATCCTGAGAAAAGAACCTCACTTTCCAAGCAACACCAATCCCTCGCCAGAACACCTCCGCATCACCTCCCCATCTCACAATGGCCTCCCGCTTGGCAAGAACCGCCTTCGGTAAGTCAACTCGGAGCGAAGCTCTTCACAGAAGCCCCAATCGCATCATGTCGGGCCGCGCTCACACTTTTCTCTAGGGGCTGCCCGCCTCCGCCCAGTTGTCTCTTCGCGAACACTGCCGGCCCTCGCTTCTTCCGTCAGCGCCAACCGACATGCCTCCAACGTCCCGTCCAACCCGGACCCGAAGACCAAGGCCCAGTCCATCCTTGACTCGCTGCCCGGCAACTCGCTGCTCTCTAAGTCGGCCATCCTGTCCTCGGCGGCCGGTCTGTCCATCTACGCCATCAGCAGCGAGTACTACGTGGTCAACGAGGAGACCGTCGTCGCCTTCTGCCTGCTGAGCGTCTGGGGCGCCCTCATCAAGTACGGTGGCCCCATGTACTCGGAGTGGGCTGAGGCGCAGAACGCCAGGATCAAGGGCATCCTGAACGCTGCCCGTGCCGACCACACCCAGGCCGTCCAGGACCGTATCGACAACGTCCAGCAGATGGGCGGAGTCATCGACACCACCAAGGCTCTCTTCGAGGTCTCTAAGGAGACCGCCAAGCTCGAGGCCAAGGCCTACGAGCTCGAGCAGACCACCGCCCTGGCTGCCGAGGCCAAGACCGTCCTGGATTCGTGGGTGCGCTACGAGGGCCAGGTCAAGCAGCGCCAGCAGAGGGAGCTGGCCGAAAACGTCATTGCCAAGGTCAAGAAGGAGCTTGAGAACCCCAAGGTCCTGCAGCAGATTCTTCAGCAGAGCGTTGCCGACGTCGAGCGTAAGTACTTACCTATAACTATGATCCAACTAGTCGTTTTCTCAAGTCACTAATCAATCCCTACAGGAATTGTCTCTTCCAAGGCCCAATAGACGGTGGACTAGATAATACCAAGAAGCAGAGCAAGGATTCCCTTTGTTACCACCACCTGTGTTCATATACACCTTGTGCATTAGTCAAAAGAAGAACCATAAAACTAATTGTGTCGTTTTGCGTGACATTACTGGGTAACCATATCTCATCAATCACATGTAGCCAGCCTCTATCTGCCTCTATCTTTTAAATTGACGTCCGTACCGAGCGTCACACTTGTTATCTGAACTAGGATTGACTGCTGGCTGGTCTTTCATTCACGATTGCGTGTTTAAAGAGCGTGATCCTGAACTAACCGTCTTCTCCCTTCCACTTCTCCAGCAAGCCTATCCTCCACTGATTGAAATTCCGCACCGGCTTAGGCAGATACCCATTGCTCCTCTCCAACTCCTCGCGGAGTTGTGCGGCGGCAGCTGCCGGCAACGTGATTTCTTGCACATCCGAGGTCATGGACTCGACCAGCTTGTCGGCCTCGGCCTGGTCGACGAAGCGGTAGAACACCTTGACGGCGGACACGGGCCGTGGTTTCGGGCGCTGCTTGGTCGATGTGAATGTGACGTCCTGGTTGAAGAGCCAGATGTGAAGGAGCTGCTGCTGCTCTTCGTCCGTCCCCGTCTGCGGCCCCTGATAACGTTGAGGAGTACCATGGGTAGAGGGGACGATGATGGTTTTGGAGCAGGCGGAGCGCGAGAGGGTCGTTATGAGCATGGCACTCACGCACTGCGGGAGGCTAGGTTGGGCGGCTGGAGATGCCGTGCTGCTGCCAGTGCTCCGGACGGATATAGCCCATTTGAAGAGCGTGACGGACGTCTGGTCCTGATGCGAGACACCTACTTCAGAGTGGCAGTTACTACAAGATAGAGGATTCCCTTGGTTTGCCAAGCGAGCTGGACGATTGTTGGGTTGGGATCCAGTGCTCTCTAATTCAAGACTTTCACTTGAACTGGGCATTGTGGATGGCTGTCCATACGTAGTTAGCAGATGCACTGTGAGATGCTGGGCTAATGCGTGACCAGAGACGATTCATGATGATGCAGATAAACTCGTATTAATTGGAAGGTTTGACTTGTCCTAGAATACATGGGAGAATGTGTACAGAAATCTGCATGTAAATGTACCTCTGGCAAATCCCAAGATTTCCACGTCCAAAGAAAGTCTCGGTGAAATGCAAAGGCGACTTCTGGCGTAGCGCAGAAGCTGATCCCATGGTTCCGAAGAGACCAGGGTTCGGCAACCGCAAGCCAGGAATAGAGAGCCATTCATCAATCTAGGGTATGAGTATCGGTGACCACGCCACTGAAAATGCGTATGAAGCTGACTTGGCCACCTTCTATATACCCACGAAGCAGTAGATAGGAAAATCACAGCACAGGCGATCAACTTACGGCAATATTGGAACAGTCGCTCTTGGAGAATAAGAGTGAAGTCAAGTCCACGAGACCGACCCCGCCTTGTCCCGAGAGTCTCGAATTGGCACCGTAACCTCTAGATGCAAGGCCTTGATCATCGTGGTGCTCATGGTCATGAGGTTTGTGGCAGTGCCAAAATTCCATCATCTCGGCCCAGTTCTCGCTCGGTAAGTCCTTCCAAGTCTCGATCCTTCCCTCTGCAACTAGGACAGTTTGGCATCCTCGGCATAGAATGGAGGAGCGTGGACTCAGATCTTGGGCTGACCAAGGCGTTGCTGCCTGGGCCCCAGTCGCTGCACGAAGCTGAGAACTATGCGTGGGACGCCCGTTTACGGGTGCAAGAGGAAGGCTCCATTCATGACACCGCATGGGATTTTTGTGCATTCTCAAGAACTGTGCAGCTTCTTCTGCTGATACCACCCGGTCCGGAAGCTTCAGTGTGTTTTCAATTCCATGATCCCGAACTGTCAAGCTCAGGCCATCTGCTGAGACGGATGCTGAAGTCGCATCTGTCCGGTGGAGCGGGCCATCACATGCTACAGACACCCGCCTGACGTTGGAGAGTAGTTCAGCGTAGATCAGTATATCATCCGGCTGAGACATGTTGGAAAGCACATGGATGCATGTAGCTGAAGTTGTTGTTGTTGTTGTTGTTGTTGTTGAGGAGGAGGAGATGGGGGAAAACAGGGCAAGGTTTGGTCGGATTTAGGCGGCTTCCGGTCTTAGCCTAGCGCCTCAGCCGTGGGTGGTGTTTGCTTACCCAATCGCCGACCCCTCTAAGGTTAAACAAGATATAAGTTAACCTAGCTCTCCAACACTTGCATCATACTCGTAATAAGAAAGTAAAAGGTGACGACCTCGTATGATTCCCCCGCTGCCGGCATCATATGTCCTCACTTGATGTCCTGGCCTTTGACTCAGTCACTCATCGCTTTGTTTATTCGTACTTACGTCACTAGGATATGAGCTACGAGTGACATGAGGACAGCCTTGCCTTGAAAGCTGTTTCTCTACAAAGCCGTATAGCTATCTAGCTACTGCGTACTGCCTGCTATTGGTCTGAACCATACCCCCACATCTCAGAATGGCTTCTCTACTCCCCTATATTCCTATCATCAATCGCTTCGTCGGCAGCAGCACCGCCACTCGCACTGGCGGGGCGGTTCAGTCTATTGACATCCCACCCGTCAAGGTCCATGAACTGGAGTCGTCGCCAGAGAAGAGGACAAGAACGCTCAAACACCTGCTGAAGGCAAACCATGTAAACCATGCCGTCATATATGGCCCCCACAACTTCCACAACCATACCCCCCACATCCTGGGCTCCGCATACATACTAGGTGCAAATGAGCAGCAGCAGCATAAGATCTATGAGGAAGAGATCAAGGAGCTGGATCCATGGAGGCCGTCGCCGGCAGAGGTCGTCGAGAGCGATTGGCGCGACTTCCTGGGCAACAAGAAGTACCAGCGAGCCTACCTGGACTTCTACGAAGATAACCTGGCCAACAAGGACAGCTATGAATGGAAGAGAGTAGTGCAGAGATTCATGTTTGAGGGCGAGGAGCCGCTAGTTAACTGCCTCCTCAGTGGTCGTAAGTTCTTGAAGCTCACCCAAGACAAGTCGAGCCCATTGGTAGTTCAGCTCAGCTAATGTGAGTCACAGTTGGCCACCCCTTAATCCATTTGGGTTACGCCTTCGAGCTTGACAGCAAGCAAATAGCCATGGAGGCTCTCGTGATGACCTCGGTCGAGTATAATTTCCTGCACAAGTATCTTGACGATCCGTCTTATACCAAGCCCTCCTCCAGCAGCTCTACTTCTCCTCGCGAGCTGCTTGAGAAGATGAGGAACGACAAGAGGCTGAATGGCATGTTCCAGTCCCCGGGTGTCGACAATTTCGACACCCTGTTTGAGAAGCATGAAGACCTCTTCCTGGAGTACTGGAACGCTTGGACATTTGAGGATCCCGTGAAGCAATTCCAGGATTCTCAGGAGGCGGCAGTGGCCTTCCTGGTCGGGTCTGTGCCGCCGGGAGCTCACTCATATAATTTCTACATTTGCCATGTCTTGACCACGAGTCACGCAGTGCGCATCCTGCTACCCGTCATACCCCAGAAATACCATATCAACGTGGTGCGGCAGTGGTGGCTTCTGACTGTAGCCCTCTACATGATCCTCATGAGGCCAAAAATCGACTACGACGACTACGCCCGTCCCGCAGAGTTGAAAGGAAAGCAGTGGAATTACGTCGTGGACAAGGCTCTCAATGGGCCATATAGCACGGATGCCCATGTTGTGAAAGGTAAGATAAGACCCGCCATCCGCACTTTGCTGCAGCAGCCGTGTCACGAGAGCTAACAGACACTACAGCTGTGAGGGCGATGAAGGAGGCAGCAGAGACGTGGGGAGATGTTCACGAAAGGTATTTGGCGGCAGCTGTGCGATTCGTGGATGATTTCAGAGGATGGGATTTCTGAATAATTGAAGCGATGCTCAAACGGCGGGTTAGGTTCTTGATTGTTTCATGCACAAAAGTTCGGTGGTCTGGGATATCGCTAAGCCGGCCGCCTCTCCTCAGTCATAATCTGTTGGTCCCATTGAGGATGAGTTTGTACTACATACTCTATGCATACCTAATTACATATCTTTACGAGCTATGTCGACCGAGCAAGATGTGTACGTCGAAACACAAACCCTTGCCATAAAATAATCTCGGTTCCCAGTCCAGAACTCTTAGTTGCCCATCAAGCTATCCAGCTTCTTCTTCCTGGTTACATACTTAGCTTTCAAGACTTTGGCTGCTTTCAGTACATCGCGTCGACCCCCCCTTTTCCAAGACATTCGGAAAATTCAACAACAACACATTGTCACCACAGACCCGGTCTGTAGTCGAGCATCCGCATCCTACCTGCATCTCATCCCCTGGGAACACGGGCAATCTCATTGCTAGAGCATAGTGTTCTAGGTTGTAAAAGCTGACCGCAAATTGAAGAGTGCTGAGACCCTGAAACGGCTGCCCCTCGCTAGGCTGCTGTGTATGTCTGAGTCTGTGTCTATTGCCTTTATCATCTAATTTGAGACTCTGCGTTGTTCTTTTTGGGGTTCTAATCGATCCACACACATGCCCCTTTTTCTACTTAATCTTCCAGGTCTAACAGTCTGTCGTGAGTATGCATACGTGTGAACGTACTCCCTTGTGTAGGCGGTATCTAGAATCCGGTCTGACCTTAAGTCCTGTCTTGCCTTGTCTTGCCTTGCCGTATTTTACCTTCATTCTGCTGAGTCTAGTCCGTTCATTTTCATGCCAGTCGTCAGACATCTTTGTATATTGTTTTTGTTTTCTTTCTCTTTTTCTATACCGCAAGTCCAGTATCCCACCAATATCTCCCCCAATGCCATCTGGGGATCACCCAAGCCCCCCACCTCCACCAGTCACTACCGGGAGTACCGAAACCTAGCATACGAGCGAAGGAGAAGGGCACGGGCTCCCACAGCCAGAGACCACAGCGGCTGAAGTCGTCCAGGAGAAACCCGCTGGTCAGATGCAGCCACGCAAAGGTGGAGACCAGGTTGCCGGTGCGGCGCAGCCAGCGCGGGGCGTACGCCTCGATGGGCGCCCGGAACACTGACCGGGCCAGCGTGCGCTGGATTTGTGCCCCCACGGCCATGAGTAGGAAGAAGATCGGGGGTTCCCAGGGTCGCGACGTGGGGACAGTCGAGTAGCTTGCCAGGGCATGGATGAAGCCGGACAAGCCGAAGGCGACGACGGTGCCGACGAGGGCTGTCCATGGGGAGCGCTTCTTCAAATAGCCTCGACGCAGGAGCCAGTTCGTCGGAGCGGCGAAGCCGAAGCGGAACGACTGGTGCCACCACTGGCCCCAGAACCCTTCGAGGCCCCGATCCAGCACGCCCGCCACGAAGGACCCGTTCGCGCTGGGGAGGTGCCAAGGGTGGGCGCGGAAGCCTAGAACAGGCGGGCCGAGGCAGGCCAGCAGGAGCGTGCCGAAGCTGAAGGACACGTTGATGACGAAGAAGATGCCGAGGAGGCCGATAACACTCCGTTGGAGGCCGAGGATGACCGGATGCAGCGCGGCGAGGCTCCCGGGCAGAGGATCGCTGTGCTCGGGGCCCCGGATCAGGTATGGATCTTGCGTCATCAGCGCGGCGCAGAAGTCGACAATGAGATAGCGCGGTGCGATGTGAGTGAGGCGCCTCACGAGGAGCTCACTGCGCGTCCGGTAGCGCGTGTATCCCGCCGGGCTGCGGTTGGGAAGGGCGTCGAGAGGCGCCTGGGATCTGCCATCGGCCCCCATAGGAGGGGGGTGGTAGGGTGGTAGAACACGGATCGCCCAATTCCAGCCTGTAATACTGTCAGTAAGAACCTTTATAACACCGGTCACGCAGCCTGGGGTTTACCTGTCATGCGCATCGTGCTGGATATGTCGAATGCCCAATCGAGACGAGTAAGGAAAGGAGCATCTTCTGGGTATTCCTGCCACGCATACATGAAGTCTTGTTCAGAAAAAGTCTCACTGCCGCCATGAGGTTCGGCCACAAGCTCTAGAGAGGGCTGATGGAGCTTCTCTGGGTCTGCTTGGTGTCTTTCCCTTAGCCCATTAGACGCATGGCTCTTCGTGGCATGTCCGTTGGACGCCGCAACGGAGGATGTTACCGCCTCTGAGCTTGGCCGCGATCCATGGCCATTGGCCTGACCGTTCTGGTGCCTCGCACAGTTGGCCTTGGTCTCCGAGACCTGCTTCAGGTTGCCGTTGTTGGGCTGGGGCACCCTAGTTGTCCCGGTCGGCCTCCTCCTGAACCTCTCCACCCTTTTCGCGTCCCATTGAGGTCTTGTCCATACCAGGAGACTGAAGTTATGGATGGTAGCGAATGCTGCGAGAAGACCACCGCCATAACTCACCGCCGGGTTGCCACTCGTGGTGTACAAGACCATTCGCACATTGCAGCAGATGCACAGTGCCAGAACAAGCCAGCGAGCAGTGTAAAGCCACGGGCGCCTCCTATGGGGTATGGCTAGATATAGCGGCGGGATGACAAGTAGGCTCAGGAAATGAAAGGTTAACAAGAAGGGGATTTTGGTGCCGGCGGCGATCTCTGCCTGGGCCCTGGCACGGTAGAGCTGACGGTACGTGTCTGCTAAATCAGCACCACCGATGAGGGTGGCCATTTTTTAAATAACAACAATAATAAGAAGAAGCCTTTTAAAAAGGCTGATATCATGCAAGACGCGGCCAGGAGTGTGTGGCTAATCCTCCAAGATCTCAACTCAAAGTCGAGATGCAACCTTCATTTGTCTCCAATATCATAATAGCGACGATGCGGTTTGCGAGGGATAGGAGACAGTACTGAAACAAAAGAGTAACTGAGTGACAGAAGCAGTCAATATTCTATTTTGGGGGGTTTAAAAAAGAATTAAGAAAGCATAAGTACCTACTTACTTAGTAAACGCCTCGGGGAACACACGACTCTCGAAAGACAAGAGATATATGCAATAGCTGATAAAACCAGAAATCGGCACTCTTTTCGCAGTCGATGATGATTTCGGGTTCGTATCCGGGGCAGACATGGCGCACGACTACTCGTGCTACTAGACCTGTGACTCGTCTCCTCTACTAGCTTTGGTGATCCCTTGTCTGTTCCACAGCGGCAAATTCCCACTAGGGCCAGCTACCAGCCCACGAATAGTAGTAGTAAATAAGCCAGTTGCTCGTACATTAGTCCTCTGTAGAGACAAACCATGTCGATTCATGTATCTACGACAATACATACCTACTTACTTAAGTACTTACTTGTTATTTGCTACACGACCTCGTACGTGATGCCCTCTGGTAGTCGTATATGGTCTTCTATTATATATAGCCTTAGGAGACCGTATCCACGGGGCCATGAGTCTTGACGTCAACCCACCCCCAAATGCCGTTGCTGGCAACATGGAAATCATGCGAGTACGAGTATGTCGATTAGATCACCGTATCAGGTTAATGTCTCAAGGAGGTGACATTAGTCAGCCTTTGCCTTTGTTTTCTTTAATACTTATACAGGTTTCCGGCGGGCTGGTACCGCTATCATACGCCGCAACCGTCGATCGAGAAAGACTAAGGTTAGCCTCGGGTTGTAACCATCTCGGTAGCATATCTCTCGAAATCATGCACAAAAACAAGTATAGCCTGTGCTCGGCAAAGCCCCCACGTCCTGAACCCCCCACGCGATGATTTACTAGCTAGAGATGACACAGCTTGGGCAAAACCTCGTCACGGGAGATGATCGTCAGATAATAGCAAGTAGAAGAACCACCTCCATATGCCGTGATTACCAGCACATTAGAAAGCAAACCCGCACGAGTCCGTAAGGCAGAGGACAAGCTACGCCAAGAGCCACGCCACTGTGCTCCGAATTATCCATGATGTTGTCCAGAGCGCAAGCATCACCACCAGCACCAGCACCAGAACGACGCGGTTGCGCAGCCTGAACGCCTCCGAAGCCTCCATGCGCAGCAACTTCTTCTGCTTCGTGTGGTAGAAAGAACGCCCCTCAGGGGGTTGGCGCGACGGCGCTGTCAGACCCCCGCCAACCCAGTAGTAGGGCTGCTGTCCGCGCGGCCGCCAGAGCCACGCCGGTAGGTACGACGAGGAGGCAGGATGCGAATAGTGATCGTGCCCTCGCTGACACTGGTACCGTGTGTCGATGAACCAGAGCCCGAGGACGAAGGAGATGAAGTTTATGGGTGTCATGACAGTCTATTTATTTCTCACACCACCAAGGCATCATTGATTAGTAAAGAGTCTACGGCTACGTATGCAATAGAGAGGAACAATCACGTTTCGAATGCGAAGCGATGGTACATGGAAAACAAACACGGGATCTATACTTGGAATGCCCAAATCTATCACCGTTGCATTTGTATCCCGGGACGAGACTTAAAAAGGGGCGACTCACTCGATACAGCCTCGACTGCTGTTGGCCCTCGTCCACCTCATTCTCATCTTTCTCGGTTTCCGGCTGAGCTGGAGCAACAGCCGTCGTCTTCTTCTTTGGTGCTTGCGATTGCATGATCGTCTCCACGCACAACGAGACATCAACAAAAAACCATTCACGAGTCCATCGGGAAACGAAACTCTCGAGAGTAGTTGTGCGTGGCAAGAGTCTGTCCTGTCCCACACTTACGCAAGAATCCACACGACGGCTTGTTCGGGGTTCTCGATTGATCTTACAGAATCCTCCAGGAACCCGTCACATTGACAGATGTGACGTCGTCACGGCCCAATCAACGATTATTTTCCGCCTTGCCCCGACCCCTCTCTAAATCCCAGCCTTAGAGCTTGACATTACAGAAAGCTGTGTAACGATATATCGATATATCCAGATTGGTGACCAGGGAGCAGGTTGGCCCACGCACTCACTCACCGACGTATGGAAATACTACTGGCAAAGGGTCTGATCTACAAGTCAACCAGCTGCGGTGATGTGACGATGTGCTACAACCCTTCCATACTGCTCACTTGTCAACAGGTTTGCGCATGCTGCTCCAAATTCTACTATATTTAATCCGAGCTTCCAATGCTCATTTTAGTCGCTTCGAGTATTCGCGATATTGAGCACCAGAATGTCCGTCGCACCAACCTTGGTCAACTCGTCCATGACGATTGCAATCTTCTTCTTTTCGACCATAACGGAAACGGCCACCCATCCCTCTTCATCCAACGTGGTAATGGTAGGGGCACGCTTTCCAGGTGCAATCTTGGATGCCGAGGCCAGTGACGATCTCTCGATGTTGTATTGACATAGGACAAACTTTTGGGCTGTAATAACACCCCGTATACGGGATGCAATCAGGTCCACCATTTCCGTGCTCCGCGGTGACCGCGACTTGATCAAAATGGCACTTGAGTCAACGACAGTGTCGATCGGCATCAGGCCCGCGGCCTTCATGGTCTCACCCGACTCTGCAACCCGCATGATCAGTACCTCGTCCATCTTGATTATGAATAAGGCTTTTTGTGGTATCACTTACCGACAAGGTCGACAATGCCATCTGCGACACCAAGAGCACAGGCTGCCTCAACACTGCCACTCAGCTCGATGATCTGGGTCCGCAGCTTGCCATTCGGGGTGTCCTGAGGATTGAAGCCGGCCTCGAGCTCCAGGTTGGCAAAGTACTTTTCCGAAAGCTTAACAAAGCTGGTGCCAATGTTCTTCCCGATCAAGTCTTTGGGTGATGTATAGGGGCCCTTGACTGGGACCTGCACTTGGAGCTTGCAAGCTCCGAAGCCGAGCTCCATGACTGTCTCGCAGCCGGAAGTTGCGGTCTTGGCACTCTCCTCCTCTGGCGTGATCTCACCAGAGAACCGCCTTTGCCGGTAGACGGCGCGTACACCAGCATCGTGTTCTTGGACCTGATCGAAGCCAGTAATGCCGAGGTCGACCTGACCCTCTCCTACGAACGTGGGAATATCGGCAGCGGGGAGGAAGATTAGGGCAATAGGAAGGTTCTTCACTAAGGCAATGTCGAGACGGTTCTCTCTCCTAAACTGGATGTCGGCTCCCTCGAGCAGGTTGAGCGCTGCGCCATTTAGTCGTCCCTCTGGAGTGGTGTCTCGGTTAGCGAAGACGTTCAATACCGACGAGCATGGATATACTCACTTTTCGGCACGGCAAACAGTAGGCGGCCTTCTAAGCTGTTTTCGAGGGGAATTACGTTAGCCATGACCCCGTACCGATGGTGGTTTAGTTACAAGGGACAGTTCATCATGTCGGGCGGTAAAAGGGTATACCAACTGGTTGACTAAATCCATCGTGCTGGTGGTTCTCTATTGGGTGATGAGGAGACTACTGGAACACGCCGAGGGGGTTCTGAATGGGGGTTACAGGCTTCGATACGCTGGTCCTACTCGAGTGGGCAGGAGAGGCGGGGTAGTGGAATCGAAGAGTCGTCGTCAATACACAGCGGGCTGCAGATAATATGTTGTAGCCAGAGCGACGCTGTGCTCAGGAACCTTTTGCGACGCGAATAGGGTAGTAAGTGGCTTTTCACGATGACTGCTTGGCGGGGTCACAAATTTTGTCCTAATGACGGTGCGAGTCTCGAAGCGAATAGACCCCACGTTCCTAAATCGGAGCCAACCATTGCTGAACTCGGAAACTCAATGGCTGTTTCCTGCATAAGACATGGAGGGGCATATGTACTTCTTCCAGGGCATACTTACTTGTATTTATTTGTACTTCCAGGGCCTAAAGCTATTATATTATCCCTGTCGATCCGGGCCGTTATTAACTGCTCCATTGACCTTAGTTTGCATCTGTACCATACTTATCCGTATCCGTACTTCACATGGAGTTCCATCCATCCCCAATGGAAAATCGAAATCCCATCCCCATGCGCGTTCTTCTTGAATTGGGACCGTGGGATCGCGGCTGGGAATAAAAATAAAAATAAAAATCATCTTTCCTTCAATCTAGTCCGTTCAACAACGCACTGCGTTTATTCTGCGAGCCGGCTACGCGGCAGGCCACCACCAGCCAAGACGCATGAAATCAACCTACCTACTTGTTTGGAACATGATTACGTGTACCCAGTTCTCGTTACCTAAGACAAGACTTTACACAAATTTACAACCATGCTGGTCAACTCGTGTTCTCTCCTTGAGCGAGCAAATCCAACAGCCCCTTGAATCAATGCAGGATGGCAGGATGCAGGTGTTGGTATACTGAGGTAGGGAGACATCAATTGGCGCAAACACCTGTCACTAGGCTACTTAGGTACGTTTCGGCCTCATGATCGCCAGTGCAGATATGATCTGGGGTAGGCATCTACGACGCCTCATACTTACAGAAGGGCAAGATCTTAAGGTCGATCTCTGTAGTGCACTCCTTACCACATTAGGAGCTCCCACTATACGACGCGATGTGATGAGACCATCAACACAGAAAACGTCATCCTGCAGAACACTATTATCCATCCTCATTTTGATTCACCATCTATGTGTGCAGAGGGAGGCTTTCTCCATGTCTCACTGACGTGAACTCCGTATCACCCGTCTTAGCCCATCTTGTCCAACCCCAGGCTGACCCATAACCGGCCCCCAAGGCCACTCATTCATTCCCCAAGACACCCCAGAAGCGACGGTGGATCTCGCAATTACGTGCCAACCCCTGTTATTCGATGTCAGCCAGTTCTTACATGTAACTTGCCGCATTCCTGGGCCCTATTATGGCCACGACTATGCCAGATGGCCTGAAAGTCCAACAGTCGATTCCAGAGGCTTCCAATTCCAACGATACTCCTTCTCCCCATCGATCAAACGACGACGAAAACGACTTCGATAGCGAGGCCTGGGAGCCATTCGACGACGCCGACGCAGTATCCACCAACCCGCGAGGTGCATTTCAGATTACAGAAAATCAACAAGGGGGAAACAACAGCGGCAATCAGTACGAAGACGAGGACGACGGCTGGATGCGCAACCCAAACAATTCCGCAGAGATGTCAAGATGGTCGGGGCAGCCTTCAATCAAGGGCAGCTCGGAGACGGTGCGCATGTTGTTACTGAACTTCTGCATTCTCGGCATTGTGTAAGTCGACTAGACCCTTGGTTTCTTGCCACGACATCCATCACCTAGACTGACCACACCTGTCATCTGCAGTTTCACTTGGGGAGTAGAAATGACATATGGTAATCCCTACCTATTATCCCTTGGCTTGTCCAAGTCGCACACCTCGTTGGTATGGATTGCTGGTCCCTTGTCCGGGCTCATCGTGCAGCCCATTGTCGGCGCGATTGCGGACGAGTCAAAGTCAAGATGGGGTCGCAGGCGCCCCTTTATTGCTGGTGGCTCCATCATCGTTGCTCTCGGGCTGCTGGTGCTCGGATTTACCAAAGAAATCATATCAGCATTGTTCGGCGAAGGAGAGGGTGCGAAAAATCTAACTATATTCGTGGCGGTCCTCTCCATCTACGTTGTGGATTTCTCGATCAACGCCGGTACTTCTCCACCATGAAGCTGTATCGTGAAGATGGGCACTAAATTTCTGGCAGTCATGTCTGCCGCACGAAGTCTGGTAGTCGATACGCTACCCATATCTAAGCAGCAAGATGGTGCTGCCTGGGGTAGGCTAAACCCCACCTCTAGACCAACAACTTCACTGACCTTCATTATAGGAGGTAGGATGTCTTCCATTGGCCATCTGATCGGTTACGCTGCCGGCGCAGTTGACTTGGAAAAGATCACAGGCAGCTTCCTTGGTGATACGCAGTTCAAGAAGCTGACGGTCATCGCTGCTGTGAGCATTCTGGGTGCATCCGCTGTCACATGCTGGGCCGTTACAGAGCGAGTCCTGGTGGATCTGAGACACGACCCGAATCAGTCGGGAGGGAGGTTCAAGGTGTTCCACCAGATCTGGTCTACAATCCTCCATCTCCCCCCGAGGATACGAGCAATTTGCATGGTACAGCTGTGGGCTTGGATTGGCTGGTTTCCTTTCTTATTCTACGGTACTACATGGGTGGGGGAAACTTACTACCGCTATGATGTTCCAGAAGATGCGAAAAGCGGCGATTCCCTCGGCGACATAGGACGGATCGGGAGCACTGCTTTGGTCATCTACTCGTGCATTACGGCTCTTGGTTCCTGGGTGTTGCCGTTGGTAATTCGGAGTCCCGAGGATGATCACTTCACTCCTAGGCCTCCAAAAAGTATCGCTTCTTACCTAGAGAAGCTCAACAAGTATAAGCCAAGTTTATTGACGGCATGGATGTTCGGCAATGGCCTATTCGCATTCGCCCTCTCCATGGCGCCCTTTGCCACCAGCTTTCGATCTGCGACGGTCATCATGTGCATCTGTGGATTGCCTTGGACGATCACAATGTGGGCACCTCCCACGTTCCTTGGAGTCGAGGTCAACAAGCTCAGCGGCGCGACCGGGTCGAATGTCTCATATCAGCAAGTTCCCAATGGTGCCGTGGAGATGACGAGCATGGACAGTCCAGCCAGTCCGGCAGACCGACACCTTGAGAACGGCACTCACGGCCACGACGGCCTGGACAAGGCCAGCGGCTCAGGCGAACTCTCGGGCATCTACTTTGGCATCCTCAACATCTACACAACAATCCCCCAGTTCATCGGCACATTCATCAGCACCATCGTCTTCGCCGTGCTCGAGCCAGGCCAGAGTCCCGAGCTTGCGCATGGTGCTCACCCCGGCGAGCATCTCCCCACAGATGGGCCGAACGCCATTGCGGTCTGCATGTTCATTGGGGCGATCAGCGCGACGATGTCCGTCTATGCAACGCGGAAACTGAAGTACTTGTAGAACACTGATTAGAGTCGGGGAGTTCTCTTAGGTACTCGGCTTTTTGGTACGATAATTCCAAGCCGAGTTTCGGCTTGGTTTGATTTGGCGAGTTCCTAGAGAAACGAAGAGGAATGATGGTCTTTGCATTGGCGTGGCGTTGGGTGGGATCACCTGGAGCCTAAGCGAGATACCTGTTGTTGTTTTTGTATTGTATTGGCTAGAGATGCATGGCCTTAATCGTGCATGTTATAGAATATAGGTATGTCCTCTAGCCTTCGATGGAAGATCCGACTTGTGTTGATTATTAAAATAAGGCTGCCAGTCTCTTCTTTTCCCTCGGGGCACCGGGCGTTGTCTTGCAAGGAAGGCGTTGCCCCTGAGAATTCCAGCCACCCCGGACTCCTAAAAGCATGTGGTGTACGTGCCTCATCATTGCCCGTTGTGCGGTTGTAGGTATCAGATGATCAAGTGCGTTTATGTGTCTCCGATTTGTAGATAGCCTGGATTATGTAGTAGGATACCAACTTTAAGTGTGCTAAGGATCGTCGCCTCAGTCGTCTGGGCTTGTAGGGCTTTTTTTAATAAATAAAAAAAAGGACTGCCCCCACCCCCGGATTAGAATGTTGACAGAGTCTATATATATTTCTAATCTTGTCAATCCGAGATAACTATGACTAGTAATGTCCATTATTTCATAGTTATGGTTGTAACTTTTGTATAGCCTCTGTTTCAAAGAACCAGGAGTTGGTGCTATCCACGTCAAAACCAACGCGCCGTGGTTAACGTTATAGTGTTTTGGCTAATGTATAGTAGCAACCCCAAATCGTATAATAGTGGAATTGTTCTAGAATAGACTTTACCGACGATCACCGTCCAGATTCGTCTATCTGTGCAGGTATTCCAGTAATTAAGGGCCCCTAGCCACGTTTCTTGCATACATATATGTACATACATGTATGTACTCGTAGGTAGGTATGTAAGTAAGTATGTAAGCCTTTCCCAGTGACAGGGTCAGGCCCTGTTGGGTGCCCGATAAATGGAAAGATTCCCACGTGAGCTCTAGTATCAATTCATACATAAGTACTTACATAAGACGGCTTTTGGCCATGCGACGATCTGCGTGCGCAAAATGGACCACCCGAGCATATCACCTCCCCCCAACTACACCAGATCACCGGTTGACCATCATCACCCCTTTGTTCAGCAGGCCTTCTCTGCAGGGTAAAACTAGGTTTGTATTAACGGATTAGGAAAATGACCCCCAAATGTGTGGATAGCAACTGATATTCTTGTGTGTGTGTGTGTGTGCGTGCGTACATTCATGCCTGCTGGGGACCATTGACGTCTCGATTACAGCTCCAAGCGAAATGACAAAGATCTCCCCGTGGAAGCTTGAGTAAAAGTGAAATGTATCGTGTTTTTTCCCGCCCTGCCTATGTAGCTGAACATCGATTGTCTAGAAATACGATTGTGGTCATTTGCCTAGCGTCGTAGGGGAAGATCTCGGCGATGATGGGTTGTCCTTTTCGGCTTACCGATTGCCATCATTTATTTCCGCCATGCAGCTTGGTCATCGCATTAGCAACGCAGCTCACACACGGTCGACACAGTCAGGGAAACCCGAAAGTACAAAAGCCATCCAAGTGAAATCAGTGTGGGGGTTAGGAACGAAGGGAGGATCATTCTGCTGTCTCTTGCTACCACCCCCGGTTGCTGCAGTCAGCACATAGACATACTCTAGGAGTACCTTGCAGCACCCCACGTGGATCGTTCCGTGGGTACATGTAGGAAAGAAGACCCGTATGTTTGAAGGCACCTATTCGAGCGCGACGAGTCCTGCTGCAGACCGATGAGGCTTCTTGCGAATCGGGCAGCAAGGCCCGGGACGGAAGGGGAGTCAGGTGGAGAGCCTCGAGCTTTCACTACTATATTTGCAGTACCTGCTTAACGACACACCACGCTTCGTGGGGGATCTCAAGTCGGCTCGTCGAATAGGCAAAGGTGCCGACACCTATATACTGCACTATGGGAGTAGCACCATGAACGTAAGGTCGTCTGTTAAAGCCAAGCAGCCGCCAGTCGGACGGACAAGGTTACAAACAAGATATATCACAGTCACAGCCACATTGGGAGCCCTGGCGACTTTCGACATCGAGGTAGCCGCAAATGAAAAGCAGTCATGGCGTTTGCGGCTTGCAGGAGATAAAGAGAGTTGTCGATGAAATCCTGGCTGCTCGCTATTGGAGCTGGGCAAACCTCCTCCACACTTGCATGGGTGTGACGCCATTTTCGGTGTCTGAAAAGGGATCGGTCATCCAAACCCCATGTCAGCCTTAAAACCTTGGACGCGGGTATCTTATCTCTTAGGAGACGAGGCGGCCTGAAGGACGGGGGTCTAAAAGACCTTGAAAGTCTTGACAGGTGACCGGCTTGCAGTTGTAGGTACTAAGTAGGCAGGTGCAACATCATCCAGACACCAGAGCGACGCATTAGGGCCAGCTTGGTCATCCCGCGTCGAGCCAAGCCGGCGCCCATGGAGATTTCGTAAGAGGTATGCATCTATAATACATAATAACAGTCGACCCCCACGTAGAGGTCGAAAAGGGCTGTTAATCCCTTCCAGACCCTGGTTGCTGATCATGGTGCAATGCAATTGGCTGCTCTTGGAGGGGGGATCCAAGGACTCTTTGTTCCCAGAAGTTACGCGTCACCGGATCTCATGACATGGTCATCGACTCGCATTGAAGCTCGTGCCATGTTCGTCAGCCAGCCTCCAGGAAACGAAAGTGCTAAGCACTAAGGGAACCCCGTGACCAGCAGGATGAATTCGTATCTCTGACAACGCGCATACTCTGTCTCTGGCCCTCTCTCTTTTCTCAGCTGCAAATAAGCTTCTGTCAGCCATTATGCGACGATATAGCCGTTGTCTTTTCTTTTTGCTCTTCTTAGTTCATGCATGTATGCTTGTGGGTACGTACTCGTACATACAGTGAGGTCCATTAGAAGTGGGAACCCGCAAGGACTTCTTATATGTATCGATCCTGATTGGGTACTAGAGTCGCCGACTAGTATACCACTAAGAAGTAGTGGTGGTGAAGATCCAATTATTGACCAAGGACCTTGTTCTCTTGTTCTGCTATGCCAAAACCAGACATCCCTTCCATCGCCCATAGGTAAAGTACTTTTACTTTAGCTGGTGCAAACTAAGGCCATAGTTCTCTCTCTCTCTATATTTCTTGATAGGTCCTTATGTATGCATAGCCGTGTGGCCTATCCATCTATAGCACCAAACCCTCACTTGGGGCGGCCAGCTGAATGCCATACCTGTAGTTGACTCGCTCAAACCTTAAAGTTTTCTTTTTCGGGCCAAGCCCGGAGGTAGTCGGGTTGAGTGATTGCAACGAGTTCCTCCCTTCCCGGCCCCCGGTTAACTACATGGAGATAAACACCAGATCCCGGAAACTTGGATTATTAGTCCGACAGTGCTTCTATAGTACCTACAGGCCATTTCGCGATCCAAGTCCGAGCTTGGACAGGGGGCGGCCAAATCGAATTCCTCTTCGGACCACATCTCTTTAGGTTCTGGTGGCCCCGTCTCGAGAACGGCACCGCCAGACGCGCCTAAGAGGATACCCAGGGGGCTGGTCCTGTTGTTCTCCGGCCGGCCTTCATATATTGTACAGGAGCAAGAAAAAAATTTGCTGGTTAGGGACCCTGGTTCAGAGGTAGATAGCAAAGTGGAAGTTCCCGACGAGAGATTTTGCAGAGACGGATGATGCCAGGAGAAATAACCACTCTGCCGGACCCTGGAAATTTGATTTGCCCACTACTGCACTTTAGTATGTTCATGATATTTCTAGGGGATGCTGGAACAGAGGATTTGCGGGACTTGAATGGCCCTCACACCCAGTTCTATTAACCGTTTCTAGTATGCGAGCACACGGCTATATCTTCTATACAACAGGTTTCTGAATAGGTCTCCTGTACTAAGAGTAACCTAACTACAGTTGTAGGGGAAAGAGCCCATTGTTAAGGATACTTAAAGTATACAAGTCCAGATGCAGTGCTGTGTACAATGCAGAGAGAGCCGTGACGAGCGGAGGGAAGTCCGTACAGCTACTTATAATTAAGCTACTTCATAATGTACATGCGCATGTTGCAAGATGGAGTACTTAAGTAAGCTGCTGTGTGCTTGGGGATGCGAGTGGATTGTGCTCAATTCCCTGCAGTGACCGAGGCTACTGACCGAGAGGCTTCTTGACTTTCGTACTACTAGCTTCGGCGCATAGAACAGGGACCGGCCCAAGCCCTCTCCCCCCCTGCGCGCTCTGCAGGTGATGGATGTGGTGGTGGGCTTATTACCGGTTCAATGGTGGGGGCTTCCTCTCTCACACACACTCTATCTCGCAGACGTCTCCCTCTCTCTCTCCCTCTCCCTCTCTAGTAGTAAGACATCAAGGAAGGCAATTCGTGTCGATTCAGCAATGTCGCATCTTTCCCTCTACCTAATCCACTTCTCTAGGGTGTTTGTTCCTCCAGTCACCGCTCCGACTGCCCCTCAACCCACCGCCCCTCTGGAATTGAACGGTATCAATGTATCTCGGTCGGGGTAGCTCGCTGTAAGCACAGCACCCTCAGCTGAGGTAGGTGGTCCCCTCTCTCTCTCCGCCCCCCAGTTCACCCTCTTTTCCTAGTGCACATGAAGATGCGACGGATCCATCCACACCAGAATGGACTGTCGCTTTTTCTTCCAAGACGGCCATGGGCTGCTTGGAAGGAAGCACCTCGCCCACACACACACACCCCCCCTTCGCTCTGCAGTCGCCTTCCTGACCAATAGTTGAATCTTCCAGTATTCCTGTTCAACCTAGCCGTCTATTATCCGCCAAACCATTCCCGCCGCCTATTCACGACTACTCACCATTTTTACCTTCGGCCTCGCATCGCCGCCGAGAGCGCATTGCTCTGTCGCCTACGCAAACTTGCTCCAACCCATCTCTTCCCGGCCGGTGGATTCTCGCTTACTGCCTTACAACTGAGACAGGCACTCTCCAATCGGCAATTTCCCGACTGCGAGTCGGCTACGACCCGAACCGAAGAATTTGCCAATCGAGCTTTTTTCCCTTCCATTTCTTGATAATTGATTGCGTGGGGGGCAAAATTTGCTGCGAACTTTGTTCTCCCTCTCGTAAGAAGGCCGAGGCAAAGATACTTGAGAGTTGGCACGAGTGTGGGAAACGTAGCTTGAGTTAGGCTTCCGCAGTAACTGACGGGCAACGCGACAGACGGCTGTGGTCTGCGACGGCCAGAACAGTATTGACCTCGACGTGTCTATCGCAGAGCTCGCTGCGAGGGGTGTCCCAGATGTCGGTCAGGAATATGGCTATGATGGACCCAAACAACTGGAATGGGCAGGATCACTCCATGACCCCGACGGGTGAAGATGATTTCCAGCAGTTCCTCGAGCTGGGCGGAATGTCCAACATGAATGACGGGCTACAATTCGACTTTCAGGACTTCAACCCCGCGACGAACCCTCCTTCCATGATGCACCCTCACCAGGGCCATCATGATCATATGGATACTGCAATGAGCGGTACAGAGACTACAGGCATCATCGCCAGTAGTAGTATGCCAGTGCCGACCCAGATGATTCCAACCACGTCGGAATCAGCAGTTCCTACCGTTCCCTCGCAGATGCTTGCTTCCCAACACCCCAACTCCGGCGATGCTCTCTCCGAGCTTGACGCTCAGATCCAGTTTCTACAGCATCAGCGGATGCAAGAGCAGCACAGGCAACTCCAGGAGCAAAGGATACATTTCGAGGAGCAGCAAATCAACTTCTTTGCTCAGCAGCAGCGGAATATGATCCCACCCACTCCTCAAAGTCTTGAGATGCATGCGTCGAATCACTTTTACCCACAACAGCAGCGATCGCAACAGCAGCAGCAGCAGCAGCAGCACCGGCCGGGCGACCAAACCCCCCAAAACTCGCATGGAATGTTTGATCGCTACCCTCGGCTGAAGGACCAATCAGACGTATGCTGAATTACTCCCTTGGAAAGTTTGAGAACCACTACTAATCCTTGAATAGATGGCCTTCACGCCGCTGGTATCCCCGGCGGTTACGCCGTTGGACACTCAGTTCTCAGTAGAAACACAGTACACAGTGCCTGGGGCCTACTTCAGCCCTCTCACCTCGCCCGCTCTACATGCTCAGAATCCCGAGTCGTTGCCGAACTTCGAGCAAACCCAACATGGCTCCACCGCCACGAATTCCCCCGTGGAGATGGATCTGGAGTCCAGTACCCCTCCCCCTAGCGCAGTCGAGCTCTCGAAGAAGGTACGACAGAAGACGGTGAACAAGGCAAGAAAGTCGGGCGTGAGACAGTCTCCTATAGTGAAGCCACATCGGAAGAAGACGGCTTCAACTCCGGTCATGAACGCACAGGTTCTGAGCGAGTTGGCCGAAACGCTGACGGAGCGAACGACTGTCAAACCCGCTCCTGTGTCCACGGCCTCGACAGAGGACTCGGAGAACGCGTCGGTATCGCCGGAAGCTTTATCAGAGATGCCACCTCCGCCAATTCCTCAGCCAAGATCCGCTCGGCAATCGCCTTACATTCAAGCTCAAAACAGCAGTACCCCGGCTCCCCATGCCGT
Organism: Apiospora pterosperma; assembly: GCA_019976485.1. Classification (NCBI taxonomy): domain Eukaryota; kingdom Fungi; phylum Ascomycota; class Sordariomycetes; order Amphisphaeriales; family Apiosporaceae; genus Apiospora; species Apiospora pterosperma. The sequence goes on from JAFBMP010000009.1 coordinate 957,180, forward strand.
GCCCGCGACATTGAATGGTGGTGCCTCGCCAGCAACGCCAGCCTCGCTCTTCAGGATATCCCCCAAAAACAAGTCAGCCGATTCCAGCAACCCCGGACAGATGGCATCGGAACATATCGAGAATTTCGAATTACCTGAATCGGCCAATTTCCCGAAACCACAACTTCCGCAAATCAACACGCAACCGGACTCGGCATCACCCGACTCGGAGGCTAGTAGGAGCTCAACTCTGCAACCATTACCATCGCCCGTTTTCGCTCGTCCCTCGCAACCATCATCGGCCACCGCGAGTCCGCAGTTAACCCCGAAACTGTCGGCTAGTTCGCGCAAAACACCACTTCTGGCGGCTCGGACAAGCCGTAAGCGAGCGAGCGTCAGCTCGGTACAGGTCTCACCCGCACTTCTACCCAGGATATCACCTAATATCAAGCCACTGCTGCCCGGCACCCCGGGGCTCTCAGCTGAAGATACTGCGTCGCGCTTGTTGACTTCGAAGTCAAATTACCAGAACATTCTCGAGGGGAACACAGTACCCGGCGTGTCTTATCCAAGTGAGCTTTCCACTAATCTCACATCGAAACGAACGTCGCACAAGATTGCCGAGCAAGGCCGACGGAACCGTATCAATTCGGCACTTCAGGAGATTGCCACACTACTCCCGAAGAGCGTTATTGCGGAAAAGAGGGAAGAGGAAGGGGAGAGTCCTGGCAGCGACAAGAAAGAAGCTAAGTCGGCCAATGCCCCGAATAGCAAGGCGAGCACGGTAGAGATGGCGATAGTGTACATCAAACAGCTACAACAAGAAGTAGCAGACGCCAACAAAAGGGCCGAGGAGGCTGAGAAAAGGTTGGCGGCGACATGATAGAATAAGCTGTTCCCATGTTTCGGCCTTGATCGGCTATATATGCAGGGACCGGAATTAAGGGGCAAAGGTAACGATCACAGAACATGGTGCGTGGGCACGCTGGCGTCGGCGTTGATGACATTGATGAGAGGTTCTAGCCACATCATACCAGGAGGTATATATCGATGACATCCGTTCGCGGCAAGTAAGTGGGAGGCGAACTAACTGCATTCTCGAATTGGCATGTGTACATAAAGACCACGTATATCCATTTTGGCGTCTTTTACGGGTTTGATATGGGGCCATGATACTATACAAACGAAAGCTTAATGTGTAAGCAACCGAGTGTCCGTCATTTGAGACTCTCTGTTGAAAAAAATAGAAACACGTATCTATATGTATAGATTATGATATGATATATGATAAGAGACTATGCAAGCTGGTGAGGCAAAATGAAAAGCCCTCGGTGTGTCCTGCCTGGAGGGGGGCTGTAGGGGATGTCCGTCTATCGTGTCTGTACCCAAGACGAGTGTCGCCGACCTACACTACTGCATTTCTCGTCCAGGAGCATTTTATTCCGAGCCTAATCAATTTTAAGGGGACTGCTATTTGCTGGTTTGCAACCAGCGCGCACCACCGCAAGCATAGAAGACAAGGGGCGAGGGAGAGGGGGTTGGCGGCTGGACGAGATTTAGCAGGCGGAAGGCCCGGCGAGATTTTGGACCAGAATAATAATATAAGTAGACGTTGGCCGGTATATTGTTTACCATCTCGATCAAGAGCTACGGAAAGAAGTGAGGTCTCGCTCAGTAATCCAAGGTGGAACGGGAAGAGAGCGAGGGAGGGGTTCCGAAGCCGTGCTGATCATGCGTGGCTGGTTAATGTACCTCCTAGGAGGCAACTATATGCCTAACGCGCCCCGTGCGGATATCCTTCAGGGATCCCAGCCTGCTGATCTCGGCCCGCAACCACGCCAGCACCTCGCCGTAGCCGGCCTGCTTGCGGCCCAGGACCTGCAGGAAGGCATGGTAGGCAAGCCAGGCGACCTCGTTCCTGCGCACGTCGCAGACGTAGCCCGGATAGCGGGCGCGGCGGGCCTTGCTCTTGGCGAGGAGGAAGGCGACGTCGACGAGCCTGGCGACGCCGCGGGTCACGAGTTTCTTGGCCCACGGCCTAGCGGCGGCGGAAGAGAGACAGCGCGCGTAGGCCCAGCCTTTGGCGGCGGTCTCGACAAAAGCCGAGAACAGGTTCGACAGCACCGTGGCAGCGGCGTTGTGGGACGTGTCGAGGAACATGAGGTGGCTCTGGATCTTGAAGGCGTTGAGGAGCTTGCGCTCGAACGTCTGGCCGGGGACGCGCGTGAATTCCACCGTCAGCGAGTTGTATAACGCGCTGCCGCTGCCCTTATTGCTTTTGTTGGGGGGTCCTTCCTGCTGCGCTTTGCCTTTGTTGCTACGCTTCATGGCGGTGATACTTCGTCCCCTCTCTCGGTCTTTGGTTATGTCTAGAGTCTTGCTGTTGATGAGGGTGCCGCAGTAAGGAAAGGCGTTGCTGCTCTTTTCATCTAGCCTTGATACCGGGGCTAGATTGACTTCGAGATCAAAATTTACGAGGGTCTTTGCAGGGTTGACCTCCACTCCATACTCCGGCACGCCCTGATGCATCGTCTCGACAAAGCGTGCGGCCTTGCTCTGATCCGTCGTGATGAGGAGAAAATCGTCGATGAGGCGGAGAAGCAAACAGTCGTCCGAGTCGAGGAACTTCAAAACGTGCATCTCGAGATCGGCATAGAAGTAATTACACAGTATAGACGATAAGACGGAACCCTGCGGAATGCCTTTCTTCTGCCTGTAGAACTTCTTGCCGATCTTGACGAGATTTTGTTGGACGTGAGAAGCAACGAGTTGCAGTAACTCGCTGGTGTCGTATTGTTTCTTGACGACACTGTCTATGAAAACGGTGTTTCTCTTCTGCGTAGCCTGCTGGGCCTCTAGCACCTGAAGGAATGTGCTCGTGTCGTGGTCCCGGAGTGCGGTCGACAGCCACTTCCGCGCGGGTTTTGATTTGGCCACCTTGTTGCGACCCGTGGGGCCTCCCAGCTTATTTCCGGAGATTTCTGCGTGCTTTGAGATGCGATAGTTGCGTTGCTGTGGAATAGAGGCCAGTAGACCGACAATCGCCGACTGGGGGATGGTATCGAAAGCCGACTGGACATCCACCTTGGCAAAGTATAGGGGTTGTGCCGACCGATGCACATTCGACTTGAACTCTTTTACTCTCTGATAGATATCACCCACCGAGAACATAGTGGCTCCTAACTTTGTAGGGTTCATAGACTGTGACGGTCAATCAGTTGGACTGTTCAATAGATCAACGTTTCCGGGTTTGAACAAACCTTCTCCAATTGCAGCATGGTGTGCACAGGACCGAGTATGGTGTTGATACTCGGACCTAGTATCTTGCTGTTGCCCTTTGTGACCATTCTCCTCCGCAAGTTCATTATCGGACGGATGCTGCTTTCTTTGGGCAGCAGTCGCACCTGGCTGAAGCCAAGGCGGCGAGAATCCAGTATCTTCAGAGCCGCATCGATACTCACCTCCTCAAACATCTTCGACTTCACCGCCGCCATGGCAGGTTCTGCGACATATTTCCAGACATCGTGACGAAAGAAGAACAGCTGATATTTGTGCGTATTGGACTCGGTAACATAAAAGTTGCTGCGTATCAGGGGTATCAGGAGAGAATCAAACACGTAGTACAGAAATTCGTGAAAAAGTTCAAGTCTCTTTTGGATATCGGTTTGTGACGTCTTGCGAAGCAACAGTCTTTCGGGTGCCAACCAGCCAATGTCGGTGACCTGTACGTTGTCAGCACCTTTCTTTCCTTTGCGGCTTGATGGCGCTGTACTGTACCTTCATTCCTTGGATCACTTCATGGAGACACATGCCCTCAAATCGTCTTAGATGGATGAATTGGTCAACCTTCCTCATTGCCACATTTTTGTTGTGTTCCTGGGCAGGTCCAGTACCCCAAAACTCGTCAGGGACGAGCTTGGACAAAACGGATTGACAGAAGGCAGAGACCTGCGACACAGGACTGGAGAGCTCGATGAGCGTCTGCTTAGAGGATAAAGGGGGTTGCGGCTGAAGCTTTCTCTTCACAGTTTTGCTCTCATATCCTTTTGATGATTTGGGGGTCTTGTCACGACGAACGTGGCCTACTTCCTTGCGATCGAGACCGTCATCCACCTACTTATCATAAGCATCTATTCATAGGGGGCCTGAGCCAAGACGTACTGGACAGTAGTGTTGAAGCATTTTGCTATACGAGCAGCGAGAGTGCAAAATTTGTAATTTTCGTACGAGCTCTCTCACTTTGCCTCTCAACCGCTTTGGGTTCGCCGTCTTGCGTCGCATTTCGGTGCCAGCGAGCTCGCCAAACTTGTCATGGATCTCCTGTTCGCGAAGAGTATAGTCTTTCAATCTCTGAGAAGTTTCCGAGAAGTTGACTTTGGAGTTGAATACATTGTGTAGTCCGTATTGTCGAGGGAACATGTACATCATAATCCTTAGGGTATTGGCATCATTTCTACTTGCCAGTGCGACCGAATCGCTCGTGGATTCCGAGTCGGGGTTTGCGTATGGCGAACGGTTCAGAACATCTACAGTTCGTTAGAGAATCCGCTTTTGAACGGGATATAACCTACTCACGAATGTGTCTCAGCCCGAAATGTACGAGGCCGCGGGCATTCAAGGCAGGTCTGGCATACAGCATCCGGTTACGGACAAAGTTGATATCTGTAGTCGAGCGCTGGAGACCAGTCAATGCTTTTTGTGTATCTTCATGACTTGTTACCAAGAGCTCGGTGTCATATAATGGTTGTCCTATTATATACTTAGCATTGCCGAAGAAGTTTGGATTCTAAAGGAGCTGACCACTCATCTGGTAGTAGTTTCCCTGACACGATCCAACGGACAGAAACATTGCAGAGTCTAGAAGCAAGTCCATCATTATACGGTCCCCCGAGTTACCCAATAGCTTGAGAATTTCAGGCCAGGGGCTCTGTTTCAACAGCTCGACCCTCTGATTTGGGTAGATAGAGAATAGGCCAGGTATATTAGCTGCATGGTTTCCGGACTGCGCGTGTAATCGAGAGCTGTGATCTCTCCGGAAACCATCACAAAGCAGGTGCTTTGGCCATGTGCCTCTGTTCTTGGTTTTGGAAAACAGCATCCAGATAACAAAATCCACAATCTGTTCACCGTATCAGCTCAGCGGCCTCAAAACACGGCGCAGTTCTGCCCAGACGGACGCACCTCAGACTGCGAGAAGCGTGCTCCTGCGAGTCCATCGGATAGGGTCACATAGGATTCGTCGCCCCTCTGAGAGAAGGTCTCCCATTGCTCCCACCGTTTGTCTGGGATGCATTTGGTGTGCTTGGCTACACCAACTAATGTGGTGTCAAGCACTCGCCCTACAGCCCGGTCTATGTCAGTAGTTTCGTCATTGGAAACCTCTGTGCTAGATCCGGTCAACGCAATCTTCTTCCTTCTGATACGTGATGTGGCTGGGAGCTTCAACAGAACATATTCGCGTAGTGTGAGCAGCTGTGGGTAGTATTGATCCAGTACAATATGCTTGACAGGCGTCAGCGCTGTTGGCTCGCCGGGGCCTTTCCCATGTGTGTGCTTAATTTTCTTGGCCAGAGGCTCTTGAAAAGCATGCTGCTGGGTGATGTGGCCTTGCTTGCGTTTTTTGGTTACAGGCATCTTGTTTGTTCTAATGTTGCACTTGCATCACGGCCGTCGCCATTGGGAGAGTCTGGCCCTGCCACACAAAGCAGGCCCCCTGTTTACATGGCAACTGGAGTCTCGGACAGGTTGTTTCGACTGCCGCAGTGCTGGAAGTCGCTGAAGGGCATTTGGCAGCTCGGCGTTTCGTTTCTTTTCAAAAATAAATATAGAGCTCTGAATCAAAGATTGTGTGCAAAGTCGCGATTGCAGCTGCAACTGCGATCAATAGCGTGGAATTGTCATTGAAGGTTTGAGACGCGGGTTGAGATGTTGGACGCGTTTCCTTGACTAGTGAGATGGAGGGGCCCACTGATGAGCAGCTATTTAGGTTAGCCGCTCTTGGGAACCCAAGATTCATCTAATTCTCAATTTTGTTTATCTATCTGTACTCACCAAAGTGGTTGGGGGACTTGGAACTTGGAACTTGTTGAGCACCGAAGTCAGGAGTGTGTGTACTTATAATACATACATGTCCAGTCCGCTCAAGCAAGCGAGCAAGAGTGAGCTGCTTGGTTTTCCCATGCTTCCGTTATTAGTAACCTACACCCTTGGACCCGTCGGTCGAGTGACGACTAAACTGTCAAAGTCCTCTGCAGACAGAGACAGCTGTCACCCAGTCGTTGCTTCAGGTAAAATGGGGGATGGCGGAAATGGTATTTTGCTCCGCGCCCCGTGAGATCTTGGCTCAGAGATAGAGAGAGAGCGGCAATGTGAGTACTAAGTCTTATCGGCAAGTCTTGATGCCCTACCGGGTATAGGCTCCACTGAGCTAGGGCAGTCCCGACACGTTATACACAATCAATGAAATACGATTATGCGGAGTACTTTGCCTGACCCTACGTGTACGTATGTAGTAGTAACACCGATGATGAGGCCGCCGTTGATCAGCCGCACTTTCGATATACACCATATACCATGTAACGTGAAAGGCAGTTCTTCATATACAATCGAACCATCTGCGAGCCCAAGTCGATAGTCTGCTCCATAGTGGGATAGATAAGGCCCGGTGAAGCCCAGAAGCCCAACCAAGCTCGTGAGGCCGGTTGTTTGGACCACTCACGATGCCTTCTCCATGTATGTATATACATGTGGACGTTGATGATAGGCAGTTTGCAGATCCTGCCACCTGCATGGGCCTGCCCGCCTTTTAAGGTTGGGCGCTCTCAGTCTCCAAGAGACACTCCATAAGTACCTAACTACGCTAAGAAAACGGCCTTTGTAGACGGACACAGACGGTTGGGTGTCTTTCAACCTAACCTGAATCTAAGTCGAATGAGAGACATGTTCAGTTGCTCATCTACAGAGTCGAATGCTGATTGGGTTACTTAAGCATACCAAGTGGCTGAAACCATGACGTCTGGGGCGCACGAGCGAGGCTCGCAGGCTCGACAACATCCATTCGATTCGTCTGAAGACATCAGAACAGATACGGGTGGGCGTGCGCAGGTGCATACGAAATGGACGAGCGCAAAAGGGGACTGTCGAATAGAACCCGAAGACTCGAGGGAAGACGAAACAGCCTGGCACGAAATTCCAGCGCGATCCCACCACCCCATGCAATGAGACTCGAGCGACACAGGAATAGGTAAGAACAAAAAGAAAAAGCCAAAGAGTAGTGAAATAAGATTGCACAGCAACATCCACGAATCCTCATACAATTCTGGACTATTCGAGGGAAGCAGGAGGAAGGATTAGGATGTCTGGCACAATATCAACCCTACCCGTACCATTGCACCGAAGAACCGGCAGACTAGTCCGTCCGAATAGGTTGACTGCTGGACAAATGAAGGAACACTTTGGGGATGCTAATAGGCGCGGCATATTTGTCGAAACTTTCGATACGCCAGGCCCCACCCCCAGTACCTGGTTGGATGGATGGACAAGGTAATTCGGATTATTACTTCTCATGTACAGCCACTAAGGAAAACCGGCCCAGACACGCCAAGCCGCCAACACAAGGACAGCTTCTTTCGGAGAGGGCGCCCGGCTTTCACCACTATCAACAGTAATACCAGCACGAACCGCTCCCAGGCACCCTTACTTTATCCAGGATCTTTGACGCACGCCTTCTCCTGGACACATAACACACGCTTATGTACGCTGCCGGGCATTCGCCAGCATTTGTGCCCCTGTTGTGTGACTAAAAAAGCACTTGGCTACACTTTGCGACTTTTGCCTATAGGAATCAATCCGCCCATGCGTGTGTATATGCATGGATGCGTACATGGCTTGAACGAAGGTTTGTGGTGTGCTCCGGCCAGTTTCCATGGCTTGCGTGGATAAGAGATACGGACGACCATCCCGCGGTCAAACTTGCCTTGGTATCCATAATCGACCAGGCGCAATATGAAAAGAAAGAAGTGAGGGGCGACAAAATAAATTACTCATCTATACCAAAGCAATCCAAGCTGCGAGGGTCTCATGAGAAGTCTTCTTACATAACGAGCTGTCTATGAGCATGAATAGCAGCAATCCATGCCAGTTCTCAACGGTTGATTCTGGTGAACGGTCCTGTATGGTATTGTACATACCGCAGGTCAGTCTTCAGGTCAACCTTCAGGTCAACCCCGGCCTTTTTCTTCGCCCTCATACTAGGTTAGTGACTGCTAGTGTACGTTGTACCTACCTTGCCCTTGACACGCTCCTGCGTGCCAGCAAATCATTGCTTTTGCGAACTGGGATATTTCTTGCTCGTCGACCAATTGCTTGCACCACCCTTTTCGTAAGTCTTGCAAATCTTGGTTACATGCGCAGTGCATACCCAAAGGATACTACCTAGCTACCTCGAGGAGGCAGTCAAGAACCAAACATATCGTTCCAACGTTGACGTCTAAACGAGATTGGAGAGATTGAGAAGGAAAAAAGTGACTGATGACTGTTTATCGCTACCGTTTTCTGCTTCCCACACCTACCGACTACGCCTCCCCCCCCACTGCCGACGAAAAAGCCTCCACCAGTCGCAGTAACTCGTCGCTTCTTCTTACTCAACCTAACCAACTAGCCTCGAAACGAGAAAGACGCCAGCAGAACAGCTTGGACGCTCTTGTATGGATCCGAGCATAGTAGATGGCGCGAATGCCTAAAGCTCCTGTTGAATTATCTCCCTGAAACACCATTCCAAAGATTGGCGAATCAGCCTTATACCATAGATTCTACGAGGACATTTACGCTGTCCCCTGCATTCCGTGCCCAATCTAACGTGCGAACCCTGCCTGCCGCTCGCCAGACGCCAGTCCCTGCAGCCATCTTGGGTCGACCGCCAGAGGGGGAAAGAGACTTTATGTTGCCGTTGGAACCTGAAAGCCTAGGGTGATGCCACCACTAGAGAATGGAGGCCGGCAACCGTGACGAGGAGGACCGATTCTTTGGACCGTCACACCCACTGAGCTCGGCAGACCGTCCCTTCCAACCTCAATCACCGAATCGAAGCCACGATCACTACTCCCATCACTACCCCCAGCACCACCTCGACGACCACAACCACTACGATTACGGCTACGACCAGGAACACCGGCATCGCTTGGACCAACACCATTGCTCTGACTTGGATGTCGCAGGAGAGGGCTCTGATATAGACATTGACGCCGCCCTTGCATCCTATGCTGCAAACAATCACCAGGCCGCGCTTGCCAATGCGAACCTCACGAACAACGATACCCTAAATCCTCATGGCACCGCCGAGCCTGATGATTTTTACAAAGGCTTCCATGCAGACTACGGCAATCTGATGGCGTCGACGATGCTGCCTTCCCAGAGGCACCACCCGGGTACTGCCTCTACTTCCTCACAACCACGATCACCCACGTCAAAACGCACCATCACTGGCATTGCCACTTCAATCCCCTCACCTGCTGCACGGGCTGGGGCCGGCAGTAGAAATGGAGGAACCAGGTCTTCGCAACGCTCCGTCTCTGCGCCAGTAGAAGAGCCGCACGTCGATGCAAAACCCAGTTCGAAGCCCCCAGCATCTTTTGGTGGGAAGCAACCGAGTGTCAAAGACCTGAAGAAGCGCTTCGATCAGAATAACACCGCGTATACGAGTAATAACAGCACCAGCACCCCGCGAAAAACCGGCATTCCACGTGTTCCCGCTCGTGAAGGTTCACAACCATCAACGCCATCGAACTACCGTGGTGTGGGCGGCCCATCACTCACGAATGGCGCAACGCCCTCTTCGATCTCACGTTCCGCTACATCGCGTGAAGCAAACCGCGGTGGTGCACAACAGTCGGCTTCTGCGACACGCACGACGCAGAGAAATAAATATGTTGCCGAGGACCATATGTCGAGCAATTCACAGTCGTTCGCAAGCCGGATTGCAAAACCACGGGCCCCAAACAACTCCCACCACATGACGTCCAAGTCAATGAACAGCTTGTCACCAACTTCGCCTACGATCCCCACGGATGCCCTTCCTGTGCCTACACCCTACCACAGCAACAGCAGCTCTGACAGGCCTTTACTTTTTGGTGAACTGCCCCCTGGGGAGAATGATGCGGCAGCTGCTGGTTTTGGGATCGAAGGTGTACGGCCGAGGCGGACGTCGGAATCCAATATACATCCTCAGAGTTTGTCGCAATCCAGGTTCGAGTCGAGTTCTCCGACAGATTGGTACAGAAATGCCAACGGAACCAACGAGAGGAATAAATCGCCTACAAAGCTTACAAAAGCTCACCATGTTCGAGCTCACAGTGATCTTGTAGGTATAAAGTCGAGCCAGTCATCTTCACGAACACCTCAAACTTCAAGGTTCCAGCAACAGCCGGCCCCCTCTCCGGACTTGCCACAATCCACCTCGGCAACATCGAAATTGCCGATATCAATACGAAAACCAAACAGCCCTGCTTCTTCCACTACTACCAGCCCTCCGTTCTCCAGATCCAACTCTCCGAGTACGTACAAGAGGCCGTCAACAAGGACGCAAGGCAAGCTTGCCAAAACGGCAGTAACTGGAGCGGCCGCGTCGACTGCGAGAGCGAAACAGACCGCACCTCACGCGACGAGCAAGAGGGCACCAGGCGCGGCTACTTCTAATGGCAGCACGAGGTTAAACGCTTATATTTCAGCACCACCGCCAAAACTATCTCCGCCCTTACGAAGTTCCCGGCCCCGGCAGCCAGTATCTGCTGCCACTACGACTAGCTCGCGCATGAGAGCTGCCGAACGGGGACGGTCGCCAAATAAAGTAGATCCCAGGGCCGGGTCTAGGCAGAACAACAATGAGCTCCCACGGAGAAGGAAGCTCTCGATGGGTCCTATCGACTTCGAGTCTCGCCGGGAACAGATCAAGCTCTCGTATACGAAGAGTATACGGGAAACTGAAGCAAAAGCAGCGGCTAGGAGAGAGGCAGCAGCGGAGAAAGAAAAACAGAGGAAGGAAGCAGAGGCTAGAGCACGTGCAGAAGCTGAAGCGAAGGCTGTAGCGGAGGCTGAAGCTCGTGTCCAAGCTCAAGCTCAGGTTCAAACGGAGGCGGAGGCGGAGGCGGAGGCAGAAGCTGCTGCCGATATAGAAGCGATTGCTGAAGCAGACAAGACAGCTCAAGAAGAAGCTGCAAGGGCAGCCGAGGAGGCGGAGGTAGCTGCCGCGATTGCTGCTGTTCAAAGACAACAAGACCAAGAACGAGAGCAAGAGGCTTTGGCTTTGGCATTGAGTGAGGCCCAAAGAGAGGAAGAGGTGCGAGTTGAAGAGCCAGCCGATGATGCGCCTTCGGCTGTAGGTGAAGTGATGCCTGAACAGGTAGCACTCGTCATTACTACAAACTTTGAAAATGCTAAGAGGGAGGAAGCAGTGGACAAGGCTGGACTTACGAGGGACTCGCCAACTCTGGGGATACCTGGCAGCTTCCCAATGGGCTCTCCCCAGTTTCAGGACGAAGCACCTCTATCCGCGGTGTCCAATACGACCGAGTTTGATGGCGAACCACAGACGGAGCCGCCACTTCGACAAACGCCACTATCTCCAGAGCCCCCAGCCACTGACAATATTGGGATTCCAGCGCCTCAAATCCCGTTTCTCGAAACGCCGGGCTATAGGTCTCCTTTCGAGGATCTGCCGCCAGATGACGACACTGTGTCGTTCCAGATCTCATTGGATCCGGCATCTCCTGCGAATGCAGCTGAGCCTACGCCAACCCGTAGCGATTCCAGTACGGACCCAGATGTCCCAGGCTCGTACAAGGACGATGAGTATGTACCGCAGCCTTTCACTGCTCTAACGTACGAGACGAGGGTTACGATAATCGGCAGGGACTCCGAGTTTCAGTCTAGACCAAATGAGACTGCTCCTGCCCCAATCGTGTCCGAACATTTACACCAGACCGACCGTCAAGTAGAGGCAGGGCCCTCAGATTCTCCTGCTCCTGAACAGAAATCTCCCCCTATTGGCGAATGTGATACTACAGTTACCTCATTGAGTGAAGGCTCCGGCGATCAAGAGAGCGGGCTCACAAAGCTCGAGGAATACTACGTCGGTCCTAATGTTGCCGACTCGGCAGCCCAACTGCGCAACTCCACATCAAGGACATCAGTTCGAAGTCATAACCGGACTTGGTCGATGGAAGAACCTCTTGCTGAGCCCCGATTCTCGCTCGAGACGCGAAGGACTTTAGAGACAAGACCAAGTCTCACAGTACCCCGAAACTCGGCATCTACCAAACGCGCGAGCCAGAATACCGTTTGGACGGATTACTCTATCGAGAGCAGGGGCGACTACCCTCTGTTTTCCTCCCAATTTCCCAACCGCGACTCTGTTTCGGAGACGGAATCGCAGTCGCATGTGGTGCAGTTCGACCAGGACTCGAGGACATACCCGTCAAGCCGGGGAACTTCACCACATGGAAGCTATCGCGGTCTCATATATGACGACCAGCCGCAGCTTCCTGAACTCGATACTGGAGGTGGCTTTCTCGTGGACTATATCACTCGTAAGAACAGTGTCCCTTACCCAGTGCCTGTCTTACCAGACCACTCTCCTCCCCCGCCACCAGAGGATGCTACGTTCCCGGACATCATGAGCTCTGCACCGCCAAGCGACTATTTCAACGACGACACCAGGCCCAGCAGCTACCTGCATGGCGCTCGGGATGATCAAAGTTCATTTTCAATGTCGAGACCGCAGAGCGAGAACTTCGACCAACCTGCGTCTACGCCTCGCTCGGTTGATCAAGGCTCTTTCGAGACTACTGAGGGGAGACTCCGCCTAGATAGTCAGACGACTCTCGCAGAAAGCATCGACCAGAGCGAAGCTACCGCCGGGCTCTCACCCCAGGAGAAGAAGAGGCTGTTCACACGCCTCGAGACTATAAAGGAGTTGGTGGATACTGAAGCTTTTTTCATCCGCGACATGAACATCGTCGAGGAGATATACAAGGGGACTGCGGAGGCGTGCCCAAAGCTAGACGACCAGACAATCAAGTTAATATTCCGGAACACGGATCAGATCATCAGCTTTCATTCGACTTTTCTGGCAGAACTCAAAGAGGGCGTATCTAGTGTATACATCCCTAAGAGCCACAGAGCGAAAGATTCGTCATTACTCTCAGACGGCACAGCGTCGTCTATCGGAACAGGGTCCACCAAGGCAACAAGTCACCTCAGCGACTCGAAAGATCGAGAGACATCCCTTGGGCCCATATTCACGCGCAACATGGAGAAGATGAAGACCACTCATGAATCTTTCCTCAAGAACAGTGACCATGCAGCGAAACGGCTGATCCAGATCCAGGAAGATCCAACTGTAAAAGTATGGTTGAACGAGTGCAACGAGGTCGCAAGGGACCTGACGAAAGCCTGGAACCTGGACTCTTTGTTGATCAAGCCGATGCAGAGAATCACAAAGTACCCCAACCTTTTGATACAGCTACTTCATGAAACGCCACCGGACCACCCAGATCGGCTTGCTCTAGAATCAGCCAAGGGTGCACTTGAAGATGCAATAGACGAGATAAACAAGACCAAGAAGAACTTTGAGTTGGTCGGTCAGATTGTCGGACGAAAACGTAAGGAATCCGACGTCCGTGCTGGATTTGCCAAGGCATTTGGCAAACGCGTCGACAAGCTTCAGTCGACAAACCGGCCACCAGAGGATCCAGATTACCTCAAGCTCCATGAGAAGTTCGGTGACGACTATCTTCGGCTACAGGTAGTGCTCCGTGATGTGGAGTTTTACACACGTCAAACAGCTACTTATGTCCACGAATTCCTGCAGTATCTATCTTCCATGGAGCTCGTCATGCGCCTCCAGCCCTCGCCACATCCCGAGATAGAGAGTAAATGGGTTCGTTTCAATGTGTCCATGAGAGATATCGAAAAAGTTGCATTAGAGCAACACGTACGTATCCACCTTCCCCCAGCCTGCTGAGTGATTGGAGAGCGGTGCTAACCGCCATATAGCTCTCGCAAGTGCGGAAACAAGTCATTGAACCCTTCGAGCTTGTCATTAAGGCCTACGGAAACCCATCACTGGCCATGAAGAAGCGAGCAAAGCGGCGTCTCGACTACGAGAAATCAATCCAGCTCAAAAAGGGCGGCAAGAAACTGGATAAGCAGCTGTCTGAATGTGTCGAACAGTATGAAGCTCTCAACGAGGCCTTGAAGAAGGAACTGCCAAAACTTTCAGCGTTGACAGAAAAGGTCGGGAACATTTGTCTCGGCAATTTCGTCAACATCCAGACACATTGGTACTCGATTTGGAAAGAAAAGGTCAAGGTTGTGCTAGATGAACAGCAGGTACCGGAGCTCTCCGAGGTCATCACAACGTTCCAGCGAGATTTCAAGTTCCAGGAAGACCAAATGGGCCAACTTACCATTGCCAACCCGACCTCGCGAGGCCGTACGTCCAATGCTGGTAGCACAGATGGTTCGGGACCTAAGTTGCGTTCGAGGCCCTCGGAGCTTTCCTCTGCTTCCACGCGTGGTCGGGGTCTATCGATCAACAGCGATGTAGCCCCTACCATACCTACGCCGGATTTCGCTCGGCGTAACAGTAGCCAGCTCACGATGTCGCCCACTCAGGTCTCAATCCCCAGCCCTCACTCCTTCTACTATAGGGACTATTACGCTGGCATCAACGGTCACAGCCGCGGCAATTCAGGGTCGCCACACACAGCAGATGTGTCCACACACCCTCGGCCACCTGCTCCTGGCTCGACAAGGCCAGGCACTGGGCAAAGCTACGAATCTAGCGTTGCACCAAGGCAAAGTTCAGAATCGAGTGCCCATGCGCGACCCTACCAAAATGCCGCACACCCACCCCAGGGCCCATCTACATCAGAGGCTCAAAGGTATTCGGGTTTATTCCACTCGGCGCTTCCATTGCCAGACGGGCCAGAGAAAGCCGTGCGGGTATCGCGAGCGTCTTCTCGTGCTTCTTCCCGCGAGAGACAGCCCATCAACGGCTACAACGTACTATGGCTAGCTGCGTCCCTCTTCGAATTTAACATCGAAACCACCAAGCATGAAGCAGGGTACCCTTACCTCACGTACCAAGCTGGAGAAGTACGTCTCGTCTCGCATTGATTCACTCGGCAGCAAGCTAACAGAATGCAGATCTTTGATGTCATTGCCGAGAAGGGCGAGCTATGGCTTGCCAAAAACCAGGACGACCCGAATAATCTGGTCGGCTGGCTCTGGTCTAAACACTTTGCCAAACTGGCAGATGACTAGACCTTTTACACACACGAACGACATTCGACCAATCTTTCTTTGCACGCTCTGATAGCACTATACCCACCTCATCACTGGATAACTTGTAGTTTCCTGAGAGATGGGAGTTCACATCATTCTACTTTCGATACCAAAGCCTTTGGGTGGCAAGTTCTTCTTTCTTCACAACTGTCACCCGTGTACAAGACCATAACGAGACGGCCAACAGCATCGGCGCCCTTACATTTTTTTTATCGTATCATAATTCTTTTTTTTTTAAGTGTATGCAAGGCGTGGGGAGAACATGGGCGTTTTCAGGTCTGCTTCTTCCTGACCGAAACGGCATATGACTGTACGAACAACGTCTGACGGGGTTTATGAGTAACTACAAATTCATTCTGGCGGACGTAAAAGCAGACTCGAAGGAGGGGACAAAACGACCGAAAGAAAGCAAAACAACGATTCGCGATGAATGAAAAAGAGGTTGGTCGATCAGTGGTTTTTATTTGGGCGTGCCTTCTACTTTGCTTTCGTTTCGAATACCACCTACCTGTGCTACGGAGCGATGGGTAGGGTCTCTTGCAGGAATTCTTTTTCGGCTTGATGGAGCACACCTGGGTGGTCAGTCTTGCGGCCAAGTTGGGGCAGTGTCTTCTTGTATTCCTCTGCTTCTCTGATGGGACTCCTTTCTTGTTGCACGGCCGCTCTGCTTATTTTAAAAAGGCATTGCCTGGCTTTTAGGGGTATTCCAGCTCTGGGATGGGACTGGCGGGATCCTGGGATGGGATGACAGAGATGGAGATGCCGCGGGGGAACTGTCTGCGTTCGTTTACTTTGGCAGCTAGCATATTCCCTCAGCTGGGACTTGTGTGTGTTTGAAACAGAATCCTCAGGCAGCCTCGCAGCAGAGACGCAGGAAAGAGAGTTAGTTATAGTACATAATTATAGCCCGATGTTACTTCTAGGTACGTTTGATCAGTCATAGGACCTGATGTGCATCATGTTGTCCTGCATTATGCACCACTCCCATTGCTATAGATAACCAACCCCGTTTCGATCTTCCGGGTGCGGTGCTTAGTATATGATTCATTTCATGAGAAGAGGGGGGTGGTGGGTTAGATGGACTTGGCCGTCACTCGGGCAAGGATACTATCCGAAATCCTGCAATGTTCTATTTTTGCTCCGATGCAAGGGCCACGAGGGACAGGAATGTCTATATTCGGATTCTCAGGGGTTTGCTTGGGGGGGGCAGGAGCGTAGATATTTATATCACTTGGAGCGCAGGGGGGGCGGTAGCTACTACTGCCCCCCTTACAGAACGTTTTTCTAGTTGTTCTTAGGTTGCATTCTTCCTCTCCGCTATGACCGATCTGAACGCGGGCTCGGCAACACCTTTCGTTACACTGCAGCGCAAGACACGCTTTTCTTTCGCCAGTGGCGCGTTCTTGGAGATAGGCGGTGTTCGGTTATAGATCATGCCGCAGGGAAAGATATCACATCAATCATGTATCATTGTGCCATTGTACTCGGGTCAAGTCTGTAGGAGAGGGTGGGGGAAGGCGGGGTTCAGATAATCATGGAATATGTGTCTTTGAGCGCCTTCAACGTGCTGCCACGGCAGAGCTGAATGAAGGCCAACACATGGCGTTGTTTTCCATGTATTTTCTTCTCTTCTTTTTCCTGTATTTTCTTTTAGTACCTTCGGGC
Source organism: Apiospora pterosperma (assembly GCA_019976485.1). Classification (NCBI taxonomy): domain Eukaryota; kingdom Fungi; phylum Ascomycota; class Sordariomycetes; order Amphisphaeriales; family Apiosporaceae; genus Apiospora; species Apiospora pterosperma. The sequence continues at coordinate 974,166 of JAFBMP010000009.1, forward strand.
CGAGCACGCCCGGATATAAGCCCATGAAAAGCTCCGAGTGGAAAAGACAGACTTCCCACAAACCGCCGGAGATACGATCTCAGTATTGTCGTAGCTTAGTTAGTCTCAACATACATATCATATTATGTTTGCGGCCTATCCTTCTGGACTCTGAATGTCTGCACTGAAGCGGCGCGAAGTATTGGCGTCATACGGTTGGTTGTCTTCCCGCTTCTTGAAGGCTGCAGAATAAGGCCGAGATTAGAGGTGGTTGTTATGTCTTTTTTCAGTTGCACCTTCCTGCTCTGTGGTTGGCCTATCCAGCAGAGGCGGCAGAGAGTACACCGTCAAACATACTGCATCTGTGGGATAGAAGTAGGTTAGCAGGTATCCTGGGACCAGTGAGCTAATCTGACTTGGGCATGAATCCCGCGCATACCCATACCAGATGCCAAGTGCCAATCTCGGAAGCCACCAGCTAGTTCCCCCCCCCCGCAATTCTACTACAGGATATCTCTCTCTACTGCCTGTGGGACTGTCTTTGTGGCGTGGCGGTAATAACGACGCAAGACAGACAGGCCCTCTTCCTTCTGGGCCGGCAGTGGAGAGAAAGTCTAGCTTTTCCTTATATTTCACTAAGCAGTTGAAATCCGTAGTCGAAGTCTGCAGATGCACATGTGGGTTGCAGTTGGCTGGGAATTTACACCGGTATTGGGACCCGTACCAAACTTCGAAGCCCAACGTCGCGACCTCTGATAGGATTAACACGCCATCTCGGACCCGCAAGTTTGCAGAAGAGGTCTTGGGAAGTCAAATCTCCTTTTTTTTTTCTCTGATGGAATGAATACTCACGGGCTGCGTGGTTGGAATAGTACCTACCTCTCTAGTCAGTATACCCACCTATTTCGATTCAGCAACACGAAACACCACGATACTGCAGGCGAATGATTCATGTAGCCGAGGATAAGTATGGCGGAAAGAGAGGAAATATACAGTCTATGTTCAAGTGCCCAACGTAGGTAGCGAGTGCCAGGCGTTTGTTTGCTCTACCGGCGCCGAGGGTTAGCTGTCTGTTGTCTTTGGTCAAGCAAGCACTTGGGCCAAGTAAATCAGTCTCTGATATCGCCGAACCCGAACCTAGGTTTTATTTGACTTGAAAGTCAGCGGCGAGATCAGGAGAGGAGTCGGGGTATTTCGAACTTGTAACGGCCCTTTAAAATGGGGGAGCCAGACGATTTGGTTCTGTCAAGAGCCCCCCACTGACTGTCCCTTGTCTCTTGTCTTCTGCCCCTCGTGCCCAACCCTTTTGGTCATTCTGGCCCTCCTGGGTCCCTCTTCCACTCCCGAAATCAATTGTACTAAATACCTACTTAACCCATCTTGATTTGGCGCTTGATTTGCAGCTACTAGCTAGCCACCCACACATTGCATTGCGTTACGTTGCGTCGCCTTGCGTTGCGTACCGCGCAGAAGGAGCAAGAAAGCAAATAAAGTTGCGCCTCCCCCAGCCTCACATCGCCATCTCCAGATGCATCCAGATAAAACTTGGTTTTACTTCTAAAGAAAAAGCTTGAAAAAAAGAGGATTTAAGCAAGAGAGAGAGAGCGCAATTATTACCTAGCCCATCTAACCTCAAGGTTGACTGGCTGGTGTTTGTGTTCTACTTCTCAATTTGACTCGCGGGTTCCTTTCTTCTGGAGGGCCTTGTTTCTTCTCCCTCTTCTTTTCTCTTCTCATTGACTGACTACATTACCAATTCAGCCTCCGGGTTTTACATGTTCGTCGTGTCTTGGTCCCCTTGGTCCCCTTTTTCTTGCCTTCCCGTCTCGTCCAGAAAAAGGTCCCATATAATACGCTTTGCGGAACCCTGAGATCAGCTAACCTTACCGTATAGCTTCTCCGATAGGGAAGTCAAGAGCTCTTATCAGTTGGTTGAACCTTCCGCCGCATCGCTCTAGTCTCTCCTTGTTTGATACATGATACATCTGCTGCAGAACTATTACAACCACCGAGTATCAGTAAGCTGCCGCTCCATCCCATCTTTGTGTCATTCCTCTTTTCCCATTTCGCATATCAGTCTTTCCAGACATCACGCTTACCATCTCTCCCAGTAGTAGCTTAAACCAACGAGTCTCTCCCCGCAGTCTCTACAGCAAGCAAGAGAACATAGCCCAACATATATCGAGGGCAGCAAGCCTAGTAGAAGCTGTTAGCGATAGGGTCCCCGCACGACCAGGCTGCCGAGCTTCGGCGAATCCTTCACGCGACTCGAAAGAGGCACCCGCTACCGCAGAGGCCTGAGAGAAAACCTCCTCTGAACCGTCAAGCAGACGAGACTCCGCAAGCAGACGAGACTCCTCAGGTAGACGAGACTCCTCAGGCAGACGACACTCAAGCAGACAAGACTCCTCAAGCAGACAAGACTCCTCAAGCAGACGAGACTCCTCGTAACACGATGAGTAGCCAACCGTATCCCGCGCCGAACCACGGGGGACATCACCCACCTCCACACCATATGTCAGGCCAGGCACCGCCGCCGGGGCCCGGCCAATATTCGCACCATCCTCCGCCTTCGCATGAGCCAATGCAGCACGGCCTCCCAGGCCCCCATCACACTTACCCGCAGTACTACTCCGGTCCTCCGCGCGCACACCCGCACTTGCCTCCTACCCGTGCCGACTACGTGCAGGGACCGATGCCCAGCGTCCTCGATCGCCCCCAAAATGGTTCCGGCCCCATACCTGAAGGGCCCAGGATCTCATTACGCGCCTTGTCCGAGAATACCAAGGCCGTCAATGAGGACATACAAGGCTTGGCCGATCACGCGCGCCCCATGTCCACGGAGAAGGAAGACTCAAAATGGAAGTATAAGCTGGTTTGTGTCCAGCAACCTCAGCGCGCCCGAATGTGCGGCTTCGGTGATAAGGACAGGCGGCCTATTACCCCGCCACCTTGCATCCGTCTTCAGGTCATTGATAAGACGACGGGGAGAGAAGTCAGTAGCAAGTGAGTCGATATTATACATCCCTGTGGGCTAGGCTGTTCTGCATTGGAGCCCTGACAGAAAGTGCTAATGCCATCCCAGCGATGTTGAGCACCAGATGTTCATTCTCTCAGTGGATTTATGGTCGTGGAATGGCCTCAAAGAAGTCAACGTGGTCAAGCATTCGCAGAATTCACCGTCCATCTCTTCAACGACGCAACAGTCGTTTAGGGATTTGCAGGAAGGCGGGCCTTCTTATGATGGCTATCCAGGAATGGTTCGCCAAGGGTTCGCGGCACCATCGCAGCCTCCTTCCAATTATGCCGCTGAGCAATATGGTCACGGATATGGCCAAGCACCAAGTAAGTAGGCTCCTCCAGATAGATGTGCATGCAAGTATGTTGACGTTGACAACTTCCCAGATGGCTATACGTATCAGGGACACGTGGGCCAGTATCCCGTCCCATCTAATGTGCAATCAGTACCGTCGCAGAACGGCTATTCAGGCCGATACCCCCAGGACTTGACGCCTCAGCGGGCCAACTCACTCGCTACACCACCCAATGGAATGTACACCCGGAATCTTATAGGTAGCTTGGTGACTAGCGCAAACAGATTGTTGGATCCCGAGGACAAGTTTGGTATCTGGTTCATTCTGCAAGATCTGAGCGTGAGGACTGAGGGCTATTTCCGGTAAGCCTTAGCAGATCTACCCCGTGTTTCTACACAATCACTCACAAACCACAGTCTGCGATTTTCATTTACGAGCGTGGGAATTCCCGGCACGGTAGGCGATGCTTCGACTAGTGATCCCCAGCGCGTCAACCAAGGAAAAGCACCCGTCCTTGCTCAGTGTTTCAGCGATCCCTTCCAAGTCTACAGCGCCAAGAAGTTTCCCGGAGTTTGCGAGAGTACCTATTTAAGCAAATGCTTCGCTACTCAGGGCATCAAGATTCCCATTCGCAAGGAAGGTGCCGACGGTAAGGCCAAGAGAGGTAAGGGCTCTGATGAGGATGAGGATGACTGAGGGCAGTGAGGTGTTTATTTGGCGACGTGGTTTGAAAGGATGTTGGGCTGGTTGTGTCGCACGACCTGTACAAACTATGTCAAGCTGTTTCTAGCCATTGCTCTGAACTCGGCTACCAGCGCTCAGGGAGTCGTCAGACTAATCCCAACGAATGTACATACTCAAGAAGAAGCGATAAATATATTGAACCCTTCCCAAAGAAAGACTCGGTGCTGCGGGACGGATTACTCAGCCACAGTGGCTTGACTACTACTCCCGACTCGGACTTCCGAAATGGCTGGCCATCAAGGTATGTCCCAGGAGACGCAGAAAAAGCTAGTCCAAGGTTCTGCCATCATATCTGCTTGAAGAAAGGGCTAATCTTGATGGGGGTTGCCAGCGAAACGGATGATGATGACATGGTGAGGAGCCAGGTGCAGCCCAGTACCAGACGTGAAACGTAAGAGAACGACTCTGGATTATCGGTGGGGACTTGATCGCTAGCGACGTTGGTCGGGTGACGAGGCAAGCTGGACTGCTGGGGGTTGTGGCAGTGGCACAGATTGATGCAGATCAATCATGTACCTGACTTATACGTACCTACCTCATATAAGTACCCCCTAAAGGCTGGTACCTGTTACAGTTTTCCCTCTCGAAGGCTTCGATCTTTCTCTGTTGGGTTCTGAACGACCTGGACTGTATTTCTGGCTACTGGAAATGGCCATGATGCAGTTCTTTATATCAGATCCATCCCTAGACATGTAGACCTGTTCGTAAATACTGTTTGTTGCCTTCAATGCTCGGCACATCAATGGGAAACGACTAGGGGCGTCTCCGGATTTGTGATCCGCCCCCGGTAGTGTGTACGTCGTGGTGTGGGTCTTGGCTGTTGTCACAAGACCCGTCTCCTGGCTTATCTCCAGGAACCAACTACGTACTGTAGAGCTAGCTAAGGTAGGAGGAGCAAAGCAGCTCCAATCACCTTCCAAAACACGTAAACCCTCGCATCCTACCTACCTCTTAGTCAAACACTCATCAATCAAAAGCCCGCATTCCCAATCAAGCACTCATTAATAAAGAGCCTGCATTCCCATTTCCATCCTCCTCGCTCTGTGTTTCCGACTTACATACCTCAATACTTCGCGTGAATATTTCTAAACACTACTTGCAACCAAGAGTACATCTCATCTTCGGGAAAAGGTACTTGACATCATTCCCTTCTTCTTACTAGAACCAAGAACGGTTTATGTTCTCGCCAGGCCGTGACTCTATCCTCTTTATCAGCTAACAATACCAAGATCTTGTTTTACTACCTCGCGCGGCCAACATGGGGTTCTCCAAGACCTTAGCCGCCGTGCTCGCCTCGTCGGCAGCACTTTCATCGGTATCGGCCTTCCAAGAGCAACAAGTCCTCGGCGACATCGAGGACACCGTGCAGAAGGTCGTCGAGGATGTCCTCCAGATTCCCACCGAAGCCAAGGGCCTTTGGGATGAGCTGAGCCTGCTGGTCCCAGGATTCATGGAGAAGGCTGAAACCATGATTGCCCAGCAGAAGCCCAAGGCCCATAAGCGCAAGCCTGACAGTGAGTGGGATCACGTCGTGAAGGGCGCTGATATCCAGAGCATGTGGGTCAAGAGGGACGGCGTCAAGCAACGCAAGGTCGATGGTAGTCTCGAGGCCTACAACCTCCGAACCAAGAAGGTTGACCCTTCGTCCTTGGGTGTCGACAAGGTCAAGCAATACAGTGGATACCTTGATGACGAGGCTAATGACAAGCACTTGTTCTACTGTAAGCCTATTTCCCTGGGTTGCCGTACGCTCCGGCAGTCTACTGACCTTCAATTGGCAAACAGGGTTCTTCGAGTCACGAAACGATCCCAAGAACGACCCCGTCGTCCTCTGGCTGAACGGGGGCCCAGGCTGCTCCTCCATGATGGGTCTCTTCATGGAGCTTGGCCCCCTCCAGCGTCGACTCCAAGCTCAAGCTGGTTTACAACGACTACTCGTGGAACAGCAATGCCTCGGTCATCTTCATCGACCAGCCCGTCAACACAGGCTACTCGTACAGCGGCGGTTCCGTCTCTAGCACTGTCGCTGCCAGCAAGGACATCTACGCTCTGCTGACTCTTTTCTTCCACAACTTCCCCGAATACACTGAGCAGCCATTCCACATCACTGGTGAATCGTACGCTGGCCACTACATTCCCGTTTTTGCATCCGAGATCCTGTCCCACAAGAACCGTAACATCAACCTCAAGAGCATTGCCATCGGCAACGGTTTGACCGACCCCAAGACTCAATATGCTGAGTACCGCCCCATGGCATGTGGCGACGATGGCAGCCATTACGGCCCTATCCTCGACGAGAGCGACTGCCAGTCCATGGACAACGCCCTCCCTCGGTGCCAGTCGCTCATCCAGGGCTGCTACGATTCCCAGAGCGTTTGGAACTGCGTTCCCAGTGCCATCTACTGCAACAACGCACTGATTGGTCCCTTCCAGCGCTCTGGCTACAACGTGTACGATATCCGAGAGAAGTGCAAGGACCCGGAGAACCTCTGCTACAGCCAATCGGGCTGGATCGCCCAATATCTGAACCAACCTGAGGTCATGAAGGCTCTCGGTGTCGAGGTTTCTGACTACGAGAGCTGCAACAGCGATCTGAACCGAAACTTCCTGTTCAATGGCGACTGGTCCAAGCCATTCCACCTCCTTGTACCCGATCTCCTCAAGCAAATCCCTGTCCTCATCTACGCCGGTGATGCTGATTATATCTGCAACTGGCTCGGCAACAAGGCTTGGAGCGAGGCTCTTGTCTGGAATGGCAAGAAGGACTTCAACTCTGCCAAGATGACTGATCTCTCTGTTGGTGGTAAGGAATATGGCCAGGTGAAGACCAGTGGCAACTTTACCTTCATGCGCATTTACGAGGCCGGACACATGGTGCCTTTCAACCAGCCCAAGGGATCTCTGGATTTCTTCAACCGATGGATCGGTGGTGAGTGGTACGCTTAAATGTACAACTATCAACTGTACGTCCAGTGTTCCCCTACGAGTTGGAGGCTTTTTTGTATGAAGACGTAGAAGTACGGAACTCGCACCGCATACTGGCGATGGTCGAGGAAATCCGAGGAAGTAGAACGGACTCGAATGCATGTTTTTATTAAACCCTACAGAGCACGTTGAAGATAATTGATATTCTATATGCTTATGAACCCTCATGTTGATTGCGCGCAATGTGACAACAGAATAATTGCGGGATCCTCGACGCTGGTGGCCAGGAGGTCCCGCACTCAAAGAACGTTGTCGAGGTTTGCTCTTGTCTTGTACACTCGAGAAGAGGTATCCAGCTCAAGATCAGAAGTGGAAAACTAGCCCTGACCGAGCATGGCAGAAGACGGTACCTGATTTACATTATGTCACAAGCAATGACTCTCTCGCTTGCCAGGAGTCAGTCGCCCATGCTGGCTGAGCTTTGTGCCCTACCTGCTCAATATTCCGTAGCCTGAGTACTTAAGTAGATACTTACCTACTTACCTAAGTACCTAGGTATGCTGTAGGGTGTGCAGGTGTAGGAAGTTGTATTGGATGTTCAGGTAGGTGGTCAACGGGAAAGAGTGAACAGAAGGCGGGCGAATGAGGGAAATTTGAGTGCGCAAAAATCGAGTTGTGGCTTAGCGGACTACGTGGTCCACTCTATTGGGCTTGAAAAGGAGCGAGCCCGGAAGCCTACATGGGCAGCTTGAAGGGGTCCCGATTCGGCGATTGACGTTAGTCTCAGCCAATCAGGACAGGAGAAACAGCACGGTGTAATAGGTACGGTCTTGACCTTTGCCGGGGAGATCATGTCTAGAATGGAGGACTGTATCTCGACGCTGGTCAACAGAGGCCAAGAAGAAGAGCCTTGTGTGACGCCATGGATGAGTGGTGGTGCAGTCCCAACTGAACCGTTGGCCCACGGCGTTTTCATTACGTCTTCGTAACTCGTGGCTCTCTCACCGGTTCGTCGCCTTTTCTTTCTCGTGTTCCAACCTCCGCGGCTGGAAGAGGGGTCAGCACTGAGTGGAAGAAAACATCCCATAAGCTGGGCGATGGGCAGGGCGGTTGGACTTCGAGTAGTATTAGTAGTAGTAAGAGAGGTATGCGGTGAGGGTGAAGGCAGATCCGAAGATGGCCTAATTCTGCTTCTCCTCCAGCCCAAACCTAAAATCAATCAACAATCAACCCAATACCCTGATTGAACTTCTCTTTAGTTTCTATCTATAGTGACCACATACATACTCCGTACTTCGTACATCATCAGGTACTTACTTACCTTACTTACCCTCCCCCCGCTATTCCACATCATCAGTGCTACTAAGAGAAAACCCAAACCGGGTCACAAGCTACTTATCCAATCTTCTGGCGACGTGATTGTATTATCCCACCTGGACACGTCCACCTGGCCTCCTTGATATATCTACACCTTTTCTTGTTGTGGCATAGACCTCTGCGCGCTTGCCAGCTACAGAGAACCAGAAAGGGAGAAGAAGAGGTCGGCGGCGACGGCGAAGACAGACATTCATTCCTCCCACATCCTTACCAGCAACCGGATAAGCGAGAGAGACAGAGAGGCAAAGAGAGAACCAGACAGGCCATGTCGCAACAACAATTCACATCGACCGGCCGCGGAGGCGCAGGCAACATCAGCGACGCTTCCAACTCCCCCAAGATCCAACCTAAGGACCTCGAGACGCCCACGTTGAAGCAGTCCGTCGTCACGACCGGCCGGGGCGGCTCGGGCAACATGCGCACCAATAAGGACCCGGCCGAGACGCGTGCTCTCCAGGACGTCGAGCCGTAAGTCCTTCCTTCCTTCCTTCCTTCCTTCCTTCCCCCTTGTCTACTTCATCCCTCTCGCCTTGCGCGTGGCTGTAGTCGCAAAAGAGCAGGCAAAATGAGGGCACGATGGATGGACGCACGCGCGCGCACACACGGCTAACATTCGCCTCTCTCTCCCTTTCAGCGTCGTGGAGCGACAGAAGAGCGAGGGGATCGCGCATGTCGGCCGAGGCGGCGCCGCCAACGTCGTCAAGCTGGGCTCCGAGAACCAGAGGGACGAGGACCACGAGGCGAGGCGCAGCAAGAGCCCCGACGCCAGCCTGGCCGCCAAGGGCAAGGAGTGGCTTTTCGGAAAGAAGGCTTAGGCTTGGTTAGGTGAAGGAGGGAGGCAAAATCCAACACCTGCCTCCTCGCCTCATCCTTCTTCTTTCATGGATCTCCTTTTCCGCTGCCACCCTTGGGAGATAGCGAGACGGGTTGCGATCCAATGCGAGGAGGGGAAAATATCAGGCGACACGGCGCGATGCGATACGAATCTCTTAGCCTTTCCAGTCATACCAGGGGACTGCGTTCGGTTTTCCGGTCGGAGGTTTCTGTTTCTCCTACGTTACGAAATATACCATAATTTGATTAAGAAATGACAAACAGGGAGTTGGATGCGGTTTTCTGGCTTTACGGGGGTTTGGAGTGTTCCTCGGGACGTGGAGTTGGGGTGTTTTTTGGGGGGGCGGCAGGAGCTTTGTCGAAGTAAAACATACCCTCGGCAAGGTGGTTTCTAATTGGATGAATAATGCCATTTGACGACGGCGGTCAAGAACCTACTATTAAGCCGACTTACACCTCTTTATGTGATCTACATGCATACATACACAAACGTCTTATCTCCCAGCCCGCCCTCCCATCCGTCTTCCATAAACGGGACGATTATTGTACATACAAGTTGCGGGTACTTACAGATGAATAGACCCCCTCGTTCTCTCTCGCTCTCCCCTTCTCATGGCATGTTAGAGAAAAGAGTCCCAGTAGCGTACGTGATACAGGAACTACGTAAAGATCCAGTCATGGCCGACCCCTACAGCGAGGTGGAAATCTACACGCAGAAACCCCCGGAGGCCCTCCTTCGGCTCCTGTCCACGCAGCTCCCTCACTCCCTGCCCCTGCTACGCCGGCTGCAGTTCACAAAGTTCCCCGGCGGCGTCACCGAGAATGCCCGCATCCTCTACGCGTCGAATGCGGCGCTCCCTGCAATAGGAGGTGCGGGGGTCGGGGCCGAGACGAGGGCGGCACCGGACCATCGTCACCCCTTCACCGCGGCATACCTGGACCTCTCTCTCGGGCCCGAGACCCAGATGTGGACGTACTCGACCCTCGAACGCAGCGGCAGCGGCAGCAACAAAAGCGGCGACGGCGACGAGGGGGAGGAGAGGGAGAGGCAGACGGCCCTGCGCCACGCCACGTCCATCCTCCGCACCGCACGCCGCATCCGCGACGGCTACCGCGCGGCAGCAGCCCAGCCGTCCCCGCTGGGGCCCTGCATCCTGGCCGGGACGCTGAGCGAGGCGTTGCGGACGGCGCTGGCGGACGGCGAGGACGGGCCGGGCATCGTGTTCCCGCACGTCGGCGCGTACGACAAGTGGCTCCTGGACGTGCGAGAGTTGCCGCCTCGTGCCGGGGAGGTCCGGCCGCGGTTGGATCTCGGGATGCGGTGGGGAGCGGTGCGGAGCGGGGATATACCGCTGGTGCTGGGCCGCACTGCGGTGCGGCGCAAGGGGTAAGTGGTACGTTTTATACTGTCTGTTGCTATTGGCTCTTCGCACTACTTCATCCAGTCCGTCGCCATCACAGGGGAAGGAAACGAGCATGCATGGTTTCCTAAAGAAAAAAGAAGAAAAAAGAAGGAGAAAAAAACAGGGTAGTAGATAATGAAGGCGCGGGCTTGGCTGGGCTGACGTATATTCGGTCCCCCTAAAACTTGTAGGAGAACAGTCAAGTTACTTCCCAGCGCAACAATCACGCTGGATGACGGTACCCCTATTGCTTGGTGCTTTCTGGGTGAGTTGGTTGGTTCCCTTCTGGCCTGTTCCGTCCCGTTGCTTTGATCCTGGCCTCTCTCTCTCTCTCTCTCTCTCTCTCTCTCTCTCTCTCTAACAAAACATACAACAAATAATAGGCCCCGACGCCTCACTGACCAGTCTCTACTGCGAGGAACCCTATAGAGGACGAGGGTTTGCCAAAGCAGTCGCGGCTAATCTCATAGAGGATCATCTGAAAGATTATGGCGGCGATGATTGTACGCTGTGTTGTGCAGACGTTGCGCCAGATAATCTTAGTAGTCAAGGGGTCTGCAAGAGCCTTGGAGGCAGGATTGGCTGGACCGTCTCCTGGTAAGTCATAGCTTTCTTTTGTTTGACTATTTACATTTTCCCTCCCTATCTACGTATATAGCAGAGACACTCTCTAATAACGTACAGGAGCACAATCGACTTGGACACTGTCAAAATGGAGTAGTATCTCCCAGCTACAGTAGCCATGCGCACCAGGAACTCCGTCGACAGGGGCATCCGTTAAACGTCACCGCTTAGAACATCGCTGAACCTCTGATAGATAGAACTTCAAGTCGTCGGGTTTGACGAACGGTGTAACACCTGAAATCATGATTGTTAGCCGGTTTCTTATCCCGTGGCGAAGTGAAGATGGCTGCTTACCGTGGCCAAGATTTGCTATCCAACCCTTCTTGCCGCCCCCAAAGCCCTTGACCATATGCTCCACAGTCTCCGTTATGGATTCGTGGGAACCATAGAGGATGCCGGGATCTGCATTGCCCTGGAAGACGATCGGTCGGTCTCCCCTGATCTTCACAGCCTCGGCAGGATCGATGACCCAGTCCAGCCCGATGACATTGTAGCCAATATCGCAGACGGAATCGATGGCATGGTTCGCACCTTTGGGGAAGACGATCATGGGGACCTTCTCCAAGCCCATCTCTTTCAGGCGCTTGGGGAGGTGGTCAGCAATGTAAGCCAGGTAGGGCTCGCTGAAAGTCTTGAAGGTGGCCGGCGACAGCTCGCCGGAGTTCGAGTCAAAGACCTGTATCAGCTGTGCGCCGGCCTGAACTTGCAGGGCCAAGTACTCAACACACACTTCGGATATCCTCTGCAGCAGGGCCTTGGCGGCTTCCGGGTATTTGTAGATCCACGTCTTGCTCTCCTTGTGCGTCTTGGACCCGCCGCCCTCGGTCATGTAGCATAGCAGGGTCCAGGGGGCGCCGCAGAAGCCAATGAGCGGGACGCGGCCCTGGAGCTTCTTCCGCGTCAGAGTGATGGCCTTGTAGACGTAGTCGAGCTCGGCGGCGACATCGACCTTCTTCTGCATGACGCGCTCGTACTGGCCGTCGTCGGGCGACCGCAGCGGGTCCGGGAAGTGCGGGCCGAGCTTGTCGACCATCTCGACGACCATGCCCATGGCCTGGGGGATGACGAGGATGTCGGAGAAGATGATGGCGGCGTCGATCAGGCCGGCGAAGCGCTCAATGGGCTGCAGCGTCAGGGTCGAGGCGACCTCGGGGTCGCGGCAGCACTCGAAGAAGTCGCGGCCAGCTTTGGCTTCGTGGTATTCGGGAAGGTAGCGGCCGGCTGCACCGTACGGGCAGGAAGATCAGTCGAAGGACGGCAACTGGCTCTATGGAAGGACGGAGAACTGACCTTGGCGCATGATCCATATAGGTGCTCGTTCGACATCTTGACCTGCGGTTTGACGCTGTATCAGCTGCTATGCATAAGTCGAGAGGCCATTCATTCTCTTCCACGGGGGAGCTGTACCCCAGGCGGTTCTCAGAATGAGATCGTTCTTCAGTGGCTCGAATTGGTGCGCCATGTTGACTGTGTGGTGTGTCTACTTCTTGTGTAGATTTCCGTCAGAGTAAAACCCTACTTACTTACTTATTACTTCTTAATGGATGGCGGGGTATGTATCGGTACAGAGGTACTTGCAGATGCAGGGTTACAGGGTAGCTCCGCCCCCGCACACACCCAAGCCTCCAACCAAGACAGACACAAGACAGCTTTCCGCCTTCCGCTTTCCGCCCTCTAACTGCTACAACAAGTCAAGCTCCATCCATGTCATGATTCCATCCACCCTCCAGCCTTAGACAGGCACGAGACAGTCCCCAAGCATTCTCCTCGTCCCACCAGCCTTTGCAGTCATCCATTTCGCATCGACTATCGCCAACCAAGCCTGGCCAACATGGATCAGGCCCTTGCCATCTGTTTGGCCTTTCCTCCAGAGGAGCCTCCGAAGGACGATGCCGCCTACGAGAAAGCCATTCAAGCCCATCTACTCCGACTGACGAAGCTGCTCAAGGACCCTCCGGTTCCCTTAGACCAGTACGGTGGCCAGCTACTTGAGGTGAGACCTTCTGGGGAGCGCGCTCCCTTTGCACCAACTGTCTCCAGTCTAACTCGCTGTATGTAGCTCACCGATCCGGAACTCAACTCGTTATCTTACATCGCCGTCCTTCACAGCCTGTGCCTTCCCAGCCTAGTAGGGCCGCGCGAGTTTATCCTGGATAAACTGGTCAAATTTCTCTTGGGTTTCGACCCTCGACAACTCAGATATGCCGGGTCTCATTTGTTAGAACTCCTGACTGCCGTCGGTAACGGCTCGCTATTGCCTGTATGTTCTTTCCATTTCAGACACTGGTGCGGATTTAACTGCTGACACTGTCTGATACTGCCCTCGTAGCCTTCGGTAGCAGTCGAAGTCGTCTCCGCCGCCATCTTGAAAATCGATCCGACCGGAAGCATGTTCACATCAACACATCTCCAACTTGCAAAGCTTGCCTACAACACGAACAATATTGAGCCGGCTCTGAGGGTTGTCGAGAAGGATGTCGTCTTTTTCCCCGGCATGGCCAATTGGAAGAAGCCGACAATGCTCTGCGACATGACGCTTTCACCTTCGGCCTTCATACACAAAGATACTGGTCTCACCAATCACGTCAAGGCCGCTGCTGTACTGGAGTACGATTTACTGAGTGGGATGATGTTCTGCTCCAAGCGAGACTGGGAGAAAGCGCATGCCGCATTTGAGCGCGTCATCACTTTCCCGACCCGCGATGGCGGCTGCAGTAAGATAATGGCCGAGGCATACAAGAAATGGGTGCTGGTCAGTCTCTTGTCCAGGGGCAAGGCCATACCATTGCCACACTACACCGGCCCAGCAGCTGCCAAGGCCTACCAGATCCTCGGCAAGCCGTACAAGGACGTTGCCTCACTCTTCGATACGCCCAATGCAGAGGAACTGAGAAGGGAGGTTGAGAAGTCAAGCCAGATTTGGCAAGATGAAAACAACGTGGGTCTCATGAAAGAGGTCCTCTCTGCATACCAAGAGTGGCAGATCAAGAATCTACAGAATGTCTTCTCGAAAGTCTCGATATCCGAAATCCGGCAGCAAACCAAAAGCGCCCAGACGGGTAGGATCCTAAAAAGCGACGACGATGTCGAGGCGCTGATTCAGAACATGATCATCTCGAACAGCTTGAAGGGCGTCATGGAGAAGAATGATGACGGAACAGTTTTCTTGACATTCCTCCCATCTTCCACGGCCCTGTCAGAAGCAGAATACGCCCGCGAGCTCGCCAAGACGGCCGCACAGCTCAAAGCGCTCGAGCCTGTATTCAAGGCCACAAATGAGCGCCTCGGGACAAGTAGAGACTACATCAAGCACCTGATCAAAGAACAGAAACGGGCGGCCGATAAGAGCGAAATAGATCCGACTATGGGCTTTGAAAGTCACGTGGACGACGAAGACTTGATGGGAGGAGTTACATCTACAGCATAGAATGCTACCTCTTTCAATGGGACGTCGTTGACGCTACTGCCCTTACCAGCAGTCCACCAGACACTCTCATTCGCCGGCTTTCACAGCGAAGAGGCATGAAGCAGAAGTAGAATTTTGGCCGCAGAGACTCATGGAAACCGAGCAAGTTCTCAGGCGGCAATTTCCATGGAAATGGCGTTGAAGTCGATCCGAACGAGCAGAACAGATAGAAGTTAGAGAGGATGCCGACCTTCGGTGCGCAGGTGTTGGGAGTTGGAATCCGTATTTGCATCGTCCTAGTCAGGACCAGAGCGAGTCTAGGTTCTCGATTCGGCGCGAGTTTGACGAGAAACGTGCTATGAATGAATAGAAAGAGAGACGAAGAGAGGCTTGCTCAGCCTAGGATGTCTCCCGCCTCGAGAGTTATGAGGCAAATACATGTCAAATGTCTAAAGTTTGCCTGTCCCTGGCAAGAAATAATTGCATTGTGTGACACGTCTGCTGATGGATCCCAGTGATGTATGCTAATCAGCCTCCAAGCTTCTTCTTGGCATTTGGGAGCGAACAGAAGCAGAGACCTGAAGCCATCATCATTGATATGCTTTGAATATAAATAAATGCACTTGCTTGTGTACAAATCCGGCCTCGAGTGTTCAATTTATCCCAATGCTTTGCCCTCCTGACCTACCTCCCCCCTTTCCTTACGCCTGTAGTGCCATCTCCTCCCTAGCAGCATGACTACCTTTCCTCCAAGCCTCGGTGTGATCCTTCTTTGACGCGGCCGTCTTCTCCTCGCCCACTTTACCCCAGCCGCCGCCACCGGGAGTGTTGATGATGATGCGGTCACCCGGCTTCATCGGAGCGCTGTTCTTGGCGCCGAGGTTAATGTAACGCTCCTCGAACTCGATGGCGGTAGTATCATTGTCCTCTCGCGCATGGCCTTGCTGTATCGCGAGGTCTTTCTCGGGGTCAACCTTGGCCACGCGACGGACCCAGACGTTGAGGCCACATTGGGCGTCTTCGCCGCCGGAGAGACCGTACGGTCGGTAGACGCGACGCTCCGAGAGGATGGAGACCTGGACGGGGATGAGGAACTCGATATCACGGACAACACCATCGCCACCGCGGTGCTGGCCGCGGCCGCCGGAGCCTGCGCGCAGCGAAAACTCGCGGAGCAGCACCGGGTACCGACGCTCAAAGACCTCGGAGTCGGTGATGCGCGTGTTGGTCATGTGGGTATGCACGCCGCTTGTGCCTTCCCAGTCCGGACCGGCGCCCGAGCCGCCCGCGATTGTCTCGTAGTAACCGAAGCCCTTGACTTCCTCCTTGCCCGACAGGTTGCCACCGAAGCCGAACGTCAGGTTGTTGCAGTCTCCCTGTGACGCGGCGCAAGCTTGGAAGGCGCGGAAGATGACATCGGTCACACGTTGAGAGGTCAGCACGTTGCCACCCACGACAGCGGCGCCTGTCGAGGGTGAAAGCAGCGAGCGCGGTGGGATTCGCACATGGATTGGCTTGAGGCAGCCTTGGTTGAGCGGAATGTCCTCGGATATAAGACAGCGCAAACAATATATGATTGCACTGAAGGTGACAGCCTCGGGCGCATTAATGTTACCGTAGACCTCGGGTCCTGTACCCTCGAAGTCGAAGATTGCTTCCCCCTTATCTGGGTCGATGGTGACGCGAAGCCGAATTGGGCTGCCATCGTCCATGAAGTCCACAGCTGAAAGGTCCTGGCCTTCAAACCTCTTGTGAACTTTCTTGAGAAGATCGCGCACACAATTCTCCGCGTTTTGCTGGATGTTGACCATGTAGAACTGGACAGTATCTTCGCCATACTCGTCGATAAGAGCCTCGATGAGAGAGATGCCTTTCTGATTGGCCGAGACCTGCGCTCGCAAGTCGTTGAGGTTGTCTGCTAGACAACGGGTTCCGCTGCAGCCAGGATACTTGGCAGGCTCGTTGTACAGCAAATCCGTGATGCGCTCTTCATTGAACTTGCCTTCACTGACAATCTTCTCGCTCTTGATTGCCGCGCCCTCCTGGTACAACTCCCTCGAGTGTGGGGGCATGCTACCAGCTGTGATGCCTCCAATGTCTGCATGGTGAGCACGTGATGCTGCGTAGAAGAGAATCTTATCTCCTTTCTCGTTGAAGGCCGGCATCAACAGAGTAATGTCAGGCAGGTGAGTGCCTCCATACGATGGGTGGTTGGAGATGATAACGTCCCCCTTTTTCAGCTTGCCCTCCCAGATTTTAGCTTGTGTCCGTACACATGTCGACATGGAGCCCAAGTGGACAGGCAAATGGGGTGCGTTGGCTACAAGACCTCCAGTTGCGTCGAAAATGGCACAAGAGAAATCCAGTCGCTCCTTAACGTTTGTGCTGACGCTTGTCTTTTGCAAAGCTCTACCCATCTGCTCGGCGATAGCCATGAAGCGGTGACCGAAAATGCTGAGCAAAATTGGATCGACTTCCCTTTCGGTGGCTTCCTTTTGTGATCTGAGAAACGTTAGTGAATTTTCTTTTCAGCTAAAGCAACAATAAATTGGACTTACTCTTCTTTGGCATCTCTTTCCAGGTCAATGATGACATGCGTCTCCAGGATGAGCGCCTTTGCTTTCGGAGTCACAACAATGGTTTGTGTTCCATCCGCCAGCATAGCCGGTCCCTGGATCTCATCGCCCACTGAAAGGTCCTTCAGCTCGTAGATTGGTGTCTCCCTTCGACCCCCCTCGAAGTAGACCTGCGACCTTCCATAGCATTGCTTTCCGCTTATGTCTTGCCGTTTAACCTCCTTGAGTTGTTGGTCAACCGTCTTCTCTTGGTAACTGAAGCTCTTGCCGATACCGCGAACGCGCACATCATCTATAATGATGTCTCGGTCATCTAGAGTGAAGCCGAACTCATATCGATGGTGCCTCACAAATGCCCCACCGAAGTCCCAGTCCTTGTCGGTAGGTTTGATGATCATGAGCGCCGACTCGGTGCCTCGATATCTCATGTTGAGGTATTCTTCAAAAACGACCTCACCTCCGTTGAAACCTTGATCAACCAGGGCTTGTCGCGACTTATCCTTGAGCTTTTCCATCTTTGTCTTTAACTCGTCAATTACAGACTTTTCTTCCTTCCAGACCTTTGACTCAGGCTCCTGGCGCTCATCAACGACATCAGCCAAAGCCATACCGTAAGCCGATAGGACAGACGAGTATCGATGTACGAGAATTTGGCGAATACCCAAAGCTTCGGCGATGGCAACGGCATGCTGGCCACCTGCACCACCAAAAGTTGCTAATCTGTGTTTGGAAGAATCATGGCCCTTGGCTTCGGTGATTGAACGAATAGGCCTCGTCATAGCTTCGTTCGCAATGGTCAAGAACCCATAAGCAACTTCGTCGAGGCTCATCTCCTTGCCCGTTTCCGTCTTGATCTGATCAGCAAGCTCCTGGATAGCACGCTTACTAGCCTCGGGATCCAAGGCCTCATCTTCATTCTTGCCAAAGATTTTGGGAAAGAAATCAGGCAAAAGACGTCCGAGGAATAAATTAGCGTCTGTGACCGCTGCTGGGCCCCCTTTCCGGTAGCATGCCGGGCCAGGGTGGGCACCGGCAGATTCGGGGCCAACCACAAACAGGCCGTTCTTGAAAAACAGTCTACTACCGCCACCAGCAGCCACTGTGTTGATATCTAGCTGTGGTGACTGTATAGTAACGCCAGCAGTTGTCGTCTCGAATACGTGCTCGTATCTGCCTTCTCCATATCTTGAAACATCCGTGCTGGTGCCTTGCATGATGTTAGTGTGGGCAGGAGCCAAGATCTCGGTTCAAAGCTCACCTCCCATGTCAAAGCCAATGACAGGTATCTTTGTTTCTTCGTCGTAACTCGTAATGGCGTAGCCCACAACTCCACCTGCCGGGCCAGATAGGATAGCCTTCAAGCCGGTGAACTTGTCAACATCAACCAAGCCGCCATCGCTTTGCATAAATTCGCATCTGGCACCTTGGCTTCCTGGCTCATCGAGGAGGCTTCGGGTGCCAAGGCCACCTGCGAAGCCTTTTTGGAAACCGGCGATATACTTTTTGATAGCGGGTGTGAGGTATGCGTCAGCGCAGACACTGGTCGCTCTTGAGACAAGCTTGATCATGGGCATCAACTCATGACTGAGAGATATGTGCTGGAACCCGATTTCTTTGGCGACTTTGCCGATCACAGCTTCGTGGTTGGGAAATGTATAACCATGCATCAGGCACACTGCTATACTCCTGATGCCTTTATCGAAGATTTCCTGAAGCTTGTCTCGAATCCCCTGTTCCTCTGGCCGGCGCAAGATGCGGACGGCCTCTCCCGACAGGCCCATGACCAGATCCGCAGTGTTCGCACCCTCGTCACTGGCTTGTACAATGGCTTTTGTGACATTCCTGGCTGGATCTTCAGCGTAGTCCTCGAGGGTGACTCTCTCGTCGATCTCGACAACTTCCTCATATAGTACATCCGGCTTCCGTATCGCCAGGTCAAAGATCTTGGGTCGACTCTGGTTGCCGATTTCCAAGCAGTCTTTGAAGCCTTTCGTGACCACTAACGCAATCTTCTCGCCTTTTCTTTCTAACAAGGCGTTCGTAGCGACTGTAGTGCCCATGCGGATTGAGTCGATCTGCGAGGTATCGAGGGGCTCACCTCGCGGAATGTCGCGCTTGGTGAAATGGCTCATGATGCGGCGAATACCCTCCAGCGGCGCGTCGTCGTAGTTGGCCGGATCCTCGGACAACAGTTTGATGACGACATCTTCGCCGTTCAGAGTGCCAACACAGTCCGTGAAGGTACCACCGCGGTCTATAGCGATGCGGATACCGCGAACCTCCTGTGTCTCGGAAGCCATTGTGGTAGTGAGCGTGTGGGAGAGCAGGATTACTTGTTTCGCGGGACTCGGGTGGCAGCAGATCTAAATACTTCAAGGGTATCACAAATCAAGTATATGAAGAAGTTATCTCGAGAAACCAAGCTCTGGCAGAAGCTGGATGAAGGCAAAGTTCGCTCAGCAGTAGAATGATTAAATAGATATCCCGAACATGGCACCAGAGCAGCGGGGCCCGAAAGCCGATGGCCAGGTCCGCAGCAAAAGACGAGCAGCTCCGATGTCGTAGTTCAGCATCAGTGAGACTAATCCCACGCAAGAGTTAATCGCGAGAAACGAAAGTCGACAAGGAGAGCTCCCATTAACCCCACCATCCCCACCCATCGTACCTACCTCACCTACTTACTTAACTTTAGTTATCTAATACCCCGCAGTTTATAAGTAGGTAATCACGCCCCAGTCCTTATCAGTCTTACCTAATGGAGCCGAGAGACAGGTTTTATTTGGGTTAATACACTTTGTCCCCGCGTGGCGCGGTGGTGGAAGTCCGTCCTTGGGGAATGGAGATGGTGCCATGGTGTGCCATGAACTGGAAGACAGCGGTTGTACTAGCAGGGAACATGGGTGGAATTCTCGTTCCCATCTTTCGAGGCGGCTCAAAATCTACTACTTATTCAAGAGCCTCGGGAACGAAGTGAAAATCGATTCATCTCGACAACGAAGCGGCGATGAGGCACATGTGATCTCTCGTATGCCTTCACTACGATGGATGGACGGGCCGCACGTCTGTCTCGGGTTTCTATGAGGGATCTTTGGTCTACCCTTGGCTGCTCTGCTGCTAAGGGGACATTACCGTAGTCCCCGGCGCAGAATACGGTGGCCAATCGCCTTACGTGAGCGCAGAGCATGACGTCCTTGGTCGTTAAGTTCTTGAATACCGTTCGTGCCGTCTTTCGCCCCTGGCAGTCGCGTTGTTACCTTCCCCATCCAGTGACTATTTCCTATTGGGCTTCTATCTGGCTAACCTACTCCGGGACCCGACAACCATCTCGACTCCGATGAAGATGAAGAAAGACCTCCAGCCACAATCGAGATGAGGCTCATCAGTGGCTGTTGCAGATGGATGGTCAGATTAGTGGCCGTGGGATCAGTTTCATCCTCGCCTTGCCCGAAGCCCATCACCAACAGCTCTGGAAGCGATTGGCTCTCCCCGTGTCGATTCAGTAGTTACACCCAACTTGTCATCTCGTGCAACAAGACCGAGAAGAGGACATGGTTCTGGGTTCTCTGTATGTCATGTAAGTGACTCAGTACTGGCACTATAAAGTTTTGGAATCCTTGGGCTAACACATTTCACAGGACGTAGAGGCAGTGCCTATCATGTAGCTCTGGTCGAATAGGAAACCGCTTGATGCTATATGCTATGCACGATAGCGGTCACCTGTCTTGGGCACCCCGCAGTGACTGCATACTGGTGCTTTCTACGATGGGTTGTCTGGACCTCAACCAGACGTACACGATTGAGGAATGTACAGGGTCTAAGTAGGGAAGTATATCACATATACAAGTACACTTGTTCCTCTCATACATACACCCGCAGCCTGCCTCCCTATTCTCCTTGTAGGAGTTGAGTCTTGTCTCTGGAGTTCGCCTTGTCTGTGGAGACCAGACGGGGGGGGGCACTTGTTATGTCCAGTCCACAACACCTCTCCTTCTCTCTACTGTACCCTTCCCCCCTCCCCACCTCTCTTCCACTCCCTCCAACTGCATGCCTGCTACCTACTTCTGTGTTCACTCCAACAAATTCAGCCCCCACAGCCTCTGACTGCCATCTTCAACACAACTCACGGACAAAGAGAATCATCATCATTTTGTCACCCTCGCCTATGACTGGCTGAAAATCCAGAATGTAGCCTATTTCCATCATGCACGGCAAGCCCGTTTTCTCGCCAATTAGGGGCCAGTATCAACTCCCTCTCGTGGACCATTCGGGACTGCTCTGCAACTCCAGCCCAGTCTTTCCTTGACCGTTGCACTTTATTCTTGCCAACCCTTGCCGGTCTCATTTGTCTTCGATTATGTGCCACACCTGGTTCCTACTGGCTGGATCACGACGGTGCTATCCTCGTTTGGGAGCCTGGCTCTATTCGGTGAGAAGTTACGATCTCACTGAGAAGGGACTGTGAACCTACATGTACTTCTGGGACGTGCTGACGCACTGTTATGCGAGTCTCGACGCCAACGGGTGGACACCGAAAATGGCCAGAGCCGGGTGGTCTATGGTGGTCTACCTGGACTGTCTCTGCAAGTCTCGTGTTGGCCCAGCTTGTACCAGGAAAGTCTCTCGGCATGTCCCTGGGGGATGCAATGTCTTCACATGCAAGTCGGGCATTAGCTGGCGCCGTTCCCATGGACCTGGAACTTGTCGACAATGTGATGCTCCCTGCCACATCATGCTGCTGGCCGGGGTGTCAGCCTTGATCACGCATTCCCCCACACCATATCTGAGACAAACGGCTGTGCCTGAGACTCGAACATGGGTCGAGGTGTTAGTATACCGGTAGGTACTGTGGCTATCAGAACTACCTGGGGAGGTTGCTTAATTCATGACTTAAGGATCGTTGCTCATTCGGGCCCCGCCGAAGTATGTCACTGTACAAGACGCTTGGTGCAGAGTCGACAAAGCGACTAGGCAGAACCGGTCACAAAGTCAGTTTCGACTGACTACTGTGTGGATGTCAGGACATGATAGCCACTCAGGGCTAGAATGCATGGTTCTTGGAATAAGGGTATGGGTACGTCGCGAAGTGCCGATGAAGTCTCGGGTGGCTTCAAGGCAGGAGTGACGGTGAGCTCGTGCCAGCATTGACTCAAGGTGGCTCAGAGATATTCCCGGGTAGGATTACCTACGCGTGGAATCCTATGCCGCAACCTTATATCAAGTACGTTACATGCACCAGGGGTTGCACGCGCATCCACACTGGCGGCGTTACTTCCCAGCATGTTATCTTGGAGAATTTCGCTTCCATCTCCCTTTGAGGCATCTCCTCCTCTGCTCATACTAGCCGTGTAACCATCTTCTAGGCGCAGGTGCTTGATCATTCTAATAACCTCACTGTTGCGTACGGCCGATCCCGACAGCCACTCAGAAGGATAGCATAATCTTTGACTCGTCAAGGCGGTGTAATAACCGGTCTATTGGTGTATCAGGTCGGCGAGACTCGGTAGCTTGTGAACTGGATTGTTCGTCGCGGCGACTAACTGTGGTAACGTTGGATCTGGTTCCAAGGGGGCTGCAAAGTTATAAAGCCTTCACACTGCTGAACTTTACTCCATCATGCCGGGAAAAGCAGCAACAGCCATGATGCGAATCGCTATCGCCGGAGGTGGCGGCTTCGCCAAAATTCTCGCCTGCGAGCTCTCGGAAAGCGCCCATGCCCTCATCGTGCTTTCTACTCAAGTAAGTCCCTCACGCGGCGGCTTCTCCCCTCGAATCTAACAGGGTCTGCCTCACAGGAGCATCCTGAGTTCGATGATTTCGACTGCCAAGTCGCTGTTGTCGACTATGACGACATGGACGAACTCAGGTTCATCCTCCAAGGTGTTGACCTCGTGATTTCGACAATCTGTGGCACATCACAGGTCAATCTTATAGACGCCGCAAGACGAGCCCGAGTCCGCTGCTTTGTCCCTTCCGAGTTCGAAGGAGCTTTGAGCCACCGGCCCGGTGATAACGACCCCTTGGACCGAGGCTCCTCGACAGCCCTAGACTATCTTCGTCGTTGGTCGACATCGGGATCTCACCCGATGAAATTTACCGTCTTCTCATGCGGTCTCTTCTACGAAAGGCTGGCCCCCGGGGGTCTTGCTGCCTATGGCATGGGCGCCAGCTCCCAAGTACAGAACGAAGGTGACTATCTGGTCGACATTCGCAACTGTACCGCCGAAATACCCGAAGTCAATGCCCAAGGCCGTTCAGTTCACATCACCATGACCTCAGTTTACGATGTAGCCAGATTCGTCGCTGCAGCTGTGGAGCTTGGCCTCGACAGCTGGCCTAGAGAATTCAGAATGCGTGGTGCCTCTGTAACAACAAAGCATTTGGTAGAGATCTGTGAAGAGGTTCGAGGGGGTACGTCGTCTCTACAGTTCGGTTCACGGTTGATTACTTTTTACTGACCAGACAAAGTCATGTTTACTAAAATCACCCGACCTTACAACGAGCTCCTCTCGTGGCTCCAGCACTATGAGGATCACCAAGAATGGATACACTGGTCTCATATGCAGCAACTCGTCCAGACGGCAAATGGCCGGTACCACTTCAGCGACCCAAATATCAGCCAGATGATTCCGATCCAGACAGTTGGGCTTCGCTCTTGGCTCCAGGAAATGTGGGCAGCCGTCGCCTGAAGCCTTTAACTGTTCCTATATGTCTTCTTCTACAAACCTCTCCCTTTTTTTTCCTATCCCCTTTTCTCAAGTTCACCGCTCAAGTGTTCTTGAAGTCCGGGCGACTCCAGGAGGAGCACCTATACAAACCCAGATATATGGCTAGACAATTCGGGTTCAGTTATTTCCCCCAGGGGAGAATCACGCTATTCCGAGGCGGAGACTGCAATATCGGTCACTACTGGTTATTTCCCATGACACCTTAGAGGCGAGCATCGTTGCCATAGACAATCATTCATCTCAGACTCGCAAATATATATTCACTTGCTCGCATATACGAACTGAGCAAGTAATCAACACAGACCCAATGAGGGGGCCTAGTCAAGTGGCACTGGCTTCCGGGCTATAGTTGCTTTGTATGTGTATCAAGTAGGCTGCCATGTCTACCTAGACCTGGACCTGGGGATGTGCTTGCACGTAATAATGCCTTACCTATCACGAGCCAGCATCCGCCAGCATCCGCCAGCGAATGGCTTTTGAGTGGCCTTGGCCTTCCCTCCTCCCCCCCCACGCCGAAACCCGCATTTGCTGCATTCACTACTGCAAGTGCTGCTGCCCTATGACCTCGACCCACTCCTGTGCAGTCTCGAGAGTTTTGCCACACCGAAAAGGGTACAGAAGTAAGTACAGTAGCCATGTGAGTATGAAAGTACCTACTTACCTATATAGTGCTACATTAGGCATATTGCCAGGTCCCCGTCGCGCTTTATGCTAGAATGGTCACTGGGCCTGGGCGCGCACCCCGATTCTCCCTCGCCGCCTGCTTCTAGATATCGTGCATGGTCTGTTTCCACCAGCCTATCAACCCCTGCACCTAGTCCTTCTGATGAAACAGATAGTTTAGAAGAGCCTCATCTATTGCTGAGAATACGATATGGTTTTGTCATCCCGCCCTTCCGCTGCCTAACCTCCCTTACACACCACACTCGCACACACCTTCCTACGATAGAATGAATGGCTGTTCAGCTACTTCATACTTGCATTATAGCGCGTCTACTCTTTTCCATGGTTTCACAACCCCCATTCCACGACCTTTCTGCCTATTACACATTAGTAAGCAAAAAATGAGGGATCATCAGGTCACAACGAATGTAGGTTTCTGCCTGGAAGCCAGGGGACCTGGGGACCTGCCTGCATAGTTGAATACCTGCAGTCTAATTACTACCAAGTGATGAAGATGGACAATGCACAATGGTACTAAGAAAATAACGCCGCCCACCCCTTACTCCTCTGCTTCCCGCTTCTTCTTGGTGCATTTCCATTCCTTCTCTATATGCCTTCCCAGAGCAGTTTTGTTGAAAAGGATGCGTCTACCTTATACATGTACGCCCACCTTACCCGAGGGCCCGGGGGTTGGGGGTGGGAGAGAGATCCCCCCACTCTGAGTATGCCAAATGAAGATCCCTCATACACGGTTGAACATCTTTGCCAGCTGACCAAACATAGCCCTGTTCCCCCACCCTTCCCAATTTTGTCCTACTTCCCTTTCCTGCAGATTAAATCTAAGCATGCTTAAGGCTGAAGAAGTCCTGCTCCGGAGTCTGTATGTAGCCCAAAGATTCAATCCAACCACCCCATTAAGCTGTGGGTGGTAGCAGATTTCGTCCCTGTAGTGTAACCACCCCGATTTCGCCTTAACATACCTCCTACCTATATGAGAACTACTCCCGTCTACACCGACAAGATAGCCCACCACCTCGATAGCAGCCACCAGATTCTCCTCACAAGCGTTGGGCGTCACCTTCCCCCTTTAAAAGAAAAAAAAGGAAAAAAGAAATTCATCTATTATGCCGCAGCAGGTGCTGGTGCATCGTTTCCGTCGTCATCGTCGCTGAACTCCGTAACAACCCAGAGGCAAAACTTCTCCCACTCGACGGCCCACGCCTGCAGCCGCTGCGCCTTGAGGCCGGCGCCGACCGAGGCCTCCTTGATGTCGCGGGTCCACTCGTCGGCCGTCTGGTCCTCGAAGGCGGACCAGCGGATGCTGTTCTCGGCGAGGGAGCCGAGCCCCGCGAGCCCGAGGTTCTCCCAGCCCTGGAGCGCCTGCCAGAAGTCGTGGGTACAGCCGGCCGTGTCCTGGCCCAGCATGGCCGGGTCGTCGTTGCACAGGCAGCAGGGGACGCCGCGAGCGAGGAGGGCCGGCAGCGGGTGGCTCATGACGGAGCCGCAGAGGCGGAGGACCTCGTTGCTGATGGGGCAGCTCTCGATGAGGATGCGCTTCTCCTTCACCAGGTCGATCAGGAGGGGGTGCTTGTACAAACTAAACCCGTGGCCGATGCGCCGCGTCCCCAGCAGCACGGCGTCGTACAGGTTGTGGTCCGTCTCGCTGCCGGAGCCCAAGCACTCGCCCGCGTGGAAGAAGAAGGGGATGTTGACCCCTTCCTCGGCGCACTGCTTACGGAACCAGAAGAGCTCCGGCAGCAGGTCGCGCAGCGGCCGTCCACCGTCTTCCTGCCCGACCAGGTCGTAGCCGGCGATGAGGTGCGGGTGCGTGATCTTGGTCGTGATGCACTGGTCCATGTTGTGGACGATGTCCCGCGTCGGGAGCCAGCGGACGCAGCACCAGATGATGCGGAACCCCCAGAAGCCTTCGCCTTCGGGTGTGGCCTGGAACGCCCGGACTTCTTCGTCCAGGACGTCCATCATGTGCACGTAGTCCGTATCGGGCGTCTCGCTGTCCTGCCGGTAGTAGTCCAGCCCCCAAGCGAAACGTAGCTCTGCGTAGCTGATGCCATCGGCCTTGAGTAGACGCATGAGCCGCCGCAGAAATTGCCGGTAGATGTTCTCGTGGTGGAGGAAGGAGTTGACAACCCGGAAGCACTTGTAGAATTTTGTCCAGATCTCGTCGACGCCGTGGTGTTGCTGTACGGCATCGGTCCGCGAGAGCGTGCAGCGGCTATAGAGCCACTTGAGAAAGCCTTTCCGGCCCCCATTGGGAAACGTGGCGGCTGCCTGGGTGATCCGGACGAAATCTCCCGACTTGTAGTCATCGCTCCAGGGGTCGCCGCCTGTCCGCTCCGTCTTGAAGAAACGGAAGAGGAGCGTGGCGTTTTCCAGTGCCTTGGGCGAGGTCAGCGGCACGTCCGCCGAGATATGCATGCCCGGCTCCTGCATCAGGATGTCAAGGAGGTAGTCGAAGTCCACCATGGCGTCAATGTGGGCGTGGAGCAGGGACCCCTTGGGCATGCGCCGCACGATCTGCCACAGCCTGGTGCTCTCCATGCGGCCCTTGGACAGCGAGAACATCATGCCCGGGTGGACGGTGATGTTCTCCGTCTCCTGGGCGAGCGCGTCCTCCAGCTGGGGCGTCCAGATGGTGCGCTGCTCTTGGTTGCGGATGCGGTCGACTATGGCGCAGGCGCGCTTGGCGATGGGCGAGAGGTTTTGGCGGAATGAGTCATCGCTGCGCTGCTTGGCCTCTTGGGCGATGAGGCGCTCACGGCCCTCGATGTATTTCTGAATGAAGTCGTCTCCTGTACTGGGGACTTCCTGAGATATCTCCTCCCACTCCTGATCTGTGAACGGCATCTTGTCTTGTCTTGTCTTGGTTTGGTGGTCGGGTCAAGTTTGCTGATGCGTCCGTCTCCTGACAGCAGCCCGCAGCTCCGGCAGCTCCCACCGACTGATACTGACTCTTAAGGTAGATTGAAATTCAATAAGCTGCACCTCCTTCTTTATTGATCCTGTAATGTAACATAACCAATGCATTCGTTCATTGCACGCTCGAGTTGTTTGTGAGCGGGACGGGCGAGTCAAAGTGCAATAACTTAATCAAATTGATTGATTGTTTGTTTGTTTGTTTGAACGACGAACCCCCGCTCTTTCTTCCAACCCACTAAAAACAGAGCAGGCGCACTATGCTTGCCGCCGCTAGCGGACAAGGCCAGACACCTCCTCAGGTGTGTGTGTACCAGGGAGGTCATACATATCATATCAAATGTCCTATCATGCGTGCAATATCGTATGTAATAGGTTGGTAGGTGGTAGGCCAGATGTGGTCCTTAAAAACTGGGAAGATAGTACGGAAGTGAGGTACCAAGGGTCATGAATATAGCTGGCTCGCTTTTGGCCAGAGAGCGATGCTCTCTTGATTACTCTAGCAAAAATATCCGGTCCCAGGAAATAGCACCTGATCGTCATCGATACCTTCAGGATTTCTGATGTCATCCGCAGAATTGACGGCGAGGGAAATCTCATACAAAAGACCAGGCTTGACCCCTGAGCTCTCACCTTCTTGGCAACTGGCTTATTCTTCTCAACACGGCCAGTAGTGAAGGGTAGCCTTGGGACAAAAACTGCGTCAACTTATCACTCACTCATTCTATCAGCCATAACGTAATCGGATAAGTAGACTTGATGACTGGCGGTGGTCTAGATGGGCATCATGACATTCGGATGGTTGTATGTGTAGCTCTACATCTTGCCGGAGTTTCTTAAGCTGGCATATATAGGACGGACTGGTTGGGGAAAGTCCCCCCTTCGCTCGACATCTATATCATCAATCGCCTACTCAACTGGAAGTCCATACCACATATGGTGTGCCTAGTAGCGATACCAGTCATGGTTTCAGGCAAAACAACACCATCATCTTTCCTGTTATATACAACTACCGAGGCATATTGGCTGATTCATACCATGATGGACGCCCCGGGAGATACCATCCCCCAGTGAGAAGGCATCCGGAAAAGCCTTCGGGGGATGAAGTTAGAATGGCCCAACGGCTAAGAGGCCTGTATATAGAAAGAGGAATATTACTAAACCGGGCACTTACTATGACTAAATCACTAATTAATGCCCAGTTTGTTACCTAGAACAGTGCTTCGTGTAACTATCATAACACTGAGTTTAACGATTTCCTTTCGGGGCTGCTATTACCCCCTTTCCACGTCTCCGTCTACGCCCCTATGAACTACGTAAACCCAATGCCACTGAGCTTAACATGCTCTAGCCAATATATTTAGCTAAAGTATATTGATGGTGGAAATCGAATCTACTTTGTGCGGCTTATTGCCTTCGCTGCGAGTCTTCTTGATTCCGCCCCCCCTCTCCGCCCCTTTCCCGCCCCCCTTTGCGCGCATCCTCCTACACATAACAGCCCTGTGTTGGGTGCCTCAACCTGTCCATATCTCTTTCAATATCATATATCTTAGGTTACTTTCTTACTTTTGATTCTGTAGTCTGTGAAATCCACTTAATTCCCTCTGGGAAGTAGAATCACGCGTTGTCCGAGGTATCCCGCGTCCCCCCTTTCTCTCAATACTCAAGATGTCGTCGACTCTGGCCATATAAATTCCATGGTTAATTGGGTCATGAAAAGGTTGTCAGAATGCAAGTTTGAATTCTATCTTGCTGAAAACCCCCTTTTCAGCGACGCCAACAAATAACTTCATCTCGATGATGAGAGAGGGGCCTGGTACTTCGCGCACAATCTCCTCTATATGCTCTTCTTATGAAAGTATCCTGAGTGAGTATGGGAATTGCAAGATGCTTCCACCGAAACGCTCGCTCTGCCAGGGGTATCGTGGATGGACGTAAGGACTTGGACACAGTCAGCCGCTGCTTCGTCGCCTGGGCACCCCTAGTAATAGGTAGTCATGGTGTCTATTTTCAATAAATTGTCACGAAGGACTACATTCTTGTCATATTGAGCCTCAAGATTACGATTGTTCAATTATGAGTGCGAGGCCAGTACATCGCTCTCACTCCAACAGAGGCCGTACTAGCTGCCCCAATAACGCCGAAACCATCTTTTCCTCTGGTGTAGATGCAGGCGGCGGCGGCGGCTGCTTGCCGTCCTCGCTCGCTCTTGGTCCTATCCATCCAGGCGCGCCTATAGGTACCTTACTCGAACCAACTATTGGGCATCACTTGTTCGTTGAATACAAGGCAAGCTTGACCTTCTTGGTACCAGGAGAGATTGAACTGGGTCTTGTCCGCGAAGACCATCAGTCTCTCCTTACAAATATCCAAGAGTTTCAGAGGGCTCACTGTGGATCTTAAGCGGGTGTAGATGACACGATGTGACTTCTTCGACGTTGTAGATTTCTTCTTGATACGGTAAGTAGCTACGCTCCGTGCCGTGGCCCAATCCCATGAGGGGAAACAAGGCAATGCAGATAGACAAATGGCTGTACTCCGGCGTAATGTAGGCGGCGCAGGTTTGGAGGCGGTGATTCGTTCTTCCGCCGCAAATATGTTGTGCGAGACATATAGTGCCAACGGGTGACAACCCGGTTGTAACTTGCATTCAGGGCCCTGTCCTGGCTCGGGTACAGACTCCTTCGCTCAAATCAGCTGGGGGCACGGTTCTAGTAAGCTGGCGAGCATCACAGTTGCTACGGTTGCTACGGTCTTATGGCTAGTATACCTCAGGTGCGCGTCATGGCCCCCCTACTCCTCTCACGGCATCTGGTTGGCATATTATGCATACTGTGTCTTATAATACGTCCCTCGTGAACCGACCCCTGTTGGAGATCCATCCCAAGCCAGCGCCTCAAACAAACACTGCAAGGGGTAGAGATGCTCAAGTATGCCGATAGACTATTTGACGCCCGCCACATTGAATGTAGGTGGTGTTAATTCATCCTTAGCTATCGCTGGCTGGCGTATTATGCCTTGGCGAGAAATTCGCAAACCATTCCCCTGTGCCTCGCTCTTGGCGTCTGGCTGTGCTTTTTTAATGCATCGATGTCCGTCTATACAGTACATAAACTCAATTCCAGAAAGAAAAAGGAAAGGATAGATATATCCCCCTTTCGCACGGGACGGCATCCCCCAAGAGTACTCCACCCTCTTGCAACAAGTTCCGAGGTAATGACGAATCATGGTTACATACTGGGTATATACAAACACGCGCAAGAACATCCCGAGTCTATACGTGAAGGTAGGATCTGATCACTATTGGTGCGCATCGCGGGTAGGTGGCAGATGTGGTGGATCGATAATTCAAATCATGCGTGGAACAGACGACTGGCTACTTGATTTGGATAACATATAGCCAGCACTTGAGATTGGTATAAATAAGCAAAGAAAGAAAAAAACAATCTCAACACATACGTTTCTTTGCATATTCGAGGTCGGGGTCCTTTATCCATCCCACCATCGACAGTTGTTACACCGCAGCCGTTCCGCTCTCACTTCAACCAGGGGGGAGGAAGGGAGCGTGCTCATCTCAGGTCGGTTGGGAAGGACATATCGTTTTGCCAAGGGTGAACAAAACAAACAAATGCAGCGGGAGAGCCAAGAGGAGGAAGCCGTTTACCACATGAAGAAGAGCCGCAGGGCGGGAGGGCGGTGTGGGCGGGCTGTGAGGGTGGAAATTTCCATGGTGTCCCCCCCAAAGAGGTCGCTGGCATCGTGTGGCAGACTTACTGGCGCCCCCGCCTCCTGGCTATACAGCTATATTCTTATATTGCTGCATACTGCGAGAAAAGAGGGGGGAGAGAGAAAAGGAGACGGAGGGAGTTAGTCACCCTGTAAACACAAGGGAGGGGGTGCGGCTGGTATTGGTGGTTTATCTCGGCACGACAACGGCTTGGAAAGAATGTCATTGGTCAGTCAAGGTACGGTCGTCTGCCCGAACGCGTGCACCCCAGCACAAAAAGAGCTGATCCCGGGGTTCCATCCAGCTGACGTCTATAATTGGACCACTGGCCGTAGCCGTTCGGAGCATTCTGCACGCGGTAACAGGTCTTACCTGTTGCCTGCTTTTCCTTGCATAAAAATGACAGGCGAAAAAGAGAGAGATGTTTCCCTTTAGTGGCCGTTTAATCGTCATTTTAACCTCATCAGTGGCACCCAAGACGGCATAAGCAATTATGTCATCTGTCTAGAACCTGGAACTTCCACAGACTCTCCAGCTTCTGTCTCCAGGTTCCGGGTTGCCGCTCAGTCAGCAGCACGTGCTTTCGGAAAAAAGCAGCCAGGGATGGAAAACACGGCATTTACTGCACTGCTTGTCACATAGTAAGCTACTAGCTTAGTAAGCCAGGTCTGTTTTAGTCGGCCTCGGCCTCATGTATGCAATCCCCATTGAGAAAGTCTCCCCGCTTTTGTCAGAATATGAGTAGTCACCAGCCCTTGATGAGATGTGAAGAGGATGTAGTACTGGATGTATAAGTAGTACTGGATGTAGTACCCGACAATCTGCATCATCACTTGTCCAATAGGGGTCACGCACATCAAGCTACGACAGCGACCGCGCAATGCGAAGGCCCAGGCGCAACTATCCTGACGGCTTTGGACTCTCGAAAAATGAATATACCGTCGCTATAGCTGCTCTTGTGGCGGCTGCTAGAGATGCCAGTCGTTGTGGTCACCGGGGCACGCTAATGCGTGGCAGCAGATCATACATCAGTCTCTTCTTCCCTTGTCCGCATAGAGTTATCGTGAACCTAGGCTACGGGGCGTGGACCGCAGTCTTCTTCTGTTATATTTACTTAGGTACTGTTACAGCCTCCAGACCGAGACATTACACTGAACATGAAGACTTCTCTATGATCGACATTGCGTGAAAATATCTTTTTTCTTCTTTTTTTCCCCCTTCTTTCTTTTTCTTTCCATCTCTCCCCTTCTTTCCTTTCTTTTCTTCTTGCAGTAAATGTGGAAAGAGAAAACGTGATGCGATCAACACTTTGTAAGCAGAATATATTCCCAGGACTTCATTTCTTTTAGGAATGGTATCGTGGACATCGGCTGAGCAGGTACGTATAGAGTCGAGATTCCAATGTGAGTGATAATCTACATTGACTCAGTGAGGGTGCACCGGATTCTCAGCCAACCGATCATAATCGGACTTGTAAGCACCCACTGCCAGTGTCGCAGTATATGATTCAATCAATTCAGCGCGTGTTCTCCTCGCCCTTGTAATGCCAAAACTCATCTTCATAGGGGTTTTCTTCATCAGGAGGTGGCGCGGGCGGGCGCGTGGTGTTCTTGAGACGGTACCTCATTGGGCAACGGAAAGATTGCCACCCCCGGGAAGATGTGCTGCAGGGAATAAAAATCCTTGGGATATACATATACACTAGCTCAGGAGAGGGATTCTCTGGCAACTGACTTGTATGCCTATCCCAGCAGCAAAGACATGCTTTTCTGAGTCGTATGGCTTTCAGCCTGTGGGGAACGTGTCGTTATACTACGAACTGGCTAATCGCAGATCACGATGTTCTCTCACCGTAAGGCACGACTCGGCACGAAGTAGCAGTGAGATAACTAATAGGAGATGAGGCTGGGAATATGATACATCATACTCATGTATGATGGTGACAGTGTCAGAGACCGTGACGTTTATAATGCATGCACGACAAGACTACTCCGGATCTTCTTGCATGCGTAAGTAAGTAGGTACGTGTCGCTGAGACCTCGGGGCAGAGTTTGACACATCGACTAGCGTCGGAGAATACTTGTGCAAGAGGCTGTCTCAGCCGCACGATACCAGCTCCTTGAGTCCACAATCTAAAGGACACTGCAGTGAGACACGTCAAGACATCTGCACTTGCTCGTGGCGCCTTGCCGTGTCAAGCCACTGCACAGACGTGCGACAATGAGGGCACTCGCAGCAGCAAAGTGTCATGTGACCATGAGTTACAGACCGGATCTTCCATTGCCTTCTTTCTTTTGGTGCCATACACCCTAGACCAGCCCCTTTGCGAACTGTCTTGGGCCATGAAATATGCCACGTTGGCTAGACACTAAGTAAAGGTGATCTTCTTGCCCATCAGACTCTGGAAGACGTCGTCCAACACTTTCCGCTTCTTGGACCGGCCTTCAGCTGGCTCAGCCGTTTCGATGGCCTCAGACTCCTCATCTAGACCTTCTAGTTGCGGAACCCAAGCTCTGATATGTCCGTCCAAATGCGCACTAAATATAGCCCCAGCCATGTTGTTACCGCCCATAACCACGCCACTTGAATCACCACCACCACCTGCTCCACGCCAGGCCAGAGCCGTGACCCTGTTCTTGGCGGTCCTTTCCGCGCCAGTGCCAGAGCGGACACCAGCCATAGCTGGACCTGTATTTCGTAGCCTAGTGACCACCCGACCGTCATGAAGATCCAGGACAAGAATCTCCGTCTCGTTTGGCCAAAACAGTAGTTCTTTCATCGGGTGTGTCAGGCCAACCGGCGAGGTGAACATTGTTACTGAGGCAAGTTGGCTGTTCTTGATGCTTGGGCCGAAGCTTGCCAGAGTATTCGCACCCGTGGCGGCATCCCAGACCCGGATGCGGCGGTCTTGGGCAGCCGAGATGATATAATTCCCATCATCTGTCCAGGTCAAGCCATTAACGGGACCGGAATGTGCTTTTGCAGAAACCCGGGCGCGAAGCTTGCCGTCTGAGCCAAGCAACCCGTTGTGGTAAAGTCCCAGGTTATCCTCTTGATCAAGCATGCCTATGGAACTACCGGACCTTCGCACATCCCAAATCCTGACAGTGCCGTCAACGCTCCCTGTAGCCAGGACATGTTCGTGCCGTGGAGACCAAGCTGTTGCGAGAATAGCACCGGTATGACCTACAAGTGACTGCACGCTAGAACCTGAGCGCAAATCCACTAGTCGAACTGCGGGGTGCTGGGTCCCGCAGGCGACGAGCAAATGTTCGGCAATGGGAGATATAGCATGTGTGTAGATTTTTGATCCAAGGTTGAACGAACCTGAGATGGCCGCCGTCTCGGTGGACCAGAGTTTCAAAGTGTGGTCGAACGATGCCGAAAGAAAAGCTGCCGAGTCAAATGGATAGAATGATAAATATGTGACCCCGAATTTGTGCCCCTTGTCTCCACGAGGTATTCTTGCAATGGGAGTGTAAGTGTATCCCGTAGCAACTGGATTCGCGCAAGTATCTAGGTCCCAAATCTTCACCGAGGCATCCGAGCCGCCAGATACCATCAAGCGACCATTAAACCGCTCGACGGCTAAAGCGTTAACACCAGACTGATGTGCCCATATTGCTCTCTTCTCGCCATTGATGGCGGAAGGGCCAGCCTGATCATCCTGGATTACAGTGCCGCGGTCACCACCATCAAATCGGAGCGCTGGGGCAGCTTGGAATGATTTCAAGAATTGTGTAGTCTGCAGCCGCGCGAAGGCATTGGAGCCGATGTTCCCAGCGGAACGTTCAAACAGAAGATGATTCATGCATCTGATTATGGTAGATGCGAAGTCGTGAAATCGGATCTCATGGAATGCAGCCTTGTCCGAAGGCTGGAGTCTAATCAGTTTCGATGGTGGAAGTTGAAAAAAGACATGAAGTCAGCAGAGACCATGACATGCCGGTGCGTCATCTCCAAATCTCCGGCAGGTACAGGTTAATAAGACTTGATGCGAGTTACTTCTTAGTTAATCCGTCATTGGCTCGAAGCTAAAAACTGTAACGACCCCACATTCTTTTTGTTCACAATCCACGTTAGGCATGGAAGACAGCGGGTTTCATATGTGAAGCCGTACACATGATATGGCATTCCCATGAGCGTGGCATGTACTGCAACAAGAGTCATATTCTGCTTGAACCCGGCTGAGATATCAGCCACATCTTCGTAGTAATTGGTCAAGTGGCTTCCAGGGCGTGATGGCCTCGTCAAATTCCAAGAGAAGCCAATCCAGGGCCCATTCGACATCTCTCTCCGAGACCGAGAATTCCTCAGGGCCATCCATTGCCGAAAAGAAGCACAAGCGTCGCAAGAGAGACGCGAATGTTTATGATGCGGTAGCGGGTAAGTTGTCACGGGTGGAAGTGCACTGCCAAGACCTCGCGTACTGTATATATCTATATATCATGAGTCGCTGACGATTGCAACAACAAATAGGTCGAGTCACAACGACACTTCCACTGGAAGATGCATCAGACTCTGAAGCGAAACCCTGTCGGCACGACCAGGCCGGCAGGCTTCGCGACCCAGCCCTTGCCCCTGAGGAGGTCCTTTTCCGACGGATCAAAGCACCAATCCGTTTCGTGGAAAAGGATATCTATCACGCACACGAGGCTCTGCCCGGAGGAGGCAGAGATGTACTTCCCGACAGCGACATGCTCAAGGCCATCCACGGCTACGCTAGTCACTTTTACACAGCGCTTGGCGCGGCACAGGGTCACGGTGCTGAGAGCAGCAGCAG
This sequence comes from Apiospora pterosperma, assembly GCA_019976485.1. NCBI lineage: Eukaryota > Fungi > Ascomycota > Sordariomycetes > Amphisphaeriales > Apiosporaceae > Apiospora > Apiospora pterosperma. The sequence goes on from JAFBMP010000009.1 coordinate 1,010,180, forward strand.
CATCAACGAGCAGAGCATGGACGAGACGGCCCTGATTGCATTCGGCATTCTGCTGGAGGAAGCTGCACGGGAAGCCCTTGGTAAGAGGGGCGACCTGGTTTTCACCGAAGGGCAGAAGATGGTTGGCCAGGAGTTATCCCGAGATGTGATAGTAGGTTTGCTGGATGCTGATTCGCTGCCGCGGTCGAGGCCGACAACGAACACGGCGGCCAACAGCAGTGGCAAAGAGCGAGTATAGTAGCAGTTCTTCAGGATGGATCAATCATTTCTACTGTTAGAGAAACGAGAAACGTTGTTGTTTGCCAACAGATACCACCTACCTGGCTCCGTGGGTGTTAATGCAGTGTCTTGGAGGGTGCTTATCGCTGTGCCTACCGCTTCGCCAGTCCCCCCCAACCAATTTCTGTTGACTGTACTTTCGCAAAGCATTCGCCGGGTCGCGTAGCAATCGCATGCTACCAACGAACTGCTTCACTGCATTGCCTCAAAATAACCAAGCCAGCAGATCGCCGTATGACAGACAGCCTTCCGGATTGTATAAGTACTTAAAGTACTTAGGTATGTACTTGTGAATCCGGCCAAAGAGGTGATTCCCTTATCCGGATAGTCTGGTTGATATTTTCTCCAGTTCTCTTTTTCCCACCCAATCACTGGTCAGAGACTCTCGGCTATTGTGCCCCCCCCACAGGGCCTCCCTTGTCCCACACCAGACCAGTCGCCTTCTGCAGCCTTAGGTGGTGGTGCCCTTTCCCGGGCGTTTGTGTGTGGGTGTGTGTCACATTGCCCATGCTACATACGATAATTTATGATATGTCAAAAATGAAGGGGCCAGCACCTATACAGATACATGTACATTCTCTGTTTCGATCTTCAGCGTGCCCTGATGCGACCGCGATCGCTAGCGAGGCGTTCTCGGGACTTGCTGGTGTGTGGCCACCAGGGGTCCTCATGTTATCCGGAATCTCGGGCGAGCCAGTCACGAATCGCCGGGAGAGTGGCTTCTCGCAGTGAGGCTGCCATTGTCCGCTGTGCCACAGAAGGAAGATTTGGTTCGGGGTTGGCTCAATTTTTTTATTAAATTTATTTTAAATCATGTTTTCGCTAATAGGCCGGTCTCTCGCTGCACCTCTCTCATGTGCAGGGTCCCAGGCTACACTGGGAAATCATTTCATCGAAGTGACACGTATAGGTCACATCTTATCATTGTCTTGCTGAGCAGGATTGCCATATTTGCTCGAAAATGACCTGTAATATGAAACCCTGCTATGGTGAGTGGCATGCTTTCTCTCTGGAAGACCAGAACCGGGTACAGTTTTCGGTTGACCTAGGAGGTTTCTTTGCATATGCTGTGAGTGAAAGTTGGTGTCAAGAACCAAACGTGGTTGGGGATAGATGTTGTTGCAGTTTCACCAGACGGCCTATAGTAGGTGTGAAATATACATATATTCAGCGGGTCCGTTCTCCCGGACTCGTTGGCTCTTACCCATCGTAACATTCTTTGTGTTGTCCAGAAGTTGTCTACTTACTTATGGTCCGCTCTGGAAACAGAGACAGAGAGTGAAGTATGAGGGAAAGATATGCGATGATGTGTACAGTATGTACGTGGTCACCACTGTCAGCGAGGCTTGAGATGCACACCCACTTCTAGCATAATCACACTATGTTGGTTAGTGCCTGGTCACTTGCATATCCTTCCTAAACTAACTTCAAAGTCTGAAACACAACTGAAAAACAACTGAATGATAATTGAAAAACCGCAATACAGACAGAAGAGCTTGCTTGACTTGATAATCGTGATCCAAGATTTATAAATAGCTTGAAAGGGCGAGGAATAATCGTGGTTTGAAAGAGGGAGAGGCTCGATGGTCTCTTTTGTAATCCTAGTGGGGTTGAAAACCGCGAAAGCCATGCAATTCTACCAACTCCGTCCACAGGCGAGAGTGGCTTTGACCATTTTACATGAAGTGAGACAAACAGAGCTTGAAATCTCCGTTTTCAAAGCCCTAACTAACCGATAACATGTATGCATCATCCTGGAGATTACTTAAGTTCTATTAACAGATAACCTGGCAAGCTGGTTTATGCACGGCGTCGAGGTTACATGTATCGAACGAGATCTAGTTGATCATCCTTGATGTGTATGAAGTGAAGCATGTACGCGTGTAAACGAAGAGTCGCAGCGCGGAAGCCTCGAGCGTGGCGGCCCCCATATTAGAAGGAGATGCAAGAACTTGCGTCTGAAGATGGAAGAGTTCCTGGTGTTTAAAACATCACGTATGTGACAGACAATATGTATTATTAATAACGAGGCTGGCTCACTAGCATACCATAGTAGATACATGTATCCCATGTGAGTACTTAGGTTAGAACCATCACGGTCCTCCTATCTTCGTCCCACGGACGGTTCGTTGAACCAAACAATGCCAAAGTTTGGGTTCGAATCGGTCACATGGACCCATCAATTGATACAATCGGCATTGATTCTATTGGGACCTACGCGCTCGCACGCCGTCGATGCTCGTAAGTGGAGTAATATTACCAAAACCCTCACTCGTATTTTTAACAGCATACAAACCTATCAATGGCAAGTTGGGGAATTGAGATGACAGATAAAGTATGTTATATAGCAATAAGGCCAACCGGGTTATAGAGGCAAGCTGATGCTGCTGGAATAGACCTGTACTGCTCTGAATTGAAGTGAAGTATGTGTGTAGTGTGTAAGTAGGTACTGTAAGTAGTGTCTTGAAAGTGAGGGGTAGGCAGCTACCTATTTAGGAAATCCGAATCGTCCTCGGAAAGTCAAGGCGGCCTGTCAGTCATCATCGTGATTGAGTCTGAGCCAGCTTTGGAGCATGATTTGTGAGGTTCATTTCAATGGACGGTATCTAAAACGGGTTTGCAAAGATCAGCGTCGGCACTGCCGGCTTAAAGATTTTGACGACCCACTTCTTCAGGCTAATCAATTTACCTCATAAGTATCACTTTGATGGAACACCCACGAGACCGCAAGTGAACTACTCTTGAGACAGAGTAGCATTCTGCGCAGTCTACTGAAGCAACTCTTACATACTAACACTTATACAATAATTGGACATGGGCGAGGATGAGAGAGCCCCACGGATTAGACTCTAACAAGGTATGCAGCATGGCAGATCCTCGTCAGCGACCGCAACTAGTCATACCTTGTAGACTGGCTTTGCTCTTTTATCATTGGCATCACCAAGAATATGCTGGGAGGAAATCCCCTAGCCCACTGCCCAGTCCGACCTTTGACGTCGTTATCAGATGAGTAGAGCTTCTAGTGCGTTTCTAGCAGGAGTCTAGTAGGGGACCAAGGAAACCAGTTGATGCCCAGCCGGCCTGATCATTCTGATACGAGAATTCATATTCAGACGACGGTGATATATCGTAGTGTGTACTCCGTAGTCGTAGTTCGGATAATGGTTCAGCTGGCTGCCAAAAGCTGCGTCTCAAGGCATAGTACATTATAGAGCTGAGATAGATACCGCCGTCATCATTCTGAATTATACTTTCGCCGGTACGAATCAGGTCTTGAACCTAGCTTTTGGCTGAACAGGGGGGACGGGCATTTCACCAGGAAGCAGGAAGGACAATTCTTCAAAGGTTCCAACGTGCCGGAGATCGTTGTAGTAGTAGCATTTTATTGGTGATATAAGTACCCCAGCTCAGCTCAGCTTCGAAATAATTGACCCCTTGGGGCCCTTGCGGGTCGGTTGCGATCGACCAACGGTGGTACTCACATATATAATTTAGTATGCGAACGAAGCAGGTGCTGTGAGCCGATTACGGATTGCTTAATACGTGTAGTTTCTTATCAATATGGGAGGGGTAGCACAATGTGCCGCAAATTGTTTGATCTGATGGGGGGGGGGTTCAATTTCGCAAACTCTTGTCGGACTTCGACTTCTGATCAGGGGTCTCATTAGTTTGCCATTCCCCACGTGGCTCCGTTGCTAGATCCGGTATAATGACGGCGCTTCGTATATTGTTGCTGGTAGGTAGGTAGTATTGACATACAGTAGAACTGGCTGCAATGACGGCATTTACCGGCTACTTTTCACGTGCTTGAATGCCCTTCAAAAGACTGCCGTAAGAGAAAAACTCCTCACCGCTGTGCATCCATACGTACTTGCGTACCGTTGCGTAACAATACCGACTATCCGTACATAGTTCGTATGTTAGTATGTTCGTGGTGTGTGTGTATGTGAATCTGCGCGACCCGCTTAGCTGCTCGACATCACTTATGGGCCCCCCAGAAGACCCCCCTTTGGTCTTGAGACGAAGATCGGCGCAATGTTCCAAGTAAGGTTATTAGATATTCGTGAAGCAGGTTATGTCATTGGCTTCTTCTTGTATTTCATGCCTGTTCTTATGGGCTGGTCCTTGATTGCCCCCCCTTTGGCACGGTTTCACCGCTATGGCGCATTGATCCGCCCCAACCGCTTTCCTTCGGGCTATCGCCGACAATAGAAGGGATATGGATGTATAAGTATTATTGCAGAGATACCTGTGCGTGTTGCTGATCTAGAGAGAGCCGTGGCTGGTAAACACATCAATACTACCAAGGCCAGGTCCAAGTAGACGTATCTAAAAGACACGTAAAAGACACGTAAAGCCGCAAGGCGAACCCTAAAGTCCACGGACTTAACAATGCCTAATATAGAGGAATAGTCAGTCTTATTACCTACCTTAGGTACCCTGCACGACAAGCCCGGAGGCGACGGCCCTGGAACTCCTGGAATACAAACAAGTACTGACAACTCGGGCCGTGAATGCGTCGTTCAATGAAGTAGGTATCTAACGAATATGGCCTTTTCGCACACCCTGTCCATCGACAGCCATCTCACGTATGCAAGTCAATGAATGAACCCATGCTGCTGCAGCTCCCTCGCGTCGAAAAGAAGATCATGTGTCCCACTCTACCACTTTTAGACTTGCATGTGTGAAGCCCTGCCGTTGAGCCTTGCAGCAGAAGCAGCAGTAGCAGGAGGAGCACCAGAGCCGCTCGCAAATCGCCAGCTATCTACCGTACCCATCCACCCATCTTGCATTGCCCAGGATCGAATTCTCGGTTGTTAATAGTGCAACTTGATAACTCCCCCAGAGGACCAATCATTACACCTTGGCACAGTTGACGGAGCCAATTTGGCGGTGTCTGTTCACCGCTAGGATTGCACTAGGTTAACCTTGGGCCCCCGAAAAGATTCTAGAACCTTGCAAGCAGCCCAGTTCAACGGCCTAGGACGTCAGCTCTGGTTCAGCTTTAGCGAGGACGCCTGGATTTCCAGTGATGGTGCGCTGAAGCATCTACATGATGGATAGTCGCTAGCTGCAGAGACAGCCTCGCAACACATCTCAATCGAAACTAAACATTGCCCGAATCGTATTCGTCTAGAAGCCAGCCGTGTAATTACCGAGAATGCGATGCACTGTATTACAATCATTGCATTGCAATGGCCTTACTGGCGGTCGGTAATCTTCAGCAACACGATATGTGCGAGGGGCGAGTGCATTTGAACCCTACGCCATCTTATGAGCTTAGTTGAATTGAGTTTGGAATTCGAAGGTCTGGTTGATGGACTACTTAGACATCTACCTTGATACATAAGAGGCTTATTCACTTATATATAATTGCTGGTCTGACTTTACCAGTCTACACGTTAACCTTCGTAAGGTCGCCAGCCACAGAGATTGCTAACGATGTGACGGATGGTGTAACCGAAGCCTGCAAACTGGGGGGCCTGTCTCCAACATAAATCATACTCTATCTACCTTCCTATCTGCTTTATGTACATACCACTCTCCGATTGATGGGCTTCTTGTCAAAAGCAAGGCTGCGGACAACCTTGGTACCATACAGACGGTACTTTCCTCAGCTAAGTCGTTCACGATCAAGGTAGCCCGGGCTTGCTGAGTACTTATACTTACTTTTACCGCTAAGATGGAGAAGACAGGTCTGACAGGCCTGACAGGCCTGACAGGTCGGGCAGGTCGGGCAGGTCGGGCAGGTCGGACAAGGAGCGTGCAGTAGAATCGCACACACCGTGACACATATCCCTCATCCTGACGGTTTCAACGTCAGAGCGCCATCCGTCCGCGTCACTGGAGGGAGGGCTGGAGAGCGGAGGGAGTTCAAGATTGTGATACGACTGATCAGAGGAGTGGTGATAGCAAAGGAGGGAGGGGCGCCAAACTGTAGGAGCGAACGGTCAACGGCTGTCGGCCAGTCGGTCGCCTCATGTGCTGCTTTTCCGTAGTAGTAGTAGATGTGCCTCTCAAATCAATCAGCATTACCCCACTTTCTGCATTACCAGGTTTGGACTGCTAGCTGCTGACGGTTCGAGGCTCGAGTTCGTTACCGTATGTAAGTATGTGTGTACAGTAAGTACTCCCAGGTAGCGAGTACCTGTCGTTTGTGCTCAAACTCGGTGTAAGACGCGCTCGAGTAATACGACATGGACCTACACATACATATGGTAGATCCGACTGCATAGAATGTACATACATGTACATACATACATGCTTTCTCCACCAGTATGCCTGCGTGCAGGTATCGTAGTACGGTATATGGAGGTTGAGTTCGACTCTGCTGCGATATCATCTCCATCTTCCATGACTCTATTGGCGATTGCCAAGTCTTTTCATTCCTATATTTCTTCTTTCTCCCAGCAACAAACCTCTAACCTCGGATAATATAATGGCACCCCCCGCTTCGTACGGCTACTCCCGTGAAGCATCGTCGTCGTCTCTTGAGATACTCGTACAAGTAGATGTGGGTGGATGTGAAAGTGGGAGTGAATTTGAGAGAAGAGAAGAGATGGCACAAAGGACGAATGCGGGGGGGGGCTCTACTCGTTTAGGCTTGGGCTAGCACCGTACCTGTGCAGTAGATCCCATCTACCCAGCAAGACCCATGTATTAAATAAGTAAGCAACTTGAGCTCTTTGGAGGCAAACAGAATTAGAATACCAACGTAGGTTAAGCAAACGGCGACCAGATACCTCAAGCTGTACATACTTCCTCTCTCCTCTCCCCATCTCGCTTTTTTGACCTGGACCTGACCAGGAGCCAGCTGCCACGATCTTTCATTATCTCAAAGAAATCCACATTTTGTTTCACCATTGTTACCTCACACGAGTCGTGAACGGTTAATAACACTTACTCAGCACAGCGTCTGTCTGTATCCTGGCTGAACGGGAGTGACCGCAGACTATTCGTTCGTCTTGCTACCCAATACCACCCGCCTTATCCTTTGTTTTCGGGCTTCTCGTACTTGAGGGTACGGGGAGGAGAGGGGGAAGAAAGAGGAGCAGGAGAAGAGGGAGAAGGAGAAGCACAGTCGAGAGGAGTGTGACCGGGCCACTCACCACCCACCATTGCCCCTTCTACTGCGTACGACGACGTGCAACATACTGTTTGTCGATAGTACCTGTAGTATATCAACTGCAGCGAGGTGTGGGGAGTTGCTAAGCGTATATCGAGACGGGACAGGTACTTCTGGTACCTATATCTCTCGCCTGCCCACCTCCTGGTCACCCTGGTCAGTCGATCCCTGTTCGCTCATTACTACTAGCTTGCTCGGTTTTTTTTGGTTTTAATTATTTCTTTCTCGAGACACACTCGTCAGACCTGCAGGGGTCGTCGGTACGGTACCCTTGTTCACCGGCCTTTTAGTCCGATAGTCAAGTCTGCTTGTTCCCAGGGCAAAACAACACTTCGAGCTACCTACCAGCTACACTAGTTGTAAAGTGTTGTTGACCTTGACCCTCTTCCTTTGCTTGATTTCCGAACCTCCTGTTGCATTTCGAGGGATAATCGGCATCTCCTTGAGCTTCACATCGCACCGGACGCCAGTTCCTCTCCACCCACCCCCAAGCACGTTCCTTTCTGAGGATCGCAACCCCGTCATCTCTGCCCAACTGCAGATCCTCTTACCTTGGGCTTTTTCCTGTGGCTTTGAAGCTTGCACCCGAGAACCTGGCACGTCTATTTTCGCCGCGCCTCACAGCAAGGGGTGACAAGCTTCTCGAACACTCCCACGAAAGACAAATCCAAGTCTTATGTCATCGTAACCAATTAGAGCCGCCGGAAGCACCACTATAGGGTCCCTACTCCCTCTGCATTTGCCTGGTTTCCCGGTGAGGTACCTTGCCGGCATCACTCTATGCCAGCCGGCTCTGCAGTGTCTCACTGATGGCCTTTCCTCTCCTTTAACTGGTTTTTAATTCAAAGCGGCCTATGCGACTACATATATCAACCTAAACATGGAATCTGGACCGCCCGAGGCCAAACGACCTCGTCTCACAGCTGTCGGTCCGTCGCACTGGCAGCATCTTCCTCAACCTCAACCAACCAATCCACCACCACCGCATTCTGCCGGTCCTCATCACCCCCAATTACCTCCGCCGCAATACCAACCGCCGCCTCATCACCATCCGTTCTCTCGTCCCGGAGAGCTGCCTCCTAACCCGGTGCAAGCTCAGCTTGACGAGCGCCGTCATCATGAGCCAGATCGATTTGCGCCACCTCCCATACAGGAACACCATCGACATCCTCCTTCGCCAGCGCATGTCCCGCCATCATATCACCAGTATCCTAGAGATCCTCTTGTGAAACCTGACCCTGCTCAAGAAGACATGACACTTCCTCAGCTGCGCCGACCGAACTCGACTGGCAATGCGCCAGATGGTCTGCCACCTACACCTCACGGGATACCTCACCCAAACCACCAGCCAGACGATCACCGAAGGCCTCCGAGTTTTGATAACGGCCCGCAATACCCTCCGTCGCCTGCAATGTACCGGCCGCCTGGAAACTACACGCCGGCCCCCCCGACACCTGTCCAGCTTCCCGGCCACTATGAGCCCCAAGCCCACGGGTACGGACATCATGCCCCAAGCCCAGAGATGCCATACCCTGCTCCGGTTGCCATTGCGACAGCGAAACGGAAAGCGCAACGCGCTTCGCAGGTAGGCATCAAGCCAGAACGCCTATTCACTCCCACTACTAACTCTTGTTGTAGGCCTGTGATAGTTGCCGACAACTGAAAGCTAAATGCGACGAGCTGAAGCCGTGCAAGAACTGCAAGGAAAAGGGTATTCAATGCAACTACAGGGAGCCTCCTGCAAAACAGTAAGTCCTTGGTACCTAGCGCCGTGTGTGTTGATATTGACAGGAGGACAGGCCCGACAAAGTGAGCGCAGATATCTTGGAAATAATGCAAAGCCTCAAGGCGCAAATGACTTCTCTCGATGATCGCATGATGAGAATGGACAAACGAATGGAGAGCAACTTGAAGCGGATGGACAACAAAATCGATAGGGCATTTACAAATGCAGGCCCGCTTGAGAACGTCAAGTTGGAATCGGTCGAAGACAGCCATGGCTTGGCGCAGTCTCCTGTGGATATCGACAGATCTCAAGATGAGCAGGACGGCGAGGACGAGATTCAATCCGACAGAGAAACGAACGGAGAGCCGGCAATGACCAAAGAAGCCGCCGATGAGGTTTTCCAGCAAGCTAATGAGATCGAGATAGAACAGGAACCGGAACCACCTGTCGACCCAGGAAAGCCGTCAATGCCTGCCAACCACACGACTCTTGCAGGCTTACTTCTAGGATGGCCTTCAATCGCTAGATTGGTCGAGTCCACTCTACAAACAGAAAAGATACAACACGTCAATGAGTTTCCGATTCGGCAAGAGCAACAGCGGGGACTGCTACGAGTCCATGGCAAGGGTGAAGGCACTGATATGGAGGTCAAAAGTGTTCTGAAGGAACCTCACTATAATGACCTTATGACCGATGTGAACGATATGGACGGGCAAGGCTCTGATGCACCAACGCCGCCACCAGGCGAGAATTGGGGACAGTGTGCACCCTTGAACGACCCTAGCCTCAGCTTGTACAAGGGCGGCCCTCTGAACGTTGACGGCACTCCCGACTTTGACCATTCAAAGGTCAGGAAGTACGTTCAGAGCTTCAAAGACAACATACTCTGTATGCACCCGATTATTGTCCCGAAAGAGCTAGATGCCCTTGTCGCAAGGTTTCTGTATAGCCTACCCAAGGACAAAGACAAGCTGAACAGCAGCGTAACGGCATCTGCGAAGTTTGTGGGATCCGGCAGCGCATCCAGCGCCGCCATGCCAGACTCGGGTACGAAGCGGAAGCGCTCTCCTGCAGTTGAGGAACCAAATCAGCCTGTGTCACTCCAGAAAGCGAATTTACCGTTCCGGAGTATCCACAGCGCGCTTGTGCTCTCTGTGCTTGCCCTCGGCAAGATATGCCTCCACAAGGGCAAGCTGCCGGACGTCGTTAATGAGCATGACAATACCAACACCCAATCCCCATCTGTACGGAATGGAGTTCCAGCCTCGCCCGTGCAGGGGTCACAGGGTTCACCACCGGGAGCACCGCCTCATCCTCCTCAGTTATCCGGGCTCCCATCCCCGAAAGAAAATGAGAGGATCCTTGGCAGTCGCCGCTCTTCACTCCAAGGAGGTTCTTCTATGCCCAAGGGTGCGCACACGCTCAAGCGCAACCTCGACGTCATACCCGGACTGGAGTATTTCGCACTAGCTACCGACATTGTGGGAAGCCATATCGGAGGCGCGAATTTGAAGCATGTTTATACTTGGATATTCCTTGGCTTGTACCATGGACAGTTAGGACGGGTTATGGAGAGTTGGGCCTACATTGCGCTTGCAGGTCGGACACTCCTGGTTTGCCTTCGCCCGTACGTTATCATACCCCCCTGCATAAACGAAATATATACTTACCTTGCATAGGAGCATGTCGCGGCTTAGCCGATACAGTATGAGTGGTGTCAAAATTGAGAAAATGAGGGATAATCAGCTCGCATTTGCATTCTGGACTTGCCTTCAACTCGAGAGCGACATTCTTGCCGAGCTCCGGGTTCCGCAAACGGGAATTCTACATTACGAGGAGCAGATGCCTTACCCGAATATTAATCTAGCTCTCCAAGGATATAGCAACGCCATAATGTCGAGCTACTCCGCACAGCTATACCTTCGAAAACAGCTAAATCTGATACACGAACTCTTCTACAACCCGAGCTCGAGGAACGATAAAACGACAGAGGAGAAGATGGAGTACCTACAGACGTCTTTGGAAAGAAGCAGGCACCAGTGGGTACCTTCAGAGTTCAGGTTCACGGATAAAGATCCCCCTGCCGGAGATATTCTCTCAGCACGACTGCGGGCGAAGTACTGGGGATCCCAAAACATCCTTTATCGGCCATTTATAGACGCTATTCTACACCCAGAGCGACCTTCGGAAGGCCTTTTCTCCCAGACCCCACGCTTCCTACACGATGCTGTCGATACCTCGATGTATACTCTGCCACCGAATATGACGGTCGAGACATTTCCAAGAGCATTAACATATGCCGCGCGCGGCATCAATGCCCTTATTGAGAGCACTCGTGCCTTTCATGGGCTGGATCCTCGGCATCGCCTTCTGGTGACAAACGTGTTTACCACAGCTCATGCGTAAGTCCCTTGACCTACTCGATTTCTCTACTGGCAATACTGACAAGACTTATCAGGCAATGGGGTAATCTTCTTTGCTTGGCCGCTTGTTACCAGCATGAGGTTCTCTCAAAGTTCATCCCTCGTGACTTACTCGCCGAACTATTATCACGAACGATCGACTTCTTCAAGTTGACCTCGTCGCCATCCAGTCCACTTCAAGCCGATCTTAACATGTTGATAGCAATATCAGAAAAGCTTGGACTCGCGAGGGAGGAGTTGGATCCGGGGACAAGCTCGAGCTTCTCAAGCATGACGAGTACCGGGCCACAACAGGCGGCGCCATCGTACGGTGACTACTACTCTCCAGGTAACGGACCGCAGTCGATGCCGCCGCCACATGCAGTCCAATGAACCTAGTCTGATTCAGATGGGTACTATGTTCTACGACTCCCAGGTACGGCAAAGAAGCCGGCACTCGCCAAGAACGGGCGGCTGTGTCGCTGTTTTCTGGACCTTGTACAAAAAAGATGTAGGTTTCGCCCACAAGACGCTTGGTATATATTCTCGGCAAGGCATGCCAGACCATTGTTGGCGTGGCACTGGAATTTTTCAATTTTATTCTTCGCATTTGGTAACAACATTTATTCATTGGCGGCGTTGGTCTAGGAGGTGTTTCATTTACAACAGGCTTTCTGGTTAGAGATGGGCGGCGTGCAAGCTTTCCGCTTACTAGAGCGTGGATAAGTACACAATGGCATTGGTGCATTTTACTGGCAATACCCCATGAGGAGGATCTGACGCCATTTATTTGATGCGGGATAATTGTTGCAGGCAATTCGGTATGGGCTTGAATCGGATTTGGCCAATGCAGGGTGTCGAAGGCTCTTGAAGTTCATGGCGCAAGCTAATCAGAGGAATATATAATTGGCCTCAGCTGCGACGGGACTTCGGGGCAAGGCTCGATTGATGCATTTGGGGGATTAGATGGGGGAGGGATGGCAGCAGCACCCCACACCCACCCCTATACGGACGGGCATCTTGCAAGAGATAGGAGCTGGTGCTGACAGGTCACAGAAGTGGGCAGGAGCCAGCGATTGCTGTAGTGTGTTTTGGAGAGACATTCAATACACGATGTTTATAGTCAAACACTGGTCTTTCTCTCGACAGGTAACCAGCGCGGGGAAGGAAGAAGCAAGTAGCTGTGTCTTGGAGTATATCCCGAGACATGCGGAGTCAGTGTGCGTTGACAATCGGCGTGCGTCGGCGTACGCCCGCGCGTCTTTCCTTTTTACCAGACCCGCTTCTGAGTCTGTCGATAGAGCGGAGGAGTGATGACTATAGGCTTAGTTATACTACTTGTAATACATGCATGCGGTTGCAACTTCCAACCAGATGCAGCAAAAGCTTAGACACTTACCTAAAGTAAGTAGGTATACCCCTGAGATCTCCATGATGGTACTGTACTAGACGGGATGCCTATCTTGGACTAGAGCTCCAGAAGGAAGCAGCCTCATGCCCCGCATTGCGTGTTACCTAAGCTTTAAGTAAAGAAGTAGGTTAGACATGTTCATCTCATGTACTGGTACTTACTTGATGAATCAGCTTCATCTTCATTTCCTCGTACGTCGTACCTGACCTGACATCCCTCCATCAAACACGCCCTGGCGTTCATTGCTTGATCCATTCACCCGCCACCGAAACAAACGTCACAGGCTATTTTGAGAGACATACATGACGAGGAAGAGAGTGAGTGAGAGCCAAGAGAAGATGCTTGCCTACTAGCTGGCGGCCAGCACCTTGTCTGTTGTTGTTGAGACAGACCGCAGCAGCAGCAGCAGCAGCAGCAGGCCCGCCTCTCTCCCCCCTTGTGTGAGTGAATCGTAAATGCACAGACAGCCGAAGCCGTCGCCATGTCGTCTTCGTCCACGTCCATACTACCGCAGGCCCTCTGGGATTTGCAGATCCCTGTCTACATCACCCACGCCGCGGCCCCCAACACCCCCTTTGTGACGGCCGTGCCGCGCTTCAGCTACCTTTCTTTGTTGTTGCCGCGTCTGGCCTCCTACTTTAGCCTGCCGTGTTCTAGTTTCCACTACGAGGACGTGCTGCTGCGCAACCTCGCCACTGGCCTCCTCGTCGACCTCTACCAGCCCACCCTGCCCTGGCGCCTGACCGTTGGCGATGGCATGAGTTGGGATATCGGGGACACCTTCCTCAACAGCGCTAAAGAGGTCCGTCTTCGTCTCCTATCTTAGCTTGCAAGCGAATCTGCATGGAATCAAATGGCTAAAAGTGCTATGTATGCATGCAGGCCGACTTTGTGCGGAATGGTAATGCGCAACAGATCATGTCCCTCTCCAAGGAGAATACGACGTCGCTCTGGAATGCCGTTCAGGACAGTAAGCAGTCACCCACCTCGTCCCCATGGCTTCTTCTACTTATCATGTTGCCTAATTCTGTCTGGGCTTTTGCTCGCGCTAGACGATTACACTGCATTTAACAAAGTGAATGTCCGCCTCCTGAACACTTCGCGGGATCTGAAGAATGTGCCTATTCGTCTGTACATCCCGCAATCTCCAGGCAACGCAGCGGCCGAGAACAACGGGGCGGCAGGCTCTTTCAAAGTTGTACAGTCGCTCATCTCACCGCGTGCCAACGAGCGTAAGCTGATTCCCCATGCACCCACCCCTAATTACTATTTTCTTCTTCTTACCCGTCAGCATGTATTGAAACGGAAGCCAGGAGCCCCGCAGACACTGGGAGTAGCTCTCCGAGGTCTCTTGCCCAAGCTGTTCCCCAGCAGCCGAGACCCCGTGTTGGCCAACGTCATCCTGCACGGCGCACATGTCCCGTTCACGGCACCGCTGGAGGAGCTGATGCGGGAGGCGGCTTACCCGGATGGTTGGCTCTGCTTTGTCGTCGTCCCACTTGATGCGTAGAGTGGAGTTTGGATGACATGCTGTCTTCATTGTTATGGATACAGTCTTGCGAGACTGGTGTTATGGAGCTTGGCGGGAATTTGGGGGGTGGGTTTCAGGAGCTGAATGGGGGCGATGGGACATCATAGGGAAATCATTTCTTGGCTCGATGGGCGCGACCAAATGAGCATTGGCTGGGCTTACCTGCAGCTTTGACCTAGAGGAGGGGAGACTTTACGGGGAGTGCATAATCTGTCTCCTTTCATGTCTAACAAAATAAAGCTGTTGCTTCCCGGTACCCTACTTAAGTACGCATCTGCAGTATTTTACCCAGGCCCCTTCAAGGTTACATGTGGACTGATAGCGGCTTAGCATTGTTAACATGTGATGATGATGTGATTGTTGGGAAACTATTTGCCCGTTTGGCCAATAATTTCGATGGGATATATATACGCTCCTAAATCGAGTTACACATTGCCCAAGGACCCTATGTTCCGTAGTATGGGGTTGTCCCGAGCCGCGTGTGGATGACAGTTTCCGGGAGAGGGGATATGGAACCGACTCAGCAGCTACATGGCCACGCACCCTACAACGACACCCATTCCCATTGGGCATCAGCCGAGATAAGAAGAAGGATGTCTTGGGGTTGCTAAGCGGCAATTTCATTCGTGGGCGCCATGTCGCTTAGTTCATTGCGAATCCTCCGAGGAACGTGACAAGAGTCCGTCCTCCTGCTCTGTCCTGAGAGGACTTCATTGGAAGCACCGCTCACTCACTCGCTCGCTCATTCGGGGCCTTCTTCAGCTCGTGGTGGGTGGGAAGGTCAGACTTGCTGCGCGCCTGTGTGTGTGTGTGTGTGTGTGTGTGATCGCATACGAGAACCCCGTTCCTCCTCGTCAAACACGGCCAGGCGAGGAACGCTGACGCAGTCAAGACTCTTATGCTGGAAAGCGAGGAAGGTAACTATTGCCAAGCACATTTCCGCCTAAACCGACTGGAGGAGAGGCAGCCGGCGTCGGCGGTATAAGCAAAGCGACGGGCACCTCCATAATCTCCTGGGTGTGATATAAAAGCCAGTGATCTTGCGCAGGGGTTTCTGTTCGGCCATGGCCTCGTGCGGTAACATTCCAGCCTGGCATTCACAGCCCTTGGGCTGCTGACTGTACGGAGTACCTGCTCGGGTAATGCATACTACCCAGCCCTGAACGAACTTCACCTTACCCACCAACTACTTACTTGATTTGTTTGTTTTCTTTTTCTATTTTGCATCAAGCATTTATACACCGGGACGAGCCGCAAATCGCATCTGGTTATTTGCTGTCGCGAAAACGAATAGTCATAAAGTGACGGAGATGGTGTAATTTTTGGAAATTCAACCACACCTTTCCCATCTGGTGGCGTTCGAATGAACCAAGAAAAAAAGATCACAACTCTATCTTGTCCAATGGTGATATTAGGAACATCGAGGGAGTCTACTCGAAGGGGTGTAGGGCTGGGCTGCTATTCGTCTTGGCTAAAATGGGGCGCGTAAGTGAGGCGGACAAGGCAGATAATAGGGTACATGCACTTACCAGGTCAGGGGCCCTGCAGTTATACCCCGGGTACACTCTTTGATACTAAACTGACTGCATGCAGCTGACCCTTGCCCGGTTGTCTTAGCCAGAGGAGGTTGCCGTGGAAGCGTGGACCGTAGATACGGTACAGGCTGCCTGGTGCCGAAGTCAAACCTCTGTTGACTTGTGCTTCCGGATTGAACATTATACATATACGTGGAATAGATGGCCCAGCTGCTGTCAGACAACTACTGAATCAGACCTACGCCGATCCCCCTTATTGAGTCTGCCCGTCCGTGATTCTAACAGGAGTGAACATGTCAACTTCCTCAATCAACAGATACTGGATTCCGCGGCATGATATTCACAAGAAGGTCATCACTCAGGAGTTGCAGTATTATCTAGGACCCGATGCGACCGTCAGGCCATACACACGAGAAGTACGCTGATCAATGGGAGGTCTTCACGGCCTGTTTCCACTGCTTACACAGTTCAGGGTGAAGATGGATTCCTCATCACGACCGCGGGGAACTGTCTGACGGATGTGAGCCTCCCCCCACTGCCGCTGGTGCGTGCATTTCTCATTAACCTCTCACAAAGGAACAAATTGATGATATATGTATCAAGTCGAGAGAGATCTGGGAGAAACAGGCTGCGGCCAAGCTGGACCCGGAGAAACCGCTGAAACGGCCACTGCACCAGCCCGTTCTGATATCCCAAAGCCCCGCCGAAGGGACCAAACGAAGAGGCGGCGACCGCAAAAGTCATGATACACGAAGACCCTACACCGACAGGCGGAGGGGTGACGGATCTCGCAAATAGACGCATAGTGAGACTGGGATACCGCCCTATCGAAAGCCGGACAGAGGCAAGACATGCTGCCCTGGCCGAACATTAGAAGTACCGGGGATATGTCGAGACGGGGGGTGTCGAGCGTGTAATCTGCAACGGGATCTGACCGTCCAGCGAGGAGCTGCCATCTGGCAATGCTGATACCCTGGTGGATACCTCACGAGGTGCGGCGAGGCCAATGGCTGGATTGCACAAGCGCTGGACTCTGCAAAGGAATGAATGATCGCTAGGCGGGTTTGGGGTGACACCTATGCCTCATTGGGCTTGCAGGACATAGATTTCGCATTTTCCCTTGTCTTGCACTGCCCAACTCCTCAGTTGGACTCAATACTCCGAAAATGGACATCTTTGGTTAAGATTGAGCCAAGATTTTGACCCGATTGTCTCCCTGCACGTCCATGCACAGCAGAGCAGCCCAAAGAAGGCCTAAGCGATGCGGAAGAAGTACGAGTAACGCGCCCGTAGAGAAGCAAGTTCCTACTTGCCACCATACATTAGCAACATACATAGGCCAACGAGTTTTCCTCAAAGCTTGCGGGCTCATCTAGTGTGGCCGACATTGGATGGTGAGCCCGTGGGATACCGTGGTCGCCAATAATCGTATATATGTCGTATATATGTCGTATATATGTCTCCATGAGAACCAGAGGCTTGCATCTCTTCTGAAACTCTCGCCTGGGGGTGGGCGGCCAGCGGTCATTTCCAGCGAAAGTGCATAATCAAGACGATTACCACTTGTACACGACCTAATCTTCCAGACTCATCGAATAGATATGGTTCTTCTGTTAGCAGGTGGTAAAAACGGAGACCTATAGATGCTGAGGTATGCACAGTTTTGTGGACACTTGTACTGGGATCGTCCCTTTGCCTAAGAATGACCATGCTTCGGGCAGCGATGCCACCGATGCATCCGTAAGAGGGGTCTGACGAAAGACACGCGCCTATGGTACGAGACCTGGAAGCTCCTGCACATGCATATAGCACCTCAAAAGGATGCCTCGTACAACGCAAGATCCAGATCCTCAGCTTTCCACAGCACAAGGGCTTGGACATCAACCCTTAAACAGTCAAGGGCGGGGGCTCTGTTGGACGGCCTCTGGATAAAGGAGATATAGCCAATCACATGGATCCATTGGCCGGTATCTGTCTGTTCGCGGTTGAGGCTTTGCAGAAGGAGCTTCACGTCCAAGTACACTTTCACGTGACTGTCTTGGGGGTATGGATGCTCTAGAATTAGGGTCCCAGAAGCGGTTGCATACGAGGTAACGCTTTTGATACGTCAGCAGAGCGTACCGAGTAGGTAAAGACGTAACATGGAAGTTTCTGATACAGAGCTCGGAGTCCCGTGATCCAGCATCATCCAAAGCGGGTGTGGGGTGTAAAGCAAACAAGTGAAATCCGATCTACTCACCAGCCTAGGAATCTAACCTTATCTCTAACTTCATGTTGTGGCAGATGAGAGAGCAGGCATCTTCGCGACGGCACAGGGCCATACGCCATAATCAAATTGACGGATCAGACGATCTCGAAATCTCGGCTTCTCCTGCTGAATGTGGCTCCGATAGAGTGCGGCAAGCCTACTTACTTCACACCAAGGGGCGAAGCGTTCTCAATCCACACCAAAGTCACGACCTCCATACCGCCGACTTGAGTTTGGCTGGAATGGATTAGCATCATCTTCTCGTGACATGTTGAACTGCGGTACAGCCATGCTTACCTTGATGCGTTCTCATGACTTGGTCACCGGTGAATTGATCTGCTAAGTCGTGATCGGAAGTAGGAGGTAGGCAGCCTGTTGATAAGGTTGCTGGATAAGGCTGATAAGATATGCTCTTAGTCAGCTGGCCCCCTCTGGTCACGCAGCTGTCTGATAAGGCGGCGACTGGCTTGGCACCTGCTGTTGCATCATACCGAAACGACTGCGAATCTTGGGAGCCAGGCTTCTATTCTTTGACCCTTGATCGCAGGCAAAGATTGACTGGTTAATTTACGCGCGCCCATTACGAGTCCTAAATCCATCCTCCAGACACCTGTAACCTAACTCGTCTATCTCAAAGCAGCGACGTCAATACTTTCATTTCGGCGTGAACTTGTCTTGTCGTTTCTACCCCGCCGTCGTCATCGTGCCATCGAATACTCAGTTGCGCCAAAAAAACCGACGCACACGACAGCCGGGCCAGCGAATCGGTCGTTCCGCCGATAGCCCGAAATTCATTCTCACTCATCTCCTCCGTGTTCGCCTCATCAAAACCATCACAATGTCGGGTGTGTGGGGCTGGTTTGGCGGTGGAGCGGCACAGAAGAAGAAGGATAGTCCCAAAAATGCTATCCTCGGTCTACGACAGCAGCTTGATATGCTGCAGAAGCGCGAGAAGCACCTGATGACACAGATGGACGAACAAGATGCTATCGCCCGGAAAAATGTGAATACAAATAAGAACGGTGGGTGCTCTAGTTGTTTATCTGTTGCGGCGAGCAGTTACTGATAGCGTTGTCAACCCAGCGGCAAAGGCTGCCTTGAAGCGGAAAAAGGCACACGAGAACAGCCTCGACCAAACCTCGGCACAGATTGGAACGTTAGAGCAACAGATTAACGCCATCGAGTCGGCGAATATCAACAGAGAGACTCTTGCAGCGATGCAGAAGGCAGGCGAAGCCATGAAACAGATCCATGGCAAGCTCACGCCGGAGAAAGTGGACGAGACCATGTAAGTCATTACCACTTCATTTCGCTTGCCATCCGAGCGTCTTACTGACTATGTAATTCAGGGAGGAGATCAGAGTACAGAACGACCTCAGCAAAGAAATTGTCGACGCCATCACCGGAAACCAAATCGGAGAACCTATCGACGACGAGGAGCTTGAGGCTGAGCTCGAGAACATGCAGCAAGAGCAACTGGATGAGCAGATGCTCAAGACCGGAACGGTGCCGGTTGCAGATGATATCCACAGAATGCCCAATGTACCAGTTGGAAAGAGTAAGATGCCAAAATACTCGGCTTCAGAGAACATGACTAATCAAATGAACACAGCCGAGAAGAAGGCGCCCGTCGCCGAAGACGACGAGGAAGAGGAGCTCAGGAAGCTGCAAGCTGAGATGGCAATGTAGGCGCTTTCTCAGGGTGTACATTCGTTCTTGTTTAGTATGGATCAAGACATAGAATGGCCGGTTGAGTAAGTAAGACGTCGATATATGAGGATGGCATGTGAATATCATGGCGGTTTTCTGATCCAAGCAAGCATCTTGGCGGCTGTCAGGGCTTGTACCATGGGCTGCTGGTGTCTTGGGAATCGAGCCTGCCGCTTAGCCCTTTTTCGTTGCTTTGGTCCTATTTGGTTTTCTCCGGCGCGTAGGAGTTTGCGCATACGTCTTGTTTCAAGAAGTAGTTCGGTTTCGGATGAGACTTCTTGTGATCTACGGAGGATTATTGTCTAGGTTAGATGTTAGGCCGATGGACTCACCGACAATTATATTGCTTAGTAAAGTAGGGAGCTATAGTCCGATATTCTCTCCTCCATCTAACTGCTCAAGATGATCTTGATTTGAAAATCCCGGCTCCAATAAGCAGTGAAGAATGCGTTGCACATACACCGCTATCTCGAGAGTGGAGTCACGGTCCGTATCAATCTCGAGCCTCTACGGAGTACAACAAGCCTTCTTGAAGCAAGGAAGGCAGAGTCAGTTCAAGAATGCCAAAAACAACTACAGCAACACCAGATTTCGTTCGGGTATCCCTGAAAGTGAACATATCGTCGTCCTCTCCAGGAAATGAGGTTAGTCTTAGCGTTCATGCGGCACAGCCGACCCCCCCAAGTCCCTATATCCCCCCAGCGGCTAACAAAATATGACAATGCTACAAATCAATAAAGAAGGTCCAATCACTAATAGGTGCTCAGATGGATTACAGTAAGTGTTGTCAAGAACCAGTGACATCATCTGGATCTTGTCATCGGAGACGACGAGTCGAGGCATAAGTCAGACAGACGGCCATAGCGTTTATTAGTTGGTTACCACAGTAAAATGACTCGTTTGCGCGATATATCCTGGAGGATCGAGATGTATTTGTAAGGCGAGCCATATTTGGAATACATTATGTAGTTAGTCGATGTAAACAACCTCGTTGAGTCCAGGGATCGACTTGGACAGACCGAGTGAGAAAGCATCCCCTGCCCTGGCGCCATTATGTGATGATGGCCTTGATGAGAATACTAGTACATAGAAACACGTGAAGCATCGAACTTTCTGGCAATCCTTACGACCAGCTAATACTGTGTTGCTGTGTCAATAGCCCGAGAGCTGGGCCTATCTGCTTTGTGCCAAGTGGTATGGTATGTGTGCTGGCAGTTTCGACGAGATTTCAATCCACTATAGGCCGAGTGGAAAACTCATCTCCCGACCTGATCTTAGGATTAATAAAAGCATGATATAACGATGCCATATAACAACAGCATACCATATAATATGAAGAAAAGTTTTGCACTGCTACTACATACCACCGCCTAGTACTACTACGTCGTCAACCCGACGATCTCCAGATTGAGCTAGCTGTCTGTGCCTCAGGCAGTCCAAGTTCAGCCCCCAGGCCCCGTCCGATCTTGCCCGCCGCCGCCGGCCCACTTCATCATGCAGTGGGTGGTTGGGTTTTCAAGGTTGCAAGGACATGCCTCTGTCAAGCGAAGGAAACAAACACGACCACGTAGCAATCGACAGCACTTGACATGACATGCCGATCTCCATCCAGGTCCGGCTAACGGTACAGCCCGGTCCAATCTAGTACTCGTAAGAAGAAGGAAGTACTGTACGCGGCTTTCCCTTATGCGCGCGTTGGGTGCGGCCTCACCCGGAACTGCCCAATTCAGGAACCAAGGGTCTGGGTTACTGCTCCTGGCCGAGCTTGCTCTACTCACGTACAATGCACATGTTCTTCTTTCGAGATGGAGGGCACATTGAGGCCCAATCATCCCCAAACCTTTTCTTGCGTGGTTCCTGTCTCTACTCGTCAAGTGTCGTCCCTCCCTCCCGGAGGGGGCAGGTAGAGGTAGAGGGGCTCGTTACTATGCAACGAACTGCATGATTAGGTAGGTTAAGTTCATCACCCTTTCGTCCAACCGTTCACTGTCAGCCCTCCCCTCCCCCTCCATTCGCAGTGCTGCGATGGCGTGGGGCAGGCAGGGGCCCATAGTGTTTTGATCTGATTGCAGGGCTTGCACAGTTCACCGCAGAAATTGGGCCGCCATTCTCCCCCTCCCCATGCCGCGTCGGAACTGCATTGCTGTCTCTCATCAGTCCGTCTGAAGCTACCGCCTTGCTCCCCGTTGCGTTGCGACGTGGCGCCAGTCCTGCCATCCCGGCCAATAATTCCCGCGCACGATACTGATCACAAGAACTCCCACTTACTTCGTGGATGGCCTTGGCCCAAGCCATGAGGGCCAGCATAGAGCTGCAAGGGTAGCCGATCTGTTTACATGTATCTACTACTATCGTACGTGGAGATCGGACAAGGTGGAGTATCGACGACCAAAGTCGGCACCAAATCCCAACGTTGCTCACTCATGCTTGTGTCATACATAAAGTAAGTACTACTTGGCGATGAGAACCCTGCCTTAACTGGGGAGGTACTGTGATACTTGTTTTCTCCATATTGCCAATGATTTTCCGGTCAATCGGCTTCTGTTCTTTATACAACTACCCACGAGTGTCCAAGCTATCCATTGGTTCAAGCGGCGTGTCCATTTCTCTGTGTACTTCGGATTGTTAGGCAAACATTCTTTTTGCAACTGTCCTATGCGACCACAACCTTGATACCCATATCGTGAGACCATCCCACAGCCAAGAACCAATAGTCTTGCGAGACTACTGCACCCTTCCGCACGCCTAATCAGTCATCTTGCATATGGCAAAGAAGAATAAGAACAAGAACCGGGGCGCTTCTCGAGACGTGTCTTGGGAGGAAGAGCCAAAGGTCAATGACCAACAGGTCGAAGATCAGAAAGTATGAACAGCCCCGACGGAGTCACCTACTGTCCCGCGCGGTCCGACCCATACTCACACTTACAGGTGGCCGACTTCTCCAAAGTTCAGTACCTTGAGACGGAGGCTTCGGATGATGAGGCCAAGAAGGGTATGTCGGTTATATGAAAGCAGTTCTGTAAGACCGGGCCATGCTGACCCAGTTGTAGACAAGCAGTCAGAGCCTATAGAGGCGGGCATAGAACCTCCGGTAGAGCCGGAGCCGGAGCCGGAGCCAGAACAGGCACAGGCATCTTCGAAGAAGAGCAAGAAGAACAAGAAGGCGAAGAAGGACAAGACACCTGCTGAGCCCCCTTCTCCCGCTTCTCCCCCGCCTGTGGTTGAGCCAGAAGCTCCTGCTACACCCAAGGCTGGAGAAGAGTCCGGGGCCGAAGAAGATGGGTTAGAAGACTCAAAGAAGAAGCGGAAAGCAAAGCAAAAAGCCAAGAAAAAGGCCGAAAAAGACAAGGGCAAAAGCGCCAAGGGAGAAAAGACTGATTCAGATGCCCCAGAGAACTCCAGTAAATCTGTAGAGGAGACACCAAGTGACCCGCCAGTTGCGGCAGAAGTGGCAGCTCCTCCACAGTCGACAGAAGAGGAGGCTCCTCAACCGGAAACATCGGTAACGAAGGAGGCGGAGGCGGAAGCTTCTTCCGAGCAACCAGCTGAGCCAGCACCACCTGCGGCCGAGCCGGAGACCAAGGTTGAGGCCGCAGCTGAGGCAGAAAGCGACAATGCACCGGCTCCTACTGAAGCAATCCCAGAAGCTTCGAAGGATACACAACCGGAAGAAGAGCCGGCCGCCGCACCTCCTGCTCCCGAAACGAAGGAGGATGAACCATCCACCAAACCTGACGACGCCCCCTCTGATACCCCAGCACCCGAGCCCCAACCTGATGCTGCGGCTGAGGAGGCGGAGGCTCAAGATCCACCAGCCGCCGAGGCTGCTAGTGAGAGTGCGCAGGTAGAAGCTGTAGCGGAGGTACCAGCCGAGCAAGCCGCTGATATCGCCGAGGTGACAGAGCCCACGGCCGCCACTGCCCCCGCAGAAGAGAGCGCCGAAGTCTCTCAAGAAGCAGCTCCTCAAGAAGAAACCGCTCCTGAAATATCAGCGACTGGGCCAGTAGAGCCAGATGCTGGTGCCACTTCGGAAGCTGCTGCGTCATCAGAAAAGCCGGCTGCGGAGGATGTGCCCGAGAACGAGGCCGAGGTTGTAGAGGCGGCCAAGGACTCCGGCGAAGAGCCCACAGCCGAGCCGAAGGAGGAGTCCAAGGATGATGTCAAAGAGTCCACTGAGGACGCTGCAGAGGAAGCTGCCAAAGAATCCGAGGTTCCATCCAAAGAACCTGAATCCGCTCAGGAAGAGGTCAAGGCCGGAGAACCCACAGCCGAGCAAGTTGCACTAGAAACCACAGAAGCCGCGGATCCGGCCAAAGAAACTGTAGAGGCCGCGCCCGCATCAACTAATGAAGAACCGAAAGCTGAGGAATCACCGAATGAGGGTGGTCCCGAAGATACACCGGCACCTCCGGATTCTCAGACCGGTGATGCTACTGTCGATGCTCCAGCTTCGACTGACGGACCCGTTGAAGCTAGTACAACCCCAGACGAGAACAAGGAAGAGGCAGCATCGGATGTGGCTGCGGTACCGGACGAAGAGGAGACAACCGCAGACATCACAAGTCCAACTGAGGGAGTCACGGCTCAGACTGTTGATGGGAGCGTTGCCGCTGAACCTCCAGCAACTGATGAGGCGCCCACCGTCGATGATAAGTCTACTACTGAAGATGCTCCCGCTGCCGAGGACACGTCTGCCGCTGAGGACCCTACCGCTGAGGAGCCTGCTGCTGAACCTGCCGCTGAGGAGCCTGTTGTTGAACCTGCTGCTGAGGAGCCTACTACCGCTGCCGCCGAAGAATCTGCCGCCTCTGCTACTCCTGCTGCCGAGGAGCCTGCTGCCGAGGAACCTAAAACCGAGGAACCTAAAGCTGAAGAGAACCCATCTGTAGAGGACTCGCCTGCTGCGGAAGAGACGCCTGCTATCGAAGACAACACTACTGATGCGCCTGCCGCGAAGGAGCCTCTTGTTGAGGAGGCGCCCGCTAATAAAGATGCCGCCGTTACCGAGGAACCTGCTGTCGGGGAAACTGCCACTGAGGTTACTACTGAGGCTCCTACTACCAAGGAGCCTACTGTCGAAGAGGCTCCTGCTGCTATGTCTGCTGCTGGTGAGGCTGTTGCCGAGAATGCTCCCGCTACTGAGGAGCCTGCTGCTGAAGAGAAGCCTGCCGACATTACAGAAAGCCCCGAGACTAGTGAGGATCTTTCGGCGCCCGCACAGACTTCAGATGATGCAGCTAAGCCACCTGAGGAGCAGCAAACTGCAGAGGCTGAAGATTCCTCAGCAGTTGCGGACGCTGTAGCGGATAGTTCAGCCCAGGATAACGATGATAAGCCCAGCCAAGAAACGGAGGGGGTCCCTGAGGCTACAGCCGAGTCGAATGACGCCGAGATTACTGGGGCTTCTGAAGCTGCAGAGACAACTGTTGAGGGAGCCCCGGTAGACTCGAGTGAAAGTGCCGAAACTAAGTCAACAGAGGAAGAGGCCGCGCTTGTTGAAGCCCAAGCCCCTGTCGCCGGGGCTGCTTCTGAGGAACCCGAAGTCTCTTCTGAAGATGTTAAAGAAGAGCCTCCCAAGGAAGTTGCAAGTGAAGCGGCTGAACCTGAGGTTGTTGCTGACGCTCTCGAGGTAAGCGAGGCCCCAGTAATGCTTCCCGCTTTTCACAATATTTATTACTAATTCATTTTGTCTAGGCCAAGGAAGTAGGCGCAGTTGATAATCAACCGATCGAAGATGTTGCACCAGTCACGGATGCTGCCTCGGCAGAAGAGGCTGATGTACCTGAGGAGCCTATTGCTTCTGCCGAAAAAACTACTACTCCTGAAGAACCTCCCGCCGCTGTTATTGAAGATTCTGCTGCTCCTGCTATCGAAGAGCCTGTAGCTCCTGCTGCCGAAGAAGCTGCTGCTGCCGCTACTGAAGAGCCTAGTGTACCCGCTGCTGAAGAGCCTGCTCCTACTGAGGAGTCTTCTGCTACCGGTACTGAAGAGCCTACTACTATTGAGGAGCCTGTTATAGCCGAATCTGCAGTAGACAAAGAGCCTGCCGCGGTTGAAGAGCCCGTTGCTACTGACGAGTCTGCTGCTGCGGTTGAAGAGCTTTCCGCAGAGCCTGCTGTAGTTGAAGAGACTGCTGCGGTTGAAGAGCCTGCCCCAGCTGCAGCTGACGAGCCCGTTGCCACCGACGAGCCTGCTGCAGCTGAAGAGCCTGCTGCAGCTGACGAGCCTGCTGCAGCTGAAGAGCCTGCTGCAGCTGAAGAGCCTGCTGCAGCTGAAGAGCCTGCCCCAGCTGAAGAGACTGCTGCAGCTGAAGAGCCTGCCCCAGCTGAAGAGACTGCTGCAGCTGAAGAGCCTGCTCCAGCTGCAGCTGAAGTGGCCGTTACCACCGACGAGCCTGCCCCAGCTGAAGAGCCTGCTGCAGCTGACGAGCCCGTCGCCACCGACGAGCCTGCCCCAGCTGAAGAGCCTGCTGCAGCTGAAGAGCCTGCTCCAGCTGCAGCTGAAGTGGCCGTTACCACCGACGAGCCTGCCCCAGCTGAAGAGCCTGCTGCAGCTGAAGAGCCTGCTCCAGCTGCAGCTGAAGTGGCCGTTACCACCGACGAGCCTGCCCCAGCTGAAGAGCCTGCTGCAGCTGACGAGCCCGTCGCCACCGACGAGCCTGCCCCAGCTGAAGAGCCTGCTGCAGCTGACGAGCCTGCTGCAGCTGAAGAGCCTGCTCCAGCTGCAGCTGAAGTGGCCGTTACCACCGACGAGCCTGCCCCAGCTGAAGAGCCTGCTGCAGCTGAAGAGCCTGCTGCAGCTGAAGAGCCTGCTGCAGTTGAAGAACCTGCTCCAGCTGCAGCTGAAGTGGCTGTTACCACCGACGAGCCTGCTACGGTTGAAGAGCCTGCTACGGTTGAAGAGCCAACCCCAGCTGAAGAGTCAACCCCAGCTGAAGAGTCAACCCCAGCTGAAGAGTCAACCCCAGCTGAAGAGTCAACCCCAGCTGAAGAGTCAACCCCAGCTGAAGAGTCAACCCCAGCTGAAGAGACTGCTGCAGTTGAAGAGCCTGCTGCAGCTGAAGTGGCCGTTACCACCGACGAGCCTGCTGCGGTTGAAGAGCCTGCTGCAGCTGAAGAGCCTGCTCCAGCTGAAGAGACTGCCCCAGCTGAAGAGACTGCTGCAGTTGAAGAGCCTGCTGCAGCTGAAGAGCCTGCCGCAGTCGAAGAGCCCGTTACCGCTGAAGAGCCTGCCGCAGCTGAAGAGACTGCTACAGCTAAAGAGCCTATTACCGCTGAAGAGCCTGCCGCAACCGAGGACGCTCCTGTGGTAGAAGAACCTGCTGCTTCTGCTCCTGAAGAGCCTGCTGCCCCTGCTGCTGAAGAACCTGCTGCGGTAGAGGAACCTGCAGCCCAGCCCGAACCAGTCCAGGAACCAGATGCTCCTGAGGTTGCAAAAGAACAGGTTAGTGAAGAGGCTTCCGCACCTGCTGAACCAGAATCTGCCAAGGAGGCCATAGTCGTGGATGCTACCGAAGAATCCCCTGTCGAAGAGCCCACGAAGCCAGCCGAGCCTGTAGTTGAGAAGGCACAAGAAGAAGAAGAGAGTAAAGACACAGTCGGCCCCATTCCTGAACCCAAGGCCAAGGATCTGAAAGGTAAGTTCCCTCCTCCCAGTAGCCCTTTAGCCACCCCTGGTGCATTGGCTCTTGGTTTTGGTGGGAGCAGCCCTGAGATTGGTTTAGAGGAGGAAGTCGCCCCGGAAGATGGTGTAGCTCAGGAGGATATTGTTGTGGATTCCAGTGAAGCCCAGGAGAACACAAAGCCAGATTTGGAGACTACCATGGCCGCTGAGCCCCCGACCGGCGTGGTTCCTGGAGAGACTGTTTCCGCCACCGACGACGTATCTGCCCCCCCAATCCGATGACGCCAAGGAAACTCAGCCGGATGCGACTTTGTCTGGCGTTCAGCAAGGTGCTTTAGCTGCCGTCGGGGTTGGAGCCGTGGCTGTGGCTGCCGCCGAGTATGACCAGGATAGCCCTGGGTCAGAACACCACGTGGAACCATCCGCCGCCGATCAGTCGCAGCCTTCTATAGTTGAGCCTGACGCAGACTTTGTGAAAGATGGCACTGCGCCGGCAGCTGAAGCGGAATCAACATCCAAGCCCGAGGAAGCTGTCGCACCAGAGGTCGAGCACCAGAGTTTCAGCGATGAGCTTGCTGCGGTACCCGCAGTCGAAGAGGCAGATATTCAGGGTAACAGATCTGAACGGACTACTGTTGGTGAGAAGGAGCTTGCTGCCACCGAAGAACCTGTTGCTGTCGAGGATACTGCCAAGGTGCCTGCTGCTGAAGAACCTGCAGTAGCCGAGGATCCTGTTGTTACCCAGGAACCTGCTGTTATCGAGCCTGTCCCGGTAGAAGAACCTGCTGCCAAAGTACCGCAGGTCGAAGAGACGCAACAGGTTACGCGCGATGTCCCAGATGAGGCTAGTAATTTGAACCTCGCCGCTGGAGGCGCTGCTGGTTTAGCAGGGCTCGCTGCTGGCGGTGTTGCGCTTGCTCACCAACCTTCAAGTAACACTCTTCACTCCCTCCGACACCAAGCTTCACGAAACTCTCTCCGGTATCAGTCGTCTAAGAGCACCCTTCGCCAACAATCGTCAAGGAATCTTCTTCGCACCATGGGGCATCAGTCTTCACGACACGCTTTGCGCAATTCTGTATATAGTACAGAGAACGAGGCCCCTTACGTCCCATCGAATTCTGCAGACCGC
The DNA here is from genome assembly GCA_019976485.1 of Apiospora pterosperma. Taxonomy (NCBI): domain Eukaryota; kingdom Fungi; phylum Ascomycota; class Sordariomycetes; order Amphisphaeriales; family Apiosporaceae; genus Apiospora; species Apiospora pterosperma. The sequence goes on from JAFBMP010000009.1 coordinate 1,038,903, forward strand.
GGTCTTCCTTCTGAAGAAGGCTCAGCAGGGCCATCGGACTATGGTAGACCTGCGTGGCCCTCGAAAGACCACCTCAAGCGGGTTCTACGAAGAGACAAGCTCTCCACCGAGAGTGTTTTCGAACGAGCTAGACGTGACTTCATCAGTGAGTTGACCCACAAACCGCAACCTCATTCGGTCTGCCAAACCGACTCACCATTGTCAGAGCCTGTCACTGACTTTGAGCAGAAGCACGTAGTCAAGACAAACGCAAGGTCTACCAGTCCAACTTCGGGTCCTTCTGGCACTCCAACAGAGGCCGACTTTACAACGGATCGACACCTGAACAAGTCTGATCTAGCTTCTTTATTGGATGCACGAGCGGAAACCCCTGGGGTGGTCCTCCCAGATTTATCTGATCCCGGAGCAAAGGCATTGGGTCGTGCACGAAGTTTGAGAAGGCAACACAGGAATATGACCAAGAGGGTGGAAGAGGAGGTCGCCGCCGCAGTAGTCATATATGCCACGGCGCGAGAGCTTAGACCGCGTCGGGATCCCGAGCCGGGTAGTTCCCGTATCGCGACAACTTCGCACCAGTACATAGCGTCTGAGAGTGTCATGGCACCAGGGGTGGCAGGGAATCACAGCGTTGATTTTTCAAACCTTTCGGTGCCTGTTACTGACCTCCTCTCCACAGACGATGAAGGCAAGTCCCCCCGCAGTGAACGTCACAGACACCGCCGCCACAGCCACCATTCCTCCCGTTCTTCAGACAGCAAAAGTGGCGATGGTGGCTCTCAACATCACCATCGACGAAGCCGGGCTGAGAGCGGGGGCTCTGTTCCGTCAGGGTCTGAGCTTGTCCCTTCTCGAACTCGGAAGAGACAGGACAGCGGTGTTTCGTTTGAGAGCACCCGTGAGCACTCAAGCAGAAAACATCGAACCCCGGAAGAGCAGGCTGCGCATGACAAGCGTAAAGAGGAACGGCGAGCTCGAGAATCCCATCAACGGAGCCCTGAAGAACAAGCAGCTCACGACAGGCGCAAGGAAGAGCGACGGGCCAGAGAAGCTGCGCAGCGGGCCTCGGAAGAGCAAGCAGCACACGACAAGCGCAAAGAGGAACGTCGTGCCAGGGAAGCCCGGGAGAAGGATCGTGAGGCGAAGAGCAATGATGCTGAAACTCCCACAAGCGAACGCCATTCTCACCGCAGCTCGAGGAGATATAGCCAATCCTCGAGATCTGATCGACAACCGCCCAAGGATGACGCCGCCGCGGCTCCAGCCACTCCTCCCAGGAAGAAGTTCTTCGGCAACGGAGAAAGCATTGTTACTCCCGCTTTGGTCTCGCGCTCCACCGACCCCGCGCCACCGCGCTCCTCCAAGGACTCGCCCAGAACGGAACATCTCAAGCGGTCGAGCACTGCGCGTGAGAGTGCGCCAAATGCAGGCGGGGTTTCCCGTTCGAGATCCCACAGGCACCGCGAGCACTCCTCTGGTTCGCCGAGGACCCACAAGTCATCACCGCCTCAGCCCGAGGCTGGTGACGAAGGCGGCGCGGTGGCAGCACCCGAGAACTCGCGGCCGCGGGAGGAGAGGCACCTGAGACGCGAGGAGCGCCAGAGGACCAGAGACGCCGAGGCGAAGAAGAAGCAGACCGCTGGCGGTATCCGGGCTGCTATCAAGAAGATTTTCACATGATGGAGACTGGTAGATGGATAGGACTTTTGGGAGAATGATGAGTCACGAAAAGGTTATGAATGGTTTGGCTGGATGCTGATGGTGATACATGACGTTTATGGAGAGGGGTGATTTGAGATTTGAGATGAAGGGTGTTGATGTCGTGTACGAATTTATGTCATATTATGAGATTATGTAACGATTTGCGAGCCAAACAAGATGTTTATGCGATTGTCCTTCACTTGCCGGCGATTTCTTGCTCGCCTCTCGGTTACCCGGACTGATGATATGTGCGCTTGGGGGTGCGGGGGGTTCATGGTCTAATTTATGCCATTGTCATGGTTCTCTTTCAAAATTGAATCTCCCTTTATGCAGCCAATATTGAGCTTCTAGGGCAATAATGGCATGATCCTAACAAGGACCTGTTTAGAGCTATATTACAAACCGACCTCTGAAACCCTGTATAGAAAACTACTCATCGACTCTACTTCACTTGAGTAACTCATCTAAGACATAATTGGCGCTCTACTGTTGCTATGGCGTCCAATACCTGCCACCTCTCCGCTTTCAAAGCCGCCGGCTGCGACCTGCTCGTAGGCAATGCGGTCTATCCCTGCCATCATCAGCTCAGCTACATCCTCGATCACACGCTTGATCGTACGGACGTCGGGAGCGCACAGGCGCGGGTTTGCCCTAAATGTGCCAAGGGAGGTAAGTGTCTTGTCTGCCTCCAACCATGGGATGCTAATGCCACTGCGAGCTGCCCCCACTGCGATTCGTTCTTCTTCGGTAGCGGGCTACTGGAGGAGCGGGTGGCCAAACTCGAAGCCATTGGGCTGAAGTTGGCCAAGGACACGAGGGCGTACGTCGCTTCGAGACGGGCGGAGTTGGAGCGGAAAGCGAGGCGAAAGGAGCGCCTGCTTGCTTTATCAAGTAGCAAACAGGGCGACGAGAAGAAGTCATTGCCAACGTGGAAAGAGTCGGATGTGAAGCGTGGCAGATAGCGTACTTAAGTAGTAGGTAAGTGAGCACGCATGCATGATATTCTCCCCCTATTGCAGTCACCCGAGTCGCTGCACCCAAGTCTTCTGCCACATGGTACCAGGATCGATATTATATAACTGAAGAAACGATCAAGAGATAAGACGTTAGTTATCTGTTTACTGGTAACTACCAGCAAATTGCAAAACATCTTAGTCAGGCGTGCGTACTATATCCAGAGCAATCGACTTAACTATCTGACAGGCCCCGATAAACTCGGATATGTCTATATGTGCATAGAACTATTCGTGAACTATTTGTCCTCGGCCGCAAGACGCATCGCATCGCTTCTAGTCTCTGGCTCGGGTGACACGGTCGAGTTGCGTAATGCTGGAGGTTCACTCTCAAGATGGCAGATTCTGGCGTCTCTAATTCAGGCTTTTCTTCAGGGGACGGAGACGCGAGACCCTGCGCTTCAAGCTCAAAACGAAGCTCCTCTCCCTCAAGATCATGTGGAGCAAGTTGGGCCTCGACGGCTCTATCCAGGACTGGGATTAGTGTTTTACTGTTGCTGATCCTGGCCGGCAACATATCCTCCCCTTCTCTCTCCTCTTGCATTATTTTCTTACGTCTTTCTTCTTGCCGCTTTTCCTTCTCTTCAATGGCAAAGCTGCCTCTACCTTCTTCCCCAGCTTTTCAAATTGGTGTCAGCCTGTTCCACGCCGGAAGGATCCAGCCGCGGACGTCTTTAGCCCTGAGCAGAGTGCCGTCGAAGGAATACTTTTGCGGTCCGCTCCGCAGGTTCTCGATCGTATCGAAGATCTCGTCCGGGGCGTACTCGCCAACTCGGGGGTCGACGTACATCAGGCGCTGCTTACCGCAGCCCGGTTTCGGGAGTTGCTGCTTGATGCAATACTTGACACCGGCACGAACGCAGCGCACGCACATAGGGGCCACTTCCTTCTTGATCTTGAACTTGGTGAATTCGCACTTCATGCCCTTTGACTCGCAGCGGAGGCAGGTGATACTGGTCATAAAGTCTTGGACATTCTGTCCCTGTCCGAGCTGCTGGTTGCTCTTCAGGCCCTGTTCTGCTCGAACTGATTCGGGCGTCCCGGGGGAGGGAGCTGCGGTCGACATCCTGTTTTGAGCGAGTGTTTATACAGTGTAATACCTTTAATTAATTGACCTTCATCATCTGAGATACAATGCACACCGGAAAGGTCAATATATACGCGATCCTGAAGCGGCCCCGGCGTACGGCATCAAAGGCGGGCTCACAAAGGATGCCATGTCGCCCAAGACAATAGCCGCTCCCGCGCATCTTCATGTGTGGCAGCATCAACAAAGGCGACAATACCCAAGTTCACAATGTTTTGAGAGACTTGCAAAGCCCTAGACAACTCTGACAGGCTGACAGATGTCACCCTTGTCTTGCTACGGAAGATGCTTCGCGAAAATTCAATTGAAGTAGCCAACCAGTCCGGCTCAAAAGCCGAATCGCCGCCTCGTGCATGATATTGGACCGCGGTACACATGAAGCGTTCACGAAGTACAGCACACACGGGAACCGAGTTTGGTGGCCATGTCGAGGAGCAGCCCCTATCCGCCTGAGGCCAAACTGCATGTAGACTTCTTTCTACCAGGTAGATAGCCAGCCAGCCGACGTAACTAATGAGCATGGCCATTTATCCGACGATGTTCCGTTTTGCATGAAAACTTGTGCTTGGGATGTGACGCCTCGGCAGGCAGGTACGTCAGGTACGTAGTGCGTAGTACCTCCCGTACTCCCGTACCTACCTAGGTTAAGGTTGAGGTTATTGGGGTACGTCAACAAGCAAGGAAGGAGCACTGCACAAGGCCCCGCACGAATTCCAGATTCGCAACCCTACCTCAGTCCGGCCAAAACTTTCGCCGGACCCCACCACCCACGAAAGCCTGGCGCTTTTGGATTTTGGACCTACATAGGTAATTCTTGCCCGCTCTCCAGCTTTGACATACGATCTTTCCATCACCATCAACCTTCATCGTAAACCACAGTAAGTGCTACCTCCCTCTGGGCCAATTGGCCTTCAACCAGTCCAGTCCCCTCATTGTATTTTCCGGCATTGCCTTCACTTGATTATGGAAATCGGCTTCGTCCAATTTCCTGCGTGATTGCGGCTTGCACCCCTCCAACTGCCAATTCCGCAACACTAAAAGTCCGACGTCATCTGTCCCGCCTACCGTTTAGCTAACCACTACACCTTCTGCAGTCAAGTCGTTCACGATGAGAGCCAAGTGGAGAAAGAAGCGCGTTAGACGTCTCAAGCGTAAGAGAAGAAAGATGAGAGCTAGATCGTAAGTTATCCAAACGATCGTACTGTCTTCTTTCGATGTCTTGCAGGTCATTAACAGGATGTCTTCACACCTCTACAGCAAGTAAACGCCTCGTCTCTACCCGATCACAGTCATCTCTCCAACAGCAAGTGACCGGCATCCATGATGCGGCCACCACTTCCATACATCCTCTCGCCAGTATCGGCCTTGTCGTCGACCAATCCACCAGTCAACCAAAGTGACGTCATCTTTGCGCAACTACAGAACGACGCACCACATGGAAAGGCAGACCATTGAGGGCTTGGAATCGAGGGGAGGAAATTGGTGGCGAGTGATGGATAGAGCTTGTAGCCATGGGGGACAGACTGCTCAAGCTTCTATCGGGCAGAACTCAGAGCTGTGTTTACAGGACACGCACGATTCTCAGAAGCAATTTTCTGCTGAGATTTCACGACCATGACGGAACCGGAAAATGGGATAGGTTTTACTGAGCAGTCAATGGACAATGCTTGCTTCTGATGACATATCAAACAGCCAGTCTTGTGTGTGCTTTTCTACCCTCGTGACCATTTTGTATGCGATATGAGATGGATTTGTGGTAGTTGTGCGCCCCACTACGCCCCAGCTCCAGCCCAAAGCTTATCTGGACGACAACGTGAGGGCCACATTGGGGAAGAGCCTCAGCTTTTCAGTGGTTTATCCGCTAGCCCACGAGTATCAAACTTACGTTTTATGAATAGGAAAGGTATTCTAGGAACCACCTTGTAGCTAGAGTGGTGCCTGAGCCGCTGAGCCGCTCAAGTGCATGTTTCAGAGAGAAACATCACGGCTGTGTATCAAATGCAATGGCTCTCGCTATCTTCTCCATTCTGCCGCTCCTTGGAGCATGGCTGATTTCACGTTGATGCAAAGCATTACTATTTTATACATAAACAGTGTGCACATTAGGGCAGACTATCAAAAGCGGAAGCCTTGTTGGGATACCAAATCACTCATTCATTCACAGCCCACCAACCCAAGTTGATATCGCCAGGGAAGGATTTCGACATATGGCCAGTAGCAGATAGTCCGAGGTATTCTTCTCGTAATTGAGACTTTTCTTTATTCCCATTACTTTTGTAGTACAGCCACAAAGCTAAAACAAAATACACCGTCCGTCTGGATTGGTATCATCCCCCAACCCCCCTGGACCCCTGAACACTAAAGAACGAAAGAGAAAGATACGACCTATAACGCCCACATCAAGACGCCGGAAATGCTGAGATACGTTCGGAAAGAGCGTGGTGAAGTGAATGGAGGAAATTTGATTGCCTTCATGAGGGTGATTCATGAAACCGTGATTCAAATGGTTGCTGGCTTGGAGTAGCCTCTGTGGGATGGAAGAGGAAGAAAGGAGTGCCGTGGTAAAGAAAGTAAATGAGTGAATTGTTGGAGTAGATATGCTCCGATGAGAACAGGATCTTTCCGTCGAATGGTGAAGGTGGACCCGAGCTTGTGATATGGCGTTTCCATAATCAAGAAAAAGAGCGTGAGGAAGTAATACTGCCCCGAAGAGAAGGCAAAAGAGCGAATGGATGGATGGGACTGAGGTGCCAGTCTCGTAGCTGTGAGAGAATATATGCTGAGATGCGCATAACGGCATAAAGAAACGAATGAAACTGTAAAATCCGTCATCCTCTAGAGTCGCAGAAAACGCCATATCGGCTTCGGTTGTCGAATGAGAGAATCGCTTCTCGAGGAACTCAAAAGGAAAGTAATCTCCGAAATGCAGCAGATTTGAATGAATGGAGTCCAGGGCCTTTGAATATCATGAAATTGGCTGAGAGAGTGTGTGTTTGTGAGTGCCTCAGTGGACACAGCAAAGAATGTGGTGATCTCTCCGTCAGAAGAGGTCAAGTGAGAAGCCACTTCGGTGGCGTATAGCGAACGTGGTGATGCATGAAACAGCCTTCATATAATAGAATTTGGTCATGAGAACGAATGTGGTCGGCAAGAGAGCGGAAGTTTTCGAAACGAATTTGGTAGAACACCATTGATGGGGGTAAAGAGAACGGACGATGGTGCTGCTGGGATCGAGAGAGGCAGGCTCACACCATAATACATTAGCGACTGAAATAGCCACCCAGAGCTTGAAGTATGGGCTGTTTAGGGAGAGTGAGGAACGAGAGAGGTAGTCAGTCCATTGGAAGCCATATAAGCGAATGTGTTAAAGCGAGTGTGTTGTTGAAGCGAGTGTGTTGTTGAAGTGAGTGTGTTGTTGAAGCAAGTGTCGTTAAAGTGAAGGCGGCGATGACGATGGATTCCATGACAAATCGGGTTCACGTTTGGGGCTTGAAGTAAATGAAAGTGGTTGAGTTTGACTCAGATATGGAAGGCGTGAAGGCCGCTAGACACGCGAGCATCGTGCTGCGCGCGGCGAAAGTGTTGTTGTACATAGCTGTGTTCGTAGGCAATAAAGGTGTAATCATAAACGTCTAACGTTCGAAGTGTGCAGTTTCGGCGTGAGAGTGCGGGATGCCATCATACGTAAACATCCAAGATGAAGAGAAGTACATAAACGAAAGTGAGTATGGTGAAAAAGAATGATATCGGACGTAGCGTCGTGAGATCGTGACGAGATGGTAGGATTTATCGCGAGAAAAACGGCCTGGCTATTGCGTTCCAGCGCTTGGCGGCAATGTTTTCCCCGGGCGATCGAGAGACTTGAGGTGCGTTCGGTTTCGATTCAACCCCCTCAGGGATGGAACGAAAACCAGCCACATGTTCAGATGAGCCGGGCGGAACGAGTTCAACGGGCAGACTTGTGGCGTGTCCATGTTTGTTTGAGGATTGGATAACCTTGGCCCCCGACCGCTCCTGCATAAACCAGCGAGACCATGTTCAGTAAGACGAGTCTTGTATATCGCGACAGATGCCGGCATACATCGTCACATGATGCCTTTTGTTAAATCGAGCTCATCTTTAAGGGTTTGACCTCCGAATCGACAGAGGCAGGGAAGATAACGAAGGTCTAAGGGGTCTTGAAACTGTGGACTAGAGGAGTTGACTATGTTGATGAGCATAGATGATGTCTATCTGAGAGGTTGACTTTACTACGTATATATATATACACAACAACAGTATTGTCATGCCACATCACTGCTGAACATCGAGAACCGTTACGGGTGTTGGCTTTCCGCAACGCTAGATGGTCTCATCGGATGCCGAGATTCCTTGAAGCAGCGATGAACCACGGCCCTGAGTAGCCAGACAAACCAACAGAAGCTCACATTCCTATTTGGAAAGCCATGTTCTCCAATTTGAGTACTTCAAACAGACTTGACGTTGTGGACGACTAGTATTCCCGCCAAGAGGGGCTTATACCGAGTCAAATCCCCGATACCATGCCGTAGGTCCTAGCCATAGTGAGTTTCTAGATGACTAAGTCTCTCCTCATGTCAGGCAATAAGATGAACCTGCGCAGGCCCTCGGCAGATCGAGGAAGACCAAGCCCGCTTCGGCCAATCACAGTGCCGGAAGAGCGTTTGAGTCGTGCCGAGGGACGACAAATAACCTCGCATGGTGTGACTTGAGCGAGACGAACTTGGTCTGAGAGCGACGGGAGCGTGTTTTCTTCGTTCTTTTCGGCAGAAGAACGGTTCAGCCCATTCAAAACATCAGCCGGTGGATTCGCAGTGGCTATGACCTATTAGGCTTTTCGCCTTGGTAGAGTTCATGGCAAGGCGAAGGCATGGGATGAATTTGGCATTCCTAGTGCTGATTTCCCCTAGCCTCCTCGTCTACGGAGGATTACTGAAATAGCAGATCAGTAAGTGCATTTTGCAACGAAACATGGATGCCCACGTACATAGCTGGTTCACAGCCATGTTGTTGTCACCATCAACATGCATCAACAGGCAGGTGCGGAAAAGGGGGGGCTGACCCGAGTACAGACCGAATACTGACGGGCGACTGTTTGGCATTTCTCTTGAAGACTTAGTAATAAACCCGACAGCCACGATGATAAACCACGTACAGCTATCTGGCATCAGCCTAGACAACAATGGCGTTCAGCCTTACAATGCTGTACTTTTCTTTTGAGCTGGCAATGTGAATTGTCGGCAGTGGCTGTGATGACTCTGGTGCAGCGACTCACTCACAGGGTATAATTAGTTTGGCCGTGTTTGCCTCGAAAAAGCATAATGATAAGCAGCATGTGAACCTCGCTCCGGAAATCTTTGTATCGCGTTCCCTCAGCGACACGCCTATGAGCTATGAGACTAAGGAACTGTCAGGCGGCAGTGAGTTCGGACCGGTCTTTACTAATAGCACATAGCCCAATCTCCCAGGGCCATTATCGGAAGCCTCCATTCCATTCAGAAGGGGCTGTAGTCGTATACTCACCCTTTAATTATGCACAACTGCCATGTTTCGATGCTTCGATCTGCCGGCGCTGTGTCTAGGGGTGGTGGGCATTAGAGGATCGCTAGGGCGTGGACTGCTACCAACATCGGATTTGGTTTTGTCATCGGAAGAAATCCGAGTTTGTGTACGCTTCAGAGTTCACGCCGTCCGTTGCAGAACCCGAGGGGAGACCATTTACCGTACGTAAAACACATAACTACCACTAGTTAATACTAGATTCTTATCACGCTAGCTCGGCTCTAGAAAATACCTCGACCCTCGCTAGCATCGCTCGAGGTTATAAACCTTGACGCTGAGTGGCTGTTTGTAAACAGCTGACTGTAAGCGGATAGGGAATATCGGCTGTTGATTCGCTTGGACAAATAGTAGGGGACACTGAACTCGATAGGAGTGACGCCATCGTGCATGACTGTGACCGATCCCCCCCCCGTAAACCTTCCCCGCGGCGAGGCCTACGTAGTGCGCATCCTGTACATTGGAAGTATGCATGATTGCTGGGTTCATTCGGAGCATGTATGGCATATGTCAGTTCTTGTTGGTGCTGGAGAGTAAATCTAACCTCTTTACCCTCCTTAACAATTTTTGCATCTCAATGTCTTCGGCCTACAATCGCCTGCCGAGGCGTGCAACGGCTCGCAAACAAACAACTCCAGCTTACACGCCGTCCTGTTAAACGACGTATTCATTGAGTATCAGTTTCAAAACTTTCCTCATCACTTGATATTCCGTCTCATCATTACTGCTCCATATCATGGCCAAGAGCAAATGGTGGGGCCACGGACGGAAACCGTCGACCAGTTCCGGCGAGAATGAAACAGCAGGCACTGTCACCTCCGACAGTGAAGGTCAGGAGCTAGGCAACAAGTCGCCGTCTCGATTCATGCGAACCCTGACGGGCTTCCGGCCCAGCACGCCCAAGAAGGACAAGGCGACGGACAGCTATGCCCACCTGGACCGCCCCTTCACCCAGCAGAACCTGGAGCACCAGAAGATCTTGAACGCGTTTGCCTTCAGCTTCGGCAAGCGCCGGACGAGCCACAGCGCCTACAGCAATCTAAGTGGCATCAGCCCCAGCGAGTCGCGGAACACAAGCGTGGACGGCGCGTGTCTATATCCTACCCGCTCGCACGGCGACCGACGAGATACGCACCCGCGGTTCAGCAGCTCCATGACCCGCGACGCACCGCGTGAAGTACCTGGCGAGGAGTCAGATCAGGAGCGAGGTCCCGTACAAGCGTTCCCGAACGCCCCAAAGGTCGCGAGAGTGGTTACGGACCATTCATGAATATCCTATTTGACCTGTTGACTTGGAAATCGCACGGCGTTGGAGGATACATGGTATGGCTGATGTTCAATTACTCTTGCCGGCTACTCGCCTACGCCGGAGTTTGGGGAATACGTGTTTGTCGCAGTTCATTAAGGACTGAGGACAAACATGTCAAGTACCAGCAGCCAGTAGATGTTACTATTGCGGCTGTGTACTTATTCATCGTGAAGAACAAGTACAGGATAGCAACAGCTATCTTCTCTATATAAAAGAAAATATGTCCATTACTATTTGAAGTTTATTTTCTTGTTTTTGTCGTTACCTTGCGAGCACGAATTAAGTACCGTACCTACTTCTTATCTTAGAACCATCAAGGGTCCGAGTATAAGAAGTACTTGCAGTACCTACACGTACTAAAAGATACACGTACAATGTAGTATGGATCCCGCCCCACTCAGCCCACCTGTGCCTTCACCTATTGACAAGCTCACCGCCAACAAGGGTGTCGCCAATTGAAGGCGGCAGAATTTTCCCAAAAATTATTTTTTGAAGTCTACTGATCTCAATCAAGGCCCTGCATCTCAGTACGCGAAGTCGGACGTTAGGCCAGGCAGAATAACCACCAGCCGCACTCATGGGAGACAAACGAAAAAGAGAAGAGGGCTCCTCGGGCTCTAAAAAGAAGTCCAAGCCTCGACAAGCAGCACCACCACAACCGCAGATCATCAAAGTCGCATCAGTACGAAGTGCCCGCGAATGCCTACCCGTCATCGCGACCACGCCCGGTCTCTGCGTGCCCCCCTCTGCCAGCTTCCAGGCCTACACCCAACCCGCACCGACTCAGAAGAAGAGCAAGAAGGCCTCTCCGCCCACATTACTACTACATTCGTCAGCCAACGACCGAGTAGATTACATAGCTAAAGAAGATGGATCTGGTGGGCTCGAGTCACATCTTAAGCACTACATCGGCGTTTTCAACCCCGAGACGGGCAAACTCGATGTCATTGAGGCCAAAAAGATGACGGTGCGCGGAGTCCCTCGTGCACAAAAGGCTCGCGGGGATGATGTTGCAGACCCGGCTGCCTTTCAGGTATGCTTCTTCCAGACATCTTCGTCTTGGCTTTTGGTACTAACCGCCTTCTAGACTATGACAGAGCAGCGGAACACCCTTGGCATGGAATTTGGTACCAAGAAAGCGAAGAAGGCTATTGCCTCCGTCACAGAAAATGCGATTGGCCCGGCTAAGTCGAGCACCGAGAGAACTACCAAGCTTGACTCCTCCTCTCTGGCCATCATGGATTCGATATCGGAGGCCGCACGAGGCATGGCGTCGAGGGAAGAGCTCCAGGCAGCCGTCGACCAGTCCAAACCTGTCCCTCCCGGAAATTTCGAGGCCACCGAGATCCAGGACGTCTACAAGCCCGAAGAGTTGATTGGTGCCGAGCTTCTACCCTCCATTCCTATCAAAGATTGGCAAGACATCGCCAAGAAACAGAGCCCCCTTACCAACCCGAACAAATATGTCACCGACCGCTTCTGGGACATTGCAAGGAGTCTTCATCCAGTCCGGAATTTGCGCATATTACGTTATCTAAGCTGTCTCCTCACCATTGCCAAGAACATGAGAAAGGGCAAAGACCGAGGCTCTTTCAAGCTCCCCGACCGCAAGAAGCTGCAGGAACTCTTGGACCCAGCTCCGGTACAACTTATCGACAGCATCAGGCGGAAATTTTCGGAGGGCGGAGATGTACGGAAGCGCCATATGGATCTGCTGAAAACTTACTGCTGTGCTCTTGCCTCCATCCTCGAAGCCTACGAAGAATTCGATACCGAAGCTCTGCGCTACGATCTTAGTCTGACCGAGAAGGAGTTCACGCAGTATTACCGCGAGATAGGAGGTAAGACTTTCGTGAGAACCCAAAAAGATGGAGGGAAGGGAAAGAGACAGGTTGCCAAGCTGGCGCTTCCATTGGAATTTCCTCAAGTGCGCTTTGTCTCGCGTGCCCGATAAGAAGATTATGGAGCATATGGAGCGAATGGCACATGCGTAGGAAAACCACTTGATCTACACTGATGAGACACTGCTGGCTTGAATTCATTGCAGGCGTTTACGAGGATATGCATCGCCATCAGCCGAAGTGATGGCAAGAGGAAGCCATGGCCCGCTTGACAGATGCGGATGACGAGATTCTCCGATCAAGGGATCGGCGGCATTGGTTCCATCATATCAAATGGCTTAGACCTCGCAATACTCTGCGACACCTACGATACTGATGTGGCAGTTTGATCACACCAATCTCGATAAGTCAGAACGGATTGGGTGTGTGTACTTATTCTACAAAAGCATTTCTAAGTACATGCATAAGAGTCCCGTTGATATTGTTTCTTATGTTGCAGTGGTTGCGTTGATACTTCGCACTGCCCCATGGATAATCCCAGGCCATTCCTAACACTGATATCGCATGGCTCGCTGTACGCCGGCGAAATGCTCTGCAGCTGTAACAACAGCTGCTACACCGAACCTTTGGCTAGACAAACCCGAGTCGTCCACTTCTGAGAAAGTTGCGCTTGGCCACTACACGGCTCGTTCATCCCAGAGCCCGTATACAAGCTCGGCTTGTTGCACAAGGATCTAATAGGTGGCCGAGGCCGAGAAGGCTTGACACGCTTCTGCTGGCTGTGGAACTGCATTATTTGCGGCTTGAGCTACCTACTTAGCTATAGAGTCGCATCGTGCGGGATGGGTTGAGCACAGATTACCAACCCCAGGTATTCCGCCAGGCCTCAGAATTTTCAGTGTATGAATAGCTCACATAGAATATAATCTGATCGAGAGTATTGAGATTTCTTTCATCATAGGCCGCCCGCTTTCGTATTCCTGGCTCGTCCAGAACTTTCTTGGACAGGGTACTGTAAAATAAGAAAAGAAAAAGGAGATGTAGGTGGCAACCACCCAGTACCCGGCGTCGGTGTCTGTTGATAGGCAAGCCAGACGGTGAGGCCCAAATGAACAGGTATGGCCTGTTTTGAGAAGCGAGTGTTGTCTAGTCGCGATGTCGTGACAGTGCATACTTCTAACAAGTTAGACACTTGATAGACATATCTGGCCTAAGAATCTGTAATACAAGCAAGCGCATACAATCCAGCATGATGAGGTCAAGATAGCCATAGGGACGCTGGCGGAAGGTGTTTATCGGCTTCTAGCAGGCAATGACCCGTCGGCCAAAGCACCCGTACTTCCCAGTTCTGGATTCAAATAAAGACTGAAAGAAGTTTGCAGGTGGTGACAGAGCTTTTTAGTAGTCGACCCTGGAGAGATTTAGGGTGGGTCCCATTGCCGCGGTACCCACCAAGCTTTTGGGCACACAAAAGCGCAAAGGGTTTTTCCGGCACCGGGGCACCCGCACCACACTTTCTGCAATTGCGAAAATTAGACCCAGTCCGGATTTTAACTCACACCTTTTCTGTGACTTGTGATCTCTCGACAGTCAAGAATCAAAGGCAACTCACCCAACAACAGTTGCCCATCATGTCGCTCGTCTCGGGAGAGAAGACGAACTTCCAGTTCGTAAGTCTAGCCTCCATTCAATTGCCCGCAATCAGGTCGCCACCAGCGCTGCATCCTGCGCGCTGGCGATGCACGATGAACTTTTCTTCCCGAATGCTCGCATGACCGACACACATCCCATCCCACTCACTTTACGCGGTCGATCATATACCGAGACGCCATTGAAGATGTGGATTGGCTAACAAGACTACCCACAGATCTTGCGTCTCCTCAACACCAATGTCAAGGGTGAAGAGAAGGTGATGTACGCCTTGACCCGAATCAAGGGTGTCGGTCGTCGTTACTCCAACTTGGTCTGCAAGAAGGCCGATGTCGATCTGAACAAGCGGTACGAATAAATCTGCCCAGCTAGTAGTATTGCGCCAAGGGACAGCGGGACTAATATGCCTGTCACAGCGCCGGTGAGCTCACCTCCGAAGAGCTCGAGCGTATCGTCACCATCATCCAGAACCCTACCCAGTACAAGATTCCTACCTGGTTCCTCAACAGACAGCGCGACATCGTCGATGGCAAGGACTCTCAGGTCCTCGCCAACGGTGTCGACTCCAAGCTCCGTGACGATCTTGAGCGCCTGAAGAAGATCCGCGCCCACCGTGGTCTCCGTCACTACTGGGGTCTCCGTGTCCGTGGTCAGCACACCAAGACGACTGGTCGTCGTGGCCGGACTGTCGGTGTCTCCAAGAAGAAGGGTGGTTAAACGTTTACGACTGCGATGGCAAAAAGGGTGGTTTCATGGTCTCTGGTCATTCATGGCGATGGGATTATTGGCGTGAAGGCTGGACTGAAATTACACGTGCATCATTGATGTCGTATGGTCATGAAATCATACGACTTTGCTTTACGGAAAGGGTTCGGTCAGTGATGGATGTACTCTTAAAAAGAATCAAGAGACATCGTCTTCCCAAAAGCCATGATAACGATGCACGTTTGTGACGTTGAGTTTTGATGAAAATGGATGGTGGTATCTATTCCCTATGCCAAATAAATTCGTTCTGATCAAGTAGTGTGTGCCATAAAGTCATCAACGCCGAACTATGCTATGTCTACCACGGAAGGAATCAGCTCTAGTCGTCTTCGTGTGTCACTGCCATATCCAGCACCTCGACTCGCCCTTGTCCCTTGGTCTCGTTGCCCAAGAAGTCCGAGAGGGCCTTGAAGGCGCCGGGCTCGACAAAGCCAACCACTTCCCACTCTGATCCCATGACGTCTTGAGACTCGACCTGCTCAACGTAGCCCAAGATCTTATCCTTGACTGTCCCCGGTGCCACCTTCGGCTCTCCATCCGCAGCCTCCGTCGCCTTGGGTGCCTTGACGGCTTGTTTTAACACGTTGGTCGAGCATGTGATTCTTAGTCGCATGCGGGCCCTCGACACGGGGATAGGCTGGTTTGCGATAAGCGCCTTCATGGCTTCCAGGGCCTGGCTCTTTGCGCTCTTGGTCGTGACGACGCCGGTCCACACATGCTCCTTGGCGGCCCTCGGTTTCGCCTCGGCGTCTTCCCCGGTCGCGGGCGTGCCCGGCCCGCTGGCCGCGGCGCTCTTGGTATCGCCGCCCGCCTGGCCCTGGTGCGCCTGCGAGCTGAGCATGTCCAGCGCCTTGTCGATCATGCCCGTCGTGTAGACGCGTTTGGTGCGGGGGTCGACCAGCTTGCTGGCCACGATGCCGACGACCTCGGCGTGGACGCGGTCGAGCTGCGCCGCCCGCTCCTTCTCGCCGACCTGCAACTCACCCTTGTTGAGGATCTCGAGGATGATGTCGTCGACCGGCTTCTCCTTTCCAAAGGCCTTGGCCAGGTCTTCTTTGGGAGCCGTCTGGCCCTTGGACACGTTCAGGAACACATTGGGGATCTGCAGCACCTCGTCCAGGTCCGTCTCGATGCCCTGCCGCCACTCGAGCACCTTGTTCTTGTAGCACGCGATCTCGAAGCGCTTCTTGCCCTTCTTGAGGCGCACCAGGCTCACGTTGGTGAGCTTGATCTGGTTGCTAGGTTGGTTTATTTGGCGCGACATGGTTTTGGTGATTGTTTTGCTTGGTGTTGGGTGGCTCGCAGGCTGGCCGAGTGTGGCGGGTTTTTTTTCTCTTCCTTTCTTCCTTTCTTCCTTTCCAAGGCAATAAGAAGATATGGCTTCTGGATATGGGTTTTGAATAGAGGGGCAGGGATGGAGGGGTCTATCGGAGCTGCACTAGGTGTTGCTCATTCACTTCACATATTTTTATTCAAGGGATCGACCAGACCACTTGCCACCAAGACTTATGCACTCGGCACTCGCATAGCTCGTCGATGTGGCAACTCAGCTGCGGGTGGTCGTGCGGAGTGTACGGAGCACTCGTACCCAAATTGCAAACACGTTTTATGATGGGCGTGTAGGTACGGGCTGGATTTGACAGGGATGACCCACTATGTACTCATGTATACTCTCGTACTTCATGACCTGACTTACTTATATTCGCATAAAGTCGGCTTTGGCGGGGCAAAAAACCCAGAAAGTCGACTGATTATATCGCCTTTTCCGTCTTTGTTCCTCAGCTTTGCTCACCCCCGTCAGAGAATAATACCGCTGTCTGCCCTTTTACCTCGTGCTCATACATCCTATTCCCCCCCTCTTGCTCTTCCAGATCAAAATCATTGTTGAATACTGTCGGCCGACTGCCCGCTCTCACCATGGCTACCGTGAACGGCGTCAACGGCGTAACCTCGCTTCCACACCGACCCCCTCCACCTGCTACAGCTCTCTCGGCCACAGAACTCATCGGCAACACGCCGCTCGTCCGCCTCAACAAGATTCCCGCCTCGCTCGGCATAGAATGCGAAGTCTACGCCAAAGTCGAGCTCTTCAATGCTGGTGGTTCGGTCAAGGATCGCATCGCTCTACGCATGATTGAGGAGGCCGAGCGTTCAGGCCGTATTAAGCCTGGCGATACCCTCATCGAGCCCACCAGCGGCAACACCGGTATCGGCCTGGCTCTGGTCGGTGCCATTAAGGGCTACAAGACCATCATTACCCTGCCCGAGAAGATGAGCGCTGAGAAGGTCAGTGTGCTGCGTGCTCTCGGCGCCACCATCATCCGCACCCCGACCCAGGCCGCCTGGGATGCGCCAGAAAGCCACATCGGTGTCGCCCGGCGACTGGTCAAGGAGCTCCCCAACGCCCATATCCTGGACCAATACTCGAACCAGGACAACCCGCTGGCACACGAGTTTGGCACGGCCGAGGAGATCTGGACCCAGACTGGCGGCCGGGTGACCTGCTTGGTGGCAGGCGCAGGCACCGGAGGCACAATTACAGGGCTGTCTAAGGGCCTGAAGAAACATAACCCAGACGTCAAGATTGTGGCGGCCGATCCTCAGGGCAGTATCCTTGCCTTGCCCGAGAGTCTGAACGAGGAGCACCGCGATCAGCCTTACAAGGTCGAGGGTATCGGCTACGACTTCATCCCTGAAGTGCTGAAGCGCGAGGCCGTCGACAAGTGGTACAAGACCGGGGACGTAGAGAGCTTCCAGTTGGCACGAAGACTCATTGCCGAGGAAGGCCTCCTGGTCGGAGGCAGCTCCGGCAGTGCCATGGCGGCCATGATCCAGGCCGTCAAGGACCTAAAGCTTGGCAAGGATGACGTTGTTGTCGTAGTGCTGCCCGATAGCATCAGGAGCTACCTCAGCAAATTCGCAGATGACGACTGGCTGTCCGCCAATGACCTGCTCTCAGAAACCGACAAGGCCGCAAAGGAGACTGTTGCCAAGGAGAGCGTCACCGAGCAAAAGGATCCTTACGCCGGCGCGACCGTCAGCGCTCTCCGGCTCAAGCCGGTAACTTCAGTGATTGCCACGAGCCTTTGCTCCGAAGCCATCGAGACCATGCGAGAGAAGGGCTTCGATCAGCTGCCCGTGCTGGCTGGCCCCGGCGGTAAGCTGGTCGGCCTCGTCACCTTGGGCAACCTCCTCAGCTACATCTCGCGCGGTCGCGCCACGGGCCAAACCCCCGTCAAGAATGTCATGTTCGACTTTGGACGGATGGACGAGGTCGTGACCGATCTCCGCGAGGGCAAGGGCGGCAAGCGCAGGAAGTTTGTCGAGATCACCATGGACACCCCCCTGACCGAGCTCAGCAAGTTCTTCGAGTGGAACAGCGCTGCTGTCGTGACAGAACCCGCCGCTGGAACAGAAAAGGCCCTGAGCAAGCCTCTGGCTGTCGTTACCAAGGTCGACCTGCTTACCTGGATGGTGAAGCAGGTCAAGGTATAGTTTAGAAGAAGATAGATGGGTATATACGCATACGGTTCAAGGCGTTTTGGGGGTTGGTATCGTGCCAGCTTTTTAAGTAGATTAGATCAACTCGCGTATCTAGACGAGGACTTCTGAGCAGAGTGGATAGACTCAACGTCATCAGGGGATAATGTCGGTCTGGGCCAACTACACGCTGTAATGCATACATGAGATATTGTCATATATCAAACTCGTATCTCACGCCTTTCCGTGAAATGACCATCCGGCCAGGAAGGGCTTACTTTGCTTGTCAGTACAAGCAAGCCCGAGCAATCGGTTCCCGTGGCAGCCCCGCGCCCTTACTCTTTTAGCCAGTTCTTCTACCCAATGTTTACAGTCGACGCCTGTCACAACCGAGCAAAGTCGGGACCCCCCAAGTCTTCACACGCTGGAGCATCTTCACATGCAGCCAAAAGAAGATTCGAATTCTGAAGAATCGTCTGTTGTCGTTGTACAGCCCTGGGCGATTGAAATCACCAAGGAACATGTGCGAAGGGCAGTCCATTGCATTATGTATTAGTATGATTATCGAGGTAAACCTACAGGCGCTCGGAGATCCAATGCCACCATTTGTCGACCTTGGCCTCAGTGACGCTGCCGCCAACGATGTCGACCTCGAGATCGAATTCTCGCATCTGGCCGAACGTGAACTTTTCCGAACCGTATTCGCCCAGCCAATCATCATTCTCGTCATTGTCCACATCGTCGATGCCGACTCCAGAGGCGAGTAGTCCCTTGCTCCTGCTCTTTCTTATCCTTCCCAGCTCGGCCTCCAGATTGCTCTTGACCAATGAGGCGGGCAGTGCTGTGAACAGATCCGACTTGTTGGCCGCGACGAGGACATGTATGGCACTAGGGGCACGCGACGTCTTTGTTGCACCCATGCGCTTCTGTAAGGCCAATAGAACGTCGTAAAGGTAGTTTGCCGTAGCGGCCAGGTTCTCGTCCAGTGTGGCTGCGTCGAGCATAAAGACGATTCCCTTCAGACCGTCCCGTGCAACGAGGCTTTCCATGGCGAAGTTACGCAGCTTGCCGTGGCCAGGGGTGTCGACGAGCAAGAACTTCTTGTGTGTGCCGGGAGCATTGTCTTTAGCCGCCTCACGAAAGGAGAGCGGTTCGTGGTCGTCGGTCGAGACGGTCAGCTCGATCGACTGTGGGACTTGTGAAGTATGCGTGGATGTCGCGGCATCTCCGCGCTCGAGCAGGGTCGATAAAGACGTCTTGCCAGCACCCGGGGGTCCTACAAGGACGATGGAGGGGAGGCTCGCGTAGGGTGTCCGTCGGGTCACAAAAACATGGACAAGGATAGGTACGAGAAAGACGATGAGGGCGCCGACGATGAAAACAGGGGCCGAAGGCTTCAATATGTACTCGATGTACTTTGTTAATTGGTCCATGGCGGTGGACGTGAGGACGAAGAGGATGTAGATGGCTTTTCCCCAAGACAGAACCAGCGACGCGGCCAAAGCGAAAGAGATGCGATATGTCAATGACAGTTTGTCTGTCGGGGAATTTTGAGCCAATGACGGGTTGTTTTGCGGGTTGCACTAGCTGTGGCTCAGCCGCCTGGGATTCGTGGATTCCGGTAGAGTTAAGGGTCTTTCTGAATGCTGCTGACCAACCCTCTCTCTCTCGTGTCTAGGTTAGGTTAGGGGAGAAGAGCAGAAGAGAAGAAGAGAAGAAGGAAGGAATTGGCTAACAAGTTGTTGTATTGCCCCAACTCTCAACTTTTCGACGCCCTGAATTGCTTGATTCATTAAATAAGTACCGCGCAGAACAACTCAATCCGAAGTGGGTGTCGTGTCATCCGATCTTGCTGCTGCCACGCGACAGAGACTCGGTTTCAACAACGTCTCGCTGGGACAGGACGGCCCATCCCTCAACCTATCCTTCTCTCTCGACGACTTCTTTCCCAACCCGAAGGAAAGAAAGCCTGCCACCGTTTCTATCCACACAATACATTAGCCCACCCACCACCCGACGGCGTTGATGTCACAATCCAACGGCAATTCGGCCGGCATGCCGATACAACCGGCGTCCAAGGCCACTGCCGCCGCTCCGAAGGTCCACGCAGAAGACGTGGAGATGGCCCATATCCCGGCAAATACTGCCCCATCAGAGCCTGAGATAATGCAAATAGCAAGAGTAGGAGATATACCTGCCATGGAGAAGCTGTTTGAGCAGAGCGACTACGATGCCACCTTTACCGATGACGAAGGTATTACGCCGTTGCATGTCAGTGCCCAGAGACCTGTAGGAGACTACGTGACATAACGGCTGATTCGTATAGTGGGCTGCGATTAACAACCAGTACGGAATGGTGAAATTCCTCATCGAGAAAGGAGCCGACATCAACAAGAAAGGCGGCGAGTCGGTGGCAACACCCTTGCAATGGGCCGCTCAACGCTCCAACTACTACACCGTGAACCTTCTTCTGCAACACGGCGCCGACCCTCTCATCACCGATTCGCAAGGCTACAACACCCTCCATATTTCGACCTTTGGTGGAAACGTACTGTTGATCACGCTTCTACTGCACCAAGGCATCCCCGTCGATGTTGTCGATAGCTATGGTCACACGGCGCTCATGTGGGCGGCATACAAGGGATTTCCCCTATGCGTGGACCTGTTCCTGAGGTGGGGCGCGAGCGTGCACGCGAAAGACGAGCAGGGCTTCACGGCACTGCATTGGGGGCTGGTCAAAGGCTCGCCGCCCTGCATTCTGAAGATCATCGAGTACGGCGCCGATCGCTTTGCGAAGACGGACACGGGCAAGACACCCGCCATCACAGCCCAGGATCTTAACACTGTCAACGCGTGGCATCGCGCCCTGAAGGAGTGCGGCTACACCGAAGATGGCCATGCCGCGATACCCTGGTGGCCGGGCGCGTCATACTTCCTCAAGGACAAGCGTACATTTATGAACCGCTTCCTGTTCATATTACCCGTCGCCATGCTCTGGGCCGAGCTGGTGGTTCTGTCCTACCTGCCTGTTATCTTGTCTATCCCGGTCGCAGTTGCAGTTGGCTTTGGATTCCAATGGGTTACTAACCAGGTCATCGAATATGGCCCACCAGATATGAGACATCTTCACAAGACAGTATGTATTGTCCCTCCCACAGAGCCGAGAATCAAAGTCGCTAAACTGTTGCAGCCATGGCTAGCGGGTATCTTTGCTGCGTCGCTCTTCTTGGCCGGCCTGAGTTGGCTGTGGTCTGTATTGCCAGGTGAGTATTGCAGACCTGGATCGGATGTACTGCTATGTACTACGTACGGGGTGGCTAATTCCTCTCCAGGCACATTCTCCGATCACTTCTTGCTGAACATCGTCTTTGCCGGTCTCCTCGGCTTGACTGTATATTTTTACGCGTCGTGCATGGTATTCGACCCTGGTTATGTGCCGAAACTGAACGGGATCGCCGAGCAAAAGGCGGTAATCGACGAGCTCTTGAGCCTGTGGAAGTTTGACGAAGCCAACTTCTGTGTGTCTTGCATGATCAGGACGCCTTTGCGAAGTAAACACTGTAAGAAGTGCCAACGCTGTGTGGCAAAGCATGACCACCACTGCCCGTGGGTCAACAACTGCGTCGGCGTCAACAACCATCGGCATTTCTTTCTCTATCTCGTATCTCTGACTCTCGCTATCTTGGCTTACGACTGGCTGCTTTATAACTACTTCTCAACCTTGACGCCTTCTGCCTCGGATGAATGCACCTTTTTCTCAGAGAGCATCTGCAAGGTCCTCAACTCCGATCCTTATCTTGTTTTGCTGGGTATCTGGGCCACCCTGCAGCTAACCTGGGTCGGCATGCTCCTCTTTGTGCAGTTCGTGCAGGTGGCCCGCGCCATGACGACGTATGAGAACATGTACGGCATCAGCGATGGTGCCCCGGCCAATCTGACGCAAGGTTTCACGTCGACCGGGGCCCCGCTCGACCCCAACCACCCCGACGCCGCAGCGCCTCCCAGCGCGGCGGATGACCCGCTCGGCAACCGGCCCCACGGCGCTCCCGGTCACCGCCACCGCCAGGGCTTCTTGAAGCAATGGAGCCGCATACTGGGCGTCGACACCTTCATCGAGACGGCCACGGGCAGGGGCGCCGCGACCGGCAGCAAGAACAGGCGCAAGAAGAAGAACCCTTACTCCAAGGGCTACGTGCAGAACTGCAAGGACTTCTGGTGCGATCCGGCGCCCCTGTTCGGACGCCGCGAGACGGGCGAGGCTATGATGGGCGGACACAGGGTCAACTGGACCGACGTCTACGAGAGCCCGGCTCTGATGGATGCGGGGCTTGCCCCTGCTTCAGGCAGGAGGCGTGGTGGGTATGAGTCTGTTGCCGGGGATGATCAGGTTTAATAATATTGCAGCGCGCACCTTGGAAGAAGGAGAGCGGGTTTCTTTGTAAATATAGAAGAAGAAGAAGGGGGACCATGTTACGAATAGCGGTATGAGAGTTTCATGGATAATGAGACGGGCTGGGGGCCCAGGAGTACAACAGCGCTTCATTATTGCTTTTCGGAGCCAGCGGGCATGACCTTGTGTCGACCGATTATGACGTGGCAGTGGATTGGAGAAGCGAGGCTTGGAGAGACGAATCGAGATACGACTAGATAACCTGGTAATGAGAACATACTCTTCATCTTTAATCCTTGGCTCATAATGTATCTGTATCTATGGAGGGGGCTTTCCTATTGTCGACGAGAGGCTGATTGATCGGTCCATGTGACAGATCTGGCCTTTACATCAAACCAGACCTCGACATCTTCATTCAGTGTCTGACTTGGGTATCTCAAGCATCTTGTCTTGAGATGAGAGGGAGCCTTGCTCTCCATGTCTAGCTAGACCCCTCCCTCCCTCCATAGGGGCGAGAGCACCATCCCGTTTGACGGACGAGCTAAAATCACCTGCCCCGGCCTCGGCCTCTACCGCCACCCCTGGATCGGCCACCTCCTTGACGGTCTTTGCCTTGCGGGGGTCGGACCGTGATGCCTTCCGGGAGATCCGCGGCCTTTGCGCCATCCTTCCACAACAACCCCACCCCCCTGCCTCCGCCCGCGCACCTCCCGGAAGTACTTGAGCGGCACACAACCTTCCCCGTCCCCTTCGGTCAGCACGACGCCGTTGGAGCTCAGCCACCACTTCATGTCCCCGCTGCGCAGACTGGCCTCGACGTCCACGAAGATCAAGACCTCGGCATCGGCGCGCATGCCGCTGATCACCCGGGGCTTGCCGCCTCTCTCCTGCCCGGGCGCGGCCGCCGCCGCTTCGTCGCCGGCCTCGTGGACCTGCGGCGCGCTGTCGCCGCGGCCGGCGGGGTTACCATCCTCGGGCAGGCCCGTGCCGAAATGGACGTGCGTGCGGCCCATCTTCTTGAGCCCGCCGCTCTCGACGATGGCGGGCCAGAAGGCGAAGTAGGTGCCGTGGACGACCACCTCGGGCACGTTGGCAGCGTCGAGCGTGATGGGCGTGTGCAGGGCCTCGCTGGCCAGCTCGATGCTGTGGCCCTGGTTGGCGCGGATGAGCCAGTCCTTGGGGTCCGTCGAGTCGGCGTCCGCCGCCGAGGCCGGCTGCAGAGTGAAGCGCTTCTTGGCGTTGTCCCTCTCGACCTTCTGGATCTCCGCAAAAGTCGCCTTGAGAGAGCGGATACGCGGCCATTGGAGCTGTATAAGCAGGGGCAAAGTATCGATTAGCTAATGAAGAAGGAGGAGAAGAAGATCACGGGAGTCTCAACGCCTGATCGGTCGAGGCAGTTGAAGGGGGAGAATGGAAAAGTAATAACTCACAACTTGGTCCAGCCGAGCGAAGCCTTCCCCGTTCATTTCTATGCCGGCATCGCTAGCCTTATGCCTCAACAGGGCTGAGAGCGCCTTGCTGATTAAGATCTCGCGATCTGCTTCCTGACCACGGGAGCCACCCCCTCGTTTGCTTCCTCGCCCGCCTCTGCCCCCGCTATGTCGACCCTCTCGCAGAGCAAGACTCTCCAGCCTCTCGGCAGCGCCATCACCGATGATACCATTGTCAGCCATGGCCGCCACACTCCTCGAGCTGCTGCTGTGGCTACTTTTCCTTGTAAGGATGTGGGGTCCAGTGGCGATGCTCTTGCTAGACCGAAGGAAATAAGGGAGACATGCAAAAGACCTGACAGGATTTGTAGGGGCCAGCAGCTTCTTCATCTACATGTGTCTCCCAAGTAAAGTATTTGCTTCAGCTAGGATGGAAGTCTGTGAAATAAGATAGACAGATACCTCGAAAACAGCAAGCAGAGGTGGGGGGGGCCACTGGCATTGGCACTACTTTTACTTAGTTAAGGCCTGAGCCACTCTCACTCTTACGAGACCCGCCCGTTATGCCATGGATTGATTCACTCACCACAAGCACGCACATGTTTGTGACTCTTCTAGATATATAAGAAGTACATATATTACCAAGTTAGACATTCACACAGCGTTAGACCCGGATATTGATACACTATTGTTGGTCCGTATAGACAGACCCATATCTACAAGGCACCACACACGGTCTCATGGACGCACCCCAGAGTCCATGCTTTGTTTCGCCCCCCAGAATCTCTTTCTGGTCTGCAGAACTAGTGGCCAGCCGTGGCTATTTTTCTCTCGCCTCCCCTGATGAATCAAAATCTTTCCTATGCCCCGCTGAAATGGTATACAAGTGAATCATATGGTGGTGTAGGCCAAAATCGGTTTGGCAAGCTCCTGTCCTGATAGGATAACAACGCTCTGGGGAGAATGTATGGGGTATTATGAAGTGAAAAAAAAGAAAACGTCCCAGAAAGCCACCCGACCAGGCCATACGCAATCACCAGAGTGTCCATATGGCAGGTCTATAGGTACAAAGATCATGAGCGTAACATATCGTAGCAATTGTCTCATCGAGCTCCTCCATTCTGCCCCGTCGCAGGGCTGTTGGTCGCCATACTCTCACGGGTACGGCTCTTCGCTAGACTTCCAGCTCTGGCAATTCGGGAGATGGACCCGAGCGAGAAATGCCTTTGTCCACGGTCTTCCGCCAGTTTGTCGACCGCACTGTTCGTCTCACGCTCAGGTGTGATTTTGTCGACATACCGTCGAGTAGTCAGTCCGCTCGATGTCGCCGGCTGCACGAGCCGCATACTAGGTGCTGAAGGCGCCAATCGTCTCCTGGGTAAGGCCGAGGAAACCAGAGGGGTCGCCTCGATCGTGGGCAACGGGACATTGGAGCCGTGGTTGTTTGTCTCGATTGAGGGTAGTGGAACGTTGGACCGGTATTCTCGGCCAGTTCTCGTCACGGCGACTTCGGTCACGGCGCGAGACGGTGTCCTCATCCTAGGCTCCTCTTCCTCATACTCCACCGCAGTACGCCGGGTCCGAAGAAGCGAGGTGTGACGGGTTGGTGCCTCCTCCGGTTCTTCGGTTCCTGCGCGGCGCGTTCGGAGTAGTGTGGACCTGCGTCCATTCTGATCCTCTGGTTCCTCCGTCACAGCTCTACGGGTCCGGGGAATCAGAAGCGAGGTTCTGCGACCGCTGGCCTCAACGGGCGTGGGCGGCAAGTTCGAAGAATACCTGCTAGGACTTGAAAGAGCGCTCGCTTGCAGCATGCTGCTGCGTCTCTCTTCGAGGCGAGTCATGGCCCTCGGGCTCGTGACGAGGGTAGTCGGTGTTCGATCGGTGATGGCCGCACTCGGTCGACGCTGCGCGGCAATGCCGCTGAATTTCGTGATAGTTGGGCTCGAAGGAGGCTCAGGCTCCGCAGGTGGCGTCTTTGTGGGCTGCGGTGGTGGCTGTTTGGTGTGTGCTTGCCCTTCGGAAAGCGCCAGGCACAGTTCTGTAAGGCTCCGGCAAATGCTGTCGGCTTTCCGTCTCAACTGGCGGTTGGTGACAGTCGTGCCAGTGCCCGCGTTTGACGTGCCACTAGACATGGGGCCTGGTTGGCCGGCGGCGCCGATCATGGTTGACAGGGCCAGTGCATCACTTGCGGCAGTCTCAAGGGCGCTGTAGACGCCGAGAGCCAGGAACGGCTTCGACTTGCCCAAGGCCGACTGCAGCAGCGGATGGCCTTCTCTCTGTGACGAAGATATGTTGCTAGACGCATCGTTGTGCTGCACGCCGCTGGTCGAGCCGCGTTTGGGCGACGCCGACATCGTGGTCGCATTCGTGGTAGCTGTCGGTGGCCTATCGTCCGAGGCGCGCGACATGGCCGCTCCGGATGTTGGGGGGATCTTGCCAGTCAGCTCGAGACGGTGGATGCGAGATTTAAGCTCATCAAGCTCGTCCCACACAGTCGACGGGGCTGCTGTTGAGGTTGATGATTCGGTCTGGATATCCCCAGGTTGGATTTCTGGCTTTTGAGGTACGAGCGGTGATGAGTTATATGTACGGCCAGCACTGTATGTGGCTAAGCCGGATTGCTTTAGAGAAGACAGGCGTGCGGGGGCACCAGTGCCGGACTCTGTTATGGACTGCCTCCTACGACTGTACGCAGTACCGGCTTCTGACAACAGGTCCTGGGTTGGTATTGTCCGTGGCGTCAGAGGCGGCCGCGATGAGGCACCGTTCACTCTAGATCTGGTATCGTCCGAACTCTGGTCCCGACGATATGTCAGTATCCTCTTTGGTGAAGGCCTCTCCACCATTTGATCTAAGCCATAAGTCCTATTCCGTGAACTTTCCTGGTCTGACATGCGCCTAGAGAACTCTGGGGGGAAGTAGGGTGATAGGAAGGAATAGCGGCGGAGAACGGCCGACGATGTGATGACCGAACCACTCGCGACTACGTAACAGTTAGCAATGTGCGCTAATGATAGCATCCCGACTTTTCATGCCAATCTAGATCACGCGTAGACACAAAGAGAACGGCCAAAACATGCACTCACAATCGCGTTCGATTCTGGTTCCTCCCGTGCCATTTTAAGGAAGACGTCACCACTGTCGTCGTCTGCTTCTGCTCGATCTGCTGCGGGATACTGTGGCGCCCAGCGAACCGTGTCGTCATCTTGCCTTCCCTCCAGAGCCCTGAGTGTCCTGTCGAGATGGTTGGAGTCGCCGCCTTCAACCTCTTCGTAGCGAGGTGATTTGAAATTCATGTCGAGCCCGGAACTTCGCCTTGACCCTGATGACCGAAATGAGCGAATTGGCGGGATGGGTGCTGTGCCTCCCGTGGATGGGTTGCTAGCTGAGACTGGCGGTTTGAAGGATACGGGGGGCCGTCTAGTGAAAGACGTTTTCTTGTCGTCGGACGTTGATGTCCTCTTTACAGTCTTGGGGAGTAGGAGCTCCCTTTGACCATGCGCCCACTCCTGTGTAATTTCACCCGCAGTACTCCGACTGCCCTCTGCTGAATTAAATCGTTGATGAGCGCCCAGCGCCTGGCGTGGACCAGATGCAGATTCTAGGGTGCCGGTACTCCTAGAAGTTGGTGCGCGTCGCTTCTGCGGCCGAGAAGCCACAACGGTTTCAGTGGAGTCGGTGGTAGTCAATGGTGATTTGATCTTGTCCGTGTTTGACGGCTGTGGTGCTGTTGTTATTGTTTGATCTGCATTTACAGGTTTAGATTTATCTGAAGCCACCGGATCCGGCAACTCAATCTGTCGCGCGTCAATTGTGGTTGTCGCGCCTTGCACAATGGAAGAGGTGGTCGCAGGGGCCTGGAATGCTGAAAACCGAAAATTCTCGGGTTCTGTGTCTGGGGAGGCAGGCAATTGTTCAGGTGAGACAGGAGTGGTAAAGGAAAAATTGACTCGGTCCTTATTAAACGCGTTGGAGGATGATTGAATCTGAGTCTCCGTCTCGGTATCGCCCGGAGTGATAGGTGATGGGATGCCGTGCAACAATGATGGATGTCCCAAGCTTTCCTTTTTCAGGTCGGTGAAACGAAATGCTGGCAACTTGGAGGAGCTGTGACTTTGGCGATGATCATGATAGTTTTTGCCGTGTTTTAACGCGTCCGACGAGGTTGTTGGCGATGTGGTCGAGGTGGATGTTGTGGTGGTTACTGATGAGGACGGGGCTGGTTCGTTCTCTGCCGGTGGATTGATAGAAGAGGTTTTGCTGGTCAAGGCCGCTGAAGCTGATGCTTTAGCGGTATCAGGTGTCTCTGCCATTCTGCGTGCACTGTTCCCAGTCCACCCTCTCAGTGCACCCCCAGTTTTACTTCTTCTTTCTAGCCTCTGCCTTTTTGTCTTGCTTTTTTTCTTCGTCTGTCTTTTCATCCGAACTTTTAAATGGGTTCGAATTCGTTTGCGAGGGTTCCTTTTAGGACGCTGATTATTGTTCGGGCTTAT
Source organism: Apiospora pterosperma (assembly GCA_019976485.1). Taxonomy (NCBI): domain Eukaryota; kingdom Fungi; phylum Ascomycota; class Sordariomycetes; order Amphisphaeriales; family Apiosporaceae; genus Apiospora; species Apiospora pterosperma. The sequence goes on from JAFBMP010000009.1 coordinate 1,067,636, forward strand.
TAGTGAAGTATGTAATAGTACTTGGTCATTGCTCGAGCTTTCGGGGTTTGGACGGTTGTGGCCAGGACATCCATGGAAAACGGGGGCTCAGGCCTCTGGTATGTGCTTCATCAGATAATATAGGCGTTTTCGAGGTGGGTATCCCGAGGAAAGAGAGGGAATACGAAAGGTGTTGGCAATATCACCCCTCCGTCATCCAGCAGCCATTGACGGGTCGGAAGAGGGAGAGAAACAAGCAAAAAGAAAAGAGGAATATTTGTTCTTCTTGTCCACACAAGTGAGAATAGGAGACGATTGACAAGCAGAAAGCCTTGTTAGTTAATCTCATTCGACAGGAAAATCCCCATATGCAGCAGTCGTAGTGACTAGGTGGGATTAGGGTCTGTTCGTTGACAAGGGCAGTCAAGGTCATGACAAGGGGAGGGACGACAGCGTGGCAGGCTGCAGGCACTCTTTGACTGCGCTCGGGTCGTTGGATCAATGAGAGAGGTTTTAAAGGTTGATCTCTCTCTCCCTCTCTCCTCTCTCTGAGATCTGTGTGGACTGAAAGAGGGGTTCTTTACAACCGTAGCATTTTCCCTCTCGGCCTTTCTTTTAGACCAATAAATTCTTTTAACCTTTAGGTGAGAGAGAGCTATGTGGCCGTATTTAATATCTAACTATGTTTCTCTCTCAAGTACTTGTTTCTTTCTGTTTGATTGTGAGCATGCAAGATTGGGTTTCCGACTCATGACGAAGCTCCCTTGCACATCCTGTTAATTTCCCCCAGTCGACTGCCACTTCAGCACCTGCCAACCTGCCTGCTTTTGGGGGGTACCACTTAACAAGTTGGCGGGCAGCTACTCGTAGAAATTGGGTCTAAGAAGAAACTAAAAGAGCGGCTTCGATGGAAAAGGTCACTTTCCCACTCCACTCACCCCCGGGACTGGGGGTTATGGCGTGCCATATGGAGACTTTCGCCTAGCAGTACGTGAGTGCACGACCCATGACTTTACAGCATTGTTGTTGACCTCTGTTGTTATGTTTGGGTTTGTGAGCTGTTCACCTTTGGTTTGTTAATCGCCGATGACTACGAGTATTCTCCTGGTGAAAACGTTGAGACAACCGTGCACTGGGGGGATCTGTATCCCTTGTTGGCGGCTGCTTGTACCATTGGACGACCTCTCGGGTACTGCGCCGCACACACTTGTGCAGAAGCCGGCCCAAGTCAAACGCCTCGTCCAGGGCCCATCGCGTGTACAGCTTCTGGGGGTCGGAAAGGCATGGCGGGATGCGTGCTGCGTGGGGTTGAGCTTCGGATATCGTACTGCACACTGACAGATGTACACCATTGGCCAACCAAAAGCCGCTGACATACTACGGCATGTATTCAGGAGGAGGCTGGCAGATTGGGTTTCCCGACGGTGATTTTTGGGAAGGACGAGCAAGTTTCAAATCCACTTCTTCTCATGAGGCACAATGGCATATAGATGAAGGTGTGTAGACCTGCTCAAATAAGAACTTATTAGCCATTGTGGAATCACAATTAGCGCAGGGGCTTAGTGTCCCTGTTAACTGTCCAAAGAACAATATGAAGATGCTGTCTGAAATACATAAGTTATAACTATCCATACATTGTAACTACATCTCATATGTAACAGGTGAAAAGCTCTGGGGTATAGCTCCACTCACAAGAGATGAAATGCATCTTTTGAGCCCAGCTTACTGAGCCCAGGGTCCATCGATGGCTCTCTGCACATCTTGCAGCAGCCTTGGGAAAGCCATGAAGTTTCTGCGCAATCTTTGGCGTTTCCCGTCATTCACAACTTAGATCAGCGCAAACATTCACATCTCAACAACCACCGGCTGTAGGGAGTCTTTTCAGTTTTAGTGTCTGTACCACTGATCCCTGCTGCCGTAAGGAGCGCAAGTCTTTTAAGTTGCACGGCCTCCAGCACGGCCTCGGGCCTAGGCCTGATGAAGATCAAACGCTTTCACTATGCTGTTAGAGGCTAATAATCCCCTCTAGTATGTGTATAAGTAAAGTCCGTAGGATCCTAGTGTCGGCAATACCACCATTAGTTGTATGTAATAAGGCCGAATGGACGTGTGCACAATAAATGAAAACTTCGGAGAAGAGAACAGGGTGATATCTGGTTGTTATCATCACCTTGGTGGAATTTAAATAGCCATTATGGACACCAAGTGATTGGGCCGTCATCGAACTACCACCAACTGCACAATTCCAGGGAAGACTAGTACGTGAAGTAAGTCCCCCAGAAGGTCTCCCCACCCCAAAAATGTCCTTCCACGTGATCTAGGGCAGTCGGAGTAGGTGCATCCAAAGCAGCGAAACGGCGGAGTGTTGCTAGTTTGGGGGCGGAAACCGGGGGCGGAAACCAGGGGTGTCTAAGCCAATAACAACATTGAAGAAGAATTTTGGTCGAATAGCCCAAAAGGAAAAAGAGACAGCTCTCGTCATTACTGTCTGTATCGAAGTCGCAGGTGGCTCGGAACCAAGTATTAATACCGGACAACGGAAGGGCCGATGCAGCTACTGGATTACTAAGTGGCATCCCGCAACGATTAACCGAGGCTCGGGCGGCTGCTATGGCGCTGAGCGAACGCCCGAACTGGATACGATCACGAGCTCGATGTGACTTTGTTGCAATGCTACCCCGGAACCGGCGGACTACTGCTAGTTAGACATGGAGGCCTTGCCAGCAGACGCAACGGCTCAGTGGACCGGACTATGTAGCAAGTGGGAACCCGCCGTGCATTGAGTCTGCACGGAGCTCCGTCCGTTGCTCGAGACTCGGGGCGACCGATTCTCGATCCACGTACTAATGAAGCCGTTTCCTATTTCGTCGGATTCCACAGTCCGGCTTCTAGTCACGCCTTTTCACTCCAAGATCGGTGCACGAGCCGCTGGGTTGCGGCGCCAATACGGTAGAGCACGCTGGATAGCCCACATAACGTATGTCAAGGCCGATTGCAACAACGCACCAGCCTGCCAGCCTGAGAGCTAGGCGATATCAAAGTCCCTTTGTATGATAGGGTTTGGACGTTTGGCGGCATGGCATAAATCATCATGATTTCGTGGTGGTTGAGGAGAACGCACAACGTTGACTCGGTCACGAAAGATCGTAAGCCTAGCCCTGGTCAGCCCTAGCACACACATGCTGCTGGGCACACCAGTATTCGCTGGAGTGCTTGTTTGCGGCGAGTGCTAAGACGGGCTGCTGCTGATCGGTGATCGTCGACTCGCATAGTCGTAGTAGATTCATCCTTGATCAGCGGAACACGCGAGGACGGGTCCCCTGCATCACCATGCAAAGGGGGAATTGGAGTTGCTACGTGCGCATGTTGGACAGATCACCTGGGCCGGTGGCCGCATGAGCACCTCGTTCTGGAGCATCGTTCACACCCGTTATGATGCACGAGTCTTCCATCACACGCATGAGTACTCTGTGGGTGTTCAACTTATCTCCCTCCTGAGCATGGATGGACGTTGGAGCCATATTGCGGTCAAGGCCGGAGGTGGGAGGGAGGTCGACTTGACAGCAGACTGACTAGAGTGCCGAGTGCTGCAGCTGCAAGCCAGGGCCCCAGGGGGGGGGGTGAGCAACCAACTCCGTGTTTCAGAATCCGCCAAGAACGGCGCCAGAAAGCCTATGACCCACATCGAAAACACCATGCCATTTTGGAATGGGACCGTCCTGTATCCGTACACGTACAGCAGAAGTACTTCATCTCCACCTCGGAGGAATCGTGAAGTGGATATTGGAGGTATTGAGTAGCGAGCCTACGAGACTTGTTAGCCCTAGCGAGTTGACAAAGGCCCAATGCTCAAAGTTGTTGTTTCCCCATTGCCGTGATGGGCTGAGGCGGCTGACGTACATTTGGCAGTGCATGGCAGATGGCTGTGTACGCATGTGTCAAAACCTCAAAAGAGGAGAAGTGATTGTCAGAAGGAGGTTGACGTGGATTTGATGAAAGTACCTGACGGGATGCTGAAACATCACGCACGCTGGTATTGCCCTGCTTAGGCAGCTACAGGCGGGCAATGATGAAATGCTGGTGAAAAGGTGACCTCAGCATTTCCACGGTCAGGTGTATGATATGCACGCAGTGCGGATACTGCGAATTGCATTTCGCAGATGGTTTGTTGCCCAAGTTCTCAACAGGATATCCAACGCTGTCATCAGGCAGGGGGTAGTTGGAATGAGGCTCCTACAATCTGAATTTGAGACACGACTGCCATGGAGGTAAAACAACTCAGTCGACCTGACGATGTCACTTGAGCGACCAAGCGGATCTCCACGTGAGCCTTGTCCACGGGGCAACAACATCACTTTCGGAACCAGCTAGAAACTGATATATGAGGTAGCCACAATTAGACGCGGAAAACGAGATTTAGAAATCGTATACCTAGCTGCTAGGGGTGGTGTGGTTGGCGTCTATCAAGCACAGATTTCTCGCCCTCGTGATCAATCAACCAGGCCCTCACGGCTCATTGGAGAAACTGACTAGCGGCCGTTTCAAACAACCCGCGTCGGTGGTAAATAACGTAGCAACGGAAAAATGAGGCTGAAAAGAAACGGAAATGGGTACGAGCCCGGTTGACAGAAAAGGTTGATTCCTAAGTCCATGAACTGCATAGGGCTCTTATTTGGTTTCGTCCCACTGATTGTAAGAGTGCGCCTAGAAGACAACGAGTCCTGCCCTAAGAAAAGCGCATGTATGTGGTCGCGTAGGACCGTCCTAGGGTCCCTGGCTCGGCGCGAACGAGAGATGGGCGGCGAGGAAGTAATTGGCTTGAGCTGGCATGAACATGCTTTAAGAATAAGGTAATAATAGCAGGATGGGAACATAGCCAGACAAACAAATCCCAACCGGCTGGGTGAGATGGGAATCCAGTAGACATAGCTATAGTAAGTAGCGCATGACTATATCAGCGCACAGGACGGATAACAACTTCTAGCTGATGCTGTTGACAAGCGTGAAGCCTGCAACGGCGGCGATGATCCGTAGTTAGTACATACATGCCACTTTGAGCTGCACAGTAGAGCTGCCATCTGCTTGAAGCTCGGTAAAAAGGTCGCCACAGTCAGTGCAGGTTTTGAGTCCATCCAATTCGCCTCCTGCAGTACGAATACCAAGCCGGCGCATCCACGGCGGCGGCGAAGATGATTGGCATCTGCGAAATTATCAGCTGCAGAGTCCAAATTTGGGCGACGGGCTGTGATTCGTCAGCGGTAGCGCCGTCCTTTTTATAAATAGAAACTTGCAGGTTTCGTAAAACGCAACCTAGACTAGCGGGCAGGGGGTTAATTCGTTGCTTGCTTGCTGGCATCTACTTCCCTCCCGCTAATTTGGTCTTGGTCTCAGCAGTACAGTTCATGTATCTCACCAAAATTAGGCCTTCTCCAGTCTCGAGTCCTGGTTGATTCTTCGCAGGCCTTGCCTTGTGCCTGGAGGGGAGTATTTCCCCGGAGAGGCAAGACTTGCGCATCCTTGTGTAATTGCGTAATTGCGAATATTGCTAACGCGACGAGGGGAGCCCCTGTGCCTCGAGGGCAGTGCCCCGAGGGCTCTCTCTCTCTCGCTCATGTCTCTTGGGTTGGCATTCTCATTGTTGGAAAGACGCTTGCAAGAAAGCACTACTACCTAAGCAGTAAGAGCCAAGAAGCCCATCTGTGGGAGGGCACACCCTGAAACCAGTGCGGACATACATAGGTACCGTTCCTAAGGTTAGGTAGGTAAGGTAGGTAAAGTAGGTACCGGCTAGACAACCTTGAAATGCTTTTTGACTGAACTCTGGCGCTCCGAGTCTCCAAGTCTTGACTCTCGACTCCCGAATAATAATAAAGTTGAGAGGAGGCGCCGTGTCCACTAGGAACAGGGAGATGGTCGAGAATCTAATAATACCTTTTACCTACAACGAACAACAGAAGGAATCCTGGAGTTGTCTTGCGAAATGATTAACAGCAGTCATCAAACGGTGGGTGGCTGTACTCGAGGGGTACCTGAGACCCGCCATTGTCGCTAAGACGACCCTTGTACTTCTCCTTCCTACATAGCAGTAGTAATGGACCTAAATTCAATCCCATTCTAGTTCCCTCGGTCTTTCATTGGAATACTACTAAAAGTGACTTGAAGCGCAGGACAATTGGTTGGATTGGATTGGATATCGTTGGATCGGTACCGCGACACCAAACCTGGAAAAGCCGCCCGCCCGCTTTCCCTTCCTTGTTTCTTTTCCATACTTTACTTTTACCTACCCAGACACAGACACACGCGGATACACTTCACACAGAGATTGCGCTGTGTCAGGCCTGTACTGGAGTACCGTCACTTGTCTGTCTGTCTGTCTGCCTGTCTGTCTGCCTGCCTGTTTCTCTACCTCCTACCTACATACCTTTTTTCTTCCTGTCAAACCTGTCAGAACCCAAACGATCTTCCTTTCAACCCACCCCCATTTCTTGTAAGCGACAAGATTCGGACGTCTCGTCTCGTCTCCTCCACAACCGCCCGCACCCCCATCCTGACCCTTCATTACCTGTGTTGTATCTATTATGGTACTTGTGGTTTCTGGTTCAAGGTGCTGACAGCCAATTGCTGCCATGCGATAGTGGTTGCGTGGAAACGACACCCATCACCCGCCGTCCTTATCCGCTTCTGCCCCCCAACTTGCAACCACCCATTCTCACCTTCATTTACGCCAACTTCTCTTCCCTCTACTCCTCCCTCCGTTTTTAGTAATATTCATCAACGCCTGAGCCGAACGGAACGAGACACTTCAGAGGAAGAAGACGACGGCCGAGTGAGAACAGCAACCACAGGATTCAGCAGCGCTGTCCAAAGCCAGGCCATCGCCCTCGTCTATCCACAACCACATTGGTTGGATAGCTTTCCCTTACAACACATTTAATCCAGGTCGCGAGGACCTGCGCGCTTTTTCTGGCAGAGAAGGCCAACTAGCACACAAGATTCAAACAGCAGAAACGATTAGACACACAACCGAGTGTGCAGTTCGAGCGACGAAGGGAGACCATTAATAAATCCAAACATGCCGTCGGCTGCGGCTCGCAGGCTATACGAGGACCAAATCCCCTCATTCATGTCCATTCTGGATCACGAAGTGGAGGCATACGACGACAGTGGAAGGGGAATGGTTACTGTAGTGGACTCCAAGATGATGGACATGGAGCCGACTTGTGCACCACAGATCCCGACTCAGCTTCAACAGCCACAGCAACATTTGCGACCGTTGGCAGATCACCTGCACCATCACAATGACAGCACTTCTACGCAGAACTCGGAATCGGCTGACTCTTCGCCCACTACAACGCTCACGACAGATACGTCGTCTCTTTCAGACCCGTCACCGTCGTCCTCACCCGATTCGCCTGTCAACCTGATACCTCTCAACTCCTTCCCTGCAACCACTTTTGGTGGGCTCTCTGGCTTGTCGTCCGGCCTATCGTCCAACATGAATACTCTCACGGTCAACGACGGCGCATCTGAGCTACCACGACCAATGACATCACCATCTCCCAGAAGAGCGCGCAACATGAAGGGCCTATCAATTCAGCCACCGTTTCAGACGTCTCTATCTTCGAGTCTGGTATCCGAGCCCTCTTCGCCCTCCTTCATTAAACCCGCCATCCCCGCTATGAAGCGCAAGCCAAGCCAGCTTAGCCTCAAGACGGACTCAAAAGGTCTCAATGTTGGGCTCGGCATGCGTCCTACCTTGCTCGAGGTGCCAAGCTCTCCTGCGTTGCCGCCCATGCTGCAGAGACGGTCACTTAAGCATTCAACATCTTCGCCGCACATGCTCTCTGGCATGAAATCTGCGACCTTTGGTCCCGCTGGCGGTATGACTTTTCCTACAGTTTTGGAGCGAGGAGAGTCGGGTCTGTCAGAATTGCTGCGTCCATCTAAACATGCTATCCCCAAAGCCACCTTTAACGATCCAATTATGGAGGAAGACTCTTCTTCCCCCATCAGATCTCAAGTCGCAAATCGTACGGCAATGGATATGGAGCCATTCCGTGATGAGAGCGAGGCGAACGAGGACCAGAAATCCCCCGGCTACCCCGATGGCCCAATCGCCATCTATGAAGACAACATCTTTCTCTACTTGGAGCCGACTGCAGACGAGGCCGCCAAGTTCGACGTTGTGATTAATGTCGCACGAGAAGTGCATAATCCTTTCGCGGGATCGTTCCCAGCCAAAGCACTGAAGGAGGAGCCGATGGTTGAGTCGCCGATCCCTGATACTGCTGTCACAACCGACAGCTTCGCCACGGCGTTTGAATATCCGATGCAGGATCGTGCAGATACACCCACCACGCCCAAAGCGATGGATATGTCCAAAGAACCCGAGTACATCCATATGCCATGGGACCATAACACCGACATTGCAACCGACTTGATGACACTTTGTGAGATGATTGAGAAACGGACAAAGGAGGGCAAGAAAGTCCTCGTTCACTGCCAACAAGGTGCCAGTCGCTCTGCCAGTCTCATCATTGCGTACGGTCTCTACCAGAACCCCGGCATGAGCGTCAATGACGCCTACTATGCAGCGCAGTCCAAAAGTCGATGGATCAGTCCTAACATGCGACTCATGTACTGCCTGCAGGACTTCCAGAAGGAAATTGCAAAAAAAAAGCTCCCACCTCGGTCTGCAGCCGGGCTCAAGAGCGGGCGGAGTCCGACTAAACACAGACTCACGCTCTCGGCTGATGCCATTGACATGGCCCCCAAAGAGCCTCTCAGTGCGCCTCTTCCAGATGAAAGCCCGGAGACAGGGCGTACCAAGAGCCCAGAGAAGAGCCCGGTTCATGCTCGCGGAAAATCTACACCGAACTTGGAAGCCATATCGCCTGGCCCATCGTCTGCCCCATCCAGTTTCTCCTGGTCCGAGAAAGAAGACGAGAACGACGTCGGAAAGTTTGGTCGTTTTCATTTGGATAACCAAACGGCACTAAAGCCACCGAAGGTGTTTGAACCAGAGCCGGATTCTACTTTCCCGCCACGACATTCATCCTTCTTCCAACCGCCGCCATCGCCAGGATTTCCGCCTTCGACTGACGCCTTCAAGCCTCCACCTTCACCTGGCTTCCCCCCTCTGCGTGACTCCAAACCTCCGCCGTCTCCGGGCTTCGCAATGCACCGTTTTGGGCAGGGGATTCAAAGTTTTGGGTTCTCTAGTCTGAATTTTGGCGGAAGTTTGGAGCCTTTGTCGCTTAACCAAAATGCCGAAGCACCAACGGATCGAGAAATGCACATGACGCGGGCACTGCCCGACGATGATGCTTTATTGTCACCCAGAGCGGAAACTATGACGAACAATCCATTGCATGATTCCCTTGGCGAGATGGCAGGGATGAAGTTTGTGGAAGTACCGCCCACTCCCAACGAGCCCAGCGAGGGTCTCTTCTCACCGAGGTCAACAATGTTTCCACGAGATCCATTCAACCCGTTTGTGCGGCCCGCTCAAGTTGCAGACCCCAGAAGCCCGCCCACGAAGGGAGAAACGCCGATTGTGCGGTCCATTGATGAGATGTTATAGAGCAAGCGAATGGCTCAACATCCAAATACCTAAGATCTGTATTCTATGTGGCACACATAATGATCGACGACTTACGACTCATACGTCCGAACAAAACTACGAGACGTGTTAACTACTCCATACATTCAATTCAACCTGCCAATTCGATATACACCGTTCTGCGAAGCGTCTGTTATACGGCATACACTGGCGTTCTAACACACCGTTGGCTTTCCACTTGTGAATAGGCGGCACTCAGTCCATGGGACCCTTGGACATGGCTTTGACCTAGCACCGAACGGCTTTTTTATAAGCAGCATTGCTACGGAAATCTTGCCGAGCAAGCAGAAATCTTCTTTGTCACACACCCACAAATCCAGGCATGCGTTCGTTCTACGTCGAGAATCAGGAGTTCTCTTATTTTCTTCTTTATGCAAAAGGACGGCATAGCGCAGCACTGGCGGTCAGGAGCGAAACCCGGATATACCCGGAAACGCGTTTCATTTCATTTTCTTGTTCACCACCAAAACTGGTCAGGGTGTCTTTGCTTTTTTTGTGGCGGAGGCGTCCTCGTGGAATTATCATGTTCGTCTTTGCGGTCGAGCCACGAGACCTGCTTTATTACCACGACCGCCAGCAGAGACTCCAACCAAATGACCGTTCTATAAACGGCAAGTCTAATTCAGGAGTTTGAGGGCAAGTGTCAGTATGGAAAGGAAGGAAAGGGGGATTCAGGGCGAAATACGTTGAGGCTGATGGAAATACGCTTCTGCCGAGGGGCCCTCATGAATCACACACCCACCGGCGCCCGCTGGGCAACGAAGGACCTGGGCGGCTCAAGTGCTGAACTGCTTGAGCCAAATAAAGCCAATAATTGTATATAGTCTCGTAGGACACCAGATCTACGATCAAAATCAAATGCATACCAAACACTGCCCACGCCCTTGTCCAAGTAATAGTCCTGATTTGTCGTCTGTAGTATGTGACCAGCCCAACCCTGTGAGAGCACTCATGTTTCTGAATTTTGATGTGCCAAATTGATAAATCTGACAAGCATTCCCTTCGCAAAATCCCCCAAGGTTTGCTTCCAGAAATACCTCGGGCCTTCCAGTCCAATCCACGACACTGGAGTAAGCAAGGGGTTAAAAGGGCGTCCGATCTAAGTCGACAGTTATAAGTGAGGCTCTATTTCTATGTACGGTCGGTTCTCGACCGACTTTTCAAGGCTCGTCGTATCGACAGTCCTTTGAGGGTATCCATATTATAACCCAAAGTTCATGCCTCTCGTCTCTGTTCAGTAGCCCTCTTTCCTTTTCTTCCGAGGCAAGTTCAAAAGGTATCTCGCGTCTTGTAAAGATACACGCGCGCTCTACTATTCTCTTGTCTCCCATCCCAGGGAAATCTATTGCGCCTTGACAGCTTTCGCCTTGCGCTTCGCCTCCTCCTTGGCCATCTTCTCTTGGCGCGCGATGGCGGCCTCGACGCCGATGCCGCCAAAGACGAGCCCGACGCCCAAGACCTGCATCTGAGTCAGGCGGTGGCCGAAGGCGACTACGGACAGGATCATGGTGAACATTTTGCGAGTGACGGTCACGGTGACGAGCAGGACCGAGGAGAAGGTGGATAGTGTGTAAACTTGTTGTCGTCGGTGTTAGTAAGGGGGGAATCAACCAGGGTCATTCATAGATGACGGGTAGGAACAGACATGTAAAAAATAAAAACTTACAGATAAACACCTGTCCTACCGCACCACAAGCCGCAAACCCCAGTACATCGCCCCAGACGGACGGGTTGCGCGCCATGAACTGGAGCGCCTCGCCGAGCTCACCAGCGCTGCCGGCCACGTCCATGCCAAGCCACTCGCCGACGCCGGTCTGGACGAGCCAGGGGCTCAGGAGGAGGTACGAGGCGGTGACGGCGGTGCTCATGAAGTTGTTGGCGCACATCATCTGGGGCCCCGTGTAGGGCTGGAAGGCGCCGAAGATGTAGTCCTGGGTGCTGTTGGTGAGGCCGTCGAACAGCAGGTTGATGGACAGCAGCAGCAGGCCCCAGGTCATGTTGCGCTGCTCCTCGGACGCGGACGATGACGAGGCCGAGTGCTTCTTGCCGCCCTTCTTGCCCGAGTGCAGCGTGAAGACGGCGACGCCGGCCGTCACGGCCGCCACCACCAGGTACTTATACAAGGGGTAGCGCTTGCGGAAGATGGTGATGTGCAGGAACATGACGGGCAGCAGCTTGCACGACTTGGCCAGCAGGAACGTGATGTAGTCGATGTGGGCGAGACTGGCGTAGCCGAAGGGCGAGGCGAGGGAGCTGGTGAGAGCGACGAGCAGCAGTGGCGCAACGATGCGCTGCGACGGGAAGATGGGAGGGAGGGGCGCGCCTCTCGGCGTGCTGAGAAACAAGTAGATGGCGCCCGTTGTCGCGGCGAACAGGGACTGTATCGTGTTCAGGAAGACGGGGTACTTGAAGACCTCGGTGGCGCCCGGAGGACCGTGTGGTGTCGTCGTGAGCTTCTCTTGCAGGTATGCCCAGGTCAAGCTGTCGGGGGCAAGGATATATGGTTAGTCACAACAGCTAGTTCTCTTGACAATGTATTTTGGGAGGCAACGGTAACAGGTCTCGTACAAGGAACCGTATATGCCTGCAACGGCAATCACCAGCTGCAGCACACCAGCATCTGCTTTCTCGACGGGGGCGACAGTGGCCCTGGTGGGCGGCGAGCTCAATGCGCCATTGGACTTGTCGGAATGCGCCATGATGGGATCACCATGCCGCTTGCCCGGAGTTGAAGTCTGCCCACTTACGTACTCGGAAGAGGGCTGACGTTCAATGGGCTTGACTTGCTTGGTGCGCGCCATGCTCGGCAGGTTGAGCGGCTGCTCACTCCAAAGCAGCCGACCAAGTAAGTGATAAGTGCTAAGTAAAGAACGAGTGGAAGGGGCAAGTAAACCCAGTCGCTTTGCCGCTTTGCGCTCCTGGTGGAAAGAGAGGAATAAACCAAATAAAATAATAAGAATAAGACAGGCACTTTGAACGAGAGAGAAAGAGTTTGGGCCTTGGAAATAGATTTATGATCCAAGTCTCATCATCCAGGAGTTAGTTGATGACAGATTAGCAGAATTTAAGGGACAGCGATAAACAGTCGTGGGGTACGGGTACATGTTTAAACTACTTAGACTTAACCTAATGTACAGTATTCATACATAGAGTACCTGTACATGTACCTGAGCTCAGGGGAGGAGGCGCTGTATGTACGGATACTGCTACTTACCTAAGTACTTACTCGTACTTAGCCTTACACTAGGGCCGCCGACGGACCGAGCCTAGGCACGAACAATATATCCGAACATTCACGCTCACGGCATCCGTCGACTTCTGGCCACCTCAAAATAAACACAATTTGCCTATTTAGTCACGACTCAAAATTGGGATTTTGGGCCTCTCCAGGGTTTTGTCTTCTTCTTCTTCTTCTTTTTCTTTATCTCGGCGTACTTGACATCCCAATTTCCCACCCCATCGCAGGCTTAATCCTAGACAGTTATGCCCGTGCCTCCAAAAAAGTCAACATAATATGCAACCCAGTCCTTCATGGGACCGACACAATGTCCTCTCATTATTTGCTGCTGGTATAGGGGACAGGAGCTTTTGACCCAGGCCTCCAAAGTGCGCATGGGCGGGAAAAGGAAATAGAGATAGCGAGGGAAGGGTCGCGATGAAGGGATGTACGCGATTTGACGAGATTGGGGCGATTCTCGTCCAGGACAAACGGGAATCTTGATACAAGAGTGAGGTCAGATTACGTAGGCGCATGCTCACCATCATCGATTCAGCTCGACTGGCGTCCAGAGCTGCCACCCATAGAGAGAGACGGCGGCTAGAGCTGCGCAAAGGAGGGTCGGGGGAAGTGGTGTTTATGTGAGACTCTCTCTGTGTGTGGGAGGGATGTAGGTGTGGATATCTGAAATAAGAAAAAAAGAAAACAGACATGAAGAATACAGCCGGTCACTTCGGCCGTTTCGTCGTGGAAAAGAAATGGAGAGAGTAGTCGTCGTAACGTCGTATCGTTGTGACCACCAGTATTGGTAGAGGTCAGCCTTGCGGCAAGTCAGATCTGGAATCGCCCCGCCTCACAACCAGGGTTCCTTCGCCAAATCCAACCAACATTAGAAATACTCCAGGCAAATATATCAATCCGTGTCCTTGAGAAGGGCAGGTGTGCAAGGCACCCGCCAGTAAGCCTAAACCAGCCCCAAAGCTAGGCTTGATGTACAAGAACATGGGAAATCGCAACAGTAAGCTTGGAGGATCAGTCCTCGCAGAGGTCTCCATCCTTCCCACCTTGGTTGGCCTCGGAGGAATCTGCCATCTGCAAAGCCTTTTCTTTACTCCTGGGCCTGTGTCTGGCTGCGACGCATCTTCTCGGCCTCCAGGTTCTCGTAGAGCAAGAACAGCGCAGTCTCGTTGGCCTTGGCGGTGCCCATGATAGTAAACATTCTCTCGCCGGTCTCATCATGAGGCGCCTGTCCCACACCATTAGCACATTGCCCCATACAGTAGGCGCCTATACATGCTCAGTCATCATCATACCTTGGCGATGGAAATGCGGGCACCAGAGGTCTTCCGGATCTCGCTGATCTTGGTTCCGGCTCTGCCAATGATGCAGCCCACCATGTCTGCGGGGATGCTGATGTTCTGTGTTTGGATCTCCTCGCCGTTTTCGTCGTGCGTGGGAGGGCCTTGGCGATCCCGAGTAGCTGCATCAGAATCGGAGCGGCGGTACGGGCGTCCTCCTCCGTTGCTGAAATCGGCACCGTTTCCTGTCCGCGTTACACGAGGGCCTCCATAGTCTCTGCTTGGGGCAGCACCATAGCTTCCCACCCCGCTAACAGCTGGGCCAGCAGCATTGGGCAAAGACCCCGCACCACCGGGCTGGGTACGGACCACAGGATTATACAACACGGTGCCGGTGCCACGCTGCCAATCATCAACCAAACATTTGCAGATTTCCCAGATGGCTTGCTGGATCCCCTCGGGGGTTCCCTGGACCTCCACAATTCTCTCGGTTGACTGAGGTAGCATCTCCTTCTGTGCCACCATGCGAACGCCTGACACATCCTGGATGTGTTTAATTTTCAGGCCCTGTCTACCGATGATGGTGCCCATCTGGTTGTGCGAGATGAGAAGCTTGATAGCTGGGTTATGTCAGTAAGGTCCACCCAGATTTGGGGATTCGGGGACAAGTCGCATACGATGTGTGCCATTGTTCTGGACGACTCCGCCCATGCCCATTGCTGGTGCACCCTCGAGCAACGCGCGCGCAACTATCGAATAGGCTCTAGAGATTGCATCGCAGCCTCCGGTTATAGTCAAAACGCGATCATGCACGCCTTGTACCACTTTGCTGACACCTGCTTTAACGCCCGTCTCATCACGTAGATCCGCTACGTTCTTGCCGCCTTTGCCAATGATGACACCGGCTTCCTTGGAAGAAACAATCGCGCGCAGCGTCAGGCTGGTAGCGGCATACTCTTCGTCAGTTTTGGGAGCAGGTTGGCCATCTGGGCCGAGATCCTCGTCGAGCTTCAAGTTGTTCATTCCTTGGTCAAGCACGTCGCCATTAGGCGGGATGACGTCTTGGGAGACAGACATGATGAAGAACAGCAAGCAACAAAAATGAAAACTGCCGAGATTTGAACCAGAAGAAATGGCTTGAGCTTCCTGTGCAGCGCACAATGCAGGTATACAGGAGCAAACGCACTGGGCAAAACGGTGGTGCTGGTGCTGGTGCTGATTTGCGCAAACGAGCTGCACTTTTTACTGTTGGCGAATGGTGGGCGAAAGCAGAGCTCTGGGCCTAGCTAGTTGAGTTGCAGCGTCAGTTAGCTCTGATAAGCTCGCACTTTGCAGGAGACAAGGTGTAGATCAGTTCGAGTGGTGGAGATGATGATATGGGAATTGGGATATTTCATGTGACATTAATAAATAAGGGTGAGCAGGTGTATGGGTAGGCTCTGGCCAAGATGACTATATTTGACCAACGGTGGGCTTTCTGTGCATCTGCGCTGCACGATCCAGCATGTGGTAGTAGAAAATAGAAACAGTGATAACGGCAGGCAGTGGAGAGGGAGAGGGGAAGGTAAAGGCAGAGTGAGAGAGTGAGTGGGAGGGAGCAAGACCAAAGCGGGGCCTAACTGGCGATACCACCAACTTACCTTGTCTGCTGCGTAAAACCGCCGGTGTTTATTTTTTTTCTCTCTCTCTTTCTCTTTCTTGTTCGCTTCTTTCTTTTCTTTCCCTTGGGGGGAGAGAGTGGGATTGATTGGCAGTGGGGTTGACGATTATGTCTTCTGGTTGGTCGTAAAAAGAACGAACCGAGCTCAAGCTGTCTGCTGCTCAAGCTGTCTGCTCTCTCTTGGAAGTCTTGTTGCTTTACGTACGTCGAGTAATTGGTACCTTGAGGTAGGTAGACTAGGACCTAGGATGTATGTAGATTTAGACCACTAACTAGCCGCTTGGGCAAGCTTGGTTAGGGGACTGGGCCGTTGGAGAACAGTGGAAGGGGTCTCGGTATGTCAGAGCAGAGAGAGCTTCGCGCCTTAAACTGGGGGGGTTATGCGGCCGTATGTGCGATCAAGCGGCAATGATGGCGTCCAGCTTTGTAAGACGGGAGGAATGAAACCGATATGCCAGCAACAAGAGAGACCGGATGCGGGAGGAGTGCGGGTCAAAAATGACAGGGGAGGTCTGAGTCTTGTGGTGGGGAGGGGTAAGGTTAGAGGAAGAGAGGGAGAGGGAGAGATAGCGAGGAGGAAAGTAAGAAAGGGGGGAGGGAGTGGTTATTGGCGAAGAGTAGAGAAAAGTCAGTCGCGGCGGTGGTGGTGGTGAGGAGGAGGAGAGGAAATAGAGGAGGTTGATGTGGCTCCCGTTCGTTTCTTTGTATTGTGTGGTGTGTGTGTGCGTGTGTGTGTGTGTGCGTGTGTTGTTCTCTTGTGTTTCTTGTGTTCTCAAGTAGTTCCCAAGTGCAATTGTGAGAGTCGAAGAAATGTGGGGGCGGAAAGCGTGTGGTGGGAAAAGTCGATGGCTCGTTCGTTTCAATGTTCAATGTTTGTTTGTTCCAGTCTAACAAGGAGAACACCTGCTTGCATGCGCTTGCAGAGTCCAATGGGAGAGTCCAATTGGAGAAAGAGGGTGAGAGTTGGGTTTGCATGTACCTGCCTCCCACGGGCAATATTTGTAGTGTTGCCAGAGTCCGGGGACGTTACTCACTGTGTATCGACTTGCCTCATAACACAGCAAAACAGCGCAAAGCACCTGCGATCCATGTCGCTGTTAATGCTGAATGACAAATCAAATAAGCAGCCAACATGACTTGGACTGAGTTATGAGGCAGGAAGGCCCTCGCATCCATAACTCACATGCAGTCAACCCAGAGGCAGTTGTGGACGGGCTCAGAATGACTAAATTGCAACGTGCCTAGCAAGATGGTTCCAAGGAAGAAGATAGAATCTGCAGCGGGAATGTACCTACCTACCTTGAATATATTCATTCGTACATAAAATATACACATATGTCCGTGTCTTGGCACAAAGTGGCAGGAGTTGAATCGATATAGTCTTGCTATGTTTTGCCTGTGCGGTGCTGAATGTGCATTACTACCTCTTAGCTTACATCATTACAAACTTGATACTACCTACAATGAAGATATACAGCAAGCCCTCTCTTCCGCTATCGGGTCTGGTAAAAGCACATGCTTCGAATACAGAGGTAGGCGCTGCCAGTGATCTACCAACAAGGTTATCTCCGTCACCTACCTATGAGTATCGCGACTGACCATCCGTGTCACCACCTATCATATCGCTAGTTATCCCGTCGCGGACATTCCGCACCATCAGCTTCGAATACCAAGCTCGCGTGGAAGCCAAAACAGACATCTTATTTTATCTTCCAGTACTTTACACATTTATTTGTGGCAAGCCCATTCATTCTTCCCTTTGCTATCTACACGGCGGGATCCGGAAACATAACAGGCCGAAGTGCCTCTCTCAGTATCAGAATACGCTCGTCGTGCGGATGCTGCGCTCAAGGCGAACATGGAAGGTCGATTTCTCGGCCGTCTTAGTAAAAGTTGATCTGGCCCAGCTGGGGGCACGTTGACATTATGAGCGACGAAATAGATGCGCCGCATGAGTCTCCGCGGAGGATATCTGTTCACCTCTACGAGGTTATCTGCGTTGGAACAGAGACTCTGGGCCGACGTCGCCGCCATGTTGCCCAGATGAAAGGCATCCTTGAGGGGATTTGCTGCTCGATTATGCCACTCTGTCATGACCTTGGCGCGGACTGCATGGTCGACCGTGGATCCGCGCCTTGCCTGATCAAATAGAAGGCGACGTGGAGTCCGCCGAGCTTCAACCTTCCGACTCGCCAGCGGACTTCAACTGAAACGTAATGGTTCATGGCATACGACAACGGCCAACGGCATCGGGTGATCAAAGGTGTTGTTCAGGTGGTAGGCGCGCAAGTGGCGTGGTCCCATGTACTTTATTTTTCGTCCAGTCTCTTCTCGTCTCCTGAGATCAGAAATTCAAGTTGGAGGACAAGAACGGGCGGCGGACGATTCTCGATCTGGTTGTCGATACGCATATAACCTGCGTTAATCAGATTGTTAAGGTTTCTCAAATATCCGCGTCTCTTTTGCGGCTTGTCCCATTGCTTGCCCACGTGGAACAGAGCCGTGAAGAGGTGAACATTTCCGGCTGATATGCATCGTCGAGGTAAGTTCGCTTGGATCAGAACCCAAGTGATGGTCTGGTTTTTGCTTTCTCGGTGGGCCAGTGCTGCATACAGCATGTAGGCTCTAGTCGTCTCCGAATGGCGATCGCGGCCGCTGTCCTTCACATTGCGCTCTGTTCTAAGGTGACTGAAAGTATCGAAACTTTCGACTTGGACCAGGGCGTTGAACAAGTGCTGAAGAACAGGTAGACCTCTTCCGGGAGGATCCAGGCCAGACTCGTAGAAGTCGCTAGTCGCCAAATCTGCCACCGTCGTAGCCAGGTTGGTGAACTTCTGGGAAGTTGCGTGGCTAAGATAGTCGTGCACCACGTGTTGCCCTGATGGCCGCTGACTGTACCTTCCGACCTGTTCTCTTTCTCGTGGCCTATTCCCCATTGATCTCAAGGTTATAGGCACGATAAACATCGATCAGGCTTCCCACAGCAATGGATAGCGTTCCGCTGGGCCGATCTGGCCATTTCAAGTACTGTTAGAGGTGGGACGGTGGGCACCAGGGGAGGAATGAGCGCCGGGAGGAATGCAGGTGCTTGAAGGGTGACAGGCGCTGACACAACGGTGCGGGGGCAAAGGGGGACCGCCGGGGCCGGCTTATTACGGTATTGAGAAAGAACCTGGAGGCCACCAAGGCTTCTCGCGTGGGGCGCCCCGAAGCATCCACTGGAACACCCAGAGATTACAGCTCACATCTATAGATTCGATCCATCTTGACGGCATCTTATAGATGTCTGGGCCGTAATCTAAACTCGTATGGTGTCTACTGGCTTAAGAGCCCAATGCTCCTCCTCCCTATGAGTGACAGTGCTGTTATTAAGAGTAGAAAGGTAGCGATGATCGCATTCGAACACGGCTTTTTCGGGAGAGGGATGAAGAAAGGCTTATCTGTTATTCTTAGTCCGTGATGAGTCCCATTTTGGAGACCGAAAGACTCTTTTCCCACCCACCGGCTTTGACGAAAGCCATGATCTTGAGACTAAAGGATCATCTCAACAAATAAAGAGAGAGGGAGAGACAGGTGTGTATCCGCTTGCGTAGTTATAAGAGATATCTTACGTTTCTTGAGCAAGAGTAGCCTGAGTACTTAGACAGATCGGTTGATGATGCTTGGTGATGTTGTACAGAAACATCGATATTCCCCTTTAATGGGCGTCCCAGCTACCATACCTTCAATCTTTTCCCAGACACCGGTGTTGTAGGAAGCTAGACTTCGTATACTGATCCGGCAGCCTATTGCTGTCTGGTGGCTGGCCGCCCCGAAATGGCAAGCTAGTTAGTAGATGTCTCATCGTCGAGCCTGTGGTTTCTCTCGCCTCAAGAGATCCTGTCACAAACTTGCACATGCTTTTGCTCCAGACGCGTACTGGATGATGTTGCCTTGTCTACTGTACATGCCTACAGATCAACCGGACCAACCTCCAGTGATCAGAATAGTGTGCGTACAAAGCAAACCCCCAACCCCCGGTAAAATCTGCAAGGTCCGCATCCGTGGATGTCATTGGCCCCTTCCTGGCCAATAACACCTGCCTACTGTTTGAAGCGAGGGCTTCTGGCAAAGTGCGGAAAGAGCTGGTCTTTCCGAGGTAGGGACCAAAAGCGGGCAGCCACTGACCAAGTACGTACTAGACACATGCGCCGTTTTACGTTTATTGGCCATTATCGACAAGGGGAGGATAATAAGTACATGAGGATATCACACCACATACCGAACTCCTCAAGCTGCAGAGTCGATTGATGGCGAGGAAATGGCCTCATTGGTGATGGGGGAATGCCCCTGTTCTTCAGCCATACTAGATACTTAGTTACTCGGTCAAAACTGCACGAACCTCGACTTCTCTTGTCGAAGGTGCCCAATAGGGAAAAATAAGAACCCATATATGCAAGCCCAGTATCCCTGACGCTTGTGCTCGAGAGGATTGTAGGAGCAAGTACCTTGACTGGTGACATTTCTAGCAATTAGCTATCTGGGAGGGCGGTTCACAGTGCGCTCGCCGGGGTGACTTGGGTGGGACGATGATATTTTACGAAGACTACACGCAAAAGAGGAGAGTCCCAGTGCAGTAATTTAGTTTCGAAACCTCGAGTGCGGCCATTGGATGAACGTGGTATCCATCTTTGTTAGTGACAGCTGTAGATTCACAGTCATGCAAGCTATCCATGTGATTGGAGTGGCGTGGCCGGAATGACACAATGGTGCCGGCAACCGTAGCTGCTGCATCTTCACTGGGTAGCCTGATTCGCCAATGCCCCGCCTCCTTCGTAGTATCAAAGTCGTGCATCAGGAGCCGAGGAGGCTGGCTACGATCCGTCTCGGGGGTAGAGAGTACGTAGTAGAAGATCCCGGCCGTACACTCGAATGGTAGTACTTGAGATTTCTCTCACCGTTGACGCAACGCATTCTCATGCTTTAGCCAGAACCGCTTACAGGCCAGGTGGCCCCAATGCTCCGCCCACCATTCACCGAAGCTGTCCTCGACTTCAAAATCAACTCTTGCCACTCGTTCGTCTCGTCTGAGACCACAAATCATGCAGGCTTTCGCGGATGTAGGAACACCCCTGGCAGTCTGTACCTGCATGTTATCACGCAACTCTGGTATCTTGAGATGTTGGCCCTTCAGTGTTGAGTTTGCAGCAGCGATTGCAGAACGGAGGCGGCCAACATGCTCCTTCCAGACATCCAAGACATCAGCTGCTTCGCGATCTTCGCGTGCAGCTTGTGTCTTATCGATACCCGCGAGCTTCATCCCCTTGCTACCAGCGGCCGAGATAGACATCGATTGTGATAAAAACTTGTCTCGGTGCCACCGTTGTTTCCGACCGGCTATGATACGAGCGGCAACTGTAGCAAGTGATATGTATCCTTTAAGGAAATCCAGTGTCCTCGGATCGGACATGATACGGTTTTTGGTAGAGAATGGTTGCCCGCTTATGGGCTTGTAGAGTGATGCGTTGGCCATTCCAAGGAGCTGGGGAAATACCGATAACAGGACGGATGGAGGGGGACATTGCTAGGAGGAATTTGATTGCCGTCGTCTCTGGACTCATCAATCGTTGGGTCGGCTGCGTCCCGACCCCGGCTCGCATCTGTATCCTGTGAAACTGCACCGGGTTTCGTAGAGATAGGCTTGCTCGCGTCGAAAGAGTCCCAATCTCCCCAATCATCATCCGCAGCTTTGCTGTCTTTGTAGGACTTGGAGTCATTGGAAAGTCCTGGACTGCCCCACCCATCATCCATCGTATTGCTGCATGCGGAATCATTCCGATCCATTGATGGCCAAGCAGTGATAGGCGACGTCTTGGGGTCATCCTTCGGAGCAGAGCCGGATGGCGTGGGCGTATGGAGAGCGAGCCCAGGAAAGGGGTTCCTTTCCTGGAAAGATGGAGATCTGGGGGCTTGAGGATATGTCGAGGCAGGTTCTCGCAATGTTAGATAAGATAACGTATGTAAAGCTGTTTTCTTGGACCGCACATCGTTTGTCGCCTGCGGTGAGACGAGTAGATCGCTAGAAATGAGGTTTTCAGGTTCTCGCACAGGCGAGGCAACCGTCTCAAAGTCTCCAAAGTCATCATCATTCAAGTCATCACCGTCAAAATCATCCGCATCAAATAGAACATTAGGATCTGGAATAGGTGATTTGCGTGTGCTCTTTTGACTGGCTAATTCGTGCTTCTGCTTCGGACCCTGGGCCAGTGGAGTCCTGCCCGACCGACCATTGGCGCCTGGGATATCGATGAGGCTATTCGATAGTAGATCTAGGGTCGGTGCCCGTAGTATTCTCGTATTTGAAGGAGTGTCCTGCGAGCTGACCACGGGGCCTGCAGAAAAAGGGGGCGCTGTATTTGACACTGGTTTTGTACTCTCCGCCACCTCGAAGTCACCCCAGCCTTCTTCGTCATCATCGTTATCATTGTCTATGGCATTGGTACCATGGGATATAGGTGCCAGTGATGTGGTGGTCGCGGATGTCGCCCAAGGATCCGGGGCTGGCTGGAATGCCGGCCATGGATGGCCTGGTTGTGGTGGTGGCGCCGGGGCCGACTGCTTGTTGTCTGCGAAACTGGAGAAGTCGAATGGGTCCGAGGAGGATCTTGTAGCTTGGGAGATTTGCGAGGCCGGCGGCGTCTCGAATTCGGCGAAGAGGTCGGCAGACATTATATGCCTTGGCAAACCCGATCACACTACCCCCTAGAACCAAAAAGAAAAGTAATGAGCTGTATCATGAACGAAGGCAAGGTTATGGTTATTCGTTATCGTCGACGATCGATCGTCCAGTCCCAGTCCTAGTCCCGGAAGGAACCAACCATCGGGGATGTTGTGACGTTGGGTGTTGGTTGGATTGAGTGGCGGCTGAAAAGGATGGACTTGGCCTGGCTTGGCATTACTCAAGTAAGATGTAGAGCATGGGTGGCCACAATGTAAGTATGTATGTAAGTAAGTACTTAATGTACGTGTACAACTAGGGCCCCCCACAGAGCTCCTTACAATTAATTGGCTGTCTCCCCGCAAAACCTCCTCTAGCGTCATCCATCGAGAGCCTATTCGCGACTAACTTTAGACTGATCTGATTGAATCCTTCAGCGCACGTGGACCGGAGCTCGCAGTGGTCCCGCCTGAGTTGCGCCGTGAAAACCTGTGGATGAAATTCCCGTCCAGATCATATTCTTTTGCAGTGATTATTCGCCTTCACTCATTCAGAGTCCAGTTGTATTAAGTACTTAGTTTATTATGCCCTAGCTTTTACATTGCCCATCACTTACCACTGATACTGCTCAGTGTCTGACATATAGAATCCCGGTTGGCCGACTTGTTCTACATCTGACACCACCATCAACACCACCGCCGCCCACCATGGCCCCTCCTACTGGCCCGTTGAATTTAGACGTCGAAGCAATATCTGGAATCTGTGGGTAAGTTGTTCTACCCAAGCCAAGCATCAAACCAGGAACGAGACATGCAATTCCTCGAGTGTCGCAAAAATCTCTGTCGCAGTCATTGCTGCCAAGATCCCACCAGCTAACAACTACATACACCTCCAAAGGTCTATATCCATTGCAGCATGGATAGTCGTCTTCAGCCCGCAGATTGCGGAAAACTTTAGGCGGGGTTCTGCTGAAGGTCTCTCATTGCAGTTCATCATCATATGGCTAGTCGGTGATGTTTTCAACATCCTCGGCGCCATCCTGCAAGGCGTTTTGCCCACTATGCTCATACTGGCTATATACTACACCATAGCTGATATGGTCTTATTGGGTCAATGTTTCTACTACAAGGGCTTTACCTGGAAAGATGAAATCCCCCCGCCCAAGCCAAAAACCCCTCGCGCAAGGGAGGCCGGTGAGCCGAACGAAAGAACAGGCCTGCTGAACGCACAGCTGAGCAGCAGGGAGCGAAGAGGCAGCACCCAGAGCTGGCACAGTTGGGAGCACCTCTCGCCCGCAGTCCCGATGATTCCAGGGGCTCCGTCCACACCCCCACCGCCGCCAACAAAATTGCGCGTCTTCTTAACTCATTCGACGGCCATTCTGATGGTCTGTGTCGCCGGTGTGGCGGGTTGGTTCTTGAGCCGCCACGCTTCCGGTGAACAGTCATCCGAGCCCGCAGACGAAAGAGTCCCGCAATTCAATCTTTGGGGCCAGATCTTTGGCTGGATGTGCGCGTTGTTGTATCTCGGATCACGCCTGCCGCAGCTCTTGCTAAATTGGAGGCGGAAGTCGGTCGAAGGCATCTCGATGCTCTTCTTCTTGTTTTCTTGCTTGGGAAACTTGACATATGTGCTTTCCATTTTCGCCTATCAGCCGACTTGCGCGCGCCCTGGACACTGCCAGCCCGGCGAAGCCGGTCATATCTATGGAAGGTATATTCTCGTCAATCTTTCATGGGTTGCAGGCAGCCTAGGCACTTTGTTCCTCGATATGGGCATTTTCATCCAGTTTTTCATCTACAGTGGCGTCGAAACAGACGAAGATGACGATACGTATGTCGAAGATACGGAAACCAGCAGCATTGACGAGGATCGTTGGGATCAGAGACCGATCCTGGAGCGGGTCGGGTCCGGGCAACCTTAAATAATTCTCATTTCTGTACTGGGTAAAAAATACAGGGGCAATAGTGGCAGCAATAGAGTGTCTACTCTAGGTACGACCCGCAAGGGTGATACGATCTGAATGTATATAGTTAGTTGGTCTGTTTTGATTTGGTCGGAGTTCTGTGAACATGGAGAATAAAAACATCGGGTGGGCGTTTGATTAAATCTGATAGTTGCATCAAGAGTTCTGAAATTGTTTGTGAGAGGTGTGCTGCTGCTGCTGCCAAACCCCAACCCCCCTGAACTCACAACCGTTATTTCTTCCGGCTCCTTACTTGTCTAGAGGAGAAGTCGTGGGATCCCAAGCGCAAGGTGCGTACTCTTTCGTTTCGAGCTTCGCCATATCGCCCTCGGTGATCACAAAATTATACACGTCTGCATTCTCCCTGATCCGCGAAGGCGTGACGCTCTTGGGTAGCGGCACATGTCCCTTCTGCAGACTCCACCGGATCAGGACCTGTGCCCACGTCTTCCCGTACTTGGCCGCCAGCTCCTGCAGGACCTTCTCGCCGGCACGCTCACCACGCACCACGGGGCAGTACGCCTCGACGGCGATGCCGCGGGCGCGGCACCACTCGACGATGTCGTCGCGCGGTAGCCATGGGTGTACCTCCCACTGGCCCACGGAGATGACGCCACCTTTCCCCTTGCCGCCGCCGCGCTCGGCCTCGAGCTCCGCGATGTACGCCTCCAGCTCGTCGAGGTGGTGGACGCCGTAGTTGCTGACGCCGATGGAGCGGACTTTCCCCGCGTCCACGGCCTCGACCAGAGCCTTCCACGCGCCCTTGCGCGCTTCGGGCCCGCCGTAGGGGGCGTGGATCAGCATCAGGTCGATGTAGCCCAGCCCGGTCTCGGCGAGCGTGGCGTCGACCTGCGTCTTGGCGCTCTCGTACGACAGGTTCAGCGGCCGCACCTTGGACGTGAAAAAGATGTGCTCCCGCGGCGTGGCACTACTACTGCTGCTGAAACCCAGGATCGCCTTGCCGCACGGCGCTTCGTTCCTGTACCCCACGGCCGAGTCGACGTGCCGGTAGCCCACGGCGAGGGCCTCACGCACGCAGGACTCAGCTTGCTCAATGGGGCTGGTGAAGGGGTGTGTTAGCGGAGTGCTTCTGCGAGTTGCCGTCTGTTTTTTTCCCCATGTGACAACTGGTTAGCCTTTTGACGATAAGATGAAAGTCACTTACACCTGGTAGACCTGGTGTTTTCATTCCGGAATTAGTGGGTTGGCTCTAAAGCAAAAGACGCCCCCTCCCCTTACAAACTGCACGCGGGTGGTGTGGAACTTACGCCGAAGCCTAGGCGTGGGATCTCATAGCCGCTGTTCAGCTTAAGAGTGGACTGGATTGTCAAGTTGGACATCTTTGCGGCTGCTCTGAATATCTTGTGCATCGAGAGTTTTGGCCTTGTCGAGACGCAGATCGAATTGCTGACAAGGGCTGACACTGCAACTTGCCTTTTATCTGTTGCAGTGTTGGTAGTTGGACATAAGTAATATCTTAAAACCGAACGGAGACCGAAGACGGTGGGCCCCCTAAGCCAGTCACACATAAGCCGGACCCTCACCAAACCGACAAACTCGTTGCGAACTTGACATGTACTGTTACTAATGGAGAGGGGCAGACACACCTCGAGGAAAATCAAACCAGTCGGGTATGTTCAGCCGGGTGATACGGAACTACCCAAGGGAGCTGTTCATAGTATGTAAGAACTAGCAATCTGCTTATAAGGGCATAGCTGTCAATGAACTGACCCATACAAGTGCTTCGATGGCCTGACAGGCTGCGAGAAAGAACCATGCATTTTTGCCCGTACCCACCGGAGCTGCTATAACGACAGGTATTTGAGGTATATCTATCAGAAACTGATAGTCTCACAGCAAATCAACCAAGATTCAACTCAACGGATTGTCCCAAGAATAACAATTTTCAGTCATATATATACTTAAGTACTTTCTTAGGGCTCAAAGTAAGTTGTCTCGAACTCAGAGTCCTGCTGTTACCGGGGAGTCTCGCCTCTTTTCTGCAGAAAAATGCCATCCCAGAGACTGGAGATTTGACATGCAGTGCTCGACACCCGGCTTGAAATACCCCGGCATTAGGCAAGACGTCATGAGCATGGTTCAAAGTGACACGTTGCGGCTCGATGATTTGACGGGCACAGCTGTTGTAGCCATGTCCGCGTTTTCAAGCTGCATGGCTCATCATCGGGCGACCCGGGTTATCACCGGATTTTGAGGACTTGGCAAGCGCATCGGCTGATCCTTTTCGTCCTGCGGCAACATCTGATTGGCCAGGAGCGAGGCGGGGTGGTATGTATAGTAGCGAGAATACCATGTAGCTCAGGCTGAAGCAATGGTGTAATTGGACGCCGTGACTAATACTGATAATGCCAGATGAGCTTCTCGCCATTTTCTCGTTAGTTTAAAAGTCAATTGATGCCTTGCTCTGGAGTCACTGGTAACTCTGCGTGAACTTGGTCCTCGCAGCAACTCCAAACCTAGCGACGGACCTCATCTTTTGATTTTACTCCTCTGTCTTCCATATAGCGTGTAAACATGGACACCACCAAAGAAACCTTCACCCTCGAAGCAGTCCCAGACACTGATATCTGGAGGAAGCCTCCGACTACGGATGCCTGGAACGGTACGTGAAGAGCTCCTATACGTTGACCTTGGCAAATGTCGCTGGCTAACAGGGTGAACGTAGCTCCCATTTCGCGTACTTCGTCGGGTCAGCTCAAGAAATTCCAGTCAGCCCGGGTGACGTTCTGGGCCAAGTGGACGGAGCGCTACGACCAGGGCGGCCTGCTGTTGGCGCTGAAGCGGGTCTCGGCACCGCCGGCTCCAAACCAGTCGACCGAGAAGTGGATCAAGACAGGCGTCGAGTTCTACCAGGGCGAGCCGAAGCTGAGCACCGTGGCCACGGACAGGTGGGCGGACTGGAGCGTCGGCCCTCTGGGCGCCGCCGTCGACCCCGCCAGGGGGTCACGCTGGAAATCATCCGCGAGGGCGACGAGAACGGCAAGAGCGCGTGGGTCTACCGACTCATGCTGGATGAGGCGGGCAATGTCCAGGAGAAGGTCCCGCTGAGGGAGATTTGCTGGATCTTCGCCGATGAAAATGACAAGGATGGCGAGGAGTGGCTGTTGGATGTCAGCCCGCTAGTTGCGAGACCTGAGAAGACGGCTACGAATACTTTGAAGGTCGACTTCTTTGAGTTCGAGGTCAAGTGGTCGTCATAGTCCTGTAAAAACTAGTCATCGCATTTGATCTGTGATGGGTGGAAATGCCATCAAACTGCTGCTTTTATTAGCTTAGCTATAACTAAGTAAAGTAAGTATACATGAGAAGCCAGCTGTGGTGCAGCTCTACTGCAATAACATTACTAGAAAAACTCGTACTAACTTACTTATTCAAAGTCAATCGAAACCCAGGAAGTGATTCGAGGCTGGGAGGTGGTGTTTGTACGTCTCAGACGATGGAAGGAATTATGCTTACCTGCATGTGTCCCTTTAGTAAATAATATTCTACCCGCCGGCCGCCAGTGCTGCCACATGTTATTTCCAAAATAGCAACAAACCACAAGTGCTCATTCAATCAAGCAGCTAAACTTCTATAGTTGCATAAGTAATAGCACGTCACAAATGACTCGCCTGGAGATGTGTTTGCTCCCTTGAAGCTTCTGTTCTCTTTTGCTTCTTCTTCTTCTATTGAAGCCCACTGGCAGTGGGTAATCCTTCGGCGTCCACCATGGCGACTCCCGACACATCGAACCTGACCTCTTCGACCCAGGTCTTCACCACCTACACCCTCCCGCAGATCCGTCAGATACACAAGAGCCTCCATGTGCAGATCGACGAGAAGGCCGCGCGCCTGCGCACCCAAGTCGGCAGCAGCTACCGCGAGCTTCTCGGCACGGCCGACACCATCGTGCAGATGCGGCAGGACATGAGCCGCGTGCAGGACATACTGGGCGAGATGGGCGGGCGGTGCGGCCGCGCCGTCGTCGGGGGCAAGATCTCGGGCCTGGCGCGCTTTCAGGGCCTGGACGACGCCGAGGCCGAGATGGGCTGCGTCGCCCGCGTCAAGCTCCTCGAGGCCTGCGCGCTCGCCGTGGGCAAGCTCCTGCGCCGAGGAAGCAGCGCGCCCGCGCCGCCCGCCGCGGGCCGGGGCGCGCGGCTGGTGCTCGCGGCCAAGGTGTTGGTGCTGAGCCGCCTGCTCGTCTCCAGCTTCGGCGAGCTGGGCGAGCTGAACGAGGAGCTCCGCGCGGCCGTTGAGTCTGCGAAGAAGAACCTGGCTGGCTTGCGAAGGAGGCTTCTGCGCGGCGTCGAGAAGGTGCTGGGCAGGTTCAGCGACAGCCTCGAACAAGCGGATATACTCCAATCGCTGTGTGCGTACAGTCTTGTGTCAAGCTCCGGCGCTCGAGACGCCTTGCGTCACTTCCTCTATGTCCGGGGCGAGGCGATGGCCTTTGAATTTGACGTAGAAGAGCATGAGAAGACGAGGGGGACTGAGAACGTCCTCCAGGGCCTTGATTTGTACACCAGGACGTTGTTGGACGTGCAGTCTATCGTCCCATCGAAGCTATCCGATGCTTTGGCCAGCTTGAAGAAGAAGCCCCTTCTTGCAGACGCATCACTCCGAACTCTGGAAGGCCTGAAGCTCGACATCTACGAGAGATGGTGTGGCGATGAGGTCCAGTACTTCACCCCCTTCATTCGGCATGACGACCTGGACGGTAAACAGGCCAAGGACATGTTGACAAACTGGGCCAAGAAAGGGGGCGAGGCTTTGTTAGAAGGCATGAAGAAGATATTAGAGCACATGAGCGAGTTCAAGGCCATTGTTGAACTGCGGACCCATGTGCTGCAGCATTGGATCAAGGACGGTGGTAAGGCGAGAGGATTCGACCCTTCCGTCATGCTTGATGGCCTCCGAGACACAATCAATAACCGGCTGCTGGGCGTCCTGGACGTCAAGGTTTCCAAACTTCGTCTTGTGGGATCCGAAGTCGGCGCCACGCTAGAGGGATGGAGGGCGGGCACCTCCGATAAGTACAACAGCCTATGGGATGATGAGATGCTCGAATTGGACATGACGATTGGATCCGCACAAATCACACACGAGATCCTCTCGCGCTTACATGGCAAGAACAACACGGTTGCGAAGGCGGTCACAGGCTACGAGACTTGGTACCACCTGATAGACGACGTCAACGATGTCGTCGGCCAGCTGCAGCGCCAACGCTGGGACAACGACGTGGAAGAGATCGAGGACGAGGAGACGATTGAGGTCCGTCAGAAGCTTCTGAGCAAGGATGACCCCGACAAGATCAACAAACGTCTGAGCACGGCGCTTGAGCAGTCGTTCCAGCATCTTGATGAAGAATTAAGCATATTGTGGCAGAAGCATAAGGACAGTGCCGACAGTGGCCATATCGCCATGTATCTGCTCCGCGTCCTGCGCGCCATCCGCAGTCGACTGCCGAAACTGGTCAGCACCAAGTCTTTTGGCCTGGGGAGTGTCCCATCTCTGCAAGAGAAGCTAGCTGTCCAGGTCGGACTCGCACCACTGGAGGAATTCTCCTCGGGCGCATTGGCGAGAACCCGAGTCACTGGCCGAAGTCTCTGGGAGGGCGAACCGGCCATGCCGACTTTGCCATCACCTGGCGTTTTCAAATTGCTGCGGGATCTGGTCAAGTCGATGGGCGACGCTGGTTTGGACCTTTGGAGCCCCTCGGCTGTAAGCCTGCTGAAGAATAATCTCGGTAGGCAGCTTGGCGATGCCTGGCGGGCTGTGTTGGAACCAGAAGTCGCCAGTACCGAAGACGAGAAGGACGAAGAGAGCGAGAAGAGCGAGGGTGACGAAGTCGCTGGGGATGAGAAGGAGGGATCTGATAAGTCTTCTAGCGCCGCAACCAAGGAAGTCTCTAGCGCAGATCAGAGGCAAGATCTCCTTCTTCAATGGCTGTATGACATACATCTCCTCCGGATCTACCTAGGCACCGGCGAAACTCCAAATGAGGAACTGGAGAAGCTCGCAGACGAGGTGTTCAAGAAAACCAGTCTGGAGCATGGCGCCAGGGAAAGACTCGGAAAGGCGGCACAGGAATACTGGAAAAGAACAAGCCTGCTGTTTGGGCTTCTCGTATGATACCAATAGTCAATTGATTTCATACATGCGCGCGCTTGCGATTACGCTATTTGTACAAGAACTTATGTGACATTATCATCCATAGATCATAGCTTGTGACGCTTTTCCCCCGAAGCCAGCTTGGCGAATTCCGCCTGCGGAATACCCGTGATAAACCTATCCAAGCCGGCAAACACCTCGGCCACGTTCTGGCTATCGAGGATGTCCCTCTCGGGCTTCCGGATGAGCGCCTTGATGCCGGTCAAGCTGTCCCCGACGAGGTGCGGGCCCAGGCGCTCGTCGATCTCGCGGAGCACGGCGGCGCGGAACTGGGCGTCGTCGCCGACGGCGCAATCATCAAAGATCTTGTTGACGAAGCCCGCCTGGCGGAGTTCGTCGCTGGGGATGCGGCGGCTCATGATGAGGGCCTCGTTGGCCTTGCTGATGCCCAGCCGCTGCACGAGGGCGCGCGAGGCGCCGCCCTCGGCCACCAGGCCCAGGGACGAGAAGGGCGTCAGGAGGAACGTCGAGGGCACGCAGTAGACGAAGTCGGCAAAGGCCACGAGGGCGGCCGAGAGCCCCACCACCGGCCCGTTCAGCCCCACCACCAGCACCTTCGGGTGCGTGTAGAAGGCCTGCGTCGTGTTCAGGTTGTTGGCCAGGAAGCTCCGCAGCCACTGCTGGTAGATGTCGGAGCCTTCTTCGGGCCTGGCGCGCGAGATGGAGACATCGGCGCCGCTGTGGCCTTGTCAGTCGGGCGTGTTCTCCAAGGTCAGACAGAGGGGGGAGAGAGCTTACGCGGAGAAGAAGCGCCCCTTGGCTGTGAGAAGAGTAATGTAGACCTCGTCGTGGGTGGCAATCTCGCGCAGGATCTGAGAGAGCTCGTAGTACTGGCTTTGGTTCAGAGCGTTGAGCTTCTTCTCGTTGCAGATGGTCACGATGGCGACTCGGCCGGTGTATTCGACGGTGAAGGTGCCTGAACGTTCCGTCATGGTGGTTCAGTATATACAAATGCACCGAAGGGCTTCTTCTTAATCTTCAATGGGTATAAATGAAGGAGAGAAGGTTCCGTCTAGGATAGTATAATAGTATAGGATTGGGAAGGAGAGGAGCGGATAAGAGCGTGCCTCGGTGAAATCGAAATCTCATGGTAGTAATTGCAACATCTCCATCCAAATGTGCCTCGGTTTCTCCATGGGGGGGGGGGGTGGGTGAATGAACTAACCAACCCCTGCACCCCGCGATTTGATCTACTGACCCTCCCCAATAAGTTAGTTCACGTTAAGTTATTACATGTTTTGTAATTATCACCAGAAGGCCATCATCGGTTCTTGGCCTGTGTATAGGTTGGCGGTCGGCCCGTCTCGGGGGAGTCCAAGCCCGGAGACTCGCCCAAGCATGTCCAAGGCGATGGAAGGGAGAGAAATGCACCAGGATTAAGGATCGAAGCCCGGTCCCTGAGGATCGAACCAACATACATGGCACAACCAACTGCTCAATCCTGTTGGATTGGTAAATTGCTTCGTGGAAATCCGGATTGACAGGCCTTTGCGTCTCGGCCTATATGCAATGCAGTTGGTCGCCGCTTACTTCGCTTCCGACAGCAGGCTGGAGCCACACCACCCGGACCTTTCTGGATTTATTGGATCTTCTCCCTGTGCTGGACAAGCTTCGACCAACCATAAAATCCGAGGCCATGGATGGTGGCTTGCCGGTGTGGAGGACGATGAGCGGTGGCGGGGCTATATGTAGGTATATGAGCTTCATGGGTGCCGACATGCTTGTTGATTACTTTCGTCCGTGATATTGTGTCCGCTGACAACACCGAAAAATCCCCTATCATGTCTTACGCGCCAATCCAAAGCTTTGGCTATGAGAGCCAGCTCGCCCCGGCAAATCAAGCTCCTCATGAAGAGTACCACTCGGTGGATGTCGGCGACGCAACCGCGGCCAGCCCCAATTTCCAGAGAGACAGCGCGAACATCGAGCTACAAGAAGTTGAGCATTCTTGGAATGAGGCTGCCCTCTTGCCCTCCAAGTCACCACGGGTACACAGCGGCAGCAGCGAGACCCTGGGGAAAGGGGCGAGTCCCTCCCTCGCCGTCCACCCGCTGGGACGGTCGGCCTCGGCCCTCGACCTATCAAAGGACGGCCCGGTACGGCCGTGGAACAAGGACGGCACGTGGACTCTCGAGATCGTAACCATGTTTGTCTCCCTCGCTGCGCTGTCGGCCATCGTCGGCCTGATCGCGCATTACGACCGGCGCGCTCTTTCTGAATGGCCGCACCGCATTACCCTCAACACGTGTATAGCGGTGCTCGCCACCATGTCTGTAACGACTCTGGGTATCTCGCTCCAGAATGGCCTGTCGCAGATGAAATGGATTAGATTCAAGGAATCCAAGGTGCCGCTGGCTGATATGGAGACGTTTGACGAAGCCAGCCGTGGCGCCGTGGGTGCAGTCAAGCTGCTCGCTTCTAGACGAGGAGGGTGCGTATCATGCAATTTCGACTTCCTCTGTGTCCAAGTGGGAAGCTAACGTGCGAGGTGCCCCTTCAGCCTTCTCGGCTCTTGCGGTGCTCTCATCGCCATTCTCACCTTGGCCTTCAGCCCCTTCTCGCAACAGATTGTCACGTACGAGATGAGGGCCGTCAACCACGCCCAAAACGCCACCATCCCCCGAGCCCTCAACTTCACAGGCGCTCTGCCTGGAACAACATCACCGAGTGAGTCCTTTTCCTTTCCTCCCCTGGAGTGATCTATCTATATAAATCATCATCCGTGCTGACGAGAAGTCTTTTTTCCTTCTTTTTCTTTGGCTAGCCGGCTATGTCCCCGTCTTGCCACTCAAGTCAGCCGTCTACAACGGTCTATTCGCCGAGAACGGCCGGCCCAGCGCCTCCCTAAAGTTTGGCTGCCAGACCGGAAACTGCACATGGCCCGCATTCGACACCTTGGGGGTGTGCTACGAGTGCGTGAGCCTGAGCTCCCTGATGACACGGTACTGCGGTGGCAACCCGGCCAACGTCAGCGACTGCGGCTGGCAGGTACCGCAGGGCGCCAAGCTCAACGACAGCCAGCAGGTCTTCAGCATGACCCCCTACATCCCCTCGGCCAGCGGAGACATGCCGCACTCGACCATCCTACGGCTCATCTTCATGGGCACCGAGGCCGCCCACGGCCCGGCCGGTAACCTGAACCCCTGGGCCCAGCAGTGCTCCCTGTCGGCCTGCCTGCAGACCATCAACTCCACCGTGTCCATCGGCGCCCTCACCGAGAACGTGACGCACACCGTGGTGAACCAGACCGTCATCGACACGACGACGCAGCCCGCGGGCGCCGACCTAGGCGTCTACGTGGCCGACAAGAACAGCACGTCGTCGGACTACTACCTGTTGGGCCAAGAAGCCATGCTCAGCCTGCGCGGCTGGTTCACCTCGGTGTTCGCGGTCGGGGGCGCGACGCGGGCTGCGGGCAACTCGACCGTGACCATCAACGACCGGACGGTGGCGGTGAACCTGACGGTGGGCATCTCGAGCGGCACCACCTTCTTCGACTCGGACATCGTGACGGCCTTCTACTGGAACTACTACGAGTACGCGGGCCCCTCGCAGGACGGCATCGCCATGCTCATGGCCGACGTCGCCACGTCGGTGACGGTGGCGTTCCGGTCGCTGTGGGGCGCCGAGCCCGTGACGGGCCCCGCCGTCTCGACCGAGTCCTACATCCACGTGCGCTGGGGGTTCCTGGTGCTGCCCGTGCTCGTCGTCTTGGGGGCCGACCTGTTCCTCGCCGGCGCCATCTACCGCACCCAGAAGACGCGCACGAAGCCGCTCAAGAGCAGCGCCCTCGCCATGCTGTTCCACGGGCTCGAGGACGACACCCGCGCCCGCTTCGGGAGCACCGACAGCCTCCAGGAGAAGAAGAAGCAGGCCAAGAGTGTCAGGGTGCAGCTGGACGAGAGTTACGAGCGTGGGAGCTTGCTCAGGGGGTGATGATGATGATGATGTCGGGGGAGGCGGGGGGGCCTAAGGAGGAGAAACCCCTTTTTCCGGGTCTGATATTAATATGCATTTGTACTCTACACTGTTACTTTTCCTCATTTGCTCTTCCTCCCATGGTCTGTGGGCATAATACGAGTCTACGCACTCGAAGCAAGAGTTCCAGAAACAAACGATGTGTTCCTAATCATCCACCCCAGCCACGCTGCTGCCCTCCTCTTTCTCGCCCTCCAAAGCCACGTCTTCCTCGACCCCCTTATCCTCGTCATCTGTCTCCCATTCCCTGTATAGATGGTCAGCATCCGACCTTCCGATCATCATGGTGTGCACCTCTCTGATCAGAGCATCGGGGTGCGTACAGCTATACCATAACTCTTCCTTGAACGGCTCGAGCGCCTTATGTTCCGGATAGTTTCCCCGTAGCCTCTGGAACCACTGCATCTCCTCGATCGCTGGAGAGCATTGCCATCTCGTTAGTACCCACATCCAGCAAAGACAGCAGACAGACAGACAGGTAGGGAGGGAGAAAGGGACCCAGGCGTTAGACGAGAAGATGGGATCCTTACCAAAGAGGTCAGGCTGAGGGATTGGCCAGCCACCGGCTTTATCTTGCACCCGGATCAGATCCGATTTGATCCCGTACGAGTTTCCCCTGTCATCCTCGGCCCGGACCGAGATCATCCATGGCCCGACGTCGACGTCCTTAATCGCCAGGTCGGCCCAGAAGACGTAGCCGTGGTGTTCCTTTTCTACCCCGTTCGTCAGGGACAGGGCCGTGATGTCTGCGCCGTCCCCCTCGACCATGGCATGCAGCTCCTGCGCCCGGGTGGGCTCGTCGAGACTCTCAGACTGCAGGGCCGCCCCGAGCCTACTGCGCGTATTGACGAGCTTGAGGGTGTAGCGGGCGTCGATCGGCCCCAGCACCACCAGGGGTCGGTTGAACTTCTCTTCGCTCGTGACGTGTGTCGGGGGCTGGACCAATATCTTCAGTCTACGTTGGTGGACGGGCGTGGGGTTCGGCGCGCTGGCAGGGACGACACCGCTGGGCACGCTATTACTGGGCACGACACTGTCAGTCCCCATTGCGTCGGTAGGCGGGACGACAGGCTGGCCATTGCCAGATACAGCAGCATCGCAAGAGCCCGCCGACGCAGATGGCACCAGTCCAGGGGCCATCACCTAAGATTTGTGATACCGAGCAAGTTCCTGGTGTTGATGTTTATGTTTGTCTGAACGATGTGAAGCCCATGGCCAAGAGCGATGAAGAAGAAGAAGATGGTTGACAGGCCATCTCCAGTCAGTCATCCATTATGCGAATGGAATCAATCACCATGAGTCCGAGAGAGAGAGAGAGAGAGAGAGAGAGATAGTGGGCAGGTTCATTGTTTCCGCACTAGGTTTTGTTACCTATCATTTCAGGGCGCTGCTTCTTGGGTCATGGAATGGTGTCTTTGTTTGTCGAGGGTAGCTGGATCAGCAATATAACATACGGTCCGTCTGCTTTCGGTCAGCACCACCACTCAAGCGTAAAGCCGGCATCAAAAGTTCCCAGTACATTCCAACAAGGGGAAGTTGCAGTTTGCATTTCCTATTGACGAGGGTGCTGGGTGTCCCGAATCTCGCCTATCCTAATCCTGCACACCTGGGTTCTCTCGTCGTGCCCGACTACTACTCACTAATATCACCCTTCGTGGCCGATGAATGGTGGGCAACCATGGTCCTCAACTCCAGCTGAATCCCCCGAATTCCAAAGTTGCTCTCTTTCTCCTGCCTTGTATAATAGACCCTCTCCAAGACCCCCGATAAGTGAACCCCATGCAATCGCTCTGGATCTTGTTAATGGCCATCACAACTTCACGCCCCTTGAAGTGACCTCCCCGCGTCCGCCAATGTTCAGCGCTACCCGGCACTCCGGACAATACCATTTCGTCGTACGCGCCGGGATGGCAGTGAGCCCGACACATTCTAGATGGAACCACTCTTGCTTGCAGTTCTGTATACGTGGGCCTGTCAGTGTGTGATTATCATGCTTGACTTTGCGACGCTTGTTGCTGCAAGAGCTGTGACTTGCTGGGGCTGCAGTCGGGTTTGGAGTAGTATAAGAAGAATCATGCGAAATGCTTTTGGTGCGGCTCACATCTACGTTATCGCACTGTATCATAGTGCCAAAGCTGACCCTGTTGCACAAGCAATATCTCGGCTCCTCTGGGTCGATGACATTACCATCGTCGTCTACCTCCACTTCGACTTCTTGTTCAACTTGTTTGTTTGAGCTGGTCTTGTTCGGTCCGCGAGGCCGCTTTTTCGGTGGCACTTTCCGGCTACCGACTGCGCTCTTACCACCTGAAGCTGAAGTAACAACGCCCGGAGCTGGACGTTTGGTGCGTTTGCTGGGTTGACGAGGTTCCGGAGGGACCGGCGTGTTGCGAGCGGTACTTGCGCGTCGAGGTCGTTCCACCATAAGAGCAGCAGGCGGCTCTTGACTGCCCGCTTTTCCGCGGGAAACCGGTCGACGGCTCGTTGCTGACTGCGGCTCAGGGACAGGCGTGGTAACCGGGGTATTACCACGGGACGAGGGCTGCTTCGAGTTCGAGTTCGAGTTCGAGTTAGTTGCGATAGGCTGTAGGTTCTTATGGTCCTTTCTCGTCTCCCGCTTGCCTAAATCCCGAGTCGGCGGCAAGATGGGCGTGGTCAATGTCTTGACGGGTGCCGGGACAGGCGTCTCTGCCGGTGGTTTGGTAGGCACAGTAGTTGTAGTAGTGCTAGCATTGTTATTTCCCGGGGCAGGGACAGGCGTCACCGCACGCACAGGCGCAGGTACAGGCGCAGGTGCCGGTGCAGGCACAGGCGCAGATGCAGGCGCAGGCGTAGGTGCAGGCGCAGGTGCAGGCGCCGGGCTGGTCCCCGTAGTGGGTGAGATCGAGGGCTTCGCAGCCGAAGCTGTCGAATTCGGCGACGGCTGTACCGGAAGAGGCACAGGCGTTGTAGACACGACTGGGGTAGACTGTACAGCCTGCGGCGGTGGCGGCACGGGAGTCTCAACTGGAGGCGGCAGTGAAGCAGGCCGGGGAATCTGAGGCGGCGGGACTGGTGTTTCAGTCTTGGTGCGCTTCGCTTGGGGCTTGATAGACGGCTGAACGCCGGTGCTATTCTCAATGGTCTCGGCTTTGACCTTGGTGGGAACTTCGGACTCGGAGTCCCGCTTCCGTTTCTTTTCTCTGGCCTTCCTAGGTGCTTTCCCTTGTGACTGCGAGGATGACTGAGATGGGCCGGCTTCGGAACCTCGCTCTTGCACACTTCCAGCAACCGAGGGGCTAGCCTCATGGTGAAGGAGCATGCGTGCAGCTTCAACCATCTTTCTCGTAGACTCTTCAGCATCGTCGCCGGCCAACTTGGACATTGCTTCCCTCTTAAGCTTCTTTGCCTCGTTCAGCTTCATGCCTCGGTTGCTTAGTTGAACCTCCTCAGCACCCAAAGCCTCTGCGCTGATGGCACCTTCAGGGGGGTGCTGAGCACCCGACTCGGCGTCTACGATAGGTGCGGGCAGCGAAGGCTCAAATGGTCTGCCCTCATCCTTGGCCTTCTTCTCGGCAGATCTGTATGCCTCGATGCCACGGCCCAAATTCTTGAGCTCCCGCGCGATCATAGTGTCGCTCGGACTCCAGACGGCATTCTTCTTCATGCGTTTCCTGAGCCTAGCGAGCTCGTATGCAGTAAGCTGAAGCCACGGGGCGTCGTGGGAGCCTAGTACTGCGTTCTCGGGCGGCGGCTGCAGCTTTGCCAGCGCCGTGCTCGTAGATAGCATCGGCAGACCCTGTACAGGCTGCTGCCGGGGTTGCCGAGGTGCTTTGGGGACCTTGTCCTTGGGCACCTTGGGGGTCTTGACCAGCTTGATCCGAGGCGCGGGGCTTGTTCTAGCTGGCGACACCGAAATTTCCTCCTCATCGGAGCTTTCTTCGTCGGATGAACTGTAGGCATTGAAGTCCACATCATATGGTGCTAGAACTTCGCCGGGCACCGTAATCCTAGGAGGCCCATGAACCTTCCGACCATCTTTGTCTAGTCGGAGCGTGACCTTGGGCGTCCGGCTCATCTGAGGGGATCTGGTCTGCACAGGACTTCTCTGTTCTTCGGTAGGGTAATTTTCTCGCATCGTCTGGAGCTTAGCCAGGATGGTTTTCGCACGGTTTACATGTCGATTGACATAGTCGGCCATGCGACAAGCTTCTGCATATGATGATGTGCGAGAGCTGACAGCGCGGTTGAGATTCTCGGATATGTCGGCGCGAAGCTGAGCCGGTAGGGGCCGCTGATCTGCAGGAAGCGTGGGGAGCTTGCTCCAGGTTGAGGTGAGGTTGTTGACGTTGATGGAGGCATCGGCGTAGGTCTGGTCCAGTTTCCCGATTAGAGTCAAAGAGCGACGGATATCAGAAGGCAGGTGGTCAACAAAATCGATGTAGTCGGAAACGGTTGCTTGCGCATCAGGATCGGCGCGCATGCTGAAAGACTCGAGTCTATTGTTGGCAGTAGAGGCTTCGATGGGCTGAACTGGCATCGTCGACTCCTCCTTGTTTGTCGGCGACACAGGCTCTTCATCAACAATGTCCATGTCGTCGCTATGGGCCTCGGCGGTAGCGGGAGGCGCACCATCAGCCACAGAAGGACTGCTTGCCTCTACTGCAGATGCCATGTTGCGATGCAGCAGAAAGGTCAAGTCCTTGCGACAAGTTTGATTAAGAATAGACTAGCATGACTAAGAGAAAATGGGAAGGGTTGATGGAATGCGCGTGGGGGAAATGGAGCGAATAGTTCGTGATGGTTCACACAGAATCGGCGACAACATATAGATAGCTGAAGTCGGCGTAGCAGTTCATAAAGCAAGGAAGCTGTAACGCGAAGCCCCCCGTCATTCGATTAATCGCGTAAGTCGTGCCTGCAGCTAATTGTAATAATAATAATCCTAGCTCGGCTCAGCCATTGCCCATCCGTCCGCCGGCTATTCTTCGGAGCTTGGTGAACTTCCGGCCGAAGCTTCCTGGGGTGGGGTCCAACAGGCAGTGATCCTATCACCATGTCAATGCATGTATGTTAGGTGTTAGGTAGGTATGTTCATTGTAATTAATCCTCTCGTTGAGTGAAAGCCACAGGGTTCGATTATCGCAGGGAGAGAATAGAGAGAGCCAAAATAAGCTGGCACCGCAATACTCCCCACCCCCCCTCTCTCTCTCTCCCTCTGTGTGCGTGTGCGTGTGCGTGTGCGTGTGCGTGTGCGCACTCATCGCATCTTGGGGTTCTAGTTGGACCTCGAATGATATCAAATCTGATATTACCCCGGACTACGTACTTAGCTATCCTCTAGTCAAGGTCCACAAGCTATATTCCGATGCAGCTTGGAGGTGGAGCTGCTATATGCAATTGATGAGCTCACACCCTAGGGCTGAAAGGTGGGCTGATGAAAGGGTAGTGTTGAAACGTATAGTTATGTCAATTATGTTATTAGGAATCTTGGTCACTTATTCAGTAGGTATATAACTCTCCATTCCCTTGATATTACTCAACCATTTGGTCCAACCCCCACCCCCCAAAAACCACCTTTCATATTCCTCTTTCTGAACTGGTAACAGTCAGTAATAATAGACCATATGGGGCTCCCAAGCTACCAAGAGTCCTTCCAGACAATAGCAGAACAGCTTCATAACCATCGGAGAGGTGGAGAACTGGTCATCATACCAGGTGGGGGAATCATATGAGCTGAACACACCATTTTCGCCCCTGGTTCCTGCTAACTCCTTGACCAAGTATTTCTACTCGCTTCCAACAGCACCCAATGCCAAACCAGTGACCGCTGAAGCACCGACCCAGACCGATGACCAAGCAACTGCGCCAAGCAGCTCAGCGCCTTCGACAGTGAGTGCGGTCTGTAATGTAGTGTTGATGCCAGTCATCGCCATCAACAAAGCTGTCCTCTTCATCACCATCTTGGTTCTGTTGCTCCACCCCCATAGATTCCACCGGACTGTCTCCTTCAATGATGCCTCCACGGGGTCGAAGTTTCCACCTTCAGGTACCTTGGGTTCCTCCTCGGCCTCGGCGGGAGCGAAGATGAACGAGGTGGCGGCGAATCCGAGCGGCAACGTGACGGGGAGAAGGTTGAGGTAAAAGACCTCATGCGCGGCAGTAATGGAAGGCAGATTATTCAGGTACACGACAAGATATTGAGGCAGGTAGGTCGTATAGGCTGCAAACAGACTGATGGTGAAGATGGCACCCGACAGTAGGCTGGTCAGCACCGCGATTGGTTTGTCGGTGAGCAGCTCGGCGTTGTGCACTTTAGAGGGGTCGGCATGCACAGGCGACAGCGACCGCAGAAGCCGGAATGGAAGATACGTCGAAAGCGTCTCAATGGCGAGCGCAAGGAGCAGCGCCTGGGCTGGCGTGTTGTAGAATGCCGAGAGGAGGTACAGCTATGGTGCTTGGGTCAGCCAGAACGCCTTTGGGGATTTCTCACTCAAGTCTTACCGGGGGACCATGGGACAGCACGTTTAGCGATAACAGGTCGTAGCTATCATAGTTGCCATACCAGCCCAAGGCGAGTTCGAAGCTGAGCCGCGTAACAGTTAGCGATGCCAAGGTCTCGACTTGAGAGATGCGCGCGCGCCATTAGCGCAGACTTACATTCTCCAGCCGGTCAAGAGCGCGACCTCGCCCCAGGAGTCTAGCACTCGCGCATGCTCGGCCAGCACGCCTTTGGTCCAGGGATAGACGAGCGAGTAGCCCAGTGACGAGAAGGCGAGGCTCAGGACGACAACAAGAGGAAACTGAACAGGCTTCGGCAACTTGAGCTCATGGCGCTTCATCTCAACCACTGGAGCCTTCACCGGGCTGTCAATCCTGGTGGTGGAAACGGCAGTAGGCGAAGCAGGCGCCGGTGTGGTTTCTGGCCCTTCAGAGAGCTCCGCAGTCGCGGCCACCATCTTATCCTGTCGTCGCGTGCGCATGCCGGTGGTGGTTGTTTTCCTTGCTAGGTACGGGAGGATCGCCTTTTTTCCGATGAGGGGAAAGCAGGAAAAGCAGGAAAAGATAGGCGCTGGAAATAGTCAAGCGAGACCGACGGTGGAAAAAAAGGAAGGAGACGAGGAAGGGTGTTGAGCATCGAGATGGAGATGCGAAATTGTGGGGAGAAGAGAGAGTAGTTCTGAGTACGGGGAGTCGGCCAGGTCGTTGGATGACGTCGGGCTAAGGGGAGCTTAGCTTTTTTTCTTACTTTTTTTTCTCCTTCTCCATTTCCAGTGAGTCCCGCTACCCACCACACCTATAAAACTGATTACAATCCCAAGTAAGGAAGTCTACAACCTCAGGGGGCCCATTGGCTGTGTGATCTGTGATCGCCAACTCTTACTACCACGAAAAGAAGGTCACTCATTGATTTGCGCTCCAGCCCTTCCACCCAGGATTCGTATATATACTTATATATATGTCGATGCTCTCCCCCTCAGTACCTTTCTCTGAGGTTGCTTGCTGAC
The DNA here is from genome assembly GCA_019976485.1 of Apiospora pterosperma. Classification (NCBI taxonomy): domain Eukaryota; kingdom Fungi; phylum Ascomycota; class Sordariomycetes; order Amphisphaeriales; family Apiosporaceae; genus Apiospora; species Apiospora pterosperma. The sequence goes on from JAFBMP010000009.1 coordinate 1,109,711, forward strand.
GTCTTGCATTTCTCTGGATTTACCTGGTGGCCCTACACACATATCAGCAGCAAGAGGTTCGATCCAGATATATCCATCATGGTCCTGGTATTTCTTTCTGCCGCTCTCCATCTAACCCTGTGCTTCCATCTACTGACACTTGACTGCGCCGAGTCCCAAAAGCCAAGCCATGGAAAGTTGCGCTGTAGCCTTGGCTGGCGCAGATGAGCACGTATAATGGCACATTCAAACGCCGTATCAAGCTACAAGACAAGACTTCTGGTACATAACCAGAGCTGTCAGGACTTAACCCATCCCCTACAATAAACTGGCGAATCTTGCTAGCAACTTGCATTATTCTTCCTATTCATTCGCAGTGGACAGAGCATTAGAACATGGTATCCCGTCGTCCGCTTACATTACAGGCCTCTTGGGCCTCATGTATGTAGACATCGGAGTATTTGGCGTTCGCAACCATGCCGTGCCTTTCTCCAGCCCTACTCTACATTCTCTCTACCCTTTCCTATCTTCGACCAAGTTTCTGACACTTTTCATGCTGTTCACCCTGCAATGCAAGTCGGATGTTTTCATTTGATTTCATTGCTTCATACAGAGAACAGTCGAGTTTGTCTTGGTGGTTATATTAGACATTCTACTCTTTGCCTCGAGAGACCCCACAAGGATCTGTTTAGGTCGAATATGTTATTCGGTGTTCACTCGACGCACCTCCCGATCCTCACTTTAACCTCGTGGAGTGTGCCGCGAAGGGCCCTCCACTCTTCGGTGCTGAGGTTTCGGTGGCGGAGCGAACCACCACTTTTACAACATGTGGTGAATATACGTTTAAGTGGTACAAAGGAAACAACAAATGCCATAGTGGTGTCATGTCATCCCCAAGGGAGCCAGCGTACTGCGCTGGATTCCCCGTGGTGCTGCATTTGCAAGCTTTCCTTCTCTTATTCCTCCATACGCCCAAAGACTCCTTCATCGTCTTCTTCGCTGTTGCGAACCCTAGAGCGGCGGTCGTCCTCGTCATCCATGATGCTGCCATCACTATCTTCCATCTTCACATCCTCGGAGTGACGAGTGAAGCGAGATTCGCCCCGGGTGAAGCTCTCGGGCATTTGCCGAGCCGAGTAACTGTTTGCAAATGGGGAGAAGCCATTCAGGAAGCTCGTGCTCGTAGCCGCCTGGTCGAGATATTGGGCCGGCAATGGTGGCACGGGGGGAGCATCATCGGGTAATCTGCTATCCCGACCTCCATTGCTGTTGAAGCTGCAACTAAGCAGTTCCACAGCAGCAGCGAGGTCGCGGTCTTCTTGACCAGTGTTGTTCATACCCGATGACGGAGGGCGACGGTCCGTGCTACCATGACGGTTGTGCCCGAACCCGGATCCACTAGGGATACTTCCAGAGAGGAATCCATTCGATGTGGCCGACTGGTAAGAGCGCGCATACCCGCTGCCGCCGCTATACCTCTTGGACATGCTTCGAAAAGGATCGGCCTGGGGCGGGGGCGTGGTGTCGGCTGAGCTGTGGCCGTCGTGCTGCTCAGAATAACCAGAGGCGGTAGGGGATGCCGAACCAGGCTCGCTAGCGAAGCCTCTAGCCGAATCCGGTGGCGTGGTCGCGTCCGTGTCGTTGCCGATGACGTTGTTCATCTGCACCAGCACCGAGGCAGCTTCAAGAAGCTGGACTTGCTGGTGTTTGGAAATGAGAAGCTTGGATGTGTATGACCACTCGGGAGTGTGCTCCCACCTAGCCAGGGAAATCGTCAACACATTTGTCCATCAATCATAGTCCGGGGCTCGGGGAGGGAGGAGGGCATATCCGGTAGCGGGTCCTTGACCTCATCTGTCTGGCACGACTCTAGCCAGCAACCGTAACAGGGAACTGCGGGGAGGAGAAGACTGGCAAGAAAATGGGCACGAACAAATGCTTGGTCAAGCAACTGCTATGCTTGTATCCTTTGCCGCACTTTTCGCAGCGGAGGTCAGGGCGGCTGTTCTTCTTGCCATCCTTGGCCAGCGGCTGGCCGTCACTAGCACGCCGAAACTTGGCCGACTGCAATCCGTTCTCTCCGAGGTCCTCGCCCGACATGTCGTTTGAGTCATCGTCGATGGCACTCTCTTGACCCTCGGGCTTTCCAGACATCATGAATTTGTGGGTTGGGAGGCTGCCTGGCGGAGATGGGAGACTGCCGGGTATGGTCGACCGGATCATGGCGGGCTTCGAGAGGGTGCCACGGCGGGAGTTGGTGGTAATGGGAAGGTCGGTCATCATGTCACCAGCCTCGTTGAGAGCTGCTGCTACTGCTGCAACATTGGCCCCAGGGTTGGTCATACTCTTGCGGCGTGTCACACGGTGGGCATTAAGGGCCCCCGAAAGTGCCGAGTGGGCGTGGGAGTGGGAGTTGTTGCGTGAATGGGAGGGTAGCCGAGTGCTGGCTAGGGGGTTCGTAGAGCTTGTAGACAGCGACTGGCGGTGCTGGTTCAATGGCCTCGTTACTGTTGTTGTCGACATATCCTGTTGTGGCACACAGAAGTGATCAGCATGAGGTATTCTGCCCCGGGACTCAAGCTTCCCCCATGGATAAGTGGAATTATATACCTTGGAGGAGGCCATTGCCGTGTAATAGGAGTAGTTATGACTTCAGATCAACGACAGAAGTAACATAGATGCGGGACTTATTCAACCGTTGGAGAGAGTGCAAGTGAGCAAAAGCAAAATAGCAAGGTGAGCATGCACGGAGGTTAACTTGTATGCAGTAGAGAGTGGTGGTGAGATATTCAAGGGCGAGGGTTGGGTGGATGCATTGGTTTGGAGAGGGTGGTAGTAGCAAGTGGTCTGGTGCGTGCGTGTGTGGTTTGGTTGATTGGATGTAGGTATTGTGTGTGCGTGCCTGTGTGGGTGGGAATGAAGGCAGGCCAGCAGTCGAAGCCAAGAAGAAGATGTGGGATAAAGGCAGGTCTGGTTTGTCCTTTGCTGGATAGAAAGAAATAATAATAATAATTTTTTTTTCCCTTGTTGGAGAGGGAGGGAGAAAGGGAGACAAAGGTCAGGCTCGAGTGGTAAGTTTAGTGGTGGTGGTTGAAGGGCATGGACAGGACCGGACTACGCCTTGGTAATGGTATGCCTTGGAAACGTGGAATGGGAATGAGGGAACGAGGTACTGAATGTGTACAAAGCGGCAGCTGCCATGCGCCGGGCTTGTTCGCGCTTCTTAGAACAGCGATAGTGCCCGTCTGTCCAGCACACGTATCGATGTGTGGATGTACACACATGCTGGTACATACCTCATACTAGTAATCAACCCATTACTACTTGGATTACTTACAGTATTATTACCCCAAAGCCCAAACAAAGCTGGCCAGACAGAGGGGAGAAGGGGGGGGGGGTGTGGTGGGAGGGAGAGGGGGGGGAGACCCACCGACTGACGAACGTATCAGTCCATCACTGATCGGTACGCAACAAGCGCCGCCGTTGTCTGTCTAGGCCGTAAGTACCTACCTCCAGGCGTCAATACACACATCCGAAGTGGACATGGTACTGTAGTCTGTAGGCATGAATGGCTAGGTAAGTATGTAGGTAAAGGTAGGTAGGTAGGTTGCCGAACACCTGAGCATGCACACCAGTAGCAGCACAGTGTATGGAGCTAACCTAACTACTTCTATTTCCGTTTCTGAAGCGGGTGTGCGGTTCATGATTTTGTTGCGTGTCCTTAGCCAACCTATCCATGCCTACAGTACAGTACCTACTTACTTACCTAGCCCAAACTCTCGGTCCGGGTTCAGTTCAGTCCAATTCAGGTCCTCTTTCCCCACCTTTCCCACAGCCCTCCTTCAGACTCCACCGGACACTTGGAAGCTCGTTGGGCAGGTACTTTAATCTTGTCGAGATTATCTCAGCGCCAGTCTGTACTGTACGTTGTATACGGGTGTATCGTGCGCCTTGGAAACCATGTAAGATAGCTGGGATGCTAGCTTTACGGTACGTGCTCAAAAAGGAGAGCGATAACGGGAGGGTCATGGGAAGAAACACAGTCACCTGCGTCTCGTGTCTTGGACTATATGGTATGTGCATATGACGGATAGTGTAATGCACATACTGAGCAGCTTGGGAGTTCTTACGTTATCGTGTGGTCTGGTGTGCATTGCAGTGCTGGACTTGGAATGGCGAAACGTCCCCAAGATTGAAACAGTACAATCACCTGGGCTGTCCTGCTACACCAGTGTAGAATTACCGCTCGAGACGCCAAATGTTTTGCACAGGATAGTCAAGGGATGGCTCCCGAAAAACAAAACATCGAGATAAGATAGGCTTTACTTGTATTTCAAATTCTATTTCCCAGGCCCAGGCTCATCCATCTCTTTTAAGGGGCCACTGTGGATTATATACTGTAAGCTAGGTACATACGAGTTGAGCGAGCGAGATCGTGATTTGGCTCTATCCTATGCATGTACAACCACGTATAAGGTATAGGAGTGATCTCGGCTGTTCGATTTGATTAGCAGCCATGTTGTGCCTGGCGACTTTACATACTCGTAGACCTCCCGACTGGACTCGGAATATTATCCATGTACTATATTGCACTGCACGTATATCTAACCGATATTGTAATTGGATAGTGGCCAGAGCTGCACAGGGCCAGGGCAGGGCATAGGATAGGACCTTTGACCTTGTTGTTATCAATGCTCGCACACTTGGAGACGGGACTTTGGACTTGGCCAGGAACGGATGATACTAATAAGAAATAAATGGGCTGGCCGGGAAAGGACAAGCTTCATTCACTCATCATCCATCGCATTGCTTCACGGTTGGAAGAGTTCGGCCATACTTGAGATATTCAGTAAAAGTGATCTGCCGCTTTTCGGGCTGCCAGCTCACCTCCCTCCCGGCGGGCTTATTGATTCACCCATCTGCCTATTCAGTAACTCCTTTCTGCTTCTAGCACTTTCTATTACTCCAGCTGGATGTCTCGCCTAATCACGGTTAGCCCAGGTACGTGAGCAACCACACAATGTCGGGCGCCATAAGCCAGAGACAATCGTAGATAGTGATTTGATGCAAAGCCGCCAGACCGTGCTAGATGCGAGCAATTGCTTAGCGATGCCACGCTTTCCTCTAGTGGCTGTGATTGGTGGGCGCTTGAGATAGTGAGGTGTCGAGTTATGGGCAGATGGGTGTGAAGTGAACAAAGGCCCCGCCCTAGTGATTCCGGCTCTGTTATTTGATAAGGCCAAGCTACTCGGGACACACCAGCAATTGTTTTACCCTTCGTCCTGGGTATATGTCTCTGCTATTTCCTTGTTTGATCAGCAAAGATAGTGTAAAGACATCTGCCTACTGAGCCTCATGATATATGATGGTAGAGATGAGAGCCAGGAACTGTCTATACGAGGTTCTCCTACCCGCCCAAGGAAAATCTCCGATCAACGTATCGATCACGCTGCCATTCCAAGATTACATACTACCCAGTACGGTACGTACAGCATGGATTCAGAGACCGACCGTGGAAACCCTGTCCATGCCCACGGTGGTGCTGATCTTACTATGTATGCCAGTCAGCAACTACCAAAAAAAAGTTTCCAAGAACTGCTGCGCAAGATTCAACAACAAAATCAAAACACCCCGAGCAGGGCCTTCCTTTCACCGAGATCCAATTCCTACACGCAACTCGTCGAGTTTCGTAGCGCGCACATATCTAGCTCTGCATCACACAGTCCCCCGACTATATGTACTCGTATGTCAGTACTGTAGTGTGCGCAATCTACTAATTACCATGGTACATCCGGGTCAAAAGATCACGACCAGGATAATGTGTACTAGGACTAGGATACTTGAATCTGAAGGAGGGGTAGTGCGGCTTTCAGATGCAACTTTAGGACTTGGTGTAACGATATCTCTCCACATTTCGGAGGTTGAGTCGTTAATACTACGAGAGAGGTGGAGCGTCTTCAGCAATCACTTGCAAATTCCGGGGCCGACAAAGGCATGGGACCTGAATGATCGCCGCTATCGTGAAGGAGCATCTTCAGAGCTCTGGTGATCTGGAAACACGGAACGGGATGAACGACTGGTGAGTCCTCAGGGGGCTGTCATGGTTCACATTCGACCCGAACTACAAAGTACCAGTGTCGATCATGTCCAATACACACATAGTAGGACGGCTACTACTAGACAGAAAACCAGCTCTCACTCTGCAGATGCAACAAGACCAGGGGGAGATCAGCAGGCGGAATTTACTCTTTGGGACGCAAAGACTATTTAAACGTGCCCTGGTGTCCTCCCTCAACTGCCCGTACAGACATTTGTTCATGCATGAGAGAACTAGACCCATGATCCATCCACTCCGATGCTATCGCGGGCCACGGATATTCTTTCTGTGCTTATTACAATGCTCATTGGTTACTTGTCATCCTGGAAGCTATCAAACTGCTGTTGGCAATGCTCCGGTTTGCATATGTGCAATGGCTTCGGTCAGGAACCGTACGTATATGGACCAGACCGGTCTCGAGGCAAACTAAAACGACGACGCTTCATACAGCATAGGGAGCAAGCTTGATTACTTCCGTGTTCTTGAACACCTTGGCACACGTCTGACGTTAGAGGGGAAGGAAAGAAGAGGGCTGGTGAATCCCAAAGGAAAGCTTACTACAAGTGACCTGAACTATTGATCCATGACCGAAAAGGTTGACAGCTAGTGTGGCACGTAAGCTGAACACGGGCACACCACTCGGAAGAAGTTCCATAATGGCATCCGTCCCAGACAAAATATGTACTGATGGCAGACAGTGGTCATGGGGCTTTTGAATATTCTCACGATTGGTCTGCAATCAAGAGGGTGGGAGTATGACTCTAGACCTGGGTACCAAGTAATGTAGATAGGGTTGAAGCTGCCCACGGGGTTTACTGCGGCACTTCTATCGAGTAAGAATTGCCTCCATCAGCTTCGCGCTAAGCGTCCGTTTCTGACCGTTGGAAACTTGGAAAGTTTATTACGTCTTGCGCTGCGAAGTCATGACTCGCCTTCTGCCCAGTGAGAACAGTGAATGAATAGGGGAATTATAAAAATTCATATGGTTGTGGGTTCTGCTCAGTGCAATGGATCGGAAATGGAATATCCTCTAAAGTAATGGCGTGCCGTTCGCTGCCAAATTGTTGACAAGTCGTAAGAAAACAGCGAGCATGTAGCTAAGTCATGTGGCTAGCTACACCTACCACAGGACTACAGAATCACGACTGTACATACTACTCAGGAGCCATTGAGCCATTACAGACAGCTTGCAAGGGAGAAATAGACATTGGGCACACCCTCGTTATACTGACGAAGTCGCGCCATTTCCTGGTATATCAGCGGGTTGTGTACATAGAGAATTTCAGTTGGCGCTTGCAGCCAAAGACAAGATCGCGATCGTAGAACAGGCTGCTGGGCTAGTACATATTATACAACAACAACAACAACAACACCGTTATTGTGGGTTCCAAATATACGGATACCACTATGGTCACCGTTAGTGACGGTAGGAGCTCAGTGGCTAATAAAGGTATTGCATCCAAGTCATGAGATCAGTCACTCGAGGCTGGCCAGACTGGGTCCAGTGACACACACTCACTCTCCACCAAGCCTGGCACTTGGGCTCGTCACCACCCAGTATGTGCTGGAAAGGCCTCCTACCGTAATTACCCTCGACACCCTCACACTTTGGCAGATAGAGCACTATACATTTATGTACAGCTCATCAAGCCCAGCCGACACAGCCGCATTGTCAGTAAAAGGCTCCCGTCTTGATTGTACATATATACTTAGGTACAGGTTATAGTGGACAACCTGTCAAGACCCCACCGTGGTCTCATTGGCCTCATTGGCATCCTGGACAATAATTTTGGGGGTAAGTTTCTCAGTAATGACAAGTCTCGGAGAGTCGGATCTGCTACCCTCCGTCGCGCAGAGCGGCCGCGTACAGATAATAGTGAGCGGCTCGCAGAAGCGGCTCGGTTCCTGATATACAGACACACTAGATATAGTCGAAGGATCAGCGTTCGCCCTATCTGCTACCCGCTCAATCCGTTTTATCGTTCGTTGGTGCCCGGGACCTATTTGATACCTACAAGCTTATTACATGCGCAATCATTAGTGTAACCAGAGAGTCGGGAAAAGAAAAAAAGACCTCCTCACCTACAAGCCCTACCTCGGTTTCTGCCTCGGTGTACGCAAAGCAAGGCAGATAATGCAGAGTTGAAATAAGCGGCTGCTGCTTACGCACGTGGCGGTAGTGGTGGTGATACGCTGACTGCTTTACGCAGCACAAGTCTATCTTGGTTGGCCCCATCGCAGAGTCATCGATCTTCCCAACATGCCTCCCACAGATCTGGGAGCCTTTGTTGGGAATTCTGGCCCAGCCTTGGGGGAGTTCACACGTCGTTCAAGATGCTGCAGGTACACGTCCCAGCCGGGATGGGTGGAAGGATGCATCTACCTACTACATACATCATTAGAATCTTACTATTGGCTGTACAGTACTGTACAGTACTGTAGTAGTATAGAAAAGTCACGCAACTCCCATATAAGAACCATACACATCCTTTTCTTTCTTGTTCTCATTGCTTTACTTCCCTCCCTTGATTCTTTTCTTTTTCCTGGAAAGGAAATCCATCTCTTTGCGATTGGGAATGGATCATCTTTGTTACTACGACTAGATCCCAAGCAAGACCTACTAAACCCTAACCTAGTGGCTGCCTAGGCTAAGAGTAGGTGACGTGTACATGGACGATGAACATCGATCGATGTTGTCAATATTACGGACTATAAGAACATTCGTGTATATATGTGAATTATTCTCACATTTTGCGACTTCTACTCCACTTCCGCAATCTCTAAAGTACATGCATTTTCAACATGAACACGATGGAACAGAGGGTCCCCAAGTGTGACTCAAGATCGATCACCTAACCAGTATCTCCCGGTGGATTTCGCCAAAAAGGCTCAAAGCCAAATCCCCCTCAATGACGTCGCTCATCCTGTCGCAGATAGAAAGAGAAAGAAAAAAGAAAAAGAAAAAAAAGCAACTATCTCGCTCTTGCTCGTACCTCTCGTGTGCTGTAACGGTGTCGTCATAACATCAGATAGTTATACTTACCCACCATATTCTACACACTTAGTTACCTACCTACCTATGTTGCAAAGCTCCATCGATTTGCACCCACAATCGAGAGGGTCCCCTTTTGACGGCCGCGTACAGTTACAACCCGTACCCGGTGTCTACCAAGCTGCCACGCGCGCAAAGCCAACTCGCATTCGGACCATGGCATTGACGTTGTTTCGAATTGGCAATAGCTTCTCCAGGGGTTTTAGCGACCGTTGCCTGACTGCGACGGGGCAAGTCAAGCAAGCAAGGAGAGCACGATGGTCGTTTCATACCAAGATTGTACCTCAGATGCAGCTCCCCCACGCCACACCGCCTGTGTCTTGAATCTATCAACATTTCTTCTTTTCATTGAATCAACCTAAAACAAATACAACATACGTTCCTGCCGGTACATAATCTGCAAGGTTGGCTGATTGTAACTGGGCCCGCTGCACATACTAATAGAAACAAACCATGGGCAATATTTCCCAACTGCCGAAATAATCCTACCCACCTATAGCACATCACCTACCCACAAACATCCCACAATCTTCCGCCTCGGGACAAGTCCGCCCACGTTTACGATCCGTTCCCCCCTTACGTGTTCGTAGGAGGTATCTAAGTACAGATTGAAAGAGGTTAGACAACGGTGAAAGACACAGTGAGAGACACAGTGGAAAGGGAAGAAGGAGAAGAAGGAGAGAGGGAGAGGGAGAAAGAGAAGAAAAGGGATAGGAGCACACCGCCGCGCATAATGGACCCCTACCGACGTGCAGGCCGCGGCGGCGCCGGTAACTACTACAGCCAGCAGCAGATTGAGGAGGCGACCGGGGGCAAGGGAGAGGGGAATGACCTTGAAGCCCAGAAGAAACCCGCCCTGTCGTCCCTCGACGACCTCCCTCCGTCCGATCCCGCCGCCGAAGTACTGCAGCAGCAGCCCGCCAAGTCTGGATACGCGCGATCTGGCCGGGGCGGCGCGGGAAACTTTGTTGCCAACGCTGCTGCTGCTGCTGCCGCCGGTCAACACCGAGCTGAACCCTATAAAGTCCACTCCGTTGGCAACCAAGCCACCGCGGCGCGGGCCGTGGCCTACGCCCAAGCCCAGCAACCCCAGCAGTCCCAGCAGTCCCAGTTCAGGTACTCGGGCCGCGGTGGGGCGGGCAACTGGTCGACGGACTCGGACCAGCAGGCCTACGACGATGAGCAAGAGCGGCGGCGCAAGGCTGCGCTCGACGCCAAGGTGTTCGACGACGTGAAAGCCGGACTCGCGGCGCCCAAGAAAGCCTATCAGCTGCACGGGCCTGGTCACGTGGGAAGGGGCCGGCTAGGGGTAACAGGCAAAGGGGGCGGGGACGACGAGGATGGGGCAGGTTTGTAGGGTGCGGTTGTGCTAGGTAACATTAAAGCAATGATCGTCTACACGCATAGACTTACACACACAATACTTATAGCAAGCATGGAACTGGAAATATACATATACGAGGCGTGGTTGGCTCACGAGATGACCTTGGGGGTGTAGAACTGGCCTGGAAGGACGACATGGGAAACGGGCGGGCACAAGGCAGGACCCGTTTACACATATATCGAGCCAGGAGGTTATTCGTAGACCAAAGATACCCATTTCCTATTCATGTTTTTCTGATGGCTCGGTTCGGAACAATAGAGGGGATCGATTATGCATCTAGACGAACTATATCACCGGCACTCCTGCCTTGCGACTACAACTTTGGTGAGCCGCGTTGGGGCGTCGGGCGTTGGGCGTCGGGCGTTGGGCGTCGCGCCAGAATTCCTTGGGTGCCGCGTACACCAGCTTGAGAGGCGAGGGTTTCTGGGCTCCTTTACTGCAGGCAACTGTCCCGATGCATATGCTTATCAAGGTGGGCAACGCCGCGAAGCCTAATGGTATGAAAATCGCCTTCTCAGCCCCGTCTTTCAATGTTGGGGTTCAAGCACAACGAACACTCTAGCGAGATTGAGCGTGTTATTCACTCAACATGATGCATCATCTCGCGGGGGAAATCAATCATCCATGAATTTTGGTTCCCTTCAAGGGTAGCCCACCAACGCCTTGACACATGCCCGGGAAGAAACGAAAGCAGAAACCGCAGTAAACGCCATGATGAGCACCGTCATTCTTCTCGACCGCTAGTCCTCCACGTTCCTGTGCGAAATCATAAGCACCCCCAGTTACTGTGGCTATCAACATCCGGAACAAGCGCTCTATTCGGAATCGATATCCATGTCGTTGTCTGGGGATACCTCGTCCACTCCGCCACCGACGCGAACCTTCTGGCGTATCTTCTCCTTGCCAAATGGCTTGTTGGTTTCGACGGGCAAGACATTTTCCTCCTCGAGTCGGTTGATCTCTTCTTGTGCCAGTCCCTGCTCGATAGCCAGACGGCGCTTTTCGCTGCCGCGCATGCGGGGCAACAGGTGAGAGTGCGTCTGTACGAGCTTGCGATCGGCGGCCAGCTCGCGCGCCCGCTTTCCGGCCATGCGCTTCTTGTAAAAAACTCTTTCGCGTTTGCTCCTGATCTCGCTGATACGCGCCATAGCTTGCATCGTCTTCTGCCAGAGCTCGCGGTTGTAGCGAACAGGCACATTGCGGCGTGCGGCGAACCTGTAGGCGAGGTAAAGCCTGTCAGCATTGTGTCTCGATAGAGAAAACTACCACCACCGGCCGTGGGTGGTATAGGGTTGGTATTTGCATACTGTAGTGTGGAGTCGACCACCATTTCCTTGCCAGCCGCCTTTCGGTAGGCTTTCGTCCATTGCAATTTACGGGGATTACGCTTCATCTTGAAGTTCTTGTGACATTTGGCTGAGATGTACGTGTCAGTATAGCAACAGGCAACATATTGAGCTAGGCCAAGGCCCGGCCTGTGTTCCAAAGCCAGCTTCGGGGGTAAATGAGGCAAGTTAGCTTACAACGACAGAATCTGCAAAATGCATGGTTAGTGTGTCCCTGTGAAATCCACATCTTGGGGGTGACAGAAGCGACTCACCTGAATTGTTTGGCGTCATTACGAATGAAAGTTATGCCCTTGCCTATAGTTCATCTAGGGGTCAGCGACGGTTATCGGGAAACGAAGCCGGACTGAAGCGTTCGAGGAGGCAATTCAGAGTTGTATTACTTGGGTAGGCAGGCCTTGAGCAAAAGTGGCACGTCTCGACCCTATAGAGAAGCAGTTAGTAAGCCTTTTCAATGCAGATTTGGGCTCTGTGCCCATGAGTTTTACGCACCTCATATTCACGATTTACCACGATCGGTGGTTGTGCCGTAAACTTGTATAATAGTTGCGATTGGGATCTTGAAGTTGCAGCAGTCACGATTGCGAGCCGCCCCTCGAACTTTTTTGTTGCAATCCATAGATAAGGAACGAGCGGTGACTATTATGGGGCTCTGTAGGCCTTATCGCAGGTTTTGGTTGGTCTGGCGAAAAAGCCTGGGTACTTGTACTTTAGACATGGGTCGTTCCCGGCGGACGGGGCCGTGCAATCAAAACTTGAACATCTAAACTCCGGTGCTGTTTTGCGACGGGTACTAGGTTACTCCATCATTTGTTCATTCCAAGAACCTTCTCTCTCGGTCCTCGTTGAATCCGCAAGAGGTCTTCCCTACGCAGATCGGATACCCAAAGAACACCATGTCTTCTATGCTTGCTATCGGTGGTGGCGTCGCTGTCGCGGCTTTTCTGGTACTACTGCCGTCGCTTTGGAACCGACTGAGCATCTTGAACTAATCTGCGCTTTCTAGGGACGCGCAGGGCTTGTCGCATGGAGGCGATCTCGAGGTGGTGTCGGAGCTATGGGCAAGGCTTTCTATAAGGGCGGCTTCGAGTCGAGGATGACGAAGCGGGAAGCATCCTTGATTCTATCCCTCAAGTAAGGCCCATCTCTACCAACAGAATGCTCAACTATCACAGACTAACTCGACGCAGCGAACGCGCCTTGACAAAAGAGAAAGTCCGAAAAGCTCACCGAACTCTTATGCTTCTCAACCACCCCGACAGAGGAGGCAGTCCTTATCTGGCCACCAAGGTGAATGAAGCGAAGGAGTTCCTCGAGAAGAACCCCTAGGGTCGATTGGAGCGACACGTGTATAGAAATAATGTACAAAATCACCACGGCATTGTACAAAGCGACGGCGTTTGGGAACCGGTTTTGGGGCATTTTCGGCAAGCCATCGCATTCGGTTGGTTCGGGCTCCGTATTCTACGGAACACCTCCACGGCCCTTCGGGGGCTTATCTCTCCTCTGATCCGAGTTGACATAGAAAAAAGCAAAATATCACAATAAGTAATACCTCAACCCTTCCGAGAACCTAGTGAAAGGACACATCCACTTCTCATCGAAGCATGTGTATGGGATATATGGAGTATATGGATGGTCCTTTACCACTGCGGCTGTTGGTTCGAGTTCGAGGCCGAGGGAGCTCGTCGCGCTAATCTTGGTTAGAAGGCTCTTTGTGATACAAGATGCGAGTCAATCCCTTACCGTCTTCTGGCTCCAGTGATCTGGAGTATGTACCACCATCTTCTTCTTCACCGTCGGTCCACTCTGCTTCGCTGTAGTGCGTCAGTATTAAAAGCCTCATCTTTGGTCTGGTGGGAGAACCTACCTCGGAATTTCTCGAGGGTCTTCCGTGGTCGAGACGATATCAGGATATCCCGTCTTTCTTAGCACAGCCATAGTAACCATCGCTCTGAGGGTGTGCATCGCATCGTTCCCAGCATTGTGGAAATTGCGGCCGGGAATCCCCAACTCGCTGCACATAACTGCCAGCTTGCGGCCGTTGGGATCTCTCTGAACACGCTGGAACATGTTCTTGGTGTCCGCCTCGTCGAGGAAGAGCGGGGATCTCCAGAGATTGAAACCGATGCTCTTGAGGTATTTCATGTCGGAGACCAGGTCATGCCCGACCATGACAACAGGACTCTCGTTACCATCACCAGTGCCGATGATGGTCTCAATTCTCGTGACAATATCCTTCCGAGGAATGATTTCGCTCTCGCTACAACCATGTTAGCTAGTATAGATCCCGTAGGCAAGAAATCCTACCCAAAATCGAAAGATTCAGGGCAGCCCTGGACAAATTGACGGTTCACCAAATAAGCCACTTCTTTTATGCGGAGGTGGTACGGCTGGATCTTGCTGAACCAGTTCTTCCCGCTTTCACCTGGAGGCAAGCCAACTAGATCTTGAGTATCAAGTATGGCAATGCCAACCTCGGTAACGATTTTGTTGTTGTACTCGTATGCCTCCACGTCGATGCAGACGAACCGAATATCCCATTCAGTCTTGAAGGATGGCGGCATCGATATGTTCCATTCCTTGTCTGCTGGAACCCACGGTCAGTAACAGCAAATCCGCTCGGGGAGAGGGAGGGTCTTACCTTGACCGCCTGCATAAGCAGTACGGGTACGCAGGCCAAGGTAACGCTGCACTCGCTTTGTGGTTTGGCCGCAGTTCTTCTGTCTCGCGATGATCTTGGCTCGCTGAGCTGCGGGATCCCTCTTGGATTTGGGCATCTTGAGCGACTCATAGATTTTGCCCATTTGGTCTCTGAGCCGATTCAGAACTGTTGGTTGAAACTTGGAATAATCGGGTTTTGACTGGGCGAGCTTGCTATTCAATGTATTGTACGCATCATGGGTGTTCACTTTGCCAGCAAACTGCGGGCGTGGGTAACCAAGAAACCGGAGGTTGAATCTCTCGAAAGCACTCCCGCTGGGTACCTTGAGGAGCAGACGGAGTTCTTTATTCACATCATGCAGGAAATTTTCGAACTCAACAGTAGGGACCAGCAAGAGAGGATCCTGCCTGGACGAGGGATCGTGGATGTAGAACCTAACAATACATATGTGAGTATAGCGTAGTAGTAGCAAGCGAGTGAGACAACACACATGTTCCAGCCCTCGCCGCTGAGGAGACAGTCCTGGAAGAAGTCTTGCACCTAATAACCAGGTTAGAGCTTTGCCCGCCGGATTTTGGCATAAGTGCACCTACCTTTTGCCGGTTCAAGCTGCCGACGTATTTATAAGGATACTGCGTGACGAGCTTGAAGGGACATAAAGGCATGCCCTCCGGGGCAATAGCGCCTTCTTTCAGACCGACCCCGGCCGAAAATAAATCGTCCATTGTAGCCGTAGATCGAGGGGCAGCTTCTACAGTTAGCAGTTGATGTAGTGAAATAAGACGGCAATCTCTATGTACCTGGTTCCATTTGACGGTGGTGTTTGGATTCCTTCTTCTTGTCCTGTTGCTGAGGCGGATGAGCAAAGATCCTTCCTTGCTCGCCCTCGCTGCTCATGTAACTATTTTGGCCAGCAAGCTGCGCTGTGCCTGGCTCGAAAGGGATGAACACTGGAGAGTCTTGTGTGCTTTCGACATGTCCGCCCCTAGGTTCCAACTGTCGAATTGAAACAAGCGTTGTCCCTTATAATGTTGACGGGGTTATAAAAAAGGCGACGATGGGAATTGACTGCAACAAACAGACACACTTCCCAATGGGTTAGAAACTGTGTTATGGGGATCGTAGCTGCCGTAAATCAAAGGAAGCTCGGTTTCGTTCAGCGGAGTGCAGATGGGACGACGTGACAGGCAGGGCGAGGTGTGCATGCTCAGCTCAGACATCAACTATTGAGACTGGGTGCTGGCTTCCTTATTTCTACTCTCAGCATGGGCTTGACAGTTGCTACTATGACCACCATGCAACAAACCACGAGGAATAGTTTGATCGCGAACCTTCTGCATGTGTTTAGGCACTAACGGCGATCAGACTCACTCATGCTGTCTACTCATTCCCGTCATATGGTGTGCTAATTCTGATCCGATATATCGATTGGCTCTTTGTACTACACCACTGTTCACATTGCGTGGGCCCTGTAGCAGACCGTATTTTCAATCGTGCTGTAGGTTTCCGGATCACTTGCATATCGCAGTGCCATGACATTAAGAAAACTAGTACAGGGGTGGAGCACGAGTGCCAAATCCCTTTCTGATAAGGCGGAGCTAACACTTGCTTCTCGAAATGCTACTTCTTGTAGAACTGCAATAGGGTCAGTTTAGACCAGATTAAGGGGGTTGAACATGCGGCACTCACCTCGGCAGCCTCTTCAGGAGTGACCTCTGACGATTCCACTGTCAAGTTGTCAATCAATCCAAGTCCCTTTCCTTTCAGCATCCACCACAGCTCGCGCCGGTCACCGCCCAGCTCCCCGGATAGAATCTTCTTCTTGAGATCGAGCAGGAAAGTGTTGAACAAAGCCGCGTCCTCAAAGTCTACCATACCCTCGCGGAACACGCCCAGGTCCTCTATGACACGTTCATAGTTCAGATCGCCCATGCTATCGCTAATGAGATCTCGCACAATTTGGCCCATCTGCTTCGCAGCGTCCTTGATAACATCCTCGTCGTCACTCGTGTTCAAGATCTGCCGGAACTCTGGGATTGCATTATTGGAGTCGATCTTGGCGCGTTTATGCTCGGGTTGCTTTAGGAGCTTGTCAATGTCAAGCCCGGAGCGTGGGAGGACTTTCTCCCTCTGTCGCTTCCCAGTCGCTTTGGGTGGCACTAGCACGATCAATTTAGTATAATGCAACATCAGGATGTGTACTAGGTAAGGATAACCCACCTTTCTTGACCTCGGCAGTATCAATCAGGTCGTCAAGTCTTGATCTGGCCGCTTGTTCCAAATCCTCATCCGGCCTTGCGTATTTGACGAGGATAGGGGGAACCGGCGGCACTGGCTGATCGGGGTAGATGGCACGATGACGAACAACTTGGTTTATACGATGCAAGGTCGGGCAGTATAAGTCATCTACAGGAGCATATTCTTGTGTCTGCTGACTGCATCGCCGTTAGTAGCTTGGTTGCAGACGTCTAGTCAGGGTGGGTCACTTACCCGTCATCGTCCCTTGCGTATGTCGATATATCCATGGCATCCACGTACTCGCTCATAGTCTCCAAAAGATCTTGCGATGGCAGCTGTCGATGCTCGTTCAACACCTTCCCGGTGACTGTGACAACTTTATCCAAAGGGGGAATCTATAGCTACGGACATCTTCCGCAAATGGCAAAGGAACATCGTACAGACATTCGAAGTCCAAGTCGATGTGAGGTGCTAGAATGAGGAGAATTGGCTCTTTGCCGTCTTTTATAACCAGCCGAGCAATAGCGTAGGATTCAAGTTCATGAAGGGAATGTATGAAGGAAGATAGTTTTATCGCGGCCTCATCATTGAACCTCTGAGGAACAATCATGCAGCTGTCTCCCATGTTGACGAATGGCTCGAAATTCTCCTGCGGAATAAAGCCAATGATCGCAAAGCCCTTGGTAGTCTCAATCTTGGTAATGTTGTGCTCGGATTCGCTGATGTGCACAGCAGTCCGACCGTATTCATAGCCCTTGGCTAGATTTTCCGAGGAGACTTCTCGCTTTCCTTGTGGCCCCTTGGGGTCATTGACTTTGTATGTTCGTGCATTACTCACTGCAGCAAAGTCACCGCCACTTGATTGGATCCCCTGCATCGCATTGTCGTCCCCAGATTGTGTCGCATGATTCTGTCGTAGGACGACATTGCTTGCTGGCGGGATGGTGGCTTTGTGTGTTTTGAAGTATCTCTCGACATCGATACTCATGGCACCCTGCTGGGGATCTCCAAGGGTTAGCGGGCCCTCGTATGATTTATATGGCTTGACTGGCTTCAGGCGTGGGACGCTGAGCTCTGCGATGGCCTCGGCAATGGTTCCGAACTGGCCGTCGCATGCATCGGTGAACTGCTTGAGCAAACCCTCGTTGGTGGCCTTTTGCTCTGTCTTGTCCTCTTCCTTAAAGCCGAACTCAGAATCATCGAAGTCCACACCCCTGGGAATCTATTAGCTTTCATCCACGAGCCGCAGAGATCGTGTCACCCACAGCACTGTCAGTTCAATACCCAGCTCTTTAATCTTTGCGGCGATCTCGGCCATAGTCTCCTCATCCTCATCGATGTGGGAGTCTCCATTGGTGACGAGAAAGATCCTGCGGTTATACTTGAGCTTCTTGGTGAATGTCTGGATCATCTCCACCGCAATAACGATGGCCGACAAGCAATCCCCCACGTCTGTCGAACTAGGTCGGATCTTCTCTTGCAGGCTTCGAAGGCCGTCCATGTACATGGGGCCAAGCTCTCGTAGGATGGATATGTTGCTGTAGCCATCCTCCTCGGCCATGGGGTTATCAGTTTCGTCCGTCTTCAGGCCAACAACCCCTATGTTCCAGGTTTTCCTGTTTGCAGCAACCGTGGTGGATATCTTGTCCCATACATACTGCATGCTCCAGCTCATATCACATTCAGTCCGGCCATTACGGCAGTCGGCCATGGACGACCCAAGGTCAACGATGTAGACTGTAGCTTCTTTATCCGCCATGTTGTGTCCAATGCGCAATTACAGATCTTGAGGGGGAATGAGATCAAGAAGTATCTGCGTACTTAAGCTCCCAGAAAAGAGAGAACAGAGAACGATGCAAATATTGGGTGAGCCCCTAACACATCTTTATGTTGTAAGTGACCTCCCCCACAACAGACATGGAATGATTAGGCAGTCGCGGCACTGTTCACTTCCACAGGCCACAGGCGCGACTAGACGTTACGGGTGAGCTAGAGTGAGTCCACTTTACGCGAACTGCGATCGGAGTCACGGGTTACGGGTATGTACTTCAGTACTTACCTACTTACTTAAGTACTTAGTACTTATACTTACCTCTCAATATCCACCCGTTACCCCACTCAGCATTGATTAAAGCTGCATGAAGCTAAGGCAGTTTCTGGGCAGTGGGGAGGGAAGCTTGAGAGGGCCCAAGCTCCTGTGTTGGCCCATCGTAGCGTCATGGAGCGAGGGAGATCGAGAATGCTATCTGTACCGTCCCAGTATTGATGTCCAAAGAGGCATATATCAACAGTTAAAGACCCGCACAATCCCATCGTTTAATCCAACTCCTTCTCTTCCCTCTGACCTGACATATCGACACCTATTTACCCAACCCAGTGAGCAAGAAACATGGCGTCTCTCCTGTGGCAGCCTGGCCCGTATCATATCATCTCGTACGTCTTCTCTAACCCGTTGGGGCTCTCATGTATACTGACCATTCCATCTTATCAGCTATGGAACCCTTCTAGGAACAACCGTGTTTCATGTAAGCCGTCCTCGCTTCATTCCTGGCATTGTTTAGCTACATCGTCTCTCTCCTACTTGCGACCTATATACTGAAGTTTTCTTTTCCATTTATGTACAGACTTTCGTCAATGCCGTAGCCTCGTTCCAGGTCCTCGAGCGCCCGCAGTTCGCCATCCTGCAGCGCGCCCTGTTCCCCGCATACTTCGGCATCCAAACCATCTTCCCCGTTGCCTTAGCCCTGACGTACCCCGGCAGTCGAATCTCCGCGAGTGGCCTGCGCGGCGTGCTGGATGAGTACAATCGCTGGGCCGTGCTGGTACCGCTGGCCACTGCGTTTGCGACAGGATTGGTGAACTGGGCGTACTACCTGCCGGCGACGAATGCGGTGACTGCAAAGCGTAGGGATCAGGGTGAGTTTGAACGAAAACTAGCTCTGCAAGCGAGCTTTTTTTGCTTGCATGAGATAACTACTTAGCCATGCTAAGAATACTGCCCGGTGGACGGCTCGCTAACATCGAAGCCAATCCAGAGACGAAAGACGGCAAGAGAAGTTGGGACGCCCCGCCGCACTCCCAGGAGATGGCCGCACTGAACAAGAAATTCGGCCAGTTGCATGGCATCTCTTCACTTCTCAACATGGTCACGTTCGCCTCGATCCTCGCATACGGCTTCACTTTGGGCTCGAGAATACAGTAAGAGTCAGAATTAACCTGGCACGGCACATATGCTGGGGACTGCAACAGACGAAAGCAAGGTGAAATGTTGTTTCAAATTTTGATGAAATCAAAGAGAGCAGCAGTCAAGGCCGCGCAGTATGGTATTATACAAAGATTCTACCCCAATAACCGGTTTTCACACAAGTAAAACGCCACCTGTCTATGTTTCAAAGGAGATCGAAGAGCCCCCATAGAAATGTCAGTTAAAAAATAAAAATAAAAAAAAGACCAAAAAAAACTAAAACTCAATACGCCAGCAACTTTTGCCCAATTCGCTCGCTTTCCCATGGGTATAGTGTAGGGGCTCAAGTTGAGGCTCGGTGGATCTCTATTTTAAATCGGCTCCCGCTGATGCGTGCGGCACGTACTATCGCTTATTTGGGGGAAACTCGTGCTGTGTGTTCAGCGACGTCCGGCCAAAGCTAGAAGCTCCTGCTTGGCCGCCGCGAACTTCTTGGCCTTGGTATCGGCATCGTCGACTCTCGGCCGCCGCTCCGTCGCGGCGGCGCGTCGCAAAGAGTCGTGAAGAGATCGCTTTTGGGGCTCGAGGGCTAGCTGCTTGGCGATGTCAAGGTCCTCCTTGGGAGGAGGGAAGTCGCGGGACAGCGGGGGAAGCGGGTTGGCTCCCGTGTGGTATCTCGTAAGACCCGGTCGCTGGGCTGGGGAGTCGGAGATGGTGCTCGATGTAGTTGAGGTCGAAGAGGTAGACGATCTTCGCGATGATGGTGTTGCGGTATTGGGAAAATAGCTCGTGCCCTCCTCCATCGGCTTTTGCGCAGCAGCAGCAACAGATGGAGATGGAGAGGCGAGGAAGGGGGATGCAAGGAGCCCCGTTATGTAGGTGAGTGCGTCGCCGATGTAAGACATGTTGTGTGGAGTTTGAGTAGAATGTTTTGGGATGTAATTTAACAACCAGGCGCTCGGCAGCCGCTTGTGAGAAATATAGGGCAATAAATAAATAAGGTATGAGATGTGTTTCCGTGTTTCGGAGAGAGGACAAGGCTTCTTCTTCGGCCTTGGTCTGAAGTGGTCTGGAAGTTAGAATGCAAGTGAGGAGCAACAAATGGAATTTGAGTGGAGAGGGTATCGGATAGACAGCAAGAACGTGTGAAATGGAAAGTGTAGATGGTCAGAGTCAGGGGGCAAGGGAGAGAAAAGGGTGGTCGAGGGTATTTATTAATTTCTCACGATAGCCTCAGCGCATTGGTACAGGTGGGACTAAAAGCTAGGGGGGACGGAGCGTTTTGCGTCACGAACTGCGGTTACCTTGTCCCGCACCCCACTCAACTGATTGTTGTATGGCAGCTCAGGAAATGAACAACATCAGCACCTCAGAAGCTTCCATCCTACATGAAATTCCGTGTAAGGACGTAATAGTGCAAGCAAGTGGTCTGTTCTGTTGGGTGAAGCGGTTGTTGAGAACAGGTGAGACCGCAAGGGCGCCGCGAGTAGGCACTGTATCCTTTCTGTATTATTAGTATATCTGATCTGCACATGCCAGCATGCTGCAGGTCCCTAAGGGTCCTGGCCTGGCCTGGCCTGGCCTGGGTCCTATAAAGTGGACGGCCCCACCGACATCGCATCTCGGTTCAGGGAGGATTGTGAGATGGTTTCTATCTCACCAATCGGATATCTGTAACCCATGGCCTATTGGCCCAAATAAGTATGTAGGTATCACGAACGTCAACCTGCAGTGAGCTTCAATCCAAACAGCTGCAGGCCTAGTCGTCAAACCCCGCGTTCGCTCACGGCTTCCAATATCGTGGCAGCAGCCTCAGGTGATATTTGAAACGGAAACATGTTAAGCCATGGCGCCCACTTTCATAATAAACGTCGATCAATCAGCCAGGGATCATGCAAAACAGTAGCCCATGACGAACGTAGTTATACTTTTTTGATGGCTTCGCTGGTCTCTGAAGCCACGGTCGGCCATCGTGCTCTTCGCCGCTCACATTTTTTCGCTTTCCTTTCATGCCGGCCAAGCCTACAGCGTCGTACGAAGAGTTACGAAGAATCAATTAAATGGTTGCTTGTCTCGTATAACACTTCCTGTTACATCCGTCAAGTCCGGTGTCACGAGACACCGCCTCTTCCCTTTGCCATTTATCACCATGTGCCGCCGCCAAACAAACCAATCAGTTTGAAGCTGTACCAGTTCAAGTTTCGAGGCGAGTCGGCATCCAAGTGATCCCAAAGTTATATAGACAATTCTGATTGCGGATCCCGTTCCAATCGGGCAACTAAAATAATCGAAACAACTGCCCGAGATGACAGCCAGTTCGGTCGGCCAAGCTCCTTCTGCATCTCGATATGCCTTAGATGTACAAGTGCGTCATTGTGCCTTGCAGAGGCGAGTGTGTTCGCAAGAAGAGTGCTGGGCGCCTGTGTAAATTTCGCCCCTTGGTGAGCATCGCTGCTACTTCTGCTTTGCCATCTGCTTTTTAGCCAACTCGCTAGTCCGTATGACCTTGGGCCCTGGCGTCTTATATGCAGTCAAGCTGGGAATGTGTGCGCCGACTTGGCGCTGGTAATGTTTGTATTCGGGATACTTGCCCGACGAGATGAGCTCGGTAAGCCACGTCGATCCCTGGAAAAGCATGATCAAGAACAGGGCACCCAGTCCGGTCCAGTTGTAAAGCGTCTTGCTTGCATAGCAGCTCCACTGGTACAGCACAAACCAAATGGTTTGCTCTGCCGCAAAGTTTGGGTGACGTGAATACGCCCAGAGACCAGATGTAATGAAGCCTCTATCGAGTTCTTCTTGTGTGTATCCTTGTGGCACTATTGCCGACTGCTGATATGCTTTCTTCGCTGATTGAAAGTCTGGGAACGTAAGCTTAACGTCTGAAACAAGTTCTGTGCGAACCTACCCCATTGCTGCTGGTCGCTAAACCACTCGGACAGCACGAGAAGTAGCTGCACAGCCGTGAAGACCAGGTCTGCAGTCGTTATATTGGGTTCGTGCTGAGTCGTCAACATGATGGCATAGGTTGGAGCCGCCAGCATAAAGAGCAAGATACTCTGTATGAAGGAGATGAACGTCGCGTTAAAGACGAAGAATAAGGCCGGGTGGACTTGTTTGCGTATGATCTCCCTATGGCGAGCGTCAGCCAAGCCTTGTAGCGATGCGGTCATGAGAGGGGCAATCGAACCATCTGTAGTCCTCAGACCCAACACTATAGCCGCCTTTTCTCCAGTAATTGAAGGTCAAACGTGCCTTGAATCCAACTTTTAGTAAGCAGTATCTCCATTCTCTCAGCCCATGACGGAAACAGCCTTACACTCCAGATACTACTCCAAAGTAGAATTATGTCAACTCGCTGAGTAGGCAGGTCATTCAGATGAGCCCACGCGGCGAAGTGGGCATTGTAGATGGCTGGCAGCAGACTCCACAGGCGATCTACTTGGGAGTAGTTCCTGTTGAATTCCGACGCAGCGAGGAAGATGGCCCCAAGAAAAATCGAGAAGGCAAAGCCCGAGATCAAAGGATTGGTGCTCTTGTAGATTTCAAGCAGGGCATCTGGACTAGTTGCGCTTTGAGCCAGTCTTGCCGGCAATTCATACAGCTGAGGAAGATATGGCTCGACTGTTTTCGAATAGTCGGCGCATTCTTCGAGCGTCGGGAGCAGTGGAATACCCATTGTGAGGCCAATGGCTGTGTACTAAGCTGTGCGCTAAAATAAATCGAGAATCTGCTTTATGTTGAAGTAGATAACAAAATCTCCCTCAGGTGCAATATGTTGTTGTCGTGAGAGTTCGATCTGCCTGCGGTCGTTTGCTGCACGTCATGGATTTGTCGGAAGCGGTCGTGCCAGGGACGACCCGAGGTAAGGCACTTCTGAAGCAAGCGCACAGGCCCGCCAAACCGCGGCGCGTCTCGACTCTCGATTCAGTAAGTATTTACTCCGTATCCGTATTGACTTTACAACTAGTCGGCAGGAGCCACTAAAACTACTTACTACCCAAGTAGTACGAATATTTCAGGTGCCTGCCTAGGCTGAAATATTGGAAAGTAGCATGGAAGCAAGTGCTATTTGAGCTATTGAGGATCATGCACGAGTATAGGTAAAGTATGCAAAATAACCAGGAGAAATACGGATAGAGATCAATGGGCTTGCCATGACAGATATGGAGTTCCAGACTTCTTTCTACTTTCACAGCTCTACACAACACTTCAAGCTGCGTTTTCGCCAATGCCGGGATTTGTCTGTCTTTTTTCTCCCAGGCGAGAGAACGTCGCGATAGTTCGGCAGATATTGCACACGACCCAGCGGCGTTTCAGCTCCAAGATGAGAATTCTTTGTGTGGCTGAGAAGCCTTCAATCGCCAAAGCTGTTGCTGAACATCTTTCCGGCGGTCGTTCGGAAACGGTGAGTTGATATCCCCGGCCCGCATGGACTTCAGAACTCGCTGCTGAGAGCTGGCTAGCGTAACACGCGGAACAAATACATAAAAAATTATGTGTTCGACTACGACTTCGGCGGCCAGCCTTGGGGCAATTGCTCAGTCACTATGACTTCGGTCCTTGGACACATCACTGCAGTCGAGTTTCCTTCCGAGTACAAAGACTGGAGACACCCTCCCCCGGAACGCCTGTTTGACGCACCTGTCAATACTGTTATCGCTGATGTAAGCTACCAGTGCCGCTACTTTGTGTATCTTGGCTTACCCGGTTCTCACTAGGACAAGAAGGAGGTCGCCCAAAACATCGAGACGCAAGCTAGATACTCCCAGGGCTTGTGCATCTGGACCGATTGTGATAGAGAAGGCGAGCATATTGGGCATGAGATCCGTGAGGCTGCCCGGAAGGGAAACTCCGCTCTCACCGTGAAGAGGGCCAGGTTCAGCAACATCGAGAGGGCGTGAGTGAGAGATCGATCCTCGCTTTGGACTGCTCGACTAACGCATTACAGGCACATCTTGCACGCGGCTCAACACCTGATCATGCTTGACGACAAACAGGTCAATGCTGTCGCTGCGAGAATCGAGCTAGACCTCAGGATAGGCTATGCCTTGACACGCTTCTTGTCTAATAATCTCAAAAGTCTCGGTGGCCCCTTGGCAAATTTGGTCATCAGTTATGGTAAGTGCAGATCTGATCCTAGATACACCAGGTTGGGTGGAATCTTACCAAACAGGATCTTGCCAATTTCCCACCCTGGGATTCGTTGTGGACCGATACTTCCGAGTGAAAAACTTCAAGCCAGAAACGTTCTGGAGTATCAAGGTGAAACACAAAAAAGAAGGCATTGATGTCAACTTCGCTTGGGCACGTAACCGACTTTTTGACCGGGCCTCGGTCGTCGTCTTGTATGAGCGGTGCCTTGCAGCAAAGACAGCGGTGGTCACCAAAGTACAGGAGAAGCCGACCAAAAAATGGAAGCCACTGCCGCTAACTACGGTAGAGCTGCAGAAGATGTCAACACGCTTTCTTCGCATGACTGGACAGCAAGCCATGACTGCCGCCGAAAGTCTCTACAACAAGGGCTTCATAAGTTATCCTAGAACAGAAACGGACAGATTTGACAAAGGGATGAACCTGCGGACTTTGGTGCAGAAACAGGCCCAAGATAACCGGTGGGGGACATTTGCTCAGAACTTGATGAGTGGCGGTTTTCAACAGCCAAGGGACGGTCGACACGACGATAAGGCCCATCCTCCCATCCATCCCATCACGTATGCCGGGCCGTCGGCAGCACTGAACGAGAATGAGAAGAAGATCTACGAATTTGTGGTCCGGCGATTTCTGGCTTGCTGTTCCGAGGATGCGAAAGGGGTGGCCACAGATATTGATATACTCTACGGCGAGGAGAGCTTCCACGC
This sequence comes from Apiospora pterosperma, assembly GCA_019976485.1. NCBI lineage: Eukaryota > Fungi > Ascomycota > Sordariomycetes > Amphisphaeriales > Apiosporaceae > Apiospora > Apiospora pterosperma. The sequence goes on from JAFBMP010000009.1 coordinate 1,135,517, forward strand.
TCATGGGGTCATTGTGCTCGAACGCAATTACTTGGATGTTTATGTCTATGAAAAGTGGACAGGAACTGCAGAACTGCCAAAGTTCACATTGGGCGAGCGCTTTGAGCCGCACGAGGCCATGATGACGGAAGGGAAGACAGCTCCTCCAAGCTATCTAACTGAAGCCGACCTCATTGCTTTAATGGACGCAAACGGTATCGGCACGGACGCTACCATGGCGGAACACATCCAAAAGATACAAGATCGCGACTACGTGCGCACAGTGCCTCGATCTGGTCGGCAGGGTGGCGGTGATGATGAAGCAGAGAACTCTGATGAGGCTCCAGCTGCTCGAGGGGGCCGTGGCGGTCGCGGCAGCCGCGGTGGTGGCCATGGGCGCGGAGGGCGGCGCGGGGCAGCAGCATCACAAGCGAGGGGAGGGGTAATGGAATTCATCCCGACTCGCCTAGGGGTGGCCCTAATCGAAGGCTTTGACAGGATGAACTTCGAGACCAGTCTAGGCAAGCCCTTCCTGAGGAAAGAGATGGAACTAAAGATGAAGGCTATATGTGATGGCCATACCACCAAACAGGTTGTGTTGCATGAGAGCATCAGCCAGTATCGACGTGTTTATAACCAATCACAAGAGAACCTCCATGTTCTCAAAGCTGTAAGGACACACCCCCATCGAGGCCCCCTCCTGTTGTATGACCTACGAGACTCACACTGCTTTAGGCCTGTAGGCAATACATATTCGACAATGTTGCCGGCTGATCTTGAGCCTCGTACGGATTACCATTTTGCACAGGTTGTCCGGCAGGCCAACTACGAGAAATTCCGCGATTGGCAACTCGCATAGGGGCGTTGCTTCAAGCCCTGTTGGGCTGGATTCGATCACTGATGGGTGTGTACGAAAGAAATTAAGGCCTCGACCTCATCTTTAGCAGCCACATGGGAGGAGCTAACTTAATAGGGTCCAGCTCAGCCGTCGGTCGGGGCGTATACCAGTATGAGAAGCATTCGATACCTGCTCTGCCTGGCATCTGTTGTATAGTACAATTTCAGGACCACGCCTGGGGCCATCTACAGCATTAGGGAAACCCCTCCTGGATTGCAATATATATCACTACTCTCTGTCTACTCAATAGGCACGCGTAACCTGCGGTAAAACTCTGGGGCGGGGGGCTGGTGAAAAATTCAGAATCAAGAAGCATTCTTTCGAATGAGGGATTAAGACACATCCTGAGCCAGTTGATTTCATATGCCAGAGATCGGGCTCTCAAACGGAAAGAAACGGAAGTCACTAAACCGTCATTGGGTTGGTCGTCTGCGCTATCTTGGCAGGGAGCACATGCGGAGCTGCCATGCCGTGAATATGACAGGCTTTTGGTCCAATGGCGAGAAATACAACGGATGTTATCACATCGCATGGTTGGGCAACGTGGGGGACCGGTAGGAGATAATGGTGTTGCCCTGCAGCAGCGGGGTAGTCGAGCAGCCGCCTCGAGTTCGGTCGTTCGGTCGTATGTACGGGAAGCTGGGGGATGGAGACGCCAAACCCCTCAATGTGGCACCCAAATCGAGCATATCTACTACCATCCACGGTACAGTACAACTCGATACTGCGGGCTATGTTTCTTCTGGTTCGTGATCAGATCCACCAAGTTCAAGGCCACACACACAACGGCACGGTTACAGTTCCTCAGCAACACAGTGCCACATATTGGGATCGACTAGCCATGCCAACAATATCTCGATCGAAGTGGACATCCGTATTGGGCAGCAAGAGGGCGTCTCAATGGTGGTACAGAGTGACCACAGGCGTGGTCACCAAGACTGAATGAATATAACACTTGGCATGTATATAATATTTGAAAGGCAAGTAGTCTCCTCAAGGTAGAGAGCACCTTGTATCGGCTGAATGTATTTACTGTAAGGCTAATCGAACTCTGAGTCCGTCCACTTGTCTGGAGTAAGGCTGATTCAGAGTTTTTTACTTGCCCGGGTGTACAGGGGGTAGCCAACTATATTCGTTGTCCTGGGCTCAAAGCTCAAATATCATGACAAATTTACGAATAGGGCAATGCCCTCACGTTGGAAGGTGTAAGTCAAGGATGGCTCTTTAGCTACTTGTCGGTCGAAGTGGAATATCTCCAGGACTGGCCCCCCGGTAGAGCTAGTAAGTTGGCAGCTAAACGGCCATCCGCAGATCCGGGTGATCTAGCTGAGTACGTGTATACTCATGTATAAAGCAAGTATACGCCAAAATGAGTGGATATATATATCTGTAAGTACCTACCTACCTTAGGCAAGGATACTACCCACAGTCCTTCGCATCATACTAATACTAATATGTAGGGATATACATACATACCACTCGTAGTCCAACGAACTTGCAAGTCGCACCAATTGACTCTACCCACTGACTTAACAAGATTGTCCTGTGCCCCCAACTGGGACGACGATTGGTTCGTTCGCTCGACTATCTGAGTTTCGAAAAACCTGAGACGAGACCGTCTCAATCCACCTAGATGGGAACTCAGCAGCTGAACTTTATATTCCGACTCACCGATGGCCTTGCCAGACGGCGCAGGCTAGTTCATAATAGCAGTCTCCGGATCAACTCTAAGCAAATGGTCCACCCCCCTCCCCCCAAAAAGACCAATGATAATTGTAGATGTAGGTATGCCGGGTATACTCGTATTATATAGTAATGGTGCGCCACCTGTGTATACAAAGCAGAAGACCCCCCCCGCTGAAGGCCTAAACATAGTAGATGTACATGCTCGCCTGTAGGCAAGAAATAGCTACTACGTACGTAAGCATGTGATATGTATTATGGATAAGGAAGAGAGAGCGCGCGCGAGAGAGAGAGAGGGAGCTGGCCTGCTGGGCGACGAATCATATCGGAGCATGCTCAAAACGTGCAAGTTGCTTTTGGGGCTATCCGAACACGCCCGCATCGCAGCGCAGCGCATCGGCCGAGAAAGCAGAAAGTATATCGTGCCGACAGGTAGTTAGTTGTACCCTACTAGGTTCACCGAAGCATACGACGAGATCGACATGGGGCAAGGTACGAGTAAGTTGAATGGTTATCAACCAAGATTCAAGGTGCAAAATCGCCTTTAGGGCTTACAATTACACACATGGGAAAGTTGTGTGACGAAATCAAGGAAAATAACGAGCCCCCCCTCCCATCTACACTTGTATGTGGTTGATGAGACTGGCTGCGGCATCGGAATTCTGCGATATCGCTTGACGTGGCTACCTCGAGTTAGATAGGGTCTGACCACGCTTGGCCCCTGAATCAACCTACAGGCTACATACAGCGCTAGCTAGAGTTCAGGTGATTTGCGAATGATGCGAGATATCTAGCTTCAGTGTTGCTCAAGAACCGTTTGATAATGATTTATTTGGTTGTTGTTTCGGTGCGGGCCCATGGTAAACCCTACAGTAGTCAGTAGATAGGTAAGTAGTTATCGGGCATGCTTTTTTGGCCAAAGCACTCTCTAACCTAGTAAGGAGAGGTTAATACCAAAAACATACCCTCACACGCACGCGCACACAAACAAAAGGGGCAGGGATGAAATTGGAGGGGGGTGGAGATTGCGCTTATCTCATTTCGCACAGCGGTGGGGAGGGAGGTCAAGAAAGAAAAGAAAGAAAAAACCCCCAAAAGAATTGCCCAATAGGCCCTGATGGCAGCAATGGGCACGTCTCTCGTGGTCAAGCGACGATGAGTCTTTGTTGTTCCGATGCGCTGAGCTGTGTACGGGCAAGCAAGTCGGGATCATCAATGGAGAATGACTACTGCTACCCTGTAGGTACATGAACGGAGGGTCATGAGATTCCCAAGACAGTTTCAGTCGCACTGTAGACTTCTTGTGTTAGACCCGCGCCTCCCCCCTCGGCCCTTTTGTGCTCTAGATACACGCCGTTTCAAGATCGGTTGGATCGCCCATTGCTGCAAGCTTACGGAATGCGTCGAAGGGCGGCCGAGACAAGTTCAACACCTTACATGCCTGCACGTGTAGGAGCATCTCTCAAACAAAGCAGCAAGCTGTCTGTCTTTAATGCAGCAGACCACATCGCAGATGGAGACGCGCGTACGTCATAAAAGCCCACTTGCCGCAGTTGCCATTCGTAGCAGCGTACAATTGGCGAGCAGTAGTCTGGGGAAACATACGATAGACAGCTCCCGATTGAGGAGGGGGGAGTGTATACAAACCAATTGATGATGGCGAAATAACAAGGCATCGCAATCATGACGCAACTGCTGCGGTGGACAGAGAAGGTCGTTTGGTGATGGATGGAATGGGTGCGTGTGCGACGGAAACAGGATATCAGCATTACCTACTCCGAAGGCATTGGCTTTACGAGTAGCTGATCACGACACCCTCCCGGTTTCTCCCTAACCCTAACCTACTATGTACTCGTAGGAACGTGACGGAGGCTGAGGATGTGATGGTTCTAGAGGGATGGCCCATCCAGCCAGCCAGCCAGCCAGCCATCTATCTAGCCGGCCCTCCCACAGTCTCTACAGGGGCCGGCCAGTCGAGTCCGTAGGATTGGTCCATGTGCCCTGCTACCAGCTACCACTCCAACCCATTATTCATCCATGACCACACGGCCTTTGCTAGGCCAACGCCCCGTTTTGTTTGATTGGAAATCTGTCCTGCTCGGTGTAAGTGCTTCAGAGCGCGGCGCACAGCGACCTTTGCGACACCTGCGTCGGAGAAGGAAAGAGAAAGAAAGCCACGACCCCCTATGACTTGCAAGCTTCTCCTTTTCTTTGTTTTCTTCTCTCTCCGCCCAATAGTGAAAATGCTGAGTGATAGTGTTTGTATGTTTGTACTGTGCTTGCCGTGGTGTGGATGTGGCAGCAGCACAAAACGGACAAGCCAGTAACCGCATTTAATCCATACTGTACCTTGTACTTGAGCTGCAGATACATACATGCTACTACCAGCCGAGAGGACTCCTCTTCCTCTCCTAGTTCCCGGGTAGGTACATGTACGTACAGTGACAATAGCACCACCCCAGGCTATTATTACTTTAAAGTACCCAACACCATCTACCCCAAGTACCCTCCATACTCCGTACAGGCCTGGATACCTCTTACTAACTTTACATTCTTTACACCACCTGCCTGGGCTCCAGTCAGTCCAGCCAGTCCAGTCACACATGCTATACATTAGACCCGACTGTCGCTCACTTCCACCTTCGGGGCTGATCCCTCTCCCCTTCCTCAAGCACAATCAACAACAACGAACAACATCACGCATTTCTTTGCAAACAAAGAGTCATCTTCTTGTCACAGTCGAGATAATCGCGTCAGCGCTGCCCATTTCGCCACAATCGTTTTTTGTTTTCCTAACCCGAAAGCAAAGACAAATCACGTCGGACCTGTCGCTTTGTAAGTCGCTCCTCCGTTTCTTCTCTGCCCCGACCCCAGCCCAGCAACGAGGCCGTGGCGACTCGGTGCCTCTTCAACGACGCGTCGCACACACACCCACTCTCACGCCGCAATCCCTTCTCTGCATCATCCAAACATACTAATCCTGTGTCGCGACACTATTCAGACTCGTCTCGAAGCATTTCCACATCCCAAACATGGCGTCTCCGGCATCAGCTGCTGCTCGCGATATCCCCAAGACCTCCGCCCCCCCGAGACAACTTAACTGCTGTAGCGGCTGGACGGGGTGTCCCTGTGACACGAAACCATCCTCTCCCGACTCCCCCGAACTCCATATCCCCTGCGCTGCCTCCGCACGGGCTCAAGGCCCATCTGCAGACAGCCCATAAACACCAGCCCCTCGAGCCCATCGATTCAGATCTGGATCTGCACGATGGAACCGAGTCCGACTCGGTTGGTTCCCCAACCTTCGAGTCGGCCGGCGCCATTACCCCGGCTCTGCTCTCCAAGTATCATCTCCCGGAGATCGTGCTGAACCACGGCCCTCTGGCCATCCGTCACATCATGGGCTACCTGACAACATCAGTACCTGGTTTTGCTGGCATCCCGCCACCCAAAGCCCGGAGGTTGGTAGTTGCGGCGCTGGAGGGACGAGGGCACGGGCACGGGCACGGAGTCCAAGGCGGAGGTGTGAATGGCGACGTGGTATATGAGAAGGTCGGTTGGGGGCGATGGAACGCGAAGCGACGAGGCCAGTCTAGTCGGTCTCGACTATCACCCGAAGCGAGCGGCCCGACACCCTACCCGCCTGGGATTCCCATCAACAAGGCATCCGGGCGGAATGACAGATCCAGATTGAACACCCGTGCCACTAGTGTTGGCAATTCGGCAATCTTCTCACATGATGATCATGATGTGACCATGATGGAGAACGAGGCGGACAAGATGTCCCTCGACTCCTTGGAGGATGGTCCCGCTTCGGCCTCCTGCTCCGAAGCTCCCGACGACGACATGACCATGAATGACGATCCGGAAGACGCCACTGATGACGAAGATTGGGCGGCGGTCGGGGCTGCTGCCTTGCGCGCGGGCTCCTATTCCAGCCCGGCTGACGCTCATCGCGATTCCAACTATCTCTCATCCCGCGTACATAACACTGGAGGCTACCGCTCCTTCTCTGGTACTGGCATGCTACGCGAGCCGCGACTGGACAACATCGACTTGGCTGCATTGGCCGCCTCGCCCGATGCTCAGGAGCGGGAGGCCATCCAAGCACTTTTGCAACTTGGTTCTGTATAATACATTGCATCGGCGGCGTTTTTGAGGGGTGATAAATCACCGACTTGGACGGCTGGTTCGGTTTCGGTTTGGGTTGGCTGGCTGGAGTGGTTTTTGCGTGTCACGGCATGATCGAGGCGGCGTTCCTCTTGATCGGCATTCTATTTGGTGTTCTCATTTGACACATGGCGTCTTGTGGGGTATAGCGGAAGCCCTTCCCCGTTCTGAACCGGAGACGGGGGTTTTTTTTGGGTTTTTTATTCGTTGCGGCAATCTCCTCTTCCGACAACGCGGCATTGCATATGCCCATGGCCCTGGAGGTTTCTTGTCAAAAGCCGTTTCCGGGCAGCGGGCCTCTTTGGACTTTTAGCGACTTCTTTCCTCTTTTTTACCCCCATCTCATCACCCCACGACATTACGAGGTTGCACGTTGAACAGATCCATCCGAAACTCCTGCCAAGGACAGAGAGGGTTTTTGGCGACTTTGAGCCGGTAGCCCTTATTGCTACAGCATGTGCTCGGTCTCTGGGCAGTCTCGGCCCGCAGTTTTCCTTCAACTTTATACCCCCTTTGCAACATATTCCTACCCAAACTCCGCAGTAACCCTGTGCTGCATGGTTCAACACTCCACTTCAACATCCTGGATGAACCATCTTTTTGCTTCTTGAACATGCTACTCGATCGAGACGACCCTGATGGGTAGCAGCTGTTTGGAACCATACCCATCTACACCATTTAATAATCGCGTACGTCTTGGACGAAGGAGCTAAGACGTGACAAAAGACAAATAAGAATCGACAATCAAGATTGGCATTCTGAACTACACTGCGCTGGATATGATAGGCAGAAACCCAAAATATACAAACGATATACAGAAGTTGGCCAGTGTAGCGGATGGATCGACAAGGTACACGTTGATGTCATTGTACATTGCATCGATGGGGACTAGCAGCTAGGTTGTCTAGTTGCACACCCAAGATCCACCACCGGCACTCGGGAAAAGAAAAGAAAAGAAAAGGAGAGAGCAACACCCCCTTTTTAGGGAGGTCAGATATAGATAGTTTGTTCTTACTTTGTGTTGCTGAGAGCAGTCTCATATTCACGCTGTGGAATATATATCGTTTGGTTGTTCGACAAACTCGTCCCATCCTCGTGCATGTTGTGTGTACATGTGCAGCTGTCCTTGGATGGTGATGACTATAATTCCCCTTGGCTAATACGGCGCCGTCGGGGTATTTACTGCTTTGCTTATCCACTATCCCCCACCCCTTGTTAGCTATAGAACTCACGTAGCTATCAAGCAAGGCCTATCCCGGGCGGGGTTCCATTGAATGATTTCCCACATCTGAGCAGCGGCTACTGCCGTGGACTTTACCCTGGTCTCGTTCGGTAAGTGAATATATACCGGCGGTTTTGGTGTAGGGCAACGGAACCCTATGTCGTCGTGTCGTCTTCCCCGGCGGATACTCGGTGCCCTGGCATACTAAAGCTGTATAGTAAAGAAGAGGTTCCGAGCGTAGACCAGACGGCCATCTTCCCCCCACGTGTGTCAGTCTATCATGTAAAGCGGCCCGTGTAGACTACTAGGTAAGTACGTACGGGTGGGCGACGACTGCCAAGCAGCAAGACGAGATACCAGAACTGCGAACAAAGGAACATCGAAGATGATATCTAGGTGCATTTGGAAGAAGTTCCGTCACAGCCTCCTCGCTGTTCCCTGCCTATAACCCGCAAATCACGCCGCACGAGTTGGCTCAGAACACCGCTTTTTTATCCGAACTAACAAGAAAGTAGTACAAGTAACGTAGGTGGTAAGTGTGTATCTTGATTTATCCAAACAAAATGTATTACGAATATCTTGTGCCAATAAATTCTATGGATGAATAATTCTCGTTTCGTACCAGTCATTCATGAGGGTCATAAGTTTCGTAAGATCTATCCAGAACAAAGATCTGGTTCGGTCTCTGCCTCCCCTCCAGCCTTTTCCCATGCTGGCAGTACCTCGGGCAGTTCTTGACTTTTGTTATGTCTTTTCGCTCTCTTAGACTGGGGTGCTGATTCTATCCTCTAATCCAGTCAATTCCCTTCTAGCGAGATGTGTGCGCCGTCATCACTCGGCTTTCTTGATCAGCTGGATCGTTGGCGAATTCCCTGAATTCCACGTCGTCGCTTTGCTCATCGTCTTCTTGCGCATGACGGCCATGATCTCCGTCTCCATGCGGTCGATACCCTCCTCGATGTCGATGTCCTCGGCGGCGTACAGCTTCTGCCGGCGGCGGTCCAGGTACCACCAGGCCCCGACGATGGCCAGCGTCAGCGGGATCGTGATGACGAAGTACAGCCACAGGTACTCGGAGACCTGGGCACCCTTGCCCGAGGAGTCGCTCGGGTCCATGCCGGGGAGCTCCGGGCCCACGTTGAAGTCAAAAAAGGTCATGCTGAAGAGCGAGGCCAGGAAGGTCCCTGGCAGAAAGAGGGCACCGAGCAGAGAAAGCGTCTTCATTGCCGTGCTGTCGCGTTTGCTGGCATGTGCCAGGCGTCGCTGCTGAGCGGCCATTTCCAGGTTCAACTTGGACTCTTTCTGTGCTATAATGTTGTACAACTACGGGGAAAGTCAGCATGTCTGCTTTCAGCGCATCGCACGGTAGTGGGGACCACGGCTTACAGCCTGTCGCTGGATGTTCAATCTCTCCAGGGTGGTATGTACATAATGCTCGATACCCGTCAACTTGATACGGTAGAAGTCAAGCCGGCTGATGAGACTGTCATGGAGCGCCGAGATGTCGGGTCGATTGTGGTCAGTCATCTGCCAGTACTTGTCCATACCAGTTCGGACCTCCTTGATGATCTCCTGGTATGCCTGCGGGCGTCTCCACAGCACCTGCGAGTGGCACTCGACCAGGTCACGATTGATGGCGTCGAGATCAAAGTCCATGTAGCCTTCCTTCTCATCAATCTCGTTACGCATGGTGACGGCATTCTCGAGTCGCCTCAGCCAGGCACGAGCCTCGCGTTGCTTCTGATCCGAGCGCGAGGACAGATCATGTGACAAGATGATGACGGGTAAGAGGAGAGGATGAGCCACTTGGGCGGCGCAAGACTTGAGGTGCTCGATGACCTCGTTGATGTCAGACGAGGGTGTTCCCTTGACATAGCCAGTAGTGATATTGGTATGGAAGGAGTGCGAGAGCATGAGCTCCCAGCCACGGGTCTTCCCTTTCTTGCGCACATCCGACTTCCGATGGATGATCTCTAGAGACCGAAGTCAGCCGACCGGATCCACAGCCTGGAGGGTTCTTGGGCAAAATGCCTCAGATTAGAGAAAGGGTCAAGCGACAAAGTCTTACGCAGATGAGGATCGTTTGCATCGTGGTCATAGGACGCCCAGAAAAAGGGACCAACCACACTCGTACCCTCTATGGCACGGAAGGGTAGGCGCAAGGTCCTCACCATGGAGGCATATTCGCGTTGCTCTAAAGAGATGTGATGAGGGGAAAAGGTTTCGGGTTGCTTGGCATTCTTCTGGAGTCTGTTCGCGCCCGTCTCAGTCAGTCTTGGTGACGTCTCCCGCGTGTCTCACTCACACAAGGGGGCTGACACGACACGACACGACACGACATGATAGCTCACTTACATTAAGCGGATGCCGCTGAGAAGTTTAGAGTCGTGTGTCGGCGGCTCAAAAGCACCCTGTACATCAAGGAGACCATGTGTCAATTCCAAAGGCCCTCAATTCCTTGACTCGTGTGTTCTGCCGCGGATCCCCGAGATGTTGGGTCTAGAAGCCAGACATGATGGGATGGGATGCGGTGAGAATAAGGGTGTACTCGTAAGTAAACGAAGCTCCACTACCGGCAACACGGCACCACTTGGAGAAAGAAGAGCCAACGTCTAAACAAGATTTGGCCGGTGCCGTAGCAATTGAGAGCCAAGACCGGAACCATGGGACGGGAGGGACTTACCCGGCGGTTTAGGAAGTTCTCGAACTCATCTGCCGTTAGCGGGTGTTCTTCGATATAATTCTTGGTCGGGTCCTGGTGAACAGAAACGGCGTCAGCTTCCAGCAAAGAGAGTATATCCGACAGGCAAGGAGAGCGAATGAGCGTACGGCATAGTTGAAGATTTCCAGGTAGCTTGTGGCCTCGCTGACGACTTTGGTATTGGTGACATGGGCGGTGAACATATAGTCGTCCATGCTGGGCAGGCTTCAGTGGTATAGGTTGAGAGATATGTATGTATCCAGGGAGAACAGTCAAATAGAAGGCTGATCTGCAAGTCGGAACTAATCGATGGCCGAGACAGCTTCGAGAAGCACCAGCGAGCAATCATCCACAGCGCGGCCAGGCTCCGCTTCTTGAAAATGCAGTAACGTTATACTTCTGTACTTGAATAAATAAGTATGTATATAAAGACAAAAGCAGGGAAGAGGGAAGAGGCGGCAAAGAAAAGAAAAAGAATCAATAGAAAAACTGGATAATTTGTTACAGCTATCTATCTATCCGTACTGGCAAGACAGATAGATAGACCCATGGATGGATGTACGGTAAGTAAGTAGTAGTAGGAGGTTAGTATGTTGAATGAGGATCCTGTCTCCTCCTCCTTTTACTTCTCCTCCCAATCATGCAGGAAGAATAAGCGGGAAACTAATAATGGACGAGGCGGGTCGATGGGTGAGCTGGAAGGAAGCGAAAACAGAAGCGAAAAGAGGCATCCCCACATGGGCCCCCCCCTGCCCTTCCTTGTTCTCCACTCTTACCCATGCATATGCCACTCACTAGGTTAACCTATTTACTTTACTTACTTACTTAAGAGAGAGCCGCAGTCTGTTCTATTTTATACGGGGGGTGGTCAAGGTACCTACTTAGGTAAGTAGGGAAGATACAGTGCTGCGAGTCGGAGCTCAATTAGCTAACCTACGTCTTTGTGTCCTGTCCTGTCCTGTCCTGTCCTGTCCCGTTTGCTTGCTTGAATTGAGTGCTGGAAAACCTTGGTTCGCCATGTGGGGGAAGGGCTCCCCGACTTTAGCAACGCGCAGCCTACCCAGCTCAAGTGCATGGATGGTCTCCTGAGGATGCCGTGCTCGCTCCCATGCCCGTGTGAACATAGGATGACTGCCTTCGTAATTGGATATTGGAAAGCAAACTGTCCCAAGGTAAGTAAGCGCTGTCCATGTCGTAGCAGCCGAAACCCCTTCGTTGCGCGCCTAGCGTATGAACTCCCTCCCAATAATAGAGCATAAGAGTATAATGCTGCCCCCGGTGAAACTCAGCTTGCATCAACCTTTTGTACCTGCCCGGTCAAGCTGACCTCCCAGAATCTCTATCCCTAATCCATGTCTCTTGCTCTCCTATACCTTGTTCCTCCCCGAGCCCACTTAGAAATCCCCAAACATGTGCCCGAATCTAGTCCGTGTTAGCGCCACATCCCCTTGGACCGTCAGCGTCTTCAACTTACTCGTCGGCTCCTGTCTGGCCATACTTCTCCTGCTCTTCCGGATATCGATCAAACTGGCTCGCATCTCCCGCCCCGGCTTTCACCGGTGGCGTGTAAGGAGCGTCGATATCCTTCCTGAGCAACCGGTCCCACGCGACTTCTGCAAACCATGGATGGTTCTTGACGTCCTGCGGCCCTCCGTACAGATTGCCGAGCCGCTTCGTCAGATCCGGCGTGATGAGACTTTGCAGCAGGTTCTGCGCATCCGGGTTGATGTATTGCGGGTATTTGACCTTGCCCCTCAAAATGTTCTCGTAAATCTTCATTGGCGACCCACTATCCCAGAAGGGGGTATAACCGCAGAGCATCTCGTATATGAGAATGCCCAAAGACCACCTGCCAAACCGCTTTAGCTGCGCATCATCCGCCTGACCGGCTGTCTCAAGACTTACCAATCAACCGACTTATTGTACCCCTTGTTGGAGACCACCTCGGGGGCCAGGTAGTCTGGTGTACCACACAACGTCCATGTCTTGTCCGGGACGCGCTTGGCAAATCCGAAATCTGTTATCTTCAGATGTCCGTGTCGGTCCAGCAGCAAGTTCTCAGGCTTCAGATCTCGGTAGATGATGTTCTTTGCGTGTAGGTACTCGAGTGCCAGAGTCACCTCGGCAGCATAGAACTTGGCCACAGGGTTGGGGAATCGCTTTGTTTGCATTGGTCAGCCAAACGGCGCAAAAATAAAAATCTAGCCCGCGTCACGAGGGACCAACTCACGCCCGACTTTCTCAACAGCGAGAATAACTCGCCGCCTTCGACAAAGTCCATGACCATGTAGATGTTCTTGGAATCCTGAAATGTGCCCCACAGTGTAATGAGGAACGGGTGCTTAACCTCACCCAGCATTTTCCGCTCGTCGTTGGTGTGTTCGACCTGCTTCATCTTGACAACTTGCGCCTTCTTCAGAACCTTGATGGCATAATACCGTTGGTTATGCTTCGATTGCACCAAATGGACACGCCCAAAGCTGCCGGTACCCAGTGTCCGCAGCATATCAAAGTCGCCTAGCGAGTATTTGCCCTTTGTGACTCTTGACTCTGACAGTTGCGATTGGTGATGTGACTGGCGTTGGGCCGGAGCATGAGTTTGGTGTTGAGGGACTGGAGGGGCGCCATGGTTTCCTGCGCCTTTGGTCTATTTGTTAGCACAATCGATGCCCGTGTATCGGGGGAGCTATGTATACTCGTTCGTACCATCGGTTTGGGGAGGATTTATCAGGTTGTTGATGCTTGGCAGATTCTGTGGTGCCCCGACATGGCCAGGGCTTGGGGTGTGTTGAATCCCATAGGGGCTTTGTTGCTGCGGGCTCGATATGGAATTCATCTGCGACCCTCCCCCGGCCGAAGCTGGAGCTTGTATTTCTTTGAGCCCTTGATGACTCCCCGACGTCGACTTCGAGAGCGTACGTGAAAGGGAGCTGCCCGTAGTCGTCTGGGTGGAAGTGTGCGTGAGCGAACTATCGAACGGCGCCGACGTCGGCGTGATGGGAGTGACCGGACTTGTGGATTGACTGGAGGAGGGGTCTGACTTGTCCTCCCTCGTCCGTTTCTTCTTAAGAAATCCTAGACTCGGCATGTGTTTTGTTTGCGGAGGGAATAGAGGGTCAGAGCCTCGGTGTAGTCAGTCGGTGGAGACGAGGCCAAGCTAAGCAGCTATGTAACGCAGGAGCGATCGTGTCGGTCAATCGGGTGAGCTGGCAGAGCCTTGCGTGCGAATGGCAAGAAGTTGGGAGGCTTCCAGCGTGTTGCCTGAGTCGTGGTAGGAAGCTGGCCTTGGCAAGCGACCGAGTGAGTAAGAACGATGGGTTCGACTCGAGTAGGGCACTACCTACTCCGTACATATGTCGCTAATACGAAGGTTCGTAGCTCCGATCAAGAACCACCCGGGCGGATGCGCTTTGAGCCGAAGGCAAGGGCGGTATTTAGGAGGTAGGTAGGCAGTTTTCAAAGAGGGCGGGCAACTGCTGCGACCGAGACGTCACACTCTAGAACCTCTGCAGCTTCTTATTAGAACACCCAATATGCTTGCCGAAGATGTCGATCTGCTTTCGATACTGGTAGAGTAGGCCCAGTTGCAAGTTGCTTTTAAGGGTTGGGAGAGCCACGGTGAGATGCTCGACTGTCCGGATATGAGGAATTGGCCCAGGTTGCTTTCAGCAAAAAGCGGCTGTCCAAGAAAGAAGTTGGAATACAAACTTAGACAAAGAGGTGTCGCAAATTCGGTATATAGGTAAGGTAGATAGATGGTTGTGTGGTGCTAATGAGGTAGGTCCAAAGGGCGTTCCTTGTTCGTTCAAAGCCTTTCCCCGCAGAGTAAGTACCTACATAGGTAGGTAGGTAGGTAGGTAGGAGGTAGCAAACGCAATTGGGACCCGGAGTTTATGTTTGGAGAGCTAAAGGAGCCCAAGACGAAGACTGGGAGTATAGCGGCTCTTGTTACTCTGGATGGGAGGATGGGAAGCCCTCCAAGTCATTACAATCTGGGTTTGCAATTGGGCCCGAAAGAGGCAGACAGGAAGAGACTGAGGCTGAAGGAAGGTTGAAGAAGAAGCAATTGCAATTGCAAGGTGTCTTGAAACGACCAACTTCGGAATTCTGACAGGTTTTTTACCCCTCTGTGCCGAAGGCCAGTAGGTATAGACAGACAGTCCAATAGGCTCTGGTGGTAGAGGCTCTTAAGGTTAAGAAAGCAGTAATCAACTAGTCAGCCCAACTGGATTAAGGTTTCATAATTGAAGAGAAGCCTCAAATGCCTAGAGCATGGGCTACGAAAGTGACGAGATGGTTAGAGAATTGGGTGAGTGGACAATGAAGGTGGGGTATTCGGGGGGCGGGGGAAGGGGGGGTGAAGGGAAGCAGCTCCTAGAGTCTCAGCTCTGCCAAGTAGGCTAGCATAGGTACATAGCATACAACCCTCACAACTCACTTCTTCATTGGCCATGGAAAACGGAGAGAGAAGGGAGACTGAAAGAAAAGAACCCTGACGCAGAAAGAGGAAGAGAGGTAGAGAAAGGGAGAGAAGGGGAGAGAGCCCTATAACCCTTATAACCTCTATAACCTAATGGGCAAATGTTAAAGGATGCGCTCTTTTTTTCTATAACCAGATCCTGCCCATATCCTATTGTAAATTGCCATAGGTCAAGCAAGTACTTACTTACTTACGCTACGCATATCTAACGAATGCTTGCTTGATAGGTGCGGGAATATACTTGCATGTATGCAGACAGATGAGCGATCTTGACTCCAAATCGGCCTCAAAGGAATGCTGATCCCGCCTCGACCCGCGCAATCCTCCCCCGGTTCCTGAAGCTTCATGTAGATAGGTATCCATCTACAATAAGGGTATATCTGCTGCGCCCTCCGCATTAACTGAACCATTAAGACGGTAGATCATGGTAATGCCAGAACGGGAATCGTACTAATAAGGCTAACTCACGCTTCAGATCAATCAATTGATGGCATGGATGTGGGCGAGTGTGGGGTACAGAAGATGTAGCATAGTCCTCCTCCTACTCTTGTCCCTGCGTCATTGGATGTGAGGTTGGTAGTTAGGCTTAGTCGACGTGTTCTATATATGGATATCTGCAGGATATCGATCCAGGCGGGCCTATAGCTAACAACACCCTTGCCAGTAACGATGGTAGGAATCTTGACCAAGTTTTTTTTCTTTCCCCTTTGGCAAGACACCTACCATCGCAGATGCAGCCACACATTCATTCAATGCGTTCCATGTGCTTTTGCCCACACCAGGATGAATGTAGTGTAGCCCTCCCCTTTTGAGCTACATACAGGTATCCAAAGGGAATGGTTGGTCCAATCAACTGCAGAATCGCAAACTTACATAAGCCGAGTCCCGATGGGACTGTCTCCAATGTTTCGTACCAGTGGCCATCTCGGAAAACAACTTCTGGCAGTGGGTAACTACTTACTTATACATTAGCGAACTTTCGCTTGATTCAGCTTTTGTGGCCCGGTACTGAGAGGTACACATGGTCGACTCTGTACCTAACGCCTACCTACAGCACGTAAGAAACACTAAAGTGTATCATCACTATATCTGGAGGCCCGTGACTTGAATGCTGCAGAGTAGTATATACGATTTGTTTGGTGTAGTTACAACTGAAGAAAAGCCCCCTCCCCCCTTTTGTTTCATCGTAACTCGTTTTCGCCTTGACCCGGAAAATCTAAAACCGGTGAGTCCTCTTGTTAGTTCGGTAAGCAGTGTAGCCAACGTAGCCGCCTCCGAGTACCAAGCCAACCAGGACAATCTTGAACAGAAACCAGCCCCAGCCACCGCTCTTCTTCTTCTCGGGCTTGTTCTGGTTCTTCTTTCGTCCTCCGGGAGAAGACTTGCTGCCCGTCTGACCACCAGATGTGTACAGATTCCTCGCGTTGACTGAGATGATGTCATGGTTGTCACTGAGCTCGCCCGTCTCGGCACTGAAGCCAAGGTAGGTGACCGAGGGAATTGCCGGGGGCTCGCTCGTCTCGAAGCACAGAGTCCACTCATCCTCCGACTTGTATTGCAGCTCCAGCTTCAGCTGCTTGTCCTGGAAGTAGGTCAACTTGAGCTTGGTCGGGACGCTGGCATGTCGAATGCCACGAGCAGAACAGCCGGCGAACTCCGTGTCCTTTCCATCGTTGTCCTTGTTGTAGCTTGTCTTTCCATCTCCGTACATGGCCATCACGTAAGGGAATACAACACCCGGGCGGTTGTTCTTGTAGGTATCGACGAAGATGCCGAGACCCTCAAAATTGTCGGAATGCCCAAAGACGGAGCCCAGCTTTCCGCGCTCCTTCGTAAGCCACATGGCGAATCCATCCCCATAGAGCTGGTGCTGGCCGTGGATCTTGAACTCAACTTCGATTTCCCAATTCGTGGCCGTCAGGGGTACTCGGGAGAATAGCCAACCGTTTTGCGAGGGACGATCGGACACCAAGCGAACGTATCTAGCCTCGGGTTAGCCTTTGTCGAAACCTGTGGCTCGCATGCGGAGACAGGGTGCATACGAATCTGTCCTGACGATGGTATCACCTCCGAACTCGTACCACCGACTGGCCATATCCGAGTCGAGGTAGGGCTGTACTAGTGTATGCGTTCGCAGCTGTGTTGGGGGGCGCCATGTTAGATGAATGCTGAGGGCGTTAGAGCCTGCAGATGGGGATGAAACTGACCGAGATACTGCGAATGCTTCCATCGTCATCGTGGCTTACGGCAGCGCGGGCGGTTGCTGCCAGCCACAAGGCCGACAGGCAAGTGTGCCACCTCATTGTGGGCTGAGCCGAGGGAGGGAGGTTAAGAAGAGGCGTAAGTGAGGAGAACAGAGGGCAAAAAAGAAGGGCAAGAAGTGAAGAGAAGGAGAAGGTGTGCTGTTGAGCGACTGCCACACAAGAAGGCCCCTAGAAGAAGTGTGCTGTGCGACGATGGCCAGCTAGTTGTCGTGGTCATGTGAGGACTTGGACAAAACCAATTCGATCAATTCCATCAGTCGTTAGCTGGCCTCTTGCCTGGCTGTCCTGTCCACCATTGAAGCTAGTAGGCGCAAATAAAATCGGGGCCGCGGAGAGAACGTGCGACTGTCAATTGGTCAGTGTCTCCAAGCTTGTCTCAAGGTAACAAGGAGCTTCAGCCACCGTAGCGAGGCAGAGAAGCAAAGGCAAAGCCACATTGCACTGGGTAGTACCTAAAGCCTAAAGCCTAAAGTACCTACGTAAAGTAAGTAGACATAACTACTTAACTACGCTAGTTAGAGGAATAAATATCTTTGTAGCCCGAGATGCATCATTGGTAGCTCAACTCTCTAATACACATTTTGAGCCTTCACTTGTGTCAATAGCTTCCAGGCCTGTTGCTTTAGCCGTCGCTCTTTTCTCTATTCGCCTGAAACCAAAAGAACTCAATAACCCGGCCGTTATATAACACAACCTGTACCCATCTCACCGCGCCACCATGGATTCCGAGAGCGTCAAACAAGAGGTCATCAAGCAGGTTCAGGCGCAATATGCCATGAACAATGCGCGCGAGCTGATTGAGGTATGAGGCTGCCCTACCCGCCGGGCCGAGAGTAGCAAGAAACTGATTTTCCACCTTGTGCAGAAAATCAACGAGCATTGCTTCCAGAAGTGTGTCCCGAAACCCGGTTCTTCCCTGTCGAGCGGCGAGCAGACATGCTTCACCCAGTGCATGGAAAAGTACATGTCGGCGTGGAACCAGGTCAGCACCACATACATATCACGATTGAGGCGAGAGGGGGGAACTAGAGCCGGGGTGAAAATACAATACCATTGGGCGAGCCGCGCTATACTGTATATTATGGCTGCAGGACTGCAGCCGAGGTCACCAGTTGGGTTTCAGCATCTGCCATGGAGCATTTTGGGGCATCGGAACCCCCCAAGCATAGATCGCCTTGTACTACTATCACATTCGTCTCAGGCGGTAACATGAACAATATGGCATTACCTGAGTAAGGGCTCCGGGTATCTTGATGCTGCACACTACTCCTTAGCAGCTGCCGCCGCGGCTTTTCGAGCAAGGTATCTCTCTTTTGCGCTCGAGATCTCGCCATCGGTTTTCCTGCTCTTTGCAGCGCGCTCCACTCGTTCCCTCTCTTCTGCCTCATCCTCCATAGACCTTTTGAGTGACTGCTCGAGCTGCGCCTCCAGCATACGTGATTGCCGTTCCCGCATGCTTTGTTTGCCCCCAGCCCCCACGAAGCCAGTAGATGAGCGGTCTTGTCTGCGTTCGGGCTCGCGTTGGTCCTGGCGGACTTCGGGTTTCTTCTTTGCGCCTAGATTGAGTCCGCCCTTGAGCAATTCACGCTTATCGACAACCTGACCATCCTCATTGATAGCAACCGAGCCTCCTTTCGAGTTGATCTCCTTTGTAATGTCGGCCTCTGTCTTCGCTTGTTTCTGGTCTTGAGATTGGTCATCGGGGGCTGGCTGGCCCGAGCTTGCCTTCTCCTCGACAGCTTTCATGACTTCGGCGTGTCGCTGATCCCCTCGGTTCAACAGGTCCTTATAGAATGCCGTCATACCACCACCCTTGTTCTTTTTGGCCTCGTCCTCCTCCCGTTGTCGCTCCTCCTCTTCTATGCGCCGGTTCTCCTCTTGCTGCTTCTTGTAGGCTTCGGTGACAAACTTTTCCTTGTCTGCGTATTCCTCGCCCTCTTCCTCTCTTTCACGGGCGACTTTCTTTTCTTCTGCAATGAGCGCATCTCTCCGGCGCACAGCAGCCGATTGCAGAAGACTCTTCATGTATTTGGGCCGTCGGTCGATGTCTTCCGGCGCAGCCTTCTTCTCCGGCTTTAGCGAATCGTAGACGCCATCGTAGTCATAAATCGAAGGATCCAGCTCTTCTGCAGCTTCCTGGTATTTGCGCGACTCTAGAGAGCTGGATAAATCGCCAAACATGGATATCTGTGGTTTCTTCTTGGTTGCCGGCTTGTTTTGAAATTTGGAGCCTTTCTTGTGCAGCGCCGCAGGCTGCGACGAGAAATCGCCATCGTCGAGTTCGGTGATTTTGGTAGCCTGGGGGCCGCTGTTGCTGGGACCTTCGTCGTCTGAGTCGTCACCACCTCCAAAGATGGGTTTCCTCTTGGCTGGCGCAGGTTTGGAGTTTGTTGTCTTTTTGAGATTCAGACCATAGGACAAGCCAGGCTTGGACTTGTCCATATTGGCGAATGGAAGGAGAGATGGTGTAGATTAATCCGCGACGGTGGTTGAGATGCTATATAAGTAACTTAGGTAAAGTAGAGAGAATGATGCAGGAGAGGTGCGTGTTTGATGACAAGACAGGCAATGACAGACAATTGACAGGGGGGGTGGGCGGATATTGATACATAAAGCTTATCGGGGATTGATTTATTTCGCTACTAGGGGGTCCGTCCCCCCAATCCAACATCATACATATCACTTTACTCCTACTTACCTACCTTAGGTACTAAGTATGATTCTATCGGTCGCATTGCGAAACAAACCCCGACGAAACCCAGGATGAACAAACCGTGATGACCACCACACCGTCGTCTCCCAGGAGGCGACATATCTTGTCGTCAATCAATCCGGATCTACCTCGTTTGTCCCCCCAGCAGGAGGATCGCACCGACAGCCACGCTGCTGCCCCGCTAAATGAGCCGCCTGCCCCAGATGACGCCGGCGACGACAGAGTACGCTCTACAGATCCAGACAACAACAGACACAGACAGGGCGATCACAAGGCCACTAAATTCCGCTTCAAGTCAAAACACTCCCACTCTCATCGCTCGTCGCGCCATCGCGAACGAGACTATGACGATGATCGCCACCAGGGCCGAGACAGGAGACGTTCTGGGCGAAGTGGGGACGACAGGGAGGAAGTGAACGACAAAGAACCAGACCGTGATGCCAGCCGGAGTGACCACAGAAGCCACCACAAGCACAAGCACAAGCGGCGGCGGCACCGCTCGCGTTCGCGCTCGCCCACCCCACCGAATCCTCACGAGCCGCCGCCCTTGGACCCCGAAGCGGCCTTCCGAGAGTCCCTCTTCGACGCCATGGCCGACGACGAGGGCGCGGCGTACTGGGAGGGCGTCTACGGCCAGCCGATCCACGTGTACGCCAACGCGCGATCGGCGTCGGGCTCACAGGGCGGCGGCGGCGGCGAGCTGGAGCAGATGACGGACGACGAGTACGCGGCGTACGTGCGGCAGAAGATGTGGGAGAAGACACACCAGGGCCTGCTAGAGGAGCGCGCGCGGCGGGAGGAGGCCAAAAAGGCCAAGGACGACAAGGAGGCCGAGGCCCGGCGCCTGACCCGGCAGATGGAGGAGAGCCTGCGGCGGGGCGAGGAGAGGCGGCGCAGGCGGGGCTGGAGGGACAAGTACGACGAGTATGCCGCGGCCTGGGCCGTCTGGGACGGTACCCTCGAAGGCATGAGCTGGCCTGTCGTCTCCAGCAGCGGAGGACGACCCGAAATCAGCCCCGAGACCGTGCGAGACTTCTTCGTCAACGGGCTCGACCCGCTCGAGGTCGGCGAATCGGTCTTCCTTTCGAAGCTGAAGGAGGAGCGGTTCAGGTGGCACCCGGACAAGATCCAGCAGAGGCTGGGGGCCAGGTTTGACGAGACCGTACGGAGGGATGTCACGGCCGTCTTCCAGATTATCGACAAGCTGTGGTCAGACGTTCGCGCGAAGGCGAAAAAGGCAGGATGATACCCCTCTGAGAATATAGGCCTGTAAAGAGAAATGCACAGCGGCGCCGGCTTAAGACAACTCGTTGACCTCCGCTGATGATGAATGTGAATACGATGTATGCAATCTAGAAAATCAAACCTGAAATATCCACCAGCTCAATACACTGAGTGCTCGACCGCTGTCATGGGGCATCGCTGATGCTTCTCCGGTCTTACATAGCTGCTTCCTTGCTGCCCCAGAGCAAAGGGCGTGACGTATTCAAATGCGAACCAGCTGAATTCAACAATGCGAGACGAGACTCTCGAAAGACCAACTTCACAGCAACGCCCCAGAAAGAAAAAAGGAGGAGTCCTTCGCAATACCCTTTTCTTGAATTGTTATGTAGGTAAATACACCATGCACACTCTCATGGACAAGAGGAAAGCTTGACGGAAAACGTTGTCTACGAAATCGGCAGTGCAAGTCTCTAGGTTAGTACAGTACAAAAACCAGCAAAAGGTAAGTACTTAGGTAAGTTATACATATTGCGCTGTGCAATACAAGAAGTATTCGAAGGAAGAGCCGCCCGCGCTCGAGCGATGCCACCACCATGCCTCAAGGGTGCAAATGGAATCACAATAAGAATTTCTGGCTCCGATTCGATGAGAAACGACTGGTTATCCCCATATTACAAGCCTGGGACCAAGGTAGATAGATTATTGTGTGATTTGTATCTTGTTTTGCTTATGGCTTTCTTTCACAGAGATGGTGTCAACATCTGCCGTGTTTCCTGGTGCTGCCTTGTTCGTATATGCCTCTTCTTTTCCAGCGTCATCCGTATATCAAAAAGGGCCTACGTAAATATTGGGTATCGTGTACGGAAGGAAAATTAGGTTGTTGAAGCAAACGGAACCGTGTCCTCCGAACACTGGCCTCATCGCGTCGTTCTTTCGCATTGGCTTACGTCTGCAGCAGTCGTTGCAAGCACCTCATCTGCTCCGCAAACTGGCTCTGCAATCTTGTTCACGCGGCTTTGCGGCGGCGGGGATAGACTAATGAGGACCGACTCCGTTAGGAATCGTCTCTGCCGCTTCTCTTCGGCACCTAGCACACATGCACCAGCCCCCTAGACTACCAGAGGCCCATTCCCTACGTTCATGGACGGGGAGTGTGACATCGCAATAGTGATTCAGAATCTCCTCGCCACGTTTAATCCCACCTGGACGACCGTCAACTACACGCTCTTCTCGAGCAGTAAGTACCATCCGTCCTCCCCACTCCCACGTGACGTTTGGGTCGCAGTCATGGTTGGCTAAACACCAGAATGGATGCACAGCCGCAACATCCGGTCGGCCATCGCGGGGGCTCTTGCGGGCTGAGGCGGTTCCTCGGGTCTTGCTGTAGAGTGTGTTGAAAACCCAGAGGTCGTGTTCTGCCAAGGTAGAGTAGATGTCAATATCCATCTTCTCGAGTATATGTAGAGGTGTTTCGATGTTGAAGGGAAATGAAAATGGCAGAGTCCAGTCAGGCGGTGGACCAGCATTCGGCGACAGGTCGATTTCGTTCCATTTAGTGGGAAGAAAATCGCCCCAAATGTATTTTATTTGACTGACTTCAAGAGGGTGGATGCCTTGGTGGGTGGCCATAGCGAGCACTCGGGCAAGAAGCAGCAAATGGAGAGCTTCGTCGGCGTCCTTGGCATCGGTGTCCTTTGCAATGGAATCCACCTCCTTTTCGCACACGGCGGGATGGTACAGCTCTTGTGCCTGATCGAAACAGTATTGGCTGCAAAAAACCGTGTCGTAGCATTCGGGACAGCTTACGGCCTCGGACTCGCTGCCGAGCGGAGGAAGTTCTCCACTACATGCATCACAAACAGTGTCTTTCAGACGGTTGTTGGCAGTAATGAGAGAATATTCCTCGAGGACCGTCTCTCCGGCAGCAATGTCCTCTGTAGCGAAGACGCCGAGCTGTTTGCATGTTGGAATCACTTCGTAGCCGTCCGTGTTGCTGGCGTTTTCGAGCAACACGGGAAGCGTCGCAACCCGAACGGCGCATTTAGGAGCCATGGCCGACAGTCTTTCATTAAGGAAGCCTAGCGACTCCCGGGAGAAGCGGTCGGGCTCGTAGTCGTTCCAAGGGTATACCTCCCTTCGGACCATGCCCCAGTCCGGCAAATCGTGCATGCTGGTGATGTTATGGCGTGTCCTCCGTTGGCCGACGGTTAATATGTGGCCACGGATGTGGCGGAGCTCTTGGTTCGTGGGCGCAGCCTTAAGGCCGCGTTCGCAAAACTTGTAGGCGCTCTGCAAACTACCACAGAGCAGCAGGCCCATCGATAGGATTTGATAGCTCCGAACTGCGCCAAGGTTGGCCAGCAATGCCGGGCCGTGCGCAACATTCTGGGCTAAGTCCAACAGAAGGCCATGGTCGAAAACTTCGGGTAGCTTGTCGTCGCCATACTTCTGCAGAGCTTCGAGAACCTGTCCATGATATTCAAAGCTCTCATCACGCACCTCGTCCGTCAGCATCAATGCTCTATAGGCATCGCCAGCTGCCAGATCTGGGTAAGCCAGGTTCGTGTAGACAACCGCGCGTTTAAGATAGAGAATGAAATCATAGGGTTCTCGCACAAGTTCGTCGGTCAACTGCTGGCGTTCTTCAAGTAGCAATTCAATTCGGGAATCGCTTTCCTGGCAGCTTTCGTTGTCCATTATGCAGGGGTCTTGCTCGGGTGGGTTGGTGCTATGACTAGGGCCGTCCAGCGAGCGTAGTGAATGGAGCCTTGCCGTCTCGATTGCTGAGTGGGGGGGGAGCAACACTCGAGCAAATTCTTCCTCCCAACAGCGTATTAATGTTGAGTTGGCTCACGGTAGACGCTTGGGAGAGGGGAGAGCGGCCCGGACAAGACTTCTTCGTGTAGGAGCGACTTGGAGCTGAGCGCCAATAGACATGAAAACCAAACAAGTGGAAGCTCAAGGCGCCTAGAAGCGGACGAAATCTTGACGTAGCATTCAAGGGGTCCTGCTGTCCTCCCGTAAAGGAGGGGCAAAGTGTGGTTGGGTGTGTCGAGGAGCGGTTCGTGGAACAGGCGAACCTGGGACAGGGCGGTAAACACGCCCGGAGGGCCAAGTTGGTCTCTGTTGGTGTCGAATAGGCCTCTATATAAAAGAGTAAGACACCATGGCAGAAATCGGGTGTCGAGACTGAGAGAGCGGCTCTGGGAGGGTTGATAAACTAAGACTGAGACTAATATTGTTTAGACCCTATGACGTGCACCAGAGAGAAAGGGCAATGCTCCGACTAGCAGGTAGTGCAAAGTAGGTAATCAGGAGAGGGCTGGGTAGGCGGCCTTTAATTCCGTGGAATCGATTTCAAGGAAGGGGGGCGTGGAAGATATGGGGAGGGGCGGCCAAGAGGGGGGAGGGGATGAAAGGTCGGTCGGGATTGACGGTCGTGTCCTTCAATCGCCCACACCTGGCACCCGTCCATCCTGCAAGACCCCTAATTTGAAAAATGCCATGTTTAAATCTTCGATGCGGGAAAAAAAAGACCCTTGTGCGGGCTGCGGAGTTTGGCAGGCGAGCATTTTGAGATTTTCAGGGTCCCCCCCGACACCCACGTGACGAGCCGGAGGGGCAAAAAGAGGCGATTTTACGGTCTCTACGGGGTCTCTACCAGGTCCTGGCAGGTATGTCTACTGGGTAAATGCCATGGAACTCATGGCGATGACGTTATTGTCGCCGCGGACATCTCTAAAATTTCCACTCGCATTGCAGCCCAAAGCCTTTGTACCTGACCTGGTTTTTTAGTGGTTTTTTGGTGTTTTTTTTTCTCCCTCCTTTCGGTTTTTTTCTCTTTTTTCTTCCTTTTTGTCTTAATATTGCCTGGGAGGGTATCTCTAGTACCACGTAGGTATCTGTTGGTGCAGAGTACTGCTACGAGGGCACACTAGATCTACCACTAAACGACAAGTCGATGATCTGGGCAGAGCAAGCCGGGCACATAGCTCCGAGCCGGCAAGATATGCTAGTATATCGGTTATCTGACTTTGCCAGCCAGCCTGAGCTGTTGTTTTCTAGTAGCACACCCACAACAAACATGCTTCTCGAATGCGATGACTCGACCAAGTTTAAAATGTCGTTCACAGCCAGCCCAAGGATACAAAGCGATACTATGTTGATAAGACAGACTCTGTCAAGAATAGAGTTCAGCTAATGCAAAGCTTGGCAGTACCGCCTGCGGCTGCGGGTCATTCTAAGATATACACGTAGATTTTAGTCGTTTCGTGCCCACCGAATCGGGTTTGCCACTGACACAAGCCGCCCAGGACCAACGTCGGACCAGTAACGAGATTAGTACTACTACATATCGTCTGGGGCTATCTCAACCACGCCATCCAACTACAGTTGACGAGCCTGGAACGGCTTATGGTCGACTATGAACCTTTCAGGAAAGGCAAAACCAGAATGTGTGAGCTGTACGTGACCTGAGTAAGCCGTATGCGGCTCTTGGCAGTGGGTATCACCCCCATCTCAGTACGTAAGCCATCAATCAGCACGGGTCCATTACTCCAGTCGTACCTGACAGTACTGCCAATCCATGTCATGCGATGGTCGTCTGGCCTGGGTATTCGATGTTCTGACTTGGCCGTAACTATGCATCGGTGAGAACCCGAGTCCAATCATCTCCACTGGGCAGCACGGCTCTCGCTCTTCAATCTCACAATTCCCTATCTCGTAAACTCAATTAAGACCAATTGATCAATAGTACATACATTGTTTTGGGCTCTTGGACACGCCGACGAGTCAGTCAACGCCGTACCGGCGCAACAAGGCAAAACGCCCCGGTGGTTGAGCGCCACCCCGTCTATTCCGGTTTCGTTTTGTTTGCAGCACCCTCCTCTTGCATGCCCTCGCATCCTGTCGCCTTGCCCGCCACTTCTTCGATCTTGCCGAAACCCTGCGCGGGGTCGCGACCCTCGCTCGCTGCCTTCATGACCCCAACAGCGTGGGCCTTGGCCTGCTCCCCTGAGCTTTGCCAGGCTGCGGAGCCCGTCACGTTTCCAATGGTGGACTATTCGCAGGGTCAGCAAAACCATATGTGGATTAGACTGCCAAATCTGGGTGTTGCCAACGGAGGCATGAACTTACCTCGGCAGCGCCTTTGGCATACTCTGCGTGCCCACTGACAAGGCCAGGTTGCGCATTGTTGTTATTGTTGGAGGACATGATGATGACTTGGTAGAAGATGTGATATAGCTGTTGGACGAGTGCTACTGTAGAGACGTCGTTTGATGGTTGTAGAATGCAATGCCAGCTGCAGCAGCGGCAGCGGGTCAAGCCGCTGAGAGACTCCAACAGACCATGACGTAGGACGATACAGTGACGTCATGTATATGAAGCGAACTTTGGGGTGCTTTAGTGGGGTCCAGACTTTTACGACTAAAGGTACCTACATGTATATGTCGGATCAGAAATGAAGGCATTCATTTGGGATGAAAGCCGGGATTTCTCGGATGCGCATCCTATCAACAGCTGTCCATACGAATCTGTTATCTTTGAATAAGGGACACCTGTTTTTGCTTTCACGCAACCTCGCGTGTAAACCGTTCGGACCTCCGGTTTTCCATACAGCTGGCGACAAGATGGCTAGTACAACTCGCAGTGCTCCTCCACCGACGGACCGACGGTGAGGTTTTGCTCGTCACATTTCACTGGATGACCAACGTTTCTTCCACACGGGTATAACAGAGAGCTGGTTAATAAGCCCCCCGTAAATATATGTAAGTGGTATTAACTAATCTATTATTAATCGCAATTATGAGCTGTTTTGGAAGCTTTCGTTAGTTTCAGCCATGGACCTGCGGGTCTCATTGTACGGAACTGCGGTACTAAGTAGATCTTGAATGATGTCAAGATGGGTTCTGATTACCCACTGCCTACGTATCGTTGGGCGGACAAAGAATCTGAAAGCACCTCTGATACCGAGCTCGCGTGGATTCAACCTTCTTAGTTTCATTATTGCTCCCTCAACCGCATCACATCACTCGCACCAAATCACAGAGAACCACATCACATCATGTCGTCCACAATTGGCTTGAACTATCCCGTGCTGGCACCTCTGTTGCCGGTAACCGGTAGCTTTGCCGCCCCCTTCACGGCCTACTTCGCCTTTCTGAGCGCCCGGGTCGTCCGCTACCGTCTCCAGGACAAGCAGCTATTGGGCGAAGGCTCCTCTTCCAAGAGCTCCAGCGAGCAGCTGGCCGATAATAAGCTCTACGTGGCATCTCGATGCCATCAGAACTTCGTCGAGAACGTCCCGCTGGCCTTTGCGCTCGCCGCCGTGGCCGAGCTCAACGGCGGGAACCGCAAGGTCCTTACAGGCGCGCTGAGCGCCCTCTTCACGTTCCGAATCCTCCACGCTGAGCTCGGCTTGCTGTATGTTGGCGCACTCGGCGCAGGCCGACCCATCGGATACTATGGCACCCTGGGTACGATGCTTGGGCTCGCAGGCTACGCTGCCTTCCTTGTCAGGGACTACTGGGGGTTTTAGGAGCCAACGGTGACTGCCTGTGCTGGAAACTACGTTCAAAAACCTCGAGAAGTCTACAAGCGAGAAGGGTTTGGAGCGATGAGCTAGAACGGCGGGGGCTACTTCCATCAATGGACTTCATTCTGCAGAGCTGTGCCAATTGGGCGCTGGGTTCAGAATCGGCCCCGTGGTCTTCTTGTAACTGTAATATTTATCTATCACTCAGCATCCAAATATGTGTAGCATAAGAAATCATGAATCCTGCGTGACGCAAAGCCGAATTATGCTATTGGTCCAACATATTTCAACTTGACAGGCCTGCAGAAGAAGAAGCCTGAAGCTTTAGGGGTTGATTGGATGACCCTAGTCGGAGCCCATTCCCTGCCTTCCCGCTAAGCACTTGCAAATAATCCCTGCACTGATTGATCTGTTGGTCGCCTTCAATGTTCCGAACGTTGAGCAAAAATCCGCCAATTGTTTCCATAGTCAAACAGTCATCAACAAATACGAAGCCATGTCTGCAGAACCGCTTTTAGACGAGGATTATGCCTCCGAAGAGGATTCAGACTTCTCCCCAGATGCCGTGGCGGCTGAGGAACAAGCTTCTGACGCCTCAGAGTCCGAAGACGACAGCGCACAACCTGATGCGACGGCGAAGCGGAAGCGCGACGCGCCTGGCCCCGATGGAGAAGGCGACTGCGAAAACTCGGGCGACGAAGCCATCATATCAAAAGGCAAGAAACGCCAAAAGAAACACAAATCAAAAGATGGAACTGCAAATGATGAAGAAGGTGGCGAGGGCGGCCTCATCAAGACTCGAAGTATGCGAGCGACTGAGAAGGCAGAGCGTAGAGCCCATACCGTAACGGGGCCCATTACTGTGGACGTCAATGATATATGGGCGAAGATGATGGCAGGCCCAGTAGTGCCATCGAAGTCTGCTACCGAGGATGTCACCAACGAAAAGCTTCTAGGCGATGGCACCACAGAAAGCGCTGAGCTAACCGAGATTTCGAAGGCTCCTCCAAACAAGGAAGCTACAGATTCCGAGGCTCCAGCGATGATAAAAATCAAGCGGACCTACAACTTCGCTGGCAAGGTTCACACTGAAGAGAAGGTGGTGCCGCGAGATTCGGCAGAAGCCAAGGTCTATCTCGACTCACTAGGGCCAGGTGCAGACGATGCTCTCAACACAGATGAGGAGCCATCGAAAGGGCAACCGCGAAAGGCCTTCAGGTCGACATTCGAGCCAGTCATTGAAGGCTTGACATCGCGGGGTGACCTGAATCTCGGGGTGGCCGCCCGCTTGCAGTTACGCGAGCAAGCAAAGGCCAAGAAGCTCAACGTGGTCGAGAAAAGTCGCATGGACTGGGCAGGCTTTGTCGATAAGGCGGGCATCAAAGATGAGCTCCAGCTGGCAGGGAAGTCCAAAGAATCGTACGCTTCGAGGCAAGACTTCTTGGCCAGGGTCGATGCCAAGAGAGACGAGGAGGCACGGAAGGCGCGTCTGGCCCAACGTGTGTGAGATTGCCAGCAATAACTGGATATCATGCCGGCAATCTGGAGGTATCACCGCTCTGAGCACATGGAAGCAAGCCTTTGCATGACTTTCTTCGGCCTTCCAACACTGCAAGGGCTACGCCGGGGGCTCATCCCTAAAACCTTGCAACCTCGAGTCCGGGTATTGCGTTCTGCATTACCACGTCAGCTCATTCCAGACTGCAATATCTCAAACTGCTTGTCTAAGTACTAAGCAGGAGACTGAAGCAATGTCTGAAAAGGGGACGCGATCTATATGATGGTCGCCTATATTCACCCATCGAACCCAGGCTTACCCTACACAAAACAGGCTTACTCTCATCGCTGTACAGTGTATATGGACAGAGTGAGGCATGTGTCTTTGGGAGTGCTGAGCTACTCGACAAAACAGCTCCAGACCCTCCTCCCCTGATGCAGCTTCCCTAGAACGGCCTGCGAACTCTAGAGGCACCAAGACAAGAACGCGTTCGTCAATAGACTACATAGCCCATATACATTGTATACATCATTAACTATTTGGGCTTATGAAGGTTTCGACGCACCGTGGATCTGGATGTGGACCTGGTAAAGTATATTCCCTAGATGGTGCTTACTTGGTGATGGACCGAGGCACCGGTGATACGTTTCGAGATGGTCATCTTTCAGTTATCAGTCTAATAAAGTTCTGCCTTTACATGGCGAGACACCACCAACGTATCTCCGAAACCACGGCATTCATCAGTACAGATTATCGGAGACGGCATTTACTTTCGACTATATCAATACCGAAAATACGCAGCTAAGCTCTCTACAATGCATCTACGGATAGCTCATTTCACCTACGCTCAGTAAATCCCACCCACAATGGTGTACCAAGAATCGAAATACCCAGCGGGTGTACACCTTAGCAACGCCCTCCCAAATGTCCCGCGAGAAGATCGCAGCACGACTCTTTTTAGAGGTCTTCCTCGTCGCCAAATACTGCCTGGCGGTGGAATTCAGCCAGGGTTACCAAGGCCTGGGAGGCGCGAAACAAACTACGAGCAGAACAACCCACAGAATAGAACCGACGCCTCAGCCCCTGATCTAGGGGCCAGCTGGACACCAAGGATCGACAGCAACTTGCCGGAGACGCTCAAAATCGCCAATCAGCTTGACAATACAGATCCGAAGCACTGGTTGGCAAGATTGGAACGATTACCCGACGTGAGAGGCGCACCATGGGAGTATATACGGCAACACCTTCAGACAACGTTCGACGTGCGGCTACCGCCAAACCCGAGGGTCGCTTGGGTCGCTGCTCAAGCAGCCATGGGTCTAAAAGGGATGCGATTTGCGACCGAAGAAAACTATTGCGGACATCTTCCACCAGGCGCAGTAGTCCTTGGTAGATTTGACTGCGGCTTGTCCAAGAGGTTCGATGAAGCCAGGTCGGCGCTTCTTCCTATCGATCACTTCTATCTCCCATTGCGGGGAGAGCCTCAAGATCTTGTCAGTCTTTTTCAACTTCTCATCTCCTGGGCTCCCTTATACACTGCTCATATGAACCCGGGCCCCCGGGTCAGATGGCGTGAGTGGCAGCCGTTATTCTGGCCGACGGATGTGATCCGTTCCATCTCACAGAAGCAGCTCGTACAAGTGATTGAAGCCAGTCAGGGGATTCTGGAAAAAGAGTCCGGGGTCCGACTTAACCTGCTGTCCGCTCTCCAATCTGTGTCAGAGATACTTTGGCGCTGCTGCTATATCATCGAGAGCTATCGCGCAATGACGCCTCTCACAGGGCTCAAGATCAACCTGCTGAGCGAGCCAGAGCAAGATCTGAAGGAGGTTGCACGGAAAGGGCGTTGTTATTGGCCCTGGCTGGGCCCCAATATTGCATTGGACGTGTTCATATTTGAACGTGGCATACTGAGCGAGAATGAACCTTTTGATGTGCGAACGAGCTATCTGGTGCGCATGTACGGCATGGGCATCCGCGACCTCAGCTTTCTGCAGAGAAACCCGAACGAGGGAGAGCGGAGGGAACAGCTGGAGAGTCTCCACCGATGCCATCTCTTGAGGTCCTGGCTTGGCAGGGAGGAGTCTGCCGACTTGACGGAACAGTTGGAATTCTGCTACTTCTCCATGGCTGCTTCGATGAGGCACGCCGATGCCCGCCGGAAAGAAAGGCGTTACCCACCGGGAATGGAGACGCACGAGCTGAGAGTGAAGGCTCGGCAACGCGAGTTCAAGATGCTCAAGATCATGGTCGACCGAATCTGGGAGGAAACCGAAGCCAATGGGGGTCACCGCCGAGCACCCATTTTGCTGCGGCGAAAACGCAACGCCACTGGGCGCCAGACAAGCGAGGGCGACTGGCATCTGCTCGAGTCCGAGCACAAGCGCACCCTCCTGGGCGGGCGGACGGTATACCATCACGAGCACCCGGAGCACGCCAGCCTACTTCCCCAGTGGACTCCGTGGCTATGCGGCGTCGACCCCGACCCCGACGTCGATCCCTACGCCAAGCTCCCACGCAGGCCTGCTGCTCCATTACGCGTCCGCCCTGCGAATTCTGACTCGACGTGGAAGCAGCTGCAGGAATTCTCCAACAACTTTGGCGTTGCCTACTATGCGCCAGAGGGCCTGGAGAGCTTTATCCATATACGCGATTACTCGGTGCTGATTAAGTCATTCGCGCCAGCTGACTTTCGACCTCAGCCGCAAGGGGAATTTGACCAATATGTGGACCATGTAAAACAGAACTTGCATCTATTGGGCCTTTGACCATTCTGATTCGAATAAAGGTGAGGAGATTCAGGACACACACCACCCTCCACCCAGAGGCATGTGGTGTGTGTCTCCTTGTACAGTACATCTGCCACGTCAACGGCAAGTCATGGAAACGGTCAGTTTATCCAACTATATCATGGCCTCTTGCTTCATGGCGGTCAACGGGTTAGGGAGCTATGGGTTAAAGGGGGGGAACTGAGGAATCTATTATTCATGGTATTGTGACACGAGAATGAGGCAGTCAGTTTAACGATAGACAATAGAGTATTTACCTGTACTTACCTATCTACCTCTTTACTTTGTATAAGCCCAAACTATCCGTACTTTAACCATGACCGTAGATGATATACTCAGAAGTACTTAAGTACTTGGTAATTAACCTAGTACATGTACCAAAACGTTGTGGGTCTGGCCTGGAAACGGCAGGCGGGCCAAGCTACCCCTCCAGTATCCATCCTCGATTGCAGCTTCTCGAGCTTGATTTCAACTTCATCCCACCTCAAGCTTCTTATTACTTACTCCCGTCTCTACCGCATCTGACCCTCCCGGATCACTTCGAAAATACTTCCAATACGTTACAGTCAAACGTCCTCGGGAACCCGCAACAGTACCAACTGTAACAACAATGTCCGCCCCAGCACCAACCACAACCGGCATGGGCCCGCCCGGCCACATCACCTCAGCGCAGGAGCCGTACCCGAGCTCGGCGCACCTCGAGGCGGCGACGACGAGCCACACCCAGGGCCGCTTCACCGTGACGACGCGTAAGCTGCCCATCTCCAAGTCCGGGCCCATCGCGCGCATGGAGGCCTCGCTGGGCATCCCCGTGCCCGAGATGATCTTCGGGGACAACCTCGTAGCCATCGCCCACGAGCCGAGCGGGTGGCGCATCGAGTTCAACGCCTACGACGCCCTCGACGCCGTCGACAAGACGGACAAGAACATGCTGCAGGTCGCCTACGCCAAGTCGTGGAGCGCGAGCCGCGAGCAGACGAGCGCGGGCATCAAGGAGGTCGTGAAGCCCTACGACTGGTCCTACAGCACCACGTACCAAGGGACCACCCCGGCCGCCTCCGAAGACGGGGCGACGCCGGCGACGGAAAAGAGGACGAAGCTGGAGCCAGTAGGCGCCGCCGCGGACGACCCGACCCGCCCGGCCAAGCAGATCCCGCTCGACCTGCTCAAGCGGCGCGACCCGATCCTGTTCTTTGACGACGTGGTGCTCTACGAGTCGGAGCTCGACGACAACGGCATCAGCATGCTGAGCGTCAAGGTGCGCGTGCACGAGCACCGCATGCTGCTGCTCTGCCGCCTCTTCATGCGCCTCGACCACGTCGTCGCCCGCGTCCGCGACACGCGCGTCTACGTCGACTTTGACGAGGACGAAGTCATCCGCGAGTACACCGTCAAGGAGGGGAGCTATGCCGATCTGAAGAAGGTAAGTACAGTACAGTACAGTAGTTAAGGGTGGGATGGAAGGAGGGCTGGGCTCTTGCACTCCTCCTCGTCCACCCCTCGCCCATTCTCCCTAATGATCATGTCGTTGCGATTCTTGTCTCTAATGACGATGTATCGATATCTCTATAGGCCTTCCTTATGTCCGGCCTGACACCGGATGCTGTCACGGTAGCTTTGCGCGACGGGAACAAGGTCGCTGAGCCACTGCCCATCATCGACCAAACCATTGAAAGTGTTTCCCTGAAGTCATGATGCTGCGGCAGTAAGTTGCCAAGAACGAAACGAGAGCTGTAAGCTGCCTGCCCGAGAGAACAGCGGCGTGTCTGCTACCCCCTAGAAACCTAGACCGGCCCCCCTCTAATCTGATCGTGGTTGTTCTACTGGCAGTAAGGGCAGCGCCACTCCGTAGTATATAACTACTGGTACAAAACAGCGGGCAAAAATCTGTATTCCAGGGGCACTTCATGATACCATCTACCGCAGGCGATCATTACGCGAATCACAAGCGTAATATAGGTAGAGAGCATTGGTACGAGGGTCAATGGGGGTATCACAGGCTCAGTCATAGGTTCAGGCGCCCCCCCCCTCCGCATGTTAAGTCGCCTTTTTGTAGCATTGAATACGGCAGGCATGCCAGGCTAATCCTCAGAAAGATATGTTCAATCCCCCCCAACTCCGCATCCGCTAGTTATCCTCCGTGCAATGCGCATCATGCTGACCAGAGAACAGAAGACTGGCTGACCACGGAATAGACCCGAGGCTTCATAGATGCAACTTCCCTCAGAAACACGGACACAAGAACATGAATCATCAAAATTTTGCCCACGCACCCCCGATTATGCCGTTGTACATTTTGTTGGTGACTTTTGCCATCGAAGAAGAATAGAGGAGCGGACAGATCACCGAGCATCTCGCGGAGAACTACTCTGTGTCACATCCTCATAGGCCAACTCCCACTTGTCCACCTCGGCAAACTTGCGGGACGCGTTCTTAAGCTCTACGCCCACGCGCGCCTCCAGGTCCTCGCTGTTCTCTGTGGTTTGCTCCTCACGGAATGGGTCTTCGTTCTCGTCTTCATTCTCCCCTTGGTCTTCGTCGTTCTCTTTATCCGAATTTCTCCCATAAGTCCGCCTCCTTATTTGTGTCTTGTTGCGGCCGGCCGGCTGCTTGTCCTTGCGCTGAGCCGTCGTGGTTCTAGCCGCCTCGTTATGGTTCTTATTGCCTGCTCGAGACAGCGGGCGTGCAGGTCGCCGCCGAGACCGAACCTCTAGATGATAAAGCTCGTCATCGTCGTTGCCCAATCCAGAGGCATCGACTTCATCTTCTGATTCATCGGCTCCAAAGGGATCTGCTCTGTGGCTTCTATGACGACGACGTGGTAGCAGCCCCGTGAGGTCGGCGGTCGTAAGCTTGGTCTCCTGCTTTGTTGCTTTACGCGTCTTAACGGTGCGCTGCGGTGGCGGAGACGGCTCGTCATAGTTTGGAGAATAGGTGAGAGAGGGTGGAGATGACATGTCCGACAGATTGTCACCACCGATATCGCGTACGGGGGTCCTCCGTTGAACTGAAGGGGCTCTTCTCCTGCGCCCTTTGGCTAGAGACTGCAAAGGCGGCCATATTTCCACCTCTCCTTCCGAGGAACTACTCAATGGCGGAGCAACCTCTTCTTCGTCCATCAAAGGGGACGATGGTCTGAGATCCATATGCGGCAGGCTGCGAGGCTGCGATTCAGCTTCGGATTCGGAGTTTTCTGCAGCCAGGGAATTGTCTGCGTAGGGGGAAGATCGACGCCTGTGCTCGTGCAGCTCAGTAGATTTACGCTTACGCGGATTCACACTCGACGAGACTTGCGGGGAGGATCCTTGAGTTTGTGCGACTATCCCAGAGCGCCTGGAAGAGCGTCTTGGGGGAGGTGTTGATTCTGCTTCAGGTGCGGAATCCTCGGCAGGCGCTTGGTCCTCATCCTGCTCATCTTCATCATCCGTTTTGTCGCCACTATCACTCTCGGGCTCTGGTCTCTGTGGACGTTCTTTTTGAGCCGTGCCCAGAATACTGGGCTCCCTTGCGCGTCTCCGGAAAATGCCGATGTTGAAAGTTGAGCTGAAGGCCGCCGGAGTGTTGGGACCGGCGCGACTGCTGGGCCGGATAGGGCCGTCGTCTCTGGCCAAGAAGCTGCCAGCCCGTGGTCGCCGCTTGAAGTGACTGACCGAAAGCGTAGACGTGTCCTGTGACCGCTGCGCACTAGCAGGTCCAGCAGTGTCTATCGTCGTGTTCAGGTCGTCGAACATGCTATCATCCAAGTCCAAGCCCGAGAAGTCGGTGCGCCGCCCACCACCGCGGGGAGGCGTCGCAGTAGCGCGCCGGCCAACCTCGATCTCGATCTCGACTTCAGAGACTTCTTGCTCTTCCTCATTTGCTGTGTTCGTAGTTGCCGTAACGGTGGAGGTGATGCTTTCCAGGCGCTGCATGGCGGAGTCGCGTCTTTTTCTCGAGGCGTTGAGGGCGGCAGCTTGTCGCGGGTTGGATGATGCAACACTACTCTTGGTCGCCGCACGCGTGGAGCGCCTTGTTTGTTTCTCCCGATCGCTTACGTCGTATATATCAGTGCTAGGGCTGGAAGACGGCTGCACGGGGGCGGGCGGTGCAGGACTTGGGGCTTTCTGGACGGTGGGTGCAGCATTGCGCGTTGACGCGACCCGAGTTCGTTTCGGACGCGGCATTGTGTTCTGGTGTGTCTTTCTCAATTAATCCTAGACCGGGGTATGCTGCAATGGCGCATAGCTACTCGTACATGTACGGGGTAGATAGGAATCGGCTTGTGGCAGGTTTATTATTGTTGCTTGCTTATTAGGGTGGGCTGTCATGATATAAAAAAAAGGTGGGAGAAACACGCAAGGAAGTCGAAGTCGAAGTCGCGTCGCGCGTGCCGGGGGTAACTTCCTTCCCCTTCCCAAGCTGTTCCAAGCTACCCTGGCCAGACCCACTCTTGAGCTATGAACCTCTTAGATCCATCGATGATACCTTGATAGTTGATGTCTTTTTATCATATCAGATGAATCCATTTTAGTAGTGGTATAACGTAGTCCACAAGTGACTCGGCCACACAAGTGACCCGCCCACTTAGAACACCATTCAAGATTTCAAATGCGAATATCTTAACAATAACTTATTCAATTGACTAGTTCTCATCGCTATTCTCTTCATTAGATGTTTCTATAACCTCTTGACAAGTTCGCGCATTATGACCAGTCTTTCCGCAAGTACCACAACGCCGTTCGCGCGGTTGAGCCCTCCTTAATCGGACCCCTTCCTGACGAACTTCAACCTGTTCCTGCTCTACCACCTGGTTCTCGTCCAAGATTTCTTGACTTTCGTGATTAGTAAGTGATCCTCCAAGCCGTAAGCGCTTTTTTTAGTCCTTCGGCGCCGACTTAGCTCTTCATTTGCTTTCCGAAGTGCTGCAACCTCATTTTCTATAATAGCAAGTCGATGCATAACCTTCTGTGCCCCTTTTGCAAAATGCTCAATTCCGGTTAAAAGAGATGTTGGGGAGCTGTTCTGATGGCGTATGATCCTGTTTTTCATATATTCAGACTGTGACTGGGCTTCGATTGGGTTATTTGGCGTCCTTGATTCCCAAACTGGAGGCAGACCCGAAGAGCTTCCCGGAGGGGTTGGCGTATGTAACTTGACATCCAGCTGTGAAATCACATAATCCGCATTGAGAGGAACGAGTCCTGCTCCTCGGAAACCCCCTATGATATTTGATTCGGTCATAGAAGCAAAGAATGCTTTGTGGAAGGCCGGGAAGAAGTCCTCCTTCGAAATATGGGTTATATGCGCCCGCATAAGATCCTCAATTGCCGACCCGTACGCCTTTTTCAATGGACCAAAACAGCCTACGTCGAGAGGCTGGAGTCTGTGTGACGAATGAGACGGCATACAAAGTGTAACAATGTTGTTTTCTTTGCAATGTAGCTCGAAATCGGTCGAGTGGTGACTTTCATGCCCATCCATGATCAGGAGACGATATGCACCCGAAGAACGTGCTTTTGTGGCCTGATCAAAACGCTGGACCCAATCCAAGCCAATTTCATTTGTGGTCCAGCCGTTATCTGAGACTGAAATAACCCAATCAGGCGGAAATGGACTGTTTTCGGTCCAAGACGAGAGGTGATATTTCCCCGCAACAATGATGAACGGCGCCATCGCCCAACCAAGGGAATTAACACCCTGGATAACTGTAGACCATTCCCGGTTTCCTTGTTGCGCCTGTCTAGGTCTTGCACTTCTTTCAGAGCTCGTAACTACCATTTGTGATGAGATCTGGCCCATTACAAACCCTGTCTCGTCGAAGTTGTAGATATCTGACTCTTGGATTCCGTATTTCGCGATTGTGTTCCGTACAAGGTCGAACCACTTTTTATACACGTCTGGATCTTCGCATTTAACTCTTTGATAATCGATTCGACGATTAAAACGCGTCCGAAGTTCTTCTCGTCGTCGTACGAAGTTCGGAGCCCAGTTGACTCCGACGGGTAACGCGTCGCGGTCGCGTCGTAACCGGTTGGCCATATCTTCAACAGCTTGTATCCGGGGAGGAAAACATCGCGCATCTAGCTCGAGTATGTATTCAATAATTGATAACTCTTCTAAATCTGTAAGCTTTCGCGATTTGGATCGGGTTTCGGTCTTGACAGGTTTGCCGCTCATTCTGTCGCGTAATGTCGATCGGGGACAGTTGTAGATAGAAGCAGCGCGTCGAATGCTTAGTTTTGGGTTTTTTTTAATAGCTTGAATAGCTAAGATAATCTGGGTTTCTTTTTTGAGTAGTGGCCATTTTTAATAGCGGGAGAATGTGTAAGTCAAGTTAAGACGCGTTGGATACTATTCTAAGTGGGCGGGTCACTTGTGTGGCCGAGTCACTTGTGGACTACGTTACATATAAAGTACTTATCTATGCTGGGTGTGGTATCCGTATCTTGTACACAAAGCCTACAAACTCGCGTCGTACTCGTACATAGGGTACCTCTTTACACGTGCAGTACGTACAGGAGAGGTGATATATGCTTATACACACAGCCTCTTCGACTGCTCAAGCTCCCCTCTCCCTTTCTTCTATATCAACGCCTGTCCCATGTACATGCTCTCTCGAACCTCTGCCACAATGTCTCGTTTATCGTCCTTTCCAACCAAAACAACACCTCTTCCTCGTCGGCCCATGCGACCAGCACGTCCCAAGCGGTGAATGAAGTCAATAGTAGTGTGCGGCACGTCATACAAGATAACATGCCGGACTGCCAGGGTATCGATACCTCGCGATGCCAAGTCGGTCGCAACCATGACTTTGGTGTTGGGTAGAGACCGTCTTCCTGAGGTGGCCAATACCGGCTTCGTGTCCGTCTTGAGGGGGTCCTTCGTCGTGAAAGAATCCAGCATCTCGGATTGTCGGTGCTCCGAAGTGTCTCGATGCAAAGCTACAGCGTCGATACCCTTGGAGACCAAATAGTCGGCGACTTTCTGTGTTTTCTCTCGCTCGTTCACAAATACGATGATGCGCTTGACGTCCATCTCTCCTGCGACGGCGCCCTCGTGTCGTGCCGCGTCCTTCCCAATGGACCAAATAGCATCGGCGCAGGCGAGGTCCTTGTTGTTCCTGTAGGGATCCTTGGACACATCCACAACACCGAGCTGTACACGACGGGGAATGGCGTGCAAGTTGGGTGTCGTGATGCGCATCATGTCGGGGAACTGGGTTGCCATGTAATTATCCAATCGCTTCGGGATCGTGGCGGAACAAAGAATCAACTGCTTCATAGATGGCAAAGCACGGTCCAAGATAGACGTAGTCACTGGCGAAAAGCTTCGGTCAAGAAGAGAATCCGCCTCGTCGATAACCAGGTGTGTGACCCGAGACAGGATATTCGGGTCCGAATCTGCCATGGATGACAATAGATGCGGCGTCGAAATGATCAAGTCGATGCCTCCGGGCGAATACATGTTCCTCTGAATGACCCTGGCCGATACATTTGCCGAGAAGAGGTCTGTTTTGAACTTGACCGAGTGTGACAGCTTCTTCGCTACAGCGCCGACCTGGTCGACCAGCTCTGCCGTAGGTACCAACACAATAACTCTAGGTCGCGCAGCGGTCGGGTGCGGATCGAACTCTCGTGGCCCCGTGTAATCCGGCTCCTGCATGGCTGCTCTTTGCTTGTCAAAGTACGTACGGTATTTCTGAATCGCCGGGTCGGCGGCTTCAGCCTCTTTCAAGGCGTTCACAACGGGGACGAGGTATGCCAGAGTCTTGCCGGAACCTGTTTCCGCCGCCAGGAGGAACTCCTCACGGCCACCGGTTTGCTTCTTCTTCCTGGATCGTCCTATATCCTGCCCTATCAAAGCGGGGATGGCAAGCCGTTGCACGGGAGTGGGCTTGATGTCCACCATACCCTCGAGAACCTCGTCGGTGATGGCCGTCTTGACAGACGGGAGAAGATCAAGTTGGTCGAAGGACTCGACTTCGCTGATGTTTTCTTTCATTCGCGTTCTGTGACCGTAGGAAACCGAGACCAACGAGCTCTGCATCTTCATGGCTTTCGTCCTGCGACCATCTTTCTTGCCGCCACCGCCCCCTTGCGATCTGCTAGTAGACGACGGTGGTGCACCATCCCTACTACCGCGGAAGCTGGTTTGGTTCATAGCGGCAAAGGGTCCTTCAATCTTACGCCGGGGTCTGTCGCTGTCGCGCCCGCGCCCGAATCGGGAGCTCGGTGATCTCGAGACATCGTCGGAAAGTACCATGCGAGACGGGGTCGACGCTCGCCTACTTCGTCCTCCGCCGCTCACTGCTCCATAGTATCTCGGCGCAAGCCATGGTCGGCCTAAAGCTTGTGCGGGCCTCGCGACCGTGGTGAACATGCATAGCGGGCATATTCGCGCCGTGGCAAGGGATTGCATGTTGTTTGAAATGAAAGAATGAAAGTTGAGAGAGAGAAAACCAAGCCCTTCCCATCACTTGCGGCCCGCAGAATGGTACAAGGGAAAAAAAAAGTCAAGAGAGCTTTGCGTTTGGATATGACGCTACAGGGGCGCCTGTGGGGTCTGCGCAAGGATTGTAGCGCCTCCCTTTTCTACATATCAATGTACTTTAATACATGTAGTTAACTACCTATTTACTTAAGTATTTAACCTATATAACCAACCATAATGTGAAATTGCGGCCACACAGGCAGGCTCATACAGCATCGACTATCCGGGGTCCTTGGATACGACACATGTGACATAACCAAGCAGTCCGTCGCCAGCCATCTCGAATGCAGCCGGGAGCAAACCCAAGAGCGTAACCTCAAGCCCATACTCAGTGACGCCCCTGTCAACCAAGGCGTCTCTCACAGCCTCGAAGATTTCCGCCAGTGATTGACGATTATTGACGACGGACCTTCGCCTGCCAAACTCACTGTCGAAAAGAACGCCAACAACCAGCGTTGGTATCTCCATCTTGCTGCATCTTGCGCGGCGCCAGACCAATCTAGCAACCGCTTTACAGCCTATGATCAAGACGTTGCTGTCGGGCCGCGGAAGCTTTCGAGGTCGTTGGAAGACTGGCCTCAATTTCTTCAAATGCACCTGACCTTGAACAGATGTTGGAGTTGTGGAGCCTTTTAGGGCCTTGAGATCTGGCCAGTATATGCGGCAGCTCGAGGTGTACGCCTTACAATGCTCAGTGAAAGCAAGGCCATTGGGGTCGTATTGTTTCCATTGACGCCGGAAGAGCTCATTAATATGACGAGTTTCAAAGAACATGTTGGAAAGTGAGTTTCAGAGAATAGATAATGAAAGCCCTTCATCCAGAGCTTCTATAGATGGACCCTCGCGTGAGAAATTTCGATAGAGGATAGCTATGATATTCACAAGGGCCAATGGGCCAGACAGCATAAAATTCAACCTTATCTTGATTCTTGATCTAGTCATATATAAGAGAGGAACTGGGAATCAATCAGATGATAGGCTATCGTCCATCTTCTGCAGTGTCAAGAGGACAAAGAGAACCCCATGCGCTAGATCACCTCATAGCTTCGACAGCCAGGCACCTGCCACAACATGCCAACTCAGAAGCACAGTGTTTTGGAAGTCACTGCAGAGATTTGAAGCACATGCCAAGAGCACGAGGGCGAGATGGCCAGGCAGTGTAATCAAAGACGTAGGGCACATGTGTCTCAACGCTCTCCTCAGAAAAGGGGTAAATCTGGACTTCAACCAAGGAAATGCATTGAATGTCATTCATACTCGGCAAGATAGATACTTTTGTACTAATACAGTGTAGGCGACTACATACAGTCAGGCAACACTTCACAGCCGTGACGAGGACCATCCGTTTCGCCATTCCCGCAACACCCTGAACAGGAAAAGGAAAAGGAAAAAGAATGTGTATATGGTAGGGGGTTGCATCGAGCTCTTCAACCAATGCCACTGTGAACCAGTCATTTTCAGTGTGCGCTCCTTCGATAATGTTCCTACAAGTAATCCAGGTATGCCAACAGCTAGCACACTGTGAAAGTTAAGTTAACCACTAGGCCGTCTCGTTTGTTGTATGAAACTAGGGGCAATAGGGCGGATGCATATGGGTGTTTCAGTGTTTGTGAACGCACCAGGATTGTGTCTTACATCTATCCTTTCATCCGGCGTAAGAAGCGATTCCAACAACGGATGAAGAAACTCCCAGCCCAATCCACGAAGACGACACGTAGGAAGGTTTGCAACCTGGGCATATCGTAGGAATCAGTTGTGGTCTTGCGCATCATGTGAATAACTCTTCACGTACCAGTTACCGTTGTTGCTGGCTTCGTGCATAGAGTGTACACTAGAAGGCATCCTAGACCGACTGCTGGAGGGACGCCTGGCTTTGTTCTGGTGCCGCAAAGCATTCGCCTCGTTCTCCTTGCGATTCGGTGCCATCGAGATCCCCTCATCATCGCTGGATACAGAATCGCGTGATGCAAGCGGTGCTACGACTGGTCCTCTGATCGTCTGGGTGTTTCCAGAGATCGGCGCTAAGAGGCTGCCATGATCTCTGCCAAGATCATCGTCACTTGGCTCTTCTTCAAGGGTCTCCTCTATTGACTGAAGCGAAGCCAGTGAGCGTGGCGAGCGCGGAACATCCATCACATGTTCAACCGGCAGATCAAATCTAAAGCCCCGTCGTTGACTCTTAGGCGATATGGACGAGTCTGGAGTCATTGGAGAGATTTGCGGAGACAGTGCAAAACCGTGACAGGTAAACGCTTCGGTGATTGATGCGCCATCCTCGGAAACACTGCCCTCTATCTTCCTCAGAGCGGCGAGAATCGAGTGGCGATTCTCGGAAGGGAAATGTTCCAGGCGTGGGTCATTGCCATCAATCTCGTCATCCTTTCGCGAACTATCGTCCTTTCGCGAACAACCAAAGACTTCCTCATCAGTAGTGGGCAAGTCCAAGGGCCATTCCTCGATGTCATCAGGCTTGTAAGTCTCATGAGATAGCATTGGCGGATCTGCTGTGTCGTCGTCGGCCAAATCTTCTAGATTATCGTCAATGCTTCCGACACGACATGAAGCAGGGACCGTCATGAAATTGTTTAAATTTCCCAGGCCATCAGATACTGCGGGTAAATATTAGATTTCTGTATACATTGAGGACTGAACACTGCTTAGCTCACCTGTGTCTGCTGTCTCGTCCAGAACCCACCAGTCACCAGTCCCAAGTCTGAACTTGTACTCAACCGTGGCCCCTGGAGGGGCAGATGTATCCAGTTGAAATATGTGGTTACCGTCTTTATCAACCATACATGACATCTCTAGAGGCTGCCATGGCGGGTCGATGAAAGTACCTGATACAAATACCGGCGGGCTAGTGTTGGGTTTGCGGTACGTGATGGTGACTGGGACTCGATTTGAATCCATGGCGGACCTGTTGATCAAGCTGCGATTACTACGCATTCATGACAGATGGAGTGACTGTGTTGGCAAGGTTTCGACCCCGTCAACTTGAAGGTGGCCTCAAGCTTTTGAGCTCTCGGCTGAGTTGGAGAGAATGGCAGTTGGCCGAAGACTTCAAGTAAGCCTTCTTCCTGGGCTCCAAGACCTAGTGGGTAAGTATGGAATGACAAAAGGATGTAGATGTGTTGTTGAAGAGGCAGAATCCCAGCGGATGAAGGCGGGTTCCTCGGGAATGATATTTCTTCGTCCTAACTCTGAAGGTGCGACTGACAATAGACTTCGGGTAGCTTGCCTTCCAGGACAGATGACGGTATTGAATGGAATAAGCCGGAGAAACCATAGGTGTGTTTCAGAGTACTGCATTCAAGAAGTGCGGGCAGCTCAGCCCTTCCCCCTAGAGGTGTTGGTAATCTGTGTGTTCGTTGCAAAGGGACTTGAGCCAGTGCACCGAAGAAAGATATAGGCTATTGGGAAGAGCAGGTTGGGGTGCCAGTGGGAGCTTCCCTTCTTATTCCAACTTATTAATGAACAACCTGAAATTAAAGACAGATCGACCGATTGTAAAAGTTATTACGGTCGGTAGCCATGAACAGGTCGTGGCTGTGATGGATACTTCTTATATGTCACGGCTGCAGTTCCCCAACTAGCTTACGTGAAGATACCCAATATACAACGCCACTATGAAACGACGGCGGGGCCCGGGAATGACATGACGGCATGGTGCCATTTCTGTCTTGTATGACCCGGAGCTTTTGAGCCTCTCTCAACTTCATGCCCCAGGTACAACGTAGTACGTTAAACCTGAGAATTAGCCGAGTTACGAAGCTCTATAATTTTGTCCCACT
Source organism: Apiospora pterosperma (assembly GCA_019976485.1). Taxonomy (NCBI): domain Eukaryota; kingdom Fungi; phylum Ascomycota; class Sordariomycetes; order Amphisphaeriales; family Apiosporaceae; genus Apiospora; species Apiospora pterosperma. Next base: position 1,179,933 of record JAFBMP010000009.1, read on the forward strand.
AGATAATACTTGCCTCAAACCTCTCTCTCTCTCTCTCTCTCTCTCTATCTCTCCCCTTCCCCCCCCTGAAAACTATAAACGAACATCTACTACCAATTGACAATTCCATGGAATCATACTATATACTTCAGAAGCGATGATCCCCGCAGACCCGTGGACTTCCGGCTGGCCGGCGGTTGCTGGATTGCAGAAGAGTCGTCTAGAGTCCACCACCCCGCGCTCCTACCCACTATTAGCAGTAGTACCCGCCCTCTCAATGTAACAGACCTCCTGTTCAGCATGCACGCTCTAGCCAAAGTTAGATGCAAAGTTAGTGGAACCCCCCCTCCTAGTTGTAGTTGGACTTGGTACAACCAGGCAATCAGAGCTATCAGCCGTCGCAGAAAGATCTAGCAAGTATTCATGGAATCATGACATACTCATTGATGCCATAGCGAGACTCGAGTACCTATCATGGTTGAAAACAACCCATTAGTACTCTGCTGCCGACCTTGTAGTTACACCTAGTTACACTGCATCGGCTTCAATCGGATCTCTGCAAGGAAGGCGGATCGTCAGCTCCAAGGGTTCCCCGCACGATGCTCTTTCTACCCCACAGTTAGCCTAACGTTATGTAAGTATTAGTAGTAGTACAGATAACTACCAAGTATGTAGAGGAGAGGTATGTACCAAATACGACAACTGCCCATACGACGTTGAGAGTTAGGTGCGCCCCAGCCAAGAATGATTTCACTCATTGATCGGATAATGAAGAACTTGACACGCTCTTCCTGTCACAAAGCTGAATCAGTCACTGTTAAACATTGCCTGTCCCTGAATATCAGTTAACTGTAACAAAGAAATTGGCAGAATTTGGAAGTAGGTATAGTGTAAGGTTGGTGATATAGCCAGTCCTCTGAATCAACCTTATGAGCAATTCCGAGAAAGGCGGTGGTCAGCGGCAGAAATGAATTCATTATTCAGTACGTCAGAGTGCTGGGCAAGAGCAAAGAATCAAGTTAACTGGCACATTAAAGATCAGTGCCCAGTCGATTATTGCATCACTAACCTATTTGAATGCTGGCGAATATCTCATTGCGTCGACAACTTCGAGTGATCATACCAGCTCACGGCGTAGTCTCGTACCGCCGATATGTCGGTCCCCCCGCAGACCATTCGCGTGAAGCGAAAGGCGACTGAGGACGCTCCAGTCTCGTTCCTGCGTGAGTCGCTCCCGGAATATGTCACCGCAGTTGGGCCCTCTGGTTAAATACTGACTGTACTCTATGAATTAGGGTTACAGGAGACCAAGCGACACAGGAGCGAGAATTATGTATACCAGCGCCAGCGCCAGGAATCAGCATTTGCCGACATTCCCCCGCCCTTGCAGAAACCTGTCATTCACAGCTCCAAGCCGAACCTGGAGGGAGCCGCATTCCAGCGAAGTGGCCAACCAAACAACAAGCGGAAGAATGGACAAGATGAGGATGTGCCTGCTGCCGATACAGCGGCCAACGACGCAGTTGGTGCTTCTTCCAGTTCCGAGCCTCGACGCTTTCATATGTCCAAGAAAGACATGATGATGTTGGCTGCTTCGCAATATCCTACTTCCCACAACCATGGTGGGGTTTCAAAGAAGCGCTCTGCGCCCGCGCTGTTTGTCGAGCGGAGGATCAAGCGGTTACCGTCCAAGAATACCGACAAGATTGCCCAAGCCCTGGCTACAGATGCCGCGGCTCAGGCAGATCGTGCGGCTGACGATAATCCAGCCCTTGACCAAGCCGCAGCGGATGTGGAGATGGGTGAGCTAGAGCCCCGAAAATACAAGAAGCCCGGGGTGAATAAAATTGCACAGAAGACGGGAAACGCAACCAACAAGCCCGAACTGCCACCAGCAATGCTTGATAGGTGGAATGTTAACTTGGACAAGCTTACTGCCGATATGAACGCCTTTGCAATGCAACAAATTGGCCTTAACATCCAGCAAGCCGAGCAAGAGAAGGCGGCATCCGTCAACCGATCTGCACGACCTCGACAGCTGAAATACAAACCCAAGGTGCCCGCAAAGCGCTATTCAGAACGTCACCCAGAGACGGTGGCGAAGAAAGCTGATGAAGAGATGCCGGACGCCAAGACCGAAGTCAGCGATACGGATGATGACGACTACATCATTGAGACCTATATCCGCGTCCCAGTCAGCACCATGCAGAAGCAGAATGTGGCCCCGGGAAGCGTCGGCCTTCTAGTGTTCGATGATGAGCCCGACTCGGAGCTGTTTTATGGGGAAGGCTCCGACAGCGAGAATGAGTGGGCTGAAGACGACGAAGATGAGAATGGTAAGCCAAGAGATGAAGATAATACCCCCCAAAGAGCCTCTGCTGACTTGGGATGAATAGCGGAGAACTACTATACTGCGGATTACCCCGATGATGAGGTGGCTTCAGATGATGAGTTCGGCCGGAATCCTTACTCGTTTAGAAACGGCAACGCTTCAGACCTAGAGGAGTACGATCTGGACAATGACGGAGATGACTCTGACAATGACTTGGCCGATAAGGATGGATTCAAGTCTTTCAGAGGACGAGACGGTCTAGTATCGAAGCATTTGTGAGCTGAGGATATCATCACGGACATGGACCGAAAAGGGGGCCTATGAATGTCACGACCTCCAGAATGATTACACAGCGAAAAGGTCACTCTACAGGTGGTGCTCTAGATTGTGGCTACTACCAAATAAACGACCCAAGAAGTCAATTGCTGCATCAACAGACACGGCGACTTCATTACTTCCAGAGGCCTGATATGGTTTTTTCTTCATGCGTATCATGAACGAAACATAGTGAGGTACAGCAATAGACGTATGATATTTGCAGAATAGTGGTGTAGTGTTTTGGGGGCTCGTGTAACCACTTACCGTTTGTTGCACATCGAATTCGGGAACGGTGGACGGACAAACCCCAGGAGTGTATCACGATTCCAGATGCTGAGTGTCTCGTTAACAGACTCCCTGGTGATGGTGATGTCCGTGTCCCCACTTCGGCTCAGGGGGTTACCCAGCCCGTCGGTAAAGGGCTGTTGGTTCTTCAGAGATGAGGAGAGATGGAGCCTCTTCTGGCAAATTTCCAAGGTCACGGGGACGGAAACGTATGCGGTTGGTTTTGTGCTGCGGGATGCAGCAGGCCCATTTGCCATTTCTTTGCATGGAATTCCTGCCTTGGATTCATTCTTAGGCTAGTGAAGTGCATCTAGTCTATGCATTGGAAAAGCTCGAGGTCAGGGGGTTTGTGTGTGTGTTATGTGGGTTCTTTGTCTGCCACTCGCTGGTTCGTTTGTAATGTGATGGTGATCTTACTTAAAGTCAGCAGCAACATGTTCGACAATATTTAGGCTGGGGAAGAAGACAACATGGCCAATAGGTCTGTTGGTTTCGCCAAATTTCTGAGATGTGCCTCAACAGGTTGGAAGTACGCCCTTGCGGAGCTTTGTTCGTTCGATGTCAGGGTACGCGAGATTGAGCCCGGTGGTATCACCGCGTGTGTCGAGTCGCTTTGAGCCGCGGGCAGTGTCTTCAACGAGGCTCATCGACTTCTTACTGGGGAAGACCCTTTCTCGCTCTCTCGCCACCCATCCTCCCTTCCTTCGCCCATTGGAGCGTCAAGGTTGTTGCCAGATGTGCATATCTCCCTGGCTAATTGGGTCTGGCTGCCTGCTTGCTCTATGCTGTCCCACTATGCTGCTGCCGCTGCTCTATCTCTCTTTCTCTCTTCACCCTCCTCCTTATGAATAGACACGGCTTCAGCCTAAAGCTGTCATTTGGTGGCACCTACCTTTAAACAAACAGCTGTACGTAGTAGGCGGCATCTAGACGCCCTGTAGACGAAGTAGCCAGTAACATCATCATCGTTCTATTTCTAACCGGCGGCGTCATGGGCCGACTCGTCGTTGTGTGGTATGCCACATAGAGTACTCCGTAACCTCCAGGGTTTTGGATGGTGGTGATGAATGGATCGCCGCAGTGTGATGAATGGGGCAGAAACAACCAAGAGAGCATTTGCTTTTACTTTCCAGCTGATACTTTCCTTTCTACCCATGTGTAATCCCTCGGATAGGGGACTGGAAGTTACTGTACAGCACTCGCGGCAGGCAGAGGCAGGCAGGCCCAGCACTTGGGTATGCCCACCGGTAAACCATGGGCAACCCTGTCTAGCGCAGACCCTGAGAGGAGAACAGATGCCGCCGAGAGGAAGTCCCCTTGACAAAGTACCGGGCCAAGCATCTCCGGGATCCAATATCTGACCATTTCAGCTGGAGCATGGAAGAGAGAGGGGAGGCCTTTATAGCAGCGACATCATCACGGTACTTCCTGCATTACATATATGCATACGATGTGTGTAGTATAGACGGTAAAGAGGTGGCTTGGAAGAAGAAAAAGAAGAGAAAAGAAATACGTAAAAGATCGTTCTATATCTCGCATGAGACTATGCAGTTCCTGATCGAGAGTGCAGGATCGTGGCTAATCGGTACGTGGCTTGCGGACGCACCAAAAAGCAAATCATTCACTTGGCCTCTTTTGCCTTTTCTTTTTCTTCCTCCCCCCATCCCTTCTCCTCCGCCAGGGAGTGTGCCCTTCTGGTCTACCGTTGTAGTAGAAATAGAAACGACACTAACACCCCGGATTCCAAGACCCTAGATCGAAAGGAGAGTAACCTACGATATAGCGACTATCGACACACCTCTGACCTTGCTTTCTTCTTCCAACTGCTAAGCTGCCTAATTGTGCGTAATGGGGAGGGTCCATTTCGAACCAATGAGTCCAAGGTTAAGTGCCTCTCATTCTCCCATCTGCGAATGGAAATGCCGATGGCCCCTGTTAGACAAACATGCTTCATTCCTTCTTCTGTTCCTCCAAGCCGACGACGTCTGGAAATAACAGGAGATGGTTTTCATTTGCAATACTTTTCTTATTCTTCTTGTTCCCGGATGACTTGATCTTGATTTTCATGGTAGTGACCACGACCGCCAGAACGGGTGAAACCTGCATGGAGAGAAAATAGGCCTCGAGACTTCGCACCTTCCTCGGCCAAAAACAATTCTATTATTGTTTCTGTTTTAGGTACTTATTGTAGAGACCGTACCTGCGTTGGTTTTGTCTCTCTGTGGACTTGACAGACGGCGTGTGGCTGATGTTAGGTTGTATAAGAAGCCACTTTAATTAAGTAGTTGGACTGTCTCGTTGCCGCTTCATAGGCTCAGCCCCTCCAGTCAGTCAGAATTGGTGATTAACGGGCGTCGTTGTTGTTGTTGTTGTTGTTGTTGTTGTTGTTGCCGCTGTTTGGGTGATTTGCAAAAGCCTACCGCGAACGTGGTAATCAGGCATGGGCATGCATGGGCTCGGCTGTAGGTGTGTAGGACACGCAAGTCTATCCTGTCTCTCTGCCTCTCTCCCTATCTTGGTAGTAACGGAGAAGCGGATCAGCAGTGTTGGCTCCTTGCGAAAATCCTATTTCAGAGAGGCAAAGGTTGAAAAAATAAAACCAAAATAAAAAAAATACAAAAGCAGTCGTAACATCGCGCAAGGAACCATGAAGGGGGGGAGAAAGAGGAGCAGGATCGAAACAAATGACGAAACAAGCGAGCGGATGAGAGAGAAAGCGCTTGCGCAAGCAAATGAGAAGCGGTCTATAACATGGTTGGGGAGATGTTTTCTACAGGCGCACAACAGGCCACGACCGCCGGTGCTGTCTTATTACTACATTTATACCATCAATCATATCATGGGCCGCGTTGGCGGCTGAAGGATGACCGTTGGCTTTTCCGTTGCAGTGCATAAGAATAAGAAGACATTATGCACGCGCGTGTCCTGGGCTTGTGTGTGTGGTTGGTTTGCATTTGGGGGAGGTCGCATGGGAGGCGATACTCAGGTACCTAAGAAGTAAGTACATGGCCCCAGCATGGCTCCTCTTGTTCAGCTTCTTTGATTCACCTAACTTCGCTTCTATGCGTTTCGGGTCGACAGATTGGGGATATTTTGCTGGTCTGCCTTGGACTCCCATGTATGAGCCCGGGCCGAGATAGCCCAGTCGGGCCACCTGCCCCCCTTCCAAACACGCAGCAGCTGATGGTTAACATGGCCCGAAAAAGCCTCGTAGGGTTTCTCTGGCGCCCTATGGGAGCGTCGTGTTGGGTCTGCTCAGAAACTTGTCTTGCAGAAGGGTGGGTGTGTGTGTTCGCTTATTCTTATATTCCGGGGGTGTTCCTCCATAAGGTCAAACGAAAGGAAATGCTTTTGGGGTTGGGCTTGGTCGCGTCCTCCTGGGATCGTCGAAGTAGTAGGGGGTGGGTGTGTAATAGCTACAGACAAGTGAAGACAGGGAGCTCCCTTCATCCTCTCTCTCTCTCTCTTTCTCTCTCTCTCTGTTTGGGGTAGGCCGAGTCGAGGGTGGTTTGCTGGAATGATCCTTCTACCCAGCAGCAAGGAAAGGACATGGATCCGGGTCGAAGTGTCAAGTTGGTTTTTGGAGGGGGCCGGACGATTGTGTTCTCTATTTGCCCTTTTGCCCCCCCTCAGGATCTATGCCTATCCGGGCCGGTACTCTCAGGCAGGACTTGGCCGTGCTCTATTCGCCTATTTGATTGGAATAACCCAGTCGAAGAACTTGGAACCTCCTTGCTTCAGGGAGTGACTAACTTGCGGTCCATATATCGGAATTTGTTGATGAGTTTCCCGGATCGCCTTAAGCTTGACCAGGGGGGGCAGTTCCAGGGCTCCCCCGGGGTACCAAGAGTGGCGATTGCCGCCTGCTTATGACTGTTCTGACTTGCCCGTGCGTTCTGGGACCAGGTCAACTGGACTGCTAACCGCTGCAGAGGCGCTGATGCGGGTAAGACTATGATTTTCCTGGCGCTCGTCAGTCTCATGGCTATCCCTTCTAGGAGGAAGGGAAGTAGTAGTTGTACGGAACGGTCTACCGCTGTCTGCTTTTGCACATTATTTTCACGTATTTGATGAATATGACCAGCCAACTAACTGTTCCTTGCGGAATCACTATTTTCTCCATTTCGCCTATTTCATAATTTCCAGGTGACCGTTATCTCCTTTCCTCCTGAACCAACGACGCCATGCTAGAAACCAGACAGAATTACCCATTCCTCTCAGATGTATTTCCTCATACATCGAGTGAGTTTTGTTTTAAAACTTGCGAAAAAAGAAGCGAAGAGAAGTATATCTGTAAAACCAACAGCCAGCCAACGAATGTTCAAGTGCTTGCCATACTCCTCCATAATCTCCAATAGTACAAGAAGTTCGTCATGATCCAGAAGCAATAGCTATGGATGCTTTTCATAAGTTCGGTTTCGTCGTTCCGACAGATATAGCGTCTGAGAAACCCGCCTAGCTGCCTAGCTAGAAGGATGCCGCGTTTGTAATTAAGTATAGACTCGAATGCGCTTAGTAGCAGCCAGATAGGGTAAAGTCGGAGAAGTTGCCGTCATCGGATGGGGATGGACAATGATGGCCCCTATAGGCTTAGGTGGACATCTCCATTTTCAGTCCCATTTGTCTGGTAGGTTGGGTTCGCTGTTGAGATTCATCTTTGGCCAGCCACTTCATCGGGGCACAGCAGGAGCACTCGTCCTTGCCTAAGTTCTCGACATAACACCCATTGTCGATGGCTCTCTGCTTGATGGCGTTTCGATCTTGGGTTCGTTGGTCCACTGCAAAGTCAAGTTAGCTTACTGAGATGTCCTAAACCGCCTTGGCCAAATGGGGTACATACGAAGCCGTAGTGCATCTTGTCTGTGTTCCTCAGATACCCAAGGGTAGACCACTGCCCATTCGGGATACAGATTCACAAAGTTGAAGAAGCCTTCCCTACGGTTCTTCTGGTCCCGTTTCTTGACGACCTCAAGCGCAATGTGCCCGTTCGGCATGCCTATGCACCTCTCTGTCTCTCGGTCGAGGTGAGGTAGCATCTTGTTCTGGCGATAAAAGGAGCCCTGTAAGCCTTGCCTGGTGCGCTCAAAGTCCGGATCTGTAAACATGGTGTCGAAGACTTCTTCAACCACATTCCAAGGCTTTTTCAGGTCTTCGAATTGGTAGCGGATCCAGCATGTCTGTTCCCATGGGTACGGTTTGTTGCAGTGGCTCTGGTTCTTTTGCTTCCGCCCGCAACCACCATCAGGTGGTGATGGTGGTGGTGGTGGTGGTGATAGGTGCCTCTGCTTCCTGACGCCGCCGTCGGCCACGTGCCTCAGTACATGGTAACGACCAAAGTCCGAGGTATGGCTATTGTAGTTGTTCTTTCTAAGATAGCGGGGTGGCTGATGTTCCATCGAGCACAAGGCAGAAATACGGCGGTTCAGCCCACGGCTGTATACGCGATGCCTGGGCTTCCGATGAAGAAGACGGCTTAGTTGCAGCCTTGACAGGGCTTCAGCTGCAACGGGGTCCGCATATTGATCAAAGAGAGGGCGTCTGGTGGTGTTGCGCCCGTCCTCAGTTACTGGCAAATCTGTCGAGCTCATCTTGCGTCGGCTATGCTGAGGCTCCATGTTGGGTGACAAACATGGCTGCTTTCCAGAGGAACCGAGCAGTTGAGCGGGACCAGGCAAGGAGATGCTCTTTTGCTCCGAGGAAACCAGCTGTAGTCCGTGTAGTGCGGAGCTCGGAAGCATCTGGGTTGGTGGTGGTGACTTGCGGTGGACTGCGTCTAACGGAAGGGCATAGAAATTCAACTCCGGGAGTTCTGACCTCCGACGTGGTGTACGGGGAGAGGAGGGCGCAGTCGATGCGGCGTCCGATTCAGTGTAGCAGGACTGTGACGATCCTGGGCATGTGGATGAGCTGTCCGAGAGATCGTGGAAGAGCGACGACGATCGTCTATACTTCCATTCTTGCATCGCACTGGATTCTTCGACTTTTTGCATAGCCTGGAGGGCCAGCGGACGCAGAGAAGAAGCTGAGTGCAGAGGCAGGTTTTGCATATTGGGATCTGTACTCATCATCGCCAAGTTGCTGTGGCACATAATCACCAAGTCGCAGATAAGTAGCTAGGATAGTCGATGAGGAAAGAGTCAGGCAGTAAACAGCATCAACACCGATGGCTGAGGTGAAGGATGACTAGTAAATCGGGGTATTTATGAACGTCAAGTGTGGCATGGTACGGAAGAGGGACAGAAGTGGAACAAATGGGTTGGCAGACCCCAGTGTCTAATATAGACTGCCAACAGTGTTACCGACGGGAAGGTTCACCTATGGAGAGGATGCGACTGGGCCTGGAGGGCAAGTCTGGCAAGCCTGACCAGGCAGGAAAATAAAGTAGGACGCCCGGGGGGTGCTGGCAGCACAATGACAGCGGCAAAGACTCTCCGCACTCCCAGGTTCGAGATCCGGCAGCAGTACGTACTTGAAGCAAGCAAAGGAAAAGAAGAAGAAAAAGGAAGAAAAAAATAATAATACATAGGGCATAACGATGATCTAAAAGCGTCGCAGCCTCTTTTTCAGGGAAGGTTGAGCCACTTTCTGCACCAGGAGCCCAAGGTAGAAAGGATGGCGCTGCCTCGAGGTTGTTGCGCGGAGTAATTGCCAGTAAAAGCAGCCCACAGTCGTGGGTACACCCAGCAGAGAGATGGCATTATACGCGAAGCGAGTAAGCATGTGCCAAACCCATGCATATTTACGCAAGGGGGGGGACCTTGGTGAAGGATATGAGACCCCTGTCTTGGACGGCACAGTCGACGTGATACATGCCACCCATGCAAGATATCGATAGCGGGCTACGCTTGTGTGTGGTTATCAATACCCTCCATGTACGTGATAGCCATGGTCATCATCTAGGATAGACGGCTATTGTTGTTGCATGGTCCTTAGCATCGTCCCTGACGTGCTCACTGCGCCCACGAAGATAGCCCCCTCCCCCTCCCTTCGCACCCAAGTATGAGAGAGAACAGAAGTTGGTACGGCATTGTTCTACCTTCACCGACCATGCCATCTCCGCATTTCGATTGCCAGGCAAGAATGCTTACACTGTGCAGATATCCTGGTCCTGCGAGGTGATGGCGACAGCCTATAGAAAGGCAGTCCGTGTTGGCGGTAACCAATAGGATTGCGTCTAGGCCTGGCGGAGCCCTGGTAGCCCGTCCAAAAAGGGGAGTAGTCATATGCGAGTTATATGGGTGCACGTCTTTAATGAGTAAGAAAACTGTAATAAGACGGGCCGGAGTTTTCTAGGGAAAATGTGCTGTTGGTTCGAGCCTGGGCAGGAGAGGGACAACTCACCTCCCCATGAGCCTTGTTGCCAGCCCCCCCCCCCGCGAAGAGACCCGGGCGGTAAGTCATTCAATCCGGACCGTGGCTCATTTCGCAATTTGCTGCCCGACAGCGTCTAAGCCCTGGAATATGTGCAACCAACTGAACCCCAACGTTGAACCACGACGTAAAGCGCGCGGCAAGGGCACCACCATAAGCGCAGCCGACAGGGGGTTATTGGTCGGCAGAAGTGAGGAGGTCTAGATTTGGCCAGGACTCGGCCCGAGCTGACGGGAGGTCGACGGGAGGCTGGTCCAATTTCGGTTCCTCTTACCCCCCCCCGCCCCTCCCCTCCCCCTCTCGTGTCTCACTCACTCACCTTGTCACTTGTCATCGCCCGTCTTCTTTCTCACCCCTCCCCCTTCACACCCCCATCCCAATGAAGATTATCTGCAGCCCAGCAGAATCCGGTTAGGCATACTTTCCAGGGTGAAGACGCCCTCTGCCCAGTTTCTGACAAGTCGTAGAATTAATCAACGTCCCGCCGCCTAAGAGCATACCTGCCTTATGTGGAGGAGGTACTGCACTCAAGGTATGTGACGACGATGGATCGATCATCAAATCCCGCCAGCCGCTGGCGGGGAAGGGGAAAAAAAAGCAATGTTTCGAGATGGGGAGATACCCGGCGACCGGTGAATGCGCCCCCAAACCTTTGTGGTTGCGCTTCTAGTCGTGAAGCGAAGGCTGATCCCACTCCATGTATGCATGTTGTTGGCCTTCCACCCTCTTCCATAAAGTAGGTCTCAATGTACCCCATATCTCATCGAAATCATCAGTAGGCGTCGGGTAGGTAACACATACCTGCGTTACCGCCCCCTCACAAGGTCCACTCCGAGCCTCATTGATCTATCATCAGATAACACAGCATCTAAAGTTGACGTCGTCATCTCGATGCCGTCATCTTATCGTCACAAGACCGACTGTTGGCCAGTGGCCGTCAGCTCCTAAAACCAAAAGGCCCGCAGAAGGAAAATATGTAGAAAGAGAACGCCACCGGAGGAATAGTACTCGAAACGGCATGAAATCACGGGGTACATACTTAAAAAGTATTTACTTACTTACAGTCAGTTAGGATTGGGATGCCGGCCTGGCTGCGGTCCCATTATGAAATCATGTTTGCTTCTGTTCCCATCTCATGAGATGGATCTCGTGTGTTACTAGACCGAGAGTGCCTCTCGACTCGATCCAGGGCTGGAACAAAGCCGTCAAGGATGGGGTAGCGCGCCAAAAGAAATACCGAAACTTGTACTGCAGCCCCGCAGAGTAAAGTAAGAAGTAGGTAGGACAGGATGACCTGCAGCTTGTGGCAGACTGCCGCATCGTCAGCCACGAGCGATCAGGTGCCCGTTCCCACGCAGTCAGTCGACCAGGCTTTTCACCTCGTACTCAATGCGAGCGCTTTGCCACGAGCAGAGGAGATCGATCGACCGACCGCCTGTGTATATGGGAGCGGGCATGGCGCGGCTGCCCAACTGACCATCATCGTCATCGGCAACATGCATCATCATATATATGATTTGACCGACGAGAAAGATGATCTGCTATGCAAGCTTGACGAGCCCGTTATGATTATCTGGTGCAGGATCGGACCTACTAACTCATCGCTTCACCGCTCGAGTTCTCCTCACCAAGGTGTTGGCTCTATTGTAATTGTAGATGCGGATGTATAAGGATGAAGATATCCTCAGCTGGAATGAGAGGGAAACTAGTCCCTGGTGGCTGCATTGTCTTGAAAGCCCATCTGCGCCATGTCATAATACGCATAACACGATTGGTATTGTGGCAAGCTATCGATTGACCACTAGGTTTCTTGGGCTGTACGAGAACACCTCAAGCCACCCCGCCTTCCCGAAAAGGAGGCTCTTGCACTTGTATGACTCTCGAGATCTCAGCATGCTGGCGTAAGTCCGTTGCTGAAGCTACGCCTAAATTGAGAACGCCGCTCGGAGAATTATCACGGCTCTCTTGATTTCCGTCTCTCGTCGGTGACGCCACCAAAGTCCGGGGCAGGAACAACACCCCTCCCCTATGTCGTGTTTAGCACCTATAGCTTGGATTTGCCGTTGTCTGCACTATGGGGCTGGCTGCTACTGTCCTGTTTCTCAATGGTGATACCGAGCCCAGCACGGGCACCATCAAGCGTCCCGCTACCAAGCGACACGAACGACTCATCGCCCGAGAATTTCCTGGTGAGTACGTTAGAGGGACCCCAATCATTGGACAGTGTGGTGCAAAATAAAGTCTGTATGAGTAGACAATAAATAAATACTTACCACCCTCGTTCTTCGCCCCCTCGGAGGAAAGAGCAATCCGCATCTGCCTCGCAGTCCCAGCCACCGCATACACCATATCCATCAGCCCAGCTCGCGTTTCGATTGGTGCTCTGGGTCGATTCGTGGAAGGCTTTGCTGGGAGTGTGAGGTACCTCCGGCTTTGCTGCTGCTCTAGTCGATGCCTACGTACGACCATGTTAGCCAGGATGCTTCCCCAGACCAGTCCAGATCGTGGACTCGTAAATCGCCCATGCAAATGGCCCGAAGAGTACCAGGGCGGAGGGGGGTTTATATATATGTTTAGACATACCCTTCGCCGTCGATAGACACTGAGCCCGCAAGTGAAAGCTTTGAAGTCCTCCTCTTCGACACTGGGCGGCATGCGCCCCGTCAATACCCGTCCCATGGCTATCATGACGGCGGCGTGGGTGTTCAAGACGATCGCCTTGGCACCCTCGTTATCGCTCTGTTCTATGATGGTTTTTATCGCGGCCGCGACCCGCTCGTGCAGCTGTGCTATTGACTCGCCAGACCGAGGGGGGATCACGCGGGACGTGTAGCTTCTATCGATAGAGGCGAAAAGCGTCTCCAGCTCTTCCAGGGGCGCAGACGTAGGATGCTCCCAGGGTGCAAGCCCATACCACTCGCTGATTCCTGCCTCTACTCGGATCCCCCTGACAAGTTGGATTGTGGGCGCTGCCCGTCACCTACAGCAGCACCCTTTAGTTTTGCCACAAAGGGGGATATTGTCTGCAGGCAACGATAATAGGGGCTAGAATAGACCTGATCTATTGGCGGATCAACCTGGAGCAAGTGGTGAGCCAGGTCATTGGCCTGATCAACGCCATAAGAGGTTAGGGGAGGATCGGTTGGTAATCCAGTGGGAGACCGTATCGCCAATGAGTATGTCCCGGTGGCCGGGTCAACGTTGAAAGCCGGACGAAACTGACAAAATAGTCAGCTCTCCTGATAATAAGACATCGGGAGGTGTTTATGAGTAAAGCAGGTAGCTTTTCAGCTGGCTGAAAGAACAGATGCATCCGGAATGAACTCTAAAATCCCATCATCTTACCCCATGCCGGGTCACGTAGATGACCTCTAAAGCCATTCGAGGAGGAAAATAAGGTGGTCTGAGGAGGCAAGCCGGAAAACACCCTTCAACGAAGCCGCTGAACTTTGTTGCCAATGTCAGTTTCGAGAAGCCAGAGTAGAATACGCGTAGTGAGCGGAAAAGGCTTGCGGCAAGCCTGGGAGTCGCTGTGGTTGCGCTATGAACTCGACTAACATCGTTGGGGACAGGAGGAGCACCTTGTGATTTCAATCAGGAAGAAAGCCCTAGTGCTTTGTGTGGTGGTCTGATAGATGTTGACGTCCCGGATGCTGACGGTGGCAAGTGATGATATCGAGCACAAGCATGAGATAACATGCAGTCCATCTAATCTCGAATGGAGCGGAGTGGCCTTCGCATCACGGAAATGAAGAAGTTCGTTTAGAAGTGGATCACGTGAATGGATAACTTCTAAGGGGTACTGGTTAAGAAGTAAGTACCTGCGGAGTACCTACCTCTTTAAGTGAGTAAGAAGTAAGTACTTGCTTAACATATAGGGATCGGACCTCGGCTCCGCTGAACCAATCAAGTAGCATCTCTGAATCCGCATGTAGTAAGTCGTATCGAATCCCACTACTCCGTACTACGAGACGACACGACACGACACGACACAGCAGCAGGAGACGGCAAGATACCATGTGTTACCGGCCATGATGGCCGTCGTAAGAGCAATCTAATTCTCCAAAGCTACTCTGGAATACCTAACCCTGAAAAGACCCGCGCAAATCGTCTGGAGAGAGAATGAGTAAATCCTGAAACTGCCTCTTATACATGATAACTCCATGCGTAACGCTCGTCAAAAAACGAATAACATAAAAGAAATCCCACGAATACAGAGAACCGTCCGGTGTATGGTGTTCGCGCCGTTGCGCCATGAATCAACCTAAAAGCAGAGCTACCTACCCTCCAGTCTACCCGCTTCACATGATAGCACAAGATGATGCCATTGTCCTTGCGCGCCGCCGTCCAGCACCGGCGCCTTCCTCGTCCGCATGCAACTGTTGGGCCTCCCGAGCCCTGCGTCTCCTCCGGCGGATGCCCGCGCCAGTCGCACCGGCCTCCTCAATAGCCTGCATGTAGTCCACCCATTTTCGTTCCAACCTGCCGGCAGCGAGGAAATCGCCTCGCAGGACCCTCTGTGTGTGCTGGTCTACAGTCTGTTGCCAGCTATACAAGCACTTTAGACCGACAATCTCGGTCGGGTAGGTTGGCGTGGTCCCAGAAGGCTGACGAATCTCGGCGTTCCAAGACAGTACCTCCCGGATGCCAGTCCAACTTACCAGTGAACAGTCGTAGACAACCAAGCGCAGACCAACATAAGGCCGAGCCTCACAGGCCGACGAACGAGCAGCACGAGATCGAACCATGGCGGAAGCCTCTGCAAGTACAAGATCGCCGATACGGGTATTGTCCATCTCGACATTCTTGAGGCTGGTACAGTTCTTGATGACTGGTATCATGCCCGTATCGCTGATGTTCTCGCAGTAGCCAACTGACAGGTGCTCGAGCTTTGGCGCACATGGGGCTTTCGCCAGATGCTTGGAAAGAAAGCCGTTCGTAAGTTCGGCCAGATCCTCCAGCTCAAGATGGGTAAGGCGCGGGGTGCTGGCCACAATAGGCTCAAGTGCGGAGTCTGTTATAGCACTGCAGCCGCTGAGTCGCAGCCCTTCGAGATCTGGTATGAGATGGGCCAGTGCTTCAACACCGTGGTTGGTCAAGCTCCTGCAGCGACTCAAGTCCAAGTGACGCAGCTTCCTAGCCGGTACAATCGGTCTGTCCGTGAGTATATCCACAGGAGGTCTAACGCCATGAAGCATGGTTCGAAGTGCCTCGTCATTCAGCTCCGTACAGCCACTCAAGACGAGACGCTCGAGGTTGTTCGTTTCAAAAAGGGCCTTGGCAACTTCTAGGTTATCGAACCCCCTAATCTCCCCAGCACGTAGATCTCGAAGCTTGGGGCAGCCGAGGACAACCATTCTGATGCCCTTGGCGTCCATTGACTTGCACCAGGACACATTGAAAGTCTCCAGTTGCGGGCAGTGCTGGGAGATGATTTTGCAGGTACTGTTGCTCACTGCAGGTAGGCCGGTGAGGTTGAGATTTGTAAGCCGTTGGTTGGTCTTGATCAGAGAATGCAAAGTGGCACTTGGAAAGTTACGACAGCCTTCAAGAGTTGCATTGATCAGGTTCTGGCATGCCTTGACAACAACCTCCGCCTTCCGGGAGTGCTCAACTTGGACACAGCCTCTCAGGTTGAGATCTTTGATGAACGGACCGGCGGCAGCGATGATTTTAACCAAAGACTCGGCAGGGATGTCTTTGTAGAAGTTGGTAGCGTCCAAGTTGGTCCACAACTGACCGTCAAAACAATACCCATGGAACTCCTTATTAAGTCTAGACATTCGAACGAGCTCTTTTGGTTCCAGGTAAGACAATATGTGCACACGTATCTCGTCGGGCATATTGGCCCAGAAATCGTAGGGCGGCTTTCGCGTAGTGCGGGAGCGGGCCGTGACGATGTCGGCAGGCAATGCGACGGAGCCTGGTGTCAGACACGGCGAAGATCCATGTGCAAGTTTTCGCACGGCAAGGCGTGTCTCGTATTCCTCGAAGTTGGGGAATTCGGTCGTCGGTGTGCCAGGCGAGGTATGGGCCAGGTACGCAGGAGACGCCGTCCCCGGTGTATACTGAGCAAACGGCGAGTTTCCTGAGAGACTGACACAAGACAAGCTGCCCCGGGTGGCATAGGGCGAGTGAGATGAGCGAGAGCGTTTCAACTGGTGCAACGAAGAAGACGAAGAGATACGCTGAATCTCTCTCAGTAGCCGCTGACGACGCTTTCCTTTGATAGGACCCTCGGTTTGAGGTACAACTGGTGATTCTACATCCACCAATTCTTGACCCAGGGTTGGCGAGGTATGCGTATCTGCCGAGATATCCGCCATAGCTGCAGGGTCAAAGAGAAGGGGGCACAGTAATGTAGCAAAAATAAGGCGCACAATGCAATTTTCAACGACAGAATCAACCAAACAAGCCCTTTCACAACAGCATTCCTTCCTGGATTGGCAGCAGTAGATGCTGTTGTTGGTAGGACAGACTCAGAAGGGGTCGGGTTGAAAGCGGGGCGGACGAGTATTTGGAGAGCGAGCGAGTCTAAAAGTGAATGCCTGACGTTTACGAAAGAGTCAAAAGCTGACGGTTTCTTCCAGCGCTGTCCCGGTTAGGTTTATAGACGCAGGAGAATATCCTGGAATATCTAGATAAAAGTAGAATGATCGAGGGGGGCGTTCTATCAGGTAAGATAGGATGGACAAAGTCGGGGGGGGGTTTGAGACTTGTATAAACTAGAGGCTGAGAAGTCCGACGAGGCGAGGTGCATGTGGAGCGTGGGAAAGACAGCTAGCAGTAGCAAATGGCTATATGGCAGGCAGTTGAACCGTTTGAAAAGACCTCAAAACTGCTCCACTGGTTGAGGGATAGGGAGAGAGCTGTCTGTCTCTGTCTCTGGCTCTGGCTCTGGCTCGTGTTGGGTCCGGTGTCGTCGCTACTGTGTTAGTATTTGACTCGGTCGGATCGAATGCGCAGGTCGGCACGTTTCCAGCGAGTCAGCCCGGTTATATGTACGAATGAGTGAGCAAGCGAGTAGATGGGTTCGAGATAAGCCTTTTCGTACACCCAGAACAAACCTAGGTGCGTTGCTAAGGTTAAGCGTTATCAGCGATTGATTCTCAAGATGCAATGGGTTGGTTCATCACGAGAAGCATGTAATCAACATGGGAATGTTTAGGAAGACACCAAGTCAAGGCTCCATTTCTGCCCATCTGACCACGCAGTTCAGACGGGAAAGATCCAACCATCCAGAACTTCAGGCGTTATCGTGGAGAAAACAAGCAAGAGATCCAATAGAGGGGCAGCCGAAGAGGGACAGTAATGGTGGGGGAGTGAGCATCCAGAATCGAGACCCTTGTTTTTTTCTTCGTGAGAGGGGGAGCCAGAAGGTGGACAGGGGAGGGATGATTCCATGCATGGCGTGTGTGTGTCTCTCTCTTGGCGCTTCTCGCCCTCCACACCATCCACACCTCCATCGTTTGAGCTTGACCTGCCCAGCCCAGCGACCGACCCGGCTGGCTAATCCTAATCCCTATCCAGCTACAGTTTTTGTCCAGCTGAGAGGCGGGTGGCATTTGTTCAGATGGTCATAAGGTACGTGTGACGGTGTGGTCATCGAATGTCTGTATCTCCTGCTCTTATCAAACCATCCGCGTGCGGCCTTGTCATCTGGACATCTTAGCCTGCACATACTCCATACTGTGCCAGAGGAAACAGTAAGTACTACGCACGTCCAAGCATTCATCAAGGCCCCGCCAAGCTACGACTATTATGTATGCTTGCCTTGCTTGCTTAACTTGCAGGCCCAGAACCCTGATTCTTCTACCTACGAGTACTTCCGCGACGGCCCTGCTTATGCTTAGCTGGACCCCCGGGTCGCGACACCCAACAAGGCTGGTTGGTCACCTCCCCATCATGTAGGTGGCCTGGAAGGCCTCAACTATTGTTGCTTCCGACGGCAGCTCGAAGCACCAGAATTGATTTGTGGGACTTTTGTGCAGTTGGCTGCAGAAAGGCCACAATGGGGGGGGCCCTTCGTACAGACGCGCTACCGTAGGCCAAGGGGTTCGAGCCTATGAGACCTACTTCTTGAGCAAGCCACATTTTCCTTTGCCCTCCCTATCCGAGACTACGACTATGCTAGGTACAAGTGATATGCACCAAGGGCCAGCTGCTACTGACAACAAGCAAGCCCACCCCATATACACCATCGTCTTCGGTCTCGAGGTTTACTTTGACTGCTGAGCTGCCGGACTGAAGCATCATTAAACAGACCGCGCGTGCAATCAGTGGAGGCTGTTGCAGAAAAGGCCGGGGCAACAAAAGCCCCCCTCCCCCCTCCCCCTCCCCCCACCTCCATCCCCCCATCCCTCCATCCCTCCCAGCTAGCTCCATTCAGTCAGCAGGGGTCTACTACTACTATCCATCTGAAAAGGCATTCCCGGGCGGTCAACAAAGGTCAGCTACTCGTATGCAGGTGTTTTGCATCCCCATTTCATATCACATTGCTCGCAGTAGTTATACTCGCTGATATACTGGTAGTGTAACCTTGACCGGTGTGCGTGTCCCATGTGTAAGCCCACTGATGACTAGATCGCATAGTCACCGGCCCGAGCGGCAGAGTTCTTTCACTCCAGAGGCGGTTGTCTAGTTCAACTTCTATGCTGGGGCAGAGTATCATTCACGATCCCTAGTCCAGCAAGCCCCAGACTAAGCAGTATGGCGGCGGGCCTTTCGATAAAGGGGCTTGAGGGCTACGTGACAGTATATCCAGCCAACCACTAAGGATAATATGCCTTTAGTTTCCTGCTACCTACGAGTACCCAAGGCTGTCGCGCCGTTTTGTACTTGGATGACTCGTAACCATGACAGGTGGGTTTGGCAGGTAGATAGATATTGCATACCTTTCGGGTAGCCTTAGCTCGCTCGTACTGAATATAAACACAGTTTGATACCGGCACTGAGAAGACGTAGATGCCCTTGAAAGACGGGCCCTTTGGTTGAATGATCAAAGGACGATAGGTAAATTGAACTGTCTCGAGCACTCGATCCTGGTCCGTCTTGCAAGGTCAAACTCGCAGAAAGTTGGCCCCGGTAGCATGCCACAGCAAAATACTGACTGATTGGTTACAGACGTTTTCCGGATGGCCGTATCCGATTTGACCGAGAAGGGCATGCTATATATTATAGATACTTGTTCAGGGAACAGGTGACATGGCGTGCCCCGGGTCCTAATATACTACCGAATACGCCCAGATCGTCGTTGCGATAAGGACAGGAGGGATGAGTCTATTGACGTACTACTCCAGCGAAGTATATGGTCATGATAAAGACAAATACAGCTTGTATCAAATCCTTTTTTGACAAAAACGAACTACCTGAAGTTCTCACTAGAGGAGCGATATTGAATTTCGTAACCGAACTGTGACCATTTTCCTGTGTCAACTAATACCCTCAGAGATTAAGCACATATAACGAAGTACATATTTGACCCCGAGCGGCATCAAAAGGCCAATTGTTACTTACCTACCTCCTAGGTGAATTGTAGGCCGCTGACACTATAGCAAGTTATGATTCCAGGTCATTCGAACTCGATCTTTTCTCGATTCCGTAGTTCATTGCCTTCGTATATGCTGTCGATGTCCACACGCGATTCGAAGTGTTCGAGACAGCAATGTTGGTAACGGGCTACTATTGTTCTAAGCACTTGCCCATGATCAAGCATCAACCAACCGGTCATCTACTACAACAACCAGTCAGGGCTTTGTGGTCGACGAGCACCCATCCCATCCAATACCCAGCGATGGCGATTTATCTCGATCATAAGACTTGCGAAGATCTATTGCGCGAAGTAAGTGACTTAGTCACATGTACGACACTGACATCGGGACAACCCCGCCAATCAAAGACCAGCTTGGATAGATAAAAGCGCATGCTGCGGCATGCTGTCAGTCCTGGACTGCTGCTGGTCCTCCACATCCAGCTAATTCGGACAGCTCCCGAGCTTCTATGATGCTCACTTGCACAACTTGATCTGTGTTTAGAAACGTTGCCGCCTATCAAACTCGAACATAATGCAGCTGTGCACAAACAATCTTTTCGCGGTCAAATCATAACAGCTCTGCATCTTTACAATGATGTACTGCTGCATTCTCCTAGTACTAAAATAGCTTGACCTAATACTTATAATCCATGTACTCCATAGTTCTACCCCCAAAAAGCGCCTGCGGCGCGAGTCTTGGCACGTTTTCGAGAAGGGATCTCAGTGGGGAATATAAGGCCGCTTAACCCCCCCCTACTTACACGTCGTACGACGTAGCAGCGCAACTTGCGAAGCGGGTCTAGTAGAAGACCATACCGAAGAGAATGAGTGCCTCTCTACAGTGTGACATCATAACACACAATGACTGCTTTTGATTCTCGGTTGGATGATGCTGCTGTCGGTGAAGCAGCAATAGAAGCATGCCGTGAATGGATATATATCTACATGTAGCTCGATGCATCTGGCTTTGCTTGTTGTCCTGAAACCACCTACATACCTAAGGTATATATATACTGCAATCATACATGACCTAACCTACAGGGCCTAAAAGTGTTTTCTGGGGCAAATTTCTAGATGCCTGATGCAGACGCACACTGCAAAGCCTTCAATTCCACATCTTATTCTTCGTATTTCCCAAGCCTCATTTCCCCCACTGAGACGGAAGACTGCCAAATAGTACGATAAACAAGACAAGACCTTGTTTGGTTGGGTTCTTGAGAGGTCCCCGTTACGCTGGGCGCCTCCCGTTAACTCTCGTTGCAAGAGACCACATCATCCATGCTGGATAAAACATTGTCCGCAACTTCTAAATACAGAAGCACTGGCGTTCATTTTTTCATGGTACAAGATGCGGCTCTAGCCGTGTTGTTCAACCCGAGATCTTTGGACAGTGGACTAATGCTAACTCCTACCACGTGCACGCCCAACAGCGGTTGGCTGTATGAGACGGAAGAGAGTTTTCGGAAAGCCGGCACCTTGCCATCTTTTTACTTTGCGAGGCAAAGCAAATACACGTACAAACAAGCCGATGCAAAGAAGAAGCCAAGTCTACCAAGAAAGAACATGATCCGCTATCCTAGACCGTCTTCTGCTTAGGGATTGGACCGGAAAACCCTGACCTAGTAAGTGAGTGAGTTTGAGGAAAAGGTTCCGCACGTTACCCTACTGTTGGTAAAGCAACATGTATCATGAAGCAGTTTAAACACCTGACTAACATGACGAAGACACAACCATAGCCCCGACAGCAAATCTTTACTCCTCGCGACCTCTTATGAGACAAAGAAAACCACGTCAAACCAACAACCTCGAAATACATCCTTATCACTCTCCATCGGGTCTGTGGGCATAAAGCATATACATACTTACTTTATGCACTTAGACAAGGTATCTACCCTCGATACGGGCTCGTCGTCTTTTCTTCCTCTCTCTCTTGGCCCAGTGCCAAATTCACCTCTCTTTTTCTTTAATCACCTGGCTGGACCTCGGACTGACTCCATTCCTGGACTACTTTCTTAAGTACTTTAGCTCGAGAACTCTTTTAAACTTGTACGACAACACAGCCAGCCCATTCCTCAAGGCTTCCATCGCTGGCACCCGACCACTAAAAGGAAGGTTACCTGCCTAACCTAAGTACCTAACCTAACCTTAACCTACCTGGCTTACCCCGCGCATACGACGCCCATTATCCAGTAGCCGCCTCTTCTCTCTCGTCAGTGCTGCATCCGCCTGTCTTGCACGGACTGGACCAAATCTGCCTGCCCATTGTCGTTTTCTCGAGGCCTGGATTGGATCGATTCCTAATCTTCATCGACCATTCCTCCTCCTTGGGAATAAAAAAAAAGAGATAAACACTTGGCTCTCCGCTCGCTTTTCCCTTTGAGCTTCCACGCGGCCCTCCTCATAATCTTTATTTTTGCGATCAATTATGAAACATTTTCATGGGGGGAACCAGGGACACGGTGAGTTTTGGAATCGTTGCGACTCCAGACCTACAAACTCCCAACACCACCCTCAACCTTGCTTTCGGCGACTGCGAATCTCAGCACTGGTCCCAGCACCCTCCATAAGGAACTTTGCCTTTCTTCGCAATTTTTAGGAATGGGAACTGATGGAAATGGTTCGATCAAAGGCGCCGACTCCGACGACAAGCCTCACGATGGAGAGCCACAACGCGGCCGCGGCCGCAACAAGCTCTCGCCTACTTTGCAGATCCCCAAAAACCGAAGCACCGGAAACCTCACTGTCGTTTCCGAAGATGAGGAGTCCCTCGAGAGACAGCAGATTCAGTCGACCTCGAGAGTACGCTTTTCGTTCGACGCGGGATCAGTATCTAGTGCAGACTATGACTCGGTCACAAGGTGCGAAAACGTCCCCATCCCCCCTCCAACTTCATTGTTACTGCCGCCTTTCCGAACGAGTATTCCCCGAGCTTGACTCTCCCCGAAGCACACCGTACCGTACATTGTACACTTGAGTGGCAGATATGTACCTGCTGGCTCAGCTGTGTTAGCCGTCTGTACACCGTTCTTTCACCACTTGGGATACATCACATGCACCAAGTCCCTTGCCTGCATTTGCTTACGTTGGTCACATTCCGCGCCTTGCACAGCCCTTGCCTTACGCACCTAGCCATACCAAGGCCCCATAGACAGAAATAAATATATCTTTTCACGAATGTTGTATTGATGGTTTGCGAGTATAGGTCTTCCGTCATAACAGACCACGATCATGGCCTCGGTCTATCCGGTCTGCGACGCATCCGTCAGCACCATCCCATGCGTACTCCCACCTTGCCCTCCTCTGCTGCATCATCCCGAAGTCCCTCCACTGGCATTCCCAGATCGTCGTCTATGATCTCGATGCCTTCAGGCGGTAACTCGACATCCCTATCATCCGGCCCGGCCTCTCCTAGCTTCACCGAGGATCTCTCGCGCTTCCCATCCGAATCGTTGCACTCTTTTTCGTTTGCACACCAGTCCGAGGACTTCATTCATAATCGCCAGAATGTCCTGAAGCGGTCGATAGAGTTCATGAGAGATAAGATGGGATGGGCCGCAGCTTCAAATGCTGCAATGGCGAGTGCGCAGGCTAGGTTAACCGGCGATGTAGAGACGCAAAGCATGCTCGATCTGCTGGCAAAAGCACAGCTGGTAGGTGCCGGTAACCTACCGAACTCGGAGTCAACTTTCGTACCCGGACCTTTGACTGGACCTCCTGATGTGTCCGGGCAGAACGTGTTTGACAAGGAATTCATTCCCAGAACTAGCAGTCCCGACTCATACGCAACCCCATTGGTGTCCCCTTCTAATTCAAGAGTTCGTGCTGAGGAACCGAGAGCGGAAACACTTGCCAAAGCAAAGGACGAACAGACCCCTAAACAGCTAGCTACGCTGAAGGACCAGGCAGACTCCGAGGCTTCGTCTCGTACTCCTACCAACGAAAGTGCGACTACCGCGACCACCGCAACCACTGCCACCACTGCCACCACTGCAAAGACTTCGCCGCCATGCTCGAGAAAGCCTAGCCTGAGACGAACCTACACAGACGTGGCTCCTGTCTCGATGCAACAAAAGCTGATGGATGCAATGGCTCAGCCGTTTGTGCCTGGTCAGGCTGGGTCGACAATATCAGCATATCCCGAGGCGCTACTATCTCCGGCACTCTCGGCACAGCATAATTTTAATAGTCCTCCAGGTCTTGGCTCTGCGGTACATGGACATTCTACAAGATGGGTTCCTGCTGCACAGGCCATTTTCACCACCGAATCGAAGCCTCCTTGGACTATCGTAGCTGCCAACGACTTAGCTTGTCTTGTATTCGGTGTCACCAAAGCTGAAGTTCGGAAGATGGGCATCCTGGAAGTTGTGCAAGAGGAGAGGCGGGCCTGGCTAGAAAGCAAACTTTCGCATGCTGAACCTGAGGTGCCCAAAGCCCCGACTCCTCAGGTAACTGCTACACTATCACCGCCTGCAAATGGATCTGGGTTATTAGGGGGCGTGGTGGTATTACTGCACAGTTACTGAGTAAGCCCAACTCAAGATCGCAACCGCCGAAAGCCCCAGTGCGCCGGGCACAAACTGTTCACAGCGGAGATACGACGCCGTCCAAGCCACGCGTTGACAATAACCACGGCCCCGCGAAGTCGAGGGGCGTTCTCTTGTGCGGTGATGTAGTGCCAATTCAAAAACGAAACGGCGCAACCGGATCAGCAAGTCTCTGGGTGAAGGAAAAGAGAGTGGGGTTGATCTGGGTTCTTGAAGAGATACACGAGGACGTTGCGTTCTTGACTTTGGACGAGGAGGCTATTGTCATCAAGATCAGGGGTGAGACAGGACCTCTCTTTGGTGATGAGATGCTACAACCTGGCATGGACGTGGGGAAGCTTATACCCCGAATACCCCGCCAGGGGATCGATCCTCGCTACGGAGCCATTGACTATGCGCAAGTCGCGAAGCATAAATATTTCACTTGCCGTAATAGTGGCCTGGCCAATATTCCGGCGACAGTCGTCCAGACCAGAGGCGAGACGGAACTGCGTGTATCAAGTTTTCCTCATATTGCCGGTATTGTGGTTGTGGAGCCGGATGAGATGAAGATCAAGAGCTCAAATTCGGTCTTCTGTGGTGCTCTTTTCGGCTACGAGAGATCAGAGGGCCTTCCCATCAACACACTAATTCCCGATTTCGACAGAATCGTCACAATACTAATCGAGCAAGAAGGTGTCGACTTGCACGATGGTATCGTGATACCTGAGCATAGTTTCCGAAAAGCAGCTGCATTCCACGCTGTTCGAGATGGGCGGCCTGATGCCGCGACCAATTTCCTCAACCCCGAAGGGCTGCCAGCCAAGCACAGGGATGGGACATCACTCAAGATCGACGTCCAGATGCGAGTCGTCAAAAGCGAGAAACGATCCGGTCACGAGAGTGGTGCGAGTGATGACGAGTCTTCTCCGATAGAGGAAACCATAAACGCACACGGTCCGGAGATAGTGTATGCATTATGGATAACTTATTCCCGACACCTCCATGCGCCGAGGACGACTGCTACCGCAGCTGGCTCACCAGTAGTTTTATCTGGCACAGCAACACCACTGCATCAGCCCTCGCCCGGGCAGACAATGGCGCCGACACCACAGGACGTAGGTTCTGATTCCGACGAGCCTCGCAAATCCTCTACGGCTGCACTATTGGCGCAACAACTCAAGGAGGTTGCGAAGAGCGCGGCGGCCAAGATCACAGGCACTGCGAAAACAGAGCAGCCGACGACGCCCGTGCCAGAAGTCGTCGAACCCCACACAGGCAAGAAATCAATCGACGATTTCGTCATCCTGGAGGAAATGGGACAGGGCGCTTATGGCCAGGTCAAACTGGCCCGGTACAAGTATGGGGACGGCCGAAAAGTCGTATTGAAATATGTCACCAAGCGGCGTATTCTTGTCGACACCTGGACTAGAGATCGACGCCTGGGCACAGTGCCTCTAGAGATCCACGTCTTAGATTACCTTCGCAGGGACGGACTCAAGCATCCCAACATCCAGGAGATGGAAGACTTCTTTGAGGACGACACCAACTACTACATCGAAATGGTGCCTCATGGGTTGCCAGGAATGGACCTCTTCGACTATATTGAGCTGCGTGCCAATATGGAAGAGGACGAGTGCCGCAGCATCTTTACTCAGGTGGCCAGAGCTATCCACCACCTTCACATCAAGGCCAAGGTTGTGCATCGCGATATCAAAGACGAGAATGTGATATTGGATGGCGAGGGTCATATCAAGCTCATCGACTTCGGCAGTGCAGCATACATCAAGAGTGGGCCATTCGATGTTTTCGTAGGCACCATAGGTACATCAGCTCTGGACCCCCCCTTTGGATACTCAGACGTGTACTAATCAGCTCGCAGATTATGCGGCACCCGAAGTCCTGGCAGGTAAACCCTATGGTGGAAAAGAACAAGATGTTTGGGCTCTTGGTATTCTTCTCTACACCATCATCTATAAGGAGAACCCGTTTTACAGCATTGATGAGATCATGGATCGCGATCTGCGGGTTCCCTACACAATCAGTGACGACAGCATTGATCTCATCCGGTGCATGCTCAACCGAGACGTCTCACAGCGTTACGATATCACGCAGGTACTTGACCACCCTTGGTGTCAGCAAATGAAGGAATAGACGACGAGCCCCGGAGCAAAGAGGCTTTGGAGACTGGGGGATATTTGGTGGGAAAGGACAACAAAGGTGCAAGGACCTAGGGCGCTTGAGGTGCTTGATTTGACGATGATACCCCTGAAAGACCGCTTTTAGGTTTTCAGTGCTTTGGTGCGATGGACGGTTCTGCAGATTTATGAGCTAAAGCATATTACTCGGCGCAGTGAGTTGGGAGACTAACGCGGGCAAGAAGCGGGCACGAAGCGGGCAAGTGAGCATTTTTACAACGGCGCCGATGTTTCTCAAGAATGAACGAAGTCATATGTTCGGAATCCCAGACCGACAACGAACTTGCAGGACCCCCGGTAGAATAGACTGTTTTGGTTCCCTGCTTTTTCTTCTTTCCTCTTTTTTGCATAAGATCCTGGAAGGCTTGCCGGCAGATACACTTGGGAACATGATAATGGAGTGGGCGGTAAAATTTCGTTGTCAATTGCATGAGATCAGGGTTATACAGTCATGGCCAGATTCACACCAGATCAGAACCAATAGCTTAATGCTGACACCATCAAATACTTGAGCTGCGTTCACAGCACTGGGAGTGGTTTATAATAAGCCACTGCTTCAAACGAGTTATCATTCGTCATCAAGGGAGCCCCCAATATGGGGGCACAAGTCATCAAAACCATAGCCATCGTAGCATCATGAGACCCGACCGCAACCTCGTTCGTCTTTTTTTTGTTTGTATTTCAGCCGTCTGTAGGGCCCAGGTCCCCCATCAGCTCCCTTTTGATGCTGTCGCGCTCCCGCTTGATCTGGCGCAGCACCGCCAGCACGTGCCTCGCGATGAGCTCCTTGGTGTTGTTCTTCCCGTGGACGTTCTCGACGTGGCCGGTCCCGCGGGGGAAGTG
Organism: Apiospora pterosperma; assembly: GCA_019976485.1. Lineage (NCBI taxonomy): Eukaryota > Fungi > Ascomycota > Sordariomycetes > Amphisphaeriales > Apiosporaceae > Apiospora > Apiospora pterosperma. The sequence goes on from JAFBMP010000009.1 coordinate 1,207,314, forward strand.
GCCGGCCTCGAGCGTCGAGCGGAAGACGGGGTGGCCCGAGAAAAAGCCCGGGTTCTCGAGGTCCGGCGTCACCTCGTAGCGCGGGGGCCGAGGCCCAGCGCGGTGCAGAGATCGGCCACCTGCGCGGTGATCCTCCTCCCATCGTCGCCCTCCTCCTCCTCGGCGGTGGCCGCCGCCGCTGCCGGCGTGGGCGTGGGCAGGAGGAGCGGTGACGAGGTGCGGGGCTCCGAGGGCGGTACGACGGGCGTTCCGCCGCTGCTGTTGCTGTTGCTGCTGCTGCTGCTGATGTCATGGCTCGAGGAATTGGTGGAGGCTGCCGGGGGCCGGTGTTGCTGTTGCGGTTGTGAGATCTTGGCGGCGGAGGATGATACTCCCGCCGTATTATTATCACCATCATTCGTTGTAGCCGTAGGCCTGACGCTTCCTTGCTCTGTTTTCGTGATCATCGACGGCGCCGACTCCGATGTCATCTTCTGCCTCTTCGCCCCGGGCGACGACGATACCGATAAAGCTGAGGATGGCCGCGTCGCCGTCGCCGCCCTCGTGGACGCCCTGGTGGCGCCAGGAATCTCCGACGCGAGCTTCAGCGGCATGAGCCCCTGCTCCACGAGCCACTCGGCTGCGCACTTGGCGGCGTAGTGCTTGGCGGCCTGCTTCTTAGCAAAGGACGGCGGAAGACCCGTGTCGGGATCGACGCCCCGTGCCGCACCCGGGAAGGGCTCCGAGTGCTCTGCGATCAGGCAGTAGCAATACCAGCGCAGGGGCGCGGGTGGGTCCTCGACCGCCTCATCGGTGAACTGTGGCTTACACGTGTCGGGCTTGGTTTGACGGTAGCCTATAGGTAGGTTGTGTAAGTAAGGATCATCGTGTATTTATCTGGATCTAGACACACTTGACTTGTGTTTCGTGAAAGAAAGGAACGAAAAAAAAGAAGAAAAAGACTCACGATTCAGCAACCCGATCCAGTCCTGGCTTCCTAACTCGGGCTCCGTCACGGGCGGCCGGGGCTTGATGAGCTGGTGCAGGTCCTTCACAGCTTTGCGCTGGGCGGCCGTCATGGTGGAGGGCTGGCCCGAGATCTCGAGCTGCTGCTGCATGTTGACCCACTGCAGGATGTCGCTATAGACATCGACACTGAAGGGAAACGACATTTTGGATGTGCTTTCTCTTTTTATCTCTCTCACGGCGGCAACGAGAGACCCATCCAGTTCTTTATAACATGTGCTCTGAATAAAAGCGATGAATGAGGTTGGATATGCTACGAAGCTGTTGTTTGGTGGGGTTACCTGGAGAATGTGAGATGCGACTTCTTGCTGCGGCGCGGCGCGGTGAGGCGATCAGACTGCATATGTTGGCGCAAAGTGAAATTTGGTTACTGCGAGGTTTGAGAAGAGCACGCAGGGGATTCCGCTGAAGATGAAATTCTGAAGATGAAAGTGTGAAAGAAGCGGGACAAGATTCTTCCCAAGTCGCTTTCGCCTACTTGCCATATATTGATATTACATACATGTAAGAGGCCCACCACTTCTTGCCCAATTCATCTCTATCTCACTGTTCAACCAGACAACTCGGCGGCTAGGCAACTATGTGAGGCAAAACTCTCGGTTTCTTCTCGTCGGCTCAAGTCTGGCTAATTAGTCGCTTTCCGATTCTCATATAGCTGCATGGATGTATGTACATCTAATAGGCGCTTACACACTTGCATTCATTCGCCATTCCCCCAGATGCGAGATACGGCCTGGGAGAGCAAGCTTCCAACAAAGTCTGGAATCTCCAACATCGTAACACTCGCAGGACTTGTTTCTTTGAGCTTGGACGTCCAAGTCGTAATCACACGTCTCCTAGACCGTACTCACAGACTATAGCAATTGCAGGTCGCCTCTCCTCGGCGCTTGGGGTATCAATTGGTCTTCATGTATACAGGTTTCGTTCCGAATTTTCCTTTTCCGCCCTTCTTCAGGCCCCCTCAAAAAACCCACCATCACTATCATTACCACTGTCGCTGTCAGACTTGGATGTAGGTTTTGCCTCCTTTGTCTTCTCGTCTTTTTGTTTACCGTCTGTCGAAGAAGTTCCAGCTGCCTGGGCCTTCTTAGCTTTCTTAGAAGCGCGAGACTCTCCTTTGTGTATATCGCGTTCTCGAATTGCAATTAATGCCGGTATGCCTTCTTTCGCTGCTTCCTCAATGGCGTACCATAGCGGTGGTCTCTCGGCTCGCAGAGCTTTCGCTGCCGTACTCGCGGTTTCTGGTTGCTCGCCACCTTGTGTTGAGAGGCCTAATGATTTGACCGGGTAGAGACTGACGTAGGCCTCAAGATAGGGGAAGTTCCTGGCATATTGGCCGTCGATCTCAGCCACGTGAAGGTCATGCTGCAGTTTTTTCCGCTCTTCTTCATCCTCGCATTCGTCAAGTTGCTTCTGGATTTGCTTGGCGAGTTTGTCGGCCTTCTTTCGCTCTATGGCCGAAGTCAACATATGCTTTCGTACGGGCCGAGGGCCGAAGCCGAGAACCATGACTTACCAAAGAACCGTACCATGTGGTACTTTTTGATCATCTGCTTCCTTTGCTTCCCACCGCTGGCCTCTTGAATCTTCTGCTTGTAATGGGCGAGCTCCCGTTCGAGGTCATTCCTCTTGTCTGCTGGTAGATTCTGACCGGTTCTGAAGTGGCGTTCGATGGTTCTGGCGCGCTTCTTGACCCAGTTGAGGTTGTTTGGTCGGACCTTGACTACTTTGCCGTTCTTGTTCTTGCGTCGTTTCGGTGCATGCAAGCCGGGTACATACTCGCGGGGTTTGCTCTCACTGGCATCGCCTTCCGAGAATTTTCTCTTGAAGCTGCCCATATTCAACCTTCTGATCGTGGGATAGATTGGTTGTATTTGGCTGCAACTTTCTCTAGGACTTTGATTTGGTGTTGGCTTGTGATCTCGCTGCAACTCTACAGTGATAATTGGAGGGGCCTCATTTCTGCTTGTTAGATCAATCACACTTGCCAATGAACATTGAACTTTTGGGAATTTTTTGGCGGATCCGGAGAAAAGTAGCAACTGCTTCCGCCATCGACCCCACATAACCCCAGCTTCATTTAGCTAATGAGAGATAAGGTACTTGCAGGTAAGAAGTAGGTAACTTACTGTATAATAACAGTAGGTCTATTAAGGATAAGCAAGGTGTGGTGATATAGAGCCTCATTCGTAAAAGGATTAAATACAAGCTAATTTATTAAAAATAGTAGTTGTCATACTACTGAGTTCTTCTAGCAACTTTTACGAGATGTAGTCATATGTGCTGTTAGTACAGAAAAGGCATGTTATAGAGCCCCGTATTTTCCAGCCAATCAAGGTATAGATAGGATCAGGACGTACCTACTGTACTTGTACCTCGACCTGGCCTAAGACAAGGCAAGCCTTCAGCTCAATTGATCTGCGACGATACACGCTCAGTGTATGCAAAATGCTGGATCCTTCATAAGGCTCGATATCTTAATAGCTAAAGGAACATGCTAACCTAGTAATCAACGTGTTGGGAATCACAGCTGTTCCATGAACCCCCTATTGACAGGGTTTGGAAAGACCAAACAAGACCATGGATCGCCCGGAGCCAGGACTGATCAAATGGTCGCCCAACTCTGCACACGACAGTTTCCTTCACGTCAATTTGCAGCATCGTGTTGTTCAGTTCTATGAAGCCACCGGTCGTGCACAGCGTGGCCGTTTTGACTTCGAAAAACGCACTAAACACGATGACTTCCCTCCCCTAACCACATATGACTGGTCGCCCTCCATACCGGGCCTCGTGGCCGTTGGTACCTCCTCTGGTGTCGTCAACTTGCTCCGAGTCGATGACGACTCGAATGCTTACATGGAACTAAACCTCCGTGTCTCCCGGTTGTGTCACGCGGTAGCCTTCAACACGGGCAGCCTCCTGGCCGTCGGTCTTGAGCGTGTCCGAAACGACCAATGTCTTCATATATGGGATGTCAGTCGTGCTTCTCCTATCGATGCAAATATCCCCGGCTTCGCGTTGGACAACTCCAGCATCCTTGAGCCTCTTCATCGACTGGAGCCAAGTGTGGCCGTCTCAAGTGTCAAGTTCTTTGAGGATTCGCCTCAGACACTTGCCGCCGGCATTAAAAACCAAGGCATTCGCATATATGATCTCCGTGGTGCGTCGTTCCCCCAACTACCTCAAGACTACACCAACTACTGACACTCTTTACAGATCCCGCCGGCGCTGTCATCACTTACCCGACCAAGATGAACAATAACTTGGCCATCAATTATAAAGACCCTAATTACTTTGCGTCGTCGGCTCTGGACCAACCGAGTGTCGTGATTTGGGATCGGCGGGCAACGTCCCGGCCATCCTCGTCTCCGTCCTATCTCGAAGCTGTGGATTCCGATGATCTGCCTTGGGGCGCTGCTTTGAAGCTAGATCAGGCTATCGACGTTCAGCCAGAACAGTTCGTAGATAAGCACTCGCTAATTCGTTCTTTGCGCTTTTGTCGAGATCAGAGAGGCTTGCTCGCTGTGTTGTCTCGCACTGGTCAGCTCAAGGTTCTAGACTTACAGAAGGAATTCACGACTCCCGATATGGAATACGAAGGTAGCCCAGAGCTGCTGCAGGTCCGAAGGTCATACGAGCTTGATTTAGGCTACTCTAGTCACGACAAGAGGAATGATCGCATAGTGTCATTCGACTGGGTCACACTCGATTCTCCAGTTCTCACACCAAGGGTCGTCGTCTTGCGTGCTAATGGTGCTTTCGACATTCTTGAGAAGCCCTCACACACCACTGACCATGTATATGATATGGTTCCCTGGCAAACGCCGTATAGAGGCATAGAGGGTTAGTATCATCATTTCCAGTCACGTAAACAAGCAATACTGACAAATATCAGATCCGGGTTCCTATCATGATCTCATGCAGTTTGATGCATCGCAGTTCCCAGAGATGGTTGGCCCGTTGCTCATAAATGAGGCACTTTCAGATGTACCCATATTCGGAGACACCCCAGCGGATGTTGATACGATAGTGAACCATACTTTATTATCGCAACCTTTGGAGTACCACATAACCCAGGATTTAGAGGCAAGTAACAAGGGTTTGCCAGATACGTACACAAATGGATCGTCTACGGCAGAGAAACTGCGCGCTCTGAGGCAATTTTCCAAAGAAATCCTGAAAGAAGCCAAACCTAACGGCAAGAGCGGGAAACGGCATTCCAGTCTTGAAGAGATAACTCAGGAGATGGACGAATTATCGCCAGACCGCCCTGGACCGCCCTCCAATCGACAATTGCACGAGCGACTGCTCGGTCTAACCCAGGAGACCGCGGGCTTTCCCAAAGATGCACAGGTTCTCTTGGATCACGTGCCATTGCTCCGGGCGAGCGAGAAATACTTATTCAACTTCGCAGCAAATAGAGATATAGTGTCAGATGATCCTTGGATTCGAGATGTCTGGGACTGGATTACTGGTAAAGTTTGCAGTACGAAGTATGGAACGAGAGAGTATGCATTGACACTTTGCAGGTGCTGAGCAAGACGCGGAGGACGAGGGGATGACGGCTATGGGAATAGATCTCAGTTACATGGGAACTTGCACCATCTGGGCTAATGATCTTGGTATGTTTCCTTTTGTTCGTGCAGGTCTTCTTCAATCTCACGTTAGTTAGGGCAACGAGGCTCGACAAGACTGGCCGAAGGAATGGCGATCCCTGACAGAGCAGCCTGGGAACGATGCCTCCAGTCTATCATCAAGCAATTCGGAGTCCCAAAATACGAGGGTGCTGAGACAAAGTGGCCGGCCCATCGACAAGCCTGTTTGCGCATCTGTAGCTGGGGCAGATCCAACCAAACCGATTTCACTGACTTCACCAAGACGCCTGTATCCGAGCGTACCTCCTCATGGCATACCATGGCAACTGCCCATGCGCTGTTCAGGGGTGATACAAAGGAGGCCATTCAGATTCTAAAGCGTGCCAGTACAGAGTACCCAGAACTTCTGTTTGTCTCGCTTGCTCTGCAACTTATCGGACGAGGTGATGTGGATTTGGCTAAAGAACAACTCGATTTCGACGATGCTGTTGCTTCCAAAACTGACCCGTATCTGCGGGCCATATCATCCCTCATCGCCACGAATAACTGGGAAGCAATTGCCAACCAAGATTCGCTGCCGTTGAGAGAGCGCACATTCGTGGCCCTCCGATACTTCGATGACGAGACTCTTTCCAAATGGCTCGACAAGCAAGTTGCTAGAGCAGTGCACACAGGCGATGTCGAGGGAATTGTGTTGACGGGCATCACAGAGAGGCTAGTGGATATTCTAGCCAAGTACGTTGAGAAGTTCAACGACATCCAGACCGCAACCTTGATTACGTCGATCTGCGCGCCTCGCTACATCGATGACTACCGTTGCCATGCGTGGCGGAATGCCTACAGAGCGTACCTGCAGCGTCACAAAGCATTCTACCACCGCACCAAGTTTGAGGTCGAGAGCACCAAGAAGAGTAAACGTGACGGAATCCCCACGGTACAGCCGCCCTCGCGACAGATCGCGCTTCGCTGTGTGTATTGCGACGCCGAATATGAACTCTCCAAAACAGGGGCTAGCCAGCCGCCTGTCACGGGTCTCAGAAACCCCTTGATGACGACCAGCATGAAATCTGGTGTGGCGTGTCCAAACTGTGGTCGGCACCTACCACGTTGCGTAGTCTGTCTCGAGGTCGTCGGGGTTTCTCGTAGTGATAAGCCCGAGGCTGCTACGGATCCTGAAAAGAAGGTCGCGGCTAGGTTCCCGACCTTCTGCCTGAAATGCGAGCACCTACTGCATTTGGATCATGCGCGGCAGTGGTTCGCACGTCACGTTGAATGCCCAGTACCGGAATGCCGATGTCGATGCAATCTCAGGGCGAATCCGGAGTTGAACTATCACTGAAGGAAGAATGGACGGGTGAGCATTGCATTGTCATGTATTCTCCTAGAAGACATTTCGAATTCAGATTTGTTCTTGAGTTTCGACCCAGATCTCCTTGTAATATGGCTGCCTACTCCTTGCTTGGTGCCCTCGACTCCTCTGGCATAATTTCAGCAGGAGAGCTCGAGGCTGTCCCCGGATTTGTAGGCTTGCCGCCGAGCCAAAAAAACACGACTACAGCTCCCGACGCAGCCCACAAGGCGAGCGCCCACGTCATGGTACCCCAACCGGGGCCTGCGTTCACATAGCCTGCGAATAATGGACCAACAGTACCACCTAAAGCAAAAGCCATGGTGAACAGTCCATAGCCAATTCCATAAGCGCCCTTCTCGCCGAAAATGCCGGGGTTTTCGGCTTCTTTCTCGTCGATAACATAGGTGATCTCCGCCATCAGCGGCGTGTTCGAGAAGACTAGTGCGCAGCCAAGGATTTCCAGGAGGACACATAGAAGAACTTTATGGCGGATGGTATTCTCGGTGACGAAGCGGAGGCATATCAACAGCGGTACGCAAGCGACAAATCCACCAAAAGATGGCCATTTGGCCCCATATCGGTCAGCGAGCCAACCGACGCCTGGGGCAATGAATCCTGGAAGGAATATAGCAAGGAACATGAGGCCAGCAGCGGTCGAGTTCCACCCGAACGTCGATTGTACAAAAAGTGCCAGCACAGCATCGAAACCCATCCTACAGCCGGTTAGCAGACATTAAAAGGGAGTGGCGCGCTGCGAGACCGCGACGTACATGATACCAGCCTCAGCGAACAGACCATATAGAGCCGCAAGGAGCCGTGGCGATTTTACCAGGACTAGGATTGGTTGTAGCTTAGACCGTGAAGAGGGCGGTGCTGCTGCAGCGGATTGAGCTTGGGCTTCTGGTTCCCGCCTGCCTGTCTCTGTGCCATTTTGTCGGCTACCTACCTTGCCTGCCCGAGGTTCCGCTGTCTCCTCCCCCTTGCTGGTCGTTCCCACTTGTGTCTTCGGGGGTCGACTATAGCATTGCCGGCTGTCTCTGGTTGCTGCTCTATATCTTCGTTGCCTCCAGCTGCAGATGTTGGTTCCCCAGCCTTTATCCACCGCCGAGCCACCTTCTTCTCGACCATGATCAATCGCAGCATGATATCAATGGCCACAACACCGAAAGCAATATAGTACACTGCATAATAGCCGGCAGCGTGATAAACGGCGCCTCCAACGACGGGTGCCACGATCAAGCCTACGCACATGGCGATGCTGACATAACCCATGGCGACACCCACGGCAGTATCCAGGGTATCTACTAGGAGAGCACAGCCGACGCTCCACACAATGGCGGCAGCGATACCCTGCAATATACGACCTAGCACAAGGAGGCCGATGGCATGGCTAAAGCAAAGAAGCAGAGTCGAGGCGGCCAAAGCCACAAGGCCGAGAAGTAGCGGCCACCGCCGCGACGAGCTATGATCGGCATATAAGCCAGCAAAAGGGCTGGTGACGAACAGGGCACCGCTATAACAGGCCAGCAGGATAGCGGTCCATTCCTGGACCTGGTGTTCGGCCAAGCCAACCTGGATGGTGAGCGAGAAGGGGATGACGGGAACGATCAATGCGTAGAAGAATATGTCGGTGAAGATGGCCAGACACACGGTCAAGACGATGATAAAAGAAGAGGAACGCAGCTTGAGCAGGGTTGGGGGCTTGGAGGCGGCGCCCTCTTGTGGTGCACCTGACAAGAACTGCCAGATAGTAGCGAAAGCACGCATGATATTCCAAAACTTGAGTCTTTCCTACATACACTCACACAGGCACAATAAATATATGATGCGAAGATAATGTACGAGACCGAACCAACCAGCACAATCGGTCGGCGCGGGGTCCGCTCCGATTGTGGACAACCACCAAGGGTTGTGTATAGTGTATGTCCCTGGGGTTCCCCCATTGCTTCAATATGGTAGTGCTGATAGCCGCCTAGTACACAGATCTTTGCCGGCGTGTTTGGCACATGAACACCACGGAAGGGATTGCATGCATATACCTGTTAACTTCATGTTATGCATTTCTGCATAAGAAGCACGAGCCTGTCTGTCTACTTAGGTATCTATCTTATCAGCTGTCCCACTTGGAACTTTCAAAAAACCTTGGTCCCATCTCCGGCCTTTTTTTCTTCTTCTTCTTCCAACCTCACACACACATACAACATGCTTGAGCTGTCGTGACCGTTAAGCCCCAACCAACCATGGCTGAACAGCCAAGTTCTTCACAGGATGAATTCCTGACTCTTCCCATCTCGATTCCCCCACTGCCTTCCTTCCCCGTTCCCACGACCCATCACGTTTACCTGCGCCGAAATGCAAAGGTTCTCACCAGGGATGACAAGCGGAGCCTATTCCTTGTCAATGCTCCTGTGGACAGCACCGAGCCACACTTCCGCTCCCTATTCACTAGCCTTGTAGGCGCTGGAAAGTTCGAGGCCGTCACCTTCGAGAGCGATGCGAAAGCTGCAAAGTCTTCCATCGAGCCCGCCCAGGCTGTGCGATTAGCTTCGCATCAGAAGAAGAGGAAGCGTGAAGAGGAAGAGAATGCTCAGCGTATAAGAGATGAGGCGGCTGCTGAGATGCCGCCCACCTGGAGTCGGCAACTTCACAGAAGCGGTGGCTCAGCTGTCGTCCTGCTCGCCGACGAACGCAGCGTTGATATCGTGCTGAAAGCAGTCAAGAAGCTGCAGAAGACGAAGCAATACCCTATCTGGGGCGAAGGCGTCGGCGACAAGGCTCCAGCCCTGGGCTCCCACTGGCTTAAGGCCCACAACAAGCTCGTTTACCCAGGCAACGCCGCTATGCAAGCTGTTGTGGATGCCTTCTTCACTGTCTACAACAGGAAGGAAGCCGAAGCTGAACGACTGGCCAGAGAGCTGCGCAACGAACCTGACGAGGATGGCTTCGTCACAGTCACCCGAGGTGGTCGTGTTGCCCCCGCACGCATGGACGAGGCCGAGGAGGCCAAGAGGAAGATGCTCGAGAGGCAAGAGAAGAAGAAGGACGAGACTCAGAACTTCTACCGCTGGCAGCTGCGGGAGAAGAAGAAGGCCGAACAGGCTGCCTTCCTGAGAGAGTTTGAGCAAGATAAGAACAAGCTAAGAGCCATGCGAGAAAAGAGGCGCAAGATTCAGCCAGATACCTGAGGTATATTGGGCCTTGAACCTATACTCAACTACGGCAAACCACCACGTCGGGCATGCCGTCCTCCAACACAAGAGAATGCCACTCAAGAAGGCTGATACTGTCTGAAAGGTATGTTTTCTTGTATGCCTTGCTCCGTCTTGCATGATGAGATACGCGGGGGCCAGCCTAGTGCTCTCAGACCTAGCGTCTTGGGTACAAATGCCGAGAACACCCGCATCAAACAATCTTCTCAACTCTCTCTGAAAGTCTGTCATCCTTTCTTAATCTGGGGAAACCAACCAAGCGAGCTGCTGCTGACTTGGGCCACAGACGACTTTACTGGGTCACGTGTTGCTCTATGTAACGGTAATCCCCAGGTAGTACTGAGAGTGTTGCCAATGGGGGCGTATCCAAACCCTTTTGGGCTCAGTCGAAACGGGCCCATGTGTACTGGCTATGGGTGCTCACTGTCTTGACCGAGATGGTCGGCTGCATAGCCAGGAACAACAGATGTATTCCTGTTGCAGATAGCTCGATCCATTGAGATTGGACGAGGTCAGTAGATCTTCAGGTAGTATCCAAGGGGCTCGAGCGCCCCAATTACTGACAAGCAGTCCCTCTGCTTCCTGTCTGGCTCCCGCTGTCTAGGATGGATGGTGATGGTGATGTGTGTGTTCAGTTCCTTGTGACCTTCGAACATGCCAAAACACGCTTCGGCGTCATTCGGCATTCGCAACCTTTTCACCATGGTGCGAATGTGTTGAGTCTTGGCAGAGATTGATTATATAGACCCGTTGCTGGGCGCCCGCATTCGAGAAATCGTTTTGAATTTCTGCGAGAATCCGGGAATCAGTAGAGGTTACATATCATATCTGTACAATCAATATATTCATGATAAACCAGAAGAATTCTGCCCTTCACCTTGATTCCCATTTTTGACGTCTTGTTCATTTTTGCCGGTCCCCACCGCCACCAAACAAACCTATGTCGAGGTTGACGAAAGTCGACCACCATCTCAAACTTTTTCAAGAATACAACAAGCGAATTTAACACGCATGACTTCGTACCATCTGCTGCGAGGCCCATCACTTGTCTTTATTTCTTGATCCGTCTTCTTCACACAATGGCGAGAGAACACAATAAAAAACCTGACAGGGTGCAGGCCGCTAAAAAGAGCGCCCCGCCCAAGTCCTCTAAAGCACAGAACAACAAGCCCAAGAAATCCGCGGCGAATAAGGAGCCAAAACCCTCAGCAAAGGAGGAAGAGGAATCATCAGCGGAACTTCCCGAGAAAGCAACAAAACTCTCGCCCCAAGAACTCAGTCGGCAGCAGGCTCTGCTCAACGTCTTCAGCGACACCTTCGCCGACGTGCTGGCCCTGGACACGTTTACGTCGGTGCTCCAGGAGGTGAAGCAGGCGCTCTACAACCGGGACTTCGACAAGGCCTTTGGTAGGGAGGAGTACCTCGAGGTCTACGCTGCGCGGTGGAGCCCGACGCGGGCGTTGTGCTATGCCAAAGTCCTGGGCGGCATCTGGGACCAGCTGGAGGAACTACTAGTTGTTGGTGGTGGTTGTGCTGGTGGTAGTGGCAGCAGCGATGATGTTGATGACGCTGCTAGGTCTACTACTAACCAGACCCGCCGCCGCCAGCCCCTCCGAATGCTGTCCATCGGCGGCGGAGCGGCCGAGATCGTCGCCTTCGCGTCGTTGTTGAGCCACGGCGGCGACAGGAACAGAGACGAACCCGAGAGCAGCAGTCACAGCAGCGAGGAGCTACTGCACGGAGACCTACACCTCCTGGATACGGGGCCCTGGGCCACAGTAGTAACGAAGCTGCAGCAGAGCCTGACCACGCCGCCGCACCTGTCCGTGCACGCCAGCCCCGAAGCCCACGAGGCGAACCGGGCTCTGGTCGAGCCGGCCACGCGGCTCCGCTGCACCTTCGCGCAGCAGGACGCGCTGAGTATGGCGGCAGAGCAGCTCGCCGAGGCGGTGTCAGGTTCCGCCACCAGGTCGGAGGATAGACCCGGTCCCGTGCTCGTGACGCTGCTGTTCACGCTCAACGAGCTCTACACGGGCGGCGGCATCGGACGCACCACGGCCTTCCTCCGGAGCCTCACGGCCTGCGTGCCCGAGGGCTCGCTGCTGCTCGTAGTGGACAGCCCGGGGAGCTACTCCGAGGCGGCCGTGGGGAAGGGGGAGGAAGCCCAGAAGAGGAAGTACCCCATGCAGTGGCTACTGGACCACACGCTTCTCACAAGCGACAAAGACAAGAAGCAGCAGAAACCAAGCAGTAGCAGCTCCGCCCCGCCTCCACCTCCTCGTCGCTGGGTCAAGTTGGAATCACACGATTCGGTCTGGTTCCGCATGGCCACGGAGCTGCGATACCCGTTCCAGTTGGAGAACATGCGGTATCAGATGCATCTATACAGGGCCATTACTGCTGCTTCCCAGGAGGAAGACAGCGCGACCGGCTGAACCCAGGGCCTCCAAGCTTATGCTCCTTGCCACTAAGTATATGTACGCCGTGACTACCGACAAAGACCCTTCTCTGTTTGCCCCCCTCCTCCTTTTTGAAATCATCCATCTACAGGAGAGTATTATCACGCCCAAACAAGCTTCTTGATCGTATGGCCCAGCTGCTCTAGCAACCCCGTGTTCCGCTTCGCCTCCGCCAGAGAAATGATATCCTTCCTCTCGACGATGCTCTTCCGCCCCGCCTCGCCCTGAGCCCCGGCAAGCGGCTGGTTGACAAAGGCCAACCTCTCGATCTCGGCCGCGATCATGTCCACCTGCTGCGCCTCCGTCAACACCTTGGAGTTCCTGCTGCTGCTGCTGGTCTTGGCCCTCGCATCCGCAAAAGACGACTGCGCATATAGGGCCTTGAGCGCGATCCTCTTGGGCGGCTGCCTCGGCTGCTGCTTTTGCCCTCCGCCGAAGATTGGCCCGAGGATCCCTCCTCCACCTGAAGTAGTAGAAGTAGCCGGCGTGCCGCTAGAGGCGTCGTCGCTGCCATCCTGTGGCGGCGGTCCGGACATGCTGGACAGCGACCGCGTGTTGACGCGTCGAATGTCCTTCTCCCCCGGCTCGTACGTCACCACCAGCCCGGTATTCTTCGACTCGTCCGCCTGAGCAGGGGATATGGTCGAAGTGATGTAGGCGCCAACCTGAATACCCAGGACGTGGGACATGTCGACCCTCTCGAATGAGGAGACCTTGTCGAGCTTCCAGTCGAAGCGGCACAGGTAGAGTGCGGTGCCCGTCAGAAGTAGCACAACTTCCTCAAATGGTAGACTCTTGATGGTATCCGAATGGTGAGGGCTCAGCAGAGTCCAGCCCCCGATGAAGTCTTCCTTGTCCTCTTCGACCACTATCTTCCTGGAGGTCTCAATAGCCTGGTCGCGCATCTTTGCCATGGAGACGGCTGGGTCCTTGGTCATCATTGTGGCTTCAAATTCCTCGAAGACCAAGGAAGTGACGTTCCCGAGGAAGAAGTCGATTGCAGCCTGGCTGAAATAGTCGTTGACCATACTATGACAATAAACATTAGCTTCGTATCCAATGGCTTCCTGACCAGAAAGGATGCCTCACCCATTGTAGAAGCGAGTGAGCGACAGCCCTAGATCGTTGACCATGCCCCTGTAATCGCGCTTCCTTGTCCTCGTGTAGTCTCCCTTCATCGCCGCCGTCGATGCGTACTGCTTGGAGATGGCATCTCCGTTATCAGCCCACAGGGTATTGAACCAGCTCGTCTGCTGGTCCAGCTGAGCCCCCATGTCAAAGCCCTCTTCTTTGAACTGCTGCTCGAGCATGTACTTGCCGAAAGAACTCTGGCAGACGTTGGTGCGGTCTAGGCAGTCCATGCAGTTCGTCCGCAGCACGCCCTTTTGCTTTTGGATGATCTCGTCGCCCCTCTCCACCGTGCTGCCCCAGTCCTCGAGGCGCGCGCTGAGTATGTCCAGCAACAAGCTCACGTTCTCGAACTTCATGCCGCGGCAGGCCGCGTGGAAATCGAACCACTCAAAGTCCAGCTCCTGACCTCCCTCCTTCTTCTCTTGGTTGTACATCTCGACGTTCTTCTCGTAGACACCCCCAATAAGTGCCTCCACTCCGCGTTTCTCCACAAGGTTCACCAGCTGCATCTTCCCGTACCGGGCTCTGAGCTGTTCAAAGTGCTTGCTGAATGCTAGGAAGTTGGTCGCCTCGGAATGCTGCAGCTCCGGTACGGGCTTTAGGCTATACGGAGACTGGGTAAAGAATAACGGTATACTGCCTCTGACCTGGATGAAACTGTGCACTTTCCCGTCGGCCCAGTCCGCGGTAGACAGAATCTGTTCCGTTTCGACACTATTAGCAGAGTGGCCTTTATCGTCGATGCCCCGCCGCAGGTACCGCAGGCCGGCGCGCTCTGTACTGCGGCGCGAGATGACGGTAATCAGAAACTTCTTCTCGCTCGACCTCAAATCCTTGTCTTCGGGCGGATTGTCCGGATCTAGTGAAGAGTCCTGGCGGGTTTTCCACTCGCTCAACTCCACCGAGTTGGGTGCGGTATCGCTATCGACTTGGGGCGGATCACGATCCATCACAAACAAGCGTTGGCCCACAAAGCCTTGCATCAAGGGCAGGAGCAGGGCACTCTCGTTTGCCTCCTCGAACGGGTGGAGGAGGTTGCGGTTCCAGAAAAACATGGGGTCGGCGGTAATGTGCAGCGGCGAATCTGCCGCTCGAGTCCCCCTTTTCTCTAAGCTCCTCGTAATATCAACGTCGTAGGAGAAGTAAAAGCTCTTGCTTTCGCCAAACCAAATATGCGCCATGCGTAACAATTTGGGCAGCAAGCTCTCCGCCGTTGACACAGCGGTCGCAACGCCCTTTCCGGCTGTCTCGGCCACGACAGCCTTGCTGAGCTCCTTGTCCGCCTTCTCTTCTTTCTCCTCCTTCTTCGAGCGCTCGTCCGTCTCGCCGGCACTTGCAGCCTCCTGTGATCGCCCCCCGATGCAGCAGGTGCGGGTGTATTGCCGCTGACTCCCAAGCTGCGCTTCGGGTCTTGCATCCAGCCGCCGTGGCCGAACCATCGCTGGGCAAAGTGGCCGTACGTCCCGCGACGCTTGATCACATCCTCTGCAATGGAGCTCTTTCGCCCATGGCTCTCCTCTGCATGGCCACCATTATTGTCCTTGCCCGACAGGCTTTCCCTATCACTCTGCACGTCGTCCGCGTCCGCGTCTCCTGCGTCCAGTATGGATGCCGTATCTGTGTCCGAGTCGTCGGTCGTACCATCAGCTTCTTGGTCTCCGCGAGCGCGGCTGGCCCGTCTGATCTGTATGCTTGTGTGTCGGATAGCGGACGCGGCCTCTGCCTGAGAGGTACAGGGCGTCAAGGCGACATCGGTTACGACGTAGACAGGGTATCCGCGGATTTGCGCAACCTGTTGGCGGCCGGTGATGGTGATGAGATACGAGAGTCGCGAGACCGTAAAGAGACCTTGGGGTTGCAAGTTAGTTACAGGCCAGCAAACCCGAATGGTCCGACGGGAGGCAGGGAGGATCTCGTACCGATAATACCAAAAGCCTCGAACGAGGAGTTTGGCCGTGAAACATCAGGCAGCTGGTCTCGAGGAAGAGACGGTAGAGACGACAGCGACGCCTCGCCGTACCGAACCTTGACGGGTTGCGAGGGTACTCTCTGGGCCTTTTGCTGCGCTAGCGGCTGGATGATGAGGCCGTCGGCGGCGGCGCAAATCAGAAGTTTGCGTGCCAAAGAGGCGGGCATGTTCACTGTGTATGTCTGGCTATGAACCTCGAGGTTCTATAATGTCTAGACTGGTATTGTAATGGTAGAGAACGAAGAGGCACTGCAAAAGCACGAGATGACATAGCGATCTTTGGCAATCTTTAGCCATGGTGGGGCAGATGCTCAGCTTGGATCCAGATTGCAGACCACCCAATCACATGTTACACCTCGACCTTGTGCCACTCACTACATTGTACACAAGCACGTTTACACAACACAATTTCCTTGTCCATTGCAGCAGCTATCAACTAATGTCTCGGCATGCGACGTGGTCCACTGCTCCTGTACAAGACTGCATAGCCAACTCCTCCAAGTCAACCTAGTATGCCTATTACCAGTCATAATTTGGCGACTTAGATCATGAGGCGCTCAATCTTGTCCTTCATGGAGCGGATCTGGTTGTTGAGATCGGACGCTTCGTTGGAGGTGATTCTATAACTACGTCAGTAACTCCCCTCAACCTCATTTCGTCTCAACTGGATTGACTTACGATGCAGCAATGACAGCTCGAGAGACACCGCAAGCTCTGCCAAGCGCGATCTTGCTGGGAACGTAGACCTGCGTCGACGTCAGTAGCTGTCTCTTGACATGATATCACCAGGCCCGTGTACTCACGTAGACAACGTTCTTGTCCTCAGCGAGCAGGGGAAGGTGCAGCAAAATGGCCTATCGACTCTCGGTATTAGTATTACTCATTTAGATAGCAATCGCATGTCTCTCTCGGGAGGGAATTATGGGCAACTCGGTGTAAGTAGTCATGCATTCGACCCCCTCCCAAGAGACCAAGGAACAGAAAGGAATGAGGGCCACCAACCAGCGGGCTCGTATCGGCTGCTAATAAAACGATCTCGGCAATGCCACGGTTGAGGGTCTTGGTGACTTCGTTGGCTCCCTTCTTCCTATTGAATTACTCCCATCAGTATATCGCACGGTCGGACTCGAAAGGTTCAAGGACATACAGTTGACGGTAGTCTGCAGGAGTCACGTTAGCCTTCATTCCCATCTAGTAGGGGCGATTCAACTTACGGCTGGCCTGCTGGGTCAGGTCGAGGAGCTCTTGGGCCAGCTGGGGAGAAGCCAAAGGCCAGGCGGCAGAGGTGTTCTGGTCGGCAGACATGTTGGTAGGGTTCTGTTCGGAATAGATGGATAGACCGAAGCGCTGGACAAATATATCGTCAGGGTTCCTTGCGATTGCTCGCCCTGTTCAGGAATTGCACGGGGAGGGAAGGGGTTGAGAGACTTTGGATTGTTCGTTGGCGGAATCGAAGTCTACCAGCGCGACACAGGGAAAAAAAAAAAAGATTTACATACGGCAAATGATAGAGCTCACAGCAACCGGGGTGGGGCTTGTATTGCATAAAGTACACAAGCTGCATAAGTACCCAGGGGTCGGCATGGTATTTCTCCGGGCCTCCGAGTCTCCACTGGCTGACATAATGACTCGGGCGAGCCAGGCTGCACCCAATCAAAGCTGCAGGCAAACCTTGGAAGAGAGACGGGCAGATGCAAAGCAAAGGAAAGCAAAGCATTGGAACACTTGACCTCTGCTCTCCAGCACAAGCCGCAACTCGTCTCCAGTCGAAGCTACCTACAACAACAAAACTCCCCCATCAACCAACCAACCCAATCTCTTCAACCATCTTCCCCGGTCAACTTGTTGTCGCGAAGCCAGTTCTTTTTCTCTTTTTCATTCCTCTTCTTCACTTTCCTCATTCGCACCCACAGACACTCACACAACTCTCGTCAAGATGTCGTCGGTAACCTTCTCTGAGGCCTGGTACGTAATCGATCCGCGCCTTTTTTTCCCCCATAGCCTGTCGAGCTTTGAGCTCCATCCACTCGAGCTCTCAGCATCGTCATGAAGCCTGGAATCGTCTTGTCCATCACTGTATTCATCATGGCAGAGCTTGTTTGCTAACAATTCCTGCCTTCTAGCCCCGTCTACGCGGTTAGTACTAACTCGTCTTGACCCCGAGTCCCCGAAGCTCCCTCCCGACAACGTCTCATCGGTCATCGATTAGAAGAAACCTATGGGGACTCATCACATCAACAAGAATCCTGAATGGCTGACGTGTTTGTAGCCGTTCTTCGGTGCGATGGGTTGCACAGCCGCTATCGTCTTCACCTGTCTGGGTGCTGCTTACGGTACCGCCAAGTCTGGTGTCGGTATTGCTGCCATGGGTGTTCTCCGACCTGACTTGATCGTCAAGAGTATGAATCCTCCCGGAATCCCATCCCGGTCTGTTACATCGCTGACATGACCCTTCAGACATTGTTCCCGTCATTATGGCTGGTATCATTGGTATCTACGGTCTGGTCGTCTCCGTCCTGATCTCGGACGGTCTGAAGCAGGAGCTTTCCCTTTACACTGGTTTCGTCCAACTCGGTGCTGGTCTCGCTGTCGGTCTGTCCGGTATGGCTGCGGGTTTCGCCATTGGTATCGTTGGTGACGCTGGTGTCCGAGGAACTGCTCAACAGCCTCGTCTCTTCGTCGGCATGATCCTGATTCTCATTTTCGCCGAAGTCTTGGGTCTTTACGGTCTCATCGTTGCCCTTCTGATGAACTCCAAGGCCACGCTCGACTCCAGCTGCTAAGCGCAACGATGATTGCACAATTCGTCGGGAGTGCCATCTAAGTTGCACTGCGGCATGCACGATTTTTCGAGAGGAAAGAATCACTTGGTCCCGACAAGTTGTATCTACGCCGATAAAAGCTATCAACGACCTCGAAGACATCGATGCCAACAGCGAATGAGATCTGGGACTGAATCATGGCGGAAGCAGATTTCGAAATAAATTACGAATAAAGGGGGTGTGGCATTCGAATGGCTGTTACGTCGTCTCTTATGTGCACGGTGGGAAAGAAAAGGGTGTTGGGGTGGGCCGTGGTGATGAGTAAAAGCTCACATGTATTACTGTTGCTGCTGCATATTGTTACCACTTCGGATCGGTTTCTCATCATAGAACGCTTGGATGGGGAAAGGTTGTACGTTAGGCTGGTAATTGAACTTTTCTCCTGAATGTTGACAGTGTCAAATCTTTTGCAACTCTTGTGATACCACGTTCAAGTACTAGCTGGCAGCCTTTCCAAAAACTTTGGATGCTGAGCCCGACTTGATGTAGTGTGCGTATCGGCTTTGCTATAGAAGAGCTCTTGAAAAGTGGCCAGTCAGTCTTCCCGCCGTCTATACAACGCAAGATATATAAAAAGCCCCATCAGACGTCAACCTTCGCCATAAATACTTGTTCTCCCAAGCGTACAGGTACCCTGACCTATTCGTACAAGTACTCACAGGCATTCGACATGGATATACTAGATAGCGATCATGCGCCGCAGATACTGGGTTTGAATTTCTTCTGTATTATTACGTTCATCGTATGCCGCATCAATGACTACTTATTGGTCGAATGGCACCCCCTCAGGACACGAATCGAAAGTGTCCATCCCATGTGCACCGGCCCGCCTGTCATTATCGCTCCTCTTTTCCTCACGCCCTTCCGGCCACCTTGGGACTATTAAAGGGGGATAAAACGGCATAATATGTTCTGTTTCAAGTATAGACATAAGAAGAGGATGATAATTCTCAGAGGGGCTTCCCCCCTGGGCAAGCAACACGCACGCCCCCATGCGCCCAACTGCCAATGGATGTTTCTCGGAAAGAACCAAACAAGTATTCTAGGAGATGGTTGGTTTGGGAGCCATAGCAGCTGCCCATGTGTCTCAACTCGGCGCTTGTGCCGTGGCGTTTAGAAGACGTACTACGGGGATGCTGTTAGCTGTGACTGGTCTTGGAGAGGAAATGGGACGATGCTTCACGCAAGGTTGTTAATATAGTAATGGTTGTACTCACTGGGATGAACAGATACGGCACTTGTTTCTCGTACTCCTCCCAAGCTGCACCGTACTTCTGTCGGCATCTCTGGATATCGCGCATAGCACGATGCGCGATCATGCCGCAGAAGAAGACCGAGTAGAACCAGGGGAAGGGGCTGTTGAAGCCCGTGATCAAGCCCCAAGTGATGGCGAAGTAGGCATCGCACGTGTAGTGGACCTTGCGGGCCATCCCGTACCAGCCGTCGCAGAGGAGACGGTCACCGCAGTCCGTCTCGATGACCTTGGGGTTCTTGATCTCCTGCCAGGGCAGCTGGGGGAAGGTGCTGCGCTTGACAAAGGTGCCGCGCTCCATCATGCGGAACGAGTTCTTCTGGCCGTTGCAGGTATCCCAGACGTAGTAGACACCCAGGTAAGAGATGAACAGCAGGGTAAGGAAATACTTGTTCCAAGCGTACTCGGAGGGGGGTGGTTGGCCAGGTACAGGGTGCAGTGACAGTACGACAGAGGAACGCCAGCCATGTTCCAGAAGATCAGCATGAAGCCCCATTTCTCATAGTACATGTCCCAGGTGGTCACAATCAAGTGCTCGCCCTTGCTGCAGGCGTTGGCGTAGAGGTAGTGGGCCATGACCAGGAACAGCACCTCGCCCGACACATAGCCGTACTGCTCATATTGGCGGCCGGCAGCCGCTACACTGAGGCCGAAGAGGATGAACCAGGGGATGCGGACCTCGTAGAACATTTTGAAGTCCAGTAGGCCGAACATACGGGGATTCAGCTCGGCGCCCATAAAGAAGTCGTAGATTGGGGATCCGGTCATGCGGTGTTGGGCTCCGCGCCAAAGAGCGGAGAAGTAGGCGACGAACGAGCAGAGGAAGCCGGACAGAATAGCGACCGACATGATGGGGCCGAACTCGTCCAAGAAAGTGTAGATCCGGAACAAGCCGCTGAAGTGCAGAGCTCCCATGACAACGATGGTGAAGTAGAAGCTGGTATAGGCAGAGCAGTAGTAGGATAGCTGCTTGCCGCCCTCGTGGGGGAGGGGCTTGCCGTATGCCCAGAAACCCGGCATCCACAGGTAGCAAGCCGCCTCGAAAACGTAGTATGTCCAGTAGATCTGCCACGCTTTCAAGTGAGGGAAGGCACCGGTGTAGATGAGATGCCCCATGTGCTTAAAAAAGTCGGATACGGACTGGCCCTCGGCAGGCAAAGGCAGTTTGCCATCGTAGTATGTGGCACCAATCCACATGTAGTACATCAGCGCAGGAAAGCCCATCATGAGACACAGGGTACCAAGGCTGCCGCCAAACTCCTTCTCTCCAGAGTAGTCGATCTTGGGGTCCTGGCCCTCGGCCCAACCATCGACAATCTTGGCGGGGGCGTTTCCATTGGTACATCCGTTAGCATGTCCGTTGGTGTGGCCGTTTTGAGGAGCCTCCTTGCTGGCGTTGCCGTTGCCATTGCCGTTGCCGTTGCCGTTTCCATTCACCACGGCGGACAGTTTCTCTTCCGGGACAGGGCTGAACTCCGCGGCCTTCGGGGCCGGCTCATCGTCGCTGATGTTCTCGATGAACTTGCCGGTGCCACGGCGTCGCAAAGACTTCTTGTTGGTGGCGGCGGCGGTGGATGTAGTAGTTTCGGCGGCGGAGCTAGAGTCGCCATCGTCGGAATCGACCGAGGGGAACTGAGGCTTGCGCCGTAAGTTACGCCGGCCGGGGGTTTGTACCATGCCTTCGAACAACTCCTTCTTGCTGCTCATATTATCCGTCGTCAGTCGCTGCAGGTCTTGGGTCATTGGTACGACATGGACCAGAGAGTGCTCTAGCCATAATGGAATGGCATCACCACCACACAAGTAAACAAAACAAAAAAAACAGGGTTTTGAGTTATGAGTTAAACAAATCATCAAGGTGTACACGGCGCCACAACCGCACCGGCGACACTTGTCACTCCAATTACAGAAATGCAGACAAGGGCATGGACATACCGAGGGGTCTCGCGCAAAGAGTATCTACCCGACATCTCGACTCTCTCCTTTCCGTCCAGGCGAGGTTGCGCGATGCTCCGAAAAGAAAAGGAAAGAATGGACGACGGGCAATTCAATGCTCGTCTGACGAGGTACACTATGTACAATGCAGGAAGCTCAGGGAGATGGGAAGAAGCAATAATAACAACAATAATAAACAACAAATATACAATAATTTCCAGTTAATCTTTAAGGCCGAAATGATAGGCTCTCCTTGGCCCAAAATTTCTGTCATGGATGGGCCTGCAAGGGGTCGAAAAGATTGTCTGCACACTGCAGCGGCAAGCAGGGGTCAGCCAATTGTTAGCGTCGGCTCCCTACACTATCAAGATCTTTTTTTTTCTCTTCTTCTTTCCTTTTCTTATTTCCTTTTCCGTTAAGGTTATCATTCATTGGATGGCTGTCAAAAGTCAAAACTGCCATGATTCATCACGGGCAGTACTTTTAGGTCAGCTGGATACGGCAATCGCTAATTAGCGTTAGTTGACACTACCCAGTAAAAAGTAAAAATGCATAAGTTATGAAAAGTACTTAAACTATAGACCGCCACAGGCCCATGCTCATCCGCCTTTGGGTTTCACCGCCCGAGTCCACCAAAGAAACCTTGCGAGTCTCTCTAGAATGAGGAAGCCGAATCGCTATCTGACAAGTATGAGGCGACCGAGCTATTGTCCTCGTTCGCCTCCTGAGCTTGCCTTTGTCGGGAGGGCCAAGTGCGCAACCGCGCGAGCCGCTGGATCGGATCAAGCTTTGCCGCCAACCTGACTGGTCCTGTCTTCGCCTCGCTGTTCCGAGACGCATTGGAGCCCAAGGAACTCGTGGATACCGAAGGTGACCTTGTCAGCCGGGACCTGCGCCGGGACCTGCGCCGGCTCGGCCTGTTGCGAATCGCTTCCTTCAGCCGGCTAGTCAGGCTCGGCCTCTGCCGGGTGCCCTCTTCGTCTGCCAAGGACCCGGCAGAACTCGAGGTGCCGGTACTAGGGCCAGCCGAACTACGTAGATTTGAGATTAGCCGTCAGTTCTGAGGAAAGGGGTGAGATCGGATGTGGATGGCATGCCTGCTATACTCTGCATCTTCCTCTTTGATATCCTTTTGCGCCCCCAGCCAATTCATTATCTGATTCCTCGCCGATCTCTTTGCCACTTGACAGTCCTTCGTGGAATCATGGCGACTACGCTCGAGTGTCAAATTCAACACCGCTCTGTCTCCAGTACTCCTAGGCAGCAGATGTGTCGTCGAAGCATCGATCCGTAGTCTTGCTCGACCCTCTGGCAAGGCTTGCTGCATGTTTCTACCTGGGTCAGCACACAATGACTTGGATTCTAGACTGGCTCATACTTACAAATTCCGTGGAACTTGGTTTGCTTTCAAAATTGCTTGCAAGGCCTGCCCGTTCCTCTGGCTTGCGCCATAATTGAACATGCTCAGCAGAAGTTGTGCATTTGACTTGGCTTCTTCTAGACATCTTCTCAAATTCGCGACCTCGGACTTCTTTGAATACCATTTGAACCGCGCCAGTAAAACCGTGAAAGCTACGCTCTCTTCATTGCGGATAGCTTCAAATATCGGTAAAACATATTCTTTGACGCCCTTCATCACAGTTGCGGCTTGCTTAGCAACGTCCGCAACCAACTGCTGGCGTTCAGTTTCATTGTTGGCATCCAAGATGTCCGCTGACTCCCGTATTAAGAATTTCAGGATCCTCGAGTAACAAATTATGTCATCCATGAAACGGTGGACGTCGTCGGGAGCAGTGCGGAGCGCCAGTACAAACCCCTTCAGCTCACAGCCTGCTTTGAGCAGCATAAGGGCGATTGGCACGAGGGCAGTGACGCCTGAGAACGGATCCATGGTGGTTTAGGGCTTGTTAATTCTAATGACCATATGTCGAATCCAAGGAGAAATCCTAGTCAAAGGGTGGGATACACCTCCTCGAGAGCAATCGTGGTTTCACGCAGATTTTGTATTTCCTCTACCTAGTGGCCTGGATTGGAAGCATGCCCCCATTTCTGCCCGAGTGAGCCTCGCAGAACGCCATGCAGAAGAGGACGGTGCGGGTGGCACATTGGGTTTTGTCCATAACAGCCGGGATGCACCAGTCGTGCACGGCGGCAACGGACTGCATATGCCATTCAGCCGATGATATACGTCCATTGGCTACGTCGATGTCGCATTGGGGCAGAGCACTCCTCATGATTCGCTCTCTGTGCTGCACGCTGCACCATGAAGTGCTGCGGACGTGAGGGGGTCTCGAATGAGGAGACAAGGGAGAAGCTTCGAGTAATCTTTCTGTTGATCTGGTTAAGTCCAATGGCGACGTGGACTGCGACCGAGCTACACACCGGCCGGCTCTTCAATTGGGGTAACTATCTGAGTGTTGGACGCTATTGCCACTTTCCCACTGAAACAATGTCTTGCTGTGGATGGCACGATATATACCTAAGTAATGAAAAGGGGGCAAAGTCTACGCAGGCGTCATAGGAAACCGGACGTATCGTTAGAATCTTCGAAGAGGCTTACATGTACACTCTACTCTTGATGATGATGACCCTGACCAACGACTGCGTGTCCCCTCTTCTCCGTCGTCTCCAGTGCCCGCGTCGCGGCCTGGCTTCCGCTCGTCCTCTTCTTTTTATTTGCTCTCCGGCTTAGTCTTTTCGTCTTTGGGCGACGACGACGACGGTCCCTGCTCCCGTCTACGACGCCTCGGACTCCGTAGGCGGTTTTCGTCTAGAGTAAGGTCTCGCCTAGTTTCTTCCTGCAGCGGACTCAGGGGCTGGTTTTCCTCCTGGACTTGCTGCATTCTCTGCTTCGCGCGAATCTGGGAATGCAACGCCCTTTGATCTCTGGTTAGTCTCATTGACCTCTCCTGCTGCTCTTTCGGCTGAGTCTTGGGCTTCGGGACGTCGTCTGTCATACTCGCAGCAGAATCATGCGCGTCGGTTGGCCAATAGCCTGTCTCCTCTGAGATTTCGGTGCCATTGTCACGATATCTCGAACCATGAACTCTCCGTCGGGGTCTCCTACGGGGCTCGGCGGCTGGTGGGATTGTAGGAGGGGGTGATACAGGAGAGACTCCTCGAGGCTGCCGTGCCTCTTCAACCAACTCGTCCTGAGGTACATGATCGGTTGGTGGGGCTCGAAAAGCCCCAGGATCAGGAGTCGCACCCCTACCTACAATATCCTCTGGGGGAGGTCCTGGGCCAGGAGATCTGGGCCTTGAAGGTCCGGTACCAAAATCGTTGGGATCCTCTGGTGGAGGAGATGGCGGTTTCCCACCAGGCTCTGCCGCGCCAGGGGCCACACTCCCCCCATGGGTCGGTGTTCCCTCTTCCCGTCGTACTCGCTTTTTACGCCGAGACTCGGTCTTCAAGGCTTGGACGACGTGCTTCTCAATCGCTCTAGTGCCGACGAGCAACTCATTCAATTTCTGCTGCGATCTATTGTCGATGATGATCTGGTGCTTTTCTTGATAGTCTCGTAGTTCCCTCCTGGCTTGCCTCGAGGATGCCGTTGCCTCCCTGAGCTGTCTCTCGAGATCTTGACTATAGTAGCTCAACAGATCAGTTATCGGAGAGTGTGCTTACGAGAACCCATACGTACATTCTGGCCGCATTGTCTGGCTTTCGCCTGGCCTCTTCCCACATGAACAAGTTGGTGAGCAGCGACAAATTCTGCTTGGTATCGTTCATAGAAAGCCGTAATTCTTCCATGTCGGGTCTTCTAATCACCCAGAGCACCCGCGCCAATATTGTCATGACCCTTATGTCACCGCTACCATGTGTTTGAACAAACTTGCTGGCCAGCTCCTTCACGCCGTCCTCAACGATGGCGCACTGGTTCTCTATATATGCCAGCAATTTGTCACGCTTGGTCAGCACTTTGCCCTGCGCAGGCTCCGGGGCATTTCTTGCGAGTTCGTAAAAGGTGTTAATCAGAGTGGTAAGAAACATGGTCTCGCTACAGAAAGAATTCAGCTCCTTATGAGCTGCCCTAGCCGTCTTGATGCTCCGCCTCAATTCGCGAGTGGAAGTAATCAGGCTGTTGGCGATCTGGATTATGGAAGCCAGGACACCGACGGCGCCAAACGCAGCTTCTGCCATGGTCTGATATAACGACTGTAGGCCGGAGCTCTTGGATATAATTGGGACATGGTTTCCAACACATGATGGCGAGATGCAGAGAGAAATCGGGTTTGAGTGCCGCGCCCAGCCCGACCGGTTACCTCTCCATGCCCGCCTTCTTCGAAAGTAGGCCGACGAGATGGTGGTGGTGGTGCGCCGGCCCTTCTGATTCGACTCTTCGTATCATACAAAGAAGCGACGCTGCGGTTGCTTCCGGATAACACTCACTGCAGATGCCATGAATTTCTCAGCCTCTGATTTGTCTTGCCTGCACACACCTCATGCAGGGCTCTCTATATGTGCCATCCCATTTCCCCGCACAAGGTAATACCCGTCGTTGATGATCAATAACAACCAACCCATAGTTACACATTTTAGACATCATACTAGGTTACGGCATGCGAGTTTCCTATCATCCAAGCTGTGAATTCCCACCCAAGTCGGAAATTGAGTTGGTTCCTGCAGCTACCTAAGAGGAAT
The DNA here is from genome assembly GCA_019976485.1 of Apiospora pterosperma. NCBI lineage: Eukaryota > Fungi > Ascomycota > Sordariomycetes > Amphisphaeriales > Apiosporaceae > Apiospora > Apiospora pterosperma. The sequence continues at coordinate 1,233,686 of JAFBMP010000009.1, forward strand.
AGGGGCAGTAGATCCAACGTTATAACTAGTACTATAACCTACCTACCAGCCGGTTAGCCTTTTGATCTGAATTTCTGAATAGCTCGAAACTCAAAGTCAATATCAACGTAATAGATGGCTCATTCAAACGAAAGTGCCATCTTGAAAACGCCAACCCCCCTTTTCTCGGCTGGTTTCCCGTCGAGCCTAGTTCATCATCTTTCAAGTCTTTTACCCTAACTAACACTTAGTCCAGTCAGCCGTTGCCACAGCCGTTTCATCGTCCCAAGTTCGAATCACATTGCTGTCGCGCGTGATAGAACAGCCTTGTGGCCGGCGATTCATGTTCAATGAGAATGACATTTCGAGCCGGTTTTGCCATCCGATACTGAGGAGCGAAGAAAGATGTACTGACAAGGGATGGAAAATGGTGAGAAAACGAGCAGGTGATATCGCAAAAGGCCTCATCGTGGCGACATGGGAAAAAGAAAAAGTGGAAAAATAGAAGGAGAAGGAAAAATTGATCACAAGTCAGGATTGCTGCGATATCCCGGGTTTCCCCATGTCCATTTAGGCTTCGTCTCATCCGGCAAGACGAACCCGTCAAAGAATCAAAGATCTCTCCAGGGTCCATCATGCATAAACCCAGCACTTCGAATCAACTTCACGTCATTCATCATACCCACCCGAGACAGGATGAAAGGAGGTAAACAGATGAAGCTTAATGTTAGACTTACGGTATTGTACAGCTGACCATCGGGGATCAGGAGATGGGAATTGAGATTTGATAACATCGTGAAACCGCCTAGCACCCCACCAGAGCCCGACGGTCTGGTTTCACACGACATCAGGAACCGCCGGTGCATTGACAATTACAAACCGAGAAGCATAAGCTGGCCATCCAGTCAGTTTATCCCATCAAGAGTCAAGGATCTAGAAATTCGCGAGCACTGCTATGGCTAACGTGTCACACAGGTCAAGACAGGTCATGACACAACGAAGGAGCCTAGGTGTTTTTTTCTTGGGTATCGATAATTGAATTCATGGAAAAAATCAATACGAGTGGTCGACACCCGATTATGCCTCCCATCCCCACAATCCTGGTCGCCCCTGGCGATGCCCAGTGACTGGACCAGTTTCCCGAATCCCCCCCCCTTATGTGGTCTGTTTCTGAACTGCTTCCAGTATAATGTACAATGAACCGCGCACCTTGCCATCGCCGTTTTCTTAATCTCAACCAAAGACCGTGTTGTGTGTGTATGAAAAACGCCAAAAAATACCCAAAAAGGGTTTTCATAAAAGAGAGTCGTGAAAGTGAGAATATCGTAACGAACGTAGTTCTTGTCATCCCACCCTCAGTGTATACCGTAGTCGCCCAGTGAACCCAGAAAACGAAAGAATGAGAGTAAAAGATGAAAAGGTGCAGAGGGTCAGGAAACCTCTCGAGGTGTGTGCCGTGCGACTATCCTGCGCCCAAGCTTAAGCGGCGTACAATCGTTGGTGGGGGAATGAACGGCGAGCGTAGGGTCGAGGAGGCTGCTTGCCAGCATCAGGAGCAGGGGAGAGCTTCTCCAGCGCTGCGGCTCCCGGAGCCTCCGGAGCACATGTGCACACGCCGCCTGCTACCGGGCTAACTGTGACGGTAGAGACAACAGTTTCACCCGGGGCGGTAACGGTGACCACCTTGCCAGGAGCGCCAGAGGCGGTAACTGTGACGGTAGCACCAGGAGCTCCTGGGGCAGTGGCAGTGACAGTGACAGCCGGGACAGCGCCCCCGCCGGGTGCGGTCATGTAGACGGTAGAAACCGCGGCAGCAGGTGGTGCAGGTGCCGTGACGTAGACGGTGGATGGGGATGGTGCAGGGGGCTGGGCCTGGCCGGCTCCTCCCTTGGATCCGCCATTGCCTCCAGAAGGCGGCTGTTGGCCAGGAGCACTAGGAGCAGGTTGAGCGCCAACAGCATCATTTGCCGATGTGCTTGCAGCTGCACTGGCCGTAACAGTGAGAGTGACTATCTGGCCCTTGCTGTCTGTAGCTGTTGCAGTCACGAGGCCAGTGTGGGTCATGACTTCAGTGACAGTGACAATAACTTGGGCTCCACCAGCCAGAGTGGTTGTGACCACAGCAGGGGCGCCAGGAGCCTTGGGCATACCAGCAGCGGGGGCGCCAGCAGTGGGAGCAGGCATAGTGGCATGTCCGCCTTGGCCGGCAGTAACCTATAACGAGCCATTAGTAAGAATCCAGGCAGACGGAGAGAGAACCCAGATAAGAAAAACATACAGTGACTGTCACCTGGGAACCATCCTTGGCAGTTGTGGTCACAACCGGGTGGTTGCTGGCAACGCTGGAGATGACGGCCGACGAAATGGACGCGGCGTCGGAGACGGGACAGACGGTGGTGGTCAGGTCAATCACGTTGGTGATCACCACACTAGAAATGGCACCTGGGGGCAAGCTGGCGAAAGCACTAGATACAGCCGCGGTTTGCGTCGCAGCAGGGCAGTTTGTGACCGTGGGCGCGCAGGAAATCACAGTGTGCACTTGAGTAACACCAACAACCAGGGTAGTTGTTCCACCGGCACCGGCACCGGGTGCGACAGCGGTAGCGTTGGGGAAAGGTGCTGTGCCATTGGCAAAGGGGGCGGCCGCAGCAGGTGCAGGAGGTGGGAGTCCAGCAGAGGGCTTAGCAGCCAGCAATGAAGAAGAGGCAGCGGCCGGAGAAACCCCAGAAGTCTTGTTGGCAACACCATTCACAGCCGGCGGCGGAGGCAGGGGAGCTGTCTGGTTCAAAGCCGGGGCAGTCTGGTTGTTCGCAGCATTGGTAACCGGAGCAGGTGGTGGTGGGGGAGCAGTTCCGTTTTTCTGGGCACCTTCGGCAGCGGGAGGCGGCAGTGTTGCTGTACCGTTCTTCTTGGCAGCAGCGTCGGCGGCGGGAGGAGGAGCGGCGGCGGCCGGCGGCGGTGTTGCTGTACCGTTCTTCTTGGCAGCACCCTCGGCAGCAGGCGGTGGCGCCAAGGGAGCAGTGTGGCTAGCAGCGGGGGGGCTGGGGCTTCTCGCTGGCCTTGGGAGCCGGGGCAACCGGATAAGATGCACCCGAGACTGCCGGCGGCGGGGGATGCTGAAGCGCAGGTGACTTAGACTGTGCTGTGGCTACTAATGCGGATGACAGCGAGACGGAGAGAGATGCCGCTGCAGACGTCACTGCTGCCGAAGAGGCGGAAAGAGATGCCGCTGCAGACGTCAATTCTGCCGAAGAGGCAGCGACAGCAGATGTCAGTGCCACTGAGGATAGCGAGGAAGGAGCAGCAGCGTTGGGTAGGGGCGCCACAGGATATCCAGCGGCGGGAGCGGGAGCGGCAGCCTGGGTCTGGTTTGCAGAACGTGTGGCTTGGGCCTCGTGTGAGAGGATGAAAAGGGCAGCGTAAACGCTACGAGTATTGAACAACATGGTGAGTGAACGGGGTGGGAAATTCCAAAGATCAAAGACTTCCAGTCAAGGAGGTGTTGATAGACGAAGAGAATGAGAGAAATGGGTGACTGAGCACACCAGATATAGAAACAGAAAACCCGAACCAAGAAAGAGTGGTGTAGAGAAATAAGAGGCGATGAGTGAGAGCAAGAAGTGAATGTGATGAGGTCAAGCTGCCATCTTTTAATACTTCTGACCTCATGGCCCAGTACCTACACGTCTCGTGTTGATAGTCGGTTTGCAGAGAACCTCCATTACCCCTGTAATCACCTACATCACGTACTAGGCGGCTGAGTTGCGCCAAAGCTCTATAGTGAATCTTGGTATATACCGGCACGGCTAGTCTCTCGACCAGGGTACCTCCGAAAAGGCTCCTACCAGGGGGTTCCGATCAGGAGAAGCTGTGGGATAGTGGGACCATGGCTGCGCCTTCGTATGACCAGGGTCTTGAGTAATCAACCGCCGCTGTCATCGATAGAGAGAAGGGCGTGGGGTGGTGCGAGACCAGTAGTTGCATGGCACCTTTAAGCTTCCGTCAACGATTTGACGGCGTCGAGAACGGGCTGAGAGGCTTTTGGTTGACATTAGCAGTCATTTGCACAGGCAAGCCTAGATTGTCCCGAGAGCACCCTCATGGATCAAGCTCAGCAAGCTGCCCCATCCAGCTGGAAATCAGGAAACACTGCAGACAGCTCCCACCTGTTACCGACGATACCAATACTACATAGAGACGGCTATTCAGTTGGCCGCCACCGGCCAGCACCGGCCAGGACGACGATCATACCTTGTTGCAACTGTGCAGGAACAATATCGAGGCAGGGAACTTGCTGCTGATTCTTCTAGAACGCCAGAGCGCCGCTTGTTCACCCCTGCCAAGAATTCGGTGGGAGCGGATAGGAGCCCCTCAGGTTGCATTACGGGGTACAATTGGGTGAGGGAAGTCAGAGAGGGAGAGAGAGAGAGAGAGAGGCAGGTCCTACGAACTAGCCGACCCTGGATTGTGGTCCGGGAACGCAGCCGGGATTAGCTAGACGGACAAGGGTTGGTTTGGGCGGATTTATGCAAGAATCAAGGGAATTCAATGATCTGATCAAGGGTTCTTACTTGGAGGTGGAGGTCGGCTGGTTTAAGTTGTGGCAACTGGCGTGTGGGGCTCCCGACAGTGACGAAGCAGCCAATGGGAACAAGCTGGGACCTGGGCAAGAAAGACAAGGAAGCGGAGATCCACCATCTCCCCCCTTCTGCCCCCCCTGGCTTCAGTTCTCGCATTGTAAAACATCGGGTTGCCCAAAGGAGTCCACACCACTCTTGTTTCGCTGGATCGTCCTGGATCGTCCATGGCGACTGGCTGTCTTGCCTGCATTCCCAGTGCTGGCCCAGAGCGGGGGAAATTCAAGATAATGCTGCAAGCTTGGGCTTGGTACGTGCAAATCATGACTGCTGCCCAGCCGGACGCTGCAGCAGAACCCACCTACCCGGAGCTGATCAGTCAATGGTGCCAGTGGCTATGTTCTTTTCCCCCATGATACTGTTCTACACTGGTGGATGGAACATATCATACTGCATATACGTATTGGATGCAGTTGCCCTATCGCATCAGTACCCTCTTTACCATTCCCGACGGTAGCATGTCCCGAACTTGCCGTCGCGGCTACTACTACTTACTGCTGGAGCGTTGTGACGCTCAACTCACTCGGCGATACGCTAGTGGGATAGAGAACGACATAGGTTACCCAAGCGCAATCACGAAGGGCGTCGCATGCGGATCCTCTGAACTTGGTGGCAAACAGGCACCCTGCCAACAGTGGTCAGATGTCTAGCTAGGGCCAGTTCAGTTCTCAGTCGAAACCGAGAAACTGCTGTCACTGAAGAGAGTCGACTACGGTTGCTGCACATGCACCGTCCCATCGATCGCATCACGGAGAATACATTTTGGTCTGTGCCACCCATGCTTACTTGAGTAGCATTTCTGTATATCTGATATGGAATCGCATCCCTGCACCCGCTGAGCCTCGTTTCAACCCCTGTCCCAGTGTTCCCCGCTGGGAGGCGGCTGAGCAACCAACCAACCAACCATACTTGCTTACCTACCCACATGAAAAAGATTCTCGTGCTATGCGGATCTCCCAACCGCCTCCTCTACTCCTACCGACTTGGCAGGCTGGCCCTTGCGAGCTGATAAGTTGCTGCGTGATAGAAAATCTTCTTATCGAGCCATGGGATGAACAGCCCAAATCTTGCTCCCGGCACAGAGGGCCGTTGCTATCTACCTACAACAAGGTGTTGCCTGGAAAGATCAAATGATTTATCAGACTGCACATGATGGGACATGCTGCACTCGGTTGACAAATTCATCTCTTGGGTGCTTCAGATCGGTTGACTCTCATCTCGTCACCGACGGCACACGTCTTCAAGTAGGGGTTCATCCTGTACCGAATCCACATGTTCCATATCGGCCGACAGAGTTGAAGACTGCTACTAATACAGAACAGATCTAGGCGCAATCGCCGTCCGTCCCACTGGGAATCCCGGCGACTAGGGGATCGTACTTCCAATCCCAGAAAACGATCGGCGTAACTTCTCAAATTGGCTATCGATTTGGCAGGTCATCATTCCAGATCATTTATGCCAGGTTTGGGATAAAGACATCATCGCCGTGGTCCCACCATATTCGTACTCGTTAATCCTGACTTCCACGATACCTGACGGCGGACACCGAAGGCTCGGGCCCATACGCCCGTTATCTGTTTATTTGAAACACAGACACACGCTACTTGACGGGGCCTTCATGAGCACATAATCGGGGTGGGAATCGCAATTACCGTCACTCAATTCGACTGATTGCTTAGGGTTGATTGGTTCATTTCACTTTGGGCACTGTTCCTGCGCCAAGCAAAGGAACTCGGCTCCTCTTATCTGGGGAATAGCAGTCTCCATCCCATAAACATCTCATTCAGATCTGTTCTCTCTCACTTGAACTGCATTGCGTGATGTCGTTTCATGTAGAGCCATATCGATGTGTTGGTTTTGTGAATCACCCACCCCCAGAGGAGGAGATACGAGATGGCAATGTCCAACTTAGAAAAGTTCACACTGAGAGGTTTTCTGCTCCTAGCCCCATGGTTGCATGAAGTCTGGCTTTACCTGGCATCTTGCGACTGCAATTAAAGTCGCAAGCTGTCCCTTTTCCTTCGTCTTTTGTGTTTGGCGTCGTCTTCGATAGCCAGGAGTGCATTACGCTGAAAAGATGCGACCCACAGCCTCGATAGTTGAGGTAGAGACATGAGCACCACCTGTCGCTAGATGCAACCGCATTCGTCACATATCCAGACCCTAGATATTGCAGGCTGTGTATTATTGAGTGGTTACAGGACTCGAGATGCGGCATATGCAGTCGATCAATGATCTTCCCATGGATATGCTGGAGAAATAAGGTCGGCATAAGGGTGCAATCATAGGGTGTGCCGATCTGTAGATCGGGATATCTGAGACAACACACCATATGTCAAGATGCCGCCAAGGTATACCGAACTACATAATATCGAATGTCCAGACAAATACCGCCCTCGGCCGAGACTGCCGACGGAGCATCAGGTATTTATCCGATATCTATATGACTGCAATATCAACATGCACGTTGCGCACGGCGATGGGACCCGCCCGGATGTCATGCAGTTCCGGTTGAGATATGGCTTTGATGGCCACCATATCAAGACAGCACTACTTCTACTACAGCTCTAGTAAGACCGAGCTTGGTATGTCGGGATGGAAAGAGGCGGTATTCAACGCCAACCAAATCCTCCAGCATCTCGGCTCCTTCGTTCGCAGAAGCTTCGCGTTCCCGGTCACATCGAAGATACCGAAAAGCACTATGGCCATGCCGAGGCTACGCTCAACACTGGACAACCCTCTCTTACGTACATACGTAGCTCGTGGGCTGTCTATCCCCCCGTGAGTGAGTACATATATGCGGTTGCATCATACGATAAAAGCTAGCCATGCCAGACCACGGCAATATCGGTATAAAAGCTGATAAGGGCTACAGGCAAATACAGAAATCACTCATGCAAAAAGAGGTGTGTTCATGTACAGTCGGTGGCCGAGCCACTCGGTGGAAATACGCATGCAGTCAGCTGAGTAAAGAAGTATGTAGCATCGTTCAATGTTGGGCAACTGGCCGAGGCTCGATACCGGATGCTTGCTTCTTTACCCCAAAATCTCCAAAAAGGACCCGACGATGAAGAAGGACGCACGTGGTTTTCACGGGTTTGTGGGGGAAAGGAGAATCTAACGAAAAGTAGATAGACAAAACCCTTCCGGTCACGCTGGCACTACAGTATCCAGATATCATTTGCTCGATGAATCTTCTCCATACCCCAAAGCCCGACTGCCTGCCACCTTCGAGGAACTGATAATTCTTACGGAGAGAGGATCCCGACGCCGTGGGATCTAGTAGGGCTGTATGGATCGTCACCCCGCAGCAAAATGCCGACCCTGTGACCACTTACATGCCGCTGGCGGTCCAACCGTGCTCGCCTTCCTATTCCGGAAGACATCGACAAATGAGATTGCGGGAAGCGGCAGAAGCTTTGCACCCGGAGGGCACCACCTGTTGAAAGGAATGCCCGAGATTTCGAGGTGACGTAACGACCCTCTTACAGGTCTTGGGGGCGACTCCTAGCAATGAATACGACTGTCGGGTGAATAGCCAAGACGCCAATGTCATAGTTCCCAGAGAGAGAGAGGGAGGGATCAGGTTTTGTTCTTCTCCATGCCTAGCCGGCAATCCTGCTAGGGCTTCTTGGCTCGCTGGCTTGAATGAGCTTGTTGACTTGTTCCCGTCACCTTGTTACTGCTTAGTGCGCGCGGTGCGGCTTTCTACGTGTTGTCACGGAAATTTGGTCGGCGTAATGGAGCGACGCAGCGTGCCCGTGATCCAGCTGGGCCCGGCAGGTGACCTAGTAGACGGGGCATGATAAGTGGGAGGGGCGGAGACTACATCACATCATTCAAAGGGAACTTTGCGTATGGAGAAACTGCCTAGCCCATCCGCTGGCCCTTAAGGTACGCGCGAAGGTTCTATGCAGTTTAGATTGTTGAGCTGGCTAGCTGGTCGAGGTGGCTGTCCATCAAGAATGGCCGGGCAAAGACGTTACTGGCTATGTGAATAGAGAGCTGAAAAAGGCTGGCAAGTCGATGATTCTAGGCAGCTACCACCTAACATATTGGGATCGGCGACTTGCACTGCGGCATGCTAGCCAATTGCCGAAGATTGAGAGATCCCCCGATCCCCCACCTCAACCCCACCTGACAAGGATTCCCCAGGATCATCAGGCCTTACTTACGAGAACACCTAATCTTGGTTGGGATAGCGTAGCGTACGCCTAACCAATATCGACAGCCGAGTTAGGCAGTAGGTCAAGATGCTATTCGCAAAACGCACCTGTACGCCTGAACCGTCTCGTGCTCTGGTCAATTCCGGCCTGCCCGGCCTGCATTGGACTGGTGTGTCATATCTTACGCTGAAAACCCAGGGAAGGGAAGGGATGGTGGAAAGGGGGGGGGTTTGACCTCGACCTCATCCCCACAAGAACCTCGAAAAACGGAGCGGCATGATTAGGTGCAATCTTTCCATTAGTCCAACGTTCAATGCTTGGCTGAGGTACATGTAGTAATCAAGAAGGGGCACGATGGGAAAACAAGGATCGACTCCTAGGGTTGCGCCGGGCCATGCCCTATATTTCATGGGTTCTCTTGCCTGCAGCAGCTGTAGGCGTCTCGATGCGAATGAGCCACGCTGCATTGCTGATGCTGAAACAGGAAATGCTAGGTCAACAACTGGACTCGCTCGAATTGACTGGACTGGACAAACCCCAATTATGCGGGTCCTTTCTTGCTTCTACGGACTCCCAGAGTCGCGCGAGGTTGTATTTGTGTTCCTAAAGAGATCTAGGCCTGTAAGTTAAGTACTTAATGGATCATGCGCTCATGATTCAAGTAGTACATATATAAAACAGCTGGTCCATCATGTACCCGCAGGTCGCGAACTTGTCTAGAAACATGCGAACATGCTGCAATTCGATCAGACGAACAGCATGAGCTGAGATAACTTACTCCGACCTTATGCACTTTCTTGGTTGAGGCTAACCTAGACACCGCGTGCATCAATGAATGACACCGTCGAAAATGGGTGTACCTACTTAGTGAGGCTTATTGTTGTTCGTCCGGAAAGCGGCCGACACCCGAACCCGTTTTCGCCGGTTCGTACTATGTAAGTACTTACCTACTTTACTTCTTAACCTAGTAAGTACTTGCTAGCTTTGGTCTTCTCGACATGCTGTTTCCCCACCGTTTCATTGCGATGTAAGTTATTCATTCTAGGCGAGAACAGCTTGTGCCATTCGGGTCAGGCCCCCTTCTTCTTGGCTCTTTCGTCGATTCAGGAAGCTACGAAATCCTCTTATGTAGGTATCGTCCATGTCGGGTGGCTGACCCTCCTTCGGAATGCACTTGTCGTGTCCAGTGACCCTATCCCTGCTGTCTTTGATCCTGATGCTAAGGTTGCTTCGCTTTGCTTTTCCTCCCATGACTGCCAGATCACTTTCCTAACCCGGCATATATCGAAACTCTACCATCTCCTTATGGTTGCACGCATTGGACAGATGTATGCAGTCTAGTTCTCGTTGCACCACTTGCAACACCCAGTCGGGTTGTTTCTTAGACCTGCAATGTCCACCACCTGGCTATGAAGGGTCTAATTACCGCGTGCCCAGATCTCGAAACTCAACCCACATACCTGGATCTGGCCCACCCGACCGCGACCGCCTTCCACGAGTCTTGTATGGGTTGTTGACTCTCGTGTCGTCAAATATCTTTTTGGCGGGCCGAGCTAGCCTCCCATACGATGGAGCGCATGGGCGCATCTCTCAGGGAGGCGAGCCTACCCACCAGCCGCCCGTCTGCTCTAGGCCGCGAGTAATCCTCCCTGGAATGCGAGTTAAGTCCAATCCTAACACAACGACACCCGGTCACGTCGACGAATAGGCCCGTGCTGTACATCCAAATAACTGGTCTCATGATTTTCTTTCTCACACCCGAGTTGGGTGAGGTTGGATTCCCGACTCGATATGCAATGGCACCCGACAACCCACTTGGCAGCCTCTCTGGCTTCGACATATTCCTACCCCCTAAACTTGGCTGCTTAGTCGCAGCGTCTGATCTTACTGAGAAGGTCCTTTTCTCTTAGTCGGTGGACTATATCGCGGAAGCCGGCATGGATGTCCCACTCCCGTTATGAATCAGATTCATATAACTTACTCCCTCCCGCCCTCGGTCAAGATCGCCCTAAACCTTCTTCTACCTCTGCCCGTCTTGGTTTATCCTCACCCTTCCTTATATCCTTAGCCAGACATCATCTTTGCCCGGCTGCTTTGCTCTCTTCCTCTCCCGGCAGTTTCGCTGAAATTGCACCACCCACAATGAGACTCAGTATTGCCGCGGTTGCCCAAGTGGTGCTGACTGGCGGATTGGTACATGCTGCCTCGACCTTCTCTCCCGCCCGGCCGCCAGCCATACCACTGGCAGTCCGGTCACCTTATGTCAACACTTGGTTGACTGTAGGAAAAGACGGCGGCAATGGTGGTTATCTTGCAGGGGAATGGCCACAGTTCTGGAGGTACGATCAAATACATGATGTTACTGATGACGATATGGATTCTGAAGCTAACAAAGCATAACAGTCAGCACACCAATGCCTGGGTTGGAATGATTCGGGTGGATGGCACTCCTTACACGTGGATGGGTGCTGCTGCAAACGGTCCTGCGGCGGTGGATCAGACGGACTTTTCTTACACTTCCACAAGAAGCACCTTCATCATGAACGTTGGAGGTAAAGTCGGGATGAATATTACCTTTATGTCCCCAGTGACACCCAACGACTTGAAAAGGCAGTCCTTGACCTTCTCGTATCTCGATGTCGCTGTGCACTCTTTGGATGGCTCAACACATGATGTCCAGATTTACTCCGACATCAGCGGTGGTAAGTTCTAGCTGTATACAATCTAGGACGTTTCTTGGTGCACTAACCATGTGCTAGAATGGGCTTCGGGCGACGACAACGCAGTCATCGAATGGGACTACAACACATCCAATGGTGTTGCTTACCACTCAATCTCTCGGCAGCAGCAGAATGAGATGACCGAGAATAATGAGCAAGCAGCTTGGGGCACCTGGTACTGGTCGGCGGCAGATGGTGACGGTGTAAGCCTTTCCAAACCGCTTTTAGCACCCCTTGCCATCAGATGGGTCATTCCGTCCGGTTCTAACATGATAAATAGCTCACGTACCAGAGCGGGTCAGATGTGGACGTGAGGGGCAGCTTTGCGAATAATGGAGTGCTTGCGAACAGCAAAGACACTAACTTCCGCGCGGTCAACAACCAGTGGTGAGTGAAGATCACTTTTGGTGGTTGTCCGTCAATGGTGAGACATGCACTAATCTCTCACTCTCATCCAGGCCAGTTTTTGCATTTACCAAAGGGCTCGGAGACGTCGGTGCCGAAAGCGTCTCTACCGTCTTCTCTGTTGGGTTGACGCAGGATAATGCCATCTCCTTCCTAGGCGAGGGGAGTGGACTGACTACGGTCCCTTCTTTATGGAAAAGCTACTTCTCCGACAGTCTAGATGCTGTATGTATACTATACAGAAACAACTCAAATGTGGGAGCTCTGAACTGACTCTTGAGTAGATGACATTCTTCTACAATGATTACGCAACAGTGTCGGCTCTTTCCACGGATCTGGACAACCAAGTTGCCAGTGACTCTCTGGCTGCTGCTGGTCAGGACTACCTCACTATCACCAGTTTGAGCGTCCGCCAGACGTTTGGTGCCTTGCAATTCTGTGGCACTGACTCTGCTCCCTTGGTATTCCTCAAAGAGATCAGCTCTAACAGTGATATCCAGACGGTCGACGTTATCTTTCCGTCAATGCCTCTTATTCTCTACACGAACCCCAAACTGCTCACTTATATGATGGACCCCTTGTTCATCAACCAAGAGAACGGCCACTACCCCAACACCAATGCGATCCATGACTTGGGCACTTTCCCTAATGCCAAGGGCTATCCAGCTGGAAACGATGAGCTGATGCCCCTTGAGGAGTGCGGCAACATGATAATTATGGCTTTGGCTTACGCTCAGCGGTCTAACGACACTGGCTACTTGAACGCCCATTATCCTTTACTTCAGCAGTGGGCTGGCTACCTTGTCAACGACTCCCTTATCCCTGCGAACCAGATCTCTACGGACGACTTCGCCGGCTCCTTGGCCAACCAGACCAATCTCGCAATCAAGGGCATCATCGGACTACGGGCCATGTCGGAGATCGCCAAAATGACGGGAAATGCAGGTGACGAGAAGAGCTTCGGCGATACCGCGACCTCCTACCTGTCGCAATGGCAAAATCTAGCCATCAACCAGGCTAGCAACCCGTCCCATACGACTCTCTCCTATGGCGACGGTGACTCGTACGGGTTGCTGTACAACCTCTACGCGAACAGCCTCCTTGGGTTTGGGACCTCTTTCGTCCCCCAGTCTGTGTATGACATGCAATCGGCGTTCTACCCAACCGTGGCGCTCGAGTATGGTGTTGCCCTCGACACGCGCCACTCATGGGTCAAGTCGGATTGGATGATGTTTGCCGCTGCCATTTCGAGCTCCGATACCCAAAACATGTTCATCAAGAAGCTGGCCAACTGGATCAATGTGACGCCCACCAACAGACCACTCTCCGATTTATATGACGGTAGCACCGGCGATTACCCTGGTATTTACTTCACAGCGAGGCCTGTTGTAGGCGGCCATTTTGCCTTGCTGGCACTACCCAAGTAGTGGTCTTCTGCCACCACCTTCTACTTTTTGGTGTCGACTTCAACATATTTCGACAGCAACTGGTTTACGTTTTCTTACTCTTTCGTGGAACTCATTGGCTATTCGGCCAGACCAGATGATACCCATTTTTCTCGCCTGAGAGAACAATCGCTGATTCATTATGTTAATGTTTTTTGCTTTTTATCATATTTATCTCGGCATGATGCCCATCTACAAGCGTCCACGCGAGTAGGGGTTAAGGGGAGCGATGCGAATCAACACATGGAATACACATCAGAGCCGCAAGTCCTGGGACTTGTTTTGTCGGGGGCGAGAACGGCTATATTACGTTATTCGGTCGGTCGCTAGACGTACATATCTATTCGTGTCAAACAAGGTCCCATGAATCTTGTGCAGATGTTCTATCAGTGACTTGTGCAGTACTGACCGACTCTCTCTGTTGACATGTATCAAATACTACAGCCAGCCCTCGAGGGACAAAACTTTTGAACACCTTGAGCTTTACATGTAAGTAGCCCTTATGGCATTATACGTAAAAGCTGATACCGACTAGTCAGCCACCCTGGACGGCTTTCAACAGTTCGAACGTCTACTATGGATTTCGGGAGCTTCTCACTCTTGCCTGATGGTGCGCCTCCTCTTCTCCTGTTTCTTTGCGCTCCAACCCTTTTCTTTTCTTCAAATTTTATACACGCAGTCCTACATGAAGGTTCATAATAATAGATTGCTTTCCAATAATCATTCTCCGTATATAGCGCCAAAGGTCTGCGCTGGTGTAAAAAGACGGCGACGTAGTCGGGAGACGCTGGCGACGAAGCGACGAAGCAAAAGAAGCAGCGCGGCCGCTGCTTCATCAACGCGCAGAAGGGCTTCCAGGGTTTGATTTTCTGGTTCAACCGCGTCCTCGGCAAGGGCGGGCGGGCTTGGCATCGCCGCAAATTACGAGGAGCTCGACCAGCTTGACCGCTTCGTGGATAATGTCGTCGTCAAGGCCCCCCGGGGCGAAGAAGGAAGAGGACCAGCAGGGTGCGGCCACGGCTGTGTTTGTGGAGGAATGGAAAATTCTACACGGTACGCTTTCCTTCAGCTTTATTATTATGGTTTGCTGTGGTGTGGTATTTGTTTCAATCCACTCTCCTTCCTATGCAAGCAAGTCGGCTTTGAGATTGTTGTCTCAGCCCAGGGATGGTGACCAGATGAAATTCCATGGATGTGAAAACTTCGGGCCAACGCTCACATGTGCGCGTGCCCCTCCAACCGCAAAGAGACTGCAAGGGACTCAACACATACCCATGTTGATAGTGTACGGCTGCGGAACCCGGGGAACGTGAACTGGTGGACGTCCGAGTGCCTCATCGATGGCAGAGCAGGTCGAGGTCGGGAAGATCGATCGCATGGCTCGGAGGCAGTGGAGCGTACAGGGTGGACGAGCCCAGTATCCCACCGTCTGGCATATTCCACTTGGACAAGGATCTTAGGAACAGTAAATTGCCCAGATTTACAACCTACCACCCTCCTACCCATCTTGAAGATACCTAATCTATTCTATACCTCTTACTACTTACTTACTCACTGGCCAGATTTCGTCTGGGTTGCTACAAGAAAACAAAACCTGCGTTAGGTAGTTGGCCGAGTCTGGTATGTAGCGTTGTCCGCCTGTGAGTCTTCCAGTGCTGAGGGGGGAAAGCACCAAGGCAGATCAAGCTACTCTTTTATTGGAACAGAGCCATTACCCCTTTTCTTACTCTTACCCACATGTATATGGCCGTAAACCATGAGGATGTAGACCGGTAGTAGCTAGCGACTTTGTTCTATTTGTCATGAGATGGGGCGACTTCACTATTACATAGCATTCAAATGTGGGCTATCTGAGGAGTATTCAAATGATAGGATGACGGCACTCATGACCGTGTCGTGAGTGAGGAGAAAGTAGAGAGTTTGTCGAATCCTCGTACCAAGACAACTTGCAAGATGATCGCTTGTTGTTTCTAGCCTCTGCCATGTACAAATATTCTCCAATTTGGTGACATGTGATGCCATCGGATCAAATAACCGTAAACTCCCCACTGACCCCTTCAAACGCCGTGATGCTCCCGCCCAACCTCTTCGCATCCCCGAAATAGCGTATGCGGTAGACGCCAGGTTCAGTCCATGTCTCCGTCTCCCAAGTGACGGTGACCTCGCTTGTCGCGAGCAGCTCGCTAGTCCGCCGCCAGCCGAACACTAGATGCCAATCATTGTCGTCGCGGACGGTAAGCCACCTCTTTCCTTCTCGAGTGCTGCTGCCTCCCCTCTTTCTCCTCTGCTTGGCTCGGAGCTCTGTGGCCGCATCATCATCGCCCGCAGCTTCGTCCGAGATGACCAGTCTCTCCACAGTGGCATAGCTTTGTTCCAGCCTTAGGTTATTCCGCGGGTTTGCGCCCACGAAGACCACTGTTGCATCAGAACCGCGTTGTACAACGTCAGGTACGTCGGTGACGACGTCTCCGAAGCTCTTGAAAAGACCCGGCGAGTCGTATACAACCCCGGGTACAAAGCTCAGACTGCGATTTACGTTGTTTGGTGGTTCTGGGCCGACTGGGGGGTTCTTGTGCGAAGCCGAGTCCAGATATGGCACGAAAGATAGCGTCAGATTGATGTAAGCCTGCAATGTGTGCGGGCCATATAGGGTGCTGGCACCTTCGTAGCGTTGGATGCTGGATTGCTCATTAGCATTTTAGGCAGACCAAGAGACGGAGGCATTTGTATCGATGGAAAGAAGGAGCAGGATAGGCGAAGGCAGATTGATGGTCATGTCCTATCGGAAGGGAAGATGGCAGGACGAATACTCACCCATATTCTTCCTCGGTGGTGATGTAGTGCGTGTAGCTATTCGCGGGGCCGCCAAGCACTACAACCGGTGTTTGAGCCTCAGACTTAGTGGCCTGGGTTCTCGCCGAGACCTCCCCCGCTACGGCGTTCTTCCACCGCCGACCGGCCATGGTGGTCGCCTCTCCGGGGCTCACAATCATGACCATCTGACCGACACGGAAGACTTGGATGTCCACCACGTTGGGCGTCCACAGGTATGGCTTGTGTATCTCCCCCACGTCGAGAAGGATGGGCTTGGGGTGGTGGCACGCCTTCTGCTCCTCCGTCGGCGCCTTCAGGAGCCCGGAGACGACACTCCACACGGGCGATGTGGTGTTAGGCCCGCCGTCGTGCTGTGTGAAGTCGAAAGCACCAGGCCCATCAGAAGTGCCGGCCGCGAAGGAGTAACCCAAGGCCGCCGGACAGGTGGTGACTTCAGTGCCATTTGGCAGTGTGAACTCGTGGTTCGACATGTCGTGAAAGGTGTGAAATGACTTGACCCAGCTACCGCGGATAGGAGTCAGCTTGTGAGGCTGGCTGTACAGTGTCCTGGCTGGTTCAAATTGTCGCTTGCCCACTTCGAAGCATGAAGCGGTCCCGGTATCGTCCGCGGTAAAGAGGGGCCCACGGGCGTGGCATTTCTGTGACTTGCCATCACTGCAGGTGCTATTCTCGAAGCTGCACATCTGCCCCGTGCCATCCTCGCACCAAGCGCCGAGAACGTTGGGACTCGTGTCGCCGACGCTGGCTTGCGAGAAACCGGCTACAAAGCCTTCTGCGGAACTCTCGTCGCCCTTCACGCTGTTCTCGAAAAGCGTTGCCGCCACCCCTTTATTGTCACCCGAGATCAGAGTATTGTTGCCATAGACCGAGGTGCCATGGGTGGGAAACCACGTCAAGACTCCAATATTCTTCCTGTCGGAAGCTCTCCGAAAGTTCAACAGAGTCAGGTCTTTTTCCACCGAGCCGTCATCTTCAGCACTGGTGTTGTACTGAGATCGTTCCGTCTCCGGGTTCGCGAGGTAGGCATATAGACTTCTGTTGATGTTGGCGCCAAACACCTTGGTTGAACCCACGCTCAAATAGCCTGGAGCAAGGCTCTCGTGTGCCCTCCGAATCGACAGGACAGCACCGTCTACAATTGCACGATAACTCTGTTGGTCAAAACCCTTGCTAGTGATTTGTGGCAGGAGGTAGTTAAGCCAAGCCCCGGGCCCACTGTGCGAGTGCGTTCCCGTGACGGCGATGTTGTGTTGCCCGTAGCCGGCATATTCGGACCCGAGCTCTTGCAGACTAGACAGAATGCCATAGCGTACGGCGGTATCTCCGGATTGTGTGTCAAGCACCAGGTAGACGAAGCGTTCGGCAGGCCGTTGCGGGTCAGCAACGATAAAGGCGCGCGAATGTAGCCTCTGTCGCAACCCGGTGCCGATCTGGTCCGGGTCGGCGTAGCCCATTAGGTTGATCTCCACACAAGGACCTGTGATGTCGGCTTTTCCGACGCCAATCAGGTATTCGTCTCCATGTTCTTGTTCTTCTGTGCCGTGGTGCCCACCGGATGGTAGGATCCAGGACGGCAGTCTTGGGGAGAGGTGCTTGGGGAATAATGCGACAAATGTCGTCACGGAAAATAGGAATACGACAACAGCGAAGAGAAGGGCATTTCTGCGAGAGGGTCGCCGGGGATCAGATGGTTTCTCCATTTCAGAGGTGGCAGAGGAGGGCCAGCCTCGACGAACTTGCACGGTAAGATGGCGCCTATTCTACGATCTTCTAATTGCAGTCCAAACCGGAAGAAATGAAGGCTGAGCTTGAAAAATACAGTCAATATAATAAGTCTGTAACATCCCAACTTCTCCGTGCCTGAAGGAAGGAGGAGGGTAGGAAGCTCCAGCCAGCTCCAGCCAGCTCCCCCGACGACTGAGCTTCGACTTCAACTTCAACTTCAGTGGACCAGCCAGCGGTACTCCGACTTCTGCTCCGACTAGTGTCGTCATCAAAACGATTGACCGTCTGTACGGAGTACAGCTAATAAAAAGTGTAAAGAGCCAAGATAACGCGCTAATTCGGTTCGTTCCCCGATAAGCCTTATCAAAGTAGGATGGAAGAGTTAAGGTTATGTTAGGAACAATCGTTAAGACGAGAAGACTTAATTAACATCTACACACAATTCCTACCATCACTGGCCAGCCAGCAGACAGACAACATGACGGTCCGAACCACCGTCCACGAATCTCTACCCTGTAAGCCAGCAAAACCGCTACCTCTCTCACTATTCCCATCCGTATCGCCACGAACTAACAAGCAATGCAGACGTCGACAAAGAGCCCACCGCCGACGAGCGCTCCAATGCCGAGAAACTCATAACCGCCGAGCTCTCCTCCATAAAAGCCCAAGCACCGTCCTCCCAACCCGACAGCAGCGACGACGACACCACCACAACACACCCTTCCCTCCCGCCCTTCCTCGAGTCTCCCTTCTTCACCACCAACCCCCTCCTGCAACAAGAACAGGCCCGCGTCGCCGCCAAGCAACCCCTGACCGCCATCGACCTGACGCGGTACGAAGTGTCCGACGACGACCTGGACGAGACCGCGAACCAGCCCGCCCAGCAGCAGCAGCAGCAGCAGCTGGCCGCCGCCTTGAGCCGCGCCTACACGGCGCAGGCCTACCTGACGGCGCGGCACGCCCACCTGGCCCTGCTGGACCGGTACGGCAAGAACGCCTGGCTCGTGGGCAACTGGCAGGCCGAGGCTGAGCTGGCGAGCGTCGAGCGCGACCTGGCCGCCGCCAAGCGCCAGATCGAGCTCGTCAACCACCGCCGCCGCCGCATGCAGACCGAAGTCGGCGAGGAGCTCCGCGGACTCGACGCCACCTGGAGGAGAGGCGTCGGCCGCGTCCTCGAGACCGAAGTGGCCGTCGAGAGGTTACGACACGACATCCAAGAGCGGAGACAAGCAGCGACACTCGGAAACGGCGCCGAAGCATAGCACCATCATTAGGTTAGGGCATTATTGGGTTGCGTTGCGTTGGGTCTCGCTGGTGAGCGAAAAGCAATTTTCACTCTAGGAGCAAGTCCTTATACGGAATGCTATTGCACATCCAGGTTGAGGCCTAGAGGCAACAATCCTGCCGGCATTGGCTCGTCCTGGGTGTACTCAGAGCAGGAATGAGGTTTGATTATGTCTAGTCGCGTCGTATTGCATAGGTAAAGGCGTTAATCTAATTTGAAAGCGAAGGTATCTTTAAACGCCTTCTCAACCGAGTAATGGTAAAACTGTTACCCATACATGAACATGTGCCGCCAACGGCTTGTCTCTAGTTGCCATCTCGTACTCTGCTGCACGAAGCTATGCGTCAATGACCTCGAGTCCCGACTTGATCAGCCGAAGAAGCCCTAGTCCCTTGCCGCTGCTTGAAGAGGATCTATGTCTTCCACGCCAGACTTCACTCCTTGATACTTTGTTCTCCTCATAATGCCCTCGACCGGGCCTAATAGTCTGGCAAAAGCACTCTTGCCCAGCGTGGCCACCTTCACCTCCGTGGTACTAACGACACTTGCGGCCCGGGGCGCGTCATTAAGCAGCGCCAGCTCGCCAAAGTAATCGCCCTTCTTGTAATGTTTGACATGGTTCCTTTGCCCGTGCTGGTCAAGGTAGGCATCACATTCTCCCTGCTCCAACAGGAAGAATGCCGTTCCGATGTCGCCTTGTTGAATGATTACATGACCCGAGGGGAACTTGAACGTCTCCAATGCGTCTGCAATCTTGGAGCGTTCATATGGCGTTAAGCTCGCGAGAAGCGGTACCTCCTCAAGGAAGTTTTCGTACATTCTTCGACGCGCAAATGTAGACTCCATTAGGATCCTGCGAAACGTGACACGATCAAGAGCCCAGAGATGACAGCCAGACTCTGCCGACATAACCGTCGCAGCACGCGGTGCGTTATACATGAGCGCAAGTTCACCAAACGAGCCTCCGGCCTGAATGGTGCCAACTTTTTCTCCCAGGCCATCGAGACCCGGCTGCAAAGCGCCCAAGGAATTTACGTATACATCAAAGGTGCCTCTCTCGACGACATAGAAATAGTCCCCGGCGTCGCCTTGCGTGATGACCTAAATGGACAATGTTAGCGACCTAATAAGGTCAAAGTATTTATAAATCCACGATTGCTTTGCGAACCTTGATGTCCTTGGCGGGAATTGGCTTCTCAACCAGCGCGCCTAAGATCTGTGCACTTTGCTCGTCGTCCAGATGGTTGAAGAGGAAGTTGCCTGCAATGGCTTTCTTGAGACGCTCTAGTTGATCGATCGATTTGGGGAAGGTAGGAGGAGTCCAGTTGTCGTTGACATCTGCCACCGGTTTAAGCGACTCGGCGGATACTGATGTGCGTCTGCCGAAGTTGTACTGGGGAGGATACGAATTCGGGTCCGGAGGGCTTCTCATTGATGGTGGAGGTCCATCTGTCGGAGCATCACCACCAAAGAGACCACGCGAGTGGCCACCACCGGAATTGGAGAGAGAAAAGGAAGGTGTTGTGGGAGATGTAACCGTATCATTCTCGTCCTCCTCGATAACGTTCAGCAACTCGTTGGGTGCGGTGGCCCCTAATCCAGTCTCCGTCTTTCTACCATCGCCACCGAACGGATTTGAATTTGCCGCGAAGGGGCTAGTGAATGTTGCTCCAGACATGGCAGGAGGTTCGGGGGTATGCCCGTTTTTCGGCTTCTTCGCCAAGTGGTATGTTCGCTCGTCTGCAAGGCGTCGGATGAAATAATCGGAGCAGAACTGTAGTATATCGGTGGGTTTGTCTTGCAGAAGACGTTGCTCCAGCGCCTGCAACTCTCTCTGGTAAGCGGCCGGCTCAGACATGGCGTAGGAAGTAGGAGGGAGCTGCAGAAGGGAATAGCGCAGAATAGGCAGGACAAGGCTGTCAGGTTACGGGTCGAGTGTGTCGCCGAAAGGGGTACACGGTCCCCGCGAAGACAAAGCTGTGGTCAAAAAGGAGTGGAATAGATGGGAAAGCAAAAAAAAACAAACAACAAAAAACAAATGGATGGCAACAAAACAGGTAATTAGACGAAGAAAGAGTGCAGTCGCAACTTGGATAGAGAGCGAGAGAGTGAGAGAGAAAAGAGAGGAAACAGATTTGGGCTAACGGCTGAGGCCTAGTTGCGTTGCTCGAGGCTGGTAGCTCAAGGTGATTTATTATAGACTGTAAAGTAGGGGGGAGAAGTAGTGGCTAATTCGAAGTTTGGTTCCAGCTGGGGTATGTCACCTGGTGGACTACCGACTGTGGAGAGTGCAATGGGTGGGCAAGACGCTAAGTCGTGGTGCGTGTGCACTTCATTTAGAAAGGAAATGGCAGGCGAAGAAAGGGACTGGGATGGGAAGAGACGGATGGTATTCTGGGAAGTGCGCGAACAAGTGTTGTTGGGAGTTGAACAAGAGGCAGACGTGATCCGCATCAAGTTTCAAGATAGCGAACTACACTAAGCGACCATGGGTGGAAATGGGGGTGCGAAGAAAGAAATGAAAGACCAGGACTTGCCCGGAGAACCTGCTAGAGAAATGCCAAGAAGGGTATTTCTAACGTACGTCTTGCAAATTGCTTGCTCAGAAAACTGACTGAAGAAAGGTGTGAATACTGACCGACTGACTGACTGACTGACTGACTGACTGACTGACTGGCAGCAGGCAAGGGTCGATCCAATGGTTGGAAGAGAGGAGTGTGAATCAAACGAAAGTATGGGAAGCTTGAGACAAAACAAGTCAGATACATGTACGTACATAGACTGACTGAGAGGTGCCTCACTTACTCCGCAATCCACAGAGTTTGGGGAGGCAACAGCTAACCTTAGCTGATGTTTATTTCAAGCAGGAGCAAAGGACACTGATTCGTGCCCTGCCGTGCCCTGCCCTCTCTTATGCGTCCGACGGGGTTGTGGGTGTGCGAAGCAGCTGATGGAGGGAAAGGAGAGAGGATCGAGGAAGGGTCTTGATATTTTCAGGTCGTGTAGTAAGTAAGTTAGGTAGCCAGTGAGTGAGACCCTGGACGAGATGATGGATCGTATCTATGTAGGATCTAGATGATCTGAAAGCTGGCAAAATGCAGCAGGCCGAGAGGGGGAGGGGAAGGCCGTCAAAGAGATGGACGGATGGTGGTGTGGCCTTTCTACTATTCTTCGTTCTTTGAATGCAATGCAATGCGGGTGGCTCCCACAAGCTCTCTTTCTAATCAAGAAGTACTCAAGTCTCAACCTACTCCGGCTTCTTTGGCCTTGGGCTTCACCTTTTTTCGATTCAGTAAAACAAAGAGAGAGGAGCATGCGCACGCAATACCAGAACACCTCCAGGTTAGTACATACAACAGCCTTTGGATAGGTCGATGATGGCGAATGTGTCGCCATGTGGTGGGGTAGAATTCCCAGCTCTGCATTCAAGACTCACTTTCCCCTCCTTCAATTGCCGCTTCCAAGCTTCGATCCCGACTTCTTTGCACCTTCTAGAACAAATCCACTGCACCCGTCGAGCCGTCGAGTGCACAGACCAGCAGTCCCCTTAGGACCCCTGGTGACAGCGTTTGTGCATAACAAAGCAGCCAGCCAGCCAGCCAGCCAGCCCCGTTCAAGCTTCACCCTGCCCCCCTCTGTTCCTTGTCATGAATGCAGCTTGGAATTGATTGGCAATGAAGACGCCACAAGCCCAATCTCTCTGAGGTGGATTCCCTTTTGTATTCGATGCGCAGAGATCCTCATGTACGAGTATCTGTGTGGCGGTCTGTGACTCTGCGATGAGATGATCTGCATTTGACTTCCCGTGTTGAGCTGAGTAGATGATGGCCCAAGCTCCCTTCAGGGTAGGTCGTACTCGGGAATGCATTGGGCACCAGTGAGTCCATGCTTTCGGGCTGGCCTAGCTGCGAGCTTCTACTGCGAGCTTCTGCTGCAAGTTGACGTTATGGAGACTTTGCCGTACCATACATACCTCAGGTTTGCAACTACCGTTTTCTAGCTGTAGCAAATGGTTGCACATTGTTATTAAGATTAAAAAAAAACGCAAATAAAAGCAGGACATGTTTTCTAAATACTAAACAGATTCTAGGGCGGTATCCTGTTGTAGGAGATGTAAAGGGTATACTCGTGTATAGTGTAACTACTACTGGCTGTATCTTTATTTTAAGGAGCCCAAGTGGATTCATTCAGTCTGATTGCCTAATTTCAACTTTTAACTTTTGAAATCACCCGCCCGCGGAGAAGCCGGTAACGTGTGATAGACTCAGGGGCTGTGCAGAGGACTGGGGTATATTGTTTATTTAGTACTGGTTGAAAAAGTCTGGTCGGTCCTCGGCTGCATACTAACTAACTAACAACTGTGTATCCCCGTTGAAGGGGTCATCAAATCACTGTCCGGAGCCTCCGGCCACCCCCTCTAGTTGCTCACCTTTAATTACCTCGACATGCTTTCTTCCTTGCGGCGCTGTTCCTCCTCGAGTATCTCCCGTTGTCGCGCAGCATCTTCAACCTGAGCCTTCATGCCCTTCTTCCTCTGTCGCTCTTCGTATAGGTCGCGACTCTTCATGATGCGCTGAACAATAGTACCAGCATTCACGTCTTTGAAAAGATGCTGCGAGATCTCCCGGAAGATGCCCATCTCCTTGGGAGCTTCGTAAGGGTCATATGACAGCGGCATGAAGGATGTTGGCCCATGGTAAACTGCGTCGGGTGTTCCCCATGGAGATGCGGTGAGGTACGACTTGGTAGGCGCGAAAGGAGCGCCATACATGACTGCATTAACATGCTGGCATCCATGTGTTAGCTATACAGCGGGCCGTGTGATACAGAGATCTTAGCAAACGTACCCGGCATTGTAAGACACATAGGCTTCGCTCATAGATGTTCATGATGGGGTAGTTGACCCCTTTCCACTGGTTGATGACCTCGTCATCGTGCACTCCTGCCACCAAAAACACGGGGCCATAGTCGCCGCCCTTTCCTTTGCGCTCGTCAACAGCTTGTTGGTCGTACCACCCCTCCTTCCGGGCTAGGCTCTCCTCAGCCTCCACGACGAGACGGAGGAACTCGATATGCCCACTGGAAAACAAATCGAAGCCACCGTCAACATAGACGACCCTTTGTCCTGGCTGGGGCCCAGTTCCTTTCAGAAATTGGCGGAAGGATCCCTCTTCCTCCTCCCCAGTCTCGGCTTTTGCGGCCTTGGAGGCTGACCAGAACCAGACATCAGCACCCGGATTCTTGCCAGACGCATCAGTAGCGTACTGCTGGATACGCTTGGACATGGCATCGCCCTCGGCCCTCCTCTCGGATTCAGTTCCATGGCCCTCATCTCCGGAAAGAACCTTTTCCAATGACTTGATGAAATGCGTTCGCGTGCAGAGTAGCATCCGGCCCACCAGGTCGGTGGTGGAGATACTCGGGGTTCTCTTAACCACCTTGAATCGCCCGGCTGCCTTCACAAACCGATAGCAGTCCTCGCCGCTGCTGTCAGACGTGATGTCATCACCATGGACCACGTATTTGCAACCGAAATGACTTATGAAGTCCAACTGCGTTACGTAGGGCGCATGTGAAACAGACCTTGTAACCCAGCGACAGGCATCGACCGCGGCTAGTCTTCAAGGCATAAAGCTCACGAGCGATCAGCAACGACGTTCACGGGGAGTTGTAAGCAAGAGGAGCCTGCCCTACCGTTCCTGCAAAGTCATGACCGTAGGTCCTTTGTTCTCGAGGATGTCCTCGTCCGAGTGCACACCAACGTACAGTTCGGTGCCAAGCTGACGGGCTTGCAGCATAGCACCGGCGTGTCCATGATGGAAGAAGTCCCAACACCCATCGACCCAGATGCGGTCTTCGAGGACCTCAGGGGCTGGGGGTCCTGCGAGGACCTCATCGCCTGACGCCATTTTGCTTGCTGTCAAGGGAAACAAACACGTGAGCTCTGGGTTTTCGTACTTTCGGGTCGATAGATGGACTGTGGCCAAGGTATTGTATGAATAGTAAGTATGGAAACAGGATCAAACAACCTGACCGACAATGAACCAAGTTGGATTAGGCAGTGTGGGAAGGCACATGATCGGCACTGTGCCATAATACGCAGAAGAGCTGCCCGGACACGGTCTGTCCACGAAATCGCGCACGTTGTACTCCGTCCAGGAGGGCGAATAGAAGTAGTCAAGTACCCCTCAGTGGAGAAATCAATGTACTTGCACACACCATAACCGTCCGTCTGCCCCGCGCCAGTCCCCAAAGTCGAACATTTGATAACGTACGGCGCGCATCTTCGCTCATCTCAGATATCCCAGAAACAAATGCAAGAAAATCTCCTGTTCGGCGGTGTTTCGCGGTTTTCCGACAGACCTTCCCATGCACCTTCGGATCCCGCCAGTATGACAGCAGAAGCAGAAGCAGAAGACAGTCCCCACGGGCCCTACGGCGGCCTGACCCCGACGCAGATCGAGGCCTTCCACCGCGACGGCTACGTAATCCTGCCGAATGCGCTGCCGCCGACGACGGTCAAGGCCCTGCTCGACGAGACCCACACGCTTCTGGAGGACTTCTCGCTGTCCGATCACCCCATGACCAAGTTCAGCACGGGCGAGCGGTCGGCCCACGTCGGCGACGACTACTTCCTCGACTCGGGCGACAAGGTCCGCTTCTTCTTTGAGGAGGACGCCTTCTCCCCCGAGACGGGCGAGCTGACCAAGCCCAAGTCCCACGCCATCAACAAGATCGGCCACTACCTCCACGCCCTGTCCCCGCCCTTTGCCGCCCTGCTCGACCCCGTCTACAACCCGGACCTGCTCGGCGCCGGCACCACGGGCGGCTCGGTAGAGGCGGGCCGCAAGGAGTCGCACCCGGCGGCGGTGGCGCGCGCGCTCGGCTTCCGAGACCCCCGGGTGCTGCAGAGCATGGTCATCTGCAAGCAGCCCGAGATAGGGGGCGCGGTGCCGCCGCACCAGGACAGCACCTTCCTCTACACGGACCCGCCGAGCGCCGTGGGGTTCTGGTACGCGCTCGAGGACGCGACGGTCGAGAACGGCTGCCTGAGCTTCCTGCCCGGCAGCCACCGCTGGGCGCCGGTGAAGCAGCGTTTCGTGAGGGACGCCGAGGGCAAGGGGACGACCTTCATAGACAACCCGGGCCCCAAGTTCCCCAACGCCGAGGAGTTCGGCGAGGGTCTGCAGAGCGGGGCACAGGAGACGGACGAATACAAGATGAGCGAGGTCAAGGCAGGTTCTTTAGTCCTCATACACGGCAACCTGCTGCACAAGAGCGAGAAGAACTTGAGCCAGAAGGGCCGCATCATCTACACTTTCCACGTGATAGAGGGCGAGGGCGCCAAGTACGACGAGAGGAACTGGCTGAAACCCCCGGCGGATGGCTTTACGCAGCTCTATAGGGATTGATGGAGGTTCTGCCTACCTGTAGTGTTTAAATGAACGAAGTACATGAAAGACGATGAATGACGATCCTTCAAGCCAACATACGAACAGCAACGTGAGCTGTGAGCTGCTGTTTCTTCGAGGCGGCTTCTAGTCGATATATTTGGCAGAGAGCCCTCCGCCGAGGTCCAATTTGCTGAACGTATTATATGCAACGGCTCGTGACTGCACACTCCCTACGCTCAAGGCTGCGGGTGTGCAAGTAGGAGCACCTCTCTGTCTCATCGCCAGCTGAGAACCTAATGTGCAACCAGGCCTCATGACCTCCATTTCCTACACAATCCACCAGACGTGGGCGATGTTCAAGCCTTGGCCTACTACTTCGAAGCCCAAGATACTGTATGATGATATGGTAATCCCAAATATACTTCCACTTGATCCTTGAAGACATATCTCTGGCGACGTAGGCGATACTAGACAAGACACATACCCCTTGAAGGGGGGTTGCATCGGAGGACATCGTGATCTGCTGGTCCCCGATTGAGTGAGTACGCACGATCGACAAGCTCATCAATCCGAGTAAGCCTTCCCAGAGCCGATCTCTCTCTAGAAGAGGTCATACAGACCCTGTGAACCGCACGTCATATATATATCGCCACACAAGAGATGACACGAAACCGGCACTTAGCTCGCAGGCCGCTCTCAATGCAGTCAACCATTCTTCGGGGTCATTTTAAGCCTGCTTCTAGTTATATGACTTTTCTAGAGATGATTTATGGTTTAACAGGATATTTTCATAACTTCTGCTGTTTTCATAATGTGATATCATCCACTCGTGCACCACTAAATGGCGTCTACACGTTATAGTCGTGTCAGACATTTGCGACGACGACTGAGCTGAGATCTTGAGCGGCGGCTTGTCATCAAGATTAGCTTTACTTTGTATGTGTGTCCAAAATGCCTCTATTGGAACTACGGACAATGACTGGTCTTTTGTGTGGACTGTATTCAAGTATCCGTATATCAAGTCATATCGCCAACGTTGAAAGTGAAATACCACTTTCAGGGAGGCCAAACTTGTTGGGCAGAGCACCATTTCTTGACAGATAGCAACTCTGCAAAACACGGGCGGACGAAGACGATACTCTTGAGGACCAATCGCTTTCCACTTCACATATTCTACCTTGGTCACAAACAGCGACGTCCGGAAATCGAAGAACAACCCTTCCTCATTCTGGAATATCATGACCTAATCTACAGAGTATGGTCCGCTCGCGGATATGAATGTATTATGGCAAGGCTGTAGATTAGATTCCGTATACCTCTCACTCTAGGTTTGTATCCGCAGGACATGTCAGCCAGTCCGTAATCGAGATAGGGGTGAGGAACAGGATTAGCTCTTCATCTTATAAGGACGTCTCGAGCTCAAACTATGTGCAGTTTCGAGTCCTTATCTTCTATGCTCAGGGGATAGCCACAAAGTATCACTGTTCCGGCTGAAATGGTGTGTTAGAGCTTCCGTAACGCTGAGTAACAGCTTCCCATGCGAAGAATGAGCTGATACCCTGGTATGCCAACCCTCTAAGCTACGTGTCGAAACGGGGTCCCCTATCTTGATAATGCCGCCGCCGCCCACAACCATCAGGCTCATCTCACATGCTATTGATGGCTTTTGCGCGGGTGGCGGGTGTGATTAGGTGTAGTTGCATATGCAAGTTAACCCATGCGAGAATGAACCAACATGCATAAGAGGCAGGATTACCAGCTTATCAGCCATAACAAAGCAGTCATGGCCACGAAATGGGGGGAAGCAGTTTGCGAGATTGTTTATACCTATATTGGCAGTCCAGTTGGCAGATCCAATTCTATTACGGGGCCAGCAGCGTGGCATAGTAGAACCAACAACCAACATTATAAGGATTGCTAGCGGCGGTACTGCCTGCCATTTGATCAGAGGATTTGATGAGGCTCATTCTCTCCCCTGTGCGTACCGTGCTACTAAACTCTGTAGCATTTGCCGGCACTTCACCGGATTAGGCGGTATAGATACTCTTACATACTTGGGTACCCCGAGTGTACTTTGGTTCAGACCCCCTGTCTTGTAGCGGTCCAATCCGAGGTTGCCTCCCCCACGTCGAAGCCAAGCCCCCCCTCTTCTCCCTCGTGAAGAAGGGCAACATCTTGCGAAACCAGCTCGGACCGGACTTGACAGGATGGTTAGCGGCTCATTACTCGGAAAGATCCCGTGGTCCTCGAATCTAGGGAACGAGCATCAGTCAGTAGCCACGTTGGATAGATGTGAGCCGGAGACTTGAGATCTCAACTTTGGCCTCACCGACATGTCGTTGCTGTCTGACGTGAAGTAAGCGAGCCCGGGGTCAGGTGAGCAGAAAACGACGTACTGCCATGTCAGCCATGGACCGGATGATTGCAAGAGCGCCATTGCGGCACAGATTGTCTTTGGGAATCTAGCATTCAGGGAAGATCCTATAAAGCAAGGCAAAAGTAGCATCGCTCGCCAGAATCGCACGAATTACCTGCATAGAATCCAATCTTACTACCTTTTCTCAACCCATGTGAAAGAACTCCACACCACCATGATCATCCCGAAGCTACCTATCGTACACTTAGACACGACTCTAGCGGAACTGTACCGCGAGAATGGCATACACGGATCCTTCATCGTGACCATGTACTGCGTCTTCGGGCACCTAGACCTACATGCTAACTTTCCGCGAGAGCTCGTCTGGCCGGAGGACGAGGAGCCGGTGCCCTACTCGGATGACAAGGCGGAGCAGGACCGCTTGAGGAAGGTCATCCTGGGACTCAAGCCACTGCGGCGGGCCTGGGGGCTCGGCAACATGGAAGTGCTCTTCTTTGGGCCCAACATCACAGCCAAAGGCATGAAGCCGGCCCTGTCACAGCTGCACCCGAGCCAGCGACACATAGCGCGGCTCGTGGATCTAGAGAGCGGCCCGGTATCCGAGCAGCTTCGAGGCATGACTACGGCTACGACGACGGTAAGAGGAGAGAAGAAGAAGCTGCTATTCTGGAGGCCCCAGGGCTGGATGCAGGAGCACGACTGCCTCATCGACCCACAGGAGGCCTACGACATCAACTCCAAGAAATACCTCGTGACGTCGGGTATGCGCACGCCGCCCTCGACCGTCGTGGATCTGCAGACGACGGACCTGTCGGAGCAGCCGGCCTCATCGCTCTTCCACACGCGGCCCGTCCCCTTCGTGGTCAAGCTCTGCCGCGCCGGCTGCGGCTTCGGCACCTACCTGGTGCGGAGCGAGGCGGAGCGAGACTCGACGCTCGCGGCGCTGGCGGCGTGCCAGCGCCGGGGGGTCGGCGAGGTGCTCGTGTCGGACTACGTGGACCTGGTCGAGGACCTCGCGGTGCACTTCGTGGTGGGGGCGGCGGGCAGCGCGCACGACCGCGAGGACCCGCTGATCCTGGGCGTGACGACGCAGACGCTGACGGCGGGGGGCAAGTGGACGGGGGGGCCACATCGATTACGGCGCGCAGGCGCGGCTGGGGGACCACGTGCGGGCGACGCTGCGGGACACGGCGCGGCGGCTGCCGGCGTCCTTCGTGGGCTGGGCGGGCATCGACGTCGTCGTGGACCGGGCGCGGGGCGCGCAGTTCGTCGTCGACCTCAACGCGCGCTTCACCGGGTCCATGCCCCTCTGCTTCATGGCCGGCCACTTCTGGCGGCGCCGCGGCCTGCCGCGGGCCCAGTTCGCCGCCTTCGCGTACGAGGCGCCGCGCCCGGACGACATCTACGACCGCCTGCGCCCGCTGGTCGAGAGCGGCCAGGCCGTCGTCACCGCCACGGCAGCCATCTATGACGGCTCCAACATGGCGGATATCGTCTGGGGCGGTCGAGACCAGGGAGACCTGGCACGAGTCGAGAGGGAGATCCGGGACAGGCTGGGGGAGAAGCCCGGAGTGCAACTTGTAGAGGTTGCCGCGTAGGGAGAGAGAGATAGAGAGAGAAATTCTAATGCATATCCTATGGGCTAGGGTGTACCGTTATCGTGAGTGTTTTAGACAGTTAGTCATTGATAGTAGTAAGCAAGCCTTCGTATGCATCAAATCACATTGCTGCGGCAATACAAGGACGGGCGATTACTAGAACCTCTTTGCTTATCGAGCCCCCCTTAAAAGCCCTCGCACTCGTTCTGTTATCTTTGCCTCAGACGCGTCCCTGGTGCAGAAAGCTGTTTTAGGAAATGCCCCCCCCCCTATATAGATCAGACATCCAACAGCATCGGTTACGAAGTCTCATTGGGTCAAGCCGGCAGCCCTCCGCATGCGGTGACGTTTGGCTCGCGAGCGGGCGACGTGGACCTGCTCGTCGAAGACAGCAGTGATGCTGGGATGGGTAGAAACAGCGATGGCCCATTTGTGGAAGTTGGGGGCCTTGTCCTCGATCAGGCGACTCAGGCTGTTGGGGTAGACCCCATGCTTGGACAGTGTGACGGCCCGAATGACGAATGGGCCGGTGATTACCTTTTGGACAGCAACAGTGACAGCAGGCGGTTGGTTAGTCAAACCCAGTCGGAGTAAAATAGCCGGAGGGACTTGAATTAAGGTGTGTACGTAAGACAGGCATCCCTGCCAGTGTGTGCTTGGGTTTCACTCACCTCGGCCAGGGTTAGCCGCTGGCTGTTCCCGAAGAAGGGGGCGGCATCGCCCAATAACGGCTCGACCTCGCGGACCAATCCGTGCACTGCCTCTTGGACCACGCTTTCTTCATCGGCTGCAGTTGGAGACTCGAAGAGCCTGAACAGGATGGTGTGGAACTTGGTCCAGTAGGCATCGGTGAAGAAGGACATGCTGGAGCGACGGAGGGCACCCTCCGCCGTCGTGGAGGGTGGGCACAGGTGCGACGGGTACATGTCCACAAGGAACTGGCACACGATGGCCGACTCGATGATGACCTCATCGTTGAACAGGAGGACGGGCACCAGGGCACGGGGGTTGATCTTCAAGAAGTCTGGGGGCCGCGGCCCATCGACGTTGATGATTCTCTCCTCGAAGGAGATGCCCAGCTCAGCCAGTGCAACATTGGCACGGTTCGCCCCTGCCAAGTCAGCACAATGGGCTCGGGACGGGGGGTGATACAAATGGGCGGCAACGTACATGTGCATGTATGGTTAGTATACAGAATTATCTTATTGGCACCGGCTGAAGTCATTCTGAGATATGGTGCTCCCTTCGCCGTCTGGTCAGGATTGGCTTGGACTGTGGATTCTCAAAGAATCTGGAGGGGGAGGGGGGAGGGGGCGGCGAAGCGATATGAGATTTGATGGTGTGCTGGTTTTCTGCAGGTTGGACTTCCAAGCTGTTTGCTTTAAGTATTGCATTCCATCTGCGGCCATGAGCGGAACTGGCAACGATGACTCAGCTTGGGTTATATACTTACTGATTATGGTGCATATGCAATGCACTTATTGAACCCCCTGCTCTTACTATAAGTTAAGTAAGTACTTAAGCTGCCAAGGGAAGTCCCAGGTCCCCTGGGCTGGGGGCGATGTGATTGACGATTGTTTGATATACAACGAGATGTGGCCTGGTGAATCAGTATATACTTACTTTAGGTAAAGAAATAGATGCCTATCGCTCTCGGAACATCATCCGGGAGTAGAGAGTCCCATGGCCCAACCATCTTGAGACGACAAATCTGAACCGTGCCAGACCGCGCCGCACAGTCGCATGCAACCTCTGCCTATCATGTAGGAAACCGCCAATGGGAGGTATAGTGGTGTACACAACGATATGCTTCTACCCAGACATCGAGTCCCAACCCAAACTATACGGGTAGCTTTCAGGCCATGTATGAATATATGCCTTGTCTTTGCAGCCCAATATTGGCAACCTCGATGCGCACCTTCCTTTAGCAGGAAAGCCTGTCTGTCCCCTTTGTTGACCAGAAGCATCGAGCATGGGGGCCAGTACCACAGGGGAGAAGGGGAGAGGGGGAGGTGACAACATCGATCTTGTCACATATAGCCATAAAGTAGACAGCAAACAGCCCTTCCCCCCCTTGACCACCATGATCCGAGAAGTACAAGTAATGAAGAAGCAGCTGGCCCTTGGTTTTGCTAATCCATAGTCTTCCGCCACACATACAGAACACACAATAAATAGCAAGCCTCCGTCAAAATGGAGGGAAAGCCGTCCAAGGAGGAGTTGTTTCTCTCTGTATCGGAGAAGTCGAACCCGCAATCAAGTGACAATGAACGCCTAGGAGCTACCTCAGACGAGGAGTCCCAAACGACGCCCTCGAGTGTTGGTGGCTCGCCTCCTCCCCAGCAGATGCGAGTCTCCAAGGCCAAGGGAGTGGGCGTCATCAGCACCCTCGCCGGCATCAACTTCCTCAACACCATGGGCTCGGGGATCCTCATCGCCGCGCTCCCCCGCATCGCCGACGACGTCGGCTTGCCCGACAGCTTGATCCTCTGGCCCGCGGCCGTGTATGCGCTCGCGGCGGGGTGCCTCCTGCACGTCTTTGGATCCTTTGCCGACATACTGGGCCCGAAGCGCGTCTGGGTCGTGGGCAGTTTCCTCTTCGTCGTCTTCACCGTCGCTCTCGGGCTTTCCGCCACCGGCATCCAGGTCATCATGTTCCGGACCTGCCTGGGCGTGGCCATGGCCATGTGCCTGCCCACCACCGTCAGCCTCATCACCAACACGTTCCCCAAGGGCCACTGGCGCAACACGGCGTTCGCCATGAGCGGCATGGCCCAGCCGCTCGGCTACGCCCTGGGCCTCGTGCTCGGCGGCATCTTCACCGACACCATCGGCTGGCGCTGGGCTTACTACATCATGGCCGTGGTCAACTTCGTCATCTCCGTCATATCGGTATGGTCCCTCCCCGACGTCCGGCACCCGTCCAAAAAGTCTTGGGCCCGCCGACTCCGCGAAGACGTCGACTGGGTAGGGGTGCTCATCCTCAGCGTTGCTTTGGCTCTATTGAGTAAGTGAAATCCGTGAGACGCAAGGAGACCCCCCTTTTTCTCCTGGCAGTTCCTCTTTTTGAACCAGTATCCCGGTAGAGAGTCCAGCTAATCGAGAACCTGTAGTGTATGTGCTTGCCATGATAACATCGGATTGGCGCAACATAAAGAAGCCCGCCCAGATAGTCCTCCTCGTCGTGTCGATCCTTCTTCTTATAGCTTTCCCTTTCTGGATGCATCGTCAAGTGCGGGTTGGAAAGCCGGCACTTATACCCAACAGACTATGGCGCAAGGCTTCTTTCACGTCGGCATGCCTGTGTGTCTTCTTCTGCTGGTCTTCGCTGAACGGCATCGAATACTTCACTACCCTGTAGTATGTCTTGTTATCCCTTGACGACCTGTTTCAGGTGATGGAAGCTTTTGCTGACAGACGACCACCTATCAATCCAGTTTCCAGGAAGTCCAGGGCTTATCGGCTCTCCAGTCCTCCATCAGGTATTTCTCGCAGATCGTCATGGGCACATTCGTAAACATCGCCCTGGTCTACCTCATTTCGCGGGTCAAGGTTATAACGCTTGTTGTTGTCTCCACCTGCATCACTCTGGTTTCGCCAGCTCTCATGGCCACCGTGGGTGAGCACGAGAACTACTGGTTCAGACCATTCTGGGCTTTGTTTCTCTGCCCGGTCAATCCTTGGAGTAAGAAACTCGCCCCTTGCAGAGAGAGACAAGTAAGAGACCCATCTGACTATGGTTTACAGTCTTGTTCAGTGTCTCCAATCTGCTCATATCCGACGCTTTCCCAGCCGAGATCCAATCACTGGCCGGCGGCGTCTTCAATGAAGTCGCGCAGTTCGGTAACGCTGTCGGGCTCGCTGTGACCGCTGCGATTGCAGCATCCGTCACAGAGCACTCCCACGCGGAGGGAAAGACAGCGACGATGGACGGCTACCGAGCCGCATTCTGGACCATCTTTGCGAGCACCGCGGCAGTGCTGGCTATAAGCATCATAGGGATGAGGAGGGTCGGTACAATCGGCAAGACTGAAAAGGATTAGACTTCACGAGAACTTCCATGAAAGGAGCCGTGGTCGTCGTGAGGAGTTGGTGGGAATTCAGCTTATATTATATTGCTGCTGATTGTCCGAGTTAGTCTTAGGATTGCAGCACTAAATTCTTACTCTTCCTACCCCCTTACATCTATGCAGGTGTCGTATATCGTCCGATGAAACGATCCTTGGCGCATCCACACACACACGATACTGGTGTAACACACCATCGGCCCAGGAGTAAACTCCAGTAACAGACTGGCACCAGCACAGATTATCGGAGGTTCTCACCTAATCAATCCATTATCTACGAATGTCTACGACTCTAGTAGATGCCAGTGGCAGGGCATGACCAGCTCGTCGCATTATTCACATCCCCTACGCCATCATAAACCGCCGTCTGCGGCCACCGACAGATAGGCCTGGTGAAGCTCACTCCGAGGGCGGGCGTGTCGTTGACGAACTTGGTCCCAATAACTGACTCCGGTGCAGATAATTTAGTCCAGGCTGAGTTGCTTGCGTATTCATTACGTCTCCGGAGGTTCGCGGCTGGGCTATTCCTGGTAGCACCGGCGCTCTCGACCCAATCAACCAGCGAGTAAAGCAGCGAGTGCGACGAATCGTTCACTGGTAGGGGCAAGTCTCCTTGACCTGCACCATCTAAAGCCTGTTTGAAAAAAAAAAGAAGAAAAAAGCCAGCTTGTTAGTGTATGTGTTTCTGCAGAGGAGGTGGTGGTGGGTTGCTCGTGACTCACCCAAGCACCTGCACCGCCAGAGCAGTGGCCCATTCCCGGGACCATAAAGAGCCGGTAGAACTTCTCCACGTCGCCCGCCCGGCCGACGATGCTCTCATAGAAATAGTTGACCTCGTCGTACCAGGCCGCTGCGTTCAGGGACGGGATCAGGGGGTCCGCGTAGCCGTGGTAGTGGATCACCTTGCCGCCGCGGGCCTCAAACGGCCGCAGGTCTGGGTCGTAGGCGTTCGCGCCGCCCGGGTTGACCGAGTCGGCAAACGCGACCGTCTCCGTGGACATGGTGGCCCAGCTCCAGTCCGAGTCGTTGTAGACGGCGTTGCGGTAGAACTCGGGCCCGAATAGGGGCTCGGCCGAGTTCATCAACGAGGCGAACCCGGCCTCGCCCCCGGGAGAGATGCCCGGGTTTACTAAACCGCCTTCGCCGGTAAGCCACGGACGGTACATTCTCTTGAGGTTGAGCACCTGGTCTCGCGTCAGACAGCCGGTGGCGTTGGTGGTGCTGCTCGTCCTTCCACTCTTGCCGCAGAGCAATACCTCGGGCCGGAATGCGCACCTGGAGGGGTCCATGATGACGCCGTCGGCCACGCCGTCCAGCGCCGCGTCGCACTGCTCCAGAACAGCGGGGGCGATGAGGGTCGCCCACAGGTCCGCGGGGATGAAGAAGGTCGACGCGGCGCTTGGCGGTGACAGCGACGGGTACTGCAGCAGCGCTACATACGTCTGCCAGGCGCTCGTGTGCGTCTGCCACGGGATCGCCGACCCGGTCAGCACCCCGTCGAAGTCGGCCGGGTACCGCTGCAACGCCGCGAGGCCCTGCCGCCCGCCCGTCGAGCAGCCCGCGTAATACGAGTAGTAGCTGTCGCCGCCGCCTCCGACAGGAGATGCGGCTTGGTAGTATGCGTCGACGACTTGCTTCGCGGCCACGACGGAGAGGTGCAGCGCGCGGTGGCCCCAGTCGATGATCCGCTCCGGGCTGTGCAGCATCCACGAGGCGTCGCCGCTGCTCGAGTTGTGACCCGTGTCTGTCGACATGGTCGCGAAGCCCTTGCGAAGACCCCACGCGACGTCGGCGTAGTTGATGCTGCCGGAGAAGCCGCCGTTCCCGACGGTCAGGAGCCGGGCGTTCCAATCCTGGAGCTCCGGTAGCCAGACCTCGGCCGTGGCCGAGGTATCAGGGCTTGTCTGTATGGTGAGAGCCGCACGACAAAAGCCCGGTAGATTAGTCTGGGGATCATTGGCCGAGTCGCTGCTGAAGTTGGTCCCTTGTAGCATCTCTGTTGCGAAAACAACACTCGCGGTGCCGTTCGAGAATGTCCGGCCGCTGAGAGAGGCACAGTTTGTCGCTGCCGCTGCTGCTTGGCTTAGAAAGCCCAGCATGGGCGCAAGTAGCGCAAGCGAAGCCATCTCCAGCCCAGATTTGGCACCAGTATGAGCCAAGAAGTAAGGTAGCTAGGATAAAGCGCCGTGTACAAGCGGCGCGTCACTATATATACGGGCTTGCACCCCCTTACCGCTGGGAATAGCTGCGAGTGGGGCGCCGATAATCTCGGAAGTTGCCCCGACAGCACAGGGGTAAGTCACCAGTGCCATGATCACCGGGTCGGAGGGTCCGACGATCATAACGGATATCGGCGCAGCAGTACCGAAGAATGATCTTCGCCATCTCAAGCTCTTTCTGCTTTATACAAGCCAATCCCACCAGCCGGGTCATGCCCCTGTTCCATGGATGTCCCTGTCCGAGGTCGTTATCGCGGGTTCATTGTCAGATCGGTAGTTCCGCCCATCCCCTAGGCTTGTCGCTGGTGAGGGTTGATATGCGAACTACCTCGCTCTCAAAGAAAGACTGAGATTCCGAGAACGATTGTCACTTTCATGCCGAAAACTGAGAGAGGACAGCCCGGTGATGTTCGTTTCCATGACTAAGTCGGGTCCAATTGGGTTTCGCCAACGTCTGAGCCAATAAGCCATAGGAGGACAATGACCGCCTCCAGCCGATAACGTGTGCCTTGGAGCCGCATGCTTACTGCCTCAAGAGTCTTGAGAAAAGGATCGAATGTCATGCAGCGGCACAGCAGGCTATCTGTCGTTGCGATGGGATAAGCCTGCTCCAGTTTCATGTTACACAGCCTCTCCTATCTAATAACATGGACTCATCAGCAAGGCAGACTGACGCCACCACCAGACCGAGAGGGATATCCATGGCCATCATAGACACTATCCAAGGCGGCGATCATCCGGGGAAGAAAAACCTTTGCTCACAGGAAGCCACTCTCATACCACATCAGCAGCATCGTCATCGTCATCATCATCACAAGAGAAAAGCAATTGGGCCTGCATATGCAGTGTCCCGGCCCTGTCGTTTGGCCACAGCGTACGATATGTTTTGGGAACCACCGCTCTAGCGCTGCTCGGCTGCATGTGGACTGGTATGATGCACCCTCAACACGACTATGAGTGATCTCGGCTATGCACATTACTTCACACCGCATCAGAAGAAAGTAAAAGTATTGCAACCCTGGAGTTACTCATCTCACCCTCATCAAATGAGGGAATGGGACCAGGAAGGATACTGAATAGTTGACGTACAAGATATGGCTCGCGAAAGAAGAATAGGAATGGACTTGGAGGAGTTGGAACCTAAGGATTCGGGACAGAAGAAGACGGGCTACAAGACAAGGACTCTTCACCGCGAACCAAGGACGAAATGACCGAGCGTACAATTATATTGATGGCCATCAACTTTTGAATCCATACTAGAATCAAGGCCATGTACAATCCATTTGCAGTCTGCGTGCATATCCATGAAACAATGCGTAGGGGTGAGCTGCATAACCCCATCAAATCCCGCTGGGTGCGCAGCCGGATGTCGTTCCTTTTCTGACCATCAATCCTTGGTCGATGCCATCACCGCTACTGCCCAGTGGAAATCCGGCGTCGCTGTCGTAATATCAACGAGAAGGGGGAAAATAAAATAAAATACAAGCAGGTGCTTCTGGACATCTGCGGGAGAAACGGTTGCGTAGAGCTCCTGGAGTGGCGTTGCGTTATAGTCTCGAACGGTTCGCTCGAGCTGGAGGAAACGCTTCGGTATCTCCGATCTGGCTCTTGAGACGCCCGTAAGAGCGGAGCAGACGGCAGGTGGGAGATATGGTCGATCAACCGTCTTTTGGGTCTGGCCGAGTCTTCGCCGATACATCTGAAGCCTCCTAGCGGTTCTAACGCTGGTACGGGTGGAATCCGCGGCTACTGCCTCTGCCACCGCCACGGTAGTTGGCGCCTGGCCGGCCTGCATTCTTGGGGCCAGTCGGAGCATTTGCTGGCGGAGCGTGGGTAGGGTCAGCAGGTCCTGGGCTATGGTGACCGCCGCCCCTGTTTCCACGGAAGCCGCCCCGGCCACCTTGGTTGAAGTTCGGTTGCGGGACATCGTCGTACATACCTTCCCACGACGTCGGATCGCCGCCAGCAGCAGCAGCAGCAGTGCCGCCGCCGCCTCCCGCGCCATAAGCGCCCTGCCCGTAACCTCCGCGACCGCCTCGCCGGCCTCCACGACCACCAAACTGCTGCTGGTTATTGTTGAATCCCTGCTGTTGGTCTCCACCGCCCTGGCCTGCAGCCTGGTTCATTTGGTTTTGCATCTGTTGTTGCATCTGCTGCATCATAGCTGGGTTCATACCGGCCATAGGGTTGTTCTGGCCAGCCTGGCCGCCGCCGCCTTGCGCCATCTGGTTCGCCATTTGCATCTGCATCATCTGCTGCATCATGGCTGGATTCATACCACCAGGCATCATGCCCATACCCATGCCCCTGTTCATGGCCATTTGCTGCTGCATCATAGTCATGTACTGCTGCATCCGCTGCATATACTGCGCCATTACCTGCGGCGTCATGCCACCCTGAGACATCTGACTCGCCATCTGGATCTGCGGACTGGACTGTTCATCGGGTCCCTTTCTGAACTTGCCACGCCGAGAGGCCTCTTCTTCTTCACGCATATTGCCACGTGGCTGGGCCTTCTTGACCTCAATGGGCTTGCCGTGAATCTCCAAGGGAACGCTGAGGCAGTTATCGACGCCAGCCTCGCTCTCAAATGTAACGAAGCCAAAACCCCGGGGTCGTCCGGTGTCTTTGTCCATCATCAGGGTGGCATCCACGACGCGTCCAAACTGAGCAAAGTAGTCCTTGAACTCCGATTCTGTCGTGTCCTGGCTGACGCCACCGACAAAGATCTTGCTCGTTTTCTCTTGTTCGTCACGCGGGATTGCTCTCTTCGGGTCGATCTAAACTCGAGATCAGTGTGCTGAACTAGAGCGGGAGCGAATGTGACTTACGATTTTACCATCTAAGAAGTGCTCTTTGACCATCACAATGTTGACAGTCTTGGGGTCCTTGAAGGTGAGGAACCCGAAGCCTCGTGATCTGCCGGTTGCACTATCTCTCATAACGGTGCATTCCGTTACTTCACCAAACTGGCTGAAATAGTCACGGAGGGACTCTGAAAGGACTTTTAGTGAATAGCTAGTCATGCGATGGGCCTAGAAACAACTTACGGTCCGTCGTCTCCCAGTTCAAGCCTCCAATGAACATTTTTCTGTGTCGAGAACATTGTTAGTCGGCCTTCTAGACACAAACTGATGTGTTGATGCTGCAGCGTGATGTGAGATCAATCAAACATAGGCAGACAACACTCCGGCGAGGCAGTTGCCACTTGAGCAAACATGCGAAGCCCGTCCCGCCCGCGTGCCAATCGAGGTTGCGAAATGTGATTAGAGGACCCAAGCATCGCACTAAGTTTGTTCTCGTCTATGCGAACAGCCGTGTATAAGATCCCACGCCCCAGGACCGAGGAGAACGGGATAGCCAGTGATACAACTCCATGAGAACAGTATAAGGCCTGCCTTGGGGCTTTGCGAGAACATCTGACGCCGAGGGTTTGCCGAACTTCAGGAAGTGTAGATGTGACCGAACCATATGGATTGAGTTCGGAAGAGCACACCACACACAGAAATGTTCCTTTGGGGGAAGATTATGTAGCGGAGTTGCCATATTGTTGTCGGAATTCTTTGTTTTGCTGATTTCGCTACCGTGAAGCTAGCATATGGCCTCGAGCGCTATTCGCTGCCATTGACTGTTACAAGCCATCAGAGAGAGAGACGTGGCCTCGTCTAGCTTTATGAGCCTATCTCTTGACGAACGGCTATGGAAGGCAGTGTCTGTGATCTTGTACTGACTATAGTCGGTGATGTTCATATCGTGGCCTCTTCTCAGGTAGTAAATCTGTGGACCAAGCTTGTACCGCCTGCATCTCAACCCTTCCAGTCTCTCAGGGTGTATCGTTATGGATACTAGGTATTGGACAGGCTGAAGTGATATCGGCAATCGGGTGGTACATGGGCTGATTCGAACCCCAACTGTGACAAGCCTCCCTTTGAAGCCAACAAGCCTGGGATGATCTCCTTCTTGTCCAATCTTATCTGGATTCGAGCCCCCCAGGGCCCAGAAGCAAGCTTCTCATCGGCTGCCCTGGCCATAATAGCAATCGCCATCCGCGCAGCAGCAACCATACCTAGACCGAGTACGACCAATCCAACCACATTGGCAGAAGTATCTCTCTTGGGGATCAAGAGGCGGGAATGCGGGCAAGGACAAATATAGCGATGGAGGAAAGATTCAAACTTACCCATCTTCTTTGGCACTAGGGCCCCGCGTGGAATGGAAATTCGGAGTAGAGACTTCATCTCTCATGGGTGTAGTGTCGACATCCCTTGGTGGTCCGTTGCCTAGGTTGAAGTCCACATCGTCATCATCGTCCTCTTCGTACTCAGCCTGTTGTTGGTAGTCGTCGTTATAACCATTCTGATTGGCGACATAGGGACGACTCGTCTTCGACGTGAGTTTCGGGTTGCGCAGGAGCTGGGGCGGGGGGTTCAGCTGGCTGCTCCTGCTTCGCCGGGGCGGGCGCTGTTGAGGTTTCGTTATCATCGTAGCTGTTTACGGTCAGTCATGATCAATGGGTTGCGATTGCGTTGCGATGGCGGGGGTAGGCGGTTCGCGGAATGCGCGGCTGCAGAGGTGTCCAAGATAAAGGGAAACACTCACAGATCGGCGAAAAGATCGTCCTCCATGTTCTCGGGTTCAGTCATGATGGGCAGTGTATTTTGTCTGAAATACACCTATACGTGAAGCTGTTGAAAAGACGGGATAAAATCCAGGCAGTGAATGGCTGTAAACAGCAGGCAGGGACCCGTAGAAGTTAGATCCTTCTTGAGAATTCCTGGAGCCCAAAGATTCTAGAGCGCGGCGAAATGAAGTAAGTCTAGAGGGAAAAGGCCAGCAAGGTCTACCGTTGTAGATGTCGCGTTTATGTTGCTGAATGAAGATGGAGATGAGATGGGCACAGAAGCCGATAAAGATAAAAAAGAATCGGCAGCTGGAGGTTCGAGGTTCGCGACTCAACCCGATCCCCCAGAAGCTGCTTTTCTACTTTTGTATTGAAGTGGGGTCTTTGATGGGTACCGGTTGTGGCACAGGCCATTGATCCACTGGTCAACCAACTCTTGAACCAGTATCAGCCACTTATTTTGTGTACGAGTAGAAACGCGCTGTGTATCTAATATGGTATGTAAGCAATCAACGCGGGGCTCGAACCGAAGGTCGGCTCGCTTTGTAACAACTTATCTACCCGTCGCAATGAATAGATGCTAAGAAACTAACCTAGTTGACATAATAAGAGTCCCGAAACCAAGCAGAGTGTTTATGTATGAATTACTTCCTTAGCAGCTCGCTCTTCTGGCGATGTGGTAAGTACTTAACTAAGTTATTAATCCCTAAGGTTAATGGCTGATTTTGAAGTACTCATGTAGACACGGCAGGTCAGGGACAGCAGCCAGGCGATTGGTGTAGATACTTGGAACTGTGGCTTGGGCACCTCAAGTGGGCCGGCTTTTGCTCAGGCGATCGGTGAACTTGTTGTATCGACTTGGGGGGAGAGGGACACACTTCAGACCTCAGAGACACTTTACAACACCAAACATGTAATTTTATACCCTTTTCCCTCCAAACACACCCGTCACAATATGTTCTCTTCTTCGGGTAGCGGTAAGAAGCCGCCTCCTCAGCAGGTAAGATTGTTGTGCCCCTCCATTCCTGTCCCTGGCCTCGATGTTCTTGGTTGCTGATCGTGAAATGACGTAGGAAATGGTCCAAGTCGGTACGTTGTTGAGAGCCACGATGCCTGCCAGGCGCGCAACCCGACTTTGACATCTAGAATGGGGCATTACTTGTTCAATTGCTAACATCCTCTATCTTCTTTCCCATAGACAGATCCGAGTATGTAGACCTCTTTCACCCAAAACTCAAGACCCTCGTATTCGTGGTTGAGTAGGCGCTGAGTATGGATTCAGGTCGGCTTCGCCTTTCTGGCGCCCCCAACGGGACGGCACCCCGAAGAAGAACAGCAGCAACAGCCGCGATCCCAATATCGTTATTGGCGCCGCATATTCCCATGCCGATATGCTCAAATTCGATTCTTTGTCCGTCACTCTGTTCCTATAGCTGGGTTAATGGTCTGGCTGACAGCAAGAATCAGGAGCTTGTCGACCACATCCTCAGGACCGAAGACGCCTCCCTCATCGAGCTCGCA
Source organism: Apiospora pterosperma (assembly GCA_019976485.1). Classification (NCBI taxonomy): domain Eukaryota; kingdom Fungi; phylum Ascomycota; class Sordariomycetes; order Amphisphaeriales; family Apiosporaceae; genus Apiospora; species Apiospora pterosperma. The sequence continues at coordinate 1,276,680 of JAFBMP010000009.1, forward strand.
GAAGCCCCGACTCAGCGACGCCGCTTCATCGCCGCCAGCAAAACAGTCATCGGGCATGTCTTCACCCCCGCTCAAATCATACTTCAGTTTCCTTTCCAACACCAATCAAGACTGGAATACGGATGATCCTGAAGGGGAAGATATGTATGGCTACGAGGATGATGACGGGGATGATTTTGGTTTACCCAGCCTTTCAAACATGAAGAGAAGATCAAGACGGAAGGCCGCAGCGCAGGGCAGCGCAGCTTCTCAAGGAAATATTGCACCTATGGATAATGCGTTTGGTCACTCCCGACGCTATTCCGATAGTGCCGACATAGCGATCGAGAGGCCGTCCACTACATATCCGATGCCCAAGAAAAGTGAGGGGAAGATACTCCGGCCGCAATACAAAGACATACTGAAAGGTAGGCCGACGGCGCTCCGTACAGGCTTCGCTTGCTAACACTTCCTTTTGAGACCCGGCAAATGCCTTGCATCTAATCAATCACCCAGCGATTCCAGCGAATGCAACCCCCAAGGAGATCGACGTACTCAATTCGCGCGTCACCAAGATCAACAAGTTCAAGAAGCTACTTCAAGCGACAACCATCCCAATCACAGACCTCAGGGCTTTGGCATGGGGCGGGGTGCCTGAAGAGGTCCGTGCCATGACATGGCAACTGCTGCTCAGTTACCTGCCAACAAGTAGTGAGAGGCGTGTTGCGACATTGGAGAGAAAAAGGAAAGAATATCTAGATGGGGTGCGGCAAGCCTTCGAACGTGGTGGCAATGCTCCCTCTGCTGGTCGGTCCAGGGGTTTGGATGAGGCCATATGGCATCAGATCAGCATCGATGTGCCCCGGACAAATCCCCAAATCGAGTTGTATGGATACGAAGCAACTCAGCGGTCCCTCGAACGGATCTTATACCTTTGGGCTATCCGGCACCCCGCAAGTGGCTACGTCCAAGGCATCAACGACTTGGTATCGCCTTTTTGGCAAGTTTTCTTGGGTAGCTACATCACTGACTGCAATATCGAAAGTGGAATGGATCCAGGACAGTTGCCAAGAGCGGTCCTCGATGCGGTCGAGGCAGATTCGTTTTGGTGTTTGACGAAACTACTTGACGGTATCCAGGACCATTACATAGTTGCTCAACCTGGAATTCAGCGCCAGGTAGCCGCGCTGAGAGATCTTACGGCACGAATCGATGGCGATTTAGCAAAACACCTGGAAAACGAGCACGTGGAGTTCATCCAGTTCAGTTTCCGATGGATGAATTGTCTTCTTATGAGAGAAGTTAGTGTCAAAAACACGATTCGCATGTGGGATACGTATCTGGTACAGGCATCCATTTGTTCTCCCTGTAAAGCAACTGCTGATTTGAAACAGGCTGAAGAACAGGGGTTCTCGGAATTCCACCTCTATGTTTGCGCTGCCTTCCTTGTGAAGTGGTCAGCCAAGCTCCTGAAGATGGATTTCCAAGAAATCATGATGTTTCTGCAAGCTCTGCCTACGAAGGATTGGACGGAGAAAGACATTGAGCTCCTGCTGAGTGAAGCATACATCTGGCAAAGCCTCTTCAAAAATTCAGCTGCACATCTCCGGGGAGGCCCTAGCAGGACACCCTCGGCGAATCTTCAACTTTAAGAGAGACGGGATGCGACATTCGGTTCCGCAACCATGCACCATCACGAGACTTGGATAAACCAGGTCTTCACCATCATGAACAGCAAACGGCCGGGTTGGGTTCTGCCGAGTTGGGTAAGACGACGCAAGACCATCAAGCCGCACCCATAGTCGACGAGCAGATGTCTTCAACATGAATCCCAGTAATAGGCACGTTTGAAGGTAAATCGGTCAGAGGACTAGTTGCTCAAATCAAGAAGGCCGGGTGTGGATCTCTATTCACGACAAGGCCGGCTTGAATTGCAGGGACAGAGCTGTTTGCAATAGCGTACCTACGGAGCGCTACCCCCACGAAGCTTACGCTGGCGCACAGTATTAACATGTATCGATGATAAGAGGGGGCGGTGGGGAGATGCATCGAGATCCGGTTGAGGCGATACTCGGCTGATAGCGATGCCAACTATCGGCTTTCGACAGATTCCAAATGCGGAAGAGTCGAAAATAGCGACGTAACTTGGCAATGCAGGGTAGATGAAAGCAAGTCAAGCCAATGACCAGCTGAAGTCGGGCGCGTGTGATAAGGAGCACGATTTCTGCTGGCAACGTGACTCTGGCCGCGAACCCTTATTTGGAAAAAGCAGGCAAACCCCATCGTCCTCTGCATCGTCGTTTGGGGCAGGTGGAAAGAGCCGCATATTCTCGGCTTATGCAAGGTCCTAATTCCGCCCCAAAAGTCCACTTTCTGCACACACAACCTATCTCGGTCGCTACTTGAAGGTCCACCCCGGCTCGGCTGCCATGAAAATCTTACATGTATGTATGAGTATGATGTAGTATGTAGGTAGCTAGCTAGGTAGGTAAGGTAGCTAGTAGGTTCGGTGGCCAGGTTGGCGGCTTTCGGATTTTTTGTTTGTAAGGGCCAATGGTGTTTCCCTGGTGGAATTGCAGTGAAACAACCAAATGATTGGGGCTCTTATATATACTTCCTATACATAATAGACTCGTCCTCGCCAGTTAGGAAGTATCTAGGAGCTACGATGCGGCTAGAGCACCGGTCAGTGTAGCCGTATACAGTGACGCAATGTTAGGTTGCATTGATTCCATGTGCGATCAACGGTTCCTCCGTTTTCGATGGATACCAGACAAGCACTGAACTTCCGCCTTATAAGGAAGTTCCACTTTACACCGGCGACCGACTTGTCATGGAATCTTTTTTCTTTCTCTCTCTCTCTCTCTGTCTCTTGGTTTGATTTTGTCCCAACTTGGGCTGCAGCAACGCCTCGTAATTCCGCATCTTCTTAGCTGCGGGTCTCACAATCACGGCCGCGGGCAGCCGAGCAATGGCATCGTAACTTCTCATAACCCGTCACCCTCAAGGAAGTGAGTACGTAAAAGGTTGGGGGTACATACATGTACTTACCTAGGTAGGTACTTTACATAGCATGAGCCTTGTGTTTGACAATCCAAGGAGTCTTGTTGCTGTTTTCGTTCGTTTTGAGTCTGTTTGTTTGTTGTTGACTGACTATTAGCCTTGGTAGTCGATACTATACCCGGACGGACCTGTCCCACATGGCCTGGTCAAGAATACATACTGTAGATAAGGGAAGCTGAAGGACCCATTATGCAGCAAAGATTTTGTTGGAACCAGCCATACTGTAAGCGTGGAAAACAGACGCCAGATGACTTGGACTTGACTGCTTTCTGACTTGGGGGTCGAGGCCGCCGCCCGCAGCGCCGCACATATGCTGCAGGGATTGACCAATGACTCAGAAGAATTGGTTCTTGGTCTTCCTTCGGTCTTCAGTCTAAGGGGGCGGCTCCTACTACTACTACTACTACTACTACGTGCGGGAAAGGAAACTTATACTTCCCATGCACCCTGTCCTACTTAGCGTACGAGGTATGTAAGTTGTTGCACGTTACTTACGAGTACACTGCCAAATTGGTCACTCTATCTGTTTGCCTGCAATCAAAAATCAAACCAAAAACTGCCTCGTGGTCAAGCCACTTATTTCCACTGGTACCCTACCACCATATAGTTCTTGTTTTCTTCTCTCGAACTCTCTCGTCTCCATCCCATTGTCTTCATCCCCCTTGCCACATAGCACATTCAAACCACCAGACCATCATCATCGCCATGTCACCTTCCGCTGCCCCAGCAAACACCCATGCCGGGGATCAGGAAGTAAATCTCACTTCGGTGGCTATTGAGCAACGTACCAACGGGAGCGTTGAGGCCAATGGGACATCGAACATCACCAATGGCGTCCACAACGAAGACCTGCAGAGGCTCGACGCTTCTAAGTTGACATACTCGTTCGCCGATGGACATCGCAAGATCCCCGCCCCGGGCGTCACTAGCGACGCTGGAGGCAGCATATGCACCGACCACATGATCTGCGTGCCCTGGAAGGCCAAGTCGGGATGGGGCACGCCGGAGCTGAAGCCCTACGGGCCCCTGAGTCTCATGCCCACCGCCTCGGTCCTGCACTACGCCACCGAGTGCTTCGAGGGCATGAAGGCCTATCGCGGCTACGACGGCAAGCTCCGCCTGTTCCGCCCGGACTGCAACGCCGAGCGCATGCTCATGTCCTCGGTGCGCATCTCGCTCCCTGCCTTCGAGCCCGCCGAGCTCGAGAAGCTGGTGCTGGCCCTCATGACTGTTGACGGGCACAAGTGGCTGCCGCGCGACCGCCCGGGGGAATTCATCTACCTGCGGCCCACCATGATCGGCACGCAGGCCGAGCTCGGCGTCCAGGCCCCCAATGAGGCCCTGCTCTACATCATCGCCAGCTACATGCCCGCCATGGACAACCCCATCGGCGGCATGAAGCTGCACACCTCGCCCGATGACATGGTGCGTGCCTGGGTCGGCGGCTTCGGCTACGCCAAGGTCGGCGCCAACTACGGCCCATCCCTGCTGGCGACGCAGGAGGCGCGCGCGCGCGGCTTCGGCCAGATCCTGTGGCTGTACGGCAAGGAGGGCTACTGCACCGAGGCCGGCGCCAGTAACTTCTTCGTGGTCTGGAAGAGCAAGGAGACGGGCAACACTCAGGTCATCACAGCGCCACTGGATGACAGGCTGATTCTCGACGGTATCACTAGACGAAGTGTTTTGCAACTCATCCGTAAAAGGTTGGCGAAGGATGTTGAAGTCGTCGAGAGGAAATACACAATCGGGGAAGTCATGGAGGCAGATAGCGAAGGTAGATTGGTCGAGTGCTTCGCTTCTGGAACTGCCGTAAGTTTTTTAGTCTTTCTCTTCTTTCTCTCCGTCCCATCCTACCGGGTTATCCTATTTTCAGGTTGTGCCCCACAGCGGACTTCAGATGGAGACTACCGCCCATCCGCTCGTCCATCTCCTATAGACTTCGGACCATAAGGCACGGAAAAGATTCGCAGCTAATGTGTGACACGGCAGTACTTCGTCATGCCCATCTCGTTGATCCACCACCGAGGCCAAGATATTTCTTTCCCAATGGGTAAGGCTGGTGACGGCGGTGCCATTACCCTCAAGGTCAAGGGCTGGCTCAAGGACATCATGTACGGAGCCGAGCAGCATCCGTGGGGTGTCGTGGTGCCCGAGGAGCATTAGTAGGAGCAGTGAAGCAACATGAGACATGGGCGCCATCTCAGTACAGCAGCCCCAAGTCCATGAGTTGGGGAGAGAGAGAAGACAGCATGTCCCGTTGATTCGCAGCAAGCATCCTCTGCGAAAATGCGCCCCCGGATCCTAAAATCAACCCGCACAACGCCTGGTCCGTATTGCAGCAAGTCGTAAGGAAGCAAGCAAGCCTCCCCCCTCGTTCTTCTGGTGTTGTTGAGTATATCCAATTGGAAGGCTTAGAGGCAAAGATATGGCTGTCGTCGAGCCCGGCCAATTATATCAGCATCTTGGCTCTGCACCACCGGAGCTCGGAGTGGGGGAGAATGAAACATGACACGGCGAACATATTCACAACGAATAACACCCAGCTGCCACTTTGGGTGGCTGCTGCATGGCGCTGATCGACAGAAGCATTAGGTTAGCTGGAGATGAGAAGCGGGGAGGGGGGCATGGACATTGGGGAAGAGCCAAAAAAAGAAAGAAAAAGGGAGAGAGAGAAAAAAGGCAAGAAGAATCGCGTATACATTAGTTAGTTAACCTAGATCTCTATTTTTTTATATTTTTTGGTTCATTTTTGTCAAGACAGTGGGGTACCAAAATGCATCTCTACGGATCTGCATCGTTGGAGCGAGTTGGCGTTCGGGGTTTTGTTATTTTCCCCACGACTATGAAGATTTCTGTCTTTACCAAAGAGCAAGGGACTGGCTAGAGTTACTGCCTACAGATAATAGAGATGCTACATTTCTCATAAATCTAGCAAGCACCTTGACTTATTGGCCTCTCCCATCCCGTTATTGGCTATGATCATAATTATAGTGAGACTATTTTAGGAAACATGAGCTGACTCCGGACATTCTGTAATACATGGCCATCTAGTACCGGGCTTCGCTTGTGATTCTTGTGATGCTTGCATGCAGCCTCATGCATATGATATCGGTGGCGATACAACTCACCTCACCATCAGCACCCACGGATTTCATCATACCTGAACGTATGTGCTATGAAACCGGTTATGATACGAGCTAAGATTCTGCATTGTAGGGAGCTTATCCGGCCTCCTTGATAGTACTGGTAAGATGACCCCAGTATATCTATCAACCAACTTGTTGGGCATATAAGATCCCACCCTATGCTCGGCCTACAGATGGCCACTGGAGCTTCTCGGTGTCACTGATGCAGACGGTTCCCCCGAGATGAGCAAGATGCAACGACAACTTACACCACGACGAGCCATCTGCGCGCTTAAGAAAGCATTCACTCGCTGGGCACATCGAATCCACCGTGCTCTCGGTAGACAGCAGCCACTGTCATCTCTGAAAGTGGCCGCCGCAGTACATCCACAACTCCCAACACAGAAATCACAGGCCACCCGCCAAGAATGTCCCCATGATCTTTCCCGTCTCGCCATCCATTTTCTCGCAAAATTTCTGGAGTTTAATCAGCACATCGCCCCGATCTACGATCTACGTGAGGTAAAGCAGATCGGCCAGGCAAGGGGACCACATACCTTTTCATACTTGCTCATCTCTTCGACCACCTCGCTCCTCATACAATCCAGATCTTCGCTGAACTCGGCTAGGAGGCCGCTCAGCCTAGACTTCATTCCATTGGTCCTCTTGCCGCGACGCCCTTCGCTCGACGAGTCGGAACCCTCGCAGTACGGCGGCTTGGCCAGAAGCTCTTTGCCAATCAAGTCGATCTCGGCCTGCGCTGCTTCCTAGTTATGTCGCAGGCGCAAGAGCTCATCTGTGCCATTGGCTAGCATTGTCTCAAAATCCGCGGCCAGGGTGCTGATCTGGACAGTCTGGGAGCGCTCTCTATCTTCTCCGTTGCCTTGGGTAGACACGATGTTGAGCTGTGTCTCGCCATCAGATAAAGGGAGCAGAACCTGACGATACTTTTGGTCCAGTTGAGCGACCGGGTCGAAGACGAGGCTGATGGATGCTGCCACTTCGTCCATCAGCTCCTTTTCAACTTTCTCGAGCCCATTCATGGCCTTGGAGTGCAGAGCAAGACGTAGCTTGTGATAGCGCTCTTCAAGGTCTGTCACTACTGGAGGTTCAGGTGAGGGAGATCGTGAGCGCGGACGACGGGTGGAATAGGAGTGTTGTGGCATGCCATCAGGTGGATGCGAACGGCTATGAGGCTGTGCTGGGCGGTAGTCTCGAGGGTAGCCACGCTCTTGGCGATGTTGGCGCTCAATTCCCATCATGTTCGTATTGTTACCAACGGTTCCTTCATTGTAGTTGGCGTCCTCTCTGACGGGGTTCTTAATGCAGCCTGCGTTTTTGCTGGCCGCACTTCTCGTGTATGTCGCGAAATGATCAGTCATATAGTCAAGGCTGCTGTAGCCTTTATGGCCCTGGCTGGCAGAATCTCGCGTATTTGGCGAGGGAGGTTTACCATGTGAGACTCTGAATGGCGCAAATGGGATAGTTCTGTGCTTCTTAGTATCACTCGCCCGCTGGGAAGGAGACGCATCTATATTGGCAGCGTCGTCTTGGACAAAACGGAACCTAAAAGACTTATCGGTGCGAAGGAGTTCTTTGTTTGGGGAAGCTTCAGGGTTGGCCCTCGTAGGTGACAGCATGATGCTGTTCACACTCTGTTCTTGCAACGTTAAACAGATGCTAGGGGGTATGGCACGCCTACTGCCGCCGAGTGGACGAAGTGAAAAGGATACGGAACCGTACACCGACACCGTATCAAGGAATTATATTGAGAAATTTTGATGTGCTTGGTGTGAATTTTCCAGGTTTTCCAGGCTGCCCCCAAATACTTGCTTGGTGGGTTTGTGTGCCTTCTTGTTGAGGAAGGTTCGCATTCAAATCCCCTGTGTACCTGCGTATCGCTCCTTCCCCTGACCTCCCGACTACAGAATGATGTTATCTGATCTAGATTGATTGTCGTATTAAACACATATTTCACGGGGTCTCGATATTGATATGTAGCTCCTGACGAAATATATCGTGTATGGGCCAGCCTTTAAATGCTAATACATGGACCTATCACTCGACTCGGAATCTCTTTCCAGCCCCTCTATGTTTTGTCTTATCTACCACCCCACAGAGGATCTGGCGATTTATATGTGTCGTAAGATAGCAATCAATACCTTACTTATGTTCATGTTTGCTGAGTTGACCCCGCCAAGTTTCTCAATGATGTAGCTACATGGTGGTATATAAGTGCGAATGGACGGCCTCTAATAACTTCCCCACTCCAACAACCCCTCTTCCCCTTCTATCCAGACAGTAACAAAAACAGACGCCATGCCGGAGACCAAGTACTTCCATAAGGAGTTGACCCTACCTGTGCGCTCCGAGCCAGCGGGGCAGAAGTTCTCGGCCAAACTGGCATATTCCATGCCGGAGACCAAGTACTTCCACAAGGAGTTGACCCTATCTGTGCGCTCCGAGCCAGCAGGGCAGAAGTTCTCGGCCAAACTGGCATATTGGACTTTCGGCGAGCCGTCAAACCCGGCCGTGTTGCTGCCAACATGTTTCGGGGGCACGCTTGAGGGCACGACGCCTTTCCTGTACAGCAATACTGACGGAAAGTCTGATGCGCCCCTCCCACCGGAGAAGTTCTTCGTCATTGTCGTGGGATTGATGGGAGGAGGAGAATCGTCATCTCCATCCAATCAGCCACCACCTTTTGATGGTAGGTAAACGTCCTTTGAATCTCAAACTAACTTATTCCTAATTCATGACTGCATGCATTTTGACACGTGATATTACCTGATATCTACAGATATTGAAACATGCCTGCGAGAGAAAGAGGACTAACCATGAGGTTTTAAAGGCCCTAGATTCCCGAAGGTCAGTTACGAAGATAACATCCACCTACAGCACGCCTTGTGTACGGAGAAGTTTGGGATCTCCAAGCTTTTTGCCTACATCGGCTTCTCCATGGGCGGACAACAGGCCTACCATATGGCCACTCTATACCCCGACTTTGTGGAGAACATCGTTGGGCTTGCAACCAGCGCGAGAACGAGTTGGCACAACTGGTGTTTCCTGGAAGGACCTCGCCATGCGTTGATCACAGCTCATGACTTCCACGGCGGACACTATGAAAAGCCAGCCGTCGACGGCGTCAAGGCTTTCAAGAGAGTGTATGCAACGTGGGCTCTGAGCCAGGGCTGGTTCCGGGGGCAGTGTTGGAAGGAAGACGGATTCGAGACCCTCCAGGACTATCTCGAAGCAAAATGGACTACTGGACCTGACGCCAACGATCTTCTGGCCATGCTTTGGACCTGGCAAAAGGGCGACATCTCGTTGTTGCGCCCCGATGATGGCGGGGATCTCGCCAAGACATTATCAAACATTAAAGCCAGGTCTTTGATAATGCCTAGTCGTACTGACCAATACTTCCCACCCGAGGACAATGAGGAGGAAGTGAAGCATCTGAAGAATGGCGAGTTTGCATGTATTGAGACGGTATGGGGACACTTCGCGGGCGGCGGCGTAGGGTCCAAGCAAGACACTGAATTCATCAAAAAGGAGGTCAAGAGATTCCTGAAGGTATAAGGGGGTTCGTGATAGAGAATTTGGATTCTGCCAAAACACCCCCTTCACAGTATGTTCGGACAGCAGAATGACAACTGCAACTTGGTAACCTTGCTCTCGACCTCCTTTTTTTTATCAAAAAAAAAAAAAAATAAAAAAGATGAAAATGGTAACAACCCGGAATCTGAGTCAGAATAGAAGGAAGCATTGACTTCAGCAATTCTGGCTTCACTCATGACGACGCACGCAAGGGGGCAGGTCTTTAGCCTTTAGCGTTGGTGGGGGGGTGTTTGCAGGGGTATCTGGACTTCTGTCTGGACTTGTGCCGCCACACAAAGTTGAAAATTCATCATTAGAGCAACTCGTCTCTCGGGAGACACGGTGCAAACAATACAAACTTCTGGATTTGGCGTGTTCCTGAAACCTACTTATATTATCTGGTGACGTTCGTGCCATAAAGACGGTGAGCGTAGGGTACATACAGACAGGCAGGCAGTTGGGCCGAGGTGGACCGGACAGCTCAACCAACACTGGCTTCACCAAGCTCCCTTCCCAGCCATCCATTTTCCGGGCTTCACCTGCCACGCAACAGTCACCGCCTCCTAATACCTGCTTCTCCGTACGGGTACACGTTAGGTGTGCTGTGTACCTTGCGGCTTCGTCATAATGAAATCCAGTCAAACCATTCCTGTCGTGCACTCGTCCCCAAGATAATGTTGTTGGTTGAACTGTCTTACATTGGACAATAACACACAGTCGTAGCAACCACCGGTCCAAGTCAAAACACTATTGCGCTTGGTCGCAACACAATACTAATTCGGCCTTGCTGCTTGAAACTCGACGACGGCCAGCACTGCCATCGTTCGGAACACGCCACTAGATTTCCTCGACGACGCAAACGCCATTCACGATGCTGTCGCCGCAGCTAGCTCTCCTGGGGCTGCCCACGTCGCTGCTGATGCTGGTCGCAACCCAGCTCCACGCGCAGCAACTGCCCACAGCCATCAAAAAGATGTCCCTCGACGAGGGCGAGAAGCTTCTGCCGCATTACCTAGGATTTGCTCCCGAATTGGAACCACCCGCCCGTTCTCCCATCGAAGCGCGCCGCGTCCTCGACCCCGAAGAGGAGCTGCTCTTAGCCGCTAACTCGTCAGCAACCTTGCCGTTTCGCCCGCCATTCGGGATACACTATAGCGGTGGTGAGGCCTCGGAGAACTCAGGCCTTGCATGGGCCTTGTTCCGGCGGAGGAGCGACGCCCTGGCTCGCCTCCAGGGACGCCAGTTCGCGTGTCCGGAGAATACGAAGAGCTGCGACTCGATTGGGCAGCCGAATTATTGCTGCGCGACAGGCGAGACGTGCTTCAAAGTCGAAAATGCACCAGCTGCGGGTAATGTGGGATGCTGCCCGGACGGGTCGAATTGCGGTGGAACTGTCGGGGTCTGTGGGAGTGGGAGCACGGCGTGTTCGGCCGAAGTGGGTGGTGGATGCTGCATACCGGGATATATGTGCGCACAGATCGGCTGTGTCGCGAGTTCGGTCTCGGTCATTACCATGACGACGACTTCGTCCACGGTCATTTCGCAACCGTCTCCCACGACCGCAGTGACGACGGTCTTGGTCACAGTCAGCCCATCCTCGCCCAAACCGACGACGAGCACTGTCGCGCAGACAACTACAGATGGCGCATCTACCCCGACTAGCACCAACAATTCGGGCGGTCTCCCGCCTTACCGACCTACAAGCGGCACAGGCTCTCCAGTGACGACAGACGAGCCCACGCAGACAACAGAACCGAGCGACTACTGTCCTACGGGTTTCTACGCCTGCCTCGCCACCGCTGGCTCGGGCTGTTGCCGCACAGGGCGGGACTGCGTCACGACATCCTGTCCTCCCATCGAGAAGACCACGCTCACATCGAACGGCGTGACACTCGTACTGCCTGCCAGCAACGTGCCGGATGCACAACCCACGTCCACTTGTGCCAGCGGGTGGTTCCTCTGCCCCAGCGAAGCCGGACCTGTCGCCGGATGCTGTCCCAGCGGCTACAACTGCGGCAGTGCCAGCTGTACACTCAGTGCGGCCACCGCGACGGCGACGGTGCAGAAGGAGCTCCCCTCCGCTGCCAGTAGCCAGAGGACGAGGAGGGGAGGCGACGGAGCGGCTTGGAACCTGCTTTGGTCTGTGTGGGCTATAGTTGCCGGGGCAGCTGTGTTACTCTAAGAAGCTTCTACTTTTGCGACCCTTTTCGCATCTGTCATTTTGCACTTTACGGGGTTTTAGTAGGATTAAACGGATCACGCTGACGATTCTATGATATTGGGTAAAACAAGAAGAAACAGATCTGGGGAATTCGAGCCACAATTACAGGATACCATGGGTTAAATCTCATCTTCGTCCTATTCCTTGCACAGCTGGGCGCTCTGCAGGATTAAGTAAAGCCCCTTTACCGCTTCCTAGGGGCCCGTCTGTTGATGTCTCTAGGAATGACCCCCAAAGCATGCAGCTCATCAATATTCACCAAAGTTTCCCCCGCCAAACCCAATCTCTCTACTTCGTGTTGTATATCCCCAGTATTGCCACAGCTAGGTTCTCCACGGGGAGGCATATCACTTGACACTCGGTAGCGAAGTGCCTCGTCATGTTTCAGCTCAATTGCCCAAATGTGAACAAGAGACTGGATCCGGCCCATGCTCGAGAACGTGGCCATTATCAAACGGCCCCCTCTACTCTGTTCTACGGAGTCCTACCCTTAGATAAGTGCGATTTGAACAACAATGTATCTTCGTGGGCGTGTCTATGATACTCAAGTCCCAGGGGCATTCATTGTACATGAGAATATGGATATAGATGTACATTCGTAGACGCACATTCGTAGAAACGCAGAAACTTTCTTCTTCTTCTGTGTCTGCTACCTAAAGCATATGTGCTTGACCAATGAATGTGGACATGTATGGGTCTGACTGATTGATATACAAGGACCAAATCTCCCCTAGCTGGGCTACCTGCAGACAAAAGAAAGAAAGAGTGGCCTGTGATACAGAGAAAGAAAACAGCTGCTCGAGAGCGAGCGCCGAGACATGGTAGGGTTTTATAGAATGAAAAGAAATCTTATGAGTTGACAAGACAATAATGAAAAGGTCATTAATGCTATTAACACAATGCATGTGCGTATATCATGCATTATTGAAGTAGCAGATTCGTGATAAAGCTGGATCCAATAAGGACCATAGCGGTTACTCTTCCATGCTTGCTGCTGCTGCTGCTGCTGCTGCTGCGCCTTTAGAGAGCGATGAGGGCGAACAGGCCAACCGCAGCGAGCACGCCCGTGGCGGTCATGGCGCCGGCGCCAGCGCCAGAGTTGACCACATCGCCAGGGGAGCTCGCGGTGCCGGTGCTCGTGGGGGCCTTGGGGGTAGCTGTCGTGGAGGTAGGGGCGAAGGTGCCGTTGTACGAGCCGGCGCTCCCCTGGGGCTGGCTGCTGGACACAGAGGCCCAGCCGTAGGGGGAGCTCGAGGCCCAGGCAGAGGAGCCGGTGGTGTAGTCGGAGCTGACGCCCGACGTGGCCCAGGCGCTGTCGGTCGCCGTGAAGGTCGTCGTCCACGAGGCGCCGGTCTGGACGTAGGTCCCGCCGGACGTGTACGTGGGCCAGCTGGAGGCGTCGGTGGTGGTGACGTCGGTGGCGGCGGCAGCAGTACTGCTGCCCAGGATGGTGGCCACGGCCGTGGCCTGGGTGCACTGGCCCGCCGCCGAAGGCAGGGTATATGTGCCTCCGTTGGCCTCGACGACACACTGTCGTGGGTGTCGTTGTCAGGAACTCAGACAGTCTTGCAGAGAAGTCGGGGAAACGCTGGTGGTTCAGGGGCTTACGTTGTCATCCACGGTGTATGCTGAAATATATGAGCTGTACGCGGATGAGTACCCGGGAGGGATATCAGCCGAGGCTGTGCTTGCGGCGAAGACCATTGCGACGGCGGCGGACTTCATTTTGGCAGATAGTAAGGTATATCGTAAAGTCGTGAAGAATAAGTAGTCTAGGAGTCGCGGGAAATACTTGAGATGTGAAGATTCTATGGTTAATGGTTAAGGAGTGGGAAGGGATCCTTGAGCACTTGTATAGAAAGAAGTAAAGGATGAAGTGGCTTGGTATAGGAAGCTAGAGTGGCTTGACCTTGAGTGAGATTCCAGTAGAAACTTATAGGTGACCCTGAGCTACCGCATGCGTATAGTATAGAGTCCGGAAGGATGGTGTAACGACATCATTTGTTTCAAAGTGAAGAACCTTGTGAGGCAGACTTGCGAATACTCAGCCGGCGCAAGTAAAAGGTTCGATTGCAAATCAAGGCCCAAACCCTTAAAGAACTGCCTATTGTCCTCATGACCCGATTTCGATGAACAAGCTTTGGCGGGAGAGACACTCGAGAATCTCCGGCTCTCTGTGCTGGTGGAGAAGAATCAATGTCTCAGTATTAGCTGTATCTTTCGGCCCACACATGTCTCAAGGCAGCATGGTATTTCTGAAGACAATCGACATAAGAATATTCCGGGGTAAAGGCTACAGAGGACGATCCATGCCGGTCATGGTTCTGAGTCCCTGCTTGAGCCCTTGGCGAGCCATGCACAGAAGTGCTTGGGTAAGGTAAGGACGGATGCGTGTCATAGCCCTGTACCGTATCGAGACGAGTCACATCCGGGCTTGTCTCGCTTGCTGCCCATGACCTCTTGCTATCGGCCAGGAGTGAAGTGCCGCGCGTTTCAAGGCTCTAGCTCCGAGTGGTCCAGATCTCTGTGAACGTCTGCTTACTTGTTTCCTGTACATGTAAATCAGGGTGATAAGGTGGAAAGGACACTTCCTTGACGGGCGTGGCATACATACTACAGCAAGCCCGAAATGGCCGCATCAAGTAGCGCGACTCCTGCGCCATCCATGATCGGGAGGCTCGAAGAGTCCACAACTGTGCTTCTCTATATTTAGATGGAGGAACTCGTGCCACTGATGCGGGTGGAAGAACTCAGACTGTGGTGATAGGCTCGAGCCTCAGCCGTTCAAAGGCAGGCGCTTCGGCCGGGAACCTTGGGACCTCTCAACACGGAAGCCTCTTCTGTGGCAATCCTTTGTTGCTCTTAAGCCGCGTGGAATCAAATCGAGGCGTCCATGTTCCTGATATAGAATCGGTTCAGTTTCTGCTCCCGGCATCCACCCTAAGAACAATTTAAATCTTTTCCAGGGCGGAGGGTTAAGGTTGCCAACGCAAGATTCAGAGGTCCGTTCCGCGCATGCCTCCAATTACTAATTCAGGTTTATCCTGTCAAGCTTCTATCCGGTGTGTTCTTGTATCTGTGATCGAGTCTCAGTGTTGTACCCGGAATTGGATTCCCCCCATGATAATGAAGAACACTGACATGACAACAATGCTTACAGGCATCTTCTGTTTCAACGGCTACTAGAGAACCGAAGTCGCAAATCTGGTCAGTTTGGCAGCTATACAATGTGGTAATACCGCAGCGCCGTGCATACTTCCGAAAACAACGATTCAAATTGTTGGAATCACATGCAAATCCGACTCTATTACTCTCAGATCTAGATGAACATCTGAATCCCAGGTGCAAGCACGTTTTGGTCCATCTGATCATTAATGATTATCGACTCTCTACCCGGTCGCATGATTCTCGAGGTGGTCCGTAAACCCTCATAAGGCGGGCGGTAGCCTCGACGAAACGTTTCTCCCTGGATCGTAGGCATACCCTCATCTGGAGAGTAGTGGCTTGTTGATCCCCGGCGGTATTCAACCTTCGTTGGAAGGACCTGTGCGCCGCTCTTGCTATTCAGCGGCGCAGGCGCTGGAATTGGAGCCGTCTTGTTCGACGCATTCACGTCGATGCACCAGCGCTGGTTGTCTCCAGTGCAGTCTGGGAGGTCCTTCTCCAAGACCTCGATCCTGTCTCCATTAGCGTCGACAATGAAGTGACGTGGAGGGAAGATCTCCAGGTCGTAGATGGGCTGTATTTGCGGGTAGACGTCGTGGTTGTGGATATCGCGCCATATGCGCTCTTCACAGATCTCGTGTATATACGGTCGAACATGTTCATGGGTCACGGCTATGAGCACGTCAGTATCGGCCACGAAACCCTTCGCATGGTGCGATAACTTACCTGGACGACTGTTTGTCTTCCGGTCGTAATCCACCGTATTCATTAGTTTTAGCCCGCTCTCAACCGCCCGTCTCAGATCTTCTGCACTGTCGACGAGGCCAATGATGTGCTCCTCCGACAGACTCGCCGGCATCCTTCTGTGCTCGGCGCTTTCCACCGGGCCCCGAATTGATGGGGCATCATATCCTTCTCTGATTCTGGTAGTGTCGAGGGTCTGCCCATACGCTCCCAGGTTTGCATTTTGTTGAGCTCTAGAGCGTGTGTGGTCAACTCGGACTGGCCGCGAAGGGAGCGCTTTCTCCAGATGGTTTCCAGAATCCGTCTGGTATTCATTCTGAATTGGTGCAGGATACTGTCCAAAGGAACTTGGATAAGATACTACTGGCTGCCTCAGTTTTGGACCAGTTGCAACGCCACTGTGTTGATTGTCCCTGCTGGTCGCACGGGGCCGCTCAGCTTTCTGTGCTGTCTCTGCCTGTTGACTAACGCGTTCCTGGTGCTGAAAGATGGACCTCCTGATCGACCCGAGCGTGGCCACTTTACGTGGTTCAGGGAGGCGCGGGTTGGTCTCCTTATATGAGACACTCCTTGGTACTGTAGACGGATCAGCCCCTGTTGGAGTTGTTCCCCTGGGTTCACGATTCTTTCTCCTCAAGCTCCCTATATGAGAAGGCGATAAGAATCGCTTCATAATGCCTTCTGGTCTGGTGTTAGTAGTTCAACCAGGACTTGACAGCGAAGGCGTATACACAGCAGGGACAGAAGCCGGCTCTTAGTGGGCCTTCATAAGAACATTTGAAGAAGTATTCACAGCTCTAGATTTTGCATGAAACTCCCCTCTGTTTACCGGATCGCGCAAAGCTAATTCTCTGCGTCATGATCACATATTGGCGGATGCCAATGATCTAATATCTCAACTCCAACGCCTAGTCGCAACCATCTAGCGATAGCGCCAGCAACCGGAATGGGGATGGCCCAGACCTGTCTCTCACAATGGGGGAAGACACAATACTGTATATAGCACTGATAGAAGAAACCCGATCCGCTGCTGGACTTTCCATCGCCACGAGTCATCCATCGTTAGGGAAGTCTATATGACTGCGATCGCCAAAGCTATTCAGCCACGTCTGCGCACATCGGTTTCGGGGAAGACCTACTGGCTCATAACGATGAGCGGACTTGATCCTCAAGAAAAGGGCTCTGGCGAGATCACTACGGTACGCCAACCGCAATTGTTTGGCATCTATTGAGACATCAGAGAGCTGTCACATTGTGCCACTAGCATGTGAATCTTTCGTGTGGGATTTACACCTCACTCACCTCATCCACCACGCAGAATGCCACTAGAGGGCGAGGAGGGCCCGGATATATCAACGTTCTACTCGAACTAAGACACCATATTCACTGATAGGATCATCACCTATGATGGCACTTGATCCTTAGCGTAGATCCATCCCCCCTCATCTCTACGGCGTTGTTTCCATGCTCGATTGGCCAATGGCACCTTGAGGAAGGAGTCATTGTGTCTAGTATCACCCACAAGGAAGCTCACTAATTCGAATCTGCTATCAGAATGTTTGCGTCGGACCACAGCCAGTCCGCTCTAACCAGCGCTATAGGGAACATGACGTCTCAGCTGTTCGATCCCTACGAAAAGGATACGTCAAAATACTGTCAAGATCAATAAACTATCACCCTTGAGAAGGGGCAGATGGAATGCCCAATCGATCTCACATATAACATACTGCCGGCATCGTATTCAATACCAAAACTAACCCAGAGCTCTTTTACACAATCACCATCTACCGCGCCTAAATATCTCGCAACAATGGAGAAGGCTAAGCAGGCAATTCGCGACTTCACCTCGAAGTCGGGCCAGCACAATACCACAGTCCACTCCGCTACTGCATCGGCGGTCCAACATGAGACGGTCAAGCCCCAGGAGCATGAGAAGATCAACACGGTTGTAGAGCGAGAGGTACACCAAGACCACTGTGAGTGTCATCAGATTCTCCATGTACAAGTTACCAGTGATGACTCGTCATGGGAAAATGCAACATGTCGAGTCGGACATAGAAAGGTGAGACCGCATTTGCTAACCGGGTATCGCCGCAGACCACAGCACGGTACAACCAGTCCAGGACCAGGAGGTCCTGCCTGAGCAACATCACCACAATATTGGCGGTGTAGAGCACCGAGAATTCGACCACCGCAACAACGACGAGACTAGACGACGGCTGGCGGCACAGACCGAGGGTTTCCGCGATGAACGAGTCGTCCATGCAGCCATTCGCACAAAGGCTCATGCCCCTGTTGTTGAGGGCGAACATGTTCACCAGCAAGTTGTTGCCTCCATGCTTCATTTGCGTTTTGCCTGTTCTTGTTGCTAACGCGGCACATTTCTTCGCAGCCACCTCCATGAGACAATTCAGCCTGTAATCCACAAGGAGACCATTGAACCTCACATAATCCATACTACCGTGCCGATCCATGAGACACACCACAACGAAGCGCAGCACCACCAGCCGACCATACTGCCCACCGTCAGTATGTCCGAGTACCAACGGGATGGCGGTATGCTCCATGGCCGCGACGAGCGCTTCGACAGCTTCGAGGGCCAGCCCGAGGACATCGGTGGTGTGACCCAGGCCTTGCACCGCAGTCACGAGTCGACCAGAGATCCCACCACGGGCACTTTCCATGGCGACTTCAACGAGGAAGGCGGTAAAGAGGGCCGCCGTGCTCAGCGTGCCAGCCACGGTGACAACGACATGTCTTCGACCACAGGCAACAAGAGTGGTGCCTCTTCAAATATGGTTACTGCTGCTGGCAACACCGTGGCCGATGAGCTCACGACCGGTGGACGCAACAAGAGATCCTCCACATTGAGCACCAGCCACAGCAGCAGCAGCACCGCCATGGGGACTACAGGAGCCACCGGAGGCGCTGCGGCCTCTGCGGCCGCGACGGCCATGAGAAGCGGCCGCGACACGACCCGCGCCACCACCGGCACTCCTGGCGCCACGGGCGTCGCTAGCCGCCGCGCCTCAAGCGCTACGACCACTGGTACAAGCGGTGCCGCCGGTGGCACTACTGGCAACAACACGGCCCGCCACGCCCGTGCGGACTCGGGCAAGGGCTTCATGGACGACATGGACTCGCCGCCCGACAAGCGGAAGGCGGGCGGCTTCGAGAACAA
Organism: Apiospora pterosperma; assembly: GCA_019976485.1. Classification (NCBI taxonomy): domain Eukaryota; kingdom Fungi; phylum Ascomycota; class Sordariomycetes; order Amphisphaeriales; family Apiosporaceae; genus Apiospora; species Apiospora pterosperma. The sequence goes on from JAFBMP010000009.1 coordinate 1,295,755, forward strand.
CCGGATCTCGGAGCATGGCGGCCGCGCGGTCAAGACGTCGTCGCATGACGGTACTACCAACCAGCGCAAGAACCCCAGTTTGTTGGAACGCATTGACCCTCGCGTCGATGCCAACGGGGACGGCAAGGCGGGTTTTCTTAGTTAGGCAATAAGCGCTGGCTGGGAGTGAGAAAAGGAAAGCCCTCGCACACACAGCTTACGTTGGAATCGTTGGGAGATTGTTTGGTGGAGCTTGTATAACAATCTACTTCTCAACGTTGTCTGGCGTTAATAATAGTATATCTCAAATTGCTCCCTATAACCTACCATGTCACTCTAATATAGTATATGCGTGTGCGGATATATTGTGTACAGCTGCTGCGGTTACCACGGGATGGTAGAACGGCAGTCTTGACGATGGTCTGTCGCTTGTAATTCCCTCAGCTCGAGCCCAAGTCCTATTTCAGATAGGAGAGAATAGGGGTTGGCAGAAGGGCGGATGTCTGACGGAAAGTGGTGCTTCGGATACCTACTTGGGCCGGATTACCCCTGAGTCCGACGACTCCACTCCCTGTAGTCACTGGGCTATTATCCTCGGCATTGCTAGCATCATAAAAAGGAGGCAAGGTGACAGATGCATACAGAACCATAGGATCGGTCAACTGAGCGAGGCGATTGTGTGTAGTCCCCCGCCCAGCGTATCACGCGGCAGCGTGTCTGCCCCGTCTTCGGACGGCCGATTCCTGAAAGCCTGATATTTGGGGGGGGGATGGCCATGTTTGCCCTTCTCATGTTGGTTACATGTCGAGGAAGCGGGTTTGCGAGTCTGGTCGGCCCAAGTCACACCTTAGCTGCGCGCCGCCATCGCCAGGCGAAGCACTTTGAGAGCACAAAGAACCGAGTACGGGGGTAGCCATCACGCACTCAAGGGTAGCTGCAATGGTGGCGAGACCAAAAGCGGGATACATAGCCGTTGCTGTAACAGGTGGGTAGAGTAACGTTGTTCCATGCTGACCAATCAGCACTTAGCATCTATGGGAGAGAGGCAGTTGGTAATGCCGTGAGTCTGTCGACAACTGAGGCAGGACCATCACCAAGTGGCCCCAACCTGACCGGATATTGACATGGGCTCGCATAGTAGATATGTCAATGGGCGTATTGCAGAGTATGTTCGTCCCTTGGATTGGGGGTTACTGATAGTTACTGCGCCCCGGAAGCTTGTGTTTGCATCACTTGGTGGAGATGGACTTGAGCTATAGATCTGAAGACTGCAAAGAGCAGAAAGGGGCGGTTCTAATTGCAACACTGATGTGTGAAGCATAAGTACTTATCCACCCTTAATATGATTCGTCTACTGCGAAGTTGAGGCTCTCTACGTCTGGGAACTAGGTTAGGTTAGCATGTTGAGTGGCGTCCACGACAGTCTGTCTGTCTGTCTGCCTGCAGTATACCTGTGACCAAGGAAACAAGTAAAGTGACGAGCATGCATCGTGGTGAGCGAGGTCCGTGCCAGAGCCGTTGACTCGATGGTGATGGGATCGACACGTCGTCGAGCCAGCGAGTCGAGTTCGCTGGAAATCCGAGGGCCACCCCCACCTGCCTAATATAGCATGCACTATATAGATAAACTAAGTACTTTAGATAAACGTCTGCCCCTCTTCCATTGCAAGCCTATTGGAAGTCAACTAATAACACGTCTCCAGCATATATATTGATTGACCTTGTCAATATCAATTCCACCAGACCTGCCTCGGCGGACATTGCTTAGCCGTACGTTTTGGAATATGGGCAATGCGAGCCCTCGGTTCTGCCCTCGGTTCTGCCCTCGGTTCTGCCCTGGGGTCATATTTCCACACCCAGATTGTACGAGTCCCGGGAAGTGCAGTGCAACAAGCAACAAGCCTGCAGCAGCAAGGTATTGATTGTATCCCCAAGGTCGCACCTCGGACTAGTGCTGCTCATGATTTGGCCTTTGATTCGTTTTCGTTTTCATCCACCCTTGCAACCTGCAGGTCTGGCATCAAGGAAGGGCCGCCCCAATCCTTTCTAGAAGCTGATTTGCCTATATATCTGCAGTACACTTGACGCAACACTGCTGTAGGTCTCTTCTAACCTAGTCATTCGCTAGTTCCCACGGCGCACACGTGCACTTATACACACACATAGGAGGGGGCGAAAGGAAAGGACACGACACATTTTGATGTAGAAAGTCAGGCGGTGCTTCGTGACAAGTCTCAGTGTTCCGGTGTCGTCAATGGGGAGATTTGGCGAAAATGCCCCCTCTCCTCTGCATGCGAAACGTCACGTATCATCCTGATTACTTATGCTACCTTTGAAACCAAACATTCATAACTTTACTCGGTACATACTGAAAATAGAACGACTCATCAAGTTGGTGGAATCACTAGCCGTTCTTTTTTTTTTTCGTTGCTTTTTTCTTTCTTTTTTGCTTATCTGGTCGCGGGAGGCGGAACGGTCCCCGCGGGCCTGGCTCTTTGGTGGACTTATTATGTACCTACATGGAGTAGCTCGCCTTTGTTAGACACAAGTTGTCGAATCCCGCGTACATGTAGGTTAGTGTAGTTCCTGACTCACACTCTGGGCATCATATCTCCAAGATCGAGGCTTGAATCGAGTCTGAGAGGGAATCTGAAGAGCCGGGGTAAGGTGTTGGATAAAACCGAACTGCAGTGTAAGTAAAGAAATAGGTATTCAATGTGACGTTGTGCCCGTCCGTACCTCACCATGTACAGTACCTTGACGCCCCCAAGACCAACCTCCTCGTCACGACTCACATTCCAAGTCTTCCTTTCAGTAATACAAGAGACCCGCCCCGACGCTTTGGACTTCATTCAGCAGTAGCCCACACTGTAGACGGGAAGTCAATCTGACCACATACGCCATAAATCCGTCGTATTCTGATGCATCTCGCCTGAAAAAAAAGGAAGAAGAAGGGGGAAAAGCACAGGGCCAACCCAGCAGAAGAATACAGTTCTACTAGTCCAATCCAAGCCAAGTTTACTTAATCCAACCCAATATCTCTGACGTCTGTCCTCTGTGTCCACCTTGCCTCGCCTTCCACTTTTCTCCTCCGCACACACCTAGGCCAGGCCAAGAAGCCAGTCCAAGTCCAAGTCCAAGTCCAAGATCATAGAGAGAGAGAGAGGGGGACGAGGACCCTCGTAACCGCTACCTAACCCACGATTTCTCGATTCCCACTCCTCCCCGTCATTGTGAGCTGGACTGAACACTTCTCACTCACCCGCGCAAGAGCTGTGTCATCCAATAGCCCATTTCGGGACGGCCAATGAGCAGCCCGCCGGACTAGTGAACTTTTCAAGCCTATCTTTATCTTGCGCCATGTGTTGCAAGTTCCTGATCGCCTGAGCTGAGTCGCCTCGCGCCGTCTTGTTCGATGCGACAGTCTCACCTCTTCCCATCTTAAAGCGCTCTTCGCACACTTGCTTCCCCTCTGCAGATTTCCCTGGCCTCTGCTGGTTTCGAAGGAGGGAGATTAAAACCACTTGGTTCGTGATACCATCGCCGCTGCACAGTTGTTGTACCGGGAACGCGCCATCCATGTGACAATCTCGCTCTGCACAACAAAAAACTACGGCATCTTTCCAAACACACAGCAACCGACATTGGCGACATCAGGATGCAGAGAGAAGCTGGTTCTGGTTGGACCGAGTCGACCGCTTTATGAACGAACTGGTAATTACGCGGGCGGCAACGTGGTGCAATAGTCCACAACCACGATCGAAGACAATGCTGGCTTCAACTGAGACCATGTCGCCGCCCACGCAAGCTGGTCTTTATTTCGATCCCCCATTGCTGGAGCGCACGACTTTTCCTACAGGTCTAAAACCTCAGCCTTCCTTCAAAAAACACAAAGTTTTGCCGCGCCCCAAACAAATCCCATTGTCTGTGACTCCCAAACCGCGCGCGCCACATCCTCTATCAGTCGACACTACGTTGTCCTCATCATCACTGTCGTCACGTTCGGGGACAAGACCCGCGAGCCCTTCGCCTCTCAGACGCGGCGTGCGCGCAGCCGGCGGCCCTGATCTTCCGCCAACTCCACCGGCGCACTCTCGCACGTCATCAAGTGGCCAATCAGTACAGCCGTCGAGCCCGACCTATGTAGAGACCCCCGTGAGAAGCGCCGCGAGCATCTCGGACGCACAGAGAACACCGGGAACGCCGCCAAACCAAAGGAGTCCGCCCACGCCTGATGTGACCCCCCCCGCAGCCAGCCAGGAGACCTAAACCTTTTCGGCCGAGCTTGGCCGATCGCATGCCTTCCAAGGCGACAAACGACTCCAGAACTGCCTCCTTCAAAACGGCGCGGGAAACACCGTACTCATCCGAGGACGAGAGGGCGACATTGCGGCAAGTATCCTCGGGGAGAACCTCGTCGCAGAACACGGTGCGACAGGCCCCGGATCGAAGGAAGGACAAAAGGAGTGAAGACGTTGGCCTCGGACTGGGACTGGAATCAGACGACAATCCAACCCCGAAGTCGAAACAAGAATTCTTCACCTTCGACGGGGAATGGGGCTCTGGAAGCGAGGTCGAGCAGGAATGGGATGATAATCTCCATAGGAATGTCATAGTGAGGAAACGAAGGGCACCGCCCAACACCAACAACTCCACCAAGGACAGGCGAGGCAAGCCTGCTGAGGTCATCGAGGATGAGACTGTCACACCAACCAACGCGACAAAGGCCCTCCGGACGATACCCTTGCATCAGCGAATGCGCGTGGCATCCTCCCCCCCAAGAGAATCGGTTGACAAGGGCAGTAAACGCTGGGCTGCGCCATCCGCCTCTGCATCCTCGGTAAGCACAGACGCCAAGAGATTCTCCGGCATGTCTTCAAAATCTACCGTGTCCACTGTCGTCGAGGCCATCCTTGTAGACGCACCGCCCCGAAAGCAGAAGACGCTGCGGCATGTGAAGAAACAAGTCACCCTCAGGGCTTCAGGATCAGATGTATCCCAGTCAAGCTCGGCAGCAAACTCGGTTGGCTTGGAAGGATCGCCGAAAAGGCCTAGGCCCCGTGGCAGACCCCCGGCACCACCACGATCGGAGAGTATTGCGTCCACAGGGACGCTCAACTCTCTAAAAAGCCGCAAGGCTCGCCGCGATGTTTGGAAGAACGGAGGGATCCCTGTCGTGGTCATACCTGACCGGAAGGCGTCCGTCAAGGGCGCCGCGACTCCGTCTTTGAGGTCGACTAGCAGTCGAAGATCGCAGAGGAGCAACAGCATGGGTTCGGCCCCTTTGTCGGGCATTTCCAAGACCAAAGATGCTACACCCGTCTTTGACCGTCCTACAAGACGCAACAGAGCCATGTCGGAATCTGACGGGTCACTCCCAGGCGATCAACGAACCATAGATTATCCACCCGTTGTCCCTATCCGCAGTTCTTCTCTCTCCGCCCCAACCAGCCGCAACGGATCTTTGGCTGGCTCGCGGGCCGGGTCCCGTTCTGGTTCCTTGACTACCGAGAGCTTGAAAAGCCACAACGCTTTTGTACAGGAACAGCAGCAAAGGCAACAGCAGCAGGTACGGCAGGCATTACAGAACCCTCCCAGGGTCAAGGTGGAGCGTGCGCCGTCTGTGGAATACATTCCAGCCGAGAGGGATTTCCATGATGAAAGACAACTGCAGCCGGCCCCGTCGGTTGAGTCGCACAGAGATGCACATGACCAAAGATCACTGGTTGACCACAACGGAGACCCGTTCTTTGGCAGTCGACTCAACACGCAGAACACGCCATTTTCCATAGCGTCCGTCGAGACAAACGGGACACACTCTGCAGCCGAGGTTTCGGAAGCCATGGCGGTGAACATCTACCCGCACCAAAACAAGTCGGTCGTCATGGTTGACCACACTTCCAAGATCCTCGACGCAAACGCTCTGCAAACAGGCAATTTTCTTGGCGCCAAGGATGATGCTCCTGAGAAGCCAAACGCAACCACAACAACAGCTGCTGATACCGTCCCTGTCACACCACCTCAACTTCGGTTCTCCGTTGACGACGTCGACTCTCCGCTACGAAACCCACGTGCACCGCCTGAGCCACCAGTTATCAATTTCATCCCCGCAACCCCGTCCGGTCTGACTCCAGCAGCCGAAAAGATGAAGATGCTGGGGAACTACTTTGAGGAAACACCCGAAAAGCGACCCTCTGTTCTGAAGCGGGCTTTTAGTGCTCACAAGAGCCTCGTTGACGATGCAGCACGCAACCCTGGCTTCTTAACCCGCACATTCTCTCTGTCGAGAAATCTTCGCAAGCGCACCGTTGACAGCTCTGGCTCGACAAGCGACCAAAGACCAGCACTCTTCAGATACCCAACCAATGAGTCGATCCCGGATGAGGGGCGGCTGCACCCGCACTGGCGGCCACTGTCATCCCATTGGGACCCAGACTTGGACGAAGACTGGGTTCGCGATGTCTCCGACGGCACGGGTGCTGCCTACCGTTACCCCCCGGTTGATAACCGACCGTCGCCTCGGCGCCCTTCTTTTTCCTCGCGAATGAAGCGCACTTTTGCCATTCTGCCCATAACTGATGATGCGCATTATACGACTCCGGATGGTCGCGGAACAGAACGTCGCACCATCAAGCGCACACCCTCGGGCAATTTGAAAGTTATGCGCTACCGCGATAGTTTCAGCAGCTTGCGGTGGGGTCGTCGCTCTAGCGAAGATGGAAGGCCCTCGACAGCTCCAGATTCGTCAGCAAAGCCTGGTCGCCGGACTTGGGGCACCGAGAAACGCTTCGATTCGCAGGGCCGTCGATTCTTTCCCGGCTGGCAAGATAAGCTTGAAGGCTACAGCTTGCAGGGACTGGGCCGCCGGCTTAGCGAACGTAGGCGGCAGAAGAGGAGTCAGGAATTACGCAGCAAGATCAGCGGACCTCGCGAGGTTCGAGATGGTGTTGGCGAAGTGATCAAACGAAACAGCTACAGAGGGCCGAGCTACCAGGCTACCCCTCGCATCAGATCTGCTGGTAATGGCGGCATTGCCGGACAGCAGCGGCAGCAGCAGCAGCAGCAGCAACAGCAACAGCCAGGACCTCGAGGTATCGAGAGAAGTCCTAAGATCCAGGCTCAGGTTTAGGGACCCTTGGAATGGAATCGACGGATGAAAGAAACTCGCTGCGGCAAGGTGGATGAAGAAGGGGAAGAACGGGGTCTCTGCAGTGTCCTGTCTACACTCACATTCCGAAAGGTGCAAGTCGTACCTCGGACCGCTTGAAAGGTCTCATGACCTGACTTGCACGGCCAACCACAGGAAAGGAAGGAAGATGACGCTGTGTCTCCCCAAAAGCAAGTAACGACATCGAAAAACAACACACATAACCTGATTGATACGACGCATATGAATGAAATGATCCAACGAATGAGCAACGGCCATCCAGAAAGAGATATTGTACTTATTATACTACCACCACAACCATACGAAATGAAACGCAACGGTACACGAAAGAAAGATGAGCTATTTGGTTCTGTTTGCTGGAGTCTACATTCCTGAGGCCGTGATAGTACCTTTTGGTCCACCCGAGAGATTTGAGAGGAGATATGGGGGGCAGAGGAAAGAAGGGGTCTTACGGCATGGTTTCCGGGTCTTTCATCTCTCCTGAGAGGCTGTGTATCCCCAGGACGAAGAGAGCACGGGGTTGACGACGAGCTGCCTTCCCACTGTACCCTCATGAAAACGAGAGTTTGGGATTTTGGGATTCTGCTTTCGGTAACTTTGTTCGATACCATGTATCTGAATTTGATACGTACGTTCATGATGATTTCGCTACTTTCTTGCCATTGTGTCTTCTCTCTCTAGAGTCTGGCCAAGGCTGTATTGGCTACGAAAGCGGTAACAGCCGACCCCTTCTTTCCCAAGTGAGCAGTACGTCTCAAATGTGTCAACATGTTATGCGCATAATCTCATGCGCACATAGTGACTGCACTACCATCTTAACCCTCTTCCAGTATAATTGGCCGTGGCCAGTGTGACTAGCCTGACATTCTGATCAAGGCATACTTTAGTTAAAGTGAGTGATCCCGGATGGTCATGGCACCAACATACTACTGTAAACAGTGTCGATAACATACGCGCCCTCCCCAACCAATCACGCCACACACATTTGAGCGCAATGTATTTGGCAGGCAGGGATGGGAAAGCAATATTGTGTTGGTTTGATTCAAGCAAAGACTGGTTCGCCGGCGGTTGTTCCCCAGGCTGAGCGATGCCAGGTGCGACTGCTGGTCGAGGATGAGAGGGGCTTGCTGGTCTCTGGAAGTCCGAGTCGTGGCAAGGCTCGGCCGCACTTTTCTACGTCTGCCAGGTCGTCATCGCAAGTGGTCTGGATGAAAGGGATTTGTCTTGCCTATCCTTCGAGACCAAGATGCTCCAAGACACGCAGTCAGCCGGGCAGGAACAGGCAGGTCGATGAGCCTGACAGCCTAGTTATCAGTCACTACCTTTCAAGCTGGCCGGTCTGGTCAAGCCGGTCCTGGAAGGTCACGAGATCCAAGGGACAGCCCGTCTTCAGTGCCTTGACAGTATGCAAGTAGTTTTTTTTGTCATTATGTTTTACAGAATATAATGCCACTGATCACAGTTGACCTTGTCCCTCTTTCACACGCTACCTATCTTTACAGGCTGAGAACTGTGCTGTCGCACCTCGCAGTAGGTGACTTATTTGGTTTCAGCAGAGATATGGCACTCGTCTGATGTGTCGTAAGAAAATTGATAATACTTCGCTTGCCTTGACGGAAGCGCAAACAACCCCTTCAACGCCATTGTGAACTCATCAATTTTACCCCCGCAACGCCCCGTGACGCCAAGCTGTAAAGCGTAAAAGCACATAATACCTATCCCCTTTCTGCATCCTTATAGACTACATAACATCTCCATACCACGGCTACCTGGCTTGATCAAGGATGGATGGTGGATCTCCTAAAGCTGTCTTATCAGTGTGCGCAACCTATCTCGGGCGCCAAGGAGCACCTTGCTGATCCGGAGCATTGTATGGTTCCTAACCTCCAGGACGACCCTGCTGATCCGGGGGGCTGAACCGTCGCTAACGTCCGGGAGGGCCTTGCTGACCGGGAGGGTTGAAGGGAGGAGCGCCGGGCGGTGTCGGGAACCCTTGGCCTGGCGGCGGCATGCCAGGGAAGGGGAAGGGCGGCGCGCCGGCGCCACCAGCACCGCCAGGAGGCGGGAAAGGCAGACCACCAGGGGGCGGGAACGGAAGACCGCCTGGCGGAGGGAAAGCAGGCATACCGCGACCACCGGGAGGAGCTTTGGGGAAGGAAGAAAAAGCGTTAGAGCGCGGTCTTGACGGAGCCATCGAGCGGGATTGGATTCGAAACGACGTGGAGAGGGGAGACGAGGTCTACTTACGAGGCATTCCTGGGCCACCAGCGCCAAAGACGCCCAGCGGCGGCGGGGGGACCGCCAGGCATACCGGGCAGAGGCGGCATGCCGGCGGGGAGAGGGAAGGGCAGGCCTCCAGGGCCGGGAGGAGGCATGGGCGGGAAGCCAGGGGCGCCAGCTCCGGGGGGCATAGGCATAGGCGGGGGACCACCGGGGGCGCCGAGGTGGGACATGTGGTGGTGGGCGGCGTGCGGCTGGTTCTGGGGCAGCATGGGGTTCGCGTGGGCCTGGCCCTCAGCGGCGTAGGACGAGGTGATGGAGTCGATGACGGACTGGGCCTTCTCGTGCCCGATCTGCTGGTAGTAGTCGACGACGTTGCGCAGGTGGTTGCGGCCGCTGTTGTGCGCCTTGCGGACAGACATGCTGTCGTGCGTCAGGTAGACATCGCAGTAGTCGCAGAAGACTGCGAGAGTTAGCGATCTGCATTGCATGCTCGGCAAAGGAAAGGAAAGCAGAGGCGATGGAATGAATTGAAACTTACATTTCGGCATCTTGACGGGTTGCAATACACAATACAGACTAGATGTGGTTGTGTCGAGTATCGGGGATGTTGCGCCGTTGGGAGATGTACAATGCAGGGAAGCGCGCGATACAAAGCCAATGTCGCGCCTCTCTCGTTTCGCCTCTGCAAAATATCAATGGATTTTAGGTACGGAATAGCAAGGCTGAGTGAGGCTGGAAAGTGAAGAAGAAGGTGAATGTGGTGGTGGATTGTCCAAGCGTCCTGCAAGGCTACCATCCCAGCTCCGGTACCTGGGCTTTTGATTGGCCACAGATCTTCAGGGAAGCCACGCTGGCCCATTAAGTGACTTGGGCATATTCTGGTCTCTCTCTCTCTCTCCCTGCTTGCTTGCTGGCTTGCTTAGGTTATCATCTCGAGATTCCCGATTCGCAACAAACGCCCATCACCACGCATCTAATCCACAAACCGCAGTCATGGCCTTCTCACGGTCATTGCTGCATTGCATATGCAGCATTGTGCTGTTCATCACCTCGATACAAGCTCTCAAATTCGACATGCAAGCTTCCAACCCACATGACCGAAAGGAGCGCTGCATTAGGAACTTTGTCGCAAAGGACACCCTGGTCGTCGTGACGGCCATTGTGGGCGGCTACAAGGGCGACGGCATGCAGGTGAACATGAAGGTCCGGGATGCGCTTGGAAACGACTACGGCCGCGCAAAGGATATCGCTGGCGAGCAGCGACAGGTCTTCACCTCGCACGCCGATGCCGCCTTCGATGTGTGCTTCGAGAACGTGCTGACTGGATGTACGTAACCCTCGCGACTCTCCTTCTTCTTGTCTCTTCTTTGGCTAACATGGCTACCCTGCAGCCCGGACTCCCGGCGACCCCAACCGCCACGTCGAGCTCGACATCGACATCGGCGCCGACGCCAAGGACTGGTCCGCCATCCAGGCCACCGAGAAGCTCAAGCCCGTCGAGACCGAGCTGCGCCGCATTGAGGAGATGATCGGCGAGATCGTCGGCGAGATGGACTACCTGCGCTCGCGCGAGCAGAAGCTGCGTGACACCAACGAGAGCACCAACACCCGTGTCAAGTGGTTCGGCGTCGGCACCACGTTGCTTCTCATCGGTCTCTGGGTTTGGCAGATTATGTACCTGCGTGCCTACTTCCGATCGAAGCACTTGATCTAAGCCGGCATGTGGATGGGGTGGACTCTGGAACTGGAACTGGCACTGGGATCGAAACTGGTTTCGCTCCGGGAGAGATTTATTCTGGGCTCTCGAGATGATAAAAGCCTGCACCGACTGGAACTCATGTAATTGTACGCATAGCCTCTACAGGAGTCATGATATTACGGGTTTGGAGAATAAAAATAAGGGATTATGATGGTTACACTTCCCACTCCTGGACTCCCCAAAGGTGTGTACGACATGTAGCAACTAACTACAATGGCTTGACATGTAAACCAGTCATCGACACATGATCATTCTAGATGATATGCCAAGATCTGTGTAGTACTCGGTATGCAGTAAGGGGGTGCTCCTCCGACCCGCCGGTGCATGTGGGCCGGGACGGCATCCCTCGGCAATCCCTGAGGGGTCGAACCCCGGAGGTCGCGCACCCTGGAGCTCGGGAACTATTGGAGCTAAATTCATTTCTCTACGTCAACGATCAATCACTAAGGACTTTGGACGGGTGAGTAACGTACACTCAAACCCACCATCCCCCCTCGGTTTCTCTTTCTACTCTTCTTCAACCCACTGCTAACTAATTTCCTTTGGACAAAGACAGAAAACTAAAAGATGGCCTCATTACCGAATGTCCTGCGTCCGGCATGCCGCGCCGCATTCTCGCGCCAGCTCCTCCGCACTCTCTCTACCACGCCCACTTTCCGTGCCAGCGTCGGCAATGCGCCGCCTCGAGACCCGCCTGCGAAGAGGGATATCGGTGTCGGTGAACTGGAGGGTGCCAAATTCAAGATCGAGCCTATGCGGAGGGTGGGCGAGGACGAAAAGACCATGAGGGCACGACTTGTGTGTGAGTGCTCTTCTCCTCCCGCCACTCTTACCGCCCCCTTACTTTGCGATTGACCATACCCCATGCGCGAGACCTTCACGGTTTGCGACAGGGGAAGGAAGAAGAAGAAGAAGAAGAAAAATTTGCTGACCGAACAAATTGATCAATAGACCAGAGTCGCAAACGCGGCACCCTGGAGTCTGACCTCCTCCTCTCCACCTTCGCCGACGCCTACCTGCCCAACATGACCAAGGAACAGATGCAGCAGTACGACGTGTTCCTCGACGAGAACGACTGGGACATCTACTACTGGGCCACACAGGAAGTGCCGTCCCCGGCCAACGAGGCCGTAGCAGCAGCCTCGAGCAATAGCAAGTCATCGCCAGAGGAGAGCAGCATAGACACGTCATCCTCCTCGTACGGAGGCGGCGTCGAGGCCCAGCACGCCGCCAACGCCGCGACCAAGTCGACGTGGCAGCCGGTGGAGTCGCCGTTCGCTGAGGCCGTGGCCGAAGCCGAGGGCAAGACGGGCAAGAACGCCGCGGCGGCGGCCGACGCCGTGACCGAGGAGCTCTATGGCGGCGCCTCGTCGTCGTCGTCCCAGGTGCCGCCGCAGCCCCGCAACGGCGAGTGGGCCGCCACCGTCGGCACCTTCAAGCCCGCGTACCGGCCCGTGCCCGCCCGCTGGCGCGACAGCGAGGTCCTGCGGCTGCTGCGGGAGCACGTCAAGAGGCGGAGCAAGGGCGGCGCCGAGGGCGGCGGCATGGGGTTCATGCCTAGCCTGAAGCACTGAGTGGGCGGGTGCCCAACTAAGGAACAGGGAGGGGAGAAGAAAGGGGTGGGCGTGGTGTCTCTTTGGGGGAGCTTGTGAAACAGGACTATTGCTTTGCTTGGCTCATTGACGCTTGGTGATTTCCAGGAGCTGTGTATGTGTCAGTGGGAACTGCTTGTGGCCGGAGTGTACGATGTATATGGGCGGGTGTGGGTTGTCTGTGGCAACACTTTGTGTATTAGCACTTGTAAAAACAGCGGAACCCCTGGGTCAGAGCAGGGCATGAAGATAGAACGGGAAATGCTTGTCGTGTCGTGTGTAGCCGGCACCGAACATGTCGCTGCCCGGCTTACAGACCAGGTCATACTGTTTTCTTGTGCATTACTTATAGAGTAGATTCAGGGGTCTACTTGAATGGTCAGCCTGTCGCAACCCTGACAACTCAACCGCTATTGAGGAAGATCTCTTTGTGCCTTTGGGTTCTATATAATGCTGCATTTGCCTCGGTCCTACCGTGTGCTATGTCTCAATGAGGATGCTCAATGTATCTCCAAGGTATGTGTACCCATATCAAGTCATTCTCTGATCAGCTAGCTCCTCGGCTTCATGGGCCCCTTTTCTGGTGTCTCGCAGAAATATTACAAATCACAACATCGACATGCCATAGAGGCACCAGCCAAGGTACCCTTCTCATCTATTCACAGGCAACCATGTATCTGATTATGATCAAGCATGCCGCCAGTTCTAAGCGAAGCCTCAATAGCAGCTGGGTGAGGAACCGGTGGCAGCACAGTACTTACTTAATCATGGCCGATTGTATTCATTATAGACGACCACACTCCAGACGTTATTCACTACCCCTTGGAACCAGAATCGGTCATCAAGACTTCCTTCTTGACCACTCACTGCTCCATTGATTCCTCCCACCACAGCTCTCTCACTTTGCAGAAGCCAACCCAACAATCGCCGGGCCCCTCTTCCTTACTTTTCGTCATTGCTGCAGAAGAAAGAGCAGGAACCGCAGGCCACTTGTCACTTTCCCCAGAGTCTATCTACCGAAATGGCTCCCCCTCAACAGTTGGTCAGCATGATGGCGAATCTGTGGTTCAGTGACGAAGGCAGGACTCGGCGTAATACGAAACTCCTTGAATCGGAAGCATCGTATGATGCCGTGCCCTCAGCAGGCTGTGGACCAGATTACTTGTCTTCCTGGTTCTTTCTCTCCGAACCCCCTGGCCCCTGCTTCTCAAGGCGTCCATGAAGAGAAGCAGCCTCGTACCTGACAATGATCACACAGCCAAGGTATTTCTAGAATTTTCTGTAAGTACTTAAGTACACATGGGTCATACTCATGGGTCATGCGTAAGTATCTAAGTACTGACCATGGCATACTGCGCCGTCGGAGGCCGAGGCAGCTATGCATTCAGATGCCGCCTCGGGAAAGGATGACAATCTCTACTACGACACTTCCACCATCTCTCCACGGAGCCAGTGCTCCATCTACAGGACACGTGTAGATGTTCTAGACCAATTCAACTGTTGTCTACGTGTACCTGCCTCTCCACCCTCTTCCCCCAACATCGAGGCACGGAATGGGTTGAGATGGAAGGCACCCCTAACCCAGTGACACATAAGGTCCTCTTACTTGCTCGAGTTAAGTACCTACCTTAAGTACTTACTTATATCCACAACATGTGATTCTTCCGCAAAGGATCAGATTGTAGAGGCAGGAGAGCAGAACTGGGTGCTTTCCTTCTCTTCCCTCTGACCCGCCTATTTTCAGTAATCATGCTCCTTCTCCCACCTGCCCTCTCTCAGGAATCCCAAACATGCTCAAGCACTTACATCAACATCATATGATTCTGCCGCGAGGAATCAGATTGCAGAGGCAGGAGCAGGACTGGGTGCTTTCCCTCTCTTCCCTCTGGCCCGCCTATTTTCAGTAATCATGCTGCTTTCCCACCTGCCCTCTCTCAGGAATCCCAACAGAATGTGATTCTGCCGCGAATTCCAGATTGTAGAGGCAGGAGAGCAGGTCTGGGTGCTTGCCCTCTCTCCCTCTGGAAAGCCTATAAAGGCATGCTTCTTTTCCCACCTGGCTTCTCTCACTTCTTCTTCTTCATCTCATCCACAAACACCAAGCACAGCTATCACAGCAAATTACTACTACCACATCAATACTTCTTTCTTTCGTTTCTTGGCTTTTCTGGTCTCATACCACTCATCCATACCAAACTACTTCTACTATAACTCCACCAGCACATCCAGCTCTACCAGCACATCCAACTCCACCAGCACATCCAAGACCCCTTCATCACAATGCCTTCCATCCAGTCTACCATGCCCGTCATCACCTCGGCTGTCCTGCTGCTCGCAGGTACCGCCCAGGCCGACTTCATGATGGTCGGCTACACACCACCTAGCGATGGCAACCACCCCATTGGCGAAGGTGCTTACTTCTTGGAAGGTGACCAGCTTTCCATGTGCGACGTTGGCAGACTCTATCCCTACGAAAGCACTGTATACGAGAAGGCAGGCGTCCGAGTCAAGGGCGATCTGAAGAACCCCGAACAAGTTGAAGTCAATTGGGGCACCGGCAGCGGGCACTGGAGTAAGTCTTTTTCTTTCCCGAGGCCTGTTAAACCGTCTTGCTGACTTTTCCCTCTTTGCCTGAAAGCTTACTACCGAGACAACTTCCGGGGTGGCCGCACTCACGGCCTGTGGGATCTCGACAATAACCTCAAGGGACACTGTGATGTCAGCGGCGATGATCGCAAGTATCCGTGCGCACATGGTGACAACTACGGCACTGCCAAGCCCATCCTCATGTGCTACACCACATATTTCCATTCTCCAGATGTCTTCCTCAAGCGCTCTAGACCCGCTGAATTCCAGTTTACGACCACCTTCACCGACGACTATGAGCTTATCCTCAGTGGGGCGAACGTCGACAACATGACCTACACTGTCGATGTCACTAGCAACACCGCTATTGCTGGCAACAACATCGTCAGAGTCATCGATGTTCATGGCAAGAATGTTGCAGTTGCAGTCAGTGGCAACCAAGCAATCGTCAGTGGCACAAATGTTGCAGTTGCAGCCAGTGGCAACCAAGCAGTCGCCATCAGCAATAGCAATATCAATGTCAATAAGCCAGTCATCAAGGCTCGAGACATGGATCTTGAAATCGTCAATGTTACAATCACGGATGTCAATGTCAACGAACTAATCAACGAAGGAACCAACGAAGGAACCATCGAGCTGAATGGGGTGGATAAGGGCAGCAGTGTTGCGATCAACAGTGTTCCAACCCAGGGTATCTCCAACGTCGTATCAGTCAATGTACCAGTCAGCAACACAGTCTCTTTACCAGTCAGTAACACCATACCAGTCAGCAACAGCAACTCCGTACCACTCACCAACAACGTTGGCGAGAATGGGGCGGATGACGACAAGAAGGTTGTGGCCAAGATGATGACATAGATCGTCATGTTCTTGCTTGCCAACATTATCGTCTAGGATGAGAGATCGTCATGTTCTTGCTTGTCAAGATTCTCGTCTAGGATGAGAAGCAACACATACTCCTAGAAACATACACGTTGGTGGTGGCAATGGTGGTTTTGCCTTGTGGCCTTGTGCTCAGTTGATTCTTTTTGTTTTGTATTGTATTAGTCGATAGTCCTATGATTCAAGGGTCCCATTGAAAACCTCAATAAAGACACTTTGAACCTATCAATTGCTTGTAGTTTGGATTTTGTGGTGTCAATCTTGAAATGTCTTCTCCGGGGGTTTCCTGGCAGTCAAGATAGCTTGCACTTCTTTGTAACAGTCATGTTCATGAAGAGGCTACATATGAAGCAGTTCATCTCCTCGGCTCCAGTTTGCGATAGAAAGGGCACATGAGTTCAAACAAGCAGGCCCATCAAGAGGGTTTAGAATGTATCAGGGGTCCCATTCTCATTCGGTCATTATCTCATATACACAAACATGACAAGATGGACAACAACACCAACACCGCCACCACCACCTTGCTGCTCCTTCTTGACGCCAAGTGAGTGAGAGGTAGCTAAGTAAGTATTTTGTGTGTATGTGTGTGTGCGTGTCTCCCTCTCCTCCTTCTTCCCCATCAAGCTTGTTCTTCAAGTTCGATTTTGAAAACAAAATGTGGTATCTCCCAAGTCAATAGGTTGCAGTTCGCCTCCCCCCCAAGAGAAAACATAAACAAAAACAAAGACTACGCCCAAGTTCGATGTGTGGGCAAATGCTTTCTTCTCTCTCTTCTATTTGCCGTCCAGCCTAGCAACCGACCTCGCCAGCATACGTCCAACATCATCCATCATCAGCTACCATCATCTTCGCCTTCCGGTAATATCCTGCCTAGACTCCGCAACACTTCCATGACGGGCATTTCCTTGGTGCCTGCAGCCGTCTTTTCCTTCTGCTCGCGCTCCCTCAGCCGCGCTGCGCTGAGCGCCAGTATCCGGTCTGCCTCGCGCCCGGCTGTGCTGACTCGCTGCTCTACTTTGTGGATGCTGTCTCCCAGATGGTCCACCTTGAATTCCAAGGATGCCTGGAGCGCTTGCACTCGTGATTGCGTCTGGATCCTCAAGTTCGCAAAATTCCATGTTGTATCTGTAAGGGAAGCCAGTATCTGCGCTTCTTCCGCGTCGAGCAGAGACGGATCTGGCGGCTGCTGTTCGGATGAAGTTTCTGACGGCGAGAAAAGGGGTGGCAAATCTGGAGGGGCTTGTTTTAGGGATAACCACGTCTTCTTTTCGGCTTTTAATCTATACCTGTGTTAGACCAATCATCATAAAAAGGCTGCCCTGGCTGGCATGACTACTCACCGTTTTATCCTTTCTTCTAACTCTGCAATTTTCTCCTCGTGCTCGGTATTTCGAGGATTTGGTTTCTCTATCGCTGGCGGCCGCGGGGCATCCTCCCTTGTGAACCAGTCTGAGAACTCCGACTTGGACCCGAAATCCTTGAGAAGCTGGTCTTGTATCGCTCGGGCGCCGAGGATGGCATTAGAATTCGGGTTGCCCAGCGGCGGCTTGCTGCTGAGAGCGCGCTCCCCACACCAAGTCAACAACTGCTTCATGCGCCGCGGCTCGCTAAGCCCTTCAGCTTCGATATGCTTATAAAATTCGCTCGGGTCGACTTCACGATGCGGGATGGCGCTGTGCCCGCTATCGATAAGAGAGCTAGCTCTTCGCCCACGCATGCCCAGACTACTACGCCGCGCGCCCGTCTTCCTTCGCATGTCTTTATTGCGATTGATTATGGGCGTATCGCTGAAGGGCAATGCGATTTTCTTGGTATCTGACGTCTTAGATTGCGTTTTGTCCTCCACTCCAACGACTTCCGTCGGCGTTGATGCCGCTTGTACGGGCGGTGCCGCTGGTGGTGGCGTGGGCGGAGGCGGAGGCGGCTTTTCGCGTGCCTTCGTCTTCTTGGTCACTCCATTCCTAGCTTTTGGTCTACTCTCCTCCACTGGTTTCTCAGGCGTTGGGGAGCGCGGCCGCCCCCGCATGCTGCGTTGGGATCGCGTGGTAGGCGCTGCAACAGGCGCTGCAACTGGTTCCTCTTGGCGAACTGCTTGCTGGCTTGACCTTCGCGTGGAGGTCCTCCTGGGCGGGACAGGTTGCGACTCTTCCACAGGGGCCACGGGGGCCTTGGTCTTTCTAGGCCGCCCAGCTTTCTTCGGCGCCGGAGCCGGTATCGATGCTATTTCATCCTCAGGGATCGGTTCCGGATGCGCCGTCTTCACTTTCTTCGTCCCACGCGTAAAGAGAAAATCTCCATCTTGCTCGTCGTATGCTGCAAAGTTGCCAGGTCAGCACAAAGCTCCCAAAAGAATACCTCGCAAATGCCAATCCATCCTCCCAAAGCTTGCATTTCCTCCTCTAAACCGACGGGACAGGAAAAGACGCGACATACAGGCGAGGCGCGAGCTGCGGCGTCGCTTGCCCGGCTGATTGCTCATGCTAAGTACTTGTAGCGGCTGCCGTGTCTGCACAAGCGTCGTCATGGATAAAGATAGTGCCGTTCAATTAAAGGAAGAACATAAGAATCGAGTATGGTCGCGTCACTAGAGGCGGCGACGTCGTCGTCTTCGTCGTTGTCGTCGTCGTCGCGGCGCCCTTGGTATGCGGTGACCCCCTCGAACCAATAGATGGTTGTAGTAGCGCGCGGGAGAGAGAAAAAAAACACAGAGAGGAAGTAGTCGCGTCGTCAATTAGGCGAAGTGTCGGAGGTGTATTTCAGCCGATTGATTCGAAGGCATGGATGGCGTCGGACATGGGTAGTATTAATGTTGCTATTGCTTCGAGTCGCTCCAGGGTGGGACTTGTGGTGTTGAGGCGCGAATTGACAGGTGAGGCTGCGAGACGTCCTTCCAATGTTTACTTTGAGGAAGTCGCAACAAGTTACAAGTTACAACCACCAAAAGGTGCACGGGCCACACGACGTCAAACTCACTCACTCACTACTGCCTCTATCACTCTCTCCACTTCGCGATACCCCCCCTATGCAGTCTCCCAACTTGATTGCTAATTGATGGATGCATCATACGACAGTCATTGTTTGAATGTGTAAATTTATATCAGATAGATTTCTTAACATCTTATATTGGCTGTTGTCCATCCTTATAACACTGCTCATCGTGTCTCGAGAAGTCTCAAGGGAGCTGGGGGTGCCGTTGTCGCACACCTGCAACTCCTATCAACGCCTACCAAAGCAGTAGAAACAAATCCTCAACTCCGAAACTCCGCTTTTGATGTATATGCCATGTCTGCCAATGTCTCGCAGAGGGTCCATGGCATTGAGCTATCCCGAGAAAACTCGGTAATGTCTCCTGTCCCCTTAAAACATAGCACCCTCCGGCTGTTTTTTGTTACTCTACAGCCATCGAAGCCAAACGCCATCCCCCACTCATTCTCGTCAATTCAAGAATGTTGTTACAGGCCCGAGGGTTAAAGCATCCTCTGGGCCGTTCAAAATTTCATACCCATTAATACCCGCATAGTCGGTGGCAGCCCCGCGAGCCTCTTGAAAGAAGCCAACCCACCATGGCATCTCGAGTCATGGTGGGGCCGGCTCTTCTAGTTCAGTCATGACTTTGTTCGTCCGTTCTCAGGAGTTCAGGGTCCTCGATGAATGGGGCGACGTCCTCCTCCTATGAAAAACGTCTTTGCACTCCTTGGCCTGCCATGACTGGTTGATTCGGAATGGGTGCCGCCATACCGTAAGGGTTCATCTGAGGATTGTACGACTCCATGGCTTGCTGCATAAACGCCCCGTGCAGGCCTTGCTGCTGAGTCACAGGACAGTCCTTATGCGCTAGCAATAGGGTCTTGAGGTTCACCACCTCTTCACGTAGTTGCGAGATCTGTGCTGTCAGGGCGTCGTTCTCACTGCTGAACATCTCAACCTTGTTCTGGAGGTTGGCAAGCCATTGCTTCTTGCGCTGACGGCATTTGAGAGCAGCAACACTGGACTGAGAGTTAGTATTTAGTGGTTGAGATGCGGAGCGGTGGAGTCCATACCGATTCCTCTCAAGGAAGTTCTTCCGCTTCTCCTCGTCCGTCATCTTCGACTTGGGCTTGCCGTCGGCGTCATGGTCATTCATTCCATCATCGCCGTCTTCGTCAGAAGAGTGGTCCTCATCCATTTCAGGAGATGGGGCAGTCTTCGCCTTCTTACTCGCAGGCTGCTTTGCGGGCGCCTCTTCGGCTTTCCGTCTCCCGTTGGTTGCCGCAGCAGAACCATTCGAGCCTCTTTTGCCTTTGCCTCGCGCCGCAGGCCGAGCAGGCTCGACCTCGTCTGACGCACCACTTGCTGCTTCGCTCACACCCCGAGCCGTCGCCGAAGACCCGTTGCCGTTCATCTGTGGAGACGTACTGGATGAGTTGGCAGGTGCGGGATGAGCGTGGCTTGGCTGTGTACCACCAACGGGGTACTGTTGCTGGTTCGTTGTTGGAGCGGCGTCTCGCTGTTGGGCTCCTTGGGCGAGCATGAAAAGACCGTTCGCGGCGTCGTTGTCGTGGGGATCAAAGGCAGCTTTGGCTTCGGACTTTACAGTCACTCCGTTGGTCATCTCCTGCGGGGCAGAAGTCACGGGAGCTTGGTTTTGTTCGCGGGCCTTGGCTGCTGCCGCATTCATAGCAGTACGGTGGAAGTCCAGGGTATTCGGTGTTGCGCCTCCGCTGGCAAGCTGGGCATATATAGCTTGGGAGTTAGGACTCGGGGCAGGGAACATAGAGCCACTTCCGCCGGGTGTTAGACCAGTGCGTAAAGAACTTTCATTTGGCGTAAAGCCGCCACGCAGAGTATGAGAAGTATCGCCAAAATAATCGCCAGTTGGTCCTGAGAGCATCGCCGGACTGAGGGGTCCCGTCCTAAGAGAACCTCCACCCCAGTTGAACGGTGTCCCTCCTGTACCTCCCGGTAATAACGAGGACGGAGATGTCAAGGCGGCCACACTGGGCAGCTTTGTTCCTCCCGGCGTCTCCACGGTTCCCCCGTTTCCAAAGGATTGCTCAAACGGGTTCGGTTCGAGGCTCAAATTGCTGTTAAAGTAGCTGTCGCCGGTCTCGCTGGGCTTGGGTGGTGGTGCAAGTGGTTGACCAGGTTCAGCATTGGCAGCGGGATCGCCCTTGGCAGTAGCGTCGCTTCCCTTCTTGTCGCCGTTTGTGACTGCAACGACGAAAGGACAGGTGAGTTAGCAATGATGTCAGGAGTGTGCTGATGTACATCAAAGGTAGGTAGGGTGACGGATGATCCAATGACCGGAATGGGCGACGACGTGTGACGGTAGGGTAGACTACTACTACTGCTGCTGCGGGAAGATAGGCAGGCAGGCATTGGGGTACATGCAGGCAACGAGGTAAAAGTGCGCGCGACAGAGCATAACGTAAACTCACCTGGAGATGTTTTCTCTGACGTTTTCGTCTCAGTAGCAGCCATGATGACGGGGTGGTGTTAAGGAGCGGACTGGGTGGTGGTTGTATGCTTTTGACTCGGGAGGAGGAGTATGATGTAACAAGACCGAAGGGCAGTTGGCAGCGCACTGGGGAGGCAGTCTGCGAAAGGCAAACCACCTCTAGGGCCGGGGGAGGTTACACGCAACAGACAGACAAGACAAGAACGGCCCAGGGAAGTTCCCGCAGTGGCGGATTTTTGTTCTGGATTCAATCAGACAAATTGGATCAGACACGATTTAAGACGGTGGTTAATGCTCTCTTCCTCCCTCTTTCTTGTTCCCTTTTTGGTTTATTCTTCTTGTTGGGGCCTCGATTGGGCGAACAAGGAAATATCGGGCTCAGGGATGAGGGGATACCGCTACTGCTGCTGCAATCCTCTCTTGTGCAGTGCAGTACGGTGTTGCGAGTGGTGGTTCCGGATGGCAGACTCGTAGTTCGTGAAGCGAAGGTCTGAGTTGGCTGGCGATGAGGTCATGAGAAAAGAAGTGACATAAGGGGTGAATTTTGGGAAAAAGGTAGACACAGCAGACGTAAAAGCCCCCGAAAGCTGCTTGGAGCCAAATGGTGGCCAAGGCGGGCCCCGTTTTGATTGGCGCATGTTCAGACCGGGCCAGGGTGGAAGACGTGATCAAGTACCGATACAGTGCGAGTTTGGAACTGCGATCGTGATCCGCCATTGGGCCGTCTAATCTCTTTCCTGGTCTTCCTTCTTCCCTCCAGAATTCCCTCCTCTTATTATTAGTCTCGCGTCTCTGCCACCGTCTAAAATGCTATTTCCAAGTTTTGCAGCTCAGTTGAACTCAACACTTGGCGTAAACGGGCGGGACGGTCTAAGTAGGTAAGTAGGCACGTTGTACTGTAACAATAACAATGTGCAGACACCACCCACTACACCCACATGCGGCCGGCTTCGCAATGGCACGACATCCGGTCGGAAAAGGAACGTGACGGAGGTTTATCGCCTATCTCTCCAGACTCTAGTCTGATCCACCGGGCCCAGTAGTACTTGAACCTGGAGATATCTCTGCATAGAATGATCAAGTTGTGTCGTCGTTATGGCGTTGGCAAAACATGTTTAAACCACTCGGAGCGAGAATCGTGATAGAAAACATCACAAGACGGGGCCCGAAACAAGAGACTAGGTTACGTACTACTACTACTACTACTAGCAACCGAACAAGCAAGCCAGTGGGTCGGGCCACTGAACAAGCTTACGAGTCTAGCAGGTCGTCTACTGTACACCGGGCGAGCAGGATTTAACCTCCTGTATACGCGTAGAATGTAGATGTTGTTGAGAGTCTGTCTACGAGTACGTATAGACACACGAGCATGGCAGGCTATCTACCTCATCAAGTATCTATCTGGACCGACGTGGCGGGTTCCTACAGACTCCACTGGCGCACCGGTAGCCTGGGTATGGCCCGACACGATTTGCGGCAGTTCATTCGGTAGCTCTGTCGTAGACAGATATTCTCCGGTCAGTGGCATTGATTGTATGCGCACAAGTACTGTATGCTCTACGATGCCAACCAAGGGAGTCAGTCACTCGCCTGATTTTCCAGAAGGAATGCGACAGATGTGCCAAGATGGTAGGGTATACGGATACTGTACATCAAATTTTGAATAATTAGCCCCGAGCGTTCAAGTTTGAAATAGCAAATCCACTTTTTGTTCCGCAAATGAGATCACTGCCAAGCCCAGCAGACAAGGCTTGCTTTTTCTGCCTTTTCTTTCACACCCATCCCGCGTCTACAGTTCCCTAGTCTAGGCGAAGGGTTTGGGCCGGCGGGAAAAAAAACACGTTGATTAATACGTTGGGCCATAATTTAGCAGTACTGTACATGGGCGTATCCATTGTTGTTTGTGTGTGTTTGGTGTGTCCGTGTGCGCGTATGCGTGTCGTCTGTAACCAAAGCAGGCAAAACGGAGATGACACAACCAACAAGGTAACACCACACGATAACCACCCCACGCCGAACGGGTTCATTTGCAAGTATCTATTCAGTCTACATCTACAGTTTCAGCGACGATATACTTGTACAGCCAGATTCCCGCGTAAAACATAGCCAGCATTCTATTGATGTTGCAGCTCAGTCACACCTGTCGCCCATTACATCGACGTATGACGCGCGCACATGCTAGAATTCTTGGGGGGGAGGGGGGGTTTGATCAATCATGATGAATCAATACGGTCGGTACAGTAATTAGCGTTCTCCTAAGGACCTTTTGTAAGGAACCCGCTCGCGTAAGCCTTCCTGGCCAATCAGATAGGCCGGTCCGAGAAGAGCCAGAAAATTTCCATGTCAGGGAGGTCGGGGATAATATCGCCAGAGTTACGTCATTCTTCATGATCCCTGTCTCCCAAGTCACTCGCCCAGTGTCTGTCTACTAGGGTGGACTGTGTCTCCCTTCTCCGATGCTAGAATCGTGGCTCGTCTGACAAATCTTTGATTTCTAATTCTTTGCCCTTTGAAACTGCGCTGTTGATCACTTTGATCACTTTGATCGTCGCTGCACCAGCCTAGCCTTCAGTCAGATCCCCATTCTTTGCGAACTAGTCCCTCGGTCCTTTGCTCCGGAAAGAAACAGCTGTGAGCCGGGGCGCCTACATACCTCTCTCGAGATCTCAAGAGCAGATATGCACATACAACATACATATGTACATGATTTAGCAGGGGGCCCAAGTAATAAGAAAAGATACTCGCACTCGTACATAGAGAGAGAAAAAAAGTCAACAGTTCCAATTGATTGATGTCTGTGCGATGTCATGCCCCATCCCATGTTATTTTGTTTTAGCAAGGTTAACCCTCTGTGGCTGCCAGCAATTATGACGCAGAAGGAGCATAGCTTCTGCTCTCACAGTGATCCCCTCCCCCCGCCCTAATCACCAATCTGTGAAGCGTAGCGTGTCTTGACGGCTGCATGCTTCCGTCCTTTTCATCTACGTGTAGCGACGCGTGCCTGAGAGAGCCTGGGGCGTCTCGACCGCATCAACTGCCGAGTCGCTCCGAAATAATACCTGTAGCTTCCCTCCAAGTACATTCATTGATAGCTCGATTGCTGTCCCAGGCAGTCTGACTTCGCATCGGTGCAAGTACAGGAGAGTACCAAGGTTTGTTGACTGCAGAATCGCACGCGACATGAGCGTCATACGACATTACCCGTCAGATCCTTCCTTGGTAGCATGCACTAATTTAGAGCCAAGATCCAAGCATAAAGTGCTCTCCCATTGATTCTTACGAGTCTACGACCGTGGTTGGAGATTTGAGCATCTTGGGTGTACATACCCGTATGTAGGTACCTACCTACTTACTTACTTACGCATCATGATATGACTAAGAGCCCATCAGTCCCTTCGGCTAGCCTTTTTGGCACAACGCAAGTCACGAACGAACGAACGATTGACGAACAGAGCCGTGTGTGGAGGAGCTGAGCTGAGTGAGGCTGAAGGCTGAAGGCTGAAGATACGATTGTGCCCCTTGTTACGTTAGTTATTACTTTTATTAAACTAACTCAACATACTTATCTACCCCCAGTGAAAGAGCTCTTGCGGTGCATCGGCCAGAATCCCCCCTGCTTTGACGCTCCGGGCCGCTTGGTGAGGACTTCGGCCTACCCCATCTGCCATCTGCCATCTTGTCCCGTTGGGCCCTGGCCAGATCCATTATTTCAATACCGCACTTGTTTATTTACTTGGGGTATAGTTAAGAGGTAGTCATGTTAATCCATAATTTGCCAGCTAATTAGTAAATACTTATTTTACTGCCAGTGCAACGAACCCATGGGAGGTGTTGCTAGGTATCAAAGACTGATGAAGCAGCGAACCCAGATGTGCAAGCAATAGAGGCTCAACTCACTACGCACAGTCTTTTCCGCCTGCTAGAAAGGGAAACAAACATATTGCGCGTGCGGCGTCGTAACGACCTGGAATGTCGCCAGAATGAGCGCATGACTGTGTCTTTGGGGCCGTGGTCGGCAATAACTGTACCCGATTCGTGCTCCCGCTGTCATATAGCAAAGCAAGCAAAGCAAACATCAGATTTTGGCAGTGGCGCAAGGAGTTGTGACAGCCATCAACCGCTGGTGGACCATCAATCAGGCACAGATGAGCAGAAAATGTCGATCTCGTAACATCAGTTGGCGCAACCACGTTCCAAGTGATCATCTTGATTGGTGAAGATCTCCCCGGAGATAGGATGCGTATGGTGTTATCTACAAACATGGTAATCTGCTTGGTGTCCTGGGTCGCAGCCTCTACAAATGGGAAGACTTATCGGCATGCTTCTTCACCTTGAACCCATGTCTCGGCGCATGTACTCGCACGGTACTACCCCCTTTTCCTTGAACCTCGACGACGATTTCTTTGAGGGTCATGCTGACCAAATGGCCAGATTCCTTGTGGCCGAAGCCCGTGTCCGTGGGCCACACCCTCACCCGGTCGCCCTTCCGGAGACCCTCGGCCACGACGATGGGGTTGTTCCCATCCACGCCCCCTTCGGCCTCCGCGTAGGCCGAGCCAAAGACCAATCTCGCCGCCTCGTCGCCCCCGACCGTCTTGGCCTCCCCGGCTTCCCTTTGCGCCGCCTCGGCCGTCTTCACGAACCGCGCCATCCAGGCATACAGCCGCGGGAAGGCCGCGGGGCCCATGGTGGCCCGGGGCAGCGCCCCCGGCATCGCCGCGAGCCAGACGAAGACGAAGACGGCCTCGATGTCGGCGAGCGTGGGCCGCTCCGTCCCCAGCAGCCAGTCCCTGCCGCCGTCCCCGTGCTGGTCGCCGGCCAGGAGCGTCGACTCGAGCAGGTGCATGGCCTCGGCCATCTCGCACAGGGACTCGGGCCGCCGCGCCGCCAGCGCCTCGCCCGAGATGGGCGACGGCCCCGCGCGCGGGAGCCCCATCATCTCGGCGCGGTCCGCGAGGAACTTGGGGTCGTCGATCCCGGGCAGGCCGGCGGGCATCAGGGACACGGCGTTCGAGAAGAGCCCCCCGGCGTCGTTGGCCCACGCCGAGAGCAAGCCGCCCTGAAGCGCCCTGCCCTCGGCGGTGGCCTTCGTCGCCGCCGCCGCCGAGAGGGACGGGTGCGCGGGGCTGGCGGGAAACAGCACCTCGAGCTTCTGCAGGATCAGCCGCGTGTCCAGGTACACGTCCCGGCCGATGGCGAGGATGGGGATGCGCCGGTACGCCACGCCGAGCTGCGCGACATCGGGGCGCGGCAGGATCGGGGGTTGGAGCTGAGTGAAAGAGGTCAGTCCGTTGCTTGTGAGTCAACTCTGCCCAGTCTACATACGCATTGTGAGTATGGTATCTTGCGGAGATCCAGGTACCACACGACCCGTCTCGCATATGGTGAATGGACATAATGGTACAGGATAATCGGGAGGTTTTCGGTTGCCATGCTGAATAGCTCTGCTTCGACCGTGCTTTTGGTGGGTTTCAGAGATACACGTGATAGGAACAGGTCTTTCTTCGTTGGAGATTATGACAGAAGATATTCCATGCCCGGTAATTGTAGAAAGATGGCCATGTTTATCCTTGAACCAAATATTGCTGCGAATAAGTGATACGATTCAATGCGGAGCTCGATCCAAACAACCTCGGCCCCACAGCCGAGGTGATCTCATACCAAGGCTAGTAGATAGTACTTACACACACTCATACTTATCACTTGTATAAGCCATATCATGTACAGTATATCCTCTCAAGGACACGAGGTCCTCACGATGCCTGTCATCTGCAGAAGGCCATGGTAGTTCGGACATTGTTGGGAAAGACACCAAGGTTGATGAAAGACTCCGCGTAGTAATTTACTTGCTAAGCGGCCCTCCCAGCAAGTCATGAGTATTCTTGTCTTGTGCCGTTTCTGTTCCTGCGGGTGGTGTACTTGACGAACTCGTAACGAAGATTAGCATTGCCTTTGAGTACATAGGCGACCGTAAAATCTTATGACGGGAATGTCCATATTCGGTTGGGACGATACATACCAGTCTGAAATGGTCCGGTGTAAGACCGCCAGCATTTCATAAGCCCCTTATATTTATGATATTAGATACCTCGATCCTCTCTCCACTTCAGGACTAGAACATTTGACAGTGGATGGGCATGTGCTTCGGGGGCTCTACAGTTGATGGGCTGACAGGCTGAAACAGGCAACTCCATCCCTAGAGGATGTTCATAGGGAGAGGAATTCCGCAGTGTTGCCGTTCGTCAAAGAGACACGATGCGTACATAAGCAGCAAGCTGGAAACCATAGGAAGAGCCCCCAAGATCAATGGGTACGATGGGTGAGACCAGGTAACCAACAGACAGACTTGCTTACATACACTAATCAAACACGCGCTGGAGTCTGGAGGCCCTCTAGAGGTCTCTGTGAGCTGTTATATCTACGCAGTCTGCAGTCCCTTGCACGCACTTGAGGTCGGCAGCAAATGGACGTCCTAAATCCCCCGTGGCGCGCACATATACGAAAAACTTCTTCATATTGTTCAGAGAGTACCCAAGCTCAATCTTGATACAATAGACAAGATTTGAACTGGGCGCCACTGGCGTAGTGCGGTAGGATCGTTGTCATTTCTTCACCGACACATTCGCCTGTTCAGCTCGTGCCGTACCGTGCTCATCTATCCATGTCGCAGCACGACAAGCCTCGCATTCACGAATGAAAGTACCCGATGCATATCACTATTTCCCTATCTCGCGATCGAACACCATCCCTCGACTCATGGAAGACAAAATGTGACTGGCCTCACTCAGCGAGCCGAGGACGTTCGTCACACGAAGGGTGTTAGCTCCGGGTATTGCATTTATCGGGAGAGCTGACCAATACTCTTCTGTGTATCCCCTTCGTATCTTGGCGGCATGAGTGTACTTGGTATCACTACGATGTGTACCGACCAACATGATATAGCAAAGGAGCATACGAAGACGGTCATGGAAAAGGTCTAGAAGCAAATTCTGCGCGAGGCTTCGTCAGCTTTGTCAAACTTTGCTTCAACGTTACCAGGAACCCGCCATCGAGATAGATCTGTTGCGACAAGGGAAATACCCCGCGTCTCTCGCAGCAGTATATAGCTCTCGGTAGGAATGAGGTGTTCGTTGCCTTGCATCTGTTCAAATACTGAAAAGTTGAAACTTGGCGCGTTAGTGGTTTGCGAGCCCACAAGTGGTACTGGCGTGCTCATCGGGAAACGTCCCGAGCAACCTAGGCTCAGGTGGGTAGACGAGACGGACGGGTCCAAAAGCATTTTGATACTTCATTGTGCTATACGTCTCAGTCCACGTATTTACCAGATCCCCTGTCACGGGAAGACGGGGTCGGAGCCATAACACATACACGAGATAGAAAGAGAGAGAGAGAGAGAGAGAGAAAACGTTGTGTGGGTGGGTGTAGGAAAGGGGCGCGTGCTGTACCTGACAAGAGCCAACGATACAGCTGGGCTTAAATTAAAAAACCGATTGCAAGTAGCAATGGCTACCGGGGGCGGTTGGGGTTTAGATACCGTAAGTAGCGGTATGGGCAATGTCTGAGGCTATGACGTGACCGCCTAGCAGTGAAATAGGCACGGCAAAGCGCCGAGCAGTGGCTTAGCAAACGTCTCACAGTATGCGCTGGCATGGAAGATGTCTGCTTGACGGATCTGCCGGAATTCGACATGAATCCATCGGATATGCAGTACAGATACAGACGGATTCCGTTCTCACACACATCTAATCCTTTGACCGCAACTCCTCGGCAGATCAGTAGATGAGACAGTACTCCGTAGATGGGACAAGAATACATGACAGCCTGCAGAGAAAGGCGTAAGGAGTCAGACAGAATGAGGAAAAGGCTGGAAACGGAAATTGAGACCGCGTAATGATAAATCCACAGCGGGAGAAGGACTCTGGGGAAAATGCAACTGTCCATGCGTCATGTACCCCAGAGTGATAGCCCTGCAAGTAATACTAGAAATCATGCCAAGGACCAAATCATAGGCGTCGTTGCCTACGTCTAGATTTGTAGCGGGAAATAGGAGAATACTTTCGAAAGTATTGGGCGCAGGCAACACCGTCGCGTCTTCGTTTGGAGCATCTCGTACCGTAAGCCGACTCTGCCAACGAAACAGAATAAGTGGTTGCCAAAGGCGACTTTAAGGGGGGCATCGGGCAGTTCGGGATGAGGTAAGGCTTGCTATATGTACTTACATACAGTCATCCGTCCATCAAGGGGTCTCCCTGGCGATGACACTTGTCAGCTTTCAAATGGAGTTTCCAGGCCAAGTGATTTTCCAAGGTGAGCGTCACTGGCCCAATCGACACCCCGATTTGCTGATCGATTGATGATTCCTTTTGGGTGCCAAGGTGAGCTAGGTTTAACGACTAAGTAAGTACTTTATGTTAATATAAAAACATTCGATCCGAATGCTCACTTGGGTTAGATACCTAGTTGTTGATTTATTGGGGGAGAGAGAGGGAGGGACCGGTTCTCGGATCCCGAAGGATGTGGATGGATGAAAGCCAGCCAACAACTTACCAAGATATAACTACCTGGTACGTAGGCACGTTACAGAAGCAAACAAAGCCAAGTAACAAAAACAACCCCCACGGGCTGGCAGAAGGATTCTCGAAGCCAATTATAAGCAAGACTGCATGGGTACAATAGTAACTCCGAGTTGCGCTTTTCGTGCTGGGGCTACTGGAGAGCTGGTGTATTCATTCGTACTGATGGCATTGCAATTTGGCGGGTTTCCCATCATCTAGGTTTAGTAGTAGGGGTTGGGGAGGAATGCAACACGGCCGAGACGGCCGCCTGCCTTTTCCCGCTGCCCGTCGCATCGCGTCGCAACTCGTCCAACTTTTTTTTGTTTTGTGTGATTGTGATGTGATGTTGGTATGATGGTATATGCCTAGCTAGACAGTCCCTTTGGCGACGTATTCTTGAGTTTGTAGTTTTTAGTTTGTCCTCTGCATGGATCTTCTTATTCTTCTCGCTCTCTCCCCACGCTGCTCATACATTAACGACTCACAGATGGTGGACATTGGACGGGTAGAGAAGCATTGAGGGGGGTGGAATGGAAGATGGAACCCTGATCTGGGACACGCCAGTACGCCTTCCTGGCTGCCCCCCCTTGCAAGCCCCCTACTAACGTAACCTTACGTTACTGCCCCTAGATTACTGCTCTTCCCCCTGTTCTCGCCTGCTCTGTGCCTGGTGCCCCCACATTTTGTCTCGTTACTACTGTGGGGGAGTATGGAGCCGATCCACTCTGAGGCTGGGGAAGCGCGGGAAACCCGAACTGTGTTTCCTCAAGGTCAACTTTTCTGAACCTTTTTATTCTGTGATAGGCAAGGTAATGCGAGCAATACTTTCCCGCCCTCAACAAAGTTGCAATTCTTGAAACCCATTGGCACGGTCCCCAGTGGCACGAAAGGCCGGCCGACGGTCGGGTTGGGTTTTTTGTTTTGTTTGAAATAAACTTGGGAAGCATTGTGATATTGAAACCTGTCTGGGGTGTCTGTCGACCAACGAACAGCAGCACATTCAGTATCAAAGCGGTGACTGGATGTCGGATGTTACGCAGGGAAACGTGATGAGAGCTGTATGTGGACGCCTTGGGAGTGACATTGAAATCTGACCCAAGCCCTCTCGTTACTCGTTACTTCAGCTGGCGTCGCTTGGTAGCCACCGATTATCGATTCCGAGAACAGCATTACGAGTTCCTGGGTCACACCGACGGAATCTAACAGAGCCCATCAACTACTAACACAGCACTTATTAGGCTAAACTTGTGTCATCTCGCCTCAATAGGCGTAAGGTAAGATACGTAATTCAGGTATGTATGGGATCGCACAGTACGAACCTGTCTGTTCCTGTCAATCTTGTTATGGTTTGTCCCAAGGCTAGCAGAGCATAAGCACACTACTACAAACACGCATACACTTTCCGACTCGATGAGTCTAGCCTGGGTTCCTCCGCACAATCCCAAGCGTGCCACGAACCGGATTGTGCCCCCAGCTTCCCTTTCCCCCTCTGGCCACCACGGCTTCAGTCCTTCTCTACAGTCTTGAGAGTCTCGACCCCCCAAAGCTGGGGGCCAAAGGAAGGAATGGGGGGGGCGTGGAATGCCATGCCGATGACTGCATTGTGTTTGTGCGTCCTGCCCGTTGGTACTCTGGTCCTCCCTTCAGGGCCTTATCATGCCTTACACATTACGTGTACGGAGAAAGCCAATGCTTGACCTCGACGGATTGTTGGTTACATGTATTGCTTAAATACTTAACCAAGTCCACCTCCCATCCCGCAGGTGCATCCCCCTACTCACGCACATACTGATAAGTTCGCTTTCCATACATGGAGCATTGATATCTGCTCCCTACACATCTTGCCCCGAAAGTAGCACGCATTTCCCCAGACTTATGTTGTCACACACGCTTACACACCTCTTTGCGACACCCTGGCATCAACCGACATAGTCACTCACCTAGACCTGCCCGTCTACACCCAACGGGCTCTCCACGTTTTCTTCCCCTTCCTGCTTTGAGGAAATCAGAGACAGCGGGCTTGCTGTACGACCTCAGTTAATTTGACCTGGGTACATAACTTGACACCATTGTCAAGTACCGCGTCCTATCTGGTTGCCACAAACACAGATTTCCGGATTCTCCAACACTAGCAGCAGTAGCAGCAGCAAGAAGTGACTTACACACCCACCGCTCTTTCCACATGCATCCACGCATACACTTACACTCATAAAGACCGAGACACGTCGACTGCCTATTATTTCAACCTCGCTGGTCCATTCGCGAAAAACCGCATTCTCTTCCCACCCACCCACACAAACTTGGAACATTCCCATCTCAACACCCAAGGGGTAGCTCCACCATTCATCAATATCATATATTATTGCGCTTGCAATAATACCAACCACTCGCTCATCAGACTCGTTGGACTTCTAGAACATCCAGAAACAGTGAGTATTACCCTATCTAGCGTTACGCCCATCCTCCTCCTGTTCAGTCTCTGGGCCTGTACACGCACATTATCGTGACCAGACTGATACTTCCACAACACCAAGTCGCTGCTATGGTAGGCTCACATTTTGCAACAGAACCAGCACCATGCCTAGTCAAATCGCAGCGCCAATTCCCGTCACACCTCCGCGCAAGTCTATACGCTTGGCCACGTCAGAGGAGCTGTTCGCAAGCTTGAACGCTACGTTGGCCTCGAATGATAACAAGCCTGCAACACCAGTCCGCACAATCAAGGAGCGAGACTGGGATGTTCCTGCCCCTCCCCCACCCAGCCCTGTTAGCTTCCAGCCAGAACACTGGCGACCCTCGATCCGCCATTGATGGACTGCGCGGTCCTCATCTACGAAGGCGCCATTGCGTCGGCCTCTCTGGAGTGGAGCCGGGGCATCATTACTTCATCAGCATTGCTGGCATGTCGTTTTATTGGTAGCGAGTTTCATTGCAAGGTCTTTTCTCTTTTCAGGCATTTCACGGTGCGCAACACATGGTTTGGAGGGGCCAGGTTTTCGGTCTACATAAACAAAAAGCTAGGCGTTGGTATTCCTGTCGTGGACGACACGGACAAAAAGGGAATAATGGAAATGGTGTTAATGGGGGTTTAATGGGCAAAACGTAGCGTCTGAGTCGAGGCAGACGCAAGTCCTTTACCCCATCATTTAATTGTATGATGATGATGATTGCTGCACGAGAGTTGCCTTTGGGAGAGCAAGTGATAATAGCAGAAAGCCCGAGGGGCGTAATGTGATAACAACTTTCAAACGCTCGTGGTTGTCGGTTTCTGATCTTGTGCGTATACCGGGAACCAGGTGGCTCTTCATTTGGGGTTGCTCGGCAGCAACAAGTAGCTGTGGGAACCTTTCCGACTTACGACCGTGTCGCTGAAACGACGAGAGTAAAAGGGGGTCGGTCCCATACGATAGATGATGATGCTGTTGTTCTACAGTCCATGGCCTGACTTCAGCATTCACGACATTCGCTTTCTACTTTCCCAATAACGAGTGCGGGGATCCGAGATGATCGACAGTCGGAACTGCAGACTCTTTGGAACCATTATCACTCGGTGGCTCAGAGTCTTCTTATTAGCCAGGTATGTGCAATCGCATGAAGAGAAGACCAGCTGCGTGCTCATGCTGGTTAGTTGCCACACACGCTTGCAGGCTCCTGAGTATCGAGCTATCTACATGCATAAGTAAGTACCTACCTACTTAGATACTAACCATTTTCATTCATAGGCATCTTCAGGAATCGGCAATCTATATATGTACGTAGCGTACAGTAGTAGATCCATTCTTTATTAAGGAGAAGTGAGCCTCTTAGAAAAAAAACCACCAAAAAAAAGGGATCTCCTAATTTGGATGGGTCGGGTTGTCAGAAAAGCTTGGCAAGTCGCGACTTTGCACCAGATTTCCGGGACCGTGCCTGGGTCTCTCGGCTTGCTGATTGGTTGGTCTGCTACGGGCCACCCACTTAACGCGTCTATATCACGCCTGTAGACCCACTTAACGCGTCCTCCAGTTTAGCATCGCGACTTATACACGCTCCTTATTCCTGCTTGCAACTCACCCAAGGCTTTAACCTGCCTTACTTGTCCATACGGTTGTCACGAATGCTTCTGGTCTTCCTTTTTCCATCATACCTTCCTTTTTGGATATCTCGAAGCCTTCTTGTATCGCAGCTTACCGTCCACTCCATATACGCACTACTTCTACCTTCTCACTCACCACACTCCTACCAAAATGCCTGCAACTGCAAAGCGGCAATTGGCGTCCACCAGATCCAAGGCCACACCTACCAAGATTTCGGGCCTTGCTAGCATCGGCAGCTTCACTCGCACATCAAAGCATGTTGGCAACAACGATCTCAAGAAGAACATTACTCCAGCAGTAAAGCTCGCTGCTCTCACGCCCGAGTCGCGGAAGCGCAAAGTCGTCCCTGCCACGGACGACGACTCTTCAGCCGACGAGACCCCGACCAAGAAGCTCTCGCTTACCCCAACACCACTGAAGTCTGTCGAGGCACCCCAAAAGCGTGGACGTGGCCGTCCTCCCAAAAAGGCACGCCCGGCACCTGCACCTCTCAAGCGCGCCAGAAGCCCGAGTGTGTCCGACTCGGATGAATCTTCCATCAACACGGACAAGCTTTTCAAAAGACTCCGACTTGAGTCTTCCCCTTCGCGCGCCTCGTCCCCGCTCACTGCCGATACATCTGCTGCTGAATCCGACTTCGAAACATCCTCCCATCTCAGTCTCCCGAGCGAGATCATCAGCTTGATCAACCTCCACAGCTCCTTCTTGAAAACCCTCACTCTCCACTACGCGCACAATGGCACCAATGTCCCAGTCGACCTACGCAGCTTGTGTCCCAACATTGCACGAGCCTGGGGCAAGAAGGCGGTTACAGAGAACGATATTCGCATATGCCTCGGAGTCCAGAATATTACGGCAAGCCTCTTCACACTTTCGAACTACGGACGCGGAAAAATCTGCCTCGAAGTTGATTCATCCAGGGTTTCCGGCCATTTGAATGAGAAGCTGCTCAACCAAGACTACCACAACAAGATGGAGGAGCTCTGGCGTCGCTTTTCCGCCCACGGAGACACCGACACCATTCGATTCACCAACAGCCTGCCCAAAGCCCCGATCACCATCTGCGACTCCGTGGCCAAGGCATCGCCGATTCTGGCCAAGGGACAGAAGCGCCTCGAGGAGCTGAAGCAGGGCATCGCGATCAAGAAGCAGGAAAAGGAGGCCAAGCCGGCCGCCGCCGCGGCGCAACAAAGTCTCACCAACCCCGACGGCTCCAAGATGAGTCTGCTGGACCGCATCCGCTTCAAGCAGCTCCAAAAGGCCTCGCTGCCCGCCGACCTCTCGCCGGCAGAGCTGGAGCGCCGGGCCGCCCTGCAGCGCGCCGCCGAGGTGACGTCGCTGCTCGGCATGCTCAGCCGGTCGAGCCCGGGCGGCGGCCAGGGCGGCCGCATCTCCTTCGCCATGGCGGCCGTGCTCGAGAAGCTCAAGGACTCGTTCCGCATGGGCATCTCGCGCGAGGAGGGCGCCGTCTGCATCCGCATCCTGGCGCAGGAGGTCGCCCCGGAATGGATCCGCGTGGTGACCATCGGAGAGCGGGAGAACGTGGTGATCGAGGCGAGTCGCCAGTTGAGCAAGGCCGAGGCTGAGAGACGGGTCCAGGCTATCGTTGCGAGGCAGTAAGGGGGTTGTTTGCCCAAGGGGAAGGGGACAGACAGGATGGACCGAGGAATTTGGAGGGAGATGTCCTGATCAGGGTTGGAATTTTCTGTTGACTGTTTTGTAAGCCTGCTCGCATCTTTGGCATTCGCGAGGCGTTTGGATACCATGGGACTACCCCTTGTTTGATTAGCATCCAAAGACATTCCCAAGACCATTAAACATGTCACATGTTGAAGACCTGAATTTGTTTCAACAAGAGTGACCACATAATTGTATTGTATTGCATGAAGCTTGCCAGAGACGCCATATCTAATCTCTCTGAAAGACTAGAACGCAGAGATCCGGGAACACTTATGTTCTTAGATCTCGCTCATAACAAAAGTAGCAAAAAAGCTACGCTATAAATCCTGAGGACCATCATTCTGGTGGTCTCAGCTGCAGGACTAAATTTTCGAGTTTGTTTTTTTGGTTCCTGTCTCTATTGAGCTTGCGAGCTTCCTCCCGCGCATTCTCTAGCAACGCCTTTCATATACATCGTATAGGCGCCATGACACCTTTCTCGTCTCCTCGCTTAGCCAGCTCTCTTTATTTGCCGTCCTTCTTCTTGAACAGGGGCTCGCCAATGTTAGAGCCGCGAAGCTTGACCTTGAGAACGCGCTCCATGGCGCCGAGGACCTTCTGGTCCGGGGTGGCGGAGCCGCGCTCGAAGTCGGCGACGACGGTCGGCGTCGTGTTGCAGCGCGTCGCCAGGTCCTTCTGCGTCATCTTGGGCTCCATTGCCTGCCGCGCCTGCGAGATGACGGTGCCGACTTCCTTACCGACCGTCGTGGGCTTGATGATGTCGTCGCTGCGGTCGACCTTGGTCAGGCGCTGGCCTTCGACACCGGGTTTGGTGGCCTGTGGTGAGATGTGAGAATTAGCACTTTTCCCCCCGGAGTAATGAAAATGGGCATAAATTATGAAAGCCTGCACTTTGAGGCATATGGGGTTTAGGGGTCTATGGAGCAAATTTTGGCGAAGGCGATATGCAAATATCACCGACCCGACCATCGATTGACAGCCCACCCCCCCACATTTTGCCCCTCTGCGTCATACACACCAACCGCCAAGGGTAGGTGTGCGATGCATATACTCTCGTGGAACGAATATGGAATATGTAAACTTACAGCGTTGCCGGCGCCGTACTTCTTCTCAGTGTTGATGGAGCCACCGGCTCGTCGGGCAGCGTTGAGGGCGGCATTACCCCGGACCACGGTCTCTCGCTGGCTGGCACCGGACCGCGCCTTGCTGCCAATCTTGGTGACTTGATCCCAGTCATCCATCTTGCCGGTCGTTTGTGTTTTGCGTAGGTAGTTGGTTTGGTGATGGTAGAGAAGAAGGGGATTGAGGCGTCGTGGTAGTTGGCAATCAAACAGGTATGGTAGTATCGAGATTGTTGTTGTCGCGTGAGGTGGTGGTAGTGGTGGTAAAAGTAGATGACAACTTTGCGGACGGAA
Source organism: Apiospora pterosperma (assembly GCA_019976485.1). Classification (NCBI taxonomy): domain Eukaryota; kingdom Fungi; phylum Ascomycota; class Sordariomycetes; order Amphisphaeriales; family Apiosporaceae; genus Apiospora; species Apiospora pterosperma. Next base: position 1,333,107 of record JAFBMP010000009.1, read on the forward strand.
GTGGAAGTTGATGGAATTGGCGCCTTTATGACGGTGTGAAGTGGGCTGAAGGGGTCCAGGCCTAGTCCACTGTCCACTGTCCCTCCTCCCTCTGTGCTTGGCCGGGCTGACTCAATCTTCGAGTCGTCCGGCGTGGGTGCTTATTGCCGATGGGGCTAATGTGAGGCTGAGCAACCACTCTCTCCCACCGCGGAAACTGTGGCGTACTGAGTCAGATTGGGGACAGTCCATGCGTCAACCGAACCTCGAAACCATTGGCGGCAGGCGACACCTCTCTTGGAATATCTAGTGCCTACAACGCTTGGAACTGCTTTTTGGGGCTCGTCTGGTCGGGTGGTTGACAAGAGAAAGCAATCTAGGCAGATGGACATGCTATCGGGAATGCCGTGGCATACCCTTCTCTTGAAAGGTGCTGCCGCATGGGGTATATACATGGGGCATGGAGGTCTTCATGATATCTTCATCCTTTCGACATTTGCGTTTTGGCGGCATCGTGGAACGATACTTGAATTCCTTGCGAGTTCCATCAGCCAAGCAGTGTTGCTTAAGCTTTTGGTGGCCGGATTGGTTACATATCTGGTTATCCAGGTTACCAGGTCGTTTCTTGGCTTCGACCATCAGCACCCGGGATGGAATGGTCCAACCACACCCTTGCTTATTCCATGCCGGACAACGCATTCCAGGTTCTTCCCAAAGAAGCACTCTTTTGCTTACTCGTACCTCATGATCGGAATACCTGTGGGCTGGGAAGGTGTCGCTGGCGGCATGGTCTCTACAGGCTTACAGAAGAAGGGCTGGTACCAAGTTGATGCAGCAGACTACCTTGAAAGAGGGAATGGCCATCTGGGTCTAAGAGGGAAGCTGGACGCCTTCTTGACCTCCCAAGTAAGACAGAGCCCATCGAGCCACCTATCAAAAGCCCTAGCTAACAGATGTAGACCATCAACCCAGCAGACTATCCGTATGCCTACCTAATCACCGCCGCCAAATTCTTAGGATATCAGTTTAATCCTGTCTCCTTCTGGTATCTATACTCCACCGAGAAGGTTCTGGCGGCAGTCGTTCTTGAAGTCAATAACACATTTGGCGAGAGACACATGTATTTCGTAACTGCCGATGATGTTACGAAAAAGCTGGAAGATGTTGCTGCTGATTTAAGGGCTTCTGGGAAGGATGGCATCACGCCGGCCAACCATAAGCTGCAGCAGAAGGCCTTCCCGAAAGATTTCCATGTTTCCCCTTTCAACTCGAGGAAGGGCGCTTACTCTCTGATCGCACATGATCTCTTTTCTCCGTTTCTGGAAGGGGATGGGAAAGTCAATAACACCATCACCCTGAACTCCTCGAAAAGACACGCCAAAATGGTCGCCCGGGTTTTCTCCGAAGGAGATCCCGTCGATCCCCTTACCATGAGTAAATGGCAAAAGGTCAATTTCTTGGCAGCATGGTGGTGGGTTGGCTTTTTGACTTTCCCACGCATCGCGAAAGAAGCCGGGGTTCTTTTCTTCCAACGAAAGCTTCATGTCTGGTATCGTCCAGAGCCTTTGCAGCGGAGCATTGCGCGCAAGGCAGATGAAACCGAAACCGGACTTGAAGAGTTCTTCAGAAAATACTTGCGATATCTAGTGCGGCAATGTCCCACCCCGATGACCATTCGCTACGTTCCCAGCGGCATAGCAGACACGCGCACTGAAATAATTACCAACGCTGATCCCGGGGGTTCCGGGGACGAACAGACCATGGAGTTCAAAGTTCTCACACCTGTATTCTATGCAAGATTCGTCTACTATGCTCATGACCTCGAGGCTCTATTCTGTGAGCTGAACGATAACTGTACCATTTGGGTTTCCCGACCCGACTTACTCCCAAAGCTCCTATTTAAGAAGCCGCCTCAGCCATTGAACCTGCAGAATGTGTTTGAATATGGCCAGTTCAAGCTGATTCAGCGCTTACGTCAAAGACCTGAACGAATCGAACAGCCAATGACCTCGGCACAGACCCCGACCATGGCAGCAACTCACTCGAAAGATATTCGGGATTTTAGACCATCAGCCATGGATGGGTTTGTCATGTCCACCGAGGAGCCAATATCGAGGCGGCTATACCGGTCCTTGGTGCTCAAGCGATTCATCGCGGATAGACTGGCCCTTGGAGATATGGGCTTGCTGTGGTTGGAGATTTTCGCTCTAAAGGCATTTATGGCTTGGGTGGTGACTAGGTGAGAGACACTGTATGTCTCTACCGACTTCATCATCAGGTCTCCACGCGCTCACCATTTTAAGAATCCGGGTGTGGCTTAGAACTTGTCAATGGGATGGCGAATCACTTCTGACTTGCTCCTAAGAAGAAGAAGAAAGTGTCTTCGGCGCTAGGCAGCTTCTTCTGCTTGGCCACATTGTAACCGCTGGGGCAGGCAGGTCTCAGGGGTGGCTTATAATGACTTACGATGATGGACACAATACCAGGCACTCGGAGGGCTGTCAGCTGGGCTGACTGTGCAGCCGGCATATTTACCAATCGTCCTCTTGGTACTTCTAGACTACATGTCAGCTTCTCGCGGAGTCGCTCCCCTGAAGTAGTGAGGTGATGGGATACAAACAGTACATCAACCCTGTAGAGCAACGATTCAACACTAGAAATAAAACACGATCTAACGTCCATGCGCTTGTGGAGTAACAAGGGGTGGATTTTTTTATTCTCGCAAGATGCGTCGATGCTTGTTGATGACCATCGCCCACCTCGTACAGGGTTTGACCTAGTTTGTGCAGTTGTGGTGAGGTGCAGACACATTGCATAGTGGCCGTAGGGTCGATCATCGTCAACCTCGTAGTAGCCAGAGGAGCGAGTCAGACATTCCGGGGATTATGGAGTATACGGCCCGCTTACCGTCTCTGCCAGGTTGGATTCTAATCTTTGTCTCCTTCTTCTTCTTCTTTTCAGATGCATTCATAGGAGTGGACATGTGCTCGGATCTCTGTCTGCAACCAGAATATTTAACAGTTGCCTAATCGCTGGTATTTTCCATTATAGGTATTTCTTTCTTGTATCAGTACTTACTTGGCTATCTATAGTTCATCACGCTCGTGCCCCGGGTCTGGTATAGGCTTCTCGGGCCTGCCGCTGTCTTTGTGCAAGTCCACACCGATCTTGCCTCGCCACTTCTCCCATGTCGTCCAGAAATCCTTCTCCATGCCGCTCTCTAGTTGGTCGGGCAAGACCACGGTGTACTCCACGAAGAGTTTGCCGTACTGGGTCTCATGATAGACCGAGTCTCCGTCTTCGTGCCAGATGGGCATGCCCTCCCCCTCGACGGTCTCCACCTGTCCCGGTTGCACAACCTGGCCGCGTTTGCGCCCGAGTCGGACAACATGACCATCTAAATGTGTGATATTCCGGGTCCAGTCGCCCATCCATGCTTCTCTTAACGAGAGCACTTCGCGCCAAAACAAATCATTGCCCCTCCGCCTGAAGAAGACACCGTCGACATGCTCAGGGTTATCGAGCTCGAGATCAGGCTCCTTCTCGGTCAGGGTGACAATGAGATCACCGGCTATGTAGTCAGGGCTGGCGTCCGCCTCGTTCTCGAAGACAATCTTGGAGTCCCGAGCAGCGCCACGTTCAATCTTGATAGAGAAGGTCGCCGGCTTGCGCACGACCCTGTTGCCGCCACAGACGGGGCACTTGTGCTTGATCGTCTTGCCACGCCCACCACAGGCATCGCACTGGGTCTGAATCTGCTGGAACATGCCCGGGGCTAGCTGATGCTTAATGATGCGAATACCGTGGCCGCCGCAGTGCTGGCAGGTGTCGACGACGCCATCTTCCGAACCGCTACCGTCACATTCCTCGCAGATTTGCTGCTTGTCCCACTGGAACTCGGTGTCCCGGCCGTTGTAGAAGTCTCGCAGGGACACACCGATCTTAACCTCCACGCTGTGTCCTCGTGGCTGGCCTCTCTGATAGTGACCGCCTCCACCGAAGAAGCGGCTGAACAAGTCAAATGGGTCGTGGTGGCCGCCGCCGCCCTGCTGCCTCTGCTTCAGCCCCTCGTGGCCATACTGGTCGTAGATCTTTCGAGACTCGGAATCGATAAGAGCTTCATAGGCCTCGGACACCTCGACAAACTTATCATGGGCTGTCTCGTCGCCACTGATCGCGCCAGGTCAGTACATGTTCAAGGTGAAGACAGTCGTAGGCGAGGGGCAAGCATACGGGTTCTTGTCCGGGTGGTACTTTTTGCTGAGTTGGCGGTAGGCAGACTTGATCTGCTTGTCGTTGGCTTGTTTGTTAATGCCAAGAATTTTGTAGTAGTCCTCGGCGCAGATGACCAGCTGCACGAAGGCCAACAGAAGCAGCCAGACTGCTCCATGCAATAACATGTTGGCGGCACCGGCCAGAAACTTGGGAATGACGAACCCGCACACACCCAACAGCTAAGAAGATAAAAGCGGTCGCAGTGGGAATACAGCAAATCAAACCGACTTTAAAGGGTGCTTGCTCAGAGCAGGGCTTTTCCCTTGGGTGAGAAGCAAAAAGGCAATGGGGAAGATGTTTTGAATTGAACGAGTGTGGTCATGAATACTTAATTCGAATATTCGTCAATACAGCTGGAGGGTTGACGAGTGCCACCGTGTTACTTCCATATAAGTAAGTAAGTACTTAAAGTACGACACGTACGAATTGGGAAATTTAGTACTGATAAGATAAGCCAAGGACAAGGACATGGGTACGGGTATGTAAGTATTCTTGGCATACAGATGGGCTAAAGTTGATTGGCTACAAACCCCAATACCTGGGCCAAGGCCCCACCTTCTGTCCCTGGGGGCGACGAGATCAATACCAAGCTTATTATGTAGCCAAATGTTTCGCTGCTGCTTGCTTGCTGCTGCCTTGAGTCTGTCCAACAAACCACCTCAGAATGAGCAAACGATACGCTTTCGTCCCTATGGACGATGAAGAAGTCGGGCCCCAAAAGGTCGAGAAGAAGAGAAGCAAACATCGCCATCGTGATGACCGCGACAGACACCGAGATGGCAACAAGGACAGGCCGCGTGATCGGGATCGTGCAGCATCAGAACGTCGTTCACACCCCTCCAGACACGACCGGAGCCCCTCGCCGAGGGATTCTCGCGGCTCAAAATCCAAGAACCTCAGGCGGCGCGATCAGGATGCCGACTTTGACGACCGGTGGGGTGACGAAGAGCCTGCATCTGAAGATGGAGGAGCTGACGAGGAACCCGAGTTTCAGGAGTCGGCATCGAAGCGAGTGAAACTAAGCCACGACGATGGCGATGCTGACGACGCCGACCTCTCCGACACGGCCCGTGACAGAAAGGAGGCAGATGAATTCGCCAAGCGTCTCAAGGCGAGGGACGATGGTAAATCCAAGGTTGTCGAGGACAGGTCATCTGGAAAGGAAGGCAAAGCGATGGAAGAGCGCCGTCGCATCGCAGAGGATGCTGCGGCCAGGCGAGCCGCCATGCCCGACCTCCGCGAACGCTCGCGCCAGGATTACCTGAAAAAGCGTGAGGCGGAGCGACTGGCGCTTTTGCGCAAGCAGGTCGCCGACGAGCAGGCCGAGTTGCGGAGTGGTGCACGACTTTCCGAGAAAGAAAGAGCCGAGTTTGCAAAGAACTTGGAAATCCTCCGCCTGGCAGAAGAGCGATTGAGGATCGACGATCACCGCGATGGCTACTACATGCCCGAGGACTACATCACGGAGAAAGGCAAGATCGACCGCAAGAAGAAAGAGGAGGCCCTATACAAGCGCTACGTCGACAAAGACGAGTACGGCCAGGAGAAGTTCGTGACGGAGCACGAGGAATGGGAGCGAGAGCAAACCCAGAAGGCCAAAGCGCAGATCAATCGCGCCGAGAGGCAATATGAAGGCGATTACTCTCTCGTCATGGACGAAGAGCAGTACATCAACTGGAGTCTGGATTCTACTCTTGCTGGGGAGGGCAAGCAGTTGACCAAAGAACAACGATTCTTGGAAGCCCAGATTGATGCCGCAGAGAAGAAGGCTCTCTCTATCCAGGAAACTCGGAAAAGCTTGCCCATCTACGCCTACCGGGACGAATTTATTGCTGCAATCCAACAGTATCAGATCCTTGTCATTGTCGGTGAGACTGGAAGTGGAAAAACGACACAACTGCCACAGTACTTGCACGAGGCCGGTTTCACCAAAGATGGCAAGAAGGTCGGCTGCACGCAACCGCGCCGTGTGGCAGCCATGAGTGTTGCTGCCCGTGTTGCCGAGGAGATGGGTGTCAAAGTCGGCAACGAGGTCGGTTACTCGATTCGTTTCGAAGACAATACGAGCGACAAAACGATCCTGAAGTACATGACCGATGGTATGCTCCTTCGCGAGTTCATGACGGAGCCAGATCTGGCAGGCTATTCCGCATTGATGATCGACGAGGCCCACGAGCGTACTGTGCACACGGATATTCTCCTAGCATTGGTGAAAGATCTCTCGCGAGAACGACCAGATCTCAAGCTTCTCATCTCCTCAGCCACCATGAATGCGGAGAAATTCGCCAAATACTTTGATGATGCGCCCATTTTCAACATTCCCGGAAGGCGATACCCGGTAGACATCTACTACACCCCGGCGCCCGAGGCGAACTACCTGGCTGCAGCCATCACCACTGTTTTTCAAATCCATACAACCCAGGGCAAAGGCGACATCCTCGTGTTTCTCACGGGTCAGGACGAAATCGATGCGGCAGAACAAGAGCTGACAGAGACGGCACGGAAACTTGGCAATCGCGTCAAGGAACTCGTCGTGTGTCCCATCTACGCAAACCTCCCTTCGGAACTCCAGGCGAAGATTTTCGAACCTACCCCTGACGGCGCACGCAAAGTGGTCCTGGCAACCAACATTGCCGAAACCAGTTTGACCATTGACGGTATCGTTTATGTCATCGATCCCGGATACGTGAAGGAAAACGTGTTCAACCCGGCTACGGGCATGTCCAACCTCGTTGTTGTGCCGTGCTCACGAGCCTCGGCAAATCAACGAAGTGGTCGTGCTGGACGTGTTGGCCCAGGCAAATGTTTTCGCCTCTACACCAAATATGCGTACATGAACGAAATGGACGAGTCAACTACCCCTGAAATCCAACGGACCAATTTGAATAGCATTGTGCTGCTCTTGAAGTCTCTGGGCATCAATCAGCTTTTGGAATTCGAGTTCATGGATCCGCCACCAACGGAATCTCTCATTGGCGCGTTGAATCAGTTGTTCGCCCTGCAAGCACTCAACCACAAGGGCGAGCTCACCAAGGTTGGTCGTCAGATGGCCGAGTTTCCTACGGAGCCGATGCTGGCAAAGGCAGTCTTGGCCGCCGACAAGTTCGGTTGTGTGGAAGAAGTACTCTCGGTTGTATCCATGCTGAGCGAAGCCTCGGCACTGTTCTTCAGGCCCAAGGATAAGAAGATCCACGCCGACAGTGCCCGGAATCGGTTTACTGTCAAGGAAGGTGGCGACCACCTCACCTTGCTCAACATCTGGAATCAATGGGTTGATAGTGACTTCTCGCCCATCTGGGCTCGCGAGAACTTCTTACAGCAGCGGTCTCTGTCCCGAGCACGTGATGTCCGCGACCAGCTATCGAAGCTCTGTGAGCGGGTCGAAGTGGCTCCGTCAAGCTGTGGTGCTTCGAATATCGACCCCATAAAGAAGGCGCTTACAGCCGGCTTCTTCCCGAACGCGGCGCGACTGCAACGAAGCGGTGATGCCTATCGGACCGTCAAAAACAACACGACCGTCTTCATCCATCCCAGTTCCGTCCTCATGGGTTCGGATCCACCAGAGAAAATGGTCATTTACTTCGAACTGGTGCAGACCACCAAGGAATACATGCGATCATGTCTTCCCATCAAACCGCAATGGTTGAACGAAGTGGCGCCTCACTTTCACAAGAAGAAAGACGTCGAGGAATTGGAACAGCGCAAAATGCCTAAGCAAAGGCAATGAAGCGCTGGGATAGGATAAAGCGTTGGGAATATCCAATGCAGACTGATTAACTACCTACATTCTTTGCCGAGCTTTGATCACGAGACCCGAGGGAATCAGATGGCTGAGCATTTATTTATTTACATCTCTGACCTGCACCCTCACCCATCCTGCAGGTTCCAGCCGACCATCGCGAAATTAACCCTTACCCTTGAAAGACTTATACGGCATCCCATTCCGAAATCCCGCACGATATGTGTTGTTACCTGATCTGCGCCGCAACCCGGGGTCAGGGCTAGTACGTAACTGGCTAACCGACCACTTCACGGACGGAACTCAGTCCCGTTCAGGGACAAAATATCTTGGGTTCGGTCTTGGGGGTTACTGAATTGGGATTAAAAAAATCAATAAGAATCACCCGCTCATGCCATTGATGGCTGAGATCTGTACTACATAATAACTTCCATTGCCGATCCTTGGGCGCATGCAGCTCATCACATCGTTAGTGTGACGTCTATCAACAACTCGTGACAGCATTGCCAGCGCGTGCCGGCCCAACGGCACGTCGCCGCTCGCGCTCGAGGCGCACGCGCAGTGCCTGTGCGGCGGGTCCTACTTCAGCGACTACCTGGGCTGCCAGAAGTGCCTGCTCGTGCACGGCGCGCGCTCCGAGCGCGACGACGCCTACTGGGCCGCGGTCCTGGCCGCGGCCTCGTCCGGCCTCTGCACCGGCGCCCCGACTGCCAGCTTCCCGCAGCTGTTCGCGTCGGCGTCTACTTCACGGCCAAGGGGTCGCAGGGGCCCGGGCCCATCACGGGGAGCGCCACGGGCGCCACCGCTACGGCGACGGCGACGGCGACGGCGGCCCCCGAGGAGACGGGGTCGGGGTCATGGTCGGGAGGCAGCGATTCAACGACCGGCTCCTCCTCGACTGCGCCCACGGGTAACGTTGCGGCGCCCACCGGCGTGGCGGGCGCCAGGGGCCCTTGGATGGCGATGGCGGGCGGTGCGCTGGTGGCTGCTCTGTAGAAAGGAGAGGGGAATTGGTGTCGCAGTTTGGTCTATTATCTGCGTCTGATGAGGTGTGTGAGAGATGAGGACTGTTGCTCAAGTAGCTACTATACTTATTCATTTATTAATGAAGATAAGTAATGTCGTGAAACCGGCATTTCCATACCGCGCAGCATCTGCAACCACGTTGTTATAAGACCTAATCCGTTCTTCATAATATCCGAGCTACTATCCTTTTTCTTCGCAATTCTCCTTCCTCTTGCCAACACCTTCCCTCAACGCCGCTTGGAGGCCTTCTTAGGCTGCTTAGCCCATATGATCGCAAAGGATCCATGCCGCCCAAATCAACTTTATTAGCCCTCTGAACCGATCTATATCAAACGAGAAGGTCGGGCTTGATTTATTCGGGCATGTGGTCGAAGGGCTTGGCCAGATGCTCCTGGCAGAAAGGAAGCTTGGAGACGGACCAGATCTCGGTGTCCTACATACGGGACAATCGCATGGAAGCATTAGCCATTGAACGCTCATTCAGTTGATGAGTGAGTATCACACTCTTCCCGCGTTGAATTGGGGGAGGTAGACTCAGACTGTGGATGATAACTGGAGCGAGGTGGGTGGGTGTCAAGGAGGAAATACTACTACGTACAGGCTTGAGCTTCTTCTTGTCCTCGACGCTGAGAGTGCCGCCCTTGAGGGCGATGATCGGGGAGCGGCGTCCGGGTCGTGGGCGATGGGGGAGCCGCACTCGGGGCAGAAGACGCGGTGGACGGCGTTGCCGGAGCTGCCCTTGCCGGCGTAGGACTTGGTGGTGCCCTCGATCTTGAGCTTCTCCTTGAGCACGACCACGACCAGCGAGTACGTGCTGCCCGACTGCCGCTGGCAGTCGTCGCAGTGGTCGTAGCCGACGAGCAGCGGCTCGGCGTCGACCGTGTACTTGACGGCGCCGCACAGGCAGTGTCCGGAGAGACCCATGGTTGTGTTTGTTGGTTTTTGGTTCTAAAGGAGGGGGGAATAGAGATACTGGGTTCAAGATTGGGTTGTTGTTACAATGTTACGAGGAAAGGATAGGATATATAAGTAGGTACTCTTGAAGAGAAGAGAGGTGGACATGTGACGAAAAAGGATAGCAGTTTATCTACTAACTACTTACTTAATCTACAGCTAGAAAGCCAGCCAGCCCATCATAGATGGCCCTACTATGACACCCATTCGGACCAAATATGCATGTCAGCCCCAGGGAGGATGGGAAGGAAAGCCAATGAAACCCTATATTGGGTATTTGGAATTTGGTCAGGTCCATCTGCTTTCTTGTGTTGAATTACAGATTTTCCAAGACAGAACAGCGTGGCATGCAGCAGCAGCAGCAGCCGCCGCCGCCGCCGCCGCCATTGTGCCGTGCCGTGGTTGCCCATGATTGGCAACTCCATTCGGCTGAAGTCTGCCCCTACCCTCCTGTGGTAGTAGAAGTGACGAGATCCGTCGATGACGATGGTGGTGGTGGGGGGGGACTGATAACGGGGTATTATTATCTCAGTTTCTCAGACCAGCTGGCTTCTCTTGACCCACCCTTATTCCCAATGTACCTTTAGTGGAGTTTACCCACAAAACGTACACAACACACCAAAATAACCAACGAGCGCCAGCTGGTCTGAGTAATGGATATGATTTTAGTCGTAAACTGGTTACGCTTTTACCCTTAACCAGTCACTTACAGTCAACCAGCCAGCCAGACCAGCCAGTTAACCAGTCACTTACAGTCACTTACAGCCAGCCAGCCAGCCAGCCAGCCAGCCAGTTACAGTTAACCAGCCAGGCCAGACCAGCCAGACCAGCCAGACCACCAGTCACTTACATTTCACCAGTCACTTACAGTCACTTACAGCCAGTCACTTACAGCCAGTCAGCCAGCCAGTAAACCAGCCAGTCACTTACAGTTCACCAGTCACTTACAGTCACTTACAGCCAGTCACTTACAGCCAGTCAGCCAGCCAGTAAACCAGCCAGTCACTTACAGTTCACCAGTCACTTACAGTCACTTACAGCCAGTCACTTACAGCCAGTCAGCCAGCCAGTAAACCAGCCAGTCACTTACAGTTCACCAGTCACTTACAGTCACTTACAGCCAGTCACTTACAGCCAGCCAGCCAGCCAGCCAGCCAGCCAGTCAACCAGTCACTTACAACCAGCCAGCCAGCCAGCCAGCCAGCCAGCCAGTAAACCAGCCACTTACAGCCAGTCACTTACAGCCAGCCAGCCAGCCAGCCAGTAAACCAGCCAGCCAGCCAGCCAGCCAGTTAAGCCTTCCCAGTATATTAAATTAAGCAGTCTACTAATATCGAATACAGGCTCACTTTTCCGGCCCTGATCGGAGCTCTGGCTGGCCCTGATCGGGGCTCTGGCTGGCCCTGATCGGAGCCCTGGCCCCGACCCTTACAGTACAGTACGCAGTTGCGTAATTGACTGGAAAAGCTCCAGAAAGATGAAGGAGGGTCTGGTCAATAAGCTGTCTTTTTTTCCGGTTCGTACGGGCTGATCTGGTAAGTTAATTAAAGGTGGAAGTCACAGGCTGATATTTAGGACCCTTTCAATCAGAGCCGGTTATCAGAACAACGACGCGTCTAATAAAGAATCTGAATTGACCCGGAGTCTCTTTAGCCAATTCTGTATTTAATCGTCTATTTTTACTGTTTAGAATCCGATACTGGTGTCTCCCCCTACTGGCTGTTCGATATAGTTTAAAGCGTAACCTGAAATTATTTTTTTACCTTTACTTACCGAGCCATATTACAGTACTATAAAAAAAAGGAAATAAATATTTAAATATTCCCCTGGCTACTACGAAGCGCCGACTATCTTTTTTATTATTATTACTTTTTTATTTATTTTTTTATTGTATTTCGAAAATCGACGTTTTTACTATTTATATGGGGGACGCGTAACTTGAAATCGACTTTTCCATATCTATGAACCAGACGTTCTTCCAAGGCATCTTTTGGGGGTACTTACGCACAGGCCAAATTTAGTACTAGCGTTGCAGTAGCGCCCTTGTAGCTATTCAAGGCTTTGGAAGGACGTCTGGTTATTCGAGATAAGGGTATTACATGTATGTAGTTAGTTAGTATCTCCCGCCCGCCGACGGAACCGTTCGCCAGTCGATCTGTCTCTAGGACGCTTCCAGTCTAGCACTTCCGTGGGTAGCGGTCGAGGAACGCAATGGAGGGGGGACCGGACTCCATTCTCAAGGAAGCAAGTATTTGGAATTGCGGTGCTGCGGCTTACAGATAAGGAGTGTGACGAACGAACACACCTCACAGACTACGGCGTAAGGAATGCTTGGCAAATATGGTCCCTCAAGTGGCGTATATAGGGATATCGGCGATAAGGTCATATCACTCACTAGTTGCACAACCCGATAACGGAGCCGATTGCCCAGATCGGGCCAAAACTTGAGGACCAACCCAACCAGCCCAACCATTCAGCAACGGCGTCGACATTGCGAGCCTGTTCCGTGGCTTATTTGTGGTACGTAAAGGCATTTAATGGCAGATATGAACAACTCATCCCTCCACTGGGCCTGGGCCGGGGGTCGAGTACTTAAGGATGACTGACTACTTAATCTATCACGAAGAAGTGGGGGTTGGAGGCAAGTTGATGAGCTAAAGTAGTAGTTGCGCCCTGTAGAAGACATACAGCATAGGGAAACCACAAAATATACCTACCTACTCACTGAAAATACACACAGGGCAGTATACCAGCCGTCATGCCAGAAGATACCAAGGCCGGCACTGCTGCTGAGCCTGAGTTGGTCCAAGGAATGGCTCACCAGAATCCGTTAGAGGAGACGGACCAGAGTAAAGAGACGACGAGACTGGCCACACGGTTGCAGCATCTGTCTCTCTCGGCGCAGGCCATCCACGCCGATGATTTCTTGAACTCGCACCACTCCGTCGCACCGCCCATGCACGTGTCGACAACTTTCCGCTACAGCGATAACCCAGACGAGCTCTCGCCGTGGCACAACCCCAATGTACGTTCTGGTGCTGTCTGTCTGCCCATCACGGAGTACTGACCAGCAGCTTCACAGCCTGCCAATGTCCACGACTCGCACGTCTACTCGCGCGAGAGCGCCCCCAACTCGGCCCGCATGGAAGCGATCCTGACATCGATTCTGCGCGGCCCGTCGCTGACATACTCGTCCGGTCTGGCCGCCTTCCATGCGCTGTTGGTGCACCTGAACCCGAAGCGCATCGCCATCGGGGGCGGGTACCACGGGTGCCACGGCGTCATCGCGCTCCTCTCCAAGCTCACGGGCCTCCGGCAGCTGGACCTGGACTGCGCCGACTCGGAGCTGGGCCCGGGCGACGTGGTGCACGTCGAGACCCCGCTCAACCCCGTGGGCACCGCGCGCAACCTGGCCTTCTACGCCGACAAGGCCCGCCGCGTCGGCGCCTACCTGACCGTCGACGCCACCTTCGCCCCGCCGCCGCTGCAGGACCCCTTCGCCTTCGGCGCCGACCTCGTCATGCACTCGGGCACCAAGTACTTTGGCGGCCACAGCGACATGCTGTGCGGCGTCCTGGCCGTGGCGCCCCGGCACGCCGCCCAGATGACGCAGGCCCTGAAGGAGGAGCGCACGGTGCTCGGCTCGAACCTGGGCAACTTCGAGGGCTGGCTGGGGATCCGCAGCCTGCGGACCCTCGAGCTCCGCGTGCGCAGGCAGGCGCACGACGCCGAGAGGCTGGTCGCGTGGCTCGCGGCCGAGGCCCGGCGCCCCGGCAGCGCCGCGAGCCGGGTCGTGGCCGAGGTGACGCACTCGAGCCTGCAGGCGAAAGATCTCGACGGCGGCGCCGACGGCGGCGGCAGCTGGCTGCGGAGGCAGATGCCCAACGGCTTCAACCCGGTCTTCGCCATCCTGACCCGCGAGGAGGTCCAGGCCAGGACCCTGCCCAGCAAGCTGCAGCTCTTCCACCACGCGACGAGCCTGGGCGGCGTCGAGAGCCTGGTCGAGTGGCGGCACATGTCGGACTCGATGTGCGACCGCCGGCTGCTGCGCGTCAGCGTCGGCATCGAGGGGTGGGAGGATCTGAGGGACGACCTGGCGCAGGCGTTTGAGGAGATGGCCAAGGCCAAGTAGGCGAAGACCAAGTAGACGAAGATGACTTGTAGAGGATCCTTTTTCTCTCTCTTCACTGCCGAGCAGGGTCATAATCACTCATGGATAGAAGATGGCATATTCGATCATGGTCCGTAGAATTCGTCCAATCAAGGCCGTAGTTCAACCGAAGCGCTGCCTGCTTTGATACACACCCTACCATACACTTTGCACGGAGCATGGCTGGCAGATGGGTAAGCAATATCTACAGGTCCAAAACTTAGGATGCGAGATCCCTATTACTACAAGAGTGATGTTACACGCGGAGAGAGCCCCTATATCTATCAATTCTATGTTCGTGCCCATATTCGTCTCCCTGTGAAGTCGGTTCAGTCATATAGTAACCCCCGGCGCCAGACAGGAAAAAGCCATATAACTGCATGTGAAAGAAAAGAAAAAAAGTCCGTCATTAAAGTTGCCACTCTTCGCCATGTTGAGAAAATCTACAATTTATTGTTCTTGAAAACGACCAAGAAGATGCCAGCCAGCGTATCCTTTAGCCATGGCCGGTCCTCTTCAGCAGCTCCGAGACGGTGACCACCTGGTAGCCCCTCGCCTGCATCTCCTTGAGCACGGTGCGCAGCATGGGCGGGGTCCAGGGGCGGCGGTCGTGGCAGATGATGATGGCGCCGGGGCGCAGCATGCTCAGGATGTGCTTGGCGTTGACCCAGGGGTAGCTGATCTGGGGGTCGTGCGGGTAGATGCTCCCCAGGACGATGCGGTAGCCCAGGCGGTCGACGAGGCGGCGCATGCGGTCGCTGAAGAAGCCCGAGCCGGGCCGGAAGTACTGCGGGGGCAGGTCGTCGCGGCCGGCCTCGCGGTACGCCGCGCGGATCTTGTCGCGGACCGTCTCGATCTGCGACGTCAGCTCGGCGTCGCTCAGGGCGCGCGACGGCTCGTCGTGCATCGCGTGGTTGCCCAGCTCGTGGCCGGCGCGCACGACGTCGGCGAGGGTCTCCTCGCGGCCCGAGACCTGGCCGCCGATGGTGAAGAAGGTGGCGTGGGCGCCGTAGGTCGCGAGCACGCGCAGCACCTCCCCGGTGTGCTCCGAGGGCGCGTCGTCGATGGTCAGCGCCACCACCCGGTCCCGGGCCAGCGCCGGGTCGTCCGAGACCTCGACCTCCCACAGCACGTCGGGCCACCGCCGCGCAAAGTACCGGATCAGCAGCCGCGGCGGCTTGTAGATGACGTAGAAGGGCACCGCGAGCACCAGCAACACCACCACCAGCGCCACCAGCGTCGTCATCCTGCGCCGCCGCGCCCGTCGCCGCAGTTTGGGCGGCAGGCGGAAGACTGCGGGAAGGCGCACCATCTAGCGCGGGAGGGGGCCGGCGGATGAACGGGGCAAACGGGGCAAGGAAGCGGGAAGAAAAAAAGGGGACGGTCACATTCGCATCGTTCGAAGCCAAAGGGGGCTTGGTCTTTGTGTGTCCTTTTGGCTCCTTTCTAACCGGGGTGTACGCGCTTTGTGGGAAACCGAGACGGTTGTCGGAAGTAGCGGCCGTTTGTCGTGCGCGAAACAAGGTCGCTTGCTCGATTTCGAATCTTTGGAGATTGGCCTGCGCGTGGTTGGAACTCTCTCTTTCCCACCTAGTACTACTACATAACGTAGCGCACGGAAGCCTTCTCCTTGTTCTGGTCTTGGCGTTGGATACTGGGCAAAGCTTGAATGCAGTTACTTAGTATGCTGGGTGATGTCCGTCTCCCCTGACCTGGCCGTGCATGAAAGAAGAGGCTGAGAGGAGGCTCTGGTGTTAAGGAGGAGCTAAAATTAGGTGTTTTGCTTGGGTGGGAAAGAGGACTGGCTGGCTGGCTGCGCTGGAACTGGAACTGGAACGGGACTTTTTTTTTAGTGGAGGGGAAGGGGGGGGAGGGGGGTTTCCTGGAATCAATCCCTACACCGCGACGACGCGTCAGAGCTATATTGGTCCATCCCATTGATGTTCCTCGGCCGGTATACTAAAGATAGGACAACACATCAGACGACGGTCTGGTTTATTATGCGAACTGGGATGCACATATTGATCAAGGAAGGTATATCTATCGTACAACGTTGTGTCTCTCGCCTTGGCCGAAGTCGAGGTCGTATTGAGTAACCAAGTAAGTAGGCTTCTCTGCATGCGCCCACCTCTGCATCTCCTGATAGAAGGTTCGAATCAAGAAGTATTGCCAAGGCTATATTGCTTCTGTGTACTCCGTACATCCTTCTTATGCAGCAGCCCAATCAGGCTACGGATGTTTCAAATGTTGTGCGCAAGCGACTGTAACCACGGGGCCTGCTGCCGTTTGGGTCCCGCTGCCGCTGGGTCTTCAAGGGGTTGTTCACCGCAATCTTGGCTGCGCAAACCCGGCCCAGGTTGGGCCGAATAACTTCCAGGACGAGTAGTGTACCTGTACCTGCACCTGCACCTGCGCTTGCACATCTTAATCTGCACTGGTCGGGGTTGCACAACGAAACGATACCATCATCATGGATGATGGCATGACGGTCCGAACAAACTGCGGGGGAAATCATCCGCGCAGCTCCGAGCTCGGTGCGAGCTAATGAGGCGGGGGGGTTTTGTTTTGATGGCCGCGGTGCTCGTAGCAAGCATGCAATCTTCTAACCTAAGACGACGAGGATAAACAGCCCATTTCCTACAACGTACCTCGAATTGAGTGTTTCGGTAGTTGACCGAACGCGCAAACCTAGTTGTCGACTTATCTACGAGTACATACCAACATACTTTGAAGCTTTGTTATTCGTGTGGATCTTGGAGACTCCACCCTGCTGCTGTTGAACCAACATGGCTCCTCGAGGTGTCGCTATCATTGGTGGAGGTATCTTCGTGAAAGAACAGCATTTGGTACATGCCTGCCAACCCCATACGCCCACGACAAGTATGCAACATGCTGCATTGTCACTAACTACTTTCTACTTTCTCTAGCCTGCCGTGTTGGCCTGTCCCCTACTCTCCCTCAAGGCCATCTGGAGTCGATCCATCAAGTCGGCCCAGGAGACCGCAAAGCTCATCCCCGGGGATGCCTCCGCCTCCGCCTCCGCCCCCACCGAGGTGGACCTCTATTCCTCAGACTCTGGGGAGGGCAAAACCTTCGATGATGTTCTGAAACGCCCCGATATCACAGGGCTGATCATGGCTCTGCCCATCACGGAGCAGCCGGCGTACATCGAGAAGGCTCTGGCCGCCGGCAAGCACGTCCTCGCTGAGAAGCCAATTGCGAAAGACGTCGAGACGGCCCAACAGCTCATTGCAAAGTCCCAGAAGCTCGCGGCAGAGACCAAGGCAAGCCTCTCGATAGCTGAGAACTTCCGGTTCATTCAAGGCTGGGACTATGGTGCGGAGCAGGTCAAGCAGCTCGGCAGAGTGACCGGCTTCGTCGTCAGGCTGAACTGGAGCATGCAGCCAGACAACAAGTATCTCAATACGGCATGGCGGGCCAAGCCCGAGTATCAGGGAGGAATGCTGCTAGATGCTGGCGTTCACTTCACGGCGGCACTCAGAAAGCTGCTGGGACCGGAGAATGCAGTCGACAGCCTCATTGCCCAGACCTCCTTGATCCAGAGCTACCTGCCACCGGTCGACTCCATCAATGCGGTGCTCAAGACAAAGTCCAACGTTGTGGGCTCCTTCATCTTCTCTGTCGGGACAACGCTGAACGCCTTCGACTTCCTCATCGCCTGTGAGCAGGGTCATGTTCAAGCCGAGGGGGCCAAGGTCGTGACTACTCGGGGCACGGGGCAGAATGCAACGCGGGAGGAAAAAACATTCAACAAGTCGACTGGTGTGAAGGAAGAGGTCAGCGCCTGGGCCGAGTCCCTGGTGTCTGGTACTCCGAATCCACAGCAGGCACCGGAGATGGCGCTCGCAGATCTAGAACTGCTCGAAATGATGTTGACGAGTGGAGACAAGGACGGTGCGCGCCAGAAACTGGAGTTGCAACACTACGTTTAGAAGCCCCAGATTAGAAAGTTCAATTCAAGGGGCGGCGGCACACCCCAGGCCTAGAGCTTGCTAGATTGACCCGTCACAACAAGTTTCTGAAGTCCATGTCGTAGTTCGTCGTTCATCCCGTTGGCATTAGGCCGCAAAGTTGACCGATCCACAAAGACGTGGACGAACTCGCCCACGGCTTTCGCTCCGTCCACGTCCTTCTCGAACAGGCCAACTTCGTAGGTCACGCTCGACTTGCCAAGCTTGTTCACGCGCAGACACAACTCGGCGACTTTGGGGAAAGATATGGCCGAGAAGTAGTCGCAGTGGGTGTGTGCCATCAGCGGGTGCTGTGCTGACGTCGGCGGGCGAAGTCCACAATGCTCCATAAGGTAGGTATTAATGACCGAATCAAAGCTTCAGGGGGGGTGTGTTAGTGCTCGACAGCGACTGGTGGCTGGGAAAGCTAGCAGCCTTACAGGAAATTGTAAATGGAGTTGTTCATATGATCGTACATGTCATTGTCCGCCCTGGCAATGAATATGAGCACCGGAAAGACAGGGCGCTTCCTGGCCGGGGTTTCATTACCATCGTGTCCGGTATTCCAGCAGATATGGATAATCCTCCCTTGACCGCTGTCGGAGTTGGCCCGACGTAGGCATTCTGTGAAGACGATGAGCCTACGCCCTACACATAAATCGAGGATTTGTTTCTGCGTTTATGCTGATCGGGAGGATCAGTCGAGTGAAGTAGTTAAGAGAAAGCTCCTTGAACAATGAATGCCAATTGCCATTTCTTGTTTGTTGTTGGACAGGTATTAAGTAAGCACAGATGACGACAGCTGCCAGCTGCGTGTTCCATCACTGCATGTACCTAATCCAGGTACCCTTAGCGTTAGGCTTCATTCTGCCGTGGCAGCCCGCCAAAAATGAGAGAACCTCGATTTCAATATCTATTATGACTCTTAAGCAGTGAAGTGGGTGGTGTGTGGTGGCTATACCGACCGGATCGTCTCTATTGAGCTCTGCGCCCATGGAATCAGCTGCCGCATCACTTACTCGGGTGCTAACTTTTCCAATCAGTCGCTGCTGCCAGATTCTGCGTCTTACGATGGGATCGCTTGGGACGGATGCGCCGCCTGGGCCAGAGCCTACCGGTACGCCAACTGCTGTCGATGCAGCTCCAGCTGCAACTCCAGTCGTGAAGAAGACCAAGGCCAAACCTAGGTTCACGGGCAAGCAGATGGAACTTTTGGGTCCTATGTTGGACAGCGAAATATGGCCACGCCCCTATTACTTTCAAGATGGCCTGCGCCGGCTTGCACCCTATCATTACACATACAACACTTGGTGCAAGGAACGATGGAGGGGGAGAGAACTTCTAGAGGTCTTTGAGAGTGAGTTTCGGGATCGTCCTCTGGCATATTACAAGGCTGCCATGGAGTCCGGGTCGATTCTCGTAAACGGGAAGCCGGCGATGCCGGACCACATTTTGAAGAATGGGGACTTGGTCTCTCACAAAATACACCGCCACGAACCGCCAGTCACAGGCGAACCGATCGGTATCCTCCACGAAGATGATGATATGATTGTCATCAACAAGCCTTCGGGCATTCCCGTCCACCCGGCAGGAAGATATAATTTTAACTCGGTTGTTGAGATTATGAAGGAGGATCGTGGCCGTGATTGGGTCGCATACCCTTGCAATCGCCTGGACAGACTCACCAGTGGCATCATGTTCGTGGCGAAAAGCGCAACAGACGCTGAACGTCTAGGTGCTCAGATCCGTGACAGAAGCGTGCGCAAAGAGTACATTGCCAGGGTCATTGGCGACTTTCCCGATGGCGAGGTGATCTGCGATCAACCAATCCTCCAGATATCGCCCAAGCTGGGCCTCAACCGTGTGAGGGCAAATGGGAAAGAGGCCCGAACTGTGTTCAAGAAGCTTGCATACTACCCACCGGAAGTGTCGTCTTCTGG
Source organism: Apiospora pterosperma (assembly GCA_019976485.1). Lineage (NCBI taxonomy): Eukaryota > Fungi > Ascomycota > Sordariomycetes > Amphisphaeriales > Apiosporaceae > Apiospora > Apiospora pterosperma. The sequence continues at coordinate 1,353,141 of JAFBMP010000009.1, forward strand.
CGTCGCAGCCGGGGCAACGCCGCCCTCTTCGGGCATCGAAGACGACAGGGGGAAGCCATGGCTCAACAAAGAGGGCTATTCGATTGTACGGTGCCTTCCAGTAACTGGTAGAACGCACCAGCTCCGAGTCCATCTGCAGCACCTGGGGCACCCGATCCAGAACGACCCAATCTACGCAAACCAGCGCGTATGGGGCATCAGTCTGGGGCGCGACGACCCTGACGCTCAAGAGAACACGGATGAGGATATAGTAACCAGGCTAAACCGCATGGGCAAGGAGGAGGTCGCAGATGCGGTGGCTTACCACGACGAAATGGTAGATGAGTACTACAAGAGAAAAGCCGAGAAAATGTCCGGCAAACTGTGCGAGGTTTGTGACACTCCTCTATACACCGACCCCGGAGAGCAGGAACTCTGCCTATGGCTACATAGTCTCCGTTATGAGGACGCTGGAGGCGCTTGGAAATATGTCAGCCCGCTTCCTAAATGGGCACTACCACCGGCAGGGGCAAGCGGCCCGACAGAGGTTGGAAGTATAGATGCCCTCGTCGAGGCAGTCAAAGATGACCCTGGGATGGCTTGAGAGTATGATCATGATAACCCGCTACGATCTGGATGGCAGCTATGGCCCACCATGGGACACGCTCGCTCCTCCGGGAGAGAGCCTTCGCCAGGCCGGACCTTGGATTTACCAGATAAGCCCCGCCAATTAGGACCGAACGATCCCGCAAGCATTTCCCAATTCCAATGGGACATAGAACCCCATCTGCAACTAGAAGCATGGGCAGTGGGCACACCTCTGACCAGCGTGACCATTTATCTAGCACTAATTCTGGGCCAAGTACGAAACGAATCTGGCGCCAGTATAAGGTTTTTCCATGCAGATGTTCGAACGCGCGAAGAACAATATCGGGCCTACATAGAGTAGGCTTTGCCACTCATGAGAAGACTGCGGGCACGAAACTTTATTGCAGTAGTCCGCAACGGCGAGATTGGCTAAGGCGCCACATGCAGTTTCAAGATTTGACGCTGCAGCGCAGTCATGCTGACGACAACCAAATTCATCGATCATCCAAAAGGTGTAACTCGCGTCAGTAGAGTTGTACCTGGAAGTACCGCATCTCTGATGTACCGCATCTCTGATGGCGTTTCTTCGCAGAAAACGTGTTTGTTCAGGGATGCTGCCTCTCGCCTGCGGGACATGCGTCAGCCGAGTACACCGTCTTTTGTTTTCTTCCCCGAGGCCATGTCGTACAGGATCGACGGGCTTATCGTGAGACATGCATCTGTCAGATATATCTCTCAGAAGCCTTCTACGAGGTCTAGCACCTGCATTTGCATGCTCAAGGCCGGTTTGACTGCAGATATGGGCAGATGAAAAGTCAGGCGGCGCTCAACTTTGGATAGAGGAGGAGATGGCACCCGAATCCGAGAGGCTACTGCAATCTTTGAGCATTCCCACTTCCTGCGGCGTGAAGGTGACGGACGGGTCGTGAAACGTGGCTAACATGTTTTCCCTTGAAGGAAAGTCAGAAAGCCCAGCGTGTGAGTTGCAAGTGATGGAAGTGTCCTGGTGACGATGTCTGCAACCACAGCTATAACAATGCAGCAGCAGAGAGGGCCGGCGTCGTCTCATCACATCGACAATTACAACCACAACGTACCACGTGTGACGCAGCAACCTGCGGGGTCTTTTGGCTTCACTAATAGCGAGCAGTAAGCTTGCTTGAGTGTCATTGAGGAGAGCATCCATCCATGATCATTCACTGAATACGGATCAGGGGTCTATTCCGTCAAATCATCAGTGTGGGGTTATCAGCAACTACTACGCACAACGTCCAAACGGCGACCCACTAATAAGTACCAGTAGCAGCATGGGCTCTGCGAGAACGGGTACTTAGTTGTACGACGTAGGTGCACCGGTGTTGTTTCTGCGGGTGGTGTCGAAACGTCCACTCTTAGACAGGCGCCATTGCACTATTTCTCTCACTCGCCGAACTCATGTATCCGTCAGGATGCTTCATAATATCATATTTTTTTTATTAGTCCTAGATTATCCCGGCACTTCCCAGCCCCGCCACCCCTCGGAGGAGACATCGGGGGGCCCCAAACCTGTACTAAGAGCATTAGCGTAAACTCTATTTGCGCAGCCTACCCCAAGGTACTGGGAAAGCAAGGTACCCCTGTCCCTCGGCCAAGCTGCTTTAAGCTAAGGAGAGTGCAAAAGTCAAGGTCTGCATGGGCGGATGGGGGGGGGAGGAAGAACTCGGTCGTACCTGCTGTACCTGTTGTAGTAGTACTGTACCTACCTACTGTACCAATGGTTGTCTACCACTACCACCCGCAGGCATAACTTGTTTCTTACCTTACCTTTAGGTTAGGTTAGGTGCTACAACTACGGGCCTACGGCTAAGTTGTAAGGATGCGGTTATGTAACGAGAGAAAGAGAGAGAGAGAGAGAGAGATGTGTACGAAGGCCTCACTCAACCCGCAACCCCGGAGCTCTACCCTCACACAGCCAGCCTGCAAGACAAGAAAAAAGAGACGAGGACAGTGGGGGGTGAGAACGAGAGTGAGAGTTAGTTATGCAGGATACTGTCATGGGAGGGGGGTCTTGCATAAGCTTGTCTCCCCCAGTCCTCTTCGAATTCCCATTTGGGAATATTGCAGCCGCCCAAGTACTTCAGTCACAGATTGTTTGGATCGATACCTAATGCGTTCTGGCGATGACAAGAACGGCTATCTCCATGGAAGACCGATGCAGAGCAGCAGCCATGCTCGTCAGTCCAAAGAGGGCGACACAACGCCCAACTGGCACTAGCCACCCAAGTACCGTACGGGTACGTGTACGTGTGTGCTGAGCCAGGGGGGGGAGGAGGCTTTCTCTTTCCCTCTTCTCCCTCTCTCACTCACTCCCACTTGACCTTGACTACCCACTGCTCCACCTCATGGCGACTACTTACTACGATGGCCCCCCCTCTCAACGCCTACAAATGGCATAGCCTGGCATGTGGCAACAAGTCTCTTCATGCAGCCGTGCTTTCTTTAGCTTACCAGTCTAGATGTTATGGTGTGGGTACAGGCTTCCGTTGCGAGCGAGAGCCACCAACCCTGTACAAGACCCAGTGTCAGTAACACACACCCTTGCCTGCCTTGATGACACCCCATCTACGTGAGATATACATTTATAAATGTCCTGCCATGACGCCAGTCAAACACCCTTGGCCCTCTCTGCCCACACCTCACCCCAACATCTACGCTTCTAACAGGCATGGCTGATGCTACTTCGTACAACTCCAGGAGTTCTTCACCACTCTCCCCAGACAAGATGACCAAATCTGATGCCTCCAAGTCTACTAAGCGTAAGGGTAAGCATGGCATCGTCGACCACAACGTCCCCATGGGCTATAATCCTAACTCAGCTTCACCAGGCACTAGGAGTGTCTCTACCCTGACACCTGCTCAACTCGCCCGGAAACGAGCAAACGACCGGGAAGCACAGCGCGCCATTCGTGCCCGGACGAAGGAGCATATCGAGAACCTCGAACGGGAGATCGAAGAGCTGCGAAGCTCACACAGCCGCGATGAGACAGTCCGGAACCTGCTGAGGCGGAACAAGGCCCTCGAAGACGAACTGCATCGCACGAGGGAAAGCATGGGAATCACCAGCGGTGGCCCACGTAGCTTGTATCCATCAGGTATGATGGTTTCGAAGGGAGTTTACGCGACTCGGTCTCACCATGACGCAGCGTACCATAGCCCCAGCTCGCGGTCCTCGCCCATGGCGCAGGGCTCCTCCGACTACCCAGGCGTGCACGACATCCCCCCGTACGACAGTATGGGCAGCTCTGGCGAGCCTTGGTCCTCGACCGTCTCGTGCACGGTTCCTTCTACCGTCTCCAGCCCGTCCTCTTCAGGAGCCACCGACGAGCTCGGGAGCGCCTACTTTCCCACCAGTGCCCCGACCTCTCTGCTCGACAGGTCCGGCATTCCCTCGAGCATGAACTCGCCCACGGCTTCGTGTTTGAACGGCAAGATGGGCTACGATGATATGAAATCAGGTGAGTTACACCATTGCTTTTCTGCGGTGATATGAGGGACTGAAGAAGGTCTAATTCAAGCCAGATCTCGGTTGCACCCAAATCAACGTTCTTCCAATGCCGCCAGCTTACCATCAACCTCCGCCGTGGAACATGTACCCCATGTACTACCAAGGCTCCCCAGCTCTGTAACAAGCTCCCGTCAAGACGGTCTGCATCCCTGGGAGATTCCGGTTTCGGTCTCACCACCTACCACCCACAGCGATGCCCTCTTGGTCGGCTATATCCAGGATTGTCGGCGCCTGGTCGACCTAGCTGGTGGTCGGCCACACCCAGAAATCATCTACGGACCAACGTGTCCCAACGTTCGTCCCCTCGTTGAAGCTCACTGGAGCGTGGAATTAAACATGGGCCTCGACCGGAACCCGCCCTGCCCCTCTCCCCCGAACCCATTGGTCGACCTTTTGAGCGCCTTCCTCGACAAACATGGCCTGCTGCGGGTGCTCGAGAGGGCGGGCGCCTTCGTGTTGTGCCAAAGGCTGGTGGCGTGGCTGATATATCCGACCCAGGAGACACACTCCAGACTCGGGTTTCTTGCGCCACGTCCAAGCCAACAGAACATTGCACACAGCAGTCAATGGATCGACTTCCTGTTCTGGGAGCAGCTGAGGGACGTCGTACTACACAGACAAGAGGAGTACGCCACGGAGGAATTCATGCAACTTTACTGTACAAACTTGCGTTTACTTGATTGGCACGGAGGAGTAGCCCAGGCGTTTATCACGGATCATTCCAATGGCGCACTGTATCTTACGGACGCGTTCGTCCACCACGCCTTGGATGCCAGGAATTGGGCTTTGGGCGAGGCTTTTGCCAGGCGTTATCCGGAACTCAGAGAAATGGTGGCGATGGAGCCGAGGGACTCTTAGGTCTTCTAGTCTCGGCATTGGCGCAACGGATCAGTGTTTTTTTTTGGTGTTTCTTTTTGCCCCCCTTTTGTTCTTTTTTATCTTTCACATGCTGGGCGGGACGGGCAGCGTTACAACTGACCCTTGGAATCGGTAGGCGCTAACCCCAGGGCATTTTGATACCACGGGGTATTACGGCGTTGGGATGGTGTTTTTATTGATTCTCGTATCAAAAGTGGGATGGCTGCGACAACTATCCATCACCAAAACGGGGGTGTTACGGGACCATGATACTCAAAAGAGATAACTTTGCTTGGCATCTATTTTCTTTCCAATGTTGTTTTGATACAAGTTTTTCTTCCTCTTCAATATAGATAGAAAGCCATGAAATGTAATAAATCTTGCCAATGCGCCTATGACCTTTCGATCGCGCCTTCATCCAAGTGAATTCAATTTCGACGTCTCACACCAGCAGGCGTCCAGTCCGTTCAATGGAGACATCTCCTCACAAGACTTCTCAGCCGGCCCTTTTTTTTGGCCTTGGTCGCCGGCAGACAGTCCACAGCAAATGCTAGGCTGTAAGAGACCACAGTATGTACTGCAAGGGATTTCCCTATAAGGCGGCGATGTGTCGTAGAACCTGGAGAAGCTAACCTTTGCGAGCAAACATATGATCCGTGCCAGCAGCCAGCTGAGTCATGAATGGCATTTCTGGCCATGCCTAGGGATTCACCAAGCTTCCAAGTACAATCTGAGAGTGGGAATCGTGTACGACAAGATCGTCAAACAGCGAGCGCTTGGTGGGCTTTGAAGAAAGCAGCAGAGATTGCGCTCATTTTGCACCACGAGCATCAAAGCAAGCTCCGCACAAACAGGGAAACGGAGCCACGGCCGCGGACGAATCTTGATCTCGACGGGAAGCACGCCTACCAGTTTCAGCCAATGCGGATGGGCGAGGTAGCGAAACGGAAAGCTCCATTCGCACACAAAATAATTACATATCCTAGGCAGCCCATACCACTACACAGGGGACAGGCATACTCAGGGGTGGGCCTACCGCCTACAACTAGTTGTATACGGCCTAGTCACATTAGTTAAGAGGTATGATGAGCTGTACTAAAACACTGGGCCGTCTACTAACTACTACTATGATGCTGCTGCGAGTATACAGCTGTCCTATTCACAAGCCAGATGCAACGACGTCCGCGCCGGCGGACGGTTCAAACATCAGTCGTGTGTTTGATTCCCAGCACGCACCATAGATACTTGGGCTTTGTTTCTCCGTAGGCCTGCCACTACTACTACACCACTGGGGCCAAGCGCTTGCGGGTTTGCCAGCAACTGCCGCCCAACGGTCTTTTGAAGACGAGGCCCCCCCGCCCAAATCCATCTGGCTATCTAGGTATACACAACGTCTACACACACACACACACACACACACTTATTAGCTAATCGCGCCGGATGTGCATGTATTACGCCACGAGGGCAGTCGCTCGCCAGGAAAAGAAAACGATAGGAATGCCGGATGGTTGGCTGGACAGACGCCCTACCTACACTCACTGCTCTATTAGCACAGAACTGCAGTGGGTTCTCGGTCTGCCTTGTCGCCCACTTCGATGATGTCCACTTCTAATGAATCACACGGGGAGGAGGGGAGGCAGACAGACACGCACGCACGCACGTACACGCACACTCACGAGCCGGCTCTCGCCATGCAGCAATGCTGGGGTTCAATGCATCGTAGTAGAAGGGATCATCGCAGAAGGCTAGAGAAAATGCAGAAACCTGTGCGTGGTGAAGAGGGAGGATAAGCTACGGCTGGGGAGACCAATCTTCCAGGAGACCCGGACATTTACGCGGACACGGCTCATTGAGCGTTGACTAAACCGGCTATACCTTGCTGCAGATCATCGATGTCCTTGGAAGATCTACCACTAACAAGCCATATGTTCTGGCATATGCATACTACTAAAGGTATAGAAAGATTGGTAGAGCCCCACACAGACAAGGGAAGGAGCCCTAAAGGGCCTAAAGGGTACTCTCCAGCCAAATTAAATCAACACCCCCTCCCCCTCTAATTCAAAACAGAGACGCAATTATTAGTACGGGCTGGACACGGTCCCCGCTGGTTGAAAACGCCCTGCAAGGCGGTGTATCCTGCCGTGCGCCGCCTCCCTCCCCTTGCTCTTTCAATGAGACGGCCGACTCTCGATTCTCGCACGAGAAACAGATTGGAGGTTCCGAATTGTCGGAGCTACTGCGGTGCAGGTTAAGTATGCTACCCAAGTATCCAGCGCAACTCCCCTCTCTTTCCCTCTCTCTCCCTCTCCCCTCTCTCCCCTCTCTTTGTCAAGCTACGGCTACCTTCCATAACACTAGGAAACCCATAGCAGGAGGGGGAAAGGTAGACTAACCTCACTGACTGCGTGGGAATAACACCTAGCGAGAGCCTGGAGCTAACGGGTGTCACAGGATCGACAATCCATTGCAATCAAATACGTGGGCAGAGGTGGGAGCAAAAAGAGAGTGGGAATAGAAAAGACGTTGGTGGATATGCTAATACCGCACTGACTTGGCCAAGAACTACATAAGCCTACCTACGTAGTAACCTAACTGCTAGGCGAACTGCCACTGAAGCACTGCAGCCTGCAGCCCTGACTGGTTGAGCGTTACCAGGGATCAGCCGCGACGGTTGCGTACCGACTTGAGTTCACTCAATCCCCCCACCCCTCCCTTCCTACCTTCCTAGAATGCTAGGAAGCTAGGAACCTTCCTCCCCCTTCGTCAATGCGCCATCCGAAGATATTGGTACTACTAGATCACAGATGGATGAAGGTGTGTGAGGACCTGTGGTTGAAACGACGTGCTATACCCTTGGTCGAACTCTATATCCGCCGACCTTGTGTCGTGATGGCTACGCACTTGCTCCTCGCACGTCATGCTGCAAGGGAGCCGGAAAGAGCTAGAGAGAGACAGCGGGAAGGATTAGCACCTGGGTTCGATGCTATCTTTTCTTTTCGTCCGTCGACAGAGTTCACGCCGCGCTCGCTTGAGAAGTCTTTCCCCGCGTTCGAGAAGAAATCCCGCACCACCAACCTGTGGACGAGCCAGCCTGTGCACTTTCTTCCATGGCACGTGGCTTGGTTGGAATGGGACTTTCTTTGTCGGAGCCGGGACTTGACTGCAGCTATCAAGCCGAGTTAAACGCACTGGAAACCCAATGAGACCTCATCGACTTTGAGATCGATCCGCCCCGCAACACAGGTCTCTCTCTCTGCAAAGTGCAAAAGGCCCCACGCTTTTTCACACTGTCTAAATTTCCGCATTGAGTTGTTGACTTGTCCAAGGTTACATTAGGCCGTCCCTCATACGATATTCAGGGCCCAGGGGACGCGGTCCCCAGTACTAAGTACGACAGCGTTTGGGGTCCCCCTGGGAAACATCAGCCTCCTTTCGTCTTGCGCAGGGCACACCGCCATAAAGCAGAGAGGGGCGGGGAGACGGGACAGCTTTGCTTGTCGGCGACGGCTCAAGATAGGACGGATGCAAGCTTCCCAGCTGCTCGCCAAACGGGACTTGTCACGCAAGCCACAATGAGCGCCGTGCCCCCACTTGAGACAGACTCGTTGCTACCTCTACCTACTACTAGTCCGCCGGCATCGTGATGATAACGCAACATGGAGGCTTTCGGAATTGCCCCGATGAACTATCGGCCTTTTCTCCGACCCTAGTAAGCAACTCCTCGGAAGTTGCGACATCGAGTAAACGAGGAAACAGTACATCAGTATTGGTGAAGCCGCCCTCGCCGAACATGTTCATCATATTCCCATCTGCAAACTGACTGCCCGTCCCTTCTCACACGTACCGTCATCATGAGCTCTTGCAATTCGCCATCCGTTTTGTAGCCAAAGGCATCTCCCGATGACAGTTGATTAGTCGGAGTTGTCTCCGTTCCTCACCTCGAGGCTCGAGCTCACCTAGAGCTGCACTACCCCTGCTCCTCTGAAGATTGATTTTCCCTGGGGCCCCAGGGCTCAAAGCGGCAAACCGAAGCAGATGATGCTTCTTTTGCTACCTTCCTGTTTGAGGAAGCCTGCGAATGTCCTAGCATGCCGGGAACCCGTCTGGGCATACCGCACAGGGCGCATTCGATGCCATTCATTTATTTGTTGTTTGAGCTGTTTGATAACAACGCACGCAGAATGGGGGAGGGGGGCGATGTGTACCAAGTTCTATTCCTGTCTCTGCTTCGAAAGAAACTTGAAGCCAACCACGATAGACGGGAATAGCAATGCACAGCCGAGAACGTCGGAAGACGAAAGGGGTATGAATAGCGCCTTTCCGATATTGCGGAGCCGGCTGTGGCCAAGTTCCGATTCAGAAGTGGTGTGTTCCTCTATATGGTTGTGATATCAGGAAATGCACCCAATCTGGCATTCGGCGGCGGCGGGGACTTGATAATCCTGAAACCGACGTACAGCCCAGACCTGAAAGGGTAGAAAGTCCAACCAATCCCTGCGAATGCTCACAGACTGCGCACGTACGAACAACGATAGTATCATCACGCAGCACAAAAGCCACGTGCTGCAGGATTCCTACACGTACATACGGTATTTGGCAGGGTCCCGCATCTGATATCCTAAACGGGTAATCCCGTTGCTGTGCGGTACCCCCCCTGCTCGTGGAGGACTGGATTACGCACGCAGCCTGCTCTGCTCAGTAGTACGTAGTACGTGTGAGTATACGATCAAGCCCTATTTGGTGAGTAACAAGGGACGGGAAATTAGGCAAGTCGACCGATTGATCCCGTACTACAAGAACAAGGATATCAGAAAGAACCCTACCTTCGCCCCCTCGCCCCCTACCTCTCTCCGCAAGGCCGATTCCTCTGCCCCTGACGCGAGCCTATCTGAGGAAACATGTACAGTGAGTGTTCTAACGCAATGAGGGGAGCGAGACGAGAGACGCACAGTGACGCATGGTCGAACCTTAAATCAAACACGGGCTCTTTGTACTCTGTGACGGTCATGGCCTCTCTCTACTTACTCCTCGTGTCACTTTCTCTCTCTCTGATCTGGCCTGGCTGGTCCTCTGATTGCGATCAGACCGGGCTACGCGACAATAAGTATGGCATTGGAGCTGCATAATCAGAATATTTCGTTGCCTCGGGCCACAATCTGCGCCTCGTCATAAATTTATGCAACAACGTTGCCTAACCTGCACTCACTAACCCGCCACTTCTTCATAGGCCACCCTCACTCACTGAAGGAAGCGTCGCCCACCTAGCCCGAGCGGCGTCGGTGGGATCTACACTACACGGCGGGCCCTCGGGTGCTGAGATGCGTTTTTCCGGCTCCCATGGCTGTGCCTGATCTCCTAAAATCCTGAAGGATTCCGCCATGAGGATCGAGGGCCGCCACTTCCGCGCCGCCTTATCGATCTTGGAAGGCTTCTAAAGCAATGACTAAAGAAGCTAACGTTTTCTAGCCCCCAGGCAGGGGCAAAGAACTACTGCTAGAAACCTTCTAGAAGGTTTCTAGCGCCAACTCCTCCCTCTTGGTGGTTGGCCGGGGCCGTGTGGAAATCCGAATGCCGAGTCATGGGCGGCGCTGTTGGGGTGTGTGTCGCCCGTGCGGCTATCGGTGCCGTCATCGAGGGGACCGGCCTGGGCAAATCTACTTGCTCGTAGATAGGCTTCCAATATGCGATGCGATGGCCGTCCCCAGTCTGTCTGCCATTCGAAGCCTTCCAGAATCTAGCTTCTACCGCTAGGGGCCATCTCATCCAAGGATCCCTGATCAGTGGCTGCTAACCCAGAGTTCGATATCACAGACTGCACGCGAACCACGTGCGCGGCATCAAGGTTTGCACCGTTGCGAGCTCTATGCAAGTGCCGCCCAAAGTACATGTACGAACTCACATATGGACGGTACTTGGCCGTCTCCGATGCTGCTCGAGGCTACCCGCACCCCTGAGGAATGCGCGGTGCCTTTTGTCACGGCGCAGCGTCGATCTCTGACAAGCCGGCTAGGTGGAAAGGATATTTATGCAGATTCTTGGTGCGCCATATCTTGGAGCTAACGTAGGTCATCAGCGAGGATCCTTCACACCATCAAAGGCAGCCCCTGATAGTACTATACAGCTATGGCGTGGACATAGATAGGCACGCCGCACACCTTCACCCCATGGCTTTCCCCCTCGTCACCTCGTGGCGCGCTAGGCATCAGGTGCGGCCTTCCCGCGTTTTATGATATCACCATGGCCTGATTTCCATCTCAAATTCATCACAGCATATCAACAGAGACGCTGCGAGCGCAGTGATGATCCCACGGCTACTACTAGTACTATCACACGCTGCTCGAGTGCATATCCATCTAATGCCAACTCAAAAGTATACCTGTACCGGCCAACGTTCCGTTCTACCAGCGCATCGCGACAGCCGTAGAGGCTCGATGTCGCTGCAACGATTCTACAACTCCCTGCCTAGACCAGCAGATCATGCTGGGTGGCTTGAATCATAGCGATACAGGGGCCCAGACCTTTGAGCTGCTCTTGGGGTATCGTCAACCACTACACGTTGTGAATGGCGAAGCTTGGCGGTCAACAGTGCCTTTGCGCACAGTCTCGGACGAACTCTCCCCATCTTTGAGCCGTGTCGGTTCTGCTGAGCCTATTCATCTAAAGGCCGCCTCGTTGGCCGGCTTCCAGCATGGCACGTACGAGGATAAACACACTATGATATATGTTTTGGGGCTTGAGCATCATACTCTACTACTCTGATGCAACCCCGGTCGTGACCATCGCAGACTCTGTGGGGTTTCAAATCCGAGCACTAGCTATGCGACAATGCGTTACAGCCTGTACTGGTAACAAGTCGCATTGATATTAACCCGTGAGTAGGGTTACTACAACCACAACTTCCCTTATCTTGGAGAAAGCAAAAGGGGATACCCTGTTCTCGAGAACTGGTACGAGTAGGGGTCCAATCGAAAGGCTCGTCCAGGCACGGAGTGTTCCCGCTGTTCGCCTGGCGGGCTAATTGGGCACACTCGGCTTGATTTGACTTCATCGTAAGAACTCTGTCGTAAGGTCACTGGTCGATACGAGAGAGTTCATACGAACAAAAAAAAAACCAAAGAAGAAAAAAAGAACAAACTTCCCATGGAACCTTCTCCGCAATTTACCAGGAAAGGGAAAGAGAAGAAGAAAAAGGGTTAGGAGTGTCAGACGAAAAACAAGGGTCCAGAGTTTGTTCACACATTTTTAAACTCGCCCAGTAGAAAGGCTGACGTGCATATATGCGTGCGGCCTTGACCTCGATTATTCTTTGGGCGGTGGATAAGTGAAAGCCAAGCTCGGCAGAACTTGTGTTGGTGCTGTCGAACAACGCTGCAGCCAGGAAGATGCTTCTTGTTGCAGAGTGACGCCCAATAGCATATGATGATAGGGGTTGTAGAGACCCCAGCCTCCCTGGTCGAGAGCAATCCGACGGGCACCGCAACTGATATGTGTGCCTTCGGTCCCAACATGCTGCTCCTCGCCCGATGTGCCCCGTGACGAGGACATGCCTCGTCACGCGCTAATTTCTGGCTTCATGGGGATGGAGATAAGACTCATAAGAGAGGTCCAAAACAGAACTTAGTCAAGCACACACACACACACATGTGTAGAGAGACAGGTGGCACTACGTCGTAAACTTTCACATGCCTGGGAATAGAAGGAGAGCTGGTGGTGTGCGTGAATTTCTGGTCGGGGACGGAGAGTGCCCTCTCTCTCTCTCTGTGTGTGTTTCTCTCGTTTCGAAACCACCACTTGAGCAGCAGGCCGGGCCAAGACGGCGGTCTCGGCGGCGTATCAGTGGGGAATGATCCAACACACGGTCGGATCGAAAGAAATACCGCAGAAACTAAACAGTGAGTGTTTCTTCTGCCACTACTTTCCTTTCCTAATGAGGAAGAAAGGGGGACGAAGATGATGTAGGCTCGGTACAAAGGAGATACTTAGATATCTATCTTTCCCTCCGAGTCCGTGAAGTCATCCCACGCCTGGGGGAAATGACGCGCCCAGAAGGCAGAAGGTGGCACCATCCGTGACTCGAACCCAAATTCTCCGTTGGGCTATAGCTTGGCTTGGCTGCTGCGCGTGTCCCACTACCAGCACTATTATCAACCAGCTGCCCCTCCCCCCTTCCCTACCCGCATGGTGCTCGGTGCTGCTGCTTCTGCAAGTTCACGGCAAAGAATACTCCCGAAGCAGACCACGCTAACGGTGCCTTCTCGGACCTCTTCTCTTCCCAAGGCGTCCACGGGGTAAACCCCTGCAATGATTCCGGGACCTCGCCGTCGTAGCAGCCCAGATCTTTCTGATGGGGGAAGCCGGTTGCGCAGTAGTAGCAGCAACAGCGTCCCTAAGGAAGGGAGGGGAATGGGACCTTCCTGAAACGGTAAGAGTGAGGCTACTGTGGTATTCGTAGATGAGGGATGATACAGTCAGTCACCACCACAACCACCACCATCATCATCGCCACTACTGACTATCAACGATGCGCTGCTAATGCTGCACTGCTGCTGCTGGTGCTATTGCGTTCCCACAGCAGGTTTCGTGGCCGGAAGAACGGGCGGGCGGGCGGCGGCTATGGCCCCCCCCGGTCCTTGAGCGGGGCCTGGTAATATAGTCTAAGTTTGCCATGGGCCGGGCGATCCGGGGACACATGACTGTGGCGGTTGTTCCTGCGACAAGTCGAGCTCGACTTCACTAGCTCATGACTCTCCTTTGTGCGCGGAACTCTTCCTTGCTGTGCGGGGGCGGCGTACACGCTGTCTGGAGGCTCTGGGGCTCGTGTACCCTTCCGCGGGGCAGAGACGTGCTCTCGCGGAGGGCCTTGTGCGGTTTTCGGGAGTCCCCAGAACAGGTGGTCATGCGCGATCCACGGCAGCACAGCGACCGAACACTTGCGGGCGCAGGTTCTACAGAGGTGCTCGGGCTGTCCCGTCTTCGCTCGCACCAGCCGAGAGACCCTTGAGAGCTCGGTGTACGACCGCAATACAGGTTTGCGCTCGTCGGGCTGCCACCAGTGGCGGATGCTAAGAAGAGTGAGTGGCATCTGGACGACGGTTCGAGGGTGGCGAGATTGTTCTGTCCGTCCCGTAGAGACTTTAGTAATGAACTCCTTCTCTCCTGTGATGCTACTCAACGTTCCATCCCTAAACCTTCTGAACCCCCAAAGGGGGGTGAGTGACTATTTCCATCCGCAAGTTTAAAAACCAAGGAAACTCTCCCTGGTGAAGGACTCTTTCCATTCGCAATTTAGAACCAAGGAAATCCTCCAGGTAACAGGTTTCCTGAGTCTGCGGCCGCTGGTTAGCATTGCCACTCTCTGCCTCTAATCTACCATTTTACAGAGTCGTGTGCCATCATCAAAGCAGAAAGCCTCTGCTCGAGACAAGTCACGTATGGTCACCTGCCAATACTACTAACTCGCTCTACAACATCTCTCGTCATCCCATCCGGTATCCCATGCCCAGATAGGATCCGGCGTCTGGGGGGGGGCGCCAACCATCCTGGCCGCTCGAATGCTAACGGCACAAGGTTTTCGAGTCCCTTGGACCGAGGCGGATATGCCCTCGTTTTACTCCATCGCCGTGTTCCTTGATCGCCAGCGTACAGGGGACACGCAAAGCTGGCCACGACGGAGCAAAGGAGGGCAAGAAGGTTGCAGGCAGCAGCCCGGTTTCTTGAAGCTCGGGGGCTGGGGGACCTGGGCTTACGATGCGATGAGGCCTGGCTGGCGGTGGTGGGGTTGACGGCTGGTTTGTCGCTTGTGCGTGTGCCGCAGCTTTGCTTTGGATACGCCGCTCGACGACGTAGTAGTAGGAGGAGGAGGAGGACTAGGCAGCAGCAGCAGCAGCCGAAGAAGAGGAAGAGGAAATCAGGCGCAATCCTCGATGGATGTAGGAGCTCAGCGTGGTCAGTCTATTTTGACGGCATCTGCACCCTTCGAAAAGGCCGGGCAACGAGATCTTTCCGTCAGACAACAGCCAAAGAGCAGCAGTAGTCGGGATTTCTACTGAGCTGCTGCGGATATCTGTACAGAGGCCAGCGCATGTGCCTATACATGTGTTGGATTCGGGGTGTCACCGAAGAGACTCGAGGCTTGAGAAGGGGGATATAAAGAAAAAGGGGGGTTAGCAAGAACTCCGGCTTGATGATCAGTCCCATCCAGACTGGAATATATCCCACAGGCGATACAATCTGAGTTCTTGCAGTTCAATTTAATCCGTCATCGATTCTCAGAGAATCTGAGTCTCCGGCGATACTGTTGGTCCTATCCCCAAATCTCCTGGGCAACCCCTTGGGCCGGTTCCATCTCTACAATCCAAGTTTGGTAGCCGTCTAACATATATCCAAAGTCACAAGCACAATCCCGACTTCCCAAGAGATCAGTCCCACCCATCGGCTGCGTCCAAATTGATCCTCGAACGGGGGGGGGCGAGAACTTCTCCCGAGGCGGCGTAGGCGTGTGTGCGCGATGCCCCTGACGGGCACGGAGAAGCGGAAGTCGGGCATGCCGCGAAGCCAACGGCCGTCTGCAGCTCGCTCTGGTGTTCTGCAGAAGCATCCCTGGACGCGCGCCGTGTGGGTTAGACGAGGCGGAGAGGGGTCCTTCCTTGTACGGGCAGGGGCTGTCGGCTTCCTGTTTATGCGGGAGGAGGAGGGAAGAGGTAAACTTACCCTTGGCGCTGCCCATCTCACGGCTGCAGACTCGGGAGACGCGACGGTACGTTTCAGGCCGCTTCGTCGATCCCCAGGCCTTGCTTGCGACGGTATTGTTCGTCGCGTTGAAAAGAAGAAGCGGCAGTGTATGATGTGCCGGTGCAGCGGCTATATGGGTTATGACTTCTGTTGCCTAGGATAAAAACATCTACGTTTCTATCTCTCAATAATACTATTTTCATTACTACCGGCTCAGTCTCCAGAGCCATTAACTTCCCCTTTCTCCAGCCAGTAACGACCCAAATGTCCTTATATAACTGCTACATAGATCAGCAGGACATGTCGCGATATTGCTCTTGACAACCAATTTTGTACGCCGTCGCTAAATCAACCCATATGATTATAGACAAGAGACAGCACAGCCCTGCGTCACGGCGTCAAGCACCTCGTGTCTTATCATTTTCACACATCTCCGAGATTCACCCTTCGCGCTGGTTGCCGCTGCCAAGTCTATATGATGTGTACAAAAACAAAACAAAACAAAAAAAGGGAATTCGTTACGTCGGCCGTTATGAATGGGAACGATTCGATACCGAAGACCCCGGGCTGGCTCTTCTAATAGCATCCACCACCTCCGCTGAACTTCCTAGTAGGTCGAGACGCTGATCCGACGGCGGGTCGATGCGGCTGATGCTGTGCTGGTGAACATGCCCGTAACTGGTCGGTCTTTCGTCCCCGCTGTCCCCGCTCAGTCCAGCAGAAGGGAGCTGGCTGGTCATGTCATCAGTCGCCGCGAGGGAAGAGCCTGAAAGGCGCTTTTGCGAGTTGCTCCGGTCGAACGGAAGCCTGGCCGAAGCACTCCCGGGCTCCTCGTCAGGGAATTGGGACGCGGGTGCAGATTCCTCAGGTGGCACTAGATTGACCAGGGGATTCTTGAATTTGTCCACGCTGGAGTTGCGCTTCGAGCTCTTTCTAGGCACGTCTGGTAGGGGTTCCAGCTCGGCTCCGCGCGCCGTTCTCCTCGACACCTGTCGGCTAGTCTTTGCAGAGTTCAGCCGGCTGGGCACCTTGAAAGACTCGCCAGCATCAAAAGCTGGCAGGAGAGGTGGGTCCTCCGGCACCTTTGCTGTCCCAATATCCCGCTCGTCTTCGTCGTCGACTGGCGAGTCCTCCCCGTCGTCGCTCAGAGGATCTCTCCTCTTGCCCCTCTTCGCTCGCGGCGAGGAATCCTCATCGTCGCTCTCGATAGGGCCGTTGCGTAAAACACCCATGGCGACAGGGATACCTTCCGGAGGACCATCGTCGCCGAAGTCGCCACCGCGTGCCTTCATCGCTGGCGGCATCCTGGCGCTCCGGACCACCTCGAATCCTTTGCCCTTCTCCTTCGTCTTTCCGCCAAAGAGACCTTTCAACCAGCCTGTCGCAGTGGAGACAGGACTTGTCGGATCTGCGGGCCCAGTGCCCAGCTTCCTTCCCGGCCCGTCCGAGTTAAGAGCCGGCCCTCGTACGCCGTAGTAGAAGTCGACTTCTCGAGTTGAATAGTCCGCCCTTGGTGCGAAGACTGGCGTATACGCTTGTGGCGGCGCCGGCGTTTGCCCCGTTGAGACAGGCGCATCCGCATCCGGAAGATCGGGGAATGATGCTCCGGGTTTGCTCAAGCGTTTGTCTGCGAGATCTATACTCCCAATAGACTGGCGGCTGCGACCAGGGGGTGATCCTCCCATATCTTCATTGGTTTGGCGCCTGGCCCGTGGTGGACGATAGTATGGATCGGCGGTTGGCTGTGGACGAGTTGCTTGGCCGGGCGACGGCAGAAAGGAAAAGGTACTAACTTCTCCCGGTGTGCCCGGGCTCAAGGCACTACCGCCCATCGGTAGTGACGAGGCATCGATGCTGCGGCCATCCAAGATGCTGGAGCTCCGGTGCTGCGGATGTAACAGTATGCCCATACTGCCTGCAGACTCACTCCGCACACGGCCGTAACCCCTCTTGGAAGCCGGGGCAGTATCGAGCATCGCCGACGTGCTCAATTGACTTTGGCGAGAGGTAGCCCCACGCCTTGATATGCGCCTTTGCAGCTGGCGAGCTCCAAATATCCTGGACAAGCCTCCTCTTGTCTGTCCCCGGGCATCGTCTCCTCCAGCACCGCACATCCGGGCTACTACTTCAATAATGGTCTGCAAAGCATTGAGGAAGAAGCCGAAAACGAGGACTCCGCCGTGAATCAACAGAATAACATATCCAATCCACCCTTTGGGTCCTTCGAGCACCCCCATACTAGGCGAGAAGGAGACCATGAGAATAACAGTGACGAAGCGCAATGCCGAGAACCCCGTGTGATACGCATTCATCGACGTGGGCGAATGGAACGGACGGAATGCGTGCAGGGTCAGCATCTGAACAACCTCGCAAACCGCGAGGACGACCAGCTGGGCGATACCAGACGCTTGGACCGCCCCGATTGCGATACCCCTGATGAAAGTCAGGAGGACTGGGATGAGTGCAAAGGCAGCTGCTTCGTCAGAATAAGTGTTGTACAGCGGCCCGTAGAGCAAGACGGTAGGCAGATCATCGAACAAGTGCGACCGCGGTCTCGTCGAGGCGATCAGATATATGAGCCAGGCCGAGAAGCCCACGATGAGCGCTATAGTCACCACAGCCAAAGCCACTAGGTAGACAGAGGATTGAGCCGCAACGACTAGTTGAAAGAGGGACAAAGTGACTATAGGCAGCAGGAAGTAGCTGAAGACCAATCGGATCACATTGCCCATAGAGAAGGGCATGTTCTTGGCACGCAGGTCCTCCTCCGGGTTCTGACGGACATAGCGGAGAATCCAGCGGAAAAAGAAGCCAAGTTGTATGGCGAAGAGGAGAATCGCAAATATCACCAGCAGCCAAACCATCATTCCGGCCCAAACGTCTTCGACCTCACCAATGCCCACCAAGCGCGAGATGCTCTCCAGCCCATAAATGCCGCTGCCGGTATAGACACCGGTAATGTTCTCGGTGACGTACACGCCATCCACTATATTATTCCACGGTTCGGCTTGAGATACGAAGCTTTGGTTGAACATGAGAGTAGACCATGCTCCATTGCTAACCACTGGTTGATAGTAACCCGGGTAACTCAGGGATAGTCCACCCGTTAGTACGATAAATTGAATGTACTGAAGGCAGTCGCCGAATCCCGGGGTTACTAATCGAAGTAAATCGGGATGCCTGCCGTAATTCGAGGTCCAGTGGAACACGTCGCTAGTTCCCCAGGGGCTGAATACGCCGGCGAAGACTGTCGCTACGCCAACCAGGAGCAGAACAAAGACCGGGAGGAATCGAAGGAACCAGGCAATGCCCCCAAGACTTGGGGTGACGACAGCGGATATGCAGCCAATCGAAGTAGCTCTAGCGTCTCCATTCCAGATGATCAGGGTTGGCGCAAACGAAGTGAAGGCATAGCTCGATGAGAAGTCATTCGAGAGTTGGAGATATGGCAAATCGCTGATAGCACTAAAGCAAAAAGTCAGCCTCTTGGATCACCAAGATATAGACGATGGAGTCATGGGAGATTTCCTCCGTTCTATTCCTTCTTCGACATACATGGGGGTATTGTTGAAGACTGGACCCAGAGGACAGGCTCCATTCTTGGTACTATTACAGAAATTGGCAGATGTTTTGTACGGTTCATAGCTCAAGACATCGACTTTGCTGAAGAGAGTGGTGGCCTTTCCACTAGGACCATCTGGCTGGTTTTGGATCTTGCCGTTGAGGACGCTCCCCGGTTCCGACCACTGCGTGCTGTTCCAGGGAGGCAGGGTAGTGTTGCCGACAGTGCCGGTGACGTTGCCGTAGACGGTGACTCGCAGATTGTGTGTCGGGTTCTCGAGGTCGAAAACGGCATCCAGATAAAGAGGAACCCATTGGAGCTGGGCCTGGTCGACGTTATTGCTGGCGATGTAATTACTGGGTAGGCAGTTGTCGAACGGGAGCAAGACGGCAGACACAGGTTGGAGGCAGAGCAAGGCGAGCAACAGGAAAGCAAAGTTGCAGGCGACCCGCAGGTAGGGTCGATATCGCATCGGCCGGTCTCGTTGCCGTCTATCTCGACGCATTATGGCATGTCGGTGGCCCTCGATGACATCCTGTTCCCGAGCTATCGCATCGTCGTCTCCAGGTGGCCTTGTACTCATGGCGACCGAGAGGTGATTATTCTCCTGTTCGTCATCATCACGGCAACGGCCTTCTCTTGACTGGCAGCGAGGACTGGGAGCTCGCATGTTCTCTTTGCCCCGAGCCGTACAAGACGAATTTCGGATCTTTCCCAATACCAACAACGGGGACAGTTGTACCGAGACGTCTACAGCGGCATCGTGTTGAGGACCCAATCGAGGTTTGGCCAAGCTAACGGGACGGCGAGTCTGGAGCAGCGGAGGTCGACTTGATCCGGGGTAAAGGGGCAAAAGATTAAACGGGGGAAACAAGGGTAAGTAAGCAAGCAAGTAAGAAGTAAGTAAGTGAACAAGTACGACAAAGGGAATGAGAAGTCGGATCTGCACAGCCCAAGATTGAAATCCAACAAGAATGCTGCTCGGATAAGAAAGGGTGAAAAGTAAAGTAGAGTAAAGTAAGCAAGTAATCACGGTACGGTACGGGCAGTCAGTGGTACCAGTAGGTAGGGATTGGACCGCCGGGGCAGTGCGCGCTGGTTGGGATGCGCTGTGTTGCGGCGTGGGGACTGGGGCGGTGTTCCTTCCTCACAGTGGGGAGAGACGGAAGGGGACGCGGGCCAGACAGGCAGGACAGACAGGCAGACCCCAGCCCAAAAGAAAAGAAGAAAATCAAAAAGGAGCCCAGGCCTGGATTCTCGCCCGTCGCGTTTCTTTTTTTTTCTTTCTTTTTTTTTTTTCTCTTTCTCTTTCTTCTTTCTTCCTTCTTCCCCTTCCTTCCGAATAAATAACAGACGTGCAGGACGTGTGTTGTTTTGGTTGAAGCTTTCGATTGACTGAATTCTTTTTTGGCACCACACAAAGGATGGTTTTACCTTTGACGTGAAGCTAAAGCAGGTTCAATTGACTTAACGACTCGACCCTGCTCCTAAGCAGTAGTAGTAGCTCCGATTAGGTTGATGTCGCATGAACTCGGAGAAGGTTTGCAGCGAGCGGAAGGGTGACATCAGATGAAACGAAGGAAACGAACGATGGAAGTGGGGGGGATGATGATGATGAGAAGATTCTGGACGGATGTACTCGTAGGATATATTACATGGGAATAGTAGATGCAGTCAAACATCAGCATACATATAACAAACACTATATGCGGTAGAGGCCATTATGCGCTAATGCGCCATGGTTTAAACGGCCAGCTGGAACGCTTGGTTCATAAGCTGCAGTCATGCGTGATGTTAACTGTGAAGAGGCGAAGCGGTCCAATGGGGCATGAAACTAATACGGCGCGATTCTTCATCGTCTTCATCGCCCTCGTCGTCCTCATCGCTCTCGTCTTCCTCGGCCCTCATCGCCGTATGCCATCCAAGCCTGGTTGAGTACAGGAGTACTCACCTAGGTTATTTGTTAATCTAGGTACGTACATGTAGTAGTTCACCACGGTTTATCATTGCTGCTATTTTAGTCGACGCTATAACACCTCTAGTATATTCCTGACGTCAGTTGTTCTACCAGACTCATGAAACTTGATTCTACCAACACCACTCACTTCCAATAAATAAAATCGTGATTTGCGCTCAGGAGATTCCTGGACACACGGCACTGTGTGAGATCGACGGCGATTCTCCTTTGGTGCTTGGATTTCGTATTAGACTGGGAGATGCTGACAGACTGTCGGCTAGCCAGCGCCATCAGCTACCTACCAACTGGGCGGGCTTGCTCAACTGTCAATACACACATACACGCACGCACGCACACGCACAGCCATGCTTCAAGCCCGCCTGGCGAGGACTCGCGTTTCACGTAGCCGAGTTTTCTTTTGGTCTGCCGGTGCAGCTGAGTATTTCATTTGTTTCATCCCTGTGGAACACCACCGAGGATCTAAGTACTTATATGTCCCACCACTCGGCAGTAGCCCGGCTCAGAAGGAGAGGTCAGCTACTCACGGCTCGCCCGTGCTTCGTTGTACAGCGGGCCGCGCGCCCACTGATTCTGCACTGATGCACCTAAGGACCAACACAAAGCAGAGAAGCGTCGTTGATCTCCTCGTTGCAGCAAACATCCACGTCTCACATCTTTACTCGCTCGAAATAGCCTGCTGGTTAGGTGTTGTAGGATAGAAAATAGTCGCTTGCGGCGTTGCATCATTGGGGGGGAAGCCAGCGCTAAGAAGCCTGGCGTGGTACGGGTCGTCCATAGCCACAATTGCCAGCAACGCTGTCAACTTGTGGCTTTGAATAAGCCAATCGATGCTTGTCTGCTGTCTGTTCTCTGTGTTCAGTGCTGGTTTCTTGTATGAACGTTATAAGATCAGCTCGTATATCCTTATTGAAACAAGGCCGATCCCATCCCCCGGACAAAATGCTCAATGTCTTCTTGTCCAGTCATAAAGTGCTGGCTGGCAATTGGGTGTTGTCCCACACAGTGACACTATTAGGATTATCGGGACACTTCATGCGATACGAGCAAGGAGCGAGCGTCTGTGGCGCATCGAGATCGACGACCGGGGTGGTGGAAAAACACTTGATTGTGGTGCTCATGGTGTGACATCGAAAGGAGCTAACCTCATGGCACACAGCCACCAGTTTTGGGCACACACTGTCTGTCCGTCGGTCACACAGACGACTTCTTCCCGGGAGTATAGCAGTCCATTAGGTTATGTGGTTATAGAAGCCCTCACTACATTTTGCTCCGCAGACTCATAAGCCTATCGACCGTACCACAAACCAAGACACGAAGTGATACCAATGAAGCAGAGCAAGAGCTGCACGGTGTGACCTCTCTACACGTAATCCTGCTGCCCCTCTGCATGAGGGCAAGCCCACTCTCTATATACTGTATATACGGGGGTGTGCTGTCAAGGTAAAGAAACAGACGAAGGGAAATCGGATTCCACCTTAGCGCCGTCAAATATATATTAGTAGAAACTGGCTAGCACGGTTCGTATTCAAATGTTTCTAATCATGGCCTTCGTCAGATTGGAGTTGTATGCGTTTCCTGGAAGCTATGTCTTCTATCTGAGCCGCGCTCGACGACTGACTTACTTATGGTAGGATGCCGTGTGTACCGAGAAGAGCCTGCCGGCGAGGAAGACAACGAAACTTCAATGCTTGCTAACTGACAGGTTGTACTCGGCAGAGCGCTCTGCCCAATTGGTTACCACCTAAGTACAAGTGACGCCAGTCTCTTGAGCCGCTGGCGCCTTGACTCACGCTGTTGCTTCTATAAGTAAGTCCTTTTCTAAACCAGAACCCTAGGGATACGAGGGTACAGCTCAAGTCAATTTTGCTGATGTAGTCTTGCCCATATGATAGGACGCAGGAGCACCATGCCATCTAAGTTGCAAATCTACCATCTTCCCGCCTGTATCGAGCTCATATACAAGCAATCTGTGCAAGCAAACCAGTCTCCCTTAATCGAACCGACCTTTCTGTAAGCACAATATGTGGATGGCATGCTAGAACTCGTCAGGCCCCTAGCATAAGCGCTCTAATCACCAGTTCCTGCGGCCGCAATGCCTTTTCCTTTCAACAATGTCGACAATTGACTCTCGATACAACTTCTTCCACCGGTTGATTGCTCATTCCAGTCTGATAGCAGGTGATCGAGCCGTTCCTCAACCCTGTGGCCTTCTCCCGTACCCATTTCCAGTGCTGCCTCAATATCACCATTGTCGACGTACCCATCGAAACGAGCAGCCAGAGCCGCACTACTTCGCAATAGATGAATCTCCAATGCTAGTTGGAACAATATATTGTGGGTAACCTCGTTTTCTGGAATGTTCTCGAATGGCAGGAAACAGCTCTTCACCCGCTTGAGTCCTTTTCGTGGTGCCCTACTGCTTTCTTCTACTGCCGCTGGCCTTTGCCGTCTTAGAAGATAAGTACGGGGGTCTCCAGCTGGAATGGACGTTATGATAGACTCAGAGTTATCAAATGTTAGCTGATCTTGGGCTGTCGGTGGGAAACTTGCGATATGTGGCTCTGAACCGCTATGGTCTTGCTCTCGGCGCCGAGGACCTTTAGAAGCCTCCAAGGCCCGTGCGTAACCAACGTGCAATATCCTGTTGTCACCTGCTGTATCGCTTCGTCTCATGGTGTCTGCACTCCTAAAGCTCATCAAGTGGTCGTGTGAATACTCGTCAGCCCGAGACTCAGTTGGGCTATGGTGGTTAGAAACGAATTGGTCAAGTTTGCTCTGCCCATGAGAAGCATCCGACAACGAACTTGCTTTTCTTGAACCATTCGGATACCCTGAGCGGTAAGACGAATTCCACTCTTGCTGGTCTCTCCGTACAGATGAGGGTGGTGTCCAGGGTGGCTGTGCCCGGCGGCGCGGAACAGCTGCCTGTGGCTTCGGAGCACTTTGATAGTTCGAAACCAACGAGCTCGGTAGTGGACTGGCGTACGGCTGTCTGCAAGGTGCTGTCGGTGAAATGAGTCCATCTCTATTTGAATTGGCGAATCGAAGAACCGGTGGCAAGTCGAGATCTCTTGGTGCTGCAACGTAATCATGTAGAACATCTGACTCCGGGGTAAGACGAAGACCATCAACTTGGCTAACCTCCCCATATCCGGAGAGATCCTTCCTATGGCCCTTCTTGTTCATTCTGGAAATCGACCAAGGGTCTAGAGGCTGTGCTGGAGCTGTGTCGGACTCATCGTTGCGGGCTATCCCACCAGTAGAGGTAGGCTTCTGGGTCGGAAGGAGACGCCTGGGCTGCATTTTGCGTTTCTTAGATCCGTCAGTCCACTCGTTGAGATCAGTCGACATGTCACCTGTCCAGCCGCGGTCGGAAGATGGAAGTTCGCTCCCAGAAGCACTAGAGCGCCCGCTTAGAGATGCTTGTTGTTCCTTGCTGCGTAACTTGCTTGCAGTAATAAAGACGGATGGTGCGTGCGTGCCCGGCCTATTTGCCTTATTTTTTGGTTCATCGTGCCGTGCTCCGTAACCGAAATCTTCCACTCCTTGGCCTATATCTTGTGCCGAAAATGCCGGCTCAGTAACACCCACTATTGACTTCGTTGCAGGGTATTGCGGATCTCTGCTTGTTGCTCTTGCTGGAGTTCTCAGATCAAGAGGGGACTGGGGGTTTGCTGTATGGCCGTTTCCGGAAAGTGAGTCCGGTTCGCTAGTTCCGTCCAGTTCGGCGAGAGGTGCTTTCTCAGGTATGTCGTCGGTGGGTGCCATTTGGTGAGGCTTCACTATCCGCTGTCCATAAGTATCGGCACAAAATCCTTCAAACTGGCGTATCAGAGCCGCTTCATCTGAGAAAAGGACTTCATCTTTCGACGGTTCAATGTTGGCGTCATAGCTGCCAGGTGGACAGGTGACGTTGAGGCATATGAAAGCATCCCCAATCGACAACCCCTGTGTGGCCGTACCCAAGGAGTCGCTCACATACTTCTAATATGTTGATAGCAACTTCTTCATAGTACCTCTAGCGGCTGTCACTGGGCGGCGGTCAACCGAGAAGTAGCGACCCTTGGGCAGGAGGTGTGCTTGCGTGTCAGGCTTGACTACAGCCGCTTCGAATCCAAACGATGGTTGGGTCAAGTCGTTATGTGATATGGTTATGCCATGTTTGCAGCATTTTTCCACACATTGAGAAAATATGTCAGCGCCGTGGATCTGAAGTATTGCTTCTTGAAGCCCAGCAGTTGGCTTTGGAGCGTATGACCAGTCGAGGCGCGGCATCTTGATCACTTTGAGTCGAAGCCTCAACTGCGGCCTTGCCATGGCGTAGGATCGGAGGAGACCTTGGAGACTCTCGAGAGACTTTGGGGCCTCTTTTACAATCACCTGCTCTCGGACAGGCGTCTCGCGATACAGTTCAGTGACAATGGCGGTGGTTCCAATAGGGGCGGATGTAGGATGATGTGTCAACACGCCCCCGATCTTTGGGTGAAGTTGCAGAGAAGCCGCGACAGGATCCGAACAGGTCTTGGTGATGATGCAAACTTTGGCCACCGTGTTGATGCTTGCCAGAGCTTCTCCACGGAAGCCTAGCGAAGTATTTACTCGAAGACTTAACTCATCAAAGGTCTTCAACTTACTGGTGTGGCCGCGACGGCCCAAGGAATCATAATCATCTGGGTAGATTCCAACTCCATTATCACGAACTTGGATCTTATCTACTGTATTGGGCGATATGGTGACCTCGACCGATGTTGCCTGGGCATCGATGGCGTTGTCCAGCAATTCCTTGACAAGGATGACAGGAGATGCGATATTGAGATGAGAGGCCAGACGCCTGGCTACGGAATCCGGGAGGGCAGCAATGGACATGATTGACACACAGATCGAATGCAGTATTACGAGTATGCAATAAAGTGGTAAAGATGGAAACAAGTGTGCTGATATAGAATCAAAGGGTACAGGGGGATATCAGTAAGAATATCAAATTATTGACATGGTTGGTACAGTGGGAAGTGATGTTATCGGCTGGTCTCTCTCTACATGTCGACGACACGGGAGGAGGGCACCTGCTTACAACTCGAAGTAGTAGTACTTTGCAACGCACTTTCCCCATCTTACTTGTACGCATGTGAGTTGAGTTGCATCAAAATGTACAAGGCTACATGTACTTACTTGACTAGCCTTATTACATAAGGTTGGTCGTGAAACAAACAAACCCCTGCCAATCAACATCGTCATTTTGGATGGCAGAGTGAGTGCCCCTCCTCGGTTTGGTAGCTGCGACCTGAATCTTCAACTCACTCACTCCTTCGCTCGCATTGATAACAGCAAGAAACGAGAGCATCTTCTCCTAACATTGCTCACTCTCACTCACCCCCAACAGCAAAACCACCATACTCAGAGATCATGGCGCACTCTCTGAAGGGTCCTACCCCACAACAGCACGATGGCAGCGCCCTGCGCATCGGCATCGTCCACGCCCGCTGGAATTCCACCATCATCGAGCCACTGCTCAAGGGGACCAAGGACAAGCTGTTGGCATGTGGGGTGAAGGAGACTAACATAGTGGTCGAGTCGGTTCCGGGCTCCTGGGAGCTGCCCATTGCCGTCAAATCGTGAGTGCCCCAGCATTCGCCATCTTCTTTTCCTTGGACCTCGCTTCCCCTAGGAAGTCCAGCCTGAGCGCGATCCTGACGGCCGTTATCACTCCAGTCTCTTTTCAGCCTCGCAAGTCCAAGCCAGCTCAGCAGGCGGTGGCTCCGCCGGCGACCTTCTCGCCTCCTCGACTACAGACCTCACCGCCCTCTCCTCAGCCACCGCATCGGCCCCGTTCGACGCCATCATTGCCATCGGCGTCCTGATCAAGGGGGAGACGATGCACTTCGAGTACATCTCTGACGCAGTGTCCCACGGCCTGATGCGCACCCAGCTAGACCTGGGTATTCCCGTCATCTTTGGCGTGCTGACGGTGCTCAGCGACGACCAGGCCAAGGCGAGAGCAGGCATCACCTCGGGAAGCCATAACCATGGTGAGGACTGGGGCTTGGCTGCTGTTGAACTCGGCGTCAAAAGAGGTGCATGGGCTAAGGGCAAGATGGAGTAACCAAGGTGTAAACCAGGCGATATTTGATTACGGCAATTTAGGCTGATAGTCAAATTTGGATTAACTATCGAAATCGGTCACTGGCGTTCTAGGACATGCCACTTGGTTGAGCAAGGTAGTGTTGATAGTGAAGTTTGCTGGACAAGTCAGCCTTGAATACGCAACATGAATAACCACATACAATATGCGGTCGTGTTGAAGTGAGAAGACCATCCAAGGTGTCATCGGGTATGTTATAGCTCCAGCGGAATCGCACACCTAGAACATACCTCAGGTAGGTAGCTACACCCTACCCAAAAGCACACGTATAGTAACGAAGACGAGTGTGAGTGAGCTCCACAGTGGGATGCCCAGACTACTGACTTCAAAGTATATTATTATCAAACCACACCGCACTATACGACCATCACCAACTAGTTAGGAGAGTATTTTGAGAGTAGATATGGTATGTGTTGTATTAAATTAGCTAGTATGTAGGCTGAGCGCGTCTAACATGAATCGTGATCCTCACGACATCGAGATATAGCCGCTCCATCCGTCCATTCATCTCGTAATGCTCTGTGTGGTGGGCTCTCCCTTCTCCCGCCTTCGACACAGGCGCACTTCTCTTCAACCATCGCTCTCCATCATGTTTTTTTTGTATCTTAAATCCAATGTGAGAAGAACAAGAAAACGAACAATGCCATCACGCCAGCGCCTGATAATGTTGCCCATCCAGTTGCCCGACCCAAGAAAGCCTGTGTATCCTACTTACAATGTACATATTCGCACATCCTAAGTTTGATAAGTTCCAAACGTTGTCTAAGTTCCTCAATATGTATGGATTCGACTCCTTGGATATCCAAAATAGAGCCATGTTCGACCCGACGCAACTCAAACTGATACTTTTCCCCTTGTAATGCTTTGTCGAAATAATATGCATTGTTGGGAGGTGCCGAAAGTGACTCGTTACTGCGAAGACAGAATAACCACAGCAACGCACCTGCTCAGCTGATGAGAGATCCGAGATCGCTACCGAAGGACTTCTTAGTCCTCCAGAGACTCTTCTTCTTCTCACGCTTTGCTTTGAGCTCCTCCCAGCCCTTCTCGTCATCGTCATCATCGTCATTTGCTATCTTGGTCTGCCCAGAGAGCTTCGAAAGGGTGGGAAGAGCGCCAGACATGGTCTGGGTCCTAGACTGTACATCCAGAGGTGCCACGCTAGAGACAGGCCGGTAACGTCCAGGGAGGCCAATATTGCTACGTTCTGAGGGGGCAATAGAAGGTGCATAGCCAGCACCCTGAAATCGGATCGATGGCGTATACCCTGATTTAGGTGGCTGGATCCACGAAGAGGAGCTTGGCTGGACCATGCTCATCGTTCGCATTGCGGAATCTCCCCTCACTGATTCCATGCCCATGTTGTTGTTCATTCCCGTTCCATTGCCCATGCCAGTACCCATGCCCATGCCCATCGCGAGCGGGTCACCCAAGAAGGAGCCCCGATTCATATCTTGCATAGACCCAAACGAGTGGTTCGGCATGTGGCCCTGAGGGCGAGGAGGTCCTTGGCCTGGCATTTGCATTTGCATGTGCATAGGTGTCTGACTTGTGTTCTGGCCAGCCATCATCTGCATGAACTGCATCTGCATCTGCATGAACTGTGTCATCTGTTGAGTCATTTGAAGCTGGGCCTGGTCACCGGGTGTCACCGGCATTTGAGGCGGAGCCATCGGATACATCATCTGAGGCGGGATGCCCGCGACTGGATCGAAACCTCCGGCCATGCCAGGGTTCATTGGCATTTGCATGGACGAGGGGAGTGCGTGCTTCCCATCAACTGCCGGACTTCCCCGTCTCATGGCCCTTTGCCTTTCCTCGTTTGCGATAACGCCCACTAATCCCCCAACCGGTGCGGGTCGGCTCTGCGGAACGGGTGAACCTCCGCCAAGAGCGAAGGACTCTCGGGGAGGCTGGTTGATGAGCCCAGCACCCAGAAACGGATCTTGAGGCAGCTTGCGCGCAAAGGCTGGGAGTGGACCACTAGATCGAGGAGCATTATCCCCAGTAACAGAACCTGGACCGATGGAATAGGACGGCTGCACAGATGCCCGTAGATTGGGGTTGGAGCCTACCGTGTTTAGTCGAATCGGCGGACGGTTCTTGTTTGGAAAGCCATGTGCAGCCAAGATGCCGAGCGGAACATCTTCATCCTCGGAGGCGTCAGACGGAGGCGAGTTGGAGCCACTTGGACCTGGCGTGAGGTTTAGGGGCAGGTTGGGTGTGCTCATTGACATGGAGAGACTTGGCCGTGAAGGGGCCATACCAGGCTGCTCTCCAGTGACCTTCATCATCTGTTGTCGGTAGACCGTCATATGAGCCTCCTGCTTGCGCCTCTGCTTCGCCATTTCCTTTGTCTTTTCGGCATCATCCTCGTCATCCTCGTAGTTATCTTCGTCTTCACTGTTGGAAATGTCCCTGTCATCACCATCTTCAGTCTGTTGTCGGACCTTGTCTCGTTGGTATTTTTCAAATTCAGCAGGAGTCATGACTTTGTTGTGTGGCGGACCGTTTCCCCTGTTAGACCCATGAGCTGTAGACCTAGACGCACGTCCGAATGAGTTATCGAACATGTTGTCGTCGTCGGACTTGCCATCTAGCCTCGAAGGCCTGGCGGTGTATGTTTCTCGGAGATTTGACAAAGTGTCTTCGTTTTCCTTAACCACATTGGAACGTCCACCTGTCGAGCGACTCAAGTAGTTCGTAGCAGCTAACGAATCTTTCAGCAATGCAGCATCCTCGTCTTCCTCTGGTGATTGCCTTCGCGACGTCGCGAGGTTGACACCGTGTCTCGGAACAGGCGGCGGCAAGTTCTCATCTGTCGGAAGCGGTGATGCATACCCTCTTGCAGCACCGAGAAGGCCATCGTTTGACGTCTGGCTGTTCCAGGATTTGGGTGGCGCTTCGACGGCTGAGATTCTGTCCAGATGGAGCGGTGATGGCTGGTTGGCACGGTTACCTGTCAAGTTTCGCGAGCCCAACGGAGTTCGTGCAGGGTCGTCTCTGACTGTTGCCACGCTAGCGCGCTTGTTGTTGAAGGCCGAGAGCATGTTGCTCAGATCACCACCTAAATCGAGTACAAAATCTCGGTCTTCGACTTGCGGCGGCGTTGCTGTAGTGACAGTTGAAGCAGTCTGTGCTCGCGATCTGTTTCCTGGAGTTTGTGGTTCAAACCCGTCGGGAATCGAGGGAACAGGTTCGTCGGCGGGAATGGTTGGCAGGTTGTTCTTCTTAGAGCCGCCGAAGGAGAACGTCCTCCCAGCCTGTTTCAGAAACCCACCCCCTGAAGACTTTGGCGGTGGGTGATGCCCAGGTATGTCATGAGCTGGTTTTCGTGGTAAACCTTTCCCATCGTCCAATGCGGCGGTGAAATCGGTCGACGAAGGAGCTGTCGAGGCATTGCTATGACGTGAACTGTTGTCAGAAGTTGTTTTGATTGTCGTAGAACTACCACTGCCGCTTCAGCTGATTAGCCAAATCTGACCTAGAAAATCTCGAGACATATCGTCGTGTTATCTAGTAGGAATGCGGACATGCCTGTGCCTTCTGTGTTGCCGACCGCCTCTTCCAAGAATTGCACTCCGCGTCCTTTTAATTGAAATGTACTTTCCCCCATTGATGCTCGGTGGCTCGACGCCATCTGTGCAAGGAGCCCCCAAACCCAATCGCTCGTGGATTGTCACTTACCGATTTGACTTCATGTTGGCGAAGAGATTGTCTTCTGTTGTGATCTCGGACAGTGTCGTTTTCGGGATCCCCCAGCCGCCTTCGATAATCTCACTCCACCGTCAAATGACTTGCCAGGTCCCACTTCGGTACGTTCTAGGACACGGAATGATGATTCTACCGGTGCATCGTGATCTTCGGAGACTTGCGATTTCCGCCGAAAATTGACTGGGAACCTAGGCATATAGGCGGAAGTATTGGGGCGTCAATGGAATCACTGCACGCCCACCAAACGTCGAGAGAGTATCGAGAAATCGTAAGCAAATGATGCGCGCAGAAGAGAGTATAGGAATTCTTCTCTCTAGAATTGACTGGGTATCGCGGGCAGCTGCATGATGCGAGAAGCTCAAAATTAGTGATGTTCGTAATGACAAAAAGACCACTCGCCACTCTCCAATCTTCGGTGTCGGGGCTATTATCTGAGGAAACAACAACACCACCCCCCGAAGCGCGTCAGAGGGGTATAAGTTTTAGTTTGGGGGTGACAGAAAGCGGCGGTTGGAGAACGCGTGTGGAAACAGAGTACAGCTGAGGTCTGTTTCATTGGACTGAGTCTGCGCAAAACATCCTTTTCGAGGTGATCGGACCAATGCCAGTAAACTCAATAAATTTAGGCGAGACATTGACCCTGAGACTTGCTTGAAATGCCTCCTTCCCCAAGAACGAGAGTCCGCATTGGTTATTTCACATGAGAGCGTCAAGAAGGATGGAACATCCCAAAAGAAATCCTTTCGAACTTACATAGGCGAGCTGAAGACGAGAGCGAACAAGGCGAGGCCAAGGTGTATCGCCAAGGTGAATCCTTAGTATTAAATATAGGTAGGTTGTGTACGACGGCAGAATTCTGGGTTGTCGACTGATGCAAAATTCGAGGATATTCGTCGAGAACGGAATGATTACAGTTGGACCACGAACGAACGTGGCCGTGCGGGATTCGATGGGAGACAAACAAACCGAGAGCGAGAGACTGTCTGCCGTCTATTGGTAGGAAAAAGCCGACAACTGAGAAGGAGGCTTGGTTTTGGTTTTTTGGGGGTAATGAAGGAGGAATTCGAATTGAAGGCTTCCTTTCCAAACACGCTGGCGTCACAACTGTAGAAGCTCCAAAAACCAACACTTTGGAGGACAGAGGACGATCTTCTAGAAAGAAAGATGGATAATGTGGAAAGGGGACGGAAACAGGTCTTGATGACGGCGAGTGAGGCAAGGATGCATGTTATTTTTCTTCTGCTTTCCCTTTTGCACATCCCAGACAGGGCAGATGGAATTGCTTAGTTAGTTAGGTACTCTATTTTTATTAAGTAGGTGGAGAGCGCAAGACGCAGCATCTGCCCAGCCCACTAGTTTTCCATAATATCTTTGTATCTCAAGCACCCACAGCTACACCACTCTTAGTGCCTGACTACGTGTATGGAAGTATGTACTTATGTGTGTGTGTGCATGCATGTATGTACTCTTATGGGGCGACTTTTTTTTTTTCTCTTCCACCCCCCCCAAAATGCAAGAAAAGGGTCCTTATGTTCGATCGAATTGAATCAAACGGCTTGGACAGGCTTGTCTTGTTTCGATGCGGATTCTGTATGTACATCGCAGCATCGTCATTAGATCTGTGGTAGATCATTGATGATGTATGTAAAGTAAATAAATAGGTGGGTGAGGAGGCAGATGGCTGGGTCTGGACTTCGAATATCACTAGGATCCAAAGTAGATACTTACGTACCTAGCCAGGCCAGGCGAGGTAAAGCATCTTTCGTAGGGGCTGGCTCGGTTCGTGGCGGGCTCAATGTCGAACATTCCCAAACTCGAGTCCTCCCTCTCTCCTCCCGCCCGCCTGGGCAACTTACGAACCCTCTGGATCCGGTACTGGGTCCAGTAACCACACCGGTGGTCGACAAGATTTGCAAGACAGACGCCTCACGCCTCTCGCTGCTCTTGTTGCTCGCTGCCTGCTTACTCGTAGTGGAGCAGATACACAATGCCGCCAGGATATGAGCAGGGGCAGGGGCAGGGGCAGGGATATGGGGAAAAGGCAGGGAATGCATGCGCGGCCGGGTTGCGTTTCTCTGTCCGAGGTACATTACGTCCACTCTATACATCATATTACTACCTCGTACACATCGTCTACATATCGAGTCTCCGGTGAGTGAGTGGCCTGCCTACGAGTAGGTTAGTTCAATGCTGGGAGGTAGCTTGTTAGTAGCTGGAACTCCTGCACCTGCGCTGCCGTTCCAGCACACATAAGTATTGACCAGCCTTTTCGCACTTATAACGTTAGATCCTACCTCCAGACCTCCCCTCCTTCAGGTACTACTGCACCTAAAACCCGTCCCAGGGGATTCAAAAGGGATCAAGGAGAAATTTGGGTAACATTGGGCCGGGCAGTGGCCCCCAGGCACGGGTCACTTGGGCCAAGTTTTTTCTCGTACTGAAGTGGTAAGCTGAACCTTGATTTCCGACCACACACCCCGAGAGACCCCATCCGTCTTAATGCGCTACGCTAAAGCCCATCTGCCATCAGGTCTACGAGGTCTTGGCGTGCAAGCCCAGGGGTCGGTCGTCAATTTGACCCATTCAGTCACCAGTGTGTACGTGAGTACGTTTGGACGGAGTTCTTCCATCCATCTGTGCAGAGGGGGAGGAGAGATGAGGAGGGAAGGCGAAACAGTTGAATGATTAAAAGAAAAAAGGTAAGAAAGAAATGCCTTCACCCTTCTTCGACTTTGATTCGTTGATTTTCTCCTCTATGTTAAGAAGTACCTAGTTATGCATCTTTGCCGGTATGCTATCATGTATACTTTATATAGCCAACCAAAACAATCAGTGTGTTGAGTTGTCATGCCAAGGAGTACACAACTTGGAACCAGACAGTTGCAGCTTTTGCTGGCTCGCTTTTGCGGTGGTCATTTCCGATCTTGGAGAGCTATTTCTTCAATTTCCCATCCATTGGCGGGAGGTTGGCGATCCGAGGATTCTTTGGCGCAACGACTACTCGTATGCACAAATAGCGTAGAGTGGTAGACTGCAGTTGATAAGTTAGATGTTGTAGCCAATGGATGGGTCTGTCCTGTAGCACGCGGTCGGTGCCAGAACGGCTCGGCGATGGCGCCAGAGAGCCACTTTGATATGCAAGCTTCGATCTTTGCTCAGCCAACCCCCCCAAACGCTTCAGACTGTACTTGCGTCATGACCGATTCATAATGTCAGGGGGAAGATGTCTCCTAAGCATATCCAGTGCCTATCGTGCACCAGATAACGAATTAGGTTTGAACTTGGCTGCAGCCGTCAGCGGATACTGTATTGGTACCTGAGACTTCAGATCGATGTGCAAGTAACATCTCAGCCTAGTAATTGCAGCGAGTACAACTACAACTACACAGGCATATATAGTTCTGTACTCGTAAACAGTCGTCAATCCCCTTGACTCGATTGCTAACGACGACCAGCCCGGGTACGATGAAACCGCCGTATGTATCAATCAAGTGTTCAGATTATGAAAGTTCACGCTGGTTTTCGTAGCGTGGAACACCTACTACTATTTGGCATAGCTTTCCGTGAATCCAGAAGCATCCCATTTTCTGGCCGTAGTACAACTACGTCGTTGCCTTTCAATGTGTGAAGTTAGGTGCCTTACTGTGTACGGTTTCCAACGGCCCTGGTGGATGACTCGTATAGCTGGGTAAGTAAGTACTTAGCTATTAGGTTGGTTAACTTTGCTGCTCACAAGGAATCTGTGATCCCGTCTCGGGTACTATATTAGATTCCGCCTCGCGCGCTCTCTCTCTCTCTCTCTCTCTCTCTCTCACTCACTCTGATGTAAAGTCGCATGACAACAGCTTCACGGGGATCTCGTAAGTAGGCTTGAGACATGCATAACACGGCACACATTGCGCATCTGATGCGTTGACCAAGGTAGTAGCAGTCTTCAGTATCGCCAGTTCAGATGGAAATCACGATTTGTCCAATAAGTTGAACCCATGCAGGGCAGGTTGTAGGTTAGTTACTACGGATACAATCAATACCTTCAGATACATGGCGTTGTGCTAAAGACGCGGGTGGATACGGATGTTTACATGGCATCCATAGTCCTGGATCGAAGGAGGCTTAAAAGAAGGGCACATTCCAGACTCCTGCCCGTGTCTCGGTGGGTACTTGTAGTATATTGCAACAGTAAAACCTGATCGATTGTTGTAGCGGGCGCTACTGCTGCCATTGTTGCCCGCACTGCTCTTACATATATAAGTACCAAGCTGTGGAGGGGAGTGACGAAGAAGTACCTACATCTTACTACCAGTGAAAATGGAGTATCAAACTCCCAGGTTGATCGCACATTGGAGACCAACGAAAGTCCGAACCCGTTGCACAGTCATGTCAAGTCATGGTATACTAATAGTACAAGTCGCTCAAACAACAAACCGTTGCATGCTGAGGACTGACCAAAAACTGCTTCTGTACATGCGCTATCTCCAGCCACCCGCATATCCTCATTACGACCTCCCTAACCTTTTGTCAGTTGATTTATGACTTGGCGAACCATGACTGCATCGACGTCGTTCCAGAAACCATCAACAAGTTGGATTATTCAGTTTTCCCCTTCTTCTTCTCTTTCTCCTCCTGCTCCCATAACACATGACATGCATACGAGGGGCGCAGTAAAATAAGTGGCTCCCCGAGCTGTGGTATGGTTCGGTTTGCTTGGCTTGGCTGTAGAGCCCGTTCGAACGTTAGTCGGTACCTACTGATACATTCTCTCAGCACCCAAGTCGTGAGGAGAGAGGAGAGGACATATCCGAGGACATAAGGGGCTCTTTAACTCATCCCCACCTTTGCCGCTAATTCCTGCCACGATTCCCTGTCCTGTGTCTAGGAGATCATCCTCGTATTCTCACAGAGGTTATCTCGCGAATCTACAAATCAGTCAAGGAAAGGGGGAGGAGGAAAAAAGAAAGGCCGGCAAGTATGTACTGGTCGATGCATCGGCACCACCTCCCTCACCTAGACACTTAAACCCGAGACATTTGCTGCTTATATCGATTTCAATCCGGGGGCACAGCCAAGCGGCCGGCAGCCCGGAGGCAAGAACTAAAATCATACGGTTCCCCGTGGCCGCCGTACCTGTCGGGCAAGCGTCACTTTAACTTTATCAGGATGCATGTGGTTTCTACATTTGTCATACATCATTGCTATGCAATTTGCTCGTCCCTGACTGCACGAGCAACTTGGAATAACGGAGCCGGGCAGCAGATATACATAAGCCAACCGGGCGCCATCCTGGCCACTCGCCATGTAAGCACGCATTACACTTCCCTGACAGGCGCATAGGGCTACATCGCGCACTTCCTCCGGGGCACGCCGGGAATTACCGCCCATCAAGCTACGTGGTATTGTCCCTTTAACCCTAGGATGGATCCTGGACAGCACCTGGACAGCACCGGCTTCCAGCTTCTTCAGTGCCATCCTGCCTCACCGCACCCTGGAGGATTCAGTCCGTCTGAAGATGGACGACGGTTCTTCCCACGTGCACCTTGAGGCCGTAGAGCAACTTCAAGCGAACCGAGCCGACCGCAACGAAACCTCGCAATAAAGTTGGGTTTGCAGCACGGCGGCCATGCGCGCGAGCTCGGCCCAATCTGCGAACTCTCCTGAGTCCTGCCTCATCTTTCTATGCTCTCCTGCTTGTGCCTTGTTCAATTGTTATGCCCTTAGCACAGCCCCGGTAATGATATGCAGACACGAGCATTCCCCCGCAGATCCTACATTACGAATGCATTACACAATGTACATCCTGAACACGCTGATCCCATGACATCAGTTGTGAGCTAGGCTGAGCTTCCACTAAACAGACGCGGCTGTCTCACAGTCGACGCGTCAAGCTGTGGGACAGGACATAATATAGACCTGCATATAGCTTGCTTTGTTCGATTCACCAGACTGACAGCAACCTTATCGGCTCGTACTAAATTACTCCGTACGACAAGTCGTCTGTTTGACGGGACTGTCGCCTTGGTTACTGCAAGTAGCTGTATTGCGTCGATGGACGAGTTAACATTGACTCATGATAACCTCTTTCACATTCAAAGTTCCAATTGCGAAAGGCCCCAAGTTCTCGGAAAGTAACAATAGCCGCCGCCGGAAAGTCACTGGCGGCCAAGGGGGTTGAATTTTGGTTCAGCCGCCCGCT
This sequence comes from Apiospora pterosperma, assembly GCA_019976485.1. NCBI lineage: Eukaryota > Fungi > Ascomycota > Sordariomycetes > Amphisphaeriales > Apiosporaceae > Apiospora > Apiospora pterosperma. The sequence goes on from JAFBMP010000009.1 coordinate 1,390,424, forward strand.
ACCCAGCCAATCGTCGTTGTTGGTAAGCGACAGGGTCTTTTTGCTCCAAGTGGACGTCAATTCAATTCAACCGTGAATTACCCCGCGTATTATCGTTATCCTTATCAGCCAAAAGAAAAAAGAGAGAGACGGACAGTAAAAGCGCATCGATTCCACATACGAACCAACCCATTCTTACTACAATTGAAAAGAAGCGGACTATCTACTATAGCAATTGTCGTCATGGCCGCCCCAGCGCGAATCTCTGTTCTTTGTTCTGGGAATGGTTCCAATTTACAGGCGCTGATTGATGCGTGTGGCAGTGGGCGCATACCTGGAAAGATTGTGAGAGTTACGGTGAACAGAAAGACAGCCTATGCAACCACGAGGGCAGAGCAGGCTGGGATTCCGACCGACTACTTCAACCTCGTCAAAGATGGGTTCCAGGTTCCAGGGGAGAAGGACGCTCTCAAGATCAAAGAGGCAAGATCAAAATACGACAGCGCTCTTGCTGAACGGATTTTGAAGGACAAACCCGAGCTGGTAGTCCTAGCTGGGTGGATGCACATCTTCTCCGAAGCCTTCTTGCGACCCTTGAAGGCTGTCGGCATATCTGTAATCAACTTGCACCCAGCACTACCAGGTGAGTCTCGCCATCTGTCATCTGTCGTCTGCAAACCTTTGACTCTTCTATCTCCGGCTGATGCTGTCCACTAGGCAAATATGATGGTGCTGGAGCGATCGAGCGAGCATACGAGGACTTTAAAGCTGGCAAACTCGAGAACAACACGACCGGTCTGATGATCCACGAGGTGATCGAGCAAGTTGACCGGGGTGACACCATCCTGCAACAAAGTATCAAAATCGAGGAAGGGGACACTTTAGAGGATCTGACCAACCGAATCCATGGCCTCGAGCACGAACTCATTGTCAAAGCGACTGCGCTGAAGGCACAGGAAATCGTGGATAGAAGAAGACAAGCGCAACATTGAGCCCACAGCCCACAGCCCACAGAACACCGCAGTCCGCATCGCTGGGGTAGAGAGACAGACCTGTGATTGCGAAGATCCCCCCAAGTTGTGACAGTGGCACCAACAGTGAGCGGGCGCATGAACTCCATAATCCACCTCTCTCTCCGGTATCGATCATCTATGTCCAACAAGAAAAATCTCGCAGTATCGAGCAGGTGAATGCATGCAGCTGCAAACCCTCACTTTTACCCCTCTCCAGAGGACTGCGGGGCTCCGATACCAATAAAAGTGTATAACGGCGGCAATGGTTATATGGCCATTCGCGTGACATGAGGTTTCCACGAGCGGTTCAACTTCCGCCGGCAACCCTCGGAGCTCGGCCTTGGGCAATGATGAATTTGACCGAGAAGTCTCAAATATGCCGCAAAAACAGATTCTCGTCAAGGCTAGCCGAGCCAATTGGCCAATGCTTAGTCCACCGTTGAAACCTTGGACATCTGCTCGTACATTGCAGAATGCATTGTGCGACCCTGGCCCACCAAGGCCGTGAGTCGCGGCGGTTAACATGGCATCACCAGTTCTAGTTGGAACAGTCCTGCAGGCCCCCAAGCCCCTAGGCTGCGCTACGCCACGCAGGGCACGAGCCGTCTATATGGATGTCTTCCTTCCCGTTGAGTCTTGCATAGACCAGCGCAGAAACTAGGATGAAGCAGGAAAAGCCCACAGACAGATCTCTCGAACAGACTGAGTCGTGCGTGTTCCTACCTTCCTACTACCTTGGGCAGAACCAATGGCTGGCTGAGCGGGTAGACTTGCTGGATATCCAACCCAAGACAAAGAACAAACAGCCAGCTCCTCAATTTTAAGCTCGGCTTGGCTGAGTAGCCCACACGGAATCCCCCACTCTAGATGGAGAATAAGGCAAGGGGGTCTAGGGTCCCTGTGCTCACTGCTAGTAGGGCTAAGCAAAGACTAAGAGACGAATATATGTAAGTTAGAGGATATAGCGACGTATCAGGTAGTAGATACGAGTATAAAAGGCTTCTAACATTGTAAACTAATAGGATAATGGTCATTATCAAGGTGCGCTAATGTTTTTTAATCCCCACGGACCAGCAGGGGGACCTGGATTAAAGTACGTAATGGTCATCCTTGACCTGCGACCTCTAGCCACTCGGAATGGAGGCCTGCTGTTTCCTGCTGGAACAGTCTCTGGCTTTAGTCGAACTGATCGCCATGGGGATTGAAACATTTCAGGGTCCTACACATCTGGGCAGGAGAAGATAAAAACGGTGCCGCCATGAGAATTACCACACGCAACTCTTGCCGAAGTGATTTGATTTTTGATTTTTGATTTTTCACATTTTTTGGACAGAAGAGGAGACAGAGACAGCATTGAACGCCTAGCTGTCATATCCCAGCAATTGAGCTGCACTTGGAAACCTGGCGTGTCATTCCAACCGAGGCCTACAGTTTCATCTTCCTTCCTGAGCATTGCTCTTCCTGAAAGGATTATTGACTCGAGTATTTGATTGCGGTTCCCGGCACTGCTGCTGTGTTGGGAAAAAGCAACTTCCTTCCTGTTCCATCCAACAAGAGTCGGCCTCCACTTCTAACAGCCCTTGAGCACTTCGCTTGACCATCAAGATGTCGTCTTTTGAGACCACACCTCTACTGTCCAGCCCTCCCAAGGACCGAGCAGCCGCAGCCTTTCGGAAGGGCAACTTCCTACTGGGCGACGACGGCCCGACACCTCTCGCCCCTCACGGCCAAGGGACCCTTGCACACCTCATTCGCAACAATCGCTCACAGAGCTCCCTCCATCATGGATCAACGTGGCGTGCCAATGGTGCACACGAGCAATCTTCGGATCTCGAAGCTGGCGCCGACGGAGCCTACCCAGACTCGGCCGAGCCAACGCGGCGGTCCTTCTCCGAGGAGCGTCGCTTATCCACTATCCTCAACAGCGACCAAGTGCGCAGCATGCGTCTGATCGGAAGCTCGAATCCCCGGTACAACTGGCGGCGATACTGGAAGACGGAGGAGCAGTTGGCAGAAATGAAAAAGAAGCCCATCAGAGAGTACTACGAGCGGACCAACTACCTGATCCAACAATACATGTACATCGACAGGCTCTTGGATAGCAGCCTGCCTCATGACCTCCTCAACGAGTACAACAACCTCCCGCCCAGTCACTTCCAGGGTCTGGAGGTGCCAGATACCATCAGCGAAGAGCCAAACAGCTCCGAAGGCAGTAACAAATCCCCAAGTGCCAATGGCCATACGACGCCGTCGGTCAAGGGCAGCCACAGCGATCTTACGACCAACAGCGGTTCGGCGGCGGCCAATAAAAAGGTCAAGCGTACGCCTCGGGATATCTATCGTCAGGGCCGCTCCACAGACCCCGCCCAGGCTGTCGAGGACGAAGATGGAGATATCTGGGATGAAGCCGTCCAAGGCCCTAAGCCGGAGATCCCCTGGCTTGAGGACGACGACGACGTCGACAGCGGAGACAGGATCGTCTCGCTCGCCATCTATGTCAACTTCGCCGCCAACTTTGTTTTGCTAGCAGGAAAGATTGCTGTAATCATGTCAGTGCCCTCCATGTCCGTCCTGGCGAGCTTGGTGGATGCCATCCTGGACTTCTTGTCGACCGTGATCGTCTGGACGACTACGTGGCTCATCAGCCGCCAAGACCAGTACAAATACCCCGTGGGCAGGCGGAGACTGGAACCCCTGGGCGTGCTGGTTTTCTCCGTCATCATGATCACCGCCTTCACCCAGGTGGCCGTGGAGTCCACCCAGCGCCTCATGTCCGACAACTACGAAGTGATTGAGCTCACGATTCCCTCGCTCATCATCATGCTCCTCACCGTCGTCATCAAGGGTCTGTGCTGGGTCTGGTGCCGGTTGGTCAAGAACTCGAGCGTGCAGGCGCTGGCGGCCGATGCCATGACCGACGTTATCTTCAACACGGGCTCGATCCTGTTCCCCATCGTGGGCTTCTTCGCGCACGTGTGGTGGCTCGATGCCCTCGGTGGTCTGGTCCTCTCGCTCGTCGTCATCTTCAACTGGTCTCAGACCTCGCTCGAGCACATCAAGAACCTGTCAGGCTTCAGCGCCACTGCCGACCAGCGCAATGTTTTGTTGTATCTGACGATGCGCTTCGCCAAGACCATCCGCCAGATCCAGGGCCTCCAGGCCTACCACGCCGGCGACAAGCTCAACGTTGAGGTCGACATCGTCCTGGACCACTCCACCCCTCTCAAGGACAGCCACGACCTCAGCGAGTCCCTCAGCTACGTCCTCGAGAGTGTCCCCATCGTCGACCGCGCATTCGTCCACACCGACTACGCCAGCTGGAACTTGCCTACCCACATGGCGCAGCAGTCGACCGCCTGATGATGTATAACAGAGATGGCTAAAAGCTCTAGGCTTCAGTTGCTACTCTATACGTTGGCAACGCCAAGGACCAACGGGGCGGATCTATGTGTCTCTGCTATCAAACAGCATAAAGCGTATTTGTCTTCATACTGTAAGTAGTAAGAGGGGAGGGAGGGAGGGAGGAAATAGGAGGACGGCAAAAGCATCTTTGTGTGCACACCAGTTTGCAGGGACACACCTGTGTGCGTTTGTTTTGGGGCCAGAACAGCTAGATCGTGTTTGTTATTGACTTGACTCGCCCGTCGCATTTGTTTGCGAATGTGCGTGTGCATTTACCTGGGCGAATGGGGTTCTTTGTTAGGTTTCGGTAATTGCTTACTTACTTAAGTAGTTATTGTATGGCGGTGTGATTGGCAACTAAATAACCCACCACATCAGCCAGTCTGTCTTTGCTGTGTGCAGATGAATACTCGAAGAAAACATAATGCTAAATTAACGTAGAGAGAGCGACGAGGGAATATGGAACACAAAGTCCAATCTGATGGTCCTCGTAGCTCAGTAATTTTCAGCGTCTTCTATATTAGCTCCATATTATATAAGTATTACGGCTATGTTGCGTAGGACTGTCTTCACTTCGGCCAAGTCGGTCTCTGTAGTTTTATTCGACCTCAGACAAGTCCCCCCCTCTCTCTGATAAGTTTTCATAAAAAATAAAAAAATAAAAAAAGAACCCCCACTCCATGTTTCCTCTAGTAGGGAATACCGTTGGTCATGAGCTGGAACTGGTCATAAACGCCCGTGGACCAGCTACCGGCGCTCCTCCGGACGAGGTCGCGCACGAAGTCGGCGGCCTCGCGCTCGTTCTTGTCAAGGACAAAGCGCTCTTTGAAGTGGCTGACGCTCTCGGGCTTGAAGCAGGGCAGCCCGCTGTCCATCATGAGCAGGACGATCTGGCTGAGCTTCTCGGCGTAGGGCCTCGAGGCTAGGAAGGCCTTGACGCAGAGCTCCTCGAACCACTTGAACGACTGGTGCTCCATGGAGCCGCCCATGACCGCCAGCATCTCGCTCGTGAGCTTGAAAGGGGCGCGCTCGAACTTGACGCCGCCGGGCGCGATGTCGAAGCAGAAACCGAAGTCGATGTGCAGGATGTGGCCGGCGGCGTCGATCATGATGTTGCCGTTGTGGCGGTCCTTGAACTGCAGCAGAAACGAGATGATGGAGTACGCCGCCATGCTCTTCACGAAATTGTTCCGCGCGGCTTGGAAACGCAAGCTGTCCTCGTTGCCGTACTTGCTGACGAAGTAATCGTAGAGCCCGTTGACGGCCTCACGACCGAGCATATCACGGGAGACGGAATTGGGCAGAACGTCGATGACGCCGCATCCCGGAGCGGTTGCCGTCACCCGATAGGGGAATACGTAGACATCTAGGCCAACGTTATGGAAAATGCCCCTGAACGCAGCGATCATCTGAAGTGCTAGGACATCTTGACGACAGTCGTCACCGACTTTGAAGATGGCAGACTGCCAGGTCTCGATCATGTTCTCGTTCGACATGTGGCCTGTATTGCTCACACCTTGAATGACTTCTTCCGTGTCTTCAACATCCTCTGTCTTGGGCTTCTTGATGCGGAATGTTGCCATGAATGGTGCCTTGGCATGGGATTGCAGGGGCTTTCCAGACTTGCGGTCGATACCAATGACGACGCCGTCAGGGTTACTGGGTAAGTATACACCAACCTCGACCTTGATCTGGCGTAATTCTTCTTCAATTTTTTGTTTCTTCACTTCCTTGAGCGCTTTGATCAGCGGCTTCAACTTGCCTGAGATGCCAGTGACTTCTGCAAAGAAGCCGAACTCCTTCTCATAAAATGCCTTGTCCTCTGGCGAGAAACTGTCGATCATCTTGTTCATGACCTTGTCAAGGGCCGGCTTGATCTCATCAGGCTAGAAGGGTCAGCACAATCATCACAAGCTCAACGACACTCGTACTTACTATGGTTGCATCGTCATCCTTGTATGAGTTGGCCTTCATGTTCCAGATGATCTGATGGGCAAATAGTTGGGAGAACTGTGCAGTCTCGATGATATAACGCTCCACGTAACCGAGGGCATCATATCGAAGGGCCTGTACAATCTGTGGCACGTAGAAGAAAGTCACATCTACGGGATGGTCCTCCAATGCGCGCATGGCATACTGCAGCAGGAATGGGTGGTTTCGATACGCAGGTAGGAAATACGTAACAGATGTCACTGGGTTGACCGGTGCCCAGTACAGGAGGTACTTGATGTCGTCAGCATAGTCCAAGGCTACGGCCTTCGCTGGACTCACCTTGAGCTGGGCTCGTATATCGTTGGGCAGCTCCCCCCTAGAAGAACTGGAAGCGCTTCAGGCTCGTGAATGGCCTTTTCCGGGAAATTCAAAAGAAGCCAGCGGACCTCGTTGCGCACGCTTGCAAATGAATATCGGCTGACTAGTTCAATGGCAAGCGAAGGGCTCTCCGCCCATGCTGTGCGGACCAACGGCTGCAGTGACGTCTACAAGTCGTGGTTAGTGGACTGCGCCTACTTGATGCGAAGGAAATAAATACTTACTTCGGCCGCCTTCTGGCCGTGGCTGGTCATGAGGTCGGTCTTGGGCACGCGCATGTCGCTGACAGGGTGTACCCAAACATTCAGGCGTGCTTGTTCGCTTTCGAGCAAGAGATGGAGTAGCTGCTCCTTCGCTGCCAGCCCCTTGTACGAACCCACAGAGTGAGCTGCAATGTATCCGACACCCTTCATGGCAGCCATCACATCGGAGATGAGTCGGATTTCCGTCTTCAGCTGCAGAATGTTACTGCCGAATGACCACTTGGGCGAGTGGCTGAACCAATTCAGACCAGCAGACAGGATCTTGTCCTTGAGACGCCATTGCGTCAGGTTCGAAACACCTACGCAAGCCTTCAGAACACGCAAACTGAAAAGAACGATGTGCAAGTTAAGTTCTCGTGCCATTGGATGGGACACAGACAGCTTCATCGCATCCAAGGTGAGATCCAGCATGCGTAAAAAGAGCCTCTGGGTATCAGCGCTGCCTAGCCGCGTAGCGTTGAAGTGGCTGCTGAAGAACTGCATCAGGCGCGCATGGGGTGCAAGAAGATTGTGAACTGTGTGGCGGCGCTTCGCGAGAGCTTCATTGTCGCTAGGAGCAAACTCTTCCCTCAAGAAGAACGGATCCGGGTGCCTGCTCCAATCAGTATACAGTGGGAATTTTCAGGGCAGGGAAACAAACATGAGTGCAGGGTTGAAAAGTCCAACCCGGTTGTGGATGGTGAACTCCCATTGCTGGACAATCTCGGCGAGCAAACGAGATTCCATTCTCGGGTTCTCATTCATCACGCCAAGCCAGAGTGACACGCCCAGCTTGAGGGATTCCTTGCTGAATATGGTGAACGGGAGGCTGACTAGGTAGTGGGCTACAGCGCTCTCATCCTTGGCTGTGCGGCAGAGCAACGCGGCGGCACGTCGCAATATGTCGCGGATCTCATTGACAGGGGTGTTCTTCCTCGTTGCCAAGCGGGATTCAAGGTGTGCTAGCGCATTGATGGCGCTGGCGGTCTCGTGAGGTGGTGCTCTGATGAATGAAGCTCTGCGGCCAAGAGGCATGACGTTCAGGAGATCCATGCCACGGTCCGGCAAGGCTTCACCGTATCTGTACTCCTGCCGAGTCGTGTATTGGGCAATAAAGTCGGAAGTCGTGTTGATTAGGGTGTCGCCAACTGGGTTTAGAGACGTCAATCTCTGATCTGTCGAAGGAATAGACGATCCGATCTCCATGGCAAAGGAGCGCCCGAGCGACATATGACCGTAGGCAATTTCATCATTGAATTCCGACAGATATGTCTGCAAAAGGCCCTTTACGTCGGCAGGCGCAAGATTGATCGCACTAGGTACCCATGCCTTTGCCTTTGTGTATAGTCTGTTCAGGGTGTATTTGCGGAACGCATAGTCGTCCGACAACTCCAACGTGACATTGCCAAGTTTGGACGTGAATATAGAACGCGGGTCGTAAAGTTCAGTTTCGGCTTCGAGGCAACTGGTCCACATCAGAGAGAGCAGTTCCAAAAGCGCGAAAAGAGAAGATCGCTGGCAGAGGGCCGATGGGACTTCGCGAATGATCTTGTCTGCACAAGCAAATGCTGCCTGTTGAACTCGCTGAATGCGGTGACAGCACCCGCAAAACACAGCGGCCAGCTGCGATGCCGCGTATTGCGCGGAAAACGTTGCCAGCTTGCCCTCGATCGTCTTGCTAATATATTTCTCCATGACTGCGGTTGTGATCCCTTCCATGACGCTGCTGACTTCTGTCTTATGCATGCTTGGCTCAAGGAAGTAAGAAAGCGCCTTGGTACAGTCACCGGAATCGGCGCGAAGACTCTCCACAAGATAAGCAGACTGAAGAAAGATGACTTTCCTGTAGCTCAACCCCTTAATTTCGGCTGCTTTGGTAGGAATCAAATCTGCTAGGGCCTTCTTCTGCCTCGTCTCTCTTTCAGACGTGTTTGCCCTTCGCAACACCGTATTGAGCTCGATGTCGCTCTCATTCTGTTCACCTCGTTGCTCTGCCACCAGGGGGGCGAATGGATTGCCATGAGACGCATCTCATTCATGTACTTCTTGCCCAGGTCAGAGGCCGGATTAAAGCCATGGACCACGATGTTGAACCACGCATCACGAATCATGGAGTGAGCGTCGTCGTCACTCTTTGAGACGGCTGCGAAGTCGTTTGTCGACAAAAGGATGGAAAGCGGTTGAAGTAGCTGGGCTATTTCACGAGCAGAAAACTCGATATCAGATTCCTTGGTGCGACTGGAATGTTGCACGTCACCCTTTGAAACTAGTTCTTCTAACATCGAAGTCAGATAGATGTCAAATAGAGGCGAGCCTATTTTGACATTGGCTGATATGTGATTGCGTGCTTTCATGACCTTGGATGCATTAGTGTAACGCTCGCGAACAAGGTTGATGGCCGCTTACCGCAACGAGAATTGCCGCGTTGTCTTCCTCGAGAGCGGAACGACAAATCCTCGAGAATAGCCTGATCAAGGAACGGAATTCCAGCTGGCCACCGCTGAGTGATAGAATGGCGGCTCCCATAATAATCTGCGAGTCTACCGACTGGTTTAGCTTGGTTAATTTCTGCAGTAGCATCGCCTGGGCGAGAGCGGTAATCTTTTCATCATTGCATTTGCTTGCTATCCCACAGATGGCTTGGACAATGTTAGCATAGACAACGGATGTGTCTTCTCCCTCTTGCAGGGCAAGTGAAATGGAGCTCCCTGTCGAGTGCCTGCCTTGATAAATGCCACCCGAAGTTGCAGTATCAGCGCTTAGCTCGGTAGCGAACCCATTGGCGACACCTTTCTCGGCAGCGGGGCTCAGGACATTTCCCAGAGTGTAGAGCGTCGTGATGACAGCATCGTGAGAAAGCATCTGTAGGACAAAGGCAAGGCATGTGGACGCCGTGGCTACGGTATCGCCTCGAGGCACCGTCTGGACAATGAAACGGGGAAGGAGCCTGCTGACTTTCGAGGCATAGCTCGAGTCCAATCGACATATGACAGCCATAGACTTAAGAACCGTGGAGGCCAACGTCTCATCGAGCATTTGAATAGGGTCGAGGAGAGACTCCTCTAGCCAACCCATCAAAATCTCCGGATCTGCAGCATCCTCGTTAAGCATACTGCAGTTCAGAAAACTGATCATAGCTGAGGCCTTGACAGCGAAGGCAAGCTTCTGCTGAGACATAGATCCCATGGAAACAAAATCGGCACCTTGTTCAAGCCTGTCCATTTCTTCACTGGCAATGGTCGAATACATTTCAAGAGAGCGGAAATCCGCGTCTGGGCTCGAGGTCGACGTTGATCTAAGCAACCCATCTTTGGACATGAATAGGTCAAGTATGTGGGCGCCCCTCAACGCTTTCGCATCGACGCTTAAAAGAGATGTCGCAGAAACCAGGAGCCACATGAAACTACGCTGCAGCAGATCGGCACTCAGCGGTCGGCCTTTAGCTGCGTAGTGCTTCAAGTACCTCTTCCATTCTTTGGCACTACGGTCGGAAGCGTGAGCATTTCGGATGCTGGAAAAAGCACCCTCGACAGCAGTCAGAAAGTTATCAGAGAGCAGATTGCGCACTCGTTGTATCAAGGCGAGTCTTCCACCAGTCCTCCAAAAGTCGGTCTGGGCCGAAGCAGCGTCCAGGAAGCCTAGGAGTGCAATAGCGATAGTGGCTGTCCGAATAGCATCGTCGATATTTTGATCGCCGTCTTCGTCTGGTTCTGATGGAACAACACTGTTGACAGCCGCTTTCATGGCGGCGAGGAATGCCCAGACATTATCCGATACGGTCTCGTGCAAATCGTCATATTTTTCTCCGAGAGAAAGCAGAGCAGCGGTCAAGTGCGACGATAAGGCTTCAATAGGAGAAGGCTCGACTCGACGGAAGAAGGGCGAGGGTTGGAAGGTTTGCGAATGCGACTCGAGCATATACGGTATCAGCTGGTGTACAAGCTTCTGGGCGCTCTGGCTGGTGTGAACCGAGGGGGCAGCTTTGCATAGAGCGAGGAGCACTTCGAATTCACGAATGGTCTAGGGTCATAGTCAGCATAGGGCAGACGTTACGAAAGGGAACGCAAGACAAATACCATAGGAACGCGGGAGAGCGAATGGGCGCGAGAGGCGCCGTTGACGACCTCCTTTCCGCGAGCATGGCCATTTGTTGCTTTGCAGAGGCGATCAAGATCCGACTTGTCAAAAGAAGTGGCGGTACTGGTGGCAGAGAGAAGCGCGATCTTCTGTAACGCCTGTTGGCGTATATCACGAATCATCTTGGGAAGGACCGCAATAAATAGGGGCCCAGCAACGACGACGACGCAGGCAACGGAACAAGTAGTGTGAGCAACGGACAATTACAATTATGACTAGAAGAAATTACGGTAGAGTAGACTTGGAATCGACTGTACTGCAGGCGACAGAACAGCGCACAGCAGTACTGAAAGTTGGGATTGCGTACAGGATTCGAGAAGATGAAGCGATGATGCGCTGGTGCGTCTTTGGGGATGGCATGCGCTTCCAAGTTTACTTAATTGATCCCTGAGATATAGCGGAAGTACTGTATCAGCCAATTTTGGTATGTATGTACATAGCCGCTTAGTCATTCTCCGCTCCAGCCTCAGTCCAGCCCGGCCCAGTTGAAGCTCAGAGCTCGGAGCTCATAGCTTGGTTGGCTGGCCTGATCTGATTGATAGAGGGACAAGGCTGCAATTAGCTTGACGCGGCAACCAACTTCAGGCCATCAACCAGCTGCATCATCACCATCAATCAGCCTTTCCCCATCACGAGCCGCCAAAGTTCCTGATTGTTGTACCTGTCAACGAACGACGTCAATCATCACGCTTTACGGGTCTCCAGCCATCGCATCCTTATCTTCGTTTCTCTAGATCGTCACCCGAGAAATCAAGTCATTAGATATGGCTATGTTCAGTCAGAACCCGGTCCTTGATGGACCCAACTACTCGTTTGCCGAGGTGCCCCAAGGCCGTGCTGATGGTTTCCGAGAACACCGCTTCAACCCGTACGTCCAAATACTTCATAACCCGTTGCTTTTTTTGGGGGGTGAGGGGTTGGACAACGTCGCCTGGCTAACATGACTTTTGCTGCACAGCTATACCGATAACGGCGGCACCACTGTCGCCATTGCCGGTGACGGCTTCACCATGATGGCTGGCGATACCCGATCGACGTCCGGCTACTCCATCAACACACGCTTTGCCCCTAAGGTCTTCAAAATTGGCGGCTCCACGTCGTCGCAGGAGGACGCCAACATCCTACTGTCCGTCGTCGGCTTCGCCGCCGACGGCGAGGCCCTGAAGGAGCGCCTCGACGCCATCTGCAAGATGTACCGCTACCGCCACGGCAAGCCCATGACCGTCAACGCCTGCGCCAAGCGCCTCTCCACCATCCTCTACCAGAAGCGCTTCTTCCCCTACTACGTCTATGCCATCCTCGGCGGTCTCGATGAGGAAAACAAGGGCGCGGTCTACAGCTATGATCCCGTGGGCAGCTATGAGCGGGAGCAGTGCCGCGCTGGCGGAGCTGCTGCCAGTCTGATCATGCCCTTCCTCGATAACCAGGTCAACTTCAAGAACCAGTACATCCCCGGCAGCGGTGTAGGACATGCTTTGCAGCAGCGAGAGCGCACTCCGCTGCCGAGAAGTGAGGTGGAGGTGTTAGTAAAGGATGCATTCGACTCGGCAGTCGAGCGACATATCGAGGTCGGCGATGCGTTGCAGGTCATGATCATCACACAGGATGGTATCGAGGAGAGGATCCTGCCCCTGAAGCAAGATTAAACTGGCTGCAGTTGCGTGGAATCTGTACTTGTACATTACGGTAGAAGAGGCGTTTACTGCATGATGATTCTCTTCCGAGACTTGACCAATGACTGCACGTCTATGTCGTTACATAGACCACTGGCGACTATGGATCGTCTCAAGTACCGGTTTCCCTCTCAATTTTACACATTTGAAGGACTATTCGTGACTAGGGAATTCTAAAGCCGTAGGGCTTTCGTATATTCCAATGAACCCAATGGCCAAGTATAGAATGCCGCAGGGTCAAGGATTTTCAATCCTCTTTAGATGAGCAGGGACATAATGTTGGCCCAGGCTTTGTCTTCATTGAGTACTTAGGTAGTAAAACCACCGTGAGCAAAAGGGGGGAATTAGTCGTGAGACCATCATGGTGGCGGGACTTCAACCCAACTTCTTGAGTTCCTTCATTTGAAAACTGATGAACAATTCCGCTACATCAAGTCCCACTGGTGAAACTGTGTTGGTACTCGTCTCAAGGCTCCAGTCGCACATACCTATATCGCCCTCACTCAATCACACGGGCAGAGGTAGGTGAGTCTCGGCTTGGCCCACCTATAGGAAAGCGAGATACTTTCATCAGACAGTATGGACAGGGAGTTGCCACGCTAGCTAGCTCTCTCGCTCACTGCTGGCTCTCCAGATGAAGGTAAAGAGCCGAGGCAGCAAGGGCACACAAACACACACACAGTGTCGTTTGGGGGTGGGGGGCAATAAGAGTCTCAGCTCATCACTCTGCTAAATACACTGGAGGTATAGTAAACTATAACATCGTACAGTATCCCAAGGTAGCAGTAATTCCATGCCACTCTCTGTCATGACGACTACTACGCCATCTCATCTGACAATTCCAAACCATAGCCATAGAGAGTGAGGGCAGTCCGGTATCTCTTCTTGTCCCGTTTGAATCAGGAGGTGATGTCTCCAATTGGCCAGCCAGGGTATGGTTATTGGCGTAAGGGGTTAAAAGCACGTGCTCCGGGAGAGGAAGCATAAAGTGAAGATATCGCGGAACATACACTGAGTGTCAACACATTTATGCAGATGTGAGAGGCCGTTAAGGCCGCAGTTTGAGAAGCAGTCAATTTCCTCTACATATCAAAAGTAGCGGGTTCATGCCGGCAGGTATGGATGATATCATGCTTAGCCGTGGTAACAACGACGTTTTTTCTCACCTCGATATCTTGTGAACATAGTCGCCCTTTTCTTTCTCTATTGACCGCGCATCCTAGATTAACCTTGGTTTCAATGTTGTTATTACAGTCAAACCAGCCCGGCCGAACCTGATACGCAATTCACAAAATCTCCCTGCTCAATAGATCAGCAGATGGAAAGGGGGGTAGGTAATAGTTAGCAAGGCACATCGCCTACCTGTATCTGTCATATCGGGTCTGGAGATGCCTGTATAACATGGAGCTGATAAAGAAGAGACCGTGTCCCCCTGGGTTGGAGAATTGATGATTTCATGCGAGATCTCAGCAGCCAAATGCGGTGGGCCAAATGCTCGGCTCTTCCTCTCCGACCAAAAACACTGGAGACGAACGAGATTTTGTGGTTCGGCTAAACGATAGGCTGCTTACTATTCTGGGCAGCCTACAAGAAAATGTCTGCTTTGGTAAGAGCATCGCATGCCCAACCCTCGGCCGGTCCAACATGCCTCCTTAGGAAGACCGAACTAGATGGCCCGTCCTCCAGTGTTGCCCTCCGCTGGGGGGGCATCTATACCGAGTGAGCATTATAGCTAGGCCTGGTCCAATGCCATCAGGTGTTCTGTGGTTATGTGTCCTCGATCAAACCCTTTAAAGATGTACTACCCCCCCCTTCACCCCCCCTGGGTTGAATGCTGGCGTTTTCAAACCTTTTCCAGCTGCCTAATCCGGTGCATACTTCGTGGTATGTGTTCCGTCGTTACCCAGAAATGCCATAGCATAAGCGACCTGGCAATGAGATGCCGTAAGGCACACATCCTTGCTTGGCATAGCATTGTCATTTTGGGAGTAATCTTAGGGGGACTTACCGTGACTCCAATGTTGTGGGCGTTGTGCAGCGGATTCTTATGACTTCGAGCAATGACTAGGATTTCTCGAGACCCGTAGCTTATTCTTAGAATTGCTAACCCACATATACTCCTAGGCCTAGTAATCGAGATCCAATAATAACGGGGGCTAGAAAAGCATCCTCGGAGATGGCCCCCTCAGCAAAGACGAATGACAGCTTTACCTTCCTCGACCAGTGGCTGCTTTCTCGCTTCAGGAGTCTTGTCTAGTGCTCAGGGGGGAGGTAGCTGCCCCACGAAGCTTGTGTCTCACCACTGTGAACAGGGGGAGATACAGCAGTCTAAGAGCCTAGACCACAGCAGAAACCACAGGATAGCGGTCGGCGAAGGACAGAGAACCGGGGGCATCAATGTCCTGCCGTTAGAAAGGCAGTCATTTCCATACGCTACTATACTCCTGCACTTGCCGGTTTTGGCTTGGATGTCTAGTCCCAATGAACACTACGTGTCGCTATAAGTCTATGATATAGGTACTAGCTAGTGGTCAAACTGTGTGGGTGATTCCCAGGATCGCGTTGTGAAAGCTTGCGGACAATTCTGAGCCAGTAGATGGCTTGGGCTTGGGTTTATTTTAACCCTAGTGCATACATATGCTGAACTGAACCCTCCCTATATGAGCAGCCCTATTGCCATGCAGTGCTCGGAAATCACCACGCCATCATGCTTCCTGGAAGTTGGTTTGTGCCTACTCGTGTCTTCGGCGCCGTCTTAGCATGCGGAAGGGGGAGTCAAGTGACGTAAAGTATTCTCAGCTCGGAGGAAACCGCCAAGCCAGAATCTCTCGACCGAGTCGAACGCATTGAGTTGTGTCTCACTGGATGGGGTGCCAACCTGGTTGTCCGCACTTGCTCTACTAGTTTTCTGCCCCGGCTCGAATGATCGTGATCTCCCAGGTGTTACGAGTATTGTAGCTAGGTTCCTGTATTAAGTCCATGTTATGAGGTAGAGATGTTGCTATATTGTAGACTACGAGGCCTGTGGCAAATTTCGATCGAATTGGTGACTGGTCAGTGGTGGGTAGCTGATCAACTTGTGCTGCTTGCAAATGTGATATTGTGAGCCTGAACAGAACAATTGGTCCCTTTTGAGGCCCGCGACTTTGAAAAAGACCCCGAGTGGGCTCCCTAAGCGGTCTCCATGATCAACGGCCGATCTTGACGACGTATGGATGGAGGTGATGGACGGCAAGACGGGTGCTAAATGTTACAGGATCAGATTGGCCTAGACAGTTTGAAGCGGTTCTCGAAATGGCCCACGATACGACTACTACTTCTGCGTGCCGCAGAGACCAGTGATGTGTAAAATCTGTTCTGGTACTTATGGGGTGGAGGCATTTACAGAGCATTTACACCGGGTATGCCAATAAGATATTCTCGATATGGTCTGAAGATTCTGCATGGCTCTGTGGAGGTCTTTGCACACTTACAGGCAGGGTCATGAGAATGGTGACCGGAGATTCTCTTCGGTGGCAACCGAAATTGGACTTCGGACAATTGCCTTTCTATGGAATGCCATTGGTTTCTCGAAAATATGGGAATCTGCACAGCTACTGACAATTGGCATCGTGGCCTTGCGCAAACGCCGAGAGACTCTCCCTCCCCCCCCACCCTTCCCTTCTCTAGTGTAGGCGAATCATGATGGCAAGCTAAGGTAGGATCGACCCAGACTCCTGGATTCTTTTGCTCGTGTGGCCCACACAGCATTGGTGAGAGCAGTGGTACGATTCAAGGCCCGGTTGACCTGCTGTACATATTTTGAGCACCCCTGATGAGACAAGACTCACCAGGCCCAGGCATCTGTCGTCTGGTGTACGGCGTCGTTCAAGATATCCGTATTTGCGACCATACATTCGAAGAGGTCTGGCCGAATACTGGGTTATGCTGAAGAAGCCTAGTACCGAGGTGTCTCCATGGGTTCTGAGAACGCAGTAATGTCTCGAGAGTTGAGATGTCCCACAGACAGCTTGTTAGCGTTATCTAGCCGCCAGGCCTAGGCAGCTAGAGCGGGTACATAGATCGTACCATAGAGGCAATGGGCAGGAAGTGGCTGATGACCCGAGTCCAGGGTTTGGGCTTCTCAGTGCTAAGGCTCAAGTCATCTGCATCCGCGGGTTAAGCCCCCTTGACAGAAATAGTGGTCACTGTAACTATTTGTTGTTCTTCCAAGATGTTGTTGACCAGAACGTCCATGTCATTTCCTACGGTGTGCTTGATGTATTTCTCATCGGACTGTTTGATTATCTGCCAGTAACAATTCAGACAAGGCTTGCCCGGAGAGATCGAGGGTAAAGAGGTTCTGGACTTCAACGCTTCAAACGTGGGCGGGCCCCGGATGGGGTGGGGGGCGGGGGGCAAATCAAGCCGCACCGCATCACGCCCTGCCAGAAGCCCTACTAACCTGGATTGGGTTGAACATAGTAGTTATACGTGTACTTGATTCATATACGTGTCTTGTCAGAGCCAGGAAATTGACTGGCAATGCGCTGCATGCAGGGTGCAGACTGTACAACCAAGTACCCTACCACCACCTGGTTCGGTGACCGAGGGCAAACAAGCATGCACTCGCCACATTGAAGACAGGCATGATTGACGGCGGTCAAATGGACGCAAGAACGAACCACGCTACTGACTAACAGCCGCTTCTGACAGCCGGTTGCCGCTCTGCGCACAGCCAGAAAGACTACTGAGCGGCTGGACGATTCCCATCTCCTGACTAGCAAGATGGATGGATTGGCTATGGACATTATATCGAAGACTAGCCAGTAGCGGCGCGCCAGGCCGGGTTTCTGGAGATCGGCGTCGAAGACACACTCCTACTCCTTCTGGGATCATTTCAATACGAAAAGGTGGCGAGAAAGAGAAAAAAAAAGGGTCATTCATTAGGTTACTTATCCGCCTCGCCGCCAACGCCAGATGCCGCATGCGCGGGCTAGAGTGGTTGAGGCTGAGTGCACATGACTAGTCCGGCGCGGGGGGAGTCCAATGAACAGAGGGTAGGAAAACCGGCCGAAGCCGATGTCCAAACGGAGTCCGGTCCATATCAGAGGGCGATCGACATTGGTCTTAACCGAATCCGTACTTAAGGATTTGCCACACGCCATAGCGCGCCCCTTCCGCACCAAGGCACACGAGGTAAACGGGATTGCTGACCGAGGAAATCTGACAACTGCAGTATGTTATATTTTCATGGTACGATAGGGGAATGGGCGGGAATGGGCTTGCCGGGTACCCGAAAGTTCATAGAGCATCCGTTGAAACAAGGTTGTTGAGATGTTCTAAAAGCCGGTCTCTGCGACGGGGAATTCCCAATAAGTCGATTACTCGGAGCCTTTGCTCCGTTACTGATCTTCGCACACAGCACACGTAAATCCATAAATCCATAAATCAATAGAGCATGCTCTCTCTCTCTCGTTTCCTGGTCGATAACAAGAAATTACAAAGACAATGCATGCACACCTCATGCGCGTAAAAATAGGCCACAGCAGGCGGCAAACTGGGGTTGCCTACTTGGAGGTACACCAAGTAGGTAAAATATACGTCAAGCCGCAGCACCTATGCAGATTGAGGGCTGAGACACATCAAGAGATTGCTGTTTGGAGTGATAGTTGTGCCGATCTTTCAATTGCCAGGAGAACGACGACCTCTTTCTTACCAGAACTCTTACTACGTGCAATTGGATATGTAAAAGTAGGTAGCTAAGTAGGTACCAACTCTGGTACATGTTAGGTTCTTCATTCCTCTACATAATGCAGTACTAGTAGTAGCGTGAAGTGTAGGTCACGCCACACCTATTGTCGAAGTTGGCTGGTTGGGATGCGGGATTGCACGACTTCCATCCCCAATTACTGTGGTCGTTAGATTGGGGAATTCGAGAGTGGCGATTTCTCGTGTGGCCCCCTGGACGTGTGGCCCTGGCCCTGGACGTGTGGCCTACAATACCATCAGCCACAAAGTACGCTAATCCAAGCTATGACATAATATAGTACGGAGTACAGCTTGCAGCGCTGTTTGAAGTTCAAAATTGACCGACTCGTAGCCATCAAGCCATCATTGACAAGAAGCCACCTAGAACAAAAAAAAGGAACGGTACGGTGGCGATGTAATGAATCAGCATGGGGGGTTTTGGGGGATGGCGGGATGGCCAAGTGGTTTGAGGCTTTGCACTATCCCCCACGAATTGAATCTGATCTTTGTTCACTATCAGTTTGCTGGCTGTAGCTGGTCCGGAGAGAGCTTGAGGTCCCCTATTTTACGCCACGCACTACTCGTTACTGCTATCTACATTAAACTGACTCGTCGATAGTCATTGCCCGGTGTTGAAGAAGATACACGATCGCATGGGCATTGGTCAGATCCAGCAACCAGTCGTATATTTTTTTATCTTCATGTTTCTCTAATGATTTTCAATCGTCTCCACATCACAACAGATTGAAATAATGCGGTGGGCGACATGTCGTAACTACATGTACATGTATTCATCTCGCCCGGCCTAGGAGTCCGGCACATGGATGGGATGTCTGGTAAAAGCAGAGAGCTTTCCCATGCGAGCTGTGGTGCAGTCGACGCCACCACCCACCATAAGGATTTTTTTCTTCTCCTTCTTATTTAGCCGAAGCACATCGACATCATAATTGCCCACCTTGACACGGTCCGCCCGCTGCAAGGTCAGGGGCAGGGATCTGGGCACTCTCCCTTGTGTGGAGATGGGAAACCGCCGTCTTTCCTATTTCAATTCCCTGGCAGCACAAGAATCCCATAGCGGCTGATACCGAGAGTTGACCTATCCATTTCATCATTCTTAGTAATTGGGTTTGGCCGCTGGTACTGTTACTGCAGCAATGGCTTTGCGCCACGCGACACGTAGTTTTATGAAGGAGGGGACAAAGAGGCAAAATTCTAAGAGAGTGAGAAACTGCCGTGGTCATTTAGACGGAAGGGAATGCGCTGGGGGCTTACCAGTGAAGACATGCATAGGCAGGGTCAGGTGGAATTTCCTATGCGCGAGTTCTAGACTGGTCCTCGGTCTGTATGCGAACCAAACAGATAATAACAGTTCATGGTGAACATGTTGTGTGCTTTTGTTTCGTGGCCGAGGTTGCGGGCACAGCCGTTTATGGGGGTTCCAGCAGTAGCATTTCTACATATTCCCAACGGCCGGTCTAGATTAGACTGCAAGCTCGGTGTTTTATTGACATAACCAACAACTGCCATATTTCTTTCTTTCTTTCTTTCCTTCCTTCTTTTTCGCCCTACCCAATAATGAATCTCGGGCTCAGCCCCATGTTCAATTCAATTGGTTGCGAGCGTGCGGAAAGACAGTGCGGGATTGCTACTGAACTCTACAGATATTATGGCTTCGCCCTGTTTCACTCGCATATCTGACGCCAAGGGAGATTGACAAGATTCCCCCGGTCGTTGGCCGAGTCCAGAACGTTTGCGGCTAAGTATGCCAGTGTGGCCATTATGCACTGCGGTACATTCCAAGTGGTACTTGCCTACTGTATCGAGTCTCCTCGTGGGACCTTCTGGGACCCCTAGAGGAACATCCTTCCTAGGACAAGGTGCGGTGCGGTGGCGAAAAAGAAGAAGAAAAAACCCATCCCCATTCTTACTGCCCAGCCGAGTCTCAGCGAAGTATTCGCTACACAGATTCCCTTTTCTCCCTCGTCCCCAATTTTGTTCTGATGGTATCCATGAACGCCAATCGGCTACGTTTGCAACCCTGCAAGGGTTTTGAGCATCCTTCCTCCTGTCTTCCCTCTCTATGATCGCCATGTCATGTTGGGCACGTCTTGTGCGAGGACATCGGCACGCCGGAAGGTGGGCGGACTGGCACCTGGACCTACATACATACTTCTGGGCCTACATACCTATTCACTACTGGCCTGTTCCCACAATCGCCTGGCCCTCTTCATCGTCTCATCTCCTGGAGACCCAGCTGACTACATACATGTCTCCATAACCCATGTACGTGTTCTACATGTGTCCGAGACGGCTTTAAGACCCCCAGCCTACCTACCACTCCCGCTTGTTAGCCACCGGCACCGTCGCGACTCGTCATCTTCCTTGCATGTATAAGTCACGCTTCACATCGAGAGAGTCTACGACAAAGGGCAATGATTACCGTTACACCCTATCGACTATCCTTGCTCCCCTTGTCATCTGCAGCCGATAGCCCCAGAAGGCCCTAAATTAGCCACACCACCTACTTCCGTCTTCTATCAGTTTTTATTTTTTATTTTTATCTTTTGATTCTGGTTTCGACGTACAGACTTTCGGGCCAGTCTGCTCCTAGATCTTGAAGCAATCCTCAAGGATTCTTGTCCTCTGCCTTATTTGGTCTGTCATCATTGCAGTGTTCCTGCAGCTCGCCCATCCCGCCTGCACTCAGCCTCACCGGGCCTGCCTATCCTGTCTTCGTGACGTCCTATCAACATTCTCGACACTCTTCAACACGCCGTGTTGGTCGACTCGTACCCTGCTCTTCCCGGCCTCCTGACAACTCTTATACTCATCATATCTTCTGGGATTCGGTCTACTCATCCTCGTTGAAAGGACAGTTCTGCACTGGGATTGGACGTCGCTAAATCGGGATCTCCCTGTTTCCAGTCTCTTTGGGACCTTCGCTTAGAGTCCAGTCTAATACAGCACTAAGTCGCTTGCTGTGGCTCAGTCGTATGTGCTGTGGTGAAGGGTAATCTGCCACTCTTCTAACTTTCATTCAGTGGTGTTGTACTCGTGGCCCTGCTATAGAGACTGCAGCTCAAGAGCTTGACTTAAAGACCAAACCTTCCCAGCACGATATCGCTGCTATAATCACATTGCGCCGGCGCCGCTTCACAATCGCTCAAGCACTACTCTGCTTTTTCTTGTAGCTTTTGCACAGTCCCTTTCATCTGTCATTACACAGCTCCAATGGGTGATGCTCCACCCAATGCGAGCTCGCCCAACGACCTCACTCATCCCGAGGCTCTCAGCGGCACTTTGCAGGGTTCACTATCGACCGAAGACCAGGGAAACCCAAATGGTTCTCATCTAGGACACTCGGCTTTCCAACCTCAACAACAGTTCGACCATTCCCACAATGCATTCTCGGCCCAGTTCGATATGACACAACCGCAAGTCAATGGGCGGGCAGGCCCATACAACATGGGTGCTATAGCGAACGCGCTGCCGCATGTTACTTATCGACCGACCTACAACCAAGGCGCACAGCCGCGTTACAACACTACCGGGCCGCCTTCTGGTGTTGCTCACTCTATTCCCCAAATGGCCCAGTATGGGGGCCATACGGCCGTCAATCCCATTGCCAGCCAACACTATTACATGCATCATCATCATCCCCAAGCCCAGCCGTTTTACAGTCACCAACTCGCGCCCTCGCAGCAGGCGGCACACATGTCTCCCCGGCACAACATGGCTTACTACCCAAACCAACTTATGATGAACCCAGCGCACCAGCAACTTCCAGGAGGCTATTACTACAGTCAACCGGGAGCATTCGCGGGACAAATCCAGGCTGTTCCTGGGCAAATGATGCCCGGGCAGTTTATGGTACCTGCTCCTCGTGGGGCATCCCCTGCTGGACCTCAGGACCAACTAGGGCCAATGCCAGTTCTTGGCCCTACAGAGGGTCTGTCACACAAGGGAAATCTTCGATTGGATAAGATTTGCGACTGACACTTTCTCTAGAAGCATCACGAAACCGTTCCAATGTCGTCCGTGGTCCACCGCGTAAACCACGGCAAAGTGGTTAGTGTATACCCCTGCTGCCCAAGGTGGGATGCTTATCTCATACTAGGAAACGCCATCTGGATTGGGAATTTACCACCGCAGACTGATTTGATGAGTTTGGTATACCATGTGTGCCAAGAAGCAAGTGGCCTGGAGTCACTCTTTCTGATATCCAAGAGTAACTGCGCATTTGCAAACTTCAGAGACGAACAGAGCTGTGTTACGGCACAACAGAAGCTTCACGACTCAAAGTTTCAATCCGTACGACTGGTCAGCAGACTACGCAAGAGCACTGTTGAGGGTACTACAGGCCAATCGGTACCTACCGGTCCTGCTGCCACGTCCCCTCATGTGCAGGTAGCCCCTGTCGAGGTCATAGATGACCAACCGGAGTCCAACGTCGAGCCGCACACCACATCCGATAAAGGGCTCGAGGAGCACAAGGAGGCACCGGTAGTCGATGGTGTGACACTAAAAGACAAATTTTTTATATTGAAGAGCCTCACAGCTGAAGATCTGGAGCTTAGTGTGCGAAACGGAGTTTGGGCTACGCAGTCACACAACGAAGAGGCGCTTAATGAAGCGTATAAGGTCTGCGAAATCATCAGTCTCAACGATAAGACACCCTGCTAACTACTCTACCGCAGTCGGTTGATAATGTTTACTTGGTGTTCTCAGCCAATAAATCCGGAGAGTATTTTGGCTACGCGAGGATGACGTCGCCTATAAACAACGACCCGGCTGCTGCCATCGAATTTGCACCCAAGGCCCAAACGGCCACGGACAACGACCTACCGAAAGCCATTCCTACCGAAGCGACCGAGCACTGCCCACGCGGAAATATCATAGACGACTCAGCCAGGGGAACCATCTTTTGGGAGATTGAGAGAGATGAGGCGGATACAGCAGAAACGGAGTCGGAAGATTCTGCGAGCGGGAACGACGGACAAGACGGCGAGGGAGCTTCCAAGGCCTGGGGAAAGCCGTTCAAACTCGAGTGGTTGTCGTCGTCGAGGTTACCGTTCTACCGCACTCGAGGGCTCCGAAATCCTTGGAATTCCAACAGGGAAGTTAAGATTGCACGCGACGGTACCGAATTGGAACCGTCGGTGGGTCGAAGACTTATTGGCCTGTTCAACCGGGTCCAGTCTCCTGCGCCCATGGCGATGGGGATGCGTCAGGGGATTACCATGGTGGGCGGATATTCGCCACCGATGCAAGCTCCATTTCCCCAATGACGGATCGAAACGGCGGCAGATTACGGCGGTCGCGATCAAGCGGTCGCGATCAAACGGCGTGACGTATTACGATCGAAATGTTGTCTCCAGTGCGAGTGAGTCTCGGTTGCTATGCAGGACTGCTATGCAGGACATAGTCGGCTTAATTGTATACAGAAATCATAGTATGCCGGCGAGACACTCACCATCGTGATTACACTTCTGAGTGTTGTAGTTTCATGCTAGCCCCGCAACGGACCCTCACCTAGGCCTAGAATCGATACTAATCTGCCAACCTGTGGCGGCGACTATGCCTGCTTTCCCTTGCTTTTCGAGTCAAGATGCACCCCATAAGAATTTGACATACAATGTGTACCAGACTCCCCCGGCATGTCACGGTAGCGACAAGGTGAGAGAGGGCTCGTAGAATTGCTTCAAGTGGTTTTTACTCCAAGTCTCCAACAGCTACTCCAAGTATCGGAGTCCATTGTGGAGTAGGACACGATGACGTCTGCCAAGCCTGGTCCGGACGGCAATTGCGCAACCTGGCTATCGGGTTTTGAACATTCCCATGCGAACCGGAGGCAGTCCGAAATTGTGTAGGCGTACTGATAGGCCAGGAGGTAGGCAGTAGTATGTACTACGTGGTATACAGGATGTACGGCATGGCGTTCAACTTCCAATGGTTGATCAGCCAGCACAGCTACTAAGTACGCGTAGTTAACTATATGTGTGACCTCATACATATCACGTGTTTCGCCCAAATTGATATCAGCTTCAACTAATCAATCTTCTCCAGTCATGGACCATGCAAAGGAGATTCTACTACAGTACACGGTGCTGCAACTAGGTTACATGTTGGCTCACCTAGAAGTCAGCGGTCGAACTGTGCGTACAAAGAGAATGTAGTGGTAATGGGTTGAGTATGTTCCTAATGTAGTAGGTTAGGATGTGGCGAAGTGCATACGTGGTAGTCACTGGAAACAAGTCGATGCTTACCTAAGTGAATACTACTACTACTTACTTTACCTAGCTTATTTCGTTTATTGAATTAATCCGGTAATAATCCAGCTTGGGCGCATGCACGGGCCGCATTTACCTCGATATCTGCATAGAGCTCCCTCGTTTACGTAATATACTCTGCCGAATATTCCAGGGGATGCCAGCAGCTTCGAGCAACCACCACCTCTTTCTGGTCGGCGTCGTCGGGCTCATTGTCGCGTGCTTGCTAACCTGCAAACAGGCAACAACCGCACCTTGTAGAACAATCCATACAGCATGTAGCAATTGATAGACTGTTCCAGATTATTCAGGATGGAAGTTCCTTACGACTTTGTGACGATTGAGGAAGCTACTAATCACCAAGATTTCCGTGTATAAATAAGGCAGCCAACTCCGTGATAGCTTCGCATGCTTCTTTCCTCATCAGAACACAACAACAACAACAACAACAGCGAAAAACAGTCCAGGCAATCATATGCGATCTTTTTCAAGAACAGTCCCATCAAAACTTCCTCGCAACATCACTAGAGTCATCTCAAACCCACACACGACACGCAAAATGTCTCTGTTCGGTCCTCGATTCTACTCTGCTCCCGAGCCTAACTTCTCGGGCCTATTCCGTCTGATCGACGACTTTGACAAGTACTCGTCGCAGAACGGCACCGATGGAGCCCGCCTCAGCCGCCACCACATCCCTACCTTCACGCCCAAGTTCGACCTGAAGGAGACGGACTCGGCCTACGAGCTCCACGGCGAGCTGCCCGGCATTGAGAAGAAGAACGTCCACATCGAGTTCACTGACCCGCAGACCATCGTGATCCGCGGCAAAGTTGAACGAACCCACACCGAAGGCAACCCTCCCGCTGGGTTGCTCGAGGGCGACAACCAAATGAGTGGTGCCATCACCGAGGGCGGGGAGAAGAACGGCGCGCAGAAGGATGCTCACCGCAACTCCCACCAGCCCACGGTTGAGGATGAGTCCGAGGCCGGCAAGAAGGACGCACAGTCCACCACCGTCGCCGAGACGGCCAAGTCCGAGCAGCAGCAGCAGCAGCAGCAGAAGCCCTCCGCCCCCAGGGCCAAA
This sequence comes from Apiospora pterosperma, assembly GCA_019976485.1. Taxonomy (NCBI): domain Eukaryota; kingdom Fungi; phylum Ascomycota; class Sordariomycetes; order Amphisphaeriales; family Apiosporaceae; genus Apiospora; species Apiospora pterosperma. The sequence continues at coordinate 1,416,263 of JAFBMP010000009.1, forward strand.
TACTGGGTCTCGGAGCGCAGCGTCGGCGAGTTCTCGCGCACCTTCAACTTCCCCACCCGCGTCGAGACCGACGAGGTCCAGGCCTCGCTCGACAATGGCATCCTGTCCGTGACCATCCCCAAGGCCAGGAAGCACGAGAGCCGACGCATCACGATCAACTAGAAGGAGCTTCCTGCTTCATCAACAGCAGCTCTCTACACTTGTTCACCACCACTCCTTCATCCCACGTTCAGCATCACCACCACCACCCAACCACAGGTCTACTTTTGGTGGGAGATGAACCTCTTCGTCTTTCCATCCGGTACCGCTTCTTACGACATGATGTACACACCTCATGAACCCCTTTTCTTTGATACAATATTGAGACGGTTTTTCACCGGCGTTCTACACATGGCATGGTGTGTCATGGAGCTGGATAAATTGGCGTACGACTTTCCTTCACGAGTTATCGGGGGTGTTTGGTTTTACAGTAGTGGCACACATACACATGGCCTTTCGGCATACACATGGGGCAGGCTGCGGCCTTGATTCATCTAATCACTTGACTTTGTATGATAGGAGATATATAATCAACGACAGAATGAAGTTTTGATCAACCATTACCATTCTAACACGCTCCACGTGCATTGTTTATTGATGGTGACATCCAGTCGATGCAGTCTTTCGTAATGGCACACTTATTCCAATCTCCTGGCAGACGCGATCTAGTAAAGGACTCTAACATCACCCTGTCATTCCCATAGCCTAGTAGAAACGGCAACATCTCTCTTAAACTGGTTTCTACTTTTCTCAGTGAGAGATGGCTATTGTCGACACTAGTTTCATCTCAGGGGCTATGCTGTCATACGTAACCCGCGATATAACGTGGCTATGACCCGTGCAGTCGAGCCTTTCGCGAACTAAAGGCATGAATGATCGCATCTCTCAAATTTTAATTATGATCTTGGATGTATCGAATATTATCTTAGTCCGGACAGAAAAGGAGGCAGATATCCGAGTTGATTTGTCGCTGGCGCACTAATTCCTGGTGGAGAGGGGGATCGGGCACCACCGAATGTAGCACGAACAATTATTCTTGCGGCGCTCGGTGATAGCGAGAAGGGTTTCATGCGATCGAATTAGTCATACCTAGACCTGTAAGCGTTCAGTCGTGAGAATCTGCTCTACTATCTCAGCGCATGCTTGCTCATCGAACATGCAGCCTCCAGTTTCACTTACGTAGGGGGGTATTGGGTATCTCGGAGTAGTGATGGCTCGCTTGCCCGGTGAGTACGAGAGTACGAGAGTCCTGCCTCCGAGTCGACTATGCAGAAGAAGGGATGACTCATGGTCTTGGAAAGAGAGAGAGAGAGAGAGAGAGAGAGAGAGAGTAGCTGGTGCATTTCCTCCTTCACTAGACAGCCGAACTCGTGGGCAAGTGGCCAGTCAGTCCAGTCACCTATCTAAACCCAGCTGTTCAACTGTCATGTACCAGGCCCTCCCCCACCTGGGAGTTGCCCGCTCTCCTCCGGCCCTCACCTATGAATGAACAACTCCTCGCTGGCTCTCCCCCTCCGCGGCGGCTCTGGCGGTGTCATGTGTCCTTTCCCCGCCACCCCTTGAAGCCTCGCTACCGCCTCCTGCTGCTTCTGAGCGGCGACCACCGCCTCCATGAGCTGGCGCTCCGGCATCGGGATGACCTGTGCCCAATCCGCCACGCCGGCGTACGCGCTCAGGTCCTGCACGACGTCCTCTGCCCTCTCCTCTCCGTCCGCGCCCTCTCCGAGCGCTGCCGCGCGCCGCTCGCCGAAGAAGTCGTAGAGGCTGGCGTCCGGCTGCTGCCTTCTCGCCTCGGCCCGCAGGGGCGGCCGGCTCACCAGGCTCTTTCGTCGTCTTCTCCCGTCTCCCTTTTGCTCTCCTCCTCCTCCTTCCTCCTCTGCCTCCGTCACGCTAGACCGGGGACCTGCTTTCACAGCCCCCCCCACTCCTCGGCGCCTCCTCCCCCTTCTTCCTCCCCCCTTGAAATTTGTCAACGCGGCTACACGGTCCATGCGCACCACGGCCATGGGACCGTTGTGCCATGAGACTGGTGTGGGCCGGGGATGGAAGCACTGCGCGCTCGTGGCAATAGCCGCTCGCGCATCGTGGGCCGCCTCCCCCAATAGTCTCATTCGGTTTTCTTCTTGACAGGAGCCGTCCCGACGATCCTGGTCAGAGGACCTAGAGGGTCCAGAACTGTCATTGGGAACACCCGGGGGCGGCGAGTGGTCAGGTCGTAGACGGTGGACTTCCTCCACCGCATCCTCCTCCCCGTGACCGTTTTCTTCTTCCTGTAGAAGGGCGGGATGTAGCAATAGGTCCGTCTTCTCCGCCACCACCCCCTCTAGAGCTGCCCGTAGAACAGGGTGTAACAATACGGATGGTATTGCGCCAACGCTTTTGGCGGCGACTTGGTTCTGCTGCGGCGGCGCCATGGTCGAGAGATGGGATATTATTATGATTGTTTCCCCTTCTGGGCGGCTACCAATGATTCCAAGAACGAGCCACAGGCTTTCCTTGGCTGTTAGCACTACGAAGAAGAAGAAAACGGTTGCAAATAGTCTTGACTAGAGCGTGCTCCAAAAGCCAAGCATTCCCAAGCCATATCTACCTGGTTAGGCCTCGCTGAATTTATATGGCAGAGATAACTCCCGACTCATTTTATGTGCTCATCTTGTGTATTGTTCTCTGTGTAATCGCGGAGCTAACAGGGAGAATGTGGACAAAGAGGGATTGTGCCTCGAAGATCTGATTGACACAAGTCCATTCAGCTATGATGCTTTGTCTTATGATGTTAACCCCTCAAGGTCTTGATACTACACTCTTCACCCGACGTTGCTATCGCAGCAACAAAGCCGTAATCATGCCAACCTAACACCATGCTTTCGCAAACTGCCTCTCGTTGCCAACTCGTCAACTCTCCTATCATTTGCTCGCACATTAGGAGTTGGGGTATTGCGTGGCACCATCTCCGCGGCTCGACATACGCTATTCGTAACAAAAATAAAATCAAAAAAATTAAACACCAGCAACCTAGCCCAGTCGGTTCCGAGACAACTTCTCTTTCAGAATTTCGACACGCACCCCATCATCTGAAATATCCTGCGTCACTCCTGCGTCACTCTTGCATCCCTAGAAATAGCCACCAACATTCTTTTAAATCATGTAGGCAAATGCAGCGACAGCCAGGGCGGCGGCACCGTTACCGAGGTAAGAGGCCAGGACGAGGGATGAGCCAGCGCTCTTGTCAGCCTGTGTTGTAGTCGCGGGCGTCTGGGTCGAGGCAGGCGTGGAACCGCTGGTAGAGGCAGGGCTAGCACTGCTGGTGCTGCTAGCAGATCCAGACGATTCCTTCTTCGAGGGGTCCTTGCTGCCACAGTTGTCCTTGATGGTGGAGGTGCAGTTGTCCTGTCCTTGCTTGTTTCCGACGTTGGCGAGATTGCATTCCGAGTAGGCCTCGTTGCAAGTGAACTATGGAGGGTAACCCGGAGTCAGCATGATTACATGGCGCACAAGACAAGTTTGGAAGATTGCATACCGACTCGATTGTGCCGGTATATTCACTAAGCTGGGGATCCTCGCCGCTGCTGCAGGTGCAGTCGTAATCCAGAGTTTGCTGTGCAGGGAATTAGTTTGGCAGTTCATGGCGAGGATTTAGCAACACGTACGAAGTCGCAGGTGTTTGATGAAGCCGGGCTGCAGAGTTGATCGCAGGCATTGAGCTGGGCCTGGCACCAGCTGGCTGCGCACGGAGATGTGTTAGTTTGTAGCTAATTTAGAATCGCGAGCCGCGGCGGGAACAAAACCTACATCGCGTGGCAACTGTAACTTGATTAATATCAATGGTCCAGTTGGAAGTGGTCGCAGAGACGACAGTCAGCGCGGAGAGCGCGACGGCGGCGATGTTGTGGGCGAACATGGTGCCGAGAAGTGGGTTGGTTGGACGGTGTTGAGGTGAGAGTGGACTGCAAATACGAGTAAAGACTATGTTAACCTCAGAGTCGCCAATCTCCTGAACAAACTGGCAATGATGATGTTTTCTTGGAGTATCATGTAATTGGGGGGAAGAATGTCGAGTGACGGTTATGACGGAGTGACGGACTGACTGACTGTTTGAGACTTGTTCGATGATTAGGATGAGGATGCTGGGCCGGCCCTCTCCACTTCTCTGGGAAGGAGGAATTGACTTTGGAAAGACGATGGATGGTAAGGGTGGTGATGGATAGGTAAGGATCTGGGTCGGATACAATTACTCAGGAAGGCGCAAATGCTAATAAGAAGTAACCAGAACGGAGGAGAAGGGGAAGCTGGAAGGGCCGGGAGGGTGGTTGGATTAAAAAGCGAAGGCGCTCTCACACACACACATAGCGAGTGAGGACGAGGATGAGACCCGAGATGGGGAAGTTGGAGCTGCTGTCACGATCGTTGACTAGGATTAGGCATGGATGCTTGGAGCAATACGCCCTAAACCGTGCTAGCGATACAAGGGTAGACCCATGCCCTCACCCACGTACATGATTACATGTCGCCCACGACAGAAGTGGCTGGAGGCCGAGGGGAGCTTTGCAGATAAAAGTTAGAATGCCAAGAACACGAGGTTCCTGGCAGGGACACCATCGAACTGCCCAATCGAATCTCGTGCTGGGCTGCAGGGAGCTGCTCTTCCTTGGCGTGCTTTTTCTCAAGGTTCTCTGTCTGTGGCGCGCAGGCTCCTTGCTCAGAAACTGGTTCAAACAACACGGCACGTTTGGACCGACCTCGAAAGCTCGCGCAACGCTTGCGACCAATAGCGTGTGGATGGTGCTTTCCAGTGATTGCCGACTTTCCCATCTCATCAAACGGCACATCGTTGATCGTTGCTTGTTTCAAGCACTTGTTTAAAGAGAACGCCGCCTGGGATTACATAACGACAGTCAGATAAGTATCCGTAGTACGTCGACAACTATGCAACGTCGGGGCTATCGGCGGCTGCGGGAGGTCATGCGGACGACGACTGCACTACACTTCAACACTCACTCCAAACACGAACGCCAAGGTTTTATGGCCTCACCATGTCGCATATGCCGCATGAGCCGATAAGGCCGTAGTCGCCTCTTGCGCTTCAAGAAGGTTTACACCTCTGCAACTCAAGTACGTGTTATCTGTCTCATTCCAGGTTGCTACTGCTACTACTTACTACCTTTGGGTATCATAACTACCTCGGTCTCGCCCGTACCCAATGGTACATCAATTTCCCTTGGGGTCCACGCCTCATTTCAACGGTCGGCTGGGCCGGCAACGATCTGGTAGTAGTAGATATTTTCACGATCCCCAATTGTGGGCATATCGGCCTGGGTGCTATCTCACCAGCCACAATCCATCAATAACCCACCTGTCTCGCCGTCACCAAGGTGAGTTAGTGCCTCGTGTGCCTGATCTACGTACTTACTTGGTAGTACGGCCTTTGGGTTGGGGGGGCTATTCAGTCCCGGCGGTAAAGCACCACCACCCACCCCCCATGCTCCTCGTCTTTCAACCTGCGACTCTTTCTCACGCATCTGAAACACGATGCGACCCTTTTGCTTTTGCCTATGCCCGCCCGTGTTTTTGTCATGTTCTGCATCGCCTTGTCTCTTGTTTTCTCTGTCGGCCCTGCTGAGGGAGGGTCTCCAAATAGTGGGCATGTTGAGATACATGATTGGTCCCATACAAGCATCATTGACGGTATCTATCTAGCCCCTAGCTCTCTCCCAGCTTGCAGCTCGAAAAGCCTCTGCCGAACGCCCGCGTGAACGGACCAGACGAAGATAGCCCAAGTGGACCGTCTGACGTCTGCGAGGACGAAGCAGCACGCACACCAGAGCGCCATGAGCTGTTGACCTCTCTCGGAGTCATTCTGGAGAGTGGCAAATCGACGCGGCATTGCCGCCCCTACTAGCTGCAAGGGCTGTTCAAGTTTTCAACCCATTTCGGCCATGTCTTGATCCCTTGGGTGAGCGGATTTTATTATATTGCGGTCAATTTATCGACCACCTTCTGTGGCACGTGGGGTGTGACCCGGGTGTATCCAGGCCAACCTTGCCTGCCTAGGAACAACCAGGATAACAAAACTGTATGCTGAGGCTTGTCTTACCTTCTTCAGCTGCTCCGTACACTCATTACCGATCTCCGGCGACATACAAATAAACTGGAAACTTCCCTTTCTCTTCTTTCCCCTTTCTTGCGTGTTTGTTTGTTTGTTGAGATGAGTCGATAACTCGATGACTCGCCCCTTGGTTAGCGCAGGTAAACCAAACACCCGAGCGAAGCAATTCCAGTCCTATGATTAAAGAGATGAAGTATGGATAAATATCATTCGCGTTGGATATTGAGTTGTGCCAAGGCCCCCCATCGAGATGGCTCCCGTTGTGAGGCATTCATTGACCAGTACCTGCTCGAACTAATATGGGGTGGGTTGGCGGGGAATGATTTCCCAATCGAATCTTCTGGCGCCGCCGTTCCGTTCCAATGCCAGTCCTAAGCTTGGTGGAATATCCAACTGTACTCAGCCATCGGAGAGAGGTTTGCCGCAACATGTGGTCCTCGGCCAATTGTGGGCCAATACAATAATACCCTGGTTGATTGGGCACAAGGGGGGCAGTTACTTGTCCTTCCCATATAGCTTGACCCCCTATTCTCCTCCGGTCTATGGGGTCGTCCGTCCCTCCCAGGGAGCTCTCAAATAACCCCGATTGGAGGATTCTGTTGACCGATTCTCCGTCCAGAACCGCCCGCCCGGCGTAGTCTCCTCAAGCCATCCATCCATATCTTGGGACCAGACGCCAGCTCACCCCGTCTGCCCAGATACATTCTGCCCGTTGGTGCCGTCATGATGCTCTCCAAGGCTCTTTTGGCTATTTGCGCACCTGCTGCGTCATTGGCGCTTACTTACAAAGGGGTGGACTGGTCGTCGGTGGCTGTCGAGGAAAAGGCTGGCATCCAGTACAAGACGAGCAACGGCGTTGCGCAGCCGCTCGAGAAGATACTGGCTGCTAGTGGTGTCAATATCGTGAGGCAGCGTGTTTGGGTCAATCCTGGCGACGGCAACTACAATCTCGACTACAATGTAGCGCTGGCCAAGCGTGCCCGGGCCGCAGGAATGGAGATCTATATCGATCTGCACTTCAGCGATACGTGGGCGGATCCGGCTCACCAGAAGATCCCCGCCGGCTGGCCAACCGATGTTGACAATCTCTCTTGGCGGGTCTACAACTATACGCTCGACGTGAGCAATCAGTTCGCGGCTGCAGGTATCACGCCTAAGATCATGTCCATCGGCAACGAGATCACAGCGGGAATGCTCTTTTCCACCGGAAGCACTTCCAACTTCTACAACCTGGCCCGGATTCTCCATTCTGCGTCGTCGGGAATCAAGGACAGCCAATTGTCCACCAAACCCCGCATCATGATCCACTTGGACAACGGATGGAATTGGGATACCCAGAAATGGTGGTATGACAATGTGCTGAAGCAGGGCCCCTTGGTGACTTCCGATTTTGACATGATGGGGGTCTCGTATTATCCCTTCTAGTAAGTCTGCTACCGTGAACCCGTGGGCTTTGTCTCAGCCATCGTGCAGGGCTCTAAGCCCAGGCCGACATCACGCTTACACCCCCGATTCAGTAACTCGGCTGCCACGCTGGCAAGTCTCAAGTCCAGCTTGGCTAACATGGCCAACACGTGGGGCAAGGAGATGGTTGTCGCGGAAACGAACTGGCCCACGTCCTGCCCTTCGCCCAAATACGCTTTCCCCAGCGATTTGAAGAGCATTCCGTTCTCTGCTGCTGGCCAGGCGACCTTCGTCCAACAGGTCGCCGCTGCGGTCTCGGGAGTCAAAAATGGAGTCGGACTCTTTTACTGGGAACCGGCATGGGTGGACAATGCTGGTCTCGGCTCCTCGTGTGCTTCAAATACCATGTTTGCCTGGCCGGGTACGGCACTCTCGAGCCTGTCCGTCTTCTCGACTATTTAGCTGGCAATAACATGCAATGATAACGTGGCAAGATCAACGCCCGCCCCGTCGCATTTGCACACTGCAAACAGCCTGTGCCACTGCCTGGTATGATCTTTGTTCTTGCTTCGAGTGTACGGCTTTGTTCAAAATCGTTCGGCCGGATAGGCCTATGGCGGTCAATTGTCTCACTCGCCAAAGAGGGCTGTCGTCACTAGAGTAACTTGTAGAATTCCAACGGCCAACATTTGCCGCTTTTCTCCAGGACAATGGAGGAAGCCCCTTTCTTGGTATGGCCATTAGCAGAGAGACCTTTGACTTCTGCCGTGTGTATGGTGTCAATGGCCTCGGCCCATGCAATGACTTCTAATTATGCAACTCTACTCTATGCGATCAGCCAAAGAGCGCCGATCCATGTTTGCTAGGAACCCCGTTGATATTTCGTTTATCACGCAACCAGAAACTCTCCCGGTGGACGCATACCCCTGACGATGCCTGGCATCGGTAGTCTGCTCAGGCCGACCATGAATATACGATCTGCAACCGCAGCAGCTGCGTCTACCTCGCCGTGGCCGATGCCGCACACGACCCCGCCTCCGCGGGTGTTGCTGGCTTCGGTCGCCGAATCTTTCGCCATGGGAATAGACACTTGCGGCTTCACTTCAGAGAGCACATGTAAGTGAGACCAGGAGCCATGGCTAGTCTGGCCGTCGGTTTGCCAGCTAACGCCTCTCTTACCAGTGACATGCTCCGCTGGATACTGCACCAACATAGGAGATCACCGCGGCTGCTGCACTGGTGCGCCCGCAGACTGCAGCGCGAGTATTTGGACAACCTGCCAGGGCTATACGGAAGGCGCCGTCGGATACTGTGGTGCGCATACGCTGTGCTGGTAAGTTATGCCTGCCTACCACCGGATGGAGCCTCGAGCCGAGGAGCGAGACTGACTGATCTGTTGCAACTTGTTCTAGTAGCGCGGCCGCATTACCGGCATGCGTGACATATTACTTCACCACGGAGCAGGATCCGGGCGTCACCTTCACGAATGTAGGATGCGGCACCAGCTCGATGTTTGGCCAGATGTACCCGTTCCCCCTGAACTAATGCCGACGACCTCGGCCGAGGGCCCCTCGACAGCCTTGACGGTAGATCCGATTGAGACACCAGAAAGCAGCCCCGACAAGGCACAGTCGAGCCCCACAGGCGCCATTGTAGGTGCCATCGTCAGCGGCGTTCTCCTCATCGTGTTAGCCACATTGGCCTTCGTCCTCTTGGCCAAGCGACGGCGACGGCAGCGGCAGCGACAGCAGCAGCAGAAGCCAATCACGAAAGAGCTCATTTCGAGCCCGACGGACCCGACGGCGCCCAAAAGGGGCGCCAACCTGCGCGCGCGCCTCCGTCTATCCACGATCCCCGAGCAGAGCAGCCCGCTGCCCGCGTCGCCGATGCTCTCGCGCTACAAGTCGGCGCGCCGCAGCTACGGGCCCGACTGGCCGCTCGGGTCCGCCGACCCGCTCGAGTCGCACCCTGTCGGCGCCCCGGGCGCCGTGGACCTCGAGAGGCGCCTCAGCGACCCGCGCGGCAGCCCTGTCCCGCACCTGCAGATCCCCGCGCTCCCCGCGACGCGCCTCGCGCCCGCCCCGCCCCCCAAGTCTCCCGCCGGCGGCGCGGCGGCGTCGCCCGCCCCGTGGTCGTCACCGCTGCAACCCCAGAGGCGGCACACGCCGACTTCTTCCTCGGCGGGCTTGCTCCAGTCGCCCCGCCTGAGCTACGTGCCCGTGTCACCCATCGACATGGCCTTCAATGCCGAGGTCGAGAGGCGCGTGGGCGTTATTGACGGGGCTGCTCCTTCCCCCGCTGCCGCCGCCGCCGCCATCGCAGAGAGCAGCAGCAGCAGCAGCAGCCGTAGTAGCTCGAACCCGCAAAGGAGCAGCAATATCCGGATCTCGACGAAGCCCCCGAGCAGCGGTTATCAAGACGTGACTGTTTCGCCCATCGAGAAGAGCCCTGGAGGAGGTGGTGATGATGCGAAGGAGCCGAAGAGGCTCAGTCTAGTGTCGGCGCCGAGCCCTCGGGTCTCCCTGACTGTCAACGCGGCGGATGATCTGGTGAGCCCCGTCTCACCCGACGATAATGAGGGGCCGGATGCGGAGGCTAGGGAAGAAGGAGGAATTGACTCGGGGAGGGTGAGTCCTGCTACTGTCAGTCCGATGGAGAGCAGGAGGGGAAGTTTGGACGAGCGATGAGGTTTCAGTTCATTATCACGACACATTGGGTCGCACACATCATATGGTGGTGTTTGGACTTATTCGATGGATGTTATGCTACAGGACTTTCGTCATGTTGTACAGAGAGTGAAATAATACTATCGGCGTTCGGGGAGTCTTAAATGCGGGACAAAAAGAAGAAGAAGAAGAAGAACCACCACATGTCTAGACCAGTTTAATTACAAGCTTACATGAGAAAGATTCTCAATAGAAAGACTGAAATGTCCGTGACAGTTGAACGATCATGGTGCACAGAAACGTAGGCAGTACACGACTCACATGCATGATGAAAAGGAGAGGCCTGGTGGGTGATACTGCCTTTCAAGCCCCCACAGCAGCAGACATGGCCGCCACGTTCTGGACATCTTTGACCAGGGTCTCGACCCTCGCCGCGTCGCCCTTACTGCGACCGCGGCTCTCGTCCCCGGCATGCTCCCGGTTCCAGTCGAGCACCTGCTGGCAGACCCCCTCGAGCGTCGTGCAGACGCCGCGGTAGCCCAGCCCGCCCGCGGCGACGGGTCTCTGGGCCGCGGCGTCGGTGGCCGGCGTGTGCGTCGACACGGAGAAGATGGCGGGCTGCAGCATCGCCAGCTGGCCCCGGGGCCGCAGCCACCCCAGGCCCGGGAGGCGCCGGGACAGCGTGTCGCAGAGCTCGACGGCGTAGGCGGCGAGCAGCAGGAGCACGGGCTGCAGGAACTGGACCCGGCAGGGGGTGGCGGCGAGGGTCGTGCAGACGTTGTAGATGTCGAGGAAGGAGGGCGGCGGGTTGGGGTCGGTGATGACGAAGGGCCGGCCCGCGCAGCCGGGCATCGTCGTCGTCGTCGTCGTCGTCGTCTTCTCGGCGCCGGCGCCTTGGCCGTCGAGCAGCGCCGCCTCGAACAGGAGGTGGCCGATGGACACGTGGCTCGCGTGCACGAGGTTCTGGATGATGTTGGGGGTCCAGCTGGGGAACGTGCCGGAGCGCAGGCACAGCCCGACGAACTGGTCGCCGACGCTGCTGCCGTAGATGCCGTTGGCGGGGCGGATGGCGCCGGTGCGGAACGCGGCCGAGTTGGCGCCGCAGACGAGGCGCTCGGCCGCCGCCTTGGCGCGCGCGTAGTTGCCGAAGTACTCGCCGTGCGGCCGCAGCGGCCGCTCGAAGTCGGCCTCGTCCAGCACCTGCCAGTAGCCGCGCGGCCACCGCCGCCACGGCCAGTACGAGAGGTACCCGACGGGCCGCACCGCCGTCGACGCCGACGACGTCGCGACGAGGACCGAGGCCCCCGCCCCGCGCGCCGCCTCCAGCACGTTGCGCGTCCCCCCACGTTGACGCGCGCCACGCGCTCGTACGTCGCCTCGGACCGCTCGTTGGGCACGATCAGGGCCGCCGTGTGGAACACGGTGAGACCCCCATCCTGGCCGGCGCTGCTGCTGTTGCTACTACTAGTAGTAGGCCACGGCTTGGCGAACGCCGCCTCCACGGACGCGGCGTCGGTGATGTCGGCCTGCACGAAGTCGACGCGGCTCGCGGGCCCGCTGAGCATGTCCGGGCGGGCGGGGGCGCGGAAGTCGACGTTGCGGACGGACTCGGGGGGGCTGGCCGCGCTCGAGCAGGTGCAGGATGAGCTGGCCGCCGACGCCGCCGGAGCCGCCGACGACGACGTAGCGGCGGCCCAGCCTGGGGGGCGGCAGGTGCTCGGCCCAGCGCAGGGGCTCCCGCTCGAGGCGGGCGTAGGTCGCCCGGATCTCCTGCTCGGCCCAGCGGTGCGGCGAGAGGGCCAGCACCTCGGGCGGCGTCGCGGTCAGGGCGCGGTTCAGCCTCCAGAAGTAGAGCACGGCCAGCACGACGACGGCTGCGGCTGCGGTCGCGAGAGGGTGGGGGGCCTGTAGCCACGCCATGTCCATTCAGGGCCTACGGGTTGAAATGCGAGTGAGAATGAGATGGGAAGTCGGGAGGTCAAGATGGGGGCTCACATCAAAGACATGCCTGGTTGCGTTCTTATTGGCGGTGTGGGCATCAATCGGGATCGGACAAGACTGCCAACCTAGCGTCGGGTCGTTGGTCAAAGCCCCCTGTATTAATTAATTAATTAGTTAAATAAGACGACTAGTAAAGAGAGGCAACTCTGTAGCGTTTATTAATTACACCTTTCCTTTAACTATCCTAATGTCTAGCTTCCCATCATACTTTTTCTTCTCTACTTACTTATACTAGTCGCGGGGTTTTCTCTTTCTTTCTATATCGTGAGTATTATCTACATAGCCACCATGTCGGCAACGTCCTCCAGCCGCTTAACCTTGCCCTCCGACAGTACGGCAACCATATCCTTACCGGGCCGCATGTTTGTAGTCGCTCCGCTCATCCTATGCGTGATGGCGATAACGGTGTGCCCCTTCTCCGAGAAGTCTCGCTGGATCATGTCCCGCATGGCTGACTCGGTCTCCGGATCCAGTGATGACGTGGCCTCGTCGAGTAGGAGGACCGGCATGATGTGCGGTCGATTCCGTGTCGCATCCGCCAGGCTGCGCGGGGGATTAAGTGCTACGAGTCGTAACACGGCGCGTGCCAGTGCAAACAGCTGCAGCTGCCCAGTGGACATCTGCGGCAAGTCGGCCATGCACTTGTCCAGGATACGAACGGCGCCGGAGGAAGACTCCGCAGAGCTGTTCGAGGTGAAATGAGCCCACAGGCCTGATCTCTGCAGAGATGCAACGATGCTTTCGTCTGGGACCGATTCAGAAGGCTGTGCGAAAGGACAGGTTAGTATAATTCCTCCAGAGCAGGACTTTTAGGCAAGGAGGAGAAAGAGAAAAGGAGAACACTTACATCGAGGTTGAATCGGAGACTGGCTTGCCCCAGGACAAATGCATCCTGCGCGATAGTGATGAAGCACCGCTGCCTGATCAAAGAACGGGGGACCAGACTCAAATCGATCCCGTCTACTTTGATGGTCCCTGACTGCGGGTCCAAGAGGCGCAGGAGGGTGAGTAGTAGCGTGCTCTTGCCGCTGGGGGTCCGGAGAGCATGTCAGCTGCGTGCCAGTAGAGACGTTGCGTAGGATCTCGGAGACTACCTACCTGCCAGTACGGCCACAGACCACGAGCTGCTGGCCTGCCGAGATCTTGAAGGTGACGTTCTGTAGGGCCGGGGCCCTCGGACTGGGAAGGGAAGTTGTTAGTCGGGGAGACGGATGTGGGGAGGAGCCTCGCGCCTTACTCGTATCCAACTGTGACATCGTCAAATTCGACGGCGCCCGATGACGGCCATGTCTCCACGGGACTGTAGGATTCGCAAGGCTTGTCTTCTCTAGGCGTCTCCGCCGCCAGATTCTTCAGGCGAGAGCTGCTGGACGATTAGCATGAATGCCGGGCAGAGCCTACAGGACTATACGTACATGGCGCCTAGGGATAGCTCCATGTTGGTCCAAGACGTGACAAGGCCCAGTAGAGTCGTGTTTGCGACCAGGACGAGATTCAGCGCCATGCCAATCTGTCCAGCCGTGGTCGTTCCCTTCATCAGAACAGCAAGAGCAATGAAGCCGGTGGCGATTGCGGCAACCAGGAGGTCGAGAACCAACCCGAGCCACTGTTGCAGGCAGAAGAGTATATAGGCCGGCTGTTGGGATTTGTCCAAGCAGCTGATGTTGACATCTTCAACTTGTTTCTCCCAGGAGAAAGCGCGAATCGTGGTGATTCCTTCGACCTTTTTCACGCAATCGTGAGACAGGGGCCAATATGGCGGTGAGGGAAGAGAGCATACCGACTCCAAGAAGCTAGAATAGACAGCAGACTGCGATTCGAGGTCAAGCAATCTAAGTTGTCGCGATGTCCGCAGATAGACTCTTTGTACCAGATACACAACCGCTACGCACAGGGGCAGGGTGAGTGCCAAGAGCTTCTGGGCACTGAGCAGAAAGGCCGTCTGCGCGAGGAGCTTGAAGACCTCTGTAGAAATCAGCAGAGTGTTTTGAAATGGTGGACTGGTGCTTACGATTTGAAATGGATAGAATGGCCGGAGGCAGCTGTTTATCGACCAGCTGCATATCTTGACTGAATCTGTTATTGGTCAGCATCTTGGCTGAGTTTTAGTCAAATGCCATGGCCAAGATCAGATACGAACCGGTTGAGGATAACGCCCGTGTCGGTCTTAGAAAAGTATACAAGGGGGGCGCTAAGGCGGGTGAGCAAAACCATAGAATGCGATAACCAAGCTGGCGAGTGAGCACCTACCCAATGATGGTCGATATGAGGCGCCGGTGTAGCTCCGCTCCGGACTCGGGTGCAATGAGGATGTGCGTAGACCTTCTCCAGGTTAAGCAGGGCCAGGCAGAGGAGAGGCGAACGGGTGGACTACTACTCACCACATGGAGCCATTCGTAGACACCCACGCCATCAGAGATGCGACGAGATAGCCTCCGACGTAAAACATGGTTTGAGAGGGAGGCGCTTCCGTCCACCTTTGCAGCCAGTACTGCGGGAATGTGACGAAGAAGGAATACGTCGATGTGCAAGCTAGAAGGATGGCGAAGTTCCGGAAACGAATCACTTGGATGTAGTAGCCTAGGGGAAAAGAAAACGTCAGTCATGAACCGTGGGAAGCCTGCTTGACACGCACCGTAGAGGGACATGTCCCCTGTCGCTCTACTCAGGTCAGAAATGGCTTCGGCAACCTTCAGTTCCTTGCTCTGTAGAGTCTTGTCTACCTGGTGCTCTTTCTCCACGCCGTTGTTGTATGTCTCGTCAATATTGAATTTGAGGACTTGCTCCGGGGTGTGTGCCAAATCAGCCAGCGTCCCTTGATACCTCACGGAGCCACCGCCAAGAAGAACGATCCTATCGGCTAGATGAAAATATGAAGCTGCAATCATGTTAGAGCCTAAAAGCAAGTTCCATGGTCAATCTGATCTCCTGGCTTACCTGAAGTGCCTACAAGGAACACCGTAGTTCCCGTCTTCCGGAAGAGGCCATGGGGGCCGAGAAGGTTCTCAACAACACGGCTTTCTGTCTTGCCATCAAGCGCACTGAAGCTATCGTCCAAGACCACGATCTCGCAACAAGCATATACAGCACGAGCAAGCGCCTACCATCCGGTGGTGAGTAAAGGCAGTCATGAATGCGGCTTCCAGCTGAGAGATGCTGAGAGGGAGAATGGACATGGGTACGTACCACGCGTTGTCGCTGTCCTCCGGAAAGGTTCAGGCCCCTGCTTCCTATCATAGTTTCATGTCCGTTAGGAAGCGTTGAGATGTCTTTATCGAGGCAGCATAGACCAACGACTTGCTCGTACCAACTTGGCTTATCAGGCAAATGCCCACATATTGCTGACTTGAGTGTCCCACTGGGTAGCCAGGGGGTCTGTTCACTGTAAGCTATCCGTTTCGAGGATACTGATATGATTCCGCCCGAGATGGGGATCTCGCCAATAATCGCTTTGGCCAGACTCGTTTTTCCGCTTCCTGTTGGTCCCGAGCAGATAACTATTGACCCTACGTTCACAGAAAGGCTGATATCGGTGAGTATGGGGGGAGTTGCAGGAGTAGGCCGGATATCTACATGGTCGATGCAAATCGAAATAGATTCTGGGGAGGCAATGTCGTCCATCACCTTCAAGACTTGTCTTTGATCCTGCCGAGCGGGCTGCAAGAGAAACAGCTGGATCCTCTCAAAAGCAGCCAGCGAACCGATGGCTTGGGGTACAATCGACATGATCATATTGGCAGGGTGAGTCACCAAACCGAGTAGTGCCGTGGTCGTGAACGCCGTCTCTGTATCGAGTACAGTGCCTCTCATTTTGGCCAGAAGGGCGAAGAGGACAAACGTCACGACCGGAGAAAATATCCCTAGTGCATTCGCTTCGAGGGTCAGAGAAGAGGAGGTAAAGCAGGCGTCGCACGGAAAAACATACCGCTTGCGTTGTATGCAACCATCATCCACCGTACCTTGTTGGCCATGCCGAGCTCCTGGAGTCTCAAGCTGTGTACCATAGATTCCGTGTACGTCGTGACCCCCAGCATCTTCAAGGATTTGATTGAGTTGAGCATCGAGGTTGTCATGGCGAGGCGCTTTTGAGTGGCTTCGTTCCAGGCCTTCTGCTTGCTCTGGAGATTCTTAGCTAAATAGCGGCTCATTCTTGAGCAGACTGTAATGCAGATTAGCCACCGTTTTCAAGGACGAGTGCCTCGGTCCTCTTTGATACCTACAGAAGATGATGATAAGCGGAACTGGGCAGATCCAGCCTACCTCCCTGCTCAGCATCGCAATACCCAGCATCACCTCAATGATTTGGGCCCAAGTCTCATGGAAGAACCTGGCACTTTGGCAAAGACCGTCGGTATCCGTGCTTATCAAGGTCACGGCTCTCGCATCGTCGGCACCGCTAAACTGCTGATCTAATGACTTGCGGTTGATGAGGCCAACCACGGCACCTCGTACCATGGCCTGGAGTCGGTTAAGACGGTGCTGATACCTTGCCTTGGAGATCTGTGTGAAAGCATGCGGTTTAGTGACCAAAGGCGCAAGAGGTGACTCAAATGAGAACTCACCGCCAAGCCGACGTAGACGACGACAGCCATTATAATCACGGAGTAGCCTGCTTGAGAAGAACTATCGTCGACCGATGCGCTCAGGTAGCGCACGGCACTGCTGATGAGAAGCGGCTGGGCATACCGGAAGACGATGAGGCAGAGGCGAGGGACAATAGGCGCGAGGAAATGCGGCAGCATGCTTGCGACCAGAACTTTCGGCAGTGTCAGTTTGGTCTCCGGCTTATCTGCACGATTGTTAGACTCCCCGGACGACAAAACATGAGTTGTAGGTTGCAACCCCGGGCCTCTAACCTCTCTGATCCCAGGCTCGCAAGGCCTGATGCCGCAGCGTTCGCGACGCAAGCTTATGGTCCAGTGGCGGGAGGCTTTCCTCAGTGAGGATATCCGTTCGTCCTTGAGCCAGAACGGAGTTAATCCACCAGAAGAAAGTCCTGTTCAAGACACCTGCCAGTTGTTCCGGGGCCCATCTGCGCTCGGTGTTTTTCAAGATCTGTTCCTTTCCCCGACTTTCGGCCATGAGCAGGCCAAGCTTGACACAGATGTTCGCTGTGGCGGGTAGAAGTCCTGGCCAAGTAAGCGGCACAGTCGCATTCTGCAAGACCCGCTCCCCCAACGCAGTGGCATCGCATGCTAAAGACGCCAGTAGATAGGTGACTGCAAGATCTGATGGACGAATAGACCGCTTGTGCTCCAACAGAAGCAATGGAACGAGACCAACGCACGCAATGAAGGATAGGATGGCCGACAAAGCCGAAATAGAAGCTGGAAAAGGGCGAGATAGTGTGGCAGTGATAAGAATGAATCGAATAGCTGCTAGCAGTACGGCGAGGAACTATCTCCGAGGTTTAGTCGGTGTTACACACACTGAGCCGTGAGTTGACTCGCTGTTATTACGTACTTGTTTGATATAGGAGTGGCGATGCCGCGGTACGACTTTGACTGTCTCTCTGCGGAGCGTCCAAAGACGGAGTGGGAGTAGCAATAAAAACAAGGTGGAAGAAAGAGCGTCCAACAGAGAGACGGTGAGGCGCATGATGGGCTCAGGATCGATGAGTGAATGAGATGGAACAATGTAGCGTTTGAAGGACTATTCTCCGATTGAAGTCGAACCACGTTATGGATAATATTGTCAGAAAGCCAGAAGATCAGTACGCCGTCCAACCAATGTCATATGCTTGACCACTGTGATATAAAGCTTATCTGTTAGGGAGTCTGGGTCAGGGTAGGAATGAGAGTAACCCCTGCCGCCGCGACGTGTATGTTGTATGCGGTCGATAAGGGTGGATACACTAACGGGTCGCCGGGAACTGTCCGTGAACCACTATTACGGATTTATCCTATTCCCGTTGACTCCCCTTGGCTAGTGAAAACTATAATAAAGTTGGGGGGCGGCGCAGCAACCACCCACTACCCTGTATTATAGTGGGTCGAGGACGAATATAGCTAGCCATATTGTTAGGGTGGGGCCGTGTATTCTAACCCGGCTTAGGCACAGGGCCCGACTGGATGATAGGGGGGCCGAATGTCAGAGTCTGTAGGACCTGGTCTGTAGGGTCGGTATGTAATCAGCGGCCATTGCCTGCCTTGCAATGAGACAGCAATGTCTCAAGGAAACGTATGCAGGCGTGCGGCACGGTGCAGTGCCTGACTGCTACATTACCGCCCATCTCAACTCGTGCCAGTGAGAGGGTTATTAAGTTAAAACATGGTGGGAGGAAGAAGGTCAAAGTGACCGTGCAACTCGTCCGCTCTCATTTTCACGGCCATTGCAATGCACGAAGAATTAGAGGAACTCTGGAGAGAAAAACGTAAATTCCAGAACCGTAACGCGCAACGACGCTTCCGTGAGTACAATGAGTCATACTGTTTGCTCTTCGAGGCTAGCATCATACTCAGACCTTCACAACAACAGGCAACAGAAAGAAAGGAATTGATGCATTCTGTCAGTATCAATCTCAAGTCGAGCAGGCAGACGACTGTTCCAGCAGAGTCAGCTCCGGACATACGTGGAATCTACCAAGCACAGAGCCTGTCCCGTTACAGCTGGACTTCCAGAGCTCTCCCAACGACTCCGAGTTTAGCTACGCGCCCTCTGCCTTCACTTGCGGAGATACCTTACCTGACGGCTGGGGGACATTCGCCTGGGACGATTGGCAACCATGTCCGTCTACTTTGTCATCTCTGAGTGAAGACAATTTGGCTGCAGACCATCGATTCCGCCAGGTGCTGCTCCATTCTGCCGGCCTCACGCAAATGTCCAGCTTCAACAACAACCCTACTTGCGCATTCACCACCGCTGAAGATACCGTGTTATTAAACAACAAGTCGTTCATATGTCCTGGCCCGTTCGAAAAAGCTACAGATATCACGAGTTCGGCTGTCGAAGCCACGCCCTTGGACGACGTTCTATTAGCTCCATCAGCAGATGCTCCTTCCTTCCCCTACACTATTGGTACCACCCACAAAGTGTCCTATGTAAGTCCAGAATCATTTCCGCATCCGAGATCTTATGTCTGATGGATATAGTTGCAGCCACGAGAGAAAGAGTTCCTCGAGGAAGAACAACGGCCAATGTCTGCTGATGTTGCGGCGAGAAAGAAGGATACGATATGCTGTGTGGCTCACAAGGCAGAGATGATGATCTCAGACGTACAAAAGCTCTGCGAGTTTGGAGTACAGTTCGGGCTCCTGTTAGCAGAAGACAAAGAATTACAAGGAGACCTCGACTCACTCAAGACGAGGTTGCGCCGGATGGCGCAGTGCCCTAGCCGGAAACAATCATACTGGAGTAGTTAGACATTGCCATCGAAAATTATTGAACCACACGATCCATTCATTTCATAAACAATAAACCGTACACAAATGGAGAAACAAGAAGATAAACCCTTGAATAATTATAACTATAGCCTAGCCGCGTTGATCCATCCCCTTGCCTCTAAACTACACCCTCGAAACTGGCTTTATACAGCCCCTGCAGGCATCGTGACATCACAGCTGTTCTCGATCAGCAACACGGAAGCGATATAAGCCCGGAGGAAGAAAGCGCAAGTGGCAATGACTCTCTGCCGCAGCGCCCAGTCAAGAGCGGGGAGGGTCTGGTCAATGATGAGGAAGAGGAAGAGATTGGTGGTGATATACGTCTCCAGCTTCTCGCACCGTGTGATAGATTCGCCAAGGTCCACGATGAGCTGGTGCGCTGAGACCAACTGGCGATGCTGCTGCCCCTCGCGTACCTCGCCCGCGCGGGCAAAGTCGACGGCGGGGAGGCTCTCACGGATGAGGCGAGCCACTTTGTAGGCTTTGCGCTGCAGAACCTGGGGCCGCTGCACGTCGGCCGTGCGGAAGCGGTAGCCTTCCACTGCCGGAAGCCACCCCGTCAGAACTTTCGCGATGCCCTCCCGCGGCATGGTCCAGACGCTCTTGCGCGCCGGCTTGCGTATCTCCTCGTGGCCATCCTGGTAGATGATGAGGTCCAGGAGGCCGTGTTTGTCGTAGGCCATGGCAGCCGCCAGCTTGCGCACCAGGAGGTCCCGCGCGATGACCTCATCAGCGACGGTGATGTAGTGCCCCGCCGCGAACTTGACCTGCGTCGCCGACGGCGCGTGGATGACCCTCTTCCTCCAGAGTTCCATCTTCTCGCTCGAGAGCGTCAACCCGGCCGTGTCCACGAGGGTGGAGTAGTGGCCCTCATCTAGAAACTCGGCCATCTTGGACTCAATGGCCGAGGCATTTGCGCCGAGCAAGGAACAGAAGGTCTCAATTTCGCTTCCATCCTGGTGGCCCAGGAGAATATCTGCTAGCGTCTCGGGGTTCTCGTCGGTTTCTGAGCTCACCAGCGCCCCGGGGTGATCAGACGCGAGATGGAAGGCGGCAATGACGCAGCTCCGAGTATTGCCATCGTTGTTACGGTATCGGTGATGGACCAGAGATCCGGCATTGAACAGCACAGTGATGGGCTTCTGGGAATATTCTACTTCCACCACTTTGGGATCACATCCGGTAATGTCCCTCTGGAAACTAAGCACCTTGTCTATGCTCTCATCCGTAATGAGCAGGCTGTCATTCTCTGTTGACCAAGGCTGAGACTGCCCGTCCGTCCGTATTGAGCGGGTTCCCATGTGAGTTCCTGGTAGGAAGGTAAAGTTCTGGCCAGTGGGACCTTTGACTTCACCCTTCTCCCAGCCGAGTAAGATCTTGTACTCCTCTCGAAAAGGAGTATTATCAACATGAAGCATGTTGTCTTGCGCATTCACTGATATGGGCTGGGTATCTTTGCCACGCGCATCCGTCATCCTGACAGGGCCGCCCATGGCGTATGCCATCATCGCGATAAGAAGAGGGTGGATCATGGCGTCGCTGTAGGACCGGTTCTTGATAAATTCAGGTTGCGCAATCAGGTTGGCAAAACAGTGCAGAAAAGCGTGGGTTCCAGTACCGTTCATGATGCAGGAGTAATCGTCCACAAGTTGGCGGAAGGAGGCAACATCCACCAGCCCAGAAAAGACCGCACATCCATGCTGTTGTAGAATATTCACTAGTCTGAGGAACTTAGCCTCTGTGGCGGAATCCTGCCACCATGGGCGGAGGGCTCTCAGTAGGGCCTTGCGGAATGTCTCCTTGGATGTAGCATCGGGGCCACCGCGAAAGTCGTTGGTCTCCAGGCTCAGGAATGGGGTGGTAGGCTCCGATAGAATAGAAGCCAGTAGATGGGCTCGCTCTTCCTCGTTTGCTGTCAAAGAGAGGCGGACTAGAACGAGATCCTCCTCCTGACCGGGACCCATCTGTGCGCCATGGCTTGGGGGACGCTGCTCTTGCATCTGAAGGACTGTCATATTGCTAACAGCTTGCGTGCAGTGGCGATGAGTGCGGTCCTTTCGTCAGGCTTAGCGAAAGAATACCAAATATCTTATCTAAATGAAAGAGGTAAGACCGGGCTGTTATGTTAATAGGAAGATACCGAGCAACATGCCCGTATTGAGGTCGGGGTACTTCAGCAAGGTCTGAGAAGCCATGTGTGTGATGTAGTAACCGAAACCGAGCCGCAGGGGTTATGAAAATGGGGCAGCGGGGATGTAAAGGGAGGGTCCCGGTAAGCAGGCTTGTATGCATGCTGATATGCAGGCTAGTAACCCATAGTATGCATGCTGACATCCTGCAGCTGATACCAGGTAAATACGGGTCTGATGGTCAGGACCCCGATCAAAACGGGAAGGTGATGATAGAACTTTGTTGACGAGAAGAGAAACTGAGCTGATCATATTGGTAGCGGCCTGGCATTGAAAGCTGTCCTTGGGCATCCTCATTGCTACCCAGACCCTCCGACGAAACGAACACTGCACAGCACTGCCAGCTCCATGTTGCCCTTGCCCGAAACCTACACCAAGCTCAGCCAGAGTGATGATAATGAGCAGAAAGCGCCGAAGCTCGTAAGGAATGACGAGCTCTATCACCGAGCTTATGGCTGGACTCGAATCTGCGCATACACGTTTCTTGGATTTCTCCTCGTTGCTACTTGTCTACTTCTTGGATTTGTCATCTATCCGCATGCAAACGCCTCATCGTCATCATCCATATCTTCATCTTCGGCCTCCTCGATGACTTACAAGCCCGCGGTCCCAACCACGACAGAACTTCACTGCGGCAACTCTTCGACCGAGGCTCGGGCTCTCGACTGTGTGTTCGATCTGCTGACCAACAACTGGATGCCGCGGTACTGCGCCGACCCAAGAACAGACGACGAGTACCGCGCCTGGGTGCTCGATCCTGCCCGCCGCCTCGGGCCCTGGGCATTTTTCCACGATGACCAGGCGTTGCGTCCGGTGGCGTCGGAGGAAGCCTTGTCGGACCTTGTTGGGAGCCACGTCTACACGACGACGGAGAACCACCTGGGCCACTGCGTCTTCCTCGCCCGGCGTATGCACCGGCTGGTCGCAGGCGAGATTGCCGCCGTTGCGCACAACACGCTCGCGCATACCATGCATTGCACCTCGGCCGTTCTCGAGGCCATGGTGGGCTTGGGGCAAGATGTGAAACCACAGATAGGCTCCACGTTTGACGTGGGAGTGGTGTCTTGTTCGATACACTGGGCATAGTCGAGAGCATGATATTATCTTCCGTATGCTGCCTTGGATACATGTATATCAAGTAGCAACCACTAATTATCGTCTAATAAGAAACATACACCGGCTGTGCAAAGGGTATACGTGATGCAACGACGATAGGTGAGATTGTAATATAACTATGTTCATATTATGATGCATAATTTTAGCATTACTTGAGATCTGGGCTTCTTTCAAAATCCCATGCTTTTGCACAGGCCGGGGCGAAAATGTTGTCGAACATAACACAAGGAAGAGGAACCAATTCTGTCTGACTGTTCTGTGATTGCAAAACTTTTGCACTCTTATCTATGACACATGATGCGCTACGATGACCCGGCTACACTATCAAAGCAAGCAAGCTTTAGCCACACCACCCACATCAACCGTGACTTGGGACATCCCACGTTGGACGATTCCCTAAGTATAGGAACATTGGTTAGCTCTCCAAAACAGAAGGATGAAGATGGACTTTGGTAGATGGGTCGGAGAATGCATACCAGTGAATGGGTTAATGGTAAGGCCAAAAGGAGGAACCGTGACCTTCTCCAAAAAGGAAGTGATCTTTTCCATGTTGGCACAGATGTGCGGTGTGTGGTGGATGTTGACTGGGTTCGGCTCACTCTCCCGCCACTCAAATGTCATGAGCGCCATGTCGGCGTGGCATAACTCTGACTGACGAAGACTACAAGGACATATCATGTCAGCTGAAGCTAGTCTTGAGTGGTTGCTAATTGCAAGAAAAGAAAGGAAAGAAGTAAAGCAGGGCTTCTATATCAGCTTACATATCTATACAATGATCTGTACGTCAGATATTAGCCATGTGTCACCTAGGAGATGGTGGTGGGAGATACTGACCTATATGTGTAGGTATCGGAGAATTGGCGGTTGGCTTGTACATTTCAGCTACTCGGGGGTAATCGTTGGGAAGCATGTACTGTCGAATGGTTTTCTAAAGTGCTGTTAGCCCTCGAGAAACAGGAAAACAGAGACGGGGCTACGTGGCTGACAAGACAATGTAGATTATGAATGAAGCTGAAGGTTCCCATAATGCCCCCCTCCTCGTCTTGGAATTCCGTGAGGATGCTCGTCGCAGTGCTGTGTTCCCTCCAGCCGGGTTTTGGTATTCTGACGGTGAAATCTGCGTTGGAGGATCAGCGCTTGAATTCATCCAAGTAAATACATTGAGCGGGGAGATACTGGCTCTTGAGCATCATGGAGTCCCATGCTTCGTCCAGTTCTGGGCGAGGAACACCTCGAAATTGGCCATGGTTGGTAAATTTATCATCGTAATTCTGAAGTTCAAACTCGACCGTGTCGTCTATCCACTCTGTTGTTGCCACTGGATTAGATATGGGCCGCTTGTGGTGATTAAGCATAAGTCTTTTAGACCAACTCACCTTGATGCGGAAAACGAGGGTATGGGATCGTATTTGTAGTCTCATCAACTGCCGGTGCACTCACCATGAGAAGCACGCCAACGTTAAGCAGCAAGACAAATGTGTTCACAGCCAAGAACGCCCAGTTTCGAATGCGCCGCGACCGAGCTGTCTTCCTACCTGGCTCGTGGCCCAGAAGTGATTGGCCATCAGAATCGCACTCTTCAGGGTCCATTGAGATCGGTTGAAATTTTCGTTCCGTGGACTCCATGATGCAAAATCATGAGTGATTTGAAGAGAGATGACGGCAAGGGTGGGATAGACAACGATATGGCAAGTCCAAAGAGACGAATCCGCGGGTCACATTTTTTAAGCCTGATGTCGAATGGGTAAATATCTGACAATGCTTATTGCCGCGCATACAGGTGTGGGGATATGCAAGCTGACATTGGATGATGGGCCCATTGCTTACTTTGCTTACTTCTTACTTTGTGGACTCACTCCACTATGTAAGCCTCTTATATGCACAATGACACGGATCCGCTTGAGATAGCCGACGTCTGGGTCTTATCGCTTCTATGCCCAAAGAATAGATGGATTTACCTGGTAACTCGTGGGACTGTTATCAAGTTTAAAGCTACGAGCATGTCCCTAGGTTGATTTACGACATCATTTCTCCCTCGACTACTAATTATCGCAATAGTCGCAATCCGTTACAATCTCCGAGATACATCCCCTCTACCGTCTTTTTAGTCTCTTGTCGTCGAGATGAAGTTTTCGCAAGCCATCCTATCGCTTTGCGCAGTTGGGGCTATTGCCTCCCCTATTGCCCGTAAGTCTGATTTAAACAAGGCTCCTGTCCACAATTGCTTATAGACTTTAGTCGTGAACAGCCGCGAGGCCCCCATCGTCGGTGACAATTCCATGTCACGCCGCGAGGCCCCCATCGTCGGTGACAACTCCATGTCACGCCGCGAGGCCCCCATCGTCGGTGACAACTCCATGTCACGCCGCGAGGCCCCCATCGTCGGTGACAACTCCATGTCACGCCGCGAGGCCCCCATCGTCGGTGACAACTCCATGTCACGCCGCGAGGCCCCCATCGTCGGTGACAACTCCATGTCACGCCGCGAGGCCCCCATCGTCGGTGACAACTCCATGTCACGCCGCGAGGCCCCCATCGTCGGTGATAACTCTATGGCCTGACTTGCTCCCGGCCTCGGCGGCAAACTGGTTATAAGGAGGATTGCGCTGGGAGCGTAAGGTAGTGCGACAGATTCTCCTGATTATAATGCCTGCGTCGAGGAGGAAGTGAAATGCTATAACTTGGGCAGACAACCGTGGAATAGGATAGAAGAAAGGTGGGAACTGGGGTGTTTTCTCTCCGCCAGCCAATCAGGGAACTGCTAGTAACTGGAACGGGAAAACAACATGTTTGGTACAATGATCAATGATATACACCCAACAAAGGCATTGATGCATTACAGGCCCCATGTTTTAAACCCCCTTTAAGTACTTAATATAGGATCAGGATCTAGCAGTGATTTGCCATCAATCTGACTATCCCATCTCCAATTAACCCATCCTTCCTTATCCCTTGATCAGCAGATGGCTTCACAACACGACATGCAAGGCGTCATTGACACCCCTACCGCCGGAGGAGACATACTGCCGTCACTACCGCTACCAAGGCCTTTGACTTATGGTGTGAAAATCGAAGGCTTTGTTCACTATGTCCACGAAGAGGAAGAGGATCCCTTGGATCACGTTGAGAATCTCCCAGAACCAATACAGGTACCGGGATCAACATCTGCACTAGGTCAGGAAGACGTCTGCCGCCGCTTGATGACAGACAGTTTGTACAGCCGTGGGATTCGTAAAAGCGCAATCATCAGAGGCAAAGAGCCCGAGTCAGTAGAGGCCTTTGCCGCCCAAGAACGTCTCGACAGATTTGGTCACTGGCGCTTCAATCTAGACCGTTCCATACATCCGCCAAACACTCCAAATTTCAGGTTCATGGGCGTTGAGATCAACAGCGCCGCCGATTTCGACTCATCTCAATCATTTGCCATCCTTCAGTTCGCGCTCAACTGTATCGCTGGAAATCATCGTGTCCTCCTCAACAAATCCTGTGGACTGCACGTCCACGTGGGGAACGGAGCCGAGATGTTCTCGCTTGATCATATGAGACGCATCAGTGCCCTCCTCTGGTCGGTCGAGAGTCTAATCAGCACTTTACATCCTCCGTGGAGACGCATGAATTATAATTGCGCCCCCCTGCGGACATCGTCTAGCTTAGCCAGGGGAACCAACCCTACGCTGGGGCATGACGAGACCGGCAATCATATCTGTCGCTACACCGGTGGATCCTTGCGGTTTGGGGAACGATCAACTCTGTGGCGGGAAACTCACACGGATCCAAAAACCGTTTCGCTTTACCTCAAGTCAAGAGAGCCAGGGAACTTCGGGCCCTTCTTGGACGACCAAGCTCTGATGAACTTCGCCGCCGAGAGACCCGAAGAATTCACCGAGTTCAAGGCAAAGCTGCAGGAGGTTAGCCACGCTGAACCTAATCACTCGTATGCTTTCACCATTCCCGCTGACACCATTCCCGCTGACAAGAAGCTGCCAGGGTCCTCCGATACGAGCTCGCGCTCCAGTATAAGCCCGCGCCCCGAGAGTCTTGAGAGAGTAGGGGGCTTAGAGGCTTCAGCCATTAATAGAGCGCCAAAGGACGTGACTTCCCAGAGACAGCTCGCGAACAGGATCGCAGACCTGCCAGATCACCAGTTTTTCAACCCGTCTGCCCCGAGGCGGCTCACCAGCCGACCCTGTTGCACCGGATCCCAAGTGACCGGGCGCGACCTGGAGAGATGGCGCGAGGCATGGAAAGACGAGCTGACGGACGACCCACCTGTCAGTGACGAGTCGGTTGCCGCGGCCACTGAGAAGCCCGCCGGGATTCTCCGCGGCGTGATTCGCCTCCTCGAAGCCCAGAGCTCGTGTGATATCGAGAATTTGTTAGGACACGCTCATCGAAGGGGGAAGATGAACTACAACTTCGGCTTCTATGCGTGCTCGGAGATCCATTCCCGCATGCCGTGCCATAGCATCGAGTTCCGAGAGGCCGAGTCGAGCCTGGACCCCACCTGGGTCGCGACGTGGAGTAGGATCTGCCTCGGTTTGGTCAAGTTCGCCATCAACGCGCCCAACGACGCCTTCATGCAGGTTGTCACCAACTGCGACCACGCCAAGAAGGGTCGGGAGTACGACGTGGTGGATCTGCTCGGCCAGATCGGCCTCTTCTCCGAGGCAAACGTCGCCGCCGAGAGGATATGGCGAAACCGCCGTAGATGGCGCCTCAAGTTTAACAACGTCGACGGTGAAGACTCTGATGGCGATTCTGACGAGGATGGCTTCGAACCGGACGGCGACGATATCAAACCCGGTGGTGACTCTAGCCCGGACAGCAATGCTAGTCCCGGTAACGATCCTGATCCAGACGGCGACTCTACTCCGGGCAACGACAATAATCCTGGTGGTGACTCTAGTCCGGATAATAATACTAGTCCCGGTAATGATCCTAATCCGGATAACGACAATAATCCTGGCGGCGACTCTGCTACGGGAAACGAATCTAATTCCCAGGCAGATAACAAGTTGAAGCCCGATCGCGGCGACGACGAACCGCCGGATGGATCCAAAATGGACCAGCCCGGGGGGCTCTAAAAGCATACGCTCGAGCATCGATAGCATTGACAAGATCGAAGGCCTCCGCAGCATCGATGGAGACGACGATAAAGACGCCGCCACTAAAGAGACGCCGCCTGGAGATAACCCTGCTCCATCCCGTCATATACCCGTGATCCCAGAGCAGCCGCCTGTATTTCAATCCCAGATCGGGATGTATTCGTCCATATTTGCTCGTGCTTGGAAAGTGAAGCGAGAACAAGAAGCGGGAAGTTCCAAAGAGGGTGATGGAACCCCTGTGTCTTGATACCAACATGTAGGTATTACATGTAGGTAGGCAGCCGCCGAAGGTCTCTCTCCCTTCTTAGAGCGCGGCTCCGGTGTGTCGTTCTAAAAATGGGGGGTTTCAACTATTTTACTGTCTTACTCAGTGATACTTTGCTATAGACAAGGAATCGAACATGGAGCATAGTAGCATCTTCTTAGTGCAATGAAGACAAAGGGATAGATAATGTGATACAAAGAAATTAACAATGAACACCTTCTCTCAGGAATTTTGAGCGTGATGAGCAGTCAACGGATTCGGGGTGATGTGTCCAATCCATCGGTAGGACGACTACCTTACACACATAGTAGAAGATACGCTTTATGCACATTTGTTTCCAAGTGGTATCTTGCGAGGTATCTCGGGTTTATGGCTGAGAGGATGCAAACTATAAGGCACATGGAGTTTACAACCAGTGGCAGTATTCGGAAACCATGTCTGTTGCAGCTACTCGGCTATGTACAAGTAGGAAATGATGAAAGACCCCCCCGAGAGTGAGACGGGCGAGAGACAAAAACCCCGATACGTCAAAATCAAGCGATTGCGACTATAAGTATGCTCAAATGGAGTATAAGCGAAGAAAAAAAGCAAACCCGTGCCGCCCTTGCGTGCTACATTTTAACCCCCCCCCTAACCAACCCTCAACTCCACGAGCAGTGATAAATGCTCCGCACAGCAGGGCCGACCCGTCTAGCCGCACGTGTGGCCGCTGTTGACGCACTGGTTGGCGCAGGTGCCGGCCAGCTTGACGCCTTTGATCTTGCCGGAGACGCCGTCGGCCGAGCAGGCCGTCATGAGCTTCTGGACGTTGCTGGCGAGGTCGCCCTGGTGGAGGTTCTTGAGCTTGGTGTTCCAGGCGGTGCAGCAGATCTTGCGCCAGCTCTCGTCGACGGGCGCGCTGTTCTGGGCGTTGAGGTCGTTGAGCAGGTTCTCGCACAGCTCGTTCTGCGCCTGGTTGTCCTCCGTGTCGCACGACGGCGTCGGGGTCGAGGAGCACTTGGTCGCCCTGCGGTCCAGCGTCCGCGTCGGCTCCGCCGCGGCGTCCTCGACCTCGTCCTCGTCCTCGCCCGCGCCCTCTCCGCGCTTCGTCGCCGTCGGGGTCACGCCGTAGTACTCCATGCCTGTGCCGTCGCCGTGGTCGTCGGACTGGAGCAGGATCAAGTTGCCCGCGGCGGCGGCGCGTTGGCCGAGCACGCGGTCGATGTCATCTTCCGCAGTATAGGCAGAGCCAACTAGAGGAGAGGCTACGATGCTGGTGGCGCTGATGAGAAGAAGGGAGGCGATGGTGAACTGCATTTTGGCGAATTGGTTGCTGGATAGTAATATTGAGGGTGCACTTGCGGTTGTGTTTGATGTGATTGATGTGATTGTTCTGATGAGATGAGGAGACTTGATGATGATTCTTGTATCCTTTTATAGCGTTTTTCTCCTCGTCCCAGGCTCTGAATTGGAAGCTATCTTCGACCTCAACAAGCTCATATCAAATGTCTCTTACTATTTTCGTCTCGGGAGCATCGTCATTGTGGCAATGCTGTTCTGCTATTCTTGTTACCTGAAAGTTCCTTCTCGTCAACGGGTCTCATCCCTTCGACAATCGGAGTGGTTCTGTGCTGGCTTATACTATCTCTCTGATTCCAATTATAGAAAATATCCAGAGACTTAGTGTCCATCCTGGGTGTGCCGATCGCTTCCATAGTTGCGCCACCAAGGCCGTGTCGCCCTAGGGAAGCAAATACTGTGCGGGAAGACGGAAAGGATGCGTATTTAGTGTGTGCTTACTATATTTAGACGGCATTAACCTAGTTGCCGCTCATATCCCAGTCCCCCTTCTTTCGAGGCAACACATCTTGTCCTACTCTAGTATCTGAAAAAGACAGGGTAGTCATTCGCGGTAGCGTTGTTATTGAGAGATGAAAGAAATTCCACCGCGCCCCTGCTTATGCATCCTCCCCCAGATGAACGAACCCCTCGCCTTGGTTGATAAGCTCGATAGCCCTATCGTAGTCAAAGACGCCATGCTCGTCCGTGAGCTCGTCCTTGCGATGAAAGAAGACCCCGTAGGTCTCGTCGGCATCCCCGTAGGGCAGCTGAGCTGCCAGATGGAAGGCTTTGGTGTAGGGGATTCTAAATGCATGCCAGGTGTTGGGCTGCTGGCCTGGGGCGAGGCAGTCGGCGACAACGTCACGGACGTAAAACCACATGGTGATGGTCTTGTCCTCGGTGCTGCGCGCGTCGAGGAGAACCATCTTGTCCTGCTCGACCATGTTGTTCCTCCCCTGCTGCTCGAGCGCAAAAGCTCCGCACTCGTCGACCGAGGCGCCGATGAACTCGGTCTCGAAGGGCTCGTGCTCGGCCAACCTCTCTCTAAACTCTTGGCCCTCGGCGGGACCCTGGCGAGATTCTGCCAGGAAGTAAGGAAAGTAGCCTTCTCCCTTGTCGGTGTTCATGACCTCGGGGACGAACTGCGGCGTCTTCGTTAGCCATCACCATGAATCAGGAAGACAGTAGTTGTTGGCTCACGGGTTTGGCCGCTTCGGCTGTGCAGAACAGCAAGACGCCAGGCATTTTGATTTGATCTTGACAGAATGTGTTGTTTACTCGGTGGACGTGGTGGACGTCGGGCAATGATGGATTGAAAAGTGACACTGTAAGAAGACCTGGAATCTCAGAAACCATGACCTAGAAAACTGACGTCATGGTACATGTAATAGTGCTCACCTTGCCGTCGGATCAGGGGATGGACGATCGCAGCACCCACGCGGCTAAGAGATGCAGAAATCCCATTGGGGCAATGCAATGTTGTGATCTGTAATATTCAGGCCCGATTTTCAGCCTTGGGCTCCGCGAATAGGTCGGATAGGGGTTCTCACGTACTTAACACAGCGAGGTACCGTCTTACCTAAGATTCCCACTCTGTACACTTTACTCTGCAATTAGATCCTATAGGAGTCTGCGGCTGGTCAATCTATAGTGGCAATATCTGCGAACGGATCCCGTTGACATATTAACTACAGAACTTGAAGGACTACGCCATTTGGTCATCAACAGGGAATTTTCGATCTTTTCTATTTTTACACCCATTTTAGTTATGTCTAAGAAGTATACAGCCCCTCACGCTGGAGACTCAGCCGGAGATCGACTGAAGATCGGTCAACTCCCCCAAGGCGAGGATTGGAACGACTGCTGATGAACATGAATCAACCATGGAAGGCCGACTTGAGGACACACATTCATATAAATAAATCTCGTCACCATGGCCTAATTTCTTGTGTGCCAATCACCCAGACTCGCCAGCTTCACATTGTCTAACCTTCTGTTCTAGTAGACTACCCTCGTGTATATTGGTATATATATACTTCCCCTCGTCTCATCACCCTCACATTCCCATACCCAGAAACCCCATACCAGAATCATAATTAATTCCCACCTCTTTTGCAAGTATGATTTCTGCACGCCCTTCGGCCCTCGGGCTTATCGTCACCATGCTCTGGGCTACCGCCAACGCGGCCCCCATGGCGGCAAGCTCGTTGGACGAGCGAAGCCTGGCCGAGATCACAGAGCGGGCCGTAGCTTCTCTGGATGAGAGAAGTCAGGCTGAAGCCGAAGACGCCATGAACAAGTGGTTTGACGAGAACACCCCGGGGGAGTGGCCAGAGGAGAAAGGAAGCCTTGCGAAGCGCGCATCCGGCGCTCAGAATGACCCCATCGATGTGACGATCGACGTGTCGGGCTGGGAGAATATCGCCGAGGAGAACTGCTACGTGATCCTGTGCGACTACGGCGGCAACCTCAAATGGTGGGTTACTACCTTCCTTTCCACCCCCTTACTTGACCTTCACCCTGCTGCTGCTAGCAGAGAGGGGAATAGTAGAGACGCTAATCGTGCTTATTTCGGATCAAAACAGGCAGAGAAACTCGAATGCAGCCGAGGCCGACTCGCACCGGAGCCAGGCCGGAACCAACACCCACCCCTTCTACGCGGCGAACCTCAGCGACCGCCACACGCAGCAGATCTCCACCAGCACCACCAGCGCCGAAGAGTTCCCCTGGGCCAGCCTGGAGAGGGGTGGCGAAGGAGCGCACCTTATGCCCGCAACCCTGGCTGAGCAGAACGGTGAGTCAGCCTATGCGTGCTAGCCATGGCAAGCCTACGCATCCGATGGAGTTCACGTTGGGCTAACGGTCGCACAACCAAACTATAGCCCAGAAGACTGGCATCAGCGCTGGTTACAACGCCGGCCGCGTGCCCTGGGGTGGTTGGATGAATCTCCGATTCTCAAACTAGTAAGTTCCTGGAGTTCTTTAAAGCCCGCTCCCAACTCTGTATAGGTACTAAAGTCGTGGTTCAGCGATAGTACTGGGGTGTACTGCCCAGCCCTGTTTAAAAACCCCCGGACACTTCTGTCTGCAAGAACAAGAAGAAGACCAAACTGTTCGGCGAATCCGTCTTCCCTGGCGACTATGATTACACCAAGATTGCGAACTCGAGACCTGTCCAGTTCGAGAAGCAATAGGTGCTGGAGTATATAAGGCAGCATTTGGGGGTTAAGGGGTATATGACGAACTGTTGTTTATTGGGTGGGCATGTGTGATCAAGTCTGCGTTCTGCTTCAGGTGTACGGTCGTTCTGTTTGGAGGTGTGAATTTATCCTGTTGTTTCTTTTCTTTTCTTTTGTCGAACAGGACAGCGTACTCCATTCAATAAAAGCTAGCCCTTATAACATATTATTGCTATTCAACGGTCATTGACCAAGCATCGCTTTTATAGCACTAATTAATAGAAACAGGCGATTGTTATTCACCCCCGGTGGTTCAGATAGCGTCATCGAATTCATCGATCACGCTCTTGGGCTTCGTGAATCTGCCAAGGGGCACATACTCGAGGTCATCAAAACCGAAACCTTTCGGGCCTCCGATATCGATGCCCCTTTGTGTCGAAGTCCACTTCTCCGAGGCGGTAATGCCGAGAACCACCACCAAAAGTCCGTACCGGTACTCCTGGGTTCCTATGGCCTCGCCGTTCTGTGCATCAATGACACATACGAGATCGGGGACAATGGCGAGGATCTGCGCAGGAGAGACATGGGTCAGTTACCACGACCTGAAGCAATAGGAGTAGGCATTGCAGACTTACCTGCTGCTCGCCGCCGGCGCCGACTTTCTTGGCGTAGATGTTCTCGTTCTTGAACGGAATCACGAGCCGCTCCGCTGGCGCCGTCTTCGCGTGGCCGACGAGGGCAGTCCCCGCCGCCACGGCCTCGACCGTCACCTCGCCGTAGGCGTGGCCCATGCGGGTGACGCGCTCGACGGCGACGATCTTGCCGCGGAACAGGACGCGGGCGGAGCGCGGGCCGCCGACCTCGCGCACGACGGCGTCGGCGGCGGCGTCGAGCTCGTTGGCGGCCCGCGCCCGCGCCACGGCGCGGCCGATGCGCCACGCGAGCGACACCGTGTTCTCGACGACCCAGCGCCGCGCGTCGGCGCCGCCCACGGGGCCCTTGGCGCAGCCGACGTGCGAGCCCATCTGCGACAGGGCCGCGCGGAGCGCGCGCTCGGCGTCCAGCTCCGTGCGCGCGCGCGTCATGAGCAGGACCCGCCCGTTGCCGTCCGCGATGCACGACGGGATCATCGTCGCCTTCTTCTCGTACACCACCGGCGTCGTCTGGTGCGAGATGGGGTACGCCCGGCCCATCCAGTCGCCGTCGATGGTCGGGATGTCCATGTTGGTCGACGCGCCCAGGATCAGGCCCTGCAGGCCATTGCCGCCGCCGATCTCGAGGGAGATGACGGCGGTCGGCTTGACTTTGAGGTAGTTGTATAGCTCCTGCTGCGACTCTAGTATCCTGTGTTTCTCGGGGGGAGTTCCCCCGTGGGTCAACACTTGGGTAACTCGCAACGTGGAACTATACTGAGCAAATAGAACAATGAAGCGGGTTTGACTCACTCGTCTCCGTAGGGCTTCTCGATCGAGACCTGTGGTGACCCCTTGCCACCCCCACAAGCCACAATGTCGTCATCTCGCAAGTCCCAGGGCGATATAATACGTACGATGGCTCCGGCTCTGAGCAATTCACGGAGTCTCAGCATGTGTTGATAGGGACTTCCACCGCCACCGGTACCCAATATATAACACCCTGTGGTAATCCAGTCGAGGTCAGTTTCGGAGAGCAACCATTGCCGGTTGACCACTTTAGGCCTATAGCAGTCGATGTCCCCTGTCGTCATCAACTTTTTTTGTTTATCCAAATGGGCTGGCTCTTCTTGCGGCGCAGTTTCTACAGAATCCCTTCCAAACTCAGCTGCGTTTGTGACCAGAGACCTAGGAAGCGAGTCACCGTCAACAGACGCCGTAGAACTGAGGAGATCGGTCCTCGAGTAGTCGAAGTCGCCGACAGCTTTGATCACGACACGGGACTTATTGGCGATATACTAAGAGGAGAGGCATTAGCAGTAGTAGTACATGACACCCAAGCTTGTGAGCGCCACTTACCTGTAGGGGGAAGCTCTCGATCTCGGCAATGGTGACAGTTTGGCGCGCTGCTCCATTTGCCACGGCTTTATCAATAGCAGACTGCGATATCTCTTCAATGACTTGCGCCATGCTTTTGGACTCCGTGCTGGCGATGGAATCGATGACTCCGCTGACCCTCGCCGTTGCCGCGCCGATTGCGTTGGCCACCCCTGACCAATTCGGCTTGATGACGCGACTGGCTCCGATGAGACTGTCCGGTGCTATCACGGCGCCACCGCCGACTAGAACCACCGGTATGTCGTTGGGGGACGTCTTCATGGTGTCTATGATGCGTTCCAGCATCGATTTTACTTTGGCTTTGAATTCTGGCAAGTCGGCCACGAGCTTTGCGTTGTCCAGGAGTAATGAGCGGTCCCCGATCCCCAGCGACGACTGATCCAGCACGGTGTAGTCGGTAGTAGTCGGGACGGTTCCACCAAACGCCAGCGCCTTCTCCTGGATCAGGTAGCCGACACTGTCCGGCCCAATCGTGAGGTTCCCTTCCTTGTCCCGCCGCACGATGGAGCCGCCTCCCAGGCCGATGCTCTTCACGTCCGGATAGGAGAAGTTGGTGCGCACCCCGGCGATCTCGCTATAGGCGGCCGCCTGTCTAGGGAACCCGTTCGGCAGGAGCAGGCCGACATCGGTCGTGGTGCCGCCTATGTCCACTACCATCATGGCCTCCTGGCTCAGGCCCTGCGTGAGGAGCGCGGCACCGCGCATCGAGTTCGTCGGGCCGCTCGAGAAGGTCCTGATCGGGAGCCTCGCCGCGGAGCTGGCGGGGAGTATCGTCCCGTCGTTCTGCGTGACGAAGACGGGGCAGCGGAGCCCCAGGCAGCTGATGGCTTCCTGGAACGAGTGGATGGTGTGGCGGGCGAAGGCGAGAATCGACGCGTTGAGCACCGAAGCGTTCTCCCGTTCCAGAAACCCGATGTTGGCAACCTCCTTCGAGAGCACCACGTCCGCATCTGGATAGGCTTCTCGGATGATCGACGCAGCTCTCTCTTCTTGCCGGTGCACGATATCGGTGGGGCTGAAAATGCCTACCACCACGACACTCTTGATGCCTTGCGACTTGATGATCTCGCACTCACGACGTACAGCCTCCTCGTCCAGCTCTTCGATGAGGCTTCCGTCGATCTCTAAGCCGCCATCCACCAAACCTCGGTAAGCGCAAATGATGTTTCGCAGTCTAGGGGGCCAATCGATGCCAACGGGTATATCTTTGGAAAATGGCCCGCACAGTCGAATGACTGCCACTTTTGCCAATCGCGATCTATCCATCTCTACCACTGCGTTGATGAAATGAGTGGTCCCGATCGTGACACTGGCCACATCTTGAGCTTCAATATTCGACTGCTCGAACATCTCCTTGATGACATTGAAGATGCCATCGCTGGGGTTCTTTGTCGTGCTGGCCTTCCTCCAAGCCACGATGCCCCTATCTGAATCTGATGACTTCTCAGGGTTCAGTATGACACCGTCTGTATTTGTTCTGTCCTTTGGATTAGCTTTGCAAATGTGAGCCGCTGGAAATGGAGTTCGAGATACATACCCGCCAACATCAACCCCTATCCTAAGATGCGGGGTCTTTATTACGGCAATCATAGTTCAATGTTAAAATGCGGACATTCGATAAGCGGCAATGGGTGACTCTATGCAATATCTTTCTTCAATCTCAGTAAGTGAGGACTTTCACCGTTGCTGCAATAATGCTCCTATAGTTAGACGGTACGGAGGCTCGATTTCGTGAAGCAGGTCCAAACTTGAAGTTCATGATAGTGATGGTCCTTGATCCTTCAATTCAATATCAATATAAGCCACAACGAATGTACTTAGGCGGGTACTTTCAACTAGGAAACCTGAAGTGGTTTGTCGGGGCTTGGCGCCATGCCGGCATCGGCATCGGCCGAAAATACCGATAGGCATCGGATCAGCCCGACCCCATCCATGGCCTAGTAACAATCAGTTATCGCGATAGTCCGTAGGGAATGCCTGAAGTGAACTACCGTGGGGGCCCCTCCTTGCACAGACGTACAGGGGCGCCACGCGATAACCAGCCTGCGGATGGTGTATATTAGCCGAGCACCACCGGCTTGACACCGGCGTGAGGTTGGCTATCTCCCAATGCCAAGAATCGATGGAGTGAGTCCTGCACGATAAGATGTCTATCCCATGGTTCCCCCCCCAATGACCAGCAGCAGTGGTGGATCATCGCATACACTTATGTAGTAGACGAGCCCCGACGACTTACGATCTCCATGTTTTTGGAAGGGTTCACGCATTAGGCATTCCCATGTAAGTCCACACAATAGCAACGATGCTTCGACGCGTGAAAGAGGCCGTTGCCCTCAAGTCGGACGAGTCGCACCATGAAGAAGTGAGCGCCTGGTCGAACCGCGACCTGATTCCTCTTCCGCCGTCTCGTCGCACCTGGGGCTGGTTCAACTTCTTTGGGTCCTGGTCTCTGTGAGTCCCGTCCACCCCTGGATTGGAAGGTGGTGGTGTAGTACTGACGGTATTTGCTGTCATCAAGCTCGTCGCTCAATGTCGCAACATGGCAGACCCCCAACACGTTCCTGACCCAGGGCCTGTCTGTCGGCCAGGCCATGGCGGTCATCGTCATCTCGCGCGGTCTCTGCTGCCTCTTCGCCATCCTCGTCGCCTGGTGCGGCCTGACCTGGCACATTGGCTTCACCATCCAGAACCGGTTCACGTGGGGGATGCGGGCGAGCTATATCCCCCTGATGCAGCGTGTGTTGCTCAACTTCATATGGACTGCTCTCCAGTGTAAGTTTGCCTTCTTTACCCAACCATACACCAATAACGCTAACGGGTTCTCCATAGGTTGGAATGGGGGTAAACTGGTCACGTAAGTGTGCCTAGGTCTTGAAGACAAGGGGGTGGAGGGATATAGGCCATATATTGATCTGCTCAGCTAACCCTCACTCAACTGCTGCAGCGTCTGCATCACAGCCATCTGGCCGCAATTCGCCAAGATGCCCAACACTCTGAGCGCGAGCACGCCGACGACGACGTACGAGCTGGTGGGCTTCATCGTGTTCTGGGCGGTATCGATCCCGTTCCTGTTCATCCGGCCGGAGCGGTTCAAGAAGCCGTTCTTCGTGTCGTCGGTGGCGTGCGGCCTCGGCATGATCGGGATGATGATCTGGTCGCTGTCGGTGGCGCGCGGGGTGGGGCCCGTGTTCACGCAGGGAGAAAAGGTGCCCGCGAGCTCGCGCTGGGGCGTCTCGTGGCTCATGATGGCGGGCATCAACCAGGCCATCGGGCAGAAGGCCGCCGGCATGACCAACAGCAGCGACTTCTCGCGCTACGCCCGGAAGAAGTCCGACTACCTCGTCGGCACCATCTCCGTCTACTGGATCACCGGCGTCCTGGTCTGCTTCGGTGGCCTCGTGACGACGGCGGCGTGCCAGAAGATCTACGGCCAGATCTGGTGGAACCCGCCGGACCTCCTCATGGTCATGATGGATCGTAAGTCATCTTCGGGGGCGATCATCGCCCCGGGCTCCCAAAAGCGCAAAGATACTGACTGAGACACGGCTTGCCCACCCGTCAGATGGCCAAGGCTCCTCGGCGGCGCGAGCCGGCGTCTTCTTCGCGTCGCTCGCGTTCGCCTTCACCTCCATGTTCGAGAACGTGTGCTCCAACGCGGTGGCAGGCGGCATCGACCTCGCGGGCCTGTTCCCGCGCTACATCGACATCCGGCGGGGCGCGCTGATGACCTTCTTCGCGGCGTGGGCGATCCAGCCGTGGCAGCTCATCAACCAGGCGGCGACGTTCGTGGCGGTGCTCAACTCGTTCGCCGTGTTCTTGGCGCCCATCATGGGCGTCATGGTGTGCGACTACTTCGTGCTACGCCGCCAGCAGATCAAGCTGACGCACCTGTACCACCCGGAGGGGTCCGACTACTGGTTCTCGCACGGCGTCAACTGGCGCGTGATCCCCTGCTGGGTCGCGGGCTGGGCGCCCACCATCGGGGGCCTCATCGTGACGGCGCGGGGCAGCAGCACAGGCGTGCCCGACGCCGTCTACAAGCTGTACTTTATGGCGTTCTTCATCGGCTTCTTCATCTCCTTCACGCTCTTCTACGGTGTGAACATGGTCTTTCCCCTCTCGCACCTCGGCGAGATCGACGAGGTGGACAGCTACGGTACCTTTACGGGCCAGGAAGCCGCAAAACTTGGCGTCTGTCCGGCACAGGACGTGGTGGAGACATTTTCTGGTAAGGACAAGGGACAGGAAGCTGCTATACAGGTCGCTGAAGGGTTAGATGAGAGCCCGGGAATGAACAGGAAATGGTGGAAGTGGTGAGGTGGAAAGCATTATCGTCTCTGAGTGCAATCATCCTCATCTATAATCCACTCAGAAGAGTCGAGACCAAGTGGGTTGTTTATCAATGACGTCAGTACTCTGGTTCTCGCAAAGGTTGGCGCTCGTTTAATTGCCGCCACCTCCTTAAGCTGTGGTTACTGCCTTTGGAATCGAGATATTCAAAAGACCTGAGAGAAGAGGATATCTACTTACTTACATGCACACATAATATTGACCTCAAGAGGCCATCATCCATCTCCACCACTTGCCACCTGAATAAGTCACCCCACGAAGACATGGCGGGGTAGTTAAAGGTTACTAAGAAGTAGCTACTGACTGTAGTACGATCGATGGTCCCGAGCATGCGGTTCGAGCCGGACACTTTGTTCCTAAAT
This sequence comes from Apiospora pterosperma, assembly GCA_019976485.1. Lineage (NCBI taxonomy): Eukaryota > Fungi > Ascomycota > Sordariomycetes > Amphisphaeriales > Apiosporaceae > Apiospora > Apiospora pterosperma. The sequence goes on from JAFBMP010000009.1 coordinate 1,455,774, forward strand.
CGATGCATCACAGCGGGACTCGGGACAGGCCCCTGGATAATGTAAGTATCCTTGTGCTTTGAAACCTACATGGTTAGTGTCGTCCTCCAAGTGTAATCGTCATATCAGAAGAGTGACTGCTCTCGAATTGACATCATGCCAATTCTTCTCTAGTCTCCTTGGCTGTTTCGAGATGCCTGCGTCACTACGACTACACTGGCCTGTGCTTGGGACGTATGTGAAGTCGCGGTATTCATAGGTCTCAAATGATTATCTCACAGGTCTGTCCCATGTCGTCATTCAACTTCACTCACGCATGTATATAACGGCTGTGCTATCTCATCCTCGATGTGCAATGTTGCTCCATCATAATCCAATACTCTCTACTCTTCTACCTCTTTCAAATATAGAAGCCCCTGCCAGACATCACCCAAGGCACCGCTCTCAAGATGCCTTACCCTGACGAGTTTGAAGGATTCATGATCAATGAGTTGGGTAAATACACCGACTTCAAGAGGCAGACTGTGCAGTGCCCCCTCTCCCCCCGGGAATGATGAGAACCTCGCGCAACTGACTGGAAACGCCTGCAGTTCAAGCCCAAGGTCTTTGGTGACAATGACATCGATATCAAGATCGAGTGTTGTGGTGTCTGCGGCTCCGATGTCCATACTGTCACGGGCGGCTGGGGAGAGGCCCCTACCCCGATCTGTGTAGGCCACGAGATCATCGGCAAGGCAATCAAAGTTGGCAAGAACGTCAAGACTGTCAAACAAGGTGACCGCGTCGGTGTTGGCGCCCAGGTCTGGTCTTGTCTCAAGTGTCCTCAATGCAAGAGCGGCAACGAGAACTACTGCCCTCACATGGTTGGTAGGTGCCGTCAACTCAGCCCATCATCCACTGAAACACGTCTGCTCACATTTCGTTAGACACCTACGGCGCTCCCTACCCCAAGGAAGCTGACCCCAATGAGACCGTTTCCCAAGGAGGCTTCTCGTCACACATTCGAGCCCATGAGTACTTCGTCTTCCCCATTCCCGATGCCATCCCGTCTCATCTTGCAGCACCCATGATGTGTGCTGGTTTAACCACCTGGTCGCCCCTTGTTCGCGCTGGAACAGGCCCTGGCAAGAAAGTCGCCATTGTCGGCCTTGGTGGTTTGGGCCATTTTGCTGTCCTTTGGGCCAGTGCGCTCGGGGCCGAGGTTACCGTCATTTCCCATTCCCCTGAAAAGAAGGATGACGCACTGAAGCTGGGTGCCAAGCACTTCGTCAACAGCGAGGAGAAAGACTGGGCTAAGCCTTTGGCTTTCACCTTCGACTTCGTCTTGAACGCTTCTGATATGACCCACACCTTCGATCTTAATAGCTACCTGTCAATCTTGAAGGTTGGCTGCCGCTTCCACCAGGTCGGTTTGCCAGATGAGCCGATCCAAGTCAAGTCACAGCAATTCATGGCCAATGGCTCTAGCATTGGCGCCAGTCATATTGGTTCCCGTCCCGAGTGTTTGGCTATGTTGAAGTTGGCAGCCGAGAAGAAACTCAACCCCATCGTTGAGACCATTCCTGTATCCGAAAAGGCCTGTGCCGAGACCGTTGATAGAGTCAAGAACAACAAGGTGCGCTACCGGTTCACCCTGACTGGGTACGACAAGACTTTCGGCGCTTGAGACGGCCGCTAAGTAGCTATCTTGGATCATGATAGTTGGTCCTTAGTTATTAATGAGAATCGTCTTCTTCGATGCTAATGGCTATGCTGGTCTCCTCATTTTGGTCGTAGCAACGGGTGAGCTTCAGTGTTGAGGATGTAGTCGTCTAGACTTATCAGGTCAGGAGGCGAAAAGGTTAAATAGAAGTATTTCAAGGTTTCGGCGAGCCAGAAGCTCTGCAAGTTCGGTTAACGTCTGATTAATGGGATTCGGCACGTCCAACATACCTCCATGTAGTCCTCGTTCTGAGACGTGTTGACGGGTCTCGTAACATCTGGGACGGATGCGCTTGCGAGTTTCGCACCTGTAGAATTCCTCACCCCCTGAAACATGTCCCATGCTGCGTCTTGAAACTCTGCAGCGCCAGTGATCCGATAGAGAAGGAAGACGCTCTCGATCGCTTCGGGCCGCAAAATGTAGCGAGGGTCCTTGGCCGTGGTAAACCCTTTGGGCAGATGCTCTTTCCACTCGGGGCGTTTCTGCCTTTCCTGAATCCACACCTTTTCATCCCAAGGGCAGTCGTTCCGAGATGGGCAGGCTATCATATTGTGACGCTCAGGTCCAACACCTGCCGGCATTGACTTGTATGCGTAGATACACCCGTTCGTCAGCTTGGCCCCGGTTGTGATGTCGTTGGGCCTGTTTAGCAACCGCCCTCCCAGCGCAAAGGTACCACCTAGATAGCAAGCTAGATGCTCAGTCTCGGGGTCTAGGACATGCTGGCCCTCGTCATAAACATTCACAGCACCGGACACCAAGATGTCTTCTTCCCCGGGGACCATGGGGCGGAAGAACATGTACTTCTGTGCTGCGTCCATGAACCTTTCCGACATGGTCTTGTACTTGGCCTCTGCGCCTTGAAGTAGACCGTGCATTTTGGGAAGGTATTCGTAAAGAGAGTCGGCGCTTCCCGCCAACGTGAATTGATTGCCAGAGGAGACGTCCTGCGCACTCATTGAAACCATCATGGGCCACAGACCAGGCAATTGGGTCTCATTCTGGTAACGGTAAAAGAGGTCCATCACCTTCGACATGGCGTTGTAGTACTTTGGATCGCCCGTGATCTGGGATAGGCGCGTCATCTCAAGGGACAAAGTTCCAGGGGAGGCTGAAACGACGGACCCCTCGACAAACAACTCGTCCCCCGTCTTGGCACGCGAGAAATCGATAAAATCGACCGGCATGCGGTTTGCTGTGTTGAAAGCGCCGTACAACAAATCGCCGAGCTCTTTGGCCTTGACGAGTAAGACCTCGCGCTTACTCAAATCGTAAGCAGCAAGGAGGCCACCCAGATAGCGAATGTTGGTCTCAAACGTGTTGACACGGGGGAGCTGGACTTTCCAAAGTCAATTCCGGCGACAGCAGCTACGGCCTCGTTGAACTCCTCGCGAAGGCCCATGATCCATAGACTGTCGAGGGAATCAACAAGCGTGGCCGCCCAGCCAGAGAACTGATCTTGGTAAGTGCCAGTCATTGGTTTCAATGCATCCTTCATCCAGGCGTATTTCCGGTAGGCTTGCCAATCTCTCTGGAAAAGCTCTCTGACCTCGCGCCTTCTGGCCTCACGAACAGCCTTGGCCTTGGTACTTTCTGACTTGAAGGAGTGTTGGACTTTGGGAAGGGCCCTTAGACCTTTGGTGCTTGGCAGTGGTTCAGGCTTGCCAAGGGGCTGGTGTTGGTGCTTGACCTTGGACCAATCGAAACTAGATTTGGCAGCGACTGAGGCCTGAAGCGGCGCGTCCAAATTCATGTAGCTCGCAAGCCATTTGGACTCTTCTACTCGCTGTACATTGCATCGGTAGAGGAAGTAGAAGACCGCTAACAATACAATGGCTGGCAAGAGGCGGCGGCTGGTGCCGAAGCGGTTTTTGGTGCGGGCCATGATCGTATCAACATGGAAAGATAGGGACAGATGAAGTAAATGGAAAAGAAAAGAAGAGCAAGGACAGAAGTAAAAGGAAAGATTGGGGGTTGGAAAGGAAGGTTCAATATCTGGAAATAACGAAAAAAAAGCTGTCTGTCGCGCCCTCCTTACTTACTCGGGTCAGACAACAGTTGTTTCATTGCCGAGCAATTGGAACATTGTACCCCGAAACACAGACCGGCCCAGGTCATCCCCGGGCCCTGTTCCCCATCGCCAAGAGCATTAGTTGACGCCGTATCTCCAGAATAGATTCCAGTTTACCCGCAATTGATCTTCCTGCGAGCCTGGTTTTGCGACAGGTTAAGATTGGTATTTAGCGCGCGTTGGTTGCAAGCCGGTTGCAAGTTGATGGTCATCAGCCACGGCGCCAAGCCAAGCCCAGTATTTATTTACCCGTTCACCTCGAGTCAGAACGGACCCAAGTTCCCCGACTAAAGTAGACTGAGGTTCGTCAAGCTGTATCGCCTTGGAGTTATCGACTCAATGCTGAGAAATTCTCCCTGGATAGCCCCAGGGGATCTCCTCTTGCTGTTGGGCAACTTGCCCTTCATATCATACCCATATTAGCCTTGGCAAATTTCCCGTCGGCATTGCCATGAAGGACTGGGGAGCTCAAAGTTTTAGGCACGACAAGTTCTCAGCTTGATGGCAGCATGGTATTCGGCAGATACGATCGAGCCAAAGGTATGCGGACAGGTTCACTCTGTTGTCGGCAAACCAGCATCAGATCAGAACCTAGTGGCCATTGATACATCCAACCAAGAGGTCACAGAATACTGTGGTATAGGACCGAACAGCGCAGGGCTCATCGCTGGTGCTGTGGGCGGTAGCGTTGTCGTTGTAGAGCTAATCGATAGCGCAGCCATCTGTATATCCCGACGACGAAAGAGACGTAATAAGGGGCCTCAGACGTTAGGGAAAGATCCGATGGATCTGAAGAGGCGCCACTGTAAAGTAGCCCTCCTCAAAAGCCTAGTATAAGGCCGCACTTCAAGGTACTGAAGTGGATGAATAGAGACCAGAGCATCGTCAACTGTCCCCCACAAGCGTATCTCGCCAGTTTTATAAATTAGTCGGGTAAATGAGACGGACCTTGGAAGTATTTTCGTTAGTGATAGTCGAAATGGCTCAAGCTTCAATAATTCAACTTCTACATATTGCAATGATGCGTTAAATATACACTTGAAGTATGAAGGCAGGGTTAGCACTTCTATAACAATCAGACTATACACTTGAATCATTCCTATAACTGCTCTCTAACACGCCATGTCTTTCAGCTGTGCACATTGCAGTTGAATAACAACAGTTAATCATGCATAATAGCTTGTTGTTGTGCCTCTGGGTGGCCTGGCACGCTATATCAGACATGATGGCCAATGGCACTTCAAGGTGCAGCTGGAAGCCAACCCGACCATACCCCTTTTTATTTGGGTTTGTTTGTAAGCCGCATTTTAGACAGCGACGAGGTAATATTTCAGAGGGTTTCGGGCCAGATGTTACTATCTTTCCTCCCGGTGATGATTGGGCAGGAATGTTCTGGTTGTAATTATATCATTCTAGTTTTCTGCATTTCATGTATTTTTTTTTCAGACTTCAGGGGGCAAATCATGAGTGATCTGTCGGAATTCTTGACGCCATATTGAAATATTGGTCTAGCCTGACAGGACGATGAACCATGATACACAAAGCAGCTGTCGCAAAAGTGGAATCCCCCTTTTGCGGCTGCAACAGTGGTATATATGCGACAGCAGCTCTGCGAATGGGGCAGTGTACCTAGATGCACAAATGCACGTAACATAACACAGGTGTTTTGACTCGCACCAACTCTCTCTTTAACAGTATGGCAACAATTTATCCCCTTTTGAATCACAAGGCAATAAAGAAAAGCAGGCAAGCCTCGAACGCCCTAGCAAGCTGGCTTGGGCATGGGATAGGTGAAGGTATCATGAGTCCTGCAGTATCTGTACATTGGTACAAGGTGGATTCGAGGGTCTGTGCAGCCCCTGTCTCTTTCCTCTTGCGGATGTTCTTTTCTTTTAGGTTAGTTAGAGCAACCCCACTTTCCCGCTGCACTGAGCAGTCTGAGCTCCGATTTCCCCACGCGACTTAAGGACGGAACAGTAAAGTCTACCGGAATAGTTTACTCACTGGGCTAACTTAATCAACGCGCGCCCCCCTCGAAGCGACGACAGCAACAAGCAAAGCGCTTCTCCTACAGCGCAGTATTGAGCAGTTCCTATTATTTCCAACTGCTCTTTCGTGATTATTTCCGCTAAGAGTCCATTGCCTCTTCAACAAGTATCTGCTTCCAATGGCGCCGTCAGAGAAGAAGCTCAAAGAGGAGCTCAAAGTCGAGGTCCGCGCTGTGCTTGCTAGCGACGAACGCGACGAATTGACTGTCAATTATATCCGACAACGCGTCGCCGAAAAGTTGGATCTCGACTCCGACTTCTTCAAGCAAGATGATTGGAAGACTTTGAGTAAAGACGTTATCCACGAGGCAGTGGTGCGCATTCCTATTTTTCTTTCCTAATGTCGTACCATTTGATCAATTCGCATTTGACTAACAACATAACCATTGGTAGGAACAATTCCAGGAACGTGACACGGAGACAGCAAAACCACAGCCTGTTTCAGCGGCCAAGAATAGCAGGAAGAACGGCAGAAAGCGGTCTAGCGAAGACACCAGTCCGCCAGCTAAACGAGCCAAGAAAGAAGCGCCTGCGAAACCAGTGAAAAGAGGCCAAAAGAAGTCGGCTCCACCGAAGAAAGCAGTTTCGGATTCAGACTCGGAACTTAGCGAACTGGATGAATCAGAGGAAGAGAAACCTACCAAGAAGGGGAAGAAAGCCGCACCGCAAAAGAAACAGCCTCCCAAAAAGGCGAAGAAGGAAGAATCCAAGTCCGAGCCCGAGGCCAAATCCGAGTCAGAGTCCGAGCTAAGTGACTTGAAATCGGAGGAGGAAGACGAGCCCAAACAGTCTGCTCTTTCCACCGCCGACGACGACAACGACGCGGATGAGGTTAGCGACGCGGGCAGCGCTTCGAAAGATCGCAAAGGTAAACCAGCTACAAAAGCCAACAACCGCAGGGCAGCACGCCCCAAGGTTGAGTCAGACGGCTCTGAAGGTTCGGAAGACGAGAAACCAGATTTGCCTGATCAACCGACGTCTATCGAAGTTGAAGAGGTTAAGCCAGGAACGAGCGCCGGCCCAGAGAGCGACACAAAGACTGGAAATGATGACAAGGATGGCGTCGCCCCGGCAGAAGCAAAGGACCAGGCCCTCGTCGACGATGATAGCTCAGAATTATCGTCTGTCATAGACGAGCCCCTACCGAAGAGGAAGCGCAAATCCAAGGGTGAAAGCGGCCCCTCTAAGCCTAAATCTACCACGGCTAAAGCTACGAAGGAGGTGACAGGGGACGAAGCAGAGATCAAGAAGCTGCAAGGCCACCTGGTGAAATGTGGCGTGCGCAAGATATGGGGATTCGAGCTCAAGGAGTACGGCGATGACACCCGAGGGAAGATTCGGCACTTGAAGAAGATGCTGAACGACATCGGCATGAGCGGACGATTCTCTGAAGCCAAGGCCAAGGAGATCAAGGAGCGGAGGGAACTGATGGCCGACCTGGAAGCAGTACAGGAGATGAACGATATGTGGGGGTCTAATGGTCGAGGTGGTCGAGCCTCCAGAAGCAAGGCCAAAGCTAGTACGAAGTTGGCATCTGCAGACGACGAAGATGAAGAGGAGGAGGAGGACGAGGAAGAAACAAAGGCAAAGCCTCGTGTGTCGAAGAGAATGGCGGACCTGGCTTTTCTTGGGTCGGAAAGCGAGTCAGACTAGGAAGCGGTCGCCATATGTCATGTCGCATATGTTGTTTCCAGTACTGTCAACCCGCCGCGAGTATTGGGTGTATACTAAGGTTTGAAGCTTGGTGGGCAGGTATATCTAATGGTGTAAGGGTTATCATGATGAGTTCGAGTTAGGGCATCAGGATCCGAGCTAGCGACTGGCATTCATCTTCTGAGCTATGAGACTAAAGACAGCTACGGAGCCCATGAACATGACAGCATTGTAGAACTATTTACATATGAGTCAATGTACTTGTGCAATGCCCTAAACATTGGCAGTGAGACTCACAGCTTTACGGGAGACGGCTCTTTCTTCGTCATCCGACCTTGCTTCAATGAAGAGGCGCCTGAGATTGGGGAAGTTGGCCTAATCATGTGATTGATGCGAGTCAGTAAAATACTTCTCTACTACTGATGAACAGGCATTCGACATGAGACTTATGATCATACATACCATGTGGATGTTTTGATTCAACTGAGGATTGAGGATCGCATTGTATTCTTGAGTTTGTTGGTGCTTGCCTTGTTTGTGATGATGGGATTGGATTGACTTGACTTGGCTTGACCCACTTATCCCAGCCTCAGACCAGGGGAGGTAAGTACCCCGTACTGTGGCTGCACGTTCCAATCCAGCCCAGCATTGAATGAATGGTCAAGGCTGAAATCGGCAGCCTGAAGTGACTGCTTCAGATTGGGCCAGCCTAGCCTATACCAGCAGCTGCTGGCGACTGTTTCCAATTGAATACCTACAACCCCCTCGACGTACAACTTCAAGCTTCGCCCTTCTAGACTGCAAAAGAGACATACCACCCCCGACATCAAGGAGGGCGAATGTATTAGCAACCGCCCCTGAAAGGGCTCCTATCCGCCACATCTTATCCAAGCGACTGGGCTGGTTCATTCATAGTCACCGCATATCCAGTCCAACCCGAACCCCTCCAGAACAACAACTTCTACAGCGGGCTGTTCCGACTACGGCGACAACATGGCCGTGAATCGCATCCGCGGCGCTTTCGCCGTGCCCAAGAAGGGCGAAACCTTCGAACTCCGCGCTGGTTTGGTCTCGCAGTATGCCTACGAGAGAAAGGAGTCGATCCAGAAAACAATTATGGCCATGACACTAGGGAAGGACGTGTCTGCGCTCTTCCCAGACGTCCTAAAGAACATCGCGACGGGCGACTTGGACCAGAAGAAGCTGGTGTACTTGTATCTAATGTGAGTTGGCCAAGACTCCCGAAGCGGGCTTTTCCCTCACTTGCTGAGATGCCCATGTCCCTGAATCTGCCCATCGAGACAGCACTGACCGTGAGAGCCCAGGAACTACGCGAAATCACATCCCGACTTATGTATTTTGGCTGTCAACACTTTTGTCCAAGATTCAGAGGACCCGAACCCGCTTATCCGAGCTCTGGCGATTAGGACTATGGGCTGCATCCGTGTAGACAAGATGGTGGACTATATGGAAGAGCCGCTGCGTAAGACGTTACGTGACGAGTCGCCATATGTGCGGAAAACGGCAGCGATATGTGTTGCCAAGCTCTTCGACCTCAACCCGTCAATGTGCATAGAGAACGGCTTCCTCGAAATATTGCAAGAGTTGATCGGGGACCCTAACCCCATGGTGGTCGCGAACTCGGTGCAGGCCCTCTCCGAGATCACCGAGACTGCCCCCGAGACTTCGGCGCTGGTCATCACGCCAGCTACACTGAAGAAGCTGCTCATGGCCTTGAACGAGTGTACCGAATGGGGAAGAGTGACAATCCTCACGACACTCGCTGCCTACCCCCCCTCTGACCTCAAGGAATCGGAACACATCTGTGAAAGAGTTGCTCCGCAGTTCCAGCACGTCAACCCCAGTGTTGTGCTGGCTGCAGTCAAGGTCGTCTTTATTCACATGAGAATGATCAACCCTGATCTTGTGAGGCAATATCTCAAGAAGATGGCGCCCCCTTTAGTGACCCTGGTTGCTTCTGCCCCCGAAGTCCAATACGTGGCCCTGCGAAACATCGATCTGCTGCTACAGGCCAAGCCGGATATTCTGAGCAAGGAGTTGAGGGTTTTCTTCTGCAAATACAACGATCCGCCCTATGTCAAACTGCAGAAGCTGGAGATCATGGTCAGAATCGCCAACGAAAAGAATTACGAACAACTGCTGGCCGAATTGAAGGAGTATGCTCTAGAAGTCGATATGGATTTCGTTCGGAGGGCTGTCAAAGCCATTGGTCAGGTGGCTATCAAGATCGAGGGCGCAAGCGAAAAGTGCGTCAATGCTCTTCTGGATCTTATTGCCACCAAGGTCAACTACGTCGTGCAAGAGGTCATTGTCGTCATCAAGGATATCCTGCGCAAATACCCTGGCTACGAAGGTGTCATACCAACTCTTTGCCAACATATTGATGAGCTAGATGAGCCCGACGCCAGAGGCTCGCTTATCTGGATAGTCGGCGAGTATGCTGAGAAAATCAGTAATGCTGATGAGATCTTGGCAAGCTTTGTTGACGGGTTTATGGAAGAGTTCACACAGACGCAGCTCCAGATCCTAACGGCAGTAGTGAAGCTGTTCTTGAAGAAGCCCAGCAACACCCAGGGGTTGGTACAGAAGGTTCTTCAGCAAGCGACTACAGAAAACGACAACCCGGATATTCGGGATAGGGCTTATGTCTACTGGCGTCTGCTGTCGGGCGATCTAGATGTCGCCAAGGTATGTAAAGCACGCTCTAGAGAATATCATACCGCATCACTAATGTTTTCAGAACATCGTACTCTCTCAAAAACCGGCCATTACTACGACAATGACCAGCCTACCACCAGCTTTACTAGAACAGCTTCTGGCCGAGCTGTCGACGCTTGCGTCTGTCTACCACAAGCCACCCGAGTCATTCGTCGGCAAGGGCCGCTATGGGGCTGAAGCCATTCAGCGCGCTGCCATTCAGGAACAACGTGAGAACTTGGCCGAGAACCCCATCGCTGCCTCGGCGGCTGCGGCCGCGGCTTCCAACGGGACTGGAGGACAGAACAACATTGAGAATCTTCTCGATATCGACTTCGATGGTGGCGCCCCTGCTTCGTTGGAACAAGCCAGCGCTACAGGTACCCCAGATCGCATCGCCAGCCCTGCCGGCGGTGCAGCGCCAAGCGGGGGCATGGCTGACATGATGGGCCTATTCGATGCCCCCCGCTCAGCCACCTTCCGGAATGGGTAACATGGGTGGTGCATCCAATGATCTGATGAATGGGCTTGCTGGCTTGGATATTGGGGGCGGCAGCGAGCCACCGCCAGCTGCCCAGCAATTAGGCCATGTGGAAGGGGAGGCTAAGAAGGATGCCAACGCCAGTGAAGACCTACTCGGACTATTCTAGGAGAAGAGGGTCAAAAAGATTAGTGACGAAATGCAAAACGAGAACCCATGGGCCAACGATATCGGATAGGGGCATGTTGCTTCCACTGTATCCAAAACAGGAGACTTGAAGTCTGTTGGAACTTCCATAGCCAAAAATACAGTATCGGGTTGTTGGTTATAGGCGATACCTTGGGAAAGTGTTTGAGAGACGGGATTGATTAAGTACGTAGTGTAAAGGTTTTGTGCAGGAGCCAGAGGTGCCAACGCTGTAGACGGTATAGCGATGCCGTTTTAGTAACCAGTTTTGTCCTTTTGGGGGTCGACGTGGCGTTCGAGATGCTGATGTTAACCCGAATTTACTTGTATTTGGCGTACTGTTTGCGTTGTTCCACATGGGATGAGTGAGAGACTTTATTATCGCTGACTGTCAGGTAGGTGTTATGTCCAAAATACGTATATGGCGGCGTCGCCGTTTCTTTGTCCCCTCTCCAGGTTCTCCCGCTTGGAGTGTGTGACGCATCGCACCGGTGGTAGCTGGCCACCGTCGTGACGGCCTTGGTCGTGGACTTGCCTCTGTCGCACAGGGCTAGATGGCGCTCCAGCGCCCGGTGCATATCGTTCGTTGCGCCCGATCTCGGCTTGGCTTTACTTCTATCCCAAGGCGAGAATGGCTTCGTCGACAGTGATAGCGCCCGGCAAAGTCCGCCTTGGCATGCATGAGTTTCTCTCTCTCTCTCTCTCCTACTAGAAGTGCTTGATGAAACTTGCGGACTTGCGTATTTTCCGGCTGCCTGTATAAACTGAACGAGGGCCCTCATAGGCAGACTCCAATGGTTATAGTTTGATTGACGATTGCCAAAGCATGGGCCGGAGCAGAACATACCACTGCAGAGTACCTTTGCGTACGAGGGGATGCACAGATTGGGAAAACGGTACCGTGGTATTTATTGACTTTCGCAGACGCCCAAACCCGGTATTTTCATAGTTGCGCAACCTAAACAATTGCCTATAGGCAAGATCCTCCCACAGTTATGTCTGGTGTATGTACGTAGCCTTTTCTCTACTTTTCCCTCGTGCCCGTTTTGAGGACCATAAGTCCATCGGTGCCTGCCATAGGCCCTGACCGAGGATGGGACTGATGTAGGCGGGGATGGTCTAAAAGCAGTTCCGTTTTCTCATCTTCTTTTTGTGTCTTTCGTAGGGTGGTGGTGGTTTCAAGACCCATGACCCTCGACTTTCCCGTCCACGGTGCCGTTCAGCGGCGGCTTGGCGGACGCGTCGCCGTTCCTCGCCTTGTCCTTCTCCCACTCCTCAGGCGTCTGGCACTTGGCGCTCCAGGCGTGGATGGCGGCGATCTCCGTCTTGAGGGCGGCGTTGACGGTGCGGTGGCGCTTCAACGAGTTCAGGCCGGCGAACTGGGGCGACACGATGAGCGAGGTGAAGGACTGGCCGCAGCCACCTGCAGTAGAACAGAACGAGAGCAGTGAGCGAGAAGTTGGAGAGAGACTTGTTTAGACTAGGGCTAGTGTTTACCGGACATGTCTGTGACTTCAACATGGACCGCCTTGAGCCGATCGGTCAGGGCGGCCTTGAGCGAAGCCTCTGTTATGGTCGACTCGGCCATGTCTGCTAACGCTGCGCTGCTGCGTGATACAGGTTGACGACGACGTGAGGCAGATTCGCGCGCATCCAAAACTTTTGGGGGTTGATTGATGCGACCTCGGTGATGACGGAATTGCCCCTCCAAAACTTCCAGTGGGGGTGGAGACTTTGACGCTTGCATGTATTTCTTTTATTTCTGTACCGAGTATTTCAGCGGTCAGGTCGTCCGGTGGCTGAAGAAATATGCAACTGTGGCTCAAGCTGTAATCGTTAAAGATACAACACCCGTCACTGGGCAATTGACAACTTCGCAACAAATCCCCGAGACAGGCTTGAGATTACCATCCAAGTCAGATTCCTTATTGCGCAGTTTCAATGAGAAGCATTCTATCTCATCGTCTTTTTACCCAGGCTATTCCACGCATTGGGACCTACAAATTCGCCGTACCTGTCGCTGGTGCTTGCAGAGCTTCGTTTCGGCTAGAACCTCTCCGCAGAGGATTCAACAGCATGGCGGCTCCTACTTTCACCGATGCCGTAGTGCAGGCCATGAAGACACTGTAAGTAATCTTGCTACCAAACAACAAACTAACTACTCTAATTCACCTTAGCTACCCGCCTGAGTTGGCCGATTCAGCATGGGATAATACAGGTTGTAAGTCTAGGGAGCCTCCTATTTGACTACTTAAGTACTTTACATAACCTAGAAAGCGGTCGTTGACTTATTATACTGTAGTACTTTTGGATCAAGCCTTGCTTCCTGAGGGAACCGAGTCCAAGCAGAGTGGAGGTGCCGTTCTGTTGACTAATGACCTCACTGCAGCCGTGGTGGATGAAGCTCTTGAGAAGCAGGTCAACATTATCATCAGCTATCGTATGTTGCAAAGCAATACCGCCTACCACTTTCCCCAACTTGCAGCTACGGGGACTAATATTATGCAGACCCTGTGATTTTCCGTCCTCTCAAGTCTTTATCCAACCAAGATCCCATGCAAAAGCACCTGCTCCGGTTGATTGCTTCGCGCATAGCTGTCTATTGTCCTCATACTGCTGTTGATGCAGCAAGCGGTGGGCTGAACGATTGGCTATGCGATATCATAGTTGACAGCGAGTCCAAGGTAGCTGAACGGAAGGTTGTTCAGCCCATTTCTCGACCCCTCCCCGACAGTCTCCAGGGACTCGGGTATGGCCGCGCTGTGAAGCTGCAGGGTCCAATGCCCCTGACGACCATTCTGAGGAACCTGTCACGAGGTCTAGGCAACCAGCAGCATATGTCTCTCGCGCTGCCCCACCCTCGGCGAGATTTGAAAGCCACGAACATCTCGACGGTTGCCGTCTGTGCTGGTTCAGGCTCCAGCGTGCTCAAGGATACTGACGCCGAGCTCATCGTCACAGGTGAGATGGACCATCACTCTGCCCTGCGCTATACGCAACTGGGCCAGACTGTAGTCACCGTATTTCACAGCAATTCGGAGCGTCAATACCTGACGCAGCGATTGAAGCCCAAGCTTGAGGAGATGCTATCCCGAAGCTCTGGCGGAGAAGGGAAGGTACTAGTGAGCCAGGCGGACCGAGATCCCTTCGAGACCATAGACATATCAAGCCTGGGTTCGTAAGCAGTGGTGGTGAAGGCGATAGCTCAAACATCGTCGGGGTCTATTCGCCTCCAGTTAAAGCTGGTCGGTTCTCCTCGGACCGCTGCGTCCCCGTCTTCAATACAAGCCTCTACGTCGTCTCCTCCCAAACCTTTCTCTTTCCAGGTTACCAACAGCTTCCGTGGTACTTTCCAAGCTTGCCGTGCATCTTCTAAGCGGCCTTCAGCGGCAAGGGCGCGTACTTTATCGGGCGTCTCGAGGACCTCCAGAGCTAACTGCTTCGTGCGTACTTTCTTCTGCCTTGCCACCTCGGCGGCTTTCTTTGTTGGGTTGGGCGGCGGTACCTGGCCCCGAAGTGACTCTCGTATCGCAGAAGCCTGTGAATAGATGTGTGCAATAGCCGGGTCAAGTGTAGAAGCCATTGGGTTTAATGGATCCATATTGGTTCTCATCTAGCGGTCTTTAGTACCAGACCCAAGTCGGGTTCTCCAGGACAGCGACCTACCTTTCGTATTGTGTCTGTTGCTGAAATCAACTTGCTATAGTTGTCGTAGACCAGAGCCTTCTTTTCGGCGTCCAGCGCGCGTATCTCGCCGAGAGTCTTGGTGTATAGTTTCAGGAGGTCCTCCATGCCACTCTCCGCCAGGGCTGCCTGGACAAAAGCGTCGGCGTCGAAGCTCTCGCCGTCCATCTCGGACGGCGGCACTTCCGACGCCTCGTGCTGGCCTCCGAGGGGGTCTGTCACCTCCACACTGGGCGGCGGCGGCAGCAGGGATGCAGCTGCTGACGCCTTCCGCTCCTGGAGATTGTAGTACTCGCGCAGGGCGGCCCGGTTGCGTTTCGTGGCATTGCCGCCGCCGCTGACGGGGGAAGAAGAAGCAGCAAAAGAGCCGCTGTTCGGGTTCGGGGACGACGTGGCGGAGCGTGGGACGTCGAGTGACGGCCGGGTCGACGAGGTCGGCGTCGTGATGTTCTGGAACGAAGCTACACGCCGGGGAGGTTCTCTCGGCGAGGCTATGGTGGACATTTCGGCGGAGCGAAGTTGGCGCAAAAAACTCTTCTTAAAATAAAAAAATAATGGTGATGAAAGTTCAAACGGTTAATTGACTTGCGGCATCGGGTTATGAAGTCTGTATGCGAAATTATTAGGATGATAGATTACTTAAGAGGTATGTGAGCATGTAAGGACACACACGGGTAGTTGAAGCTCTGGTGTAGTAGCTAATACGCAAGTACTAGGTTAGTACTCCGTACTACTGACTAAGTACATGTAATGCCGAGCTGCTGGCGGCAGTGCGGCACCGACATGTACCTGAGGCCTGATGTACCTAACCTTAAACATCCTTAGCTTCAGGGGACGACTCAGCGGTCAAGCCACAGTGGCTTGCTTATAAGTGAAGATGATACCATTCTGCCTCAGTAATCTCATCCTGTACAATTTCTACTATGAGCCTAGACCAAATTGCCCATCAATTGCTTCATGCACCATTACTAACCTCTCCATTCGTAAACGGCCCGCACTTTCACGGCCTGCTTATCTTTCGTAGCCACAGTCTTCTGGACATGGTATCTCTTCCCATTGATCATGCAGAAACCAAAGACCTGTTCGGCCGTGCCTTCTCCGCCCTCCTGGACGACGTAGACCTGGACGTACCCGGGCTTGCCGTCCTTCTCGCACGCCTCCTCCAGCCAGTCCTCGGCCAGGTAGGGGTCGATGGGGCCGTCACCGCTCATGCTGCGCGGCTGGTCGCACTCGGCCATGTTGAGCCAGCGGGCGCGCACGTGGGCGGCGCCGAACTTGCTCTCGCTGCGCACCTCGGAGCCGTCGAGCTTGTACGTCTTGGTCTCGCCCTTGAAGCCGCCCGTCGCGACCGTCTCAATGGTGATGGAGGTCACCCCCTCGGCGTTGGTCGTCTGCGTCAGATGCGCCGTCACGCTCATCATGGCCGCGGCTTTGCGCACCAGCCATGGCACGCCTTGCAGCTCCATCAGCGGGTTCATGTCGTCCGAGAGGCTCTTGTTCTGCGGTTGAACATTGGTAAGTCGTCAGTAGTATGGCAGGGACAGTATATGTAAACCTACCATAACCCATTCTCCACTGAGGTTGTGGATGGTGACCTCGGGAGGGGCTGCCATGATGGTGATATGCCTAGCAAGTCGAGATGATAACCAACGGGTAAATTTTCAAATAATAGATTACTCGAGCGCACTTAGGGAAGAAAGCAATATTGTCCAATTTGGCAACGGGCATTCGCCTGTCTTATGGACCAAACCAAAGGCATTGTCTACCTAAAAATGCTGACAGCTTGACCGAAGTTTAAATGCACGGGGAGCTAGTCAAACAAGGTGCCGAGGGCAGGATGAGAGGGAAGCGGACCAGTAGATCCAAACCCACCACAACAATACAAGTCATAGGATCGATAATGATAATACAAACGCTATCTTTGCTTGCTCCATGTGCTAGAAACTTCCCAGGTGAGTCTCTCGGTATGTCGGACTCGGAATCGGAGCCGGGCGTTGGTGGATCGCCGGAAGAAGTAAACTTCTGGCCAATTCAGTCGTGGGGCGCTACAGATTTGGGAGGAAAGTCCAATAACTAAAAGTACGCATCTCCGCCCACCCAAATATTTCGATACGGGAAAGCATACTGAAGTACCTTCGTCATGTGAAAACTCACAAACACGCTTCCGCACTCCTGAGTTCCTTTGGCGAATTGGATTAGGCGCATGCTTCTACCTAGTCTGGAATACGATGGATCTAGCTGTCCAGATTCGCTCCGGGCTTCAGCGTCAAGGTTTGCCCACGCCAACCCTCGAGTGGGTGCAAGGCGTGCTGCCAAACCGCAACCCCATGCCGCCCCTGCAGGCGCTCATCGCGACAGCCAAGGCGCGCCTGATGGTAGTCGACATCACGAATGGCGCCATCCTCGACGCGAGTGCACCCGCGCTCCCCCGCACCTCGCCAACATGGAGGTCGCGGAGACCAGACTCGGCCGGGACGTTCTCGTGCAAGTCTTGGACATCGACAACCTCACGAAGAGCAAGTGGGAGCAGGTCGAAGAGCTGGAGGCCATTGCCCGCGGAGAGCAGACGCGCGGCCGCGAGATGGTCCGGCTGCCCGCGGGCGGCGACGAGGACGACGAGGCCGGCTACAGTAGCGCGTCGACCCAGGCTCTCTCGGCCGCGCCGGGGGCCCGAGGCGCAAATGGCTCCAGTGCAGCAGCACCCAAGAACTCGACGCACCGACTGGTTCTGCAGGACTGCAGGGGGCAGAAAGTCCATGGCCTGGAGCTGCACCGCATCGAGAGGATCGGGGTGGGCACGATGAATATCGGAGAAAAGATTCTCCTGAAGAAGGGTGCCACCGTCGCTCGCGGGACGGTGTTGCTCGAGCCGGCTACTTGCACGATTCTGGGCGGGAAGGTCGAGCCATGGCAAAAGGCGTGGGTCGACAGCCGCCTGACCCGGCTGAAGGAGGCCATAGAGAACCAGGCTCGCGACTGATGAGATTCTGAGCTGCCACAGGCAATATGATTGATGCCTACGTTTTGGTGTAGTCTGCTTCTGCTCTGTCGGCCGGACCCTCGACTCCACATCACACTTCATCTCATTCATCACCATCAATCGAACCCACTCGGTTGCGCATTACCTCACTGTCTACATTGCTGCGGACGACTCTAGCCATGCAGTTTCTTGACTGTGCTCGTCTAGAACTGAAGGAGCCCAGCGAAAGCGATGTCCCAGACTACGCCAACTTGTCTCACCCGGCGATGTTACGTGTATACCTTGATGGTGTGGATGACGACCAGATTCGAAAACTTCGGCAGTGCCGCTGGCTATCCTGGGGCTGGACCTTACAGGAGTAGAAAGCCCCTGTGAAGCACTTCATACCACACCTCCCCATCTACAAGAAGGTAGTTTGCACCGACTGCCTAGAAAGGGTCAACGATGAGCGTAGTGAGAACCTCGGGCAGAGTAACATCTAACCCGGTTACTAAATCGAGGAATTCAATACTATGGGCGGATTAACGTGAGAGAATCGTGTGCCGAATACAGCTGTGTCGATTACGAGGTGAACAAGCTTGTGTTTAGTTAGATGTAATGTCTAGATGTACCTGACAACTACATCATGTAGTAGTCCCATCGCATGCTTTGCCTCCTATCCCATGTCCACCTCACCCTAATCCGACTGTCGCAAAGCCGCATCATCGTCATTAGGTACTGAGCGCGGTGGCTCGACTTGGGCCTCGCTTTCCATCTCCATCCCCGAAGGCTGAGCCTCTTTCTGTTGTAAAGCCGCATCGTCGTTATCTTCGGGTACTGAGCGGGGTGGTTCAACCTGGGCTTCGCTTTCCATTTCCGCATTCAAAGACAGGGCCTCTGCCTGCTTTTTTGCCTCCTCCAACTCGACCTTTTGTTCCCATAAGATACTTAAAGATGCAGCCCACTTCATCATGAGATTGTCCACATGCTCCTGGTATCCTGACACATAATAGTGTTCGCGATACCATTCATCTTCATAAGCTGATTCTGACGGATGGAGGCCGCAAAAAATGGCAAATTCAGGGCGAAGGCCCTCTGCTAAACCGCCCCGGACGTAATCATCTGATATTCCATATTAGAAATCTAACCTTTATATAAGTATCGAGACTTACCATATGTTAGACCTAGTTCATAATCTTCTTCTGTATCTCTTTCCAAAACTATCGATCTTAAGCATTTTACACCCTGATCGGTTCGAGCTTTATAGTTTATTGTTTATTATTTACAGGGATCTGAAAAATGCACAGATAAGGCCACGCCTTAGGGTTAAAACGTTTTCTAAAGAAACTAAGCCTGAATTAGCACTATAACGTCTTCAGGAAAGTTATATAATCTAAAGTCCGTACCGAACTAGTATTAACCTTTATTCTAGCCATATACAGTAAGTAAAGCGACGCTTTCCCCTTTTCGAAGCTTTAAACCTTCGAAATGGCGTTTATCGAAGGACTTCGAAAAAGGGTGGTTACTTAGTAATAAGGGTTTAGCGTTTAATGAAATATACGTTATAATAGTAATATAATTACAGAGTAAGGGCTGGTAAAGTAGCTAGTAATAATACTGGTCTAAGGCTTTAATTACTGGCTTAACTGGTTAGACTAGTCATTTAACTAGTCACCTAACTAGTCACCTGATTAATCACTTAATGTCACAGGACCAGTCCTCTTCTCTCTAGGCTTTACTATAGAGCTTATCGGCGAACCCTCTGGCCCGCCCTGGAGCTTCTGAGTAAGCTTAAAGCCTACCGCTGACGAAGGGTTTAAAGCATGTGGACGAGGAGCTTACACATTAAGAGGAGACGGGAATGTATTATTAAGACCCTGAGAGGCTGCTATTTACTGGTTTCCTCTTTTCTTTTTTAGCTTTGATGTAGACTGTAATTAGACTTGTTTACTTTGCTTGTAAATAACTTAATCCGTTTATATATATTAAAGTTCGTAAATAAGAAGTAGTTAAAAGCTTAGGAAACGATAGTTCCCTACCTTTAAAGAGAATAGTCGCAGACATTTATTTTTTACGATGTCTGGCCTACCGTCGTTAAGTACCTTTTATATCGACTAGTCTTTAGCCGAATCGAATTATAACGAACGGCTACTAATCGAAATTTAAAAGTTACGAAAGATTATCGAAGAATAGAAAAAGGTAATAACGTTTATTACTTTTACGAC
The DNA here is from genome assembly GCA_019976485.1 of Apiospora pterosperma. Taxonomy (NCBI): domain Eukaryota; kingdom Fungi; phylum Ascomycota; class Sordariomycetes; order Amphisphaeriales; family Apiosporaceae; genus Apiospora; species Apiospora pterosperma. The sequence continues at coordinate 1,475,480 of JAFBMP010000009.1, forward strand.
TACTATTACTAATCTATTAAGCTAAGCAGAATAAGAAGAAATAATACGACGACCCCTCGTTATCCGAAGACTTCGCCCGTTACTCGCCGACCTTATCCTGTTCGATAGGACTAAGTTTTATTAGAGAGGATGGAAACTAGAGATAAAGGGAAAGCTGATCGTCGATAGCGAAGTTATCGGAGGGGACATGTTTTAATTACGATATGTGTATTCCCGATTAACGGGTAAGGCCCGCGAAAATATTACTACGTTTATAGAATTAGCTTCTACCGAAAAAGGATATAAGCTTACCGAGCTGTTATAACGATTAAACTTGTTATACGGAGAAAGAGATTATAAGTAACGAGCTATTAATAATTTATACTCGATCCGATAAGGAGAATTCGAATCTTTCGCTTCTTTTTATCTTAAATTCGAACGAGAATTAGTTAACGTTAACGTAGAAAACTGGCTTAACGATAATAAGATTTTATATTTATAGAACGCACTTAACGAAAAGATAAAGTCGTAATTAGTTTCCGCTTTACCGTCGGAATTAGTAACCTATTACTTTTTCGCAGTTAAATACGAGAACCTTAGTAGCCGTATAGAACTGCTAGGTTAGTGGAAATCCAAGAAGAAACCCGACGGGACTTAGCCGAAGACGCTACGAGAAAAGGCCTTCGGAGCTATTGTTAGTCCCGCCGGTCCTAGTAAAGAAGATATAATAGAGTAGGAGCTTACTACTACTACCGCTATTAATAGTCGATTAAGAAGCGCCTTTAATATTAACGGGTACCCGTTAAAGCGACTAGAGGATTAATCTCTGCTCGGTAAACGAGTTAAATAGGTCGGGATTAATAAAATAGAAGCACGTAAACGCGATTAATAATGTTTCTGCTGCGAACGAAACTACTGTCGTATTAACCGATGCTTTTTTGCCGCCGCTATTTTACTACTATTACGAAGCGCGACGGTGAAAGCGACTATAAGGCTTACTGTAAGCGTGGCCGAAGTAAAAGAAGAAGACTCTTCGGACGAATCGGAAAAAGAATAGCTCTTTTTCTAAGTCGCTAGTAGGAGTACGAAGTAGCTTTAAAAGAATAGAGGACTATAAGGAAAACAAAGATGGAAGCAGAACCGTTTTTTATCGACGTCCGTGTTAATAAGGATTAATTCCTTATTACGCTGATCGATAACGGTTATTTATTTTATAGTATTATTAACTAGAAATAATTCTAAAGATTAGAGCTGCCGCGCATTTCGATTATTCCGCGTAAGATAAAAGGGTTCGGAGGAGAGAATATGTTCGTTACCGTCGATACGGTAATTTACTTTTATTTCGATATCGATAGACATTAATAGTAGCGCGTTTTCTTTTATATTATACCGACGTAAGATTACGATATGATACTAGGACGACCGTGGCTTATCGATATGAACGTTAAAGTATACGAGAAAAAAGACTTTTTAATATTTATAGATTACGGCCTGAAAGTTTAGAATTTAACTTTTTATTCGAGAAGTCCCGAATAATCCTCCGTTTTACGCGTAAAGGGCTTTATTACTTCGGCCTTTTTAGCCGAAATCTAAAAAGGACGCCGGCGGAAGAACTTAAAAATATACGCCGTAACGATATCGGATATAAATAAGGCGCTTCGACTTAAAACGAAGATCGATGTTACTAAAGAACTTCCCGAATAATACTATTAATAAATACGAGCTTTTAACCGAAACCTTGCGGAATAACTCTTACCGTATCGTACGAATATCGATTACGTTATCGAATTAGAAAAAGATACTAACAGGATAGAGAAGTAAGTCCCTTAGGGTCCCTTATACGGTATGAGTCGAAAAGAGTTACTAGTGCTGAAAAAGACTTTTATAGACCTGCTAGATAAGGAGTTTATCCGAGCTAGCCACTCTCCTGCTGTAGCCCTTATTTTATTAGTGAAGAAGCCCGGAGGAGGAATTCGATTCTGTGTCGATTATCGAGGATTGAACGCGATTACGAAGAAAGATAGATACTTACTATTTTTAATTTCCGAGACCCTACGGAATATCGTTAAGGTAAAGTGGTTTACGAAGCTAGATATTATCGCTGCTTTCTATAAGATCCGTATAGTAAAAAGTAAAGAATAGAAGACGGTATTCCGTACGAAGTACGGATTATTCGAATAGAACGTTATGCTATTCAGACTTATTAATGCACTTACGACTTTTTAAAGGTATATTAATAATATACTCTGCGAGTACCTAAATAATTTTGTGTCCGCTTACGCCGACGATATTCTTATTTATTCCTCAGGTTCTCTTTAAGATTACCGAATTAAAGTAGGGTAAGTCTTATAGAAGTTTATAAAAGCCGGTTTTTAAACGGATATTAAAAAGTGCGAATTTAAGTCGAAATAAGTAAAGTATTTAGGCTTTATTATCGATGCGGATTACGGAGTTATAATGGATCCGGAGAAGATTAAAGTTATCCGAGAATGGGCCGTGCCGAAGATTGTAAAGGCCGTAAAGGCCTTTTTAGGTTTTGCGAACTTCTACCGGATGTTTATATTTATATACTCCGACCTCGCTAAACCTTTAGTAGCCTTTACGAAGAAAGGAAAAGACTTCCGCTGGGATGACGTATGCGAATAGGCCTTCGAGAAAATGAAAGAATTCCTTATTACTGGGCCTGTTTTAGTATATTTCTACCCCGAACGGGAAATTATCGTGGGAGGCCGATTCCTCTAGGTACGCTACCGGAGGACTCTTACTTTAGAAGAACGAAGAGAAGATATGGAGACCCGTTACGTACTTCGTAAAGAAGTATTCCCCTACCGAAGTGAATTACTTTATATATAATAAGGAACTTTTAGCTATTATTAACTACTTAACCGTATAGGAATTTAAGTTAAAGTCGGTCGAGACCTTTTAGGTTTTAACGGACTATAAGAACTTAAAACATTTCTATTTAGAAAAGTAGTTATCGGAACGATAAATACGGTAGTCCGAGTTCCTTTTTAGGTTTAACTTTACTTTCGAATAGCGACCTAGGACGAGCTCCGGGAGACCCGACGCCCTTTCGCGACGCGAATAAAACATGCCTACCGACGTAGCGGACGCCCGAATTCGGGCCCGATTTCAGAGGATGTTTCGGGAAACCTATTTATTAGTATTAAGCTCCGCTCCTAGCTACTTAATGCCTGAGTTAAAAGAAAAAGTGCCCCTTTTTAAGGACTAAAGATTACAGGAATTCTAGAACCAGGCCCGTACTTCGGACGAAACTTACTAGAGTTTAATTAAAGTGATACGAAAAGGAATAAAATAATTACCACTTAAAATTCAGAAATAGAAGATTATTAGCCTGAACGAATACTCGGTCGATAAGGAGGGTTTATTAAGATTTAGAGACCGTATTTGGATTCCGGAATCGGAACCTTTTCGCACCGGAATTATTTAAGAAATCCACGATTTATATATAACCGGCTACCCCGGAAGAGACGGTACTTACGCTATTTTATTTCGAAGGTTCTTTTAGCTTAGAGCCGCTTACATAATAAAACAGTTCTTACGGAACTGTAGGATTTATAAGAGGACCACGATTTGGAGAGAAGTAAAACAAGGATTATTAAAGCCGCTTCCCGTACCGGAGAGAGTATTTACGGAGATTTTTATAAACTTTATTACCGACCTGCCGCTATCGAAAGATAGGAAATCGACTTTTTATATAGTGGTTATAAATAGACTTTTAAAAGCGGTACTTTTAAAAGGAATGAAAAAGACGTCGGCGGAAGCCGTAGCGAAAAGACTATTCCGGATATTTTACTTATATTATAGAATTCCCTACGCCGTTACGAGCGATTGGGGACTTTAATTTATTAGCGACCTGTAGGGATACCTTTATCGACGGATAAACGTGGAAAGACGTCTTTTTACGGCCTATTATCCGTAAACCGACGGAGCTACAAAAAAATAAACTAAAAAGTAAAGAAGATATTAAAGATATTCTGCTATTATTCTTAAAACGATTAGGAAAATTTATTACTTACAGTATTTACATTAATTATAAATAAAGACGCGGCGTCCACCGGGATAAGTCCGTTCTTTTTTTTATATAGGTATTACTTAAACGCTATAGAACTGGTGGATTCGCAGCAGGAATTCGAACGCCTATAGCGTCCTGGAGAACGGATTGCCGAAGACGCTATTAAAAAGATCTAAAAAGCCACCGAATAGGCTTAAACGGTAATGGCATCGACACAGGAAAGGCAGGAACGTTACGCTAATAAAGGACGTACGCCTATACTAGTATATAAACCTGACGATTAGGTTTACCTGGACCTGAGGAACGTTAAAACCGCGCGAGCTTTTAAGAAGCTGGATTAGCTCTATACGAAATACCGAATAGTGCGATAAGTTAATTCGCACGTATATGAATTAAACGTGGAGGGGAGGGTACACCCGGTATTCTATATAGACTTATTACGACTAAACGGTAACGACTTATTACCCTCACAGAAATCGGACGACGTATAATAAAGACTTATAATTATAGACGACTATAACGAGTATTATATTAAAAAAATTATAAATATTCAAAACAAGAAAGCAAAAAGCAGAGGTAAGAAGAAAGTAAAGAAAGCTTTTATAAAGTGGGAATTATACGTAAAACCGATATAGGAACTACTGGCCGCTATAAAAGATATAATAATATACGATAATTACTTACGAGTAAAAGGGAGGGGGGGTAATATTATAGGACTAGTCCTCTTTTCTCTAGGCTTTATTATAGAGCTTATCGGCGAACCTTCTAGCCCGCCTTAGAGCTTCCGAGTAAGCCTAAAGCTTACCGTTAACGAAAGGTTTAAAGCATGTGGACGAAGAGCTTATATATTAAGAGGAGACGGGAATGTATTATTAAGACCCTGAGAGGCTGCTATTTACTGGTTTCCTCTTTTCTTTTTTAGCTTTAATGTAGACTGCAATTGGACTTGTTTACTTTGCCTGTAAATAACTTAATCCGTTCACACTTAACCGTTACCTAACCAGTCACCTGACTATCACCTGACTGGTTACCTAACTAGTAATAAGGCTGGTTATTAATAATAAGGCTAGTAACTCGGCTTAATTAATTAAAAATTCAGGTGACGGTTAAGTGACGGTCAGGTGACTAGTTAAATAACTAGTCAGGTAACGTTAGGTAACTATTACAACCCGACCTTATCATACGGCCAGGACCCACTCTTTCGGCACGGCACTATAATACCCCGAACAGGTTACGATATTACTAACCTTTACTTATAAAATAATAAACTAGACCTTACCCGAGAAACAGGGCTTTTATTTATATAAAAAAGGAAACTATTATAAACCTACCCCGGTTTAAAAGTTTAGCGATTAAAAAACGGATAAGAGTTTATTTATAAAAAAGATACGTAAATTACGTAATTAAAAGCGATAAAAACGTAGCGCTTTTAAAACACTCTTAAAAGAAAGGATTATTAAAATCGGAGTAATCTAAGTAATTTAAGTATATTAATAAGGGAGAAATTAAATATATAACGGTAAACGTTTCCTATGTATTTTATATAGATACTCTTTACCTTAGTAATTAATTTAAGTATTTATTTTACTTATAAATAAAGTATTTACTTTGACGATTTATTATAAAGTATTCGATTATCTTTAAAACATTATTACCTTTACGACTTTATTTATATTACTTTATTTAAAATTAGGAGCGAATCCCGATTTATAAGGTACTTTCTCGTTTAAGTTAATATAAACCTAAGTACGTTTTATTAAGTTTCTTTTAAAACTTAGATAATTAATAGGACCGGATAGGACGTGTTAATTAAATAATGTGTAGTAAAAGTATAAAGAGGGAAAGAAGGAAAGGAAGGATAAAATATCTAGAGGAGCTGGGGTTAACCCTATTCTTATAGGGTTTTACTTTTTTATTACTATAATTAACTACTTTCCTTTTTAAAAAGTGTTAATTAGACCTTCCTTTAAATAGTCTTTTTAGTAAGGTTTATTAAATTGCCGGGCTAGAAAAATAATCTTACGGTTTTCGGTAAGCCTCTATATTATTTAATTTATTATATAAATATAATTAATTTTCCGTTTATAGTAAACGATAGTATACGTTTCGTACTTATTAGAATATATAAAATGTTTATTAAGCTACCCTGTTTTTATTATTATATAGTTTACTTTTATTACGTTTAATAACTGGTGCTTAATTAATTATAGCTTCGTTATTATCTTACTCTTTATTTTAAGCACGTTTTTTAGTGTTACGTATAACGCGAATTAGACGTTTTCCTTTTTTAGATTAGTATTTTTCGATTAATTCCTTTAATCCGTCGAGGGTATTTTCTCTTTTTTATGTATTATATTTATAATTAAACCTTTTCTATTTAATAAAGTATTCGTATTTATTTTTTGTTCGATTTAGTCGATAATTAGTAAGAAGCTCGATTTCGTATCGAAGAATATTATCGTTAAAATTATATTTATATTACTTTACGTTAATAGGATTAAAAGGAGGTTATTCTCGATTAAAAGGGTTATTACCTTTAAGCGTTAAAATTAAGTGTTCGATTAAAATTATAAAATAAATTAAATTTCTTTCGGGGAAATTAAGCTTATAAGTAAGAGAGTTAATACGTTCGATAATCTTTTATAGGCCTGATCGTTACTGTAATAGTTTTCGAAAAGGTCGATTAGGAAAATAATATTTTTTATAGAGTTTTAAATACACTTTATTTTTAATAGTAAATTTAATTATTTTATGCTTTGTATTATAACGTCTCTTTATATTAATAACTATAAAATCTATTATTAATTAAGCGTTTTAACGTAAGTATTCTTTTATAAAATAAATATTAGTAAAAGCTTTTTCTACCGTATTAATATTTATTACGATATTAAAAGGTCTAAGTAACTTAAAGCTAAATAGTTATTAATAAAGCGTCGATTCAATTATTCGATTAAGAATACTATTTATATTTTATTAAAAGGCGGGGAGTATATCGATCTATTATCGTTTAAAATATATAAAATAGTAATATTTTATAGCTATTTTTATATCCTGATTTTTTCGTTTAGAAAAGCTATTAATTTAGGGATACTAAGCTATTATTATAAAGAGGCGAGTTTTTAGAATTTTTTAAATCCCTTTTTAAAAATTACTTATAAATTTCCGATTACGATTTAAAATAATTCCTTTTAGAATTCTTTAATTTATAAGTAATAACTATATTATAAAAACTATCGCTTATTCTTTAGCCGTATACTATTCGTATCCCGGTATTAGTATTATCCGTTTAGATATTAAATATAATACTATTATTATATTATTAAATTAAGCGTAATAATCCTTATTACTTTTTAATTATTAAAGTATTCCCTAAGATAATACTAATAAAAATCCGACGATAAAATCTATAATAATAGTTCGTATTAATAGTGGATTTTTACTTCGTATAGGCTTATAATCTTTAATGCTTAATTACTAATCGGTGCGATTTATATTATAGTTTAAGTAATATATAATATATTTTTTTATACGCTTTTTTTTGCTTTTAAAAGAGAACGTGTCTAAATCTTTTAGTATTCGTTTTAAGCTAAAATAATGTTTATTATTATAGGATATAATTAAGAATTCCTGTATAAGTAAATATAGAATATATAGTTAATAATTTTCTAAATAGTTCATATAATATAATAGTTTATTTCTAATTTTAAACGGGTATTTTAAATAAGTAAAATCGTCGGCTAAATTATTTATATAAACTAATCGCTTTAAGTTTTAAATAACAGAAGTTAAACGAGTATTTGTTTTATATCTATCTAAAAACTTTTATTTTATAGCCTTATTTATAATCGCTTTTATATAAGTATAATAAATATCTTTATTTTCAGGCTAAATTTAATTAAGAACTATTAGTTTATTTATTTTCTTTAAGTCTTTAATAGTTTTTAAGCGATTTAGAGCGTTAAGGACGAAATTAATTTTATTAATAATGTAATAAATCTTAAATCCGTATTAAGATAAGTATATAAATATATTAATAAGTCGTTTATTCGATTTATCGGTACTAATTATATTTAGTGAGGTTTGTTTATAAATTCCTTTTATAGTAAAGTAGTTTATTAAAATTATAACTAGTTCTTTATTAAACTAAATCATTATACGAAATCGTTTAGTAGTTTATACTAAGTATACGACTTTTAATTCGGACGGGCTATATCTTATCTTAAGTTAAAATAAAATACGGTTTAAATATATAACTAGTTTAATTAAAGTACTAGTAATTAAGGATCCTAGTATCTAATTAATACTTTCCTTAAAATAAAATAGTATTATATTAAATCTTCGCTTTAAAGATTTATTTAATTATATAAATAGTATTCGGTTTAGATTATAATAAAAGAGTATAGCCTTATTATAAATAACAGCTTAAATACTTTTAAAAGAGAGTTTTTTTATTTCTATAGGCTCGAATTTAATCGATTTATAATATACTATTTTTTTATTTGGGTTTCCGTTAATTACTCTTTTTTGTTTTCGACCTTTAATTAAAAAAGTAATCTTTCTTTTTTATATAGGTTTTATAATTTAAGTATAGTATAAAATCAGGTGTCGTAAAAAACCGGAACTGTTAAAGTACTACTTTAGTGCTTTAAAATTAATTAGAAATACTAAGTTACGAAACGTTACTACTCGTTTAATAGTTATACTAAAACTTAAAGCGTCGACTTTAAAATTAAGTAATTTTACCGAAAGATAATTAACGAATAATTTCTTAAGGTTAATAGAAATGTTCTTTTTATCGAATAGATTAAACACTTTCTTTAAATATACTAAATACTCTTTTATAGTTTTAAAGTAAATAATAATGTTATTAATAAAGGCTTTATAAAAATCGTTAAATTCTTTAAGAGTTTTATTTATAAACCTTTAAGTATAAACGGGTATATTTTTAAATCTTATAAACGTAACTATTAATCTTTTTATTGGCAGGGGGCGGAGGTCCCAACCAAGGTTACCCCAAAGCAGGAAGCAGCGCTCACCAGCTAGGTAACTACTAAAGGGTAGATTCAGTAGTTACGGAGGGCCGGAACTACAGGGTTAGCACCGATAGTGCTGTAGCTATAAGTGTATAAATAAGCTATAGGGCTATAATGTAAGTCTAGCGCAGTTATAGGGCAACTAAAGAGGCCTAGAACAGCGGCAGAGTAACGGCTGAAAGGCCTGGTGCTATAGCAGGGTGACGGCTGGAGTAAGAGCTAGAGCCGGACTAGTATAACAGCAGGGTAATAATCAGTAGATCGAAAAGGCGTATAGCTACTACTATAGCTATAAGGGAATACGGGAATTAAAAGAGTTTATATAAAGGTAATAATTTAGTGTGTATTACTTGCTTAAAGACTACTTAAAGGAGTGTTAAAGAGCCTGTAAATATAGGCGCTGGAAGGCTTAAAGGAAGGCTCTAGAAAGAGACGGCTTACGTAATTATATACGTAAGCTAGAGCTTAAAGAAAGCTGTCGAAAGTGAACGAAAGAGATAGAAGCTAATTTAGTGATTAGTGCGTACCAGCCGTACTAAGCCTAATAAAATAATAACCGATAATATAATAAGGATAGTATAAATAGTATTAGTGCTACTGTGTAACACCCCCTTAATTGTGAAGTTAGGTTCAGAATCGGAAGGAAAAGAGGCTTGTGGCTTCTGAAAGAGGCTAGTGAGCCTCAGGAAGAGTGGATGGATTTTAGGTTTAAGAGCTGTAGAAACCTTTTAAACTTCTCTTTCGGCAGTGGCTTAATTAAGCCGTCTGCTGGCATGTTATTAATAGATATATAATCTACTGTAACAGTGCCGTGTTCGACTTTTTAACGTACAAAGTAGTACCGAAGTGCTGTATGTTTCGTACGCTAATGAAATTCAGGATTATGTGCTAGATTTATAGCACCTGTATTATCTCCTTTTAGGGGTACAGGCCCCTGGGGGAGACCTATTTCTCGTAAGAGATTTCGAAGCCATATAGCTTTTCGAATAGCCTGTTCGAGACTGTTAAATTCAGCTTTTACTGATGAGATAGCTACCGTAGAATGCAGCTTCGACTTTTAATTAACTAGTCCTCTATATAAAGTAAAGAGGTACCCGAAAATAGATTTCCTAGTGGCTAAATCGCTAGCGTGATCAGAGTTACAGAAGCCTAGTAATAATAGATAACCGCCCTGTGGAAGAGTGTTTATAGGGTAGTTACAGGGCGAATCACCCTGTAGGAGACTTAAAGAATCGCCTTGTAGAAGTTCTAGCTAACCACCTTATAATAGTCTAGCCTGATCACTGTGACTTCCTTGTATAAACGTAGCTGTGAGCTGTTTACCCTGGGTGAGAGCTTCTATCGGGTAATTATAGGGTAAACTTCTATTGTACGTAATACCTAAGTCGATAGTTAACTTCACGTACCGAAAGACCCCTTTTACAGCCTTAAAGAGCTGCGAGGTAGGTTGGTACATATGGCGTACGAGGTAGCTTATAGGGTACGTTAAATCGATTTTAGTCTGGGTTATAGCGTATATAAGACCCCTTAGAAGGTGTTAGTATTCCTTCGTAATTTCGTATGAGCCTATAGAATCTGTACCGATGGTATGGACGTTCTTCGGTAATCCGGGGCTTAAGGGGATCTCGGAAGGTCGGTAATCGTCGAGCTTATTACTCTTTAAAAGGCGTTGTAAATAACCCTTCTGGTGAAGTTTCAGCGTCCTTTTCTGCCGATCTCTAACGATTTCGACTCTTAGAAAGCAGGAAGCAGGGCCTATATCTTTAATTTCGAAGGCCGTATTTAGCTTCTACTTTAGCTGGTCGATTTCAGCCCGATCAGGGCCGAAGATTAGGAAATTATCGACGTAAGTAATAATAAACAGCTTGCTTCGGGGGTTGAAATAGGTGGATTCGTCACTAATTAGTGGCCGGAATCCCAGTGGTTTCAGCGTCTGGCGGACCTTTTACTGCTATTAACGGGGGCTCTGCTTTAGATTATACAGGGCTTTTAATAACTGAAAAACTTGAGAGTCGTCTCTTTTAAATCCGAAAGTGTTTAGCTCTAGAGCCTTTTCTAGCAGGTTTTCTAGGCCTGGAATGTCCTAGATATAGACCTTTTCGGTAAGGTCCCCGTTTAAAAACGCCCCGATAATGTCGATCTGGTCGATTTCCTAGTCGTATGCTGCTGTTAAGGCACACAGTAGCCTTTAGGTAACTGGCTTAGCACTTAAAATAAAGGTTTTGAGATAATTAAGCCCATAACGCTGTTTAAAGCCCCTGACTACCAGCCTAGCCTTATATTAGCTGATTTTATTAGTAGGGTCGACCTTAATTTTAAAGACCTATCGGAGGGAAAGAGGTTCTCTGCCGGCTTTTTGGATTTTAACCTTATCGACGGCTCGAAGGGTTCCTTTTTTAATAATCTGCCGGAGCTTTTTATAGACCGCTTTTCGCTATTCCTCCTTTTCTGGTGAACTGAGAGCTTGTTTTAGCGTTTTCGGCTCTTTAAGGTTATTATTACCTTTAGCCTGTTCGGTTATAACGAACACGAGGGCGAGAATATCGTCGAATTTATTATACTACGCTTTCTATTAATCAGAAAGGCCAGTAGGGAGCTGGACCTCTATTCCGGATCGAGAGGGCTCCGAAAAGGCCCTGAAAGGGGTTTGAGTAGAGCTAGTAGCCCCCCCTTTTAAACGAGATGCCGGAAGGTTTAAAGTCACCCTGCGGTGGTGCAGGACGACCTTATATAGGTGGCGAGTTACCCTGTATAAAAGAGGGTTCACCCTATACAGCTAATAAGTAATCCTGAGGTGCAGAAGAGAGATCACCCTATACAGCTAATAAGTGATCCTGTACGGCAACTGGTGCGTTCGAGTCGTTATTCTCGGTGCTGGTAGGTAGTTTAGCTGTATTACCCTGGGGTGAGCTATAGGGTAGTAATTCGAAGCGTACGTGGGACGTTCGAACGATGCGTAACCTGTACGGCCTAGTAGGGACGTAACAGATATAAATTTTATTACTTTCGTAGCCGATTAGTACCCCCTTTTCAGCCCTAGGCTCTAGCTTCTCTGCAGTTACCTGCAGTTGCTTAAGGACGTAATAGTAGGCTGTTACACCGAGAGGCTGGATCTTAGATAAATCCGGCTGGTTGTCCTTTTCTAAAAAGAAAAAATTAAAGAACTCCTGATAAAGGGTAATCGATTTAGCGGACGTAGTAATATAATTAATCTGCTATACTACTACTGGAATAACGAACTCTTAGAGCTGTTTCGGTAGGTCTGTAGCCGAGAAGGTGGCCCTAGCCTTGTCGAGAATAGCCCTATTCGAGCGTTCTATAGTGCCGTTTTACTCAGGGGTGTAAGTAATAGAGGGCTTTAGAATAATGCCTTTTTCTTAAAGGTATTTCGATAACTGGGTGAGGCTGAACTCTTTCCCGTTATTAAGACGAACTGCCTTAAAGTAGTAATTAAACTGCGTTTTAAAGTATTCGATTTCCCCTTGAAATAAATCGAGTACTCTATCCTTCGTTTTCGAAAACAGGACCCTTCGAAAGGACGTCTTTTCGTCTGTGATAGTGACCATATACTCGAAGCCGTTATAACTAGGAGGCTTAATAAAGACGGTATTAAAACAGATCCGATCTAGGGGGTTTTCGGCTCTGTTTCGGCTGACCTTGGGCTGCTGGCGTTGAAATTTGCCGAAAATACAGCCTTTATAGTGAAGGTCTTCTCTCTTTAGGTTTTCCACAGGGATCCTTTTAATAGCCTTAGCTGTTTTTAACAGCTGATTAAAGCTAGGGTGGCTTAGCCGTAGATGCTATAAAGTGGTAATAGTAATAGCCTGGTATTCCTGAAAAAAACTAGAGAGAAAGTAGGGTAAATTACCCTGTATAAAGCTAGCAGCCATACGTAGTAGAAATGCATCATCTTATACGGAGAAAGGGGGCGTGCAGGATAAATAGTTATCACCCTATATAAACGTTAAAAGGGCTAGGTCTGGCTTTTTCTGGTCTATTACGCTTAAAAAGAAGCTACGCTTTTTCTGGTTTAGTATAGCAAAAGGCACCCCTTTCGAAGTAAGTAGCTAGTTACCACTTATAGTACCGCCGGATCGGTAATAGAACTGGCTAGAAACGATATTTACTGGGAAGTTAAGGACGTATAAGACCTAGAGCAGTTTAATAGCTATGGATTTACGTTTCGTAACAGCGAACGAGAGCGTAATATTACTTATAGTAACCGGTTAGATATAACTAGCCCCTATAAAGATAGGGTTCAGCCGGTCTATATACGAAAGCGTTTCGAAAAGGGACTTATCGTTATAAATATGTCTCGTAAAGCTAGTATTATACAGTTACTAATTACGAGGGATAACCCTTTTTAAAGTACTAAGGGCTATAGGGCCTAAAGTACCGGGACGCTGATCTCCGGTAATCGAAAGGCTATGTAGTAGTGATATAACAGAATTACTAGCCGTAATTAGTAGACTACCTTAGGGACTTCTAGCAGGGTAGGTACAAAGTAAAAAACCCTATACAAAAGACAGATGACCCTGTAGCAGATGAGCTATAAGGTCGTGGCTAGACTGGTAATAACCCTGTTATAACTGAGCTATAAGGTCGCTCCTAGTGGACTTCTGGTCCTGGGATAGGTCTATAGGACCGTCCGTCTGTACGAAAAAGTAGCTCTGGGACTGAGCTATAGGCTTACTATAGGGCAGAGTACCCTGTAGTAAATACTTCCCTTCGAAAGCTGCGAAGTTTTCGGAAGCTGCGTAATTCTCAGCACGAGAATTAGATAACTTAAAGTTATTTTTCGCCTTCTTTTTATTTTTGTGCTTTCCCTTATTTTTCTTTCTTTCTTTCGAATTCGATGAATTCAAATCTTTTTTCTTTTTTTTATACTTCTTTTTATCTTTCTTTTTCTTTCTTTTATCCTGACCGTTTCTAGTGAAGTAACTGCTGTTACTCATTTAAACGTCAGTTTCTTTGTGGTTTTCGTTAAGGATATCGTTGATCAGAGCTTCCAGAGTAGGAGGAGTCTTCGTTTTAAGAGCAGAACGTTAGCGATTAGCCTATACGGGGTAGCTTTTAACGAGAGCAGCTACGAAGATCGTTCTCTGATTAATATCGTTAATAATAGCTCTTACGTTTTTAAGCTTCGAAATATATCTTTTAAACGAAGAGATAAATTCGTTTAAGGACTTGAAATGCTCACGTTTAATCCTATGGAATTCGAGATAAAGCTGTTAACGTAGAACTGGGCCACTGCCTTGGTACGCAGCTATTAGAACGTCGATAGCTGCTTAAGGATCCATCTCGTCGAAAATTAAGGAAAGGGGTTTGTCAGTTAGGTTTTAACGTATAACCAGAAGGGCCTGGGTCTTTTGGATTTTAGAAATCCCTTTATATGCCTCTCTATCTCCTTGAAAATAATGGTCGAGAAAGAGCAGCTTAAAATAAAGCTGAAGAGTAGATTTCCAGGTGTTCCAGTTACTAGCGCCTTTAAGCTTCTGCTTTTCAGGCATCTAGTAGTTATATACTAATTTCACAGTGTCTGCCGTTATTATAACTAATAAAAGGGAGGAAGAGCAGCAAAAAGGGTATCGAAGAGTAGCGGAAAAGGCGTCGAAACGTACTGCAGCGTACGTCGAAAAAGAAACCAGCCTAGTAAATTACTAGGCCGGGCTTATAACCTATTAACAGGGGGCGGAGGTCCTAATTAAGGTTACTTTAAAGCAGGAAGCAGCGCTTACCAGCCAGGTGACTACTAAGGGGTAAATTTAGTAATTACGGAGGGCCGGAATTACAGGGTTAATACCGATAGTACTATAGCTATAAGTATATAGATAAACTACAGGGCTATAATGTAAGTCTAGCGTAATTATAGGGCGACTAGAGAGGCCTAGAGCAGCGGCAGAGTAACGGCTAAAAAGCCTAGTGTTATAGCAGGGTAACGGCTAGAATAAGAGCTAGAGCCGGACTAGTATAACAGTAAGGTAATAATCAGTAGATCGAAAAAGCGTATAGCTACTACTATAGCTGTAGGGGAACACGGGAATTAAAAGAGCTTATATAAAGGTAATAATTCAGTATGTATTGCTTACTTAGAGACTACTTAAAGGAGTACTAAAGAGCCTGTAAATATAGGCGCTGGAAGGCCTAAAGGAAGGCTCTAAAAAGAGACGGCTTGCGTAACTATATACGTAAGTTAGAGCTTAAAGAAAGCTGTCGAAAGTGAACGAAAGAAATAGAAGCTGATCTGGTGATTAATATGTACCAGCCGTACTGAGCTTAATAAGGCAATAACCGATAACACAGTAAGGATAGTATAAATAGTATTAGTGCTACTGTGTAACACTTTTTATTCCCTTTAGATTAATAAGAGTAAATCGGTTTTTATAATCGGGATATACTCGAAATTAATAAAAGAAAGCCGTAGCGTTTATAACTGTAATAAAGTATTTTCTTTATAAGCGAATAATTACTTTAGCTTAAAGTAAGAGCGGATAGTTATCCGGTATTACGATAAAGTAAGTAATTTTAAGTTAGTTATAACTTTAAATTTATTTTTTCTTTTAACTTTTCGTTATACGACGAATAACGGCGTTATAAATAAAGTTAAATCGTTTATTTATTTTATTCGTCTTTTATTATAAAGAGTATTATAGATTTTATTAAAAGCTTTTTTATTTTTATAACTAAGTAAATAACTTCGGCTATTAAGCTTTTTATTTTATTATTTATTTATTAATAAGATCTTTATTTATTTATTTTCCGGTATATCGATCGTACTTCGGTTTTTTTATATATCGGGGTAATTATAAATAATTTATAAAAGCTTTTAAGCGTAAAAATAATTCTCGGAATAAACGTGTACTCTTTTTTCGGTTACGATTTCCGGTATATTAATAAGTTTTTTAATTTTAATAATAAAATGTGATTTATTTAACTTTAATTTATTAAGTTTCGGTATATATAAATCGCTTAGAGTGGCCTGTTTAATGTTTTTATTTAAATCGGAAATTAAATTAAATATTTAATCGAAAAAAGGGGTGTCGGTCGGTATAATAACGGGTTTAGTAAAGGGTCGGTTATTAGTAAATTATTTTCGTGTAATATCGAGAAAATCTAGGGTTTATTACAGGACCAGTCCTTTTCTCTCTAAGCTTTGCTATAAAGCTTATCGGCGAACCCTCTAGCCCGCCCTGGAACTTTTAAGTAAGCCTAAAGCCTACCGTTAACGAAAGGTTTAAAGCATATAAACAAAGAGCTTATATATTAAAAAAAACGGGAATATATTATTAAAACCTTAAAAAGCTACTATTTACTAGCTTTCTCTTTTCTTTTTTAGCTTTAATATAAACTGTAATTAAACTTATTTACTTTACTTATAAATAACTTAATCCGTTTATATATATTAAAGCTCGTAAATAAAAAGCAGTTAAAAATTTAAAAAACGATAATTCCTTAACCTTAAAAAGAATAGTCGTAAATATTTATTTTTTACGATATTTAGTTTACCGTTATTAAATACCTTTTATATCGATTAGTCGTTAACCGAATCGAATTATAATAAACGGTTACTAATCGAAATTTAAGAGTTACGAAAAATTATCGAAAAATAAAAAAAAATAATAACGTTTATTACCTTTACGATTATTATTACTAATCTACTAAACTAAACAGAATAAAAAAAAATAATACGACGACTTTTCGTTATCCGAAAACTTCGCTTATTACTCGCCGACCTTATTTTATTCGATAAGATTAAGTCTTATTAAAAAAGATAAAAGCTAAAAAAAAAAAAAAAACTAATCGTCGATAACGAAGTTATCGGAAAGGATATATTTTAATTACGATATATATATTCCCGATTAACGGGAAAAGCCCGCGAAAATATTATTACGTTTATAGAATTAGTTTTTACCGAAAAAGATATAAGCTTACCGAATTATTATAGCGATTAAATTTATTATATAAAAAAAAATCGTAAATAACGAGCTATTAATAACTTATACTCGATCCGATAAAAAGAATTCGAATCCTTTACTTTTTTTTATTTTAAATTCGAACGAAAATTAATTAATACTAACGTAAAAAATTAGCTTAACGATAATAAAATTTTATACTTATAAAACGTACTTAACGAAAAGATAAAGTCGTAATTAGTTTTTACCTTACCGTTAAAATTAATAATTTATTACTTTGTCGTAATTAAATACGAAAACCTTAGTAGCCGTATAAAATTATTAAGTTAATAAAAATCTAAAAAGAAACCCGACGGGAATTAGCCGAAAACGCTACGAAAAAAGGCCTTCGGAGTTACTACTAATCCCGCCGGGTTTAATAAAAAAGATATAATAGAATAAAAGTTTATTATTATTATTATTATTAATAATCGATTAAAAAGCGCCTTTAATATTAATAAGTACCCGTCGAAACGATTAAAAAATTAACTTTTATTCGGTAAACGAATTAAATAAATCGGGACCGATAAAATAAAAGTACGTAAACGCGATTAATAATATTTCCGTTACGGACGAAACTATTATCGTATTAACCGATACCTTTTCGCCGCCGTTATTTTATTACTATTATAAAACGTAACGGTAAAAGCGATTATAAAACTTATTATAAACGTAGCCGAAATAAAAAAAAAAGACTTTTCGGATAAATCAAAAAAAGAATAGCTCTTTCTTTAAATCGCTAATAAAAGTACGAAGCAGCTCTAAAAAAATAAAAGACTATAAAAAAATAAAAATAAAACTAAAACCGTTTTTTATCGACGTCCGTATTAATAAAAACTAATTCTTTATTACATTAATCGATAACGGTTATTTATTTTATAGTACTATTAATTAAAAATAATTCTAAAAATTAAAGCTACTACGTATTTCGATTATTCCGCGTAAAATAAAAAGGTTCGGAAAAAAGAATATATTCATTACCGTCGATACAGTAATTTACTTTTATTTCGATATCGATAAATACTAATAGTAACGCGTTTTTTTTTATATTATACCGACGTAAAACTACGATATAATACTAAAATAACCGTAACTTATCGATATAAACGTTAAAGTACACGAAAAAAAACTTTTTAATATTTATAAATTACGATTTAAAAATTCGGAATTTAACTTTTTATTCGAAAAGTCCCGAATAATCTTCTGCCCTACGCGTAAAAAGCCTTATTACTTTAGCCTTTTTAACCGAAATCCGAAAAAAACGCCGGCGGAAAAACTTAAAAACATATACTATAACGATATTGGATATAAATAAAGCGTTTCGATTTAAAACGAAAATCGACGTTACTAAAAAACTTCCCGAATAATATTATTAATAAATACGAGCTTTTAACCGAAACCTTACGGAATAATTCCCGCTGTATCGCACGAATATCGATTACGTTATCGAATTAAAAAAAGATACTAACGGGATAAAGAAATAAATCTTTTAAAGTCCCTTATATAATATAAATCGAAAAGAGTTATTAATACTAAAAAAGACTTTTATAAACCTATTAAATAAGGAGTTTATCCGAATTAACTACTTTTTTATTATAGCCCTTATCTTATTAATAAAAAAGCCCGGAAAAAGAATTCGATTCTATATCGATTATCGA
Source organism: Apiospora pterosperma (assembly GCA_019976485.1). Lineage (NCBI taxonomy): Eukaryota > Fungi > Ascomycota > Sordariomycetes > Amphisphaeriales > Apiosporaceae > Apiospora > Apiospora pterosperma. The sequence continues at coordinate 1,494,138 of JAFBMP010000009.1, forward strand.
AAATTAAACGTAATTACGAAAAAAAATAAATACTTACTACTTTTAATTTCCGAAACTTTACGGAATATCGCTAAAGTAAAGTAGTTTATAAAATTAAATATTATCGCCGCTTTTTATAAAATCCGTATAATAAAAAGTAAAAAATAAAAAACGGTATTCCGTACGAAATACGGATTATTCGAATAAAATATTATACTATTCGGACTTATTAATACATTTACGACTTTCTAAAGGTATATTAACGGTATATTCTATAAATACTTAAATAATTTTATATCTATTTACGCCGATAATATTCTTATTTATTCTTTAAATTCTCTTTAAGATTACCGAATTAAAGTAAAGTAAATCCTATAAAAGTTTATAAAAGCCGGTCTTTAAACGGATATTAAAAAGTGCGAATTTAAATCGAAATAAATAAAGTATTTAAGCTTTATTATCGATACGGATTACGGAATTATAATAGATCCGGAAAAAATTAAAATTATCCGAAAATAAGCCGTACCGAAAAATACAAAAACTATAAAAGCCTTTTTAAGTTTTATAAATTTTTACCGGATATTCGTACTTACGTACTCCGACCTCGCTAAACCTTTAATAACCTTTACGAAAAAAAAAAAAAACTTCCGTTAAAACGACGTATACGAATAAGCTTTCGAAAAAATAAAAGAATTCCTTATTACTAAGTAGTGCACATCGTAAACAGGTGTATAGAAATACTAGGATAATTAATAAAAGAAGAGGAGGGGACCCTAGTTAGGTTAGAGGGCACTAGCTATAAAGGCTGGTGGGGCTCCACTTAATAATAAAGTGGGTCTTCCTCACTATTTAATCTAATCTAATCTATAGCTTATACGTCCCTCACTTATAGCTTACGTATTAAATACCGGGGGTAAAAGAAAAACTGAGTCGTCTTCGACTCAATCTCTCGTTAGTTATAATTATCTACTATACGCTCTTCTTAGGCCTTCTTCGGGGACGCTTAAGAATAACTTAGTGCTTATCGTTAACAGGCTTTTTAAGGCGCTTTCGCTAGCGTTTTACGACCGGTTCTGGTTACTTAACAGTATCTAGTTAAAGGTCTTTTAGTTTCCCGCCTTTACGTTATTAATATTCGTTAATTAGCTCCTGTGTTCCTTTTAAGTCCTTTTTATTCTTTTAGGTGGTAAAGTCGTAGTTATAGCCTTTCTACTTAATAAAGTAATTAAAACCGTCCTTCTTTACCCGATGATTTATAAGAATTTTAATTTTATATATATTATCTTTTAACGTATTTTATTCGTTAATAAGTAGTCCTAATAGAGGCGGCCGTTTATTCTATAGGTCGGCACCGTTAAGAGTCGGTGAAAGGTGTTTAACGTTTAGTACTAAGTGAATACGCATTTCTTTAAGCAGGTCTAGTTTATATGCTAATTTATTAACGCGTTTAATAACCTTAAATAGTCCGGAGCGCTATTATAAGAACTTTCTGCTAGGCTTACTAAGGAGATTATAGCTTCTATATAATCGAATAAATACTTTATTACCGACAGCGTATTCGACTGCCTTATACTTTATATCATATAAACGTTTAGCTCGTGTAATTACGAAATCTATTGCGAGTACGGTATTTTATTTTAAGTGTGGACGTAGTTTTCCCATTTAAGTAATATCTGGGGAATTAATCTTTATAATAATATTAAGGGGTTTAGGTAGTTTAATTCCGAACAGCTGTTCGTAAGCAGATGATTTAGTTAATTCGGAATACGCACTATTCAGGTTCTATTAAAAAGAAGGTATAAGCTCTATCCAGTTTAATTCTGGATGCTTAAATACCTAATATCTTAAAGTAATCTTAGTAGTTTAGTTCTTTCGTTTAGTAGAACTATTCGCTTAAAAGTACTAAACAGCGGTAAATATCAGTCTTATATTATAGGCGTCCTAAAAGCCTTTCTAGAAATCTGAAGTGAATTTCGCGTCGCGATTAGAAATAATCTTTTTAAAGTAACCTTAATCTGCTAATTAAAATATGCGAACTAGAATTATAGCCTATTTTAGTACTGTATAACGAGCATTGCTAGGAATAAGTAATATTCTCTTAGTAAAGTAATATGTTACTATTAGTAAAGAATCGTATATTTTATAGTTTACTATCTTTTATAGAGTGTTTGTGGTAGGAACTGTTAATAGACCGATAATAAAATCGATCGAGATTATCGATATAGGTATTAAATCCTCCCGGATTAGTGTGTAATTTCCAGTAGCTTTAGCCCGTTCCGTCTGAACGATATTATATATCGGGTAATAGCGAACCTATTACTTAACTAATTACGTCTTTTTGTAAATAAAGAATAATTCTAGTTCGTGTAGTATACGTACTTTTCCGAAGTAGTGCTTATTATTATAAACATGCGTAAATATATCGGGAAGGCATGATTTAGGGACGCAAAGTCGTTTTTCTCCTTTACGACCGATGTTATATATAAAACTATTCGTAATTTCGAAAGGGTAACCGATTCGTGAAGCGTTTTAAGAGAATCGATACTTTTATTCGTCAGGCTTAGGATTTTTAAGTGCTCTTAATAAATTATCTAGAAGACCTTTATATTTACGATCTTCGGTGTATCTTTTTTAAAACTTTAACTTTAATTTATTAGTTATTATTACTTCGCTAGAAGTATACTAAACCTTATCGAGTATTAGTTACTTATCAGATCTTTAGATTAGGCTTATCGGGCTTTCGGCGTCTTGCACAGCTCGAAAGCAATTAAAAGCATCGGGGACAAAGTTAAAACGTTTTAGAAGGTAATAAATATTAAGACCGTATTATAATAAGTAGATAAAGGCGTTAATTAATCGCTTATTGGCTCGGTCTGTTAAAGATATAGATAAGTTTATTTAGTTAATAATGCCTTTTATTGCCCTATGATCGGTTAAAACGATAATAGGTTTATTTACCGATTATAAAATAACTCTTAACTTCTTAGCTGCCCAGACTAGGTATACGACCTCGAATTCTAATAAACCGTAACGCGTTTCCGCCGAAGACAGATAACGATTAAAGTACATAATTAATCGAACCTTTATCGAAGGAATGAGGTCACCAGGTTACTAAATATAATTATTTAAAACGTAGAAAACTATTACTCCAAATCCACGCTTAAATAAACCATTTACTTAAAAGAAGAGAAGAGCGTTAGGGTCTTAATAATAGAGAGTTATCTTATTACAGATTAAGTTTTAAACTGTATTAAATAAAGCTATCTCCGAATTTATCGGTTCGTATATTATCGATCGACAATATACTGCTCTTTTGTTTACGTTTTTATCTGTAACTTTACTTTTAACTCTGCCCTTTCGTAATAATTCTGTTTTTCGAGCTTAAAAGGGCTGTAACACCTGAGTAAAATATAGCAGTAGATGCCGTAGAAAACCAGTAGCTCCCAGGTATATCTCAAAGGCTTTAAAAGTACGGGGAAACTCAAGCTTACGAAAAGCGTTAAGGCGTTCTATAGTTAAAGACATACCCAGAGCATTAACACGAAATCCTAGAAGCTTAATTAATAAGTATCTAATAAATAATTTCTTAGGGTTAATCGTAATACGTTTATAAATAAATAAATCGAAAATAGTTCGTAAATATTCGATGTATTCGTCTTAAGAGTCGGAGAAAATAATAATATTATCGATAAAAGTACGACAGAACTCTTAGTAATCTTTTAATTATCGATCCATAAAGCGTTAAACATAGGCCGGAAAATTACGAAATCCCATTAGAGCAATTTTCGATCTTTCCAAACCTTTATAATTAATCATTATTAAACGATCTCTATAGTCTAAATAAACGAGGAATCAATAGAAGAAACCAGTAGCGTTAATAATAGTAATATAGAGTTTACTTCGTAATACTGAAATAACATTGGCTTATAACGGCAGAAGATAATTATCTAGGATAGCTGCCTTATTAAACGGTCTTAAATCGATAACAACTCGACCCTTTTCTTCACTGTAAACTGTTCTCCAGACTACGAACATTAAGTTAACGAATAAAAAAGGCTCGAAGGCTTACTCGAATCGACTTTTAACGTACAGTTTCTCGTAGTGCTCGTTAAAGAAAGCTTTATCTTTACGATTTAGAGGGTATCCTTTAAAAGCAAGCTTTATATTCTGCCATCTTTTAATAAGCGGGATCTTAAATTATTAGTCTTCAGGAATATTAATTAGTTCTGAATTAATAAACATTTATCCGTAGTTATTAAGAAGCTTCTTAATACGTTTAATAAATCTTAGATCCTTAGCGTAAACGCGTACACCGTCTCAGGTGGTATATTTTTTAATATCCCCTGGTTTCTTAATTCCTAATGCTGTATAAGTTAATATAACTCTCGGTCGAAATACCGGAACTTTAATAACCTTATTAGGTTTAATACCCTCTGTTTAGGCAGGTTAAATAATATTATAAATAGCATCTATAAAAAGAGTAGTTAAAAGGTAGGAGTCAGTCGGGATATTTACATCGGTTACGATGTTTATTAGGTCGGGTATATAAACGGTTTCAATTGTTATTTAACGAATCTCGGGTGTCAGATTAAATACAGCATTTATCGCTACGTTTTCTGTATTTAAGGTTACAATATCAGCATAGCCATTAAAAGAACTGTTCGCAGAAAAACTAAGGATTAGGGCTGCTATCGCTATAGAGCATGCGAACGCCTTTATTGCTCCTTTAAAGGAATAAGTAAAATAACCACTATTATCGGCTTCTTTAATATAGCCTAGTTTAGCTTTACGTTAAATAGTAACGGGTTTATTTGTATTATTAATAGCGAGAACTTTAAATATTGTATTACCGTTAACGGCGGCGTTTATAATAACAGGGTTCGACGAATAAAATACGAAACATCTATTATTAAGTAATAGTTTCTATTAAGCTGAAAAGTATACCTACTCTCCTGGCTTTAAGGTTACCGCCTTACGGTTCTGAACCTTTTTTACGTATAAGTTACCTTTTCTAGCAACCTTAAAGTTAATTATTATACTATCCAGTACTGTAAATATAACTGTTTTCGCTGTATAATCAATATTCGCTCTATATAGTAACATAAAATTATTATTAATTAAAATATTAAGCTGGAATGGAATATTAATAACGTAGCTAACCTTCTTAAACTCGTAAGCTATAAGCTTACCTTTTTTATTAGTTCTTAGAAAGATAAACTTAAATATCGCCTTTTCCGTGTATCTAATTAGCTATTCTGCTAATCCTTTAACTGAAATGTTATAAAATTCGATAGTATACTTAAAGTTCTTAAGAAAGCTTTTATTAATATATATTCGGCTAGTTCTATTATCTAAATAAATTTTAGTAACGGGTTTATCCTATCCGGTTTATACCTTAATTCGGAGATGCGTTAATCTTAAGAGTATAGGCGAGCTCGAAGCATTTAGGATAGGCGTAATATATCGACTCCCTTTTAATGGAATTGAATCGACTTCTTCTATTTTAGATTTGGGTTTCAGCCCAGGCTTTTAAAAGCGTTTAGGAATGGGAATAAGTTCTATAGTTAACGCTTATTTATAAGAACTGAGATAATTAAATATACGGTTACGGGAAAGGAAAACAGTGTTATAATAATTATAAGTACGGAGATTAGGTGCTACTGTGGAAGGGGTTTAAAGCTTTTAATGCTTTAATCTTAAAGTAATCTTATATTTTCGCTCGTGATTCTTTAGTTCTTATCTAGAACGAAATAACTTACGATACTAGGCGTAATTAAAAGCGTTTAAGATAAAGTATACTTTTTCGTTATTACTTTGGGAAATATTAGAGTCGTTCTTCTTACTTCGAACAAAATAAACAGATTCCTTTTTAATATTACGAGAGTTTCGGCGGTCTTTATTATTACGCGAGTCTCGATAGTCTTTACTGCGATTTCGAAAGAGTCTTTTATTACGACTTCGTAATAAGTCTTTATATCTATCCCGTTTTTTATAGTTAAAAATATAAGAATCGGTAGAGGATATACGAAACTTCTCGTATATCTTATTATTATCGTATCGTTTACTTCTATTATCGCGGCTATTACGTTCTTATCGTCTTTAATTATTATATTTTCCTTACGATTTTCCGGAGTTGCGGGATAATAATCTGAAAAACGATTTTAGTGCGTATTATCGGGGGCTCTAGTTCCCTTTATAATCATTACGCCTTTATAACTGTTATATAAGAGATCTACTGTATAATCGACTAGGGTAGAAGCTATATAAGGCTGGTTTATCGATCTTTACTTCTGCTAAATAACTTAAAGCTATTATGATCTAGGGATAATAATTATATGCATCAGAAAGCAAAATAACTTTTACCTTATTAATAATATCCATATAAGCTTTAAGTGATTAGTTTTAAAAGGCTCTCGGGGCGCGTAAGACTTTCTTAATATCTATAGACATCTTTAACTAGATAATATGTATAACAGCTGCCTAATTAGAATTATCCGGGGCGAAAAATCCTATTATACGAGCATAGCGAATTTTACGATGTATAAAGCCAAGTAAAGCGCTTTTATTGCGTACTACGTCCTTTAATGTTAAATTACTTATTATAAAGCGTTCAGTAGTAATTATAAAATACATCTTAAAACGTTCGACTAATACTGTAAGTATACTTTCTTTAAAGCTAATCTGTTTAAGTTTCTATTTTTTATTTATAGATAATTTATGCATCCATTAATATAGGGCGTTACTTTTTAGTAAAGTATAGAAGATACTTAAAAGTTATCGTTCATAGTCGTTATTAACCGAATCGTCCGAAAAATACTTTTAAAGGCGTTTTTTAAAAGAGTAAATATTAGTGAAATATATGTTATTACTGTTATAGATGAATCTTTTCCCGCTTAGGTTAGAACGGTTAAAATAGAAGCAACTAATTATACTTCGTTTTAATTAGAGGCGTCCAGATTAAGTACTAAGTGCCCAGTTATTTTAGGGTATAGCAGATACTATATTATTAGTTAGTATAGGTAGGATGCTGTAAAAAGGATTGGTAAAGATAGGTTATTAAGGTTAATAAAATAAAGGCTAATTAAATACAAGCATATTTAATATTAACTTGTCAGCACTAAATACCGTTTATAATTAATTATATATATCGGCTTCTCTATAAAAACCTGATGTATTGCCTGATTAACGTCTCATATTACCGCTAATTATCGGTCGGAAGTGTATATAAGAGTTACGTGCTTAATAATTAGAAAGTGTTTAAGAGCTACCTTAATCAATTTCCTCTTACGATCTAAACTCGGAACCTCGTCGCTCGATTAATAAAAAGTAGAAGGTGTTCGCAGCTTCCGCATTCCGTCGATCAGTTATTAATATCTCTCCAGTTTTATTAGCAGTTCTTCTAAAAGAATTTAATATATCGGTAGCGCGACGTGCTTATCTTCGTGTTAATTTATTATTACTAGCGGTAAAGGCTATCTTCGCTATTTAATTTATTAATGTAAAATAGTTAGAATTTTAAGTAAGGGTGAGATCTTCGAACTTTGCTTTTATATTAATAATCATATGATTTTATCGCTTAACATTATGAGATATATACCTTCGCTATTTAGAATTAAATAATCCTTTCGTGGCCTCGGGCTCGTTATCGAAGTGTCGGTTATTATATTCTAATACCGCTAATTAAGACGGTCGAGTCGAAGGGAATCGTATATCTTAACTATCGTCGGCTATTTCGGATTCGTTTTATATAAAAAACTCGAATTCCTTAATCTTTACTCTTAGGAGATTCGCTGGGGCTTTACCCTTCCTCGATAGGCTTCCGATTTAGGATATTTCGGGAAAGTTTTAATTCACTATATTAGATAATAACGTAATCTGGCCGATAGGATATAGGAAAACGTAACGTTTTATAAAATAAGAATCAGGTTATTAATAGGACACGACAGAAGTAGGCTTAAATATAGCCTAGTAACTACTTATATACCGCGGGGTAAAAAACTTGCCTTATTACCTAGGTGTTAATTAAGTAAAGGAAAGGTTAAATTAATACAAGGTGGTTTTCTGCCCTGTTATAAGATAAAAATGAAAAAGGCTCAAATCTAGCACTCCTTATAAATTCAGTCTAAAACAGAACAATTAGTAATCCTATTTAAAATAAAGGAGAAGAAGGCTTAAATCTAGCGCTCCTTATAACTTTAATTCTAAATAGAATCTAGTAGTGCGATTAAGCCTGGAAACACGTAGAAGACTTAAATCTGGACTTCTTTATAACTTTAATTTAATAGGAAAAAAATTTTTTGTAATAATAATTAGATTCAAATCTGATCCTTTTAATTATTGAAGGGTAGTGTAATATAGTATCTCTTTAATTAGAAACAGAGATACTACTATTAATGCACATCGTAAACAGGTGTATAGAAATACTAGGATAATCAATAGAAAAAGAGGAGGGGACCCTAGTCAGGTCAGAAGGCACCAGCTATAAAGGCTGGTAGGGCTCCACTTAATAACAAAGTGGGTCTTCCTCACTATCTAATCTAATCTAATCTATGGCTCATGCGTCCCTCACCCATAGCTCACGCATCATTAATACTTTAAAAGCTATAGAACGTAAACTTATTAATTAACCCCGAAAAAAGCGAATTCTACCGAACGATAATTACTTTTATAAAATACATAGTATCTTTAAAAAAATCCGAATAAAGCCCTCGAAAGTAATAATAATTAAAAAGTAATTTACGTTTATAAGCGTTATAAAAATTAAATCTTTTTAAGACTCGTTAATTATTACCGGATCTTTATTCCCGGATTTAATAAAATAGCGATACCTTTAACGAATTTAATACGAAAAGATAAACTATTTCGATAAATAAATACGGAAAAATCGGCTTTTTAAGTTATTATTAGCAGGGGGCGGAGGTCCCAACCAAGGTTACCCCAAAGCAGGAAGCAGCGCTCACCAGCTAGGTGACTACTAAGGGGTAAATCCAGTAGTTACGGAAAGCTGGAACTACAGGGTCAGTACCGATAGTACTGTAACTACAGGTGTATAAATAAGCTACAGGGCTATAATGTAAGTTTAGCGCAGTTACAGGGCGACTAAAAAGGCCTAGAGCAGCGGCAGAGTAACGGCTAAAAGGCCTGGTGCTATAGCAGGGTGACGGCTGGAGCAAGAGCTAGAGCCGGATTAGTATAACAGCAGGGTAACAGTTAATGGATCGAAAAGGCGTATAGTTACTATTATAGCTATAAAGGAACACGGGAATTAAAAAAGCTTATATAAAGGTAATAATTCAGTGTGTATTGCTTATTTAGAGACTATTTAAAAGAGTACTAGAGAACTTATAAATATAGGCGCTAGAAGGCCTAAAGGAAGGCTCTAGAAAGAGACGGCTTACGTAACTATATACGTAAGCTAGAGCTTAAAAAAAGCTGTCGAAAATGAACGAAAAAAATAGAAGCTGATCTAGTGATTAGTGCGTATTAGCCGTACTGAGCCTAATAAGGCAATAACCGATAATACAGTAAAGATAATATAAATAGTATTAGTGCTATTATATAACACCCCCCTGATTATAAAGTTAGGTTCAGAATCGGAAGGAAAAGAGGCCTGTGGCTTTTAAAAGAGGCCAGTGAGCCTCAGGAAGAGTGGATAGATTTTAAGTTTAAGAGCTGTAGAAACCTTTTAAACTTCTCTTTCGGTAGTGGCTTAGTTAAGCTGTCTGCTGGCATATTATTAATAGATATATAATCCACTGTAACAGTGCCGTGTTCGACTTCCTGACGTACGAAGTAGTACCGAAGTGCTGTATGTTTCGTACGCTGATGAAATTCAGGATTATGTGCTAGACTTATAGCACCTGTATTATCTCCTTTTAAGGGTATAGGCCCCTAGGGGAGACCTATCTCTCGTAAGAGATTTCGAAGCCATATAGCTTTTCGAACAGCCTGTTCGAGACTGTTAAATTCAGCCTCTATAATGGGACCGGATGGGACGTGTTAATTAAATAATGTGTAGTAAAAGTATAAAGAGGGAAAGAAGGAAAGAAAGGATGGAACATCCAGAGGAGCTGGGGTTAACCCTGCTCCTGTGGGGTTCTACTCTTTTACTGCTATAATTAACCACCTTCCCTTTTGGGAAGTGTTAATTGGACCTTCCTTTAAATGGTCCCCTTAGTGGGGTTTATTAAATTACCGGGCTAGAAAAATAATTTTACGGTTTTCGGTAAGCTTCCGTACTATTTAGTTTATTATATAAACATAATTAATTTTCCGTTTATAGTATGCGATAGTATGCGTTTCGTACTTATTAGAATATGTAAAATATTTATTAAGCTACCCTGTTTCTGCTGCTACGCGGTCTACTTCTATTACGTTTAGTAATTAGTGCTTGGTTAACTATGGCTTCGTTATTATCTTGCTTTTTATTTTAAGCACGTCTTTTAGCGTTACGTGTAACGCGAGCTGGACGTCCTTTTTTCTTAAACTAGTATTTTTCGATTAATTCCTTTGATCCGTCGAAGGTATCTTCTTTTCTTTATGTGTTATGCTTATAATTAAACCCTTTTTACTTAATAAAGTATTCGTATCTATCTTTTATTCGATTTGGTCGATGATCAGTAAAAAGCTCGATTTCGTATCGAGGAATATTATCGTTAAAGTTATGTTTATATTACTTTACGTTAATAGGACCAGGAGGAGGTTTTTTTCGATTAAAAGGGTTATTACCTTTAAGCGTTAGAGCCAAGTGTTCGACCGAGATTATAAAATGAATTAAGCTTCCTTCGGGGAAATTAAGCTTATAAGCAAGAAAGCTAATACGCTCGATAATCTTTTATAGGCCTGATCGTTACTGTAACAGTTTTCGAAAAGGTCGATTAGGAAGATAATATCTTTTGTAGAGTTTTAAATACACCTTATTTTTAATAGTAAACTTAATTACTTTATGCCTCGCATTATAATGTCTTTTTATATTAGTAGCTATAAAATCTATTACTAATCGAGCGTTTTAACGTAAGTATTCCTTTATAAAACGAATATCAGCAAAAGCCTTTTCTGCTGTATTAACATTTATTACGACGTTAAGAGGTCTAAGTAACTTAAAGTTAAATAGCTGCTGATAAGGCGTCGATTTAATTGTTCGATTAAGAACGCTGTTTATATTCTATTAAAGGGCGGGGAGCATATCGATCCATTATTATTCAAGATATGTGAAATAGTAATATTTTATAGCTATTTCCATATCCTGATTTTTTCGCTTAAAAAGGCTATTAGCTTAGGGATACTAAGCTGTTATTATAAAGAAGCGAGTTCCTAGAACTTTCCAGATCCCCTTCTAGAAATCACTTATGAATTTCCGATCGCGATCTAAAATAATTCCTTTTAGAATTCCCTAATCTGCGAGTAATAACTGTGTTATGAAAGCTGTCGCCTATTTTTTAGCTGTGTACCGTTCGTGTCCCGGTATTAGTATTATCCGTTTAGATATTAAGTATAACACTATTATTATATTATTAAATTAGGCGTAATAGTCTTTATTATTTTTTAACTGTTAAGGTATTCCCTAGGATAACATTAATAGGAGTCCGACGATAAAGTTTATAGTAATGGTTCGTATTAGTAGTGGATCTTTATTTCGTATAGGCTTATAATCTTTAATGCTTAATTACCGATCGGTGCGATTTATACTATAGCTTAGGTAATATATAATGTATTTTTCTACACGCTTCTTTTTACTCTTAAAAGAAAACGTGTCTAAGTCCTTTAGTATTCGTTTTGGGCTAAAATAATGTTTGTTATTATAGGATATGGCTAAGAATTCCTATATTAGTAAATATAGAATATACAGTCGATAATTTTCTAAATAGTCCATATAATATAATAGCTTGTTTCTAATTTCGAACGGGTGTCCTAGATAAGCAAAATCGTCGGCTAAATTATCTATATAAACTAATCGCTTTAAGTCTTAAATAACGGAAGTTAAACGAGTATCTGTTTTATATTTATTTAGAAACTTTTGTTTTATAGCCTTATTTATAATCGTTTCTATATAAGCATAATAAATATCCTCATCTTCAGGCTAAATTTGGTTAAGAACTGCTAGTTTATTTATTCTCTTTAAGTCCTTAATGGTTTTTAAGCGATTTAGAGCGTTAAGGACGAAGTTGATTTTACTAGTAATGTAATAGATTTTGAATCCGTATTAGGATAGGTATATAAATGTATTAATAAGTCGTCTGTTCGATCTGTCGGTGCTAGTTATATTTAGTAAGGTCTGTTTATAAATTCCTTTTATAGTAGAGTAGTCTATTAGAACTATAACTGGTTCTTTATTAGATTAAATTACTATACGAAGTCGTTTAGTAGTCTATACTAAGTATACGACTTCTAATTCGGACGGGCCATATCTTATCTCAGGTTAAAACAAAACACGGTTTAAGTATATAACTGGTTTAATTGAAGTACTAGTAATTAAGGATCTTAGTGTCTAGTTAATACCTTCTTTAAGATAGAATAGTATCACATTAAATCCTCGCTTTAAAGATCTATTTAATTATACGAACAGTATTCGGTTTAGATTATAATAAAAGAGTGTAGCCCTATTACAGATAGCAGTTTAGATACCCTTAAAAGAGAGTTTTTCTGCTTTTATAGGCTCGAATTTAGTCGATTTGCAATATACTATTCTCTTACCTGGGTTTCCGTTAACTACTCTTCCTTATTTTCGACCCTTAACTAAAAGAGTAACCTTTCTCTTTTGTATAGGTTTTATAATTTAAGTATAGTATGGAATCAGGTATCGTAAAAAACCGGAACTGCTAAAGTACTACTTTAGTGCTTTGAGATTAACTGGAAATGCTAAGTTACGAAACGCTGCCACTCGTTTAACGGTTGTATTAAGACCTAAAGCGTCGACCTTAAAACCAAGTAATTTTACCGAAAGATAATTAACGAATGACTTTTTAGGGCTGATAAAAATGTTCTTTTTATCGAATAGGTTAAACACTTTCTTTAAATATACTAAATACTTTTCTGTAGTCTTAAAGTAAATAATAATATTATTAATAAAGGCTTTACAGAAATCGTTAAACTCTTTAAGAGTTTTATTTATAAACCTTTAAGTATAAGCGGGTGTATTTCTAAATCTTATAAGCGTAACTATTAATCTTTTTATTCCTTTTAGACTGATAAGAGTAAATCGGTCTTTATAATCGGGATGTATTCGAAATTGATAAAAGAAAGCCGTAGCGTCCATAACCGTAATAAAGTATTTTCCTCGCAAGCGAGTAATCACTTCGGCCTAGAGTAGGAGCGGATAGTTATCCGGTATTACGATAGAATTAAGTAATCTTAAGTTAGTTATAACCCTGGACTTGTCTTTTCCTTTAACTTTTCGCTATACGACGAATAGTAGCGTTATAAATAGAGTTGGATCGTTTATTTATTCTATTCGTCCTTTATCGTAAAGAGCACTATAGATTTTATTAAGAGCTTTTTTATTTTTATAACTGAGTAGATAGCTTCGGCTGTTAAGCTTCTTATTTTACTATTTATTTGCTAATAAGATCTTTATCTGCTTATTTTCCGGTATATTAATCGTGCCTCGGTTTTTTTATATATCGGGGTAATTATAAATAATTTGTGAGAGCTTCTGGGCGTAGGAATAATTCTCGGAATAGACGTATACTCCTTTTTCGGTTACGATTTCCGGTGTATTAATAAGCTTCTTAATTCTAAGAGTAGAATGTAATTCGTTTAATTTTAGTTTGTCGGGTTTCGGTATATATAGATCGCTTAGTGTGGCCTGTTTAACGTTTTTATTTAAATCGGAAATTAAATTAAATACTTAATCGAAAAGGGGGTATCGGTTGGTATAATAGCGGGTTTAATAAGGGGTCGGTCGTTAATAGGTTATTTTCGTGTAATATCGAGAAGATCTAGGGTTAATATAAACTTAACATTTAAGTCTATAGTGGGTTAAATTTATAAAGGTTCTTTTATAAAAGGATTAAGTAATACGGTTAATACGTTACCCTTATTAAGCGATAAGAATATCACTTTTATAGTTAGAATATTAATTACCGTAATACCTAGATTTTATAACTGAATTCCAGTTATATTAACTATTATTCTAGTTACTGTAGCGAGTATTTTAAAGCCTTTGCTTTAAGTGCTCCGAACGCTGTTAGTATAACTATTTTCTCGGATTTAATTTACTTTAGTGTTCCTGTTTAAGGTAATCCTTTCCTTAGATTGGTTTTATAATAATACTGCCTTAGCGGTTTTTATGTTTACTACCGCATTAGCTACATTGTAATTATCCGAATAGAAACAGAAGTCCCGTCCTTTTAGTAATAGTTTATATTTAACCGCTGCGAAAGACGATTCTCTTAGTAAAAAGGTTATTTTCTTGTTTATTATAACTTTGCGTATATAAGGTAGTCCGCGAATAACTGTCTTAAAGATCGTAGTAAACTCATACTTAAGGAATATAATAATATTAGTTGTATAATTAATAATAATGCCGAAAAGTTTTAGAGTATTATTACTAAATAGAATATTTAGTTTAAAGTAGTTTATAACCTATCCGCTTTCCGTAATTTTTTAAAGTAAAGGTTTTCCTTTTGTATTAAAACCGTTTAAGTAAATAGTAAATGTTGCCTATTCCGTGAGAATAGTCTTTTTACGTGTAATTAACTTAATTTTAATGGAGCGTTTTTCGATAGTATGCTTTAATTCTTGGAGAAATTATCGTCTTACGAAATTAGGTCCAGTATTAGTATTAAAATAAACGGTATTTAGAGTATTATTTAAGATTAATATACGAGCATTAACCTTTAAGTAAGTATGGCCGATAATCTCTCCGATATTATTATTAAGCTTATAAGGAATATAAAGTGCATCCTGGATTTGGTATTCCTGGACTTTTACTTTGTACGCCTTATTTTCGAAGTGGAATAAAGACTTTAGCTTCTTAGACGGGAGTTGCTTAAAGTCGTGAGCTCGTCTGTATTCTGTGATATGCTTAAAGAGTATGTTTTTTAACGGGAATAAGTACGCACAGTAAAAATATATACGATGCTTTTATAATAGGGCTAGGTGTTTAGGCTTTTTCTTAGTACTTTTACATTTTTTGCGATGTAATTTAGTTTAGACAGGATTAGTAAAGTCTAAGCGATAACATTTGTTATAAACTACGCTCTGATTAAAGGCTGTACTAATATAATAATTAGTACTACTAGAGTCGTTTAAAGAATCACTTTTAGAGTCTACTGAAGATCCATCTTTATTTTCGCTGCTTTTAGCGAAGTTAATATTTTTGGTGTCCTTTTTAGCGTCTTTGTTATTAAAACGTTTACGATACTTATTATTATCGCGATTTGACTTTTTGTTATTATTACGATATAACTTTTTGTTATTATTGCGATATAATTTCTTATTATTATTTCGACTTAACTTATCGTACTTTCGATTTAATTTATTATAGGGTCGGCTGAAATTATTTCGGTCGTAAGATTTTTCGGATTATTTATCCTTCCTGTTTTTTCGACGTTATAACCGTTAATTAAGTACTTTTCGTCTGTCTTTTGAGTTAGTGTAACCTTTTAAAGAAGCTTTCTTTAAGGTAATAGTTTTACGAGTATAAGAGTATAATATAATTCTGGTATCGGTGACTTTTTCTATGTAAGAGTCGAGCGTATTATCTGGTTTCGGTCGATTTAAAAAGCGTTAAATCTCTTCGTTTATTTAATTATGAATTTGCTTAAGTATACCGAATATATTAGTATTATCTAGGCTTAATGTTCTAATAGTACGAGTACGTTTAATTATAGTAAGTATAAAGTCCTCGAGGTTATTAATACTTTCTGTTAAGTCTTCGAGTCGAAGGAACGCGTTTTAAGATTCGTAAGCAGCCAGGGTTCCGTTTAGTTTAAAGCGCGCGTAAATCTTTTTTATTACACGAGTTAGACCTTACCGTTCGAGAGACTGTTTAGCCTTTTTAGTCACTTTATTAGTCCACCAGCTTAAAGCTCGTCTTTTAAGTAATACTTAAAAGAAGCTTAAAATTTGCTTTATAACCTTACTTTTATAGTTACTTTTTATAAAGGAATTAATCTTAGCTTTAAATAACAGGATATCTATAAAAATAATGGCTTTATTATCTTAGACTATTCTTTAATCTTTTAGATCAGGAAAATTAAAGTTAAAAGTACTTACATCTTCCCTTTTCACTACGATTTACCGTTCTGTATATAGTTTACGTAGTGGAAAATTATATGGAGAATAGTATTAACGAAAAGAAGTATATTACTCGTTAAGTGGGTGCTTATTTTGCGCGCTAAATAAAGGAATGTACTGTCCACTAGCTAAAAAGTTAGGAAACTGACTTAAATTCTGAGTCTGTTAATTACGGATATCTTATCGTCCGCGATTAGTATTATTATACTAATTAGTCTATCTTCGATTAGGATTATTATTTTAATTATATACACTACTTAGTCCGTTTAAACTTTGGTTTAAGTAATCGTTAATTCTTTCTGCTAATTAAGGCAAATGCGAATATTGCCTTTATAGCTAAGGCTGATATAACGCTTAAGGAGGTTCGTTTTTTAAGAGAGGTATATTTCGTTTTAGGCTGATTTATAATTGCCGAACTCTTAAAGCAGGGATAGGAGTAGAATTAGGAAAGGGATTACTTCCTTATAGAATAGGACTACTGTTATTAAACTGTAAGGTTTATAACTGATTTTTCGAGGCTACTCGAAATGGGATGTGATGAGATTTTAAGGATTTTCGTAATAATAAACGTTATATAAAGAGTTTTTTTATTTCGTTTATATTACTAAGAATAAAAGCAGAAATGTTTTAGAGTTCACTTTTAATTTAGTTTTATTTAAATCTTAATTAGTCTTATCTTAATTTGACTTTCTTTAAGCGCTGAATTATGTGGGAATTAGGGATAGTGTCGCGAGATATAAATTGTTTAGAAGGACCTGCATATTTTTATTAGAATAAAGAAGATATATTATCTATCGGGCTGCTCCGTAGCCTTGCTGTATTTAACGGTTATCTGGGGTAAGGTTATAAACTTGCTTTTTCGAGGTGTTTAACTGCATTAGAGATTTTTATGTTAGCTATTATGTTAAAAGCGTGCGCGGATACTTTACCATATCCTGTAAGAGTATTTACTTAAGCTTTTGGTATTTAGCTAAGAATACTTATATTGATTTGTTAGGGTGCTGGTCGAAATAGTGGTCGACCTGTATTACTTTCTGTATAACGTCGATCTTTTTTACTTTAATCTGCTATAATAGAAACAAGTGGCGGATTTAGGTAAAGAAGATAAAGGAATTATAACGGGGGTGTAAAAAAAAAAATTCTCTAATTAAACGGTGTTCACTTAATTATTAGGTGAGTTTTGATAGTTACTTAAAGAAATTAGTTAGTTATCTGGAAGATAACCTGCTAATTAGTTGTCGCGATAACGGTTTAGTTAGTCGATCGTCGTAATAACGGTCTGGTTGGTCGATCGTCGTGATAACGGTCTAGTTAGTCGATCGTCGTAATAACGGTCTGGTTAATAGAAGATATCCTATTAAAAAGACCTTTTAAGATCCTGTAGATCGGCTGGTTAATCGTGTTTTATAACCGATAAAAGTTAAAAGAGATACTACTAATTTAATGGGACCGGATGGGACGTATTAATTAAATAATGTGTAGTAAAAGTATAAAGAAGGAAAGAAAGAAAGGAAGGATGGAATATCCAGAGGAGCTGGGGTTAACCCTGCTCCTGTGGGGTTCCACTCTTTTACTGCCACAATTAACCACCTTCCCTTTTGGGAAGTGTTAATTAGACCTTCCTTCAGATGGTCCCCCTAGTGGGGTCCATTACTCTACTAATGAGATAGCTACCGTAAAATGCAGCTTCGATTTCTAATTAACTGGTCTTTTATATAAAGTAAAGAGGTACCCGAAAGTAGACTTCTTAGTGGCTAAATCGCTAGCGTGATCAGAGTTATAGAAGCCTAGTAATAGTGGATAACCACCCTGTGGAAGAGTGTTTATAAGGTAGTTATAAGGCGAATTACCCTGTGGGAGATTTAAAGAGTCGCCCTGTAAAAGTTCTAGCTGACTACCTTATAATAGTCCAGCCTGATTACTATAACCTCCTTATATAAACGTAGCTGTGAACTGTTTACTTTAGGTAAGAGCTTCTATCGGGTAATTATAAGGTAGACTTTTATTGTACGTAATACCTAAGTCGATAATTAACTTTACGTACCGAAAGACCCTTTTCATAGCTTTAAGGAGCTGCGAGGTAGGTTAGTATATATAGCGTGCGAAGTAGCCTATAGGGTACGTTAAATCGATTCTGGTCTGGGTTATAGCGTATATAAGACCCTTTAGAAGGTGTTAGTATTCCTTCGTAATTTCGTATGAGCTTATAGAATCTGTACCGATAGTATAGACGTTTTTCGGTAATCCGGGGCTTAAAGGGATCTCGGAAGGTCGGTAATCGTCGAGCTTATTACTTTTTAAAAGGCGTTATAAATAACCCTTCTAGTGAAGTTTTAGCGTCCTTTTCTGCCGATCTTTAACGATTTCGACTCTTAGAAAGCAGGAAGCAGGGCCTATATCTTTAATTTCGAAGGCCGTATTTAGCTTCTGCTTTAGCTGGTCGATTTTAGCCCGATCAGGGCCGAAGATTAGGAAATTATCGACGTAAGTAATAATAAACAGCTTGCTTCGGGGGTTGAAATAGGTGGATTCGTTACTAATTAGTAGCCGGAATCCCAGTGGCTTTAGCGTCTAGCGGACCTTTTACTGCTACTGACGGGGGCTCTGCTTTAGATTATATAAGGCTTTTAATAGCTGAAAGACTTAAGAGTCGTCTCTTTTAAATTTAAAGGTGTTTAGCTTTGGAGCCTTTTTTAATAGGTTTTCTAGGCCTGGAATGTCCTGGATATAGACTTTTTCGGTAAGGTCCCCGTTTAAAAACGCCCCGATAACGTCGATCTGGTCGATTTCCTAGTCGTATGCTGCTGTTAAGGTACATAGCAGCCTTTAGGTAACTGGCTTAGCACCTGAAGTAAAGGTTTCGAGATAATTAAGCCTATAACGCTGTTTAAAGCCCCTGATTACTAGCTTAGCCTTGTACTAGCTGATTTTATTAGTAGGGTCGACCTTAATTTTAAAGACTTATTAGAGGGAAAGAGGTTCTCTGCCGGCTTTTTTGGATTTTAACCCTATCGACGGTTCGAAGGGTTCCCTTTTTAATAATCTACCGGAGCTCTTTATGGACCGCCTTTCGTTATTCCTCCTTTTCTAGTGAACTGAGAGCTTGTTTTAGCGTTTTCGGCTTTTTAGGGTTATTATTACTTTTAGCCTGTTCGGTTATAGCGAATACGAAGGCGAGAATATTATTGAATTTATTATACTGCGCTTTTTACTGATCAGAAAGGCTAGTAGGGAGCTGGACCTCTATTCCGGATCGAGAGGGCTCCGAAAGGGCCCTGAAAGGGGTTTGAGTAGAGTTAGTAGCCCCCCCCTTTTAATCGAGATGCCGGAAGGTTTAAAGTTACCCTGCGGTGGTGTAGGACGACCCTGTATAAGTGGCGAGCCACCCTGTATAAGAGAAGGTTTACCCTGTATAGCTGATAGGTAACCCTGAGGTATAGAAGAGAGATTACTTTATATAGCTGATAAGTAACCCTAAAGTGCAGAGGAGAGATTACTTTATATAGCTAATAGGTGATCCTGTACGGTAATTAGTGCGTTCGAATCGTTATTTTCGGTGCTAATAGGTAGTTTAGCTGTATTACCCTGGGGTAAGCTATAAAGTAGTAATTCGAAGCGTACGTGGGACGTTCGAACGATGCGTAACCTGTATGGCCTAGTAGGGACGTAACAGATATAAATTTTGTTACTTTCGTAGCCGATCAGTACCCCTTTTTCAGCCTTAGGCTCTAGCTTCTTTATAGCTACTTGCAGTTGCTTAGGGACGTAATAGTAGGTTATTATACCGAGAGGCTGGATTTTAGATAAATCTGGCTGGTTGTCCTTTTTTAAAAAGAAAAAATTAAAGAACTCTTGATAAGGGGTAATCGATTTAGCGGACGTAGTAGTACAGTTAATCTGCTATATTACTACTAAAATAACGAACTCCTAGAGCTGTTTCGGTAGGTCCGTAGCCGAAAAGGTGGCCCTAGCTTTATCGAGAATAGCCCTGTTCGAGCGTTCTGTAGTGCCGTTCTGCTCAGGGGTGTAAATAGTAGAGGGCTTTAGAATAATACCTTTCTTTTAAAGGTATTTCGATAACTAAGTGAGGCTGAATTTTTTCCCGTTATTAAGACGAACTGCCTTAGGGTAGCAGTTAAACTGCGTTTTAAAGTATTCGATTTCCCTTTGAAATAAATCGAGTACTCTATTCTTCGTTTTCGAAAACAGGACCCTTCGAAAGGACGTTTTTTCGTCTATGATAGTGATTATATACTCGAAGCCGTTATAGTTAAAAGGCTTAATAAAGACGGTATTAAGACAGATCCGATCTAAGGGGTTTTCGGCTCTGTTTCGGCTGACCTTAGGCTGCTGGCGTTGAAATTTGCCGAAAATACAGCCTTTACAGTGAAGGTCTTCTCTCTTTAGGTTTTTTACAGGGATCCTTTTAATAGCCTTAACTATTTTTAACAGCTGATTAAAGTTAGGGTGGCTTAGCCGTAAATGCTATAAAGTAGTGGTAGTAATAGCTTAGTATTCCTGAAAAAAGCTGGAGAGAGAGCAGGGTAAATCATTTTATATAAAGCTGGCAGTTATATATAATGGAAATGTATTACCTTATACAGAGAAAAGGGGCGTGCAGGATAGATAGTTATTACTTTATACAGACGTTAAAAGGGCTAGGTCTGGCTCTTTCTAGTCTATTACGCTTAGAAAAAAGCTACGCTTTTTCTGGTTCAGTATAGTAAAGGGCACCCTTTTCGAAGTAAGTAGCTGGTTACTACTTACAGTACCGCCGGATCGGTAATAGAACTGGCTAGAAACGATATTTACTGGGAAGTTAGGGACGTATAGGACCTGGAGTAGTTTAATAGCTATGGATTTACGTTTCGTAATAGCGAACGAGAGCGTAATATTACCTATAGTAGCCGGTTAGATATAACCAGCCTTTATAAGGATAAGGTTTAACCGGCCTGTATACGAAAACGTTTCGAAAAGGGACTTATCGTTATAGATATATTTCGTAGAGCCAGTATCGTATAGCTACTAATTATAAAGGATAACCCCTTTTAAAGCATTAAGGGTTATAAGGCCTAAAGTACTAGGACGCTGGTCTCCGGTAATCGAAAGGCTATGTGGTAGTAATATAATAGAATTACTAGCCGTAATTAATAGATTACCTTAGGGACTTCTAATAGGGTAGGTATAAAGTAAGAGACCTTGTATAAAAGATAGATGACCTTGTGGCAGATGAGTTACAGGGTCGTGGCTGGACTGGTAATAACCCTATTACAGCTGAGCTATAGGGTTGCTCCTAGTAGACTTCTGGTCCTGGGATAGGTTTATAAGACTGTCCGTCTGTACGAAAGAGTAGCTCTGGGACTGAGTTACAGGCTTATTATAAGGTAGAGTACCCTATAGTAAATACTTTTTTTTAAAAGCTGCGAAGCCTTCGGAAGCTGCGTAATTCTCAGTACGAGAATTAGATAACTTAAAGTCATTTTTCGCCTTCTTTTTCTCTTTGTGCTTTCCCTTATTTTTCTTTTTTTCTTTCGAATTCGATGAATTTAAATCCTCTTTCTTCTTTTTATACTTCTTTTTATCTTTCTTTTTCTTTCCTTTATCCTGACCGTTTTTGGTAAAGTAACTGCTGTTATTTATTTGAACGTTAGTTTCTCTGTGGTCTTTGTCGAAGATGTCGTTGATTAGAGCTTCCAGAGTAAGAGGAGTTTTCGTTCTAAGAATAGAACGTTAGCGATCAGCCTATACGGGGTAGCTTTTAGCGAAAGCAGCTACGAAGATCGTTCTCTGATCGATATCGTCGATAGTAGCTCTTACGTTTTTAAGCTTCGAAATATATCCTTTAAACGAAGAGATAAATTCGTTTAAGGACTTGAAATGCTCACGCTTAATCCTATGGAATTCGAGATAAAGCTATTAACGTAGAACTGGGCCACTGCCTTGGTACGCAGCTATCAGAACGTCGATAACTGCTTAAGGATCCATCTCGTCGAAAATCAAGGAAAGGGGTTCGTTAGTTAGGTTTTAACGTATAACTAGAAAGGCCTAGGTCTTTTGGATTTCAGAAATCCTTTTATATGCCTCTTTATCTCCCTGAAAATAGTGGTCGAGAAAGAGCAGCTTAAAATAAAGCTGAAAAGTAGACTTCTAGGTGTTCTAGTTACTAACGCTTTTAAGCTTCTGCTTTTCAGGCATTTAGCAGTTGTGTACTAATTTCACAGTGTTTACCGTTATCGTAACTGGTAAAAGGGAGGAAGAGCAGTAGAAAGGGTGTCGAGGAGTAGCGGAAAAGGCGTCGAAACGTACTGTAACGTACGTCGAAAAAAGAAACCAGCCTAGTAAATTACTAGGCTGGGCTTATAACCTATTAGCAGGGGGCGGAGGTTTTAATTAAGGTTACCTTAAAGCAGGAAGCAGCGCTTACTAGCTAGGTGACTATTAAAGGGTAAATCTAGTAGTTACGGAAGGCCGGAACTATAAGGTTAGTACCGATAGTACTGTAATTATAGGTGTATAGATAAGCTATAGGGCTATAATATAAGTCTAGCGTAGTTATAGGGCGATTAAAGAGGCTTAGAGCAGCGGCAGAGTAACGGCTGAAAGGCTTGGTGCTATAGCAGGGTGACGGCTGGAGTAAGAGCTAAAGCCGGATTAGTATAACAGTAGGGTAATAGTTAGTAGATCGAAAAGGCGTATAGCTACTACTGTAACTATAAAGGAACACGGGAATTAGAAGAGCTTATATAAAGGTAATAATTTAGTGTGTATTGCTTACTTGGAGACTATTTAAAGGAGTGTTAAAAAGCCTGTAAATATAGGCGCTGGAAGGCTTAAAGGAAGGCTCTAGAAAGAGACGGCTTGCGTAACTATATACGTAAGTTAGAGCTTAAAGAAAGCTGTCGAAAGTGAACGAAAGAGATAAAAGCTGATCTAGTGATTAGTGCGTACCAGCCGTACTGAGCTTAATAAGGCAATAACCGATAACACAGTAAGGATAGTATAAATAGTATTAGTGCTACTGTGTAATAGTTATTAAAAAGAGAATTTTAAGCGAATTAATACTTCGTGTAATAAATCTTACGAAACTATTTAAGGTCGAAACCGACGTATCGGATTATACGATCGGAAAATAATTAAATTAACGAAATAATAACGAAAAACTATATTTAATCGTATTTTTTTTAAAAAAGCTAAATAAACCCGAACTTAATTACTAGATTTATAATAAAGAATTAATAATTATTATTAAAGCATTCGAAAAATAAAAACACTATTTTAATAAAATAAAAGTACTAATAAAAATTTATACCGATTATAAAAACCTTATATCGTTTATTATTAATAAAAAGCTAAATAAACGATAAGTACGATAAGCTAAATTCTTAATTAAATTTAATTTTATTATTATTTATTAAAAAAGTAGCGAAAACGGGCGAACAAACGCGCTTAACCGACGATTAGATTATTATACGGACGTTTTTCCCGAAACGAAAACGATTTTAATATACGATTAAAATAATAACCTTATATTATCCCGATAATTAAACGTTACGTATCGAATATAATATTACAACGAATAAATTATAAAGTTTAAAAAATAAATAAAGACCTTAAGCCGAAAAAGACTTCCGTTATAATTTAACGAGAAAAATAAGATTATATACTATAATAATAAGATTTATATACTTTAAAAGTATCGCGAAAAGTTTATTAAAAAACTTTACGAATATCTTATATATAAATATTAAAGAATATTTAAAACTTAAAAACGAATTACTAAGTAATTCGATTACGAAAACTTAAAATTAATAATAATTAAGGTTATTAACGAATACGACCTTTATAATAAAGTAAAAATAATTAAATACCGATTTTATAAAGAACTATAACTAATTCCCTTATTTAATAAAGTATAAAAAACGATCGCTTTAAACTTTATTATTAAACTATTACTATTAATAAAATTAATAATAAAAACGGATTACGATAATATCTTAATTATTATAAATAAGTTTACGAAGTATACGTACTTTATCCCGTATAAAAAAAAAGTAATATATTACAACCCGATTTTATTATGCGGCCAGGACCCACTCTTTCGGTACGGCATTACGATACCCCGAGCAGGCTACGATATTATTAACTTTTACTCGCGAAACGATAAGCTAGAACTAACCCGGGACGTAAGGCCACTATTTATACGGGAGCGAAAACCCTTAAAGACTAGTTACTCCGGGGTAGGGTATTAGCGGTTAAATAATACGCAGGAAGTAATACCCCCGGAATTACGTAACGGATCATAGCTTACCGGTAATTTAGGGAAGGATCACCGTGAGCCAGAGGAAGGATTACCGTGAGCTAGGGGAAGGATTACTGTGAGCTACGTAGTAATCCAGATATATTAATGAGGGAGAGATTAGATATATAACGGCGAACGTTTCTTATGTATTTTTATATAGATATTTTTTATTTTAGTGATTAATTTAAGCATTTATTTTATTTATAGATGAGGTACTTACTTTAACGACCTATTATAAAGCATTCGATTATTCTTAAGACACTGTTACTTTTATAATTTTATCCGTATTACCCTATTTAAAATTAAGAGCGAATCCCGATTTATAAGGTACTTTCTCGTTTAAGTTAATATAAACCTAAATACGTTTTATTAGGTTTCTTTTAGAACTTTGATAGCGTTTATTACATTTTAATTATTCTTATTTTTACGAGTTACTACCTTAACCTAAAGGTAATATCGATATTATAGCATTTAACGGAAACCCGGTTAACCCGACTGGAGGACCCGACGTCTTCTAGATAATTCAGAACTTATAAGCCTAATTGAATTAAGTACAGGAGGAAAACACTTAGCTCGTCGTACAGGTTACGAATATTTTAACGCACGCCGCACCTTAGGGATTAAGAGGGTTCCGTATCGCACAACTTTAACCTTACGATGGAAAGGAAGGTAACGTTTAAGGATTCCTTACGTAGGTTAAAGCTTACCTTCGTTTTTATATATATATTATCGTGGCCGAATTAGATAAAGTCCTGTATATTACCGGATTCCTAAAGGGAGACGTATTCGTATAGTTCGAACCTATTATACGAAACTATTTCGATAATATAAGTACCGAACAGGAAGCAGATATACGACGACTGTTCTAACGATACACCGAGTTCGAAAAGAAATTTAAAGCTACTTTTAAGAATCCCGATAAAACTCGGACTGTAGAGCGGCAGTTTATACAGTTTAGGCAGAAGGGATCCGTATCTTAGTACGCCGCTAAATTTAAGCAACTCGCTTTTCGAACGGAATAGAACGACGACGATACTTTAATAATACTTTTTTACGCGGGACTGCGAGAAGACGTAAAAGATAAAGTCAGCCGGGAGGATAAACCGGACGATTTTAACGCGTACGTCGAAAAAACTGTTAAGATAAATAACCGTCTGTACGAACGACGCTATTAAGAGGTATACGCACAGCAGTAACGATAGTATCGGACGGAAAACGAATACCGCCGAATCGGACGATAACCGATAGACTAAGAAAGGTCCCTGTACTAGATAACGGATAATCGAGATATTTACGAGCACATTATACTAATAATAAGCGTAAAGGGAGTTTATATTAGAGCGCTACTCGATAACGGAGCGTAAAGAAACTACATCTTACTTCGAATCGTTAATAAATTACGCTTAAAATGGCAGGAAAAAGACGCCCTATACCGACTTAGGACCGTCGATAGAGGACTTATGACTTACGAAAATAGAGAGATACGGAGGGAAATCGCGAACTTTTTTATTACTATCGGGAGACGATATAAACGAATTACGTGTAATATTACGGAAGTGTTAGGATACGATATAATATTAGGGATACTTTAGTTACGGGTGAGTAATCCTAGAATTAACTGGAAAAACGGTTAATTTTAGTAGGATATACTAGGAAGAGACTTAGCCTTTAAAGAGAGCTCTAGAAACGAGCTTTTAAGTAAGCCTAAAGTCCTTAGAATATATATTATTGCTAAAGAGCCTAAGCCGAATATTATAACTTAAGTACTAGAGGAGTATAAACAGTTTAGCGACCTGTTTAGTAGAGAATTAAAGATAGGATTACTATTATATATATAATAAGATTACGAAATACCCTTTAAAGAAAGGAAAGAACTACAGTTTATACCGATATATAAGTTAAACTAGGAATACGAATAAGTATTAAAGGAATACATCGCCGAAAACCTCGATAAGAAGATTATACGATTATCTACTTCATTAACCGGATACCTTATCCTTATCGTACTAAAGAAGAGTAAGGACGGGAAAAAGAAGTGGCGATTATACGTCGATTACCGGAAGCTTAACGAAATTACTATTAAGAACCGATACTCCTTGCTTTTAATTAGCGATTTACGGGATAAACTATATAATACTAAGATATTCACTGCGCTTAATCTCTTAAACGTATATAACCTGATCCGCATTAAAGAAAGAGAAGAGTAGAAAACCGTATTCCGTATTAAATATAGACATTTCAAGTACTTAGTAATACCGTTTGGATTAATTAACGTACCTACTAGCTTTTAGAGTATAATTAACTACGTACTACGAAAATGCTTCGATAAGTTCGTCGTAATGTACCTCGACGATATCTTTATTTACTCCGAGAATAAGGAACAGTATAAAGAGCACGTAAAGCTAGTACTTTAAAAGCTATAAAACGTAAACCTGCTAATCAACCCCGAGAAAAGCGAATTCTACCGAACGACAGTCACTTTTATAGGATACGTAGTATCCTTAAGAGAGATCCGAATAAAGCCCTCGAAAATAATAGCAGTTAAAGAGTGGCCTACGCCTATAAGCGTTATAAAAGTCAGGTCCTTTTTAGGACTCGTTAATTATTACCGGATCTTTATTCCCGGATTTAGTAAGATAACGATACCCCTAACGAACTTAATACGAAAAGACGAACTATTTTAATAGATAAACACAGAAAAATCGGCCTTTTAAGCTATTAAAAAGAGAATCCTAAGCGAACCAGTATTTCGTATAATAGATCCTACGAGACTATTTAAGGTCGAAACCGACGTATCGGACTATGCGATCGGAAAATAATTAAGTTAGCGAGATAATAGCGGGAAGCTGTATCTAGTCGTATTTTTCTCGAAAAAGCTAAATAGACCCGAATTTAATTACTAGATTTATAATAAGGAGTTAATAGTTATTATTAAAGTATTCGAAGAATAGAGGCACTATTTTAATAGAATAGAAGTGCTAGTAAAAGTTTATACCGATTATAAGAACTTTATATTATTTATTACTAGTAAAGAGCTGAATAAACGATAAATACGATAGGCTGAGTTTTTAGCTGAATTTAATTTTATTATCATTTACCGAAAGGGTAGCGAGAACGGGCGAGCAAACGCGCTTAGCCGACGACCAGATTATTATACGGACGTTCCTCCCGAAACGAAAACGATCTTAATGCACGACTAAGATAGTAACTTTATGCTATCTCGATAGTTAAACGTTACGTATCGAGTGTAATACTACGACGAGTAGATTATAAAGTTTAAAGAATAAACAAAGACTTTAAGCCGAAAAGGACTTCCGTTACGATTTAACGAAAAGAATAAGATTATATACTATAATAATAAAATCTATATACTTTAAAAGTATCACGAAGAGTTTATTAAAGAGTTTCACGAACACTTTACGTATAAACACTAAGGAATATTTAAAACCTGGAAGCGAATTACTAAGCAATTCGACTGCGAAAACCTGAGACTAATAGTAGCTAAAGTCATTAACGAATACGACCTTTGCAATAAAGTAAAAACAGTTAGATACCGACCCTACGGAGAACTGTAGCTAGTTCCCCTATTTAATAAAGCATGGAAAACGATCGCTTTAGACTTTATCGTTAAACTGCTACTATTAATAAAACTAATAATAAGAACGGACTACGATAGTATCCTAATTATTATAAATAAGCTTACGAAGTATACGTACTTTATCCCGTATAAGGAAATAAGTAATACCGATAAATTAGCGTACACCTTTTTAAAAATAATTGTTAGTTAATATAAGCTACCGGAGAACGTTATCTCCGACCGAAATAAGTTATTTACTGCTAAGTTCTGGAAGTCGTTTATAGTACAGTTAAGAGTTAATTATAAGCTATTTATAGCGTACCACCTTTAAATAAACGGATAAACCGAACGGATGAATTAGATACTCGAGTAATATTTACGATATTATGTTAACTACGAGTAAAATAACTAGGTACGACTGTTATTAATAGCGTAATTCGCGTATAATAGCGCGGATAACGAGATGATACGCATATTACCATTTCGGGCGAACTATGGGTTCGATCCTGACTTTATACGAGAACCGTTAAAAGGAGAGTTAGCACCGATAGCGACTATTTAAGTCGAAAAACTGAAATAACTATAGATATCGCTATAAGAAGACCTTACTTTTTTTTAGGAACGTATAAAGAAGTATACCGATAAAACAAGGTTAAAGGGATTAACTTTTAAGAGGGGAGAAAAAGCTTACTTTTTACGACGTAATATTAAAACTAAACGATTAAGTATAAAACTGGACTTTAAGAAGATCGGACTATTTAAAGTAAAAAAAGTCGTTTCGGATATTAACTACCGATTATCGCTATTAAAGACTATGAGAATACACCCGGTATTCTATATTTCCTTATTCGAATCAGTACCGGTAAACGCGAAAACAGAAAAATAATTAGAAGTCGAAATAGATTAATACGAATACGAAGTCGAAAAGATACTCGATAAAAAACGAGTAGGACGAAGCTGGAAGTACTTCGTTTAGTGGAAAGGTTACTTACCGGAAGATAATACTTAGGAACCTAGGAAACACCTAGAGAACGCCGCTAAAGAACTTTAAAAGTTTAAGGATTAACAGTAGAAACAAGAAAAAGGGGGTTAAGGTTAGGAACGTCGATTTTAAGAACCGATTAGTCTAGATCTTTAGTAACGCCTTAACTCTGTAAATCCTGGAGTACGTGACCTTTTTACTGCTTTACGGACACCCCGTTTTCTTCGTTTAACTCCTGTATACTTCGACGAAAGGCCTCGGAACGCTTTTCCGAAACTATCCGCTTTATCCGACGAAGACGAGTAAGACGCCTTAAAGCGGTAGAAAGCTGCGTTTAAAAAAGGAATAACGCTTTTTCCGCGTTAACCTCTTTAGTCTTTAACTTTTTCTATTAGGCCGCCAGCTTCGTTAAGGCAGAGGCTATAAACGTGTTATTATAGGAACGGCCTGCGCGAACATACTCTGAATAACGAGAGGATTTATCGTTTATCCGATAAGCTAGGTTCTATCGAAAACAGCGAGTATAGGGCATATCGACGACGGTACCCGATTAATCGATGTTAGCCGCTAAGGAAAAGCGAGCTGCTGTTTTTTTGGATTTTGTTTTTTTAATACGATTTAATATAATAAGCATATATTATACGAAAAGTAAAGAAGAAAGGATAACCTATATAAGATTTAATACTTGGGATAACAAGGGTATTTATAGCGTAATACTTTGAAGATAAAGACTTAAGGAGGGGAGGAATAGTGTTACGACCCGACTTTATTATGCGGCTAGGACCCACTCTTTCGGTACGGTATTACGATACCCCGAGCAGGCTACGATGTTATTAACCTTTATTCGCGAAACGATAAGCTAGAATTAACCCGGGACGCAGGGCTATTACTTATACGGGAGCGAAGACCTTTAAAGACCAGTTACTTTAGGGTAGGGTGTTAGCGGTTAAATAATACGTAAGAAGTAATACCCCCGGAGTTACGTAACGGATTACGGCTCACCGGTAATCTAGGGAAGGATTACCGTAAGCCAGAGGAAGGATTACCGTAAGCTAGGGGAAGGATTATTATAAGCTACGTAGTAATCCAGATATATTAATAAGGGAGAGATTAGATATATAACGGCGAACGTTTCTTATGTATTTTTATATAGATACTCTTTACCTTAGTAATTAATTTAAGTATTTATTTCACTTATAGATAAGGCACCTGCCTTAACGATTTATTATAAAGTATTCGATTATCTTTAAGATACTGTTACCTTTACGACTTTATCCGCATTACCCTATTTAAGATTAGGAGCGAATCCCGATTTATAAGGTACTCTCTCGTTTAAGCTAATATAAACCTAAGTACGTTCTACTAGGTTTCTTTTAGAACCCTGATAGCGTTCGTTACATAATACTAACGAATTAACGTATACCTTTTTAAAAATAATTATTAATTAATATAAACTACTAGAAAACGTTATTTCCGACCGAAATAAATTATTTACCGTTAAATTTTAAAAGTCGTTTATAGTATAATTAGGAATTAAATATAAGCTATTTATAACGTATTACCTTTAAATAAATAAATAAACCAAACAGATAAACTAAATACTCGAGTAATATTTACGATATTACGTTAATTACGAATAAAATAATTAAGTACGATTATTATTAATAACGTAATTCGCGTATAATAATGCAGATAACGAAATAATATGTATATTACTATTTCGGGCGAATTATAAGTTCGATTTTAATTTTACGCGAAAACCGTTAAAAAGAAAACTAATACCGATAGCGACTATTTAAATCGAAAAACTAAAATAATTATAAATATCGTTATAAAAAAACTTTACTTTTTTTTAAAAACGTATAAAAAAGTATACCGATAAGACAAAGTTAAAGGGATTAATTTTTAAAAAGGGAAATAAAGTTTATTTTTTATAACGAAACATTAAAATTAAACGATTAAATATAAAACTAAACTTTAAAAAGATCGGACTATTTAAAGTAAAAAAAGTCGTTTCGGATATTAATTACCGATTATCGCTATTAAAAACTATAAAAATACACCCGGTATTCTATATTTCTTTACTCGAATTAATACCGGAAAACGTTAAAATCGAAAAATAATTAAAAATCGAAACAGATTAATACGAATACGAAATCGAAAAAATACTCGATAAAAAACGAATAAAACGAAATTAAAAATACTTCGTTTAATAAAAAGGTTACTTACCTAATGGCACTGTAATAGGTGACGAAGTTATGTGTATTAAATATAAGAATATAATTATAATGATAAAGGAAAGAGGGCTAGGTTCAATAGAGCCTAGTCCAGCTACGGCTTTATAAACAGCTATCTTATTTGTAAGTTAATATCTATATGCCTTAGGAACCAATCTATAAAGTTATAACCTGCCTTAGGTATGTTATTAATAAACCGTATCAGTCCCCCCAATAGGGCCTGTTAAATGCCGGCGGGTAATAGAAAATCTATCGTCCTCGATAAGTTCCTCCTTTTATATTATAATGGGATTATAAGGGTTCCTATGCGTTATGTTTTTTTATAATATAACAGCTAGTTATTATACTTATTTATCGCTATATTATAATATAGCTATATTATAATACATTTATATATTATGTTTTATAATTTAGTTTTTATCCGATCGTGGATACTTACGTAGTCGGCTTCGCTTTCGCTTAAGTAAAGCGATATCCTTGTACTGCTAATTAACGTTATTATTAAGTGAAGGATAAGTGATAATAATCTAATTAATTAATTAATTGATTGCTTAATTAATAGGGTGTTTACGAGGGCGTCCTCTTCCTTGTTTAACTAAAGGAATGTTTAGAAAAGGTCCATCGTTAATAAGTTAGTAAGGGATAAGTAAAGGGACTGGTTATTTACGCGGTTTGCTAGGACCTCGTTTTAAAGCCTTATTTACTAATAGAGCAGGAGAATTATTAAATTAACCTTATTTAATAACTAGGTTATTACGAAATCTTCCTCGGGTAATTTACTGTAATTCAGCTGGCTTTCCACTTTTTCTTACCTAGTATTCCTTAATTAATTCCTCTGATCCGTTTAGAGTATCTTTACGTTTCTAGGTGTTTTATTCGTAAGTGAAACCTTCTGATGGTGTCAGATGTGGTCAACAACATGTACCGAATGTTAAAGGTACAACGAGGAGGTCAGAGGTGGTCAGTGCTCACCATACTAAGCTACTCTTAAATAACTGCAATATACTATACTAGTAGTGAAAAGTCTGCAGATGGACTTTTAAACACACACAACACTGAAGACAGACACTAATCACATCGAACAATTAAGAGTCTCATTCGTTTAAAGAGCGATCCGAAAGCACAACAGACGTATAACGATTAATAATATCAAGAACCAAACCTCTTTTTAAATACTAAAAAAGAACCGAAAAATCCGACCGAACATTACCGACTAAACTACTAAACGAGTTATCTTTAACACTCCTAATAACTAGGAGGACTGGGACCACGATTTCACGGCCCTAACGACGAGCCTAGGGGTTTATAACGAAGTTTATAAAAAAGGAAAATGGATTTTAATTCCTAAACTCCCTAATAAAATAGATTACAAAATCAAAAAGACGATCGAACCTCCGACTACCCCTAACGAAGAGGGATCCTTAACGCCAGCACGACCACTAGGTCGACCAGCTAAAAGAACCCGAAGCCGACGAACAGCTACCTTATAACCCTTTAACACTCCGGAGGATGTCCCTCTCGATAAGGAATCATCGATAAATACTAACCACACCTAGGTCTTTACTAATCTCGGACTCAAAGAGTACACCGCTATTATAACCGCATATAAGCTCTATTCCGACGCCGCTAAAGTACAGACAATAGCTAAAACCCGAATCGTCGACCATATCACCTAAACTATCAGCCTCTCGTATAAACGTATTCATTACCCCAAGGAGGCAAGCATCACTATCTAGTACCAAAACCTGAAAAAAACAGGAGAAATCGGTCGGACGGTCACTCACGACTAAGCAAAACGGACCTATTAATCGGCAATTAAGCAGTTAACAATAGTTCCTAAAGATTTCCAACGATAGATTATAAAGTAAGAAAAGGCAATTACAACCGGCCAACATTATAACTTAACGGCAACTCGCTCGGTTATTAATTAAGCAGGAGATCTAATAACGGCCCTAGGGTTAATATTCCCCGCGTAAGTACAAATATTCCGAAAGGAATCCAAAGACTTACTAGACTCAGACTTCAAGCTAATAGCTAATAACCTAAAAGAAATGTGGCAAACTACCCAACAGGAGAAAGGGAGATCGAAAAGATCAGCCTTCCCGGCTTTTAAGAGAAAAAAAGCTAATCCCGGAGAAGCAAGTTCCAATATCAAAAATACTAACAAGCCAAAGAAGACAAGCATATCCAAAGCCAAAGAACGAACGAAACAAAGACACAAAAGAAACCGGGAATCCGGATCAGATATCGGGGTGTGTAACGCCTATCAGGGCAAAGGCCATCGTTAGAAATCCTGCTATTATCTCTTCGAAGAAAAGGCTCTAAAAGGGTAGTCGCTACATCCACTAATCTTAAAAGGTACAAAAAGAACAGTCTTAATTAACCAAGCAATAAAAAAGGAGTATTAACGGATAACCAAAAAGCAAAATACTAACAGCTAAGAGCTAGCTGGATTAGTTCGGAAGAGGATCCTTACTACTTTCCCTACGGTCTTTACAGCCGTCGACTATATACTAAAGCTATGTGTAATCCTTAATTCAGGGGCAACCTTACATATTTTCAATACAAAGCACAGGTTCCAAAACTATCGGCCTGCTATAAAGGATAACATAGTAATAACAGGAGACTCCAACTTACTAATCTATAAATAGGGAAGCGTTAAAATAATACTTACCTCGAAAACAGGCACTCTCCGTCCATTCAAACTAACCAATATAGCACACATTAACAACTTCGCATATAACGTTATTTCATATCGACTTCTAACCCAGTTCGGATACTATTAGGACCAGAAGCCTCCGAATAATTACATTCGAAGAGCAGACGATTTAATACTTTATATACTCTTTAATCGAGCAAATCAATTTATCCTAAAGGACACTCAACCCAATACCCCGCAAGCTATTTTTATCTCCCACAGAAATAAAGTTAACTCGTACAACAAAACGCACAAGTCCCGAGCCCCGGAAGAACTCTGGCATAAGCGATTAGGGCACCCTAGTACAGAATCACTTAGGCACTTACCAACGAAAACAACAGGAGCAACCATCTAAACGAAAGGTGTAGCTCATTTCAAGTACAAGGATTATAACCTTACAAAAGCCAAATCCCAACCAAAAAAAAACTCCACGAAACACGGCGTTATATCCTAGTCACACTATCGCAATTAACTTCTCAGACTACACAAGGGACCCAAATGGTTCTAAAAGGGTCATATTCATCACAGACCGATTCTCAGGCTATGTATAATACTCATTCTTCGGGGATAAGTTCAGCGAAACCACTACGGCTACATTAAAACTATTAGTCGGCTTTATTAAAAAACAACTCAATTATCAGATCAAATACGCTAAATATAACCACGAAAGAAAAGCCTCCAAGATTAAAAAGTACTTAGAACAGGAGCTGCACATTATTCTTAAGCCTTACGCACTAAATACCTAATCGCAGAATAAGGGAGCGGAACACTCAAGGGGTGTTATAATATAGACAGCTCGAACACTACGGATACAATCAAAACTGCCAAAATCGCTAATCAAAGAGTTCATAGATATAGCGGTATACCTAAAAAACAGGACCCTACAGTACAGATTAAAGTAGCAGACTCCATATAAAGTAATTCAAACTCGACTCGCTCGCAAAGTTAACCCAGAGGCACCTAAAGTTATTCCGGACATCGGACACTTAAAAGTACCGGGATATAAAGTATATGCCTTAACAACATCTACAAAACTTAAAACAGACCGACTCCGGAAATTAAAACCTCGAGCATAAATCGGTTACTTTATTAAATATAATTCCACTAACATCTTTCGAGTCTAGGACCCCTCTAATAAGTTAATACATTATATACAGGACGTCACTTTCGATAAAGAAGCAACGTTCTCCGGACATGCGCAGGAACTGCGAAACGACCTACAATTAATCGATTACTCTATGATTTAATTATTTATTACTCTGCTTAATAATAAACGCATCCATAACGTAAACTTCGAAACCATCTTACTAATAAAGGCTGAAAATCTAAATAAAGATATACATATAAACAGTTTAAATAAACCGGCAGGAGTTATACCGCGACACGACGCAAGGGAATAAGCAGTAAGTACAGAAACAGTAAAACCTCCTCAGGAGACTACTAATAAAGCGGATAGGACTAATCATCCTTACACAACCGCGATCTTCTCCCTATTAATAACTCCGGCGTATTCGCCGCCTACGAATACATTATATATTACAACTTCAAGAGCAAAGACAGACATCGGACTTAAGGCCGTACGTTCTAATATTAATAAAGTTAGGATACCTATCCCAGGGCCTCTAAGGGAAACAGGTTTTATAACCAACCTACCCGGCCGTTCGAAGCTACTAAATAATGGGAATTCAGTCCCAGAATCGCAATCAGGCGTAAAAGATATACCTACACGCTCCGTATTATTTAAGGCTTCAATCACTAAAGCGCAGACAAACAGGGGTTCTACCCAATCTAATATTTTCAGCCCGATATTCACGAATCCTACTACCCTAATCGGGAGTTCGGCGGAGCGGTTTACGTTTCTCTCCGGAACGCAGGCCCACTACGTTCGAACTACGAAGGATAACCGAAAAGTAACAAAGGCGCGTTAATTAAATCAGATCCGAAAAGCTGCTTTCTAAGCACACCTTATTAACAGATCACCCGCTACCCCGAACAAGCACCAAAAGCTAGTGGGAAAACTCCGAAATAAAGAGCGCATTCATCGACGGGAACTCCCCTCAGCACCCAAAAATCGAAAGGAGCTAATAAATCATCTACTTAAACAGCAGTTTATACAAACTGAATTATCCTATCTTTAAAGTCACAAGGAAATAAAATCGTAAAGCGAAAAATCGAAACATAAAGCACTAGGGCATCAAATCCTCGACTGTATATAAGTCTACACCTACAAATTCACTAAGCATAGATAGCTACAGAAATGCAAGGCGAGACTAGTCGTAAGAAGCGACCAACAAAAAAACGACTTAACCTAAAGCACGTATACAGCCACGCTATACAGTCGTACTTTCAAAGGCCTTATAGCGACCGCCGCTCGATTCGATCTTAAATTAATCCAGTACGATACGGTAAACGCATTTATAAACGCCAAGCTCGAAAAGGTTACATATATACAGATACCTCACAGGTATCGGAAGACCGGGACCGTATTATTGCTTAATAAGGCACTGTACAGACTAAGGGAATCACCATATTTATAGCAGAAGGAGTTATCATCAACCCTACACAAACTCGGGTATCAGCAGGTACCACAGGAACCATATTATTTTATTAAGAACAGCATTCTCATCTTCTTCTATATTAATAACATAGTAATCGCCTTCCGCGATAAAGAACGAAAAGCGGTTCAGCAAGATATCGCCGGACTACGAAAACAGTACCAATTAACTAAAAGCGACGATCTCCACTGGTTCCTAAGAATCGAAGTAGTTCGAAACAGGACCCAGAAACACATTTAGCTCAGTCAAACTTCCTACATTAAAAAACTATTAACGTTAATTAATACTAACAAAAGAACAACTCCTAAAACGCTAATAGCGGTATTCGAATTGTTTTTAAATATAGACACGGCAACACCTAGAAACCGAATACGATACCTTAAGAAAATCGGCTCAGTTCTCTACGCTATTATAATTACACGACCCGACATAGCATTCGCAGTATCCCGACTTACTCGATTTAATACGAACCTAAGCCCCGAACACCATATCGTTATAAACAGGGTAATCTATTACCTCCACGAAACGCGATTTCTCGGCCTCCAGCTCGGGGGTAGGGATAATTTCATTATCGTAAGCAACGCCTCTTTCGCCGATAACTCCCTAGATCGAAAGAGCTCCTAAGGGTACGCCATAAGGTTATTTAAAAGAGTCATTACTTAAAAGGCAGGGAAGCAGGACACAATTACAATATCGACTATAGAAGCAGAACTTCTCGCCTTAGTATATACTACTAAAAAAGGATTATCGATATGGCGATTAACTAAAAAGCTGGGAATACGCCTTAACCAAGGGAGTATCATTATTCACTACGACAACTAACAGACGATTAATTTAGTAACCAAGGAGGTCGCTATCTTACAGACCAAGCTCCGATATATAGATATCCACAACTATTAGTTACGATAAAAGTTCGGAAAAAGAAGGATTACCGTTACGTATACTCCCACAACGGATATGATTACTAATAGATTAACCAAGGCTCTCACTATAAATAAGCATCAAGCTTTCTGCGCTTAAATAGGTCTGGTAAATATCTCACGGAAGCTGAAGGGACAGAAGATTAAAGAAGCCAGTGTGGAGGAATTAGAAGCCCTCGAGGATCTGATTATTAGAGGAGAATGCGACGTATACGGGAACTTAATAGAAGGGTGAATTTCAGGCCACCCACTACAGGTAAATTAATTCATAGACCGCTTAAACGCTCTCCCTAGCGACTGGCCTGAGAAGGTGTGTCAAATATGGTCAACAACATATACCGAATATTAAAGGTACAACGAGGAGGTCAGAGGTGGTCAGTGCTCACCACACTAGGCTACTCCTAAATAACTACAATGTACTATACTAGTAGTAAAAAGTCTGCAGATGGACTTTTAAACACACACAACACTGAAGACAGACACCAATCACGTCGAACAGATGGACCCTACTAGGGGGACCATCTGAAGGAAGGTCCAATTAACACTTCCCAAAAGGGAAGGTGGTTAATTATAGCAGTAAAAGAGTGGAACCCCACAGGAGCAGGGTTAACCCCAGCTCTTTTAAATGTTCTATCTTTCCTTTCCTTCTTTCCTTTTTTATACTTTTACTACACATTATTTAATTAACACGTCCTATCCGGTCCTATTAAATTAGTAGTATCTCTTTTAACCTTTATCGGTTATAAAACACGATTAACCAGCCGATCTACAGGATCTTAAAAGGTCCTTTTAATAGGATATCTTTTATTAACTAGACCGTTATTACGACGATCGATTAACTAGACCGTTATTACGATAATCGATTAACTAGACCGTTATCGTAACGATTAATTAGCAGGTTATCTTTTAAATAACTGATTAATTTCTTTAAGTAATTATTAAAACTCACCTGATAATTAAGTAAATACTGTTTAATTAGAGAATTTTTTTTCTTATACCCCCGTTATAATTCCTTTATCTTTTTTACCCAAGTCCGCCACTTGTTTTTATTATAACAGATTAAGGTAAGAAAGATCGACGTTATATAGAAGGTAATACAGGTCGACTACTATCTCGACCAGTACCCTAATAAATTAATATAAGCATTCTTGGCTAAATACTAAGAGCTTAGGTAAACACTCTTATAGGATATGGTAAAGTATCCGCGCACGCTTTTAATATAATAGTTAACATAAAAATCTCTGATGTAGTTAAACACTTCGAAAAGGTAAGTTTATAACCCTACCCTAAATAACCGTTAAATGCAGTAAGGCTACGGAGCAGCCCGATAAATAATATATCTTCCTTATTCTAATAAGGATATGCAGGTCCTTCTAGATAATCTACATCTCGCGATACTATCCCTGATTCCTATATAATTCAGCGCTTAAAGAAAGTCGAATTGGGATAAGACTAATTAAGACTTAGATAAGACTAAATTAAAAGTGAACTCTAAAACATTTCTGCTTTTATTCTTAGTAATATAAACGAAATAAAAGAACTCTTTATATAACGTTTATTATTACGAGTATCCTCAAGATCTTATCACATCCCATTTCGAATAGCCTCGAAAAGTTAGTTATAAACCCTACAGTTTAATAGCAGTAGTCCTATTCTATAAAAAAGTGATCCCTTTCCTAATTCTACTCCTGTCCCTACTCTAAAAGTTCGGTAATTACAAGTCAGCCTAAAACGAGACATACTTCTCTTAAAAGACGAACCTCCTTAGGCGTTACATCAGCCTTAGCCATAAAGGCAATATTCGCATTTACCTTAATTAATAGAAAGATGTTGGCAGGGGGCGGAGGTCCCAACCAAGGTTACCCCAAAGCAGGAAGCAGCGCTCACCAGCCAGGTAACTGCTAAAGGGTAGATCCAGTAGTTACGGAGGGCCGGAACTACAGGGTCAGCACCGATAGTGCTGTAGCTACAGGTGTATGGATAAGCTACAGGGCTATAATATAAGTCTGGCGCAGTTACAGGGCGACTAGAGAGGCCTGGAGCAGCGGCAGAGTGACGGCTGAAAGGCCTGGTGCTATAGCAGGGTAACGGCTGGAGCAAGAGCTAGAGCCGGACCAGTATAACAGCAGGGTAACAGTCAGTGGATCGAAAAGGCGTACAGCTACTACTGTAGCTGTAGGGGAACACGGGAATTAGAAGAGCTTATATAAAGGTAATAATTCAGTGTGTATTGCTTGCTTAGAGACTACTCAAAGGAGTGCTAAAGAGCCTGTAAATATAGGCGCTGGAAGGCCTGAAGGAAGGCTCTAGAAAGAGACGGCTTGCGTAACTATATACGTAAGCTAGAGCTTAAAGAAAGCTGTCGAAAGTGAACGAAAGAGATAGAAGCTGATCTGGTGATCAGTGCGTACCAGCCGTACTGAGCCTAATAAGGCAATAACCGATAACACAGTAAGGATAGTATAAATAGTATTAGTGCTACTGTGTAATACCCCCCTGATTGTGAAGTTAGGTTCAGAATCGGAAGGAAAAGAGGCCTGTGGCTTCTGAAAGAGGCCAGTGAGCCTCAGGAAGAGTGGATAGATTTTAGGTTTAAGAGCTGTAGAAACCTCTTAAACTTCTCTTTCGGCAGTGGCTTAGTTAAGCCGTCTGCTGGCATGTTATTAGTAGATATATAATCCACTGTAACAGTGCCGTGTTCGACTTCCTGACGTACGAAGTAGTACCGAAGTGCTGTATGTTTCGTACGCTGATGAAATTCAGGATTATATGCTAGACTTATAGCACCTGTATTATCTCCTTTTAAGGGTACAGGCCCCTGGGGGAGACCTATCTCTCGTAAGAGATTTCGAAGCCATATAGCTTCTCGAACAGCCTGTTCGAGACTGTTAAATTCAGCCTCTACTGATGAGATAGCTACCGTAGAATACAGCTTCGACTTCCAACTAACTGGTCCTCCATATAAAGTAAAGAGGTACCCGAAAGTAGACTTCCTAGTGGCTAAATCGCCAGCGTGATCAGAGTCACAGAAGCCTAGCAACAGTGGATAACCACCCTGTGGAAGAGTGTCCATAAGGTAGTTACAGGGCGAATCACCCTGTGGGAGACTCAAAGAGTCGCCCTGTAGAAGTTCTAGCTGACCACCCTGTAATAGTCCAGCCTGATCACTGTGACCTCCCTGTATAAACGCAGCTGTGAGCTGTTTACCCTGGGTGAGAGCTTCCATCGGGTAATTACAGGGTAGACTTCCATCGTACGTAATACCTAAGTCGATAGTTGACTTCACGTACCGAAAGACCCCTTTCACAGCCTTAAGGAGCTGCGAGGTAGGTTAGTGCATGTGGCGTGCGAGGTAGCCTACAGGGTACGTTAAATCGACTCTGGTCTGGGTCATGGCGTACATGAGACCCCCTAGAAGGTGTTAGTATTCCTTCGTAATTTCGTATGAGCCTGTAGAATCTGTACCGATGGTATGGACGTTCTTCGGTAATCCGGGGCTTAAGGGGATCTCGGAAGGTCGGCAATCGTCGAGCTTATTACTCTTTAAAAGGCGTTGTAAATAACCCTTCTGGTGAAGTTTCAGCGTCCTTTTCTGCCGATCTCTGACGATTTCGACTCCTAGAAAGCAGGAAGCAGGGCCCATATCTTTAATTTCGAAGGCCGTATTTAGCTTCTGCTTTAGCTGGTCGATTTCAGCCCGATCAGGGCCGAAGATCAGGAAATCATCGACGTAAGCAACAATAAACAGCTTGCTTCGGGGGTTGAAATAGGTGGATTCGTCACTAATTAGTGGCCGGAATCCCAGTGGCTTCAGCGTCTGGCGGACCTTTTGCTGCCACTGACGGGGGCTCTGCTTTAGACCATACAGGGCCTTCAGCAGCTGAAAGACTTGAGAGTCGTCTCCTTTAAATCCGAAGGTGTTTAGCTCTGGAGCCTCTTCTAGCAGGTCTTCCAGGCCTGGAATGTCCTGGATATAGACCTCTTCGGTAAGGTCCCCGTTTAGAAACGCCCCGATAACGTCGATCTGGTCGATTTCCCAGTCGTATGCTGCTGCTAAGGCACACAGCAGCCTCCAGG
This sequence comes from Apiospora pterosperma, assembly GCA_019976485.1. NCBI lineage: Eukaryota > Fungi > Ascomycota > Sordariomycetes > Amphisphaeriales > Apiosporaceae > Apiospora > Apiospora pterosperma. Next base: position 1,535,701 of record JAFBMP010000009.1, read on the forward strand.
TAACTGGCTTAGCACCTGAAGCAAAGGTTTCGAGATAATCAAGCCCATAACGCTGCTCAAAGCCCCTGACTACCAGCCTAGCCTTGTACTGGCTGATTTTACTAGTAGGGTCGACCTTAATTTTAAAGACCCATCGGAGGGAAAGAGGTTCTCTGCCGGCTTTCTGGATTTTAACCCTATCGACGGCTCGAAGGGTTCCCTTTTTAATAATCTGCCGGAGCTCTTTATAGACCGCCTTTCGCCATTCCTCCTTTTCTGGTGAACTGAGAGCTTGTTTCAGCGTTTTCGGCTCTTTAGGGTTATTATTACCCTTGGCCTGTTCGGTCACAGCGAACACGAGGGCGAGAATATCGTCGAATTTGCTATACTGCGCCTTCTGCTGATCAGAAAGGCCAGTAGGGAGCTGGACCTCTATTCCGGATCGAGAGGGCTCCGAAAGGGCCCTGAAAGGGGTCTGAGTGGAGCTAGTAGCCCCCCCCTTTAATCGAGATGCCGGAAGGTCTAGAGTCACCCTGCGGTGGTGCAGGACGACCCTGTACAGGTGGCGAGCCACCCTGTACAAGAGAGGGTTCACCCTGTACAGCTGATGGGTAACCCTGAGGTGTAGAAGAGAGATCACCCTGTACAGCTGATGGGTAACCCTGAGGTGCAGAGGAGAGATCACCCTGTACAGCTGATGGGTGATCCTGTACGGCAACTGGTGCGTTCGAGTCGTTATTCTCGGTGCTGGTGGGTAGTTTAGCTGTATCACCCTGGGGTGAGCTACAGGGTGGTAATTCGAAGCGTACGTGGGACGTTCGAACGATGCGTGACCTGTACGGCCTAGTAAGGACGTAACAGATATAAATTTTGTCACCTTCGTAGCCGATCAGTACCCCCTTTTCAGCCCTAGGCTCTAGCTTCTCTGCAGCTACCTGCAGTTGCTTAGGGACGTAACAGTAGGCTGTTACACCGAGAGGCTGGATCTTAGATAAATCCGGCTGGTTGTCCTTTTCTGGAAAGAAAAAATCAAAGAACTCCTGATAAGGGGTAATCGATTTAGCGGACGTAGTAGTACAGTTAATCTGCTGTACTACTGCTGGAATAACGAACTCCCAGAGCTGTTTCGGTAGGTCCGTAGCCGAGAAGGTGGCCCTAGCCTTGTCGAGAATAGCCCTGTTCGAGCGTTCTGCAGTGCCGTTCTGCTCAGGGGTGTAAATAGTAGAGGGCTCTAGAATAATACCTCTCTCTTGAAGGTATTTCGATAACTGGGTGAGGCTGAACTCTTTCCCGTTATCAAGACGAACTGCCTTAGGGTAGCAGTTAAACTGCGTTTTAAAGTATTCGATTTCCCCTTGAAATAAATCGAGTACTCTATCCTTCGTTTTCGAAAACAGGACCCTTCGAAAGGACGTCTTTTCGTCTGTGATAGTGACCATATACTCGAAGCCGTTATAGCTAGGAGGCTTAATAGAGACGGTATCAAGACAGATCCGATCCAGGGGGTTTTCGGCTCTGTTTCGGCTGACCTTGGGCTGCTGGCGTTGAAATTTGCCGAAAATACAGCCCTCACAGTGAAGGTCTTCTCTCTTTAGGTCTTCCACAGGGATCCCTTTAGTAGCCTTAGCTGTTTTCAACAGCTGATCAAAGCTAGGGTGGCCTAGCCGTAGATGCCATAAAGTGGTGGCAGTAATAGCCTGGCATTCCTGAAAAAAGCTGGAGAGAGAGCAGGGTAAATCACCCTGTACAGAGCTGGCAGCCATACGTAGTGGAAATGCATCACCTTGTACGGAGAAAGGGGGCGTGCAGGATGGATGGTCATCACCCTGTACAGACGTTAGAAGGGCTAGGTCTGGCTCCTTCTGGTCTACTACGCTTAGAAAGAAGCCACGCTTCTTCTGGTTCAGTATAGCAAAGGGCACCCCTTTCGAAGTAAGTAGCTGGTTGCCACTTACAGTACCGCCGGATCGGTAATGGAGCTGGCCAGAGACGATATTTACTGGGAAGTCAGGGACGTATAGGACCTGGAGCAGCTTAATAGCCATGGATTTACGTCTCGTAACAGCGAACGAGAGCGTAATATTACCTACAGCAGCCGGTTAGATGTAACCAGCCCCTGTGAGGATAGGGTTCAGCCGGTCTGTATACGAAAGCGTCTCGAAAAGGGACTTATCGTTACAGATATATCTCGTGGAGCCAGTATCGTACAGCCACCAGTTACGAGGGATGACCCCCCTTAAAGCACTAAGGGCTATAGGGCCTAAAGTACCGGGACGCTGGTCTCCGGTGATCGAAAGGCTATGTGGCAGTGATATAACAGAATCACTAGCCGTGACTAGCAGACTACCCTGGGGACTTCCAGCAGGGTAGGTACAGGGTAAGAGACCCTGTACAAAAGACAGATGACCCTGTGGCAGATGAGCTACAGGGTCGTGGCTGGACTGGTGATAACCCTGTTGCAGCTGAGCTACAGGGTCGCTCCTGGTGGACTTCTGGTCCTGGGATGGGTCTACAGGACCGTCCGTCTGTACGAAAGAGTAGCTCTGGGACTGAGCTACAGGCCTACTACAGGGCAGAGTACCCTGTAGTAAATACTTCCCTTCGAAAGCTGCGAAGCCTTCGGAAGCTGCGTAATTCTCAGCACGAGAATTGGATGACTTAAAGTCATCTTTCGCCTTCTCCTTCTCTTTATGCTTTCCCTCATTTTTCTTTCTTTCTTTCGAATTCGATGAATTCAAATCCTCTTTCTTCTTTTTATACTTCTTTTTATCCTTCTTTTTCCTTCCTTCATCCTGACCGTTTCTGGTGAAGTAACTGCTGTTACTCATCTGAACGTCAGTTTCTCTGTGGTCTTCGTCGAGGATGTCGTTGATCAGAGCTTCCAGAGTAGGAGGAGTCTTCGTTCTAAGAGCAGAACGTTAGCGATCAGCCCATACGGGGTAGCTTTTAGCGAGAGCAGCTACGAAGATCGTTCTCTGATCGATATCGTCGATAGTAGCTCCTACGTTTTTAAGCTTCGAAATATATCCTTTAAACGAAGAGATAAATTCGTTTAAGGACTTGAAATGCTCACGCTTAATCCCATGGAATTCGAGATAAAGCTGTTGACGTAGAACTGGGCCACTGCCTTAGTACGCAGCTATCAGAACGTCGATAGCTGCTTGAGGATCCATCTCGTCGAAAATCAAGGAAAGGGGTTCGTCAGTTAAGTTCTAACGTATAACCAGAAGGGCCTGGGTCTTTTGGATTTCAGAAATCCCTTTATATGCCTCTCTATCTCCTTGAAAATAGTGGTCGAGAGAGAGCAGCTTAAAATAAAGCTGAAGAGTAGACTTCCAGGTGTTCCAGTTACTGGCGCCTTTAAGCTTCTGCTTTTCAGGCATCTAGCAGTTGTGTACTAATTTCACAGTGTCTGCCGTCATCGTAACTAGTAAAAGGGAAGAAGAGCAGCAGAAAGGGTGTCGAGGAGTAGCGGAAAAGGCGTCGAAACGTACTGCAGCGTACGTCGAAAAAAGAAACCAGCCTAGTAAATTACTAGGCCGGGCTCATAACCTGTTAGCAGGGGGCGGAGGTCCCAACTAAGGTTACCCCAAAGCAGGAAGCAGCGCTCACCAGCCAGGTGACTGCTAAGGGGTAGATCCAGTAGTTACGGAAGGCCGGAACTACAAGGTCAGCACCGATAGTGCTATAGCTACAGGTGTATGGATGAGCTACAGGGCTATAATGTAAGTCTAGCGCAGTTACAGGGCGACTAAAGAGGCCTGGAGCAGCGGCAGAGTGACGGCTAAAAGGCCTGGTGCTATAACAGGGTAACGGCTGGAGCAAGAGCTAGAGCCGGACCAGTATAACAGCAGGGTAACAATCAGTGGATCGAAAAGGCGTACAGCTACTACTATAACTGTAGGGGAACACGGGAATTAAAAGAGCTTATATAAAAGTAATAATTCAGTGTGTATTGCTTGCTTAGAGACTACTCAAAGGAGTGCTAGAGAGCCTGTAAATATAGGCGCTGGAAGGCCTGAAGGAAAGCTCTAGAAAGAGACGGCTTGCGTAACTATATACGTAAGCTAGAGCTTAAAGAAAGCTGTCGAAAGTGAACGAAAAAGATAGAAGCTGATCTGGTGATCAGTGCGTACCAGCCGTACTAAGCCTAATAAGGCAATAACCGATAACACAGTAAGGATAGTATAAATAGTATTAGTGCTACTGTGTAACAAAAGAGTTAACGATTACTTAAACTAAGGTTTAAACGGACTAAGTAGTATATATAATTAAAATAATAATCTTAATCGAAAACGGACTAATTAGTATAATAATACTAATCGCGGACGATAAAATGTCCGTAATTAATAAACTCAGAATTTAAATCAGTTTCCTAACCCTTTAACTAGTGGACAGTACATTCCTTTATTTAGCGCGTAAAACAGGCACCCACTTAACGAGCAATATGCTTCTTTTCGTTAATACCACTCTTTACATGATTTTCTACTACGTAAATTATATACAGAACGGTAAATCGTAGTGAAAAAGGAAGATGTGGGTACCTTTAACCCTAGTTTTCCTGATTTAAAGGATTAAGGAATAGTTTAAGATAGCAAGGCTATTATTTTTATAGATATCTTATTATTTAAAGCTAGGATTAACTCCTTTGTGAAAGGTGACTATAAAAGTGAGGTTGCAAAGCAAATTTTAAGCTTTTTCTAAGTGTTATTTAGAAGACGAGCTTTAAGCTAGTGGACTAATAAAGTAACTGAAGAGGCTAAACAGTCTCTCGAACGGTAAGGTCTAGTTCGTGTGATAAAAAAGATTTACGCGCGCTTTAAACTAGACGGAACCCTGGCTGCTTACGAATCCTAAAACGCGTTCTTTCGACTCGAAGACTTAATAGAAAGTATTAATAACCTCGAGGATTTTATACTTGCTATAATTAAACGTGCTCGTACTATTAAAATATTGAGCCTAGATAATACTAATATATTCGGTATACTTAAGTAAATTTATAATTAGATGGACGAAGAGATTTAACGCTTTTTAGATCGACCGAGACTAGATAATACGCTCGACTTTTATATAGAGAAAGTCACCGATGCCAGAGTTACATTATACTTTTATGCTCGTAAAACTGTTACTTTAAAGAAAGCTTTTTTAAAAGGTTACACTAACTTAAAAGACAGACGAGAAGTACTTAATTAACGGTCACAACGTCGAGAAAACAGGAAGGATAGACAATCCGAGAAATCTTACGACCGAAATGATTTCAGCCGACCCTATAATAAATTAAATCGAAAGTACGATAAATTAAGTCGAAATAATAATAAGAAGTTATATCGTAATAATAATAGAAAGTTATATCGTAATAATGACAGAAAGTCAAATCGCGATAATAACAAGTATCGTAAACGTTTTAATAATAAAAACGCTAAGAAGGATACTAAGAGTATCAACTTCGTTAAAAGCAGCGAAAATAAGGATAGATCTTCAGTGGACTTTAAGAGTAATTCTTTAAACGACTTTAGTAATACTAATTATTATATTAGTATAACCTTCAATTAGAGCGTAGTTTATAATAAGTATTATCGCTTAGACTTTACTAATCCTGTTTAAACCAAATTATATCGTAAAAAATGTAAAGGTACTAAGAAAAAGTTTAAGCACTTAGCCCTATTATAGGAGCGTCGTACATATTTTTATTGTGCGTATTTATTCCCGTTAAGAAATATACTTTTTAAGTATGTTATAGAATACGGACGAGCTCACGACTTTAAGCAACTCCCGTTTAAGAAGCTAAAGTCTTTATTCTACTTCGAAAATAAGGCGTATAAAATAAAAGTCCAGGAATACTAAATCTAGGATGCACTTTATATTCCTTATGAACCTGATAATAATATCGGAGAGATTATCGGTTATACTTACTTGAAGGTTAGTGTTCGCACATTAATTTTAAATAATACTTTAACTACCGTTTATCTTGATATTAGTGCTAGACCTAATTTCGTGGGACGATAATTTCTTTAAGAGTTAGAGTATACTGTCGAGAAACGCTCTACTAAAATTAAGTTAATTGCACGCAAGAAGACTGTTCTCACGGAATAGGCAATATTTACTGTTTACTTGGACGGTTTTAATGCAGAAAAAAAACCTACACTTCAGAAAATTACGGAAAGCGGATAGGTCGTAAACCACTTTAAATTAAATATTTTATTTAGTAATAACACTCTGAAACTTTTCGGCATTATTATTAACTATACAGCTAATGTTATTATATTCCCTAAGTATAAGTTCACTGCGATCTTTAAAACAGTTATTCGCGGACCACTTTGTATACACAAAGTCATAATGAGCAAGAAAATGACCTTCTTACCAGGAGAATCGTCCTTCGTAGCAGTTAAATATAAACCATTACTAAAAGGACGGGACTTTTATTTCTATTCGGATAATTGTAATATAGCTAATACGGTAGTAAACATAAAAACCGCTAGGGCAGTATTATTACAAAACTAATCTAAGGAAAGGATTACCTTAGGTAGGAATACTAAAGTAAATTAAATCCGAAAGAATAGTTACACTAACAGCGTTCAGAGCACTTAGAGTAAAGGCTTTAAAATACTCGCTGCAGTAGCTAAAATAATAACTGGCATAACTAGAATTTAATCATAGAATTTAGGTGTTACGGTAATTAATACTTTAGCTGTAGAAGTGATATTCTTATCGCCTAATGGGGGTAACGTATTAACCGCATTGCTTAATCCTTTTACAGAGGAACCTTCACAAGTCTAACCTACTGTGGACTTAAGTGTTAAGTTCACACTAACCCTAGATCTTCTCGATATTGCACGAGAACAACCAACTGAGTCGACGCCCTATCAGCAGCTATTTGGCTTCAAGTTGCCTGGACCTCTTAACGTCGCAACAGATGTTAATACAGCAGAAAAGGCTTTTACTAATGTTCGTTTTATAAGGGAATACTTACGTTAGGACGCTCGATTAACAATAGATTTTATAGCTGCTAGTATAAAGAAACGTTATAATGCGAGGCATAGAGTAATTGAGTTTGCTATTAAAGATAAAGTGTATTTAAGACTCTATAAAAGATATTATTTTCCTGGTCGACCTTTTCGAAAGCTGTTACAGTAACGATCAGGCCTATAAAAGATTATCGAGCGCATTAACTCTCTTATTTATAAGCTTGATTTCCCCGAAGGAAACTTAATTTATCCTGTAATTTCGGTCGAACACTTGGCTTTAACGCTTAAGAGTGATAACCCTTTTAATCGAGAATAACCTCCTCCTAGTCCTATTAACGCAGAGCAATATAGATATAACTTTAACGATAACATTCCTCGATACGAAATCGAGCTTTTTACTGATTATCGACTAAATCGAATAAGAGATAGATACGAATACTTTATTAAGTGGAAAGGGTTTAGTTATAAGCATAATACATGGAGAAGAGAAGACACCCTCGACGGATCAGAGGAATTAGTCGAAGAATACTGGTTTAGGAAAGGAGGACGTCCAGTTCGCGTTATACGTAACGCTGGAAGACGTGCTTAAAATGAGGAGTAAGATAGTAACGAAGCTATAATTAATTAAGTATTAGTTATTAGACGTGGTAGAGGTAAACCGCGTAGTAGTAGAAACAGGGTGGCTTAATAGACATTTCACATATTTTAATAAGTACGAAACGTATGTTATCGTATGTTATAAACGGAAAATTAATTATGTTTATATAATAGATTAAATAATACGGAGGCTTGCCGAAGACCGTAAGATTGTTTTTCTGGCCCGGTAATTTAATGGACCCTATTAGGGGGACCATCTGAAGGAAGGTCCAATTGACACTTCCTAAAAGGGAAGGTGGTTAATTGTGGCAGTAAAAGAGTGGAACCCCATAGGAGCAGGGTTAACCCCAGCTCCTCTGGATGTTCTATCCTTCCTTTCCTTCTTTCCCTCTTCATACTTTTACTACACATTATTTGATTGACACGTCCTATCCGGTCCTATTACCTTTCTATTTAACGAAATATTCGTAACTGTTCTTGCTTTTATTTAATTTATAGCGAAGCAAGGTTTCGATTATATAGCGAGGGAGTCTATCGTTTTTATCGGCTTTAATTAGACCTGGTAGTAGGCCTCGTTTATTAAATACATCTTCTCCGTTTAGAGTAGGTACGAAATGTTCGATGGAGATAACAGGGTAAACCTTAATGTGGTTAAGGAAATTAAGCTTGTAAGCTAATCTATTAATACGTTATAGGATCTTCTAAGGGCCAGAGCGTTATTAGGAATATTTTCGGGAAAGATTATTAGGAAAATGATAACCATAATAAAGTTTAAGGTAAACTTCATTTCCTTTTTGAATTCGATAGCTCGATAATATAAATCGTAACGATGTTTAGTAGTAGCAGCAGTATAGTCTATTGTAAACTGTACGTCCTTTCTAATATGGTTTTTTATAAAACGAACATTTAAAAATACTTTACTAATAGTGTTAATATCGGTAATTATATTAAAGGGACCTAGTAACTTATAACTAAAGATTTGCTCGTGAGGTATCGAGTTAATTAATTGTTAGTAAGCGCTGTTAAGGTTCTATTATAACGAAGGGAGTAAATCTAACTAGAGTTTATTAGGAAATATGAAAGTGTAAAATCGCATTGCTATTTCCACTTCTTAGTTCTTTCGTTCTGAAAGACTATCTGTTTGTGGATGCTAAGTAGTTATTATTAATAATCTGGTATTAAGAGATTTCTATATTCCTCTCTAAAAATCACTAGTGAATTTAGAGTTACGATCAGAGACAATACTTTTAGGTACTCCCTAATCTACTAAGAGTAACTATATTCCAAGAACTTCTCCCTAGTTTTAAATATTATACTCTGTATTACTTAGAAAGAGCATAGTTCGTTTAGAGGTTTAATATAAGACTGTTATTATATAATCGTAGTAGCTATAATGGTCCTTACCTTTTAACTGCTAAGGAGTTTTAATGGAGTCGATAACTAGTAAGCTTAAAATAAAGTCGATTACGATGTTTCTTATTAGCAGAGGGTTATTGTTTTTAATAGGTTAGTAGTTACTAATCTTGGTTTATCGATCAGTAACGTTTAATCGGCAGCCAGGATAGTGAGCATAATATTATTCAGTAAGACGCTTCTTATTCTTGATTACGAATCTATTAAGAGCTTTTAATATTCTCTCAATTCCCTAATGGTATCGATCATTATGAACCATTATTATAAACTCATAAATAAGGTTATGGGGTATTGCGAGTCTTCGTTGGTTTAAGGCGTTAATATTGTATAAAAGCTTGTTTCGGACTTTAAAAGGATAGCCGGGGCGAGAGAAATTTTTAACTACTTCGTTAAGGTCTTGTATATCACGTTTAAGATTTATAATAATCGTTTAAAGACGCTTATCCTTAGTATAGCCTTCTATAAATCGTCGACGGAACTGCTTATTAAGCAAAACTTCTGCTTTAGAGAAGTAGCAGTCTATAATCTAAACTTCGTCCAAGGTTACGGGTTTATCAGAACGGGCTACTATATTTTAAACGGCTTTAAAACGGCTTAATGCATCTAGTACGAAATTAATCTTTTTTGTAATGTAGTAGACTTGCAATCTATATTACGAAAAATAAATAGAAGCGTTAACGAGCCTTGCATTAAAGCGGTCGGTACTCGTAGTATTAAAAAAGGTTTAATTACAGATGCCTTTAATTACAGCGTAATCAGTTAAAATAATAATAGGAAGGTTACTCGATTAGACTATTATTCTTAATTTTTTAATAATCTAAATAAGATAAGCAACTTTAAATTCAGATAGGCCGTATCTGATCTCAGGCTAAGAGAGCATACAAAAAGATATATAATCGGCTGGACTTATAAAAAAGGGATTAAAGATCCTAGAGTTTAATTAAAACCTGGTTTTAAATGAAATACCATCACGCTAAATCCTCTCTTGATTAATCCGTTAAATTAAATAAAGAGAATTTTGTCTAGATCGTAATAGAAAAGTAAGGTCTCTTTATATATAGTAGCTTAGAGAAAATCGAATGAGCTTCGCTTAATAGTTATTAGTTCGAAGTATATTAACTTAGTATAAAAGAAGCGCTTACCTGGGTTTCCGTTCATAACTTTTCCTTATTTCCGTCCTTTAGTAAGTAATACAGTCTTACGTCGCTAAAGAGGTTCAGAAATCTGAGTATAATAAGGAATAAAATAACGAAAGAAACTAGCACTACCGAAATACTATTTAAATAATTTAAAATTACCTGGAAATGCAAGGTTTTTAAAAGCGGCAAATCGATCTTCTGTTATATTAAGGCTAAGACCACTTACACGAAAACTAAAAAGTTCAACGGATAGGTATCTAAGAAATGACTTCTTTAGTAATATAGAAATATTACGAGAGTTAAAGAGAGCGAAGATAGTTTCAAAGTGCTTAATATAGTTATTCTTATTATTAAAAAAGTTTATAATATCATTAATAAAAGCGCGGTAAAAATGAGAATACTTTTTAAGAAGACGGTCTATAAATCGCTGCGAATATACTGGACTATTTCGAAAGCCTATAAGTGCGACCGTAAATCTTTCCATTCCTCGATAACTGATTATTATAAAACGATCTCTAAATGCCTTATTAACTAAGAATTAGTGAAAAAAAGCAGTAGCATCGATAATAGTAATAAAGTATTTACTACGTAGACTTAAAATAACGTCTGCTTACAGCGGAAAAAGGTAATTATCGGGAACGGCGACTAAGTTAATAAGACGAAAATCAGCGATAACACGTCCCTTAGCTTCGCCTTTAATGTATTTCTATATAACGAATAAAGGAGTAGCGAATAAGGTAGGTTTATTAACTTATTCCATCCTCCCTTTCTCATAAAGAGCGTTATATATGTCGTTAATAACTTGTTAATCCTTTTTGCTTAATGGGTATGGTCGAAAATTAAGCTTCTTGTTCTGCCATCCTTCGACTAATAGAATCGTTATTTATTCGTTTTTTAGTATATCGATTACTCCGCGATCGACCTAAATCTTCGGGAACTTTTTAATAACGCTAATAAGTCTTTTTACGAAAGACTTGTTTTCAGAATAAACCTAAACACCTTCTTCTAATTTAATCTCAGGACAGTTAATCGGTTTCTTAAGACCTAAAGTGGTGTATGGCTCAGTTAACTTGGGTTTATCCTCAGTTAAAGGCTTTAATAGTAAAGCGATAATGGGATAATTACCTGAATTAAATATAATGTTATAAACTTTATTAGTTATAAAAGTTCTAACGGAGGCTTAATCTTTTATAAAATTAGTGAGGTTAATTTGTGGTTGATTTCGAAAAGGGACTGTGTTTAAAGCGATAGCAGTAAGGATTAGAGTTATTATGAACTCAGCGTTCATTTACATTAGGTTATGTAAATCGGGTATTAGAAAATTAAACGTAACGGGTACTATAAGTATTACGTCTATAATTACTGGAATACTAGAGTTATTAATAGATACTCCGGGACCTTAGTTCACTAGTATTTAAGTTGCTTTTATAAAAGCAGCTGCGGTAATTAAAATAGCTATGCCAGCTTTCTAAGTTATGTTAAGAAAGCTAATATAAGTGTTCTCCCTAATACTACTTAACTTCTTTCCCTTAGGAAAAGTCATAATTCTGTTCGTTAAGTTAGTCACTAAAACGGCACGGGCGCTCTTAATATTAATAATTGAATTATGCACACTTTCTTTTTTAGAAAAGAAATAGAAATCACGACCTGTTAAGAGAGGCTTATAATTAACCTTTATAAATGCTGATTCCTTAGGAAAGATTATGACTTTGCGAGTGCTTAACACTTTTCTTTTATATGGATTACCTTTTAAAAGAACCTCGAAGGTTATTATAAAGTTAATTAATTTGCTATAGGTTACCGTTATAGCAGTATAATTAATCAGAGCTCTATATAAATGTAATATGTTATTTCCGAGGAGCAAGTTAAGTATAAAGTTATTAATCACTTAAGCTTCACGTATAAATTTTATTAACTTAGGTTCTCCTTTAATAGCAGCTCCGTTAAGGTAGATAGTAAAGCGAGCTTTTTTAGTGATTTTGGCTCTGCTAATGCCTTTTAATTTACATTTTTCTTTTTAAATAGTATATTCCAATTTGGAAAGAAAGCTTTTATTAATAATGTTATAGCCAGTTCCAGGATCTAAGCAGATGGATTCGATTAGTCCTTAGGGTCCGGCACGTGTTTTTACTTTAAGGTAAGTTTAGCTTTTAAGACTAGAAGCTGAGGTCTCGACTAGAGGAGCTTCCTTAATTATGTAAATAACTTTCTCACGTTTATTTACATTATTATTAATTTCAGGAACAGGTTTTATCTTCTTTACATAATTATGTTCTTTATTATATTAGTAAATATGTTAAAATAACTTATTCCGGGAAGGGAAAGTCGTATTATAATAATTATAAGTACTGCGTTTTACCGTTAATAAAAGTGAAAATGGCTTCATCTTCGTGCCGTTGCATTTTTTAATATGGAGCTTTGTCTGCAGTTTTATTAAAAAGGTTTTGCAGTACTTTAAATAAGTACGATTTTAGTTAAAGACGATATGGGAGTAGGTTTCGCTGTTAGAGTCTAATAAAGACGAAGAAAATGTTAATAATAAGGATATCGTATTATTATCGTTATTAATAAAGTATGTAGACCTGTCTTTATCTTTATTTTTCTTTTTAGACTTATCTTTATTATACTTACTTTTACGGTCGTACTTATCTTTTCGATTATACTTATCCTTCCTATCGGACTTTTTATACTTATTAGAACGATGTTTATCGGATCGAGTAGATTTATACTTATTAGGCTTATACCGATTATTATCGCGTCTATCTTTTTATATCGAGAAGAACGGTTATCGGAATCAGAGTCTCTACGTTTAATGTAGGGTTTAATAAAGGACTTACTTCGTATTTAATCTTTACTGCTTTTTTTATTGTAAGTATATCGGGGTTGGACGATGTTAAGATAACGTTATCGAGCCAAAGTTAAGAGACTTGCTTTAGTTTCTTAGATACGGAAGAGGTATTAAGCTATTATCTTAAATTATCGAGGCTGGGTAAGGTATTACTTAATATTAAGTGATGTTTTTAACTAAATATAATTTAAAACACTATAAGTATTTACGTTATTAGTATTAAGAATTCCTATAATTCTAGAATATTTTAATATTCTACTGAAGAATTAGGAAAGCGCGTGCTTATTCGTAGCTAGATTATAAAGAGAAAGTGAGCCGTAAATAAAACGAGTTATTACTTTAATAGAATTAAACTGGAATCGTAACTTTATTAAATAAACGATTATAGTAAGACCTATAGTTTCGAAATCTTTTCGATTTTCGAAGGTAAGTTCGTTATTTTATTATACTGCTACTAGTTTTCTAAAAATAGTTAAGAACAGCTTCAGAATCATTTTTCCAGTCGGGTTATTAAGTTCGTTTTTAGTAAATAATCTAATACATTCATTAAAGGCGAGTATATCGGTAAAAATAAGGTTGCGTCCTACTTAAACTATGCCGATGTTTTAAATATCTTTATATTCTAGGTCGAATGTATTAATATCGTTACGTTTAAGTTTAACTTAAGCTTTTATAACTGCCGTAATAGTCTTTTTATTTAGAGTATCGGAAGCTTATCCCGATAGGTTATATTTAAGATTAAAGTTAAGTTTAGGATTATTCGTCTACTATAAAACTAAATTTAAACTGAAGGTAACCTTAATTCGACCGAGTGCTCCTTAAAAATCTATAAAACTTTATTAAAGAGTTTATAGTTCTACTGTTATGTATTTTTCGAAGCGATATCGATCTTTATTATTTTTAATGCGAGCTTTATTGTTTTTAATGCGAGCTTTATTAAGAAAGTTAATCGAATCTTTATTAGCTCTAAGCCTTTTAGGTTATTAAATATCGTTATTTACGACGTCGGATTCGGGGTTAGAAATGTCTTTTTCTAATCCTGCCTGCTCTCTTTCGTCGTATAAATCGGTAGGATCCATATCGCGTTATTTACCTTTTAACCTTATCTCGGGTGTTATATACTATAGTTAAGCGATAAGGGATTAAGAGGATTAATAGTATATTAAAGAAAATTATGAATAAAGGTAAGTCGGAAAAAGAGAAAAAGAAGTAGTAGAATAAAATAAAGGTGACACGAAAGTGAAATTTTTCGTTGCGTATTTATTTTTAATAAAGCTAATTCTTTTACCCTAGTCGGAAAATACTTACTTACCCAGAACAAAATTAGTATCGTACGATTAACGTTCAGAGCCAGTGAAAGCGTACTAATTAGGTTCGTATAATGTGATAAAAAAATACTTGCCTGTATACTTACCTTTAACAGTAAGCGGTTATTATTAATAATGTCCACAGCTTACTTTAATCGGCTATATTAATCTTAATAGGGACCAGCTTACCTTAGTCGGCTGGTGTATTAATAGTAATGTGAATAGCTTACTTTAATCGGCTATTCCGTCGGGGTCTAATAAATTATTAATAAAGGCTTAATGCTTATTACGGCTTTAAAGAGATGCTACCATTTTCATAGCACTATAGTAAGTAACGAAGTTATGTATATTAAATATAAGAATATAATTATAATAATAAAGGAAAGAGGGCCAGGTTCAATAGAGCCTAGTCCAGCTACGGCTTTATAGACAGCTATCTTATTTATAAGTTAATGTCCATATACCTTAAGAACTAATCCATAAGGTTATAACCTGCCTCAGGTATATTATTAACAAACCGCATCAGTCCCCCCAATGGGGCCTGTCATTACCGGAAAATAATACTTAAAAACCTAAGAAATATTTAAAGAATACCGCGGAAGAGCTTTAAAAGTTCGAAGATTAGTAATAAAGTCGGAAACTAATAAATTAAAATCTTAAAAGTCCGATAAATTTAAAGTAGTTTAGTTTATATTAATAGGGATACCTATATATTAAAAGTTACTTATTAAATAGTTTTTATAATTATTAAATATAAGGAAAATATCGTTTTTTTTATTTAATTCTTATATTCTAACAGGCCCTATTAAGGGGACTGATGCGGTTTATTAATAACATACCTAAGGCAGGT
Source organism: Apiospora pterosperma (assembly GCA_019976485.1). Lineage (NCBI taxonomy): Eukaryota > Fungi > Ascomycota > Sordariomycetes > Amphisphaeriales > Apiosporaceae > Apiospora > Apiospora pterosperma. The sequence goes on from JAFBMP010000009.1 coordinate 1,550,799, forward strand.
TATAACCTTATAGATTAGTTCTTAAGGCATATGGACATTGACTTACAAACAAAATAGCTGTTTATAAAGCCGTAGCTGGACTAGGCTCTGTTGAACTTAGCCCTCTTTCCTTTATTATTATAATTATATTCTTATATTTAATATATATAACTTCGTTACCTACTATAATGCCATTAAAATAGTAGCATCTCTTTAAAGCCGTAATAAGCATTAAGCCTTTACTAATAATCTATTAGACCCCGACGGAATAGCCGATTAAAGTAAGCTATTTATATTACTATTGATACACTAGCCGATTAAGGTAAGCTGGTCCCTATTAAGATTAATACAGCCGATTAAAGTAAGCTGTGGACATTATTAATAATAACCGCTTACTATTAAAGGTAAGCATACAGGCAAATATTCTTTTATCATATTATACGAACCTAATTAGTACGCCTTTACTAGCTCCGAACGTTAATCGTACGACACTAATCTTGTTTTAGGCAAGTAAGTATTCTCCGATTAGGGTAAAAAAATCAGCTTTATTAAAAATAAACACGCAACGAAAAATTTCACTTTCGTATTACCTTTATTTTATTTTATTACTTCTTTTTCTCTTTTTCCGACTCACTTTCATTTATAATTTTCTTTAATATATTATTAATCCTCTTAATCCTTTGTCGCTTAACTATAGTATATAGCACCCGAGACAAGGTTAAAAGGTAAATAACGCGATATGGATCCCACCGATCTATACGACGAAAGAGAGCAGGCAGGATTAGAAGAAGACATTTCTAACCCCGAATCCGATATCGTAAATAACGATATTTAATAATTTAAAAGGCTTAGAGCTAATAAAGATTCGATTAACTTTTTTAATAAAGTTCGCATTAAAAACAATAAAGCTCGCATTAAAGATAATGAGGATCGATATCGCTTCGAGAAATACATAACAGCAGAACTATAAACTTTTTAATAAGGTTTTATAGATTTTTAAAGAGCACTCGGTCGAATTAAGGTTACCTTTAATTTAAATTCAGTTTTATAGTAGACGAATAATCCCAAACCTAACCTTAATTTTAAACATAACCTATCGGGATAAGCTTCCGATACTCTAAATAAAAAGATTATTACGGCAGTTATAAAAGCTTAAATTAAATTTAAACGTAACGATATTAATATATTCGACCCAGAATATAAAGATATTTAAAATATCGGTATGGTCTAGATAGGACGTAACCTTATCTTTACCGATATACTCGCCTTTAGTGAACGCATTAGATCATTTACTAAAAACGAACTTAATAGCCTGACTAGAAAAATAATTCTGAAGCTGTTCCTAATTATTCTTAAAGGATTAGTAGTAGTATAATAGAATAACGAACTTACCCTCGAAGATCGAAAAGATCTCGAAACTATGGGTCTTACTATAATCGTTTATTTAATAAAGTTACGATTCTAGTCTAATCCCATTAAAGTAATAACTCGTTTTATTTACGGCTTACTTTCTCTTTATAATTTGGTTACGAATAAGCACGCGCTTTCTTAATTCTTTAATAGAATATTAAGATATTTTAGAATTATAGGAACTCTTAATACTGATAACGTAAATGCTTATAGTGTTTTAAATTATATTTGGTTAAAGACATTACTTCATATTAAGCAATACTTTACTTAGCCTCGATAATTTAAAATAATGGCTTAATACCTTTTCCGTATTTAAAAAACTAAAGCAAGTCTCCTAGCTTTGGCTCGATAACGTTATCTTAACATCGTTTAACCCCGATACATTTATAATAAAAAGAGCAGTAAAAATTAAGTACGAAGCAAGTCCTTTATTAAACCCTATATTAAACGCAGAGATTTTAATTCCGATAACCGTTTTTTTCGATATAAAAAGGACAGACGCGATAATAATCGGTATAAGCCTAATAAATATAAATCTACTTAATCCGATAAATATTATTCTAATAAGTACGAAAAGTCCGATAAGAAGGATAAGTATGATCGAAAAGATAAGTACGACTATAAGAGTAAGTATAATAAGGATAAGTCTAAAAAGAAAGATAAGGATAAAGACAGGTCTATACACTTTGTTAATAACGACAGTAATACGATATCCTTATTATTAATATCTTCCTCGTCTTTATTAGACTCTAGTAGCGAGACTTACTCCTATATCGTTTTTAACTAAGATCGTACTTGTTTAAAGTGCCGTAAAACCTTTTTAATAAAGCTGTAGATAAAGCTCTATATTAAAAAATGCGACGGTACGAAGATAAAGCCATTTTCACCTTTATTAACGGTAGAACGCAGTACCTATAATTATTACGATACGACTTTCCCTTCCCGGAATAAGTTATTTTAATATATTTACTAATATAGTAAAGAATATAATTATATAAAGAAGATGAAACCTGTTCCTGAGATTAATAATAATGTAAATAAACGTGAGAAAGTTGTTTATATAATTAAGGAAGCTCCTCTAGTCGAGACCTTAGCTTCCAGTTTTAGAAGCTACACTTACTTTAAAGTGAAAGCACGTGCCGGACCCTAAGGACTAATCGAATCTATCTGCTTAGATCCTGGAATTGGCTATAATATTATTAATAAAAGCTTTTTTTTTAAATTAGAATATATTATTTGGAAAGAAAATGTAAGTTAAAAGGCATTAGTAGAGTTAAAATCACTGAAAAAGCTCGCTTTACTATTTACTTTAACGGAGCTACTGTTAAAGGAGAACTTAAGTTAGTGAAACTTATACGTGAAGCTTAGGTGATTAATAACTTTATACCTAATTTGCTCTTCGGAAATAACACATTATATTTATATAGAGCTTTAATTAATTACACTGTTATAACGGTGACTTACAGTAAGTTAATTGATTTCATAATAACCTTCGAGGTTCTTTTAAAAGGTAATCTATGTGAAAGAAAAGTGTTAAGCACTCGCAAAGTTATAATCTTTCCTAAGGAATCAGTATTTACAGAGGTTAATTATAAGCCTCTTTTAATAGGTCGTGATTTCTGTTTCTTCTCTAAAGAAGAAAGTGTGTATAATTTAATTGTTAATACTAAGAGTGCCCGTGCCGTTTTAGTGACTAACCTAACGAATAGAATTATGACTTTTCCTAAGGGAAAGAAGTTAAGTAGTATTAAGGAGAACATTTATACTGGCTTTTTTAATATGACTTAGAAAGCTGGTATAGCTGTTCTAGTTACCGCAGCTGCTTTTATAGGAGTAATTTAGATGCTAGTGAACTAAGGTCCCGGAGCATCTGTTAATAACTCTAGTATTCTAGTAATTATAAACGTAATACTTATAGTACCCGTTGCGTTTAATTTTTTAATACCCGATTTATATAACTTAATATAAATAAACGCTGAGTTTATAATAACTCTAATCCTTACTGCTGTCGCTTTAAACACAGTCCCTTCTCGAGATTAATTATAAGTTAACTTCACTGATCTTATAAAAGATTAAGCCTCCGTTAGAACTTCTATAACTAATAAGGTTTATAATATTATACTTGATTCAGGTAATTATCCTACTATCGCTTTATTATTAAAGCTCTTACCTGAGGATAAACCTAAGTTAGCTGAGCCATACACTACTTTAGGTCTTAAGAAACCGATTAACTGTCCTGAGATTAAATTAGAGGAAGGTGTCTAAGTCTATTTTAAAAACAAGTCTTTCGTAAAAAGACTTATTAGCGTTATTAAGAAGTTCCCGAAGATTTGGGTCGATCGCGGAGTAATCGATATACTAGAAAACGAATAAATAACGATTCTATTGGTCGAAAGATAGCAGAATAAGAAGCTTAATTCTCGATTATACTTATTAAGTAAAAAGGATTAATAAGTTATTAACGATATATACGACGCTCTTTATAAGAAAGGGAGGATAGAATGGGTTAATAAACCTACCCTATTCGCTATTCCTTTATTCGTTGTATAGAAATACGTTAAAAGCGAAGCTAAAGGACGTGTTATCGCTGATCTTCGTCTTATTAACTTAGTCGCCGTTCCCGATAACTACCCTTTTCCGCTATAAGTAAACGTTATTTTAAGTTTACGTAGTAAATACTTTATTACTATTATCGATGCCACTGCTTTTTTTTATTAATTCTTAGTTAATAAGGCATTTAGAGATCGTTTTATAATGATCAGCTATCGAGGAATAGAAAAATCTACGGTTGTACTTATAAGCTTTCGAAATAGTCTAGTATATTCGCAGCGATTTATAGACCGTCTTCTTAAGAAGTATTCTTATTTTTACCGCGCCTTTATTAATAATATTATAATCTTCTTTAATAATAAGAATGACTATATTAAGTACTTTAAAACTATCTTCGCTCTCTTTAACTTTCGTAATATTTCTATGTTACTAAAGAAGTCATTTTTTAGATACCTATCCGTTAAACTTCTTAGTTTTCGTGTGAGTAGTCTTAGCCTTAGTATAACAGAAGATCGATTTACCGCTTTTAAAAACCTTGTATTTTTAGGTAATTTTAAATCACTTAAGCAGTATTTCGGTAGTACTGGTTTCCTTCGTTATCTCATTCCCTATTATACTCAGATTTTTAAACCTTTTCAGTAACGCAAAACTGTATTGCTTACTGAAGGACGGAAACAAGGAAAAGTTATGAACGGAAACCTAAGTAAGCGCCTTTTTAATACTAAGTTAATATACTTCGAACTAATAACTGTTAAGCGAAGCTTATTCGATTCTCTTTAAGCTGCTATATACAAAGAGACTTTACTCTTTTATTACGATTTAGACAAGATTCTCTTTATTTAATTTAACGGATTAATTAAAAGAGGATTTAGCGTAATAGCATTTCATTTAAAACCAGGTTTTAATTAGATTCTAGGATTTTTAATCCCTTTTTTATAAGTCCAGCCGATTATATATCTCTTTCGTATGCTCTCTTAACTTGAGATCAGATACGGCCTATCTGAACTTAAAGTTGCTTATTTTGTTTGGACTATTAAAAAATTAAGAATAACAGTCTAATCGAGTAACCTTCCTGTTGTTATTCTGACTGATTACGCTGTAACTAAAGGCATCTGTGATTAAACCTTTCTTAATACTACGAGTACCGACCGCTCTAATGTAAGGCTCGTTAACGCTTTTATTTATTTTTCGTAATATGGATTGTAAATCTACTACATTACAGGAAAGATTAACTTTGTACTAGATGCATTAAGCCGTTTTAAAGCCGTTTAAAACACAGTAGCCTGTTCTGATGAACCCGTAACTTTAGACGAAGTTTAGATTATAGACTGCTACTTTTCTGAAGCAGAAGTCTTGCTTAATGAGCAGTTCCGTTAACGACTTATAGAAGGCTATACTAAAAACAAGCGTTTTTAAACGATTATCACAGATTTTAAACGTGATATATAAGACTTTAACGAAGTAGTTGAAAATTTCTCTCGCCCCGGCTATCCTTTTAAAGTCCGAAATAAGCTTTTATATAATATTAACGCCTTAAATTAACGAAGACTCGTAATACCCTATAACCTTGTTTATAAGTTTATAATGATAGCTTATAATAATCAATACTATTAGGGAGTTAAGAGAATGTTAAAAGCTTTTAATGGATTCGTAATTAAGAATAAAAAGCGTTTTACTGAATAATATTATGCTTACTGTCCTGGCTACCGATTGAACGCTACTAATCGATAAGCTAAGATTAATGACTACTAACCTATTAAAAGTAATAACCCTCTATTAATAAGAAACATTATAATCGACTTTATTTTGAGCTTACTAGTTATCGACTCTATTAGAACTCCTTAGTAATTAAAAGGTAAGGATTATTACAGTTACTACGATTATATAATAATAGTCTCATGTTAAACCTCTAAACGAACTATGCTCTTTTTAAGTAATATAGAGTATAGTACTTAAGACTAGGGAGAAGTTCTTAGAATATGGTTACTCTTAGCAGATTAGGGAGTACTTAGAGGCATTGTCTCTGATCGTGACTCTAAATTCACTGGTGATTTTTAGAGAGGAATATAGAAATCTCTTAATACTAGATTATTAATAATAACTGCTTAGTATTTATAAGCAGATGGTCTTTTAGAACGAAAGAACTAAGAAATAGAAATAGCAATGCGATTTTATATTTTCATGTTTCCTAATAAACTCTGGTTGGATTTATTCCCTTCGTTATAATAGAACCTTAACAGTGCCTACTAACGATTAATTAACTCGATACCTTACGAGCAAATCTTTGGTTACAAGTTACTAAGTCCCCTTAATATAATTACCGACGTTAACGCTGCTAGTAAAGTACTTTTAAATGTTCGTTTTATAAGAGACTATATTAAAAAGGACGCATAGCTCGCGATGGACTATACTGCTGCTACTATTAAACATCGTTACGATCTATATTATCGAGCTATCGAATTTAAAGAAAGAGATAAAGTTTACTTTAAATTTTATTATGGTTATTATTTTCTTAGTAATCCTTCCCGAAAATATTCTTAATAACGCTCTAGCCTTTAGAAGATCCTGTAACGTATTAGCAGATTAGCTTATAAGCTTGATTTCTTTAACCACATTAAGGTTTACCCTGTTATTTCCGTCGAACATTTCGCACCTACTCTAAACGGAGAAGATGTATTTAGTAGACGAGGCCTATTACTAAGTTTAATTAAAGCCGATAAAAACGATAGACTCCCTCGTTATGTAGTCGAAACCTTGTTTCGCTATAAATTAAACAGAGGCAAGAACGGTTACGAATATCTCGTTAAATAGGAAGGTTTTACTTACGAATAGAATACCTAGAGACGTAAGGATACTCTAGACGGATCAGAGGAATTGATTAAGGAATACTAAGCAAGAAAAAGTGGAAAGCCAGCTGAATTACAGTAAATTGCCCGAGGAAGATCTCGTAATAACCTAGTTATTAAACAAGGTCAATTTAATAATTCTCTTGCTCCATTAGTAAATAAGGCTTTAAAACGAGGTCCTAGCAGACCGCGTAAATAACCAGTCCCTTTACTTGTCCCTTACCAACTTATTAACGATGGACCTCTTTTAAATATTCCTTTAGTTAAATAAAGAAGAGGACGCCCTCGTAAACACCCTGTTAATTAAGCAATTAATTAATTAATTAATCAGATTACTGTTACTTATCCTTCACTTAATAATAACGTTAATTAGCAGTATAAAGACGTCGCTCCACTTAAGCGAAAGCGAGGCCGATTATGTAAGTATCTACGATCGGATAAAAACTAAATTATAAGATATAATATACAGATATATTATAATATGGCTATATTATAATATAGCGATAAATAAGTATAACAGTTAACTGTTATATTATAGAAAAACATGACGTATAGGAACCCTTACAGTCCTATTATAATATGAAAGGAGGAACTTATCGAGGACGATAGATTTTCTATTACCCGCCGGTATTTAACAGGCCCTATTAGGGGGGACTGATACGGTTTATTAATAACATACCTAAGGCAGGTCATAACCTTATAGATTAGTTCCTGAGGCATATGAACATTAATTTATAAATAAGATAGCTGTTTATAAAGCCGTAGCTGGACCAGGCTCTGTTGAACCTGGCCCTCTTTCCTTCATCATTATAATCATATTCTTGTATTTAATACACATAACTTCGTCACCCACTACAGTGCCATCATATTCCCCGGTTAAATAATTTAGTATTATACTTTTTTACTTTCCGACGAATTTTATAAATACGAAATAAACGGTTAATAGCCTTTAATAATTAAGACTAAAAACGCGTTAACTTTAAATAAAGTAATAATAGTTTATTACTCGCCTTTTTTTCGGCGTTTAGTTTTCGTTACTATAAAAAAACCTTTTTAAAAACGATACTATTAAAAAACCGTTATAAAAACGGCCTCGGTTAATATATTCTTCGTAACGAAACGAACGATCCGTTATTTTATACGATTTTTCGTGCTTAAAATAATATAAATAAAGTATATCGGCGTTTTAACCGTTAATAGCGATATAACGTTATAACGAATTACGCTTACGAGTTTTACGAATAAACTTTTTAACGCGACTTAATATAATAAGTATATATTATATAAAAATAAAAAAAGAAAAACGATTTATATAAAACTTAATATAACGGGATAATAAAGGTATTTATAATATAATACTTTAAAAATAAAGACTTAAAGAAAAGAGGGATAGTATTATAACCCGATTTTATTATACGGTTAAAACCCACTTTTTCGGCACGGTATTATAATACCCCGAATAGGCTACGATATTATTAACTTTTACTTATAAAATAATAAATTAAACCTTACCTAAAAAATAAAGCCTTTACTTATATAAAAAAGGAAACTATTATAAACTTACCCCGGTTTAAAAGTTTAACGATTAAAAAACGGATAAGAGTTTATTTATAAGAAAAATACGCGGGTTACGTAACTAAGAGCGATAAGAGCGTAGCGCTTTTAAAATACTTTTAAAAAAAAGGATTATTAAAATCGGAGTAATTTAAGTAATCTAAGTATATTAATAAAGGAAAGATTAAATATATAACGGTAAACGTTTCCTATATATTTTATATAAACACTTTTTACTTTAATAATTAATCTAAGTATTTATTTTACTTATAAATAAAGCACTTACTTTAACGATTTATTATAAAGTATTCGATTATCTTTAAAATATTATTACTTTTACGACTTTATTTATATTACTTTATTTAAAATTAAGAGCGAATCCCGATTTATAAAGTACTCTCTCGTTTAAGTTAATATAAACCTAAGTACGTTTTACTAGGTTTCTTTTAGAACCTAGATAGCGTTCGTTACAGTAATATTAAGTGACGTCAGGTGATGGTCAGGTGACGGTCAGGTAACTGGTTAGGTGACTAGTGCTTTAACTATTAATCTAACTGCTTATTAACTTTATATTACAGTACATCCAGCGCTTTGACTGATTTATTATGCAACGCTTCGTACCGCTCAAATGACCAGATCAAGTGCCAAATCGCGAACCGATCAGGGTGTTAGTAAAGGAAATGAGAAGCCCTTATGGGTGACATCGCCATTGTGGGTAACGTATTTAACAGTCAACTCCTCAGGATCTGACGGGAAGTCGGTACGGTATTTCTCAAGGGCCCAGTCGACTGTGCTATCGTTAAAGCCCAAGTATTGCAGAATACCTCTCTTATCTTCCAAGCTAGGGAGTCGCATGTTTTCCGAATACTTCGGTATTTCTATACCAGATGCTCCAGTTGTCGTCTCGATAACGTCCGGCCACATTGGGTGTACGTCGCGGCCCCGCTCAAGGACACGCTCAAGTTCTGGGGGCATAGTGAGTGCGGGAATACTGGTGGAGGTATTCTCAGCCATGATCAATTGGGGTATTAGGTAGATGAAACGCGGTAAAGATATCAAACAGGTAACTTTCGACGGTTAAATGAGGTGACTAAGGGTAGTTGGTTCTTGACGAGATATCCGATTGTGCTTTTCAAGGGCTGTAGACAACACAAGTACTTGTATTAAGTTTTCGGTTGGTCTTGGACTTTGTCGCCAAGCGGGGTAAGTGTTGTCACTGAGAGGTTGCCTCACGAGCGGTAACCACTTTGGCTTTTGGGCAATCGTTGGACGTGAGCTGATGGGATGTCGATTCCATTTTCTAGGCCGTGGCTATGTGATAGGACAGGCGCAGAAGCGCGCGCATGGAATGGAACTCTAACAGCCAGTAACTTGCTAGGTTACAAGCGCGCGTTTGCGGGCGTGACAAGACGAGGCGGGAATGACTAATTCCAGTCCCTGTGTATTAGGTAAGTAAGTACTTAGTATCTACTTACGAAATCAGTCCAGAATCAGTCCAAAACCAGCCTGCCGATCACACCCTAAATGGTCCGCCCGGGATGGTACTTTCTGAGTTTGAGAAGTGCTTCTCCCTTGATAACAACCTGCTGGGCGTACGTGCCACCAGCAGCTTCCTAGGCTGCTACGGTGCCTGCGAAAGCTGCACAACCCTAAAGATACCTACGTTAGCTGTGTGAAGGAGCTTGAAAGGAAGGCAATTTTCTGACATGGTACCAATCCTCGCTGGGGATGTCGTCGAACTTGTACGCCTGGCGTAACACTTGCCGCGGGACGTCGTGGCGAATGACAACCCCATTTCTGGAGAATTTCTTCGCATATTCCTTATCGGATGTAAAATATGCTGCCATTTGTTCACCAGAGTGAAAGTCGCCATTGTTGCCTGTGATAATATGTTTTATATCAAACTTCTCAAGGTACTTCTCTGCTCTCGGTTTATCGGATCCCCGGTAAATCGAACGGGTGATCCCAAGAGGAGCACTTCAACGCCGTTAGTTAATTACATAGGTATGTAGGGTACGGTTAGGTATAGGGCCCGAGACTTACTAGTTCTTCCCCAGGAAACCTAGCGGTACATCATCGTCGGAGGAGGGTTCTCCGGAGGCCATGTTGACTTAGGCAAGTATTTAAAGATTCTGGTGATAACAAGCAGTGAACAAAGAAGATAGGGCAGTGAGTGAAGAGGTGTAAAAGATAATGGATAGAAAGAGAGGAGGTCAGGCTGGTGGGGGTAATCTAAGAGGTAGGTTAGTCTACTCCGTACTTGTACTTACCTCTCGATAATCCTACACAATGAGCTCACGCAGAGGCTACTACGTACACACGTACACATAAACCGACAGGCGCTCCCCAGGAGAAGCTCGAAACGGGTCAGTCAGGGCCTCGCTTTCTTGTTGGGGTACTTCCCATTGGGTCAAATGCTCCCGCTTGCGTTGATGCTACTGCAATCTGTGGGCGCGGCTTCTGCGATCACGTCGTTAGTGGCTCCGACTGTTCTGATAAGAGGCAGGCAGGCTACCTACCTCTTACCTACTTTGAGTTCCTCGATATCGGCCGTGTTTTTATTGATCAACGACTCGCATTTATTGATTACGTGGTTCAGGTTTACTAGCTTTTAGCTTACGTCGTCGTTATTGTTCACGGTGTTTAGTTTAGTGGTAGGATTAATAGGAGAATATATCGGGCTTTAAACTGTTGTGACCGCTTAGGTCTTATTCGCAGTGCTTAGCTTAATAGTAGTGTAATAGGAGCTGTTATTAGATTTTAGACTGTCGTCGTTCCGAGTGCGCTAGTAATGTTATTTTTTTATTACTCGAAGTCTTCGTCTCCTTTTATAATATCTCTTTTGTATAGATTAAATAGAATGTTTAAATCCTTTTAGACGTCGTTATCGTACTTTAGCTTCGTATAACGGTATTATAATCTCTAAAACTATAGTATAGCTTGCTTACTTAGTTTAGCCGTAATCTATTCCAGCCTCGTCTCGCTTAGTATTTACTTAATTACTTTAGGTATAACGCCCAATCCTTTTTCTGTATCTCCGTTAATTCGTAGTGCTTCTAGGATTGTCTCTCCCGGTATCTCTAAGCCTGTTAGCTGGCTTATATCGGCCCAATGGGCATTATTACAAAGTATTCTGATCGTTTCCAATATCGCTCTCATCTACGTACTTTATTACCTACCTAGGTACTTACCTAAGTAAGTAGGTACATACTGTGTCAATGGGTCGTCTGGCAAGGACGATCCATCGATCGTGTGAGGGTGCACCCCATATTCCGTACGAAGCACACGAGCTATACGTACCGTACCGTACGCACTATACGTACTGTACGTACTATATAGCGTATTATTAGTAAGTACTTAACCGGTGGCTCGTTGCGATTACGAGTAGTTGTACGGATATGTATTTTATGCTATCCCCCCACTTCTGCCCCCACCTCCCTTCGGCTGAGGTAAGGAAATTAGCGTGGCCTAATCCACCCACCACTTAAGTGACTAGGCGGGGGGACAACCCTTACGTGTAGTCTGTCTGATTCTGCTTTACTTCACATAACACCGTGCCCAGATGTGCATAAGCTTTGGGCATACGCGCATCAAAAACAAGGCAAAGCGGCTTGTATAGCTAGCTGTTGGCCTTCTTGAGTAATATCGCCAAATCTTTGGGGACAATGGCAAATACAGGGGAAGATGGGCCGTCGTACATCGACTACGAGACGTTTTTAGACCCCGGCTTTAGCCCCTCGTCCTTCGCCAACACTCTTGTCCTCGCGACGAACAATCCGAACGATGCGCCGCTTGACCTCTCGACACCACTTTCGAAGGTGCTCTTCGATGCCCAAGAGATCGACTCGCACATAGACCTCCTGACCACGAGGTCCTCTATACCGCTTCTGACCCACACCAGCGAGCAGACCGAGGCGAGCAAGAGGATAGTATCTGAGATCGACAACCAGGTCAAGAGTCTGAACGAGAGCTACAAACAGCTAGAGAAGGAGGTCATACAGAAACATGCAGAGGCAGACGAGGTCCGACAGGTTGCCTCGCGCTTATGGGAGACGCTGAGACTCGGGAGAGCCGTCGGCAGATGCTTGCAACTAGGCCGGCAGCTCGAGGTACAGCATTCGGAGATCTCGGCCGCCGGAGCTGGCACAGCCGGGAAGAAAGAAGATCACAGGGCTCTTGTCCGATGCGCACACACGCTGCTTTCTTTGCGGGAGACCTTGGAGAGGAAAGCGCCCGGGGAGGAAGGCCACGGTCTGGAACGAGTGAATGCGATCAAGAGCTTGCAGGAGAGCGTCATTGCGCCAGTCGAGCGCTCGGTGCGGAGCCTGTCGGAGCAAATAGTACGCGAGTTCGCAATTGGCTCGGCGACCGGCACCGCCACCTTTGCACAGAGCGAGGAGACGAAGACGCGCACCATCTCAGCCATGGTCACACTGTACCTGATCTCTCCAACTTCGGGCCTGAAACCCGATCGATGGACACCGCAGCTGCTTTTGCAGGCGTTGGAGGTATATCTGCGGAACGCCCTGCAGAGCTCGATAGCTTCTGTGGCTAGGTCATTGGCTACTTTGCCTTCTCTCGACCGCACGCTGGCTGAGGTTTCGGCAAGATGTCAGAACATCGTGGCCTTGGAAATCATCCTTGAATCTACCAAGGCGCCCGCGCACCCTTTAATACCCAATCCGAAACTATTGTCTGAGAAGTCGAACCTTCTCCAGCCTCTGCTGGCGTACCTGGAGACGGGCTCGTTGGCATCCTACTTCTGGCGGAGCATGGCCGGCAGCCTATCTACGAGGGTCATGGAGATCATGAACCGTGGGGGTGTCTCGGCTCGGACACTAAAGTCCAACAAGAACGCCGTCGGAGAGGCAATCAGGGAATGCGTTATCCGAGGAAGCCAGCCCCCAAGCACGGTTACGGCAGGGAAGGGAAAAGGCACGAGGACTGACATGGACAAGGCTGGGTGGGATCGCGAGGTCGCCGTCATGGTCGGTAGTGTTGTTGGCAATCTGGGCCGCTGAGACTAGCTCACATACATCTAAATCAAAAAGGGTCTTTCCGGGCCGATACAGTACCGCGGTTGTAGTGAGAGGTAATCTGTGCCGTGACTTGAATCAAGACTTCCCTAGTGATTTCAAAAATCCGGACACGAAGCACAACCTCTTCCCACTATTTAGTGATCTCGACTCCGAAGCACCATTTACAAGTTTGGGGTCAGATCTGGACTAGCAAAGGGGAGATATCAATTTGTATAGCACCCTAGATACTGTCTGCATTACTCCCACGCATTTGTCGGTTTCTTTGCCGAATGAACAATCTAGGCATTCACTGTCGATATGTATGAATCGCCCTCCTCAATACACTCGGCGGCCCGCTGGACACTGAAACCAGTAACATCTATCGGGCCTCGTAAATTACACAAAGTAGCCTCATCGGGTGCTCGGTGGCTCACGTCGCCTCAGAGGACGGCTCACGATCCATCCATAAGTCACAGCCGCAGCTTTTGAGCTGCATCGACTATGGCAAGGGACAGGATGCGCCGATTATTATCCCCCTTACATTGCAGGTTGATTGCGAGAAGTTGTTGGAACTGGATGACGCTTTTGTGGGCTATCAAGTACAGCTTGCTGCTACGAGTTTGATACTTTGAAATTTCAACCAGAAGACTGCTTATATATAGACAGGAACATGGAATATCTGCTAAAGTAGGTGAGCCACTCGCCAGAGTCAAACAACGTCTCAGCCGATTTAGCTGGCAGTGATGTCGGTTCTCCTTATAATTTCCGCCGGGGATGTAAGTATGAATTTCTCGTTTCTGTTCTCGCCGATCCCCTCCTGGTGGTCGTTGTCTGGGTGCTACTTCATTACGCGGTGGTGCTTTTCAGAACTTTGGAGCAGAGTGCGCGCAGAGCCAGCAGACTGTGGTCAGTACCCCGGCAGGAAGCTCGGCACTGCAGTAATCACACATGTCAGTGAGTACTTAATGTTTGAGGCCCATATGAAAGGGGAGCCTGCTTGGTAACGAGACAATTGAATCAGACTAGGAATTCGTATCTTCGCGAGTCGTCAGGATTCATCATACGACCAACGTAGACCGCTTGTATAGCCGAAGCTGTGCAGGCGCTGTCGCACCACGTCGGTTGGATGGCCACTTGAGCCAATTCCGGGCTTACATACAGCAAGCCGAGACTAAGGATGAAGACGACGGAGATCTCGGCCTTGCGGTTGACTTGCAGATCGATCACCACCAAAACATACGCCCGTGGTCAACAGTGGACCTATGATATAAGACCAATAGCTCAACCTTCCTTCCTCTCTTCTAGTATATTCTCCATCCAACGTCCGGTTCCGTGTTGGAACATGCGAACGAAGCATACCATGTTCGATACCGCCCTCCTCTATAATCATAATAAGAAGCAAATGCTCAATGACTTATGCGGCGTACCCGAAGTCGGTGCTGTCGTGTTTTCTGCAAATTTCATTTCGTAGGAGGCTGCCGTTCTCACTGAGCATTGTGTTGGATCTAAAGCAACCAGCGGGTAAGCGATATCTTTCCTTCTGGTCCTCTTGCGCCTTCATCCTTTCTCAGCGAAACTCTTTCACACGCGATACCTTTCCAAAGCGAGAATTGCAACTGAACATTCCTTACAGTAGCATTTTGAACAAATACTCGCTAACTATCGATAAGCAGGGCCGGCCAGTTCTTCAAATGCATTCCTTTACACAACAACGAAAGCTATCTTATTCTCCTATGTCACTTCCCTAGAGTCTGTTTGACGAATCAATGGTGTTATTTTTTGACGACGACGCGACGAAAGAGGATGATTGATAGTAATACCGAGACAACTGTCTCCAAATTCATGTACAATAGATACTATCCTGGCAAAGCCGAACAAATCTGTTCTTGTGGTGGGCAAATTCGGTCATTGATTGATATTTGCTGTCCTGCTCCGGGATGGACTAAGGACGTGCGTAGGGAAAGGATGCGTAGGGGAAATCTCGCTAGGTTGTTGTTGGACGAACAATCGATCAATTACGTCTTTGGCTAGGGGGGATTGTATGAAATTTGGTCTTGTTGCGATCCCCGGTTGTCCACTAGAGATGCTACCATATGTGAGGGCACAAACGTGCGGTCAAAATGAGGAGGAGAACGAAAGATGGATTCTCAGATGAAGGATCTCTCAAGGGATCTGGTTGGCTCAGATCGGACGGTTTTCTTGGGAACTCGTACGAGAAATATCATCGTACAGGACACTCTAGGTCTCGGTGTTGCATGGAAAACGAACGGTACAATCTCGAGGGGGTCAGATGGAGCAGAAGGAAGAAAGTGATGCCCAAGTGTTCCTGGTTAGTCAAATTGTGGATATTTCTTTCCTTTGCTCCCCTTTCCACTGGGGATTGCTTTTCGTGTCTCGGCCTTGATATTCTACATTTGTCTGAGACCGAAGGGGTCAATGCGGCTTTGGAATCAAGCTTGACAGCTCGCCCAGCGAGCCCCTTTTCTGGCTCCATCACGAGCAGATCGATCTGTGTGTTTTCAAGGAATATATTGCTTACTCTGTGAACTGTATAAAGGGATTCCCATCCCACCTCCCATAATACCCCAGCTAAGGCTTTCAAATCAGGGGCTTGGCCGGACAGGCAACCAGGGACTCCATTTATTCGAACTGTTTCTAGGAGAGTACATACCTCTCTTAGGCCCCGGTGGCCCTGCTTGGCTCTCCTGATCTCCTGTAGTAGTATCTGCCTCGAGTCCGTGACTTTGATGGTTGACTAAGTATTTACTCTTGGACGACGGCCGAATAATTGGTGCTTACGGATATAAGGCGGCCCTTTGCTCCTCGCAAGGTTGCAAGAAGCTTAATTAGATGTAGATCTTCTGCTCCTACTCATTCAGTGTTTGATGTTATTCCTTCAAAACAATGACATGAATACAGCAGGCCCTCAATCTCATCTCCTCCCACCAAACTCGCAAGAGACAAAAAAGTCCAACTGCGAAAGCTGACTCACACTATTTTCATGGATATAAAACGGATACAGCTTGAGTAATATCGAACCCCCGTTTACTGACAATAGGCAGACAGCTGTGCGGAGAGAGAGGTTTTGAACGTGGGTTGAATCACGCTGCGTTTCAAGGGCTGGAAACAGCAAGTTTGAAGCACCCGAAGAACCGAAATCCGGGTAGGGTGACACACTAGCTCATATAGATGCCACAAAGAGCAGACGTGCGTTGTTGTTACTCGTGCAGGGCGCTGTCACGGAAGATTCCGAAAGCTTCCACCCTGCTTGATTGGCTCGAGGCTTAATCGTATATTGATCGGTATATGACGTCTAAAGGCCACTACCTATCATCATCTCTACATTATCGGCTGATTTCTCGATTCAAGTGCTCTGCCTCAATATTCCCAGCGAAAAGGTATGATTTATTCTGTAAGCAAGTAGATATATGAGGCTTGTGGCTTCGACTCATGAGTCGTTCGGTGTTCGAGTCAACCCAACCCCGGACCGGCCCTACACGGGTCCACGTAATGGTGATCTACTAGCTCAAGCAAGAGCTTATACCAGGTGATCCGTGTTGGAGCAGGAAAAAAAACGGAACCTCACATTAAACGTGTTCTATTTCGTAGATCAACGATTCCCGTTCCATGAAACAGACTTGATCCGAGTCTCCGGCTGTGCAAGGGGAAGCGGAGCTGACTTTGATATTCCCCTATCAGATTCGAGTGCTGCTGGGCGCATACAGGAATCCCTATATTGTGATAGGTCCGACTTTTACAGCCCAGATTGCGCACCTTGCTTGGACTATATCGACAAATCCCCTCCTGTCTTGTAACTTGCTACTTCTTCATATAGAGTAAAGACAGCCCATTAGTTAAGATGTAGTCTGATCTCTAAGTAGGTACCTAGTCATCCCAATTCTCTAGTTTTGGATAATCTCGGAACATCAAGCGCCAGTTACTTCTGTCTCAGATGGCGGTTGAGATATTCTGGCTCTCGAGTCAGCCAGCGCCAGAACCGCCTCTATGTTCATCGAGCAGTGATATTTGCCGGCGACACGATAAAGCGGGTGCCAAATGACACATGCACATAGATATGGCGGTAGATAAAAAGGTAGGATGTCCACATGAGACCATTATTGGTGTGTGAATTTGGGTGTTTATAGCGAACAATATTGTCTGCTATTGTCAACATACGATATGCAGTCGTTTTGCTTGCGGTTGGCCGCAGCAGCCTCTCTATTTTCGTCTCTCGTCTATGCAGGCTTTCAAAAGGATTCACGAAGCAATGTGGCCGTATACTGGGGTGCGTCACCTTTATTCAGGCTTCTCATTTTATGACAACTCAAATCATCTAACAAGGTTGCGATCAAGGCCAGGATTCACTACACGGCGCTCAACAGCGACTAAGCACTTATTGTGGAAGTAGGTCATCCTCCCGAGCTTGCTTGTAAGGGATCGATATTCTGACCAAAACCCAATGCAGATACACAGTTTAATGTGAGTCGATGGTGGATTACACGCAGAAGATCAATATCCCGAAAACTGACCTTTAGCCTAGATTATTCCTATAGCCTTTCTCATTTCCCTGACGAATCCGGCCGTAGAGTTTGGAAACTCCCGAGCCAACTGCACGGCCTTTGCTGGATCTCAGATGCTAAGCTGTCCCCAGATCGAGTATGTGCCCCCTATCCTCTCTAGCAGTGGTGTATGTGCGCAGGTACTCGAGACCAATATATGAGAGCTAACACGCTCGAAAACTAGGGAGGACATCAAAACATGCCAGACCGAGCACGGCAAGACGATCATGATGTCCATAGGCGGGCAGACGTACCAGGAAGGCGGCTTCTCCTCTGAAGCCGCCGCCCAGACCGCCGCCGCCACGGTGTGGAACCTGTTCGGGCCCAACACCGAGACAGCGAACCGGCCCTTCGGCAGCGCCGTCGTCGACGGGTTCGACCTCGACTTCGAGTCCGCGACGCAGAACATGGTCCCCTTCGCCCAGCGCCTGCGCGACCTCATGGACTCGGCCTCCCAGGCCTCCAACCGGCCGTACTACCTCTCCGCGGCGCCCCAGTGCCCCTTCCCGGACGTCGCGGACGGCGCCATGCTCGCGGGCGCCGTCGCCTTCGACTTCGTCATGGTCCAGTTCTACAACAACAAGTGCGGCGCGCAGGCCTTCGCCGGCAGTGGCGGCGTGGGCCGGCGGCAGCAGCAGCAGCCGCCGGGCTTCAACTTCGCCGCCTGGGACGCCTGGGCCCGCGGCACGGCCCCCGACGGGAGCGCCGGCAGCAAGAACCCGGACGTGCGGGTCCTGCTGGGGGTGCCGGCGAGCCAGGGGGCGGCGACGGTCGGGTTCGTGGAGCCGGGGCGGCTGGGGCGCCTCGTGGAGTTCTGCGCGGCCAGCTTCCCGTCCTTCGGCGGCGTCATGATGTGGGACATGAGCCAGCTGTTCGGCCCCGGCGGTGCCAGCAGTGCCGGCGCCGGCACGCTCCTCGACGAGGTGCACGGCGCGCTCCTCCGCGCCGCCTCGGCCGTGGCGGAGGACCAGAGGAAGAACAACGTCGGCGATACTGAGGCGCCGGCGGTGCCCAACGCGGTGGCGGCGCAAGAGGGGGGGGCTGGCCTCGGACACGGCCGCCTGCAATTGCAACAACAAAAACAGCAGCAGCAGCAGCAGCAGTGGCGCCGGCGCCGGCGCCGGCGGTAGTAGCTTTAACAGTGGTGGCAGTAGCACCCCTAGTAGCACTGCCACAACGGGTTATTATTCTTCGTCCACCCTCGTTTCATGGACCGGGCTCGTGTTGGGTCTGCTCCTTCATTCCATATCTAATTCTTTTCCATACTAGGCCTGGTTGTCGGGGGCCCTATATTTCATAGACATAAAGTATATAACATGATTTCTTTTGGTGGACGCAAGCAGTAGAAACTGCAACATGGTTCTGCAATGAGAAGCCAGACGACGTCAAGAGTTGTCCCAAAAGGCTAGAAGTCTTTTACCAGCGGTATTTTGGTTATTTATTTGCTTCGCCTAGGTTACATCCTTGGCAGAAACGAAAGACTTATAACGAGTAGGGTATCTGGAATAGATGAACTTGAAGGTTGAAAAATAGAGTATAATTGTACTGCTTCGCATCACAAAGGCTGGAATAAAGCAAATAAATATTGCTTCCCTATATGCCTTAATGATATCGGTAGCTGAGGGGGCTTGGCCAAGAAACCTAGGTAAGTATAGAAGATGGCTTAACTCAGCCACTTACCTTATGTAATAACATTAGGAGGAGAGGCCGAGTTCTTGGGCTTACAGTGCTCGATGGCGTGGGAAAGAACGGCGCGGGTGAGAACGACGCTCTTGTCGAAGCCAATAGCCGCAACCGGGAAAGGTAGACACTCGGAAAGCAAAACCATGGTAACATGAACGTCAAGTTTCTTAGTAACCAGCAGACCAAACAGGAAGGCGAAAACCGACGACAAAGAACTCTGGGGGAGAGCCAGAAGTTCCAACCCATGAGGCGCATCGCGAAGAATAGGGAGATTAAAGCCAGGTGCATCAAGAGGTACCCAAGGACTATGAGTAAGATATCCAGAGCCTCAGCATTCTGTAGCAGGTCGAGGAAATGGACCCAGCCGTTGTGAAACCACTGAACAGAGCTGTTACGGGTGTGGACTTTGGAGGCCTTCATAACCCATATCTTCTTCTCCTTGCTCTGGATGATCTCGCCTGGCTGTAATGGCTTTGGAGAGGGGAAATCTCTCGGATTCAGGGGCTACACGGGTATTTACAGGTACGACTAGCTCCACCGTTATGATGTGCCAGTTTTCCGCGTATAGTAGCAGTATGCGGGCTCTGTGGATCCAGCACTCATGTTACTTGATTGGTTCACCTCACGGGCATTGCTCACCTTGTGGCTGCTAGCACTCGAGAATTTCCAGATAGGTCACGCAGAGGTTCTGCGCCTGGCTAGTAGGCAGCACGATGTCCCGTCCCTGTTCGAAATCGTGTCTCCTTGCAATCGCCCATAATGTGGCGGGAGCAACTGTGAGTCCCTCGACGTAAACATCTTCTGGATTCGTTAGCAGCCAAGTGACACTGCCCTGCTAGCACAGCCCCCTGGTAATTTATAAATATTACAATAACTAGTCTAAGGAGGAAAATAATAACCGATACAGGAGAATGGCGCCCAGCCCCTAGATAATATAGCCAATCGGGGCCAGGTGACCATGCAGGCCACCCCTGTCATCATGCGACCAGACTGCTTCTTCAGGCAAAAGAATTCAATGAATCATCTGCTGGAACTCTCCGGAACACACTTGAATCCTGTTAGGCTGAATATTTTGAATCGTCGCCCTTCATTTGCTGACCTCTACGCCATCCCATGCCCCAGACAAATAAAAACGTCCCGGCCGAAGCACCCAGAGCAAGGTAGAACGTCTTATCCACGGCATAGGCATAGGCCTTGAGAACACCCTGAAGCTGGTCCGACGCTACAACGGATGTAAAACCAGTTGCGCCGGCGTCGACGATTGCGCCCGCATCTGCCGTGGGGGCGTACTTAGGAATCGCCGGCTTCAAGCAGCTGTCGAAAACGATCTGCGCTATTGTCAGGGCCAATGAGCCTCCAAGGTCTGTGTAAAAATGACAAGGGACATTCCAAGCGGGATCTGTTCAATTGGTAACGCGCTCTGAATTGCAACGATCGGCCGGTGAAGACGAGAATGTTAGCAAAATGGGTGTCCTAGCACGGCTTCGAGAGCATCGCGAGCCGTCTTACTGTTTGCATACCACAGCCGCGACCTAGTCCCGCGACAAATTGGTACAGAACCCATTGGACAACAGTCGCATTAACCGTGATGGTCGTCATTAAGCCGGACCTGGGATGCCTCCTGAGCTGAGGCGGACTGTTTGTTCGAGCCGAGTCTGATAGGTTTATTAGCCTGATCGTCTGAATCTATATTTATCTAGGTGGTGTATAGATCCTAGCTATTCACTTTCGACAGCTCCGTTATCATAATGGATAAACTTGAGGGACTTAAGTAAGACTAAGTAATGCTAAGTCCATTTAGAGTGAAAGCGGCGATTAATTATATGATTAAAGGCGTCTAGATTACCGTGAGATAATCAATAAGCAGGATGAATCCACACATTCCGAGACACGCAGTGCTTATGCGGGCATAAATAGTCCCATTTCGGTATTTCCGCATTGCTACTTACTGAGATCTATCTGTTTAATATAATATACATTATGCGTCTAGCAGCTCACCTAGGCTGCCTCGTCGTAACCTTGAGGACGTCTAGGTACCCTGTGGACTATACTGTCTGACTGAACCTTTTCTCCAGCATGACGTCCAACACTTTGAGAGCTTCGTTCAAGGCATCTATCCCCTCACCATGGGTAAGCACCGAATTGCCAGCAGTCATAACAAATCGCTCAGGTGCGGGTTGCTGTAAGTATGGCATAACCCGCGTGCGGTGGGCGGCTCTGAAGACCTGTCCGTCAAAACCATGCCGTCAGTATACGATCCACGCGCGGAACTCCCTGGGGCTGGATTTCTGGACTGATATACGTACCCTCATCTGGTGGACAATCTTGGTAAAGCCAGCAATTAGCTCCGCGTCTTCCTTCTCGCATAATCGGGAGCGAATCGAGTGCTCCCGGAACGATACGCAGAGGTCTCGCTGCCTGCGCGGTATGTACAGGCCCATAGCCTCGTCTGTCAGATAGCGTTCGATTCCCAGGAACGCATCGAGCGCCTGGAAGAAGAGGATCTGGTTCCCAGACAACCCGTCGTACGTGACGAACTCCCCGTTGATGACACGGCCCACGCCCCAGCCCTGAAAACCCTGGAGATAGCTTAACCAGACAGAGCGTGCAATCTTTGAGTTGTGCAGCCTGTCGTAAAATATGAGCAGCAGGCCTCGCAGGCGCCAGTTGATATTTTCCACATGCTTCAGGCAGGCTTCTTTGTCGCCGCTCTCGTAGCTGGTGAGTGTGTGGATCATCTCGTAGTATATGGGGAAAGCCTATGGCAGTAGCCGACCGACAGATGCTCATTAGTTATGGTTCTTCATAATAGCTTGATGAAGGAGAAGATACCGAAGAGAATCTTTTTTTTTATACGTACGAGGATTTCCACGTCATGAAACAACCGGTAGAACGTGTCTTCGGATGACTGAATGAGACTTGACATGCCAACGTTGATCTTGTAGACTCGCTCTCCCTTCTCGTCGAAGCTGTGCAGAATATTGGAGGTGGTGTTTCCCGCATCTGCACCGCAGCCAAAGTGCCGCTGCAGGTAAGGCCAAGGGACCTCAAGTTCAGGGGGAAGTCAACGGTTTTCTCAAGTTGAGCGACTTTGACCACCGGGATCAATGCCCATCTATTGAGAGTGGGACAATCGGTCATAGCGATCAGCAAAGTGTTATATATATATAATATGCATATGTAGGAGGTCGACAACATGTACTTACCGGTATGCGTGTCGACAAACAGCCATTGCGCAGTAGAAGCCGTTGTACGCGTCGAGGGAGAAGTTGTCCCAGTTCCCAGCTTCGGCGGCCGCCATGATTCTCTCGACCTCGACCATGTTGATCCTCTCGGCGAGAAACTTTCGCATGAGCGCGCGGTACTTCCCGCGCCTCTCTTGGTTGGCATAATCGTCGAGAGAGACGTCGGCGGTCGTTAGAAGGGGGTTTAATTCAAGATAGATATCTCTGTACGGAAGGAGGGCCGCTGGCCAGGAACTGTGATTGCAGCGGGGAGGCCAATCGCCTGCTCCATCTATGTTGACTAGATGTAGCAACCTGAAGGCAGGCTCACTGTAGTTTGGCAAACGGGCCAGTTTGCTGAGCATAAGGTTATTTTCGTCTGGCTTGGGTGTATTAAAAGAAAGAATGGGCGATGGGGCCGGACGAGTGAGGACCCGTACCAGCCACCCCAAAGCGCACAGGAACGCGCAAGAAAGCAGGAAGAAAGCAAATGTAATGACTGTCATAGTAACGGGGTTGTCCAAGATTACTATGTTAAATGTTGGTCACAGATTTGCTGCTCCTTGCCGCTGTGACCGTTCGAATATATAGGTTCATAGAGACATTCTCCGAATAAGGCATCCTATGTTCTCATGAGATCCCTAGACTTGTGCAACTTAGTACCTAAGGCCTGTTCTCAGCGGAAGAATTCGAGATTGCTCTAAATTACCGGTTGGTCCACCTAGCCCTACCCATCACGCCACATTGCGTGGATTTATACGTGGTAGTCGACGCCATCCGCAGGATGCCCCCTCCCCCTGTCATACTAGTTATAGTAGACACCCTTCCAGAAACAGAGAGAGTACCTCTGCCAAGCTATCTGCGCGGGTCCGTCGGCTAAATGGAATAGGGATCAACCTAGAGTGCCTTGCTAGGAGAGAAGCGGCTGAAATCCCGAACGTAGGTAGTGCTGACATTATCTATCGAATCAGTCATAGATGCCCCGCACGTTGTGTCCCAGTGTCAAACCTATGTTTACCCAGTCACGTTCACGGAATAATAAGCAATGCAGAGCCTGGCTCCGACATGATGGTTCCACTAATGCATGCGACTGGCGGATAATTGTGCAATCCTTACTCGTGTCTGTATGTATAGACACACAGATAGGCCTAAACCTGAGTCATGGCATGGGTAGGTGGGTGCTATGATAAGAATACACCTCCTCCTCCCTCAGCCCCCCGCTTTATCCGTCGAAGGAGACCTCGTACAGGCGTAAGCAACGGAAGAGGCAGTATAGCCCCGACGTAACTTTGGCGCCACGCTGAGCCGAGATCGGCATTGTGGTGGTCCATGACCAATCATGAGCCAGGTATATTGCTTTGGTATCCCTGGCTAAGGAAACATGTTCGCGGGTACCTAGCTCATCACAACGCATTGCAGAGTTCTCCACGAGGCGAAGAAGGCCGCAGTGAGAGGCCGGAATCTACTGTAAGCTTCTTAGCTTGGGTGTGACAAGGACGAACAGTTTGCCACGAGGTGTGCTGCGGAGGAAAATCTCCTATATGGGAGTCTTATGGGTAGATGGACGTTGATTCTGATCGACATAAGACATCTACTTATCTAATGGCTGCGTTTCACAAACACTCTCACCCTAATTTAGGTAACTACTTCAAATTGATCATAGGCTCATAATCATTCCTTTCTACGAAACTGCTCGAGGCTCCCGCGCAGTGGTGACCGTGTACTTCTGGTGTACTCCCTCATTTCAGTAGTCAGCTTCTCGAGCCTCTCGGGTGTGACCTTGGCTGAGAGCATTTTGGTGAGCAGCTCTGGATACTGAGGCACCAGCTTGAGGAATTCCAGAAAATCAGGGGAGACTTGAGGACTTCATATCAACCCTCCCTGGCATACATACTTACTTACCACACAAACAAACATCAGCCTAGATACCGACTATATAAGCTCGACAATCCGCGGGGGTGTGGTAGCTGCTATAGGGTACTTGCCCGTGATTGGCTAATGCAATGTCGGGTCCGTGTGGGTGGGACGTGGGTTAAGGTTTCGGTAATGCGCTTGTTGTGTGGATCAGCCTCTTGGCAGTGGGTGTGGCGTACGGAGTACTTGGAGCTTAGAGGTACGTACCGTCCCACCTCGTCATCTGGTGTTACCCCACATGCAATACACAGAATCCATCCCTGGGATCTGGGAATGAACCGGTGTGTTGGGATTTGATGGCATGACATGTCATGGCAGCCGAGACAATGACGCACACTATACCCGGCCGACCGGTCAAGAAATCAAAGTCGAGATTTCTTTTCTTTTTTTGCAATGCTCCCGTCCCCCCCCACTCCCCCTTTCCCTTACTGGTGGTAATGCGTGTGCCCGATGCTGACAGCCAGTACCCCGCTGCTGCTTGTGCGGCGGGGACTCGAACAACGTGATCGCCATGGGCATCATGCGCGGGCTCTACGGCATTGGCGGTGGTCTGATGGTCCCCAATATCGTCGTCTTGATCGGCATCAGCTTTGTTCTGGGCCATGGCTATCACTCAGCTGCGTACTTGGCAGTCGGCCTGTCTGCGACGGCGCTTATCCTCTGCTGCTTCATCGTATACCCAAGGACACTCGTGGAGGCTGGGGTGAGGAAGATGTCGATGCCCCTGGACAGGCTTAGATGGTGCAACACGACCAAGAATTGACTTGTTTTTCACGTTTGAGAATCCGTACTGATAAATAATAGTTAGTCCATTGCCTAACGGGGAGTCGACCTCCAATATCCTTGGGTGAGAGCACATTTCTTACTGCATGGGTCGAGAGGCGCCATACTGGCAGAACAGGGTAAGTTTCCAAGGTGTTAGTTAGCACAAGCTTTGATCTATTTCGTTCAACCCCCGAGAACCGTTTTCCTCCATACGAGCCACGTAAAAGGCCATTAGCACAAGATCTACGTCTTTTCTTAGTGCTCACTTGCTTAATCACTCACATTACGTAGGGTAGAAAGGAGCTGAGAGGTGGTCTGGGGCTTTCGACTTTGCCAAGAATCAGCTCAGTGCTAAGAACCATCTACATAGAAACGAAAGACGCATAATAAAGTACTCTGGATTTGAAGCATAAAAGCTTCAGATACGGATAGATTGCTATGAGGCGACTCGGTGGATCTACCGCGACGAGAGGTGAAGTTATCCTGCAGCTACTCATACTAACAACGATCAATGTTCAACCAGGCTGGATAGAGAGCAATAGACAAATCCGGCTGGTCTAAATGATACAACCAGGTGTTCTTATCGGGTTTTAGAAAGTCCGGAGCGAGAAAGGAAACGCATTGGCTCCCTTGATCTTGCCAACCGCGGTCAGAAGGCTAGTGGCATTTTCAACGCCGTTTCATGGAATTTGGCAAAGTCTAATGGGTAAGTAAGTAATCACCAAGATGTCAGTTTCAACAGTAACTGACTGTGAGCGTATCCCGTCTCACAAGCGTAGATGCTCCATCTAAGCAAGGTGGTGTGGTAACTGACGGGGACGGTTGACTGCTGCAGCTGCTCAAAGACCTGGAGGAAGGACTTGTCTTTTTTGACCTTGTACTCGACCAGCTATTTACATTGATGGTGGGAAACTAGCGCTCCAAGGGGATAATGGCCACGCAGCTAGTACAGACCTTTTCCAGGATGTTATAGGAGCCAAGGGGGGTTGAGAAGTTGGTGGTCTGAGTAGAGCTGACCTGATTGTTGGGCCCGGCAGTGGAAAGCGGCACTGCCCCGAGCCATTCAGGCTGGAAAACTATGACATAGAGTTGGTAAAAAGCAATCACCACCCTTGCCCCGATATCGGGATGACGAAGTCACGTACAGTCGTCCATCAAGGCCTCGACATCGGCGGTCTCCGCCCCCATGATAGAGAAGCTGGCCGACTCGGAGTAGTCGGTACCTTTGGGGCAAGCACAGGGTGCAGCAGACTTGACCGAGCATGCCGGCCCTGCAAGGGCACGCGAGGCCGGAAGAGCACCAACTATAAGACTGAAACTAAACTTCATCTTGAAGATTGATCGCCGAATGAACAAGACGCGGGTGCCAAGTGAAGCGACGTAACGGGTTCCTGGAGCAAGTTATAGACTGTTTCTCCCAAGATGTAGTCGGCCCTGGCATATTCTCGCACCCCCTGGCATCAGCTCAATAACATGCAATATGTGACCTATAACCCCATGTTCTATCCTTGGTAATTTCATAAGCATATACATCCCTGAAGTTCACAGGAATGTGAGTTTTCATCAGGGCCCTACAATTGCGAAGGGATCCCGCCCTTCGGACGCCGTCTTAGCATTGGCGAATCCGTTGGGCCTTCTGGTGTGGCTGAAGTATAATGCATGCTCCAGCGGTGAATCCGTATAGGATAACATGCCGAGTCTTTTAGGGCTGACGTATGCAGCCAGGGTCACGGGTAAGTAATGGCAGATGGGTGGAGGGACATAGGATAGACACACCCTCTCCGAGAACTCAGCCCCCAGGCAGCCCGTGTTATGCCGCACATCCATATCCTCCAAAGCCTCATTGGTAGAAACGACAATCACAGCGTCCTGCTGACAGATTAATCAGTGCTGCAGAAAGCTCGTGTATACATGTTATGTCGCTAAGGTGGTCCAGTAAGCACGAACGACGCGACGGCTGACCAAGCTGTAAGCACGCGGGTTGTGAAGGCTTCCCCTTCACGAATCATACATACCCCCCATGAAGCTCTCGGACGCCCCCAAAGCGGGCTGAATCAGCAAAACGGACTATTATTCGATTTTTATCCTCGAAATAGATACAATACTAGAACGACTGACGCAGACCAGGTCTAGAAGCCCTACGCTGCATACTTACTCATCCTAGAGGGAGACACGATGGGGACTGGGAGCTCACCCTTTGGCTGGCCTAGCATCATCCTTTGGCTTACCATCCGCAGGCCCAGTTAGATTCGTCGAGAATCTCTGGCGAGTTCGGAGAGCTGGAGAGCTGGTTTAAAAGCTGTAGACCCTAGCGTGAAGGGTATACTATCTAATCTCTGTTGTATACTTACTTATACCATTCTTTCACTCAACCACCAAATTGCCCAGCTGTGCAATCCTTGGTTGACTTGCATTCCACCAGCTTCAAAATGAGGACCTTTACGTCATGGACCCGAGACTGACGGTAGGTGTGCCACTCAGGGGAACTCTCTCGAAGAAGTCTCGCAGTGACTATATCAAGGCAGTCCAATGTTTTGCAGAATATCTATCTACAATCGGTCATTTAGACTCAACGCCAGCACTTACGGACCATGTTATCTTCAACTTGAGGCGCAATCGAAGTAATCCTTAATGCTAGATCCCCTACGGTTCACACACCGTCTTCAAGTAACTAGATACTTTTCACTTTTATTCTTTGATCTGGGGATTAGATCAATATTTTACTTTTTTCGAGATACTGTGGTCAAAGTTACACTTAAATGAGCTTCTTCAACGTAGCAACAATGTCGTCCTCAGTGAACTCCTTCAGGCCCAATAACTCGTTGTCGTTCTCCACAAAGTGCGACCCATAGCCCTCGCCAAAGATAGAGGCCGTGATGAAATTCCTGACGAAGTTGGCCGGATTCGGCTGCTCCTTCTTCAGCTCCTCCCAGGCCGACTTCAGCGTATCATCGATCGAGGGCTCATTCTCCTTCCAGCTCTGGGGGTCGCCAGTGGCCTTCTTCGCATACGCCGCGAGGTCACGCGCCGTCATGGCCGCCTCCTGCACGTGGACGGCGCGGTTCTGCGTCTCGGCGGGGTGCTTCAAGACGCCCACGACGGCCTTGGCGACGCCGGAGAGGGTGGTGGTGCTGAAGACGCGGTTGCCGCCGTCCCAGAGGTTGATCTCGCGCGTCTTGAGGTTGGCGAGCCAGCCGACCTTGATGCCCCAGTCCAGGAAGGCGCCGTTGACGACGACGGTGTAGGTCAGGCCGCCCGGGGTGGCGGCCTCGCGCCTCAGGGCGTCTTGCACGGCGATCTTGTTGGCGTAGCAGGGCAGGCGCGACGTCTTCTCGTGCACCGTGTTGGACCCAAATTCGGAGGGGAGGAAGCGCTTGACACCGGCCTTGCTCGCGGCCTCGACGAGGAGCAGCTGCTTCTCGAGAGCCACGGCGGCCAGCGTGGAGACGACGGCGTCTTGGCCCTTGAGCGCAGCGACGAGCGAGTCGAGGGAGTCGTAATCGACCGGGGCCACTTCCACCGAGTCTGGGAACTTGTGGTTGCTGCTCTGGCGCGTCAAGACCTTGACTTGGAAACCAGCGGCCAGGAGCTGATCCAGGATGGCGGGGCCGAGGTTACCGGTGGCCTGTAGGTCGTGAGTTAGCAGGCACTCCCATGCGATTGACATAAACCCTACGTACACCGGCCAAAGCGACTTTTGTGATGCTGCTCATATTTTGGATAAGTAATTACAATGATACGAAAGTCACAAGGATATGTACTTGTTGTAAGTGGCTAAGAATACGGGCTTGTACGCGGAAGAGGAGGGCAATATATAGGGCTTTCTGGAAGATGAGGAAAGCATTAACTAGCCTGTATGGTGTCATATTAACCCCGCCAAGAAAGAAGCCATCCCACGTCGACCGAGACTTGGAGACGCCTTCATCCCACCGGCAACCCCACGGACGACCATCCCATCGGCGCCCATCCCATCGGTACAAGTAAGTAGGTAGATAGATATCTACTTGCTCAATCATGGACACAGAGCAATGGTCCACAAGAGCCCGACATGACGGACCAGGGAACCACAGAGACGGCTTCCAAGGTTGGGACTTTATGGAGAGTGCACCAGCTTCACTGGCTTCACCAGTCGTGCACAGCAGTATCCGAGGCTGCCGCTACTTCGCAGTTGGTAAGAAGCTGGGACAGATCCCTGCCCTCCCTACCGGATTCGACTAACTGCTCATCTTCTGTAGCTGGCGAATCCTTCCTTCCTTGCATGCACTGCAAGCTTTGTTCTTATCCGTCGTACACGCCACGTACCGTCTGGCAAGTTTCCATGAAATAAACCCTTCAGTTTCTGGAGGGTTCCGGCTTGGTTCTGACCAAGGCACAGAGCGAGCAAGGAATGATGACTTGGGCCGTCCGCTTGAATTCCATCCTCATCTCAACATCTCGTTCGGTTGGCGTCTTCAGTGACGAGGGAACATTTCCCCACCAGCTCGAAGACAGCCCGCTCGCCGTCTGGTTGGCACGGGAGCACCTCCACAGGTATGATGTCGCACTTTCTATGAGACGCACAAATGGCCCAATGACTAATACTCGGTCTGCAGATTAGCATTTTCAGTGCTTCGCATCGATACGTACCTCAGCCTCATACTGGACCACCCGCCTTCACGGCGCGGCTTTGGGAGGCCAGCAGCGACGCCGAGAGAAGACGCTTGCAATGGGAGGAGCCCGGTGGCCGCGACAAGGCCCTGTTCTCATATCTGATGAGAGACACGGTCTGCGGCAAGAGGCTTCCCTGTAGGCCCACGAAGGATGACTGTCATATGACGCTCTTGGGCCTGCAATCAGGGGTCTGGAAAGCGGCTCGCGAAGTCCACAGCGCTGCATCAGACGTGCTGGATGTCAAGTTGATCCCGGGTAATCCTATACAGATATGGCGCTCTCGGCTCAAGCGATGGCAAGTCTGCATGGAGGAGGACTGTTCGATGCGCAAAGACTGCTTCTCGGATACACCACGCCAATCCAACGACACGGCCTACACCGACGTTCTCTCGCCGGTGACGACAACTTATCCAACAAACTGCCTCGATCAAGATGCACGCTCCACTCAGCATGCTGCAGATATCTCGGAATTCATACCTCAGGCGCGCCAGTTGCGCCGCATCGCCCGCAGCAAACCCGCAAAGCCGTCTGAGGTTTTGGCACAACTCGTCCTGTCCCAGGATCGCAGTGTGGGACGCGGCCCAGATAGCGAGAGTCGCGTCGCGAGAACTGCGCCATGCGACACCGGGCGCCCGGCCCCGCGCGACTACTCAATCCGCTCATTGTACCTGGGCTACTGACGAGTGCCGTGGTTGTCTGTTCGTATGCTGCGATACACAGCTGCCTGCGGGTCTTGCCACAACACTGGACCGGCCATCTCACCCGGCGTTCCACCGCGCCCCAGCCCGCCGCAACTGGACCTAGACTGCCGCCGTGTGTTCCTGGTATGGCGGTGAGACACTCTTGGCGGAAGGAACCGGCAGGCATCATGGGAACGAGAACAGGCATGCACCATGAAAGAAGCCAGGCTCTCAACCCTCCCTCCCAGCACACACGAACGAAGCTTGCGTAAGAAGTCGAGGCGTCGAGGGCCCTGCCGTCGATCAGGAAAAGTCCGATGATAGTGCTGCGATTCGGGGTTCCGGCCTCGTGGGTGTTCTGGAAACAGTTTGTCGCCAAGCCTCCTCGGTGTTTTAGTACTACGTACTTTACTCAAGGTAGTGAAACAACCACTGCCCCCCGTAGCCCACAGAGTCCAGACCCACAGACTTGGGGGCGTCTTACGTAGCACTCAGTCGATCACTCTACGTTGCAAGTCCTGTACGGGATGGCCTCGCTTTTGGATAGGATTGAGTGCCAGTCACGTCAGAGCAGGTACTTTCTGCCACTCAGTAAAGCCCCAGAAAAGGCGGGGTTTGGAACATCGAGTTCTGATGGTATGCGACGCGTGGCATATCGCATTGGGTATCATTGAGAAGAAGAAAAGAAGAAAGCTAATCTAAGGCTTATATACGACAGCTCATGAAGACCGACTACTAAGGTGGTCTCTGGGACTGGTCGGGGTCGTCGGGCTCGGCGGGAATCCGAATCCGGGGCTGCGCGGCAACTCTCCGAACGTCCCTTCGCTCCGCTCGCTGAGACGGAACTGCGACGACTTGTTCCTGCTGTGGCCCTTTGCCACATGTGATGGTAAGGACGGATTCCTGCTTATGCGTGTCATTCCTGATGATCGTCTGTTCCCGTACGTCGGCGGAGGCACGCTGAGCCCGTTCGGCCACCGCTCCTTCGCGAAAGCCTCCCAGTCTGCCGACGTGCGTCCGACGAAGATGGACGATGTCCGCCGAGACGAGTCTCGACGGGACGGGCGTGACTCGGGCCTGCTCGAGGTGCTGCGTCTTGACGCCCTTGATATCCTGCCCCCCACCGCGTCGGATATGCGCGACATCCAGCTCCATCTCAGGCTGTTTCTCGCCTCGGCCGCCTCCAACTCGGCCGGGTTCTCTTTACTCCCTAAGCGTGGCGCTGCTTCGACCTCGACGATTCTCTCCATAAGCCCTCCTGCCTCGGTACCGCGCTGCTTCTCGTTGAAGACGCGCGTTTCTGACTTCCGCCGTAACAAGACGCTCCACGAAAACGCTTTCCTCCCGCAGCGAGCCCAGACGCCAATACCAATGGGTGTCAGGTGGCCATCGTCGTGGTTGTGGTAACGTTTCCGGCAGGAGCGGTGCAGGGCGAAGAGGGCGATCACGACAACCGCGAGCCCGGTGAAGCTGGCCCCCAATACGATGGCGGTCGTGC
The DNA here is from genome assembly GCA_019976485.1 of Apiospora pterosperma. Lineage (NCBI taxonomy): Eukaryota > Fungi > Ascomycota > Sordariomycetes > Amphisphaeriales > Apiosporaceae > Apiospora > Apiospora pterosperma. The sequence goes on from JAFBMP010000009.1 coordinate 1,583,129, forward strand.
TTTCATGCGTTTCGGACTTGGACATACTAAATGGCGAGCCGCTACCTGGGGCATTGGAGCCCGGGGCCCGTGAAGTCGCGAACGTGTCGTAATCAGACGTGGCGCTGGATGGTGCTACGGGTGTGGCGGTGGGCTGCAAAGACGTCGGGGGGCTCGTTTCGTCCTCTGACGGAGCCGGGACCAGCGTAGTGAATCTCATGGACGCGGTGCTGGGGTTGTCCGTCGGTACGCTGGTTGCCTCTGGCAAAGTAGAATCGGCAGCGAGCAAAAGTCCCGGGGTCAAGGGATGCGTCTGCAATAGACTCAGATCTGAATCTCGCCAGCGGATTTGGATCGCGGGCGCCACTGTAACCTGGGCCCCAGGTTCTGTAGCGGAAGCAAAACCCCAGACACCGCCGCGAAAGTCGGTCGTGTCTGTTTTGCATGTATGGTCACTGAATGGTGGGGAAAGACGTCCAGGTTAGCAACTTCAGATCTGAGGGCAGGGAAAGATCATCTCACCTAGGAACACAGTAAGCCACTGTCTCGCCCGAGGTCACAGGAGCGAAGCCCTCTTTTGTTCGCGTCTTGGTGACGCCGCAGCTTGGCCCGACAAAGAAGCCACTAGGACATATGGCGGGAGAGTAGAAACGTATGCCTTGGGCCGCGATGTTGTCGTTCCACGAGGGAGGCTCACAAGACGCGGGCCCGCCCGTCGGAAATGGCGGATATTGAGAAGGAGCTCGGGTCGTGGTCAGTAGCCAAGACTGTGAACATGAGTGAGTGAAGACGGAGGTCAGAGCCGCGATCGGAGCGGTCAGTGCATTGGCCATGTTGACGCTGTAGACAGGCAAGAGAGTAGCAAGTGTGAGTATCCATCCATGAAGACTGTCGCCCTTTTGTCTTGTGTTTTTGTGTCTCTCAACCACGATCAATCAGCCCCAAGATGAGCCGGGCACGACTGCACACCTAAGCAGGCGACGCAAGAGACGCAAGGGAGAGAGAGAGAGGATCCTCGCAATAAATAGAAGGGGACGGGAAACACGACTCTATCAAGGGATTGGTGCAGGGTAGTGCCAGATATATTTTAAGCTTCGTGCGAGAGAGGTGGACATGATTTTCCAGATTTTGGATCCTCACGGGAAGTTGCCGATCGGGCGGCAGAATCCTGGGGGAGAGAACCGGAGAGACCATGACAATTGTGATAGTGGTGACAGCGATACGATACCGATGCAACCTCTGATCAAGGCCGGATTCCTCTGAGCAGAAGCCTGAGTAGGATGCGGGAGATCAACCCATGTCGTTGATCATACTACCACATATAGGTAGGACACATGTGAAACCCTTTTCTTGGTGGATCCATGGATCCCCCCATGTTGAACCACCCCGAGCCCCTCGCCCGGCAACTGGTCCATTTCTGGTCCATCCAGTTCTGGTCCATCCAACTCTGGTCCAGTTCTGTTGCATCGTCGACATTCGACAGCCATCAAGGGAAAAAAGGTTAAAAGAAAATGCGGAAACAGGGAAACAGCGGCAACCTGAGACATGCTACCCTCTGACAAGTAGCCAGCTTCCATCCAGCCGGAGCCGTGCCCCCGTTTCGGTATGCAGCACGCAGTCCCGGCTTGTCAAACGTCTACCCGTCGCTCAGGACCAGAAAAAAGGGCGGGCCATGCATTGATGTCATTTGGGGCTGTGCAGCATCGAGAGAAGCACGTGTGGTCGTCAGGGGATTGATTCTCGTGCAGATGCTAATCCATCTGGTTTTCCAACCTCCAGGCTTCTGCTCCAGGTATCATGAGCAGGCTGAGCATGAACAACAACAATTGCTTCTGTCTCGGCTGCACATTCCCATCAATCTTTGTTTTCTTATCTGCCATGTGATGTTCTGTCACATTCCCATCGTGACCATCGGACGGGCCCTCCTCGATGACCGACCGCTGCTTCGTCCGATGTTTCTGTTACACTTCAGGAGAAGGAGGCGTTTCCAGGCTGCACTAGGAAGCGGCCACTATTGCCATTCACTCGGTATGATTGTGTGCGCTGTTTTATTCCCCCGGCCTGGCCCTTCCAAGACTGTTCACTGGTTGATCCGATCTAAGAGCTCTGCTCAAACGAGACCATGACCGGACGAGGATAGTTCCGATGCTTTAGGCACTTCCTGGCCCTCCTTTCAAGACAGGATAACTTGCAGCCATAAAAACAAGGCCGGTAGGCTACATGAGTGCCAGCGCATCCTCATCAGCGTCATAGAAGGAGAGGGCCAGGAACAAACAGAATAATACAGTTTGATAGCGGCCCGCTCACGTTGCTACTTGGTGGGGGTCAAACACCTTACTACCTAAAGTAGGTTACTTGATCTGATAACAAGGTCAACTGATAGACGACAGCGGCAAGCGGAAAGGGTTGGGTCTGTTTGGCATGTATGTTTGGTAAGGGGAGACCGAGTCAAGCCCCCCCCCTAATAGCCCGACAAGACCCCTGGGTTGATCTGCGGCGATCTGAGAATCTGTCGAGAGCTGCACCTCTGTGCATACTGCGCGAAGCATTTGATCATCTTCAAGGTTTATGACGTCGCTAACATAGGGTAGACTGTTAGAGCTTTCTCGAAGAGGTCATGGGCTCCACCGATGACCGAGCCGGCGCCGAGGACACCGCGCCGGGGAGTTTCCGGTAAACATACTACTATACACTAGTAAGCAATGCTTTTAGTGCTATCTTACGACGCCCCTGCTATTCTAGATACAGGCATTGTATCGTACAAGAAGTGAAAACGGCCTTGTCTGGACAAACTTTATTGCTCCTATACTGCTCCATAGCAAAATAAGGATAGTATAACTACCCGATTAACATTATGCAGCAGGGGCTCCATATTAAGAGGTATTGCACTGGTGTCTAAGACGTAACTATACACCTGCCTGAGTTGTACAGCGCCTAACACTCTCGCTGCACCCACATTAATAGTCCGTTGGAGACACATCTAGGCTATCACATCACCGTATATTTCGAGCTGCGAGACAAGGATATACCTACTAATATAGCCTCTGGTCAATACCCTAGCACTGATCATACCATAATGATATATAACATGCACTATTATCATATCACTAGAATCTGGTCTTGTCTCGGCAATCACATCGGCACATCGAATCCCCAGCAGACCTGTAATGCGGCCTTTCTCGTTGCTATAGTAGGCCACTATTGTCTCATTTGGCCCAATAACTGCCATTGCGGCTTCTAATACAGGATCATGTGACAATGATTAAGTGTATATTAGCTGTCGATGCGCTTGACAGAATTCTAAGCTCTTAAAGGCTCCCGGGGGGGGACTCTGAATCCACACAAGAACGAGGTATATAGCCTATAGTGTGACATGACGATATTTCCTAATATACATACTTAGGAAATAGTCTAACGTTTTGTCTATGTTCGGTTCGATATCGAATTTCGTAGCCTAGTAGGGATGGAGTTCCGCTGAAGTGAGCCAGATAGCAGCAATCTTTGTAGACTCACTGGCCTCGAGATACTTTCGGGAAGGGTGCACATAATACCTTAATATTAATGATTAACTAATAATTTTATATGTCCAGGAATTATAACTTATAATCACCCCTGGCTGGATGGCTCCATGAACAAAAGTAGACAGTCCATTCAGACCTCTTAAGAGACGAGTAATTTCATTTCCAATCGAGAAAAGCACGTGGTATATACTGCACAGCCCGCAAGACTGAAATATGAATCCATCTTTTGCTTCGTTTGCACTAATACATAAGTAAGCACTTAACTTATTCTGCCATGCTATCGCTCTTGGTGGTGTAGTTGATGTCTTCACCCCTACTGAAGTCGTAGTAAATAATGGCGGGCAGGAATAGAACAACCGCACACTTGTGGATATTCAAATCAACAGTGCAAGAAACGCAGCTGAATACTGGTTAACCATGGCAGGTTGTCTACCTCAACCACCATGGCCCCGAGCCTCCTCAGCACCCCCTCTTACCCTGAAACATCTTGGTCGGCTTCCAGCAGCGACGAGCCGTTCTTTTATCCGGGTACGTTGCTTTTGCGCTCCAGGGTTGCGACACCATCGTGTCTTGCACCCCGCCCACTTGCGGGCATGCACCTCCTGTGTTCACCGAGGAAAACGACGAAAGCCGCGGTCAATGTTTGCTCTCCGTTCGACGCCCGACCCCTAGTTGAGACAGGGCGAGGGACGTACCCGCCGCCCTATCTGGGCCACCCATCGCATCCATCTGATCAATGTGGCCTCTTGCGTCAAACCTCACGGGCTGTCTCCTCCCGAGGCCCGAGATATAGCAGCTTCTCACCCAAACCCCGCGCCAAGCTGTTTGTCGTCGTGGTCGATCCCAAGGCCCCACAGCGTGGACAGGATGAATGCGAGGCTGGTGCCGACGGCAATCTCCCGCTAACTGAGGGATACTAGACACCGACCGAGGGCGAGCCGGATGGCGGTATCATCTGTGATTAACAATGCTTGTCAGAGTCAAGGTGTTGTAGGTGCTTGGGCTGTTTGCGGATCACAGTTGGCACAGCGGATAAGTGTTAAGAGAACACAACGAACCAAGTGTAGCCCAGACCGGCCAGTTCAAGGGGCGCATGATTTGGCTTTGTCGTTGGGAGAAGATTTGATTGCTACGTTGGGTTGTGGGTTGTGGGCGTTGCTCAGGGAAAGCTTATTTTAGACTTCCCATCTGGAAGGCGTTTTTGTGCGATGCTGCATGCCCCTTTTCCCCTACTATTCTACAAGCCCCAGAGTACCGACAAGAGAAGGGAATGGTGGACTGATGACTCGATCTATGGTATCAGTAACAGATCTGACGAGGACGGGTAGGCCGGGCCGTTCATACTTAATTGGGCGTCAATCCTCGAGCCCAAATACTCTAAATAAGATGAAAAGCCACATCAATCAAATGCAACCTCGCCAACAACGATTCGATTCGGGCGTGGCACGACGTGGGGTTGGGATTGGCCCATAAGGCAGGATGAGAAGCAGCAATTTCTGCCCCTCTTCCTTTCTACCCCTCCATGCCAGCCCGCGACTGATTGATTCCGCGAGGCAATGCAGGTAGGATACAAGAATCCCATCTCGCCGAATGCCCTGTCCCAGCCTAGGCGATGTGCCCATAGCAAATGGCGCAAATGCCCCTCTCGGACTTCGGACCGAATGGGAGAACGGCTGAGGAAACAGGATATACGATCAGCCAGCTTCAATGTCGTCACAGACAGGTCTTCTTCCTACGAGTATTTCCCTGTGTCCCGATCAGAAGCGGGTTTCTCCCGGTCGCAAGACCAATGAACCAGACAGGCAGGCAGGGGCAGCTCTAGACTTTCTAGCAAAGTCTAGATCGTTCATTCCGTGGAGCATTTTCATGGAGAAGATCCATTTTTAACTTGGGAATTGGCCTCTCGCGTCAATAGCTTCGTTGCGCCGCGCTTGGCAACGGAACCTAGTACCTGTAGAGAGAGCATGAGGAGGAAAAGGGAGGTGGCTTGAAGGGGGAAGACGACCGAACCGAACGGACGATGGGCGATGAGTTCGGCGACGGGCACACATGGAGAATCCATCATATTTTAGGTAAGTGAGGATGGGGGAAAAGGGGAGCATGTCGACAATGGCCGAACCTTAAAAATCAATCATACAGTAGAAGAGACTGGGAACTGACGATTGTTTATTATGGTGTTGACCTCTCTAACTTCGCTCTCTGCTTCTCTCCTCTCTCCTCTGTCATTTCTCACCTCTCATTCGAAGTCCTCACACGACAAACGAACCAAGACCATTCGTTTCGGAATCCGGCCCAATTACTGACTTACTATTGTTTGTCTTTCCCACTTCTTCTGACAGCCGACTTTACGTCAATTGGAGTCGAGGTACGTGCGCCCTTCTATTTCCCTCGCCTCGTCGCGCACCCTTCTGCCCCGCCAGTTTCGTCATCGCCTGCCCAGAAGACCGAACCTGCCCTCCCTCTTATTCCCACACATATGTACTCGCACAAAACACACGGGCAATTGCGTGGGCGTGGAGCAAGATAGTGGAACAGAGGACTGGAACACGGGGCGAAGCAATCAGCGCTGTAATGCATGTAGTGCAAGTCGCATTTGCATACAATACGGGCATTTGCATTCGGCTGGATATGTACAAGTCACATTTCGGTTTGAACATGGACCAGGAACAACAGAGCATGCATCCATTCAAAGCGGTCCCAGTCAGCCAGCCAGAAGCCAGCCAGCCAGCCAGCCAGCCAGGGCGAGGAGGGAAAAGGGGAAGGAGGATTGGATATCTACCGATGTTGCGATTCTGTGATCCCCTTTTATCCCCCCCCCCCGCCTCCTACTAGTTCAGGAGCAAACCCTCCCCGTATCCAGCGAGCGTCAGAAGAGGGCGGGCGGAACTGAAAGGAAGCCCTGGAAGCGCGTCCAGCGACTGCCCCACCATAAACCCCGGTCAGCAAATGGCTTGAACCAGCTTCGAATCCTCATGTCCTTTCCACCAGAGTTGTTGTACATATGGACGAGCAGTGGAAAAGGCTAGGTAGTACGGATACTATTATTACTGCTACCTAGCTTACTCGACTACCTCTACTTCTTCCCTCCCCCTGATTTCTGCTCCTCTCAGCACCTCCCATCCATCCCCTTGGTTCGTGGAAACTCGCATCCGTCCGACCAAAACAACAAACCGTTGATCTTAAAGCGACAAGGGTGTCGAAGCCCAGGACAACTTGGCGCTGCCTCCTTACCGCCTCCCCTACAAGATCAAGAGGGCAACTTCACTTGTATTCCCACTCCCACTCACTGTTCGAGGTGAACTTATCTTGTTGTAATCTCGGACGTCGCGAGCGGCTGAGAGTTATTCTGCCTGCCAGCCCTCCTCCTTCTATCTGTTTTTGGCCTGCCTACCTGAATTGCAATCTGCGCCACTTGTTCCGCACCCCCACCATCGCATCACCATCATAACACATTCAGACCAGCCACAGCTAAACTGTCATGTCGGAACAGAACACAAAGCCCCTTAAGAAGGGCAGATTGGACGAGGTTGTTCAGACGGCGGATTTGGACTCTCCCCGCCCTGCGCTACTCAATCAAGCCGAATCAGACCTTCCTGCCCACGAGCGAGAGACCGTCACGAAAGTCCCCGTCACCCCTGGCATTCACCTGACTACCTATCAATCAGAAGGAGACGACAAAGAAAAAGACAGGTCTACTAGTCCGAGCTACTTTACCGCCGATCCGGCGAATCCCAAAACGGAAGGGAACGACGTCTTAACTCAGTTGCCGGGCACTACAGAGGGTGCTTCGGGGTCCTCTCCTACACAAGCTGCGAAGGGCGCAATGTCCGACCAAGATGTTCTGCGGCGCATGAGCCTAGCGTCCAAGGGACGCCGCGAATCCATCTCCCAGATCAAAGATGCAGTGCCCGAGTTGGCACTGACGGGGAACATCATCTCGGCTGCCTTCAATCTACCCTATGCGCTGAAATACCGCCAGTCTGGAGACTGGGAGCTGGGCTCGAGACGCGGCCAATCCGCGCTCTACGATGCTTTCTCGTACCTCTCGTCCGACGAGTCACCCTGGAACCACACAGTCGTGGCATGGACTGGTGAGATCGAGACGCCGTACAACCCCCTTTCGCCCCCGGCACTCCCCCAGAGGTCACCGCCAACATCCCTGGGCGCAATACGCTTTCGGCCCCGATCCCCATCGACACTTCAGTACCCTCTACACCACCGGTGCAAGATGGCACCTTCATACCTCGGGAGCACCAGCAGCATCTCGAGCAGCAGCTCGCACATGACAAGCGGATCAAGACGGTGCCGATATGGCTTGCCGACGACGACGAAATGTCCGACGAGGGTATCACGCTGAGAGACCAGAATCGATGGAGACGATATGCGGATCACGACCTTTACACCCTATTCCACTACAAGCAACATGAGCCCACCGATGGCAGATCCGAACGCGTCCAATGGGCCGACTACTACAGAATGAACCTCAAATTCGCCAACCAGATTATTGACATTTATAAGCCTGGCGATATTGTGGTCATCCACGACTTCTACCTCATGCTACTTCCCAGCATGTTGCGCCAGAGAGCCCCGAATATGTACATTTCCTTCTACCTACACTGCCCCTTCCCCAGCAGCGAGTTTTTGCGCTGTCTGCCACGGCGAAAGGAGGTTCTCGAGGGCGTCCTCGGCGCCAATCTGGTCGGATTCCAGTCATATAGCTACTCGCGCCACTTTGCTAGTTGCTGCACGCGCATTCTTGAATTCCCATCCGACTCCATAGGCGTGGACGCCTATGGTGCCCGGGTCGAAGTTGGCGTGTTTCCTATTGGCATCGATTACGCCAAGGTGGAGCAACTCGCTTGGAGTCCCTCGGTCACGAAGGCGTACGAGAGCCTCAAGATGATGTACAAAGGCAAGAAGATCATCGTGGGCCGTGATCGCTTAGATAGTGTCCGCGGCGTGGCTCAAAAGCTCATGGCGTTCGAGCGATTCCTCGAACTATACCCCGAGTGGTCGGAGAAGGTGGTCCTCATCCAGGTCACCTCGCCCACTAACATCGAGGAGGATTCCGAGAACAAGATTGCCAGCCGGGTCAATGAGTTGGTTATGAGGATCAATGGTAGCTTTGGAGGTCTCACATTCTCTCCTGTTCAACACTACCCGCAGTACTTGAGCCAGGACGAGTACTTTGCTCTTCTCAGGGCAGCCGACATCGGCCTGATCACTTCAGTCCGCGACGGCATGAACACGACGAGTCTGGAATATGTCGTGTGCCAACGCGATAACCATGGTCCATTGATCCTGTCCGAATTCAGTGGTACCGCTGGTTTCCTCCGGGATGCGATCCATATCAACCCCTGGGACCTCAGCGGCGTGGCCAAGCAAATCGACAATGCGCTCACCATGGGCGAGAAGGAGCGGGAGTCGATGCAAAAGCCTCTGTACAATCACGTGGCTCAGCAGAATGTTCAGAGTTGGATCACCAAGTTCCTGCGGAAACTGGTCAGCAATCTGGCCAGCAACAGCAGTGCCAGTGCTACGCCACTGCTTGACCGCACCGAGTTGTTGGCGCGATACCGCGCTGCCAAGAAGCGTCTTTTCATGTTCGACTATGACGGGACTCTCACGCCAATCGTCAGGGAGCCTAGTGCGGCAATTCCCTCGGAGCGCGTGATTCAGACCCTCCAGACGCTGGCTTCTGACCATCGCAACGACGTCTGGATCATATCGGGTCGCGACCAGGACTTCTTGCAGCAGCATCTTGGACACATCTCGGAGCTGGGATTCAGTGCTGAGCACGGGAGCTTTATTAGACATCCCGGCGAGACTACCTGGGAGAACCTAGCCGAGAAGTTCGACATGAGCTGGCAAGAAGAGGTCGTCGCGATCTTCCAGAAATACACGGATCGCGTGCATGGTAAGTACATTTACCCGATCTCTCTAGTTATCCAACTTGTGGTTTAGTCCAGCTACTAACAAACCCTGTAGGTTCTTTCATAGAGCGAAAGCGGTGCGCGTTGACTTGGCACTATCGGCAAGCAGATCCTGAGCAGGGCCTCCACGCTGCTCGTGAGTGCCAGAAGGAGCTAGAGAGCACCATTGGCAAGAAGTGGGATGTAGATGTCATGACGGGCAAGGCCAATCTCGAGGTTCGACCGACTTTCATCAACAAGGGGGAGATTGCCAAGCGGCTCGTGAACGACTACAACAAGGACCTCTCTCACGTCGACGATAAGACGGCAGCAGACCCATCCAAGCTCGAGTTCGTCCTCTGCATGGGCGATGATTTCACGGATGAAGACATGTTCAGAGCCTTGAGCGGACTTAGTGGTGACGCCCTTGAGCCGGAGAAGATCTTCACCGTCACTGTGGGGGCGAGTACCAAGGTCACGCTCGCACGCTGGCACGTGCTAGAGCCAATGGACGTGATCGAAGCTACAGGTCTCTTGGCAGGCGCTGGTAGCAGTGGGAGGAACGACGACAGCACGGTTCTCAGCTCGGTCAACCTTGCCGCCGTCGCGGGCCTGGAGGGGAAGGTCCCCGAAGCTTGAGATGTTTCCCGTATAGATCGTAGATGCTGTGGGAGGGCGGTTCATTGCAATCAGGAATTACTCGAGTTAAACTGGCGAGGCGCTGGGTTTTTGGAGGGAGCTTAGAGACGGACTGAAAACACACCTGACGATGCATCAAGATAGACACCACTGGGCGGATCCATCCGCCACACTTGTTGCGTCTATGTGTGGGTAATAGGGGTTGACAGCAGCAACTCGATGCGGGAACGCACCAATAAATGATAGAAATTAGACTTAAGACGGAAGAGAAAACAAGGCATTCCATCACAAAGATGACCACAAGCACTTACAGACCATGAAATGTCCCCTCGCTCTACTGCCCAATTGCTCTGGGAAATGCCAACTACCCATGAACAAGATCGAAAACCCTTGGATACTTAAGTTGAGTAGTTAACATTGAACTGAACCGCCAGGCTTGGGCCAATTGCAACATCTCTCATCGTTGCCACCCCCGTCCAATTCCGCCACGGCCCGCTGATAAGGCCCGTCCGGGAGCTCACTGGGCCGCCTCTTTGCCGCCTCGGTCCGACCCCGCCCCAGAGGAGCCGGCAGTTCCGCCCACCACCGCGACGGCACCACCACCGGGGTCTCGGCGGCCTCCCCTCTGTCACTCGGGCTGCAGAGCCTCCGCCTGCGCCGCCGCAGGACCACCAGCAGCGCCGCACCCAGGATCAGCGCCACGGCTCCCAGGCTCACCCCGACGCTCAAACCAACGGTCGCCGCGCTGCCGCTCTCCGCCGCCGCCGACGAGCTCCCTTGCTGCTGCTGCTGCTGCTGCCCTGGGTCCTGGGCCTGGCCTTCCCCGTCCTGACTGCTCGAGGGGGACGGTGACGATGGCAGTGTCGACGACCCCGTAGGAACCGCCGGCAGGTCTGGACTGGGGCTCCGGTCGGGGCCGGTGGCGGCCGTGCCCGCGCGGATATTCCAGCCCACCACCGCGATGGCGCCGACGAGCGAGTCCGCCGTCAGCGTGGTCGTCGCCCCGTGCCAGACCGAGGGGCTGCCGTACGTCGTCATGGCGTACGTCAGCACCGCGCCGCTCTCCACGGCCGATTGGCAGTCGCCTTTTATGGAGCCCGCGATGCCGTTTTCTAGGTGGTAGCCTCTGTTGAGGGGGTTGGGCACGGGTCAGTGAGCAGAACTCGGAGGGAGGAGGAAAATAAGCGACATACGACGGACAACACATGGCCACGGTACTCTGCGCGTCCTTCGGGGACGAGGCCAGCGTCGACCAGCCCTCGGGGCACGTCAGCGGGCCCAGGCTGGCGGCGGTGTGGCGGCCGTCGTCGTCGTTGAAGCCGAGGCGCGCCTGCTCCCACCACGTCGTCACGGCGCCGGGGGCGCACCGGCCCCCGCCCGCGGCGGTGTCGATGTCGAGGCCGTAGCCGGGGTCGTAGGCCACCAGGCTCGGCCCGTTCTGCCGGAACAGCGTCGAGCAGGTCGGCGCGGCCGTGAACGTGGTCGTGAGGGGCACGAAGACGGTCACCGTCCCGGCGTCGTCGGTGGCCGGTGGGTACGGCGTCGTCATGATATTCTAGCAGTGGTAGTGAGGAGGTAGGTGTTTGGTACATATGGGGGCATGCTAGTTAGATCAAGCGGCACCCCAGCGTCTCAGGAAGAGAAGGCCAAGTCAAGACAAGGCAAAAATGATAGCGACAAGAACCTATATCGGGTTGGTTGCAGGATATTATTCTATAAGGGGATGGCTGAGAGCAACTTTCAAAGCATCTGGATCAGTAAATCGACGAGAGGAGTCGAAAAAGGAGGGGGCACAACAACTGCCAAAGCCAATATAACCCTTTACGAGAACGGTTGTGTCTCTGCACCCGATACACTGTCTCTCACTCAACAGGGGGGCCCTAGACCAAACGAATGGCACCAGGTTAATGCGTTTGGCGCAACACCAAGGCTTCCGGATACCTTGGACAAAAAGGGGGCCATTGGAGCTCCACCACCAAGTAGAAACCACGCACCAGCCAGCCAGCTTCCCCTTACATAGACTCTCCGACAAATGCGAAGTGGTGATACTGGCTAATTGGACGAGGCCAGCTGTTGGTGGCGAGCCGCCCTGACAGATCAACCCTTCTCATACTATCCCCAGTATTTAGATCTCGAGATACCTCGCAACCGACCAAGCAAAATACTACCTTGGGATCGAGTATCTTCTAGTAAGCCGACATGTCTGATGAGGTTGGCATTGACAAGGGCTTGCTCTCATAACCCTGTCTTGTCCTCCGCTACGCCCACAAGCTACAGCTCATTCGAGGATCTCGTTTACGGGGCAGTGACCTTTAGTCTCCTTTCTTTTGGGAATTCTGGTATGGTTTGGCGATTTGCGAACTCGACCTCTTTCTCCTCATCCCGGCTGTTGTGATAGCTAACCAAAAGATACTGCTCGTATGCCTGAGCGAGCCTGATGCCGAGTTAATTGCAGTGTTTCGGGTGCCAGTAGTGGCTGGCTTTGATCTGCAGCTTGGCGAGTGTGTTGGTTGATGAGTATGTACATCGGCTTCCTGGTCGTTGTAAAGACACAGCCAATGAGAAGCTTTGCCGACCCGGGAAGTGGTTTTGCTATGCAGGGGGCCGTTGATTTCTAACCAACAAACTCACCACTGGCCAATCAGGGGCTGCATAGCCGCCACTTCTTAATATAAAAAGTCCCACCGCATACTGTTTGCTCGGTACGTCATGTAAGAGAGAGTAGCCCCCAGGCGTTGTATCCCACCACTATGGAGGCTTGGGCCCCCAGTCGCTGCATGAGTGTCTTGGGAAGCAAAAGTCCTTTAGATGGAGAGAGCGGCATTCTCGCGCTTCTCTCTCTCTCCCTTTCTCTCTTTCTCAAGCTTCTTAATGAGACTCAGATTGGTTTATGAAGAGAAGAGGCACAGGAGTCCGAGATGCCACAAACCAAAGAAGCCCGCCTCCGGAAACCCTCTCGTTCGCCAGGAACCCGAAATGGAACCAATGGTCAAGCCAAGGAGGCAACAGTAACACCCAAGGCCGGCAGGGTCCGACCAGTTGCTCCTATCTCCCGTTGGCGGCCGGTCCGCAAAGCCCTCAGCCTTCTAGGTTTCTTTGCTAGCTTGCTTTTCTATGCATTCCGCTGGACCAAGGACAATGCACTAGGTTTCTCACACTATAAGCCCTCTGCACTCGTCGACTGGGACTACCGGAGAGAAGCAGTCAAACAAGCTTTTGTTACAAGTTGGGAGGGATATGCCAAGGATGCTTGGGGTAAGAACAAAGCTTCTCTCTTTCCCTCTCTCTCGCGCCATTTCAGAATCCTGTCGTGCTCTTCAATCTGATATGGCTTCGTCCTGACCGCTTACGCACCACCAGGCAAAGATGTGTACAGACCGCGGTCTCATACGGGAGGCTACATGTCGCCCAAAGGGCTGGGTTGGATCATCATCGATAGCCTCGACAGCATGATGCTCATGAATCTGACGGAGCCCCTGGCCGAGGCGAGGAAGTGGCTCCATCGAGACCTGACCTGGGACCAGGACCAGGACGTCAACACCTTCGAGACGACCATCCGCATGATGGGCGGGCTCCTGTCTGCGCACTATCTCTCCACGCAGCTCCCAGACGTCGCCTCCAGGAGAGACGCGGTATACCTCGCCAAGGCGACCGACCTGGCTGACCGGCTGCTCGCGGGTTTCGAGTCGCGGTCGGGCATTCCGTACGCCAGCGTCAACATCGGCAGGAGGGCGGGCATACCGTCCCACGCCGACGGGGGCGCATCGTCGACCGCCGAGGCGGCCACCGTCCAGCTGGAGATGAAGTACCTCTCGCACCTGACGGGCAACGACGTCTACTGGCGCAAGGCGGAGAAGGTCCTCCAAGTGCTGGATGACCAGAAGATGGAAGGCGGCTTGCTTCCCATCTTTGTGCATGCCGAGTATGGGGTCTTCACCACGCGGGAGATACGACTTGGTAGCCGTGGAGACTCCTACTACGGTGAGTCCAATCTCAATATGACCTGGAGCTGGCCTATTCTTCTTCTTCTTCTTCTTCCCCTTCCCTCAAGCCCCTTTCTTAAGTAGACAAGACGAATTCTGACAGCAAGGGAAAATATAAAGAGTACCTACCCAAACAGTATCTCCAAACAGGAGAAGCTATCTACCGCGACATGTGGGACGAAGCTCTGGAAGGCATCAAGGCCCATCTGGTTACCGAGACGAAACACTCCAAACTCAAGTTCGTTGCGGAGCTGCCTTCGGGCGTGGGCGGTCCATTATCTCCCAAAATGGACCACCTGGTGTGTTTCCTTCCGGGGACCATAGCGCTAGGTGCCACCCAGGGCCGTACCGTGGCCGAGGCCCGGCAGGGACTCGACTGGACGGAGCACCACGAAGACGACATGAAGTTGGCGGCCGACTTGATGAAGACGTGCTGGGGGATGTACGCAGTGACCGAGACGGGACTCGCCCCAGAGATCGCCTGGTTCGAGACACCCAGCGATGGCCTGAAGCCTGTCCTGGGGCCCAGGAAGTCGCATCGGTCGAGCCACTGTGAGTTACCATTATTTACTGCTGACCTATCCCTGTCTCAATACTAGTATAGCTTTGGCTAGACAAATACTAACAAAAGCTGTAAAATAAACAGCATTGCGTGACTGGAGGAAAGATTTCATCATCAAACCCCTGGACGCTCACAACCTTCAACGGCCGGAGACAGTCGAGAGCTTATTTATGATGTACCGTATCACGGGCGACAACATGTACCGAGAATGGGGCTGGAAGATCTTCCAGGCATTCCAGAAGCATACGCGGACACCGGCTGGGGACAGCTACACCAGCTTGGATGACGTCCGCACGGTGCCTCCAACGACAAGGGATAACATGGAGAGCTTCTGGCTGGTAAGTAAGAAAGACGTAGAAGAAGAAAAAAGCAGAAACGACAATTCCCTTTCCCCCGGCTCCTTGCATGTGTACCCAACTGCGGTGTAGGGAACTCAGACCGGGGATGATAGGATGGATCACGTAATTGCTGACACACGGCGCTTATTGTATGTAGGCCGAGACACTGAAGTACCTTTATCTGCTGTTTTCCCCCAAGGACTACATGCCGCTCACCCAGGTGGTCTTTAATACCGAGGCTCACCCACTTCCTCGATTCACACCGCAAGGCAATCTCGGGACCGGCTGGGCAAGAGTGCCACGCGGATGAATATGAGCGTTAGCAGGCAGGGGTTGGGTAGGCAGGAAAAGAAAATCCCTATAGGATAGCTACATATACCATATTTCCTATACTGGAATAGTTGGAAGCGAGCAGTCAATGATATCAGCTGCTCACAGAACAACGATACATGAGGACTTACTGGTTTCCCCATGTTGTTCCCCTTATTTTCGAGGGCACTGAGTATATCATACATATTCTGTTTTAACTATAGTTATTAATTTAGGGGTACCCTGTTCATTATCAGAAACATTGGCACTGAATCAAAGTAAAGAAAGTGCATGCAGGATTTATGTCTAAGCGGAATCAAACTGTATCAGCCAATGCATCATCAATTTGCAGCGTAGGAGGCATAAGTGGGATTGAGAAGCTATCATATTCCAAGTCCTTGAACTCGCCCTATCTCGAGTAGGCCAGCCCCGATTCAGGTGCAGAAGAAGTGCCACTGCTGGTATACTTTTCTGGATTTTGTCGTTCCCCTGCACACCCTTTCCAGGGGTCTTAGACAAGTCGCAATAGAGGTTCGATTTGGAACGGAACGATTTCCATGTCCCTATAAACCCAACTATACCCCGAAAACGTGGTACCTACGAACCGTACTAGAATCAGGTAGGGCTTTACCGTGGGGGCTGTGTCTTGGGGGGGGAATTACCTGGAGGTGTTTGCCAGAAGCAGTGGGCTATCCAAGGTAGGCGGTAAGGATGATGATGAAAGGTTCCTAGTCAGGTAGAGATCGCTACCGCTGCACCCAAGACGTGCTAGTATGTGGGCTTTGGCCTTGGACGTCAGCCGTAAGCGTCTATACCAGGGCAATTCCAAGCTCATGCACATCATAGACCACACCATGTTGCCTCGTAATACATGACCAGATCGCAGCCATGTCCGCGCCCAAGCTTCACCCTCGGGACCCCCCTCCCCTTCTGCTTCAACAGCAACATGGGGGTCACCCAGGAGTGGGTGCAAACTCTTGCAGCTACTTCTCACGCCGGCGGTGAGGCTTCCAGACCCTGGTCCCCTTGTCAGCGACCTGACGAATAGACCACATGGGAAAAGGCGTGTGCAGCAGCAGCAGCCTGACTGCAGGATAGAAAAATCCACACACACACTGGCACTGACACGCATCTCACCGAAATTTGCCAAGGCAGCCAAGGTCCCCAGCCCTATGCAAGCTGGCAAGACCACCGACCTATAGAAAGGCCGTGGTAGACAGGGGACCGGGGTTGATGGAACAAGGCATGCATAGGCTCTCTCGGCTTCGCCGTTGCTGCGGGGCCATCTGGATTCAGGCAGCAGCCACGTGGCGAGCAGGGATCTGGCTGGAATAATTCCGCTCACTTATAGTAGATAGGGGGATTGCGCAACAACCGCGCATCTCTGGACACAGCCGCCAAGGTTTTGATGAGAAAGAGAGAGACATACTCTGCGTTGGTATACTATGAACTGAGCGGTGTGAAGAAGCAAATGACTTGCGATTTATTTATTTCCCAGTCCTAAACCAGAATCACATATCCTCTGTTTCGTGATCAGTTGTTAGTGCTGACAGCTGTTGCCCATGGTCTAATTCGCCCAATTCGAACTTGATTGTATTTTTTATTTTTTATGCACTCTACTCCAAGACATACCAGCTCTGGATTTCCCACCCTCCGCCCTGCCCCCTCCAAAAACAACCCTTTTGGGCATATCTTGATCAGCTAGCTGGCTGTGCTGTTGTGTGGGTGCGATGCGTCATCTGAGCCGGCTCTGTCTGACTTTGTCTCCAGTTGGCTGAGCATCCGCTCCATGTCGGCTTCGAGACGGCTCTTGTGTTCCATTACTTGCTTCTCGGCATAAACCTTGGCCGCCGTGCTTGCTTGTTGTTGTTGTTGTTGTTGTTGATGTTGAAGACGTTCCACCACGTGACGGCTGGGCAGGAGATTCTCAAGCGCCGCTTCGAGTCTGTGATGGCGCATACGTTGCTTCTCATCGGGGCTCTCCTTCAGGATCTCTGTGCTACAAGGAGTTGTGAGGCTGTGTCTTTTGTGCTTTTGCAATGCGGCTGTATTTGTAGTGAATGGGGGCTGTCTCTTTTCTCTTACGTTCTGCAGGTAGATGAGCAGGTGCCACAAGCGACTTCCAGTGAAGAAGACGATCTGGTCATGCTGGATTAGACTCCTGTCTGAATCATAAAAATATTGTCTAGTGAGAAGGGGGTGTGTAATGCAGAAGATTTCTTTGTTACCTGCGTTGGAGGTATTTCACCCGGCTAAGGACTGCACAGTATATCATACATGAGAATCTAGAAGGTATTTGTATTGCCATAGTAGAGTCCGACTATCTGAGATGTAGATGTTAACAGGTCCTGGGGGTCGTATAGGCAGCACCAGAGCCTTGTTTCTACAGTTTGAGGTTTCCCCGTCATGAAACAACTACGGTTCGCTACTTCGCCCTTCAGGAGCTGTAGAGATCAACATGGGTTGGCAAATCATGCAGTATGAATGGATACTACAAGTAATTATCCCAAGCAGCAAATGGGAAGCAGTCCGCGACTGGATGGACCAGGGGTTCCTGCTTTGTATCCACTTCAGCTGCAGCTCATATACAAGGTATGCATCTGAGTATGTTAGACTGCTAGGCACCAAAGATAAGCAGCCGTCGATCCGATGTACTGTAGATGCGGTGAATGACTCTGTGTCTATGTATTTCCATGTTTAACTATACTAGGAAGTATGGTGAGGTTGACATCTTACAGGAGTATATGTTTCACAGCCCGTTGGATAGCTACTTGTGTATTCTCCTCTTCCACGCTCTTCTATACCCCTGTACCATGCCCCTTGCTGTACTCACGTACATTGCCCACTCCTCCCAAGCGACTCAGGAATGGGACAGGAATGACACCATCCCACTCGCCGGTGGATTCGAAAGTCCTATACTCCTCCCAGGCCACCATCAAGGCATCCCTCAAATCTTACTTGGCTCTCGGGGTCACCGAAGGCCTACCCTGGACACGAGTTGAGATCGTCAGACTTCGTCTCCTGGCACTTGCATTCTTCGAATCGGAGCCGACCAAGTTGGCAGACGAGATGAACGCAGGTACACGAGGGACACCAATGACAGACACTATTGCTTACAGCGTCTCGGAGATTATGCAGGGACTATATATAAGCTTGCATGCCGACTTCCGCTTTTACTTGCACCATCTGTTGAGCCTCTACGTTGATGGTTTAGCGTTAACGGTCCGACTTGGCGTTGTTGCTGTGACACTCCAATCCTTCGCGGCTGACCAATCATGAAAAGGGCGTACTAGCATCGTAGATGGCGCAGAGTAGTAGTGTGTGTATAGTCTTGATTGTTCATTATGTATCTCTTGCTAGGAGACCGGAAATAGCCTATGCACTCGGGTGTCGATAGCCTGGGTATCTGTCCCGGCCATATGCCCACATGAGGTTCTACCTCATGATCCCGATTCCCAAGTTGTAGTGCAGTTAGAGGCCCCTGCCTTCGCCCTCCATGAGCGCATCGATCCGTAGGGGCCCCAACAAGTCTCGCCAGTCCATGAAATCCTTTGCGCCGATCCGATCGTTAAGTCCAATTCGGAATGATGTCCTATCCTCCCGCGATGCTCCCATAATTTCGTAATGCGATGTGAAACCAAATCATACGCGCTGTAGGCAACTTTCTACAAGGCCAATGCAGCGACGGCGGCAGCGCCCATGAAGCCAAAGCCCATCTCGGGTCGGATCGCAGCGTTGTTCGATTCAGTTGGAGTTGCGGCGCCAGCGGCCGAGGTTACAGCGGCCGAGGCTTCGGCAATTTCGGACGGAGAAGGGTTGTCGGCGACTTCCTGGCAGATTTCCGGCGCCAGAGTTTGGATCTCTGGATAACATCTCAAGTCAGTAAGGCGATGATGGATGAATGGGTGTTGGTTTCCAGGTTGCAAAATACGCACTGTTCAATTCATCACTTGAGCAGCCGCTGCTCAAGGCCAGACAGACGCCGACATTATTGATAAATTGCTGGCGTTTTGATCCACAGACGCAGCTGAAATCGCCCGTCGCGCAACCGACTTCGGTGGACTGGTCCCGGTAGCATTCCAAGGCACACTTCGGTAGCTGGGCTACTGTCGAGGCCAAGTCGGTCGAGTTGGACTGAGCAGCGGCAGCTGCAGCGAACAGCGACAAGACGAGATGTGTGATCTGCATGACGTCGGATGGTTTTGGTGGGTTTGAAAGGTCTCGGATCGAATGGAGCAGCCAGCCGCGAGTGTAGGTTTGTATCAGCGAAGAAGCAAGTAGAGAGAAAGATGAAGTTCAATGTCCAAGTATGTAAGTAAGTAAGTAATTACGGTTAATAGGCAGGTTAAAGAGGAAAGAAAAAGGCCAGGATTCTGGACAGGAAAGAAGGGCGCTGGCTGGTCCCATGTTGGGACTCCGCCGCATCTTGGGCTTGTATCCGTAAGTACTTCTTAACATGGGTCAGTCAGAGATGGGAAAGGAGATCGATCTTCCCTGGGCTGCCCAGCCCTGCCCTGCCCTGCCCATTCAATTCCTTGGATGAACGCTGAACGCTATGGGTTTGGCTGTGACTTCTGCCCAGACTTCCTCTCTGACTGCCGCGCGTAATACTGGGCTGTGCTCTCTCCGCTTTTATCCTCTCGTGTTTGGGTGAGGGATTGGCAGGTCTGACGTATGCTGTCTCGCCCCGGGAACTTCGTATTTGAAACGGGGGACGATACAACCCCAAAGAAAGCATGGTTGATCCGTGCCATTTTAAGCTTAACGGGAAGGGCCAACCTCATCCTTTCTCTTCTTGATCAAACAAAGAACAGAGAACAAAGCCGGGTGGCAAGGTGGTGGCTGCGTTGCTCAAGTCCGACCGACGATACAGTCAGCAAGCACGATGCAACAAGCAGCATGCAACAAGCAACAAGGAACAGCCCCTGCGTAGTAGTAAGTAAGTACTACGCAACGAACGGCCTGGCCTTTGGGAAAGTCAAACCTGATCGTCGGGATCATCTTTCGTCCCATTTTCAACTTACAAATCGGACCGAGTGCTGGGTTACCTGGTCATCCATTCCTTGGCCAACTTAATTCCATATTGGCTTCTTGGGCTCGCTTGTGTCCTTCTATTTGTAAGTAGGTAAAGTACTTGTACTTATGTGCCCCGCCCGCCACGCGACTTTCCGTTTCAACGTCTTGTAGCTTCGCTTGCCGTTCCTACACGAGTTCACCAAAAATGCCGGATTCTTTAACATAGGGCAAGATAAAGGCATATAGTTCAATTTGGTTTCTGGTATTGCGTGTTTTGGTGGTGCTCTAAGCTATCCATAGTTGCAGCTCCTGGTGTACAGACATTGAGTCTACAAGTACAGGACTGAACCAATCCGCCCCTTGGCTAAACACCCCATATATGATGATACATTGTACAGGTAACGAACGCGACGGAGCATGCCAAAAAAAAAAAAAAAGGCAGTGACCCTAAGGGCTGGGGGAGGCCAGCTGGAAATGAACGAAGAAAAATGAAAACAATATCCTGATACATGAGGAACATCCAAAACGCCTCGCTGGAGACGGGCTCCCAGAAGTCATTCGCAAGCCCGCATCCTACTCGTCACTTTGTTCCTCTGGCTCCTCTTGGACCGGTTGGGTCTGGTGGGCAGTCAGTTGGAATCATTCTTATGGAAGCCGCGACAAGGTTGGGCACATACCACGAGCGGGGGGGACCGCGTTACAGACACAGTGCTGGTGCTCATGGTCGTCTTGGGATACTTGGGCGACTGGTTGCCATGTTTAGGCCGGTGGTGGAAGCCGCCTGTGCCTGTGGGGCGTGGAGGGTAAGTCTGGATGGACATCTTGCCGGTGCCATGGCCTTTCCCAGCATGCGGCCATTGGCCCTGGTGGTGTTTATGCTCGGAGCCCCAGCTTTCTCCATCGCCCTGGTTAGGGTCGGCAGGGTTCGCAACGACGCCGCCGTGGCCGGGCTCCATGCCATATCCACCGTAGCCTTTGCCTGGCTTTGTCGGACGTGGGTGGTGGTGGCCTGTCCCAAGGCTTGTCAGTCTGTGTCTTGTCGCAGAGATTTCGTGCAGGCGCGAGGAATGCTGCCTTGACGGTGACGGAGAAGCTGCGACATTCTCATCACACGGGCGAGGCAGAAGGGGGGCCCCAAGCAGGATCAAAGAAGAAGTGAAACTCACCTGTTCCAGTAGGGTGGTGATGGCTGACTGCCGTTCCTGTTCCCCTATGGTGAGACTTGGGGGAGTGATGAGGCGCGGGCACTCCTGGCCGGGCTAGTTATCATCAGCAGGCGCCTCTTGAGGTTGGGGTCTAGTCAGGTCTTGGAACTAACAGCCAAAGGTGTCCCGGAGGTTGTAAGGCAGGTCAGCTTGTGCGTAGGCCACCAAAAATGGAACGATGATTCCAGTGAACTTCATTTTGGAAAGTGGAAATGTGCAGGGACGAAGGAAAAAAAAGGAATAAAGAGTCTGTACAAAAGCTGGTAGGCGGGTCGGGATCTTCGGCTTCTTCCCTTTTCTCTATGATCGTGTTTATCTGCTGGAAAGAAGAGAGTAGATGCGTGCTCGAGGCTGGTCATATATATACTCCTGGCAGTTTCTCCAACAGCCGCGCGTCTTGGGCGCTGGTAGTATGTATTCTAGCCTCCCGTGGCTTCCCACCATCACCGCGCCCGGTTCAGTAAGCAAACGCATTGCAGATCGCATGCGGCCGCTAGTTTGACAAGGAGACGTCACTCTTCGGTGCACAACTTACTAGGCGAGTAGAAGCCACAGGAGCCAGCGGTTTGAGCTTCATTGCCCAGCAGCAGTAGGTTAATCCAGTCAGCAAAGGGCCGGCACGACTCAGGGGGGGCTCTAGATCGAGCCCGTTTTTGTTGCTAATCTTGGCGGCATCTCACGATTAACCCGGTCATGATAACGACATTCTGCATATTCGGTTCAGGGGTTCGAATCCCCAATTCGTTGTTGGATGGTGTGCGGCGTGCGGGACCTGGCCGTTCCTCCGTGCGGATAAACTGTATATAGTATTTCAAGGCCGAAAATGGATTCCACTAATGATGTAAGCTGACGGTAAGAAGTAAGTAAAGAAACAAATTCAGGAGAAAGGCATTCCGGATGAAACAAACGGCCAAGGACCCAGCCCCGAGACATCATGTCGAGTTTGTACACATCTATCTTCGGGCATATCGGCTACTTCTCCACGCAGGGCCGCGTAGCAGGATGATGCCCAGAACGCGTCCTTTTCCGCGGGGGCAGAAGTAGCCACGGCACTATCTGACCAGATGCGCCAGACCAGTACAAGCGGCTCTCATTCGGCTGAAACACATTCGGACCCCACGAGGCGCATCTGGACCAACTGCTGTTGGTCTGACTCCAGCCGCTTAGCCCCAGCTTACTGGGCTGAATACTGAATGCGCAGCCTTCCGTCGCCAGTCGTCCAAATCAGTCAATCCTGCAATCGCAATTGAAGAGGATTGGCTATGTCGTCAATCGTGGACAGGGCCATGACGAATGTTGCCTTGGATTCGGGATATCGGAGATAAAGAATCATTTAGGTTAGGTTAGGTTAGGTTAGGTTAAAAATGCCATCCCTGGCCATCCCATCCCATCCCATCCCACGATCGCTGTTATGGATTAGACCCCCCGCTGCTAAGAATAGAGAATCGGTTGATCCACTGTCCACTGATGACTAACTAACGTCTTGTTCAACCAGCTCTACTTGACACGTTTTCGACTACATGTCTCACAATTACTTCTCCTGTCCCCCATTCATAGATTGCTTACGCCGATCATTGCTTGATTGCCCTTTTCCTTTTCCCTTGGAGGATTCCTCCGAAGGATCATGGAGGATCCGCCAGGTGGTTTATATGGTCTGCAAGTCTGCTCTTCAGCCCCCCTTTGCTTTTCTTCCGACCAAGCTCACTCTCTAGATTGTAAATCCTTGCCTCGGATCAGATAGCATACAGGGTAGGCATGCAAACATCATGTCGTCATTCTTTACTCAGACAACCAGCGGCATCCGTACAGAAATGTACCGGGTTCCTAAGCCACCCGGCCAGGAACACGATCCTACCCAATTCTTTAGTAAGCCCCAATCGACACTTGGGTCGAGAATGTTTTTATCTCTCCGGGGCACCAAAGACTGGGCGGCGCAGATGAAGCATGAGAGCGGCGTTACGCGATCGACTGATACGTGATGCTGTGGACTCCTGGCTTGCCTGACGTTAGGAGTCAGATGACGAAAACACTTTCCAAATATACAAGACGTGCCAGTATGATGATGCTCATATAAGCCAGGCTGATCTGTAGCTCACTCGGCTCCGGATCGAGAAGGAGGATGTTAATATATCCAGGCTAACAAGCTGAGACACAGCTATTCCCTCCATCCTCTGAGACCAGTCACTTAAGAGAGGAACTTCTTTCTTTGTTTCTTTCCTCCATGATACGGGCCTGATATCGATATTTCTCCGGGCGCCTGGCATTTATCGGCAAAGTATTCCGTGGAAGGCCAAACGACGGCAATCAAGTGTAGCTGCCATCTCTTTAATCAGTCTACATGCAGGGTTTCGAGATTCCAACGAGTCGATGGTGAGAAACGGTCAAGTCCCTTCTCAATCACAAGACCCCTTACTCTCTCCTCTCTCTATACAACAACGAGGCAATCTATACGATAGGACCTATCAAAGGACCCAAACCGATGTGTCCAATCAGGCTGAAAACTGCAGAACCCAGAGGTGCAAACGAGAGGGCAGCTACTATGCAACGCCGGAACCATATTTGGACGTACAGCAGAACCATGCCATACACACCATGCACAAACAGCTTATGTTTGAGAGAAGCACAGTCCCTTCCGGTACAGAACCTTACCCTGCATCTGAGGCGTTCAAAGGGAATAGTATTCCCAAATTTAGTTTTTCTCTTTCTTTTCTCGAATTGCGTAATATCCAGGACACAAGATGACCGACCACCTGGTCGAGAGAGCACGCCACAGCTAACTCTTTGAGATAATAGTCCCCCCTCTGCAGGCTTTTCAGGTTGGCTTGCTTGCTTTCTCTCTCATCTCGACCCACGTACATCTTCAGCATCAAGATGCAGCAATCCTAGGTCCATTATCGAGTCACCTAACTCCGGAAAGTGCAATTTAAGGTTATGCCACCAATCGAGGCAGGTTCTAGTTGCATGTGCCTTTCAGCTTCGGTGCAACGCCAAGTCAGCCCAGCAGAAACGAAAGACTCACAACGAGCAGGTACCCCGAATATGACAAACTCCAAAAACAAGGCATCATGCTCAGTGCAACCGGAATATCGACGGCATTGTCTTTTAGATGGGCACAGCCTCTTGACCTACCTAGCTACCAGCAGACTCGCACTGCGTACAACTCAGTTTCTTGGGGACACCCTAACCCCCAAGGAGGAAAGCGCAATATACGAGTGCAAGCCAAGCGGGATCGGCCCGGTTCCTCTGGGGATGAGATACTGACCACATGGGCTCGGGGCAGACTCGAATCAGATCGGCCTTCGCAATAAGTTGGACGGGCCGCATTGGGTTCTTAGAGACATGAACTCTCTTGGAGTGAAACCGCAGCTCGAGACAAGACATGCTACTACTCTATCATGGACAACGAGTGATTCTGTGGGGGGTGAGGATGTTTGGGCGTGACAGAAGATGTGGCTCGGATCTGGCAGTCTGGCCCGCATCAGGAAATGCATGGGTGCTGTCTTGGATGAATAAATTCCAGGTTGAGTTTATGTGTGCGACCATTTCGATCGAACAATGCGGCTCCCTGGTTGCATGGGCTGGCTGGATGTAGACAGGAGGTGAGAGGTTCTTTTCTCTTGGTCTAATGCGTCATTGTGTCACAATCTCGAAGCAAATGACGGGGATGTGGGACCGTCACATCATAGAGATTCACTCACGAACCTACTTACTTGTTACAGAGCTTGTTACTTACATACTGTACATGTAGATTCCCTCCATTGGGCCTTGATCAATGGTTCATCAACTCTCTAATCAACCCGGTGTTTGTAGCATTCCCCAGCAATGTTCAGTCAACGGATTGGGTGATGTTTCCTACCCTTATTAGTACTGCCTTAGGCTTTGTTGGGGGACGGACATGGGGGTTGGTTAGTCGCTGGGTACCCCGCAAAAAGTGTCCAATTCGGTTTCCTGGGGCCTTTGTCCACAAGCGTGACATCATTTGAGCATCATTGCTGATCAACGTAGCCGATGTGTTCATAAGTATATGAGCTTGCTCGTCTCTGCCTGCCTGCATTTCCTCCTGTTGATGCTGCTCAATTCCTAACATCAAAGAAACTTAAGTTTAAAAACACTTACTTTCGCACCATCCCAAGTCGTTACAGCCCGAACCCATCCTCCATCATCACTCAACATGTCGTTCCTCACTGAAGCCACTACCCGCCGCATGGCTCTGGCCTCGCGGACTCTCATGACGCAGGCTCCTCGTCCCTTCAGCACAGCCTTCCCCCTGCAAAAGAACGCGGCCGACGCCGCCAAGGATACCCTCAAACAAGCCGACCGCAAAGTCTCGGACAAGCTAGTTGATGGCATCAACGCTGCCAGTACGTGTATCTAAATGGGCACCCGGCCTCCCTTACCTCATTCTATCGCTTTGGTGTATCGACTGCTAACTCTTGTGTCTTTCTTCTCTTCTCACAGCGGGCGCCGCCCAGAAAGTCACCCATTCAAACGTCGGCGGCAAGGTCCAGGGTACCGCCGAGGAGATTCGAGGCAAGGCCGCTGGCAAGACGGAGGAACTCAAGGGCGAGGCCAAGGGCGCTGCACAAGAAGCCGCAGGTACGTGATGGCACACCCATCCACACTCGCACGTGTTTACAATACTAATCCGGGCTCGTTTTCCAGGCAAGGCTAAGGGTGCTGCCAAACAGCTGTAAAATGATGGTCGAGTAAACAGGATGAGATGCACCGGGAGGAGGTTAATGACTTGAATGAGCATGCGCACCACCAGTTCCCCAAAACTAGGCTGGCTGTAAGATTAGATACCTTTTCTCCTGCATTGGTCCACGGAGTTCGTCAATGAGAATTTTCACATGTTACGACTGAAAAGTCTGAGCTCAATTCGATATTGAGCCTGTCTCCAAGGCCCCAATGGATTGCCAGAAAAGTAGCCAAGTGCCACAAGGCTCGATGTACGAGATTCAAGACACGGCGCCGGCATGTCTGCGGCAGCGCGACTACCAAGTGGGAGGCCGATGCCGTCGTCGATGCTAGAGCATGGAAGCATCGTATTGCTCACACAAACTCAGACGGTGGACTCGTGATTTTGATGCTGATTCACCTCCCATGCGACGGTGTTCATCGAAATGTACCACCGTGCATTAAACCTCGCCAGCCCTGCAGCCAGAGAAGGCGAGCCGCGGTGCAGTTGTTCCATGCGACGGCAGGAAACAGCGTGGGTATGGGGAGAGGTAGGTAGGTATGTGTATCTTTATTTAGAAAATCGGGTGGTCCTCAAGGACGTTGGGTTTTCTGCAGCCGTCCGCTGATGACACTGTAGTTCGAACATGTGGTAGATAGAAGGCCTGGATCTCATGGGTTGGGTACCTTTATTCATTCGTTGGCTGCTCACGCTTCCGTGTGGCAGAAACAACATCCCCCCCCATTAGTGATGGTTACTAGGCGCAAAGGTTGACGTGTAACAACTACCACCCCCCAACCAATTCCATGTCTTAGACAGACACGCGGGCAGGCAGGATGCCATCGTCGCCAAGTCGTCCCCAGAGGAGGCCCAACAAGCCCCTCGTAAAGGAAAGCGGCATGCGGTAGGCGCCAGGCCACGACCGATGGAGGGAGGTAAATCGCCCCTCCCCTCTTTCTGTGTGCTGGCTGCATGCGGCCGTCTGCCTCCCTCGCAGTTCTACACACACCCCCTCCTCCCTTCATCGAGACTTTGCGCAAGTTGTCTCCAGTCAACGTAACTGCAGCCGCATGGTTCCTTGAAGCGCGACCCGGGACGCTAGGCTGGCCAGATCAGGTAGACAGATACCTTCAGGAGGCGGCTACATATGTGAAGAGCGGAACTGCTTTTCCCCAAAGAGGGGATGCATGCTGCTCGATGGCCTTCTTCCCCTCCTTCTGGACCCTCCCATGTGGTCGGCTCAGGCGACGACAGACGTATGTATGTAGTCGGATCGTTGAGGGGGAGGGGGCAGGACATATGCCATGAGGCCTGTACATGATGAGCGAAGTCGCCCATGGTGCTTGCTCGTTCTGCAACCTGCTGTTACAACCTGGCGGAGGAAAGCATATCTTAAGTACTTAGTTAATATGGTTCGCGTTCGGATTCAGCCGGGGCAGGCGTGTGTCGCCGGTCTCTGGCGTGGAAAGCCTCCCGGTATCTCCGGGTCTGGCAGGCCGTGTTCGAGCCCCCTCTTGTGAGATTCCGCATACACGGACTGACTGAGTGATCGGCCTATGAATCCTATTCTTCTCACCCACCCGGAGAATCGCCCACTTCCGTATTTGCCACCTCTCTTTTATGCAGCATCGTGGTCCCACAGTCGGGGCGCCGATAGTAGTGGCAAGTCTACTATTTCATCTGGACGAGCAGTTCAGGGGCCACAACTAGGGACCTTCCCTCAATGGCAGTGGATGAAGGAAGACAGCGGCTATACCTGGGACCCTTGGCGCCACTCAAAGGTCCACGAGATTGCTCATATGTCATGTCCCATCCGATGCGTACTTTAGCTATGGACTTAGCCAGTTGCTCGTCAGTTTGAGGTTTGACTCGTGTTGCTTTCGTCGCCCAGGTGCCGACTATCTCCGATCGTCCTCTTTCCACTCACGTGGCACTGTGACTGTCACGACGATACTGATTTTCATGAGGCTACCTACGCAGCAGCTTCTTCGGAGTACACTTGATCGATACAAAAATGGGTCTTCATGCGTTTGGTTCTTTGCCAAGCCGGTATTCAGAAATAGCCGCACGTGAAGCCGCGCAAAGGAGGTTGATCACGTAGACAGATAGGCTTCTGTTCTCAAACACCCCACGATCCCGACGACGCCAATGATGCCGGAACAACCGAGTCACATTGTATGTAATAAGTATGTATTGTAAACAGATGTGTTTAGTATTTGAGACGAGCATGACCGGGTCTGTCTTGGTGGTGGGGTTGGTGAGGTCGAGGTCGAGGTTGAGGTTGAAATTGAAGTTGAGTCGTGGCGGGGGTGGTGGTGGTGGTGGGGTGTGCATCTCGGGATCTGGCACAACCCGGCTTGGCCTCTTCTTCCTTGGGTTTCGTCCATTACCCCCCCCGGATTATTCGACACTCCTCTACTTGATACTGCGCCCCTCCCCCCTCCTGAGCGCGTGTCGCTGACGACGAGAGATGCCAAGGTCGTCGTAATAGTGCTTATATCTGAAGCTTATTCCCACCAGTCTTAGGTCAGCAGGGGCCAAGAACCGAGAAACCCGGACCATACGAGCGAGCCCCAGCTGAGACACGACAGGACGGGCCAGAATGAACGGTTAGAGTTTATTTAAGCTCTCGCAAGGCTGCAAATAAGACGTACATACGTAGCAAGCTGATCAGTAACCAAGTAAGCTTTCAGCCAAGCGATGGGGCTTCACGACCACCCACACCTTTTGGACCTACACCAATAAGTGATGAAGCTATTACTATCTCGCCTGATGAGGATCTGCTGTCATCACTCGACTGCCGCAGCACTTTCGCCGTTGAAACTTCAGCTGACTAGCATAGCCACAGACAGGGCCATTTCCCCGTCACGTTTCAGAACATGCCCATTCAATCTTGAATCAGATCAGCCTCGCCTACTCCAAAAAAAAGTCATGAATCCAAAGTTAGGATGCCCCTACTGAGAATTGCCTAGCGCAGAGTGAAGATTATCAGAAGACTTTCACCCCATTGATCCTTGTCCTTGGTCCTTGCTGTTGAAACTCTGGAACCATCTAGATGCCCAGGCATGCCACAGGGCTTCGCTCACATGCATCTTCAGATGTTCGAAAACAATTGGCTTGGTATGTAATTAATCATGTATGTACCTACTTTATTCTAAAAAAGAAAAAGGAGCAGAATGCGTGCCCAGTGTGCCACCCCGTTTCCATGTAGCGCCAGGCGAAACCATATGTATGGGCAGTGACGTTTGCCTTTGTACCGTGAAGTGTCTCTCTCCGCAATGGGTATCAACGGTCATGTAATAAACAACTTCCCCCCTCGTTCTGTGCAAGCGGAATCTTATGTGCGGACCATTACTGGTGAGGTCAATTGACCACCCTGTATCTCTTCCATGTACTCCTTAACCATGCATTGCAAGTGCCCAAAACCCAGTGGGCATGATATATCCTGAACTCCAACGCCATGTCTGTTGCTGTGGAACATCAAAATATGTACAAACGGGCGAGATGCTGTTTCTCGCTGGATGGCCGGACTGTAGTTTATGTTCGGCTCGACGCAATCGTTAGATTGTAGACTAGGTTGCAGGCGCCGCCTAGGATTTCTCCCAAAGTCGCAACACGAAGTTGTGCCATAATAGGAGCTCAACCAGTGTAGATCCCAGCAAGTGGCTGATAGACCATGGCTGGGTTCTTGGGTATCGTGGAGGACACGCGTCGTCGCTGTAGTTCCCGCACTTCGTACACCTTTCTCTCCTCCTCGTTTGAGGCACTGTCATAGTCGCGAGTTGGCGACGAAGCGCACAGCGCTACGCCACAATTCTATTGTGGCAGGAGAAGCGCTCCCTGGTTCGTCTTCTCGCCATCATCTTCCTTCACGTAGTTGACCATCTTTTCCGTAATTCTTGCACACCATGGGTCCACGTATGTGGTCCACAAATTGGCCACGAAGTAGTTCAGAGGAACCCAGAGAGGCAGCCATATCAGCAGCTTATGAGGACCAGGGAACTTCAGTTGGCCAGGTACCCAGTCGCCGTTTTCATTCTGAACATCCGCCGGCAAGCGCGTGCCGTAGACCATCCAGCAGAGGACCCAGCGCAACAGAGGCCCGTGAAGCAGGTAGACGGCGAATGACTGCTTACCCAGCCAAAGCAGGTATTTGCCAGACAGCACGTCTTTGATAAACGGGCTGAAGTGAATGCCGAGGGTGATAAGTTCAAGACCAATGCCGGATCCATATCGGGGATAATCGGCTTTCTCGGGAACGATGGCAACCAGGACATTGTGCATGTACCTCGACCAGGTGGCCCACTCGGGGTGGCCTTCGGGGTATGACGCAACGTAGAGACCTGAGATGAGGCATACGCTGGCTATCAAAGCCGAGATGCGGGTGCGGTTGGCGATGAAGTCGTTGGCCATGGGGGTGTTCTGCACGTCACAAAGGAAGACGCCCCAAAAGAACTGCATTCCAAATGCGGCTGTGCGAATGGTCAGATATCGTCAGAAAATGGCGCAGCATAGTTTTTTAACTCACAGTCAGAAGCCATCCAGAAATAGGAGAATACGGCCAAACTAGCCATCATCCGATACCGTGGCTGCATGTAAGCCGTAGCCATCATGAAGACATAGACCCATAAGCTGCCCTTGAGCAGCGGTAACAATGTCCATTGGTTTCCGTCATACGAGTTATGGCCCTGGGTCCAGGTTGTGATGCAGTTGTAGACGAGGCTTTTGAGTGCTTCGCCTAGGTACGGTACCTGATCGGGGGCCGTAAGCCCCGACCACCAGCTGTCGCTTCGCTTGGCCACCAGGAACAGGCCGAATTGGGCCATAACCCAGATGATGCATGTTGCAATTGCCGTGGGGATGATTAATCGAGGCAAGCGACGCAGGGCAGACTTCGACATAGAGCTGAACGCCGCCGCCTGGTTATCCTGCCGGCATAGCTTGATAGGCTTCAGGGCACAGACATATCCGGTGACGAAGGCAAAAATCGAGACTCCGATGCGACCCTGCACAAGAATTCGTAGGAATGGCAGCTGGAGTATGCGAGGCTTTGCGCCCTCGGCAGACGCTGGTAGAAAGAGGTCACCATCAAAGGCACGGGCGATGTGGGTCAACACCACCAGAGTAGACGCAAGACCGCGTAAGCCCTAGATTGAAACGATGCAACATTAGCTTCAGGGGCTCGTCAAGGTAAAGCAGAGGAAGATGCAAGTGAAGGTCTAAGAGTGTTGGTTATTGGCCCTTTTAGACAGACCATACCAAGGCGACCGACGATGTGTTGGACACAATCTAAATCACTACCTCTACTTAGAGCAGTGTGTTCACCTCGATCGGCTTGGCCAGTACTGACGTCTCCGAGCACGCAGCCCAGGCACAGAACTAGGTTCGACTCTCCCCGAAGCTCCGGATCTGAACGTCCAACTGTTCAGCGGCGGTGAATTGAGTGTCGGGCGGGAGATGGTGGGCGCCGTCCCCACCTGGCTCTCAACCGCGCCTAGACCCGAGCACTCCAGCAGTTGGCCAGCCGCTGACTTTAGGTTGTTGGCCGAACCGCTTGGCAACCTTGAGTTTGCATATGCCTGACCAAAGTGTAATGAAAGGGATGATTTAAGGGGGCCGATTTGGGTTTGGCTGCCGCCAACTTACATCCACCCATTTCACGTTGCCTTCCTTGCCAATAGCCATTATTGCTGATCAAGTATCGGAATCCGGAGTTTGGTATTGTCGTTACCGAATCATTCGAGCAGAGTTCAAGCAATTGGAGAATTGGATTGCGTCGGATTCGAGGTCAAGGTCGAGATGGATTGCCGCCCGCTGTCGATCTGATTTTGCACAGTACCGTGTACGAAGGCGGCTTGAAGGTACTGTAACTTGCAGGAGTCGTCCACCAGATTGCCGAAAGAAACCCGCGAGGACAGCCAGAACAGTAGACAGAAGGAATTCGTGAGATAGCGTCGTGGATAATGAGTCGGTGGACGGAAGGCGCAGAGATGACGAGTGTCGAGACGAACAAGACGTGGTAGTAATATAAAGCGGAAAAAGAAAATGGGATCAAGGAGATGTTAGTCAACTCGGATGGGCAATGCCTCTCAAGTTGCCAGCAGTAAGCAAAGCAAAGACTGTGGCCGAGGTATGCGATAAGTTTGGAAGAGGAGGGGGGATAGGGAACAGCGAAAGGCCTAGTCTAATAAAAGAATGGGAGACATCCGTACTTGAACAAACTGGAGCGAGTGTGGTTGGATTATAAAATAAAATAAAAAGGTAAGGGTAGTGTGATAGGGGAAAGTCGATCGCAGTCAACCCCAGAGTGTGCAAGATAGCATTTCAGTCGTAGTCATGGGGGGGGCGTGGAAGAGCAACGAGACAAGGTAAGTACATAGTCGGGGCTTGGCGGGTAGGGATGGGGGCAAAAGTCATGGGTACTCCATATTCCACTTCTACTAATACAGTAGTGATGCGTGCGTCCAGCTGCGTCGTCAGCTTGCAGCCAGCGCCATGAGCTTGGGAGTTGGGAGTTGGGAGAGCCAGACAGGCGGAGAACCGACCTGACCTTGAGTTTACGGGCTGTCTGTCTGTGGGTACAAGAGTACTCCCTGTACAGGTACTACTACACCTCACTCCAGAACAGAACAGAACCTTAATAAGTAGGTAGATACGTAATCTGGGCATCCGTACCCAGGTACCTACCTACTTTGCATACATACTGTACATTAATTACATACAGCCATCAATCCTAATATTGTGGCTCTGCTTGGGCGACGACGACTCCTGTTCGCTCTCGGACTTGGATTTCAAAACCACAGAGTTGCGACCTGATCTTCCCGCTGCTGGCCTGTTTTATATTTATGTATCTACACGGAACATTGTCAACACCGCCAAGAAAACATAACCTGCCGCTACATAGCATGAAGACTTCTAATTTCGCCAAGTAAAGAAAAGGTATGGGCATACATGCCGAGGTACAGGCTCTCGGGTCTGGGTGGATCCAACCGTTTTTTCAATTGATCTTGACTCGATTGATTATACAGCACGATACAAGATGAAGGATCACGAACCATGCTACTTACTATGCTGTACGTGTACTCATGAGGAGTAGGTACTGATGCTCCAGAAACGAGAGCTTCATGATGGACATGCATTCTTTCCGAACAGACTTGGTCACGATAGGCAAGTGCCTCAAATGAGGGCACCCACTACGGGACCCCAGGAAACCCCTGACACCAGTAGCACATGACGAAGCCGTTTTGTTTGCACGATTTCATGAAAGATCTGCTGCAAATGGTGAGCGACAGTAGTCTCAAGCGTGAAAGAGAATTGGCCAGATGAAATATAGCCAAGCTTGGGCCGTTGCATGCCAAGGCTGCAGCTTGCCCATGTGGCCATGACGATGAGGTATTGGCCGCTGTATTCGTAGTAGTAATAGTACGGATAGTAGTAGTGTCAACAGTGAGGCTACTGAGCCAGCACTGCGCCTAACACGTTGTGACGCGGACAACTAGTAACGGGCCTTCTTCTCTTTTCTTCCCGAGCCATACACGACTCGCACACCCTGCCGCATATTTGATTCTATTCAACTGTGGCACAGCAGTATTGGTAGGTTGTAGGTTAGAGGTTAGAGGTTACTCGTTTTGCTGGATACTGCATAACACCTTATTTTACATTCTGGGCCACATCGAGATGATCTATGCCGAAATTACCTACTATGTATGAGGAAGGGCAGCAACCCGTAGCCCGCCTTGGAAGGTCAATGGCGGGACCCGCTCAGAAGCGGGTGAGGCCCTCTTTAAATTCGTGTGTACAGTGGCGCTGGGATGTTTTTGTACTTGTACCATCGTAGATCGTGGGTATTCTGGAATTTCTTGCTTCGGCACCTTATCCGCCACATCTACAAGTACATAGTGACCAAGCAGCCAAATCTTGCTTGGGATGGATGGATGGATGAATGAATGGATACAGATATGATCGGCGGCCACACTGCTTGCTTGCGGAAGCTCGAAAGTGCAAAAAGAGGAGCCTTGGAAGCTCGTGGAGTTGATTTAACGACGTCAATCTTTCTTGGCATGACATCTGCAGCCGCTGGATTGGTTCTGGATTGGTTCCTAGAAAGCGGTAAATACTAGTAGTAGTAAGTAGAGTGGAGGGGGAGGGGAGCAAATGACAGCCACGGTTTTTTTTCAACTTGGCCAGTCGTTTGATGAAGCCGCCCCCTCATCCCCCCAAACGCCCTCATTGTCAGGTATAGCATACTTTCTGTATTCGTATAGTGTAGGGGATAAACAAACACAGAAACATTGTGCGAGGACGACGCTGAATCGAGGCTGGTAGCTGATCAATGTGGCTCGGTTTCGTTTGTGCGTTCGTATCACACCGTCAGCAGCAGTTTGGCTCATAATGCAGGCAGGCATGTGTATGCCACAAAGCCTTCGTGCTATGTGTGGGCTCTTGGCAACTGCAAGCTGCAACGCCAAGATGGATATCACGGCTCCCACGGCAATCTCTGGCATTTCTCGTGATACACAGTCTCGGATCAGTCGATCACAAACAATTCCGTGCTCCTCCCTCTCTTAAACTTCCTTACCTAATCCTTCCTCCTTCCTATGCACCCTCCGAGTACACGTACGCTGACGCAGAGAGCCGCACACAGACACACAAGGCATTCCTTGACTCTTCTTGATTTATTAATAACAACCACCCCAACAACCATGGGCAATTTTTGCTCATCGGATTCCAGAACCATCAAAACATGCTTGGCAGAGACTTGGCAGTTTTGCTTCTCTCACACCGTGATATCTGCCAAGCTGCTTCTTTCACATCCGACACTTGATCAACTTCCCTTCCTGGGCGCCATCCGCCAGCCAAGTATCGATCCCAATTAAGACAAGTAAGTAAGTACCAGGTCAGAAACGCCGTCTGTCCGTCCCATGTTCCTTAATTCGCAATCCCGTAGTTAGCAATCAACGCTATCGGACAGCGTTCGGAACCATCGCAACTCCACTCGATGTATCTATCCTAAAGTCTATCTCGTACACGGGAAGACATTTCGCCCTGTACGAGTCAGCAACTGTCCCCCTTCCGTTTCTTCCATCGACCCAAACCATCCATCTAGGTTAGTTAGGGCCAGATGGGTAGAGCGCTCAAGTGGCTTTCTGTTCGTGCCGAGTGGCGTGCTGAATAGTAGTACTTGACATGTACTCCCCGCGACCCCGGGTTTCATCTCCTTTGAAGCCTTTGCCCCCCGGTTTTTTAACCCTTTTCTGAAGCTGACGCGTAATCCCTCATTACCGGCCCTCCAGTTCCGCGCCCCTGATTGTCTCTTCGAAATGGTGAGGCTCGGGGTAGACCAATCAGCGACTACTCTCGCAGCTACTTTTGTAATGATGTACCCCAACCGAAACCTCCAACCTCGTTGGACAAAGGCCAATCAACCATTACCGTATTCGGTATCATTGCAAGCGACGGCGACGGCGACGACTAGTCGCTTGTCGCCAAGCTGAATGTGCCGGATAAGCGACTTTACCCTGGGAGAAGATCCAAATAACCTATCTAGAATCTACCAGCAAGGAGGGAGGAACATGTATGCCGTAATGGGCGATGTAAGGGTGCATTCACCATGACATGCCATGCATCGTTTGCATTAACTAGCTGCTTGTACTATCAGGATTTGGCGGACACTAACAGTGGTAATTATTAACGTAGTTGTCCGCTCCGAACTCTAGCGAGCTGCTCAGTCCACTGGTTCTTTACAGTCCAGGCGGTTGATTAACCGCTGGTTATTGCTGAGTTCACAAACTCACCAGTGCGATATGATGGCATGCTAAGTTCAACCCTCATAGTCAGCGGCGACAGGATGCAAAAGACTTCGAACCAGAACCAGGGCCTGCATGGGAACGGAGAGTATTATCACTGATCCAAGGGGCGGCGGTTCAGGTTTCTAGATCAGGAGGAACAGACGGGCCTGGACGTTTACTGCACGTATCATCTCAACTCCTAACAAACCCAGGAAAGAAAGGCCTTGCCAAACGAGTGCAAGGGGGACTCTCTGGCATGTTTCTACCACGTACATATGTGATTTGATTGTTTCCATTGACATCCAGAGTACTTTGCTGTTCCTCGGCCCCTTTCCACCCCAAAAAGCAATCCACTCTGAGTCTAGAAAGCCCAAAGACTCTCCATATCATAATTCTGTTCCGGGTTTTCCGGGCCAGTCACGACAGTCTCGGTTTTCTTTCAAAGGAACAGGCAGAACTCGGGGCAGAGGCGAGTCCCCCCCCTGGCCCCAGGTTGCCTTGGGGCACTCGTAGGTATCTGAATTATGATCCTACTACCACCTGCCGATATCATTATCGTGCCGTATGCAGTATCTGCGCGTATTTTTATGACGATATGTCTCATTCCAACAGCTCGGAGAGGGTTGGTCCCCCGACAAGGTAGATGTTGAACCAAAAAGTTACTCTCTACTGGCGAGATAAGGTACTGCGAGGCCTGGGCTACAGTAAAACTCTCTCGCCAGCCAAGATGATGTACTTGCCGCAACGAGCCGCGAAGGACCGCGCACTGCCGTCCCGGCCGTCACTAACCAACCTACCGAATGGGGGGATTGCGCGTTGGTAGGAGGACTATGCTAGAAGTTGGGTATCAGAACCACAGGTCTTGCATTCTTGTGTCTGACGGGCTGCATCTAACCACCAGTGTTACTTACGATGGCTGACGTATTTTCTACCTCTCTCCTTTTCTCTCTCTCTGACATCAGCTTGTATAGGGTACTATTTTGGATAAACTACGCGCGGCAACCCAGCCCGCCGCGTTTGGCCTTCGCAGCCCGAATAAACGCCAAAGGAGTCACGTGCATATCTGACGGCTATATCGGCATTTAGGTTAGCGACCAGACTCTTGGACACAGACAGCTAAGTAAGTAGGCACTGGCACCACGTAATCAAACATGACATATATCCCTGGCGGCAAACGCATTCCTTCCCTTTCCCGCTGCTGCAATGAAGCGGGACAAACGCCAGACGGCGCTTGGCTAACTACTTACCTATGCATTCAGATCGCACCACATCAGCCATCCCTCTTTGCGTATGCCCGAGTTCACATACGGCTTTACTTTGTGCCCGTCTTCGTCTTCCACCTCGATCTCCCACATGTTCAGATCCAAGTACGCGGTGCTTTTGCAGCCGGCCGGCGCGTTCATCCAGTTGCGGTATACTGACGGGATCCCAATACCTGCGCTCATCGCCCTGAAGCCCCTCGCTTTCAAGTCCAGCATGACGAAGTGGTTCAGTCCCGACACTGCAATGATGTAGGTCAGCACCACACGCAGACACGCACTCCCTTGTAAGAAGTGGTGGATCATCTCTGTCAACATTCCCTCTATATCCTCCCCATCCCTCCCAGCACAACCAATCCAAACGAAGCGAAAGCGAAAAGTGGGACGGGTATGTGTGGGAGTTAAGGGGAGGGATCAAGTTTCCACAACACGGCAGACAGCAACTTACTCAGTCCACGGCCCTGATACTCAGGCTTCGTGACACACCCTATACGGGCCACCACCTCGCCAGTCCCCTGGGGCTCCCACGTGCCCCTCGGCCGGGGGTCGCGGTCCCTCCAGTACTGGCTGACGTCCTTCTGGAGCGGGAAGAAGGCGAAGAGGGACTCGAGGATGTCGGGCGGCGGCTTGGCGGCCAGGTCACACGACAGCGCCATGCAGACGAGGGGGAAGTCCATCCCCTCGACCATGCGCCGGGCGCCGCCGCCCGTCTCGAAGTCCTCCTCGGCATCCGGGTCGAGCTCGCTCCAGTAGACG
Organism: Apiospora pterosperma; assembly: GCA_019976485.1. Lineage (NCBI taxonomy): Eukaryota > Fungi > Ascomycota > Sordariomycetes > Amphisphaeriales > Apiosporaceae > Apiospora > Apiospora pterosperma. The sequence continues at coordinate 1,621,074 of JAFBMP010000009.1, forward strand.
GCGCCGCCGACGCTCTCTCTTTCCCCCTGTCCCCCAGACGCGGGCGCAGGCGCAGGCGCAGCAGCAGACCCGACGGGCGGCTTCTCAGACTGAGGCCGGGCGAACTCGTACTCGGAGTCGAAGACGCCGTAGCACAGCCCGCTGTTGAGGGCGTGCATGTAGTATCCGTGCAGCGCGTCGAAGGCCCGCAGCGCGTTCCTGGTCTTGGGCGCCGCTATCAGCGGCTCCCAGATGGACGGGCCTAGCAAAAACCCCTGGACGGCGAGGGCCTTGGCCCAGTCGGCGACGCCGGCGTCGATGGGCCGGATAGTGTACCGGGGCGGCAGCTGGATGCCGTGGGTGTCCTTGACCGGAGGTAAGAGTGTGCCTCCCATCTTGTGTAAACGTCTCGTAGGAAAAGCGGCCACGGTTTGGCAGTAGAATGTCAAAGGATGTGTAAACAAGGTACTGTGGTGTTGTAAGCGCTCGGCTGGCCCTCAGGAAGCGCTGCCAGAAGATATATATTGTCGTATAATAGCCGAGCAGGCGGGGTTATTGATAATGAGAGCTCGACGCATAGCCAACATGTTCCCCGATCGGGATGGGTGGGTGGAATCGACCAGTGTCGACAAGCAATTCCCATTCGTTCCCGGCAGTGTGGTATCCCTCGCAGACATGCAAGCATTGCAGCAGACGCAGCGAAAGAAAGTGCGTGATTAGGCGCCTGGCCCCCTCGCTGCCTGCTTGGTCGTACTTGGTTGCCGATACTCTGTTATTGAACAGCCTCTACTCCACACACAGTCGCACACAGCTAACCTAATAGCTGCCGTGCGCCAACTTCCGTACGACGGCAACGGGCATCGCGATGGTGCTAGTCCCGAAACGGGATACGAACGGCGGCCCCCGGGAGTCCGGGGCAATGTCGCAGTGGCTAAGCCCCAATAGGGATTCAAGCGTGTTGGTAAAAGACGACCCCCTTGCAAACCCGGCGACAACAAAACCCTATTTGGTCGTACCTCATTAAACATAGGCATTTTCCTTATGCCCCCTCCCCTGAGTCGTTTTTACCGCAGATAGATTATCCGGATTGTTGGGCACGAGTCAGCATGGACGGCCAAGGTGCCCTAGTCAGTCGTCTAGACTGCGGTCCAGCCAGACGGCATCGTAGTATATAGTGGCTGCCGCCCTCTCCTTCTACCAGCACATCATCTCTACACAGCACAGTCCCCACACCAGAGTTGATCGAGCGTCCCGAAGCCCACAATACACAATGCGTCCATCCGTCTGTCTCGCCGGGTCCCTCGCGGCTACTGCTGCCTCGGCCGCAAACTTGTCCGGCGGCGGCACCATCCAGTGCCCCGTCGTGCTCTCGGGCCAAGTGCCGGCGTCGATGGAGCTGGCCGACTTCGACGCGGCGTCGACCAACACCGTCTTCGAAGCCGGCAATGTCAAGGCGAGCAACATGTCCTGGTCGCAGATCCTGCTGTTCCCCAACGTGACCAACTCGCGCTTCGACAACGCGAGCATGAAGTCGATCGAGACCACCATCACCGACAGCTCCATCTTCAAGACCCAGTACGGCTTCCGCCGCGTCGGCCTGCAGATGCTGGGCGACACCAACACTGGCGGGCCGGGCGCCGTCGGCGTGCGCACCGTCCACTGGAGCGTCCTACAGGACCCCGCGCGGACGCTTAATCTGACCCACGAGTATCAAGTAAGTACTCTCGTGTGTAGACCTGGCAGACAGAAAACCTCTGACACTCTCTTAGAACATGTGGCACGAGACGGCGGATTACAGCGCGAATCAGTTCGACTTCAAGATGGGTACGCTGCTCGATCGTGCTAGCGACAAGAACGACATGATGATCACCAACCGGAAGGGCGAAGTGATCTGGTCGACGCCCATTGCCGCCACGGCCTGGCAGAACTTCGCCGTCACCTTGGACTACGATCAGAAGTAAGCAATTAGGCATTCATTCACGCCCCAGCCGGTTTGACTATTACTCGAACCGCTTGATTGATAGAGAACCAAACTAACCAAACTGCTCTTCTTCTTTATCCAGCACGCTGCAAGTCTACTACTCCGAGGGGCTTGACGCACTGGAGCAAGTCACCGAGGCCGTGCCCAACGACAACTCGGGCGAGGGGCAGTACCAGATCGGCATACTGAAGAAGCCTACCGGAACCGACGATGTCGTGAACTCGGGCTACCAGGAGTCCGGTATCGACGAAGGCCAGATATACGGCGGCATCTTCGTCGAGGACAGCGCTGACGGGTGCATTTCTCTGTGAGGAGGCTATCTCTGACGGCTCATGTCATTGAACGGATGAATTTCAGGTCAAGCACGCCACACTAGAGAGCGAGACATTGTACAGCAAGTTTCTGTACATAGCCACCTGGTTTATTCATTTCCTGTCCTTCGTGTCTAAGTATATAAATTACAAGCCCTTATATATACTCGCCAAAGCCATCAAGACTTACCCCTTCTTACATATGTGCCCGTGACTATCGTCCCTATCTTACTACCACTCGTTACGTCGCTTTGACTTTTACCAAAGAAAAAAGAAAATACCTACTGCCACTACTCGTCTCTCTCAAGCCCCCCCTACCTAATCCGGGCAATGTTCAGATCACCCGTGCGCCTGAGCCTATGGGCAGAACCGCCGCTACCTCCTCTCGCCGGCGGCGATGGCGTCTGGCTCGGCAAGCCGCGCCGGTCATCTCGGCTGCGACTCGGCGCACATCGAGATCTCCTCTGCGGCGGCACATCCAGTCTATCCTGCCAACCGGCCATGAAGCTGAAATCGCTCACCACGGACGCGGCGGGGTTTGGTGGTGGTGGTGGCGGTGGCTCATTGACTTCGACGGGTAAACGTCGACGTCGACGTTGCTGCTGCTGCTGCTGCGTCCATTGCGGCGCGAAGAAGCCCTGCTGCTGCGACACCGCGACCGCGGCATTCGCGGCGGCGACGGCGCTGTTCCGAGGCAGCCAGAGCGAGTCGATCCGCTCGACGCCGCCGCCGGGGCCCCCCCGGGCTGTCGCCGTCGAACCCGAAGTCGAGCCCCGAGCTCTTCAGCTCTTCGGCCTGCGCCCGGAGCCGCAGCGCCGCGCCGGCCTCTGGCGTCGCCGTCGCAGTCACCACCTGTTGTGCTTCCTGGCCGCCGCCGCCGCCGCGCGGGCGCAGGAAGTGCTCCGGCGCGCCCCCGCGGCGGCTGGCGCGGCAGAACAGCTCTTGCCGCTCCTGGTCCCGGCGCAGTACGAGGGGCGCCGCGCGCGCGACGTCGGGCATTTGCGGGATGCCCTCGCCGGCCCTCTCGGGGTGGTAGGCGGAGATGCGGCGCTGCTTTTGCTTCTGCTGCTGCTGTTGCGGGCTGTGGGTTTTGGCCGAGGCCATGCGGCTGGCGAAGCTGGAATTCGCGGTCTGCGGTGTGGCAGGAGATGAGGGCAAGTGCACTGGTGGTGGTGGTGTTGGGGCAGGCTGCTGCTGCTGCTGCTGCTGTAGGCTGCTGCGGCGAGTACGGCGACGGCGTGTATTATGTCTATCTTCTTCGTCTACCTGGAAGGGGTTTTCCTGTTGCCGAGAATCTCGATATTCCCTCCTCCTCTCTTGGTGGTGATGATTGTAGTGCGTGGTATAGTCTCTCTCAGGGTCTGGAGGAATGAGCCCCGCGCGGGCCTTCTGATCCTCCATGAAGTCGTGGATGGCCAGGGACAAACGGTCCTTGATATCGGCGCCCATCTCCAACACCCGCGCCGGAGACACGCATCGGGAACTCGGCCGAGACCCGTTGCCTCTGGAAGACCGCCGGCTACGTTTTTCAGAATAGGGAGCGGCAGCACTATCGTCATTATTATATACCTCGCCTTCCAGAAAGTTCGACTTGCTTAGCACATCAACAGGCTCTAGTCCGTGCTTCGTGAGCGTTTCGGTGCGGTAGACGCCCATGACGCCGAATGACGAGGCGGCCTCCCGTGAAGGAGAATGGATGGCCGCCGTGGGCCGCGATGAGCACGATATCCTCCTCGACTTGGTGGTTGGCATATCGTACACGGGACTCCGAGGAACGGCAGCGGTGGCGTTTGGGGGGCTGCACATCTCGAACTCGATGCTATCGACGCGGATGATCTCCTTCTGCTTCTGCTTTTGTTGCCGCCAGTGTTCTTGTTCGCGTTCCCGTTCGAGTTCGAGTACCTCTCGCTCGAGTTCCCGCTCCCGTTCCAGTTTTCGTTCTTGCTCCCGCTCCCGCGCTCGCTGCAGGCCCGCCGCAACAGCCGGGTCTTGTGCCCGCGAGTTGTCGACGCCGCTGCTAGGATGCCGGCTCGTTCGCCTGCCGGCATTGTGATAGGGGTTACCGCCAGCCCTCGGGTAGTGAGAGAAGGTGGCGGTGCTGTAGGCACTATAGGCGCTCTTGGTATCCTCTTCAACGTCGTCGGTTGCGCCTGAGACTAACTTGGCGCTTCGGCGTTTGCGGCGGCGCAGATTCGTCGCAGGCGTCTTGGGCTCCTGTTCCAGAAAGCTCGGGGCCGCAGCGGTCGCCTTCGACGACCGTGTGCTGTTGTTGTGATGGCTGCATGCCGCCATGGACCTGTCGCTCGTCAACACCACGCCCTTCATAGCGTCAGAGGCCCAGTGGGGGACCTCGTGTAGACCGGTCTGCATTGGCACCATCGGCGGGTACGGGCGGCTCTGGTGCCGCTTGTCGAGGCTGCTGCTGCCAACGTAGAGCCCGGCCTCGCTCTTGGCCTTGACCTTGGCCTTGGGTGACTGGGCATTTCCATGGCTGGGACGCAGGGCAGCGGAGAGCCGGACTCTCTTGCGGTCGTAATCGTAGTCATCCATGACGACGGCCGAGCCGCCGGACAAAGCGTCCTCGGCCCGCCGACGCTCCACCTGCTCCGGCAGGTACTCCCGGCCGGTAGACTCCTGGCACGGCGACGGCGACGGCGGCGGCGACAAATGAGGAGAAGGGGAAGGACATACGCCCAGGGTGGCGCGTTCTCGGGAGCGCGTGCTCTCCATGCTGGCGCGGCGGGATCTCCTCTCCACCGCCAGTTTGCCTTCCTCCATGGCTGGAGGAGGCGGTGCTGCGCCGACGCTCGCGCTTCCGGGTCAGCTCCTCGGCGTCGGGCCGCGTGGCCACCACAGCATCGATGCTGTCATTGCTGGTCTTGCCGCGCAGCTCCTTCTCGAGCGTCGTCAGAGGGGTCGTAGTGCGCGGCGCCGGGTCATCATGACATGCTCCTCCAAGCGCCGCCGATTGGTGAATCCCGGAATAAGGCCCAAGCACGGCGATGCGAGCCAGCGATTGCCGCTTCGTCGTGCTGTTGGGTGAAGACACCATAATGTTTGTGTTCCTTGGTTCTATTTATAATCCTGGACGAGCGGTTATTATCCTTGAATGGAGAGGAAGAAAAAGAGGGAAAAAAGAAGAGGAAAAGGGAACCAGCCTTTTCTCTGGATAGTATGTGTGACAGGTTTCACAGAAGTCAGTTGGACGCCGAGGAATGAAGGAAAGGCTGCTTTCGTACCCGAAATACTGGGATGAGGCGGGTTGGCCAGTTATACGCCCACCATGAGTTGGACCAGGGGCTTTCTTAAATCACTACAGGGCCGGTAGTCGGGCGGGATAAAGAGATCAAAGGGGTTGTTATCGGTGGTTGGGTCCAGATCGAGGCTGCACAATAGTTATTGTGCCATGCACGTCTCCTTTGTCTAGCCATCGAGCTCTGCCTTTGTCCCTGAATGTCCAAGGACGCCAAAGGGGGACGAGTGCAGTGCAGTGCAGACGCAGTGGTCTTCATATTTATGGTACATGCTAGTAGAGCTACTGAGCGCGCCTGAATACTGTCATCTATCGCTAATGGAGTGAAAGCTCCAGGACAGTCGGTGGCAGCATCTGTTCATAATAAGATAACATCCTTTTTCACCTTTTCGCCTGTTGCTATGCAGTGCCATGCCATGCTGCCATGAGAATGCCATATCCTTCTTCTTCTCTCATCATAAACGCAAACTCGTGTCGTCGTCAAGTTGTACGACGGGGTGTAATGCAAGGGGGTATCAAGTACGTCTCCAAATAGCAATTATCCATCGTGACTTGCCAAGAAATCAGGCCAAGTAGCGGTACGTAGCACGTCCAGTGCCGGCGCCATGCTCGAACCGTTCCAGGTACTCTCTCTCGATCAGATCTGTAATTCTGTTCTTGATGAGGGACATGTCGGGTTTGAAGTGGCCGCTGATTTGTGCGATAACCTCGGCAACGAGTTGCTGATGCTCCAGCTCCTTTCGCTGCCTGAAGAGGGGAAATAATGGTTAGCCACATGTCGATTCGCGGGCAACCAAGAGATGACAAGTACTTACTTCATGATACGGACCAGGGCAGCATCCATGACATACTTGCGAGTTTCCAACGTCTTGGTGTCCGTCTCCTTTCTCTCCTCGTCATTCTCGACTTGATTGGCCACATTGACAATGCCAAGCTTCACCTTGTAGGTGGGGGAATAGAATCCATTGTTGAATGTGAACCGATCGCCAGGTGCCGCCTTGGACGAAGGGTTGGGCTCCTTCAGAAGGACGCGCTTATGCTTGACGGCAGAGAGACCAGTCAAGACATTGACCAGGTCGGATGGAGGAATATTCGTTCGCTCCTGGATCTGCTCAAATGTCAAGGCCTCGCCATCAGCCAGGTCGCTGAACAAGAGCAGTACAGTCATTCCGTAGGTGGGCACCGTCAGTTCGTATGTGCGGTCTTTCGACTTGGGGCCCGATTTCTCGCCAGGAACCTTGGGAAAAAGGTGCGGATCTCTGCGGTTCCCGCGCTTGCGATCCAGGTAAGCTTTCGGCCCGTGCGGTCCTTGCTGTAGAAACTGAAGAAGCTGTCCTGCAGAGACCTGATCTCGGCAGGGAAGTTGATACCAGGCCCGGCTTGTTCTGGGCCAGCATGTCTGCCTACAACATCCCTCGGCCAGTTGTTACCGCCCAGGACATTGATACCCAGGCTTATGCGCTCATTACTAGTCGCACCCAGACCCCGCACGTGCGCGGCGTATGCTTCTGTCACGTCCTTAGACAGGCTGATATCCCTGAACATGCCCTCGAACTTGTACGTGAAGTTGTTGCCAAGTTCACGCTTCATCCGGGAAATCATCTCCGTCTCCACTTCAAGATCACTAGACCTCTGGTGCAAAAGACGACGGCCAAGATGCTTCTGGTAGTAGCCTTCGAAACTGTCCTTATTCTCGAGATAGCGCAGAACGGTTATGGCCTGCTCCAGGACTAGCTCAACCTCAGCCTCGGATCTGTCTCTCACTCCTGCCTTCAGGTTGTGGTCGATGAAGAGGGACAGGTATTCGGCACTGCGTTCGAATCTGTTGATGAAGTCCGCAAAGCTCTTCGTAAGGGCCGTTTGAATCGTTAGGTCATCAGCGAAGCAGTCCGAAAGAAGGCGGTCGAATCGGACTTTGAGAGCCAATACATCTGCAACCCATTTCACAGCAGCAGCAGTTAGCTGTGCAGAGGTGTTGTTGCGTTTGTTCTTGGACTTGTCGCCGCTGGCAGCAGATCCTCCATCCGCAATAACGGCAAAATCCGTTTGTGCGAGGACCTTCTCGATTTCGCGACCCAGTTCCTTGATGCGAGTGGACAAGGCAGACCTCAGTGCCGACTTCTTGGGGTCAATGCGCGAAACCAGCTGGTAGAGCAGCTTGAGATCCTCGACGCGATCGTTGTCAATCATGGCGCGAACACCACTGCCGTCGAGATTCATGAACTCTTCGAGGTGCTTACTAATGAGTTCCTGCTCGACAACCGCAAGAATCTTGGGCAAACTCATGAGCGAAATAGCTGTCGCGCAACGATCGGACTCCTCATCCAGCCGGCGCTGCGTGTGTCGCAGCCAGGTTGCAGCATCGCCCTCTTGAAGCAGTCGGTCGCATTCATTCTTGTAGAAGGCATGGCTCGACTCGAGGAAGACGGGTTCAAACACCTCAAAGTACAACTTCTCGTCTTCGTTCTCCTCATCAGTCTTATGCAAAGACTCGAGCATAGTGGTGCAGCTGCGCAACAAGGCTTTGTCCATGACGTCTCCTTCTCGCTCCATGTTGATCTGATCAAGGATAGTGGCGTTGAAGATATCAAACACGATGCAGTCCGTTCCCTCGATGGAGGCGCGGAGGATGTGGTCACGAAACAGGCCGATGGTCGCAGCAAAGATGGTAGGGCGATTCTGGCCCTGCGTGAAACCTCGATCCAAATACATAAGGATATCGGCTGTCATGTTCATCGAGGTGTTGTGTTCCTCCCAAGCCTCACGAATACCCTTGAGGAATCTCTCGCCCATGGAGCGGCGTTCAACAACACTGGAGCCAGGGACGTCGCTGAGAGTCATGGCCACCAGATTTCTCGAGATCAGTTCGAAAATACGAGGGCAAACCTTCTCCGTGAACCATCGCTCCTCAAAGAGCTTGACGTTCTCATAAAGCCGGTCACCAGCTTTCTTGAGGACAATCTTGTAGGCATGTCGGTAAAGCTGCTCAAACGACAGGCCGCTCGCGTTCTTCTGGTGGATATCACGCAGGGCTGACTCGAGCTGCTCCCAGTTGAACTGGAACTCGTCCGCATTGGGGGCGACGATTGGCTGAAGTTGGTAAGAGATGTTAGCAGAAGGACCTGCTGGTGCTGGTCCCATGGACAGAGAACCCATGGACAGAGAAAACATGTTGCCGGTGCTGGAGGAGGTTCGGGAGAGGGGATCTTGGTCCTCGGGACCGGAATATATGAGGTTAATGATGGCTGGATGCTGTGTGTCTGGGGATGGAGTGGGGGATGGAGTGTGTGATGGTAGTTGGGAAGGAAAAGAAAGATGGAAGTAGAGTGCAGATGAAGTCTTTGGTATTTATGTAGTGTGAGGGAAGCTACCGGGACCCGCGTGACAATGGGATCAGTGGTGATAATAGGGATGTAGGCAACGCAGCTGTAGGCACCGCAGTCACAGGCAGCGCCGTCACCAAGCAGTCACAATGTAAACCCAAAAGATAATGGAGCCTATGTAGATGGGCAGGGAAGGTATCGTGGGGTGGTGGATTCGCGAACAAGAGGTGAGGGGGCGACGACGAGGTGAGCCACGAGTATAAAAGAGTGAATGGGTATAAGGCAAGTAAGTATATATACTTACTCTTCGAGGGGGCCGAATCCGGTTCCCACCGCGCAGGGCGGAACCTCCCCTGCCTGTAATCATTGTTGCGGGGGCCGCTCGATGAGACAGTCTACAAGAATAGACGTAGGCGCATAGTACCGTGAATGGAAGATTACGGGGGCGAGGTATAAGAATCCAGTAGGAGAAGCCTCTCCCGCATCTTCAGGTAGTTGACCACGACGGATTTAAGAAGAGCAGGCCAAGAAGCTGTGTGGCCGTCTGGTTGCGAGACAATTGGACGAGCCCGGAGATTCGGAGACGGCAGGCTACTTGGTGGTCAAGAGAGAGAGATTGTAGGGCGTATCGTAGCAGTTGGTGATGACACAACCTTGGTGTTGAGATGGAGATTAAACAAGAAGGGAAAGGCTCACACCTAAGGCCGTCTTCAGAAGTTGGACTTGTCGTGCCTCGATGTAGCTAATATGATTGGCTGAAGCTTGTCGAGAGGTGCATTCCACCAGATTACCTCCCCGGAATCAGGAACGGACGATGTTTAATCGTGGGAAGGTTGCCCCTCACACGGGCCCAAGGCATACCTAGTACCTAGAAACCTGACCCCGACATAGGGAATAACAATCTGCCGACGCCGACGCCGACGGGGGCGCCACTCAAGCATCCAGGTATCTAAGTATCCTCAAGTACTTAAGTACTTGACTACCTACAGTAACGAGTAAGTATCTAAGTACCCCCAACGTCATTGCCATGAGCGAGGTGTCCAAGCTTCCAAATTACTAAAATCTTTATCGGCCCATTCCTTATTTGCAGACACTCACCACCATCACACATTCTGTCTGCGCTTGTGCAAGCAACGGACATTCCCTTCACAAGTCCAGTCCCCCTCTTTCTTCCCATGCCATGGCTTCTAATCTCCGTGCCAATGCACTGCAGACCTTAGTCCGCTCTAGTAGGGCCGCAGCTATCTCTCCTGCGCCTTTGAGACCCCATCTACGTCCCTATCCGAGCCTACCTCGAACCCTCCAACCCGCCCAATTCTCCCGAAGATATGCGCATGCTATCCCAAAGCCATCTCGACCAGCACCTCCAGCTTCTACGCCATCGGAAGAGATCAAGCAACGAAAGTTGCAAGAGCCCCATTATGAGTTGACGTTTACCTGCGTACCTTGTAGCGAAAGGTCGAGCCATACCGTCTCCAAACAGGGATACCATAAGGGCTCCGTCTTGATTACCTGCCCGTCATGTCGCAATCGCCACGTCATCAGTGACCATCTGAACATCTTTGGCAATCGTAAGATCACAGTGGAAGACCTCATGAGAGAACGCGGTCAACTGGTAAAGCGAGGCACCCTGGGCGAAGATGGTGATGTCGAGTTCTGGGAGGATGGGACTGTGACGCAAAGGAACAAGGAGACGGGGAACCAGGGCAACTCGGCCAGCGAGCTGAAGGCTCTTGATGAAACTGAGGCTTCTTCATCAGTGCCAAACGATGGAGTTTCTGCGTCCCAGCAACCCAGCGGTCTGAGTCCTGCTGCCTCAGGGTCACTTACCAACTCCCGAACACGTCCTCGAATAGGAAACGCAGCGTCCTCGGCTACCAGTACCACTCCATCGAATCTACGCGAATATTCCACGCTCGAGGACAAATTCAAGAGTATCTACCAAGACAAATCCATGGGTATGTACCAAGATAGCAAGCACAAACGAAACGCAGCGCTGAAATCTGCGTCCAGGCCCGCGGGTGGGAAAAGAAGTCGGGACTCCAAAGTCCCGAGCTTTGAGCTAGAGCATTCTGACCGCAATCTCGGCCGTGTTATATCACAGGAGAGTTTCGGTATCCCGGACTCTAATGACGGGGAGCATACCCCTCGGGGACGCTCTAAGGTCTCGGCCGTAGAGTCTGCGGCTTTGCTACGGCGAAGCCTGACGGCTGTAGACAGGCAAGCTTCCGTCTTCCACTCATACGGACCTACACGTCTTCATGAGCGCGCCCAACGGCAGAGGCTGAAGCTGTACAAAAAGAAAGCTGTGCAGCCAGACTTGAGCCCGCCCAAAGAGCTTGAACAGGAGGCTCAGGCCACAGGGCTTCAAGAAGAGACTCAGGTCAGAGTACGGAGATGCAAGGTTGGGATCGAAATACGTAAACATGCGTCTCAGCTCAAAGTACGTAAATATGTAGCGCGGACTGAGATACCAAGTGGCGAACGGGAACTGTTGGGGCAACCCGGGGCAAGGGAAGCGAGGCAAAGGGAAATCGGGGTCATTGAAGCGGAGGAATGGAAAACAGTGTCGCAACGGCGGTCCACGCCCAAGCATGTCACCCCAGAAACCAGCCGTACAGGTCCTGACACGACGCGCGCAAACAAACCCAAACCCGTCCCTACTCCGACTCGGCAAAAGAAACGCATACGAATGGCCTCGAGTTTTGTATATGCATGGCCTTCGGGTGCCTCGGAACCGGTACGAATTGCAGTCTCTCAGCCTCGAAGAAAAAACGGCAGGGCAGTTTTCAAGAAGGATTGATGGGAGTGGGAAGGTCCATGGAGAACAGAACTTGCTATGTGACATACCAGCCAGGATTGACGTTCAGAGGAACACTTTGTACACTATGTAGTATATAAACCATGGTAATTATGCACTTCGGGAGTTTAGGTAGAGAGGCAGGATATATACCCCAATCGAGCAAGAGTTATTGTCGCGTTGTCATCGCCATATCATTGAGGGCATTTGACGATAGACTTTGACGCCACCGAGACAATGAATGAGTTGGTGTCCTGTCCATTCATACCTCAATCAGATCATATATATTGCCGCACGCGATGGCCACGTCATCTGATTTCCTCGGCAGCCAGCAAGGTGAGCTCTTATTTAGTTTGTCAGGACTGTCTCGTTGGAGTTTTCATTGGAAGATCTAAGTTGGTAGGATGCATGTCGAGCTTGAAAATGAGACGTGTTGTGAACAAAATAATGAAATGGACTGGAATTCTCTATGGTCAGGAGTGCGATCACAGGGTTTACTTTACCCATGCAGTTTCCCAAGTGGAAATGCCCTCTTTTCTCTCCATCCAGGTTTCTTCTAATACCTGGCACCTTGTCTACGGGCCCTCTGGTCGCCCTTCTTCTCCTTCCGCCGCTTGATCTTCTTGTCCAGCCTGCCCTTCTTCCACTTTCCGTATCTCTCCGGCGCCGCAACCGCCTCGATCTTGCGCTTCCTGGCGCGGCCCTCTCGCCGCCTCCTCGCCGCCTCCCGGACAGCTAGCAACTCTGCAGTATACGCCTCGGTGCCCATCTTCTTCTGCAGCATATCCATGCTCTCCTCAGCCTTGACACGCAGGCCGTCATGCCTTGGTTTGAAGGTTTCTTCTACCGACGCTGGCACAGTAATGTTGGGATCTGTAAGGTGGTGTAAGGGAGTAAGGAGCATGTTCAGCGACGGCTGGATCGTAGTGGGTTCGAGTGTGCTGATGAACAGGTGCAGCAAGTCCATGGCTGCCACCTTGGGTACAAGGGCAGCCGTGCGAGATGGTGTCTCGGCGATAAGTATGTCGGACAGGAAGTTGAAGAGAGTGTGCAGAGTTATCTTCGTTTGCGGCTGCTCAGGCTCATCGATTCCACCCCATTCATCTTCGTCTTCGTCTTCCGATTCCGAGGCACCGTGCTCTTCATCGTCTGCATCCGAACTCTGGTCCGACACCGAAGGCCTCGAGTCGAGGAACTTGGCCAATCTGACCAGAGTAAGGACAACTTCGGACGCCAGGGCTTCATCAATGGGGGCCGGTTGTTGCTTCGTGGACGCCGCATCATCTTCGAAAGCTGCACCCTTTGCCTTCTTGGCCATGCGTTTCTTCCATCTTGAGACCGTGCCGGGATCCAGTAGCCCAATGGCGAGTACAGTGAGGGCCTCGACAGTGCTCTTGTCAAGCTGCAACCCATGCGACCCGATCAAAGTATCCGTCTTCGTATCTGAGCTAGCCTGCTTGTAGAAGTCATCCAAATACAAATTCAGAAGCTTGATGCTCGAAAGTTTCAAAGTTGGGTTTGGAGATGTCAGTGGCTTTGCAATTGCATGCCAAAGTTCCTCGTGGGAGAGGACTTGGCTGGGGAATTTCTGCATCAGAATGGGGACGTTCTGCACGACGGTATTGACAAGCTCCCAGTCTGAGCCACCAGAGAAGCCGTTCAAGACGTCGATCATACTCTTGATCACCAGCATCAGATCGCTCTCGTCTCGCGGTGTGGGTTCCTTGGCCTCGAAGTACAGGCAGAAACTCTGTATAGCTAATCCAAACACCGACAGCTTCTTCTCATCTCCATCCTGCTCAAGCCACCCCCGAGGAAGTCCGAGAAACTTGGATGTTCGCTCTTTGTCGGCTTTGCGGAAGATCTCCTTGATCAGTTCGCCTGCTGCCAGTCGGCATTTCTCACTGTCGTCATTGGCGAGCCTCAGGACAAGAGGGATGAAACAGTTCGTTGCAACCTCCTGCACAAAGTCATCGGCCGACTTCATGAGCAGTAGGTGGATGATTTCCATGACTGATAGACGTCCGCCTTCTCGTTCATACTCCAGGTTGGCAACAATAAACTTGAGCTGCTTAGCCCATCGGTTCTTCTTCTGCGGATAATCGCGCAAGAATTGAAAGAATGCACCCCGGGCTAGATCACGGGTATCCTTGTCGTCGTTGGTGATCATGACAACGCCGACATAGTCAAGGGTGTCGTAGACCGCCGCCGTTTCGATCTTGCGGTCCAAGACAGAACGAACGAAATTGAAGGTGACGTGCCGGTATAACGGCTCTGTCAAGTCATACTTGAGCTTGCCGAGAAGCATATCAATTCCAGCATCATTGATCTTGGCGTCTCTGCGATCCCGCAATATAACGGAGATGAGTTTCAATGCAGACTGGGCCAGATCAGACGTCGTAGATGTCGACATGCCCATACTCTTTAAAGCATCCTTGGCTGCTACTTTGAAGAGTTTTGTCGAATCATCTGTTTTGAAGGGCACCTTCACAATCACCTGGAGAAGTTTGTATGCCGAGATCTTCACCTCTTCTTCTCCTTCAACCACAGCATCGCCGATGATGGGTATAAAGCCAGCAATATTACCAGCGTTTCGAAGAGAGTCATGCTTCCTGAAAACAGATCGCAAAACATCCAACGAGAATCGGACAAGTTTGTACGTGTACTTGCTCGTCACGCCGCGTTCGCCACTCTTCTTGGCACCTTTTTGGACCAGATAACGCCGGAGCTTGTAATCGAGCTTGACCTCGGCCTTGGGCTGCCGGCTTTGGTAAACCCCCTGGACAACCTCGTAGCAAAAGACGAGCGTCTCTCGACTCTCTGCCGCTGCATTGCTAAGCAAGCCATTGGCGATGCGGGTTAGCAGCTCGTCAATCTTACGGACCATCTTCAGGTCAAGCTTCTCGAGGAGAAGAGACTGCAAAGGCCGGATAAGCTCGACAAGATGGCCAATGGAGGCTGTCCTTGCAATGAGCTCCATTGAATCCTGGCTCTTGCTGCTCTTGACCTCCTTGGTCTTGCTGGTATACTCTTCTGCATCCTTCTCCTGCCCCGTGATACCAAATATGTCATCCATGATGATAGCTACAATCTTGTCCAAACAATAATCCAGGTCACCTGGTTGAAATTGTGGTATCACATGGACAAGAATGGTGTGCATGGTGTATGAGAGAACATGCAGCTGATAGCCTTTGGTTAAGGCACCTCGCAGTTCGTCCAGAATAAAGCCGAAGCAAGAAGCTCCCAGAAGCGAGCTCATCTTAGCCAGCGTATCTCGCGCCATTTCACGAGCATCCCATGCTTTGCTTCGCAGAATTTGACAGATATCCGACAAGACCCCAGGGAGCTTCTGCTCAAGGATCTCCGTTGGAAGCAGCTTGAGTACCTTTACGATGATGACACCTACAGGTACTCGCGAGCTGACCGTCGTTTCGTCCTTTTCGCGGATGTAGTCCAAAAGAGATGGTAGAATATTCGACGTTATGTCCTCGTTGAATTTCTCTGGGGCAGGCATCGTCTGAGCTAGCCGGTGCTTTCTCGTCTGCTGGCCTTGCGTCGAATCACTATCTACATCCATGGACTCCGCATTTCGCTCAGAGGCTGCAGTAGCAAGACTGTCTACAGTCTTTCCCAATAGTCGGACGAGCTGCTTCTGGGCGTCTGGTTTGGACTCGATATAGCCACTGTAGCGCTTTAGAATCGCACGGAATTGCGGCCACTCCAGCGAGATTGCGAGGTCAGCAATGGTGGTGGTCGCTTGTGCGCCAACTCCATGGTCATCAGTTCCATCCTCCCGATTGAAGATGAAGTGCTCTAGTAATGGGACGAAGAAATGCGCAAGATTGCGACTGCTCAACTCGGCATGGAAGTTGACCTTTGATAGTAGTTGCAGAGCTCGCATCTGTCTCGATGTCGCGGGGCTGAGAATGTGACTGAAGAAACTAGGGTCTGTGTCCTGCTCGTCGGGGGGAGGATCTAAACCAACAAGATCACTAACCGGGGTCCAGGAAGGTAGGTGCGACACGAGGTACCCCAAGACGCGAACGACCTCTCGCCTGACTGTCTCCGAGGGTTCTCGAGCCCCTGAGTAGATGGCCGGTAGAACTATATCACTGAGCATGCTCTCGTAAATGGCCCTGTCAGTTCCAGTGGATGCTTTGACAGCATCTATAAATCGACACAGGGCGTCGGCTGAGTTCAATGCGAGTATACCGTACTCCTCATCATGCTTGATATAGAAAAGTAAGTTATGAAGCAGAGGTTGCCATTGTCGAGGGTTGAAAGCGGGCTGTCGTGCTTTGGAGAGGCTATTGTATGCAGCCAGCCTTTTCTCATAGTCCGGCTCATCGATTCTTCCCTCTTTGAACGAATTGAGGTCAGAACATAAATCAGCTACTTCAACTATAGCGGTGTCCTCTTCGGCAAATATGGTCAAGACCTTAGAGAGCGACAGCCGATTGGGTCTGTCCTTGAAGAAGCCAAAGAGAGATGAGATGGTGGTGTAGATTCGGTGCCGAAGGTCTGTGTTTGACCGAAGATTTTCAAGTTGGAGGAAGGTTTGAAGGATGGTTAGAATGCTTCCTTTCACCTTCGGGTTCACTCGGCGGGAGGGCTGGTTGAGGAGGAATACCGAGATCTCTATGAGTCCTGGGGCGTGTTCCGATTGCTGGACAATCGGAGAGAGTTCGACGATGGCATCGATGCAGGCGACCAACAAGTCTTTGCCGATTTGAATCTCAGCGTTGTTGTCAAGGTCCTTACCCGTGGCTTGATTTGTTCTCAGAACACCCCCTATCTTGCCTAGGACGAGTTCCAGATTGCGGTCGAGCAAGTCTTCCTTGATAATCTCATTGAACTCAGATTCTGTTGCAGGGGCCTGCGAAAGCTTCACCAGATTTCGTACTATACTGAGCGTAAACACTCGCACTTCATCTTTCGCTTTCTTATTTGCTAGGCAATCCATGAGTTTGGGGATGATTCGTTCATCGACGCCCAAGAACAAGGCGGTTCTTGGCATCATTGACAGAGTCGACAGGAACTGGAAAGTACCAGAGATGCCTTGGGTGTTCTCAGCTGCAAAATTCTCGAGCCGGGGACTCACAACCTCTTGGATGAGCATATCTTTGTACGGATCCCAATTGAAAGCCGGTGCGTTGCGTAAAAGTGAGATGACACACTTCAATGCGATAGTGCGTACGTCGCGAACGAGAGAGGTGTCGTTGTCTGACTCTTCATCCTCAGCTTCCTCAGCCGTTTCCTCCGAAGTCTGGTTGTCTGGCTGATCGTCACCGAGTTTCTCGGCGATATGCCCCAATTTTCGGCAAGCAGTCACGAGACAGTAAAGAACGGCGTTCAAGATGGTTTCCACATAGTTCTCGACACTTACGCCAAGTTCGTTGATAATGATAGTCGCCATGTTCAAGAAACCAACCTGCTTACGCGCATTCACCTGCTTGTGCGTACTTGTGGGATCCTGACTGAGAACATCTTCACGCACACCAGTGCTATCGACGACCATCTTGCCACGGAGGTCCCCAAGAGCAATCTGAAGAAAATGGCCGGTGTCCTCGACAGTAAGACTCCTCAGCACTGCGAGCCGAGTCGCCTGCAAACCGCCCCGACCGCTTGCGACGCCTTTCTTGGATATAGTCCTCCCGTACAAGAGCCTGAGCAGTACGGGCATCACCTCACTACGATGTTCGGGCTGCACCTTGTTATCGCCTTGGAACAGCACTGTAAGCTCGTTCTTGAATCTTGCCTCGTCCAGGAGATACTCCAAGTTCTCTTGGTAGGGCTTGACACCTTCTTGCTTCCATGCGAGTATAGCTTTGAGCGCAGACTTCTGAATGTCGATATCGCCGTTGGCAAGTAGATTGAGAAGCGAATCGTAGACTTTCTGTTGCTGAGAGAGGACCCTGGGATTCACAAACTGCGAAAAGACACCAAGTAAGGCTTTGCGGTCAGATAACGACCATGACTTCCCAGCATCTCGATTGGAGTCTGGTTCCAGACTCTCTGACTGGTCCTCCTCATTCGAGCTCCACGACAGAAAAATCGGGACAATGAATTTTGATCGTTTTTCAACCAGAGATGGTACAGCTGACATGACTTTGAGTGCTTGGGAGCGAGAATTTTTCGGTACTATCGGCACAAGCTGTTGGCTTTCCTCGACCATGGGAACAAACTGTTGGTTTTCCTCGAACGTTTCGAGCAATCTCTCTGCGGGATTGGCAATTACTCGATCTTGAGTTGTGGCGCTTCGCAGCAATCGATCAAGGTTAAGACACTCAAAGTCGGTTAGCCCCTTTTTGAAAGGAGCGGCGGTTTCGCCTTTACCAGTATCGCCGGCGAGTTCGTCTTGACGTGCTGATCTTCCCTTGACCCATCTGAACGCGCGATCACAGATCGCTTCTTCGCCACTGGTTGTTTGGCTGACTTGCTGCAATGCTTCGAGGACTGACTCCCAGACTGGAGATACCTTCACTGTCATCATACCGAATAGAAACGATGGTATAGCTTGACGAAGCCAGGATCCCTGATCCAGTTGAGAGTAGATCGCACCCAACTTCCGCAGATGTACGGAGATCGCGCGAATGTTTTGAAGGTCTAGCGGCATCTGTTGAATCTGCAGCATGTTCGCGAGAGCGTCGAGTTGGTCTGGGGCAATATCGAGTTTCACCAGCAATCTCAGAGAGGCGGTGCGCAAAGGGGGCGAGTCCAGAGAAAGATTGCTGACAAGACTCCTCAGCAGGGGATCATCCTCCTTTTCCGGGCTGGCACTCCCGCCACTTTGAGAATCTTGGCCATCGCAATCTTGTACTTGGTCCTCATACGTAAGCATGGCCTCTAGAAACCCAGTGAGAGTACAGTATCGAGGCGCGGCAGCTCGAAGAAGGGGCCGTAACGACTTTTCGAATTGCGCAGCGGCCGCTTTGCTCATGCGCAGATATGCGTGGAAGCCCTGGCTAACGATGAAGCGAGCTTCGTCGGTCGGAGGTGATTGCGATGGCCGCAGAGCGAGCTTCAGCTTTCTCAACAATACTTCACGGATTGGCCCGGTGGTTGATGGGTGTATAGTACTGCACTCGAGCAACTGTAGCAGTGCCGAGTACTTTGGGAGACACTCGTCACGCCACGTCTTGGGATCCTTATCGTAGGCGCTCGAGGCCCCCTCCTCGGGGAAGGTAGAAATCTCCAGTCGCTCGAATTTCCTCACAATATGAGATTGCCACGACTGCGGAAGAGTGAAGGTCTCCGTCTCCCTAGGTGACGGTAGGGCCCTCTGATTCACCATACGGGGGATCAACACACAGAGCATGTCCTCGTTGGAATCTTCAGACCAGTGCGATACGACGAACCTGTTGGGCGTGGTTAGTTTCTGGGCGCCAGGCGTGATGAATACTACTTACTTCTGAAACTCTTTCAGAAAGAGACTGCGGAACCGCGAAGCATCGAGTTCTGACAGATATGAACAGAATGGAATGAACCATTTCATGAGAGGCTCTCGGGTCAGTATCTTCACAATGTGAGCCATGTGAGGGATGATGGCATCCATGGAGGAGCCATGCCAGATGATAGCCGTGTTCACCAAGATGAAACGCCAAATCGCGATATGATCGGAATGATCGAGCAACGAGGGCTCGCTACAAAGGCCCTGGAGTGACTTTTGCAAGCAGTCCAGCATTGCGCTCCAGTCGTTCACTCTGTTGCCTCTCCGAACACCAGCAATGGTTCCTAGGAGTCTAACGTATAGGACATTATGTAATGGATTTCTGTTGTCGGCCTCATCCTTGGTTTTCTGCCCATAGATGGCCTCTGCGATCGAGCTGAAGCTGTCGGCGGTGGTATGGTGAACAATACTGACAGTGATTCCACAGACAAGACCTGCCCAGGTAGGCGCTGACTCATCTGTGGACATCAAGTCCTCTGCAGGTACGGAGGCAATGAGTGCCTGGTACGTAGTTGGCCCTGTCGTGTGAACATTGTTTCCTTGACCTTTAATAGCTTCGGCAAACATGGTCATCAGGCCGTGGTAGAACAGGCCATATTGCCGATCTCCCCGAACAGAGGCCAGGTCCTTTCGGGCGTGTTCTATAATGATTGGAAGAGACTTCTCGCGATGCGACGGCGAGGCAGCCTTCTTTATCAGAAAACTCATAGCCTCGGCAGCGAAGCGGGCAATATGAGGAGGATTCCGTGCCTTTCCCAACAATGGTGCTACGACATCAAACGTCGGGCGGAGGTCCGGTACTAACAGCCTTGACAAATATTTAAACAGAAAAGCCAGGGAGGCAAACGTCCATTCGATTACATCTGCGTCTTGGCGACTACCAGCAATATTGGCTATGAGGACGAGGGCTCTTGCGTAGTGCTTCTCGAAGCGTGTACCCAGATCGTGGGCGAAGGCGGTCAGCAGGTCCAGTAGCGACTCTAGAGACTCCTTTTCTTGGGCTGATATGTATTTTTCCAACGCGTCCATAATCTTGTCCTCGTAATGCAAGATCTGGGGGAGACTCTCGCAAAACAGGCGCACTTCCCTCTTGAACGAGGTGAAGCCTTTGGATATATCCAAGTCTGACCATTTCTCCAGACCATTTCGAAAATAGGAGGTGGTAACGTCCAAGTCTTCGGCATCGAGATCGTGGCGGCGGACTTTGCGAAGGGGGTCGAGGGAGTGAAGTTTGGCGATTTTAGTGGTGAAGGACTCCCATCGGTGATTCTTCTGGTGAAGAGTGCCACTCTTGCCCTTTCGGGACTTGACTATACGTCCCGAGAGAGTTGGGGGCATGGCTGCGAGCTGGGAAGACTCGAGATAGATTGGCAGTGGTCGAGATGTGATCCCTTCTTGTTGTCAAAAGTGAAAGTCAGGATTCCCCACCAAGCAAGTATGAAGTAAGAAGCATCTATCCGACTTTGCCTGCGCATGGAGGTTGCCGCTGGAACTTTTTTTTTGAGGGCCCATTATCGATAATAAGCTTATCCTCCTCCTAACGTTGGTTGAGCTGAAAGCTGCCAACCCCACATGACGGACATGGAACTTAAGCTCGTCTAAACTTCAGCTGATTGGTGAGTGCTTGCTTTGCATTGAATTGAATTGAATATAACCTTAGACCAGTCAGTCTGCATCTCACGAAGCTTCCTCACAATCAGCCAACACATCACCGGCGCGTCGGGTCCTGATCACCACTGCGCGCCGATTATCTTTCCCTTTTCTCGGAGAATAGTCTCCCACGTCGTCAGCATGACCTCCAAGGTGTAAGTAAGCCTTCAGCTTCTTTTTGCTACTTTCTATGTAGCGCTTTCTTGGGTGATGCTAACTGGCAAAAGCATCGTACTAGGCAGCCTTGATGGCAAGCTCGAGACGGCCTTCCAGAAGCTTGCGACGCTTCACTCCAAGAACAATTTCGCCTTCGCCATCATCACGGGCAATCTCTTCAGCATCGACCAGGACGAGGGTATAATCACGCGATTACTCAATGGCGACATCACCGTTCCACTGACCACCTACTTCACTGTCGGTACCATTGCGCTGCCTCCTCAAGTCGCCGAACGTGTTGAGAAGAACGAAGAGGTGAGTTCTGTCTGATTCTTCAGCCCTATGCCATTTTGAGAATGACCACAGGATTCTCACTCTCGCGACGCCCTAGATATGCGAAAACCTTCACTTCCTCGGCAAGCGCAGCATCATCACGACTTCGGACGGTATCCGAATTGTTACACTGGGTGGCATTCTTGACAGAGAGATTTTGGGCGGAACGTCTAAGGAACAGCATCTCCCGTTTCACACTGTCGGCGATGCTGCCGCCCTGCGAGGCGCGAACAAGGCCGACATCCTATTGACCTCGACATGGCCTTCGAGTGTCTGGGCCAACTCCAAGATCCCCTTGGACCTTGCCAACAAAAATGCAGTTGCCAGCTCCACCGAAGTTGCCGAGCTGTGCACTGCTCTCCAACCACGGTATCATCTAACATTCTCTCCCGCCGATTTCTTCTATGAACGCGAGCCCTTCTCTCATCCTACAGCAGATGGGCCAAGTGACGCCAAACACATTACCCGCTTCATATCTATGGCACCCTTCGGCAATGCTGCGAAACAAAAGGCCATGTACGCATTCAACTTACAGGCCGGGGAAACACTCGACACCGTTCCTCCGGGAAGCACAACGTCTCCCTTCAGCTCTCAGAGACGTGCCAAACGGCCGGCAGAGTCTGATGTCGATGGCTATTCTGGACGCTTCGCCCAAGACCACCACGATGACCGACCTCGCCGCAGAAGACGGCACCGCTCACCTCCCCCGGATCCTAGCCGTTGTTTCTTCTGCCTTAGTAACGCGAACCTGGCAACTCATATGGTCTGTTCCATTGGTGATGAGGCCTATATCACCACGGCCAAAGGACCCTTACCACCCCCGGACCATTTCTCTGACCAAGGCCTATCTTTCCCAGGTCACCAGATCATCATCCCACTTGCCCATGAGCCTACTATGCGGGCCATTCACAGCAAAAGCCCTAATGCCTTCGATGAGATGACACGACTTCGTGATTCTATTCAAGCTATGATCGCAACGCAGTCCGACTACAATTTGGGCGTCGTTACGTGGGAGATCAGTCGTGCCAACAATGTGCATCTCCATTGGCAACTCATGCCTGTTCCTTCAAAGCTGGTCCGCGAGGGCCTGATCGAGCTCGGTTTCAAAGCCCAGGCTGAAGACTCCAAGCATCCCGCCTTGGTAGAAAAGGATATTGGCTCGGGAGTTGATGAGAATGGCGACTTTTTTCGGCTGTGGCTATGGTCCGATGATAGAGACACGGGCATTGTGGGCAAGCAGCTGGTCATGCCCATAGACGACACCTTCCGATTCGACCTACAATTCCCGCGCAAGGTTCTCGCCAAGTTCCTGAACCTTGAGCAAAGACTCCGCTGGCAGGATGTAGAACAGTCGGTAGCAGAAGAGACCCAGGATGCAGAGCACTTCAAGGCCGCATTCAAGAAATGGGATTTCACGCTCGGCTAGGCTTCCTTTTTTATGGTGGGAAAAAGTTTCACGATGATACCCTTCATTATTTGCATGACGACGGCGTTGGCAGATGGCTTGATTTTATTATCCCTCTGGGTATGAGGGGAATAGCCCTTCTTAACTGGGCCCTTCGTTGACGGGGATCTCTCTGGGCTTGCTGGCAGAAAGTGCCAATACTACCAAGGATATATTGCTATACTCCTATTGATTTGCGAATCTGGTATAGGCGCGGGCCGATCAATCTTACTACTGTATCATATTAGGTACTTAACTAGAGTTACCAGCCACATAGGCCAATCGATGATTTAGTTGCATACAAAGTCGGAGAATATCTCGTTGACTGACTGCTATTGTGAAAAAAACCAAGGAGTCAGCATCTAAGGCAAGGATTAGCCCAGCTCTTTCGGCGGTGCCAAGTCAGACGGCGAGGGGTTCGGCTGCTGCACCACCAGCACGTCAGCGGTCCCTACTACACTCCTAGATGAAACCAATGTGGTGGGAACCCAGTCCGTCTCCAGACTTTCAGCCTCCTCTCTGAATAGTTTCCGGAGCCTCCGCTGATGCCACCAGGCCAACGCGCACACGACGCCCAAGAAGACGACCGCGACGCTCCCTGTCACCGTCCACCACTCCTGCGCCGCCAGTATGCTGTCCTTGGTGTTGGTGCTCAGCACTACGATGGCGTCGGGGTCCGTAGGCCGCAACCATTGAGACAAGGCGATCTGCTCGCAGGGAATCATCTCGTCAGCACGTCTATTTCATCCATGGCCTTTCGTGTGGGGTGAGGTAGGAGAGAGAGCCATAGAAGTGGGGTTCTTTTGCGGAAGAGAGAAAACAGAAGACGGAAAAGTAGACGGAAAGCTGGTCGGTACAGGAGCAGGGAGGAGGGGGCCGCCAAGAAGGACAAAGCAGATGAAAGGAGAAGAGAAGAGGGAGAGCGCACCCTGCAAGCACAAGACCGATAGGGCCCCAACAGCTGCATCAGCGTGCCGCCGACGGCGGCGAAGAAGCCGAAGAAGCCGACGAGGGCCTGGCTCCACCAGTTGAGGGCCTTCTCGCGGGAGGGGGTCTCGCTCCAGCGGGCGCCGTACCGCACCTTGAGCCGGGCCTCCCACGCCCAGAGCGCGACGGCGCCCGCCTGCGACGCCGCGTACAGGAGGTAGGTGGCGGACCGGCACGAGAGCACCTTGCGCGGCGTGTTGTACGACGTCACGAACGCCAGCGTCGACGGCACCAGCAGCAGGTGCGCCGCGCCCCAGAACACGTTCCAGAGGTCCCCGGGGCGCAGGCGCAGGCCCGCCCGCAGCTCGTCGGGCGTCACGAACGTCGTCGCTGTCGGGCGCGGCGGCGGCGGCGGCGGCGGCGGACCGCTGCTGGCCGCGCCTTCTTCTTCCTCTCCTTCTGTGTCCAAGCCGGGGCGGGTGTTGTCGCTGTTGTTTGTTGCCGGTGCTGGAGTAGCGGTAGTGACGGCGGCCGCGTGCTCTCTGGCGTACTCTTTGATGGCTTCGTGGACCCAGCGTCTCTTGTTCAGTCCGCGGTTCCAGAGCGTCACCGTCTGGAAGCGCCCTTCGTAGGTATGCTCGATGAGCTCGTAGCCGCGGAGGCCGCGCAGCATGCGTCTCACAACAGCGTGCTTCTTGAACCTGGTCTTGATGTCTCCCCAGAAACCAGGCGGGGCGGGTCTGGCCGGGCCGCCACGGGAGCCGCCATCGTAGACGATGCCTTGCAGGACACTGGAGCTGTTGGACGCGAGCATGGCGCAGGAGACCGTCGCGAGATACGGTATCGTCATCCACCCTGCGGCAAGTCAGCGCTGTGAGGAGTGTTATTCCCGGGTTCGTGCGCGCAATACTGGCACTTACACATGCCGAAAGCCAGAGCGTGGGCGCTGTCGTTGTCGCCGAGGCTGTTCTGGATGTCTATGACTGTGTAGATGAAGCCCCCCACGAAGAACAGAATCGGAGCGCCGATAGTACTTCCGAAGCTTGGACGCGATGTTAGAGCCTACTCGCCCCTTTCATTATTTACCCCCTCTCCCCGTTTTTCAACTCACCTTGCTTGCGAGTTCAGCAGAGCCTTCAGCTTCGTGGGTAACGAGACGACCCCGGCTTGAAGCCCGCCTCTCCCTCGCAACTCTTCATACTCGTCGATCATAACCATGACCCTGTCCCAAGTATCGTCCTCGGGCTGCGGCGACCCCACCGCCTCCTCCACGTTACCCATTCCGCTGTTGTCGTAGGCCTCGGTCCC
The DNA here is from genome assembly GCA_019976485.1 of Apiospora pterosperma. Taxonomy (NCBI): domain Eukaryota; kingdom Fungi; phylum Ascomycota; class Sordariomycetes; order Amphisphaeriales; family Apiosporaceae; genus Apiospora; species Apiospora pterosperma. The sequence continues at coordinate 1,645,989 of JAFBMP010000009.1, forward strand.
GGTCGCAGCATGGCCCCCCCGCCGCCTCTCCACAAGTCCCGTCGAGATCCGGACATTGCCCACGACGACCGCGAGCAGCAGCTGGGCGCGCACCTTGGCGGGTACGACGGGCTTACCGGACGCCGTGCCCGCCTTGCCGCGGCGGACGGGGGGGCCGCAGGAACTCCAGGACCTTGCGGTCGAGCACGAACTCGCACATGGCGCTCATGAGCATGGGCCCCGCGAACGCAAAACAGATGGAGAGCCAGACGGTGGTGTCGAGGGCCATGAGCAGCATGGCGCCGAGCAGGCGGAGCCAGTAGGTCGCGAAGCCCAGGAGGTCGTGGGGGCGGGCCCGGAACACGATGTCCGGGACGGCCAGCTTGCGGGCGCGCGGCACGTTTAAACAGAAGGTCAGGCTCGGCAGGATGAACTGGACCAGGGGCCCCACCCATTGCGACAGTTTGCTGAAGTGCGAGATCTCCCATCCGGGGCACTGGGCCGTGCACCATGTATAGGGCACCTGCACAACGGGGGCGCCGGTGGCGTCGCCGTTCCATTCGGCGCCGCAGGGGAACTGGTCGTTGTCGATAGCGGCCTGGAGCGAGGCTGCGGTGGTGTCGGACGGGAAGAAGGAGCTGTTCGTAAAGGTCAGGTTGTTGTTGCTGCTGACTTCCAGAGAGTCGTTCACGGCCCGCAGGCAGCAGTGCGTGAAATTCTGACCGCCAAGCTGCAGAGCACGGGAGGTTGGAGCGTAAAAGGGCAGGTTGGCGAGTTGTGGGATGAGGTCCCCAAGGCTGAGAGAGGCCATTCTCTTTGCGGTGTTATCCGAGGAGTGTTCTCAGCTTCGTATACGACTGAGCATCAAACTGCAGCCGGGAAACTACAAGACAGATAGATGGGCGGGCCATCTTATCTGCTTCACACCTCTCGTGTAAGTGAGTGCTACTCGGGACGTGATGGATTCTGTTTTCTAAAAAGAAGGCATAACTAAGTAACTACCTGTGTGTCTTACCTACTTATCTAGGTGTCCCCGGAGGATACGACACTTGGTTGACGTGAGACACCCTGTCTCCCGAAAACCGCATTTGGATAGGTATTGGCCGCCTCAAGCCACAAATTGGCTAGATGATGCTGTGTCGCAAGATATACTCCGATCTGCAGACGATAGATGGCGCACCCAAAAAAAAAAAGGGGGGGCGCGGGATTGCAGAAGGACGGCAGTCTCCACTGCTCGGCAGTTCTCCGCTTGCCATACAGATCTTCTACATTGTCACTTGGCGGCGCCATGATCTTGCAATGTAGCTTGCCGCTGGTCTTTTCTATGAGCCACCTTTCAAAAGCGACGGATGCGTTCATGGCGATATGCCCAGTTCAGTCAAGCCATCGGTCGGAATACCAGATCGCCACCAAACATAAGAGCCGTCTGCAGACGCAATGGAATAACGAAATCCACATGATGGGCATGATAATTGAAGGCGACAGACCTGGCCTGCGTGAAGTATTCATTCTGTACAAGTACATCCATCCATCGCCTTGATAATCCAGGCTGTCAGTCAGTCACCTTTTGATCCGTGCTAGTACAAGTCCCACGTCTGTCTGTCCCCATACTTTAAGCACTTTTGGCCTGGGCCCACTGCCACCGAATCCAGTCCGGGCCCCGCTCCGTCCCATCGGAAGTCATTATGAAGTACGTACCCCTTCTAAATTGAGAAACGTCACTGACAGCGATGGCATCACAGGAGAGTGTGTGGTCTTTAATTCAGATACCGTCGTCATATCGTTTGTAAAGGTTTTATTCTCTTTTTTTTGGTTCAATTTCTGAAGCCCGCACTATTCATTGCCGGCTAGTTTGGAACAAAAAAATAACCAGCCGGTCAGATATAAAGCCCCACCTTTCGGTAAGAACCTCGTTATCTGATTCTAGAAAAGTGCGCAATGCATAAGCAGCAGATCCATCCACCCAGACCATGTGTGAGTATGCAGAAGGCACTAATGTACAACTGCGGCAGCAGAATAATCAATCTAATGACTCCTGCACCAGTAACAAAAGTATGTAGGGAAATCCCACCAAGCCTCTATACGCCCTCTACCATTCCCTGAAACCAAAAGCGGGAAGGCAGGCTCGGGAATTTCACCCACCCCAGTCTCCCTCTGCCGTCTACCTGGTCTTTCGAGTATTCATGGTTCTGCCAAGTGCCATGCAGAGATGTCTCGCGAACCGTCTTTGTGACTCTTATCTCTGCGAATATCCTTTATGATATTGCAATAAGTAGCAAACAGTATCCCATGAGGATGCTTGTGCAAAGGTCCGTAAGGTCGTTCGTTCTGTTGAGTTGGGCAAGGAATGCCAGATACAAGGAAAATCATATTTTGGTGGTCGGAAAATGCTAGGTCCGAGTGTGTGTGTGTGTGTTCGTACATCAAATCTTCATCGAGGCCAGTATGTCGGTGGCGTCGGGATCGTGGATAATCGTCATACTGGCACGCTCCCCATCAGGGAGGTGGCAGTGCGAATCTCTCTCGCGCTGAGAGTAGTTGTGAGTGTATGTGGTATCCTTTGCAGACAGTTGTAACGCGTCGATGGCGGTATCTCTCAAAGGAGAAACAGAAGGAGGAAAGAAAAAGAAAAGGTGCCTGTCGTCGGCATGCTTATAAACACAATATAAGGAAAGCGGTGACCAAAGACGTCAATGAGCAGGAATCAGATGCCGGATCCAACAAAAGCTCAGAGCGATGCCGGTGACCGGGATGCTATGCCAATGCGTCCGTCTAATGTCGAACTGAGAAAGGGTATACTGGATGAATAAAGGGAGAAGAAAAAGAGCTTGCAGAACGTGCAAGGGCAAATAACGCATGCCTTCGTAGATGCAAATTGCACCTAGCGGATTTTCTGTGTGTATGTGCGGATAAATAGGATGAATTACCAAACTCCTGGTTCCAGACGCCAACAGCAACACTGTTATTAGGGGTCTAAAGGGGTTTTTCGATATTATCATCAGTAGGATGCCATACGGCGGGTTGTTGTTCGGTCGACACCTAGTATTGGTGAGTTCCCGATCATGCTACTTGGTGAGTCATGACACCTGCCAGGGGCAGTGGGTGAGTCGTCGACCATGGAGTCTCGAGCACCAAAGGCAAATGTCTTGGCTCGGTTGAGGCCTTTGCGCTTCTGCTGGAGCTTGCCCATTTCTCGCTCACATGTCATCACATGCTCCGCATCATTCATCTCAACGTATGATTGCGGATAGCAGCGAGTAGGGTGTTCTATAAAGAACTCGCTGTAGCCACCGTCCAGAAGATATACCTCGGGATAGGTCAAGTGAGGGTAATGCTCAGCGTTGACGGTCCGGTCTTCGGAGCGGATGTGGCGGGCCATTAAAGGAGCACGGTGCGCCGAGTATTCGCAGTGGAAGATGAGCAGGACTTTGCCCTCCATGGGCTGCTCGAAGAGGTGGCGTGCCAGCAGCTCTTTGTCGTTGTAATTAATGGCGCCATCAATGTGGCCACCTTCGTACTCGTACTCAAAGCGGCAGTCTATGACCATCCGCTGGGTGTACTCGTGGCTGTACTTCCCGTCCATGACATCGAGGAATGTTTCTCGGGAAATGCGAGGTATACTGTCACTTTCGCCTTCAGGAAAGAAGTGAGGGAGAGCCGGGTCTTGCACGTCTTCGATATCCATAACTGACTGCAACGTGCTTGCAGGCACTGGGTCATCGCTTTTTTGCTTGACGAGATCTGCAGGGTTCTCGAACATGCTCAGTGATCGACGGTACTGGCGAGGTCGTCGCTGAAAGGGGTTCGATGGCCGGCGTGCATGGCTACTAATGGGGGACCCATTGCGGATACCCGTAAGGCTAGCAAACTGGGGCTTGGGACGGAAGGAGCCGGGCTCATTAGAGGTAGGGCTGTTGGCGGTTTGGGGCCGTCGTATTTGAGGCGGTGAGTCTTGGAAACATTCGCCAAGGGAGAGGGCCGAAGGCGGACGATTATCAGAACCAAACTTGAAGGAATTCACCTGGTTCTCAGGGTGCAACCTGCCCAGGACAGCATTCGCGGAGTGGCCCTTGGTCCTTGACAGTGAGGGACGTCGAAGTGCGAGCCGCTTTCTGCTGTCAGTTATCAGAGGCTTCGGGGGGTCCAGGCTGGTCATGGAAGGTGGGCGTGACAGGGCGATTGGCGACTCCATTATCATCGACTCGTCCTCAGGAAGCTCCCCAGGCGTAGGGGAAGTAATCTCGACGTGCGTATTAGAGTATAGACCCTTGTGAGGAAGGGGGAAATATCCATCTCCATCATGTCGCCCACACTCATGGGGACGGGAGACGAAGAGGCTGGCAAAGGCGGCGTTGTGATGTATTCTCTGTTCTCCATGCCGCCCATCATGTTGGACGTGAACAGGGCGCGGCGAGGCGTCGGGAAGCGCGGGCTACCCAGTGATAAGTCAGCCTTCATCTACTTCGTCTGGCAGCACTGAGAGGCTGGAGTCTTATCTTACCTTCCCTCGCTATCTATCCTGAAATTCTGGGACAGATCGGCAGCCAAGCTGGCTGTGGGAGATGAGCCGCGAATCGTCTTCAGGTTGAAATAGTCGGGGTTGGACCGTTGCAGGTGGTCCCTTATATTAAGGGTTCCAGACCCGAAGGGGTTCGAATTAGTATAGTGAGAGTGAGGGTGTGGCCGGTAGATGTCATGAGACTGGCCCCAGGTTGGTGGAGGTGCTGGGTGCATAGCAGCCAGCGGAGAAGAGGCTTCCATCTTTGCGGTAGTTGGGCGGGAGCCTTGGTTCTATTACTAGTGAATGTCGAAAGCCAAATGCGAAATTCAAGAGGTATAGATGATCAGATGAGGGCGTACAGCAGTCAGCAACTACTCTCCCCGGAATGCCTATTCGGGAAAGCGATTGGCCAGACAAAAGAGTGGAAGATGTCGCCACAATTAATGAATACTTTCACTCGCAGAAGTCTATACGAAAGACGGATCGAAGAATGAGGTACTTGTCGTAAACGCTGAGATTGTTGCTTGGTGGCATGAATCTGTATACCAAATACAGATCTATATTTCCCCCGTTGCTCGTAGTTGTAAGTGGTGTACCAAGACGCAGAAACTGAGCTAACAGGTCCGCGGTGAGGGTGGGCGAGTTGGGATGACTTCGAGGATCGGTGGGGACACGCAGAGTCGTCGATTCGAAGCGCAACAGTCTGTCACGATGACATTGGCCGGCGAAAGGGATGGTGTAGGTGGTGTATATGGAGGAAGGGTATTTCTTCAAGCGGCAGGCAGGAACTTGGGAGTTTTGAACTGTGAGGTTCAGCTCGTCGCTTAAGCTCACTGCGGTCCTGGTTGGTGGGTTTGCTGATTGGGGATATAAACAGCTGCCAGGCAAGGGGCCGTGTTGAAGTAGAGGCCGTCGGTACTGTGTTCGTACAAGACGTCCCACAGGTTCTTTTGAAGAAAACCGAAATAGCAGCCCGTCGGATTTGTAAGGGGGAGGAAGTGGTACAAAGAGCCAGTCAACGACTAGATAAATGCGGATTACCGCCTTTCCTACACAAGAACACACGAATAAGAGAGAAGAGGAGCACTATGAGCTTTGGCTGTGTGTTAGTGGGCAACACTGACAAGTCCAGATCTTAGTGGGATTGGTTCACGCGTAGCACGTTCGTTCACACCACCACCAGGCGGAAGTCGATATGGCGAACTGCGGGACCAAGACACACGTCCAATGAGGAACAAGACAGGGAAACCACCACCACGACTGGGGATAGGCTCTCGCTCTCTCTCTCTCTCTCTTCTTCGATTATGTTGAACACGTCTACCCCAAGAGATCGTGTTTAGTGCTTTGTCGGAGGGAAAGGCGGCACGGCAATAGGTTGAAGCTTGTCGACTTCAAGGCCGGATGAGGAAGAGAAGGGGAAACTTACAGAATCGACCGTGGGCAACCGTGCCTTTTGTTGGATGGCCTGGGACAGTAAGGTGGAGAGCGAGACAATTGCTTTCCAGCAGAGGAAAAACGCCCCAGAACAGCGTTGTCAGGGGCAATTTGGTGTGCACTGTAGTGCTACAACGTACTTATTTACTGAACAGAGGGAAGCAAACGCTAGCTGCGTTTTCAACCGCTGTCACCTACAGGGGCCGGGGGCCTATCGTTGTGGGTGGGATAAGGGAGGGGTGCGAGAGGGAGCTGAGAGCTGGGCATGGCATGGCATGGGTGATGGTACCTGCTGCTCTACTACCATTAGTGCGTAGCTTGAACTTCCAAGTACTACCGTAGGGCCCATCGGGCTAATAGAAACCGCTAAGCGCTGGTCTTGCAACCCTGTGGAACCAGGCGTTTCCTAACTAGGTGGTAAAATAGTACACTATTCCAATTGCCCACTGTCTGGGGCTCGTCGTCTATGGTCTATGTACATGCCATGCCCTGCCATGCCCTGCCGTGCCGTGCCTGGGAAACAGAACAGGAGTTGGTTACATCATACTGATTGTTCCAAACACCGGCAAAAAACCTGTATTGGCCATTCCATCGTTACCGCCAACAACAGCTGCAAGTGCTCTATGCAGTAATGCAAGCCATTATGCCCCCCAATTGCCCCCCCCAATACCAATGCACACTCTTGTTAGTCGCCCTGGATCGAGGTCACAGCAAGGAATCAAGAACTCGCTCGCTCGGCTGACGCTGACGAATGGCGACGCCATTCCTTCCTGTCAGTCTGCTCTTGAAACCTTGTCTGTCAAGCGGGCAGGTTTCATGCTGCCAGTTCGTTTCCTAATCCGTTACCTGCCCGCCCAAACTGACGACGGAGTGCAATCAATGCAATGCAAGCTTGGCCGGCTGCCCAGATCTACGGTACAAGTACCCAGATTTCCTATTGCTAGATCACGCAATACATCTCGTCAGATCACCGATGCACCACGCTGAACTTCGGTGAAGTACCTAGGCCCAGTCCGTATGTACTGACCAGACGGACAGGAAACAAGAAAAGAAGAAAAGAAGCAAGCTAGGTAGACTAAGACAACATCCAGTCTCCCCGTCCATGAGACTTGTTTTCTTTTCCTTCCATCACCAAGGGCTTTTTAGTGAGTGCATCTACCCTGGATTCGGGACAGTAGCAGCATGTTCATTCAGTCCATCATCGCCATTCCCCAAGACTGCAAGCATTATATGCAGGTTATGTTGCGAAAGCGGGCTTATGAAGGCGTTGCTGGGTAAGCTCACACTATATGTAGATATAACCTCAGCTACCAGAGAGCCCTGCAGGTACTTTACGTACTCGTACAGTACAGGCGGGAATTCACCGACCGACTGGGGTGAGGTTCGACGCCAGTTTCCATGTATTCTGTTCCATCCCTTATGATTGAGTACGTGTAGACCCGGACTGCCAGAATTGGCTCTTGAACTATTTGTGTCAAACCAGAATTCCTCCACGGTTTGTTTCGGTAGCTGGGCGTTAGGCTTTTGCATAGACTCGCCCTTGCAGATGCATACAACACATTAGTCCAGACAGATGCTCCGATACTAGAGGCTACAGCTTAAGCTACAGAAGTAGGACGATCGCCAAGTGGCGCTTGGTGGGCAATTTCCGCTTTGGGAAATACCCCAGCAGTATCGGGCAGCTCGTTCGTCTGAGGGCCTGGTCACCTGGGCTTACATGTAATATTCTTGGTCTGGTCTGGGGTTGGGGCGGATGAGACGAAGCCTTAGGAGCCCGAGCGACTCAAGCAGATTGTTTGGAGAAGATTAATTTAGAATAACTATTGCTAAAACAAAAGTCGGTCTGGCAGGGCGTGCTTCACTTGCACCAGGAGTCCGCATGGTCCGGCTGGATGGAACGGCGCCCATTCCACGCGTTCGTCCAGCGCCAATGCAAGCTCTCAGCTGTCAATGGCTTTCGGAGGCGGCGTTCTCGAACGCGTGAGCCCCGATTGCCAATAGGAATGACGCATATCCCGAGCCCCCAGCTCGCCAGACAGGAATGCCGTGATCCAAATCCAGCAGCTTTCATGGCATCGTCAGGCATCAAGTCCCAACAGCACGTGGAATTTCTCAACGAGTGACGATACGACAGCCTCAGCCGGATACTTCAGGGGTCCAATGGTTCCGGACCCTTCAATTTTGCAAATTACACAGTCCCGTTGTCGCAGGCCTGGAACGGGCTCGGGCTTACAGATCTGGGTACTTGCGGGTCGGGGAAGACTCTCTCCCATTTACCGCACCGTACCTACAGTTAAAAGATTCATACTACCGACAGTTGAGTAATACGTATAGTATCCGTACATCCCCGATATATATGCTTTCTGTACGCAAGATACTGTGCAGTTAGGTGTCGAACGATTGACCAAGCCTTGTGGAAATCAATCCTACCATAGGAGGAGTTTTGCTTGCCTGAAACTCGCTTCTTCGTCGAAAAGGGTCGAAAGCGTCGAAAAGCATTGACACCGAGAAGAAACAGTGTTTCTGTTTAACAGTAACGGGTACCAGACTTCTGGAGATTATGCGGGTGCGGCCTGGCTCGCCGAATCAGTGTCTTCTTTTTGGAAACGGTTCCTCCTTGGTTGCTGTGTGAATAAGCATCACCCCGGGCAGCTATATGTTGGGATGGGGCATCGTACAGGGAGGGCCCCGCTGGACATGCGGTGCAGTGCGAGGAATCCAGGACGATGTGGTTCTTTGGCTTTTTGGTTGCAGAAGCAACTGCAGCGTCTCGTAGCTCGTAAGGATGTACGGAAAGGATAAAGGCGCTCCCGTCTGGATCGAAGTCACCTGCATCTTCTTACTTGGTCACAGCCACTGCTCCTGCAGCTTATGCTCTTGGCATTGCAGGCATGGTTATAGTTGTTCACGTACATACATACATGTGGTAGTAAGTAGTATGCATCCGACCCAATCACCGAACAGCCTGGAGCAAGTACATATGTGGGGTGGACTGCCAACACAGCGAATGATTCAGTCTGTTATGTTATGCTATGTCATGTTATGTTGAGCGTGTTTTGTTATGATATTTTATGTTGTTTTTGTTCAATGGCTACTAGTTAGTACAGTATGGAAGAGAAGGGAAATCCCGAAATCCATGTGTTGGCGGACGAAAAAGAGAAAACTGAGATCTCTCACTGCCCTGAGCGGAAATCAATCATTCGGCGTGTCTGTATATGATTGGAAGACACAGGCACAGAGCTCCATCGCTCAAATTTGATGGTAGCCGAGCCGCATCGGAGAAAATCACCTTGGGCCACACTCAATCCTGGACATGGAGGCATAAAATGGGCGCTTATGAGGTAAGGAATAACATAGTTTTACCCAAGAGAGGAAGATGAACGTCTGGCCTCAGCCCAGCCTGGTCTGAGATTCGCCTTTCATACCACCCGAGACCAAATAAGCTGGAAGGAAGAAAGAAAGAAAAGAAGAAGAAAACACACTAGGAGAAACCAAGGATCAAACTGGTAGCCATTCACTTGACAAGTTCATTCGAGAATTGTTCTAAAATGGAAACCATTACTAGTAGAAGGCAAATAGCGTCTCGCGTGGCACCGCAGATGGCGCTGAAGGCAGCCAGGGCGAAAGCTTCGATGACCCGTCCTATACCCCGATCTCATGAGTCGGTGTCCGACGTCATCCCCCTGAGTTCAGACCAAGTTTCCGGTCCGGCCTACTGATCTCCGGCGCGACGCTCGTGTTGGCGCACAGAACAATCGTCATTTTTCATTTCAGAATCCCATAGTAATCTTCATCCTATTCTGGCATCTCGTGATCTACTTGTATCGAGGCCATGCTTCCGAGATAGAGATCAGGGAATGGTGTTGCATAAGGCTGTGTGCTTCACCGCAGCTAAGAGTATCGAGATCTAGCCTAGTATTTTGTTCCGTTTGTTGATTGTTTACATGCTGGGCTATAAACGACGATAGCAACCGGATGACATGCAGAACAAGCCTGTCTCAAGCTGATAATCTGCTGACCGCTATCTGCGGTTCGACCACAACGGCCTAGACTGATAGGTCACAGTTCCCATCCTTACGCGGTCTGCATGAAAAGCAAGCTGGTAAAGGTTTGGAGGGTGCAAGCCGACGGCCAATGAGAGCCATGAATTGGCCTCCTACCCCTCGCTTCCCGGGTCTCAGCAGCTTCAGCTCGTCAGGTAGCTTGATAGTCACCTTGATCTCCTCTTCCGGGAAGGACCTCCATCCCCACGGGCTCCGGCATCCCGCCACTAGTCTGCGTATCTGGCTTGGTAGGGAAGCTGCAGCCATCTCTTTCACGGCATAAAGGCTATGGCCCCGTCGAGATGCACGGTGGTCCTTGGAAACGGATCCTTCTTGCGTTCCTGTGATAGTGCTGCATTGGTGTTTGATGTTCCGCAAGAAACAGTGGAGCGCATTATGGGGAAGAGGTCGAGAATGAGGGGTAAAGGTGTCAAGTAAACAATTCTCAGGTCTGACGCGTACGAGTAAACATCCGCTTTGAGGACCCCGGTCAGCTCTGCTCGCGAAGTCACGGGACGAGCTAAGCTGCAAGCGGCCAAAGCCTTTCTGCAGCCTGCAGAGCTGAGCAGGGCAGAAGAGCAGGGTCTGCGAACCTTCCGTCAGCTCTGGCGGCTATGAGGACGGCTGTGTCGATTGGCCGGCGGGCTGTGCCGGTACGGGCCAACCTCGGCTTGGTGAGCATGCCCATAGGCTCACGAAGACAAGTGAGAGACAGTATGTACGGTGCGAAGTAATACCAGGACCGAAGTGCTCGATGATTTGTTTTAGCATTGACACACAACGTCGTAATAGTCTCACTGATCGTCTCTGTTGGCCCTTACTTGACTCGAGGCTGACAACAGCAACCAAAGAAGATGCTGGCCCATCAGTCAAAGCGCTTTGCCCATCGAGTACTTCATTCATACATAAGTGGTGGCTGCTCGCGGCATCCCGGCATTCGCTCGTTTCTAGAGAACTCTCTCTTACCCCTTACCCAAACCCCGGCGACAACTATCTTGAGCACGTACGCGGCTATGCTTGCTTCTGGTTTTTCCCGACTGGAGCTCTGTTTCGGCCATTCCTAAGGAGAAAGAGGAGTCGGTAAGATTCGTGACAAATTCGACTCCTTAGCAGCATCCCTTAGTATCCAGAGCCCCATCCATCTCCTCTAGAAAAAGAAAAATTGAGTACGAGGGAAAAAAAACTTTGTTTGCATCCTGGGCAACTCATAAACATTTACATCCACCCGGAAACCACCGTCGTCATTTCATAACCCGTATATATAAGTAAGTATGTAATGATGAGCTCAACAGGGCCGGTCACAGTCGTCCCACGAGATGGGTTCGAGTTCCATACAGTAAGTACTCAGTACATATCCCTCTGGTAACTCGTGTTACTAGGCGTCCTCACGGGTAACTTAGGGTAGCTGGCAGCTTAGAGGGGCAGGTGGGGACCGGGGACCTTCCAGCGGGTGGTAAGGGTCGGCAAAATAAAAAAAAAGTAACAGCAAGCAAGCACTCTTGTATCCATACTGGTAGCATAGCATTACGATAGTGATAATCTAATGCCCATGACAACGCAAATGCAGCATCGTCACGCCACGCCAAACCCACCCATTGGACCCTGAACACAAGTCAATATGGGAAGTAAGAGGAAGCGAGGTGCTAAGAACAGCTCCAACGATGTCCAACCTTCTCGCAAGAAGTCGAAAGATAGCCACCACCGACCCTCGCAACCAACCGCCACCGACGGAGCCGCCAACGGAGCCGCCAACCTTGATCTCGACAAATCTCCTTTCTCTGCGCAAATAACCAACGAGGAACGAAAGCGCGAGGCCCACGTCTATGATCTTCTCGGTAGTCTTGACAGTGCCGAGCGAATTGCAGCTGCAGACGCTGTCATCACCGGTCTACTTGCAAGTGAAGAGCCCGTCCTTGAGCGACATCTTGAGAAGCGCCTATTCCGAGGCCTCGCCAGTTCACGCAATGCATCAAGAGTTGGATTCAGTCTCGTACTGACAGAGATACTTAGCCAGCTGTTCGGTGCTAATGCACTGAGCAAGACGAAGTTCCCTGGCTTGTCATTCGACACTGTGTTGGACATCCTCCTGGAGAAGACCAAACCCAACGGGGCTTTACCCGGGCAAGAGGAGAGAGACTTATACTATGGACAACTATTTGGGCTACAGTGCTTCATCGAGTCGAAGGTGCTGTTCGGCAGTGACGACTCTAGGTGGTCCAAGGTCATGGGTCTCCTGCTAGATTTGGCCAACAAGAAAGTCTGGTTGCGCTCACAATGTGCCTGGCTGATCATTGAGACCTTGCCGCAAATGGGCGAAGCCAAAGCCAACGAAACAATTCAGCAGTTAATCAAGATTGGCTTGGGGAAAACCGCCGAAGGCGTCGGTCTCTGGCTTAGGGCTACTACCTGCTACCCAGAAATGAAGATGCCCTCCAAACCATGGAGCCACCCGCTGGCCACCAAAAGCTTGTCTGAACTCGCAAACGTACTCAAGGAAAATGTGAGACAAGATGATGGCACTCAAGAAGCTGTGGTGATAAAGGCAAAGTCAGGCAGTTGGAATGCACAACTACATTTTGTATGGGATTTGATTCTGGCATACTTTGTCGAGCGTGTCAGTGGAAGCAAATCATACGATGCTGGCGACTTCAAGCTCTTTTGGAATACGGTGATTGATGGTGAGCCTCCCCCCGTCTGTTTGTGACTAGAACTCTCCCTCTAACACATATAGATGGCTTGTTCTCCAAAAACGCTACCGAGGGGCAGAAATTCCGCGGCCTGATGATTTTTCAGAAATTCTTGCAGGGCTTTGCTGTTCAAAAGGGAAACGGCGCCATCAAGGCCCTATTCTCAAGGAATTTGATGAGGTGTCTGATAAACCAAGCAGCCAAAGAGGATCGTTACCTTCACCGGGCAGCTACTAAATCGCTGAAGATTATTGAGGGCATTGTAGAGACAGAACCGGCCACCCTACTGCCTATCTTGGAAGAGCTCCTCGGCAAGAACGGCGCTTACGATTTTGACCAACAAACACACCAGAGCACCGTGGAGAAAATCCTTCAACATGCCACATCTGACAATGTTGAGGATATTCTAAGATTTCTGAAGGCATCTGTCGTCGTCGTCAAAGAGTGAGTTGGCCTTATCAACCGGGCATGAGTATATTTGCTGACAAGTAGAACAGCCAAGATGAGGTAGAGAAATGTCGTCAAGTGTTTGCTGGATACGTCTTCTTCATGTGTGTTCGAAGACATTCATCTGAAGACGAATCCGGCGACTTGCAGCGGGACCAAGACGTAGTGCTGAAAACCACACTTGAAGAATTGGTGAAGAACTCATATTCTAGCTCGGCCAATTTCTCCCCTGAGCTTTCTGAGAAGACTCGGCAAATTTTCCGCAGTCGACTGTCATCCGCACTCGCAAAGTTGACCAAGCGTCATTCGGATTATCGTTTCTTGTGTGACGCTGTGGTCACTGTAGAGCCGACAGCCGTCAAGATGAGTGCGGATCTCGAAGCCGAACGCAAGGACGCACTGAAATCTCTGCGGAAGTTAACCAAGCATAGCCAGAAGGAGGGTTCGGAGAGCAGCCCCTCTCTTAGCCTCGCACTGCTCTACGCTATAACCATTCTACAGCTATATGACGGCGATGCCGATGTTCTCGCTACTCTGGAGGATTTGAAGCAGTGCTCGGAGAAATTAAAGGAGTCTGACGCCGCGGCTTCGTCTTTGCTGGTTGAGATTCTGCTGTCGATGGTTTCCAGGCAGTCTCCCTTGATGCGGCAGATCACACAGCAGGTTTTCGAGGCATTTACGCCGCAGCTCTCTGCGGACGCGCTCAAAGGTCTGACCGAGCACCTCGCTGCAGAAGAGAATCTCAAGGGGCAACAGGCTCTTTTCGACGCTGAGGATGAAGATATGGCGGACGCGGATCAGTCGGGCGAAAGCGGAAGTGAGGATGAGGATGTCGATGACGACGAAGATGAGGTCTCGGAGATTGGATCCGATGTCGAGTTTGTCACCTTGAATGGCCAGGACGCCGAAGCCGATGGGGAAGAGGAAGATGGTGGTGACCAAGATGACGCTAGAGCACAAGACATTGCTGATCTCGATGATGCCCTTGCCAAGGTTTTGGGAAGCCATCGCCTTGACCAAGACAAAGATGCCGACACATCTGATGATGACTCCGATATGACAGACTCGGAAATGATGGCGCTAGACGAAAAATTGGTCGAGGTCTTCAAACAACGGGCTCAGAAGTCCAACAAGAACAAGGAGAAGAAAGATGCTCGAGCAACAGTTGTCCATTTCAAACACCGAGTGCTCGATTTCTTGGATATATACATCAAAAAGGAAACGCACAACGCCTTGGCATTCGACCTAATTCTACCCCTGCTCGGGCTTATTCGCTCGACGCAAACCAAGGAGCTTGCTAAGAAGGCGACGGACATTCTCTTCAACTTTGCCAGGGTATTCAAGAAGGGACGGGGGGATGCGGAAGGATTTACAATCGACCCTGACGCGCAGATTATCCTGTTGCAAAAGATCCACGAAGAGGCCTCGTTGGACAGCACGCACGCCTTCGCCCGGGCGGTATCGACTGCAAGCCTGCTGGTCGTATCTAGTCTGTTCACTGCCGACAAGGAGAACATCCAGAAGATTGCGGCTGTCTACACCCAGACTCAGATGGATTGGACCCTTGGGAGGAAAAGGATACAGCCATCCTTCTTCACAGATTGGATCAATTGGTGTCAAGGCCACGCTAGTAACGCGAAGGCATGAGCATGTGTAGATGTATTACCTATCCGAGATACCCCCATTAGAGGTTAGATGAAGTCTGTTATCAAAGAGAGCTTGTCCATCTATGGCTACTGGTTGATCCCGTTGGCTACACTAACGAGGGAGGCAGACCCGGGTGATCCGGACCACCCATTGGGAGTAGAAACCATTGTCATCCCATGTAGGGTGACATGGCTCGAGGACGGCAGTTAATCGGCAACAAACTGTCGCCGCTGCATCTCATGAGAATAGTGTCGGGCTTTCTATGAGCGGAACGACGATTAGATAGGATTTGCTGGCTGTTCTGGTTCAAATTCGCAGGTGCCAGTGATTTAAACGGCATGAAGGATGGCGCCCCATGGCCGTGTGGTGGTATCGGCGAATGAAATCTCAACTACCGCACCTGGGGACGCTGTCGTGGAACCAAAGCTTGTTGAAGTCTGACTTAGCCCACCTGCCTAAAGGGGGTATTGTTTGTAGTCGAGGTGGTGACCTCCCGTCGTCCGCCATTTGTTCCTCGAGAACTCCCGTCACGGCACCAGCGCTGATGGAGTGGCATTATACAGACCTCATCTGCAGCCGGATGAAGGGGGCCGAGACCCTCTAAGACATTATTGCAGTGGCTTGCGAGATGATGCCAAAGGGGAGGGGGCAAGAGAAGAGATGCGCGTCTTTTCTTGACAAATATATTTATACAAGACGCTGTGTTCAGGCCAGGAATAATATCACTGTCGTGGCCATGGGCACACTGGCCATACAAGCGAAGAAACAATGCCTTCTATCAAAACTGTCGCTGTCCTTCTCTTCGGGGCGTTTGGCCCGACTTCTGCTTTGCCATCTCTGTCAGCACAGTACAATAGCGGCCTTGGTGGATTGTTGTTGGCCGATTCGATCCAGCTCACCGAGCAAGACGTTGGCAACTTCTCCGCCATCGCCTTTGGCGACCGAGTAGCAGCAGCAGCAGCAACCGTCCCTCAGCAGCAGGAGCGATGCCGCGTGTTCCCAGGCGACGACCTCTGGCCTGCGGCGGAAGAGTGGACGCGCCTCAACAGCTCCCTCGACGGCGCCCTGCTCCAACCCACGCCCGCCGGTGCCGTCTGCTACCCGGACCACCAGGCCTATGACGCGGCGCAGTGCCAGTTCCTTCTCTGGGGGGCCGTGGCCACGCGCTTCTGGCTCGACGACCCGCTCACGGAGCTGGCGCAGTGGACTCAGGGGAGTACCTGCTTGGCTACTAACCAGACGCAGGGGAAGAACTGCACCCGCGGTGGCTTCCCAGAGTATGTGGTGAACGCCACGACGGCGAAGCACGTGCAGATCGCCGTCAACTTTGCCAGAAACAAGGGCATCCGGCTGGTTATCAAGTAGGTTCAACAACAACAACAACCACAACAAGAATCGAATATCTGCATCGTCATGATCCGAGAAAGCAACTAATTACTTATATAACTACTTAGGAACACAGGCCACGACTTCGGCGGCCGCTCCGTCGGCGCCGGCTCGCTCAGCGTCTGGGTCCACCACATGAAGGAGGCGCAGTACCTACCGACGTACAGCACCGGCCGCAACGATAGCAGCAGAAGCTACACGGGGATGGCGGCGCGGCTCGGGGCCGGCATCGAGGCGTGGGAGGTATACAACTTGATGGCGGCGCACGGCGGCATCACCGTGGTGGCGCCGGGCGGCAGCACGGTCGGCGGCGTGGGCGGCTGGGTCGGCGGCGGCGGCCACTCGGTCGTCTCGTCCACCCTCGGGCTGGGCGCGGACCAGGTGCTCTGCCTCGGCGTCGTGACGGCGGACGGGCGCTACGTCACTGCGGACCCGTTCACGAACCCGGACTTGTTCTTCGCTTTGCGGGGGGCGGTGGAGGTAAGAGATGATGAACCCCCTTCTCCTTTTTCTTCCCCTCCTCCCTCCCTTTCGTTTATATCCCCCATCTACCGAAACTCCTGTCCTGTGTGTGTCGGGTAGTTGGGGAAGAGGAACCCAATGATGGTGTGGGGGTTTTTGTTCGCTGATTTTCTCTCTCGCTCGATAAAGCGACGTACGGCATCATCATCTCGGCCGTACACAAAGCCTACCCGCCCGTCAGCTTGACGACCACCTCCCTAAGCCTGACCTTGTCCTCCCCCTCCGCACCCTCCGCCGGCATCGATGCCACCGCCATCACGCGCGACGCCGACACGTTCTGGGCGGGCGTGGGGCTGTACTACCGCTTCTGCGGGACGACCATCGAACACGGCGCCGGCGGGCAGGGCTTCAGCTACATCTACCCGGTGGCGGGCGGCGGCCTCCTCTTCACGGCGACGAGCAGCTTCCTCGACCGCAGCCGCGGCGAGGTCTCCCAAATCATGCAGCCGCTGTACGCGTCGCTGCGCCGCGCCGGGGTCTTGACCGCCGCCGATGCCGACCCGGCGACGGGGAACCCGAGCGTCTACGGTGGCTATCGGCGCAGCGGCATGGGTAGCCAGCCCACCAACACGCGGTAAGCGATAAACAGCCTTCAGGCTCTCTTCCCCTCCCTCATCCGTACCGCTGTTGTCGTCTTCTCGGGGAGGGGAGTGATGCCAGTAAACGCGGCGGCGACTACTGGCTCGACTACCAGTGGAGCTCCTCCCGGCGACCCCGCCCCCCACGAGGACACGGTTCGCGATTCCCGAAGGCGATGATACTAACGACATGGGGCACGACAGATACCGGTCGCGCCTGCTCCCGCGCGCCAACTGGGAGGACGACGCGCGGTGGAACGCGACCATGGCGGCGATGCGTGCGGCGACCGAGGCCGGGTACGACGAGGGCTTCTACTTCCACGCTACCCTGACGTCGCCGACGCTCGAGGTGGCCGGCTGGCCCGGGGCGGACAATGCCGTGAATCCCGCGTGGCGGGAGAACTTGATGCATGCTGTACGTGAGCAACCCCTTGGCTACCCGGGCCAAGCGAATAAGTCCGACATTGCTAACCGCCCGCCCAGATGATCATGGACGTGCAGCCCGACAGCTGGACCGGGCAGCAAGCTCGGGACCGCGACGCGCGGATGCAGAGGTACATGAGCCTGCTGCGGGCGGTGTCGCCGGGCGCCGGGGCCTACATGAACGAGGCGGACCCGGGGGAGCCGGACTGGCAGCAGGCCTTCTTCGGGTCTGCTACGTACGCGCGGTTGCTGGAGGTGAAGCAGGCCTGGGACCCGTGGCACCTTTTCTGGGCCCCCACGACGGTGGGCAGCGAAGGCTGGGAGGTCGAGGCCGTGGACGGATACCCGAACTCGCAGAATGGGAGGCTCTGTAGGTCGGGTTGACAACTGTGGTAAATGTCTTTTCTGAGGGGGGCGGGGGGGCGGCGATCAGGTTTCTTCTGTCTATATCAAGTCGCTCCTGAGATCTCGTGTCCACCGACAGACGACTGACTTGTAGGTGAATGCCGCCACATAATCAAGGTTTCATCGAGTGTGAAAGACCACTCATGACATGTAGCGAGGACCAAGCCAGGCTTGCGAGTATGATCCTTTTTCTTCGGCCGCAATGCTTGAGATTCTTAGATAGAATTAGTCTATATCTGTATCTCAATGCCTCCGGCGTGCTTGGCCGTATTGTACATGCGTAAACCTCATTTCGTCACGATGGAGGATATCATCATAGCTCCATCTTGTCGTCATCCTTCTTCTCATCATCCTCATCGTCACCCTCGAGGGCCTTCTTTGCTAACCGCTCAGCTTCCTCCATGAGCTCCTTGGGCACCTCCTCGTGCCGACCCTTGGTGGGACCGTTGGCGCCGCTGATCCAGGTCATCTCGAGCTCGAACTCCTTGTCCTTGTTGTCCTGCTGCGCGACGTAGATGATGCGCGCCGCCTCCTTGACCGCCTGCTTCAGGTCCAGCTCGCCGTCAGCCAGGTTCAGCTTCTCGAGCTCGGCCTTGGCGGCTTGGCGGCCCTTGCCGGTAGCAGCACCGTAGTAGCCCCAGTACATCCCACTCGGCTCGATCATGTACAAGCCAGGACCGCCGTGCTTGCCTTCGACCTTGCCGCCAGCGCCAATGGAAGGGCCGCTGCCGACCTCGCCGTCTACGGGGGCCTCGAGCTCTGAATCAAAACCGCCGACGATGGCGGTAATCCCGAAAGGTCGCACTGATTGGTAGAGAGTGTAGGCTTGCAGGTAGCCACCCATGCGGGAGGCCAGATCTGAAGTGGAGATGGGGGTCTTGAAGGTGTCGCGCCAGGATCGGGCCTCGTCGCGAGCTCGGTCTACGAAGTGGCGGCCATCGGGGATCATGCCGGAGTAAACCTGATGGGGACGACGATTGTTAGCTATTTCTGGGCCACGAAAAGTCCTCAAGAGACGTGTGTGCAAACATACAGCTCCCAAATGCTTGTCGATTGTAGCGATTCTCTTATTGGCGCTGGGCTTCAACAGCTTGGATGTGATGACCTTCTCGACTGCCAAGACCACACCATCTTTCGCACGAATGCCGATGGAGGTGCCGCCATTCTCTACTGCCTTGACTGCGTACTCGACCTGGAAGTTTCGACCATCGGGGGAGAAGATGGAGTTGGCCAAGTCGTAGCCTGTTCCTATCGACGTCTGCAGGGATAGTTGGGTTAGCTCATGGGCCTCTCCTACCCGGCAAAGCAGCAGCTTGCAATTCGAGCATGGCGACGGGATAACTTACCATATTGACAGATTGCTGTGTGGAAAGCTACGGGGGTGGGATCAAAGAAAGAGGAGTCTTTGGTTTGGGGTTGTTCTTGGGGTTGTTGAGAGAGTCGAGGCTGTAACCTAGATGGGGACGAGGCAGAGCTTCATCAGGCAACCTGTAGCTGCGTCGTCGTCCAGGGACTGAGTGGTGGTGCACCACAATCATAAGCACTTACTTACTTTTACTTATTAACCAGCTAACTAACCTCAGCCCGCCCACGACCCACCAAGCCACCTCACCTCGGGCGCACGGGCTTTGAATGTGGCTTGACCATTTGAATCGGACGCCACGCTAGACGCCATGCTGTGGCGGGGCTACTCACTACTAAGCAGGTTGCGGCAGGACACTGGAATGACTTTTATTAAATACCCCGGCAGCTCAGGAAGGCTGAACGCAATGACCCCGTCCGCCAGTAGTGACTATTCCTGACTATTCATTCCGTCGCCCATAGCCCATTCATTACCAGCGACTCGGCGCAGTCGGGGATTCGACAGAAACCCAGGAATCAGAGTCACCTGAAATGGCGTAGAAGGGTCTTCTTCTTGGCTAGATGCCAAGCCATGCTACCACATGATGACCCAGTTTCACAGAGATGTGCCATCATCGATGTTTGCCGGCCGTTTATCCCGACGGGGGGACCGGACAACTGTCGAAGCTCGCGTCGTTTCAGCCCCTGGAGTACCGGAGTACCTTGGGTGCCAGAAGACCGGCTCCTATCCCGTGAAGGATGAAACCAAGGCACCGCTCGGCGGTATTGTCGAGTCTATAACAGCCGAACATTCAGAGGATGTGACCCGACTTAGTAATATCTTGTCCCTGCTAGTCCTAGCTGGGGCTTGAAGCAATTGGGCTACATATGAGCGACAATACACATGGCCGTTATTATCAGCATAGACGGCAACTTTTACTGTCATCAGGATAATGAACTCCGAAGCGTGTTGGATATCAGCCGCACATTGTTCACGACCAAGGCGTCCAAGCCCTCAGCAGCCTGTTTCTATTATTCAAGTGTCAGTGGTCGTGTGATTGCAAGCCATGCATTTATTACAATAGGAGAGAGAGAGTCTCCCGTCCAGTATGACTGACCGAGCCGAGTAGGCCGGATCGGGTCATGTCACCCACAAGTACTTCACATACCTTGGCAAACTCGGGAATATCGTTCAGTGCCCCATACGAGCCGCAGAACAGCCCGAGGTCCTTGACGTGCCGAATGAGCCTGGGCGCGGCGACGAGGGGCTCCGCCGCCATGACGATGCCCTGGAGGTCCCACTGCCGGGCGAACCGTATCGCCTGCTGGAGGCAGGTGGCACGCCTGTCGCCCGCGGCCCCGCTGACCATGGAGTCGTTGAGAAACACGACCGGATACGTCTTCTGCTTGGTGGACAATAAGATGCAGATCTCCGGGTTGAAGCAGGTGAAGAAGATGGAGCGACCGGCCCCGCCGAGCTCGAACACGACGTCGAGGATGTCGTCCAGGTACTGGTTCATCTCGGTGGCGTATGGCTCGAGGCCCCAGTCTTCCACTTCGGACAGCATAGGGTATTTTAGCTCGATGTCGAAGCTGACGTCTTCGGGGAACTTCTCGAACAGCTGCCTCAGCGTGACGAATCCGTCGTGGATGAAGTCGCCACGGGTGTTACCCTTCATGTTGCGGATAGAGTAGTCCACTGTGTGCTTCATGCGCTGGAGCATCGCTTGTGAAACTGGATTTCGTCGTCCGCATAGTGATCGACTTGGTCTGCTGGAAGCCAGACTTGGCCGAGATCTCTCATCCCATGGCAGGCGACCTCGGGGAGCGTCATGATGCGGGTCAGACTGCGATTCGCTGATGGCCATCCATTGCGCATATGTCATAGAGTGGACAGGAGTATCGAGCCCCGTCTCGCTCACTGCCCAGTCATGGTAGATGACCGGTATCCGATCTCGCGTCACCTGGACGTCGAACTCGATGAAATCGGCACCGTTATCCAGCGCACTCTCGAGCGAAAGAAGCGTATGCTCTCCTATCTGCAGTCTTCTAAGCTCGTTCTCGTTCAGACCCAGGCCTGGGAAGAGGGTTAGCGTGGAAGCCAGCCTAGATCTCGTGTCACTCACCTCGGTGACCAATCACCTGGGCTGTCGCAAGCGAGCGCATCTTCTGAGGTCGGTTCGCCAAGGCACCGTTTTTGGGTACATACGGCTTGCAAACCAAGAAGGTGAATGAAACGGAACCGAGATACTCACCGGCAGGACTACTAAGAGCAACTGCCGAATCGCGCCTCAAGCTTTGTCGTTCCGGTCGGAACCAACCCTTAATGGAGTCGAGTAATGCGACCGCCGAGGCGACGAGCTTGGGTTTATAGTCAGGTTCCTCGCCTCTCTCGAAAAGCTTGAAGCTCAATTTCATCTGGTCCGCATTTTCTGTCGAAAAGTGCCATGTGGTGCCCCCTGCGTCTCCAAGGAATGGTAACGAAACCATATGTGAGATATCTGGACGCTCGGTTGTTGATACCTCGAGATATGTTTGGCTTGCGGTTACGAACGCCCTTGCCCTCTTATAGACATGGCCTTCTAAAACCACAGGGCTGCCCCTGCTAACTACGTCAAAGGAACCAAGGTTGACAAACACTGACGATGACACGGAGGAGCCTTCGCTGGAGAAAGCCGTGGCATACGTTGGCCGTGGATTACCGTATGGCATTAATTCCGGCGTTGCAAGCTTCGTTGTCTCGATTGCCACCAGGTCTTCTGTCTTTGTCGGCATAGTATCCTGTAACATTGCAACGATGGACATGTGGCCACGATAGGCTGCATGGTCCAAGGCTGACCAGCCACGACTATCTAGATGCACAGCGTTTGCCCCCGCAAGAAGAAGAAGTCTTACCACCTCAAAGTGACCGTACACGCAAGCGGCTATAAGCGGAGTCCAATGATAGGAGCCGTCGATTACAGATAGGTCTAGCTCCACTGTCGAGTCCAGAAGGACTTTGACAGCCACAATCTGACCCAACCGCGCGGCATTATATAGAGGCGTACGGCCAGATTGTGTCCGGATATCGAGTCCCTTCTCTAGTTTTATCAGTTTATGAACGATGTCGCTTGACGCCGATCGAATCGCCATGTTCATCAACGAGCTAACAACTTGGTCAGGGAAGACAGATGCCTTGCCATCTGGTCGGTGTATGTCCAGCTCGACAAACATAGTGATAATATCGGAGTGACCCGACATAATGGCTAGGCTTAGTGGTGTTTCATCAAATGCATCAACCTCCAGCATCGCCGAAGGGCCCATCAACTTGACCATCTGTGAAGATATCTCGACTAGACCGTAGTGAGCGGCATAATGTATGGGCAAGCGTTCTCTCCAGTCCTTGGCCCACAGGAGATGATGCTGGTAAGGAGACAGTTGTCTAACTATCTTGCCAAGGAGATCATGTTTTGCAGTGCTGGAAGATAGCTCGGTGGCAGTGGAACTGTTGCGACAGAACTGAGTAATCAGCTGTTGCAAGGGGTCTTGATGGATACAAAGCTCCCCATCAAGGGCTGCTGTAATCTCATTCAAGAGAGATTCAATGCAATCACTGGATTGGTGTACGATGGCCACCTGAGTGACAGAATAGAGCATTGCCTGGTTCTCGAGGTACGACACAGGCGAGGCCAGGACGACCATGAGGGCCGACGAGTTGTCTGCTCTTATTTTATCGACGACATCTTCTCGGGAGCACCCAAGCGCAGCAGGGTGCACCGCATCGAGGATCAGCGAGCGCGGAGCGATAGTTCCACCTTCCAGTCTCATGTCTATCATCTGCTGGACGGCTTGCAGCAGCGCCGTCATCCGGGCCGTCTCAGCCGACCAGTGTCGCAAGTAGAGCGGACCATCGTTTTGGCTTTGCGATGCCCATTTCTTCGTGGCCACCTCTGCCTTCTGGAGGATCCTCGCGATTGCATCTCTGTTGAATCTGGCGAAGACCTCAAGTTGCTCGACGAAGGAAAGGGCCTCCAAGAGGCTGAACTCGAGGTCTCTCAACTCGGGAAGAGCAGCCTCTGTCCAGCCAGGCTGTGTCGACGCGGCAGGCTGAATGGAGAACCGGGAACTTATAGATTGGAACCAAAGGCTGATCAAAGTGGACTGCTTGTCTATGAACTGATTAAGCCGAACTGTCTGTTCGGCTAAGGAATGTTTCAAGACTGTTGACGTAGAGAAGATAAGTCAACTTCCACACAAACAAGCCATTGTCAGCACTGCAACAGTGCCAACTCACAATCGTATCTCTGGTCGCCGAGGTGTTTCTGCTTCAGAGTCTGCTTGAGACCGTCATAGTCGAGGTAGGCATTCGCCCATTGAGGAATCTGTCCCGTGAAGAAGTCGCAGCCAAATTTCATATTGCTGGGTGCGACGTGTCGGTGAGGAGAAGGAGTGGTCAGCCAAGGGAGGATGTGAGTGATCTAGGTGGGTAGGTAAGTAAAGTAGGTAGCCAGGCTCTTCTCTAAAAGGACATGGCCAAAACAGCACACGGATACCTGCCGCATTCAGTAATGATCTCAAGCAAGGAACCGATTGACCAATCTGAGCAAGTTTGAGACCAAAGTATTAGGTCAGTCAAGCTCTTGGTTCTTGGCTACTTTACTCTTATCAGCCCTGCTGCCAACTCCCCCCAGGTGAAGAGAATCGAGCCAATCGGTCATTTCGTGTGGGTTGATGAACATGGACATGGCGGCTGGGGTGATGCCAATGACGACAATGCGGTGACGGTGACGTCTGGAGCAAATGGGAGCTCCTCGTTTCATTTCCGTGTTCCTTTTTTCTGCTGTCTCACACGGCTTCTGCAAGATTCGGGTTGAGTAGGGGCTGGACAGAGCCTGGAAGTCCGGTGGCAGGGTGGTTAGTAGCTACTGCGTAAGTACTTAAGGTACACACGACCCTAAGGGGTTATGCAGATGCAGGTATATGCATATGAGATGGGATAGGGGAGCAGTATGTACATACAGGGTAGGACCCACTTATAGATACATGTTACTTGTAGCTATACTCATCCCCACAGTTCCAGTCGAACTTCAGCATCGTCGCCCTCTCAGAGGCACCGAGTGATAACATGGGGTCTATCTACATAATATTCACCGTCGTCGACCTGGATACTGAACTTGGGCGGGCAGACCGCTTCGCTGTCCCACGAGGGCCCAGGCGTCCTGACACCCTCTTCTTTGCTAGGTCAGGCGACCGAGTGTCAGAGTCCTTCCTTTGAGATATGTTACAAGAGGACTCCTTCCTCTTTGTGAGAGATGAAATCTTGGTTGGCTATTTCAATCTTGGTCTCTTTGTAGTCCTGAACGGTTTCCCTTTCGGCATCCCAAACAAAGCACCACGTATGTCGCTCAATGTAAATGTCGTAACTTCGTGCCCGGTAGGTGGTTTGCCCACTCCCAATTGCGAAAACGAACAAATAATAATAACAGTAACAATTCACCTCCCTCATCTCCCCAAACACCCAAAAAAAACTCCCTCCCCCAGATTTCTCTGCTACTAAGCACCATGGCGCGTCAGCCCAAGACCGAAGGCGCCACTGCGACCCGTCACCAGCCGCGGCGCGCAGCCAAAGACGAGTCGTCACCCACGGCTCCTTCTTCTGCCGAGCCGTCAGCAGCAGTAGCCAAGGTGAGAAAGTCCAAGGCCGGGGTCAACAAAGTTCCCAGAAAGAAGCGGGGACGCTCCCGGAAGCAGCCCACCGAAGCCCAAGCTCTTGAGACCGTGGGCCGCATCCGGGGGGCCGGAAGATGAGGAGGGCCGCGAGAAACAGGAGAAGAAGTCTCCGGGCGCTGCCACCAAGGAGCCAAGGTCCAAGGCCGAGGTCCAGAAAGCCCCCAAGTCGGGACGGGGGCGCCCGAAGAAGATGCTCACGACAGCCCAGGCCATCAAGAAGTTAGGCGTCATCTTCGAGAGGAACAACGACGCGAATCCCAGCTCCAAATCCAAGAAAAGGAAGGGAAAGAAGTTCATGGAGGATGACCCGATCCTGCGAGAGGAGAAGGACGAGGGCCTCCAGCGAAGCCTGCGTTGGCTCCCGGTCCGAGGCCTGCGCCGGAACCCCTCGCAGAACCCCAAGGGGGTGTCCCCGCTGGTCTGGGATTCCTACTCATCTATCAACACCTACATGTGCACAATGGGTCTGGGAAAGGAACAGCCCGCCCAGCCCCAAGAGGAAGAAGAAGAAGGGGAGGAGGACCAGGACCACAGCCAACAGCAGCCCCTGAAGCGACCGGCCGGGGTCCCTGAACCTCTCTGGCACGCATACCACGCATTTGATGACTGGATGTTCAGAAAGTGCCTGACCCCCGAAGAGGTTGCCATGCTGCCACTGGAAAAGACCGTAGACAAGGCATGGCCAGGCGCCCCGAGTGGCTTCAAGTACATTGCTGAGGATGTGTTGGTTTTCGAAGACCCGGAAAAGGTGGAGGGTACCGCGTTCGAGTACAAGCTTACTGACCGCCACCTGCAGCAGCTCAAGTCAGGGAGACGAGTGAGCATGGGGAGGCGTCCATCTCAGTCCCCGGACATAGACCTTGGGACATTCTTACCGTCCGACGATCTTGCCATGGCTAAGATCGACTCAGACCTGGCCGGATGGATATGAGGGCCGGCTAGAAAGATGTGTGTTTGAGGAAGAGGGTTCACGCCGACGGTATTATGTAACGAGATTTCTGGCATTTCGGCCTCCATTTATTTCTTTATTCATTAGAAGCGTGACTTCATTCCATCCATTGAACCATTAATCGTCCAGTCCATGCAGCTGACTGCTCACCAGTGATGCAAAGCTCTGCCAGTGCAACTTCGAGGCAACAATATTAGACACCAAGTTTAGTAGTACAAGGTCCATCAGTTCATACAGACTGGTTCAACATCAACCCTGCGCCCGCTCTAACAATGTTTCAACCAGGATCCTGGCATCTGCATATAGTTCTTCCAGAAACTTTTCCCTCTCCCATATGTCTTTGGCCGGTACCGGAAGAGGGTTCTTTTGCTTTCGATAAGCAGCGAACACCAAACCGCTATTCATAGGACAGGCCGTTGTCTCCTGGTTTGCTGGTACTCGGCGGCGGTTGAATGAATGCATCCAGCCTCGACTAAGCGCATCCGATGATGCCACAGTCTTCTCGTACTCAAGCCATTCCGGGAACTGTAGGGTTTTGAGATGTACTTTGGTGTAGATCTTGAAGGGCTCTTCCAGGTCCCTTAATCCAAATGCTGCCAGGAAGCGACCATTCGAATGTGTTTCGGGCTGCATGGTACCAGCAGAGCAGGAAGTAGGCGTGGATTTTGCAGTAGCGCCCTGTAAGGAAGAATAGGAGTGATCCCCTGACTCCTGCGGCCACAAGCTGACCAGATAAACCACATCAAAGCTGTACTTCTTAGCAATCCCAGCCGCCATGATTGCTCCCAAAGCACCAGCCGTATTGTTGGACAGTGAAGGGGCAATGAATAGCGACTCTGTCGGTGTTTCAGGGGGCGTGATCTCGCCAGAAAGGGGCTTGATGGCGATGGCTGGTGGTTTACGAGATTTCGAGCCAGCAGTCCCGCCCTTCTTGGGGATCCGGCTCGGCATATCTTTAGGAGGCAATGGCGGAGGCTTCTGGGAGTTCAATGAAGGGGTTCCTGGCTGTGCTTCTGCGATATCTTCATCGCTAAGTGCGTATATATCATCGAGAGTGGGTTCGTGCAGAATGTGTTCTTTTGCAATGTTCGAGGCCATGACGGAAAGAGTGACAGCACTCTGTGTTCTTTTTAATCGAGATCGAGGCAAAACAGCAATGCTACCCATCTCACCTCTACCGAGTGCCGGCTCCGCCTGCATAGCAGCCATAGTGTTTCGAGGAGACTCGCGTTGAAATTTATCAGTACCATCATTACCATGCTGATCCGACACCGCACTTTGTTCAGGTATTGTTGTTGGTATAATGCCAACTGATGTATCGGCGGCGCTAAACGATCTCGACGTCCCTTGGAGAGAGTCTTCACTGTCCGACACTGGGGGCGAGTATGCGAGTGGCGGGGACGCCCCGAAACTAGTTTCGAGCTTGGGGAATAAGGAGAGCTTTCTCTCGGGTAACCTGGTACCTTGTCGGGGACGGCGGCTTGGAAATCCCGGAAATGTGGCCGAGGGAGACCTTGAGCCTGGCGTGCCACTAATTCTTTCGATTGGCGAAGGCTTCAAAATCATGGATTCCGCTGTGTCATCTTGAACAGTCGGCGCAAAGTCGTCGCCGCGTGGCGGTGGATCGAGGGGGCTTAATAGCATGGAAATGTGCTGTGGAGACCAGTCCAATAAGCTGGATTTAAAGGGTCCGGCTTCAGGTGTCTTGGGGGAGTTTCTTGCGCCATTTGTGCAGCGTGAAGAGGTATCCGATATCGAGTGCGCAGCTGGAGAGTGTCGAAACAAGACGTCTTCTGGAAACTTGAATTTGGACAGCTGCCGAGCTGCGTCAGACTCGTGTTGATATTCAGAAAATAGTGATGAGATTCCACTGGAATTCGAGCTCCGCGATGCCTCTGTACCTCTGACTTTGGCATAGCTCGATGAAGATCGTGTTTGAAGATGATCGTCAGTCTCCGATAAGCTCAACCTGCTACCTCCATCATCTCGAGGCCCATAGTTTGTATGCCTTTCTCTGAAGAATTCTTCTTCTCTTGGCGTCATACGCATAGACTTAGGCTTCATGTATGGTGGCGAAGGAAAGACAAAGCTATCCACCGTAGGTGAGTTTTCAGAGCTGGTCTTGTCTCTCTTTCTGGAGACGTTGAAGAGTTTCTCCAATCTCTCAAACCCGCTAGCCATGTTCCCTGTAGCTATAGAGCTGTACGGAATTTTGGTGTAGAACTCTCTACATCAGTGTCAGCGTCTCAGTGCAGGGGCCACGAGCGAATGCTTTTTATACAGCATACCTTGGATCTGTGTGCCGCCGTAGGGGGGACGAGTGTTGGATTTTCCTCGAATATGTAGAGCAAATCCACCGACTGCAACCCAGTGCAAGTATTGTTAATTTTAAAAGACTCTAGGCAGCTGGTAGATGTGTGAGGGTGTAAAGACTAGGGACAAGGTGCAGGAATAACGGTTGGTCTCATGGGACGCTGTTCACGGCAGCAAATGATCCAAGTAGGACAGGACTCGGCCAAGGGCGGCATTGATGTGGGACAGGTCGTAGACATATGCTGTGCAACAATTTTGAAGAGGCCTAAAGATGGCACAGCCGGAGGACGGACTTCGGTACTCGATGGCACAGCAGGTCCCAGGGGTGGCAAACCTCTTTAAGTAGGATGCTGAACGAGAAGTCCAGGGTTCTGGGCGGTGATTGGGGTTCAGGGAAAATCATAGATGGGATCTCTGGGATGGGAGAAGTAAGAAAGGGACGACAGAGGCTTTTTCCTGATGTCTCAAACCACTGGCGTTGTAGGCCCAGGCATGTACTGATATCCGCAGAGGAGTAATTGGTTTTTGCAGGGTAGCGTAGAAGCCGTTAAGGCCTTGTGGCTGCTGCACCTGCGTATGTGGGAAGATTTTCTTTGAATGTGGTTTTTCCTTTTTCCTGGAAGAGCGTGGTAGTCGATGCACCTGACTGGATCAGCTGGGGGGAAGGTGGACAGAACAGACAATGAAAGTTGCAGTCACCATGAGCCGTCATGGGAAGAAAAGAAGAATCCTGAACCAAGACTCCATGCCATGACAACGAATTCCACAGATGGGTAGGATGACGAAAACCAACTGCGATTGTCAAGCAGAACAGGACCTGTGAACAAGTAAGTACTTACTTACTTACCCTAGTACTTGATGTATGGTGTGTGCAGGCCGGAACATAGAATCATGTCATGCCATTGGTTCGTCCAGGGCCGAACCTGTCAAGTTAGGAATGTAAGGCGCGGGGGGGTCGGGGGTGGCGTCCCAACATTGGTGATCATTCTCAAGGTCCAGCTCATGCAGGTAACAGTAAGTAAGTACATATCTGAGGGCATTGGATTCATTCTGGAATGTATTGATCGCTTCACATCCATTTGCCCATCTGTTGGTTGATAGTTATCGGTGGTGCCCGGTTCCTGCCGGCCTCATCACCTCATTACCTCATCAGCATCCACTACTGACCATATTATGTTCTCGTGGAAACATTCATCTATGGCCATATGGGAAAAAGATCGTCGGCTTCCCAAAGAGCCCGTATCTGATCTTGGGTGTGTCCGGTGAGCCACCAACCTGCTTACCTTCTGCTAGCACAAAACCTCTGGAGTCACTAAATGCATACTGGGACCCGCGGTCGTCGTGCAGCGGGAATTTGCCAAGGTTAGGCTGAGGTTCGCTTTGCCTATACTACATGTATCTGTCTATTCTAGGTTTTGACAGACATCGAACATGAAGGGGACGGGACCGAGATATCGAGGGCTGCATCTTGCGCGTGCCTCTTTTTGGTACCTACAGGAAGCTACTACTAAGAGCTTGCTCGCGGCTTTCGATTGAATCAGCCATCAGCCATAAACGCCGACGGGCTGGCAGGGAGAGAAACGCAATGCTAAAATAAAAAGCAACTGCTCCGAGGCGCAAAAGCTGCTACGGACGACCTACGCCACCCCTAGTCATTTTCCGCCCACCGAAAACGGCGTCGTCCTCGCGCTCTCTCCCACTGTTGCCAACCGGCTATTTCGTCATCAGTTATCCTACGTAAGAAGTAGTAATACCAGCTATCCAACCGCTACAACGTCATCAAGCTCGGAGGTCACGTAAATGTACAATTTTTGGGGCGGTTGACTCTACTCTAAGGACGAAGGTTAGTAAGGTTAGTAAGGTCAGTACCTTAGCAGTCTCGACAAGAAGTCATTGTAATGTCCCCCTGACCGAGAACCCCCCTGTCATTATGTGATGTGACTATGTCTAGGACAAAACGCATAGGTGGCTCTATTTTCAGCCCCCTTCGCCAAGCCAACACCCAAAGCCGTTCTTCCCACATTATCACCGCCTTTGCCATGAAGACGTTGCTTTTTCTCCCTTCCTTGCCAGCTTGCACGGTTGATGATGAACCCTTGTTCTGGTCCAAGGGCTACTTGTGCAACCAGCGAATCGGCTTTCGACCCATCTTTCAGCAAGCAGCAGGGGAACTGCTGCCGCCGCCGCCGCTCATACTAAGAGGTAGATAGATGCAGGCATGCTCTCCATGTACGTTGGAAGCATGGCCGGCACGGCACAGCGAACCTTATTCGTTGCGGTATGTTCTGCGGTATGGAAACGTTTATTTTGCGCAACAACCTCTGAAACTGCATGCACGACTAAGGGGACCGTCGGCCTCTTTATTTAGTTTTTTATTCTTTAAAAATAAAATAAAAGCTCAATACACGGGAGACAGTAGTTTTGCCTGGGAGGCTCAAAATTCGTGGACGATAGACTGCTGTAGGACGCGCTGCTGCTGCTGCTACTCTTTCTGCGCGACAAGTCATTATACGACCAGTCAAATAAGATCAGGCGTCTCTTGCTAGTCCTTCAATCTGTTATGAAGTCTGCAGGTACGGCAATGGAGCAAACACTTACAAACCAACCTCCACAAAGTACTCGAGGACGTAAGCCTTTTGGACCAGACGGCGTACGGAGAAAGGAAATGCTTCCCGGTCAGAGATTGCCTTCTGACAGTCTCATCCGTCTCCACGGCGAGAACAAGCACAAGTGTGCTTTCCTGACAAAGTGCTTGTCTCAGACCCTGTCGCTCGATCAGTGGTGTCTCATCCTCTTCGTCCAGCTTGGTGGTTTGCTGAAGACCCTGCAAGGGCACCCGTTCACAACCAGATCCTTTCCTGCCTTGGTGATGACCCCGGACAAGACGACGTATCGCTGCTGAACTCACCCAGCGCCTCAGCCTAGAAGAGTACGCAGCCTATCGTGACTGAACAAAGACCACGGGCCATCAGCTCACGCCCCCCATACACAGATAGACATGGATCTACGGTTTGCATCTTTAGCGAGAGTTGACTGGTCGGGTTGTGTTGTGTCGAGCAATTTCAGCTGTGACGGATGGTGTCGGGTGGTATCTGCCCATGATAATCTAATGGGTTTGCGGCTGGCGGGAGAAGATCGTGGATTGTTGGGTTGCTGGTGGTACCGATCCGGCAATCTGTCTTAGCGTGCGGTATCATGCTGGGAGTCGAACCAATGATCCCCCGAGTAGAAGCGAACAAGAGGGCCGTCCCGAAAACAACCCCCCTACCCTACATCTCATCCCTCCAATGCGTCACCCCTGGCCATACATACATCTGCAGCGAGGTTGCCAGGCTAGGCGCAGCGGTCTCTCGAGGTGATCCCAGTCGCTAGAAATAGGCAGGTTGCAAGAGGCAAAGTCGACGAGAATTTCTAAGCAATAGACGACCGAACCGATGCCTGTATGAGATGGCTCTGCATGCCCGGTTATAGCCAGAAGGGGTACGCTGCCGCTCGTCGTGCTTGGCTGGTCCCTTTGTTGGTACCTGTATCTACGCCCATGCTCAGTCGCGATATACGCAACGGTGGCTTCTTTCGATCAACGAACTACCGTTGCTTTGCGGATTATGTCGAGGAAGATGACGCCGCGCGACGATGTTTGTTGTTCTTATTATTGTTGTTGTTATTGTCCTTCTCATTATCGACGTAACCAAGCGTCCCTTCGCACAAATGCAAGTGTACAAAACCAAAACCCAATCTCCGAGGTTAAGTTTCCGTCGGCGACACGACGACACACCACTGCGAGTACCGCAGTAAAGGGGGTGGCAATGGAGAGTCCCAATTTTGATCATGTATAGAAAGGGGTGCCAGGGCCGCATGGGGTGTAATAAATCCTCGACGTTGGCCAATGAGTAGGTCAGTAGTAAGTAGTAGCCTTGAGGTCTGCCTGTGTTATACCACACACACGGACAAAACACACCGCATATTGACCGCGCACAAGGTCGCGTATAAATGCATCTATGGCATATGCTTGCCATTTCCTACTGCCCAGCTAGGTGAGTAGGGGGATTAATATTAAACCGTGGAACCTTCCCAGGTCGTTATATTCCTACCTTGACGCGCGGTCGAAAACCAGACGGTTTCTGTGGTTGTACTGCTGCCCGGCCCCCTGGTTAAGCCAAGCTGCTGTAGCTCTCTCATGTATCTCCAACATTGGTCACCTGGGAAGCCCACACATCCATCCGTGCGATGTGACAAAAGTTCATTCAAGCTCACGATGATAGGTAGTTGCAATGTCATGTAAGGGAGGGAGGGGTGATGCGTTCACCATCTTCCCCAGCAGTAGCTGTACTATACCTTACCTCTGCTGGAGATTGCTGGGTTACTAGGTAGTATATCATGACCTAGTTCTGTTCGTCCGCTGATGACGCTATCTGTCACTATATAGTATCATTCATTACTCCTCCTCGCGGGATACAAGACACGAATTTGAAGAACATCCACGAAAAGGGGGAAAACGTGATACCCACGTGACTTTCAGCTCTCTCTCTCTCTCTTTCTCTCTCTCTATGTCTGTCTTCCAGAGAAACTGCTTCGCTGTTTCGTAGCACATCGTCAAAGACATGCAGACGGAGGGTGTGGTATAAACGAGACAGCCCGTTTCTTCTCCCAGAGGACCAACGAAATCCCGAGGATACTAACATATTCAGAGCAGAATACTTACCTTTATCTTTTTCTATCTATATATATACCCTCTTGAGACCTTAAATGCTGACAAGGGTTTGGTGAATGGGAAAATACGGCAGTTTTTCCCGATGTCCTAGTCATGTACGACGATGACAGCAGCTAATATACATGAACACCCCACTCACCGGCTTGATATGCTCTTCTAGATGTAGCCAACCTGCCCTGTCTCATTTATTCATTTATATATTCATTCTAGAGCCGGTAGTATCGCTATATTGTCCAGTGATCTACCTTGTGAAGCCCGGCCGAGCCGACTCTACTTAACCTTTAACCTTCAGACCTGCATGAGATTGCGAGACACCATCCCAGTTCGCACGAGAGACACATTAAGTCATCGGTCTCTCTACTTTTACATTGTTCTCTCCGATCGCACCAAGGAAGTCCATATCGACGCAGACATGCAACGGTGGCAGT
Organism: Apiospora pterosperma; assembly: GCA_019976485.1. Taxonomy (NCBI): domain Eukaryota; kingdom Fungi; phylum Ascomycota; class Sordariomycetes; order Amphisphaeriales; family Apiosporaceae; genus Apiospora; species Apiospora pterosperma. Next base: position 1,679,492 of record JAFBMP010000009.1, read on the forward strand.
GTCTCGCCCTCTCCACGTGCTGGCTGGATGGTTTGCTGCTGCACCAGGCGGCTTTTCCCTTCCTTCCACGCAGCAATGTGCTTCTACCTAAGTGCTTTCACAGCTTGGCGTCCGGCTCGTCCTGACCGAAGAGCTCCAAGAAAGAAGGATGGACCTCCTCTGTCAGGTCGCTGGCTTGCAAGCTGCGGCCCTTCTTCTTGAAGGCGTTGCGCGAGCAAAGCTGCAGAACCTCGTTAGCTGCCCATCCATCCTGATTCACAGGAGGCCGTGAGAAAGAAAAAGAAGAAGAAGAAAAAAGCACCGAACTTACCCTCGTGATAGCACAACCGCCAAACGCCGCTAGACCGAGCGACTCCTTCGAGTCCAGCTTGTTACCGTGGTCCCAAAGGCCATCGAGGTACGCCTGCCGCCAGGCCAGGAAGGTGGCAATGCTGCCGGTCAGTGTGTCACCCTGGCCACCGCTGCGCTTGAGCCCACCCTCGAGGTCCACGATCAACGTGTGATCACCGTTGCTGACCATGTCCTTGCCGCCCTTTTGGACGATAGTGACGCCGCCGAGGGCGCGCGCCAGGGCCTCGACCTGGGCCGTGGGGCTCTTCTTGTCTTTGTCCGAGTCCTCGTCGGGCTTGAGGCCCTTCCACAGGCGGCCGAACTCGACGACGTTGGGCGTCAGCACCACCTCCTGCCAGCCCATGAAGAGCTCGGGCTTGCTGGTCACGATGGCCAGGGCGTCGGCGTCGAGTACCACGGGCATCTGGCGCTTGCGGGCCGCCGCGAGAACCCGGGCACACGTCTCCTGCATCAGCGGGTCGCGGCCAAGGCCCGGGCCGATGACGAGCACATGCAGGCGGCCGAGCATGTCGATGATCCTGCTCGACACCTTTTCCGGGTCCGTGTCCTCGGGCGGCGGGCAGTCGTTGGAGGACGGCGAGGGCGATTGGCGCATGAGAGGGTGGACCATGAGGTTCGGAGAGTACGTCTTAATGACGGCACCGGCGCCGGGTGTGCAGATCACGTGGGACTACGGCTTCTTGTCAGCGAGACGGCGATTCTCGCAACTCGTAGAGACAGACCGCCCGTCACGAGCCCAGTCCGTAAACGTACCATGTCACAACCCAGTCTTGCGCTGGCCATAGCAGAGAAGTACGGGGCTCCTGTGTAATCCTCGCTACCTCCAATGACTGCCACGCGGCCCAGCTGACCTACAAGAGTCTGTCAATCTGAATGCATCCCTATTCTGATGGCCAACGGCCAGTAGCCGGCATACCTTTGTGGAACTTCTCCAGCATGGGCGGCACCATTTGGCGCACCTTGCCCAAAATCTCCTTTGTAGCTGCCGACATCTCGGGGGACTCGGTACTCATGTCTGTACGGCTATGAGCCCTCAAGCTAATCTGGGTAAGATCTTGCAGCTTATGGAGGCAATGAGCCCGAAATGGATTCAAGATACTAGGCAAGACTTTGTTCGAGGCCTTTGCTGTTTTTTTGGTTGGTTGCTGAGGGTGGGTGATTATATAGAAAAGAAGAGATCTATTCTCGAGATGAAATTTTATGCTAGTTGTACAATCGAGTAACCCAGGAGGAACCCAAGGTCCGACAATGGATTTAACAAATATGACATCACGAGATCCCGAGCTCCATATGAGCTGCGAACAGAGCCCCCCTCCCAAATCAGCTTTCTATGATGGCCTTTACCGGAGCAGAGCCGACAGCGCTGGATACTCCTGCTACACGTGTTTCTAAGGAATGCGATCGTCATAATCGTTTGCACTCGAGGTTTCCAACAAGACGGTAGAGGTGTTTTAGAACATATTAATGAACAAAAGGAATCGAGTGCTCTTGAGTTTCTGGCTCTATTTTACAAAGGCTGAGCTGGAGGGTATCTTCTCCGCTTCTCAACCAATTCTGCACTTTTGCAGCACCCGACTGACATACATCTCGCCTCTAATGGGAAACAGGTCCCGCCAACTAATGCAGCATTCCCGCAGGTATAGACAGATCCTCTCCTTTCACTCCAGCCATCGATTATCTAAGGTACACCCTTTTCTTACGAGGTGAAGCTCTTGGTGAAGGACTGGACAACCTCGCGCAGCTTAGCCTCCAGGTCCTTGCTGAGCGCACCCTCCTTGTCGATGGTGGCCAACAGCTCAGACTCGTTGGTCCTGAGGTGAGCCAGGAAGTCGGCCTCCCACTGGAGGACCTTGGCAACCGGGACGCTGTCCAGGAAACCGTTGACACCGGCGAAGATGAGGGGAACCATCTCGTTAACGGCCATGGGAGAGTACTGCTTCTGCTTGAGGAGCTCGGTCAACTGTAGATTGCGAATGATTAGCTAGTGCATCCAATACAATTCAGGGCATGTTCTTGATACTTACACGCTCACCACGGGACAGGGTCTGCTTGGTGGAAGCATCCAAATCGGAACCGAACTGGGCGAAGGCAGCGACCTCACGGTACTGGGCCAAGAAGAGCTTCAGGGAACCGGCAACTTGCTTCATGGCCTTGAGCTGGGCAGCGGAACCGACACGAGACACGGAAAGACCGACGTTGATGGCGGGTCGGATACCCTTGTAGAACAGCTCAGCCTCCAAGAAGATCTGACCGTCGGTGATGGAAATGACGTTGGTAGGAATGTAGGCAGACACATCACCACCCTGGGTCTCAATGATGGGCAGGGCAGTCATGGAGCCACCGCCGAGCTTGTCGTTCATCTTGGCAGCACGCTCCAGGAGACGCGAGTGCAGGTAGAAGACATCACCGGGGTAGGCCTCACGTCCGGGAGGTCGGCGAAGCAGCAGAGACATCTGACGGTAGGCAACGGCCTGCTTGGACAGATCGTCGTAGATGATCAGGGAGTGGCGGCCGTTGTCACGGAACCACTCACCAATGGAGGCACCGGTGAAGGGGGCGATGTACTGCAGGGGAGCGGCCTCGGAGGCGGTGGCGGCAACGACGATAGAGTACTTCATGGCGTCGTTCTCCTCCAGGGTCTTGACGAGCTGGGCAACGGTGGATCGCTTCTGACCGACGGCGACGTAGATGCAGTAAAGCTTCTTGGTCTCGTCGTTGGTGTTGTTCCATCGCTTCTGGTTGAGCATGGCGTCGAGAGCGACGGCAGTCTTTCCGGTCTGACGATCGCCAATGATCAACTCACGCTGACCACGGCCAATGGGCACCATGGCGTCGACCGACTTAAGACCAGTCTGGACGGGCTGGTTGACGGACTGACGGGGCAGGATACCAGGGGCCTTGAGCTGGGCACGGCGCTTTTCCTTGGTGTTGAGAGGACCCTTGCCGTCAATGGGGTTACCCAGAGCGTCGACGACACGGCCGAGCATCTCGGGACCGACGGGAACATCCACCTAGAGAGTGTTAGTTGTTGGATTCTCTGCCATCAAGCATTGGTGTCCTCACAATTTCACCGGTACGCTTGACGGTCTCGCCCTCCTTGACGAGACGGTCAGAACCGAAAAGCACAACACCGACCTGGCCGGCCTCCAAGTTCATGCACATTCCCTTGACACCGGAAGCGAACCTAGGGACATTGTCAGTCAGGCCCGTCTTATCCGGGATTGAGTTCAGCAGACATACTCAACAAGCTCCTCGGCCTGGACGTTGGCCATACCGTGCACACGGGCGATACCATCACTATAGTGCACAAGGTCAGTATAACAGTCCCAATTGTGCCAATAAAGCCCAGCTCGAAACGACAATAATCATGGCGATGGCCGAGGTCGATGGAATGGTGACGCCAATGTTGGCTCTTGGGGGGTGTTGTCGAGACTCGTCGTCGCCATGAAAAAAACCCGTCTCGGCTAGTCTCCACTTTCGAAGCAAATCAACATACCCAACTGAGAGGACACGGCCAGTCTCGGCCAGGTTGGTCTCCTCGGAGACACCACGGATTCGCTGCTCGAGGATGGAGGAAACCTCGGTGGGCGATGCCTTGGCCTCAGCGTAGGATCGAGTCTGGATTCTGAAGGCTGCGCGATTTTGCACCTGCATAGGTTGAAGAGAAAAGCTGTTAGCCGAACGCCCGACGAGACATAAACCACCGAGCTCTCTGCCTCGAGCTCCTCGGAGCTCCCAACCCAGGGTCAAAAGCTTCCAAAAAAGCTCAATTGGGGTATTCAATGGCAGTTAAGATGCATTGATATCGAGTGCAGCCATGCTTAGATGGAATTGAAGCCGGATCGAGATGGCAGATTGGGGGAGCCACACTTACCGCAACAGCTCGGCCAGAGGTAGAGACAGCGCTCACGGCGCGCGTGGACCGTCGGAGGGCGTTGCGAAACATTGTGAAAAGAGGTATACCTTAGATCCTCTAGAAAAGAAAGGAGAATCAATTGCAACCTCTTTGCAATTGATGGGGAGGTGGGAGGGGAGATTATGGGAGGACGGTTTTTGAAGGGTTTTGGAGGTTCTGAATGCAGGTCAGAGGAAGGAGAAGAAAAAGCTCTCTTTGCTTGCCCGGACACACTCACTGGCCGACGGGTCCTGGGACAGACTGTTGTTCCCAGTTCCAGCTAAGTGAGCTGTGCACGTACCAGCCCACCAAGCCACTTCTTCTTCTGGAGAACGGGAAAAAGAATAAGGCGGGCCCGACTTGACCCGAAGGCTGGAGATCGAGGAGGGTGGCAAGAGGGTGCCGGACAGCTGGCGACGACTGGCAGGACTGGCCCAAAAACAGTTGTTGAGAGCTCACCCAATTTGCTTGGCTTGTGGCGTTCCAATGATAGACAGAGACAACCATGTGATGGTCATTTGTGTAGATGTCAATCAAAGAATTGTGCATATTCCTGGTTTATTATTAATATGACCCATTAGGTAAGTACCTCTTAGACAGGCACTGATCCTATAAGTGTGTAGACAGCGAAACCACACATTCAACCACCAAAAAAAAAAAAGGTAACATCCTTCCATCATTGTATCTGACATACAGCGTCCGTCAGATGGAACTGGGGGTTTTCCACCGCCAGCGGTTCAAGAAAACCCGCGTCTTCCTCCCATCCGGCGCCGAAGCTGGCGTCTCGTAGCCGGATTCGCGCCGTCTGTCCTCGATCTTGGCCCGCATCCTCTCGCCATACTCGGCGGCCTGGATCTGGCGCTTGAGCTCGAGCTCGCGCTCTTTGCGGGTGTACTCGAGCTTCTCGACGGGGTTGAGGATGGGCGAGAGCCATTTCGGCATCTTCCGCCGCCGCTTTTCGTACTTGAGCCTGATGGTGGCCAGGATGATGTTGTGGTCCTGCTGTATCTGCACATCCACCACCAACACTGCACCCTCCAGGTCTGCCTCGTCGACCTCCTCCAGGTCCCAGACCGAACAATCTGATCTGGGGCTGGGAGAAGGCCCTGCCGCTTCCGCTATGGTTTCGCAGTGGTCGCATGTGTGCCCTGCGGGCGGTGCCATTCTTGGATAGTACGCGCATTTGCGTTTGCCTTGCCCGGGATTGTTGTCCCTGCCAGGAGTCTTCGGCTCGTATGCCGCGCGCCCTTTCCCTTTTATTCTTCGACGGGCTGCAGGTGATGCCAGTAACATCGTGAATCTGCTCTCCGTCTCGACCGGAGGGGGCTCATCATGTTCTGCAGAGTGTGACCCAGTGGAAGATGCCTCTTCGTAGTAGTGAACTTGCTGAGGATGGCGAGGCTTGGGTCTTGTCTGTCGAGGAAACATTTTTAATGCATGGGCTTTCGTCCCATTTCGATCTTGATGAGCGCGACATGCACCGAGTGCTCCGCAGATGGACAAATGACTGTCGAAAACTAAAGGAGGTGAGTTGCAGGATTTATTTACTAGAGATGGTTCCATACCGTGGATATATGCCCTCAAGGACAGAAAGTCTATTGCAAGTCTGCTACTGTCTAAACGTACAACTTGCTCAAGAATCAGAGCAACCAAACTCGGCCTGCACTATCTTCCGAATCTAGTTTCTCGTTAATTCTCGTGATTCCTCAGAGAGATAAATGAGGAAGCTCGCGTCATTGCACACTTACAGTCTCTTCCACCTAGCTCATCACCGCTTCGCGTGTATTCGGTGAGACATCTAGTTCGTACATAACGGATGGACCAATTGTTTTCCGGTCACAGAGTAGAAGCTGCGGCTTGCTGGAAGAAGATAGCACCATCACTACGCCTCCGACTTTCGAAGGGAAGGCAATCACGTCGGATCGATGTTCATGGCTGAACTGAGATCCGTGTACATCACCACCCTTAGTCCTGTTCTAAACCATGCCCAATGCCATCCAAGATCCGTTTCCGAAAACCGGATTCCGAGTCTAGCCTCCTCAGCTGATTGAGTATTTACTTATTCAATATACTATCAGAGGTTGGTAGGGCACCGAATCATGCGGCCTTTGCCAGTCAAGTTTCACGCATGAGCTCACGATCTCCATATCACGCTTCCACGCCACATACACTCTGGAATCGCTACCTGGGCGTACGTCTTGCACCGCAATATCCACCTTGCACCTAAAATAAACATGGCACATCATCCTCAGTGCACTAGTTACTTTTATGCAACCCGACTAATGCCAGCGTTGACCAATGATAAACACATCCGGATGTTTATATATAGTTCAGCTGACAACCCACCTCCTATTGACGTGAACTAGAACGGTGGTAGGACATCTCATATTCCATCTATTCCGAGTATGAAGAAGCATGGACTACTAATCCCTTTAAAACAACGTAATTATCTCGGTTTGCTCGTAGGAGCTCCGTCAGATCATGATTTAGACAGATCTCTCGCTCAGAATATATACAGTTAACTGCCATAAATGGACCCCCCGATAATTCGCCAAAAACACTTTTGAGACCCAGGCCGCTATGACGTGATGCCACATAAAGATTTAAAAAAAATAAAAAAAGAGAGAATAGATCCGCCTAGAAGTACACCACGGAGCCGCTTTAGCTATGTAAGCCTTTAGTTCTGTCCTTCATCACCTCTCTTCGCTTCTTATCGGCCTCGGGGTCCCACACGAGAAACTCATGTAACCCACTGCCAGCAGGAACCATGGGCAAAACGGGCACCTTCTTGTCAGTCATCACCTCCAAGACGGCAGGGCCGTCCGTGTTGATGAGCCACTTCAGAGCATCGACCGTCTCTTCAGGTTTGATGAGTCGGCGGTGTTGCACCCCCATAGCATCTGCCAGCTTCATGAAGTCGGGATTCTGTTGGTGAGTGTGCGCGTATCTGTCTTGGTAGAAAAGATTCTGCCACTGCGTCACCATACCCTGCTCTTCGTTGTTCAGAATAATGACCTTCACGCCAATGTTGAACTGGGCAGCGGTAGAGAGCTCAGTAAGAGTCATGTTGAAAGAGGCGTCTCCATCAATGTCGATGACAAGAGCGTCAGGTCGAGCCACCTTGGCGCCAATGGCAGCCGGGAGACCGAATCCCATAGTGCCCAGACCTCCAGAGCTAATCATAGTTCGCGGATGGCGCCACCTGAAGTGCTGAGCAACCCACATCTGATGCTGGCCAACGCCAGTAGTAATCACTGTTTTGTCTTTGCGGTCGTTCGTCAAGTCGCTGAGCTGCTCAATCAGGGCCTGGGGCTTGATCTTGCCAGCTCGCTCGGTGCGCTCAAAGGAGTTCATCGGCCACTTTGCCTTCCATGACCTGACCTTGTCGAACCAGGTCTTGCGGTCAGCCATGCTTCTCTTCTCCAGGTGAGGTATCAGCTGTGCCAAGTTCTCGGCAACGTCGCCTTCTACAGCTTCTGTCGCTTGAACAACTTTGTTAATGTTCTTGGGAAGGATGTCGAAGTGGACGATTCCACCACGACCTTCAGCAGCAGCAGCCTTGGCGGCAGGGGCGAACTTGGCTATGCTGAGCGTCACCCGATCGTCAAAGCGAGCACCCAATGCGATGATAAGGTCGGCTTCCTGCATAGCCATATTGGCGAAAGCGGATCCGTGCATACCAAGCATGTAGAGGGACTTTTCGTCAAGCTCGTCGAAAGCCCCAAGACCATGTAGGGTAGTTGTTACAGGGACCGACGACTTCTCGGCGAGCTCCTTGAGAAGTGCTGGACCGTTCTCCGCCGACATGATACCTTGACCAGCGTAAATAACAGGCTGCTTGGCCTTATTCACGAGTTCAGCGACGCGGCGAAGAGACACAGCCAGCTGCTTCTGGGTCAACTCCATAGCGGCCCGCGATGCGGCGCTGGGCAGAGCGGGGAGGGCTGTCTCGGTAGGTATGGCTCTCCGGAGAATACTGGCAGTGACATCCTTGGGCAAATCGACCAGAACGGGGCCGGGGCGTCCACTGGTGGCAATCTCGAAGGCCTCGTTTATGCGCCTGGGTAGCTCAGCCACATTCTTCACCATGACATTCCACTTGGTACAGGCGCGCGAGATACCAATAACATCGGCCTCCTGGAAAGCATCGCTGCCGATAGCTGTGGTTACAACCTGACCGCAAAAGACAACCAAGGGTGTACCGTCCGAAAGAGCATCCTGCATGGGAGTGATGACATTCGTGGCACCAGGACCGGAGGTTACAAGAACGACACCTGGCTTGCCCGAGGCGCGGGCATACCCTTCCGCCATATGACCAGCACCTTGCTCGTGTTTCGGGAGGATGAAGTCGAAGTGTGAGGAGTTATAGATGGCATCGAAGACGGGAAGAATTGCACCGCCAGGGTATCCAACTATGACTCATTAGACTGTTTGTACAGAACCTCGGTGGACATGGTTTTACATACAGACGTGCTTGACACCCTGTCGGAGCATCATCTCGTGGAAGATCTCTCCACCGCTCTTGCCAATGAAGGACTCGTCCATATCGGGTGCCTGAGGGTTCACGAGCGGTTGCACATGGCTACCGTCTTTCGTTTCGGCTGTGTTGAAAGCGGATGCGGGTATCTCCCTGGGACTGCATTATGTAATTCCATGTCAGTATACATTCCCACGAGACCACGACTTGATCTGGCGACATACGCGGCAGCAGCTGTTGTCTGAGTTCTCACACCAGCCGGACCCTTCCTGGAATTCACCGTAGATACGGTCGCTGACGAGGTGAAGAGGCGCTGTTGGCACTGGGTACGCGGCACCTGAGCCAAGGCCTTGACGGCCCTGGAAGCTTGCCTAGTTCGCATCATGATGATAATTGTGCTGAATAGACAGACACGATGGAACCAGCAGAAAGAAGGAAAAAGATGCAGAGATGCAACACGACCAGTCTTTCTAATCGTGACTCACTCGAACCCAGGGTAACAAAAGCGAGATAAATAGCCGTGGCGGTATGGGAAAAACAGGACTAGAGAGAGGTTCAAGGTTAGGCATGAGTCGAACGAACCGAACCACCACCGCGCGGCGGCCGTAGTGAAAGAGAGAGTGCGAGTGCGGTAGACCGCAAAATACCCAACCCGCGGCAACGGAGCTTGAAAAAAAGAATTGAACTGCTCTGATTCGTCAGTGCCACTGTGGGGTAAGACTCCTCCAGGGGATCTAAAGGGATTACGCAGGTTGATGCATGCAAGAGCTCCAGCCTGCTGTGGCGATATCGGCTTTTATTAACAAGCAATCTCAATTGTGGGATTTTTACTCTCGAGTGAGTGCACCATTAACTCTGACTCCGATCGAGAACATGTCTGGAGGGCAACTATTTCTCTGACGACATTGGTTCAGTAGGTTGCTAACCGTGAATGGATCCATGGCAATGGGAATCTTTTCTCATTTCCAATTCCATGTGGTAAGGGTCCTCCTGCCTGTCAAACTGAATCAGAAGCTGCGGGACCAGACTTCTGACTTTCTACTGCCTGCGTGCTTCGAATCTGGATGATGCCGCCTTTGGGGAAAAACCTTGCTCGCCCCAAAGTTGGCGCTATCTTTTTTTCTTGTCCCAAAGATGCGGCAGTCAGGACACATGCTAATTAATTCCCTGCCAGGCCATACTGGTTCGTAGCGTATATCATCAATATAAAAGGATTTGGGTAGTTAAGTATGCTGTCCTGATCACCGACATCGATCAGTACCTTGCCATTCTTGCTCCTCACGTGAGCAACTCATGGTCCACCACTACAAAATGCACTAAGTCGTTCGTTCGTCATCCTACTGCCTGCGCACCGTCGTAGAGAGTAGAGACAGGTGACTTTGCTGCGCGTCGGATGAGCCTGGCCAATCATGTCGGGCTTTCGGATCCGAATGAGGAAAAGCCAGCCTGAGGTCCACCTCTCCATGCACTCGACCCCGCGGTTTGTTGTTCCCCTACCCGTAACCGAATTCCCCATGGAACCATAACGCATAAGCCCCCCGCAGGCCGTCCATCGTCTTATATCTACTTAATATGTAGCTGACTCTCGGGTTTCCGTCCTAGAATTTGAATTTGAACATACACACTCAAGTTGCGGGGTCTTTTTCGCTTTGGAATAACTATGGGTAAGATTGCTAAGATCGAGTACTTCCGCGTGCCGCCTCGATGGCTGTTTGTGAAGATCACGGACGACGCTGGCGTTGCGGGCTGGGGCGAGGCCTCGCTCGAAGGCCACACACAGGCAGTCGAAGGTTGTCTTGACGCGTGGGCTACTCGATATGTCGGGCTTGAGGCAGAGTTAGTTGTGGAGCTGCTGATGGAAAGTTTTGCCTCGATGTGCTAACGACGCTATAGTGATATCGAGCATATCTGGCAGCTGTCGTACAGGGGAGGTTTCTACCGAGGTGGTCCGGTTCTTATGAGTGCCCTGTCTGGAATCGACATCGCCCTATGGGATCTGAAGGGTAGGCAGGCTCGTATATGATGACAGTTGTGCACTAGTCTGCTGACGCAGCTTCAGCGAGGAAATTGAACGTGCCTATCTACCAGCTACTCGGAGGCAAGGTCCGTGACAAGCTGAGGGTCTACGGATGGATAGGGGGTGATAGGCCGGGTGATGTGGAGGAACAAGCGTGTGTCTCTTCACACCATCTAGAAGACAGAGGGTAACTAACGAGACTTGCAGCAAGGCACGTATTTCACAAGGCTTTGATGCTGTCAAAATGAACGGAACCGAGGACCTGGGCTGGCTTGACTCGCCCAGAAAGCTGGACGAGTGTGTGGCGAGAGTGAAAGCAGTCAAAGCCCTTGGTCTCGACGCCGGTGTTGATTTCCATGGCCGAGTGCATAAGCCCATGGCCAAGCAGCTGGTAACTAAGCTTGCCCCCCACGAGCCTCTTTTTGTGGAAGAGCCGTTGCTGTCTGAGAACATTGGAGGCATCAAAGACCTCGCCGGTCTAAGTAGCGTACCGATTGCCCTCGGCGAGCGACTCTATAGCAGATGGGACGTGAGGCCCTTCATGGAGGCTGGTTGTGTGGATATACTCCAGCCTGATGTATCCCACGTGGGAGGCATATCAGAAATGCGTCGAATTGCATCGATGTGCGAGACGTACGATGTGGCCTTGGCACCCCATTGCCCTCTAGGTCCCATTGCACTTGCGGCTTGCGTGCAGGTTGATGCGGTATCCGCCAATTTTGCGATTCAGGAGATGAGTCTGGGGATTCATTACAATGTCGGAGGACAAGACTTGAAAAGCTACACAAGAAACCCCGAGATCTGGGATGTCGAAAAGGGGTATATCAACTTGCCCGTAGGACCTGGGCTGGGAATAGAAGTGGATGAGGATCAGGTCCGCAACCTATCCAAAGAAGCCAAGGCGTGGGTTACTCCGACATTCTCGGGCCCTGGTAAGGAACTAAGAGAGTGGTGATGACCATGTTGATCAAGACGGGAGATGTCGAGAGAGTGCTGGCCCAAGCATTACACTAAGAAACCTTGTGAACTACATTGCCTAGGCGTTTGATGACGGAGAATCGAGATAATATAGTTTTGCGATGGCACCGAGGAATGTTTAGTGCAAAGGACCGATGAGGATTATTCATCAGGAACTGATTTATCATACGTGCAAGAACCCACCCGTGGGGCTGATAAATCAATGCTGGGACGGACGGGTCGTCGTTATCTAATCTCCCCAAATCTATCACTGATGTAATAACCATCTACTTCCGCTTGTCTACCTTACGGATTACCATCCTAATAAGACCGTGAACCAAGACTTGAACTATTCTATCCTACGTGAGATAGCCACTGATCATGGATAGCAAGTCGGCTGGAATCCAACAGGCCCGCAAAGCCGTACGATGCATCCAAGAGTTGCGGTCGCTATCCAGCGATGACTCGACTCCCCCATCTTATCCACCCATCTCTAGCATCCCCCTAACCTCGCCAGAGCGACTAGCGCAAGCTTCCTATAATGGCCGCACCTACCTCTACCTGGCCTACGGCTCGAACCTGTCCGCCGAGACCTTCCTGGGCGTCCGAGGCATCCGGCCTCTATCTAAGATCAACGTCTCGGCCCCGGCCTTCGACCTCACCTTCGACCTGCCGGGCATCCCGTACCGCGAGCCGTGCTTCGCCAACGTGGCCCCGCGCAAGCACCTCCCCGAGCCCCCCAAGCCCCCGCAGTGGCCGCCGAAGCTCCCTCCGCCGCCGCCATCTCCCGCGTCCGACGGTAGCCGCCGCGCCAAGGCGCTGTTCCCCTCGCTGCCGCCGCGCGCGCCGACCTGGTCCAAGGGCCTCATCGGCGTCGTGTACGAGGTGACGCCCGAGGACTACGCGACCATCATCCGGACCGAGGGCGGCGGCGCGGGCTACCTCGACGTGCAGACGCCCGTGGTGGCGCTGCCGGCGCCCATCGCCGTGCCGGAGAAGCCGCCGGTCCCCGAGCTGCCGCGCCCCTTCCTCGCCCACACGCTGTACCAGCCGCGGCTGCCGCTCGGCGACGACGGCGACGAACCCCCGAGAACGGCGACGGCGACGGCGACAAAGACACGAAGAAGAAGTGGTGGCTCAAGTTCGTGACCCCCGTGTGCCGGCCCGAGCCCGATTACGCCCAGGCCAGCGCGCGCTACCTGAAGCTCATCACAGACGGTGCCGCCGAGCATGCCCTGCCCGACGACTACCAGGCCTACCTGCACCGGCTGCAGGCGTACACCATCACGCGGCGGCGCCAGGAAGTCGGGAAGTGGCTCTTCACGTTGCTGTGGCTGCCCCTGTTCGCGCTGGTCATGTACCTGGGCCAGGTGGTTTCCGACAAAGACGGAAAAATGCCTCGCTGGCTTGCGGTGGTGGCGGCCGTCTTGTTGAACCTGATGTGGATGAGCTACGATGCGGTCTTTGTGAAGTGGTTTGGCGACGGCGAGAGAACCATGGAGGATGACGACGACGATAATGCTGAGAGGGTTGCTCCGAGAAGCAGGGGAGCCGTTGGCAGCATATGGAAGACGGAACACTTACTGAGAAGAATCGGCTTTTGAGCGACTGGTAACCCTGTTCTGATCGAAAACTTGTAAGTACATATCTGGATTTTCTAGCCTTGTGTTGTTTGGTCTTGGAGTATGTTTCGATACACTCGTTGCTTCCACTGGCCTTAAGTCGCCGGTTACAATGTAGAGTTGGTCATCATGAATTTGAACTAGTTGAATGAAATCTATGAGCCTGTGCAGCCTATAAGGGCATTTACCGCAACCAGTGTTTGCTGAGGGTATCATTGCTTGTCTTTCGATCTATGTGATAGCATCGTCCCATCTTAGCCCCCTCCCCCAAACTCCTGTCCTGTATGTCCCAGTCCGTCTCGTGATACCTGTCAATGCCTGCCCTTGTTAATCAAATGCAGCAGATCCTGGTAGGTGTTCTTTCCCTCGATGATATCATTGACCGCAGTGAAGAGCGGGTAATCCTTCTCCATGTTACGAGCCTTCAGAAAGCTGTAAACCTCCTGGGCCGTAGTGGTGCCTTGCAACTTCTGACCATTCAACTCTTTCGCTTCAGTCTCAGCCACGCTGACGCCCTGCTCTACGGCATGGCATGCGCACCTGAAGTTTCTTCCGCTGCTGCAACTTGTGATCAGGTCGGCAACACCCGCACTCTCGATGGTGAAGGTCTCTGGCTGTACCGTCTCTTTGAAAAACTCCTTGCCAAATTTGATCATCTCGAGTAGTCCTCGTCGAATGATCTCCGACTTTGCGTTATCTCCAAGCCCCAGACCCACAACGAAGCCGGCGCCCAGCGCAACGATGTTCTTGAGGGCACCGCCTAGTGAGACGCCGGCCACGTCGGACACCATGCTGACGAGGAAGTAAGGGCGCTCGAACAGAGTCTGGAAAGTCTCGTGGTCGAGAGGGGGGGTACTCGGGAGGCACGGGCACGAGCTTGGTCTTGCTGGTACGCCCTCTGGCATCCTTGTGTTGCATGCCCGAGAGCGGAGTGATGCTCAAGTTGGGATCCGAGTCTCTCGCCGAGTTACGAATGGGAGTCGTGGAGCGTGGGGACGGGTTGCGCGAAGAGTCCATGGGTGGCGGGTCGTAGGCGATAGTCGTACCGCACCACTTCTCGGCGGCGATTTCGGAAGCGATGTTGGCACCGCTCAGGGCGCCACAGTAAATACCAAGGCCATCGCCTATCCATTCGGAGAAGAGAGAGATGCCTTCATCCGTGACGTGCACACCTTTGATACAAGAGATGCCTCGAGCGAATGGCACGATCTTACCTTTGATCTGGGCTGACACCCGGTCGATGAACTGATGGGGAAGATTGAAGATCAGAATAGAAGAATCCTTCACAGCATCTTCCACCGAGGGGTTGGCAATCAAGTTAATGGGAAGTTTGATGCCAGGGAGGTACTTGACGTTCTCGTGGTGCTTGTTGATGATGGATGTGAGCTTCTGAGGCTTGTCGCCCACGGTCTCATCATAGTAGGGGGAATCCTTGGGAACTACGACATCCTCCTCGTACACCCACATGTGCACATCGGGCTCGAAGATATCGGGGTGCTCTTTTGTGTTCTCAGCAACGATCTTGGAGATGGTCGAACCCCAGTTTCCAGAACCAATAACGGTCACCTTGTGCCGCTTTTCATGGGCCTGGGTCTGGGTGGACAAGAAGCCAGGAGACATGTTGACCGAGAAGGAACGGCGAGACTGTGATCTGAGGCGGCTATGGTAGGGCGGGGGAGAAATGCTGTGAAGCGTCCGAGGGTGGGCAGATGCGATGCGGGAAAGGTGGGATGAATGAGTAGCTGCTACAGGGGCCGTATAGCGAATCAAGATACGCATCAATACAGACTTCTGACGGAAAGCAGGATAGCCTCTCTTTTATAAAGTGTACAGCTATGTACCCGTAGAGTGAAGAAGTTCTCTTGGTGAATGTGACCCGGTGGATGCCAACCCTTGCCAGTTTCTTGGCCGAGGAATGCACTGCCTGCCTAGGTACGGTGTATGCAGCTCGTTCGTGTGTGGAATGGGCACTTGCCTTCTCCTGAGCCAGAGGAGCACTGGATTCAGCAACTTTATTAACCTAGCATTTGATTCCCACCCGCTGTCGGTTGAGCTGAGCACGAAAATGCTGGGCCAATCCCATGGGCTTGCATGACGCAGAAATCCCACATAAGTTTGGTGAGGCACTTGACCGCCTGCCGGTTCCGATCTGCTCTATCCTGCTCTACGGCGTACGTGGAACTGCATAGAATCCAATTGGTCCAAGACAGACTGTCCAGGACAGGAAATCCCAGCTCTCTCAGATGACAGACAGCGAGACACTCGGCCAAGTCCGTCCAGTGTGCCGAGGAGGCTCGTCAATGCTTCTGATTGCATGGTGTTTTGCCCCATCGTGGGAGGTTCCAGCCATCAGCCATCTCGTCCATCAGGTTACATCCCGGGCGAGTATCGAGGTCTGCCCGTACTTGTCAAATGCGACACATGTGAAAAGCTCTTCTTAAAAGGCCGGTTCATAAGAACGCCGTCCCCGCAGTATATAGGCTAGGTCAACATGATTCTTGGAGTCGCAACCTCTCCAATCAAATTAGACATGTTCTACCCAAATCAAGTATGCAGTGGACAACTGCCTCACCGTTTGTCTGCTCACGACGGGGCAGATTCCGCAGTGGCCTTTTTGTCATAATTGACGGACGTTTAAGGTGGCACCATCAAAGTCAATTGCTCCGATCGTGACGCATGTACACGATGGAGTCTGCTCGGTACAGTGCTATTTCCTATGTAAGTACTTAGGTTAACGGTTACGTCGGTTAGTTCTAACCTAAGGTATCTACATTCTACGATATGTAGTTGTAATGCTCGCAGCCCGCTCCCAACCTAGATTTCATCTGTACTTAAGTACGTTTCCTTTCCTGCTCGCTATGCTTGCACATGTCTGTGCCTAGGTCGGGTGGAAAGACGAACGAACTCGGTGCTGCGGGCCTTGACGCGGTCGGTTGCTATAAACTCCACTAAAAAGTCCCCAAGAATCAACAATAGGCTACTTACTTACTTACCCATCCACCTCTACCAGAACTGAGGGTAACCACCATTTCCAACGGTTAAACGCGACTGTATCACCGCCTTTTAAATATTTCAATTATAACGTGATTGTACTGTCTGATGGTGGAATTACATCTGTATTGTGCATATTGTTCTATTTGGGGCTAATCAACTCTCAACATTGTACCCTCTATCTTGGCTGTGAATCGCATTACCTCGCGCGTACAGGACCATGCAAATGTTCTTGCCTTGCCCGGTCGCACACGGCATGCAGCTTCCCATTTGACCGCCCAATCCGCAACGGACAGCAGCAGCGCCTGCCGCAAGTCGTTCACCACCAATCAACGACGTGATGGATAGCGAGCAGTGTCGCAAAACCTCAGCAGAGGCGCTATCTGCAGGTAGACCAAACGCCAGTCGCAGCATAGGCCCGACCCTCGCAAGTCGCGCCCACGAGAGACGGGTATCTCTGCAATTCCGGTCCAAAGACAACAACGCCCAGGCGGGGGAGGCACACGCGCCTCAGACCAACTCGACTGCAAACGACGGATTCCGTTCACCACTGCGCACACGCACGCGATCCAACTTGAGTACAAGCTCACATAGCAGGGGCCCCGGCGCTTTGGAATCGCCTCGCATCCCACGACCGAAGTCTACAGCACCCATCGTATCGCAAACATCGTTGCGCCGCCGCCCTTCTGGCCAACAGCAATCCCCAATGCAAAGTGGCTCGACCCCCCGCGAACGTCGGCCTCTGGGGCTCGCGCAAGCCTGGAGTCTCGCCAAAGCACATGATGAAAATGGTCAGGGGGACGAGACATTCGATCTGAAAACTGCTTTTGACATGGCAAAGGCGGAGGCCGACGGAGTCAGGCTGGGGTCGCCTAGCCCGGCTCCTCGGCCTCAAAGATCAGGAAGGGATTCGCAGGAGGTAGGGTCCATTCGCAATTCCGGACGAGATCTTGGCCAGCAGCTCAAGAAGTTTGATCGCAATCATCAGCTCGCAAACGGAAATGGCCCTCTCAACGGGCTTTTCTCGAGGAATAGGGTCGGGCCCAAGGTGACAGAGACAGCCAACACCCTTGCTACCAAGGCGAGCGGAGGCGACTTGCAAGAAACTTCACAGCCATACGGAGCAAGCCAGGAATCTCATTCGAGAAAACAATCGTCGGACAGTCTCCTTAGCGAGGAAGACTACCATAGATTCTCGCCCCTGCCTTCTATTGAGCCCAGTCAGAGCGACCCAGTTCGATCTCCTAGCAAAAGCCGTCCGAATCTTTCTCCCGAGAAAAGCTACAACTGGCAGCTCGATGCCGATTTTACTGCTGGCGATTTGCAGATCTCTGATAGTCCACGTATTAAGGCCGCGGGGACGAATGGTCGCGAAACAAATCGTGCTTCGGTCGGTGCAAGCTCACAAGCATCGAATAGTCCCAGCGGTCGCCGCAGTGATGCCAGGCTTGATCAAATCCGACAGCGGGAGATTGAAGCCGCCGGAATCGAGTTTCCCGAGAGTGACGAAAGCTTTCCGAAAAAGACCAATCGGCGTTTGGATGAGATCAGAGCACGGGAGATGGAAGCGCTATCCAAAAGAGCCGTCGCGACAAGTAGGCTAGACGAGATACGCATCAAAAACTCGGAAGCCCGGTCAGAGTCTCGTTCGCCAGAATTGATGAAAAGCACACATAAAGACCCTCCCCATAGAGCTTCATTCAGCAATTCGGATACTGCTAAAGAAGATGGTGATGCTGGTGGGGAAGGGGTTAGGGATGGTCCCTTCACATCATCAGAGAGCCTCGACGAGAAACGGTCCAACAAAGCATCTGACCATGGTGATGTAGGAAGGTCTGAGACACATAAGAGACTGTCTAGAAGCGACTCCTATGATCTACTGCGTCAACTTGCGCGAGCAACGAGTGCAAGCCCTTCCCCTCCTAACACGAAAAGTACAGAGGAGCCATTCCTGCAAGAGACGACTGCCAAACAAGAGTCTACAGAGAGAGAGACTGCCAGGCCCCGCTTCCTACGCGATGACAAACGTCCGGCAAATCTAGAAGCTAAGAGCTCTAGAGAAAGGCCTACTGTTGGTTTCGCCGGACTGCGTAAGAATCTATCTAGCGACTCGCTGCCAGAGAAACGGCGCAGTCTGGCGACGTCTGAGCCTGACCCGGTTGATCGCATTCAAGCCGAGATGAACCTCTTCGCACCGCAAGACAATTACTCGGAAAGGGGTTCTGTCCGTGCTACTTCACCTGCAATCTCAGAGACAGCTGGTTTGGGTGAGGAGGAAACACCACGGCCGGACCGCATCATCGATCCTTTGAGCCAACCAACCCCGCGTGTCACTGGAGCATACGTAGAAACACCAGCAACCGTCAAAGTCAAGGCTGAAGCTGGTGGAGTACCCAAGGATATCCCAGAAGCTAAAGGCTTCTTCGCTTCTAAGCTGCTCTTCGGCTCTAAACACCGAACGTCCAGCAAGAGTGATTCGGAGCCTAAGATGCCCGACATCAAGCAGGAGGAAGATGAAGGACCGGGTAGAACCGGAAGATCCAGCTCGCGATCTGTTCCACGACGCGTGGGCTCACGCTCGGCCTCTAGGCGGCGTCGGCCCTTGATCAATACCGCCAAAATCCCTACACCGAAAGAAGACCTCCGAGCCATTCTCCGTCAAAATCGAATTGATGACTCCACCTTGGATGATGCAGAATTCGACCGGCTTCTAGCTGGTTCCAACTTGGATCATGATGAACTCGAAAAGGTCGTCAATGAAACCATCTTGGAAGTAGAACAAGGCCCAGGTGCTCTTGACTCCACGGAGCGAGAAGAGGAGCTAGAAAGACAAAGGATAGACCGTATGAGCAAGTCGCTCAAAACGGGTCTTCTCAGCATTCGTTCTGCGAAGCAGGGCATTGAGCGCCTCGAAGACAAGGTGTCACACTCCGAGCATCAGATACCGCCAACCCTGGCTGCTGACCTGGGAAAATCCAGCAGCTTGAATTTTCCAGCTGTCCAACCGCAACCGGGTGATAGCGCCATGTACTTATCGATTCCTCGTCTCTATCGCAGGAAACCCCACTTCGCCCTCACACCTTTTGGTTTACTGAGCTTCATATTACTCACCTGGTATACGTTAGAGTCGGCTTTTTGCTACTTGTACGTGTCACCTTTTGACTGTACGCCAAGCTATCCCTGCGATTGGTCACCCCACGAGCCATACTTTCCCTATGCCATGCCATTCATGCTTGACGAGTGGGCAACTGGCGGAAAAGGGCGTGAGCTAGCCTGGCGTGTCGGTGAAGAAGTTGGCGACTTAGCAGCTGAAGTGGCTGATTGGATGACCGGTAACGACTTTACAATGGAGGACACAATGTACATGAACGCGTGGGAGAGAAAACGACACTGGAGGAGACTGAGAAAGAAGGGCCTGATTAAGAAATGGACCGAACCCCCCGAGTATCGAGAGAAGATAAGGAGCTGGAACGAGGCCTTCAAAGCGCGAGAACGTGCACGCGAAACCGGAGACGATTGGGAATACGAGATGACGTTGAGTGAGGACGAGAGATTATAGTGTCTACTCCTCCGTCTGGAAGACATGGTGCGACGCTCAGAGACCCACATCAACATCGTCAAGGGGTCGGCATCACCCTCCCTTATCAATCAGCGTTGGTGGATGAAATTCAACCTTGGCGTGCTTAGGATACCACACAGTTGCAATTGCTTACAGAGGATAGTTCGGCAAGGCGTTGGCGGCCCAGTTACAAGCATGTTAAATGCAGTTTCAGACACAAGAATCAATGCCAAAATACCAATCCAAACTTCACGAATACTAATACTGATAACAGATCCTAGACGGGAGTATATGTAGGTACTTGAGTATTGAAGGAAGTGGATTTCGATCAGAGTACACGAATGGGTCTAAGATGTGAAGAGGCCCGGAACCGCGGTGAATATCGACGTACTCACCATGGCCGGCGGGGCTAGACGCTTCCATGTTGCCAAGAACAACATACCTCCGTCCTCGTTGTCGGGAAACCCCCTGGATGACTAACGAGCTCTGCTTCACTGGAGAGTTATCGAGGACATTCGACGGCGAAGCTTCGGCGACGGGCTTTCTGTAGCATCGCCCCGTGCCGACTTGTCTGTTGAATGTCGCCGTCTGGAGGGCCTGGCCTAGAACCCGGATCTATTCGATAAACTCGGCTTTATTGTTATAAACTGCCTCCGTCTAACCCACGACCTCGCAACTCGTGATAGGCCGCCTCTTTACTGCGAAAGGAACGTGAGGCACACCGCAGCAGCTGGTCGGCAATATCTGCTAGAGCCCTGCAAGTCGATGACCGGCTGCTGCTGGGACGGTGGCTTGATCGCATTCTCTAGTCGTAGGTCCAACTACGATTATGGTATGTTAAGTACTTAATTTCATAATCGCCGGCGTTGAATCAGGGAGGAAGGGGCGACGTGACCCGGACGGCACCTGCCAGCCCTTCCTCTGGAGCCTACTTAGGCAGTAGGTAGAGTAAGAAGTACCTAAAGTAGGTACATTCTTCTTACTTTATTCTAAAAATGAGGCCGAGCCTGTTCTCCATCACATCAATACCTGCGGTAGAAACAGCTATCCCGTGTTGGAAAGTCAGGTTCTGCAACATGGGTTCTTCATTTCCATCCATCCAGACATTCTTCCAGAGGGAAGTGAAGTGCAGAAATGAAGAAAAGCAGCCAACGGTCTCAGGAGTCCCACGAGATGGCTTCACATCGTCCGAAGTGGATGCAGCCCTTGATCCTCTTTCGGCAACCTGGACTCCACCAAGGCACTATGAGCAGGTGCCCATCGCCAGCCTTCAAGCTGGCCCGCGTAATTATGAAATCGTGGGCCGAATCGTGAATCACTCGCGCTCCATGCCCGGCCACAGAAGTCAAGAAGGCGATGAGGGTGAACAGCAATACCTTGTCGTAAGCGATGGCAGTGCTGCAATAGCGGTACGGAATTGTTCCCATTAATATCTTTGATCAATCATCTCAATTGGGCTTTAGGTCAAGATCTTCTATGGAAAACCAACACATCAAACTCCCAACCTCGGTCAGCGTGTCACCGTCTGGTCGACCTACATCTCCCACGCCAAAAGAGGAGACACAGGTCATATTCCTCTCGTGCATCTTTCGACGACAATCTATCCTGGTCGCAACAGGGCGTCGCACATCTTCTTCCATCATGACCCTCCGGACAGTGATGAGACATCTATGCTAAGAGAACCCCTGGAGTTCGATCCAGAAACGCCTGACGACCTGCGGGGATTGATGACTCTCAGGTCGTTTCTCGACGCTGGATACGACATGGGAGACGGCAAATTGCTGGTATGCGTCAAAAGTATTGGCCCTCGCAAGATAATTCGTCCCAAGAATCGAGATATTTCATTAAGTCTAGTCGAGGTGGGGGTTTACGATGAAACCGCTACATCTGTACTCAGTCTTTGGGGTGATAAAATTGACTCTACACATAGCTGGGCGCCTAACCATACTACCTTGCTCATTTCGAGCCCTTCATATAGGCAAAATGACCACTCGGCCGAGATAATGTCCATTGGACTCGGGTATAGTTCTATGATGGAAGTTGACCCCAACTTTCCAGCCGTGGACTGGTTGCGCCGGAGGGTCACCAGCATGATGAAGATTGATCCCATCGTGATGCCTTTCCCAGAAGGGCTATGGGACATTGAGGAGACCGTTCAGGGGTCAGCCAGGGTGCTATTTACTCTGGCTGAGATCGAAGAAACGGTCCACCAAGCCAAAGGGCAACGTATAGACTTCACCGGCAAGGTCAATGTTATTATCCTTGGTGTGAATTTGGTGGATCTCTGGACCAGCGTAGAAATATACTGCAACGAATGGTACGATTATCACGCTATACACAGAACTTACACTAATAACTCACCTCAGCTGCGGTAGTCCGCTGTACGCCAATATACCATTTGCCATATGCACAGGCTGTGGTGCGCAACGCGAGCTGTTGCGGAACCCCAAGATCATTGGCAACATGGTTGATGAGAGTGGTACGATGAAAGGCTCGAAGATAGTATGGCACAGAGATGCGTGGAATCAGCTGCTATACGGCAATTCATTTGGACAAGGCGACATGGATACAATCGACAATGACTCTACCGGAGCAAGCTTGCTAGACCAACCTAGGAAGGGTATCAAGACACTGAACAAGAATGATCTCCAAGGCCTCGAGGATCAACTTTTATACTCCCGTGTCACCTTGACTTTCGGCTGGGCTGGAGGTTTGGAGAGGCTGTGTATTCTGTGGGTGGAATGATGAATCTTGCGTCCTGGATGCAAGTGCTGGGTGCAGGGGCCGATACAATAACAAGACGGAAACGTGCCATATTGCGAGCCTCATTTCCATTGCTAAAGAGCTAAGAGTATTGAAGGTTGCAATGTTCTTTGAGCAGGGTATATAGCATTCTATAGCATGAATAACGTCAGGGATGAATGGAGTGTAGCCGCACAAAACAGTCGAGGCCTGACCAGAATTGCTCATATCTCAGGACCCAAGATACTTGAAGCAAGCCGTCTTGACTTGCCTCCTGCGGATTAGGGGATGCCACGAACCCCTCTCCCGTCGGATCTGATGTACCACTGTACTAATTAATGTCTGGATGAGGGTATTTGCTAAGAGAAGCAGAAACGAAACAACCGAGATCATCGAATCAGCGATGATATACAGGCAGCCCCGGAGACCAGTCCAGCTGCCGACAGCAGTGCCATGTATCGCTGTCGCCGCCACCGTCGTCGTTCTGCTTCTTCTGGCCGATGCTGGAGTAGACACTCCACCCCTGGCTCTCGAGCACGGAAAGGAGTTCGAGCACCAGGACGCGGGCTCCCATGGCGTCGCTCCCGGACGACCGGAAGGGGTAGCCCAGCATCTTCAGCTCGTAGCAGTCACTCACGGAGCCGTGGGGGCGGTGCGTCTGCAGCCACTTGGACTCCTGCATGGCGGCGACCACGGCGTCCCGCAGAGGCGGCGGCGCGTCAATCAGCCGCAGCTTGTCGCCGTTGCTGAAGGCCACGGCCAGCCACTCGCACCGCGGCGGCGGCGGCAGGTGGTACCGGAAGATGAGCGTGTCCAGGTCCTCGGAGCTCTTGCTGATGTCGGTCGAGAGGCTGAGGAGCCAGCCCATGTTGAAGAGGTCTTGGGGTAATCCTGTGTCAGAGCCGCCACGACGGAGAAGTCAACGGCAGGCTAGGCGGGTCTGCTCACCTCCGACGATGCGGTTCAGCAGTCGTCGCGAGTGCACGGCGTCGTTCCCGGAGGCGCGCCAGGGATAACCGTGCATCTTGAACTCGTAGCTGCCATGGTACGAGGCCCTCTCTTCTTGCACCGAAGTGTGGCCCGAGCTGGCGATGATCTGACGGATGGTGGACTTGACGTTCTCGGGGAACTTGAGCAGCCGGAGCCTGGTGTGCCATGTGTTCGATGATTGATTCATTAGCACCACGCGCACGAAAGAAAGGCTTTCATTGTTCTGCAGAGGCTTGCTGATGGATGTAAACGTCCCCGGTCCCCCGCCCTCCCCCTTCAAGAAGATAATGCCATAGGAATGAAGACGGGGTGGGCGGCGCTTACCTGTCCGCCCTATGCAGCGAGAGCGAGGCAAACGTCGTCTCAAAGGCAGGTGGTGGTGGGAGCGACTGAGAAGCTGAAGACGCTTCTTGGTCTTTCGGGGGTGGTGCTTGGGCCAGCTCTTCTTTCCTGTCTTCGGTTTTCTTGTCCATTTTCGAATCTATCTTATATACTTAGGTAAGAAGTAAGTAAGCCCTGGACGGTTTGGCCAGAAAATGTAATAGCCCCTAAAATTAGGCCTCAATCTTTGGCTTGAGATTTGTTGGTCGCCGATAGCGCAATTGGACGGGGTATATACTTCAGTTTCGCGATAAATGTGGGAAGTACTTAAGAAGTATGTACTGCTAGTAGTACCAAATTCTAGACAGAGAGCATCACTCTGAGTTGGTTCACCGAAGTAGGCACAGCCACATGATGACGGCCAAGAAATGAGCCATGCACAGCGAGCCAGTGATCGGCGCAGCTTACGTTAGGTACTGACCTACTGCCTCCTACATTGTCATCTTGACTCCTCCTAGCTGGGGCAGACTCTGGACAAGACACTCATAAGTCAAGTAATTCAAACAAGGTACTTCAGGAACGTATTGGAACATGTTAAAATAATATGGCCTCGGATGTTGAATTCCGTCCACTTCAAACCGTTGAGAAAAGAAAGAAAAAGAGATCGGCCGAACAACAACGCGCGCTCCTCAAGTTTTCTCCTCATCTCCTTGCGTCTACTAGAAGAGCTTATGCTCGAGGCCCATGTCCGACTCCGGTTCCAGGCCGACGAACGCACGGAAGATGTTGGTCAAAGCAGCACGCTGCTTGGCCAGAGCGTTGACGACAGGCGTGCCCGGGGGTGTCAAGGGGGCCTTCAGCATGTAGCTCAGGATGCTCAGCACGCTGTGGAAGCCCTTGTATTCCGAAGCGGCAGCCCCATCCTCAGAGCACGACCTCCACTGAACTCGGGTCATCAACTCGGCGATCAGGACCAGGTCGATGATCAGGGGGGACGCGAGGAGGGAATCCTCGCAGACGTTGAAGAGACTACGTTAGGTATCGTCAGCAACTACTCATAGCCGTTCTCCGTCTCGAATCAAGTCCGCTTACGAGATGGTCTGATGGCCGCCCATGAAGATCTCGGCGTAGTACTCATCAAGAGCGCGCTTGTTGTCGCCCACAGCCGGCATGTACTTGATGACAACGCAGTGGTCGGGTTTCTCATCCTTTTCCGGGTACAGAACATGATTAGCTTCGACCATGTCGTCCACCACGTTGGACTTGGAGATCTCCTTGGACCGGAACTGCTTGTGCGAGTTCAAATTCTTGCCGTCGTTATTTCCAAGATGGTTGTAGCTCGCAATCGAAGTGAGCTTGATGCCGGCATTGATCATGAAGTCCACAAGGGCAGACTTCATCTTGGTCTGGCCCGATTTGAAATCGTCGCCGCCGATAAAGGCATTGTGCTTCTCGGCGAGCTCCATGGCACCCGGGACAAAGGTGTTCTGGGGAGAGCCGTTGATGAAGGGAACCTGCTCAAGGATACAGGCGACAGCGAAGACGGTCGAGGGCGAGACTTCCTCGTGGCCAGTCTCAATCGCTTTGAGTAGGTTGTCGGCTGTATCGTTCACGCCTTCAATGAGATCCGCGTATCTCTCCGTGTTGGCGGTCCACTGCACAATCACCTTGTCCAGTCCGTTCTTGGCCTTGAAGTCCCTGGGGTTACGTTAGAGTCCAAGCACGGTACGTCTGGGCCCTAATCCTACTCACTTGATATCGCTGCGAATCTTGTCGACGTGTGCCATGCAGGCCTTGGATCCTTCGAGGATATTGTCTGCTCGGTCTTCCTGGTTGGCAGCAATGAAGTCCGGGTAATAGATGCTAGGCAGGGGCACCATGTACGCCATTTCCTTTTTCAGCTGGGCCTTCAGAGTCGGCTCCAGAACGGCAGCCCGGTCCATGGCATCGGCCATGTTCATGCCCGAGATATCCCAACCGCCAATCACGAGATCATTGGGGTGGACGATGGGGAGGACCTGGTTCAAGGGAATATTGACGTCCTTGTTAGTCTGGGGGTCAGTGCCTAGCTTCATGGTCGAGCCCATGACGACAGAGCCGTAGTAATTGGCGGCACGGGGGCCCTCACGGGTATCCCATGACATGTTACGTCGATTGGCCATGATACCAGCGGTGACGGTCGTGCCGTTGTTGCCACCCCAACCGACGAGCATCATGCCGACCCTGGGGACCTTGCGGCCCACCTTGAAGTCATAGAGCTGCGCCTTGGGGGTGACTTGATAGAGACCATTGGGCTGCTTGGTGACACTGGTAGTGCGGTAAGTGTAGCGGGTACGAATCTCGTCATCGGTATACACGACATGGGGGAAGTGTTCTTGAATTGCAGGTCAGAAACGGAGGAAGACGAGAGGCCACCGTTCACAACGCCGCCGGAGCCCGAGGTTTCATCAGCATGCGGAGCCATGTTGAAGAGTATGGGTTTATCTGGTGGATGGGGCGGAGTCCGCTGCTGCACCAGGGGACGAGCAACGAGCTCCGGCGTGTTGATTGTGAGAGCTGTTGAGCAGGTTGGAAAACATAGAGTAGCTGTTTCCACGTCAAGTCCAGATGACGAGTGAGTTTGGATGGGATAGAGAGAAAAGCGGCAAGCCTGGGAACGTCAGGTCTAGGGACGAGTGGTCAAGTCGACTCCTTTTGATGTGTGGAATAGTCTCGAGCCCAACGGCAGAGTCGGATCTTCTAGGAG
The DNA here is from genome assembly GCA_019976485.1 of Apiospora pterosperma. Taxonomy (NCBI): domain Eukaryota; kingdom Fungi; phylum Ascomycota; class Sordariomycetes; order Amphisphaeriales; family Apiosporaceae; genus Apiospora; species Apiospora pterosperma. Next base: position 1,706,160 of record JAFBMP010000009.1, read on the forward strand.
CCTCAAGCGGGACACTAATGTGACAAGACCGATTCAATCAATAAGGGTTACGTGGTTCGACTCTACCTTACGTATTAGCGACTTCCGCCCGCCAATGACTACAAGACGTTGGCTGGGTTATGCACTACTACGGGGGTTTCGGGGACGTGGTTGGATGGATAGCTCGCTCTTTGGATAGACGAGTCGCAGGCGGTCTGCAAGTCAAAGTTGATGATAATGATACCGTATGTAAACGCATGCGACCGCTTGCCGTAGCCGAGGTGGGCTAACGTGATAGGCTTTCTTAATAATCTTGGCTTGCTCCGCCATCGCAAAGAAGGATCCAAGCTACGGACCCCCGTATGTGGACTTCTTAAAGAGGTAAGTAAGAAGTACTTGACATAATAAATCTCCGAGATGTGGTCCAGTTACACGTTCACAAATCGATCTCGCGAAAAAGCTGAGTGAGACCTACAGCAATGCTAAAAAAACACGCCGCGAGACCTCGACTTATTATTAGCCGAGCATGTACAACCAAACCCATCCATCCAGGCTGGAGAGGTTGGCGATTCCAATCTTTTTTCAAAACAACTCCAGATCAGTTCTATGACGACGAGCATTTACTGTAGCAGACATCAGATTATGCCTTTCCTAGCGAAGTGCGCCTCAACAACCCCAGCCAGAAGCCACAGCTCACGGGTCGTACTTGATTGTGTGCGTGCGCTTCCAATTGATCCAGCCAGACAGCCAGCCAGCAAGATTCAGGTCACACAAGTCTGCAAAAGAAAAGAACAACAGCACTGCCTTACAATACACGACTTCTTCATCTTCCGAGTTCCATTTGAACAGAAAGAAACCTGCCTCGGCTTCCTGGCTTCTCCGCATACCGCCATCCCCCCCCGACTTGCGGGGATGAATGCGGGGGGGGTCACCATGCTTCATACCAAGATCAAGTGGGTAAGGGGGAGGGCCCGCAAGGAATACCTACTTCTATTCGCTCCCCTCAATAACCATCTCTAGTTGTATCTCTGGTGCGAGTTGCCATGCGCGGAAGAAGGCGAGGCCTTAGCCAGTGCCCATAGACTTCTTACCGAAGTAATATTAGAAGGTCTCACCCCTTGCTCGCGCGTCACCATGACTCGCCCTCCCTCTTGTTGTGCTTGACCTGTCACTCGCCAACATCCTCCGTCCTGCTTCTCTTGTATATTCTTCCTAGGATACCGTTTTCCACGTTTCTCTCCCACTTCTCACTTGCTCTATCCAATCCTATATTACCTAGTAGGCGTGAGAGGGACATATCTGCCTCCTCTCGACGAAGCCTCCCTCTACCTCACCATGACGATCCATTCACGCTGGACCGTCGATGTCCCGGAATGCTCTCTGCAGAAATGGCTGTTCGGCAGTTCTACCGGGTCTCTCTCGGACAAGCCCATCTTCATCGATCCTGACCGCCCAGATACCCATTACCTGACTTTGCGCGACTATCGGCTATGGGCCAAACGGTTGGCCTTGGGCCTGAAGAAGGCTGGCTTAAAGCCCGGTGACCGTGTCCTGATATTTTCTGGAAACAACTTGTTCTTCCCGGTTGTTTTTATGGGGGTACGTTACAGAATCTTTTCCACGCGACAGGGGAGCTGAGACTATGCTTTGCTTTTGCCATGTTTTGCAACCTGCTAACCTACCTGACTCGTACGTACCTTGAGTTGTCATGACTGACATGAGATGCACAGATTTTGATGGCTGGAGGTAAACTCTCCGATTTGGTATATACTTTCTTCATTACAGACCTGCTCAACCACCTTTAGGTATTTTCACCGGGGCCAATCCTAGTTTTGTCGCTCGAGAGCTTGCCTATCAGTTGCAAGATAGCGGGGCGTCCTTCTTGATTGCCGCCGACACCAGCATCCCCGTTGCACTCGAGGCAGCCCACCAAGCTGGTCTCCCTAAAGACCGCTGCTTCAGTTTTGATGCGACCGTGCTGGACGCCAGTCCCGGTGAATCCCAGTATGGCGTGCCGCACTGGACTGAACTTCTCGCCGGCAAGGCCGAATCCGAGAAGTTCGAATGGTTCGAGCCTGCAGACACCAAGAACACCACGTGCTGCCTCAATTACAGCTCTGGCACTACGGGTGTCCCCAAGGGCGTAGAAATCACGCACTACTCCTACATCGCAAACGGCATCGGCGTCCTCCACATGATGCGGCTGAAGGAGGATTTTGAAGAAAACATCAAGATGTCGAGGGCATTGTGCTTCTTGCCTATGTATCATGCCTATGGCCAAACCTACTTCGCGGTCAACTATCCCAAGCTTGGAATACCGTAAGTGACATAAAGAGCCCAAGGACACCTAGGATTAATTACCGGTTACCTGCTGATAAGCTTCTAGGACGTACGTGATGCCGAAGTTCGATTTCATCAAGGTCCTAGAGAACGTCCAAAAGTATAGAATCACGGGTCTGAACTGCGTGCCTCCTATTGTCGTTGCTCTAGCGAAGCATCCTCTCGTGCGCAAGTACGACCTAAGCAGCCTTGAGCTCATTGGCAGCGGCGCCGCACCGTTATCAGGAGAGATCGCTGAAGAGGTGGCCAAGCTCTGGCCACCTGGGTCTATAGATGTTCGCCAGGGCTGGGGTAAGTGTGGCCTCCAAAGTCTCTTACATGGTTTCCCTGGCTTTAACCCAGGCTACTTGGACGTTGCTGACTTCATAACTGATAGGCATGACTGAGGTTACTTGCACAGTAATGTCGTGGGATCCAAGGATTACCACTCCGAGTCTGGCGGCTGGCGAGTTGCTACCTAACTGTAGTGCGCGACTCGTGAGGCTAGATGGGTCTGGCGAAATCACCAAGGCCGGGGAGACGGGCGAACTATGGGTGACTGGCCCTCCTCTGCTAAAGTCATACTGGAATAAGCCTGAAGCAACCGCAGCCACCCTCCACGTAGATGCCGACGGTACGCGATGGCTGAAGACGGGGGACATTGCCTACGTCGAGAAATATGAGCCTGGTGGCCTCTGGCACGTGGTCGACCGACTTAAGGAGCTGATCAAGGTGAAGGGGAACCAAGTGGCGCCGGCCGAGCTTGAGGGCGTCTTGCTAGAAAGCAAGGCCGTCTCCGATGCGGCCGTTGTTGGGGTGACGATAAACGGGGAAGAGGTCCCGCGTGCTTACATCGTGCCCAATCCGGAGCTTAAGCCCTCGGAGCAGGGCATCGCGAAATGGATAGAGGGCAAGGTCGTGAGATATAAACGACTGGCCGGCGGAGTGGTGTTTGTCGACGAGATCCCCAAGAACCCGGTATGTCTTACTTCGCCAGCAAAGGTACGCTAGGATGCGGTTACTGACAATATTTGTTTTCAAACAGTCGGGCAAGATCATGCGCAGGATGCTCCGAGACAGGGCCAAAGCAGAGGTTGGTGACAAGCCGGCCAAGCTATAAGGGTCTAAGTGTGTTACGAGGGAGGAGGGATATTTCCTGCATCTTCCATGCTTCCATGGATATATAGGAGAGAAGCGGGGTCGACTCGAGGGTCGTGGGCTGAATCTGGCTGTACGAGTACCACATATTTGAGCTTCCCAAAGGTGACGCGGCAAGGCGGGGGGTTGTGGGGTGACCGTTTCGCACCTAAAATATTACTAAGTTGAAGTACCGAACCGATACGCTACTACTAGTACGTACATGTACTTGCTTAAGTACCAAGGTTAGCCATGAGACACGAATGGGCATTCTGGTGAGTCCGAATATCCATACATTGGCTATTGACTTGGAAGGTACAGTCGGAGAGGTGGCTATTGGAAATATGTTCTTATTGAAGTACATGTAGGTAACTTATCATAAGTACTACATAGACATATGCCAAGTCGTAGGTAAGTAGGTAAGTACAGGTGCCCCATTGCAACGGCAAACCGGCAAAGGCCCACAAGGATGTCATGGTTGTTTCAGAGGCAGTATGACCTCATCCTGCCTGCCTACTGAGCTGTCACGACGTCAATTTGTGAGGTCCTGTTCTTGCAGCATGATTGGTAACAAGGGCTTGATCAAAATGAAACGGTAACAGGCAGGAACTTGAACTTGGTTCACGCGACTTCAAACCATCCATTCTTTTTGCTACTTTTCCTACCCGAACCCAGTGGCAACCTAGTAGATAAACTTGTCTCCACCCATTGCTTGCTTGCTATTCTGCACCTCCAGCACCTATGTGAGAATGTCGCAACCCGTTCAATTTGACGAGGAGGACGAGCGCCAGAGGTCCTATGCCCATGCCAAGTCGGGCAAGAAACAGATCCCTACCATCTCCAAGTACCGAGCCGAAAGGAGGGAGCTCAAGGACCAGATGCGAGAGACAGAGGAAGCTCAAGAAGGCCCCGAAGATGATTCCAGACCTAGGCGTGCCTATGGCTCGGTCAAGGCCATTCTCAAGGGCGAGGATAAGCCCACCAAGTCACGCCATGATCCGTATCCGGTAGCAAACCACCACTACCAAGGTACACAAGCTGAACGCGGCGACAAGACAAGCGACGGTGAACTTTCCGACTCCTCTGAGGGTGAAGAAGACCACGATGGGAACCAGTCAAACCGCCACCAGCAGCAGCAACAGGGACGGCGTGATGATGGAGGGACAAACCAGCAAGGACAGACCCCAACCGAGGCCGTCATCGGTACTCTTGATCCAAAGGAGAAACGCAAGGCAATGAAGAAAACGAAACGGCATGGAGGAGGGCGTGAAGTAACTGACCCGGTTACTCACCTTCCCATTGTCATCCATGACCAGACCGTAAGTCTGTCCCATTTTTATACTGGTTGGAGCATGCCGATTTTCGTTCGGACAATATAGTCTAGCCACAACAAGTCCAGCGTCTAGCGATGACGGCTCGGAAATATTGGTGACGCATATACCCCTTGTCGGATCTGGATGTCTCGCCAATTCCAAGGCAACGGCAGCATATAAGTGACTTGGGGATTCCGACCAGAATCTTCCCTCCAAACAAACAGCGCGTATGCAGTGGGCTGACCTCGACGATATAGGACAAAGATTTGGAACATGTTCCCGAGAACGAGTCAGAGCCAGGATCCGATCATGCCACGGCCACTGGCTTACAGGGCGCATCCAAGTCAGAAAAACATCTCGACGAAGAACAGGCCCAATCACAAAAGGGTTATCATGGGATGCAGAGGGTGTTCCCACCGCCCGACTTCGAAGACTTGAGGAGAGAAATGGCTACCGTCTATCAGCAAGCAATCCGGACGGGACTGGGTGTTGTCGGTTTTGCTGCTGCTTTGTTCTTCTTGCTCCCGTCGTTCTGGGGCCGGTTTCACCCATCGATGACTGCAGCAATCGCCCTCGCAGGCTTTATGGCAACAGCAGGTGTTGTGGCTGTCGGTATGGGCCGATGGATAGATAAGAAGGCCAACGAGATATTCGATGACGAGGTATGGGATGCTTCAAAACGTGAGGAGAACGCTAGGTTGGACTCGGACACTGAGCTTCCTGAATCCGTCCAATGGCTGAATCGTTTGGTTGCATCCATATGGCCCATCGTGAACCCTGACCTATTCTCGTCCCTGATTGATCAAATCGAAGATATCATGCAAGCTTCGCTCCCAAAGGTCATCAAGATGGTCTCGGTCGATGACATGGGCCAAGGAAACGAAGGCGTCCGCATCCTTGGGATCCGGTGGTTGCCCAGCGGCGCTGCGAGCATGACGCTCAACTCCGATGGTGGATTAGAAAAGCCCGATAACTCCAAAACTGGGAGCTCAGATTCGACCGACCCAGGAAAAGGAGAGCAGGGCGCTGACTCATCTGAAGACAATCCTCAGGACGACAGAGTGCAGACGGGAGACGAGAAGGGCCAATCCTCTGAAGAGCGTGCGGGAATGGAGGCCGAAGAGGGTGATTTCATCAACCTTGAGCTCGCATTGTCATATCGAAGTCGCTCATCGGGGAAAGGTATCAAGGCAAAAGCCAAGAATGCCCATCTCTACCTGAAGTTCTACCTTCCCGGGGGGTGCCTGTGCCAGTTTGGGTTGAATTACGAGGGTTTGTTGCGATTGTGCGGGCTAGGCTGCAGCTTACAGTAAGTTGTCTTATACAGTATTCATGCCAGACCCTTGCCCAGCATGCATTTCACTTGATCTGTCTATACCAACCTCTCATTATCTCCTCAGAGCCTATTCCGCCACTTAGGTATAGATATCCAGTCTCGCTGACGTACTTAGCCCGATCCGCCCTTTGTCAGTCTCTGCACTATGACATTTCTTGGTCAGCCCAGAGCTCGAATCTCGTGTGTTCCAATATCCAAGCACAGCATCAACATGCTGGACGTGCCTCTCATCTCATCGTTCGTCCAGTCGGCAATCGATGCCGCAATGGCCGAATACGTTGCGCCAAAGAGTCTCACCCTCAACCTCAAGGACATGCTTGTGGGTACTGATTTCAAGAAGAACACAATCAGCCAAGGTGTGGTCTGGATATTCATTAAACAAGCGCGTGGCTTCAAGCAGGGTGATGGCGGTTTTGGCCCGATGGAGGGGAGCAGTGATTCCTACGTTACGATTTCCTGGGGCAAATTCGGCAAGCCGGTCGCTTCTACCCGCATTATCGAGAGCAGCCAGGAGCCTAATTGGCATGAGTATGCTAGCATTCTTGTGTCGCCAGAAGAGCTGAATGCCGAGGAGAAGCTGCGCTTAGGCCTGTGGGACTCTGACAAGCTGTCTGCTGATGACGACCTTGGGCGGGTGGAACTTGATTTGAAATCCCTGATCGATGATGAGAAGACGCATAATAGGATTATGGACCGCGAAGACCGCTTACATGGTCAGGATTCCTCGGAAAAGATGGCTGGCTCCCTGTCCTGGTCTGTTGGGTACTTTACCAAGGCAAAGATCACGACGAAGCAGCTGGAGCAGCAGACGGTCAACTCCGAGATCAGAACCATGGAGGACCTCAAGCAGTACGTGGCAAAGAATGCGGAACAAAAGCTTAGGGAAACCAACAAGAGCCCTGTCGACGAGGAGGTGATGCAACAGAAGGCACAGGATATGGCCGAGCTTGAGGATGAGATGATCTGCTCTGCTCCTCCAAGTGATGATCTTGTCTCGGGCATATTGAGTATCCAAATCCGTAGGTATTATCGGGAATTGATTGGAGCTTTATCGACTAACAATGTTCATCGCAGATAATGTCATGGGCCTTGGAATACACAGCCTGCAAAAGAAGGACAAGGGCGGCGGCGATGATCGGGAAGATGAAGTCGAGCAAGATGACGACATGCCGGACAGCTACTGCAACATTATTATGAATCACAGGAAAATATACCGGACAAGAACGAAGCCAAAGAACTCGAAGCCGTTCTTCAACGCAGGGACCGAGAAATTCGTTCGTGTAGGTGCAGAATAGTATTTCCAGGCTAAGCTGAGAAGACATGCTGATGAAGCGCAACAGGACTGGAAGAACACCGAGGTCATCATCAGCGTCCGCGACGCACGAGAGAGAGAGGTGGATCCCCTCATTGGTATCATCTACCTCCCACTCGAGAAGCTGCTCGCGAAGAGAAGCCAGGTCATGGAGACTTACCCCCTCGTTGGCGGAGTTGGCTACGGCAGAGTCAGGATAAGTGTGGTGTAAGTCTCCCTACCAATTCCTTTTGTTGGAACCCTAAGGGCGAACAGTTGTCATGCTACCTTCAACACACTGCTGATTTCATGACAGCTGGAGAAGCGTCAACTTACATCTACCGCGTAACTTGCGCGGCTGGGATTATGGCACCCTTGAAGTGAAAGGGCCCGTGAAAGCTAAATCGGGTCTTCCGGACAATCTGAAGGGCCATCGTATCAAACTTCGAACCAATATGGGCCGTTGCAAGATGTACCCGGACGATGGGCCTAGCGAGCAATGGGTTCACAAGAACAACAGCGATTCCCAGTTCCTTCCTGTGCGCAAACGACACTCATCGCCGCTCGTGGTCGAATTTAGAGAGAGTACCTTTGGACCAGATAGAACGCCAGCATTTGGGGTGCTCTGGCTTCAGGAGCTAACCGACGACGAGGCTGAGACGCATACGTTGAAGGTGTGGAAAGGTGGAAAGGATGCACAAGCTCGAGCCGAGTCCTGCTGTGCCTACAGCGGCATGGAGGAAAACGAGCAACCTATAGGGGAAATTGAGGTGCCACTCAAGCTATGGCGGGGCCTGTCGGGATACCACAAGAGCTATGCGGCCAAGGCGAAGAGTGACGATATGCGGAATGTGATGGAATGCCTCGATACGGTCTCTGACCAGGCTCTCGACGACGACGACGAAGGCGACCTAGTCGGGTCCGAGTCGGATTCGAACGACTCGGACGCCGAGGATGATGCGCAGCAGAAAGTCGACAGCCAGACCAAGAAGAAGCTGAAGGTGCACACGAACGACGATTCGTCGGTAGCCTCTTCTGACGACGAGGGCGGCGGCAAGGGCGCAGGATCGAACTCCAGCCTGTCCCTGTCGGATTTCAAGAAGAGCAAGAAGATCCTCAAGAACCCGGTCGATGGGGCCGTCGAGACGGCGACGTCGGTCTTGGCGCCTGGTCATATCGATGCGGATGATAGCTCTCGTGGGTTTCGGAATCAGTTGCGCGATTACAAGTAAGCATCCTCTCTCTCTCTCTCTCTCTTTTTCTCTCCTATTTACTCATTTGCGAAACCAGGGACCACAAGAACCAACTCCACCGTAAGCATCGCGGCATCATGCAATGGCGAGTCGCTCGGGAGGCCGACTATCTCGGGTCCAAGCTCTCGAAGCTGGGTAATGTGTCGAGGATCTTCCACCATGGCGAAAAGGAAACAGGCATTGAGACGGAGGTTTGATGAAATCGAGCTAGCGCTTCCCTCTCTCTTTTTATTTTAAAGAGGGCTTACGAGGACTATGACTTGCACGACAGGCTTGAAGGGCGTATGATGTATCGGTGGTTTGGGGCGTCAAAAGTGAAGCAGATAATAAGTGTGTACTTGTATTGGTAATCCAGTGTGATAATCTCTCGAATTATTCTGCAGAGGAAACCCCCTCCCCCCCTCTCCCCCCTCTTTGGTTTCTATATCGGTCATGATCGCGATTGGCTGCTCCACTGGTTGCGGATATATGTACTACCTAGCTGGCTGATGCCCATCGCCGATTGTCTCGCTTTCTTATTTGAATGCGGTATTTTGGCTCGACATCCCAAGACTTTTCCATGCAGAGCCACACCCCACCTTCAATGCCACCTCCACTTTCCCAGCTCGTTACAAGCTGGGTGGTGGGCCGAGTGGATTTCATGATATGACATTTCCGATCTACGTAGCAATATATAAGGCCCTCCAACGACTGCTTTGGGAAGGCGGAAAAGAGGCGATTGGGCTCATCATAATCTGATGATGGACGTCTGTGAAATGGGATAGATAAGTAAGTACCCAAGATACATGAGACGTTCCCAAACGCAGGGTCCCCTACTACTCGTAAGTGCCTTTACTTTTTACATTGAGCGTGATCCGACCAGCCAATAGAAGAAAGGGAAGTACCGGGGATTGGCTGGGTGGGCGCTGCGCAAGGCTAAGACTACCATCCTTGTCTCTATTGGGTCTAGAACGGGTTCCATGGCTTCTTACCCCTGTTTCGGGGCGGGCGTCGCTTTGATGCTGCTGTAATTGCAGTTTTTTTTCATTTTGTTGATTCCCTGTCTGTCAGTCCAGTCGGCTACAGCTACTTGACCTACTGACCTAGAGTCAGCTGTGTCTGCTCGGTAGCTTTAGATGAATAAAGTAAGGATCTAGACATGGGATGAATAGGAAAGGACATGCTGAAGATAAGGTTACGTAGCTTAAAACTCTGTCCAGAGGGTTCACGTGGGTGGCAGGTTCAGCTTACCACGTCAATCTACAACTACATGTGCTTCCATACCTAAGTACTTAATCATGAAGCCTTCCTGGAATAAGAGAAGCAGCAGCATGTTGCTTAGACACACTTATTATGGGAAGAAGTATTTGTAAACCCGCAGTGTTTGTTCTTCGTGTGTCTGTGTGTCTCTGTGTCTGTGTGTCTGTGTTTTTCAACTGTGCACGCCCGGTCCTTGCACGTTCATCACCCCCCCCAGCTCTCTGCCCGAGCTTACTTCCTAGTTAGTTCCGCCTTATTGGAAGGTTTGAACTAGAATTCCCCATGGCGGCTGGCGGGAGTCTCGATTGTTCGGATTGCGGGAACGAACATAGGAAAACCACAATGGTTCTGTCGATCCCGTGGCCCGGCTGCACATCTCTCACACTTGTAAGGTCCAAGTGGGTAGACTCTGTAGACTCTGAGAGAGAGTCCTTGCAGCGGGAACGCAGGCCTTACTGTGCAGTATCTCTCAGCTTCAGGCTGCATGCGCACTCCATAGATTCCGGCTAGAAAGCGAGCTAGGCTAGGGAATTACCACGAATACCACGATGCCCTGCTACCCTATTCGCTGCAGTACACGTACTAATAATGTAATTAGCCTCCTCCCCCGGCCTACAAACGTCCCACTGGGCCATGCATGCTATCCCCCATCCCACACACCTTCGACTCGATCTTCCTCCAGTCGCCCCTCTCTTCCTGCCATCTCGCCCGTTTTTATCTGCCGCCGCCCAAGCCTAGGGGAGTAGTAGTGTGAGCAACCGGGCCAAAGTGTGAATGAAGCTGTTGCTTGTTTTTTGTTCTGGCTTGCTGAGGAGCAACATCTTGCTTGTATCATCAAGAACCACAAGGTGGTAGGAGGTTGGCATCTGTTCGGCTCATCCATCTTAATTCACCCTGCCTTTTTCTTGCTTCTCCTTTTGCTTTCTTTTTCTCACGCAAGCCCGAGCCCTGAGCGAAAGCCCAACACACACGCGCGTGCGTGTCTGAGCTTGCGTGACAGATTTCCCAGATCGCGCCAATTCTTCCCGCTGGCCCTACGGCCTCCGTCCTTGCCGATCCCTCCTCAGCCCTCCACGCAACCTGCAAACGCCCGCGATTCAGCAGCACTTGGGCCTGAGTAATGCTTCCACCGATCTCCTGGAGCTGATAGATACAAGCTTTTGACGAGGAGGACCCCCAGCATCGTCCGATTAAAGAAGACGAAGAAGAAGAAGGAGAGAAAAAAAGAAGAAGAAAAAGCGTCGCCATCAGACGAGCAGAGGAGGATGCATAGGACAACGCGACTCTTCGACTCCCTCTTATAGGTAGTCCCTCCTCCGTCAACCATGAGGATCGCGATACGGGAACAACTAGCGGCCTTGGTGCTGTCCGCCGTCCTCTGTGCACTCGCCATCGTCGCGATACCGACATGGGTCTATGTGAACAACTTCGTCAACAACGTCGAGACTGATTCGTTGTCGCTGACGGCCTCCCTCAAGGCGGCTCAAGTTTCCTCGGAAATCGAGCTGATCCAGACGACATGCAAGACGATATCCACGCGACTCCTGATCCAGAATGCTTTGAAGAACTTCTACGCGGGCAACACCTCCGAATCCAATTGGGACCTGGCTTCTAAGGATTTGCTAAGTGCCCTTACGACTGGTAACGAAGCCGGTATATCCAGAATGAATCTCCTGCAAGCCCGACTGTATTCTCGAAATGAAACGGGCCAATCAGATACCGGCCTTTTCAGCATAACAGCCACGACCCCTGGCCTCATCAAGCTTCCATACCAAGCCCCCAATGGCTCCGATGTCTTTTTGGGAGACGAAGGCCTGGGTTATCCAGCCGCACTGTACCCGAACATCAGCTACGTCCCCTCCGAGGAGAATGATCCTCTTTCGCCCTCGGGGAATTTATCTATTGCTCGGCCATTTCCTGACGTGCGTATCGATGCGTCTGCAGACGGCCTCATCCTTGGGCCATTAGTGCTCAGCGTGGATTATGCGCTGATGTCCCTGACGCTCCCTATCCGGCAAAACGCCAACAGCACCATCATTCTCGGCTACATGACCATGGTCGCCGAAGCTTCTTCGTTGATCAGTATCATGAAGTCCAGGGAAGGTCTGGGCGAAACCGGTTCCGTTCTCATCGTTGGTCCTGATTCCGGCTGGAATCGTTTCAGCAAGTACGCTCTCCCCGCCACTCCGACGCGGCCTGCTGCGGATAATTTCAGCGACGTGGCCGTTAGATTTGTGCTCCCGCCAATCCCCCCACCGGGCTATCCCGAGAGGCATCCGGACTATAGCTTTGCTTCAGGCAACTACAGGGCTTCCTTCCAAGTGAGTCGCTATCCGGCGGTGCTATGGGCGTTTACCAGGCAAAACCCAGCTGTGAACAACGCCAGCGCCACTCTGTCGACATCCAACGAAGAAGGGATATCCGTTGCAGCAGGCTATGCTCGCCCGCAAACTAGCCTAGTCAACTGGACACTGGTGGTAGAGAAGGAGAGAGCGGAGGCTTATCGCCCCGTGAACACGCTCCGGCAAATCCTTCTGGGCTGTGTCTTCGGAACGGTTGGTGTCATCCTTCTCTTGATAGTCCCGTGTGCCCATCTTAGCGTGCAGCCGATTCGGCGGCTCAAATCGGCAACCGAGAAATCAGTGGCGCCGCCTGGCTACGACTCCATGGAGGACTTCGACTACGAGGATGACCCGGATATGCCGCCGTCTACAGGCCACTCTAACAGGTCTAGAAGGGGTTTCTTTGCTGCACTGAGAAGGAGGTTTCGGTACATGAGACGTAATAGGCCTGCGCCATCAATGCCCGACAGCGATCCGAGGCGGCGTGTCTTTAAGATCCCCGGCAGGGTACATGACCGCAAGCACTGGATTACAGACGAACTGACTGAGCTGACCACGGTATTCAACGACATGGGCGATGAGCTACTCAAGCAGTACACCTCACTCGACCAAAAGGTTGCCGAGCGGACCAGCGAGCTCGAAATCAGCAAGAAGGCCGCCGAAGCAGCTAACGAAAGCAAGACCTTGTTCATTGCCAACATCTCGCACGAACTGAAGACGCCACTCAATGGTATCCTTGGCATGTGTGCCGTTTGTATGGAAGAGGACGATTTGATGCGTATCAAGCAGTCTCTCAAAACATTATACAAGTCGGGCGATTTGCTGTTGCACCTTCTGGAAGATCTGCTTAGCTTTTCCAAAAACCAGATCGGTCAGCAACTGAGCCTCGAAGAGAAAGAATTCAGGCTGGGGGACATTCGGTCGCAGGTCTTGACGATTTTCGATAAGCAGGTTCGGGAAGGCAGGATCGTGTTTTCAGTTGATTTCCTGAGTACAGACCTGGACCCTGGCCGTAGCCCTGAACGGGCCAGCACTGACATCGTCGATCCTCAGCTACCTGCCATCGGTCCGCAGGGGACTGGCAGGTTGAAGGACATGTGTCTCTGGGGCGACCAGCACAGGATTCTCCAGGTGATTATCAACTTGGTCAGCAACAGTTTGAAGTTCACACCAGCCGGCGGGAAAGTTTCAGTGAGGATACGATGTGTGGGCGAGATCGAGCAGCACGTGGATGAAAGTCGGACCTCGTCCTTCTCTAGGGGTTCAGGCCGGGCAGGACGCAGTCGTCATAGGATGGGATCCGGGTCCAACCACTCGGCCAGCTCCAAGGGACAAGCCAACGGCCAAGCATTCAAGGGTGGCACCGCGCTCGCCATCAATCCCATGGACCCCAAGGCCACGCCGCATGTGCATGTGCGTGAGCGATCGCCCACGCCACCGCCCAACAACGCGAAGTCGTATATGTTCGAGTTTGAGGTCGAAGACACAGGCCCCGGTATTCCGGAGCATATGCTGCAACGCGTGTTTGAGCCTTTCGTACAAGGCGATCTAGGTCTAAGCAAGAAGTTTGGTGGAACTGGGCTTGGATTGAGTATCTGTCAACAGCTTGCAACCCTGATGGGCGGCAACATTGATCTACGGAGTACCGTGGGTACTGGTACTGTATTTACGATGCATATCCCCTTGAAGTACACCAAGGATAGGTAAGCGTGCCCCCCCAGGCAGGGACGGGGATTTTCGCTAACTCGTGGCAACTTTAGGCCTTCGAGCACGGCTTCGAGCAGCATGAAGTCCCGGGCTCCTAGTGTGACTTCGGCAGATGGGGAGAACCAACGCAACTCCATCCCAGCAAAGACAACGACGGCTGAAGCGAAGGCGACCGTGCTGGATCAACAACCTCGCCTCGTCGGCCTGAGCCAGCCGTTTTTCGCAACCCATCCTCAACCCGGCGCTAAGCCCAGTGCCGAGGAGCACATGAAGGCCATCGACCGCGCCATAGCCAACAAGACGGGAGTGAAGTTGCGAGTCTTGGTTGCCGACGACAACTCAACTAACATCGAGGTTGTTAGCAGAATGCTAAAGCTTGAGGAGATATACGATGTTACCATTGCAAAAGACGGACAAGAAGCGTACGACCTGGTCAAGGCGAACATGGATAAGAATCTCAATTTCGATGTCATCTTCATGGATATCCAAATGCCCAACCTCGACGGCTTACAAAGCACGCGCTTGATCCGGAAGATGGGCTACTCGGCCCCTATCGTTGCCTTGACGGCCTTCTCGGAAGAAAGCAATGTCAAGGAATGTATGGAGTGCGGCATGGACGAGTTTCTGGCCAAGCCTATCCGGCGACCCGCGCTGAAACAGGTGCTGAAACGGTTTGCTACCATCCCCGAGGAGCCAGAAACGGCGTCGGTTCAAAGCAAGACACCGAGTCCAACTACGGAGAGGAGTCCTGCGCCGGTGCCTAGTTCGAATACGATACCAGAGATCAAGGAGAAGGAGAGCGCTCCGATGAACGGTACGTACTTGCCGGCGAACGGCATTGCGACGAACGGATGATGACACGGGGAACTGCAACTCGGCGACATATCGGTCTGACGCGACATGTTCACTTGGACATCAGTTTTCCCACCATCTTCTTTTTCAGTCTTTCGTTTTGGCCACAATTTACCAGCCAGCGATGCTCTATACCCGCTCTCTGTATTTTAGAAGCGTGCTTTTCCCATGAGGGTCCTCGGCGACTTGGGCGAGGTGGTGGGTGACCTGCCGACTAAAATCCGAGGGGAGGAGGCAAGGATATTTGCACCACCAAGAACGGAACGGGGATTTGCAATCACCGGATACAACACGGCGTCGTGGCGTTTTCACCAGCAAGCCATACTGTTACGGCATAGTGTGGGTACTTGCAAAAGGATTTATTTACTCGGGGGAGGGGGGGATTTTCCTTCTTCCTTTTCTCTGTTATATACTGCGTATTGTAATCGACCTCGAGGGCCTCTCTTCCTGGGTCTATCCCCCCTTCCCATTTCTAATTTCACCTTTTCCATATTTTCTACATATCGATTGACTTGGCGGTAGCAGAGAACAGCTACTCACGATGAGATTGCACAAAAGCGAGAGGAGATATACTACTTGAGAGGACGATCCCGTTGGCAAGTCAGCTGATGGATGACGAGGATAAAAAAGCAACACACGAGAGAACGAGAGAAATGAACAAGTGCCTTTCCAACATAAAATAATGGGTCTCATTTGTGACATTTCTTATTGGGGATGGGAGCTGTCGTCATATGAACTGCACTCATTATAAGATAGCCTACATTCACCCACGCCTAGATGACCCAACAGGACGTGGGCCACATACGTATCGATCACATGGTGAGAAGGGTAGAAGAGGAAGTGGAAAGTAGTCCAAGTCATTTACTGCGTTTCAAAGTCAAGATGCTATGAACATTGTGCGCGGTACGCAACCAACCTCGGGCGGCTGGTTCTTTTGCCAATATCATCTCTTCAAACAACACCAGCCGCCCCGGCCGACCAGGCCAGAGTATCTAGAGGCAGGAGGGAGAAGAGTGTGCCTTCCTCTTCTCCACAGCGTGCGTGTAATCGAAGCCTTCGACCAACTGCAAGAAATCATCAATTCGTCAAGGTGTCCCGTGAAAACGAAAGAAGAAGAAAAAAGGAAAAACCATGGCCAGTAAAAAATCCCGAGATGCCGGGAAAAGGGGTATAAGCGTCTCATCACACGCCGTCGCCCATGGCCAGAGGACCGTCAGAACGCCATGAAACCTGTCGCCGTAGTTGATACAAGAAAAAGGGAAAAAATAAGAAGAAACGACTGGTCAAAGGATACTCTCCTCTACTGGTCCAACTCCATACGCGCAGCGATATCCTCGCTCATTCCGCGTTGAGGACTTCGGGCTACCGATTCATCCTCATCATCTCCCTCCTCGTCGCTCTCGTCACTTTGCAAATACTCATCATCGGAATCGTCCTTGTTGTTCATCTCAGTGAGTGGGTCGAAGTCGATGTCCTCATCAGGATCCCACATGACGGCGTCCGCCGTGTCGCTGTCGTAGTCATCGTCGCTAGCGACGACGCGGTCTGCGTATTGATCACCGAGCCAGTACTTGGCGCGCTTGCTCGCGCCCGACGACGCCAGCTGCGCATCGGCTTGGCGCTTGGCAAACGAGTTGCTGCCGCGCCTGCCACCATGGGGCTGTAAAGCCGGTGAGTTCACCACCACCGGCACACCTCTGACGTACAAGTACGCGACGCGCTTGAGAGATTTGTTGAAGAAGAAATAATGCACGCGCCAGATGGCGGCTTCCTCGCCATCAAAGGGATCATCAGAAGGCTGGTAGGAGAAACAGGTGCAGTCCTTGAGCTTCATCTCCTTATCTATCATGGCCCACATTTGCGGGCCCCATACC
Organism: Apiospora pterosperma; assembly: GCA_019976485.1. Classification (NCBI taxonomy): domain Eukaryota; kingdom Fungi; phylum Ascomycota; class Sordariomycetes; order Amphisphaeriales; family Apiosporaceae; genus Apiospora; species Apiospora pterosperma. The sequence goes on from JAFBMP010000009.1 coordinate 1,722,802, forward strand.
GGACTACTCATGGGTAGACTCGCATTGGCCGCCACGGCAGCAGGCGACGTGCTGTACGAGCGGAACGAAGAACCCAAGTTGGGCGCCAGATACGAAGATCCGCGCGGGCGGGCATTGCTCATGGTGTTGTCAAACGTAGCCATAGCACCTTGCAGAGACTTCTCACGACGGAAGTCGGCCGGACGCAAGACGTGGGAGAAGTCGTAGTCCGGATGACTCGCATTGAGAGTCGCAATAAGATAGGCAAAGGTGCGTCGGCTGGAGATTTCGGACATGGAGCCGAACGGACTCGATCGCGACAGATTGAGGGACGCGGCCATCTGCTCCCGCTGCGGCGGCGATAAGCTCGCCCCGAACTTGAGAAGAGCCTCGTGGCGCGATTCAAGCGAGCGATCAATCGATTTGTAGAGTTTCTTGTCGGTCCCTGCTGCTTTGGTCGTGTACAAATCGCAGCCTCCGCTAACCCGGCAATCCGAAGTGAGGAAATTAAGGGCCGACGTCACCGTGTCGAAATCGCGAAGCGGTAGAAACTGCGGAACAACAGGTTGTTAGCTGGTGTGGCGGTGCGAGATCCTGCCCGAGGATATCGAATCTGCATACGAACCTTCATATTGAGGATGTTGATGCGAAGACAGCAAGTGAAAGCAGTAGTGAGTAATTGATGGGGAAATGGTCGTAGCGACGTTGGCGATTCATGCGTCAATGACGTCGCGCGGAGTTGTTCCAATGAGGAAGGAAGGAAGGTATCGTCGGAAGCAGTATCGATACTGTCTGCAAGAGGGACTGCGCTGTGCTGCTCCTGGCGCAATGTGGCGGTTGGCTATGAACTGTCCGTGTGGTGGTGCTTATGTCTAACGTTATGGTGGTCTCCCTATTGCGATTGCTTTGCTGGTGGTAGGCAATACACGCTTGACTCGATCCCTGCGTGTCAAGTTTAGAATGAAACGGGCTAGACGATGGTCGTCTAGCAGAGACGCGAAGACATAATACGAAACTGAATGAACTGTCGAAGGCAAAAGATGGTGTTGGTCTTGGGGATTAAACCAGGAATTGGCGAAGTGGACAAAGGAATTGCGGGAGTGAAGTCGTAACCGGATTGATTGATTGATTGATTGAGTGAGTGATTGGGATCATGCGGGTAGTGTGTTTGATCAGCTGATTGGGGGGGGAGGGATATCGTTATCTTCAGTTGCGTGTTAGGAGTAGCGCTCGCTGCCTTGGTCCTCCTCGGTGCTCCTAAAGAAGCCTATAGCCATCCATGCTCGCCTTGACCTTGGCCGATGCTGCGTGGGGTATGGTATGCACGAAAGTAAGTAGGTAAGTAGGTAATAGTGCTTGCTGAGTGAGTGTGTGGTGTGGATGGGTGAACAGCTAAACTCTCTCCGCCATTGGTGCTAGGCCGCCCGGTTGGAGGGGCCTGTAAACGAATCGGATTCCGTTAGGGGGCCACGGGTGGACAACGAGACCTGTCAACGAAGCTCAGCTCCTTGTCCATCTGCAGACGGACTCGTAATGTGTCCTCCAATGCTAAACGTTGAAATCAAGAATCAGCATATCATTTCGCCATGTGCTGCCTCCCGCGTCTGAATCCCCATTCTGGCCGTCATTTCATTTCATCCAGGAGCTGCTTGAGCATCCCATCCCCACCATTGTGGCGATCGATATTCATGGGAACAGTGAATGGGCGGGCGCCCTTTTGCTGGCATGTGTCTCAAATATGGTCATCACGAAAGTCTTTTTTATTCCACTGATAAATAGATCCTGTTGTACAGGTTCTTGTGGCACCGTGACCTGCTGCGCTCCTCTCTTCCTAGCGGCACACTAGATATCCCAAGGTGCATTGCAGCCCTTGGTCTTGCCCTTCTCAGTCTCTCCCAGAGGACTCAGAGAAGTCCATACTGCTTCAATGATGATTTGACATCTTCGTTGGCCTGTGGTCACATCGAGCCGAGTCCGCTCATTAGCACAAACCATGACTAGGAATCTTGTCTTTGAAAGAGTCTGTCCACTATGTTGGGACGTTCCCATTTGCGCTGCGCTGAATCCTTGGTATTATACACGTTGGCCATGCACTTTACATGATCTTCGTAACCTCGTCCTCGACCTGGATCGAGAAGGACATGTCAGTCCCTGTACCAATGACACAAAGGAAATGCAAGACTGCGAGCAAGAAACAGGTGACAAGGCTTACCTCCATGTCCTCCAGGCTATCCTGCTGCCCGATACACCGTAGCACTGCCTTCTTGCTGCTTTCTTGCAACTCTCCGGCCAGCAAGATCTCATCGAGGATGTAGTAGGCCTTGGTGAAGGAGAAGATGATGTCCAACTCGCATACGTTGCCGTAGTATTTGTCCATCTGCTCGACGTAGCGATGGATGACCTCGAGGGTGATCAGTTCGTTATCGTCGGAATCGCAACCAGCGATGAAGAATAGCGAGGCATATCGGCGGTACACAATCTTGGTGTCTTTGTACTCAAGGAAGTTGCACATGCGGGTTCGTCGGGCAAGGACCAGCTGGGAGACGTCCTTGACAATCTTGGCCTTGTCCTTGGGAGACAAAGTGGTGAACCATTTTGCAAGGCGCACCTTGCCCTGCCGTGAGAGCAGGATCAGGTAGCTGTCAACATGGTCTTAGTAAAGGGATTGCACCTCCTGGATGGAAAGCTGAAGCCATACTTGATAGCCATGATGATGCTCTCACATCACACGGCGAGAAGAGGGAGGGGGGAAGGTGGCTGGAATGGTCCTCTTTGGCGAGAGAGAGTTTTAATGTGAGCTGGCAGAGAAAAATGTCGGTGGACCCAAATTGGACAGCAGGTTGTTACTTTCTACTGTAGAGTGGTTGGCCACGACACTCTCTGACACTGACTTTTCAGCAAGAACAGTTTCCAATTTAGGGGATCGATCACGATTGCAGCTGGGAGGGGGGGCTGATCCAATCCCAAAGGGTCTGAGTGTCCGGGCGTCAAGTGAAGTAGGTACTTACATACAAAGGCCAAAGGCTCGGTATTTGGTCTTCCTCTGCCCAGAACTCTGCCGTACCCCTCCAATTCAATTTCTATATGTCTTCATCCAAGGTGCACTTCTGCGCACTAACGCACGGTCTGCAGAATGCAGAATGCAGTTGTCAGATTGATTCCTACGTATTACTCGAGATTAGCAAAGCGAATTTATGCGGCTGGCCCAAACGATATCATGGATGGCTGCCACTAGCCGCAATGGATGACAGCCCATAGCATTGTGTGTTTCCGCACCATGAATCAACGACAATTCGAGTGGGCCTTTTACAAATCAACATGATTGATGATTATTCATGCCTCTCTCCGGCTCTTGGAGGTACTGTGGGTAGTACGTAGCAAAAGGAGGCAGGCCATTGGATCCATGGACTAAATAAGATAGTGTATACCGACGGCGGCCTTGGTCGGAGAAGCTATCTCTGTCTTTTCCTTCGCCTGTCGCTAGGTTGCCTATCTCCAAATGCACCTGTCGTGAACCCTTGACCTGGACTGGACCTTTCTCCGTTGCCTACTTACCTACCTTGTCCATCGCACAACCCTTCCCGAGAAAACTGACCATATATAAGTATACATCCTAATATGCCATCGTGCTTTTCCTTCTCGGCATATATAAACCGTTGACCCCACTTGGACCCTTGCGACAGATCAATATTTTTCGAGTCTACCTACAGGGAAAGTACTCTACCCCTCCACGTCGCGATAGCATCACCAACTACAAGAAGAACTCTCCTTGCACCACAAACCTCATTCTCTCGATTTCTATACCATCTCGACTGAAAGCATACATACATACCTCGCCGACCATGACCAGGATAGTCTTGTCGACAGGGTGAGTTTCGAGTCCGGCGCTTTTTCGGATTCCTCGGCATTACTAATTGCTTGTGATCAGGAACATTATCTCTGGCGGGCCTTGCATCATCCGGAAACCGGGCATTTTCCGCTCCAACCTCGAGTTCACGAATTCTCTGCGCAGCAACTTCGTCGCCGCCCAAGAAGATTATTCTGCTGCTGCCGCAACTGCGACCAACGGCACTAATGGCACCAATGGCCACTCTCACGAGCAGCTCGTAAACGGCAACGGCAACGGCAACGGCATTAATGGCCGCCACCACCAGGCCACCGAGTCGTGGATCGAAAAGGAAGGCGACGTCATCTATATACCCCGCATAGACTGGTCAGGCGCCGGCTTGCAGGAAGAGAGGTTGCAGTATGAGATCACCGTGAAACTCTTCTTCCTGCCCCGGGCGCCCGTCGACCAGCGGCCCTCATACATTGCCGAGGCGCTCCGGCTAGTCAAGAAAGAGCTCGGCGTCACCGACGTCGATTTGCTCATCGCGTCGTTTCCCGGCATCTCGTTCGAGGGCGACTGCGAGTGGGAGGCCGATAAGTTGAACGCCACCATGGGCAACGATACCGAAGAGGTGGCGACGTGGGGCGCCCTCGAGGCGCTGCACAAAAAGGGTGATATACAACGGCTTGGCATCGCCGAATTCGGCGGGCAGAAGCTGTCGCGCTTCCTGGGCCAAATCAAGACCATGCCCGAGGTCGACCAGATCAACCTCAAGAACTGCTGCAACGTGCCGCCGCCGCTTGCGCAGCTGGCAAAGGAGAAGGGGATCGAGCTCTTGACCCACGGTGACTGCACTGATATCCTACCGAGCGGCACCTTACGAGAGCTCTTGGGACAGGGTCTACAGGGCGCTGGCGTTCTTTCGGACGATGGAAGCGACAAGAACGGGCTGAAGGGGGATCTCATTCCGCAGTGGGTGGTCAAGTATACGGCATTCGTCAAAGATCGTGGTGTGATCGAGAACAAGGGCTATTTCGCTGGTGCAGAGCTGGTAGCTTAGCCCCCTCGGGAGTTTGCTTTTATACTCGGAGTTTTTGGGTTTACGGCCAGGCCAGCATTGATATATAACATTAATAGCATGCATACATAGAAAGACCATGACGATACACACGTTTCTTGAGGCGAGCGCATTGCAGCTTCTCTGGATTGCATACATCTTACTTGTTTTTTTCCCCTTCTGCTTTACTTTGGGTATCTTTTTCTTTCTCCCGCTCTAGCCGAGCATGCTCCTCTTGCGGCCACGCATTCTAACATCCTCGAGCTTCTTCAACACGACAGGCGCCGCTTTGAACGTGTCTCTGTATGCCTCGAGCACAACCGTGAACAGCGCCTCTGCTCGGGGGTGTGTGCTTCCAAAAGCGCGCTCCAACACGTAGAGATCAACAGCCCGGTCCTCGTCCGCGCTGCCCTGGCTCGCCAAGCCGAAATCAATGATGACTATTTCGCCCCCCAACGTATGTTCCCCCCTCCTCCTGCCCCTGCCCCTGCTCATCCTGGACGGTTATGGTGTGGTGACCGTTCGCGGGCTCCTTCCCCTTCTCCCAAGGACGAACCATCATGTTGCTCGTCGTCAGGTCGCCATGCACAATGCCGGCCTTGTGTAGTTTCCCGACCGCCGCGCCGACCCTCCTCATGAGCCCCACGAGCGGCGCGGCGCCCTCCTCGGCGCGCGCCACCTCGTCGCGGCCGCGATCCGGGTACGCCTCGGCGCGGCGGCGCAGGAACTCGTTGACCTCGACGCGCACGGGGCGGCCGGGCACCCACTCGATGCACAGCACGCCCTGCGACTCGTCGAGGGCGTAGAGCGCGGGGACGGCGACGCCCTCGCGGCGGCACTTCTGCAGGATGCGCGCCTCGGACAGGATGCGGTGCCGCGTCAGCCGCGCGTCCAGCGTCGGGTGCCGGTACGGCTTGCTGGGCCGGTGCTTCAGCGCGCAGGGCCGCGCCGCCGTCACCCACGACGTCCGGTACAGGCGGCCCTCGGCGCCCTGGGTGATGAGCTCGGCCGGCTGGGCGGCGGCGGTCGTGCCGTGTTGCAGCAGCGGCGGCAGCGGGAACTCGTGCGTGGATGCGGAATCCGGAGGGGGCGGCGGCTGGATGGCGGCGGCGGGCTCGGGCGTGGCCATTGTGGTGTTTTGGAGATGCTCGCACGGCCTCGTAGAGAGGAAGAGCCAGTAAAAGACCAGAGGACCGTTTGCGCGAGTAAGGTTGCAATGAGACACTTATGTTCGCCGTCCCAAGCTTGATGGAAGATTGATTGATATGTGTGTGTATATAGTACCTACTGCCCAGTCAGTAATGGAGGGGTTCAAAATGAAAACTGCGGGGTTGAGAGATCTGATAAGGTTGATCGACGTTTAAGCTCTATTGACTGATGGGGACTGGAATTGGCACAGGTAGCACAGGCAGCAACCGAAATCTTCTGGTAGTAGATGAAACGTAGAATCATACTGATTCGCAATGTTCTTGGCCTATCGGCAATGGCGAAATGCATGTAGTCGCACTGTAGGTTGCAGCAGGCTCTGTACCTACAGGCGGACGGATAATCCGGTGCTCCAATCAGGGCTCTCGAAAAGAGTTTGAATTATGTATGAGTGCCCTGGGTCGAGGTAGGGATTGCCCGCCATGTTTAAATGCCCCCAGCGGCTGTAGTCGTACTCTGATGAGATGGCAGCATTAGTTGCCGGTCTGCGTCGATGTCTTTAAGCACTGACACAAGTCTCTTTGTGATTTCCCCCCCTTTCCTCCTTCCTCCTTTTTATGAGTGTCGCATCCCCCGGGTTTCGAATCGAGCTCAACAGTTTGCGAAACTCACCGCTCTAGAATCGTCGACGAGACGATGTGCTTTTGCGGCTGCCATGCACTAATCACACTAAATAGGCAAGTGTGCATGGGGCCATGTGATGCGGCCTGGGTGGCTGGCGGCAAAAGAAAGACGGCAGCACACAAATGCACAAGGCAAGAGGCGGCCAACGTTCATCGACGGCCCAGCATGGATGGTCATGACGAGCAGAGATGCAAGTCGCAAGAATGGGAGGGGGTTCACTATCCTAGCCGTCTTCGGGACGGGGCACGATATCACCTGTACCCGTCGTACCGTATGTACTTACTCTCTTGGCTGTCGAGGGGGTTGTTGTACTGTTGTACTCATAGATTACATTGGTGGACGAAACCCCAGCCCTCGGGGTTGTCGAGTACCCTACAAAGAAGGAACGTCATCCACTCCCCTCCTCAATCGCCCTCTCTGAGTCAGGTATGGTATACTCGACTTATTGTCCCGCGCGCACACAACTGGAATTCAGGCACCACTTACATCCCATCCACCCTTCCACTGATCATGAACCGGTAGATCAAAAGCGAACTCATTTGCGCACAATGGCCGGTCCACCTGCAACTCTCCTATGGACTTGGATCCTACTCCTCACTGCCCTTTTCTTGCTGCTGGTGGTTGGCGCGCAGATCGTCGCAAGCTACTCGCGCGCCTACATGGCGGCGCCGCGGGAGGTCGCCACTTTCATCGACGCTGCCGATTTCTCCATACAGGAGAACGAGAGCTACGACCGTGATGTTGCGCGCGTATCCCGGCTAGAAGACAAGATGCGCTTGGGTCGCCTACTCCGCGAAATCCAGAATGGTGGCGATGATTTGCGCGAAGACTTGAACAAGCTGCTCGTCAATGAGGATGGGGCGGCCCTGAAGACGAGTGCGCGCATCCTGTGGGCGGGGCATCGTAAAGAGCTAGAAGATCGCGTGCGCAGGCTCGATCTCCTGCGCATGCGGTTCCTCGTCGTCTACATGGGCATCCTCTCCACGGCAGCTGGAGAGCGCGAGAAGCAGGTCCAGAGAGCCGGGAAGCTCGAGAGGGGCCCTCTCCAGAGATGCCGAGAAGGCGGCCATGAGGCGAGAAGAACCAAGGCCGTCCACCGCCATCCCGAAAAGTCTGATCGAGAGCATCAATGAAAGCATCAAGGAGAAGCCATCGCTGAGGCGGCTCACCACATCGGCAATCGGCCATACTGAAAAGACCTCGCCGCCACACCGCATAGGATGGCTCGGCGTAGTGCAAGAGCTGCAGAAGTCCCCCCTGCTGAAACAAAGGCACCAGTCTATCGAGGAAGCAATGCGCTCGCCGCCTCTGTCCCCTACGAGTATGCCACCTCTGATGCTTGACAAGACCCCGTCACCATCGCCACGGGCACGACTTCCACGAACCCCGGAATAGACGACCCTGAAGAAAGACTCTGATGACCAAAAGTCACGGCGAACGATGACCGTACTCGACGATGTTGCCTACATAGGATATCGCATTACGGGTTATGCATTTACCTTGCAACTAGCAGGTCTTATTTCGAGGGCTTGCAGTTGTTCTTCACTTCACTATAGCATTTTAGATACCCCCTTATACAACCTTTCTTTCGCATTTACACTTCCACTTCTCTGATCATTACCACTGGCATATCACACAGCATCGCCCTTCACATAGAATTGCATGGTTGCATAGGAGGCACGGGGGTTCCATGTATTACCCAGTCATGTGGTGGGAGCAGGTTGGTATGAAGAGTCGAGCTTGATAGCCGCACATACCTCATAAAGTCAATTTATACAATGAGCATGTTATATGAACAAAACCTGTGCCATATGTTTCTGATGATCTGGTGACCCTATGCATTTCTGATTCTATCCAGAAACCTCAGTGATGGGCGTCAGCCGCTCCAGTCCCGTTTTTCTCACCAACTACAAAACGCCGTCGTTAGTAACCAACCATATATAAGTAGCTTGCAGTCTAGGATGCGACTTACCGTCCAGCGCAACCAAGAAGCGGCTGACGCAGTTGTAAGCGCTGACGGTGGCGACCACCTCAACCACCTCTCTCTCGTCAAAGTGCTTCCTGAGCTCCGCGAACGTCTCGTCCCGGACCTGGACGTGGCGCGTCATCTCGTCGGTGACCAGCAGCACGGCCCACTCGGCGGGGGCGAGGCCGACGGCGGCGCGGAGCTCGGGGGAGACGTCGGCCAGCTCGCCGGGGCGCCTGACGACGTCGTCGAGGGCGCGCTGGGAGACGCCGGCGGCGGCGGCCAGCGGGGCGTGGTGGGCCCACTCGTACCACGCGCCGTTGCACGCGGCGACGCGCGCGATGGCCAGCTCGCGCACCGAGGCCGCGAGGGTCGTCCGCGTCCGCACCGCCCCCAGGAACGAGTTCCACCCGTCCGCGACCGGCGGCGCGTGCAGCAGCGCCAGGTCCAGCGGCTGCAGCGGCCGCGGCGCCCGCCGCGCCCGCACCCGCTCGCGGATCTCGAGGTCCTCGGCGCTCGTGTCGGCGGGCGGCGGGTCCGTGGTGTAGGGGATGCGCATCTTGGTGGTCGCGGATGCGGTGAGGGCTCGGTAGCGTGCGAGGGGGGTTCGGGGAGGGGGGGTTGTTGGAGCGCGGTAGAAGGCGATATGCTCGTGGCAATGATGATGATGATGATGATGGAAGCAGGGTTTTGTTGACTAGGAGTACGCGATGGGCAAGGCAGGGTGGCATTGAGGTTAAGGCTCAAGAGAGAGTGCAGTCCGGGGCGTATGATTTCCCCAGAATCCCGATACTCGGAGCCGGAGAGGGGCCTAGAAGCAGCCCCGCATCAATTGGTGCTTTGCCGGCGGCCCGCAGCGGGGATGTCCCCATGTCATTTGGTAGTGTGTTTAGTGGGAATAGTAACATTCTGAGTCACGATACTTCGAGACGGCAACGAAAGCAGGGCATGTTTTCATCTACGAGCACTACAGCCTACAGGTCTGAGTGCTTATCACCATCCATCCCATCAGCTCATGTTGGGCAGATCCTGCGGGGGAACTCATCCGTCGAGATCAATTGCATACTCATCACTCAGGGGATCGAGTCTGGACGACGATGCTGATGGTCGAAGCAAAGTAAGTACCCGGAATAGCAAGTGGGGACGAATTAGGATACAATACAGTTCAGACTTCAGACTGTGCCTCCCTTGCCTTCCGCCCGTTGGTTATTGGCTCGCTCAGCCGTCTATACGGATGTTTGCATCAAACTGCATTCCAACGCCTTGTTGTGACGAACATGTCCTACAACGTGGCGCAATGCCAATTAGACGATAACCTAAATAAGTAATGAGGGTTTCACCGGTCTCTCTCGACAGTTTGGCCCATGAGGCTTCTCTACTAAGTTAAGAGGTAAGTACTTTACTTAGGGTTCTCAGGCTTCTTTGAGTTTGAGTAGTTTGTTCTGTTCCCATCCTTTTGGGACAGAACAGAAAGGGCCTGATACATTTGATTCACCACGACCACGCATTCAGTGCTAGTCCCATGCCAGTCTTCCCAATGGGACCAGTCCAGAACCGTTCAGTTGGTAAGTAAGTGGCTTTCTACTGCTGCTGCTGCTGCAGGGGGAGCTGTGATCGGGAATATCACTTGCCTACCTCATGCAGTATCCGGTCTGTTGGTTCGATGTTTGCTCTGCACAGCCCGAAGCAACAACCACACTCCCCTCACGTCCAAGAATAGCAATCCTGTCCGCTTCGATTTTGGCGGCCGCTTCAATTGACTTACAAAAGTCTAATTGGGTTGGGCCTTGGAAATTTGGGCATATAGCATCCATCTCAAGCCCTTCTCGTCACTTCACCTGGCTGGCCTCTGTTGGGTGAATGCGTGACGGATTGCAGACCATGGCAGACTCCTCTCGCGGTCAAGGCGAGAGCCAACGATCCAGTTTACTGCCCTCCGCATTCTCTAAGGCTCATGCGTACCAACGGATGAGCTCGGATGGCGATATCGATTTGGCCGATGTTGAACCAGCAAGGCCTTACTCGCCAATCGAAACCAGAAGCATGTATGCGACGCTGCCAATCGATGTTCCAAGTTACCTGCAACCACCAAGGAGACCATCTGCCATAAGTCCTGCCGGTGCTGGAGATACTGGGACGCCAAAGGTGGCCCGTGGTGATCCTAGCTACTACTCCCCGCCCGCTTTCGTGGTAACAACACACCAAGATGAGCCTCCCGAGGAAACACGAGGTACGACAAATAGCTCCAGGCCCCAAGGTGAGCGACGGACAAGATTCACAGAGCTATTGAGGAAGTCTCTGACCCCACCTGGGGAGAAAGCCATGGATCCCATGCCAGATGCGGCTGGCAACCCCTATCTCGGTGCGTCGTCTGCACGGTCAAGCTTGCTCCTCCCTGTAGACGAGCGTGAAGACCGGCGAATGGACTACGAGACCGACAGCTTATCTAAACGCTACGGTAAGCATCTGCCGCCCTAAGCTTGTTTGATCAAGGTATCGGGCCTAACCTCGTGTCCTATGTATAGCACAAGCACCTCTAGACTGCCACTCAAGAAGAGACGTGCACGTACGACGTAGAAGCTGGTTTTACGGTAACCTGATCTTCTTCTCGATATTATCAACCATTCTGAGTGGTTTATGGCTCGCGGTCGCAATTGTCCAGCCCCGATACGGTAAAGGCATATCCACTGCCGGGTCCGTGATGAAGCCGAGTACTGCGTCTCTGTGGGCAGCGATATTGGCCAAGCTGACGGAACTGACGTTTGTTACCGTATTCGTGGGAGTTCTTGGACAGATGCTTACCCGGCGCGCTTTCACTGAAAAGTCCAAGGGCATGACCATATCTGAAATGACCATGCGAAATTGGGCCATTCAGCCAGGGACTCTAATAACACACTGGGAAACCTTCCCATACGCCGGCAAAACAGTATTAGGAGTCTGTACGATACTCGCCACTGTCGCCAGTATGTTCTATACAACTGCTTCGGATGCCATGGTGGCCCCCAAACTCAAATTCGGCTCCTGGGAGAAAAGAGACATCGACGGCTTGGTCCAGACATCATATGCCAATCCGGGATACATCAGATCCGCTTGTACCACGCCGATCCCTGCTAGCCTAGACGAAACCAACGCCGGAATATCTTGTGTAGAGGTGGAATATTCGGGCCAGTCTTACCGCAACCTGCTCTCGTTCATGAAATCCTGGCAGCTTCTGGATGGCAACAACACTGCCTCATCGAAATATATGCTTCAAAGACCAGTAGGGACCGCCACACTGTATGACAACACAACCATGTACTCCTCCTGGGTCAATACTGAATACTCGGATCCCGCCAAGCCGTTCCAGGAATATAACCGCATCGTCAACAATGCGACTCTGGCCATGCCTCATCCGGGTGTCTACGCCGCGGCTACTGATCCTAGGAACAGTATTCTACAGCCGAGCGACCTCTCGGGCGTTGGCGAGTACCAAATCAAAGCCAGCGTCGTATCACCAGTGGTTAATACTCTGTGTGTGAACTTGTCGCCCCATGAATTGGAGTCATTGGTTTACACCGCTTGGCCGGATGCGAATATCAAGGAATCCGAGATCCCGGGTCAATGGATGCCTGACCCTGCCTGGTTGGACGACGTGCCGGTTGCAGATGAAAATACATGGCTGAACCGTACTGCGGTTGACGACATCTTCAGATGGGGACCGAAATACGGGCGTCGTCCACCCATCTTCCCGATGGTAAGTACTTAATTATGCAATGTCTGCCTCGAATATGCCTTCTTCGTGCATGGCACACCATGAATAACGCGTCACTTACAAACACTGTAGTTTCCCCTCGAATACAACATGATAACTAATACTAGCGTGTATCTGTCCGACTCGATATACATTCTTGCGAAGGCACCTCAGATAAAGGTCGGCGACTTCACCATCTGCGAGCTGCGCTCCTGGCTGTCACCACAATGTTCGACAGATTTCAATATATCCGGCATCACCGGCGCGAAGATGAAAGCGCATTGCGAGGACCCGTACGACGAGAACTCATACTTATCTGTCACACCGGATGCTCCGACCTCCCCCTCTCCGGTAAGTGACTGGCGCAACGTCGCCGACCAGTGGCGGCTCAGCATGGACATCAACGGTGGTGTCCAAAACAATAACGCCTCCAATGCACGGATTTTTACGAACCTAATCTTGGATGAACCCGCGCTGTCCACGACCTTGCCATCGATGGCAGAAGCCGTCTCCGTGCTCGCCAGCTCTACGTTGATCGTGGGGAGTATGCAGTCGACCTTCCGGCACTTCTGGAACTACACCAACACGACGCTCGAACCGGGCGTGTACGAGTCCTTTCACTCCACCATCAAGATGCAGCAGTACACGTCGAGTTACGACAAGGAGTGGCAGTCAGTCTTCTACGCCGTCCTAGGTCTCGTCTTCGTCCTGAACGTCCTCTGCCTCCTGTACCTAATCTTCGCCGCCAACGGCATGGTGACGGACATGACGGAGCCCCAGAACGCCTTCACACTGGCCATCAATTCGCCCCCCTCGCGCCAGCTTTACGGCAGCTGCGGCAGCGGCCCCGAGAAACGCGAGCTCGACGTACCCTGGCGCCTCGCCTACGCCAACGCGGCCAACCACTACTACTTCGAGGAGGCGAACCACTCGCCTTGGCGCGGCCGGTTCAGCGGCCAGACACTCGCGAGCTCGTCGGTTGACCTACTGGCTGATGGGAGCTACTCCAAGAGCTATAAGAGGCTGAGTACGGGTCGGAGTTTCCTGTGATGGGCAATTCAGATGATGAGGTTGGGCAGAGAAAGAGAGATTGGCCGGCCTATATAAAGTGCTCACACTTCGGCGCGCTAGAGAAAGTAGACGGGTTGAGATATCAGTCATAGTTTTCTAGGTAGCGGCATGCCGCGTCTCTGGGTTTAAGAGCTGGCCGATGTCCCTAAAGTAGACATGAATACCCAGATACTGTGTAATAGTGAAATGCTTTTCTGCTCTACCTGGCGTGAAAAGTCATGGAGAATCGTCAAACTGGTAGGAAACATCCACTTAAAGAGAGTATTATGGTAACGAACGTATACATTTCCATCGCATCAGCTACTACTATACACATTTATCTACTATCCCCCCAACAGAATTTGCTGCAGCGCGAGATCGCCTAGTAAAACTCCTCGTGCACCTACAGGAAGGATATCTCGTAAACGACCATCAGACTGAAAGAAAAAAAGAATTTCAAAGAAATCAACGTATATGCATGCATTGTCTTGCTTTGTGTCTCATTCGCTCTTCATCCATCTTGCTTGCCTGTCCTTATGCAGTCAATCGCGATGGCTCGCCCCTACAGCTGCTCTGCCTCCTTGGCCTCGAGGCCACGGGCGAAGCGGCGCTTGCGGAGGTTGAACTCGATGGCGCGCTTCTTGGCGGCGCGGCTCTGGGTGAAGGCGGCGGAGCCGCCAAAGGGGCCGGCGGCGGCGGCGTTCTGCAGGCGGACGATGCACACGTTGCTGGCGCCGCCGACGGAGCCCTGGCACGTCATGCCCTGGGGCATCTGCACGGCGACGGGGAAGTCCATGGTCTGGGCGGCCGAGAGCCCGCCGATGCCGAGGCCGGGGACGTTGGTCTTGACCTGGGCCTCCTTGAAGGCGTCGACGTCCTGGCCGCCCGAGGTCGCGTCGATGGCCGCCTTGAGCGGGCCCGCGCCGTCCTGGTTCACCTGGTGGAACGTCATGGTGATGGTGCCGTCGTCCGACGTCGTGGGCATGCCGCCCGACATGGCGGCGCCCGTCGCGGCCTTGACGCCCGTCTCGCTGGTGCCCTTGGGGGTCCGGGTGCCGCCGCCGTTGCCGGCGCGGACCGCGAGCTTGACGTAGCGGGCCCGGTTGGCCTCGTGCAGGTCGCGCGCCGCCTTGGCCTCGGTCGTGTTGCCGCCCGCGCCGTCCATGAACATGGACATCATCTTGGCGGCGTCGACGGGGCCGCCCTTCTGGGTCCGCCCGAGCGCCGAGGCGCGCGAGGTGCCGAGCTCGCGGTTGCGGATGATGGAGGTGTCCGCCTCGGAGCCGCAGTTGGGCGTGGGGCAGTCACGAGGAGTGCCGTCGATGGCGGAGAGACCCGGGAGGGTCACACCGTTGGCGCCTGAGGAACAATCCCGTGTTAGTTTCCGCTTTGGTTTGCATAAAAAGGGGGGCTCTTACCCTGGACCTCGGTGATAACGCCATGGCCGAAGACGTTAGTGACTGCAAAAGCAGAGACGATAGCAATGTTGTACTTCATTCTGGGCGAGAGAAAAGACTAAGCTGAAGATATTACAGAGATAGGTAGAATAAAGGAGCACCGGGCTCGGGAATAAAAGAAGACAGGGAGAGTGAAAGTGATGAGCTGATTATACTGGTGGTTAATGATGAGGGAGAAGAAAGAAGTCTATCTTAGAGGGAAGGGCTTGGCTATCTTATAGATTTCAGTCCGAATGACAGCTCTTGGCACTCTTGGCTAAGCTGCATAGCAGTTCCCGTCTATTCTATCCCATATGGACGTCGAAGTTGGGTAGCATCCATACCCCAACAACGACAAGATCTGAGCCTGATCTCGAGAGCAAACGATGATTGGGTCGCAAATACATTAGGTGAAGCAGGAGGTCACGTCTCAGCTAAGGGGAGGTGACGAGTGGCGGGGAGGGCTCGAGGGTAAGGTTTAGGTACGGGAGTGGTGAAGATGATGAGAGCGTCACGGGATGGAAGTACGCTGATTGGTTCACCGTTTGGATCTTTTGTGTTTCCCCCAGTTTGAGGAGGCCCGGTTTTCAGAGTGCATGGATGATGGATATCGGACTTTGCCTGCCTGGGAGGCCATCGCTTCTAGAATGGGGAGGGAGGGTGTGGCGTGAAGGGAGCAGTGCGTCCCTGGCCGACTGCATCATTTCGGGTCTGGCCCGCCACTTCACGAAACAAGGGGCCCGACACGGCGGGAAGCTTAAATAGTAAGTGGCCTTATGAGATGAAAGGGATGTCTTGCGTCAGCCGACTGAGGACTGTTGCCGGTTTGCCGTATTTCCAGCGAAGGAGGCTATGGCAGAGTAGATTCCTGTCAGAGATCTCCAACGACAACCTTCTTACTCGAAAAGGGAGCATGCGTCCCACGCCCGCCGCCCGTTTGGCCCATGAGGTTGAAGCCCTGATAAAGTCCAGCCGGCGAGCATCAGAGTCCGACTCATCAAAGACCTAGCTTTCCCCGTGAAACGTGTTCCAACGCACGAATACACACACTTACAGAGATGTGATACAGCACAAGGTTGACCAGCTGATCACTACAGATGCTCCGGGAACACTGGCTTGATATGACTTTGTTTCCATCTCAACTCCTGCATGCCAGCCACCAGTGTTTGACGTTGACCCAACCTTCTAGCGGCCGCGCTGAGGGGCCTGCCTTGCTGGATAACATTTGACTAAGCGTTGTCTGAAAGCATGCCGAGGCCACTGGCATTTGCTTAGCTTTCTTGGCTTTGGACTTTGTTTCTCTCTTTCCATGCAGCCAAGCCTCCCTTTCCCGGCGCATTACAGCAACCTCGAGTCTGGAGGATATATCCTAGAGTAAGAGATTCATAAGGTGGTCTTCAAGTCAAATATTACTCTTGGTGGGCTTACACAAACCTAAGGATGACCAGCACTTTATTATTTGTTGCTCCCCGTATCTTCACATCCGAAACGTTCGTCAAATCTGATGATCGACCGTTCCTCCATAGAGTAGTAGTGTTACTTATCGTTATGCCGGGAATAACATCGCCATCCTGAACAGGCTTGATGATCTAATGTGATCGGAATCCGAGCAGACATTGTTCATCTCTTGAGAACTCGGTTACTTCACTATCCGAATAAGATGACATCAAAGCCCAAAGCCATGATTTGTCACTGTGTTCTCTCAGGAATCGAATTCACTTTCCACTATCCTCTCAGTCCATTAGTCAGCCCCTGTTGACTTACTCGAAATCACAGGATAACCACCTGCAGCCACCAAAGCAAGATCCGCCTGTCTATCGGAATCCCGTTGGCCCCCACGTTTGCAGGTAATATCTTCAGATACTGGCTTTATTATCCCAACAGCAGACTTCTTGCTATTATCATCTAATCCGTCTTGTTGTACCATGTTCCTGTCACCTCAATACGCTTGACAGCCTTTTTCATGTCCCTCATGTACATCTTGGACGGCAGAGTCCTCAGTGCCCTCGGGAGCTGCGGGTAGACTAGGGCGGTGCCGGCGACGGTGGTGTGGTAGAAGGCCATGCTCCATGGCCCCGGCCGGGGCAGGCCGTACGCCCTCTGCAGCCGCTCGGGGGGCCAGTGGATCGTCATCAGTCTGTCGAGGGGTATGTAGGGTTTCAAGTAGAGCGGGATCTTCTTGGGCCAGAGCAGGTCCCGGCAGAGGCTCCGGGCCCAGTCGGTGACGACGAGAGTCTCGATGTTGTGGTGCCAGTATTCCCAGAAGTCTCCCAGCGTTCGCGGCCATATCCTGGGCGGCCTCCTGGTACATGGCCTCCTGCTCCGCGCGCGAGAGCTTGCTGAAGAAGGTCTCGTGTACCACCACGAGTGCCACGAAGAGGGTCGCAGCCGTCCCACTTGTGGAGTTCGGGGTCGTCGGCGGAGTAGTTCTCGCCCTTGACTTCGGCTGCAAACATGGTTACTTAGGTAGTTTCCCAGGTCGTCAGGCGCCCGCTGCCCCCCAATGATTCACACCTACCATGCGCCTCGTGGATCATACTGAAAATGGCATCCTTTTCCCGCTGCGTACCATAGACCGCAGCGTTCAGGAACCGTGTCGTCGTGGTCAGTCGGTTGAGTATCCGGTAAGCAAAGTTCGAATGCTTGAACGACCCCTCGGCCAGTCCTGGATGGGCAAACTGGCAGGGAATGGCGAACTGTCCACCGGTCAGATAGATGGCGTCGTCGACCTACTCCTTAAGCTCCCGGAGCTCTTTATGGTCGGGTAGATGTGCGGTTTCTTGAATCGCGTCTCTGGCCGCTCGAGCATCTGTCTGTCGGTGGTACGCCGTGAGCTGCCGGACAAGCCATTGTCTCTAGTGACGTTGGGCGATCGAGGTTTTCTTGCGCTTTAAGCCCGTGTGGTAGTTTGGCCTCTATACCACCGTGGAAACTCGTTCTTGAGACCCGGTATTACAATTCTTATAGAACTCTACCTCACCATGGAATCGGAGGTCAAGGAGAGAATATTCGAGGGAATTGGCCATCTGCCAATCGGATACAAGCTGGTTCCCCTAATGGGCTGAGTTTTGGGGAAGTCTTGGCGGGCCGCGGGGTGCAGAAGCCGAGGACTACCAGCCGGACTGAGAGAATATCGTAAATCATCTAGACCGAGGTGCGCCTGACCTGGAGAGGCCTTGCTGGAATGCCGGATGTAACATTAACTTAGATAGCCTTGAAATTATCACCAAGACTTGGTAGGCCTTGTGGGTTACACTTTTGATTGACTATTTCTCGATAAGAGTTGGCTGCAGAGACCTCACAGGGCTCAAGGTTTTGGTGCTTCTGAAATCCTCTTGTATGCCTTGATAACCTCGGGGAGTCCTGCCATCTTGGAAAGCCACTTCGCGACGTGGGGATAGGGGTCTAGACTGATGCCAGCAAACTAAGGCAGCATTTGGTAAGCATCCTATCTTACAGATATCATGGGCTCAGAGGACAGATACCTTGTGCTGCCGAACCCAAGGCTCAAAGTGCAAGTCGACGGCCGTGACGCCGCCGGGGATGATACTCTCGGCGAGGGTCTTGTTGAGCTGCCCTTCAAGGACACTATAACAACGTTCAGTCTGCTCAACGTATCGTTTCAACGCATCCTCATTCTTTGTTGGGTTGTAGTGCCTGCGACGGTCATGAGTAACGTGAAATTTGGATGGTCTCAAGGAGAATCCGCCGTCAAACCCACCTGTACCAATTCGTCTGGCCCGTCATC
The DNA here is from genome assembly GCA_019976485.1 of Apiospora pterosperma. Classification (NCBI taxonomy): domain Eukaryota; kingdom Fungi; phylum Ascomycota; class Sordariomycetes; order Amphisphaeriales; family Apiosporaceae; genus Apiospora; species Apiospora pterosperma. The sequence goes on from JAFBMP010000009.1 coordinate 1,741,427, forward strand.
GGGCCCAGGGTGCTAAGGAGAAACATGTTCCACTTGTCAAAGTCGACAATGTCTTGCTCGCTGCTACCCCGGGGCCCAAGCTTGTTGTCCTTGTCGTAGACGCGCAGCAGGTAATTCATACAGGCGCCCGACTCCCAACTGACGACGCCGGTGTTGGGGTCCTCGAGGGCGGGCACCCGGCCGTTCTCGTTCAGCTTGAGGAACGCGGCGCCCTTGACGCCCTTCTGCGGGTCGTCGCCGAACTCCCACATCTTGACCTCGTACGGCACCCCCAGAAACTCGAGGGCCTCGGCAATCTTGAAGGGGTTAGGTCCCGTGGCGTGGGCGTGCAGGATGAGGGGCTGGAGGCTCATTTTTGCTATGGATGACTTGGTTCGGTATACTGGTCACACAATAGAGAAAACTACTCTCTGTCGACTTCGTTCAAGCTACTCGCGTCATGGTGGAGACGGTAGTGCTTTTATTACTCCAAATCTATTACTCTTATCCGGTGGGGAAGGTAGCCGGTGAGATTCATCGCCGGAAGATGAAGCCGGCGCGAGTAAAGTGCAGCATGCCGGGCTGGAGTAAATAGACGATTGAAAACTGCACCTGGATCACAGCGAATGACCAAAATCCGCCTGCCCTTTCTTCTAGACTTGTTTTCCCAATAGCAAGTTGGAGAATTAGTTCTGCCTTACAGTAGCAAGAAGATTCCCTTTTCCCCCTACCCATTAACTTTTTAAAGAAGAGGACGCGCCAAGCTACGTGCGGGTATCCACTTATTTCGCGTTGCAGCACCTGCACCTTCCGAAGACGCCTCGTTAAGGAAAGGGAGCTATCGAGCCAATCTCCCTCTCTCCCATATCTTTTTTCGACAGGGAGGCACTTTTGTCCTACAGCCTTTCCCTTCTGTCATCAAACATCAACACTCCTCCCACGGTCGCACACCGTCATCTCGAATTCGCGCGATTATTATCGCGTCATTCTTCAAGATGGCTGATAATGTCAAGATCGACGGAAAGCTCTTCCAGGAGCGCATCAACCATTTTGTTGGTGCCTGGAAGAATGACAAGCGCGCCGGTGACCAGATCTTTTCCGGTGTCTCTTCCATTCTCATTATGATGGGAAAGGTCGATGATCCCGTTTTTCACAAGAACAATTCTATGCATGTACGTCTACCTTTCAGTTTTTGGCTGCCTCCTGCGCAACTCCCCGACGCGAATACTGACGATGCGTGCGCCTTTAGTTTTGGCTTCTTGGCTACGAATTCCCTACGACGCTCATGCTGTTCACCATCGACTGCCTATACATTCTGACCACATCCAAAAAAGGTGCGAAATCTCTCATCGTTGCCCAAAGCTTAAATTGACAATTTCCATCGCAGCCAAACACTTGGAACAGCTGAAGGGCGGCCGGTACCCCATCGAAGTTCTTGTTCGAGGAAAGGACGCCGCTGAGAACGAGAAGCTCTTCGTCAAGATCGCCGACACCATCAACGCAGCCGGCAAGAAGATAGGCGTCATCACCAAAGACTCCTCCAAAGGACCCTTCGTCGACGAGTGGAAGAAGGTTTTCGAAGACAAATGCAAGGACGCCGAACTCACGGATATCTCGCCTGCCCTCTCATCTGCCGCCTTGGCTGTCAAAGATGAGTCAGAGCTGCGCGCTATGAGAGCCGCCTCCAAGGCTTGCGTGGCCCTAATGAACCCCTACTTCCTCGACCAAATGTCCGACATCCTTGACCAGGAGAAGAAGGTGAAGCACAGCGCACTGGCCAACAAGGTGGATGGCAAGCTAGACGATACCAAGTGGTGGAAGACGGTCGAGCTTCCTAACAAGCAAAAACTACCCTCCGACTTCGATCCAGCCAATCTTGACTGGGATCTTGGCCCAGCCGTACAGAGTGGCGGCAAGTACGACCTCAAGCTCGTAGCTGAGCCCAACGACGATCCTCTGCATGCCGGCATCATCATCGCCGGTATGGGTTTGCGATACAAGTCCTACAGCTCCGTCATTGCTCGAACATTCCTGGTAGACCCCAACAAGACACAGGAGAGCAACTACAAGCTTCTGTTTTCCGTGCACAACCTAGTTCTGAAGGAGATCAGGGATGGCGTCAGCGCAAGCGATGTGTACAAAAAGGCTATTGGCTTGGTGAAAGCAAAGAAGCCTGAGTTGGAGAAGCACTTCCTCAAGAATGTCGGTGCCGGTATCGGTCTGGAAAGCAAGGATGCCACCCTCGTTCTCAACGCCAAAAGCACCCGAACTCTGAAGGATGGAATGGCGCTCTGCATCACGACAGGCTTCACCGACATCGAAAACCCACAGCCCCAGGACAAATTAAGCAAAACATATTCGTTGGTCATCACAGACACAATCCGTGTGACCAGCAGCGAGGCTGTCGTGTTTACTGGCGACGCTCCCACTGAGCTCGACGCTACCTCGTTCTTCTTCAAGGATGAGGAGGACGAGAAGCCGACGCCCAAGAAGGAGAAGAAGGACGGTCGTGTTGGTGCCGTTGCTACCAAGAATATCACCAACACAAGGTTGCGTTCGGAGCGCACCGCACAGGTAAACGAGGATCAAGAGAAGAGGCGCCATGAACATCAGAAGGAGCTGGCCAACAGGAAGCAGGAAGAGGGTTTGGCCCGGTTTGCCGAGTCCACTAATGACCAGAACGGCACCGAGGTCAAAAAGTTCAAGAAGTTTGAGTCGTACAAGCGAGACAATCAGTTTCCTTCCAAGGTGAAGAACTTGGAGATTATCGTGGACCAGAAGAATGGTACTGTCATTTTACCGGTGATGGGACGGCCGGTACCTTTCCATATCCATACCATCAAGAATGCCAGTAAGAACGACGAGGGAGAGTGGTCTTTCCTCCGAATCAATTTCCTTTCGCCAGGTCAGGGAGTTGGCCGCAAGGATGATCAGCCATTTGAAGACGCGACCGCTCAGTTTGTTAGAAGCTTGACCTTCCGTTCTTTGGATGGCGATCGCTACGAAGAGATTGCGGCTCAGATTTCCAACATGAAGAAAGAGGCGACAAAGAAGGAGCAGGAGAAGAAGGACATGGAAGATGTTGTCGAGCAGGATAAACTGGTCGAGATCCGGAGTAAGTCGGCCCTGTACTCGGCAACATGACGTTGACTAACATTATCTAGACCGACGCCCTGCTGTGCTCGACAACGTGTACATTCGTCCAGCTATGGAGGGCAAGCGTGTGCCCGGCAAGGTTGAGATTCACCAAAACGGTATCCGATACCAGTCCCCCCTCAGCAGTCAGCAGAGGGTCGATGTGCTCTTCTCCAACATTCGCCATCTCTTCTTCCAACCTTGCCAGCATGAGTTGATTGTCATTATCCACATTCACCTCAAGGATCCCATTCTCATCGGCGGCAAGAACAAGAAGACGAAAGACGTCCAATTCTATAGGGAGGCTACTGACATTCAATTCGACGAGACTGGTAACCGCAAGAGAAAGTATCGGTATGGCGACGAAGACGAGTTTGAGCAGGAACAGGAAGAGCGGCGCCGCCGGGCCGAACTAGACAAGCTCTTCCAGAACTTTGCCAGCAAGATCGCCGACGCCGGTAAGAACGAAGGGTTCGAGCTCGACATGCCTCTGCGAGAACTCGGCTTCAATGGTGTGCCGTTCCGCAGTAACGTCTACATCCAGCCTACCACGGACTGTCTGATCCAGGTGACGGAGCCGCCGTTCATGGTGATTACGCTCGAAGACATCGAGGTTGCCCATCTGGAACGTGTACAGTTTGGACTCAAGAACTTCGATCTCGTCTTCGTGTTCAAGGACTTTACCAGGCCGCCGTTCCACGTCAACACGATTCCTGTGGAGTCGATCGAGGACGTCAAGGAATGGCTCGACTCCTCCGACATTGCCTTCACTGAAGGACCTCTCAACCTCAACTGGCCCACCATCATGAAGACGGTCACAGCCGACACGCATCAATTCTTTGTTGACGGCGGCTGGAAGTTCTTGGCTAATGACAGTGATGATGAGGACGCAGAGGAGGAGGAGGAGGAGTCAGCGTTCGAGATGGACGACAGCGACCTCGATGAAGTGTCGGAGTCGTCTGAGGAAGACTCCGACTTCGACAGCAACGCCTCTGCCGAGGCTAGCGAGGAGGACGACGACGAGGAGGAGGAAGGCGAAGACTGGGACGAGCTTGAGAAGAAGGCGAAGCGCAAAGACCGCGAAAGCGGGCACGACGAGGAAGAAAAGAGCCGTGGCAACAAGAAGCAGAAGCGCCGGTGAGACAAAGGCCAACAGGCTGTATCTGTATGACTTGGCACCCCGTTCATGAAGAAAGGGGTAATCAGGATGGGGGCAACGCCGTAGTCGGCGTGCTTCTGTGATGGGCCAGGGTCTACTGAGCAGCATACTGAGCAGCATGGTAGCTTGGGAGTTTGTGTTGCTACTGGGTTGAGGTTGAACTCCCCTACCTTGTGTGTACGATTTATAGGATCTGATGGCAGAGACAGTGGAGTCTCTGGGGGGATTGACCCGAGGCAGCATATGATTGATTGCAAGCCTTGAATTGAGCATCACGAATTGATTTGTGGTTGAGCAGTCTGGGATATGGACCTGGCATGGCTTGGGGCCCAAGGGCGTCTGTAGTTCTACATACTTGATGAATGAAGAAGAAAAAAACGATGTCTTGGTATTGAGAGAGAAGTTCTGTATTGTCCGGGGCACTGTCTCGTGCAAGTTCGATTTTCTTCTTTTCCTTTTTCTCAAACTCAATCATGATGTACAGGTTGGTGGTCGAGACAAGTGACTAATAAAATCAAGGAAACTGGAAAAGAAAACTGGGAAACTGGAGTTGACCCACTTCTACCCGTCATCCACTGATTTGATGCAAGGGGTCAGGGGCCGGGCCAGCCTAAAAAAGCCATGTCGTACTTACCAAAAAAGGCTACGTCACTCTACAAGACTCACACTTCTGCGCACACATCTGGTTGCTTGGTTCGCGACTAATCATTTGTCCGTCGCCCAGTCTAGTCTAGTTTCTTCATCGATAATCTTCCTTTGGAGTCTCGATCGTTTTATGACATCTGTGCCGTTGAGCCGTCTCCTTGGCCAATCTCCCGAAATCCTTGCGCCCTTGTCTGTCTTGGGCCTACAGAGTGAAGATGACGTAACTCACGTGTCTATGTCGTTGCGTGTCAAGAGACATTCTCTGCGTCTACCAACCAAGCCCCCTTGTCACCCCCAACAATGTGCTTGTTTTTTTACATAGCATAGTGATCGGGTGACGGCACACGGGGCAGTCGTTCGCAAGGGGGCTCATCCGTCTCGCTACGGCTTCATATAAGGTGACGGCTTTCCCACTTCGTCTTCTTCTCAGCCATTCCTCCCATCTCGTGTTGCAAGAGCAGGAACTTACTTATACTTGCGCCCATAATAACGACCAATTCTACTCACTCTCCTACCCATATATATCTACCTACCTGAAAATCCCCGAGACAAGATGGGCAAAACCGGCTTCTTTCACCACATCGGGAGTTTCCTGCTCTTGGTCGCGACCATCCTCTTGATCGTCACCTGCATCTCAGCCCCCGTTGTCCACAACCTGTCTCTCCTCAAGGTCAGGGTCAATGAGAACAACAACCAGAACGACGGAACTATCAACTTGGGCACCTTTGGTTACTGCGTGGACAACCTTGACTCGTAAGTACATATCCAAACATTCGTAATATTATCCATGATATTAACCCTACTTTCTTCATCATCAGATCCATCAATGGCTGCACCCGCTCTCACGTCGGCTACGACGCCGCCTCCCTTATCCAACAGGTACCAGGCAGCAACGTCGACCTGAGCGACGCCGCCGCCAACACGGCCAACGCGCTGACCAAGGTCATGGTCCTGCACCCCGTCGCCTGCGGCCTGTCCTTCATCGCCTTCCTGCTGGCCCTGGGCGCCGGCATCGTCGGCTCGTTCCTAGCATCTATGGTGTCCCTCCTGGCCTTCCTCGTCACGCTTGTTGTGCTCATCACCGACTTTGTCGGCCTCGCCCTGCTGCGCAACGCTGTCAACGATAGCAATGTCGCCAACGCCTACTACGGCGCTGCCGCCTGGACCCTACTTGCCAGCGCCGTCTGCAACCTGCTCGCCACCATCATCGTCTTCTTCACCTGCTGCAGCGCCCGCCTGCACAGCCGCCGCAACAAGCGCAATGCCGCCACCGTCAAGGCCGAGCGCTGGGATAGCCCGCCCCGTACTAGCAGCACCCGTGGTCGCTGGTTCTAAAGGCAACGTAAAAGCATGCACACGATACTTCTACTATGCATGTATGCACTTCCTCCTCCTCATCCCTCCTCATCAACGAAAATGGAAATTACGAGAGTTATGAAACCCACGTCTTACTGGCAAAGAAAAAGTAAAGAAGAAAAAACATTTGGAATTCCTAGCGACGAACAATACCCTTACGAACACGATATGACACACGGGAAGAGACGGCGAGAGAGAGCGAGAGAGACATGTCCAGACTGTATTTTGCAATGTTACTACGATACCCCGTACCTCTGGGCATGCGGCTCGTTTACCATCATATAATATTTTGAATAAATCTTAATAACCATGACCATATCTGCTTTGCATGCGCCTATGACTATGTGAAGATGACTATGTGAAGATGATATACATCCTGAACGGTTGCGAGACCTTCGTTGCGTTGTGACAATGTCAGTAGTATCAGGGTCTCGCTTCATAGCTGAGGCCATCCTAATCTAATCTTTTCTTAATTAAAAGACAGTATCCAGCTAAGCGTCGTAGACTCGGGGGCCGGGACAGGGCAGAAGTGTACCTCATCAGGTTTTGGACATAGTGCCATAGTCCAGCGCTTGGCGCCATCTCATTATCTGGTGACGTACCAGCGGCATATACAGGAGCCATAATTAGTGCATAATTATGATGACTTCTTGACCATGGCCGCACGTACTTCCCCAAACCGAGTCAACCAAACTTGACTGGAAACCAGGTTCCGGCGGCTGAATTGACTGGTCTGTACAGTTGGGCCTATTGGCACCGGGCACATGGAAGCAACCTCCTTGGGTGGGTTGGCGCCATCGCCTTGGTGATAGCAAACACCAGATAGGAGTGCCATAGAGTCCCATAGATGGCTTGCAACCCCATGATGCTGGCTCCGGCTCCATCTAGCCTTAGCATCTTGATAACATGGACATATGATACTTTGTTCCGGCCAAGCCAATGTCCCACCACGACTGTCCCTCCGCGGGAAGACGGAATCTCTTCCGCTCTAATGTGCGTAGCGAGAGATGGCCGCGATATTGGTTCACCCCTGGCCATTTCCTTGGCCGGTGGGCTCTCGCATCTCCTCGTGGCCGCGGAGGAGCCTTGGCTGCTGCTGGGACACGGCCACCAGGCTCTTCATGACGGCGGGGATCTTCTTGGCGATGGCCTTCTGGCGCAGGCGGCGCCGGATGAAGGAGGCGCCGTGGACGCCGCCGCCCAGCAGCTCCCAGGCGGCGCGGTCGTCGAAGCTGGCCGCCGTGCCGCGCCCGATGGCCATCTGCCGGCCCGTGTCCCAGTCCTTGAGGCTCGGGGCCAGGCGGCCCGCGGGGATGCTCCGGCGCAGCGCCGCCGACATGAACGTCTCCCGGGGCGCCGGGTCCGCGTCCTGGATGCTGCTGCCGTTGTTGACGTGGAGGGGCCACGGCCCGTGCAGGAGCCCGCGCCCCACGATGCGCTGGTGCTTGAAGTATTTATTCGCGGGGAAGACGTGGATGACGAACTCCTTCCTTTGCACCGCCAGGGCTTCTTCGTCGCCTGCTGCTCCGATTGCTGCGCCTGCTTCGAGGTTCTGTTGGTGCTGCTGTTGTGCGGGTGACGGCGTCGTCTTGTCCGCTTGCTTCTCAGCTGCCGCTGCCGCCGCCACCGCCGCCGCCGCCGCCTCCTCCTCCTTCGCCCTCTTCTTCTTCTCCTGCCTCTGCTGCCACCACGGAATCTTCTTGTTGGCGAGGTTCCCCTGGTCCTTGTCCTTCTTCTTGAGGACCTGCACGACGACGGGCTCGGCGACGGCGGTCGGGCGGTGGAAGTTGGCGGCGCCCCAGGCGGCGGTGGCCAGGGCTCGGGCGCCGGCCTCGGGGGGCGCCGAGACCATGACGCGGCGGAAGGGCGAGTCGTGGACGAGGCAGCTGGCGGTGGCGGCGGTGGCGGCGACGGCGATGAAGGAAGAATCGTCGGCCTCGAGCTTCCGGAACACCTCGATCTCGGGCCGCTGGCCCGTCATCTGCAGGCCCTTGAGGATGGCACGCCGCTCGGCCAGGCTCCGCGGCGCGGGAGTGCATTTTACCAGGACGGTCCGCGAGCTCAGCGATTGCGGCAGCGACTTGGCGAACGCCGAGGCCGACATGGTATAGTGTTATTAGTTGGTTGGTTGGTTACTTGGTTGGTTGGTTACTTGGTTGGTTGGTTGCTTGGTAAAACTTGTTCTTGTTCTTTTTTTGTGTTGAACAAACGAGCTTCAATCAGCTGCAGCTAATTTTAGCTCATCCTAGCTTAGCTCCATCCATTCCTGCTCTGATTGGTGGAGCGTCGACGGTACGAACCAATCCATCATCTTCCATCATCTTCAACCACCTTCAACCATCTTCAACCATGTGCTCATTGACTGCTTGCTTGGGTGATGCAATCTAGTAAGAAGCTTGCCGTCCCCGTGCAGCGACAGGTAGCTCTGACGCATTCGGTTGGTTGCTTCGTTAGGTACTTTACCTAGCAAGCAGCATTCTTCCTTTGTGGCATGTCTCACGAATCAACTGCAGGCAGACACTTTTCTGTCCTGACCATCTTCTTTCTCGGCTTCGTCGTTCATTTTGTCAGACAAGAAAGCAACCACTCCCGGGCGCGTCAAACACTACGTATTACAGATTCATCCGTGACATGTGTCCTCGCCTCTGCAGTGCACAGTGCAACCTCCCTTCGACACACTGAGAATTAGGCAGCTACCAACTTGTCCTTAGGTTGACCCGTAGGTGAGTTGTGCATGTAAAATAAGGCTGAGCTCGGAAATGAATATATAAGTATCCCTATAGATCCAGGCTTCACGGTAACGGATACCCTAGAGATTGCCGTCTGGTTGTTTCCATGTTTCCTCGATTCATACCCCATCTGCTGCGGCTGGCCGTATTATTCATTCCCATCTTCGTGGTTTGCAACACAATCACAATCCTGATGCTTCAGAGAGGCATGGGATCAAGGGGCCCCCCAGCAGCACCCCCCCGAGGCCCGATTGCCCGCCATGGGAGTTCCTCCTCCTGCTGATCGAACCCATGCTTTGGAGACATCTCGCGAGCCCGAGGCAACCCTGGCAGCACCGAGACAAACTCACCCAGTCACCACCGCTGAAGTGCATGTTGTCGATGATGGTCTGCGGCTTAAAACCCCGAAGAGGCCAGACGTTACGAAGAACCGCGGGGCTCTGTTGACCCAGAAAGTGGCCAATATCTCCACCACCCTTCGCAGCAATACCCTCCCCGAGACCCGGACACAGTCTGGTCATGATGGCTAGATATGTCCTATGTTTCTCTCATGAGTAGAGGTCATGGAAGAAGGGAGCTAAAAGTCAGCATTCACCAGGTGTATCTGGTATTGCGCCGGGGCGGAACTCAGATGGTAGCCATAAATACTGCAGGGGATGTATTGAGGTGGAGAGGGAGCTGGTTTGATGATATTTGAAAGGCCACGTCTTGGTAGATCGTCTACATCACTACAGCACAGGCTCATCAGTGGGATGTCGTCAAGAGACCTGTGGACATTACCAGGGTTGAGCTATGGGTCGTTTCCCAGGTTGAAGTTTTGGAAGCAATCTTTTCCACAACATGCAATTTTTCGAGACAAGTAGTAGACAGTGCGTGCCCTGCACAATGTGGAACTAGTGGATCAGAGAAGTTCGAACAGTCGACGGAGATATGCGCATCGAAACATGCCTCTCTGAGCTACCGATATGGATCTAAATCCTCCTCGCTTACGGAGTTGGTGATGACGAGTTACACATTTTCAAGGATGTAGCTTGGCGCGCTCAGGCCCTGCCAGGACTACAGCGGTCTTGACCTACCTATACAGGCTATACCACCCGAGCTCCTGGTCGCACCGGCCGAGCTTCGGCCGGAGAGTCAGGAACCCAGGGGGGTTTGTAATGTGCAATTACTGCCGCACTCGGACATTGAGAGATGAAGAAGTCGATCAACCTCGAGAAGTCTCCACACGAATAACGACAGTAGTGCAGAAGTGTACTCGTATAGCACGAGGATCTACACGGGAGTGTTCCGCTTAGGGTGCTCCAACACAGTGGGGGCAGTTCTACGTGTACTTATACTGGAGTCCTTCATATACAAATACCAGAATAGGCAAGCATCTCACCCGCCCAGGATATTAGACTTTTTGATGAAAAGTCTGGGCCGATCCCGACAGTACATACGACATACGAGATGTCTACAGCGCGCAGAGCAAGAAGGCAGAAGAAGGGTGTCACATTTGACTTGACATGAACACCCTCTCCCGCGGGGACGCCCCGGTCGGCCGGTCGGTCCACGCTTTGCCGATCACCGTTGTGGGATGCAACTGCAACTGCAACTGCAACTGCACGAAGAAAGCCGTAAAGTCCCGCGGGCGTGTATCAATGTAAACGTACAGAGTACTTGGTTGCGTCATGTGGCTCGAGTCGGGGAACCCGCACACACACGTACGACTACCTACCTCATATGAACTGAATCACAGAACTGATACATGCATGGTAGGGTTTGACTCAAAACGAAACGTAAGCTGTCGTGTGGGCGACAAAAACAACTGCCCTTGCACGTTTGACCACATGAAGATTGAAGCACTATACATATATTTTTTTCTCCAGCTGTATACTGAGTAGATATCGTGAATCGGAACACAGGTACTCGTAGCTATCTGCACCGCCAAAACACCGCGCGTTCTCTATACTAAGCACTTTACTTACTTATTAGGTGCAGTGGGTTGAAAGAGGGCCCCACCATCGTAATCGGATCTGTCGCTAATGAAAATCAAACCCCAGGTTTTTCAAAGCCCGACTATGTAGTTAGTTACCTAGGTACGTAGCACTGTGTCTTAAGACGAAGTTAACCGACTATGTAACTAATAAGCTAATAAGTGTGAGCAGTAATCAGTAAGTGGCTTGCTAGAAAAGGGAGACAGGGACCCCGTAGCCGGGCCAATAGTAATCAGACCTGTGCACCAAGTACAGGCCCTTAACCGCCTGAGCAGATACATACATCTTCAAAGCCAGGGGATATATCATAACATGGTCAGCTTATTGAGAGCACTGAGATGGTTTTCTTGCAAGTCCGTCTTGGCTCTGACAACATGAGCAAAACAGGAAGTAAGACAACTACCAGGCTCAAGATGACGTAGGTTGTTGGATTGTTTCTTTGTTAGGGGGAAAGCCTGGTCACAACTGCATTCATCTGGGCTTGGCGAGGCCGGAACTGGTTGCGGCGAGGGAGCATCGTCATGTCTCAATACCGTAGTGGGCTCTTTGGGCTCTTGGGATATAAAAGGAAACCGTCGGCGCGAATAAAGAGAAGCCCAGATGTCTCATATGAGGTATGTGGGATGAGTCCCCGGCAGCCGGCAGCCGGTGACCGGCCCACGTAGGATAGGAGCCTGTCCTTCTAAGCTTAGCAGCCGCCCACACTGACCGCATAACAAAGGACTTCCTGTACTGGGTTGGCATTGAAAGGACAGAGGGTCCGAGAGAGACAGAGACCCTGGTACCCGGGGAGTTGGGACAAAGGAGTGCGTATCTACTAGGTTAGCTTTACTAGGTTTACTAGCTGGCTTAGCTGCGTTGTCCACTAACCTAACGCAAATGCTTTTTACCTGGGTGAAAGAGGCAATAGGCCCGAACAACGGAATGGTGCGGAATTGGATCGCTCAGCCAAGAGTCAAGACACAATGTGTGCCTGGTGTCCTTGGACTTGCTGGTACATGCCTAGTCCCGACCACCGTACCGGGCGGATTGCAGCACCGGCTGAGTCTCCATCGAGGCGAACACGTAGGGTAGATGGGGGAGGGAAGGGGGGAGATCTCTCTGCCTGACTGACTAAGTTGCGAGACTACCGACGCAACTAAAAAGCGCACACCTCGTAGGCTTCAGTCAAATGAGAGAGGCCCGGGACGTGTTATGCGTAGAGTTGACTCAGCGCTGACTCGATGACCTTTTCCAGAGCTATGGGGGCAGGGGGGTCCATGGGCATGGGAGTGGGCGGCGTTTAACGCAAGAGAAGAAGAAGAAGATAAGGGGGAATGGAATGGGTGGATGTACAGTACGCGCTGTACACACCGCGCCGACCCGACAGAGTGGTGTGGGTCTCCATATAAGGTATAAGTAGTAGGTAAGTTCAGGTGGATCTGATGGCGGGCTTAAAGGGAGGATGGGAATAGGTGATTGGCTTGGATGCGCTTTGGACCAGTTCCGAAGTCCCAGGGAAGAGGAAACCCCGGAAAAACCAAAGAAAAACCGACTGATCAGGAGAAACCCTACTTGGTCTAGTACGAAAGGTGTCCTGAGGGGAGGTGTCCAATCCCAGCCGGGCGCCGGGGGCTGTGATGGGGTTCCAACACGCACGGGATATGGTTTTGGGTATCATTCATCATTTATAGGCTGTCATGCAAGTAGATTTACCGGAGCCTGTGCTACTTCTACCATGCACTGCTAAGCGAGGCCATGGCGCCGACGAAGGCGTGGTTGATTGATTGCCACAGCCACGCTAAAGCGTCGTGAGAACGTGTTTCTCATGAGATGGCTTTTGGCCGATATGGACATGGACGCAGCACACAAACTAGGTATTCGGGTGCATGCTGGAACCTTGGATGTAGCAAAAGCTGCGAACCTAAACGGGCACATACTTTAGAGAGAGCAAACCTCCAGCTGTGAACTATCAAGCCAGCCAACCTGAGGGGGTGATGGGCATCTATCCAACTATTGGTGGCGCCTGCAATGGTTTTTTTCTTCTTCTTCTATTTCTATAAGGGGGGGACGGAGAGGGGGGGGGACAACCAGCCCAAGCACACAGCCTTATGGAGAAAATTGAACCCAACTGGACCCAAGAACTTGGTTCACACTGGAACAGCCAACAAGCTTTTATTCGCCAGTCTAGTGATTCTTCAACATGTACACACATAAACCTCCAGAAGCTACCACGGCCCGGGTTTATGTAGTAGTACTCGTGCAATCTGCTCAGCTGTAAGCAACAACATCGACATGGACCGGCCAGGACAGGAACGAAGGCGCTGTGAATTGTGGACTTGTGGACTTGTGGGCCTGTGACCCTGCCTGTGGACGTGCTGGAAGTCCCAGTTCTGGTCCCAAGTTCTGGTCCCAGTGCTGTCTGTGTCGGTCGGTCGGTATATGCAGTGTCATGTACCTACTGTACCTAAAAACCACCTCCACCATGCTCATTCTCTGCATTAGCGCCACGCTCTTCCCAGAACGCTGGTTTAACTGCGGTTTTGTGCCACCTCATAATTCCCGGCGACCCCCCCCAATTCCTATCCCCATCCCAGACATTCGGGTGGGCTCGTTACATACAACCTTTCAACCTTTTCTCGGATGTTGTGCTGCTCCTGCTCCTGCTCCTGCTCCTGCTGCTGCTCTCTGCCAACTGTTGCGCCTCCAGAGACAACAGCCCGCCATGTTCGATGAAAACTTCACCTTCGACCAGAAGGGGGTTGCGGACACCAGCAGGCGCGATGTTGATGAACCGGAATCCGCCATGTCTCCAAAAGAAGTTTACGCAGAGCTACCGCCTCCGCCGCCCTCTTTAGAAGCTGCGACACAACAAAGCGCTGCCAGCCCTCCTACCGAATTCGACACCATCGACAGCCTCGCCCGTCAACTCGGACGACAGTCATTATTACAAGAAGATCCGCAGTTCCAATGCCTTCATTCCCCACAGCCATTTATTTACGAGCCCGGCCCGTTTTACGACCAGAGGATAGTCCCACGTTCTTCGAGTCCACCGCGATCACCCCAGTGTCTCCCACCGCGACCGGTGCCCCTTCAGCTGGACAATCGACCACCCAGCTGCCCACAGTCTTTGTCAGCAAACCCGACGATGGACATGAATCAAATCTATAATTCTTCGAGTCTGGAACAACTCGAACAATCGTCACTACAGCCGCCGCATTCGTCGGGGACACGCTCAACAGGCAATCAATCTATTAATACAAGGACGATTCGAGAAAACCTCATTGAAACCATGATCGCCAACAACTATCAATGCAACGTCCAGACCTCGGAGCCCGTAACTCCGGTATCCGCATCCTTACCATCGTTTTTCCCTGGGGGTCCTTGTTCTCCTCCTTCTTCTTCGACGACAAAACACGACGGCGACATATCAATGACGGATGGAAACCGTTCCATTCAGGTGGATCAAGATTGGGGGGACGACGAGCCCATGGTTCGCCTGCTGAGCTACCGCCGAGCCGGTGCCATGACCCGGGTGCAGAAACTGGGTCTCAGTTTCCGAAGTGCCCAGCATACGGCGCTGCAGTGCGCCAATCTTAAACCGAACAAGACGAGGATGAGGAGGAGGGACAGGAAACCCTCCAAAGCACAGCCGACACCCTCGGCGGTGGGGGCATCTTCAACGTAGTCCCCCTTTCCCCTATGGTAGTGGCCTATTTTTGTTGTGTTGATGTTGTGTGCGTGTGCGTGTGCGTGTGTGTCTGTCTGTTTTTTTTTTCCCGGCGTATTAGAACTTATATACCCATGGGCCGGAGTTTCGGTGTTGGTTTTAACCACAAGTCTTTGAGGTGCTGGTGTCTATTTTGAGGAACCAGCTTGGGTACGACAATACAGCACATGGATGCATTCGGAATGGAGTTTTTGGGCCGAGGCGGATCCGGATTTCTGCATGGGAGGAAATGATCTGGCTGAATAGGCTGGTTGTCTTGTTTTTAACGTGGTGTACCCAGTGAGTCGCCATGCATGACGGGTTCACGCGGTGTACGACTTCCTCGCCGCGATGTGAGCCATTTGCCAAAGTCGAGAAGGCCTGGGTCATCATCAGCTTATACATGCGAAGGGATCGGCATGGCCTCGAGCCGCTATATTTGGTACAGCAAAGCTATACTTAGGAGGCCAGGTTGATGATTACTGATCTTCCAAAGTTGGAGCGAACCGTTGTTCTACACTACAGTTCGGCGTGTCAAATAGACAATGAATAGAAGAGAGAAAAGCCGCTGTCCGTCACAACGATGCGTCAACATCCATTCAATCGGCATTGAAGAGTCTAGGGTCTAGGCTATACATGCATGTACCTCACTGATCAATGCATATTTGGGGATGCCATAGGTATTGTCTACTCCCTCTAGGTCTTACCTTGTCTCTCTTTGTCGTTCGTCATCTACGAGGCCTCGAGCATATATCCTTTGTTCCCTTGAATGCCTCGAAGACCCTATGATTCTACTTTCGGCTTCCCGAAAGGCGAGGCTCTGCCGGGGTCTTCTTCATGACTGACTGAGCACAGGGCTAAGTGTTTGCCCAGCTGATTGCCATCTTCGCTTCATCTACGAATAGAAAACTAGAGCATGGCTGACTTGCCCTTGATACTTCTTCACCTTACCTAGCCAAGGCAGGGTACTCACATGCCTTACCAGGCACAGCATGTTCTGGCTTAATGCTTCGTCTCGGGCTCAGGCAAATTAGGCGCGAATGGGTTATAATTGGGGGGGTAATATTACCCCGTATCATCTCGCGAGATCCTCACATTCCAGTCGGCCGGCCCTTTGTCCGAACGGCCTGCGTTCTCGTCACCCCTCACTCTTCAATCCAACTCCTACTCCTCGGGGGAGGGCGCAGTTGGGAATGGTCTTCTTTGAGCATCTTTCTTTGTTCCCATCCTAGGCGCTCGTCTCAAGATGACACTCCCTGGTGGCTATACTCGGCGGAACCCGATGGGGGTGCGTCGACGTGGTAGAAGGCAGCTCAGCTTTAAAAGGGCAGGAATGGAATCTTCAAAGTCCACGTCGCTTGCTCTCAACCTCGCATTCCTTCTGTACACATTACGCGGCGAATTTATTATGCCACAGCAGAGCAAGTCAGACAGCTAACCTCGATCAGCCTCGGCGTGGCTCTCTCTCTCTCACACTCGCACTCCCTTCTTCATACCTGCTGTTGCTGTGGCAGGACTTCACATGTTTTGTTTACTTACATATCAGGCTCAGGTACAAGTGCCGTCCCGGCCTGTGACTTTCTCATAACCGGCAACCGGCCAAACAGCCTCCTTATTACCACCGACCATCTACTGAACATATACGTGTCGAATCTTTTCAAAATGGCCTTCACCACGGCCCAGCTGCCCGTGGACAAAGAGCAGAGCTCGTTCTGGCAGAGCAATGAGGGGGGGTTGGGTGTGGCAAACGATCACTTCTTTGACCAGTTTGTCACCTTGGAGGCAGGCGAACCAACAAGCTTCAACTGCGAGTTTCTCGAGGATCCTCCCAGCCCTTCCCTCCTGCTTGATTCCCTCGATGATTGTTTGACAAACTCGAGTAATGACCAGGGCCCATACGCTGGTACATGTTCGGAAGAGGGCGCAGCCAAGGCAGTACGCCATAACTCGTCTGCTCAGTCAAACAACTCGGCGTCGGCAACGATCGGCTCGGGGGAACCCATGATAGGTGGCTCTATATCCGATTCTGAGCTCCTGCGCCTGGAGGGGATTTCCTTGCGCTCCTCCCCTGGGGCGTTTACTACAGCACCTTCGAGCCCCTCGTTGCTACCGACATCGTCGCTGAGCCCGAGGAAGCAAAATCGCATAGCCGAGTCAGTCTACGCCACCTATAGAAGAGTGGCCCATCGCCCCAAGCCACAAATAATGCACACAGAAACCGGTGTACTCGGTATGAATAGAGATGAAGCTGATCTCTTCCATGAGCTCCAGGATCCACGAAGCTCGGCAGCCCAACATCTAGAAGCTACTACGTTCGAACCCATTGATAGCAACGGACTGCCGCTGTCTCCTCCTTTGACGGGCAAAATACCCCCTCCGAGTTATCAGTCGAGAAGATCGGGTTTCGTTAGTGGCCCACTAGAAGACCCTTTCACTGACGCTCTCTTGGTCTCCCCGTCTCCGTTTCACCAGATAGATGGCCAGAATACTCCCTTACCTACTCCTGGCTTGAGTGACGACTTTTTCTGCTTGGACACATCCCATAACGTCGACTACCTGCAGACAAGCGCTCGCCTGCCCAAACAACGGAATACGAGCTCGGCAGAGTGGCCCATAGAAGCCTCTTTATCTGATAACTCTCAGCTCTGGTCTGCTGGGTCCTACGTCCCAGACAGCGGCACTATGCAGAGCGCGGAGTGGTGGGAGAACACTCCCAATGACGGAGTCTCCAGCCATACTCCCTCGCGAGGCAAGGGCCGAAATGCCTCGATGAATCTAGCCATGCACAGCCAGCAGTCGGAGCTCCCGTACGAGTACTCGTCAGATCTCTCGGGCTTGATGATCCACATGCCGCAGCCTCGCCATCCGCAGGCTGCCGTCCTCACAGCCCACATTCCCGACCAGGTCTCGACGCCGCACCACCAGCACCACCCATACCAGCATTATCACCACCGCAACACGGACCACCGCCGCCCCGTGCCCCGCGCCCCGTCCTCGGGCGCCCGCCATCGCCAGCACCTGCCCACGCACGGCTTCATGACCTCGCCGCGCAAACCCTCGGCGCTGCTGCACCACAGCCCCTCGCGGCCCCTCCTCGTCCACCGCGAGATGTCGACGTCGCCGACGCCCACGGGCGGCAGCCGCCACCGCTCCTCGTCCATGTCGGTGCGCAAACAGCGCTCGTGGTCCCGCCGCGAGCCGCGGACGCCCAACCCGCTGGCGGCGGCGGCGGCGCCGACGACACCCCTGTCGTGCAGCTTCGGCGGCGGCGGCGGCGGCGGCGTGGACTTCGTCAACTTCACCCCCAGCGACAAGAATGTCTTGATGACGGGCGTGGCCCCGAGCGGGTCGTCCAAGACCAAGGCCCGCCGCGAGAAGGAGGCCGTCGAGCGCCGGCGCAAGCTAAGCGAGGCCGCGGTCAAGGCGGTGCAGGCTGTGGGCGGGGACCTGGATAGGCTGCTGGCCGAGGGGTTCACGCTCTGAGGATCGAATAACATCAAAGGCCATGGTATTACTACTGTGTGGGTTTGTGCTGGCTATGCCGCCTTTTTTATTTTTACCTTTATCATTACGAGGGGCTGGGACGCAAGGGACCGACAATGTCCGTGCCGGGCTTGAGCCCCCTTCGTGACTCCTTGCGGAGTTTTGTATGCCCCGGGACTATGGGCCAAGGGATATATCGTCGCTGTGATCAGCTCTGCGGCCGTGGCCGGTTTTATCTGACACAATCCCCGGCGATCTTTGCTTTGTTTCGATATGTGCTGCAGCCGCCTTCTTCCTCTCCTCCCTTCTCCCTCGAAACAGGATATGCATGAGCATGGACACATGTGCTCAAGGGGTATCGGGCTTTTTATGTGGTTGTTTTTGAGCATTTACGTTCGGATTCCATCGAAGGAGTTTACGGGGGACAGCGGGAGCGTGCTATGTACTATAGGCGGGGGGTTTAATGTCTTGCATGCACAGTCGGTGTTGAGGTGATGATAGTTTGTGGGATTTCGAGTTCAGGGGGGTATAGGACTTCAGCTTGGCAAACCAGCCACCCCAAGTCTACCCAGCTTTACAACAATAATAATATGGGAAGCTTTGCTGCACTGTGTCCCCCTTGCTTTGCATTCTGGAGGAACGCGTCAAACACTTCTTTGCCTTGCTTTCGATGATGGGTATGGTAACGAAGGTCGGCCCTGATCTCACTGGTCGTCATAAAGGGAGACGTAGATTAAAGAAAGGCATCACCGCGTGACGACCCCTAATATGATTAACATTATGTTTTGTTTCTATGTAGTGCCACTGAAACTTGGCTGTTCCTCCCCTCCCCTCCCTCTCTCTGTGTGATTATGTGCCTCTGCCTCTTCAACGGAAGCCGATGAGGGTTGCCACGGAGGATCAGCTTTGCCCAATCTACATCAGACATTGCGGCCCCCCCTCTCCTAAGCGGCAATCTCAAAGGTACCTTCGAGCCTGAGATCCCTGCTGCTGGCTCCCACGTAGATCTTGTAGGAGCCGGGCTGGAGGCGCCACTGCTGCGCCACGACGTCCCAGACGCTCAGGTCCCGGCGCGTGAGCGCGAAGCTGACGGTGCGCGCCTCGCCGGGCGCCACGGGGACCTTCTGGAACCCGCGCAGCTGGCGCGCGGGCGTCTGCTGGAACGCGCCGTCGCCGATGCTGGGGATGCCGACGTACAGCTGCGCGACCTCGGCGGCGGCGGCGCCGCCCGTGTTGGACACGGTGCAGGTCACGTTGGCCACGACGTCCCAGAGGGCCGGGTGCCCGCCCTGGACGACGGGGACCGCCGGGTCCGGGAGCGGGCGCGTGTCGACGGCCCGGCCCCCTCCTGCGCGGGCGCCGCGGCGACCTCGAGGTCCTGGTACGCGAACGTCGTGTAGCTGAGGCCGTGGCCGAAGGCGAAGAGGGGCTCGACGCCGTCGCGGTCGAAGGCCCGGTAGTCGATGTACAGGCCCTCGGAGAAGTTCTGCTGGGGGAAGGCGTCGAACGTCACCGTCGCGTTGAGCAGGTGGCCGTAGTCCGACTCGCGCTTCGCGATGGTGAAGGGCAGCTTGCCGCTTGGGGCCATGTCGCCCCAGAGCACGTCCACGATGCTGTGCCCACTCTCCTGGCCGGGGAGGCCGGCGTAGAGGACTGCTGTCACGTTGGGGTGGTCGATCCAAGCGTCAACGGTGCGAATGCCTATCCTTCTGTTAACAAAACCAGCCCGCGGTGACTTCCTGATTGATAAGGGGGGGACTTGCCAGTTGAATGAATCACAACGATGGTATTGGAGCAGTTAGCCGCCGTGTTCTTGACGAGCTGGTCGCTGAACTCGTCGGTCAAACTCTTCCGGTCGAAGCTCTCGGACGCGTAGGCGTTTATAAAGACCAGGCAGGCGTCGGCGTTCACGTAAGGGGTCGGGTTGACCGACTCGAAGTCCCAGCGCAGGATTCCGCGGTCCCGCACGATGCGCTCCCGGATGGCCTCGAACGGCGAGACCACGTAGGCGGGCGCGCTGGAGCCGCTGCCGCCGCCGGTGATGAGCGTGCCCTTGAGCGTCTCCCATCCGAAGTTGACCTCGTACCCGCCGCCGTAGCGCGAGGGGTTCTGCCAGGGGCTCGCGGCGTGCTGGGCGTCGTACCCCAGGACGTACAGGAAGGTCGGCTTCTGCAGGGGCAGGGCGTTGTTGACGTTTTTGACGAGGACCGTCCCCGCCGCGCCGATCTGCCGGATCAGGGACGCGTGGTCGCCCTGCACGTCGATGGGCTCGTGCTTTTGTACGTTGCTGTAGACGCCGGGCGTGGGAAACGACCCGTTGTCTTGGTTCGTGTAGTACCACGCCGCGAGGATGCGGGTCGCCATGTCGGTGGCCCGCTCCGTGCTGACGGAACCGTTGTTCACGGCGTTGGTGAGGTTCTGGCCTGTCGGGGGAAAGGGATCTGTCAGTCTATTCGTTCTTTGTCTCTGCAAAACCACAAAGTGTTTCAAGGGATGGAGGAGGGCGGAAACCCACCCCAGTATCCGCCGTCGGGCATCACGATATCCAAGCCAGCATTGGCCGATGCAACTCCCGAGTGCTGCGCTCCCCAGTCACTAAGCACGAAGCCTTCAAAGCCGAGTTCCGTCTTCAAAATACCGTTCAGGAGCTTGGAGTTTTGACATCCGTAGCTGTTGTTGACGCGCTGGTACGAGCACATGACGCTCACGGCGCCCTCCTTCAAGCCGTCCATGAAGGGGAAGACGTAGAGCTCGTGCAGGGTCCTGTCGTCCACGTTGGAGCTCATGGACTCGCCGAGTTGGTTGGGCAGGCGGCGCCACTCCTGCTCGTTCAGGAGCCAGTGCTTGGGGACGGACATGACGCCGGCGTCCTGCATGCCGCGGACGACGTTGCCCATGCCTGCCCCCGCCAGGTAGGGGTCGTTGGACAGGCCCTCCCAGTTGCGGCCACCCCGGACGACGCGGCCGAGAGGCCCCGCGACGGGACCCAGCGCCACATTGATGCCCTTGCCCCGGTACTCGTCACCCAGCGCCTTGCCGTACTGATACATGAGATCCCGGTCCCAGGTCGCGGCGACATGGATGCCGGC
This sequence comes from Apiospora pterosperma, assembly GCA_019976485.1. Lineage (NCBI taxonomy): Eukaryota > Fungi > Ascomycota > Sordariomycetes > Amphisphaeriales > Apiosporaceae > Apiospora > Apiospora pterosperma. The sequence continues at coordinate 1,762,666 of JAFBMP010000009.1, forward strand.
CGGGAAGGCGGACACGAACTCGTTGCCGCGGATGCCGTCCGGGGCATCTGAGAAGCACAGGGCGGGTATGCCCAGGCGGGCGATGGAGCCGGTGTTTCCGACGCATTGACCGGTAAAGCCGCGGGTGAGGTTGAGCTTCTCCTCGAGCGTCGCCTGGGCGACTATGGCCTGGGCGCGGGCATACGCATTGGTCCACCGGGCACTGCTGCTGCCAGAACCCTTGGCTGGAGCTGCTTGTCAGCACGAGTCGATCTGGACTGGACCCGGACTGAAGACTTACGAGATGGGTAGACCGGAGGAGACAGGCCATACAATGGGACTTCGGACTCATTGGTATAACCTTGGCCCAACACGAAAGTGCTCTGCCCGAGGAGGGCGCAGAGAGCAGCGGTAAGCGACTTCATGTTTCAAGGCTCAGGCTGCGGAAGGAACGCGGTGAGGAGGAAGCTATGAAGGAATCACGACATCGAGCGTCGTCTCACGCTTGTATTTATATTCTTCTGCCTCGGGTCACTCGCATACCCCATACTTGGATAACAAGGCCCCCAGACTACTGACTCGTGCATTGGAATCGGTCCATTGTTGGTTGCTCGCATGCCTTGGCCTGATGGAACATGCCACTCGCTGTCGGGGTGAAGCCCGACCACGATGGTCCACGGTGAGGGGGGCCGGTATCGAGGCAGGCGGATGGGGAATAGATAATGACGGAATGGACCTCGTGTGGAGTAACCCATGGGGACATTGGGGGGGAGCGGGGATTTGTCCTGTGGTGTGAGTTGGGGTATGATGGATATCAAGGGCTTGGCGATGTGGAAACGATACTGTTTAGCCAGCAGTTCCCAACCACGTAGTTCGGACAACAGGGATGCAGCCTCAACAGGTAAGATTATATGAGGCAAATGACGACTGACTGCGAAGGTGCTGGTTCTAGCTAGATCTCTATGACGATCCTGCCCATGCCGCGGCTCACACAGCTCAGCATCGAGTCTTTCTTCTCGTCCTCTGTCAGAGCCGTTCCGCGATGTTCGACGTTCCCACGTTTCAGGCTGACCTTGCAGGTACCACAGTTGCCAACCTCGCAGCTGGACGGTATCTCGTCCAAGTTCTGCTTGAGGACCTCCAGTAGGGTCTCTTCCTCGCCCACCTGCAGCTTTCGCCCCCCACGATTGGCTACTTCTACCTCGAATGGGTCCCCCGTGGTGTCTGCAGCGAAAGCCTCAAAGTGGATGTCTGCCTCGGTGAGGCCTACCTCCTTGCTCATTCGCAGGGCCTCGTCCATGATGCGCCTTGGACCACAGACATATACGTGGGAATTCCACCCCAGATTCTTCATGATGGCGGGGATATCCATCCGCTGGCCCTTCGACGCATCGTACAGCTTGACCGAGCCTCCTAGCAAATCGAGCGTCTCGCGGAAGGCTATGTCGGACTCGGAGCGCACGGCATAGTGTAGAACAGTTTGCCAATGGATCTGCCGATAGAGGTCTAACATGGACAAGAAGGCCGTGATGCCGATACCACCGGCTATAAAAACGTGCTGGCTTGCTGCCCCGGCTGGTCGCACGTCCGAAGTGATCCTGCCAACCTGGATGATATCCCCTTCCTTAGTGCTGTGCATGAACTTGGACCCGCCTCGCGATGCTTCTTCTAGCGCAATGCCCAGCTCGAAGCGATTCGCCCTTCCGGAGACGATGGAGTAGGTCCGTATCAAGCCGTTTGATAGCTTTAGACGAGCGTGTGCGCCGTGTTCCATTTCTCCAACCTCGAGGGTTTCCCCAACGACCTCCAGCGTGAAGGAGGCAATTCTATCCGTCTGTCGCTTCTTCTCCACGATCTTGTAATCCTTCCATCTCTCCGACTTGCCCTGGTCTTCTCCTCCGGCAGCTGCCTTCTTCTCTCTTGATTTCTGCTTCGCCACCCGATTCTGGAAACTGCCACGGCTCTCCTTGCCCATATCCTCGATACGTGCCAGTTCTTCATTCATGGCATCATCGTCCTGTTTCCGATGCAGGTATTCCTGCACCCGCTCGATGGTCCATTTCGGCCACCTACGCTCTACCAGACGGATCTCGTCCCCTGCGGCCACCGTACCCTCTTTGAGCACCCTATAGTACCACCCAGTGCGCGAGGTGGTGTAGACCTTTGGAGCGAAGTTTTTCAACTGAAATCTGTGGTTGAGCTTGAAGCTGAGTGTACATTGTCAAGGTCAGCTGCTGCGTGCGTATCCCCCTTTTGCATGACTTCAACTGTTCAAGGCGGGCAGGGCTGAGCGCCCAAGCATGACTCACCATGGCTGGCGTGGTAGGCTGACCTGCAAGAGAGGGCCGACGTCTGGCTGCCCAACTTGGATAATGTCTCCTACACAAACGTTACGTTCGTTCATGTACCTTGTGACAAAATTCTCGCCAAAGCCTCCAGGCTTGAAACGTGATGCAGCCTCGGGATACTCAGTTTGCCAGTTGGGGTAGTGAGAGCTACAATCTAGTGGCCCCGTTAGTGTTACTCGAACAAGGGGGAGGGGAACTGGACGAAGAGCGGCGGGGCTTGTGCCTACAACCCAAGATTGCCTTGTCCGGGCCACCATGGAATACCAGATCGTGCTCGTCACCATCAAGCCCCAGTAGTGACACAGGAATGCGACCCTCGCGAATGGTCTTGTCGATCCCGGACTGCACCGACAGCCCTGGCATCGTCTTCATCTTGCTGGACCTGACTTCAAGGATGACATCCTTCTCGAAAGGGGCGTAGAGGTCGATATCTGCTGCGGGAGCCATGGCTATTGTAACGGCCACTCGATGGTGAGAAGCAATGGACGAGGAGGAAAGCTAGTCGTATGGAATCGGAGGAGCATTCACATACTAACCTAATTATTAACACTTTGGCCCAAGTTATTATGATTGGCTGGTACCCCAATAGTGGTGGGCTCGTTCTGTATATTCCTCTACACCCACCTGGCTTACGGGATATCACATAGATAATAGCAAGTAGCTTGAACCACCAGAAGGTTGCCCGAGTCCTATAGCTACTTGGTACTTACTTACCAATCGAATCCGCAGAGGACCAGCAATTGTAGCGGTATAGAATTCTCTCCTTTCTTCTTCTTGTTTTATTTTATTTTATTTTTAGTCCTTCAATGAGTTGGTACATCACAGTTTGGCGATTATTTGGTCTTACTTGGTCTTACTTGGTCTTACTTGGTCTTACTACCTTAGGTACTTGAGTAACTTAAGTACAGGGTAAGAAGTACTTGAGCAATACGAACTGGGCGGGGCTGTGCCAGCATGGATTGTGGCTTAACTCGCAATCCATAGCCATGGGTTCATCGCCTTTCTAGGTTACTGTTAATTAACCTTGACGACAACTCTCCCATTTCGGATTACGCGGACGGTCGCCTTTTCGCTTCAATCCATCACATCGACCTACCGACTATTGAGCACCGAGATCGTTGATATCTACTGGTCATGTCAGAATCACCGCCCGGCGCCGGGCGTGCTGACTCGGTCTCCTCACAGCAGCAACATGATGGAGACAAGCCGAACGAGAAGAAGAAGAGCCGGAGGCCTGCCAGTGAGTGACAACCAGACTTACGCAATGGTCGCCATGGTTTCTGATGAGGGGCTTTTGAACAGACACGGCCTTCCGACAGCAGCGTTTGAAGGCATGGCAGTAAGTCACCCGCGCCCTCCACCTACAGACGCCGACAACAGAAAGTTGACGAGAGAACCTGTACAGGCCGATCCTTACACCCAAAACCGTTCTGCCCCTTTTCTTCGCCATCGGCATCATTTTCGCGCCGATTGGTGGGCTGTTACTGTATGCCAGTAGTCTAGTCAAAGAACTGCGACTCGACTACACGCACTGCTTCGACGAAGCTCCCAATAGCACCGATTTCCAGCCCATGAACAGCGACTATGTGACGGCTTCGTTCAAGAGTTCCAATGCATCCGTCAATGCCATGTGGCGTCGCGAGACCGCCGAGCATTTCTATCCGGCAGCCCAGAATACGCTCCAGAACCAAACCCGATGCGTCCTGCAATTTGACATCCCCGAAGACATGGAACCGCCTGTCCTGTTCTATTACCGGCTGACCAACTTCTATCAAAACCACCGTCGATACGTCAGTTCCTTCTTTGACAAGCAGCTCAAGGGCGAAGCCGTCACCAAAGCCGATGTTCGGGACTCGGCCTGTAAACCTCTGGCTGAAGATGGGAATGGGAAGGTCTACTATCCCTGTGGCCTGATCGCCAATTCCATGTTCAACGACTCTTTCGCCAACCCAGTAAAGCTCACCACCGGCAACAGCAATTCCAACGAGACCTACTACATGTCTCAGACCGGCATCGCTTGGTCTTCCGACAAGGACTTGTACAAGAAATATCCCTCTGACCTGGATTTCGAGAATTTCATCCCGCCGCCTAATTGGCAACCGCAGTACCCTGATGCGCGTTACAGCAGTGCCCACCCGCCTCCAGATCTGGAGAATGATGAGCATTTCATGGTTTGGATGCGGACCGCCGGCTTGCCGACGTTCAGCAAACTATACATGCGCAGTGATAATGCCACAATGGGTAGAGGGACATACTCGCTCAGCATCATTTCGAGTAAGCTGGTATCCTACTATCCACGGAAACGGCCTTGCTAACCCAACCTCCAGATTTCCGCACTGATGTCTTCCAAGGCAGGAAGGCCATCGTCATCACCACCCGCACAGTAATCGGCGGCAAGAACAACTTCCTGGGAATTGCATACGTCGTCGTCGGAGGCATTTGCATTGTCCTGGGTGTAGTGTTCACCGTGACACATTTGATCAAGCCCAGGTACGTCTCACCGCGCGCGCATTGCTATCTCCAAATTGGTCCAGACTGACGCTTTGGCAGGAAATTGGGTGACCACACTTATCTGTCCTGGAATAATGCCCCGGGTGGTGCCAAATCAACAAACATGGGTGGCCCAGCGGTTGGTATGTCGACAGGTCGCGATCTGGCGTAGAACGCCAGCACCGCGCCGCCCTTGAGAAAGGAGGCGCGATCCCTTGTGCGGGTAACCGAGGCTTCCCCCGGTTCTCCCGAGCCTGAAGTCGGTGTCGCGAGTGGTTCATCTAACCGCTCGCCCCCGGGCAACAAAACCCCAGGCCGTGCCGCCAAACCACGACTCGGCGGACAGATGGATAGTACCACCAATCTGAACGCGAGTTTATCGGAGCAGAGTATGACGGGATCATCTGTCTACGGAGGGACCAGCTCCTTTCAAGAGGGCCGACTTTCAAGTCCCCACGACATATTGAGGCACAGGTAACAAACAGTGTGCCCTTGGGCTATTTCCATCGGTAGAAGATACGGGATGGATTGAAACATGATTCTTTTAATGATTGTACGAGTACCCTGCATATGCGCATTGCACCTCCTCTGTTTTGATGCATGCGATGGGCCAAAACGGGGCCATTTTGATACTTGATCTTCTCGGTCTTCTTGATCTTCTTCTCTTCGTCTTTTCCCTCTCTGCTTGCCTGCGTTATCGGGATCGAAGTCTGGCTGGGAGAAATCATCATGTGGGATCACGTTTCTGGTGCTCAATGCCAGCGACCCTGACGCTTCGTCTCGCACCAGAAGTATGCAAATGTGCTTGCGTGTGTTCATCGACGGATGGGTCTGTGGAGGAAGAGCGGATAGGGGCCGGACCCTTGGTTTTGTCGTCTCGCGTGTCCTATAGTATCGGCGTTACTGGTATCGTTTCTGTTTGCTTTAATAGACATGATTTATTTTATGATTGTTGCATGTACCTTTTCCCGATGTCATTCTTGTTCTCGTCGAGCACTTCTGGGTTCGCTTTCCTGATCGGCTGGCCAGGGGCTGCGTGTACGTGTTAGGTGGACCAACTCGGGCGTGCTATCTACTTATATATACATAGTATAAGTCATATACTTAGTTATATATGGTTCCAGTAGAGTAGGCCTCACCAATATCTATCCGCGTGATCTGGATTTTCGGGGTTGTATCGGATCCCTCGGATGACTGACCATTGACGGGATAGCTGGTGGTAGATGGTAATAACTGCAGTGCTCCCAAGACATGCGAGAGCATCCGGAGCAGTCGAGACAAGGCCCTACTACTTTAGGCCGAGCAGGCGCGCGAAGCCACCGAGTGTTTCTAGACTGGGTAAATATAGCAATTCAGAGAGAGATGAAGACTGGCAGTGCAGTATCGGAGGGCAATCAAGATATATTGCAAGAGCAATCAAGCCGCACACTATGCAGACGCCGGCCACCCTTGACGTAACTTCGTTATTTTCTCCTTTCTCTCGCTTCCCTGAATGGCGTGTTTGCCTTGGTTTAAAATACATGCCTCCCTAGATCGCAAACTCCTGCAGTCCGCGTTTCCGGGAAATCGACTCGAGCGTCTCTCCCGTCAGCCAACCAAGACGTAATGTACAAAATCCGTCTGCAGATTTCATCGCGGGACTTCCCTCAGCCACGTTACAAAAACATGGCAGGGGTCCATGTCATCATCCCCCTATGATATCTCTAACGATAAAAACGAGAGACTACGACTCCGCTGCGACAGACAGCGCCTCTTCGGTCTTGGCCTTCTTCACCTCCTCCGCACCTTCGGCTGGCTCTTCGGCCTTGCGCTTGCCATTGGCTCCCGCGGCCTCGGGTTCGGGTTTCTTCTCCTTCTTGCGGACCAGGCCGGATAGGTCCGTGGCATTCTTCTTGGCCTCCTGGATTCGGGCCTCTGTCTCAGCCTTGGACTCGCCCAGGGCAGCGCCGAGGAGGCCCGTCATGGGGTTTTCAGCACCCAGTGCGCCCTCTACGTCCACGGGGTTCTTCAGATCCACCAACTACATAATTTTCATGGTTAGCCTCTTCAAATAGGCGCGACGAGGAGGAAGCGGGGGAGTAGAGGACTCACCCGTTGCTCCATGTCCGCGATGATGTCCTTGACCTCCAGGATACGTTTGCGGGAGGCCTCGTTCTCTTCAGGAGCGTGGATCGTCGCCAGATCAACTTCCTCATTCTGAAGCTTCATCCGCGTGCTGGCAATTGCCTTTTCTAGCTCGGAAATAGCCTCGTTGCGCATCCCTTCGTCCAGTGCCTTGGGGCCTTGGCCGTCCTCGTCCTGCTCGTCTGTCGTGATGGAGGCGAACTCGAGGGCAAGAGAGAGCTTGAAATGGGCTTCGGCGATAACTTCCGACTCTTCCGGGTAGAGTCCTAACTTGTACTTCAAGGACGCGCGGGTGTCATTCACTGCTAGAGGGAACCTGCGACTAGTTAGTATTTCCGACGGTCATTCTTCCAAGACGACTTACTTCTCATTCTCCAAGGAGATTTCGGCTAGCAAGTCATGGGTATCGGCGAGGCGCTCCTGGACATGTCTCAAGGTAGGTGAGTTATCATCGGCCTTCTCCTTCCCTTTCGAATCGGATGCGTCTGCACCACCTTGTTCAAGTTGCTTCTCGAACATAACTCGAGCCAGGTCCAGGACCTCGAAGGCTACAGCAAGGTCATCTTCTTCTTCGTCCTCCCCCTCACCTTCGCCCTCGTCTTCGGCAGCCTCTTCCTCGTCGGATCCCTCGAAATTCTCGTCGCCTGTGAACTGGAAGAGCGGCTTCTTCGCTTCGGGCACTGCATCGCCGGCGCCGCCCTCGATTCCGCTGCCAGGCGCATTCTTCGCGACGATGGCCACGCCCTCCTCGGCCACCTTCTCCGTCTCGGTCTTCTGCTCTTCCTCTTTGATGTCGGCCAAGGGCGCGGCGCTCGCCCCAGCAGCCGTGGCCTTGCTCTTCGCAGCTCCATTCGCAGCCTTGGGCTTCTTCTTCTCACTGCCAGCCTTGCCGCCTAGCACGTCGCTCTTGCTCTGGCCGACCTTGAACAAGCAACGGCCATACAAGTACAAGATGTCGGCGTTTTCGGGGCTCATCTCGCCGTTGAATTCAGCCTGCATCTCGGCGGCCTGCGCGAAAACCTCGGAAGCTTCGTCATATTTCTTTTGCACGTACAGGGAGCCGGCTTTGGCAGTGAGATCAGCCAGCGACACCTTGATGGACTTCTCGCGCTCCTCGGCGTCCATGGGCGGAAGGGATTGGGGAGTTCCAACGGCGGACACGACAGCCGAGGGGACGGCAGAGAGCGTCGGGGTCTCGGTCGGGGTAGGCTCGGCCATGGTAGATATGTGTAAGTATGTATGGGTGATGAATGCGATGGGCCGTGATTGGCTATGTCCAGGAGAATGGATCAAAAATGGGGATTGACAACTCGCTGTGGATGGGGACAAGTGTCAAAAGGCCAATGATACTAGACGGTCAAACCAACCAGTGGGTTGGTTGCTCTCGGTTGTTCAATGAGGATGCGACAACAATCTCGTGGGTGGATGGAATGGGGATGGAAGTCGCGCGTCACATAGCTCACCAGATTCAGTAAGTAGGCAGAGACCGCGTCAAGCTGTCGTGACTGGTGTCTGACGACAGGGGAGCTTGAGCCATCTGTTTAATTGACATACCGTGTCACTATCTGACAGGCACCGTATGGATAGACTGTGTCTTCTTGGCGCTGCTGCGGGAGCATCTACATGTGTACCGAGTACAAGCACCAGCAACTTCACACCTCGGGGCATTCCAGTCATTGTAGACAACATCCATTCATCCTTGCTTCGAGTCCAACCGCCTGCTTGTCTGTGGAAGAATGATTGCCTTTTGTAGAGGTCCAACAGAAGAAGAGAAGCGTGACGTAAACAAATCAGCCTTGGGGGAGTCCCACTGCACTCCCACCTGCAATGAAACGACGCAAGAAATGGACCGGCGCCTTGGAGCGTCCGAAGCCCGTTCATGAAGCTTTTCTTTCTTGCCCATTGCCGGCTCCCGGTGTCCGTTTGGTCAGGATAGACCCCTATTGTGTTTTGAGAAGGCCGGCCTGATTCATTCAGAGAAATAGGAGTTGATCTATGATATCTTTCTGTACCCGAGGACGGTGGTCGCAAACCTTATCTTCTTCTAGTTACGCGTCAGCTCCGGTGCTCTGGTGCTTTGGTGCTCTGGCAACCAACCCTCTAACCTAACGCACGATCTGAGGTGCCGGCAGTGCTGTCTCGCGCACCTGCTTCGTCAAATGCTTCTGGATTTGTGATATGATACAGGATACAATACGTGGGCGATTCGGCATGGCTCGAGCTTGACTGGCCGAGAACCAGCCCAGCCTTTTCATTTGCCCGGCTTCTGACCGTCCGTGGCTTTTGTTAGTTCTAGAAGAAAAAAAGTCATTTTCAGCTGTACGAGTACGTAGGGTAGGGGTAGGGGCAGGGGTCCTTCAGATGAAGGTTTCCGAGCTCATGGTTGGAAGCTTGTACGATTGACAGCGTACATGTGTATGTTAGTATGCAACATGGCTACCGAGTATAAGGTCAGGAACAGGGAGTAGGGAGTGTCCCGTATCGTATAATTAACCTGTCAAATGATATTTGTACATGGCATTTCGGACACCTGGGGCAATGGAACGTGGGACTGGAGGCCCCTCACTCGTATGGGATGGATGGCCTTCAGGGATTCTTAGTGTTCCTCCGCCCGAACCCTTCCTTGTCCACGGTCGGTCGGTCGACTGCTTCATCCAATAAGCACCATGGCCAATGCCACCCACTCACGGCTGTTGGTTTGCTTATACTCGGGCGGGCAGAGGGGCTTATGTGATAGACGTTTCATCTTCAGCAATGTGCCCAATCAAAGAAAGCATGGCTGGAGGGGAAATGGCAAGTTCGTCGGGTGCAGTGGTGCGATGGACGGATGAATTGGTCTTTCTCGTTCTACTACTACTACTACTACTACTACTACTACTCCGTACATACCTACTTAAGTACTCATCAATCTTTTCTTTGATCGCAAGCCTGCAGCTGTAGTAGAGTAGTACTATGTAAGCTTGGGCCTTTGCTGACCCACCAGCTCGGCTCAGCTGTGAGGAAGGAGGGAGGGACAGTGGAGGGAGTGCTGAGTGCTGAGTGAGAGTGAGAGTGAGAGTGAGAGGTTCATCGAATCCAACTACCACTAGCTTGCGTCATCAGCTGGATGCACGCAGTACGAGTGACTAGTGGGAAAAACCTGATCGGTTGCACTGACATGCCATGTAACTCGACACTCGATCTACTGATCTGCATACATCTCTCTAGCAGAAGTATTACGTTGTACAATCAAAGGCTACTTTATAATCCCATCTTCAAGCAGCATGATGGCCACTGCCCACATGTGAATACCCGACCGACCTGTCCTGTCTATCACTATGAACGCTTTTCTTCTCCTTCTCTTCTTTCTTTTTCCCTACGAGTACTGCTGGTACATGCAGTCTTACCTCGCGCCAAAGACTGCGCCGTCTCAACCTAGGGGGACGTAGCGAGCGAGCGGGACGCGCAACAGTACAAGCAATGTGCCTGGTTTTAGGTCCAACGTCGGGTCCTAAAAAAGAATGTCGTGTTCTCGTCAGCGCCATGGACAGTTAACTTCGTATGCGTCCTGCGGGAAGGAAGAGAGAATAGAACAAGACTTAGATAGTAGCAGTATTAGTAGTACCCTTGCCATGACATCTGAAATCAACACGAGGAAAAGCAGCTGCTTGACAGGGGGAGGCCGTGGCCGTGGCCGGGGCCAGCCAGGGTCAGGGCCAGGGGTCAGGGTGTCTGTCTGTCTGTCTTCCTGTCTTCCTGTCTTCCCTTCCATGTCCGTACATACATACATCAAGTAACCTAGTTTGTTAGTTGTAGGGAAGTACCTAGTGTACATCATTGATGCCCTGCCGGCAGCTCCCCGTTACCAATTTATTACTTGTACTCACTCCCATACCGGCGATTGGACTATTGTCGTACAAACACCAGGGACGGACACTCGTCACTCACTCACTTCATTCTTCAGCAAACCTCTTCCTCTTCGAGCCGCCCCTTCCTCCGCTTTTCTACTTCTCTTTATTTTCTTGGCCGTGTTTGGTTGTTCCCTGTTCTGTATTGTAGACCTCGACGACTTCTTGACCTTTCCTTCCTACCTACCCTTACATGTCGCATTCGATTTCTTAGGGGCCGTGAATCCGGTGCTCGGGTTTCTTCCTTGCCGCCCACCATGATCATATCGGCTTATTCCCGTCGACTCCGGCTCTTTGGAGGCTTTACTGTCATTGCCCTTCTCGCCACCTACATTCACCTACGGCCACAATGGAAAGAGCGCTCATATGAATATGCTCGTACTTTCTACGACTCGGCCTCTACGCTTCTCAATGGCCCCGTCTACAACAACACCCTGTACCAACCCGGCAACGAGGGCATGGTCTCGCAGTACCACAACTTCAGTAGTCCATGCGCCAGTTTCCCCGACAGCGAGGGCATCCTCCTGGTTATGAAGACGGGCGCCACCGAGGCCTTCGACAGGATACCCACCCAGCTGCTCACCACTATGCAATGCCTGCCTGACTTCCTGCTCTTTTCCGACATGGTACGCAACGCACCCAGCCAGCCCAGTCCAGCCCAGCCCACCAATGAGGCAAGCTAAGTAACTAACAATGTGCAGGAGCAACAGATAGGCAGACACCACATCTACGATGTCCTCGCCGACGTCGAGGAGACGGCCAAGGCACACAACGAAGATTTCGACCTCTATCGCGAACAGAAGGAATGCCCCGTGTCGCAGAAGTCGTGCGTCGATGCTAAGAGAGACAGCCACAAAGCCTGGAACCTCGACAAGTACAAGTTCATTCCCATGATGGAGAAAACGTGGCGGATGCGCCCGGGACGGGAGTGGTACGTCTTTGCAGAGGCCGACACGTACATTTTCTGGGCCAACATGGTGCATTGGCTCCGCACGCAGAGCCACTTCAGCCCCAAGGAAAAGCTCTACCTGGGAAGTCGGAGCTTCATAGGAGGCACTCCTTTTGCCCATGGCGGATCTGGCTACGTCATGAGCGGGGCCCTGCTGCGGCATCTGATCGAGTACCACCCAGGTATGGTCAAGCAGTACAACGCGAAGGGGGCGCGTGAGTGCTGTGGCGACCTGATGCTGGCCCAGGCACTTGAAGAATACGAAAATGTCAAGATCCGCCAGGCATGGCCCATGTTCAACGGCGAGAAGCCTAGCACGCTACCCTTTGGCCCAGGCCACTGGTGTGAACCCATCTTGACCATGCACCACATGAACGCGGAGGAAATCAGCAGCGTATGGCAGTTTGAGCAGACACGCAAGACCGAAGTAAGTTGAAATGACACATTCCCTGATGCTTTGCGGTTGGTTATTAGCTGGCGCCGACAGGGCCGTTGGAACTTTGATATTTAGCTCAATCCCGCCTCTCGGGAAACTGCCCATGAGCTTGTTTCCAAGCAGCATGCTTCGGACCATTGGAAAGCTGGCTAACGTAGTCCCTCGTCGCAGCGCACTCTCCTAATCAAGGACCTCTTTGATGCCCTCATTTCTCCAAAGATGCAGGATACGCGCCAGGATTGGGATAACCTCTCGGACGACGTATGCTACATTAACCCTGACCCCGAGGTACAAGCACGCGCCGAGGGGCACTTGCGGGAGCGCCAGAAGAAACTCGAGGACATGACGGCGGTCGAGAAAGAGGCTTGGAGATCGCCTGAACACTGCGCCAAAGTTTGTCAAGAGGAGGATGTGCCTGAGGAGTGGGAACTTGACACCAAGGCTCAGAGGGTGATACCACGTGACCCGTCCCACGAGGAACAGGATTCAGCAAATGCCAGCGACACCGAGAAAGCGGAAGATACTGGCCCCAGTGATGCTGCCGCTCGAGAGGCCTGGCACAAGACCATGGCGGAGAAGAAGAGAAACCGTACTTGCTTTCAGTATCGATGGCACGACGAGCAGTGTTGCACAGCACGCAGCTTCAAGCTCGGAGCACCGAAGGCGGCGCCCGAGGAGGGCCAACGCAAACAGAGATGGGCAAGCGGTTGGGATCTGAAGGGCATCAACGACTGGATCGAAGCCACTGGCGAGTGTACCAAGGTCAATTGGAAGAAGCCCGAATCTTAAAAGAGATTTGGTCCAATTATGACGTCGTGGAACAACAACGCATCACAACATCACCAGCTGGAAACCCTTGATGAAAAATAAGGATGGGGCGAAAGGGGGGGCCGCATCACAGGAGCACTCGTCATTCATTGCTCCGTCGCCAAAAACTTAGAGAGATGCACAAATACCATAAGGCGGCGTTTTGGGGCGTTTTAACTGCCAGGCTAGGCATATACATTAGAGCGGGAAACATGTTTTGCGGGACACATCTGCGGTGCAACGTCTGTCATTTTGCGAAACACGGGGGAACCAAGAGCAGGGACGCGATACAGCAGCGACGGCCGCGGTGGCATCGCCATGGTCGCTGGTTTTGGGCGCAATGAGATCGTTTTGTCGACTTGACGGCCGAAAAACGGGGTGTACAATTTTTGTAATGACATGGCTTACCGCAGATTTCTGTGCTAGGTAGACCAAACAGGAGATGAAAGAGTAAAACTCGTTTCTTGAAGAGCGCACAACCTTTCTTTGGAGCAAGATGCCACGCACCTGTTTAACGTGACTATGATAGAGTACCATTGAAACGGCAAGACCTTCCCTAAGCCAATAAATATATTGGGGGAACAGGAATTGTTCCGAGTTTGAGGCACTCGGTAACTCTTCAGTACTACAAGAAAGGGAAATGGCTCGTCAAGACAGCCTCGAAGCCGAGTATTCATTCATTTATACTAAGTACACAATACACCTCATGCATCATATATTCATACCAAGTCCTAACAGATGATAACATCTGCTTTTCCCTCATTCCCGTCACGTAGCAGTTCATTATCCATCCATTCGTTCGTTCCCCTTTCCCTCGTGAACTTGAGTTTTCCCACCATGTAAACTTTCTAATACCTTTCTCCTTTTTCGAGTAGAACCAAAATCAAAGGGCAGGCGGAGGAGTAAGAGAACGAACGCCTTTTATATGCATGCTACCACCGTCGTCCGCTTTGGGGAATAAGCCATAACCACCGGGTGAAACATAATAATTAATCCCACACACCCGTTGGCGGTATACAGACAGACAGGACCGACTGAGTGGCTGACTGCATCTCATTCATCATCATCAGTTGAGACCGAAACGCCACTACGCGCCCGGAGTCCATTTCTTGGCCCCGCCCTCACTAGGGGCCCGACTTCGCCGCTGCTTTCCGGAACCTGAGCGAGAGTGGCTAGCACTGGCGCTGCTGACCGAGCCATTGCGCCCAGACGACGACGACGGCGACATTGTCGGACTTTGCGGCACGAGGGGATATCTAGTCCCGCTACCACTGCCACTATCCGTGGCCTGGTTTTCCTTGTTGCTGAGGAAGCTGTTGCGCCTCAAGTCCCTAAGGTCCGACAAGTCGCTCACTGAAGTACGCGGTAGGACGCCCGGGTTGCGAGATAGTCGGCTTTTATTGCCGACGCTCGAGCTTAGATCACCACTGACCCGCCGGGGTATCGAGGATATCGGGATGCCGGTACTATCGCGGCTCCGCGGCCTGTAGAGCGACGGGTCACGTTCGTGTGTGACAGATACTGCAGAACGCTTTGGGCTCTGCGCAACCTCGATATAGGCAGCCTGGGAGGGCCGATGGGCATGTGTAGGAGTCATGGGAGTTGATGCCGAAGAATGGAGAGACGGCGGGGTGTAGATACGGCGCGAGCCAGGCCGTACGCGACCTGCACTTGCCGCGGCTGATGACGACGCGGATAGACTCGATGTGCCAGTAGTAGTATTCTCAGGCTCGCCATTGATATGAGACCGCACAAGTTCGGATGCCAAGTTTCGTACCAACACTGCAGAGTCCTTGTCCGCCAGCGTCTGGATATTATCGAGGAGTGACGTGAGACATTTATCTCGGGAGTTGTTGAAGTAATCAATTTCGCGAGCGTCCAGGATGTTGCGGACGAGACGAAGCAGATTCAACCGCACGACTGCCTTCTTGTGGCCGAGCTTCTGCCCGATCCCGGAGAACATCTCGGATGTTGCTAACATGGATGACAGAGAAGGGCTGAGGCGCAGGAGTTTGAGCAGAGGCTCGAGGAGATTCGGGTCGAATGCATTGACTTTAGATGTAGTGAAGCAGGATATGATTTCTTTTGTGAAGCTACCGTTGATGAGGTGGCCCTCGACCTTGGCAGTCTCTTCTTGCAGCCTGGTGGATGGTTAGTACAAGTATGAGAGAGAGAATGGCAATCAGGGTATGGGTTTCTTTGTCGTCAACGTACCATACAAAAATAGCGTCCAAGGCCGTGACTTGCCAGTACTGATCTGCCAGGAGAGACACATAGAAGTCCAAACCTCTGTTCTGCCACAAGAACCGGCGGCCTTTGCTTCCAGAATGGGCCATGTCGCAAAGAATCGGAAGGACAAACTCCTTCGGCGGTCTGTCGGTCTTCATGATCTTGAGCAGCAATGGTACGATGCCATTGACTGCTGCGTATTCCTGCCGGTCTTTGCTGAGGCGGCAGAGATTGAACAAAGTGTTGAGCACCTGGTTGGATATCTCTCGGAAATGACGGTGGCTTTTCCTCATGGTTCCGCTCAACAGGTCGATCAGCAAATCGATGGCATCGGCTGAGTGTAGTGTTTCCAAGGTAGTGGACAACATAGACAAGTTCTTGATGAACTTGAGCATTGTGATCTGATGTGCTGGTGTCATCCGGCGCAGATCCTTGAGAATACCTGCGGCTAGTGTTAGCCTAACATGAAGTGTACAAGCTTGGGCAGGGACTGACTCTTCAGCACTTGACGGTCAGCCACCATCTCCTTGACGTAATTCTCGGCTTGGGAGAACAGATAGAAGATGTTGACGATACGACCCTCGATAGCTTCTATCAACTCATCCTCTTCATCCTCGTCCAGTACTCTGTGCAGCACCAAAGCCAGCGGATCTAGAATCTTGCTCCTCGAGAAGATGCGACAGAAGTCGTTCTTAGGGGTAGGCCCTTGAAGCTCGAATACGTTCCAGATACCGTTGACGCCGATCAACACGAGGTCTCGCGCACTATCGTAGTCCTCGTCCAAGAACTCCACCAGGACGTTGAGACCGCCAGCGCTCACAAACATCTGCAAGGTCAGAGTCGAGGTCTGATACATTTGGCGTACAAAGGCCGCGGCTTCCAACCGGATCTCATTCGAGTATTGCCTCGCTGCAAATTTAGTAATAATGGGTATACCGCCAACAAAGCATATGTTCTCCTGTAGCTCGACATCATCTAGAATAATCTGCGACACTGTAAGCTCCCGAGACCTCGCTTTAGGGACATGTTGCTTACCGTATTCACGACTTTCAGCAGCTGTAAGATCATGTGCTGTCTGCTTTTCACTGTACATGGTTCAAGAAGCTCCAAGATAGGCAATAGACCATGCGCACTGATGATGAGGTCTTTGACTTCGGCATGCTCCCACAAAAGGGCAAGCTGAAAACTGTTAGAGCCAGGACGTCCTTGGGGGCCAACAGCTATACAGTCGACTTACCAGATCCTCAGAAAGCTCTGAGAGCTTTTCTTCGCCCTCTATCATCTTGATCGATCGTACAAGCTCCTCCACCTTCTCTGCTAGCCTGGCATGGCGGTCTCGAGCAATGTTTGCTTCGAGGTCCATTTCGTCCCAACCGGGATCCATAAAAGCAAAAGGATCATCTTCATCCTCGTCGTCGCCAAGCCACGAGTTGTTGGATAGCTTGGATAGGACCATACGCCCGCCGTCTTCGGAACCTCGGTCGCTTTCGTCCTTTTCGGTGATGTTGTCGCCCGGACCAAATATGTCGGAGAAATCCTCGTCGCCCTCGCTCTCGGCAAATTTCTGTATCTCGATGGACGACCGTGACCGTTGCATTGGCCGGTCCGGTAAAACTGAGGGTCGTGAGGAGGCTGCTCTTCTCATGCTTCCACTCACAGGTGATTGTGTAGAACGTGGCAAGCTAGTGAGGTCTGAAGGGTGGAATAGTTGAGGAGTATCGGGCTGCCAAGTATTAGCTTACACCATTTGGATACATGCATAGACCTGTAGGAAACATACCTTTCTCGGTTGGGATTGGCCCAGCCTCTGGTTAAAGATGAGGTCACTTTGGTCACTGTTGTCGAAGAGGTCCGAATAGTCCTCCACCGATTGCTCTCTATACACCAAATCAGGTCGCGACGGTAATTCGAACTTGTTCCCCAGGCTCTTCGCCTGCGACTTTCGCCGATAGTGCCCGCTGGTGGAGCGTTTTCGGGGAGACCTTGTGGCTTCCGGAACCCTCAGCTGCCCTTTTGGCTCCGCGGCCTTTTCCGGCCCAAAGGGAAACCTCCAGTTGGGCCGTATAGTCTTCTCCTGAGGGTCCTCTTCATGGAAACCACCAAAATTCTTCATAGTCATGAGCTCTCCCTCCATTTCGGTGTCCCAGTTGCCAGATATATCCCGAAAGCTATCAATCGAAGCAAACTGCTTCAAGCGATCGGCTGAGAGCATCCCCCCAAAGTGATCTTGCGGTTTGATGAGAGGAAGTTGCAACGCGGTGGGCGATATTGCAGTGGCAAAGTCGTTGTCCCAATTATCGTCATCTGTACCGTATCAGTATCGTTTCCCAACACCACATCGTGCGAGACCAGTTCAGAAACCGACCTCCACAGGCTGCTTACCAGCAAGTTCAGGAGACCGGAAATCCTCCGCTGTTGGCCGGGGCTTGGCGAGTGTCAGAGGCCCCTTTGCCGGTGTACTAAGGCCGGATCTCGTCTGTGGGGGCTGGTGGCTCTGTTGAGGCGGGCCAGAGTCCGAACCCGTAGAGGCCCGTAGATTAGTATCGGACGTTAAAGCCTTGTTCCATTGTTTGACTTCTTCAACAGCTTGGCTAAAGTTGGCCGAGGCCTTCGCGACTGGGGCGTCGCTCCTCCGGCACCCAACTATCCAGTTGTGCTTGAGCAGTTTTTTGGCAGAGACGCGAAGATTTGGATCTTTCTGAAAACATTGCATCAAAAAGTCCCGGGCAGCCTGTGTCGGGTTAGAACCGCAGGGGTGGTAAACGCCATGTAAAATCCATCACATGAGCCTGTCAGGTTCTTGATCACTTACAGAAGATACGCCTTCGGGCAGGGGAGGGTGGTCATCGTTGACAATAGCGAATAGTGCGGGCATAGCTTGCAAATGATGATATGGTGGTTTTCCCTGGAGCAGCTCAATAACAGTACAACCTAGACTCCAGATATCTGATGCGGGAGTGGCACCGGATAACTCGATTATTTCTGGCGCCATCCAGTATGGTGTTCCCACGACTTGAGCCTCCTTGTCGGGTCCGCTCAGAGTACTTGTAGAAACACCAAAGTCGGCGAGCTTGACTTTGCCGTCTTTCGTGGTCAGGATATTGGCTCCTTTGATATCACGATGAATGACACCCTGGTCGTGAAGATACTGAAGCCCTTGCAAGACCTGGGTCATATACACACCCACAAGGTTCTCTGGAAATTTGCCGTATGCTTTGCATATCGAATGTAGAGAACCATTCTCGCAATACCTATGATGCAAGTAAGTTTCCGGGCACGACATACATCCATGGGCGGTATAGCATACTCCAGAACAATGTTGAGGCAGTCTGCCGATTTGACAAAACCGACATACTTGACGATGTTGTCGTGCTGCAACTATTATCAGCCCCCCCAAGAACTGCCTCGAGCAGTCTGCCCATGCTTCGGGGCGAGTCTTACATGTAAGTTCTTCAACAGATCGATCTCGGCCTACACGCAAGTCAGCATCCTAGGCCTACATGGCATCCGGTGGCACCCACCTCGATCATACGCAATTCGCTCTTAGGCAAATTGACCAGCTTGATTTGCTTGACAGCAACAGCCTCGCCGGTGCCCCAATGAATCGCTTTGTATACGGCGCCGAAGGCTCCCTTGCCCAGACATTCTCCCAGGCGCTAGAACACTCCAGATTAGCTCTGTGTCTGGCGAGCCCAGGGTTTCCACAGTGCAAGTGGGTATGGGCTCTTTGTTCACGGAACAAGGCTTTGTTCTGTACGTACATAATCTTTCAGCCCTGGATCCTGGACAGCCTTGTCACGACCACCACTTCCTTTCCTCGGAGTGCCTGATTCTCTCTCATGCCTAGCAGCCACAGCGGCAGGCCTGCCATTGGCGGCATGATATTGGCGCTCGGCGGTGGATGACGTAGAGGGGTTCGAGGAATGGCCCGAGGAGGGCGCCATGGCAGATTGTCTTCAACGTTCCTTCGAGTAGACGACTACTGACGGCTTCGACGAGATTGGCGGGATCGAGGACACGGCGGTGCTGCGAGGGGTGAAGGGAAAGGTGGTCGGCGACATGAATCAAGTGCCTCTCCCATTCCAAATTGCGCAGTCTGGGGTTTCCTCTCGCCTTTCGTGGGTTGCGTTTTCGTCTCGCCGGTCCAACTACTGGCGCCAACGGGTAGGCAAAGCCAATCAATGGGCCGTACGGTTACTGATACGGTAGGAGAGTCCAGACCAGAGTTTCGTGGGGTTATGCAGGGCACGTTGCAGCAGAAAGTATGTTGTGTCTGTCTACATGTACATTTTCAAATTTAGCTTCGCTTCCGTTCAATTGTGAATTCAGGTTGCAAGTGGGAGAGAAGCTTGTGGTGCGTTTGACAGAAGTGCTTTCTTACCACTCACAGGCCTTGCTTTTGCTTTGCTTGCTCGCTCGGGCACCAATCACTTCCTCACCAAGTCCCGATCGTAGATTAAGTGCGGGACGGCCTTCCCTGTGCCTGCACCAGTACCAGAACACATAAAGAGAGAGGGAGCGAGGCCTGCTGCTGATGAGTCTTGTGCAGATGCAAGGAAGCGCGCCGCTTTCTACTAAGCGAGTGGGAAATGTGGGGGAGGAGAAGGGCGGAGTTCGGCTGACTTCAGCCAAGGTACAATCCAACTTGTCTGTCTGTCTGTCTGTCTATCGTAGTAGGATTGCTTGCGATACATACTTGCATAGCTAGCAGCTAACTCGTTCAGGGAGGTACACAAGAGAAATCAACGAGCCAGGCTGGTTTTATCAGTGCCGAGACCAACACTGGCAAGGCCCTGCTGGGGTTGGTGTTGATTTGTTATTGTTTCAACTCTCAGGGCCGGTGGTTTTAGTATCCAAATTCGAACATATCCTGCATGGCACTACTGGGCCGCTAAGCGAGGATCCTATGCTTATCAGCCTGTGTAGGTCCAGTCTCTTAACACAAGATATGCCTCTTTGTAGAGAGGCCCTCGCATACGTCATTCGATGGAAGAGCTCAAGGTTGTGCCACTTTTTGGCAGTACATAGACCGTCGTGCGGTACCAGTGCCTTACATGGCTTAGTCAGCAATGAAGCATCGACTTCTACTGGAGATGGTGATGGATGACAGTCCATGAATCTGTGATAGAAGACTCGGCCACTTTCTCAGGGGGTAGCTAACAAGCTGGCAATTGGGCACCAAAGGCACCTTTTTTTTCTTCAGGCTACCTGACAGAATTTGAAGCATGCCAGAGTCATCAGAGACCCCTTCGCAGAATCCCCATTTGGCCCCAACTCCAACGCTCCCACCAAATTAACCTCAAATCAGCAAAGCCAGCTGCTAAAAAGCTTTTGTCTCCAGATCCACCCCGACGCCGACACCAAAACTGGCGTAATTGTTCTCCAAGATATACACGTTTGTACAGCCCCCACGTAGCATCATGCTGAATGTGGGCATCCGTCTCTCCTGTCCTGGAGCTTCTGCCTCTCTACCCAGAGCACATCATGCCCTCCGTCAACGGATTAACATATTAAAGCGGAAAAGCCAAAATTCAAATCGAGTCGTCACCCATGACAAATGAGCGGCTGAGTCCAGCAGCTGCCCACCATTGATCCGGTATGTCCTGCCGGGAGGCTAGACCCTGCACAATGCGCTGCATGTCAGAGAGCCATTCAAGTCTTTCTGCCCCGCCGCGGGCCGGTGGTAGAGCTTCTGCTACCACATCCGCATAAGATCGACTGCTAGGTGGTATAGTGCGCCTCGAAGGTCCACTGTGCTGTTCCTCGCCCTCCCCATCGGTTTCTGAATCATCGGCCACTGGTTCGCAAGGGGGCTCCGCTGCCTCGTCCGGATGGGTTATAGAGGTGTCCGCCGAACTAGCCGTTGTCTGGGATGTGGCAACTGAAGCGGTGGTGGAGGCAAAGGACGATCCCACGCTAGGGGGCTGAGGGTCCGGGGTTAACGTAGACTGCAGGGTATCCCAAACGCCGCTGTCCTCCGGGCTAAGACTTCGATCACGGTCGCCTAAGCCGTCAACATATCGAACTGAGCGCCATGCGCGAGGCCTTGCAGAACCTCTTGGCGCATTCGGTTGCGCATTCGGGCGCCGGCGGTATTCGTCAAGGTATTCAGCGGGGTCAGGCGCCTGTGACCGGCTTGTGCGTGTTCCGGCTCCCGAAGAATTGGTGGCCCGTAGGCGCTGGGTGGGACGCGAGGCTGGGGGTGGATGATTATGTGGTTGAACGGTGTACAGCGCAGGGGAATTCGATGTGGATGCATTAGCTTCTCGCTAGAGATCATGTCAATATGGCGGTTCAGATACGGATTTCCGGTGACACTTACGAGGCGCGATCTGTATAGGAGTGAACCACCATTTGATAGGTTCACTACCTGTCCCCAATTCGTGCTTGCGAGATCGGGGGTAGACTCGTTACTCCATGTAACGTAGCGTGGCTCGGGCCCATCAGCTCTCAGAAAGCTCTCCTCATGTTGAATGTTTGTGTCCGGATGCGGAGAAGGTCTTGAGCGGAAAGTTTCGCGCCGTTCACGTCTGTCGCGGTTGTCTCGCACGAGACCGAGGATCTCATCATAGGCAGATGGGGAATGCCACGATGTACGCAGAGCGTCTGCACTGGGTGACGCAGTTCCTGATGCGCGACTAACAGACTCGGCCTGGGTGATGCTATCGTCGTTGGCCTGCAGTGCTGCAAGTAACCGAAGGCGATGCTCGCGAGTCTCGTGCAGCTGGCGACGACGTTCGGAGCGGCGAATGGGGGATCGCGCATGCGCAGGATCCGCAGGGCCCTTAGCCGAAGGCTTAGACGTGATGTCAGATTCGACAGGGGCGATGAACAATCTGGGCACGGCACATTAGCAGGTGGCGCACGATAGCGGCAGTGAAATGCAGTTGAATTCCGACTAAATGCGACGCGGGTTGCATGGCTAAATCGTAGTGAACACAAAAGCCACTCCCAGATGGCCCAGTTGACGCGACCTCTGGAAATATAAGAAAGGGCGCGCATCCGAGGCGCGTTCGCGAACTTACGGTAGGCCCATATTTGGGGGAAGTGGTGGCAGATGATGGGGAGAAAAGAGATGGCTGGTGCGCGTATGCGTGCGTGGCAACGGGGATTGGACAAGGCCAGATGGAATGGCAAAACAAGAGAGAGGATGGATGGGGATTGCCAAGTCGGCGCGCTGAGGAGATGAATCCAATGGCGAGTATGATGCAAATATTGGAAACAAAGAGAGTCGAAATGAAGGCGCGCGACGAGATGCGACACAACTGAATGGATGGTTTTTGAATATCGCGTGTACCAGGTCAAGTTTGATGAACAACTGGCGATGATGGGGCGCCGGCCGGATGCTAACGAGGAATTGAGAAGAATTGACGGACGGGGGGGGACCTCAAACTTTCTGGTGGACTGGTGGACTGGTTGCTTGCTGTCGTTGAACGGGACGGGTTTCGGTGTTGTGTTGTGGAGGGAAAGGGTACTTCTGGTATGTATGTGGCTGTGGTCTCAGTACATGTACAAGTCAGGGGACTGGAGATGACATGGAGAACAACAGGCACAATTAGCAGCAACGTGTGTGTCTGTGTGTCTCAGGGAAATGAGCGTTTAGATTGGCATAAGGTTATATCATTCCTGTTCCTTCAGTTGAGATGTCCGTCCTGTTCGCTTCGTTCAGAGCATTGGCATCGACTTCCTTTAAAACTTCGATGAAATGAGAGAAAAGTAGGGGGAACTGGCCCGTGCGCTCTCGTGCTTGGCAAAGGGGAAATGGGAATGGAAATGGCCCCGGCCCAGGCCCAGGCCCAGGGCCCCGTCAACTGGTGAGCAGCATGCAAACTCTCAAACTAACAAATGACTGGCTGAGGTTTGTCCCGACTTCTGACTAAGTAAGTAGGTATGGAAGAAACTCCAACCTCCATCCGCCTTCCAGACAGCTCAACCATCCTAGATTACTTTTGATATGAGTCATCGGCCTGAGCTGCCCAGCAACGACCTGTCTCTAACAAAGAAAGACAACCAGCTCCCCACCTTGTTTCCTTACTTCTTGTTTCGAACATAGTGGCCTTCTGCCGCAACACGTCCAGTCGTGTGTGCTGGTAGCCTATCAATTCCCCCAATCATGATCGAGCTAGGCTTAACGCGCATCCAAACTCTGCTCCAGAAGACACCACAGACATGGAAGGCCATTCACGTTGCTGGCACCAATGGCAAGGGCTCGATATGTGCCTATCTGACTGCCATGCTACGTGCAAATAACGTCTCCTGTGGAAGGTTTACTTCGCCTCACCTGATAGACCGGTGGGACTGCATTTCCATCAATGATGACACCGTTTTGGAGGCCAAGTTTCGCCATTATGAGGACCTCGTGAAGACAAGAAATGACCAGCTTCAAGCTGGTGCTACCGAGTTTGAGTTGCTGGCAGCTACTGCGTTCGAGATCTTCGAGGCTGAGCAGGTCGAAGTCGGTGTCATCGAGGTTGGCCTCGGCGGCCGGCTGGACGCCACCAACGTACTGAAGGACAAGGCTGTAACCATCATATCCAAGATTGGCTTAGATCACCAAGCAATGCTAGGAAACACTCTGGAGGAGATAGCCCTGCAGAAAGCGGGTATAATGCGCGCAGCCGTGCCGTGTGTGGTGGATGCTAGTAACCCCCAAAATATACTGGACGTTTTTGAATCACACAGCAAGCAGATAGGAGCTCCTCTCATACGCGCTTCTCCACAGTCCTCGGGGTTCGCGCGGTCATTCCAAGGCATTTTCGAACCGCATCAGGTCCAGAACCTAACGGCGGCTTACGAGGCGTTCAAGCTGGCATATCCTCGGTATGCACAGTCCGCGGATATCCTTACGCCCGCCATTATGAACATGAAATGGCAGGGTAGGCTACAGATACTTGATGTCACTTCTCTTGTCGGAAAGCCACGGGAGGTTCTTCTCGACGGGGCTCACAATCCGCAGTCAGCCAAGGTCCTCGCCGAGTATGTGGATAAGCATTATCGGGTCGGCCATCCGGCCAGAACAGTGACGTGGGTTCTTGCAGCATCTGATGGCAAAGACATTGCTGAGGTTTCAAAACATCTGATACGCCCCGGCGATGCTGTTGCTGCAGTTGAGTTTGGGCCAGTGGATGGCATGCCTTGGGTAAGAGCGATGAAAACGGATGCGCTCCTCAAGACGATGCACCACGAGAGCCTTTCAGCACAGCATGACGCTCAGCAAGATGTACTTGGCTCTATCAAATGGGCAGTAGAGACGGCTGCTGGGGGACCGCTAGTTATTGCAGGAAGTCTTTACCTTGTCTCGGACATCTTGAGGCTCCTGAGAGACGCCTCGTAGAATTGAGCAGATCTGACCTGACCTGACCTGACCTGATCGGTCCAAAAAGCCATGGTGCTTACACTGTTGGGTGAGTGTGCACTCCGACTCGGCGTCTTCAATGTGACAACGCTCCCTTCTTCCAGTTGCTGTTGTGCAATGTCGTTTCACCTCCTGCTTAACCGCTTTCTTCATCTCCACTCTAAATAACCCCGCCAATCCCGAGGGGCCCACGAAAGTGCCGACTCGTTCGTTACAAGTACGGGAATCCAAGGTTATCTACTCCTTCAACACACAATGAACAAACCGGAGTGCGTAAATCCACCAAGATAAAGTCTGCGAACAATTACATACCGATCCCGACGGAGTCAGTATTACTGCCTATTTATTGCAGGAGGAAACCGCGAACATGTCTACCCCTAATCCAATGGGTGTCTCGTCCAAACAGCCTCCACATGTCTCCAAGACCACAATTCCCGTGGCTGGCCTCCTTGTCGATATCTACGGTCTAGATGAACTTCCCACGGGGACGACGGCAGTATCCTGTCTCTGGCTACACCACGGCCGCTTGCGTAGTAAAGACGATATGGCAGAATTTGCTGCTCTGGCCCTCTCGGCCTGGCACGCCCGCGCCAACAACAACTCGCCGAGAGGCTTGATTGCCGTGGCGTTCGACCAGCGGAATCACGGCACGAGATTGGCCCACAAGACGTCCAACGATTCCTGGCGGGACGGCAACAAGACCCATGCCCAGGACATGTTTGGCGTCGTCACCGGCGGGGTGGTAGATATGGGCCACTTGATGGATGCCTTGGAGGGTTACCTCTTCGGTAATGGGGGCAGCAGCCCGGGCAATCTCCAGTCCATCAGCTCCCGTCGGCAGGCAGGCCTCATTGACCAACATTTGGCACTCGGCGTCAGTCAAGGTGGTCACAGTGTGTGGCAAGCGATGTTCGCAGAGCCGCGGCTTTCGGCCGGGGTTGTGGTCATTGGGTGCCCTGACTATATGGGTAGGTTCTACATCGACCCGTGTGCCCTTGTTCGATATTCAGACATGCATGTACTGACCAGAGATTATAGCGATTATGACGGACCGTGCGCGTCTGTCTAGGCTGCCTACATATTCGGCGGCAGACAACGGCGCGTCTTTTCTAGGGAGCAGCGACTTCCCACTCGCTCTAGTCGAAGCATGCAAAAAATATGACCCAAGGGGTATTCTGTTTGGAACTAGCGAGATAGCAATGCCGGCCTCTGATGTGGAGAGGGAAAGACTCAGAGCTATCTTGGGCTCACGGCTAGCCGGGAAGAAATTCCAGGTTCTCTCTGGCGGCGTGGACAAACTGGTTCCGTACGCTCTGGCAAAACCTTTCCTGGACTTCTTCAAATCGGCAGCTGAGACCTGGGACAAACAGGCGAATATCTCGGTCGAAGACATTGTCTACCCTGACGTGGGGCACAAATTTGACGATGCTCTGATGAAGGACGCAGTACGCTTTATTGTAGATACAGTATCAGAAGCTGAGGCCAGACTGGCTTCAACTGCAAAGATTTAGGCCGTTACTCCCGTTCGATCTGCTAGGCTCTAGGGGCAATAGGAAATATAGACCAAGGCTGAGTTGCGCTCGGATCCAGCACTTCTTCTTCACCATCATCCACCACGATTGTTTTGACGCCGCTTCGAGCCCTTGTCTCATCTGAGTCGAACAAGGCCTGAGAAATCCCCCAAGGGTTTCTCTTCTTCCTCTTCTCAGCCAGAGAGCCGCCGACGCCGTGCGGGTTCTCCTTCCACTCCGCTACGGCCTGAGAGACGCCCTTCATGGCCGCCTCGTTCGTCCCGTCCGCCATGCCGGGCGGGTCGATGCCCACGAAGTCGACTCGATTCAAGGGGTACCCGAGGGCTCCGCAGTGGCAGTCTACCAGGCGCTCCCGCTTGAAGGCGTGGCTCACAATGGTGATCTTCTCGGGCCATGCAGCGTTACCGCAGACTTGCCAGAACAGGAGGAGGGAGTATAAGACGTTGTAGTACGAGTCCAGCGCGCGGGTCTCGCAGACTACCCTGGCGGCTGCCGCTTCGGCGCCAACGATCCCGAAATAATTATTCGCCGCGGCAATGTCTGCATAGCTTTGAGCTTCGGATGCTTTTGTCTCTTTGCGTGTTGGGCCCCTGCAATGGTCGTTAGTCCTCGAGTATGACGTAACGGTGGTTGGCTGGGCTTCTAAGATGATCACTGCTATGTGTCGGCAAAGACGTCAAATCATCTCAGCGCCCTAAATTACGAAGGAGAAAGAAATTGGAAAAGAGCATACTGTGCTCCGTCGATTCATATCCGTTCTCAACCCATGACCACTGCCCCAGCAAGCCCACGGGCTACTTCCCAGCCCACATGAACCTGAGGGGTGGTAAGTCTCCCTAGGAGGTAAAATGGCCAATATCCCTCTACCCGTTAAGGACGTTTCGAAGCGAAACCTCACGCTCCCTTATGTTTCACTCACCCCGAAAACATGAGCACGGAGGCCGGATCCTCCCGCAATACCCGCAGTCCTGCCTTGATGTGCTCGATGAAGGTGGGTGTTTCGCCTGCCTGGAATCCGGCAATCAGCCATTCGGACTCGTCGAAGCCCCGGTCCGGTCCGCCGAGCCAGATGCCGTGGCAGCACACAATCACGAGATGGGTCGGTGGCATCTTTCTTGCCTCGTCGTCCATAGATTACCTGGACTTCAGAGAGAAAAAGAGAGTGAGAGAAAGAGAGCAAAGCAATGCTCTCAAGAATGGAAATAATGTGGGTAACGTTAATGGGTTTGAATCATGTGATCTAATAGCTCAAGGTGCATTCCGTAGCACATGAAGCCCAAGTATCGGCGGTATGCTTTATTTCCTCTATATAAGGACATGGTTCCCTAAACTCAGCAATTATAGCATGCCGATCGCTACCTAAGAATCGAAAGCACGTCGGACCGACACTGGGTCGCCCATTTTTGCAATAATCCAGTCAGCTATGGCTACTTACTTACAGGCAATGTTTCCAACGAAGCCAACAGATCATGCCAGCTTTTCAGTCTTCCTCGATATCCTCGATAGGATCCCCGTCAAAATTTGGAAGCTCTCTGATGCTCATCCTCCCATCCAAAGCCTTTTTCTTTCGACGGCCCTTACGCTTACTGCTCATCGTGGCATCCGGGGGTGGCATTTGCACACCCCTATGCTTGTCTGGCTGTGCGCGTTTTCCGATGAATGCTTGGGGAGCTGCAAACTGATAGCGTCGTTGAGTTTCTTTGCTCGTTTCGGAGTCTTCAGAGGTTGCTATCGTTGCCTTGGTAGTTTCCAAGTCAGAAATAACTGTGTTAATTGCCGAGTGATCACTTTCCAATGAAGAGAAATCGTCAGGAATTGTAGCATCAGCACTGACGCATGTGGTGTTTGTTCCCAGTTGTGGGTTGGCTGCAGAACATGAAGAATATACAGACCCGTGAGTAGCAATACGGCTTGCACTCGTGACAGCCGTAGACGCTATGTCGTAGCTAGTCCCTAAAGAAGCATCCCGGGAGTATTCGGATGAGGCTTCTGTCCTGCAAATTTCCTCTGGGCTTTTCGAAGGCCGGATTTCGCGGGCAGCTAGGCGTGCAGCGTCTTGCATCGCACAACGTTCAAAGTTGTCGCTGTCGCTGTCAAAAACGAACTTCATCCATGTCATGCTCTCGTCTATGCCGTTTCGGATCTTTGAGGTTTTAGGCTTGCTCGTCTCCAAGGTTGCCATCTGTGGTTTGGGAGATTGTGCTGCAGGGGCGTCGCCATCACAGCCACTTGTCATCGTGCCGGATGCCATGGCACAACGAGTTTCGTCGGGTTGCATTTCTCCATCTTGCACATGTGCATTCCTAGTAAGCTCTGTATCCGGTTTATCACTTTGCACCATCATCTCGCTAATGCCCGGACTTAGAACTGGAACTATATGTGGGCTATTCAGGAGAGAAGAGCCACGGGTCAATGGAATCAGGTGCTCAGAAGAATTTACCAATGTCTTCCATTTCTCATTTTCGGCAATATCCATCGCATCTGGTCTAGAACTCGGCTGCCCGACTTCGACTTGCAAGCTCCCAGAGTCCGGTGACACCGATGGTGACCAACACAAAACCTGGAAATTGCCGGCTCGCCGTGGAGTAGGCCCAATAATGGTCGAAGATGCATATGCAACGCGCGCTGGGCCGAACTCAGATGAGTTATTGCTTGAACTAGTCGCCTCCAGAGTTCTCCGAAGTTCTCGTGTACTGGAGCGACTGTTATCTCTTTCTTTTAAGTCCTGTTCGTTCGCAGAGCCCGAAGACGACTTCCGACACTGGCGGACCCAGTCATCATGACAGCTTGATCTGTGGCTCAACCCGGAGACCAAAGTAGAGATCTCGGTTGAATTTCCATGGTCAGGAACAGTAGGCCGTCTCCGAATACTCATGGGGCTAGAGTCATCTCCAGTGGATGTGTCCTGACTCCCAACCTGTATTCTGATACGCTGGACAGCCGGCTGCGATCTCTTATCATCATCTTCGCTGTGGCGAAGTAATCCATCATGTTGGACTAGTCGCTTGCGCAGGAAATTCCGAGACTTTCCCTGTGCGTTGAATTCTGCGTGATCGGTGTTGCTCCATATTCGACCCGCGCGCGTTTGCCCAGGGAATGCGAGCTCCAGAGGTTGCTGCATGTTCAAGCCTGCCCAATCATCTCTGTCGAGAAGTTTGCGCCGCTTATCGTGAGAAGCAAGTTCTGGGATAGCTTCTACTATGTGCGTTGCCGCCCGCTTCCTGCTGGGTTCTTTCCTTATAATGTCGGACTCCGCTGTAAAAGGGTCATGGCGGTTATCCTCCTGGAATCGGTTGTCAAGCGACTGTCGACCAATGTTGATGTATTCTCCTACTCGCAATGATGGAGGATGAAGCTGGACCTTAGGCGGATAGAACTCGCCGTGCCCCGGAGAGCTAACCTGTATCGGCTGTCTCGCGATGGGCGAGTTCAGAAACGAAATAGTGACGGGGCTTTGTCTGGGCCCGCCATTGAGTAAACGACTGCGTGCTTTGGCGAAATGCTGCTTTTGCCGCTTAAGCACCTCGTTCTTCGCGGGCTTGCCTCGTGAGTGGCGAGCGAGGTTGCCTTCTGTCCAGTTCATGTTGCTACTATGAGTTTCGTGGGGCCTTGTCCGGACTCTGATCAGGAGATGTGAGGCACCGGAATCAAAGAACAGGGGAGATTTGGCGTGGCAAAACTTGAGGACAGATGGAAAAGGGCGCGTGGCTAGAAATGAAATATCTGAATGCATAAAAAGACACATCGGATATAGCACGAATATAGGTATATATTCAAGCTGGCCGCGATACTCCGCGGGACACGACTGTACAACTCTCTCTATTCCAACATGATGTATTTCAAATGTCGACTCTCTCCCTATTGCGAGACTTTAGGCAACTATTGTAGGTTAGAGGTTTTAGCCAGCAGTTTGGTTGGTGGGAAAGTGCGACTTCGATCGCACCTTCCTTTGACGGCTTCCATCTGGTACCTACATGTACCAACATGTCTGTATGTTACTTACCTAATGTATACTTGTCAGCGCCATCTAGGCTTCGAGCAAGTTATGAACCGACCCATGATGATTGAATGATCTGATCAGGCACACAGTTGTGGGGGCATCTGAAGTTGAAGCTTCCCACTGCTCTCCCTGAATTTCCCAACGATGCTCAGGAATGAGGCGTACACATATGTTTGATATCGTGGTCTACAATGCGTGCTTGGCCTGCAACTTACCTGATTCTCCCAGCCGAAAGCTAGTATGCCGGCTTGCTGGAAGTGCGCATTCTGAAGGCGGGATACCCTCACTTTGCTGCTTTACCCCTTTCTTTTGCATTGTTAAAGACCGAGATCGATGGTTGATCAGGAAATTTTAATGGAATGCAGCATGACATTCAACCAACCCTCCATATGCATGGTCCGCTATGTGATGTCCGATTTCGCACTCAAGTTGCTAAGCGACTAAGTCAAGCACGCGCAGGCTGTGAAGCAGGACGGAAAGCATCATGACGGCTAAAATCAAGTCGAGACGAGTAGACAACACAATTATGAAAGAAGGTCAAATTGACCAATTAGAATCCCACGATAAGACAAGGCTTGTGTGCCAGATTCGACCTCGTTTCCCGCTGTGGAGGGCGCAGTAGCGCGATGCATGAGGCAGGTCTAGCTCCATACCTCAATATTGAACCATGAGGCATATATCGATTTCAGCATGGTGGTGTGGTTTCTGGTGTGGTGTCGAATAGGCCGGCAAGATTGCCTGGACCATACAGACGCCTCAGCTCCTGTGTGTGTGACACGAGCGCGATGCACTAAGACGTAGCCGAAAGATTGTAGTCATGCTCATCACCAAACGATTTGCTAACAATCGCCAAGGCAGGGTGGAAAAATTCGGGGTAAATTTGGGGGTCCCAGTCATAGGAATTCCACACTAAGAAAGCCCTGTTCAGATGAAAGAATGAGAGACGAAGAAGAAGAAAAAATTCCGTTGGGCCGGGCGGCGCTGCTGTCGCGTGCGCGAAAGGCTGTTGACTCGTCACTCCGTGTCTAGGGTCTGAATTACCTGCGAGCTGGTTGCCAACCGCTTGAGTGTGTAAAATGGCAGCACAGCTTCGGGTGGAAAATTCCGTTGGTGTAACGAGCCTGAGCCTGTGCTGCCGCATGTCTGGGGAAGATGCAGGGTCTCATCCCACGAGATTTTTCTCCCCACACGTCATTGTTCTGGCGTACTGGATTACACTGTTGACAAAATGGCACCGGCTAGACTCCTCTCCATGGTTCTCCCTCATGGCCCTCCTCCATGGCCGACGACCCTCCCGGCGTTCCCATCTGACTGCTAATGCAATTTTGTGTGGGAACTATCATCATTATCGTCAACGACTCAGGATCGCGGCTTGTCACACTCAATTCCTAAGACCCCTCCCCGCCAAGTTGACACAGCTTTTGCGCAGGGCATGCTGTGCCATACGAGCTGAGGCAAGGAGGATTTACTGCTCGATGCAGAGCGATTCGCAGTCAAAAGAGCAGCCGCAAGAATTCACTTTGGCATCAAACATGAAGTTGTGGTGCTGAGCGCCACTCCCTAAGCACCAACATGGACAAAAAGCATTGGGCATTAGACCATGTAACCTAGGTTACTTCTAGGTTAGGTTAGTATACTGCAGGATCTAGGTTAGATGATTGTAGCCCTGCAGTTCAACAACGACGAGCAAGCGATCACTCACCAACATTTTCCACTGGGATATGACCCTAGGGAAAGTATTCATATGCCGGCTAAAGAACCAAACCTGGCATTGCGAAAAACGAAGCGCGAGTTCATTCCTGGGTCCTCGATGGCAAAAATGCAAGGTGCTCAATACGACTCTCGGCTGTACCTCCATGGCTCTGACAAGTCTCCTTTCTAGTGTTTTGTCTAGCTTCGCTATGCCAAACGAGAACCAACTCCCGCTCGGTACCTAGGCATGATGATGGACAAGGCGATGCAAGGATAAGGGGTTCCGCTTGTTGAAAACAGGGAGACTTACGACTCTATGTAGTAATGGGGGCTCCGGCATTGGTTGCTCAGGACTACTAACCAGAATACTAACGTACAGTGCTTATATTTGGAAATAACGGTTCTTTTTTCTTACCTGACCCCTGAGAGGTTTACTCAATTCGGTTGCTAAATCAAGGAGAAGCACGGAGCCATTGGGCATTAATTAGTCAACGGATGGACCTGGCCCACGATGAACCTCTAGGCCATCCCGCCCATTCCACCCCATCAGGCCGGGTACATGTATACAGCCCATCCCACGGATAGATAGACGTGCGATACTCACGAAGTTACATACTTCCGCACTGAATGGCGCCTATGCTTAAGCAAAGCCGACTTGGAAAGTCCGCCTAGCAACCGTAGGAAGGAGGTAGCTACGCAGAGTGGATGATTTGGTGACGGACATGCAAAGTATACCACCAGGCAGGCAGACAGGCTACTGGCTACCATGGCAGGCCGTAGGCGCAGTACTGACTGTGTGCCTCCTTCCACCCCACCATTCCCCACTGAAAGAAGCGATGGCCCTTGCATACTTCTACTCGTACGTATACGTAGTAGTACTACCAATACACAGAAACCAGCCTGCCAGCCCGGCCGAATCCAGCCCATCCCACATCAAAGCCTTGCTTGTGATTGGCCCACTGCAGACTTGGTACCCCTCCACACCTCGTACCCACGCAAGCACTTCAAGGTATCCCGTCCGAGCTGGAACAAAATAGACTGCAAACACAAGCGCGGGGTTTGGTGTGGTTGGATTGGCTGATGTTTGCTTTTGCGCTTGCTGGTGAAGAAATGTGACAGGAGGCCGAGGAGGGAGTGAACCAGATAAAAGGAGGTCAAGCACAGACAAATGTAATAATAAGCAAGCCATGTTAGCCAGGTGTGTGTGTGTGTGTGTGTGTGTAAATATGTATGTATCAGATGTCGTAGGAGCTAAGTGAGTAAGTAGGTACTACCTACCTACAATTGATACGATCAACTTGTCGCGATTCGATGTACCACATACGACGATAGTGTGTATGTAATGTGAAGTAGGCACGCCGCACGCAGGCTACCTAATGCAAAGACCCTAGTCCAGGACTCCGTCGTTTCTGTGTTTCTTATCTCTGTTGTGCCACCTATCTGGGTCCCCAAACTCGTAGGTTAAAGGCAGTTTCTTGTAATACCCCCGACAACGGCCGATTCTATTAAAAGCCTCAGTGTCCCCCCGCAGTCAGTCATTGATGCTCCTGCTTTCCTCTCTTCAAATATCCAGCTCTCGACGCCAAATTTGAATTTCCAGTTCATCGCAAGAACTTCCATTCATTCTACCGGATACTCCTTCCAATCCACTTGTCTCAGCCGATTCTTTTCTCACGACAAAACCGCAATCATGGTAGGTTTACGCCGCATACATGCCATCAACCCCACCTCGGGCTATGAGCCAGCCAATGACCCTTGATCATAACGAGATGATTTGCTAATAATTTGCTCTCACAGGCCGAGAACCAGCATGTCTCGTACACCGAGAACGTGAGCACGCGATCTTCCTTTCATCCAAGCAAAGCATCCTTTGAACCATCAACAATCTTGCAGCATGGATAATGACTAACTAACATGTGTGCCCCTACAGCTCATGAAGTACATGAAGCTCGATCAGAGGGGAAACGCCATGGCGGAGTACATCTGGATCGACTCTACCGGCGGTGTCCGCTCCAAGAGCAGAGTACGTAATTTCTTTGCCCTCCTTATCTCTGCCAAGTTGCCTTGGTTTCCATTACTTGATTCCTTCGTGTCATGCGAAAGACTGCTTGGGTCCGCTGCAACAAGCCCATGCCCGAGGCTCCCTATTCCCCACGAAAGTGGCCCAGTGTGCGGGTGTGTGTGGCAAAGTCACGGAAATTTGAGGATTGCAGGGCTTGGTCTGCCAGATCCCTTTGGCTTATCGTCATGGCACCCCTACTCTCTCGGAGAGGGACTAGGGGCTTCCGTACGGCACCAAGGCTTCCGACCTCGCACACTTGGCGTCGGCTCTAAACGTTATCACCCGCCCAATACCTGGCGTGTACGCTCAGCGGGTGCTTGGTGATGTCGTCAGCCGGCAGGGTATTCCCTACACCTACTTAGTGCCGGTAGCGTGCATTACTCGTTCCCTGCTGTGCATACCGTACGATGGGGCCACTGGATCTGCATCGCGACGTTGTTATGCCCTGCGAGATCTTCGTGTCGTTCCGGGTGTTTTCTTGTTAAGCAGCGTGCGTCCGGCTTAGCTGACAAGATGTTTCTTCTATAGACAATGACCTCGGTTCCCGAGGGCGGTTTCAAGCCCGAGGATCTCCCCACCTGGAACTTTGATGGCTCCTCAACCGACCAGGCTCCTGGTGACAACTCAGATGTCTACCTGAAGCCTGCCGCCGTCTTCCCCGACCCTTTCCGAGGTGTTCCCAACATCCTTGTCCTCGCCGAATGCTGGAACGCCGATGGCACCCCCAACAAGTACAACCACCGTCATGAGTGCGCCAAGCTGATGGCAACGCATGCTTCCCACAAGCCCTGGTTCGGTCTTGAGCAGGAATACACTCTTTTCGACATGGAGGACAGACCCTATGGCTGGCCCAAGGCTGGTTTCCCTGCTCCCCAGGGTCCTTACTACTGCGGTGTTGGAGCTGGCAAGGTCGTCTGCCGTGATATCGTCGAGGCCCACTACAAGGCCTGCTTGTACACTGGCGTCAAGATCTCTGGCACCAACGCCGAGGTTATGCCTGCCCAGTGGGAGTTCCAGGTTGGCCCGTGCGAGGGTATCGAGATGGGTGACCATCTCTGGATGGCTCGCTTCCTTCTCCACCGTGTGGCTGAGGAATTCGGTGCCAAGGTTTCCTTCCAGCCCAAGCCTATCCCCGGTGACTGGAACGGTGCTGGCCTGCACTCCAACTTCTCCACCGAGGAGATGCGTGTCGAGGGTGGCATGAAGCACATCGAGGCTGCCATCAAGAAGCTGGAGGGACGCCACAAGGAGCATATCGCCGTCTACGGCGAGGGCAACGAGTTGCGCCTGACTGGCCGACATGAAACTGGTGCCATCGATACCTTCAGCTATGGTGTAGCCAACCGTGGTGCCTCGATCCGTATTCCCCGAGAAACCGCCTCCAAGGGCTATGGTTATTTCGAGGACCGCCGACCCGCCTCCAATGCAGACCCATACCAGATCAGTGGTATCACTATGGTAAGTTGGAGACGATTCGTGACTCTGCATTTTTTCAAGTTGCTGACAACCGCTGCAGGAGACGCTCTTCGGCGCTGCCAAGGAGTAAGCTGTTGATACCCATTTGATTTCTTGGTGTTTAAGTGTTTGCTTTGAGTAATAGGGAATGGTACATAGAACGAACGGCTTCCGAGCATGGGCAAGCTAAATGAGAATTGACACGAACTATGATGACAAGCATTCCTACTATCCTTCCCACCTTGTTCAGTATTGCAGCAAAAAGTGAATTAGCCTTGGGTGATACAAGCCCCCTATGGTTCAGTTAGATTTATCTGCTCTGCCATGGTTGACTCCCTCGCCGTTTCTTATGTCTGAGTGCTCACTGTCCTTGTCTCGCGCTCCATACGGCTGGTGCATATGGGGGAACTTATGATGGAATGGGACGCCTTTGCATTTTCAACAGGGATATAAGCTTGAGCTGGAAAGGAGCTGGAGATGATTCCCACACAATAACAGGACTATCGAAGTTGCTCTATACACGTGAAAGGCTACGGTGATCCAATCAAGAACCAAAGATCAAGGTCGCGGGAAAAGGACAGGCGGGTGACTTATTGTACTAGTACGGGAATCCATTGTCTAGTCTCGTCAATTGTTCTAGCTATTGTAAAAGGCAGAAACTAGAATTGTGTTGCAGAAGTCATTCGCATTGGGACATGTCTCGAAAATCATTGCCTCCCTCGACGGCAACTAATGTACAAGGTGCAAAACTCAGACTACATGGGTCTGATGATGTGCCACTGGATTCGCATGGTGATCCAGGTTCATTCCATCCGGGGACTCGCCGTATTGCTCGAGGTCTCTCCTGTCTTCGCTTCCTTCGCCTAGACTTGAGGCTCTCCCCCGTTGTTCTCAAGCGCCAATTCGTTTAGTCGTTCCTCAAATTTCGCCTTAATCATCTTCCAAGCACGCCGGTAAGCCCCCCAGATCCTCGGGTGGTTCCCGTCTCCGAGACTGTATCTATAGGCATCCGTGACATGTGTGATGTCTCGGGGATGCGGCAGGCTTTGCATCACTTGTCGATCGACGGCAGCGAGTCTCAGCTTCCTCTTGTACAAGTCTTGCAGTTGGCGAATGCCTGAGTCCGTAGCCACTGCATGAAGCGGTTCCCAGGACATCTTGTTCTCGTCGTAAAAGGTGATTTCGCACTCGATTCCAGAACTGTCCGATCTTATATCGGAGATGCCGAAGTCTTGGATCAGAAGCCCCTCTGAGTCGTATTCCCCGAGTGTTCTTTCGATTCTACCCCGGGAAGCGTTGAGATTGGCCGGGTTGCAACAGTGACGGGTTCGAGAGGAGATGGTGCCAATATTGCTGCCCAGACGGTCTAGGTCAACACGCTCTTCTCCAGAGAAGTGGATGCCGGCTGCGGCTATGCAGTCCACGAGCTGCTCGTTGGTGATATTTATTGTTTTCCCATGCCTGTGTAGGTGCGTTTTCCTCAAAGCCATAGCATCCCTAACCTTCGTGATCTCAGTTCCCAAATCCCGTCGGGCACGCTTTGTAATGATGCCTTGTGGCGTGGTATCGCCTTCTGACGGGCTATCACTCCATTCCGGGCCAAATGTTACCTCTTCTCTGAAATAATTACCCTGGTTCGATAGATCTTCAACATTGACGAAATCATGCACAAGGACAATCGTGATAGCTGGAACATCCAGAAGAGAATAGTCATGGCCGCATGGTACCTCGGCCAACCACTGCAAAAGCCCAGCTAGGTCCAACCTCAACTTTCTGATTGCACCATCGGTATGCTTATAATGCCAGGTAGTTGACCGCGCCTGAAATTGTAGCTGCCGTAAGTCATGGCACTGGTGCAATAGTGGAATGACCCTTCTGGGAGCACCATCTCCGGTAAATGACGCTTGAGGGCTGAAGTTCTCATGTTCGAGGGTAATGTAACGGATGCTGCCTCTTCGTGCCGGTGTAATGGCGGCCAGAAGGTAATGCAATTGATTCGCCGATTCAAATTGGAAGCGATTGATGCGATAGAAGACAGGTTTGGCTTCCAGATCATGATAGACCATCCTGCAGATGCGAGCCAGTTTGGTAACGACCAGGTTCTCCGACGACTCTTGATGGGGACTGGTCGCTGTGCCACCCCATACGAACTTATTGGAGCCTTTTGCTACCTGCCGGGGCCTGATAGGCTTGTCGACAAGGACGGCGAATTCATAGATCATAAGCCGGATCTGCATACGTACATAGGATCAGTATTTGATATGCAGTCTTACGTAGAGCGGATCGGGAGACCTACCTCGAGAGAAAGCTTGAGGAGGGGAGATGAAGCAGCATTACGCCTTGTGACATCCATGTTTGGATGAGGAGCATCCAGGGCGCAAATGGCAGGCATGTTGAAAGGGACCGAAGAGATGCTGTGGTTCAATGATGAACGTTGTCGGGGTTGCCACTGGTGAAGGAAATATCAATGGATTGGTAAAGTTGGGAAAGGTGAGAAGTGCGAGAACAATGTGAGGATGATCTGGAAGTGGATGTGTTAGGCTCCTAGTTTTATAAGTGCGATCTTGAGGTCTTGACATTTATGTCGACTCGTAGCTGGGGGCCTTGTTGCTTCACTGGATCGTCTCGGGAGATGGTTATGTCTGAAGTACTATTTGTCTTGGCTATCTCTTGTCTGAATTCTGCTTGTCTATGGTCTATGGCGTCTTTTCTATTACTTGAAGCAAAGCTGTCATGTTGCGGAGACAGCCTCTGGGATGCTCTGGGAATGCCCAGGCGCACGTAAACCTAGATGGCGAGCACCACACACTGCCTGCTCAAGAACGATAGCAGGGTCCAAACAAGGTGATCAAGAGTTGCGAGTGCAGTTGGGTGCTAGGGAGTCGAAGCAGCCCAGGTAGCCATCGTGGTTGTATATATTCTCATCTGGCAGGATAGCAGGTTAGCCTTTGGTAAATACCTTGAAGAGCGCATCAAGACCAGCTTACTCAAGTCCTTATTAGCAACAACTATGTTCTTGCCATTGCCTGAAAGGCAGGAGCACTGGATGCTGGCGTAGCCTGTGAGCTTACAGGAGCTGCATCCGTTGTCGAAGGCTCTGCCAGAGGGAGCCCAGTCAAGAGCCCCATGGTTGTTCTCGAAGCACCTGCCACCGGTTTGTAAGTGCCTCTTCGCATAATCGTAACTCTGATCTAGCATCACCTACTGGTTGAGATCAAGTTGACTGCAAGAAGGCATCCAGTCATCCGTGTTGCACTTGGCAGTCAGATAGGTTCCAGAATCCGAGAGATACCAGATCGGGCAGTTCGAGGTGAAGTTGCCACTGCTGGAGCCGGCTACCACAGACACGATGCCGAAGCACAGGAAGACGAGGACTCTGAAGACCTGCATCTTGTTTGCGATGGCCAAGGTTTTGTTGTTGTGGTGTGTTGGTGGGTGTAGGGATGGATGCCTTGTTTTGGAAGAAGCAGAAGAGACTAATTCTGAAAGCAGAGTGAGCCCACGAAGAAACCAGGAGAGGATTGAATGCAAGGGCTCTCGATCAATCAGGGCAATGTGAGTAAAGATGAATGCTATCCTTACAAGATACACCTAACAGCCGGATCACTGTCTAATTCGCTTCATTCAACCAGCCTCATAGCATTTTGTAACCTAGTCACGCAAAGCATAATAATATGAAGCATGTAAATACCATGATCTTCGTCTCTAGCAATCACAGCATCGGATTGTTGAGCTTTTCTGCCTGATTCATACTTTTACTCCGAATAGGTTCATTATCACAACCAGGGATACGGGGTATTCGGTTTGTGCAACCCCCTGAACCAACCCCCCTGAATCAACCCCTAACTTTTGGATGTTGCAAACCGAGATTAGTCATCTGCATCTCGTGGTCAAGCCACCCGTTTCAAGCCACGCCAGATCCAATTCTGATGGACCAGCCCCCCTGCATGTTCAATGTCGTCACACTTAAGCTTCCAGATCCATCCATCACTGCTTGCCCTGGAAACTTTCTACCGTTGGTTTCCGCCTTTCCCATGACTGTACATTTAGCAACACATCCGGGATGAGGCATGCCACTCCGGTACATCGCAGCCCTCCCAACACCGGCCCTATGCCCGGCGCCGCTCATTATCGGGGTGCGTCCCAATCCCAATCGATTCCTGACGCCGTCATCGCAACCACACCTTTTCCACACCACGAGATGCCTCCGCGATGACGAGATTGACAGGGCCACCAACCACTACGAAGCTCTGAAACTGCCCACGAATGCCACTCCCGCCGACATCAAGCGGTATGTCCCTCATGTTCTTGCGCTGTTTCCTCTACCATTGCCCTGCCACCACCCATGCCAACCCTCTTTCTCCCTGTGTGCTTG
Source organism: Apiospora pterosperma (assembly GCA_019976485.1). Lineage (NCBI taxonomy): Eukaryota > Fungi > Ascomycota > Sordariomycetes > Amphisphaeriales > Apiosporaceae > Apiospora > Apiospora pterosperma. The sequence goes on from JAFBMP010000009.1 coordinate 1,802,386, forward strand.
ACCTACCGAACTGCCTACCGCCCACCCCTCTCGCATTGTGGCCGACCGACCCGACTGACATTTCCCTCTCTCGCCCTCCCTCCCAGCTCCTTCTACACCCTCTCCAAGACGCACCACCCAGACCACAACCGCAACGACCCGGGGGCCTCGCAGCGCTTCATGCGCATCCGCGAGGCCTACACGACGCTCTCGGAGCCCGAGAAGCGCACCCGCTACGACCGCGACGTGCTGCACTTGCACCCGGGGCGGCGGCCCGGCGGCTCCTACAGCAGCAGCAACCCGGCCGGCGGCCGGCCCGCCTCGGGTCTCAGCCGGCGCCGGAGCGCCTTCCGGGGCCCGCCGCCCAGCTTCTACCGCAGCGGGGGCTGGGGCGCGCACGGCGCGAAGCGGTCCGCGGCGCACGAGAGTTCTACGGGGGGAGCCGGCGGCGCGTCCTCGTCCACATCCTCGTCCTCGTCGTCGTCATCGCAGCAGCAGCCAGGGGGTGGCACCCGGCAAAATGAGGAGACCTGGGCGGCCGGTGGCGGCACAGGAGCCGCTGGGGGGATGGGGCCGGGCCAGGACCCCTTCAAGGGCTTTCAGGACGACGTGCCTCACTTCGATCGCGAGGGCCATGAGCGGACCGGCCGCCGGACCGAGGAAGGCAGGACAACGAGGCGGCGCATGCGTATGGATGGGCGCGATGTCCATGTCGAGGTCGAGCAAGGGCCGGCCGGCATGTTCTTCGTCGTCAGCGGTGTTCTGCTCACTAGCTTTCTGGTTCCCTTGTGCATTTATCGCGTCTTCTGGGGTGGTAATGCCAAAGAACAGAAGAAGGCCAAGCCTTGAGGCGCGACAAGCGCTTATCCTACAAGACCGCATGACCCTGCTGGATAGTAGCAAATACAAAGTATTGTAATTACCCACTGCAAGGTGCAAGAACACTCTAGTGACGTATTGGGACAAATGTACGGGAACGGTATCTTTCGAGCCGTTGCGAGGAATGTATCCGAATTCTCTATTCTACACACGAGACACACCTCAGCACTGGGAGAGATCTATCTGTCTGCTACTCTGGGTTTTACGGAAGACAAGAATGCGGAAGAGGAAACTGGTGGCAACTAGTCCTGGTATCTCTGAACCAAAGTCAATTCACACCCCCAAAACGCTCCCCCAAATGTACATGCAATTACGTAATTTAACCCTCGAAGGTGAAGCTGACGCCAACCTTGTGGGTCGCCTGGTCAAGCTTCTGGGTATCGAAAGAACCACCGAGACCGAGGTTGACACCGGGGCGGAGGAGGGTGTTGTAAGAGATGGCGGCGACACCACGGTCGTTGATTTTGGCCTGCTTGGGTCAGTAATCTTGTCCGGATGGGGGACCAGCAGGGATAGAGGCTCACCTTGGCGAAGGAGAGGGGGTCCAGGCGGTACTTGCTGGCAACCTCGAGGCCGACGTTGTTGCCGGACTTGGAGTTCCAGGTAGCCTTGGCACCGGCCTCAACCTGGCCGTTGACCTTGTGGTAGTAGCTGGCAGCGAAGACGCTCAGGTTGTCAGTAGCGGTGATGGCAGCGCTGTAAGAGGGGGCAGCGTAGCCGACAGCGGCGCTGTAACCGGTAACGGCAGCCTTCTGGACATCGTAGCCGGCCGAGGCACCAGCGAGGAAACCATCGTGGCCAACAACGGCATCAATGTTGGCGGTGGGGCCCTTGAGCAGGTCGAAGAAGGCGCGGCCGTGGAAAGCGCTCTGCTTGAAGTGAAGGTTGAGCTTGGCGCTGCGAGAAGAGCTGCTGGGAAGGAAGCCGTGAACGAATTCGGCCTTCACACCCTTGGCGAGGACGTCGGCAGCCTCGACCTTGGACTCGAGGGAGTTGGCAGTGTTCCAGGTCTGGGTCAGAGTAAGGCCTGGACGGCGGATTATAGTCAGCAATTGTGTTGGGTAAGAATCACTGAGAAGGACGGCGAAACTGATGGGCCAGGAACGAGGTCCTGGTACCGCAATGTTTGAGACTGAGGCTGACAGCATAGTTCCTGGCTGCTGCCGGAGTCTCTTGCGGCGCTCATTGATTCGTTGCTTTCCTTGAGAGACATCGAGGTCTGTTGATTCTGCAGAAGAGGAAGAAGAGGTGGTAGAATTACCGCGAGCCTTGTCAGACCATTTGGCCTCCATCTGTATCGACACATGGGGATTAGCCTTGATTCTTGCCAAGTCGATGTCTTGTCGGGCGAGGTCGCAATGACACCTCGGCAGAGCCGTTGCGCCAAAAGCCTCAACCCGTGGTACTGGTGAAGTAGCTCGTCACTCACGTTGCCACTGGTAGCCTTCTCATGGCTGCTCTTGCCGGTCACCTTGAAGGCGACATTGTTGGGGGTGTTGCTCTTGATCTCGACGGTACCGGCCGACACTGGTCACAAAGGTTAGAGGGTCCGAGTTGAATCAGAAGGATCAAGGGCGGCAATACGGTGGTAGAAATCCTTGTTCAGGAGCTATACAGATAAGAGATTAGCTATGTGTTCCCCATGTCAATTGGGCATTGGGGGAGGGGTTCATCGTGTAGGACCACCTTGTTGACCGACAGTTTTTTGGGGCGGTTGAGCAGTGGCTGGATAATAGCTCACAAGGAGCTGCAGATGCTGGAGCTTAACTTACATCGTTGGCCGACTTGGCGATATCAGCGAAAGCCGGGACAGACATGGTGACGAATTGGAGGCGATTCCGAGTGGGGGATTTGCGTATGTGAAGGGTGGGCTAAGAAGAGAGAGAAATGAGATGTGAAGTGGGAAAGTGGTGAGAATTGGAATTGGATGTGGGTGAACAGTGTCTGGTTTATGAAATTTGTTTTCTTCCCCAGCCGAGCAGCAACGGGACCGTCAGGAACCATGCACGAATAGCAAGAGGTCCCTAGAGCATGAGCTAGCTGCAGGCTAGGAAGGCCAGTACTGGGCCAGTACTGGGCCAGTATCCGTACTGGGCCGGTACACGTAGCTTAGTAGGGCCGCTAGGCTCCATGCAGAGAGCGAGTCGGCGCTAGGTCGGTCCGGATGAGTCAATATTCAGTAGCTACATAAGTATGGTTATGCGCACATGCATTAGTACTTTTCAAGTTGGAAGAACAGCAGAAGAAACAATGCAAGTAGGTGGTGATAAATGAGTAAGTATACAAGCTACAGAAGAACTCCTAGCGGTGACGGACCGCCCCCTAAACGCAACCCTCGAACCAGTATGTCGGGTAGTTAGTCAGTCTCTCATGCTTCGGAACCAGCCCCAGTAGTAGTACCCTTCTTCTTCTTCGATCGCTTGCGCTTTTTAGAACTGCCCTCGATCATGTTACTTGGCTGAGATTCCTCATTGGCCCCCTCCCCATCTTGCGGGCCATCACCAAGAGAGAAAGCCGGCCCATCCTTCTCAGCCTCAGCACCGAACGTCTCGCGACGCCATTGTCGTAGACGGGCTTTCTTGCCGAGCCGCTTCTTGTCCTTGGCCTTCTTATCGTCGGGTCTGAAGTGAGCAAGCTTCTTCAACCCAACAAACTCGTTGAGAGCAGCGTCACTAGGGGCCATCAGGATATCTCGCGCCGTCAACCCGTACGATTCCGCCCAGGTTTGCCGATAAGAGAATGTGGGCATATCTCCACGGGACTTTGAAGGACCAGCCAGGACTTCATGGTCCACATCCATCTTCGAGTCAACAAGAGCCTCGAGTTTAGCACGCTCTTGTCGCGCTTCTTTCTGGCTAGCCAGCTTCTCCTTCTTGCGCTCTTTCGTTGTCTTCTGGCGCTTAGGAGCTGGGCCGTCCTCGTTCTCGTCGGCTTCGTCGGCCATCTCATCCTGTCCGGCTGTCTCGTCCGCGTCCGCGTCCTCGTCCAGGTTGATTTTCGGGAGTGCCTCTTCTTCAAAATCCGGCACGAGGTCCTTGATGTCGATATCGTCGTCCCACTTTGGTTTCTTGACTTTCTTCTTCTTAGAGTCGCCATCCTCCTCATCGGCGGCGTCCTCTCCCTCGGCGTAGTACTGATCACCGAAGGTCTTGTTCATCTCTTCCTCCCATTTGTCGTTGTCCCAGGCGTCATCCAAGAACTTCACCCAGTCCTCGTCTTTCAAGGTCTTTCCGGAGAGACCGGCAGCCTTCTTGATCTGCTGGAGTCTCCTTTCGGCCTCGTCAATCTTGAGCTTTCGTAATCTTGCCTTTTCCTCCCGACGCTCGCGCTTCTCAGCTTCCTTCTGCTCACGCTCCAAGTCTCTCTGTCGTTGCCTGGCTGTCTTCTCTTCTCGACGTACAGACTTGGCGGCAGCGACATCTCTGGCATATGACCGCAGGACCTCGTTGCTCTTGTTGGGGTCCTCGAATCGTAGGTTATAGGCAACTTCCCACTCGTCGGCCTTGCTGTCAACCTCCTCGTCATCCGATTCGAAAGCTTCCCAGTTGTTACTATTGGGCTGCATCCAAGCGCGCGCGGCCATGAAATTAGACAAGTAAAGCTCGGGGTTCTTATCGGCATCCTCGACGTCAATGGTCATCGGCTTCACTTTTGCGGCTCTGGAGGGGTGAAGACCGTTCTGATTCACCTCGGCCTTGACCCTCTCCGCTTCGCCTTCTTTGGCCTTGAGGAAATCGGCATCTTCCTCATCGTCTTCACCGACACCGCGAAGCTGTGCCTGGATCTCATCCCGAATAGATTTCTTAAGATCGGCTTGCTCCTGAACGTACGTTTTGGGTGTTGCTTCCTCCTCCTCTGCACCAACGTCTCCTGCTAGGATTCGCTGCCGGTGGTAGTCTTTCAGGGTGATAGGTTTCTCTTTTGCACTGGCTGCAGCTGACGCCTCATCGGGAGTCTCTTCGACCGGCTTGTAGAATGTGGATTTTCCATCGTATATCCGAGGGTCCTTGTTGCGAATGGCCTGTAGAGTGGCAGAAATCTGGGCATCGAGGTCTTCTGTGGCGAGGAAACCGTCCTCGTCCTCATCCTCGTCGGACGAAGATTCGGACTCGTCGTCTTCGCCGTCATTTATAGCCGCTCCATTCTTCTGCTGGGTCTTGTATTTCTCTTCCACTGCGAACTCGGTTAGCTGTGGCTCAATAACTTTGGTCATGGTATCGTCGTACATCTCTGTCGTTCTTCTCGCTTCTTGTTGTGCTCAAATCTTGCCGCATACTCTTTATTCACTTGAAGCTTAACTCCGCCATCAGATTCGTCGTCACTCTCATCGAATAACAACTTCCTGGAAGGATGCGGAGTCGCCATGATGAAAAGCCGTCGAATAGAAAAGAAAGGGGGCGTCGGATATCTGGAAGAAGTCAAGAACTAGAAGTGCGACAGACACTTCGCAGCCAAGAAACTGCGCTTCCTCAAGCTTAACCAATTGCTAAGCGACTGACTGACTGACTATTGGGAACTTTTTTTCTGCCGTAGATGGGTTTCGTAGCGGGGCTGTTTTCTACAGATAAATTTTGGCGGTGAAGGGCGGCCATTTGTTTGTTCCGCGCTATCTCTACATACTTTATGTAAGCCTCTAAGCCAGCCTCTGAGCCTCTGACCCGCAAGGTTCTGGGCAGGTCCAATAGCACTGATAAGCCATTAGAAAGAAGTACCTAAGTAGGTACAGCTGACATGTATTGTAGCGCAATAAGCACCCAGAGCTGGGTTACTCTACAGGGGATATTCGTCACTAGAAGTTAACCTAGTAACCTAGTCAGGCGCAAGGACGTCGTCATGTTACATGAAAGCCAAATCCCAAACTCATCTATCTGCCTTATCCACTCAAACTACCTGCCTCATGCAACCGCCAGGGCTTCCCGTCTTCTCACCCATCACTTTGGCCCCCCGGCACACACCTCGTCAACATCATCGATACATCCGACTTTGTGGTTGCCTACGTTGATTACGTTGTTGTTCTTGTTGAATGCGAACGCTTGCTTACACGAGAACCGTCCACCACCACACAACATTAACGCCAACCAAACCCACACAGCCCGAATTGACAAAGACGATAAAACATGGCTGATTCGGCCGGCGCCCCGAGACCCAGCAGCAGCGTCAAGCTAGTGCTGTTGGGAGAGGCTGCAGTTGGAAAGGTCCGTCATCTATATCTATCACCACCGCCGACTGGGCATGCAATACATAGCCTGCTAATCAATACCCAACAGTCCTCTCTCGTTCTGCGCTTCGTAAACAATGACTTTCAAGAAAACAAGGAGCCCACAATCGGAGGTGAGATACCTAGCTTCCCTCCTCGCGTTGCGTCAGAGCCGCCCCTCCAGATACTACTACCTTGCAGACAGACATCTCGCGCGTGACGCACAACCCTGAGTCACTGCAGATTCTGAGGAAACACACAAATGCTGATCGCTTCTCTCCGTGATGCAGCCGCCTTCTTAACACAAAAGTGCAACCTCCCGACTCGGACCATCAAGTTCGAGATCTGGGACACAGCAGGCCAGGAGCGCTTCGCCAGCCTGGCCCCCATGTACTACCGCAATGCACAAGCGGCGCTCGTCGTCTACGACTTGACGAAGCCGACGTCCCTCATCAAGGCGAAACACTGGGTCGCCGAGCTGCAGCGCCAGGCCTCGCCCGGCATCGTCATCGCCCTCGTGGGCAACAAGCTAGATCTAACCAACGAGTCGGCGGCGGCCGGTGGCAGCGAAGACGAGGACGAGGAAGGCGGCGGTGGCGCTGCGAGCAGAGGAGATGGCAGTGACGAGTCGGGCGACGCACGCAAGGTCAGCACCGAAGAGGCCAAGACGTATGCCGAGGAGGAAAACCTGTTGTTCTTCGAGACCAGCGCTAAGACCGGCCACAACGTCTCGGAGGTGTTCACTGCTATTGCCAATGCCATCCCCGAGACCAGCCTGAAGAGCACGAGAGGACCCGGCGCATCCAATGCTGTGAGCCGGGGCGGAGACGAACAGAGAGTGAACCTGACCGGACCCCGGGGAGAAGCTGCCAAGGACAGCTGTGCCTGTTAGTTGTGAAAGCTAACGTGGGTGGTTATTGGCGAGCCTTTGCGGTATCTGTCTGTTACTACTAGCAGCTCTCGCCAGGCCTGCGAGGATATAAAGAGTGTCGGATATTTGCATTGGGTTTTCTTCGGACGTTCTTATTTCTTTTTGCTACCGGAGTGACGGGGAATTACGGTTCATTGGGATTGTCTCTGTGTATGTGTCTTTGCAAGCAGTACATCATGTCCTATAGCCAGCAAATTTATGATGGTTTTCTCAGCATTATTCTACATCTTCCAGCACGATGGCATCTTGATCCAAGGCGACACGAAAGGTAGTGATATTTAGAGCTGGTTAACCACTTAAACACCATTTCAAACTCGTAATAGTCAAACATGATAAGTTCTCTTAGCTTTTTCGCACCTCTAGTTTTGCGCACTAACCTGTAATCAGTGATTAATGTATTTGACATGAAGTGGGAGCCTTTTTTTTCTTCTTCTTCTCTCGATGCCGAGTTCTATGCAATGCAACACAGCCAATCATAAACCCCGTTGGTACCAAACTTCAAGAAGGCGTTTTCTCCCTCCCCCCCTTCTCTCTGAAATGAGGTCAAAGTCTGCGCTACGCGACGCTGTTGCCATGTGCATTTTCGGCAGGTGGCCGAGTTCCGGCAAAATATGTACATCTCAAACAAGCTCGAACCCAAGAGATTTGCCTGCTATCTTTAGTCCCAGCGATCGCCCTCCCTCTCTGCCTCCAGCCTCCGCATCCGCTCTTCCTCATCATCGTACACAGCCTCACTGCGGCGGCTCTTGCGGCGTCCACCTCGATCATCGCCAGCGTCCCGGTTACGCTTCAGGCTTGCAATGCCGGCAAGGCCAGCCATGCGCTGCGCCTCCTTGAGCAAACGCTCTCGGTCTCTTGCCTCGCGTTCCAGCGTGTGCGGGTCTTTTCCGGAGCTGCTAGATGTTCCCCCTTTCGAACCACCACCACCAGCCGAGGCTTTGGAGGGCCTACGAGTGGTTTCACTCTCGCGTATGTGCGATTTCGACGGCTTGCTGCCGGAGCCCTTGGACTCGACCGCACCTGATTTAGAGCTGGCGCCCTTGATCGACAAACCGCTGCGGGGACCACTTGGTGGGTTGAAATCCTTTTCTGTAGTTTCCACGGGAGTGGGAGGTTCGGCCGACGTTTTACGGCTCCGGTGACGATATTCGCGGTCCCGCTCCCGGTGCCTTTCTTTGCGGTCCTTGTCGCGTTCCTTGTCTCGGCCACGGTCTCTATCCCGCGATCGATCTCGATCATGATCATGACGAGACCGATGGCTTGACTTCTTATGGCGATCGTGTCGGTCATAGTCGCTCTCTCTTTCCCTGTCTCTATCACGGTCCCTGTGACTGCGGTGGCTTGAGCGTTTATGCTCACGCTCACGCTCAGGTGAGGCAGATCGTGACCGTTCATGTTTCTCATCCTTTGATCGACTCTTGTGGTCATCGTCGTCACGTGTAGGCCGTCTACTCTTGTGTTTACGGCGTCGGTGATCCCCTTCACGCTCATCCCCAGTAGCGGATTCGGAGCGATGACGGCGGCGTCTACGAGATTCCTTACGATCTCGACTCCGGCTACGACTTCGGGAACGTGTTCGATCTCCGTTATAGTCCCTGCTTTTGTCTTCAGTATGGTCGCGATCTCTAGCGTCGCGTTCAGGGTGACGGTGGTCTGAATCCTTCTCATGGCGAGAGCTACTTCGCGACGGAGGGACGTCTTCCACTGGGCTCTGCACAACCGAACCATTATGACCTGAAATTGGACTCTGTTGGTCAGTCATAAACCCTCGTGCCCGAAGATGAAGGGCGCTGGTGTTAGGTAGGCCTTGGCGCATAGCTTTCGGTCCGGTAGGTGCATTCAAAGGTACGTCAGGGGCCGGTGCAGGCGGTAGCGAGCCAGTTCCTTGACTGCGCGCTCTGGTATACGGGTCCCTGGAAGATAGATCACCGTTCTGCACTAGGTTATCGTTGTTGCCTCCGCTTTGGAGGCCTGCTTCTGTCGCTGCGCCGCCGCCATTTTGCACATCACCTTGGGAATCAACTCCAGTTAGCTCCACGGCGTGTCCTAGTTGTTCTGAATCGGGACGGACTGTCCTACCAAACTCATCGATGTTAGAAGCATTCTGTGTCTCCACTGCCGAGTTGTTGCCGTTCGTGCTCAGGCCCATGCCACCGGTATCCTGGGGGTTTTGTTGAGCCCACATGTCTTGGCCATAGTGACGCGGATTGAATCCCTGGTGGTAACCACGGCCGAAGCCTCTATAGAAGCCCCGGCCCCGGCCCCGGCCTCGGTACCCGTATCCGCCTCGGCCAAAGTCATTGTACTGGTTGTGGCCAAAATTACCTGAATTGTAGCCGTTACGGAAGCCAGAGTTAAAGTTGCCAAAGTCACCATTTCCCATGCCAGCAGCATTTGGATTGAAATTATCTTGGCCGACATTCCACGATTGCTGTCCGTTCCAGTCATTGCTGCCACCATTGAAGCCATTCATGCCCATGTTCATGTTCATGCCGTTCATGCCCATGCCTTGCGCTCCAAAGCCTCCGTTCATAAACATGTTCTGCATTGCCATCGGATCCATTCCCATACCCATTCCTGATGCGTTCTTAGTATGTTGGAATGGCAACGAAGAGCTGGGGTGCTTACCCATCATAGGGAACGAGCCAAACGCTGCTGGATTCATGCCGTTCTGCATGGCCATCATCATTTGCATCTGGTTCATGTCGCCAAAATTGTTCATTCCCTCGGAAGAATCATTAGCGTTATCTTGACCGGCTTCCATATCCGCATCTCCAGACTCGGCCTCGTCGTGGCCAGCTTCGAGAGCACCCTCCATCTCCTCTGTCGGCTGCCCCTCAAAATTGGCTTGGTCATTTGGCCCATCTTCACGGGCTTGGTCATGAGTATTGTCTTGACCCGCAACTTGCTCCTTTTCAGCGATTTCCTAAACAAAGTCAGTCGTTTAGCGCATAAAGGCGTTAGAACAGGTTAGGGCTTACTTGATCATGCTTAGAGGAGCCGTCTCGCTCCGGAAGAGTAGATGCATCTAGGACGTCTTGACCAGCTATCGCCGAGGCTTGTCCAGAGATTTCGATTTGGCCAGGAGCAGTCTGATCCTTGAGAGGCGCAGCAACTGCTGCATCAGCAGGAGGCGCCTCTGTCAATGATCCTGTAGTTGCCGGGGTAGGCGCAGGGTCAGTAGGCGTCACGGGGTTGGGCGTGTTGGTTCTTGGGCGAGAGGCTTCGCGTTTCTTCTCTTCTGTCTTGAGAAATACCCTAATAGTAGTACGGAGAGACTTGTAGACTGTGCAATCGGTGCCAGAGACGGGGGAGTGTTCGCAGACAGGACACGAGGATGGCAGTGTGGATTGGCCTGGTTCACGTCAGCTAGATTGTTCATTCGACGGATCAAGGTTGAGGTGACAAACATGTTTCGCAGATGGCAGTTTCACAGCAGGGAAGGCGGAAGGCGTTCACAGCAAGTTTGCTGCAGATAGCGCATCGAAGCTTTGTGGGCAACTCCTCCTGGGTGAGGGAACTATTCAAAGATTAGCATCGTAGGCCAAACGCGGGGTGCAACCGAACGGCGAGAGCGAGAACCTACTTGGCCAGCTCAATCTGGGCTGGGGTAAGAGATGCCATATTGAATTACTCGTCGATGTAGTACAGGTAGACGATTCTTGCAGGTCCGGAAAGAAAGAGTTTTGGGGGAGGAGCCGAAGCGAGACTCGAGATCCCTCTTGCCTGGTGTCCTCAGATCATGTCATCTCCTCAATGCCTATCAATATTTGCGTCACGAGATATGCGGAGAGGGCCAGATGGAGAGATGAATGGGTGTATAATTGAATTCGCACGACCTGGGGTTCCGATGTTGGGAGCTGAGGCTGCTGACCGTGACGAAGTATCGAAGTCGAGCTTTGAAGAAAGAATATGCGCTTGCGCAAAACTTCAAAAACGCGCCGCTCCAGTCTAAGCTTGGGTGAACGCCATTTTTGCTTACATACTTACAGAAGTGCACTAGGTTAGTGCACTGTGCTGGTGTGCTGCTTTGGCCTGGTGGTCCCCTAGAAATAGGAACTTGTCCGGCCAATGCGCCCTGAGAGTCATGTACGGTACGAGTAAACACAGTGAACCTAATTGACATCTGGTTGACATGTCATTGACATCTAACCTACTACCTAGGTTAGACTGCATCGAACCCCGTCCCCCCATGGTGATTATCCCTCGCAAGGTATCTTCAGCAACACGGTGAATCACAAGTCTTCCCATGCTGGTGCGCGGGATATTTCGGCTGGAGGATCATGTATACCTAACATATGGGAACCGAGAAGGGCGCAAGATTAGTAACTACTCCCACATTGAATAGATGGAGGGCATGGACTTAAAGTGAGGAGGATGTAGGTTCGATAAGGTAAGGTTCAAATACATGTACATACATACATACATCATACTGAATGAGCAGCCTAGCGCGGATGCTGCTTGGCAGTGCCCAGGTGCTATTCGCAGTGCTAAACTGCACCCACCAACTTCCATCGACAGTAACTAACCTACTATACATACAAGAGTCAACTGCTTCTATCTGCAGGCGCACCTAACTGTTGGACCCCTGGGCTGCAATGCGTCAACGAACCACCTTCTTCCACCACAATGAAGACGCCATCGACCCGGCCTCTTTAAAAGTCTCGGGGCGCTCCCTTTCGGGTCCCGACATCAGAGCTGTTCGTGAAGATCGCTTCACCCTCGGGCTAGAGGAGCTACCGGCCGAGCTCCAAGAGCTTCTGCGACTATCCCACGAGCTTCACATTCGATGGACCAGTCCAGTCGCTTATCAATCCATAGGACCATGGAGCTCACGTCTCTCTCCCGGGCTTCATGTGTTCTACACCCCGCAAGCCGACACCAAGGCCAATGTCGCTTCCGATCATGAGCTTTGCATGCTGCTACGGAGACTTGGACCTGTGGATTGTTCGTCGCCCCATGTACGTACATGGCGTATCATCCGCTGGTTGTTTGTTTGTCTATTCTGAGCTCACCTATTCTATCCGTAGAAATCCTTCTCGAGATTACCCAACGACCGATTCTCCCATTCAACCGCGTTAGAATATTACCAGCCAGTGTATGACCTGACTGATTTTGTTGAATATGCTGTTCAGTATGCCTGTGCACCGTCAGACGCCAAGTGTAGGACTCGCTTCGATACAGTAAAGCAAGCATCTTCGCTGGACTTTTCTTACGACACGATCTCACATGTGGTGAAAGTCACGGCTTTATGGGGCCGCCAAGACCAGGCGCTCTCTATTTCCGCACCCACGGCTCACAGAGTCGAAGTTGGTCTGTTAACACCGGATCAAGCTCCTCACCTAGCGCAGCACGAAATTGGCGTGACTGGTCTCTTGACTGTCCTTGGGGAAGATACCAAACCAGCCCCGACAATGTTCTCGTTCCCGTCCCGGCACAAGCAGGCCAATACAGACTTCTCGTCGACGTTCCTAGCCCCGACAGGGCTACACCCCACTATGCAGCTCAATATCAGCTCAAACCTATCGCCCATGACAGATTCTTATTGCTCTCTGCATGCACTTCTCACGCTGCCAAGGACTATATTTGCCGACAAATACCAACTGGATGATGCACTCTTCCTTGCATCCAAGAACCTGACAGCTCTACGGTATATCAGTCAACCAGTAGATCTGGAGGCGCCAGATTATGTCATGGCCCTATGGGGGTCGAGCGTCTTGCTTGAACTAAGCACTCCAGTCACAGAATCAAGCGAGGGCTTCACAGCGGAGATTCCGCTTCATCTTCGTTACCAGGCTCCCCAACATGGTGGTGAGAGTACCTTCGAAGTGCCATATCCCGCCGTCTTCTGGGCTTGCGCAGCCGAAGAAGGCACCAAGTTCCCAAACAGTCCCTTTGACCGTGTGAATTTGGGGTATGACGGTCTTTTCGGCCCGCGTACACTGTTCTGGCACCTGGACCCGGTCGCGAATTCTGCGGACGACCAGTTGATAATTGGAGGGAAAGTGCCCGTTCTGGACCTCGATAAGTCACAGCCGATCAACACAGTGACATCTATTGTGGTTGTTGTCGGGTTTGCCTGGGTTGCGTATAGACTCCTTATGGTTTATCTTAAGACAGGTTATGGTGTGGCGCAGCCAGTGACGGCAACTGAGAAGAAGCAGCAGTAGCAGGTTCCTTGGTCGGTCGATCTGGCTTAGTAATTCGACGTGTACATACTTAACTAATATTCATTCTCTGTACGCGGCGATTACGTATGCCATGTTGCAACTTCAATTTTGTTATGTACATCTGCGTCTGTATCAGGCCTTAGCGTTACGCACTAACTCGACGATTTGAGCTGAAGCAATCCAAGGCGACAACAATTTGTAGTTTGTTTGGCATCATCAAAAGAATGGCCTCTTGTCGTTCCTGTGTTGTGCCAATTGACAATGTTTCCCTATGTCGTAGCAGGCATTGCACTGCTGCTTTTCTTTTACAACCCGCTGCAAGACTACGTCTCCGCGGGGCCCCGACCACATGCATATACGGCCCGACCTGCGATCAATGAATCTCTCCTGGCAATAGATGCGCCCAATGAAGGAATACCTGATTGCCCACCAAGCTCTTACTCTATTCATATCCTATCGAAAGCCCCTTTGGTGATATATATAAAGAACTTCCTGTCGACCGCAGAACGGGAGACACTGCTGGACATCAGGTAGGTTTGCTTTTTCTCCAAGCGCTACCTCGCAGTGTAGCCGCGGTTTTGATCCAGATGGAATGAGACATGGCTGGTCCGGTATCAGAAGTAGCAGTAGACTACGTCTTGAGATTGGACCGTCAACACGATTGACTAAGTACACAATGTGCTGACAACCACACCTATAGCGGCCCACTCTTCGAGCCCTCAACCGTCAGCAACAACGGGGCGGAGACCCACCGGGATGCTACAGTCCGCGACTCGGAGGTAGCCCTCCTGCCTCGCAGCGCCGACACGGTCCGCTGCATCGAGCGCCGGGCTCTCGCGCTCCAGGGCTGGCGCGACGACCTCTGGGTCGAGCGCTTGCGCACGCAGCGCTACGGGCCATCCCAGCACTATGCACATCATTTCGACTGGGGCTCCGGCGCGCTGGGCTGGGGCCGCGTCAGCTCTTTTATGGTGTGGGTCGACACTGCGCAGGACCTCGAGGGCGGCGGCACCGAGTTCCCCTACCTCTGGAGGCGCGGGGTCGAGAAGGAGTGGTGTCGCTTGGTTGATTGCGCAACAACCAGTAGGAACGAGGACGGGGGGGGACGAGGAGATGGGTCTAGTCTTCAGGCCGGCACCGGGCAATGCCGTGTTCTGGGAGAACTTCCGGCCGGATGGCACGGGTCGGGGCTGGGAGGAGACTTGGCACGCCGGCCTGCCGGTTACCAGGGGCTTCAAGGTCGGGTTGAACATATGGAGTTGGGGGCGGCTCGACCATCAGATGGCATGATCGGAGCCGTTCTGCAGGCTTTTCTTCTGTCTTGCCTCTTCCATGCCGGCCCTTCTGTGCCGCCCTATCTAATAAGCTTCAATAGACATGGTATACTCCGGCCTACTCCCGTGCACCTACTAATATCTATTTACCTAGGGCTTCGGGTGTCCTTCCCCGTAGCCCAGAGGTCTGGTCGGCCTGGTCGGTCACTCACTATCTTATGTGTTGTGCTGTTTCCGTAATAAAACATGCCCAGTTCATGCACACACTTTTCTCGCCGTTGACAGCCCCGGCCCCACCCGCCTACTTCTAGGGCAAGGCAATCTCCGGCGGCCCTTAGTAATGGAAGTGAGTGGGAGGATGACACATCATTATACTGCCAATCTCTACCTCTTGGAATTGGAATACTGACGACTGCACCGCACTGGCCTCGCAACCGCCGAGATGCAAAGCTACATCTTGGGCAAGACTACATCCCAAGTAAGTACTTGTCGGTACCCCGGTACCGTAGACCAACCAAGTTCGGAGCACAAGTTTCAAGCGCAAAGTCTGCCCGCTGAGCGATATATTAAGGTGCAACCCAAGACCAACTTATGGGGGTACCGGTACCGGGTGAGCGGCTGACATACGATTCAAATTCAAGGAAAGCACAAGCCGAAAAAGTCGGATGAGATTGCCCTGTCGCCTCACACTGCCACACACGCACACACGCACACACACATCGGCCGGATAGTTCTTTCACATGGGCTGATGGGATCATGAACATTTGAGTTACTGTGAGGAGACGAGCGTGTCAGAAAACTCCCGCTTTTTCTTTTTAACCTAAGCTAATGATGTCATCCAATTGAACGGGCGCCACGCTCAAGAACCCGACCTGCTGCCATTACTTGTTGAGGTCCTTCCCCACCCTCGTCACAGCCAATGGCGATTTGAGAAGCTCTTGACGTGGGGCCACGCATACTCGATCTTCAAATACTGCTGTTGCATCAGCGAATAGAAGCTGTAGAAGCTCTTCAACTACAAAGCGGCGTCGCATCGACAATTCCAGATCCGATCCAAGGGGAGCGGGGGTAGGTACTTGAAACTAAGTATGTACTTATATATGTACTCGCATTGCGATACTTCCAATGTTCAACTCAACAGCAAAAGCTGGAGGCCCTGAGCAACGGGCAAAGCCATTAGCAAGCATTAAGTTTTTGCTTCACATAAGCCACCGCTGTCCTTCCTCAGCATCTATCTTGTACCCCCCCTCAGTGTCCCGCAGTATATACCAATGAGATAACAATATCGGGCAACACAAGATTGGGGGGCTCTCTCTTTCCCCCTCCAACGTCGCGCCAAGCCCCAGATGTCCAGCATCTTTGCGGTTTTCCGGCAGCCTCTCCTCACTATCCCTGACTATAACCTATCCAATCTCTCCTCCCACACCCTCCCACTCGTGTTCATGACGTGGGCTCGTTGTGTTGTCCGCAATGTAACGAGGTACAATTGGGTGTAAAAGTGGCTCGGAAAGGTTTGCTACTTGAAGTAGCTATTAGACCGGGCGGGGGGGGATATGGGTCGAAATACAGGCACTTCCCTATCCTTAAGCCCGTTCATCCCTGTAGCGACTAAGGTTAGGTACAGTACATAGTCGGAAGACTCTTCAAAAAAAGAAGGATAAGCAGAATCTGACAGGTAGGGTAGGTACAGGGCAGGTAGGATCTCGCCCCCTTCGCTATGCGGCTTTTCATAATAGGAAGGACTGACTACAATGACCAGTATTCTTGTTACGTCTGCGCACTCGCTTAAGTTTGACGAACCATTGGGTCAACCTTGGTCTAGACAGCAACAGCATCCTGAGTTGTTGAATCCCATAAATAACACTGCCTTCCCATCCTCTCCGTTTCAGACAGAACTACATCAAGTTTTCCAATCCTTTAACTACTACTTTATACTTCAACCAACTGAGCTCCTCATCAGACTGCCAACATGTCTAATAGCAAGCCCATCTTCGTGCTTACGCACCCACGTGCGTGCTCTACGGCATTTGAAAGGGTATCTATTCTTCATCTCCTTCCTGTGGCCGCAGGCTCAAGCTGACTATATCCATGTAAAAAGGTCTTCATGACTCGGAGGGACAGCCTTGTCTGTGCCCACGAGCCGTTTGGTGACAGCTTCTACTATGGCCCGGAGAGACTGGGTGAGAGATACGACCAGGATGAGAAGGCCAGAGAGGCCAGCGGCTTCTCCAAGACTACATACCAGGATGTCTTGAACCGACTTGAACGGGACGGCAGCGAGGTTCGCCACTCCCTTATTTCCCGCCTCCCATTTCCTTCCCCACCTAAGGCCCGGGATGGTGATTTCTTGCATCCATCTGCCATTAGCCCGCCCCCCTTTGATTGCAAGTGCGATCCCGACTCCTCCTAGGGATATTGGCCTATCACCACCATACACCGAGACCCTCTCCCTCTAAAGTACTCTACATGACATGTTCGACACTGGAAAATCAATCCTATGGTGGCAATTGGACAACTCAAAACACGCATCGCAGACACATGATCTATTGCTCAAAATACTACGTTGGGTGAATACGTTGTCGCTGTCCCCCCACTTCATCCCAGCAGTATCACAGCCTTGATGGTTTCTCATACGTGGCATGGTCTGCTCTCACGCGTTCTAGAAGCTATTTGCTTTTTCATGCGGTTGTGCGGATGGCGTTACTCATCTGTTTCAACAGGGCAAACGTGTCTTCATCAAAGACATGGCCTACTACCTGATGCCGCCCAACGGGGGTCAAGCTAGTATTGCTCCTTCAGTTGCGCGCGGCAAGGCAAATGGCGTCACAAATGGCGTCACAAATGGAAGCAGTCATACCAACGGTGCTACCAGCAATGGACACTCAGAGCCTGGAAACCCTTCAGTGCTACCCCTGGACATTCTGAAGCAATACCACTGGACTTTCCTAATCCGCCACCCCAGACGCGGTATCCCATCCTACTACCGCTGCACAATCCCTCCTCTGGATGAAGCGACAGGTTTCAAGAACTTCCTGCCTAATGAAGCCGGTTACGTCGAACTTCGAAGGCTGTTTGACTATCTGCGAGCACAAGGCCTGGTCGGTCCCCGCCTTGCCGGTCAAGAGGACAAGGAGACCAATGGCGTGAGC
Source organism: Apiospora pterosperma (assembly GCA_019976485.1). Taxonomy (NCBI): domain Eukaryota; kingdom Fungi; phylum Ascomycota; class Sordariomycetes; order Amphisphaeriales; family Apiosporaceae; genus Apiospora; species Apiospora pterosperma. Next base: position 1,819,965 of record JAFBMP010000009.1, read on the forward strand.
GGCACCAACGGCGTCAATGGACACAAGGAAGAGGGCGGCGTCAAGATCACGATGCTTGATGCTGACGACCTGCTTGACCACCCGCATGAGGTAGTCGAGGCTTTCTGTAAAGAGACCGGCATCGACTACAGCCCGGACATGCTCGTCTGGGACAACCCGGATGACCAGCAGCACGTCAAGGATGCCTTTGAGAAGTGGTTCGGCTTCCACAATGACGCGATTCATAGCACCTCCCTGTCCCCACGTACCAAAGCCCATGTAAGCTCTTCCGTCCCTCATCCCGGACCACCCAGTCAGTCACCATGGCAGTTTTGCTAATCTTGCCCTTGCCTCCCTCACACACAGAAAACTGCCACCGTGGAGTCAGAGAATGACGAATGGCGCGAGAAATATGGCGAGGAGGGAATGAAGATCATCAGGCAGAGTGTGGATGAGAACATCCCTCACTACGAGTATCTGAAGCAGTTTGCGATGAAATTCTAAGATGATTTCTGGCGGGAAACGTGTAAATGCATCAAACGGCGTATGGTACAATTCTGTATGTACATTATAAGTACAGAGCCCCCCTTGGTAGTCCTTCTCTAGTATGGACGGATGTGGGATGAGATACACTTCGCTATATATGCGAAGAATGACTGATGTGTTTCTTTCTGGTTTTGCAACTGCCGCGCGCAACATCTCAAGTCTTGCTAGCTTATTCAGACAACAACCTGTGCTTGACCTGCCTGACCTGCCTGTGCCTGGATAGCCCCCGCGTCCTGTCCACTCGTCTGCTGTTCGCTCGAAGTCTCAACAGGCTGGAATGTACCCTCCGTGAAGGCGTAGTGAGTCACGTTCGGGCTCCATGACTGCGCGTAGTTCTTGTCCAATTGGTCCACCCACCAGACCTGCGTCTTGAGCAGGCTTGTAACCTGTCCGGTCTTCTCGTCCACCCGCGTGCCCTCGGCGGCAGTCCCAGCCCCTTCCGTGACGGGCTGCCACATCTTGTTGCCCTTGCCCGACCCGCCCAGGACGGCCGCTACATCAGCAATGGCATTCGGCTTCTGCATGCCGTTGAGTTTCTGGCCACGCTCGTGTCGGGTCAGCGTCCGGCCGCTCTCCCTGTCGCGGAGCATGCTGTCGTCCCAGCCCAGGTCGTGCCGCATCCGGAATTCGCGCATGATGTGGTACACGCTCCTTCCTATGTGGCCCTGTCCCTCGGGGAATTGGATCATGGCCATCGGCCTCCAGTAGTCTTTCCGTATCTTGGCGGGCTTGAGCTTCTTGCCGTTGAAGGGAATTTGCCGTAACGCTCGGTTGGCCTAGACGCACCAGGGCACATTAGCTACTGTGGTACTGGGCGGTTGCATGTTGCCGACAACAAAACGACGATGCAGCTTCATCGTCGTCAATCACCAATCATTCATTCATACCTTGAGCACTGGATTATGGGAGTAGACGGTCAAGCCATTGATGAAATTGGTGAAGATCCAGATCTTCTCGCCATGGCCCGGCTCGAAGTTCGGGGGATCTTCTCCTTCCGCTTTCTCTTCGTCGCCGTGGACGCTTGCCGAACGCTGGCCCGGGAAATGCTGACCGACAACCGGCCGAGCTGCTCCGTTATCGACCGCAACGGATTGAGATTCATGGCTTCCTCTGAGGTTGGGGCGATGCCAAGCTTCGTCGTGGTCGTGGTCGTCTTCTTCTTCTTCTTCTTTCAAACCGTCGGGGCTCTCTCCCTTGGACACGGCGTTCGGGACGCACGCGAATCTTGGAGCTAGGAAAAGTTTCTGATCACGTGCATGAGACAAGCCGCCAGGGGGAGGTTGGCAAATCTCTTATCGTTATCTACATGTGGTTTAGCGATCTTCCGACCGGCCGGAGAAAACCCCCCACCATCCTAAGAAGTAAGCTTGCTTGACAGCTTCAATCCATAATTATTGCGTCACAAGATAAATAAACGCAGAGAGGGGGGAAGATGCGAACAAGAATAGCTGTGGCCCGAATCAATCAAGTACATCAGACGTTGTTGCCCTTGAAGTACCCCCAATACGGTCCTGCAACAGATTGAGGCTGAAAAGTGACATATATAGAAATGTCTGGGGATTGGGTTTCGAGTTGGGTCGCCACCCCCGCCAACATGTGGCAGCTATTCCCATACGAGTAGATTCTAGAGGGAGCTTGCAGGTGCTAGAAGGGGTAAGAAGCCCAGAGAGTGAGAGGTTGCATCATCGTAGCAACCAGTAGTAGCGCGAATCGTCGCCCAACTCCAGGAAGCTGCAAGCAGGCTCTCAGTCAGACCACCAGACACTAGAATCGTCACAAACCTTGGAATCAGGCCTGATTGCATGAGCTTCCCTTCTTCTCTCTTCGTTTCCAAGCTCCACTGTCAAAGGACGATAAATCTATGGCCAAACCGCCTGTTTGCTGCATTTCTCTTCCTGCATTTCGCTAACCATCAGACAACGACGCAAAAACGTACTTCTTTCGAGATACCCAATCTTCGAAGCTACTTCAAACAACAATAAACAGAAAGTGGTATTGAAGTAACCCACACCTGCGAACGCAAGGTACCCACTCTACATACAACACTCGATTCCGCTTCACATACAACTATACATTTGCGACACAGCTACGCACAAATACACCCCCAGTCATGACGTCCCGTATGGAATTTACGGACCGGGGCAAGAAGGCCCTGGAGGATGCCATGTCGCTGGCTGAGCAGTATGCCCACTCTCAGCTGCTCCCGGTTCATCTAGCAGTCTCGCTTCTGGACCCTCCGCCGGACCTGTCCAAAGACCAGCAGAACCCAACCCCCGGCACAAACAACAGCTTGTTCCGACAAGTCATCGAGAGAGCTCATGGCGACCCTCAGGCCTTCGACCGAGCTTTGAAGAAGATGCTGGTGCGCCTGCCCAGTCAAGACCCTCCGCCTGAGAACGTCTCCATGGCACCTACTTTCCACAGCGTGCTCCGCAAAGCACAAGAACTGCAGAAGACTCAGAAAGACACCTACGTCGCAGTCGACCACTTAATCAGTGCTCTGTCGGAGGATTCCACAATATCGGGCGCGCTGAAGGAGTCCAACGTACCGAAGCCGAAGTTGATCCAGGATGCAATCCAGACAATACGAGGCACGAAGCGGGTGGATTCCAAAACCGCCGACACGGAGGAGGAAAACGAGAACCTTGCCAAGTTCACCATCGACATGACTGCCATGGCAAGGGAAGGCAAAATCGACCCCGTCATTGGGCGAGAAGAAGAGATCCGACGTGTCGTTCGGATTCTGTCCCGACGAACCAAGAACAACCCCGTTCTAATCGGAGAGCCTGGTGTTGGTAAAACTACTGTCGTGGAGGGTCTGGCCCAACGAATAGTCAATGCCGATGTCCCCGATAACCTTGCCGCCTGCAAGCTACTATCGCTCGATGTGGGCGCTCTCGTCGCGGGCAGCAAGTACAGGGGTGAGTTTGAGGAGAGAATGAAGGGCGTCCTGAAGGAGATTTCAGAGTCCAAGGAGATGATTGTTCTCTTTGTTGACGAGATTCATCTGCTCATGGGTGCTGGCTCCTCGGGCGAGGGTGGAATGGATGCAGCAAACCTGCTGAAGCCCATGCTGGCTCGTGGCCAGCTGCACTGCATTGGTGCGACCACACTTGCAGAGTACCGGAAGTACATCGAGAAAGATGCTGCCTTCGAAAGACGATTCCAACAAGTCATCGTCAAGGAGCCCACTATCCCCGAGACCATTTCCATCCTTCGAGGCTTAAAGGAGAAGTACGAAGTCCACCATGGTGTCACCATTGCAGATAGCGCCATTGTGGCTTCAGCGAACCTGGCGGCACGCTACCTCACATCTCGCCGCCTTCCGGACTCGGCTGTCGACTTGGTTGACGAAGCCGCTGCTGCCGTCAGAGTTGCGCGTGAGTCGCAGCCTGAGATTATCGATTCGTTGGAGCGCAAGTTGCGGCAGCTTAAGATTGAGATCCACGCCTTGGGCCGAGAAAAGGACGAAGCATCGAAGGCAAGATTGGCCCAGGCCAAGCAGGATGCTGAGAACGTCGAAGAGGAGCTTCGACCTCTTAGGGAAAAGTACGAGAGTGAAAGACGAAGAGGCAAGGACATACAGGAAGCCAAAGTCAAGTTGGATCAACTCAAGGTCAAGGCCGAAGATGCTGCGAGAATGGGCGACCATGCTCGAGCAGCCGATCTTCAGTATTACGCCATTCCTGAACAAGAGGCTGTCATCAAGAGGTTGGAGAAGGATAAAGCAGCCGCTGACGCTGCTCTCAACCACCAGACTGATACAGGTGGTTCCATGATCACCGACGTTGTTGGGCCGGATCAGATCAACGAGATCGTCGCGCGGTGGACGGGTATCCCGGTCACTCGACTCAAGACGTCGGAGAAGGAGAAGCTCATCAAGATGGAGAAGGCTCTTGGCAATGTTGTGGTCGGTCAGAAGGAAGCGGTCACTGCCGTCTCCAACGCGATCCGGCTACAGCGGTCTGGCCTCAGCAATCCCAACCAACCCCCCAGCTTCCTGTTCTGTGGTCCCTCGGGTACGGGTAAGACCCTTCTTACCAAGGCACTTGCCGAGTTCCTGTTCGACGACGCGAAGGCCATGATTCGATTCGACATGTCCGAATACCAGGAGCGTCATGCGCTCAGTAGGATGATTGGTGCCCCTCCTGGCTATGTCGGCCACGACTCTGGCGGTCAGCTGACGGAGGCTCTGCGTCGCAAGCCTTTCTCTATCCTCCTCTTTGATGAGGTGGAGAAGGCAGCTAAGGAGGTGCTCACGGTTCTCCTGCAACTGATGGATGACGGCCGCATCACAGACGGACAGGGTCGTGTAGTGGATGCAAGAAACTGCATTGTGGTTATGACATCCAACCTTGGCGCCGAGTACCTGGCCCGTCCGACGGCCCGCGATGGAAAGATTGATGGAACGACGCGAGAACTCGTGATGAACGCGCTGCGCAGCTACTTCTTGCCCGAGTTCCTGAACCGTATCAGCTCAGTCGTGATTTTCAACCGTCTCACGCGCAAGGAGATCCGCAAGATTGTCGACCTTCGCATTAGCGAGATCCAGAAGCGGCTGGCAGACAACAACAGAAACGTACATATCGAGATCACGGATGAGGCGAAGGATTACCTTGGCAATGCTGGCTACTCACCGGCGTACGGCGCCAGACCGCTCGCCAGACTCATTGAGAAGGAAGTCCTCAACAGGATGGCAGTGCTCATTCTGCGCGGCGGTATCAGAGACGGAGAAACGGCGAGAGTTGTCTTGGCCGGCAACAAACTGCAAGTTCTAGCCAACCACACGGACAGCGAACTCAGTTCAGATGACGACATGCTCATTGATGATGAGGATGCCGTGGAGGATGTTGCACCGGAGGACATGGATGAGGATATCTATAATGACTAAAGGAGAGATGATTGGATCTACGGCGACGAGACTTTACGACTAATGATGATTTGAGATATAAAAAAAAGCGGCGTTGAAGGGTTTGATTGCGACAGGGAAAGGCTACAGGCGTTCATGGCTGCCTCACTTATAGTTAGTAGGCGTAAATAGCTGGACAGAAATCAAATACGATAATCAATTGTATACAAGAACCAATGTTCTTCTTTTCCTAAATGCCTGACTTGGATAGTAGGGGAAGATGTGATCGGATCGGCAGGGCTCATTCCAGGGTGGCCGATACGATGAGATAGACGAGAGAAAGCTGTTAGACAATTGATGCGATGGGGGAATAAGCTGAATAAGTAAGTAAGTACCTTGCAGGTTAAGTTGAGTGAGTACGTTAGTTATATTTGATATGAAGGCTTCGGCTGTCAACCTCCTACGTCATGGATATTCATGGGTTGGGAGGAAAAAACGAAGGAGCAAAGATGGATGCATGCTTTCCTACAAGTACGTCGCTATCCTACGAATGCCTCCCAGACTTCAGTTACTCGTCTCCTGGTTATGTCCCAAACATTCTACTCCCATTGCAGTGCTTGGTAATTCCCAGTGTAGTTTTGCAACAAGCACTAGCCATCTACAGTACAGCATGGCCAAACACGAGCGGTCGCTCTCTCAGGACGATGTGCTCAAACACCCTTCGACCAAACGGGCCAAGGAGATCGATGGGCCGGATAACCCGTGGGACGAGCTTCTGAAGCGCATCGAGAAGGTGGACGCATCGGCTGCCAAGCCGCGCAATGTCCTGCACTGGTTCAGGAGTAAGGACCTCCGCGCCGAAGACAACCGCGCTCTGCATGCGGCCTCGCTGAAGGCCAAAGACGAAGGAGGTGGCACACTGCTGACCTGTTTCCTGTTCTCGCCCAAGGATATCGAGTGGCATGGGACGAGCACGGCCCGGACGAACTTCATGCTCGAGGGCTTGCGCATCTTGCAGGAGCAGCTCGAGGAGCTGAACATCCCCTTCATCCCGCTGGTCGCCGAGGATAGAAAGGACAAGGGGCCCAAGATCTTGGAGACTCTGAAGAAATATGAAGTCTCACACCTCTATGCCAACATAGAACTCGAGGTGGACGAGCTGCGGCGCGACCTCGACCTGTTCGATAGGCTGGAGGAAGAGGGGGAGATGGATGTGCAGTTCGTCCTGCACCATGACCAAACGGTGGTCCTACCGCGGGAGCTGAAGACCGGCTCAGGCGGTCCGCTCCAGGTCTTTACGCCCTACCACAAAGCCTGGCTGGCCGAGGTTGCCAACGACCCTTCGCTTCTCGATACGCTGCCCCCGCCTCAGGCGAACGACAAGTCGGCCAAGTCGTCGTCAAAGTTGAAGGACCTGTTCGGCCAGTCGCTGCCCGAGGCCCCCGAGTCGAGACGCTTTGCCTCGGACGAAGAGCGAGACCGCATCCTCCAGAAACTGTGGCCCGCGGGCCACGCGGCGGGCATCAAGCGCCTGCGGGAATTCCTCGACGACAAAGTCAGCACGTACGCGGCCAACCGCTCGTCCCCCGCCGCCGACAACGCCAGCCGGCTGTCGGCGTACTTCTCGTCGGGCATGGTCTCGGTGCGGGAGGCCCTGGGCGCGGGAAGGGAGAGATGCCAGGACCACGGCAGCGCCGACTTCTCCGAGTCGGGCAGCGGCGCGGGGCTCGCGGCGTGGGTGCGCGAGCTCGTCTTCCGCGAGTTCTACCGGCACATGATGACGGTGAAGCCGCACAACAGCCTGAACCTGCCGCAGAAGCTCAAGTTCGACTTTGTGCGGTGGGAGGAGGACGAGGAAGGGTGGAGGAAATGGTGCCGAGGCGCGACGGGCGTGCCCTTTGTGGACGCGGGCATGCGGCAGCTCAACAGCGAGGCCTACCTGCACAACCGGCTGCGCATGAACGTCGCCAGCTACCTCCGCACCAACTTGCTCATCGACTACCGGCGGGGCGAGCGCTACTTCGCCGAGCACCTCGTCGACTGGGACCTGTGCAACAACACGCAGGGGTGGGAGCCCAGCTACACCGTCTTCAACCCCGTCGCCCAGGCCGAGAAGTGCGACCCTCGGGGGGACTACATCCGCCGCTACGTGCCCGAGCTCCGGGCCGTCGAGGGCAAGGCGGTGTTTGATCCCTACCACCGCCTGAGCCAGGGGGAGTTCGAGAAGCTGGGCTACCCGAAGCCCCATGTCGACTTCCAGGAGAGCAAGGCGAGGTGCACTCAGCGGTACAAGCAGGATATGGCAGATGCTGAGCCGTGAAGAAAGCCGTGGTCCCTTTCGGCCCCGTAACCTTGACTTGCATACCTTTTTTTTTTTTTTTCCCCCTTCCACCACCAGGGATGAAGTTCAATCTAACCTTGGTTGTGCAGCATCACCCAGAAGATCTTCGTGGAGCAAAGTGGGCCAAATCCTTTCTTTACCTGATGGGGATTCAGATCTGGTAACTAGTGCCGATACGATCGTCGAGTTCGGGGAGAGAAGCATCTCATCTCGGCAGATGGAAGAGTCGGCCCCGGTTGGTGATCCGATGGCAATTACACAGGTTAATGCTGACAGCAGCCATGATCCCTGGGCTAAGCTGGGCTGGGCTGGGCTGGCTGGGCTGGGGGGTGAGAGATGGTGACGGTAGCATCGCCGCCGCACCAGAGTCTAAAATTGACTATCCGGGCTGACGTTAAGCAAAGCAAGAAGAGCTCCGGCAGGCGTGGAATTGACTTTGCGCATGAGTACGCGATGCAACGCTCATTATAATTTATATGTTGACTTGAGATGGTCCCGAGGCGTTGACCATGGCACGAAGCCGGTAACCTGGTCGGCGAAACTCTGGTCGCGGTGCCAAGGAACAACACTCCATATGACATCACAGTACAGAAGCAAGCATTGATAAGGTAGAATTTGGATTTTCCCGTCTTCTTCATTAATTTGTTTTAACCACAGTAGCTGAAACGTGAGGAGAGGAGGCACTAACGGGTTCTTCCAGGTCGTGACCACTTGGCTGGGCATGAGGCATAGGATTTTCAACGGGTGACTGACTTGCCTGCCGGTGGGGGGACGGATACCCCCAAATGAAAAGAAGAAGAAGAAGAAAAGGGCTCAGCCACTCAGCATTGACTGCAGTGGCCTGGCAGTTGCAGTTTGACGCGACAGCACAGGGAGCAAATTAATAGCTGCCAGGATATTGGCCTCGTACAGGGTCTGTAAACAAAACAAATATATCCAACTGTCCAACTATCCAACTACGATACTCGCAAGTCACCGAACCCCGCCGGGGCCAAGATCCACCCTCTCTTCTCTGGCCTGTTCCCTCAGCCGCTGACTGGAGGCCTGCTCATGTCGCCTTTTTTTCTTTCTCTTTCCTTTTACCCCTGGCCGCAGCTCCAGGGCTATGCGACCAACGGCAGGTGACGCTCCCATCATCCTGCCGACTGTCAACCACTCATGGCCCTGCAACCCTACAGTACGTAATCGCCTATACCCTCGCATTTCTCCTGTGGATCTTGGAGCTGCCTTCTTCCTCGATTTCCTCCGCTTGTTGGTCCATTGCGCTTCGGGGTGGCGTCCTTGCCAAGCTGACCTGGACCGGGCCCGCCTCTCTCTGAGCTTATGCGTCCTCCCTAATTGGGCAGGACCTGACCCGAGAAAACATTCTGATGGCTCGGTTGGCCCGGGGTGCGATGCTGTTGCTGCATGTCGAGGAGAGCAGCCGGGTGACGAGCCACTGACACGGTGAGCCCGGTAATCCTTCCTCTGGGATGGGCTTGCTCGACCCCGGACGAAACTCTGCTCTCCTCTGTGCCTTGGTTGTCCTGGTGGGCTTCGAGCACCTATATCACAAACGCATCTCCCTGCCTGATACTCTCTCGCCTGGTCATGCTGAAGACCTGTGGACCTTATGTGACTCGACTTCGCCTTCCTCCCCCAAATTCTGGCCTCCGGGCGCACTGCCTCGACTCCAGACACAAAGCAAGAAAGAAAGACATTTCCCTTCTTCTGCTGTCCTGTCTGTCTATGGCTCACCTAGACTCAACCTCACTTACACGCTAGCAAGTCGAAGCCATCATGGCGCCAGATGATCGTAGTACTGAACTGATTGCCTCCACGGCCTTCTGTCTGGCCCTCGCCACCGTGACAGTGGCTCTTCGCTGCTATGTCCGCATATTCATGTTGAAGATATTCTCTTGGGAGGATTATCTGGCCGTCATTACCATGGTGAGACCGCCAACCTCTACCAGACCACCGCCTCGCCGACGGGAAGCTGATCGTTCCAGATATTCTTCGGCGGTTACGGCGCCTGTGTCTTCTTGGCAGTCAGATATGGCGCCGGCAAGCATCTTTCCGACGTTCCGGCCGAGTGGTTACCAGAGGCTTTAAAGGTGCGTCCTGCCCATCCGCCGAACCGCACAACAGACGTGCCAACTAAACTAAACCAACGAAACAGATGCGCTGGCTCGGCGAATGGATCTATGTCGTGACATCCATCTTCCTCAAGGCTACGGTTTCGATTCTACTGCTACGCATCTGCCTCCAGCCTTGGCATAAAGCCGTCATCTACACTACCCTCATCGTGGTCCTCGTCTGGAACACGGTATACGCCTTTCTGGCGGCCTTTCAGTGTGCCCCGGTGCAGTACTTTTGGGAACGCCTGAGCGACCCGCTTGGGGGTCACTGTCTGAGCGAGGAAATCATCACGGGCACGACGTACGCAGCTGCCGCTATCAACGCTGGTTCCGATTGGATATTAGGGCTGCTTCCCATCGCTCTGGTGTGGAACCTGGACCTGAACGGACGGACAAAGGCCTCGATCGCTGGCATCCTCGCGCTCGGCATCATGTAAGTTCGCCGGGTCCAACTCATGACGCCTGCTTTTCATGCCGAGACAACTAACCCTCATCTGGCCACGGTGATAGCGCATCGGCGGCTACCCTCATCCGTTTACCCTATGTCTGGCAACTCACCCACGACAGCGAAATCCTGTACGTCTTTGTCGACTTCACCATCTGGAGCACCGTCGAACTCGGCGTGGGCCTCTCGGCATCCTCCATTGCCACGCTGCGGCCACTTTTCAAAAGGGTCCTTTCGAGTACATCCCACGGCCCGTCTGATAAGAGCCGGAGCTGGGGCAAGCGGTCCAGTCCCACGGCGCACCGCTCGAACCGGTCCTCCGGGATCAAGGGGCTGGTGATCCACCGTCGCGACGAGATCTCGATGGAGTCGCCCATCAAACCGGCAACGGCCAGCTCCGCGGGAGGGGATTCGGTAGTGTCAGCAGCTGCCGACATGGAGAGATATGCTGTCGCGCCCTGGGAAAGGGATGAGGTGTCCGAGGAATGGAAGGCGTCATCAGGCGGAAGCCCCATCTCGGTTAGGAGGACGGTATGACCTTTCTAAGCCCATCCGCACCCGGGAGACATGTGGAGGGCGTTGATGGTGTATCGGTTTTGGTACCAAGGTGCCCGTCAGCCCGAATTATGAGTGCCTATGTCGGCACTTTGACGCAGGTCCAGATTCATGTCGTGGTCAGTTTCACCAAACTTGACTGGGTCAGTCCGTTGGTGCCATCTCAACATGGACATGGTCCAATAGATTCAATGAACAAAAACTATCAATTCACTGCGCGTCTCGAAAATTGCGATATCACACCCTGTCAAGGGGAACAAAAGTAAGCGAGTTGCATGTACACGCTTGATCGATCAAAGCGGATTACGGTTATATACTCTCTGTCTGTTCCCTCCATTAGCTGTATGTAAAACGGCGGCATGCATGTCGTACTCAAGCCACCCAGAAACCAACGCAACGTCATCGTTGGCGAAGGGAGTTGTGCCAAGGGGGTATCTAGCAGGTCATAGGACTAGGGCCAGGGTTGGTGTAGCTGGTAGGAGTAGGCCAGTACAGTTGGAAGAGGATACCAGCTAGACGGACAAAAGTCAGCACCAGAACGTTTCTCCCCACTTTGCTTTGCTTTCTTCTGACTTCTTCGCGTATCCGACGCAGCAGCGAGGGCGTGGCAGTTGGACTTACGGTCAGTAGCCTTGTATGCGCCGGGGAAGGAGACGCCCGAGGGCGTCACCGTGCCGGTACCGCCCGTGACATGGAGCTGGGCGCATCCGATGTAGAACTACACAGACAGACGTGTAAGAAAAAGAAAGAAGAAGAAAAACATCTCGTCAGTAAATGGAGACGGCTTTCTCCGTCTCATCCAAACGGCTAAGCCACCAAGCCCTCAATCTGTATCAAGGGGGGGAGAGAACAAACAAACAAACATACCTGTGCCCCTCCCACCGACCCGGCGCTGTGCAGCGCAATGTGCTCGACGCGCAGCAGGTAGTACCCGTCGGGCAGACACGGGGGGGATCTGCACGGCGACCTCGGCCAGGCCGGCCGAGGGCCAGGTGACCTGGCCGTCGGCGGCGGCGAAGCTGGGCCCGTCCTCGTAGATCTTGAACCAGACGTCGCCGGCGCCGTCAAAGGACTCGGCCGTGGCGCCCGCGGGGGCCTGGGCCATGTAGAACTGCAGCGGGCCCGGGTGCCCGAGCTCCGTGTCCACGCGGAACCCGACCGTGTCGCCCGCCCGCACGGCTTTGGTGCCCGCCCCCTGCGATCCCGTGCTCGCCGTGTAGCATCGCAGCTGCGCGTCGCTCACGTCTTGTACGGGGCCGTGCGTGTACTTGTTGGTCGTCTCGCGCACGTAAGACCAGTCGGCCTCGGTTTTGCCGTTGTAGATGAGGCCCGGGAAGGTGTCTGGAAAGGGGGCGAGTTAAAATCAGTTGAGATGGTTTTCATGCCAAACCAGGCCAATCCCTCAGCCAGTTCCACCAACCCCCCCCTTTGTCTTCAGGCATATGCGACCATTTCTGCATCTCAGTCAAGGGGGAACCGGGAAGTTGGGTAGGTATATATACGTACAGTGCGCGTTAGCCGCAGCGGCGAGGAAGCCGAGTGCTGTGATCACCTTCATGTTGTTCGAAGGATACTTATGCATTATAGAGGCTGATCTCTTACTGCTATACGATATGAATTCGGTGCTGGAGACAGTGGTGCGGGACAGTTATCCTGGGGTAAAAATCGTTACGGCCCCAGACATCTTATACTTTCTTTACTTAGGACTATGGCCTGGGCTAGATATGTGGCAGTTAACCCCGGGGGAATGGAATGCGCCTATTATCGGTCGGCAGTAGTCGTGTCTATATGGAGTATTCCACAGCAGTGGTGGAAAAGGCCAATGGGAGTTGCATGTCTGAACTGCCGGGAAAGCATTCGTACTGATAATCACTCATTCAACACTCACGCCGTAAAACTCGAGTTCTCTGTCCATCTTGGAGGAGAAAATCCCGTCGTACCAGCTCCCGTGAGTCAGTCATCAGGCTTGAGTTTTCCCACCCGTAAAACTCGAGATGGCATGATGCAGGAACAGAGCTGGTCCGGCTGCTCGCGCCATGACCCGGCGGAGAGCATTGCAGCGGGCTGCCTGATATGGAAAGACACAAGAGACCTTGGCCGGGTGCTATCCCGCTTGGGAACGGAGCCAAGACCAAATAGTACGAAACAGGAAACAGCTGAAGAAAATGCAGCTACCAGCGCAGCTCTCCAACTGATAACAAGGACACATGGCACCTTCAAACTGGGAGGAATGTGTGGCTTTCGAGCTCGAGCTCGGGTCGGTTCTTTTTGCGAGGGGTAGGGGAGGCTTCTTTCTTTTCAATCCTCCGATTCGATTGCCGATTATATATTAATGATTATCCATTATCCTCTCGTACATAATCAACTAGGCAATGGTGCAGTTGTTCAGGCTGGCTTGGAAGATCTCTGATTGCTTGACGAACTGCGGCAAGTATTCTTGCGTTGTGTAGTTTGAGCTGATGTAGTAGGTGACATCGCTGCTGCTATAGTCCGAGCCAAGGATGCTCAACACATCGCTTTCGATGCTGCAAGGTTGTTAACCTCGTTTGTCTTGATGAAAGGGGGAAGCAGCAAAGACCGGGTACTCACAAGTCGACAAAAACCACATCGGCGGTATCAGTGCAGCCTTCGTCCCCGAAGCCGGCGGCCCCTTGGAAATAGTCAGGAATGCTATAGTTGGGGATTAGGCTGTGCATCGTGTCATCGCCGTCAGACCCAAAGTCGTCTGTTGTAGTGTATCCGGGAACCAGATCAACCACTTGACGTCTTGTGATGGCGTCAAAGGTGTGGACATGGTGGGACTCGTCTCTGGCCATGAGAGGCGCAACAATGGGGTCAACACATATATCCCGCTCGACACGCATAGATCCGATGTTGCGCTTCTGACTGGCACCGGCTTGGTTCAGCTTGTCGAGGAGTGTAGCCGCTTTGCTGCAAGGCACCTCGGGTATGTAGAGCAAGACATCACGGAATGGTGACACGATGAAGAAGTCATCATACGTGAAGGGGCCTTTGTGCATGTCAAAACGAATCCCACCAGTATTTGAGATGACATAGCGCGGGATATCCTTCCTCGTCTCGTTGACTACGACTTCAGCCAATGCTTGCGACAGCAAAGGGAAGATGTTGTCGGTGCTGTTGAACGCCGCGCACGTCATACAATAGTCCTTGGGTGTGCAGCCATAGACATCAGCCAGATTTAGCTGATTGCGATATTTGGTAATCTCGGCCGTGGTGGTCAGGCCGCTGTCGTCGTCGAAGTCCTTGTCATCTTGCTTGCCGACAGCATGGAATCCAAAGGTGGCACGGTTCCAATCCAGGTATCTCCGCGAGTACTTGAACGGAGAAGTAGAGTTGGCAGTGGCCTTGCGAGTAGGGTTTGGCACTCCTTGAGGATTGGGGGAGATGCCGGACCAGGCACTGTTGGACTTGCTGAATCCACTCATCGATACCCAACCCAGAGTCTCACAGTATCGGCCTGTGATATTGTCAGAGATGCCATCAAAAACTCGAGGTAGAAGGTGAGCAAACCTGACTCGAGAGCCGTGCTACTCTCGTCTAAGACTGCGAAATCGCGAATATGAGTATGGCCACCAAAGATCTGGATGGGAGTGCGCGGGTGAGCTTGGCGGATCGCGTCATGAATGACATCAAAAGTACCACCCATCGATGACCTCACAGCATTGTGGCCGAGCAGTAAGAACATATCGACAGGCTCTGTTGCGTTGATGGCTTGCTTGAACCAATCCTGAGTAACCATCTCCTTTGCCTTGGTGATCTTGGTGACGTTCGTATTTCCTGCAATCTTTAGTCTCCTGATCCAACAATTGCGATGGCCATGACGGACCTGTGAAGTCGAAAAGGACGCCAAAAGCCATGATACGAAGGCCATTTTGCGTTTTGAAGTACTTGTACTGATTGCCAATATATTCAAATTCATTGGTATCTGGGTTGAGAATCTGGACATTGGAAGTCAAGTACTTGTCACCCCTATACAATGTATTAGCAATCGATGGGCCCAGTAAGAACAGGTCTTCCAGCTGAGGTTGTCACCTACCAGAATTTGGCTATCTCGTTGAAAGCTTGGTATGCTACTTCGGCAAGGTAGAGTTCGTGGTTGCCGATGGTCAAGAGATCATAGTTGAGCCTATCGAAGATCTTCATGGAGATCTCGCCGTCAGGAGTTGTGGCATCGGACAATCCGTTCCCATCGTGAAGATCGCCTGTCTAGAATCAGATATACTGGCTTCTCGATTTGTAAGTTGGACACGCTGACTGACCAGTATCGACTAGAAGCAAGTCGACACCCATATCGCCAGCCTGCTGCTTCAAATGATTCGAAAAGGAGACGAAGTCGCCCCAGTCGGCGCCATAGCTTCCCTCTTTCAGATGGCCTTCCAGCCACCCGTGTGTATCGGTCTGTGCGACTTGTTAGTCTGCCGAGCACAACAAACCGCTTTCTAGGACTTTTGGTCAGACTATACCGTGTGAAGGAAGTTCACCTGGCCCCATTCCAAAGCTCTGGTAGGGCCGTACGTCGCATTGGGTGCACCGGGTTGGATCCTCTTGACATGGCGAACGTGCTCAACGTGGTTGGTCGGGCCGTAGCAGCCACCACAAGCAAGACTGCCGGGAACACCAACCACTAAGCTGAAGAGAAGACCACTGGAATACTTCATCCTGGCCAAAACTAGTGGGCTAGGTAGTACTAGCCACGGAAGGATGAATGAAAAGGAGGCACGGAGGCGATCCAGTTGGCAATCGATATCCACGAGGTATCTATCGCACGATCAGGGAAAACCAGAGAGGGCCAAGCATTGCCAGGAAAGCTTAGTATTTAAGACAAGAGATCCTCCCCCTAGCGTCATTCCCGCCTTAACATGCATGCAGATGCAGGCTGACAGCATCAACAGCATGGGAAATACCGATTAGCAAATTTCCCATCCCGGAGGTCTGGGGCGGAGGAGGAGCCTTTGAAAGATAAGCAATACAGCACGTGTTGGAAATGAAATTGGTCTGCACTTTCCATAAAGAGCAGGTCATTGCAGCCCCACATCAGAAAGATCAAAGGGGGTTCCTGGTTAGCCCGGCTGGTTTGTACCAATTAGGAACATGCCGCTAAATCCCATGGCGTTTATTACGGATAGAAGCATACTTACTTAATCCTCGTTTTCAGCAATGTGCCTTTTCTGGCCTCTTCACCTTCATACTATCGTCGATCCAGTTTCACAATTGTCCAGAAAGAGCAGACTGATGAGTGCTTTGATTTCCTGTGCAACGAGAAGAGAGGGAAATAGGCTAGGAAACTATGAGTACACATCATGCTTGTCCAGGCGACAGATGCAGGAAGATCCAAGGAAAAGGGGGGAAAGCAACCCATGAAAAGGGCTATCACTACTCTAATTTGGGGAACATAGCAGTGAGGAGATGTCCCACTGCCAATGCCATCGACAACCCCGTCGCTCGGCATGGAGAAAGGAGGCATTGAAGAAAGCAACTGGAATCAAGCGCAGATGAGGCGTTGGTCATGTCGGGCAACCGTGGGATAACCGTTCCAACCAAGTGTTCCACCATCCTCCGAATGCGTCCTGGCAACTCGAAATCCAGAGCGGGAGAATTAAGCGTCTGAAGCCTCCTGTAGTGCAGACATTTTAGTTGGTTTCTTCCAATCATTCTTTGCAGATTCAACTTACGAAAGACAGGTGTCTTGAACGGATGGTTAATGGCCAGAACCCTCTGGGTATCTGTGACTGTTAGCATGTCTGACTGCCTGGGGATAATGGCACTTTTCACTCACCATGTACAGAAGAGAGATACGAAATGTCGCATAGGGGGTGAAGATGGGGGGGGGGCTGTCCATCCAGAGTCAGCAATGCAGCTTTCCTATGTTTGTCAGGTCACTTACCGAAATGCACGGCCTCTATTCCTCAAGGCGGACTGCGTAGAAGACACCACCAGTCGTGACATACCAGCGGATTGGGATGTTGTCCAGAGTGTAGCGGTTGCGTAGGATCCAGTTGCCGTCAAGCTCGCGGCAGAAGTACATCCGCGAAGGATCGTCATCGGCAGGCTTGAAATCTTGTGGCTCTAGAGCACCCTGATCATGCGCGGACTGCATTTGTTCAGCTTGAGTTTCGCTGACAGTCTTGCCAACCCCCATAATATCGGGTAGAGCGCCGGGAGGAACGGAACCAGGTGCGCCATTACCTATAAAGATGGGGCCCTGGCCGCCGACAGGAACGGCCATACCCGGACCTCCTGCTGGCATACCTCCAGGCATCATGGCAGGCTGGGCCAGAACAGGCTGTCCAGATGCACCTGGAGCAGCATGTGCAAAAAACTGCTGGCCTCCAGCGCCATGAAGTGGCTGGACTGCATGACCTGTCTGGACGATGGTAGGCTGGGACGGGTAGCCCATGCCGCCGCCGACGGCGAAGGGGGCAGTCGCGACACCAGGGGAGAACTATTCAATTAAACAGCAGATTAGCATATGTTTTATCCTGGAATGAACAAATGGGAAGAAAATGGGGGCGAAGTGATAGAGCACGTGGGACTGGAAATGGGATGGCGAAATCGGGGAGAGATGGGATCAGGGAGTGACGCAGCTTTGCCAGCCTAGTCAATCGTAATTGTACATGCATTGAGTGCACGTGTGGACAGGTAGGGTAGAGAGTTGAGAATGAGCAATAACTTGCATGGAGTGGAACAAGATAAGGCTGCTGGCTATGCGAGTGAGCAAAGTGATGCATCATCTGTGGCATGGCACCCATCTGAAGTGGGCAAGCACAAGGTGCGGGTTGGTTATGGACAGGCACAGCCGAGCTGATGAGAACTCGTTGACCACCGTCGGAGCGCGGGTGGTACACATGAGGGATGGGACCATAGGTCGTGTCGGGGACAGGAGGCTGAAAGTGTTGACCCGTGTTGGGCATACTACCGGTGTTGTAGTCGGCCATCGCGACGAGAATAAATGAAGGGTTTCTTACGAATGAAGAGAAGTAATGGGGGTTTGCAAGGAAAGGATGGCCACCGACACCGATGTTGTTGCTGTGTTGAGGGTGGTGGTTGTAAAAGAAGGTTGCGTTGTTGGAGGAAGGACCGCTGAGATTTTGGTGGCCAGGTAGGTTGTTGTTGTTGTTGTTATAGAAAAAGGGAGCTGTCGAAGTGGAGCCCAGGTGAGGGTAAGTACAGTGCTGCTGCCCCGGAATCTGATGAATGCTGGGCTGCTGTCCGAGTGAGGGATTGATGCCATTGACCTGTAGGCCCTCAGGAGTGTTGGTCACCCGGTTGTTGAAGCCAGGACCAGCACTCTGAAGCCCAGAGTTGCTGCACTCTCCAGTATTATAGGTCTGTTGTCCCCGGGGTTTGGGGACTGGCTGTCGTACGGGGATCTCGTTCTCGACTGTCGCCTTCATGGCCTTCTTCTCGGGGGTTGCGATCCGACACCCATTGCAAAGAAACAATATCGGCTTAAGAGATAGTATTTGGTGTAGAGAAGGCAATGGGGTCTCGTCCAGAAATTTTCTAAGGTCGGGAACAAGGCAAGGGACGAACACGATATCTGACGAGATTGTGTAATGTGTAGGGCAAGGTGTGGTGGTGATGAAGGGCAGGTGAGTAAGAGAATCGAAATACAGAGGGGGCCCACTGTGCCTTTATTTAAGTCCCCAGGGCTGAAAATAAGAAGAATGCAGATGACTGGGCTGTTTAGGCGTGTAGAGATGGCCTCTCCTATCGATCTCTACCACCGTCTGGGGCAAATCTAGGAGGTATTCACAAGCAAGCAACATATCATCGCCTCATCCCCTGCACCTGCTCGGGGCCTGGGCTATGGTGTGTAAAGCTAAGAAAACTCGATATAACTTACACGTTGTCCAACGGTAGGCACCCAATCCCGCTTGTCAGCATCCCATACGTACTGGAATAATCTCTGTCTTCGTGCTGGGGGATCATCCTCAAGGGTGATGTCTTTGACGGGCCAACAGGGAAGACACATCGTATCTGAGTGAACTGGTGTTTTTTTTTGGTCTTTCTGTCTTGCCTTCTTTTTCTTTATCGGCGGGCGTGTTTTCAGGATTGCAATTTGCGCAAACGGAATTAGACGAAGGCGAGGTCAGGAACTGGCAGAATTGCAAATTTCAAAGTGTCGTCGATGATGTTGCCAGTTCTGTTGCTTGAGACAAGGCAGCAGCAATGGTAGGAGTTGCCATGTGGGGGAACTTGATACAGACAATACAATCCTCTATGTACCTAATATGTAACATACTCTTTAAATACTTGTGTGTAGACGTGGATGATACCTGCTTAAGATGTGATGATTCTGCTTACCAGATCATCTGTCACGTACATCGCCATCAGCGAGGCATCGATAACACAGCAACAAATAACAAGTATAAAAAAATCGCGAAAACAAGGTCGTCAGAAATGCCTGTATCTGTATTAGAGGCATCTGTCTAGCTAGGCTCGGCCGGAGATAAATCTGCATCCTACGCATCCTGTGCATCCATCCGCTCCCGTCACAAGCGCTGTTGATGCTGCGAGGTGTAGCACCAGGGCGAATGAGGGCTTATAGAATGTCGCTAAACGCCCACAAAAGGGTGTATGCCATTGCTTGTTTGTGTAATAAAACTACAACAAATACTAATTAGCACCTGGCTTGTGTTGGAGGGGAGGGTGGTTTGCGACATACCAATACAAGCCCTTGTCGCGTTCCAACTCCATTCATGGTGATCCCTTCGCCAAGGACAATCATGCGTCAACAGAGCCATTATTGTCCATGGCCGCTCCATCGCTTGTACCCTTTTCCTTGGGCCATGGAGGCACGGGAAACAGATTCTCTTTATTTCCGGTGTTCAACTCGTACTCGGCAAGAAGGCGGACCTGTCAACCATCAGTCAGCGGACCGACACGAGTGCATCATTGCGAGTAAGCGGCGCAACCTTTTCTGTGCTTCTCATTTCATCTAGCGATCTCTCCAAGCCAAAGAGACCGAAAATGCAGAGGTCTTCGATCTCTTGATCTAGGCGCGCATTCAGGCCCTCGGCAACCTCTGGATGGCGGCGAACCCACTGATTGAGTTTCTGGAGATGGTCATCGAGTCGCGTTTTTGTCGAGGAATCAATGGGGTCGGTCTGAAGCTCATCGTACAGAACCACACGCAAATACCACTCGGGCTTTTCGGTTGCGAGAAAGACAACCTCGGGGCCCTCGCTTGGTTGTTCTCCTCCCGTATGATCGTACGAGAATGTCGCAGCTGTCTTCTCTGAAGCCTTGCAGTATGAAGAATTCGCAATCCAGCACTTGACGCGGTAGTTGACGAGGTCTCTCATCAGTTCTGCAGTTAACTCTGCAGTTGTAAGCGTGGCCATGATGTTCTGATGTCATCCAATGTTGCAAGGTCAAGAGTTCCTAGGCGGACAAAAGTGATCTGCGTTCTCAAACTTTGGCAGAAATGATCAAATGGCAGCTTGGGTTAAGAAGTACGCAAGTATGTGAGTAAGTAAGTACTTTAGGTAAGTGAAGGAGTTGAAGCGGTTGGCACAGGAATCCGCCGAATACACATACCAGTTAAGAGGGAGGTGAGCCGGACAACATGTACTGGAACGTCCTGGCAACCAGCGCAGTGAGGACACAACACGCAAGCGGATGAAGTGCAAGCATAACCATAGAAATAACAAGGATAAAAGAAGAAGGTGCGGTTTGAATCGTGTAAAATCGATGAAAATCGATTGTCATCCATCCACCCCGTATGCTGACTAGAACGCCTACCGATCCGCCGCCCACTACGGCGAAATGTAATCTATGCGTTTTGACCATCTAATGTACAACAACGTCCAGCCAGAGGGGAGAAGTATTTAATCCATCGCTATGCGACCAACCTAAAATGACATCGAGGAAGATGATCCTAGACCATCCATGTCGTATTGATTATATCGTAGGGGTGGACCTTTAGTGTACCAGCCCCTTGTATCGTACATGCATTATTTAGCATTTGGATTGCCACGAAACATGCGGCAGATCTTAGTGTAGAAGAAACCAGCTGCTATGATAAGCCTATAGCTGGCGTTCATGCTGTCCCTCGGGGCCAGTGAAGAAAACCCGTGTTGTCACCTATGAGAGAATTAGACGTGGGACGGGATAAACCATGGCAAGAAGAAAAACTCACAGCCCAGGCACCAGCTATGGAACCGACGACTGCGCCCGAGATCATCATGGGTCGCAGTCCTTTGGTACTCTTAAAGAGCATACCGCTCAATGCGCCAGCCGCCACGGTATTTGCGGAGTCGTGCTTGCCCCTGAAATAGCCAATACCAGAGTTGAAGCAGTTGTATGTGATTGCGACGACACCAGCAGAGTTTCCCAAGAAGGGACCTCGGCGCGTGACGGCGTTGAGAACCGAGTTGAGGCGCAGCTTGGGAGGCTGGCCAGCTGATCTTCTCAGGCCCTCCTGCAAACCCCAAGCTCCTCCTAATGACAGCGCGGTCAAGTATGTGATGCCGGTTCCGTAGCAGAGATCGTCGCTGAAGCCTCGCGATGGAATAGCCGACTGGGCACCGGGTAGATCTGACAAAGCCGAGTCCTCCAAGGTCAAGTACTCTAAGCTTTCCTTGTTGAGGCCGGCTAGGGGGTGTAGTAAGGAAGGGTCGGCGAAGGCAGAGCTCTTCAGGAAAGAGTCCACGCCGTCTGCTTCTGTCGGGTTGAAAGGCGGTTGGCTGAAGTTGCTCGTGGGCGCTGTGTCGGTGGATGTGGGAGACGAAGATGACTGCTGTTCGGAAGACGAGGACTTGCGTCCGGTCAAGAGGTCCCAGATAGACATTGCGACTGGCTAAGAAAGAGAAAAGAGAAAGTACAGAATAGAGAAGAGAAGATAAATTTGGCAATTAGTAGGTTGTCGTATGTCGGGAATGTCGGCCCAATGGATTGTCGTTCAGGATCGTGTGATGACGATGATGTCGCATCTGCTATCTGCCCTGGCACCGAGAGAGGTTTGAAGTATGTAGTGAACAAAAAAATTGCTAGTAGACTCGATAGCAGCTCGGGTGGCTCGTGCATTGCAGGGATGGCTGTACCCGCGAATATACCAGTAAAGAGGTAGGTACGTACTCGGTAGTAGCCCTGTCTGCCAAGATCTTTTATTATTGAGGAATACTACTAATTATTAACCTTAGTTAGTTAGTACTTTATGTATATCCGAGTTTTTTACACCCTCACCCTGCTTGCCAACCAAGTTGTGGGTTTGACTCTCACACGTCCTCCTTTTGCTCCAACTACTAGACGCCTCTGGGGTCTGGCGAGGCTCATCGTAACCACACACATATGACGAGAGAAGCAGCCAACGTGGATAACTTATAGGTGTTAAACCCGGTTTTTCCAGGCTCATCTTTGTATAAGTGACTGGGAACTGGTCTCATCCAACATGGCAGTCAATGAAGCAACTGCAAAATGCTTCCCGGACTTGGGCCAGCCGTCTTTCAACCCAAAGCATGCTGTTACATTCATTGAAGGGCAGAATCATGACGTTCATGCTGCGTAGGTTCTTCATCCCCGCTGCCCCTTTAGTTAGTTGTGTGGCTTGCTCATACAGTGGCAGGTTGGCCCGGGATGTTTTTCGTGGACTCCTCGAGATCGCATCTAAGCCCAAGCAGTCTTCGGGCAACGCATGTGCCAAGCTCTGCGGCTTTGTCGAGCAATGCTCCAAATCCACCTCTAGTGAATTATGCCATTTCGCCTTTGCCGAGAAGACGTCGGTCGATCTGTTCGACTTCTTCGTCGAATGGAACGAACAGGACCAACATCGCGCGATGCGCATGGTTCTGGATGTCTTGAACATCACCATCACTAAAAACCCCGACCCGGTTCTCGGAGGCACTATCAAATCAAGAATACTAACCGACACTGTTGAAATGATGACCTTGCAATCCACGAGGCCGGCTGTGAAGTCTGCTATGACGGCCTTGGATCATTTTCTTCAAAAGAAGCTGCTCTATCTGCCTGCAGTCCTAGAGATATACCGAAATGTGCATCGGAACGATCGCAGTTTGACTGTCAACTGGGAGAGTTTTATCGCCAAGATATTCGAATGGATGGAGTTACAGTATGTCTGGCCCATAGCCGGAAAACTCCTCGTGACTATTTTCACATGCCCTTGGGATGAGGCAGGTAATGTGAGGCTCCACCCTGATGCCTGGCACAAGTTCCTGCGTCAGGGGCTAGCTGCAAATGTCGAATATCTTGAAGTGGTCAAGCTATATGTGCTCATGCCAATTTTCAAGTCAGACCATGACCAGGCCATGAAATACCTAGACCTTTTATTCTCATTACAGAATCTTACGTCAGAGGATCGTAGCGACCTTAGCCTAGACTCGATCCTCTGGCTTGCGGCCCTAGAGGCAGGGAAGAAGGTCGGTGCCGTTGGTGAGCCCAGCGATGGTATGAAACCCCTGTTGACTTCAACCCCTAGTCTGATGTTGTTTGCTGACGGCTTCAGACTCCGGCTCCCAACTCGCGGCCAACGTTCTGGAAGACATCTTATGCCACTCGTCACATGAGGCGCGCTCTTCCGCTGTATCAATTCTCATTGCGTCGCCTTCTACATCAAGGCCGTACGCAGTATCGTCACTCGACCTGCTCCGTAAACACTTGCCTGCATTCCATACGGATACAGATGCAAAGTTTCGATATGATGTACTTGGCCATTCGAGGAATATGATTAAACGAATTATGGGAGCTATCGCTTCTTTACAGAAGGAAGAGGGCCGGGCCATGAAGAAGGCCTCCAAAAAGGGCATGTCGGCAGATAACATTGCTGCACTAACCAAAGAGCACATTGCTTTTGTGAATTGGTATCTTACCTTTCTGAAACACGAATTAGTTCCTACCGCGTCCTACCAGCGTCACATCTCTTCCCTGAAAGCAATGGAGTTTGTCTTGAGCTCAGGGGTACTTCAAGGAAACCTGTCAGAAGGTGACCAGGCAGACACGACTTTCCATCTCCTAGATACCACTTGGCTACGAGCTGTACTGGACCTGGTGATGGACCCTTTCGACGATGTAAGGGAAACGGCAGCTTCCCTGATAACAACACTCTCGCTTATCAGCAAGGACTCTTCATCGGGTGAGCTTAATCGTGGTCTTCCCGAGTCCTTGAATTCGGAGCTTGACGAATTCTGTCGGCGAGCCAACGGACTCGCAAGCAGGACGTCTAGAGCCGATCACTCGGACGGCGTCGCTCGGTTGTATAAGTTGTCGTGTCAATGGTCCACAACAGTGAAGGATAGGCTAGTCATTCCAACCAAGGTCGTCGACGATCTGGAATCAAGACTTTCGACAGCTGAAAAGGACTTGGCTTCGGCGGTACTAGAGACACCGGTCCATGGAGGGTTTGCTGCCCTTCGGTAAGTCAGAGAAAGCCAATAGAAAGTTTGAGCTTGCTGCTAATTAGAAACAGGTACATCTGGGAGGCCCTATCCAAGACTCAATATAAGCAGGAAGAACTCGAAGTTCTAGAGACATTACAAGCACGTTGTTTGAACTGTTGTGACCGAGTCTGGCAGCTTGTCAGGCACGTATTGTGCGATGATTCGCCAGAAGGCCACCTACCAGAAGAGCTCGAGGAAGTGGATGGCTTAGACACAAAAGACTTGCTGAGCTACAGTTTCCGTGCTGTCCACGAATCGAGGTTTGTCTTACGCAATGATTCCGTGCCATACTATCGCTAACTGGCTTCAGTAACCTCCTTCGAGCCATGGCCAACAACGCGCAGTTCCATGGCAAGCCTAGCTTCCTCGCCCCGGATAGCAAGACTTTCGATGCTATAGGCAACTTGACCTTTGACGAACTGTCAAATTTGCGGCATCGGGGTGCATTTTCCACGGTAACCCACACATTTACCAGTTGTTGCCAACAAGTGAAACACTACGCTACACCCGCAAAGGGGTGCGAGACCCTTCTAGAACAATGGTATAAGGTAAACATTATCGTATTCCACGCTCCTACAGCACATGCTGATCGGTATAGGGTGCCATACAATGCATATACTCGCAAGCATCTACGACCCGGAGGTCAGCAGGCATCCCGGCCCTCATTGTGGGCATTCTTTCAGCCAATGCAGAAAACCCGTCATTTCCCGCCGTGATGGAGAAGTTGTGCAGCATCGCCCAGGAACCTGCGTTGATTGCCCAAACAGATGGGTCAAACTTGCCACAGGTTCATGCACTAAACTGTATCAAGGACATCTTCAAAAGTTCCTATCTCAGCAAGCGAGCAGAGCCATATCTAACGGAATCTTTGCAATTGGCAGCGACCAGTCTGAGGTCCGAGGTGTACGTTATCCCTACTTTCGTGTCTACCACTACAAAACTGACCAGAGCAGATGGGCCATACGGAATTGTGGCCTCATTCTTCTTAGAAGTCTTATCGACTGCTTGTTTGGGACCAACGAGAGCAAATCATCCATGGAAGCAGGCTGGGATGGACGCACGACGCGAATCGCATGGCATAAGTATAAAGACCTCCCGGCAGTGATAGTGAACCTCCTCGAGTTGGGTCAACTCTCCACCACATCCTCGCAGGGCATCGTCGTTACAGCCGAGTCGGTGTTCCCTGCGCTGGATATCATCCGACGAGCTGGCCCTCCCGAAGAGTTCAAGGATACGCTCTTCGGCCTAGTAGCATCCTACCTTGATAGCCGCATTTGGCATGTCAGGGAGATTGCAGCGCGTACGCTCTGCTCGTTCTTACTGAAGCCAGACTGGATCCAGCCTGTTCGGGTTTTACTGAGCGAGTCGCACTTCTCTGCCAATCGACTGCACGGCACACTGCTTACCTTCAAGTTCCTGCTCGAGCGGCTGCGGGATGTCATGCCTGAGCAACTACATCGTAAGGCCTTACCAGAAGTCTTGGAAGAACTCCGACATGCGGACAGCAGTCTTCATGCTTGCGCAGAGGCGCGCGCTGTTTATTTCGAAATCGTTACGATAATCAACTCCTTGAACCATGAAACGCAGCCGGGAGAGGTAGACAGCATAGGGCTCATCCGACCAGACGTACTGCCAAGGCCCGAGAGTAGTCCCAGAGCGGATATCAGTTCTGCTCTATTGGGGTCCAAACAAGCGCAGTGTGTTGCCGACTTCGGCATGCGTCAAGTGGCAAGCGGCGCGGAAAGCCCCAAAGAGCTCCGACTAGATGGGCTAGTGGATGCCGACGTAAACGTCGCCTGCGACATGTTGGAGAAGATACTCGCGTACGATGCGCCGCCGATGGGCAATGTTGAGGTTTCCGCACAACTTGTGACGATATGCATCTCAGGATGTCTGGGTTCCGCCAAGTCGGAGCTGCGTTCGCTCGCTTTGGGAGTCATGACAAAACATTTGGATGTGCTTCTATCGTCCCGGCGTGGAGACTTGGTCCCGCCCAATGCAGACATCTCTGCACTCTGGGCTGACTTGCAGGCCAAACCAACGAACCCAGGCTTAGCAGATGCCATTGTAGAAAGCAGTGGGTACCTCTTGGTGACCGTCGTTAGCAGTCTCGATCTATCTATGCCGGATGAGACACAGCAATGGGTGAGGTCTTGGGGTGAAATGATGAGTCGCGCTGGGCTTGCTGACAATGTAAGTATTCGCCAGCCCTTCTCGGTTATGGAATCACTATAATGCTCATTACGTCCTAGACATTCGACAACCGTATGGCCGCGGCTCTTTCAATCAGAGCCTTCTCAAGGTATGTTAGGCTCGACACCAAGCACGATGCCCATTTGCCGTGGCTACTGGCTCTGTACGATGCGCTCAACGACGACGACGAGGAAATCCGCGAGGTTGCGGCCATGGCGTCGGAGCCTATCCTGGGGAGATCGGTCGTCGCCATGGAAGCAAACCACCGCCTGCTGGCGTGGCTCGTGGAGCACTATGGGGCTACGGACGAGTTTCGAATCCAGGTAGCATGCCGCATGATGGGCCACTACCCCTTGACCGGCAGAGTCAGCGAAATGGCGCTCGGGCAGTGGCAGCCGGCCGAGAAGCAGCTGGCTTCAGCGATGCGGTTCGATGACTCGTTGTTCGTGATCGAGGAGCAGAACCTCTATATCGACGAGGTCCGCGAGGCGGGGCGGTGGAGAGAGGCCTTCAGGGGCATTTCGTACGAGAAAAGCAGCCAGGGAGCGCTCAGTGCGTTGGTAGGGTGGACGAGCTCTGGACTGCAGACGTTGGCTGGGCTCTCGGAATCAGACGACGGGGTTCTGGGGTGGGCGTCCAAACCAGACGTTTTCGCCATTTGTGCTCGTGTCGTTATTCTGGGGGCGGCTCTTGCCGGGTCGCACCCGGGGGTAAAGGAGGAACTCCAGCGATTCTTGAATGTGGGACAGAAAACAAGGGTCCATGGGCTGTTGTTGTCAATGTGCGATTTAGAAGGCTATATAGTCCGTCTATAGATCGTCGACGGGGTATCCGGCGGACCGGGAATTGAAGTCTCCACAAAAGTCGGCCACTTGGGCGACAACTTTGTTAAACCAACAAGCCCGCCTAAACTCCATTTCACAAACATCATGTCTTCTACGGTCAAACCCCAACCCAGCACAGGCAACAGCAATAACAACAACAACAACAACAACAACAACAACATCTACAATGAAACACTGCTGCTCATCCGGCCCCTGCAGCCGCTACTCGCCGGCTTCAACCACCGCAACAAGAACCAGCATCGCGTCGCGACATGGTGGGCTTCATTCAACATGCTACGCCGGCACCTGACCAAATGGGCCGACGAGCTAGACCAGCAGGCCAAGTCACCCGGTAGGAGCAGCCCCGGTCCCAAGAAACGGAAGCGGAGCACCGCCGCCGTCAACCAAAGCACCGGCGACGACAGTAATGGGAGAAGGAAGAAAGCCCATGGCGATGGCCATCCGGCTGAAGCGCGGGCGCTTTGGTTCCGGGATGTGCTGGTGCCCAAATGTTATTTGTAGGTGAACAAGGACGATCAACACCAACTAGGAACTAAAAGCTAAAAACTTGGAGGGCCTTCTCGCAGCTCGCGGCAGACAACCAGTTCGCAGCGCTAGGCCTCGTGCTCGCGGGGGGCCCTGGCCCAGGTCTACAGCGCATGCGTGCATCTCGTAGGAGAGGCACCGCCCGAGGCCGGGGCAGCAGGAGCAGCAGGGGCCACCAAAGCTGCACCGGCCCTGGTCGTTTCGGAAACGACGACAAGGGCTTCTTCAGCCACTACGGCCGGGAGCGAAAAGACGATGACGACGACGACGACGAAGGGCGCCGCCCCGCCGCCCGCTTCTCTGGCTTCCACCTCTGGGGCCATACGTCAGGTCCCGGCCAGGACCGACGAAGACGACGACGAGGAGGGCGAAGACGTAGGCCAAGCCGTCTCTCGCGACTCGGTACGCGCCGTAGAGGGTGGCGGCGCCGGCTCGCCGACCGAGGAGGAGAGGGCACAGAATGCCAAGCGGAGGAAGAAGACGACTGTTGTCTCTACGAGGGAGGAGGATATTGGACACGAAAAGAAGAAGAAGAAGAAGAAAAAGCCCAAGAAAGGCGACGAGTTCGATAGCTTGTTCAGCTCTCTGTTCTGATATACAGACATATATAATCACTACCTACCTAGGCACTTGTCTATAATCTTTGGCCGCGTGTGGTGTCTGTGGCATTGTTGTATTTCTGGACTATCGAGAGAAAGCCAGGGATACAGGCATTGGAAACAACCGATTCAGCTGACAGATTTTGCAAAAAATAAAATAAAAAATAGACGTTTTACTGCCAACTAGCTGCAACCAACACAAAGTATCGGACTTTGGGTTAGCATCGCACCGGCAGCTCTCTCTCCAATACGCCCGCATACTAAGGATACACACTTTGTATTGTTTTCCCACTTGCGCGAACAAACAAGACACACGAGTCGACACCAGCCTATTCACCACCCCTTCAAATTCCGCAGCCCCTTCAGCAGCCAAATACCACCTCATGGGTACCAACCAAACCAGCTAGGCCCCTGGACCAGTAATGTGCGAGACAAAGGCGCATGACGACGCTGTTTATATGAAACTCTGTCCAGTAAGTATGCACTGAATACCCATTTACGTCCTTTGTCCGTCCATGAATAATGGTATAATCGTCGTAAATCCAATGAGCACTTGCTCAATAACCGTACCTTTCCAGATCTATAAAGCCGTAGTCGGGAATCTAGGCGACTAGGGATCGATATGACCAGATGCGAGCCCTCATGTCACCAGAGCCGGTTGCAAAGTAGCCGCCAACTGGGCTAGGTGCGACGGAGATGACCGAGTTCTTATGTCCTTGTAACATCAGCTGCGTAAATCCGGTCCGAGGATCCCAGAACTGGACGCCTCGGTCCTTAGAACCAGACAGTACCCAGTTGTTGTCTGGAGTAAGAGCAACCGAGAGGACAAAGTCCTGCACAATGTCAGTATCACGCAGCAGAGTCGGTCTGCAGGCAGATGGATTCCAGACTTACTCTATGGCCTTCGAATGTCTTGACGCATTTACCGCCCTTAACGGGTGCGTTTGCGGGGTTTCTGGGCGCCGAGAGCTCCCACATCTTGATCGTCTTATCCAAGCTACCACTGACGAGGTCCCGTCCGTTAGGCGAAAATGCCACAGAGTAGACACTGTCCTTGTGGCCGTCAGGCCCTTCGAGGCGCTCCAAAAGATATCCAGCGTGGATGTCCCAAACACGTACACTCTTGTCCAGAGAGCCGGCCGCAACATACTTGGTATCAGGGGAGATGGCAACAGTGGTAACTCCATCTTCTATGCTGAGAGTCATCAGCGACCCGCCTGTCTCGATATCCCACAGGCGCACGGTTCGGTCACCACTGCCAGATGCGATAATACGGCCATCTCGAGAGAAGTCCAGCGAGTAGATGTCTTGCTCGTGACCTGAGAAAGTGTTTCTGATTGTTCTCTGCTGGATGTCCCAAACCCGAATGAGCTTATCCTCGGCACCGGTGGCGAGGTACTTGCCGTCAGGACTGAAGCAGACACTCCGGATATACAGATCACCCGAAACGTCGGCGTTCTCATCCTGCAGCACGCACACCTTTTCGCCAGTGTTGACATCGTAAATTTGTGCAGACCTGTTACAGCCCGTTGCGACATATTTACCGTCATGGCTGAAACGGACGCAGCATACAACGCTTTGGTGGTCGAGCGTGTGCACAAGGTCTACGTCCAGCATGCGCGGAACTTGCTGATTGAAGATGACAAACCAGTCGTCCCGGGTCTTCTTCACGTGCGCCGGGAGACGATCAGGATCGAGGTCCCCCAACGCATTGTTGACGACCGGCCCCGGATGGGGAGGCATCGGGCCCCTGTGGTCAGGCGTTGGGTGGTTTTGAACCTGAGGGGACGCACCAGGGCCTGGATACGGCATGGGTGTATTGATCTGTGGGGTTGCGGGACCAGTGGGCGGTCTCCCGATTGCGCGCTTAGCGCCCGGTCCGGGACTAGCGGTGCTCTGAGGCGGCTGGCCGGGGAAACCGTTTGGGGCCGGGCCTTGCTGGTAAGGCTGCGCGAAAGGAGGTTGCTGTGATGGCGGAGGTGGTGGGGGAGGCGGCCCCTGGAGACTCGGCGGGGGCTGCATCTGATGAGGTGGTCCTGGTGGTGCCTGCTGCTCCTGGGGAGGCGGCTGGGGCGGGAGGCCGGTTTGACTGCCTCCAGTCATGACACTCTGGAAGAGATTGTTGCTGGCCCCGATCGAGGGTGGAGGCGGGCCATGCTGAGGCGGAACGGGCATGCCTTGCTGCGGCGCGCCGCCCCGGGCCTGGTCTAGCTGGCGGCGCAGATGCACGAGCTCCTCTTCATATCTTTTGGACGCCAATTAGCGCTGAACGTAAACTTTCTCGTCACTTTTCGGGTTGCTCACTTCTGTTTTATAGTCATATGCTGTTGCTCGAGTTGATAGACCTTTTCGCGAACTAGCTGGGCTTCTTGGACTTGTTGTTGGACTATAGAGCTCGTCAGCACGGTGCCTAAGTGGCATAGTAATGCGAGTTCATCGCAACGATAGACTCACTTTGTTGCTCATAGCCCTCATTGAGTCGAACTTGGGCATCGAATTCGGACCGAATCTGATCCAAGAGCTCGTTAAGACGAGGAGCGGCATTCTGCGGAAGCCCACGGTGGGGATACATGGACATCTTGATCAAAGACGCTGCCGCCAAGTCCTGTTTCAATGAAGTTCGATGGCAAGATGGACGAGTCTGTGGCGCGGTTTCGGAACACACGAGGCTGGGTTTCCGTGTGGGATGCTCGCAAAGGATTTGCAAGGTTTAATCGCGGGTCGATTTGACTTGCCCGATGGTCGGAATGTAGTAGAGGACAGACTTGAGAACTACTCCAGTTAATGGCCGTGTTGAATGTTTGCGACGAGATCAGGAGGGCCTTTATTTTCTTTTTCTTTTTTTCTTTTTTACCTTATATAGAATATGTACTATCAGCCCGTCGACCTCTCGCGATGAACTGAAGAACAATCCTGTCAAGTCGAAATCTATTGATGCTTTCGGTGCAAACACGACACGGCCTGGCCAGGGTATCGTGACACCTGGGCGGTTGGCGGGCGGCAGGACGCGATCGACAACTAAAAGGGAGGCGGCGGAATGCGATACGAAGAGTCCCCTCGGACGACAGCGAGGTAGGGCCACTGGTGTTGGGAGGGCCGATAGACGCAGGGGATAAACGGGCCGGCGTTTGGAAGGGCTGGAATGGACGATGATGGAATTGAAGCCTTTTACCGGGCGGTGATGTTTTGAGAAAAGGATCGAGAGAAAACAGGAAGAAGTGAGAAGTTTACCCAGATTTGTTCTGGGTCCGCCCTGTGCTGCGCAGGTCCACGTTAACCTTAGCGTTTGGTACATCCAGTTGAGTACCGTCCGTCCGCCCATACTCTGGCCCATCCATTGCTTGGAAGGTTGGAAAAGTGGCTTCTCTGGGGTGGCTGCCTGCTGGGCCGGGGCCGAGAAGCGATTGATGATTGATGATTGATTGATGGGACTAAGTAATAAGGCCGTGGACCCCCATGCATTAAGCTTAGTGCGTTGCCTCCCCTGCCATGCTAGTACTTATATGTATAGGTATATCCGTACTTACATACCTCCTCTTATGCGTAAGTAAGTACTTTACATAGACAGACCTATGTAGGTGGGTGGTGCGGATGTGTGCGTGTGGATGGCATGGTGGGGTACTGCAATTATCAGTGCATATTGTACATACATACTTACATAGCTGCATGTATAAGAAGTAAGTAAATATATTCATATAGCCACACAGCCTGTGTATCTATAGGTCTGCTATGGGTAAGTACTTACGTATTATCCTAATTTCTTGCTACTACGTAATTACAT
Source organism: Apiospora pterosperma (assembly GCA_019976485.1). Lineage (NCBI taxonomy): Eukaryota > Fungi > Ascomycota > Sordariomycetes > Amphisphaeriales > Apiosporaceae > Apiospora > Apiospora pterosperma. The sequence continues at coordinate 1,852,158 of JAFBMP010000009.1, forward strand.
ACCTCTTCCTTTCTGTTCCGTATCCTCGCGGGACGGTGGGAACGAATCGAGTAATTGATCGGGAACAAATGGCCCTTCCCCCCCCCGGAAAACTGACCCCGACAGATAACAAACCAGGGCCTTTCAGTTCCATGCAGCAGCTGTGGCTGATAGATACGACACACACACCCTGCGCCTGCAGCGAGCTTGCATGGGGATGTATGTATCCCTGTTTGAGCGAAACATAGACTTGAGAAGTATGTTTCTTGTTTTGGTCTGCTCTCTCCAGACCTACGACCAGTTGCTACCACTACCTAACCCACCCGCCTATTTTGACCTTAGCAATAAGCGTGGAAGCACTTTGTCAGGTAAAGTACCTAAAGTAGGTACACATGTACTTACCCTGCACGGGAGCCGTTCTTGTGCGGGTGGGCACTGTCCTACAACTACGGACGTGTAAACGTTTGTTATTTGGCAAACGAGCAATCCGTAAGCATTCAAGCAGCAAAAGAAGTATACTTGTAGCCAGGTTCTCTCCTGCAAACACGTTAAATGAACAATTTTCTTCTTCGCCTTAAAAGGAGCTTACTACTAAGTGATTGGTCTGCAACGCGTGGCGGCATCCTCGGTAGAAAATATCGTGGTTTGGAGGAGAGAGGTGACTGACTACTTAAGTATACAGCGTTCTGTACAGCGCACGCGCCTGCACGCGCCTGCACACGCCCGCGATCGACGAGTTGTTCCTCCTTTTGATGCCTGGAGAAATATTGATAGCGCGAGAAATGGCCTGGAATAGGAACCACGCCGATGTGGAGCCTCCACTTAGCTGCCCTGCTCGTTCACTATGTCGGCCCTTCATGGTGGCTCTTACTTGTTGCAGGAGGTAATTTATCCAAGTGTCAAGGGCCATGGCACATTTGCAGGCTCCTCGCTTATCACCGGGAGCTGCTTGCTGTTGCAGGGACTTCAGTGCACGTGTAACCAACCAGGCAGGCGGCCTAACGTCCTACTCGCGTACGTAGGCGGTATACTGCGTACAGAACTACATACCTAACCTAAACACGCTTTGATTTCCGCTCGATTCTCCTCTCCGGGCCACGCGGGCGCAACCGGCTGCAGCTCAGATTTGGCGGATATATCAAGGGCCTCTTTCTCGGAGTTTACTACAAAATCCCCTGGCTGCACGGGGGTCTACCTAGTAAAGATCTGACTCGGCCTGTGCCAAAACAACATGCAATTTAACCTAGTAGCATCTACAACTACTGCTCGTGCGTAACCTAGTACGAGCAGCAGCAGCAACGTCCAAGGAAGCTTACATGTAGACTGCGGCTCTACGTAGAGTTTCCAATTTAGTCTACCACCACTTGAGCATGCAGCTGCAACGCTCAACGCTGCGACGATGAGATGAACATACTATGTTGTAGTACTACTAGATACTTAGATAGGTAGGTATGCCCTTAGATTTTGGCTTCACTGTACCATGCCTCATCTTTCCTTCCGCCGCCGACCAAGAACCCAGGGGAGCTCAATCGGGCCGTGCACTGCCTATATTGACACGCAAGTCGTGACGAGTTGCTTCAACTCTGAAAGGATCATCATGACAACCCGGCACTAGGCGCAAATTTCCGTCTTGGGATTCCTCTAACCCGCCAAGGCTGTCACATTTCTTGCACAGAAGCACTGCCGTTGCAGTTAAGAAGGCAGTGGCTCAGCTTCACCCAGTCACAAAACATCACCCTTATTGGATGTTTACTTCATATCTTCAATGCTTAGCATTATCAACAGAAACACGAGGTTATGATCACACATTAATAATTCTCTTCTAAACCATTGAATCTATTTGCACATTCCTTAGTATATTCGCACCATCTCCAACCATGGCCATATTGAAAGCGTATCTGACCGACAAAAAAGAAGATGATGCTGGCTGAACCCCCCGAGTCCTGTATGAACTACACACAGCAGACTAAAGCTATAGCCGCTTAGTTACCCTTCTTGGCACCCTTTCCAGCCTTGGCGCTCTTGTGGTGAGGCTCACGGGTCTCGATCTCAGCAGCAGCAGCGTCCTCCTCGGCTTGAGTAGTGTTGTCGTCGTTGATCACGACGGGCTCGTCGTCGGCAACATCACGCTGGTTCTTCTTAGCGCCCTTGCCAGCCTTGGCGCTCTTGTGGTGAGGCTCACGGGTCTCGATCTCAGCAGCAGCAGCGTCCTCCTCGGCTTGAGTAGTGTTGTCGTCGTTGATCACGACGGGCTCGTCGTCGGCAACATCACGCTGGTTCTTCTTAGCGCCCTTGCCAGCCTTGGCGCTCTTGTGGTGAGGCTCACGGGTCTCGAGCTCAGCAGTCTCCTCCTCTTCGTGGTCCTCCTCGTCGGAGACGTCGCGCTGGTTCTTCTTGGCGCCCTTGCCAGCCTTGGCGCTCTTGTGGTGAGGCTCACGGGTCTCGAGCTCAGTAGTCTCCTCTTCATGGTCCTCCTCGGAGACATCGCGCTGGTTCTTCTTGGCACCCTTGCCAGCCTTAGCGCTCTTGTGGTGAGGCTCACGGGTCTCGAGCTCAGCAGTCTCCTCTTCGTGGTCCTCCTCCTCGTCGGAGACGTCGCGCTGGTTCTTCTTGGCGCCCTTGCCAGCCTTAGCGCTCTTGTGGTGAGGCTCACGGGTCTCGAGCTCAGCAGTCTCCTCCTCTTCGTGGTCCTCCTCGTCGGAGACGTCGCGCTGGTTCTTCTTGGCGCCCTTGCCAGCCTTGGCGCTCTTGTGGTGAGGCTCACGGGTCTCGAGCTCAGCAGTCTCCTCCTCTTCGTGGTCCTCCTCCTCGTCGGAGACGTCACGCTGGTTCTTCTTGGCGCCCTTGCCAGCCTTAGCACTCTTGTGGTGAGGCTCACGGGCGTCGATTTCGGCAATGGGGGCAGCCATGGCAGGGATGACGAAGGCAACAAGAGCACCGGCACCACGGGCAACCAGGTCTCGGCGGCCGGGCAGCTCGAAGCTGTTGACGGCCGAAGCCGCCAAGAGGCCGGAGACGGCGATCTGGACAAGAGAAGGGGTATACATAGTAACTGAGGTAGGTTGAAAATAGTTAGGGCTGATCCGGCAGCTAAGAGAATGACTAATACGAAACAAGGTAGAAAGAGAACTAAAAGATGGTATCAAACCGGTGGAAAGAGAATGTGATGATGAAAGGAGCCAAGAATGGAGAAACGGATGAGCGAGTTTGAGAGATTTATACCTCCGCTGCATAGACGCATCCAGGGTTCTCTGCGGTCGGTCACTAGAATAGCTCTGCCGGGTTTCACACCAGATGGGGGCAACGACTGGGTGAAAATGTCGGATCGCCTTGTCTCGTCGGGAGTCTCACGAAGGAGGAACATTCACCGGCCCTGCTTTCCCAGGTCGGTAGGCTTTGGGATATTGGTACTGCTACCTTTGCAGACCAGGGAGGCCTTGCAGCTACCTTGCTCGTCTCGAAGCCATGGCGGTCTGAGGAGAACGTGTGGAGAGCCCAGCCGCGACTAGGGCATCTGCGGAGATACATAGGTGTAGCTCGAGAGTCCTCTTACATTCTACGCTATGTATCTTCGCGGCGACGCTCAGGCAGCAGCAGCGATGTGTGGATGCTAAGCAATGCCGTACCCTGGCTAAGACGCGGCTGCGGGCATCCAACAGGGCATGCACAACCTGGGAAGGGACTAGGGTGTGCAGTCACGGGTAGGGTAGGGGCAAGGGGTGGAGAACAAGGTTGTCAGACAAGCTTCTAAGCCGCAACGAATTGCCCGTCGAGCTGGCGTACCACGTCTGTGTTCGCTGGCTAGCGCTGGGCGTGGAGGATCAACATCTACTACGCAGTAGTAACCGAGTAAGATGGCTTGCGGAGTCCTGCCACTGCCACTGCCACTGGCTGGATCAACACCATCCAATCTTTGGCTTCTCGCTCCGTGGGGTAGTTTCGGCACCTTTCTGCCTTTTGGTGACATTACGCCCCCCCTGTGAAACGTTTCGTGACATGGGTGTCTGCCAGAGCCTGCTCGCCACGGTGCACCCAACGTCCCTCATTGACGTTTGAGGTGAAACAGCAAAAAAGAAGCAGCAGCGACAAGGCGGCAAAGGATTCTGCAGAGGGAGGCATGGCGAACGCGTAGATTGGCAGGCTCGAGTTGCTTGATGAGAAGCAAGCTGTCACTCATGCTCTGTCGCAGATCATCGACTCCAACCAGGCGCGTCTAGGATTGGCGGATTTGCCAATGAAGAGGTAAATCAAAACAAGTTGATGATGGGCTCTCGAACCAATCAGATGCAGAGGGATCTGACCAGATCTGTACTGTACTCGTGGCTCTTGGGATCTGACGTCTCCCAATCTACGAATACCATGTTTTGGGTGTGTGTCTCACTAGCGGTAACAGAGAGAGATTGGGAACCCCCCCAGAAACCCCCAACATGGAGGGCAATCTTGCAGCACACACATTGGAATGGAACTCAGTAGCTGGTAAGCTTAAAAAGGTCTCATCTATTTCAGCTTTGCCCCAAGTTTGGTAGATTAGGTCGCATCCAAGTTGTGATACGAAGTACCGTCCGTAGTGGGCAGCTGGGAGAAAGGAGGTTCTGAGAGGCGGCAGAGGCTGTAGTACGAGAAAGGAGGAGTGGGTACGTACTTAGGTTAGTAGTATGTAACCTAACCTAGGTAGTATCCGTACATTACTAACACTACTATAGAGAAATAAAAAAAATGTTCGGATGCAAGACCAGCCGCTCGGTAGCCCCTGTTTAGTCTTGGCATTATGAGACGTCTCGACCATGTTTGAAGCCAAGTGTAGATCCCCCTTTGATATTCGTTTGATCTCGACAATTCCTTCCACACCTTTGCATTTCCCCCGTTTTGCCTGTCCCATTCACTTGGTTGCTTCCCCCTGCTAGCATTGTGTCGTAGATCCTTCAAGCGGAGGGATCCAATTACTTGTGTAGAAAATCGGTCATCGAGGCATCCCCATTCGGTTTCATCGTAACGGAGGGAGGGTACGTGCGCGCTTGTCTATGTGAGTGTGAGGCGAATGCGCATCGGGCTGGCCTCCGGTTCATTTCCTCCCTCACAATCTTTCGCCAATTTTTCTTTCTTTTCTGCTCCCTACACGTTCTAGACGAGCGCTTTAGTCTTCAGTTCCTTTCGTTGCACCTGGCGTGCAGTACTTATCGTCCCATATACCTTTGCTTGTTCTAATCAGATTTGTTTCGTTTCAATGTCCAAAATCTATCGCTCGCTCCCCGTGCAGGAGGAAGAGCCTTTGACGGGTGGCGATGCCATCATAAGTGAAAAGCGAACCTGGACGTCAGGTACAGAGTCGTCTATATCCAAGAGACTGTCTAAGATAACGCCGTACTGGCAATGGATAGCTCACGTCCTCCTGCTGTCCCTGTCGTTGACAATCCTCGCTCTATCGTTCTGTGTCAAATCCGCCAGACACTGTCCGGCGACGGAGCGACCACCGGAGACATATTGTGAGCCTTTCTCGAGCGACTATTATACCTGGATGCACCGACAGACTAATATGAGAGGGAAAAAACGACAGCACCGGCGCTATCGGCTATCAAATATGAGATTCAACATTTTGATCTCCCACCCATTCCAGAGGGTCCCTTTATTGGAAAGGGCCCTGAAGTCGATAAGATGTGGGACTACATCACAGATGACGGTATGGGCTGACTCAAATCCGAAGGACGGGGCAGCGTGTGGCTAACACATGCCTACTACATCAGTTCCCGACACCATGGTGTCCCGCGAAGAGATGATCAAGATGGGGTTGGACCCGGAAGGCGCGCTCGAAATCACCAACCCGGCAACAGGGGAGAAGGGATACCGAGTGGCGGTCGAGGTCTTCCATCAGCTGCACTGCCTGAACCTGATGCGCCAGGCCAACTACAAGTCGCACTACGCGCCGCTCGGCGGCGACACGGCGGCGCCCAAGCACGACCTCCACGGCCACATCGACCACTGCATCGACGCGCTGCGGCAGTTCATCATGTGCCAGGGCGACGTCAACGTCTTCGCGTTCCGGTTCCCGTTCAACGACGGCGACCCGTGGCCGGACTACACCACGCCCCACGTCTGCCGGAACTACGACAGTCTCCGGCAGTGGGCGGTCGACCATGGTGTCCCCCAGGCACCAGGAGAGCCTGATCACTAGCTGCTGCTTCGTCTGGCGGCTACAGATGATAAGATAAAAACAAGCCCGGTAGATAAATCTTGGCGACACAGTTTTGAAAACGGGCCAGGCTCTTCATTTGACCCCGTTCCCATGTAGTGCACATTATAGACTATTTCGTATAACTACTGCTGCTACTACTACTGCGTGCCGATTATCCCCTGCTGGCTTTAGGTTATCTAACCAGATCTACTGCCAAGCCCGATCTTCCCGCCGTCCCTTTGGAGGTTAAGCATGCATAAGCCGCGAATCATACGATCGGTGGCTTAGACGGTGTGCGTGCTGTTTCTGCGTCAGGGATCGTGGGCAAGTCGACGCGAGTGGCGGGCATGCATGGACGTGTTGCCTGACAGAAGATCGGAACGAAACAGAACAGCGCAAGTGCGCGTATCACTCAACCGTCGGAAAGGTGTCAAGAGGTCAAGGAACACTTGTCGAGCGGGAGTTCTGAAGCCAGAGGCAACCCTGCTATAGAATATCCCAAGGGTGGTGGGGTGGGGTTTCTAAAGCGACAGCGGGCCAAGGTTAGGTTCTGGTTAGATAAGTAACTCTCTTTCTTTCTTTATCCCCGGTAAACCCAGCGCTACAGGATTCGCTCGGCATTTTGGACTTCCATTCGTCTGAAAAGGTTGGTTTGGCCGATCTGCTTGAAGAAGTAGTAGCCGTCGCATGATCCATTGCATATTTTCTCACCCTTGGGACATCAGGGACCTGTCTTGTCCGCAAGCTAAAGCCGGTGCCTCTTCCAACTGGGCTGCGAATGTCGGTAGCACCGACCCTGCATATCAAGCAAACCAGATGGATGGATGTACGAAGTAGGTAATAAGTAAGGTAGGCAGGTAGTAAGTAGTAGCCAGGTAGGCGACTCAAATTTGGTCGGCGGGAATTGGCCGGTTGTCTGAGTAAGTGATTGATTAATGGATCCCGAGCGAGGCCTTGATATTATTATTGTTGCGCCAAAAATGGGACAATTCGCATATTAGTCGAATTTCCCATCCCCGACCTGGATACCACCTCCAGCTTCCTCAACGGGGGTCAGTATTCTACCGGAAAGGTCACCTATTCCGTTCCCTTTCCGCCTCTTCCGTGCTCCCTTCTGTCGTTCTTTTTTCCGTCTTCTCTTTAGGGTCCCATGTGTGTGCGTATACCCATAGTAGCTTAGGTTCACACGCAGCATCCCCTCGCCATGGATATCGTTAACGAGCTCTTCGACACCTTCATAGGCGACTATGTATGGGCTCACTTGCTCCCGGCGCGCCCGGCTCCCTACGAATTCCCTTCGGCCACCAACGTTTCCGCCCAGGCCTTCTCGTCGTGGCAGTACGAGCCCGCGACCAAGTTCTTTTCCATCGAGCCCAGCCAAGCCGCCTATAGCAGCGCGTGGGCCCGAGACAACATCTGTAGGCAGGGCGTCAACCTCTTCTTGATCACCTAGTGAGTGCTCACGCTGCGGATCCCGTTTGCTCTGCCTGCGGCGCATTCTCTGACCCGGCATGCAGCATCTTCGGTCTCCTCACGTACTATGGCTTCTCGACTCTGTCATACATCTTCGTCTTTGACAAGGAGACCATGAAGCACCCAAAGTACCTCAAGAACCAGATCCAGCTGGAGATGCGGCAGGCGACCTCGGGCATGTTCGGCATGGCTCTCCTAACCTTCCCCCTGTTCCTCGCCGAAGTGCGCGGGTACAGCAAGCTCTACGATCTGACTGAGGAGGGACCTGGGCTGTGGTACAACGTCGTCCAGTTCCCCTTCTTTCTGCTTTTTACCGATTTCTTCATCTACTGGATCCACCGCGGCCTCCATCACAAGCTTGTATACAAGACCCTGCACAAGCCTCATCACAAATGGATCATGCCAACGCCCTATGCCTCCCACGCGTTCCACCCGCTTGACGGATTCGCCCAATCCATCCCGTACCATGTTTTTCCTTTTCTGTTCCCGCTGCAGAAGGTGTCATATGTTGTCCTGTTCATCTTCGTCAACATCTGGACCATCCTGATCCACGACGGCGAATATGTGGCCAACAGCCCCATCATCAATGGCGCCGCTTGCCATACCATGCACCACCTCTACTTCAACTACAACTACGGTCAATATACCACGTTGTGGGATCGCCTCGGTGGCAGCTATCGCAAGCCGAACGCGGAGCTCTTCCAGAAGGACCAGAAAATGTGCGAACAGGAATGGAACAAGCAGGTCAAAGAGATGGAAAAGATGGTGGTCGAAGTCGAGGGCAAGGATGATCGCACATACGACCCTGTGGATGCCAAGAAGAACGATTGAAGGATGGACCGTCCCTTCACTTCAAGTGAGTGGGGAGGTAGAGATTACGGAGCTCTGGCAGCGAATTATCGCAAATGCGTCCTACCGCGCAACTGCGTGAGAGGGTGCTGGCAACACCAGCGCCGAGCCACCGCCACGACGTGATCAACGTACCTATGCCAGATGGCTTCGGATTCGAGAAGCCCTGTCAGAAGATGGATGATGGTATTGGGAAGATTAATTTGAGCGCATAAACTCGTGCTTCTGGGGCGGTGGACACCAGCATTCTGCACGTGCAATGGCTGACAGGGGTTCTTGAGCTAGACCAAAGACACGCCTGGCAGAATTGTAGAGCCTGCCTGCATAGTCCTATGTAGGTAACCAATAGGCATACGTGGATACGGTATGTACCTATCCAAGGAGTATCACTGACACAATATACTACCTATAACTACAATGATAGATATAATACGTGAAACCACGTACTGAGAAACTGCGAGCATTGCAAGCGCTTGCTTGATGTCTCCCATACGTACGTCAAATTGCTCGAGTTCCTGATTAATTTGATCTAGGCACCTACGCATGAAGTGGTTGGAGTCCGGCCTTGAAGGCAGTCCAAGGACTTCAACAATTTAAGACTAGGCGACAGGTTGCACCGACTAAAAGCTTCAGGGTCGTTTAAAGGTAGTACAAACAGGCCGTATGGCCAGATTGTATCAACCCGCACAGAGTGACCGATAAAAGCTTGTCCAAACAGCACATCATAGTGGTCGCAGATCGGTGGCTTAATGTACGAGTGCATCGTCTGTGTTTATGTGATCTGATAAATAAGCTATGCAAGGAAATCGCTGTCGCTCGATGCGAATATAGAAGCTCGGAAATGCAAAGATTGCAGATGCCAAGTGAATCCCAGGGTTGTAGAATAGACGGTTTGAATGGAGCAAACCCGCCACCAAAGCTGGGTATACGCCCCAACACAGATTCAACCAAGTGCCATCCCACGCTCCCAAGGATATTAGAACCACGTACGAAAACGCCCAACGCCCAACAAAACAAAGGAGTATCACAAAACAGACCTCGAGGAGACCGAACTTCAACCGGCACCCCTGCCTGCACCTGCCACAAATCGTGTCTTCCCCTCATCTCGCTAGAGCTTCCTGCCTACCTACCCACCAACCACACACTGCCTTGGCCCACCCTGCCCAAACCTACGAGAAGCTGACAAACTTGGGGTCCTTGGGCCTCCCGTCCGCCGCGATACCGTTGGCGCTGAAGCGTTGTTCCATGTATACGCGGCGCGCTTCGTCGAACCGCATGCGCCGCTTCTTCATGATCTTGAGGATCTCAGCCTTGGCGGCGTCGTCGAGCCCCGCGCGCCCATCGCCGCCAGCGACGTTGCCCGAGAGGTCAAACGTGCTGCTCGAGAGGCCGGCCTCGATGTCGCCCGCGAAGCTCGACGGCAGCCGCGCGTACAGGAAGGAGCGGCCGTTCGAGAGGTCGGGCAGCAGGTGCTGCCAGCTGTTGCGCGTCAGGTAGAGGACGGTGCCGGTGATGAGGACGAGGAGGGTGAGGGAGTAGATCAAGTACGCCATCTTGGAGTAGCAGTATGTGTTCGTCGCCTCGGATGCCTCTTATAATGATTTCTCAGCTGCTGGCGGGAGTATAATGTGTCGGTAGCTGCTGGATGTTGAAGTCCGATGGATCCGGTGATGATTGGATCCACTACGAGCTGCCAGGTTGAGTAATGAAACGGAACTGAACAAATGGAAAAGATGTAGTTGTAGAAAGTATTTGTGCAACAGTCAGTGCAGAGGCAACGACAGACACGTTTGCGATCAGTCCATCGATGGCTATCAAGCTTGTACGCCAGAGAGACCTGATGGAAGAAGGCGAAGAAGTAGACTGATCAATCGATGTTCGCGAGAGGTCGATTCCTCCCAGTTGGCTGACGACAACCTTTGAGGCCAAGCAGTTTTTGGGGTCTATGCGTCAATGCATCGCGCTGAACATGTGCTTTAACTCGAACGGGCTGACTCCTGTCAATCCGTCATTCAATTCAACTGATTCAGTTCGCCAGTCTGTCTCAACCATGATTGGAGGGGCTTGCTGTAGGGGTACATACAAGTAGTACATGCCTGAGCCACACGTGCCACACTTGGAGAGCGACTTATCGACAGAGCACTAACCCTGATCAGGCATGATAGGGTAAAGCCACTCCCACACTCTGTGTCGAAATCTAGCCATCAGTCGGAATCGGGTTTGTGTAGCGTACAGCGACGATATTCTCGAAATCCCGGAACGGAACCGAACAGAACGTCGAACGAATCCCCGAAGTCTTGCAAAGAATTCCAAGTCAAAATATTCACAATGGCCACCGTCAGCAACCAGATTTCGTCGGATCTGATCTGGGAGATCGTCCGTGAGTCTTTTCGTCGCCTCGTGGGAATTTCGTCGACCAGGATTTGAAGGTATTAATGTGTTTTTGGGAATAGGTAACAACAACGCCTACGTCGTCACCCGCAAGACCGGTGGTGGTGTCCGATTCTCTCGCGACCCCCTTAACTTGAAGAACCTGCACACCCGCAAGGTAAGCGATTTGACCTCCCTCTCTCTTCTACTTGCAATGGGAGCATTGGCTGACAGTGAATTACAGTATGCCGGTTTCGTCAACGAGAAGGTATGAATGCAAATAAAAGACAGCATTGAGCCATGGTATATTGACAATAGTTCCATAGGCCGTCGGCGTTGTCCCCAACGAGAACGGTGGTGTCAAGGTCCTGAGCAAGAAGACCTCTGCTAGCCAGAAGCCCGCCTCCCACATTGCCTCGACCACATACCACGGTGGCAAGTCCGCACGAAAGTGAGTTGGGATGACTTCTCGAACTGGCGCCTATGTCAAGCGATACTAATACGTCTCGCCCCCCCCCGCCCTACAGCTCCTACAAGGCTGTTGCCAACCAGACTGCCAAGAACAGCTACCGTCCCGATCTCCGTGAGGTTGCCGTCCAGCGCGTCTCTGCCATCCGCCGATCCCAGCGCCCCGTCAAGCCCGAGCCCGAGCAGAAGCTCCGCGGCAACAAGGCCAAGAAGGCTGCCGCCGCCGCCGAGGAGTCGTAAAACATCTTCTTTAGGAGTACGGACTGATGGAATATGGCTTTCTTGCAAGGGGTCAGGTTGGCGAACAACCCGGTTGCATATTTTATACTAGTAGTTACGACGCATGGTACGGGTCGGTATAGATGCAAACCCAAAATGAGAATCCTTTGACACCACAAGGTGCTAATGCCGATGATCTCGCTCTCCCGAGTATATGATGCGCTCGAGACTCTTTCACAATCGAGGCTATACAATGTCAAAGAAGTCGCAATACCTCGGTAATCGAAGAGAAGACAGAAATAAGAGGGAAACCAATGACAACGAGGTGTCTTTAAGTAAGGTTAATTGGTAACATGGTGGTGGGTATTGCTATTTTCGGTGTGGGAGTTGTTTCGTATGTACAGTTTCCTTGAGCAAGGGCGGCGGCGGCGATCTGATGTGTCGCGCGGGTCTCCTGCGGCATGTGTAGTAGTCAGTAGGGAGGTAATTAGGGGCAGGGAATCGTCACCTGGATCGGATCTCCAGGGTTTCCTGTAATAGTAGCTCTTTGGGGTCGTTTGTGTTGGAAGCTCGGCCTCAGAAGAAGTTTCTCCCGCCTGGGTATTCGCCTTGGCAGTGGGCCGATGAAACTGTTGAGCCTTACTTACTTGCACCATGACGCATTTCCCATTTCCCTAGTCGACGGGCGAGCAGAGGCGAGTTGTCACAAGCCTATATGCAAGTTGGAGACCAAAATCAATGCCCATATTTGCCCGTGACAGTTGTCGCAAGAGCTCCCGAGTGCCTAACCCGAGTTCCTATACAACCCGTCAAACGGGTAGTATTAGTACCACTATATTGTCACTCGCTATCCGGCACTGTCCGAGTTCGAATACCTACCCGAACTTTACCTATGGCGTTGAGCTAAAGAACCTCGGTTTCTTTTATTCACTGAAGCTCTCTCTCTCTGTGTCTGTCTATAACCGCTCTTGACTCGTGATCGGACTCCAACCTTGGGGAACTATCACTAAGAAAATAATCGTGCACTTCGGCTAATATGGCATATGGATCATACGCTGTACGGAGTACGTGGTCATCGAATACATATCCGTACATACATACATACATAACGTTATATGAAGTTAGCAAATAGGTTACTAAGTTTGTTGTACTCGGGTCCGGTTTTTCTGGATCACACAACACAAAAGAGCATTTCGGTGATTTGTTGTGAAGCTGTTTCATGCCGTAAATAGTATTTCTGGGCATTTTCTCAAGTACTGTGAGTAGGTAAGTAGATAGCTAGGTAGGACAATGTAAACAAATGACCGGCTGGGGATGAAGCACGTTTCGTCCACTGGACATTGACCTCGCCCTCTGACACGGGAGGTTCCTGATATACCTTACCTAGAGGAGTTGAAATGCATTTGAAATGTGAGAATCCACTGGCCATCCAGTCAATCAAGCAGTTTGAATGCTTCGTTTTGCTTGCTGATATGGGGGAATGCATACTGTCATGGGTACTTCCCTTCCCATGTACTCGTACCTTGACGGCGGGGTAGAGGCGACTTCCCATCCTGCTTGCTTATTTCCCCCGCTTGGCCCGAAACTTCTTGGCGGCTACCCCCCTAACTGTCCCACGGGTTTCTGATAGGTGTGAGATGGGTGAGCTACTCCTACTATTCGTAGGTAGGCTGGGAAGCTCAGAGCTTCAGTGAGCTACGAGTACCCCTACCCCCCTCTTTGCGCCCCTTCCGCCCGCCCCAGCTTGCGTTTCCAGAGTGTTGGTGTGTTTCTTTCTCTCCATAAAACTGCCCCGCCATTCTGACTACTCCCTCTTCTTGTCCAGAACCGATAAAGCACAGCATATAAAACTAGGTAGGTGTGTGTGCCTTCCTACGGACCTGCTCAGGCGAGCGGTATAAAGTTTGCCCATCCACCTTCTTGTCCTGGTCTTGGTTTCTATTCCATCTCTATCTCTTCATTCCTCTTCAAGATACCCGTTCGAGAACCGTGACGTTGACCTCTCTGCACCCCGCCTTAGATCACATCCCATTCCCCACTTCAAGACGAACCAGATCCTCGATTCATCACCAACCGACCGCAAACATGGTTAAAGCTGGTATGGATATGAACCGACGACCTTGAAAGCATGTCACCGACCTGCTGACCATCATGTAGTCATTGCTGGAGCCTCGGGCGGTATTGGCCAGGTACGACCACCCTCTTTGGCCTGCTAGGACTTCACATATCTGACACGTCTGCTAGCCTCTTTCGCTGCTTATGAAGCTGTGCCCGCTCGTCGACGAGCTTGCTCTCTACGATGTGGTGAACACCCCTGGTGTCGCTGCCGACCTCTCTCACATCTCCACCACAGCCGTAAGCTATCAAGGTGCTCCACGTCGAACTGGTCCCATCTAACCGATTCATAACGTGCAGAAAATCACTGGCTACCTCCCCAAGGATGATGGCGGCAAGGCCGCCATGAAGGATGCCGACATCATCGTCATTCCCGCCGGTATTCCTCGTATGTACTGGCTGCCACTGATATTCCCCGACAAGCTTCAGCTAAACATGTTGATGTTCTACAGGCAAGCCCGGTATGACGCGAGATGATCTGTTCAACATCAACGCTGGCATCGTCAAGGGCTTGATCGAGATCGCTGCCGAGGTCGCTCCCAAAGCCTCCATTCTCGTGATTTCCAACCCTGTCAACTCGACAGTCCCCATTGCCGCAGAGGTCCTGAAGGCCAAGGGTGTCTTCAACCCCCAGAAGCTCTTCGGTGTCACTACTCTCGACGTCGTTCGGGCCGAGACCTTTGTTGCTGAGATTGCCGGCAAGAAGACTGGCTCTGAGCTGACTGTCCCCGTTATTGGTGGCCACTCCGGAGAGACCATTGTGCCCCTCTTCAGCCAAGTCACACCTAACGTCACCATCCCTGATGACAAGTACGATGCTCTCGTCAACCGCGTTCAGTTCGGTGGTGACGAGGTTGTCAAGGCCAAGGATGGCGCTGGCTCCGCTACCCTGTCCATGGCTTACGCCGGTTACCGGTAAGTTGTCGTGTCAACTGTGCCTGCCAACATGCTAACAACCGAACAGCTTTGCCGAGAAGGTCCTCAAGGCTGCCAAGGGCGAAAAGGGTCTTGTCGAACCTAGCTTTGTCTACCTGCCTGGTGTGCCCGGCGGTAAGGAGATCGCTGAGAGGACTGGCTGCGACTTTTTCTCGGTCCCTATCGAGCTTGGCGTGAGTGCATTCTCCATATTCTGACATGACTACGCTAATTATCATGATAATAGCCCAACGGCGCCGAGAAGGCCACCGATATCTTGGCCAACATAACCGAGAAGGAGAAGAAGTTGTTGGATGCTTGCACCCAGGGTCTGAAGGACAACATTGCCAAGGGCGTCAACTTTGCCCACAACCCCCCTCAGAAGTAAATAACCCCCAACTACCCTTAATACGCCCTGGGCGTGACTCGTGCGCAAACCATTGATGATTGACGAATTGGCTTTGGGACACACGGAAGGCTGCCCTTGAGCGGCTGAGAGTGTGTATAGAGGAAAACAGCAAATACAGCTTGCGCACTATTGAGAACCAGTGACTGATTGTTTGATTCCTTGCGACAGGCTGTAAAGTGTTTTCTGTTTAGGCTTCGGCCAACTCGAGTAATCACACCATCCCCGTGAACGCACTCGCCGCCATGACAATTATCGGAGAGAGAGAGGACAGATGGCCGTGACCGTCGGTGTCGAAGGTGGTGGTAATGCAGGGTAATGAAGGAGACGAGCCTCGTCATGGTTGGAACCGCAAATAACATGATCGTGCTGGCGGAAAAGACATTATTATTGGCCTTTTTGTAGATATCATCAGTATCAACGCCGTAAACGCCCCGGACTCCCTTTGCGAATGCTGCCGTTGCCGCCGCCCGCTTATTCACCAAGCATGC
Organism: Apiospora pterosperma; assembly: GCA_019976485.1. Taxonomy (NCBI): domain Eukaryota; kingdom Fungi; phylum Ascomycota; class Sordariomycetes; order Amphisphaeriales; family Apiosporaceae; genus Apiospora; species Apiospora pterosperma. The sequence goes on from JAFBMP010000009.1 coordinate 1,867,612, forward strand.
ATGAACCCGTATCTAACGTTTTCCTCTCTATCTTTACCATTACAGATGCCCAAAGAGCCTCAAGACTTGGAGGGCAACGTCTTTATTTGGAACACAGCTCCCGGCAACTCGCTCGTCTCTGCTTGTACCGTAGCGTTGATGCCTAGAGCGGCCAGAGCGCCACGTACTATACCACAAGGGAACCACAAGAACTAAATTCCACAACACCACCATGAGATCAGTAACCAGAGGGAGAGGGGGAGAGATATACATAGAGAGAGAGAGAGAGAGAACCCACCGGCTGCGCGCGAAGGACGGCCTGGCCACCGGTCTCTGTACTCATGCGGGCGAGCGGCCGGAACGCGTTGTCCGTCAGCACATAGACACCGCGGTGATTGGTCTTGAGGTTGTCGATCTGCTTCTTGAAGACGAGGGTCCAGAGGTCTTTGCAGAGAAACTTGATGACGTCGAGGGTGTCGTTGAAGCGAGGGCGGTCGCGGGAGAAGCTTTATGTGGAACTCGCGTCAGTCACAGCTAACACAGCGACGCGAGGATCGACTGGGTCGATAGAGAGAGATAGACGCAGCGCATATCACAAACGCGCAAGCGAGGGAGGCGAAAGAAGGCGTAAACGTACCGTTCTACCAAGCCCAACCCAACCCTGTACCCCAACGTCTCGAGCCGGTAAAACACGGCGTCGCGCTCCTCCTCCTCATCCAGCCTCCCACTTGGCCGCGCAGGGCCGCCCGCCGGTATCGAGGTATCCGTCGCACCCCCACTAGTACCTGCTGCTGCTGTCGTTGTCTCGGCACCTCGGCCACTACTACTCTTGGGTATTGATTCCGACGCCGCCGCGTCTACTTCGTTAGCGACCCGGTACGCCATGGGCACGATCTCTATGAGTAGGAAGTCGAGACATGAGGAGCTGAGGAAGGAGGCGGTGGGGTCCGAGGCGTTGAACGGAGGGAGCGGCTGGTCGAAGGTGGACATGGTTTTCCCCGCGGGTGCTGCGACAGCTGCTGTCGTCGTTGTAGGGGTGATATTACTAGTAGTGGTGGTGGACAAAAGCAGCCGACGGGAGACAGACAGATGTCGTGTGTATGCGCATCGGGGTGGTGGTGTGGGCGTGGGCGTGGATGTGGATAGATAGCTCCGAGTGCCCAAGGGGACAATAGATGGGCGTCAATTCGGTTGGTTGCCGGTTTAATGCAGCTCGATGATGGCATCAGATGTCAAGGCTGAGGAATCGCAACTTTGTCTGTCTGTATGTCTGTCTGTCTGTTGGGATCAAATCCAATCAATTGCGTCCGTCATAGCACGATTAGTGGGGCTGCTAGTGAAGCACTGCACTGGACATCAAGTAGGGCAACTTGCAACTGGCCAGTATCAAAGTCAGTCATTGCAATTTCTGTTGTCCATCTTCATTGCTTCATAACTCGGTGATTACGACTAGCTGCAATAAACCGTCTATTGTGAAGCAAAACAGTCGCATGTACAGTTCTGTCTCCCTGAAGAGCGGAATACGTCGTGGTATAAACTCCGATGCCGTCCCCCGCCTTGCAAAATATACATGCTTGCCCTCAATGTTATGTGTTATGCCATGCCAGAAACGCCGATTCCATGCAAAATGACCTCGTCCTTCTTTTTCTCCCTCGTCCGTCCTCTTACGAGTACTGGAACTTGGGTATGTTGGGGCCTAGACTAGGCGTCTGGCCCGCGTTTTGACGTTTGGGTGCTCGCACTGGCTCGTCGTCGTCGTCATCGCTCAGCGTCAAGTCAATGACTTCCGCTGGCCTCTTCCGGCTTCCCGATGACGGCACATTGCCCTGCGCCGGAGCTGGCGTCCCAAATATCGACTGGTTGGGTGTTTGCGTGTTGCGGTTGCTCTGGAGGCTGAAGCTATCCAGAGGCACTACGTCGTCGTCGTCGTCATCTATCACGCTCGCGTTGACCATACTCGAATATCTGGGTCTCTTGGGCTCAGGCTCGCTGCTGGCTTGCGCTCTCCATTGCCCGTCAGGTTCGATCGTGACCTGTTCTGTAGATTCCGAGGTATGGTCCAGGATGTCTTTCACATATTGATCGACGGCTAGGTTCTCGAACGTCGCAGACTTGTTGCATATGGGACAAATCCACTGGGGGCCCTGCTCCTGCAGCTGGAGATAGGATGTAGCATCGAAGCACTGTATGTGATTACACGAAGTTGACCGGCATGGTGCCCGTAGCCTGGTGTAGCTTAGGGGACACTTGAGAGAGAGAACTTGCGATGTCGCAACCACGTCGGGGTCGTTAGCGGCCTTGGTGAGCTCTTGGATCACCGAGTCTTTGTGGATCCTTCGCCCCTGAATCTTCGTCACGAGCTCCTCCACAGGAACGGCCCTACAAAGGTACACCGCGAAGAAGAACTTCTGTAAAGGAAAGAAAAAGTCAGCAAACTCATCCTCTAGGAAGAAGAACCATTCGAAAACCCAGAGAGCATCGCATTCTGCACAAAAATGCCAGACCTGACACATGCCCATCGCCACTTGGATTGTGCAAGTTTGAATGGCTCACTGGTGAGGCTTGAGCCTGCGCTCGTGGATTCGTCTTCACCTTCTGAGTCAGCGCATAAGTGAACTCAATGTTGTTCACGTAGGAATGCTTATCCAGGCGCAGCGAACCAGTGATATCCACCGGTCGCGTAGAGCCTGGCTTTCCTTTGAGACCTCGCAGGTTCGCCTTGATCTCTCCGCCGTTGACCTTCAGCTCCGACTGATGCGGAAACGCAACTTCCTGGACCCCATGGTCTTCGGCAGCGCAGAAAACCATAACCCTGGTTGATTTGTCGTGTGCGCACTGCAGGAGAGCCGGCGAGTCGCTCGTCTTTAGTACGAAGTGGATAGAATTGCGATGCTGGGCCATAGCTGTGTTTCCTGTTAGCACCTATGCTTCTAATACCAGAGGTTTACCGAAAGCTGCGTGCGCCAAAGAGGTCGTTCCCCAACTTGTAGGGGGCGAGGCACCAGTGGTGGAAAACATAGCACAACGCATATGAGCTCCCCCTCGGTGCAAACGTCTCGCTTTCCTTTCCAGAAGACTCACCATCGCATGTACGGATATTCCCAATCTGGGACTGTATCGTGTAGAATGGGCTTGGTTTGAACTGGAGCACTATTATATAACGTTAGAAAGGGTACATAAGCGTGACTGCCGAGCCCAACTTACTCGTCTTTGATGCAGCCTGGGCAGAAGCCCCCCAAACCCTCGATTCTGGCCATATGCGTACTGAGTGTATCCGTTGCTGTAATTCGGCGCAACTTGCGGTGGGATGCCAGGGCTCGTGCCATAGGCGCCTCCTCTTGAAGCACCAGTTGCTGATGCGCCATTGTTTTGGTGGGCTTGGTGACCACCCCGCCCGCCTGAAGACATGCCTTGTATTGTGCTTCGAAGTTGTGCGTATAGTGCTGGGTCCGCGTGGAGATTTTCCTGGAGAGCTGCGTGGACAGACAAAACAGTCAGCTTGGCTGGCCGACTTAGGAAAATAGGTGTACACCGACTGTGCAACCAAGTGAAATCAAAGTGAGCGCTGTGTAGATTTGTGCAGAAGTAGTGGTTCTTGATGGGGGAGCCGCAACAAGTAGGAATCTGAATCTACTCAGGTATTTTCTCCCTTGGCGTGTGTTCGTCGCGATATTCCTCAGGCGCAAAAGCTGAGGGGGAAATGGTCTTGTCTGCTGCCTGCCTACCTTCTATTATTCGTTTCTGCAAATCGGCCTTGATGCCACTCGTCTTCAGTCCGTTGACCTGACATATGGATTGTAGTTGCTTGTTCAACATATGACCGAGCTGTGCGGACAAGGATTGGATTTCTCTGGCAGAGGTTGAAGAGGCCATTTTTTTGCTGCTGCTACCTTGTACCTAGGCAGGCTATTATCTGGGTTGGGCGCCTCATTAGGAAGGCTCGGAGTAGGATTATTATCGCGGTTTCCCTCAGGTCGGATGCTCACTTGGCCCCAAAATGCTGGCAATGGGAAGGGTTGTGAGGGTGCTGCTGTCGCGGATTCACCGATTTAAACACAGGGCTTTTTGAAGTCCTTTCAACAATGTTCGCACACAGTTAGCTTGGAAGACTTCAAATGTTGGAATTCACAGGCCGGAGCTAGTGGTACTACAAGAGTGAATAGATGGATAGGCTAACAGCAGGGGGCAGGAGCGATGGTGTTAGAAACGTGATTGTCGATGTCGATGTCGTTGTCGATGTCGTTCTCGTTCTCGTTCTCGTTGTCGTCTGTAGCAGGCATGACAGCCTGGCTGGCGTCACGTCGGATTGGTCGTGGTTATTACTTCTCGGAGCTGCTGGGCCTTGGGTTAGTTACTTGATTATCAGGTTACCCAGGTTGGGTTACATTACTTGATACTTATGTGTTACACATTAACTCAATAGGTTTAACTAACCTTAGGCAAGTAAGTAGGTACCTAAGGGACCGTACAGTTACGTAAGTAGTTTTGGGACGGCTAAGCGCTGTAGCTCCAGCCTGAACAGTATATTTCCGCTCCTCCTTTTCTTTTCTTTTCTTTTTTAAATCATCAGTAAGTGCTTACTTACCTACCTACTTACTTACTACCACACTTTATTGGTAGAAGTAGAAGTGTTTGCCTGTCCGCCTACCCCATCTGGTTAGAGTGATCGGAACGGTTAAGTGCATCTCCTTTGTCTTCGCCCACCACCAAAAACACTGCCCCACCATGCATACCGCCTGCCGCTAGAGTTTTGCTCGATTAGTGCTCTTTTTTCGCAAGTAGAGATTAGAAAGTTTTAAGCTGCCCGATTCATCGACAACCTCTTAATAATTCACATGCACTGCCGCTGTTTGTTTGCTATCGAAGAAAGCAATCCTTGACAAATACCTCGATCGCAATGGCGAAAAGTTCCAGAGCCAGTACGATAAAGTCGAACAACCAGCGCCTCAAGCGCAATGTTTTCGGCCCTGTCGAAGCTGCCCGCCTCGAGCGCCTCTCGGCAAAACTGCGCGAGATCGCAGCCCAGCCCAAACCTGCCGAAGAAGTGGCCGAGGTTGAGATGAAGCCTGTCGAAGATGTCGAAGAGGCCAACGCTGTCGAGCCTGCATCCGAAACTGCCCCTGAGGCTGGTAGGCTCTCCTGGCCTTTCTGACTAGGACTCCGTGCTAACAGATGTCAAGCCACAATGGACGTCGACTCCGCCAAGCCAGCGAGCAAGCGCAGTGAAAGAAAGCGTATCGAGAAACGTAAGAAGTCTTCGAAGATCGTATTTCCCAAGTACAAGGACCGCCAGACCAAGAAGAGGTAGATTTGTGCTGTAACAAGACCGTCTTCGGGTTTCACAACGGCAATGGCAACAGCAATGGAAACAATAGTCATGGAACGGAGTCATGGGAGTTTGGCGTTGGTATAAAAAAGTCTTCGCTAATCGAAGTGGGTATCAAGTTCAATAATACATTCGTAATGATGTCTAGACTTTTATCGCTGAACCGCAGAAGTCGCGGGTGTGGATGAAGACGCATCATTGACCTGGGTAGATTCTGGTGCAGGTTCTGGTGCAGGTACTGGTGCAGGTACTGGTGCAGGTACTGGTGCTTGTGTGCTCGTGTTTGAAGTTTTTGAAGGATCTGGTATCACTCCATCAACGGGGGATGCGGTAGAGTGAACCGGACCGGTATTTACTGGCGCTACAGGCGCCTTCGAATCCGACGAACCACTCGCTTCCGAGTATATCTCTTTCGCGGCCGGATGTTGTGTCCTCACTGCAGTCTTCTCCGTGACAGAAGCATGTGGTGGGAGGTGACTGCTTGTCCCAATCCGAGTCTGCGTTCCTGTGACCGGCTGTGTAGCAGGTGACCCAGCTGGCCCGACCGAATTACTTTGAGCTGCTTCGGCTGGCTTGTTTAAATTGACATTGGCTGAACTGCTCGGCAGCGCTCCAGAAGGGCTGCCTTGGGCTGCCGCAGCTGGTGTCGCTGGTGTCGTTGGTGCAGCATCTACTGACTTTCCTTGGACTGCTTCTTCCGGTTTCGTTTCCCCGGAGACTGCGGGGTGTTCGGCCTCGACCTTAGGAGGTGCTGGAGCATCTGGGTCAAGAAATCTGGCTGGGACGCCTGTGGCCGCAAGGGAACCGCTTCCCACCCAAGCGCCTAGCAACTGACTCCACTTGTAGTCGCCGTGCTGCAATTTTTGAATCTGTTTATACGCGTAACTGTTGTAATACGGAAGTCCTGTCTGAGGATCCCTGTATCGAGCCAGATGATTCGTGATGACGCAGCGAGGTGCAGGTCCAGGCTCTGAATCATGTTAGCGGTCGACTCTTTCTCAACATGCCCTGGCTGGACAACTTACTGGCTAGCTTTTGCATCTCTTTGCCGAACAGAATACGCGTCTGGACAGCCTTTTGGCCAACAGCATTTTCGTTGAAATTCTGGAGGATGATGCAATTCCTGGTGGCTTTGCCATTGGCAGGGGGCGTGGGGGGTCGCGGCGGTGGTGACGCCTTTTCCTTTTGCGCATGCCCCTTTGACCTGCTGGCATTTGATTGCACAGGTTTAAGACTGCTTGGGGGTTTCGCAGGCGGTGGTGGATGTGAGGATGGAGGCTTGGGAGCAGGTGGCGTCTGAGCTGGCCGGGGTTGAGGCGGTGTTGGTGCTGGGGGTGCTGGGGAAGGGCGCGTATCGGGCTGAGGAGCTGCTAACGGTGACTGTCTTGGTGCCGACATTGGCGGTGCCAACACATTTGAAGTGCTGGACCCGATGGCAGAGGGCGACGAATATCCTAGCATTGGCATAGATAATCCGCTCTGTGTGGCCCCTGGGGGTGGCGCCAAGAAACTGTTCGTCGGCGGCTTCATCTCAGGGGGCTTCATAACTGGTGGCTGCGAAGGCGGCGCAAACATGCTGGTGGTGTATGGACCCGTATCCGGGGGTCTCATGTCTGGGGGTTTTATATCAGGGGCTTTGAGCTCTGCAGGTTTGGGCTGCATCGATCCGTCTTGGGAGGGTTGCCGCTGATCTACTTTCTCTGTCTTATAGGCCGTGACTTTAGTGTCAGGGGAATCCTGATTCTGTTGTGATTGTGGTTCATGGGGATCATGTGGCAGGTCCTTTGGCGGAGCAAACTGTTCTTCTTTTGGCTTAGAGGGCGGGCGCGCATTGGGAATACTGGCTGTTTCTTTCTCGACTGAAGCCGGTTTCTCTGTGGCCTCTGCCGATTCCCGAGCCGTTTCCGCAATTGGTACTTGGGCGGTCTCGGCCTTCTGTATAGACGTTTCTGGTTCGGCTTTCCGGTCCGTCTCCTGGCCCTCTCCATCCTTGCCGGATGGTTCTGCTGACGGACCTACACCTACAGTAGATGCGCGTTTCTTCTTGACCGGCTTCTCCTCGATTGTGACAATCTTGCCGACGTGTTTCAGTTTACCATCTATCCACTCTCCAACGCCACTCCAAAAGGTGACGACAGGTCCACTCAGTTGCCGGTTATTCAAGGCAGCAAGCTTTGCTCGCCGCTCGGCCTCCCTCTGCTTTTCAGCTTCTTCCCACCTATTCAGACTCTTGGCGTTCCTCTTCTCAACCAGGGCAGCCTCTGCGAGATGCTCCGCCTGGGTCATGGGTGGTTTTTTGAGGGCCTCCAGCCTCTTGGCCTTGCGCTCCATTGCGTCGACCTGCTTGAGCCGTTTCGCTTCTCGCTCCAACATCTGCTGATGCAGCTGCTCCTTGCTGAGCATGGTGGTTTCACGCTTGGACGCTCGGGTTGGCATGTCTGCAGGAGATGGCAGCCAGCTTGCGCGCTCTGATTTCCTCTTGGGCCGTGGTGCTGGTGTGGTTGCTACCGAGCTCGTCGTGTCCGTATTTATCTTTACTCTCTTACGAAACTTCAATGGTATCGCCTCTTGTGCCTTGCGCTTCCGCGCCGCTTGCTTGCTTTCACGGGCTTGTCGTAGCAGCTCTTTCTCGCCTTCGTCCTCCTCACCGTTCTCCTGAGCATCGTCGTCGTCGGATGACGAGTCCATATGCACGTCGGATGCATCTTCATCGACATCAGTAAATCCGCCATCCTCTCCGTCTTCGGCAAACAGGAGTTCGAGTTCGTCATCGGGTTCTTCGACAGCCAACATCGATTTCATGCGGTTTCCCGCAGTTGATCGCTTTTCTCGACTGGTGGCCAGCCATTCCACCTGCCGTTCCTCGGTCTCGGTTTCTTGGCGAGCATCCTCGTCTTCGCTACTCGAGTCCGAGCTGTCTGCATCTTCGTTCTGGTCCAGCGACATGCGCTGGTCCTCTTCTTCGGTCGCCATGAGGTTGAGCGGGTGATATCGTGGGGTGGCTTTTTATAGCATGCTGAAATGGAAATAGGCGTTCAATAATTAATACACGCGAACGATGGGGCAGTCTGGGCAGAAGTAAAAGGCTAAGTATGTATGGTGTGTCTCAAGGCCGCCCCACCCGCCCTGCCTCCTCCTCCAATCAGAACCCTGCAGCGGGAACCGACTTTGTTCCTACTGTAGACCCGACACGACAGACAGTTCGTGATACAACGAAGGAAACTTAATGCGTAACGGAGAGATAGCGTGCGAGCAGCTGCAGGACGAGGTTTCATTCTTGGCTAGAGCACTCTGTCTACGACCAGGGTCGGAATCGGAGGGTGTAATGCCATGATGAGGCTGGAATCGCTCGTTATGGACTGTCTTGGTCCTGTCTAGCGGCAAGGCGGAGTCGCAGACGCTATTGCTGCAGGACTGTCGCCGAGCCTTTCAGCATGGCCATGATCTGTTAGCTGATTATGCACCTTTATGATGGTAGGCCGGATAGAATTATGAATTTACCAGCATCCTCCGGGCGCTTCGCGGTGCTCAGGCACCCGGATGGGGTCGAAGGCCTCCCCTGCCACGGCTCGACAGCCTTTCACAACTGCATGTGGCGCCAGTGGTGGATTACGCTTCGAACGTCTGGATGCACGAGTGCAGATATAAAGCAGCAGCACCTGTCAGCCGGGTCGAGAATATAGGGGCTCAGGCTATCGTGGGGACGTTCATAACGGTAGCGACAAGCGTAGCAGAAGCAGAAGCCCACATTACTACGACGCAGGATCGGTTCTGGCGAAGAGCAATCAGGATGTGGGCAGATGTCCATACCCTCCCCGAAACAAACCCTCTTCGCAATTGTACAGCACGGATGCGGAAGCTCCTAAGGTACAAAGCGCCAGGCTACGAAGATGCTACCCTCCTGAAGGGCGTTCCCACGGAAAAGCTCGAGACCAGCATATCTCTATCGAATCGAAGGCGAAAGAGACGGTGGAACACTTCATGTTCCGATGCAGTAGTTGGACACTATACCGAGCAGAGATGTTTCAGTGTACGGATACCCACAGGAGCAATTTATCTTTTCACTTGGGCGGCAAGTCACCATCGGACGGCAGGTTCTTGTCTCCTAACATAGAGGCCGTTCGAGCAACTATACGATTTGCTATCGCGACGGGGCCGACTGGACGCATACCAGTCAACCCGAAGGGGAATACTTCAGGGCTATCTCCTAACTAATCTAACCTCTACTAACTACCCCGTGCCTTAAACTGCAGGCGCCGCTCCAGATACCGAGGATATTTAAAGAAGGGCCTTTAAGGTGGCCTGCCTGGAAATATTGCTAACAAAAGGGACTCTATACAGGCACGTATGGACAGAAGAAGGAGGCGATCTAGAAATGTGCGTCTTCCTTGACTAAGTAATTACTATTAGGAACAGCTGTAGAAAGTATAAAGAATAGAAAAAGTAACGAACTGCCCCAAAACCAACTCGTTCAGCGTCCTCTAGGTCAGAACCTTGGTCGGCTCCATCTCAAAGCACAGCACGCCTTTCTCCTGTGCCAAATGACCCCGGAGCTGGGCGTCCTGCATTAACTCGGCTCTGGGTTCTCGGATGGCACCTGTCCAAGTCCCTGCCCTTATGCAATGGGTTCCCAAGCATCTAATACTTGGCCTAAAATTATACACATGGTTCTGAGTTTGTAGGCCTGCCCGCCTGAACAGTCGAAGAACATACAGCCGTAGGCTGCAACTTCAAGCTGCCTTTTCCCCATCCCCTGCCGGCTGGCTGATATCTTTACCGTCGCCTTCGGCGACTTTACTGCCCCCTTCCTTCTTCCTCACATCATGCCAGCCCATTCCCCAGAGGAATATCCCACAGGCCGCCGCTAGGCCAGCTGCTAGGTAAAAGATGCGGTCGATGCTGTTTGCGTATGCAATGGATACACCGGCCAGGTCTTCGGCCGAGACGAAGGAGCGGAATCCGGTGACTCCTGCGCCTACAATAGCTTCGGGGTCGACCCCTGGCGCATGAAGGGGAATCTGCGTTTTCAAGGTCTCGAGGAAGATGATATTGTAGAGGGTCATGATAATGGTAGGCCCGAAAGCCTGGCCGAAGATAACAAAAGCGATGCTGGAGGCGAGCTCCTCGCCATCCATTGCCGCTTGGACAGATATTATAGGCTATACACCGTTCAGCGAATCAGAAAGATGTGTAAGTTGCAATACGAAGAGTTGACGAACCAGTTGTAACCCGGCGCCGAAGCCGATGCCGCCATGGATTTGGAACCCTATCCATTGACCATCTGGGGTGCCGGGTTGGAGGAGGGAGTAGAGACCGGTTCCGGCGGAGAGGAACACAGTGGAAACGACAGCTACGGGAATCACATAGCCAATCTTGCTCACTGAAGTCAGGCGTTAGTATATGCATGCAGTGAGCTCTGGATTGTTCATATGGGCAGTGGCCTTCCGACTTACCTGCGGCTCCTGCCATAGCAGCTGTTATGAGTTGCGAGACTATCATTGGAAGTAGGTACACTGCACTCAGCATTGCACTCGCTCCTTTGATAGCCTGAAAATAAATCGGAAGATAGTAGATCGCTCCAAAGACCGCGGACATCAGGAAAGCGATATAGATCCCCGAGGCCAAGACGTTCTTTTGGTTGATCAGGGCGCGAGGCAGCATTGCGTCGTCTCCCCGGGATCGATTCCAGAAGAACCAGACGACTGTGGTCGCCGCGGCGCCACAGAAGAGACCTATTACCTGAGAAGAACTCCAGGGATAGGCCTGGCCGCCAAATTGGAGAGCGAGGAGAAGTTGCAATACAGCAGGCGCGAAAAGAAAAAAGCCCACAAGATCTAGATGTTGATGCAGTTTCGGGAGTAGCGTGCGGGCTTTGGGTTTAATACTCTCCTCGGGGGTGTGCAGAAAGACTATAGCAAGTATGGCCACTGCGCCAACCGGGACGTTCACATAAAAGCCTGCCTCCGTAAGTCAAACATCGAGCGAGAGAAAGAGACAGCGAAAACGTACACCAGCGCCAGGTACTGTATGATGTGAAAGCGCCCCCTATCAGGGGCCCTAAAACAAGTCCGAGTAGGTTGACTGTTGATTGTGAGTTAGTCCGGTTCACGGCCAAGGTTTTCCTGATGAATGTGAAACTCACAGCCCATGGTCAGTCCTATTAGCACTAGCCAGCGATGTCAGTGATGCTAAGTCCATAGAGATTCTTAGAGTCCTCGCCTACTTGGACGCTTCTGAAGAGGCGCGCAATTTGAAATAATGGCGATGGCACCGGTGGCGATGCCTGCATTCCCAAAGCCCGCAATAAAGCGACCGACAATGAACATGGGCGAAGAGGTAGCAGCGCCGCAAATAATCGAGCCGATTTCGAACACGGCAAAGAAGCAGAGAAAGGCCCGCTACGCCGGTTAGAATCCCATTCGAAGCAGAAGCAGGGCATATACAATACGAACCTTAGTATTGAAATACTTATAAATCCTTCCTGTCAATGGCTGTGGCGCAGCACTTGAGGGTACGGCAACGTTAGACACTCAAACATCTGTGTGATAGGTGAGGATGCGCAAGACGTACCTCCCGAACTGATAGGCACTGGCGTACCAACCGACGTCGACAAGGGAATGAAATTCGTTGGTGATACTCGGTATGGCCTGGATCGAATCGTATGATTAGCCCTACACCCGAGTCCATCATTCGGGAGACCAGACTTGCCGTGCTGACGATCATATTGTCTAGGATACCGAGGAAGCTGGCGAACGCCATGGCGGATACGATGAGGAAGAGCTTGACACCGGTCACATACTCGGGGTTGGGCTTGGGCTTGAAGAAGACCGGCTCCATGTTCGCGTCGGCGTCTGGACGCTCGTCAGCCGCGGAGGTATCTTCAGGTGGTGTGGCCGGTCCGGACGAAATCTTTTCGCCCAAGACCTGCGAGGTAGCCATCGTGGGGGTACTAGAGAACAAGCGCAGACCTGAAGTCTGGACGTTGAGGGATAGTGTCTTGCAGAAGCATGGGCTCAGTCTGGAAAGGTAAGTCTGAAGACCAAGAACTTCGCCAGCTCAGCCAGTTGGTTTTCACTGATCGATCTGACAGAAAGGCCTACACTTGGACCGCGCCAACAAGGCCTGCCAGCCTGCCAATGGTGTAACACATCATGTTCAGACATCAAAGACGATCATCTCCCGCAGGCAAACAAACATGCGCCTTCTTTCCAATCAAGCCAGCAGGCTGGAAGCCGGTATGCAGCTTACTCGCATTCGCTCCGGGAATGTAATAAACGAAGCGCGGAATTGGATCCCGCTCGGGGTTATTGGCATCTACCGCGCAATTTCTGCTGGTGCCTGTACGTCAAACGAAACGTGCACGGGACTTGAAGTGTTTGCCGTGACATCTACGCGAGACAAGGGGGAGGGGAGGGAGGGAGCAGGGGGGGAAGTAGGGGGCGAAGTAGGGGGCGAAAGCAGGCTGGCAGGTCATGTCAAATGTCAAATCGTCTTCCCGACCCTCCTATACTTTAAAGATTGCCAACAGTGAACCGACAAGTCGACTGTGTCTCGGAAGTGCAGAACATGTATGTAAGTGCTAGGACGCTGCTTTTAGCCGGTGAGCTGCCAAGATACACTCGCGATTTTGCTGTGCCACCACTACCTGTAGTAGGACTTTGGTTCCCCAATTTGATCTGCATTGCGGTACTCGGGGGTGTCGTTATCGTTTAAGGGAATGCGAGGCAGACGTCACTGCAACACCAGGTACCCCAGACGGCCGAGTTGTCATTTGGAATACGAAGTAGTCTGTCATCCAGTTGATACCTCATGTCTGTTGTTTTTCTAGCGAAAATGCCATGACCTGAGCTCCTCCTAGTCTTCCTCCCCCTTGTCACCGTTGCTGTCCCTTATCCGTTCGTGGCTACTGCTACAGGGTGACCCCCTATCACGACTACAGACAGATCAATACCACACATCGCCCCGTCAGACATCACAAGAGGCTTCTGTATCAAGCTTTTCAGTGACAATGGCATCATCTAACACCACACCAAAAATCCTCGCATTGGCCACTAAAATCAGCACTGCAGCCAAAGAGCTGCAGGACCAGCTAGCATCTCAGGGGTTACAATCCCCTACCTGGGACGAGGAAAGTCCCTTGAGCCTTCCTGATAATGTGGCCCATCTTCGGGATGATGTACTTGATGCAGCTGGCGAGCTACATGAACTGCTTCTGGAGCCTTTGATCCTGATCAATAATTGCCTTGCGGTAAGATGTCCTCGGCTTCAGCTGGGCCCTCTATTGACTAATGCCACCAGCTCCCCAACGTCGCTAGCATTGATGCCATCACCAGATATCGTATTGCGGACATGATACCTCCTGGTGGCCGCGCATCTTTCGAAGAGATTGCCGAACGGTCAGGCCTCGAGAAATCGCTTGTTCGCCGCCTCATGAGGCAAGCGGCGGCCATGAGAATCTTCAAAGAGCCAGAACCTGGCATCGTAGCACATACCAAGATTTCCAAGTTTCTGACCAATCCAGATATGAATTCCTGGGCTAGTTTTGAAGCCAGGGATACCGTGCCCGCGGCCGCAAGGGTAGGCATGCATCATTTCTGATTCACACAAGACATGACACCGTGCTGAATCCAGTGCTTTACTCGTAGATTGTGGACGCAATAGAGAGATGGCCGTCGTCTGAGGAATCAAACGAGACTGTGAGCGTGTCCCTGGGCTTTCTGGGCCCGATGCTTGAAATAGGGCCTATGCTTACCGTTATAGGCCTTCTCTCTCGCCAACAACACTGAACGGCCGGTCTTCGAATTTATCGCTTCGGACCCTGAGCGAATGATGCGCATGGGGACGGCCATGAAAGTCCTAGACCATGTCCCTGGCTACGCCACCAAGAATTCTTCCAAGGAGTACGACTGGGGTTCCCTGGGAGACGTATACATCGCCCATATTGGCGGACGTAGAGGCCAAGCTGCCATCGAATTGGCGAAGAGCTTTGGGAATGTCAGGCTCCTTGTCCAAGATGCGGCGACGATGATTCATGGCGCGGAATCAGAGGTGCCAGGCCATCTGAAAGATCGCGTCCACTTTAAGGAGCATGAGCTGTTCGAGCAGCAAACTGCCCAAGCAGATATATACTTCTTCCGCATGGTTTTCCGCTTCTGGGGCGATAAGTATGCTTTGAAGATCTTGAGAGCACAGATTCCGGCCCTCCGACCCGGTGCAAAGATCCTTATACAGGACATAATAATGCCCGAGCCAGGTATTCTCCCAGCCTGGAGAGATCGACTTGAAAGGTATGTCGCGAGCCGTTGGAGTATGAGCTTTGATAATAGAGCATGTCTGCTAACCATCGCTCACAAGAAATGTGGATTTGAATATGAAAGTCTACAACAATGGCTGCGAAAGATACCTGGACCAATGGAAGGCTCTGCTCGCTGCGGCGGATGAACGATTCGTCCTGCATCGAATCTACTCGAATAAGGGGGCTATAATATCGACCTTGGAGGTTCACTGGGAGGAATCTGGTACCACTGCGAAGGGCTGATGTAATCGACCGGAAGGCTACCTAGGTTCATTATAACTTCACGCAAAAGGTACGGGCCCTTGGTGAACTTATCTCTTGGTTGCTGCTCAAGGCATATAATGCTCTCAATTGCATCTGAGGAACTAGAATGAGACTGCAGGCTTTAGTCTGGGGCCCCCTATACATAAACTTGATCAGAGAGCAAAGAACTTCCCCCGACATTCCACAGTTGAGTCAAGAATAGGTACCTTAAGTTTCGTACGTCATGTTAAATAGCCTCCTTTTAAGGCGTCTTCAAATTCCATCTACTCTCCTAAAGTTTGGGCCTATGGCCAAGGCCTGCCACTCCTAGGCGAAAGATACCCCTAAGGTTGCCCGTGTAGCTGAGCAAATAGACACAGTTGGTACGAGATTGCCGGGCCAGCAAGTCGCTTAGCCGGAGATGTCTTTCAGCACACATATGACAAAGTACAAATAAGTACCTCATTTGAGACCGACGATGATGACAGAATCCTCCCAATCTTGGTCATAGTTCACCAGGTCGATGATCTTCAGCCCCGCTTCGTCCAGCAAGCTTTCCCACTGTGCCCTCGTACGTTCTATGCCACCTATAGAGTTCGTTGAATCAGTGATTTTGTTCTCTCTCTCTTTTAGTGATAAGGCGGGTAAGAAACGTGGACTACTTACCGACGCATACCATGACTTCGATGTCGTGCTCGGCTCCCTGTATGGTGGCGTGCCGCTCGGGAAGGACGATATCGTCGATCAGGAGCACCGACTCCTCGGTCATGCTGTCCTTGATGTTGGCCAGTATCTTCTTGCATGTGGGATTTCCCCAGGCATGGAAGATGTTCCGCATGTAGTACGCTCTGGCTCCTTTACGGCGCAACGTAGAGAGGGTCGTGATATTAGACTGGATGATCTCTTCGCGTTGAACAAATGCCCTTAAAAGAGATTTCGTACATACCTCGAACTGGCTGCGGCGTGAAGATGTTATAAACCTCAGCCTCGATGCCGGAGCTCGCAAGGTCTGCCTTCACGTGCTCCACGACCTCGGGCTGATCCTGGAGGACCACCCGACCGGGGAGGTCCGGATACCGCTTCCGTAAGGCGCGAGTTTGGGAGCCCGTGCCGCCTCCGACGTCGACGAACACAACGGTCGAGCTGTCCGCCCCCTGGGAGAAGCGCTTCTCGACATCCAGAGCATCGAGGAAGATGGGCCTGTCCTCCCGCTGGACTTTCATGTGCGCTTGCGCAAGGTCCAATGCCCAAGGATTCGAGCCCAGCCACCCGTAGGGAGACTTGTCTGTGCCGATGGCGCTGGTCCAGGGTGTAGGCATGACGTCGAGGGGGTCTTTGTACTGATGCGATTTGAGCCAAACCGGAAGGTTCAGTGATCCCTGCGCAGGTACTTCACGGCTATCCAATGTGTTGGTTAAGCATGGCCATGGAAGAAGTGGACTAGCGATATATGAATCAGAGACTTACATCCATCGCATGGAGTTGCCATGATCAGTATCGCTCAGAGATCGAGTCACATTATTCGACTGGTAAGTGTCATCGTCGATCTGGGTTATGAGGTTAGTAGCCTGGTAATATCGCAAAAGCCGTCCTAAGAAAAATTAGTATCCTGCTCTGAAACACTCGACCAGAGTGAAGGTCTGGGTCTGTACGCACTCAGGAGGTTGATATCCACACCACTCTTCTCTGCGAGGTCTGCAATGCCCACAGGGTGTTGCGCGGCCGCAAGAGCACCAAACACCCCAGTATCTACGCCGACGAGGGCCAAAGGGAGATGGAAAGGCTAATGGTGGCGACAGTCAGTCGCTTGCATCGTCACCGAATGGAGAAGGGGGGACGCTGCGTACCGCATAGCCAATTCTGCGCAATGTTTCTCTGGGCTGTTCCAGAGACGCAGCCAGCTTGCGTCCGCCTTCGATCAAGCGACGACGAGTTCGATCGTCCGTTACATCTGCAGCTGCACCATCCAGGTTCTGCAGGAGCGATTCAATCTGCTTCGCCAGTGCTTCATATTGGGTGGCAGTGCTGGAACTCATTGCGGGATACGGTGATTATTGCACACAGTGTCTTCGGTTCTGAGATTCTGAATGGGAGAAGATACGAAGGACTCCCCCCTATGAGGACACACTGCCTTCACAGTTAAGTAAGTAGATATGTGACCGATCAACACCACATTGAACCCGAAGTTGGAACATTCGGGTGTGAGTAGCCCAGCGGGTGTACATCTATCTACTTGGTACATGTAGGCCCCTTTAACGCCACCCCCACCAAGTAAGTATGTACTCGCGATGCAACCTCAAAAGAGAAGGGACCTACCTTTGAATGTAGTCATGTTCAAATCCATGAATCCGATGCATCCGTGGTGCGAACCACCGGTGTGGTGTGAAGTAAGGAGTTTGCTTAGAGCAGTCCGAATTACGTACGTACCACCTGCTGTGCGACCAACAACCAACACCAGAGCAGCCTCCCGACCTGGGCTCCGACCTCATAATAATTTGGGCAGAAGCTCGACCAGCACCGACAACAGCTCCATTTCTACGCCATCATTGTTCGATTCCACAAACTACTTGCATTGCCTGCTCTCTCCCTTTCTCTACCACCCTCAGACTTCAGCATCTCGTAGCCCTCAGCAATCATGGCGTCGTCTGACGACACTCCCAGAATCGTCGAGCTGGCTGCTCAGATCAGCGCTTCTGTCAACGAAATCCAGAAGCGTCTGTCGGACCAAGGAGTGCCATCTCCAACCTTTGGGGAGGACAGCCCCCAGTCCTTTCCCGCCGACGTGGAAAGTCTCCGTACTCAAATCCTTGACGCGACTGCCGAGCTCAATGAAGTGCTCACAGAGCCTCTGATGCTGATCTTCAAGTTTGCCGCGGTAAGACCTACTTCTTTGACTGACTGAAGCCGCGGCGGTCCATGGGTCTATTATTAAACCTTTGCCAGATCTCCAACCTTATCGGTATCGACACGGTCTGCCGGCTCGGCATCCTGGATATGGTGCCTGCCGGTGGCAAGCTCTCCTTCGCAGAGGTTGCTGAAAAGACGGGCCTGCCACACGCCGAGGTCAGACGTGTGCTTAGACAAGTCATGGCCATGCGTATCCTCCAAGAGCCGGAGCCCGAAATGGTGGCTCACACCAATGTCTCCAAGTTCATGAGCCTCCCGCACATCCAGGCTTGGGTCAAATTCGAAGGCAAGGATACATGGCCAGCCTGCGCCAGGGTGAGTCAGTAGGCAGGACATGAGTTGAAACGGTATGCTTACGTTCATCATAGGTAGCGGACGCGTTGGAGAAATGGCCAGCATCCGACGATATCAAGGAAACTGTGAGTGCACACATAGTGTTTCTGCAGCCGGGTCTTGGGCTAATTCTGCTATCTACAGGGCTTTGCTCTAGCCAACGACGGCAAGTCGGTCTTTGACGTCCTTCATGCCGACCCTGAGCGAGCGATGCGCTTCGGAAGTGGCATGAAATCCCTAGACCATGTTCCAGGCTGCGGCGACATGTTAGTATCGAAGGCCTACGACTGGGCATCTCTCGGAAACACGTACATTGTGAATGTCGGCGGGTCCAAGGGTGTAGTCGTCATGGACCTCGCCAAGCACTTCGAGAAGACGAAATTCCTGGTCCAAGACGGGTCGATGATGATCAAGGGAGCAGAGGTTCCCGAGGAGCTCAAGGGACGCGTCGAATTCATGGAACACGAGCTCTCCGCGCCCCAGACAGTGCAGGCCGATGTCTATTTCTTCCGCATGGCCTTCCGCAACTGTACCGACAAGAACGCCGTCAACATCTTGAAAGCGCAGATTCCTGCTCTGCGACCCGGGGCGAAGCTCCTCATCCAGGACAAGTGCATGACTCCGCCAAACACTGTTTCGATAAGTGAAGAGCGGATCCAGAGGTATGCCATACTACTCTCTAAAGGTGTCGACTTGACTATCGCTGTCAAAAGACCATGACTGCTGACCTGACGGGACTTATGATAGGGCGATTGACATGAGTCTGAAAACCTTCTTCAACACCCGCGACCGTTATCTGGACGACTGGAAAGCTCTGCTAGCAGCCGCAGATGAAAGATTCGTCCTTCACAGGGTGGTTCAGATCGAGGGATCTCTACTGTCGATGCTGGAGGTCCACTGGGATGTGTCTTCCGTCAAGGCCTAAAGGAGTGGCCGTCAAACTTGGGCATGTCATCATCAAGCTAAAGTCGTCATCTTCGGTGTTGTGCTACAGACTGTGAGTGGTTCGGCTTCGAAAGTGACTTAGGGGGGAGGAGAAGATGGCTTGGTTTTGGGCGTCCCGGACTTGTTACTACAGTGCACACTCTCTTGCCAGAATACACTCCTTTGATCAAAGTTGCTTTACCATTGTTGTGTTGCGCCCCATGCCCTTGACATGTCGAGGTCCATACTTAAAGATGATGTTTCGCGGCTTGCCATGGTCAAATCTACGATCCCCATGACGTGGACCAATGGAAATCATACCAACTTGGCACGACCCGGGGGCTACGGCTCGCGGCACGTCCAATTGCACGATTCCCTTAATATCTGTTGCCTACTTACTTTTTCGGGCCATTTCCCGGAGAGATTGGTCATTTGAAGTGCAACCTCGGGTCTCTTCTACATTGGCTGAGGCTGGGTGGCTCCTAGTTCAGGAGGGCTCACTGTCACCCACCACCTCATACTGCAGAGTGCAACCAACCCTACGGTGCTTACCGAAACAAAGTGCCCCTTCTCCAACACTTGCGGTGCAGCTCAGGGAGCAGCCGGATCGCATATCTGAGCTAGTCCAAGGCAATTGGAGGAAGCGATACGAAGCTGACACCGAGGGGGGTGTCAGCGTCTTAATCTTAAGAAGTAAGCAAGGGATACTACTCTGGGCTTTGCTGCGTTCGATTTGAAAAGGATTAGTAGAACCTCGGACGGTCGCCGTGCCGCCCAGAATATATGTACGGCCTACATTATGTCGTCGCCCGCCGCTGACTGCTGACGGAAGAAATGAATCAACGAGCCTGACTCTCTCACCTTGCCATCCCTTTCTCCTCTCTTCACTTCCTCGGATAAACTATCCCTTTTGCGTCCACCACTCTACCTAAGTAACTAAACAAGACACGCCATGAGCGGTGCTCAGCCTCCACCGCCCGCCAATCCAGATGACCTTGGCCGCGGGCCTGCGATCATGGGCTTGACGTGGACATGGACTGCGCTCAGCCTAGTCGTCGTCGCCGCTCGTTTCTGGGTCCGCGTTGTGGTGACCAAGGTCCTCAGTGTCGAGGATTGGCTCATGCTGTTTGCGGCGGTAAGTAGCCAGACATACTTCACCAAGACACAAGTCACATGTCCTTCAAAGTTGGCAGGAACCCTGATGTTTTCGCAAACACACTCCTATAGATGCTCAACCTTGCCAGTCAATCGTGCCTCACCGTGGCGTACCACTACGGCTTTGGCAAGCACGACGCAGATCTCACCTTCGACCAGATTGTCGCCCTCTCCAAATGGATATGGATGCAGTTCACGCCCGGCCTCACGTCGTCCATCGTGGCTAGAATCTCGATCTTGATGCTTCTCATCCGTATCTTCGGAACGACCAAGTGGCTGAAGTGGTCCTTGATCATCATCACCGCAGCCCAAGTAGTGGCCAGCGTGGTCGTGATTATCACCAGCTGGGTGCAGGTCGTCCCCGTCGAAGGCCTGTGGAACCCTTTAATCCCGGCTACGCGGATAGACCCGAATATCGTGGTTTACGAGGGCAACGTGTCAGGGGGTAAGTACTACTTAGAGTTTGCACGCAGCCCACCCGTGGAGATTCCCAAACTGACGCTTGCGTTGCTTCAAAGCTCTCTCCGCTCTGGGGGACCTGTTATACGTCCTACTACCCGTCGTGGTCGTCTGGAGACTCAACATGCCGCTTCCCCAGAGAATCGCCCTCTGCATTCTCCTCGCCCTGTCTCTGTTCACTATGGCCGCTTCCATCGCCAAGGCCGCCAGCGCCTCCAACGGGCGGGGAGACTCGGCAGACGTGCTGTACAATGCCTCCTTGGGGATCATGTGGTCCTTGACGGAGCAGGCGTTCGTCATCATGATGGGGTGTGCTCCGCCCCTGAGATCGTTCAGCAAGCTCCCGCAGGTGCTCAGCGTGTCGGAGTCGTTCAGGAAGCTGGTCAGCACCCGCCGCAGCACGGGATACAAGCTTGAGAACTCGGGCGGGCCCAGCCGCGGAGACAGCAACGTGCCCAGCCGCGGGACGTCTTACGAACTGGGTCTCGGCGAACGGGGCATATCCAAGGCCCAGGCCGGCCGCGCGAGTGCTACATTTCGCGAGACGGGTAGCGGCGGGGTCGAAGCCAACAAGATTCGTGTGACGGACCAGTACTCCGTGGGAGTTGGCCAGCGAGAGCCGTGATGACGAGACGTTCTTGGGTTGGACTTCGGGTCAGATGACTTGTCCTGCGTCACTCGCGTGGTTACGGTTCATTTTCCTAGGGTCTTTCCTTCCCAGCCCTACGTCAGGGTCACCTGTTTTTCATTGGCATCGGAGAAGACGACGTCTTCTAGATATTTCGATAGCGTAGACATACGAGATTAAGCGGAAGGGCCTACGTTCCTCACAATTGGATTGCTCCTTTGCGACTTTGTCTCGTGCGATTCTGCCTCTGGCTCAGGTGGTAATTGCATACTTAATTGGTCTATC
This sequence comes from Apiospora pterosperma, assembly GCA_019976485.1. NCBI lineage: Eukaryota > Fungi > Ascomycota > Sordariomycetes > Amphisphaeriales > Apiosporaceae > Apiospora > Apiospora pterosperma. The sequence continues at coordinate 1,889,146 of JAFBMP010000009.1, forward strand.
TCTTGATCGCTTCGTGGTCATTGACTCCTACACAATAAGCCCATCTCCAACCCAAAAAAAACCTCAACCGCTGAGCACCAGACTTGGAGCAGCACTTGCCCTCTGCAGAACTTGAGCTGGATAGAACCGGCAGGGCAGCTCAGGCCTTGGGGCTCAGTCCAGCGCTGTCAGTCAAGCCCAAGCCAAGTCGGCCTCGAGGCTTGACCTGATTCGGCTTGATCTGCCAAATCTGGTGGAAGTTGGAATCCACCGAGCCAAGCCCCTAACCCCTCAATGTTACTATATATAGAATTAAGCCAAGCCGGCCGGGCCGGGCCCAGGGTCGCAGGGGACAAGGCTGACAAGGGCACTGTGCCGCACGCATGCCGTTATGGACTGATCCTGCGCCAATGCGGTGGTGCGTATTTGGATATCCAACTGCCACAATTTGGGGGTTACATATGTATTGATCCAAATCTGGGTTGGCGTCGTTGGCCCCCGTCGGATCGGCGTCAATCAATGCCGGATGTGGGGGGCGGTTAAATAGCACAGCCCATTTAACCACTCGCGTCCATGCTGTATCACCAATACGCCGCACAACACACGCCGCAACATCAACATCCTGTGCCAATCTCTATGTAGGGCAGGAGTTGTTAGACACACGGCCTCCTCACCCTGCCGCACAGTTGATTGATACAGCCAACTCCCAACTCCGAGGGGCAATCAGCACGCGCGGCCTCACGACAACAGGAAAGATCATCGGCAACGTCATTATATTGCTTCGGCCTCCAACTTATGGGGTGATGGCCTGCGTGCCGAGTACAACACATGTTGTCACTCTTGTCTTCGATACCCATTAGGTACTTGCAGCGCGCCGTCGTGCTCTGGATGGTCTGGGTCCGAGCCAGTTAGGCCATGGTCGACAGCGCGATCAAGCCCATGTCTGCTCCGGACAGCCGAAGCTATGCGCTCGATAGCCCGTTACTGAGGGTTAGCCATCCGAATGAAGCCTCTCAAGAAGACCACCAGCCGGCAGCGTCGCTCGGAGTGCAGTCAGCTACTGGTGTTTTCACCTCGTTTGTTAGTAACTGTCCTGACGCTTACATACCTGCTTACTTTATACCATCATCGATAAGGCGGACTAAGTACCTACGGCATGTCTTCCCCAGACCACACTGTCTTTGTCTGCAGCGCGACTGGATTCCAGGGGGGGCTCTGTCCAGGCAGCTCCGGGAGATTGGTTGGAACGTGCATGCGACTACGCGCGACCTCACTTCACCTGCTGCCGTTGCCTTGAAGGACATCGGCGTTGAACTAAGCGAGTGCGACTGGGACAATGCTGAAGTTCTGAGAAAGAGCGTCGATAAATGTGACAAGCTCTTCCTGTGTCTCCTTCCCAACTGGGACAACCTCAGCTCCGAGCGCCGCCAGGTTCGTCCGTCGTAATTTGACAGAAGCACCAAGCAAACCGAGTCATTGCATGTAAGCTGACGGCTGACCTTGCATCGCCAGTGCCAAACGATCCTGGATATTGCCAAGGAGGTCGGCGTGAAGCAGGTCGTGTCGTCGACCACGCTCGGCGTGTCGCTGCTCGACGCCAAGGTGCCCGTCTACCCCGGGTCGTTCATGGAGAAGCACATGCTCAACAAGAAGTCGATCGAGAACGCCGTGCAGGCGCATGAGTTCGAGCACTTCACCCTTCTGCGGCCGGCCTTCTTCATGGCCAATTTCCTCGAGCCCAAGGTGAAGCGCTACGCCGAGATCCGCGACCGGCGAAGCTGGACCACTTCCATGACGCCCGAGACGCAACTGCCCATCCTCGACCACGTCGACATCGCCAAGTTCGCCATAGCTGCGTTCCGGGACCCTGAGGCCTTCGACGGCCGCGCCATCGGGCTCGCCAGCGACCAATTGCGCGTTCAGGAAATCCTGGACCTGCTCGCCGAGGCCGCCGGCCAGCCAGGCTCGATTCGTGCCTACTTTTTGACGGACGAAGAGGCCGAGGCCCAGTCGAATACAACTGCCTTCGCGAACTCGCATAAGGTTCTGCGTACAACGTCGGACCACGTCAATATGGAGGAGCTTCGGGCTATTGTGCCCTCTTTGATGCCCTTCCGACAGTATCTAGAAAGGGAGAAGGAGGCCGTGAAACAGACGTTTAAGTAGGTACTTAGTAGTAGTAGTAGCAGCATAGCAATGCCAAACGAGAACATTGCCTTTGAACTTGCCTGTCTTGCCGATCCGAAGGAATGTCGCACGTCTCTCTTGTTGCCATAGAAGTAGATACTTAGCGGTGGTCAATACCTGCAGCCCGCATGGGAGCAGCTTGATAACTTGGGGGAATTCACGAACGCATGTGATCATATACTTGAAAGAAAAACCCATGTAAGTGCAAAGAACTGTCTGTACGCAGTGCATGTGCTCCGCTCTTGATCGGAAAAGAATTCAGTCTGCCTGCCACCCTGCCCTGCCCTCCCCAAAACCTCATTTCGCGCTTTTTCGTCGTATCCTGATCTGCGCCCCAGTAGGGGGTACCATTATATTCGACAGAGCCCTCCTCTTCACCTGCGACCCCACCAGCTCAACGTCGTAGTTGAGCACGAGATGGGCCAGCGCTTGCTTCATGGACTGCGCCGCGAACCACCTGCCAGGGCAGGCATGCCGCCCGTAGCCGAAGGGCATAAATGTCGGCGTCGGAGTCGTGATGAGCTCCTGCGGCTGTGCCGTGGCGGCCTCGGCCTCCTCCTTCTCTCCCCGATGACGCCCCGCGCCGGCCGCCGCCTCGAAGGGCCGGGAGAACCGGAAGGCGTCGAACCGGCGCGGCTCGGCGTAGTTGTCCGGGTCCATGTGGATGTCCTGGGTGGGAAAGAGCATGCGCGCGCCGGGCCCGACGCGGAGCCCTGGGCCGACGTCCAGCTCCCCCGCGGTGACGTCGCGGAAGATGTTGAGGACCTGGACGTCGGAGAAGCGCATCGACTCGCGCAGGGCCGAGTCGACGCGGTGCAGCTGGCCGACGGCGGCGGCGGCGGCGAGCCGGCCGCCGTGCTGCGCCGACACGCGCCGGCACTCCTCCTCCAGGCCCGCCAGGATCGCCGCCCGGTCCGGGCTGCCGTGCATGTCCAGCACGCAGTGCGCGAAGACGTAGCAGATGGCGAAGACCAGCGGGGTGAGCAGGCTGACCAGGCGCAGGGCGATGCGGGTGGCGTCTAGCTGGCCCGGCTCTTTGGCGCAGACTGGGAGCATCCATTGGAGGAAATCGTCCTAAGCGGGCAGGGAAGAAAAAACACGAGATAGTCAGTTGCTACGGCACGAACGGGACAACCATGTTTGATTGGGGCAGTTCGGATAGGGGGGAGAGAGAGAGAGAGGAGAGAGAGAGCGGTTAATGTGCTTACTGGCCCTGCTTCTTTGTCTGATTCCCATTGACGGATCCGCTCTTCGACTATGGGCATCAGCAGCTTCATATAGCGTGCTTGTAAGCGCCGGGTGCGCATGGCGACCAGCGGCGCCACCAGCCACCGTATCGAGGGCGGGAAGCAGTTGATGATAGCGCCGCCGACCAGGAGAGAGTTCGCATAGAGCCGCGAGATCTCCAGCATCTCCTCGTCGCGGCTCATGGACAGCCCAACAAGGACGCGCTGCGAGGCGCCCGAGATGATGCGACCGCAGGCTTCCCAGCCATTGACCGTCCTCCATTGAGTGTCGGTACCCCATACTTTGTCGAAGCTGTGACTTATCTCCTCGGCGGTCATGGGGGCGAGACGGTCCATGTCCTTGTGGGCCATCTTGCGCCGCACGACGTCGAAGTGAAGAAGGTTCCGGTAGACGTCGGTATCGTCGATGACGTAGGGCAGCTGAGTGGTCTCGATCATGCCTTGGAGGTTGGTCCACTCGACATGCTCTGTCTTGTCCGGGCGTGTCAGCATGGGTATCCGCGACGGCGGCAGCACGATCACCCTGCCGCCGGGCACCCATGTCGTGGGCAAGGCGAATGGGCGATCCAGGGCCTTGCTGAATCTGCGGTAGCCCTCGCTCGCAAACCTTCGCTTCGACACGATGGACAGGGCGACGTTGCGAACGAACCCCGGTGGGCAGTACTGGGGCGACCCACCGACGGTGGCCACTTTGCCCCATACCGCGGCCTCGGGTGCGAACTTCAAGATCAGCAGCCGGATCAGGGCCAGGCCAGAGCCGGCTACTGTCAGGTAGAGAAGCTGCAGCCAAGTCATGATGATGAATGTTGTAGTGATTTCGAGCTTGCTTTCACTGTGGCCAACGAGTCTATCACTTATACGGCACGCTCCGATGAAGTAGACATCGGTCTTTGCCATACTCACCCGTGGGGTCCAGATCGACGCAGAGAGGGCGCTGGCATGACGGCAACGGGGCATCTACGAAGTAAGGAAGTATCCAAGTGTATCAGCTACCTAAAGCTGGACGTGGTGTGCGGGGTCGCCCTTGATTACTTCCCCCGCCGCACATCACATCCTTGGTTACCATCAGCGTGATACCAGATGTGATATGGCGTCAAGATCACTCATCAGTTTGCGAGACAAGTGCAGTTTGTACATTCTTGTAACCGATGCAGGACTTATGCAATATGGCCCTCGTCCGCGAGATTGATGACTTATCCAATAAATCTAGATATACAGCGAGCATCGCAGACGCCACTATCCGAGGCTCATACTTGCACTTGAACAGCTGGGGATTCTCGAGCTTCGTTACTTCCACTATTTCCCAGAATGGACGAGGCTATTGGGCAACTGAGAAGACTAGCAGCCGAGAGTGAGAATGGTCGTCGCCAGGTGACGATAGCTCTCCGGGACCTCCAGTCCTCGCTTGAAGGCGTCCACGACACCATTCATAAGTATGGACATATGGTCCGGCTCACTTCCCGTGAATCACAGCTTGGACACGAGCTGACGGCCGGGTACCTAGGGGCTCCAAAGTGCTGCCGTTCAGATCGGCATTCAACTGGGATTGTTTCACTACTTGGTCCAGGCAGATGCGCCAGTGACGGTCCAGCAGGTCTCGGAGAAAACAGGAGCAGAAGCTCAACTGATGAGTAAGTTCCGATGCCCCCCCTCTCCTTACCGGCGTCTATGGCCGCCGCTCACGTCAAGGACAGCTCGCGTTCTGAGGTTCCTCGCTTCTATCGGCGCAATCAGCGAGAAGGACAGAGATCAGTATACGGATAACAATGTGACGCGCAACCTCGCCGAGAAGGTGGTAGAGGCCGGCCTATCCCACTAGTATGTCGAATCTTCCTGACTGCCATACTGTGCTGTTACAACGCTGATACACCTCAGCTTTGGCACGGCTGAGCCTCCGTACCATGCTCTGCCAGAGTTTCTGAAGAAGACAGGCTACAAGAACCCGACGGATGATACCAGGACCGCCTTTGGGGCGGCGTTCAATACGACCCTGAGCCCGTACGCCTGGTTCGCCAGTAACCCTTCCCAGCTGGCCCATTTCAACGCCTACATGGCCCTACGGAGGACGCCCGATGCCACCTGGCTTTCGGTGTACCCCGTAGCTGCAGAGGCCGGAGACTGGCCCGCCGGAAAGGGACTCTACGTGAACATCGGTGGCGGTATCGGTCACCAATGCGCGCAGTTTAGGGAGAAGCATCCCCAGTTGCAAGGCCGCGTGGTGCTGCAGGACTTGCCGCACTCGGTCGCCCAGGCACTCCCCACGCCTGGCGTCGAGAACATGGCGCACGATATGTTCGAGCCACAGCCAGTTCGCGGTGCGTACCGGACAAGCTCCCACCTCAGACCCCATCCCGGTATCACCTGTGGAGCGAGACTGACATCTTCCTCCGTCCACACAGGCGCCAAGTTCTACTACCTACGCGGCGTGCTGCACAATCAGCCTCCGCATAAGGTGCAGCTGCTCCTCGAGAAGGTGAAGGCAGCCATGGAGCCCGAGTCTGTCTTGCTCATCGACGAGATGGTGTTCCCCGAAGACGGCGTCAGTTACATCACCGCTTCCATCGATATGACCATGCTCTCAACGTTCGCCAGCATGGAGCGTACCGAGGCTCAGTGGCGCGAGACGCTCGACCAGGCCGGCCTCGAGCTTACACGCACGTACACGTACTACCCTCGTAACTACGAGAGCGTGATGGATGTGCGTCTACCGCGGGCCAAGAAATAGATCTTGTGGTTAGATAGATATCAGGTAGATGAACACATCGATACCCTTGAATGCTTCGTCTGCATAGAATGGGCCTTACCGTGAAGCTTTTGAAGCAAACAAGGTCAATATCGAACTCGAGCGGCACAGACGAGGGAATCTCACGCAATTAACCAAGACCCTGATAGAGTAGTGAACAAGTGAATTACAATATTCTCTGACTGAGCCTCCAGGGCATCTTCTTAGTTCGAACCCTGCCACACGAACTCCAGAATCCCAAGAGCTGACCCTGGAGGCCGGATAGCCTTCTGGAACACAAATCCTTGGCTACTCCCCTCGAACAAGGTTTTGAACTCAGCCACTGTTCTATCCTTGGAGTTGAATGCGGCGGCCATGTTCAGATCAGTTGCCCTGCAGAACACGGCGGTGGTAATCAGCGCATGCCCATGGCAAATCCCCCGGGCCGTTTTGTTTTACTGACCTCATGTTTTTCTCCTTCCATAGGGCCACCTCGCCGGGCTCTGGCATCAGCGTGTCCTGGATTACAATCTTGGCACCGTCCTTGAGAGCGGGGACCAGTGCCCTCAAGATGAGAGTGGCGTACTTATCGGACCAATTGTGAAGGATCCAGCGCATGAAGTAGACGTCCGCGCCGTGGACCGGCTGTGGCTTAAAGGGATCGTGAGTCAGGAACTTCACTCGCCCCTGCAGTTCCACTGGAACCTCGGGGCTTTCGCCCATTCCCTCCACGGCCTGGACCACGACACTGAGGCCGTCGAACTTCCTTGCCAGGGCCAGGGCAACGTGCCCATGCGAGCCCCCGATATCGACGACCTGGGCTTGGCCCAGCCCAGCCCAGTCGTAATGGTCGGTGAGGTACGAAATATTGAATTGGGGCCTCTGGGTGAAGACATCCATCCCTCTTGCCCAGAGCGATGCCCGCCCGGCGTCTCTGCCGAATACTTGAAACACAGTTTCTCCGGTGCCGTTCGATAGGGGGTAGCCCTGCGGAAGAGCACTGAGCCATCCGGTTATTCACTCAAGGGGACAGGGGTCGTCCTTACCGTCTCGTTGGGTTCTTGCGATGCCGGCCACTTCTTGAGGGCCTCAACCATCTAGGGGTACGTGAGAGGATTAGCTAGAGACAGGGAAGAGACGGAGGCCTGCTGACCTTGGTGGCTGCCGGCCACATCTCCGTCGTGCCAGCTTGCAGCCAGTCATTGGCTGCCGAGTGACTCAACGTCCTGGATGCGGCAGTGTGGGCCACTTGGCCCGGTTCGGGCTCGCGAAAGACACGCATAGTCATGGCGTGGCGTAGAATGCGAGCCGTCATTTCGCTTGTCATCGGAGTCTGCTTGGCAATATCCGAGAACGATATCTGGCCGTTGTGCGGGACCATGTCGGCGATTTTGAATTCGGAAATCGCTTGCAAACAGAGCGAGTTGTTGTGCTGGCAAAGACTCCATTGTCAGCCGTCGAGGGAGGGTCAATCATTCTCGAACGAGTGAGTTCACTTACACCGCCGTGTCTATGGAGCAGGTTCAGAGGCTCCAGGAGCAGATCGTGTAGCTCGGCAGTTGCGTCGAGCACTGTGTCATGGTCAGCGGATATCTCCAGAGGGAGGCTGACGGAGGCGTTTTCGTCGAAACTAGGCGACTGGAGGCCCTGGGCAGACAGGAATTCTTGGATTCTGCTCGTTGACGCGCTGATCATGTCTGCAAGCTGCAAGACACGCGGCAGTGACTCGTTGGAGACCATTGTGCCCTTGAATGGGCAGGCGCCAAATGAGCAGAGTGTATAGAGGTATAAGGCGCAATGGGAATGAGCAGTCACTTGAAGGGTAAGAGTACTGATATCATAAGATCAAGTCGAGCTCAAGAATGCGAGAGAACTCTGGGTATCGCAGCGTACACACAAAGCGAGGCGGCGATAAGCCGGAACTGAGCTTGCTTCCCATACTAGAATATCGATTTAAGTAATACACGAGAAACTTGGAGGTACTTGGAGCGCGAGTATCATGATTCTGCGGGATCGCCCTGCCAGGCCTACCTTATGTTGCACATGCGTCTGCCCCAAGAAACGGCCCCGAGCTGCGCCGCATCCAATTGGAGAGAGTGCGAATGTGACCGTGGTTGCATATAGCCTATGCGCGACTGTTTCTTGATAATCCAACGCCGTTCGAAACAGGCACACAGGACGTCGCTGTGCCACCAATAATGTCGTGATCCGATGCTGCATGGCAGTAGGGCTGGCAAGGACTTGACGATGCTACTGTCAGCGGTGGCAGACATCCGAAGCTGCGAGGCTGGTCCGACCTACACACACACCCTCCGTACCCCGGGATATCAATTGATGCTCATAGAACAAGAAGCTGCAGTCTGTCGGACGGATCACACGATGCCTGTCGAGCAGAAGGCCAAACCAACAGACTTGAAAGGCTACAAATGGACATAGAATAGTGCGACGAATGCCACCTGGCATCCGTGGCCTTCTGCTAGAGTCACCAGTTCAGCATCATGGCTCCACGAGAGACTTTACAGAACCTCCTTGAGGAGAAGGCACATTCAGTCCGCGTGGGACGTCTGCTATGTTACCCTCTGGGTAATACCTGCAGTCCCATCGAGATCACTTACACCCGCCTCTACCAAAAAGCAGAGGATTTGGGCCGCATGGTCCGATCACTGAAACAGTTCAGTAGTGGCAGCCCGGTGCTGTTGCACTTTGACCATCATTGGGATGTGATCCTGTGCTTCTGGTCCGTCCTATTTGCCGGCGGTCTGCCAGTTCTCTCGTCACCCTTCAGTAACAACGAGGAGGACCGCAAAACCCATATCCGGCACTTGTCAGATCTCTTGCAGTCGCCGGTTTGCCTCACAAGAGACAAGTCTTTACCCTTGTTTGGCGACGGCCACGGGATGCACCTGTACCCAATAGAGAGTTTACTCGGAGACACTCACAAAGAATCCCGCCATCATGCCGAGGATTCAAAGGACGACCCAGCACAACTCGTCCAGAACGGAGAGAATAGTACGACATGCGGTGTAAATCTCAACGGCACCAGTGGCACCGAAGATGAGCATTCAGCGGTGCTTATGCTGACGTCGGGCAGTACGGGAAATGCCAAGGCGGTATCGTTGTCGCATAAACAACTCTTGACATCGGTTTCCGGCAAGGTCGGGATGCGCAAACTGCCCCAAGACCGACCATTGCTGAACTGGATCGGCCTCGACCACGTCGCCGGCCTGGTCGAAATCCACCTTCAAGCACTATGGCTCGGCGTCGATCAGGTCCACGTCAGCGCGGCCGATATTGTGCCCTCTCCCGTGAAGTTCTTGGATCTTCTCAGCCGGCACCACGTATCTCGCTCATTCGCCCCGAACTTCTTCCTTGCAAGACTAGTCTCCGCCCTCGGTTCACCTCCGGAGACGGAAAGTCCTCCCGCGTGGGACCTTTCGGATCTAGTCTCCATCATATCGGGCGGCGAGTCGAACGACATGAAGACCTGCCTGGCAGCATCCGCCTTGCTGTCGAAGTATGGGGCCCCGCGCAACGTGATCACCCCCGGGTTCGGGATGACGGAGACTTGCGCTGGGTCTATTTACAATACCAACTTGTCCGATTATGACGTCTCTCGCGGACATATGGTGGCGCCCGTGGGGAAATGTATTCGCGGTGCAGAGATGCGTATTACTACGGACGACAGCAGGTGTCCGGCTGGACCTGACGAGCCCGGCGACCTGGAAGTTCGTGGTCCGGTCGTTTTCAAGGGATATTATCGAAACCCGGTCGCTACAAAGGAAGCCTTCACCCACGACCATTGGTTCCGGACCGGAGATCGCGCAGTCATTGATTCCAACGGTTATCTCAGTCTCGTGGGACGTGCCAAGGAAGTCATCAATATCAACGGCGTCAAGCTCATCGCCGCCGACGTCGAAACAACCATCGCAGAAGCCTTGGGCGACCGCGTCGCGCGACTGGTAGTTTTTCCCTCGCTGGCCTCCCACACCGAGCGAGTGACAGTCGCATACATCCCTAAGAGCTTCCCGGGGCGAGACGACGAGATGGCAGACATTGCCCATCTGGCGACGCAGGCATGCCTGCTACAGGCGGCGACTCGCCCGTTGGTATTCGCGCTCCAGGAAGCGTCGATTCCGCTGCTTCCAATCTCTACTCTGGGCAAAATATCGCGGCTTAAAGCGGCACGCCTGTTCGAGGATGGGGTATTTGCCACGGACCTAGAACTTCACGAACAAGCTGTTTCACGCGCCTTGAAGGCGGCGCGGAAGGTGAACGGGAACCGGTCGGAGCACAGAGGCGAAGCGGAAACCCAGCTACTTGCGAATGTAGCGCAGATCCTGGGTCTGAAACCAGGGGATCTTGATGTTGATGTCGAAATGTCCCTGTTCGACATCGGATTCACCTCCATGCATGTCATCAAGCTGAAGTCCGTCCTTGAGAAGCGTCTAGCGATAGAGGTCTCGGTTATCCAGATTATGAAGAATTCCACCATCCGAGCGCTGGCCTCCGCCCTTGATGACATCCAGACGCAGCAGCGGCGGCAGCATCTCAAGGAGGGGTCCAGCAGTAACGGCGAGCGAGCATCCATCGATAGCTACGACCCCGTCGTCGTCTTCCGCGCCAGAGGTTCCAAGACGCCGCTCTGGCTAATGCATCCAGGCGTCGGCGAAGTCCTGGTCTTTCTGGGGCTGGCCCAGTGCCTCGCCGCGGACGACCGGCCCGTGTTCGCGCTACGCGCGGCAGGTTTCGAGCCGGGCCATCCCTGCTTCGACAGCATCAAGCAGGCCGTCGACACGTACACGAAAGCCATCCGCCGACGCCAGCCGCGCGGGCCCTACGCGCTGGCTGGCTACAGCTACGGCTCCATGTTGGCTTTCGAGGCGGCGAAGCGCCTCATTGCCGACGGGGAAGAGGTGCGCTTCCTCGGTTCGTTCAACCTCCCGCCGCATATAAAAGGACGCATCCGAGTGTTGAACTGGAACATGTGCCTGCTGAACCTGAGCCATTTCCTGGGGCTTGTGGTCGAGGAGGTCTCGGAGACCCTGGAGGTTGACCCGACCTTCCGCGCAGCGCCTCAAGAGGACGCTTTGAGATGGGTTATGGGTATTGTGGACAAGCCGCGCTGGGAGGAGTTGGGGCTCGATACCGACGCCCTCGTTGGTTGGGTGGACGTGGCGTTTGGCCTCCAGCGCATGGCTAGCGACTACGACCCGTCTGGCCAAGTGAATAGCATTGACGTCTTCCACGCTAGACCCCTGAAAACGGTCGCGAGCTCACGCGAAGTTTGGCTCAACGAGCGTCTAGGCCGCTGGGCTGAATTTGCTCGCGAGCCGCCGAGGTTTCATGCGGTGCAGGGCGCACATTATACCATGATTGGGCCTGATTACGTTGCAAGTTTTGCACAAACTCTTGTTAGGGCCCTCAAGGAGAGAGGAGTGTGAGTAATAGACGCGGGTACTGGATCAAGAAGAGGAGGACCGAAAGAGAAAGGAGAACGGGGGCGGACTGACTGACAAGGTGGAACTTTGGGGATAATTTATTTGGCCAATTATGGCATCTTGATGGAGAGGAGAAGTTGGCTTTGTTGGAGATGCATGCATATGCGCCCTTTGCATAGATATCGACATCCCGAGGGTGCATTTAGTGAGGGGGTCATTATATAAGTATGAATGCTTGTCTCGCGCTCCTCCAGGGCTTTGGGGGGCTTACACGGCCGTGATCCTATGCATACTTTACCTATGTTAATGAGTACCTCTTAGCTTTGCCTGCTATCTACCTCGTCGGTGTAAAGTACTTACCTGGCTTCCATCACTGGATAGCCCGGACCACCTTTGCGTCTGCCTGCTGGCCGTTGCCTCGAATTACCGCTGTGGCTTTGATTCCGAAAATGCCCCCTCCCGTTTCCTCTGATCAGCCTAGCAGTGCTGGATCGAAGAGCAGCTTATCCGTGAGGGCTGCATATAATTCTGTCCAGGACCAACCATGGGATGCGCTCGAGAAGATGATGGCCAATATCTGGTCCCCTGAAAACCCCGATGGCTTGTGAGTTTCCCGATGGAAGTGTCATGCTTTATCTCGCGAGTTTGGACTTACATCCTGACTGATCCAAGTGTGTTTCTTGGTGTCGCTGAGAATTATATTCTGCGAGAGGAGGTGGTCATGCGTATCAATGCCAACGTAAGGACGTTCAAGCGAACTTGAATAACCCGGTTCTGATAAGACAGAGCAGTCGACGATCGTGCCAGGCCAGCTGGGCTACGGCGTGGGCCCACGAGGGTCTCCGCGTCTCAGGAGAGCTATGGCCTCGTTCTTGAATACGAAATTCCAGGCATGCGACCACGTGTTGGAGAAAGAGGTTCTCATTCTACCCGGCGCCGTGGCCGTCCTCGACGCTCTAGCATGGTCTGTCTGCAACGATGGAGAGGGAATCCTCGTGCTCAAACCTTTCTACACAGGCTTCAACCCTGCTGTCTCTACGAGAGCGCGGGCGGTACTTGTTCCCGCCGAATTCCAGGGCATCGAGGGTTACCAAGGACTGGATGACATCTTCGACCCCGAGATGAACAGGAAGGCATTAGAGAACGCACTTCTGCAGGCTACCCGCGACGGAACAACGGTGCGAGCGGTGATGCTGTCCAAGTATGAAATATGCGAATCTCGAGGTTTGCTCGAATGAGCGTGGTCCATCTAACTTACGGTGCTACAGTCCGCACAACCCGCTGGGAAGATGCTACGTGAGCTTCTTGCCCCGAATGTGCTATCGGTGCATATATACTGACACCAGCCGGCTAGCCCGCCGAATGTCTCAGGGAAATTGCCCGTTTCTGTGGTCAGAGTGGTCTGCATTTGATAAGCGACGAGATCTTCGCGATGTCGGTATACGACAACCCGGACACGGCGGCTCACGTGGAAACATTCACGTCGATCCTAGCATTGGAGCTCCAAGACTGCATCGATCGCCATCTTGTTCACGTCGCATATGGAGTGGGCAAAGACTTTGGTGCCACAGGGCTTCGACTGGGAGTCCTGCACTCTCGAAATGAAAGCCTCATAGCCGCGGTAACTAGTGTCAGGTGAGTAATATAGTCTCGTGCTTTGATCCATGGAGCCATTGTAGCTCGTTACTCACATTCGCAGTATTTTTGGATGGGTGCCTTATGTCGCCCAAGACATGTGGGCAAAAATGCTTGAGGACGACCAGTTCCTGAATGAGTTCCTGGCGAAGAACCGCCAGATGCTGGCGAAACATTGCTCGATCCTGAGATCAATTTTGGATCAGAATCACATTCCGTACTACAGAAACGTGTAAGTCTTTTGATAGATACTTCTTATGCATGCTATGGTGAAGCTGACCTAGAATACACGGAAGCCACGCCGGGTTATTCGTTTGGGTCGATTTGCGCTGCATCCTATGTGGCCAGCCTACACAAATTGCAGCATCAAATCCTGCATCGGTGAATGCCTTCTCTCCTCTTGATGCGGATATGTATCGAGATCGCGAAATAAAGTTGTCAAAGCGCTGTATCGCGTCAGGGGTTGGTATATCCCCCGGGAGCGGTTTCTCTACCGAAGACCTGGGTTGGTTCCGCGTCAGCTTTGCCGTCGAGGAACAAGATTTACGTGTTGGGCTCCAGAGACTGATCCAATGCTTGAGAGATATTGAGGCCGACGGCTGGGAGTCCTCTTGAGGTTGGTTATGCCAGTATGGCGCGAGGTTGTGAGGCGGAGAGTCCCCGGCATTGAAATTTCGAGTGAAACCACGTGGGAACGAGGTGCTCTTGCGGGTTAATATTGAAGTTGATGCAGGAGAGGACAGTGACTCGCTGGCCCTGCTCGGAGTATTTGATGTCCAAATCGCTGCCGCTCCAATCCATATAGGCCGTTGTCGTATCAATGCCCCTGACATGGAATTGACCTTTTATGCTCGCTGGGCCGAATAGTAAGAAATAATTGCCAAACGTGTGTGTTATTATATTAACTATGTCTGTCTGTTCGTTTTTAAACTTAACTTACAGGTTTAAATACAAGTCTAGGTTAAACTAATAAGTCTATCGGATTAGTATCGGGCACATCTTTCAAATACATAAATAGTTACTGACTGATATTGGAACATATGGAGAGCCTGAGCGTGCCTCCTCCTTCGAATAATATGCCTGCTATGTTGAAAACAGATATATATAAGTATACTTCAATTGTACAGTTTGACTAATGCAGATGCATTAATGGTATGCAAATGCCATCGTGTCCTCTCATAGTCACATAATCCAAGTCATTGCCACAAGAATGCAAACTCAGCGAAAAGACTCAACGCTAACCCCGGCGCCGATCAAATGCTTGGGCAGAAACGCCCAAACGGTGCCAGTGATCGAAAGCACGAGCGAGATCATCATAGTAGTCCACGTCAAGGCGCGCTCCTTGTTACTCAACTCATGACCAAACAGTTTGAGATAGAAGGCCAATGGCAAACTGTATGAAGGTGTCAGCCAACAGGTGTTCCCTTTCTTTAGAATAAGGGTCAGGGGCAACTTACGTAACACAGATCGTGAAACACAGTGCGCTACCCATGAATGCCATGATCGTATCGAACGCCGGGAAGGCAATCGCAATTGCCAGGAAGACGATCAGTGTGATTATGCGAATGGAAATCTTCATTAACCCCCTGAACATGCTGGACCTGCCAACAAGAGCGGCGTCTTCAGCCACTGCTTGTGTCCGTATGCCGGCCAACAGTTCAAGGGTAGCGACAATGGGTTGCGCGTTGAGTGGAATCTTGGTCAACGGAATGATCGAGATGAACACAACCAACAGCACGTTGAGCGCCTGGGGGTAACCGGTGGTTTTAAGTAGATTGGATGTGATGGCGTCGCGCACGCCGTCGCCGAACATGAGGTACCCGGCGACTGCGACAGCGGCATCAATAAGGTAAGTGAAGGAGAAGGTAATAGTCACAGCCTCCTTGTAACGATACGGGTGGCGCATGTCACGGTAGATCTAGATCGTGTTAGTCCCGAGGCACGCTACATCAGAGGGAAATTCAGCCTACATTCGGGAAGACACTGTGACCACCCCAAGGCGACATGAGCAGGCCAAAGGACAGTGGCAAAGTCAACCAATTCTCTGGGAATACATACGTGATTGCGGGCTGGATGAGAGAGCCGGGAGTGATCGGCTTCAATAATCCATCCACAATCACAATAATGGCAACTGTTATATGTCAGTGAAAAGATTCGCAAGCAGCGCCGTGGGGAACTCACTACTAAAGACGCAGACAATGCCGACAAAACTCGTGAAACTGAGAACACGAAGGGGCGCAAATTGCAGGGGTATCAGTATAATCGTACAGACGATTTTCCACTGAATCACCGTCAAGGTACCAGGCAACAGGAGATCCAAGGAATCAGCAAATAGGACTATCAATGCAACACATGCGGCGAGAAGTTCAAGCGTGAACAGCACGCTGGTTATGATACGAGCCTTTCTGCCAAAGGATATGTAAGCAATGTCGGAAAACGTAATGACGGTGGGATCAAGGTCCATGCATCGAGATAGGATTCTCGCCGTCCAGCTGGTGACAGCAGCACAAAGAGCCAAGGCGATCATGCCGCATAGCCATCCTGCATATCTAAGGCCGATGGGCAAGCTGAGCAGGCCTACTCCAATGAGAACACTGCCAAGAAATGTCAGACAATTCCACATAATTAGGTAATTGGGACAGGCAGGACCTACTTGATGGAATTGACAACAGTCTGGGGCAAGGTGGACTGCCCAGATACGGCCAAGACAATTTTCCCATCTTCCTGCTCTACCTCCTTCACTAAAATAGGCGGGCGGCCCCCCCTCGGGGACGTCGGCCCCAGCCTCTTGTTGCTGTCGCCAGAGCTCACCAGCATGGGCCATAGACTGATGGCTGATATTGGAATCAACGGTGCCATATGACCTGTAGGAGGAAACGCTTCCAACAATAGGGGGTGTTGCAAGGTGGGGCTGGATCTCAAATATCGAATGGCTTCTCACAGAAGTTGAAGGCGATATAACACGGGACAGGTCATTGCCAAGCCCTTTTCGCTCACTGCTCCGACGATGAGGAAGTAGAGGAGGGGTGGCTGGAGGTACCGTCTCTTCATCCTCAATGGCATTCTCGGAGCCCGTGGTCTCGAGGTGCTGTCTAAGCAAAGAGGTTTGAGGGGCAACATTTTCTATATTGCCTCTGCCATATGTAATAGGGTCTGCTTGGACGGGCTCTTGGTCGGGAGCGAAAACGAACGAGGGTCGCTGAGGGATAACTTCGGGAAAGACAGCCGCACGCTGCCAGCTTCGGGTGAAAGACCTCAAGCTATTGACTCCGCCAATTTCGGTGATCGCAGCTAATCTATTGGTGACAGACGACCTAGCAATAGGGTTAGCTACAGGATGATGATAGCGCATTGCGCCATAACATACCGTCGGCGGACGCGGTTCGGCCAAATCCCTCCATGGGTACGGTCTTCATCATGGAGCAGGCTCTGTTCCTCGAACTGAACGCTCTGCTGCCCAAGGGAGGAAGTGCTACCAGATCTGCCTGGCGAAGCTCCGCGATCATAGTCATCCCAGTTGGTGGGCTGTCTTGAGGCCATTGTTTCGGTTACTGCGCAACACAATAGCCGCGCTTTCTCGACTGGCCGAGCTCAAGGGCGAAAAGTCGACTGCTGTAGTCAAGACAGCGCGGGTCGGCAGGCCAGGGAAGTTATAAAGGTTGGATCCGTGGCAACAACGAAAGATGTAGAATTTTCCAAGGTCATACCATATGTTCCAAGATTTGAGAAGAACCAACCAACATATTGGTATGGTCCCAACCAAGAGGAAATATCTATCAGCTGGACAAACTTGCGATACACGCAAGAAGAAAATGTGCCTGGTTTAGTAATGGTAACGAATGATATGAAAAACCAATACAGCTACTCCGATTGTATGCACATCACGAGCACCTCCAAGGACAGAGACTAGGGGAAGCCGGCTTCGGGTCCGGCGATGTTGGTGGAGACTCTGGAGAAGAATGAGCCCTTGTTTGTACTGTATCTGTTATTAGGGAATGACCTTGGGAAGACAGATTTCTCAATGCAAAACTGCTTAATCCGAAGCAATTGAGTCAAGTAATTTCTCACCTCTTCTCAAGTCACCCATGCCTTACCCATGACCCCTGGCAAGTTGCTTATCACCAACCCCACCGTTTGTGGATATTCATTCGCAGTGGCACTCCTTTGCGGGGGGTCTTTGATCCAGAACCTGCAGGTCTCAGGTCTGAGAGCAAAAGGTTCCAAAGTTAGGCACATATGTACGATAGGTCAACAATAATAGGATTCCCCAAAATAGTACTGTGTAGTTCCTCGGCTCATTGATATCTGAAGCAAGATCAGGCCAGAGTTGTAGCCTTGTAGATAAACTAAGTCCACGCAGAAAGACCCCTCTGATGTCATTTCGATTATGGATTCACTAATCGAGTCACTAATCGAGTCACTAATCGAGTCACTAATCGAGTCTTCGTTGAATCTGCAGGGCGGCTGCATGAGTAGTCACGCATGATCCGTCCTCACCCCCGCCAATGAGAATGGAGGAACCTCTTGGATATACTAAACAGGGCCCGACTTAGCCCAGTAACAACTTATCGGCAAATGCGGAGATGATGCTGGTGAGAATCGTTCATCTGGTAAGGGTGCGGTATGGGGTTCGACACGGATGTTACGATTACCATACTACAACTAACGTCTTAAACACATGTGGTGATTTGTTTCTCGGTCCTGCAAATTAGCAGCTAAAAGAGTATTTCAAGTCTGCAATAATTATTGCCCAAGACGACTGCCCAATGAAAGCAGTCGGGGGGCATGGTATTTGGTATGGCAGCAGGAACGCAGAGAGAGCTGTGGGCAATGCTGTTAAAGTCGTTGGGATCTTCATTAAGCATCTTTCAAACGACAGAGGATCTTCAGTCTAGAAAGCCTCGAGGCCGTACTACCAATGAATGGATGAATGAATGATAGGTAATTCCATTCATTGCACACAAGGTTGGAGCAGTTACGGTCAAATGACACGGAACGAATCAGATTCAACTTCACAGTGAATATCAGCCTAAGCCGTAAGACATCTTTGAGTCAAGGACTTCTTCCAACGAGTCTCGAAGCTGACAAAAGCACGAGTGCCCATTGGAAAGACAATACCAAGTTCAATCTATGACATTCACTGCAGTTGTTGATCAGTCAGCAGAGGTAGGTTACGAATAAAGAGTTGGTTTATTAGTCAACAGGCCAAGGTCCATCATAGAAAGCGAAAGAAGATTCGCTAACACCTCCCTTCCCAAGAAGCGTTGTGAAGACCGTGGCCTCAGGCTCAGTGCTGTTACCAGATTCTTTAGACAGGCACCTGTACCTAAGTACCAAAGGCCTAAGGGGGCGGAGAAACCCATAGATCCGGTTGGAGCACCTTTCACTGAACCACCTCTCCAGTGCAGAAAGCACAAGGCAAGCCAAGGTCCGAGCTTCTGTTCGCAATCGTCACCGACTGGGTACCTGGAGCACACCTGAGAGCTTCCAAACGCCGAACCATACATACCTCACTTCAACTCGAGGTGATTGTATCCAAAAACCTTGACTTGCCATTCCATCCTCATTCACAAAACTCTTCTATTTTCCCCATCTGTCCAGAGGATTAGATTTTCCCCGCCCATCCCATCCCCTCATCTATTCTTGTGTAGATCGCTGGACTGCGATAATACACTACATCGTCCCTCACTTTCCCCACGACTTCCGAGGCCAGTCCTTTCCCACCCGCACCTAATCATCAATACCGTTTCCTCACCAAACAGACATCATGGCGTCTGAGCCGGAGCACAAACCCAAGGTCAACCTGGCGTAAGTAGACCAGAAACGGCGAGGTTTGGGGAAATAATATGCTAAATTTATTTGCAGTGACCCCTCGGGCGCGGAGCCCAAAAAGGTACGATGACTGCCTGGTTACAGGCCCTCGACATAAATCTTGGGCAATATACTGATCTGTTTTTGCAGGAGAACGATGTCTCCACGGCCATTCTCAAGAAGAAGAAGAAGCCTAACCAGCTAGTGTACGTCGCATCTCTTATTCGCTGCCACATATTTTCAGGCAGAGCTGACATGTTTGCCTGCTTTATTCAGGGTCACCGACGCCACAAACGATGACAACTCGATCATCGCCCTTTCCAATAACACGATGGAGCAGCTTCAGCTGTTCCGCGGTGACACAGTTCTTGTCCGCGGGAAGAAGAGAAAGGATACCGTCCTGATCGTTCTGGCCGATGACGATCTTGATGATGGAAGCGCTCGCATCAACCGAGTCGTTAGACACAACCTGCGTGTGAAGCACGGGGACATCATCACAATCCATCCTTGCCCGGATATCAAATATGTAAGCATTTCTTAACAAACTTTTCTCACCTTCAGGTCATTAGTTAATAGTCAAATTTAGGCTAAGCGCATTGCCGTTTTGCCCATCGCCGATACCGTAGAGGGACTGACGGGCTCGCTCTTCGACGTTTTCCTTGCCCCTTACTTCCGTGAAGCATACAGACCCGTTCGACAGGGCGACCTCTTTATCGTACGAGGTGGTATGCGGCAGGTCGAGTTCAAGGTGGTAGAGGTCGACCCCCGGAGTATGGTATTGTCGCTCAGGATACTGTTATTCACTGCGAGGGAGAGCCCATCCAACGCGAGGAGGAGGAAAATAATCTGAACGAGGTTGGCTACGATGATATTGGTGGCTGTCGGAAGCAAATGGCTCAGATTCGTGAGATGGTTGAGTTGCCGCTGCGCCATCCCCAACTCTTCAAGTCTATCGGTATTAAGCCTCCTCGTGGTGTCCTGCTTTACGGACCCCCTGGTACGGGTAAGACGCTGATGGCGCGTGCCGTCGCTAACGAGACCGGTGCTTTCTTCTTCCTCATCAATGGTCCCGAGATCATGTCGAAGATGGCTGGTGAATCGGAATCGAACCTTCGTAAGGCTTTCGAGGAGGCCGAGAAGAACTCTCCTGCCATCATCTTCATCGACGAGATTGATTCTATTGCCCCTAAGCGAGAGAAGACGAACGGTGAGGTTGAGCGACGAGTCGTCTCTCAACTCCTCACTCTTATGGACGGTATGAAATCCCGGTCCAACGTGGTCGTCATGGCTGCAACCAACCGTCCCAACTCTATCGATCCCGCTCTTCGACGATTTGGTCGATTCGACCGTGAAGTTGATATTGGTATTCCTGACCCCACTGGCCGCTTGGAGATCCTTCAAATTCACACCAAGAACATGAAACTTGGCGATGATGTCGATTTGGAGCAGATTGCCGCGGAGACGCACGGTTACGTCGGTGCTGATATGGCCGCCCTTTGCTCTGAGGCTGCCATGCAACAGATTCGTGAGAAGATGGATCTCATCGATCTCGACGAGGACACCATTGACGCGGAGGTACTCGACTCACTTGGCGTTACTATGGAAAATTTCCGCTTTGCTCTCGGAGTTTCCAACCCCTCGGCACTTCGCGAGGTCGCGGTTGTGGAGGTTCCCAACGTTCGTTGGGAGGATATCGGTGGCCTGGAAACTGTCAAGCAGGAGCTCCGGGAGAGTGTCATGTACCCCGTCGATCATCCCGAAAAGTTCCTCAAGTTTGGCCTCTCGCCCTCTCGTGGTGTCTTGTTCTATGGCCCTCCCGGTACGGGTAAAACAATGTTGGCCAAGGCTGTTGCCAACGAATGCGCTGCCAACTTCATCTCTATCAAGGGCCCGGAGTTGCTCAGCATGTGGTTCGGCGAGTCTGAAAGCAACATTCGTGACATTTTTGACAAGGCTCGTGCAGCTGCCCCTTGCGTTGTCTTCCTTGATGAGTTGGATTCCATCGCCAAGGCCCGTGGTGGATCCGTTGGCGATGCCGGCGGCGCGTCTGACCGCGTTGTCAACCAGCTTCTGACTGGTAAGTATTATCGCCTCGATCATTTCATTTTCGGGAATCAAAGCTGACACCATCGCAGAAATGGACGGCATGACCTCCAAGAAGAACGTCTTCGTTATTGCTGCCACCAATAGACCCGAGCAGTTGGATCCCGCTCTGTGCCGACCGGGTCGTCTGGATACACTGGTATACGTGCCTCTGCCTGATGAGGAGGGTCGTCTTAGCATCCTTTCGGCTCAGCTCCGCAAGACACCTGTTGCTGGTGACGTGGACCTCAAGTTCATCGCTTCGAAGACACACGGCTTCTCTGGTGCTGACCTTGGATTTATCACCCAGCGGGCGGTCAAGATTGCTATCAAGGAGGCCATCACTGCCGACATTAACCGCACCAAGGAGCGGGAGGCGGCTGGTGACGATATGGATGTCGATGAGGAAGCTGAGGATCCTGTGCCCGAACTTACCAAGCGCCACTTCGAGGAGGCTATGCAAATGGCCCGTCGGTCAGTCGGTGATGTTGAGATCCGTCGGTACGAGGCCTTTGCCCAGCAGATGAAGAATGCTGGACCCGGTGCATTCTTCAAGTTCCCTACTGGTGGCGCTGATGGTGCACCGGCTGCTGGCAACAATGACTTCGGTACTGGTGGCGATGACGATGGTCTTTACGACTAGATCTAGCCTCTTCACTTACGACCATATATGGTCAACTGTATTCTAGTTTCCTCCGGTCGCCTTGTCTCCTCACGGTGGATCACATAGGAGGTCATGGGAGCAATATCCCGGTAGACTTTGCCAAAACCAGGGCAATATAGCGACATGTGGACGAAGAAACTGGTATGCAACACGGATAGATGGCAATGGCTTAGCCTAGAGCATCTGACCATGCATCCGGTGACACTTCGCAATGACGAAGACCTTTACGATAGATTTCATACAACTGATTGCCATACCTGAGTCAGATGCCGCTTACTCGTCCATGAATGTCTATCGTGCTGTAATGGGGCTCGGGAAGTGATCATTGCTGTAAACTGTAGGATGTAGTGTATCTTCAGTAACGGGTTGAGGATACACTTCATAAATAATCACGCGATGGGTCCCAGCCCATCTACTCCAGTCGTCGAGTTACATACGCTCGCGATAGTTTCAGCTTAATGGATGCCAAGGGCGCTGGATACCGTGCTTCAGTTATAAGGCTTGTTTAAGTCCTCGAATTCAGTCAAGTAAGTATGTATTATAGCCTAAGAGCCAGATATTAGCTATACATTGTGACGGGTACGACTTCCATGGGATTGGTTGGAAGTGGAATGACAGCAAAATGCTGCTTGGTCGGCTGGCGACAGGTTCATGATGATGTGTCATCCAAGGGGATAAAAACTGCTCTCCGGAATCCAGTCCCTGGTTTTCAAAGCCGATACATGCCGAAACAATCGACATTAAACACGATCAAAAGGTAGTTCGAAGGTAACTTTTTATTCGCTTTGCCTCCCAAAGCACTCAGGCCGATCTCGGCACGCGGTATCATCAAACAGATGCGTTCTGCGGTAATGAGACCGCGGATACAATGACTACGCCTCAACTCCAATCCATGCTTGAACAAAAGCCCGTAACCCCTAACTGGTAGTTTCAGGCCGGGTTTAGTAGACTCTCTTCTTCCTCTTCAATTCTCTCGTTCTTGGGACACTTGGTTCTATTCGATCCTCCTCCTTCTTTCTGGGCCTCTCAGGTAGCCCCGTCGTCGATCTCGCATACGGCCTCCAATCGCTCCCGCGCGACCCGAAGGACGTCATCCACGACGGTGGCAGGTATCGCGAGGCCGTTGGCGTCCCCTGCTGCGCCACTGCCGTTGGCGGCTTTCTTGTTGTTGCTGCCATTTGTCGCGGTACCGTTTACCTCCCCGTTCTTGGCTGCAGAGCCATCCTCGGCCGCCGCGGCCTTGGCTTGCGTGTCGTGCCTCACGTCATCGATGACGCGCCGGATCAGCGCCGGGAACGTCGTAGCTTCCCCGGAGCGCAGCAGCGACAGTGCATGGGCTTGGATTGTAGATGGCCAGTTGGAGGGGTGGGCGTGCAAGCTGTGAAGGAGCTCTTCTTGAATCCTGGTAAGGAGAGTAGTAGTAGTTAGTATTGTGTTATATAGAGAGCGCTTTTTCATTCATCATCTTCCTCTTCCCAATCTTCATTGCGCCACCGCCAGCAGAGACTAGAACGGCGGGGAAAGGCAGCAAGGGAAACGACTCACTTCTCCACGTGCCCTTCCCTAAGCAACAGGGTGTTGATCTGGGATCGCAGGTCCGGGTCTAAGGTGGCCGGCGTGTAAGTGGCTGCCGATGCTGGCACCTTGACGGGGGTCGATGGTGGGGGCGACATGATTCAACGAAACTAAAAGAGGGCGCGTCTTCTCGGGGGGGTTAAATTGACGTCCTCTCTGCAAGAGTCCGTACCAATAGGACTCCCTTGGCGTCAGACGAATGGAAGAAAGCCTTTTGATGGTGGTGGTGCCTTTCGCCTGTTTGCATGTCAAGTTGAGGGCGACAGACAGGACAGAAGCTCTTGGGGCCAGACAAGAGCGCGCGCAGTCGGCGTATGGCGGATTGGACTTAGATTACGGGAATTTTCGGAAGAACATTGGTCATTATGAAAGCTTCATGACAATAGAAATGAAGGCTATTGACTGATTGTACGAGGGAACCAAGTCGTCGTAGGCAATAGAGAGATAATATTGCGAGGCTGAAGGAGCTTATTGCCTTCCCCAGGAATTTGGGCAAGGTAAAGGGCAAGGCTGATAGG
This sequence comes from Apiospora pterosperma, assembly GCA_019976485.1. Classification (NCBI taxonomy): domain Eukaryota; kingdom Fungi; phylum Ascomycota; class Sordariomycetes; order Amphisphaeriales; family Apiosporaceae; genus Apiospora; species Apiospora pterosperma. The sequence continues at coordinate 1,913,004 of JAFBMP010000009.1, forward strand.
GGAGTGGGTATGTAGACAAGTGGGGCTGGGGGCTACCTACCCACCAAAGCAAAATGTAGGTACGAGTAGGTACGGATACTGGGTAATGTACTCCGTACCTGCTTAGGTAGGTACCTCCTAACCTATACGCTATACCTAGGCGGGTTACTGCCTCGGTTATCTAAAATCGCATTTACCATGAAAATAACATGGAGTTCCCTCTGTATCGCGCGGTGTTCACGATAGCCTCGTGCCAACCCTTGCCAACCCTTGCCACCACCGTGATCCAAGCGATGTTTGGCCGTGAGAGCAGCTCTGTAGTCGACAGAGGGCCGGCGGTGTGATGAGACGGGTATTAGTGCTGTCTATGTGGCTTCTGCTACTGCATACTGGATTTGCTTTTCAGGGATTATCTCACCTATTCCGCCGTGTCTTCCTCCCCTATTCAACGGCCAAGGGACTGGATGCCTCGTCGCTCAGTCTTGATAGGTTTGCCGACTCCCCAGTCTCTCCTGGCGATACCAAGCCTTTTGAGGCTCGTGCAGAGCTCATCGAAGCCACGCGAGAACTGCATGACATAGCCGGGGGGGTTACGCCCATGCTCATTGACAAGGAACCAACCAAAGCTCATATCACTCTAGTCTACGGACTAGTTAAGCCTGCAGGCGAAATGGGAATTCAAGATCGCGGAAGCTGTCCCAGCGAATGGTTCCAGCATGTATGATGAGCTACCAGCCAAGATCCAAGAATTCACAGGAAAAGCCGTACTGCCAATCAAGCTCCGAGTACTCTGGGAGCCCCAGAAAGGCCTGGCGACGTCTTTCCTGCGTTTGCCAACGTTGTGAACGCCATGAAACTGGCGTCAATATAGCCTACCATCAAGACCTGCCATTCTACGACTTCGTGCAACTAGATAAGGGGCGGGCCGTGAGGTACAGCCGCGCCATTGAATCTCATGGACCGAGCGAAGGGATGACGATGCTGCCGTAGTTTATGTGAATGTTAACTGGCAACCCTTTTTCTCCCAGCAGCGCCACGCACTCCCCACGTCTCGCTGCTGAATGAATGACCTGCCAGATGGGAGCAACATGGGCTATATCTCCCCCGCCCTCATCGAGGGTTTTCCCAAGCTCAAATTCGTCGTCCAAGACACCAAGAACATGAGGGCGGTGCCGAAGCTCTGGCTAGTGTACCTTCACAACTCCTTCGACGAGCAGCCCGTGGTGGCGAAGGTGCACCTTTTCCGTCACGTGTTCAATACTAGGTACACCATATATGTAGCCACTGCCGGGACGTATTTCACATCCTGACTTGTATCGGCTTCACTGACAGGTGTTCAGTCATCATACTTTAGTCGCTTGTGCTTGCTTTGAAGAAAGGGGCCAAGATTATCATTAACGATATAAGGGTCTTGGGACAGGGAGCACTGTCCTACGTGAACGAGAAGAGTATTCGGATACTAGATGTTGTTATGCTTACCATAACGAACCCCAGGGAAAAGAGAGCTGGATGACTAGAGGGGTTTGTTCTGAAATGCAGACCCGAGATACAACTTTCTTAGAGCCTGGAAGCCTGCCAAAAGCCACCTGCGATTCATCGAAGCCGCATGGGATCCATGGCTCTTATTACCCTGGTAAAAGTCGCTGTGTGGTAGTACATGGCTGTGAATGTAAAAGCTGGGGTGGGCAGATGATCACTCACACACCATAACAAAGACCACCAGACGTTGGGTTGAACCGGGGGTGTCCATAGTCAACTGGATTGACGCCTCATTCTAGCGATGGCTTTCCCTGGAAGTGATCCGACTTTAACCGAAGGGGTGAGACACCCGCATTATAGGTATTAATACCAATGCATGTTATTGACCGTTCACTTATCCCCATTTCGATGAGAAACACGAGGTTTGTTAAGTCGTTAAATCAACAGGTCTTCTGAACAGGTTAGGATTACTGAGCAGATATCGCTACTGGCCGTCATACCCTCGTCATAGACTGGTCACCGAGAAGATAATAGTCAGACATTCGTGGACCAGCAACCAAGTGCTGAAGCGCACGCATCGTCCCCCCCCAAAAAGGTGAGTGGCAACACTTTGCGCTGGCTAAGGGTAAGACCTGCCTCTGGCCATCCGGATTTGCATTGTTGGTATCAGTCAGGCAGCTCGCGGCATATCAAGAACCCCAGTATATATACAATCTGTAATGGGTTTGTCATGGCTTGAGACATGCAAAGTGGCGTGATGGGGTCTACCCGACTGCGCTCCGGAAATAAAGAGGACTTCAGCCGAAAAGCCGTCCTTTGCCTGTCGACACCAAAGGGGTGACCGAAGTGCAAGCCGGACACCATGGTGATATTTGGCTGGCTGGTGGCGTATGCTATCCAATCGGCACAACCACGGAGCCGGACTTCAGAGAACGAATTGCGGGGAGCGAATCCGGGGGGGGGCATAGTTCTGCATTGCATATAGTAGCCCGATCTTTGTCACTCTGCATTCACCAGAAAGACCAATAGCAAGAGGCCGGGACCGAGCCGAGTTTCTCAGATGGGCAGGGTAGGCACGACGATTGTGATGACAACCTCTTTATCCGGCTGAGGACATTCGCTTTGACGGATCCGAGACATTTGCTGTCCGTTCCCCGCCAAGGAATCCTACAGCATCTTGTGTAAGTAGCGTTCCGCCGTATTCATGCCGTGTGCTTCCGGGACCGCCTTCCGCGGTTAGATTTCCCGGGACGGGTTGACCCACGTCTTAAGTCACACTCGTCCAACTTTGGATATACGTACTTTCTTAGGTAGGTTGCCTATTGGGGAGGAGGCAAAACACCGGTTGTCAGGACGAGTTCATTTCAAGGCAGAGACCATGTTACCCGCTGGGTGGTATTGTATAGTAATTGGTTTTATGCAGGCCAGTAGTGCCGTTCCAGTCACTAGCCGTTGCTTTTTGTCAGTCATATCATGCGGAGAATTGCGGGCAGCTCGCACCGCCCAGTCACCTCCTTCGCAGCAAGCGACCAGGCAGATGTCTCGGGCACATGGTTCAACGGCTGGTACTCTGGCCGGGACTGAGTCGAGGTCCGGTTGCAGCAGTATCCTAAGAAGGTTGATGAGCCCTGTGGCGAAGCGAGTCAAGTTACATTCGGTGTTACACTGGAGGCTGGGGTTGGGCCAAGAATACAGTCGGTAGTGTATGCGTATCATGCGATCTACGGAAGGAATTAATAAGGACACGATCTCGAAAGATCTCATGAAGGGGGACTGGCTAGGTGAATTGCTTGCATCTGCAACATGCTCGAAGCGGAAGGGGTAAAGTAAGCGGCTACTTCGTGGGGGTGGCAGGGTCTAGACACCCACGTGAGTCGAGTCGAGTCGAGCCGAATCGAGTCGAGTCAAGTCGAGTCGCATGACGTACGGTTGTGCTGTCCATATAGCATGGAAACGCTGCCATGCGATTGTCTTAAAACATTTCGGTAGTTTGGTGAAAAAGAGGAAAGAAAAAGAGGCCATGTACACTCTGATCACATTGCTTGTGTAAGTACTTAGCCACTTGCGGGAGGGTCCCTTGAATACCGCCAAGTACGCTTATAAATACTTCATATGTTACACAACGTTACTCTTTACTCAAACATTACTTGCAGCTACGAGAACCATTGACATAATATAGTCCTTGTCGGTTCCTCTCTCGTTGAAGTTTGATGCATCCACCAGTAGACATATGGATATCTATCATGTTATCCCAAATGCACTTTACTAACCACCTCCAGGCCGCTCACGAATCTAACGAGCAATAGGAGCGCCCTCGTTTACCCAATCGCTGACCTCCGCCCAGTTAAACCCAGCTGATGCCCAGGGCTCGCCCAAGAGCAAGTTCATCGCGAACCGCCGCCGCCAGCACATCAGATATGCAATGCCAACTCGTGTGCATAATGTGCGACCTGAGGATGAGTGGGTGTTCCGGCAGATATCTGAACCCCAAAACCGACAACAGTGCAGGAGCTATGCAGGTCTTCTCTTTTGAGCCAAGCCCAGCAAGAGGGTAATGGACAGCTGTCACCGCCAAGCCACAGTCTCAGCACGATGTCTAGAAAAGTCTTCTTTTGAGGCAGCTAGGGCCTTGTGCGACTTTTGTTGATCGCCTCGCGGTCAACAGATACGCCTCTCAAGAGCCAAAATTAGCCATCTGCACCTTATACCGTACCTGCTCGCTCTGTTTAGGCTGATAGCAGTAATATTTCTTCCAGTCTTGTCCTCTTGGCAAGCCCAGCCATCGAAAAGGAGCTATAGCCGCACGTCAGCTCTGGCCGCTATGTCGCACAGGGACCCAGGTGCGGACGAGGTGCAGCATTGCATATCTGCACCGATCTATGTACCCCGTGCCGGCGCCGAGAACATATTCTCCGCTGCCTCATGGGGGGGGGCACAGAAGCATGATGCAGTATGGTCGACAAGCCTGGTTGCCAACCTGGTGACACGGCGGTTTTTTTCTTCCTGCCATTTGTACAATGCCACAAGTGCCCCTGAGTTCCGAAGCATGCAGACCATCTTCACATGATTCTGGGGATCATGCATGTGTAACGCATTACGCAGCGTTCTGCAGCTGGGTCAAACTGCCTCCCCACCCAGGTCAAGCTGCTTCTTGCTCAGCCGGGGCGGTGACGTCTGAGCCAGTGGACAGAGGGTCTGGAGGGAAGGAAAGAGACGGTCAAGCGATGCATGACATAGATGGTGTGCTGTTCTCTGCATCCATACCCAATGCTGATAAATCGGCATGAGGTCGCGCCTGGCATTTGCTCAGCAGCAGTAGGCATCTCAGTAAAGTCAATTCCCGCGGAAGAATGAGCTGCATGCTGTATGCCACGTTGTTGAACTGGCTTGCATAACTGGCAAAGAATGCAGAGGCTTCCGCGAAACTACGGCTGGAGATATGACGTGACGATGGATGCTCATGGCCAAGAGGATCGGTAGCTGAATATGCCATGTCAGATTGGTGACGGTGACGGTGGCCGTAAGCAAAAGATAAGGCAGTGTGCCTGCCGATCCACTTCCAGACCAGTCTGCTATCTGGTCTAGAGACCTAAGACGAATCAGGATACGGCCACGCAATGAAGGCAGTACTGCGAGTACGACTGTGTTTGCGGACGGTAATTGGGACGAGAATGCGTGATGCGGACATGGATGTGCCCAGAAGTGCATACTGGAGCCGGGCCAGGTTGGCCGGTATTCTGGTCAGCAATCTATCTGGCCGGGACATTCTCTACTGCCCTTCCCACCCAACTCCACTACCAGCGTGAGCCAGAATCGTGAGCCTGCAGCCTCGACCTACCAAAGTGGGTAATCAGGTCGATGGATCCCCCAAGTATATCTGGAGAAACAGGCTTGGTTAAAGTAGGTACTTATTGGAACCATGGTCATCACAGGTCGCAAGTGAGAACGACAACAAGTTTGGGTTTGGCAACGTCTTATTATAGAAGTGACCAGTGACCAGTGACCATGAGACGCCTCACGCTCAGACTTTGGTTCGACAGGGTCATGGCATCGCATCGTACCAAGGCCTCCTCGGGATTGATTATACCCTCCCTTACAACCGGGTGTTTGGGTATTAGCTGACACAGGCAAGCCGGCATCCACCAGCAGAACCGTTCAGTAGTACGAGCAGCCGTTGCACAACATCTTGTGTCTCACTACAGCAGAGACAGGTGGTGCACTGCAATCAGCCATCCCGGGAAGGCAAGGCCCGGCTCTGGCAGCAATCGGCTCTGGATCTGTTTGAGCTAACTATCTGTTCAAACTGTTCATGTTTCGATATCGATATATTTGGTGATCAACTGCCGTCCGCAGGGCAAAGCAAGCAAACACGCCTTTACTAAGTACTTAGGTAAGTAAGTAAGTAAAGTTACTTAACACAATTAGCAATCGGAGCCGGACCAAAAAAAAAACATAACCCCCCCCCCACCACCCCACCAACGAACCCACCACAACAGCAGACGTCGAGTCGAGACCGCCTCTGCCCCAGTTACCTTCAGAAGTATCCAGGGTTTCTCTTTCCTGTGGCATCCCTGCCCCAGGACTCTCTCTCGTGCTTCATGCATGGGCGCGCTTGCTAGTCCAGGATCGCTAAAGGCAGGGCCGCAGGCGGTGTACTGGCGGAAAGCCGTTTGGTCAGCCTGTGAAGCCTCCACGACAAACCAAATGCCATTGTTTGGTCGTCGAGTCTACAGCGAATGCACCATTGGGTATCTGGCCTGCATATCCTGGCGCTTTCACTTGTCATTTCTCACTCCGGTTTGACGTGTGGGTTTCGGTTGCAGCACCTGCCTGTCCGCACCGGCTATTGTGATGATTGCCTCTCTCATCACATTCGACAAGAAGAAAAAGGTCTTGTTTCCCGGATCCAACGTCGGCCTCCTACCACTACCAACCAGGCCCCGGGAGCAAGCAAGCGTGTAGACGCGGGGTTCTCCCTTTTATTGTTACTCTCACACCACTTTCTCCTTGCTCTCTCACCCCTACCTTCACGTCGCAAAGTCAGACCCCAAGACCAAGCCGGGAGTCAAGTCATTCTTCATCATCCAAGTCCCTGCCCGTCTGCTCGGTTGGATACGAAGTGCTTTTGGCTTAGACGACACGCGGCTAGGAGTCGGTCGTCCCACTATTTGTAGCCCACCAGCTCTCCATCATCGCTTGTCAACTCAAACATCGATGGTCGGGACCTTCTCTAGCATGCGAGTAGTATTGTTGGGTTCTAGTGGTATATTGCCCGTTCTGGTTGACTCAGGCAGGGGCGCTTCATGCTCCACTCTACTTAACATAGTTAGTTGTTGATTCTGTTCTGTTACAACCGTCCGCCTGTTTTCCCTTCCAAGATCCCTTCGATCTTTTCCGACTAGACCACTCGAGAATCCGCTTTCTCGCCCGACCCTTTGTTGGCCAGTTTTATCGAGGACAACAAATCTTGAGCAAACAGCAAGCAGAAGCTACCCTGGGGTTCATCTCAACTCATCCTCATCACACCACTACCGAGGTCCTGTCGATCCCTGCCTTGGGGTGAGCATTGTTCCTACTCTAGTCCCGAGTCAGTCTTACCAAGGGTGTGGCTGTCGCCACTAACACCGTCTGGTGACCTGCCCCACCAGACTCTCTGACCGGGATTTCTCTCTCGACTGAGCCGGAAGTTGACATTGTTGATTTTAATACTTTCTACAGGCTCAGAAGCTCTTGGGATCTTGGAGCGATCATTGGCATTGTTTGTTGATCTGCAATCTGCTAGTTTTGGCGACGAGTGTTCGAGGAGATGACCAGCTTGGGGTTGTCCTGCAACTGAAAAAAAGTAAGTTTATGCCCATTCGTCCTGTTGTGTAACACGGCCTGTACAATTCATTCGCCCTGCTTGTGCCGAGTCTACTAGGTTGCTGACCTGCATCCAGACCATAATGGAATCGCCCGTACTGGTGAACCCCAGCGAAGAGCCTCTTGAGAATCTGAGGCGCGTGTTCCAGTATGCGTACCCAGCGGTTCTCCTCATCGCCTTCCTGGTTGTAGGATGCACCGATAGTATCATCAAAGCCCTGCCCAGGAAGAATGCCGACGACACGAGCACCAAGGGCCCTGGTGGCAAACCACTGCCTATCACGAAGCGCAAACGAGAAGAGACAGAGAAGGATGACGAGAGCGAGCACCACAGTTCATGGTCCAAGGGCTACTTCCAGTATGCCACCATCTTTGTGACCCTGACGTTCTTTGCCATGGGAACAAACGTGGCTCTCAGGGCGATCTATCATCGCAACGCGGCTGGCGACCATGGCTGGTGGTGTGGACAAGCCAAGACGGTATGCTGACCTTGGACGGTTTGCACGATGTCGCTGCCACTTACGGGTTGTGCTGACATGGCATCTAGGTCTTCATTCTCGGTTCGGCTTTTCTCTGGTTATACCTGTGTATAACACTTTTCGACTGGAAAGTCAGCCCTGCATCGGTGCACTTTGTTGTCTGGTGTCTCGCTCTTGTCGGGGACCTGGCTATATTTGTTTGCGACATGGTCATTCTCATGGGAGAGCATAAGGTCATGGTCAGTCTCGACCGTAGTAAATATACGTTGGAGACGGGCCCAAACTCTTGGGACGTCGTAGACCTCAGCTTGTCTGCATCGCGCGTGGTTCTGATTGCAGGGCTGGTTTCTCTGTATTGCGGGCAATACGTTCTGCAACGGTATGCGGAGCGGCGAAAACGGCACGACGACTTTGAATCAGGCCCGGGCGAAATCACCCCTTTGCTAGACAACTCTACGACTGGCTATGCAGCTGGCCACCGTCCATACGGCCAGACCGAACCTGCCAGCACGGATAACGGCACCGAGGAAGCATCCGCGCCGACTGTTGACGAGGATGCCGGGTTTTACCGTCCTGAGAAGCTGCCACATACGACCTGGTTTGAGTATCTTCGGGGATATTCAATCTTCTTCCCCTACATGTGGCCGAGCAAACATTTCCGAATCCAGGTTATTGTGGTCATATGTTTTATCATCTTGATCCTCCAGCGCGTTGTCAATATCCTTGTTCCGATGCAGATCGGGATAGTTACCACGCAGCTGTCTGGTGATAATCTTAAGCCTGGCGAACGGCTGGAGATGCCATGGAAGTCACTGGGTCTCTTGATTTTGTTCAAGCTCTTGCAGGGCACCTCCGGCTTGCTTGGCTCTGTTCGGTCGCTCCTTTGGATCCCCGTGTCACAGCACACGTACCGAGCCCTTACCACTTCGGCCTTTGAACATGTCCACTCTCTCAGTCTGGATTTTCATTTGGGCAAGAGAACCGGCGAGGTGCTATCGGCTCTCAACAAAGGCAACTCAATCAACCAGTTCCTCGAGCAGGTTACGTTTCAGGTGTTCCCTGTAATCGTTGACCTGCTACTGGCGATCACTTACTTCTTTGTGCAGTTTGATAGCGTATACATGGTGCTTGTGTGCATCATCACCTTCTACTACCTGTTCCTCACGATTCGCATGGCACAGACAACCGCGGACCAGCGCCGATTGATGTCCAATGCGGACAGAGAGGAAGAGGCTGTAAAGAATGACTCGATCGTTTCCTACGAGACAGTCAAGTATTTCAACGCCGAAGACTTCGAGTTCAAACGCTATAAACAGGCCATCGACACGTTCCAGGCGGCTGAGGCGAGGGTCCAATGGAGCTCATCCACGATGAACGTAGTGCAGTCTCTAGTTTTCATGATTGGGATGCTCGTTGCCATGCTGCTCGGAGCTTACCAAGTCAGCCTCGGCCAACGGCAAGTGGGCGACTTCGTGGCCTTGATGACTTTCCTAAACCAACTCCAAGGTCCTCTCAATTACTTTGGTACGTTTTACCGAACGGTTCAACAGGCCATGATTTCGGGCGAACGCCTCCTCGAATTATTCAAGCAGCAACCAACTGTGGTGGACCGCCCTGGTGCTTCTGATCTCCACACTTGCGAGGGTCTGGTTGAGTTCCAGAAGGTTGCGTTTGCCTATGCCCGACGTCAACCAGCTTTGAGGGAGCTATCATTCAGGTGCCAACCTGGCACAACAACGGCCCTGGTAGGGGAGTCAGGCGGAGGGAAGTCGACCTTGTTCCGTTTGATGTATCGGTACTTCAACTGTGATTATGGCGCCATCAAGATCGATGGCCATGATGTCAAGGATCTCACCATCGATTCCGTGCGGCGGTATATAGGCGTAGTTCCGCAAGACCCAATCTTGTTCAACGAGACACTGCTATACAATCTCAGATACGCCAACCAAGACGCGGGCGAGGATGAGATTGTGGCAGCGTGCCGGGCTGCTAGCATCCATGACAAAATCATGTCCTTCCCGGATGGCTATTACACAAAAGTTGGAGAGCGCGGCCTTCGCCTCAGCGGTGGAGAGAAGCAACGCGTAGCAATCGCACGGACGCTACTGAAGAACCCCAGGATCATCATGCTCGATGAGGCCACTTCGGCTCTTGACACACACACAGAGCAGGAGATTCAAGGGCGGCTGTCCAAGATCGGGGAGGGCCGAACACTTCTGATCATTGCGTACGTACTAATTCATGGTCTTGCAGAACTAGATTAGGTTGATTATCGGGCTGACTCTGTGTTTCTTTTGCAGGCATCGACTTTCCACCATCACCCATTGCGACCAGATCCTCGTTATGAAGGACGGGGTCATCGCTGAGAGGGGCACACATGAAGAGCTTATAGCAAGGAATGGAAGCTACGCCTCCATGTGGAGTAAGCAGGCAGAGGCTGCTAAAGCAGCTGAAGATGCCCGCAATGCTACACTCAAGGCGCAGAAGCTCGCACGTCGCGCCTCGCAGCCCACGCGCGGCGAGGAAGATTCATCGAGCTCATCAGACGAATCGGCACTGGTTCCTTGGCCTCGGCTTAATACAAAATAATGCGGACGTGTTGCAGGGCCAAATACACTGCCTTGTTGACACACGGTACCAAGTCATTAATTGTCTGTCTCGGGGGTTTGCCCGTCTTCCTTGTTTTGGTTAGGAAAATTAAAGGATCAGGCGTGCGCACACACCTGTAGGCTCCTATCCCCCCCCCTCCTCTCCTCCCCTCTTTCACACGTCAAGACTTGGACAGGATGAAGACGTCCTCGATGATATATCACTTGCATGGGAACGGCGTTACTGGCGGGTTCTTGGCTTCTAAAACCAGCGACGGGAAAGTCTCTGGCGGCATCATGATTTTTTTTTTTCCTTCCCTTGTCTTTTTGCGGACGATACCAAACTTCTTGAGTGTTGCATCTGGCATTACTACAGGGAAGTCATGTGAGGATGAGCGGATGAGATGACGCAGACGGATCCAAGCGGATACGTCTGGGTTTGAACCACGACGTGTTGACGAGACAATGATGTGCACGAGGAGGTTGTGTACTTGAGGTAGCATAATAGACACAGCGAGATACATATCTCCAGGACGGGTCACTTTATATAAAAGCGCAAAATGAGCAATGGGCGACGGATTGTGGTTGCAATGACCAGATATATTAAGCGGTAATTTGGGCCCAAATCAAGCATGCTAGATACACTTTAAGTAATGTACGTGCAAGTCATAAAGAGCGATAAGCGATAAGAGAGCAAGCATTATTGGCATTTAAGTACTTCAAGTAAGATACTGTACTTATTAACCGTAACCTACTTACTTACTTGACATAAGTGCTTACCTAAGTTTAAGTAATCAACCTTTTCACTCATTGGCTCTCAGCATTTGATACAGAATCCCAACATGGCACACGAGGAGAACAAGGCTTCTGTATCCATACGGAAATACATCAAATGGGGTGTGAGTTGGCCCTCATTCCATCATCATCATGTCTTGACATGTCACAAGGTCAGGTCAAGTCTGGGGGGGGAACTTACTTACGTAGTCCCAACTCCGTACTTCTAGGACACATTCCCGGTGGAGAACACATCGACCATGGTGCTCACATCACCCGGGCGGCACTTCGTCGACGTCCGGCTGCGGGTCCCCCCCTGTGGACGGCGCCGTCGTCAGCGAGCCGAGCCAGCTGGACTGGGCGTTCGCGGGCACGTCGCAGCACGACGCCGAGGCCACGCCGCTGCCGCACTCGGTGTTCCGCCACTGGGTCGACTCGCGCCACGAGGACGCCGAGGCGGTCGTCGACGAGGGCGACATGCGCCCCGGCCAGGCGCCCGGCGAGACCCTCGAGTCGGGCGTCATGGTCCACCCGCACACGGGCCGGCTGCAGCCCTACGAAGAGTGCTGGGTCGACGGGGAGGCGACGGGCGGGGGATGGGTACTGCGGCATTCGGGGCAGGAGGAGGGCAGGGGCATCATGGTCAGGATCGGGGGGCGGGTCCAGGGCGTCCTGAGAGTAGGGAAAGAGGTGGCGGTTGGGCGGTGGCACATCGTCGGCCCAGGAGGCTCGTCGTCGGCATTGTCGTGGACGGCGGTTGCCGAAATTGGGGCTATGGCAAACACGGGGTTCCCTACGGCATTACCCGCAGTAGCGGCGGCCCCGACGGTTGGGGAGAAAGTACAGGCCCACGATGGTCGCCAGTGGGTTTGCTTGGAGAGTTGGTAATGGGGCAGGGGGGGGATATATGCATGCATACATAATAAGCCGCAGCCGCAGCCCCTGTATCGATTTCTTGACTGATGAAGCAATGTGATTCAGGTCAGTCACTGTTTGAAAGACGCACGCACGGACCGACACACGAGCATATCGAGAGAAAAGTGACTCGTAGCTCCCACCGAGCAGCTTCGGACGAGATGCGACAAACACCGTACGTACACGGGCATCCGTCCCATGTCCCACGGCGAGATGGAGAGGAAGGTTTGGAGCGAAGATGTGCTCGTATTAAATTAGTAGATGCTGGCGAATCTCTCGTCACGGCTTGCTTGAAGATCCTTCTATTAACATTTCTGCAGTGGCCTCACTCGCTGCAACATCCTGAGGGATTGGAGCTTGGCCTTTTCTTGGGCAGGGGTGGCGTACCGGTTCGTTGGAACGTTCTCCTTTTTACGAATCATGGCTATGCCCATCCTTATTACCTGGCAGTATGCCCCATCCCGTGGTGGTACCCGGTGTACTCGTACGGCGGGCGGGAGAATCTGCTTACTTGGTCGTCGCGGAACCCCCTGTTTCTCGGCCGACTGACTGACTCGAGCGCCAACCTTAGCAGCGCGCAAGCGACAGCGCAATTTCCCAGAACCAAGCGGATCTGCACATCCCATGGATTCAGGCATATCTATCATCGATTCTGTCAGTATCAAACACCGAGCCAAGCAGCCAAGGGGGAGGGAAAGAGCCATCGTGACAAGGCCCATCCTGGTCAAACCTTAAAAGAGCTTGCCTTCACAGATGAACTTAAATAAATCAACGACAGCCATTTGCGACTGCCAATGCCAATGCCAATGCCAATGCCACTATCACTGCCACTACCGCCAACCCTCGCGAGAGCATGGAATCCCGGGTTCCGGGGGCGCGAACCCAACCAAGGAGGCATCGAGACATGACATGGCCAGCCGTCCTCCTGACGGTCTAGATTGCTTACCTATGCTATCTGTTGTATATATCATCTGACATCGGCTCACTCTGCCTCGATCATGTTGGCTCTTTTTCAACCCAACCCAGGCAGTCTTCGGCCATCCATTCCTTTACTTGTCTAAGTAGTCATCCGCTCTTTTAAATACAAATCTTCTTCTACTACTTCTTCTACCCTCCCCCCCTTCTTCCCAACCTGCTTGGTCTTCGACTCTTGTCTGTTCCAGTCAGTCAGTCAGTCAGTCAGTCAGTCAGCCATCATCAACACCATCATGAAGACGTCGGGTTCTGTGTTGGCTGGCGCCCTCGCCTTCGGGGCCGCCGCCGTGGCACAGTGCGCTCAGCACAAGATGCGTAACATGATGTACTTTGACCAGTAAGTCTCTCTGCCATGTCCGTGTCTGGATATACTCCCTTCTCACGCTGGCTTGTTGTCAGATACCACACGGCCATCCTGCCGCCCCGCAATGTGACCGCGGGCATCACCCACGTCGTCGTATCCTTCGCCAACTCGTCGCTGTTCACCGGCGCCACGGCCGGAGACTACACGCCCTTTATGGAGGTCTCCAAGGTCCGCGCCATGTTCGACAACGGCACCCAGGTCGGCGTGGCGCTCGGCGGATGGGGAGACACGGACGGCTTCGGCGCCGGGGCCAAGTCGGAGGCGTCCCGCAAGGAGTACGCCCAGAAGATCGCGGCTATGACCAAGACGCTCGGCTTTGACTTTGTTGGTGAGTTGCTTCCCCCTTCTCTGACGTGGGACCTTGGCTAGTGTGTACGGCTCGATGGAACCACCCGACTTACACACACGCCCGTGCAGATATCGACTGGGAGTACCCGGGAGGCAACGGCGCCGACTACAAGCAGAAGCCCAACTCGATGAAGGTGGACGAGATCACGACGTTCCCGCTGCTGCTCCAGGAGATCAAGGCCGCCATCCAGCCCAAGGGGCTCTCCATCGCCGTGCCGGGCCTCGCGCGTGACATGATCGCCTACTCGCCCGAGCACGCCCCCGCCGTCTTCGCCGCCGTCGACATGGTCAACGTCATGGCCTACGACCTCATGAACCGCCGCGACAACGCCACGCTGCACCACACGGACGTGCGCGGCTCCCTGCGCGCCGTCGACACGTACCTGGCCCTCGGCTGCCCCGCCGCCAAGATCAACTTGGGCCTCGCCTTCTACGCCAAGTACTTCCAGACCATGCCGGGTGTCGACTGCTCGGGCGGCCCCGTCGGCTGCCCCATCATGCTCGCCGAGAACGCCACCGACGGCTCCGACATGGGCACCAGCGGCGCCATGACCTTCGAGCTCGCCAACGTGAGCCCGCCCGCGGCCCCCACCAACCTGACCGTCTCGGCCGACGGCTCCTGCGGCACCGGCACCTTCTCCACCTGCGCCGGCCTCGCCGACCTCGGCTGCTGCAGCCAGTACGGCTTCTGCGGCAACTCGGCCGCGCACTGCGGCGCCGGCTGCCAGTCGGACTTCGGCACATGCACGGGGCCCCAGATCGGCGCCTCGTTCGTCTCGGCCCTCGCCGAGTCCAAGACGGACGACGTCCTGGGCGGCCAGTGGTGGTGGGACGCGTCCAACGAGCTGTTCTGGACCCTGGACACGGTGCCGCTCATGCAGCGCAAGTTCAAGGAGATCGTGGCGGCGCGCGGCCTCGGTGGCATCTTCGCCTGGTCGCTCGGCGAGGACAGCTACGACTGGAGCCATCTCACGGCCATGCGGGAGGGCGTCAAGGCTCTGTCCAAGCGTTCCAAGTAAGACGTCGTCGGTTGGCTGTAGGAATAGCATTAGTGCTGCTGCAAATCTTTAGACTGTTTCCAATTCCCCAACCCATGAGAGAGAATTGCCATGCTATGTCGTGTGTGTGGGTGGTGACTTGGAATTTGTATCTAGTCGGTCCAGGGCTACAAATAGCTCTTGTAATGAATACCTCGTCGTCTGACCCAAGGGCTTTGCTTGTTTTTGCTCCAGGGAGGAGAAACAATCTCATGCGCATTGTTTTAACACTTTCATTAGATATTAACTATATGCATATCGTCCATGTAGATTCATGTGGCGGGAAGGGCTGCGGTGAAGCTCGTTTCTCCCTCCTTCCTCAACACAGAAGATCAATTCATCACTGGTCGTTTTGAGAGTCCAGTGCTTCATCCTTTCGCCTGCGCGCCAAGTCTCTTTCTCCCTCCCTTCATGCCATGGGTTGTTGCCGCAGCAGTGGATGCCTTGCTTTTCTGCTCTCTAGACTCCAGTCCGCGACGTTTCTATTGGTAGCGACTGGACTCTGTCTTCATGACTCCTTGTTCTTTTCACCCCCCTCCATCTCCTCATGGGCGGAGTCTTTCCTTCGGTGGTCGTGGCCATGGCGCAAACCCAGTCCAAGTGTCGTACGCAAGACATCTGGACATACATCGCACACGCTATAATCTCGAGGGAGCAAAACGAGGGACTGGAGTGTAATAAAAAGCTAGTGTCACCACGACGAGAAGGCTTCGTCAAGTATAGGTACATCTTCAACAGGGGGGAAGGGGTAGTGCCAACAAATCCCCAGGAAGCGATTTGATGGGCAGCAGCAACAGCAGCTCCTCTATCGGGCAGCTTTCTTCTTGTTGTTCGGCGAGGCACCAGCAGTACCATTGGCCCGCGCCTTGAGCACTCCATTGGCCGTGCCGTTGCTCCCGTTGAGCAAGGGGGTGGCCTCGTCCTTTTCCTTCAGGCTGGCCGGGGCTGTTTCCTCCTCTTCCTCGGCATCAGAGTCGTCGCCATCAGAGCGGTCGTCCTTGGCAACGCCGGCAAAGGCAAAGCGGTAGGCGATGCGGAGGATGAAGAAGAGCCAGAAGAGGTTGAGAGCCTGCAGCGCGGACAAAAGAGCACCCGTGATGACGTTGGAAAGCAGGCATTTGTACTGCCCCGTCTCCCAGTTGATCTCGTAGGGGCCCACGGTACGGAATTCCGTGAAGAGTGAGAAGATAATCTTCAGGTTCAGGTAGTGGCGGAGGTAGATCCACACGCCCATGAAAAGGGCGAAGTAGGGTCCCATGAACACGCTATCAACATAGTTCATGGTCTTGGAGGTCTGAAGTATGGCGTGTGTAAGCTCGCGTTCTCTCGGGACATGATTCTTCTGGACAGAAAGAGACAGGGGGATTAATAGGGCTGGCAGGGTCTGAACTTACGGCGAGGAAAAAGTCACTGATGTCATGAGTAATGTACACCGCGAGGCCCATGTAAGTGAAGTGGAAACGGTAGCTCAGCGCGATCAGAGCCAGACTGACGATGTGATGGCCAACCAACTCCTTGAAGTCCTTGCGGCGCTTCTCGAGGCCCAGGAGCAGCACGATGGCCTGCTGGGCCCAGTAGGCGGCCTGGAACAGATAGTAGAACTTGAAGATGGCCTCGTGGGTCTTGTGGGGGAAGTTCTCGTACATGCCACGCGTGTTGAAGTACCAGACGGGCGTGCGGCTCATGACGTACATGCCGACGGGGCCCAGCACGCCAAAGTAGATGGCCGTGTACATCTGCTCCATGAAGCGATACTGTTTGCCCCGAGACCGCAGCCCGCAGAACCGCGCGAGCGGGCGCAGCAGCTCCTGCATGATGAACTCGCGGGTGAAGGACAGAACAATGGCGTAGAAGCCCACAAAGGCAATGTCCCACAGCCCCTTCCCGTATTGGTGGGGCGTGTCCGGGTCGGCGCCGGCCTCGAGCGGCAGCTTGTAGGAGAGAAAGATGAAGTTGCGGACGGGGTTCGACTCGGACGGGTTGACGGCGTAGGCGGCGAGGAAAGCGGCGAGGAGGACGAGAGGCACGACCCAGGTGTGCTTAAGGGCATAGTGCTTGCAGCGTCGAACCAGGGAGCGGGCCTTCCTGCGCTTGGAGAACTTCTTGGTGTTGCCGGCTGCCGAGGGGTCCTTGTCGCCGCCCGAGTTGAAGGCGGCCGACGAGGAGGAAGACGAGGGCGGCGAGGGGTTGCTCGCGAGGCCGGTGCCTAGACTGGGGGCGCCAGTGTCGCCGGCGCGAATGTCTTGGCCCAAGGCACTCGATTTTCTGCGTCGACGGGCATTGTTCTCGTGAGAGGCCGTGTAGGGCTGGTCGGCCGACGAGTTGAAGGCCGGAAAGGGCTCGGCTCCGGCCATTTTGTGTGGATTCCGAAGGTGAAGAGCAACGCAGACTCGATCTGGCGCTCAAGGTTTCGTCCGAGAAAAGGTTGACTCGGAAGGGTTCAAGGTGGCAGGGCACACAACTTCCGTTCAGACGGGTGCTGAGACACGATGCAAGGGAAAAAAAAAAAAAAAAAAAGTAGTATGTGCTTCTTCTCCCGGTTGGTACACGTTGTCGGTATAATCGGGGTTGGAAGCGTCAATCGGACCCAATCTGATCTGACAGCGACCTAGAGTCAAAGGGAAAGCTCTCCTGTTTGGGGGGTTTTATGATAAGGAGCGGAAAGGAAGGGATGGGTTGCTGAATTGTTTGTTTGGTGTTGTCAGAAAGAAGTAATAATGGATATTCCAGCTCTTGCCACGCTTAGCACGCGACAAGTTGGGAAGGAATGAATAAATTAAGTAGTCTTGGCAGGTTTTTAGACCGTCCTTCATAATAATCCCGTTTTCTTCTTCTTCTTCTTCTTCTTCTTCTTTCTTCCCTCCCTTCTCAATTCTCCATCCAACCCACCCCTTACTACTACCCCATGTGTTTTCTCTCTCTTTCTCTCCTTCTTTCTGCATGCAAACTGCCTGGTGCAGATAACTCCAAGCATATGCATCATCTAATGATCAAAGAATTCCACCTCTTCCTCCTGATATGGGGGGGTGCAGCAGAGCATAAATGATAATAAAAGAGGGAAAAACCCACCATTTACTAGTTAGTGTCCGCCAATCCCGCTACTTTATCCACTCACTCTACCTCTCTACTCGTACCAGTATATGAGCACATAAGGGGGTTCCCGTGCGACGAGCCAACTAGGTTACTGACTGAGAAGTACTTAAAGTACGCATAGGGTGAAGCCGAACCGTGACATCCGTGCATTCAACCAAGGTCACCCACCCTTTGGATATTCTCTCTACTACTGTGTTGTCTTCGAAAAGTTTATCCTTTTAGATTCATCCTTTGCCTACTAGGTATCCCATGCCATGACAGTGCCAGGCCAGATTCCACGTGGCCCAGAGACATATACGTCTCCCGGTCCGTCGCCATAGCCGCCGACGTAAAGATTATATACACAACCGAGCCAAGCCGTCTTCGCCCAAGATATGAGCCTCTAAATAAGCCCCTATACACACTGTGGTATGCCTGACTAATTACAAACTCCTTCCATTCCCCTTTTGGTAGACCGTTCGATGTCGTGTGATCCGTAATCCGTCAGGTATTTATATATTTATATATAAATATGCAATCCGTGAAACCCCCTGAAAATGCACCGCTGCAATGCTCTGAAGTGACCCTACCAACCCAAGCGCCTCGCTGAATATGAACTCAAACATCGATAAGACTTAATCACGCCGTGGTGTAGACAGGATATCGTCGACTGGGCGCCTGGGCATCACTGACGTCGGCGACAGTCCTTCACTTGACCTTGACGCCGTCTCGCGTCGTGCGGGCCTCAACTGCACCGTGTCGTGTCGGGGTGCCGGGCTTGGCGGTGGTCGAGGTGATTCCGAAGCCATACTGTGGCTTGTAGTTGTCGGTGTTGCTTGTGGTTCATCTTCCTCGAGCAGCTGCGCGAGTGCAGCCCCCGCCGCGGTGGGGCAGGAATGACTGTCACTGGCAAGCTCTCGGTGTCAGGAGTTGGTCGCATTTTCTCCCGGATCCTCTCCGCCTGGGTTGCCGCAAAATCTTCCATGCGCCCTCTTATATCCCACCGATTTACTTCATCGTAGTTGCGCTGTGGGGGCGCCGGCCGCTGTGTATGCGGAACCACCTCGGCAGGAGGTCGGTTTGCATTGGTCCGAGATTTCATTAGTTGCGCAAATGAGGCCCAGCCAACTCGACCATCTTTCTGTCGTGTCTCCGGTACCGCATGATGCCGGTCGGGCGCAGCATCGCTCGACCGTGGCGCGACTTCTACGGCTTCGCCTCCTTCCAAGCCAGGATCGACATTCGAAGACGTACTGCTGCTTGTCCTCGACATGGGTCGCCCTAGGCCCTCGGTAGGCGTTCGGGACGTCGTATCAGACACAGGCTGGTACCTCACGGCATAGACCGTACTGTCGGCACTGGCAGTGTCCGTTCTGCTGACTGGCGTAATTGCAGGGGGTGGCCGGGAGGGCCATAAAGGTGGCTGAAGGAAACGGGCCGCTGATCTAGCAGCGGTCGCAGCCGAGTTCCCCGTCTTTGGGCCTTGAGTGGCCGTGGTAGTCCCGCCCCTGGACCTGTATCGACTTGCAATAGAAGACATCGCTGGCCACGCATTGCTTCGTTCGCTAGGTGGCGGCGAGCTTGATCCGACATTACCTGTCCCACTCTCTCCGCCGTCGTCATCGTCTCCCTTCTTTGTCTTTCTCCGTCTAGGCCACGAGTATTCAGACGAAGGCATATCAATCATTTCGTCGCCGTCGAAAACCTCCCGGCCCAATATTCCATCCTTCTTTTCTTCCCGCTCAAGTGCTTCGATACGCTCCACCCACTCCCATACGATAACACTTGCCGCCGCCGCCCCAACCCATCTGACGTAATCACCCCATGCGGTGAATTCGGATTTGGAGATATCCAAAATGAAGAAAACGACTGGCACAATAACCGCGAGAATGGATAGCGTTGCCATCAGGGATATATTCTTCATCAACGGATGGTAGAACGCGTATCTCTTTTTCATGAGGGAGTAGTAAATTACCCATGCAGCGTATAACAGTCCCAGGGAGAGCTGGAAGAGGTAGTTCAAAGCGGGAACAGCGTCTGTGAAACTGCGTGGTCTCGTATTTCCAGGGCCAGTATACTGGAAACTGTTCAGCGCCCCAAATACCACGTCCAATGTGATGAGGGCGAAGGCGGTCCATTTTATGATGACCTTCTCCCGCTGGCGGGGAAAGAGACGGATCAAGGTTTGAGCCTGAGCCAGCCAGAGAAAGGTATCGGATATGATGCGAATAATCTTCAGCTGCGTCCCATCAGCAACGGCACGCTGCAGCTCCTCGGCATTTGGATTTCCATATTTGTACTGCTCCTCGGCCACACGGAACGTGTCCACCGTTGCGATCGTAAGCGATACGGCGACGCTGAGAGCGGCGACCTTTTGCAACCAGGGACGGCCGCCGATGCTAATCCCGTTATTCGGACTCGTGAAACCGCGCTTGCCCAAGACGAGAACTCCGCCATCTAGAAAAGACCGTGGCGCAACGAGAAGCATGATAACAAGCGTATAGGCAATGACAGTTGTCGCTGCCAACGCATAACATTGTGGAAAGGTAGACGCGTAAAAAGGATCCCGGAGATCTGAGACTTGGGGATCACTTGCGGTCTGGTCGGTAGTGATGCCTCCATTCGCGATGATGGCCGGATGCGCGATGGCCGCCTGGCACGCCGGTTGGAAGACAGTGTCTGAGGACAAAGTTAGGCTCTGGCCGTCTCCTAGCAGTAAAATGCCATTTGCCGGTAGGGAGAAGCTGGAGCACCCCGTGATCTTCGGGATAAAAGCAGAGCTTGTTGACGAGGGATTGAACTGCCGCGCCTCCATCTTGAGGCAAGAGACCTGAGCGGCCAGCCGCTACGCGACGATGATCAAGCGGCAAAGACGCTATCTTGAGGCAGCCGCCATAGAATGGTAGGTCCCTATGCGCGGGAAAACTGGATTGATCGCAGTGTATCGTTGGGTCCCATTTAATTACAAAGTTCGCCCGGGGTTTGTTGTTGCGATGTTGTCGTCAGCGGCGAACGTGTCGAACGAAGGTCCTCGGTCGGTGTCCAGTGTTAGTGTCGAGTCCTCGGGTCGTTCCTCTCCTACTCTTTCTCCTTCTCTTTAGCACCACGACGATTATCCGCAATCGGTAAGGAGTTAGTGCAATGGCCAAATGATTATGAAATGCCGTCTTGGATTGAATGCGACCAATTATTCGCGACTTTTGATTGTATTCCAGGTCTGAAAGCAGATCCAGGTAACTTGTGAAGAGTAGTCAGAATCAGCGGGGGGATGGCGTCTGGGCGCCCAGAGATCTTTGGGGGGGGACAAGAAGGGTTTTGGTGAAGAGAAGTGGCCGAATGAGCTTGAATTTTACAAGCACAACTGTACAGTATCTGCGGCACAGTCTGTCTGGGAGCATGGCTAGGGCGTCCAAGTTTTTGGTAGGCCTGTTCCCTACCGACCGTCGTACGTTGTACTCCCCCTCCCCCAGTGATTAAAGCAGCTAGATCAGTCCGCAGCAATGCAAGCATACCCCATGCAATTCGTCTATTCTCCAATCCTAACCCCAGCCTGTCTGTGGTGAGAGGAATAGAAGAACCACTTGAGCATTTGGTGTCGGGGTGGGGACAGACGGGTCCTGCTGCTGCTTCAATATGCTCGTAGTAACCAGGTTGGGATACTATGAATTGATCGTTCTTTGGTGGCACATATGTGACATTCTACTCCATGTCGTAGGGTTGAGCGACTCTGGGAATTTGGCGCGGAATCCCGTCTGTTTCCTTCGTTCGCGACGTCTCGAAAGTGTTTGGAGACTTTACCAAATATGGCAGGGACGTTGTGCAACGTAGGCTCAACCGTGTGGGTCCCTTCTTCACTAGAACAACTACGAGTTAGAACGAAAACTGACCATAATCACAATCACAATCACTCCATCCATGTCAGCGTGCATACCTACGTCGCCATCCGGTGCCGGATTCCGGTTACAGCTCATCGCTGAGTATTTACTTACTTACACGATGTATGAGAAGTAGGTACCAGGTATGTTGCTTCTGTCATCTTCTTTCGGTGATGAACGCTGTTTCTTGCAGTGGCACTGTTGGTTGTGCCACCAATAGTCATTTGGGCGGCATAAGCTACGGGTAGCGTCGCTGTCAGACTACGGAGGGCCCATCCGTGTATGGGGGGGGGGGGAGACACGAGTACGGACATTTGTTCTGAGTTAGGTTTATATGCACATCAGCTTGAGCGCCAGTTAAAACTCCTAGGCTTGCTTGACAGAGTACATTTCACAAGACAACTTTACAAGTACAGCGATTCAGAGGTTCAAATGTCATCAGAGCCAACGGCCGACCACACGCTCTCTACCACTATTCATTCAATGTGCGGAAATTACTGCAACGAAGTACACAGACGCAAGAGAACTCCCTGTGGTTCCCTTGCAAATTCCGGCCACGTCCGTCCCCCGACCCCCGGCGCTACTTATTTGGTTAGACGTGCCTAACCCCATCACCGACTTCTCCTCTCTATAAATAAGTACACATATGGAGTGGTCCTTGACATTTACGGCGAGGTACTCCCGATTGAACTGGGCCCATGCTTCTTGATATGAATCTGTAGATGAACATACCTACATACTTGGTACTTGTATAAGTAGAAGACGATGGGCTGTTAGGAGCAGGGGGGGGTGGGGAGACGCTTTTTAAGTAGAAAGGCCATGTCGAAGGTCGTTGCTTTGAATGTAGGTACGCCATACTCGGGTTACGTCGTACAGGTACAGGGAGGTTGTCAGTTCCAGTCTTAGTGCTGGTCGTGCGTCTCGTACTGTGCAAAGCTTGAAGCTTACTCTACTAGTAGCAATACAATATACCTAAAGTACCTAAACTAGATTATGCACGTGTTACCGTGGCTGTTACCATCCCCCGCAGAGTACAACTTCGAGTACATGGTCGTAATTTACAAGAATACTAATTTATTTCGTCCTCTCCTCCTATTCTTTAATGTGCAGTCAGTTAAATTAGTATGTGCATGAAGCGCGGCCACTAATCTACCTCCAGGCCTCCAGATTTATGCGATACACCTAGTTGTACATCCTAAGGTACATGTATATATAAGTACGGAATATATGGAAGCCTCATGGCAATCAGGAAAACAGGAAAACAGGAATATAGGAAAACTCGCACCGCATTGCCAAGCAACTGCCACCTATCCGGTACCCCTTTGACAAGATCAAGGCAAAGGACAAAGCCCATCTCCGTTGAACCGTTCTGTCGGCTATGGGCGTGTGCGTTGCCAAGAGTGCTTTGTGCGCGGTGCCGTCTGATGACACTCGGCATTGGCAAAGCTTGTTGATAGCTTGGCAGTCAAACACAGTTGAAGATCCCCTTGTCCACATTCATGTCGCGTATCGTCTCAGCTTTCTTTTCGGCCTACTTCGTACTCTCTGCCCGGTTGTTCCGGTCGAATGATTACAATTATTTCAAAGGTACCTACCTCTTAGTCTGTCAGGCTGGCTTTTGATTAGTCGAAATATCTCCTTCGTGTTTATCCTCGATGGGCAGGTTCGTCCAGCCGTGGCAATCTCGTCATGGAAGGAATCACAGTGGCCTTCATTTGGGTGTCGATTAGAGTCAGTTGGGGAACTTGGCGTTTCGCTGAAGCTTTCCAATCTGCATAGCGTGACGCTGCTCCGGATCCTCAGGCCGGGCACACAAGGAAGGTTCTGCCCGCAAATGTAGTCGCTGGTAAGGCTCCACGGACTCCGGCCATCCTGATCAAGCCTTAAGATCTTCTTCTATCCATACTTGAATATCCTCGGCCAGGCATCAGATTCTTTGCCTGTGAGACACGACATGGATCTTAGTAACGAATGCCTACTTGTACTACTACACCCTGCTACAGCCCACTCGGATATTCCTGGACACCTTGCAAAATAGAATCTGTTCGGCGGAACCCAGAGACCGACCTAGTTGGTGATGCTCCTAGCGCACGCTTTCCTTGCAGTGCAGGAGGAGTGTTGTCGACCAAACCCGACCGACACATTCTCTTCAGTCACGTAATTCTTTAGCGCAATGCGTGTCGAGTATGATCTCCCATTACGGACATGATTGCGCTCTCAACGCCATAGCTGCTTGCCAACGACGGAAGACTATTAGCTGGAAGAAGAAGAAGAGGCTAGAGGCAGGCGTCCGTTTCTGCTGAAATTGATACCTAGGCTTTATCTAATATATAGGCTAACTTACATCCCAAAGGAAAGGGAAGAAATAGGAGGAAAAAAGACTTTGATCAGTCCTAGGCCGCCCACATTGCCCCATTTTCTATCACTTATCAGATCTCTTTCGCTCACAATTTCAGTGTGGCTACGCTGACTCGGGCGATGCCACAGTTCGAAGCATGAAACAGAAGCCCATCGATTAAAAAGGGGATGATGCTTGTAAATCAGTGAAGACGACTGGGCCCCCAGTTTGGACAGGGGGGGTTCTTTCAAGAGGTGCCATCCTGGACAAGACTGGAGCAGCTGGCCGAGTGCTGCCATCAAACAAAGCGTCTACACGTACGGGAAGTTCCAGTCTACACAGCCCCTATCACAGTTATGTCGTCCGGTGATGGCTTCAACGAGGGTATGGCTTCAGGAATCCTACTGATCAATATACATACTAGGATCCAGGCAGTAGGCTAGCACGAGGAACTGAAGGACCTGTGTTACAGTCATTTTCGGCAGTGAGAGTGGCCGTTCCGGTATCATGTTACCTATCACGATGTTCACTCGGATGTCCTGACGTTTAACAATCGGATACCTACCTAAGTAGGACCATGCCTCAGCAGACTGGTCGAATTATGCACAAAAAAATGGCCTTCTGTTCCTCACTAGTAGATGTAAAACACTGGCCATTGCCCCGCGATGACCGGACGTTCGTAGACACTACAGACGCAGGGAGTGCAACGATCATGCGCAGCCGCCCAGCACCATTGGGGGGGGGGACTATACATCATTTGACGTTATCGAGATCCTTGTTGCCCAGAGGAGCATCCGGCTTTTCTGCCACGGTTGTGACCCTCTAAGCCTTCTTCAACCTCAGAGGCGGTCGAGCCGACCGTAGTGATGAGTGATCGTTTCTCAAACTCTATAGATCTTTTGTGTTAGTTCGTGTTTGTGCTAAGTCCAGGAGCAGTGCAAGACGTACGAGTGGGCACTGCGATAGCGGTGATGGCTGTGACGACTGTGCCGGTGATGGTGTTGGACTTCGTTCTTAAACACAGCTGACGCTTGAAAGGAGGTTTTATGTGAAAGATATGGGTTTTGGGGCGCTATAAATGTTGTAGATAGCCACTTGTTACGTGACTTGAACCCAACACCATGGAGAGAATTCACGAAGGTTCTAACAGATATCCTTCAAATAGGGGAACCTCCCCTATTACCACTGTTCCGTTGGTCCATCTGCCATCACTGCACGCTGTTGATCACCATATCCGAGGTAGGGGTGAAAAGGGGCGTTCGAATCTGTTGTCCCACGCGCACCAAGGGTTCGTTCGCTCGCGACGGCCACTTTTCTTCGAATGCAAAGACATAGGTCATGCTAATGATGTCCATTCATCCTGTACAAATCACACGGCCTACACTATCCGGCCAAGCGTGGTAGCGTCGTGATCGCCGTGGACCATGAAAGGTAGTTGGTTGCTGTTGTTATCAGTCAGGCCGCGTCCGACTTGTCGGGTTATGCTCTCGCCACCCGCCTTCAATAGAGGGCCGTTTAGTGTACCTGTATCAATGTACGTATGTATGCACAGCTCAGGGGAATATATGTAAAGCTTGTGTTTCGTCTGCCATGATGCGTATAGCAAGGTTCACTTTCCCTGAAGGGGAAGGAGAGAGAACCTGGCTTGTGTTGGTGGAAGAGCCACAATACCGAGCGACACCCATAAGCTTGCTTCTGGCTCTGGAGACTGATAGTTCTGTAGTCCGTTGAGTATGT
Source organism: Apiospora pterosperma (assembly GCA_019976485.1). Taxonomy (NCBI): domain Eukaryota; kingdom Fungi; phylum Ascomycota; class Sordariomycetes; order Amphisphaeriales; family Apiosporaceae; genus Apiospora; species Apiospora pterosperma. The sequence goes on from JAFBMP010000009.1 coordinate 1,938,826, forward strand.
AGAGACTATGGTTTCCAACCTTGCGAGCGATATGAATCACACAGCAACCTCGGCAGAGCTGAATCAGCAGACGCAAGTACCCAGGGCTACAATCTCAACTCACCACCCGTATCAAAACCATTTGAGTTGACAAGGGGCAGGCACTCCAGCGAGACAGCTCTAGATAGTGGCGATCGTCCCCAGATAAACTTCCTCGGATCTGTGCTTGGTCTGTTTGGTGGTATCGACTCGGCAGGCAAGCGATCAAGGATTTGATAGCGAGGGTGGAGGGAAGCAGGAGGGGACACTGGGATCGACACATCACCCTCGCCCCGCAAGTCGTCATGTCTTGCTACCATGTCATCATCGCCGGTGATTTGCTGCTGCGCTAAAGTAGTAGCATTTACCACCTCCCCTGAACCAGGTGAGTAAGAAGTAGCCCCTGGTCGTAGAGGAGGAAGCGGTACATCGCGATCTTTCTGGATAGGTACGATGATGGTGGGTCGGCTGCATTCTGCGAAGAGAGCTCTTTCCTCCTCGTCTCCTCCTCGGTACGCAGAGGTGTCGTTGCGACCAAAGTCCTGAACGGATGTTGTTGTCCATGAGTGTGGCAATGCCGTGGGTGGCTGGGATCCGACAGAGACAAGGCTATCCCGATGGTCTGTAACGAGATGGGCTAGCTGCTCTTGAGAATGCGAGGCCTTCTCGCTTCCTTCAGAAGGTGGGCTGAAACCCTCAGTTGCCATCACCGCCTCCTCACTCAGGGGGCAATATATACTGGTCACTGGTTGACGAGTCAAGTTGGATGACCCCGGGGAGAGTGTTGATTTGCTGCACTCTCGACAGACGTTACCGATTTTCTACGCATGAGATCTTGCTGTTCGCTTGTCTGTGAGCACCGTTTCGGCAGATCAGGCCCATCTTGAATACAGAGACCGCTGGGACCAGGTAGGACAGGACTTACACCTGACTGAAGGCTCCGTTGCTGGTATGATGAACATGGAAGGTGCTGGTTGTTTGTTTCGGAATGTTTGCGATGACGAGCTGTGTACGCTGAAAGGCGTTAAAAAACGAATACGACGTATTGAAACCACCAAACGCGGGACAAATAAACAACTATGAACCTTTGAATCAATGGGATTCATAGTATTTATGTTGGGCGCTGATGAACCACTTCTGACAAACGTCAAATCCTGAACCACTCAATAGGGAATATCAGCCACAGCAGAAGTAAAGCTTATGTCGAATTTCTAACTGAATGCAATACAATTACTACGAATATTAGTTTCGCCACTTCTAGGAAACATAAGGTTGCATAAGTTAAGTAGTCAGCCACTGGACCGACCACCGGTTACTAATATACTCGGTTCGGTTGGTCGATAGCTGTAGGATATGCTGTATGACGGCTCACTCCTCGGCTTCCTCAGCCTCCTGTGTTAGGTCGGTGTTGATGACAAGGTCATCCTTCCCCTTTAAGTGCATGACAATTGTCAGCCCCTGTATACCCAGGTCCTCATCCTGCTGCTGTGGACTCTGGTCCCGGCCAGAATCGGCGTCAGCTTCATGGAGCGACACACGCGTCGACATCTCCGCCTTCAACTGCCGGATCTCCGAAGTTAACGTCATATAGTGGTCTTTCCATCTGCACTCATGATTGGGAGGTGCGATAGGAGTTGGTCGATGTATCTCAAGGTCGGATGCCTTGCCGGAAAAGGAGAAAGTATCTTCGGACTCTTTTCCGTAGTCCGAGGTGGCTTCCTCAAACCGAGAAGTTCCTGTGTCCCCAAAGGATACCTGGCGCGGTTGTAAAGATATCGAGGTGAGCCCGCTTGCACTTGCCTGAGTGTTCGTGGTACGACGATGGGGACTATAGCGGGCTACCGCATAGAGTTGATCAAGCTCTTCTTGAGCTCGTAGTGTAGCTCTGCGATAACTATAACTGTCCTGGGCCAATCCTGTGGGTTGGTCGGCTTTGCCCAGCGCTTGACTCGAGAAGGAGATTATCGATGGACTGTGGGACCCTTCGTCTGGATATTGTTCATGAAGTCCTCGCCTCTGAGGTGGCGTTGGTGACGGTGCTTCGCAGAAAATACAGCCGTCCGTATAGTCACTCTCATCTTCATGAGGAGACGGAGATATCTGCTTCGGGGGCAGACCTCCCTCCTGGAAGTTGGTAGATCCTGTCTGCGTTGCAAATGCCTTCCCTGTCATGCCTCGTTGCTGCAACCCCGATGGGAGGCCAAGCCATGTCTCTGACAAGTTCTGCGCGCACACTGTCCCTTTCTGGTCTTCCGCAGGAGGATGTAGATCGACGTTGGGGCTCGGTAGTTGACTCAATGTGTTCTTAGTCGGGTCGTGACTATGCCCGGAGCTACTTGGGCGACCGATTCTTCTAGATTGCTCCATGTCGTTACGAGATAAGCCATACTGACGCCTCGCCTCTACATGCCGCAGCTTATCCTGGACATTGGCAGGTTTCTTTGTTGGTGTTTTTAGCCACGGTGGAGGGCTTGCGACACGGCCTTTCGGTGCGACACCCCTTTTCTGGCCATTGAAAGTTATACGCTCATCGGATACAGAGCCTTTTCCATCGCTGTCCGACCTTATATTCAGCACTATGCTTGGCGTATTCCCATGGCCGGATATATCAATCTTGGAGGTATATTGTAATTCTTTGTGTATTGACCGGTCCGTATGCTTCGTCTTGACTTGTAAGTTACCCGAGGAAATCGGATTTTCTTGCCCTTTTGCTTCTCGAGCATGTGGAAGTTGCGTCTCCCTGCTTCCCGGAAACCTTCCTTTATTCGTCGCGGTAACTTGGCCCGCAAATGTAGCCGAATCACTTCGTCTGATGGTTCGAAGTGGACTTCTTGATGACGTTCCATGAGGGGTATTTCTATCGTAGACTGGCGATGAGCGTTCTTCGCCTATAGCATCTCGCATAACCTTGGTTGGTAGGGCATGCCTAAGACTTTGTCGCGTCTCGCGCGCTTGAAACCCAGCCTCGGGCAATTTAGAGGAGTCAGTCTCTGGGAAACCGTCGTCGAGAGGTGGCTCCACAGGCGTCGATGAGTAGCGATGCTCTTCGTGCGACGGATGCCCATGTGGCAGAGGTTCCTCCATGTACTTGAACGAGTCCACTTTCGTGGTTGCTTGGACCTGTGTTAGAGGCTCGAGTTGTTTGGCTGCATAATGAGCTGTAGCTTCTAGGCTGTTTTCAACTGCCCCCGAACCTTTCACGGCTTGTCCTTCTGCCCAAGCCCCAGCAGATTCTCCAGTAGAACCTGCATAGGAGCCATGGAGATTATGACCGGCCGCCATGGCAAGGTGCTCAGCGATATGGTGTGGGCCATGAAATCCCGCAGAGTGATGACGGTGAATGGTATCATGCCGTGAATGCAGAGCTTCCATGGTCGATGATGAGTGCTCCGCTAGTTTGGATTTTGGGGTTGAACCCCTTATTTTTCGAGATTGTTCGTCGACACCCGGTGGGCTTACGTACAAGTCTTCTTCCTGACTACTTCGGTATAACGTACAAGAGATACTGTGCCTGAATGGGCGATGCCCTTCATGCGTCGCCCGGCATGCTGGATTGTCGCACTCGCCGTAGTTGTCCTTGCTGTTTCCAGTGCAAGCAATGTGACTGGCACCATCTTCCAGCTCCTTAGGGGTTTGTTTGCTTCTAGCGTCTTTTTGTGTCACCAGTGGCCCTGCAGCGTTCGCTTTTGCCTTCCGATCCGCGATCAGAAATGGGTTCTGTCTTACCGACTAGGTAGGACGCGATCGAAGAGTTTCGGCTCTTGGATGGGTTCGGAGAGGGTTTCTTTCCGCTGCTGCGGAGACCATACTTTGCTCGTCTTGTTGCGACACCGACGGCCGACTGGCAGACTCGTTTGCGTTGACTCCATGGCGAGCTTTCGAAGAGAATCGTACAGGAGGCTGGGCCTGCTTTTCTGACCGAGCTTCGTCGTATCGAATAGGCTGCCGCGGCGCAGCAGATTGCTCATGTGGCTGAGATTTAGTATCAGTATTCAGTACTTGAGAAGACTGTTGGCGATGGTCCTGAGACTGAGAAATGGCTATTGGTGGCTGACTATAATTTGCCCCAACCTCCTTGATGGTTCTACTTGGATGATGCGAGAAACGCATATGAGCCTCCTCGCTATCTTCGGACACTTCACACAGACAGCGTTCGCAAAGACGATGGCCGCACGCAGAGCATGCCCTTGCTGACTAGGTGCGGGCAGAGCAAACGTGACAAATCCTGCAGAATCTCCTGGGGCTGGCGTTTCTATCTCCCGAAAGAATCAAATCTTCTTCATCCGACAGCCAACCAGAAGGCCGGGCGATCCCATATTGCTCAAAGAATTCTCTGGCAGACCTTCGACGGTTCAACGTACTACCCATGGCTGATTCGTCAAGTGCAGGCCTGCCCGAAGCCGGCTGGTCTCGTATCTGGTCAATGGAGAAGCTGTCTCGGAGACCAGTGACACGAGGTCGGCAGGCGCTGCATTCCGAAAGGTGAAGCTTGCAGTTGTGTCCTCTGCGGCTATCTCGTGTAATGGCATGTACATCGCCATGCTTGTTTCGAGGGCTTTTCAGTTCAACAAAAGAATGATCATGTTGTATCAACCATGACGGAGACACATCCATGTGCTTAGTAGACGATTTGACATGTCGGAGACCGGAACGCCGTCCCTAACCAATTGATACGTTCTCACGGTCCTTCTCCTGCAACACAGCATCTGATGTTCGATGACTTGGATGTGCAATACCGTGTAGTTGTTGAAGGCGAGACTTAATAGTGCCGCTGGGGATACCTTCATTGGCAAAAAGCTCCAAGTATTCCGGCTGTCTCTGGTCAGTTGTAACTAGGGTCGAGGTTGCCGGTGGCTCAGCTGAGGACATTGTTGTTGAATAATGATCCAGATCGTTCGTCGACTTTATGCTATGTTGGGATATCGCGGCAGACGTCGATTAGCATGCTGCTCATGTTAGCGTCTAAGCACTGTTGAATAGGGCCGTTGATGTACTCTCGGAGGTTAGATCGATGAAGATGTTTTGGTTTCAAAACAGCAATACGGCACAAACCGCATCGATGACAATGAAGCTTGTAGAAGGCACGAGGGGGGAAATTCAGGAAGGAACCATGGCTCATGCCACAGTCAGGCTTAATTCTTGCAGTTACGCCCCATGGTGAATTATAGGAAATCTTGATGTACACGAATGCTCCCTCGAATCGGCTTCACTCTATACACTCTATTTCAGAACAGCCTGAAGACTCTCCAAAACCTGTGATGCATTAGCAAAAGAATTTTGTTGGATTACTGATCGAAAGCTTACCTCAAGCTCGATCTTGGCCTCTGCGATGTCCTGCTCACTTCCACTACCGTTTGCGACCTTCTGCGCCTCGGTGATCTGAGCACGAACCGCATCGGCACTGAAGTCTTCGAGAGGGTAACCCTCAACAGCGTTAACGCTCATGACAGAGTTGGGCTGAACGGTAGCAAAGCCACCAGAGACTAAATTCAATCGCAATGGTTAGTTTTGATAACGGAATCCGGCGTCGGACAATGGGTGTACATACGGAAGAACTGCTTGCTGCTGCCTCCGTCCTCGACGACTTCGATCATACCGGGCTTCAGCTGCTCAATGGAGGGGACATGGTTGGCCAGGACACCCATCTCTCCAGACTCGGCGGGGATGTTGACTTGAACGACGCCCTGCGACTTGTAGATGGACTACGTGCGGCATATATTATTAGCTCGTTTCGCAATTGTGACGGTTGACACAGGAGAGAAAGCAAGGACAGCTATTCGTAGCTATTCGATCGCGATGCAGTCGTATATCGAGAAGAGTATTCGTACCTGATGGGGCAGAGCCAGCGTCAGCTTGATCTATAGGTATCGGTTAGCACTAGTTAGGTGGCTTCCTAGGAAGAGCTATGGAATACTGGCCTTGTCGGGAGCAGCATCGGCGTAGGTTCTGCGCTGAAGAGGAGCGCGCAGAGCTGCAGGGCGAGCTCTCAAAGCTGCTCGGGCAATTCGGAGGGAGTTCATTATGACGGGTGATGTCAATTTGGAGTTTCACTGTACGAAGCGGCCTCTGTGTTCACGATGCCCGTCACGGAAAATCAAGAAGGTCCAGGTTGCTCCGGCTCTTTCTTCGGATAATCTAGTCCTCCGAAAATGATCATTGCCAGGACCTAGGTAAAAGAAGAGCCGAAGCAAATTACATAAGCATATTGGTCACGTGACTGGATAGCTCGGCATGATGGGTACGTCTTCCTACCGAAATCCCGAGTCACGCGTCGGTCAGAATCAGTAATCAGTGCCATACGCTGACCAGAACGCTGACGAAGTACATGCCCGTCTGCCATGCATCATGCCATCTCTCGTCATCTCCTGAGGTCATCAACCAGCCTTTGGCAAGTGGCACTCTTCTTACATCACTCTCGCTGAGAAATCCTACAGGATGCTGAACAGCCATCTTATGTCACTTTTCATGGCCGTATCTGTCTTTCCAATCCGTACTGGCGCAATGAGAGGTCAGCGTACCTAAGTACACAGATACATACCTATCTGTATGTATCTACCCGTGTTGTGCCCTCTTGATTGTACTGGCGGCTGCTGATTGGGTTGGAGAGGGCGTTTGAGCTGTAGGATTTGACATGTTTGCTGCTGTGCTCCGGAGTGGGCGGGATGCTGCTATTCTCGCAACCTTTGCGTTTACTTCTCTCATCAGCTTGTTGACTCGCATTCAACCGCCAAACCAGTGCGATATGTAAGGTGGTAACGTATGAGCCATCTCGAGATCCAACGACTTTCTCATCCGGCGCCTTGGCTGTTGAGGATCATTTGATGGTCTTCGAGCCGTGTGTGGACCAAAGCACTGTTGGGCATCTTGGCGTAACCTTGAATTGGTGTACATGTATTAGGCATGACTTTTCTTCATGCAAATTGGAAAACTATAGTACGTCTATTATTGTCACTCAAAACCTAACGTCGCCCTGCCAAGAAATCGAACAGGTAGTCGTAGGCTTGGTATGAAGACGTTTTTGGAATCGGCCTTGCAGGTTTGACAGTTTCAGCCTCGACATCCCACATACGTCACGGGCCACTGAGGACGACATTTGCCAAGAGCCAACAAGCTTCACGGAGCTCGTCGAGAATAGTGCTTGCAGGAGGTAGGCCTGTTCGCAAACGCACCCTGCCCCAACTGATTCAAGCCGCCCGATGATCGACGATGGTCTATCACGGCATCTACAAGTGTGTATTCCCTTACCACATGTACACACAACTATACTATCGAAAATACGTACTGGCATGTAGATTGATACGATTCACATCGCAAGCACTGCTGGTTTCCCTGACCCTGAAATCCTTCCTGGCGCGAAGAGGGGCCGATGGCTATCCAGGTTTGGGATCCTTGACCAGAAGTTAGAACTACTTGCTACTAGCCATGCTGATGAGTTTTCCTGCTACGCGCTGATGCCGCTCATGTGCCTTCCGGAGCAATCTGGTCTTCGTAATAGCGGCCCAATCGAGAAGACTTACGCGGGGTATCACAGATCAATCCGCTCGCCCAGCTTCTTGGAAGAGTTGGGTTGCGGGGTTGACAGCATCTATTCAGATATGGCAACCCGTGAGTTGTCGTCGACACCGAATAGAATGAACCGCCGTAATCGCCGCCGATATGTTGATCCATTAGTCTGCGGCCCATATTCGCTATCTTGGCGCCAAACGAGGCGGCGAGGGGGATGGGCAACAACTCAGTTGGTTACCTGTCACTCATTGCTCAAGACACATCTATGAGGTCGGCTTGCAGAGAAAGTTGATTGACTTCATCCTCCTTTTGGTCATCAGTCCGCATTGCACGTGTAAGATATATGCTTCGCAAAGTGGTTTCAACTGTCAGTTTTGCCAGCTTTCGAGGACGATCTCGACGATCCCCCGCCAGGCATGCTTTCTTTTGTCGCATTCTTTTACGGTGTCAACCCAATTTTACTGTTACTTGAGATTGCTGTGGGGGTAGATAAGTAGTGAATGAATTTAATGAAGTCACTTGAAACTTGAAACAGATACACGTATAAGCGCTCCAGGCAGCTTAAAAGATGGATGAACCGGACAACACCATTTATTTGGTTGTTGTGTATGATAAGAGAACAGGACAAGACTGAACAGGAATTTGATTACTATGTGTAGCTATACATATTGGTAGAAGCCCTAGAGAGGTACCTAGTAAAGACACAAAAGGATGGTCCATTCGACTCGGTTCGAACGAACCAACGCATAATAGCTCTAAAGAACAGAGAAATAAGATTAGAATGTCCATAAAGAGGACAAAAACATCAGACCTTGAAGGCGCCACCGAGATGAAGGAATTGTCGTGAATCCCCTAGAGTACCTGGCCTAACTCAAGTTACTCGACACACCAGTCAATTTCCACTACCCCAACTATTGCCGGGGGGCCTCTACTCTACAACTGCGCCTTGCTTGTGTGCATGGAAATTCACACGTTGCGTATTACAATTTCAACAGAAGCATACTTACAGTGTATTCTTTTTCCAGTGAAACCGGCAGCACTAGTGTCCCACGCACCAGACATTGGCGGGATCTCGTACCACTTACGATTACAGGGCAGGGCGCCCCTCTGTAAACGTGTAGGCGATTGGAACGTAGCTTTTCGCAAGAACTGGCAAATCAAGCCAATTGGAGAACCCCCGACATAGCTACTTACCTGTCGAGCTAAACAGTTTGCAGATGCATGTCGCCATCGCAGCCAAAAGCAAAGCACATGCGTCAATGTCAATGCAAGTGCTGATGGGAACGGACGACTGCTACTGGCCGGCCAACCCCTGGATGCATAGGGATAGGGTAGCCCTGGAGGTTGGTCGTTTCTCTTTGCTACTGTGTGTTTATTGTGGCCAAGCGCAAATTTGGTTAGATTATCAGGGAGAAGGAAGGAAGGGGAAAAAAAAAAAAAAAAAAAAAAAAGACTGCTCTCGCTATATAGACTTTACCTAGGGTGAACACACAGGCTTCCAGAAAGAAAATCATCGAAATACGTGTGTGTAGTCCCCGGCTTGGATGCAGTCAAGCGGATGGCGGATGAGCGGCCTCGGGGCCAGATCAAAGCAAGCCCTGCATCTGTTTTCAAACAAGCCGAACTGAAGTTTACGAGGTAAGCCAATAGAAACCCCTGAATTAAGGGGGGGACCTTCGACAACTGGCTCGCTGGCTCCTGGCAATGGGAACTCTCAGCTAGTAGTAAAAGCCATCTTCCCCAGTCAGTGATCCGATCCACAAGAAGAGACAGTCTCACAAGATAAACTGTAGCAGTACTCAAAGAGTACTGCAGGAGTAGGTTCCCGGTGTCAGCGGAGCTACTGTAAGGTGGCCGGGTACTTAGTTAGACTTACTGTATACTACTAGCCATGTATATACATACTGTAATAGCAACTGAGGATACCTCGCATCCGGCGTCTGCAACCATTAAGCCAAATGTATTCCCCCAGTCCAGTTCCAGTGTCCCAGATTCCTTACCGCCTGTTCAGTTTTTTTTCTTTCCCTTTCTTGGTCGCATGCACCCCCTCCACCGCCCAACACAAGGGCCATTCACTGATGAGAGAAGAGGGGAGTGATTTTGATTTGATTACTTCAAGCGAAGAATGGGGATGTGAGAAAGCCCTTGGTCGTATTCTCCTCCTCTGCTAGCCTCTCACGTTTAATACCTCAAAGCAAAGGTGACTTGGGTCGGGCACCACGTCTCAAAAGGGTCCATTTCTCCCACACAATCCAGCGATCTTCCACTTGACTCTTATGCACGTCGGCTGTCAGTAGAGAAAGAGAGAGGGAAAAAAAAACCTGATATCTTGTTGCTGATATCATCCTCCCCAATACCCTGACGCATCCGACTCGCCAACCCGAGGTCCTGCGAACCTTGTCTCATCTTGTTCCCATTGACCAAATCCAGGCCTTAACGTCATTCTAGGATCCGAGTAAGGCCAAGACTTTCCAAGAGACCCTGCCACTCCTCCGGCCCCCGAGGTGCATCTGCGACCGCCTGTCCTGTGGTTTCGCGTCCTGCAGATCTCTTCTTAACCACTTTGGCACCAGTCCAGTGGGAAACAAACAGAGCCCACCCCTAGGTCAAGACACCAACAAGACAGTGCCCTACTACCCACCTGTCTGCATCTAACCCCCCCCATCAGAGGTGTGTGCCACTTCCGGCGCGGCATTTCTTGAGGGCAAATTTGGTCACTGCCCATAACCTTCTCTCGCCCTGCGCGGCGAGATCGAATTTCCAACTCAACAACAAAAACCACATCTTACCACCCGGACTTTGTTCAGAACACCATGACCTTGGAATTATAGCCGAGCTGTCCCTAGGGACACCATACCGGTCGCGAAGACGGCACATAGTGCAATCTTCAACAACAACTCTAACTCTAAAGTCTCTTGGCGATTGACACTTGTTTGTACAAGTACTCATATCTCATCCGATACGTTCTATCGCGTCGTTGAACGGCTTTGCGACTATTCTCTGCTCAGGCAGTATTGCTTGCTTCAAATCTGCGAGCTCCTGCCTAGTAGTCGCCCAAACCTCACTACTTATCACACACAGCCGATCCCTTTCCCCTTTCCCCTTACCTGCGATGGCCCGAGATCGAAACCACGACTCTGCCACGTCTACTATGCTGGCGTGGTCATCCCAAGGTGCACATATGCAGCACGAAACTGAAGATGAGGTGGCGGCAGAAGTCGACGAACCCCCTGACGAAAACCCTTCGATGTCCAGTAATAGCCCTTTTCGGCGAACAACTGTTAGGAAATGCACAGAGCCTTCACAGTCACTTCTGACAAAGGCCCTCCACCAGTCTGACGATGATGAGGTCGTACCCGTCAACCCCGGCTTTTCCTCGAGGCGTCGCTCCTTGAACAGCACCGCCAGCCTCGCTTCCACCGCCGACCTCACCAGCGACACTGGGCTCACGAGCCCAGCACGCACGAATACTCCCAGTCCTCCGCCTCCTGTCATTCGCCTGGGCCCGTTAGTTGCTAGTACTATCACCTCGAAGCTGAGGCCCACTGGCCAATCTCCTCAACCTTCCGATATGGATGTCACTCCAAAGAAGACTACAAATCCAGTAGTTGCCAATAGTCGGCCGACGGGTCCTGCTGTGGAGGCTTTGGCGAAGAAGCGATGCATTTCCTTCGCGTGTGGTCCGAAGCCAGAGCCCAAGAAGCCTGCTGCAACTGAGCCGGTGAATCCTCCTCAGCGGAAGACTTGCATCAAATTCGCCTGCGCTGTCGAACCATCAAAGACGACTCCTCCAGAGGTAGAAAAGCCCAAAGTTGTCATTCCTCTTCTTGCCGAACCAAATTGTAGGAACAATGGTGGATCCCCGTCAACCCTACGAAAATACCGGTCTCCTTCGACAGTTCGCTCACGGCGATCATTGACTCCTCGAAGATCATCACAAAGTCCAGTGGCTATCCGATCCAAAAAGTATTTAACTGCCAACCCTGTGGACCTGAACTGTGATTCTACGAGATTCTGCGAATTCGCTAGCAACGAACCTCGCGAAGAGGACTGGATACGCCAGAATCCGTCTACAGCGTCTGCACGGTTGACCATCAATGACACCCTCCAGAAGGAGAATGTCATTCGTCGCTTGGGGAAGGAAGCCGAAGATGAAGCTTTAGAGGAAGAACAAGAACAAGAAGGAAATGTTGAAGACGATGAGGATGAAGACGAGGACGAGGACGAGGACGAAAATGATGAGGACGATGTAGCTCATAATGATGAGGACGAGTTGGAAGAAGAGGAGGTCGATGAGGACAACGATTCATTATCCGGCTATGGGACAGACGACGATTGTTCGGATGGGTACAATACGGATAATGAGGTTGGATTTGCTGACTCTGACAATGACGACGAAGGCGAGGATCTGGAGCTGTGGACACATGGTCAAGCCGCGCTCTTGCAGTTGTCAGGAGAAACACCTGTCAACCGTCGCCCGTCTTTGTCTGGGAGCCGATCCGACTCCTCATCCGAGGCTTCTAATTCGCAGCAACGTTCCCGGGAGAAAACACGTCGTATTAAGATCCGGCCGGGCACACCCGAGCTTCCTGACAGTACAGACTTTGTCTGCGGTACTCTAGATGAAGACCGACCACTCGAGGATGCCTATATCTCCTGCATTACACAGCGGCGACGGGAGAAGCTTTGCTTGATCCCCCAAGATATTGATCCCAGTTTTCCCACCTCGGAACCAGAGGATGAGGTGGTCAATTCTTACAAAGCTGGCCAAGACAGCGACGATCAGGTCTGGATTCACGGCGAACTCGAGGATCTGCACCACGAAAATGGCAGAGCTGATCGTCGAAAGAAAAGAGGCGAGCACACTTCCCCGAAGAGATATCGTTCTCCTCCGCCGAAGCGGCTTCATTCACCTGCACCCAAAGCTCGCGGGCGCTCGCCTAGACGGGTGGTGGAGAAGCACTCACCCAAAAGATTGGCCTCCCCTGCTCCCGAAAAGCAGGCTCACAAGACTCCATGCGCCTCTCCGCAGCAAAATGCCAACCGACGGCGTGATTTCAACAAGACGCTCGCTTTCCGGCCTGGTCTCACACAAACCAAGTCGCTGCCTCGTGCCCCTGCTTTCTTCGCGCACAATCTCAAGGGTCAGCGGCGCCGACACGCAGCTCATACTGGTGCTAAGGGTCATGTTCGAGGTGCCATTGACATCGTCAAGGGCCTCGAGCACAAGCGTCAGAGACGGCGAGAGAAATACATGCATAAGCATTTCAACCGCGCTCGAAAGGGCCAGGTTCCAGAGAAGCGCCCTCAACCAGGCCAAGGCCTAGTACGAATGAGAGAGTTGGGACTTCATATGGCAGGCAAAGCTGGTCCTAACCCTGTTCAATATGTTCTTTCCATCTAGAAAGATCATATACTGGCAATTTTTGCCTGGACATGCTGGTCTTCTTCCCCATTCTACCACGACGAGTTATGACCATTTCCACTGGTATCCATCATACCTTGCGCCGTACACTGTTGATTCTACCTGTTTTTTTTGGGGGGGGTTATATTTGGAGCGGCGGCTTATTGGTTTCGAGGGCTAGCCTATTATGTATATAGATTTGCATCACATTTACGATTCTTTCATGACCGAGATCTAGGGGCATTCGGGAGGCGCGGTAGCATCACGGATACCATGGCATTGGGTACAGGCGCATTATCAAGAGGGTAGTCAGATAGCGATCCGGCTCATCATTTGCAATTGAATATTTCCATCTAATTGACTGGGAGAGAAAGAAAAACCCTCGTAAACGTGCCCTAACTGTTCAATTGTGCGTCTTCTTCAGGCGATCTTGGTCCCGGTGGTCAAGGAAAGAACATAACGTGATCATGACACGGCGTGTTGAATTCCTGCCGGCGGGTCCGAGACACCGAGAGACATGGAAGGGTATCATTCTTGTGATTAGCGGTATGCGTCTGCTGCTCTGATATAGATGTATATACGGAGTATATTAGGTGTATATATACACACACATACACATGTAGGCTTGATCAGAGGATTAAGAAATGGAGGCAGTTTTCCTAGCATCACCGCAGATAAAGAGATGGAGAAGGCCAGCCGTTTGCGATTGATTAATTACTTAAACTAGCCACTTCCATTGACTGACTGTCCTCTTTGAAGATTCGATCATACGGTACGCCAAATTGAATTCACACTGGCCAACTTGAGCCAATCATAACCGGCCCTACCTTCTGGCCAGCTTTGCAGCTTTGCAGCTTTGCAGCAGCCAGAGCTTTAGCAGCAGCAGAAGCAGCAACCAGCCAGCCTGTTGGCATCCCAATCCTAACCTAAATCCCAAAATCCACACTCGAACCCGTCCACCATTACTATACTTGCCTGTTCACCTTTTGTCTCACAACGCACGACAAGGAATATTCAGCATCATATTGCTCCGTCGCCGGCTACGTAACACCTCTCATCGAATCTCGAGATAGTAATTCCGCCATCATGTGGATTATCAACTGGTGTACGTCTCCGAACAACGCCCTCTAGCAACCCATCATTCTACCAGCCTATCCGTCCATCTCGACGTGCCCACCTCTATCGTGTATCTTGGGCCCTGCAAGCTGACTGCGCGATTGCTAAACAACAGTCTACGATGTTCTGTCCTCTTTGGGTCTGCTCAATAAGCATGCCAAGCTACTTTTCCTTGGTCTCGACAATGCCGGCAAGACCACACTGTTGCACATGTTGAAGGTATGCTGCCACATAATCACTGTGCCATAGCCGCTCCTCGGCCGCGTTGCATGGAAAGGCCCCCCCCCGTGAAGGCACTGACACTGACTTGATACTCGATAGAATGACCGAGTTGCCATCCTTCAGCCGACCCTCCACCCAAGTATGTCACCGCCAACCGAAACCGATCGATCCCCTGGGCACGTGTCCATAGGCTAACAGCGTCACTAGCTTCCGAAGAGCTTGCCATCGGCAACGTGCGTTTCACCACTTTCGATCTTGGTGGTCACCAGCAGGGTACGGCAACCTCTTGGACGAGATGGACAAAACCTTGATTGCTAATCCCATGACAGCCCGACGGCTCTGGAAGGACTATTTCCCCGAAGTGAATGGCATTGTCTTCCTTGTCGATGCCAAGGACCACGAACGCTTCCCCGAAGCCAAGGCAGAGCTGGATGCGCTTTTGTCCATGGAGGAGCTCCAGAAGGTCCCCTTCGTCGTCCTCGGAAACAAGATCGACCACCCCGATGCCATCTCGGAGGAGCAGTTGCGCCACGAGCTTGGTATGTACCAGACGACCGGCAAGGGTAGAGTGCCCCTTGAGGGCATCCGACCCATCGAGGTCTTCATGTGCAGCGTGGTCATGAGACAGGGTAAGTTGGAGCGTTCAGCACACACGGGACCAGCCTGCTGACTAAATCTAGGTTACGGCGAGGGCATCAGATGGCTCTCGCAATATGTCTAGAGGGGACGGGCATCTGGCTCAAGGGCTTCAGGGGCGGCTCGTCACCCAAACATTGGATCAACACAGCATGTTGGGGCAAGGCCGTCGGGAGAGTTGTATTTAGCGCGTGCATACGGTGCTTCGTGGATGTTGCACGCCCACATGAATCAGTGAATTTGGCGTTTTGTTAGGGCAGCTATCGCATCATGCACTTGTTTGGGCTTCTTAGGTCTAATGGGAGTCCACGGTAATAGAGGCACTTTGTTCAACTTGGCTCCTCCGACCTTGATTCTCACTCTCGACTACCTTTGTCCCAGATCAGCGCAGAGTCGGGGTGTGCCTCCTTATCCTCCCAATTGGGAGATGGGTTGGGTTGACCCAATCACTTCGACGTTGGCCCATTGACTCTGTGTCTATCATAACAAGAGAGAATATTCCTATATACTTATACAACACGACAGGACAGGCTCTGTTAGCTCCACATCTCTCTGCATCTCCCCTCGCAACCGAATGCAAGACGATGCGATGTGATATGATTCTCGACATATCTACTTCTTTGTAAGACAATGGGCCTGGGTTGATTGAAGTAACCTCGGTAGCCCCTATAGTTGCTCAATTCGAAAGTTGCTGGGGCGGGCATGGGCCATATTGGGAAAAGATTCCCATGGTTGTAGGACCCCTCCTGGGCTTCTGGGCTTCTGGGCCCCTCAAGCCCCCCCTACATAGTCTGTTAAGCATAATAAGGCCCTCCCAAGACCCTCCAAGACCCCCTAAGAACCCCCAAGACCCCCCGTCGACTCTTTTAGCGGCGCCCCAACGAACCACAACTTTGCGCTTGCACTTGCGCTTGCAATTGCGCTGATGAATGCCTCTGCAAATGGAAAGCCACTTTCGACGTCATCCTTTTTTTCCCTTTTCCCTTGTCTGACACCGGCTGATCGCCCACGGGGGGGACAGTGGCATCTTTCATACTTTGGACACACATCAATACATCAATACAGACCACACATGTGAAATGCATCGTCTTTCCCATCCCGGGTAACCTGACCCGACAATAAAGCCGTTTTCTTTTTTTTTTCCTATTAATGTTCTGTAACCAGACTCGCTTGGGACTGCTATGATGCATTTAGACTTTTCTCGGGCATATTAACCACAATGGCGAATGAAACATCATCTTCCACTTCTGCGTCTGCGACTACGTCCGCGTCTACGTCTACCAAGTTCAAGCCCCGGGTTAACTTCTTTGGGAAACCGCATCATAACTATGGCTTTCCCCCCGAGACTTTCGATTATACTCAGCTGCCTGGCTACGATGTCGAGTACGTTCCGCCGGAAGACATCGCCGCCTTTGAGTCCGCTTTAGCCGCTCCAGATCCCATCAACTCTTCCGCTGATGACGGCTCGACCCTGCGAAGTCCCGCTCTCCGGAGCGGAAGCAACCTCACTCTGCCTGATACCGCCTCTTCTGGTACTTTGCTGCCACCGACCAACATCGCCGCCCAGCAGCGCCATGGCAGCCAGGGTAGCCTCCTGATATCGGCACAAAATGACTGGGCCCCCGTCAACGAAAGAATTTCTCGGCCCGGAAAAAAGCGCCGTAGGAAGGCCCTGGGTCGTAGCATCGACGAAGCCCGCGAGGGATATTTGTACGGCTTGCTGCGCATCCCTTTCTTGTTGTTCACTATGACCTGGATCATCGGACTCTGCCTTGCCTACTTGACGACGAGGCTATATGTTTGGGGCTACGAGTACTTTGTCGCCTGGCGCGGAAAGAGGGAGAAGCTGCGGCGCAATCTGCGCGCAACCAGCAGCTACCACGACTGGGTGCAAGCGGCCAAGGAGCTAGACAGCTATCTCGGCAACACAGCCTGGAAGGAAGAGAACGAATACGCCTACTACGACTCGAAAACGGTCCGCCGAGTTTGGGAACAGATCCGCAGGCTAAGGCGGGCTGCTGAAGCCCAGGAAGCCCACGGTAACGATGCATCTGGTCTCTCCAATGGTGACATGAAAGCGAGCTCGGAAGGGAAGAAGCCAATCGAAGAGCTCAGGGCTATGATCGAGGCATGTGTCAAGAGTAACTTTGTTGGGGTCGAAAACCCGAGGCTGTACAGCGAAACGTACTATGGAACCAAGAACCTGGTGCAGAACTTCGTTGACGAAGGTAAGTCGAGCCGTGACGGCACTCTTCTTGACTGTGTGTCCAGCACTAACACTCCGCGCTCAGTCGAGAAGAGTACTCGCTTGCTAGTGAACACTACGCAGATTCCCCTCGAGCAGAAGAGAACTCTGTTCAAACACTTGCATGCAAACTACGGCCGCACCGCTCTGTGTTTATCCGGCGGTGCTACGTTTGCATATTACCATTTTGGTGTTGTCAAGGCTCTCCTGGAGGCCGACCTGATCCCAGAAGTGATCACTGGAACAAGCGGCGGAGCGCTCGTGGCCGCTTTGGTCGCGACACGGACGAACGAAGAACTGAAACATCTGCTTATACCAGCCCTCGCATACAGGATCAGGGCATGTTCTGAACCTCTCTCGACATGGCTTCCACGGTGGTGGAAGACGGGCGCAAGATTTGACTCGGTGGACTGGGCTCGGCAATGCAGCTGGTGGGCGCGTGGGTCGATGACTTTTCGCGAGGCTTACGAGAGGACTGGTCGCATACTGAATGTGTCCTGCGTCCCCGCCGATCCACATTCGCCGACTATTCTCTGCAACTACCTAACCAGTCCGGATTGTGTCATCTGGTCCGCAGTTCTGGCCTCGGCGGCGGTTCCGGGTATTTTGAATCCTGTTGTTCTCATGATGAAGAGTCGAGATGGGAGCCTGTCTCCTTACTCGTTTGGTCACAAATGGAAGGATGGCAGTCTCCGCACTGATATCCCTATCAAAGCACTGAATCTTCACTTCAACGTCAACTTCACCATTGTCAGTCAAGTCAACCCACATATTTCCTTATTTTTCTTCTCGTCGAGGGGAACGGTCGGGACCCCCGTCACGCACCGAAAGGGTCGTGGCTGGCGTGGAGGCTACCTGGGATCTGCTGCCGAGCAGTATATCAAACTCGACCTCACCAAGTGGCTCAAAGTCCTGAAACATCTCGAGTTGCTACCTCGGCCTCTCGGACAAGACTGGTCTCAGCTCTGGCTTCAGCAATTCGGAGGTACGATAACAATCTGGCCCAAGTCAAAGCCGAGTGACCTGTTCCGCATACTTGCCGATCCGGATGAGGATCGTCTAGCTCGGATGATTCACGAGGGACAACAGAGCGCCTTCCCGAAACTCAAGTTTATCAGCAACAGGCTGAAGGTGGAACGAATGATTGAGAGCGGTAGAAAACAGACGCGACAACGCGAGAGCGGTAGTCTGGACAGTATCATCAGCGAGGACGATCTACAGAGCCTCCTGCGCGGTTCCAACACCACCGAAGACGAGACCACGGATGACATGGACGACGACGTCGTTGAAGATGGAGAGTTTGAAGACATTGTTGAAGACGGAAAAGAAGATTAGAATGGGCCCAAGCAGATTAGAAAGAAGATTGAGAGAGAAAAAGAAAAAAGAAAAAAAAAAAGGAAGACGGCATTGCATTTGCAGTTATCATTTTCTCATCGTTGCATTGAAGGCTTGACAGGAGACAAGCCGCGATACAAAGGACGGACGCGGCGGTAGTGCGTCAGCATTTGCTGTCCCAAGGCTCGATCGGCAATGCGGTAGGGAAAAGCAACGAGTGTGTATCTAAAGGACTGACTGGTGAAGGATGTCTCTCCAGAGCAAGGGTCCGACGGGATACTCGCATCACGCCCGTCTTTCCGCTGGCTGTCGGGGAAGTGAAGCGTCTCGGGCCCTGCCATCTCAGAAGGCGGTGTCAGCTCACTGAAGGATGCGAGGTCCTGCAGCCTCCCTTGGGTGCATTTGAGGTGTCACAAATGACAGATAGCCTGCTCAGTCCAGGGGCTGAATTGCACCGTGATGATTGCAGATTCTCCCTTGTGATTCTACAACAAACCACAGCAATTACACAAGGACCGAGAGAGCCAGCGCATCCACGCCCCCTGCCGCCATTGACGCCCGTGGCCACTTTGCTCACGTCCTTCCATATTACTCAGTCCAGGCTGGTTGCAGGAGCTCATTGCTTTCTGCAGCCACACGGATATTCACCATGATTGGAGCGATTCGCCACGCATCTGGGCAGCCTGGTTGATGCCATGCCATCTACAGTCGATAGGCAAACTGGCTGGGGCCGATGGGTCGAGACCTTTTTTCCCGACCCATCACTTTTGACAGGCAGCCCAGCTCCGGGGCTATTGGGGTCTCTTGGCCTACGAGACGCTTCCTGGCATTCCATGGGATATTAGATCTGGCCTCGTGGTGGGACCGGCCGGGCTCGGTGACATGGTCGTCGTAGTTCCTGGTGTTTGTTTCACTTTCGGCCAGTCAGTCAGCCAAGCAAGGGGATTTTTGAAATTTGTGCATAACTACGTATGTACCATGTTGAGCTACCTAGATCTGCTTGCTCGCGTATGCGTATGCGTTTGCGTTTGCGTTGCTGCAAATGATTAGACGTTTATCTATGACTTGCTTCCCTTCCTTGGCCCCGAGCCGGGCCAGAAGACACAATGACATTGTCCAAGTAACCAGGAATGAGTGTGTGTGTGTGTGTGTGCGTGCCTGCCTGCCTTTTCGTCCAAGTACTTAAGTTGACTCAGTTGACTCGATCGTCGATTCCTGCTCGGTTTTCTTCCAACTAAGACTGCCCAGAAGCATTACTAGCCAAACCTTCTCAACTTTTCTTTTCTCTCCCACGTGGATAGAGCAGCAGTAGTCAGTCGATAGTACCTTCTTGCTGCCCATATCCTGGACTTTGATTTCTCCATCCCCGACTCCGTCTATTTCTCATTGCGCAAGCCCAAGTAAAAAATCACGCCGAAATCCACATGCACCAATCGCCAGCCAAGATGCGTATTCCAGCCGAGGCCACTGACGAGGTTAATGGCGCCGAGAAGTCGTTGAAGGCGTCCAAGCCTTCGTCGACGGCCAAGCCTGAGTATGACTCGGACTTCACTGACTTGGTCATAGCAGCCACGGGTCCCAATGCCAACCCGCGCTTGGCCCAGATCATGCCGAGTCTGCTGCGGCACCTACATGATTTCGCCCGGGAAGTGCATCTCACCGTCGCCGAATGGACCGCCGGCGTCGAACTGGTAAGAAAGAAAGAGAATCGGCGTCTAGCCGGTTTCGCTGTGGGACTGACCAGAGTATGTAGATCAACCAAGCCGGCCAGATGTCCGACGACAAACGCAACGAGACGCAGCTCCTCTGCGACATTCTCGGCCTGGAATCGCTCGTCGACGAAATCACCTCGAAGCTCCTCCAGCAGCCGGGCACCACGTTGACCCCGTCGGCGGTCCTGGGTCCGTTCTACCGGGCCTCGGCGCCCTACCTACTGTATGGCGGCAGCATCGTCCAGCTGCCGGCCCCTTGTTCCCGGCAGGCCAGCGGCAGTGGCAGCGCCACCCCTCGTGGGCCCAAGAAGCGCCGCGCCTCCTGACCCACATGCACGGCCGCGTCCTCTGCGCCAAGACGGGCGAGGCGCTCCCGGGCGCGACCCTGGACGTCTGGCAGGCGGCGCCCAACGGGCTGTACGAGCAGCAGGACGCGACGCAGCCCGACATGAACCTGCGCGGCCAGTTCGCGACGCGCGAGCCCGACGGCCGCTACTCGCTCTACTGCCTGCGCCCGACCCCCTACCCCGTGCCCGACGACGGGCCCAGCGGCCGCCTGCTGCAGCTGCTGGACCGCCACCCCTACCGCCCCGCCCACATCCACCTCATAGTGAGTGCCCCCGGCCGCCGCACGCTGACGACGCAGCTCTTCGACGCCGAGGGCCCCTACGTCGGCAACGACAGCGTCTTCGCCACCAAGGAGGACCTGTGCGTCCGGTTTATCGCCGCCAGGGAGGAGGAGGCGCCGGCGCCGGCGGACGGCGCCAAGGGGGCGGCGATGTGGGAACTGAGCTATGACTTCATGTTGGGGGCCATCTGATTGCCCGAGCTATTGCATGTAGTACCTACCGCCCGGCCAGGCCTGTGTATCAAAAGCTGCAGTACTCGCTCACGCTACTCGTTGAAGAAGCTGGTTAGTGTAGCGGGGAAGCCGGTTATGATGAACGATGACGACAATGATGATTCTCTCTCTTGCATAAGTCAGCCTTGAGGCAGAAAAATAGGAGCGGGGCAAGTAGGAGTGAAGGGAGAAAGAATAGATAATCCTATTTGCCATACGTTAGTTAAACGATATATGATGATGATGAATCTTGTCCCGAGTCCTTTTCTGAAACGGCTCCATGCATCACTCAAGACCAGTTGATCTCCGTCTTGATGCACTCATGTCGTTGGAAAGTCACTGAGTACTGGTACCCCCGACTCGGGTGTTTGCTACGGCCATGCCGAAGGGAGCGGAAGACGCAAGGGCGCACGTGAGAGAGAGTCAACGTACATCGACCCAAGGCTTTATTTATATTTAGTATCACTATCGGTCGGCTCTTCGGCTATCTAGCCCTTCCATGGGAAGAATTCCATAATGCCTTTCCCGAGGGAGGTTCAATCAGGTGGCCGGCCTACAGAGAGGGAAAATCCTGCAAGCTTTAATTTCAAGACGGCTTTGGACAACTATAGGCAATCGGAAGGAGAAAAACACTTTAAGATCGCCGATTGCTTGGAGAATGCTGAGTTCTCACGGGATTTCTGTTACCTACCCAGTCTTCATTACCCATTGCTATCGCCCTGTGTATTCTTACCTCATGTTATGATGTATGACACTGCCTCCTTCAGTGGGTGCTAAGATGAAAGACTTAATTTGGTAAACTGAAAAGACCACGTATATATATATATATATATATATATACATGACAAGAATGAAAGCCGTAACATATTTATTCCACCGACTCGATTCAAGGGGTTATCCGAGAACTGTGCTGTAGCTGAGAGGGTCATTCGAGCTGCGCCCTTGGGGTTCAGTCTTGAAGCGAGCGGCAGGTCATCGAAAGTTTGCGGGAGGAAACAGAGGCACGCTGGCGCTGCCACTGAGAAGGCTTCCCGGAGGCGCCTGGCCAAGGCCGAACGTGCCGAAAGCGTCCGAAGGATCAACCTGCGGAGGAGGCATCTGCAGCGGAACTGCCGGCGTATGCCAGTCCGGCCAGAGACTGTCGAAATCGAATTCTTTCTCGTGGGAACTGAGTGCTTCCATGCCCTGAACGCCAGCCTGGACAATTCCGGTATTGACGGGAGAGGCACCACTGCCTTCCGGGCTTGGCTGCTGGAGCACAGAGGACAAAATAGGGGGTAGAGATTTTGCTAGGCTGGGGCCGGACTTGGAGTATTCCTGCTTAATTATAGGAGCAAGAGGAGGGAGGGATTGTTGGGAACCGGGTCGGTTGGGAGTGAAGAACCCGACCATTGGATCATAGGTGTTGTTAGGGCCCGGAATGTTGATTATGGGTATCTTACGACTAGGAAGGCAGAGCCTCCTCGCCGTTGGCTGCCGAGATTTGTTCGCCCTATCGAAAGCCTCGACGATCCACGACACCCTTTCTGCCTGGGGATCATACTCTGCACAGTACTTCAAGAAAGACTTGCAGGTCTGGATAGCTTCCTCTGCTTTTGGATTATGATACAGTGAGGCAAACTCGTTACTGAAAATGATGAGGCCAGCGGCGAAGACAAAATGTCTAAAACCCAGTTAGTCTGCGTTTTTTCTTCTTCAGAATCATGGGGCCTGAGTAAGTAATTACATGACAAAGGGGTTGCGCTGCGGTAGATACTCGGCATCCCAGGCAGTCTGCACAAGAAGCAGAGTATGCTGTGACACTTCAACGCAGGTTTGGGCGAACTTTTCCATCCTCGGGCTAAGCCGCGAGGGCTTGGAAGTTCCAGCAGTCTCCTGCTCCTGGGCCTTTTTAAGAATGTACAAGAAGAATGGCCGCGTTAGCAACATGATCGAATGGCACTGCAGGAGATTGACATGCAAAATGGCAATGCCATGGCTTGGGTCCAAGCGACGGCCCGTGGCCTGGCGCCAGTGAAGCGAATGGTGAAGTGACTCGTTCCACCCTTCCAGCTGCTCTGCTATTTCTTGGGCGACTATTGTCGAGATTTTCCGTTTGGAATAGACCTTCTTGAGCGTAGCTCCGATGACGTGGCATGTCTTCACCGCAGCATCCAGTGCTGCTACGCTGATCTTCTCGGCATCGCTGAGCATCGCCGAGGTCCCGCCAAGCACTCCCGGGGAATCGAGTGATCGCTCGGAGCAGTCCTCCTCGGAGATGGCGGTTGGTCGACCAAGTGACGCTGCAGAAAATCTGTCAAGCACGAAAAGAGTTCTCCATAAGTTCCGGCGCGTCCTCCTTTGCACGTGGGTGAATATCACGTCGCAATCCTCTCTATGAAGCCCGAGAGCAAACGCTGATCGTACGGCCATGCCTGGAAGCTCGTTAACTCATTGTACACACGGTGAGATACGTTTTTTTTAACTCACCATAGTAGGCATAGGATGCATTCCTTTTAGAGACGGACAGCATGTATAGCGACATCAATAGCAATGCCTGTATTGACCAGAAGTCCGCATCTTCGAACCCAGACACGGGGTCGGCAAGGCTTTTGGCATTCCTAAAGAAAAACTCGGCGCGGTTCACCTTTTTATCGGATCGTAGCCTCTCAATGATTGCTTCTTCCGGGCTGCCAAGCCTGGGCCTAGCCAAGACTAATCCTATAGCGAAGACCATGTAGAGAGAACATAGTACCGAAGGTTCTACGCTGAGAGGGTCCCCATAACATTCGTTCATCTGGGTATGAAAGAGCTCTCGGTCAAAAACTTCCACGAGCCCGGTCGTCTGCCAGTCATTAGCGAGGAGCTTCGGCAAGAGAGGTCCAGACATCACCAACGTTTACGAAATACGACTCCACAAGGACATCTGCCGTGTGACGATCCGGCAGTACACCACTCGGGGTACTTGGGGTCGGTAGAGACATTGTTGCTTCCATTATCATGTGCCGCCGCGGGTCTGTGGTGAAGTCAGATGGGCCGGATATGCCCTCTACAATCATGCGTATCCATTGCAAATACGACAAGCTGGCGGAATCTCCGACGTATACTGCCTTCCGAATTAGCTTTTGTTTCCTGAAGCGCGATTGATAACGCACTTGTAGGGACGAACTCCTCAACGTTGCCATTGTCGCAAAGACAACGTTGTCTGCAACGGAGTGCTCTGGCGGTACGAAGTGAGAATGAAAACACCAAGAACACTTACACAGCCGACCTGTAGAATCTTGAAGCATCCTGCGCGAGGGATAAACTTCAGCCTCGTCCGCTACGCCGCTAGCATTGCTCATCCTGGATCGTGAGTCGGAATCCATCTCCCCAGGGTTGGTCATGCGACGGGATGGTTGGGTGGGAGTATTCTGGACTGGTGCTGGTGGTCGCGACTGTCCAGAGGTCGGAAGCGCCGCGGGCGGTACCTCGACCGTATCCCAGGGCGTGGGATTTGGCATGCCCGCTGGAACAGCCTGGCCGGGCCGGTTCTTCAAGTCTCCCAAACTTGCTCTCGCGGAGCGCGGTGAAGTGTCGACATGGCGACGCTTTGTCGGAGATCCAACTGGACTATCACCAGGCTCCAAACTCGAAGGTGTGTATACGCATGGAAGCTGCCGCTTGGTGCATGTGTTGCACGGCTTCTGTCCGTTGCACTAAAAGCGTATATGGTCAGCGCCAGCTCGGCATTTGTGACCTAAATGGCTGGGGGATAGAGTAGTCTTGGTCATGTCCAAGCATAACAGCTTTACATTTAGCCTTCCCCACGCTGTGGATGGCTACACGACTGCGTGGGCCGAGTGAGACAAGGTGCTGCTCGAATCTAGTTGAGGATCGGCAGTTGTTGTGGCATCAGCCGCGTTCCGTGTAGGGAAGAGGCCTTGCACTAGCAGACCCCAGGACCATACGGTTGCCGTTGAGCACTCTTCGCTACGCTGTCTACTGTTGTCATCACTCGACCACGGGATGGATCGTATGGAAGATGAACGACTTGAATGACTTGGTCAAGGGTCCATGCGCACAGGGCGGGGCTTCTTGGAACTGGGCGGAAGGGGGAGAAGCAGAAAGAGAAGTGCTACTTACTTTCTGTTTGCGTCGTTTGCAAGAGTCACAAGCACAAGCGGTCCGTTGTCTTTTGTCAGGATCGACCTTTGGTCTTGTCATGTTGCCTATGGCGACTGGCAGATGAAATGTCACATCCGTCATCCGACAGCTAGCCACAAGTTTACAAGCACCTGGTCTGGCGGTAACTAGAGCGGGAACGGCGCCGGCTTACGGGCTACTCGGGGGATGGATCTCGGATGCGGACATGCAGCACATAGTCAGCCCTTTCGGAAGAGGATGGCTCAGATGTATTTGGTGCATCCGAGAGAGAAAAGCGTGGTTGGTGAGTGGCCCAACAGGCGGGTCGACCAGCGGGGAGTGGGTTTGTTGCTCCAACCCGGTATTCAGGAAGAGGAAGATATCAGACAGACTAGGCTCCGGAGGATGCCGCCGCAGTAGCTTTAGTTAGAATACGTAGGTAAGTATTCAGGCCAGGCTAGGCTGGGGTGTGTGTGTGCCACGTGGGTCTTAGGAGCAGAGAGAGGATGGACCAAGCTGGAGGGCGCCCTTGGTTCTTGGGAGCAAAAGACAACAACAGATCGAGATTCGATCAAAGGATTAAGAAAGACGATAACAGCCAGGGCGTCGGATGTGGGAAGGTTTCCCAAAGGTTCAGAATTGTCGAGGCGATGTAGAACTGGCAAGGTTAAGTAGAACACAAGGGAAGAGAGAAAAGAGGTGGAAGGTTGGACGATGTGCTCGATTCCCAGCACTAGAGGCCTCGATGGCTTCTACCCAAGTGTGACAGTGTGCTTGCTCTGCCTGCCGGCCTGCCTGCCTGCCTCATCGAGGGGTCGCTGATGGGCGCTCGGGGGAGAGGCAGGGGGATCAGATGAAAGGGTAGAGCAGAGGACCAGGGCCATGATTGGTGGGTTGGTTGGATGTAGAGTAATCAAGCGAACCTTCTGAAGGCAGGTTGGCAGATGTAGCGACAAGGTGGCGTTGTCCCGGCGTCAACTCTACCCTGATGGATGCAAACGGCGTATATTGGACCGGCCTGAAAAGGGATTGATGTGATGGGTGTATGTATGAGTGATCATGTCATGCAGGACGGGCCGTTACGACAACCAAAAAGAGAGCAGCTATACGACGGCGGTATCGACCAGACTTGGGCCTGATGCAGGGATTCGTGTTTCTGCCCGAAGCGAAGGAGGAGGATCGATAAGATTGAGATGATATGATTTCCTTTAACCTAGGTACGTCGTACAGTATGTAATCACATGAGATGGGGATTTACTTGTTCTCCCATCCGATTGATTCCTCTGCACAGAACTGCAGTCGTTTGTGCCTGCCGGGGCAGATGTCGCGGCCAGTCCAGGTCAGAATGGATCGGTGTGGGGAGGGGCAGCCGGTGTGGGGGGACCCGGGGGGGGAGGGGGGCGCCTGCCTGTCGGATAGTGCACCTAAGGGGGAGGGGGGCACACCTATGTGTAAGTAAGTAAGTAGGTACTTTCCTAGGTCTAAGTACCTAAGCCCACTAGAAAGACTTTCCAAGTTATATGTACGTCTGGCCAATCAGGACATCCCACCACTATGTACATACAATCTTGGGGTTATTAATAACAGACAGACGCTGTGCTGTCCCAGATTCTCCATCCATCTATTCTCGTGTCCAAGAATTGGCTCCGGCCAAATCTCTGCATTCTCTCCAGCTAGAGCTGACTCGCTTATCGGCTCTTGCCTTTTGCCGACTGTCTTCAGCATTCGTCTCTTAGCACATTGGTCCAGGGTCGATAACACCTCCTTCGTTAACCTTGGCTGGCTAGCCTACCTCTTATCCTAGGCGCCTAGAGGAACTCTCGAGTCGTGCTCTCGCAAGTAGTCACCAGCTTCCCATCTTGTCATCGGCCTTTTCACACCGCCCCCCCTATTGCTGCTCATTCGCTCGGCACCTTCTGCAGCAGTGGCTGGATGTGACAGAAGCAAGTCAGACCCCCCCCAGAAGGGCTTGCATCATGCAGTACGGAGATTCCTTCCTTGTGCGTGCTGGCCGGCCCTTGATCCTCGACACTATCAAGGTCATAGGCCCACGCTAGTGAGACGAAACCGAACCCTGACACTCCGAGAGGTCCTGCAGCACTGTGTGTACATGTCACCTCTATTGCCGGCTGCGCGCGGGATGTAGCCCTAGTGATGCGCCTCACGACTGCAAGCATCTGCTTCTGGAAGTTCTACAGGTCGATATATTAAGCTTGCGAGAACTGTCCCTGCACACGTGGTTCAAGATCATCTCGGCTCAAACCCCATCCAGATTCAGCCCTACCACCATCATGATTTCGTCACACTAACTCCTCATGTCCCTTCACCCGGTTGAGATACAGTCAAGGCGAGAGGCTTTCCATTCACCAGAACCAGGTACACCCCGCTAGCCCATTACAGGGGTCGTTGCTTGCTTATATGTGGTTGCCGGACTGCTTGGGCAACGGACAAACATACAGACATGTTCAGTTCATTTTAGCAGTGACCTGGATGCAGAGGCTTGATCCTCCTTTCTCAACCCGGGCTTGTTTCTAATAAAAGAGGACTGCTTGATCTCGCCATACCCCCAATAGTCTCGTATTGCCGTCAGTATTGCTGCCATGGGCGATGCCACGACTATAGATGCAGATACACCGGGCCCTCACGGGTATTCGGTGGCTGCGGAAGCACACTGCGCGCTCCAAGCTCTTGTGTCTGCATGTTTGTCAGAGCTTCCACGTGAGCTCGGACAATACATTGACAAAGTCACCTTCTCCAGCACCTCAACCGCTGGTAACAAGCCATGCTTCCCATGCCCTCTTAAGGAGCAAGAAGCAGGCTGTGCACTCAAGGCGCTCGAGGGCTGCTTGGCTGGAGCCATCGCCGACCTTCGATATGACCGACAGGAGCGGGATATTGTGGTAGATCCGGCAAAAGTAACATGTTTCTTAATGTCGGCCTATGTAACCACCCTTGACGGCATGACCAAGGCGCATCCCAAGATCAAGTACCGGCTTCCTGGTATGTCGCTCCGCTCCCCTTACTTGATGCCCTGGCCCCCAGGCTGATCAAAAGCCAACAGATACCGATCTAAATCAGGCACAGTCAAATATATACAGGCGCTTATCAGCCAATCTATACGAGACGCGTAACACGGGACAATATTACCACATTCATGGCTCGCTGGACGCAAGTACGACGCTGGGCATGCTCGGCCTTCCCCCGTTCCTAGCTGGCAGTAATGACTATCGACAATGCGTTACCATCATCGAAAATGCAGTGAAGAGATTTTCGATCGCGGACTTGGAACACCAAAACCAGGAGCATAGACAAGCTGGGGCACCGACTTTGACCAAGGATCAGTTCCGCCGTACTGCCCACGGACAGGCTCTGGCGGGCATTGCTCCCTTCACCGTACATTCTCTCGACACCCCTTCACAGCCCATTCCATTCCCAGACCTCGACCCGCAGCACTCAGCCTCTGGTATTGTCCAGTGCCTGGCCGGCATACGCGTCCTCGAGCTCTGCCGGGTCATAGCGGGCCCGACGATCGGTCGCTCCCTCGCGGCCCACGGAGCGTCTGTCCTCAAGGTCACCTCGGCCAAGCTTCCCGACGTCCCTTTCTTTCAGCTTGACGTCAACACGGGCAAGCACGCCACGTCGCTGCACCTCAAGGACCCCCATGACCGCGCCACCTTCGAAGACCTTCTGGCCACCGCCGACATCGTCATCGACGGCTACCGACCGGGGGTCCTGGCGTCGCTGGGCTACTCCCCGGAAAGCCTGGCGGCCAAGGCGCAGGAGGGCGGCCGCGGCATCGTCTACGTGGCCGAGGACTGCTTTGGGGGCAGCGGCATCCCGGGCGCCGCGTGGTCGCACCGCCCCGGCTGGCAGCAGATTGCCGACTGCGCCACGGGCGTCGCCTGGGAGCAGGGTTGGTTCATGGGGCTAGAAGAGCCTGTGGTCCCCCCTTTCCCCATTTCCGACTACGCCACGGGCATCCTGGGCACCATCGCGGCCCTCGTCGCGCTGCATCGGCGCGCCATCAGCGGCGGCTCCTGGATCGCCCGCACCTCGC
This sequence comes from Apiospora pterosperma, assembly GCA_019976485.1. Classification (NCBI taxonomy): domain Eukaryota; kingdom Fungi; phylum Ascomycota; class Sordariomycetes; order Amphisphaeriales; family Apiosporaceae; genus Apiospora; species Apiospora pterosperma. The sequence continues at coordinate 1,968,022 of JAFBMP010000009.1, forward strand.
TGGCCCAGTACGACCTCTTCCTCCTCCACGCCCTGGGGTCCTACCCGCTCGAGGTCCAGGAGCACTTGTGGAACACCCACGACCGCGACTTCTTCGAGCTGCGCCACCATGACTCGGTCGACGAGGTCGGCGCCCGCGCGCTGCGTAGCATGAGGAGACTGTACCCTGACCTGTTCTGTGATGATATGTTGCACAAGGCCTTCTCTCCGGGCTTCGGCGGCGAGGTAGCCTGGCCCAAAGAGCCGCTGAAGGTCGCGGGTGTCACCATTGGTCATGTGAGGACGACGCGTCCGAACGGTTACGATGCGCCATCGTGGGACGGCTGGGAGAGGGACGAGTCCCTGCTGGTTGAGTAGACTGTTTCTTCGTGTGAGCCAAGTATCCGGGGGAGGATATCTTGAGAGCCCTGAGCATAGCGTGAGCGGTGGTGTCTGGTGCATTGTTATTTTGCGGGTTCAACGGAGCAGCATTTACCCATTTCTTCACCAAACTGTGGTCTGCCATTCTTCTGCTTTATATTATAATGAGACACGCTTTACGGCCGCCAGTCTTCTAAGGAGATGTCCAAGGGAGAACAGCATCCAGGAATGAAAAGAAGATAATGTTACTTCCATTTTTCATTAATGAATAAAGTCCACAAATATTGATGCAATGGTCTATCCGAAGTTGCTCCCTTCTGCTGACCAAGAGCGCCCTATATTACATAAATCGCTTTCTCCCGTATGGGGTCGGCCGTTACAGCACCAGTCGACCAGGGTCGTTCTCCAGAACCATCTTCATCCGCGCTAGGAAAGCCTGTGCCCGCTTCTGCTCGGCGGGGGGCACCGTCAGAGTGAAGGTGTTGACGCCGGTAGAGATGCCCGAAGCGCCCAGGGGCTGCTTGGTAGCCTTGGTGCTCTTCTTAGTGCCGCTGGCCAGGAAGTCAATGATGTCCATCTTGCCGGCCTTGGGCTTCGGGGCAACACCGGTAAAGGAAGAGGGGGGCAGAGCCGCGACCTGGGGAAGGTAGTAGCCCCGCGATGCCTTGGGGCTGATGGTATCCAAGCCGAGAACCTGGTTGAACAAGTCATCGGCAGAGGGCTTGTAGTTGGACGGCAGGGGCAGCTCGTCGTTGGCGATGTCGGCAGCGCGAGCAATGAAGGTCGAGAGGGGCAAGAAGGTGCCAATGGTGCTCTCGATACGCTTCTGAACCTCGATGACGGAAGCGAGCGACACGGAGAGAGAAAGCTGGAGATCTTTGGGGACGACATCGGCGGCGGAATCCTTGGCCGCGTCCTTGGCCGGCTTGGCAATCTTGATGTTGCTAAGATCGAGATGCGAATTGTGCTCGAAGCGCTTGGCAATCTCGGCCGGCCGGTCGCCAGTCACCTTGCCCAGGTAGGCCAGCACGTCGCCCTTCAAAAGTCTGCCCTGGGGGCCGGTAGGCGTCATCTCGCTGATGGCGGATTTGTCGAGGCCGTTCTGCTTGATCAAGTGTTCGACAGAGGGGTACAGAGGGTACTTTTGGGGCGCGGCCTTGTGACCGGACTTTTGTCGCGTGCTGGGATCAGCCGCCTTCTTTGCTTCCTTGGGCTGTGCCTCGGGCTCCTTCTTCGGTTCCTTTGGCTGCGCAGCTGGCTTCGAGTTGTCGGCGGGCATCTCGAGCGAGCTGATGTCGTCGCCGGGCTCAGCGAGGACGCCGATGCGCGCGCCGACCTGCACACCCTTGGCACCGTCGCCCTGGGTGATCTTCATGAGGATACCATCGTCCTGAGCTTCGACGTCCATCGAGGCCTTGTCGGTCTCGATCTCGAGGATCACGTCGCCGGCGGAGAAAGACTCGCCTTCCTTGATCTTCCACGAGGCAATGTTGCCCTCGGTCATGGTCGGCGACAAGGCAGGCATGGTGAAGTTCTGGGCGGCGAGAGAAGCAGCGGATGTCCGGAAGCCTGCAGATGGCGCGGGCAAGTCATGTCAGCGTCAATTGATCCATCCAACTAACGACAGGCACGCGAATGCAGAGGATGCTGGTTCCTTACCTCTGGCAGTGACATCTTGCGTGACCTTCCGACTGGCCAGCCGGGCAGAAAGGCGACACGCGGTCGCGAGGGAGGCCATGAGGTCTGGTCTGCTTTGCTGGGTGCACTCCTATGAGGGATGGTGTCGGACAAGCTGCCTCGACCACAGTTGAGCTATTTTTTATTGATTTTCACCGTAGTAAATGGGGAGGTCCCAATGCCAATATCGGAGCTGCAGGAGCTTAGCCAGTTCCGCTCACCAAAAAATTGTCCAGAGCTTGTTGGGGACAATGGGGGACCAGCGGACAGCGGACAGCGGCTCCGGCCTCTGCCGATAGCTGCTGCACTTTCTTTTATCCACTACGTTACTCGGTTCATCATCACCAAAACCATTCGCTTTCAATTCTACATGTGTGCTAATTTACATCTACATCTTCGCTGGTTGATCTACGACGATCTGACCCGGCCAGTGCTATAGATTGACTACGTCTTTGACTTGATTGATATATGTATCATCTGTTCTATTAGGTAATGTTATTTTCATTCATGGACTCTTAGGCTTGGTGATAATCTTCCTCAAATACTCGTCCTGTTCAGGCGGTCTCAATACGACTAATAGTACGCTGGACGCCGGAAAGTTCCGCCGGCACCCGAGACCTGTGGAACTTTTTCGTGATGCTCGGACTGGCTGCGTCTTCTTCATCCATTGTGGTCCTACGCCGAACCCGGGGTGTGCGATTTACCTGCGATCCGGTAATTGGAGCTCGATGGCAGCTCCCATCTCAATATGTCGGGGTTTCACCCACCCCGTCTTCCTGTTAATGCGAAGCTCTCTACACCCGCCAATGCGACAGACCTTCTTCACAGCGAACACGAGACGGGTTTTCTCGGCGGCACCAAACCCCCTAAATAAGAGGCTTATCTCGACAACTCGACAACTGCTAAGCCAACCCAGAGGCAATGTGACCAAAGCTGCTCCAAAGGCACCTGCTGCGCGTACCGGAGCAGCCAACCTGCCGACCTCATCCTACGCACTGCGACTCGCCCAGAACAAGCATGGCGTCACGCTCTTCGAAGCCGCGCCGCAGCGCGTCTTCCTCGCCTCGAGCTACGCGGCTGCATTAGTATGCGTCGGTGGCGCCGTCGTCAACCTCTACTACAACGTCTACAACCCGCCCCCCGGGCTTGGTGATTGGGTACCGTATGCCTTCAGCGCCGTGGCTGTAATGCTGGGGTTTCTGGGCATGAACTTTGCGTTGATGCCCGCCAATGTCGTCCGCCTGATCAGGGTACTTCCCTCTGCCGCAATCGGAAAGACGGCCGCCGGCCCCGGTTATGTGGGTGGAAGCTCGGCCTCCCAAAAGATCCAGCTCGAGGTTATGGTGCGGCGACTTACGCCGATCCCCGGATTCCCCTTGAAGAGGATCGTGGTGGAGCCGAATGAGGTGGTGATGACGACCCGTCTCTTCCACCCCAAGACGGAGCTCACAGAGATTGAGAAGATGCGAATGGGGCGGGAATGGGAGAAGCGCCAGAAGGAGCAGCGTGAATATAACAGAAATCACCTAATGACCGCACCGTTTCGTGATGGCGCCTGGGCCATAGGGCGGGTCTTCGGAGCTATCCGCCGAGGTCTGACCGGAGAGGGTTTTGCTCCTATCAAGGTCCAAGGCGGCAAATACAAGCTGGATATCATCAATGGATATGCATTGGAGGACGGGCGAGCCCTAGATAGGATCGTCAGGATCGAATCAGATCCTAAGTATGCTTACTTGGAAGGAAGAGGTCGGTAGATAGCCGAATGTACAATATTAGCTTGCCTTTCTTGATGCGAAGAAAGGCCTGCATAAACTATCCAACAGATCTCGCGCGGGCGTATAGGTCAACTGAACATAGGGCAGCCTACGGGAGTGAATGCGTCCATCAAGGACCATTCCCCATCTACTCGCAAAGCCTTGATTCTTTGTCGCGGTCGATCTCAACATTCGGAGACCGGCTTTCTTACTTAACAAGGCGATATCGTGCAGGCGAAGCGGCCAAATACAGCTAGGACTGTTGGTTAATGCGGGTTCTATCCGTCGCAGTTGGGAGTTATCGGATGTGATTACACCGGCTTATCACGCAGCTCGACTCTCCATGGAACTACATAATGTTGAACGAAAAATGTCTCTGTTCAAACACCTCTCAAGCCAGCGACCCTCATAGGTTCCCGCCCCTCGACCACAGTCTACACGGCAAAACAACTGTAATCCATCATGAAAGTCCTCGTCTTGGGGCTGCCCCGCACCGGCACTCAATGTAGGTTGGCCCCTACATGCATTATGCGAAGACGATATCGACACGCTTCCGAGCCGCAATTGACATGAAAACCTCTCTTCAGCTCTCGCAGAGGCCTTGATCCACTTGGGCATCTCGCCAGTCTACCACATGCGCGAGGTTGGCGAGAACCAGCATGCGCCGCTGTGGACCGAGGCGATTGAAACCAAGTTCAAAAGGGGCAAGCCTTGGGGACGCGAGGAGTTTGACAGGATCTTGGACAAGTATGAGGTAGGTGTGTCTCATCTCCATCTCGAGATATGGCGGACGTGTCGCTCGAAGAATTAAAGTCACCTTTCAAGCAACAAACCAAACTGCGCACCGGCCAATAGACTTGTCACTGGACTGCTTATATACATGTGGGTGTGGGTGTGGGTGTGTCAGATCAGTATCAGAAGCTAACACGAAATCTACAAAACGCAAAGGGTCTAGCAGACTATCCAGCCGCCATATTCCCCGAGGAGCTCATCGCCGCTTATCCCGAGGCTGCTGTGGTCTTGACTGTGCGAGAAGACGAGCAGAAGTGGTACGACTCGATGATGTCGACCCTGATACCTGCTCACGCCCAGCAAGACCACCGGTCAAGTCAGATGTACCTCATGGCCGAGAAGTACCACCAGCACTGCTGGTAAGTCTCCGATATAGCCCTCCGGTGACAGGTCGCTAGGCGGCCTTCCGCATATTCATTCCTCCCTTTCCCCTGGCGCTGACCATCCTTCATAAGTCTACTCCTTGTCGATGTGAATACATTGATACTTCATATTCGATATTTATTGCTTCTAACTTACTTCTACCCCGTCATTACTACCCTTAACTCTGCTTCTCGGTCCATCTCGCCTACATATGATCTGGCCCGTGGTAGCTTCGGGACCAGCCGGACACGCTGTGCACTTGGTCCATACAAAGCCACTGATACATGAGAAAATCAGGTCCAACGACTTCCCCACACATGGTCTGGCGCTCTACCACAAGCACAACCAGCTCGTCCGGGACGCTGCCTCGCGCCAAGGCAGGAAGCTGCTCGAGTATAGACCAGGTATGGGCTGGGCGCCGCTGTGCGAGTTTCTAGGCTTGCCGATGCCAGAAGCGGCTGACGTCCCTTATCCACGAGCCGATGACTGGCTAGAATACAAATGGAAAAGGGATGAGAAGACATAGCATACCGAGGACGCAAGCTAGCCGCCTAAGCGGCGACGAGAGATTCAGGGGGGGATAGACGGTGAGCTGCTGCAAGTGAGGGCCGTATGCTCACTTTAGTTGTTCTCCATATGCATCTACATCTATGTTGATTTGTGATCAAATAAGCATGTGACAGTTGGTTTTGCTGTCACTGAAGCCACGGTCGCTCACGCGACCTCATGAACTTGTTACACACTGATGCGAGGGACTGACTACCCATGGGGCTCAACCTAGCTGTCCGTGATTGGCGATATAGGACATAATTCAGAGGACGACCTCATTGGCACTCCATATCCGCCGATCGTGTTGTAGCAATCCGGGACAATCCATTCATCATGATGGGTAACTACGCTGCGCCTCCCTCGACCGGGAGCTCACCCCGTGACCGATCTTAATAGCCAGGCTGGTATACAGCTAATCAACCCCCCTTACTAGTGATACGCGCTCTATAGCAGCTTTAGATACGTGGCTCGGGCCCTGCGCCGAGCTGGGGGTTGGCGATATCAAGTGAGGCCGGAAGGACAACATAGTTGACGTGTTTCGGCTCGGGGCGCCCCCGTTGCGCCTATTGGGCCGCTCCAAGGATCAGCACCTGCCGTCCGTCCCCTCTACACGTAGCCAAACCCCCTCCCCCTGATACAGATTGTGAACTCCGCGATCCGTACCTATACATACGCAGATGAGGAGGAGGGTCTTGGGCTGGCATATTCCCACCCGTGACCTCGGTATTCGGGAAAGCCGGAGGGGGAGGGGGGTTCGTACTAAACAAGTGCCCCGGAGAAGAAGGGATGATGAGATTCTCACCGCCGGGCGCTACGTATGGCAACAGAAAGTTCTGACAACTGGGTGAGTCGTGGAAGGTAGTGATGACATAAGAGACACAGCTTTGGCTGGTGAATAGACGCAAGTGTGGGTTTTAGTGCCATCAGCGGACTCGTCTCCCATTTGATGTTGCTCTCTTTGTGTGTCAGCGCTGATCAAGAATAAGGTTGGTTCATCGTGAAGGCAACCCTCCCCGACAGCACGGACGAATAAGCACAACACAAGTAGCGGGATCTACTTTGGTCTACGTACTACTTCCGAAGATCAAAACAAGGATGCGACGGCCAGGACGAGGCTTTGCAAGTAAACAAGTACGTCATAAGCCCACAGAATAAGTTTCCTGCCAGACTGGTTATCTGTAAACATACATACAATCTTGACAACGGTGATTGGCGGGCGAGTGTGGCTTCCGGGGCTACTTATCTTATAACACCCCTCCTCCCCGCAAGAACTAAATTTTCTACTAATCCGTAACCAACCATCTCGAGGTGAGGATGCCGCTGTGAATAGCCTCAGTGATGGAGCAGAGGAGGGGTTGGCTGGATACCTATGCTTTTTTTACTTAGTGCAAACGATTCCAAGGAAGTAGTAGTAGTAGTAGCAACTAAGGTTTTAGCAGTCAGGCATTGCCGAGAGACCGAGATGTGCAGCCGGTAGGAGTGGATGGAGTATATCCGTGGGTAGTAGTAATAGTACCAGTAATAGTACCAACTATATGGCCGTTGTGAAAGGGTGGCGGTCAGTCAGCCTCATAAATTTTCTTTCTTTTCCTTCTTCTGCATCTTCTTCTTCTTCCACATATGGCCAGAACGTGATCCACTCTAACTGTCAACAGCGCTAACCTAAAGAATGCGATCAGATCTTGATCAAAGTTACAATTGTGAGATGCGGTGCAGCGTGTGTGCATCATCTATCTTGAGCGAGCAGCCTCGAGTATTGTCGCCGACCCTAACCAGCCTGTCCACAACCGTCGGTGAGGGCGAGACGAGAGGGGGTGAGTGAGCGCGGTGCCGCGCTACTATGCCACGGCCCCTCCCCAACAACAAGTCCCGTAGTTACAACTTTCTCGCCGACAGCGGATATTAGAATGTGGTACAGCGAAGGGTTCTTTCTGCATGTTCTACGACGCACTCGCCATCCGTCGTAGCCTGATAGACCAGATGTTCAAGGTTGGTTGGCTATCCGGGCTGATGAACTAAAATAAACGGGAAGGCTGAGCCACAGATTTGCTCCAGCAGCCACTTGAATTAAGCAGCGAACAGACTAGTAGGAAACATTACCTTTGTGTCACGGGGACATTCTGACGCCCCCTTTGTCCCACAGCAGGCAAGGCACGCAGGCAAGGCACGCACGCATGGTGGCGCTATGCAGCTGCTGCCGTGCTGTTTGAAGCGGCCCGGTGGCCTGATGCGGTATACAGCTTCTGTACAGTCAGCCAGCCGAAACCATCTCTCTTCCTAGCTCTTCCCATGGCTGTTCTGTGGGAGTGGAATTGGCTGTCCAGCCGGGAGAGGGGGCCCATCGGCTCGTCCGTAAGAAGCTTGGGCTGTCCCAGTCTCGTCTGCGTATATGTACTGGGGGCATTCGTCATAGCTACCTATGTACGTACGGGTAGATTACTTGGCGAATTCGTCGTGTCGCGGTGACTACCGTAGCACAGGCACTTTTAATCGTGTTGTCGATCTGAATCCCACTTACTTAGTACAACCTCGTACCGACAAATAATAACATTACATACTTATACTCGAACCCCACGCGATTGCAGCCATCTTAGAGTTGACCAACCGTATTGGGTGGTGGGGGGGAATAGTTGTCAAACCATTTCCTAAATAGGTAACCAAATCTGTCGCTCTCATTGGCCACTGGCCGACGTGCATGAAGGGGTGGACTTTTTTGGGAGTGTTCTTTTTTCCCTTTTTGAAAACAACTCGGATACTCTGGCGTTCTTGTCATGATATCTCCGTCGGAGTTAATTCACCAAAGCCACAACGGACGGTATATGCCACAGCGTACACAAGTAGGAGATTCGACACAGAGGACAGAGGTGCGCACATATGTATTCAGGCGTACAAGAAGAACGCAAAAAAAACACTAAAAAACTGTACAATCCTTTGACGATGGTTTCTGATGGTCAATATGAGGCTTGAACTCATGGCCTTCGCATTACTTAGTATTCTCACGAGAAGAACATCTCGAAGACAGAGAATATTAGTACGACGCTCTAACCAACTGAGCTAATCGACCAGATGGGTTGTTGACGACTGGGCTTTTTATTCGGGCTTCTATAGTACAATATTCCTTTCCCAGTGACGCGATAGTATCCATCCATCCATCCATCCATCCATCCATCCACCGAATGGCGTGCTAGGTCGTGGCTAGAAGGGGTGAGTGGGGGCAGTGAGTGACTCGTTATGTATTTTGGGAAAACTTGGCGAGTACGAGTACATGAGAGTAAATCAGCAGGTAAGCTTGTCATCTGCTGGAAGTGTGGGGAGGACCCCGATCCTTCTTCCCTGATCATTCCTTGGTCTGACCATTTGAAAATACTAATACGGCCAGCCGCCTCAAGCGCGGCCGGATCGGATATACTCATGTACATATCTTGACGTCGTGACATCAAATGACAAACGTGCGTCGTTCGTTTGTTCTCACCCAGCGATGGGCTAATCCTCTAGATGGGATTCTTCTCAACGGGGTGCGAGAGGGCCGGCGGACAGCCAACCGTGGCCTGGATCGGACCAAATATCCATATATCCTCCTAGCTATAGTGATTGAGTTTGTACACGTGTGTGCAGATTCATGCTTGCATTGTGTTCTGTGGTGGGATAGACAGCGATGGCATGTCTTGTTAGTGTTTCCAGAACAATCCACTGCGTCCAGTGTACGTTGAAATAGTCTAATCAACAATGAACGTGGTCGGCCAAGTCGGCGGTTGGTGAGATAAGATTGATTGTGGCAGGGGCTAACGTAAGAGCTCCTTATGGCTGCCTCTTAGTGCAGATAGCGAGACACTTAGTGCATCCTCCATCCCTCCAAACAGAGGACTCGGCAGGGTGTTCTCCTTCATTCTTACTTACTGAAGACGGGGACACCTTGTGTTGCATAGTGCCCGAGAGTGGTATGGAAATTGGAAACTGGAAACCGGAAACTGGCGTGCCAACAACAAAGGGAGCCTTGCACAGTACCAGGCGGTGTAGACATCGCGAGGGAAATTTCCACCCAACAACGATACAAGCTTCATGTCACTCGTGGTTGGCGCCGTGTAGTCGTCCTCCAGCAGACTCGGATTCTTTGGTGGTTGCGGTTACCAGTGGTACAGCAGCTGCTGCAAGTATCCGGGGGTCATTTGCCATACGGTAGAGGTAGGCGCTGAAACGCAGCCAATTGCCTGTCGAAAGCTGGGGGGGGCGGTAAGGGCAACGCTGTCAATCTGGTCGCTATCCGCAAAGCTGTCGGCCCTATCAAGTCGAAGCCCAAGCCTCTAAGATTTGCGGCTAGTCGGCAGTCATTACCATAAGTTATCATAGGAAGGGCGATTACTTCCAGGCAGGGAATAACATGGAGTGGTGATCACCCCGAACTAGACAGATACCCCTCAACCCCTCCTCCAGGTGTACATACTTATAGTCGTACTTACTGGGCCCCGCGCCCCCTGCTCACACAAATCACGAGGCGGTGGTGATGGAAGTACATACATTGTGCCAGAAATTGTGCGGTGCAACGGAGCCGAGCAAATCAGATACTGCTGTTTGATAGCCTGGGAACGAGCGGCATCGAAGCGCAGGGTAGCGCCAGGGTAGCGCTCACCTTGGCTTCCCTAAAAGATGATCTAAATGCCCATGAATTGGGAAGGCTTGAAGCATGACTTGGGTCGTTGTATGAGGACGACCCTGAGTTGAATCACTAAGTGCCGAACGGCCGATATATTCCTTCGTCCACCACCCCATCGCTGCTGGGGATACAGAGAGATGTAGGTCGGTACTGCACACGCTCGACATCGCATACCATACTTACTTAAGTACTTACTTACCTAACCTGCAAACGTGCAGCATCCAGTTATTTAGATGAGCCCGATATAGCATTAGGCAAGGCGAACCACCAGAATGGAGCAGTTTCCGATTTCCACAGGCGTCGACGAGATGCATAATGACATATCAGCGATGTGACCTGATGTGGGCAATGAAGAGTTCCGTAGAAGACTGAGAACATATATCCCAATCAACGGCATCGTGAACCGGCCATGTGGAGTTATGACATAATTGGATCGATCCCATTCCATCCCCAACGAGATGGTGGTGCTCATGTTTCAACTGGATGCTACGCTACAGTACATTGCGAGTCCCAGTGTGCAAGACCATGGTTTGATGTCCACGCGTACTGATTGGGCATACCGGACCGCGAGAGTCTTCTCGGCATTTTGGAGAAGGGGAGCAACGTGAGGCCAAGACTGGTTGGCGACTGGGCTATTCTGCTTATCTCTGGAAAGCCACCTCCCATCTCATCGGGAAGCAATGCAAGTACATCATTTATGCACAGGTAAACCTTAAGACGGATGAGCAAGCCGCAATGGGTACAAGCGTCAAATTCTGTGGGTGACAGATCGGCGGAAAATGGGAGGGGCCTAAGCAGCATGAAGTTACTTAGTTATCGCAACTTTTATGTTGGGATGAAAGCTATCAGATATTCATCACAGGTTAAGACGGGTAAGTTCTGTAAGACGGGTAGGGTCTGTGATACATGAAAAGTTAGCATCTCGTGAGGGCTGCATGGCGCGACGGATTAGACCACTGTCGCCGCAGAGAAAAGAAAGTTGGCATGCATGCGCACTTTCAATCGTTGGAGTCTCGCTTGCAAGTGAGCATTTGATCGACCTCGAGATAAAATACCTACCTACTCCGAACAATACTTCACGTTCTTAGTACCGCACATAAGAAGTATGTATGGGCATTTCATTTCCTGATGGACATTGTTCCTCAAGCATCTGGCCGAATCTAGGCAGAATCCGGTAAGAGGGGGTTCCAGGTCAATGGCAGCCTCCAATCCCAGTCTTTGGTCTCCAAAAACCCATGGCTAGGATTAGCGACTTGCAGACCATTAGCCTCTCCTGTACGAGTATGTACAAAACATCCTGGAAAAGAGCGAGAAAAGAAAGGAGGAAGAAAAGGCCAGGCAGGGTACCCATGATTGGACCCTTATTACTTCATGTACATAGTCCAAGAGATTCTGACCGACTTAGCCGTCTGGCCTAGGATTGGATGCCACAGTTGAGATGATTGACTCGCAGAAAAACAATTGAATGGAACCGAAACCCGCCAGAAAGCCGACATGCGTAGCATTGGCATTGACATTGTGAGGCTGGACGCCGTACAGCTAATGTCCGAGTCGGAGCTCGAGTGGAGGAGGCTAAAAAAGGGTAGGGAGAAAAGAAGGGGGGGAGGGAGAAAAAAAAATGACGAGCAGCAGCAGAGCAGTGGCCATAGAGCGCGCCCGGTCCCGGTCACTGTAAACAAACCGGAACCAAACAAATTCACTGCGATAATGTTCGAGGAGATGTATCTACTTGGCGGGGAAATGGCCCTTGTGGTTGACAGCAGGTAGTCGGTGTGACAATCGCAGCGAGGCAATCGGTGATGCATGGTTAAAAGGTAGTCAGGAGCGTGCTTCGTTTGGAAGAATCCTGCTACATACACTATGATGCCTCGTATGAACAAATGAAGTCTTCGTGACCTGTTCCGCCTGTCATCAGACGGTCTAGCCGTGGTGGTTTAACTGGCTGTCACACCCTTTCAGCAGCAATGGAGATTTCGGCCCCAGTCTAGTCCCCCAAAATCATGATTGCACGGCGTGGTGTGTGCGGGCCATCTCTCCTAGCAAGGGTCCTCGTTTCTCCCATGGTTGGCTGGCTGGCTGGTTGGGTTGCTGTGGGCATGAGTAATTTGATGTTGGCTAAGAAACAATCCGTCGTGTTGATGGGAAGATGGTTGATGATATCTGCGGTAGCAACGCTGCGCCCGAGATGTTCAGTGCAGGAGAAGGAGAGAACACGCCGAGTTCGCTACTAAGTAAAAGTCGTCGTCCCCCCATCACTTCCTCCCGTCTCTCGGATTTATGTCTGCCTCACTAGCCCACTTGGGCCAGATAGCATGCAGGTTTTCACAGAGCACCCTGCATACCTCGAGACCTACGGTAGATGTACTTTGAACTACGTGTAGGTATCTCTCCTACTGATGATGTATTTATGAGGAGGGCAGGAGGCATCTGCGGCTGATACAACTAAGATAGGCGCTCATTATTGGCCCGCTCAGTGAGCAGGCTGACCGATTGGCTGACTGAAAGACTGGGCCATCTGATGCTTTGCCGCCAATCTCTCGACAATCCTACGGCAGTACATGTACGAGGTTTTATGGAGGCTCTTCAAGACGTTGGAAGACCGTGCCCACAAGGGCGGCAGGGAGGGAGAAAGTCTTGGATCGTGAGCGCACGCCTCATTCTACTGATGCAGATATCATCCATAACACCCATCAGTTACCTTCCAGAGACATCTCCATAGCGGGGTAGAAGCGTTGAGGTCTCCCCTAAAACAAGACGTCCAACTACCACCTACCTGTCTGCGCCGACCGCCTCCTCTGGGAAAAAGAAAAAAAACACCAGTGCTATAGGCTTTGATATTCAAAAGATCAAAAGAAAAATCAGAGGACAGAGAACCGTGGGACCGTGCTAGCTTTGTACCGGTACCAACTCGAACAGACTGGGGCTATCACCCGTAAGGTCTGGTACTAGTGGCCCATGCCACCCTCGTTCCAAAGTGGACATATCCACACCTTACTTACCAGCGTAGCATGGATCTTTCTTCCTCTCATGCTCCCCCCTCCCTCCTAGAGAAAACCCACCGACCGACTAAGGGCAACTGGGCCGGGGATCTGAGGAACGCCGGCACCTGCAACTCTGTCGTGGAATCCGGCTCTTTTTTATTATCATAATCCTCCCCAACCGCCACAGCCTCCTCTGACTGACACCTTATCGTTTTTCTAACCTGCGCTTTTGTGTGGTTGAAGCGACTAAGAAAGAAAGAGGCCTTTTTTCTTACGCACGACGAAGCACGAACGATCTTTTTAACGAGGCGTCGTGTACAGAGAAGGATATTAGAAGAGCCGCTCCTTATCCTTCGACTTCTTCAGTTTCTGTCCTTATTTTTGCTCGAACCCTCCTAGCCAGCGAGAGAAGCCAGCGAGAGACTTGGACGACCGGCGACGAACCATCGACATATTCCTAAAGACGATTTTGGCAGAACCGCTGTTCGAAGAAGCGAGCCATTCAGTCGTTCACGATAACGGTACGTACATCATCAAATGCTGCCTCCCTCCGAATAATCGAGTCTTGTGACATGCCTTTTTTTATCTTCGCTATACACGGAATTCCTCTTCACAACCCTTCTGGCCTCGACCTGTCCATGCATTGCTTTTGGGGGGTTTCTGTGACTGCGAGTGACACTGCTTTTGCAACCTGCTCCAGAGTTGCTGCTGCCTCACCTCCGCCCTGGTTGTACTACCCTTCACGACTGCTCTTTTCCTTTCTTTCTGTGTTCTAACCGCCCCCTCTTTCACTTGGCCCACCACCTGGAGTTTGACACTCTATGAGTGAAGTGCATGCAAAGTGAGAGCGCGCGTGGCCATGTGACGCAGCCTTTGGCTGTTGTCGAAGCCCATTCTCCACAGGGCATCGGCGCCGTCCCAAATTGCGAAACATATCTATAAAACCACATAGCATACCTCTTGAGCCACCGATAGACCTCGATGCGAGTCATTGGTACCACAATTCCTTGCTCTATAGACAGCCTTCAAGATCAACAGGTGTTCGCCTCTCCACCTTGCCTAACGGTGGCAGCAGGCTTTCACCATTTCCCCCACGTTTGGCACTTTCTAGTCATTCACGTTGAAGCCCACGAATCTCATGTTCTCAAGCTAACTGGCATCGTCTCCCAAGGACAGGATTTGACTAAACGCCTTGACAGAGTCGCAAGTCGGCTGATAGGAGCTTAACGCCAAACTTCTCTTCCATATCCTTCGGACGAACCCAGGTTCCTGACTACTCTCGGAACCACCACGCATCCGGTCAAACTACGCCTCGATCATCAAACCGATCCGTGTCGCAATACTTCATTTCATAAACGTGTCCTCCATGTCTTCGTAATCACTCGACAAATATGGACTCAGAAGACGGGGAGTTCTTCGTCAAGCAGCTGGCCAGCTTCGTGCGCACGCACGAGAAGGCGCTGGCCAACGCCCTGCAATTTCGGAGACAGAGCAACACTCCCAGGCATGGCAGCTCTCAGAGTATCTCGGCGCTGCCGCCTATGCCAAAGTCACCTACCCCTTTACCTGAACGGCCTTCGACCTCCTCATCCACATCAAACAGCCTTGCCGCTGCCCTATCGCTCGGCTCGTTGAACTTCACATCTCATAGTATGAAGCCGGCAAAGTTGGCATTGACACCTCATCACTTATTCTACCTGCTATCTCGCTTCGAGGAGATGGGCATCAACGTCGGCCCCATGAAAGTCCGGCTCGAGAATCTGCACGACACTTCAACGTCAGCGAATTATGTCTCGTTTCTTAGCGCGTCTCAGCGGACCCATAGTCGCGGCTCCGATGTAGTCTCCATCAGATCCGTGTCGAGTGTACGAAGCGTCATGTCGGGCATGTCGGCTCTCTGGGCTAGTTTCGGCATCGGAGCTAGTATATCGGCGGCTCGAAATGAGAAGCAGAAAGCGGCTCTTATGGCTGATCTAAGATACCTATATTCGGCCTTCACCAAGATTCCATGCCTGAGACTGGCTCCCGATTGGCGAGCAAGACTGATTCGTGGCTATGAAGAGTTCCCCTTTGATTCTGCTGTGCCTCTATACGTCTTCAAGAATCTGCAAGCCTTGGAGATCAGCGGGATCGACTTCAGACAGTTCTTCGGGTGGGACCGTGTCGCCGAGCAGATTCGCTCACTGACACTGAAACGGGCAAGTATCGATGACCCGGCTGACATCCTTATTGATATTGTCCTGGATGACATGGACAAGAGGCGGCGGCGCAGCTCTAAGGCGCAAGCTTCACCAACTCATCCTCACTCCTCGAGTCCTCGAAGGAGCCCGACAATGCCCCATGCTGAGATGTACAAATCAGGATCAGTTCCTAGCTCCCCAGATGCACGAAGCTCCCTTGGCGATCTTCCAGTTGGATCTTTAGGGACAGATGCCACGTCGCCCCAGGGCAGTCGTCGTCCTTCCGTCGCAAAAATCGAAACAGATGACCCCAAGTCACCGACCAAATCATCTGGACGACCCCGTAGCCACTCTCCCCACAGGCCGGCCACTTCCCGCCACCAGTCCACAGCCAACAGAGGCTCTTACAAAGTCAGGCGCTCTGGCTCCGGGAGTTCGCATTCGAGCCTGTCAGATTCGTGGCATAACCCCAGGCATAGCGCATCTAACCTCCTTGCCACGGGTATTCTCCCGGCCTCGAAGTGGCGGTTCTTGAAGCACTTGAGCTTAGCGGACAACTCTCTGACGACAATCCCAGCAACCAGCTTTGCACCTCTGGCGAATACTCTCAACTCATTGGATCTTTCATCCAATCTTTTCACTCAGGTACCCGATTGCGTGGCCACACTCACTGCTCTGCGGGCTTTGAACCTATCCCATTGCATGATTGACTCCTTGCACTCTCTGACGCGAAACCCGCTCCCAGCAATCACGGCGTTGAACCTCAGGGCCAACCGACTTGCTTCTCTTGCTGGTATCGAGAAATTGTACCCCATGGAACGCCTGGATCTCAGAGACAATCGATTGACGGAGCCGCAGGAATTGGCTCGCCTCACGGGCATACCAGACATCCGCGAGGTCTGGGTAGAAGGAAACCCATTCACCCGCACGCACAAGGACTACCGCATAACTATATTCAACCTGTTCCGCAAAACCCCAGGCTATACGGAGGACATCATCATTGACGCATCAGGTCCGACATACTCGGAGAAACGGTATCTGATTGAGCGTGTCGCGATCCCCGAGGCTGTCCCCGTTGTCAAACCGCCGGTCCCCGAGGTTCCAGCCGTCGATGTCAGTAAACCTGCAATTATCTACGCTGCACCAAAGGAACATGCCGTGCTTCGCAAGGAGAGGCCGACTCCCAAGGCGGTTGCCAGCGAAATAAACACGAACTCGACGCGCCGGCGGCGAACACCGAAGCGCCGTATAGTAGATCTCGCAACAAATGATGCCGCCATCTCGTCCGTGAATCCACCTGCAGTGCAGGAGATAGGGGCGGGCCCTACAATTACACCGGCCGCTTCGGAAAATAACTATCGCATCTCGCACAAGCCCGAGATTCCGAGATCGCATACTGTGCATGCAGAGCCAACACCAAAGGTGTTGAATCTTCCCGAGGTACCTCGGATTAATACTGCGCTATTCTCGGAGCAATCCGCGTCATTGTCCAGCCAGGAGTCGCCAAGCTCCTGGAGAGACGTCCAGGACTGGAATGTCAGTGGCGAAATCTACCGGCAAAAGATCGAGGCGCTGAGAGACAAGGTTGGCAATGGCTATCTCAGCGTCTTGAATGAAGAGAGCTGGGAGTCGACCAAACCACCTGCTTTCGTGGGCGACTTCTCTACCGTGCCTGCAGTACGACCGGGACCTAACACGCCCCGGACTGTGAGTGCGCAGACAATCCACAGTGGTCGTACTCTTGGCTGAGTAACGTTTCAAAAAGCTCACATCTCCCCCTTAACCGCTCGACAGGACCAAAATTCGGTCTGGAGCGGTTCGTACATTTACTCCCTATTATGTGTTGCAGTTCTTTGCGATGCATACCTATACACCTCTACAGTACTGTGTCATTCTAGTTGTTCATGTTTGATGTTAATGGAGCATAGCGTCATGGCGTTATCGGCAGGATTGGTGGTTTCATGATGATTTTTTGGGGGCTTTCTATGGTTGTCTTGCATGTTCTGATCTTTCCGGTTACGATACTCCCCGCTTTCGTATGGATTTTTTTGCGGTTGGTAATTGCATAGGTTCTTGCATTTGTTCTGGGACGAGATAGTGCAAGGAGTAGAGGGTCGTTTGCTGTACAAGAAGAGGCTTGTTCAGGTTAGAGGAGGACAGCAGATTTGCTTGTCGGCGAGTATATGGCTTCAGGAAAGGCATATGGGCATGATTGAGCAGTGTTTAGGGCTCATGCATTGGCGGCGTAATGGCTGGTCAAAATAAACTGTGCCTTTGCCCTCTTCCAACCAAATTCTGCTTCACCATTCGATCTATCGTAGAAGTCCCACAGGTGCTACAATAGGAAATTGAATAAACAAGGTTGAATGAGGTGTAATCAGCATATCCATGTTGAGACTGTGTAGGTCAAGTAAGAGGTAAGTAAAGTACTTACTATATACGACGTAGTACACCATCTACAGCTCTCCGCATCTCATGGCCAATCCGCTTACTAATGTAATTAGCTGGCCACCGGAACTAGCGGCGGCGCCATGCTCATGTCATTGTATAACTATACTTACTTACTTATACATATAGTTATGGAAAGAGAGGGCCGGTCCTATTTGATTTCCCACACTGTTTCCGTCTGACTATCATTGCTCCGCTCTAATAAACTAAGTACTCAATATACTCAGCAATCATGCCTCCTCGTACCAGGGAAGAACTGCAATCGTTGGGGGTCGTAGACCCCGCTCTTACCGCTGTAAGCACACCATTTCCCGGGAAAGAGACTGTAATAAAATTAAAGCTTTTCTTTGGGGGTTGCCGGCGTAGGAGCTTGAGAGAAACCCGATTCGAGATCCGCAGCCATCGGGTCCTTACTATGGGAGGAACGATCACTCCGCCCACCGAGAGCACCGAGCCACCAAGCTTCGCGAGCTGCATCATCTGCGTTACTTGCCGGGGCCCATCCCTGACCAGGTGGAGGAGGAGGACCGCAAGATTCCCGTGCGCGACGGCGCCGAGATCACCGTCCGGATCTATCGGCCCAAAGCGGCGGCGGCGCAGAGCAGACCCCTCATCATCATGTACCACGAGGGCGGGTGGTCGATGGGCGACTTGACCGATGAGGAGGTAAACTGCAGGTTGTTTTGCAGGGACCTAGGTGCTGTGTGTGTCAATGTAGAGTATAGATATGGAACTTACGTGGCCCATATAAAACGACTGCGTCCTTGTCGTCGTGGGGCTAACTACTGACCACCTACCTAGGCTTGCGCCGGAGTATCCATTCCCGACCTGGATCAACGATTCTTGGGACGCGTTGCAATGGGTATGACTGTCACTTATGTTGCTCTTTATCCAGGAAAACGGGTCATGAATACTAAACATGAGGGGCAAATTTTCCCACAGGCCGCCAAAAACGCCGCTTCTATCGGCGCCGACCCCTCGGCTGGCTTCATCCTCGGCGGGGGCTCGGCAGGCGGCAACATCGCAGCTGTGCTCGCGCACATAGCGCGGGACGAAGGCCTGTCACCACCACTGACAGGCCAGTACCTCTGCGTGCCGGCTATCACCTGCTTCCGACGGCCCGAGCTGATGCCGGAGCGCTACCGGGACGAGTACCTGAGCCACCCGAGCGTGACACGCAGCGACGACGCGGGCACTGACCCGGTCCTAAAAGACGTCGAGTTGGCCGAGGTCGGCCTGCAGATGCTGCTCAAGGCCGACACGGAGAGCCCCCTCTTCGTGCCGTTCCTGTTCGGCGAGAAGTCGGCTCGGGGCCACCGGGACCTGCCGCCACGCGCCTACCTCCAGGTCTGCGGCCTCGACCCCCTGCGCGACGAGGCCCTGATCTACGAGCGCATCCTCCGCGAGGAGGCCGGCATCCGCACCCGGCTCGATGTCTACCCTGGTCTCGGCCATTACTTCTGGACCAACTTCCCGCGGCTCGAGGCGAGTCGGCGGTTCGTCGAGGATACAGTGAAGGGCGTGAGATGGCTACTCGAGCAACAAAAGGCTTAAGCTCTGCGGCGTGTGGTGGGCCGTAAGTGGTGCCTGTCTACAACTGGGGATAGTGTGCTGAGACCAAGGGGAATTCAAGATACTAGGGACAGAGGAGGCCGTTGGGTGAGCAGAAGCACCGACTTGTAGAAGGAGCAGGTGTGAGGTGCAATCCAGCTGCTTCGACCGAGAGTTCTCTGGGAGCTCGACGGCCTGCATACTCTTGCTAGCAGCAGTTACTAACCATGCCGTGCCCGATGAGTGCCGTCTGCTTGGATACGTATGCTTGTATGTTTTGGTGATGATTAAGTAGCCTTTGTCACAATAGCCCAGAAGTAGCGGTGTCCGTCTCATGTGAGTGTCGGAGAAAGTGTCGGAGTAGTGCTGCCGCGCTCTGACATTTCGATGGATATGCAAGGCAATCACCTGGATTTCAATTGATCGTTGGGGTTGGATGTTGACAGTGGGATTCTTCTAAGTGATACGGCACGCCATCTTGCCATGTCCTCCCGGATCTACTTGATTTGCAGCCAACAGGTTTGACAACCACACTTGCCATCTAGAGGTGTGTGTCTGTGTGTGTGTGTGTACAGGATGAAGATATTCTGCCGTGCTACTAGGAATGAGGGCCCGCCATCTCCACCCCGGCACCCATCGAAACAGGTCTATTGCATAAGTACTTACTTACTTACTTTATATAAGTATAACAACCCCGGGATCTTTAATGGATCCTCAAGCTTAAGCCAGTGCCTTAATGGTACATTCCGCATTTCTAGGTAAGTAGTCAGCAATTATGAGGAGGAGCTCGAGCGGCGGCCATGATGCACTGCGTAAACGTGCTGTACTTTCTGATGTGGCTCAGAGCATGAGGAAAGAAACACAACAATCACGATATTTCCAAGCCAAGACAAGACCATGATCAATCTCTGCAGCCGGCTGAATAAGAAATCGGCCGGAGCAAGCCAGAGATCGGAGGGTTGGGGTGAAGAGCAATCAATACGATATTTAAAGTCCATGGCACAGCAGATGGGTAAGTGAAGAAAATTAGGAGGGCTGGATCCAAGGTCCAACATACCTACTTTATCCATTGAAGATCTAGGTGGGGAGTATGGCTTCTATTGGCTCGGGACTTTCAATGGACAGCGTCATAGAAATGAATATCAACATCAAGTCCATCAGCTGCCATTGACGACTCAGCAGTGGTCGGAAAAGGACGGTGCAAGGAGCAATATAATCGGTGTGTACTGGCGATCCCACTAGTGAGTTCTATACTAATGCGCCACCAGGAGCCGCTGTGTGAAATCTCTTCCTTGATCGCGGCCCCTTTGCGACAATATCTTGTTGTTTGTCTGGGTTCATTGTTGGATGGAGCAAGGCATGGGCCAAGCCTATGGGAAATCCGGGGGGGTCCATGAATGCGGCTAAGACCACTTAACCTAGGAAGGAACCCACGTAAGTACTTAATGTATGTATGTAGCTGCCGATTCCACCATCACCGCCATCAGTCAGCGAATAGCGCCGATAGCTCGAGGATTCAAGAAGAAATTTCTAGAGGGAAATCGAGAGACGGATGCTGTCGCAGTCAATTAAGAACTTTCCCTTGAAGGGGCATCAATCTATGGGCAGCCCCGCAATCAGGGAGACAGAAGATGACTAATCTCACCAAGATAGGGCGGAATAGATAAGTGAGAGAACCCACTTCTTTCCCGATTTGGCTGTGGCGCCGACGGCATGCTCAACTTCATCGCGTACCTGGCCGTTTTTCTACCTTGATTCACTCCAACGTTGGCCCTCATGGTGCACTTGGATTGATCAGAAACGCGCAGTCTAGCCACCAGGACCACTCTGTCTTACTTTCCGCATCGTCCATGTTCTCTTTCAGATGCCTTTTCCGCCCCCCTCGTCGCACGCCGAGCACCTACCCCCCTTGATGCGACGCGCTGAACAGGACCATCTGTCATCATCGAATCCATCAAGTTTCTTGCTGAGAATCAATCAAATGGCTCCTAGTCCTCGGACGCCGCGCCAGGCTGCTCTAAAAGCACCTCGTGGAGGTCGTCCCAAGTCGTCGCGTGCCTCTACCGACTCGCGACGGCGCGAGCGGGACGCGAGTTCCGCTGCCGCCACTGAGCCCCCTCCCAAGCGACGTCGCTATGTCCCCGGGGGTCCTGGCGGCGGTGGTCGCTTTGTGAACAAGGAAAAGAATGATGAATCTGCAGGGCGATCAGCCCCCGCTACTGCGACCAATCCCCGACCCCGAGCACGCCAGAGCTTGACCAACTCGGCAGCCTCGCCCTCCGTCTACCCCCGCCGAGAGCGCAGCACCAGAACAAGAACCGCGACACGAACCGAACCTGACGACGAAATGCAAATCAGCTCAGCTGCTGCCGTAGCTGCCGCCGTTGTCCAGAGTGAAGGCTACAAACCCAGAGAAGAGCGAGGCTGGGAAGAGTTTCACCCCAACCTCGATATCGATGCCACATTCATGGTATTCCATGCAGATGATGTAGACGGCACTGCGAAACCCGTCACAGAGACTACTGCCTCGAATAGTACTGCCGGGAACCACAACGAAACCGGAAGTCCTATGAAGGATGGCAACGAGGCTGCTGGAAGCGCTTCCGCAGCTCCAAGCAGCAGCGCACTACCACTCACAAGCATCCTGCCCGGTACACCGTCCAGACGACGGTCCGTTCGACCTAGGGATTCGTACTTCCCTTACCGGTCAGACTTCGGCGTGACCCCCAAGACGCCCAAGGTTCTACCTATCTATAACCAAACCCCCAAGGAACGCCTAGACCTAAAACTACCTTCATATCGCAAAACAAACCGCATCCTGCTTTTTGAGAGCAAGAAGTTTGGGCAGGCGAGATACGTCGACAAGGCCATGATGAATGTTGGCTACCAGGAGAGCGACAATTACATCCGACCAGACCGGCGACTGATCAAGGCCACGGATGGCAATGTGGACGATGAAGCCGATCAGTCTTCATTGCCGAGACCGGACGGAGATTCTTCTTCTGCGCATGGACACGCACTCGGCCGTGTCGAGTACGACATGGACGAGCAAGATGACATGTGGTTAGAAGCATATAACGCGCAGAGAAAGGCGGTTGGGTGGAATCCCATTACTCGCGAAGTCTTCGAGATCACAGTCACCAAGATCGAGAAGGAGTGGCATGCTCTGGAGAAGAGGATACCCAAACCGAACCCCAAACCACCTCAAACCCACCGGCCTCGCTCTAGCTCAGCTGCGGCCGTTAACGGCGAGCCGCAGACGGGCGAAGAGCAAGATAGTAAATGTGCGATTTGTGACGATGGAGATTGCGAGAATACAAACGCCATTGTATTTTGCGATGGCTGCGACCTGGCGGTTCACCAAGAGTGCTACGGTGTGCCTTTCATCCCCGAGGGCCAATGGCTATGTCGCAAATGCCAGCTTATTGGGCGCGGCGTCCCGGTCAGTTTCTTGTTTTCTACGCGATCGCTCAGATGTCATTATACTAATGTTTGCTCCCAGACGTGCATATTCTGCCCAAACTCCGACGGGGCCTTCAAGCAGACTAATTCATCCAAATGGGCCCATCTTCTCTGTGCCATGTGGATTCCCGAGGTTACCCTTGGTAACCACACCTTCATGGAGCCGGTCATGGACGTTGACAAGGTGCCTAAGAGCCGCTGGAAGCTCACCTGTTATATTTGCAACCAGCAGATGGGCGCCTGCATCCAGTGTGGTAACAAGGCGTGCTACCAGGCGTTCCATGTGACTTGCGCCCGTCGAGCTAAGCTATTCCTACGGATGAAGAACAGCTCGGGTGCTCTGGATGTACTTGATGGCAGTACAAACCTCAAGGCCCTGTGTGACAAGCACTGCCCCTCGGAGTATGCCAAGGAGAACGACGTCACACACGCAACAAGGCGTGCCAAAAAGTTTTACAAGAGAGCCATGAAGGATCGTATCTGGGCCAATAGCCAGGCATCCGCCATGGCGATTGCCGCCACGCACCGGCAAGCCCTTACTGAGCATCCCGCTGACGAGTCCCAAATGACGGGTGCCAAGCTGTCCGCAGTCATGGGAGAGCAGAAGAAAGGCCAGCCGGGCAAATTCATCTGGAAGCTGCCCTCTGGTGCACCAGTGATCCCGCAGGCCGTCTTTGATATCGTCGAGTCGTCGTTACAGAGATTTAACTTTCTTAAGCGAAGGGAGTTTGTCGGCGATGCTTGTCGATATTGGACCCTCAAGCGCGAGATGCGCCGCGGGGCAGCATTGCTCAAACGACTTCAGCTCCAGATGGAGACGTTCTCGTCGATGGAGCTCACACGGCGCAACTTCGCTGCCATGGGTCCTTCGGGCAAGACTCGCTTGTCTAGGCGCATCGAATTCGCCGAGACACTCATCACGGATCTAGAACAGCTTCAGGCCATGTCCCAACAAGTTGTCGAGCGTGAGCGGTTCAAGCTCGAAGCAGCTGAGCTAGAGCAGGACTTTGTCGATACCTGCTACTTCCCCATCCATAAGGCACTGCCAGCGATTGTAGAGAAAGCATTTACGTGAGTTGTCCTGTGTTTGTCATTCATTACAAATGAATAAATGCTAAGTTGCTGTTCAGACTCGACAAGAACCTTTTCCGCGAGGGTCTGCTCAAGCTCCAGAATCGGGTGGATGAGCGGCATTACACCACCACGCTCGCGTTCGCTCATGACTTGTGCGAGGTCATCAACGTAGGCATCAATACTGAGCCGGAACAGCAACCGCAAGCTCCAGTCACGGTCGACTCGGTCGTTGCGCCTCAGTCCAAGTCCGACTTCTCCGACCACCGAGACCGTAAAAAGCTGGGGAAGCGCATCCTGAAGCTTGTGCAACCGCAGCTCGAGGCAGCACTGCGCCTAGAAACCGAAATCACCCATAAGTCGGTCGAGAATCTCAAGCAAGAACTTGAGGGTATGATGGAGGCTAGCTTGGAGTTGCGGCAGAACCCAGGCTCTGCCATCACCGAAGGTGAAGCTAGCCAAGACGTCATCATGGTAGATGCCTCCAACGAAATCACCGTTGGCGAACCGCCCAGTGAAGGGGTGGCTGATGGCTCGCAAGCGGACGTCGACATGGCCGAAGCCGAAGGCGAGAAAAACCCAGAGGAAGGGAATATCGAGGTCAACACTTCTGGTCTCGAAGAAGCAGATGACAAAGCAGACGCTCCTGCTTCTGGGCCTCGTACTGCAGATCAAAGCGACGGAGTGGTGTCGGAGAAGGAAGCAGCGCCTCACACAGAGGGTGTGAAGGCATTAGACACACCGCCATCGACGAATGGATATGTGGCAGAGCCTCACCCGGTTCAATCTGGGCCGCCGACACCGCCCCAGTCCAATGGAAGCCTGGGCCGGGACCATGCAAACATACTCACCGACGGCGGTGTGCCATGGTATTTGAAGGGCTTCGAACCCGAGGGTACTTCGGCGTTGGAAGAGCAATGGCCCGGCAAAGAGGCCATCCGGGGTCTGAGCGAGGAACTAACAGAAATGGACGAGGACGAGCTGAAGGGTCTCGGGGTAGACTTCAGCATGGAAGACGGAATCGACACATCTAGTACTAATAACGTAAACACCAACGCCGCCGCCGCCGCCGCCGCCGCCGCCGCCACTACCACTACCACGACAGAAGCCAGTGCTGTTGGGTCGGCAAAGAAGCCTTCGAAGGCAAAGAGGCGTAAGACGACGACTTATCGACGGAGATGATATCTCGCGGCTGGTCTTGAATGTGTATTTATTAGTGGCTTGGAAGCTGGGTTTCCTTGGTTATTTTTACTTCTTCTTCTTCTTCTTCTACTACTACTGCTGCTCTGGGGAGAACCTAGCAGAGAGCTCTTGTACGATGTGGCTATGTGCCAGTTTTCCTTCCCCAACACAATCGTCTTCTCTTTTTTTTTGTCTTCTTTTCCTCCTAAATAGCCTTAGGACATGGCCCTTAGTTTCGGCGTTCCGATCGGGGGAAGAGGGGGTTTCTTACAAAGCAGAGCCGACATGACATGGTTATTTTTCTTCTTCTTCTTCTTTTTTATCTGCTAGTTCACGAGAGAGTACGGCGTTTGGTTGGGCGTTCATATATGAGAGGCCCGGTGTGCTTTAGTTAGGCTTGATAGTGGCCAATCTGGTCTTGGGCTCAATAATCCATGTTCATTGCGCACATACCGTCATATATTCTCTGGGAGTTCACTAAATGTGCTTCGATTGTTACAGTAAAACTATAGTAAGTACGTAACGTGACGTAGGGTTGGTAGGAGCATATCCAATTGTAATTCGAGATGTCGACTTTATGGGCTGGATGATGCCCAATGGGTATTATGGCTTATAGAGGCCAGCTGAATATCGCATAGGTCAGTTCTTTAGATCTGATGGCTACGCCCTTATAGCTCAGTGGTAGAGCGTTGCACTTGTACAGGGATCGATGCCCTAGAGATATGCAAAGGTCCGTCGTTCAATCCGGCGTGGGGGCACATATTTTTGCATTTTTGTTTTGTTTAACCCTCTTACTTCTAGCAAGAGACGAAGGCCGTAATGAAAGGAATCAATCAACCAGATCTGTAAACACCTAATAATAACATGAGATACACAATGCCCATTCTTGTTTCTACTAAATTTCATAACTCCTAACCGAACGTAAAACCCATATTCCCGGAAACCCCTGCCTGCATGCGGCCTTCTCCATTCCCCAGATAATAAACAGCAAGATCGTTCATTCACCTTGTATTTTCTCCTCTTCTTTCTTCCTCGTGCTTCTTTCTCTACTAGAAAATACCGTACTTCTTACACTTGTCCGAGACAGCGTTCTTGTTGATGCTGAGGCAGTCTTTCGACTGCTGCGCGCACTTGTTCTTGGCGCCGTCGTAGCTGTCACGGAACGTGGCAGCGGCGTCGCGGGCCTCGACGTAGCTGCGGGGCTTGCTGATGAAGGCCCCGTTGGGGAGTAGCCCAGCCCGAACGACGTGCTTCCATACTTGCCCTTGGTGCGGCAGCCCTCGGCGTAGACGGACACACACTGGTTGTACTGGGCCTTGCACGCCTCGGAGCAGGCGTCGGCGACCTTGGCCGGCGCGTAGGACGCGCATTTCTTAGTGTCCTGTTCCGTGTACAGCTTGAAGATCTTGCCGGCCTTGTGCTCCTCCTCGACGTTGTTGCATGTCAGGGCTGGCAGGCGGATGCCGCCCAGGGGGCTGGTGACGTCGTACCCGAAAGCCGTGTTCTTGGGCTGTTGGCAGATTCCAGTTGGCGTTGCGATGGGACAGGTCGTGGTAGCCGTCTTCGTGGCAGGTGCCGTCTTCATGGTCGTGGTGACGACGGGCTTCACCGAGGACACGGCCTTGGTAGTGCATGGCACAGTGATGGTCGTCGTGGTCATCTCAGGCTTGCTGGCGGGCTTGACAGGGGGCCACGTCTTGATGCAGCTGTCCTTGTTGCCGTTGGGCGACGCCTTGCAGTAGTCCTTGATTTTGTTGCACCATTGGGAGAAGCCGATGCAGTTCAAGGCATCCGGGATGCCGGCCTTCAGGTAGCAGCTAGCGACGTTCACCGTGCAGTGCGACCAAGCATCCGAACATCCCTTGCTGTCTTTGAAGTCGGGAAGGTCGTAGCACCACTTGCCGCAACCGAAATCGCATTTGGGGGGCGAAACGACAACCGACGTGCATACTCCGGGGCTAGCAGTAGTAGTGCTGGTCTTGAGTGTGGTCGGCGCCGGCGAAGTGACGGGCTTGGTCACAGGTGTGGTCGGCGCCGGCGAAGTGACGGGCTTAGTCACAGGTGTTGTTGGTGCCGGCGAAGTTGAAGAGAGTATCTTGACAGTCGACGTCGAAGTCGACACGGCCAACGTAGATGCAGTACTGATAACGAGGATAGACGGCGAATGAATGCTGACGAAATAGCCGGATGAGATGGAGGACGACATGGGCAGGGTCGACGAAGTGCTTACGATGTGAGTGGACGAGGAAGGAATGCTCACTGCGTAGATGGAAGTGGTAGATAATGACGCTGGCAGGGTAGATGAAATGCTGGTCACGTCGGTAGATGTCGAAATAGTGCTAACTACGTAGCTGGATGGGGTAGAAGACGACATAGCAAGATCTGATGTCGTGCTCACAATATAGGTGGGGGTCAAAGGAGTGCTGATCGCGTAGCTAGATGGGGTGGAAGACGACATAGCGAGAGTCGACTCAGTGCTCGCGACATAGCTAGAGGGAGCGGAAGAGGACATAGCGAGAGTCGACTCAGTGCTTGCGATATCGCTAGAGGTCGAAGGAGTGGAAGACGACATAGCGAGAGTCGACTCAGTGCTCGCGACATAGCTAGAGGGAGCGGAAGAGGACATAGCGAGAGTCGACTCAGTGCTTGCGATATCGCTAGAGGTCGAAGGAGTGGAAGACGACATAGCGAGAGTCGACTCAGTGCTTGCGATATCGCTAGAGGTCGAAGGAGTGGAAGACGACATAGCGAGAGTCGACTCAGTGCTTGCGATATCGCTAGAGGTCGAAGGAGTGGAAGACGACATAGCGAGAGTCGATTCAGTGCTCGCGACATAGCTAGAAGGAGTGGAAGAGGACATTGCAAGTATCGATGCAGTGCTCGCGATATAGCTAGAGGGAGTGGAAGAGGACATAGCGAGAGTCGACTCAGTGCTTGCGATATCGCTAGAGGTCGAAGGAGTGTTGACCGCATACCCGGATAGAGTGGAAGATGGTATATTAAAAATCGACTCAGTACTCGTGCTCACGATATCGCTAATGGTAGAAGACGATGCGGCAAGAGTCGATTCAGTGCTTGCGATATCGCTGGAGGTCGAAGGAGTGCTGACCGCATAACCGGATGGGGTGGAAGACGATATGGCAAGAGCCGACTCAGTGCTCATAATGGAAGTGGAGGATGAAGGGATGTAGACCACGTAGCCGGAAATAGTCGATGAGGATGCCGCCAGTGTTGACGATGACTCCGGCCCAGCTGATGAAGTGCTAGCCAGTAAGATGGACGAGACACTGTAGCTGACAGGAGGTGCCGGCGGTACGTAACCGCAAGGTTGGGTAGACTTCAAACCGCTGGCCATGTAGACACTCTGGCGAGAACTGCCGCCGCACATTTCGCTGGAAGCACCGTTACATTTCATGTTACACTCCTTGGCGCCGACCGTGGAAATTCCCTTGCCGAGGGTGACACCGCAGTAGCATTCTAGTAAAAGCAGATAGGAAAGTATTAGCTCTCCCTGTCGTTTCTCTGGTACGTTTGATTTCACTTACCACCTCCGTACTCGGTCGCGGCGTAGGGGAAACCGCCGGTCAGACAGCTCTGCAGGCATGCCTTGGTGGTGAGGTTGCTGGACGGCAGATTGTCCTGACGGAAGAAGACAGGCCTGCCTTTGCTGTCATCGGTGTAGCAGCCCAGGGGGGCGTACGCATCCGTGGCCTCTGCAGTGATGTCTGGGAACGTGACGTCCTTGTAGATAGCCACGCTGGAGGTACCGCCGCAGGTTTCCCCGTGGTTGCCAGAGCACTTCAGGTTGCACAGGCTGCTATCCACCTTCGGCCGGTTGATAGTCTGACCGCAGTAGCAGCTGCCGGTCCAGCCCAGAGCAGCATATCCAAAGCCGTTGCCTAGCATCATAGGAACACGCAGTCAGTATACAGCCGGCCCAGCATCGGGATCGGATCGAGTCAGGATGGAGAAACCTACCCTTGCAGGTGGAGACACAGGCTTCGGTGGTCATGTTGTCGGCACTCATATCCATACGCTCCAGCAGGGCGCCTGGCTGCCCATTGTTGCCATTGTCGTAGCACCCCATCGGAGTGAAGGACGGATAGGTGTCTAGGCATGGGGGCAGGTTGGGATACCAAGCATGGACGCGGGTGGCGAGCGCAATGGCGGCAACCGCCAGGGAGGACTTGTAGGAAGACATGGTCTTCTACGGGAAAAAATGGGTTGAACGAACGAAACGTAGAAGGAACCAGGGCTGCTGGGCAGGACTAAAAGAGCGTGATGGTGTTGAGTGGGTTGGACATGTTGGAGATGGGGACGCACACGAGGTCATATATAGGCCATGGTCGAGGTGACAGTTATCGATCGACCTTCATCCAGCCTCTGTGCACCAGCAGCAGCCGTGCGTATGGCATGGCATGGCATGGCAGGGCATGTATGTGCGCATGGTCTCACGACAGACGCCCAGGCAATAAAGTCTACTTCCCAAGGACTGGCCGAGGCGTAGGAAATGCCACGCACACACCACCGTGGCACTACAGCAGAAATTACTTCTCAACTTTAGGCAGGCACTTGTTAACTTGCCTCCTGTAGTAAACACCAACGCCACAATTGCCACAGAACTCTATCGGCGACGGCGCCTGTCTTGCCCATCTCTCCTTTTCCGTCTCAATCTCAACTGTGGACAGGGGCTTGTCTGTGTTGTTGAGCTGCCATGGAAGCTCAGCCCATCTTTGCGTTCCCCGAGTAGGTATGCATACAGGACGTATCTACTTACTTATTTATCCATCTCATCCACCCGCCGAGTTCTGATAGTAGGATGCCGGCAACGTAGAGAGCCAGCAGGCCCCGGAGACTTAAGAGAACTCCCCGATCGAGGAGCGGCTATCGGTCGGCAAGAACACGCGAAGACGACGGCAAAGCAATAGACCCTAAACACTATTTTTATTTTTATCCTGCACCGCTCATGGCTACGGCGCCGTCAGAACGCGCCAAGACCGACCAAGAAGAGAAAGAAAAGACTACATTGCCTGTTCGTCATTCCCCAGGAGCACTCACCCCGTAGTCTTGGGAGGACCATGACTCAACCCAGGACCAGCCAGCCTAAGCGATCCAAAAACAAAAGAGGGATGAGTTCGAGCATTAGGACCACAAGAAGCGAGCTTGGGGAACTAATGAACGTGTACTTGTACAGGACTTGGCTTTTGTGGCCCCCTGACTCAGGAACCAGTGACGACGATACAACCGAGTGACAGAGTGACAGAGACAGAGAGCCATAGAATTGCCCACGCGAGAGGACACACCCATGTATTATGCGCACATCACTTAGCAGAACCTGGCAAAGCTGACAGATGCACCCGCCTCTCATCCATCTAATCTGACTTAACGCCCCATTGTCTAGCAACATCCAGTAGACCATGGCGACCGGGCAAGCCACAAACGCATTCGGGAGACGTCGTTCTCATTATCAACTTTTAGAAATACACAAAGTGCAACCAGGACCAGACCCCAAACTCCGAAGCGATGATATCCTTCATTCCCCTTCGCCTACTGCTTGTCCCGGAGGTGACGGGGCACGTATTTACCAGTAGCCCCAGACGCACGAAGCGGCTCAGCCGGTGGAGGAGTAGCCTGGTCCTCACCACGACGCGGGCCAGCGCCCGAAGCAACACGGCTAGGAGGTGCGCTGTCCCTGGCAGCGCCACCAGATGCAGCCTTAGCAGCCTCGCGCTCGCGCCAGGATGGCTTTCCACCCGCAAGGTTGAGACGGGGCGGACCGGTAGCACGATCGCCAGATGGTCGGTCGTTGGAATCGGTACGGTCCATGGGGAGGCCGTGCGGGCAGGCAAATCGGCAGCAGTAGCGGCTCCAGATGCAGTGCGCGATGATGCCTCTCTGTCGCGCCACTTGCCTGCTCCAGGAAGGTTAAGCGCAGGGCGACGGCTGTCTGAGTCGGTACGCTCCATGGTGACTGGTTCGCGTCTTGGTGCGGCAGCAGAGGCCTTCTCGGCACTTCGTCTGGCCATGGCCTCTTCTTCTCTGCGAGCCTGGAGGGCCGCCTTCTCAAGAGACTCTTGGCGATCCTTCTCGCGCTGCTCCTTGAGCTTCGCCATCTCCGCACGCTTGGCTTCGGCGCGCTTCTCTGCCTCTTCCTTCTCCTTGGCGGCACGCTCCTCAGCCTCCCGCAGCGCCCGCTCCTTCTCCTCACGCTCTCTCTTCTCGCGGAGCTTTCTCTCCCGATACTCCTTCTTCCGAGCGGCTATCTGTCTCTCAAGTTCTCTCTCAGCATCACGCTGGCGCTTCTCAAACTCGTCTCGTCGACGCTCCTTCATTGACTTCACGTAAGTCTCGTACTGAGGCACCAGGCGTTCAAGTCGGTGTTTGAGCTCGACGCTCTCCTTATGCTTAGCCTTTGACTCGACGAGGGTGTCCATCTTCATTTTCTCATAAGCAGCAATATCATGTTCTCGTTGCTTGGCGTAATCTTCGGGGAGTTTCTTAGACTCCTCCTTGCGGAAGGCTCGCTCAAGATGATCAATACGCTTGCCGGTAATGCGAAGCTTCTCATTGACATCATTCTTCTCACGCTCCAATTGAGCCAACTTCATGGCGCGCAGGCGGTTGGTATCAAGATCGTCAAGATTCTCGATATCAATGTCAATGGCGTTGGGACCGATCTTGAGGTCGGCAATCTGCTTCTTGAGCTCTTCCTTGCGGACGCGCTCTCGTTCGTCGCGAAGGCGCTTTTCTTCACGTTCTTTCTGTTCCTGGGCAAGACGCCGCTCCTCAGCCTCGGCCAGAGCCTGCTCCTGAAGTCTCTTCTGGCGAGCCTTCTCCTTTTCCCTCTTGGCGTGGAGCTCCGAGGCCTCCTCCTTACGCTTCTGAATGACGTCCTTGCGGGCCAAGATTGCGTGGTGTTCTTCATCAGCACCAACCTTGGCTCGAGCAAGGGCAGCTTCGTGAGCCTTCATACGAGCCTCATTGTAGGTGGGGTCGATGTAGAAGCAAGTGGTGTGAAGACACTTGGCCAGGCGGACAAGCTGGGACCTGACAATCTCGGAAGGCGTGTTTTGCAGACGCTGGACCGTACCGGTCTCGCTGTCAGCAGAGCCACCAGCAGAGCCCGCGTGGGAAGCCTTGGAGGAAGAAAACACATCCCTATCAAAGCTGAGAACGCCTGTAGCGTGATCCATGCGGATCGACAGGTCGCCTTTCTTATTTCCATTCATGATGAACTTCTCAATAGTGCCTCTGCTGATCTGGTAGGGGTCAGGGAATTGAGCAAGACTCTCAACAAAGCTGAGGTCTACAGTCTCGTACACCTGAGAAAGCTGCTGGAACAGACGGGTGAGAATGACCTGCTGCAAAGGCAGAATGTACTTCTCCATCTCAGGATCAGCACCGATCTTGGCGAGGATGGGAGAGATCTTTTGGCAGATGGAGAGAGGATGGAAGTCGACCTCGAGAATGTTGTAGAGATCACGAATCTCAGGACGAGCTCTCTTCAGAAGGGACTTGGACAGGGCATCCCGGAACAGGACAGCACGGGTAGGGGCCGAGGACATGCCCAACAGGTGTGTAAGTCGGGAGTTCTTGTTCTTTCGGGCCTCATCAAAGTCGACCATGGCGCCCCGCGATCGCGAGGTGCTGATGACAGGAATTGAGAGAGCTGACAAGAGCACGAAAGAAGCAGCCTTCTGGAGATCGGCATCAGTAGCGGAAGGGTTGTCAGACTTCTTGCTCTGACCGGTAGCTACCAGCATGGCAGACTGGCGGAGAAGGTTGTAGTATCTAGACCAAGCAGCGGCATGGAAAAGGTAGTTCTCGCCAACGAGGAAAATGCGAGTGAGCTTCTCGTAGTAGTTGGCCATCATGATGTTCTTGGCAGGCCGCTTGCTAAGGTTGAGAAGGGTGTGGATATCCTCAACGCTTCGGAAAGCCTCTTGCCAGAGCTCAAGCTCAACTGCGACATTGAGCTGCTGGAATCGAGTCTCGAGATGGCGCTGCAGAGTATCCGGGTCGTTCAAGTTGATAGCATGCATTTGCGACGAGTACTTGGCAGCGGTCTGGACATGGTTTCGCAGCAGCTCGCAAAGTCGGCGGAACTCGGTCTTTCGTGCGTGCTTGAGGCAGAAGTCGAAAGCCTGCATAGCGGTGCTCTGATACAAGATCTCGAGTCGGGCATTGTTACGCAAAATATCCAAGACCGTCCGGTATGCCTCCCACAAAAACTTGAGCCAAGGAGTGATGATGGCACGGTCAGTACGGTCGCGCGACTGTTCGCTGGATACCGTGGCGAGCAGGATTGATTCGGGAGTCTCAGTCGCTTCGAGATCGTCGATGTTGGCAGATGTTTCTGTGACTTCATCGGCCTTCTGTTGAGCAACAGTGACCTTTTCGACAGCCAACTCGATGAACTTCTTGAGTATGAGTTCGATGGTGGCGACATTTGTGTTCTGGGCGATGTTCTTGTACGAGTAAAGGGCATCCTTGGCAACTTTACCCTTCTTCTGGTCGACAGAGAGCTCGACCAGAAGCATCATGACGGGCTCCAGGGAGGCGATGGGGACATTTCGGGAGCGCTTGGAGGTGACATGGTCGTGGAGGAGTGTCAGGGCAGCGGGGGCTTGGCCGACACCAATGAGCTCCTGTGCTCTTTTGAGAACATTCTCAGGCTTTTGGTGCGGAGGAGGCGGCATCGTGGCGATGATTTCCTGTTGTTGCCAACAGATGCCGTCGACGAGATGTCTGGTGTATGAGGGGCTTGTAGTGTGAAGAGAATTTGTGACAACACAATAATCTTGTGGGTAGGTTTGGGAAAGCACGGGTGCGGGGCTGCCTGGTCGGTTTTCGCTTAAGCCCGGAGATGTCCCGGCTGGCCAGGGAAAAATCACGTGAAACCCAGCTTTTCTACTAGAACACCTTTAAGCTACACACCACTCACTCACTGCCCAAAGCCCATTCGGCACCAACCAGATGATTGTTCTGGATACTACATGTACAGAGGGACAAAAGCTTCCTTTGAGGTACCAAATTGAGTTTAGATTCACAGCACTTGAGTTGAGCCGGGAGTTATACAACACAGCAATACAGAGTATCAAAGGCTCTGGGTTAGATACTGCTTGCTTGTGCACCCTGTCGAGTGCCATTTCCAGGAAGCAGAAATCAGAGGGTGTCTTCTACGGGAGTTTAGATGAGCTGTGTAAGTAAGTGTCGATGGGCCCAGGTCTTCCTTCCTAATAAGCTGGCCCCCGAAGCAAATACCTGGACACACGTGCGCACATAACACATCGTTTGAATTCCGGGGTGATGCTGCTGAATGGGTTGATGGAGAAGTAGCATGTTCTGCCTATAGCACTTAATGTTGCAGCATCGTATGTGCAGGGCGGGGGATCCTCTGTCTCATCTGGGTACCTAAGTAAGTAAGCTTGACGCGACAACGCCCCGCAAGGGCGATGCTGGCTGACACACGGTGGGATAGGTTGTTGGCTATCATCGTCGTCGATCCAACAAGCTCATATACATATTTCTGTGTTCTGTATTCTGCCTACAAGGCCAACAGGGAAGTACCTGTATCTTGATCTACGAGTTGATACACCACCAGAACAAAACCGCCGGCTCCACTGAAACAGCATCTGGCATCTGGCCATTAGCATGCTGCTTGCTTCTTCTGAACATGACACGGATAATGTGTCTTGACTGCTTGGCCTGAGCAATGCGGGGGGGCACCTGGATTGAGACAATTCAGGTTCACAATTGGGAGCGAGGACCACCGACTTATATCTACCTGTATCGGCCCAAGAAAGGCCCCTATTTGGAAGATATATGTTTCCAATGTGGTCAATGAATGGCCTATGCGCCATTGTCGGTATTCTTTGTGCTCGCTGTTCTGGGTTCAACGGGAGAGCATCAGAGGAACAGCGGAGGAGGGTAAATAAAAAAAAACAAATAAAAAATCAGACACCCGGGTTGCCGGCAAAATCTACCTTACGACTAACTTAACCTAACTAGCCTGTGTATAAATAAGAAGTAGGTACCCTAGAGATTATATGGTAGTGGTGGTACTAGAAGCAGATGCGACGGCCGAGGGCCGTTGCGAAATAGATCGGCGTATTCATAAGGAGTACATACTCGTAGTATCAACCACTATTGCAGTCGGTATGGAGAGCTAAGATAACGGGCAATTTCCCAGAGCTCCAGACCCCCGTTCACCGTAGTACCTTAGCCCTATCCATTATCGGTCTGCCTTGCATTGCGACCAGTACGGGCATGGGCAAAGAGCAGAAGAGGAATGAACCAAACGCCCCTGGCTGCTACGAACAAATTTCCAGTGTTTCCCAGTCTAATTAACCCCCCCCAGACCCTGTCTGGCCTGGCCTGGTCTGGCCTTAGCTTCTGCAATGCGCCCGCCCCCATTCGGTCCACCTCTCTTTTCCTCTTCCCCCCTCCCGTGCCTGCTTGTAAGTAGGGCACTCGTACCTCTTTTTCCTCCCTCACATTGTCACTTTGTTGCAGCTTCGACAATCGCGCGCTCCCTTCTATTGTCGTCGTCTCAGAGCATCGAGCCTCTCGTGGCCTTGTCTGACGAATCGATCCATCAGCGACCTGAATCGTCTATTTCTGTAAGTTTTCTTTTCTTCGCTCCTTGCGAGATGGCAATCAAGAGTCCAATCGGAGCTCGGTGGGCTGGGCTGCCTGGAGGACAAGCGGCACACGGTTTGCCTCGCTTGGCGTGGTTACGGCCCTGAAGGGGGGATTGCACAAGACAGAACAGATGCGTACGGGAGCGACAAGAAAGAGAGGCGACTTGTAGAGCTCAGCATGCACGCGGCATAGTCCCACGAATGGATCGGTCATCCTCACAACGCATCATCGCCAACTTGCCCATTGCCTCTCTATCTTGCTGCAACCAAACCTTTTCGCATAAATCCAATATGAAAGCCGACATCATCAATAATGGCAACTAACCGACAATTGCGTGTAGCTTCTTCTCCTTCTGCTTCATCCCAGAAACAATCTCGTTCCCGTCATCAACAAACCGCTCGTTCTTTATCCTCGACTAGTGGAGCTGGTCCGAGCTCCGACCCGACGCCGACACCAGCGCCAGTAGCAGCTCCTGCACCTCCTCTTTCCCATCAACTTAATCCCCAATATCCTTCGCGATTTGACTCTCGACCCCAATACTGGAGCGACTCCAACTCCTCCCTTAATTCTAGTACAATGCCTCAGTACACCTCCCGCGACGTCGGCGATCCTTCGCAAATCAAGAAGAACAAGCAATCCATGGCTGATCTCAAGCTGCGACGCCTAACGGAGCTTAACAGCCGTCTGCGAGAAGACTTGGAGCGGGAAAGAATCCCTGTTTCTCAGGCTTCTAAGAGGTAATTGCGAACAATGAAACCCTAGACCGGCGTGGTTGTTCTCCAGCAACTAATTGACAGACGATAGTATCATCGCGTACTGCAACAGCACACGTGACTACATGGTGCCATCAGTGTGGGGAGCGGTTCCGAGGGGAGAGGACCCCTACGCGCCTCAGCAAAGTGGAGGGTGCTGCTCGGTCATGTAGAGCCATGACTGAATTGAGCCCCGTCGGGAGGGATGGAGATCAAAGGAGAGACTCAATCATTCTACCCTCACGCCGCAACGAACAGCAACAAAGAGAGCAGGCAGGCTACTATTGTATTTTGATGAGCAGGGAGTGGGTCTGGACTGCTCGACCACCCACACCAGAAGCCGTCTCGGACAGGCCAAGCCAAGCGCGGCCAAGATCGGAGCAGACGGATAATACCACAAGAGCAACAGCCGCGGATACCCCCAGGAGTTGAGGAGTGTGAGTTGAATGCCTACGGAGGGAGATTGAGGGGAAGCTGGCAAATTTACGATAATCGACAAGTTTCCTTTTGCTATGATGTATGTATTTCAGGGATGGATGGACCAAAAAGCGCCCGCCCATTGCAAAAAACGCAACGGAGGCAGGTCATTCGGGAAGCTCTTAAGCATGTATTACTTCTAGTTCAGGCCTGTACTCTCTTTCTTTTCGACTTTCTTGAATCAATGAGCAAAACCAAACAAAAAGCCCCGTGATCAGCCCTGTTGGTCTGCACTACCCTGGGCTCTCCCCCGTATGACTGCACCTCCTTTAAGGAGATGGCTCGGTTCTCGTCATGATATGTTTGGCTGGTCTAAACGGAGAGTGGAGGAATATACGCATAGCCAGTCCTCCCCATAAGGCGCATCGATCCTCCTTGACTGACACGGCCCAACGACCTTTCTAGCTTGGTGTGGGTTGACATGGATGTCGGACTCTACTATGTACTGTACAGTATGGCCTCGTCTGTCGTGACGCCGCCAGACGAAAGATGAACGGCTGTTACGGAAACGCGAAGCCGGTGGACCTGCGGATGGAGATTGGAAGGAGGTAGTTCGTACTGTCTGTCGTAAGCCTAGCATGGATAGAAATTTCATTTTATTTTGCATTTTATTGGAAGACAAGTAAACCCATTAACAAAGATTATCGTGATTAGAAATACACTCCTTGGTGTCAAATAAAGTAAGCATACATTTTTGAGCTCTAGAGTTCCACTGTAGTCTCTCACCAATCGGTTGTATCCGTACTTAAGTACTTACTTACCTACCTACCTACGTCAGGCGTTGAATGACGCCCATCTCTCTAACTCGCTACCAAATTGCGAGATAGTATATACTGGACACCGATTCAAATACGTGACAAGCCGACACCAACTCTTCGGAAAACCAGGCCATCTATCAATTTCGAGGCGCAAAGCTGGCGAGAGAAGCACATGAATAGGATGGCTGAAATAAAGGCCTCGCCCGTTTCCGCTTCTGACCCCGCTCCGTCTGGTAGCAGCCGTCTTTGCAACCCGGCGCTTCCCCGTGTAACAATCCGCTTCTGCACTCAATGCAAGTGGATGTTGAGAGCTGCCTATGTAAGTCCATTCCAATACCCGCGTCACTATACTAGACTGCGCAGGTAGTCATCTTCATCATCACCATCATCATCAGCAGCAGGCAGTCCGTCCCCCAGCAACTATATATATAGCCTTATCTACTACCCCCACATACACACTGCCCGCCTGATCCTTCTTAATCTTTACTTACCTCCTTTGCCCCCGTCCTTCCCCCATCGTGACAGCCTGAGAACTGACCTATCCCCTCACTCACCGACCAGTATGCCCAAGAGCTCCTCTCGACCTTCTCGACGGGCCTGGGCGAGGTAGCTTTGCAGCCGTCGACAGGTGGGACCTTCATCGTCGAGATCCTCGCGGTCGTGACCCCCTCCGAAACCGGCAACGACGGCAACGGCAGTGCGCAGCAACCGCAAGAACAGAGCCATAGCGTGCTCTGGGACCGCACCATAGACGGCGGGTTTCCCGAGACCAAGGAACTGAAGCGCCGCGTGCGGGACGTGATCGAGCCCAACCGAGACCTGGGCCATGTAGACCGTGACCACTCGAGAAAGACGAAAGCTGCTGCTGCTGCTGCATCCTTGGCATCATCATCATCATCATCGGAGGCACCACCTCCTCC
Source organism: Apiospora pterosperma (assembly GCA_019976485.1). Taxonomy (NCBI): domain Eukaryota; kingdom Fungi; phylum Ascomycota; class Sordariomycetes; order Amphisphaeriales; family Apiosporaceae; genus Apiospora; species Apiospora pterosperma. Next base: position 2,006,593 of record JAFBMP010000009.1, read on the forward strand.
TCCCTCTTCGGTGCCGGCATCAGGGCCAGCAGCACCACAAGAATCGATCCTGGCGTCGTCTGCCTCTCCATCCTCGTCAAACCCGGCGGTCGTCCGAGATACGCCGCGCCAGGGCCAGTCGCGCCCGCGCATGCCCGCAGCGGCCGGCCCTCGCGCCGATAATGTTGAACCCCAGCAGCCCGCTTCGGCCACTTCAGGAAACGTAGAAGGGAAGGGTGCGGGCCAAGGAGCTTGTGAGGATTGCCAGTAGAAGTAGACGCAGAAAAAAGATGCCTTGCATCTATATCACACCCTTAAAGGACCTTCGACTCGGATTAGGAACGAATCGAATAGTTCAGTGACGATAGCCATGTATAGTTTTACACAATACGTATGACCAACCACTGACTAGACTGTGTTACCCTCTTCGACACAGCTGATGAACCTGTCAAGACTGATAACAGAAACAGCGGGGTTATACGGTGTTTCGCCTCTTTGAGATGTAACAAGGCGATTTCCGAAGAGCCTCAGCATGGAACAGACTTTGGAACAGACCCTGCCCAAGATCCGGTTATTCCAGGAACACGCCAACAGCTACTCGCAAATCCAGCAATGATACGTAAATCAGGCCAAGATCTACGGCTTCTGAGCGCTCGGCAAAGAATGTACTTTCTGCATCAGTGAGGCAAGAATCAAGAATTGTCTAGACAAGCCCATGGCGTCGCCATGACTCGAAGTCCGCCCATTGCCTCTAGTGCTGACGCGCTTCACACAGGGGCATATTGGTAAACCTTGATAAGGGGCCAGCGTTCCTATGTGCCTACCGAGGTAGGATATTTTTGGGATATACAACACCCCAAGCACGGGAACTTACCCAATTCGCATACCGCGTCCATGTGCAAGATTATCATGTCGAGATGAGAGACCATTCGAGCCGAGCTGCATGTAAAACATGAGCGCGTTGCACTTACGCCCGCATACGGAAACGGAGATGAGCAGGAGACGAGCAGGATGCACGCATATATGGTGGAAAAGAAAAACACAGTAGTTGTGCCTGTCCTCTAATGCTTTCATGTACACATGCAATTGCGAACACGCAGACGCTCGTGACAATTCCATAATACGAAAAGCCTGGTTTTATTTGTTTTCGCATAGTAGCAACATTTATCATCAACTCGACCGTCCAACTCGTTCATCAGAGGTGACGTCCTTGGCGTCAGGGAGGCTGCGGAAAAGGAAGACTCCTCGTTGTCGTCGTAAGAGGTATGATTCGTGGCATTATACTCGGACAGATTGTATGGAAGAAACGACTCGGGCTCGGAGTTATTCGGGGCCAGGTTAGGCCAGGTACCAGGAAACGGCCCCTTCTTCATCGATTCGGCGTGTTTGAGGGTGGCTTGTAGGAAGCAGTGTGGTTGTTATCGATCATCGGCGGCTGAACCTAAATAGACGAGGAAGTTCGTATAAATTCTTTTCACATTCAAGGCTTGGATTTGATGCGGGGAGTTGCGAAACCGCTACCTCCGAGGCCGCCCACGTACTTTTGTTTCTTCTCTGCTGGTTTGAGAATCTATATTGTGCAAACTCAGGTTAGCTGCAATCCAAGAATCGAACATACTTGGGAGTAAACAAACCTGGAAGGAACACAGCAAGCTCTCGTCGACACTCATCATGGCACCGGCATTGTCGAATTCTCCACAGTAGTTTGGTGCGCTGAACAAAGTGACCAGCTGGCGTTTGGAGAAGAATTCGTAACCATCCTCAACAACCTGGTGAGCTCGGCAGATGAGATCCATATCGTGCTTCTGCAGGAAGCGAGAAACGACATCAGGACCAAAAGTGAATGATACACCGCGGTCGTTTTCGCTCCAGCCAGTGATGTCCTTGTCAGGATCGGACCACAGCAGGTCACACAGGAGACCACAGTCAGGGATCTAAAGTTGCGCATTAGTACGATGAAGGCAACTGCGTGTGAATGTGCGGGATCAGATGGCAAGTACTACTTACATCCGTGGGACGCATGACGCGGCGGATCTGCTCCATTGAATTCAGGTCTGGACTCAGGCCTCCGTGCATTGTGAAGATCTTCTCATCGATGATGGCGGCGATAGGAAGGCAGTTGAAGCAGTCGGTGAAAGTCTTCCATAGCTTGATGTTGTAGCGGCGTTTGCACTCATCGTAAAAGCCGTAGATACGGTTGATTGAGGCACACTCATGGTTGCCACGGAGGATGAAGAAGTTTTCCGGGTATTTGATTTTGTACGCCAGTAACAAGCAAATGGTCTCCAGAGACTGCTTGCCACGATCTACGTAGTCGCCCAGGAAGAGATAGTTGGCTTCCGGAGGAAAGCCACCGTACTCGAAGAGTCGTAGCAGGTCGTAGTATTGACCGTGAATATCGCCGCAAATCTAGAATACGGTGAGTACCCAATCAGCTACTCGAACTCGCCTCACCTCACGACATACCTTAATGGGAGCCTCGAGCTCTAACAAGATCGGCTGGCTGATGAAGATCTCCCTAGCCTTCGTGCACAGATGGCGGATCTCGGTCTCCAGGAGTTGAACTTGCTTGCCGGGTCGGCTTCCGCGAACCTCAAGAAGGCGGTCGATGATGGAGTCTAAGTCGACATCGTGCTGGTCCGCCATCGTAAATCCTTCACCTGCCAGGAATATGGCCAAGAACGCCTTGTCGTTGGTATGGAGTCAGGACAGCAGAGGGCAAGGAAGGGGGGATCGGTGTCGGGGGAGGTCACTACTGAGCCCGAATTAAGGACGATGCACTTCTCTGGGCTAGATAAAGAAGTGATTTATTAGTTTGCATCCAATCGAGGAACGTCCAGGAACAAAAGAGTGAGAGTAGTGCATCTGATCCTCTTCTAATCGATCATGTCGATACAAAACTGGATGAGGAAGTAGCGTGGTGGGGAAGAGGGGATGACGCTGGGAGATGGATTACGAAGGCGGCTACTGCAAAGGGCGGAAAAGTGCAACCTTGGTACCAGCATAGATTGGAATGGGTTTGGATTGCAACTCACGGGATGAAGTGATCACAGCTTGTGGCAGACCTCGCAATGAGTGCCCGCTGCTGGGAATTGTTATACTTGCGCAGAAACGCCGATTTCACAACTTCTGTCTGAAGTGATGAGGATAAAGAGAGTCAAAAAGCGTTGCGCGATGTTGACAGCCAGTTTCGTCGCCTCGTTTTTTCTTCTTCTTTTTTTCGGCGCTAGATGCCTTCTGCCAATTCTAGTGATGGGCAATCAATCGTCAAAGAAAGTCGTCAAATCGATCAGACGTGGGGTAAAACAGCTAAACCGTGGATAGCAATGTAAAATCGCTAGTCGCCGTCGTCAAATCGGTCACAAGACAAGGAATTTTGTCTTGTAGAGGCGATGAGTGGGAGTATATGGTGCTGGGTGGACAGACACCTGATTCGCCTGGTGGTGAGTGATGGATGTCGTAGAGATGGAGAGCAAGATTTTTGTTGGGGTGGGCGCGATGCCAAAAAAAAAAATGAAAAAAGACTGCTGCTGTCTTGATGGAAAGAAATTCCAGAAAGCAGTCGTCAGTGGTGCAAATGTGAGAGAGAGAGTGATCGCCTGCCAACAGGTTGTTTAAAAAACAATGGGCTATTCTGGCACTCTTCTTCTAATCGAGGGCGCTCGGTGGGAACTGTTCCCCAGAGGATACCGCGTCGCCAACAAGGCAAGAACGTCTCTTCCAAACAATCGAGGAAGGTCGTCGTTTGCGCACACAAAGACTCGTGTGGAAAGCTCAGTAGGTCTTTGCAAGCTCACCGCGTCAATAGGGATATCCTTCTCAAGTCAAGTCTTTTGAAGTCGCAGCAGAGATAGAGGGAGGACAGCCAAGTGTCGTCGTTCGCCAAAGTCGGAAGAATGCTGGCCTGTTGTGAGGTTTGTCGCGGGGTCCAACTTTTTGGAGAGAAGGAGAAAGGAGGATTAGGAGGACCAGACTTTCGGGCTCAAGTCAAGTCAGGATTTGATCTAAACGTCAGAAAATTGTTCGGGCCTTTGTTCGCTGAGTGGACTTTTGGGGGAGGGGGGGAAGACGGGGGACCGGGGGCCGTTGGGTGGTGGCCTAGGCAGACAAGACAGCCAGGCAGGGAGCGAGAGAGGGAGGGCTTTCTCTTGGTACAACCTCTCTTTAGCACTATTCAATTCCTGGGCAGTGGACTACGCGTACCAGCAATAATGCTAGGTTACATACCTACCTACTTTACCTACCTACTTTATATGTAAGTACTTGTCTACTACTTTCTGTTTAATTGTACACGAAACATATTGAAGCTGGAGCCTGGGGTGCTTCTGCAGTAATAGTAATAACAGGTCATATCTACCTGACCTATATGCCTAAGTAGGTACATATGAAAGAATCATGTTTGTTTGTCCCTCTTGCGACGCCTCGCCCTTCCCACTAAAAAACCGTAACGCGAGAAGCTATCTAGCCAGGGCGCGCAGGTTGCAGTGAAAACCAGGGGGGGGCAGACTTTCAGTTACAGGTTTCATCGTCCTCATTGGGCAGGCAGAGGCAGTGGCAGTGCCAATGGCTCGAGAGGACTATTTTAGCCCAACACTCCACTTCCACTTCCACAATCACCACCACCACCACCTTCCCACTCCCACTTTGACCTACCTGACCTGACCTCACCACCTCCTCCTCCCCTCCTTAACTAAGTAGGTTCAGTAAGTACTTACCTACTTAATTACTTACTCACTTAGACAACTAACCGAGACAAGTCGTCGGCTCAGTCCTTCTTTCCAGAAGACGGCTGCATATGAATATCTCTATTGCACAAGTACTTACTTAAGTACGTATATCCTCAAACCCAGCACCTGGCTCTTGCCTCTATGTAAGTGTAACTCGAAGCCACCTCTTTGGTAAAAACCTCACTTAGTGCGCCGGTGCCAGCCCTGTCTTGTCGATCGCCAGGCTTGGTTCCGTCCCGGCTGCATCTCTGTCTGCTACTTTACGTATAGAAACAGACAGGTTGATGGTTACGATTGCCTTGTATTATCATGCAATGAACCCTCCTTCTCCTCCTTCTCTGTTACATTTCATATGCGCAAACACCAAGTAGTCCCTGTTGGCTCTCCTCCCATCCTCCATCATGCAAGCGAGCGAGCGTCCTCGGCAGCCGCTTGCTCGAAGTTGTTCGTTCAGTGGTCTAACAAACAGCCCGAACGCGCCACTGCAGTGCAGAGTCTTCCAACACTCATTGTTCCCACTCCATCCCATTTCTTCCGAGCCTCCGCCGCTAGGATAGGAGGTTGCTGTTCTTTTTTGTCATTCTGTTTTCCTTTGAAGAAAAGAAGGTTTCCGGGGGTGCCAGGCGAAATTGCAATGAAACTCAAGGTCCGGGGTCTTTAATCGGGTTCACCGTTTTGATGCCCGATGAAAAGGAATTACCATGGCCAGGAATCGGTAAGTAAGTACCCATTGACTTGAACACAGTAGAAAAAGAATCTCCCTCGCTTTGTTTTTATCCTCTCTTTCCCCCACCTATTCGACTTTCGCGTCTGCCGAAGGTAGACCGAATTAGGCAAAGATGCAGGCAGCTATTCGGAATTATCCCACCATGACCTTTTCCCTTTTCGAGTACACGTTCTTGATGTCAGGCAAAGCCACGAGTATGCCGCCTCGAGTCTCGATGTCTGTTTGATAGCAGCTCCACTTGGTGCTTGCTCACGACCTTGACTCGTTCTTCTGACAGATGGGAACTACACATCTTTCTTGCGTAAGTACGTACGTGTAAGAAGGGAGAACCTACAGGCAGCCCCTCATCCGGGGCAAGTAGCCGACGGCAAGCTGCAAAGTGCAAACTGCATCCCCAACGATTTCGAGTTCTCGCCTTCTGCCATGGCGCAACCGGCATAGAGGACGACTCTCGAATAGCGATGCATTAGCTGCAACATCATCCTCCCCTCTGACTCGACCTCGAGGACAGAACTGATGCTATCCGTACTCGACTGAATCAGTCATGGACGGAGGACAAGCGCTCAAGTTACAAAGGTAGGAATACGTACAAAGTGTCTCAGGGTCCAAAAATAGCCCCCCCTCCTCCCCCAGGGTGTTATTGTTACTAAGTACTTAACGTATTACTCGCTCGTCTGCCGAGCCGCCAATGAACCGACCGGGTCAAGGGTTTGTTATTCAACATACATCTTCGGTCAGTAGATCTGACCCCTCTACTTCTGTTTCAACGACACTCTTCGGACGAGACATGACTGCCTTTCCTAGCCACACCCTACTTGAACCGTCAGTTACACGAAAACCAATATTGGCACAGCGATGTTCAAGTGCCGGCAAGGGCGCATATATATATACTTGCTTACCTTACTTGCTAGCCTGCCTTCCCCCGTTGAGAAACTTCCTTACATGGATCTCTTCAACGCCCGCATCATCTCCAGGCTTATTTGCCATGCAGAATCTACATCGAGTCACATGACCACTTAGATGCTGCGAGATGTTGCAGCTAAGGACTTCATTGGTTGTTCGATCTATCATGATCAGGTATGCTTATCTCCGCTATCTCTAGACAGTGGCACCGAGGACGCTATATCAAGTCATCTTAGCACTCCCGCTGCAAGGGAAAAAGTATGCGAAGGGGGAAGCTGTTGTCTTGTGGCCCCTCTCAGCGAGCTTTGCATCTGGCTACAGCAGATCGATCCAGGATGACCTGGGCTCGGGGGAGAGTCGCCATGCATGAAGTGTATATGACGCAGGCGCTATAGAAATCATATGAGCGCCGACGTTACCACGGCTCGCAGGGTCCTGAGGTTAACCGTCAATACCCAATGAGAATGACCTCGGCTACTTCGATTACGGCTAGATGATGCAAGTTCTAGAACCAATGGCCACACTCGGCGTGTCAGGCTAACGACGCGCGCCATTGACACGCTGTGAACGGGGTCTACCCGTGTAGTTACTTAGATAAAAAACATTGGACGAGACCAAGGTCTACGGTAGAGACTCCGACATATACCCACCGCCGACGGAGCAAAGCCACAGCTTTATATGTCGTGTAATACTTGAAGGGCCCGAGGTACGTACAGAGAAGACGAAGAAACGACGACCACCTGGAGATTGGGTAATCTAGTCAAATCACGCATGTCCCCGTCTCCCACCCCAGCGCCCCCTTCTCACCAACCTCACCGTCTTCACAACAGTCTGGGGCCGCCCCTCTTCCGGAGCGATATAAATATCATCTTCTTCCCCATCATCGTTCCTCGAGTCTCTTTCCTCAACAGCAGCCATCGTGGCTTCTTCTCGTTGGCCCAAGCCTCTCTTCTTCGTCTTCCCACCACCGCTTCCTTTCACCCCATAGACCCCGATGGCCCCCGGCCCACCGCACAGCTGGGATCCGTCACCTTTGCATCGCATGCCGCACCGGCCCTCGTCGAGCTTGGCCACACCCTGCTTCAGCGTTTTCCCGCACCAGCACTCGCGCCCGTACTCGACGCCCGCGAGGCCGAACCCTCTCCCCTCGCAGAACCTGACACACTTCTCCACCGTCAGTGCGTCGTCGCCCGTCATGGCGTCGGGCAGCACGCGGCCCTTCCCCTCATCGTAGCATCCCATGTACCCAAACCCGCCGACCGCCGCCTGCTGCTGCTGCTGCTGCTGCACCGTCGTCGTACCCGGAGGGGGCGCCGCGGCGGCCATCGAGTTGTTCCGGAAGACGCTCAGCAGGCTCGCCCCCCGCACACCTGGCTCTTGTTGCCCGAGCACGGCATGCGGCAGGCCTCGGCACTCCCCACCGCCGAGGGCGGCGCCAGCGACGTCCCGCAGAAGCACTCGCTGCCGTACTCGAGGCCCGCGAGGGGCAGGCGGGCCCCCGCGCAGAAGGCCAGGCACTTCTCGATCGTCATGTCGGCCCCGGCCGTGGCGAGCTGGCTGAGGGCCCGGCCCGGCGCCTCGCTGGCGCAGCCGAGGTACGTCGCGCCCGCGGGGGCCGCTACCCCCTGCTGCGGCAGGCGCAGAAGTGGCGGCGGCGGTGGCAGGACCTGCTGATGCAGAGGGACCAGACGACCTTACGGCGGCGGACGTGGTCGTTGCTAGTTTCGCCGTGGTGGAAGTAGTCGGCGAGTGAGCTGGCGCTGAAGCCGCCGGCGGTGTCGCGGCGGTGGTGACTGGGGCGCTTGCAGGCCCCTTCTGGACTGCTTCTACGGCGGCGGGCGTGGGCAGCGACTGGGCGACGGTGAGCGGCGCGTTCTTCAACGTCGCCGTGCCCGTGCCAACGCAGTACCAGTAGTCTTTCCAGAGCTGAAAGTCGCAGTTCTGGCCCTTCGGGCCCAGCACCGGATTGTACGCATATAGTTCCTCGATTACCCTGTTTGATCGGCTCGACACGCTCCAGCAGGTATCACCATTCCCTGCCCGTACTGCAGAGAGGTAGGCGATTTTCAAGTCAGCAAGAAATGTTTGCTACACGGTATCCCTAGGTGGCCACGGGCAAGGAGACGGGGAAAGAAGTTGAATTGAGTAGAAGAAGAAAAAAGAGGCGGGAAGTTAGAAACGTACTCCATCTATTGCAGTTGGTGGCAACGCCAGTCTGGACTGGAAAGGGAGACGAGGTAGGATTCCGCAATATGGAATCTGTCGAAAGGTAAGTGTAAGTGGCCATGTTGGTTCAACAGCTGCACCTAAAATAGGGGGCTTTGATCAGGTGGATTCGTACGGAGATCCGAGAGGATACTATGTGGATACTTATGACTATTGCATTTCTGCAGGGATCGTAACAGCAGCTGGCTTTTCATGGCTGCTCTCTAACAAAGAACGATATCATAAGTCAAGACCCTTCAGTCTAGTTTGCCCAGAAGCGTGATCGCCTGCTGCCGAAGACAAAGGCGCCATTCAGGGGCAGGACGCGCAGATTGCGGCACTGCGAATCTAGATCCTCTCTACTGCCTCCTGCCTGTCAGTTCATGCAAGAACAACAAAGAGCAATATGGCGGAGAGTTCATTTATTGTACGTCCAGGCCGTCTTTTGATCGGAGGCGGCGACAAAGAGCCAGGGGGCCATTGGTAGCTGGCTAATCAAAGAGAGGGCCACAGCACGAATGTTGGCCGGCACCCAGAAGTGGGATACGAGACGATAAATACTGTATTGAGTAGCATCTATTGCCTCCCCTCCATCCACCACCATCCCCATGTGACACCCTTGTTCACATCTAGCCCACGCTGCTCTAGTGATAGGTAGAACTTGGCTTGAAAGAACTGCTGAGAGAAATTGGCATGCTGACTTGGGTCCCCTGATCCAACCAAGACCGACGATAACGAAGTTGCCCAGGCCGTAAACTCCACCCATGATTCACTGATTTATAGTGCGTGAACTCCGCTATTTTCAGGTCGTTGATGCATTCCATAAACATGACAAAAAAGTACCTTACGCCACGAGGGTTTTGGGTATGGCTCGCTAAAAGTCGTAAGAGGGGCCCCCTGTTGGCCAGATATATCGTACAGAGAAGATTGGTGGCGATGATTGATACAAGTGAGGGGTTGAGAAAAAGTTGGAATTGGGTTTCGACATGTCAACTCATGAGTGTCCGCCGTCCATTGTAATGCCATTGATACCATTGATACCGTTGACAAGTGGCTTCTCTGGCGGTACTCGATCGTGTATACCATTGAGCTGGGCAGTGGGTGAAACGGCTGAGGGCGACATGGCTCCGTTGATTTCAGCTGTATCATTCGATGTCATACTCCGAGGCGTCAAATGCGCGCCATTCGTGACCGATAGCTTCTGCTGTTCAGTGAGAAGATGACCAAGGCCCTGCTCAACACATAAACGGGGATAATCTGGCTCATCCGGCCCGACTGCGACCAAGCCCCTTCTCCTCGGAACACGCGGCTCCGGAAACGGAGAGGTACTGGGCTTGTAATGACCTGGTTTGTCTTCAGCCACAAACTGGCCGTTGATGTAATACTTCTGCCGAGGGGCAAATCCTTCCCGGCTGTTGGCATCAGCATCATGCTTCCATTTCGCTGGTGCTGACCACAACATTAACTGAGACTCGTGCTCCGGCAGTTCCCGGTAGCAGATCGAGAGTCTGACATTACGCAGATGTGGAAAGTTGGGTAAAATATACAGGAAATCGGATTCCTGGGGATTACGTTAGCAATGGTCGACACAATCGCCGCGAGATGCTCACCTTGACGAAAAACATATCCGTCTCGAAGAAGAGCCTTGAAGCTTCGCCCCGAAGTTGCTCAAGTTTCCTGTAGCCAACTTTGCTCGGATCACCGCCGTAGTAATCAGGAAGTTGTTCCCCGAGATGGTACAGCTTGCCTTCGGTCAGAGCGTATCTGTCCTGCTCTAACCGCCAAATAACCCTCTTGGCGATTGGAGAAACTGGTATCCGCTCCCATGCCGTGTCTGGGCTCATTAGTATCGCCTCACAAAATATGTTGCCGAGGAAGGCAAACTTACATCGTGACAGACCGAGATCCTTCTCCCCAAGCAGCAGAGCGACTTGCGTATTCAGTAGCCATTGCTCGCGCCCATCGGGCTTCCCAGTTGCACCTGGAACGATGGTGTCATACCGAACACCCTGGGCAGTCGTGAAAAGTTCGGCGTATTCTTTGCGTTTCGGATCTGGACACCCGTCTAACCACCGTAACAGCGGTGGCAGCTTGGCCAGGCGGATTCTCTCCTGCTCCTGGAAGATGCGCAGCTGTTCTGCCTCGCGGGCTGCTCGCTTGCGTTCTCGTTCCTTCCGTTCTTCCTCCTCGCGCAGCTTCTTAGCCTCTTTCTCACGACGGACTCGTTCCTCTTCCTCGAGTCTTTGCCGCTCTTCCTCTTCTTTGCGTTTCCGCTCTTCTTCCTCTCGTCGCAATCGTTCTTCTTCCTCTCGTTTCTTCCGTTCTGCTTCTAACCGAAGCTTTTCCTCTGCCTCCTTCCGCCGGCGCTCTTCTTCTTTGCGCTCTGCCTCCTCGCGCAGCTGCTTTTCCTCTTCCTCACGACGTTTCCGTTCGGCTTCCTCCTGTTGTCGTTTCTCTTTCTCCTTCTCCTCCGCCTCTCGCTTACGTGTCTCGGCCTCCTCGCGCTGTTTGGCCTCTTCGTGCTGCTTGGCCTCTTCGCGCTGCTTGGCCTCTTCGCGCTGCCTGGCCTCTTCGCGTTGCTTAGCCTCTTCCTTTTTGCGCGTTTCTTCGGCCGCAGCTTCTTGCTCTGCTTGACGCTTCTTCGCTTCCGTCCTTTCGCGTTCGGCTTGCGCTTCCCGGTTTACGGCGATACTAGCAGGAGGCGTATCTCGCATGTCTATATCCATATCTTCTGAGAACACGGTTATACTGGCCTTCTCCTCGGAGCTAGGGTAGTCCGCCTCTTTGCGTTCGCGATTGAGCTTCTTAGGTCTTGGCAGATCCTTGCGATCATCAGTTGACTGAGACTTCTGGCGCTTGACCGAGTCCCGGGACAGATCGCGCTTACGCTGGCGGTCATCCGGGGATGTGCCTTGTCGAGGTCGCTTCTCTTTGCCCTCAACATCCAGCCTTCTTCTCTTTACTGGCCCATCGCCTTCTTCCTTCTCTCCAGATCCATGTCTAGGAGGCGTCACACTAGATCGGTGCCTCTTAGCAGAACCGTCGCCAATCGAAAGCCTGTCCTTAGAGTCATCGCGCTTCAATGCTTTAGTCCTGTCGTGGTATTTCTCAGAAAGGCGATCAGCCCGTGGTTTCTCCGCGTGCTCGTCATGCCTTCCATCGCCCCGATCAGATGCTTCTCGAACTGATGCATTGGATGCCATACTTGACCGGCGTTGTTTCTCCTGCTGGCGTCCCTTCAGGTCCTTGCCCGATATGAGCTTGCGTCGAGGTTTGGCAGCTTCGCCTTCAGATGACCCTGCAACTTCAGATTCGGTACGCTTCGGTTTCGCGATCGGGGCTTTGGGAGCCACAGCTGGCGACGCTTCCCGGTCTGAAGTCGCAATGGCAGAAACCTTGTCATCTTTCTTAGGACGGCCTGGCCCACGCTTTGGCGAGGTCTGATCATCCATGTTGCTGATAGATGGTCGGCGTTTCTCTTTGGGACTGCTCGTCGCCTTGATTGACGGCAGCTTCTTTTTGCTATCTGGGTCTTTGGGAGGACTCGATGCACGCCGCTTATGTGGACGAACACTGCCGTCTTGGTTGGATTCAGGACGTGCAGCTCGCTTAGTATCTTGATCCTGTTCTCGACGGGATGGTGATTTTACTTTCGACATCCTATGCGATTTCCTGTAATCGTCGTAGGCATCCTTGAGCATGTGTTCTTCTTCTTTCCACATCGGTCCCTCGCGGCGTCTGGCAATCTCGTAATACGTCTCTCCCTTAAAGCGACGTGTGGGGTCGAATAGGGACTGGTTCAGGAGAAGCTGTATGACTTTTGTGTTCTCACCCCCGATAGCAGCAAGCATCGGCGTGCTGTGCTCAGTCGGAAGTGTTTTCACCGGTGCCGGATCTGGGTTTGCGCCACCCAGGGCAAGCAGAAGCTCCATAACAAAGTTGTGGCCACCACGTGCGGCCGCAACTAGGGCTTCAGCATCGTCGCAGCTTTCTTTGACTTGTAAAATGCGCGTAACAGTTTCGGAATCACCGCGAGCTGCTGCCTGGCGCAATGTCTTGTCGTCGAGACTCATGTACAACAGATGGTTGCTGGTTTTGGTAGAGCGGACAGTGCCACCTCGGCGAGATGCAGCAGCAGCGGCGGCGGCGGCGGCGGCGGCACCACTTGCAGATGCAGCAGGTGACCGCCGCGGGCTATCTGGTCCGTGAGACGAGAGTCCATCTTGGTCGTGAAGCTGATGATCCTCGGAAGTTCGCCTCAGCTCGCCCATCTTCTGCCTTGCGTCCATCAAAGCTGCCCGGAGTTCGTCGGCATTATCAACGTCATCAGGAATTTTTTCTAGCGGCTCTTGTCCTTCGGCATTGGGCCTTCGCGGGTTGACACCGGCTGCAAGAAGCAATTTCACTACTGCGAGATGACCGTTCTCGACAGCGTCGAGCAGCGGTGTATCCTTGTCATCGTTGCGGCAGTCGAGGTTGCACCCAGCCTCAATCAAAAGCTTCACAACATCCTCATGTCCATTCAGACAGGCAACTTGAAGAGGGGTGTTTCCGGCGTGGTCGCTGAAGTTGAGGTCCTCTGGTCGTTCCTGCAAACGCATCTTCGCTACATCGTACTCGCCTTTAGCACAAGCTTTGGCGAAAAGCGTCTGGCCGTGGGCGTCCAGGTGTTTCTTGTGGACGCCGTGCATCTTGGCGGGCGATGCGGTCGAGTCACCCGTCAAGGGCGTGGCAATACTCTTGAGTCGCGATGACCTGGGATGGGGGCTTCCACTGGCAGAGGAGTCGTCCGACTGATAGTCGGTGGACATGAGAGGCGCCGGCCGCCGTTTTTTCACGACTCCGTTAGAAGACTGAGCGGGAAGTTGAGTAGATGTGCTCCGGCGATGAAGGCGTGAATGAGGTGAATTAGACCTGGCACGCGAAGATGTGTGCTTATCGTGCAAGCCACGTCCCGATGAAGGCTTGATCCCTTGGTCAGAAATACGCGGTCGTCGAGCCTTATGCGATCCATCCTCATCGTCGGACTCGGTTTTCGGAGCCTTACGCTTCAGCTGCCTGTCAACCGACTTTGCCTTGTCCTTGATTAGCCTAGGGGACCGTGGCCTTGCATGTTCAGACTCTGAGCCTGAATGCGCCTCTCCAGATCGCCGCCGCCGTTGGATGTTATGTTGTCGGTCTGGATGAAGTGGAGGGGAAGCGGGCACAGAGCTAAGGCCACTCGATGCAGCATCCTTGGTTCGGTGTTGGCTATCCTTGTCAAGTGGTCGTTTTTTCTTGGGTGGAGGCTTCTCGTCACCCACGTCGTCGCTTCGCACGCGATCGCGAACTTTGCTTTCCTTGTCATCCTTGCCGTCTTTCAATACCTTCCTCGGGGAGACTGGAGCATCATCGATTTCACCTTCGCTCTTTTCTTCGTGTTTGATGGTGATTACCTTGCGGGGCTTGGAGGGCGAAAGCCCATGCAGGACGATTGTCTCGGCGTCCGAGGCGCCATCCTCGTCCTGAGGATTGGAGTCCTTGGTAGGCGATTTGGAAGTCGTCGTCGGTGCTGCTGCTGGTGGCTTCAGAGTATCGGGCCGCTTGGGAGAAGGAGCGACTGGCTTCGCGCTGGACTCCACAGCCTGGTGTTTCGACTCATCCATATCACGTTTAATTCAGAAGCCCTTCTACACTGCAGTGGACCATCATGGCCACGCTTCAGCAATTGAGAAGGGGACTCAAAATGGGGTTGAGTGCCTCAATGCGCCGTAGGTTGGCAGAAGTGTCGATCGGTGGAAGGGTACCGGTCCTCTGGTTGGAGATTGGCAGGCTGTGGTTTCAGAGACACACGCACACGCACGCACACACGATAGGATTGAGCGAAAAGGTCTGGAATGGAGGGTGGCGCCAGATTGAAACAAGACACGGAATAAATGCACAAACACCTGGCACAGTATCGAATACAAGCCGCGATACAGAAAATTCGAATTTATAAAGTAGAAAAGAATCTGTCGGTGGAGGGAATGAAATTGCGGGCGGCTGTAATACTGTGTCTTGGAAAGTCGAAAGTGAACAACAGGAGTGTGAGTGGTAGTCGATGGGCAGCCTTGAAGAGACTTTACTTAGTCCTGGCCGGTTTGGAGAACTGGGAGGAAATACATGGGAGGAACCAGCTAACTAGTGTACTTGGCCAGGCAGACCAGGACCCTACTCAGAAGCTACTAACGGACGAGGGAAGACTAAGGCAGAAGACTAAGGTACAGGGGACGGCGATGTACCTGTGGATAGGACACAGAGGCAATCCAATCAAAAAACACTTTTCGGCAGTGATACATTAGATACACGACCAACTAACCTACCATCCGTTGTTACGAGTTAGAGACGCCCATTGCTTATAGTAGAACGGATCTCTTGATCTCCCAGGTACCCAGCTGCTAAGAGTTGAAGAATTGATCACACACCTACACTGCCTCGAGCGCAGACAGTCAATATGAGAAGTAAACACGAGTGAACTAGGGCATTGATTACTATGTAGACTGCTAGAGAACATGAAGAAGAAGAAGGCTTGCTCGTGGCCGCTCTTAGGGGGGGCGGCCAGGTGGGTGGGCAAGCGGGCAAGCGGGCAGCGGGCGAGCATGAATGGCCCGAGCTCGACTTGCAGCAAGCTGCCTCCTGCCTACCTTAGTCAAGTTTAGTGTTGCTTTACTACAACTTTTTGTCACGGTAGTGGCCAATCAGGATGCTTAGCCAAGGCCCACCTCTATTTCTCCTTTAATGTTTTGATGATTCGATGCCACCCACTTCGCTCGCTTTTGCAATGATAAGCCTGTGCCGATCCCACTCGCTCCTGCTGTCTCATTTTCAATCTCACTGCCTGGCCTGGCCATGCCATTTTCTGGCCCCCCTCCCAACCCCCGATTCCGACCCTGTTTCTCTCCCTCAGTTACCCCATCACTGTCAAACCAGCCCAACCCACCATCCATCATCCTTCATCATCATCATCATAATCATTTACATATGAGGTAGTCTTGCAACGCGTCCTGTTGACGGCGTCATTTGATGCGCAAGTCGGACTGGCATCCCGACGACACCGGCTTGTTTCTTTCGGCTCTTCTTGACACGCACGCTTTTGTTTCCGCCACGCGTCTGAGCTCTACGGTACTGTGGCCGCCTGACGTCCGTGGACACAAGGACACCTGTCATCGAAGCGCCACCTAACACACAATCTTCACCGCGCATAGCCTTGTCTTTGGGGCTGCGGGCCAAAACTGATGGTGATGGCTACCGATTCTGCCCAACATGTCTCTCTCCCAGCTACTCTTGACGATGCTCGCATATGGAACATGCCTCTTGCTGTCTACTACATTCCCAATTTCCTTTCCGCCGAGGAAGAGTGCGCCATTCTAGATAAAATCGTTTCGGTCCCCAGGCCCAGGTGGACGCAGCTGACACATCGTCGTCTCCAGACTTGGCCGTCCGAGCTCATTCAGAACCGTCTAATCGATGCTCCTTTGCCCGACTGGCTGAACGAACCAGTTGTCTCGCGCCTCCACTCCATTCCCATCTCACCTGACACAAACGCAGGCCATATATTCTCCAAAAGTCCGCATTGCCAGCCGAATCACGTACTCGTCAATGAGTACCCACCAGGTATTGGGATTATGCCTCACAAAGACGGAGCAGCGTATCACCCCACAGTCTGTACAGTGAGCCTAGGATCATCCCTCGTCTTGGACATCTATAAGAGTAAAAATGACGGCGCTTTGGACACTACACCGGTGTATCGTGTGCTGCAAGAACCACGAAGCCTTCTCATTACTACCGAAGATCTCTATACCGACTACCTGCACGGCATTGCAGATGTCGAGGAGGACCTTGATCTATCCGAGACCACAATCGCTAATTGGAGCCTTCTGCGATCGAAGCAACCCTTTGTAGACGGCCGCAATTCTCGGGGCACCCGCACCAGCCTGACCTATCGTGATGTCGTGAAGGTTACTAAGCTGGGAAACACGTTTTCCGTATTTCAGAAAAGGTGAAGATCTGATGGTAGCAAAACGAAGCTACCTCCAACGGGTATGTCCTTAATATACCAGGGGCACCATGTTCCATCTCCGCTGTATGCTATCCTGACCAAATCTGTCCGCATACCACTTTCTCGTGCCACCAGCTGTTACACCAAGGTTTGTCGACACGAACAAGAACCCACAGATGATGGTTCGGTTGTACAGTTGGCCTTTTGGTGCCGCTATTACGGCCAGCGAGAGATAGAGCAGGCATTCGCAGGTGTAGTGCGGGCAGAGCAGATAACGAAACATGCCTTCCTCGGGCAACGAATACTTCTTTAATCCCGCGAGGTACTTGTGGCATCTATACTGCATTATCCATGCAACCAGGAAAAGCAATGTTCCGATGAACTCGTTGGCTGACGGCTTCCCGAAGTCCAAGGAGGAGAGCTTCCCGGCTTGCAATAGCGACGCTGTCAAACTGATGAGCATGCATGTAATGAGAAATGTGGCTGGGTTGAATAGCACTCACAACATCCCTCGATCCAAACTGATATGTTAATGCAGGAATAGTAGGCCATTCCGAGCACCCAGTGGACAATCCACATCACGGATGTAGATGACCGCTGGATGGCAAAGCATTCAAATAGCCGTCTACAGCCTTGCATGAACATGAGTAGCCAAGTAAGTACGACCTGGTTCGTTGTCATGGAAGACTCGAGGCTCTTAGCCTGAATCCGAGCAATGAAGGTGATGATGGCGCCATCGGACATGTATTGCGCCGCCCAGTAAAGGGAGCTACAGACGGATAGAATATAGAACTGTTGGAACCACGAATGAGGGACCTTGCCCACTGACGTGAACCATTCGATGAGCTTCGTGAAGTGGCTGCACGACGAGGAGTCTAGACTTGTCGCCTTGCCTGCGTCATTAGCACTTGCTGCTGCAGACGTTGCTTGACGCGGGCCATACTCCAGCATCAAACGTCGAGCCGACTCGGGCGTGGCTGCAACTGCAAGGACGCCTGCAGCTGCAAGGATGAAGAATGCCTGGCAGAGCTGCGCGGGGCTGACTTTGTTCGTCAGAAAGTGCTCGAGGCTGTGCAGCAATGCTTCCGTCTCCATGTTTCTCTTCTTTTACTTCTCAAGGTTGAGTCGAGGGAGGAAAAGTCCGGTTCAGCCTTGGCGGTCGTCCTGAGGGGCGATAAAAGATGTTTTAAATTGCTTTTTTTACTTTTATTTTAAAGAATTTAATATTATATTACTATCTCGTTAACTGTTACTTAAAAGATGATAAAATGTAAAATATAAATGTAAACTAAGTTACTTATAAGCTAATTTTGTAGTTAAAGCTAAAGATTAATATAATTAATTAATGTATTCTTAAATGCATAGTTATATAATGAATGTAACTCAACTCCTGATTTATATTCATGTGTTACAACATCTCGTATATACATGTACATATAAAACATGGTTGCTCGCAGGCTATGGAAGGTCCATTCAAAACTAATGAAACTACAACGCTACTTCTTATCAAGCAACAAGTTTTCGCTCTCTCACCCCTCTTGGTCGAGAGGAAGAAAAATACATCATCAGTCATCATTCCGCTTTTCCTGTTGCTCTTATGCGGCCTCAACAGCCTTTTTCGTCGCGTTTTGACTAAGCCCCGTATCGGCACGAGCGAGGTCAGGCTTGCTCTGCCGCCCCAGTTTGGCGACGAGCATGGTGTTCTGCGCCTGTAGGTCGCCCACTTGCTGCTTGAGCATCTCGATCTGCTTGAGGGCGACGTCCCGCTCGGCGCGGACATTGACCAGTTCCATGGAGAGGTTGGACTTCTCCTCGCGCTCGAGGGCTTTGCGCCGGCGTTCCTCGGCCTTGCGCTGCTCGTTGGCCTTCTTCTCCTCGAGCCGCTGCAAGTCGCGCCGGTACCTGGCCTCCTGCTTGGCAACCTCCCGGTCGTGCTTTTCTCGGAGCTTAGCGATGGTCGCCTCGTCGCGCTGCGCATCTTGCTCCTTCTTCGCCAGGGCGCGTTCCTGGGCGCGCCGGAGCTTCTGGTTCACTTTCTCCCGATGCAGCTCAAGCTTGCGCAGCTCCTTCTCGTTGCTTGACGGTGTGTTTGACTTGTTTGCTAGCGACTCGGATGAATGCGTAGACTGTACGTCGCCGGTACTATCCAAGATGGAAGACGTGAGGGCTTCATCCAGAGCTGGCTTCTCGGATACCGTATCCGAGCCAAAGCTGTGAAAGCTATGTAGCGACGATGTGTCGTCTTCCAAGTCTGACGGAGACCTGTCCGTCTCGGAGTCACCACCCTTCACTGATCCAAAGGGATTCGGCAGGCGTGAGGCGGCGGCGCCAAGCGCGTTTGAGATCATACCGTAGATACCACCCGAGCCAGTAGCCTGTTGTGCGTCATGCCGGCTTTCTGCAAGATTCTGTGAAAGCTCCTCTGTCAGAGCTTGTCTTTGCTGCTCATGGGGGACCTTCTCTTCTACTTCGGCGGCCTGGTCTTTGATCTTGTTGCTGGCTTCGTCATGGTCCGGGAACTCGTCTACCTTCATCGCCGAAACCCAATCGAGAAACTTCTTGGCATCGCCAGCGATACCAGCAGGCGTCCCCTTCTCGACCATGAAGCGAGGCACACTGCCCCCTGGATCACTACGAGTAACCATAAGCCACTCCACCATTGTCTCCGAGTCGTCTTTCTCCTCTTGGTCTTCCTCGGTACCTGCAAAACTGATGGTCCTGCCTCGCTTTCGACCTTGGTCCCCCACGTCTGATGCCGAGCTAGCTATGGCAGCGTTGCGAGCCGAGCGGACCAGAGCCTCCTTGCCTAAACTTTCGGCGACAGCTGCTCTCGCTGCTTCTATATCGTCCTTACCGAGATCTATAGAGGAACGGACCTTCCGCAGTGGCCTCGGAATTTTGATTTCTCGAATGAGTTCTACTGACTCATATTGTCCCCGGATGTACCCATTCCGCGGTGGGCAGTCGGGGTGTGTGCATGGTTTGGAAACGACCAGGAAGTATCGCGCCGTGTCCTGCACTGGGCTATCGACAGCCGAGTCTGATGTGAGTAGAAGCGTGATGAACTCTCTGGGTGTGGTAGGGCCTGGAAATTGTGCCGAGAGCTGGTAGACTGCAGCAAATACAAAAGTTAGACCCTTCTTCAGCGTTGTTGCTGGTACCAAAAGCGCCTGTACTGCTCAGGCGAGCAACATACCTTGTATTTTCCCGCAACCGTCGACGGTTTGGTTGACGGCACGCTTGTCTGCGCCGATGCCGCGAATCTTGCCATCGCCAGGCTTTCCTTGTACCTTCAGACTTTCAGCGAACTCGGTCTCCATGCCGAGCTTCCAGCGCTCGAAAGTCAACCCCTGGTGAACGCTCCTCCGTGCGAACCAAGCACCTTTCCTGTCCTTAGAAGCCATTCGATAGACGTTCGCGCCCAAAGGGTTGTCGCGCGGGTTCAACTGCACCTCCTTCCATTCTTTACGCAGTTGCTCGGCGCGTTCCGTCGCCTTGGCCGCATTCCTGGTGGCCGTAGGGTCGGTGGCCGATCGTGGCCTCCCTGTTGCCGGGTGTGTCTGCTTTGCTGCGGCAGACCCAGGTATGGAGTCGACGAGGCATTGCGCATCGACGAAGGTCTCAGCCAGGAAGGGTTCGGGGTCGTCCTGATTGATGTGGTCGAAGTCGATAGGAGCAAGAGCCTTGAAGGCGTCGTGGGGGTTTGCCATGTTGTGTGATGTTAGCGGGAATCTGGGTGCTGTTTGGCCATGCAATCCGTGTCCGTCCGGTGGTCCTTGGAGTTACGAAACCACAAAAGGCCAACAACCCAAGCTGCCTGTGAGCAGGAAACTAGGGATGAGTAGGAGAGAGGCTCGTGGGTAAATGCCAGTGTACTTGACTCAGTACGCTCTATCGGGTCTGGATGGGCATTGATTCAAGGTAGTCGTCGAATCATCAGCCTCAATGTGTTAAAAAATAAGGATGCATCAAATGGATGAGTAAAGTAAGTAAGTAGATAGGCAGGCTGATGGTGTAAAGTACTTGAAGTTATGTTGGTTGCTGCTGTTGCTGTTGCCGTTGCTGACGTCACTTGCGGGCGGTAAAGCGAGGAGGCTAGAAGCTACTAGGTTAGGTTACTGACTGACTGCTGTAAGGGGACTGGACAATGGCTGTGACTGGGCCTAAGTACTTAGGTACTTAAGTAAGAGGTACTTACCTAAACCTGGATATTCTCCGTGTCTCTGGCGACGTCAACGACGGAGCACCCACTCCGCGTTCTCACTTTGACAGTACTAGGGGTTACTACTTATAGATCATGCTTGAGTCTTGGAGTAAGTGTCCTAGACTCGAAAAGGGAAGGAAGACGTAGACTAGCGACAGAAGCGATTGAAGCCAAGTCCTGGATTGGAAATTGTGGACGTGCCGGAATCCCGGTGGCTCTGCTACTACTTACTGTACACTTTGACCCCCCCCCGACTACGCCTACATGTCACGATGACTTCCTCCCGTAACATTCACATCTATGCTATCTGGGAGAGTCAGTGAAGGATAAGATGAATTGCGTGGCGTACTGGATATCTAGGGCTGGAGGGGCCGTGGTGGTTGACTTGTAGTCTGGTGAGCCGCCGTCTCTGAAAGCGTACCTAAGTAAGCGTCCCTTCCTCTAGGTAAGTACTTTACATAACGGTTCCCGAATAGCCCAGTGCAGAAGCAGGCCCTCAACCAACCTTGCCCGGACGCTCTTTCGCTGTCTAATTAAAACTGGATATAAAATGTAGGCTGCCCGCCTACCAGGTAATTAGTTGGGAACAGACAGCCCTCAGCTCATGCTGAGCCCCTCCCTTTCTATCATGAGAGCGTCCTGGTCTTGCCTACAGCTTCCGCAATACTCCTCATGCCACAGCTTCAGGGCCTCTCGCTTCTTGCCGTCTCTGTCCCGCATCACCTTCTGGTCACCGCCCTTCTTGGAGCGCCATGTGTCAGGAGGCGAGTTTGACGGCGCGCTATCGCTTTCCCCAAGAGCGAGGCGGATCTGCTCACAGCGGCTGTTTTCGTCGAGGAGCCAGTTCTCCCACTCGGATTGCATCATCTCACGTTCCACGCTGTTCACCATACGCATAGCCACCAGCAAGTCGTGTCGGTAAGATCCAAGCTTCTGCCTTTGGCGCCGCAGACGACGCGCGGTAGCCCGGCTGGTTCCCGAGAGGGAGGCGCCCGTGTCCTCATAAGGCGCATCGATGTCACTGCTATTTGCGATAGATTGGAAGGTGGAGTAGCTGTATAGTAGTCAGAACACTGCAGACAAGGCATCCAAGAGGAAGGGGGGGGTAGGCCCTCATGTGGGTTGCTTACCAATAGCTATCTTGCGGCCAACTGGACTGCAGTGCAGAGCTCCTGGCCGCCTGATCGAGGTCCACCAAGTATATGGCCTTGCTCATCATGACATTTGGACCGACGCCAATGCGGCCCATGAACCTCGTTGCCTTACGTTCATTCCACCAAGTCGATGTTCCCTGAGAGGAGAAGATCACGTTGGTGAGTACGCTGAAAGCCAGCACGGCCAGAATGATGCGCTGTGCCGAGATTATGTCCCATAGCTTCTTCACCCCGGCAAAGGCCCACATCACCAGAGACGAGGCGACGCTCTCCATAAAAGACCGAAGGGTTTCAAAGAGCATCGACGTGATGGTCCGCGGGTTGATGTAGGCCTTCTTCGACGTTTCGCTCTCCCCGGGTGTGAAGAGGACAACTTGCGTCTGTTGGCCGATATTGCCATAGATTTGAATGGCCCTCTTCGTCCGGCCATGTGGTCCTATCTTGCGTACTTGGTCGGTTGCCACATCGGCCAACTCCTCGGCATCCCGCGCAGCGTCATCCAGCGCTTGACGTTCAATCATGTTCTTGGAGAGCGTTGGCGCCTTTGACCAGACCACCTTGGTAAATATGGCTAGCTTGCACTTGGACTTGGCTACGTGCGTGATGACGGTTTTCGTCACCAGCTTGAAGTCTCGGGCATGGGGTAGGTGCCATGGCGTCTTGACATGGGTGACCACGTATGTGACATGGTCGCTGAACAAGTCAATTGTTTGTTGGTCTATGATTTCCTCTGCCCTCGACTGACCGAGCATGGTGTGGTACTCGACGTTGAAACGGAACAATCGCTGCATCCGGCCAGACTCATGCAGGGTCCAGGGTTCTTGAGCGATCTGTTTCGCCCTACGTTCAAAGTAGAGCTTGGGAAAGACGAAGCTCTTGTCTCCAAACAGCACATGGAAACAGGCCTTGGCGCTGATCTCGAAATGCCGCTCAGCCACTTTCTGCTGCATGTCTTCTGGCTCGTAATGAACCGGGTGAGTTGGCAGCTGGAGTTTCGGCATGACCCTGCGTGAACCCCGCGAGCGAGACTTATAGACGAAGTCGCTCGATCTGGGACTCAGGGCTCTCCCGACAGAGGTGCCATCATCTGCTGGTGTGTTTGCTGACACCTCCTCCCAACTATCAACGCTGGGGCTTCTCTTCTCATAATCGTCGCTGTGTTGTAGGTTGATGAGGGTTCTGACGAGCTCCGACACGTCCATGGGCTCCTCGGCTTGCAGGTCGTCCACCAAAACATTGAGACGAGAATGCAGTAAATCAAGATCTTCCAAGAACGTCTTGATGGTGATCCTGCTGTAGCCATTGCCTCCCATCTCCTGATTTAGATGCAGGAATATGAAGTCACAGTCCTTACCAGGTGCAGCTGTCACCTCTGTGATCACATCCAGCGGAATTGTATACGCGATGACAAGTCCCATCTGATGGCCATAAAAGTACATGTTGTCGGACGTAACGTAGACACGGCCATTACCCGCCATGTTCGCAGTGGCCTTTTCGGTATCCGATGTACTACTCCAGGCAGCTCGGAAGACGAGCACTAACTTCTCGTCAAGGGGTACGCTTGGAAACAGAAGACGGAATTGGGCGGCATTAGTCCTCAGCTCGAGGGGGTAATCAGCGGGGAACTGCTCCTGCGGTAACTTGTCCCTGCTTGGGGGGTGTATAATCTTTGCATCCATGCTGACAGTCTTTTTGTGTATCGAAGTCGGTGTCTTCGAGTCACCACTATCGTTGACTGGGGTCATCTTGATTGAGGGCGTATTAGGCCCAAATGGGTCATCTGGGCTTGGCTCGATTCGATTCGGTCGTGGTGCATACTGCCTGGCCCATGCATTACTTCCCCAATAGTTGGCCATGATTGCCGTGGGGAGGTTTTGGCCAGAGTCATTATTGAGCGCTCGGTCACCGCTGTAGACCACAGCTGTCCTACTCAGACTAGTCGTAGCGGGTGCTTTGGCCAACGTTGTAGGAGCCAAACTGCCTCCCTGGGGTTCAGGGCCAGGAAGGGCTTGGCTTTGTTGTTGAAGACGAGGAGAAGCCGTTTGGCCGATCACAGGGGCAGGATAACCCGGAAGCAATCCGTGACTAGCTGAGATAAGGCTGGCTATCCCACCTGACGGTGCAGGTGGCGGCAAGGCGCCTGTGTCGGTACTCGAGGAGAAGTTGGCTTTCCTGTGTAAATCAAGCTTCTGCATAATACGGGCTGCGTGGTCTCTTCCGCTTTCACCCTCTTCACGGGTCATCAACGCTGTTGCTGAACGCTTGGGAGTAGCTCCGACATCGAAGCTTGGCCTAGCCGCATCGGACCCGGGGACGGCCAACGTGCCTACCCGGTCGAGGTTAGATGAACCGTCGTCCGGCCCAAGCTGGGCATCCAATGACTTGGCCGAGAACTCAGGCATGGATGGCGGAGTAATAGCAAAAGCTGGATCCACGCCTCCCGGAAGCGAGGAGCTATCACGACCAACGCTTGCCTCGAAAGCCCGCTTCTTCGCAACCTCAAAGACTTCGAGCCACTCCATCAGCTGCTGCTGAGTCTCGGCTTGAAGCATAAGAGTCTGGTTCTTTGTCTTGACCTCGAAACAGAAACGGCGTTCCTCTCCAACTGCAGGCTTGGCGTTGCAAAGCAGGACACCGATTTCATCGCCTTGCAAGACGCCCTGCGGCCCATTGACAAGCCACCCAAATATCCCATCACGACAATAGAACCACCTGCGGATCCAGTTGGTTCGAACAGGCTTCCCGGAGAGTGTCCTCAGGAAGAGCCAACCCTGCTTTTCCGAAATGATGGCAGCCTGTCCTTCGGTGGTAACGTTCATTGGGCCCTTGGATCCCAGAAAAGGTACGGTCGAGGCGCTATAGGTTTCCAGCTCGCGTGCAGGCTTGAATGTGATCAAAGCCATCTCGCCCACTTCTCTCCTAGCCGCTTGAAGCTCTCTTCTGAAAGACGACTCAGTCGATTCCATCTCTTTGGACCAA
Organism: Apiospora pterosperma; assembly: GCA_019976485.1. NCBI lineage: Eukaryota > Fungi > Ascomycota > Sordariomycetes > Amphisphaeriales > Apiosporaceae > Apiospora > Apiospora pterosperma. The sequence continues at coordinate 2,031,488 of JAFBMP010000009.1, forward strand.
CCCTTGACACGGTCCATTTCATGGCCCCATTTAGCAAAACTCCCCGAAGTGTCCCGAGAACGCTTCATTTCGCGCCACATGTCCGAGGAGACCTTAACCAGAAGCTTGTCGAGGGTGAAGCGCAGCTGCGGAGCCATCTGGCAAAAGTCCATCGAGGCCTTTAAGTAGGCCTTCCGTGTCTCGTATACGGCAAATGCGTCCTCTCGTAGCGAGGATGGTTCTTTCGTCTTGGACTGGCCAAGGTATCTGGCGAGCGTCGTATCAAACGTCTTTTGCGTCTGATCCAATGCCCTCCTGGTCTCTTTGAAGGATCGCAGGTCGCTGGACAGAAAATTGCGGATGGGTTCGGCTGACATGGTGTCCATCTTCCTTGCCACACCCACGACCTGAGTCCACCATTCTCTTGAGCCTTCGGAGAGACGCTTGAGTGCCAAGGCGGTGTAGTCATGATCAACCGAGCTGACATTTATTGGGGGGATAATCTTGGAGAGGTATTCGTTGACTGTAGCCTCGAGTGCTTGTACGTCGTGCGACAGCTTCCCCCCGGCCTTGGCGTACGCGTCAAGCCATCGTTCGATAGCGTCGACCTGATCGAAGAAGTGAAGTGAGTTGGCCCGAAAGGAGGGGGAGTCGAGACCCGCTTCGTTGAGGATAACGGGAATCGCTGGACTCGGTTGCCGTTGGGTGACAGGTTGGGCGGGCGTAGGCGGCGGCACGGCGCCAGTGTCAGACATGATGGGCGTTGGTATAATAGTAGGGTGAGAAAATCAACACCGACAGTCGGATTGCCCAGTAGGTAAATCATGCATATAAAATTAAACAATGGATATACAGTAAAGTTGAAGTGTTAGGCCGTGCAGAAAGACTCGGAGGTGAGAGACATGAACGCCTTATTGCGTTGTGATCGCAAAGGCCTGCATCATGTCATACGGAGGTCGGGTTATTTATTAGCTGGATGTTTTTGGGGGTGGTGTTGAGAGATTGCGAATGACATTCCTAGCGAAGACAAAGACGGTGTTCTGTTCACTGAGTGTGTCTTGGCGCTGCAGGGATCAGTGGGGCGCCCCCAGGTGGAACCTTAGGCCCCTTAACCTTAACCTACAGAAGACAATGTTCTTTCTGCCTTCTGGTTCTGCCATGTGTTAAAGGATCAAATTGGTGGATGTGTAGGTACATGTCGTCGTTTTGTGTACTTCTATATTCAAACCTCGAGCCTCTCCTAGATGAAGACCTCAACAACAACAAAGACAACAAAGACAGCGAATAGAATGACCAAGCATCGTGAAAAGCTCATGCCGGCATGTCCATGCATCCTAAGTACTTAAGTACATACATACATGCGACGACTACTGCTAGGTTAGGTTGTACGGAGAATGCCCATTGCCGATAGACGTCATGATAAGAAATGTACGCCACCCACTGTTACAAACCCGAGCCACTCGGATCATCAACTTTGTTTGTTCTGTGACAGGTATCCGTATCTTGTTCTGCTTCTTCTTCTTCTTCCTCCTCCCATACTTCTCGTATGTCTTTATTGCCTTAATCAACTGATACCAAGAAAAAAGGAGAGGCCATGGAATCTTGCTGTACTTGCGCAACCCTCCTCTCGCAGGTGCCCCGCCACGGTGCCTCGGAGAAGCCGGGCCCCCAGGATCGTTATTTGGAGTGCTGTCCGCGTGTCATCTGCGGCAACTGTCTACAAGTACGCTTTTCTACATCTTGATACTTGCTGCAAGCGTTGCTTTCCCTGGGCGCGAACTCCCCGGCCTTCTGGAGATTTCGTGATGCATGATCACCTTGGCTTTCATGCCCAAGTACAGGAAACCAACGGGCTTGCCCGAGAGCATCTCGACATTATTTATTTCTTATGATTCTGTTGCAGAACCCCGGTATCGAATCAAGTCCATGCGTGGCAACCTCAACTGACGTGGCTCTTGATGTTAGAAGAATGAACGCTTCCATAATTACTGTCCATTTTGCCAGATTTCCGTGGCTCCCACAAGTTTGCCTCAGGGCCTGAAAGAGCCTCCTTCGTACAATACAGTGGCAACGAGGTCCGCCGAGTCAATCCCTCCTCCGCCTTACACAGCGTCGGCCAGTAGGCATGTTGACCCCCCCTAAATGAGAAGTCTGGTCAACTGGACGGGTCGCCCCCAGCAGAAGATGTGTTACACTTCCTTAACCATAGCCAAGATACAGTCACCTCGCTGTCTCTTCGATATGGCGTGCCTGCCGCTGTCCTTCGTCGCGCGAATAATGTTACCAGTGACCACCTCCTCCAAGGTCGTCGCACTGTGGTTATACCCGGAGAATTCTACAAAGGCGGTGTTAGCTTATCTCCCCGACCCATCGAGGGCGAAGAGGAGGAACTGCGAAAGGCCAGGATTCGACGATTCATGGTGGCGTGCAAGGTCTCTGAATACGATGTCGCCGTGCTATACCTAGAACAGAGCAACTACGACCTCGAGGCGGCGGTGGAGGCATACGTGGGCGACGAAGAGTGGGAGAAGAATCACCCAAAATACAAATCAGTACGAGGGAAAAGAGTAGCGAATGGAGGTGGCAGCATGAGGGGGATCATGCCATAAAGCAATCAATGTGATTCAATGGGTGCTGTCCACGGGTCGATTTCCCGTGTCTTAATGTAGCTCGCTATGGAGACATGTGCTCAGAATGCTATGCAAGACGAAAGTCAAGTCAAGTTATACCCTACCAACGCCAAACCTGATATCATTTCCCGTAAAGTACAACTTGCGTTCATCCATTCATCCCCCATAATCCAAACACGCGAGATCAAAAAGCAGATCGCGTGCGAATGTCCTACAGACGTGGTTAGTACTGCTCAGCAGGGAGTATGAGAGGGTAAACTCACAGATATCTTTCTTTCGATTTCTCGGACGGATCGATCCAGTTCGCCAGCAATCATCTGTTTCTTGTCTCTGGGCAGCAACGCGAATCTTTCGCACAAATCGCCATCGATCGTGCCTTTGACGGGCGCATAATACCCTCTATAAATGAGATGATCACGCCCCGCAAGTGGCGGATCCTCTGAACGCATGTGAGATTCAAGGCTTTGGAAGAAGTCGGCATCTTCGCGGCTGACTAGAGGGATGAAAACTCCGACGGTGCCCTGCACGCCACTCCAAAGCAGAACATCTTGGCCGCCCACAACCAGGTTCGTCTTGCTGATGCTGGTGGGAACATCCTGAGTATAGAAGTGAGTCATTAGGCTAAGGCGATGGTTTGCCCCGTGGAGGTATTCTCGTGCGTGCTGGAGATGTGCCCCTGCGCCATCTTCGTCGGATTCCAGACTGGCCTTTTCGGGACACCGAACAATCCAGACATTTCCAAATTTATCACCACCCGCTACCGATTCATAGTCCACCATTGCAGTGCAGTTCATCCATCTTGGGATAGTATCATCAGCAAAGGGGATGAGCTTGTTGCTTTCGTACTTGTAAACAACATAGGTGACACTTTGCTGGACATCCCCGACGATGATCCGACTGCCCTGGGTTTGCAAGGAGACAATGAGCTGGGGCGCAACTTCAGCTTGTGCCTTTCGCAGGAGTTGCCTCAAACCAAGGTCGTACGCCCGCAGAGTCTTGCCAATTCCGGCCAACAGCCTTCCTTGAAACTGGACCAAGGCCATAGGCGGCTCTTCGACTTTAGTCTTATGAATGAACTCGATGGTGCGGCCATCGTCACTTATGCTGTACACATGAATGAACCCTGCAGTGAATTGACGTGGGCTAAGGATCATGTCTTTGCCAGTCCCGACCACGAGAAAAGTCCTGTTTTCTTGACTGGCAAATGAAACCATGCACACGCTCACGGCGGCCTCATTTTCTCCCAAGTCTAGAGTTTGGAGGACTTTCTTTTCCGTTAAAGGATCGACAACACTGATGCAAGATGCCCAGTGATTACGGCCCCGCGGATATCCGAAATCTTCCGGCGGTAATACTCTAGAATCTCCGTTGACTATCGACGGATCCGCCAACAGTTTCGCTCGAAGCTCTGGTGGCAACGTGCCGTTCTCCGACTCAATGGTGTAGAAGTATGGGTGCTCAGGATGTTTGGCTAGGTGCTTTGGAGTGTACGTCAGGGGGATGGACTCCTGCAGCAGTGTGTTCCCAAGGTTGTCGATAGAAAAGATCCTGTTACCACCCGTTATTTAACTGACTTTCGTAGCGTATATAAAAGAAACAATGGTAAGGTTGAGGCGAGTCAGAAGGAACAATTGGTACAATATAGATGTGGTATCCTCATTGCTCATGGCGTAAGATCCCAATTTCTCATCATTCTCGTAGTTGGGGGCGGAAGAGAGGCAGGCTGACTTACTTGAGATTTGGTCCTTGGATTCCTACCATACCCTCGTCACATTGCTCGCTGCTAAAATTCCATCCCCACTCCAGGTCATCGTAGTCCAGTGGTGTCATCATGAAGCCTTTCGTTATTGGATCCGAGTAGCCCAGCCACGTCCTGGAACTCAGTGCCAATGCACAGGTTTGTCCTTGCACAGAAACCTGGAACAGTTTGACGGGCTTGGGCCCTAAGAACTTTTGCCGGGTGTCTGTCAACTCGCCAGTAATCTCGTCAAGTACAGTCCTCAGATAAACCCCAGAATGCAGACCGATATGGAGATATAGAGTGGTCCCGCCAAAGGATGAGTCTTCCATTGCCATGATGGAGAGAGCAGATGGCGCAGCTGTGAGGGCTTGTACTGATTTGCTCTCGAGAGTAGACTCGGGATCCAAACTGAGCACACGCACTGTACAGTCATCGCAGCCAACGGCAAGAAAAGAACTTCTCAAACGTCCCTCAGGCACCTCTCCTAGGCTTAAGCAGGTGACGGTGCCAAACATCTCTTTTCTTTCATCATATTCGGCAAGCGAACCGTCGGAGTCCATCTCAAAGTAGACTACCTCTCCTGAGCTGAGTGCTACAGCGACTTGCCTTGCATTGGTAGATGCAGCAACGATGGAACGATGCTGTGGAGCCTCCCATTCATTTACTCGACCTTGGCGGATGTGTCTGATTCCCTTGGGATGTACCTGTATCAAACCGTCGTCTCCAAGCTGTTGTACGGCCAGTGTGGGGACAGAAGACAGGAAGCCCGTGTCAGTGACCTCCTCAACCGTCTCGCCGATACTTAATACAAGAGTGCCGTTGCTGAAAGAGAGCACTATGTATGCGTCATATTGATCGCTCCGCTCTAATCTCGTAGTCCACACCGCCGACGGGACCCCAGGTAGTTCAGAGGCAACAATCTCGTTGACGGCTAAGCCATGCTTCAACGTCCGGAATGTGCTTCGTGCCCCGTTGCCGCATATGGAGTATATCTGGGGCGCATCGTCTGCCGTCAAATTCGCAACCTTGCAGTCCACCAGAGGATTCATTGAATTGATGCTTTCGACGAGGCTCAAATTTTCAGCAACCCTGGGGTAAAAGTAGGCGGGAGGATACGACTCTTTGGCATCGGTGGGATAGTCATCGCTTGAGAACTCGAGCTCCTCGTCGTCATCGCCCAGCTTCTCAAATTGATAGAAGTGGTGGTTGCCAAATTCGCTTGCCGCGAAAAGAAACCCGCTTTTGAGAATGCAGAGACTTGAAGAGACCGGAACAGTATCGAAATACTTAATCTTCAGACGTCGAACCTCTCCAGTTGCATTTCCTTCATCGTCCTCTGCCATATCGATGGTTACTTTGAACAAATCGCCATCTTCACTCTGGAGCAAGAAGAAAAAGGCGCCTGAGCTGCCTTTGAGCTTATGCATGACGCCCGAAACAATGGTCCGCTTTCGCTGGGGGTCTTCGGTGGCCCCCTTTCGCCTCGGGACAGGGACGCGGAATGCCTCTTGATTAGAATGGCGGTATGTTATGCTTTCTTCTCCGCAAACAAGTACGCCACTAGGGCCGTCATTGCCCCCGGGTACCTGGAACAGTATAGAGGCAGTAGGATCAACTGGCTCGCTCCATTTCCTCACCACGTGATTTAGGCCAAGGTCGAGCTCGTAGTAGACAAGCTGCGTTTCGGCCTCTTCCAGAGCCTGGCCCGTAGGATCTTGATCACTTTCTGTGTAGTCGATCTCGAGGGCGGCGAAGACGGGGTTCGCATAGCCGACATCCAAGGCCACCATTGCAAGCACCACAGTGCCTGCTTTATGCGCTTCCAATGGCGACGAGATGGTAAGCTCAGCTTGAGAGTTCCTGTTCAAGACATACACCAGCTTGTTCTTCTCAATCGACGCGATCAAGCACGCTCGTCCCTTCGGATCGCACGCTAGATATTGGCCTGGGATAACGCGACGCACACCAGATTTCCCGAAAGTCTCGAGCTTGTCTCTGACAAACTTATTCTGCTGGGGGTTGTACTCAACAATCGTGATACGACCAGAGTCAGTGGCGAGAATGATATAGTCTGCAGAGGGCATGTTAGCCATGGCTGGCAGAGATTGCTAGTGATATGCGGACCTAGAAATCCTTGGACTTCCTGGAAATGGTCTCAGGGCATGATGATTTCATTGTGCTTCTGCCGGAACTTCCAAAGGATCACTAACTGAAGCCAGATAGGTAAATGGCAAAGAAAAAACATACCCTTGTTACTACCAGCCAGCCGAAAGGCTGCGATGGACCTGATAATGCCAAATACATCATGAGAGAGAAGCGTAATGACTCTGCCTTGCGCCGGATCGGGCCGCAGCAACGTCAGGCGCGAGCCCGAGGCTGTGAGAATCTGCTGTTCCTTGGTGCCGCTGAATTGGCCGACGATTGCCTGGGTGATGGTCGTCGGAGGTTGAATGGTCAGCGAGTAAAGGAACATATTAGATGTTGCCGCCATCTTGAACTGGACTGCGCAGATGGCCTGCGCGGCAACGATATATGCCCAGTGCCGCGGTTCTCGCTAGAGCCTCAACAGGTCGTGTTGAAAAGGAATGTGAAATTTTATCATACCGCCTTTGAGCTTGCTTAAGTTCAAAAGCTATGCGTAGCTGTTCCAGCTTCGGCAGCAATTTATTGGGCAAAGCTTCCATCTGCCGCGCCCCACCGCCTTAATATCGGGCCATTGAATAGTGTAGGCGCAGTGGCATGTCGATTGCTTAACTCTGAAGCTTTGCTGAATACCCAAACATGCGCTAACTGCGAGGGCATCTTGGAAAGCCCATATTCTCTCGAAGCCCGACAAGGAGTTGCTCAATGGAACCTATAATGCGTTCTGCAACTTCCGGCACCTGCCGAAGGTGCTTGAGGGCGCCACGAGCAGCACCACCAACCACGGCTATACACTCGAGGCCATTCTCGCGCCTGCCATTGGCACAACGAGCGACTGCGTCGAGGCAGATCGATATTAGGAGAAATGGAAACCCGCGCTCTATTTCTTTCTTTGGCCAGAGGAGGAGCGACGAAAGTACGACGGGTGTTCAGTTTGGGGCAGCTATCAGTTCGGCCGAACCTCCCAATCCTCTTGTCCTACGACCTGACGACCTTTTCCACTCGTACACCCAGTCACCCATACCCGAAATCCGCCATCGAGCCGCGTTTATGAGACAGCATGCCTTATGCCCTCACCCAGACCATCGGCCGACTCGACTGCCCTCCAATCCCGATGCAGCAGCAGAGGCTTCTACGTCTACCGGCAACCAAGCGCCAGCACATGTCGACTTTGAGTGTCCTGACTGCGGCATCCCGGTTTATTGCAGTGAGAGACATTGGGCCGAGGATTACGAGAATCATCTGCAGATATGTGACACTCTGCGCCAGATCAACGAGGACGACCATGATCTGCGCTCGGGTAGGTTCTTCCCTGAATTCGAGTACGCAGGACCACAAATGGAGGAAGCGGCTATCAACATGACCAATTGGGACACCTTTCTCTATACCAGACAGTTCGATGCCATCAACAACGATCGAAGTATGCGTCAGGTCACTAGGCTACTTACGTACCCCGTGACGATCGGGAGTGTTCTTCACGAGCTGAGTCCCTACAACGTCCGGAAAGGTGGGCGCCTGACGCCGGAAGGCTTAAAGAGCCTGAGCGCGTTGCGGTACACGCTGCATCCACCCAAAACGGGTGGAGGCGAAGGCATCCGAGGGCTGCGTCCCGAGGCACCACCCGTCAGGATCTTCATACTTGGAGCCCGGGCTGAGTCGTCGCTGCCTAGAAATGTCTGGGTTCAGCTTGCTCACCTCTTCCCAAGGGGGAAGTTTCATCTGATTTTCATAGGACCCGAAAGCATGGCGAACCGCGATGATGAGTTTCCCTTGCCTCCGCGCACCCCGTCTAACCCCTTTGGTGCTGTTGTTGAGGATCGTATTTGGCCGTCGATGAAGATATCCACGATCGTGGACTACTACCATACCATACACAAGACGGGTCTCTTCTACCCTTATGATCCCTACTTTGATTGTTTCGTGCTCTTCCACCCGGGACTTGGCCATCCAGCTAGCTCGCACGAGTGGAGTGAGACCATTCCTTTACTCTTGGAGACTAAGGCTCCCATCATCGCTACCGGCTACACGCAATACGACATGGAGAGAGATATTGAGTGGGTCAACAAAACATGCAGTGGCGAATATGATTTGCTCATGGAGCCGGGGAAAAACACGTTCAGTAGTCAACGTTGGGACCTGAATGACCTCGATCCCCAAGATGTCACTTGTGGCAACTGGGGTGTCTGGGCATTTCGAGGAAAGAGGTTCGTCACCATGCTTCACTCTCACATTATGCGCACTAATTCATTCTTGCAGATACGAGGCTACTCACAAGAACTCGGAATAGGCTTGGGATTCAGGAGGGCATGTGGATGGATCAGACAGGGTGACTCGGCATAGTTGGTGCGGTGTATGAGTACATTTTGAAAGGATGGGTCGGTTTCAGGCCTGCAGTCACTGTATCACCACAGGTATGTGTATATTCTGCATGTAGATACTATGAAGAACCCCCCCTACATAAATCTTTCGAGGCTGCTGGGCCAAATGAGCAGACCTATTCCTACTGTACCCGCCATACGTTGTACACTCACCCCACGAGGAATCAATGCACCCCTGCCATGTGTCCGATTCCTTTGGTTATATGTAGATTTCCATTAAACACACGTACAAGCAGAGGAGCTGCCGACTCCTTGTACCTAATATAAGACACGGCTAACAATACGGCCTTGAGTTGGAGAGTAGTGCACGTGCCCCCGGTTCGCACCGCTACAATGGTTCGATTCTGAGGTTGGCTTCCCGTGTGGCACCCTCGGCGTGGCACGGCCGCTGAAGCCGTGAAAGTAGTTAGTACCTGTTCTGGTACCTGTTCTGGTACCTGTAGTGACGTCCACACTTCGCCTCACATCCATCCATTCATTCCTGTGCATTGCAAAACAACCCCCCATCCAATCTCAACTGAATCCAAAGCGGCAGCGCTATGTCAACAGCATTGCGGCTTGTTTCACGGCGCTACTACTTTGAAGTGTTCGGGCCTGCAACAGCTGACAACTCTCTACCAGAAGCTCCAAGTCGCATCGCAGCTTTGCCATGATCTGCCGATAGTTACTCGTTATCAGACCGACTCCAGCCTGGCTGGCAATGGCAACGACCACGCCCAGATTCATACAGAACAGTGCTGTGCCAACGCCTGTAAATACAACCGTCGAGCCAACATTCCTGACAGCCAATCGATCAGGCACTCCGGCTCGAGCACCGTCGCCAAGGCTACCACCGCCTCCCAATCTACGCAATGCACGGCCGGTGTCGACAGACTTTCTTTCAGACAAGGCAACAATAGCTTTGATTCGCCGCGTTCTGTGTGCACAAAATGCGGCCGATAGGGGTCGGAGTACGCCAGCACCCATCGAGGAGTTGTTGCCGCCCCTGACTAGTCGCAACGACGTGGACCTGCAGCTGTATGCTTTCATCTCCATCATTCTAAGGGACTACGTACAAAACTGGTATACCAAGATCACGCCAGACGAAACCTTCGTCGCCGAAATCGTGCAGATCATTGCGCATTGTACTAGGAACCTAGAACAGCGATTACGAAAGGTGGATTTGCAGAGTCTGCTTCTTGATGAGTTGCCTGAATTGCTGGATGCACACGTTCGAGGTTCGTCCATGACAATATCCTGAAGACTGAATGGCCCTCCCCTCCACTGATCCTGGCCATTCCAGCATCCACTTGTGATTGTGATGCACGAGGACTAATTTCTGCGGCATAGCGTATCGAACTGCTAGGACGGCCTCAGTGGCCAGGTCCCCCATTGAGACTAACCACCGCGAGATCTATCATTCGCTATGTCCGCTACCGGCTCTGTCCCCGGTTCCCAAGCGAGAGGATCCAAGAAGTATTCAGAGTCAGGCCGATAACGAGGTTGCATACCGTCAGCTACTAGTTCAAGGCGTGCTAGCATTACTTTTGCCTACTGAAGACTTGGAAAACGAATGTCTAACATCACTAGTCGGGCAGATATTCTCGGAGCTCATAATAGGCAACCTCTTCGTCAACAAACTGTCGGAGCCATGGCTGCTATGGGAAATCTTGATGATCCTGACGCGCTTGGCCGATAGAGGGAATTCATCGGACACCGCAGGATCGGTAAAGCATGATGGCAACAAAGGAAGCAGGCAGAGGGATGACGCTACTAGGGGTCTGGGCTCCGAACAACCCCGGGGTTTCTCTATCAGCAGAGCATTCTGGTCTCTGATACAATGGGGTTTCCTTGCGGTAAGCTTGGTCCGCGTTTTCATCACGACCATCGCCCTATCCCGCTCGTTACCTCCAAGGCCGTCGCCCATCGCTGCCCGCACGCCTGGATCGATGAACCATGTGGATGGTCAGAAACAATATGATTTACTCTCAGACCACCACATGCTCGAAACACCAGTCAAAGTGCCTATCGCGCAGTTCAGCTTATGGTCATGCCTGGCCAATCTGCTCGAAATGGACGTCCGCATGCCTTGGCTTGGTGCAACCCTGTCATTGCTGCAATGGGGAGCTGTGAGGGGTCCTGGAAAGGTAGCAGGCTACGATGGATTCATTGACAGGTAGGCGAGCTCACCCTTTTCTGCCCTCCACGAGGCCATGTCATTTCATCACTCCGCATACACGACAGGTCACGGGACCTGGCCTCTTCCACTCAGCGCTCAGAAACCGCCTTTCTCACAAGCGTAGAGAGCAGGCATGTCCCCTCCACAACAAATCCAGTCACCGCGTGCCTGTGGATGGGTGCGGCCAATTACGTACCGCCGACAACGCTGGATAGCATACTGTTCCTAGCCTTTCCTCAAGCGAGAGTGAGCCAGCGCCATGTTGTGCAACACTCCCAGATGGGCGGATGTCAAACCCGTCCAGGCCACTTGCACGGCTCAACTAGCCTGCGATCTGGCCTGCGAGCAAGGTAGAGACGGGGACTTTCCTACCATCTTTGAGCCCCTCTTTTACGACCAATAATCGGTTGATGCTGGAAAGTCGGCGTCCGATTGCTTGACCATCGGCGCGGGGCTGACCCGGACAAGCAGCCCTGGCCACCCGCAAGCCCTACTTACGCGCCGGACTTCTTGAGTGTGCAAGGGTCCTGTAGCAACCCTGGTCGATTCCATTGTCAGCATCGCTAGGTCGAATCTCTCAATACAACGTACCAGTACGACTCTCTCCTGCCATGTAATTTACCATCGCACTCGTCTTACCGCCAGGCACAAGTTCATGGCTCCCGCGTCCTCTTTGGGCTGCATGCTGGAATCCTTTATTCCGTACCCCAGCAACGGATCGATCGCTGAGTCTGCTTCGCTGCGCCGCTACGTTGACCTGATCAGGACATATATGAAACATCAGACCATAAAGACCCCTCTTTCTTCTTCCTTTGGCTACTCTGACGAAGCCCGTACTCGCTCTTCCCAGCGGCCTGTTAGGCTCTCTGTCGTTAATGACAGCTCAAGGAGGTCGCCGAGTGGCTTGATCCAACTCCATGGTACCATTCTTGTTGTCAAGCTGACGGGAACGTGCCTCTGGCGCACTCTGGTTTGCCTTCACTTCGCCCTCGGTCCTTGCTTCCAAGTCCTCCCCCTTGTTTGTTTGAGCTTTGATGAAGCCATGTCCCACAGCTTTCGTCGATATCTCCCCGTCCACGATCCATGTTTTTCGTTGCATTTAAAGTCTCTGAGAAGGGCTTGTCACTTGATCCCATCATGCACTTCAGGCATATATGGGCACACATTATCATCATGATCGAGCCTGGCTGCAGTTGGCCGAGCCCATACCAGTGCGACCTCGTCTGCAGGAGTATTCTGCATCATCTTTGATCTGGAATGTGTGCATTCTTGGTCGTTATTGATCCGGTTGTCTGACCCCCATACCACAATGCGGTGCAACCTAGCCCCCCCCCCTCTTTCACTCTGGCCTCTTGACGAAGAGGGTCGCCTCACGCTCACGCACCCTGGCTTTGCGCAGCAACATATATTATCACAATGCTATATTGTGGCACTGTGGGCTTTTTTAACCAAACGAGGTCTTCCCGGCTAACACTCTTCTTCTTCTTCTGCAGATTGCTCTGGCACTACATCCAATCTCGGCTCCTTGACCCTGCTCGACTGCCCCCACTATTGCGCACGATTCGCGCAGCCATCTTTCCCAACAACGCTCCAGGAACCCCCGGTCTCATTGCTCCCTCATCCGACGAAGAGCTGGCGGCCCTGCGTCGCCGGTGCGCTAGTGCGGTTTGGGTGCTTGTACCGCAGATAGTGGGCAAGCTGTACTTTGGATCCTCGACCCCCTTCAGGTCAATCTCATCCACATCACTGCGACCAACCAGCACTGGCACCAGAACCAAGCCGACTAGCGGTAACGTTGGTAACACCAGTGTGGACGCTCATCAGCGGTCCGAACCGCCAATAACGTCCGCCGCCAACAGTGAATTCAAAAGCAACAGCGCTACTCAGTGCAGTAGTCATAGTAGCTCGACTAAGGCGGTCCCGTCGTCTTCAACGACCAAGTTGGGGGCATCGGGCCACTCTCGGCTTGCTCACCGGGGCAGCTCCAATGAGAGTAATGTAACGTCTGCTAACAGCCGTGACTCGGTCAAGACAACAACCGCCGCCCCTAGTGCTGATGATTTTACCGTTCACGCCGGCGAAGCGGGTGGTACTACTACTTCTGCAACAGTGAGTGCCGGTGGCGATAGCTTTGCATCTGAATCGACGCCGCTGCAGTGCCACGAGGATGACGACAGGATCTTATCCGAGATTGAAACGGGTATCCTGGATGTATTCTCGGATGTCTACTGTAACAAGCACCTTATGTACGGTGTGCTCGAGCTGATCATCGTGCGCCTAATGCCCGAACTGGCCGAGAGGGGCGTGATTGACCTGTGGGAGGAGAGGCTTAGTTGACCGGGCACTATCATGACCAATAAGACTTTTTACTTTTTGGGCCTTGTCAGGTTTTGCCATGAGGTCCCCAAGTAGGGCGAACATACATAGTCCCCCAGTCTATAAAGTACAGCTTAGATGTTTGTATGTACGCGGCATACACGCGGATCTATTGCCTCGGGAGTAGAGGAGGAGGAAGGGGTTAAAGGTGGGTGGGGTGGTAGATTGCGAAGAGCCGCGCTGCTCGAGCCTGACCTGTTCCTCTCAGGGAAGGGGGGGTTGAGCAGGTGGTATGGCCTTCTTCGCTTACAGCAAGCAGCCTTCTAATCATTGTCTGCTTTTTGCTTGTTGGTAATGTTGTGGGTCGAAGTTCCTGGTCTCCATTGATACCCAACTGTCGCCTCGCGATCTCGAAGCGATCTTACAACGTTCAATTATTACTGTGGGAAGGGGATATGTCTACGCTTGTGTGTGTGTGTGTGTGTGTGTGTGCGTTTTCGGCTTTCTTTTCTTTTCACTCTTTTCTCCTCCTGCACTGTCTCCGCATATCTACTTTGTACATACGTTTGTGCGTGTGTTCCATCTCCGCATGAACCTTTCCCATCCTATCCCTCCTTGTTTTCTTCTTCTCCCTCTCCTTCCCCGAATCTGCCGGCTCCTCTTCACTTTCACGCCACACCGCAGGCTTGTCCCCTGCACCGGGGAGTGCCAGTCCCCAAGCCAGCACTGTAGTTCCAAACGATTGTAGAGGTGGTGTGATAGAATGCTCGTAGTTGTATCAAATCCGTGTAATGACCTGTCGGGAGGCGCTGGGTTTTTTTCACTCGCAAGAGCCTCTGCCAACTGGCTTGATAAGAGAGGTAGAGAGAGAGAGAGAGAATCAGGAGACGTGGGAACATGACAAGAGTGATTGCAAGTGCACGTGTATGGGGATACGGGGATACCGTGTAGCCTGAGTGGTTTCTCTCCGGGTTGAGACGGTTGGTTAGCCTCCCCGCTGTCAGGGCTGCAGAAGCTGCTTTTGTGATGGAAGTGTAAACGAAACGTAGGTGGCGTTATAGCTCTCTTGTGCTCTTTTCTTCACGGAAACCACAGGCTGGCAAGAATCGCAACTAATTATCCATTTCTTCCATCGTATGCAACCAATTCCCCCATTTGTACCAGATCCGTGTCTGCCTATACTCTCGGGGTTGACCGACCCCTAATAGTTGTGCCCCCCTCGCCCTCTTTCCTCCCCATCCAGCCAAGACATAGAAGGGAACATGAAAAAGCAATCCAAGGTTGTGTACAGATCATTGGGGCCCGGCAGATGAACAATTGACGCAACATGGTGGTTTCCCCTGCTAGATGAAACTAGAAAAGAAAATAACAAAAAAGGTATGGAAACCAATCCCGCGAACTGAGCTTGAAATCCTTCAGTGAAGCCTTCCGCAGCTCTTCCGGCTCCTCTGCGCCCTTTTTCGGCCCCTGCCTGGGGTTGTGTTTGTGTGTCACACAGTCGTATCCTCCTCTCCTCCTCCTCCTCCTCCTCCTCCTCCTCCTCCTCCTCCTCGTCGTCGTCGTCGTGATCGATTCTGTGATCCGTCCGAGTTTCCGACCTTCTCAATGCAACTACAATACCTATGAGAAATGGTGAATCATCGTCGAGTGTTCGACTGAATGGCAAATATACGAATCGGAAGTTAAGTGCTTTTTGGGGGGGGCAGGGGAGGTCCTCAAATTGCGTGAGCTGGACAAGTCTTATATGTAGGGCGAAGATGGAAAGAATTCGCTGGTTGTAATGGGGTGTGTGTGGCTCGAGCCATCTCATACAGTATAGGGGGTGGCGAGTTTTTCGATTACGTATAGCTCGATTGCGCGATGGAGCGGCAGAAAACGCGTGAGCGATGGGTATAGGTATAGTGTAGTAGGTGCTTTGCAAGGCTGGGTGGTGTATACAACTGTTGCTGGGAGGATCTCGTACTTTCTGTGTACGTCTGTCCTAAGTGGCGTCGTGAGACTCTCGAGTCGTGTGGCCCTGTAAAGTTGGCCCCTTGCGGGGAAGAGTATTTCTGACTGAATTTCGAAAAGAAAAGATGCATGACCGAAAGCACCCTGCAGGGGTGACACGGGGTAAAGCGACCATCATCTCGTAAACAAAGGTTGACAAAATGCTGGAAAAGAAAATGACCTTGCGAGACTGGGGTCGAATAGAACCAACCACCAAGAGCATGACTCTCAAGGGGAGGAGAGGGCGGGCTCTTTTTTTTCGAACTCTACCCAGTCATTGTTGTCTCGTGTTTAACGTCGTCTGTTAAGCGGGCGGGGACGGGCATCACCTCATTGTCTCCTTCCGGAATCCTCGACAGCCCCCCGAGAGGGGTGCAGGATGGAGTTCCCTTGGATCCCTGCATCTGCTGCTGCAGACCTAGCTTTTCCGTAAGACGAAGGACTAGGAAGAGGTCGTCATTGTTGACGAAGCCAGACGGCGTGTTCTGCATCCAGTTCAAAAGGGTCCCGGCTGCACGACGAGCATCATCCTGGGAAGGAGACGTCGGTGACGATATAATCCCTCCAGCAGATCTCATGCCCAGGCTAGAGTTACTCCTACTTCGATGCAACGTCTTGGGCGAGATTGCAGCGTCCATGCCAAAGGTCGGCGCTGCTATCTCATGAGCTGGCGATTCTACGGCGGATGGAGGAGCGGTCGCCGACAGGCTATAGCGCGGCGTCGGTGGTTCCGATGATTGCACTTGATCGAAATCGAGATCCAGAGCTCCCAAGGTCTGACTCCTCGGCCGCTGCAGGTGCGAGCTCCCTGGAGAAGGCCGGGTCTGGTCGAACAATCCCGAATCTGGATTCGGTGAGAATGTGAACTGCGAAGCGGGACTGAAGGCACTCCCGGAGAAGGCCGAGCTCGAGGGATCCGTTACCGCACTCGACAGTGATGTCGTGCTTCGTGAGTGAGGGTATTTGTAGCCGCTCGTCTCAAAATCCGCGAAGCCAGATGGCGTGTCGTTCTCCTCATTTGCCGATGCAGGCGGCGAGCTCTGATCCGTGGGCGAGTCGGGACTTAGACCTCCGGATGTGTACGGAATCGACAAAGTTGGAGAATCCCTGGATAGCCGAGTATGGTCTGGGATCGCCGTCTCCGATGCTCTGCGGATCATGGAACCCGGCCCGATGTTGTGCTTCCTCTTTATCTTGTCAAGCCAGGATTGGGTGATAATCTTGGCAGGATTCTCTGAGCTGCCAGTGGTTGCGTGGAAGGTACGCGCCTTGGTCAACATGTCCTCATCAGAGAGCGGGATCCCTTTCTTGATTTGATTTCTCATCCAATTCACAAAGGTACGCTCCACGTCCACATTCTTCCCCTTGATGCGCTTCACAGGAGAGCCACTGCGGTCTTCCTGGGACAGCCATCTGTCCTTATTTCGCAGGACCTTGGACACAGTGCTATATCGAGCGAGGTTAGAATCGTTCCAAGTCTCGCCTAATGAGTGCGTCGCTCTCACCTCCTCTCCACGCCAAACTTGGCTCCGATCTCGGTCTGTTTACTCTTTGGGTTGTCTGCGGCGTATTGACACATGCGTCTCCTATCGTCGTCGGATAGAGTTTTCCGAGGCTGTGAGGTGGTTATAGAAGGGAGCTGCTTGGGAGTTTGCCTGATTGGTACCGTGGACTGGGCTGGAATGGCCACAGGTGGTGTGGGATAGCTCTGGCCCGGGTTCGTGTGAAGACTCGGCCAGTTTACCTTTTGCGCCTGCAGTATAGGCTGCGGATGATGTTGACTAGGGAAATGCAGCTGTTGCTGATGGTGGATTGGTGACTGGTGGATTTGTGATGGCATTGGTGGTGGTGGCATATGACCGCCCCCAATAGACTCCGAGGGTAGGCCATGACTGGTGACTGGCGCCAAGTAGAAATTGTTGTTGTATTCCGGCATCGATATCTGATTGTACGCATTGACATCAACCCAGTGGCTGTTCGAGTATGTGCTGTCATGAGCACTCAGACTGTCCTGGTCCATGCCAGTCGAGCCTATCATGTTATGCATTCCGTAGGAACCCTCGAGTTGGAGGCTTTTCTGTGCAAGTCTCGAAGACGACAGTTCTCTGGGAGACAATACGCGCCGCTTTCTTCGACTCACACGTCGTTGAGATGATTATATCGAGGCCAGATACCAGAGGCGGGTTTAGAAATGGGGTTACAGCTCCGTTGACGGCTTCGCAGGCGGGAAGTGACCTGCATACCAGACAACCAATTGGTTTCCTGAGGGGGATATGCAGTGTTCAAGTACTAGCTGCAGCAGTAGGGGCTTCTTGTCGGCAAGTCTCCCTGGGGAGACTCGGGAAGGAGGGTATCCTGTGGCTGTCTTTAATGACAGATGATGTAGCAGCAGCAGCAGCGGCGGCGGCGGCGGCGGCGGCGGTGGTGGTAATAGCAGGGCTGACTTGGTGTGCTCGAATGAGTGGCAGTACTGTCAACCTCTATTTGGGGGGGGTCTGAGTAGAGCTCGGGGAAGGAAAATTTCCGCTTCGTTCGTTCAATGCGAAAGCAGATCAGTGTCGAGCGACTGGGCGATTAGATGCATGATGTAGCAAACCAAACGGCGATGCTAGATAATACCGAAGATTGAAGATAGCAGTCGGCAAAGGAGATCTGCTGCAGGAAGCAGAAGCCGCTATGCACCTTGATATGCCCAGGTCTTCTGATGGCTTGTAGTAGTATCAGATGCACGACAAGAGGTAGACATGTGGAGGAAGATACATGTACGTATGTAAGTATGTAAGTGTGTTTGCTCAATGCACCAACTGGAACCCGTCTCGCTGAGGGCCGAGACGGAGATGGCCCATTAAGACTCCAGGGTAGGGTAGAGATGTAGGGGGGGTGTGAGGAGCGTCGATGTGGTAACACACAAGTACGAGACCCGTTGACCAGGGGGGGCACTTGCTGGGTTTAACGGATGGGTCAAAGTAGCTAGCTCTCAGAGAGGGAGGGAGAGGGAGGGTGTGTGTGTGTGTGTGTGTGTGTGTGTGTCTGCGTCGGAGTGAGAGAGGAGAAGAGAGAAAGACAGAGACAGAGAGAACAGTTACTGGAAATGGATTGGTTGGGGGTGTGGGAGCAGTAAGACGACGAATGCAACCCTCTTGGCAAAGCCGGAGAGAAGGCGGCCATACTTGTACAGCAAGTTGTATCTCAAGCCAGAATAGGAACGTATCAGACCAAAGAGGACAGAAGCGAGTGGCCGCAAAAGCCACACCTGACTCGGCATGTCGAGGACTTCTAACTGAGCCCAGAACTGAGCCCAGAACTGAGCCCAACCCGGTCAAGGAAAAGAGGGCATGGACACACGGACATGGCAGAAATGAATACTTGGTTAACCTAGGCCCTATAGTAGCTCCATAGTAGACCCTCGCTCCAGTAGGTGTGAATCAACTTCAGACTCGAATATACTGGTTGTCAGAAAATGACCAGTTACTTCAATGGGCTCGGGTGAAGCCACAATTTTGGTTTGGTTTGGTTTGGACAGCGACCTGCTGCTGCCGAACCATTCAATAGCTAACAAGGAACACCACAGCTTCCTTGATCCCTGGATACATCATCGACCGGTGACGGAATGCTGCTCACTCACAGGAGGGACAAGAAGTTGAGGCAGAGACCGACAGACGCATGCCGAGGACGACTGATCTCAGAGCGGGACAAAACGACCGGGGTTGCTAATCGGATGGAAGTATAGAGAGGATAGAGGGAGAAAGAGAGTGAGAGGGAGATGCAACGAGGGATGGAGATGGGTAGTAGTTTTGCGAGAACCACACTATCTAATCCACTATCCCAGTCTTTCCTAAAAGCAACCTAGCTAGGTAACCTTACCACGAGAAAGAGAGAGAGAGAGAGAGAGGTTGGATCATGGGCGAACGGGATGTTGAAGCGAGCGAGCAGGCATACTATCACTCACACACACACACACTTTCTCTCTCTCTCTCTCTCTCTCTCTCCAGTCAGCAAAAATAAAAGGAAATAGTGCAACGGGAAGTCGATAAGCCGCCCACAAGCGGAATGAGATGATATCATGTGGATCCTTTGAATCGATGCCCGTCAAGGAACAAGACTCTCCAGATGGTCTCATTTCATGACGGAGAATTGTTTGTTCATTGGACTCGGCCATTCCATCCACACAAACCAGGGCTTGCACAGACTCGAGATATCTGATGGCTGCAGGTCCATCTCGCAGCAAATGGCTACTGTTACGACTACTACCCCGACCTGGTTACTTTATTGCTTATAGGGTACCACCCCCCGGAAATGCATAGCAGTTCAACCCGAGCCTACCACTGACCACCGGACTATACCATCATGACGAGGAATGATGACGGCTGTGGACTGCGGTGCGGTGCGTGCGCTGCGGTGCTGCGATGCGATGCGATGCGATGCACCGTCTCCTATTTGTTTCCCAGGATTGGTTATTATTATTATTATTATTATTATTATTATTATCATCATCATTATCATTAACTATGGCTTGGATTGCGCGCATTCAATCAATACTTGCTTTGCTTCTTTCTTCCTTCTTGATACTCCTCCCTGTCTGTCCACTTTGCTGCTAACCTAGATGGTGGCCGGGTGGAAATCTGGTGACGGCTAAGTCGCAGGGGTAACCCAGGTCGTAAACCCTTGCTCGTTTTCGTCCCAACTTCTTGACATGGCAACCCGATGTTTCTATTGGAAAGAGCTTGACGATACAAAAACCTCGAAACCACGACGATAGTTACTGAGCCCCTCATCTGTCCAAATAGTCGCGAAACACATCCACTTAGACTCGTATTGCTCACTTTGATAATCAAGCCTTTCCCACTGCTCTTCACCAGTCCCAGCGCGCCGTTGCCATACTGATCCTCTATTGGAGGGGGCCAAATGGTCATTCGACTTACCATGTACAGCTTGTGGCTTGCATTCAACTGAGTCCTCTGTCAGTCTGGTCCACCCAGTGCTGCCAGAACAGGTGTGGGAGTCGGTCAGCTGATCCTTCCCTTGACCTCTTTCTCTTCCCTCGTTGACGAATACACAACGGCTGTCGTGTGTGCGTGCCACGCGGAAAACTGTACAGGCTGTATGTAAAGTGAGATGTCTGCAATGTGATGTACATAGTCCGTACTTACATACATACTATACAACATAGCATCAACCCCAGCAGCCCTGGCCTCCACGCACGGTATCGACGCGGCAGTCGATACACAGACCCGACCGGGGGTATCGTGGTAAAGCCCACCTAGAGTGATTGCATGTATGTATAATATTGGAGTCGTGTACTCCAAGCCCCACGGATTCATTCGACCACGAACGGCGCAACCCAAAATTACATGTATATCGAATATCAATTTGAATGAACCAATATTAGACAGTGAAAATCATCCATGTTTGAAGTACTCGGTTCAGAACTCGGTTTTCAACCCTCTACGTGCGCCAACCCAGGCACGAGAATGCCAAATGCCCCAAGCCTGACTGGCAATGCCGGGGGGGGGGTCGTCCCCCAATCCCAGCTCTGTCTACCCATACCTGACGGTGATATCGAAGTATCAGATGATTTCAGATCGTTGCCCGATTCTGCAAACCGCGCAACCTAGCGGAAATGGCTCCATGGCAGCACCAACTAGTCGCTTTGTCACCAACCGCTCCCTCATTCTGCTCTGCTCTCTTGTCTCGGTGAGTCTCGCGACCAGGGACCGGGGCAGGAGCAGGCAGACACTCTCCTCTCCCTGCTTGACCGATTCGTCCAGGAGTGTGCGCTCAGAAGCTAAAACATGGCCAACACAATGAGACCCCCATAGGCACGCGGCGACCGACAACGCGTGTATACCATGCATCCAATCCGGATTTGCCATTGGCTATGGTTTTCCTGGATGCCGATACGGATGCTGACCAGCACTCATTGGACCAAAAGGGCAATGAGGCCCGAGCAACGCCCATGCCGTGTCGCCGGCTCGTTTCCTGTTGGTCAGATTGCCAGGGTTCCGGACTATCAATGCCCATATCGATGCATAGACGTACACGACTCAGGCAAGGCTTTGGAAATTATGAATGCTACCGTAATCAGTAAGTGTAGAAAGGATTGATGTATGTAGTTTGCTGACCGGGGGGGCTCGTAACAAAGGAAGGAGCTTGGAGGCATCTGTGGCTGCTGTTATATCATGGGTGTGGTCGACGCCAACTAGGCTAGGCGTAGCTGATGTCGATCGGCCGGGTTCGACCGCACACGCAGCAATAGGCGCGACAGGCGCCCCTTTCCATGCCTGCTTTTGCTGTCTTTTCGATGGATACTCCCTCTGTTAGGCCGGCAAATCTTTTCGTTCGGGTGCGTCTCGGAGATATTCGCCATGCCCAGAACGTTGTCAACAAACCGGCCCCCCCCTCCAGATGCAGGCTCCCGTCGTCAGCTTGCGATGCCGGGCAAGCGAGTTAGCGGTGGCTCCCTGGGCCGCGCCCCCCATCGAGTGCGGGAAGGGCTTGTCGATTCCTAGCCGACGATAGAATATAGCAGCATGGACTTTACGGTGCACGGTACGCTTCACGACACGACACGACAGGCTTCCACGAGCTGGAGGGGGTGTAGTTACCTACCTAACCACTTTGCTTAGCTCAAGAAGCTCGGTCTGCTTTCTTGTAGGACCCACGGGAGTGGAGTGCTGCCCGGATGTCTCCATGCTCGCCAGTCAGAATCTTATCAGGCACAAAATCAAGATGGTGCAACGCTGTTACAGAAATGACGAAAATCAACCCAAGACTCGAACCAAGACGAATCTCACGGCCTTGACGAACCAACCGATGTACAGCAAGTAGTAAGTACAGCCAGTTCCCACTCCTTGTATATCTTCTCTCTGCTCTCGTCTTTTCGCCCACCCCTGGTCCGCACAGCCTTTGTTGGAGGAACTGATTTCGGCTGAAGGTCCGTTGAGTCTAGCAAACAAGGGACCGCAAGAAAGCAGCTACCAGGGACTGCCCTAAACGGGGGAGGGATCATCCATGTTGTAACGGAATCCGGTGCAGACGGGTCAACAGCAGCAGCCCTCCAGCCGCTCCTTGTCATCCATGCTAACGTGTACAACCGCAGTCTGTGCTCAATTAGAGCTCTGGGGCTAATACAAGAGCCTGTCCAAGCTCATTCGTCTATCCCTCGTCTTGACAGGGCTCTTGACAGGGCTCTTGACATCCCCCGCCCACCCCAGTGCAGTGCCCACCCCGCCCAGGGGTCCGTCCGGGACTCTCTCCAAGTCTTCTTCAACTGCGAAATAATGCTTGCTCATGCCATGCCATGCCATGCTTTGCCGCACATTGCAAAACAGCTGCTCCTCTAGATGACCGGTTACCACGACTAATAAGAAGGCCGTGCGGGCTATCTCTTGATTGATAGGCATTCTGCGCATACCAATCAATTTTACACACTGCATGTCTGACCCCCATGTCGCGGCGTGGCGTGGCGTATATTTTATACGCCTAGTTACGTATTCTCCGCCTACTACTCACCTACTTACTCAGGTTACTACTATCTGCGTCTCGATCGCTGATGGCTGCTTACTTATGCATTCACCTCAACAACCGAGTTTTCGGCAATGTAGTGGACTTTTCTTCTTCTTCTTCTTTTTCGTGAATCTTCCTTCCGGGTCGAAAAGAGAAAAGAAAAGAAGATGAAAGAGAGGTGTGATACGTCGGCAGGAACAGAAAAGCCACAAGACCTTTTTATTTTATTTTTTCCAATGGTCATGCAGCCAAGGAAGAGCTAGGGGGGAAGGTGAAGAGGAGAAATACCAAAATGTTACCGCTGGGCTGCTGGGGTGGTGGGCCCTGGCGGTTAGGCATGTCTTGTGAATCGTCAACGTTAGGCACTAAGGTTAATCAAAGAAAAGGTCTACACCGCGAGACCGTTGAACAAAACAAGACGAAACAAACTGTCGGGCATTTGTTTAGCTAGGACGGATTTATTATTATGGGCGGGAAATAGTACAGCAACGGAAGAAAAAGGAAAAGAAAACTATCAACTGAGACACGGAGATCTCTCTCTCTTTCTCTCTCTCTTCTTTCCTTCTTTACCTACGGAGCTGAAGCCTGGAATCCGCAATCATACACGTACAAACCTACCTAGGTAGTTTTACACATGCACACGTGTGTACCGGCATATGTATAATATATAAAGTACCTACTTACTTAATATATATCACGTAAGTACCTACTTATACAGCGTGGTGCGAAGTACTCCCAATAGCTGAGCGCCTGGCAGCTGGTTGAGGGATTTCTCGAGTATCAATGTACATTCCGTACAGTACGGGCAGGTCTCAATGTTGGAGCAACATATTGGCTACAGTACTTACCTACCTACAGTACCTACTTCTTACATAGCTGCTTTAATGTCGTCTGCCCGGGGTCAATCAATGATTTTCAGGTACTTTCCGGAGTTGGTTCCAATATCCCTGTCCGGGCTTTCCTCTCTAACACCCCCCCTCCCCCCTTCCCACTCCAATACTCGAGGGGCGGCGGTAGATAGGAACGGGTACTCTTATTCATTCATTCATTCATTCGTTTATTCATGTATTCTACCGACTTTGTCCCTGCACAATGATGAACGAGAGACGAACGACAGCCCCACTACACTGTGGCTGCTGGCTGGGCCGGCTGGATGGATGGCCGGTCAATCAAAATCCACTGAGGCCAGCCCGGTACGCGCCGAGTGCCACAGCTGGGAAAAGCATGGTTTTACACACATTGGAAGATTTTCAAGAGCAACAACTGCTGCAAGGCATGATCCAGTGGATCGATTTGATCCATCAAACCAGAGACTTCGCGTGCCTTACTTTTTACCCCGCGCTGCCTTACATTTGCTGATCCCCTCCCCATGCTTTGGCCGCATTCGAAGAGGCCATTCGGTTATGCAGGCCAGGCGAGGCTTTCCCGCTTTCCTTGGATTGCAGCAAACAGCCAGCAGCGGCAGCACCCAGCAGCAGCTTTTGGGGTCCCAGAGATGTGGCGCAAGTCTGGACTGCATCCCGCTCCCCCAACACCGGAAGAGGTAGGTATAGGGCCTTGAACCGCCCTGGCGAGCGAGTGGGGTCGGTCTTTGGGCATCCAGGCGAAAACCGGTATCCCCCACATCAGCTGGGATGACGGGAAGGGGGAAAAAGAAAAGAAAAAAGAGCTGTTATCAGAACCGAATCATTCATTTATTGATCTGAACATAGAAGTTTTTCCCTGGGTTTTTCTTTTCGCTCTGCACTTTGACAGGGCTCGGTTTGACACGGGTTCCCCCTCCCCCCTGGGAGCGACAGCCCTACGAATTGTCCCCGTCTCTCAACTTGGCCAACTGTAACCCCTTTCGAGTAAAACACCCGATGCCCAAACCCGTGCCGTCAAGGCCAATATTCCCCCCAAAGCGCTCTCAACACACATTGATCCGGTCCATTTTCGGCACCGAACCGATCAACAAGCCTTTGTGATGCAGTGACCCGCAAGCCCGACTTGGGCAATGGCCCTTCTTGTCAAAGATAGCCACCCGAACAAGTCACAATGACGTGTATTCCCTCGTGATGCGCAAACTTGGCGCCGCACGTATAGACCTCGCCGACTGCAGAGACATATGAGGCAGCCAATGCTAGCTTCGATATGTGCAGGGCTATAGCTCAATCATCGCTTGTGGATTGTCACTGTCGATAACGGTTAGCACGCTGACGTTTCAGCTTCCGGTCGGGGGTGCAGCATGGTTGGAACGTTACCTATGTCTTCGTCTGCTAATTCGTGAGATAGGCCCACTATGGCAAATATGATTAGCATTGCTACTCCAACTCCAATAACAAGTCGCATTCTTGCCGAATGGTACTACAAACCACCTGGAGCAAACTGGACTGAACTAGAACACTTGACTTACCTCGTTGGGGCTGGTGCTTGACGGATTTGCCATACACTACTGCTGTCTTGAAATGTTCAACCAAGCTACGATGAATAGCGTTACAGAAGTCCTCGACTATGTCACGAACGAGTCAGTAAACAGTCTACTCATTTGAGGACGGGATTTCATAGCCTCCGCGTTTCATAGCACGGCTGTGGGATACATACCTGTGCATCGTGTGGAGCGAAGCACGACGGGTTGGGAGTAGTCTGGCATCTTGCCCTTCGGCTTCGTGTACACACGCCTGAGCTGCAGCTTGTCCCACCTGGAGAACGATTAGTACCGTAATGCCAACTCTCCCGGGCTTGCTTACATAGCCTCCATGAGTTCCTGTGACAATGGTGATTAGAAAAGGCCCGACCTCTCAACATGGGGCATATCCAGAACAGCTTACATCAACATTCCAACCATGTTCAGAGCTAATTGGCACCGCGTTGGGGATGCGGTAGAGCAAGTCGAGCTCTTCGATGCTGATAGCATCGATCTTGTTCAGAACATAAATAACTGGGATGTAACTACGACTCCGTGCTTCGAGCACGTCGATCAAGTCGTCTATTGTAGCATCGCATCCTGAAAACATGTCAGTAAAGCTGAGCCAAGCCAATCCAGCCGTGACCGAGAACGACACAGGTTCCGGGTCTGTATTGGCTCTGCCGACCGCAGCCCCCGAAGAGAGGTCGCACAAAGTTGGATAGCTTATGGTCACGTACTGATGGCAATATCCGCCGAGTTGATACGGTATTCGTTCATGACGGCCTTGATCTCATCGTGGTCGATGTGGCTCAGAGGAACCGTGCTTGTGATGTTCAGGCCTCCCTTGTCCTTCTTCTTGAAAGTGATATTGGGCGGCTCTGGTTACGGTCAGTTACCATTCGCATATGAAGCATACTAGGGGCAGTCCTACGCTTGTTGATTCTAATTCCGAAGCCCTCCAGCTCTGTTTCAATCACTCTCTTGTCCGTCAGGGGCTTGTTCACGTCGAGAACAATGAAAATCAGATGACATGTCTTGGCCACAGCAATGACTTGTCGTCCACGACCACGACCGTCCTTGGCACCCTCGATAATACCCGGCAAATCGATCATCTGCAAGGGTGCTCCTAAGGAATGCCATTAGTAGTGATGCCCCACGAGTACCAATGCAGGACCTACCGTTGTACGTGACCTGGCCAGGCACTGACGTAAGAGTTGTGAACTCATATGCAGCAGCTTCTGAGTGCTGACCCGTCAAACGGGACATAAGGGTACTCTTTCCAACAGAGGGAAATCCAATAAAGCCTAGAGGTCCGACAAGTGTCAGCCCACCGAAGACACACCGGTTCGGCGTTTGGCGGCAGAGAGGGCCTGCCTAGCAAGGAGAAGCAGGCACAATTTCGACACTTACCAATACTGGCCACTCCAGTTCTCGCAACATCAAATCCCGCTCCTCCACCGCCGCCACTCGACGAAGGGGTCAGCAATTCACGCTTGAGCTTAGCCAGTTTGGCCTTAAGTTGACCCAAATGGAACGATGTGGCCTGTAAAGCATATCAGTCATGGAGCCCTCTCTTCGAGAAAAAAAAATGAAAAAAATAAGGCTAGCTCAGGCTATCCATCACAAAGTAATGGAGGTGCGCTTATGGCAGAGAGAGATATGTCCGTACCTTGTTCTTCTGAGTCCGAGCCATCTCGGACTCAATCTCCTTGATCTTATCCACTGTGGTCGACATCTCGGCGACGTTTCCAGCAGACCTGACTTAATACAGAAGTTTGCGAGCAGCGATTTGCTGTAATTCGAGGTCCCAAATGTCCTCAAAGTGCGTCGATGGCAATTCCGGGTCAGAAGCGATATCCGATATCGAGGCTTCAAAAGTCAGTCTTTGGTGGGGCAGTGAATTTGGGTTGTGACGTCTTGTTTTGCCCCACGTTCGGAGTTCTGGTTTTTGACTCTCCGGGGTTTATCCGAGGCGCAAATATGAGCAAAGGTGCGAACTAGATTTGCCTGGAAACAGACATCGTAGGGTAATTAATTACTTAAGTGACTACTTTCATTCGACGTCATGATTTCGAGGCTCTGGCCATCTGTGTCAATTCACTCATTGGTTCTGGCTGGTGTGACCGGCATCTATCTGTGAGACCCCGAAGACCAAAAACACCACTTACTCAACTGATGCCCGCCAACAACGAGCCAGCGAGAGCGTTCTCGAGACTGGACAGCATGCAAGCCACTATGATCATCGGAGTATGGGAGAGAATACAGACTAGGTTAGTCTGCTACGAGCAACATCCATATAAGTGGCTACTGCTTCACCCTGTGATGTTTTTCCATGTCAACAAGATACATCTAGGTTTCCAAACTTAATAGTACACCACGCCGTCCATCAGATATCTTGCAGTACGGTGTAATTCGGCCGAGATTATGTGCCCTCCCTCAAAAGTGGTGCCAATCTCGACTTTCCCGCTAGGATGCCCTATCCGCAGTGCCGAGCCCTTATTCTCATGATGCCGGGCAAGCTGAGCGGGGATAGTTCCCGGCATGTTTGCTGCCGCCCCCAGGCACAATGCAAGTGTCAGTGGAACGGCCTTGTGAGCTTGGCCCATTGATAGTGCCAGGCACCTAATGTCGACACCTTCGGGTTCTGATGCGGGAAGTAAAGTCACGATCTTCGGGACACTCTCCACTGCTGGGTCAAGGCCCATCTTCTCCGCCCCAGCTTGACGTATCAAGTCAAGTCGAGCCTTTAACTTCCAATCCTCCTCAACATATGAAGTCGTTAACAGGCTCGCTGGTGGCACCCCTTTGCGACCTCTGACGTCCAAGTCTGAGGCCCTGATGAATACTCCGGGGTTGGACACATCGACCAAAGAAGCCTCGATCTGACTGCCGTCAACGAGCGTTAAGGTGTCCACGGGATTGCCGGTAGGCAATGCTGTGCCCGTTTTAGCTCCAGCTGGGTTCAAGAAACCCAACGTGATCCTTGACTGAGTGCCCGGCACACCATCGATTGCATAGTCGCCTCCCTGGTAGTACTTCAGCGGGCTTCCCGCAACCCTGAAACGAGAATGTATGATCTTGGATGTGTTGGTATTGAAAATGCGCACGAGAGCCTCCTCGTAAGCTTGAGCGCCCGAGAGTCCAATCGTCTTGGAGGAAGGGTCAGACACAAGCCCGAGATCCCAGGCACACGGCCCGACAGCCGCAGACATATTGCCACAATTACCCGCCATATCAACGGCGCCATCCTTCACCCCTACCTGGACGAAGGTGAAGTCCACATCCGCGTCTGGTCTCTCTGATGATGAGATGATGCAAATCTTTGAGGTCGAGGATATCCCACTTCCTAATGAGTTAAGACGGTCAGCGGGTAATCTCCCAGCTGCTTGTGGGAGATCCATATTCCCAAGTCTCGAAGATGGCTGAACTTACCCATGCCGTTAAGCTGCCTGCCGTATGGGTCAGGGGATCCCATAGCTAACGGTAGGACGTCGTGCCATCGGTCTTCGGGTGGTAGGTCGTCACGCTTGATGACGAGCCCATTCGAAGTACCTCCTCGAACAAAGAGTGCCGGGAAGCCCCGGCTCGTCGAGAGGCAACGCTGATGGCGCGTCAGAATCGCTCGCGACTGGGCTATCCGGCATACGCTCTTGGGTGCCCATAGCTGTCTAGAGCATGGCGTGCAAAGCCTGCTCATGGAATTGCAGATAACAGTCATGAAATGATCGCTCTTCCAGGAATGGATGTCCTGTACTTTGGGTCGACAAGGAAAGAGATGTGTGTGGATGAATCCTCCAGTATAAAGTTGGAGCGAGGTCGTACAAAGAAAGCATGCCCTGCCCCCCAAGCCCCCCAAGCCCCCACGGCTAGCGCGGCAACGATCTGTGTCTATTTGTTGACGCTTTTCGATTTTATTAGGAAGTAGG
The DNA here is from genome assembly GCA_019976485.1 of Apiospora pterosperma. NCBI lineage: Eukaryota > Fungi > Ascomycota > Sordariomycetes > Amphisphaeriales > Apiosporaceae > Apiospora > Apiospora pterosperma. The sequence continues at coordinate 2,060,642 of JAFBMP010000009.1, forward strand.
TAAGTAAAGTAAGTAGTAATAACCTAGCCCCAAACCCCCTAATTCCCACGCATCGCATCACAAACCCCCAAAGAACAATTGATTGAATCCGTCGAGAAATGCTTCCGCCTCTCGGGCGCATCTCCACCAAAGAAAAACGGCTTGAAGCCCATTTCTTACGGGCTGGCAAAGCCCGCGGTCATACCGAGATGCTTTCTCGTCGCAATGATGCAAAGTCCGATGAGATTTTGCGCAAACCAAGTATGTAAGAAGTAGGTACTTACTTAAGTATACAAGCTAGTCTCTGACAGCTTATAGATCCCAGTCTTAGTTCAGCCGCGTGACGTAATAATCGTCCACGAAGTGCGTGGCCGGCTGCTCGTGAGTAACAAACCCCGTATATAGATTACAGTTGCCCTGCTGTGCCTGCGGGACGACGAAGTCCATGGTGTAGCGGTACCAGCCATTACCTAGGTCGGCCCCGCCAGTCAGGGGATCCCAAGGCCCGCCGCACAATTTGCCGTCCGGGGCGGCCGACAGCAGGAGAACGTTCGTGGCAGTGTTGTTGGTGGGGTTGAGCGCCGTCGTCTTGACCGACATGATGAAACGGTAGGTGGGCCCGGAGCGGAGGCGGAAATTCTGCCTCAGGGCGACGGCGGCGAAGCCCCGGTGCGCCCAGTTGTAGGCGCGGAAGGCCCATGTGGGATTGTTGTTCTTGTCTGGCACGGAGACTATGCCGAGATCCCAGCCGCTTTCGCTGGCAGAGTAATCCCAGCTGGCCTGTTGATCACCGTCCTGGAAATCGAGATCCGTGGGAGTAGGGGCCGGCACAGTGGAGGTCGTGACGCCGGTAGTGGTAGTCGTCGTCGTCGTCTCCCATTCTGTTGCGACGGTGGTGGTGGTGGCTGCCGGGATGCTTATTGTGCTGGTTGCAGTGGTGGTCTGGGCAGTATAAGTAGTACTGACTGTCTTGGCAGGGACGCCGATACAAGAGCATGCGGAGGTGATGCGATCAGGTGGATAGCTTGAAGCTGCGACACAGCTGGACGCAGCAGCCAAAGAAGTGGCCTGATCTCGTTTCTCTTGCTGGGGCGGGTCTGAATAGTAACCGGTAACGGTAGTCGTTGACGATGGGACAGTTTGGGTGACTGTCGAGGTAGAAGTCGCCGTCACTTGCTCGGTGACGGCGATGTACGTAGTGCTGACTGACGTTGTACTACGAGGGCGTAACAAGTCAGTTCATGTCTGTTTTTAAGATCTAGGCCGGCCCGGACGACTTACGCAGTGGGTGTGGTAGTCGCCACGGTGGTTGTGAAAGGAGTCAATGCTGAGCAGTAGGCGCTTGGTTGCGACGGAGATCCGTTGAAACAACTGACAATTTCTCTCTTGCATTCTTCATCCGGACACTCAGCAGGGATTTCCTGTCTGTTGAGATTGGCAGCGAACGAACTGACCGAGATGGTATAAAGAGTGTTGCCCCTGTACTGGCCGATGTTGTAGGCGTATGACGCATCCCACGCCCTGGTATAGAGAGCACAGAACTGGCCAACCAAGTGGCTTCCCTCGTGAAGAATGTACGTGTTCACAAATTGGCAAGCGCTGACAGTATTGCACGCTTCTGCGCAGCGTGTTGTGTTGAATTGGCCGCCGGTGAAGATTCGAACCCCAAGATACGTATCAGCAGAGCCGCACGTCGGAACTTGTATGGCCATGTTTGTGATGCTGACGAAACTCGTATAATCCGGGCTGGCGGCGGCGGCTACAAAGGGACCCTCAAGTTGGTTATACTGAGTGCCATTGGTTTCTGCGTTCAGCATGCCCAGGGCCTCCCAGTCGATGCCCTGGCCGCGCACACACAGTGCCGACACGAGCAGGAGAGCGAAACGTGTAGCCATGTTTGCGCCGAGAGAGATGGTTAGGGATGTGATGCACGAGCTTTTCTTCAAAAGTCCTTGGGCTTCTCAGGTTTTCCTTATACACGAGAAATTGGAATATTTTCAAATGGTTGAGCATCCGGGTTGGGCATCCGGGTTGGACATCCGGGTTGGACATCACGGCTAGGCACTGGGACTAGACATTCGTATCCCTCGAGAGGCCCTTTTGTTTCTCAGTCAACGGGCCGTAACGCGCATGTTTTATGTCCTTTAGGGTCTCGATATGCCGAGCGAAGCAGTATTATTAGTGTTCTAGCAATCGGAGCCAGGTGGCGGCCGAGGTGACTACTAGTATTAGCTCGCCGTCCGGTGGCCAAAATATTGGTGAGAGCTAAGTGTTGAAGCGAGGAAGGGCCCCAAAACTCAAGTAATGAAGCTACTCTAAACCGTCATTATGCCTTCCTGTATGGGGTATGTACAGTGCTTGGGTACACATTGGTGTTGCGCGGCTTCAAGGCACGACGGGGGCCGGGTGCATGGCGGGCTGGACGACTGCAATGAGGAAGGAAACCACATGTCACGATACCGGGTTCCGATCACAGTATTCCACGGAAAGAGAGTGGTATCAGTGTTCATAATATTGTACATAACCAACGAGAAACTGTCCCACAATCAGTATGCCTACCATCTAGACTTTACTCACTGCCTCTCAGTCGCCTCCTCTTTAGCCAGCTTGACCACATCCGCCCACTCCTTGGGTTTGACTCTGCCGTTGGCCCAGACGCCATTCAGATAGCTCTCGGCATCCTTGGCCCACGATAGCAGCTGCTCTTCAGCACCCCACTCGCCCATTGCCATCAGGCCGACAGGTAGCTGACCTTCGCCCTGTTCTGGGTTAATATAGCCGACTGGGGCCGAGAGAGCAGGGCATCCAGTCGAGTTGGCGAGCCAAATATACCTGCGCCAAGATTAACAAGTCGCCTTCAAAGAGGGAGGAGACATAACACGTAAAGAATGGGAAGCGGAGAGACCTACATCATCTGCCTGATGGTGGTGTTGCCATCACTGAAGCCGTACGCTTGGTCTCCAGGGTGGATTTTCCAGCCTGCATCTGGCGCTGTTGGCGTTAAGATGAGCATGCCAGGATACTTTTGCCACAGGAACGCAAGATGTTCCATGATGAGCTCACGTAGCTGACCGTACTTCAGCATGTCGACTGCCGAGGTCTCGGCACCCATGGTTAAGAGGATGGCGTTGGCATGGTTCACCAGCGAAAGGGCTTTGGCGGGGTCGGGATGACGGTGGCGATGGTGATCCGTCAACTCACCGAGAGCCCAAGCGCTGTGAGCGAGCTGGCCCTCACGAATATATGGGATATGGATGTCGACAACGTCGTAGCCGAGCTTCTCTTTGAAGTGTGCGATGGTCCTCCTGGTGACGTCGAGAACAGCAGGCGAGGCCCTATCAAACCACTCCGCGTAGATTCCGATCGTCTTCTTCGCCGTGGGGCTTGGAGGGATTGAAGGCGCGAAAGAGCCCTGGACCGGATCGTCGGGGTTGGGAGCTGCCATCAGTCGGTAAGCGAGGGTAAGGTCTGCCACGTTTGCAGCCTTGGGGCCGGCAACGCAGATGGCGGAGTTCATAGTCCAGGTACGATGTAGGGTGGGCTTTAGCCCATACATTCCACAGAAACTGGAGGGAATGCGGATACTCCCCCCCGCATCGGTGCCGATGGCGATGGGGACCAGGCCAGAACTGAGGGCTGATCCGCCGCCTGATGAGGAGCCGCCTGTGTAGTACGAGGTGTTGTACCAGTTGACGGGCGATTTCCCTCGACGCGGATTGCAGCCGCTCGTGTCGGATCCGAGTTCATGCATGGTCACTTTACCAATCATCAGGCCTCCTGCGGCCTCCAGCTGCGCAATGGGCCAGATGGTTTCTTTCGCCTCATCGAAGCAGGGAATCCCTTCTTGACGCTGGAGTCCGACATGGGATGTGTAGCCCTTGACATTGAGGTCGTCTTTGACGGCGAAGGGAACGCCATCGAGCACACCGAGCGGATTCCCAGCAGCGTATCTCTCGGCTGAAGCTTTGGCGGCCTCGAGCACAATATCCTCATTGACAGCGGCCCAAGCAGACCCGTACTTGGCCCCGGACTTCTGATTCGGTGATATCAGAGGAAGCAAAGCCTCGGCGACTTGAACTGGCGTCAGTTTGCCTGATTTGTACAGCTCATGATAGTCGGCAGCAGAATAGAAGCGCCCCGCCAGTCCCTCTGGTTGTCGCTGAACCAGGTCAGGAGTGATGTCTGGCTTCGACCCAGTACCATCTACCGAGCCCAGAGGAGTCACAACCGGCTAATCGATTTGCGTAAGCCCCTGCGATGTATCTGTGGCACAGTTGAAGTGCTGGGCCAACTCACCTGTAAGCGTGAGGTATACTCGCAGAGTCCTGGGATATCTTTGATGGTGCCAAACTGAGCATTGGTCCACACGGCTTTCGCTACCAGAGACGACCAGGTTACGCTTTGCGCAGTGGTTACCAATCAACTCGAGATCCCGAATCCGAACATGCTACTTACAGATTTGAGGAAAAGACGAGGGTCCATCCTCGCATCACTGGATTACTGTCGTCGTCGAGCGTGTAAGGGGTTTTCGGACCTTCACGGGCCTTGGGGTAACCCACGAAGCGCTGTGCAGATGGCATTGTTTTTGTTTTTGTTTTTTCGAAACGAGATGGATATATCTGTTGTTCGACGGGCTTCGCAGTAGTTGATTATGTGCAGTAGGATACTTGACCTACTGAACAATGATTCTGAGACCATACATGATATGATGGATGAGAATCGCGCTTACTGTCAAGCTCGGCCGTGTTTCTGAAAGTTAACAAGTAACTTACGTACTTCATATGTTTGTTTCCACACAAAACCTTGCTGACCCCACGCATTGAGGCGTTTGTTCAGCTTTCTAACCTTACAACCTGGCTCACCCAGTTCGTAGTATATGATATATCACACGATTCGACCTTTTGCTCTTGAGACAGACGACCTATAGTCTGGATTCTGTAAGATTATCATGATAACAGCCAGCCGACTCTGAGGGTGGCCTGGCCTGCCAAAGGAACCTCCCTGGCTGGGCAGTGCTTATTAGTATGAGTTCTGGTATGAGTTTCTGGCTGCACGATTAGTGGGGAATTCTCTTGAGCCAATTGTATAGCGTGCATGATACGTAAAGTGAATAATGGCGAATCCAACGAAATACACTTCTCTCTCCTCTTTGTGCAGTATCCATCCGTCAAGAGGATGCATAAAAAGCGGAATTTTCATTGGTCGATTAGCTCAGTTGGTTAGAGCGTCGTACTAATATACTCTCTTGAGTATATCAAGTAATGCGAAGGCCATGAGTTCAAGCCTCATATTGACCATTTACAAACTCCACTTTGTCGGCAGACCGGTGGTAGCCTGTTTTTGTTGTTTACCATCTGACTCTTTTTGTTGCGTTTCTTCACTTATAAGGAATGCTTCTACAACTCAAGCATCGTCTCGACTACCATCTCTAGTAGGCTATGCTTGGCCATTCTCATTGAGGACGCTTTCACTTGTCTGATATAGTCCAAGCCTCAGCACCAGCCTCTTTCTGGTAGACGGGCACTTGACACACTTTAGGCTAGATAGGGAGCTCAAGTGGTTGTAACGAACCTCTCCTCGCACCTCTGGGACGGATGATGCGGAAACCGTCGGTAACATGAGCACAGCCGGACAGAGTTAAGTGCAGGTAGTAGTAGAAGTAGACATGCACAGCTCACATCATTGCGATGTTGTGGTTGAAACCCCAAAAGGCGGACCGGCCGGCCTCTTTGTAAGTTCAGCACACCGTAGGTCTTTAGTGTGGGACCGTTACATCCAGGTTAGTGTGATATGATAGTCCCTTCGTCTTTGATTGGATACCAGTAGACCCCGCCAGCTTGACCGTCTATAGTCTGCATGTCTATAGGTACGCCACGTACGCTAGGCGAGCAAGACTGAAACATACAAGTTAAGCTGGTGGGCATACCTTCTTATGATTCACATGCACCCCCTCGCCAGACTACTCAGTCACAAGTCGTCTTCGGCATCGTGACCGTTATGCGTACCGTGCCGTACGATGGACGAAAGGACGCCAGATCGGAGAGATTCGGGTGGAGAGCCGACGCGGGGAAACATGACGCTCGCTCAGCTAACGACGTATGTTACAACATACAGTATACGACAGGAGCGGGTTTGGAGACTTTTAGTCTGTCCCCTTCTCACGCGAGCAAGCGGAGAGACAAGGGGAGAAACGAGCAGACAGACAGTGATTGGACATTGGAGAGAAGGGAAAAGGAATATTCCCAGTTTGGCGGGTCGTTCCGGTTCATTAGCGCAGCTTCTGGGCATGCTTTGCTGTCAAAGTACGACAGCTTTGGAGGAGCATCGGTGTGTGTGTCAGCCAGTAGCTGGCCTTGCTTTACACGGTGCAATTTTTTTTCTCTTCCGACATTACATACTTACTTTACACATGCTTTACGATCGTCCTTCCCCGAATCTCGCCCCCCCAAGGTTAACCTTCTCCAAACTCGATACTCGTATTTCTGGCAATTCCGGGCACAATCCATCCGCTAAAGCCGCGTAGGAGTTCCCCGATCAAAGAAAAAGAAGATCTGCGCATAGCGTCATCTCAGGTCATACCATACCTCTCACACAGCTCCACCGCACATTCACTCTTACCTACTATTCCTTTCGAAAACCATCCTCAACCCGCTTGCAGCTCATATCAACAGACAAGACAGCCCCAACTCTCGCTCACCGCCATCCCGTTTAACCTCGAAGCCACACCTACAACGACCAGTCACGCCTACGCGCTAACCGACGGCCCTCGTGACACCTCTTGATTGACAGGCTCGCCCTACTCCTCGCCGCATACTCGCTGCTTCTTTGCGGCCACTGCATCATCGTTTTATTTCATCTCACACAGTACGATGCGCCCGTAACCGAACCGCCAATTCAACATGGCCTTCAACTTCAACTGGTCGCCGCTCACGGCCGACGAAGATTTCTACCAAAGAGCTCGCAACCTGTTGACGACGGCCTTGAACAAATCTCCGAAGCCCCCGATCATCGTCGATGACATCTTGGTCACCGAGCTTAACCTTGGCTCCATACCACCGGAGCTGGAAATATTGGAGATAGGGGACCTCGCCGAAGACAGGTTCCGCGGCATTTTCAAGATGTGCTATTCGGGCGACGCCTACCTGACATTACGAACCAGAGTTCAGGTACGTTCTGGGATTTTTCCTTTGCACGGCATCACGGCTTGGCTCCCATTGCTCCCCCAACCGAAACCTAGCCAGCCGACCTCCGGTCACGCGGCACACTATGATCGGTAGACAAGGTCTATCTCTACGCAACAGCCAACGATCCAAAGCCACTCTGATGCAGTCTGGGTCGCTGAGGATTACCGCTCCCCTCTCTTTGCCCCTTGTTTTTATCAATATTCATTTTGTTCGTCGCGACAAACAGATCACAAATTGTGAACGCTTCGACGCGATTGTGGATCATCCGCATGAAGATTCGAAATTGAAATCAGGGATTCGCGCGGTTTGGAAATCCGTCCTGCCCTTTTGGGGATAGGCTTTGTGTTATACGATGGCTAATATAGCAACATATGCAGGCAAACCCCCTAAACACATACTTGTATGCGAAGCCAAGCTTCACCTCACCACAACCCGTGGCTGCGGCGGCAGGACTCACAATACCGTTGTCTATCACATTATCCGAGATAAAGCTGTCGGCTTGCGTTATCCTAGTCTTCTCCAAGCAAAAAGGCTTGACCTTGGTTTTCCAGGATGATCCGCTTGAGTCTATCAAGGTCTCGTCGACCTTTGACTCGATACAGTTTGTCCGGGACTATCTGCAGAGAACCATCGAGGGCCAGCTGCGTAATTTGATGATGGATGAATTGCCAGCCATTATCCATAGGCTATCTCTGCGACTGTGGTGTCCAGATCAACTCCCGAGAGAAGATACCGATCTACCAAAGGAAAAGCTGGAAGATGAGATTGCGATTGATCCATTTGCTGCTCCGCCACTGGACGCCGTAGATGCAAATGGTCATGTACTCGACGCGAATGAGATCTCTTCCCTGTCCTTGGACGGCTCAGAGACCCATTCACTATTTTCGCAGAAAAACCTACTGCGCCTGAGTACTTTGAGCGACTCGCAGCGGACTCTATCGTTGTTCACGCCAGGTATCCATGATGTCCTCGTTCGAGCCTGGGCTGCACCAATGGATCGACTTGATGTAATGCGCTCGGCGCCGTTAGCAGCACCCAGTCTGATGCGCGCCCAATCGGTGCAAGGAGGCTCAACTACTTACACCTTCACGGATTCTGGCAGCGTCGATAATGGCCAGCTACCTTCCCGACCATCCTTAGTAAGCCTGAGCTCGGCAACTACGGGCCTCGCTCTAGGCGCAGGTCGAAATACTCGCATGTCGCGTAAGAAGAAAACCAGAGTGGTTAACTTGCGCCGCTCGAAGCCGAACACGGAAAGCGAGACGCAAAGCGACATGGGCGACGCGGCTGACTCGGGTGACACCACTTCCGAGAGTGCTTCCGTCTTTGCTCCAAGCTCAGAACCCGTTTTACCCACCGTTATTCCTGAGCTGCCCGAAGAAGACACTTTCGTATCAGCAGCAAGCAGAGTGCGGTTCAAAACGGGTGCCGAAAACGACCTACCTGGCCGAGCTCCATTGAACATGGACCTTTACAAAGACCCTGCGATGATGTCTGCAGAGACGACCAGCATCTCTCGTCCAGTTCAACAGGTAACCCCCGTTTCTATACCGGTGGGTCCGTCTAAGAGTCCTTTCGATTTGGATAGAAAGAGAAACGAAGGCTCCGACACCTCTTCTGTCATCCTCGAGCAAGCGTGGATCAGCAAGATGGCTGGCGAGATCGCTCGCCGTGTCTACGACGAAAAGCAGCGAAACGCGAATTTCTGGGCTGACCGGGATGACATCCCGCCGCCAGCCTACGAAGCCACCCAATAGACGTATACAACAGCACGCTCCATCCCTTAGACTTTTCCTATGTACATACAACCGCACAGAAGATTGCGATGGCGTTATCGGGCGTTGAGTTTTGGGTGGCTTGAGGACAACACAATGTCTAATGTGGACTTGTTTGATTTGAACGTACGGCGTTATGGGCGAAGGGCACGAAAAAAAAAACCCCAGGCGGGGGGGCTACATCCAACTTTGATTCAATGGTGCGGGATAACGCGGGATGATTCTTCGAAAAGTGTGACGGTTGGGAAGACGAGGCGGTCGCAACGATGTTATGCGAGCGCCGTTTACTGGAGGAGAAGCGAAATGGGCTTCCGTCACTCTCTTGGAAGGACTACCAAGATTATCTCTTTTGTCTATTATGTTATCCTCGAGGGACGACAGTTGTTGTGGAACACACGCTCAGTGGAAGAGCACGGCCTGGTACTCGGCGCAAGGGGCAAACGGGGGGCAAAGGAACACTGGGATAGCGACATCGTGACGTCTCCCGGAAGATCTTGGAGATCACCCGAGGAGACTTCTACTCGAGGCCAAGACCTTTTGAGAGAAATCACTCCAATCTGATAAAGCAAAACATACATTTTACCATGACTTTGAGGAACTGTGATTGGCAATCAGTGATGAATCAGATCCAAACCAGAACACGGAGAGAAGCTGCTTTTGGTTTCTCTGATCTCTTCCTTGGATACACAAGTTTCAGCAAATGGCCCATGGCTTTTTGACTTGGAATATGTTTTTTAATTCATTTCTTTTTACAATGATGTTACAAATTTAACTACTTTCACAGATTCTATCCACACATGTCCCAGCTATTTGGAAACGCGCCGTTCACATGCCAGTCGCTCAGGTCGTTGATCAGAACCGGGTCGATATCCCGATTCGCCTTCATGAAAATGGTCTCGTAAGGATGAAGATTGCTCCCGTAGTATTGGTGGTCGTACAGGACGTCGGCGACGGGGTGCTCGGCGCACTCGTCGGCGTAGTTGCGATGGGATTTGGTGAAGGCGGACATGAGCGCCTCGACCTCGTAGCCGGCGTTACGGATCACCCCCGTGGTGCCGACCTCGCCGTGGATCGCCTTGCTCATCTCGGCATAGCACCCTTGCAGCGCCACCAGATCGTTCTCGTCGCCGTAGTTGTCCGGGCGCGAGGACCCCGGCGGCGGGTATAGCATCAGTTCCATGCCCACGCGGTCGGTCGCGAAGATCATGGATTGGACGTGGTATTGCGGCCCGCAATTGATCGTCATTCCCACGAGCTACAGGTAGTGTCGAATGACTGGTTAGCCGGTAATCTTCTCCCTCTTCTCATCGTGCTTCTCTTCTCCTTTCCTCGGCTGGGGCCCCAAGTGGATTTCTCCCCGTTGTTTCCGAGGCTTTCCGCGCCGCACCCCGCCGTAGATCCAAGAGACCCGGTAGGTCCCAGACATGCACACATACATACGTACCTTGACTTTCTCGGTCACGCGGCCCAAATAGACGTCACTCCAACAGCTCCGGGACCAGCGAGGCACGAACGGGCCGCGGATGCTGGCATTGAGCGTGATGAACCGCTTGTACTTCTTCCAGAGGTTGCCCTCGCGCAGCACCTCGCCGTGGGCCCCCAGGTCGAAGCAGGTGTTGTTCCGCCTCACGACGCGGATGTTGGGCTTCTGCGGGATCAGGTCGGCGGCGTCCGTCTCGCCGTTGATGATGAAGATGAAGTCGGCGGCGCCGTGCAGCCCCTGCTCGAGGAAGTACTTGAAGTTGGCGCGCCCGGACGCGGACTCGGCGTAGGCGTAGGAGATGAGCGGGCGGTCCGACGCCGTTTCTTGTGGCGACACTGGACGAGTCTCCGACGGTTTGGCTGCCGAGCTGGCCGGGGTGGTGCTGCTCGGCCGTGTGCTCGGTAGTAAAGGTGCTCCTGCGGCATCCTTGGCGTCGCTCAAGGGCAATCTAGGCCCTTCCCCCGCGATCGAGGCATCGCCGGTGGTGGATGTCTGCAGGTCTGTAAGAAGCAATTCCAGGACGAGTCCCCATCGCTTAGACTTACATCATAACCTGCCGAGTACATATACCTATGCCTTGACAAGCCCACGAGCCAGCATAGTGCCAACAGCAGTATAGCTAACGTTGAAGAGGACAAGAACCCCGGCCTCGCCATTGGGAAGCAGTATTACAGCACGAAATGAGCGGCAAGGAACAGAAGAGAAGGGAGGATGATACCGAACCCCGGCGCTATAAGAACAGTCCTAAGGAGTCGGACTTGGGAGTAGGGAACACGAAAGAGAATCTCAACGACGTCTAGTCAAATACACCCAAAAGATTGAAACATGTTAGTTTAGAAGGCCAAGTTTGACATGTTTACTCTCAGACCGGGGAACATGGTTGTTAATGTAATCAGGGACCATAAGGAATATCTACCTGGGCCCTTGGATCGACCATAATTATCTGCTATGTGTTATACGGGTCAAACATGAACAAGGAAAAGTAAGTACCTACCTAGTTGGGTGTTCAGCTGTTGGCTACCCATTTTTGGGGAGGGGGGGAGGCGGGTCTAGGGAAGGAAAGAGAGGCTTTGGTTCTGAAGAATGTTACTACGTCTGCCTGCGCCGCGTACACATACGAGTTGTATGGGCGCGGTGGGTAGGCTCAAGGGTGAGATCGTGGCGCCACGAGGAGAGGAGCACACGCATCCCTTACTGTCCAAGACATGTGGGATGTACAGGTCTTACAGCAAGTCCCCCCTCCCAAGAAAAGAAGGGGGTTCTTCGCAGTCCTGTGCTGTGTAGCGTGTCGCAGGGGTGGTTCACGAACCATGGGCTTCTACTATGTAATAATACATGCTTCGTAGTACGAGTCGGCAAAGTGGATGCTACATAGCCTAGCGAATGCATCTACTATTGAAGGAGACATGTGGATTTGGGCGAGCTGAGCTCATGCGTGATTTTGGGAGGGTTAAATTTTCCTCTCTCTCATTTCGCCCTTCTTCCAGTACGAAAACATGCAAGTACGTAGTGGCTATAGGAGCAGGTAGGTAAAGTACGTAAGTAGTTAGTTAGTTAGTATTCAGCGGTGCCGAACTCCGCGTGTCCGGGCCCAAAAGTAGGGTCTGACGTTACAAGCAGTTACAGAATTCCGGGCCTGGCGCATTGTCCGCATGGCCTTGAAAGGGAGAGAAAAAGGGAGAGAGCAGAATGAGACCGTGTGCGAGAAGCCAGAATTTATTTGTCGCAGTTTGTATCCGTGTTCTTCTTTTTGCGATTGCGCAACGTAGAACAACGTGTTTACTACCATTATGGACACATGCAGCCCATTCCTGAGATGACCGAGGACGAAAGCAGGGATTCGCCCAGAAGGACTTAGACCATCGACATGTCAGCCAATCTTCCACACGAGACTCCGGGAATCGCGACAGGGGGGGCCCAGTTGTGTATACGATCAACAGGCACGCCCGTTCTATAGTAGGGGTCCATACGATATTGAAGTTATGTAGAAGTGGAAGTGGCATGCATGCAAATGCTGACTGTACTTGTACGCGTAGGGCAATTGCAGTCGGTGCACTCTTTCCCTGTAGAAGAAATTCATACCTAGATCAACCAACCAACAGGGGTTCAAAAAGCCCCGCTTACATAATTCAATGCTCACTGCGAAGCCACAGCCGCTCTCTCTCATTCATTTCTCAGCCTTGCAGCAGAAGCCACACTTAGCTTTCAGCCTCATCGCATAGCAACTTTCCTTAGTGTCGCCTTGTCTTACTTTAGCCTCAGCCTTCTGCACTCGTCCCTGGACGCGCCCAAACCCGACCTTTTTTTTGCGCGTGCCATCGCCAATCTCCCCTCGAGCAATCGACAAACAATCATGGCGACGGTTCGCAATGGTCACGCCGCTGGCGGCACCAACGGCGCTGATTTCCCCGTCAGCAAGCGCTTTTCGGACATCCCCCTCAACATCGATATCCCTGTTCAGGGTGATGAAGACGAGCAAGCCGTCGAGCTGAATCTCGACGAACTACACGACGACCCTACCGAGCTCTGCACCTTGTTCGAGAATGAGCGCGCCTCTCGTACACTTTGGATGACCGTCGCCATTGCCTACGCCAAGCAACACAGTATCGACCATGCCATTGAGATGTTGCTACGCGGCAGCAATGCCATGCAGAGCAGCAATCCCAAAGAAAAGCTTAGCATGATCAGCTGTCTCTGCTGGATGTATCTTTGGAAGAGTCGCGAAGCACCGCGTGTGCCCCCCGAGGGCGATCTGGTTTCCGAGGCCAAAACCAAGGAGTACTTCCTGAACCTCGCTACCCAGTCCATGAACGAGGCACTCCGAATCAACCCGCATTTCCCTCCTCTCTACCTAGCCCGCGGCGTCATCTATCTCCTACGAGCGTCCCTCGTATCACCTTCGAAAGCCCCCGGCCCGAGCAGTATCGATCCAGAAAAGACCGACCTTTTGCGCAATGCGCTGCGGTGTTTCGAGGATGCGCTCCGAGTCTCGCATGGCCGTAATGTCTTTGCATTAATGGGGAAAGCGCGGGCACTCTACTCGCTCACAAAGTATGCCGAGGCATGCGCCCTGTATCAGGATGTTTTGCGCAAGATGCCTGATATGGTCGACCCCGACCCTCGCATTGGAATAGGTTGCTGTTTCTGGCAGTTGGGTTTCAAAGATGACGCAAAACAGGCCTGGGAGCGCGCTTTGGAGATCAGCCCCCAATCCAAGATCGCCAATATTCTGCTCGGCGTCTACTACCTCGATGCCAGCGCACGCGTGCCTACCAACAGCCCCGAATTCATCAGCCTGTACAAAAAGGCCATGACCGAATTCACTCAGAAATCATTCAAGATGGACAAGAACCAGCCCCTTACGTGCGCTACCTTTGCCGGCTACTTTCTCTCCAGGAAGCAGTTTGGCAATGTCGAGTCTCTTGCCAACAAGGCACTGCAGTTTACCGACGTAAACAACATCGCCAGTGATAGCTGGTATCTGCTGGCTCGCAAAGAACATGTCAGCGGCAACGTGCAAACCGCCACAGATTACTACCGTAGGGCAGACGAGGCTCGAGGTGGTATAGAGAGGGGTTACTTGCCAGCTAAATTCGGTGTGGCCCAGCTCTCTGTTCTCGGCAATGATCTTGGTGAGGCTAAGTTGCGTTTGGAGAAGATGATTCAGCAGTCCAAGAACTACGAGGCCATGGTATTGCTGGGTACCTTGTACGCCGAAGAAGTGTTCGCAAATCAATCTGCAGCCGTCAGAGAGGACAAGACCACAGAGATGACGAAAGCCATTCAGTACATGGAGAGCGCCCGATCGGCCTGGAAAGATCCCAAGAAAAACCAGTCCCCGGATGCTTCAGTGCTGTTGAACCTCGCCCGCCTGTATGAGAACGACCATCCCGATAAAGCACTCCAGTGCCTCCTCCAAGTGGAACAGATGGAGATAGACCAGATACCGGAATCCGAGCGGCCCAAAGACCTCGAGGACGAGGCTGCAGTCCGCGCCGCCCTGCGGAGGAACCTCCCGCCACAATTACTGAACAACATCGGGTGCTTCTATTCGCAAGCTGAGAAGCACAGCTCTGCCAGCGAGATGTTTGAGGCTGCGCTCGGGGCGTGCCTGCGCATCGAGGAAAAGGGCGAGGAAATGGACACGGACGCACTGGTGACCACAATCAGCTTCAACCTGGGGCGGAGCTACGAGTCCCAGAACCTGACAGAAAAGGCCATTGAGGTCTACGAGCGTCTGGTTGCGCGCCATGGCAACTATACTGATGCCCAGGCCCGGCTGGCCTATATTAAGCTGCGGAACAACCCCAACAAGGAAGGGCCCGATGCCGTTGCCAAGCTCTACCAGGACAACCCCTCGGATCTAGAGGTTCGCGCCCTTTACGGCTGGTATCTCGGGAGGGTTCATTCCAGAAAGAGACCTGCCAACATCAATGAGGACCCGGAACTGCGCCACTACAAACACACTCTTCAAAACTACGACAAGCATGACCGCTACGCTCTGATTGGGATGGGTAACTTGTACATGATGGCTGCCCGCGAGATGCGTCGGGATACGGAACAAGAAAAATCCAAACGCTCTGCTACTTACACTCGCGCTGTTGAGTTCTTTGATAAGGCCTTGCAGCTGGACCCCAAGAATGCTTATGCTGCACAAGGAATCGCCATCGCGCTCGTGGAAGACAAGAAGGATCATAAGTCCGCACTGCCGGTCTTCCTGAAAGTTCGCGAGACGATCAAGGACCCTCATGTCTTTGTTAATCTGGGACACATCTACGCCGAGAACCGGCAGTTCTCCAAGGCCATCGAGAGTTACGAGATTGCGCTCTCCAAGGAGGGGAAGGAGAACGACACAAGTATTCTGGCATGTCTTGGGCGCACGTGGCTCAGCCGGGCGAAGCTGGAGAAAGATGCGGACGCATACCAGACGGCCCTCGACTTTGCCAAGAAGGTGAGTACTGGCATATTGCCCGCCGGACTCGTGCTGATATATGACAGGCTCTGGAAATCGCCCCGGATCAGATTCATTTCAAGTTCAATGTTGCATTTGTGCAGATCCAGCAAGTGCAGCACATCATGGGCGTCAATGAGACCCAGCGAAGCCTGGTGCAACTTGAACGTGCTTCAGAGGGCTTAGAAGCAGCGATTGAGATACTTGACGAGATTGCAGCAAGCCCTCAACCGCCGTATCCCAAGTCTGATCTTGAACAGCGAGCCAACATGGCAAGAAATACCCAGCGCAAGCAGCTTGCAAGAACCATCGAGAGCCAGAAGGAGTATGAAGAGAAGAACAAGGAGAAGCTTGCGGCAGCATTACAACAGCGACAAGCCGAGAAGAACCGGCGAGAAGAGGCGCGGAAGAAGGCGCTGGCGGCTGAGGAGGAGAGGCAGGAGAAAATCCGCAGGGAGCGTGCAGAAATCGCAGCTAAAGATCTCGAGCTCACAAAGCTAAGGGTCGAAGAGGATCAGGCGAAGCAAGAAGCCGAAATGACCACAGACACGGAAACAGGCGAGAAGGTCAAGCGCAAGCGGAAACCCAAGCCGAGATCCGAGGGTCAGCCGAAGAGGCAGCCCAAGAAGAAGAAGGCGGCAGAGGAGGACGAATCAGGCACTGATGGGGAGCGCCAGCCCAAGAAGAAACGTCGTCTCGCCGCCAAGAAGGAGAACCCCTCCAAGTACAAGTCTGCGGAGCTGGTCGTCGACAGTGACTCGGACGACGATGCTCTCGAGCGTGCGGAGAGAGCCCTGGACGAGGACAAGACCCACCGTTCAGGCGCCGCCGCCGACGCCGCCGCCGCCGACGAAGACGAGGACGATGATGATGCGAAGTCCAAGGCAGGTAGTGACGATGGCAATCGGATGGAAGTCGATAACGCAGCCAATAATGACGGCGGTGAAGAAGATGACGAAGAAGGCGGCAACACGCGACGACGCGCCAGACGTGGCGGCCGGGTGCTGGACGACAGCGACGAGGAGGAAGACGGAGATGGTGCGGCCAGCGGTGGGGACGGCGACGAGGCAGCCCCTGCAGATACGAGCATGGTAGAAGCGCGTGGTGAGGAGGAGGATGAAGACGACGAGTAATTAATTCATTGTATGCATAGCACAAATTTGACACAGGACAGGCAGGGTACGGCAGAGAAAAGCACCAGGCCATGTGCCGGACGGTAGGTATTACGGTGGTGTTCCTGCGCGGCACACAAATAGCAACTTACAGCAGGATTGAGAATAATACCATTGCCATTTTCTATCGTCGGTACAGTGACGGGATGCGCCCGCCATGGAGAGGCCGCGGGTAGAGGCGGCGGGTAGAGGCCACGGGTTTCAGGCCACGCCTGCGATGAATGTTTCCCCTGACCTATTTTGCATACTTTACCCAAGTAGTGACCCAAGAGAGAAAGAACCCAACCCGTATTGATCAAGGAAAAGTACGCCGCCGTTCTCTCATCGCCCGTAGTAGAGGCCCTTCCTTGTTCTTCCGGTTCCTCAGCAAAAACAAAGTAAGAGCAAAACATAAGCACTTATGAATACAACATGCAAAACGGCCCACGAAGCTCACATCTGCAGCACACAATGCGTCTCCATGTGCGGCTCCTCGGTGCCGTGGTAGAAGCCGTTCTCGACGAGGTTGTTGTGGGACTTCTGCCAGTAGGCCTTCTTGGAGACCCAGTTCTTCTCGTCGACGTCGGCGAGCTTGATCTCGACCCCGCCGTCGCTCGCCTCGTCCTTGGGCATGCGCACGAAGCAGGTGCAGTCGCGCAGCGTCATGGCCAGGCCGAAGCCCGGGTCCTCGGGGTTGTCGAACATGGTGTTGCCGGGGTCGCCGGCGGTCTGGACGTCGCGGAGCTTGGGCAGGAGGCGCGACGCGGCCAGGGCGCGGCGGAGGCGCTCGTGGTCGGCCGGCGCCCACGAGGGCGGCGCGAAGCGCGAGATGGCGCGCAGGACCACGTCCGGGTCGTCGTGCAGCAGGCCGAGCGGGCAGACGGGGGCCGCGACCGGCGTCGGCTGCTGGTCTCGCTTGGCTAGCTTCTGGCTGTTGCGGTAGGCTTCGCGGGCGCAGGTGCGGCAGCGCTTGGCGTCGGCGGGCGCGATGGGCGACTGGGCGAGCCACTTGGGCTTGAACTCCATGCCCAGCTGCGGGCGGCCGTCGGGGGACGACGCCGCCGACGACGAGGGCGTCATGTCCTGGATGAGCATGGCGAAGCCCGGCCCCTGGATGGTGCTATCGTCCTTGGCCTTGCCCGAGGCCCGGCGCGTCTCGTTCATGGCCGCGGCCTGGCGCTCGGTGACGCGGACGAGCAGCTGCGGCACCAGGTGGCGGGCGCCCACGGCGGGCACGATCATGGTGGCGCGGAACTGCTGCAGGCGCTCGTAGTCGTACGGGTGCGCGCCCTCGATCTTCTTGGGCACGCGCAGGAGGCCGCCCGGCAGGAGATCCCCGCCGTCGGCCGAGCAGGCCCTGAAGACGGCGTTGGCCCGGCCCTCGGCGACGTGGACGAACGACTGGGCTTCCTTGAGACGGTCCATGGCTCGCTGGACTACTGCGTCCTCCCCTCCAGCAGAATCATCTGCGCCCGAGAGGGCATCCCATAGAGACTGGGTATCCATGCATCGAACCTTGGATAGCAAGCAGGTCGTCCTTGTTTCTCGAGTCGGTCTGTGGTCGTATAGATGGGTGAAGAGACTTATGTGTTCAAGACGAGGTTCAATTGTCGAGGGTCGAGTAAGAAGAAGTCGTTAGACATGACGGGACTAGACCGTTTATGTCGTTTACTTGTACTATAAGTAAGCAAGGAAGTACTTATACTGCTCGGCTAATCAAGCCGCTTACGTATACGTATAATCGACCTATCCATGGATATTCCTAACTTGGTACCGCACAAATGAGTGATGCAACATGACTTGACACTAAACAAGTAGTTAAGTTAAGTAAGAGGTACTTATCATGTTACGCGAGAATGTCCCAAATCCCAAATGCTCCCAAATGCCCCCGCAACGCCAACGCCGCCTGTGTGTATCAATCATCATCAACAACATCATATCGTTCTGTTCTGGGTATCCATCTATGCCGAAATCTAAAACCATCCATCTCCAGCCCTGGGGCAGTGGCAGTTTTATATGCCTGCCGCCGTGAAGCTCAGTAGACTGCCGAACGCGAGCCCGGCCACCAGACAAAGCCCCATGAACCCGCCCGCTGCCTCGCGCTCTCCTTCCTCGACCCACTCGCTCGAAGCCATCATGCAGTTGGACACAAGCCAACCGTTGGTCAGCCCGAATGGGAACTGAACCAGCAACAAATAGAACACGTCACTGTTGATAATCCCACCGTGGCCGTGGAGATTGCATAGCGCGTACAAGGGGATGAACAATACCCTCGCGATACTGATGACGAAGAGGACAAACGGACGCTTACGGTAGTGCAGCACTAGGGCCGCGGATCGCCCGCCCAAGTCGCCAAGATTCCAGCAGAAGAAGGCTAGCGGAATGAAAGCGGCCGGCCTCAAGATACTGCCGGCCTCGGCAGTCGGCGTGGTCGAGAGGATCTTGGGCGTAAATACAGGGAAGAACATGGTGATGGCGAAGCACATGAAGACGGCGCTGGCCAACCAATGCAGCTTCTTGAACAGCGCCACCATGCTGACTACTTTTCGTGTGGCACGCTCCGCCTCCTCGAGGCTGTTGAAGGATGAGGCCATCTGTTCTGTTATGCGGGCCTCGACGAGGTGGTTGTGCCTTCGGACCAGCGGGATGAAAGCAAGAGCCGCAATGACGGAGATAGCTACCGCCGTCAAAAAGTACATGAATGCGGCGGTTCCGGTACTGTCTAGCACATCACCGGGGCCCGCACGGACTGACTCACTCGGCGGCGCAACCAGAACGGAGATGATCTGGGCCACGGGCGGCAGTACACCTGCGACGCCCTGGCCGGCCATGATGGCCTGCATATACTCGGGTCGGCCGAAGCTGGCAGCGAAGGCAAAGGCGCCGTTCTGGATCAGACCGGCGGCGTAAGATGTAAAGGCTACCATGGCGAGCAGGAACCACAGGTATTGGCCGGGTGTCGTGTCGAGGAAAGCACGGGTAGACATGGTCAGGAGGGCGAAGACGCCCACGTTGATGTAGAGGGCGACATTGATGCGAAAGGGGTACGATGCCGTGTACTGCATATTGGTGAGGATGATCATGGACACGAGGTTCATGACAGTCGAGACGGAAATCAGCGCCGACTGGAAGTTCTGCAGGATCCATTCGCTCTCTTGGAATCGGGTCTGGAAGTAGGGCGCGGCTGCGAGGAACATGTTCCTACATTACCCGTGTCAGCATCTGGCTTGTTATGATTCTTTTTTTTTTTTGGAGCGAACCAGGTCGGCGCATACCAAGCCCATAGCATAGCAATTCCAAGCCAGACGAAAATGCCGTACTCGACCCAGGAGAAAGGGACTGCGTGCTCTTCATCGTTCCGTGGCTCCTCGAGGAACTGGGTCTCCTCGGTGAGAGGCGCGTACTCTTGCTCATCCTCGCGTTTCTGGAAAAGAGAACGTATGCGATCCATAGTTGATTGCGATTTGGGTCGAGATATCGAGAAGGATGTCGGAGAGGGAGGGGTTTGTTCCCCCACGAAGAGATAGCAGTAGGTAAGTACTTATGTTTCGATAATAATAAATACAGAAGAGGCAGAGAGAGAGGGATGGGGGGGTTTGTAAGTACAGTCAGTAGGAAATAAGCAAGTAAGGTTAACCTTGGGTTCTTCCTTAGGTCATGAGGGAAGATAAGCGAATGAACGAATGAATGAGTGAATGACAACGTCCATGGCCCCTCCGAAGCCGCCGAGCTGCAGGGGTTTAGAAGCCGCTATGCGCTAACCCTCAACGCTAAAGTGAGTGCAAAAAACCGTCTTCCATTGGGAAACCCAACCCATAGTATGTAAAGTACCTAAAGTACCTATCTATGTACTTACTCAAATATGTACCGAGACCAAGGGGGTATAATGTCACTACATACCATTCTACACACATCATCTTTTTCTGCTCTTGACTCCGGACCCTTTCTATTTAACCTAGACCCCCCTCCCGCGGACCTCCTGAACCTAATCCCACGACTCCAAACCTTTGAGCACACACCCCTCACCACCCCGGCTGACCAGCTTGCCGATGGTGTACACCGTCTCGCCCTCGCCCTGCAACAGCTGAACAACCCTTGCTGCCTCCTCGGGCCCCACCACTGCCACCATACCAATGCCCGTGTTGAATGTACGGGCCATCTCAGAGGCTGCCACATTGCCGGCCTGCTTGAGCCACTTGAACACGGGTGGTAGTTCCCATGTCGCCACGTCGATCTCGGCTGCCAACTCCTTGGGCAGCATGCGCGGCACGTTCTCAGTGAGACCGCCACCTGTGATGTGAGCCAAGCCCTTGAGATGCGAGCGCGCCTTGAGCAGTGGCTTCACGTAGATCTTGGTGGGTGTCAAGAGTGAGTGGCCTACAGTGACGCCACTCTTGTCCCACGGCGCCGCGTCGTGATAGCTCAGCTGAGCTGCTTCCACTATACGACGGACCAGCGAAAATCCGTTCGAGTGAACACCCGAAGACGCTAGCCCGAGGAGAACGTCGCCGGGGACCATCTTATCGAGTTTCGGCAGCGCGTACTGGGACTCGACGATTCCGTTCGCACAACCCGCAGCATCGTAATCGCCAGGCTTATACATACCAGGCATCTCAGCTGTCTCACCGCCGACCAGAGCGCATCCCGACTGTATACAGCCGTCGGCGACACCCCGCACGAAGTCAACTGTCGTTTGAGCTTCCAGGTTGCTGCATCCGAAATAGTCGAGGAACGATAGCGGTCTGGCGCCTTGCACGACCAAGTCGTTGACGTTCATGGCCACCAAGTCGATACCGACCGTGTCATGCTTGTTCATTTCTTGGGCAATCATGAGCTTTGTTCCAACTCCGTCGATACAGCTCACCAACTTCAGACCGCTAGGGGCAGTGGCAGCATCATGTGAGTAACCAGCTTCATAGAGGTCAACCTCTCCGCCAAAGCCACCGATGTCCGCGTTTGCTCCGACGATGGCAGTGGACTTGACTAGCTGCTTGATCTCCTCGACGACCCGGTTTCCGGCGTCAATGCTCACTCCGGCCTGCGCATATGTCATGGCCTTCTTCGTGTCTGCGGTAGGACGGAAGGCACGGTGAGCA
Source organism: Apiospora pterosperma (assembly GCA_019976485.1). NCBI lineage: Eukaryota > Fungi > Ascomycota > Sordariomycetes > Amphisphaeriales > Apiosporaceae > Apiospora > Apiospora pterosperma. The sequence goes on from JAFBMP010000009.1 coordinate 2,082,261, forward strand.
ATGTCCTTTCGGTAGTACATCTTGTTGAAGTTGATGAGTTTGACTCCTTCATACGCTCGATCCACGGCGGCCTTGAGATCGTCTCCGGTGGCGCTTGCGGCAATCACACGACCGCCAGCCGTCTGTACCTTGCCGTCCGACAGTTTGGTTCCCGCATGGAAGATGTTGATGCCGCTGGGAGGCGTCTGCACTGTAATCTCATCACCCTTGCCATAGGCTTCGGGATAGCCCCCTGCTGCTACCACCACTGTGGCACACGACTTGGGATCAACCTTGACAACTAAATCGGTGCGATCAAGGTCGCTTTCGCAACAGGCGTACATGATTTCAGCCAAATCGGTATCTTGCGAGAGCAGAGGTAGAAGTGTCTGGGTCTCGGGGTCTCCGAAACGGACATTGTATTCGAGCACCTTAGGTCCCGTCTCAGTGATCATGAGACCAGTGAAGAGGACACCGCGAAAGATCATGCCGTCTTTGCGCATGCCATCAATGGTAGGTTGGATGATTTCGCGATCGATTCGAGCGACGAGAGCTGGTGTCGCGATATTTGTCGGTGCATAGCATCCCATGCCGCCCGTATTGAGACCCATATCACCCTCCCCGATTCTTTTGTGGTCTTGAGCGGGCGGCAATGATCGGATCGTGTGGCCGTCAGAGAAGGTAATGATACTAAGCTCGTCCCCTAGTAGGCATTCCTCGATGACAACCTCATCTCCCGCAGAGCCAAATTCCCTATTCAACATAATCTCTTTCAAGCCTTGCTGAGCCTCTTCTTTGGTGGTTGGCATAAGCACACCCTTGCCTGCTGCAAGGCCACTAGCCTTGATAACAACGTTATGCTGCACTTGGTCGAGGTACTGTCGGGCTTTTTCGTAGTCGGAGAAGTTCTCGTACTCGGCCGTAGGGATATTCCACTTCTTCATGAAGTCCTTGGAGAAGGTCTTGCTACCTTCCATCTGGGCAGCTTTCTTGGAGGGTCCGAAGCAATGGCGCACCGTGGTGTTCTGCTCGAAGTAATCAACGACGCCAGCGACCAGGGGAGCCTCGGGGCCTGGCACCAGGAAGTTGACATTCTCCTTCTTGGCCAGCTCTACCAAGGCGGGGAAGTCCTCGGCCGAGACCGAAGAAACATTGGTGGCCTTCGGGCAAAGCGCCGTACCGCCATTTCCAGGGACGACGAAGATAGCCTCGACTTTGGGAGACTGGCTTAACCTCCAGGCAATGGCATGCTCGCGGCCGCCATTGCCGAGTAGAAGAACGCGGAGTGACCTTTGAATGGGCATGACTGACTGCCTAAGACTTTTATCTTCCTGTTTTTTTTCTTTTTCGAGGGGCAGATTTACCCTTGGGCGAGGAAGATAAATATCAACTGGCTGGTCTGGTCAAGGTGAAATGACACCCCCTCCGTCAAATTGTCATGGTGATTTATTTACCCCTCCCCCGCAAAAAATTATCTCGATAAGAGATAAAATCTGCTGTGGGTCGAGGAGCCACATTTCTTGTCACTCCCCCCAGGGCAGCTTCTGGGCAGTACTCGTAGACACCATGCCAGCATGCTAGACCACATTACCTAACACAGGGTCAGTTCGAATGTCGGCCTTGCACAGATCATCAAGGCAGCTGAGCAATAAATACCTCTAGTAAGAATACTTAGACATGATAAAAGCGGTTAGGTCTAGATGGTGCGTATCTCAAGGCGAAATAGAGAAACGCAGCGAATAAGTTGTGGGCATCATGTCTTGCCAATGTAGTTCTCTGCTATTACTTCTGCAAAAGGGTATCTTAGAGCTGGAATTGAGTGCGTTTGACGTCCATTTTAGCTTTCCATTGCCAGGGTACCGCATCGTCTCCATCACCGCTGCCGGCCCTACCAATCCCCTTGACAACACGTCTCACTGATGCGAGTCAGTAACACTTTCGGTTGCAGAATGCTTGCACCCTGGATTTTCCAGGGCTGTCACCGCCGAGCTGTAATGTCTCGATACAATACCAAGCAAGAGGTGACCGAAGACTCAACTTCGAGCTGGGTAAAAAGTGGGTGGGAGGATCAACTCACGTTTGCACGTCCATCTTGCCGGGCCTATCTCCTGAATCACGGCTTTGACATCTTCTACACCTTTCATAATTTTGCCTGCATGGTTTCGGTCAGTTATTGATCCCGACCGAGACTTAAATTAGAAGCAGCATCCCTTGAGATAACTCAAGAGATCAGGACGTGTGTCCAAAAGATCAACGTACCGTCGGCATCGACCGCACTCTTTTCAGTGGTCCCTGTGAATTATTAGTGTCTTATCCCTCTTAAGCTGTATTTGGCAACACTAACGCTTCTCTCGAAAATTGTACCTGTGCTGTCTCACAAATATCTATCAACACGCAAAGTGTCAGTCGCTTTCAAACTGGTATACAGTAAGCTGCTTCAAGCCCGAGCAAGAGGCTGCAGCTGCCCAGAAGCAGTGAGAACCTACGTAGTCCTGTGACATTGCGGATTAGCAAACTATTTCTTGATGAAAATGGATATGGCGCATCATAGATTAGAAACCAGTGCGGACGAAAAAGCAACGAGACATGGTGATTTGCACTGGCAGGTACCAAAACGAAGCCTGTCAGTACGGGATGAGGTGAAGGCCACTCACTCTTTGGTTATGACATGTCACGACCTGTCTTCCTTGAAATTCACTGAGCACATTCTGAGTTAGCAAAGAAGAATCCTGTACAGAAGCATCGCTTGACCCCGAGATACATTCGTCGAGTGGAACTTACGGGTTTTTGGGGAATAAGGACATGAGGATTCTCGCTGTGAGAACACCCAGTGGGGTTACGAATCCTGATAACTTGCAATCAGCTAATCGTGCCTCAAGTGTATTCACTCATATCCCACTCTGACTGGCGTCCCCAGAAGTAGGGGCTGAGAGTTAGAGAATATGATGCGCCGTGATGTATTGCTTACCATTAAGTAGAAGTTCTGGGTGAAAGTCCTGGGGGTTTCCGTGGCCCGGCAAGCGCTTCACATCCATCCAATTGGATACGGAGAATGAGAAAGTCGGTCCGGAGGGAAGGTGAACGATGTCCAAACTCTTCGGCTTCTTCTGGTCTTCTCCCAGAATAAGAAGTGACGTGTAGCCTCGATTGGAAGCGTACTTGGCGATCTCACGGACGGAGTATTTGTACGCATACTTATGTGCCGAACGAGGCACATAGTCGCTGTTGGGGAAGAACGAGGTAAGCATTTGCGCCTCCTTATGGATTGTGCTGTTCAGGGTGGTCGTGATGAGTAGCTTCGGTTCGGCGGGCGCATCGTCTGAGAACAGAGTCGGAAACTTCTTGACCAATGATTCAGGCGTAAGATCAACCGTGGTAGCCATGGAAGGCGCTGTACTGTCTTCGCGGATCACACGACGGAGGCTGTCCGAAGGCTCATCGCTGTCGGCATCTTCTTTGTCCTCCTCATTTTCATCGTCTTCATCATCAGACCCCAGCATACTGTCGACCTCGTCGTCGTCATCTTCCTCGTCCTCCTGGGCGCCTTCTCCGTTATCATTGGGGCCAGCGTCCTGTGGTTCCCCGACTTCAACTTCAGCGAGCCGTCTGCGCTTGAATAGCTGGGCTAGGTCAACATTTGCACCAAGACTGTCGTCATCCGCAGTGTCAAAGACACGTTTTCGATCGATGGTAACTGGCTTGTTCTTCTCCAAGCGCCGGCGTCGAAGTTCTGGGTCTTTGGCTTCCTCCTTCTTTCTTCGGAAATTTCTCTCTCTCTTGTCTTTCTCATTCTGTTTCTTTGATTCGACGTAGAGCGACTTGCGATGAAGCTTGTTTCCTGTCCTTTTGGACAGCGATCCCTTGGTTCCAGCCATGACTTCAGTCGGAAATTGGCGTGTTCGTGATACAGGAGATTTCGTTTCATGGGTACGTGTTGCTGAGATGCACCAGGACCGGACGGCCAAAAAAAAGTTATGGACCGATAAGATAAGATACTGATAGTCTTTTACAGGGGGGCGTCCCTGCTAGCAGATCCAAGCGCGGGGTTGTTTTTCTGTTCTCAAGCACTGCATCTGCACTGCACAGGCTTGACAGGCTGGAAGAGGGGTACATTTTCGGTGCGATCAAGCTCCGTTTTTTTCTTTTGCTGTCTGGATTTTCCTGAAGCTCAAGCATGGCCGAACTGAGTGCAGAACTGAGTGCAAATCCAGTCCAAAGCAGCGCATCCATCCAATGTGGCCCGACTGAAAGTACTACTCCATACCTAGGTTTTAGGTCCGGTACCTCACTGCGAAATATATGTATACTGCTGAGGCATTGATCTGATTGGTGGCACTGTATGTACCCAGCTTCAGTGACTCACCCTATTTCCATTACTACTTCCTCTCTCTAAAGTTTCTTCCATTTCTTTAGTGGTGAATGCGGGCTCTTCACGTCATTCACAGTCCATTCTTCAGTGGCAGGCCAACCACAACCCTTCTGCGACCAGTTGTTGCACGCACCCAAGTACGATTGAGGAGCTTCACTACCTCACTACCAGTCCATCGATCTCTTATACGGGAACCACCCGCAAACATGACTACTTCGGCCACCACCCTCAAGGGTCAACCTCTCGACCGCCCCGCCCTGGACTCCATGCTACGTCGGCGCATGTTCTACACTCCTTCGTTCGAAATCTACGGTGGTGTCGCTGGTCTTTACGATTATGGCCCTCCTGGTTGCGGTCTCCAGGCCAACGTTGTCGATGTGTGGAGGAAGCATTTCGTCCTGGAGGAGGATATGCTCGAGGTCGACTGCAGCGTGTTGACTCCTCACGAGGTTCTGAAGACTAGTGGCCATGTCGACAAGTTTGCAGACTGGATGTGTAAGGACCCCAAGAATGGGGAGATCCTGCGCGCTGATCACTTCGTCGAGGAAATCCTTGAGAACCGACTCAAGGGTGATAAGGAGGCCCGTGGCCAGAAGGTCGAAGAGAAAGAAGAGGACCCCAAGAAGAAGAAGCGGAAGAACAAGGGCGCTGTCGAGGCTGTGAAGCTCGATGATGCCGTTGTGCAGGAGTACGAGGAGACTTTGGCCAAGATTGACAACTACAATGGCGCGGAGCTGGGTGAGCTGATCAAGAAGCACGACCTGAAGAACCCAGCTACTGGGGTGCAGCCTTCTCCCCCTGTGGCCTTCAACTTGATGTTCCAGACCTCGATTGGTCCCAGCAGCAATCTTCCCGGCTATCTGCGACCGGAGACGGCCCAGGGCCAATTCCTGAACTTCTCGAAACTGCTGGAGTTCAACCAGGCGAAAATGCCATTTGCTTCAGCCTCCGTCGGCAGGTCTTACAGAAACGAGATCTCCCCTCGGTCTGGTTTGTTACGAGTACGGGAATTCCTGATGGCTGAGATCGAGCACTTTGTTGATCCCAAAGGTGGAAAGAAACACCCGCGCTTCGATGAAGTCAAAGATGTTGAGCTTGTTCTGCTCAACCGGGAGACCCAGCTTTCGGGAAAGACCAACGTCGAGAGAGTGCCAATCGGTGAGGCCGTAGCCAGGGGCACTGTAGATAACGAGACTCTCGGTTACTTCCTTGCTCGTATTCACTTGTTCCTAAAGAAGATTGGTGTTGATCAGTCCAAGATTCGGTTCAGACAACACATGGCAAACGAAATGGCCCACTATGCCGCCGACTGCTGGGACGCCGAGCTCCTCACCTCGTACGGCTGGATTGAATGTGTCGGTTGTGCTGACCGCAGCGCCTACGATCTCAGTGTTCATGCGAAGAAAACCGGCGCACCATTAATTGTTCGCGAGCGCTTGCCTGCTCCCATCAAGATTGAGGAGTGGGTAGTGGACCTCGACAGGAAGAAATTCGGTCCTCACTTCAAGAAGGATGGCAGGACAGTTGAAGCTGCTCTAATGGAAACCTCTCAAGCTCAACGAGAGGAATTCGCGAAGGCGCTAGGCGCATCGGGATCTCTGCTGCTCGATGTTCCTGGTGTTGGCGACGGAAAGGTCGTTGTACCAAAGGAGCTCGTTGTCATAGAGAAGCGAACACGAACCGAGAATACGCGCGAGTTTACTCCCAATGTTATCGAGCCGTCCTTCGGTATTGGTAGAATTCTGTATGCTTTGATGGAACATTGCTATTGGAGTCGAGGAAGCGAAGGTGGCGATGAGGCCCGAGGTGTAAGTTACACATGTTATGTGCTATCGTTCTTGATGCTAACAATTCATAGGTCTTGTCTTTCCCTCCTACTGTTGCCCCGACCAAGGTTCTTATTGTACCATTGTCCAGCAACGAGCAGTTCACCCCGTTTTGCTACAAGCTGTCGCAAGCGCTGCGCAAGAGAGGTATCTCCAGCCGTATCGATGACTCTTCGGCAACCATTGGCAAACGCTACAGCCGCAATGACGAGTTGGGTACACCACTGGGCATCACTGTTGATTTCCAGACTGTCAAGGACCAGACGATTACGCTCCGAGACCGCGACTCGACGAAGCAAGTCCGTGCTGACGAGGATCGGATCATTCAGGCAATCCAGTCTATGGTGGATGGCAGCAAGTCTTGGCAAGATGTCGAGAGCGAGCTTCCAGCATTTGAGGGCCAGGAGGTTGAGGTGACAATCCGTGAATAATGTTGTCATTCGTTCAAGTATGTCGAGGAGGTCCTGTACTGGGACCTCGATTACTTAGATATGGTTTCACTCGGCTTCTTACCTGTCGCCTACTGATGTTTATCTATGAGAAACTGCTCTTGAGAATGAGAACCTAGACAATCCCAGCTTCAGGAATTTTAGAGGAAAACTCAGGAGGTTCCTGTCACTACTTACTTCTTATTATGTTATGTGATTTCCCCCATAAAGCGCCAAGGGGACCAATCCCGCAATAATTGAGGACAAGAGCAGTAGTGTCTCGGTGTGCACGCGAGACGTCAGTCAATGAGTTGACTGATTGCTGCTCGCTGCTATGCCATGTTGCACTGAATACCCCCTGGGCCAAAGAGGGTAGATCTATAAGTCCCAGGGGTCGTACTGGGGCGGCCGAGGGGTGAGGGCGACTTCTGTGACAGGATCCGCTCATTGGAAACAAAGAACCAAAGGCACGGTTGCCCAGCTAGTGTGTTTCAACGTCGATCTACACCGAGTTACCATGGCCAGGCCGTCTAATGTAACAGAAGAGTCCCAACTTCTACACGGAGGCAAAAAAGGACATGTAGCATGGTTAAATCCATTAGCAAAAATAGCCGGGCGGCCTCCCCAGCGCCCTACATGGGCATTACTACGTACAGAGGACATTGTGGTCACGCCGATAGCTTCCGTGAGAGCCGGGTTTCTGATGTTGTGATAAGGCTTGGCCGCAACTAAAACAAGTGAATACTGTGTGTATCTCGCCAGCAGCGGTATAGGCGTCTGTAGGTATAATCACCAATGTGAAAACGAATATACTGAACTCGAAGATCGAATCATTGACAGGCCGAGCGACGGTTGATAAGAAAAATAAGAAATTTAAATAAATAAAAATAATAAAAAAAAGAGCGAGTAATAATAGTAGTAGTAGTAGTAGTAGTTAGTACCGGCCGCCCGAGTACCTAACCGAAGCAGGTAATGATGAATAGACCACCGAGACGAGGTGATGAAATGACACTGACTGGCGAGCGAGCGTCTTGAGACACGTGCTGTGTTGAGGGTAACTCGAGACTGGTCTACAGAGAAACAGTCCCTCTCAACCCATTTTAATGAGCCCGCAAGCCGTCGGGATAATCGTACGGGTCTGACGTATTGAAACAAATGGGGGTTTTTTTTTCCTTCTTTCTTTTTCTTCTTCATGCGGGCCATTATGGCATTCCAGGTGAATGGTGAATGCAGCTAACCAGTACCAGAACTGGCTGCAAGCGGTTGCGCCGCCAAGTAGCCTGTCCCTGTCATATCTACCCGGCTTCATTGGCATGCAGCTTGCCTGCGTCGATTACAACTCTTGGGAGAGTAATGTCATTCGTCGTTGGGTAGGAATGCTGTATGTACAAATGCTACACCCCTGTATATTGTTCCCGACTCGGATCGAGCATAGCTGGACCCCGCCGCGTGCTATGCTTCAGGCTTCTGCGATGCTTCTGCTATGCTGCCCCGTTTCGTCCGGTGTCATGCCTAGATGCGCCACCGGAATCCGGGACGCAAAAAGAGAATAAGTCATGTCACGGTGCTTTGCAGAGGGAAGAAGTAGCATGGAGGATATTAGTATTTGGAAGATCGACAGCTATAATGAGTGGCCTTGACTATAGCGCGCAGGCAGCGTGTGCGATAGTTGCATCGGCATGAGTCCCTCCTCCCTCGACGTCCTAAGCTGCACTGTTTTCCGATACATCCCCAAGCACCGAGTGCTGTCTTTAACAAGATCAGGAGATGCATCCAAGACTCGGTTGTATTGACTGCAATAAAGCAGGCAAAAGGGCTGCTTTTGTTTCAACTTACCATACGCCAACTAGCCGGGATCCCTTTTCTCTTGAAATAAAGGACCAGGGGGGATGGAGGGGGACGCGGAGGGGGCCAGAGACGACCCCAGCCAGCCTTGCTAGTTTAGGGATCCCTCGCAAGCAAATCGGCTTGGCTGTTTTCCGTGCCTCCAGGGTGTTACAAACACTGTAAACCTAGGCCGAAAGTTGGCCATCATCATTACATAGTATGGCCAATAGGTACTGTAGTGCTATCCTCAAGATTGAGGGGTTCTTCATATTTGATCTGACACGAACCGACTTTGTATGAGCCAGCTGCCACTTGGTTGGAAGTGGCACCTCTCTCCAGTCTCTCGCCCCTTGCTCATTCATCCTGCCTTATCACCAGCCAAGGCGCCCAATCCTGCTAGTAACAAACCGTGGTGGCAGGTTAGGTAAGAAGTACCAGCACACATACACATGCAGTGCAGTAGCGCCTACAGTACATACTTACTTACCTTACATACATGCAGCAGTCGATCCCTCCCACACACACACCTACACACACACACACACACACACACACACACACCCTGACACGGCTGCTGCTGCAACGCAACTTTGGGACATACCCAACTCTCTCCAAATTCACTGGCCATTTCAGTGATTGATTTGGTTGACCTGAAAGCAAACCTGACTGCAATATAGCCCCGGGAAAAGTCGACGACACAACAAACTTCGTCCTCCTGTCATTCTACCCCTTTTTCTTTCTTTCTTCCCCAGCTCAACAAACAAAACAAGCAAACATCGATGGTGACGGGACCAAGAAAAAAGTAAAGCGAAAAAGAACTCGACATTACATCTGCGCTCCTAGCAGCAATCAGTAGCAGCAGCAGCAGCAGCAGCAGAGCCTCCTAAACGATACCCACGGTGAGGCACATAGTTCCTCGCGCACACCGACCGACCTGCACTTATGTAGGTCAGGCTTTCGGCTCTGCCACCACACATACTTCGCGGTTTCGATCAGGACTGCCACCACTCAATCCGACCCAGCTCGATCGACTTTCGCTATTGCATCTGCCACTTGTCGCAATATCGTAACCGCCGGCTGAAGGATTGCGCGCTTTCTTTGTTACGACTGACGGGCGGTCTTTGCCTTGTGCTTGCTACTTACAATTCACAACTCATCAAAGCGGCAGCAACTCACCTTGCTTTCACGGCCGTTGATAGATATTCTTGGGTAAGCAAGATAGACAGACATCCAACCCCTCCTTCATCCAGCATCTGGGCCTGATCTCCCCTTGGGTATACAAGAACAATCGCAACTAACATTTGGGGGATTCCAGTGAATTGGGGCTCTCCTCCGTGCCGGAACCCATCGACATTCCTCCGACAGGATATAACGCGACAAAGCAACCATTTAGCCATAATTTGGACATCCGTTCATCCACCAGCCTGCGCACAATTGTCTGGCCCTTTAATTCCTAAATCTGCATAGTTCAGGATGGCAGCCCCCCCGAACAGGTACGTCCTTCTAGTTAGTCGCTGCTTGGACCTTCAGCTTGGCGCTGGCTGGCAAGCAACATCCTAATTCCAATCCATTAAACCCCCTGAATGGTGGCGGCGGGGTTTTTTGTCTCCTGCCACCTACAGCCAGCCCACCATCTCGCCCCCAACTCCCTCGCCTGTTACCCGCTAAGGTCGCCAAATAACCGCCTTCCCGTAACCCTGTCACTATCCACCTACCTACCCTTTGAGTCCTTTATCATGCCCCTTTAGAGGAACAGCGGTGAAGATATCGGTATCAAATGGCAACCAAGAACTAACCATGGCTCATAACAATAGCAGCATGTACGCTCAGGGTCAGTTTATGAATCCTGGCCCGGCCCCGCGACCACCTCAAGGCCCAAGGCTCAATCTGACTCCCAACACCAACCTACCAGGCAGCATGTCTAGTATGACCATCTCGCCGATACCTCGCACAGCGACATCAACGTACACAGGATCAACCATTTCTCTGCCTCTGGCTCGTGAGAGATCCAACAACGCTGATGGCCTCGGGGGCGTGGCAGTCATCAAAGAGGGGTGGGCTTCGGTCAAAGAGAGCAGGAATTTCATTCAACCGTGGAAGCAAAAGTTCCTGATCCTGCGCAAGGAATCGCTCGATTTTCACAAGACCGAAGGTGGCAAGATATCATATACCCTATTCCTCAAGGACGTTGTCAATGTGGGACGAGTCGAGGCAGCAGGAACCATTTTCGAGATCAAAAGACACGCCAATGGCCAATCTAACAGCCCTGGAGATGATGAAAATTCGATCCGAACTCTGCAGATTCGGACAAAGAGCGATGACGATCTCTACGACTGGATCGATGTTTTGTACGGGCGATGTCCCACGATGGGCGGAGTGAGCAATCCAACCAATTTCTCTCATGCGGTGCACGTGGGATTCGACCCCCAGACGGGGCAGTTCGTGGGGTTGCCGCCCGAGTGGTCTAAGCTGCTGAATTCGTCGGCCATCACCAAGGAGGACTACGAGCGAAACCCCCAGGCCGTCTTCGAGGTTCTCGACTTCTACTCGGATCTCACCAAGCGGGCGGAGAACCCTCAACAGTATCCTAGTCTTACGCCTACGCCCCCTCCCGGAAACCAGCAAAACAAGCAAATTGGGTATGGCGGAGGCAATTCGGTGGCACCTCCTCGGCCGATGCCACCTCAGCAACAACAGCAGCAGCAGCAGCAGCAGCAGCGAAACAACAGCTATGGACCCGTGACGCCAAACCAATCTATGGCCAATGCTGTTCGACCGAGTCAAATGGAGACTTCACAGCAACGGCAGCAAATGCAGAACATGTCATCCAACTATCAAAGTACAGAAGCCATGCGGGAAGAGCAACGAAAGAAGCAGCTCGAACAGCAAAGACAACGAGAGTTGGAGCAGGAGCGGCGTGAGTTAGAAGAATACAACGCCTCCTTGCCCAAGACTAAGGTTCCCCTCGCGCAACAAGAGATTGGTGGTGGTTACAGCGGTCCGTCTGCGGATCGTTACAACCCTAGCCGTGCAGCTCCTCCTGCGCCCAAACCGTCTAATGCACAGCCAAGCGCCCTCCGCGCCCAGCGACCTGCGCCTCCCGCACCTACACCTGGGCAGCGGCCACCGCTTACTTCGCAGCAAAGCTCGTCATCTATACGTGACCCGGCTTCGGGCCAGCAGCGAATGCCTCCAAGGAACGACCAGCCTCCTAGCTCTTCGGCTCAGCGCTATCCCAATGGCATGAACGGGTCTGCCCAGCCGCCTCGTGCCAATGGTCAAGCCAATGTTCAGAGCCCTTCGAAGCTGCCCGCCCCTGTGAAGCCTCTTAACGTCCCTCCCAAGCCACAGCAGCAGCAGCAGCAGCAGTCGCAGAGCGACAGCGTGAAGGCTGCGGAAGCAGCTCTTACAGCTAAGCCGCCGGCTTCTGAACGAAAGCAGGATGTGCGGATGTCTACCATGTCCGAGAAGGAAGTCATGCAGAAGCTTATCGAGGTCGTTTCCAAGGATGATCCCAACATCTCGTATGCCAAACAGAAGAAGATCGGCCAGGGTGCGTCTGGTTCCGTCTACGTGGCTAAGGTCAAGGAGACGGCTGTGTCTTCAGTTGCACGCGATGTCTTGCGCGCTCAGGGTCCTCGAGCCCAGGTTGCTATTAAGCAGATGGATCTTGCCCACCAGCCTCGTAAGGAGCTCATTGTGAACGAGATTATGGTCATGAAGGACAGCCGACATCGAAACATTGTCAACTTCCTCGACGCCTTCTTGCGCAACAACAATTCCGAGTTATGGGTTGTCATGGAGTACATGGAGGGAGGTGCTCTGACTGATGTCATCGACAACAACCCCGTTATTAGCGAGGAGCAGATTTCCACTATCTGCCTCGAGGTGAGCAGAGTAATACTAGGGATAACAGTGACTAAGCTAATATGTTATCAGACGTGCCGTGGCCTGGACCATCTACACAGGCAACAGATTATTCACCGTGATATCAAGAGTGACAACGTTCTTCTTGATGCTCGGGGCAATGTCAAGATTAGTCAGTATTCACCCTTCTCCGGAGAGATTCCCAGTACCTCGACTAACGTGATGCAGCTGATTTCGGCTTCTGTGCTAAGCTTACTGAGACCAAGTCGAAGCGTGCGACCATGGTGGGCACACCTTACTGGATGGCACCCGAGGTGGTCAAGCAAAAGGAATACGGCCCCAAGGTCGACATTTGGTCGCTGGGTATCATGGCCATCGAGATGATCGAGTCGGAGCCTCCTTACCTGAACGAGGAGCCCCTCAAGGCTCTGTACCTGATTGCAACGAACGGCACACCGCGCCTGAAGAAGCCCGAGAAGCTCAGCAAGGAGCTGAAGGCTTTCCTATCCGTCTGTCTCTGCGTGGACGTCAAGAGCCGCGCATCTGCCGAAGAACTCTTGCAGCACGATTTCTTGAAGCATGGGTGCGCCCTGGGCAGTCTCTCGGAGCTGCTCGCTTTCCGCAAGCATGCCAAATAAGCGACGAATAAAACGATACCCCACTTCCCGTATTAGACAGGGGCTCGGGATAGCCCACGCTCCCCTCCCTTTTGCCTGCCGTTCTTGCCCTAGGTTTGCTTGCATCTTGCTGTTAGGGTCCCGCATATTCCCCGAGAGTTTGTTGATACGAAGGCGTTGGCGGATATGATAATGCACTTTATATGAAGGCGATTTGCGGGAGAGAGGTCACAAACAATTGGATCTGGTCAAAGAGAGGTTATATCATCGGTCCTTTCACGTGGCTCGGCGGCACTCAACTGTCTTAACCAGGTCCTATCAGGGTTTGGAGCGCATAGGAGTCTGCCTTCCCGAGACAGGTCGAATCAGACAGGTCTGCGATTAGTTACTTGGCTATATGAGGGGCTAGAGTGGACTCCCTTGGGGGGGAGGGTCTGGATGGTTGGGTTGGATGACGCAACATTTCAGGCCGTGAAGCCTCAAAAGAATTAGCATCGTGGCGTGTCAGCATTTGGCTGACAACACAGGCTTATATGTTCAGGCGTGCCCGAAGAGCTCGGCGCCTACCGTAGCCTCGGTCCTATCCAGAGACAGACTATTACACATATACGAATCAAATATTGGGTTGTAGAACAGATGCGCCCATGCGTGCAGTTCAAATCGGGGTTTAATGCCCAGAGATATTAAGCCATGGTTGGTTCTCCATATATTCGGTATTAAAATAGGTTGATTACTCGACGGAGGACTGTACGTTAACGGTCGATTCGTCGGTAGAAAAACATCTACGCAACCTCGGAAGTGTTCAAGTTGGGCTGGACACCATGATCTATGATGACAACCGTCAGCTCCATGGCTCACTGGCCTGGATGGATATTCACGAGTTGAGTAGAAGGTCGCTTGCCGCAACGACGTTCCCTCCCTTCCCTAACGCCAAAGCAACTCAGCAATAGCTAGTAGTTTAGTTCATTATCACCCTCCGACTCCCCTCGCCCGCATATCAATCGCTGCCTTCGTCTTCGCCTTCGTCCTCGTGGCTGCTATCGCTGTCGTCGCTCTCGAACTTGGCCAGCTGTCTCTTGTCGCCGACGGCCAGTCGAACCACCAGGCTGTCCGCGAGAGAGGCGATAATCCGTGATCCGACAGGTTCTATCCATTGGGAGACCTGCAGATTGTGCTCGAGGCTAGATTGATGGTTGGCTGGCCTGGATGAGGAGGGCCTGCCCCGTCTCGGAGGCGGGGTGGTGGTGGTGGTGAGCCTGCGTGATGGCGGCGGCAGCAGTGTGGCACCCGTGAGTTTCTTATAGTCAACAGCATTCTGTATAGGACCTGAACCTCTGCCGGTCTCCTAACCGGCATTGGCCGCCTTCAGCGCCGCGAGCTCCTCCTCCTTGGCCTTGATGGCCTTGTTCATGGCACGCACCATCTCGACGACCTTCTCCTCGGCGTCCTTGAGCCGCTTGATCTCGAGCTGCTCCGTCTCGCGGCTGAAGGGCTGGCCGGGCCGGTTGGCGAGCGGGATCATGGCGCTGCGCTCCTTGACGTCGCCCTCCTGCACCGGCGCGACCGACTTGCCCTTGCCCTTGCCCTTGCCGCCGGCGGCCCCCTTGTCCCTCGCACCCGAGGTCAGGACCTTGTAGAACTCCTCGAAAGGCTCGTTGAAGAGCTGCTCCTCGTAGGTCCAGGCCTTGATCTCGCCGCCGCCCTGGGCGCGCATGGCCTCCTTCTCCTCGTCGGTGCGGCCGTAGGGGTGGAGGCGGAGGTGGTGGTAGAGGGTCTGGGGCTTCTCGCCGCTCTGCAACGAGTAGTAGAGCTTGATGGTGATCTCGAACTCGCCCCAGCCCGTCTCGTTGACGACGAAGGCGCGCTGCTGCTTGGGGGGGGCTTGCCGGCGTTTTCCTTCTGGATGGTCTCGGCGTCGACGCTGCGCATCGGGTTCGGGATCGACTCGTGCAGCTTGAACTGGACGCGGCGCAGCCAGTAGAAAATGTCGGTGTCCTCGACCCCCTTGACGAAAACCTGCCACGAGTGCGTGTGGTCCAGCGGCACCCCCGGCGGTCGCGGGTTGTCCGTGTCGTTGAAGGGCTTCGCCGTCGTGCCGTAGATAAAGGGCCGGTAGATCTGGACGCCCTTCATGCGCTTGCCGGCGTTGACGGGTGCCATATTTGCTGCCAGGCAATGGTGAGTGAAGTAAGATGTCAATCAAAAATTCAGCTTAGTTGGACGTTGTTTCATTCCTTCTTTCTCAGCCTTATGCAGGCACCGAGAGATCCTTGTAGAGGCTCGTACTGCTGTGGGGTCTCTGTACCCCCTAGTGGCTCCATCTGGCCAATCAGATGAGATGGTCTAATGGGCTTTGCTTTCCCAAGTACTTCAGCCTTGTACATGTGATGATGACATGACTTTGCGACTATTTCGTAGATTGCACAAGAGGTTGATGAACGTCCAGTTTGAACACGCCCAGGAGTCGTCAATTCATGTTTCAAGTTGAGTTTCCTCCTCGGGGTTTACAGCTGGTTGTCCCATCCATTAAATATTCACACAGAGATGTCAGCTGCGAAGCGGATCATAGTATGCGGCGGCAATGGGTTTCTTGGATCCCGGATTTGCAAGTATGCCGTGGCACGAGGTTGGGATGTCACTTCTATAAGGCAAGCTGTCACGTCACCTTGCGTGCGACAGCAGCATATGCTAACATTCTCTACGCAGTCGGTCCGGCGAGCCCAAATGGAACGCCATCACATCATCTTCTACGCCACCAGTGTGGGCCCGTAAAGTGAGCTGGGAGCGCGCCGACATCCTGCGGCCCTCCACCTACGTCCCACTGCTCAAGGGCGCCGACTACGTGATTCACAGCATGGGCATCCTGCTGGAAGCCGACTACAAGGCCGTGGTGCGGGGCCAAGAGTCGCCCATCGCGGGGCTGTCGCGGGCCTTCTCGGGCGCCCGGCAGCGACCGGGCAACCCTCTGGACCGCAACGTCAAGGCGGACGAAGGCGAGGACATACGGCCACGCGAGACCAAGCAGCAGCTCACGTACGAGAACATGAACCGCGACTCGGCCATCATGCTCGCCAAGGAGGCCGACCAGGCCGACGCCAAGGCCTTCGTGTACATTTCGGCGGCCGCGGGGGCGCCCGTCCTGCCCGCTCGCTACATCACCACCAAGCGCGAGGCCGAAGACACCATCGCCAGCCGCTTCCCGCGCATGCGCGGCATCTTCGTCCGCCCGCCGTTCCTGTACGACCCCTCGCGGCCCATCACCATGGGCATGGCCGCCATGACGGGCATGGGTGCCATTTTCAACACCGTCACCGGGGGCGTCTTGGGCGGTTTCATGGGGGCTGCGGGTACGAAGCCTCTCAAGGTCGAGGTCGTCGCCGAGGCCGTGGTGGAGGCGCTCGACGACGAGTCCGTACGAGGACCCGTCGAGGTGCCCGAGATCGAGAAGCTGGCAGAGAAGGCATGGAGGAAGAACATGTTGTAAAAAATAAAAAAAAACTGAGTGTGGGAGACATTACGGTGTTGTTGTTTTTTACATTGGCGTGAAGCCTGCTGTAATTATTATTCAAATGCATCTCTCATAGACTGTAGATATAGCCGGCAACGCCTCTTCCTCCTGTATCCATACAATACGCCGGAATGGTATGGGGGAAAAAACCATTCGCCCATCTCAAGTCGAACCCAAATCCAGTTCTTTAGATCATTGTGCCTCTCTCGAAACTGTCCCTGATCTCGGCAGTGTACTTGTTGTAGAAGCGGTTCAGTTTCTGGTTGAACTGCTTGTTCTTCTCGTTGATGTACGTCACATCGCCATCGTCTCCGTTCTGAGCCATGCGCTCCCTCCTCTTCTTCAGCCGGTTCTCCTCGGCCTTCTTCAGATCGTCCACCAAGCGGTCGATGGCCGCCTTCTCGGGTTTGTTGTTGATGAAGTTGGTCGAGTCCGCAGTGGAATAGAAGCTGCCATCCTTGTCCACGGCAATCAGCTCGCCGTCCTCCGTCTCGACGATGTCCAGACCGCCCGACGCGGCCGCCTTCTCGATGGCGGCCATCTTGTCGCGCTCGTACCGCTCCATGTCGGGGGCGAGATTCTGCAGCTGGCGTTTGTAGACCTTGTTGCTCTCGCCGCGGTAGTCCTGGAAGGCGTTGTTGTCGCGGGCCGCGGCCCTCTTCTTAACCCGCTTGTCCCAGCGCTCGCTCTCCTCGGCTGTCCAGTCCCAGGCCCGCTTGCGCTCGAAGTCGTCGCCCGCCTCCTCCGTCTCCGCCTTGAGCAGCTTGTGGGCCGCCACGTCGCGCTTCCTGTGGATGGCGGTGAGGGCTGAGGGGTCAGAGGCGAGACGCTGGGATTCCTTGGTCGCTTCGACTAGGTTGTTGTTCGAGGACTGCTTCGCTCGCGCTTGTAGGGCCCGGAAGCGGGCAAGACGGTCCTGAGCCTTGGAGGCGGTTGCCTCTGGATTTGTTTGTGAAATAGCTGCTTCAGCCGCTGTCGTGTGTTGCTTATTTGACTCGCTATCCTCTTCTCTTGATGCTGGCTCTGAGGGCTGTGCACGTAAATCGGCCTCTGCCTCTACTGGAACAGCGGTGGCAGTTGCCGTCTTTCTTTTCTTGGCAGGAGGCATTGTGAAAGTTTTGTGGTGATTGACAGATCAAGATCGAGTTATGTCATCTATTATCGTGCAACTGGAAATGATTGCAGGCTTGGAAATGTTGGTTTTATGGCGATCAGATGGAGGGTATCGGAGAAAGCACATTACAGTTACAGTTTACCATGTACCTGTACGTACTGTACTGTACGTGACAGGCACGTACTTGTGTACCTAATAAGGTACCTACTTCTTTTCCTCAGCCTGAGCCTGGTGGCTGGAGTGGCGGGGCAAATCAGTTGTCGGAAAAACCAAGTGGCCGTCAGACCCGCTGCAAGGTACGTACTTACCTACTTACATTAGCACGCGACCAGATCGCCCCTGCCCGAGTCCAACCGGCTAGGCACTAAAACCCAGGATATCTGGGGAAAGTCCGGGGTTGGTTCCGCTTTCTCTCAACTCCACAAGGCTGATCCAGGGATATCCTTATCCTGAGGCATGCCATCCGCCTCTCAATCTCGACAATGCATCGATTGAGTCGCCCGCCGTCCGTCTGCGGGCTCTCGTCGACTTCTTCTCTGTCCCCGCCTTGCAACGCTCGTACCGTCTACAGCAGAGCCAAGGTCCGGAAGATGCCCATGCGTAATACATACCCTCAATACGATCTCTCCGGTCTTATTCTCGACCTCGATGCCGACGGAAACAAGCATGTTCGAAAATATGACTCGAGCGTTGATGGCGTCCCTGACCCTTCAAGAACTGTCCAGACCTATGAGCAACTAGCTCTGACCAAGCGCGTTCAGGTATTCGAGGATCGTTACAAACAAGATAGCCAACGTTTCAAGGAAACAAGGGCCAAGAAATATATCCCATGGCATGTATCTGATTTAGATATCATCGCTTGCGCATTGTTGGGACCGTCATCGAAAGACGGCTCACAATCACAGAATCAGGGAGAACCATCGAGGTCCGATGATACGGCAAGTTCCAAGTTCAAGGAGGTCGCCGAGAGCGTCCAGCACTGGAACGGCGTTCCCCGGCATGCGCAAGCAGATGCAGCCAGGGGCGTGCCGTACTTGATGCGGCGGCAGAGGCTGTCTGACAACGCTGCCGGAAACATGGATGTTGGGCTCTTCCTCCGCCAGATCGACAAGTGCGAGAATTTGACTGAATTGAAAAGAATCATCCGAATCCAGCTACAGAGTCCAGAGGGCTGCGAGTTAGTCAGTTCTCAAGGTCAAGGAATCGCAAAGCGCTGTCAAGTGCTAGAGCTTACAGCGTCTCGAGATGAGCTGAAGGGGCTACTTGCTTTCCTCAATGATGTGACGATTAAACTGGTGTCAAGAGGACTTCCGGTGTCTCCCACGTTTGCCGGCATGGGCTTGCGCACATCAGCATCTTACGGAGCCTTCTCGGCGATGCAGATGTACTTTGCGGCAACTGGATGTTGGAGAAGAGAAGAGATGGCTTCTTATGTGAACGCAGGCCTTTCAAGGGCACTGCTATTCCTTACATCGCAAACGCGGCATGACAAGGACCAATCTGAAGCCCGGGACTTCCAGGCATCACGCGTTGCGGCATTTACCACGCTTACCGGCTATGGCCTGTATGGCAAAAACCTCAAGACGTCATACCAGAAAGCCATTCCTGAACAAAGAGGAGATCCAATGCGGCATTACCAACACTACCTCCATATACTTGCCGAGATAGGAGCTTTTCGCAGCATATTGCATGAGCTTTGGGAGCCAACTCGAGGAGTGCCGCAACATGCCTCCCCTCAATGCACTCGCTCCGGCTGGTTCGTAACCGCCATTATGCGAGCTTTCGAGAACGTCCAAAGTGGCCGCATAATCTTCACCCCAGATGCGTTCACCCCGGCTTCTGGTAGTTACGATGATGATTACAAGCTCGACTTAAAAGCGATAATGAGCTCGTCCATCAACCCTCGGCCAGCCGAGGCACATGAGCACGCGAGTCGGAAGGATGATCTAACCGCTTTATACGTGAATTTAGACCCAAACCAGATGGACCAGGAGATGCGTTCCCACGTCTTGGATGCTCTTCGCAAGAATGACATCAGAGACGCCTTGCCAGCTCTGAGAGCCATTCTGTACGGAGGGTTTGGCCGAAAGATTTAGCTACCATTGCTACCATTGATACCAAGGCCAAGGCAATGGGTCAGCATGCATGCAGGTGCCTGAATCGAGTTCATACCTGTAGCCACGTGAACATGCCACTACAACTAGAGAGCAAAAGAATGAGAAGTTTATACTTCAGCAGCAATCACCACGGTCCTGGACAACCCCTCCCCCTCCCCTTAAACCGTGCGTGCGCTTGAGTCAGCATAAGTTCACTCTCAGCCCTACAGAAGTAACTAGCCATGTACGAGACCTCGGGCAAAAGCTTAAGTTCAGCCATCACAAATCACAGGCATGGCATGGCGCATAGTCGTAGTTGTACAGTAAGCACGCTAAGTCGTGTCGTCAGCTGGTCTGAACCCTAATGCTCACATTCAACTCGGCGTACTGCACCAAAATACCTTGATGTGCTGCTGCCTACTGTGGCCTACTGTGGCCAACTGCAGCCTACCGGTAGTTAGACAAGCCCTCGGGTTCCCATACTATCCGATGCTTGCGGCTGGGTGTGCTTCTCTCTCTCTCTCTCTCTCTCTCTCTCTCTCTCTCTCTCTCTCTACACCTCGTGTGGGCGGTAGGTAGGCCTGCATCCCCGCTATGGCCTCGCGACTAGTACGATGTTGCTGAGTGAGGCAAAGATCGGGCAGAGCTACATGGTGCCCCCTACCAAGCAGTTATGGGCAGGACATCCAGGCCATCTCTAGCGGCCCAAGTAGCTGGATGGTTGTGTGGCGCGAACCTTTGGCATCGCGTCCAAGAGATCTTCTTCGTCTGTCCTAACTACGGAGCGAACTGCGGCTCGCCCCTTCGGCAGCACTGTTCCTATCATGCATGGCGCCGTCTTATGTCCGCTGCTGTCGTGCATCTCGATTCGCCTGGTACACTTGAGGATGACATACATGTACAGTAGTCGAGATGCAGAAAACCCGACCTTTTCTTGTGTCTCGGGTCGATAAATACTGACACATATCTAGAGTGGCTGGTGAGCAAAATAGACACACTTATATGCCAGCAACTTGTGGTTCTCCTATCGTAGTGTCCCGCGCCACCATGTTGCTGCTGTCAAGAAGCCCTCGGCTGGTGCCGCCAGGAGCGACACGCGCCTCGACCACCATCACAGCCCGGATATGGCAGACCATGCGTCCGCTCCACTCCGGCACACGACTCCTCCTCGCTTCCCTCGTCGCCTGTCTGGTCACTATAGCCCACGCCCAGATAGACCCTGTCTCCGCCTTCTGCAGACGCTTCGGGCACCAGACGACAGTAATCGACCGGAAGCTGTATATCGATGGCGGGTTCATCAACTATGCCCCTTTGACTAGTGATGCGACAAATTATACAAGTAAGGCTGCTCGTCTCTAAAGATGAATCATCATATACACCCGTGTTGTTGTTCTTTTCCTTCTTTTTTTTTCTTTTTCGTTTTGTGTGTGACTGGTTTGGTATGTTGACTATGGTGGAATGGCAGATACTTACCTGTCGTATCTTGATCTCGACCACGAAGGCTCGCACGGCATGCCCCAGCTGTATGCCAATCTGTCCAAGGACGGCACCGTCCCCAGCGTGGATGGAGGGATCCTCTGGGGCGACGACGTGAACAAGCGGTTCTACCTGTTCGGCGGGGAGTCCTCCCAGCAGCCGCCGGCCGACTCGTCGCCGCTGTACTCGTACGACGTGCTCCGGAATCGATGGGACGTCGTCAGCCACCTGCCGCCGACCATCAAAAGTGTGAGTTACGGGGCTGGCGTCGCCATATCGGAGCGAGGTGAGGGGTATTACTACGGAGGGTGGTAAGCGACGTTCCGGCTTCCAATCCCTCCTGTTACGGGGTGCCTCGGGAGGGTTTACACCGTGACTGATTACATAATCAATCACATACTCTCCCCCAAGACACGCGGTGATCTTCCGAAAGAGCAATACTAACATCGAGAGTCGATAGGCTGAGCAATAGCTCCGTCCCCGGATGGAGGGGGCCCAGGGAGGCGACGACGGGTCTGATCAGGTATACGATGGATACCAACGAGGTAAGCATATCCATCACAGTAGCTTTCTTTATGAGAATAGTCGTGTGGTCCGTCATTGACCCCTTTTCACATGGCACAGTGGAGCAACGACACGGGACCCGACGACGGGATCAGAAGAGCAGAAGGTGCCATGGTATATCTCCCCGTCAGCGATAGCGGCATGTTGGTGTACTTCGGCGGTATTCAAGACCCAGGAAACGGCTCCTTAGTTGGACAGCCCATGGGTGAGATCCACCTCTATGATCTGGCTTCTTCGAAATGGTACGTCCAGCATGCTTCCGGCACCGTTCCCGACATGCGCAGGCGGTTCTGTGCGGGGGCTACGTGGGCGCAAGACCAATCGAGCTACAACATGTGAGTGTGTATCCATCCATCTATCTGTTCCCAGCGTGGAAGTAGCTGACAAACCGACGCACAGCTACCTCTACGGCGGCCTCGGATTCCCGCCCAGCGACACGGCGGGTTTCGACGACGTCTACATCTTGTCCTTGCCCTCGTTCACGTGGTAAGCAACTTCCGGAAGTATAGACTTGATGAGGTAATACTAACAACGAGACTCGGTAGGCTCAGGATGTACCCGGCGCCCGGCAGCAACGTCACGCGGCAGCAGTACCCGCACAACACGCTGACTTGCAACGTCATCGACGGCGCGCAGATGCTGATCATGGGAGGCTCCTTCCCGCTGGACGCGACTACGTGCGACGCCCCGGACCAATACGGCACCCATGTGCTGGATATGGGAGAGCAGAACCCAGGGGCAAGTCCGTGAGTCTCATGCCTGCTACGTGCCCGCTACTGAAAACTTACTGATGTCAATTCTGCACACAGATGGTTCGTATACCGCGAGAGCATCACGAGCTACATTGTACCGCGGCTGATCCTCGACGCCGTCGGCGGAAATCCCCAAGGCGGCGCCACCAAGACCACTCCGAGCAACGGCTTCGACGAGCCTGACATCAAGATCTTGATGACACGGCGCTACACGGCCGCAGCGCGCACTCCGACGCGCGACATCTCGGATGATGACGGCGGCGCGAGCTCTCACCAGGGCGGTGGCTTGTCCAAGAACGCCACTATCGGCATCGCGGTCGGTTGCAGCGTTGCGGCTTTTCTAGCACTCGCCGGGGGCTGCTGCTGCCTCTGTATCGTCCGGCGTCGACGGAATCATCAATGTCATCGAGCGGCGACGGGGGCCGGGACTACCAGCATCACCAACACCAACTGCGCCGCATCGCCGGCCGAAGCAGCGGTGCGCATCTCGAGCTACACCTCTGTGCCGAGCTGCTCGTCGTTTCAGACGCCGTACAACTACTCACCAGCACCCCCGCCCAGCCACCACGTGCCGCGCGCCCCGGTTGAGCTGGCCGGCAGCGAAGAAATGTACGAAATCCACGACCGGCGGCGGTACGGGACGCCTCACGTTTCGCTGCCCACCCCGGCCATGATGCTGCCACTACCAACGCCGCCGCATCTCGACAAAGCGCCGCCCCCGGAGTACATCGACCATGATGGCGTGGCACTCTACAAGACGACGATGGGCCCGTCATCGACGACGACATCATGGTACGTGGGAGGATCGCCCCTGACTGCCACGGATACAGTAGGCGCTCACAGAGCTTCCCGTACCATCAGCCCCCCTCACGACAACTCCCACAACCGAGCAGCCGCACCAACAGCAATCCAGCAACCGCCAGTCGATTCCTCACTCCTGGCTCGCAGCTAGCAGTGAACACAGCTACGGGCCACTGGAATTGAACCCTGTTGCTGAGCAGCATCACCGCCGCCACCACCAAGACCCAACCGCTGCAGCGACGCCGCAGGCAGCGGCAACAAGAACCCCGCCAGTCCCGCCCCGAAACCGAGATCAGCCGGCCGAGACGGATGTAGAGGGTCCGCGACACCAGACGTATTACCACAAGTGAGCTAACAAGAATGATGACGCGGCCACCACACACAGCCACCCATACCGAGGAACGACCGGCTTGGTTCTGGCGGGGGAGGCCACCAACCCCGGGTCCCGACTGGGTGGAGCGTTTCCCTTTCCTCCTCCCCCTTTTTTTCTGTTGCTTTCTTGATCCTGTTGTTCCTTGGAGACAACATTCCGTCCCTGGTTTCCCATTCTTTGTGCCTGGCCTGTGGCATCAATGTTCGTCTTGCATCGTCTTGCATCGCCACAAAGCTCGTCCCAGGAAGGACGCGGGTCTGGCATTTGTGACCAGATACGAGCTCAATCGCGCTTTACATGCTATGTACGCATCTTGCATCCGCCATAAGCTTCGCTGTTTCGTATGACGTCTTCTTCATCTGGACTACCTTTGTCCGAATTGCAATTCATTTCTTGAGCCATCCATTCGCGGTCCAGACCGCGGAATACCTGGGGAAACAGCCAGCCCAACAATTCTCCCGCTGCTTCCATCTCCGGCTCTCGCCCGATCGTCATACGATGACATGAATTGGAGCACAATCTCCACAAAGATAACGATGGGACCTAGAGTCTAGAGAGGAATATTTAGGGTTCAGGGAAGTGGTGCTGGGGGAAAAGGGGATGAGGAGATGAGGAGGGGGAGGGGGCTTTCGGGCAAATGGGGCGCGGAACTAATTACGATAGACAACTCAATGCGATGGTTCATCCTTACAGTTCTGCTTACAGTAATGCATGCAGCAAGAGAGCTAGTTCCATACACTTTGCATACACGTATCAAGGATGGGGAAATCGAAACGCGAACAATCGGAGTTTCGAGTCATTCCGTTTCTACCCCCCAACAAGAACGTGCCGTCTCCATCCTTTACAAGTCTAGGTTACATGTTTCCAAGCCTTAAAAGATGGAGTCATGACCGGGAAAACCGTTGGCATCCGGGACGGGGCCAGGAGATCCGGCGGCGGGCGTCGGAGGATTTTTGTACGTAATGAGACCGGCTATTACTTAATAACGCGCTCTCGGTATCCTCCGAGTTGCTTCCCTCCACTGGTGAAGTGTCGGCAGTTGGGTGCCAACTGCTACCTTGTTGGAGCTCCCAGGGCATATGAAAGGGCCAGGTACTCAGCGTGATAGCACCAGTTCTGATGGTCATGTCTAGGTTATGGTAGTAGGCGTCCTGCCATGGTGAGTAATTCGTACGTAATGACGGCATCTCAAAGAGGACAACAAGGTTGTTCTACCTGTTGCGCCGAGACGGTCAATGCATGTTGTGTACTGCTGCAGCCGTTGTGCGACGCCCCATACTGTATATGGCAGCATAAGTGCAGTCATGTCCAGGCGATCGAGTGTTGGTAGTTCACATATGAGGTCAACTTTCGGCCTAGTTAGTCATTCCAATCGTTGCGTACTTTGCAGCGGCTGGACCTGCAGAAGTGAGTTGTCCGTGACGGCTTGTTTCGAAGCAAGCTGTAGGCTATGGGCAAGGACATCTGATTCGTGCGATCTGAGCAGTTGTTCATTGGTGCTGACAATTGTTTCATGCGAACCAAGCAAGCAACAACCAGGGTCTCAGGCACAGAAGCTGAGGCCGGGCTCGTGCATGGGAGACTCGTATGATATGATGACCCGATCTCGGATTCGATCCATAATCAAACCCACGGCACTTGGTGTGGGTAGTGGCATCAGAAACGAAGTCATGTGTCGTTGCGCTGCAGAGATACAATCAGTGTATGCCGTTCGTGCTGTCTTGAGCGCACAGGAGGAGGTCGTGTCACAGCCACCACCGAACAACGGTGGCTAGCAACGGCCGGCACTAAAAAGCGTCAGCTGGTTCCATAAAAGGCCATTCAACCGGTTTGGGTAATAAATTTCAAAGTCAAGAGTGCGGTCGAACAAGAGAACCCTGTACCCGGGGTTATCTCAACTTCCAAGACCTCCCACACCACAGGACGATCGATTCCCCAATATCCGATTGTAGCAATACCTGACCTTAGCCGCAGCACCCTATGTATGGGCGAGGGCAAAGCAACAAACTACAAATGCTGGATGCAACAACATGATTGGGGTGGTGGATGGACAGGGTCTGATGGACGGAGGGGTGATAAGCATCTGGTCCATGACTCGCAAGAACATCGGAACTATCACGTTCCTGCAGACGGAAGAAAGGCCGAGAGGGCCCGGGGACCTACGGTACACTCGCCTACCAAATATATTCATGACGGGTTTCCCCGGTCTGAGTTGATCACTTGCCAATAGATTTAATTGTGTGAGGGCGGGATGAAAGAATCTGTGCGTGTGTGTGTGCGTGTGTGCGTGAGTGTGTGTGTGAGAGAGAGAGAGAGGAAGTGTGTGGGAGGGTGGGTATCCATCCATTCTGTAGACATTTCTTCTTATCTTGCACACAATACAGAGGGAAGGACCTGCCTACATGTAACTACTCGTACTTACATGTCAACCGGTAACAAGGTCGGAACTCCACAGCTGAGATATCGATAGCCGAGGGTTCCCGTATGTCGCAATGTGCGCTAATAAGTCATCTACTTACATGGCATTGTATTTTAAGTAGATATCTGCTTATTGCTCATTGGCGATGTACTACGTCGCCCGTATCCGCGACAGATAAATTTTTCTCTACGAGTACTGTCTTCCATGACTCAACAGGTACTTTTACTTAATAAGTTAGCCTATAACTACTACACGATTTTTCTGTTTCCTCTTCTTCGCATGAAAAAACGTACGGTGGATGAGGAATGGAAAATGTGCAATTGCGTTCTGGATCATCGACCCGTTTCGAGTGATACTTGGACTCCATCACCAGGAGCCGGCAGGCCATCCGGAACAGTCTATGGGGATCCATTCCAAAGGTACAGTCTTATGCCGCAGCAAGATCTTCCAGCCTATGCAGCCATGCACGTGGGATACTAATACTGAGGACACTGGGAAGAGAAAACGATAATAGACGAGAAGTCGGCCAGTCAGCTAGCTAGCCCTTGCACGAGCACACAACACGGGCAAAGGGATACTTGGAAAGAATAAAGCCGTAGTTAGAGAAAGAAGAACAAAAAAACTAAATATATAGCAGATACCCGGACGTAGCGGTGTTAGCCACCGGACGCTGAGCAACAGATGTTCGACGGCCTTCTGTCCCTGGTCTCGGCCAAATGTGACCAACCAGTAAACCAACCCGCCGGCGAATGCTGGACTGGACCGAACAGGCCATATTGCATAATCTCATATCCAGAAGAAGGTCTGAAATTGGTGTCAGCGATTAATCCAGGTTACGAAATTCCAAGAGGGGTAATAACCATTGCTGCTGTTCGCGTTCAAACACGAATAGTCGATGATAGCCGATGAAGTATTACCTACAACTCCTTGGATGATATGTGTGATGTAGCCAAACTTAGTTAGAACTTTCGGAAAGGGACGAGTCCTGTCGCAGATCAAGCTGACAGGCTGTCTATGTCAGGAGCACTTCCTTCTGGGCTCAAGCGCTATTGGATATCAGCTTTGTGCATGAATAACAGGTCTACACACTAGGACCCCTTAAGGCGATCATTAAACAGTCAAATTCCCCGGAACATATGTAAACACCAAATGAACTGGTTCCGTGCCCCATGAAGTATAGCCCTGTCCCTTATTGAGGAAACATAATAAAATGTTGGCTGCTCATCCCAGGAAGTAGTTCCATCATTTATTTCATCAAGCGGGAAGACCGTAATGACAGGGCTTGAAAGCGGGCCTATCGTGTCGATATTTGACAGCTTTTTCTTCTCCTTTCTCTTCCAGACGGTGTAGAAATAACGGTTAGGTTAGTAGCTATTGGTATTTGGGCTGATGAAGGGCCTGGCAACGCCCCACTCCCCTTGGTAAGTAAGCGCCAGTGCGTGGGTGTGTATAAATTGTGGTTGCGTCTCTGGGGGGGAAGCCTTGATCGACGAGGAGTGGGAGGTGGGACTGGCCAAGAAGCCGACTTAAATGGCGGCTCATGAGGTTTAGTCAGGGCTGAGAGGCCCATTCTAGAGTATCAGGCAGAAAAGTCAAACCTGGTCAGAGAAAAGAGAGAAAACTCTTCAGGTCGTGGGTCCGAAACAGACTGGAAAAACCGCCTTGGAAGGCATTTAAATGAACCCGTCATCACCAATCCAAAGCCAAACTTTGGGAAACGTGCCTTGAAGGGTGGATAAGGCGTGAGCTCGTTTCGGAACTGGGATCGAGCGTGGCATGGGTATCCAACTTGACTTGCGCGGACCTATATCCATACTAGTAGTAATGCAAGCATGCATACGGCAGTGGCAATAGGAGGAGGAGAGCGAAACAGGTCGTATCGTGGAATGGGTAAGGTTAGATATTAAAGGGATATCCTCGTTTGCAGATGACAAAGTCTGCAAGCGAAAACAAAAAAGGACTCCCAGCACTAGCCCCAAGAGAGAGGCAATTGGCCGAGACTGGAGGCTTGCTCAGCTTTAGCTGTCTAAGCACGCAGTACGGAGTACTAGGTTAAGGTTAGTATGTGTTTCCAGCTTCGACTAGACATCAACTGCTGATTGGCCAACAAGCCTACACGGTCATCTCGCATGTTCTTTGGTCATACCTCGTGGAAGAAGTACCCATTCGTACATGCAGGCAGGCAGGCAGGCAGGCAGCCCTCCATCTGTGAAACTGGTGATTTCTAGAAGTCCCGTCGGTTTCCTATGTTCAGCCATCTGCCATCTTGCACGGGTATCTGTTGGATCTGGTTTCGTCGGGAAATTACCAACCACAGCCGGATGTTATATGTAGGTAGGTATAAAGTGAATAAAGAAATACACAAGTCCCGGCGTCTTTATTCAAGCCAATCCAACCATGTTTTCTCTGTCTTTGGGCCACAGAAGAGGGGCCCAGGAACACATCCCCGCGACCACCTCAGTGAAGGTCTGATGGATGTTACAGGGGGTCGACGAACCACCCGCACACCCACGGCCCAAACACACTCACGCTCCACTTGCCTCTTTGCGGGCTTGTCTTGTTTTATGCCTGGTTTTTACCGTTAACCAGTGCAAGGAAGGAGGGGGGGAAATAAGTGTGCATTTGATACAATACGTACGCGTCCGTTCCATCCCGTACCTACTTCATCATCGACGGGTAGGGAAGAGCATACTCCGTACTGTACCGTACCTAGACACTATACTGTACATGTACATGATCCCCCATCCCGCTCGCGCTGCCCCCATCCCACGCAACCCAACCCAACCCAGGGCCTGCACGATGCATGATGGCGGTGGTGCTCCCAATCAAGTCCTGCATAGTAGTGGCTCGCTACCTTCCACTTCCTACATGCTAGGAATGGAGGTGGTCTAGCTAACGAAAGTACTTGGGTCGGGGTCATGGTGTTCTCTCTCCATGCCTGTCTCCAGTGCAGGAGGTAGAGGTAGTTCAATATAATACATATATGTGTGCATTCGGGTAATGTACCGGCGAGGATAATAATTAATGACCACCGCCTGCATCCATCTTCTCCCCATTGTCGTTGTCTTCTTTCCCTCAAGGTCCCAAGACTTGAAGAGTTTCTCCATTCCTGGTCCTGTCTCGTCACCCTTCCCCAAACTTGCCCGTCTGTCTCTCAAGGTGCTAGCTAGGTAGCTAGCAAGGCCTCTTCTGATTTGAGTCGTAAACCGATCCATCGCACGACAACCTTGCTGGACCTGGATACTGGACGACCCGTCATTCCCACTCTGGATTGCGTTATTGGCCCCAAGCCCGGATTTTGACTAAGCAGCCTGTTTCTGAATTGGCGTAGGATACAAAACCTCCCTTTACCGACCAGATTCCCGAGTCAAGGCAAAACGGACAAAGAGGCCTAATTGCTTTTCAATCCACGTCGCAGAGCGTTCCTTCTTCACATCCTCTCGTACACTAAAAGATCTTATTTCCCCGAAGTCTTCCAATCCAGTTCCATCGGATAGGGAAGAAGAAGACGGCAAAAGGGCGCTACGTATATATACATTGATACACACACTCACCCACACACTCCAGGCACTCGCTCACAATAACGGTGTGGTGGTTTCAACAACGGTCCAGGCTAAGGACTACTATTGGCCGACTTCTCCTTGGGCGGCCGCTTTCGGACTCGTCACGGAGTCCCTTTTCTTTCCGGCTCAAGAGTCACTCTCTCATTGAATGGGAGGGCCACCAGACCAGACCAACAGTCGGCGGATTCACTCAACTCAGATCGGCTCAGAGAGGGTACGTACGGCCATGACCTTTCTATTCTATTATTATTCGCCAAGCTCCCTCTTGTCACATTCTTCCTCCTTCCTTTCCCTCCCCCTTGGCTTGGCCGGAATCATAATAACTACGGCCCCCTCCCCTCCCAACTAACTAATTGCGCCCGTCACAAACAAAACAACCACACTCGTTGAACTGGTTTTATTGCAAACCTGACGCCATTGCCGCCGCCCCTCGCTACCCAAGTACACACATCATTCATAGCAGCAGCACGACTGACAAGCGCGAAGAGCAAGATAGGTAGAAGGACAAGCCCATCTCCACAATCACCAGTGTGCCGGGAGCGTCTACTTCGTACTACTGGGAGAGGCTCAAAGACGGGATCAAATCGACAAAAGTTTAAAACAGAGCCACCAGTCAGTCAGCAACCCACCGCAATCGGTCCAACTCCAGACACCACAGCAGCCCGGCATTTGTCAATCTCGTCATCAAGCCAGCATATTGCACCTAACTCGACAAACTGTTATTGATTCTTGTCTGCTGTTCCTGATTAGCTCTGTCGGGATCAAACTCTGAATTGCCGATCTATCTGGTTTACTATTACTCCTTTGGAGATATAACCCAGCAAGCTTCCCTTTTCACCTCCACCTACCCTACTACCTACCCATCACCTTACCGGCCATCTTCCTGTCACCAACCACGCAGGCAGACAGAACAAGCCGCAGCATTCTTTTACTCGATTTTGCTGCACTGCACTGCACTGCACTGCAGCTCCAGGACTGCGGGCTTTGCCACTCTGAAGTCACCTTGCATGAAGACGGCTATCCTACTGGACTCCCCGCTTCAAGTCCCCTCCACCCCTTGAGAGTTGGAGGGACCCTTTCTTCCGAACCTACTCAACTACCGTCTATATCCCTGGCTCGGGAGCTTTTTCCCTAGAGCCCATTCGCAATGCACCATACCCGCCGGAAATCTGGTCATGGCTCGACCAACACCTCCATGACTGACGTCCGCAAGGCCGTCACCGTCTCGGACTTATCTCGACCTAGGAGACCGCAGACCCTCACAAGGAAATCAACTCCACAGACTTTGCAGAAATTGGGGAAGAATCAGCGGGACCGCGAAAGGGAATTGGAGGAAGAGCGATGGTGGGAGGAGGAACGCGAGAGCTTCCCTCAGTTCTGGTACGTGGCACCTCATGACGTGAGCTGCACCGAGCTTGCTTGGTGACTTGTGTCTTGCTTCCCCAAGCATGCATCCTTTTTCTTATCACCCCACAACTTGGCTTTTCTCACTTACGTGGGCCTGTTCCCATAATGGTGACCTGCGTCGTCACCTGACACTCCCAACCAAGCCACCTTGGATCTAGGGCGCCCTGTGCAACACGTGCCAGGTTTCACGCTCCCATGAGATCGCTTACATGACTGTTCCTGCATCACACTTCTTCCGCATGCGTACACGAAGCTGACATGAGATACCAATCTAGTATGACTTGCGAAAAGCAATTTATCCCCCAAGACGAGAGATACGTCTACTGCTCTGAAGCGTAAGCACCAACACAATGACTGACGGTAAACGGAGTAAGCTGACAGAGATCAGGTGCCGTAAATTTGACCAAAGCTCAAGTTCCAACCCGTCAGCATACCCAACCCCAAGGACACAAGACATCCTCGGGGGAAATCTGCCGTTTTACTCGGCTGGGCTCCCGGAGCCACGAGACATCATCCCGCGAGCTTCACCATCCCGCCCGAGCTCAACTTACTTCTCACCGCCTACGACACCCACAAGTACGCAGTATACAACTGCTATATCAGCTCTCAGGTCTCTTAGCACCCGGCCACCGAGTCCGCCTTCGCCCACAACAGCCAATGCAAGCATGTGGCCATTCACCCGGAGCGCAGCTGCTAGTCCAAGTACGTCGTACTCGAAACCGAGCAATTTCTATTCCTCGACATACGATGGTGGCTATGCTGTATCGGGCTACGGCTATGGACATGGTTCCGGGGGAGCCGGTGGTCTTGACCGACCTTTGCCTTTGAGGAAGCCAGGGACTAAAGGACGACCAAAAAGCATCGAGCTAGTGACGCCCATGGTTGGGCGCTGAATGTAACCAGCACCGCGAACCCATCTCTCCTGCCCGCATGCCAAGCTGGGGATTAGCCATGTTTGCTACAGAACTTTGGACAACATCTTGGCGAACAAAGCCAGCTGGACAAGCCATGTGCGTCGTTATTTCCAAGGCGTGGCTCAAGGGGGAAGGAAAATGAACCCGCCCGCCTGGCTTGGCTGGCCTGGCTATCTGGCTTGCCTGCTCAAGCGGGACGCGGGGCGAGAGGGGTCTTTGTGATTTTCCCCGAAGCGTGCAGAGACGGGAAAGATTGTGTAGCCAAGGCTCTCTACCCACGTCCTCCCACGCCCTCGGACCCTGGGCCACGAAACGGCTAGCTGCACTGGACAAGTCGGTCTTTTCCGGGGCATGATGACAGTTGGCTCGAAAAAGCAGGCAATCGGATCCTATACTGCCCAAAGTGACCAAGCCAGGTGCGCTCCCTCATGGTCAGGTGTCGTCGTCCTTGCCGAGCCTACCGAGTTTGCGTATTGCGGGGTAATGGGCCACGACACCCGGCGCAGGGGTCACTGCGTACATTTCTACTCTACTCACAACAACACGCTTCACTTCGTATAACATTTGCACAGATACATAGCCTATTTGATTTTGAAACGGGGTGGGAGTTCATATAAAAAAAAGCCAGCGGATGTGTGCATGATAGGCGCAGGCATTGGGCGTTTCTTTGTTTTGGTTTGGTTTCCATTCTTTTTTTTCGTCACTCATGTCACATGTACACACATATTATTACATGATGTCGTGTTTTGGGAGGGCGCATTGTATCTTGTGGTCGGCATTTCCGCATCGGGACAACCATAAGCCAATTGCCATTTTAGCATCCAATCGTGCTGGAAGGAGTTATATTACTTTGATGGGCATGGGCACCGCTATAGCTTCACAGATAGAGCTGCGCACAGGGCATGGGAAAAGTTCGGATTGGGCATCAGGCCGAGATTATATTACTATTGTTATTATCGCATTGCGCGGGTAGAGGAGGGATGCATAGGGTATAGATAAAGGCACGACGGAGATGCCAAGGAGCCAATGGAGCTGATTTCCCGTTGTGAACCGTTACGAACCGTTGCGAACCGTTGCTTCTCGTACAACTGGTGATACGTCGTCATTGTGCAATTATGCTGCATCCTATCGTCATAATATTGAGTTGTATTATTAAGTTTTATTACTACTACTCTGCCTACCTAGGTAGTTACCTTGGGTAGGTCCCTCCTCTTCCCAAGTCGCGAGGCAGTCGCACGCCTTCCCTTCTTGGATCACACTTTCTTACTTCCGAAGAGATAAGCACATAGTTGTCTACATACCCCCCTTCTTATCTCTGGACATGAGATGACATGACATGTAGGGACCGTCGCATCACGAAGCACTAGTAGAAGTAGCCAGTAGACTTTCGAGATGGGAAGGGCCCTGATCCGATGCTCACGATCCGTCTGGTTTCCCCCACCCACCTTGGCACTAGGTTCGGACCATTTCGGTCCTTTTTTTCAGGGGGAGAGAGGGAAAGAGAGAGCGAGGCAACGACAAGTTGCTGCGGATAGTAGTGTATGTGTGTAAGTATGTACATGATAACCAAGAGAGAACCATGTACCTGTTCATCGTATCTCTCCACATGGAGGGGGTTTACACACGTCCATCCAGAAAAGAATCGATTAGCTTCTCCGAACCCACCTCCGAGAACTAAGAAGCATATATATATAGTATTTGTCCATCTTCCCGCCATGACATCGATCGACACGCTCGCACGTGGCTCCGCCGGCCGGGTAGGAAAGGTGCAAAGAGGAGAGAGGGTGGTGGATGAGGAAGATCAACCAGACGAGGCGATCGCCAGAGCCTACGGGGTTTTTATCCGAACGATCTGCGATTTGGGCCGCGCCGCCTAGACCAACAACTTGGTAAGTTGGGGGAGGGGGGAAGCGGAGGATGGATCATGAATTGCTATTATGTAAACAACGGGGGACGATATGGGCTCCGAAGCCACCAAGTTTAGCGAGCGGGCCCCTTCTAGTTCTGGAAAGCCGAAGGGGAAAGGAAAGAAAGGGGGAAAACCGGGGTCTTTACTTCTTCTTTTGTTGCTTCTTCTCAGGCAACCCAAGTACATCAGATCGTAGCAAACCATTCTGGGCGATGTGCTCGATGCTGCGAGCTCATCCCATTATCTCGGGATGCAAAGCTTCTTGGTTTCCTTGCCATGAGACTGTCGAGTCCCACACCCCGGTCTCTGGCCCGGGTGGCATCACCTCAAGGCTGTCGAGTTTCTCTCCCAGAACTGCCTATCTTCAGTCAATATTTCTCATCCAAGGCTGTCCAGAGGGGGTGGTGCCTAAGTACTGTATGCTCTCTTCATGTCCACGGGTGTTCCGAGTTGCGACTCAGGTGGAGTGGTTCACGGGCGTGTCCGCAACGTGGTTATTCATCACCAAACTTTGTAGGCTATAAGTAATATACCGTGGAGGGGTTTGAACTTAAGACCCTCACCATGTCTTTGTAGGTGGGCGCATTTGGTTACATGACGTACTTCTGAAGCAAGAAGCAAGTCCTCTCACACAATCAGCAATGGCCCATGATCGAGGCCATAGATCTTGATACGTAGGTGTTCCTGTACCCCTTCCACCGCCGACTACTCAGATAATTCGGACCAGAACTTCCGCTCTGCCATCTGCTGGGTGATGCTGCGGTATATCTGCTTCACAGCATGGTTGACAAGGCTTGAACCCATGGCGCTCGGCAGTCCAACTTCAGCAGCCGCTTGACCCTGTCAGAACCAGCAGCCGTGAATCCTCGCTGAATTCGTTACCCTCTTCCCGTATCGTTGCAGGGCCCCAATCCAACCCCCTCGGCGCATATGATACGAGTTGCTTGGAGAGTCCGCTCACATGACCGCAAGCAGGTAGGTACGTAAGTCAACTACCAGTAGACCTCCTTAGAAAATGCCGTGTCGGGGATATCCTGCACGGTTTCCGAGGACTGTTACTGGTGCAGATCAACTACGTCTCGTGAAGTAAAGGACGAGGGACGTGATGTGTGTAGGTTAGATTTCTTTGAGGTTGCGGAGAGCCCCAGTGTGAAGGAGAGAACGATACATCTAAGTTAGCATTGTGATATGTTGTCTACTAAGTACGTTGTTGATCCTGTAGCTGAAAAGCCTGGCTTAAAGAGCTTGCATTCTGGTCAAGACCTCGGACTGTCCGTCATATATCGTGTATATCGCATCGCCCCGAACTTCAGCAGGCAGGATTCTTCTACAGGGTAGGACTATATAGACGAGACTTGCCCACACACAAAGGCTAGACGGCGAGAGGACTTATCAACATGGCCGAGTGAGTATAGAGAGGTTGTTAAGTGGGTAACTTCTGGTATTCTTCAAATGATCTGTGGAGAATATGTAATACGCAGAGAGCGAGTTGAGGCTAAATCAATCCACCGGGAACGCAGGGCTGCCTTTTCCAAAATCCAAATATGGTCAACCTCGAGCCATCTAGATCCAGCCGAGGCCGAAATCTGAGAAGCCTTCGAGGCAAGAATGTCTTTTCTTCTTTTTCTCCATGCAAGCATCCTGCCATCCTCCCCATCCAACCTTTCGCTTTCCAAACTTCTAAAACTGGAGCTCAAAAAAAAATAACACTGCTGAAATGAAAGGCGGCAGACCCCCTGGCAAACCCGTTATGTTGTGGAATGATGTGCTTCAACTACAAGAGACACACAATGTGAGGCATGCTCAATTAATGAACACCCTGACAGTGGCCAACCCACTCAATATCACCGAAATCATGGCGCTTCTCCCGGCGCCAATTCCATGTATCTCGGCCTTTGTTCCACGGGCAATCACGCGGAGCGGCGTGATCCCGATTCAATTTGTGATTATTATGATTGGCGTGTTCCCAAACGCCCGATCCAATCCCGTGCAGATTGCTGTTAAATCCAAATCCAATTTGTCGTGACTTCGTGAACGTAGGCAGAGGGGGCGACTTCTTCTCTGGGGGCGCCGTGTTGAAGGCCCGGCGGCGTTCCCCAAGTGCTGCCCACTTATCCATCCCAGTCCGCTTCGGGGGCGGCGAGTAGCGATGAGGAAGCTCCTCTGACAGCTTCGGAGGTGCCGGCTCGTGGAAGAAGAACCCGTCCGCAACCAAATCGCCGTCGATATCGCTAAAGACATCGTCCACAGGCGAAGCCTCTGGCTCCTCATCACCAGACACCTGCGCCTGGGCGGATACCTGATCCGGCTGAGATGGAATTGCGTCCATCTTGCTCTCTTGGCTCCAACTTCTAGCATTGAGTTCCTTGAGCGCTTGGAGTTGGCGTTCGCGCTCCTCCTCATCCTCCTCGACATCCTCATCCCACATGTCGCTCCAGCTCTTCGACACCACATCCTTCTGTTTACCAAAGACCATGGACATCGCATTGAGGCTTGCCTTGGGCTTACCCATGGCAATCGGCAACGAACCAGCCATCGGTGAGACCTTGGCATTGGCCCGCATCGGCACATCTCGAGGGCGGTTGATGGACAACGAGTTCATAGACGCGCCGAGGTGCGACGTGAGAATCGAAGCGATGGAGGAGGTTTGAACCGACGACATCCAATCTGCAGTACCTTCCGACTTGGGGAACAAGTCCTCGCTGTAGCTCTCCGTGTCAGGAATGGCGCTGAGCTGGCGGACTGGCTGGCCATGCAGGGCCTTGGCCCATGGGAAAGCCCCCTGGTCCATTTGGGGGCTTTGAATGGAAGGAGTGCGCAGAGGCTCGCGGTTCGCTGAAGCCACGTTGCGCTCGCCGCTGCAGAATTCGTCGTCTTCTTCTTCCGAAGTGGTGAAACTAACAACACGTCGGAGAGCATTCTTGGCCCCGACAAGAGAGCGCTTCGAGGGATCCAGACTCATGCACTGCACAATGACTTCGTAAGTGTCCTGGGACATGGTTGGGAAGACATCGAACAGAGACTGCTTGTCACGGGAGAAGTCCAGAAACAGCGGATCGGCCTCGGTCGGGGTGGTGAACGGGTTTCGTGAGAAGAGGATGTTCAGCAAGCAAATGCCAATGGCCCAGATGTCAGCCTGAGCAGGCGAGTAGCCTGCACCAGCCGAGTCGTATTGCTCAGGAGCCATGTATCTGTCGCTCCCTACAGTCATTTCGTAGGACCACTTCTCCGTAGTTGCCAAGCCAAAGTCACCGAGCTTCAATGATCCAGACTCGGTGAGAAAGATGTTCTCGGGCTTGATATCTCGGTGGTAGATGCCCTTGGAGTGCATGTAGTCGACAGAGTCGACAAGTTCCAGCATGAACTGACGCACGTGCTCAGTCTCCAAAGGTCCACATCCCGACCGGATCGCCTCGTAAAGATCTCCGCGGGAGCAGAACTCGAGAACCATGTATACGTGAGCATCAGTTTCGAACGAGTCGCTCATGCTGACAATGTTGGGGTGCGAGCCCAAGCGGCGATGGCAGAAAAGCTCCTCCGAGTTGTCGTCAATGGCGAAGTCAACCCCAGCATCGTAGGCGGCTGACCTCTTGGTGAGACACTTGATAGCTACAGTCTGGTAGGTCTGGAGATCCCTGGCCATGAAAACCATACCGAAAGACCCATGATTGAGAGGGGAGATTGTTTGATATCTCCCGCCGAGCACGACGCCATTCTGAAACTTGGTTCGCAAGCATTCCATGACGTCGTCTCGGTAGAGAGACGGATATTTGAGAGGTGAGGATGTGGAGGGGACCACGGGTAATGGTACAAGTTTGCAAGAGCCCTTCTCCTGCGTGACCGTCTAATAGATGCAATCGGTGGTATCGACGGATCAATGTGCAAATCCAATCTAATAGGGGCCAACACAGGGATGCCGGCGACCGAGTGAAGCTTCAGAGTCGACGAGAGAAGCGTGAGAACAGCTGGTAGGTCGGAATGTACAGGCGAATGTGTGGATGAAGAAAGCACGTATAAAACTCCGAATCGTTCACTAGTCAGATGCTCATCGAGGGGTATTTTGATTTGGTTTGCTGGACAAATGGAAAACAAGGCAATTGTTCATGAAAAGATGGACCGTCGGTCCTGAAGGAATGGAATGAAATAGTCGTTATGAGGACATGGAGGTAATTGTGAAGAAAATTCGAAAGAGTGACAGTTGATTGGTTTGTTGTGGTGTTGTCGTGGTGTTGACCAAGACCAGGAGGAAGTGTTTGCGTTGCTGAACAGCACGAAGAAGCAACACGGCGGTACTGCCGAATCGGTAGCAGGCTAATCAAACACAACGGTCTGAAAAGACAGATGTAAGTCTACTTCTATGGCCGCATTCGAAGTATCTGGAAGGTGTCCCTGGGGGCAATGTGGATAGCAGTGGTCGTCGTCGTTAATGTGGTGGAAGGTATGGATGGTTGGTGGTCGAACGACCAAGCCAAGATGACTGGTCTACCGGTTCGGGATATCAAAGCAGGGTAGGTGTGATGCGAAGTCGTTCAGGAGGATTCGACGATATCGAAAGCAGGGACTTGACTCGAGATGTTATATTGCAGACCAGTGTGACTCCTTGGCCCGATAGATAGCCGATATGTTGCGAGGCAGAGTCACGGCCAGGTGGTCCTGGCTTTGATTGCGGATCCAGTTGACGATGGAGTAGGCAGGTCAGGTGTGACGTGGTAGGCAGGTACACACTAGCTAGCAGCTTCCAAGGCCTGACTGTTATCGAGTTGGCAGTGATTGCGAATCGTGAGATGCGGAGCAGGTGGAGGAAGGAGAAGAAGGGAGTCGAGTGATTATAGCCGTCTCGACCTTAACAAAGCGAGGTCTCGTGTGCTGGGTGAGGCAGCGTTTAGCGGGAGATCGGACTTCAAAGACGGGGTTGCCACTTCAATGGGAGAAGACAGAGATTAATTAGGTAGGAACAGATAGGGAGGCAATATCCCTTTCCCTCTTTGTCCAATGGTTATTTGACTACAGGCACAAATCAGGTTTGCGCTGATTTGCACAGAGAGAGAAAGGAATAGTGAGCGACAGGGACGAAAGATAAAGTAGAAGGTAACAATGAAGACGGTGACGAAGAAGCGGTAGGAGATGGAGGGACAGACATAGGAAGGCAGATAGACAGACAGGACAGGACAGGATGGGACAGGACAGGACAGGATAGGATAGGATAGAACGACAATGACCAAAAGGGAGGATGGACGAGAACGGGCGCTGGTGTGTGTGGAGAGAGAGCGAGCGAAAGAGAGATAGGTCGGTCACTCACGCCTGCATGGGGTGGGACGACAATGGAGCGATGGATGGATGGGCAATCAAGAAGAAGCTGGGGTGGAGTGACGGGGTAGTACGTATGTACTTTACGCATGTACGTATGTACGTATGTCCATCGATAAATTGACTAGGTTAGGGGGTCCTCGACTCGTGGGCGGCAGGTAGAACAGAGAGAGAGAGAGAAGAGAAAGCGCTGCCCACTCATTTGCAAGCTTGTTGTTGTTGTTGTTGTGGTGTAGTGGCCAGCCGGGCCTGGACTGGAACGAGGACCCAAGGACAGTCTGACGTACTGTAGGGATAACTGGGAAACCATCCTGATGACGACAAATGAGCATGATGTTTATTGTACAATGCCACCGTGTCCGATAATGCAGTACATCCCAGGTTCGTCTGCCTGGTCGGCCGTCGCGGGCGTTACGCCGTCCATCCAATGTACCTCGATAGCCACGTACCCTGGCAGCGTGATAAAGAAACGCCTTGGCACGAGTTAGTCCACAGTGTCATTATGTCCAAGGATTGCGAGTGCGCTACTGGGTCAGCCTGGACAATAAAGACAAGGGTCCATGGTCCTGTGGATGGAAGCTTGTCGAAGCTGGCCAGCAATGAACGGCGATGGAGGAGGATCTGGTTGGTCATCTTCTGGCACTGCCGTGATAGGAATGCAGGCTATTTTCCTGCACCGTGTACGATGGCCTGTCTGGCAAGAGACTATCCTGTCCCATCTGAGCTACACCGCCCAGTACCTAAAGTTGGAGTAGACGACAGTTGCGTTTGAGCACAAAGAAGTCGGGTTTAGCCTGAACGAGCGACGTGGCCTGCAGGTACTGCCGTGGTTGACCAGCAAGTAACGCTCTATTCCGGACAAGTATCTCAACCGCCTGCGACCGAACAAAGCTTCTCCCCCAAATAATCAAAGACAGTTCTTAAACACGTTGCCGAATGCGGACTACTGATCAAAGTCTAGCATCTGGGATCATCGCTCATCGATACATCTGCGATGTCCATACTGTACACTCGTACTGTATTCAGATTTGGGGGATTCCAGCAGCTTCTGTTTCACTTTAGAAGCTCAGCCGTCTCTATTGGAGGGAGCCCAGGCTGGCGTATGCACTCCTTAGGCCTGCATATGGCGACCAACGGCTGGCCTCTCTCAGGCCTTTTGGACATTTGGGACTTGACTGGCGGCCGTTGACCGCCTCTGTTGTAATTTTAAACCATCTTTGCCTCGGCGCCTCGAGGCACATAGGCCTGTTATGTGTTATGGCCGTTCGGACTGCACTGGCGAAGCGAAAGACGATTGAGAAAGTTTGGGGGCTTCGGATGGGACTTGGAAGGTTTAACGGGTAGCCGTGTCCAAAGAGGACCCCCCGTCTCCGGGGCAAGTTGGACCCCGACAAACCGAAAGGAAGCCTTCGTGGTATTGAGTAAGTGATAATTAAGGTCCGGCTATTAGTCAGTCACGTACATGTCGCTGGTAGAGGAGATGCCATGCTCGTGTTACTCGTAATAGTAGTAGTAGTAGTAGTAGTACTCCGTAGAGGTGTCTGTACTAGTCAATACGTACATGCAACGACATGTTGGTAGCTTATTCATTGCATCGATTCTACCACATACGGCACAACGACGCTGTCGACAGACCTGCAGATGGTAATTCATTTGGGGGCCGCGCGCCTGCCGGTAAAAATGCCGGCTCAATCTGTGGGCCACATTGGCCATGAGTGGTCAGCGCTCTTACCTTTGCTGCCATCATCGCAATGACGATTGATGACAAGAGCTTCCCATATTTCGTGACGAACCTTTTCATTACCTGGGCCGATCGCTTTGAGCCTGTCAAGAAACTGTTGCTATAAGCCTCGTTTACATGGCCTGATAACATCACTTTGGTGGAGAGGGATTGATGGGAGCTGTCTGCTGCACGTGTAAACACGAGAGAGGTTGTGGCCCCCCCGAACGTGTTCCTCCCAGGTCTGCGACAGACTGTCGTGTGACCCCAGAAATGGTAACGCTGGGAGTATCATCCGATACTTGGTAATATGCGGCGGTACCTGAGTGGCAAACGCGGCCCCCCCCAAAAGCCCACCGGGGCTGGACAACTGGTACTAGACTGCCCATCAGAATATCAACCAACACGACCATGGTCCGGGCAAATGAACTCTAACTTGTGCAATGAGCTGTACGAACATGCACCTAGCTACGCGTTCGACTGCTTGTCGTTTCAGATGGATTCTTCCCCAGTTTCATCAGTCCAGATCAGCTTACGGGAATGACCTCCTGACAACCCAAAAGGATGATCTACGAGACGCTCCTCTATTTCCCCCTCCGTCACATTGAGCCGACGAGTGTCAGTCTCGCTCGCCTGTCTGTCCTGAAAGATGTCCCAACCCGAGGGGTTTTGCGGGCATTGAACCCCACCGCTTAGGCCTGCCTGCCAACGTCATGCGTCGAGACTCGGTCGACGATGCCAGTCCTGCTTGAAACAGATTGTTGATATTTTCAATGTTTTAGAGGGAACAGACGTAAACATCTTCTAGCGGTGAGCACTGCTCTTCCTTGTCCTGGTGTCTGTCAATATATTAGTAGAACCATCATGGCCCGGCGACGAATCAGCTTGTCGAGGGTGGTGTCTCTCATTCATGCTGTGCT
The DNA here is from genome assembly GCA_019976485.1 of Apiospora pterosperma. NCBI lineage: Eukaryota > Fungi > Ascomycota > Sordariomycetes > Amphisphaeriales > Apiosporaceae > Apiospora > Apiospora pterosperma. The sequence continues at coordinate 2,124,017 of JAFBMP010000009.1, forward strand.
ACTTTTGTGACACACCACTAACACCACCTCTCGCTTGATGCGCGTCGGTTGTTGGGGTAGCAGCAGGACTAACATAAAAAATCAAAATAACAATAATAATAATAATAAACCACTAACTACTACACTACAAGATAAGCAGAGGCAACTCTTGATTCTGCTTAGGCGTCGACCACCCAGCCCTTCTCCTGCAGGTTTAGCTGCATGGCCGGAGGGGCTAATGCACGAGGACAGACGAATCTCGTGAGGTTCCTGCGACTATCCCCAATCGGAATCCAACTTGGGGCTGTCCAGGCGGACTGTTGCATTTCCAGATTGGGCATTTGATACAAAGTGATAAGTGAGGCTTTCTCCGTCTAGCCTTCATGTTTGGCGCATGGTTGCACGAGGAAAGATATTGCAGCTTACGGCATACATAGGCCCGGCTTGTCCTGCAAGCCTGCCCAGGTGGATTGGATTTCGGGATACGAACAAGACATCGCGCGCTCTTGTTCTCCATCATAGCGTCAAGCTGGCAGGCTGGCGCGAGTCAAGCCACCAGGCTCTCCAAAGCTGCTGAAGGCCGGGAGACTTGCTATTTCGGCGTCTCCAAACCGACGCCTGTGGGGTCAATCAGTTGGGGGCTGTACTTATGCAGTATGTATGAGAAGAGAAGCTTTGGCTTTGGCACCGAAGACCATGGCCACCAGCGTTTGCCGTCGCCGCCGCCAAAAGGGGATGTTAAATGAATAATATAATAAAGGCGATGGCAATGGAGTGAAGGCTGGAGAAATAGGAATTGCGATGGGTCCCTGAGCTGGATTGGATACCTTATTAGGTACTTCGTTAGGTACCCAGCCTCTTGCCGACATGGTGCATGAGGACGGAGGACCTCAGCCCCACTACCGTACAAGTTAGCCTACCACGCAGTAGCACCACTCGATTTGTCTGTCTATCAGATCCGGTTATCGAATTATCGCACGGAGGTCCCTTCTACCCTTTGCCGGATCCAGACACCTCGACATCTTGACCGCCCTTCCAGCACACCACCTCTTGCCCTGCTCGGAGATTTCGATGCCATCGGCCATCGTGAAAACGAATCTGGCATAACATCCGCCTCGTTTTTTCCAGGCTTGCAAATTTTTCGACGACTTTTCGTCCGCCTCTATCTTGGTTATTGAGCCAATCTTGTCTACTTGGCCCGCTCACCGCTCCCCAGTTGCTATATTTGCTGTCAACGGGAGGTCTAGTATAGGGCTCGAAAGGACTACCCGCCCCCGACAATTTGCTGGACCCGGGCCCGGCATTTTCTCTCGAAAGCTTCGATCGCAGGATCCCAAGATCTCCCCATCCCAGAAAAAAACGAGTCCCCAGCCCCACGGGAGCCCACCGCTTGGATCGCAGACATGGCCGCCTCTACCGCTGCTCAAGTCGTTCTGCTCGACATCGGTAAGGACCAATCTAAACGACATCTGATGAACTCCCTTGCATCATTACCAGCATGTTACCTCCCCCCCGGCCCCCACCATTGATCGTCTGCGCTATGCGGCGCTGCATTAGCCTCTGGGCAAATTGGCTAATACACCTGTTCGTTATCAGAAGGCACAGTATGCCCAATATCCTTTGTGAAGGATGTCCTGGTAAGACAACCCAAGTATTCTGAAGAAGCGTCCTTGTTCTTCCTACTGTTCTGGGCGACTCCTGGGCCCCAACGGAAAATTTCCGGTAGCATTCCAGAAGACGACGACACGCATATCAGCTGTGCAGATGGGCAAGTGCTTTTTTTACAGCACATAGTGTGGATCTCCCCGACGATGTCGTGCTTCACCAACTAGGCTTGTTATCTTACTATATACCCGGAGACTCCTTATTCCTGGCACACAGACTTGCCAGTTGCAAGCCTAAATTCTTAGGCCCCCAGAGTATGAGGTCTGGATTGGTAGTGGCGAATTATTGGGGTTGTGCTACTCTGATTTGGCAAGAGGTGATTGGTCGAATACTAACAGTTTACCTCAGTTCCCCCATGCCCTGAAGGCCCTACCGAGCACGGTGGAGGAGCAATGGGATAACCCAGAATTCAAGACCTACCGTGATGCCTTCCCCGCAGAGTTCTCGGGGTCTCAGGAGGCTTTCCAGGCGCATGTTATCGATCTCGTCTCCCGTGATGTCAAGGTTTCCTACTTGAAAAACCTTCAGGGCTACCTATGGGAGGAGGGCTATAGATCTGGTCAGATCAAGGCCCCTTTATTTCCAGACGTGGCGCCAATGCTGGCTCGATGGCACGGTCAGGGTATCAAGCTCATGATCTACTCGTCAGGGTCTGTGGTGGCGCAGAAGCTCCTCTTCAAACATACAAACGCCGAACCTTCTGACCTGACGATGTTGATATCCGACTGGTTTGATACTGTTAATGCTGGTCTGAAGACGGAGGCAGCGAGCTACGAAAAGATTGCAAGCAACTACCCAGATGTCCTGCCCTCTCAGTTCCTCTTCCTAAGCGACAATGTCGCTGAAGTTGATGCTGCCATCGCAGCCGGCATGCAGAGTATGGTGATCTTCAGACCAGGCAATGCGGAACTGCCGAGTGACGTTCGCAAGCGCCTCAAGGTACTTGAGACTTTTGATGACCTACAAGAGGACTTCAACATGAAGAAACTTGAGGCACTAGGCAAGAGAGATAGGACAGAGACCGAGGAAGTGGAACAGGAGGCAACCGCCAAGGAAGAGGCAGCTGCCCCTTCGAACCCCAGCAAGTCGAACGAAGAGCAAGCTACAGGTGAAGACAGCCACAAGGACAAGAAGCCGAAACCGTCGGACAATGGCAAGGCTGAGGAACGACGACCAAGTGGGAATGCAGGCACTAACCGGACAGAGGACGACCTGCCAAGTGCACCCTCTGCTGGTACAGGGACGACCATCTCGGATCTGCTCAATGAGGTGGAACAGTCAAACGGCAATTAGTCAGTTGGTACCATCATGAACAAAGAAAAGTTGACTGCCCCCATAGCCCCTCCAAGTCAACAACAGTCTAGCCGTAAGACATCGATCGTCTCAATGCGTTTCTGTCTGCAACCATCGCCCGTGCCTTGCCGCGGGGTTTTCGGATGGGAACTAACAGCCGTAGCTGTCTCTCGTACGAGGTGATCATTTGACATATCAGAAATGTCTTAGACAGCATTTCAACTCCGCAAGTACGACTGTTTACGACTGTTTCCATTGACTGAAAGTACATGCACGCTATTATCAAGGTACCAGGTATGGATGGACCTGCTCATGCTGTCCCCAACCGTGCGGCACGTTCAGGTTGGCATCCATTACTCGGACAATCCGGGGGTTGCCTATCACTGCGGACGTCTCACATAGTCGTATTGCAATTTGGCCCCCCTCTTTTAACATGACTCGTCGGACACCAAAGCCTCTCAATAATTCCGTTCTCAGGCACAGTCGCCGGTATTGGCATTGAATAGTAGTCGCCATCGTCCGATGGATTGCGGAATGACGAGCTTCGGGAACTCTTTAGAGTCAAACCTTCCTGCCGGTAGCTGCCGATGCCCGGACACTGGAGTCTGCAGATTCGCTCGTAGAGACCATCACAATTCTTTTCTTCGAGTCAGCCACGGGCTGTGGGACAAAACGTCGTCGAAGTATTGTGCTTTATGCCCGGCGCTGACAAGCCGACCCCGCGCCCTGGATACCTCTTCCGTCCATCCTTTCAACCCAGGTGGCAGTTCCAAACCCAACCAGGAACTTTCGACTCAGGTGTAACCTTGAATACCAACACGGACACGCGACTATGATTCTCTCCGGGATCTGCCGTTGGTCGCTTTAGGTATTCTCACTGGGCAGGGTAACGTATATCCCCCGGGGTGGGTAGTGCCACCAACTTCAGACGACGCTGATCAAAAGAGCCAATTTTGGCATAGCGCCTGGGGTTCAAGCCAGGAAGCACCTGGCCAGTGGAAATACTCGGGAATTCTTGTCAAGTCTAGCATCATGCACTCCAATAATGGCCCTATCACCAGCCACTCATGACTCCGGGTGGAGCGGCTCAAGTTCCTGCCATTAGCAAGCACATCGCTAACAATCGTTGCATCACACTGTACTTGTACTCGTGCTACGGGATATCGCCAGTCACCGGGGCATTATGCTACAGCAGGAATGAAATAGACTGCTCATGGGGTGGGTGTTTGACGCGAGAACGTGTTGCGTCTTGACACAGCTGTCTTCTTGCTAGATTCACACCCGTTCTTTGGGAGGGGGATATTCGGCGCGTGTTGGGACAAATGTGTATGAGTAAGTAAAGTAAGGATGCAGCATCCTGCCTTCACCCATTCCGACCTCAACAATATTGAACATCTCTTGCCGAGAAACTCACAACCGTCTTAAACATGTTAGTCTGAGCACCGGGCTACCACTACTGGATAACAGATTGGGGTGATCGTCAGAGCTCTCCAATAATCCATCTCACTAGGGGGATAACACCACTCAGAACCACCCTCGAAAGTCTGTCAGGAGCTTGGCGCAATACCTCCCTCCACTTGTCCGTCGCCTGATCATGGCTGCGGGGTAGGTGATCGATTGGTGATCTCAGGGTGGTTGGTCGATGCTTACACACCAATATGATTAAGATGGCAGAGACAGTTTGCTATGGTTTGGATGGTAGTCATTGGTTGTTCCAGAACTTGTTGGGAGGGCATCATGATTGCCCATCCAGAGTGATACGAATCGGGGATCGGTCAAAGACTCCCACGGCATGATGAATGCCATCAATGCCCCTATAATGTGATGTCGTATCCCATCACATCTTGTCGTGTTATATAGGCCTACTGTCGCGCTTGTCGTAGATGTGCGTTGTGCGTATTGCTGCATATCAGCCAGGAGGTACACGAAGTACTATCGCAAAATTGTTCCTCGAGCTACCGGGCCGGATCTCTCTCTTGGTAAAGGTCTCACCACGACTAGCGGAGCTGTTCTTCCTTGTCCAGAGGTAATAGACAAGTTTTTGGGTCATCTTGGATCTCGTTCGAACGTAGCCCAACGAATTCATAATGGCATCCAGTATTGGCTCCTCCATGTAACGCGAGTTGGTGACACAAGGGGCTGGCAGCACTAAGAACAGGCTTGGTAGAAACTCGTCCAGCTCCCCATCCGCACTCGCTAGAGGCTTCTTCAAGAACTCCAATGTCCTTAAAAGCATGCGACCGCGCCCTGCAGCATCTGGAACAAAGTTCAAGACTAGGGACAGACTGATGATATCAAACCGCTCCGACTGGCTCCTCGGAAGTGGGCGTTCCATGAAGTCCTGCTGTAAGATGCCTTCTCCTTGACTATTCAGGTCGATCCTCTCCATGGAGAATAGCCCACTGCTGGAGCATCCGTTGGTTGTACTGAGAGCTCCGACCTCAAGCATACGAAAAGGACCATCGGCTGCCGCCTTCAAAGCTGGGTAAACCGGCTCCAGCCATTCCATGAGGATCTTTGAGCTATCGCCTCCACGATCCATTCGTTGGCCCTGCAAGCTTGCCTGCTGATACTTCTCGATCCCACCCAGCGCCGCGATCTCAGCGTCGATCTTTGCTGCTTCGGCGACATCCCCCTTTGTGACTGCTTGAGCCTTCCGCTTTTCTAGGACATGGATAGAGTTGATCAGCGCTTTTGTGGCCTTGCGCGATATTGACTTGGGCTTTTGTAAAGCCGGAGGGCGACCATGCGCCAGGTTTCGACTGGTTCGCTTCTTCTTCAACGCCATGGAGTTGACCACGTATCATCACGTCAATTCATACATCTCTCTACTTGAAGCAATCGAGCAGCAGGAGGAAAAGAAGAAGAATGAGAACAGCCACGGCATAGAGAGCCTTCAGCCAACGATACTAGTGGTAGATTGAAATCTGATCAGACTGATGCATGACTTTGGCATGCTATAAAGAGTTGGGTGGGGAGAATCACCGTGCGAAATATACCAGACAACTCTCATCACACTGTAAGGAGGCCCGCATCAATCTTCTTCCGGACCAGGTCTTTCTGTCCCACAAACGGCCACCCTTGTCAACCCTAGACATTTGCTGCCCGCCCACTTGCGAAATTGTCTATCTGTGAAATTTCGAGCCATCTTTTTGCAGTGTTGATCCAATCCCTCTCGACAGGCAACATCTCGACAACCGACCGACCAACGCCCAACGCCCAACGCCAAACGTCGATACAATGGCTCCCCAAAAAGGTACTTGAAACACACTGCGCTGGATATCTCTATCGATCACAATTCTGCGGGATGGATTTCGACCAAGTCACCTGCCTTTGAGCAGACCCGACGGACATCGCATCCAAGCTGCAGCAGATTTTGCGAGTTCTGATCTCAGGGCGATTGCTGATGCATGTTCTCTTACAGCCGGTAACAAAAAGGCCAATGCCGCCGCTAAGGCTGTGCTGAAGGGCACCGTACGTATATTTCCTTGCCACTGCAGGAATTCTCCCGTGTCGGAATCGCGACCAAGCCTCATGTATTGACATGACCATAGCACTCCCAAAAGCAGCGCAAGGTCAGACTCTCGACCACCTTCCACCGCCCTAAGACCTTGATCTTGAGCCGATCGCCCAAGTACCTGCGCAAGGCCATCCCCTCGGAGCCTCGTCTTGATGAGCACAAGATCATCATCAACCCGCTCAACACCGAGTCTGCTATGAAGAAGATCGAGGAGAACAACACTTTGGTCTTCATCTGCGACGTCAAGGCCAACAAGGCTCAGATCAAGGGTGCCCTGAAGAAGCTGTACGACATTGACTGCGCCAAGATCAACACCCTCGTCCGGTGAGTTGAAACTATTCCTACAACGGCTTGTGCGATTGGTTACTGACTGGCCCTTGCAGACCTGACGGCTCCAAGAAGGCTTACTGCCGCTTGACTGCCGATGTCGACGCTCTCGACATCGCCGCCACGAAGCTTGCGCTTGTTTAAGAACGTCATGTTAGGGTATGAAAAGGTCGATTGGTTTCCGAGGCACTGGTTTACACGTTACTGGCAGTTTGCCATGGGAATGAATGAATCTTCTGCATTAAGAATGGCGTTCTGCCTAGGGTCAGGCACTACAAGGGTCAATGGAAAAAAAATAACGAAATTCACATCCCACCCTTGGGGCCCAGATACTTGAGTCTCATCCTTTTATGTGAACTGTCTTCCATAGCCGAGTTGGATGATATTATCGTAAGTACTTATATGGCAACTAGGCGAGGTCCTTTTAGAGGTTTCATTTTTCCGTGAGGTGATGTAGTATACAAAGTACTGTACAGTTCATACGTAGCAATCCCGTTCTCTTGTCATGATCGGGATGTTTGTTCTCTCTGGAGAACCCCCTTCCATAATTTCCGAGATCTAGGTCACAATCGTAAGGTGGGCATAATCCTCCTACGTCGTTAACCCTGTCGCAAGTTCTGCAAATGCTTCATCGTCAACCCGCTGATGTCCAGGAACCGGTCGGCGCAGTTTGCCATGCAGCCCTCCTCGGTCTTGTCCAACTTGCCCTGCTTGATGTTGCCGGTGATGCACTTGCGGAAGCACATGTCGGTTAGGGAATGTACGGCTGTGCACGCGCGAAAATAGATAGAAGTCAGTCCTGGCTGGGATTCTCGGCCCAATCCGATATCACCGGATAGATGAAGTAGATATATAGATGTACGTACTCGACTGCACACGCGCCTTCTGGTTTTCGTTGTTGAGGAATGCGCGGAGCTCGGCCTTGTCCTTGTCGTTCAACTTCTCGAGATCGTGATCGTTGAGGGCGTCCATTTTGTTGGTGCTCAGATGTGGATAAAGTACTCGGAGAGGAGGATAGCGCGAGAAAAAGGATTATCCGGAGGAACCGAAGGAGGGAATACAGCCGACGTCGACGGCAATGAGCGTATTGGTTGCTGGTGAAAGCTGTCTGGTGTGTATGATGATGATCTTGTTCAAGCTCGGTCGGTTGTAGGAAAAAGCTGGGAGCCCCGGGTTCTTCTTATCTTATCGCGCCCAGGGTGGTGGTGGTGGACCGGCTTCATTCTCTTTTCACAGAAGTGTCTGGCTTAGTTAGAAACCTATAGGTACCTAAGAGGTAATTACTTAGATATTGAGTCTCCTCGTGCCTTGAGAGCCTAGATCTTTCATAATGCTGGTGCTTGTCACAAGGTAAATCTTCCGTATGAAAGTGGCTTGGCGATTATATCCTCCATTCCAATAATGCAGTTATTCGCCAGAATGTCACTAGTCAATGCTATTGTATTCAAAACCTTCACTTCATTCATGGAATCGGTAGCCTCCCAGAATAAGACCCCAAAGAGGAGGAGTGGTATTGACATTGCCATAATGCCAATTTCCGGGTTCACAACTACGATGATAAGAATCACCAAGTGGGTATCCTTTCCCCTCATACGTACTTGTAAGGGTTCATGATGCCATTCTGTAGTCATGGAGGGTGAGTGGAATATCCCGGGCTTATCTCAGCAGGGAGTGACTTACCGGATCGTACAGATTCTTGATCTGCCTCATAAGAGCAACCATGGTCTCGCTTCTGCTGTATCCAATGTAGTTCTTCTTCGCAAGACCGAGACCATGCTCGGCGCTGATGCTGCCATTGACCTTGGCGATCCATTCGTAGACAAACGGCTCGAGGACATCTTCTACCTTCTTGTCGTACCTGCGGACTGCGACGTTCAGATGGAGATTCGCGTCGCCCATATGTCCATAGCCAACTACGTCGACAACGGGAAACTCATCCGAGTCACCCCTCAAGCCAGCAGCATCAATCTTCTCCCGCACATCCTCAACAAGCTTGTAGAGATCTTGTAATGGGATTGATAGGTCGTACTTGTACACACCTCCCCAGTGTCCGAGGCATTCAGGAATCCCCTCCCTCTGGCTCCATAAGGATCTGAGCTGGGTCTCGTCTTGAGCCAGGACACCATCTGTGATGATTTCTTTGGTCATGACATCCTCGAGAAATTTCTCCAACTTCTCGCTGTCATGTTCTGAGTTGGAGCCGCTGGTCTCAATCAAGCAATAAAATGGGTGCTCACCCTCCAGTGGGCTGTTGCTGTTGCGGACCTTCTGGACCAGCTGCTGGCTTTTCAGGTCCATCAGCTCGAAGGCGGAAAGAATCTCCCCTAACTGACTCTTGGCTTCCCTGAAGACTTGCTGTATCTTTTCGTAGGACTCACCGGCTAAGAAGGCAACATTGACAGCGTGTGATCGTTGCGGGCACTGTATCGAGACCGCGGTGATCATGCCAATTGTCCCCTCCCCACCAATGAAGAGCTGCTTCAAGTCATAGCCGGTGTTGTTCTTTCGCAGCTTACCCAGGTCATCGACAATGGTCCCGTCCGGGAGGACTGCTTCGATGCCCAGGACTGTACCGTGCAAGCTCCCGTAGCGGAGCAGCCGGAGGCCGCCAGCATTCGTTGCGACATTTCCACCAATATGGCAGGAGCCCTTTGCGCCAAGATCCAGAGGGAAAATGTAGCCCTTCTCAGCAAGATATTGATCGGCCACTTCGAGGACGACACCAGCATCTGCAACCAGGATGCCGCTCACGTCGTCAAAGGAACGTATTTGGTTCATGCGACTTGTGTTGATAACGATCTCGTCAAAGACTGGCACTGAGCCCCCAACAAGGCCTGTATTGCCTCCCTGGGGTACAATGGCCAGCATATTGTCGTTGCAGTACTTCAGAATCTTGCTAACCTCCTGCGTAGATCCGGGCTTGAGAACAAGCTTGCAGTGGCCACGGTATTTGCGCATCCAGTCCCCATTGTAGGGCTCCATGTCGTCGGCAGCCACCTCGCCAGTCACACCGTCGATGAGGGCCGACTCCTTGCCCAGAAGGTCTTTGAAATATGCGACATGGTCGGCAGTGATCTCCGAGAAGCGCGCATCTCGTTTGATACCCGGGTAGGCGTCGGAAGTGAATTTGGCGTGTCGCGATCCCGAGGCGCGGAACTGTCTCGTCGGCGAAGTTGTTATGCATCGTAGGGCATTCAAAGATGCGCCGGCAGTCTGTTTCGCGGCCTTTGTCAGCCCGGAAGCTCCTGCCCGGCGCAGGACGGGAGCCAACCTTGATCTGCAAGCCATAATAATATATGAAACAAGAAGAAGGCCCTTGTCGTAACGATAAAACCAAGACACAACGAGTTTCCCAGAAGTTGGCAGCTCCGGAACCAAACAGATAAGAAGTGGAAGCAGAAAAAAAAACCCCGTCTCCGATGCTAAAAACGGTCTTGACACACCCGCGATATCGGGCCCGCCACTAGCATGCCACGGAAGGATGCAACTCTCTCCATCGGGATTACAACTCGACTTGATAAGGCGTAATTTTCTGATTCAACTACCAGCCAGAAACAAGCCAAGGGGTTTCAATACATTCAGTTGTGAACACATCGCAAGGCAGCCTGTTTGGATCAGTCTTATCAACAAGTACTTATGTACCTACACAAGCGCTGATAATACAGTGCGAAGAGAGAATGTCCAGGATACAATCGGAGCAAAAATTTGATCTATAACCACTACACTGGTCAACGATCGAATGCCAGTGGAGAAACTGGGAATCGAACCCAGAACCTTTTCAAAGCTTGGAACAATGCAAATGAAACGTCATACCACTAGACCATAACCCCTGGATATTGGACGGAGGATTCATGACTAATTATTATCTATACTGCCTGATACTTCTTCATGATGCTAGAGCGACATGTACCACAAAGCTTACACACAACCTGGCCTTGGTTGTTATATGGAGGCTGAAAGCGGCCTGTTTCTTTAATATAAACTACTACGTACGCACATCTTGTAATTATCGTACCCGTAGACCATAGGCTTCCTTTCAAGATCCAACAAGTCGAGTCGCAGAACAGTATTAGAAAAATGTGGTTGGCTTCCCCGGTTTATGATGAGTATCCCGAGTCAGTCGGCGGATCTGATCAGATGGACACGAGGCTGGCCCTTATTTGGATGAAGAAGCACAAGCCATCAAACGCCAGGTTGTTATAATTATGGAGTTCCAGCCCAAGAAACGAGGGTCTAAGTTGAATGCAGCTATCATGAACTGTCATGACAGGAGGGTGGTCGGGTTGATGGCGACATGCCGGTCCCAACAGGCTGGGGATACTGAAAGTATAGAATTTGATCGTGGCTAACCTAGATTCTGCATTGAGTTGGTAGAGCCATCCTGCCACGAAATAACTCTATCACGCCAGCGGCCATTGGTGAAACGTAGCTCCTTAACCGACTGGAGTCACTGGACAGACTCAAGACCGGATCACGACGACTGACGTTGGCCCAAGGCTATATTTGCTTCAAGTAGCTTGTCGGAAGCCTTGTGTGCGGTCCCATATGTCAGAGCTGGATTGCATTTATTCGGCATCCCTCAGTCCCTCGGTCATTTGATTGTAGTCCATCCCAAGCCCTTTCCAAGCCCTTTCCAAGCCCTTTCCACAGGATCATCGCATGACGTGATGATGCGATGATCCAAGTGATATGCGGAGCATCATGCTAACCCAGCTAACTGCCGAGAAATTCTCTCGCCAGGGACGAGGATGGCACTCCGCGACAGGGTTGAGGCTTTACTTGTCAGACTGGGTAGGAAGCGAAATTCATGCACGCACTATAACTCGTAGAGGGATCGCAGGCTTCGCCCCTCGGGGTGGAGCTGCACGCGTGGAAACAAACTTAGAACTTAGTAGTGGAGGGAAAACAGATCCAAGCAAGTACTTTGGGTCTGTGTCTCATGATACTAGCCGCCATCGAATTAGAAATCAGTAGTGAGTCGTGTTTCGTGTTTGTCAATGGCCGAGGGCAGAGAGGTTTTTGATCAGACCAGGGCATGTATGTATCGGATGCAGTTCGACATGCAGTGAGCCGAACGTATAGGGTGACAGAAGCGCGGTCATTGGACAGACAGAGAGTGTGAGTTGGACGGGTTGGTTGAATAGGTCTGTTATGCTATGTAGTACTAGTAGTAGTATCCCTGTTGATCGGCCCTCCAGGGTGAAGGCGTCGTGGCGTCCGGGGCAACCCATGGCAGCTTTGCGAGTGCATGATATGCACAGGATGCACAGCCAATTTGGGGAATGTCGCCCTAGCAAATGGGGATCTCAGGTCGATCCAGCCTTCGAGACCCCTTGCCTAGTAGAGACGAAGTCTGGTGGGAACAGCGTCTTGCAATACGATGCGGAAAGCAACTCGTGTTTCAGATAGCTCTTTGTGGCAGATATAGCATGACAGCTCCAGGTTAGTAGTAGGAGAGATGGGATAATCACCAGCAAGGATGGATGGGAAGAATGCAGTACACGATTGAGCAAGGGGCAACAGTCTTCTTGGTCCAAGGGGGGAGAGATATATTTGAAGAGGAGCAAGCCGCAGCGTTAGAGATGGGATGACAGTGATTCTATTCTATCCCCCTTCTTACACGTAGAGAACGGGTTGATCCTTCTTCTTACTCTTCCTTCTGTCTTGTGACTCGCGCCCAGGCGCCCGACATTCTCATCCCACCTCCTCGTGTTGTACCGGCTTGCACTGAGCAGAAGTGTGCAGATCAATCTAGGAACAGGGACAGGAACAGGAAGCGTTGATCGATTTACATGCAGTCATCAAGGTTACATGTATGTACCGTACAGACTGACAGCAGCCAACCCCTCTGGCGATCACCTCTTGTGGAACAAGTCATTATCGGTTAGCGATCGGTTTAGCGCACACACACCCGCGGGACGGATCTAAACCAGACCACCCGACCTCCCCAAAAGAGCAATTTTAAAACCATGTTCGCCAGGCTGGCAACGGCTTTCGGCCGCGATGGCGGGGATGGCAGTGGTAGCAACAAGGGCCCAGGCGCTAACGAGCAGCAAAATGAGTCCCCTGGGCAACGGGGACGGGGGGGACACAGCAAACATACCCAATGTCGAATATACCCTGACAGAGGCATTCCCACCGCTGCAGCCCAACACTACCACCAACTCCGACCAAGGGATTCTGCCAAAAGCAGATGACGGTGCCTCCAGCCAAGGAGCTTCTTCCAACCCCACCACTCCAGCACCAGCATCGCCTATTCTGAAAGAGCAGCAGCAGCAGCAGCAGCAGCAGCATCCAGACAAATCACAACAGCAGCTTCAGCAACACAAGCCAACCCCCCCTACTACATCTGCATCTGCACCCTCGACTCCAGCCAAGACTTCCTCCTCCTCCTCCTCCTCCTCCTCTATCTCTTATTCGCCGCCCCGCTCCCGACGCACGCGAAGTTCTTTGCCGAATCGGTCCCAACCCGAAGTGCATGCCGCCAGAGTATCCCGATCCGCCACGCTTTCGGGCTCTCCGCTCAGTAAAAAGGAGACCGACACTTTAAGGGAGTCGCCCAAGTCAAAGAAAACCCAACGGCAGTCTCTCGCCTCCAACGCCTCGGCCGAATCCTCCTCTGAACGAGAGGGTCTCAGCAAGATGGACGGCAAATGGGTCATTGTCCAACAGAAGACTTTCACAAAATGGTCAGTCCACTTGCGTCAGGCCGATTGGCCAAGAATGGCATTCAGTGGTGCCCAACCCGACCGGACAGGACAAATCTTGCTGACGGAGATGCATGCACTATAGGCTGAACACGAAAATCGAGACGAGAGGTTTGGAAGTCAAGGACTTGGTGGCGGATTTAAGCGATGGTGTACGTATAGAGTCCGAATACACCTTTTGAGTTGCCGTGCTGCCACGGCCCAAGTTGCCATCACCTGCTGACTGTGCATTCGCTCCTCAGGTAATCCTCATTCATCTCCTCGAATGTCTATCCCAAGAGTCGCTGGGTCGCTATGCGGCGAAACCCAAACTACGAGTGCAGAGGTTCGAGAATGCAAACATAGCTCTCAACTTTGTCAAGTCCCGTGGTGTCCAAATGACCAACATCGGCGCCGAAGATGTTGTCGACGGCAACCGCAAGATCATACTCGGCCTGATATGGACACTCATTTTGCGATTCACCATTAGCGATATTAACGAGGAGGGCATGACGGCCAAGGAGGGTCTGCTACTGTGGTGCCAGCGCAAGACAGCATGCTACGACGAGGTTGAAGTGAGAGACTTCAGCACCAGCTGGAATGACGGTTTAGCCTTCTGTGCCTTACTCGACATCCACCGCCCGGATCTCATTGACTATGATGCTCTAGACAAGTCAGATCACCGTGGAAACATGCAGCTAGCTTTCGATATTGCTCATAAGGAGATCGGTATTCCCGCCTTGCTTGATGTGGAAGATGTTTGCGATGTGGCCAAGCCTGATGAGAGGAGTTTGATGACCTACATCGCCTACTGGTTCCACGCCTTCTCGCAGATGGAGAAGGTCGAGAACGCAGGCCGCCGTGTGGAGAAATTCGTGAACAACATGCAGGGCGCCTGGGAGATGCAGAGCGCCTACGAAAGGAGGATGGCAGCGCTGCTCCAGCAGATCAAGGAGCAGATGCACCATTGGCTACAGTCCACATTCGAGGGTACCTACGTCGACGCGAAGAGGCAAGCCACCGACTTTGCATCATACAAGAGGGGAAAGAAGCGGGAATGGGTTGCCGAGAAGAGTGAGCTCGCTACGTTATTAGGAAACATCAAGACGAAAATGGCCACATATCGCCTGCGAGCCTACGATCCTCCGCCGGAGTTGCGGTTGGAGGTTCTGGATGCGGAGTGGGCCAACCTCACCAAGTCCGAGATGACGCGTGGCCAGCTCATCAATGAAACCATTAGGGAGTATGTTCAGCCCCTTCCCCTACTCCCCAAGCCATGCGTGCTCCTTACTGATGATACTCTTCGACAGCATCAAGAACGGCCTTCGCAAATCGTTCGCAGACAAAGCGAACGACTTCGCGTTGGCATTGAACACGATGCAAGTGGCAATCTCAGGTCTCGAGGGAGACGTCGAAGACCAGCTGTTGCATGTCCGGCGTTTATCAGACAATCTTCCTCCACTTGATGCTTATCTCAAGACTATCGAGGCGGTAGATGAGAAATGCCAAGAGGCCAATATTGAGGAGAATGACTTCACTACATACACCTACGACGAATTACATTACGAGTTAGGACTTGTCAGATCCGCAGTCGCCAAGAAGCTGGCTTTCCTGGAGAACCAGCTCGTAGCCCGCGATATGACGAACCTGACGCCCATCCAGCTGGAGGAATTCGAGTCGGTTTTCAGGCACTTTGACCGAGACGACACAAACTCGCTGAGCGAGCTGGAATTCAGTGCTGCGTTGGCATCCTTGGGCCTTGTGTTTAGCGAAGACGAGATGCATGATTACTTCGTAGATACCTCGCGTGGCCGAGAGCGGGTGTCCTTTGAGCAGTTCATCCGCTTCATGGTGGATGTGACAGAGGATCAGAACACGGCCGAACAGGTCTACCAATCATTCCGCGAAGTAGCCGATGGCAAGCCCTACATCACGGAGATGGACCTGCGACACAGTCTAGTACCCGATGAGGTCATTGACAAGCTCGTTGAAATTGTACCCGTCCACTCAGGCCCGGATATGGCCCAAGACCGCGGCATGGCTCAGTACGATTACATATCCTTCATGGAGAAGCTCATGAACGAACAAGGAGGTAACGGGACGCTGGGTGACATGACAAATGGGCGAAGTAGCCCAGTCAAGAGGAGCAATGGGTCGCATTAGATATGTGGCTGACGATGAACAAGACGCCCCTCAAACTACTTCGTTGGAGCTGGATTGAGCTTGCTGATACCCTCTCTACCTGTCTTGTGCCCCCCCTCCATTTTATTTTTGTTTGTTCACTTCCGCCCCCTTATTTTTTGTGTCCAAGAAAGCGTTGCAAGCTAGCTATATTGTTTCGTCCGCACTAGGTATATAATCGCTCTTGGGGATACGGTAGCATTGCCTGGGGTGTTCAAGGGAAAGGGTACTGATTGGTTGATTACGCATTGATTTTGCACTTGCGCTAGAAGACAAGTATATAGGAGGAAGATCTGGTGGGCATGGGAAGAGAGTAGGCAGATGCTATGGGGCCAGATGATCACTTCTCAACCTCTCTTCCTCTTGGTCCGTCGGTCATTGATTGGTACATCGGTTTTTTCTATGTTGCTATAATGAGGGGCCCCCGTGGCTTGACGCCTGAGTTTCTTGGTTGTGTCGTAACTACAGCGAGTGGAGGAGATTAGATGAGGACTGACAGGTGGAAGAACCGGTGCCTAAGTACTTATGTTTCCCATCCTTTGATGGATTGGCTATCTGTCTATACAGAAAAGAAAGGTCACTGGCATAGCATAGCACAAGCCTCCGGATAATATACGCTAGATCTTCGATATAACCCATGAGTCGTTCCGTGAGAGTGTTGTCGGGTGATACATACAAGAACGAAGAACGGCACCAGAGAGATGATCCTGTCAGAATCGCCACAAGACACATACATATATAGGCATGTGTAATGTGGGGGGACCCTTTCGTTCCGGAGGAGAAGAATGATATTGCCTAATTGCTCTGCTGGGGGCAGACTGTTTGTATACCAATTGCAACCGAATGGTACGTCGTACAACTCGCCATATTTGCCTGCAGTTGAAAACGCGATTCGCAGCAGCAATACACCTCGTCCGAGATCTATACCTTCCTTTAGAATCCAATGACACTGTAATGCGATCCGACAACTCCGTTTCCCATGTGATAGACTATATGGCGCCTGGATACCGAGCCCCTTTACTCGGCCTCCAGGCCTTTACTGCCATGCCAGAGCAGAACCAAAGGCATCTATCTGTACAAACCCAAATAACAAGCTAGCTGTCGACGTCTTAGGACACGTCACTTCTAATTCTCCTTGAACGCGTCCATGTCTTTGAGGGCATTGGCTAGTCGACGATAGTCGCGGAGCAGCTCTAAGACCTCGCCCAGCTTCAAATCGGCTGGGTTTTGCATCTCCATGAAGCGCTTGTTAGGTCCCTTGATTTGAGGTATATCTTTAGGGGGTAGCGACGGTGCTATGTCTGGGAAAGCCTGCAGTATACGGTCAGTCTAGGTTGATCTCGGGGCAAAAAGAAATAAAAGATGAAATTAATTAAAAAAAAAATGGAGGAAAACTTACTGAAGCCAGATCACCACCTTCTAATGGTTTCCCTGGAGTGTCTTTAGTAGGAGCCGTTGGTGTAGGCGTCGTCCGCCCGAAACCCCGCATCATACTCATGCTCGCCAACCGGTTCATAGGATTAAAGGAGTTGGTGAGGTTCCGCATTTGGTCCACAAGAGCCGGGTTGGAAGACGAGGGTGCTGTGGCCGCAGATCCTGGAGTACCAGCCTTTTCTCTTTCTTCAGTCGCAAAGACAACCTTTTTCGAACTGCTCGCACTACGGGCGCTCCTCGTGCTATCTGTGCTGCGATCCCGATCCCTAGCGACCTTTCGTCCACCAACAAGATGCAGAATCCTGTCATCCCGACTCGGAGCCGGACTGCTGCTCTCGTCATGTCCATGGGTAGAGATAGACCCGTCAATAGAGGCATCGTCCTCGGGAGGCGGAGTACCTATGAGTTTTCTTGCATCGTCTAGTGTCCTTGGAACGACCACTTCTTTGCCACTCGTCGAGGTGTCGCGAAGTCTTCCGAGAAAGAACTTGTAGCTATCGCCCAGGCTGTTGCTTATGTTCTTAAAACTCTGATCAGCCGTATCGAAAAACGAGTCCCTTGCATTGCCTATAGCTTGCGCCGGGGTCTGAATCAAATCACTAAGCCTACGACGCTGTGCTATAGCCTTAGCAGTCGTCGGTGACGGCGGCGCCTTCGTGCCTTGCGCTTCTGTGGCCGTTGCGGAAGTTGTGCTCTGAGATGGGGTCGAGGTGCCCGAGGTGTACGCCGGAGGGAATGTTTCTGTGCGGGGACTCCCGGACATGTTACCCAACTTGGCTGGTCCGGTGAGAGCCTCGTCGGCTCGGAGGCTGGCGAGATCAACCGTATCCAGGAAGAGGATGGCGGCCTCGAGATTGGTGAGACAATAGGTGGACTCCCCATCCAGTTTCTCCTCCCATCGGAACCGCTGAATGAACTTGAGATCGCTGGTGACATCGAGCTTCTCCGGAGGCATTGTGATCAGTGTATAAATGAGCAAGGGCATAATCTCGTCCGCTGAGGATGAAAGTTGAAAGTGCGATAAAGTGTCAACGATGCTCTTCTGGGCAGCCTTGAGGTAGTTCAGCTTCCCCAGAGGATACCGTTTCTCATGCATCGTGATCAAGTTCTTCCTAGCTTGCTCTAGATATCGACGTATCTCCTCCTGCTTCTCTACAGCAGCGTCTGTGCCATCTTCTGATTGCTCGTCGACCTTTACACCCAGTCCAAGTTCGGCAAGGCCTATGCCTACTAGAGCCAAAGCTGCGGTTTTGGATCTGAGCTTATCGTCGGCTTCGGCGTCATGCGTGGACCTGTGCCGGTATATTCTATCGTATATGCCCTCACATAGCCGTCGTTCCACACCCTCTTCCAACAGGATCTTCTTTTGCTCCAAGGCGTTCCTAGCCTTCTTCCTGTCGGCAAACTCCTCGGCCGTGAGCATCTGCTGTTCAGATTCAGTTGTAGAGGCAGGCTTTGGCTTCTCTTTACCAGTTAAAGAGGCCGCCTTTGCTCGCAGGAGGCTGGCGGTAGATGCTCTTGATGGAGCACTAGGTCGCGAAAAGTCATGCCGACTTTGCCTCGAGGCAATGCTGTCGATATGTGTTTGAATGTGGTGGGAGGCAGTCGCATAGAATTCTTGAAAACGTCTAGATAGATTGTCAACGTTGGGCGGTACTGGGTTGACTTTGGCTGAAAGGCCATCGATGAAGCTGAGAGTTGGACCTGTTAGCGGCTACATCCTATCCGGGGCACATGGCCAGCATACTTATCGGTCAAACTGATGAGTTCTATAGGAATATCCTCAATGTCTACTGAAGCCCTTGGTGGCTCCAGGGGCTCGGCGGCTTCGGCAGTCTCGAAGGCATCCCGACTGTTCGATTCGGCACGGTGTTTCTTAGGTGACGTCTGGATAACCTTTATCTCAGGAGTAGTGCCATTCTGGAATGTACTGGCCCGCTGGGTGCGCGACAAAGGATCTATGGCAGTCTCCTGAACTGCCGGGCGCGGAAATGATCTGGAGGTGCGAAGCGTGCCAGGTCGGGGCCCTGAGCTCGGAGCCGGCGTAGAAGGCGCCATGGATATCGAGCTGAAGGACATGGCCGTTAGTTAGTATTGAATGGAAGAAATCATGCAGAGAATCGAGAGTTCCCGAGGACAGAAGCGCGGCCACATGTGGATTAAAGGCGCTGGAGCAGCATGAAACTATTGCAGGGGGTATGGTTTACCTGATGCTGCCAGGACAAACGAGGGTGTTGGATGTAGCCGGGGCGGTCTTCTATGTCATGCCAGAGAAAGCCTGCTCAGTCAAGCTCGTAAAGACATACAAATAAAGAAAAAGAGGAGGTAACTCTAGGCAATTCAATGGGATACCACTGGGCAGTGATTTGGGGCTATAGCATTGTCCGAGAAAAAGGTTCGAGATGGATATGCTGCCGACACGATATTGATGATGAAAGGCCAGCTGCAACATCATAGGCGCGACGGTAGCGGCAGGCCGGTAGGAGGCGGAAGCAGCTGGGCTTATCGACGGGTCGATAAGGCGCCCAGCACACGCCACACCCCATCATGCGTCAGGGTCAGGGACCTCTGCTTCAGGGGGGGTGGGGTGGGGTTACGCCTATGTACTATGTACTACTTAAGTATGTACCTCCAAGAACTTGCAAGGTTGAACCACGCGACCTTCAGGTGAGACGAGACAAAGATCAGTACCTGAGGCATGGTATGTATCTCACGTTGCCATGTTATGACTTCATTTCTCGCATCCAGACTCGATGGCATCTAATGAGCGGTAGCCTATCGCCGTGTTGTTCTCGGCATATGCCCGGACAACTCCGCGGGCGCCGGCATACGCCGCCCAGCCCAGCCCATCCAGCCCACTGACAGGATCCTTCGCGAAGGCAACATAAGCATCTTGGATGGCGTGGCTGACCTCGTACTCGAGCGCCGTAGAGTTTCCCCGGAAGTCAGCGTGTGTCCCGAATGCCAGTGGCAGGTCACTTCCGTGCCATGCACCGAACCATGGTCGAGGTGAGATGTTGGAGAAATTGCCGTTGTAAAACGCCCGATGAGTTACGCGACCAGCTGCCAATCTCTCCCTACGCAACTTGTCAGTTTCATCCGTAGTTGTTTGCGTCATGAAGAGCTTACTTGGTGGTCTTGAAGGTTGGGCACCAGAAAAAGGTGTTGGAAAGCTCTTCGGCTATAGTTGGGTCTGGCCCATCGACAGAGTAAGGGGCAATGAAAAGACCCTCCTGGTTATTGTGGCTAATAAGAGCAGGCTTCGAGATGTTATTAGCATGCAATGCCGTTTTCTAGACTTCTTCGGGGCTTACCAGAGTAGACAGCGCACCGAGAGCTGCCCGTTCTGTGTAGTTTTGGAAGACGAGCTTCTCGTCAACCATCGGAGCAAAGGTGATGGAGGGACTGTCTCCGGAATCCTCATAAGCCGCCACAAAATTCTCCAGCTTCTCCGCCGGCACCTCCTTCATACAGGCCAACTCGGCAGCCGCATCTGGTTGGTCTCCACAGCCTACGCCCTGGGCTACGAAGGAGAAGTTCGAGTAGCTCACGTCATTGCTCATGAGCTGGTTCAGATGGGCAGTCCCAGAATTCATGATCAACCCTCCCACAATTGGGTCATCGGCAAAAGCAAAGTTGTAGTAGTCCACTGCCACGGAGCCGGCAGATTGGCCCCAGATGACCATGCGCTCAGGATTTCCGCCGAAACTTCTGATGTTGTCCCGGACCCATTCGACAGCGAGTCTCTGGTCCATCAAGCCCAAGTTTTGCTCGGTCACGCCGCCGGCGTCGGGGAAGCCGAACAAGTTGATGCGGTAGTTGAAAGATACCACGACGTGACTTTGGGTTCTCTCAATCCACTTGGTGGGAATCTGGTAGGGAACATCGGTTCCTCCCGTAGCAAAACCTCCGCCGTAGAACCAAATGATGACGGGCAGGTCGGGAGTCTTGTTGACGGCATTGGTTGGCGCCCAGACGCTGGTCGTCAGGCAATCCTCGCTCATGCCTGCATTTCCAATCATGAACTCGGGCACATCGGTGCGCATCATTGCTGGATGCACCGAGATGTATTGCCAGCACGAAGGAGGCAGCGCAGTGGCGTTGATGACAGAGAGCCCCTTGGTTTTTGGCTCGTATGGCTGTGGTGGCTCCCAGCGTAGCTCTCCAACCGGAGGCTTTGCGTAGGGAATGCCCAAGAACTCGGCCACAGAGGGGGCGATAGGGGATGTACGACCCTGTACGGTCATGCCATTACCAAGCTTGACACTGGCATTTGCTTGTACCCCACAAAGGAGGCATGCTATACCGAGCGCGGTGGTCTTGATGAACACCATGCTGTCGACGCGGGATCGGTTGTAGAGAGGAAGAGGGAGAGAGCGAGGGCCTTAACCCCATTCTCGGTTGGCTACCGATCACCCATCTATATACTCCTTTACATGCCTATATTCCAAGGCTTAGTCAAGTATTGCCAAAAGTCCTGGGCGGAAATTACCCGGTGTCCACAGCCTGGGGTTCTGACTCGCATTGCACTACTCTTAAGCAGCAGCTCATCGAAATCAACATGGTCCATCTTCCCATCGATGGCGCTCAACATAAGGCGTACTGACCTTGATTATGAATTACTCGATATTTCCTTCTTTCTCCATGCCGTACTGGCTTTTGCTGAAGCCATGGCAACATATTGAGTGCCTAGACGATGCTGACTGGAGAGCAGTGTGGCCCCGCACCCAGATCCATTATGGGCATGGCTCCGTCCCTGCCTCCGATGTGACCTTGCAGTCAACAAAGGAACTCGGCAGGAACATCGTGACATGTTCAACCAGTTATTAGTCATGAACCGATGGGTAAAAAAAGAACTCATGGACTGTTTCCTGGTTATGCCCCAGTGTTGCGTGTGTGGGGGTTACACTCTCTCAACCAGCGACTGGTATGGACAGGTACTTGTGGTTGCGCAACCCCCCATATCACACCATCATACTATAAGTATACAAATAAGTATTCTCGAGATCAGGTCAGTCAGTACATGTGGTTGGACGAAGCTAAAAGTTCGGGGCGGACGGGGGTAAGGCGCGGGGTTCGGATACTAATACTACGTAGGCCGTGGGAGTACATTCTGGGTACGTAAGTACTTACTCGGTAGGCCTGCTGGGCTGGGCTGCAAGCTACAAGGGTGATGGTGGCGGGACCGGAGCATTCCAGCCAACCCAGGCAGGTCATGGCCATTGGTCATTGGTCATGCCTCCTGTGGTCATGCCTCCTGCACT
Source organism: Apiospora pterosperma (assembly GCA_019976485.1). Classification (NCBI taxonomy): domain Eukaryota; kingdom Fungi; phylum Ascomycota; class Sordariomycetes; order Amphisphaeriales; family Apiosporaceae; genus Apiospora; species Apiospora pterosperma. Next base: position 2,146,366 of record JAFBMP010000009.1, read on the forward strand.
GGCTACCTCATACTACGCAAGTACGTACTCCTCCGACTGACTGATCGAAGGTTAACCTTGGGCTTCCTACAAACATGTGCATACATACTTCTTACTTACTTTTATCCACCTCATCATTGATCTAACACTCCAATTCATTCATTCAACACTTCTCCCGTTTTTACTTACTCCGCTTGTGTGACTTGATGACTTCATAAACACTTCTAACCAGAATGGCTTCGCGACACCAGCGACCTTCGACATGCGCCTCTGCTGGCAGGGTCACAGCACGGCTGCTCTTATCATTTCTAGCCTTCTCTTCATCGCCCGTCGCTGCTTCGAGAATCGATGACCAGGCTCAGATGGTCCTCTCCAACTCGCCAATATTATCTCCCTTGATCCCGGAGCCGCCGCGACCCGCCGACCATACGTTCACGCTGCGTCACATATTCCACCATGGAACATATCGACACCCCGGCCTCCATCGACGACGAGATGTTACGGATACCGATGCCCAAGTGTGGCTTGCTGCCGAGGACGAACATGCTGCGGAACGGATCGGGTCACTTAAGGCCAAAAGTACGCCACGGAAGATAGAGCGTATGGTAGACCGGCGGCCCCAAGTGGTGGACCCCATAGTCGCCGAGTCGCGGCAACGCGGCTATGTCCCTGCCAGCTCACCAGCCGCATGGACCATAGACGACGTACCGGGCCCCGATGTTACCGACAAGGAGACGGTGATAAGCATGGCCCTCGTAGCGGCAGACGCCTACGTTGGGAACCCCGATCTGCCCGACTGGGATGAGGTAGGGCATCATTTCAACAAAAGTGCCGATTTTGGCTGGGAGACGGATGGTCTTCGCGGTCACATCTGGGCAGACGAGTCGAACTCCACCGTCATCATCGGCTTGAAGGGCACATCACCTGCGGTGTTTGACGGCGAAGGGACGACCACGAATGACAAGATCAATGACAATCTGTTCTTCAGCTGCTGCTGTGCACAGCAAGGGCAGTGGTCATGGCACCAAGTCTGCGACTGTGCCACGGGCACGTATAGTTGCAACAACACCTGTGTTAAAAAGGCTCTGCACGAGGAGAGTCGTTACTACCAAGCCGCAAGAGAGCTGTACTCGAACGTGACGGCGATGTACGATGATGCCAACATATGGGTTGTTGGGCATTCTCTCGGCGGGGCAGTTAGTTCACTGCTTGGCCTGACCTATGGCTTACCAGCCGTCACCTTCGAAGCTGTTCCGGAAGCTCTTGCGGCCGCCAGGCTGGGACTGCCAGCTCCTCCGCATGCAGACCCTCGATATCCCCAAACCCGCGAATACACAGGAGCTGCACACTTCGGGCATACAGCCGATCCTATATATATCGGCACTTGTAACGGTGCGACGGCTTCCTGCTCTTTTGCTGGCTATGCCATGGAATCATCATGCCATACGGGGCTGGAGTGCGTGTATGATACGGTGGCAGACAAGGGCTGGCGGGTTGGGATCGGGACTCACAAAATTCGCAACGTCATCAACGACGTGCTTCGGAAGTACGATGAGGTGCCAGAGTGCAAGTCGACCCCTGAATGCCGGGATTGTGCGAACTGGAAGATGTACGAGAGCAATAGCACGACTGGGACAACGACGTCTACTAGCACGACCACCTCCAAAACTCGCACTCGGACCGCGACTTGCAAAACCCCAGGCTGGTGGGGCTGTCTCGACGAGACAACCACCACCACTGGTACAGCCACGTCAACCTCGACTTCGAGCACGTCGACGTGCAAGACGCCAGGATGTAAGTCGGCTGCTCTAGAATCTGGCTGTTTGTTTCGTGGCTAACAGAGAAAAGGGTTTGGTTGTAAAGACGAAACAAGCACGAGTAGTACTCATTTGCCAACAGTCACCACAACCAGCAGCACTACGACTTGCGAGACACCAGGCTGGTTTGGATGTAACGATCGGACGAGCACAAGTACAACTTCGCCGCGATCGCCCACTGCCACGTCTACTTCGACGAGCTGTCACACGCCAGGTTGGTTCGGATGCAATGACAAAAAGAGTGAAGCGACGGAAGCACATGTTATCACCGCACCGCCTGTTATGGCGACTCCTACAGACAGGAGAGAAGACGTGTACGACGAGATATAGCTGTTTTGATTTTGTCTAGACCGCACACATACTTACGTACTTAGCTTTTGATTATTATGGAAGAAATGATCGATACATAAGTGCTTACCTAATTACTTAAAGTACCTAGCCACCGTTCAGGGCTTCAGTCATTGGTATTGTATAAACATGAGTACGTACTTCTCAAGTACCTACCTACTGCTTGCAGGATTTGGGATTAGCCCCACCTTTTGAGACTCGGCGATGCTGCCCCCAAGTCACATGGAAGCGGTTCATCTCAGACAAGATATTGCAACCAAACCAAAACCAGGGACTAAATAGCGCAATGTGATCAATTCATAACCGCTGTGGCTAAAACTCTTCTCCATCGGGCCTTCGTCACATCACGCTACACCAAAGGGACACGTCTCGACACGACTAGGGTCTCGCGGCCATGTTGCTCATAGGCCTGACCGGCTCCATTGCGACCGGCAAGTCCACCGTGTCTTCCATTCTTTCCTCTGCACCATACTCTCTGCCCATCATCGATGCGGACGTCTTGGCGCGCAAAGTCGTCGAGCCCGGCACCAGCGGCTACAGGGCCATCGTGAAGCATTTTGGCCCCACCACGCCGGACCTGCTCGAAGCCCCGTCCGCGTCTATGCCGGAGAACGGCGTCAGCGGCAAGGGCAGGCCGCTGAACCGGCCGGCGCTCGGCCGGCGCGTCTTCGGCGACAGCGAGGAGCGCCGGCGAGACCGCGGCGTGCTCAACGGCATCGTGCACCCAGCCGTGCGGCGCGAGATGTACAAGGCCATGCTCGGCTGTTATCTGCGGGGCCACTGGGCCGTCGTGCTCGACATCCCCTTGCTCTTCGAGAGCGCCCTCGACCGCCTCTGCGGCGTCGTCGTCGTCGTCGCCGTCCGCGACCCCGAGGTCCAGATGCACCGCCTCGTCGCCCGCGACAGCCACCTCACCCGCGACGACGCCCGGAACCGCGTCGCCAGCCAGATGGACGTGCGGCTCAAGGCCCGGCGCTGCGAGAGCCGCGGCGCCGACAGGGGCGTCGTCATCTGGAACGACGGCTCCCGGGACGAGCTCCAGGCCCACATCGATGCCGCCATGCGGCAGATCCAGAGGAGGAGCCCCGGCTGGTGGAATTGGTTGCTGCTGCTCTGTCCGCCGCTGGCGGTCGCGGCGGGAGCGTGGAATTTCTGGCGCAATGTACGGATTAATAAGGCCTGGGCGGAGCAGGAGTTGCAGGAGAAGGCAAAGTTGTAGGAATTGGATATATGACAATACGATGACTGTGAGCTGGCCGCCCTCGACGACAGGCCACTTCATGTACTTCAAGCAAATCCTCGGGCATGTTTGTTGTTTTGTTTTGTTTTTGGTTCCAGCATCACGCAGCAAGCTGTGGTCTAATTTGAGCCAACTGGGTCTCCCAGGCTGATTTCGATTATTCAATTTCACACGTTCCTCACGTAAAGCTGACACTGGAGCCACTGGCTATCTCATTGCGTTGATTGTTCTGTCTCCTCGGTTTGCCCAAGAGGAGTAAACAGGCACCGCACCGCCTTCGGTCCGTTGACCACGACAACATATCGACTTTTACTTTTTAGGAATCGGCGATCCCACTCTCCTCTTTCCACAACCCAACAATACATCTCGCATCTTTCCTTTAGACTACCTCGACAAGGTAAATGGGTAGGAACCTCCGACTTTGTGGCAACCGTCCCCAACGGTTCACCCCCCTCAGTGCCCGTGGTAAATTGGCCAAGCGTTTGCATCATCAAGAGATTTCCTTACTCGAGGGGGCATTCAGCTTGCGCCCAATCACACATTTTAGGCAGCTCCCTCTCACAGCAGCTTCGTTTCGCGGCTCGACCCTACCGCCACGGCGAGCATCTACTTTGGTACTTCACTTCATCAACTACCCCATCACCCACACCTCGAGAAACTTGTACTGGGCTAGAAGCAGCTTTCCCCCTACTTGTCATCATGCGTCGCTGGAAACGTCCAAATTCGTTTGCCGAGTGGGTGGTTGGCTGCAATATACCCCATGAACCTCCGCAGCGACAAGGGCCCAGGCACGTCGCAGTTGTACACTGGTCCACTGATGATGAGTCCGAGGAAGATACCGTCTCGGTGACTGTACCTCGTCCCCGTTCATCTCAACCGAAGAAAGTTCGATTCCAAGAGGCTCCAAAACCGGCACTGAAGCAACCAGCCCAGAAACTTTCCGAGCCTGAGCCAGTTGGATCATCACATACGAAGACAATTGAGGATACCACAACAGAAGAGGACGAAGAGACGGATCTGGATTGTCCATGTGACAAGTGTGTCACTGGTCGGCAATCGCTGAAAGTCAAAGCTGACGCAGCTGTCCACGCAAGACACAAGGCCGAGAAAGCCCAGAAAGCGGCAGCCCAGCCCAAGCAGAGCGACAAGCCGAATAAGAAGAAAAAGAAGGCCGAGGACGATTCGAAAACTGCTATTGTGTCTGAATCCGAATCTGAAGCTACCTCGTCCGAACCTGCCTCGGACACGGACGACGAGAAAAGCAAGAAGGAGAAAAGAAACCAGAACCTAGCACCCAGGAAAAACAAGGGTAAGCAAAGTGGAAAGAAGATCAGCCAGAAGAAGGTCTCTAAGGAGAAGCTGGACGATACTGAGGCTAGCTCGACCGAGAATGGAACGGAGGCGGATACTGATCCCGAACCCGAAAAAGAGGCGAGCAAGGCTCCCGAGAAACCAGCCAAGAAGGGCCCAGAAGGAAACAACAAGAGACAGAAGAACGCGAAGCAGGCAGCCAACCCTCACAACAAGGGTGGAAAGAAAGGGGCTCAAACTCAAGACAATGCCGTTGAGGGAAAGCCAGAGCCCGCTCAGGACCCTACGCCCCCTGAGAAGAAAGCACCCGGGATTCCAGCACAAGCCACGCAGGAGGGAAGAAAGGCCGGGAAGAATGAGAAAGCAGGGAGAAAGAAGTCCAAGATAGCTCCACACCATCCTCCGCCAGAGCTACGCAAGCCAGACATGATCATGCCGATCCAATCCAAGGTGTCGCATGTGGAGCATGCAATCGAAAATGGCGCTGACCCTATGCCCAATGCATACTACGATCCCCAGCACGGCGTTACACGCATTTACCACGGGGCCGTGTATGCGAATCCACACAGCCAGCTCTATCCTCAACGTTCGTACAAGAACAACCCTCCTGTTGGTACTCCACATCCCCTCGGCAACCCTTGGTTCCATGGTTTCCAGCAGCCGGAACAAGGCAACAAGACCTGGGCCCCTCCATCAGCCCCGGTACCTCAGCAGGCACAGTACCCTCAGCAAGGCCCCATGCCTATACCTCCTCCTAATGCACCTGGAGCGGCACCTTGGTTTCAAGGCTATGGTACCACGGTCGTGGGAGGCGGCAAGGCAGGAGCATCTCCCCAAAACGATTCACCCAGTGTAGGAGCAGTCCAACGCAAGGAGAAGAAAAACGTTGCTTTCAGCGCTCAAGACGTTAGTTCGGGGTATGGCGGGCCTACGTCTGGCTCTGTAATAGCTGGACCAGGCACCGGCAAGAAGCCTGCAGGTGCCAAGGACACAAATACCTTGTGGGCGGGATCGACCAAGAGCCAAGCCAGTGGTCGCAAGGCGACAGGTTCGAGACAGAAGGACGCACAGAAGGACGCAGATAGCAATAGAGTCAACTACGCAGGCGAGACGGTCGACAGCTTCCTCGACCGCTTGAAGAGCAATTCCAGCAAGCACGACAGTCCTCAGCGCCAGGCTGGTAGCCTAGGTGGTGGTGGTCCCAACCGCCAAGACGACCCCGGTTATGGAGGATGGAATGGGCAGGACAACGGCTTTCCTACGAGTGCGCCGGCACCTGCTTTTGGCAACAATGACGATAGTTGGAATTTCAACCAATGGGGAGACGGTCAGAATAACAACAACACTGCCAACTTTGGTGACTCCCAAGGCTGGAACAACAATCCCGCCGCCGCCGACAACAGCAACGACAACAATGGCTGGAATCAAAATTTCAACACTGGTTCAAACGGTCAGCGGAACTCAGCTTCTGGAGGTAACACGCAGAAGCAGCAGCCGGGGTGGGGATCCAACAGAAGTGGCAGCAAGAAGAACGAGAGCCCTATGCAGTTTGGCAATAGTCCTAACAAACCCGACGAGGCGCAGAAACCTCCCCACATGCAAACAGCTGGTTCCCAACTGAACTGGGGCGGCAACGATGCTGGTCCAGGCCGGAGCAACAACAATACTGCTGATCCGGCCTGGGGCGGCGACGACAACAACAACAACAATGGCGACCAGGCCATGGGTGTTGGCGTTGGCGGGGATGCGAACATGGACAATTCCTGGGGACCGGCTGCAGATAACAACAACAATAATGGTGGAGGTAGCGGAGGCCACAAGAGCCCCAAGAGCCAGAACAGCAACAAGGGCAGCAAATCATGGAAACAAGGCGACGACAATGTCGGCCCATCTAGTCGCACTGCCGGCAACATCCCTGGCGTGAGTTCAATTTGGGCATTTTCTCCTTTTGTATAAATCGGCTGGCTAGCCTTTTCCTTTCCTGCCTGCTTCTATACTGCTGATACCCACCCCCCTTTTCTTTCTCTTTCTCTTTATTCTTCTGTTCTTCCATGTTTCTTCTTATTCCTTATTTAACCTACCACTTTTTTTTATCAACCTACTAACGATAGACAATTCTCACGGCAGTCCTGGCCGAGCGCTGACCACCAACAGCCACAGCCACAGAGCAGCAGCCTCCAGGACGGCGGCAACGTCATCCACAGCAGCGAGAATGGCGCCGATGACTTTGGTGACAACGGGACAGCCAACAACAACAACAACGGCGGTGGTGCAGATTGGCACGACTCCTCCGCCGCCCAGGGCACATCGTACTGGAACGAGGAGGGCAAGGGCACTGAAGCCGTGGTGCAGGATGTCCCCGCGGCCAACAACAACAAGGACGATGACGTGCTTAAGACGGGCGGTGAGTCTTGGTGGTGACTAGCCGGCGCTGCCGCATGGGTCCCGAGAGGTTGGAGGGGAGGAAGAGTCCAATAAACCAAATTTGCGCGGATTGCTTCACTGACAGACAAGAGACGGGTTTCGCAGCTGTATGCAAAGACAGCCAGGTAAACGATGATAGTAATGGCACGTGTGAGCCCCCTGGTTAATGGTCAGGGCGCGCCAAGCCAAGAGTCTGCTGCTGTTGGGCAGGACATCCCAGAGATGCAGTCACTCAAGCATCCGTCCGAGTTGGCTTAGAGACATTTCTGGAGTTATGGCCAGCCAGGTAAGAACCTGAGCCTTACACTTCTTGAGTATACTCATGGTAGACCAAAAATACATTCCGTAGTCAACATAAAATTAGTTGCAGGTACCCCTTTCTTGGTTTCCAGCCCGACCTCCTGGGACTACCCGAGTTCAGGGGCCATGAGCTACCATTTTAGTGGCCAAGTTCTATGTAATCGTAATAGGACATGAAGGATGGCCACATTATTATGACCAGGTCACATTGTAAGTGCGTGATCGGCATATGGAGTAATACGTAGTGAGAATGCAAGCTACACTAAAACAAGAGACAATCTGTAAACACTACAAGCTTTTGTGACACCGTCCCAATACAGCCCGTGGCTCGCCTGAACGGATACCTTGTCGAGGGACCCCTAGAGCATCGGGAACGGCACACTGAGAAACAAGACTTGGCAAGAGAGCGGAGAATCATAGCAAAAAGCAAGCCCCGAAAAGCAAACGCAACACAGCCTCCTTCCGAGTTTCTCTCAGCCGGAAGCAGCAAAGCTATTGCGGATCGAGTGACGACGGGCTTGGGCAAGCCAAGCATCTAGTCTTCTTCCGACGACTCCTCGTCGGCCTCGTCAAGCCACTTGAGGAAGGGGACGGCGGCACGACGGATCTCTCGGGAAGTGGCGAGGTCGCAGTACTTCTTGCTAGCCTTGCCTCCCCACTTGCGAATAAACTCCTCAGAGAACAGGTCCTTGTCGTACAGTTGATACAGGATCTTGTTGGAGATGACGTCGGGGGTCAGCAGCTTGGGGTGATCCTTGCCGCTGGTAGCAAGGAGGCGCTCAATACCACCAAGCAGGGCCTTCTCGTGGCGTTCGGAGATCTTGCTCGCATTATCCGGGTCCTTCACAAGCTGTCATGATGTATTAGCATCGAGGAGATTCAACGTCTGTTGGGTTGGCACATCAACTTACCAGCTTGAAGATGCCAGCGCGCTTAGGGATCTGAGCGACAATGTTCTCGTTGAAGAGAGTCTGGGCAAGAACCATGACAGTTCTGTGCTTCGTCTCAATACCCAGCTCCTTAGCTTTCTTATAAACCTCAATGTCATCAATCTTGTCAATGCCTTTGGCCTTGGCCTGCTCCAAGACCCAGTTGCCAAGTTCGTCGTAAGCGGTGCTACCGCCGCCTTCACCTTCGTCGTCCTCATCCAAGACGAGCTTCTCGCGGAACTCGCTCGGCAGCTGGTTCTGGCGAGCCTTGACAGCCTTCTCAGACATGTCAACAGCCCAATCGTCATCTTTGATCTCTTTGGGCGCATCAATGACCTGAGCGTCAGCCGTGATTTTGCGAGTGAACTCGTCGTCGCTACCAGCATCGATCTCCTCGTCACCGTTCTCGTTGGAGCCGTTCTCCGAGTTGTCATCGCCACCACTTCCACTGTCCTTGTTGCCATTGCCATTCTGCAGACCCTGCTGCTTGGCACGACGAGCAGCCTGGCGTTCGGCCTTGGTCTTCTTCTCCTTCTTACCCTTCTTGGGCTGGGTCTTCAGGATGAAGTTGATCAGGTTGGAGTGGGGAAGAGGTCGGCTGCGGGCGCCACAAGCCTTGCAGTCCTTGCGGACAACGTCGTCCTTGATGGTGATATCGGTCTCGGGGTTACCGCAATCGTCACAGAGAACGTACTTCTCAATGAAGGTGAAGAGAGACTTCTGCAAGACTTCAGCGTCATGAGAGCCGTTGATAATCCAGCGATCATCCGGAGGGTCGATATTGGTTTGGGCACCAAGATCGAGACCGAACCACTTGATGACGTAGGAGCCAGGGCGGGCAAGGGACTGAGCCACGTTGCTCAGGTTGACGACAACGGTCTTGATACCGTTGCCCTTGCCTTCCACCTTGACCTGGATGCGCTGCATCTTGTAACGATAGAACTTATCGTCCCCCTTCTTGGGGTTGATGGCTAGAAGTTCAACCATGATTGCGGTGGTATTCGTAGGTGCGGCTGCGAGAAGCGAGAGGCTTGATTGGAGCTGGTGTCGAATCTAGGTTGACTCAGCGGGCGGCGGAGGAGGGCTGAGAACGTGTTGACGATGCGTAGACAGACTGGTGGTAGTATCCGGAGACTTTTCTAGTCATCTGCGGGAAGGATACTGCGGTTATATAGTAGGCGCGGAGCGGAGGGGGACAAGCCAGGCTGTCAGTAGAGGAAGCGGATATTCTTAGCGAACATAGGGGAGACTGGAAGGGTTGCCGTTGTACGTGGCGTTGGCAGGCATGAACTCGAATGATGAACAGGGCTGTGGGATTCAACCGAAAGAGCTGATATGAGGGCTACAAGGCTTTCGCGGTATGCGAAACGACTGCAGCTGGAGAGGGGGATGGTGTCTAAACACAGCGGTCTTTTCGTGCTGATACATAAACAGCAATGTGAGCGGAAAACCCTTTTTATGTGGGGGTTCGATGAATTGTCGAGAGGGGGAGTGAATCGACGGCTTTCGTTGCACGTTGACACGCTTTGACAAGTAATCGAGAGAGCTGCGACGAAGCAGTGATTCCCAGGGGGGATCGGAGATGGGTTATTGGTGGCCGGGAGGGAAGGGTTGATGAGAAGGCGCCTCAGGTTGATCGCGGTGACTTGGTTGGGCCTTTGCCACAACGGATTCTAGAGTACTTCTTATGTGCGGAATTGACTCTGCAGAACAGAGCGATGAGAGTGTGTGTATTCCAGGAGAGGAAGATGGTAGTGAAACTCGATTGACTTTTTGGGTTGACCCAGTTGTCGTGTGTGGTGTGTGTGTGTGTGTGTACAAAGGGAGAAAAGAGAAAAACAAGGCTGGAGGTTTGGGAGGGAGAAGAGAGGAGGGGGGGGTTTGAAGTTGAAGTTGGAAGTTGGAGTAAAAGTAAGAATTGATGGTGGAGGATGAAAAAGATGGACTTGAGACCTGAGAGAGAAAAAGGCCGAAAGCTCCGTTTCAAATGGCAAATGGGCAAATGATTGATTTTTGGGGAGGTCCGCCTTTTTCGGGGCGGACCATGCCACGGCGCACACACGCCTAGAGAAGACTCTAAGAGAGAGAGAGAGAGAGAGAGAGAGAGAGAGGAGAGTCAGAATGGGCTGAGGCTGAAAGAAACATGGGCCAGAACATGGGCCAGCATTGGCCAGAACAACAGACTTTCTGTCCTTCTGTAACACCCATGACGCCCCGCTTCCACATACTGCCAGTATCTAACTATATGCTTCCGTTTGCGCGGCTTTGTCCGACTTTCTTTCTCGTGTCATGGAATCTTCATGTGCTTTCTGCCTCCTTCAACCACGTTCCTTCAGAGGAAATTTGTGATGGTTGCATGCATCTATAGCATTTGGGCCGCCACTCTCTTATCACCGAGATATTCTGCTCCATTCACAATAGTTTGCATCTGACTAGTCACATGACATCAACGAATAACGTTCTAGCTGATGCACTTTCCCATCAGTGACAACGTCTTCCCTGTGCATTGGTATATGTGAGGATTCAAGTCGTCCATCATCTGAATCATACTGGACCGGTGACCACCAAAACGCCATGTCTGAATCAAGAACCGCCAGCCTCTTCCGCAATTATCCAGCCAGGGCAAATGCTCCATCAACGCCCATTATCTGAAGTATTCTTCATCTGCCTGTAAACAACCACCTTCGCAAGCATCGCCAAGAGATGCGATGCCATGAACCACCCGAAATCGCGACGCCACAGGGCCGACCACTTTGTGCAGGAGGGTATATAAAGAATGTCGGCCAAATCAAATGGTGAAAGAGAAAACGCCAGCCCTAGATCCATCAAGTAGACCCAGACTCCTCTTTGGACTGGGGGAGCTTCAGGCCTGCGTTCTGGGCAAGCTGTTTCCATACATTCATTTCACGATAGATTCTGTCGCACTCTTGTTTGAGCTTATCATTCGATGCGCTCAGCTCCGAAATCGCTTGTTCGGTAAGGAGCTTCTCGATGGTCCATTTCTCAAGGTTGTGTGCCTCGTTCTCCTTCAGTTGTGTTATAAAGGACACGGCACGTTGAAGAATGGAGCCTTTGTTCTTCTCGCAACCAGGTACGATCTTTGCTAGCTCATTGATCCCCTCATTGATGGTTTCTCTTCTCCGCCGTTCCACTATGCCTCTAGGTTAGCCACAACACAGGTGGAGAAACAAGTGTGACGGTGCCACTGTGTTACGAACCTTCTTTATGGTTGTCCTTGCGCAATTTGTGCCACTCTTCTGACCCAACAGCAGGCTTGGGTCCCGATTGTGGCAGAAAGTCGGTAGTCGACGTTGGTCTCATGCCATTCTGGCTCACCCCACCAGAACTATCAGGAAGCCCATCTGCAGTATGCATTATCTCGGCGCCACCATATGGGTGATGATGATGATGATGCTCTGTTTCATTCGCGATTTGGGCAGCGAAGGTCTGCTCCGTGGTTGGCGGGATGTGTATGGTCGGGTACATTGACCCTAGAGCAGCGGCAGCAGTGCTTGATGCATTGGCAGCATCATCAGACTCATGGTGGTGATCGGCAGCCGCGTGCTGTAGAGCAGTGAAGTCGGCTGCGCTCACATTAGCGGCGGCAGCAGCCTGTGCGGCTTCCACGGCGCTCTCAACGTATGAAGCTGCGTTGTCGGGTTCTGCATGGTCAGATAGAGACACCGCTGGTGCACTACGTTTCGAGCGCCGCGAATCGGGCGACAACGACTCCTCAGGGAGCCCTCGTTTCCGCTTTTGGCTGGGACTCGAGGGAGCCGGCGGACTCAGGTCTGCTTGCTCATGTGCGACAGCTTCGGCCATGGCGGTCAGATACGCTCGATCTGGAGGACCCTTCAGCTGCTCCAGAGCCGCCTCGGTAGAAGTATATGCCGACTCCATAGTCGCTTAGCACGCGATGATGGATCAATAAATGATGGCACCTACTGTAGGCCGGTACTGTATTCCAAGGCCCTTTGTGTGGCCTACAAGAGTCAGGGACTTGGGCTGTGTGGTCTGTTAGCACTGTGACCCCCCCAAAAGCGTATTTGCTTGGTAAGCCATCATAGATAAAGTATTCAACACTGCCACCTATCCACTAGACGAAATGGGAAAACGCGGTTTTGCCGCCATGTAGAGTGACATGGTTGGGCAGTTGAGGAAGATGTGCGCGCATGGGGGAAAACCCATGGTGATGTGCCATGTCTTTTGTGGTCGCTTGCAGCAGCTTTCACATAAGCATGGCTGCAATCTAGCAGATACCATGTGGCTGTTCCCAGCGTCACCGAATAGAAATGGAAATACGATTTCGTTTAAAAATGCACTGCCAATGTGGCATCAGGCAAGGCTTTCTCATGCTCGGGATCGCTCTGCCTTGGCTTACACTGGGCGCATCGAGTCATCTGTCGCGGGAGAGCGCGCAGTCCTGCCAAATGAAAGCGCCAGTAAGGCGACATGTGAAGAGTTTTGCTTGGTCCAATAGAGCAGGCAGGTTCTCTGGGTTGCTTTGGTTGGGTGTTCCGCGTGGCAGAGCAGATGGCAGTGATGAAGTTGGTATGGCATTGGGTGATGGAAATGATGAAACCGAACTCACCTGGCTTCGGGCCAGTCAACTGGCTAAAGGGATGGATCAAGTCAGATGATCAGAAAACACGTGAGCTCGAGTGTGTAGATACCGCGATATCGTGGAACTGGAGGGGGCTCAACAGCAATAACAACAACGGAAACGCAGGTAAGAATACAAAAAAGAAGATGGAAATGACATTTACTCCCCGGCGGACAGCGGGTTTGTAGAAATATCAATTGCACCTCTTCCCGGGCTCGATAGACTCGGGAACCAGCTGGTGAGAAGCGATAGTTGGGGAGGAACGATCACGAGGCAGTGGCACCGTCTTTCCCCAGTTGATCACTCCCTGAAGTTCCCTGAGGCAGATGGTGTGAGTCTGACCAATCAAATCCTGGAGCTAGTGACACGCCACACCCCTCTCCCGGAACAAAGACCGGTCCGGCTCCTAGCAGCAGCGAACTCATTGGAAGCCGATCACTCAATCAGCAATGGTTGTTATCGGCACTGCAACCACTGCAACCCTCCTTCAACTGGACAGCCTTAAGGGATGCGGCCTCCCGTTGCAGTCAAGTGACTTGGGCATGGTGGAGACCAAGGCATCCTCTGTATCATCCCTTTGCCCTCATGGACTGGACTTGCTTGGTGGTCGCTTATCTCGGTTATCCCGCATCAATCAGTCTTCAGCTCCCCTGAATCCTAGGTCTTGGCGAGAGGCTCTGTACTAGCAACAACATCTCCAACATTCTTTGTAATGGCCTGTTTTCTGGTCTCACCGCAAACCGCATGCCCACTTGTCGATGTGGCCAATGATCACTGAACGCTCATCTGTTCGCCAGGGTCGGTCTCTTGAGGACTGGTAGGAGAGGAGTTGTATAGTGGTCGAAGGCTACTTACTTACTTCCTTTTCCTCGATGCCCGGCCCAAGAACACTTGGTCCACCTGATAAGTATTGTTACTCTCTAGGGGTCTCTGTCGTTGGGAGACCGTAGCAATGATGGCAATATAGTTCCTCGAAGTTACTGTTCCGTATCGCCGAAAGAACATCTCTATTTGGGGCCGGCGTGAAGTCTGGCATTGTAGCTGCCAAGCTCCATTGAAGTGGTCTTCTGAACTTGCGATGATCCTGTTCTATAGTACCTTTACGTACCACAGTTATAACTGGTCACGGTAATCAAATGCTAATATCAGAATCCGACATCTACTCAATGTATTATAGGCACTGGTTATTGGCAAGAGCAAAATCTCAGCCACACGCTTGAGTGACTTGAATGTGATCGCGATTCTCATTCTCTATAAGCCTTGCCAGCCCCCGATGCATGTATCTAGAGCTGTTACTCGCCTATTCAATGTACCGGAGTTTTATCCAGGGCCTTTATTACTTCGTTTAATCCCCAGTGTCAGTACCGGCACAGCAGTCACTGCAATCCTCCACAAATCTCACTCAATTTGCACCACATATGATCATGTTCTCCTACATGGGGCAAAAGCCCGTGTGGCCTGGTCCGGCACAGGATGAGGCTGGTACATGGGGATCATGTCCCACAGAGCCGGTCTATGATGCTGAGTGGGTTGACGTGACTGTTCTCGTAAGCACTACCGGCCATTTCACGATCTTCTCATCGGGATTCTGTTGCCATTTGACTGATGACTGCTTAGGAATTCCTCGAAAGCGTGGGTGCCATGTTCCCTAACGAGCGCGTACAGCGAGTCCAACATTATGTCGAGCAGGATATCGCTGAAATGCGGGATACGGTGCGGTTTTCGAGTGACATTTATCAAAGTCTCCCTGCTGAGGACAAGGGTTACATGTCTAACATTAATCTCGTATTCGACGCACTCTTGCGAGTCTCATTCTGGGAGCAAGAGCTCCAGCGGCGCGTGCATACTGGCGCGGTCGAGTTCAAGAATCTCTTACCAAACTTGGATAAGGCTACGCAGCAAGGAAGCAAGATTCAGTGGGATAACAAGCTGAACGATAACGATGATACCAGTGACAGTCAGCAGATTGATGCATATTCCCAAAGTTCCGATGGTCAGCCCGCGGACCTATCTTCTGAAAGCTCCGATGATGACGGCGGTACTATCATCAAGCAGAGTGAGGGTATCTCAAAGGAGTCACAGAAGCCTCGGCGACTGTCAGGCCTGGCTGGAAATCAACACTTTCGACATGGTCACATTGCCGAGAACCCCGACCCGACTGAACCTCCTCTTTCTCGTGCTACTCTTGCCACTACACCTCCGTGAAAGAAGAAAAGAAAGTCGAGGCAGGAGTCAAGAGCAAGAAAGACGGGAGAGACCCAATTAGCATTTATACATTCAGCCCTTGATGCGCAAAATCAGCCTGAGCTTTTTTCCTCCCCGTCCTCCTACCTCTTAAGCGTGGGGTTGGCTTCCGTGACCTCCTGCTGGACTCGAAGTCTAGTATTACGGGATCATGGGGAGAGGAGACAGTGTACGGGGACACTGGGACACTGGCCAATATGTAAACAGATAATTCAGTTCGGCCAACAGAAGAAGTTCGTATGTTTTATAGCGTATAAGTGAGTTACCTAGACCTTCTTCATAATTACATCTCATGACTACTTAAGCTAGAGTCGAGATAAGACTTCTGTCACGTCTGGCATTAGAAGTGTGCAGGCATTCCCGGAACTGTAGGACCTTCACGAGTGCCATTTATGGTAGGACCCAAGAGACGTCAAATATGGTTGAGCAGTTTAGAAAAGGTTGACGCCTGGAAATATATCATCCCTTGACGTGATAATTCATGCCTAACAAGCAAGCATGGGAGTTTATACACCTTTGGATTTCTCGTTTCCAGGAACCTCCTACTGTACAGCCGAGGAAGCCTCTTAATTATTGACCTGGAGCCATTATAAGTTACTCCATATTCGGATTCAACCCAACCCTCCTTCCCTTCAAGAACCACTGGAGCCGCGGGTAATACAACTCTTTCCTTCCTCCCTGATCCAAGTGCAAAGTCACTCTGTATAAAAAACCATCATTAGGAGCCTGAGGTTGACACACGCTTTCCATCTGATGGGTACTTTATCTGTATAAGTACCAAGCCCACGGCTCGATACTGTCCTCGTCGCTTGATATATATTTCCTCTCTCGGCCGTCTTGCATAAAATATTCCAGATTCCAGCGCTCTTCTACTGCCCAACGCGATACAGATCAGGTAATTGACTTAAATTATACCTCTTAGGCAGAAAAATTCAGAGCTGCAGCTTCTACGTCTAATGCATGGGGATTATCACTCTTTGATCAACAACATGGACTCTGATAGGGGAGGGACCAAAAAGGATGAACCACGATACTCAGCAATGGAGCCGGAGTATAACACGGACTGGGTGGACGCACATATGACGGTCAGTGCCTTGGTGCGAATTACCCTCGATTCGATCCTGGCCACTTACTGCTTTTGATGACTTGACTAACACATACAAATACACAATATAGGAGTTTGTCGTGACACTACACAATAAACCCGCGGCTGAGCGTGCTGAAAAGATCCGTCACTTCTTACGATACGAATTTCCCGAGGTCCGCGACAAGATCAAATCTCAGTGGTGCCTCGGCGACGGTGGGTTTTTCAGTGAGGATGGGGATGTTCACAACGACCATGTGTACGACGCGATCCATCAAGCCGATTTATGGCGGTTCAAACTCAACGAGATACTGAAGGCTGGCGAAGGCGCTGCCCCGGAGGGCCAAGCACGCATGGAAAATACCAGAAACGGCAGCGAAAAAGGCGAGGAAGGAGAAAATCCCAAGGGAGCTTCTTCGTCCGGGGATGCTGGTGGCTGCGATAAGGCGCCGTCCGCTCCAGCCCCGACTCTCGGCGCACCGCAACCTCCTCTGCTCTAGGAAGGCTCAATGCTTTCCAGAATTACCCTCCAGAAGTGTACCGGATCTTAGTCTCATCAAGAATACCGCTTGTACACTTGATTTCGACCCCTCGGCGCAGTCGCGACAGTTGTTTAGTTTAGTACACAAGCCCAGCGATGTTTTGCATATTATGGGCGTCCATTGCAGGCTTCGAGAGCAATGATTACGTTTCTCTGACACCCCCGTCCCATAAAACCATGATTCTTTTGCTATGAGCTGTGAGCTGTGAGCTAACTTCATCCGACCCAGAATAGCTGAGGTAAGTGAAACGGCAGTTTGTTTGACCAGGGGAGTATCTCCAGCTTTGGGCCATGCCCCTTGGTCTATTTAAGTAGTAGCATTCACACTGCTGCTACTGTAAGGTTGAGATTTTACTTACAGGACTATAGTCCTTCGTTGCCCTGACCAATCACATGTTCCACTATACTCTCGAGTCTCTTAGCAACTATGATTCAATGATGGGTTATTTTCAGCTAGGAACGCATACGAACCAAGTCTTTGGCGGTAGCGAAGTGAGTACCGTGGAGGCACAGATGAAATCGCGGCTGATCGTAGACCATTGATAGCTTCAACTAAGAGTGCCACAGAGTATCCATCGAAGCCGTCGCCATAACCAGAAGCGACTGACTTGCCATTATCCCGCGGGTGAAGCCCCGGCACGGCAGCTCCAATGACGATTCCCACCCTGGCAGTTTCGGTCAGCGGGCCTTTTGTGACCTCGCCCTGGCCGGACCGGGAGCCAAGTTAGGCGGAAGAGAGTCATATGTGAAGGACGAGATGCCATACTCCACCCAAGCCCCCTATTCAGGCGCACCCGGCAGATTATTGCGAACTTCCAGATCGGCAGTGCTGCTCTTGATATTCTCCACTCTCTGAAGATTTCCGCCCGAGGTGGGAACTGTGGACGAAAATGGTCCAGAAGAATGGTCTTCCAGAGACCCATTGCCCCTTTTCAGCTGACCCAGAATGACCCAGCTCGATTTGCACAATGCATCATCTCTCGCCTTCGATTGATGACAACACCTTCATGAGCTGGGAGGGAGAATTTGCTGTACCGGCAAACGGTGAGCTAATGCACTGGGCCAAGCAGTGACTTATGTAAGTACTTAGCCAATGACCCCATTAGTAAACCACTGGCCATGTTTAATAACTACTTCGCTTGTCTTACAAGGTACCTCTGTATTTCATTCGCCCTGGTTGCTCGGCCGCTACGTAATCTTTGGGGATGTACTAGGTACCTCTTGGGAACTGGGTTTTCCTCCTATTGCGCGAGCGGTTACTCGAGGGTTCGCCGCATCAGCTGGTATGTTGTGATATGTCAGTGTCCACTGTTACCCAAATTCCAATGGGTGATTCGCCTGGAAGCAACGACTGCGGTGTTCGACTACATTAAGTAAGTACTTACTTAGGTACGGAGTACATGTATGTACTTCTCATACTATTTGCAAACTACTTTACCTACTTACTTGACAATGAAGGTGGGCGCATACCGTCTTTGCGCATCGTGGTTCTCGCTGGCGACCACGTTGCTATGAGACGACTCAGGAGACCCAGCCCGCGGTCGAGGGCGGAGATCGAGACATCCTTCATCAGACTGATAGGGTTCATACGAACTCCATCAGACAGACTCTGGACGGTAACCCGAACTTTGCAGGTTCAATCAGCCGTCATATACCTCTCCCCATATCAGTAGAGGGTGAATTTGGGAGCATGCTCAAATGACTCCAATAGATAAGCCATGGGGAGTGAGTACGCTACTCTGCTACTTCCTAATCACATTGAATAGAACCAGGTTTGCCAGAGATCAATATATGTAGGTGGATATCAAGTCACGTTGAGAAAACCAGCGACCCGCTTGCTCCCTCCTCGTTCTTTGTATCTCCATCATCACCAGGCTTCATAACGCAATGCAGAAACGTCTCGCGCCTGAACCACAGCGTTGCCTTCGTCTGTTCTAGCTTCACTAATCAGCCACGATACAAACATACCAAGATCCACCATCTCTGCATCTTCCCCTCGCCTCTTGCCCCAAGTTCTCCGCCATGGAAGCTGTCACCTTGCTCCATGCTGCCGCTGAAGCACTTGCTGAGGATCTCGAACGCAGCCCCCAAGATCCAGAGCAGCTGAAGAAAGCCGTCGATGGTAAGATCTCGTGACCTTGCGGCAGACTTTTGGCTATCAAGAGTAAGGACTAACTATTGGAAAAGACAAGAACCGATTTGAGTACGAGGCTTGGATGGCAGCAGGCTGTCCTAACATGGAGGGTAAGTCTTATGTGTTGCCACAAGATCCACTGTCGTCTCTCTAATGACTCTATACGTAGCCAAGAATGGAGACGAGCTTCGTGAGTGGCGGAAGGTGGGATTTCCCATGTGGTACATGGTCAAGTGTAAGTTGGATTCGCGACGTGGATGGCCACGGTCAAGCAAAGGGAATGACTGACAGCGGTGACTCGACAGCGTTGAAAACCTTCGAATCTGTAGAGAAACGGGAGCATCTCAAGGACGATGCAGGTAGCCTAAACACCCCTGAAGAGACTAGTAAGCCGTCCGAGGCCATTGAGGCCTCTGCAGATGTCATGGTCGAGACCGCTTTTGGCCTCCGCAAGGCCATTGCCAACACTCCTCTTCCTGTAGGGAAGGACACCGTCCTGGGTGGTGGTCCTCTTGTCGAGTATACCTTCGACGATACATATAGAGAGGAGCAAAAGGCATACATGAAGGCCAATGACCTGAAAGGTCTGTCGGCTTCTCGATGGGCTTGAGCTGTGAGACAATCCATGGCCCTCTCTACGCAAGGGTTTGTGGGGGAGGAAGGGGGAGCCTACTGCGAGACAGGAGTGTCATGTACTGCAGAGGAACAAAACCGTCACCGATAGTCTCCCACCAATGCCAGATATGTAAGCCCACTTTGAAGTGACTGTGATCACATCATTCCTTCTGGGTGAACGACCCAGCCAACCACGTGATTCTGCGCTGTTCTTGAAATAACACATATCTAAACTGCCGAGGTATCATGCCATTACTAGCACCCAAACGCCAAACCATGCAACAAGCCCAGTCCTGGCCTGGAATGGACCAAGCGTACCAAGAAGAACGCCGGAAACACACCAGAGATGAAAACTCTCTTGGACCTCAGGTTTCCACCCCTCCTTCCTCCAAGACGCCCGAGTACCACCACCGCCCACTCTTACCCTGCCCCCTCACGAGCCCGCCCGATGCGGCGCCCCTCCTGTCGCCGTGACGACGCGAGCCGTGTCCTCGCGGAGCTCGGGCATGGCCTTGTCCATCTCGCCGGCGAGGACGTCGCGGAAGCTGGCGAAGGCGGCCTGCTTGCCGCGCATGGTCTGGTTCTGGCGGCGGACGAGCTCGACGAACTCGCGCGTGTAGATGTCCGGGTTCCGGCCCTTCTCGACGTACTGCACCAGCTCGGGGGGGATGTGGGGCAGCGACTGCTCCGGCGTCGGCGTCGCCGACGTCGCGTACACCGCCTGCAGCGAGCCTTGGAGCGCGCGCAGCTCCGCCGCGAGCACCTCGCGCGAGGGCCGCGCGGCCGCGGCCGCAGAGGAGGAGGACGACGAGGTCGGGGTGTTGTTGTTGCTGCTGCCGCCGCCGTTGTTGCTGTCGTAGGCGGAGACTTGGACGAGGACCTGGTAGAGCGACTGGATGGTCTCTTTCAGCTGGACTGCAACAAGGTTTCTTGTCAGTAACTGAATAGATCAGATTGATTGGGGGGGGGGCACTGACGCTCGACTGTGTCGTGGTCGGCTCGTGCCATGGGCGCCATAGTCTCGATGTTTGGGACAGAATCCTTGGTTTGATGGCAGGTTCTGAAGGCGGTATCTATCTATATGTATCTTATGCCATCCGTTGCTTGGCGCGCTGGAATGCTGCGGGCGGGTTGGTGGTTGGTGGTTGCGCTAATGTTCTCGTCACTGTAGTGGTAGTGGGTGGTAGTGGTACCAACCAATACAAGTGCAGTGGCCACTCACTACGGAGTACTGACGGATGGGGACCGGGACCTCATCTTGAATACCCCAGACTCGCCTGGGTACATGCACCTACCCGCTGAGCTAAATTGGGACGTTTCTTCCAGCTAGCACACCAACTCACTGTCACACTCGACACAAGCTATGTGAATGCACAGCGCAACAAAACACATGGTGGGGGCGCTTAGTCTTTCAATGCATGCCCAAGTATGTGATGACTTCTTGATGATGAGATGGGCCAGATCGACTACTCGACGGGACAGTACTCGGTAGCCCAGAGCTCACGTTACATGACCCAGACGTCGATATTTGCATTGGGGCAAGGCCTTATGACTGCTTGTCAAGGTATCAGGACGACTATGGCCGTGGAGACGGTCAAGGTTCTCTCTCTCTCTCGCTCGGCCTTTTGGCCCAGATCTCGGCTAGTGATGAGAACGAGCAGTGCTGTCGCGTATCAAGGTCTAATAAGGCTGACAGGGAATCCTTGAAACCGACCAACAACAGTTTGTAATAAGTACGTGTAAGGCACTATGCTGGCCGAGCATGCCTGGACTCCCATGGATACGATTAGTCATGACAGTCAAGGGACTGGATGGAGGGGTGCAGGCTTGGCTGTAATTCCACTGAATGAATGAATCTTTGGATGATGCAGGTATGCATGCCAATGGAACTTGGCTCTTAGCTTCTTCGATAAAGTGAATAGAGTTCTCGAATCTAGTTTTGGGATCGCTTTGAAGTTCATTGTGTGTCAATTAGCAGCACTATACTAAGTACTTGTTTAGTAGAATGGGCGAAGTCTTCTTCTTCCCCCGGTCTCTTCATACTCCTTTTGACGAAACCAGCAGGTTTTCCACAGCTTGCTTAGTGTTGCGGCTAGAGACCTGCATGCTTCAGATCTTGCTTGACTGCCTGGCTGTGACAGTCCCCCGATTCATAATGGCTCATACCCTAGCAACGAACACCCAAGCTCTATCCTCAAAAACGCCAGTCGAAGACACCGTTATCAACCGCAGTCTACTTCTCACAGTACCCCTGACTGCCAGCGCCTTGGGAACAGGTATGCTTGAGCGGCCCTCGGCACCATATATTCCAGAACAATAGCGTAGTATCGTCCGTTGCGGATGAATCACAAGATTCGGGTGGATGTACGAAGGTGGTGACGCTACGATGCTCAGTGTTTGTTGTCGCGTGCGCGTGGTATAGCCATAGGGGATCTACACCAAATGGTGGATTTGTTTATTCCTGTGAAACAGTTTGCTGTTGTGACAATTAGCTTGACTCCCTCGAGATCGTTGTGAGTCGATTATAGCAATGCGATTGCTCGCGCGCGATACACAAGTCCGCTGCGCGGAAATGTCGCATGTGCGATTCATGTGATGAAGCGAGGCGCAACTCACCACCAACCAGTCCATGCCTTCATGAACACCACTCCCATCGACGGCTGAGCAGGCCATGATGCTCCAATTACGATCCCTGAGTTCACCCAACCTTAATGCCTCGCTGATTTCTCCAGCGCCTTTTGCGCCTGGCTGATCTTGTTTGTTGGCAAAGACCAGCAAAGCAGCATCCTTGAGTTCGTCCTCGTTCAGCATTGCAGCCAACTCATCTGAAGCCGTCTGCAATCGCTCGATATCGGTGCTGTCGACGACAAAGATGACAGCGGCTGTGTTCGCGTAGTAACACCGCCAGTACGGTCGAATCGAGGTTTGGCCGCCCAGGTCCCACACGTTGAAGTTCAGGTTCTTGTAAGTTACCGATTCGACATTGAAGCCAATAGTAGGGATAGTCGTCACTACTTCTCCGATCTGTTTGTCCACACGTTTTAGTTAGTTACTTCAAGATCACCTTGCAGCGTCACTTAAACACGAGGAAAGCAGCCTACCTTTAACCTATATAGTAATGTTGTCTTCCCTGCGTTATCCTGTTAAAAATTAGTCAGTTGGTCGTCTCCAGTGAGGTCCAGCTTCAGCTCGAGCTTGCCAGCACTTACAAGACCCAGGATCAATATCCTGATCTCCTTTTTGGCCCACAGCAAACTCGACAACCACGACACGCTTTGACCCATTTTGAAGATTTATGTGTAACAAATTTTGCGGCAGGATGGTCGCTGAAAGATGTGGTAGACCGAAAGCACTTAAACTTGGAGATGTTGGTTTTTCTCTCTCAAACGCTCAGGAGGTCGTGTGTCCAGGTAGCTCTCGGTCGCAGGAAGTGGGTGATGTAGCTGATCTGGCCAAAGTGGATATCCTCAGGCAAGCTAGATCTTGCGCTTGCACTGCCGTACTTGAACTCAAGAGAACAGGACACAATGAAACTTGAAGCCGGAGAAGAAGAAAAAAGAAAGAAAGCAGAGGCCAGTCGCAAGTCTGTTCAACAAAGTAGTAGTAGAAGAGAGTAGCCGTACTTGTCAGATTACTAATAGAGAACTCTGTAGCTAGATCTGAGGAATAGCAAGCTTCCTTGTCGAAAGGGGGTAGGACTGGAACACGCATTAATAAACACCATACGTGTAGAGTGAACTGACCCTTTTGAAGATTCCCTGTTGTCCTCAATTGGCAAAAGGACAGAGGCAGCCGGCCGGGCCTTGACAGCAAGCAGGCTACGTAGTACCTAATGTTCTTAGCATTGATCCTAGAAGGCCCACTTGACAACCTTTAAGTCATGCACTCGAAAGTGGCCCGGGCGGTGGGCGGAAGGTACTTGTCATGAAATTGAGTACTAAGGTACAAGGGGAAAAGAGTTGAGCCACATGCACACAAGAGCCACAATCTCTTCTCCTCAAGCCTCAGACAAACAGGTTCTAAATCTCCCACGTGACAGTCATCGGGAAATCTCTGGAAGGGCCACAACCCTTCCTAATCTTCGGGCAAAATTCGAAAGTTGGTGCATACCTCTTTTGATCGTCTTACTCCACCTTTGCAATTCCACGACCTCTTTTGCGAAAACATCACCAACTCGACATTGAGAGCCGCAACAAGCAGTCAAAATGCCGGTACGTAATCACACCACACCTCGTCACGCTCCATCGATCGGACATCTATCTGGTCGGTTGTAGTGGCATCAAGCCCAGGAATTACCACCGCGAAGAGACGCAGATGGCAGATCTTATGCCATAAAGAAGGCAGACCTGGAGGCTAACATGATTTTCTATGCTTAACAGAGCCACAAGTCTTTCCGCACCAAGCAGAAGCTGGCTAAGGCCCAGAAGCAGAACCGACCTATCCCGCAATGGATTCGTCTCCGAACCGGTAACACCATCAGGTACGACATACCCAGAACCGCTTCTCTGAGCCTGTATTTGGTGACTACCAGATCTTGAACTAATTTTACTGTTCAATAGATACAACGCCAAGAGAAGGCATTGGCGCAAGACCCGTCTCGGCATCTAGATGCATCACCCCCATCTTCCCCTCGTCACGACCCGAACGAACAACCGGCACCCTACGTCTTCCCTTGCACGAGTTGTCATTATCAAAATCGAAATCGGACTGTCATTTTCGCGTCAATATGTGACAGGTGAAGAGGATCATGGGACGATGTGTACAGGATGAATGACGAGACTATGGTTGATCTCCCAGAGATTTGGCTTGCCACAAAAGGCACATCAGCTCTTGACGAGAAGCAGTATACTGCTGGCGAAATGGGCGAATAAGTTGATTGAATCGGTTTTCTCACCAAGGGCTTGCATCAACGGTATCGGTCAGGGAAATGAAATATTTCGTGAACATGTTACCATTTCTGCTCTCTACAAGTGACATGGATCGTGAACTGCTTCAAATCTTTCTCTTTGATTGTCGCGGACAACACAACCAATCAAGGTCTATCGGAGTTGGCCTGACATCGCGCGTCTGTCGAAACTGGGAACTTAACTCTTACCGTCTACTTCATCGGCACGAAGGCAGGTCTCAGCCTGAGCTAAATCTCGGGGCATCAACTGAAATGGGCTGGAGCCATCATGCTGGTCTTTATTCGCTAGTTGCCTGCCGCATCTATGTACTCATCCTCGCTTCCCCCATCAAGATGATGCCAGGATTCGTATAGACATGGAGTACTTGTTATTTCGAGATTATCTCTTAGTCCTCAAGCCAGCTTATAACGAACGTAACTGACCCCTATGAACGTAAGAAACTCCCCCTGCCAAGAAATTATCCGTTTTCATCTGCAATTACGAGGCAGAGGAGGGCGTGGCACGCATTTATAAGCTGTATACTAAGAAACGTCCTCTGCCTTCGCCGCATTCTACTGTAAAGGCTACTGATGGCTCTATAGGTTACAGCGGAGCCTCATCTGCCATTGCAGAGCACCGGCTCTGTAGATTGGTCATAATTATCCATCTGGTCAGGGACTGATTTACGATTCCGGAGGAGATTACTTCATCAACGCGGGTGGGTGAGCGCATGTTGAAGTTCTTATTGATATTCTGTTCTGCGCCGAAGGCTAGTGGGGTTTTTATGCACATTAGACATAAAACAAATGCTTATTGTACAGTACGCATGGACCAGTCCTCCCTCTCTTTTCCTACCTTGAGCTCACCCCTGCAAGAAAGTCTGGGTCTGAGTATCGACTTAATGAGCGCGAGGCTGTCGGAGCGACGCGGTACATTTTTCCCATCTAACCGTGGACATAGCACGGCAAACTACCATAATTCTTAGGCTTGCTGCCTATTCATGCTTCAGTATTTCAGTCATATCCTCCCCATTTCTCTGTTACGTTTTATTTCCCATCCGCGCAAGTGTTCACACTCATTTGCTGTTATCTTCTTCCATCTCCTTGGCTCATCCAGAAGCCAGCTTTGAGGCAGCACTCTGCCCATCGGTTCCGTCCAACCTTGACATTGCAGGCAAATCTTTGCGAACCGGCACCTTCGGAAGGTCACCGAAAAAATGAGCAATAGTATGCGCGATCTGGTAATGGGCGAGGCTGATGTCGACAGCGAAGAGGAGGATGAATCCTACGACGAAGAAACCGGCGAGGCGCGAGAGCGAGAGCGAGAGCGAAAGCCGCGCGAGCGCGTGGATGATTCCAGCGAGGAAGAAGATGATGACGACGATGAAGAGGAAGCTGCAAAGGTGAACCGCTCTATCGCTGCATCAATCCCAAGAGTTCGAAACTAACATCTGGGGTGGTAATAGATCCGCGAGGGCTTCATCGTTGAAGACGACGACGACGAAGAGGCCGAGGACTCGGAAGCCCAGAGAGAACGACGAAAGCGGAAGAGACGCCGGGAGAGGGCCGAGGAAGCTGAACTAGATGAAGAAGATCTCGATTTGATTGGGGAAAACATAGATGGCTGGGAAAGCAAACAACCGGAGAAGGTAAGCGTTGAATCAATGCTGAACATCTACGTGAAGTCATGCTAATTGGACATTAACCAAACAGAAGAAATTCAAGCGACTTCAGCACGGCCACCGAGATGAGGACAGCCACGGTCGCAAAAAGGGAGGCCTTGACGATATATTCTCCGACGAAGAAGACGATGCTGTGGATGACCGCCGTTATGGTGGACGCCCCAGTCACCATGCTCCTGTCGATGACCTCGATGACTTCATCGAAGATGATTTCCCAGAAGACGAGGATGAGCAGAGACGTCACCGTGAAGATATGGAAGTGTCGCGACCACGTGACAGGGGTCTCGCCGCGCTTATGGACCCCACGGGTCTTGACAAAGAGGTTCTCGGCGAAATGGAGGAAATTTTTGGCGATGGCTTCGAATACGGCTGGGCTCTTGAACTAGAGGAAGCGGAGCAAGATAGGGAGAGGGAAGAGACCAACCTTGAACTGAAGGATGTCTTCGAGCCCTCTCAACTCGTGGAGAAACTACTCACGGAGGAGGATAACGAGATCCGTGTGACAGATGAGCCCGAGCGATTTCAACTGGACCGCAAACCATTCAGACAACTTCAACTATCGGCCGAGCAGTTTAAGGAAGAATCCAGATGGATCACCAACCTCATGTGGCCTAAGAAACAACTCTCCAGCGACCTCAATCAACCATTCTTGAAGGCGGTGGGCAAGGTCCTTGAATATTTCGTGGTCGAGGAGCTCGAGGTTCCATACGTATTTCAGCACCGCAAAGATTACCTCATCCATGCGAGAAAAACACGAAATCCCGACTTCCAGGATGATCCAGAGGCACCTGAGTACTTGGTGAATGCCGAGAAGCTTTTGACTCAAGATGATCTCTGGCGCATCTTGGAGCTGGATATCAAGTTTCGCGCGTTGATCGAGAAGCGTTCTGCTCTTGAAAGAACATGCGACAATCTCAGAGATTCCGGTAACATACAGGACGAAATGTTACAGGAAATGATCCCGCAAGCGGCGACCATGGAAGAGCTGCAAGATCTACAAGACTATGTCAACTTTCAATATGCAGCTCAACTCAAAGATATTGCTGCTATGAATGGTATCACCAGGGAGACGAAACGTCCCGGTACGAAGTCGTCCATGTTCGAGCGAATCAGAAACAGCAAGGCGTACCAGATGGTCAAAGCCTATGGTATCACTCCAGATCGCCTGGCGCAGAACCTACTGCGCGAAGGCAAGAAACATGCCGAAGACCATGACCAGCAACCAATGGACCTGGCGGACAGTCTGACCGATTCCGACTTCACCACTGGAGATGTGGTGCTTCAGCAGGCTCGCCAAATGTACGCAGAGGAGCTATTCATCACCCCGAGGATGCGCAAACACTTTCGGGCTCATTTTTACGCTCTGGGTGAAGTCAGCTGTCGTCGTACCGAGAAGGGACTTCGAAGGATTGACGATTCTCATCCTTATTACGAGATCAAGTATCTCATCAACCAGACAATTCCCGATCTCGCGCGTCGCCCTGAGTTGTTCCTGAAAATGATGAAAGCAGAGGAGGATGGTTTGATTGAAGTTGAACTTCGGTTGCAAAATGAGAGGGATTTCCGAAAGCAGTTGCACGCCGAATTCGTGTCCGAAAACTACAGCCATGTCGCAGATGCTTGGAATCAAGAGCGCCAAGAAGTCCTGGACCTTGCCTTCCGCAAACTCGAGCGCGTCATTACCAAAGGTGTCAAAGACTCTCTGAAGACAGCTTGCCAGGATGAGCTTCTCAAGCTTTGCCGCGAAGAGTATTCGAAGAGACTGGATCAGGCCCCATACAAACCCAAGGGCATGGTTCTTGGAACTGCGCCTAGAGTTCTGACAATATCGAATGGCATGGGAGACCCCGCCCGCGACCCCATATTCTGGGCATGGGTTGAAGAAGATGGACGCGTACTTGAGCAAGGCAAGTTCGAGAATCTGGCGCGAAATGAGGATCAACGAGCAGCGTTCGTGGAACTTGTTGAGCGCAGGCGCCCCGATGTTATCGGTGCCAGCGGCTTTTCGTCCGATACTCACAAACTAGTACGTGATATCGAGGGCATCATCAGTGAGAAGCAGATAATGAGTCCCGATTTCGAGGATGCCGAGACTGGCGACTGGAACCGAGAGCTTCTCGAGGTCATTGTCGTGAATGACGAGGTTGCCCGCCTTTACAAGGATAGTCCTCGAGGACTACAGGACCATCCTACGCTGAACCCCGTTACGCGCTATTGTGTAGCGCTGGCGAGGTACCTGCAAAATCCTATGAAAGAATATGCTGCACTGGGAAAAGATATTTCGTCGCTGCTCTTCCACCCGAACCAGGGTCTGTTACCCCAAGACAAACTGCTGAAGACACTAGAGACAGCCATGGTGGACATGGTCAACCTGTGCGGAGTTGACATTAACGAGGCCGTGAATGACCCCTATACGTGCAATCTCCTGCCCTACGTGTCCGGCCTTGGACCCCGTAAGGCCACAAGCGTTATCAAAGCCATCAATGCGAACGGAGGTGTGGTCAATTCGCGCGACGAGCTTGTCGGTGACCCAGATAACAACAAGTTGCCGGTCGTTGGTCCACGCGTCTGGAATAACTGTGCCAGTTTTCTTTACATCGAATACGATGCCACTAACCCATCCTCTGAGCCTCTGGATAACACGCGTGTTCATCCAGAAGATTATGAGCTCGGCCGGAAGATGGCGGCTGATGCTCTCGAGCTTGACGAGGAAGATGTCAAGGCCGAGACTGATGAGAACGGCGCTGGTGCCATTGTGCGAAAGCTTTTCAAGGACGACGAGCAAGAGAAGGTCAATGAGCTTATCCTCGAGGAGTACGCAGAACAGCTGGAAAAGAACTACAGCCAAAGAAAGCGAGCAACGCTGGAAACTATCCGGGCTGAGCTGCAGGCACCATACGAGGAACTCAGACGGAACTTTGGCACGCTGAATGCCGATCAGATCTTTGTCATGTTCACCGGCGAGACTAAGGAGTCTTTAGCAGAAGGCATGGTCGTTTCGGTTAATGTGCGGGTGGTCAAAGATGACTTCGCTATCGCCAAACTTGACTGTGGCATCGAGGGCCGTATCGAGGCCCACGAGGTCACGGCCCGTGGCAATGTTTCGATCAAAGAGGTCATTCATGTTGGGCAGACGACGCAAGCCAAGATTTTGGAACTCAACCGCAAGGACTTTATGGCGAAGCTGTCGATGCGCGAGGACTCGTTACGGCGACCATATAAGAGATATGGAGACCATGATCGTAGCATTTGGGATGTCGCACTCGAGAACAAGGACAAGGAAGCTGGGCAAGAGAAGGATCGCGTAACCGGGCGTGCCCAAAGAGTGGTCAAACACAACTTATTCAAGCCGTTCAATTCGTTCGACGCTGAACAGTATCTTGGCTCCAAGGACAAGGGCGACGTTGTTATTCGTCCGTCCGGAAAGGGCAACGACCATCTTACCATCACGTGGAAGGTCGCAGACGGGGTTTACCAACATCTCGACGTTCTCGAACTACAAAAGGA
The DNA here is from genome assembly GCA_019976485.1 of Apiospora pterosperma. NCBI lineage: Eukaryota > Fungi > Ascomycota > Sordariomycetes > Amphisphaeriales > Apiosporaceae > Apiospora > Apiospora pterosperma. The sequence continues at coordinate 2,176,009 of JAFBMP010000009.1, forward strand.
GAATGACTTCACGCTTGGCAAGAAGCTGTGCATTGGCTCCAAGACGTACAGTGATCTCGATGAGTTGATCCAAGAACATGTGCGGGCCATGGCTCGTATGGTGGACCAAATGATGAACCACGACAAGTTCAAGAAGGGCAGCATCTCGGAACTTGGTGAGTACACCTTAGCATATACGTGCTTGTATTGGTTGTAGTGGAAATGCTAATCAAGGAAACAGAGAAATGGTTGACGGCTTACTCGGATGCAAATCCGACTCGTTCTATCTATGCGTTCTGCATCGACCCAAAGCATCCTGGTTACTTTTACCTTTGCTTCAAGGCTAACAAGGCCGCTAAGATCGGGCATTGGTTCGTACGGATCATACCGAATGGATTCGAATTCCTGAAGGAGAAATATCCGAACATGCGTGATCTCTGCAACGGATTCAAGACACGCTTTAACGTCGAGATAGCCAGGATGGTGGAGAATGCCAAACGAGCCCCAAGACCACATCATAGATGAGTGGGAAGGGGGGAAAAAGCTAGTTAGGTGCAATACTTAGAAGATGGGACGATTATTCTGGACTGGTCCGTAGCATCGGTGACTGACGCAAAAGCTCCAGGGCTTTGGAGAGCTGGAGCAAGTCTGTATTTGTATGAAACATGGCTTTTTACAGGACAGGTTGCATAAGAAGCGATTTCTATCTACGTGCAAAGCCAAGAATGAACATGGACACGATCGTGACCTTCATTCGATTCGCCTGGGTCGTGGGAACTGAAAGAAAGGGGCAAGTGGCCAGGGGGCGGGCTAAGGGGCTGTTAAGAAGTACATGTAAGTAAGTACTTAACTATTTTCTAAGCTGAGAAGCATGGATGGCGGAGACGGATAAGCCGGCCTCTTGGGTCTCGACACGTACCGGAATCAGCCGGGTATGCACCGTACTCATAGATTCCCCTCGCCCTCGGGTTTAGGACAGAAGACGAAGCTTTCATGAAGCGTTGAATACTGTATAGCCTGATAAGGACAGAATTCAGGAATAGGAATATGGCCAAGGGCAAGGGCAAGGGGGAACTGCGATTGGGGACGAGGTACCTTGGTGAGTGTGTGCCTTGGTGAGGTACCTGCAAGGACCCCTCCCCTCCCCGGCAAATTAAGCGAAACAATGATTAACATTGACTTTTGACAAGATGACATAGTTTAGAAGTACTTACCTTATAAATTAAGAAGTAAGTAACCTAACCTTACGTACCGTATACCATTCAACTGAGGTCAGCAGCCTCGTCTCCTGTTCCTCTTACTATTCATCTCGGGACTCGAACATACGCGCCTTGCTCTCCCTCCGACTTTTGGCATTTTGGTCAAAATTCAAATTCGACATGGTTCTGTTGTTTCTGCGTCATACTTGAGCTCAGCGAACAGGGTTCATCAACACCGACCCTCTTGTCTTGTGGTTCAAACCCGGCCACTTTTGCTTGTGACTGAGTTCAACTCAACGCGACTCTCTCGTTTCCCCCCCATTTCGACCGTGACAAGCGACCGTGACAAGCGACCGCGACCGTGCGCTGGATACAATGGCCGGAATAGAACAGCTTGAGATTCATAGCAAAGTAAGTTGGGACATGCGACCATCTTGGACTGTGTCCGTGAGATGCTATGCGCGCCTTGCTGATGCCAACTTTCTTGTCCCATACAGTCTTACATCGTTCGCTGGGTCAAGGTAGACGAAGGGCATACGATATCATGGAGCGTCCAACCACACAAGAAATCCATCAACTTCGGCATCGTCAAACACCCGGGCTCCGGCGCCACCAACCTCACATCTACCGCGGCTAGCGTGGACGAGCTGAACAAGTCGTTCGAAAACCTCGAGGGCTCTAGCAATGCGAAAGGCAACCGCTTCCCAAGACGCGATGCCAGCTCGGCGCAGGAACAGCTCCAGAGCAAAGGTTTCGCCATTATGAAATGGCATGGGAAATGCGAAGCCGACAAGGTCTCCATGGGCACGTACGATGTCTTGGCTGGGGAGGGAGCCATGTTTGGTCTGGTTTTCGACAATACCTTTTCGAAACAAACAAGCAAGACGGCCACATTTGTCCTGTTGACCTATCCCACCGGCCAATCACCGCAGGGGGCGGCCTATCTACCCAACCTCCAAGCTGGAGCAAGGGCGGCTGCGAGCAAGTCTAGCCTTGCAAAACCAAGCCCGCAGCTGGGTGCTACCGCTTCGGACTCGGTGGACAGTCTGCATAGCCACAGGACGCGGGCTCTCTCTTTAGCCGGCCGTAGCGACGGGGGCACATCCTCGACCTATCACACAGGCAATCTACTCAAGAGGCGCAGAAAGAAGGGTCAAGGCTTTGCCCGCCGCTTTTTCTCTCTGGACTACTCGTCATGCACGCTGTCGTACTACTATAATCGCAACTCTTCGGCTCTTCGCGGTGCAATCCCGTTGAGTTTGGCTGCGATCGCCGCAGACGAACGACGCCGTGAAATTAGTATCGACTCCGGCGCTGAGGTATGGCATCTCAGAGCCTCCAACGCCAAGGACTTCAATGATTGGGCAAAGGCTCTTGAAAGGGCAAGTCGCATTGCTCGGGGCCTTGAGCCAGAGCCCTCTCCCGACCACCTGAATGTCCCACACTCGAAGGAGCGGCCCACGATCAACACCCGCGGCCTAGCACCGGGCCCCAGCAACCATGTTGAGGAGGATAGGGAGTGGCACCAAGTTGAATCTCTGGTGAGCCGCGTAGTTGGCACGCGAGATGCTCTTCGTAGATTGGTCAAAGATATGGCCGCCCAAAAACAGTACAATACTCGTCCGACCAGTTCCTACCTCTCGCCTAATTCCCCCAGTGTGGTCGAGGAGGCAGAAGGTTATTTTCCCTCGCAGAGCCAAGAAAAACGACCCTTTTGGAAGCGCAAGTCTAGTGCGTCTGTGCTGACCCCGACCAACTTCCAGCCGGCCATTTCATCGGCACTAGCTGTGCCGTCCCCCGGCTCGGCGTCCACGCCGGTTCCCGATGGGTCTCACTCACGGAAGAAGTCAAAGGGGACGGAGCAAGAAGAGCGTAGTACGCATGAGCACTGCGCCGCTCTGCTCAACGACCTCGACTCGGTCGTGGCAGAATTCACGGCCGTTATCGCCAAGAGCAAGAGAAGACGCACCCCAGCACCTCTGTCGGCGACGGGCTCAAGAAGAAGTATGGAGTCGACAGCGTCCACTGAAGAGTTCTTCGATGCCGAGGCAGGCGAGACAGATAGCCCGAACCAAGTCGTCATGATCGACCGCCAAAGCGAGGAGGACGATTCGCAGGGGTCAGAAGCCGATGATGCGTCTATACACTCTTCTTCGTCAGTCTCGTCTGTTGGAGAGGAAGACAAGCATTTAGATGCCAGCGGCGCTGCTGCCCTTTTCCCAGTCAAGCCCAAGTCCCTCACTCCTCTCCCCATTGACATCGGGATCGAGAGACGCCGCACGATACCACCTGCCACTGTCGCTCCGCCTTCTCTCATTGCCTTTGTGCGCAAGAATGTCGGCAAGGATCTGAGTACAATCTCCATGCCAGTATCTGCGAACGAGCCTATATCGCTAGTCCAACGCGTGGCGGAACAGCTCGAGTACGCACAGCTTCTTGACCAAGCCGCCAAGCTGAAATCCTCAGATGAGAGGCTGCTGTATGTGGCAGCATTTGCAGTTTCGCAGTTCAGCGTCAACCGAGGTAAGGAGCGATCCACGCGCAAACCATTCAACCCATTACTTGGTGAGACTTTTGAGTTGCTTCGCACGGAATCCGAGGTGCCTGGCGGATTCCGCCTCATCGTCGAGAAGGTTACTCACCGTCCAGTACGGTTGGCCATGCAGGCCGACGCGGCGCTCTGGTCCTTTACTCAGAGCCCTGCGCCCACCCAGAAATTCTGGGGAAAGAGTGCCGAATTAACAACCGAAGGCCGCGTGCGTGTCGCTCTGCGCTTGCCAGACGGTACTGACGAGCTGTACTCTTGGGCCGCAGCCACCATGTTCCTTCGAAATGTCGTCATGGGCGAGAAGTACGTGGAGCCCGTGGGGACGATGGCTGTGAACAACGAGAGCACTGGTGCGAAGGCCACCGTGGAGTTCCGATCGCGCGGCATGTTTGGGGGCCGTGGAGAAGATGTCCAGGTCGAGCTTCAAGATGCCAATGGCCAGAATACCGGTTCGACTCTGACCGGCACCTGGACAGGCTCGCTCCGTAGTAGTAACCAAGAGATCTGGAAGGTCGGTGATCTTGTCCCCAATGCACCAAACACCTACGGCATGACGACCTTCGCGGCCAGCCTCAACGAGATTACCGATATCGAGCGTGGCCGTCTGCCGCCGACGGATAGCCGTCTCCGTCCGGACCAGAGGCACGCAGAGGAAGGCAAACTAGACGATGCCGAGGACAAGAAGGTACTGCTCGAAGAGGCGCAGCGGGTAAGGAGGCGAGATATGGAGGCTCGCGGCGAAACGTGGAACCCTCGATGGTTTGTGAAAGCTAGCGACGGTGAGGGCGAGGAGGAGGTCTGGAGACTGAAGAGCGGCAAGGACGGCTACTGGGAGAGCCGTGAGCGCAACTTCGAGGGTGCCGGCATAGAAGACATATTTGCGATGGGTGCCTGAGCGCGTTACCAAACTCCGTATTCTGGTGCATCGGGAGAGAAAGACCAACCTTTTTACGTATCATGTTGTAATTGGGAGGGGATAAGGGGATGAAATAAGGGGCTGGGGGAAAATGACGCGCTGTGAGCCTAGGAAGGACTTTGAAGTAGAACCTTGCCAGGACGCTTGCAAAACCAATGGTCGAATTCGAATTACCGAATAGTGAGCGATGTCCCATCCTGAGCTATGATTCAAGTGCCGAAGAGGGAAGGTTGACGAGATGCGAGTAGGTCGGCCGGTTGGGAAGAACACCAAGGTAGGTGTACAGTCAGTCTACTGACATCGAAGCAGGTGGCATACAAAAGCAATGATGGGATGTAGTCACTGTCCCCATCTTCCTCGGCCAGACAAAGCCTGCAGGTTTATTGTCGCTATGGTGGTTGCCAGTCCCTGCAGCATGCCATCTATCTCCTCCATATGCGACTTCATGCAATGCCTGCGCGCAGAAAAGTATCTATAGAGTTTGCCCAATGGGACGTGACCCCTAGGTGTCTTTATTGCTGCATAGATGGGTGTGAAACCGTGGTTGGCTCTTGAGTTTACAGGAAACGCTATAGATAAGTTCGAGTCCTCAAGGGGGGGGGCGACAGGTTGGAGAGTCTGGTACATATAATAATCTTTTGGAGGGAACATTCACCGGGAGACAGGCATTGGGGACGATGGGTGTATATATCATCACTCTTCGATAGAGTAAGAAGGTCGATAGGGCCCGAAGTCGTTCTGCAAACTAAGTTGACGGCCGCATGGCCTGCCCCCTTGATGTCCCACTCGCTAGAAACAGGAAGAACTTCGAAGGTGTCGAGCGCTGGTTGTCCGTCATCGCTGTTCAGTCTCTTCTTCCGCTTCCTCCTTCCTTCGGTACGTGTTATTACACGTACCGGATGTGTCTTTGGTCTCTGTCGTTGTCATGCAGGCTCCAGAGGCGTCATCGGGCACCACCCCCAGTCTCTCGAGTATCTGTGATGCAAACGTCCTGGGTTGATCGATGCTCGGCCCACCCCCAATTCCAAAGCCCGAGAATCCTCCACCGATCAAACTCAGAAGAAGTCTTATGCAAGTGCGAGAGAGTCTGCATCCATACCGGAGCTGTCGCCATCATATGTTTCGTCTTCCTGCGTCTGCATAGCAGCGCCTCTTTCTTCCTTGTCGCATGGTCTCCTACGTTTCTTCTTTTCATGATGGCTTCCAGATGTTGTCGTGAGTGCATGGTGGAGAGATCACGATGCGTGGCTTTGAGAGCCATTCGGATGTGTCTTCGAGAGAAGTGAGCTGTGAGGCTTTTGCATTTGGGACAATGCCGGGGAAAGTAGAATGGGGAGGGCAGGAACCGGGTGCCCTTTATAGATGCCCGTCTGCATGTACTCCGGTGACCCCCCTCGGCCTCCTCGCCCCTACCGTGCATGGATGGGATGACAGCCCACATACATTACGCAAGAAAGGATATGGAAGGAAAGGGTATGATCCCCCCCTTCCCGGATCCACCCACCTATCAAGATGCCTGAATTATCTTTCCGTCAGCGGCGAGCCGTCGCCCCCCTCGCAACCATCGATAGACAGATCCTTAACATGTCGGGCAAGGCGAAGCGCCCTGACATGCGCATGGTGGGCCCCGGTAGGCGGTTAGGAGATGGAGGGGGGCTTCTGGTAGTTTATCAACATAGTGAATATCTATTTGACGCCCCTGCCTTCCTCATGTAACCCATTTGTGGCACATTGCAGAAAAAGGGGCGGCTACCGGTTGCTCAAGGGACTTGCTTGGTCCACACGACACATCATAAACGACATACTCATCAGACACGGTGAATACTGGCACCCAGACGTGTACAAACTCAGAAGGTAAGCAGTGGCTTCTGCTGCATCATGGCATGGCCGGCGCATGGGGGTGCAAGGCCATTCAATACTCTTACGAACCCCCTGATGGCGGGAGCGGGATGCCACCCGTCGATCATTGGATGTTAGCCACTAAGGGGGGGCAGACGACAGTTCGCCAGCCCATCCGCCCGTTCCTCGATTGGCTCGTTTCAGGGTGCAACATGCATGAACGACTCCGCGGACATCACTGGTGGTTCTGGCAAGCCCGAACTCTCACCCCGCATCTGTAGTCCGCCGTCAATCAAGTCCTGGGTGTTTAGTTCTACCTGATCGGTTCTCGTTGGCCGGTATGCAAAGTAGCGCGGCGTAGGCGCGTTTAGTCCACGACGACACGGCATAATTCTAGGAGCTTCGAACCGTTCGGGCAGTGGTGAGAGAGAAAGAGAGTATCCTAAACCACAGAGTTTCCCTCTTGGTCAACACAGTTTCCACTGGATCACCTCCGGGACGGCAAGGAGATCGACAGTAGTATCCTGAGCGACGTTGCTTCTTGTTTGCTAGAGGGGCTGCAGGTCCTACGATGGAAAATTCCGGAGCACCGAAACTTCCACACTTGTCCCCGATCATTGGAAGGGAAATGTGTCCATTCGTCGATGTCCGGATGGCAGATACAAGATGTCTCAGTACTAGAGAGCCTAAACCGAGGGCCTCCATACCGAAGGAGTCCGATTTACACCACCTCGCAAAGATCACACGATTAACAAAGGTCGAGGAGGTGTATGACACACTCAATGCCTCCGAGTACAGAGATGTGAGTTTCTCTCCAGATAGAGCGCTGTGGCAGCAGCAGCAGCAGCAGCAGTGGTAGTATAGCACAACGCCGAGGAGGCTTCTCCTTCGCACCGTGATCCGGGGCTGGTAGGTTCTCTCCCCTGTCGGTTGCTAGGGAGTGGCAGGTCAGTCAGGGCCCCATGATACCGGAACTCGGTGCTTATGGCTCGCGAGTCGGTGGCGTGGTGGTGCGCCTTGCTGTGATGCTCGGGCATCATGTAGAGTGATACCGGATCGCCAGTGTCGTATAGGTAATCTACGTACGCCGTTGGCAGAACCTGTGGCCCTTACATGTCAATGTCTTGGCTCACAGAATCAGACCGGGAAGTTACTGAGGCGGGGGTCAGGCTTCACCATCACTTGTCCGACGTGACCCCAACAGGCATCCGTGGAGACCCCTGCTAACATCAGAATGAGGATGATCTGTAGGTGTGGCGTCAGATACCATGGAAATGGAGCATGAAACTGCATAGTCCTATGCGAAACCGGCACAGAGACCCTCCAAGTGCCAAAGGAGACCCAGGAGCCTCTGGTGACGGCGGACCTGTCCATGGCGAATGCCACAGAGTCCCTCGCTTTATTGCCAGTCGGTACTGCTCCTTGGCCAGTCGGGGCCGTAGAAGGCTAGACTAGGCGGGTCTCCAGATCTGTGCCTTACGAAGCGAGATGGGGACATCCGAAAGACTATACAGTCCGGCCCGGAAATTAGACTCTTGTTCCAGATGACGATAGCGCGTCGGGCTTTTTGACAGCCCGCCCTAGAAAGGAGAAAATGGCTGTTCTGTCATTTTCTTAAATTGGCTCAAGAGCTCTCTGGAGTCGGGGTCGATGGGCCAGATGGCTATGTGACTGCATGGGGGACACTTGGTATTCTCGATACAGAAAAAAGCGGACAGAGAGGGTCTATATGCGGCAATTCTTGACCAACCACACGAAACGGAACATATTGAAGACCCCGGAAGCCCTTCGGAAGACGACATAATGACAGTACCCCCCGGGGACCTCGGCTGGCTCACAGATCCATCGATACTCGTTGTCGATGCCGGACGATGCACGACAAGAACAAGTCAACACATGAGAAGCCGGAGCTGAAAGAACAGCTGGACTCTTTGACTCGCTCCATAGCCAATGGTATCCAGTGGAAATCGGAAAGATGCCTCGCTGCATTCGATTCTCACACATATACACCAGTATTACGTTATCTCGCACCCAAGGCAACTAGCCTATGGCCTATCGGTTACTGCCTGGTCACCACAGCACACAGCAGGCTTATCTGGAGATTACCAGGAGGTAGGTAGGACAAACATGGCGACGACAGACCAACATGCCGGGATCACCCTTTCACGAATGACACATAACAGCCTTGCAGACAAACTCTCAGATCGAATACGCCACGACAGTCACCGATGGGGGTGGTTCGGATGACGGAGGGGTAATGAATGAGCTGTCTGTCTGTGTGTCCCGCTGCAAGAAGACGAGGAAGAAGCGGGAAGAAGGGAACGATTGCGACGAAGCAAACGACGGGTTGACCATTCGGGAACTCATTTCTGGTTCGGGACCGAAAGAGTGGAAGTCGCCCTGGTGTAACCAGGGCAAGGCAATGCCACCGGTACGACTCGACCGAGGATCGATGTCATCATCACCAATCTCGGGGCTTGGAACAGAACAACCGAACAAAAAAAAGAGGGTCGGATAGACGGGCGTGGCGCTGGCGGGAATAAACCGATGCTCGTACACGAAGACAAAAGCAATTCATGGGTCGGTGGGGGAGGGGGGGGGGGAGGGGGAGGAAAGGGATGTGATGGCAGGGCTCGATGGCCTTCGCCTATCGCTTGGCTTGGCGCACAAAATGGTGGACCGAAGTCGACATATTCCAACTGGGGGTCTAAATGCCGACCGACGGTAGAGACAAGGGGTCCATGAGGGGTAAGGATTTGCGACGAGGTATTCAGGCACAAGACATGATTGGTGAGGCCGCTGATTCACAAATGAGAGAGAGAGAGGGGGGGAGAAAGAGAAGAAGAAAAAGAACAGACAGTTCTCCACGGTGGTTGGCCGAGGGAGTTGCCGAGACGGCGAGGCTGCCTAGCGAATCGGTGCGTGCCACAAACACAAGCTGCATAGGTTATTTCTGGACTAGGGTATTGTTGTTGCCGTAGGTACTGTAGCTTATCAGGACTTCTTGGGTTCTTTCTAGAAACAGGCGTCGAATCAAACCCGGGCTTACTCGTCGTGAAATGGTTGACGAGACGAAAACGGGTTGTGCGACAGCCGAGCGGGAGGGGGGAAACAAAGAGTACGACAGAAGCTTTATGAAGCAAGCAATTAAGCAACAAGTCAGCAGTGACACACAATGGATCAAGGTACGCACATAAGGTTGAGACATGCCCAGTCGGCAGTAGACAAAGGGATGGCTGGGCTGGTTGTGTGTGCTTCTCCTGTAGACACTGGTAAAAATAAATCCATGCATCTACGTGTATTAGATTCTTTAAGAACTGGCTTGCGTGTGTGGGATATCTCCGCTTACACGGCATGGGATAACAAGCTCGCGCCTTATGGGGGCTCTACGGTCGTCGTCTAGATGATTCGTAATGGGCGCCGTGATTTGTCTGTCGACTTCGGACCTTTTCCCTCCATGTACATCTCGATCTGATACAGAAATAAACCTTACAGTAGCGTAAAGGGCCTAGCAGTGCACCCAGACGGCTGGGTGGACGGGGAGTAACCGTGACCAGGTGACACAGATGGTTTTCGTCATGCCGATCTTGGACGGCGACGACGGCTTCAATAGGTTTACATTGATACGATACCGATACCGTGACCAGTCTGTGCGCATTCAGGCACGGAAACACACTCGTCTTTTCTTCGAGTTTGGCGGTTGCCTCGTTTAAGGCCCATTGTCCAGATCCCCCCCTCCCCCAAATCTCTGGGGCCCGGGTCATCACCATGGCGGCATTGCCGTAGGTGAATAGACTGGTTCAGGCGAGCTTCACCCACATTTCCAGTCACTTGGCATCATGAACGGACATTTTCGACGCCCTTCCCTTCAGCTCTGATAAGGCCTATGATGCGGCTTACGAATGAGCCCAGCCGAGTGACACTCTCGCGGTGGCGTCTCTGATCAGCCCGATGCAATGCAACCCAACGAGAACATATGTAACGACCACCTCGTCGGTATCATGTTGCCAAGAGGTGGTAAGAATGGGCATGCACAGCCGAGTTCAATTTATTTTATTTTATTTTATTCTCCGTTTGTCCTATCTTTCTCTCCTAGCCTAGGTCGCTTACAGTCATGATGCATAGATAATGCTGCGTAGAGAGGGGGGGCAGGCCAGGCAGGTGTCGTCGCACCATCCCAGCATACATAGCCCTAACCTACATGCTTCGCCCACATGGGTGTCGGCCAGTCGACACGGGGTGGTGTAGATGTATCTGTTATATTGTAGGTACGCAGTGATGATTGTATAGCTGGTCCAACAGCATTGTAAGTAGTGGGGCGTCGATCGTGGGAGCAAGAACTGGGTCCCCTCCCAGAGTCAGGCGTCCAGTAGATCTGATTAGAATGGCGGTGGTGGTGGTGGTAGTAATGGTTGTGTTGGTTGTGTAAGCCGTTAGCATGGCCGAGGGGGCTGTTGGACCGATAATCTCAGCTCTGGACCGAGACGTGCAGCAGCCCGTACTCTAGTAGCATAGCTTATTTGGGGTACATGTATTGACAATACCAAGGCCTGGTCAGGGCAGGGGGGGGATACTTACTTGATGGATGAAATTGAAAGCATCTCATGCAAAGGACCGAGAAGCCGTTTTCCTTACTGAAAACTAAAAAAAAAAAAAAAAAAAAAAAGGGGGGGAAGGGCAAAAAAAGAAGAAGTAGATATATAATAAAGAATAGACCAGGTAAGGTTAGTAAGTAAGGTACCTAGGTACTAAACCTTACACAGTTCTTCAGCTCAGGCACACAGAACACAGAACACAGCACACACAAGACTAATAAGACTAAGACCCAGACCCAGACGACCACTAATAGCCCCCCGTATCTTCATTCGGGACCAATTAGGTTCGGGCGATGCTGTTCTTGTTCACGTTGGATCTCTCCTTTGGAAAACATGCCTTTGGTTCCGCTTCGTCATGTGTCTAAAGGCTGATTACGCTCGGCACAGATTCAAAGGTCACAGCAAGTCACATACCCGCCCTCGCCCATCCCACCACCCACATGCACACACACACACACTCTCTCTCTCTCGCTCTCATATCTAAGATACACGTGAGTAATACGTACATTTTATGAACCCATACTTGCATATAGATGGGAGGTGGTTGTGCTTTTATTGTTATTATCTACTTACCTAAAGCAAAGAAAGCAGCAGCATGGGCCTGGGGCAATGGTCATTATTCACACCCACCTACCTAAGTAAAGTAATTACCTAAGTAATAAACTACTTGACGTACTTGTAATGAATTACCTAAAGGAGCAACCACCCAGCAACAGCATCGAATCATGTGTTTATGCAGAGTATTTGTTTGCGTCCAACGGCAAATCCACCATCGCTTACTGAGCTGGAATTGCCGCTCAGATAACAACCATTGGGCCGCCCCGGTTTTCCGTTTCGAACAATGGGAAGGAAGGCTCAACATGTACAGAATCAGAGTTTGGGGCACATCCTGGCAGAGGCTGTTCTGACAGGGCTACAGGGGTAGGTAGGCTAAGAAAGTACTTAGGATGTAGGTAAGGTAGGCAGGTAGGTAAGCAGGCATATAGTAGTGTATTGTGGTGATTGCGGTGATTGGTTTTGAAGTACCTATTCTTTTTGCCGGTCAATGTCTCGAACCAAGCCAGAAATGGGTTCTTCTCGAATTGGCTGCCTCGTATGAGGCGAGGAGAGATATATTATGCAATGCATATATCCCTATGCCTCCCTCCCTCCCAGTACATACATACATAAGTAGGTATGTTTCATGCACGTAGGTGGGTGTACCCAAGAGTAGCCACGGGCAGCCAAGGGTCAGTCAGTAAAGTAGCCAACCAACTCAACCCAGCACAACATCAAGCATCGAGCATTGAGCGCTGCTCAACCCAATCCCAACCCAACTCCACAGCACGGAAGCGAACAGAGGTGCTGCGCTGCATCAACGCATCCCGAGTCCCTGGGGCGACTGTGCCAAAGATTATAGATCAAACGCAAACGCTAAAAAGAACCAGTATACTTAGCATTATTAGCCACGTACGAGTATGGCACGGCAGGTACCTCCATGCAGTACGTACCGAATCCTGGCCTTGATTGGCTTGGCCCACTGAAAGCCTCCCGCGTTTGTGCTCGCTCGTACCTACTACGTACATGACTTACTTACTTACTCACAAGAGTATTAAGAAACTTGCCAACCGCTTCTTTAATAAGAAACCAGGCACTTCCACCTCCATTCCTTCCTAGGACCGTCTTCTGTCCTGTGATGCCACTTCTATGACGGCCTTCCTTACATGTTCACTCGTATACCCTCTGCATCTCCTTGCCTAGCTGTCTGTCACCTTTATACCCGACTCTTATATAGAACCGACCAAACGACATTCACGGATGCTGAGACGGAGCAAGGCGGACACAGTGACTTAGACGTAAACATCGCCCACGGCACTCACCATGGTTGTCTTCTGTGCTTACTGCGGTAAGCAGTTCACTCGGAAGGTATGTGTGGCCTATTCGCTTCGTGGCCATGGTTCTGTCGTCTCCAGCTACTAACATGAATCTTCTCCAGGAGCATCTTGAACGCCATATACCAAACCACACGAACGTCAAGCCGCACCGTTGTCAGAGCTGCCAGCTCTCCTTCGCACGAAGGGACCTTCTTCAACGTGCGTGGTCCCTAGGAAAAGAGACTCGCGCCTATGCGCATGGGAGCAACCCAGCTAACCCCGAATTTGCAGGCCACTTCTCTACATATCATGAACAACCAGCTCTGGATACCAACCCGGGAGCACCCCCTACTGTTATCGGGAAGCAACCCATTGCCTGTTTGAATTGCGCACAAGCCAAGGTAACCCCAAGACTGCTTCAACGAAAACGGTGCAATATGCTGACTGGACGGTACGAGCAGACAGGGTGCGATAAACGAGTGCCTTGTGCTCGATGTGCCGACAAAGGCCTACCGTGCGCGGCGAGATTCGCAAGACGGTAAGCTGGAAGAACCTGCCGCCCATCCCCCCCCAAAGTAGAATCGCCCCCAGGGCCGAACTAACTCGAGAGTCGACTAGGTCTTCCAAGGCGGCCTTGCGAGCCGCGGCGGCCTTGCAAAACCAACCGCCTGTGCCACAACCTACAGCCTCCGCTACGATGAACCCAGCGTTCATGGACCTGGATAGTGGCATGAAACCAGACGTGGCAAAGTCGATTGTTTCTCCTGAGGCTGTCAATTCTATAGACCCGAGGATACAGCAAGGCGAGAGCCCTCAAAAGAACAACTCGCCGGCGAACTCCCATCCAGGCACCGAGAGCAACTTCCCATCCCCGCATACCAAGGTCGATTTGGATGAGCTCATGCTGGGCAGCGACTTCCTCCAACAAGACCATAGTTACAACGATATGCTGGTTTGGCCCGAGTACTCATTGGACCTCGACATGTACTCGGCTACGAATCTACCGCTGGGGACAGCTGATGTACCTATGCCACCTTTCGCTGAGATGAGCGACGCCTCGTCTAACTCAGAACAGATGAGCTCATCAAGGGGTTCTATCCACACGCGCAGTACGAGCACCAGCATCATGTCGAATGGCGAATATGAACCGACAGTCAAGCCCACAGACGTAGCCGTCTCGAGCCCTCGCGACACCGCTGATCTCGAAGTCGTCCTTGCCGCCGAAGCTGCTTGGCCGTTGGCCCGATGCACCCCACCTGTGTATTCCGGCACCTGCCCTCGAACCGCCATCGTACACCTTGAAAGCTTGGAACAGAAGAGCAAGCAGGAAAATACTTGGGAAACGCTTGAACGCTACCTTGAACAGGTTGACTGGGATGCGGCCGATCTCGCCTCGGTGATTCCACTGAACTCTAGGACCAGAGATAATATGCTGGCGATCACGCAAACATTCCTACATAAGGCTCTCGAAATCCATCGAGGGGGTCTGAGCGGCTATGGCAAGGACCGATTCTCCAGCCCTGGCTTGGCCACGTTCTTGGTTCTCCCACCCTCCAAAATACTGGAATATTTTCTGCGGAGCTACGTCCGTAGCTTGTCCTTCTTTTACTCATTAGTTTCTACGGGCTGCGTGGATCCCAATGAGATGGTCCAGAACAACAAGGCCTCTACACTGCTTGTGTTGTTGATGATCGCACAAGGTGCTTCTGCAGTACCGACTCCTGAAGCCAAGGCCTTGAGTGCAGGACTGGTTGAAACATGTCGCATCAGCCTATTCGATATTGTAGGTACCTCCAAAGCACGCTCTATTGTATGCAAGCGCTCACCTGGGGGAATCACCAGATTGAAAAGGATATCGAGATGTGTGCCGACCCCATCACTGTACGCTGTTCGCTGCTATTCACGCTCTTGGGGGCCTGGAGCGGTGACAAATGGCTGAGTAAGTCGATGACGATATCCCCAGGCAGTTGGCTGCGAAGAAGCGAGTACTGACTCTTTTGAAAGTGGATATCTCACTGGGCCAACGAGGCATGTATCTGTCTGTAAGTGAAGTCCTTGAGACTCCAGCTTCTACATGTCCCTAATGCGCAAACAGATGTTGAAGCATGCCGGCATGTTGAATGCGCAACCTGCCATGATACCCAACTTTCACGGCTCGCTCGAGTTGCAGTGGCGAGACTGGTTAGCTCGTGAAACTCAAAACAGGTATGTCCCGGATTCTGATTTACTTTTCTGATTTTCTTAACGTGGCCGCCGTGCTAATTCCACAACAAGATTGGTATACAACTGGGTCATGGTCGACCAGGAGCTCAGTCTATTCCATGACACAGCACCAATACTGAATGTTAGCGAGCTGTGCGCACCGCTTCCCGGCCCAGATCTTCTCTGGATGTCAGCCAATGCCGAACAGTGGCAGCAAGCCATGCAGTCTCTCTACGGCTGCACGGCCAATGTCAATCCGCAACTGCTCAACACGCCCTCCCTCAGCCCTTCGCTCTACGACATCTTCCAAGACTTCTTACACGAAAATCTGTCAAGGAGGCAGAACACGCTATCCGCTCACCAGCTGCGTCTCTTACTCCACCCTCTGCAAAGCCTCCTGTGCCATCTGAGACAGATGCTGTCCTGCTTCTCGGACGTATTGAGCACACGCCGCACAGCATCCCGGACAGTAACGAAAGCGTCGACAATGCTGCGCCTCGAGGAGGTCCAGGCCCTTCTACAGTCCTGGTACGAACTGTCCATAGCAGTGTACAATTCGAATCCCAGCTGCTCCGTCAGCAAAACCAATTTGGTCCTATACCACCTGATTTCCCTCAATGCCGTCACCAATTTCCCAGAGATCGAGCGATTAGCTCGCCGGGAAGGCTTTGACGGATCCTACTGGGAGCTCTCTCTACGACACAAACGCTGCATCTACCAGCGTGAAGAGTCCATATTTCATTGTGGACAAGTCATGCGCCTCATCAGGACGATGCCAGTCGACAGACGCCCGACGTGGTGGAGTGCCGCAATCTACCGCGCCGCACTGATCCTATGGACGGATAGCATTTCCCGTCTAGACCCAAATTTCCAAAAGCGGGATGAGGGGAGCCCCGTGGCCATTGATCGGGTTACCCCTGAGGACCCCGCGGTCATTGCCTACTTGTGGAACGGGGATGGGATCCCTGTACTGTCGCGCGGCGATGGCAGCACCACCACGTTGGACACGCCAGCCGACGTTCTGCTATATGCCGCCAAGTCCATTGACGAGGGCGTCAGCTGCCGGCTCAGCGATGGCATCAGACGGAAGCTCCTTGCCTTGGGGAGCAACTGGAGTACCGATGGGCTTACATCAGCCTCGGTCCAGTGATGGTTGTTCACTATTATACATAATACGCCATAATAGCGGCCTGTCTATGCTTGCCTTATCAAGCATGCGCCATAACGGCTGATACAAGGAGTTGAGGGGTTACATTTTAATTTGTTTGGCGTTCAGGGGGAAGGGGTGTGAGGGTTTCTGGTACGGAAACCCGGCAAGGTCCATGGGTCGGTTGGCAATGGAGACTGACTGTTTTATTTTGGGGGGGGGTCCACGGCGATTACGTCCGAGCACCCCTGTTGAGTACCGAGCCGGTACGTAAGCATGTGGAAGAGTTAGGGAGATGTTGCTAGGGAAGGAGGCCAGATCCTCCGACAGTATATATGGATGATGCACTCTCGCTTTGAGGATTAATGACGCTACAGGACTGTACAAGGGATAGATAGAGACTTTTAGATACCACGATAAACCTTTAATTTGCGGGCAACATGAATTTGAACCTCTTTTCTTGAACCTTGGGAGTCGGGCCATGTTTATTTTTGGCATATCCCTTAATTAACTGCGTCGTACTGATGCCAGCACGCCGTCCAAACCTTTTCCACCCTTATGGGTTAGTTGCCTGGCTTTGGGCTTCAGCATTGCTTGCTTAGGCAGTGTGCGTCGGAGGCCATCCCGATGACAACACGTAAGCACTAAATACCAAGACGATGGAATGGTGTCCCGGCAATCCCAGATATATAGGATCTTGGATATATGGAGTGTCGCCTTCCACATCGGTATATCAGGAGTACCGGGATCGATCTCACGCGAATACTGAGCAGTAGTAGACCCAGGCTGTGTGGTCTTAGACATATGGTGATAGGCAGATGTTACGGGACCGAAACACCTGGGGTGGGCGAGGCCAGAAACCCGCGTTAGTGAGGTACTATTGGGAGGGGGGAAGTTGCGGTCTGCATGAGACATAGGTGCTTGAAGCGTGGATATTTTTCCAAACATCTTCGCACATAACCCCCATGTATGGCAGGAAGCGGGAAAGGAAAGAAGAAAACAGACCCAATGCAGAACCTCGCCAGTGTGACTGGAGATCAGCATGTACTCTATTGAAACTCTAACGTCTTACCTGAATCCCTCCTCCAAGGGCTTGATTCATGGACTCGACTCACAGCCAGCCCCGCCCCCTCCCCCAGATTCGGGATCTGCATATCGTGACTCTTCTCTACTTCCCCAGCTTCGTGCATTGGGTGCGGGTGACAATGCGTAGAGGGGAGAGGAAGCCACTTGCGAATATGAGACACAACGAAGAGAGATGCACCAACAATCACATGAGCACGTAGCAGTGAGGTTGAGATTCAATTCAGTGACTGGGGACTATGAACAAACAAGCAGAAGAGTCGACGGCAATGTTGTTGTTGTGCGGGCCAGACCCAACCGGAGGTCCGGTGGGGTGGGGGAAGGCGCGGGGGGTTTTGGTTTATTTGCTACGGGGAAAGGAAGGGGCAGGGGGCCCTGTCGGGTCTCAGCCAATCACGGCCGTGCTATGACACTCAATCGTCTCAAAAGGGAAAGAAAGGGAAAGAGCGATGGGCGAAGGGCGAATTCCCAGGTCACAAAGAATATCCCCCTACGTTATGCGCATTCGAATTCTATCTAAGAGGTAGACTTGGCTTGTTTGCAACGAACTGGTGCTTCTCTCGCAATCATATAACGAACTCGTTCCATACGACACTGGCACTGGCACAGGCACTGGCACTACGAAGGGGCGCTCTCGGGCTCTCGCCACGTACAGCCAAAACATCTGTGAGATCCGACCTGTCTGTCCCTACGGTCCGTCCGTAAATGTCCTGCTAATCGTCCGACAGTTTTCCCCAAGTATGGCCCTCAAACCACCGGAGACCCCAAGACAAACCCACCATCCTTCTTGATTATAAAGGGAAAACGCTCTCTGGTCAACTCTTGGGTGTCTCGATTTCCATCTCCCATCCCCATCTTCTATCTGCTCCATCCCGCTTCCACTCGCCGCATTCATCCCTGCCTACCCTTGTCATCCTCAATTAATCAAGATCAATGGCTCCCTCGGCTAACCAAGACATCCCCTCCACCACCATGGACAGCTCCCACACCCAGAACAAGCCGCTCGCGGGCAAGGTCGCCTTGATCACGGGTGCCGGTCGTGGTATCGGCCGGGGCATTGCCCTGGAGTTGGGCAAGCGCGGCGCCTCCGTGGTGGTCAACTACGCCAAGAGCTCCTCGGCCGCCGAGGAGGTGGTGTCGGCCCTGGCCGAGCTGGGGTCCAAGTCGGTTGCCATGCAGGCTGACATCTCGGTTCCCACCGAGGTGGCCTCCCTTTTCTCGCGCGCCATGGAGCACTACGGCCACATCGACATCGTCGTGTCCAACTCGGGCATGGAGGTCTGGTGCGAGGAGACCGAGGTGACCCCGGAGCTCTTCGACCAGGTCTTCAACCTCAACTGCCGGGGTCAGTTCTTCGTGGCCCAGAACGCCCTCAAGCACTGCAGCCGCGGCGGCCGCATCGTCCTGACCTCGTCCATCGCCGCCCAGATGGCCGGCGTGCCCAACCACGCCCTGTACGCCGGCTCCAAGGCCGCCGTCGAGGGCTTCACTCGCTCCTTCGCCGTCGACTGCGGCAAGAAGAACATCACCTGCAACGCCATTGCTCCCGGCGGCATCCAGACTGACATGTTCGACGCCAACTCGTGGCACTACGTCCCCGGCGGCCACGAGGGTATGGACATCAACAAGATCAAGGCCGGCCTCGCCAAGCTTTGCCCCCTCGACCGCGTCGGCACCCCCGCGGATGTCGGCAAGGCCGTCTACTGCCTCGTCAGCGACGAGGGTGAATGGATCAACGGTCAGTTTCCTCCCCTCCCCCCTACTAGTCCCACTGGTGCACCTCTTCTTCTCTCTCCCTTCTACCTACACACATACACACGTACATACATAAGTAGATACCTTGCTGCGACCCGTGAAGAATCTCAAGCAAGCTGACAAGCAACTCTCCCCTTTCTAGGCCAAGTTATCCGATGCTCTGGTGGTGGTGTCTAAATACCTACGGGCGGGCTGCACCGGTGAATTGGAGTGTGAATGAGTGCATGGCCTACTTGGGGACCTCGCCATGCCAGGAGAACTGGTACTGGACTACCAGAGATGGGCATTATTTACTTGAGTTCTCGTGTATAAATAACAGCAATTCTGGTTTCACGAAAAAGAAAACAACAACACGATCAAACAGAATCTCGTGTCCAGCCTGCGGGCGCTTTGCATCGCTCGTGTGTTTCTCTTGGCTGGATTGCTTGGCAGCAGCACTGCTCGCCCATATCGGGTTGCCTTTTCCACGTAAGAATAATGTTCACCCTCCATCGTTCGCTTTCCACATGATGTTATGGATACCGATCTTGAGCATGTTGATTCTTATGCCTGAAGATGTTTTCTTTTGTCGTCAGTATGCACTGCTCGCATTTTCCTGCTCTTACTTGCTTCATGTGGTATTCAAGTGTCGTCAGAGTGCTAATCGCTCTCCAGTTAATTTATGTTGCTTGGCTTACATATGTGGCCTTAAGCAGGCCGCGGAGTGGAGTTGGTATGCAGTTCCACCCAGTTTCATTCATGATGCCGCGTAGCCAATAGCCCTATAACGTCTTCATGCACGCCATTCTCTTAGATCCAATAGGAGGAGTAAGAGGCCAGTGTGGATGCCCCGGCTCGCCCATGTCGTCGTTACTTGCCGTCGAGGGGTGTGTAGCAGAGCCTTATCCCGCTTATCCCCTTGACCGGCCCATGCGCCCCCCCTCCCAATGGCTGCGAGTGGCTGGTGAGCAGAGAAATCCGGATAGGCTTGCCACGTGTTGTGGACACGCAGTGACAGTGTCAAGAAAAAGGAAGCAGCATGACAAGTGGCATTCGGCCAGGCCAATCAAGAATCAGACTGTCCGTATGGCCGTGTTGGTGGATCCGGAGGTCCGTCACCTTCCTATCGATTAGCCCTGTCCCTCTTGCCCAAGTCCCAATACTGTGAGATGCGACGGTCGATCACTCCACATTCGGACTTATGTCTTGCTGGCATATGAACAGTAGCTTTCCGCCGTCTGTCAGCCTACTTGGGAGAGATCCTGTCGTGTAGCTCCTCCGACCGAGGGCGATGCCAGCCTTTCGTGCCGGTCGACCTGTTTGCCTGGGCTACAAGTGCTTGGTCGGCTAACGCTATCATAGCCACGGCGCAAGACGTGCAATATACAATCATAAGTACGGCCCCTCACTCAGTCAAGCGGGCGATTGCATCTGGGAACTGGGCGATGACATCTGTCAATGCCGAGTCGACATGACCTGGTCTCAAATAGTTGCAGCGCCTCCTCCTCATTCGGATTGTCGCAAAAGTGTTTCAAACATGTTGCAAAGAGCAGACAACCATATCTAAGTAGGTCAAGATGGATCTAAGAGCCGCCGATAGTTCAGTGATAGTGTCCACTTATGAAAGCTCTCATAGGTCGATGATACTGAATATGCTCATGATCCCCAACGCTCAACCCCATCCAGCCTCTCGGGCTCTAGAAGTGCCCCTTTGTGTCACCGGTGTCTTTTCGCGAGTGATGTCTGAGCAGTGATAGCCACGCCGCCGTCGAGCGGCGAATATGAGGCACCAAGTTGCGAGACAGTAGTGCAGCTGTGAAGCTGTCCAACCATGAAGGCCCGAATAGACCATCCAGGGCCACGAAATAATGGGAGGCAAGTTCGGCAATTGTTGATTCGCGGGGCTTTCTTCACCATGGGGAGGTCCGTCGTTTCTGTAATACCTTGCGATACATGCCGACTAGTGGCGTATCTGTTTGCAAGTCTGGACAGCATGAAGAGCATGGATTTGCGCAAGATAACTCGTCCCCACTCAGCCGTATAAGAAAACTACCTGAAAGAGTATGGGCAGTGGCATGGTAACACCAATCGGGGACCTGGCACGCAGGTATGCTGCGAGTCTTTGGGCCCAAGCCGTTGGTGGAGGAGGGGGGGTAAACGAGATTTCGTTTGGAGACGCTGCAGCTGCCTTCCAGCTATCGGGATCGCGCTGATGTCAGCAGGTCAGATTGGGGCTGCCTGCTAGCTAGCTCAAGGTGCAGGTTGGAAGAAAATGCTTTCCTGCTTGGAGGCCCTGGCTTCTCCAATCGGGCTCTTCCCCCTGGGGGTTCGGGATGCAGTCGGATCCCATACCTCCAGTATACTCCCGGGGGAGGGTTGTACAAGGAACCGAGAGTCACCGGGAGGGAGGCGTGGGGAAAGGAAACGACGATTGCAGCGAGAACAGCCGACGGATCCGTATGTGGGCGTTTCAGTCGTAAGCCGGGCGAACATATCGCCTACAAGCCAGGTTGAGTTGACGGGAGCTGGAAGCCGCCAATCTGGCTGCTGTTTTCTCCTCGTCCCGTCCGTCACAGCGGGAGAAGAGCCGGAGGGAGGACGAGGCCAAGAAGATGCAGTCATGGTGGAGTGGGATTATGCAGGCAGGCACTAGTGCTGAGCCTCTCCGACTCCAACTGCTGCCATTGGTACTACCCCTTTAGGTTAGTCAGCGTGAGTACAGTGAGAAAGAAGTACCCAAGAAGTACGTACATACTATACACTATACATCCATTGCGTGAGTACTTCCTTCCAAGTACTCTCACACCCGACGACCTGGTCCATATCCAAGTCAGAAAAGTTAGGTCAGGACGTAGGCAACTCAATTCCTGAAAATAGCTTTACATATCCGATAATAACAGAACAACTCAACGCTCGCTTCGCTTACTGAGGCTGAAAGCTAAGCTGGCTCGAGTAGGCTGCGCGTCATTGCCACTGTTGTTTCTATTTTCATGCTGGCCGTGGTGTGTGCGTGCGTGGTCGCTACGGCTGAAGCATGAGCAAGCCTATCACGCAAAACCCGAGAATTCAATGACATGCGCATCAGGTATCTCCGGCAATGGAACCGCCTGTATTTTTGCAGAATCTCAAGAGAATCATGTCTCCCCCCTCCAAATGTGAAACCCAACCCCCAACCTATACCCCATATCCATGTAGTAGTAGTAATCTAAGGGAGCGAGGCAAACACGAAACCCAGGCGCCTCGGTATCCCAAATGTCCCTCATTAACGATTAGTTCTGCGCATCAGTCATGTGCGTCGTGATATGGTACACACAAGAACGTTGGTAGCGAAGGACACCTGGAGCACCAGTAACACAAATGCGACATCATGTCGTGGTTCTTGTTCTTGCCAACATCCAGACTGCTGTTCAAAGTCATCTTGAACTAAACTTCCTCGCCCGCAGACCCTTGCTGAATGAATCTCTAGTAGAACCGCCTTCTCCACAATGCTCCCCAAAATGAACCCTTTTTACAACGCGCCGTACTCGCTTCGCTATGATGTGCAATGAATGACGCTGGCAAGCTGCCATCATGACCAGCTTGCCTAATTCTGGAATGATCATCTCAGTTGGTTTGGGTTGACTTGGTTTTTCTCCACCTTCCCGCAAATGCGCTTATACGAACGTCATGTTGTCGCCTTTTCGGTGACTGACAAGATCTAACGTGGACCCGAGAGTGTGCCCAAGATAGCTAAGCATAGCTCGGCTGACCTCGGGGTCCTCGGAGAGATCAGAACAGACTTCGCGAAACCTTGCGTAGACCTCTTCCAACTTGCGGAGCTCTCTAGCCAAGATTTCGAGCTCCAGCCACCTGCCGTCCTCTCCATTCAGCTGATATACACCGAATGTGAAACCCAGGGGGCCCCCGGGGCTCCCGTTGTTGACCGCAATGCTCCCGTTGTCGAAATACGTATGGGATGCATTCTTGTAAAACGAGGTGATTTTCCCAATCACAGTGGCGAGAAGCATAGCGGCAGTGTGGGTGCCGGAACGGCTCATGCACTTTGGGCATGCCAGCATCGCAGCACATCCCTCCACAGCCTTGCGGTTGAGGGATAAAACTAGGTCAAAGGGTGGGGTAGCCGGGGACGACGCGTTGTGCAAAGCTTGGAGAGACTGCAAGCACACCGTGAAGCACGTGCAAGAGCCCCCGTTGAGTGTGGAGGAAGAGGATTTATGACGGGAGGGCGCTGGTCTCATGCTTGGCGTTGCGGTTGGGCTTGGGAAGTAGTTGGAAGACATGCTCGCAGGCGTCGGTATCTGGCTGTAAGCCAACATATCGTGAGCGGCTGGGTCGGGCCAGGCCATTGGGGTGGGCGTGGCCATGGTCATGTCGAACGACTGTGACCGCACATGTGCCCCGGGCATATGCGCGGTGGAAACAGCGACATCTCCATATTGGTTGCATGATAAATCTGTGGGGGGAGTCCACGGAAGAGTAGTAGCATACATGTCAGGCGGAGCTGGCATACCATCATGTTCGCCCATGATTCTTTCGTCGACTCCAAGTAGCGTCAATCCCGTCGATATGGAGGGGTTCCTGCTCATGGAACCGTCGACACTGGTAGGAGGCGTAGCCCAGCCTGAATCGATCCTGAACATCTGCTCCGAGGGTTGGGCAGTGGGTGTAGCGTATAACATGGCCTTGTCGTCTCTCATGCCGGGTAAATCGTTGGCTTCGGGGTTAGCATGGCCATGATTGCTACTACTGGCATCTGCCTTGGGCTTGCCAGCGCGACTCGAAGGCGAGTAACGGCACTCGATGCCGCACGCAAGACATCGTGAGCAGATGGGCCTGGCTTTGGAGCACTTGACCTTGGCCAGGAAGCACCCATCGCACGAGGCGCGAAGACGGGGTTGACGAGCCTTGGCTGGGGAAGCCATTCTGAATGCGATATGTGACAGGAATGCTTGGAGTCTGAGACCTAAACCCGGGGTGTAACGACAGTGAACATTGCAGCAGAGGGAGAACAGTGGGAGACGGACGGGGTAGTAATAAAGTAGCCCGTATAAGTGAGACCCTCGGAAGGCAGAGGTCCCACAAAGTTTGTGGGGATATAAGACTGGAAGCTAGATGCGAATGAACGATGGAGGTGGGCCCCTGTATGCTTAAAAGGAGTATCATATGTCATTCTTGTATAAGAGAAACATCGGGGAAAGTAAAGCGAAAGGAAGTCAGCTCCTCGAAGCGGCAGAGCGTTATGAAGAGAGGAGGGATATGCTTGCATCCTCGAGGGTAAGGAAAGAAGGGAGGGTCACTTGGACTGGGAAGAGCCCGGATAGTAAATGCAAACGCTAAAACCTGGTTTGTCCAGAGGACGAGGGGGGGGAGGTGACAGGTCTGCTGCAGGCGGCAGAAAGCTATCTGGGCATCTTTCGCAGCTCACGTCCTGGAGGGCACAGGCAGGGGCAGAGATGGACATGCCCACAGAGACAACGGCCCGCAAGGCGGATTTTGGACGAGCGTCACCAAGTCATTCTCGTATGTAGCGTGGGTGATGGGGACGGACAGGGTTACCAGGATCTAGGGTGCCTGTCAGTCCAAGAGCCGCCGAAACCATGATTGGGGAATTAGTCCGTTGAGGGGGAACGGTGAGAAGCATCTCCAACAGGTCATCCCAGCGCACATGCCGAGCCTACGAAATGGTACGTATGTGACACTTGCAGATGGATAGCGAGCTATTACACATGGCAGCTGCTCAGACGTCTTGTGTGTAAGCTGAATGAAGCCCGACCTTTCTCAGCTGTCGATCCTCACTCGAAGTCGAACGCGTGCGGCTTTGGTGAGACCAGAATGGCGTGAGCCGGGCTGGAAGCACCCTACTGGACAAAAGCTCCTACAATCAGGCTGAGCCCCCTTGCACGTTTGCCTTTGAAGCCTCGAAGAATAAAAGCATCGGTGGACTTTTGATTCCGTGGCATCGATTCCATGCCAGTCAGTCAGTCAAGTAGACGATAGGGCCAACAGTAAGTGCTGGTAGCCCTTGTGCATAAGAAACAGATATGCATAAAACACTAGAGGAGCTGTGAGGAGGGCGGGACAGCGGTCTACCTTCTTCATGAGCCACATCGAGGCCGATTCCCGTGAATTTTCTATACGATCCGAGTACGGTCAAAGATGAAGAGGACAAGGGTACTCGTCATCAGCTCAGATAGTGAGTGGTAGAGAGAATTTGACAGGGGTCAGTCAGATGTGGCCCCATTATCTCCAGCAATGCAGGATGCAGCAAGCAGGTGTAAAGTTCGACCAACCGTGTTGTTGCTGACGCTGAGAGACTCCTTCAACCTGGCACAGAGTTCTGGTGTAGGCGGAGACTCGGACCCGAACCGGGTTCAAGCTCAGAGAGGATGATAGGATCAGTATATACTCAAAGTCCTAAGTGGCATGACGGGAGACAAATCCGGTGGAAAGCTGAACTTTTGTGCAGCAGCACCATCACGTGGACAGCGACGCACAATAAGTAACTGGTAGGAGCAAGTACTTTTCTCGAATGGATTGATACGCCGGGTCGGCGCCCCCTGATTGTCTGTCTGGAGAGAGTCGGCGGAGTGCCGGTTGGCACCATGAGAAGTCCTGTGCGTCCAGACATGGAATTGACAGAACCCTATGCTGGAGACTCCATAAGTCAACGATGCTGAGGAGGTCAATGATGCTAATCGAGGTGCTTATAGGGTGGGAATGACACTAAGGCACGAGTGTGATTGTGTAGGAGGTGGGTTTTCGGAAAGAAAAGCTCGAGACCAGGATGGGACAAGAAGAGAATGTACCAAGTTAGGTCTAGTCCAGTACATTAATGCAGCTTATTAAGGAGCTTTTTTGTTTTGATTTAATCCGAGGTTAATCCTTATTTTTACGGTTAGGTGTGTGGTCAAATCAAATCTCACTGATGGAAGGAAGGAGCCCCACTCGGATCTGGAGCTAAGGTACACGCATAGATACTCAAGTACATGTACATGTACTATTACCAAATCATCGCTGCAACGAGTCGGGCTAGTGCATTCTATGAACCGTAATGGAGGCTGCTCCCTAACTCTCTTGGGGGACATGTGTGGTGTATCGTATAACCGTTGCAGCGCTCACTTGGGGGTGCTTACAGTTCAAGGCGGCACGCTATACTTATATACAGGAAAGAAGGTTGGCTCCTTCCATCCACTTGCCGACTACGCTACGCTGGGTACAAGGTACCATTGCTAGCGTAGCAGTACTCAGGCACAGCCGCTAGCATTTGCACGGGCACGGGCGCGGGCACGGGCACCACGCTAAATAACTAACGCTACAGTTCTAGCTACAGGTCGTTATTCAGCTTACCGTTATTAGTGGGCCGGTATTGGACTTGGTTGGACATCCCCGTCGTCCGGTTCTACTTTATTTGAATTCGAATCGTTCCATCTTCCTTATCGACTGAGTCTCTACTATACCTCTGCAAAGAAAGTGTGTACAATGATACCCCCTAAGGCAACTAGGTCTTTTCGGAACTCCGTTGCCGCTGAGTAGGGGCTGTGAAGCTAAACTTGGCCAGCACCTGCTGCTTGCTGCTACTACTGCAACTTGCTGCTGCAAGAATCGCAAAGAAGGTATCGTATAGACATCCAATTGCAACCCACCCTCACTGATCTGATCTAGAAGCCCTACGCAGACCCTGATCGGGCAGCAGGCAGCAGGCAACTCGTTGACGAATCGGCGACCTCGGTTTTCAGCTTTTTCCATCGTTTCTTACTACATGATATTCCTACGTGTACAATGAATGCTATGTTTCTTTAGCCCTCCTTTTTCGAACAACCGGACAAGGTCAACCGACATCCGCCACCCCAGCTTCGCCGCATCCCAATTGGGGCAAGCACTGCGTAACCTTCATTAGCCTACATGTGTAGATCTAATCTGGGCCCTTTTCAGTGTGCCGTGATCTGAGACCGCCGACTTTGGTTTAGACTCTCGACCACGTAGTCTATTCCGATCTTCGCATCAGCATCATCATTATCATATCATACAGCACAATGACAGGTTTTTTTCTCTTCTTTCTTTTTTTTGTTGGGCATGCAACCCCAAAAAAGCTCAATCGCTCCCTCCATCGTGTCTTCTCTCCTCGTCAGCCATCAGAGAAGGGCGATGTCTATGCTGTTTTGAGAACGCCACATACGCATTGGCATCATGCCATACCGTAACAACGAGTTTGAGCTCACAATATGGATGCCAAGCGGTAGATATACTGGACGCCGCAGATGAGTTGGCCAACAGCCCGGTCCAGGTCTCCGAGCCCATTGACTTGTTGATTTCTCTAGAAGTACGAAAGGTGAGTGGACGGTTTCAGGGTGACAGGTGCCCTACAGTTACGAGACCCGCCAGTCAGAGGTGATTGCTCCACATCTAGCAAAGATCTGCATGCTATCCAAAGCTGAACCTTCTGGCCTGGCTGACATGCTGCTTTGGCTCGACGCCTCAATGTAGCCAGCAACTATGGCTGGCAGATAGGTTCAGTCGCCATAACCGGTCTGGGGAAGAAAGCATGTTGATCAAATGGCTATTTGGCCAAGTGGCGCATGCCTTATATTCGTAACTAAGTACTTAGTTAGGTAGCCACTGTTCGGGTATACGGGTATGAGATATCAATTCGTCTCATGACGGAGAGGCCTAACTAACCAAGTACATACATGTAGTATCAACCTGGGCCGCATGTGGTGGTCAGTAACCAAGATATGCTCATCATCAGCCCTCTATTCCCATTCTGCCTCCTGCCTCTTACTTCCTGCATGTAAGCCTGGCAGACCTATCGAGTGAGATTCGGTTTCATGAATCATCATGTTCTGCTCTGGACCTCTGGCTGTGATGAGCGACACACGCTATACGAAGGTTGGTGTCCACATCTCATTTCGAGTCATTGAAAACCGACAAGTCAGTGTTCCCACAGGCCAAAGATACATGAGAAAGTAAGTACCTAATGTAAGGGTACATGGTAGTCCCGCACAGTTCCGATGCACCACGGGTAAGTAAGTACTTACTTACTTTAGGTATGTAGAGTACTTCTATCAGTACCTACTACTACTTACCTACTTCTTTACTTAAGTAGGTATGGGAACCGTCGGTAGATCTTGGATCTTCGACTAGGATAAGGTATTTAGGCTAGGGTAGGTAAACAAGAACGATGCTACGCTATGCTACGGTAGCACTTCAGCTCCAGATACGGATACAGTTCCAAGCAATCAGGGTCCAAACCACCGCCTTCACATTCACCGATCTGGGAAAACAGTAGACGAGTCCGATGTTGGCGGAGAGGCAAGGCGTGTAGAGTTGATGATGATGATGATGATGATGGATGGATGGATCATGGGAAGAGCCCGTGCCGTGACACGAAGAGAAGGGAATTGCATGCCTGCCATGGCGAATGAACAAGCGACCCGATACTCTGGGAGCGCTACTCGGAACGATTCCGATTGTGGGAGTAGGCAGAAATGGTCCAGACGCTCGCCCAAGGCCCTAGTTAGCAGGTTTTAAGGAAAAGCGAGGTCGTACCATTTCATCATCATCTTAGTCAGACCGGATGCGCCTCCACAGTGCCTCAGTCATCATCGGTATTTAGATGTAGGCGCGGCCTCAAAGTGGCCATGCTGGGTTCCGAGAAGTGATGATATCGACACCAGGAAGCATGATGCGTCGTCTACTTATGTTCTTCGCCTCGCAGCTACTACTCTGCTGCATATTCAGCCACCACCAATTTAATTAAGCATGCGACCTGAAACGTGACCGAGCTAAGAATCATGCCTCCCTGAGTAAGAGGTTAGTGGCAGGACCAAGAAAGGAAAGAAACAAGCCATAGGGAGTCAGGAATTAAGCTTGTTTTCTCTCGCTCCGACTCCTTCCTAGAAGAAAGCCCTCTTCTTTTCTTCTGATTTCAAGTCTAGTAGAGTCCGGCCCCCAAAAGCATGTGTTGGTTGGTTACTGCACGAGTTAGCGTGTCACTCCCGCGCGCGTACGACGTTTCTGGAAAAGGGGAGATAAAAAATATCAAAAAAAGAAAGAAAGAAAGAGAGGGAACGACCATTGGGTTCCATGAATCGGTTCGTCTGATTGTGGGCAAGCCAACCAAAAGAATACTGGCTACTGAGGACATGCACACCACGAGAAGAAGAGGCAGGCGATAGAGACGGAGACGCTGCCTTTGCATCCCGAAGCTTAGGCATAGAAGAGTTTCACGAAAGAAAAGTCACTTTTCCAAAGGCTGACTGACCGACTGCCGTGCAACCACATGTCGCATACGTGGTGGTGCAAGACTGACCAAGAAGACGCTCATAATTCGCCGCCATCAATACGCTCCATCTCGTGAATGTGTAATCCTTCCTA
Organism: Apiospora pterosperma; assembly: GCA_019976485.1. Classification (NCBI taxonomy): domain Eukaryota; kingdom Fungi; phylum Ascomycota; class Sordariomycetes; order Amphisphaeriales; family Apiosporaceae; genus Apiospora; species Apiospora pterosperma. The sequence continues at coordinate 2,205,478 of JAFBMP010000009.1, forward strand.
CTCGATGCGGGCGTGTGTGGGTGGGTGGGTGGGGGGAAGGACGGGAAGATAAGAATAATCGATCCTTATTTCCGAAGTTATAGTCGGAAAGAAACCGAGGTTGGGTCGTGTCGTGTTCGCGTGCTCGCGCAGAAGGAAAGCTGCAATGCGCCCCCCTTGGCTGCTACCCTGATTAGAAATGTCAATTGCAGGTATTCTGAGTAAGAAGTATTCAACAGATGGTAAGCTGCATCGGAGATATACTTCGCTAATATAGTGAGTGATACAAGAGTCGGTCAGCTGTTCGTCCCACGTTCGTTTCAACGGCGTCGCTACCGCTCACTTCCCGACCAGGCATGGCGTTGTTGCTATTGCGATTGCGTAGCCATTACAGGATCATTACGCTCCCTTTCCTTTTAGCATTGCTGCGAGAGCCTGCAGCGGGTAGGTAGGGTAGAGTAGGGTAGGGTAGGGTAGGGTAGGGTAGGGCGCATGCAAGAAATCTCTCTTTGTCTGGTACACACGCTTTCTTGCTTTCCTTTTTTTTCCCTTTCTCTTTTTCTTTTTCTCCCTTTTCCTTGTCGCTCTCTCCCTCCCCATATAGACTTCTAGAAATACACGTAGGGAAGGCTGCTTAAGGTTTGCTTGCCGAAAGAGCGAAGGGACTGAACCCGCGTCAGAAGGGTCACCCTCCATCTCCATCTTACCCGCATTGTGTCTCTTGTCTCGATATGTTTTCTTCTTCGCTTGTTCGTGGGCGTCGGTTCGTCACCGTCCCCGCCACCCCTCACTGCCCAAGCAAGCGAGGCGCCGCGAGCTGGTCTTGGTTGGGGAATGCGTAACATCACACAGTAGAAGTAATACGGGACACCTCGGCTAAGAAAAGAAAATGCAGGGCCAGCGTCAGTAATTTAAAATTAAAAACCACCACGAAAAGGAAGGCTATACCGTCACGAGCCCACATGCTCCCTCTCCCGTACAGGACCCATACATGTCATGTCGTTGGGGTTCTTTGCAATATGCCCGTCTCTTCCGAGAGAAGCCAAGCCAACATACCCGTACATACACACACACACACACACACACACACACACACAAACACAGCGCTACCTACATGTAGCTAGGTTCATCGTTGGCCGCGACGTGGTGAACCAGTATGTCTGGTGCAAACCTGGTCACGGGAGGATGCAGTGTGACTCTTCCTTTCCCAGGTGGTCGCTTCAGCTCTCCATGAGCAAGCAGTAGGCATTATAACTTGTAGATAGCTGTCGATCATTGAGCACGTCGGTGCAAGCAGCACGTATGACGGGTGGTTGGCGGCACCCGATATGCGAGGGAGAGAAGAGAGGAGCAGGAGCACAAGTTGGGTTAGGTTAGCTACCTGGATACGAGCACAGAGTCGGGATTAGGAATCAGAAGTTGTCATCCGGTAGTCACGGCGGCGTTGGGTTTCGGAACAGGAGTTGATGACATCGGCTGCGATACCCGCCGAAGCGGAATAGCAGTAGCTATCTTCCTTTGCGTTGTGGGTTGGTATCCTGCCTCTGATCCATGCCGGCGCAGACGACGCAGACGCAGCAATCTCAATAGTTGACCACGAGTATGCGAGTGGTGCGCAAGAACGGGCATTCCCACGTCTACTTATGGGTTGCTGCAAATACCCGACTTGCAGAATTCGTAATAGAAAGAATAGGTCACACACACGAGGTACACAACATCGTGCTTGTGGTCGCGGTCACGGGACTGGGCCTCATGTACTACCTACCATCTCAAGGGACTCCGACCACACTTGTCCAGACATTGAGCCTTTGGCGTGGAGGCGTAGACACTAACGGCACAGCACAGCGCAAGACAGAAGAAGAGAGCCTTGGAGTAAACCAGAATGGCTTTGGTATATTATCTCTAAGTGCCAAAATACATAGTACGGACAACCAGACCAGTACATCAATCTATAAAAGGAAAAGACCACAAACCAGAATGAGGCTTGTGACAAGGTAGAGTCGCCATGTTCCAGATCCAAATATAATCCCCCTCCCATACCATACAGATGAATTACAAAGAGTGTTCAACTATCATATACATATCGTGAAAAGGAAATAAAAAGGAGAGTGAGTAGGCTAGTTCTTCATCCCATCTCGCATGAAGCCGCCAAGTTGCTTGGCCATGTCGCCGTGCATCATCGAAAAGTGATTGCCAGGCATGTGGTGGAATGTCATCTTGTCGATGTCGAGATACTCGTCCCAGCGGTTGGGACCGAAGTCGTCTCGGTTATCGAGAAGGAAAAGAGCGTGACCAGTTGGGTAGGGATCTGGCCGTGGGTCCGTGGGGAGCTTGCAAACACCATCTTCACACCAAATGGCGGTGACCTTGGGGCACTTCTCCTTGGCGATAGGTTCCGCCGTGTAGTTGGACAGGGCAGTGACCGAGGCAGCGAAGTGAGGAAGGAGCCAAGAGGGGATCTTCTTGGCTTCGGCGGAATCGCCCTCTCCTAGCAGACCGATAGAAGCAAACCATGCATGAAGACCGGCAGGCAGAGGCTCAATGGTGATAGGACATGGTGCGTCGATGATGATGAGGTTGGAAACCTCCTCATTAGCCTTGGTGAGTTGGTTAACAATCTCGTAAGCAATGACACCTCCGGCGCTCCAGCCAGCAACGGCATAGGGTCCCTTAGGCTGACGACGCTTCATCTCGGTGATGAACTTGGTCGCCATGCCATAAACACCACACTTGTACTCTTCAGGTGTCTTCATGAAGGGCGAGAACATTCCCCAGACGGCCACATCAGAGCCCACTTCGGAGATCTCCGTGTACGACGTAGCGCTACCACTTCCGTCGGGAATCATGAATAACTGCTTGGTGGCGGTCCGGTGGTTGCCCTGAAGGAGGACAGATGTGGCTTTGCGGTGAGGATAGCTGTCCACCACGGCGGACTGAGTCTTGACCACCTCCTGGGACTGAGTAGCGGGTTTGGGGGCGGCAGGGGCGGCAGGGGCGGCAGGGGCGGCAGGAGCAGCCGGCTTGGGGGCGGCGGCGCGTTTGGGCTTGTTCTCGATACCGAGCGCTTTCTCAATGTCTTTGAGCGAAGGGTTGTGTCCAAGAAGATCTGCTGGGATACTCAGACCGGTCTTCTCACGGAGAATGCCCAAGATGGACAGACTCATGAGTGAGTCCATACCGAGTGCAGCCAGGTCAGGGGCAGCGATGATCTCTTCTACCTCGACACCCATCTCGGCGCTGATAGTGTTGCGGACGATGTCTTGAAGTTCACTAACATTGGAGTCGCCAGCGCCGTCGCCCTTGACCGACCCCTTGTCGCTCTCATCAGGTGGCGTTGTCACATCAGAGTCTGTCTCCAAGTCGGCAGTCTCGGAAGAGCCACTGGAGTCGGTCGATTCCTCGGCAGCGGCAGGGCCGTTTGTCTCGAATTGAGCGAGGAAAGTCTTAAATGCACCGACTGTCGCATGGTCGTTGAAAGCGTGAGAATCGACATTGAGCTCAAGCTCCTCACGGAGCCGGCCACTGATGGTAAGCCCCATCAAAGAATCCACACCAAGGTCGGAGAAGGCAATGTTGTCAGCCAGCTCATCATGACTGACACCGGTCTCCTTGGCCACGATGTCCATTACTTGAGCAACCACCGAGCTCTTGCTGAGTCTCTTGTTGACCGCAGGCAGGTTGGACATAGTAACTTGCTTCTTCTCCTTGGCTGGGGCCTTAGAAGCCGGCTTGGCAGCAACTGGTGCAGCCCGAGCGGGAGCGGCACCAGCGGCAGCAGCACCTTGAGGCGGGAGGACAATGTTGAGTACCTTGCGTGGGATAGCCTGGAAACGGACATCTCCAGCTACACCAATGAGCTTCTCGCCGTCAAAGATGTAAGCATCACCAGACATCATCTTGGTACCCTTGATGTTCTGCATCCGAATGTATGTCTGATAAGTCTTCGTGGCTGAGAGTCTCTCAGCGAAGCGCATGGATCCCCATCCGTGAGAGATGTAGACCTGTTCCCGTGAATCGATAGCGTCTGAGCCATTCAGAATGAAGCCTGAAATATGGCAGACGCTGTCGATCCAGTAGGGTGCAGTGTGGAAAGTACCGTCCTCAGGGCTGGTCTGGAATACAACCTTGGCAGTCGCCTCGCAGGTTGCACTGTCAAGGATGACCGATTCCATACCTCTGTACCGTTGGTCGTAGTCGACAAGGGCGGCGAAGAGCTTGTATGCAAGGCCGCGGCCAATCTTGGATGCATCGCCACGCTGTTCAGCTGCTCTCAGAGCCTCGACACGAGATTTGATGAGGTAGCTGACGCGGTCGAATTCGCCCAGCCACTCATCGTTGTTTCCGAAATGGACCTTGCAGTTAGCGTGCTCTGCTTTCTGGGCGCCCTCTCCGGTGGTCCAAGTCAGATCGGCATAGCCCTGGGCGGCATCGACCTTGACGCTCATGCGCAGGATCTGGCTCTTAGCCTTGGTATCGAAAATCAGTGTCTTGGGAACTTCCATGTGGCTGACATTGCAACCAATGTTCTCGGCATCTGGGCGTAGCAGTTTGTACGCATATTCGCAGGCGGTGATTGCCATGTCTCCATAGAGGGACGATGGAGTTAAAGCAGTGCCGTTGACAAGATGCCCGGAGCAGACCTTTCTCAGATCCTCTCGAGCCATATCGGACTCGGTCTCCAAGATGGCTTTGTCGCCCTTGACCTCTTCCTTCGTAATCTTCTGGACCGTAGTTGTAGATAGAGTCGGCTTAGGTGCCTCAATTGCCTTCTTGCTTGGAGCCGCCAGAGCACCACGGTTCTTGGTCAAGCTCCAATCACCGGTGTACTGAAGCCAGTAATTCTTGTAGTCAAACGAGTAGGTCGGCATGTCCGCCATACGAACAGACTGGTCAAAGTCTCGGTGGAACTCATTCCAATCGAGGTTGAGACCAGCCGAGTGAAGGGTGCAAAGACTGGCACTCAGAGTCTTGTAGGTAGGCTCATTCCGGCGAAGGGTTGGCACTGCAATGGTGGTCGCACCAAATGCAGCCTTAACCATGTTGGCACAGACTGGGTGAGGTCCAACCTCCAGCCAAACAGTCTTCTCGTCGATGATGCCAGATCCCTGGGCGGACACGAGCCCACCCAAGAAGTTGACAGCCTCGCGAGCATGGTCGCGAAGATACTTCGGGTTAATTGGCTCACCATCCACAAGCTTGCCCAGCAAGGGTGAGATGATGGGAATCTTGGGAGTCCCGAAACGGATTGACCGAGCCATATTCTCAAAATCATCCAAGATCGGTTCAACTTGGGCAGAGTGGAAGGCGAATGGAACCTTGAGCTGTGTGCACTTGAAACCAGCAGCGCCGAGTTGCTCTGCAATCTCGGCCACTTCGGTAGAAGTTCCACTCAGAACAGTCTCTCTAGGACCGTTAACGCATGCAACATTGGTCGTGGCACCGCGGTCACCCAGAGCTTCCGCAACTACCTCACGAGATCCCTGGACAGCAAGCATGGCGTGAGTGCCTGCAGTGCACTTCTCAACCAGAAGCTGCGCGCGAGCACCCACGAGGTAGATGGCATCGCTTGCCGAAAGGACGCCAGCCACATTGAGGGCCGCATATTCGCCAAGGCTGTGGCCAAGAACCACACCCGGCTGAATGCCCCAGGAAGCCCACAACTTAGCCAAGGCCATTTCGAAAGATGCAAGGCCCAGCTGAACCACGACAGGTGAAAGTTTCTGGACCTCTGGCTCACTACCATCGATGAGGGGCAGGAATGAAGGGAAGCCGTGGATCTGTGACAGTTGGTCGTACTCGTTGATTGCTGCTCTGAAGACCGAGTAGTGGGCGTACAGATCCTTGCCCAGGCCAGCATAATGCGAGCCTTGACCTGTGAACATGAAAGCAACCTTGGGTTGTTCTGGTGAGACGGGAACGAAGTTGGACTTCAGGCGGTCCTTAATGGTTTGCGCAGCGTCCGACAAGCTGCTCGCGGCCACGTTCATGCGCCAGTAGTGCTGAATCTTGCGCGCAGTTGTAGTGTAGGCGATGTCGCAGAGCGGAGTCGAGGGATTCTCTTCGATAAATCGGACCAGATTCTCGGCGTTGCGGATCATGGCGGACTTTGACTTGGCAGTAACAGTGACAACATGTACACTGCGAGGATCGGCAGCAGCCGCGGGGTACTTTGGCCCATCCTCCAACAGCAGGCCGGTGTTACCACCAGCCGCACTGAAGTTGTTCACGAAAACCCTGCGTGGCTTTCCATCTCTGCGTTGGAATGGAGTCTTGTGGAATGCGATGTTGACGCCTCTGTCTCCGAGATCCTTGGGGAAGGTCTTGTTGATTTCCCCCTTGATTCCAATGTGAGGGGGAATGGCGTTCTTCTTCAGCATGAGCAGGACCTTAGTCAAGGCGGTGATACCCGAGGCTGCCTCTCCATGCCCAACGTTGGATTTAACAGCGCCCAGGTAAAGAGGTCGTTCGGCGGATCGGTGACGCTCAGCAGGCGCGAAGACATTGGTAACAGAAACCATCTCAGTTCCGTCACCGGCTTGAGTACCTGTTCCGTGCATCTCGACGTAGTCAACGTCATGAGGATCAACACCGGCCTCGTCGAGGATAGACCGAGACAAAATAGATTGTGTAGGTCCATGAGGATGTGTGATAGAGATGGCATCAGCGGAGTGATTGGTTGCGGAGCCGAGAATGACGGCCAAGACGTTGTCCTTGTCCAACAGTGCGTCGTCAAGGCGCTTCACCACAATGGAAGCACAGGCATCGGCACGGCAGTAGCCATCAGCGTCGTTGTCGAAAGTGTTGCAGTTACCCTTCTTCGACAAGAACTGACCGCGGCTCAGACCAGCAAAAATATCCGAGTTTGTCATGCACGAGAGACCGCCGATGATAGCAGTGTCGCAGTCCTTCACCCACAAAGACGTGCAAGCGACTTGAAGCGCAGCCGCACTGGATGAGCACGCTGTGTCGATGCTGAGACTGGGCCCGCTGAAGCCCATGTGGTAGTTGATTCTACCAGGTCCGAAGGCACGAACACCACCGGTAATGTAGTACGTGTCCACCTCCTGAGCGGCGTTGATTTCACGCCAGTCATCGGAGGTCTGACCATAAAATGTACCAATGCGATCCAAACGCGTGGACGGCGTACGGTTCGGCACATAGCCTGACATCTCCAGCGCTTCGTAAGCGGTGGTCAAAGCCATGCGTTGCATGGGATCGGTCTGGAATGCCTCGCGAGGAGACATGTTGAAAAACCTGGGGTCAAAGTGACCTGGGTCCTTAATCCAGCAGCCGTAAGGGGTGTGACTAGTGTTGATTGCCTTCCCAGAAGGGTCAACATGGGTCTCGACCGGAAATCGGTCCGCCGGGACGACGCGATGAGCATCGATACCCTTCTCTAGTAACTCCCAGAAAGCTTCGACGCTGGCAGAGTCGGGGAAACGGCCGGCCATGCCGACAATGGCCAGCTTGCACTTTCCAATTGACCCATGGTTGCCGATGTTGGCTGAGTTGCTCTCCCGAGAAATCACCGGGGGATTACGTAGTACCACGTCGAGTTGTGTCTGTGCCTTCAGGAGGTTGGCCAGCGTGCCCGCAGCTTGTGTAGGGCCGTATGGGATCACTAGGGCCCGGGTGCCCTTGAAACTACGTGCATGTCCGATGCTGCCACTCAAAGCCTTGTGGAAAAGGAGCGGCTCGTTCAAGATCTCCCAGACCACAGCTTTCAAAAGCGATTTCGTGTCGGACTCGGTAAACGAGGCGCCTGTCACACAGGACATGACGGAGCTTTGTGGCTTCGACTCTGCTAGCGCAGCTGTGACAGAATCATCATTCAGGCGGAGTATTTCGTCCAAGTCCGCCGTCGCATGCAAATGAGCAGCATGGTAGGGACCGTACACGGGGATGGCGGTCGGTCTCGAATCGAACAAGTCTTTGCTGAAGAGCGACTTTAATGTAGCTGGCGGACCAGAAACAGCAATATTGCTGGCCGAGACAGCACTCACGTAAGCGTGAGAAGCCTGTGAAATTCCCTATTCCCCTAGTGAGCAATCTCGGAGTGGTTTTCTTGGAACATGATCTCCTTACCTCGGACTTGTGGAAATCGGCGAGGATAGACTTAGCCGTGGACTCCTTGGCTCCAGGGACAACGTATGTCCAGCTCTCCGACTTTTCAGTCGAGGGGCTTAGCCGTTCTGCTAACGAGGCTACATGTGATCCGACTCTGAATGCCATCAAGACAACCTGGACGGCGATAGGAAGCAGCGACGAGAGGGAGGGACTCGACGCGATGGCACTGGCAGCGAACAGGCCTGTGCAAAGTCCGGAAAGGTATGTGTTCTCCGGATCTGTGACATCTTGGTATTCCTTCTCGGAACGGCTATGCGGTGATTAGCGGGGCAACACGTATCAAGTCGGCCAGGTCTGCATACTCTATGTAGTGAGCGAGTTGTGCGACACACAACAGGGCGCTGTCAATTCCCGGGTACTTGACGCTCTGAGCGTGATATTTCTCATTTAGTTGTCGAAGGGTTCGAAACATGGGTATTTTCGTCCTCTCGACTCGAGGGAGCTGTTCGACCTCTGCCCGCAATGCCTCGCCCGCTTGCTCAAGGAACGCCTTCGACAGAACACTCGGGTTCCCGAGTCGGTAGAAGTCGGCAAGAAAGCCATGTGTGTCGAGGGACTGGTCCCCGAAGAGCAGAAAAGCCATCTGGTCCGCCATTGTGGATGTTGAGACGGTTCAGGTTGTTATCCCGGCAGTATATGGATAAGATATTCTGACCCCAGTAAGAGTCGTCGAGGCATCACTTATATACATAACGAACATGGCCCGGAGGCAGGGTAGTAAGTGAAAGGTACAGCAACGGTCAGTGCCACCTTGCTAGGCCATCCATGACGAGACGCTCTCTACCCGCACATCTAGGTTAGGATCCGGGGGGTGTGTGCAGGTGGGAGCAGAGAACAGACACACCCCCCTCCCGGATCCCTACCTTCACATCGACCAGGGGGAGGGGGTCAGATGTCCGGCATGCGTTGCCTTTCGGTGACCGAAGACTGATGAACGATAACCATGACATTTCCATTTTAGGGGACGAATACGCGCAGTAGACACTGCCAGCCCAGGCTGATAGTGCAGCCTAGTAGTTTCCGAAAGGAATGTATAGTCTCGTGGGCTGGCTTGTTACAGACACGTAGACTCGTGACGTCGTACAAACCCCGGCCACAGCCCGCACTTAGACATTTCACTCAGGTATAGAGCGGTGGGTATAGACAGCTCTAAGGACCGGTACCTGAAAGCTGTTCCCAGCATCGAGGACGGTCCGCTAGTAGGAGAGGAAGAATAGGCGTCGCATTATCGAGGTTCACTCTGGACCAGGTACGGTACTGCTGTACGAAAGCGACATGACCATCTGACGCCTAAGTCACAGCGATTTCAAACTAAGCAAAGGAAATTAGACTTGGGACTGATCGGATCTGAATGTTTCTGGTGATCGACCCCGTTTCGGAAAGTACATAGGCGCGGTGGGTCGTCCACGGCCGTTGGGGAACTCCGCGACCAGGGCCGCGGCGCACAACAACCAAGTGGATCCTACGCAACCATCAGCTCGACAGAAGACAAAAGAAACAAGGTACGGTTAGTCTCAATGTCTGCCTTGGAGAACTGTAAATGATTTCACTTTCTGGGGGGTGGGGGGGTGTATGTGGTGGGACTGTGCATACGATGAGAAGAGAGAGTCCGACACTTGGGGCCTCCGCGGAACGAAGTGAGAATAGACTTTCACCCGGTAGGGTGGTACTCATCAGGATTCTGGCAGAGGCACCAGAATTCTTCTCGCCTTGGTTCTCTTTCTTTTTCTCGCACCCATGTCTGGGATCTGAGCCTTGCTCGGATCAGTATAAGGGTGGTTCGGCGGGGCTTTTCGCTCTCGCTCTCTCTTTCTCTTGTGGATTGTCCGAGTCGACTCAAGTCAGATCGAAACACATTTCATGCAAAAGAGGCGTAGTTTGTGTCAAGAGGGGCATAAATCGAGACGACCAAGTTACTCTCCCTAACAGTGATGCCGTGGCTGGCTAGTCCAGTCGAACTGATATCGCCGTTCTTCTCGCTTTCTCGGTGGTGGTGTTTGTGTGACGGTTTGTCAGTTTGTCAGTTTGGAGGTTGGAAGTTGGGCCGTGATTGGATCAAATGCAGGCTGACACTTTTTGTCGCCCGCCGGCTCGCCCGCCCGCCGGCTGTCTGCCAGTCGGACATTTATGAATGGCACCAACTAATAATAAGTTGAAGTTACATCGTGTTGTATGTAGTTGAGCTGTGCCAGAAGCTGTGCCTCGACTGTCAGCTATGTAGATCTGGCATGTACATGCAGTGCTTCTCCTTGCATTGCAATCAATCAACCTCCTACGTTAAGTATCTCCTCTAATAAAAGCCTCCGTGGTTTTAGATATCTGCTGGATGGCCTGAAGCCACGCGCCATTGATTATTGATAAGTATTGGCTAGCTGACAGCATAGCTTCCTCGCTCGGAGCCTCTTCTACCACCAATCGGCCAATTCCTGCCAAGGTGGCGCCAGGGCCTTCATCTATCAATCGTGGATATGTCGGTAGGGTAGTCCGCAGCAAGGGCAGGCTTCAAGTCGCAGGATTGATTCACCTCTCATCCCACTGGTGGATTGGTCGGTCAATCAATGGTCTTCTCGATCGATTGATTATAATTGTCTTGGATGCAAAAGCCAATATTGTCCGTCTCAGGATTATTAGCACATGTCCTCGTGCCTTGCTTTAATGTCATAGCCCTTGCAACTCCCTCGGGGCTTCGTCAAAGCGATGGACGCCGGGCTAGTTGTCATCCAGGTAGCCTTCAACTTCTACTCAGGAACTCAGCAACTCGGGAACTCAGGGACCCCGGAACCCAGGGTCTCACCGATCACGGTATGTTGTTGGATGTTGCCTTTGCGCCCGCCATCAGCCTCAGAGCCGGAGGGCACAGTATGGATACTTGTCACAGCATCAACAGCATCAACAGCATCGACATCACTAACAACACCAACAGCATAACCTTATCACACGTACATGCATGTAAGCTACGTGACTTCAGCATCTTCCCCCCACCCCTATTTCACCCCCTCTCTCTACCAAGCAAGGTTAATCTACCCGCCATCTTGTAAAATGGAGCTTGGCACCTCCCCCAGCCGTTGTTATCAATGTCGCATCTATTAACCTACGTGAGTAGTACCGCCCAACATGCATGCATTTTATCTCCGTGGGGCCAAGTCACAAGCTTATCCTCTCCTCCCCTCTCCATGCTCGACCCTTCACCTTCTCGCTTATGCACTTACTTGTCTTAGGTACTTACTGTGGTCTTCTTGACTTTTATCCCACCGCCAGAAGCGCCGATTTAAGTCGGCAACATGACTTTTGGGTTGCGGGAGGTAGTACAGCTGCTCTTCAGGTACCCATCCTTCACAACAGACTGGGTGCCTGCAGAGATACCGTGCTAAACCGATCCTCCAAATCGAGCTAACGTTGCGGTCCGTGGTCAATCGAAGCAGTGTCATCCTTCAGGATCAGGACGGGGGCCGGTGGACGGGGGCGGGGGCGGCAGTTCAGGACCCAACAGTCCTGCATTATTGGTTCCCCTGTGGGATGGGATGGGATGGGATGGGATGCAGCGTGTTCGCTACTCTGCTCTGCAAGCTTCTGCAGGCACTGCTAGTAGACAGACACCCCCCAGTGATGTTTTACTATCGTCCTTTTCCAACCATCGGCCATGTGATTCTAGGCTCGCATTCAGATGACCAATTATGCTATCTTCTTCGGGTCTCTAGAAGGCCGGAAAACTTTGGCAATTTCGGTAGGCAGCAAATGCTTCATCCAAACATAGAGATTTGGACAGACCGTCCGTTAGGAGTGCAAAACCAATCCTGACGTGTTGAAAACGTTCTCGGCTACGCGCCGTGGCGCAGTAAGTGATTCTCTTTCGTCTCGTCGACGGGTTTACGGGCTTTCTCACGGTCCGCGACTTTATTGCTGCTAGCTTCTTTCTGTCAGCTTCGTTTCGACCCTCTCTCTCTGCATTCCGTGCGTTAGGCGTACTCGCTTACGCCCAGTGAAAGTTTCTTGGCCATACCTGATTACAGGCTGCAGGCGCTGCCAGGGACCGGACATCCGACCTGGGAGCATCTACTCGGAAAGAGCTCTCTCCATCGTCAGCATCCTTGGAGACGCACAAGAATCATACCGGTAGAGTCCAGTAAGACTACTTAGACTCCGCGTAGTGTAACATGCTCATGCTGAGTCGGACTATTCACCTGACTGTACCGCCACCGCAGTGCTCAGGTTCCAAAAGACAAATCGGCTTCAGATCCAGATAGCCCCCCTGCCTTATCCCAAACCAAACCAAACCAGTCAGCACTTTTGATCGCCAGCCACCTGCTTGGTCGTGCATGATGGCCAGCGGGCGGTCCTGAACCCTACAAGGCCTGTAAGCATCTACGATTCCATGACTGATCTCATGTCCGCCGTGAAGCACGTGCCTCGTATTCTCAGCCCGAGTCGTCTGGCAAATCGACCGAAACTCGCAGTAGTAGCTAATCATAACTCCAATCCCAACGTGATAATTGGGCGAGAACATTTGGGACCGCAAGGGCTTGACTCGGGACTCGGTGCAGACAAACCCGCATCCGCATTCTCCCGAAAGGACGCGGGTATTTTGTATTGTTGTTCAGCCTTGAAACGCAGTCAGGACGACCTCAAGAACGATCGGTGGTGCGACATGACATTGTCGCTTCTTGGTTAGGATCTTGAAGTGGAGAAGTCCCTTTCTTTGCCCGGCTATTTCCCAACGGACGGGTCCAAATAATCCATGTATAAGTTACCTATATATAGAAATAATGAAGCATGCCCAATCATGTACTCGAATGCCTTCTTGTGATACGCGGGTCGTGTACACCGTAGCCTGGCGCGCGGTTGTCCAGAGTGGCGGCGTCGCTACGTATCGACCCATATCCACGTATGCGGTAGCACTTGGTTGGGGAGGGCTGAGTGATGCCGGACTATGCGGCTGTGTGAGAGACCAATACACACACCAGTTTCGTTAATCAGTCAGCTAACTTTCCTAGTGTCCCCTTCCCCATCTCACAACAGGCAAGGCACCATGAAAATGGTTCAAGCCACATAGATACAAGTGTAAGCAAACACAGCAAGAAGCAGTGATATCTAAGTAGGTATTGCCCTCCTCTGATTGCACTTTCATTCATCAAGCTTAAGCCTTGCGAAGAGGAATACCTCCATCTACCAGCACGCCGGTCAACTGTCCAGCGAGTTCATCGAGACACACTCCGCTTAAAATTGCAGAACGCGGGCCGGTGCAGTTCTCCGGTGTACCTGGTGGGCGGGACGGTGGTGAAGCCTGTGGTGTCGAGTGGGTCCTTGGTGTCGCTGGCCACGGGGTAAACCTGGTTTTTGCGGTTGTTAAGGTGGTCTTCGGGGACCTGGAGCCCGCGGACCCTTTGATGCCCGTGCTGTCGGCGCGGAACCGCAGCACCGCGTACGAATGGGCCTCCACCGATACGGTGTCGCACAGGGGCGTGAGACCGCCACGGTCACCCGATGAGCGACCCGCATCGGGGCTGCCCCGCTCGGCAACCTGGACCCGGTGGCCGTGGAGATGGAAGGGTGGTATCCGCCGTCGAGGTCGTTCAAGGCCATCTCGATGATGTCGCTGTACCCCACTTCGTATCGCCTTAGTACGGTGGCAAAACATAACATGGGCGTCTTTGGGCCACGTATCTCGATGAACCACGCGCGGCTAATCGATTAGTCAAAATCCAAAATACTCTATGTGGCGTGCGACTTTGGGAGAACAACAACAACAACAACAACAACAACAACAAAGTATGAAAACCTACCAGGCATAGCCGTTGAAATCATGGCAAAAGATGAAGTCAAGCCCCCAGTGCTTGGTGACCGGCCCTGGAACAGCTTTGCTTGTCCTGGGTAGACCGGGGAGCAAAGCTACCCTAGTCATATGGCTCCCAAGCCACAGCCTTGCCTTCGCTGTCTATGTAGCCTTTTGTCCGTAACAAATTAGCCAGTGAAGTTGTGCGGCCAGACGGGGTTAACCCCGGTTGCCCTCCAGCGAAACCAAGTACAACTAGGGTGCTTTTGGCCAGCATCTAGAGCAGTGCCTGAGATTAGGATGTCGTATCTCTGCGTGGAGACAATGCGCATCATATTTGCCTCTTGTTGCTGCACGTAAGACGAGTATATCCGGATGACCGACATGGATCATTGCAAAACTTAGTGCCGAGAAGCGAATGGTACGGACGCGGTACGGCTTGCCTTATGCCAAGCTGATAGTTACCGCCTTTCCCGTCGCTTCCTACGATATTCCCAAGGGTAGGCAGTTTAAAGTTTGTGTTGCTGGGTGGAAGCATGGCTTTGACGAGCGGGAGACTCGGGGATATCACGGGAGTGATCTGAAAGGGGTTAGTGATATGCAAGACGAAAGCTGTTGCGCCAGCCTTACACCGAAAGGTACCAGGTGAGTTGGCCTAGTGAGAACCTCTGAGTCGGTGATGGTGATAACAGAAGGAGACAGATTGGGTAGAGCCTTACAACAACGCTATCCTGAATGGTCCCGCCAGGCACAGCGGGGCATTTTGTAAATCTCGGGTTAGTTGCCTCAGTAAAGATGAAGCCCACCCGTTTCATTCACGAGGCTTTTCTATAGGTTCGCAACCATGTGATCGCCGATCGAAGCCTCCGTAAGCCTCCGTGGTCGGACATGGCCACTGGCCATATATGCCGATGAGCGGCTGGGGGAGCCACCAGGTGCAGCATTCACCCAAGTTACCTCCCAGTCACAAGTAGCTGTGGCGGCCCATAACCCGGCAGCCTGAGCCAGGACTGCAAGAAGGTTGGCTTTTGCATGGCGCTTTACAGAGTAGAGGTGGACGAGATGCTTCACTGTTCAACAAGTGATGGGAGAAAGCCAAGTCCCAGCTGTTGGCGTGGTTAATGCGGGATGGAAGCGATATCAAGCACCAAGAAGCAGACGACCCCTGAACCGATATTGGGAGTCAGTCCAGGGATGGGGCTAATAGGTGGCGAGCTACGAAAGCTGCGAGATAGAAGAATAAGAATTTGCTTAACTATATGGATTTCATGATTTGGTTGATAACGGAAGCAATGCGATACGTTATTGACAAAATAATATCAGCACTGGTACAGTACAGGCATGCATGTATGCAATGTACTTAGTAAATGCATATGTAGCCACACGGTCCCCATCGGCTGTGGCTTGATAGACTTAGCTTTTCGGCGCTTACGCCACAGTTCGACGTCACAGCACAGCCGGCAGAAGATGATCACCAACGTCGAATCTTCGTAAGACCTTCGTCTGGGCTGCAACGAAGCGCGCGATAGTTGAACATTCGACCTAGTCAATCATCCGTCCTTTGGTCCGGGACAGAGGAATAAAGACATCTATCATAGGAAAAATGAAGGCCATTATTGCCGCTCCCGCCACCTTGGCGCTAGTATACCGCGCTTACTCACACAACTCGCTGACACCTCTGGGCATCGTCGTGGCCGCCCTCACCGCCATCGCACATGCTGTCCACCCCTGGAACCTCCCGTTCGTGCTCCTCTGCGTCTTCTTCCTGGCCGGGACGCGTGTGACCAAAGTCAAGAAGGACGTCAAGGCCAGCCTCACCTTGAGCTCCCAGGGCTCCTCGGGTGGGGAGGGCCCGCGGACCCACGTGCAGGTGCTGGCCAACTCCTTGGTCGCCTCCGTCCTCACCCTCCTCCATGCGTACCAGCTGCACCTGCGCCGTGAGGCGGTCGCGAGGGGGAGCTGCCCGAGGGCTCGTTCTGCTACAGCTGGGGAAAGGGCGATCTCCTCGTCCTCGGCATTATCGCCAACTACGCCGCCGTGAGCGCCGACACCTTCAGCTCCGAGCTCGGCATCCTGTCCAAGAGTGAACCGCGCCTCATCACCTCTCTGTCTCTTCGCAAAGTCCCCCGCGGGACCAACGGAGGCGTCACGCTCTGGGGCTTGGTTACTGGCTTTCTTGGGAGCATGGTCGTCGTGACAGCTTCGCTGGCCTTCCTCCCCTTGTGCGGCGACGATTCCGCCGGCCAGGTCGGAGGAGGTCCTGCCTGGACAGTCGGCCAAAAAGCCACTCTGGCTTGGGGCCTGACCGTCTGCGGCGCGCTGGGGTCTCTCCTCGACAGTTTCCTCGGAGGAATCTTCCAGCGAAGCGTTCGTGACGCAAGGTCTGGAAAGATTGTGGAAGGCGATGGTGGTGTCCGCGTCCTGGTGTCGACAGAAACGAATCCCTCCTCGCAGGAGCACTTCAAGAAGACGACTGAAGCCAAGTCGGCTATTTTGAAGGGCGAAGGCAAAGCCGCCGTGGAGAAGACAGAACCCACCGGGAGCCCCTATGATCCTACGAACAAGCACCGCTCATCCCACTTTGGAGACCACAAGCCTACGCGCATTGTGGAAAGTGGAATCGACTGGCTAGATAACAACGATGTCAACTTCCTAATGGCCTTGACGATGAGTATCAGTGCGATGGCAGGGGGTGGATGGTATTGGGGCATTCCTTTGAGTAGTGTACTCCAAGCTTGAGCCACGCTTGTGTGCGGTCCCCGTCTGGCATGCTTCAAGGTTTCCCGAGTTTGGCCTAGTTGAATGATGAATTTCGAATTTCATATAGTTACCACCACCCTTCTTGCGGCTCACGAAAGTATCAGTGATTATTCCAAATATTGCCCGATTATATCGCCATATACTATGACCCATACTAGCGTATTAATGCTAAGCCAAATAACATCGATCTTTCTGCAGCCGGAAAAGGATGTGGGTGTTTGCCATTTTCGAATATATTCTTCTGTTAAGATCTTTGTATCTTTTCAGAAAACCCGCCGCCACGTGCCAAATACGGCTCTGTAGAAGTCGTGCATCGGAAATGTAGCTGTTTTCTTTCAGAACATTGCACACAGCTACCCAACCTCTTTGAACCAGTCATCTAGATCATTCCCCCTGCCCTCGTTCGGCTAAAGCTGCTGCCTGCTCATGTCGACTTTCAAGACGGTCGTCCAGGGGTTTGAATGCTTGGCGATATGACGATTTCACTTTACCCACGTGTCTCAAGACCAGGGTCATGGTAACTTTAGAGACCCCTGATTCAACAGGAAAGGGCTGGAGGGCTTTCTATGACACGCAAGGAGTAGTGCTTTAGGCTCCTTGCTGTTTTTGTTGATCCTTTTTGATGAGAGGTGGCCGTCTAGTACGGGTCTCCTCGTAGGAAAGATAACTTTAGCGATGTAATCCTGCGACTCATGCCAGAGCTGGTTCCCCGTTGATATCAGACTCTTGTAGGAGAATCAGATGTCATGGTATGGCGTGTGCTTGGCCATGTTATTATTCCCGTTGGTCTGCCATGCAGAAACCTGCAATGCAAACTTGAACTCTCAGGGGTCTATCCTGCAGGCACCATGTCGGTAGCTTGGCCAAGAAACAGGGTCGAACAACGTACATGAGCCAATCCTTTGCTAACATCGTCTCCTGGCTTACTGACGCTCGGATAGTGCAGCGTTGCTAGCTGACGGACGACCGTATTCTCGGGGCCTCGCCTTTCTGGCGTTGCACCTCAGAAGAGATATCAGCTCACTGTGCAAGACAATACGGTACTTTAACCCCCAAAGGCAATGGGTCAGTATAGTAAACACCACGTCATATGACGCCAATTGCAAGTGGCCGCGAACTAAAAGTACAGGGCTCAATAAGCACCCCGACATAGACCCGAAGTCAATGCAACACACTACTAGATAGAGAAGAAGAAGGGGCAGCATTAGAACTGATGGGGTGTGCGTCCGTTGATGCACAAACATTCTCCTGCGTTTGAGGATACAGAATCCCGGATTTTTCTTGTTGGTCTATACAAGGTAGATGCGGCCAGGGGCATTGTTGGGCCAGACCCTGGCTCCTGTGTTTTCTTGTCGACTACTCGCCCCTTTTGCATTCGTCGAGGGGTGAAAGAGCACTGCAGTCAAGTAGAATTGCGAAGCTAGGATCGAACCCTGTCCGCGAAGTATGTATCACCTCGCTCGTGCAAGCCCGCCGGGTAATAAACCAACGTGCCTCGCTACAGTACCGTACCAAGCAGTGGAAGACCTCGAGCAGTGCATTGAGTACTACCGTTCTCCCCCGTTGGATTCTATTCATATGTAACTGTCATGGGGACCAGAGAATCTCTTCGCTGAATTGAGAGTGTGACGTAAGCACACAGAGGGCACTGCAGCCGCCACAACAACCAGGGTTACAATCAAAATGCCATGGAAAAGAACCAACAGAGGCCCAAATAGTCCTGTAAAGGACTGCTGATGCGTTCGATCACTGAGACAATTCTGAATTCCCAAACAGTAAGTGGCCATCTTGACCTAGACATTACTCGTAACAAATATCTCATGGAAAACATCACCAAACGCCACCGTGAGCCTCCCGGTCTGATCTTACAGAGCCCGGCGCCTAGTTGCCATATAAATGCCTGTTGGTTTCGAGTCCGCCTGCCTCGTGGTCGACGTCGCATTGCCGCTATGTCTAACTAAGCCAGTGATGTAGTCGCCTTTCTCTTGCGCAACTCTCTGCGGTCTCTCGACTCAGCAGCCCAGGCATCCTCGAAAGCCGTGGGTAGTCGTTGAAGATGCTCCTCTCCAAGTCCCAGTCTTCTCACGACCTGGAAGGCGCCAGTGCCCACGGTCATAGTTTGACCCATGATGATCTTCTCCGAAACGCCCTCAATCTTGTCCTTCTTCATGTTGGCGGCAGCCTCGAATAAATGATCAGGGGTCTTCTCGAAAGACGCCAGCTGCAGAACGGAGTCACGCATCTTGGATAGACCAAAACGGGTGATACCCAAGACCTCGCCCTTGTAAGTCATGACGTCTGCGAGCAGCTGCATGTGACGGGGGTCGATGTCCATATCATTCATGACAGCACCGATTTCAATTGCGATTGTCGTTCGAGCGGCCTCGATACCCAGGACATCGCGGCATTCAATGACGGAGTTTGAGCGCGTCTTAGTGCCAATAACTCCTTCCGTGTTCATGCATTGCCGCAGCCCATAGCCTTCAACAAGGACGGTGTGGGACATCAATGGTTGTCCATTCTCGCTTTTCAGCGCCTTTTCTTCTTCGATCTGGATGATGGCTCGGGTGGCTTCCGAGTACCCGGATATTGGAACATTAGGCAGGACGCGCTTGAGATGGCTCACTCGCGTCAATAGATCCGCAGCCGTCTCCACGGTCGCTACTTTGCTCTTGACTGTTTTTTTGGCAGTGGAGGGATCCGGGCTGGTCACACCAATTTCGATGGTTCCGTCGATGGGATACACGCGGAGGTCGCCGTCCAAGATCTTCAACTTCTTGGCCTTCACGATAGCGTTCTTGATATCGTAAAGACCGATACCCAGATGCATACTCTCAAGCGCCTCAGTGTCGATGGCAAGCGTGATGTAGGCCCGGCTGGGCTCCCATTCGTCATCGATATATCGCAACACATCTTCGACGTACGTCTTCTCTATACGTCCTCGAACCATGCGTGCCGCCTCGATCTGGTATTTGTTCTCCAGTGGACAAGTGACGACGGGCGTGCTGATGGATTTAGAAGCGTTGATAATCTCCTTGATACGAGGCACACCCTGCGTAATACTCATCCCGGCGACACCAGCAAAATGGAAGGTCTTAAGCGTCATTTGGGTACCAGGCTCACCGATGGACTGAGCACCCACCGCGCCGACAGCATGTCCAGGCTCGACGTGAGCCTTTTTGAACTTCTCCAAACACAAGGTGATGAAAGCTTCTAGAGTACGATATGAAACTTTGGCCACCCGCTCGGTATGAGTTCTGGCATCTGAGCCTCTCTCTTGCTTGTCGATACGAGCTGCACTGATCTGGGGCTTCTCTAGATACTCCTCTAGGCCAAATGCCTTACGAGTATGGGCCAGTTTTGTAGCGAGTTTAGTGACAAAGGCTTCGATAGTTGTCAAGAAGAGTCGGCTACTTTCATGTTCGTCCAAACCATAATCGGTTTGGTCGTCGTATCTCAAGGACTCTCCACGGAGAAGACCTTTTCTCGGGTACAGTTTACGTTGCTCGTCGATCATCCTGTCACACACCTCGAGGATTTCGAACGGCAACAAAGCCCGTTCGGTGTTACTCCACGTAAGGTTCTCTGCATGGGACCAAGTACGTTCGAAATGCACTGGTACGGCGGAGCCCTCCATGTCGACCGGGTCGAGTTTATCTGCACCAAACTGGAATTGTACAACACCTCCCTCAGAGGTTCGAACCGTGTCATCATACTGAGTCGACAGGTCTTCAAGGGACTTCATTAGACGACGAGACATATATCCAGTCTCTGCAGTCTTGACGGCTGTATCAACCAGACCCTCACGTCCAGACATAGCATGGAAAATGAACTCGGTCGGCAGCAGTCCCGTGTAGAAGCTGTTCGCAACAAAGCCTTTGGATGCTGGCTGGCGTGCCAATTTGTGGAAATGGGGTAGAGTTCGGTCCTGGAAACCGTCGGCAACACGTGAGCCTCCAATAATCTGTTGCCCTACAAGTGCAATCATTTGGGCGACGTTGATGTTGGAGCCTTTGGATCCAGAAGAGGCCATAATCCAGGGGGCGTTTTTGGTACTAAGCGTCTGAATGCAGTATTTACCAGCCTCGCCTCGGACTTCACTGAGGGTTCCTGAAATTGAGTTCTCGAGCGTCTCCTCCAGCGAGCACCCCGCCGCCTTGGTCAGTTTTTTGTTGTTGTAGTTCGAGATCAGCTCGTCTGTCTTGAGAACGGCCTTCTGAACAAGCCCCTGCTTTGCCTTGGTGAGGGACTCGGTCGGGAACACATCGCCTATGCCAATGGAAAACCCTTGGTTCGTCAACATTCTCGCACAAAGTTTAGCCAGGCGGTTCATGGCAACCACGGCAGCGTCTGGACCAAAATCTCGCAAGATGACGTAGAAAATCGAGTCCTTCTTTCCGGATCCGACAGTGGACTTGTCCATTCTGCCACACATAACCACCGAGTTACGAACAACGAGCCAGCCGTCCTTAGGACACATGTCAGGAGCTCGAGTACGTTCTCTAGGATCCTCTGAGTTCTTATTCGGTGCCTCATATTCTCGGCACTTGGCGTCAAGGTTGATCTTAACAGGCGAGTCGCTATTGGGCCGCATAAGCATGCTGAAAACCTGCTTTCCGGTCCATAACCTCTCGGGTTTGAAGATAGCTGGAGGTGGGACGTCAAGATGTGTTATGCCGTCCATCATGTGCATGCAGATGTAGGTGAATGTCTTCCGATCGAAAAACATGTCTTTGCCGCTGAGAATATACGCAGCCGTGATGAAATCCTGGGTTGCAGCAATAATGGGCTCTCCATTCTTGGGCGTGGCAAGATTGTTCTTGACACCCATCAGGTTGATGGCTTCGGCACGGGCTTCTTCGGTCTGGGGAACATGCAGGTTCATCTCGTCGCCATCGAAATCCGCATTGTAGGGAGTACATACACATTCGTTGAGACGGAACGTTCGCCAAGGCCTAATCTTGGCAAGATGGCTCATTATACTCAGCTTGTGTAAAGAAGGCTGGCGGTTGAAGAGCACGACGTCACCGTCCTCCAAATGCCTCTCGACGACATCGCCAAACCGTAGCTCCTTTGCGACACGAGCTCTATCGCCGAATCTCAAAGACGTCTTGTAAGCCTGGTCACCGTCTTGCTTGATAACTTGTTGCGCACCAGGATGAACAGTGGGCCCGTTCAGGATGCATTTCCGAAGCTTCTCAATGTTATCTCTCTGGACGCGCTCGGGGTAGGTGAGATTCAAAGCAACAAGTCTTGGCACGGCAACTTGATCAATGCCTAAATTGGGATCCGGAGAGATGACAGTTCGGCCAGAGAAGTCCACACGTTTTCCTGACAGATTACCTCGAAAACGTCCCTGCTTGCCCTTCAGACGTTGGCAAAACCCTCTCATTGGTCTGACGAGACCGGTTGCTTGAAGACCCGGGACATCGCTGTTGACATAGACAGCGATCTGAAGCTGGAGGAACTCCCATTGCTCCATAATGGTGCCCAGGTTAGTACCCTTTTGCAAAGCATTGCGGATAAGACCACAAGCCCACACAATCTCACTTAGCCTAGTGGTAAGGTCATCCTCGTTGCTCGCTCCTTCTTGCGCAACCGAGGGACGGATGCAGACAGGCGGAGCAGGGATATATTGCCAGAGAAACATCTCCGGCCGGCCTTCAGTGGCGTCCATGCCTAGCAATTCGCAGTCGGTCGGGCTAATCTGCTTGAATAAGTTCAAGACCCTTAGAGGATTCAAGTCTTCCATTGCCTTCTTCACGTGTTTATCCAAGTCTGAATTGTGTAGTTTGGCCTCAGCAAAGGATTCATCGAACTTGAGCTTGGCTGAAGGAGGTTGCTTCTTGACCGATGTCGATTTGTTGAACGCAACAAACTTGTCGTGGACCAATTTCAGCGCACCAAGCTTTCTGATTTGGCCATTGATGGCGCCGCAGTAGGGACATATTTTTGATTTTCGGCATTGCTCGTTGATCTTCTTGAGTACGGCCTGTCGGCGCATGTTGTCAATATCACGCCTGAGTTCCCTAAGGAAGGCTCGGCGCTCAGGCTCAGCAAGCAAGACTCGCGAGCAGTCCTTGCAGATCTCTTGGAGCACCTTCATGGTGAAACGAATGAAACCGATGTGGAAGGCAGGAAGTGGTAGACGCACATGGCCAAAATGGCCAGGACAATCTTGTAGCTTCAAATCGCAGGTGGCGCAAGTCGCTATTTTGCTGGATATGCCAAGGCGCTTGTCGAGCACTCCATTCTTGGTAGGTTCTCTGCCGCGGTTGAGGTCGTACATGGTTCTATCAGACACTTCCAGGACCGCTTGATTCGTTATATCTTGCAAAGACTGGATGCCAAACTTCATCTGCCCAAACCGCTTCGGAGGCTTGTCGACAACCTGGTGCTTCACGGGTGCCACAGCTGTGGCACCCCTCACCACAGTTTCTGTAACGGTAGCCATTTTGTCGATAGCGTGGGACTGAGATAGGGGAATGCAATGGGGTGTCGAGAATCACGTCCGCTGAGGTTGGTTGGTGTTTAGTCGCAGATCTCAGGGTAGAAGAACCCAGACGACGTGTTGATGCTGAACTGGAGCTAGCACAATGCTGAGCCCAGGTGAGCTTTCATGGTAGCACCCTGAGGTGCAGTGTCGGGCAGTTCCTTGAAAAGCCTGGATTGTGAAGGTCTTGGGAGTTCGCTATTTGAGGGAAAGTGTAGATACGATCTTATCAGAAACAGAAAAATTACAGTAGGTTGGTCCTCACGGCGGAGTCATTCGTCGCCGACCCCACCATTGCATGGCATAAGTTATCGGATGGCGGGCACTGACTTGGGCTGCAGATAGGCATGTTTGGTTGTGTAAGTGATTACCCCGCGCTAACGATAACGTTGGATATGTCTAATCTATGTACATCATTGGACGTTTTGTCTCATCCAAAACAATGATTCAATCCTTGTCACTCTATCGAAAGATGGATTGACTAACCTTGACAGATGTCTAAGACTGATTCGAATTTGTAGATAGATAGTGGATGAGGGTATGTGGCTACTTCAAGTATAAGATGCTAAACTTGGACAATTGATTCAACAACACCTGCACTGCATCCTTGAATACCATTCACTGGAGCTCAGCTTCATTAGCGCCCCTTTAATGTCCAGCTGGGACTGCGGTGGGGTGTCGGGAGTCGGAAGTCGGCTCTTGCCTTGCAGGCGTTGTTGACTGAGGTGCCCACCCGTCCGTCAGCTTGGGGCCTTGGGTGGGCATGCCATGCCATAGCTTCAAAGCTGCTTGTTTGCTTGCTCGCTGGAATGCATCTACATGTGATTTCCACACACACCCCGTGCCCACAACAAGCTGATCCCCTAGAGCACCCATCAAACCTCAAGCCTCGCCCTTTCATCTGCTTTTACTTCATCATCGATATCGATAGACCCGAGTCGATCAGTATTCCTCAGCATCGACTACTCTGTTGGCCGTCCAACCTAAGATCCTGACAAAGCCCGGTTCAGCTGATCAAAGCACCCTTCAATCTAAGCTCTTTCGTGGCCAGGGCATCGACACGTTGGCGTCCCATCATCTAATCCTTTTCAGGGGTTGTCGCCGAGCTCAGCTGCCACGACCCTTTATTCATCGCCGCCAACACAATATCGTTCTACATAGCGTACTCGGATGGGGACGGCGTGGTCGTACAGATAAAATGCCCCAAGCACCGGCGTCGGGTGCTACTGGCGACTTCGGGGAGAAGAAGGCAGAAAAGTCGTACCTCGCCAGTGCAGTTGACTCCATCAACCCTTGGAACACAAGTCGAAGCAGCACACCGACACCGAAGGAGAGAGAGATGCCTCCGCCCCCGAAACCCAAGCCCGGCCCCAACCCCTCAAAGAAGGCGGATGACCACAGCATCAACACTATATATGGACAGAGTCTGAGGAAATACCCTCCTGATTGCCCCCCTCTGAATGTCATGTGGTTTCATGCTGTGGATGTAAGTCTTGCTGGAGCATCCGGGTCACCCGGCAATCCTAACGTAGAAAACCTAGGTCCCGAAGAGAAAACCGCAACTCATAAAGGGCAAAAAAGAGAAGGACAAAGAGGATACCAAGCCTGCGGCGCCGAAAAAGTTTGTCGCATTCACCAAGAATGACTCCCGGTCCATTGAAGGCGCCTACCAAAGGCTTTTGGAGGATGTCGAAGATCAACGCGAGAGGCGTACCTCCAAGAAGCGGACAAGTTCCACATCCGCCGCAGA
The DNA here is from genome assembly GCA_019976485.1 of Apiospora pterosperma. Lineage (NCBI taxonomy): Eukaryota > Fungi > Ascomycota > Sordariomycetes > Amphisphaeriales > Apiosporaceae > Apiospora > Apiospora pterosperma. The sequence continues at coordinate 2,230,357 of JAFBMP010000009.1, forward strand.
TACGCCCAATACAAGCATTGATACATCCAATGCAGACCAGAGGCAGGGCGTACGCGTTCCTGTCAACGAGGACTTCCTCTTCGATGTCGATATTCAAGTAAGGGAACTCGCCCCAGTGTACTGGCTTGGGCCCGTCTACGAAGTGCGCCGGGGGAGCTGGTTCTACCAAGAAGGGTCGACACTTCGTCCTTGCGAAGAAAACCTGGCAGCCCAGCTCGAAGATGGTTATCTCAAAGTGAAGCCCTGGGCATATCCTAGTGGCCCACGATCCCGTAGTAACTCGGGGGCCCTGAAAGATGTTACTCCCAAAGCTTCGGTTGACAACCTTCGGGCGGCTGCAGCAGCGGGAACATCCCAAACGGAAAGCTCACAGAAGCTCCTGCCATCACAAACGACTTCGCATCAACCGCAAACTTATCGCTTGTTTGGCACCTATATGAACAGTAAGTGCAATAGCTCGCCGCTCATTAACATGCCCATTCTTAAGACACTCGCATGAGAAACCCCGCTTTCTCTCATCTCCTACGTTTATCCCCATGGAACATGATGCAGCATCGCAGAGAAATTTTCCATAGCGCCTCGAGTAACACTATGTACAGGTATCGCAACTTACCAAGACTCTACGACTGCTTGGCTTTCATCTGAAAGCATGTTGTCATGGGTCACATCAACAGTTTATCAACGGTTTGCCGGAGGCGGGTACAGTACGTACAGATGAACTGAAGTACCTGACGAGGACAAGTCTAATTGTTGCACAGTGAGCGGAGTGAAACTGGTTCGAGGATACACGGAGACAGGCAAGAAGGATGAGAAACGCCCAGTCACCCCAACGACTGGTTCTTCGGCAAAGGCCCCTCAGCCATCGCCTCAGTTGAGCGAGAAGGAACAGAAGACACTCAAACGCAGATCTGCTCCTCCTCTTGCAAGAGCTGATTCAACAACCGAAATAAATATTGCCGACGATGATGAGGCAGCTGAGATCGAAAGGCGTGAGAACCATCTCAAGAGACAATTTTCCTCTTACATTGACACAGCGGATGATCCAGACAAGCAACAGGAAAAGATCCGCCAGCGGCAAGAGCAGGAAATTCAAGATGACTACAATGCTCAGGCTGGCGAGACTCAGGGACGCGAAATCGAGCACTTGGTGCTCGTTACCCACGGAATTGGTCAACTACTAGGTCTTCGGTAGGTTCTTCGCTTGCGGATCACCTGTTACCCATGATAACTGACTTGTGCTAGCATGGAGAGTGTGAACTTCGTCCATGATGTCAATATGCTTCGCAAAACGCTCAAGGGTGTGTATTCGCATTCTGCCGACCTTCGTGCCCTCAACTCGGAGTTTGGAGAGGGTCCTGGAAACTGCCGCGTTCAAGTCTTGCCCGTATGTTGGCGTCATCTCCTCGACTTCCCGAAGCGTAAGGAAAAGAAGGGAGAGCAGGACCTCACAACCGCTGGGGCCTTCGATGAGGAGGACGAATGTAAGTAATGATGACCGGACTACGCCGGCTTCGTATCACACCCATTTGTTTGCTGACCAATATTGCAGACCCCTCACTGGAGGACATCACGGTGGAGGGAGTTGCTTTTGCTCGCTCCCTCATCTCCGACTTAGCCCTTGATGTGCTCCTGTACCAATCGGCATACCGAGAACAGATCGTGGAGATTGTACTGACAGAATCGAACCGCATATACAAGCTTTTCTTGGAGCGAAACCCAGAGTTTAAAGGGAAGGTTCATATCATAGGCCACTCGCTTGGGAGTGCGATTATGTTTGACCTTCTCTGCCGCCAAAAAGAGCCTCCGAAGGACACAGAAACCTTGCGCAATCCTCTACGTTTTTGGCCTTCTATCAATGATCGCCAAGAAACCCCGTCAGACCCACGAGAGTTAGCCTTCAACTTCGACGTCGAAGACTTCTACTGCCTCGGGTCTCCTATCGGCCTTTTCCAGATGCTCAAAGGGCGGACAATAGCCGCCCGGCACCTCCCTCGCTCAATTCCCTCGGAGAGTCCATTAACCAGCGAATTCATGGACGATCCTTTTATGGCTTCCAGTCCCACAGAGCGCATTTCAGCGGTTACGGGCTTGCCTTTCTCAATCTCTTCGCCAAAGGTAGGCCAGCTTTTCAACATATTCCACCCTTCGGATCCGATTGGATATCGGATGGAGCCTTTAGTGTCTCCCGCCATGTCAGCGCTGAAGCCACAAGCCCTACCCTACACAAAGAAAGGCATTTTCAACTCTGTAGCGCCCCAAGGTCTCTCGGGCATCGGTGTCAAGGTTGGCCAAAGTGTCAGTGGGCTCTGGAGCAGCATCAGCGGTGGCATCGCAAGCTCGCTCCTCAACCGCAGCCTGGGCCTAAGTAATGAGGAGGTTGCGAGTATGACGACGAACAATTCGCATAACTCGCAACAGGCTTCTGCCAATACGAACTCCAAGTCCAACACCCCCGGCGCCGGTACTAACATTACCGGCGGTGGTGTCATCTCCGATACTACGGCGCAGTTGGAAAAGACAGCCGCTCGCAAGAAAGCGCTCGCACGACAACAATCAGCTTCTTCGGGTGCTGGCCTAGGTAAGATGGAGAATGGGGACGACGCTACTGACGGCGGCGGCGGCCATGGCGTAACGCTCATTGATGACGAGCTCGAGACACTCTTTGCGCGATTCCAGAAGAAGCGCATCGAAGAGCACAAGGCGGCAGCGAGCCGTGCCGAAGAGGGCCAGGCACTGGGCGATGCTTGGGCGGTCGAGGAACAAAAGGCTCAGAAGCTGAAGCGTGAGGAGATGAAGGTGCGCGCCCTCAACCGTAACGGGCGCATGGATTACAGCATTCAAGAGTAAGTCGACTTCGATTTCTGTCAAGCCCATTTCCTTTGTTCTTCCCTTTCGCATGTCGTATGTCACAACCTCGGATTCGCTTATCGGATGGTCGGGGGTATGTCGATCCGTCGGCGAAATGGTCACCAGCGTATCAAAATATGTGATAATGACTGGAAATAAGCTGGATTTTGACAGGCTGACCCAAATATTAGGAGCGTTCTTGATTTTAATCCCATGAATACAATAGCGTCGCATATAGCATATTGGCAGGATGAGGACGTCAGCCACTTCATCATGTCACAGCTTCTCTCCAGTAGAGCTAAGACGGCAACGCCGAAAAATGTCGAGTCCTGATGACTTAGGTTGTCCCTCAGTCATTCGTATGATCGTCGCATACAAGACAGGAGAACGATCACAACGGCGGGCGGCTGTTTGTTGAACGCGATGGGTGGCGAGTGGGAGTGATTGGCGGCATAAATGAGCAAACATGCCGCAGAATTGGAAAGAGTAGCGTTCACATGGTCTCAAAGCGGACTGAAAATTCACAGCGATGTCTCCAATTGGGATTCTCTGCTCCTCCCGATTGCACTATTAGATCAAGTCACACCAAAGATTGGAGCCTGGTGAGGTCCATAAACTACAGAAGGCAGCACGAGATGATTCTCAAACGCCGTTGAGCATTGCATTCATGACCCTATGTTTCCGAGCAATTGGAGTCTACCACAGACGCCATTGTTGCTGATGAGAAGACCTTTTCCGACCCTGGTTTTGCAAAGCTTTGAAAAACATGTCAAGGAAAAGGAGAAAGTTGGTGTTGGTATCACAGCCCAAACCTGCGGCCTCTGACCAAGTGTTGCATCCGAGTTTTGCAACCGTGGGGATAGCCAGCGGTTGACAAGACAGTGTATACAAAGAGGCTCATCGACAACATCAACGGATTCCTCCCCTACCACGCCATTCCTCAATCTCGGGCAACTGTCAATACTTTAGTTGTTGGGGCACTGAGCCTGAACGTGGCCAGGTTGCTGGCACTTGTAGCAAATTTTCTCGCCGCCAGACGATTCCTTAGGGCAGTCACGAGAGAAATGACCGTTCTCGCCACAGTTGTAGCATTTGCTGCCGTTGACGCACTCACCTACAACCGGGTGTTAAAAAGCGGAGATATCTCAGAAGGCAGGAAGATACTTACGAGACATGTGGCCATAACCACCGCAAGAGTAGCAGGTCTTGCCACCGCCAGCCGCACCGCCGCCGCCGCCGCTGTAGCCGCCGCCGCCGCTGTAACCGCCACCGCCGCTGTAACCGCCGCCGCCGTAACCACCGCCGCCGGCGCCGAACGAATCGGGGCAGTTGCGGGCAATGTGACCAATCTTGCCGCACTGGGAGGAGTTAGAACAGCCAGATTTGGAGAAACACGTGAGCATGATCAGTGCCTTACCTTGTAGCACTCTGTGGCACCGCCACCCTGACCACCCGGACCACCCGAGCCAGCGTTGCTGGGGCAGTCACGGCTAATGTGCCCAGTCTGGCCGCATCGGTAGCAAGACTTGCCACTGCTGTCCTTGGGACCCTCAGGGCAGTCGCGGCTGATGTGACCCTCGTTGCCGCAGTTGTAGCTGCAATGAGTCACGTTAGCAAACGCTGCAGCGGTAAGAGAGATATGGGCAAAAGACTCACCACTTAGCAGCGCCACGAGTAGGACAGTCGCGAGCCTTAGCAATTGGTTCAGTCAGTACGGTCGCCTCAAGGCTAGTTGGGTGGTGCAACGCGTCCTCCATACCTGATGCGTAGTCTGGCCGCCTATAGCAATATTCACAATCAGCATACCGACAATCTCTGGGTGGAAGACAAAATTGGGAACTCGGAGGCGAAAACCCGCCTAAAACAAAAATTTCTATCATGACAACCAGCTGGTGTTGCTGCTTCCCGGGAAAAAACGTTTATTGGTGATGCTAGGGAAGGGCAGGACAATAAGTGCAAGTTGTTCATTCGCGATGGAGGAACAGCTCAGCAGTGACGCGGGACGCAGCCAACATTGCTTCAGTCTCGCAGTGATGAGGGAACATTCTTCCCGGGCGCTGCAAGCTCACACGCGGACATTGTGGGAATGCGCAGGCAAACCCAAATGAGAAGGGGACAGAGTAGGACGGAGCAGCAGATGGAATATGGGAGAATGGAGAGTGGTGTACTTACAGTTGAAGCAGGCACGACCTTGTGTACCGAAATCCATCTTGGTGAAGATTGAGACGAGATGGCTAAGTGTTTGTTGTGGTTGTTGTTGACAAGAAGTGAACTTGATGAAGAAAAGTCAGTTGAGGTTGCGCCAGTGGTATGGTAGTGTGTCTGGAGGGGGGGGAAGAGGTTTGCGCTCTGCGCTTGGCAGTTTGCAGGGTACCTATGGTGCTGACCAAAACGAGGCACTAATAGGGAAGTGAAGAGGACTGGGTTTTATTTCACCCGATGTTGCAACGAACCTTTAACGTCGACCGTTGGAACGTATGAACTTTTCAACCGGTTGAGGTTAATGGTGATTGTTTGTGGATGGTGAAAGACTGGATAAGTGTGGGATGGATGGGCGGCGAATGAGGCAACAGCAACAGCAGCAATTACTATGTGTACCTGCTTGCTTTGCTGCTCAATCGGATCGGGCTCAGGTGGGGTTTAGAGGGGCTAACCATCAAAACCCAGGCCCGCCATCAAGAAAGAAGAGGCAAACGATAAGACAGATGGATGGCCACAGCCAGCATCGCGATAAACAGACAAAACTCACCTGGCGGTTTCTTGGAATGGTATATGCCTTGCCCCGACTTTTTTCTTCTTCTTTTATCTTTGGACTCGGGTCGAGAATGTCAAGATCTGGGGGAAATGTGTCAGGAATAAATTCTGTGTACGACGGACAGACTAGTCTTCCTGGAAAAGAGAAAAGTCGATGCACTCGCAAAAAGATATTTGTGAATTGGGTTTGGAGGGGGCGAGAAAGGGCGGTATAGACCTGGAGAAGCTCGACGATTATTTTTTTATTATTCTGCCGATTTCACTTTTCCCATGTGCTTTAGCAATTGGGGTCAGAGCGTGTGGTATTGTGGGCATGCATTTGGAAAGTCCAGCCAGAAGGTCCAGCCTAGTAGTCTCTTCAATGCCGACTGACCCCGTCTTGTCTTCTCTCTGTTGGTTGGTCGAGGACCTAATAAGGTAGGGACGGCCTAGCGTAAATTCGCTGTTGCTGGGTCTTGGCTTCCCTGCAAGCTATGTGAAGTAGGTCTGCAGTTTCGAGTTTTTGAGGGGGAGAAACGGATCAGATCCAAAATGTCAGGGGTGGGACGTGCGCTAATCGAAGTGAGGTACGTGTAGAATGGTTCTTGGTGGCACTACATAGGTAAGTAAGTAAGAAGTACTTAGGTAAGTAACCTTACCACCCTGAGTATCACGAGCCACGTGAGCCAAGTCGAGTTTTCGTTGCTTCCGCCAACTTGCCGTTTTGGGAAAGACGGGGATGCCAGTAGGCCCTGTTAGTACTTGAAGAGGGCCACATGGAAATTTTCAACTGGCATGGGAAAGGGGGATATAGCAGCTGCACTAATGACTCTTAATATATGCTGGCTAAAGAATCATTGAATAGCGCGTTCAACTCGGACAACCACTCGTATGTTCTGTGCTACCTTTGATCTACCCGGGACACCCTCGGAGCTGGACTCGGAGCTCAGCCCGGAACTCGACCCGAAGCTTGGCCTGGGGCACCAGACCAGCAGTATTGATGTAGCTGGCGTCATTGGGGGGGGGTGGTATTTCCAGTCATTATAAACAATATGTACCATGGTCGCCTTAGATGTTGCTCCTAGCTGGTAGCGAAGTTTCAGGTTCCGCAGGAAGAACAGCAAGTGATTAGTTAGTCCTGGCCGCAGCAACTCCGTCTCTGATTCAATGTGTTTAAAAATATATTTATTAAAGTATATAATTCTAATTTGCGTGCCATTATATACTTCTTAGTACATTAGTTTATTTTAATTATAAGTCTTTTAAATTATTATAATATTTAAAATCTCTAATCTAATAAATGCTGTTAATATTCAGGATCTTATATCCTGTGATTTATATTACGAAATAGAGTCTGTTGATTCGGCATGTGCGACTGGATGCATATACCTTTTAGTGTTAGTAGTGAAAAGTGGGACGCGGTTTCGATGTCGCGAGCGCGCATTTAATTCTGAACGCGTCAATCCGACGTCAGCTCCCTCAGCTGCTTCCGTTACTCACTTTAGAGATGGTGCTGGCAACAACAGAACCAACAGCTGGTTTCTCGTGATCCGACTGCAAGCTGATTTTGTGCGCTATTCTGGGTAAGGGTACCTGGTGCTGTGGGTGCGATGGAGAACTGGTTTGAAGATGCAGGCAAACCTGCGTTGTTCCAAGCCTTCACCCAGGCTTGCAGTCGTATTGAAAGAGATTTCAAGAATTGTGAGTGTCGTTGGCCCAACACAGTCTGGACACTGTCGATGGTAATATACTAATTCAATTCTAAACAATCAGCCGTTGAAGCTGAGAAGCACAAAAAGGCTGAGCTTGATGCCGAGCTGCAGTTACTACGGGTCAGAGCCGCAAATGTTGATCGACTGGACCAGCAGAATAAAGCACTCCAGGAAGAGCTTGATCAGCTCAAAATATCCTTCCGACAATCCCACATGTATGCCAAAGGCCAAGAAAATACAAGCCCAAGCAAACCACGAACCTCTCAACCTCCCAACGGAAATATCCGAGTCCCTCTTACACCTGTCTCTATTAACGTCCGGAAGTCTATTCAGAATGGTCATCCGGATGTTACGGGTCTAAGCCACCGTGAAATGGCTACGGAATACGGTATCCTAGATGGAAAGTATCAAAAACTACGAAGTCAGACTGCGGATTTGGTCCAAGCCAACGAAAAGCTCCAGTCGGAGTTGCGAGAACGAACAAAAACAACACACAGTTGGAAAGAACATGCTACAAAGCTGAAGGGATATCTTGATAAGAGGAACGACCAAGTAAAACAGCTGAAAGAGGAATTGGCCGCAGCGACAAATAATGTTGTTCTGAACTCCTCCTTTACCTCGGAGACGAATCCCAATTCTTCAGATGCTCGAGCTCCCGACGTTGCAGAAACGAAGAACACTCTTCATACGAGACATTTTCCATCAATTATACCACCGGCCCATGAGGACGAAGATACTCAACTTCAATACGGCAAATCTCCCATCGGACTAAATGAAGAAAACGACACGCCCGACAATGATGACAGTGACCAAGCAGCGGAGGAGGACGAGCTTTTGTTGCCTCCGATGCCCGTCGTGCACAACTCCAAAATCTCAAATGTCCCAGTCAAAAACGAGCCTTCATCAGATACCCCCATCGTAGTGTCCGAACGCCGTGTCCGCAGGAGGAGACTTGATAATGACTCTTCCATCAAAGGTTCAGCTGTTACGAGGGTGAAGACTATGGAAGGGTCTGACCCCGTTATCACGGATGATCAACGCCATTTCGTGCCACACGAAAGCATTGACTTTGACGATGGCGGAGATTCCGTCTCCACTCCCAGGAGAAATCGAAACCCGCTTCAGGCCGCCACACCAACTGCTTCAGCTAGAGGCTTTACACCGCAGGATAATTTGCAAGACACTACAGAATCGCCACACGATCTTGTAGTATCATTTTCAAGCCCATCCGCCATCGAACGTGTTTCCATTAGTGCTTTTGCTCAAGGGCAGACCGGGCCTGCTACCGACGGTGGACCGGCCCATAAAAGCTACAGGCCCCCCATCGAGCCCGAGCGGACTGATAATCATAGAGATAGTATAAGTCCACCTCCAAAGCCCAGTGCTTGCTGGAGTTCCGGCACCAAGAATCAGCTTCCAAAGCCCATCAGCCCAGCGTCAAGACCTGTCATTGGACAGAACTCGACTCTCCTTGAAGGCATAGCAAGCCTTGCAGAGGATGAAGATCGGGATGCCACTGCCGAAAGACCGGGGCAGACATCTAGTATTACTGGGCGCCTAGAGTCCTTACTGAAAACAGCTACGCCAGATAAACAGGCTATCCACCTTCCACGCCGTGCTCTGCCTGAGAAGCCACAGACAAAAGGATGTGTAATCCCATCGGCTTCAACACGGACAACTCCTCTTGGAAGAGAAGGGCGGGACAATGTGAGCAAAGCGTTAGTGTCTGAAACACGTTTGAAGTCAAACTTGAAGCGGACTTCGACAGCAATTCCACCGGAGCCGAAGCCACCAAGTGTCCGTGAACGACGGAAGCGTCGGCGCAACGACTCGTCACGAATGCGAGATCGCCCGCAATGGAGTCTCAGGCTGGAGGACTTCAGGATTAACCCCAAATACAACGATGGATTCGATTACGCTTTCACCGAAGTTGTACGGAATAGGGAGGATCGCCTTTGCTTACCAGGTTGTGTGAAGGAAGAGTGTTGTGCACCTGGTTTCCGTAACCAAGCTCGGGGCGAGAGACTTGAGACGAGGCCTCTTGCATTCCAGTCACTTCTTGAGAATTGGCTAGGCGAAGAAGCGTGGAAGCTCTCGTCTATGAGTACAGACGAGAAAGAAGCTCTGTGGCTGAAGGCAAAGACACAACAAGTTGCTAATGAGTATGGCAAAACGCATCGCCACCGTGTCCAGCGTGCCAGCACGCCCCCTGGGTTTTTCAATGCCGATTTTCCTAGTACGCAACAGTTGGCCGAAGAGAATCAGCTGACAGCTGTAGCGCAGAGAGAAAGGGTTGAAGAACGCTATCGAGAGGCAATGAAGCCTAACCAATCAGGAAGATGGCTGTTTAGAGACGAGTAAATGCGTCTAGTGAACAACGTGTGCTAACGATGTGTATGTATACCATCTATACATACTGTACAGATTGCTTGGGCCTGTCTGTGTAAGCATATCTGCTCCTGTAAGATGTACAGGTTAGAACATACAGGTAGCACACAACGACGTATTTGCTCTGTAGCTGGTTGACCAGCCAGCCAGCATAGCAACATTGAAAATACATACATACCTCTTACCTAACTACTTCTTCTTAATGTATGCACGCGGGCCGGCCCCAATGCGGACGGACAGGCGGACCCCCATAGTGGGACGAGTATATTATTATCCATGCCTGGACAATTTGCCTGGAGGCTACATGTACGTACAGAATTAGTCGTTCCCACTTGTACTCCTCGTACCCCGACCTGGCAGGACCTTTATTGAGCTGGCCCGATGTGCTTGGTAACTCTCGACGTTTTTATTCAACGTCGTTCAAATCGCCGCAGCCCTTGCTACTCTTCCTACTACTTTGTCAACATCGATTCTCATGCTTTTTACCACTCTGATTCATGTGCATGCTTGAACGAACTGCTTGTGTGCATTGAGCATCGATTGCCGATTTGTTACTTGGTTTCCGGAAGTGGATCGGAGCTGCTTACTTATAGGAAAAAAAAGGAAACAAAGGGAAAAAAGAAAAAAAAGAATTAAACGTGACGCACAGCCCTTTTGCTTTCGGGGGGTCCTGGCACCGGGTTTTGGCGCGCGAGGGTGGAAGCTTCTCTTTACGGCCACGGCTTCGCAACCCACAAGTCCGTCCCAGCGACAAAGACGTTCTGGGCTTGGAAACCACCGCATACCACTTGAACCCTATTCCAACACCAACGGGCGTTGTGCTCTTCCTCTCCCTCAGCCTCGTGCGAAGCCGTCTTCGGCTCTTGGTGAAATCATCGCCCCCCCCAAAGCGAACACGCGACGTTTGTCTTTCTCTAGGAAGCGCAGCAGAAGCAGTGGGCACTTAGCCACTGCTTCTATCAACCCCAAGCCGGCAAGATGAACGGTAGTCATCTGCCGGCTGGGCAGCCTATGCCTGGAGGTGTTGGCGGAGTACCAGGAGGACGAGGCCCGGCTGAGATGGGACCTGTGCCTACCGCAGGCAATGGTCCGCGACGCCGCCCGCCTCATCAGTACCCTTCCCACCAGCCTTCTCACCAGCCTCCGTACCATCACCAGCAACATCATATCGGCCACAACCCCATGTACTACAGCACTCCGATGAATCCGTACGCCACCAGCTACTACCCGCAAATGCCTCATTACTACCAGAACAGCGCCATGCCCGCTGCGCCATACGTGCCGCATCACTCTGCTTACCCGGCGCGATCTCCTCCGGCTATGCACCAGCAGTATCCTCCGATTGTGTCCTCGAGTATGCAACATCACCCGCCGCCTCAGGCCTATCCACGGCCACCCCCGCAACAGCCTTCTCCCGCAATCTCGACGCCGCCTATCTACGCCGCACCCGTACCTCCGCCGCCCGCGCCTATCCCTCAGACGCCATCATCAACTCACTCTTCTCAAGCCGTCGTGCCACCGCCGTTGACACCGTCCACACCTCGCACACAAGCGTCGCCGCCCCCACCCCCCGCCGCCTCAGGCTGAGGTGGAGGTTGCGAGAGCACCATTTAAAGCTCCTGTAAGACCAACAGTCGCTGATGCCCGTGCTGATAGTGTTGTTTTCGCCTTCTTTCCATTACTTACCAATGCCAATAGTTGCCGTGGTTATCCCGACCTGATCTCCCATTCCCTACGCGAGCGGCAAGATCGAGAAGGAGGCGGAAAATATTGACGACGGACGCGAGCAATGTCAGACTTCCTACAAATCACCAAGGCGGCATCGAGACGTTAGTTGAGCCGACGGGTTCCGAGACGGTTACAGAGCCATCAGTCCCAGAAACCCCTACTCAAAGAAGCACCACAACTGCGCTGTCATCTGCTGCATCGGTGGGGTCTGCGGATAGGTCTGAGATCCCTTCGACACAGGGCCTGCCCTCAGAAGCTGCACAGCCAACGTCTACCGCTACACCTGCTTCTACACAGGCCGCTCAAGCGCCTGCAGCCGCCAGTGTAACCCCTACAAAGGCGGCTAAGCCCTCATCACGAGCGACAGCTCCAGCGGTACCAGTCTTGCCTATAATCGCTAAGACGGTCACAAAAGAACTCAAGAGCACTTCTAGCAACGACCGGCCAGCCGCAGATCAAACACCCGCAGCAAGCCAGCAGTCTCCCGCGGATATGCCTGCCGCGCCATCAACAGATGCCACGGTAGAAGAGTCGCAACCGGCTGCAGCGCCTGCACCAATGAAGCCAAAACTGTGGACTGGTTTGTTTGCTCACGCAAGTCCTGTCGCGGCTGCCAACCCAGGGTCCCAGACTGCCACAGAAGTAACAGCTAGCGGAACAGCCGAAAGCGGGGATGCGAATGGCAACAGTGTTGCTGTCACGGGTACTTTTACCAAAACAAATGCAAGCTCCCTGGCCGAAGCCCTTGCGCTATTCCGTGTTGCCAAGGGCCAAAAGCTGGCTTTTCTCGAGCCCAGAGGTCTAATCAACACTGGGAACATGTGTTATATGAATTCCGTAAGTTGTTCTCCTTTAATATTGCAGGACCGTCAGGTCTGACCGTATCTCCAGGTTCTTCAAGTCCTCATTTTCTGCACCCCCTTTTACGACTTTCTGGACCAGGTCAGCAAGAAAGCAGCACACAGTTTCAAGAGTGAAACCCCCTGGTTGATGCTATGTGAGTAAATACTGGATGGTTTCTGGTGTCGCGCTCTGACGATGTACAGGATTATGTTTATGCGTGAGTTCAACGTGATTGATTCTGCGGTATCCGTGGAGCAGTTGCGAATGCGATTGAAGAGTGAAGAACTGGAGCAATATGGAGAGCCTTTCACGCCGGAATTTGTGTATGATGCTATAAGAAAGCTTCCACGGTTCGCGAGTATGCGAGTAAGTCTGCGTTATGATCCCAAATGGGTTTCAAAGCTTACGATATCACTCTAGCGCGGCCACCAGCAGGATGCCGAAGAGTTTCTTGGTTTCCTCTTGGAATCTCTCCAGGAGGAATGCACGCGGGTTATGCGACACCTCCCAGCCCCCATTGCTGCAACGGCTGCTCCCGCTAGCTCGTCGGCTGCCACTTCGACAGCCATGTCATCACCCACTGGCACTGCGGATTCGAGTGACTGGCTGGAGGTCGGCCCCCGGCAACGCGCAGCCGTCACACGTTCTTCGGGCCATCCGGTCACTTCTTCTCCGATTACTAAAATCTTTGGTGGCGAGCTGCGCTCCGAACTGAAGGTTCCCGGTCTCAAGGACTCGGTGACTCTTGAGCCCTACCAGCCACTGCAGCTCGATATTGGGTCTCCTCAAGTGCGGAACATCGTCGATGCACTGAGAAACCTTACGCGTTCGGAAACCTTGCATGGGGACTTCCGCTCGCCCAGGGGACCAGACGTTGCCGCTACTAAGCAGGTCTTCATTGAATCTCTGCCGCCAGTACTGATTCTCCATTTGAAACGCTTCCAGTTTGATGCTCAAGGCACCGGTACCATGAAAATTTGGAAGAAGGTCGGTTACCCACTCGAGCTGGAACTACCGAAGGAGGTCTTTACGCGGCAAAAGAGGAACGCGATGCTGGCCGAAGGAACAGGGCTCCCGAAATACCGTCTTATTGCGGCTGTATATCACCACGGAAAGAACGCCAGCGGTGGCCACTACACGGTCGATGTGAGGCGCCAGGATGGTCGGGAGTGGATTCGTATCGACGATACTATCCTTCGCCGTGTGAGGAGTGAAGATGTCGCCGAGGGCGGCTTTGAGGAGGAAGCGGTCAAGGAGGCTTTGCGATCCGACCACAGGCGTGACACAACTCCTGGTGCTTCTGGCAACAGATTCGAAGGTATTGGCGATGATGAGGTCGGGGACGATGAGGGATGGAACAAGGTCACCACTCCAGCAAGTGGTGCAAAGAAATGGAGTAGCGTGGTGAATGGCAGCGGGACCGCGGCCGCCGCGGCAGCGGCGGCGGCAGCTCCAGCTCCAGCTCCAGCTCCACCTAAGGGCAAGCAACTACGCGACAGTATCAAGGATAAGGTTGCGTATCTGCTCTTCTACCAACGGATTTAGGAAGGCAAGGACGCAGGGTGTAAAATTGGTGGAAACAAAAAGGTCAACTTCAGATGCTAGGAACAGGGCCGCGCATGCGCCCTGCTAGTCTCGAGCATATTTACGACATTTTACGATGTACTCAAGCGGAATGCTTTGCATTCAGCGGCATTGGCACAGAAAAACGGTTCAGGGAATTCTACAGCTTGCGAGAGGAGGGCATCTCGGATACGGCGTGGGGACGGGCAGGGGGAGCATGTGCAATAGACGTTAGAAACCCGTCGCACAGTCGCTTTTCGGGGGGCCAGCATGGGACGGTGTTTCTTGCAGGTCTTGGTGTTAAGTGGTGCTCCTGCTGGGCCAATTGGAACGAGACTCGTATGACATGCCACGACCTCGGTTGTAAATTTAGAAGAAAAGTCATTCATGAACCTAATAGACACTATTTCCCCCCCTTGAAGCTGCGGTGGAAGGAGTGGCAGAGGGTCGGTCCCCTGGTTGAAGAAGGGCTTCACAATTATATAGACCAAGTAGCTGGGTCTACACGAGACGAGCCGTCTTGTGGGATTCTGCCAAGTCTCGAGAGGCGGCTCTTGGTCCGTGGACTTTGTGGAACTCAATTTAATAAAGCCAAGCCGGCGCGACTTGATTCATCAGGGCCGGAAATGGCAGGATGGCCAAAGTGAAATTGCTAGAATTGGCATTTTGGGCAAGACTGAAGGAGACGACGACAAGTTCTACACAACCAACTACGTCAGGGACAGACTGGGAGCAACTAAACCTGGAGCCAAACAAGACGATCTGTCTGCTGCACTCCTATTCTCCCCGCTCCGGGGGGTGGATAACCGGTGGGCACGCATCTTCCTGCTCAATACCAATACTCCAGATAAAACAAAAAGGGCCGTTTACACAGCCCGGGGATCGTGACCTAGTCTTCTGACCTAGTATATCGACAACCAACCTGGCAACCTGACAGTGGCCTGCCTGGAACATTCTTGTCTAGCTGGCCTTGGCGGGTCACCCACCCCCAAGAGCCCGCCCCAGAAAGCCCCATACTTCTCCTAGTGACGCGACCAAGAGGCACCAACGAGCCTCAACCAAGAAATGGCGAGGCCAATGGGGAGTCGGAGGGTCAAGCCGTCTTCCGCCTTGCCTGGCTCCCAGCCAAACTCCCAGCTTCCCACCCCGGCTGGTCGACTTCCCCCAAGCCTGGGGCAACGTCACTCCAGTTCTTGGATATCCGCATCTCCAGTCGAGAAGGCCCGAATCGATGCAGTACATAAGCAATTCGATACGGCGCGTTTGGTCAAGGCCATCATGGGCTTTCAGCTCTGTCCTGGTGCTCACCTCGCTTCCCTCTTCTCTGCTTCTCCCTAGTCCCTCTTGAACCCAAGTCTTTCCCCCACCCAGGTCTTTCACACACACACACACAAGTCTCTCGCACTTTCACTGCTCCTGGGCATACCCAAAACTGCTTCTGTCCTGGCCAGAGAACCAATGAGACCGATCTGAGTGAGGCAGCATGCTTGGCAAGAGGTAAGTGACAAGACTGCCCACGCACAGCCTCGCCTCAGGGCTGTCTCTGACTGATTTGCAGATCTATCCGCGTCAATGGCGCTGACTGCGGCGTTGAGGCCATCCTCCTGGGGGCTGTGACCTCCTTGGGGGGTTTCCTCTTCGGTTACGACACCGGTCAAATCTCGGGAATGCTGCTGTTCACCGACTTCATCAACCGCTTCGGGCAACGACAGGATGATGGCACAATGGGTTGGGTCCCGATCATCCAATCGCTCCTGGTCTCCTTGATGAGCATAGGAACCCTGCTCGGTGCCCTGTCTGGTGCATAGTAAGTCCTTCCGGCAGCATAGCCACACGAGGTCGCACTCTCATGCTGATGCCAATACAGCACGGCCGACTGGTGGGGGCGGAGAAGAAGCTTGAGCTTCGGCGTCATCATCTACATCATCGGGAACATCATCCAAATCACGGCTGTGGACAGCTGGGTCCACATGATGATGGGCCGATTCGTTGGCGGCCTGGGTGTTGGCAATCTCTCCATCGGCGTCCCCATGTTCCAGTCGGAATGCTCCCCTAAAGAGATTCGTGGAGCTGTCGTCGCGTCCTACCAGCTGATGATCACTATCGGCATCTTGATTTCCAACATCATCAACTATGGCGTGCGCAACATCCAGGAGTCTGAAGCTTCGTGGCGTATCGTCATTGGTCTGGGCATCTTCTTCTCGATTCCCCTTGGCTTTGGTGTGATGCTCGTCCCCGAGTCACCGCGCTGGCTTGCCGGCCGTAATGACTGGGATGGTGCTCGCATGGCCATGGCGAGGCTTCGCGGCTTGAAGGAGGATCCTACCAACCGTCTTGTAGAGGATGACTTGAAGGAGATGTACGATGTTATCGAAAAAGAGTCTCGCACGGGTAAAGGAACCTGGGGAGAATGCTTCACGGGGTCCTCTGGCGTCCCCAAGGTTCTCTATCGCACCGTCCTGGGCTTCCTCATCCAGTTTCTTCAACAATGGACAGGTAAGTGTCTATCTAACCCCTTCGCCACCAGAAAACATGGAGCTGGACGAAAGGCTCACGAGTTGTGTTTCAAGGCGTCAACTACTTCTTCTACTATGGCGCAACAATCTTTGAGAGTGCTGGTATTGCCGACCCCATCCAGACACAGCTCATTCTTGGCGCTGTGAACGTGGCCATGACCTTCTATGGATTATACGTTGTCGAGAAGTACGGTCGCCGCTGGCCTCTCTTCCTTGGAGCTCTCTGGCAGGCTGCATGGCTGTTGATTTTCGCCTCTATCGGTACCGCCCTGAACCCGGAGGACCACCCGGTCTCTGGTATCGTCATGATTGTCTCGGCTTGCATGTACATCGCTTCCTTTGCAGGGTAAGTTCTCTCCTCTGAGCAGACGCAATGTTGCAAGCAACCGCCCACTGACATGAATCGACAGCACTTGGGGGCCCATGGCTTGGGTCGTCATTGGCGAGACATTCCCGCTCCGAACGCGAGCTAAGCAAGCATCTTTCGCAACGGCTGGGAACTGGCTCGGAAACTGTGAGTAACAGCCGTCACCTGTCAATAAAAAAACATTAACCCCCCCCTTTGGGAGTTAAAGACACAGCTGACCAAAGTACCCCAGTCATGATCTCCTTCCTGACCCCTCTGGCTACCAGCGGCATCTCGTACGCCTACGGGTTCGTCTTCGTCGGCACCAACATCGCGGCGGCGCTGCTCGTCTGGTTCTTCCTCTTCGAGTCCAGGGCGCTCAGCTTGGAGCACGTCGACCTCTTGTACAGCCAGGAGAACCTGAAGCCATGGGCCTCGCACAAGTGGACACCGCCCGGATACGTCACGCGCTCGCAGCGCGACGAGGCCTACTACTCGGGCGGCACCGAAAAGGGCAACAACGACCCCGCCACAGACCACATCGACAGCGTCTCGAAGGCTTCTGACGACGAGAACAAAACGGCCGGCGCGAGAATCGACGCCGTATAGAAGAAGAAGAAGAAGAAGATGCGTGTTGACACCACGAGCGTGACTCGAGGGCAACTTTCAGAGTCAGCTGGTCCAGTGCACTGAGAAGCGGGGGCACGTCGATTCATAATAATTGTAAACATAAATCACGAATACCGTTAAACCAAACATACGACGAGGGTTTTCTTCATGGGCCAGCGGATTCGCCCCTATCGTGACATAGTAGGTGCGAAGCAGGTGTTCACCAAGTCATGGACTGGGACCTTCAGTCATTTAATAAGCCAAGTACATATAGTACGAGAGATTGATTCGAGCTCCATACTTTGCAGGAGATGATTACAGTAGCGATTAATTTATAAGTGTATGAGGCTTGGTGGTCAGATTAAACCCCCCCCCAAACCGAAAGAGGGATCAGAAGGAGGCCGCCTGGAGATTGTTCGTGAAGTTGGGGTCCCGGAAAGGCACGTTCGCAGCGCCAAAGTCGGTGTTCTGGAGGGCCGAGCGCGCAGCATCCGTCATGCTCTCCCAGGCGATCAGCGGCTGCTCTCCCCCTTGGTGTCGGTGGTGCCGAGCTGGTGGTCCACGGGCCAGACGCTGAAGTAGCGGATCTTGGGGCGGGTGCCGTCGAGGGGGATGCTGTCCGTGATGGTGTCCCAGCCCCCGTGCGCCGACGTCGACACAGCCAGGATCGTGGGGTCGCTGAGGTTGGGGTCGTCGATCCAGACCACGACGCCCTCCCAGTCGTGCCGGTGGCCGAGACCTGTCGAGGGCGAGTCCTTGGGCATGTACCTACGTGGCTCGCGTCAGGACACACGGTGTGGGGCGCAGGAACAGAGTTGAGAAAAACCCAGGCAAGGAAGAGTGTCACGATGCTTACCAGGAGTACATGATGGCGTAGCGGGAACCGTACGCGGCGCCGCGAGCATAGACTTGACCCGTGCTCTTGTCGCATTGCGCGCTGGACGAGCCGGACGGTTTGAGGCCGCCACTGGACGCACCGTTTTGGTTAGAAACACAGCCATAACATAACGCCTTGGTTGGGCGGGTGGCGACATCAGACATACCTGGTATTGCCAGAGGCGTCCACAGCAGGGAAAGGCACACAGCCGTTTTCCACTTTTAGCCAAGGCTTGAACTTGAGGTCTGGTGGGTTTCAGAGGTCAATCAACATTCGGATCTGGAAGCCCATCTGTACGTCCCACGAAGGCGACGGGCATGTCTCGGCTACCCGGGGAAGGGCGAGAAGATGGAAGAGGAAGGTCTTACTGCCAACGGCTGTTAGTGACTGCAAAATCGCAATCTGACCAGGTTTGGCAGGATGTGTGCTTACCAAGCATTGCCAATGGCACCGCTGGGAACGGTCTGAGGGAAGCCAACGACAGCATCGTGAGCGATGACATCCCGGGGTCCAATGACAGGAGCAGCGCTGACGCCGACAGCGGCTGCGAGGTAGACTGCAAAGCTGGAGAAATGCATTTCCGAAACCAACTTGGTGCAGTTATGGTAGGTAGGCCTATAGGTAGGCCTCTCGTACTCTCGCTCTTTCTCTTTTACTAGAATAGCAGTCACACATGAAGGACAAATTTATAGAATATGGCGCGCATATGGCTGTTGTGACCTACTTATAAGTAGTAGTAGTAGTAGTAATAATAATAATAATAATAATAATAATAACAATAAGATTTTCTCCAGATGGCAACGGAAAATGGACCATCCACCAGATTGGAGATTTTGAATCTCCAACATAGTAGTAGTCTCGGGAATGAATCAACTCCACCCAACCCCTTGCCCAAGCAGGGGTCCATGCAAACGAGTACGAATACCTGCCTACTTCTTTTTCTTAGTTCATATGCAACAACGGACGGTGGGAATGGATGCAGAAGGCGCAAAAGTGCCTACCTAGCACAGCAATGGATCAACTCGGTCACCACAAGCGGTCGGTGAGGATTTGCAGCGGTTCGCGAGAGCACGTGTGGCCAGGGATACAACTTACACGTGTGCTTTACATGGACGTGCTAATTCTGGCTCTGACCTATATCATCATGTCTTATAGCCCGCGTGGTCGCATCCAGATCGGGGTGGCATTTAATACTGGTTACAGCGTGCCCGCTTGGACCCGCTCCACCGCTACCTGACGCCCAGTGTCGCATTCCGCAGAGCTTGTAATATCGGCATCACACACCGAGTGCTGGGGTGGCCCTGCTTTATGGGTATAGACGGGCGGCCACTCTGGCAGGCCCTCGCAGCCCGTCTGCGAGAAAACGAGCGGATAGCCCGTCATCGCGCTCCTTGAGCGCCATCATATCCCAATGGCGAACCTGGGTCTGCCGACTTGCAACCAGAGAGAGAGTACCGTGATTGTATAGCTACTTGTGTTTGAGATAAGAATAGATCTTATGCAACAGCCGCTGGCCAAGGTAGCTTGAAGCCCGATCGGCCTCCAAGAACCAGAACGCGGCTAGTGCGAGTTGCCGTGTTCCTCCGGTGCGGTATCATCGCGATGGAGTTTCTGTCTAACCCAGTAGAAGCCCACGCCGATTGTCCAAACCATGATCATGACCAAGGCCAGAAATGGGGCGAACATGGCTCCGCGAATGACGACGAAACCACTCACTATACAAAATATGATAGGGATGACCAAGAACGGCTTGTACGGCCTGCGGAGTCCTGGCTCGCGGAAACGGAGGACAATGGCACCAAGCACCGTCAGGAAGAAAAAGGAGTTGTCTGACAGGCCGGCGTAGGTAAGAAGAGCACGGAAGTTACCAAACAGAATGTACAGCGACGCGAGGGTCGTCGACAAGATAGTGGCGTTCAGAGGTGCGTCCGACACTGGGTTCGCCATTGCTGCACGCCGGGAGCCAAGGGATCCGAGCACGGAGAAGCAGCGAGGGAACCAACCCTTCCTCGATGCAGCCACCGTCATCCTCCCAGCAACGAATGCGTTACCAAGGAGGGATCCAGCCACGACGAGGCATATCACGACGGCAGCTACGGTCCCAGCCGCTGGGCCTAGCAGTCGACCAATGGCAGCCTAGTAGTAACATTCAAGGTTAGCTCCCTTGCCCGCACCGCCAACACGGGAATACTTACCACTGCTACACTGTCTGTAGAAGATACAACGCTCCACGGAAGCAGAATATAGTAGCCGGCATTAGCCGCAATGAAGCACCCGATGATGGTCGGAATAGCCGTGTTAATGGCGAGAGGCAGCTGGCGAGCGGGCGACGATAGCTCGGCGGACACGTAGATAGCCTTGTCCCATCCACAATACGCCCAAAGAGCACCGTACAAAGCGGCGGAGAAGTGGCCGAGGATCTCCCACTGCGATTTCTCGTCCCAGTGGACTATGGTACCATCAGGGGCCACAGTGGTTCTGTAGGCGAACCATGACTTGGAGAACCAATCTTGGCCCCCGACATCCTGGTTTGGATCAGCAAGGTGGATAGCCACGACGGCTACGCCGGCGCCGACGATGCACGCAATGCTGATGAATTTGGTGAAGACAAAGAAGTTGTTCAGCCGTGTGCTGGCCTTGGTGCTGATCGAGTTGGCCACGTTCATGACAACCAAGATGGAAATGGAGAGCAACTTGTGCTCCAGCGTCTCAGCCTGGTCATTGACGCCGGCGGCCGAGAAGATGCTCTCGACGAAGACGATGCTCAGAATAGCAAGCGTCGCAGGCATGCTCGCGACAATCCACGTCCAAGCGGCCAGGAAGCCGTAGACATCGCCGTAGATGTACTGGAGGTAAGGCTGCACACCACCTTCGCCGGGGATGGCCGTGCCCAGCTCTGCCATGGTGGCGGCGCCTGTCCAGCTGGGCGAGTGTCAGCGACTATCGAACGAAGCCAGAACACGAAGAAAAGTAGGGGGAAGGGGGTTGCGCTCACGCCAAGACGCCAGCGGCGACCCATGCCAGCAGAGCAATGGCGGGCGAGGGCACATTCGTATCAATGACACCCGGAGAGGTGAAGACGCCGCTTCCGATGACGATGCTGACGACAACGGCAAACGCCTCCTTGGCGCCGAGATTACGGCTGAAGGCGCCGGTCTCGGCTTTGGGGACTGCAGGGAGAGTGGTGGTGTTGTTGTTGTTGTTGACGCCGTGATTGTCCTGCTCTCGCTGGCCGGCTAGCAGCGGCCGCGCAGCATCGGCCTCAGCATCATCTCTCGGGGCTTGCATTATTATTGTTGTCTAGGAGCGAATGCGGCTTAGTAGTGGGAAAACAAGAAGAAACGAAGTCTTGTCTTTGGTCAGGCGGCATGGGTCATGAGTCAATCATGAACAGAGATATATATAGTGGTAGAGAGGGACAAGAAGATGAAAGAGTTTGGACTGGGCCCAAAGTGTGGGGTGTGCATCCATCGTTACATGGCACAATAGAATATCCACCACACACCGGCCTGGTACCCCCCGTGCTCTCTCGCAATGGCCTACGCATATTCGAGACTATTCGTCGGTCTGGAGTCAATGCGATCCCTTTTGCCTTCGCCGGCGTCACAATGGCGTGCGTAGAACCGGCCAAGGGATACCGTATACACTGACCGAAGGGGGTGCTGAGCTGGTGCATCATGTCCACTACACAGGCTAGGCAGGTTCCATGTACGGGCATGACGTCATTGAAGAAACGCGTCTCGAGACTGCCATTACGAATAGCCTCATGTCAACTAACAAGTAACTTATATTGTCCTTAGCACAGCCGAGCTACCCCGTTTCAAACCTACTGCCGGGAAGCTCAAGTCTAAGCGACCTGATTTAAGTAGGCATACGTTGGATTCCAGTTTCGCCGACATCAAAGGTTCAGGAGCCACACAACCTGGCCACATTCGAGCCTCATGCACACTCCAGCCAGATCTCTCAGCTGTGCGGCGGCATCAGCCGTGGTGGCAACAATCACAACATCGAAGGTCACCTCACCACAGGGGAACGGGACTGGCGATGATGACCTGGGCGCCTCCAGCCGGTTCACGCTCGTATTAGGTACTTGGTGACCTATGTGGTTCGTAGCTGATTGGGAAGCATGGCTCGGGCACTCACCAGCTAGCTAGGCAAGGCGGGATCGATACCAGGAGATAGATAGATAAGTAGATATAAGAATATACACTTGGCCAATAAGACGTTGGTTCCCATTCATCCCAAGTCGCATCCGGGCCTGGCCTTCGAAAGATTAACAAAAGAAGACAGGGTCGTATGATTTCGAGTCATTTCCGGGGTTTTCCAAGGCGATGGCGGCTTTCTCTTTTTCTTTCCCTTATCTCTAACTACCTAAGTAGTTAACCATAGTTAATAAATCTTATTATTCTCCGTAGCAGACTTCGGGGGTTTGACCCGGCCCAGTTCGGCCCCCCCTGATAACCCCCCAGGCACTCACTATCCGATCCGGGATTGTCTTCCCCAGGCATTTCATGCAGCCAAGTCTACTCGTAATGGCCGGTCTAGCAGCTTTTTTGTTTCCTTTCTCTCGCGAGTATATTCGACTAGCATTATCAGCTGAAACGAATGTCCCGCAATCTGTTTCTCAACCCCCATCTCTCCCTAAGTAAGTAGTCAACTCCCTAGTCTCGAAATGACGTATAAGACCTATCCATGTACATACGTACCTACTTACCTAAGTAGATACTGGTCGGATCTATGACATCCCCCCGGCGAAGATGGCCCGGCTTCTCTCCTATATTAGCCGGATCCGGGGTCGGTCGCCACGATAGTAAAATGATTCGTGATAAGCAGTGGCGCCAATCGCTGGCCCAGACACAATCTACTGAGACTAACAATCAAGGGAGGGAATCTCCGGAGCAGAGAGACTTCCTGACGGGAAGAAGAAGAAGAAGAAGGAGAAGAAAAGTAAAACTTGGACGGTTTCTATTCCGATTCCTTGTCATCTGTACGATGTACAAGTATGTGACAACAGGGGCCAAGGGTCTCTAGGTAATGGCTACCGCCATCGTGTACTCTGTTTTGTTGGGTTTGTATGTAACATGGCATTTGTCTTCCTCTGCTCCAGGCAGCCCCAATCACCATTCGTCCCCGTCAGTCTGTACACATCGGCCTCCAAATCCCCCCTCCCCAAGTCAGGGTTATACGCCATCATGGGCGTTGGTGTGGTCCAGCCTACTTAGACACCAGGTCCCGGTAACAAGCCTTCCCACTGCACCTTTGTGATAATCAATATCTAGGTAGGCATGGGAAAGGGAGGGAGAATCAAAAAGGATGCCGGTCGGCGTATCGCTGGCCTGGTGCTATCATATGGAGTACGACTAACAAGGAAGGTTGTGCTTTTTCGTGTCTTCGGGTGTCGCCGTTGAAGCCCAGTTTCACTAGGAGTTGTCCACTCAATAGACTTTTTGGCTATAGCAGTGCGTAGTGCAAGACCGATGATTTTAGTTGTTGAACGAAGAAGTCTCGCATCAAATCGTTCGAGGGCGCAAGCGTCTCCAGCGCTGTACTGCCCGCACATTTGGGTCCTCGGCCGTCCAGCGGCCCAAGGATATGTCGGAGACTTGTAGCTCATTGTAGATCATCTCATCTGTTATCTGAGCCAGCTCCTAAGGCCACGATGCTATGTTAGTGTTCTTGGTCTGTAGAGTCTCTTGGTCCAAAGGGTCGTCATACACTTCGCAACTGCTCGTCACACGCTCGCAGCTGCCGCCGGTTCGATGAGCTTGGCCGGCCCCCCTGGAGAATCTGCTCGCGGTTCTGCGCCCACCCTTGTGCTGCTGCTTGACGGAGATAGATCTTCTGGGCTTCGTGACGGCGGGCGTAGGCATCGAGTAGAACTCTGACGTGGGTTTCGCTGTCAGTCCTGCTGCGACGCGAAGATGTACATACCCCTTTCTTCATGTCGGGGTTGAACGCACTGTTTCAGCTCTGCTTTCCTCTGCTCTTCTTCGCCGCCAGAAGTCTGAGGGACCGAGGTATCCGCAGCACAGTTGAGGATGTGTTGGCCATCTAGCGCACACTGCCGAAGCGCAGCATACCCGTCGAGGTGATAGTCTTCAGTGTCCACAGGGTCTGTCGGCGCCGCTGCGATATAGTATTGCAGGGTTCTGAAGTCGGAGAGCACTTCGGCTACACGCACTGTCCGGTACTCGTTTACTATTGACACAATCGTTAGGGGAGGCATGTCTATACCCGGGGTGGCGCTTTTCCCAACTCCAAATTGGGTAACGGCGGCGTAAATCCTGGCACATTTCACTTACATCCATCCATTATTGATATCGTGTTTCTCCGGAAAGCACGATATGGGGCTTCGAATCAGCTCAACTAGCCCCCGGCAATACTGATGAGGGTTTAGGGATGAGGCTGCGCTGTTATTAGGAGGGAGGGTTTTGTTGTTCGTCCAACTATCAAAGTAGGCCAAGCAACAGCGGGATGAAGCTTCTGGTGCAGAGTGAATGAGGCAAGGGGCTGCAAGGCTGCATACAATAATTAGGGGATTATTTGGTGATATCGAAGAAGATGCTCGCTCTATCCCAACCGTCGTGGAAGCGGCGGCGCCACCTGACTTTTGTATAGACGGCTCCCCTCATGATCATGATCGACTAGTCCAAGTCCACCCCAAGAACTCCCTCTGCCGTAATACTCCTGGTAGTTCGCGAAAGGAGAGAAGTAGTTCCCGTGAGATGCCCCATAGGGTTGAAGTCATTGGTACCATGGACATTCGTCAGCTCCCGTGTCCCATCTTCGCATGAGAAGGGCCAATGGATCTGTGAAGCTGGTCTGTAAGGAGGATCCAGGTTTGAGCTTTCCAGTGCTGATCAACCCGATACGGTCAGATACAATGCCCGATTTGAAGAATACCTTTTTTTTCTCCCGTGCGTATCCATGCCGCATCCCTGATAGCGGCATGCAGGCACAGATGCCAATCCGCCTCACGAGAGCTGCTGCAGGGACAAGACACATTGCTGCCACGATGTCTTGGATAGGCATGGTACGGCCCGCTAAAAGGGGGTCATCAGCAGTGCAGTCGAGTCACTCTTGCTGGGGAGGGACTCCTAATGTCTGCCGAGTAGGCAAGGTAAGGAAGGTATAGATAGATAGGTAGGCGATTAGAGCGAGGCTCTTGTGTGCTGTGTCTGTCAGTGGGCTAAAAAAAGAAAGATGCATAAAGTACGGTAAGTAGGTAAGTATGCATCATTTAACCGAAGTGAGTCTAGCCGTCTAGCCAGGGCATACCGGACTGTCGGTTGTAATATATTATTGATTGACCAGATAGTTAGTTATAGTTACAGAGGTTACCCCATCTGGTATAGCCCTCATGTCAACGTGTCGTCGGTACAGAACTGGATCTTCATTCAGCATTCAGCTGCGCCCGAATCTCGTGCCATGGACGAGGTCTGAAGCGAACTTGGACTGCTATTGGATCACCAGTCCAACTCCACCTATGCACCAGTCATCTCCTACCTGTCTGCTTCCGAGGAAGTCCCAGCCTACAACAAGTCGAACTCGTCCACCAGAGGCAAGGTGGATTACCGAGAAGAGCGAAGAGCACTGCCGCAGCCTTCTTGTCTCTTGGGCTGTCCAGCTGAAATCGAATCCATCCAGATTGCTGCGCCATTCTCAGCCAACCATGGACGACCCAAGACGGAACTAAGCAATGCAGTTGAATGAGGATTGTCGGCCGGCACTTGCCGGATTTTCTCTGCCTCTCCCTCCCTCCCTCCCTCCCTCTTTCTTTCTTTCTTTTTTTTTATTTTTTATTTTATTTTTTCTAACTATGAAAAGATAAGCAATCTCTTGCAGGTAACGAGGGTAGGTTTTCGGACTTGGGCGTCCGTGACGGCAGATCACAACAACAGGACAGGGAGGTAACCAATAAACACAGCCTCCACGTTCGTTAAGCAGTAGTAGCTCCCCAAGAAATCGACATTCCTATTATTGGATTTGTTTCACGGCCGGGCCGCAGGCATTGTCAGAAAAATAAATAAATAAAAGTAACTAGTCCTCTGTAGAGATTGGTAGTGTAAAGGCTACATGCACTTATTTACATACCCGATAGTATCAACCAGAAAAAGATGGGATGAACTGCTGCAGGTTTGGGTGTTACTGTACCCGGCGACCCGGTCAGAGCTGAGCAAAGGTTACATAGGTCAGATTCGGGGATAGGCGGCTCCATTACTTGCCACCCCCATGCGAGCCATGCTGCGTCAAGACGCTGGACAAGGATTCACAGCCAACGCCGCTATCTGCATCGTGCATCAACGGGCCTATATTGAGACCTCCCATGAGAAATGCGTGGTCTAGCTGGACGTCTGGGTGTATTGATGTCATTCTATCCTTTTGGCACCCCACATCTCTCTCAGTGCCTGACGCCGCAAAAGCATTGGCAACGTCTATCCCTCCCTCCGAAGCCTCCGAAGCCTCCGAAGCCGCCGTCGAAGACTGATGTGGAGCGTGGCCCGACACTTCAGCTCCAAACTCAGATGCATATCAGCATCATCACCCTATGCGCTGCCTCAATCCCGCCACATTTCAGTTGCTCATCAGACCAAGGGATCCCACACCGCACATGTACTGGGATATCGTGAATTACTAGTGACACACGGTGAAGCAGGGGGTAAGCCCTCTAACATGACCCCGACGCTCCCCAGACGATGCTGCTGAGAGGACTCAGCCAAATCCGTGTCGTCCCGGAACTTGGTCGGCCGTACCGACCTAGACCAGGCTGACGCCATCAGCGCCACTCCCGTCTAGTCCTTCTCAGCGATGGCCTGTAATCTGTCATCGATCTCATCCTCCGTGAGCGTCCTGAATCCGGGGTTGGTGCCCTCCTTTCCGTCGCCTCGTGGGCCTCCAACGATACCGATCTCAATCTCGCCCTTCTTGAAGTCCATGCTGAGGACCGTGCTGAGGGTGGTGATTGCCAGCTCCACAACGTCCTCCCATGTGCCTTCGGCGTAGTCCTTGTTCTTCAGTTTCTTCTCGAGATGATTGAGTGCCTCCTGCTGTTTCGGTCCCGCCGCCGTGCCCTTGTAGCCAACATAATAGCCTGCAGGGTCGCACTTGAACAGTTGCGGCCCGAATTCAGAATCCAGAGATATCAATGTCGTCGCTACACCATAAGGTCTCATGTAGGCCTGCAAGTGAGCATTAGCGCATGCCCCATCGAGTCCATACTGTGCGGTAAGAAAGTATCCGCAGTCCATTACTTACTCTCTGGGTGTAAACCTGACTAATGTTGGCCAATCTCTTCGACAAGACATCGCAGGGCATCTCGTATCCAAACTTGTAGCGGAACTCGGCGGCCTCGCCTTGAGCACGCTGAGCAAATGCACGAGCATCCGCGATGGAGCCGGTCATGACACAACCAACAGACGGTGAGATCTGGAAGATGTGGGACACAGACGACGGATCGATAAGCTTGTCCTAAAGAATGACACTCGTATCAGCGCCCGGTCCCGGTCAAACGTAGCTGAAGAGAGCGAGAGATGGCCTGGACATGGCGCACTTACGGGAACCTTCTTCTGGGACAAGACGACAGCACAGTCTTTACCCCGAACACCTATCGACATGATGTTTGCCGCCGTGATTGCTTTGAAGGCATATTCTGCACGGAAGCAGCATGTCAGTAAGCCGTGCCCGCCATCCAATTCGACACCACTGAATATAGATCGTGGTTCATTTGGAATCGATCGAGTCTATTGGTTGGACGTGGGACATACCAACTTGGTACAATCGACCCTGCTCGGAGAAGATGGTAATGTGTCGGTCGAAACCTGCGCTGCCTAGATAGCAAGATGGATGTTAGTACTGTAATAGATTGAAACGATGTGCGTTGGGACAGCTGGGGTGGCATCGTACCCGACATGGTGATGGATCGTAGGAGGGCAGATACTGAATCGGCTGATCGGAATGGTTCGGTACCAAAGAACGATTATGCGTAACTAAAGAGAGGGACCGCTTTGGATGCTGTCGTAGGTTCGTGGGTGGGTGCTTGATGGTCGACGTCAAGGCGAGGAAGGAAGGTGGTGGTTTGTTTGGAGTGACGATAGCTACTTCAGCCTTGCTCCGTCTGGCTGGGGTTTGAGCTCTCCAGTCACCAGTGGACGCGTGCTAGAGCTTGCCTAACAGGCCATTAGTGGTAGTAGATAGGTACATGTATCTAGGTACCTTCCTTCCAGTCGAGACCAGCATCACAGCTTGGGCCAATCTTTGGTATATTAGGTAAGCAGCAGGCACACCAGAGCTGACCCGGCCATTGTACGGTGATCGGAGGAAACTCCCTTCCGCCATCCGGCTCTCTAACTGACTGCCCCGCCAAAAAGTTTTCGATAAGAGATAAGGCATAACGAATATGGATGGGGACCTCTCGAAAGCCTTGAAAATTCATTGGTAAAGGCTCGACTTGAGATCAGTACCACGATCTTGCACTACAAACCCATCTACTACGTACTTAGATTATGCGATCCTTCTCAATCTTATTGTACCATCTGTTGTAAGCGTCCAAGTGAGGCTGTCTCACTCTACCTCCCTGTTTCGGTGGACTTCTGTTTTTTAAACATAGGCATTGATTTGGTTAGGTATCCACGTTTCCGACCAAGATCACCTACTGGAGCCAGCAAAGCCAACGATTTGCATATCGCTGCCATTGGAACGGAGCGGTGGACACTGCAGATTTGCCGGCCCATTGCATTGCGCATTTCTTCACTCTGCCCGTTTCTGCTGGTTTTGATTTGTCCAGTCTCCCATCATGTCGTCTTCAATACCTGCCTGGAAGCGATTGGGTCTTACTCTCAAACCTGCGTCATCTGAAAGCCACGGCGACACAAATGGTTCTTCTGCTTCCCTACCCCTAAGCGGTGGAAAAAGAAAGCCTCCAGGTGCCCTTGCGTCGGATCATTCCAACAAGAAATTGCGGAAGGACCATTCGACTGCTTCCGCGTCTCCAGCGCATACTCCTGTAAAGAGGCCGAAGACTGTTTCCTTCGCCGCCGAGCCCCAGACTCTCTCGGCCACACCCACGACGACGCATGCCAGCCCGGCAAACACCAAGCAGAAGAAGGCTACTTCCCAGAAGCCCCTCCAGCATCAGGCCAAGAAACAGTCAAACGTCAATCTCCAGCCCTCAGTTGACTATCTAAGGCAGTGGCATAAAGCTCGTGACCAGTGGAAGTTTAATAAGAACCATCAGACCAAGCTCCTCGAGAACGTTTTTGCAGACGAGACGACTATTCCGGCCGTCGATATCAATATATTCTATGAGTATATTAAAGATTTGAAAGGCTACGTCAGGACCCGCCTGCGGGAATCTGCGCTGGAGCTCAGGAACAGAGATATGGAGCAAGGGGCTGAAGCCTTTGCCAATTCTTCGAAAGAGACTGCGCAGAGGAAACAGAAGGAGTACGAGGAGATTATCGCGGGCTTCATGCGAGAGGGGCCAACTCCAGAGAAGCGGCGGTTTGAAGAGGTGGAATATGTGCTCCGAACCGCTGATATGGAGATGCAACGGAGGGTAGTAAAACGGATGCGCGCCGAAATTGTTGCCGAAGAACTATCTGATGGCGAGGAAAGCACAACGACGACAACGACTACGAATACGACTACCTCCACAGAGACAGGGGCCGACGCCGGTTCTAACGGCGCACACGATGGGGCCGCAGAGGATACGGATGGTGATAAGCGTCTCAAGCTCAATGACGGCTCCCAACAAAAAGTCAAGCGAAAGAGAAAGACGCGCACTGCCGAAGTTGAGGATACTGAGAGCAGCTCCTCTGAATCGGAATCGGACTCGGAATCGGACTCGGACTCGGATGCGGATTCAAGTAGTAGTGATGGAAGCTCTTCAGACGAGGAGGGCGGGGCTACTACTAATGCAGACCGGCAAGAGGCTGGCACTTCGAGTAGCTCTTCATCTTCTTCCTCGGAGGATGGCTCGGACACGGAGGAAGAAGAATCGGATGGGGATGGCGATGGGAATGGCAATTAGTGGTTGGCGTTAGTAGTATGCATCACGATCGACGCACGGGTACGGCCCTTGTGATGACGTACATGAATACAGACTCGGATGAAGCCAAAGGGTGCGATCGGTGGTCGGCACCTTATTTAACTGTGTGCATGGTTTTATTTTTATAATATATCCAAGAACGATACCCATCCACACGGAAGGACAGCGTGCCATTACCCGTTTCCTCCATATCTTCCACCACAGGGCTTCTTCTCTGGCACTGCACACGCAAAGCGCTGGAATCCTCTGATAGATATGCCTAGCATGAACTTGCAATTACATATCTTCTCTAATAGGAGTCGTGTTTTTGGTCGCCCTGGTCAATAATATATTTAGTCATTTTACTTGTAGCTGCCATATTTTTGTTCTCAACAGCACACGATTAAGTCATGAACCAGTTATATGGAAAAGAGTATATGCTCTCACCAAAAACTGCTCAAAGAATCTGGGTATGAGAGGAGAATGGAATTCATCTCATCGTTCGTTTTAGTCTTGCTGTAGACAACTATGTTTTGAACGTATCCTGACCGAACGCCTAAAAGCCTGCCAATGCTTTGAGCCAAGAGGGCGGAAATCCCCCAAGCTCCCAGTGCCGCTGCCCAACAATTTCAATCAATTAACTCTGCCAGCTTAAGAGCTGATTTGCCTCTAAAACGCCAATAACATCTCCGTCCTCCACCACTGCCAGGATGGAGAACTCATCACACTGCTCTTCCGTGGATGATACCCTGTCCCTTATCCACTCCACCGCCTGGGAGATTCGTGTATCTGTCGACACGGTGATGCAATCTCCCCTATGGACTCCTAGATCCGGCAGCTCGCTCAGGGGCAAGACGAATTCCGTCGCCTCTAACCGTCGAATCCGACCTGGCGAGATGACCAGGTCACCTGCGATTACCCAGCCGGTGGGCGAGTCGTATGCAGCCTTCAGGGCGTCCGCACCCCGAATGTCAACTGGCGTGCCGGCGCATGGTGCGCAGCATTGGGGGATGTCACGGATTGAAATCATGATATCGCCGACTTTTTGCGGCTTCTTGAAGGAGGCACCGATCGCCCCGCCGGGATGATTCCTCGAGAAGACACTCGAAACACTTGCATTGATCTCTTGCGCTGCGACGATAGCCAACGCATCGCCGACCGCTAGCGCCACCGTTGTCGAGGTGGTGGGAGCAGAAACTCCAAAAGACGCAGTTTCAGATTCGTGGATGGGTGCCGAGACGAGAATCATCGACGGTCGTTGTTTGATCAGTTCGCATGTGTCTGGTCTGGTGTGTGAAGTGAGAACAACCGTGGGTAGCGCCGAGTCGATATGTGGAAGAAGGGCCAGTAGCTCGGGTGTCTTCCCCGAAAACGTGATGAAGAGCACTGTGTCGAGCTTTCCGATTTTACCCAAGTCTCCGTGAAGAGCCTCGGTAGGATGCAAATACGTAGCATGCACCCCCAGGCTGTTGAACGTAGCCACCAACTTTTTCCCTATGTGGCCGGATTTTCCAACGCCGATAATGACCAATTTGCCGCCATCTCCCCCGTGCCGAGTGATAGCCTCTACGGCCGAGCTAAAACCAGCCCCAATTAGGCTATCTCTTTCATACAATGTCGTTAGATCTCGAAGGGCGGTTGCCTCGGTGTTGAGGACGTGTATAGCGCCGGAGAGCCTCTCCCGTAGCTGCAATAACTCGGCACTACGGTCTTTTGGAGCCTCGGCGTCTTCGAGGCATAGCTCTTGTATAGGAGAGCCCGGTACTGTCGTGTTTGGTGTAGGCGGAGACGGGGGTGAAGGTGGTGGCACAAGTGGGCGCTGCGCTGCACCTAGTAGGAACACAGCGCTCGTTTGAACGGGATGCTCGCCCATTGTGCTTCTTATCTGCCCAATACGGCTGCCAAGGTACGCAGAGACTCTTCCCCAGCCTTTACGCCTTTTGAATCCCGTCTTGTTCTGAATCGTCGGTATCGTGCCCACAAGCACCTTGTACGGATCCGCGGTAGCTCGCGAAGCTTTAACCCCACATCATGGTCATGTACTTGGGCCGTTGACCATATCTTGGTTACTTGGGGGGCATATGCAGGGTCTTGTGCGATCTGGTACCAAAATACCGTGGGAATCAGGGAGATGACAGTCGATGTGCCAGATGTAAATATCCCAAGTTGACCCTTAGGCGAGATCTCTTCTCAGGATGGATTCGAAAATGGGTAAGCTGGGAAAAGTTTATGAAATTAGAAAGTCAGGGCACAGATGGGAAACAACCGTTTATGTAAACAGGGATCGGAAAGATAGTCGACTCCATCAACGACTGTACCGACTAGGGGTATCGGGGATCTGCAGGGTTGTCGTAGTATACCTACTTACTAGTAGTCAAAAGTATACAGCTTCCCGATCTGTGCCAATAGGAGAGATTAAGCTTAGACAAGGAAGGGGGTCCCATTGTCTTGATGATGAATCATGACCGGCTAACATACTGATATGTTCTGGAATGCGGGAAGCGTGGGATGGAATGCCATCTAGCGGTATGCCAAAGGGCGCTGTTCGTTCCTTTTGACGTTTGTTAGCTGAGGTCTTGCGTGATCTTGACCTTTCCCGAACGGTTGATTCGCATGAGGCATCCCTTGGCTACTTACTTAACCCATACACCGATATGTATGTACTTTGAAGATGATAGAGGCACGGAGCAGGCAACACTTGGGGGGCCGTGAAGGGATTTGCTCACGTAGCAAGTCTCTTGTATGTACTTGCTCATATTATATCTACTTACTATATGGGCCGAATGCGACGCGTCCTGTGGGATGACCGGCATAACTTGGCTCCAGGGCCATGGGTAAGTATGCATATCCAGGGTATCCGTTGTACGAGGTATACTCTAGCCCGGCGAGCTTGCAGGTAGCGGTGGCGTCTCTTTGGAGAGGATTTCCAATCATAAGTGGTGAGTCATGGGCGTGGGTAATCCGCTTTATCAACTATGTGGGGTGGAGGGGTTTGGTAAGATCCGTGGCTCGGGGGGGCTTGGGGGCATAGCATCTTGGCATAGTGGGATGGCGTAGACAACTGAGGGATTCTGCGATGCGTCCCAACGTCCTGATTAAAACCTTGGCATGATATGCTCGGATCGGGCTGGGTTGTGCATCTTGCTGGACACCTATCTGATATAATGATTGACTGATTGGCCGGCCCGTCTTGGGGCAGAAGCAGGGCAAGAAGCTGACGGCTGCAGTTGAATCTCAACGAAGGATCTTGGTTGGGTGCATGTCCGTGACATGGCTATCATGGAGGCAGCCCCGGCCTCTCCAGACGTTATTAACTGGCACCCCGCAATCTCGTGAGAAAGATGATCCATTCGATGGCTGCGAAAGAGAAGAGAGAGATAAAAGAAGTCCCAATAAAGCAGGTGGGATTTGGGGACGGAATAGGGATTGATGTGCTTACCCATTTCCGGCAACCTCCTCAACCGCCATTGGTGACGACCGAGTGACGATCCATCCATCACCTTCTTCCGACAGGAGAGAGCCTTGATCTCCTGCCCGTGAGCAGACCTTGCTGTGAAACACTACAAACTATGTAACGGCCTAGCAAGCTTCACATCGCCCATTGATGAACGACGGCCAACAGTTCCGACGAGCCCCACTGTTGCAGAAAGACGATCTCATCATAGTCGGTTGATTGATGGACTGATTTAAGTAGGTAAGTAGGTAATTAATTGATATGGGGATGGGGATGGGGATGAGGGGTTGGCTGTTGAAGACGATAAGCGGACAGACCGCCAGATGCATGTACGGACACTCGACGGATACTCGTTTCGTACAGGTTATCGATCCAAGGAAGGCGGTTGGCGGGCGGAGGAAATTGGCCTGAGCAGCAGGTATTGTCAGTAGTTGTTGTGACACTAACCTTACTGCATGCATGCATGTTCCACCAGCCACATGATCGACGATGTGATCTGCTGTACTCCGTACTCCAGTAATATAATACTCCTTCACAGACTTCATCAGTATTACTACAATTGAAACATGTTTTCCTCTTGAATCTCTGGGGCAGGTTGTATCATCATTAATCTCCATCTGCCTGGGCATTGGCTTTCTTTAAGTACCTGGTAAAACTGGGGGGTATCGATCGGGTCACCTGCAACGCCCATTGTACACACATTTCCATCACCGTCTGCTTTTCCCTCTGACCACACCACACACCCCCCCGACTGATTTGTTCTTCATAACTAGACCAACTTCTTGCTATGAAATGAGAAAATCTGGCCAAATACGCTGGAACAATTTTTTCGCATAGGGAATCAGAAACTGAAGCTGGGCTGCCCACAGCTGAAAATGACTCGCTTGGTAGTTTACAACGTGGCGCTGGGCGTCTTCGTTGCGGGTACGTCATTGCCATTATCCACGATGCAGCGCAATCTTCCCACGAAGCTTCAAACCGCAACAACCCCCCCCGGCCCTACCAAATTGCGCCTATCCATACATCCAGAGGTTGCTATCGCCATCGTCAATCATAGCTTATCACTGCCACAGCTTGACCTCGCCAACCTCTAGCCGATACCGCTAACATGTGTCTTCCACAGCCACCATCATGACGATTACGTCTATCATGACCCCAAACTGGGTCGAGTACTCTGTCACAGCCGAAAACACGAACGCGACATTCAGTCATCACATGGGCTTGCACCAGTCCTGTTCGCTCTCAGCTACCGCCGATAAGACAACATGCCGCCCCTTCCCCGACGAGGACGACTGCCGCGGTGATCAATTCTTCTGTACTATGTGGAGGAGTAGTGGCTTCTTGATGTCCTTCGCCACCGTTGTAGAGCTGGCCACCGCCATCTCGTTCCTTGTCGTTATGATGGGAGGGAAATACAAGCGGGAAGAGGGCTGGTTTGTGATCGCTGGCTTGCTGATAGCCGATGCCTTGATCGAGTTCGCGGGCATGGGTATTGTGGTAAGCAGGAGCACAAGCTCTATATGGGGCAATGCCCGCTGGTCCGCGGGGCATCGCGGCTAACCGAACATTCGCAGGCCTATCTGTTTGATACAGATCAACAGTTTAACGTCCCCGGCTGGAGTCTAGGCTACTCCTGGATTCTGTGCACCGTCAGTGCCAGCGTCTCAGTGATCTTAGCCATCGGTTTCTCCCTATCGGCATACTTCCTCGCGCCGGAAGACGATTATGAGTACGTCGGCGATGGCGCCAGCGTGGATTTCTAAGCGCATCGAACAAAGCAAACTTCAGCTACCATAGAAACTCGGAGTGCTTTCCTTCGGCACACCGGTTACTGTTCTGCAACAAATACGGTCTGCAATCGAATTCTAGGGCATAAGGCGTTTAGGGAATGAGGCTTCACCGCATGGAATGACATTCTTACAACTGCGTTGTCTTTTCACTTTGGTCGTGAATATCTGCATACTGTTTTCGGGGTGGTGTCATCTATGGTGGCAGTTCGGTACCATCTTCATTCTACAGGAGCTGGTAATCACCTGGAACCCGACATGGGTGTGTGATATATGAGAGTCTCGGTAGATTCCGCGATGTGTCTTTCAGCAGCGCTGGCCTCCAGCCATGCGGAGCGAACGGCGTGTCATAGTAGTGTCCAGGGTGACGCTCATATTGCTACAAGCCGACCACGGCAATCTCAAGACCCTGAGGCAACGCATCTCAACCTTGGGTTGGCTAGCGCTTGAACGCGAAAGTCGATCCCCAGAAGTGTGGATGAGGCCAGATGGAAGAGCGATAGCTAGATCTGTTTAGCCTATTCAAGTTGACTCCTTCGAAACGAGTGTATATATGTACTAAGCAACAGTCGTTTTATTTACAAGTAGGCGAGACTTTAGATGTGATAACCACGAGCGTAACCTAAAAGGCACATGTCTCCGCCATCTGACTGTCCCGAGTTGACTATGTGCAATATTCCCTCCACTGCCTCATCCATCATCTACAATAGTCCTTGAAATATCTCGATTTTGCCCCTTTTGAACAGAAGCAGCCAGCCCCTCCTCCATCGAGGGGAGAAGAAGAAGAAGGGAGAAGGAAGCAAACAACAACCGCCGTGTCACGGCGCCGCTTGCTTGCCTTGCTTTCGCTTAAAACTGGGGTTCGGCGTTCTTGAGTAGCTCTTCGAAGTAGGCCTGGTTCCAGGCGCCGGCCTCGGGCGAGGGCTTGTAGGCGTCGTCCTTGCCACAGAAGGAGTCGTAGCGGGTGGCGCTCGAGTCGGAGGTGCCGTCGGACTCGCCCCCGGGCTTGCCCCAGACGAAGGCGTCGGCGCCCGAGTCGCCCGTGTCGGCCGTGGGCCTGACCCCAAAGCCGGCGCCGTTCACGTTGCACCAGTCGCCCCACTCCTTGCGCAGGCCCGTCTTGGCGTTCCGCCCCGTGTCCACGATGGCGTAGCTCGGGTGCCCCGCCGTCTTGAGTGCCGCGCCGAACTTTTGCACGTACGTCTTCTCGTTCTGGCAGCTGTTGTACTTGGCGTCCGACGCCTTGGAGAACTCGCCGGGGCTCTGGTCCCTAGTAGGTAGTGCCTGGTCAGTATGCTGGCGATGGCTCGAGGAGAGTAGGAGAGAAAGAAGGAGGAGGAGCGACGGTGGGTTATAATTACTCGGTATAGAAAGAAACAACAGGTCAGAGGGGGTGACTGTGGCGGTACACACGCAGACAAGGGTGTTTTGGTGGTGAAGGGGGAGATTATATACTTACCAGGCGTTCCAGCCAGCAATGTTGGTGGCGAAACCGCGGACCTGCTTGGGGCTGCCGGCGGCCTTGTAGACCTTGGCGAGCTCCTCAGCGCCGGGCTTCAGGTTGGCGTCCCAGCCGAGCCAGCCGCCATGACCGGCATCGATATACATGACGACGTTGGGCAGGTTGAGGTTCTTGAGCGCGTACGCCACACCCTCCTCGTAGGCAGTCTTGCTCTGCTTGCAGGTGTCCAGGTCGGCATTGGTGACGAGGTTAGGCAGGGAGTCGGGCTCAATCAGGAGAGCAAAGGCGGTGTTAGGGTTCTTCTTCAGGATAGCGACGATGGCTGCAGCAGAGAGAACAAGTCAGTTTCTCATAAGGGACTCTCTGGCGTTTGGTGGTATTGTTTCCCGAGGCGCTGGCAGGGCGGAGAGGGGCACAGGAGGTGTTTGTTGGTTGACTTACGGTCGATGTACTGGGACTTGTACTTGGGGAGCTCGTTGTAAGCCAGTTCACCGTTGGAGGCCTTGGCGGCACAGTCACGGCCAGGCAAGTCGTAGATGACAAGACCCAGGATGTCAGAGCAAGGAGTGTCGGCAATGGCGGGCTCCACCTTGGCGATATTCTCGATCGTGTCACTTGCAGAGAGTTAGTGAGTGCGAAGGTACACTTTTGGTTTCATCCGACTTACATCCACAAGAAGCTACCGACATCGGCAACCTTGGCAGCCTGGGTCTTCAGGGACGAGTCACTGATGGCCTCGACCGCCTTCTCGACCTCAGAACGGTAAAATGTGTTGGCGTGAAGCTTGTAGTTCTTCCAGACGTTGGTACTGGCATCGAGCGTGACGGCGGAGCTGCAAGCAGCAGCAGCAGCACGACGGTTCGGTGCAGCGAGGGCACCAGCGGCGAAAACCGCAGCCGTAGTAGTCAACTTCATCTTCATAGCAAGTTTCAAGTCGGATCGGAAACCAGCTATCGAATACTGAGCACGATGTGGCGAAAGAGGCTCCCAGGAGGTCTTCCAGGTGGCAGCAGTGGCTCCTTTTTATACACGGGGGTCCAGACAAGGGACCAGGGGCCACGTCGTTGAAAACTATCACCAAAGACATCGCGGAGGCATACTATTCTGGCAATCAGGAACATAGGCCCGTTAGAGGCGAAAGGCTGCCGGGTATCGAGTCTCCGAAATGGAGTCTTCCTTGTCTGGGTCCATCGCGGCAGTGAGGAGTGGGGTGTTGCGTTCAGGAGAATATCTCACTCGATCAAGTACCTAGACATCTGAGAAGCTCCATGCTCATAGAGCAGGAACTTGCCATCGCTGACTCCCTAGCCTCTCGTGCCTACCACCACTCTGTGTGGGGAAGTTACACCCGTTGCTACTTGGAGACACCCATGTCCGGCATCTGCAGCCACATCACAACCCCAGATCCGGTATGACTGGTCCGGCCCTGTATTCACCACCATCAGATGTTCTGGGGCGGGGAATAATGGTTCTCGGCTTGAGCTACGATAGCGTCAGCCTTCGAGAATCAGGCGTTTCCTGTGACATTATGAAGCTATTTTCATACTGAGAATAGAGTAGTTAGTCGATCATTGCAACATCAATAGTCGCCCAAGTAGCAGTGTACTCATTACAAGCTTTGTCAAGCTTTTCCAAGCCCTGACAGATGTATCAAGCATAGTCTGTGGTGCTGAAGTTGGCCTGTATTATGAACATCAGTACCGCGTATAGCACATCTTTACCCCATGCTGGAGACTTGACAGCCATGAACGTGGAGAGATCAGCAGCTAGTTAGTGCATATAAATCTCCGCGGGGGCAAACAAGCATGCCATTAGACGAGGACGCCGGTTGGAGAGGGCTGCCCCCCCCCGTTGAAATGCTATATAGTAAACTGTAAGCGTGGGAACGACAATTGGGCTCTTCAATTAGCCGGGATAGCACGGCTGGCACTGACGAATCAACATTTTTGGCTAAACCTCTTATTTGAGGGCTATGGCGTATGACCACGCAAAAGCCGTGTTTTACATGCCCTTCACGTATGTTAAGGCAATTCTGCCGCGGCATGAGGCCGAAACCTCACGAGACTGAACTCATCATCTTGTTGCTAGCCTCGGAAGATGGCTCCGAACGTCTCTCCGGCATCCCCATAGAGTTGGCGGATCTCCAAAAGCCCTGCAATTGTGAACCGAATACTAAGTATACAAGGGGGTAGCATACAAGTGCTCGGGTGGATCTTGGCGACGAGAGTGTCCAGAACCTGAAGGACTTTAATGACACATGAATTAAGGGACTAGGCTGTGGGATTCCGTCCAGCTGGTATGAGAAAAGAGTGTTGCAATTTGGTTCGACCCCCTTGGCAAGCATTGCTTAACCAGTACTGTGAATACCTATCGTTGTTGTTCCATCATCGCGAAACTGATGCGAATCCGGAAGCTGTCAGGGAAGTTCCGGAGGAATGAAATCCAGACTAGTCGCTTGGTCTGGCATTTACAAATAGTCAGCCTTCGTATAAAGGATACTTCTGCTTGTGGCTAAAATCAGCGACATCTGTCAAGGGGGCCGCTTGCCGCCGAAAGCCCGCCACAGTAATGAATTGCTTGTAGTCAAAGAATTGGAAGGGCATGGCTGCAGGGGGGTACGAGTTGCTCGTATTTGTCCTTGATCAGTTGCAGGTTAACAAAGCCAATCCTTCGACACTCGGTCTAAGCCTGGCTGAACCCAGATCTGCGGGTTCAAATCCCTGGGCATTGAATGCTGTTCCATTGCCTATGATCAAGTTATTTGTTCTTCGATTCTAGGTTGTCTCATCATACATGCTAAGAGTTCCATGCCGACCGTATAGATATCACGTCTTCGCGGACACTTTTAGCTATCCCACCAATGCATTATCCGCCTAGATGGACTTTTTTGGGTCTATCATCCCTTCACATGAAAGGGGGCAGCGAGAATGGATAGCCCCCATTCTTGATGCGGAAGATGGAGAGCAGGAAGCTGTAAAGGAGGAATAGAATAGCGGTCCAAAGCAGAACCCAGACTTGTTGCTTCTTGGCATCAGCCACTCTAGGGACTTTCATGATCAAAGCGATCGCAGAGAACGACAGAAGACCGTCTGTAAAAGGTTAGTTGACGCTCAAGGCACATACGGTATTTCCAGAGCAAACATACAGATAAAAGCGATGATCTGAGTCTCCATGCCCAACTGGTTTTGGAAGCCGGAGGAGAAATAACTAATGCCTCCACGGCCATCGCCAGCCACATAGGGGACCTTGCGAATCTGGTTGAACATGTGACCGCTAGTGAACATGAGAATACCAATCAAGCTAATGGCGGCCCAAGCATTTCGGTTCTGGACGATCGGGAGGATATAAGGTCCGGCTTTGGCAAGTGCGGCAGCAATACCAAGGGTCGAAACGATGCCAACAGCCCATGCGACATAATTGACTGGGCGTCTCACAGCAGGGTGAGGTCGACCCGGCAGGTGGCGAGCAATCCAGCTATGGACTTGTTCAGCCGATAGAGGCCTGCAGGGGGGTTAGCTGTTAGAATATAAGAGCCTCCGGCAAATAGGATCATCTTACCCATTGGTAAAATCGTATCGAATGGGACCGTCGACACCAACAACAGCGTGAGGGCCAATCGTGGGGGGAAGAACAACAGTACAGGCGCAGTTTGGAGGCTCAACTGTAACTGTGTTAGCGTCACGAAGCAGACTCCAAGATTCGGAAACGTCACACACCGAAATAAAAGTATCCCGACCATCAGAGAAGTCCAGGGTGGAAAAGATGGTGCGGGATTCGGCGTTCTTGTCGCCCTTGGTCCAGCTCTTAGCAAGCAGCTCCCACTCTGGTTGGAATTCGCGGCAGAGCTGGCAACCAAATCGAGCGTCCATGGCTGTGAGGAGAACAGCGACAGAATAATCGCGAGGCGTGGCAGTAAGCTTGTTGTAGGATGAGTCTGCCAGTTTCACCGGGGCAGTAGAGAGTGCCTTTGTGTGGAATTCCTTGAAGGTGCCGTCGGGTGATGATGGCTTCTTGGCAGCGAGGGCGCCAAACGGCAGAGCCAAAGAAATGAACAACGGCAGCCAGCGCATGGTGAATGATTTCGTAGGTAAAAGAGCGGAATAAAGTTCGGTCCACTGAAGGAATGGGAAGTTGTGCTTGGTGTGCACTGTCGTTGGCCGCCCTGGTGTTGATGCTGAGAGGGAATCGATCGGTTCGAGAGGGACAACCTGTTGTTACAACTCGACGATGTGAAGCTCCAAAGTGGCCAGTTCCTAATTGACGAAGAGCTCCTTCCCTAGCTCCATTCCTATTGGTGATGACTAACTAGCAAGTGGCAGGGGTCTACCGTTTGCCGTCTCTTGGGGATTACGTACCACGCATTTGGTCGTGGACGGTCCGACGTGCTGCCCGGGACTAATCCATTTTAGGTACTCTATTTACTACGAACTGCCTCCACACTACAACCACAAAGAGTGTGAATGTGAAGTATCCACCAAACACGCTCTTGAATCCTCGTAACTACTACTACTACTACTACGTCCAGTTCCAGCTTGATCTATCAAGACACGGGCCACATACCACCATAGTCCAATTAATTGCATGGTGTACTCAGGACGTCCTTGTTAAATATTTGTTATTGTTGAGGTTACTTGCAGCATACCTAAGTCAATCAAGATCGCCTAAGCCTTTGTCCTCAGCCATTC
Source organism: Apiospora pterosperma (assembly GCA_019976485.1). Lineage (NCBI taxonomy): Eukaryota > Fungi > Ascomycota > Sordariomycetes > Amphisphaeriales > Apiosporaceae > Apiospora > Apiospora pterosperma. The sequence continues at coordinate 2,271,932 of JAFBMP010000009.1, forward strand.
ACAATAACGCGCCTGCCGATGGGCAGAGCACCAAGAGCAGCAGCCGCCTTGGGCCGCGAACAGAAAGCGAACATGGATTCCGATATGGTGAGACTGGGACGGAATCATGCTGTGTCGCGCGAAGAAGCTAATGCAAGAATATTTCACACCAGCGAGTCGAGATACTGCACGAATTGGAGATGAGACACCAAAACAATGCTAGCCATTCTGATCTATTGATCAAGGATGAAGATGTTCGCCGACTAAAACTACGTATTCTCATGCTTCGTGACGAGAACAAATCGTTACGCGACGAGATCACCCAAAACAGCGATGCTGGCGCCAAACTGGCGGCTAAATGCGATGATCTCAGTGCCCAGCTACAGGCGAAAATGGAGGTAGTGCGCTTGCAGGAAAAGCAGCTACGAAAACAGGAGCGGGATTTCTCACAGTTACAGGTGAGTTACCTTCAACCTGGTTAGTTGCCCGGGCTGGTCCATAGTGCTAACATGCTATCCAGGCTGAGCTGCAAACGATGAATAATCTTACACAGGATTCGACCAACGTATTAGCCGAGAAGCTAGCACTTACACGAGAGCTCGCTGTCTTGAAACCAGAGCTCGATCACCTCAGATCGCAATTGGTTCATCAGCAAGAGACGTTAGCCGAAAAGTTAGCCTTGGAACGACAGGTCAACACCCTCGAAGTCGAGCTTGCCAACGAGAAGAAGGCAACCAAACGGGTCATGCAGAAGCGCGAGAGCAGCGATCGATTCGAGGACGAGCTGCGGAAGAAGCTACGCGAGACTGAGAAGTCACTAGCTATAGAAAAGGCTCAGCGTGAACGGCTAGAAGATCAACTTGCACAAGAAAAGCGCACGCACACATTGGCACTCCAGGACCAGGATAGCACACGAGAAGTAGAATCCGATCTTCGCAAGAAATTGCAGGATGCTCAGAGACAAGTGCGAGAAGCAAAGGAGGACAAGGAGAGATTGGAGGAAGAACTCCAAGCTGAGAAACGTCGGTCGAAGAAGGCACAATCAAAGGCAAGCGACAACACTGTGGAGGCAGATCTACGCGCCCAGCTTGAAGACGCCGAGAAGAAACTGGCTGCCGAACAGAAACAGAAGGAGAAAATCCGCCACCACTCGCAGGAATCTTTGACCGAGGCTGAGGCGCGGAATGATGCGCTCGAGAAGAAGCTCGAGAAGATGAAGACGAAGACACAAGAGTTACAGGAACAGCTGAAGCAGTGTCAATCGGACCTTCGCAAAGCACAGAAGCCCAAGCCTACATTGTCCGAGGAGATTGCTGCGAAGACTGCTGGGCGCCAGGCATTCAAGAAACGCAAGGCTCACGACATCGCCACCGACGAGATCAGCCAAATTAGCATAGCAACCCCCAGCGCTGATGACAGACCTCGAAAAGGGCCCAAGAAGAGGGCCTTCGTAGCGGAGCCTAGTCTGGTGGGCGAAAAGTCAACCTTCTCCATTACGCCCTTCCTCAATCGAACAAAGGCTACGATGGACAGCACACCTGGACTAGATGACGATGAGTTGGGCGACACATCCATTATACCACAGCAGTTTGCCAACACCGCCGGTGCCAGATCCGCCTCGGTCCCAACATCTGATGGAGATGACAGTGCTAACTCGTTATCTGGACCAACCGAGACAGCCCCTGTGGAAGCAGAGAAGCCCAAGCCCGAAGTGAAGACTCGCGGGCGGCCCAAGAAGGCTCTTGCAGATGCACCTTCGGCAAGGAAAAACTCACAACCACGACCCAAAACTGCCCTGAAGCCGACCTCCAAGGTCGCGAGGCTCGCCAAGGTAGCGGAAGAAGGCGAGGTGTCTGGTGGGCAAGAGAACATAGCTGAGGCTCCTGAGAAGACGCAGACGGTCAAGTTTAACTTCACCTTACCCGAGGATACCAGCACCTCGTCTACCAACATATCAAAGGGCGAGGAGACCAAGAAGAAGAAGCGCAAGGTACTAGGGTCGACTAAGACGCTGTTTGATGAGGAGGATGAGGAGGAGGCGCCAGCTAAAGCCCCCAAGGCGCCACTCAAAGGAGCACTGAAGACGAAGAGGCAGGCGCCGCTGGGTGGTGTACGTAATGCGTTTGCTCGCAAATCATTTTCGCCTTTGAAGAGAGATCGAAGAGGCGTTGGGGCAAGCTTCCTCGCCTAGGCGCGTTTCATGGAGATTGGCCCGAGTTGTTTACTTTTGGAACCAGGTTTAGGGATATGGTATGGAACATGGACTGGATCATGCATTATAAGGCGTTTAGAGAATAGACAAGTTCTCGTGATCAAAGGTGGTTTGCCTGGTCGGTATAGGTCGTTGATTTGGGGTTCTCGGCTTTGGTTGTGGAACACATGTTGGCGTACTACTGCATTTACTGCATCCTTTTGTAGGAATATGAACGCTACGGAATCTGTGCAACTGCCCTCCGAGAATTAAGCCTGTTATGGTTTATCATTGAGTGTGAGCAAATAATACGCCCTTTGACCGGAAACCATGTACGGACGCTGAGTACTTAAGTACGTTCTCTGGATGTGGATGTCATCGGCGATAGGCAAACCTCTCTCTATCTCTCTCTGAAGCGATCGCCCCTGGCTTGGCCCCAGCTTTCCAGTGTTGAGCCGCTTCACCACAGAAAATCAGCGACCCGCAATTTCACGCGTACCCATGAGAATTGACATGCAAGATTAGGAAGTAAGGTTAGTCAGTCAATGGACTCTAAGCCTCCCAATCAACACAACGCCTTATCATGAGGGCAGGAATACAATCCGCCATCCCAACATAATCCTCATTCATGTCGGCGGCGTTGGGGGTAGCGGCACCCCGTAATGGAAGGCTTTTCAGCCGATTAGCTGCTTCCGCGGTCGCTGTACCGGCAACCTCTCCACAGGCTGCTCTGCGACAGGCAATTTCACAGCCCCTTATCGTGTGCTGCAGTGCACGCTGGTCATCCTCGAGTTCGCGATGGAAGCTCCGCCAGGGTGGCGATTTCTATGCTCGAGAGGCGAAGGTGCAAGGCCTGAAGAGCAGGGCCGCCTTCAAGTTGTTAGAGGTTTGTGGCAGCGGATCTTTAATACGTGAAATCGGCCGGCGTATATCATTGGCTGCTGACTAGGGGATAGATGGACTCGAAATACAGGCTCTTCAAGCGAGGCCAGACAGTGATCGATCTGGTGAGTTTCTCCGACAGTTGACAGACATGTAAGCAAAGCTGAAGAGGGATTCCAGGGCTATGCGCCGGGTAGTTGGTCGCAGGTAAGTCTTGTGTCATTTGAACCAAGCCCAGAAGGCGAAGACTCTTAACAGCATTGAAGGTTGCTCAGGAGCGGACCAAGCCAAATGGGCGCATCGTCGGGATCGACTTGATTCCGGCTCAGCCACCCAAGGGAGTGTCGACCATCCAAGGCAACTTTTTATCGCCAGCTGTGCAAAATCTAGTCAAGGACTATCTCGTCGAGTTTGCTAGCCACAAGGTCCCAACGCGCTCAGCAGCAGCGGCCGATAGGTCAGAGGTTGATCCCGAGGACGTGGCTGCTCTCATCCGGGATAAGCCAAGCTATATCGATGCCGAGCGGGCAGAGGCGAGCTGGCCAATACATGAGGATCCCTATGGAGAGGACTCGAGTGAAGAAGGAAAACTGGTAGATGTGAGGGGCATTCCTTTTCTGCAAAGTCTTGCTGGCCAATGAATCAACGACTAACATGCGCCCAGGTAGTCTTGAGCGACATGTCAGCACCCTGGAGCCAAACAACCGGCTTTAACAGTAACACAATAAGTAACCCGTATGATAGGATGATGAACACGAGCGGAATGAGCTTCCGGGATCACGCTGGAAGCATGGTAAGCAAACAGCATACCTTTTCTACGGACTGCTGATCAGTTGACTGATTGATCCGTAGGATCTCTGCCTGGCAGCCCTCCAGTTCGCGAGCGACACTTTACGCTCCGGCGGACATTTTGTGTGCAAGTTTTATGCAGGCGCCGAAGACAAACAGCTCGAGATGAAGCTCAAGAAGATGTTTGGCAAGGTTCACCGCGAGAAACCGGATTCATCCCGGAGTGTAAGTGCTTTCACCCCATATCCCTATTGTGGACGCAATGGACTATCGGATACTGATCTACCCAAAGGAATCCAGGGAAGCGTATTTTGTGGCGTTGCGGCGGAAAGCCAATGTAACATTAGCTGATGTAGAGTAAGACTGTACAGTATCAATGTAATCTTGTCCCTGTCCAATGGCATCGGAATGAGAAGGTTTAGCAGTGCGGTTGTTTTTTGTGATGTGAGTAGACTGACTCACTTGGGCCTATCTACTTTACTTACTGATGATGTCGGTTCCTGCCATGACATGACGCTGGTTACACGATGAATAACCTAAAGATGTCGGAAAAAACTAACGTCATTACCTCCGACGATCCACTACAGGGAGTGCCTGATGCAAACATATTACCCCCGTCAGTATAAAAAACACCCCCAAAAACCCCCCATCAAATGAAAAAAAAAGGCATAAAACCCAACATCACCACACTGCGACTGCGGACATCGAGTATCGCCAACGTGACACGAACGCATTCATCGAGCCCGGAATCTAAGCGATCATTTATTTTCAATAGCTGCAAGTGTATGCAGTGCCCCAGTCATAAGCTTGACTTGGTACAGCACGATTCTTCCGAGGTAAGTAGCTGTCGTGGAAACATGACTTTTGCCTTGCATTGCCTGCCATCTCCTTTGCATCTAGCACTTTTTCTGTGCTGTAGTGCTTGGATTCACTCGGATGGCAGAGACCAACTGCGTCCTCCAGCCAAAAATTACATCTGGACCATCTCTCACGTATGGTGGATACAGAAATTTGGCCTGGACCACATACTTGCCCATTCTATATACGACGTTCTGGAGATTTACATCCGGCGCCCGCTCTACCTGGTGCCATGCCTGCCTGCAAAGTTTGCGAAGAGCCCCTCCTCTTGGAGGTAGAGGATGACGAAAACGAGGGCCAGACTCAGCAAGTGCCTGATGACCTACATTTGGGCTGTGGCTGTCACTTTCATTGGTCGTGTCTGATGGACCAAGCATCCGATCTTGCCATGTCGCTCAAGTGTCCGGCCTGCCAAGCTCAGGTCGCCACCAATCCTGCCGGTCCCTCGGTCACAAACCCTTTCTTACACACATCATCCGGGGTGACTATCCCGACGAGATACACCAACGAAGGCGGTGTACAAGACAATTTCGATGTGCTCCCTTCTGTCACGGAGGAAGCATATCTAACAACCAATCCTGAGGCTCGCCCGGCTCGTGCGTTTCATGTCATGTGCAGCGAAGGTGATGTTGAAGGTATTGTCGAGCTACTCCAGGATTTGGAGCAAGGCGACGGAAGCGAACCATCGATGGGCGTGGGCAAGCTCACCCGATATCAAGACCCACTAGCCGCCAACAAAACCGGCCTTCATTTAGCCGTGGAGAAGGGCCAGGAGGAGGTTCTCTGGCTGCTCCTGTGGTTGGCTTCTCCGCTGGCGACTGAGTTGTTCCCTGAAGCAGCGCTAGCAGCGGCTCAATCAATGGGTTTGCAGCGACCGGGCACAGCATCGGCGGATGATATTCGTGCATATCAAGATGACCAAGGACGGACGGCGGAGGCGGTGGCCTCTAGCCTGGGTGGCGCCTTGTTAAGGGTTGTAGAGGCTGGAGTACTGCACCCAGGAACGTGAGACATGCATTGCCTGCATATCTCGGTCCCATTGCAGATTCCTAACACCGATGGTGGTGTGGATGAGTTCCAGGTATCTCGAATACCTACTTACATATACATAGTAGCTCCCATGTATTTCGTGTCATCTGATGTGTGTGCTGTGTGGATATGCCCTGCATCACAGGCTGCATCCCTGTCTGCCACGCACCCGACCGTTATAACGATTAAGTTGAATCGAAAACAAGAAAACAAATGGAAAGCAAGCTGCCACACCTGATATTCCATCCCCCGGAGCAGTCATCTGAGCAGTGGTGTATGTGCCCGCCCGGCTAGACCGTCAGCCAAGACTGGAATATGGAACACCTGGTCTGAGAGCCACAAATGTAGGTATACATCAGCGATACCAGTATCCGCCCAGCTCTTATGCCGAAACCCGCACCCGCTCAAGATCAGTGCTGCAAGCATGAAATGTCGTTTCAAGTTCTCACTGATTCGACCGAAATGTGTGCTGTTTCTTTCACGGGAGATGCGTCGTTTCTGTGTTTTAACTAGTAGTTACAAGTAATCCCGGCATATATATGCCTTTCCCCCTCCAGGTTATCGCCATCTTACAAGACTACAAGGTCCAGAGAGATACGAGGCGCATCCACAGCAGGTAAGGTGAGGCAAGGATGGAAAAAGGAAAAATTCCCATTTTTGGAACCCCTCATTCTTGAAACTGCAGGCGCCCCCACACCGTTAGTGAAGTGTCGGCCACACCGGCTCATACATACCAAGTTCAGCAGGAGCCTGGTGTCTGTGTGTGTGTGTGTGTGTGTGTGTGTGTGTGTGTGTGTGTGTGGTCTCTTCAATGATTGCCTATCGATTCCGGTCTCGATGTTGTTTCGTTTCATGACGTAAAGGAGGGATACATAGACGACTCCTGCAGCAGCTGATGAAAGACCCCTCTCAAGGCAGGGGAAGAAGTGCACATGCATAAGCAAGCACTTTGACCTGAATAGGAATACGACAGCCGCCCATGCAGATGTGGCGCAATGTGTATAAAAAAACATGCGTTTTAAGGTTGTTCCAAAAAGGAAGTTTCTTCTCCAGGTACAAGGACCGTCAATTGGATGGATAAGGTCTTCTCAGAACACCAGGGGGCTTGTCTGCTAGGGGCAGGCACCTGCTAAGGGGGTGGGTGGTGCATCGCGGGGAAGCGGGGATGTCATGATGTGGTGATGGCGGCGGTGATAAGAGTCGTGAATGACGGTAGCGGTAGTGAAAGCGTCAAGTGTGACTGCAACGGGAGGGGCTTTCGTTCACCGAGTTGGCGATTAATTAATCTTGGCCAGATCGCTTAGGTAGCAACAGGGATACCAATATTGCGACGACACATCGCGCATCAGACTATTGTATTCTGACTGTGATGAGTCATGTTACCTGTCAAGGACCGCATGTAGCTTCTACTCTGAGAGGACTGGCACCTGCATATCCCAAGTCAAGAGACTTGAGTTGCATCGTTCTTGTTGATCAGAACTACTTATCCAAGGGAATCAACCTGAAAGGGGCATCTTGCTACTTCTTAGGGGGGAATGAAAGATATAATTTTACAGCTATGTACACGATACCATCGTCGGCCGTCGAGATTTGTTGGCATACATTGGCACACTACGGGGTATAGATTCGGCCGTTAGTCGTAGGATACAGATGTGGACATGAAATGCCAAAACGCAGTACGCCACCAGCTCCGGATTGCAAGAGACAAAGAAAAGTAAAAGAGTGGTTAAGACATGTCATGAAGAATACTCCAGCCTTCTCCGAACTTCCTGGTAAAAAAAGGAAGAAGAAAAAAGAAAGAAAGAAAAAGAAGCGATATCCACACATTGGGTAATGCAACAAGACTGCCAAATTTGGGCGTAGAGTGTCTCATGATGATATGCTAGTTTCGCGAAATCCGGGTGTTCGATGCTTCGTTTCTATGCGCACGGTCACAAAGGTGTGACTTTTGAGAAAGGATCGCGAAAAACGCCAGGGGATGACTATGATCGGCCGTGATTCATATGATGGATGCAATGATATCGTAACAGGCTGGCTTTCGGTGTAAAGGGGATTGGGTTTATTCGAATCAAGCAGAAGCTGATGGGGTGGGCTTGAAGACCGCTGCCGAGAGAAAGAACTCGCCGCCAGTCGGGCTGTCTTTGATGGGCGGAGAAGGGGCAGGCGGGGATACCGGAGGGGTTTTGTCGATAGTTTTGGTAGTTATGGGGGCGTTAGTGGTGGTTGTTTTGGCAGTTCCTTGGAGCATCTCTTGGCTCCTCGCGCGATGCAGATCTTTATCTTCTTTCTCAGGCACGGTAGGTGATGATGGCGTAGGATCGGGAGACGGTGTTTCGTGGCCACTTAGTTTAGTGAACTCGCTCTCCACATCAGCAAGTAGTGCATATACATCGCTGTCAGCATAGATCCGAATGCTTTCCATGCGCCTCAACTCGGTTTCCGAGTCAGGCTCTTCTGTTCGTCCCTTCGTCCCGGTAGGCTCAGTGGCGTCTTCGAAAGGGACCTCGGGGATGACGGATGGGACGCGTGCAACAACACGCTGGGGCGATGGAGAAGGAGATGATGCATGGAAGAATGTGCCACTCTTGGCTGGGCTGCGCGGCGGCGTAGAGATATCGGATGCTCCGTTACGATGTTGGCCGCCCATTGCTTGGTGCAAGGGGTCGATGGCACCAGTGATATCCGTGGGCATACCCATCGTCGCAGCCGCCGCAACGTGCTCAAGAAGCTTTTGCCTCACACGAGTGCGACGGTTTTCTGCATGCTCCAACTTGGTGAGCCAGTCGTCGATCGAGGCATCGAGTTCAGCGAGGGCTTCTTCTTGCTTTAACATCGAGTCGTAGCTAAACTTGGCTCCGCGGGGAGACCGCAGGTACTGGCAGATGCGAGAATGGAGGTTGCGACGTCCAGCACGCAGAGACGTGTATGTACGCCGAAGGTAGTCGGTCCGCTCATCAAGATGTCGAAGCTCCTGGTATTCAGGGTTAACCTAGGAGTTCTGGGGTTTAACATTAAGTTGCTCAGAGACTTACCTTGGAGAGGCTCTCAACGTCGTCCTTCTTGAGCACTTCAAATCTCAGTACCTGGCCAAGAGCTTGCCTGTGGAGGTAACTGGCTTCTGCTTGGTCCAATTGGTTTGCTGCTTCGTTAGGCTTCCAGCCTTGTGGAAGCTCCTCAAATGCACGACGCTGTTTATCACTCTTGCTCTTTTTTGATGCGGTACGTCGGACTCCGGCACCGACGGGTGTACCATCGCTTCGCTTCCTCGGTCGGCCTCTGTCCATGATGCTTGCCGATTCCGACTTGTATCTTCTGTGCGAAGTGGCTGCTGCACTTCGCACAGAAAGCTCCAGTTCTGCTTTGGGGGTTGTCGTCTGGTCGGGGCTGCTGTGTTGAGGCGTCGTCACGGGCGTCGTGCATCCAGACCTCTCCCATGGTCGAGGAGAGCTACGGGAATCAAAGGGTGCCGACATAGGGGCGGGTGACGTCGACGATGTTGCGGCAGATCTGGGGGCGTTGGTGCTATTGGGGGCCGACATCGGTGTATACGGTGAGTTCGGGTTGCCTCGTTGACTGGAATCATCGGTTTTGGCTGAAAGACTGCTCGGCTCTGGATGGCTGTTTCCAGACCTGAGACGACTCAACGAGAGCTGGCGAGCTAACCGGGGTAGGGCGCCGCCTTGACTGGGAATCGTTAATGGAGCCAGAGACTTGGGTGAGAGCGGTTGTCTGGAGAGATTCTGGTTGCTGGGTTTCCGGTTCATCGTGGCTTTTGGAGGGCTAGTTGCTTCGCTAACCGATTCGTGCTGGCTCAAAGAGCTGGGTTTGAATTCATGAGTGTGCGGGTGAAACCATGAGTTGACTGGTGAGCTAATGGAACGTTCATGCAACGCAGGCCGCCCTGGGATTGTTGCTACATGGTTGTTAGCATTGTAGAAGTCCTGCCACCCGATGCCAGAACTTACGAGAATCCATGGCCACTTCGTGTACCGTAGTCATCGGCCCCAGATCAGGTACGCTCACTTTCCTCCTTCGGTTCAGGTTGTGCTCCCTAATCCGGACCCGAAGATCATTGACCTTATCCACACTCTCGGCCTTCTCAACAGGTTGACCAAGTGCTACTGCCTGTGCCTCTTCAGGGTCGAGTTTCTTGCCGGTCGTCTGCTTGTTGTCCCCCTTTGGGAAGAGCTGATACTTCCTCAATTCCGGTTGAAACATCCTCCAGGCGTATGGCTTCCTTTCCTCCCCAGAGCTGACAGACGATGATATCGATGCAAGCTAATGTTGATGAGTGGTGAGCTGAAGTGATTCTCAGAACCAAGCTTAAACGTGGAGTACCTACAGAATCGGTGGAGGGCTGCTGTCTAGATATATAATTCCTCAGACTACCATGGTCGCCATCTGCACCCGTCATACAGGTGACAATATGTGCCATTGAAACTTGATATATAAGTGGGTGCTAATATAAGCAGGGAGAAGACTTAAACCTTCGCCGTAGGAGGTGACAAGTCAGGATGTATGTGAGAACAGGTATATATGTCAGAGGTCGGCACTAGCTGACTACTAAGTAGTAACGATGGCGGTTACAAATGCAACGAGAACGAAGTTTCGCTTTGATGCGTGACGAGATTATATGCAGACACATAGGGTAACAGCCTTGCCTGTCTTAATGATGGACATATAGGTTCTCGAAAAAATTCTGGAAAGAAAAAGATGGCACTCTGGGACTTATTTCGCGGATTCTCTGGGACTGGTATCATCTCCCACCTTGACCATCCTCACCCGGCACAAGTAGTAGTACGTACCGGACATGACATCGTAGTATCCAGACCCTCCCCGACACTGGTCTCTGAGACACAGCTCTCCAGTAATAAGTGACTTCTCTCCACTGACATCAGGACGGATGTGTGTGGTGTTCTATGTTCAGTGCACCAGGGAGAAAACTCATACAGGGCCTGGGTCCTACCTGGGAGAGACGCAAAAGCACTGACTAGGAAAAAGTGCAAGTCAGGATCGGAGGTGGACACTAAAAGGGTATAGCGGTAACTTGGACGAGGTTCGAAAGCTGCATGCGACGAGGGAACTGAAACCCGCCTAAGCCCTCGACAGGGTTGTCACAGTCACATAAACAAACCCCACATCACCCACCTACGCTACGACCTGCATCAGCCAGGGGTCGGGGAAGAACGAAGTCGAGCCAGCCACCAGAAAGTACTTGTAGTGTGTTGTCTGTTGTGTGGCAGAAGACCCCGAATGAACGAGCCCCTCCCGGCCCCCTTGTCAGAGACCATGCCTGTTGATATCAGAGCCACATTAATCCTATCTCCAAGCGGCTCCAAAGGTGCCGCCACCGCCAGGACAATGAAGGCAGGTTAGCCCCAGGGCCTCAGAACGCAGTTCCGTCCCTACTTACAGATGGTTCATCGCGAGGGAGGAGTCGCTCAACGAGAAACCGGCATGGCCGGGTGGCATCATGATTCGGGGTGAGACCGATCTCTCTCCCATTGCTGCTGAAGTAGCATTACCCTAGTGGCGCAGTAGATGAATGGTGAGGAGCAATTGCGACGGCCGGCCCACGCTGAACAGAGGAGAAATGACGATCACTTGGGTAACGGAATCTTTCTCTCGCAAGTTCCCGCAGGGTGTGACTTTGTTTTGTGTGTCCCGCGTGTCCCGCATGTGTCCCGTGTGTGCTGCTCCCTATCGGCACGCTCTGACTTCCACATGGGAGTCTACATGAGTAGCAGTCTGGATCACACCGCTAACAGCGCGGAAGGGGAAGTTACTTACAGGCATTCTCTATCCGTACATACTATGTAGTGTCTTCTACTACTACTACTACTACTGCTACTACTACTTACAACATAAGTATGGATAAGTAGGTAAAGTAAGTAGGTAAGAAGTATGTAGGGTGTATAGGTCGAGGCTCGGCTAGTGGTTAGTGTAGTTCTCCGGTTCTTTGTTCAGTGGGTCCTCCTAACATCACACCTCATGTCGCCCCGCTTTGTTCACATCGGTTAGAGAGGCACACACAAGTACTTAAAGTATCTTCATCAAGAAGTAAGAAGTAGGTACCTAAGTACTTACTTCTTTACAGGACAGACCTTCCCCCCTTGGAGCCGCAGTTCATCACTGGCATTTGATCCGGATGACAAAAGCTTTGTACGTGCATGGCGTTCAACTGCGACGAGCATCAAATGAATGACCAGGTTGTACAGATGCTACATAGAGACGACGGCCTGTGTGTTCCGAACTACTAGTAAGAAGTAGGTACCTAATGTACAGTTACCCACCTCGTAAGCAGAGCACAGACTTCTATACCTCTTTTGGATACATACCTCTTACTTAAGTACTTACTTAGGTACATAACTCACTTTCTTATAGGCATGGGTCACGTACTAGGACTAGGTTAGATGTATACCCCTAAAATAGTCACAGGACTCCCTCCTTCAGTCAGTGATGATCTTGACGATAAGGTTACTATTTCGTTGCACGTCGTACATCCTATAGAGAATAGGATGGAGGGTGGCGGTGATCATCAACTCATTTCGAGAGGATACGAGGACGTGAACGTGGACATGGGCATGGAACATGGATGTTACATGTGCCGGGCTGTCGTATTCCCGCCTCGATATACCTACCTGCTTCTTACTCACGTCCATCATCGTAACGCATAGTCATCTCGCCACGAGAAGGAGGAGTTACGATTAAAGTGAAGAAGCTGCAATGATAGTATCTATGGTTATGACTACTTCGTAATGATTAATGACTTAATGCAAGTTGGAGCCGTAACCTGTTTCGTCCACCGGCAAGTTTCAACTACCGGTTTGTTCCAAGTATGAATAGTCAATGGGTTGTATCAGATTGAGGACTTTGGTGTTGTGCTCAATTCGGTGGTGAAGTATTGGTGCACAGCTGCGAAACGCCGGACAGGGACGCAACTGGTCACTTTCTTTCTACATACGAGTAGGTATTGAACCCAAGATAGAATCGACGCATATGACCCAGGAATTGAAGCCTTTTGGTAAAAACCTCAACCAGACATAAAAAGTGCAGTAAGTAGGGCACAAGCGGTTTGAAGCCTTCCTGAATCTCGGAGCAGACTTACAATTAACGGCTAGCTAGTCCGTGCACGGCTTCTGCTGGATGGAGACTCTGTTCTGGACTCCCCCAAGTACATTTCTGCCTACATGTCTGTCATCTTTTACAAATGTAGGAGTACTCAGTAAGTGAGTAACTTACTTAAGTATAAGGGTAAGTAAGAAGTAGTTATGCTGATTCCCGTGTCGATACTGTGCAGTGTCCACAAGCCCTTGAAACTCCACAGTCGTCTTTTCTAAATTGATGATAATAATCATCATGCTTCGACCTCGCCCGAGGTATACAGTAGGTACCAACACGCCTACATGCATGTATGTAGCGATTTCTCTTCAGAACGCCACGACCGGGCCCCGGGCTGGTCTCGAGGCGGCTCAGCCAAGGCGCACCCGGTTTTCTCTTCGCCCTATCACAAGCGTCAACTTCACGCTCGCGGGAGCGTGCAACTGTGCCTACGCTGTGTCTCGCGAGTCACTATCCCTTCCCAGATCTTCGGGTCTAGGTTACTTGCTACAGAGCACCTCCCAACGTGAGATAACCCCATCCTTGCCAGGATCTTCTTGACGGAATCTCCCATCTCGTGTCACGACTGTGCTCTTGACGATCGCTGGTAGACTATCTCCGAAGCTGCCCAGGCCTCCCAAAGGAAAGATAGCGGGCACATGACCGAACCCTGGATACCGGATATTGATAGAACATCCAGACGGTAATTATCGAACCCATCCATTCGGTTTCGCGGTAAGTGACAGGAGGAAGAGCTGGAGTAGATGCTACGGAGGTGTGCTGAAATGGTCAAATTGTTAGGTATCATCGCGCGGCCTGGGACTTGGGGTGGCTCCACAACCGCAAGCTGCAGCGGTAGCACCTTGATGCTAGCAAGTAGATACCGGTTTATATACTTATACTTACTTATATAAGAAGTATGTAAGTGTGTACATGGCCCCCCCTTTTCTTCCTAGGTGCTGGATAAGTCAGTATTATTAGTTAGTATAGTTAAGGTTAGCTAATCTGTGTCGTTTGAGAAAACGGCGAAACAGTTTAGTCACGGGAGATGGCGGCAGTTGTCGCCGGTGATGCAGCGTACGCCTTGTGATGATGTCGTGGTGTTAGGTGACGACGTAATATCTGTATCGAGTCTCCCAAGGTGCTGTAACAGACCTCCCAACATGGCATACAGCAAGTCCATCAAAAGTCACTTCGTACGTTAGAGGTAACCGTCACGGCCACTTGAGATCCTATTCGACAGCTTGGGTTTGGGAGGAAGTTACCGTACCTTGTCAACGTCACAACCGCTGGGCAAGGATTCTGTAAGCGATGTGGCCCGAATGCCCCTTGAGTGTTCATTGTAAGAGGAGCCCAAGGATTCTACCCGGGATATCGCAGTAAATGACTGCATCAGTTTGCGGCAGTGCCTGTTGCCGAAGGTAGATACCACTTTACGCAGACTGACTGACTCAAGAATACAGAATTGTGAGTGGCTTATCAGGGTGAGCTTGATGCCGACTTGTTCGTCGGTAGTTCCACGTCAAGCATACATACAATTCATAGTTCTGTAACCGTTTTGTTTCTGACAATGGGTTCTCTGCATCACCCTATCCCCGGAAGTGTTTGCTTGCGTCGCCGTGATTTCTCCGATCCTCGAGGATTATAACCATAAAATGCCACGTTATGGACAAGGGCCTGGCCCTCCTGCTGCCCCCTGGTCCCGTCACCCAACTTTCCCCATTTTTTGCATCTCCAATGCAAGGGCAAGGGATTTGGACACACTGGGCCTATCGGGTCGTTGGTTTCAGACCGCCCCCCCTCAGCGAGCAAAGTCGACGGAATCCGATCCGCCCCTTTGGGATTGATGGTAACTTATCAGACGTTTTTTAAACAATTTCTTTAGATCTCGGGACCAGCTTTCATCACAAGTGCTATGTTCCTGGTTCTGAGCCCATCCAAGCTGTCATCCCATCGCCTAATCATGAGAAGCGTATGGACAGCGATCTTACACATACTTGTCGTACTTGGATGTATAGGGGTTGGCCCAAAGAACGAGTCCCTTTCTCTCCCCGAACACCAAACACAGAGTGCGAGTATGGATCCAGTAGAGGGAGGAGAGATATCACGGAACGAGAGTGCTCGGTGTTTCTAGCTGTGCAGTCGCGCAATACAAGCTTGTAGCTGTCAATAAGGGGGAAGGGGCTTCGGTGGACTGCATGTTTCAAGAACAACTTTGTTTCTCGAGGGTGAGACGATCTGTGATGTCTATAAGAACGAGCTGCACATATCGCGGCACAACCCCGCTTCGATTCATTTGACGATAGATCAATGTCTACCGGCCCATCACCTATCTACCTACCTACCTGCATCCATGGTTGCATTATCAATCACTGTCGCTGATGCATTGCGCCGGGGATATCCGGTGGAGGCAATCAGCAGGGAACTGGTGTCCTCACCTCCTATCTGTTGACATCCCAAGTAGCAAACATATTGCTCTCAACGTCTTTACGGGGCTACGGCACAGCCTATACCTAGGTCCGCATGAAGCTCCTAAGTCATGATCACAGTGATTCAGCCAGGTCTAAGTGGGACTATCTATGCCGGCCAAAATCGACGTTTCGATTCTTGGAGTTCAGACGTTTCTTGTTAATGTTGTTCTGAACTACGAGGTACTCCGTACAGAACCAAAGATTGATTGGATAGACAGACACTTCGAGTAGGAACCTGGGATGTATGTAGTTCAACGTGATGCTATTCTCCCCCGCATAGCTGCAGGTGGTCATAGCACTCCACGATGTTACTCAATGCACATTGAAGTCGACAACGGCGTCAGGACGTCTTCCACTGCTATCATACCATCCGAGCGGTTCATGATGTTGCGCTGGTGGCTGAAAAACCAGTGCTGTCTTTGGGTACGATTAGCAGCTCAGTCAGTATGTGCTTACATCCACGATCGTACATATCCGTAGCTTCAGCGGCAACGGCTCTTGGACCCCCTCGTCTAAGGATCCAGATGCAGCGCTAAGAGGTAACTACCTATCTTAGCACCTCTAGATAACGCGACGGCGCTGGTTTGTGAGCTGAGGGTGCCGTGAAACAGAGCTCCGCCACGATGTTCTAGTCAAAGAGTATCTGCCTACTTCATGCTGATGCAGCTTCTTGCAGCATTAACACCTCCCACGTGTGACTGCTCCCTTAGGTGCTATCACTTTTAAGCCAGGTCTGTGCAAATGCTAGCCTGGATTTGAGTTGCGGTTATGTGATCGCCCGCGGATCATCATGACATTGTGACATCGCTCCTACTACATAACCGGACGGCCAAGAGTTCGAGGAACTGAAGAGCCGGTCCTTGACCGAGCGCAAAGTCTCACAGCATAGCAACTGGGATATGGGGTACATCCACCGAGAAACCTGACTGAAAGACCGAAGAGGACCCCATGTCTCAAACGATCTGAGATATCATCAAGGGATGCTACGGTGTTGGTAGTGTCAGCACACTCTCTTGGTCGGGCACAGGGTGTCGCGAAACTATAGCCTGGAGTTATATCGAAGGCATCGAGGATGCTGCTCATACGCTCAATGCTCTCGCCGGGGTGCGGGGTTGTGGCTTCATGCAAGCACATGATGCATCGTTGGTTTGTAGTTGAGGTTGCTTGGTGGCTTGGCAGTTGCGGTAGACCTACATTCGTGCGTACCTGGAAGAAGCAATCATAGACGCTTCCATACCACCACCAGGATTAGAAGAAGCAAGTCTAAGCGTGCTTTTTGTAACAACCGGCTAAGGCTAGTTACGTTATCTATATGAGCTTCTGCTGCCCTGAACATTGGCGATAGCCGATATGCGTCATTCATGCAAGGCAGACTGGAGTCGTATAGCATCAGTACCTAACCTTAATGTGTGTCATTGTTACGACACGTCTTGACATGACTTTTTGGAGGGGAGGGGAGCGAATGGCGGGACGAGAGAAGGCCAGCCACATTGTATCAGGCAAACCAATCCATGAAGTTTTCGTATGACACGATCTAAGCGAGCCATCTCACAAAGATCAGAGTTGCCAGTCATGGTCACCCACCAGCTGCCGGGTTTGGTGCAATTTCCCGTTTTCCATACCTAACTAGGAAGTGTCTTGCAAAGGATTCAAGCCAGCTATCGATTGCGTCCCAGAGTCTGGTCACAGTTGGGATGTAGTCGAGAAAATGGCGCAAAAATTTGGCGGTCGTTCCCGGGACCCTGACGATGCCCGACGTCAGGAGGATCTTGTCTCCTCTTGACAACGGACTGCCTGCCTGTCTCGGAAGAGGCTGGTCCTTGATGCCTGCCCGCCTTCGCGACCAAACCTGAACCATGATGAAATCCCACAAAACAAAACAAAACTCCTCTCAGGTTGCACCAGAACCCAAGGATCCCACATAAGGCCTAGACAGACAGATGTGTTTCATGTCCCACGGCGGCGAGTAAGAGTCCAACACGACGACTAAGTATATCTATCGTAGAGGTCCAGATGGTGGTTACATGTTTTGGGTGGCTTGTTAGAGTACTTAATGTAAGTACTTACTTAATCAGCCACATGCCACTCGAGTTGTGTTACCATCTAGGTTAACCTAACCTAGAGGCGCAAATAGTCGAGGCGCAAATAGGCCTGGCGCTAGCTTGAAATGGAAGTTGTATTCGACAACGACACCAGACAATCTCGTCAGTTAGTAGTAGCTGCCCTAAGTAGTAGTTGGCCGCATCCGCATAGATGAGGGGTCTCACCACTTTTCCACAGAGCAGTCTTCTGTTCAAAGCCATCCACATCACCATTCGCAGTCCTTCTTTAGCCTCTGCACGCCCCCAACGGAGGCCATACAGTTTCACTTCGCTCAAGATGGCGCCGACCCGAGATCCCAACACGCTGTCCAATTACGGCGCCTGGCGCACTAAACACAGCACTGTCAACTTTAAGATCAATTTCGACAAGCAACGCCTGGAAGGCTCCGTATCTCTCGATTTGGAATCCCTGACTGACAAGGAGAGCAACGAGATCATTCTCGATACCACATTCCTGGACATCTCGTCGGTCAAACTCAATACAGTCGACTCCAAATGGGAGCTGAAGCAGAGGGTAGAGCCCTTTGGCTCCCCCTTGCATGTAGCCATCCCTGATGGTGCTGCAAAGGGTGATATCGTCAATTTGGATATTGCCCTGGCGACGACCAAGCACTGCACTGGTCTTCAGTGGATGACGCCTGCTCAGACCGGGAACAAGAAACATCCTTACGTCTACAGCCAGTGCCAGGCCATTCTTGCACGTTCCATCTTGCCATGCCAAGATACCCCTGATGTCAAGTCCACTTTCACCTTCAACATCACCTCGTCTTTGCCTGTCGTAGCGAGCGGCGTTCCTGTCCCGTCAGACGACAGCGGTGACGGAGAGAAGCTGTTCCGCTTCGAACAGAAGGTCCCCATCCCGTCGTATCTCTTTGCACTCGCTTCGGGCGATCTTGCCACCGCCCCCATCGGAAAGCGCTCTATAGTTGCTGCCGGTCCGGAGGCTATCAAGGCCGCTCAGTGGGAGTTGGAGGGAGATATGGACAAGTTCCTGGATGTCGCGCAAAATCTTATTTTCGACTACCAATGGGGACAATACAACGTCCTCGTTCTACCCCCCAGCTTTGCCTATGGAGGTGAGTGAAAATGAAGAATGAAAAAGAATTCTTGCTATGGACGATGCCCGTTTCCAGAGTGCTCACGTGGATCATAGGCATGGAAAACCCCATTTTCACGTTTGCCACTCCCACCATCATCAGCGGCGACCGTCAAAATGTAGACGTAATTGCCCATGAGTTGAGCCACAGCTGGAGTGGCAACCTTGTTACCAGTTGCAGCTGGGAGCATTTGTTAGTCAACAGCTGATTCTGTAATGATGTCTTAGTCGGTACTAACGCAGTGTAGCTGGTTGAATGAGGGCTGGACAACCTATCTCGAGCGCCGAATTGGGGCTGCCATACACGGAGGCCCTCAATTCGACTTCTCTGCCATCATTGGCTGGAAAGCACTAGGTTGGCTCCCATTGTAAAGATAAGCCATCTGTGTTTAGACTGACACATATTACAGAGGATACCGTGAAACTACTCGGGAAGGATCACGAGTTCACTAAGCTCATCATATCGCATAAGGGCGTGGATCCGGAGGATGCTTTCAGCACTGTTCCATACGAAAAGGGGTTTCACTTCCTGTGGTATCTTGAGAGACTGGTCGGCCGCGAGAACTTTGACAAGTTTATCCCCCATTACTTCAAGACCTGGGCCAGGAAGTCTTTGGACTCGTTTGAATTCAAGGCCACCTTCTTGGACTACTTCAACGAGCATGGAACCGATGAGATCAAGCAGAAAGTTGCCCAGATTCCCTGGGAGGAGCGATTTTACAAGCCTGGCCTGCCACCTAAGCCTGAATTCGACACTTCTTATGTTGATAGCTGCATGGCTTTAGCAGAGAAGTGGAAATCTCCCGTACGTTATATGCCCTTCTTGACAACGTACATTGACTAACGATATTGCCTCATAGGGCTACGAACCTAACCCCAAGGATATCGAGTCCTTCACAGCCAATCAAACGTTGGTATTTCTGCAAACAGTTCAGGACTTCTCGCCATGCCTGAGTGTTGAAAGATCACGACTACTTGGCGCTACATATAACATCAGCTCCTCGAAGAATGTCGAACTTAAGTCCGCATACTACGGCATTGCTCTTCGAGCCGGCGATCGAGAGGCGTTCCCAGGTATCGTGGAACTGCTGGGAAGCGTAGGACGTATGAAGTTTGTCCGTCCGTTGTACCGACAACTCGTAAAACTAGACCGCGCTCTTGCTGTGGAAACTTTTGAGAAGCACAAGGACTTCTATCCGTCTACAACCAAGTCGCAGCTCGCGAAGGATCTGGACCTGCGATAAACAATGCGCAAGGACAGACGCCACGCCCTGCATTGACAGGCCACGTTGCATCGAATGACTACGATGAGATGACGCCTACGAAAAGGTAGGTAGTGGGTGTCTAGCTCTATGAGATATAGGTTGCGCAATAGACACCAACCATATAAAGTTGTGCATATCAATTCCTTCTTACCTAGCACGCAGTGGATTGAACAGCGCACTGTGCATGTCCTGATGAGACAGAAAGAGAGTATCCTCGAGTGCAATCTACTATGCACAGCTACGTATTAAACATGAATTTGTCGACTCGCACACAGACCGTTGCTATATCAACAAAGGACACCAATGAGAGCGTGCCATTCGGAGGAGGGACGCATGAAGTAATAAAAGGGGGGGTTTCCTAGTTCAAGTGATAGGAGACCGACCCCTCTTTTTGAACTTTTATAGTGAATGACACAGGGAATGACCAGGAGACAACTCAAGATTCCACGTGAAAAAGCCCACTAATAATTATCCAGAGGCCAATCAAATTAGGTCATTTAAGCCAATCAATAATAAATTCGAGCACGAGTACTCGTAGAAGGCGCGGTCGCGTTCGGTCCTTGCGATTTACCGATAGTAATAGAGTAAGGACCCCCCCCCTTCCCAGTCGTCATTTCCCTATCCATGGGTTGTTGACAGGTGACCCTTTTAGGATTTGCAAAACGAAGATAGGATCGCATGCCTACTTTACGCAACCCAGCATTATCCATACTGTCATTCCACAGGCGGCAGCGCAGCCGGCTTTGGAATACGTCTGGACCCGGGACTGGTTGCTTAATTGCTTGAGCACTTAATCCATTTTGCCCTGGGATTTACGGAAAGGGTTCGCGCGGTGACTTGGATGTGGACACCGCCCTGGACGCCAGCCACTTTTGACAACAATAAACGTACTTGCTGCCTCTACACCGCGCATGCAAGGCTATGACGGCCTTACGTAGTTTCTAATTGCCCGGAGTTGTATGAACCGATTTCCCTATCGACGACTTGCCTGAATACGACTACCCGTCCGGACGATCGCTGCGAGACAGGCCGGTCTCGGGCCTCTTTGCGACCGAAACCAAGAGCCCTTTCGATCGCTCGCCTGCTTGGCCACCCCATCGCATGTCTCGAGACAATTGCCACGAATAAACTGCAGCACAGGAGGCGGCGAGGCGTTTCTCGTCAACCACTGTAGTCATGGCGCCCGCGGGTGGAGGAAACATCAAGGTGGTGGTGAGAGTACGGCCTTTCAACAGCAGAGAAAAGGAGCGCGGTGCAAAATGTATCGTGGAAATGAAAGACAACCAGACCGTCCTCACACCGCCACCCGAAGCTGCTGCTGCCGCCGCCAAAGGCAAAGGGGATGGCTCCCAGAAGGCTTTTGCTTTCGATAGGTCTTACTGGTCCTTTGACAAAAATGCGCCCAATTACGCAGGCCAACAGAATCTTTTTGACGACCTTGGACATCCCCTTTTGGAGAATGCATTCGAAGGCTACAACAACTGCATTTTCGCTTATGGTCAGACGGGTTCGGGAAAGTCTTACTCCATGATGGGTTACGGCAAAGAACACGGTATTATCCCCGCCATTTGTCAGGACATGTTTAAGCGCATCGCCAAAATGCAGGAAGACAAGAATCTCAAATGTACGGTCGAAGTGTCTTACCTGGAAATCTATAATGAACGGGTGCGCGACCTGTTGAACCCGGCCACCAAGGGCAATCTGAAAGTCCGTGAACATCCCTCGACCGGTCCTTACGTCGAAGACCTGGCCAAGCTGGTGGTTGGCAGTTTCGAAGAGATCGAGCATTTGATGGATGAGGGTAACAAGGCCAGAACCGTTGCGGCAACCAACATGAATGAAACGTCCAGTCGAAGTCACGCCGTCTTTACTCTAATGCTCACCCAGAAGAAGTTCGACACAGACACCAAGATGGAATTGGAAAAGGCGGCCAAGATTAGTCTGGTCGATCTCGCAGGATCCGAAAGAGCGACGTCCACTGGTGCCACCGGAGCTCGCCTGAAGGAAGGAGCAGAAATCAACAGATCGCTCTCCACGCTCGGCCGTGTCATTGCTGCCCTGGCTGACCTGTCGACAGCGAAGAAGAAGAAGGGCGCGTCGCAAGTCCCTTACCGAGACAGTGTCCTAACATGGCTACTCAAAGATTCGCTTGGCGGTAACAGCATGACTGCTATGATAGCAGCTATCAGTCCTGCAGATATCAACTACGATGAGACCTTGAGTACGCTGCGATACGCTGACTCGGCTAAGCGGATCAAGAACCACGCCGTGGTGAACGAAGACGCAAATGCCCGAATGATCAGAGAGCTCAAGGAAGAACTCGAACTGCTCAGGAGTAAAATGGGAGCTGGCGGCGGAGGGGGTGCAAGCGGAGCGGCCGGCTTGCCCCCAGAAGAGGTTTACGCCGAAGGCACACCACTAGAGAAACAGATTGTCAGCATCACTTCCGCCGATGGCACCGTCAAGAAGGTGTCTAAGGCCGAAATTGCCGAGCAACTGAGCCAAAGCGAGAAGATTCTGACAGATCTGAATCAGACCTGGGAGGAGAAACTGCAGAAGACGGAAGAAATTCACAAGGAGCGTGAGGCAGCCCTAGAGGAGCTTGGAATAAGCATCGAGAAAGGCTTCGTTGGGCTACACACTCCGAAGAAGATGCCACATTTGGTCAACCTGTCGGACGATCCACTACTCGCCGAATGTCTGGTGTACAACATTAAGCCGGGTACGACTACCGTGGGAAACGTCGAATCCAACACGGAGCATCAAGCCAACATACGCTTGAATGGAACGCGCATATTGCATGAACACTGTACGTTCGAAAACTCTGCCGATGGAACTGTGTTCGTTGTACCCGCGGAAGGCGCTCCCGTCATGGTCAATGGAAAACGTATCACTGAGGCGACGCAACTCCATTCCGGTTACCGTGTCATCCTGGGAGACTTCCATATTTTCAGGTTTAACCATCCCATGGAGGCCAAAGCAGAGCGTGACGAGAACCGCGAGAACCGCCAGAGTCTACTCCGTCATTCGATCACGCCAGGTCAGCTACAAAACCTCGAACGTACATCTCCGCGCCCAGGGCATGAAAGGGCGATAAGCATAGCAGCCTCGGAATTTGGTGATAGTCGACCTGACTCTCCTGCCCCCTTGCGCAACGGCCGTGATTCCGATTGGTCGTTTGCTCGCCGAGAAGCTGCCGGCGCGATCCTGGGCCAGACCGAACAGAACCTTGCCAAGTTGACGGACGACGAGCTCAACGCGCTTTTCGAGGATGTGCAACGCGCCAGAGCTGAACGTGTCTATGGCAGAGAGGGCGACGAAGACATGGACTCCGTCACCTCCTTCCCGTTCCGGGAGAAATATATGTCAACAGGAACTATTGATAATTTCTCCCTTGATACTGCTTTGACCATGCCGTCGACACCTAGGGCGGGCGAAGTTGATGAGCGGCTCAAGGAGATTCGAGACGTGATGCAGATACAGCTCGAGAAGCAGAAAGAGGAGTTCCAAGACCAGCTGAAGAGTGCCGAGACTGAGAATGTGGAAGTAGAAGAGATCAGGAAAGACAAAGCCATGATGGAGGAGACTTTGGTGAAGCTCAAGGCCGACATGATGGTGCAGCTCGAAACACAGAAGCAAGAATTTGAGGCCAAGATCGAGAAACTGGACCCGTTGAAGCGGCCGAAGGCTAAACCCAAGCTTTCTCAGCAAGAAGTCGTGCAAGCCAGGAAGGTCGTGGAGCACTGGAGGAGTCGGCACTATGTCCTGATGGCAGAGGCGGTTCTCCAGCATGCTGCTACTCTGAAAGAAGCCCAGATCATGAGCGAAGAGCTAGGAGAGAGTGTGGTGTTTCAATTCACCGTGGTCGATCAAGGGCACGCGCTCTGCTCTTCCTACGACATGGTATTGAATGGAGTATCCAACGAAGGAGATGATGTGGCACTAGAGGAGGCAAGGAAGCCATGTGTCGGAGTCAGAGTCATCGACTACAAGCACTCGGTTGTCCATCTGTGGAGTTTGGATAAACTCCACGACCGGGTGCGGCAGATGCGGCAGATGCACCAGTATCTTGACCAGCCAGAGTACAGCCAGCATTTCAAACTTGACAACCCCTTTGTCGAGCCATGCATGCCCGAGTACTCGCTCGTCGGAGAAGTGGACGTGCCTTTGAGAGCTGTCTTCGACAGCAGGGTCCAGGACTTTACCTTGGATGTATTGTCCCCTCACACATCTCATGCCATCGGTATCATCAAGCTTTCACTGGAGCCGTCGAGTGCAAGGGCACCGTCCAGTACCCTCAAGTACAACGTTGTCATGCACGACATGGTAGGGTTTGCGGAACGAGAGGGAACAGATGTGCACGCCCAACTCTTCATTCCTGGCGTCTCGGAAGACAGTGTTACAACAACGCAGATGATCAAGGACTTTGACGAAGGCCCGATACGATTTGACAGCGTTCATAGCATGAGCGTTCCTCTGTTTGGCCCTCAAGAAATCAATCTGCGTGTGGCCATCTTTGCTAAAGTCTCCACTATGCACCTGGACAAACTCCTCAGCTGGGACGAAATGCGAGACTCTGTGCCTGGCTCGGAGGGGAGGGGGAACAAAGGCGCCGCCCGCATCAACGAGTCTCAGTTCTACACTGAAGAAAAGCATGACATCCTGGCCCGTGTTCAGATTCTGGAACTGTCCGAGAACGGCGAATATGTACCCGTTGAAGTGACACAAACAAGTGAACTCGACAGCGGGACCTTCCAGCTTCACCAAGGTCTGCAACGTAGAATCGCCATCAATCTGACGCATAGTTCTGGCGATGCTTTACCTTGGGATGACATCCGCTCAGTACACGTTGGGAAGATACAACTTGTCGACCACGCCGGCAAAACCCCCGACATGGGAGCGGCAACTCCTGATATCCCTCTGCGGCTAAGCCTTAAGCCAACGTTTCGCCAGAACGCCAATGGCACCCGAAGCGTGTCCATCAGTGGCCAGTGGGACTCTAGCCTACACAACTCGCTTCTTCTAGACCGAGTGACGGCCGACAAATACAAAGTGCAGATGAGGCTCTCATGGGATATAAGCTCGGATAAGCTTGCAGAGCCCATGAAGTTCTCCACGACCGTCTGCTGCCAGATTCTGGGCCGCTCATTCGTCAGACAAGCGTCCATGCTCTCCTCCCTCTTCCAAAACGTCCGCATTGTGCATTCCTCTAGCACAATATACACCCTCAAACTACGGCCAGCTCCCATCAAGCGAGTCGGCGACCTGTGGCGACTGAGCAGTCAGCATGACTACGTCAAAGGCGAGGAGAACTTGAGCAATTGGAGCCCGAGGGGAGTTTCGTTAATCAGTGACTTCATTGCGGCGCGTAAGAAGCGGAGGAGGATCGCCGAGATCGGGGCTGCTCAGCTATTTTTGAAGAGGATTGGTCCACCGGAGCCGAAGGCCCAACCTCCCGGTGAAGAGACCCCATCAGACCCCGGGTCCTCGCGAACATGCCAAGGCCGCGACGACGATGACGACTCTATCCACGCATTGCTGAATGATACTCCCGAGGCATCCCGTCCAGCCACACCCCAGCAGGGTGAGGACGGGGAAGAGGCTACGGGTGGCACAGTGGAAGCTGCGAATGGATCCGAGCACTCCGGCGAGCCGCAAGATGCCCTGGGGATTCAGGAAGCGCAAGAGCCCGAAGAAAGACCCAAACCGGAGTACAGCGAGAACGAGAGTCTGATACTGAAAAAGTGCCTCAAGCTCTGGTCGAAACACCCCGACCCTGTGATTCGGATACTCAGCCCCGAGAACACAGCACCGCCAGCCGACGGTATCGCACCAGAACCATCAGAGCCACCAGCCCTCATCAGCACGATTGTGCGCGTTCCAAAGAACCTCAAGGTCCTCAAGGGCGGTTATCTACTGGTACCGAACAATGACTCGAGCAAATGGGTCAAGCGCTTTGTCGAGCTTCGAAGACCCTACCTTCACATCCACAATGCCACGGATGGTGATGAGGTA
Source organism: Apiospora pterosperma (assembly GCA_019976485.1). NCBI lineage: Eukaryota > Fungi > Ascomycota > Sordariomycetes > Amphisphaeriales > Apiosporaceae > Apiospora > Apiospora pterosperma. The sequence continues at coordinate 2,297,710 of JAFBMP010000009.1, forward strand.
GCTATTGTCAGTTTACGAAACTCGCGCGTGGATAGCCAGCCAGAGATCCTAGCACTTTTCGAGGGGCACGATCACCCAGATGAGGACGACGCGTCATCGAATGGGGACTTTCGGCCTGGCCACCGCAGGACACCATCTGGAAGGATCGTGTCCACTGCTTGGACAGGGTCAGGTGGCAGCGCTGCTGGGCCTGGACTTGGCGGACTAAGTGAGCGTCTGCAGGCAGGTGTTTTCGCTGTTTATGGAACAGACAACACGTGGCTGTTTGCTGCTCGTAACGAGCGTGACAAGCTCGATTGGATCTTCCGCATCGACCAAAGTTATTTCTCTGGTAGCGGCAGTGCGAGCGGTAGCGGCGCCGTCAGCCCACAGCCAGGCGCTTATTCGAATGGATATAGCTGAACAACTCGATGCCCTTCTCGAATGAGTTCTTGATGAAGCCGGCCGACCGGACCAGCTAGATATGAGTTCATCTTCAGATGAGACCACGACACTGCCAATCGGTTGTTGGCATAATGCAGCATTATCATGGGGTTTCTCTTTGGATATAGTAGTGCGTCGACGACGACGTCGACTTTCATACAAGAATTTCTTTTGTTTATTGTAGCCTTCTTGTGTAGGTGGATACCCAGGCTTCACTTTTCCAGTACAACTCCCAAAATGTCAGTTAGATTAGGTTATACCCCGACTCAAACGTCGGCTTGGGGGGGAGTTGAAAGGCAATGCCAAGGGCAAGGAGAAGTTTGACCGAGTGGCAGCAACACGGCTCAACAGGGGAGCTGAGTGATCTACTTTAGGCTGGCTTGTATGAGTATCACGAGAAATTCTTGGTAAAATCAAAACAAACTAAACCCATGCAAACTCTAAGGTTACTGTGTGCGCTAATGCAATCGTCTTGCAAGTTGCACATCGCTATCCTTTGTCGGGCTGATTGATATCCGCATTGCTACTCCAAAGCCCCCCTCACCCCAAGCCACCTCCTCCAAGCACTCACCCATACATGCCTAACCGAAGAAATGGCGAAGGTCGACAACGAAATCAAAGGACGTCTAGCACTCGTCACTGGTGCCTCTGGGGGGTAAGGGGACGTGATAGCGACCTGGCTCATCAGGTTTCCCCATTTCTCCTCTTCTCCTTCTATTTCTCGGTTGGTGCTTGATTAAGAAGTAGTTTACGCAGGCTGACCCACCTCATCAGTATCGGCGCCGCCTGTGCTCGTGACCTCTGGCAGCACGGCGCCGCGCTGGCGCTGACATGCCACAAGAACAGGGCGGCGGCCGACGCTCTCGCACAGGAACTGTCGGCACAGGACGAGTCGCGCAAGATCTCGGTGCACGTCGCCGACATGGGGTCGGCGGCGGACCTGGAGCAGCTGTTCGTGGACCTCGAGGCCGAGCACGGGCGGGCCGGGCCGGACATGCTGGTCGCCAACGCCGGGTATGGCCGTCGCATCCCCAATGTCCTCGACATCCCGCTCGACGAGTTCGAGTACACGCTCCGGGTCAACCTGCAGGCGGCCTTCGTCCTGGTCAAGCTGAGCCTGCCGCACATGCTCGGGCAAGGCTGGGGGCGCGTCGTGTTTGTGTCCAGCATCGCGGCGATTGGCGGGGGGATCAACGGGTGTCACTGTGGGTTTACGGGCGAATCTACTCATTTTTTCATTCTCTTCTTGTCCGGCTGGAATGTGGACTGCGGACTACTGACGGAAGCAACAACAGATGCGGCGTCCAAAGCGGGGCTGACGGGCATGATGAAGAACCTGGCAAACAAGCATGCCCACTTGGGCATCACGTTCAACGATGTGGCGCCGGCCATGATCGGCGACACGGGCATGATACCAGACGAGAAGGCGGTCGCAGGCACGGCGGGTGACGTCAAGAAGATCCCCGTGGGGCGCCTGGGCACGCCGCAGGAATGCGCCAATGTGGTCACGATGCTCTGCAAGACGGGGTATATGACAGGACAGAGCGTATTGCTCAGTGGTGGCCTCAAATAGGATAGACAAGTACTTACCAAGTACTATAGCAACCGGTAAATGCCACAATGGGGACTGAATCGAATGGACTGCGGGGGGGGACTTGGGGACTTGGGGACTTGGGGGCCCTTCTAGGCTCTATTACGTGCAGAAATACGTGCTAGACTCCCCCACCACTAGCCTTTAAAATCTTATTAACTTTCTTTTTGGTGGCTTACTAAATTTCGCAGATAAACAAGCAACCAGTCATCGTCATCTATCAGGCCGATCGAAATCAGTCCAAAGGATAAACTGAACACTTTACGATGCTGTCACAAAGCCCTGTTTTATTCTCTCCCTGCAGACACTCACTTCTCCTGCTTATAATATAGGTGGTTTGCTTGCGCGCCTTGTGATAGCCCGGCGACCTCGGCCCTCGTGTAAAGCGACACACACACACACACACACACACAGACAGCTATACCCAGCCCGCAATGGCTGACGGAAAGAGGGCAGTGGCGTCAGACAAAGGTGAATAGGCTCCATATTGCATCTTGCTTCTCCGAACCAGCCTGACATAGGAACTCCCTCTATCGCCTCTGCAGTCTGGACGACTCTGATCACGAACAATGCCTACCTTTCGGGCCTCCTGACTCTCGACTTCTCCCTGAAACAGCAGAAGTCCAAATACCCTCTCGTCGCGCTCTACACCAGCACCTTCCCTGCCTCGGGTCTGGCTGCGCTGGCTGCACGCGGCATCCCCGCGCAACATATCGAGTACCTGCTGCCGACCAAGGGCAGGGACTACAGCAACGACCCGCGCTTCTACGACTGCTGGTCCAAGCTGACGCCCTTCTCGCTGGAACAGTACGCGCGCGTCGTCCAGCTCGACTCGGACATGCTGGTGCTGCGGAATATGGACGAGCTCATGGCGCTGCCGCTCGACGACCCGGCCGACGTGGTGCGGGGCCGGGGGAGCCGCGTCTTCGCGGCCGGGCACGCCTGCGTGTGCAACCCGCTGCGCAAGCCGCACTATCCGGCCGACTGGGTGCCCTCGTCGTGCGCCTTCACGCATCAGCACCCGGACCCGGAGCGGGCGCAGGACGAGGGCATCGACCCGGCCGTGGGGCCGCTGGGGTTCATGAACGGCGGCCTGCAGGTCGTCCGCCCGAGCCGGGCCGTCTTCGCGCAGATTGTGGGCCGCATGGAGTCGCATGGCGCCGACATGGACTTCGCCGACCAGTCGCTGCTGTCGGACCTGTACCGCGGCCGCTGGGTGCCCCTGCCTTACGTCTACAACGCGCTCAAGACGATGCGCTGGCCCGGCGTCCACGATGCCATCTGGCGCGACGACCGCGTCAAGAACGTCCACTACATCCTCGCGCCCAAGCCGTGGGACGAGATGGACGAGCAGGGGAACTACGTCGGCAAGGATGAGTCCCACGGCTGGTGGGTGCGCGTAAACAATGAGAGGCTGAAGTGGGAGAAGGAGAACGGCGTCCCGGCGGATGGGTTCTGAGGCTTACTTACCTCTCCTCTCCTTGGTCCGAGTCTTCAACGACTCCCTTGCGACTAGCATCACATAGAATATATTTAGTACTCGCGTACTTGGCAATGGTTTATTTTCAACTCATCTTCTTATTCCCAACAACCCGAAGTGCGTAGTACATTCCTTCCTATGGCGCTACTAATTACTGACTTGGACCTGCCGCGTTGACGCAACACTTCCGAGGCCGTAGCTTCCTGGCACTACAGGCAATGAATGCATGACCAAGCCAGACTTGGAGGTAAGATAAGTCGAGCAAGACATTCGCCAAATCGTCTTGGATCGGACATCACATTACAACTCTGCACACACTCGCTTCCAGTCCCTCACTCAGCCTTTCGGGTCGCTTTTCGTCTTTTTTGGTGATAGTCGATCCCACCAAATACCGTTAGATGCAGGGCTCGGTCAAGAAGAAGTCCAGTTGGACACCCTCCGAGGAGACGTATAGAGATGGCTTGCACGACGTGCCACTCGACGAAGACGACGGCGAGGCCCGCCGACAGCATGCCAAGCCTTCATCCGGCAACCGTCCAGAGATGCTCGGCAGCGCTTTTCACGAGTTCACATTCGTCACGCTGATAGCCATCGCGGCTGCGTCGTCGGTCTTCCTCCAAAGGGCCATGATGGTCATGGCTGCAGATGTTGCCGATGCTCTGGGCATGTCGCCGGCAGAGATGGCCTGGAGCACCGCGGCCTCTGGGTTCGTTTTCTTCTTTCGACACCATGCTGCTGCTGCTGCTGGTTGTTGTTGCTGAGATCCGCACTGACTTGTTGATGATGGTCTCGAGCGCAGTCTGGCCACGGGAGCCCTCCTGATCCCCTTCGGCCACCTTGCAGACATCGACATCGTGTCGAGAAAGACGTTTCTCCTTCTCAGCTTGACGGCCTACGCACTGCTCGTTGCGTTCACTTCGTTTGCCTCCAGCGGTGTCGTGTTCGACGCCATGGCTGGACTCGCCGGTGTTACTTGTGCGGCTACCATTCCCGCCGCCGTGGGCATACTGAGCCTCGCATATCCCTGTGCCTCTCGCCGCAAGAACATCGTCTTTTCTTCCTTCCTCGTGGGCAACCCTGCCGCTACCGTGATTGGCGGTCTGGGCTCGGGAGAACTCGCGTCGGTCTATAGTTGGAAAGCCTCCTTCATCTTCTTGGCTGTGCTGTATGCTGTCATCGTCGTACTCGGTTGGATCTTTGTCCCGAACATCTCGAAGGATTCACCGGCCTTCGGTGCCCCAACCCCCACGAGTATACAATCCTTCGATCCTTTGATTTCTGGCATCGGGGAAAAGTCCACAGTCTGGTCGTCTCTGGCCAAGTTTGACTGGACGGGCACGCTTTTTCTTCTGACGGGCACCCTCTTGTTCGCAGTAGCCTTGACAATAGGCCCGGGACAGTCGTGGGAGACACCCACCGTCATACTATTGCTACTTCTTGGAATTCTATCCCTTGGCTGTTTTGTTCTTTAGGAGAGTGCGACAAAGACGCCTATGATACCCCGAGATGTCTGGGAACACTGGAACCTTATCATGGTGGGTGTTGTGGTGGGAAGGCCATGATGGATGGGCCATGCCGTGTCATGCTGACATCGGTGACAGGTGAATCTGAGCGCATTGAGCTGCTCCATTGCATTCTATTCCGGAACGTTTTGGATTTCTACGTATCTGCAGAAGGTAGAGGGTCTTGGCTCCTTCGACGTTGCCGTCAGATTGCTGCCACAGGCTTTGATGGGACTGTTCTTCAGTCCACTGGTTGGGATTTTCATGAACAAGGTCTCTGGCACTGCAATCCTCGTTATTGCTGCACTTTTCTCACTTGCAAGTAACTGCCTCTTGGTCTTTCTCCAACCCCGGAGCAACTATTTCGTTTGGATTTTCCCCTCCCTCCTCCTGGGTACCGTTGGAATGGATTGGACTATGAACGTGGGATCGGTAGGCTTTCTCCAGAATGTAATTGGCTATTCGTACTAAACTGGCATCACTACAGCTGTTCATTCTATCAAGCCTTCCTCTGAAGCATCATTCCATTGGTGGCTCATTGTTACAGACGACGGCAAGACTTGGTGTTCCGCTCGGTTTGGCCATCACTACTGCAGTCTGGTCGTCTTTTGACGGGAAAGACGTGCTGGCACACCCAGAGCTTGCTTACTCAAAAGTTTTCATTGCGACTACGTCATTTTCTGCTTTCTCCCTTTTAATAGCACCGCTCATCCGTATAGGTAAACAGGGCGAATCCCTAAGGGGAGCCGACGAGGGCATTCAACAAGTACACCGACCTAGGCAGAGATGGCCTGCCATTGAAACCATCTCCGTAGCAGCTTCCCGCCGAAGAACAACAAGATCGGCACCGGTATCTAGCCACGGTACAGGTGCTGCGAAGCCCCTATCCCCGGGAAAGGTGGTATGGGTCATCTGCAAGCGGTGCGGCTGCGGTGAAAAGCAGAACAAGGATTTCGGCGACCCAGCAAGATATTTCAACGACGTCGCTATTGGAGAGCCGCAGAAGCCCAACCACGACCGCGACCTTTGGACGTCTATTAGAGACACAGTCGAGTGAGCATTTCTGCTCTGAGGCATCGCTTACCCAGTCTGGGGAGGAAGAGTATTGTGCCATACACCTCGATGATCACCATTCATGGGAAATCTGCACTAGATGCCCACGATGAACGTAGGAGAGGGCAAGCCGAAGGAGGGATATCGGAGTTTATTATCGTTTGTAGCATTGCTACTTATACAATGGAGAATTCGAGGCTCATCTACTTATCAACCACCTGCAGATGATAGACACAAGTGAAGATCAAACGAAACCGTCCCATCCACCTCGATGCTGTTGCTACTTCCTCCTCCCCTCGCATTCGGCCGCAGCCAATCCAGAGGGCGTTGACAAGAACACAAGTAAATAAACAAAAGTCCAATCTTGGGTGGTAGTGGTATCTATCGCAAAGGAATTCTCCGCCCTGTCCCTATCCCTGAATTGTTCCGCCAATCTATGATGATGATGTTGATGATGTCGATGATGTCGATGATGTCGATGATAATGATGATAATGCCATTCTCTCATTTGCCTTCGTTTGATTCATAAGCAAAAGGGAGACGATATGAGATGAGACGAAAACAAAGCTTAAGTGGAAGAAAATAATGAGAGCCAAACATCCCTGAGCCAAGGGAACAATTACTGTAATCCGTACGCCATCGCCAGATCCTGGCGCTTGTATGCAATCTGGGTCTCTAGTGTTTCTTGTATTTCTGAGCAAGCAGTGATTGATTAGTAAGAATGTGACATGATGGGTACAGATTGCGGACAGCAGAGGGAGGGGGTATTTACCTCATCGATACGTCTCCTATTCTGAGGATCCAGGGCGTTCGTAGCGCCCATGAGGGTCTGTCCGATGGCCTTACTCGAGCCGATCAGTGGGCGGAAGATGATGGTCGGAGCGCGCTTGAGGACTGCCTTGGCGACACCTTGGGCATTCTGGCTTTCCATAACCTCGCCAGGCACCGCGATGATGGCGTCCCGGGCCATGTTGAGGTCTCGCGTCAGACTCGAATAGGCGCCACGTAGACCTTGGACCACGCCCGTTGGCTGGTCGGCGTAGAGGCTGATCTGCTTGGTCTCCTCCGTGTCAAAGTCATCGTCTTCCCAGTTGCCTTCACGCGACGCTTCGGGCGGCTTGGCCAGGATACCCTCGGCACCTTGAAGCATGTACTGTGTGCCGACGGCCATCTTGGCACCGAGCTTCACGATTTCGGTACTTGTCGTCTTGGCAAACGCGGCGGCGCCCTTTCCAAGACTGCGAACAATCTTTCCGTCTCTCTGGTACTCCCTGATGGGTATCTCAATGAGGTCCTTGAAGCCGCTGCCGACATTGACGAGTGACCGGACAGGTGCCAGACCCGCCAGGATGCCGGGAAGCTGGTTGCGCTTGATGTCGGGCATCCAGATGTCGTTGAGCATCTGGCCGAGCCTGTCGAAGCCCGAGACGCCGTACACTATTGTGTGTCGCAGCACCATCCTCGCCTCGTCCAGGACGAGGAAGTTCATGAACTCTGTGGTGTGGCCTGAGCGGAGACCGGCATAGTCGACGCGCTTGGGCTTGAAGTCGAGCTTTACAGGGACCGAATTGACTTCGGCTCTCTGTACAAACGGCACGTCGGCGGGAGAGGCATGCGTAGGTACCGACTCATCTTTGAACTCGAAGAAACGAGTTATGAAGTCCAGAGCGTCCTGGTCCACATGCAGCCGCAACGGGAGCAATGTTGCCTTGACGACAAGCTCCGAGGCTGCCAGCTCCGCGACAGGCTTGACGTTGAGGATTTCCAGGTGAACCATACTGGTGCCCATTTCTCGCTCTCCGGCATCTTGATCATATGTGGCAAACTTCTTCCATGTTGAAGTAGGCACGTGGTCAAAAACATCAAGATCCCTGACTCGCACGTCCACAGAACTCCTGGTCTCGCCAGAATCGTCAGGGAACGCGACCAAGTCGACGTTGATTCCCTTCAGCTCAAACGTGATTTTGTGTCGCTTGCTACGGTTGAGCCTCAACTTCCTCTTCGGACGCTTGACACCCGCGCGGCTCGTTGTGGCAGTCATAGCAGTCGTTGCTATCGACTCCGTCTCGGTTGCGTTATCATTGAGCTGTTGGTTGATAGTCTGTGCGAGCTCACGGGGGTCTCGGTTCGCTGGGACCCCAATGTAGATGGAATTGAACAAAAAGTCGCCAATGACAGTCTCCTCTTCCTCGATCATTGCCTCCATATCGGCCGTTACTCGGGGGTTGTCGAGTCGTGCTCTTCGTTCGTTGGCTCTGTTCTCGACATCCTCCACAGCCTGCGTGATGACTTGGCGCGTACGGTCCCAGTCAAATCCATCAAACAGGTTCCAAATAACGTGAACATCTCGTACACGTACGGTTAACGGGCTTCTACGGACCGATGAGTCGTTCGACTCATCGTAGGCATTCTTCGCCGAGTTCCACCTGTGGGCTGTGCCCTTAATGACAGACCCGGAACCGAAGTAATTATCGTGAATCACCAGGTCCTCGTCGTCGACCATTGATGGTTGGCTGCTGAAATTCGAGAGTAAGACCCCGTCACTGGTGTCGTGCGCCGTTGTGTGTTCTGACATGAAGGAGTCCCCGACGCTGCCAAGTTCTTCATCGGCAGCTGGTGTATCATCATAGAACTGTGAATTGACATCGAGCGGGCTCGACTGGCTGGAAGTTTGTGACTCGAGGCCCTCAAGTCCTCCGCCACTAAGCTCTTGAGCCAGACCGAAGTCATCATCAAAGTCGTACATCCCTTCGGCTTGCCCAAATGCATCCGCAGAGATCGAGGCTAGAAGATCCTGTACTGGAACGACCTCGGTTTGGTATTTCCTTTCTTTGCTAGGCGGAGTCGGCGGCTGTAGAGCGTTCATGAGCGCAATGATGGTCTGGGTAGAGTCTGCGCACGTCTCTAATACAAGGAGATCATCTCGAACCTCCACATCGACAAACTTCGACCCATCACTCTTGTTCGAACCAACCATAATGTGAGCCTTGGCCGAGGAGATATAGCAAATATCAACGTAGCCCCTGGCGCATAGTGCCGCGACTTGCTCGGCAGAGACATTCGAGTTGCGCCGGCGGTTGAGGTGAGACGGCACTGAGTCCAGTGAGGAGACGTCGTCTACTAAAAGGATTGACGCCTTATTTATATGAGCTGAGGCGCTGGCATCATCGCCACTGGAGAGGGAAACCTCTACTTGAGCGTCCGTCAGGGCCACCACCAACTTGGACGTCAAACCGAGAGGGTTCAGCCCCAGAAGACAATCGCGAAGCATGACATCAACCTTGGTTGGTTTTCCGGCATTTGCCTTGCCCTTCTCAGCGTCAGTGGGCGGTTTCTTCCGCGTGATTGCTGTATGTGCCTGCTCGCCGAGGTTGGCGACCGAGGCTGCGAGTTGTGCCTCGAAATCCTGAGGGGTTGCATCTTCTGCAAGGCCAAGAATATCGATTATGGTTGGCACACGATACTCGAAATTGAGATGCCTCATTCGCAGTTTGATGACCGGCTCCATTGCGTCCGGGATCATCCTCATCGTGAGGGCAGGTCCTTGATTGACGTTGGTAGGGGCGAAATTCGCAGACCCAACTAGCTCTTCCGTCTCGTTGCGTCGAACAGAGACAGTATTGACACCAAGGGCGACTAATGAAGGGAATGTTATGTGTCCAACCTCAAAGTCCCTCAAAGACACCTGGACACTCCCGAAGCGTCTATCAACCTCGACCGCAACGTCGAGTTTGCGGATGGCTACCAGCGATAAGATACCAGGTCGATCGTCTTCGGGCAGGTACTTGGCTACAGTACCCAGGCGGGCAAGTTCCTCTCCAAGAGCCGGAAGGCATTGCAGTTGTGCCATCTTGTCGACATTGACTTCTACGTCGTCCAAGCTTAGTCGTAACACGGCGCCCTTTCGTCTCTGTCGAAGTAGAGTGTCCACCATGATCTCATCGTCATTGTCATCAAACTTGTATTTCGACGGAATGATCAGCTCTAACAAGCGCTCCAGATCGTTATCTCTCGGTGATGTGAGATACTCTAGACGGGTGTTCGTCACGACAGCTTGAATTGGTGCATCGCCCATAGATCTTCTTAGATAGGGGCCAGAGAGTTGGATCTTTGTAATGCCAACGCCAACACCTTCCTCGCGGGCAACCAGCTTTACAGCGCTTGTGTCTACCGAAACACTGCATTCTTTTCCAATCAGATCGAGATGGAAACCCCCACCCTCATGTTAACCTTGTTATCCGACACGGCTGATTTGTCATCCGCACGTATCGGTGCATCGAAGTGGACGCCGCGAGCTTTCTTGACGGTTCTCGTTGGACTTTTCGAGGCTGGTGAAGTGTTCGAGGTAACCGACGAGCTCATGTTCAAGAAACTGCTAAGACCGCCAAACCAACTGAAAGTGTCGTCCAGTCTCTGGAGATCTATCTTTACGTGAAGTGGCAAGGTCTTAACTTCGCATCGCGTCGATTCTGGAGACTGGATAATCTTAAATGAAACATCGGCACCAGCTGAAGGAAAAGCGTCCCGAACAGAGGCACGCATTTGTAGGCGGGAATCGAAGGAGACAATGTCGTCATTTGCGTAGCCGAATATAAATTTCTGTAGATCAACAGCTGTTACCGTAGTAGAGTCGATGTTTGAAATGGCTACATTCAGATCGCCTAAAGTTGCTGCTAACAGAGGCTCCGCTCCGAACGTAGTGCTACTAGGGCTGAATATTCGCTCAGGACTGTCGACGACCCCTACGAGGGTCTCTAGGAACTGAATCGTGATCTGTTCTGCGGTTACTTTGATTTCAGGCGTGGGGCTGCGGGCCTTGGTCGGCGCTCCTGAAACCTGTGTTGGTTTGCTAGATTCTTTCAGCATGCCAAGAATTCGAGACACCACCATCGTCAGAAGAAAACTGATCGAGGCATCAAATCGGATATCAAGCGGAGCAAGATGAACTTCAATGGAATTGTCAAAGGCCTTGTCTTCACTCGGCAGTGCCGTTGAGGACTGCTCCTGGATCGGCGATGGAGGGCTATCACGATGAACGCTTCTATGGACGGAGAATGCCCCAGGTACATGGGGAGCTGTTGATCGATCCAATGCGGTTGAAGACATTGTTGGGTTACTGAAGTCCGTAGAAAGTCCGCCCGAGGAGGTAGACGCATCCTTGTGACTAGAGGGGACATATAGTGAGATTTGGTCTAGCGACAATATCTCTTTGACCAAGCGTGCTGGGCCGCGAGGTGTTGCCACACCATCAGCCGCCGCATTGTCTGGATCCATTGGTAGTGTAGGGCCACTCTCGGCCTCATCAACCGGTGTCCTTTCCATGGCAGATACGGGCTTAGGCTGAGTGGTAGGAGCAACACGGGGTTGCTCTTCATCTTCACGGCTTCCGTGTGAGTCCGGATTTGCTTCGGTAGCTGAACATGCGACCGCCGTCTCAGTTGCTTGGGGATTCACTGCCTTTGGTGAGCTCTCTCCGGTGCATGGGTTGGTATCCCAGGCCCCAGGCATAGCATGTCGCGTTTGGGACGATTCTGCTTGAGAAAATGCACTCATATACATACTCTCAGCTTCTTCATGGCTAAACATCTGAGAGCGTGCCAGATCATCATCCAATAGGGGAGTCGATACAAATTCTCCCACGTCTGCTACAGGCGTATCCGTAACTGGTTGCCCCAGGTCGCTGGTATTTGGGTTCCATCCCTCACGTGGCCCAAGTGAAGGCTCAGACTGGGTGTCTCGCTCCAATGAAAACCAGGGATCTGGTGGTGAAGCAACAGCAGAATGAGCAGGGCCAAATGGTAAGTCAACTGGACTCTCGCGAGGCGCAAGGGCTCGTGGTGTGGAAGGATTTGACCTTGCTAGGCCTTCGTCCCCTGAGTTGTCGTTGGAACCGCCAAGGTCGTATGGGATATCGAAGGCATCCTCACTGTCCATCGACGTGTGAAAGTACTGGCTCTGGAGCATTTCGCTTGAATCGGCAAGGTCACCAGTGCTGTTTGCCATTTGTGGGGACGCCTGGAAGAGAGGTTGCCGCCCTACGGCAACAGGCGAATTCGTTCGAACTGATGATGGCATAGAGGGTGTGCGCGACAGCGTGGAGAAGACATTAGCTTCTGTTATCAAAGCAGCTCGGATCTTGTTGAGGGCAATGTGGCGCTTGCCATCTTTCGGGACGGCCAAAGGCGTTTGGTGGCTTTCTGCCATGTGTGTTTGAGTGGTGACTCCTTCAACATCGATATCGTCGATAGCCAGCTGGAAGGTCACCAGCTCCGGCGTTGTCGAATGGAGTTCGACCGGGACGGCAACATCTAACTGGAATGTGACACCTTTTATCGTAACTTGAGTCCTGTCCAAGATACCCTGCAGGAAGTCGGCTAGGAAAACGGGCAAAGATAGCGGCTGGCCGGTTCCCACCGGCATTTCTTCATCGCTGCCATCTTCGCTGCTGCTGGCAACAGAGGCTGCCAGATCCTGGGTCTCAGCCTCGAGAGCGGCTTGAAGCTTAGCCTTTTCGGTGACTGGCTGCGTCTCCAAGAACGACTGGGCAAGGTCGATGGCGTGAGGTACGATCTCGTCATTTCCGACTTCGGGAGTCTGAGTTGCTCTTTTACTGCGCGACCGATTGGCATCGTCTTTTGCCGCCTCCTCTGAAGCAATCTTGAGCTTGACTTGTACGCCATCGATCTCGATGATGATGGGGCTCGAGTATATTGCCGACGGTATCGTAACTCGTAGCTGCAGTACTTTGGCCTTCTGTAGCTTAAAAGAAGAAGGGAGCTGCAGCAAACCTTCGAGTTTCTAGAATCAGGAATGCATCAGCATGGACTGTAGTTTGATGACGGCAGCGTATTATGACTTATACCTCTAGCCTGATGCCGACATCTTGGAAAGTCAGGATGCTATTCTTTCCCCAAGCCAAGTCCAGCTTATCCATGTCCAAGGCATCGGTATCGAGGAATTCGAGCCGCGACAGGGCATATCGTAGAAGCCGCTTGGACATGTTGGTGCTCCCGAAGGAGCGAAAGATGGAGGCCATCCCGGATAGGAACGGCGAGGATTCTGATTAAAGTCAGGAATCGAGGACAACCTCACGAGCGCGGAGGGAGCGCAGGGTCGGATCGGATTCGGCAGTGGTGCTATCACGATGTCGATATCCCCGTTGGGTTGATGCGGGGCGGCGGCTCATCGTTGACTTCAGGTGGTGTACCTAGTAAGGGTTGACTGTGTTACACTTGTAGAGCCAGCCATGCAGCGATGACTCAAACAGGAAAGATAGATGAGATGGCAGGAGGGAGAATGTGAGGTGAGCCATTCAGTAGGATGAGCAAAACATCGTTTTCCCTTCCTTGCCAGGCGTTTCCCTGTGACGAGATGATTGGGGGGGGGACAGGCGATTCACGGACAATGATGAATAAAGTGGTCTGCTGAGTTGTCGTAGGTGTGCTGCGTGTGCCCGCCGTTGACGTGAATCGGCCTAAGTCACTACCTAAGGTTACAGGTACATGCATAAAGTACATGTGCTAGGCTTATCCGTACTGCTGTACAAGTAGATAGTAGACTCTGTACATAGAAGTGGGTTAACTGGTAGGGGTTCTGCAGCAGGGGATCAGGACGGACGGACTGCATGTCAATGTCAACTGATTCACCCAAGGTACTGCCCAAGGTTACCTTAGGTACTTACTTCCTAACCTAATAAACCAAACTAACCCAGAGGATTGAGCCCTTGTCTCTCTTGATTTGTCCCACCCCCCACTGTCTCCCTCCAGCCCAGCCCACTTGTTCGTGTTATCGATTAACCTTGGCGGTTGCCCAACAAGTCCCTGCCTGCGTGTGGCTCTAAAGCATTTCAGGATGCTACAGCCACTCAATATCTCAAGGCCGTCCGTCTTGCGCATGAGTCGCGTGAGGGTCTCGATATCCAGCGGTGAAGGCCCTTCTCCACCACTAAGTTGTGCATTATACACGTATTTGGATCTGGGATGCATTATCCAGTTTCATAATGATATTGAGTGAGTGCTATTAGGTTTCTGGGGTGAAGCCGGGCCGAGTTGGAGGCCATTCAAGCCGTGCATCCGACTCCGGCAGCTCATTCTCTCGCAGTACCACATCTCGATCAGTCATCGCCGAGTCCACCATCAACGACCTAAGAGACAGGAACCTCGCTCTTGGCCCGGCCATAGGCATCCGCTATCCTTCTACCGACAGACTCCCCGCTCCAGTAAGCCCCTGTCGCTGTCCCAAGAGCCACAAACGGCGCTGTGTGTTCGCCCGCAAGCCACAGTCCTCGTTCGGGAAGTCCCTCTCTCATGATGGCAATGTCCTGGTCGCCTTCCGTCATCCCCACCTGGAAATTGCTGTAGCTCCCGTTACCAGCAAGGTCGTCATGTAGCCAGTCGGTGGCAAAAGACCCCACGGGCTGGCAGTCGGATGAGTCGGCATCGTAGTGCGGGAGCCGCGAGTAATAGGGCCGGAAGAAGTCGTACAAAAATGCGTCCTTCTTCTCCTGCGTCTGGAGTTTTCCAACTTCGCTGGTCAGGTAGCGGGACTGATCGCCATAGGTATAGAAGAGCAATGTGGGCTGTGATGTCGAGGGGTCCAGAGAAGCTAGTTCAACCACCTCCTGTGTCCATTTTTGAGGGTTCGACTCAAGGGCATAATTCGGCGCCAGCCATTGGCAAAATCCTTTGACGATACGGCCCTCCGAGTCGGGAACAAGCCAGAATGCCCTCGGAAAGCTAATATAGACCTACATAGTAAGTTAGCAGCCAAAGACACTTTGTTGGCCATCTTTCGGTCGCCCTTACCTTCTCGAGACAACCGTATCCTATACTACTAATTGCCCTTGTTAATCTCGGTGGCAAGGCTGGAACAAATGCCTGAGGGTGCTGTTGCAGCCAACCAAGGGGCGAGGTGACGACGACCTCATCAAACTCCAAATCGCCCTTGTCAGTGACAAGAGTGACCTTATCAGCGTCATCTTGGGCCTTGATCTGGGTCACCGTCGTAGACAGTCTTATATCTGCCCCTTCCTCAGCGGGTTTGGCAATGGACTGCAGAATCTTTCGATATGTCCCAGCGCAGAATAGATTTTCCCCATCGATGCATTCTTCGAGCCAGAAGAACTTCAAGGATTGGCTATAGATCGGGCTGCCAATGAAAGCACCCCACATCTCAGCCAGCTGGAAGACAAACTGACGTTTGGTGGCATAGTCCGGTTTGCTCTCGGGTATCCTTCTGGCCACCTCTACTTGGAAGAAGTCCCAGAGGCTTTCGTCGGGACTAATTGTAGCCGTGTTCTTATTACTGTGCCGGAAAGCATCCTGGTGATCGAAGTCAGGGCTGATGCGGATTGAACCCCATACGAGCAAGAGTCACATGACAGGAGTATAGTCAGCATGGGGAAAGAGGCGACTGACCTGTATGATCTCCCACATTATTGTGGAATGTACTTCCCCATCTGCCAGCGCAAGAAGTTTGCCGGCTTCGTCGAATAGATATGATTCCGTGTCCCAGGTGCCCACGGTGGTACTGGTCTGGTTCGCGATGTCTAGTATCGGGTTGTCGTTGGTGCCATGGATCCAGTTGGGCCCGATATCGATGAAATGTCCGGAGGGAAGCTGTTCCTGGTGAACTCGGCCCCCAATACGATCCCGACCTTCAATGATGGTCACCTGGAATCCATACTTTAACAACATGTCGGCACAGCGAAGGCCGGTCAGACCTGCCCCAATCACACCAACATGAGGTTTATGGCTGAGATCTCTTAGGCGTTGCTATTAAGTGTAAGCCTTCGCCCCTGAACGAGATGGGAAAGGGTTCCGGGGATGCAAAGATACGATAGGTAGGCAGTAACGAGGCTCACCTTGCCCAATTTCGACGCCAGGGTGTCCTCCATTCTGGATTCTAGCTCAACGATACTATGCAGGCGACAGGTCTTTAGATCTTGCCAGATGCGCGACGAATTGCGCCGAGATGGACTAGTATAGGATATTGAGTAAGCATCCATGACGATCAACTTGATGGTAGCAAGTGAGGCGTTGGTTGGTGAATCGATGACGCAGGCCGGCCTTGATGAATACGGGGGTAGGAGAAGATTCAGACGTGGCGATAGGAAATCAGGGTGTTCGGATTACAGATAGGTAGTCTTGAGGTAAAGAAAAGTATGAATTATATAGGGGAATCGGGTATAGGACGCTACTCTGGATGAAGAAGCAATACAAAAAAGCTGTTCCAGGAATAGAGATGAGCATAGCCGTGTAGTTCGGGGTTATCCCCGGTAAGGGCATTCGAGATGGGATGCCCAATCGGTCCTAACACAGATTTGGCGACCATCTCACCAAGTGGATTCAGTAAACTCTGTGTTAGGTACCCAGATATGCTAACTAATACAGCAGCCATGGCTGGTTGGACACGAACATGGACATGGTGTGGATGGTCAGCGGCGGCCTAAAACACGCTTTCGAGAGGAGGGCCAGACCAGTACTTGCGAGTGTAGGTACTTAGATAAGACCACTTGATCGGCCGGGAGCGCTGGGGAATAAGTAGAAGGGGGAGGCACTGCCGCTCTCTTGCGACCAGCTTCCCAGGCCAATCAAAGAGTCACCACGAGATTGAGCGGGCAGGTGTTATTGGGTAAGACCTTTTGTTCTGGGCTCGAAGGCCCGCAATCCGGCGGATATGGGATACCCCAGAGTCGAGAGAGGGAGAAAGAAGTGTGGGTGGATATTGACTTGCTTAAGTACTTACTCAAGGTAGCATAGCAAGCAACAGTTTAGAGGTTAGACATACCGGAAGAGAGGGCTTGCAACGGGTAAGCAAAAGTGTCGAGCTAGAGTTAGATTCATTCAAAGTCTCGATCTTTCTGTTTCTAGATATGTCGTTTGGTTGTTCAGAGGCAGGCAGATAGTTATAAACGGACAGAAAAAGAAAACAATGCGGGGGCTTTTCTCTATCTAACCAAGTACCTAAGTACTTAGTTGATGATCTATATCTATAATATGCGGCATCCGATATCCGATGTCTAAAATGATAGATAGATCCGACTTGAAACTACTACTAAAAGTAGCCCGGCCGGACGGGCTTGATTGGAGTCGGGTTTATGCATTGCTATCTAGCTGCAGCGAGGGCCCCAAATCCCAAATGCCTTGATGATGCAGTGGAGATAGTCGGTGTACAACCAGGTTGGTGTGGACTGGACAGAAGTGTGGACAACAATGTGCCGCCTCCCGCTCTCCCTGGAGTCCGAAGAAAAAGACCCTAGAGTAACTCTGGATGACTCAAATAAGCTTCTTTTTCTTCTCCTTCTTCTTCTTTTGTCCCCCCTTCTCCCCTTTACCCCTTTACTCGATGAGAATCCCGGCAAGATTACCATTCGACTGGTACCGTCCCTGTTTAATGACTAGGGCTGCCCTACCTCCGACTCAGTGTTAACCATGGTCGCCTTTCTAGACCGGACATGCCCGACGGCTTCTGAAGGCTCTGTTTCCCTGCATTCGTCCTTTACCTGCCCAAGTACTTACTCGGCAGATGCGCAACTGCCTGGAATGCACTACTAATACAGGCACCCAGGGCTAGAAAATATAGAAGACGTACATAAGATATATGACAAATCGCACCTGGCCTTGACTCGTGAGAAACTGCAGAGTTTGGATCTTGGCGCCTTCCTAGTGTCCCGCCAAATCACATGTAAACATGCGACGGGTGACAGGTACTTAAGTAAGGTTACGGAGTAATACCACCAAGCCACGTATTCATCAAGTCACAATACTGGCCAAGCGCAGATGATGTAAGCGGGGAACGCTAGCTGGGGGAGGAAACGAGCACCAGCCAATGGCGGCTCTTTGATTTGCACTTGGCGAACCCCGGATGAGAGCTTGGGTCCAGCCCAGTGAGCCGAGGCAACTCTCACGATACCCGAGACACACGCACGACTCTAGGTGGTACAAGATGGTGAGACGGGCTCACGAGTCCCAGATAGCCTACCATCCGTGCATGTTCATATGCCCTTCTTCTTATCCCTCTGCTAACACCAGACGAGACCTCCTTCTCTCCCTTTCTTCCTCCATTGTTCTTATTCTCATTTGAGCCAAACGTCGCTGCCCCTTCCGAACATCTCAGCGTCGTTCGATCCGTCTTTCCTGCCCGCCTCGAATCCATCCCTTATTCCCCTCACCTTTTTCGACTCAGAGTCCCAATCTCCATAACAATGGCCAAGACCTTCTCGCGCGACGAGGTCGCCAAACACAACACCGAGGAAGAGGTGTGGTTTGTCATCGACAGCAAGGTTTACGATGTGTCCGATTTCCTAGACGCCCATCCCGGCGGCGAGGCAGTTCTCCGCCAGGTGGCAGGCACCGATGCCACCACCTCTTTCTACAATCTACACAGGCAGGAGGTCCTGGAGAAGTACGAAGATCTCTGCATAGGCACTATTCAGGGCGAGAAGCCGTCCGTCATCACCATGAAGCCAGGCGATCTGAGTCCCGTTCCATATGCCGAGCCTCTGTGGCTCACGCCCCCCTTCAAGACGCCCTACTACAACGAGAGCCACCGCCGATTGCGGAAGGCCATGCGCGAGTTTACCGACAAGTACATTACCCCCGAGGCACAGGCTCGAGAAGCAGATGGCAAATACATCAGCCAGGAGCTGATCGATAGGATGTCCAAGGCCGGCATCTTACATATGCGACTTGGACCTGGCAAGCACCTGCATGGCGTTGACTTGCTCGGCGGTGCCGTCAAGGGCGAGGAGTTTGATTACTTCCACGACATGATCATGGGCCAAGAAGGGTCTCGCGCAAATGCTCGTGGTTTCCAGGATGGAAACATGGCTGGTATGGTCATCGGGCTGCCGTGTGTAATGAATTACATGAAGGATGAGAAGCGCAAGCAGGCTATCATGGACGAAGTCTTCAGTGGCAAGAAGAAGATTTGCTTGGCCATCACAGAGGCTTTCGCAGGCTCGGATGTCGCTGGCCTGCGCACAACCGCTGTGAAAACGCCCGACGGAAAGCACTATATTGTTAATGGGTATGCCATCCTCTCGGCCCTTTCTTCCCCTTGGGAGGAGTTTACTGACCACGGGTACTTATGCAGAACGAAGAAATGGATTACGAACGGAGTCTTCTCCGATTACTTCGTCACTGGTGTCAAGACTGCCAAGGGCTTGAGTGTCCTGCTAATTCCTCGTGGCGAGGGCATTGAGACCAAACTCATCAAGACGTCCTACAGCACCACTGCAGGCACAACTTACATTACATACGACAACGTCAAGGTGCCGGTGGAAAATCTCCTCGGTGAGGAGGACAAGGGTATTTACGTCATCCTCAGCAACTTTAACCACGAGCGATGGACAATGTCTTGCGGTACTATCCGAGGTATGCGGACAGTTGTCGAGGAGTGCTTGAAGTGGGCACACCAGCGCATCGTCTTTGGTAAGCGGCTGATCGACCAGCCTGTCATTCGACAGAAGTTGGCCAAGATGATTGCTCTCACGGAAAGCCATCAGTCATGGCTCGAGACCATCACGTACCAAATGTGCAACATGCCGTATAAGGAGCAATCGAAGCACTTGGGTGGCCCCATTGGCCTCCTGAAGATGTCTGCAACTCGTGCCGCCCACGAAATTGCCGATGAGTCGGTCCAGATCTTCGGCGGCCGTGCCCTGACTCAGTCCGGCATGGGCCGTGTCATAGAGATGTTCCACAGGACGTACAAGTTCGATGCCATCCTCGGCGGTGCTGAGGAGGTTCTTGGTGACCTCGGCGTCAGACAAGCCATGGCTAAGATGCCCAAGGCTGTGTTATAGATATGTGTGTGCGAAGTGAATGGACATTCGCAACATCGTTGAAGATATGCAATGCTCTTTCCGCATTAAATTTGTATGAATCTAGAGAAGACGGGCCTTGGATAGAACGGAAAATTGTCCTCGCAATGGGCTCTCGCATAGTTCATGTCCCCAGTCCCTTGCTGGTGTGTGACTTTAGGGGCTCCTGCTCAAGCAAATAAGGTAGAATCCCTTCATGGCGGCCGGGTTCTCCAAGCCGGCCGTAGGTTAGAGATTCCGATGTCACTATTGATAACCTGCGACCTGAAGACTCCAACGTCTCGATGCAATGCCCCCCACACTTTGCCCCTCTTCTCCGGGTTCCACGGCTTTGGGATATACTATAGGCTCAGTATAACTAATGGCAGGCTCTTCTATACTGATGGGGCACCCCGAACACTGTAAAATATACTGAGTCTTTGCCTCCCTCCAAGTTCGACTGCAAGCAATCATGAGTAGTGCTAGTACTTTCAACTCGATTCCGGAGCCATACGTCAGTCCCGGCAAACGGTTGAGGGACCTTATATCCCAAGATGGCATTTGTGTTCAGGCGCCGGGTGTATACGACGGCATCTGCGCGCGCGTGGCGATCGAGCAAGGGTTTCAAGTCATGGTAAATTCTGCCTGAAGCAAGCGAAGCTAGATCAAGAGACAGAGAAAAGGAGAATAAAGGAGGACGAAGCTGACCTTCAAGTGCGACATCAGTACCAATCCGGTGCCATGACGACGGCGGCGCGCCTGGGCCGCGCGGACCTGGCCTTCGCCTCGCTGAACGACTTCGCGCAGAACGCCCAGGTCATCGCCAACCTCGACCCGCGCATCCCGCTCGTCGCCGACGCCGACACGGGCTTCGGCGGCCCGCCCAACATCGCCCGCATGGTCCAGGTCTACCACCAGAGCGGCGTCGCGGGCTTCCACATCGAGGACCAGGTCGCCAACAAGCGGTGCGGGCACCTCAAGGGCAAGGCCGTGGTGGACATGGAGTAAGTCGCCTTCCTCAAGAGTCGTCGTGATCAGAGGAGAGAGCACGCCCTCGGCCAAGGGGGTGGGGCGAAAGCAGTAGCTGCTGGCTGACTGTGTGTGTGTGTTTGTTTATTGGTCGGCTATAGAACGTGGAAGTCGCGGATACGAGCCTGCGTCATCGGCCGTGATTCGTTATACGGCGGCAGTGACATCGTCATCATCGCGCGGACAGATGCCATGGCGATTGAGGGCTACGGCGCGGCGCTCGAGAGGGTAAGATGACGCGCCCACACATCCAGCATCTATCAGAGTACGGGCGTAACTTGAACAAACTAACCATTCCATCGCCTACTTTGGTGCAGCTCGTCGCCGCACGAGAATGTGGAGCCGATATGGGATTCTTAGAAGCCATTGAGACGGAAGAGCAGATCAAGAACGCCGTCAAGGTTCTGGCTCCTATGCCGGTAGTTATGCCATTTACATATACTCGGCTCAGCCAGTTGACTGACTGACTGACTTTGCGAAAGCTCATGATCAACTTTGTGTCAAGGGGTAAAACGCCATGGTTCCCTGTCGAGACGTTGGGTGCCTGGGGTGTCAAGGTCGGTTGTTTCCCCTTCGTCGCCCCTTTACTATTTCGCTAATAAGCGATGTCGGTCACATCCACTTCAAGCTGATTGATCATGAGCTGCACAGCTTGCCATATACCCAGGACAAGCCGCCAAGTCGGTGTTGCATACGATTAGGGAGGCGTACCAGTATCTCAGGGAGACGGGCAAGGACCATGCCGAGGCCAAGGGCCTGGCGCCCCGGGGCTTCTTTGACATCATGGGCCTCGAAGCAGAGATGGAAGTCGATCGGCTCGCGGGCGGTGCTGATTTCGCGAAGGGTGCCTAGTGAATAAGCAGGTAGCCGGTACCACAAACACATAAGTTAAGTGCCTCTTATGCCTATTGGCGATAAGCAGATGTACGTATACACACAGTCGTCGTATGATTTCTCTAGAAGAGAAGCCCGTGCTTCATTCAGGGGCGGCTTGGGTCACATTTCATTCCAGAGAGAGCTGAAGCTTACGCCATCCACCGGCTTCTCAAGGCGTTGCCTGGCAGGGATTCCGTACACACCGTATGCTGCTCGAAGTCAGAGTCCTCATGAAAACCGAGACAATCCTTGTGCGTGTTCTATACAGTACTATGTAATTCATTATCACCATAGCCCCAATCCGTAATTGGCCGTCCCTAGCCGGCCACACACACGCAGGCCATGTAAAACTGTCCATCGTCATCATGTGTATCTAGTCCGTACGTAATCATCTCTTCGCTTCTTGCGGAACCGGCGACCCATGAACTAGTGACCCGCCGCCGCCGCCGCCGCCAGGATCTTGGCCATGCCGTCTCTCGTGACCATCGGCTCCCACGGCTTGAAGGGCATCCCCATCGTCTCCGCCTGCCGCCTCTCGTACGTCTTGAACTCCTCGGTGATGCCGCTGCCCCGGACGCCGCCGCGCACGGCGCCGGCCCGCACGTCGCCCCAGTACTCGGCCCACTGGGGCGGCAGGGCCTGGGACGTCGGGATGGACACCCAGAGGCGCAGGAGGTGGCGCTTGGCGTCCGGGCCGCCCTCGTGGTCCTCGAAGTGGGTGCGCGAGTGCAGCGTCGCGAAGCTGTTGAGGAGCTGCATGTCGCCCCGCTCGAGCTCCATCGCGTAGCAGTACTCGTCCGAGGGCATGATGGCGTCGAGGAGGTCGAGGGCCTCCTCCTGCGGCCGCGTCAGCCGCGGCACCTCGGCGAAGTCGCGCTGCGCCGCCGCCGTGTTCTTGCGGTTGGTGCGGGCGCAGAAGACCTCGGCCCCGCCTCCCCCTGGCCGTCGCCGCCGCCACCGCCGCCGCCGCCGAAGATGGGGCACCGGTAGTAAGGGGGCTGCGAGGTCGGCTCCTGCGTGCCCTGGAAGCTGTGGAACCAGCTCTCGCCGTCCTCGAGCACGGGCAGCAGGTCCGGCCGCAGCTCGCGCACGCGGTCGCGCAGCGCGATGGAGCTCGTGACCTTGCTGGTGCCGCCGGTCTTGGCGGTGCGCCGACACAGCAGCGCCACGACGTCACACGAGTCCTGGTGGAAGTCGAGCCCGGCGTTGGTGTTGTAACCCCGCCCCCCTTTCGCCTTGTAGTCGCCGCCCGCGTCGCGCACGTCGTTGATGACCTCGCTGGCCCGGTTCTGCGGCCGCGCCACCCCCATGTACAGGCCCATGCCCCAGTAGGCCACGCGCATGTCGGCCTCGGTCCACTCGTCCGTCGGGAACCCCTTGACCAGGCACATGCCCCACCGGCCCTGTGTCGTGGCGATGGCCCGCTCAAGCGCGAGGCGCGAGGCTTCAGGGAGGGGGAAGTCGGCCTGCTCCATGTCCAGCAGGGGCTTGCTCGCCGTCCGGGCATGATTCATAGCCACACGATAGCCTTCTACTTCCTCAGGTGTCAGACGCAAGATCCACGTGCTATCTTTGCGGGCATCCTCCGCCTTCCAAGCTTGCGGACCTTCTGGTGCTGCGATAGCCATTTTGAACCAACAAGTATTCGATGTACTAATGAAGAAACTTGTCAAATATCTGATTCATGTTTACGGCCTGATATCCGGGATCTTGGCCAAGTTTGATCAACTATTATAGCCCGGGTCGCTATCGCCCCAGTTCGGTAACACAGCAGTTGGTAGGCGCGAACTTTGCCGGATTTGGCGGCATTCTTATTACCGGGATCAGCGGAGTTGGAGTATACATCATGTACGTGTTTTGTCAGTCAACAGGCAGAGCTGCCCATTCTCAATCCCACCTGAATTTCGCCTCCACCCCGTCTGGCAAACCTGGCAACCCCCACAGGTAGATGGATAGGGGTCCCTGCGAAGAAAGCGGCCATGTTCGAAACCCGCAAACTCCGCAAGTTTAGTTCTTTGCTAGACAACAATACGTTTCTAGCCAATTTGCCAATTTTCGGACGCATCGATGATGGGCGACAAGTATCTATAAGAGTTGAGCTGACCAGCCCTGACTGACGGCTCAGTCTTGGTCGGCTTTCTATAGAGTCGAGCATTACAGAGGTTATCTAGTCATCACAGAACACCTCTGGTATAGGCGTGAAAAGGTCAAAGAAATCGAATGACCCGACCCCGGTTCCCGTGCCGTCCAAGGCATCTGGCCGTGTCATGTCCGGCATGGCCTGCGAGTGCAAAGACGTGATCCACTGCCCAGCCCTGGAGCATATGAGCTTCTTGTCAGCTCTGTCTGTACTCGATGGTGGATTGGAGGGAACGTACTCTGACCCGGAGAGAACGGGGTTCCTCGAGATTATATTCCGTGTCGAGGTCGAGATATGGTGTACCGATTTGTTGATGCTTGCCACATTCACAACGCTCTAGTTCGGAAAGATCAGCACTGATGAATGGACTATGCCAGCTTACTCGGATGATGAATATCCTACCTGTTCCATTATGCTAAGCCACACCTGTAGCCTCGTGAGAGCGTCGATTTGAGTGTCTAGACTACCGGCTTCTAATAACATAATATCAAAGCTCCTGCAGGTCGTTAAGTGAGCTCACGGTACTTGGCCAGATCCGAGAGAGGCCACTTACGCTGCCACAAATGATGAATACATGGCGACATATGTCATACGTGTACCGAATGTTTGGGTATAGCTGACGGCCATCTGGTTGGCTGTGATGCTGTGTTCCAGACAGGTTCCAACATGCCCAGCCGCCGCGGCAATGTCGTTGGGACCGAGGGTAATACGAAAAAGTAGAATGCTCGAAGCGTGGTAAAGCATCCTGCCACTGTCAGCCAGTGTGTGGAGAAGGGTGTCTAAGCCTTACTTACTGCAGCATGAAGATCCAAGGGGGTGGCGGCGGTTGAGCAATGCTGAACTTCATGGTGTCTGGTACAGATTTCCACATGCTATCTAGGCGTCGACCGGTTCGTGCGATAAAGCCCATTCTTTGACGTGGATTGAGAGCACCCTCTGAGCTATACAGTTCGATGATGATGTCATGAAGGATCTAGATTCCATTCCCAGTATCAGCTGAGGGCTGCCTGCCATGCGAAGACCATAGTAACCAGGCCGAACTCACCAGACACAGACTAGCTAGGAAACGAAAAGCGGCTACACGTCGTTTAGGCTGGTATACATAATTCACCAGTGGCGGTGGGCGGTTCAGAGGATTAAGGTAATAAGCTGTCCAGGGACCTTCGTCGTCGTCGAAATCAGCCATACTTGACGGATCACGCCCACGTCGTGGCGCAAATGTTGGCTCGCGACCCATGGCAAGCGAAATAGCCCTAAGTGAGTGAGCGAGTAAGCCATGAACTACACAGGTCGTAGCAGTGAAGCAAAGGCCTTGGGTAAGCAAGGGAAAGGGCTGTTGCAGTATTACTTACTTGTCCCACACGAAAGCAGACCAGAACAGCCTGTCTCGGGTTGCTCGGTCTTCATGGGAGAGATCCGAAACGCCTGCCACCTTTTCAGGGGCAAGATGAATACCGAGCTAGAGAAACTTATTAGTTGCATTGCACCCTCGTTAGGGCATGGTGTAAGATGCAGCAAACCCACGTCGTGAATCATTCGAAACGCCTGCAGCAGGGAATGTTAGTACATTTGGTTTGGTTAAGAAGTAGAGAACCGAAGACTTACCAGACCGGCGTGGTTCCATCCCTGGCTCACATTGCCAGCCGCACATTCCCTTCCCGAAAGAAGCAGCAGGCCTTGGATGGTCGTAATCTTGGTAGGCCCTTCCATCTCCTTGGCCAGATACTCTTTGGCCAGTCGCGAGAACAGCCTTTCTTGGGTGATGCGCTCGTCATGTGCCAGACCGTCGATCTTACTGGTCGATGAAGTGTACATGGCCATGAGCAGGAAGTCGGAAAACATGGGGCCTCCCAACGCCATGTCGCGCATGAAAGTCGAGCGCTCGATGATGTTGAAGACGGAATAGCAGAAGTAATAGTCGAGTAAAGCATCGCCCAGCCTAGGGGCGACGGATATGTGTTTGGAAGCCGCGAGTGCCTGCAGGATGCGGCCATACTGCGGATCGTCCGTCATGGCGGGCGGGATGGGTGACGATGTCTGGGGCGGGACTTCGCTCGCGACGCTCGGGCCCCTGATCCAGCTGGTGAGACCGTGATAGGCCACGTTACCCGATGCATCTACAGTCAAGCGGTACTTGGCTCCATCATCCGTGTCGGCTGGACTGGTGACCAGGTGCGCGTCCTTTGGCAACGGAGCGGTCGCCGGGGTAGAGCCCTGGGCTGAGGGGGTTCCTGGCGGGCTGCTCCAGCCCCGACCAGGTGCCAAGTCGAGTATCTCTTCCATCTGCCTCATCCTCTCCTCCATACGGACCATCCTGTCCGCCAGCTGCGCAAACGTTGGCTCGGGCGACTTGTTGGAGCCGCTCGGCGTTTGCGGGTTCTGAAGCCGGCGCAATGGCCGAGCCGACGCTGGTACCTGGCACTCTTCGTGGGTATCCTTACAGCCGCCGCAACGAGGCCTCATACCGTCGCAAGAAATCTTCTTCTCGCGACATGCCTTGATGGCGGGATGCGTAAGTAAGTAGTCAGCCCCCAGCCATGGCCGTTTAATTTGGGGTATAGGGGGAGGTGTTACTCACCAAGCAGGAGACGCCGTAAGGTCGCTTGCGCTTCTCGCCGGCCATACTGGTACTACTTACTTCTTATCTATCACCGTCTCACCGTTCCATGCGACGCGGTTTCTAGACTGTAAACAGAAACGAGAGAGGGAGGAAAGCACAATGACGCTCTCGCAGCACCTACACATCCTGGGTCCTGATGGGTCCTGAATGAAGGGCTGAATGAACCCCCCCCCCCCCCCCCAATATCCGTCCGGGGTAGGTTATTTGTTACAGATTCTCCACCACTCTCTCTCCCTCTCTCCACCCTGGCGAGCTTCAAACCCCGACCCAGCGGACTGGTTGATGTAACCCATCAATAGAAGCCAGCCACGACATAGGGCTAGGTTCACGTATGTACGTCACCGGGTTATTTTAGGAACCCCCAAGGAAAGCCCCGACGAGAACCTGCCGATCGTCCTGCCGATCGTAGTTCATTGCGTGGTGTACGATACCAGTCACACAGATTGCAAGTGTTACACACCCTGGTCATCTAGCCATGTTTTCAAGAGCACACACAGCACCTTGGGATCCTTGGCGTCTCTTAGTATCACCGCTACCGCCATCTCTTGTGGTTCAGCACGGAAATTACTCACTTACCAGGCAAATCACCGAACGAAGCCAACCACACCCACTGTGCTTCCCTGACCTAACTCATACAAGTACCCAATCTGGGTTAATAAGGCTATTATTATTGCTTGGAGTAATGCGCCTGATACGCCGTCGATATTCATTCATATTAATGGACATCTGTGGTCCAGTACGCACATCGTTCAAGGCAGGCCGCCATGCTCCCCTGGGCGCCTAGAAATGCATATGCAAACTACAAAAGGCCCCAAAGATTCCAGAGTCTCGGTGGGTCGGGCCTTTCGTCGACGCCCCTGAAGCGAGCCTCGTGCAAGTTCTTGATCTTGACGATCACTTGGTCTGGCTTCGACAGGTCGACCAAGCCCCATTTCGCCCCTCGAACCAGCTTCAGGATAATCCATAGACCGATGAAGCAGATAACCTGGGAAATGTGTATTAGTACTAACTACTGCAGGTTCAACCATCGCAGGACAGTCATCATCACCGGCAAGACTTACTGCCATGTATGAAGACAGAAAAGACTCGGGCTTCCAGCCGACCCACTGAGATGTGCCATTGGATACCACGAGGATGAAGAGACACCCTATAAGCGACGCATACGCCGTCACCGGCTGGAGCGAACTCCGGTAGGGGTAGTCATTCGGGTCATCCTCGTCCCAACGTCGGACCTGGGAGATATTCTGGGCCTTCAATACCTTCCTATGGCGATCAATGCTGGCGGTCTCGCTTAGTTCCCAGCCGGTTCTGGAGGGCTGGAAGGTCTGTTGCTTACCAATGGTAGAAACGGATAAAAGCCCAGCATTCACAGGCCCAGACGACTATAACGCCGACGGATCCCATCTCCGTCAGGACCTCGACAAACTGTTCAGAGAGTGAGCTAAGCACTTGGTAGGCGAGGCTGATGTGACGTTTTGTATGTATACCTTGCCAATCCCTCGACTATCAACAAGATGGAGAAAGGGTATCCAACAGAATGCCAACGCAGAGAGGACCATGGCTCGCATTGGTACTTTGCGGCTGTTCGTCTTACCAAAATAGGCGAAGACACGTATGTACCATGGCTGGCCGGGGCCGCTGTCGAGGCGAGTCGTGAGCGCAAAGAGACTTCTCGACGCTACATACAGGTTGGTGCTTGCACAAGTCAAGGCTGTAAAGATCAAGAAGGCATTGAAGCAATTCGCCAACGGGACGTTGATGCCTTTGGCAACAGCGACAAAAGCAGACTGTGTATCGTTGGCCTTGGTTGATTCGGAATCCCCCTGTGTCCAGCTTAGTCGTGGGAGCTGGGGGTCATCCCACCGGATGTTGAAAGAAGCCAGGAGACCGCCAACCGCGTAGGCAGCCGTAGCAAGGAGTGGGATGTAGATGGAGGAGAACTTGATGGTGCGCCCAATGAGAGTCTCGCTCTGAGATGTCTGGCTGAGATCTGTGCTGGCGCGTCGATCTTCGGTCTTGGGCCACCGAACCTCCAAGGCACATGCGGCTACGATCTCGACGCCAACATAGGCGAAAGCAGCGATGGACAGGGAGATGAAGAAAGCTTCAATCCAGTTGTCGGCAGCCTTGTTATCCCACGGTGCAGGATCAGCCCAGTCTGTCTCTTCATCAGTGATTATCGCTGATCTTGTCATGGCAGCTTGACTGACGTCGAGTTCCTATGGGGGTGTCCGAACCAACTGGCGGCGAATCAGAATGCAGTTCAACGAAGTCGTCTCTTTGGGCGAGACACATACCACCCGTATTTATCACTATCATCGCAATCATAATCACGACGAAGAAGGTTATCTTGACTGCGCCGAACATAACTTCAAGAAACCCGTATACCTAGATGCTCGTTAGAATCCCACTGCTCCGCACGAGCCGTCATGCTCTTACCTCGATGTTGGTAGCATTGATGATAACCATGATGAAAGGGAGAACAAGAAATACGACTATCGCCTGGAAGACTTTGTCCGTGGTCCAGAATCCGGTTTCTGCTGCCGTGGTTACAACTAGTGCTGCAAATGAAACTGAATAGGTATACCTATAGAGCGTCGGCGGCGTATTGGTCAGCGCAAATCATGGCGACTGTGATAGGGGAAGGGGAAGGGTGTCGGTCATGCCAGGAGACTCACCAGTATGCGAGACCAACTGCAATGCCCAACTCTACGTCGACAAACTCGCTCACATAGACAGGCAGCGCTCCGGGGATCGGCCATATACACAGCATCTCCGTAATGCACTGCATAACACCAAAGGCGAGGAGCCCAACCAGCAGGAAAGATAGCAGCACAGCCAACGGACCGCCCAGCTCGAGGATCTGGCCTCCGCGCCAGTAAAGTCCGGAGCCCAGAGTGCCGTTGATAGTTATCATCTAGTAAGATCAGCTACTTGAATGCAGCACTGCCTTGCCTGCCGCTCGTGGCCAAGGGTCGAAGGCATCTGATATCACACTCACGAATAGATGGATGCCATGCAGTCGCCGTCTCACTGTCCTGTCGAGGCTTGCTTTCTCAACGACGACGATCTCTGGATAACGAGTGATGGTGTCGTTGTCTGGCTCCCTAGAGCTGTCGCTGTGATTGGGGGTTTGTATTTGAGCTATACTGCTTGAGCCCTTCAGTTGTTTGTCACCCGGGGTCTCAGCCCCTGCCAGTGGTATACCGTGGATGCTATCACTTGCATCTGTGGTGCTCTGTGGCCTCGGAGATGTAGATCTCGGGGACCTGTCTGGTAACCAATCGGCCTGCATAATGTCGCATACCGCCCCGGCCGGGAAGAAGAATTGGACTCAATTCAACGAAGATGGGGAGAATCCACCTAACGTTATACATAGATGGTGTTGGAAGAGGTGAACCTGTTCGTACATCAACTGTGCGAGACCCGCATCATCACGGCCAGCCTACATTACATTGTCTGACCTCTTTCGAGGCTCTCGGTAAAGGAAGGTGGCTGGCGTACAGTACCAAGACAGCCAAGCGGGCTACAAGATGGAGTCCATTTCAACTGTGCTGCTGCAGATGACCAATCACGACAGGGAGCGCAGCCCCTGCGCCCCTCAGCTGAACCGCCCGTACAGGTGCGACGACACACTAGGACGCTCGCTTCACTGCCGGGAAATACGGCCTGCTGCTCTATTGGCAGCCTGGCAATTTCATATCTCCCCCAGGGATGGTTATCTTCCAAATGGGGTCACACATCACCTGTGTCTTGGGGCGTCTTTTCTGCCTGGAGCGGCTGCCTCATTTACTGACTGCCATAAGAAAGTTGTGCTAGGTAAGTAAGTAGGGAGTTGGAAGTCGATGAGTGCAAGCTGTCCAACCCTCCTCACTCAAAACACCAAATATTGCTTGACCTTTCTATTTCGTTTTTATCGCTTCCGATTGCAGCTGGAAGTGCCCATGACATACAAGCAGGCAAAGCCCGCCGAGCCGGTGACGCAGAATGCGACCACCCGGTACCTGACGAAGGAGAGCCTCCAGAAGCTGCTTGAGGAACTTTTCCCTGGCCAAACAGATTTCAAGATCAGGGTACGAGACCTTTGTTAACGGAGAAGATAGTCGCAACCAGTTGCTTGTTTGCATGCTGACTCCAGAATGGCTGCAGATGAGGGAAGACCAGTGGTCCTTCACGGCACCTCGGGAAGTGAAGGGAGTAAGTATGCCTCGGCCGAGCCTAGGTAAAGTACGTAAGGCATCATTCGATCTTCTGCGGCTGACTTGACCCCCCATCGGACAGGAAGAGATCGAGTAAGCGCATTTGGTCCCCCCCTCTCCTAATCTCAAGCGACTGTCGTTGGCGGCAATGGGGTTCGGCACTCCCAATATGATAGCTGACTATGTCGCATGTAGTGGCGCCAGGGAAGATTGACCAAGACTGGCTGACTGACTGGAAGGGCGAGGGTGCGGGATGCAGATCAGCGTAGGCGCAGGGGAGGCGCAGACATCCGGCGGAGGGGGGGCTCATGCCAGTATGTACATTTTGTCATGTTGGAGTTTTGCAAGTATGCCTACTCGGGCAGAGTGGTCGGTGGTTTAAAGACAATTGCTTTTTCTTTTGTCGGCTTTACCTTCTTGGCTTTTATCGCATATAGATTGAGGTTGGATCGGAGCTGGCGTTCTGTTATACAAGAGTCCTTGTTCTGCATTCGTTTCAATTTCCAACGCAACAAAATGGGTACAGTAGATATGGAATGTTTCGTCGACAAGATCACCGAAGCTGTGAAGATCCTCGATGTTCCCATTTCCAGTTTGGGCGGCCTGGGTGCAGCACGCGCCCATGCATCTACAGACTTGGAGGACCTGGCCAAGTATCTGGAGGATGCATCGCACCAGCGATATGCGTGTCGCGTTGTGTAAGTCTTGTCCTCCCGTCCCTTGCTACCAAAGCGAGTACCTAACCTGTGGCGCGTAGTTCGATCTGTCAACGCAACTCGTGGAGGCCGCTGCAAATAACGGAGCCTATGCTGGATTACATTGTGCAGAAACATGGAATCGGCTCTTCCTTCTCGGAGCTTCCCTCGTGCTTCTACACTCGAAACCTTGAGCTGGAAGAGGTCTTTGGCGTGCCTTTCACGACCAGCACTCGAGGTTCGTGTCATGGTTAGTATCCGACCTGTTGCATCTGCCCGCTGGCTTAAGAAGTATACAAGTGCTGAAAAAGCAGACAGAGGTGCTGTACACCGTAAAATACCCCGAATTCAAGATGTCGGTCGGGAAATGGGTACTGAGGCAGAGTGGACTATATCATCGATACAACGCTTTGACTTCGCAGAGCCTATACATCTTACTGAATCCGATGCCGAGGTCACAGGTGCAGGAGCGAGTTGCAGAGCATCTTCGAGCTCATTCGCCAACAGCCCTGATCGACCCCTTCTGGCTCCACGGTCTCTTGCTCTCCACACATCTCCCAGCATGGAGGCATTACATTGCCGCACAGGAGAAGGCATTCATTCCAATAGTAGGTTGGATAGAAAGTCATACAAGACAAGCTCTAATCAGGCACCCATAGGCGAACAGTACTTTTGCGACATTCATCGACGAGCCACTGCGGCTAGGCCATGAGACCTTGAGTGATCTTGTCGGTCTCCAGAATCGCTTCCTCCAAGTGCCCGTGATCATGGAGCACACTAGCCAACTGCTGGATGAGCTGAAAGGGTGGCTTACCGACCTGTCTGGCCCGCATCCATCACAACAGACCATCGACCTTGGGACTGAGTTCCGCAATCACAAGCGTCACTGCCAAGCCTATGCGCGCTCTGCCGAATATCTACAGCGTCGCGCCCAATCCGTGGCTCAGTTGCTCGCCGATACCTTGTCCTTCAAAGACCAAGTGGACGCCAAGATACAGAACGGCAGCATGATTCAGTTAAACAAATCAGCCGTGTTCATCACGGCCTTGACTCTTCTCTATCTCCCGTCATCATTTGTGGCCGTAAGTCTGAAACCCCCTGTCCTGTTCGGCGACTTAGACTGAGAGCGATGCAAGTCAATCTTTGGAATGAATTTCTTCGACTACGATTCGAAGACGCAGAGTATCGTCGGGACTTCGATGGTCTGGATATACGTCGTTGCATCGGTGGTTCTGACGTCCGTTACGATGCTGCTTTATTATTGGCTGCTGAAGAGAGACGGGACGCTATTCAGGTCACTTGCGCCCAGGGTCCGTGTCACTGCAGATTGGCTGCAAACACCACTCGCAAGCATGACGCGCCGCTTGACAAGTCGAGGAAACACCGGTGTTGAGCTGAAGGAATTGCCGATATGATGACTCTCTGGTAGACCTTCTCACTACCCCCTAACTCGGAAGAACCACTTTGTAAATTATGCCACGCAACGTTGAGATGATGATGTATCTCTCCTCAGCCTGGCTGGACAGGGTAGCTGTGAACTCCTCGCCGTATGACAAACCGTGTAACGGGGTGAGAGTGACAACCTCGACATCTTCTCTTGGCCGAGGAAGGGCAAATTCCATGAGTAGCATTTTGTTATTTGCTGATAGTGTCCCGAGGGCAAATATCTTGTCATCCTGCCAGCTCGTAAGCACCTTCACAAATCGATAGCCCTTCACCACTGTTTGCACATTGTGAGAGACGTCGTCGAGACGAACGCTCCGAATATGCAGGTTCTTCTCGCGCGTAATGATGGCACAATTCTCCTCTATATGGAGGGGGAGAATGTGGTGAACAATCTGACCGTGCCACTATCATGGCCCTGAGAACTGTAAGTATGACTGTGATACCGGTCTGCCTGACGGAAAAGTTACCTGGGATTGTATGACAAGTGTACCAAGTGTTCTTTTCTCGGGTGAGAAACATATTACCGGAATCTTGTGCTCGCGAGCCTTGACTGTGAGCTCCGGCTGTATTACGATGTACACTTCATTCTGATACGAGAAAGATAAGTGCGTCACATCTGCCGCTGGAAAAGGCAAGCGGGCAAATCGCCACGGTTCTCCATTTGAGGAGTCAGCTCCGCTAGACGAAGTGTCGGAAGTCGATCCTAGCCTGTTTGTCAAATTCAGCCAAGCTCTATTGGAAAAGGGGGTGGGGGGAGGACACAAGAATGCTTCGCGTTGACAACTCACCGCCACTGCTTTGTGAACCCAACCAGAGCTGATATATCGCTGTATAAAAGGAACCCGGGCTCTCTTTCCCCTTCTTCATGTCTGACTATACAAGCGAGCCATTTACTATTGTCTGATATTGCGACCTTCTGGATTTCTGGAATATGTAGCGAAACGCGGTCGAAGTGACCAAGACTGGCATCGACTGACGGCCCACGCTTCAAGTCAAAGATATAGCACTTTTGAAATTTTCATAATAAGCATTCGCCATACGATAGTAGGTGGAGGAGAATCCAGATGCGTCAAACCCACTTACATCAAAATTTGGCTTCGTAGTGGATGCGACTAGATATCTCGAGGTCAAGCTGATACACTGCCAGAAACAGTCTCTGTCTTCAAGGACGTATTCATCGCCCGAGAGTTCCAAGTCACCAGTGCCTGTATGGGATAGGGACTCCGACGTGAATAGTGCAATCATGGTGTCGGTATAATATGCGACGAGGGTTCCATCGCGCGAAACAGCACAGCCTTTGAAAGCCCGGAAAGTCGGTATTTTCCATTGTTGTGTAGGGTAGTCAAGCATGGGATGGGGGCTCGGACTCCTATAACTGATTGTTTGGTCAACTCTGACAACTCCACGATCATCTATCAACCACAGGCTATCTCAGACCCAAGGCTTACCTGAAGTATTCGATCAATGGTTGCAGCTTGAATCTTGGGGTCCGCAGAGGCTGCTGGGCTTTTTTGCCAACCTCTAGTTCGTTCCCAACCGAGCTTCTAAACTCCCTGAATTGATTGTATGCATACTTGAGTTTCGAAGCGACTTCTTTTGCTGAAGAGGCGTTGCGGCGTTCTCCCTGGTCCACAACTAGGACTGACTTGTCCAGGTATTCGAGTACTCCCTTGAACACATCGCCTTCCTCCGTGCTCCTATCGTACGCTTGTTTCACAAGCTGCGTATGCCATTTCCTGACTGCCGGGTTCGTATGAGTGCGAGTGAAGCCGGATGGGGAGCAAAAAAACCGGTCCATATCCTTAGCAGCTGGCTGTCGTTCGCGGAATGTTGAGAAGTCCTCGACACCTTTGTAGCCCGCGTCAAGGTAGGTGAAGATGATGCTAACGATACACCCCAGAGACCTTTTTGTAAGCATTGCGCGTCAGAAATGTTCTCTTAACAGACGATTGTTGGGTAAGTATATAACACATGAACCAATGGTACTGGTCCTGGCTGTATAGCGATCAAGTAGCCATCGCCATAGGGGGAGGCAAGAGTCGCTCACCAGACGTCGCTTTCGGTTCTCATCCGCTTTTTTGCCATGGTAGACTCGGGTGCGAGATAGGTACCCTCGCCGCGCCGATTGATGGTTGGCGATACAGACGATTCTTCTGGCTTTCGGCGTATGAAGCGTCTGTCGAACATCCGCTCAGGTCCTTCGCCGCGGTCACCATGCTTGATTTTCACACGAGACATACCGAAGTCGCTCAACTTCCATGTGTCCCGATATTCCCCATCTACATTTTCGCGGAAGACCAGAATATTTGCAGGTTTCAGGTCCATATGGTAGCAGACAACATGCTGGAGATCAGCGGTCCTAATATCGTTATGCAAGTAGGCTAAACCTTCAGCGAGACCTTCGGCACTCCGAATCAGATTTGCTTTCGCAGTTGATGTCGTTGGGCTGTGCGGATTGATTTTCATCATGTATTCCTTTAAGTCGCAGATGGCGAGTGGCATGAACAGGCTGTAGGTATCCCCCACCTCGAGGCTTCCTAGATTTTCCAAGATGTTGGGATGACCACGAGCAGAACTTCCCAAGATGATTTTCATGACATTCGCTTCATCGGGTGCATCGAAGTCTGGGCGTAGAATATAGTCCTTGCGGGCGATCATCCTGGGCTTGTCATTTGTCATTCCCTCGCGGGAATTCACGAAGTGGCCTTTGGCGATCTTGACGGCGTAGACTTTGCCAAAGGCCCCCTCAGATAGCGCCGTCTCTTCGAGGTAGGGAAAGCGTCGGCCATCATGCTTTTCGAATTTGTTCTGCTCTTTCTCCCGCAACTCGACGGTGCAGAAATAGGATTGGTTCTTGAGAAACTGGTCTGCAGTTGCAACGTCGCCGAAGAGCTCTTCACATTCGCCCCGTTCGGCTGGCAAGGACCCAATCAGTCGTCCTCTCCGATAACGCCGAGGCCAGTCGCTGGTCGCCACCAGCTTCGCCGTGAACTTTCGCGCAGCATCGATATCGCAGCTGGCAAAAATCAAGATGGCCAGAAACTCGTGCAGACTTCTGTCCTCGACCCTCGAGGCAAAAACATCACCAGAAATGCCAAACTCGACTTCAGCGCTGTGCTCAGTTGGTGCTAGTGAGTGGAAAAGATGCACGAGGCTGTCGAAATGTAAGACTGCCGCAGCAGTGCCACTGACAGCGAACCTCAGGGTTTCTTCATCCCGTCTTTCCAATTTCTTCAATAGCTGCGTATAGATTGTCTTGCACAAGTCAGAGTAACTGCTGGTAGACATCTCAAGTAAGTAAATAAAGTAGTATTAGCAGGGTTATAGCGTGTACCTAAATGAGTGGAGTCTGGCATACTTGTAGTAGTAGTATGTATGTGGTAAGAAGTACTTGCCTGGGAAGGAAGTGGGAATTGGAGGAGCTTCTTCGGGGGGTTCACAGCGGCTTAGCTGCATAACCTTGATTGCGCTTGACCCGATTTCGGCTTCACGATAATGGATCTACTGTCAACTGCGTGGCTCGTCTGCCGCAATCGTCAAGGACTTTGGTTTTTCTTTCCTTCACCTTCAATGCAGAAGCTCAAATGGCGGCCGCCGACCTGAAGCAAAACCCGGCCGAGGACAGCAAGCCCAAGAACTACAAAGGCTTTGTCGCGGGCGTCTTTTCCGGCATTGCTAAGCTGACGGGTACGTCCGCCAACCTACATGTTTTGGGTGGGTAGCTAGCCTGGCTAACGTTTGTTGAACCAGTTGGCCACCCTTTCGATACTGTCAAGGTTCGCTTGCAGACCACCGACTCGACACGCTTCAGCGGTCCATTACAATGTGTCGCGCAGACGATCCGCAATGAAGGTGTACGCGGGCTCTACAAGGGCGCCACGCCGCCCCTCGTCGGATGGATGTTCATGGACTCGGTCATGCTCGGCTCGCTGACCGTATACCGCCGCCTGCTCGCCGAACACGTCTTCTTGCGCCCGCCCCCGTCCTCACGACACCCGGACGCTGAGAGGACCGTGGCCGAAACGACACCGAGCTCTCACGCCGCGCTACATCTACCCTCTTTCGGTCACGGTCTGGCAGGTATCCTTGCCGGCGGCACCGTCTCCTTCATTGCCGCCCCCGTAGAACATGTCAAGGCACGCCTGCAAATCCAATATTCCGCCAAGAAGACAGAGCGACTGTACTCGGGGCCAATCGACTGTCTGCGCAAAGTCTATGGCGCTCATGGTATCCGCGGAGTCTACAAGGGCTTGTTTGCTACGCTTCTGTTTCGGTCATTTTTCTTCTTTTGGTGGGGTTCATATGATATCCTTTCACGAACATTACGAGAACGAACTTCTCTGAGCGCCCCAGTCATCAATTTTTGGGCCGGAGGCTTGAGCGCCCAGATATTTTGGTTAACAAGTTATCCAAGCGATGTCGTCAAGCAGAGGATTATGACGGATCCCATGGGAGGCCAGCTCCAAGATGGGACGCCCAGATTCAGGACATGGGCGGATGCGGCGAAGACGGTATACAGAGAGGGTGGCTGGAGGGGGTATTGGAGAGGCTTTGTGCCCTGTTTTCTTAGGGCCTTTCCAGCAAACGCAATGGCACTGGTCGCGTTCGAAGGTGTCATGAGAATGCTGCCATAGCAGCCTGTACAAATCACTGTCGGGATTGGGCATAGAATAGAAAGGAATCACATCAAAAGTAGAACATCATGGATGCCTTGAGAAAATAGATCAAATTCTCGGGCCTGAAGATAGGCGGAGCCGTTGGTATAATCCCCAAAAGAGATGTGGCTCCAAGTACTGAACTTTTCCGAACCCTATACCATGCAAATTCCATGCACCGTGGCGTGATACCAATCAAAATACCCAGAGATCATGAATCGTTTAATCCTCATCCTCATCAGCCTCGTCGTTGACAACGTTGAAGAACTTGAGCTCGTAGACGCCCTTGCTGGTCGAAACGACGCGGAGCCAGTCACGGAGCTGCATCTTCTTGAGGAACTTCTTGGTCCTGTGGGGGAGAGCAAATTAACGACTGCGAACTGGAGACACACTAAACGGGCGACCTACAGGTACTTGAGGTAGCGGCCAGAGAGCTCGTTGTGCGCAATGATCTCGATCTTGCCCTCGCCAGCCTGCTTGATGACGACGTTGTCGCCAAGGTTGCCGACGCGGCCATCGACCTTGATCTTGTCCTGCAGGAACTTCTCGAAGGCGGCGGTGTCGAAGATCTTGTCGCTAGCGGGTTGCTGGGCGTTGATGATGAACTGGGCAGGTGAAATCAGTATACAGCTTCTGGATAGAAAAAGCATGCAGGGGTTTCGTTTGCTTACCTTCTTGGTGGTGGTCTTGCCCTTGCCGGCCTTCTTGGACTGCTGTTGGAGATTTGACCTTAGCCTACTGTTTCACGCCATGATCTCGCTGGAGGAATCGCCAGGGAGACTGGGCCAACAGCAAAGCGGTATCTTCATGTACATACTGTTTGGGGAGCCATTGTGTCTGATATGAGCACGCAAAGAAGTTAAATCCTGCGGGTAGTGGTTGGAGGGCTGCGAGAAGTCTTTTTGAGTGAGGATGGTGTGGTGAGAAACAATCGTGACCGGGTCCGGCAAGAAAAAGTTCGCGCGATTCACTCGTCTTTTTTGGTGTATCGTCAAAAAGAAACCCAGCCAATCTGGGAAGCAGGGCTCTCCCCTCCATGGGGCATTTTCCCCTTGGCTTCCGAGGAAATGCCGTTATCGATAAGTATAAACACGTAAACAAGTACTTCTAAGTAGGTAAAGGGCCCAAGCTCCCGCTTCCACGAACCCTTGACCCTTCTAGTCAACCTTTGCAGATCGGCTCTCCGCGGCTCCCATAGTTAAGATTTAATGGTTCATCAGCCTTATAAACTGTGTCACAGTGTCTTAGTACATACTTCTTCTGTACGTATGTATGGGACCCTGTATGTATGCCAGGAGATCATCCGTTATTTCGAACAGAGCTGAGAGCTAAGGGGCCAATCCTTCGGATGTTCTCACATCCAACCTACCAATGACCAGGTTTCGCAACCCCTTATAAAAGCATCCCTGGGTGTGGTACTAGCCGTGCTGGTGATGCGGAGTCGTAGCCGTTTTGGTGTTTCAATGGTGCATATGCCTCGGCTTCAGCCCCTGCTTCGATGAAATCGTACCTTGTCAAGCTTGCTTAAAGTACCTAGGTACCTCTATCATCAACCTGATTGTCCCGAGCTCAGCTCAGAGGCCTGTCGTCTATATACCTACCTGGTAAAGTACCTAACTAACTTATATTTACTTGATTAGATGATGGACAGACATCTGCTTGAAAATCAACCCGAATCAAATCAATACATACCTCATCTTACCCACCCCTCTCCTCCAAGATCATTGTCGGAGATTAGCACTCCCATTTCAAGGTTAACCCAGAAAGTGAGCACAAAACTGGAGCAGCCACGTCCAGCCTCGGCTCGTTATTTCGTCGTGGTGAGTTAAGTAACCTGGGGTGACTGACATTCCGACGTCATGGGGCTTGCATCTCGACCTGAGATGGCGAGCTCCTGCACATCCTACACACTCTACCTCCCTGAGTATGCCCATTCCTGATATCATACAGGTCTCTAATTGCCCATCTAGACTGCATTGCATCCATTGAGAAATTCCTTCTTTTGAGCGCCTTTCTCCTTCCACAACTGGCAGTCATGGCGCACAAGACCGTTCAGAGTGGCAGTATCGCCCCTTACGAGACCACGTCTGTGGACGCCATTCCCAGCATAGCAGCCAAAGTCCGTGACACGTTCTGGACCAATAAGACCAAGAATGTTGAATACCGCTTGGTACAACTCCGCAAGCTATACTGGGCTTTGGTCGACTACACCCCACAGCTTCGTGAGGCCTTGATGCTCGACTTGAAGAAGTCGGCCCACGACGCCCATGTGTCGGAGATTGACTGGACCATCAACGATTGCATGTACGCAATCAAGCACCTGGAGGAATGGGCTAAGGACGACAAGGACATCGACATTGCTCTGAGCTTTTCGATGCTGAAGCCGCGTATCAAGAAGGAACCGTTTGGGGCCGTCCTTATCATTGGCACATACAACTTCCCTGTTCAGCTGAACCTTTGTCCCCTCGTCGGCGCCATCTCTGCAGGGTGCACTGCTGTCTTGAAGCCTTCAGAGAGTGCGCCTGCAACTGCCATGGTCATGACGGAGATGTTCGAGAAGTATCTGGACCCATCAGCCTATACTGTTGTCAACGGACGAGTGCCCGAAACCACCGCTCTGCTGGACGAGAAGTGGGAGAAGATCTTCTACACTGGTGGTGTCAACGTGGCTAAGATCATCTCCAAGAAGGCAGCAGAAACTCTTACGCCGGTATGCCTCGAGCTTGGTGGTAAGAACCCAGCCTTCGTCACCAAGAATGCCGACATCCGCCTCGCTGCACGCAGACTTATGTGGAGTAAGACACTCAACGCAGGTCAAGTTTGTATTTCACAGAACTATGTTCTCTGCCACCGCGAGGTTGTGGATGGCTTGATCAAGATGTTGAACGCCACTTATGACGAGTTCTTCCCTAAAGGTGCCAAACTCAGTCCCGACTATGCTCGCGTCATCAACGAGCAGCAATTCGACCGCTTGAAGAGGATGTTAGACAACACCAAGGGCAAGATTGTCATGGGAGGCCAAATGGACCGCGAAGATCTCTACATAGAGCCGACCGCTGTTCTTGTGAACTCGACAGAAGACAGCATGATTCAAGAAGAATCCTTCGGTCCTATTTGGGCAATTCTGCCTTATGATGATCTCGATACTGCTATCAATACCGTCCGCAAGGTTGATTACACTCCGCTGTCTTTAATGACTTTCGGTTCGAAATCAGAAAACGAGAAAGGTAAGACTCCCTTGTAGCGCTTTTATCAAAGCTGCCAAAACTGATCATCACCCAGTCCTAAACAGCATCACGTCGGGCGGAGCAACCATCAACGACGGTTTCATGCATGCTGCAGTCGGCACACTACCTTTTGGGGGTGTAGGCCAGTCCGGCACTGGATCGTACCGTGGCAAGGCTTCTTTCGACTGCTTCACCCATCGCCGTACCGTCGTGGAGACGCCCAGTTGGATGGACAGTCTGCTGCGCGTGCGCTACATGCCGTTCCAGGCGTCTGACCTCAAGTTTTTCCAGTTGATGAACGCCACGAAGCCCGACTTTGATCGTAACGGCAACAAGATTCGAGGTCTTGGCTACTGGACGTGGATGGTCTTCGGTCTTGGAAGCCCCTCCGTTAAAGGTGCGTTGTTCAAGTGGCTCTTCGTTCTGGCCGGTACCTACGTGGCCATGAACGGGCCCAAGCAGACCGTTTCCAGCCTGAGGGAATTGCTTGGGTTTTGATTGCAGATGTCACTTAGGGAGGTCTTGCAACATGTACACTAGAGAGCGTTATTTCGTTCGTTCACGAATTCGTTTCGAATCACTACGTCGTTTTTGTTGAGAATCTGACAATGGCACATGCAGCTCCAGATACGTAATCGCAGTATCTATGTGGTGAGTCGACGCCCCATTGGTGCACGACTGCCCGTCAAGTCTAACAGGGGCTATCTATGTATACTATTGATACAAGATATCAGTGTGGGATGGCATGGATCTCGGGACTAATTTCGGTGTATTTTGGATCTCATTGTATAACTATATATTGTCTCTTCCTCGGGCGCATTACCTAGGTACTTTGCTTATGTCCTACAGGGCAACCAGCTTTCCCCTCCGATTGCTCGGGAAGCGGCGTGAAGCTGGGTAAGGAGGTATATCTGTAGGTTGTCGCAAAGCGTAAAGCCAACCAACCGTCTATGTTGACGCGTTTCTCAGTTGCGTTGCTTTGATATCATCCAGATACCGCTCTTCTCATCCTGTGAAGGCCAGTAGATCGCAACGAGTATGAATGGCTTACAAAGTCACTAGATGGCAAAACACACCGTGGGAATATTATGCAGGACAGCCTCCATGAGAAGGCTTCATAGGGGCTTTGAGGCCACAGAATAGAAGCGAGTTGCAGCAAGGCGAGGTATTCTCCGCAAGTCGCCATGTTGATATAGGCAGTGATTGCTCTGGTATGATCATGTTCGTAGTCACATCTGCTCCCGGAGAGGGTTATCATCACCGTCCAACAAGAGCATTCGCGAGCCTCGTGCCCCTCTCGCCACCTAACCAGAGCGAATCCGCACTATCCCGTTCTTCTTTGGCCATCTCGATGGCCTCCTGGTACCCCTTGATCACCATCTCCTCGTCCACCCGAAGCCCGTTCTCGACAAGTGCTGTGATCACACCCCGCACGCGAGCGATCTCGCGCATGGTGTCGACAGGTATAATGTCATTCTGACTCGAGTAAACGTTCAAGCCCACGCTCTCCTCAATCCTCGTGATGCCCGGTCCCGATGTTTCGGCGGCGGCTCCCTCGCCCTCAATGTGTTTGCTGATCCAGATGTAGCCGTTGACGCCCAGGATGACATCGATCTTCTCGCTACCACTGACCTCGTCGGTACCCGATATATCGAGGGTGAAAGCTTGCCTGCGTGCGCGTACCACGCCGCCGCCGCCGCCGGTACCAGTGACGGACATGAAGACGCCGTTGCGCAACTTGCCGTACTTCAGACTGCGCGTGTGCAGGACAGCAGCGCCGTCGTTGTATAGCTGTTGCACCTCGGCGACAAGCAGCTCTCCCTCGCTGAAGAAGGTCCGGATCTGCAGCTCGTCCGTCTCGGTACGCCGTCGCTGGATTCCGCCAGGCAAGTTGATGGCAGAGAGGGGGAGTTGGGCCAACAGGGTTCCGCCCACATCTACACGCCATCGCTTGGCCTGCACTTCAACTATGCGACCCACTACCAGGTCGCCAATCTCAGGGGTGTATCGGGCGCGCAGCGGTCGGACGGAGAGCAGCTTGTTGGTCTTGGCTAATGTGCCGGCAACAGAGGATAGTATCGTGTTGGACGATGCGCCGGGGATGATGTAGGTGCCGTGGCCACTAGAGAGATCCGAGGTCAGGATGATTCCAAATCTTGAGTCACCGGGGCCGACCATACCGCATCCATTGAGGGTCGTCTGTTATTATCTCGCCAGGCGTCACTATAGACGAGTGCTGAGTGCGTGCTCTTTTGGCTGGGCGGCCCATAGAAATGTCCCCTTCGAGATCGGCGCCGCCTTCTGAATCCGAGTCCGAGTGCTCATCATGACGTATCTTGGGCGGCGGTGCTAAAGAGGGCTGGAGGATGGTGATGGGCATTTTGGGGTGGTCGCAAGGTGGGATGGATGGATGGGGGTGATGGAGTTCGAAAATTTAACTTGAAGAGCTTCACTGATCTTCAGTACCAAAAGCTACAGGGGGGGGCGCCCAGTGGGGTTTGGGGTCGGTGGTACGGGTACGAGGTAAAGGATCAGGACCATTGACCCCACCAAGATGCCGTAATGGAGAGTGGCTGCAGACCACAGGCATGTGACGACATCTAAGAAGTAACTCATCCATCCCACGCCGGACATGCCCAACACACACACCTCTGTCATTGAGGATACCAACTGACTACTTAAGTACCGATATCTCGATATAGTCGTCTCGCAGCTTCCATCGGCCCTATCAAATGTCATGCTCGCATTCTGGCTAGCCGGGCCTGTGTAGTATCATCAGTACATACGTCATCGTCTATCCAACAACGACCGACTTGGATCCAACCAAACAGTCCCTATGGATCACGAGTTTACGCATGACGTCCTCGTCAACCGTGGCGATCCCATACCAACAGTCAGGCTAGATGGTTCTGGACGGGCAGCGGATCCAAAACATGAAGAGCCTCCCGCCCAGGAACCGAGTTCTCCAGAGGCCGAGTCATCCATCCCCAAACGGCGGGGCATCCGGGAGCGCATATCGGCCTTGAAGGACAAAGCCAATATTCAGGACATGTTGGTCGAGAAGGTTCTGGCCCAAGTGCTTCAAGACGGCGGCGGCTACCCTCCCGACGATGCCCCGAAAGGGGGTGGTGGCCCTCCTGGTGCTGAGCGGCCCAACTTCAACTTACCCACCATGTCCAACAACTTCAGGCGCTTCAATAGTCGCATTGGGGTCGTTTTCGTCTTCCAGGCTCGCGCAATCAGGCTTCTTTCGTGGCGCCATCCCACCCATACCTTATCCTTCTTGGCCGTATTTACCTTCGTATGCTTAGACCCGTACTTAGTCCCACTGCTTCCACTGGCTATCCTCCTTGTCGGTGTTATGATCCCCTACTTCGTCGCTCGTCACCCGGCAGCGCCGTTCAGTCTCACAAGCGACCAGGCTATAGGCTATTCACCGTACGGGCCTCCTCTCGCGCCTGCAAGGACCGTGAAGCCCGTTAAGGAGCTCAGCCGCGACTTCTTCCGCAATATGCGAGATCTACAAAACAGCATGGAAGACTTCAGTCAACTGCATGACGCAGTCGTCGCAATGTTGGTACCTCGTCTCAACTTTAGTGATGAGGCCCTGAGCAGTGCTATCTTCATCTTCCTATTTGCGGCATGTCTCTTGTTAAGCGTGGCCTCGAACACCTTACCCTGGCGCTTCATTTTCTTGCTTGGCGGCTGGGCTGTTACGATCATGGGACACCCAGCTGTCCAGAAGCAGATCCAGGGCGCGCATGGGAAGCAACTGAAGGCCAATGAGGAGAAAGCCCGAAGTTGGATGGAGAAATTTGTCGATGGCGACGTGATTCTTGACGGTGCACCCGAAACACGCGAGGTCGAGATCTTTGAACTGCAGCGACTCTCTGGTCCTGATGGCGAATGGGAGGCTTGGCTTTTCAGCCCATCGCCCTATGATCCGCTTTCCGCCGCCAGGATAGCTGGCGAGCGGTCAACAGGCACGAGATTCTTCGAAGACGTACAACCCCCTCAAGGCTGGGAGTGGAGTGAGAAGAAATGGGCCCTAGATCTGTGGAGCAGAGAATGGGTCGAGGAACGCATCATCACGGGAGTCGAGGTTGAGACCGAAGGGGAGAGATGGGTGTACGATATTTTCGATGAGGGTTCGGGAGACAGGGTAGGTCTGGTTGAGGAGAGGGAGGAGCAGGAAACAACTCCTAGCAAGGGGAAGGGTAAAG
This sequence comes from Apiospora pterosperma, assembly GCA_019976485.1. NCBI lineage: Eukaryota > Fungi > Ascomycota > Sordariomycetes > Amphisphaeriales > Apiosporaceae > Apiospora > Apiospora pterosperma. Next base: position 2,342,673 of record JAFBMP010000009.1, read on the forward strand.
CTACGCTGCCAAAGCCAAGCTGGGAGGAGGGCGAGGACTTCGAGGGAAGAAGGGGTGAGTGGCGCCGGAGGCGCTGGGTGAGGCTTGTCAAGAGAAAGAATATCCCGGCTACACAGGATGGCATTAGTTGATTAGGTGTTTTATGGAAATGGCATAATTAGTGCTATGATATTTGTCTGACTAGATTTGCTGGCCTCCCTACTTATTTGTGACACCGTTTTTTCTCTTGCTTCTCGTCTACTACGAAGGAACCGTTGCCAACACTCAAAGTTTCGTGATCTATAGAATTAAACGAGTCATGAAAATGCGGGTTGATTCTTGTTTCAAAGAGTCCCATGGCCGCTGAATTCAAGCTTATTAGCAGTAAATGCTAGAGCAGTATGTGCGACGATCCGACTCAATGAGAAGAGGAGAAAAAGAAAAGAAGAAGAAAAAAGTCTCACCTAAGCCTAAACCAATTTTCACCACCATAAATACGTGAATAATAACCCGATCTTACCAGCGACGAGGTTCGATGATTTGCGGGTATAACCGGCAGGCACTCTCAGTGACTTATTCTTTGTTTAGTCGGAGCAAGTGGGTTCGCGCCTTGAGGAAGCCTCACCGTTGTCCGCTCCCTCTGCCGGCCCGGAGATTCTCGGTAGCGACGCCAACAGCCCTGTCTCACAGCACGTCTCGGACCATGGATTCATCATCTACATCGTCATCTCCCATTCGGACCGGTCGCTTCCAGACCCACGAGTTTAGCGGGGACGGGGATGACGCTGTCGTCACCATCCGCGACGAGCTGTACGGCACCCAGACCATCACGGAGCCGGTGCTCAACGAGCTCCTCCGCTCCGCCGCCCTGTCCCGGCTGGCCGGAGTTCACCAGCACGGCATCTCGGGCCTGCTGGGCTTGACGCCCAAAGTGACGCGGCTCGAGCACACGGTGGGCGCCATGCTGCTGGTGCGGCACGTCGGCGCGGGCGTGGCCGAGCAGGTCGCCGCGCTGCTGCACGACGTCAGCCACACCACCATGAGCCACGTCGTGGACTTCGCCATGGCCTCGTCGCCGGACCAGGACGACGCGGGGAGCTTCCACGAGGTCCACAAGATGCGCTACGTCAAGACCTTCACCCCGATCCCCGACATCCTGGCCCGCCACGGCTTCGCCGACCTGCGGCCCCTGGACGAGGAGCTGTACCCGCTCGTGGAGCAGCCGGCGCCGCGCCTCTGCGCCGACCGCCTCGACTACGCGCTCCGGGACGTCGTGGGGCTGGGCCACATGGCGCTGGCCGACGCGCGGCGCGTGGTGGCGTCGCTGCGGGCGTGGCCGAGCACCGACGCGCCCTCGAGGCGCCTCGTCCTCCGAGACCGGGAGCAGGGCGGCGGCGCCGGCCCCGCGCTGGCGCTGGCGCTGGCGCGGGCGTACGCCGCGTGCGACCGCGACGTCTGGGGCAGCCCGTCGCACGGCGACCTGTACACGCGGACGGCGGCGCTGATGAAGGCGCTGATCCAGAGGGGCGCGGTGCAGGAGGCCGAGCTCTGGACCTTGTCCGACGCGCAGTTCTGGGCGCGCATGCGGCGCGCCGCGGCGCCCGAGCAGCTGGCCGCCATGGACCGGCTGGAGCGCGAGGGCCTGCCGGACGGCGCGAGCCTGCCGCTGCCGCGCCTGGCCAAGGTGCGCACCATCGACCCGGACGTCTGGCTCCCGGGCTCGGAGCGGCCCGCGCCGCTCTCGGAGCTCTGGCCCGCGTACGGTGCGGAGCGGCAGGAATACATCAAAGCCAGGCGGGCGCTGTACTCACCGGCGGCCTAGCGGCTGCTTTCAAAACCCGTCGTTGGCCGGTCAGGGTTTTGCAGATTGTTGAATTGATTGATCTACCTACAGGTTAGGAGAAACATAGCCGGGGCTCTTATGAGACGATACGAAACGCCCAATTTTTAGATTTGCGGTATCACATCAACATAAATGTACTGCTGTCTACATAAACTCTGCTTTGCATCCAAGAGGGGAGGATAGAGTTCCCTACGAAACGGCCAGATCAAGAATGGGAGGAGAGCCAAAGGTGTACATATGCATATTGGTAGATAGCCGGTGCATCGGATTTGGAAGTAGATTCTCGATCGGAATCCTACGCGCGCATTAGCGATGAAGTTAAGATGTGTCCCAGTGTGAATCAGGTCATTCGGATACCCAAAGCGCATGTAGGCAAGTACATGTAGGTACTGCCTCGACAATGTCATCTGTAAGCTGAAAATAGAAGGCGAGTATGATTTGAAGAACCAAGTCTGCTATTGGGTGAACAGTTCGGGTATTGTCACATCAGTATAGCGTCATGCCTCGTCATGAATCATATGCTCGCGGCTGGGCTAAGTCCAATACGAAGATCATGCATGATATCGTCAGCCCCAATCGTAAAGAGTTGGGGACAATAGAAAGAAGGGTATCCGAATAAGAACGCCGCCCGCATTACATTTGCCCGTTACACCTTTACAACGAGCCCCATGCCCATATCAATCCTCCCTCCTCAGAAAGAAGAAGTGTAATCGGGTGGAGAGACAGCACTCAGTCATGCCTTGGCACCGTTCTCCGTATCCGGGATCACCATAGCATCCAGAATTCTATGAATCCCCTCATTCTTGCCCCTCTCTTCGTCTATCTTGTCGGCGACCTTCCGAGCCCGCTCGACCAGGACGTCGAGCACCTTCTTGGTGTAGGCGAAGCTGCCCGTTTCGTGCATGTACTTGACAGCGTAGCGCTTCACCTCCTCGTCCGTAGGCTTCTGCTTCAGGATGTTGATAAGCTGCAGATTACTTGGGTTGGCGCGAATGCTGTGGATGATGAGAAAAGAGAATTTGCCCTCGGTCAAATCCTCACACATGCCTTTGTTCTTGCTGTAGACATCCGAGTCTAGGTTCATGTAGTCATCGCGAATCTGGAAGATGAGACCGAGCAAGTTTACCAGCTCGGTACAATCAAGCAGCGACCGTGACTCGGCTTGCATCAGCTTGATGCCTAAGCGAAACAGACCGCCCGTCTTGTTGTCGACCATTTCGAGGTAGTCTTCCTCGGTTGGGACTGTGAGGGTGTCTCGCCAGAACAGATCCATGCCCTGGCCTCGGTGCAAGTTGAGCAGCTCGTCCATGTAGATGCCGATAGCTTTGGGATTATTCAATTTCTGGATCTCCTGCAGTGCCACGAAATACATGTAGTTGGCAGTGTTGATGGTCTGGGCGGTGCCGAAAATACTATGCGCAACGGGCATGCCCCGTCGCAACAGCGAATTGTCCTCCACGTCATCGACCAGCAGTGAGGCATTGTGTAACATGCCCACAACCTTGGTGATGATCTCTATGCTCTCTCCCGGGACATGCAACCAAGTATTGAAGGCGGCAATGAGCTTTTTGCGAAAGTCCTTCCCTGCTTGGGCGCTCAAGTAGTCGTATGGACCCCATAAGATCTTCTCCTTCTGGTCTGTCCAGGTCTTCCTAGCTGCGAAGTTGAAGTCATCCGTCTCGAAGCGGGCCGGGTCCGATGGAGCCGAAGGTTGCATGATGGCGGAAGGGCCAGGTATTTGGCCAGCGGTGACCTCGGAGGCCTGGGAGCTGTGGCGATGCCGGGTTCGAGCGCTCTGGCCCAGCCAATCTGACTCGCGGACAGGCCGTAATACCGACTTGGAGGGGACGTGAGGAATCGTGTAGCCGGTCGACGAGGTTCGGGGGGAATGGCGTTGGGAGATTGAAAGGGCACCGGGTTGCTGGAAGATGAGAGCATCGTCTTTGTAGTAGAAGCCTCGAATCGTAGGCGCTAGACCATGCAAGTAACCGGAACAGGGGAACACAGAGCTTGTAGTTGTTCAAGCCCCCGTTGGCCCCAGAAGATGGACGATCACAGGCAGTAGCTATCCCAGCTTGCTTATCCGACGGTGGGGACCCGAGGCAATGCGAGAAGACAAAGGCCACTTGCCACACACTCTGCAGGTAGGAGGGGAGATGCAGGTCTTCTGCTCTGTCTTTGCTAACGGGGGCAACGTCTAGGCCACTACGCAGCAGGCGTGCCAGGTCGATTAAATAGGTAGGTACGTAGGCAAGTAGGTAGTAGGGATCAATGGGCAGCGGCTGGTCTCAACGACGTGAAGCGGTGCGGGGAGGAAACCCAAAAAGCAAACATGCAGCTTTCACGATGACGAGTTGAAGGTAGCTCGAGTGGGTCGGTCCACTGCAGGGAGGGAGTGTTTCCGATCAGATCAGGGGTGTTCGGATAACTCTGCGCGCACGTACGTATAGTGACGGGACAGAAGACGGTGTCAACGGAGGGGTGGAAGGCGGCGGTTGGCTCGGAATATGCAGGATTGTAGTAGGTACGTATGAGTACGTGTACGTGGTAATATATAAGTAGATAAGTTAAGTAAGTACCTACTTTACTTATCAAAGCAGAGATGGTGCGGGAAGTAATCTCATCTTTAGTCATGTCATAGCTGTGTGTGTGTGTGTGTGTGTGTGTGTTTCAAGTCGGGCGATGTTACTCGTAGCAGTGCCAGTATTTGTGTCAATATCTATCTGATATCACAGACGTCATGGACGGGATGCTGTAACGAAGCGAAGCGAAGCGAAACCACTCCAGGGACCACCAGAGCTATTGATCTTGGTTAGGTACATGTTACATTAGGACCTATGCTGACACGGTCAAGGTTGGGACCGTTAGTCGGAAGTCGAGACACCTCCCGACTGATGAGACAACGCAGCAATGCATAACGAACTAACCATCATCCAATATCCAAAAGCTTCAGGCTATAGATAGTACTAGTAGTACAGTAACGATCAGTAACAAGGTCCTAGGTTAGGGCCGGTGTCTAAGGTTAAATATTTGGGTACCCTGATTGATGCAACCTCCACCCCCCCCCAGAGCTCCAGCTCCAGCTCCAGCTCCAGCTCCAGGGCACAGACTACTGGTTGGCATCGCCGTCCCCGAAGTTGCCGTGTCAACCACAGCATCACAAAGGTCCAATGCCCACGATCGATCCGTCGTGGGTTAGTGCTTGGTAGTAGTTGGGCATCCATCCATCGCGTAGTACTCGTACCCATATCAGGAATGACAGAGCCCGCCAATCTTGTCACTTCCCTCTTTCTCTTCTTCGTGTTGTTGCTTTTGGGCCCCCTCCAAACACCCGTAATTGATATCCCTTCTTCACCAACCCTTCGTTTCGTCTATCTGTATTAACAAGTTCGCCCAAGCAAGAGTTACTGTCACTGTTGCCGTTTATGCCCACCCGCCAATTCCAATCCTTTGCCTTCAGTTCCCCGGCGTTTCGTCCCATCATCCCATATCAGCCTTTCCGTTGCTCACAGCCCAAATAAGATCAGCCGTTGCAATTTTGTACCATATTCGTATTCTCGGCCGATAGACAAAGAACACGGCGCTCACGCGACACATCACAAATCACAAACAAAAAAACAGGAAGGGGGGAAAATACCACTTCCATCGCAATGGAGAACCTGCTGTCTCTCGCTTTCGACAACTTGTCGTCATACGATGGCCCAAAGATTCGTAAGGGTCTGCGACAAGTCGAGGGACTCATGGCCAACATTTGCCTGCCCAAGAAACAAAAGCCGCAGAACGGCAAGAAGGACCCGGGAAAAGACGACAACTACACAGACGATGACGACGACGATGCCCCCGCCACTCCTGCGCCAAAGTCGCTCAGCGGTCTCACCGAGGACCCCGTCTTCCACGAGTTCTTCAAGCTGCAGGAGGGATTCGAGTGGAACCTCGCCCATCGTCTCGTGACTACGCTTGACAGGCTGATCGCCAAGGGCGGCGATGGGCAAAACGACTTGCTGATCCTGAGCGCATTGGATCTGCTGCAGGGTATCTCGCTCCTGCACCCTCCCAGCAGGAAGATCTTTGGTCGCGAATCGAACATGAATGTGGGTTTGATTCACTCCCGCCCGCAAAACCGCCTGTCTTTTGTGGCCAGACACTGACGACGTGACGCAATGAATATAGCTGCTCCTGGACCTCCTCGAGCCCGACTTCTGTCCCGCGATCCAGTCCTCCACCATGCGCGTCCTCAACATCGCTCTCGTGGACAACCCGCAGAACACGCGCACCTACGAGAACCTCGACGGCCTGCTTACCGTGACGTCCCTGTTCAAGTCGCGCGGCACCAACAAGGAGGTCAAGTACCGGTGCATGGAGTTTCTGTACTTCTACCTGATGCCCGAGACGCCCTCGATCCCCAGCGTCGCCAACGCCCGCGAATCCGTCCCGGCCATGTTGCAGCGCAGCCCTAGTAAGCTGGCCAAGGCCTTTCAGATCAGCACCGACGGCGAAGGCGGTGGTCGTTCGCGGGCTGATAGCGACAGCGTCTACATCCGCAGCCAAGCCGACAAGCAAGCGATCCTCTGTCGATACCTTGGCAATATCGACGATCTTCTGGGAGACCTGCAGAAGTCAGCTGTGTTTGGTGGTGCACTAGGCTGAATCTTATGACATCCTTATAGCCACGAGGTGGTTAGCATTCCCCATCAGCGATTGGCATGTGCATTTGACCTTTATATTGATGGCGGCAAGACCACCAGGCTTCCGTGCCATCTCGCTTGTCCCCTATTCGGCGCTGAGGCAATTGGCTCTATCGAGTCGTGCTGCCCAAACAAACTACTATCATTCGTCTCATTTTTCAATCAGTCAGGGAGTTCTGGTGTGCATTTTGTTTGTTTTTTGGAAGGCGTGGTAGGGTAAAATCTGTTGATGCCTGGGGATTGTTTACTCCCCACATGAGAACTGAAGAGCATGGCGAAGTATCGTATTGCATTTGAACGAGGCCGTATTTCAGTCCAAACAGAATGGGGACTGATGGTCAGGGCAGGCGAAAAGGCGTTTACACACATCTTAGCGAATGATCGGAAATGGTATCGTGTGATCTCATCAATCGTCTATGTACAGACATCTCATAGCATTGGGGTCAGAGTAGGGTAATACACTGGCCATATAGGTAAAGAAAGTCCCCCGTGTAGCTCTGGCTTCGTGGTGTACCTATCGCAGCTTCTGAAATCTACGTCTGGGTCGGGTTGTTGTTATTCCTTGGCTCGGTTCTGGGTTCTTGCCCATCCTGAGCACTCTCCGCCGCAGTCGAGCCGGATTCCGTACTGTGGCCCGGATTTTCCTGGCTATTTTGAGAGTCCGTAGTCGAAGACATGGGCGAATGAGGCCGTTGCTGATCGACTTCATCCAGCGGGCTCTTTCCCAAGGATTCTCCAGGCGACCCGTACAGTTCGAAGACGGCCTGCTGTTCATTACTGGGCCGCGCCATGGCCAGCGTCGGCGTCCCGGCCTGCACCTGCATCGTCTTCAAGTGCGAGTCCAGTTCGACGGGTGCCGCGATATCCCCAGGGCTCTCGGGCTGCTCGGAGACGCCGCGCGCGAACCTGGCGGGCGGCTCGCTGGGCGGCTCGTCGTCGGGCTGGGTCGTGTAGGGGCCCGCGACGGCGGCGGGGCCGAAGTATTCGTAGACCAGCCCGGTGCGGTGCGGTCCTGTCCGCGACGGCGCGCTGACCTCGGACATGACCTCGTTCCCCGCGGCGGGCGCTTCGCCCGCCTGGTCGACGCTCTGGTACTGCGAGGGGTAGGCCGAGCTGCGCCGGGCTTGCCGCCGTTGCCGCAGACAGAACCAAGTCACCAACCCGATGACGATGGCCGCGCCGACGGTGACACCGACGCCGATCCCCGCCTTGGCTCCCTGGCTGAGCCCGCTGCCACTGTAGGTGATTTCGGTATCGGCGGGCGATGTGGGCTCCCCTGAGCAGCCTTGAACGCCGTTCGATTCTACGCAGGTTTGCCCGTTGAAGCAGCACGATCCTCCTAAGCTCGTAGGGCAAGCGAACTGGTTCCTTGATGGGCATCCATTATCGGTCGGCACAAATCCACTTGGGGACTCCGTGACTGGGACACCGCACGACCCGCCAAGAAGACAGCGGTTTCCAAACGGACAGCAACCCGCTCCGAGTGTCTCGGCGCACTGAAATTGGCTGGCATTGCACTTTCGAGGCGCACACCCACCGCTCTCTATGACTTGATCAGTATTGTAAGACTGGGTGACAACCGGTCCCGTCAACGAGCCCGAGATGATGGCCGTAGTCACGTCGAAAGTTGATGTCCTGGTTACATTGACCCTGAAATGCGTCGCGTTGCAGAAATCGCAGTTGTTCCCGATAGAGCAACATCCCACCGTCCAATTTGCGCCAAAGAAGCAATACCTATCGTTCGGGCAGCATGAGGTCTCCCATTGCGCTCCTAGTTCGCCGCAGGTGTGGTTCTTGGTCGGGTCTCCGCAAGAAAGAGCGGGAGCCTGTCGGCCCCCCAGCCGGTAGGGCAAGAATGCCTCTGTGTAGTACCGCGGCGTGAACCCGGACTCGCCGCCCGCCTCGTCCATGGGAAACACGGGCGATGCAGGAATGGCACCGTCCGCGTCGTCATGAGTCGTCGCATGGGTACTGGGCGACAAAAGTAGAAAGCAGAATAGTGCAAGCTGGCAGTTGAACAACATCGTGGCCATGAATTAGGCGACGACAAGATGTTTAAAATATCGTTGCGACAATCTGCTGCTCACAGCATCCAAGGACCGCAGTGCTGGATGACGGACATAGAGCCTCAAGTAAGAAGAAGCAGGAATGGAATGGTGGGATCAGTGTCCCAGTGCTACGGTATCGCCAAGTCAGATGGCTATCAAGAATATTTGTGCCGCCAGAAATCTCATCCGTGGAGGGCGCATGTAAGGGTTCGGGCGAAGCTGCAGGCGGACAGGGTGCCCAGGTATGCATTGTTACACTGAACAGTTATATTGGAGAGGGGAATGCTGGTAGATCGCCGCCCAGAAGTCCTGATGGTGGTCAGCCACATATGGAGGGAGCCTCGTGTAAATGGCTGAAATGGGAATAGAGCCGGATTGGGCGATGCGAGGTCAGCATCTGTCAGACCAGACATGTAGTCACCCTCCAATCTGGTCGACCATCAGAAATCCGTCGAGACGCGAATGGCTGCTTTGTTCTACAATACAAGAGGACACAGCAAGCACTGCTACAGACTTCTCTCGGCTTAGAGCCGTCTACCGATCCTTTCCTCCAGCTCGGGAAAGCATGCCCTTGCACAGGATTCAATGCCCTATGCCCTCGTGTCACCTCCGTTCCTTGCCATGGCCGCCGCCTGGGCTCAAGCAGCAGTAGGAGAGGCAGCAGCGAAAGCAGCCTCATCATACCACCACTCACGGAACTGAAGCAGTCGCTCGGTCCGCTGTTTGGCAAGCTCCTTTCCCGTTTCGGTTTTCATAGAGCCCTGTATCCTGATCAGTTTATCTTCGAAGTGCTGGATGCTGTCGTCCATGGATCGATCGGGCTTGGTGCCGCCAAAAGTGAAACATCTGCCGATGCCGACAGCACCGATGGCGTCGATGCGATCAGCATCTTGAACCACAGCCAACTCTGGATGAGTCCTGATGAGATGTTGAACACGCGCGGGGTCCTTGATCTCGCTCGAGTAACTGACGCCGAGGCAGATGGCCTGGACCTTCTGGGCGAGCTGCTCGCCAGCGCCCAGTGAGAGGAGAAGCTTGTAGACGATTGCCGACGCATCTTGACCTGGCTGAAGGTACTTTCTGTCGCCTACATCGTGGAGCAGAGCGCTTAGGACTATGACCTGGAGGTCCAGAGTCTCCTTCTTAGTGGCATGGGCATAGATATACTGCGCTAACCCAAGGACCCTTTGGATATGGTTGAAATCATGGCTCCCGTCGTGATTGGACATGTACTCCCTGACGAAGGTGGTGACGGAGGCCACAAGATCGCCGTCAGCACGAGACTGGGTAGCCGACATGATTGATGCCTTGGCCTCCAGAGGAGCTGCAGCTTTGTTAGCATGCGAGATTGCCGCTGAAGAATATAGCAATGCAACTAAAGCAAGGAAACGCAGGTGGTGGCTTCGGCCGTTGTGGACATGGCATACCGTATCGGGTCCGCAGGCAAAAGCGAGCTTCGTAGGTATGCTCTGCTCTAGACTTATTAGAAGACAAGTTGCTAAGCGAGAAGCTGATGTGCCTGTGCTAGGGTCAGGGACAAGGATTTCAACGTGACATTTGAATTAACCTACTGTGGTTCCCTCACCGTCGCTCCGGTGTTCTCGTGTGCTTGCACCCCGTACGTGTGCATACGTGCATTCTTCAGCACTAAGTAAGTTGAGTAACCTTAGCACCAAAAGCCCCCTCTTCAATTTATGTACTAATATCTCGGCGTGTGATTCGATTCACATACCCGCCGGAGCTAAGGTCATGGAATACTGCATCATGCAATGCACCAGAGCGACTGACCATATCTCACCTTCTTATGTAGCTGCCCCGGAACAAGAGGCTCGGCTAGGCACCCTGGGAAAGGAAGAGAAAAATCTTTCAAAAGGTGGCGGGCGCATGAGTATGGGCCAAGAAGAGTCGACGGGCCCGTTGGAGGCAGTAGGAATATGTAATTCTCGCCAGACTTCTAGAAGATCGAGGTTCTCTGCCTGCTGTTTGCAGTCGTCCCCTCCATCACGTCTGGTCTCGATTGAAGGTCTTGAATCCGACTCGTCCGATCCCACCCCTTCACCTCAAGGGCCCACCACGTGGATTGGATAGCTTACCTGTTCTTTTTTTTCCTTTTTTTTCATCTCATGATGGCATGCATCAATGCTATCGAGGTCTTCGGTATGCACCTCGCGCGCATGGGCGCCAGGGAATGCCTTAGGCATGTTCGTTCTTCCATCGAATAGCAGCGCAGAAGCCCTCGTTCCTCACAGTAAACATACGGCATCCTCGGACGGGACGGGTCCAGCTGCTGTAGTAGAATGCAATGCGATTACAAGCTATTACGCACCCAATGCAGCCACAGGACCGCTGTCGTCGGCCGTTATTGGCCAAGCTGCCAAGTGATGCTTAACGCGGCGTGTGATGGGCAGTAGACGAGATGTTGGTATTGGCTGCCGACTGTGCCTCATTGGCCAATAGCAACTCGGATGTAGCGCCCAGTCGCTCCTTTCGAGTCTAGTCGGAAGATGCCCCCCATGGCAGAACCCATGGCCCCTCGCCCCGTTTGCTTGGTGATCCGCATTGCACGTCCATATCCATGTCCATCATGTATGTATGTCTCTCTCATAATAGCAGCAACTCATGTGCTTAAGCGCCCAGCATGCAGTGCGGCAAAGGCCTGCGTTGCTGCACTGGACGCCTTTCCAGAGCGGGAAACCTGTATTCATTCAAGTGATGTGACTTTTACCGTGACGCTGTCTGATTGACCAAAGAGAAGCCCCGAACCTCCATCTGCTTATCCACAAGTCGAGCTTAGTGAGGTTGGTCGTGTTAGTGTCCGGAGGACTGCCGGGACGACCGGGCTATGTATGGCTGGGAGGAAGAACTGATCACAACCTGAATGTTCCCTGTGGTCGAGCCATGGGTCGGTCGGGTCATGTCATCTAGGCCTCTCTCTCTATTGATGGCCTCAGCCATATAAGCTGACAGCTTTCCCGCCTCCCACCCCTTTCCTCCCTCTCTTCGTTCTTTGGCAAGCATTCAATCCTCCAAAAACTAGTTTTTCGTTTTTCTCTCTACCCCATTGTTCTTTGGTTTTTGTTGTTGATAGAGCTGTGCTCTAAGTCTAATAGTCGTCTAATAATACAGAAAAAAACAAACACACGATAGTTGCTGGTCTACTATCCCATCCCCCGAATACACACCACCGCATTCCCTCTAATAAACAGAAAACTAGTTTTTACTTGCTCAACCAAAGCTCCCTTTGAAGAATTTCAGAAACGACAATACTGCAATAGCAACTTTTAATAATCTTCAGAATGGCGACCGTTCAACTTTCATTCGCTCTTCGCGTCTCTTCGGGCGTCAAGTCCGTCCATCTGCTTGGCTCTTGGGACAACTACGTCGGTCAACTCCCGCTCTCCAAGGATAAGACTTCCTCCAAGTCGGGTTCGTGGAAGGGCACATTCCGCTTCCAGGGCAATCTCGAGGCTGGCCAGCGATACTGGTACTACTACATCATCGACGGCTACCACGTATCACACAACCCCAGCGAGGCATCTACCGTTGAGCCCACCACGGGCCGGGAACTCAACATCCTCGACGTCCCCAAGGACAAGTCTTCCAAGTCTTCCAAGTCCCACAGCTCCAGCAAGAGCTCGTCGAGGCACTCTTCGTCCAAAGACTCCTCCAAGCACCGGTCGTCGAAGCGCGGCTCCTTGTCTGTGGACATCCCCAAGGGCAGACCTCTCTCTACCTCGCAAATCAAGGCACCCAAGCCCATCTCGCCCCATGCCACCCGGCACATCTTGGACGCCGACTACTGCGACGAGGATGCCATCGAGGAACTGACCGCCCGCTTCGGCAGCGCCGATATCGATGAAGACGACATCATCACCGACTTCTCCAGCTCCCCGGTCTCATCGAACGGCTCCAGCCTGTCCTACCGCTCGGACAGCTCGTCACCCAACTCGTCGCTATCTGGCTACAGCACCCCAAGCTCCGACTGCAGCAACTGCACCTGCGAGCGCTACGGCATCACTCGCAAGGGCGACCGTGTCAAGATTGACTGCGGAGGTGCCCGATGTGGCTTCAGCGACGACGACAGCGCCTGCTCCAGCAGCGGCGACGAGGAAGAGTACGTTTCGCGCAACTCGCGCCGCAACGGCATCGTCGTGCGGTCTTGAAGCACTGCCATGTGACCTGTGGAGGATAATGAAGCCAAGCAAACGCCGACAGGCCGAAGATATGAGGAAAGGCCGTACATTCTTTCACGAGTTCGATGCACTGTTTCCGTACAGAAGCGTCGCTCGTCCTGTTGTTCCATTGCATCAGCGCGGCGGGCGAGTCGAGCCGGTCTTGGCTCGCCTCTCTGCGCGCCTACCCCATCTGGGTCGATGCTGCGACCCCACGACTGCTTTCTGCATGGCGATGTGAATGGCGGTGATATCAACCCCATCCATCGTGTACTGCGCAGTCGTGCGATTGTCTACTTTGCTACGACAATGATACTCCAGAGCAGCGAGATCTGTCTCACAGCCAACAGATCTCGACCCTTGCTCCAGCACCGCAGCACCGCAGCACGCCGTGGAAGGATGGCTGCTGCAGGATCTGTAACAATCACGGTGGTCTCGGGCTGGCCTGTGGAAAGGCCTGAGCCAGCCACCTACGCAAATGAGGATTCAGGCAAGACTCGATAATGACTTGCCTGCCCCCTTGATAGTGGATAGACGACTATTGAATCTATTCATACCTCAGCCTTCATACTGGCTTGCACCTGTGAATCTGTACGTGTAGCCCCTTGTGTTGTAAGCATGCAATTAGAGCGAATAGTAGTAGGTGCTTCTGGATGATAAGTAGAAGTAGCAGCTGCCGGTCCGAGAGCATATTCTGTCGTGTAACACGGGAAAAAAGGGTCTGTCTATAGGGGCGGTTCAGTAAACAATTTAAGTTAGGCGGGGCACAGTTTCAGGGTATCAATGGCGGGGTAAGAACATGACGGCAAACAGCCCAGTATAATCCTGTTCTCTGGACCATGCAACAACAGACTGGGTATAGACTCTATATCATACCGGCTTCCAAGGGTAGTGTGTAATTTCAACTTCTTCTCCAGTCTCTTCTCCAAACACCCCAGAAACAGCCCAACCCCGTCAAAGTAACTACAACAGTGCAACCCCAAAAACACCTGCTCGCCGCCCATCATGGCTGAAGACACCCCTATTATTGACTCGCACATCCACCTATACCCAGAGAGCGAGATCCCCACTTTATCCTGGGCCACTCCTGACAACCCGCTGGCGAAGCAGCACTCGTTGGAAGATTACAAGGCGGCCATCGCCGCCAGCTCTTCCTCGTCGTCGCCCGTCAAGGGCTTCATCTTCCTCGAGACGGACCGCAAGCATGACCTCGAGGCCGGCGTGAAGGACGGCAGCGGCTGGGAGTATCCGCTGATGGAGGTGTCCTGGTTGAAACGCATCGCCCTCGGCCAGCCCAAGGCGGGCGAAGGCCACACCGCCGAGGACGCCAGCCTATGCGCAGCGTACATCCCCTGGGCACCTATGCCGAGTGGGGCCGACGCCATGGAGAAGTACCTGGCCCAGGCCAAGGAGGCGGCGGGCGACAGCTGGGACAAGGTCAGAGGGTTCAGGTATCTCCTGCAGGATAAGCCCGACGGTACCGCCCTGGGCCCTGGGTTCATCGAGAGCCTCCAGCTCCTCGGCCGGAAGGGCTACGTGTTCGACGTCGGCGTCAATCAGCATGGCCGCGGCCGTATACAGCTCGAGGAGACTGTGGAGATGATCGACAAGGCACACGATGGCGTACCGGAAGACGAGAAGGTCGTTTTCATCCTGAGTAAGTCATTCGTTGTGCAAACCAACAATCTAATCTCTTGGCTTTTAGAGGATTTCTTACTGACGAATCTCTTAGATCACTTGTGTAAGCCCGATCTTACGGTTTACAATGTCCATACAGACACATCCTTCATCGCCTGGCGGACCGCCATGTTCACTCTCAGCAAATGTAGCTCGACCTACATGAAGCTCTCCGGTGGCTTTCCCGAGATGGACGACTCGCTTAAGAACCGCCCGGTCGAAGACATCTTCGAGGCGATCATGCCCTGGCTCAGCGTGGTCCTCGCTGCCTTTGGACCCTCGCGCATCATGTTCGGTAGCGACTGGCCAGTATGCACCGTAGGTGTGGACGGGGCGTGGGAGAAGTGGAGAAAGATCGTTGATAGGCTCTGCTACATGGCATCTCTAGGGGATGAAGACAAGAAGATGATCTGGGGCGGCACCGCATTGAGGGCTTACGGCATCAAGGCATGATATTCCAGCGGCTGCCTTTCTTGTAGTCCAGATACTATCAACACAGTAACCAAATTAATGCTATATATACACCCGAAAAAGAGTTCATCATGTATTATGGGCTATGAAGGATTCCATGATATAGACTTGAGGCACCACCGTAACGTTTGTGCCCCCCCCCTTTTCCAATCAACAACCCCTTTACAACGAGAACTCCAACCGGTTGCCCGCAAAATCCCGGGCAAAGAACCTCGTCGGGTACTCGGCGCCCTGGTTCCCCGAGCTCGTCCCCACGGGGTCGGCCATCATGGGCGCGTCCGGGCCGCCCCTCTGGTGGTGCGCCACGATGCGGCGCTGCAGCGTGTGCAGGGCCTCGAGGCTCCCGACGGCGAAGCACGGGTGCCGGCTCGACGTCGCCGACGTCGTGTCCTCGGCGTGCGTGGCCGTCGAGATGTGCACCTGCTGGCCCCGAGACGACGCTGACGGCTGTGGCCCGACGTCGAACCACGCGAGCGTCTCGATCTGCGCCGCGGGTACCGCCCGCGGCGCCAGCCCCAGCGTGCCGCCGTAGAACGCCTTGGCGTGCGCCAGCGTCCCTGGCGGGATGCTGAGGTTGATGTGGGCGATGCCCGTGATTAGAGGGCTTGAGGCGGTTGAATCTGTAGTAGTGGGGGTCGGTTCTGCCGCCATGGTTCTTCGGGCTGGCCGGTCTGGCGGGAAGATTGAGTAGGGAATTATGTGATATGTGATTCGTGGGGTTGATAGAAACGGACAACAAGCAGATCTCACATTCCTTTTAAGAAGAATACCAACTTACTTCTGTCGTCTTTCTTCGACTGATCTCTCTCTGTTTTGTCACCGTCCCTCGCCGGTGCGGGGTTTCCGGCCGTGGGTATTGGCCGGAGCTATGCCCGGTATGACTCAGCTACTGGCCTAACGTTATAGCATAAAACGTTGGTCGAGAAGTAAACGCTGTCGCTCGTGCTTTGGGGAGCCTCACGGAGGTGGATTATGATCGTACTCGACTTCAATAATGCCGCAAAACAGCTGGTTGCTGAACCAAGGTAGGTGTAGATAGCACCATCAGAAATAATATTATAATCAATTCATTATGGATGTTTTCTTTTCCCCGGTCCCAATGCGCCATCGGACAAGTACATTTCTCTATCAATTTTCTTGCAGAGACCTGTATGAACACCCCTTCTGGTTCATGTGGGATACTCAACAACGGCGTAATCTATAATAATTTGGTGGAACGCCTGCATAGGTGAATTTCAACCGCGTGCAAGCAGTGCACGTGTAAAGCAAGCTCTAGGACGTAGTTGATTTCCTACCGAAACTGGGAAGCTTAGGCCCCTGTCTCGGTTTCTCCTCCGTAGGGCCAACCGGCATATTTTGCCCTCCTTTTCGACCAGTACGCACATCTCGGCGCGAAGTGCAGCAACAACAAAGGCCCGAGTGGACGATGAATGACACGAACGTGAAGCCCGTGGCAATCCACATGAAGGCTAACATCTTGGTGCCGACCTCGGCCTGGATGTTTAGGTCGGATTGCGACGTCAAGGCGTACTTGAAGATCAGAGACATGGCAGTTCCAATGGCTGCCGCAACCGTGACTAGAATGAAGGCAATGAACGACAGGATGCCTACAGGCATACTCCACCACCTGGAGTAAATGACAACGGGAGCAATGAAGATCATTAAGAAGTCCAGGATGGTGCTTGTAAGGAAGAAGCCGAACATGATGTTTGAGGCGATGCGGAGTAAGCTCAGGATTTCGTTGACCTGGTTTGGCAAAGGAATGGATGCGCCGGCAAAAAGCTCATTTTTGAGGATCTCGACAGGGTTGAACCACCATAGAGTTGTAGGAGTCGAGCAGAATGTGATGCCCCTTTTCCATTAGTTAGCTTTGCGACGCTCTCTACGGGTAGACGGGGACTGTGACGAGTTTGGGGACCCTTACGTATCCTCGTAGCCTTCGCAAAAATTCCACAGACCAACTTGATAGAAATCGTGCAGGCCTAATGTGCGGGCAATCGAGTTCATCAGAGTCAGGCTGGGCACCGACTGCGGTATGATATTGGCCAGGTTTAATTTGAAGAAATAGATATCGCCAAGTACTTTGGATCCGCGTGTGTTTCCTATTTCAACCTGGAAGCACCAATCAGAAACCGTCTCAACGTAGGGGCTGAGCCAGATGTTCTCTTACAATGATAAGAAAGATAAAAGCGAGGAGATAGCAGAAGCTCGATATGAGAGCGGCATTGCGGCGAGTCTTTGTCAATCTTTTGATGTTGGCATTGCCATCATCCAACGGTCCATCCTTAGCAGAGCCGTCGGCAACGGGAGCAGTTGCACTGCGCCGCTTCCGGAAGCCGGGCAACGCCATGGACTGAGGTTTTTGGGCGAAATGGCGCCTCAGATTGGTGTTCAGATCGACCAAACACTTCGTGGGAACTCGAGAAAGAGAAAAGGGAACCTCTTGAATCAAGGAAGAAAAGGGAGAGAGAGGTCTAGATTGTTGATGGACCGGTAGGTAGCTTAATTGAGATAATCCAGGCTACGCTACGCTACCCTACCAAACAACTTCTCTCCGGCAGGATAGACAGACTCCAGGGTCACGGCCAACCTTGGGTACAGTATGTACACAGCAAGCAAGGGTCCGTGACGTAGATACTCGTAGCCGCCCTGATCAAACAGGCGGGAGCCAAGCAAGTAGCGTGGCCTGAAGTATCGACAGCGAGAAGGTTAGGCCTAGTTAGGGGTTATGGTTGGGACGAAACAGCCACCACTCCACTACGTAGTGGTAGTGGCAGCGTCAACAGGGAGGCGGTGCAGAAGGAAGAAAGGAAGAGGAAGAAAAACAGAAACATGGGGCGGGCATCGCATTGCGCGGCCTGCCCGACGATCCGGTCCAGACAAAAGTAATAATACATCGGCGGTTCACATTGCGGCCAATGATTACCTTCCTTACCTAAGTAGGTATGTACATAGTAGATTAATAATGTTTATTGACAGCCCAGGACAATATGTAAGCTTGTTTCTGCTGCGCTGGCATGGTCGATCGGCAGGAAAGTGCCGGCCGGATAGACAGGCTTCTGGACAGGCGGACAGCTGGGGGAGTATGCAACAAAAATAGGAGATACACCTTGCTCCTGGGCACAAGCCTGGGCACAGTACTCGTAGACCCCCAGACCCCCTGTTCCTCCAACGAGGCTGTACCGCGGAGCTATGTAACCTTATCGTATTGGCAATGTGGAAGTCAGCTCTGCGAGCCCCGAGCTGTCAAAGGAGAATACGATACGAACCATTGCATGCATGCACCGGGCGCGTCTTGTTCTGTTACTCCCGCCTATCCCCCTTAGGTGCATGTACAGGTACACATGCTTTACTAGGGAGAATAGTTTTATTATACAATGTAGTCTGCGTGGGCTGCTTTGATACAATATCTCCACCAAGTCGCGCTATCGAGCTACTTGCTACTCATAGTTGGCGACGGATACGTCATGCTGTTACCAATACATACTGTACTCTACGACGTTGTAGGGGGTCAAACCTGCAGGGCCCTCCCCGTGGGCTGCCCCAACGAATCCCGTGTTTGACCCCCCCTACATTCATTGCCCAATCGCCTAGAGCAGGGCAGAAAGCAGGGGAGGGCCTGAGCAGGGCACGAACAGTTCTTGCTGCAAGCTGCAGCGTAGATCGCTGTGGCCCCTGTTGTACTTAAACAAACTTCCACCCTTTTTTTGCGGGCCTGAGAACGTACGTAGTTGCGAGCTGCAGTAACCTCGTACATGTATTAGTTAACCTAACCTAGTACCCAGCAAAGCAAGAGCAACGGAGAAGCCGCCAACTCACTCCTCCAACCCTCACTCGTACCTTCAGGTTCCTCTCCTAAGAGCACGGGTCTCTAGGGTCCACCGACTAGACCGGCCATCATCATCATCACCATTATCTTCGTGAATTACATTGTCGCCTCTGTTACTTGCTCCCATGAACCAACCTTGAGGAGCTGCACTTTTTGAAGGTCAACCGGCCTATACTCGTTCGTTTCCCTTATATCCAGCTCAGGCTAGCGAAGGAAGAAAGCGTCCTCGTCGTCAACCTAATCCATTTATTTTTTTTGGGCATTATGGTGCGTCGCTTAGGCGGCCTGCTGCTGATGGCAGTTGCAGGCGTCTCGGGTCAGACAGCAATCACTGTCGACGACCCGAGAACAACCCAAACTGTTTCCGGCTCTACCACGACCGAGATCGCCACACCGTCAGGCCCGTATCTCTCCTTCGACTCTCAAGTATCCCAGGGCACTTCTTTAGGTTCTCTGGTCATCAGTGGCTCGACAACCATTGCTGGAAACGTGACTCAATCGAGACAATCAACAGAGACTGATACAAGAACCTACCTCACTGGCGACGCGACCTCGACCGTTCCTAGCAATGTCTCAACAACTGCCACCACGGCTTCTATCCCTACTTTCACCAACACACGGCCTTGCAACAACTATCCAGAGTTCTGCAGTCGCAGGTACAGCAACATAACCGAAGTGGCTTGCCATAACTCTCCTTTCATCACACCTAAAAATCTTGCTGCCAATCAACAATACGATGTGACGGCGCAGCTGAACGATGGTGTTCGTTTCCTCCAAGCCCAGATACAATGGCCAACCAATGGTACCGAGCCGCACTTCTGTCACACCAGCTGTGACATTCTGGATGCCGGCCCCATCACCGACTGGTTGACCCAAGTCAAGACCTGGGTTGCCGCTCACCCGTACGATGTAATCACTATCCTTCTCGGCAACGGCAACTAGTATGAATCCTGTCCCATCATTCATGTTCTCAGCATTTCACTGGCTCTAACACAGAATCTAGTTCAATACCATCGATGTATGTGCCTCACATTGAGGCTAGTGGGATATTATCATACATTTACACCCCACCCTTGGTGCCAATGATGCTCAATGATTGGCCGACACTGGGTGAAATGATCCTGAGCGGAAAGCGGGTTGTCATGTTCATGGACTACATGGCAAACCAGACGCAGTATCCGTGGTTGCTGGACGAGTTTTCTCAGATGTGGGAGACCCCTTTCGACCCAGTGGATCAAAAGTTTCCTTGCGACGTGCAGCGGCCCCCTAATCTGGCGGAAGCAGATGCGAAGAACCGCCTTTATCTCATGAACCACAACCTTAACATCGAGATCTCCCTCCTTGGCAATCAACTTTTAGTCCCTGCTCGGACAGAGCTTAACGTTACCAACAATGTGACGGGATTCGGGAGTGCGGGAGAAAGCGCGCAAGGTTGCCAGACCCAATGGGGACGAGCACCGAACTTCCTAAATGTGGACTACTACAATATCGGCGGCTTTGCAGGATCTGTATTTGCGGCTGCAGCCAAGTTCAACAACGTAACTTACGATAGGAACTGCTGTGGCAGCCAGGCGAATGGTGCATCTGGACTGTACACAGCATTGGATGGCACCCTTTTCTGGGTTATAGGCCTGGCAATTGGGTACCAAGCCCTGTCAGGTGTATTGGTATGACCTGAGGTCTGGTTCGAATCCAATGAGTATTTATTTGTCAAGTATTAGGAGTGTAACCCAGGGGACAGACCACCTAGTACTTTCCACTCTTGTTAATTTTGGCGTCACACATTAGAGCAGGCAGGCCAAAAAAAATTAATTATTTGTAGCATGAATAGAACTATCCATCTAAGACATGCGCTGTCAGGCGTATCTGCTTCTATTCACAGCTCATGGATGGTATCATAGTGAGTGAAATTTGCACTGCGGGTGATACATGCCAAGTGCGTACTCAAGCTGTATCTTTTTTGTACGTCATTGAGGCATGTGGAAATGAGATTTTTCACTATGATAGTAATCAAAGTCATGATCTGAGTTGAGTATCTTGGTTCTTGACCTCATCATAACCGTGAGGTGACTTTGACATGCGGGTTTGTCCAGGTCACGAGTCACGTGCTGAGTCTTCCTGATTCAGATTAGCGCCAAACCATTCAAAGGTTGACAAATCAATCCATTAAAGATGCCAGCCTACTTCTTTGATCCACCATCAGCATCCATCCTTTCTCCATTCACTCTTTGACCACCTCTCACACACAGTCTTCCTGCTTCCTTCATTCAAGTCATAACCAACCCCGAGTCGCCTCTTTTCCCACCACCCACCCACCCCCCTCTCCCTCCCACTTGCGCATTTTTCTCTTCCCCAAAGGAACCCTCCCCAACCTCGTCGTGATCTGACCTCAGATACTCGCTTTTGAGCAGATAGATCTCCCTCATTTACCGATATTCAATCCGTCAACCGATTATTGTTGTCGCCCTTGCCCGTTTGCGCACGCAGTGTAGTCTTGTCCCACTAGGCTATTGCGGTTTCGCCGGCAATGATCGCTGGGTGACTTAGCGCATTCATCTACATCTCTCCAGTGTAGGGTAGGAAGGATAGCAGGTCGTGGGCTAACTGATAGTCGAGGCAGTCGGTGCTTAGGTGTGTGTCGCATGGGTTCGGGAGGAAGATCTTCACTGCCACTTCACGAGAGTTGAAATCGGTGGTCAAGTCTGCCTTTGGCTTTGTACATGACGCTTTGCGTTTCCATTCTTCCTTATTTCTAGGGGCCGGTCTTTCGCAGTTCCTACTGTTCTCTCAATTACAATCAAGAAAATTGATTCCTGTCCATATTGACAGTTGGTCCCTGAAAAGCAAAGAAAAGAACAATCGACGTGGGAATCTAGAGTCGAAGGAAAAATCATTCTCACTAAGCAACCCAGGAAACAGAAACACCCCTCAGGATTCATCACGCTTCACGGTCTAGCAAATACACGTCTGCCAGTGCAACCAGTTACGATTTGCTCTCGCGTTACTACTCATTGTCGCTTTTGTCCTGCGACATCGTCCAACCACCAACCTGACATAAAACCTGCCTATAGAATTAAGCCCACATCGACACAGAAACATACTGCGTGAGGTTTGGCGACCACTACGATACGCCGATACCACCTACCTACAACAACATCAACAACAACCAACATATACAGATATCCCTGTACTCTACCTAGAGGTCTGAACACCGATACAACCTATCGCAATGAGTTCGTCCGTGTTCTACAAATTCAAGTCCCAGAAGGAGCCGTCCCGCGTCGAGTTCGACGGGACTGGTATCTCCGTCTGGGAACTGAAGCGTGACATCATCAAGCAGAGCGGCCTGGGCGATGGTACCGATTTCGATCTGTTCATCTACGCCGAAGATTATAGTGAGGAATATAGTGATGACACGACCATCATTCCTAGATCAACAACAGTCGTCGCTCGCCGGCAGCCTGCCACGAAACCAGGCGCCGGTCGAGCTGCGAGATACGTGACAGGCAAGATGCCTGTCAACGCCAGAAATTCGTCACGCCGAGAGCAGCACACCAAGACTGTCAAGCCGTCAACCGCTGGACTTGCGCAGATGAGCACGGCCTTGACGGAGGAAGAGAAGCTGGCAGCCATATTCCAGGTCCAGTCAGACCAGTGGCAGGCCCAGCAGGAAGAGATGGCCCACCAAGCACCTGTCTACAAACCCGGCGCCAAGAAACCTGCCAATGTCCCCGATCATGATCCCCCCAACGGCTACGTTTGTTTTCGATGCGGAAGAAAGGGCCATTGGATACAGGTGTGCCCG
Organism: Apiospora pterosperma; assembly: GCA_019976485.1. Classification (NCBI taxonomy): domain Eukaryota; kingdom Fungi; phylum Ascomycota; class Sordariomycetes; order Amphisphaeriales; family Apiosporaceae; genus Apiospora; species Apiospora pterosperma. The sequence goes on from JAFBMP010000009.1 coordinate 2,365,182, forward strand.
ACGAACGATGACCCGGAGTTTGACAATAAGCCAAGGGTCAAGCGGACCACTGGTATCCCTCGGTCGTTTCTGAAGACGGTTGACAAATCGGCACTCCAACAGAACGAAGGCGAGGATGGTTTGAAACCACTCGCAGGTCTCATGGTCAATGCCGAGGGCGACTATGTTATTGCAGAGCCTGACAAGGCTTCGTGGGAACAGTTTCAGGCCAAGACAAAGACCTCAGCCGCGGCACAGAAAGCGGCATCGGAGGAGGACAAGGATTTGGAGGAAAGGGGACTGCTCTGCGCTGTCGACAAGAAGCTTTTCATAGACCCAATGAAGACCCCGTGTTGCGAGAAGACATACTGCAATGAATGCATCACTAATGCGCTCATTGAGAGTGACTTCGTCTGTCCTGCTTGCCAGACAGACGGTGTCCTCATTGATGACCTGAAGCCAGATGAGGAAGCTTCTAAGAAGATTCAGGAGCACTTAAAGGAGAAGGAAATAGCTAAGACCAAGGAACGCTCCAAGAGTCCCACCGCTGCGCAGTCTCCCAAACAAGCATCGCCAACTCCGGATGACGGACCGACACCTGCTGATGCTGCGAATACGAATAACACGGACAAGCCCAAGTCACCTACACCAAGTACATCAAAAGCCAAGTCGCCACCGGCTGATACATCAAACCCATCTACTTCACCCAATCCACCTGCGAACGGCACATCCCAGGTGGAAACCGAGAAGATCGCTCCCAAGAAACGGCCGGCGGAGGAGCTTCTCGAAAACCCCAAGATACCCAAGGCGCCGAAGGCTATGCAAAAGGCTCAAGCAGCCCGGGAAATGCAGCAGAATATGATGGGTGGCATGATGCCGAACATGATGATGAACCCCATGATGGGCATGAACGGTATGAATGGCTTCCCGAACATGCCCATGGGTATGCCCATGGGCATGCCTATGATGCCTAATATGGGGATGAATATGATGAACCCCATGATGGGCATGAATGGCTTTAATCAAGGCGGATTCCCCGCTATGAACGGAGGTGGCTTCGGCAACTTTGGCGGAAACATGGGTATGGGAAACAACAACATGAATGGATTCCAGCAACATCACCCGAACAGGCCCAACTTTACCCAGCCCAGTAACGATGAAGACGCCTACTTCCGGAAGCCCGTTAACCCTGGCCGTCATCAAAACAGGCAGCGGAGGAATCGGCCCAGCGACTACAGGGAACTATGAGTTTCAGCTGTCTAATCGGCCTTTTGCCCTCTGAGCTATTGTATATCACAGACCATCTTCTCACTCAACACCTTGTGTGTGCAGCACAAACGCACAAGCACAAATACGACATGGCATCAGATTGGACCTGCGTTTTCCGATCGACTTCGGCGTTGCATTAATGATCTTTGGGGGGGTTAGGGGCAGGGCGGAAACAGTTTCAGGCATCATGGAAACCAAATGGGCGTCTACATACATACACTGGACATCGATATTTGTCAGCATTCTATTTGAGGATAGGAAGAGCAACAAACAAACAGTTCCGTTAAGGATAAACTGTATGAGGCGTTCAGGGCGTTTTGCGGAATCATACGAAAGGGGTATCAAGGAGTGCATTTTTCAGTATACAAGGGCCTGTGACACAAGACAGCAACGCCCAGCCCTTTTTGAAACACAAATAGCGAATCAATCAAGACATGTGAAGTTCTCTCAATATTGCTGGGTATCAGAAACTATTTGTGATTTGTGTGTACTCTATTTCTTAAGTCTCGTGAAATGGGCCATCTACAACTAACTGCATATGCTGCTGTCTAGGTAGCATTTCCAAGGCTTCGACTCCGGTGCTTAGCAGTGACTGACGGTCCGGTGTCTACTAACAACGCCTAACCAGCTCCAGTGATAAAAAAAATCATTTGCATCGTGAACATATCGTGGCAGACATATTCTGTTCGTTTATTACATTCTTCTTCTTTGGGGGAGGGAGGGGGGTTTTGGTATAATTTACTCTTCTTCATCTTCTACTCAGGCGGGACGTAGGGCTGCACCAGCATCTCGCTGAAACGCTCGAGCTTCTCCTTGCCGCGGACCTCCTCGACGAGCAAGGGCATGCGCACGACGTTGAACTCGTCGTAGAGCTCCTCGATCTGGTCGAGGTACTTCTTCTGCATCTTGCGGCGGGCGTTGCACTGTTCGCAGCCGCTCGACTGCTTGGGGAAGAGCAGCTGGTTGACGACGATGCAGTGGGTGTCGATGCCGTAGGTGGCGAGCTCCTGGATCATGCGCTCTGTCTCGTAGAGGCTCAGGAACTCGGCGATGCAGACGCAGACAAAGGTGGTCAGGTTCTCGTCCTTGAACTGCGTGTTGACCTCGCTGATGGTGGCGCGCAGGCCCTCGAGCTTCTCCATCATCTCGTTGAGGTTCTGGCCGTTGGGCAGCGACCCGTTGGACCCCAGGAACCCGTTCAGCAGCGGGCCGTACTGCGACGACAGCTGCGAGATCTTGGCCAGCGCCTTCTCGAGCACCGAGGGGAACTGCAGGAAGCGGAGCGTGTGGCCCGTCGGCGCCGTGTCGAAGATGATGGTCTCGTACGAGAGCGACTTGACTTGCTTCAGGACTTCGGCGAAGGACATGGCCTCATCGATACCGGGGATCTGCGAATCGGCGTGGGGATTCCCATAGTCAGCTTACAGTTTACTCTTCTTGGTAGACATCAAAGCCTCCTCCTCGGCCCAGCAATGTGATGGTAGGTAGTATTATAAAGTAGCAACTCACCGCGAAAGCCAGCTCCTGCATCATACCGCCCATGCCGCCGCCCAGCGGATCCGCGGCGGCCTCCTCACCCTGGCCCGCCAGTAGGTCCTGGATGCTGCCGTTGGGGTCGATCTCCATGGCGCTCAGGTTGTCGAAACCGTCGATGAGGCGGGCCTCCTTGCCGAATTTCTGGGAGAAGGCGTCGGACAGGTTGTGGGCGGGGTCGGTGGAGATGAGCAGGACGGAGCGGCGCACCTTGGCCAGCTGGATGGCCAGCGAGCACGACGTCGTCGTCTTGCCCACGCCGCCCTTGCCGCCGACGAAGATCCAGCGCAGTGTCTTCTGGTCGAGGATGGACTGCAGGGTTGGCTCGAGGGCGTCGTCGGACGAGACTACGGCGGTGGAGGCCATTTTCTTCTTGCTTGGTGTAATAAGAGTGCTTTGTGTGGCACTTTGTCGTGTCGCGAACGAGTGGTTTGTCAGGGTCTATTCACTAACCTGAGCTTCTAGATAAATTAATTGGTGGACAGTGATGGAATTCCTTGGACAGGTTGATCTGAACCACATGCAAGGGTCCCTCCCTGATGAGTAAAGTACGTAATCTGGCGCCCCTCCATCGAACAGTCCCAGTGGCGGGGTACCCTAGCAAAGAAGTAAAGATGCATCCTTGATCTACGACTAGAATATCTTCTTTTCCTCAGTGATAGTTAATGGATGCTACGATATGCCAAGTCTCAAGTTCCTTCAGTTGCCCTGCTACCTGTATGGGAAAGGGAATGTGATATGTCAGTGTGAGGAGTACCCAGTTCACGAGTATGACGGGAAGGACCTGGTGCCAATATGGGTTCCAGGTCGGCCACAGACCGAATTAATGTGCACCACATGTAGTAGCACAAGCCCTAGAGAATATAGTCTCTCTCTCTAGCATACCTCAAGTACTTTTTCGTATCTCGTTAAACATCACCAAGGACAAGTAAGTAAGTAAGTACCTTTCCCATGGAAGGAAGCATCAGCAGCCGCGCCAAAACCGAACACCATCAAGTTTTCCCTCTCCGTCCTATTTCTTCCTTGCCCGGCCTCTTGGCGGCCCTCTTCTCAACTTCCGCGGTAGGTCGAGTAGCTGTACGGCGACAGTAGCAAGGGCACGTGGTAGTGTTGTCCCTTGTGTACGGAGAAGGTGACGACGACCTCTGGAAAAAAGGTTTTCCCCTCCCCAAAGTAGGCGCCCGTGTCGAAGCGGAGGGTCCAGACCGAGGTGGACTCGACCTCGCTCAGCACGTCGTCGAGACTGTATGTGGGCACGTCGCCTGAGTCGCGGTCGGTGCTGAATGGCAGCCAGGCCTTGACGCGGCCGTCGTCGTCCGTCAGCGAATCGAACGTCTTGAGCGGCGCGTGTCCGCCCTCTAGCCGCACCCGCACGCCCCGCGCCGGCTTGCCGATGCTGGTGTCCAGGATGTGGCAGGTGATGGCGTCTTTGTCTTTTACTTCTGCCATGGTGGTTGGGTTTTCTCCCCTGTGGCTTAAGTCTCAGTAAAAAGCACTCGTAAGAAGTCTGTGAGGGGTGGGGAGCCCTGGGACTGAGGTTTGATAGTCGAAGAGCGGAGAATGATCGAGGCTAAATAAAGCTTATTGGTGTTATATTTGTTTTGTCTCGACTTCTTTACGCAGATATCAAAATCTCACTTTTCCAGGAGGGGTTCTGATTTCAGCCTTGGTCTTTAGTCAATACAGGGCTGAGTCTATATGAATCCAGCCACGAGTGCCTATCGGAGACCGCCGCCCCTGCAGGAGCGCACATAGCTGTTGTACCTGGTTGATGGCTTCATGCGTACCCCCCCCACCCAGGTCTACTTTATATAGTCGATACATGTACGGGCAGGTAGAGAGATTGCCACTTGCAAACTAGAACCAGACCAAGGCACTGGACTCCCTTGTCTTTTGTTGGCATGCTGATCAAATCAGAGCGCAACCTTGAGAGCTGCTGTGTTTGATACGAACGTAAGGGCTGCCTCCTCCACCAGGCTTACCCCGCCGTTAGGAGTACTAAGGTTCATAGTTGCGTGCTTCCAAAATATCTGACGAACCCATCCCCAAGCTTCATACCATTACAGGGACAACAGTCTGCTTCCTCTTCCAATCTTCTATAAAAAAAAAGGGCTCAAAGTGTTAGTCCCAATAGGACGTACTCGATTATGGCATCGATTCCCAAAACTATGTCCGGTATTCTTATTGAGGAGCCGGGTGGTGTAGAAGTCCTCAAGTGGAAGACAGATATCCCAGTGCCTCAGTTGACCCAAGGCAAAATCCTCGTCAAGAATGAATGGGTTGGTGTTAATTACATTGATACGTGAGTTGCCATCTGTAGAACATGTTCCATTCTCCCGTTACTGACCCTGGCGAGAATAGCTACTTCCGAAAGGGGCTTTACAAGGCGCCTATGCCCATGATTACCGGGGCCGAGGCTGGTGGTATTGTCGTTGACGTGCACTCGTCCGTCTCGAACTTCAAGCCGGGTGACCGCGTTGGTTATTTGAGCTCTGCCCGTGGCTCATACGCACAGTACAATGCCATCTCTCCCCATACCTGCATCAAGCTACCGGATAACATCTCGACTCAGACGGCCGCCGCGTCTCTTCTCCAGGGGTTGACCGCGTTGACCTTCATCCGCGAAGCCCATCCCGTCAAAGTCGGCGAATGGGTCCTCGTCCACGCCGCAGCCGGAGGTGTTGGCTCCATCCTATGTGAGATGTGCTCATCCATCGGTGCTAAGGTCATTGGCACGGCGGGAACCCCTGAAAAGATGGAAACCGCCAGGAAGAACGGAGCGCAATGGGTCATCAGTTCACGCAAGACGCCTGACGAGATTGTTGCAGAGGTCATGAAGATTACCGAGGGACATGGCATCGACTGTGTCTTTGACGGCGTTGGGGCAGCGACCTTTGAGGCCGACCTGCAGCTGGCTGCGAGAAAGGCCACTATCTGTGTCTTCGGCAACGCCAGCGGTGCAGTTCCACCGGTCGACCCCCTTCGACTTAGTGCTGGGACGCCTGCGAAGAACTTGAAGCTCATGCGACCTACGCTCTTCGGCTATATTGTCACTGCCGAGGAATTCCACAAGTATGCTACCGATCTACTTGGGATGATCGAAAAGGGCATCGTCAAGATGGAGAAGACGAGCACATACCAGCTAGAGAATGTTAAGCAGGCTCATACCGACCTGGAGAGTCGGAAGACGACTGGAAAGTTGCTTTTGCAGGTTCCTCAGTAGTTGACGGATCAGCCACTGACTGAGGGGGGAAGTGGGGATCAATACAATATTCAGGCACACCAATCAATGAACCTAGCGATGCTGATTAAACATGAAAACCCATGTAACCTAGTGACTGAACAAAATAATTAATACCTAGTATCGTTAGAATAATCTGTTAGATGTGTTTCAACATAGCAATCTATTGTATAATGCAAGTGCCAGTCAAGTACAGGCAGTATTGGTAGTGACGATCAATCCCATGACAACAGCAAGAGGCCCGCATGTGAATGAACCGAGGCGTTGGTGCCTAACTGGGTGTGCCATTTTTCAGCCAATCAGAAAATACCTGGGCTGAGGTCGGCCCCATTGGATGCTGATCCAGGCAGACCCTCTCACAATCAGTAAAGGTGGGTCCCACCAAACTGGCCCAATCTTGGGGTATAAGTAGGTCTCTTCCCTCCCATCCATCTTGGAATTTCTCTTTCCTTTCTTCTTTAGCTCTTCTTTGCCTTTTGGCTTAGATCAAGTGTAGTATCTGTTCTTTTCAGTTTAATCTCTGAAAGAGATCTAAGGATCTCAATCGTGATTATTCTTATTTTTGTCCTTAGGGTGGTGACCTCTGTGCTTGCACATGCCGCCTGCCCACCGTGTCCTTGGTATTACACTGCCTCCAAGTGACGCAACATCTTTTCATTGCAAATACCAGTTCGCCTGGTGTTGTGAAGAAGAGTGTATCGGCTGCTCTTTGAGTTTGCTTGACGTGTTGCAACGTCTGGTTCCTAAGCTTCGAAGGTTTTCTCTTTTATCTGCTGGTTTTGTATGAAATGGCGATGGAGGACTTGGTGATGTTGGCGATGGGATTATGGAGCATTAGAGAATTTGGAGTCTTGCTAGGTTTTGAGACATCGTACCTCGATATGTGTATCTCTATCAATGACATTCGTTACCGCTCTTGATGCTGCTTCGCGTTCATTCGTACTCATAACTGGTTTTCCCTGACTTGAAATTCCTGCCACACTACCGTGTCGTGAACTAGAGGTGACGTCCGGCAACCTGACCATCTCAGAAAGCTGCTTTCTCAACCTCCCTGTCGATCCATCAGGAATCCATCAAACCGTCAAGATCAACATAGAAAGAAATATAGACACCATGGCCAGCAACAGCGCGCCTGCCATGATCGACCCCGCCATATTCCAGTTCCTGCAGTCCCATGCAGAGCAGGATATTGATGTCAATGAGAAGCTCCACCAGATCACGGCCGTTCTGAACCGACAGATCTCAACTGCTCAAGGCTACCTCAGCCGTATTCACTCAACCCCGACCTCCAAGAGTACGTTGAAATATTTTCCTCTCTCATGTCTGCATTGCCATGGTACTACGTCTGCGTGACTGACTCTGTTTGCAGTCCAGCCTCTTCTGAGCCAGGTCGAGAAGGAAGGCATCCAGCCTGCAATCACGAGCATCCAGGAACTCAGCAAATTCGCCTCCAACTACCCGTACTACAAGTATGCCCCCATCTAACTGATTTTCTTTGGGTTCAAATTGGCTAATAGACTCTAGGTACAACCAGAGATGGAGCCGTAGCGTCCAGAACCTCGCCACAGTCATGCTGGTGACGGCTTGGCTTGGCGGCATGGGCAGCGAGTCTCGACCTGGCGAGCAGGGCCGCCTTCTACGAATCGAGGAAATTGGTGAGATCCTGCAAGGTAATTAATTATCCATAGCCCTCTCTCTCTCTCTCCCTCCACATCGTCTTGACGAGGTTACATACATATGCTGAACAATTCGCACAGTTCCCGTCAACCTCACCGACCGTGACGAGTTCCATGTCACCATTGAGGAATACATTCTGGCCATGACGGACCTGACCGAGGAGCTCAGTCGCCTTGCTATGAACTCGGTGACCATGGGCGACATCAACCTCACGGTGCGCATCAGCTCGTTCATCAAGGATCTGTTTGCCGGCTTCCAGCTGCTGAACTTGAAGAACGACATCCTGCGCCGTAAAGTTGATGCTGTCAAGTATCACGTCAAAAAGGTTGAAGATGTCATCTACGATCTATCGCTGCGAAACCTCATCCCCGCAGCCAAGGAGGAGGAGTCATGAGGATATCCTTCTCGCGGTTCTAGTATCTACCCACCAAAGGCATTCTGCCGAGCATGGCCAGCGCGTCAAGGCCGTCGTCGTCATAAGAGAATAACCTCCAACAGAATCGGTCATGTCACACCACCTCATGGCCCCCACGATCATCCGCCACTTGGGCGAGATCAAAGCCAGGATAGACGAACAGATAGTCCTGTGAATATCCGACGTAGCCTCCATACCAGCTCATCAATAAATGAATTATTCGTGGCGCATTGGCCTGTAGATTTGATGACAGACTGTTTCCAACTAACAAATGAGGAAGCCCCACCCAATCTTTTCTTAAGGCTAGGTACTTTTAAGGTGTGCTATCGCTATCGCTATCGCCATGTGACAGACACCATGCGGCTTAGATTAGCTAAGTAGCTTAGCGGAAGGAGAGCTCCCTCTTTTCCCGCGATCAATCGTCCGCGCTGTCACGACTCAGAAAGAAAGCCCCGGTCCATCCCACGCATCGCCGTGCCGCTCATTTCTCCAATGCCTCTCATAGATCCTGTTACAATGTCCGCGCCTTCAGGCAAGACTGTCGCCGCTGGTTCGGCGCAGAAGACTGCTGCCGAAGATGAAGGCGTCTGCCGCGCAATCCCTACCTTGCAGTCGCCCCTAGCTCAGGCTCTACGACACGTCCACCCGGCCCTCCTGCTCTCGCTGTTCTACCTGCGCTTTGGTGCTCTGGTCCGAGATCCCGTGTCAACCATGCTCAGCTCTCTTCCCGTAGTCGCAGCTCTCCAGGTAGCTTACGCTGTCACTTGTCTCCCAGCGGCGGGTTCCCCGGCCGCTCAGCCTGCCAGGAAGCTTCGGCCGGGCGAAAAGCGGAAGCCTGTTACTGAAGGCAATGGTCCCAACATTTCAAGTGTATGTGATTCAGCCGTCTCCCAGTCATCGAGCTACATTAAAATTATTACGAGACATACAAACAAAAGCCGTCGGCTAACTAACTAACCAACTCATACTGCAGACCGTCGTTGTGGCCCTCGGGCTGTCCATATTTGCGACCTTCGGGCTCCAGACCTTCTTCGTCCTCTTCGGCGCGCCCCTCCTGACGCACATGGCGCAAACGACGCTCTGCTCGCTGCACCTTTCGCTGCTGGGTCTGTTCCCGCTGTTCTATACGCACGGCATTTCGACGAGCGATTGGCTCGAGATCCTGGGCGCACGGGCGCCGTTTGATGAAGCGTTTGGGGGCTTGATGGGCGGCTGTGTGGGTGCATGGGCCGGCGCTGTTCCTATCCCTCTGGACTGGGATCGCGAGTGGCAGAAGTGGCCCATTACGATCTTGTGCGGAGTGTACGGGGGCTACGTTGTGGGCAAGTTTATCGGGGGCACGATCGCTTTCGGCAAGAAGTTCGGTTGAAGAGCAGCGGTTTACTATAGAGACCACAGCTATTCTTCTGAAGACAGGATATCGTCACCGGTGCGGCATGCTTTTGAATAGTGAATGTCAAGACCAAGCGGCTGCGGACTACAGCGGGTGCGAGTTTCTTGGAAGTCTCCCGTCTATACTAGTCAATGTAGTGGAAGAAGAGATGAACTTCGGGCTACGACGGCATGTCAGCCGAGGATGATTACACGGGAACGATCCGAGCAACGTACAGTAGTATAGTCTGCAGGCTGTTGCGCAGAATGCATCCGCATCAGAGCCACATGCGACTGCGACTCTAGCAAAAAGAGTAAGTAGGCACTGGAAGTTGCGCTCAGCTATGGGCGACGATCTGGAGCTGAGATGGAGAGACGACTATGGAGAGCGGCTTTGGCCCCGACAGGGTGGCTGAGGCTGGCTTCAATGAAATAGGTTAGCATAACACCCACGAAGTATGTATAACTAACCTACGGAGACAATTGGAAACCATGGATCACCCATGTTTTGGGAGGGTCGTACGGGCGAATATCTGAGACTTGGCATGCTTCAGCTTATGTTCGTGATGACAGGCGTGATCAATCAAGCTACATTGCACTTCAGACAGTCAGTCAGTAGAGAAACATCAGGTTCAGACGCCCGAAAAAGCTCCCCACTACCAACCGATTCGGCGAGACAGCTACATCTTCATTCACCCAACCAGAGACAGAGATTTTACATTACCAACATCTGACTACACACACACACACACACACACACACACAGAGAGAGAGAGATACAGGTAGGTGTGTCTGTGGCGCTTCGTCGGACTTCTCTCGCTCGCCACACGGAGGCTCGCAACGACTTGTAAGCCCGTCGGCGGCGCACTCTCGTGTCGTCTGCGTCTTCTCTAGCACACCCATCTTGGCTTATTTCCGAGAGAGTCTGACCCAAGACACAACAAGACGGCATTCGCAAATTCCCTCTTGCCAGTCGCTCAAATGAAGGAGGGAAAAGGAAGGTTGCCCGAACTCCGAATCCCTCACCATCCTTCCGGCCTGATAATACACCGATATCACCCCTCCTTTCGATGATACCTGCTGCCTATCTATCTATCACTGTCTGAGGATCCATTTGTCATCCGTCAGCGACAAGCTGCCTGCCATAAAGGTCATCCATTACCTTGTCGGCTTTGTTCACCCGCAGAAAAGTCGACCACATCAATCGGCTAACATGGCTTCTAAAGAGTCGACGCCGCTCTTGGCATCCCGGGGCCAGCCCGATATGTCACACGGTAAGCTCGGGGTTTTATCCACAGTCTCCCATTGGATTTCCTCTAAACCTGGAGGACAGTAGCTGTTTATGCAGAGCTTGTGGTAGTGCTAATGCTTGTCTCGCTCACCCTCCCTTAGGTGCCTCGTTCTCATCAGCCCTGGTCAGACCTAGTCGCCGCAGCCAAGACGGAGGCGGTGCGGCTAGCCGCCGCCAGCTGCCGCAAGCCATTGCCCATCGCGGCTACAAGATGGCGTATCCGGAAAACAGCATGGCCGCGTTCCGCAGTGCCGTCGAGATTGGCGCACATGCCATTGAGACAGATTTGCACTTGTCGAAAGACGGTGTCGTGGTTTTATCCCATGTTCGTACTCGTCATTCTTTTCCCACCAACCCCCCCTCTGGTGGGCTGAATCCGCCCAGAGGGTTACTTTTGAGAGGAACGAAACCATCAATTATGGCAATGATGACTGACCGACCATTGCCTGATACCAGGACGGTACCCTGAAGCGATGCTTTGGCGAGGACCGCAAGGTTGCCGATTGCGACTGGAGCTACTTGAGCGCGTTGCGCACCACACGAAAACCGCATGAGCCGATGCCGCGCTTGGTAGACCTCTTGGAATACCTGGCGCAGCCGGGACAGGAAGATATCTGGGTCTTGCTTGATATCAAAGTGAGACGCGTCCCTCCCCCATCAATGTCATGTCGTTACCTATCCGTCCGCCCTGAGGGTACGATGTTCGCTAACGTAAACCCCCTTATTCATCTTGCTATTTAGAAAGATGACGACCCCTCTGAGCTCATAAGCCGGGTAGCGGCCACAATAGCAACCGTGCCGACAAAACACGCATGGAAAGAAAGGATTATCATGGGCTGCTGGGATGTCAGTTTTCACCCCCCCCCCCTCTCCTCTCCTCTTCCTTTCCCTTCTTTCATTGCCCCTCCTATGTGGGAGAAGCAACCCTGGCCAAGCTGACAGTTGTCTACCCCTCAAAAGGCCAAATACGTGAGGCTGTGTCAGAAGCACCTCCCCGACTTCCCATTAGCACACATCGGCTGGTCCCTGGGCTACGCGCGGGAACTCCTGGCCGTGCCCAAGATGAACTTCAACATGATCGTCTACAGCATGGTGGGACGTTACGGGACCAGGTTCATCCAAGCGGCCCGCGAGGCCGGCCGTTCCATCTTCGTCTGGACCGTCAACGAGGACGACTGGATGGAGTGGAGCATCCGCAAGGGCGTTGACGGCGTCATCACGGACAACCCCGAGCGCTTCCTCGAGATCTGCAAAGGGTGGCCGGACGACGAGGACGAGAAGACGGCGCGGCGACGGCAGACACAGCACTTCCTGAATCCGCGGAGACCGAAGCCGCTGGCCTTTCTGATGTTGTTTCAGGCCCTGGCTTGGTCTATAGCGTTGGTAGCTCTCGTGAGGGCCGGGACGCCTCGGCAGCGCGTACACAAGGCCTTGAGGGGTTAACAATAGGTTCTCGTGTAGGGTGCGGTACAATAATACATGTGCAGCAGCATATTTGGACTAGAAGCATTCCGCATGAAGTAGAATCCACCGTCTTTCTACCCCTATGTATAAAACTAGGTAGTTGGCTATATAGACCGCTCTTTTCTGACCACCAGAATCTTTCTTGCTTTTGTTTCCCCCGGCAGAAAAAAAAGACGAACGTGGCATTTCCAAGACCGAGAGACAAGGAAGATTTAACATCAGCGAAATACATGCTACTTTTGAGCGTATCGGAAAGACTTGTTTTGGATTGCAATACATTCATTCTCCCGACAGAAGAAGGCAGAAACAATCCCACCGAGGCTATACGAATACTTGGCAATAAACGGCTCCAATGACCAAAGGGAAACCCACAGAGCATCCAACGCCCAAGCCTGGTATTATGGAAAAATACCCTGCCACCAGCCGAGATATATGCTACCTTTGTCTCCAAACCCAACATGTCCCGTTTGCAAAAAACCCATCCAGCTGTTCCGACCAGGAAAAAGGCATCAAGATCACACAACACCTACACTCGTCGTGGGGGACAAGGCTCAACTTCTCATCATCCAAACAGAAACATCCGGCGCCACTCATTAGGTTAAAGACAAATCCAAGCTGTCCAGCATGAGGGTTTCGTGGCCGAACCGCGAGTGGTGCAGAGGGTTGTTTTGAAAATCGTCACTACCCAGAGCGGCGTATACATCGTTGCCGACACCCACCTCGTCCGATGAACTCAGGCTCTCCTCGCTGAGACTGAACACACTTTGACTTTGATGACCAACTTGGAGGCCGCTCAAATCCCAGGAGTCAGGTGACCAGTCGCCGTAAGCCGTGTCACCCCCCGAGCTGGACTCGGCCTCATGGAGTGAGATGGCCGGGCCGCCGTAGATGGCATCGTACACGTTGACTTGTCCACCGTCCATGGAACCAAGTAATGCTTCCCATTCCGACGGTGACACGCCGCTGCTAGTACCGCCACGCTTCTCCCCAGCGAAAGGATTGGGAACAGAATATATGGGCGACGGTGTTTGATGAGGACGGCTTGAAAGTTGCGAGGGACAGGCTCGCGGTTGTTCAGGCGGCGAAAGGGGCTGTTGCATAGGCGCGTGATGGCTGCTCAGCGATAGGAAGTCGAGATTTGGTCTCGTCTTCTGGGTTGGCGACAATCGCATCATCGATTGTTGGAGACGAGATATCGAGTAGCGATGGTCTCGACGAGGGGGCATAACGTGTTCCTGGTTCGTGCCGTCGAACGAGGCGCGAGAGACAGGGCGGTAGAACTCGGGGCGCATAGCGGATGCACTCGGCATAGTCATGCGACGAAGCTTGTCTTGTTGTGCAAGCAGATCTGTCTCGCTTACGCTCGCACTCAAGTGGCGCCCGATGCTGTGGCTTGATTTCTTCCTGGGAGCAGAGGCGCTCGGTGACGGTCTCGGGGGCGGTGCTGCCATTTCTGGGCTGGTGCGAGTGGACAACGTCGTTCCAGCTACTGGCGATGGCAAAGTCGTCTTGTTTGTCGACGCTTGTTCCTCGACCGGTACGACCATGGACGCTACCTTCTTCAGGTTCAGGGTTCCAGGTGCCTTGGACTTCTGTAGAATCTTGAGTACACCATTGACGAGTCGAGTGTCGTCTTTCATGAGTTTGCTTTCCTGCTTCAGGCCGATGGCCTGGTACAGGAGCGTCATGGCGCACAGAACGAGCATGTCCGTCTTATTGAGACAGAAGGAGAAGGACATGCTACGCTCTCCAAGCAACTGGATGATCTGAGTGATGTGTTTGCTCGCCTCTGAGATGATCATGAGAGACGGCGCTTCCTTGGAGCCCAGATTGGTACCAACCGCGGGTCTGTGGATTAGGATGCGCGTATAGTAGTAGGCGAGTGCCTGTCAAACGTCAGGTCCAATCCCATCAGCTGTATGGCAAGATCAACTTACAAGTATGGGAGAGCGGCTTCCAGTGACATCTGTGGACGGTTTGTCCTGAGCAAAGGTGAGCTTCAGGTGAGTTGGCAGCTCCTCGCTCCACTCGCACAGCTCAGCATCGAGAGCGGAGATCTGCTGCAAGGAGAGCTCGTAAGATGTCGAGGCAGGATAATTGTTGCGCAGGACCTTGGCTAGAATACGTGATAGTCTAAACAGCGCGAGGGCGCTTGAGATCCTGGTATATTCTCCGGGCAGAGTAGGCTGGAACCCCTTTTCCGTAACATACTCGTCATCGCAATCGGATGGGAGCTCGGTATGGATGTCTTCTTCCCGTAGGACCTTGGGCAGCCCGAGAATCGCAGCAGAGAAACTGCGGAATATGGTCAGCCGTGGCGTCTTGTTGGACAGACAAGTCACTCGTATAACGGCTGAGGCTTACCAGTCAAGCGCATACAGTGTCCAAAAGACCTTCTTTCGGGTTTCGATGGTCAAGGCGCCAAAGGAGAAGCGCTTCTGGCTTTGATGCAGCCCCAACCGATGTGATAGGGCCACGGCAACGCCCTTGTAGTGGACCAAGCGCTTGTAGTCTGCCCTTATGCTGCAGTACATCAGAGCAAGCACCAAGCACTGCAACGTGTTCATCGTGTTCTCCATGAGGATGGCATCGAGGGCCTTTTGCCACTGGTCTTCGCAAGCAGCGATCTGTTCGACATCGGGCAATTCGCTCGACAATGAAGCAATGCCGAAGACGAGGTACAGCTGAGCGATCTTGTGGTTGCTCTTGACCTTGTCGGCGTCGGCGGAGAAATCCTCGTACAGTCGAAGGAAAGTGGGCTTGTGCAACACCGGGAAGAGTGGCGCCCACTCTTGGAAGTATACATTAACGCAACGATCAGTGAACAGCCTCGGCGGGATCCGCAATGTTGATGCTGACTCTTTTGCCGTGAGTGGTGCGCATCCTTGTATATGGAGGAATGCCTCCGGGTTAAAGTCGGAGCAAGCCTTCCCATTCTCCTGGAGCCTGCGCTTGAAGGTTTCTGCACACAGGTCAGCTTGCGACTTCGTACGGCCCGACCACCTCCATGAAATCACTTACCGATGAACGAACGGCCGCTTGACGGTCCCATAAAGTAAGAGTCGGAATTCTCGACGCCGAGCAAGAGCGGCGATGCCTGCACACGGAAAGTATCCTCTTTGACTGGCGGTCCCTGGTCCTTCTTGGATGCTGTCGCACACGTTGGGTCACGGGGGATTCCGGGGTTCGGCGAGGATGCTGGTGGCCATGCATCTTGGACAGCATGTCGATCTTCTCATCCTTCTCGTCTAGTAGATCCTTAAGCTCTCTGTTTTCGGTCTCTAACGCTCTTACTCGCTCCTCCAGCGACTCGGTGTAGCCGCGAGGAAAGGCGCGGCGACTTAGTTTATCGCTGGTACGACACTCAAATCCTACATTGGCGCATTGTGAACATGTCGGCCGAATGCCGTCGCACCTGATCTTCTTGGACCTGCATCGGTCACAGGCCTGAGCGATGCGACTTTGTGAGCTGGTGCCCACCTTGATGACCTTCATAGGCAGAATCCCAGGCATGATGGCGACCTCGCCTTACTTATTGATATAACGGCTTGGCGAGGATAAGACGCGGTGAATCGCGTGAGCTCTGGCTCCACTACAGCCTATCGGGCCTACTCCTGCCCGTGGACTTGGGCGCTCAGGATAATGAGATAGTATACCAATATGGGCAAAGCAAAACGGAGCAGTATTTCCAGAGAGTCTCTGATCAATGTCAGGGCTCAGGGATGGGCTCAGGGATAACGTATATCACGGAGCAAGGTATGTGAAGAAAACACCAGATGAAAAGAGGAAAAAGGGAGATGAAAGATGGTATGTATGAACGAGAATGGAGACTCGGGGGTGAGAGAGTGTGGAGAAGATTAAGGGAAACAGAACAGCGGAGCCAAGCGGAGCCAAGCGGATCCCAGTCCCCCTCCCTCAGCTGGTACAGATGGGTTGTCTGCCAATAGCGCCGTAAAGAAAAATCTGGGGTGGACAAGGGGGGGAGACGAGTCTGACGAGTATAGAAGGAGGGGAGATGATTATCGACGAGGATGATTAGAGAGAAACTCTAGAAAAAACCTGGTCTCGCCTTGCTCCCTGCTCCGTCCAACGTCTACTCGTACTAACTAACGTACCCCGGGGTGGGTGGGGCTGGGGTCACATTAAGTGAGTAAGTACACACACACACACACACACACGCGCCTTTCTCGCCAATCAACGGTGTAGAGAAGCAAAAGGTTCGACTCCGAACGGCCGGTACTACATACGCCCTGGTCATCCTGGATCCAGTCCCGGACTGGTCTTTCTGGTAAGCCCTTGGTCTAGGCTGAAGAAGGAAAGGGGTCTCTTTCCCCAGCGTCTCTTGTATGAGCATGTATATGCAACTTCGGATCCCCGTCCAATCATGGTGTCCGGGGAAGAACGAAAGAGTCAGTCGTTGTCTAGGTCAGCAGTCGTGCTGTTTGCTAACCTCAACGCTAACACCCGACTCTCGCAGGCCCGGAAGCCGGCGACCGGGCTAGGCGACGATGGGTCAAAACGGGTAGAAGAACGGGCCACAGTGGTATATATAATGTTATGACTCGTGCAGTTGAAGGCCGTACGTTGTACTCGTAGCAGGCAGATCGGGGATTCGGGACAATCCGTGGGTAGAGCTGCATGACTCCATATCCACGTGCCACTTCTCCGATGTACTCCGACCATGGGCCTATAGTTTCTGCTCTAGCATCCATTAGCCAACATAGAAGAGGGACAACGGCCAGACTACCGTCCCCTAGTAATTATCGTGCCATGCTTGCTCAGACATGGGATGGGGTTGATCTGCATCCTGTTCCTTGGCAATGCTCAAACGGTGCTCAGCATCTGTGGGAGCGGCTTTTGATTGGCCTCGCAGTTACACCCCTCCCTCATTCAAGCGATGCTCTCATTCCGGTCTTCTCTAGGGAGAGTACATGAGGCCGGGTTGGTTGGTCGATGAACAGTCGCAGAAATGACTTGAGAAGCCCTGTAATACCAAAATCGGCAATCGGGTGAGTTGAAGCAAATCGAGATGCGCAACCAGGGCTGCCGGCAGAATACGGTAGACATACACAAGTACCCTTGCCAGCTGGGTAAATCCATCCATGCATAGGGCACCTCATGGTACTACGACTACTAGGGTCACCTGGAAAACGTGACAAGAGTGAAGCACCCCCAAGGCAATCTGCCGTGTGTCGAGACAGCCAGGTTCAATCTGGCTTTCAGGGGTACAAATCCCTTGGGTGAGATGGCTAGGGCTGGACAAGGCTTGATACAGGCTCGATAATGAGATGATGTGATTAGCAGTATCAGGCAAGTGAGCACGCACTCGCATGAAGTGTTCTTTTCAGTCGAGCGGAAACGAACTCTCCGTAGACAGTCATGACTGTGGCTGTGGCATAAGGCCAGGTAAACCCGCCCAAACTGCGCATCTATGCTGACATGGCAAACCAATCAGCTAAAGTCTTCGGCGTCGTCATCGACCACTTGCGGCTGGCCTTCGTCGGTTGGGGCAGTTTCCAACGACCCGAGATAGGCAAGCACACTATCATCTGAAAAGAGTTCGTCTCTCTGTATACCACAATCCGCATTGTTAGCGGTGAACTCGTGGAATCCCTTCAATCGCTTCAAGCTATTTGCGAACCTAGACAGACACTTACCTGGCCTTCAAGCCGTCGTATCGTCCTCTCCAGGAGGTCTTGTTCGACTGCTCTCAGATGCATTGCAGTGCGGACGATGTCCTCCCGTGCTGGGCCTGCATAGCTTCTAATGTTGACGGGTGTCTTCAATTCTTCGAGTTGTTGTTGGAGTCTCTCGAGTGCAACAGTGACGACCCTTAGTTCGAAAACTTTGTATAGCTCGTGACCTTCTATCAGACTTTTGAGGCCGTGCGAACGATCTGTTGCGTCGTCGTCTTGCCAGTAGAGCCTCAGTTGCTGAGACCCATCCGTCTCTTGCAACACAGCAAAATTCAGACCGTCCTCCTCATTCAAACACATCAGATATGCGAAAGGGGCACTCCAACTAGGAACGCCATCCTCGCCATCCTTCACCTGGATCGTGGGCGGTGCCCCGAATATATGCATTTTGGCTTTTGCAAGAGGGTCATCTTCCATGGGTTCCAGAGGCAGGACCATATTCCCGGCTTGACAATTCGGGTCGATGAAACCATAGCTGAACAGCATCTCGGCTGCTGACTTTCCTTGCCCATAGTCTATCGTGACTTCTTGGCCTTTAGAAATGCAAAGACCATCTCTGAGGACAAGAGTGACTTGATCCTGGGTGACTTCTTCGAAGCGAGCAGTTGCCTGAGCAGAGTGGTTGACTAAGTCTAGGCATGGGACCATGGATTCACCAGACGATGGTAATTCTAGAGAACGTGATCTGTACATGGCATCGAGTAAGACCCAGTCATGTATAGTGACCCGTTCTTCTGCCCACACGTTGTCGTACCAGAAGCGGAGATCATCACACTTTGCTCTGATCGCATCAAACTCCCTGGTGAGGGCAGAAAGCTTCGCCGAGACAGCACTCTGATGCATTGTTAGTGGACATTACGTAGTTGGATTATAGACGGACGTAGAGCTCACTTCGAGGGAGGTCCCGTGTAGATGTGCGAGCTCTGCTTCTGACCATGTTGTAGGCACAGGTATCTGGCTCGGCAAAAGACCGACATATTGAGTCCAGGGAGAAACGATGCCTTGGAAACCCGGGAAGTCGGGAGATGACAGGATCACTTGGGTCAACAAATATAGCAAAATGTTGGCTCTGTGTGACTGTAGGGCTCGTCAGCAGCCACGCCTACACCCCTCGACAACATCAGGACTGCCAGACAGGGAGCAACAACTGACCTGATGGCCGGCTTTCTCGAGAAGGTCTCGGAAGTTCTGGTCGATTTTGGCGTAGTCTTCGACTGCCTGTGCTGACAAGACTAAGTCGCAAGGTATCTCTAGTATTGCCGGAAGCTGTGAGTCCGCTCTGCTAGGAGGCAAGTCTGCCTCGGCGACCAGGCCGTATCCACGGCCTTCAAGTTCCTCGATCTTAACATGGTGGAAGTGAACATTATTGAGGGCACACCAAGCTGGCAGGTCATGTAGGGAAAACACAGCCCTGCGCATGTTAGATACGGAGGGATCTATGTCTGTCCTCTAACAAAATAGGATAGCCACCGATTGTATTGATTCACTGACCGTAGACGGATATCAATGACTGCATCTGATCAAGTGCTTTAACAAGTGCTTTCAGTGCTTTACGTAGTAGAGTGACCCCGCCATAGTCTATGAATGATTAAGTACTTCTTATGATACGATAGATAACGTTAACCAGAGAAGAACCCCACCAATCCAAAAAGTTATCCCACTAACCATACCCAAGATCATCAACCAAACACCGCGAATCCGAAAGCAACAAAGCATAACTACTTCCAGCATACTGTCTCTGTATCATGCCGCGCGATCCACTGATCGCTCTTGTTGGCAAGCCCTCGGCTGGCAAGAGTACCACTTTGAACAGCTTGACTGATGCTACTTCCAAAGTTGGTGGGTAGAACCGATGCCACCACCGCAACACGAGTGATGCCCGCTGATGCATAGGCGCGATACAGGCAACTACCCGTATGGAGACCCTTGATACTTCCGGTACATGGTATGCGCTGGGATGTCCGAGTATTTGTTGATCTTTCCCTTCCAGATTCACCACCATCGACCCCCAGAGAGCTATCGGTTACCTCCAAATAGACTGCGCCTGCGCTAGGTTTAGTCTGTCGGACAAGTGCAAGCCCAATTACGGTGGCTGTGTGGATGGACGGCGCTCGGTTCCTATAGAGCTGCTCGACGTAGCGGGGCTCGTCCCGGGTGCCCACGAAGGCAAAGGATTAGGCAACAAGTTCCTTGACGATCTCCGACATGCTGACGCCCTGGTTCACGTCGTGGACGCAAGTGGGAGGACGAACGCCGAAGGCGAGAACACCAGAGGCTATGATCCGTCGCAGGATATAGCCTGGCTGCGGAGCGAGATCGTCGCGTGGATCAAGGGCAATCTATACCAGCGCTGGGGATCCATCAAGAGAAGGCATATCGCGGTGAAAGCATCCGCAGTTGACACCCTGCAAGCCCAATTCTCCGGATACGGTGCTACCACACAGCTTGTCGCGCGCACTTTGGACAAACTGGCCCTCAAGGAGCCCCTCGAGCATTGGACCGAGGAGACGGTGGATCGCGTCGTCGCCGCATTCACAGACGAGAAGTTCCCGACAGTGATAGCGCTGAACAAAATCGACGACCCGGACGCCTATACGAATCTCATGAAGATTACGAAGATGTACAAGAACAGCCTAGTGGTTCCTTGCTCTGCAAGGGCTGAGCTGTTCCTAAGAAAAATGGCGAAGCAGGGCTACGTCCAGTACGTCGAGGGCAGCGACTCCGTATGGACAAGGCAGGATCTCATCGATGATGGCGATCCCGAAGGTGGAGGTCTCAAGGAACTGGACGAGAAGAACAGAGAGATAATCGATGAGTACAAGGATATGATATTATATCGGTATAACTCCACGGGGGTTGTGCAGGTACTGTCCGCCGCGGCGCAACTGCTGGGGCTCGTCCCGGTCTTCCCCGTACGCAGTACGTCTACGTTCAGTTCAGGATCCGACACGAGGGCGGTGTTCCGAGACTGCGTATTAGTGAAGAAGAACAGTACGGTTGGTGAAGTGGCGAGGAAGGTGATGGGTGATGCGCCGATAGCATATGTAGAAGGAATCGGCGGGACTCGTGTCTCAGAAGACGACATCGTGTCGGTCGGCAAGCATGATGTAAGCCTCTCTGCCTTCACCACCCCTTCCTTTGAATAACCAACTAACTCCATCCAGATTCTATCATTCAAGGTTGGGCGCGCATAGACTCTGTTCGATTTGGCCGTCGTGATTTAACATCTAGACTGCTTCTCCTGCTCTCAAGAATTTGCCGGATTTTTGTGGCACATCGTGTCTGGCGTGCTGTAGTCTACGAGATATGTAGATATTACAAAGGAACTAAAGTCACGACTGCGGTTATAAAATCGGGCTCGTCAAGTGCGTAGGTAATCAATCGTCTAGCCTAGACGGCAAGGAGCCACCAGACACTCCATGACAAGCTGCGGCCATGAGACCAACCAACAACAAACATCGTATCCAATATTCACCATTCCTACGTCCACTTACTTGAATATTAAGGCCGCAGCCTATCTACAGATACAGAATGGCCTGGACACCACCTTCACCACTCCCAAAATACCTCTACAAGATCCTCCCCACCGCACCGCCCTCTCCGATCCCGGAGTCCTACCCACCCTCGGACCTCGACAAACAAGACGGCTTCATCCACCTCAGCAACGCAGAGCAAGTCAGTACCTAACTTGTATACAAATAGAAGAAGGAATCACCATTCTGTATAACTATAGAAAAGCAAAGTTGAAGAAAAGAGATACTAACGCACGCGTCGCGCCGATACAGGTTCCTAAGATAGCTGACATGTTCTTCGCCCAAGTAACCAGCCTCTGGGTGCTCAAACTGCGCTTTAGTCCCCATCTCGTCGAGAAGACACGCTGGGAGGGCCCCATGGAAGGCTGTGCTCATCTCTACGGGGGGTTTGGGGCGGCCGACGTGGAGGGTGCTAGGCAGTTCACTCGCTCCAAGGATGGTGATGAGTCGTGGATCACGGCGATGCCGCATCGGGATGGAGAACATGCGTGGCTAGAGTAACGATGAGGACGTAACCTGCTGTCATGATGCTAGTCGTCTGCTACAGCATGTAGGCAGGGAAGCGGTCGATCAGGTATACACAGAAATCGGGCATATCATCATTTATTCATGCTCGTGAACTATCCCACGGGTCCTATGCGCTGCTAACCTTTGTTAAGATGTAACGCTGAAATCTAAGTATGCAGCCTAAGTAGCTTGCAACCGCTGTGCGCCCCCGCCTTCCATAGGGCAAAATGCCGTGACGCACAGCTACTCCTCAGCGGGCTCTGCCCTTCTTCCCAGGAAGGGACCATTCTTCAGATGGCGGTTGAATGACGCCATCTTTGATGGACCAACCCCTTCGCTTGCGGTCTTCCCATTCCATCTTGACTTTCAGCCTGACAAGGTCACCTGCGGCTCTGGCATCTTCCGCGCTGTCGTGACCCTGCATCTTGTCTACCGAGTCGTCGACTTGAATCTTACGATCCAACATTGCCTCCGCAAGATACTTGAGACTGTTGCGGATCGGCAGTCCCTTCTTATGGGGGTAGAGAAGAACTGTGTCGACAACTGTGGGGTGGACGATGCGAACTGCCGTCAGGTCGTTTTCTGCACCGTGTGCAATTACTGGGGTGTCAGGCGCGATCAATGAGAATAACAGATCGCGAGCAGCCTGGGGTGATGACACGAGTTTGAGTTTTCGCTGAGGTGGCGATTCGGAGTCGGCCGAGGGCACTATGGTCGGTCTGTGATCATCTCCAGGCTTCAAACGCTCCGCCTCGGCTAGGTCCTCAGGGCGTACTCCTGAGTATCGAGTGTTGAGATCGATGTGTTCGCCAACTGGTAGAACGAGCACATCGAGAAGCTCTTCGCCAGTAGGCCAAGACACTGCAGTGATGCGGATCAGTTCCATACCGTAAACTGTATACCCCATTTCACAGTCGAAGCTAATTGCTCTATCCTTGGGTACATTGGGGTTGGGAGGTGTCTCGACGAAGTTCACAACGCTTGCCAGTCTGGCAGGATCTGTGGCCTTGAAGACATGGTTATTCGTTGTAGTGCAGCCGTTGGTATCCCCAACGCTCTGGTGGCAGCATCGATACTTCCTTGTTCTCTCACTGAGTCGGTCGCCAGGAGTCCTATCGAGAAAATATGCCTTTCCGGGATGACTGGCAGTGATGGCATGGTTAGCATGATATGTCTCTCTGGCCCGGATAAAGGTAGGGTAGGGGAGTGTGATTGGGAAACAACTTACAAGACGCATGGGCCGTTTGATGCCAGAGCCCCGTCTTCTTCTCGACGACCCGGAAAGACCGCAAATCTTCGGGTACACCGGTCACAGACCTCGAAGTTTCCTGAAGCCTCGACGGCCTTTTTGGCTCTCTCGATATCTTTATCACTGGGGACCGTGGCAATGTAGCCGTAATGTTGCAACGGCACCAGATCGACGGATAGTCGGTGGAGGAAGTCGACCTCCTGTTGTGGGGTCAGGCCAGTCTCGAGAGGTTTCGGTCCTTGCTTGGGCACCTCGCCGCTGCCGTATTCTTTCTTTACTGACGCCAACCGTTCCTCCTTCCACTGGGCGACCTTCATCTTCTTGTAATGCATGATGCGGTTCTTAAAGGCATTGTTGTATATCGTGAGTTTCTTGACAGCGTAATACTCCTCCTCATCCAGGGCTTTTATGATAAGCTCCTGGTCTGACATGACTAGAGCAGCCTCACTGCCTTGGCCTCTGGTCTCCTTGTTGAGCTCTGTGTTAAGCCTGACGTAGTTCTCGTGGAGTAACTTCAGGAGCTTGTTGCGCATCTCATGCGAGGCAGGTGCTTTCCCAAGGTGGCGGGCATTGAGGGTCTCTATCTTCTTCGGCGCAGCAATCGGTGGCTTTGGTTGGGCCTCCTTCGTCTTCTGGGTTCCCAGGTTAACAGGGCTGGGTTTTCCGGGTTGCCTCAACATTGCAGGGTCCTTATGCTTCAAGGGTGGGGGAGAGACGGCCTGTACGTGGTTTGTGGGAGCCTTTTCGGGGGTTGGGTGAGATTTGGAGCCAGCAGCAGCAGCTTTCTTTTCAACCTCGGGACTGGCCACCTTCTGCCGTTTTCTAGACGAATCTTGGTGGGTAGATGTTGCCAGCGAAATCCCAGAAGCTCCTGTGCCGGTAGTTGTGGTGCCATTGTCGTGATGAGGTATGGCTTGGCTGTCTTCCTCATGCTTGAACAAGCACTGAAAGGCTGTGCAGTTCTTTCCAGCTGGGCATGGCAGGCTTTTCAACATGCCCAGAGAGGAAGCCATGACGACGGAGATGATGATGGCGACTATGATTGCGAGGACAAACATCCAGCAGCCTCTTCACAGTGTACGCATGTGGTCATCAACTGAGTTGAAGGTAGACGAGCACCGGGATTGGCAGTTGCCAACCACAGTATTCAAGGCCGGATTTCACTCAAGCGAAAGGAAAGCTGAATAGCCCGGCTGTATAAACGAGATGAGCAGCGTACGTTGATGGCAGGAGACAGCTTCTTTGCCGGGCACTGCAGCTTACGAAACCGGATCAAGAGCGCTGCCAAAAGCCTCCCACAATCATGGATGAATCAAAAACCCTCTCTGGATGGAGATTGAATGGTCCAAATGAACTTCTCCGATTGCCTCGTTAATTTCAAGATAAGAAGGCTTTCTGGTAACGGATTGCAAAACACTCCAACAGCGACAGCACTGTGGTTGGAACACAGTAACCTGAACCAGACTGGAATGAGACCTTCGTTGCGTGCGGGTTGTCGTGTTGTCTACTTCTTGACGCATGGACACGGTATGCTCACACTGTACCTGGACCTCGTCTCTATGTGCATGCAGTGAGCGAGCTAGAGACCATTCGCAAATGATCCATACTCGGTATGGCCAAAGACTTAGCTTAGGTGCACTGCTTCTGCCTGCAAATAAGGGAGAGAATCATTCCTCTTCTGCGCAGATCAGTTGTCGAAGGAATTGTTTTTCGAGGGACGTCTCGAAGTTATGATGCTGGTAGGTACCTGCAGGCAGGCATGGAACCTGTTCCTTAGTACTGGTCCTGGCTATCAATAGAACAGAAGGATCCAGCAACCGACGGGCATCGAGATACAGAAGTTATTGACATGCACGGTAATTATAAGCCAACCATCTATCTATCTGCGTGGAATATGCTCGATATCTTACGTCCGGCTGTATTTTTACAAGCCGATCTAGAGTCCAGTCTTGCTAAGAAGAGGTGACATCAGCACCTCCCGTGGCCACTGTACAAAGTGCCGGGGGCCCCGCTAAGATAACTGATGTAGGAATAAATACCCCCGGTCATGTTGGAGGGGCTGCGAAGTTACTTAAGAAGTAAGTACTTGTTATGCCGATACCATACAGGCCTGACCCAGATCACATCATATAAAAAGGCTGTTTCCTGTGCTATTCTTAAGAGCCAGACCCGTCAAACTCTACCCGAGAACACCTATTACAATCAAATACGACAACAATGGCTGACACTGCTGGCAAGGTACGACCCATCCCCCTCTGAGAACTTACCCCGCGGGCTCGTTGGGAGGGGTAGCCCGCGGTAGTTAAGAGAGAGAGAGAGAGAGAGAGACAGAGCGAGCTCCATCGCAAGCTAACTTCGTCATGTTCATTCACGACAGCCCATCAAATGCCTGGCCGCCGTGGCCTGGGAGGCAGGCAAGGACCTGAGCATCGAAGAGATCGAGGTGGCACCACCAAAGGTCCACGAAGTCCGTATCCAGATCTACTACACTGGTGTCTGTCACACAGGTGCGTATACGCAAAACAGAGTTCCAGCAAAGTCTCGGGATTCCCGCAGCAATCCCGCAGCAACCCCGAAACATCTCCGAACTGCGAGCTGAGCGGAGTCCTTCGTTTAACTAGATGCGTACACGTTATCCGGCAAAGACCCCGAAGGCGCTTTCCCCATTGTCTTGGGCCACGAGGGTGCCGGTATCGTCGAGTCCGTTGGTGAGGGGGTTACTAATGTCAAGCCTGGTGACCATGTTGTCGCTCTTTAGTACGTCGGCCTACCTAATGCCAAGCAACTGGCGGTTGCTATTCTGTCGCCGTCCTTTGAAACTAACGCTTTGTGGTGCAGCACGCCGGAATGTAAGGAGTGCAAGTTCTGCAAGTCGGGCAAGACCAACTTGTGTGGAAAGATTCGCGCAACTCAGGGTAAGGGTGTCATGCCCGATGGCACCTCCCGGTTCACCTGTAAGGGCAAGGAACTCTTGCACTTCATGGGCACCTCTACCTTCTCCCAGTACACAGTCGTGGCGGATATCTCCGTGGTAGCGGTCCAGCAAGATGCTCCCATGGACCGAACCTGCTTGCTGGGTTGCGGAATCACCACTGGTTACGGCGCCGCGCGAATCACCGCCAATGTAGAGGAGGGATCCAACATTGCCGTCTTCGGTGCAGGTTGTGTTGGTTTGTCAGTCGTCCAGGGCGCCGTGGCGCAAAAGGCTGGAAAGATCATTGTCGTCGACGTCAACCCGACCAAGGAGGAGTGGTCTAAGAAGTTTGGCGCGACCGACTTTGTGAATCCCAGCAAGTTGGAGGGACAGACCATCGTCGAGAAGCTCATTGAGATGACAGACGGTGGTTGCGATTACACCTTTGACTGCACCGGAAATGTTGGCGTCATGCGGGCAGCTCTCGAGGCCTGCCACAAGGGCTGGGGTCAGAGCATCATTATCGGTGTCGCTGCCGCTGGGCAGGAAATTGCCACACGCCGTAAGTCACATCTGCCTATATCTCCAATGTGGTCGCCACTAACGAACCATAGCCTTCCAACTGGTCACGGGTCGTGTCTGGAAGGGATGCGCATTCGGTGGTGTCAAGGGTCGATCTCAGCTTCCTGATCTCGTTCAAGATTACTTGGGTGGTAAGCTCAAGGTCGACGAGTTCATCACGCACCGGGAGAGCCTCAAAAACATCAATACCGCATTCGAGCAGATGAAAGCAGGAGACTGCATTCGATGTGTGGTGACGATGAAGGAGTAAAAGAGCGTGGAAGTAGTAGGGGCTTATGAGATTGGTTGGCTCGGTGAATGTACATAGATGTATGTAGGTACGAAGCACCCTGATGGCCAAATTGAGTCAGGCCAGCGATATACCCAGTCAAGGGCGATGTGATGATGTGATGGATGCATGGGGGTTACTTCAGCGTTGGTGAATGTCATTGGACCACCCAGCACTCTCGACTGAATATTAGTATGTGGAATGCGGTATTGTAGATTCCCCTAACTTATAGGTTTGTTTACATCATTACTGCCCCTCTTAACCTAGTCGACGTTTTCATACCCATCAAGCCAATGATGATGATATTGCCGGTCGGGATGGTGGAACCGCACGGAGCGCGACAACCATAGATCATAAACAGATTCATTGAGCCATATCTACGCGTGAGACCGACGAGCCTTGCATGAGTCGCCGATAAGCTCAGGGAAGGTTGTGTACATCTCGCGAGGCATGCACTGAATTAGGGTATCGAGTGGCTTGTACGACCGGAAGCATTCCGTTGGTGTTGTCATACTTACAGTGTTTTGACGTTTTCGCTCTGGAGCAGGCGAGCTGTTGACCTCAGAAATGAGAGAAAAGATGGTGGATATATGATACCCGGATGTTGTTGTCGTACAAATGAACTGGCTGAACCCTGGCTGCATCGTTAGCCGCATACTGCACTGATTCACTGCTGCTATTGTGTTGGGTTGT
Source organism: Apiospora pterosperma (assembly GCA_019976485.1). Classification (NCBI taxonomy): domain Eukaryota; kingdom Fungi; phylum Ascomycota; class Sordariomycetes; order Amphisphaeriales; family Apiosporaceae; genus Apiospora; species Apiospora pterosperma. The sequence goes on from JAFBMP010000009.1 coordinate 2,392,864, forward strand.
AGGTTGTAGGGGAGAGACGGACAAAGACATGGCCTACCACATGATGGAAAAGCCGGCGTCTCAACCGAGAACAGCGCCACAGGGCAAGGTTGGTAAGGTATTAGTAGTGCACTTGGCCTGACGGATGGCTGTACATTTGCAGGCAATCCCTCGCGATAGAGGACGCCAACTAACAAGGACCGCATGGTTGATCAGTCTTCGCAACCCACCTTTGATGAGGGTAACTTTTTGGGGCCAGGCGCCAGGCGCTAGGGGATGGCTGGCCCATGAAATTAACATGTGCATATGCAGCGGCATGAATTACAATTACTGCAAGCCAGAGTCAAGGGTAGAGAAAGAGAAAAGAGAAGAGAGAGAGAGAGGCCCTCGGAAATGCATCATCATCATTCAGAGCAAGCGTTGCCCCTCCTCGACAGACGCACAACCCACTTTGATGGATGGGTGTTGTCCACTCATCAAGTCTACATATAATGACCGCCTGCACATCCACGTTGATAACGAGCTACACAAGGCATGGTCCATGGCGATGATCTAGTCTGACCAAAAAGCCGGATCAAAACAACGATAGTTGATCCAGTTGCACCCGAGGCTGGCGTAACCAACTCCTTTTATTGACGGGTTGTCTCGCGCGCTTTGGATAATCGGCACTTCGGAAACTCCACTTTATCTGATAAGCCTTTCTTCTTCACCCCCCTCTCTCTCCAAAATCTGGGCGCATCTCCGTTAGACAAAATGGACACGATCGTCCGACTCGAGGTCGATCTGTGGACTTTAATTAGAGCCACGATGTTACGAGTCAACCGCCTGGTTTAGCGCCTCTATGCCAATAGTCGACCACGTCTCATGCGGCCAGGGGTATCCGCTGTTCACTTGCTACCAAGCCATACGCAAGCTAGATCTGCTTTCTGGACACACAAGGCAAGGCAAGGCAAGGCGTATATATGCCCAACTGTCAAATATTCACGTACTCTTGCACTCTGTTACAGTCTAGTGGTGCGGCATGAACGGCCAGCATCTCCAACGGAAGCCGGCCGAACAGAAGACCAGGCGGCCGGTCCATCCTTTACCGAAGCCAACAAGAGGAATACGAATGACCATATATTTCCATAACCCTTTTCCATCAGCCCGGGAAATGGCCTAATAACTAGGTAATAGCACAGTCACTAGGTCTAACCTACATTACGATTCAATGATATCTTCAATGACTGTGTGTACATGTAGATACAGGCCCTTCGGTTGGGCAGACCTGCCTTTCTCAGAAGTATGTAAGTGTTGGAGTTACCCTACGGTATGATAGGTACTATGTATGAGGCTAAACCTGTACCTCTCTTGTCATACCACCGAATCAAATGCAGCGGCATGGGCGGTACATATTGCATTGGGACTATAGACACGTACCCCATAGGCGCATGGATCAACAGATGTATGCCAATCTACCACTACCTACACGTACTTGACTATAACGACGCTCGCAAAGGAAAGCCTTGCCTATTGAAGAAAGAAACAGGTCAACCAAAAGACCACTTAAAGCCACACACACCACCTTTGTTTTGGGTTGACTACTGGTATCCGGGCCCGAAAAGCCTACATAATGACAGGTCAGATGTTCAGAAATATGGGCAATTAATGATTACCTGAAATAGAAAAAGAGAGACAGAGACAGACAGAGGGAGAGGGAGAGGGAGGGAGGGAGAGAAAGAGAGAGAGAGAGAGAGCATTGTTTCGCCTTCCGTCTTACTAGCCGGGTAGGCTAACCGACAGATTGCATCCCCAAGGCACTTAATTCGATTAGTTGGATTCGAATGGAATGACCGACGGCGCCGGTACCTCGTAAATTGTAATGCGTTGATTACCTAAGTACATACAACATTACTTACTCAAGGCACTTGACCTGCCGGAGAAAGCTCTCCAGTTTCAATTGCTGGCGCTGGTTGCTGTTCTTTAGACTTCACCTATCTCTCGGATTGCCTGAGCAGATCAAACCAAACCAATCTGGACGCAGCTACCCTCCCTGTGTCTTTCGAGAAGAAGAGAAGAAACAAGTTTCACTACCTTCTGTAGGTAGGTACTTACTTTTTAGACAAAGCGGCAGCTGGCCAGCTTGTGCTGGAACGGTCATCAACATGCTTGGGACTGGAGATATGTAGATTTAGGAATGTTCATGTGCTCATCAGGGTTATACCTAAGAAGGATCCATACATATATATATATATATATACTAACCGACTATTTGCACCCCTTCCGTCCAGTCAGCCCAACGGTTACCAATCCGGGCCAGAGTGCATACCGAGGACGACTGCGTCGTGAACGCTCCAGTGTGGTAGTATGTACCTACTTAAGGCATGCATGTATGTATGTCAACGAATAAAGAGTTTTCGAGTGCATCAACTGCTAACCTACCTGTACAGTATGCAAGTAGGTACGCAAGGTCAGTACAAGCGCACACGTACGTACGTGTATTGCCTATCCACTGGTCCCCTACGTGTAGTCTGTAGGTAGGCTGTAAGATCCGTTGAACAGAATCATCCCAAATCCAAGAATTCCATGTCCCACCAACACCGATTTATATGGAGCCGCCCTCCGATCCATCCACCTGAGTCCTTGAACAGTCACTAGGTTAAGTAAAGTAATTAAGTAAGTACCTAACATACCGACTCTTCTGTTCGAGCCCAACCCCGTTGGACTCCGACCCCAGCAGCAGCCTTCTCTTGGTGACTTCCTGCGCGCGTAATGGGCTTCTCTCGCCTCCGCCTCCCGCTTTCGGAGCCTTGTCCAGGCTGGCTGGAAAGTCGTCATCGCAACGGATACCTGGGTCCTCTATTAGTCATTCTCTCAACCATCACCGCCTCGGATTGGGGACAAGCTGGCAAGACATGACCCCAGACAGGCGGACAGGTGAAAGTGGTTTGCTAATTCTAATGATCAACGCATGCATGCATGTATTATATGTAATCCTCACCTGTTTTTTTTTTTTTGAAAGACAAGTTAGAGCAGAGTTTTACCACCCCAAAGAGCTAAGGTTAACCTCTTTGCCTCTTTCTCCAGCTTGTTCAATGCTCGCCGCCCCCCGGGACATGGACTGGTTCTAGTGGATTCGACCTTGTCTACATCGGCAACTACATCCACCCTATCTATACTTGCACCCCCCGGGGCCTTGACGGTTCGATGATAAGGTAACTCTTTCCGCGTACGTACAACGTATGCGTCTGTATGCATATCTACCGTACCGACTATATGTACCCATCTCAACCACGATTCAAATGTACCAGACCAGAAGGCCTTTCTGGGCCTACTCCCTATTAAATTGATCTTTTGAGGCTTAATTAAACCTGGGTTCATCTAAAAGGCCCTTGCCTGGCCTGTAGTGGTAGTCCGCCCGCATCGTGTGACTCGTCCCGTCACTCAGTCATTTCCATCACCCTCTTGGCTTCCTTTCCCTTCTCCTGGTCCTGGCCCTGGTCTTGGTCCCGGTCCTGGTCCTGGCCACCCTAGACTACACCCTTCTCCACCGGGTTACAGCTTACCGGCTTGATTCCCGTGCCTACTCTATTATTAATAAAAGGCCTTTGGGTCATACTCCAACCTGCGATCCCCTTTCCCCTTCACGCTTTATCGTTCCTCCCATCTTCCTTCCCAACTCTACATATCTCTCAACGCAGCCACAGCCTCCGGCCAGCGGCGTCAACCACATCCACCACATCTTCGACACAACCTTATCCTCTACCAGTCGTTCGACGAACAATACAACCTACATCACTTAGTCCTCGACGCCTAGCAATTAATCATCTTGAGCGAACGACACAGAACTACACGTCAAGATGGCTCCCAAGAAGATTCGCTGCACTTTCAAGGTTGCCGGCCAGTCGGAGCCTGCGTGCAAGGAGGCAGCACAGCGGATGTTTGGTGACTGCGGATTCTGCTCTGGCCACTACTGCGCCAAGCACCGGTTACCCGAAGATCACAAGTGCTCCGGTCTCGAAGACGTAAGTATCAACCGGGATGATTCCGTTTTCGATTTCGCCAGCGTCCAGTGGTGGGCGGTTGGCCTCGATGAGGTTCTCAGCGAGAGTGATGACGAATCCTTGGCTAACTTCCTGAATGCGTCCAGTGCAGGAAAGAGTCCCACGATCGAAACGCTGCTCAACTCGAGTCCGAGCGAACCCAAGTGATCAAGGTTGCGTAAAGAAACATTGCTGGATGATTCTTCTACCTTATCATCACGCATGGAGCGGGGGCCCACACCGGCTCACCCCTCCTCGCCGTCGATCTGCTGCATCTCGGAAGACGGATGCCAAAACGGACGCGGGACCGATGAATGCCACACATTCCACACCACATCTTCTCCCCACCCTCACACCGTAACTTCTCCGACACACAAACTGTTGCGCTCAGCTACGTGTGAGCGGTCGTGAAACGGGATGTTATACCTGGCGCTTCTTCGTCAGCTATAAGCACTGTACCATTTACACTGGATCGCATGGCGTCTTAGGGATATTTCGGGCCACGTTACATGTTGAGGCTCATTGGATTTTTTTTCTTCATCTTTTTGCGAGGCGCAGGTGGTTTATCTTCAGCCCTGCGATGACCTCGAGACAATGAAGGGAGGTATTTTTGGGGTTTCCCATTGTGGAAGTACATCCCACACCGCTTCCCGCCATGCATTTGTATATAGACGAATACAGGAACCCCTACTTCTCCCCATTTATAAAGTGGCACGACCACTGTCTTGGTGTTAACTGGATGATTTGATTGTTTTGTCCAAGTTCAAACCTGCGGTACGCTGATTCAGTGTATCAACCTCGATTTTTCAAATATAGAAACTCTACCAATGTCGACACTGAAATGAATTTCTACATGACCTAATTATTGCACATGCTTTTCTTTGTAGACTGCTACGTGTCGTATCAACCCCGGCGTTTCCTTCTCTGCCTTGTCGCTGGTGTTTCGAGGCCGTTTTCTTGTCCTTCTCCGTCCTCTTCTTCCACCTCTTCTTCCCGTTTGATATACTCCTCCTTGATGACCAACCCGTCTTCATCATCTCCTTGCCCAGCCTGGACTTGTTCCACCTTCGCCGCGGTGTCCTCCCTGATCTTGCGCCCACGGGTCACCTTGGCCCTCTCGGCAGCCTTGCACAGCCCGCGGAGGCCGAGCTCGCACTCGCCGCAGCGGCGGCCCACGGGCAGGCAGACCTTCTGGCCGAAGCCGACGAGAAGCCAGTTGATCTCGCGCCAGCGGTCCCGGGGCAGCCACGCCTGCAGGGCCAGGCGCGTCTCCTCGGGGTTCTTGGACTTCTGCCACCCCCACAGGTTGGTGATGCGGTGTACGTGCACGTCGACGCCGATGCCCTCGGTCCGTCCCCACGCGGCGCTGAGGCACAGGTGGGCCATCTTGGGCCCCACGCCGGGCAGCGACGTGAGGCCCTCGATGGTGTCGGGGATGTCCCCCGACCAGCGGTCGCGCAGGAGCCCCGCCGCCTGCTTCAGGTACTTGGTCTTGTTGTTGTGGAAGCCCACGGCCCAGATCAGCTCGTTGAGCCGCGCCGGGTCCACGGCCAGCAGGTTCTCGAGGTTGAGCCCCGCGGGGGCCCCGGGGGCGTGAGCGGGCAGCTCCGTCTGCAGCCGCCGCATCGCGACGGCGTTGGTCGTGTCCTTGGTCTGCGACGAGAGCATGAGGGCCACCAGCGTGTGCAGGCGCTGGTCCCGCGGCGAGGCGGTCGGCAAGGCCAGACGCTCGCAGCCCATGGTGTCGACGGCGGCGTCTTTCGCCGGGCCCGTGAGCCGCATCGCTTTGACAAGGTCGTACATCTCTTCCCAGTCCGAGGGCGGCGAGACAGTCGCGGTCTTGGTGTCGGGGTCGATGATCGTGCGGGCTGGTTTGCGGGCGCGTCGGTGGGAGGTGGTGGATGGTGCGACGGTCGTCTCTTCGACTTGTTTTTCTTCATCCTCCTCCTCCTTGACGGCCGACCTGCTCCCGCGCTTTGTTGAGGGCGAGACTACGGCGCGCTTTCGTTTCCGGGACGTCGCAGTGGTCATCGTGGTGGTTGTGGGCGTGGCAACACGGGAAATGGCATCTTCGATGTCGGCCACTTGCGGTGTTGTACCATTCTTTTTGGCCGGGGATGCCGCGTCGGTCTGATACGCGAATCGGGCGAGCGAGCCACGCGTTATGCGGCGTGCCTGTGGTGGGGGAGAGGCCGGCAGTGACATGGCGCCGAGCAATCGAGCAGTGTCTTGGGATAGTCGCGAAGTTCTCATATGTCATGCATGGCATATGGAGCTGAGCTGAGCTTAGCTGAGCCGAGCTGAGGATGTAAGTGCCTAAGTTGGGGGGTCCGCAATTGCAGATCTACAGTACAAGTGGAAAAAGGGTTCTGGGTCCACATCCTTGCTGGATCGGGTGTACGTACACCGTATCCGTACTCGTACAGTATACCAACCAACCAATTACCAACCACTAATCACCAATCACCAACCATACTGCTCGCCATCCCTGCATGTTGGCAGGAGGGTCCACCCTCACCCATTCCTCGTACGTAGATGGACTGGTGAGGTCATAACCTGAGATAGCCAGTCGCGTATGGTTAACCTGGATTTATCAACACCTGGTCTGTGTAAGTATCTAGGTAAATGTGTACTCCATCTAAAGTTGCCTCTTGTCGATTACCACTGCAGATTCCGTCCATGTGCTTACCCACGCTGCCACGCGTACTATGCATTTCCGTAAAAACACCTTCGCTATGCCATGAGTGCCAAAACCACCAAAACATAGGACTGTTCACCAATCAAATCAGAAATTCCTCCTTGAGCCAGTGCCTCATAACGGTATAACCCTCTGAGAATGATGACTTTTCCATTCGCACGATAATAGCCGCATGTGTATGGCGGACTTTGCGGATGTAGACGGGGTATTTGCGCCACCCCACGCTGTCAAGCGCGTTCACCATATCGAACTGAAACGGTGCCAGAGCCAGGGTTGGCCACTGCGGGTGCGACATCCTGCGCTCTCGGGCGAGCGTCTTTCGATCGCTCTCGTTCAGCTCGCCGTCGTTTTCGTCATCGGAAGAGACCAGATACTCCTGGTGCTGAGAGCTGTTGACATCTTCATAGGCGTCTTCGACTCTCTGCCGCAGCTCCCGCATCATGATGGGTACGCGGTATTTCTCCGTCTCGATGCCTGCGAGACCACTTTCGTGGAGCTTAATCCTTTTCGCACTGCGAGACGTTTGGATGACCGAGTTGATCATGAACCCGATGATGGCAATGGGGACAAAGACGGCGATAAGTGTGATTTTAGGGGCGTTCTTGAAATACCACCAGCCACTGCCTGTGATTGATGCCAGTGTCACGCCGCCAGGCTTGAGGCTAGGTCTGACGGGGTTGGCGGGATCCAAGACGACTTCCTCGTAGCCGGGCACGTAGTTAAACTTGACATTGTCCAGGTCAACGTAGGGATCCGTCTTGGCAATCCCTGCCGTGTAGTAAGTGACACTCCGGTCATTCACGATATTCGCATAGAGAGTTCTCCGCTTGAACCTGGCAAGGCCCTTCATGAATATTGAATCCGGGTCAGCCATGACGGCGAGCAATGGCCTTCCGGTGTCGCGAAAGTCGTCGATGGTGAATAGTTGTCTACCCGACATGGACAATGTCCGCGCGCCCAGTACATTCCAGATGTGATTGTGCCATCCGCGCAAGGGCGACCGTACACCGAGATGGGGGAAGCGAACGTCGTGAAGTTCTTGGGCCCAATGTTAGCATCCAAAGATAGCAGCAGAACGGACAAGGAAGGGAGTATATCCCACGTACCATCGGCCGGAGTTGATCCAGGATGCCCTTCGCCTGTAGCAAACCCACGGCATAGCGGGCTACCAGCCCGCCCAGAGAGTAGCCTACTACGCTGAGCTTCGTGATGTTGCCGCCATTTGACTGGATCTTCCTGAGTTCTTCTTGGATCTCTTCGCAAACGCGCTCGCCTCCTCTCTCAATCCCATCATAGGTGAAGCTTCCGCTGTTGCGCTTGGCGAGCAGAATGTAGAGTTCGTCGTCGGAATATGCGTCTCGCAGAGACTTTGCAACGGTTTTCATATGGTTGGGGTTTCCCCATAACTACCCCCAGGCAATCACGGTTAGCAACCGATCGCGTATCCTGGTGAATGCACGCTGCCGTGCAACATGGATGATGCAAAGGGGTGTCATATACATACTCCGTGTACCACTACGCAGAGATGGTCCGCCTTAGTACTACCACCGCTATAATCCATGGCTTCGATGCAATCTGCAAATTATCTTGGGATTGGTTTATGGTTCCTCAGAGGCGGCGGACAAAGGATCAGCAATGCAAAAGATGAAGTAATTGCGGCTTGAAGGCTTTAATAGAAGAGCTGTTGCTAGTTCAAAGGCTCCCTCCCTGCCTTAAGCGAATGCGTTAAGACATTCTGGAACTAATAGGTAAGCCCACTCGGACACCGTGATCTAAGACAAGCCGTAGCTCGGAGGGTTACGCGTGTTACAGCGCGGGCGCGGGCAGGGATCTGGTCCAACAAACATGAAAAATACTTTAGGTATACACTGACTGAGCTGACTGAGTGTGGACCGATGATGATGATATCAATGATGTTTGCAAATGGATGGACCAAGGCGGGCTTATGGATTGATCCGGTGCCCGGAGAGATACTTTATGCATCCATTGGTCTCCTGTATCCATCAATGGCCCGTGCTTCTTTCTGGCTGAGGACCTGACAAGCTAAAGTACAAGCTGAGGTACGAGTACCGGAAGTACATGTAGATACTTACCTAATGTACATGTACTAACCGTAAACCGTGCACCGACTAACCAACCGCGTCAAGCTTCAATCTAGCAATTTGATGCTGCTGGCCCAGTCCAGTCTCGCGACTCTGGTAAATAAATTTGACCAACGCTGATATTTGGCTACATACTTGATTATCGGCGCAACCACGCAGCTGAGGTGGCCGCAGTCACCATCCTGATACCAGCGCATCGATTTCTCATACGTCAGAAGCAGGATAATCCGACATAATTTCGAGAGGGGTCCCGGCCTGTTAACTAGAACACCTTGTCGCTAATAGTCCATCGCCATGTCCTATCGATTGCCCGACTCAAGCTCGCCCGCCACTCCAGAAAGGAGGCAGGCATACTACCATGGCGAGCACCCGTCTACTACCCCTGCTGGTATCCCGCCGCCATCTTCGGCCGCTTCCTTTACCCCCATGGGTGACCCGTCGCCGTCCTATCTAACAAGCTCGATTGGAACCATGGCAGGCAAAATCAAGGCTCCCAACTTCGGTAGGCCAAATATAGGCGGCGCTTCCAAGGCTCGCAGGACAGCCAATGTTCCCTTGGGCAGCTCCCTTCGAGGGAGTACGACCACCAGACAACCCTCGGGACTCGGGAAGCATTCCTATTCCGTGTTAGACGACCTGGAAGATTCCGACGAAGACGTCGACGCTGTGGCGCCTGTTTCGCGCCCGGGTACTTACGGCATGCAATACAATGACGATGACGATGAAGACGAATACGAAGACCAGGAGGACGATGTAATGGCTGCAGGAGAAGAAGACGAAACCGACGAGGATGAGCATGATGCTGGAGGAGAAGACGAAGACGTTGACGCAATGGCGGAGGATGAAGGCGACTACGACATTGAGGAGGACCTGTTGAGGGAGATGGAAGCTACCGACTACAGTGGCAATCTCCTCGGGGGAGATACCATGGACCACCTCTTGATGGGCACACCAGCTGCGAACCAGCGAATGCAGAAGGAGGCTGTCGACATCTTCCGCGCCTCGTCAATGCGATCCCTCTTCGGCCGGCGTAGGGATTCTAAATACTCAGCCGTCGCCAAAGACCTCTTCACCCAGCTCGGCTGTGCTCGGATATCAGAACCCCATAACCTTATTCTCCAAACCGAAGAGGTCATCGCCCGCTTGTATGACGAAGGTGTAGGCGCTGAAGATGACTCCGATAAGCTGGAAATGACTCTGGCTGGAGCTGCGGATTACCTCGTCCGGGACGTATGGGAGCCACACGCCAAGTTTTTGCCCAAGAGCAACGAAGAGCACGGCGCGACCATTGGCCCTGGGCCCAATTCGACCGCGTTTGAGAAAGCCGCATGGATAGCCGCCCTGGTCTTCCGTATTCATCATACACCCCCGAAGAGGATCCTTTTGGAAACTATAAGCCAGTGACGTTGCCGCAGACACTCTTCGACTGGCAGCAGGAGTACCACAACCCTAGCGATGGCCAAGTGGACAGTATCCTCAACCACCGGCCAAGCCCAGCGTCACATGGTCTCTTTTGGCAAGCTATCTACATGTCTCTGATCCGTGGCGACATCAGGGCAGCTATCAAGTTGCTTCGTAATGCTGGGTGGAACCAGGTTAGGAAGGGGTCCCGCGGGGAGCCTGCTTACACGGGCCAGCCTCTGAGAAATATCGAAAAGGTTGTTGAAGATGCTTGCCACATCATGGAGCTATGCCCAGCCGTGACCGACTTGAACTGGGACACCCAAGAGAGCAACTGGACTTTGTTCCGTCTGAAGGCGGCCGCCGCAAAGGAGAGCCTTGTCCAATTCGCCGAAGGCAAGGACAAGGCTCAACCCGCTTCAGGTCGTTTTGCTGGCGGCTCCGACTATGGCGATTCCGGAGATGGCCATGGCGCCATGGCAAGACTCGCCAGAAAGGCCCAAAGCCGCTTGCCGTGGGATGTATACGAGTCTCTTCAATCCCTCTACTCTATCCTAGTGGGTGAGGCTGAAGCCGTCACGGCAGGAGCTCAAGACTGGTGCGAGGCAACAATCGGTCTTTTCGGCTGGTGGGACGATGGCCATCACAACCGAAGATTGGCTTTGTCGCGATCACAGTCTATTATCGGCAGTATCTCGATGAAAGATGATGCGTTAGATCGGTTGGCACAGTGCTTCCATGCAGCCATGGAATCAGACTTCCACTTTAATGGACTGGATCCCGTCGAGGTGTGCATTTCTAGCGTCTTCGAAAGCAATATCGATGGCGTGGTCGGGTTTCTGAGGTCATGGTCTCTGCCCGTCGCGTCCGCGGTTGCCGAGGTAGCTTCGCTGGGTCGCTGGTTACCTCCGCCCGAACCTCAGAACCTCATCTCCATGGATAATTTCGATGCTGATGACCTCGAAGTACTTGGCATGAACCAGAGTATGGTCTCAGGAGACCAGGATGGCGTGAAAGACTCGATACTGGTTTCGTACGCGCGAGGTCTTAATGACATCAAGCAGCTTACGGGCTCTGTCAAGAAGAGAGGCGGCGTTGTGACCCGCGTCGCTCGTGATGGGTGGGAGATGGCAGTACAAGTTGTCGGCCGGATGGACTCCCCCGAACGATCCGAGGACTTGGTCAATGATCTCTTGCATGATATTCTTGAAAAAGTCGAGCCCGATAGCCACGAAACTGTAGATAAGATCTGGGCTCTCCTTAATGATCTCGGCATGATCAATTTCGCCGAAGATACGGCTGAGGTAAGTCTCGTTCATCTGCTTTTTAACCCCAAAGAACTGGACTAACGAGGACCAGAAATACGGCGACGTGCTCCAGAAAGATACCTTCCGCTTTGGCGAGATGCTTTGGTACTACGCCCTGGCTCATCGTCCTGGGAAAGTTCGAGATGTGCTGAATGGGCTCATGTCGATTTCTCTAGCCGAATCCACCACATATCCACCCGACAGTGAGTTAGACGACAGACTGAAGAGCCTTCTCCGGGAACGCACTGCGACGCTAGAGCAGTTTGCAAAGCAAGACTTGGAGGCGGCAGAGCTGTTGGGCAAGATGCTTAGTGGATATGCCACACTGCGAAAGTTTTATGAATTACGAGACGGCAATGGCAAGAGCACATGCGTCTCACTCGCACGTCGTCAACAAGCAGCAACCGCCTTGACTTTCGTCATTGCCAGTGCCGATGACAATATCCGCGGGGGTCTATACGACGATACGCGCGATGCTGTTGTCAGTGAAGATTTCATTCTTGCTTTACTTGGGGAAGCATCGATATTCGTCAACCAAAGCCCCACTGTGATAAGTCTGGAGCAGATCGACACTCTGCTCAAAGCCGTTGAGGATGTCGAGACGGTCGGCTCGAGAGTATACGAAGCAGCCGACGCGTTTTTCCAGATTGTCTTATCGTCAGGCCAGGGAAAGGGATCCACGCCTGCCGATCTCATGAAGATGTCGACTTCGTCCCTCAGCGGCAGCTTCGTCATGACGGGCAGCTCGATGATGGCATCCCAACTGCACAAGTCGATCCGCAATAGTGGCGTGCTCAAAGGGCCCATCAAGAGGAGCTGGGACTGGCGGACGCAGGTGCTGGCTACGAGCACTTCGTCAGATATCTTGAAGGCCCTCCGACTTGGTCTGACCAAGGACTTGGCCAATCTTTGGCTGGAGCAAGCGGACAGCATCATCTTGTGAAACTGAGCCTGCTTTATTACTACGCAGGGTGGCAGGAGAAAGTGCATTCAGCGGCGTTGATGGCTTGCGAATAAAAAAAGATGTACGGAATCATGTAATACCAGATAGCTTCCGGCTAGGAACGAAGGCAATTGGCAGCCGGAATTGATCAATAACTTAGTACCTTTCTGGGCCCAGGGAGCAAATGTCTGTCCGAAGCTAATGTCTGACGCAGCGCTCTTCTAAATGTCGGCCTGTTTTGAAATGATGAGTATTGAGTAAATCCAATTCATCTGTGTGATTTGGCAATTGCCGGAATGCATCACGCCTTGTTTATGTTGGTTAAACTGAACGAGTCTTTTTTGTTTGGTTTCCTTGTGACGGGACCCCAGTCTAATGGTATACACGTGTTGGTCTATACATTCACAGCGTCCTCTTCCTCGTTTTTCTCTCTATGCTTCTGGGCGTGACCAAGCTTATTCCGCATCGCCCAGCTCAGCCCGGCCATGCTTGGAGTTCAGGTAGTGGTTTCTATATTGTTTCAGACGCCCGTGTTAGTTATAACTGTACCCCGATCGAAAACAGGGCGTGTAAATAGGTGTGTAGGTAGGTAGGTAGTATATGTATGCATAACGTACCTCTCGATGGCCCAATCCATGACGTAGTAGAAGAAGATCATGGGGGGGGCAACGTAGAGGATTTGGCCACGGAATCGTCGCCAGCTGTTGAAGACGGCAGCATGTGCGACGCCGGCCAAGGGGTTCTGTCGGTTGGCACTCAGGCCGTAGGTGATGATGCCACGCTGCTTGGAGCCGCCTGTGGTTTTCCATGTCGTCAGCCTCTCTGTTAACCAAGCACACACAGCTGATATATCCCGCTGCCACATGTCGATCTCGTGTTGGGCGTATGCGTCACTGCCGCCTCCGTTCGAGGCATATGGATGGTCGTGCGAATCGAGACGGCGAGCATCGAGGCGTATCGTTGATAAATTGTCACTTACCGAAGTTACCCCAGCCACCGAGGTACCTGTGGAATTGAGGTCAGCCTATGTTCGTTTGATGCCATTGCCACGGACTGTGGTACTGCCGAAGCAAAAAGCCGCAGCGGTCTTGGGGTTTGGGCGGTACTCACTTGCCATACTTTCCGATGACGTCGTTACCGCCTCCGGCTCGAAGGATCTGGGTAGGTCGCATGTTGTCGAGATATGATCAATTGACGTGGTGCAGGTATCAATTGAGAGATGCAGTGCGTCGTGTGAAGCAAGAGGTTTGCGACGTCAAAAGTGAAGACAAGGCGTGAATCCCGAGAGCTTGAACCTGTCCGAAAGAGGTTAGACTCTCGAAAGAGAAAGGTTGTTCCGATTATTGGGGTTCTTCCGCTACGACTAGCTCGAAGAAGATTAGCAGCTCTCTGTCTGTCTAGGAAAGAAGGAAGCATTGGCCCGCAATAGTCGGCCCTCCATCACCGAAAGAGCTTCCTTCAGCTTCAGAGTTCCCCGGTAGCTGCGGAAAAGGCCCAAACGACAGTGTCCTCGGATTCGGAAAACAGTCAGGTTTTTCAACGACATCTAGCCCGGAAATCTGTCGAAATGGAGGCCCGAATGCTTGGTATGGCCTACCGCTACGGCGTTCCCATCGCTGGTACCATCGCCCTGGCCCAGCAGGCCATGTACGATGTCCGTGGAGGAACCAGAGCTGTCATCTTCGACAGATTAAAAGGTGTGAAAGAGGAGGTGATGAGCGAGGGCACACATTTCCTGGTCCCCTGGCTACAGCGAGCAATCCACTTCGACGTCCGAACGAAGCCGCGCAACATCGCTACGACAACCGGTAGTAAGGATTTACAGATGGTCAGCTTGACACTGCGAGTGTTGCACCGGCCAGAAGTCAAGGCGCTGCCTAAGATCTACCAGGTAAGCCGGCCTTGAAAGCAGCTGCGCTTCACGCGCTGGCCAAGCTTTGAGCTGTACAACAACTTTAACTAACATGGATTGGTAGAATCTTGGCACAGATTACGATGAGAGAGTATTGCCTTCTATCGGTAACGAAGTCCTGAAGTCCATCGTCGCCCAGTTCGATGCCGCAGAACTCATTACTCAGCGTGAAGCTGTTTCCAACCGCATCCGATCAGACTTGATGAAGCGCGCGTCCGAGTTCAACATCGCACTCGAGGATGTCTCTATTACACATATGACTTTCGGAAAGGAGTTTACCAAAGCTGTTGAGCAGAAGCAGATTGCTCAGCAGGATGCTGAGCGTGCGCGCTTCATTGTCGAGAAGGCCGAGCAGGAGCGTCAGGCCAACGTTATCCGAGCTGAGGGTGAAGCCGAAAGCGCCGAGACCATTAGCAAAGCCATTGCCAAGGCCGGTGACGGTCTGCTCCAGCTCAGAAGGATTGAGGCCAGCCGAGAGATTGCACAGACGCTGGCGACAAACCCGAATGTTGCCTACCTTCCAAGTGGAAATGGCAAGAACGGCGGCCAGTTCTTGCTCTCAGTGGGAAAGGCATAAAGTGTTGATGTTCAGCGAGAGGTGTGCCAGTCGAAAGAGTCCTTGGCAATGTATAATAGGGAATGGTCACCCCGATTCTCCGCTTCGGGTTACGATACGAATAATATGTGCTATTAGTCACCCAAAGTTTCTGCATCGTGCTGTATGTAATTGTAGCAGATGATCAATGCGTTGCTGAACCAAGTATCACTATACGTTTGAGTGGCATCAAGTGACTGGGTATTCTATGGATTGCGTGGCAAATGTCTTCATGTTCTATGAAGTATAGACAGGACTTCGAGCTAACAGCCATGATGTGATGAAATCAACGTATTGAAACCGGACTCTTGCAATGTTGATGTATAGAATCTGATCAATCACTCCAGTACTGATCTGCACATGATGTAGTAAAGTAGTGGTGAGTTTAGGCGAACAGCACCCCCAGCTATCTCATTTCGCTCCCAAGGTGGATCGGCAAATTCTCGGTTCATCTACCGGAGCTCGGCCTGCTTTGAACCTCAAACCAAGCTCAACGGCAAGACGACCATCTCAATTACCAACAAGAATTGCCGCGTCAAACCAGCCACCATGGCCTCCAAAGCAGTAGCCAAAGCTGCCGGAGGCGTAGTGGGCATCAGCCAGGTAATACTTCACTCACCTCAGTCCAAATCCCGCAGTCCAATGGCCCCGCCCTCCTCTCTGGGCTGCCCAGACAAGCGGCTGCCTCGCCTTCTTGGATCCCATCCCACGTTCGCATACCCCCCGGTGTGCTCTATCTCTATCTCTCTCTCTCTCTCTCTCTGACATGATGATCCCCTTATAGAAATACACACTCCAGCCGACCGGCGTCTGGGAGCGCGTCCGCCGCGCCTTCGCCATCGACCCCAACCGCAGCAGCGGCGTGCCTCTGAACCCGACCTATCGCATGCCGACGCCCGGCGGTACGGACCCGATGCTGTACGACGACCCGGTGACGATGCCGGCGGGCGACATCGCCGACAACCCGTACTGGAAGCGGGACGCGCGGCGCGCGTACCCGAAGCTCTCGTTTGTCAACCAGGGCGACGCCGTGGCGCTGTTGGCCGTGGGCTCGTCGGCGGCCCCCAAGCAGGAGCTCGTCGGCGAGGCGGGCGAGAAGGCCCTCGCCGTCGCCCGGGAGGAGGGCCAGCAGAAGGGGCTCGCTGAGTTCTTCGAGGAGAAGGGAAGCCAGGGCGCCATGACCGCCGCCGCCGACCTGCTGGTCAACGGGCTGCCGCCCCTGCCCAGCGGCCAGAGCTTGAAGGCCGATGGCAGTGGCGCGTGGGAGGTGAAGGAGTACGAGCTGGTCGAGGACCAATCTTACGGCGATGGGTGCGTACTTGTCTCCCCTCTCACGATAAATCCGCGTAATAATCAGAAGAGGCTTGCTAATAGTTTACACAGCTACCCGTGCCGGACATTCAAATAGACGGACGACGAAGGGGCGACAAACATGGTCAAACATGGTCAAACGTGGACAAAGACAGTGTACATAACCTAGAAGAAGATGGTATAGATTTCGTTGTGGTGTGAACTTGCTTGACTCAGATTATGACTGAGATGGTGACGCCTCCGTTCCCTTTCTCGTGTTTGCATATGCTGCGATTCCTCAGCCGCGGCTGAGAGTTGGCCTAGAATCGTCGCACTTTCGTCCCTCAGTTTCTGTGCTACTTTGCTGTGCCTCGACCTATTGAGACAGGGAAGAGGATTCCGTACTATGGACCTGCGGGCCGGTTGGGTTCCTTCATATCTCATTCCGTACTGGCCCAATGCTGCTGTTGTCCGGACTAACCCTCTCGCTATCCTCGCCGATTCCCCTCTCGATAATCTTCAGCTTCCCCTGGGCCCTCTTGAAGCGGTCATCAAAGTCATTAACTGCTTCGTCGGTGTTCTCAGTAGACAGGGTACCAGGTTCGACCAGTGCGAAGAGTGATGTTATGTTCTTCTCCAGCCTCTGGTTGCTGCTGCTGAGGGGTGCGAGGCTCTCCTGGGCTGGGCCGTCCCCCGGTATCTGCTGCGGTGCGGCCTCGTCGGCTGCATCTGGTTTATCAAGAGCTCCCCCCTTGGGCTGGGTCGTCTTTTGCAGGTTCGGGATGCGGTTGGCCCAGATGATGGCTCTACTCTGCAGGCGACCAGCTTCCATGAACTTCTCATAGCCCTTTTTCAGGCCGACGGAGCGACCTTCGATCTTGCCGGCTTGGAAACCGTCGTCAAATCCTAGCTTGTACCCTTGGTCGTAGTATTGGTCCTCGAGGTTCAGGACATCGTCAAAGGGATCCGACGCCATGATGTGTTTTATTAATGGTTCTTATTTCAGGTCTGGAGCTGAACCAATCGTATCTAATCAATGGAATGGAGGGGCATAATTGATTGATCTTTTTTTGAATCGCACCCCCCCACCTTAAGCGCATGCATAGTAAGTACCTAAACCTTAGCCCGACTGCTCGCCCGACTTGTTCTGTTCTTTTTCTTGAAGCAGGGGAGAGAAGAAAGAGAGGATCGCTCGCTCCATTTGTGACTCAGACAGACAGAAGACACTAGTCGGCGATATACTGCCACTTACTTTTCCCTTTGTTGCGCTTCACTCCCATCCCATCCTGTTACATCCCCGAGAACCCACTTCTGTCTGTCCATATACCCCGCCATCGATTGACGACTGACTGATTCTACAAGAGTCTTGTCCCGTCCAATATGGCGACGCCCAACGTCATCCTCCCAGAGAAGGGAAAGCAGAACATTCTCATCACCAGCGCCTTGCCCTATGTGAACAATGTGCCCCATCTCGGCAACATCATCGGCTCTTTGCTCAGCGCCGACGTCTTCTCCAGATACAGCAAGCTGAGGAATCGACCGACCCTGTTCATTTGCGGTACAGATGAGTACGGCACCGCCACCGAAACCAAGGCCCTCGAGACCAAGCAAACCCCCCAGCAGCTGTGCGACGAGTTCCACGCCAAGCACAAGGCCATCTACGAGTGGTTCGAGCTGGGCTTCGACTACTTTGGCCGCACCACCACGCCCAAGCAGACGGAAATCGTACAGGATATCTTCCTGAAGCTCCACAGGAACGGCTACCTCGAGGAGCGCACTACCACCCAGCCCTACTGCGAGCACCCCGACCACAAGGCCTTCTTGGCCGACCGCTTCGTCGAGGGCACTTGCCCCAAGTGCCAGTACGACGACGCCCGAGGTGACCAATGCGACAAGTGCGGCAACCTGCTCGATCCCTTGGAGTTGATCAACCCCAAGTGCAAGGTCGACAACACCACCCCTGTCCCCAGGGACACCACTCATATCTTCCTGCGACTGGACAAGCTGTCGCCCGAGATCACCAAGTGGGTTGAGAAGTCGAGCACAGAGGGCAAGTGGTCGTCCAACGGTATTGCCATCACAAAGTCATGGCTGGAGCGAGGCTTGGAGGGCCGGAGTATCACCAGAGATCTCAAGTGGGGTGTGCCGGTGCCGCTCAAGGGTTTCGAGAACAAGGTCATGTACGTGTGGTTCGACGCTTGCATCGGCTATCCCAGCATCACGGCCAACTACACGGATCAGTGGGAGCAGTGGTGGCGCAATCCCGATGATGTCAAGCTCTATCAGTTCATGGGCAAGGACAACGTGCCCTTCCACACCGTCATTTTCCCTGGCTCGCAAATAGGGACGGGTGATTCGTGGACACAGCTCAACACCATCTCGACCTGCGAGTACCTCAACTACGAGAACACCAAGTTCTCCAAGTCGAGAGGCGTAGGTGTGTTTGGAGACCAGGCCAAGGACACCGGGATTCCTCCCTCGGTATGGCGATACTACCTGCTGGCCAGCCGACCCGAGACTGGTGACACGCAGTTCATGTGGGCCGACTTTGTTGCCGCCAACAACAACGAACTGTTGGCCAACTTTGGCAACTTCTGCAACCGGGTGATCAAGTTTGTCAATGCCAAATTCGAGGGCAAGGTTCCGGACTTTTCGGCTTCCTATACGGATGAGAGTTTTGACTTCCCGGGATGGATCGCCGAGGTCAATGGTGCTCTCAAGGAGTACAACGATCTCATGGATGATGTGCACCTGAGGGCTGGTATCAAGAAGGTGCTGGAGATCAGCTCCAAGGGCAACAACCTGCTGCAATACCGGCTGGACAACGCTGCTCTCAACGACCACCCCGACCGAACAAAGACGGTCATTGGCCTGGCGCTGAACCTCTGTAGCCTTCTTGCTTCCATCGCATCCCCGTACATGCCCTCCACTTCGACGTCCCTCACCGAGCAGCTGAACAGGCCTCTTGCCTCGATACCCGATACCTTCGACACGGAAGCCATCAAGCCTGGACATCAGATCGCCAAGGCCGCCTACCTTTTCTCGAGGATAGACGACAAGAAGGTGGCGGAGTGGAAGGAAAAGTTTGGTGGCACACAGGCATCTCGCGCGGCCGAGGAGGCGGCCAAGAAGAAGAAGCAGGAGGACAAGGAGCGCAAGAAGGCCCGAAAGGCGGAGAAGAAAGCCACCGAGGCCGGAGCCAAGCCGGAGATGGACGGCACGGTGAAAAACCTGCCTATCCGTGAGAAGCTGATGGACAAGGAGGGCCCCTTGACAACGAGCGCAAGCACTGTTCCCGAGTCAACAGCCCCGAAGACGGAATAAGGAGAATCATGGGGCTCGGCGTTGGGCGATAGCTTAGGTAGATGAATGGGGCTTGCCCATGGGATGGGAGGATCGAAGCATATTTTGGTGTGGTTGTTTTTGTCTGCGCATTGCTCTCATGTAAAAAGAGTCGGGGATGGAGTCCGAAGACAAAGAGAAGGAGAAGGAGAAGAAGAGGAAGAAGAAGAAGAAAAAAGGCAGTAGAGTAGCTCGGTGGAATATATGCAGTTCCTTCTCGAGATTGTACTTGTAGGGTAGAAGCGATATGGGGAGATAGTCCTCTACATGTATGTGTGTGTGTGCCTGCGAGGAACAATGAGTAAGTAACTATAAGTAAGTACTTCTTAACCTGAAGTGGATCACCCGCTCAGTAACTTTCAACCCCACCATCCGCCATCCCAGAATTGAATCCAACCCACCTACACCTACACATAGACATAGACCGAGTGTGTTTACGCCGCCCCAACAACATGGACATTCGCTTGCTGAGGTCCAGCGACCTCCCGCTGATCCAGCATGCAAACCTCGAGAACCTGCCCGAGAACTACTTCATGAAGTACTACCTCTACCATGCCCTGTCGTGGCCCCAGCTCTCCTACGTCGCCGTCGACGTGTCGCGGCCCAAGAAGACGCCTTACGACTACCCCAAGATCGTCGGCTACGTCCTGGCCAAGATGGAGGAGGAGCCTGCCGACGGCGTCCAGCACGGCCACATCACCAGTCTCTCCGTCATGCGCACCCACCGCAAACTGGGCATCGCCGAGAAGCTCATGAGGCAAAGCCGTACGTTCTCTCCCCTCTGACACGTGTGGTCGAGGAGACCTGTGCCTCACGAAATCTATCTAATCTCTCCTGGTCCAAACAAACAGAATTAGCAATGGTCGAGACCTTTGGTGCCCAGTACGTCTCGCTGCACGTGCGCGTGTCCAACAAGGCCGCCATCCACCTCTACTCCAAGACGCTGGGCTTCGATCGCGAGAAGACCGAGGAGAAGTACTACGCCGACGGCGAGGACGCCTACTGCATGAAGCTGGACCTGTCGTCGATCCGGGAGCAGGTCGCCGCCTTCGCCGAGGATGAGAAGGACGACGAGGATAACGACGAGGGGGCCGAGGACGAGGGCGAGCCCGTCGGCGACGTGGGCAAGGCTGGCGACGAAGGCAAGCAGCTGCCATCGAGGCCCAAGGACGTCAAGCGCAAGGTCAAGGTCGGCCGGCCGCTCGGCGTGGCGGGCCTGGTCGAGAAGGACGAGAGCAAACACCCTTAGGCTGTATGTTGGCTCCATCACTAAAGAGCACCCGCCTACCTACTTGATCAGACGAACTGTATGCGGCTGGCCTTGCGGGTTATACTATCGGGGAGTGAGTGGGATCCGCCTGTCGTTGGTTGCCCTTGAAACAGGGCAAAGACAAGACTATTTGCCGCCAGCGAAGCTGAGAGGGGCAAACGGAGGCGTATAGATAGATATATGCCCACCTCGGTCGCCGCGAGAAAGGGAATAGACAAAAGGAAAATGGTCCGCTAGATACCATCGAGTGTTTCATGCGTTAAACAGGCAACTAAACTAGTCAATGACTACGAATGAGAAGAAGAAGAACCAAAGGTTAGCAGCCATGATCCATCAAGTCATTATTGTCCATCGTCAAGAGTCGGTCCACAACCCACTCGCCGCCGTATTACCCCATCTCACAACACCCATACTATTTGCTCTGCCTTGATTTTCCTACATGTACTTCAGGCCGACCCTACTTGGCAGCCCCCTCATCTTCTGCCAACTCTCGAGCGAACTGCTCGTCAGCCTCCAACCTCAGCGTCTCGATCCTCCTGTCCAGTTCCTCGATGTCGGATCCCAATCTCTCGGCCTCCTGCTGCGCCGGACTCTGCGTCTTCGCGTCCCCATTGCCGGCTTGGGCGGCGGCGATGCCATCTGCCTCGATAGTCTGCTGGAGCCGGTGCAAATCATTCATCTTGGTTTCGAGCTCCGACTCAAGAGAGTCAATGACCTGGTACTTCTTTTGAGCCGAGCGACTGTTACACACGCCAATTTCTTGGTCACCAGCCACACCTGGAGCGCCTTGTACAGCAGGAGCAGCAGCAGAGGAGGAAGAAGCATGGCGAGCTTGTTCGCGTGCCGTGTCCGCATGTGCCTGTGCTCCCGATGTCGCGCTCCATGCATGTCTCATGGCGCTCTCTCTGGCGCTCCTTACCCATTCGCGGGCATTTTCCCGCGCGTCATAGACGCGGCCGAGGGACGACCAGCCGCCGCTGTGTCCACGCGCTGCCTCTTGCTCGGCCTGGGATCGCTGTTGGGCTGCCTGGGTTGCCTCCCTTGCTTGCCTCAGTGCTTTGTCTCGGGACGCTTGGGCACTTGCCAGGGCAGCATCCCGCGATGCATAGGCATTCGACAGGGCAGCATCCCGTGAAGCGTAGGCATTCGACAGGACAGCATCCCGCGAAGCGTAGGCATTCGTTAGGACAGTATCCCGTGATGCTTGGGCCTTTTTCCTGGCCTCTTGTGCGCTTGCCAAGGCAGCATCCCGCGACGCATGGGCATTCGTTAGGGCAGCATCGCGTGATACTTGGGCCCTTTGCCTGGCGCCTTGTGCGCTAGCCAGGGCGGCATCCCGCGATGCGTGGGCATTCGCCAGGGCGGCATCGCGTGATACTTGGGCTCTGTCCCTGGCGCCTTGTGCGCTGGCCAGGGCAGCATCCCGCGATGCGTGGGCATTCGTTAGGGCGCCATCCCGTGATACTTGGGCCCTTTCCCTGGCCTCATGCGCGTTGGCCATCGCTGCCTGCCGTGAGGATTCTGCTTGGCCCCGGGCTTGTTGAGCTCTTTCTGATGCAGCTTGTCGCGCTAGTGCAGCTTGCTCTTGAGCATCTTGAGCTTGGTCTGTTGCTGCTTTCCTTGATGCTTCTGCTTCCTCTCTGGCCTTCCCGGACGGCTCTTTGGCTTCATTATCCTGGGCAGCGGTACCGACCGACGCGGCCGGAGATTTTGGACCGTTGGGTCCGGCTTTATCGCCACCGTTAGGTATGCTCGAGTCGTTATAGTGAGTTTGGCCCCAGCTGCCACGACCACCTGAACCACCTCTCCCTGATGGGCCACCGAAGAGCCCCATGCCCCCGAAGAAGCCTGGGCCGCCAGCTCTTCCCGGCCCGAAGCCGAATGGTCCAGGCCCATGATGTGGAGGCCCATGATGCGGAGGCCCATGATGCGGAGGCCCATGGTGCGGAGGCCCGTGATGCGGAGGCCCGTGATGTGGAGGCCCATGATGTGAAGAGCCGACGTGCGGCCAAGGAAGTCCCGGCACAGCTCCTGATATCCCAGCCATGCCAAAGCCAGCTCCAGGAGCTTCAGCTGCACTGGGTAGCGGGTGCGTCTCTCTGCGACTCTCTCTCTCTGATCGGCGACGATCCCTCCTGTCACGTCTGTGCTCGCCCCTTTCAGTATTTCTCCGTGCTCTGCGCTCTCTCTTCCTCGCCTTCCTCTGCGCTTTCTTCTCCTTTCTGGCAAGCTTGCGCATCACCTTTTGTGATTTCTTGACTTCTTTCCACTCGGCCAGCAAGCGCCTCACCTCGTCTCTCTGGGCGGCGCCAGCCGGACCCGAAGCAGGTGCTGACTTGGCTGCCTTGATCTCCGCGTTGACGCGCCGAAGCTCGGCCTTGGAGACCGGGTGTCTACTGTTTTGTAGCCACTGCGAGACGGATTGTCTCACGACGGGGATCTGCGAGTCTTTAAGGTCGTCCCAGTCTGGCAATGAACCAATGGAGGAGTCAGAGTCGGATGAAGACGCTGAGTCATTGCTGGAGGCTGAACTGGACGATGAGGACCGGCCTACGCGTCCTCCATGGTGGTGACCGCGACCACGTCCGCGTCCGCGTCCAAAACCATTGTCTTGCCAATGGTTGTGGTTGTTCCCGTCCATGAAGTCACCATGACCACCGTAGATCCCCAAAGGAGGCGCACGATTTTGAAACTCCCCAGTGGACTGATCACCCCATCGGATCCCATTGCTATCAGCATGGAAAGAACGGCCAATAGAAACACGGTCGCCATTAATGGAGATGGGTCCAAAATTAAGGCCGTTGCTATTTGCTCCAGTGTTGAAAAGAGAAGGGAAAAGACCGCCGCCAGAACCTCCAACCCCTTGCTGCTGCTGCTGCTGCTGCTGCTGCTGGGATCTGTCCTGGGGAGGGTTGGCAGCAGCATTGGTGGAGTCGAATGAACTGTTCCAGCCTCCAGGCATCCTGGGGGGGGCTGAGTGGCGACTCGAGACGAATGCCCACTCCGCGAGGGGCGAAGAAGCCCTCGTTCCATTCGACGACTGTTGGCAGGATCTCATCGAAACTACGTCGCCGGGGTGCGCCATCTACAGACGACTTGATCTGGTTGACCTGTGCCTCGGCGATTTCGCGGCCAGTCTCGCTGGTGGGCAGATCATCTTCGGCGTGCGATTTGCGGTCTAGTACTTGAGCATTGACTGACAGCGCATAGTCCGGGATAAGATAGTTGACAAAGGTGTGCCAATCTTGTTCCGTGGTTTGGTGCGAGGCCGCCCATGCTGGGTATGGAAAGTCGGCGGGAGTAGCATTCTCCTGGTATGTGATGACATGGACAACTTCCAAGCCCGCTGCGCGACTTGACACGGGTCGCGAGTCAAAGTATGCTTGGGCCGGTGTAGAGGCTGCAAGTTCATCCCCGGCTGAAAAGGCCGAGTGCGAGTCTCTCGGAGTCTCCGGCGGCGTGTAGATGATGTTGCTATGTGATGACGAGGCTGCTATGGACGCATCGTCTGCATGGCCATTCGAGCCATTACGTGATACAATGGGCGAGCGGGGTGAAGCATTTGAGTAGATGTCTGTTTCGGAATAGGGTGGAGGAGGGGCATCGTCGTCACGAGGCTCCATGGTAGGAGGTTGCATAATTGTGCGGTGGGATGAAGGGATTGTGGGATAGTAGAGGTTGCTGGATAGGTCAATGAGTAAGTAGGGGAGAGGGAGGGGAGAGGAGGAGGAGGAGGAGGAGGAGGAGGAGGAGAAGGATCTAGTGAACTACTTTGGGATACTTTGTGTGTCTTTTATTGATGTCGCAGCTTCAGCTGACGCATGGGCTGCCTGATGAGTCTTCGTACAGTAGGTAATCATCATCAAGATTCTAACCTACATAAGACCTAAGACCGGGCCCGACCGGGGACAGCAGCTAAGCCCAGGGCCCCCACTGGCGCGGGGATCCATTAATGAAGCTTAATTGTGAGCCCACTTCACAGGCTACCGAAATCCGAGATGCTGACTGGCTCAGCCACCAATAGATAGCAATAGGCACCAATAGGCACTGGTGGTTGCTTGCGAATCTTCACGGCAGATGACGCGGCCTGGGGAATATGCTCAACCCGGCACTGATTGGATCGACACACGACGCCTTGACACCAGCCTCATCTGTGGTTCCGTTATTTACGTATTGTCCCATATAGATCGAAATCAATATCTGCCTCTTTGTAATGGTCATTGACGATGGCGTGTAGATGATCGCGCGAATGCGCCCCGCTAGGTCGATGTGTTAGTGACAACCAGTTCCAGATGCGGCTCGCACGAAGGACTCACAGATTCGTGATGTAAGTGTTCACCAACTCCGATGGTACAAACTCCGAGACCGCCGTCTTGACATTGACCTGCCGCACCATGCGCCCGTCCGAGTAGTTGACATACTTGGAAGGGTTGCCCCATTCCGTTGCAGTCTCCTGGTCTATCTGATTATCGGGACTGAGCTTGTAAACTCCTCCCAACACGATCACTGTGCGGCCGAGCTCCCTGGCAGCTCGCGCAATCACCGAGGCGCCGCCGTCTACCAAGACACCGCCTGTGCCCGTGATGGCGCGGGCACTGAGAATCACCTTGTTGACCCGCGACATGTAGGCCATGAGGCCCGTGTTCATGACATTGACCACAACGGAGCCGGTTGCTGCCATGGATTTCCGAAACGACGCGTAGGGGTCGTCGGCAGGGTGTGCAGATGGGTCCACAACCAGGAAGACGGTACACTTCCTCTTGGATCGGGTCAGAAATCTCTGCACGGTTTTGCAGGGCTGGTGCACCAAGATATAGTCGCCGGGGTGGATGATGATGTCCGAGTACGCTTGCACTTGTTCATCCACCTGTCTGATCTCGTCCATAATCTCTTCGATGCCATCTATGACCTCGGAGCGGAGGGCTTTCACATCGGTGGACTGCGGATCCGCCATTGGTGTCGACACACCCGATCCGAGGGCTGGCGATGCGCCTGTCGACCAGAGGGGTGGTGTGGTATCGGGGTCCGCCAAGAGGTTGAACATGGACTGTGTCCTCGCCAAGGAGCCCAGGGCGTTCATCAATGGAGGGCGCGCCAGCTTCGCTAATGGGGCATTCTCGTTGAGAGATGATACCGAGGCACTCATTGGCGCAGGGGATGTATCGCGCGCAGGAGACGAGATAACCTCATCGCTGCCGGCCTCGTTGCGGTTCTCGAGGGCTTCGTCTCGGATCAGACCCAAAACACGACGGACAATGTTGCCAATGACCAGCTCCCGGGGCTGGGCGGCGACCAATCT
Organism: Apiospora pterosperma; assembly: GCA_019976485.1. Taxonomy (NCBI): domain Eukaryota; kingdom Fungi; phylum Ascomycota; class Sordariomycetes; order Amphisphaeriales; family Apiosporaceae; genus Apiospora; species Apiospora pterosperma. The sequence goes on from JAFBMP010000009.1 coordinate 2,419,024, forward strand.
GCGACCGACACCCTGGATTCGTGCCAGTAGCTGGTTCACGTCTGTATATTTGTCCATGACCACCACCTGGAGCAAGATGTGGGCTGCCGCAAGAGCACATGGTTCGGAGCCCTGGATTTGTCTTCGCTTCAGAAGGCTGCCACCGGATATAGACGTCAGTCCTGAAGGGAGATAGCGTATATGCGCATTGCTTACGAGACAAGAGACTCAATGGATGCCTCCAAAGGCCTGCTCTTCAAGGTGTCTAGAAACTTGTCCAAGGTAGGCGCATAGCCTCCTTTCGGGGGAGCCATCCTTTGGCGAGTATGAAGGGCGACTATGCACTTGGTGTGTCAATCGAATCGGCAGTTGTTGCGAAAGCGAAGGCAACGAGGCGCGGCGCAACAAGCGTCTATGACAAAGATGTGGGGTGATGTCAGATCTGATGGAAAATGCTCGTTGCGGATGAACAAATGACCAAATGCAGTCGGCCTGAGGGATCAAAGTAGGGCACTCAGTGTACAATGAGGAAAATCCAATTCTGGCACGCACTTCGAGGTTGTGACTCAATGGACACAATCCAATGGAAAGTGTCGGCACTAACAATTCAGGAAGGCCGATGAAGGGGATGGATGGATGGATGGATTGAATGTGGGGAGGGTTTTTTGCGCCCAGGGTTACATGCAGCTCTTGCCTGAGTAGGTTAGTCAGTAGTTCGAGGATTACCCAGTTGCGATGTGCCTCTTATGGTTCATGGGTTGTACGTGATAGGCTGACTGCTGACTGACGATCTACACGTACTCTCGCTCGCTCGCTCGCTGGCGGGCTGGGTTGGGTTGGGTTTGCGACAGGCCCTTTCGGTTGGGGGGGGTTAAGAGAGAGCCTTCTTCACTGGCGTCGAGTCAGCCATGATGTAGTGCATAAGATATATATCTGTATACGAATTTGTAGAGTTTTGACTGCCCTGACTAGCCAGGCCTTCAGGGTTCGATTCCTTCACCACGATCCCTATCCCTCAATTCGGAAAGAAAAGAAGAAGAAACTGGCTGTGGTGAACGCCTCAACGACTCAACGATTCAAGGTTGTCTACTTACTTACAAGTACAGGGTAGGAAGCTGAAGTCACCGTCACAGTAGGAGCAGTCATCATAAAAAGAACAATAACCAGACCCCCAGCCAAATGCGAGGCTAGGTTAGAAGGGTCCGCTGATACATGGCCTGCTACCAAACCAGATCAAACCAAACAGTGAAATAGAGGAGATCCTTTTGCTTCTTGGTCCCTCTTGCAGCTGCATCAACCCCCCAACCGAGGCAGGAAGAGGAGAACAAGTCACATCAAACCCCCCCCGACTTTACAGTAGTTGCTTGCGCTTCTCCATCTTCCAATCTCAGATTGATCGCAGGTCCATTTTGCTTTGACTACCATAAGCAATCCTGCCTACCTGTCCCACCTAGCCTGTCTTATCCTGCTACCGTCTCGTCTTGCCTGCTACCGCTGCACTGCCAAAAAACCAAAACAAAACAAAAACACCTCCTTCCTTCCAGGTTGAAGGACCTTGAGCGACTCTTCATGGCTGCGGAGGCGTCGGCCGGAAGATGAACTCTCTCAACATAATTTCGGCGCGAGTCACTCCACAACCCACCCCGTCTCCATCGCGATCGAACTCGTTGGGGCATGTCGCCTTAGCTGCACCTGAAAACAACCAACCATCCGACGGCCCCTTCAACGAAGACAAGGCAAGCAATACAAGCAATACAAGCAACACCACCAGCGTCGCCGCGCTGGACAACTACGCACCGCACGAAAACTATGACGACGGGAACGACGGCATGTTGGATTTCATGACGAGCGCGGCCGAAAAGACCCCTTTACTGGGCAAGACCGAACCCATGTCCAAGGATCCCAATGTACGGACTTATTCGTGGCACGTCCTGCCTGCCCGGCTAGCCAACAACATCATCAATTCCATCCGCTGGGTCTTGTCTACCATCGCCACCCCCGGTGTCTACCTGATTGCTTGCTTTTACGATCAACAAGGCTACTTTGCGCCTTTGCGACAGATGCGCACTCTCTTCGGCTTCTACGGAGGCGATGCGAGAAGACCCGATGCCGAACAGTACGACGACGCCGGGTTCGTCGATGAGAAAAGGCATGGTACACGAAGCGCCCGCCGCGGTTCCAACGATAAGAATCTATCTCCAGCGATGCAGGCTCCGATCTCCTCTGGGTCCTCGTCGTCTGGACTATCTTCGGAGTCGGAGTCCGACATGACAGGTAGAAGCGAGCTAGAGGGCCGTGCCTCGAGTCGCCACGCCCGTTCCAAGTCGAGCGAAGAGATCGCGCCGGCGAGGAGGTCGATCCGAATCAAGCTTCACAGCGAGGACGCACTCCGCCAACGAAAACACAAGAAGGCGCAGTCTACCAGTGCTAAAGCCAATGCCGGAGAGACTGCCTCTGGCGATCTGTCCGCCCAGCTGAAATCGCCTACTTCCCCTGTCGGAGCCCTGACTAAATACCCCAAGACGCCAGCTCCCCCGCGACCTTTAATACCGCGACGACAACCTTCGTTCATCTCGTACGAGAACCCAGATCCCACGCACCTGAAGACGCTCATTCTAGACTTGGACGAAACCCTGATTCACAGCATGTCGAGAGGGGGGCGAATCGGCTCGGGGCACATGGTCGAAGTGCGGCTAAACACTACTTATGTCGGGGCGGGTGGCCAGCAGAGCCTAGGGCCCCAGCATCCCATCCTGTACTATGTCCACAAGCGACCGCACTGCGACGAGTTCCTTCGCAAGGTAAGAATGAATGATATGCCTGGTTGCTGGGCTCGGAATGCTGATTCATCTTGGAAGGTTTCGAAGTGGTTCAATCTCGTAGTCTTCACGGCGTCGGTACAGGAGTATGCGGATCCGGTGATCGACTGGCTGGAATCGGAGAGGAAGTTCTTCACCGGAAGGTTCTACCGACAGCACTGCACATTCAGACACGGAGCATTCATCAAGGACCTCAGCTCAGTGGAGCCAGACCTCAGCAAGGTAATGATTCTGGATAACAGCCCGCTGAGCTACATGTTCCACCAAGGTAAGCAAGCCTTAGCCGGACATATCCTTGATTTCTGATTCCCCTTCTTCTTCATCCGACTCTCGGTGCTGACTTGGGAACCCGACAGACAATGCGATTCCCATCCAGGGCTGGATCAGTGACCCGACTGACAACGACCTCCTGCATCTAGTGCCCCTGCTCGAAGGGTTGCAGTACGTGTCAGACGTCAGAGCGCTTCTGGCATTAAGGGGGGAGAAGATGGTCAGCATCAGGTATCATGAGGGGATTCTGAAGTAGAAGCTGCAGTAGGGAGTCAAAGAAGCTACGTAGCGATATTGTATATTGATTATTTAATGGGTTCATCTTATACACTGTACGTTTTCCTGTGCCGGTTTCACAAGCCAATACGACTTCAATGTGGGTAACAGCATAGGCCGTTGTGGGGCAGCGTATAGTCGATGATTGTCGTTCTGCTGTATCCAAGACGGAAAGGCATGCTAACCTAGCATGTTGTCCTTCGTCATGACTACTGACTTATGGCTCATCACCCCCATAGCCGTCTTGTGGAGGCTTTGACCTAGTAGGTCGAACCGGGAATGAAAAAGGATAGTTAAGTTACTGGAATCATAATGATAATAAAAACCCGGTTTCCCCCGCAGAAACGCTCATCAATTTATTGTGTGTTGCCTCGTTACCTGCTTACTTAGCTCTCGTCTGTCCAGTACATTTGAAACCTTCAGCAGTGTGCAGTGTGACGGCAATGCAGACAGAAAGCCAATGCCAATCCAATCCAATCCAATCCCAAGAGAGATAGGCGTCGGGAGCGCATGCTCCTAGCGAGCCATTGACAAGGGGCCGCCCCCAGTTCCCCCAACCATTGGTATCCGAGCATCTCAGAGCAAGTAATCCGGCCACGGGACGAGGAACTGCTGGTCTGAGACTCGGAGGGGACACCTATGGGACAATAACAATAACATCAAGAAGAAGAAGAAGAAGAAGAAGAAGAATAGTAATGATAATACAAAACAGATGAACAGGCTGTTTATTGGCTGCTGCTGCTGCCGTCCTTTGAGCAAAGTCAGAGGCGTTTCCCTTGCCCCAAAGCTTGGTGGTCCATTACGTCACCACCATCTAGAAAAAAGCTCCCCTCCAGCAGTTGCTGTGCTGTGAGCTCATCCTTCTCCAGCCCCAGCTCCCGTCATTAATTAGATCACGATTCGCAAGACCCAGGCCCTCCACGGGCTCCCACCCCAGCCAAGCTTTCTCTGATTCTTTCTGATGAAGGAGACATAAGCTGCTAGCTAACCTTACAGTAGTAGGCTTAGCTCCAGCCAAAAGCATTTACGTAGTGCATGGTAAAGCAATAAGGCGCGTACAGTACGAGTACTTACTTACATGGATCGATCTCCAGTCGTGTCACTCGTTGTCAGGTAGAGACAAGCCGGGCCATCATCGTTCCTGCTTTTGGCTCCTCCCACTCTGTCGTCATTGTTTGAACACCCGGTGGGCTTAGTTCCTCTTTTCTAGCAGACTCGGACTCTTCCCATTCTTCTCTCTATTAAAGCCTACTGCTCCCCAACTTTCCCCTGATAGACACTCTCACGGTTTACTCCTAACCAGCCAAAACCCACCATTCCCAACTCCCAACTCGTGATACCAACAACATCTGCAAAATTAAAAATCAGCCATCATGTCTCTGCACTGTAAGTTCCCAACCTCCCCCTCCCCAATATCCTCACCTTAGCATCCTGCCTTCGAAGGAAAGCAGGTCGCCTGCCGGGAAGGAGACTGCGGACTCATCCATCAACCACCACGCCCGTGCAGATCATAGAGAGGGTTGTGTACTAACAACAGATCATTAGACCTTCCTCCCGTCAAGCCCTCGGCCATCGCCCTCGGCACCGTCTTCAACCACGGCATCGAGCTGGCTGGTAAGTAAAATATTAAAACAGTCCCACCGCCATGGCTGTCAGCCCTCGTGGAAACCGTATTCCTAACCTCCGATCATGGTGCAGTCATGACTCCTCTGTTCGGCGAGACCTATCGCCGCGCCAAGGTCGCCAACACATCTGAAGAGTTTGTCAAGTCCAAGGAGGCCTCTTCCGCTGCCGTCGCCTGGGGCACCTCGCTGGTCGGCTCGGCCCTGCAGTCGTACGGCGTCGGTGCTCTTATCAACGCCACCGGCACTCTCAGCTACAAGGGCGCTGCGTACCTTGGAACTTTGATCTACTTCGCCACTGCCGCTCCTACCGTAAGCTATTCCTCCTCTATAGCTTCTTCCAGTTCGGAAAAGGAAGACGTCAACGGAATACTAACGCAAGTCGCCAGTACCTCACTCAACTCCTCGCTGAGAAGCGCCCCATCGACACCGTCGCCGTCAGCGCTACCGCCAAGGCCTTTGAGACCGTTGGTCTGTCCCTGTTCCTCACGTGGTGGGGCACCCGAACCAACCCCTTCAACTAAGCTGTGGAATGGTTGGTCTTCTTTGACGAAGTTTGGATACGACGGGTTATGAAACATATCTTCCCTTGCTAGGGAGATGGAATTAGAACTGTGCCATTAGCTCTTTCCCTTGAAAATGCGTGTACTACCTAGTATGGAGATGCCTGAGCTGCGCAGAGTGCGGCAGCTTTATAGTTAATATGAGATCCTGAAATCCGTGCGATGTGTCTTTTTCTTGGCCCGTGAACGTCTTATCACAGACGCGGACATGAACACTCGCTGAGTAGCCAATGATTTGCAAGATTCCTTTTTTGTAATTCCTATCATAAGCATAATGACAAAATCCGAAACGCCTGAAGCCACGCTTATGGCTTCTTCCCGTGGAGCGTGACCGAGATATATGAACAGAGGGCAAACTACACCTAAGCACCAACAATGCAGCTGAACACTCAAACTAGCCTATTCACTTGTCATCAAGTCCGGTCCGAGCAGCCATCCGGCTTTCTATGCCTCGTTCCCGCAAGTCTTTGGCAGCGGTCCAGTCGCCTCATTCCCTTTGGCGAGGACAACTTTGGACGGACCTGACAGAGTTCTTCAACGGCACCAACACACCTGGGGTCCAAGCAATCAATCAAAACAGGCGAGGGGGGAGGCTTGTCGACCCCACTCTCTACGTGAACTTCAGCTGCTTCGACTCCTTCTGCACGAGCTTGACCAGGTCCTTGTACACCTCGGCGAACTCCTCGGCGTCCTCCTCGGGGATGGCCGCCTCGCCCTTCTTGCCGGCGCCCGCCCGCTTCTCGGTGACCATGACGACGCTGGTCGGGCGCTTGGTGCTGCCGGCGGCGCCGAGCTCGGCGCGCGACGTCACGAAGATGTAGGGGACGTTGACGTCCTCGCAAAGCACGGGGATGTGGCTGATGACGTCCATGGGGCTGATGTCGCCGGCCAGCACCACGACGCCGGGGAAGCCCTGGTTCGTGGGGCCGGACGCGGGGGACTTGCGCAGGGCTTTGACGACTTCCTTGACGCCACGCTTGAGGGTCTTGTTCTTCGCGGCTGTTGGGGAGAAGGGTTTGATGTCAGCGTGGTTTCATCGTTTCTCTGTGAGAGGGGGGCCATTTGAGGTAGTGTGCGTGTGCGAGAGAGAGTGAGAAAGAGAGCAGTAGGAGAGGGGAGCAAAGTGATTAATGCCAGCAGTAGAGATTGAGGAGGGAGTAGCAATGCAGCGTACCTTTGCGAACAGATTTTAACACCTTCTTAGCCGCCTTGTCATCGGCCAGGGGACGGGCGAAGGGCACGAGGGCACCGACGACAGCCTGCTTCTCCTTGACGCCGTCTTGCTCGACTTCCATCTCGGTGACGGCGGGAGCGGTCTCGACCGAGGCGGCAGCATCGGCCTGCAGCTTGTCGTCGAGCGCAGCATTAGCTACTGCCGACTTGAGCTTATCCTTCTTCTCTTTCTTCTCCTTCTTGTCCTTCTTGGAGGGCTTGGCCACACCGTCGGCCTCGGCGCGCTTCTTGTCCTTCTTCTCCTTCTTGTCGGCCTTCTCAGGCTTGGTGGCACCCATTTTGACGGTGTGTCTCCTTCGCTGCCTCCTCTGCTCGAAAGGGATATGTAGGGTTGCGGAAGGGAGATGGTGCAGCAATTGTTTTGTTGTTTGGTTTCGGAACAAACAAGTCGGGATATGGTTCGGTTAGTTAAGGACTGTCAGTAGTCTTTTTTTTTTTTTTTAATCGTCCTATCGCTCAATTCCAAGCTGCTAATCTTGGCGGCCAAAATCTCGAATTTTTTGGGATACTGCTGCACTAGAATTGGAACTTTTGCGGGGAGCTTACAACCAATCAGAAGGCTCCCTCTACAGATTTCTGGTTAAATGCGTGCCACCGACGACCTGCCTATCAGTTCTTCAATTGATGCATATCAGTGTGTCTTTATTACATACTTACTTACCTAATGTATAATTTCTGCAGTCCAGTTAGTTAATCGAATAACGTTAACTAGTTAAATAACGTTATATTTACTTTACTTACCTATCTTTATCTACATCCCATCACGCTTCACATGGTAGGTATACAATAGGTACTTCTTATAGCTTATAGTCGGTATTTATTTGGGACCTTATCAGCTGTCTATGAAATATCCCCGGTCTTTGTCACTGCATTGCTACCCCAAGAATCATCACGACTCCCTCCACCTCCACTACAAACACCCCGCACTCTACGGTGTAACATTACATCGAGTTGGAGGGGTATCTCTCCTGACACTAGACGGATAGTCGTTGAACTCTCCCGTCCTGTCAAGTGACGCCTTCAAGTTGCATACTACGCGGGCGCTGCACACGTAGAATCATGCAAACCACGGCTCAGAGAAGGCGGGGGTTGCCCCCTTAGGTCTTCCACAGTAGTGTCTTATTGGTGGTGCCTTCTGGCTTAAGTAGTGACTTGGCTTAATCGTAGCTCGCCGGACAGGTGCGATCGTCGGTATGTTGCAGAGGGAAATCTACCCACAGTGTACACCTGCATAACGTCCCATGGAGGGTGTAACCTTTGGGGTGCCCGTCTTGTACTTCTTCGTCATCACATCCGTATATAACTCGCCTGGGGTACGGTGCTCATCTCCTCTATCCATACCAGTCAGCTTCTAAGGTCCCTCGAACACCCGCCTATTCTCTCGTCGAGGCACCAGTACTGCTGCTTGGTCTTCTTGAGTACAATGATGGCTTTGCGCTCTTTGATATGCACCCTCGCTATATCCGGCGTGGCCCAAGGTGCCGGGGCAAGGTGTATAAGCCGAGCTGAGAATAGTACCAACTCTGGCTACAGTTTCGTTGACCCGCTCATTGGTACTCGCAATGGAGGTACTAGCATTGGCCTGTCCAACCCGTGTGGCCGAGCTGACATCTCTCAGGGCATGTATTCGCTGGAGCCTCCTTGCCTTTCGGTGAGTAGGTCAAGACTAACTTGCGGTTGAAGATAACATATGGACCGGCTAATACTTGACCTTGGGCTCTCATCTTAAGGAATGGCAAAGGCAGTAGCCGATTCAACCGAGGATAATCAAGGTGGCTACGCTTCGAACGGCAGCCCAGTCACGGGCTTCTCTCACATGCACGACTCAGGGACTGGAGGAGCAAGCTCTCTGTAAGTACTCGATCACTTGGTCCTTGTAGTTGTGACTAATTTGGCTTCAGGGCAAATTTCCCTATCTTCCCTTATCCGGGTTGCGAAGGCGATGCTGTGAACGGTTGCAGGTTGCCCAAGGCCTTACGAGCAGTGCAGGTGGTTGAGGGCAGTGTCTCTGCTCGACCAGGCTATTTCTCGATAGACCTGGGATCCGGGATCAGGGGTGAGATCACAGCATCTAATCACACAGCTCTCTACAAGTTTACCTTCTTTGGCAACGCCACAGGAAACGCGACGATTAATGGTGCTCCGCTCAGCCCACTCTTCATCGTTGACTTGACAGATTTGCCCGACACTCGTAGCAACGGCTCCGCGTCCGTCGATCCACAGACTGGACGTATGACTGGAACCGGAACTTTCGAACCTAGTTTCGGCATAGGAACCTACACGTTGCACTACTGTGCGGACTTCAAGGCTGGATCCGCGATCCGCGACACTGGTGTCTTCATCAACAACAGGGCAGGCAGCGAGCCGAAGAATATCACCATGCAGAGGGACAATAACCGCATTCCACTGCCAGCTGGGACGTATACCTGGTTTGGAGAGTCGGCACCCGGGACCCAGATCACGGCCCGGGTTGGCGTCTCCTTTATGAGCACCCAGAAAGCCTGTGAAAACGCCGAGAGAGAGATACCTGACTTCGACTTCGAAGCCACTCTCGACGCGGCTGAAAATGCCTGGAAAGACAAGCTCTCAGTGATCAGCGTGGATGCTTCAGGCACTGACAGCGCTTACCAAACCATATTTTGGAGCGGTGTATACAGAGCTATGCTGAGCCCGCAGGATTATACGGGCGAGAACCCGCTCTGGGAGAGCGATGAGCCTTACTACGACTCCTATTATTGCATATGGGACAGCTTCCGGAGCATCCATCCTTTCATTACCTTGGTTGATCCTCATTCTCAGACCCTGATGATTCGTTCGCTCATCGACATTTATAGGCATGAGGGTTTCTTACCAGACTGCAGGATGTCTCTGACAAAGGGGTTTACGCAGGGAGGGTCTAATGCAGATATCGTGTTGGCAGACTCATTTCTGAAGAACATAAGTCAAGGGATCGACTGGGATGTCGGGTACGAAGCGTTGGTGAAAGACGCAGAGGTCGAGCCGGCAGTCTGGGACCTAGAAGGCCGCGGCGGACTTAAAAGCTGGAAGGAACTCGGCTACATCCCTGCAGACGATTTCGACACAGATGGCAATGGTCTCTTCACTCGAAGTATCTCGAGAACCGTTGAATATGCATATGATGACTTCTGCATTGCCGAAGTTGCACAGGCGTTAGGAAAGCAGGCAGACTACGAAAAGTACTTGGAGCGATCGGGCAACTGGTACAACCTTTGGAATCAAGAGCAAGCCTCCGTCATCAATGGTACCGATACAGGATTCAAGGGATTCCTGCAGCCGCGATACTTGAATCAAAGCTGGGGGTTCCAAGACCCTATTTTCTGCTCGCCTCTGCTGAACTTCACTTCTTGTTATCTCGACCAAGACGGTGGAGAGACTTACGAGGGTAGCGCCTGGATGTACACGTTCTTCGCCCCCCATAACATGGCGAAGCTTGTTACTACGCTCGGCGGTCCCGACGCCTTCGTGCGTCGGTTGGATTACCTCCACGAGAGCGGGCTCCTGTACATTGGCGACGAGCAGGCGTTCCTCCCTATTTACCAGTACCACTACGCCGGCCGGCCGGGCAAGTCAGCCGAGCGGGTGCACTTTTACATCCCCAGCCAGTTCAACACCACGACGGCGGGCATACCAGGCAACGATGACTCCGGGGCCATGGGATCGTTTGTGGCGCTGTCCATGCTTGGTGTTTTCCCCAACCCCGGCCAGGACATATACTTCATCACGCCGCCTTTTTTCGCTTCGGTCTCCATGACCAACCCGATGACGGGCAAGACGGCCACTATCAAGAACATCAACTTCGACGCCGCATATTCGAACATATACATTCAGGGTGCCAAGTTGGACGGCCAAGTCTACACGAAGAACTACCTGTCGCACAGCTTCTTTCTGGAAGGCGGTACTTTGGAGCTTACGTTGGGTCCGAAAGAGAGTACTGCTTGGGGTACTGGCGAGGCCGACATACCGCCTAGTTACGGATCACTGGACTAGTGTCTCAGTAGGCAAAGCGAGTAGTAGCCCTGAGGCTGTTATTCCGTCCTTGTCTGGATCTAGCAGTGACTTCCTACTCATAAACCAAAGCTTCTCTTAATGTGAGGGAGGCAATTCAATCCTTGAACTCACTAGGTTACCTTCTCGAGTACATGGGGGCCCCGCGTCTAATGAACCCAAGTTTGTTGCCCTGTTCAGAACCCTGTCCAAGGTTTGTCTTGCTGTTTTTCAGCTAGTTATAGAAATGGACAGCACTTCATATCGTGCTGGCTAGGAACGTGAGGGGGAAGCCGATGGGTGATTCGTCGAATAATCACAAGGATGCTTTTATCCTTGCAAGCTTCACTCTACGACTGAAGCTTCCATATGGGTTGAGAAGCCCAGAATCTAGACTATGGGGAAAAATGCTTGCTTGGTGGAAACCTCCCCCTTGAGCCTGTCGGGAGCACCAATGTCGTCATTCTCGTGACCGACCCTGAACATGCTCAGCCGGCCAGTGACGATACAGCCCCCGAAACCGGGGGGGGATCGTTTTGAGGTTCACAACTGGGTTGAAAAGCAAAATGCGTCTGTTTGACACCACATCACTATGTACATGCGTCTTGTCCCGTGTCTCGGCTGTCGGAATAAGGGATTGTGTAGTATTTATACTCTGTGACTGTGTGGACGAGCAACAATTAGATTCCGAAGCAAGCCATCCTCGGTGGGATCCAGACATCAAGGTAGTATTGAGTACTTCCGTAGTTGTGTATTTATCCATAGCTACATCATGTACATGTACATGTACATCCAGCCTCATGGAAGCGACTTTTCCGTGTTTCCATTTGAAAACCGAAGTGGGGTTGGGGATTTGGATAATGGCAATCAATCCAGGACCAGTCCAAGTCAGCAAATCAACGGTTTACGACAACCGAGAGCCAATTGCGCTTGCTGTGTTGGCCACGAGTGGTCCCTCGTGAGACATACAGCAGCCAGCGGCTTACCTACTTGTGTGCTGTTTGCTCGGCTGGGGATTTGCGTCAAGTCTCGCAAAGACAAGTGATTAATAGGGATGCCGAACGCCCGAAGCTGCTCAGAAAACCACGGAATGTCTTCTGATCTGCATGTCTAATGTACCCATGTCAAGCTCAGAGCAGCCGCCACGTAATCGTTCGGCAACAATAATGTAAGTCTCTCTATCTATCTCGAAAGCTGTTGGAAATGAAATCAAGCACACCTCTGCACCCGAGTTGCCGGTTATCCAGTGGAGTGTTGAAGTATGTCTCCTGTCTCCGTCCCGTAGGTAGGTAGGGCAGGTAGTGAGTGCACTTCTGGATGCATCATCCATCTCACCCAGTCACCCAGAGGATCATCTAGGTTGAATTCCGCGTCAGCTGGCCCAGGCAGTTAGTCTGAACATGATATGCAGACATAACCACAAAGGAGCCAGTCAGCCAATCCTTTGTGACGCTAAGTACATGTACATAAAGTGACGACTGCCCATTCCATCGCCCCCTCGAGTTCTCCTGTCTGGAGTTATCAGTTGATTGCTTCATAAACATCACTGTAATCCATCCTCGGCCTACCAACCCCACCTATTTTTATTGACCCTCTTAACCTTACTGAAACCATCTCCAGTCCCTTGTCACTGGCATCCTACACAGCCTACTCCTGGTCGAGAAACAGTGGTTGCCTTGACTGCTTATTCTTACCTTACCTACTACCTACAGGTAAGTTATAACTGTATATATCTATATCTATACACACGTACACCTTACTTAACCTACCCGCCCTACTTACATACTTGCACTTCGCCGAGAGCGACCTTCTCCCGTCTCGTTTCTCTCTCTGCTCTGCCTAACCACACTATTTCAAGCGCGCGGTTGCATATGCCAAGAAGATCAAACGGCTATTGATACCCCCGGTTTCTTCTGGGGACCCCCTGCGAAGCTATTGCTATCCCAGATCCTCTCAGCATACTACATGCTTTACCCATACCCATACTAGGTGAGCAGGGGCTTCATTTCTTTCTACCTCTTATTTGTTACTCTGGCCGCAATCCCGAATAAGACAAGAGCCAGCTTCAAAGCCCACACTCGCTTAATTGGTCACTCCTTTTGTGTTGAGATCTTCTTCGTCAACGACAGACCCCATATCGTCCTCATTTTGCAAGTGCTTTATAAGGACAATCCCCCCCCGGGGATTCCCTTCCCGAGTCATGAACAAATTCAGACTTGGGTTCGTCTCAAATAAGATCCAACCTGTCGTCTTCGTCTGTTTCTTTAAACGTCGCACCACTACGCTTCCAAAGTTGAGCATAAAACTTTCTCTTTGCTCAGGACTTTGGCTTCCAAGGGCGTCTTTAAAGTTGATGACTACCCGCTTCGATCTTTTATTCGCTTCTTCTCTCTCCTTCCTGTCTTTTTCAGACAATAATTTGGGTTTCTTTTGTCAACTTGAAAGGCGTCGAAACAGGCACTGCCACACATAGCCGCGGAGCCTGTTATCTCAGGCTACTATATAAATAAACAGCCCGTTTCCACTTCTTACGCTCCGACGCTGCCCATCCAAATGCCGCTTCCGGTTTCCCTGCGTCCGCCTTTCGCCGTTATACTTGAACGCTTCAGAGCTGACCGGTCCGAGAACCCTGAGATCATAGTGTCAATGTCGTCCGCATCCACCATCAGCAGCAACAGGCCCATGAGCCGTGAAAATGACACTGGCTTCCCGGATTCCTTTGCGGCTCACACAACATCCCTGCGGCATCCAGATGCTCACACGGGTTCCGGTGCATGCATATCCGCCGAAGACATCGACCCTGCGAGAACTCTGCAGCGCTCACGGAGATCTCTTCTGCGCAAACACAGGCGAACCATTAGCCACGGCGTCATCACGGCTGAAGCCGCAGCGGAATTTCAGAACGACAGCGCTGTCGACGTAAACGAGAGCAAAGATATGCTTGTGTACGACAGCTTCAGGCCAGTATCCAAAGACAGCAGCGGAAGCATCGACCGGGCAGATGGTTCGGTAAAGGACGCTTCTCCACCAGATTCGCCAGCCCAGTCCTCACGGCGCCTCAGCATGTTTCAGAAGTGGCGCGGCCAAAAAGCTTGAACGGTTGTGTCGGGAAGCCAACATTGGGAAGTAGACACACGGCAACACTCGGTATATGGTTTGGAGTTCCGAACCTAGATGGGCGTCCTACAAAACTCGGGACCAGCAAAAGAAGAAGGAACCAGTCTACTGGGGGTCATTTCAGCGCGGAGTTATCATGGGAAAATTCAGCATTGGGCGGGTTATGGGCGGGTTATAGGCAGGGCGCGGATGCAAATTGACGATATTCATGACCAACATTGGGTTCTCATCAACCCCTTCGACTACAGCTTGCCGGCTGAGGTGTGGCGACGACATTATTACTGTTAATACATTTACTAGACATTCGTTTGCGTCGCAACAACGTGACAGCAATAGCTAGGCTCTGCAGCGTGAGTACTTGATCATTTAGATTCTAATTGCACACTCACTCACGACAATCGTCTCTGTCCGCCATAACCACAGTCCATACAAGGTAGCGATGGCGCTGCAGCTAGAGTGCCGATCAACCGGCATTAGGTCTCCACAACAAAGCTTGGCGCTCATCGTAATGTTCTAGACTTGGGCAAGCTGCGGGCCCCACCTTCTTTTGCTTTATAAGAGGTACATGCTCTACATGCCCCTACTTGGGTGCCGAGATGCCGGTGGTGCTACTAGAGTAATAACTTGTAATATTGATTATGACAGCCAAGGGCAGACAGCGGCTACGGGCTACGTAGGTAGGTATGTAGCTAGGAGGTATGTAGTGGAAATTTCGAGACAAACATAGCACTGCCCAGAACACTGCCCATGTCTGTGGGTTTTCGAAACTGTTTGCAAAGATGAATTGAGTCGACTTCTTCTACGGGGTCCGGGTACGTTCACATGTGGTCTTGTGGCGGACAGCTCATCCAATTCGCCACGAACCATCTCCAGCCACGAGTAATGCGTAATGGAGTCGAGATGAATACATTGGTAGATGCAGAGAGGCGCAAGGGCGGAATGGGAAGGCCCGGTGCGGTCGGAACCGCCGAGTTGGGCGACCATTTCATTCTAAACGTTAAAGAAGGGGGCGCATGCAGAGAGAGCGCAACATCCCGTTGCTGGTGATGAAATTAGCAGACGGGCGGATCCAATCATGTCGAGGTGCGGTGGTGCGATTGGAGGAATGAGAATCCGGGGGAGGAGGGTGATGTGGCTGTGTAGAGGTGCCAAATGAGGCTCAGTTACCTTGCCCGCCAACCTCCCGCCTGGTCTCGGTTTTCTGCACGACGACTATGTGCCGCATAACCGTGCAGCCCGATGCAGGGAGCATAATTAGGTGCCGATACAGACGTCAAAATTGTGAATGTGGGCTGATCGACGAGGTGCCTCGTAAGCTCTTCAGCTTGGCATTGCGGACTGCTTGTGGTTTTTGTGACTCTTGCTTGTTTGGCAGCACGGAGCACGTTTACGTTAGTGGACCGAGGTGATTGGCTCGTCCAGCGCGCTGAGATAGTGGGAACGAGTTCGTCAATTGCCACTACCCCCCCTCCCGCCACAGGACACGAGGGGCGCCACAGTTTGATCACCGGCTCTCACAGCCTTCGCAGGGAAATTGTGACGTTTTCTCTCTCTCTCTCTCTCGATCTGTTGCAGGGTGGGAGCGGCACAGCACCACAGGCTCCAGCAAAGAAAAGGTTATTGCTACGACATAGCTGATAGAATCAAAATTGGTGCTGTACACGTACCAGGGCACGCACTGCACTTGTCTTGTGATGGGAAATAAGCTCGGAGACATTAAACAGGGACGTTCGGGATTCGGCAGGCAAGAGAGAAGCATGGGATGGCCAGTTCAGCTGATCCATTTGGATGGGAACACTGCTGAGTAACTGGGAAGGGGAAGGGACAACTGCAGCGCTGCCAGGTAACAGAAATGCTAGTTGGGAAGCGGCAGATAGACAAAGTACGAAAAACCTGGAAGTGAAATGTCGCGGGCAACTGGTTGGTTTTGGGCAGATGACGCAGTTGTGTCCAATCCCGGCGCTTGTGATGCTGGGGGTGTCCTAGGCTGTCCTAGGCTGTCCTATGAGGTAAGTACTTGTCACTAGCAAGCTGGGAATGCATCATCGTTGTTGACTTTGCGTTTTGTCTTGTCCGCCGCTGAGGGTACTTGGCCGTTCTGTGTGTTGTGTAAGCCTTGGGCCCAGGCAGTGAAGTACCAACTCCCAGGGAGCCGATCGATCACTGAACTCATCCAGTTGCTACTTAAGCTCTCTCACCCGCCTTACTTCTCGACCGTCTCTCACCCACCTGTCTACTTACTTGTTCCCACGAATCTGCAAAATCCACAAACTTTACTTGCACTCTCACTCCCACCACTACCGTCGAGCCCACCTCTTTCAACTTAACCCAATCAACCAACCACTCTTCAACATGGCCTTCACCGCCAGCGATATCTGCAAGATCATTCTTGCCATCTTCTTGCCTCCCGTCGGTGTCTTCCTGGAGCGAGGATGCGGTGCTGACTTCTTCATCAACATCCTGTTGACCATTCTCGGATACATTCCCGGCATCGTTCACGCTTTGTATGTTATGAACCCATGAGCCAGCAAGTTGGTTGGCGCTGCGAATATCAAACAAGCCCTTGGACTAACCAAATACTCACCTACAGGTACATCATTCTCAAGTACTAAACGAGACGCCCGCTTCGACCGCAGGATGGTGACGGAGCTCCCACGCTTTTCACAATCCCTGAGCGCTTGCGGGATGCTGCTGAATACAGAGGTTTTCCTCGTATTACACAGGCACCAAGCTATGGGGATCCCCAATCTCTGCCTAATCTTAAGACTTGCGTCATACGGAAGAGATCAACAATCAGTCTAATACTTACACAATTCCTCGTCATTTTAATACCCACTACAGCTCGGCGGTGGCTCATGTGGGGCCCATAGACCGCCAAGGTTTCTGGCTCTGCAGGATGTCCGTTGTCAGCACAACACAACACCCACGTCACGTCACCGAGACACATGATACCACTTTGTTTTCTCCCCGTTAGTTCTTTTGACGACCGCGCGTCGCAGATACGAGTGCGACGGACATGATGATGCGGAAGGGAAGGAGGACAGAAGGGAGGGAGGCTGGCGATTTGGAGTCTCTAATTATGCCTTTTGGCATCTGTTTATGAAAAGGCATCGCTTAATCGTTCCAGAGCTTTACGTGCACACTTCTTCAGATTCTGTTTTGCTTGGAGCTAACGGTTTCTGGATCTTGTACCTCAGTCAGCCCACCCTTTGCGAAAGAAATCCTTCTCGGGCGCCAATGATGATGAAAGTTGATACCCCTTATATCTTTGACTCTGGCAAGATCTGTGATTTTCCTTCATTTGTCTCCCACTGTGACCCTGTACCGGCTCCTGTGACAACTCATGTAGAAGTTATTCGCACGATGCTTACCTAAGTCAGCATTTGACAAATGCAACCAACCGTTCAGCGCTTGCCAACCAAACCCCCCTAGGGTTTATATCATATGCTGCTTACTCAAGTGGCCAGTAGAAAGAGTTGACAAAGTCGCGGTTTGCCATGGCTTCAAAATCGTCTCCATTGCTGTCAAGGTCATCCTGCGCGTTTAGTTTATTGACTTACTAAAGATCAAGTCCGCGGTGTCTAGAGTTAAACTTGTTTATGGTCTAACCTAACTGCAAAATGCCAATATATTGATACATTTGTACAATAGGGAGCCATGATCCCTCGGCTTGGTCCTTTCGGTATCATACAAGCGCAAAGCTTCTTCTATCAAGGCCTGTGCCCTTTTCTCCTCGAAACAGATGATGCCGTTCACTCCTTACCTTGACACTCGCGGCGATCCGGCATTCTTGGCGTTCAGGCGCTCAGGTATGCGCAGGTTTGCCATGGCGGACTCGGCGAAGAACGTATCGACCCTCTCGTTCCCGTCGATCAATAGACCTCCCTGCTGCTTCTCTTGGTCAAGCAACAGCGACTTCTGCCTCGTATCCTCCAGTTCCTGCATGCGTTTCTCGGTCAGGCACCACTCCTCCGGGAATTTTGGCCGGATCTTGATCTGGTGATGCCGGGTATCCAAGGGGATATCTTCGAACATATCGGTTTTGTCCTAAGCGTCGTAGATGGAAATTAGTTAATCGTGCATCTCGCCCAAATGTCATGTGACATCCTCTTCTTACCTTTGCTTGAGCGACGAGCTTTTCCACGAGATCACCTAGGTATCTCTTGTTCTGAGCCTGGTGGTCGAACTGCTCGCAGCTCATCTTGGCGATGTCGGTTTCCGGGTTCCAACGCACTCCAAGGAGCTTCTTGAGCTTCAGCTGTTGGGCCTCGTCTAAGGGCAGATCGCGCGGCGAGAACTCGACAACCACCTTGCTTGCCGCCGGGTGCTCCTCGCCCATGTAGGTCGTGTATCGGAATCGCAGGCACTGCTCAGCAGTAGGAGGCTCGAATTTTCGTGTAAGCTCTGCGTGGATACAGAAGTGTGAGCTTAAGCACACAAGTGTGGATTTGATTCACCGGGAGGGGGGGGTTTATTGGTTAGCACTGACTGGAGAGCAAAGGCATCTGCCACGCAGAGACACGCGCATACTCTCTATACTCGCGGAACTCCTCGAGCTTTCCGTGGGCCATGCTCATGATATCGTCGTCGGGTGAGTCATCTTCGTCCATGTCCTCCACAAGCATGTCCGGATCCTCTTCGTCATCTCCCCAGAATGTCTCCTTCTTCGTCGACCTGGGCGTGCGGGTCGCCGCCTTTATGGCATCATCAAGATCGCCGATTTCCTTCTCCAACTCAGCGAAGATTTTATGTTGTTCCGGCGTGAAATCATTCTGGCGCTCGTACGTCTCGAGCAGGTGCGCTTCAGCCTCACGTGTCCTCTTTAAGGACCAGGCTCTGCCTGACTGCTGTGTCATCAGCTCCTGGACTTCATTGGGTACCACCTCTGTCTTCAGCGAATCTCTGAGTTGGGCGGTATCGGCGGCTTCGCTCGACTGAGTTGGGGTTTCAGCTGGACCGTCTGGCTGGGCCTTGTCGTCGGCGCGCCGCGTTGGGGTGGACGAGAGAGCTCGTCTCGCGTAGATGGTTCGTGGAGGCGCAATGCTCCGAGTAGCTGGAGACTGTCTGCTGCATGAGCGCAGACTGGCCCTCAACGACCGTACCGCAAAGGCCATGGCTGTCAATGGGCTTTTGCAAACGAGGCTGTCCTTATCAATGATTGGGATTCGGTCATTCATTCAAAGCTCCGTGATAAATTTCCACGGTTCTCAGGGTATTTCCGGTCCGGGTAATGTTACAGCTAGTCCCTGCCTAAATGGGTGGATCCCTGATTCGAACATTGCAGCCAATAGTGAGCTTCGGATGCATCGCTTTTGAGAAAATATCTGATTGGCTAGAGCCTTGTCTAAGTGCATTATGTCATCATCTCCAGAAGCTGCCTTGACAGGTGGTTGGTGGCTTCGGAAGGGTGGAGGCTACGGGGCTCGGCATGAAATGGCAGAGTAGAAAACGCCACATTATCCCAAAACGCCACGCCCCGCCGCCACAATGGCTCACCAGCCAGGTACGTAGTAGGTAATTGTTAGGTACTGGTGGGCATCATTATCGCCGACCCCTGAACCAGTTCACCTTTGTAACCTCGTTGTTATTGTGCACCTAGACTTGGTCTCATTTGGATCACTTGGAGTTCACTGCTAATTAGAAAACAATTTCCAGTACGCATCAACTGGAGCCGGTTGGCTGTTCGTCGACCCCGAGCATTCTGCCGACAATTCCAACAAGCCTTCGGACTCACCTGACCCCATTGAGGGCAAGGAATACTACTGGGCCACGGTAAAGCAATGGCTCGGAGCGTGGTCATGCTCTCAGAGAGCAAGGGCTCGGCTGCAGAGGCGTCTAGCTTCTTCTCTGACGCTGTTGCTAACCCCCTTCACGAACTCGGCGCTCACATCAAGTCCGGCACTGAGTTGGAAAATGCCACTGACCGGAGAATCATGGCGGATCCCGCCGTCGAGGACCAGGTCCCTGGCAAGACGGTCTTCGCCACAGTCGGCGCGACAGCCAGCTTCCGCAGCCTCATCACGGAGATGGTCTCACCCAAGGTTGTTGCTGCTCTTGCGGCGCAAGGTTACGATTCTATGGTCGTTCAGTGCGGACCCGACTTTGAGTATTTTGAGAGGATCCGACCTAGCGACCCCGAAGTCATCATGTCTGGCTTCTCCGTCAAGAGCAGCATCATGGAGGACATGCGGGAATGTGCGCCCTCCGAGGGCCCGCCCAAGCGAGGCACCGGTCTCATCATCACCCATGCTGGTTAGTCACCGTGGCAGGCATGTCACTCCCATCGATTGGTATCTAACCCGTCGTTTGTCTAGGAGCCGGCACCATCATGGACGCTCTCAAAGTCAACTGCAAAGTGATTGCTGTTCCCAACACGGACTTGATGGGCAATCATCAGTTGGAGATGGCTGAGGAATTCGCCAAGAAGGGCTGGATCATCCATGGTCAACTCGGGTACGGGTTTCCATCTCTTCTCGTGAAATTTATCCCATTACTCACTCTACATCTACAGCAAAATCCACGAAGCTATCGAGCAGTCGGCTACCTTCTCGCCTGCTGCCTACCCTCCTAGGCCCCCTCGCGGCAGTGAGAAACGTGGCCTTGAGCAGATTACTACGGATGTTGTTAATGGAACCTGGCATGGCAGTAAGTGTATAATTTACAACGAGATAAGGATCAGTGCTAACTAGCTCGTGCAGATACCAATGACTAGAAGTCAGAGGATGCTTCTGAAACCACTTCTTCCACCAGCCCTACAATGCCTTTCGTAGGCAACTTGACAGGGTACCTACGCGGCCCTCTCGGCTACCTTTGGAGTTCTATGAGTGCCAACAATGCCCCCCCCAACTATGACGAAGAGCCTGATGGCAACTCTGACGGAGACTCTGGCGAAGATGCCGGCTCCTATGCAGAGAAGACGACCTCCGCCGACAAAGAGCCCAAGCTTAAGCGAGTTCGTTTCGACAACGGAGATGGGACTAGCACGGTCACGTATGTGCGTGTACCTGAGAACGAGTCATCGAGTCTCTTTGGCCGCCTGTTAGGTAGAGTCGATCAAGATGACGGCTACGAGGAGACCGATCCCGAGGTCTTGAGACGCCAGAGGATCTGGCAGGGCGTCGGGGACACGCTTGACACATTTTCCCGCATGTGGATCGACTAAACCATTCGATGAGGATTGTTTAGCATCACATACACGAGGTGGTCGGGACAATGACCTGTGGCAAGCTGTAGCCACGCATGATTTACAGCTACGGAAGGGGGGAATGAAGGAACCCTTGGGGGTGTTGTTCTGATTTGCTCCGATGCCGTGGACCGATAGTAGTCCAAAGATAGAACCCTCGGTGGATGTTGTCTGATGAACTAAGTTCCAAGGACTTGGGAATAGCCCCGTCATGTCCTTTTCCCAGATAGCTACAGGACGCACCGAGATAAATCAATCAAGTGCATATTGCAAGACGTAAGCAATTCCGATTCATCGGAACTTCAGCTCGTCGTCCTCTTCTCCTGTCTAGGATGTAATTGCGATATTTCATAAGGGAAGGTTCGTGAGTCTCATAAATTCATCTAGCCATATCTGTATACCGCAGAAAGCTCTGCAGAGTCTATAGAGTCCTAATGCGTCCTGTAGCGTCCTACTGCTTACACCCCTCGTCAACAGACTCTAGGTTGGATCTCATTGCAGACCGCTGACATTCCAGATCTTGATGGCGGCATCTCCACCCGTACTAGCGACCTTCTTGCCGCCGTCGACCCAGCACACGCCATTCACACCGTCCTTGTGCGCATTCAGCGCCTTGACCCTGCTTCCCGGCTTAGCCAGGCTCCATACATAAACGTTCGTGTCCAGGGCGCCGCTGACCGCGTGCGTGCCCTCCTCATTCCACGATATGCTCGTAACACGCGCGGTATGGGCTGACCAGCGGTCCGTGGCGATGGACATATCCGCTGTCTTGTAAGCATAGATCTTTCCTGAGCTGTTACCAGCCGCCACATGCGAGCCATCCTTGGAGAAGGCGAGAGCCGAGATCTGTGCAGGACTGTTGGTAGCCTCGCCAGAGAGCGCCAGTTTGTTGCTGCCGTCCACCTTGTATAGCTTCACGGCGTTGGAAGTGGTGCCCACAGCAACTTGGGAGCCATGGGCGGCTATGGCCGTGAGCTGAGCATCGCTGATGGGGAACGACGCGACGTGGGCATCCTTGACATAGATTTCGACACTGGTAGGAGTTGCGACGTAGACACGACCCTCTGCAGAGGCCACGCCCTTGGGTTGAGCAGGAATCTTGAGGGACTCGCCTGCGAAGGTGTTTGCGGACTCGTCGATGATGCGAAGGGTGTCGTCCCAGCCTACACTGTACGCACGGCCAGAGCTCGAGGCAAACTGGGTGACTTGGTTGGTGTGGCTCTGGCCATCAACGGCAGCGCCAACCCCTGACGAAACGTCCCATCTGCAGACCCGACCTTCGAAGCTGCCTGTCCACAAGGTTTGGCCTTTACCCTCGGCATCAGTGCCCATCGCTGTGATGTTCTTGTTGTGCCCCTGGACTACCTTGGTAGGCGTCGAACTGCCATCCTGCAAGTAGTTCAGGTTTCCGTCGAGACTCAGGCTGATGATCAGACCGTCGCTTCTCGGTGTCCAGACAACGCCAACCTGCTGATGGCCCACGCTCACACCATCGCCGCCAAGCCGCCAGGTTTGCGTGCACTTGCCGGCCTCGACGTCCCACACCTTGACCGTCTGGTCTGCGCTCGCCGTCACCAGGCGCTTCGAGTCCTGGGCCCAGCTCACGGCGAAGATGCTGCCGGTATGCTCGCCCTCGCCGAAGCCCCTCGTGGGCTCCCCGGTCTTGCCGTCATAGAGCTGGATCTTCTTGTCGGCGCCGACCGTGACCAGGGTGTTTCCGTCGGGGGCGAAGGCGGTGCCGAACACGAAGCCCTTGTGCAGGCCGCTGTGCTTCGAGTTGAACTTGAAGGGCGCCCCGTGCAAGAAGCAGACGGCCATGTCGTCGCTGGCGGTGGCGGCGCGCAGGGGCCGCATGGGCCGGATCGCGACGCTGTTGACGACCTTGGAGTGGCCCGAGACCTCGCCGACGCTGTTGCCACTGTCGGCGGTGATGCAGTGGCCGAAACGCTCGCGGCCGTCGCCCACGGCGATCAGCCTCTGCGAGTCGCCGTCCCACGCGATGTCGTTGATGCGGCCGCTGATGATGGCGTACTCGCCCTTGGTGTTGACCGCCTCGACCGCGTCCCACACGCGCACCATGCCCGACGCATCACCAGAGGCCACATAGAAGCCCGAGGGCGAAAAGCGCGCTACGGTTGTTGCGGCCGTGTGTCCGACATATTGTTTGCTTTGCGAAGGATCGTCGATGGAGCGAAGGAATACAGATTTGCCTGACTAGATAGGAGCTAGTTAGCGGAAAGGCAGCCGAGGTGGTGGCATCATCATCTTCGGCTTACAGCATAGGCTATCCTCTCGCCCTTGGGATCGCACGAGAGCTGCGTGGGTTGGCCCCGGGCGGTGACAGGCGAAGCTGCCAGGATCTTCTCGACGGTGATGGACATGCCGGCGCGTGCTCTTTGCTATCGAAACGCTCTCTTATAGAGGAGAAAAGACAAGAAAAGAAAAGGGGGTTGATGCTTGTTTACTTATTTATTAAGAAGTACTGGAGGGGCAGTGAGGGGCAGTTTTGGCCAGAGGCTCAGAGCTGGTCCCGGCAGTGAAACTTGATGCGTCTCGAGAGCATTATGCAACTAACCGAACTACTACTATTAAAACACAGAGTCGATCCCTTCTTGCTC
Organism: Apiospora pterosperma; assembly: GCA_019976485.1. Classification (NCBI taxonomy): domain Eukaryota; kingdom Fungi; phylum Ascomycota; class Sordariomycetes; order Amphisphaeriales; family Apiosporaceae; genus Apiospora; species Apiospora pterosperma. The sequence continues at coordinate 2,442,709 of JAFBMP010000009.1, forward strand.
AGATGGCGAGTCCGCAGGACCCAGAATCTCGGCCAAGTCCTTCTCAGGACTCTCCCACTCCCGTTGCACAGCCTCCTTGACCCAAGCACCCCTCGGTTTCAACACCAGCTTGAACTGGTCCGGCGCCTGCGTGAAGCCCTGTAAGCTCATCTTCGCAGCGTCGGGCTTGGCATCTGCGGGCTCTATCTCAAACGCCCACAGCAGCCTCGCGACTTCGATGAGCATCCCATCGAGGCCCACACGCTTCCCAACACACAGCCGCCGCCCATATCCAAAGACGGGCACGGGGAGATCGCGACGCACCGCCCCGTCGGGGTCGGCCTTCTCGAGGTAGCGCTCGGGGATGAAGTCCTCTACATCTCCTGCCTCCCCAAAGACTTCGACCTCTCTGCCGATGCCCCAGCTGTTGGCCAAAAGCAGAGCGCCGGCAGGGATCCTCATGCCCTCGTATTCACCCTCGTTGGCCGCTCTATGGGGTATGCCTTGGGGAATGATGGGTCTCCAACGCAGCGTCTCCAGGACAAGGGCTTCGACGTAGGGAAGCGACTGTATATCGGACAAGGCCGGCATGCGGTCCTTTCCGACTACGCGGTCGAGTTGCTCGTGCGAACGCCGCACCGCCTCCTGGTTCAGTGTGCACGCAATAAGGAACCAAGTCATAGCTCGAGGGGTCGTCTCGCTGCCAGCAGTGAAGTTGCCGGCGATGGTGTACGAGGCGTCCAAATTAGAAGAACCACCGCGCTGGCCGATGCCGTGTGCTACTTTACTCGCAGTCCAAAAAGGCGCCTTGAGCCCCTGGTCCATGTTCTGGCGATACAGCCTCGTCTCCTGCTCCCGCATGGCATTGGCTTTCTGCTTCCAGGGGGAGAGAAATGACGGCAGCCAGGTCAAGAACGGGAAGAATTGGAGGGCATTCGGCTGGCCTGCGGCATCTGCCAGGCGACGTGAATCCTGGATGACTTCCTGAACCCACGGCTCCTCCTGGGTCGGAAAGCGGCGGCCGTAGTGTGCCCCAAACAACAGGCTGTTCTGCATTCGCTCCAGATGCGAGCCCACAGTGGCGCTCGCTATCTGCCCCCCCTTGCTAATAGCGTCTTCCTGGAGTAGATCCCGGAGGAGCTGGGTCGACTCCAACTCCATGAGCCTATGAAACCGCGCCATGTTCGTGGCCATCATACCTGATGCCGCCATGCGCTGATGAAGCCGGAACTCGGTATTGTAGAGGGGCCGGGTGATGAGGAATTTGCCGTGCCACGGCTCAGACCCATCAATGAGCTCTATGAGGGCCGCACGAGGCCTGTCGCTGTATTTGGCAGCCTGCTTCTGAAGGAGGTCTTCGGCGGCCTCGTGTGAATTCAGGATCACCATAGCCTGACCGGCCATGTTAATCGACATGACCTTTCCATACTTCTTGCTGAGTTCATACCATGCGATGAAAGGCTTGTCAGTTGGTACATTGAAGAGGTTGCCCACCAGGGGAAGCTGAGGCGGGCCCGGTGGTAGGGGGGGTTTCTGAGACGACATGGCCGTCCAAAAGTGCGTCGGCAGTATGAAGCAAGGATTGATTGCTTGACGGGAGTAGCAGGAGAGAGACTCTTCCGGTCAACTTGTCAGACGACATGGCTGATGAGCCCTCTTATAATACCGTTGGAGGCAGCCGTTTAGGACGAACCCCACTCACTCAGCTGCAGGCACTTCGTAAGGATTTATAAATAAATGAACAGTTGGGTTTTTACAATTCCATTCCAGGTCTGACTATTGGTTGGTTATAGCCCTATGTACAGGCCAAGTGCGGCTGAATCATCCATGGCTGTCAGCATTTCCATGTCGCATCCCAACCCTGCTGCGCCTCAAAACCGAAGCTCACCAACGGCCAAGGCATGTGCATGCAGGTTATATGCAATCAATGAAAACATGGGCCGCGCCATGACTAGACTGGTTATTGGGAAGACGAGGCATACTCAGCAGGTCATGACAGTTCCTCGCAGATTCTTCTAGGCAGAGCAGTTTCTGGTCGGAATCTATGAACTCAATTGGGGAGCTACCTGAATTATCAACCACGCAGTGCTCAAGTAACAATCCCCTTCCATGTCAATCAACAAGTTGACTCAGATCAGATCAGATAGCCACGGGGCTGAACTTGATGTCTTTCCGGACCTTGGTCCCTTTCCAGAGTAGCTCGTCAAAACAATTGCAAAATGGCTCTGGGCATCCGCAAAGCATGAAGACGCGATCCAGAGACTCGAGGTAGTGGAGTCGACACCAGCAATCTACCAAGCCTGGCCATCACCTCTAGATGACTGCCAGCCACCAGTGTCTCCACCAAAGCCGCCGCCGTTGGCATCGGTCACACTATGGTCAACATAGCCGCCGGCAGCATCAACAGAACTGAAGCCGCTGGGATCCATGGCGGAATTCGGGTCAACAGTGGGATTGTCGCATCTCGACTTGAAATGGCCCATCTCACCGCAGTTGGAACACTTGATACGGCTCACTATTTCCAGCGTCAGTATTCTGGCTTGATCTTGTGGGAAATGCCGAACTTACTATCTCGAGGCTTGGGGCAGCTTCGAGAATCGTGGCCGTATTCGTCACAGTTACGGCACTGGACCTTGGCCATGTTCCTGGGCTCGGGGCAGTCACGGGATACGTGTCCCTCGCCATCGCAGTTCCGGCAGATGATCTTTCTCTCATCGGTGCAGTCTCGAGCACGGTGGCCCTCTTGGCCACAGTTGTGGCAGCCTCCGCCGCCGCCGCCGCCCTGGGGGCAATCACGGGAGAAATGGCCCACTAAGGAAACAGATGTCAGCTTTGGTCCGACAGAATGTGCATAGATGGACAACTTGCTTTCGCCACATTTACGGCATTCAACGTTGTCCAAATTGGGTGGCTCAGTGCCTACGCAGAAGTTAGCTAGGCAGTAAGCAAAAAGGGAACGAGTCTCAGCGTACAGTCAGCGACCTTGTGGCCGGACTGGCCGCAGTTCTTGCAAGCAAATTTGTCGACTCTGGGAGTCGGACCTGCAGTTGGTTAGTAGTGTAACGGACGCAGCTTATGGTCAGCGTGAAGCTTACAGTCTCGGACACGGTGACCCTCTTCACTGCAGTTGAAGCAGACAATCTTGACTCTCTCATTTTCAATCTTGTCCTCGGGGCAATTCTTGGCCATGTGACCATATTTCTCACAGTTGTTGCACTTGATCAGACCACGACTAACCGGTTCACCTGCGTCTGCCAGGCGGACCAAGTTCTCCTCTGGGTCCTTGGGCCACAGAGCTGCCTCCCGAGGTCGAGCAGCACGTGCGTCAAAGCGGTAAGTTACCTGGTACTTCTTGTCCAAGTTGCCTTGGAAATCCATGTTAGTCAACGAGCCAAGCATGGCGGGCTTCTCGACGGCAATGAGATACACTCCGATATCTTGGTTGCGGAATGCGGTCTCCAACTCCGGGTACGTGATCTCAGGAGTAGACTTCACGTAGCACTGAACTCCCTCCTTGACGTCATCGAGATCTCGGATCTTGGAGCCATCCAAAATCATCTCCCAGGCAGCCTCTTGAGCGACATCCTTGACGTGCTCACGTTCAACGGCACGAGGATTCTTGCAGGCGACGGCCTCATGACCTATGATGAGGCAAAATGATTAGATGAGACCAAAATACATTACATAACAATGATGATTACCTTCTTGCTTGCAGTTATAACAAAGCATTGGACCGCGATCAGGGCAGTCAGCGGCTCTGTGTCCCTGCTGACCGCAGCTGCGGCATTCACCAGTGAACTCGCGAGGCTCCTGGGGAGGGCAAGTGGGATCAGGACACCGAGAAATGTAGTGGCCCTCTTCGTTGCAATGGCGGCAACGAATCACTCGAGGCTCGGGGCAATCAGATTTGTTGTGGCTTGGAGAGGTCAGCAAGGCAGTTCAGCAGATTCGAAATCTCCAGAGTGCAAGATACATGCCCTTCTTTACCACAGTTGTAGCAAGCTCTGCCGCCGGCATCGCCTGCATCAGTAGCACCGAAGCCTTGATCACCTCCATCGAAGCCATTGGTTTGGCTATCGCCGAATTGGTCGCCGCCAAAATAGTTGACTCCAGACTGGCCACCACCGAACTGGTCAGCGCTGAACGAGTCGACGGTGTTCTGAACGTTCCAGTCAGACATCTTGATGATTACCAGCTGTAAGAAAAGACGTCAGTATCAAGCATACGAATCGATTGGCTAGGTAGGTAAGGTAGGTACGGAAGAGCCTGACAATCAAATCCGGCCAGCGGAGTAATGACGTGAGAGAAGGATGTGCTCGCAGGGCAGCAACAGCCAGCGTGGACTCCAAATGTATGGGAATGGATAGAAAATTGGAAACAACCGAGGCACCACTGTCTTGAGCTCAAGTGATGGATGAGTTGTAATGGGGGGACTTAGGATATACCTGAGAGACAGGAATCAAATTCCGTGTTGATGCGTTCAATGCTGTTCTCAAGCAAAGCCGAAAGCTGACTTGGAACCGCCAAAGTACAAGGCAGTGATGTGACAAGATGTTATGGGAGGGTAGTTGAAATAATGAATTGACTGAGCGTTACTCGAGTTCTCACCTACTCCGAGCTTGGCCGAGAGAGTGGAAGGTCATATGCGTGTGAAGGTGGGACGGGCAAGGGAAACAACGTTGAAGGAAGACGAGAATATGGAAACAACACACCAAAGGAAGAGTGAATAAAATATCCTACCTTGGCGATGCGGGTGTACGAAGCAGCGTTTACTCTACCTAACCATCAAATGTGATGATGGAAAGAAAAAGAAGTATGGTGTCACCTGTGATGCTGGACGGGCTGTGTGCGTGTTGGCAGGTGGAAGGAAGCCCTCGAAGTGGGAGTTGAAGTTGAAGCTGAAGAGGTTAGAAGGGAAGGCCACAGTTTGAGAGGAAGGTAGATGAGAAGAGACGGAGAAGGTGAGAATGGGTGCCTTAGTTGGTAGAAACCAAAGCATCCGAAAAGAGGTAGACCAATATCTGCGGACCCAGCATGATTAGGAGGGAGGAAGGCAGGCAACCACAAACAAGTGAGCCACGGGTAAGTTGGGTTGGTGCTTAAGGTAAAGTAGGTAGGGAAGCCGACATGCTCATTGTACTTACCTTCTGTTTATTTGAGACGGATGACCCCTCGCTTCGGCGATGATGAGTGCAGGAGGTATCTTTGTATGAAGGCGTGGTGTACCTAACAAAGTATAAGGCATGTCAGATACTGATCGTACGGGCATACCAGGTCAGTTGAAGAGGAGGATTCCCGCCAGGTACATATCTACTTAATCTAAGTAAGTAAGATATCTGGGTGATTACCTACCTCACTGCCATGTGCCGCTGTGAACGATGGTTGATGGGAAGTGAGGCAGTGAGCCAGAACTGCTTCTGTCTTATGAAGTACATAAGTCAGTGACAAGGTGGAACTGGCGAACTGCTGGATCGATACGGGAATCTACATGCCCCTTTTACGTGAGAAAGTACCTAGATATGAGGAATTCGATCCCTCGCAAGAGTATAGAATATCATCTCTTAGGGTGTACCAAGCAGGGCGGCAGTCACGCCATAACGGTGATAACATTCATTTCTGACTTTGCCACCGCCTTCACAGCCATGTGGTCTCATTATGACTTTCTGTGCCAAAGTGAACAGGTTCACTCTCGACTATGACAGAATATTATATATGACACCCAAGCATTGAAATTAATCATCTCCCCAATCTGACTTTCTCGACTCAACGTGCGAGGTACCTACCTACCTTGTAAATCAAGACAACAGCCCAATAGTACCCACAGGTTCATTCAGCCTTACGAGCAAGGCCTACGACCCGGTAAGACAGGGTGTAGTTCGAAGTGTTGTTGGAAGCATGACGTTCAGGAATCCACAGTCGGGCTTTCTCGGTTTGCACCAGCAGATGCCATGGGGAATTTCACACCCATTTTATCATATAAAGAAGTCGGAGTTGCAGTAGTTATGGTGTTATTGAAGTTTTCTGTAATCCGAGGCCCTCAAAGCCAAGTTGTGATCGCCCCTTCATCAATGCAAGCTTGAATGCTGCACATGGGAAAAATGAGCTTCATCGAGTACTCGACCCTCATCCTACTCACAGCCCAGGTAGAAGCACTCAGCTTCTTTGCACGGTCAACCTCGAATCCTGAATTTGGGCCATTATTAACCTGTCTGGGTCGTAGAGCATGGTACGTTGTTGAACCATATTCCATCTGATGTAACAGCTAGTTTCACGCTTCGTGTCTAAGCCGAGTACTAATACCAAATAGGGGATCCGGGGTGCGTTGCGCCGCCTTGGGACGATTTCCCGAATGGGACATGGCCGGAGCTGCTTATTCGATGGTTCCCCAGCATGCTGCATACTTACTTCCTTACTTCCTTACTTATTATACATGGCTGGAAAAGAACCAAAGGCCGAACAAGTCCTCGCTGCGAGATTGCGCCCTCAGGTGCAGTTTGAGATAGACGCCAGTTTCCACCCCCTCGACGTTCAAAATGACATATGCAATGCTTAATGCATGCACTACCCCCACTCATCTGAAGCTGTACAGCAATCAATACTACATAATCGACTCGCGGATGACCACCCCTGTTTGATGCCAGAGACCGACTGCAACCCCTTCACCAAAGATGAGAGATATCGATCGAATCATGAGCTCGCAATGGTTGGCCGACTGAAGCTATTAACCTTCCTAATTAGTGGTCACTGGATGGAAGACCTCGAGCCGTTGTTATTTTAGGAACAATGCCGCCATCCGGTGTGGATGGCGTACCATTGCCCAAGACATCACAGCCCATTGCAATGGCTTAGCATGGTAATAAGTCGAATTCAGTGACTCGATAGGCGGTAATATCTCGAGAAAACATCTTATATAAATATTGCCATGTCGCACGTCCTAGGACCAGCTGTCTTGCCCTCACGGCATTCGTTCGAGTTTCCCTCTCCCCCTTTCCACTGTAGAGCTTAAACGCGATCGACATCATGAGGTATCTCCCCGCAGGTTTCCTTTTACTTTCCGGAGCTGTTTCCGCCCAGCAGCAGCTTTGGGGACAATGCGGCGGCCAGGGCTACACAGGCATCAAGACATGTGTTGAGGGTGCTGTCTGTCAAGTATCGAACGAGTGGTACTCCCAATGTGTCCCAGGTAAATCACCACTCCCAAACTTATCGAGAAGTCTGTCCTGACCAGGGGAAGGTACCGCAGCACCCACGTCTGCTGTCCCGAGTACCACGTCTACCGGCCCGAGTACCACGCTGCAGACCAGCGTGACGTCTCAAAGCGCTACAACCAGCACCAATACCAACGTGCCCGTCAGCACGGATTTCGCATCCACCAGCGGCACCAAGTTCAATGTGGACGGCGGGACCAAATACCTCGCCGGCACCAACAGTTACTGGATCTCGTTCCTGACGAACAACGCCGACGTGGACAAGGCGCTCGACACGCTGGTGAACTCGGGGCTGAAGATTCTGCGTATCTGGGGTTTCAACGACGTGACGAGCCAGCCGGGGTCGGACACGGTGTATTTCCAATATTTGTCGGCGAGCGGCTCGACCATCAACACGGGTGCCAACGGCCTGCAGCGGCTGGACTACATTGTGTCCGCAGCGGAGAAGAAGGGCCTTAAGCTCATGATCAACTTCGTGAACAACTGGGACGACTTCGGCGGCATCAGCGCCTATGTGCGGGCATTTGGGGGCTCCAAGACGAGCTGGTACACCGATAGCGCCTCGCAAGCCCAGTACAGGAAGTACATCGAGGCCGTGGTGTCGCGGTACGCCAGCTCGCCAGCCATCTTCGCCTGGGAGCTGGCCAACGAGCCGCGCTGCAATGGCTGTTCCACCGACGTCATCCACGACTGGGCCGCCAGTACGTCAGCCTACGTCAAGAGCCTCGACCCCAACCACATGGTCACACTAGGGGACGAAGGCATGGGCTTGCCGGGTGACGGCAGTTACCCTTACCAGTATACCGAAGGCACTGATTTCGTGAAGAACCTAGAGATCAAGACCCTGGATTTTGGCACATTTCACATGTACCCCGACGCCTGGGGCACCGACTACGATTGGGGTAATGGATGGATCGAAGCCCACGGCAAGGCCTGTGACGCGGCTGGCAAACCATGCATGTTGGAGGAATGTAAGTCTCTTCCCCCTTTCTAATTCCCACGATGAAACTCACCCAAAGTCGCAGATGGCGCGACAACAAATCACTGCCAGAACGAAGGGCCGTGGCAGAAGACGTCACTGGCGACTTCGGGAATGGCAACCGACCTCTTCTGGCAGCTAGGTGTACAGCTTAGCAGCGGCCCATCCCCCGATGATGGCTTCACTGTTTATGACGGAACTTCCGATTGGACTTGTCTAGTCACCGACCACGTGGCTGCTATTAAATGAAACTCTAAACAGATTACAATCTTGAACAGGGTCTTGGATTCTAAAGGCATCGTGTTCGCTTTCGGCCGCTATGGAAGTTGCAACGAGCCCTCAAGGCTTAAGAACAGTGGCTGAAAAAGAAATATCAAGTATCTGAGATATGTGCATTTATATTTGAGGACCGAGGAGCCACTGACAGCAGCGAAAGTGGGGAGAAAGTGACTCAGCCTGTCTGACATGTTCGACTTAATTCAAGGCACCTATCGATGTGTTGTTGCCGGGGGGCAGAAAAGGTCAGACATCTCTCAGAAGACAGTCTTCGTGACGTGAATTGTGACGCCCACTGCGAGCCGAACCTATACTTCCTTCTATGGGTTCTCAGACAAAATTCACAGCTCGCAGCTTGGAAAGTATAAAGGCCAAACCGGCTAAAAGCAGAGGAGCTTTGAACATCTCATTTGGGGAGATTCGTGATCTCGTATTTGCGAGGGTATCTAGTCGTTCTTCTTCTTGTTGTTTTGTTGATCCAACACATCGTATAAACATCGTAATAAGCCCGCGCTCAACGCGACGGTAGGATGGCAGGGGGCGGTGCTGAGGGAATGGTAGAGCTATTCTGGGAGGAGCCATCATAGGCCGGAGGACTAGATGCTTGGGCATCTACGGGTTCCCTCGATTCAGGTGCAGCCTGGGTCCCTGCTGTTGGTGCCGAAGACGCTGCCGTTTCTCCCATCTCAATGTGGTCAATCTGTTGCGGACTCTTGGAATAGGCCGGTGGTGCCTCGCCTAACTCGTTTAAACCTTCCTCTCGACTCCCAATACCGAGTCCAAACCTTCTTCGCCCCACACCACGAGGGGCGTCCCCGGCCCCAGCCCACTGCCAACGAGAAGCGCCTACTGGACGCCTGTATCTGTTCGCTCCCATCGCTTCAATATCTCGGCCGGGTGCGTTTGCGCCAAACGTCCTTAACATCTTGTTCCTCCTACGGTATCTTATGCAGGTCATCAAGACGGCGGCGATAGCTAGTACGACGACAGGGACCAGAATCCAGGTAAAGGGATGAGTACTACTACCCCCATCGTTTTCTGGATCTTCGGTTGAAGACATCTAGTCCCAAATACTCCAGGATCCGAAGAGTCCGGTGTAGGTGGTGATGTGCTAAATAATTGGCAGGAGGGACAAGCAAGTCCCAGAATGGAGAAGCCGTGGTAGCAGTGGGCTGCAAATGTCGAATACGACTGTAAACTGAACCAAGGGCAACTTGTCAGTGCTGGCATTCGCAGGTTCATAAACCAAGATTGAAGTCCTTACCTACGAACAAGCGATGCTTGTCGCTGTGCCGTGATTAGATATCTGGATGTCTCACGTCGAGCTCCCACGAGACCAGCTCTTCTCTTCAATGTAACCCTCTCGATTGTCGCGTGCACAGGCTGATGGAGGTTGAAGGGCACACACTTCTTGGGGACCAACACGGTTATCAACGTGCAGAAGATAGGTGAGGGAAATGGCCAGGATATTAAACGATGGTGGACTGGGAATCCGTCCGAAGTTGATGCGAGGTTTGCGTAATTCACTATTTGTTCGAACGGGTACTGCCACAACAACTGCTACTCATTTGGTGACCGACCAGCGACATAAGGGAAAGGTAATAGGTTAAATAACTAGGTACATTAAGTAGTAGTAGTAGTAGGCGTAGTAGGTTGTGGAAAAATATGTGATATCGAAGGTTATCGTCGTAGGGATACAAGTAGTAGTGACCAAGTGCAGCACCCAAAAACAAACCAAAACAAAAAAAACCACAAAAAGCCGAGCCTTCCATCGCGCAAATCGACTTCGTCATTTCCTGTCAAGAGGGTGTCAAGATTCCAGTCTGTTTGGGTGAAAGGGCCGGGCGGAAGACCGGCAGCTTCGCAAACTGCCCACCCACACCACGAACAACCCCACTTGGCCGGGACGCCAAACAACTACTTAAGTACTTATAAATAAGTAGGCAGGTACTTATGTAAGTAAGTACTTAACTTACCTTAGGTACCTTGGTGAATCAAATGGGTGGATCTCGGTGTGTGGTTCGCGTGTGGTGCCTATGGCTTAGAGCTCGTTTCATTCTTCCTCTCCTCCATCCATGTTACAGGCACAGACATTTGAAAACGAACACGATCGTACGCAGTGCACAGCCGAGACTAGGCAAATCATCAACCACTACGCCTTCGGCAGTGCAGTCAGCCTGAAGGTTCATCCGCCATGGTGCGCGCAGTTAGAGGTGAGGAGGATGGTTAGACTCCAATCCAAAGTGACTGCAGCTTATCATCCCTTCCAGGTGTGCTCGTCGAGTGCGACCCTGCGATCAAGTCCATCATCGTCAACATCAACAGCCAGAACAATGAGTACATTATTGAAGACTTGGACGACTCCCATCTTGTCGTTCAAGAGAACAAAGTGCAACAACTCAAGTACCTGCTCGACCAGGTCTGTCTGATAAGCCTTGTTTTGCTTTGGTTCCTACTTACTTACATTACGCAGCGTTTGAAGGATACTATCCAGGAGCCCGAGAGGGATTCCGACTCCGATCGCGATGTCAAGGATTAAGGAAATTTGCTCATGGTTTAGTTACTACTTATTGATTTCGCGGTGGGAGGCGTTCTTGGTGCAACCGGTTAGACAACGTCGATGGCCTGGCCAAGTCTCGATTCCCTCTTTCTAACCTGTACTCATCTTCATACCCCGGGACCGTCGGTTCACTTTACAATTTTTCAAATCGCGGCTTGGTCTTATTCAGCCCTGATAGCAGAGCAGATTCCACATCTTTGGTCTGTAGCATCGCCGAGTTCCAAATGGCAGTGTAGCGCAGACCTGTCATAAATGTAAGCACTGATCCAAAGGGATGACGACGAAACGGATCCTTACTGTCAGCGACGGAATGGTCTATTGCATGATTAATCAGCTCTTTGGTGCCTTGGACTGCAACCGGGCTCTTGGACGCGACCAGCGAGGCCCAGCTGAAGGCCGCCGCAATGGATTTTGCCTTGCTCTCGTATACGTGACTGACGAAACCCGCGGCGAGTGCCTCGTCAGCACCAAACACCCGCGCAGATAGAGCAATATCTTTGACCCAGGATAAGTTCGATACCACCTTGGGCAGCCTGCTCAGAGTTCCTATATCTGCGGCTAGCCCAATATCGACTTCCTTGACCGCTAGCTTAGTGTCTTTTGAGCAGATGCGTACATCAGCACAGCAGGACATGTCAATAGCTAGGCCGAAGGAGATGCCATGTAGAACGCAAATGATGGCTACCAGCAAGAGAGTTCGTTAGCTACGGGGATGAATGAGCATCTCCCAGAGCCGTCATACATACGTTTCTCGCATTTTTCTAGACGACTGATGCACTCCTGGAATTCATCGATATGGCGCCTCATGGACGTCGCCGCCCTGGCCCCGTCCGCCTTGGAGCCGGAGAGAGCTCCGCCCTGGCTAGCAGCTTGTACATCCAACCCGGATGTGAAGGCACGGTCGCCAGCCCCGGAGAAGACAACTGCTCGCACATCGGGATCGTGTGAAAGCTTATCAAATACCTTGCCGAGCTCAAGCCACATTTCTTCAAAGAAGGCGTTCAGCTTCTGAGGCCTGTTGATTTCGACGTGGGCCACATATTGGCTTGGAGAGGACACATTGAAGTGTTTGAAATGAGAATATTCTTGCATCGTGCTGAAGACTGAGGCCGATACACTAAATACTGAACTTCAGTGAGCAGGAAGCAGAATGTATTCTATGATGAAGCTCAAAGAAATGTTGAAGTTTGTCCGCATACTCTCTGTGTCTGACCCGGCAGCGAGCTCGGCTGTAATGGTCATGGATGACTATTTGATGGGGATGAACCGAGGCACAGGATGGACCCTAGGGACCTGTATGTACCCAGTACATACTTAGATAGGGTAAGGTCTGTTGCATCAGCCAAGCAAGCATCAGCAACTCTAATTGTGCAACAGATCGAGCTTAGCCAATCATTATGAATTTGAGACGTTAGATAATAAGGTTGATCTATTAGAGGACTACAGTCTAGTAACTGATGCATGAAGTATCTGGGGTATGCCCATTTTGTCGACTGAAAGCATCCGCTGCAAGTGTACAAATCGATGGACTGCATTAATCAGCCACAAAGTATTAGCCACGCAGCCACAGTCCGGGGTTATGCGTTATCGTGCAGCAAGGCCCACTATTATCATCGAGCTAGCCGCTAGAGGATGCAATCTTTAGTAGTGCCAAAAAAAAGGCGAACGTTGACCCAATTGACCGACGACCCAGTAAAAAAATATTGAAGGGTTGAGGTCCAAGTCAAGAACTTCCTGTCGTCCGCTTCACAATCCAGACAGCACGGCAACCTTAAGGGCGCAAGTGACGACAACATGGCTGCAGAAGTCGCACCTCTACCGCAGCTGAAGCTGCCCTCTGGGCCGCTGCCTTTTACCGCCGAACAAAGATACTGGAAAACTTTCAAGAACCAGTTGAACATCCCCTCACCAACGCAATACCCTGTCACCCATATCACGTCCCCCTCCACGAATCTGAGCAATGCTTCTTCCTCGAACTGTGATTTGTTCGCCGTCACAACAGGCACTCGAGTGCAACTGTATTCGATCCGAACGAGAAAGCTGGTCAAGACTATTACGAGGTTCGGTGATATCGCCCGGAGCGGAGACGTACGACGGGATGGCAGGATCATGGTTGCTGGTGATGACCAGGGAAAGATACAAGTCTTTGATGTGAATTCGCGCGCGATCTTGAAGACTTGGACCTCGCACAAGCAGCCGGTCTGGACAACCAAGTTCTCTCCAGCCGACTTGACGAGCCTCATGAGTACCAGTGATGACAAAACTGTACGACTTTGGGATCTCCCAAGCCAAGACAGCACATCTTCGTTTGTGGGCCACACCGATTATGTGCGCAGTGGTGCCTTCATGCCGGGAACCATGTCCAACATGATCGTGACTGGTAGTTACGATACAACAGTAAGTGATGGGAAGACAGCTCGGGGCATCATCCATCTATGGTTTTCGCTAATTCAAGTTTCAAGGTCAAACTCTGGGATCCACGTGCGCCGCGTGCTGCCGTGATGACCTTCAAGCACGCATCGCCCATCGAGGATGTACTACCACTGACGACCGGCACCACGGTTCTGGCTGCTTGCGAATCGCAAATATCCGTGCTTGATTTGGTTGCAGCCAAGCCGCTGCAAATGATTTCAAACCACCAGAAGACGGTCACCTCCCTCTCGCTGGCTTCGGGTGGTAGTCGCGTTGTCTCTGGAGGACTTGACGGACATGTCAAGGTCTTTGAAACAACAGGTTGGAACGTTGTCGCAGGTGCAAAATACCCCTCGCCCATCTTGGCCGTGCGTGTCATTACGTCAGGGGCCAACAGCGATGACCGCCACCTTGCTGTGGGCATGCAGAATGGCCAGCTTTCTATAAAGACACGACTCACCGGCCCAGAGGCTGCGAAGACCAAAGAACGCGAGCAAGAGATGGCAGCCCTGATTGCAGGAAACATTGCACAGCATGACAAGGCCAAGACGAAGAGGAAGCGCATTGGTGCAGCTCAGAATCGCCTGGATCTTCTAGGCGAAGGCGCCGATGTCGTGATCGCTGGTAATCCCGCAACAAAGAACCGGACGACCAAAGAGACAGCATGGCAGAAGGACCTCCGACGAGGCCATTTTGTATCAGCGCTCGACCGTGTTCTCGATACCCGATCCAAACATTACGCGCCCCTTTCTGTGCTCACTCTTCTTGTGGCTTTACGGCACCGCTCAGCGCTGCGCGAGGCTCTCGAAGGGCGGGATGAAGAGAGTGTTATGCCCGTGTTGGATTGGGTACAGAAACACATTGTCGACCCTCGTTATACGAGTGTCTGCACCGATGTTGCAACGCATCTTCTAGACTTGTATGGAGAGTACGCTGGCGAAAGCAAGGAGTTGGGAGAGGGGTTCAAGACGTTATGCCGTAGAGTGAGCAAGGAAACGGGGACCGTGCAGTTGACCACTGAGGTCCAAGGTATGTTGGAAATAGTGCTCGCGGGCGCATAGGGGTATTTAGGAAGTGGATGGATGATGGCGTCGAGCTCCCGTTTTTTTCTGCATAGCGTCAGGCGTTCAGGTCTAGGAAAAGGATACTCGGGGTTTGCAGAGTGTCTGTCGCTGCAGCTGAAACAGATGTATAAAACCAGCACTGATGTCTACCTTGTTCAAACTAATGCGACCTTTCATCAAAGGATAACGGGTTCTGCTTCCTGGCTCCCACTTCGCGTTGCAAACTTGGTGTCTTAAGTACTGACACACTACTAGTTCATGACTCACCACAAGACTTGGAGGAAAGAATTGCAGCCTCTTCCCATCGCTTGTCAATGCCTGTCGATGATCAAGTGATGCCACGATTTAGGTGCGCTACGAGACCGAAGCCTCCTTGATAGACCTGAAGACGCAACAGCGTGTGCCCACAGTGCAGTGCTCTGGTTGACTGCGCCCAGCAATATCCTCCTAGTATCATACCGGTATTTAACCCTTTTCATGTGTGGCAGGCTAGACTTTCTCCATGCATTGCTTGAACCGGTCAAATGCCTCTCGCGCGTAGGCACGAGCACGGTGTTCTCCCACGGTGACGGGCGGCCCTTCTCTGTTACCAAGCTCGAGCAGCGCCTCGCGAATCTTCCGGAAGACCCCAACGAAGATGTGTTCTTGCCAGAAGAGCATCTTGCCGTTTCTCAACACACGGTTCAGCTCCCGGTTCAGCACATCGCCTTGGCGGGTCAGCAAGTGGTCTAGAGGCAGAGGCGGACGAGCACCGCCACTCGTCAATGACGACGACCCCTTCGGATTTCGCCGTCGGCTTCGCTGCGTCATCTGCTTATTCTTGGGTTGATCGGCATACTTGGCTGCATTGGAACATCCATGCGTGCCGTTACTGGAGTGCTTTGGGTGGGTGCTTCTGTGGGTAGAGACCGGCGGTTCACGTTGACAGCCGACGTTGCGCGCCTTGCTAGCGGGCTGCTCCAGTGCATGCTGCGAGACGTTATGGCTCTCTAACATGCTGAGCGGGATCTCCTGTAGTACCTTCTTGGGCTCCGTCACGCCCACTCCGGGCTTCGGGCTCTTGGATGCCTTTGTGAGGTGTGCCATGACTTTGGCGCTTTGAATGGCTGCGAGGGTGCTTGGAGTTACAGAGAGGATGCATTGGATGTTTGCGTGAATCAAGGTCACCCGTGATCAAGGCGTCCAAGCAACTCGCGATTGCTCCTGACATCATGTTGGCCATCGTGGTCAAAGGGAAGGTGCAGGCCAAACAGCTAGGGCAGTCACAGAGACAGATAAGTCATGAAATAAGATAACCTTAGTCCATTTAGCTGCTACTGACATAATACCATACTTAGTAGATCTGTGATCCTAATGTATTTTCCGGATGTATCGGGTCAGTAGATCGGGTCTCCGTCCCCCACCTCACTCAACAGCATATATGGTGTAATTAATCTTACATACTGGGTGTTCATGGGCAAGTCCGATGAAGACGACCGAGGCTATCGAGAACTTGGGGGGTATACATATGCCCCCGCAATCTCCACTAAAGATAGTGTAGTATTGTGGATGGACGGTACAAACAGGGGCGCGGGCACTGGGTCTATCTCACCTGGGCAGATCTGGGCAGAACCCTACGTAAGCTGGGGTAATATGCCAAGCCCCGATCCATGTCCTTCTCACCTACAGCCGTGTGTGTGGGCTGGCTCGGGGCTGGCGTCTGGGCTGGCAGAACCGTCGGCCCCTATCTCCCGATATCCTATCTGCCCCCTGCCCGCATCCGCTCCGTCGGAGTGATAAGGTTCCACAGTCGTTCCTATCAGCGTGGTTGTCAAGCAAACGCTGGGGTTTGTGTTGCTCAAGCTCGGTGATGTAAGGCCCTTAAAAGCACTCGCTTCCCTTGCGGAATGCAGCGAGCGGCTTGGTTCTGTTGATGCATTCGAGTTTGCCTAGCCGCTATCAGAAAGTATCCACGCTGAACATCAAGTCCGAAAGGCGTCGAAACAATCCATCGGCCGAAAGGATAGAGAGAGGATGGATTACAGGCTGGGAGTTGACGTCGGTGTAAGTATACGATGCCCCTGAGTTCGGATCGGTCGACCGCTAAACGACGTATAGGGAACCTTCACCGATGTCTGTGTAATCACACCCAAAGGGGAGACCATTCGCGCCAAGACCCCTTCAACGCCCCAGGACCAAAGTATTGGTGTCAAGGATGGCATTGAGAAGGTCCGAAAGATTCTCAAAGCCAAATACAACTGGGATGGCGAGTTCTCTTACATACACCACGGCAGTACTGTTGGTAAGGCAAAGCCTCCCCCTTGCTCTCTGGCCCAGGCTGACTCATGCAACAGCTACAAACGCTATCCTCGAGTCAAAGGGAGTCAAAGCCGGACTTATCGTGACGGCGGGCTTCAAAGAGGTCCTCACAAACCGACGGTCACAGATCCCGGGTGGACTTGGTGGGTGGATCAGCTTTGTCCCCCCCGAACCGGTTGTCCCTCTTGAGCGAACAGTCCAGTGTGCTGGCAGGATCTCAGCCACTGGCGCGGTTGCGATTCCTCTCGATGAGGCAGCTCTACGTAAAGACTTGGCCGATCTGAAACGTCAACAGCCCGAAGCCATCACCATCAGCTTGCTCAACTCATACATAAACGATGAGCATGAAAAGGCCGTGGTAAGGGTTGTCCGTGAAGAGTTCGGGCCCGAGATCGAGATCATTTGTTCCGCCGATGTATTACCCGAGGCCGGCGAATACGAGAGGACAGTCACAGCTGCTGCCAATGCTGTCGTCAAGCCGATAGTGAAAAGATACATGGACGGGTTACAGAAGCTCCTGCTCCCAGACAGCAAAACCATCCGCATTCTGAAGAGCGATGGTGCCCTGACCAGTCTCTCACAAGCTGGCGAGCTCCCGGTGAATCTACTGATGTCGGGCCCTGCCGGTGGCGTGCAGGGGGTCGTGGACGTGATTTCTAAACAAACACCCTATAAAAACCTCATCACCCTCGATGTAAGTGGGCCTGGGCACGATCGACCCAAGTTCAAGAAAAGACGATGAGAAGCTGACAATGCCAATAGATGGGCGGTACTTCAACCGACGTCGCGTTGATAGTCGATGGCAAGCCTGCGCTGCGAAGAGAGACTGTCGTGGACAAGCTGACCGTCAGGGCTCCCTCGGTCGATGTGCGAACCGTAGGTGCCGGCGGTGGTTCTATCGCGCGCTTTACCGATCTTACGGCCAGCATGAGAGTTGGCCCCGAAAGTGCCGGGGCTAGTCCAGGGCCGGCTTGCTACAAGAAAGGAGGGACAATGCCAACTGTGACAGATGCCAATCTGGCACTTGGTTATCTGCCAGATAAGCTACTTGGTGGCGATTTCCAACTGGATGTCTCGGCAGCAGTGGCAGCAGTGCAGTCTGTTGCTGACCAGATGGGCATCTCGGTGGAAGAAACTGCTAGTGGCATCCTCGACCTCGTGAATGAGACTATGTACGGAGCCTTGAGGCAGGTCTCGGTTGAGCAAGGATACGATCCGAGGGACTTCGCATTGGTCTCTTTCGGTGGTGCCGGGCCGCTTCACGCCTGTGCCATTGGCAAGCTCCTGGGCGCGTGGCCAGTCATCGTCCCCCAGGCCCCCGGTGTCCTGTGTGCGCAAGGCGATGCAACTACAAAACTCTCCGAGGCGAAGTCCATCTCATACATCAAGACTTTATCTCGGGTCTCTCTGGACGAGCTCAAGTCAGTTCTGCAGAACCTCGAGAAGCACTGTACCGATACCATGACCAAAGCACTCGAGGGTTCCTCGGAAAAGAAAATCAACGTTGGCTACGATGCTGATATCCGATATCACGGCCAGGCCCTTGATATCACGGTTTCTTTCACCCCCGAAGAGCTTTCTCAGGGCAAAGAGAAGCTCTTCAAGCTGCTGGCTGAGAGGTTTAACGCAACGCATGAGCTGCAGTTCGGCTTCTCCATGGAGGACCTAGAATTCGAGCTTGTGCGGTTGGGTGTCACTGCTACTGATGCTTCCTCGCCGGTGGAATTCGCAGCCATGTCTTCCGAAACTAATGGCTACACAATCTCAGTGTCCGAGTCTGCTGTGGTCAACAAGAAGACGATCACGGTGGAGGGGAAGAAGGTCGAGGCCACTTTCTACGATCGAGCGCGGCTCAACAAGGCGGGCCTGCGGCTCGACGGGCCATGTGTCATTTCAGAGATGGACTCGAACACGTTGATTCTCCCCGGCTTCTACGGAGAGATTGACCAGATTGGCAACATCCTCATCAGGCCGGTTGACGAATCCTCCCTCGCCAAAACCAAGACTTTTACCAAGGAATCTGCAAAGGAGGAAGTAACCAAATCTCCCCTAATCCCAACACTCGTCGGCTCTGCGCTACAGGCTGTTCGTAACGAAATGGACACCCTCGTCCTCCGCTGTTCGATGTCGCCCGGTATCCGCGAGCAGCAAGACGAGTTCAACGTTGTGACTAACGAAAAGGGGCAAATGCTGGTAAGGGCTAAAAGACTCGAGCCACTGCACTTTTGGACGGCCGGCTAAATGACAAATACTCTTGATTCTAGGTCGGGCAATTTGGCTCTTTTATTGGTCGTAAGTAGCATCACATGGCACTATCCGGCATGCTTCGAACGGGCTTTATTGACGCGCGCCATCACAGAATTCCTTCGCGGTTGGGAAAAGGTTGGCGGGACGGTGAACGAAGGAGACATCTTCATCACCAACGACCCTTACTCTACCGAAGGGGCCATCAGCCATCTGAACGACGTGATCATTCTGCTACCCATATACTACAAGCACGAACTTGTTGGCTGGGCAGCCAACTTCGGCCATCTTTCGTACGTTATGATGGCCCTTGGCCTTAGCAAAAGCTGACATGGTGTCTTAGTGATGTCGGTGGCAAAGTGCCGGGCAGTATGTGTGTCTCCTCATCAACAATATTTGAGGACGGTGTTCAGATTCCCATCTGCAAACTTTACAAGGGAGGTGTTTATAATGCCGATATCATGGACATTCTGTGCCGTAACTCGCGGATGCCAGATTGGTACCGTTCTGACATAGCTGCTCTGGTCTCCTCCTGCAAGACGGCTGGGGCTCGCGTCTGCGAGTTGGCTGATCGTTTTGGTCTCGAGTGAGTGCTCATCCGCTACCGACGAGCAGGGAGTACCATCAACTAACGCCATGTGTAGGCTGTACCAAGCATCCTGTGACGAATTGCTGAAGCGTAACCAGATGGCCGTCTCTAAGCTGATCGAAACCCAGTTCGGCGACGAGGAAGCCGTCTTCACCGATTTCATCGACGATGGTGGCAATGGTGAATTCGGACCATTTGCTATCAAATGCAAGATGACCAAGGAGGATAACAAGCTGAAGTTCAACTTCGACGGCACAAGTGCTCAAAGCAACACGGCCATCAACTTCTATGTCTCACCGACCATGTTCAAGATGTTTGTGGGCTACTACCTACTCGCCGTGTTCGATCCCCATTGTGTGGTCAATGAAGGCCTGTACGACTTCATCGAGGTAGACTTCCCGGAAGGCTCTATCCTGCGCCCGGTTCGCCCGGCTGCGTTGAGTTGCCGAACCCATCTGCTTGGTCGCATCATGGACGTTATCCAGGCCTTGATGGGTCAACACAACAAGGCTTACAGAGCTGCTGCTGGTTTCAGCGACTCGCCGCATTTCTTCTACTCTGGCTTCAAGCCGGACGGCAGGTAAGTTTCTCGCCAAGT
Organism: Apiospora pterosperma; assembly: GCA_019976485.1. Lineage (NCBI taxonomy): Eukaryota > Fungi > Ascomycota > Sordariomycetes > Amphisphaeriales > Apiosporaceae > Apiospora > Apiospora pterosperma. Next base: position 2,462,916 of record JAFBMP010000009.1, read on the forward strand.
ACAAGAGGAACACTCTCTTCTTGTCCTAATCGCCTTATCTGGAGAGCGACGCTGACGACTTCCCCCAGCTATTTCCAACTCTACTCGATCGCGTTCGGTGGAGTACCTGCTCGTCCCATCGGCGATGGCCCTGACATGCATTGTCTCTTCCCCTCCATCAAATCTGTTCCCAACGAGAGCATCGAGCTTGCTTTCCCGCTTCTGATCGAGGCGAATGAGTCTCTTGCCGACACTGGCGGCGCTGGATTTTACCGAGGGTAAGCCTCCTCCCCCCCCGCTTCTTTCCCCTTTCGCCCTCGGTGCGTAGCTTGGACGGCTTGCTGACCTGCCTTCGAATTTCTAGTGGAAATGCTCATAGGACTCGATACCGATTCCTAAGTAGGGGTGAGTTCTCGCTACACGACGATCGTTGGTTTACCTACCCATGGGGAATCGATGGTGGCCAGCCTGGCAAGCGTTCAAAGAAGATCCTCTACCGGTACTCCAAGACCGAGAACCCGCCAGCAGTGTACCTACACAGCAAATGCGACTACATCAGAGTCGACCCCGGCGATGTCCTCGAGCACATCACCTGGGGCGGTGGTGGCCTAGGCGACCCCTTCACGAGACCCGCCGAGAAGGTCGCGCTGGAGGTTCACCAAAAACTGATCACGCTCGAAGGAGCCAAGAACAATTACGGTGTCGTCGTCGACCCGGTGACTTTCAACGTGCAAACCGCAGAGACCGAGTCGCTCCGTGCTGAGCTGAGAGCTAAGCATGTGGAATACCCGAGCATCTACAACCGTGGAGGCACGTTGGATGAGCTCCGAGCCAAGTGTCTTGAAGAGACTGGCCTACCCGCTCCCAAGGCGCAGTGGTCGGAAGAGCCTTACGGCCCCCATGCCAACCTTCCGTATGTGCAAGACTGGTTTAAGACTAGGAAAGCAGAAGGTGATTTCAAGGTCGAGTAGATGACGGTATAGCCGGCTCTAATGTTAGAAGGGATTCAGTGGAGCGGATCATGTGCTATATGAATGAGGTCTGCGTATAATTGATCATTTGTAAAACATCAATCCCCCCCCCAGGGCGTTACCCCTATATCCAAAACACTGCAATGTAGATGATGGTCGTGATATTCGTAAATGACAACCTACTCCCGTACATCGAACTCGTCGATCACACTTCGTGGCTTGACGAACTTTCCAAGGGGCTTGTACGTCAAATGGTCCATACCAAACCCCTTGGGGCCTCCAATCTCGATGCCTCGCTCCGTCGTCCATCTCTCGCTTGCTGTGATTCCCAGCACAGCCACGAGGAGCCCGTACCTGTACTCGGGCGTGCCGATGGCCTCCCCGTTCTGCGCATCAATGACGGTGATGAGATCCGGCGCAACCCCAAGGACCTCTTCTTGCTCATCAGCAGTTTCGCCACCAACCTTGGACCTCTTGCACCGGATGGCCGCGATGTTCTCGTTCTTGAAGGGGATCTTGATCATGCCTCGAAACCGAGATTCTCCTGCGAGGGCTGCCCTCGCAGCAGTGCCGCCGCCGCCCTCGGCCTCTCCGGCGACGTCGGCGCCTTCGATGACGCACTCGCCGTAGACATGGCCCATCCTCAGCGTGCGCTCGACGCCGACGATCTTGCCCTTGAACAGCACCCTGCCGGCGCCGGGCCCGCCGCACTCGTCGAGGATGGTCTCGGCCACGTCGTCGACGCGGCTCCGCGCCCGCGCCTTGGCCACGGCCCGGCCGATGCGCCAGGACTGGCTGAGGGTGTGCTCGACGGCCCACCGTCTGCACTCGGCGCCGGTGACGGGCGGGTCGGCCGTGGCGATGGCGGAGCCCATCTGGCTCAGGGCGGCGCGGATGATGCGCTCCACGTGCAGGTCCGACTTGGCCTCGGGCATGACGAGGGTGTTGCCGTTGCCGTCCGTGACGGCGATGGGCGACCAGATGGGCCGCCGCTCGTCGAAGACCACGGGCGTCGTCTGCCATTTCGTCGGGTAGGCGCGGCCCATCCAGTCGCCGTCGACGGCCGGCAGGTCCATACCCCCCGGCCCGCTGGCGCCCAGGATCATGCTCTGCAGGCCGTTGCCGCCGCCGATCTCGACCGAGATCAAGTGCGTGGCGCGCCGCGCCGCGTAGACCTGGTAGAGCGCCTCCTGCGCCTGCAGCATGGCGTCCCCCTCGAGCTTCTCGATGCCGACCGTGGGCGAGCCCGCGCCGCCGCCGCACCCGACCTGGGCGTCGTCCGGCAGGTCGTCGGGGCTGACGACGCGGACGACGGCGCCGTCGCGGATCATCTGGCGCAGCCGCACCATATGCGCGTACGGGCTACCGCCGCCCCCTGTGCCCAAGATGTAGCAGCCGGTGGCTATCCACTCGACGTCGGTCTCGCCGACGTACCAGACACGGTTCTTCACGAGCGGCCGGTACGCAGAGATGTCAAGCTCTTTCTTCTCAGGCTTTCCCATACCCTCCTCGCTGGCTGATCTGGCCGACTTCTCGTATTCCTCCATGTCGTTCTTCGCCTCCCCAATTTGTTCCTCTGGCCGGGTGCTGCTGCTAAGACCATGTCGTGCAAAATCGCAGTCACCCGCAGCTCGAACTATGAAACGCGTCTTGTGTTCGATGTACTTGTTTTTTGTTTTTTTTAGTATCTCACTTGAAGAGGCTTTGTGGTTCCGATGAACGTACCTGGAGCGGGAAGCTCTCCTTTTCCACGATCTTGACCGTTGACCGCAGCGCTCCAGCGTCAACGGTTCTCTCGATGGCATCGTCGCAGATCTCATCGAGTAGCTGCTGTGTAGTCTTGGACTCTGTAGACTTGACCGTGTCGACTACGGCACTGACCCTGGCCATGGCGGCGCCAACCGCATTGGCGACTTCGGCATACTTGGGCTTCAATACTCGACTGGCCCCTTTTAATTGGTCTGGTGCAATGATGGCACCACCACCGACCAGCAGTACCGGCAAGTCTTCGGGCGAGGTTTTCATCGTGTCGATGATCTTCTCGAGCTTGTGTGCTACAATCGCTTTGAACTGTGAAATCCCCTTGTCGGCCAGCAACCCCTCTGCCAGCCCCCTTTGCCCCAGTTGTAGACTAGGATCGGCTACTACTGTACAGTCGGTCGCTGTGATGATTTTACCGCCAAAGACGAGCGCTTCCTTGGTGAGCTTGTAGCCAACACTGTCGGGCCCTACAGTCATGTTGTCGTTGCCTCGGACGATAGATCCACCGCCGAGGCCGATGCTTTTGATGTCCGGGCAAGAGAAGTTCATCCGGACCCCGGCCAAGTCACTGTAAGCTGCTTGCTGCCGTGGAAAACCATTGGCTAGTAGTAAGCCAACGTCCGTAGTAGTACCGCCGATGTCTACCACCATTATGTTCCCACTCAGTTCCCCCTGAACCAAGAACGCTGCACCTCTCATGCTGTTTGTTGGCCCGCTGGAGAAAGTCCGGATAGGGAGCTTCGCTTCCATCTCCCCGGATAGAATAGTGCCATCATTCTGAGTGATGAAAACCGGGCATTTGAGCCCCAAAGCCCTGACTGGCTCTTGGAAGGACCTGATAGTCCTTCTTGCTATATCTGCAGTCAGCATGCCGCATTCACCGCAGAAGCCTGCGAACGTATCAAAATGAATGGTACATACCGAAAGACAGGATTGATGCATTCAGAATGGCCGCGTTCTCACGCTCAATGAAGCCTAAGTTTGCCACGTGTTTGGACAGAACCACGTCGCATCCTGGTATTTCTGCCTGAACAATCCCGGCCGCCCGCTCCTCCTGCCGCTCTACGGTGTCGATGGGGCTGAAGATACCGATGACGACGACACTGCGGATGCCTTTGTCTCGGATAGCGGCGCACTGGGCCCTTATCTCGGCAGGGTCGAGATCGGCGATCAGGTGGCCATCGACCTCGAGCCCGCCCTGCAGCCGTGCGTAATGGCCCAGTACGAGGTCGCGCATGTCCTCGGGCCAGTCGATGCACGGCGTAGCATGCTTGGCGAATGGGCCGCAGAGCCGGAGCACGGCGACCTTGGACAGGCGAGCGGGGTCGCGTTCCACGACGGCATTGACAAAGTGCGTGGTCCCGATGGTCACGCTAGCGACCTGTTCCGGCTGGACCTGCGGCTGGGCGTGCTGGAACAGGGCTGCGAGGACGTCGGCGATGCCACGGCTCGGGTTGGCCGTAGTGGGCGCCTTGTGCAACGCGATGATGCCCTTATCTGGCTCGGAGAGGCGCGTCGGGTCCAGAACCACGCCGTCCGTGTTGGTGCCGCCAACATCTACTCCAATCCGCAGGGTCTTGTTCATATGCATGGCTGTGTTTGTAGAACGGTCCTAGCAAAGCGCACCAACAGTGAAATAGAATCGAATCGACTAAAAAATAAGTAGCCGTGCCAATGCCGATGCCAATGCCGATGCCGGAGCCGTGTGGGACCCCCTGAACCGGATCTGATAAGATAATCTTAAGAAGTCAGGAACGGCTTTCTTTCGCGCAGTTTTGATGGCATTTTCGCAATTAGACTTCCATCGTGCCTCGCAACCTGTACACCAAATCGCCTCAATGGGCCCTCAAGGTTGGGCCAGTGGCTGCATGCACGATCAAAGGCTGCGGTTCTTTCCGAGTCCTTCTTGAAGGCAGATATCTAGTCCATCTGGTTGAGTTCGAAGCTACATAAGTCGCTGTTATTTCTTTTCAGCATTCTAGAAGGTCTAGAAGGATTTCCCTTCCAACGCATGATAGCCTCAAACACATTCTTTCGACATGAAGCGCAGGCAGATGAACTTTCCGACCCTTCGAATCGCAGCCGCTGCTTTCGTTGCTGCATCAACTACCGTGCGTGCAGGTACAGCCGCATCTACCCCCAAGAACATCTCATGCCCAACTCACGACCCGTCCTCTCCCCACGCCCCAGTGCCTCTAGGCCCTCCACCTCACAATCAGCATCCTGAGATTGGCCAAGAGGCAGTTGTCGACACGGAGGCGAGCGAAACAGAGGATGATGATTTGTGGGAAAGCGAATCAGGAATTGTCTACGGCGGCTTCGGGTGGCGGCACGACAAGCGGGGGAAGCGAAGGAGGCGGAGGAGGAGGAGGCGGAGGAGGAGGAGGCGGAGGAGGAGGAGGCGGAGGAGGAGGAGGCGGAGGAGGAGGAGGCGGAGGAGGCGGAGGAGGCGGTGCCCTCGTCGTCCTGCCGCCCCCTTATCTTTTCGGGGGGCATTACCCCAAGCAGAACAGCGCTGCAGGCCGCCCCAGTCCATTTGGCTTCCTCCGCGCCTAGACTCTCATGTAGGGTCACTAATCACCAGAGAGCATGCATGTGGGCTTAAACCAAGTTGAGAGTCTTCTCTAGGTTTAGGGGAACTGGATGGGCTTGGAAATCCGAATGACGAATGGCCATTTCTTCTGTTAGTTATTCATTATACCACAATATATACCACATACTTTCGACAACTCAAAGACTGCCAAGCAATCAGCCTATATATGGTGCTAGGCCCAGTTCCATCCTGTCTCTATTCGCGTATGATTCCATTAATGTAGTCGATAACCCCGTTTGACCGGCTAGTAATATCGGGGTAGTTTTCGAGGGTCAGAAGTGCCTCGATCTCATCCGCATCGGGAACGGGCTTGCGCTCGTACGTCACCGGCCCGTCGCTGATCGAATGCGGGATGAAGCAGGACCCGTTCGCCGTGATCTTCCTCGTATCCTCGCGGATGCCCATGCCGGCCGGCTCGCCATCGACGAACCACAGCCCGAGCACGGGGTAGTACGAAGGAGGAGCATCTGCATGCCCCTCATCTTTCCGCCGCCCCTGTTCGTTGTCGTCGTCGTCGTCTCGGAACTCGGGCAGGACCGCCAGCTCTTGCAGCACGTAGCCCTCCTTGCCGTACTGCCCCGTCCGCGTCTCGTCGAGGACCTGCCCGTCGAGACGCAGCGTGACGTCGGCGCCCTCGCGGGCGAGCAGGGGCTTCCGCGCGTACCTCGTGAGCGACGCGGGGGCCTCGGCCTCGAAGTACGTGGGCAGCAGCCACTTGGACCGCGGGTCGTCCTCGAACAGCTGCCAGAGCACCGCGAAGAGCCCCTTGTTGCTCCAGAGCATCTTGTACGGCGCCTCGATCCACACGGTCCCTCCCGCGTGGCCGTCGTCCCCTGCCAGCAGCACGTCGTCGCCGCCGCCGCCGCCGCCGCCGACGCTCTCCATGTCGCGGAAGCACGCCTCGCCGAACCTCTGCTCCACCATCCACTCCCACGGGTACAGCTTGAAGACGACGTCGAGGTGTCGGCCCCGGTGGTCGTAGAACCGGCCGTCGCGCCGCGACTGCCCGATCTGGTCCATGAAGATGGGCGCGACGCGCCAGCCGGCCTGCTCGCACGTCGCCATCAGCAGCGCCGCGTTCATGGCATCCTCGCCCGTGGGCTCGCCGCGGCTCGCGGCGAAGTGCACGACGGGGGCGCGGCGGCCTCGGGCGGCCTCGGCGAGCGCGAGGTTCCGCTTCCAGGCGGCGACGAGCCGCTCGGTCAGCGAGTTGAACTGGTCGCGGCCGTGGCCGGTCTGCTCGAGCCACTGCCACTGGACGGCGGCGGCCTCGCAGCACATGGCGAAGACGTCCTGCGCCGCCGCCTCCAGCAGGGCGATCTCCTCGCCCGTGAAGGAGTAGTAGCGGTTGTCTGGCCAGTATGGGTCTTCTTCTGATGAGCCTTTGCCCGAGTGGTCCGAAGAAGACTCATTGCTGTATACCAGGCCCTGGCTCTGCACGAGGCGAGTCGCGTTAGGTCTCTTCTCGATCGTGACGCGACGCATGGCTTTTTCTTCTTCTTCTTCGTTCACTTTACGTATGTAAGTGGCTTAGGCAGTCTGGTCAATAAACTCCCGAGGAACTGTGACTTCTTACCATTCTCAGATTAACATCTACTACTTTATATCTATGAGAACCATTAAGGTTCCGTGGAAAACACCCAAGCACCGAAGTCTACTTGCTTATCAGAGCTATTTCAGAGTGAGTAAAGAAGTAAGTAGTACATATAGAACCATGTGTTACTCCGTAGCAGTCACTACTTGTATTAGGATTTTCCAGATACTTATGTACACATCTATAACAGAGATGCGAAACAGAATCTATAAGGGTACGGCTTCGATTGCAAAAGATATCACGCCGTAGCGGTCTCTTAGGGGTCGGCTCGGGGCGGCAGATAATGGAGAAAATGTATCTTTTTCGCGCAAATTTATTAGGGCTAGAAGAAATAGCCTCACATGGGTTAGCGTCAGGTCATTGATTCTAGAAGTTTTCGAGCTATGCATAGTTAGTGGCTGCGACGCCTCCTGTCAAAAGTACTTACCTGAACGTCAGTGTATGAGGCTTCGAGGTGTAGCTGAAAGACCGCTTCCAGGTGCAAGTTCAAGTCAGTGTTCGGCTTTGTCCAACGCTGAATGGTGTCTGCTCGGCTGTGCTTGGTCCATAGTGCCGGTTTGTGTCCAAGCTGGTGTCCAAGCTGGTGGCGGTCGATATGGCTTGATCAGCTTGCCCTGTCTTCGAGTTATCACGTTACTATTGATCCCGACCTGAACACGAGACGCGGCCACGTGGGACTCGTAACGGTCAACTAGTGTAGGGTGGAAGGGGGGCATTCACTCCAGGCTGGCCGATAACCTCAATTCTGAAGCGCAATATTTTGTCGCATTTTCTACCAGTAGCACTTGGAAGAACTTACTTCTCCCCTGGCCCGACTCTACTCGTAATGTGTGGCGCGCCTATCAATTGTCCGAATTGTCCGTCTTCGCTGGTAACCCCTTTTTCTCATCACACAATGTCTTGAAAGAAAACTGCCATGTCACGCGACCGGGACCGAGGCTCGCGATAAAGGAGACGTGGGGTATCGTTTATTCATCTGATCCATAACAACCCCTCCTCCGATCGATGAAATATGTATTATTGTTTTCTTTTTCTCTCCCACCCTTGTTCCCCCCACCCCTTTTGCGCCTTGGCCCATCTCCAACTGAGGACGATGAGATGTCGTCGGATAAAGGCAAAATACTTCTCTCTCAGCGGGGCGGACGATACCAGCGGGATATCGATCGGTTAAGCCCGTCATATGTGACGAGCTGGAAACAAGACTCCTGGTGGGACGCCTTCTTGGAATGCTCTCGGAATGTTCTCCCCATCACATACATCTGGCCACGGCCTATGCAGCCGCACAGTAATCGAGAAGTGGTCAAGTCTCATTTGCATGGACGGGCTGGCGCCGTGGGCTACTTATGCAGCCACCCGAGTGACGACGTCAAATAGAATTAGACTCAGGGTTTGTACGAGCGAAAGGCGCAAAGAATGGAAGGTACATTGATCCTCCCTCCCCTTCCCGCCCCCTGTCACGATGCAGGCTATATCACTCCGGATCCTCTAGCCGGCTGTTGTGCTCTGGGAGTGTATGATGAGTCGCAGCATATGCAAGTCAACGACTTGATGGGCAGCAGGCTGCATGCAGATCCCATGACCCCTGCCTGGCTCCGGTCGTTGAGAGCAATCTATCTGCGTCGACAGAGCGGGAGCTCGTGTCTCCAGGATAGAGTCGAAAAAGCAAAGCGTGGTGTATACTGATTCGAGTGAGAGCCGACCGCTCAGCACCGAGTCCCATGTATCACATGCTCAATGAGGGCTCGCCCACGTTGCTGGCTGGCTGGTACGACTAGAAGCATTCTAGTGTCTGCGTATGGAAACCTTTCTGTGATACATTGCCATGGTTCAGGGGTCTTTCTCCTGCTTTCCTATGGCCGTCTTGTACTACCCGAGGAGCACGTTGCATGGAGCGCAGTCGGGGCAGGCGAGGACAGGACCAGGTCCAAGACCAGGACCCTCGACATATCCAAGAGGCTTGCTATGGGATACCTTCTTACCGCCGTTGACTCGTTCTGCACGAGTGCATTGGGCCAATCTTGTGGCTTACCAATCGATTTGCTGGTACGTACCTTCGCATGATGGATTGACGGCTTCCTATCGGATCATCATGGGATTGGGTTATTGAGTACAGCGTACGGGTAGAGCAAGGGGCACTCGACAAGCCCCTGGGCGAAGGGGAGGATCTGATGAAACGCAGATGGCGGTCGAGTCGTCGTCGACTATATAAAGGCCGCTCTCCCTGCGGTGTCCATGATAGTAGTATCTCTCCAGCATCATCGAGCACCCACATACACCCAAAGCCCCCATAAACTTGCACGTTTACGACTCTCTCCCTACAAAGATGGCCGACCACTCCTCAAGCAAGACCTCGGACAAGAAGAAGAAGAAGAGCAAGTCCGGTAAGAGTTAGCGGGAGCCTGGGGTTCCCTTTGGCGTTGCTAATTCTACCGACGGCGAAAGGCGCAAAGACTCCTTCGGGATCGTACAAGGCTGCCGAGGCCTGGATATGCGAACAATCCACCGACGGGCCCTGGGACGGCGTCGATGGAGTGAACGCGGGTCAGTGGGACACGCCAGGCTACGGGTCTCATCAGCAGCATCCTGCGTCCGTTGCTGCGACTCAGGGCTCGGCCAAACCCCACAAGAAGAAGAAGAAGGACTGAGGCTGGCTTGCGCGCGGTGACCTGACCAAGTTTTGTTTGGATTTCAGTGGTTCACAGAAATGATATTGTTATTATCTCCAACTCTCTCTGCGATTGAGTCGTGGGTCTTGTGGCTGGCAGCTGGCAGTTGGTCGGCAGCTGTGGGTAACATGCATGTCCATGAATCCATCATTTAACCCCATGGGTCCATGAACCCTGCAAGCTCCATCTATCTACTTTTCAAGGTTAGTCGCTCTCGTATTTCCGCCTACTTACTTGTTCTTCTACAGTCGCTTGCATGACGTCAAATCCCTTGAGACAACTCAACGCGTAGTGGAAATGAGGATGCTTTGGCTCAAAGACATTCGTTGTCGTGGTCAATGCGCTTGCCGATGTGGCTGGGTGGCTGGCAGTGGCAGCAATGGAATGGATTGATAGACAGCTCGGGAAGAACGGACATTGACCTAGCAAGTAGTCCTTACTCATCATCTTAACTGGGGGGGGGGACAGAACCTTCTTTAACCCCATAGTATCCTTCAAAGAACGAACAAAAGATGGAGTGAATCGGGGCTATACTCAAAAGGGGGGGGCCCTTCTCTCTCACGGTCTCACCCTTGTCCGAGTCATCAGTCAGCTTGGCCTGGCCCAGCTGAGCCATTCCAATTAACGGGACGCACGGCACCACCACTTACTTGTTCTCGGCCCTCTGGCCTCTGGGACCCTTGCTGTGCCTCTCTAATTCTCTCTCTCTCTCTCTCTCTCTCTCTCTCTTACCTTCCCTCTCCCTCTTTGAACCCTCGCGCCCGCAAGCAATCCTTCCCCCTCAACTTCAATTCTCGACATCCAGGATCCAAACTATTCGACTTGTCCTTCCTTCTTCACCCACGCTCGTTACCAACCTTCAATCTCTCCCTTGCTCCCCTCCCCCATCCTCGGGCCCTGTGTATTAGTTATTGCTCATTCCAACCAGAGCCCAGCGAACAGACGAGCATCCGACAATCGAGAATTCCCCAGTCTAGCCATCCGAGTTTCTTCTCTGCAGCCCCGACGCGCCGTTCGATTCCCCAAACATCGCTATTGATGATATCAAGCCGACTGTCCTTCTTCCCGTAGAAGGAAATCCCTGCACCCCGGCCCTCATCCCTCTATAACTGCCGCTCGTACGGTCCGTCGTTTGATTTGCTCGAGGAACCATACATTTTGCTTTGGGAGGTTTACTGCCATTGGCCAGTCCTTTGTTGCGTGCGGTAACTCTGTGACCACCACGCTTGCCAAACCTCTAAGCCACCCGTTCAACTTGGCCTATACTGAACATATTATACCATAATCTCGAGCCCACAATCGCCATGGGTAAGTCTAAACCTGCAATCTGCATCCTCTTCCGGGGATTAGGCTTTACGTTACTAACGCAACCCGCAAACCCAGCCGCTCCGGTGACCACGGTAGTACCTTTCTCGTCTCTGCCGTCATGCGCAGCAGCTTGCGGTCCGCTCTATGATGCAAATGGCGCATGCGTACCACCGGCTGCTGCCGAAGCCGACGCAGACACATATGACACCTGTTTCTGTAGATACGACAAGCTTCAAGCTTTCTACCAAGGCTCCAGTGGTGTCTGTGCCGCAGACACATGTGCCAGTGACCCCAGCGGTCTGACCAGCATTCAAAGTTGGTTTACACAGTTCTGCCAGGGCAAGCAGGCCACCCAGACCACAGCCACAGCTTCTTCAAGCTCGACCTCATCTGGCAAGGCGAGCGCAAATCAAGGAGGAGGCGGCACTTGGTACAATCCCCCTGGCCCAGGCTTGGTGAATGCTGCAACTCACTGACTCGGAATAGGATTTCGACACATTGGCAATGGGTCATTTTCATCGTAGTCGTTGTGGTGGGCATCGCTGGTATCTGGACCGGCGCTTGTATCTGGCGACGCAAGTACCTGAGAAAGAAGGATCGAATGTACGAACTCGGCAAAGGCTTGCCCAGTTCCGTTGCTGTCAACGCCCAAGGCAATCTCGTCGGACCTGGCGCCAGTCGCGTGAGTGGTCAGCCCGGCATGTTCATGCCAAGTGGCGGCGCGCCAGGCTACAGTGAAAAGCCCAAGAAAGAGAGGAAGAAGTGGAATGTCACTCAACGGACGTAGTTGGTGCTCTTCTGACACCCACGACTCGGGATGATCCTCGGTCCGGGAACGAAACACATCACATCATCACACCGAACTCTACCGGAAGTACATCATGTACAGTTAACGACTTGACCAATTATACCCCCGACAGAGACTCCCTAAAGCTCTCTCTGTTTCATTATACCGAATCACAAGGCCGACGCACTGGGCGTTTTTATTGGGCACACGGGAATGGCCCCAACTCGATCTCAATCGATATGGCGCTCTCTGACTTTTTCCTTTTTTTGTTTATATGGGAGTTTCGAGACTTGGCTATTGGAAAAGGGGCTTAAGGAGCACGGTTGGGCCTTTTTCTTGGGCGGTACACCTGGTGTTTGGAGACTTCTCGCTTGTGAGTTTGGGTATGCTGCTGTCTCTGGTGGCTTGTTCTTCGAAGCAAATGGCCACGCGTTGGTAGCACACACCATATATACAGATTCATTGTGGACCCGAGTCGACATAGTCCAGGCGGTCTCGGTCCGATAGGTTAGAATACGGTTCGGGTCGAAACTAATATCGTATAAAGTGCACTGTCCACGATGAGCTATAAACTCGGCGCGGGTGTGGGCAGAATTACGATCCGAGCCGTCGTTACGGGAATTCCGACAAAGTTACCTGGCTGCTCTGCAGTTCTGCCACACCCGCAGGTGGAAGCAGGGGACTGTCAAAAAAAAGTAGGTTCCAAGGACATGCTAACCAGAAACCTTGCGAAAGGACGCCCTCGACATGAAACTAACTATCAGGTGTCGAAGTGGCTGTCAATATAGATCGTATGTCAATGCTGCGAGTGATGCGAGTTTGAATGACTCCATGTTCACTATCCTGAGCAATCCTATCATGGAAGGTCTCGGGCGGGTGTTGATTGAATGTATATATATATATGTGCGTGTGTAGTTGTAGATATATATGACGAGGTACTTACTTTAAGTAGGTACGAAGAATTCGCTTTTCCCAGCCCGGACTATGAATGGCCGGCCAGTCTACTACCCTTCACTTTTCTTCCCTTGATCCTTTATTCACCTCTGAAAGGATAATCCAGTCTAAGCTTTCTCGGCAGCAGTGTATTCAGCAGCATCCATGTAGAGATCAATCAGACAACCCGCGCTCCAGGCCTGTGTAGGACTAGAGTCGCCGCAGTACTCGCCGTTCTTCTGAGTAAGCTCCTGGAGGCCGGCCCAGGGACTGGCCTGTATCATCTCCTTGCAGCCCTGCAGGCGGCGGGTGACTTGCTGGAAAGCCTCAACCCGGCCTTCTTTGCTGTCTTTGCGACGTATCAAGTCGAACTTGAGAAGGGCGCGAAGGAAGAACCCCGTGGGCCAGAGCCACTCGGGGCCCTGGTGGTAATTCCGACCCTTGGAAGTGGCGAAATCATCACTGTCTTCGCTGTTGATATAGTAAGGACGGTAATTCAGGTCGGCCGGGTCAAGTGTCGCCATTCCTGTTGGACCGCGGAGTGTCTGGTCAGCCATGATGAGAGCGCTCATCGCATGGCTTGGGTCAAATAGCTCGGGCGCAACCGTCATGGCGATAGCAAAGTTAGGTCGTAGTTGGTAGTCCTCATATTCCTTGCCGGAGCAGTACAGGTCCTTGTAGATCCCCCGGCGATTCACAACACTCGGGTTGACGGCGTAATTGCTATCATCAGAAGCATCCTTGGGAACATAGTAGCTGTACTCAAACTTGGACTTGAGCAGATCCGCCCATTCGGCATACGTGATTTCGGAGCCGTCAGACTTCTTGACCCCCTTGTACGGGAATTTGCCCTCCGAGTTGATCTTAGCGAGCCACTTCAAGGTGCTGTATAGAAGTCCAGTGATCTCAATGGCGGCACCATCTCTTGGTGTGCCAGGTACTCCCTTAGAGCCGGCACGCTCGCTCTCGCCCATCTTGTCCATCCACGTACCACAGTTGAACTGGTTACCACCAAAGATGATGCCGTTGGACCAGTCGACCTTGATCTCAATGTTGAAACCCTCATCACGCATCTGAGAATCAATACTGGGCCCGGCGTTGGCTTCGCGGAACTTCATTCCTGAGGCGTGGCGCTGCATGGCCTCCTGAATAACGTCTTCAATGATGCTTTCCTGCGAGTAGGCGCGCGCATCATCTGAAGGGAACCACGTGTCATCGTAAGGCAAGAATCGGCGTTTGACCCTCCGCTTCAGAAAGTCGATTCCGTTGGGTGTAAATCGAGTATAGTCCTGAATGCACTGGAGGAAGAACCAGATCGAGTCTCTGCTGTTATACCGAGGAAGGTTGCCGCTGCTTAGCAGATTTGGGATCATGCCATGTTTCAAAACGCTGGCAAATGCAAATATGTGCTCAGCAGCTTCTTCATAACGCCCTGTGCCCAGGTACAGCCCTCTCAGGGAGATGAATACATCACGCCCCCAGCAACGAGCCCATTCAACCGCGAAATGGGGCAGGCCGGCTGCTAGAGACGGGACGAGCTTGGACGGCCACAGCGAGCCAGACTTGACCAGACCTGTCTGCTGGATGCTGACCATACCAAGACTCTGCAAGAACCACTGTCCGTTTCGCGTGTTCTCATTCATCAATTCCATCGATCTTCCCCAAGCTGCCTTGTAGGCAGTTTGCAACACGAGGCCGAAGTAACGCGGGAGCAGGAAGCTGGGGATGCCACGGATCGCATCGAAGCGCTCCTTGAGCCATGCTGCAGGCTTTCCCAGCCTCGAAAACTGTGGCCTCTGACTAGCCCTCTCCAACCGCCCGACTGTGTAGTCCAGAACCCACTGGCCATCGCGTAGATTCTGGCAGAGGGGGTGCGCGAGGTTGTTGTCCTTGATGACATCCTTGAGTATGCTCCACCACCCTTGCAAGCCCGCATAGACGAGTTTTCCGTGCCCAGGGATGTCATAGACGCCATCTTGCCCATCACTCCCGTCACGCTCTTCAGCTTCGCATCTGTAGAGCAAGAAATTCAAATCTACCAAGTCCAACTCAGCCATGGCCGCATTTCCTCCAGATGTGACATAAGTGTCCAAGCCGGCAGAGTGCTCTGCTGATGGGATCCAGGTTTCGAACAAGGCGATTGAACCAGGGGGAATTTATCGCGGACAGTGATGATGGTCTCGTCACTCTTGAGTTCCATTCGGATTCCAGGGACGTCAACTACCCGACTGGGAAGACCACGGAGATACTTCTTATCGTCATTGACAGTCTTCTTGGAATCGTCGCTCTGGTCAACTTCCAGCATCCAGCTTCCAAGGTGTCGAGCCTTGGTACCACCCAGGTGAACGGCGTTGAAAGCTCCGTTTCCGTTGCCGTAGCCGGGGTACGCCGTGTGGGCGATAAGGAAGTAGCCCTTTCGGAATTGGGGGTGAACCCTGTGCACCGTAATGTATTGATCCTCGTGGTGGATGTGAGTTTCATCGTACCCATCCTTGCCCATCAGAGTGTGGATTTGGTTCAGCAGTTTTTTGACTCCGGCAATCCCACCAGTGCCGCCTCCGACCTTCACTTCCTTGTCTGACGACTCAGACGTGTAAAGTCGCGTCTCATTGACAAGGTCTACCAGCTTCGGGTAGATCTCGTCGTATCCCATCACGCTGCCCGATGCGCTCGAACACATGCAGACCAAGGCTGCGTTGGGTAGAGTATCCCTGGCGTCTCGTTTCTGAGCCGGCACCTCGTTGTCGTGCGTGCAGTCCATGAAGAGAGCTTGGACTGGAGACGGCTTGATGCGCCTGATTACTTCACGATTCGGTTCCAAACCACTCGTATCTGGGCTCATGGGTGGACTACCAGGGTTTTGCGAGCCGCCTTTCGTTATCTCATCCACCTCGAAGCTTCCAATCGGACGGCCGCCGTGGCGATGAACTAGCCTACTCATCTCGCCAGTGCTCCAGGCTTGCATAGCTTCTCTGATCAAAGCACTGATGCCTAATCTTTTGACAAATACGTAGTCCATCTCCTCGCTGCCAGTGAAAAGCTCTGCCACGACGTACAAGTTAGGCCTGACACGGCGTGCCTCGTCAAGGATGTGCTCCGCGACGTGGATCGGCGTGGAGTGGCAATTATCAATGCGGAAACCAGCGAAATACTTGGCCAGCATACGGGCGTACTTTGTCATGAATTCCCAGAGCCAGGGGCTGTCCTGTGGCCCGCTGCCATAGCGAAGTTTCACACAGTCGCCCCAGACGATTACTTCACGGCGAAGGTAGACGCGAGACTGAGGACCTGCATTGTCAACAAGGGCGTTTCCAGCCCATACCCAACCGTTGTTGGCCAGAACGAGGTCCTTCTTGTTGTGCTTTGCCGTGACGTCGTTCTGCGGCAATCGGGTAAAGTATGTTTCGATGAGCGGATTCTCTTTGGTGACTGCTCCCACTTTGGGTCCGTGGTCGTCGATGCGCATGTATTTAATACGGTTGAAAAGCTGATCCAGTATTTCACTCAGCTCTTTGTCGTATTCCTCGTAGAATGGCACATTCACGGCATCAAGTATCTCCACCAGCTTGGAGCGCACGGTTGCTTCATCTGCTTCACCTCGATACTTCCCAAATAGAACAGTGACTATAGCCGCCGCAGCTTCAGGATCGACTCGTCTCCTGAATCGCTCACCAAGCCGGTCATTACCGAGCAACCCACTCTGGAGGAGGTAGGCTGCTTGGTCTTTCAAGCTCGCTTGCCCGAGGCTTTCAAAGTCGCCGGAGGTCTTGCCAACAACCCAAGACTCGATGGCGGCGTCAACGTCGCGGTCCACATCTATCGCGTAGTATTCCCAGAGACGGATCTCAGCAATTACATGCTCCTTGATGCCTTTCATGACTTTCACTAAATCGTCCGCAGACTCAAATTCCTTTGGGTATCCAAACTCCTCTAATTTGGAACTAAACTCGAGGAGCTTCGTGTCAAGGAGATAAGCAGGCTCGAGCCATGGCGCAGTGGTAAGATTGTAACCGGCCTCGGGATGCTCCATCAGCCACTGGCTGTTGTGGGCAGTGTGGTTGAGGACAATGTCTGTCAAGCTTAGGAGCGAGTGGTTCTTCTCCAAGCTGTCGATCATTTTCTGCACATCCTCCTCTCCTTTTGGGAAGCAGTCGGGGTCCCAGCCGAGCTGATCGTAGAGACTGTAGGGAGAGTTGGACTCTCCGCGCACTTGTAACGGGGTAAAATGTATCATGTTGTAACCCCTGCTGCTGATTCCACGGAGATGTCTCTCCCAGTCTGTGGGGTATTTGCCCATGAACTTGCTTATGACGGAAAAGATCGAGAGGGCTGGTAGAGGCAAGGGCCTGCCCTCAAGTGACAGCCGAGGGGCTACATCGATGTAGTACAGAGGCGTCTGCTTCTTCTCCGTCTTGGTCAGCTTGTCCGACGCTAGATCCTCGGACAGCTCGGGCAGCTCCGCATAAGTCACATAGAAGGCAAATGCGCCGGCGTCGCAGATTGGAATGGAGATCTCGATGGTTCGGTTGAAGTCGGGGACGAGCCTGCAAAGGTCAGTCTCTCTAGTCTAAAGCTCATTCCAGGCCAAAAGTGACATACTTGAATTCCCTGAACGAATTTCTGTGAAATTCCGAACCATGCTCGGGTATGTTGACCCACAGGCTCCCCTGTCGACATATCGACGAGGTTCCTTCAATGGTAAAGCGCACCGTGACCGGCTCACGCGATCTCGTAGCCAGATAGATGTATTCGCCGGGGACATCGGGGGCGCCATTGTCCTTGAGAGGCAGCAGGTAGACCTCGTTCGAGGTCATGGTCCGAGGGATCATGTTGGTTAGCAAACCATCAACGATGCAACATAGGCCGCGAGGGTAGGTACGGGATATGAGATTGTATTAGGCAGGCGGTATCCCACGCGGCGATCTAGGCAAGATAAAAGAGAATATAACGTAGGTACGAGGTTGATGCTCAATTGGAGCAGATGGAGTGGAGTGGTTTGTCAGAGCTGGAGAGGGATGAGAAGTGGGAAGGAAGAGGATGAGAGATATAGGAAGACGCTGTGGTATCCAAAGAGCAAAGGGCGGGATCGGGATCGTTCTATGTAAAGTAAGTAGGCTGACTTAAGTACTTTACTCAACCTTAGGTAAGGTAGAGAAGTAAGTAAAGTAAGTAGGTACCCTCCTCATGTGTACATGTATGTATGTAGTTAAGTAGTTATCAGATGAGATACTTTGTAGGCCCCCTCCCCTCCCCCGTCGAACCGCAAGGTGCGTAAGTAAGTAAGTATGCAGCCAAGTGTTAAGCAACAGGCGAGCATGACAGGGAGCGGTTTCTAGCGAGAGGCCGCTTGTAGGAAAAGAGAAGGAATGGGTGAAGAAGAAAAAGAAGAATCCATGATGAATCCTTACTTGTCCGACGAGCTATCGTGAGATTGAGCCTGCCAAAAGGATCCTGGTACTTACTTCTTACGAAAAGTGAGATGGTTGGAGTTAGCAAGCAACTGCAAACGCGGCTGCAGATTTCCCTCATCCACACACACGCACACACACACAATCCCAACCCATCCCATTCCCCCTCATCCCCTAGCAACCCAACGAAAACTCCTCCCACTCCTCCAGAGCTCCATAGCTCCACGCGGGGCAGTCTGGAGTCGAGTTTCACTGCCCCCATGTAAATTTTGGGTCTGGGGAGGAACTGGATGTGCCGCCGTAGTGACGTCACCGATCTTGAGGTCACGATCGTTCCAGCTAAGCTAGCGTCTTTACCGCCAGAGAAACTGGATTCTGTACCTGGCCCAGTGGAAGTAGCACATGGCGGAAACAGATTCCGATGGCCTAGGTTGGAAGCGAGCAATTTTCGTTAGTCTCTAAAAGGACACCGGATCAACCAAAGCCCACTCTGGTGCATGCATATGCGCTGGCCAAGTACGAGGTAGACAGTAAGCCCTTGAGACGTTGCGATCACGATCGTCGACTTTGCGAGAGCAGCTGCTCCACAAACATTCAGTCGAATCGCAGCGGGCTCGGTGGTCATGACATGATACGACTTACCTGGCCTTCTCATGAACCTTTTGATGTTCGCATCAGGTAGGTAGCATCTAGAGCGCATCCGGGAGGATGAGCAGTAGCATTGTTTGTGCGGACAATCCTAGGTTAGACCCGTGGCTTTCATGAGGAACTCCGGCCTCACCAGCGCCAGCACCGGCTTCGGTCACGTCGCCCAGGTCTTGCTCAGTTTCTTGCAAGAGATCCCGACCTGGATATGACTTACTCAATCACGCCCATCGGCCCATGTTGGCATGCAAGACCGTTACTACTCACCATCTTCGGCAGCCGATGATAGAAGTGTGGCAGCGTGTTTATCAGTGGCCGCCAGAAGTGGTTGCAAGGCCGCCTCTCCACAAGCATATCGTACATGGCATTGAATGCATCGGAACCACTACCGCGCTGGCAGACCTCCTTGCCGAGTGTCGAGTCTCATTGGGGTTTATCAGGCTTGCGCGCCAAGTTGCCAAGAGATAGTTATCTCTGCGGAGACGGGCGACTGAGGTGCTTATACTAACCTCAGCGGCCAGGTCTCCGGGTGCATCCGACGGATCCTGTGGCGGCTTTGATACTTGATCAAATGGAATTCCTACTTAACCGTGGCAATGGCGAAAGGCCTCATTAGTTCGGTCTGAAGACCTCAGCTCATCTTCAACCAAATAGACCAATATGGCAAACCAGACGGACCAGAAATCATCAGCAGAAGCGCACGGCATCTCCCAGGCTGCCGTGCTCGAAGAGCCAGAGCTAAAGAGGTTGGGTTACGAGGCCGACCTTGGTAAGTGAATCACCTCCACAGCTAACGAATACTCGCTCACCAAGCCCCCTCTCCCTGACAAAGTCGTTGCTGAACAGCACTACTCCAAAGAGGAGTTCCATAAGCTGAAGCGAAAGATCGACAAGTGGCTTCTGCCCCTGATGTGGGTATGTCACGGTATACAAATGGTGGATAAGACAATGGTAGCCGTCCAGGCCGTCTTTGGACTGCGAGAAGACACTGGACTCGTAGGCCGTAAGCATTTCCCCTATACTGCCCCTATCACATACCCAAGAATAAGAAGAAGAAGAAAGAAACCGTGGAACATCTATCTTGATTAGGGGCTAACCTCGCCGGCCGGGCAGAGCAATACCAGTGGCTCACGACCATCTTCTACATCACATACATGTGCTTCGAGTTCCCGAGCACCATCGTCATGCAGCGCTACAAGATGGGCATGTCGCTGTCCGTCTACATGATCCTCTGGGGTGCCTGCGTTCTCGGCACCGGATTCTGCCGGAACTTCACGCAGCTCGTCGCCCTGCGCGGCCTGCAGGGCGCCTTCGAGTGCTCCATCAGCCCCGGATTCCTCCTCCTCATCGGAACTTGGTACACGCGGCGCGAGCATGCGTCGAGGTCTCTCGTGTTCGGCTCCGCCAACGCTGGGTTCGGCGTCATTGCGAAGCTGGTCATCTTTGGCATCGGCTCGGCGACGCAGAACATCGCCGGGGCCCAGCCTTGGAGATATATCTCATACGTGAGGGTGTCTCCTGTCATTTTCAAATTGTTTCGGGGTTTCTTGCAATAGTTCATCACTGACATAGCTTGTGTGTCCATTAGTTCTTAGGGGGGTTAACTATCCTTTGTGGCACTATCTGCTTGTTCGTGCTAGGTACTCCTGCCGAAGTGAGATGGCTCACACACGAGGAAAAAACGATGGTAAGTATCTTCGGGCCACATTGTTTCCTTCGTATAGGCTACTGATAGCAAGCAAGGCGCGTGCCCGGATTATGTCGAACAACACGGGCCACGATACTACTGCGACCAAGAGCTTCAAGTGGAAGCACATCCGAGAGTGTCTAGTTGATCCATGTTTCTGGTTCGCCGGCATCAACGCATTCCTGGGTTCCGTCCCCAATGGCGGCGTCACGACCATGTCGAGCATTTTGATGACGACCTTTGGCTTCACCAACCTGCAAGCCATCTTGATCGAGATTCCCCGGTCGGTGGCCTCGGTATGCTACTTCATAGTCATCGGCATCGTGTGTTCAAAACGACAGGACCTGCGCCTCTACTTTATGCTGTTCAGCTGCTTCCCCTCTCTGGCGGGTTTCCTCGGGATGTCACTGCTGGCTAATGTACGCGCAACTCGCGACTAATCCGCCCTGCTGTTTTCTACCAGAAATAGGCAATGACTAACAAGTTAACCCTCAAGGACCCTTCGAACAAATGGAGCAAATGGGGCTTCTTCTTCATCACTGTCCCATTCGTCGTGACGACATTCCTCGCCTGGACACTTATCCCTTCCAACACGGCAGGGCGAACGAAGAGAACGTTGACTACCAGCTTCACATTCATTGGGTACTGCGTTGGAAACATGACGGGGTCACAGATTTACCAGGTAATTAATTCCAGCACTTGGTATATAGGAGAAGTGATGGAGGGTTTGATCCCAGATCTCTGATGATGGCTGACGTTTGTAGTCCAAAGATGCCCCGCGGTACATCCCAGGGACCATTGGCTGCGTTGTGGCCCACGCCATCCAAATCCTGCTCATCGTAAGCTGGCGCCTGATATTGGTACGCAGGAACAGGAGACGTGAGGCAAAGATGCTGGCTGGTGGTATCTCTGAGGTAGAGCGTGTCAAGCGAGGAAAGGAGCTTGGCGAGCAAGACTACACGGATTTTGAGAACCCATACGTGAGCACGTTTTCCCCTGAATCGGCCACAAGCAGTGCTAACTTCTACATGCAAGTTTCGGTACACGCTCTGATAGAAACCCGGAAAAAGCAATCATCTCAATAGGGCAGTGCAATAGATATGCGATTGGGCTAAATGACAAGTGTTTCCATAAACTGTTGTTTGCGGGGAGTAATCTCGGCCACACCACATTCCCCCTCTCCAGCATCACCTTGATAACGCGAGAACGCCGAAGATGTTGGACTAAAAATGAATAATAAAGTAAGCTGCAGAAGTCCGTAGCCTTGATCGTCCTGTACATGACGTTCCCCTGTGCCCCGAGACGTGACCCCTGAGTAGAAAAGTCACAGCCCGAAACTAACGCCAACTGCTGTCATGTTCCCATAGCAGAATGAGCAAGTTTCACATTTCCAAGTAAGAGTCTTCTAATTATGTGTTTACTGTGAGTTGGTTGACAGTCAACGCACTGCCCCTTTTTCGGGGTTGTAATGGTGGCAGTGTCATCTTTCTGAGAGCTCGGGGCTCTGGGATGGACCCAGCATTCCACCTACACCAGTATTGACGTCGATCGACATTCGGTATAGCTTGAATCCATGTAGTGTTCAGGCTTCAGGGGCGGGATCCTGCAGACACTTTGAGAGGCATGGCACCAGGCGAGGGTTGCTCAGTCGAGACGAGGCTGCACACGAAGGAAGGTAAGAAACAGGAGCTGACGGTAGAGTATTACTGTGTACTTCAGCAGAGGGGCTTCATCCCCTCCCCCAGGGGCATCTAGGTTGCCGAAAGGCGGTAAAAGTTTGGTACCAGCTGCTTTATCCCCTCAAGTTGCGCCTGCAAGTCTATGTGTCAACAGCGCCGTGTCGACGGTGGGCTCAGCTGGGGTGAACGGGGAAGCGGAAAATACATTGCAGGGCCGCCCTCTCCTCTCAT
Organism: Apiospora pterosperma; assembly: GCA_019976485.1. Taxonomy (NCBI): domain Eukaryota; kingdom Fungi; phylum Ascomycota; class Sordariomycetes; order Amphisphaeriales; family Apiosporaceae; genus Apiospora; species Apiospora pterosperma. The sequence continues at coordinate 2,485,158 of JAFBMP010000009.1, forward strand.
GCGCTACCTCCCATGCTCAGGTTCGTCATACCCCCCATCTGAGTTGTGGAACAGGAAGTCTTGTGAAGTTCAACCTCTACCTGAAAATGGCCATGCGCCAAAAGAGCCTGCCTGGTAGAATCGTGTACGCGTACCGTACGCCGCATTAAGCTGGATCGGATGGAAAAGCATCAATGGTTGCATCCCCAAAAGCAGCGTTGCATCTTGCAGCTGGTGTGTAAACATTTCCTTCGCAGAGTCACCCGCAGTACCTCCAAGTAATGCAAGGCCATCTGTGCGACGGGGGCATCATGATCTCAGACCTTCATTGTCGTGAGTACATGGTCGAGGGAATCTTCACTTGTACCGCCGCTTTGGGGAGAGGCGTCCGTCTATCAGAGGTATGACCCAGGATGGCACCCTAGGCTAAAGCCTGTACGAGGAGGGTTTGTTCTGTATCTCGACCAACATCTAGACCGTGTTGCCATCCACAATCCAGAGTGATTTAGATTTGACTAGCGATGCAGCTTTCTGCCGTCTCTTTGGTCAGCAATGACAGGTTGACTACGTATCTACCGAGCATCCGCGCGCTTGATGGCGCATCTCAAGGTGCAGGACCCGAGACATGAACATGGCTCCCCCTTACCTAGGCCACCCTCGGACAACTCGCAACTCCGAGGTTGACTAGTGACAAGACTAGAAGATAACCCACCAGCCCATGAATTAGCCAAGGCGGAGGTGCAGCCTGCTCCTCTTCTAGCACATGGATCCCTGAGCCTTCAGATACGAGGGTTAAGACCGGAATGCACCCGGAAAGTAGCAGGGCATCCAGCTGAGAGGTTATGGCCAGTCTGAAGGATACAGTACGATATCAATACGGCAGATCAGAACCGATATCTCTTGCTATTGGCTAGCAAACAATGAGCGGGCCTCGGGATGACATGTGCACACCACCTTCTGGTCAACACCGCCAAGGCTTCGAACCAAGGTTCTGGAAATCCTAAGGCAGCGTTGTAACCTGCGTCTGACTTGTTAGTCTAGTTGCAAGCTGACCTGCCGACCCTGTAGCCGAAAACGTGGCATGGGGATCCTGTTTGCTTGCTCTGCTCCCCTGCGGCTACAGTTGGGCAGGATAGCGGGTGTCCAAGCCCCCTTGGAAGCTGCACGATATGATGACCGCGTCTACCTGAAGGATCCGGCGCATGTCAGCCGGAAATGGTCAGTTGCATGATGCCAAATTGCAAGCGATTCAGTGATCAGCATTGCCGGTTTCCCACAAGCGTAGTTGCGGAGAGTTTTCTTAGCACCACGACCACTACCACATGGCATATCATGTTGTTGATGCCAGCCAGCGCCGTGGTTCTTCTCTAAGCGATACTACCGAGGTCGAGAAAGCCACCAACTGCAAGCCGGGGTACGACGGCGGCATATTGAGCAATCACATCAACCAGTAAGCGCAGATGAGTCACAAGCTAGAAATTGGAAGGATTCGATGGCATGAAAATCAGCGAATCCGAAGGAAGCAGATGGCGCTTAACAACCGAGGGGGTGGGAAGAAAAGAGATGAGATTGGGAGGGGGCAAGGGAGGCAGGGGGGCTTGCTGGGCTTGGTTTGCATGCGACCAACTTGTGAGGCAAGAATTCTCGAAATCTTCTTCGACGTGGCATGAAGGGGGATGCTGACTCGATGGCATCGGGTCTCGAGACCGGCCGGCGCTCCTACGATCAGCCCCGGGGGCCGCGCAGCTGTTGGCGCTGAGTATCGGACGCAGGAAGCGGCGGGAGTTGTTTGGCGGAGCAGTCGTGGCCAACATCCAGGCAATTGCTACAACCCTCGTCTCGACCAACGGGAGCGATAAACTGCGGCGCCCCAAGACACGATCTCATGTGTCAAGTGGCGCGCGCTCCTCATCCGGGAGTAGGATAGGACAAGGGCCAGGCTCCGGAAAATGGCCCGCACCCGCACCTGCACCTACACCTAGACCTAATAATAAGAAATCTACAGGCAAAGAGAAAGCCCGCCAGCCTCTCTCCCCCTGTGCTGTCGGCCAATTGCAAACGAGGCAAAACACCATCGCTATTCTTGAGCGGAGGCGCGCGCTGACTGAAGCAACTGGAAGTGTAGGGGAAAGAAGAAGAAGAAGAAAAAAGATTTGGACGAAGCCGAGAGCAAAAGCTGACGAGAAGTTGCATAAATGGCCGTTGGTCCCCGCTGTCTGTGAGAATGAAGAGAGTGCCTTCCCAAGTGCCTTCCCAAGTGCCTTCCCAAGTGCCTTCCCACTCTTACCTCTGGGTCTGCACCTACTTATTTCTTAGTACCCTCGCTGGGGCCAATCACATCCCATCATCGTCTCTTGTCAACCTCTGCGGCTGAGCTCGCTGCATAAATCTTCAGCCTGGCCAGCTTATTAGCCAAAGCCGGTGGGACGCAGTCGAGTGCCAGCGCCAAATTGTGTAACTTTTCAAGTTGTGCACACACACATACACACACACACATCGTTGGGTGTGCTAAGAATAGCGGTAGCGCCCTCAGTGCGGGAACCCCAGCGAATCAGACTGCAAGCATCTGGAAGTACTCCAAACACAGCAAAATACATGCTCCAGGATAAGAGGATACTTCAACCAATCATCGTCACCTATTGATTGGCCTGGGAGGAGCGTCGCCCATTTGTATGCTACCGAGAGAGGAAAGCTCTTGACTAATAGGCTAGCCGCTGGAACTTCTAGAGCTGTAAGCAAGCCCCAAAGAGCCAAAGAGTATTGCACCTCTTCCTCCAATATGCATGCACGCTAAAGCATAGTCCCAGACTCTCAGCACACTGCTGTTCGTAGCAAGAAGAGCCTACACATCTCCTGCAGTGGCTGCCGCCTTCATCATCCAATCACCAGCCCTCTGCCCACTCTCTCTCCCTCTCTCTCTCTCTCTCTCCCTCCCTCCCTCTCTCCCTCTCTCTCTTTCTCGGGGCTCTTCCTACTTATCCACGTATTCCATCCCGGGTCCGCTCTACTGCAAGCAGGCGGGAACTGCTCTCTTGGTCTTCCGATATACCAAGTCGGATCGTGGCAGGACGCGATATACCCTTGTCATCACCACTAAGCTCGTCCTGACTCCTAGCCTTACAACCCCGGGACTTCGCCCCCTCCCAATCCATACCCGGGCGCATTCGTCACATCGACAGATTAGCTGTAGCCCTTCCCGTTTGGCGCCCTCATCTCAGCGTCTGCTGGCCCCAGCTAGCACACGCGCCCCTCCCTCTCCCCCCGTCGCGAGAGGCCAGGCATTACGGGGCCCTCCAAGGCACAACACAACCGCCTACTGCACCTGCAGTGACCGCGACCAAATCACATATTATAACCCCATAGTCCTCTTCTTGACTTTCACGCTACTCCCTCTTCTCACAACTGCCGACACAAGTTTCCCTCCCCCCACGGCGACTTTGTCAGTGCAGCTTGTAGGCGTCCCCCCTTGGCTACCCGTCCCTCCCGAGTCATTTGCTTGACTTGATCTCCGTGGATGAACGCAACCTGTTACATCATACACCTAATCTTTGCGGCCACCACCTCATTGCCAATATCACCGCCAATATGCCTACAAGCAAGCCCAAGCTCGCGCAGCTGAAGACGCCCGTCACGGCGACATTCCCATCAGAGCTATCTGCTCTGTCTGCCAGGACGCCAATATCGGCAGTTCCCGACATTATCAAGGAGGAGTATACCAAGACCCCCATCAGCCCACCCATGGCCTACATGGACTTTCTCAAAGCCATGTCTGTCACTTCTCCCGTGATCCCCGAGAAAAGACCCGGCAGCTCCAGTGAGGAGGACGACGAGGTAGAAGATACCGGGGCCGTGGACTCCATGCCCTCGACGGCCAGCAGCGAGCAGACGGACTGCTCGTGCAAGTGCGGCAACCACAAATCCCCAACCAGCAGCAGCCCGTATCCAACCCATCCCATGTCAGCACCGCCAACTGGCGCGACTTCCTTCCCTAGCTTGCATGTTCCTCCTTCGCCGGCGGTATCGACTCTGGAATCTCCCATGAGTGCAACAGCAAGATCACCATTCAGTGCGCGCTCCGTCAGGTCACCGTTCGACTGGGAGGCAGCACTCAAGTCGCGATATGCGCAGGACTCCAAGGCCACCAAGCCTTCGTCGAGCAGTGGGAGGAGCGTACGTCACATCCGGGAGGTCGTCACCAGGACAGTGACTTACACGCCGAGGATGAACCCGGCGCCCAAAGGAAAGAGGAGGAGGACAGAGTGCCCCAAGTCTCTGGCAACATCACAGGCTATCACCCGAGCCCAGGCAGCAGCAGCAGGGACAACGCCAAAATCATCAGCACAGTCACCGCCACTTCTGGGAACAAGGGCAAATTCGGCATAGCCAAGCGCCAGTGAACAACACTATGGCGCTGTCTACCACAAGCCTCAGCGACCTGCCCGATTCCGAATATAACCAAAGTCTTCTTCTCCACTGGGAAATCCCTTTCTTTTGTTCATATTCCACCAACAACAAACCTACCTCTATTCTGAGGGCTCTCTTAAGAAGCAAACGCCAGCCCAGTCGCTCTATCTGGGCGACTTACCAAAATCAATATCTAGCAAAGATCTATAACTACGGAAACGAGATCACGGCTTATTTGCTTTTCTGCTTTATCTTCACTGTACCTGCGCCATAACACGAGGCATGGACCTTGTATCTACCAGTGTTTTGGAGGGTTATTGATGCTCATTTCATGGAGACAGGTTGAAATGATGATACCAAATGGAGTTAGGCACTGGGAAATGGATGGCAAGCGGGCGGAGAAGGAAAGGTACTGGAGGAAGGCGTTACTGCTCTGGTTGGGTTGTGATGCGTTCCAACATAGAGGAACGGTCAATCATTACGATGCGATCTGGGAGGATATCTGCTATGAAATGTCTTTATGTCTTATGTTTTTTTTGGGGGGGAGGGATGGGGGGAATGCAAATCATGCTCTCCAGTGGTTTCACTGCAGACTATATGGTGTACTTGATCTAGCATCATTACATATTTACATACTTACTTATGTACTTACTTACTTCTCAACCCTACTTCTTACCCACTCACCCTCCAGTATTCTCCACGGCTTCGTCTACGTCTAACCAAGGGCTAGAACATTACTACCCGCCCTGCAATTGTTTATTGTTCCGTGTTTGTTGTTCTTGTCGTCCCTGGCGGTCTGTTTCGTGAATCATGCCTTTTTTGTTTGTTTATTTGTTTATTTGTATTACATATTACACATGTAACTCGGCCTGTGAGTCGGCCATGCGGCGTATTTGTTGTTGGCCGCGGCCCAGCACTAACTCGACTTGGTCAGGCTGGTTATATTTTCGGTTCCCACGCGAGAAAGAAAAGGGTGCGGCACAGTGGGAGAGAGAAACAAAGAAAAATGCTGGGAACGAAATCTGCTTCTCCCCCGCCCTCGAAACCACACCTTGCAGCAGCTCTACGCATTCCCGGCTGGAGATCAATTGGGCAAAATACCTCCACTGGGGGGCCGACCAGGGGGCGAGCGGGTTGGCTAAACCGGTGCTATGGTACATGGAAGGTCAACTGCTGTCACAAACCAGCCCTGGCCGTGACAAGAAAAAGACAAGCAAGCCACAGCATGCAGGAAGGGGCATCTGCATACTAACCATGCTTTCCCCTCCAAACCGTTTCTTTTTCCTTCTTCTACAGATAATGTGGCGATGGTGAGGGTGAAGAGAGACGGCAGAGTAGTAAGTAATAGGGGCTGATACTACTGATTCGAGGGCCATGATGTCCCAGTCTAGGTACCCAAGTAATTTGCTTGTTTTCTCTTTTCTTCGAATTGGTCTGTCGAAACATATCCCGAGATCCTGGGACTTGCATGGGCACTTGGATGACCAGGGTTTTTTTTTTACCAGGATTTCGCTAAGCGCCTTACCATCTGGGGGCCTGACAGCCAACCAACTGCAAATGGGATCCAAGTGTTTTGCATACACCCACTCCCACAACGCCGTGTCATTGGCTGTCCGCGGCGCAGTTAAGCGCCCGCGACCTTTGGATCTAAGAGGCACACATAGATACCGCAAGACCAGGCTTCCTTGGTCACCCGATTGACCAGCTCGCATTCAGTAGTAGTAGCAGCAGTGGCAGCAGTGGCAGTACCGGCAGCAGGTTGATGAGGGGCCGTGCTATGCAGTTGCAGAGTGCGCTAGTAGCATGATAGCACCAGTATTGGCCCAAATATCGAGCTCACCGCCGCCCGCGCTATAGATGTGGCCATCCACGAGGGACCAGCATTGATCCATGAGCGGTAGATATCATATCTTGTGGACGCATCTGGTCGTCCCCATCTGCGATGGCGACCGGCTCCAAAAAAGCTGTGTGCAAGCCGTATCTCCGACTCACTCGGCACCCAGGCATAAGTAGAGTTATCATATCTATGCTGGTCGGACAAGGCTTTCGAGGTTGGTAAATTATTCTCCGAACGAACCCTTCCCGATCCAGAAGGCGTCCCAAGTCCCCTCCGAGCTTCCTCGTAGTTGAAACAAGCTGGTCAAATTGAAACGCGGAAACCCTGCATCGTCGGCGCTTCGACGATGTACACTCATCAGAACTGCCAAGTCGGCTTAAGCCACCAGTCCCAGTTCCCTGGCGGCCATGCCTGTCGGGCCTTTCAGAAGGCTATGCCAGATGAGGAAGCTAGTTGAAGCATCACGCGTAGGCACTCGCTCGTGCACGTGTGACCCTGGTCGCTTCTTCTGTGCTGTGCCATCATACCCTTGCCCTCACTCGTGCCAAGGTTTGCAGGCTTACCGTAGTCATTGTTGGACTCGGCCAACCAGTTGCTCGAAACCTACTTTGTTCAGATCTCTCGGATCTCTTTAGCCATTGCGTTGGTAAGTGCCACCTTCACGCCGGCTCCTGTTAAGATGTGGATCCATAGCCTTTGCGTGTCACTCAGCCGGTCGTTGGCGCTCTTCACTTCAGCAAACCTGACTTCCTTCTGAGGTGTGGTCCTCCAAAGGATCAAGTCGGGGAGACCACCTCCTCTCTGCCCATACTCTTGGGCCATGACTTTGCAGATTGTAGCAAGGGCTGTGCCATCAAAGCAACTGGCCAGCTCCAAAAGGTCTGGCAGTTCGTAATCCCAGTTCAGACCCACGACGCAGGTCCTCCGCTCCCTCTCTCTCGTGTCAACTTCCTCAACCAGCCGTGCCGCCTGGCCGTTCGCTATCTCGACTAGTCTGTGATTGATTTCAGATGCTCGTGTTGGGTAAAACGAGTCTGTGTGCAAATCCAGGGGGCAAGTTTGATAGGCTGTCTGGAAGACGTTGGGGATGTAGAGGAAGAGAATATCGAAGAAAAGGTAGGCAAACAGTGTGCGCACGATGCCCCCTTCTGCGTGGTAACCTTTCCATCCACGGTCTCGGTACCAACTGAGACACATGGCTTCAACACTGCACTCCCCTCCTCCCTCCGCTTCGTCCACCCAAATAGTCTTGGTGCTTGGTGCGCGGCCCTTCTTTCCTACAGCATCATCCTTCTTGAGTTGAATGCCCTCAACAAAGTGCTCCTCGGGTTTCTGTAGACGAACATGGCCAAAGTCGTGCTGTAGGCGTTTGGGGATCTTGAGCCGTTTTTCTAGCTTAAGCAATCGTTTCTGCAAGTCATAGTGGTACTTGAGATGGCAATCAGGATCTTCGAGGGCCATCTCGCAAGTCGATGCTGCAATCCGCCACCAGTGCTTCTTCCGGATTTCTTCCTTCGTGGAAGCAGCATCTAGATCCAGAGCAAACATGTAGTGTTCCTCCAATAACGCCTTTCGCTGATACCAGGAGCCCCGTCTTGCGTGATGGAACAGCCTTTGTTCCAGCAATTCCGTCATAAGTGAATGCTCCTTGAGGTGTTCCTTCTGCCGACCTAGCACATAAGCGGCTTTGTGGATGATGCGGGTGTAAGGGTGGACAGGCGAGAACCGTCGCAAGTAGGTACCTTCGCCTGGTTCATACACCCTGTCTTCCTTTTCCTGTTCTCGCGCGAGTAAAAGCTTCCATCGCGGGTATATCTTCTCAAAAATATCCAGGATCTTGCGGAAGCCGTCCTCCCCAACAGGCCCATTGAACTCTAGTACACTGTCTACAGCAAATTCCGTTCTTGTTGCCGTCTCAAACTCCAGCAGATGATCTCTCGAGGTGAATATGTTGGTAGATCTGCTGACAATGTATTGAGGGAAGTTCCGCCGCGCGATCTTCGCAAGAATGATGGCGGTGAGAGACTTTTCTGTCCACAACGTGGAGCGGTAGAAGACCAAGTGGACTCTTTCGAACAGTTTGAAAACAGGCAGTGAGAGTCTGATACAAGGTCCTGTAATAGCCAGAATCTTTTCCAGGAAATGCTGATTTCTGTTGGAATCGGTCGGGTTGCCAGGTGAATCCAGTTCAGCGGTCCTGTTCTTAGGAGATTCGACCGATCCGTGCGGACTGGAACGCCGGAGACCTAGAGACATCAACCCAGCTTGACGCTTACTCATTCTGCTTATCGATTTCGCGATATCAGATTTGTTCTTCCCCTGAACTTTAGCATCCTTAGCAAGACTCTTCAACTCGTCGAGACTCAATAGAGACACGGCTTCTTCTACTGTGTCAACGAAGTCATCAGAACTATCAGCAAACTCGAACGTATTTCTCAGTTTATGCTCTTCCTGTACAAATTGAGTCTTGTCGCTTTCACATTCTGCTCGAGGGGTTGACTCTGCCACTGGAAGATCGCGGGGCCGCTGTAGCTCTTGGACAGCACGTTCGATGTCCGCTATATCGTCATGATAGCTGAGACGACCTATACGGTACCAAGTAGCCGTCTTCCTGAGGAACAGGCGAACATACCTAGGGTAGAGGATTCAGCGTATGCGGAGGGAAAAGGGGGTATCGAGCGGGCTTACAGATACTGGGCTTCGTAGCTCAAGTTAGCCCAATGATCGAACAATGTTCTTTCATTCTCGTCAAATAGATGAGATTCATCATCCAAGACAGTACCCAGGGCCAGGTTGAAGGCGTCGACGTATAGGGAGCTCTTCCCCTTCACCCATTCTCTCTTGACGAATCTCGAGGTGGTGTCCCCAGGTTGGTCTCCCTGCGAAGCTCTGAAGGTCTCGTACTCGTCGATAGCATCCTGGCCAACCTTGACTTCTGGGAGCGAACTTTCGATGGCCGTTGGCCGACCCAACCCCAGCTCCAGCTCTGGGTGAGCACTATTGTCGTAAGCAGAACATGCAGTGTCCTCTCCCGGGGTAGCGGGAGTTGGCTTGAACGGGGGGTTATCTAGTAGATCTCCATCAGAGTCCCCGTCCGTATCAGGCACCTCGCGCTTTACCCGCTTCGCAGGTCGCTCAGGCTTTGCCTTAATCGGCTGGCCTGAGGCTGCAGGACATTGTTGTCCTTTTGAGTCGGGTTTCGGCTTCCTGGTGACGAACTTATCCATCACTAAAGTGGACAAAGTAAGGACTTTGGATATTGAACATCTTTTTCCCCGCAGTCGACTAGCCCTGGGAAGAATCAGGATCAATGTGCACAGTAAGGCAGCCTAAGAAAGGGGATGACGCGTTAATCGAGGTGGAAGCTCGATGACATGAATTACTTACTAAAATGGACACGAGACCAACACCAGATCCCGTGCTTTCCCCCAAGGTACGTACTCACACCAGCTGATGCCAGCTGAAGTCAGGCGCAAGCTTGAGCTCTGTCACTGCCCGTTCGGTTTCGTTCGCCGACGCTTCAGGGCGCGCCGCAGTTATCGATCGCGGCGCTGATCCACAGCCCATCGTTCGTTTCTCACCAAACCTTCTCAGCCTACTCGTAGGATCGATTAATAGCAAAAGACAATGGCCGAGGAGAATCGCCGCATTTCCACGACCCCGATCCCGGTGCCTATGCCCTTCGGAGCAGGAACCCAATTAGCTGCGCCGACGCCGAGCCCGCTCAGCCAAACGACACCCATCGCTTCGACGCCCGCCGAAGCATTGTCCACCGCAGCAGCAGCGCAAACGGCCCCAGCGACCTCAGAACCTATTGTCGACGGTGTCAATAAGGATGTCGCCATGACGGACGTACCCACTACCGAGCAGGCTCCTGTACGAACTCCCTTTTTGCTTTCTTCGGGCTTTCATCCCCCCCCCTTCTCTGCCCTTTCCACCGCTCATCGTTTGCATCCTTCAAAGGCATTCCTTCCTAGGAGTGACTTCCTGGAACCCGACACACGTGTGCAGTGTACTGGACGAAAAAGTCAGAAGCTAACCACCAATAATTCCTCCAACTAGTCACCCGCTCCAGCCGCAATGCCTACGACAACAAGCGGTGCCAGCCCAGCACCTCCTGCGCGCACTGGCACGCCGCTGCGCACGAACGGACAGCAGCCCGAGTCAAGTTCACGAGCAACCTCCCAGCACCCTGACCCAGGTTTCACGATGCCGGCCGAGGCGCCTCCTCACGGCGCCCCGGTGCGACAGTATCTAAACTCCAAAGTGACGGGAGCTCTGCTAGAAGGAATGAAGCAAATCGCCAAGGAACAGTGAGTGTGCGGCAGACTTCTTGCCAGGATGGGGTACGCTGCCTTGGTTCACATGCTGACAGTCCACAACTAGACCCAAGGATCCATTGAGAGTACTGGGAGAGTTTCTGCTACAGCGTTCTAGGGAAGTCGAGCAGTCAACATAGCATCTGTGTGTAGAAAACTAGACACGGGGCTCGCGTTCAAAACAGGCGTTCAGGTTTATGGCCAGGAAAATGAGGATACGGGGGCCAGCATCACCACAGGTTGCCTAGATGGCCTAGAATCACGGGTCCATTCTTGACTTGGCGTTCAATGATACCACTGCATTGGGTTGTTGATAATCAAATTTCGTGTGTCCTCATGAGATTTTCATTACATCTCTTTGTAGAGAACCAGGCTATCTTTCAGAAAGTATAGCCGAACCGGTGTCTGTTCATGCCACAGAAAGCAGATGATTTCCCTTTCCGAAACTCCATGACCAAGCAACTAATGCAGATTCATTTCCTTCCAACCATATCTCGCCTAAGCGACCATGGTGCTGGCGGTGGCAGACTCGTACTTCCAGGTAGGGGGCAGGACACCGACGGTCTTGTAGTAACGGGCGAGACGGTGGATTCGCGACTCGATGAGAATGAGACGGAACTTGGAGTCCTTGTCCTTTCGGTTGCGCTCAAGATGCTTGCGGACGGCAACGGCCTAGAGATTGTGTTAATAAAAGCCACAGAGAGGCCGGCCGTGTCACTTCAAGGGACTCTACCTTCTTGATCAACATGTACAGCTATCAAATAAAATAAAGGGTCAGCAACGGGTTGTCATGATCATGTCCAAAAATGGCACAACTTACGTCCTCGGGCATCTCAGGAGCGAGGCCTGTCGTTTGGAATCACTCTGTCAGCCATGACCATACAGAGGCATAATATGACCCTTTATCGTCTCAAGGACGTGTCGGGGTTTTTGTAGCTAGAAGGGGCGCTTGAAGGTATTTCAAAAAGGGTTCATCCCGTACCTTGGGACTTGAGGATTCGCAGAATCTTGTTACCTATTCCCAATTGTTAGTATCTTAGTTTCATAACCTTGCCAAACTGCCCGGTGACGGCTGATGATCCCACGTCCTTCCCCCACAAAGCCCGGCCGGGACCTCTCGAGCTTGCAGCTACATGTTATTACATACCAGTGACGATGCGGACCTGGGCGATACCGTGGGAGTCACGCAGGACAACACCGATCTGAGAAGGGGTGGCACCACGCTTGGCGAGACGGCAGATCTGTTCAACGACCTGCTCGGGAGTGGTCTTCAACCATGTCGGGGCAGTGCGCGAGTAGGGGGTAGCAGACGAGCTAATACCCTTTCCCTTGGAGTGAAGACGACCCATGATGGCGGTATTGGAGCAGAATGCGCTGTCGATCGAGGATTCTGTCGGTTGGTTGGGATGGGGGAGGGGTTGTCGTCGGTGGTCGTTGGTCGCGAGAAAATTGCAAAAGAAGAATTAATTGAATTCGTGAGAGCAACTGCGCCTACCCACCCAGCTTTGGATTTTTGGTGGTACCAAGCCCAAAATGTGCGGAAAATTCGCTTTTCGTGGGCCCCGCTACCACTGGCCTGAACTGATCTTATCGCTTCCCCCAATCAATCAAGCACGCAAAGGGCCGAGTATTTTCCGTCTATCAGCTTTTCTCAATGCTCTGCTGTGGGCGTCCTTGACGATGAATGAGATTTTTCTTTTCTGCTAGCTGCAGCACCCAGTCTACCTATCCATCTTACTCTTCCAATCCAAAAAACACATTGGAAGAGTTTGTCGGTTATGCTTATCAAAATCTCTTCCTGCTAGACTTTGCTGCATGATTCGCATCATCTGCTCATAGAATAGCTCTAGTTCATCATTGTTATGATATATGGTAAGCTCCCTTTTCCCTCTTCCACCTTACTCGAATGATGATACGATTACATACATACTTTTTTTCTGGTACCTCTTATTTTAGACCTTGGGATTCGTCTCGGGGTCGATGAATTAAACGGACTTCTGATTCGAGTTACCCCATGCTATTTCAGCACTGCCTTTCACCTTGGCAACACTGACTAACCTGTGAAAAGATGATTATAGGAATACTTCACCAACACACTATATGGCATTGTAGCGACCAAGGCTTGGCTGTTGCTACTTACTAACTACCTCTTTAAACCATGGACTGCGGATGTAGTAGTAGGCGGGACCAGGAGTGTCTCATTCCACCCGTGGCCAAAACCCTTCCTCGAGGATCAATATCTCTTTCCATGCATTCAGAGCGATCTGATCAACGTCGCAGGCCCCAATCTCGGATGCGTAGGCGTCAAGGCACTCCTGGATCCGGTCCACGAAATCCCTGAATTGGTCCCCGGCCCAGTTGGGAATGAACTTGTCCCTCAATGCGCCCCCGTCGAGAGCATCGCTGGCGCTGCTCTGTTGCTTCGCAAACGTCCATGCGTCCAAGTAGACCTTCTCCAGAGCCCAGAGCATGACGAGACCATAAAGAAGTGACCTTCGCCCTCCTGCATCCGTAAACGAGTCAAATAGATGGATACATGCCCGTGTGACTTGGTTAGCCTCAAACTCCTGCCCTCCCTCCATGGCAGCCAAATCAAGCTGGTATTCCCGTGCGGTCCTCTTAAAGAATTGCAACTCGGTGGTGACGCCGCCCAGCGCGGTCTGCAGCATCAGTAGGATGCGGAACGGGGTAGTACGCGCGGCCTCCGTCGCCGAAGTCATTGGCAACTGAACACGCGAGATGAGCCCGCCGATGAAGCGGCAGTAGGCCTGGGCGTAGAGGCGGTCCTGCGAGAGCCATTGCGACAGCGAGTCCCTAGGCAGTCGGCCCTGGCCAGCGAGCTCCAAGAAGCGACACTGTGTAGCGTTCTTGTACAACTCCGCCGTGTCGGGGTGGTGGAGGAGGTGCCCCGTGATGCTCTTGTGACTGGACATGACAGACAGTCAATGTGTCACGATGCGACCGATCAAATCAGGAGAGAATGGAAGCAGCAGGCCTAGGTAAGTAACCGTACGACGTTGGTTGCAAATAATCAATCACCCTCTTCTTCCTATGATCCAAAAACGCAGGTTTACGGTGGCGGTTCTCGCTTTGCGGCTTCCTCAGTGACGAGACACATGGGGTGTCACTTTAGGAGTTGGGACTGCATAAGTCTGCGTTAGCCTCGGTCCGATACGGCAGGATCGTCTAACCTTGGGCATTATTCTTCATGGCACGTTAAGCAAGCTCGTCTGCATATGAACCTTACGCATAGAAACTGTGTACTGCTATGCATGCATTGACTGCAAGAGCACTATTCCACCTGCTACAACCTGTTTATTAATCAGCGGTGAGAGCTAAGCGCTTCTCGTGTGGTGCTTGTGATAGACGAGAGCTGGAGACGGCGCAAGCCATATATCTACATGTCCAGCTCCGCACCATGATGACGGACAACATGAGGTGTGCCAATGGGAACTCAGGTCCAGGTTCGGGTACCATCGGCGTATGGTCCGGTCTTGCGGAAATACAAGCTATAAATACACGTCCAAGCCTAACGCTCACCAAGGCTACCACCCATCCGGTTTCTCTAGCATCCCCTGTGTGCTTCGGTTCCATCTTACCAAGCTCCGACCTCAAAATTCTCCTGCTCTGCATGTTAGTTCTATGCGACACGAGGGATGAACAGGAGAGTTGCAACGTACCTCGGGAAAGAAAGTCGTGACCACAGTTCTATCAGCGAACTTGCGACCCGCGAGTTCCTGCAACGCCTTCTTGCATGACTCCGTAGTGTCGAATTTGACGAAGATCTTGCCGACGCCGGCGGATTGTCTGCTGCCACCACTTGGTCGAGGAATCTTCAACCCAACGATCTGTCCGAACTTGCCGCACTCATCCCGGACATCTTCGCAGATTTCTGATAGTCAACGTTAGTACTGTCATCTCTCAGGGTCCAGGTCTGTATCAATTACCTTCGTAGTCATCGTTGTCCATCAGCTCCTCGGCCGTCACCATGTTGAGAAGTTGCAATACCCTGCTCTCATCAGGATTGGTGGCAGTCGTGCCCGCAAGCATGGACATGGCATTGACGCCCATCTCCACTCCGGCGACCTGCGTGATACCTATGCTTGCTTTACGGACCTTTAGGCTCTTATCCCCGATAGCCATGCCGTTCAGGCCCTGAACAGCGATGTCCGTTGCGCTAGGATCAGTATATTCGCAGAAAGCAACGCCCTAGGAGCAGTGCTCATTAGCAATGAGGGGGGAAATCGTAGGCATGAATTTGAACTTACCCGAGATTCGTCGGTTCCTTGATCTTTGACCAACGTGAAGGCCTTGAGTTCTCCAAATGCCACCAAGAGCTCCCTGACTTGATCCTCGGAAAGGTAGGGGGGGATGTTGGCGATGCTGATCTTGTTGGGAGTGTCTACTACAACCCTCGATACAACACCCGGTTCGTAGCCAGTGTCGTCGACCACGGCAGGCACAATGTAATCTTTGGGTCGGACAATCTGCAAGCCACTGCTGCTGCCACCAGCAGCGCCATTCTCCCCAGCTTCTTCAGGCTCCATGGAGATACCGTCGAATGCAAGTGCGACTGTAGCTTCAGAAGCGTTTCTGAACTCCAACAGAGCAAAGGTCCCGTCCTTGGAAAGCTGGCACATAACGCAGGGATCGGTGCTCTCGACAACATTCAAGCCATTTAGTTGCAGGTTGAAGAAAGAAGTGATGCTCTCCTCGGTTGAGCCAGGAGGGATGTTGTAAGCCAGTAAGCGCTTGGACTGTCGGCTGTTGGTAGGTTTGAGCGTGGCGCTGTTGACGGCGCCGCCGGGTTGGTTCATGAACGCCTGTAGCTTAGAGGGATCCATGGGCTGTTGTCTGGGAGCACCCGGCAATGGGAACATGCCGGATAACTTTGCCTGCTCGGCCGTGACATTTTCGTAGCCCGGGGGTTTGATGTCCCATTGGGTCATGCGGCGCTTGCGCTCGAGGACGGGCACGACGTTGGTGAGATCTGGAGTAGGCTCTCGTTTCTTCGGCGGAGGGGTCGCACTGCGGCCGCGTCGGTTTTGCGCAAAGAGATCCTCATCTCGGTCTCGGCCTCCTCGGTCCCTATCACCCCGTCTGTCGCCTCGTCTGTCATCGAATAGATCTCGGTCGCGTCGCGGAGGCCGGCCATCGTCGCGACGATCTCTTCTACCACCACGGTCACCACCACGGTCACCACCACGGTCACCGCGGTCACCGCGGTCACCACGATCGCGGTCCCATTCTCTTTCCCTGCGCTCACGGTCTCTTCCGCCGCCGCCGCCGCCGCCGCCACCGCCACCTGGCCCACCTGCTCCCCCGTATCGATCTTCACGTTCACGATCCCTATGGCTTCGACTCGATGCGTAGGTGTCTACCTCGCCTTCTCGGCCTTCGCGATGCGAACGTCTAGGCGACCTAGATCGCCTTCTGTCCCTTCTATCGCCGCGGTCACCTCGATCGCGTCGGTCATCGCGGGAGGAATAGTCACGAGATGAGCCATGTCGGCCATCTAGCATAGGCGCGCAAGAAGATTAGCCTGAGCTGACGCGCCTTGGGCAGTGCAAGCAGTCAAGGAACTGGACATACCTCGTGAATGGTAAGCGTCACCGTTCATAGTGACGCGTCGGGAACCTGTTGGCCAATTGTGATGCTAAACGAGTTCCTGAGCGAGATAGAGATGTGCAGTAATGATGGAAACTGGATCTCAAGCTTCCAACATCAGATACACACTGTGGATTGACCTGGAATCAGAATCGTGAGGGTTCTGGAAAAAATGAGGTGGGGACCTGCGCATCAAAGGGCGGTCTCTTATTGGTCCAAAAATGGCGGCTTCACTGACCCGACTAAGTACAACACAACGTATAAGTAAGTAGGTACTTACCTAGGTACATACTTAATTAAGTAAGCATTATTATTATTAGTAGGGGGCGCCATGGGGACCCACTTCTGCTCTTGAGGCTCACGTTGATGTGCCTCGGGATTAATTGCGCTTCCATTGTCATCGACTCGCTGATAGCTCATGTTGTACTGGCGCTCATGCTGTACTGACCCTGCTCCATCTCTCTCCCTCTCTCTTTCTCTCTCTTTCTCTCCTTGATGGCTATAGGGAGGGTTTCAGAGTGGCGAAAGCTGCCCCTGAGCTTGACCGAGCTGTGTCTTGATACCACCCTACGATGTGGACAGTCATTTCGATGGCGCAAAATCGAGGATGAGTGGTGAGCACGCACACCTAGACTCTCAACGGCCATAACAGAAGCTGAACCCCGCGTAGGCACCTCGCTATCTACGGTCGTATACTATCATTGAAGCAAGATTCCGTTTACTTGCACTACAAGGCAACATGGCCTAGATCCCCGGAATCGGAAGGGGAGGGATTCGCTGAGCTCTCTGCCAACGATGACACAGAGCAATTGCTCAAACACTACTTTAGCCTGAAGCACAATGCCACAGAATTGTACGAATTGTGGTCTCAAAACGACTTGAATTTCAAGAAGAAGGCGCCCAAGTTCACCGGGATTCGCATCATGGGCCAGGATGCCTGGGAGGCTCTGATAGGCTTCATCTGCAGTAGCAATAACAACATCTCGAGGATATCTCAGATGGTAGGTCTGCCTCAGCCTGAACTTCCAAGCACAAAGCGTCCTAGCCACAATTGCTAACTATCACTCAGGTCCACAAGCTTTGCAAGTACTACGGTCCGCTCATAGGCCACGTCGGAGAAGAGCCCTTTCATGACTTCCCCGGTCCTCGAGCCCTGATGGGGAAAGGGGTCGAGTCGCATCTGCGCGAGCTCGGCTTTGGCTATCGGGCCAAATACATCGCGGAAACTGCGCGTCTCGTGTCCGAGGAGAAACCCCGGGCGTGGCTGGAGAGTCTGGCCAATCCCGAGAACCCCGGCTTCAACGCAGAAGAGGATTCCGCACTCGGTCGCGCGACATACAAAGAAGCCCACGAGCAACTTCTGACGCTCTCGGGCGTGGGGCCCAAGGTTGCTGACTGCGTCTGTCTCATGGGGCTGGGCTGGGGCGAGGCCGTACCTGTCGACACCCATGTTTGGCAGATTGCCCAGCGCGACTACAAGTTCGGGAAGGTGAAGACGAAGACCTTCTCCAAGGCCATGTACGATTCAATCGGCGATCATTTCCGCAAAATCTGGGGCGATCAGGCTGGTTGGGCGCAGTCTGTTTTGTTTACGGCGAATCTGAAATCATTCTCGGACCGCAGTATCGCCAAGGCTGAGGTGGACGAGGTGAAAGTAAAGATAGAAGACGCCATTTTGGAGACTCCAAAGCCAAGGTCTTCTAGGAAGAGGCAGGTTGCTGCTCTTGAAATAGTAAAGGTAGAGGATGCCGGTATTGCCAGCGGCTCAATCACCCGAAGCAAGAGGAGAAGATTACAGTCAACCTGATTGCCAGCTTCTTCTGCATTCCCATTCAGGGGATAACTGTTGAACTTGGATAGATCAGTCTCACGGGCGACTTATAAGTGCAATCCCACCTGCCCAGGTGGCTCTGGAACTGAACACCATCCTTAGTAGTGGCCATGCGGCATCATCGATGATGGGTCTTGACCCCCTAGATAGATTCCCTGAAGTTCTACCGACAGCGTTACTGCATGGCGCTATCTAAAGTAAGGGATGTATTATCTACTTAGGCAGATGCTGGCTTCCATCTTGTTCAGAGGTTCTCCACGGGAATATATACCAATACATTGGAGGCAAATCTCTATGCCTCGTGAACATCAATCACATCGGCCTTAGAAAGGTCACATTAGATATCATGCCGGCATTCCAGACAGTAAGCCTTTGCAATCACACGCAAGGTATCAAGTGCACTGTATCGTCTGTGGACCACATTCTCGGGACTATTCTCAGTGATAGTCAGTACTTAGGTAAGCCCAAGGCTGGGAAAGTTGGGGTCGAGTCACCTGCCCCCCTTCTCCCTTGGGTCACCGTTGTAGCCGCCAGCGTTGTCAGCTATTGCTTAGATGTTATTGTTGTCCTCGGTAGTGGTCAAGCCTCTAGGCGGCGTCCCCTGTCTCTTTGGCTCGAAGTGGTTTAATAGTCGCACATAACTTCGATATCCATAGATATACTACTGCTGCCGGCGTATGGGTTGGTTCATGCCAGCTTGGGTGTGCCTCAATGAGTTACACAGCAAGGGCGACGTGACTGATCTCGCCGGGTGCAAGTAATCGTTGGTGATTTACCCAATGAAGTAGCCAGCGCTGCAATATTGAGCAGCCGGTCCATGCACAAGGCAAACATCCTTACAGAATCGGTTCGTCCCCCTTCGGTTAGTGTCAGGACATGAGTGGCCCATTTGACACCGCAAAAGCAGCCCAACGACCGTACCTTGGGAACGAGAGGCTTTCAGGGAATCTACAAGAGAAAAGACCGACTGCCAGTGACCCACGGTGTGCAACATGGCAAACGAGGATAGGCCGCTACACCATCGTGGCTTTGGAAAACTGCCTTTCTATGCATGGTCGTTCCTTTCTGTGACTCATGCATTTGATACCCAATAAAAACCAAGTGCTCGTCACCACCGATGGGGTTGGACTGTTCAGCTTTACGCATCATACCAGAGCAGGATTACCATGAAGGACTGACTGTCTTTGAGATGCCAGGGGGGCGGGCTGACATCGCGGTCTGTGTACTGGACCCAGGACACCTACGTGGATAGCAGTCGGTGTTTTCTAGGTTCTGATGACGTGCTCAAGGCCGTGTAGTAATTACTAGTCGACTTCAATGATAAGGGAACGAACTATCACTTGGCCGTACATCAGAAGCCATAGTTGTACATTCGCTGGAAGAGGATTGGTAATGTGCGTACAGCATTCCCTCGTGCCTATAGCGGAGTGTTGGAAATGACTGTAATCGACATATTGCCTACTTAGTCATCAATGAATAGTTGGTCGATAACAAGCATTTAAGCCCGGTAGCCAAGACGTGTAGCACGACGAAGACCATGTTATATGCATCTACCGGGCGTCTAATGACTGGTGTTATGTGCAAGGAACGAAGTGCCTTTGCATCTAACGAACAAACCGATTGCCCATTTGATGAGTTACCAAAGTGAGCTGGTATGGCAAAGAGGAGTTGTTGGGCTTACCTCACCCTTACCTCTCGAGATAACCCTAAGAGACGCCGGCGTGTGCGCGGAGATTGCTCCGAGCCGGAAGGCATGCAATTACTGGCACGAGCCCGCAGTGATAGGTCCCCTGATGTAGGAGCGTGAATAGGGGGTGGGGACTCGAGTATCGTGGCAGCATCTAATGGCTACAACGACGCATCCACTGACACCTGGGAGCTCTTCACTGCCCCCCCCCGGATCATCTTCCTCACGCGCTTAAAGTGTAGCTATCGAAATGGATTTGTAGCGGGCACACCAATACCGGAGAATTGCGACAATGTCTGTCTACCCACGTTTGAACCAACGGGGAGGATGGATCATCTAAGGGCTTACTTTTTATATCAAACAATGATGATTTCTCGGGGGCCACGGTGCTACGGGCAGGTTTTGTTTACTGCTCACGTATCCGTGGCGTTGGTTTACTGATCGGTGGCGGGCCACGGGGACTTCGAGAGCCCACATCAAGAATTGAGTGCCTACAATAGACATCTCTGATCAGATAAGATGGTTCGATGATGCCCGGGCCCCCGGGAAGCCCACGAAAGAAACTGTGCAAAACCTGATTCTGCCAAAGAAAAAAAGGACCATCATGAGGCTATTGAGCCCCCCCGGCCCCCTCCCCTTCCTCCCGGTGGTCTATCGGCGCATACGAGGTAGGCACAGTGACCACTAGCGTAGGCGAGGATCCAATCTGGCCAACTATGACAATATATCGTTTCCTAAATGGATTAGAATATGACCAAACGAGTCATGTGACGGAAGTTGAGGGGGGCGAGCGGGGAGGGAAGGGGGAGACAGAGAGAAGGAGAGAGATGGAGACTTTAGGTAGTATGAGTAGAATCTATTAATCATCCTTATATGACCTGTCACGCCAAAGGAGGCTAAGCCCGGCTTCACAGAGTGCCGGAGCTGCCGCCTCCCTATGGGGGTCAGTTCGTTGGAACGGGTCACGATCAAAGCCGGTGGCGGGCAGCGTCGGTGGTAAAGCAAGTGCGCTGTTGGTGCCGAGGGATGACTTGGTCAGGTTGGGTGGCCAACTAATCTCAATAGCTTCGCCTGTGAAGGCTGGGGCGGAGAAAAGAAAAACAATATGAAGGTCCAGGGGGCAGAGGAGGTCCTACAACTGGTGTAAAGCCACCGAAGGCTCTATCTACATAGTTAGTTAGTATAACTACAGCAATAACAACAACACTTTGTGTGGCCCCCGTCCCATGAAAATCCGGGGAAGCTTAATCGACTGAATGCCGACAAATGCAGGTCCAACGAATCAGGCTTAATATTGTGATGAGAGATTAGTTCATCCATCGCTCGGTCTCATTGCGGCCAAATACTCGATGGGAAAAAGGAACGTTGAGTATTCCTTTGGCGACAACGTCCGGCCCGTTGAGACAAAGTATGCCCGGCAACGACACCTCAGCCACCACCTGACTTGGCATTGGTGTTGGAACAAACAATATTCTCTGCATTGAGATTAAAAAGGCCAGGCCAGGCGAGGCATGGACATCAGATACTGATTGCATGTAAGCGTCAATGTTTGCTTATCTGATCATGCATATGTGCAGTGCAATTGACCAAACAGAAACGTGGGTATCATCTGGGTCGATCGAATGCCTGGAACTGTCAGTACAGCCTTGCCTCGTAAGCTGGAGAGAGCAGACCCAGGAGTGCGTATGCAGCTAATAACATTAATAGCAGCGATGTTTAAGTCTAGGTAGGCAGCCCAGCCATAATCCTTATGTGCATCTGACGTTCCAAGGGAAAATGGTCGGCGACCTTGACGTTTAGGCGATTTCGGTATCCGGTCTAGTGTTTGTTTGGTGTGTGGGATGCCAGCGCGCCTACTAATATTGGTTTTTTTTTCTTTTTCTTTCCTTCTTTTGTTTTTGGTGTGTTTCCGGCATGCCAAGTGCTGTGAGGCCTTTCTAGGCGTAGCAGTACAATCAATGCGAATTAGTTGCAGTGGGTGATAAGGAAGATGCAATCCTAGCATCGATCCCGGGGTGGTCTCTGTCGACTGCCGCTTGTATGCATGCTACTACCACCTACTTACTTACCTACTACCTAGGGTATAGCCAGTATGTATCAATCCCCGCCTATCTGTCTCTCTGTCTGTGTGTCTCGTGTGTATACCTACTTACCTACTTTACCTACACGTACTTAGGTTAGTAGGTACAGACATTATGCATGCGCGGATGTCGCTACTAGCGTTACCGGCATTCTTTTTGGGTTGCGCCTCACGGCTCTTCCTCGCTGTAATTTCAGTACCCCATGGAAGAACAATCTCTCCAAAATATGAGGCTGCAGAAACATCATCAGTCTGTGCTGACAGTGTGCCCAGGTGGGCTTTCCAATGCCAAGAGACACGCGGTGGGGCCCAAGACAGGGGCTAGCTAAGTACTCACGCTAGGAGCGCCATTGCTCAGTGGGATTCTGGATACGGATGTGATCGGCGCCGACTCCACCGGCAACGGTCCGGGATCTGAAAGCCTTGGGAACAAGGGGCCTGGCTCCTTTGGGGAATGCCAGTTGAATGTGAAACGCGCCCCGGCATCTTGGCTTTCTCTAAGCTGCTCTAAGTGGACGGACGGGGAGACGACAGGCCTAAAGCGGATGTTCATCAACTCCTGATAATCTTTTCTTCGTGCGTACATGGAGTCAGCTGGTAGGCCCTCATGTCTTCCAGGACTTCTAGAAAATAACATGATGTCCGCATGGGGTTTTCGGAGCATAGTTGCTGCTCTAACCCTGTCGAAGAACCTCTATCTCCGCCGGTGCAGCGACACATGTAAGTAAGTACATAATGCACGTTCAGATTGCATACATGCATGTACACACTGTACTCTACTCACATATCTAATAATTAGTTGCATTCCTGCTGACTCCGATGAATGTCTGGCTACCAATCAGACCAGCTGCGCCGTCTGCTGCTGCGAGTGTGGCCGGGCTACCAGGGGCTCAATGTATTTGCCGGGACGAGACCACAATGATCGACTTGGACATCTCTCGGGAATCTCGACTGAGACAGCCCGGTCTCCGGGGTGGGTGGTGGTGGTTGCCAGTCGAGCAATACATGTACCAGACTGTACGGAGTAGAGCCTCTCCAGGTCCACTACAGGCATGTACTACTAGATAGAATATCGTATACCTGCCCAGTACGGTAGGGGGTGGGTAGGTAAGAAGTAGGTATGCATGTACATGTACGTAAATATGTATCTAAGTTCCAATAGTGCCACAGTAGGTACTGTGGCCAGCACAGTCAGTCACCTCAAGCAGCCCTGCATGATTCCAATATTGTTGCGATTTCCGGAACGTGATTTGAGCAGGGATGTGCAATCCCAACCACGAGTTTTCATTTCTCGTCTCTTATCGTCGAGACCCAAGCTGCGGCATGGACGGGCGGGGGTCAAGCAAGGACCCCACTGAACCAAAATTGCCGTAATCTTTCGCACCTCCCAGTAGAGAAACTCGTGCCCGCAAGGCTGTCCCGAACTACATGCTACTGCTGCACTGCACCTGTTTGCACGGATCCATGAGGCACGATGCAGTGCTAGCTCGTGATATCAGAGGACCCGTTCCCATGAGCAAGGTGAGGTTGATGAGGTTGCAGTGTACAGCGGGAAATCCGAGATGCGCTTGCACAGTAGCCACATGTATCCAGTAGACGATTCCGCTTTCTCGAGTATTCAACCCATCCCCTTTCTTACCAACCTATTGATAATAGGTAACGGTGGATCAGGAACTCCAAAGTATCTCACATGTTATTACTATACATACTTGGCCATGTGTTTGTTGTGGAACTGGTGAGCAACGCGATCCCTTCTCCCCCCCCACCGGGGCGACACCGAGGAAATGGGTGCGGTATTACTAGGTATGTTTTGGTCCCAGCCCAGACCTTGAAACATTGAAACCGCGGTTTCCAAATGCCCACAGCGTGCACCGACTTTTGGATTGTTAGTTGGTTCTGGGTATAGGTAGCAATCGGTTCCCGGTCCCGGCCCGAACGAAGGAATTATATGGTTGACAGACCTGCATACGACCTCAAGCTAGGTGTTGATGCGCTGCTTTGCCTATGACCCTAGGTGAAATGCCATCTGACAAAGAAGGGGCATTTTCCAGATCCCGATGTGATAGATAATTCAACATTTGAATGGCGAGCGCCTAATGGCATGTCGAGTCGAGTGGCTTGCAACTAACGAGATTCCTGCCTACTTCTTAATATCGACCGAAGGTTTGTCCGACCCGCGCTATGGCTGACCTCTTAGGAACAAGCTTAAAAGACGTGGGAAACGCCGTTGACTTCACCGTGTCTTACAAGGCCTCGAAGAGGCGCGGGAGGCGCTAAGTTAGTTAAAGGTTCGTTCTGAGCACGCACATGAGATGATACATGGGCAGTTAATCTCATGAGAGTCCGTGTTCACATAGTCGATATTAGCAGTGGACCTTTTCCTGCATGCGGGAGAGTAGTGATGAGTTTAACTTTTCTTCCCCCTTCACATCTCATGGACGCTG
The DNA here is from genome assembly GCA_019976485.1 of Apiospora pterosperma. Lineage (NCBI taxonomy): Eukaryota > Fungi > Ascomycota > Sordariomycetes > Amphisphaeriales > Apiosporaceae > Apiospora > Apiospora pterosperma. The sequence continues at coordinate 2,509,346 of JAFBMP010000009.1, forward strand.
AGCTGAGACTGGTTGTTACTGGGCTGTGTGGGTATGTAAAGAGGGGGACGGGACTGAGGGAGCAGAGTAAGACAAGGGTTAGGCGGGAGAAATCCGCAATTTCAAATCGAGTATTGTGTGCCCTGGGAAAATTTCCGTTACATTTGGAACCATTCTGCTTCTACTACTACTACTACTACGTATCTCTCTATGTATCTCAATGACTGTACAGTATTTACGCACAGTACAAGGCTCAACAGGCTAGTCTCCTGCTGTGTGGTACACGTAGGGGAGAGAGGATCAGGGTCCTCTCCTCTGGCCCCCCTCAACTTTCGAAAAGTCATTATTGGTACGGTACTTGGACGTAGTAAAGAATCCATTGTCAAACCCCCCGGTTCGCAATGGATACGCCTGGGGCCTGATTGGCCCAAAGGAAGTTCAGAGATGGGACAGACAGGGCTCCAGGTGGAGCTATGCTGTCATATGGCATATCTAGTGCCATCTTCGCCCCACGTATCCCTACCAAACCCTCTTATTCCCGTCCACAAGTCGAGACAGCAGAACCCGAAGCTTCGCGCTAACAGGCGCCACACCCACCATCTCCAGCATGCCCGTACCTACCTCTTCCCTCCTTCTGCTTCTGCCTCTTCCCATCTCCTCTCAAGGACGGACGCAATGACGAACATGCCATGGTACCGGTACCTAGTCACACAGTAGGAAGCTGCCATGGCTGTGATTCGATGTTTACCAGACAGCGAGGGGGAGGAGAGCAGAAGACGGTGCGCTGCTGTGTACCTCAAGTACACCAGCCATATTACCCACATGAGGCACACAGCCCACAGTCTATCGAATAAACCTTGCCTGTCGTCTCTGATACAGGTTGAGATACAGGCGAGGATTGAGTTATATGAAGGTCAGGGGTCCAAGACAGCCAGCGCCTATGAGAAGACGCAGCTTCAAACATCCGCGAGGCATTGCGAGGAAAGGCTATCAATACATTCGGCCCTTCATTACACGCGCCACCAGCACAGCACAGCACAGCACTTATTAACTACTTTGCACGGCGGCATTGATGAATGCCAGACAGCAGAGTGCCATCCACCCGCAAAGCTGTCTAATGAAACTACGTCAGTCAGCCCTTTTGAGAATATAACAACGTGGTCAAAGCAGTGAATGCATGACTCCGTCCTAGCACGCTCCAACCAGGTATGACTTATTCTCTGGCTTGGCTGGGGGGCAGGCATCGTCATACATACCTAAAGTATACACAACTCGGCCAAAACTGCACTGCACTTCCCTGCGACGTGTACGACGGTGGGTAAATGATGCAAGATGGTTTCTCTACTACATGCTCTGCATGTTTATGGATTTGATTAAACAATCTCCAGGGACTAGTAGGCAACTGCCGGCTGCGCTGACAGGATTGATCTTGGATCCATCGTGGGATATCCCATCCTGTGCGGTGCGGTGAGGCCGAAGAGAGCGGTGATAAAATAAAAAGTGACGATGTGGTGTGCATGCCGTACTGTGCAGGCGAGACTGTGATGCACGGGAAAGTAAAGGTACTGGTACTTGCCAATGCGCTTCAACCATGCGGCCCACTTTGAATCGCGTACCGGACAAGGGTACGGTCTTTCCGGGATCTTGCCACTACCGCAATACGCAGAGCAGAGTCTGTTTCTTCCTAATTTGCGTGCCACCCACTGACGTATGTTATGTATCTATTTCCTCGAGTTTTAAAAAAGCCCCCCCCTCCCCCAGTCAGGTTAAGGCCCGTAGAAGGATCAGTTGTAGAGACAGCGCCCACACAGCCAACCAGCAGAGCGAGGTCGGTTGAAGGGAATCGACGTTGGTAAAAGACGGTAGGCCGAGTTGAATCAATCTGCGCTGCACCGTAAATTGTATACTGTATTTGAAGAAGTCGTGGTAGAACAGATACCGCCGAAGCTAGGCACAACGTTGCAGCCATTGAACTCTTTTTTATTTAAACGTTTCTTTTTTTTGTTCTGTTCTGTTTTTCTTTTTTGGCTGTGGTCTCTCTATCAGAGTCTGGTCGTAGTCGTAGAAGAAATAACTGTGTTCCGTGCCTCTTCAGACCCTGCATAAAAAGGCGTCTTTGCCAGTTTCGACTCCCGCATCAGTGGCGTCGACTAAAAAAGCAAAGTGCTGTAGTAGTACGAGACAAAACCGTACTTACAAACCGTACCTACCAACAGACAGTACTTGCCCTACTGTATGTACTAGGTTGGCTACCTACCCAAGTAATTACCTACCTGTCTTTCCTCCAACTTCTTCTTCTCCTTCTATCCCCCCTCCCCCTCCTACTTCACCTCTCCTTCTCTACTTGGGTACATGCCTGCGTGCGCGTATGTGTATCGGAAGAACACATTCTGTAAAAACAAAAACAAACGAGAACCCCTATACGATCCACTTTAGCACTTCCTGATGCTGTTTTGGGTGTGTTGAACGACAGGGGTATCAACCGTAGCCTTACATCCTTACCTCGACTTACCCAGTCGTCACTAGCATCCTAGCCCACCGTTCACCCGCGCTAGGCCGCTGGTCACCACAGTAGTTGACGTATATACACACACTATATACCAGAGTACGATTGCTTTACCAGATACAGTAATATCAACACTTCATTTCTTCCCACCTCTTACTTTTAGCACGCCCACCACCCTTGCCCGCGTTGCTGGCTCTTGTCCTCCTACTGGCTTAGATATCGACGCTTTGGGTTAGAAAGACCCTGATACCCCACTATCCTTTTCGACCTGGTCGGTACTCACTCTGGCCCCTGCTCATCGCTACTTTCGTGGGTGAGGTTAGCCTACGAGGTCGGCTCCCAGTTACGTATGGGCACTTTCATCACTCACACAGCTACTTGCTAGCTGGCCACGGAATATATGTAGAAAGCCTGCTTCTCCTCCCCTTCCTCCCTGTCGTCAACACTATACTACTACTACCATTTCCACATACATACATACTTACATACATACATACCATTATCTGTATACACACGACGTCCGCAAAGCACACACCACGGCCGTTTTGTGGACTTTGGGATCTTCCTACCAACATCACGCAGTCTTTCATCCTTCTAGTCTCGGCCATCGTTCGACTTATCTCCCCCAGATCTGTGACCACTGCTGATCTTTGACTCTTCGGTCTTGAAACGAGCCACAAGAGCTCCACATACTCATGACCAGTCAAGGTCCCAAACGGCTGCCGTCAAATTGGATACCATCTTTGCCTATATTCCAGCCCTGGTTCGGTCTCTCGAACACAGGACTACCCTCCTAGTACCGCGCGACCCAGCATCCTCGGTCTCCTTTAAGACGGGACATTGTGTTGTCGATCACACCTGTTCCACGTCGTCACTGGACACCGCACGCTTTGGAGCGTCTCCACATGTCCCGCTGACTGGAAAGCAATATTAAGCTTCAGCGAATTTTGGGGGGGGAACACTTTCCAAGTACCGGCTAGCACCTGGTTGTACCTTTTACCCATCCAACCATCCAGGCCCCCTGCCCCCATGCGTCTTCAGACTGCTGCCAAACACACTTAAGGCTCGCTGATCCCGCCTTCACGACTGGTAAAGGGATCTCCTTCACCGGATCTTGAAAGACAAGTCACCTGCTCGATAGGGTGACACGATTCTTTCCTACTGCCGCGCTCGGGATACTGTGGCTGATCATCATTATACTTTTACGTCGGGAGCTCGTGTCTATCTCGTCGTTGTTATAGTCGGACTATACGGGCGTGGGATAGTGCCTACTACCTCTTCCGACCCTTTTGTCACTGTTGTATAATACTCGGGTCAGTCGAAGATGACTATGACACTTGACAATCAACAACGATTTGGTGCTCTCAACTTCGACCACATGTCTTCATACTCGAACCCCCCGCACTTCACCAACCCTTGGGCCTCGGGCTCGTCACCTCAACATGGCGGCCAGGGCATGTACACCCAAGGGCTACACAGCCTTGGTGGACTCGACAGCCTCTCGAAGCAGCATGCTGCGAGGCCCAACCCAAATACCAGTTCCTCGATGGCTTCCTATGGAAGCATCCCGGTGACGGCATCTTCAGCAGGTAGCACTCTCATGGCGGACGTCTATGGACAACAGGACTTACTCAATATGCCCCAAGATCTTTTAAGCCTCAACCGAATGCAGACTACGTCTGCTGCCTATGGCGAGCCCTCTTACGCTACCGCCGCCTCGGCCTCTCCGGTACATGCCACATATGCGGCATCGCCGAGCCCGTATGATGGGGGTATTTCGGGCTATGCGCCGGTACGGCCCACGTTCAACCTGGCCCCGGAATCCGACACCAGAAGGTATTCTCAACCGTCAGTATCCTCAATCACCTCGTCCGACCTTGGCCCTGACGACACCTGCCGGTCTCACCGGAATTCAGTAGTTGACTTTGATCACAGAGGAATACAGCAGGATGATCGGCGAAGTTTTGCGGATGCCCTGGATGCTGGGCAAGGCATGCTTGCCATGAGCCAAGAGACACCCAGGGCCATTTACCCTCCCAACAACCGCGGGCGCGGATCCACGGATTCATATGGCTTCCCGTCAACGCATTCCACCAGCTCCTCGATATCTTCGGCTAGCAACTACAGCAGCAACAGCTACTATGCTGGATCTATCGATTCATCGGTGAGCGACTACTCGACTGCTGGCTCCGATATCGAGTCAGTAACGTCGCGGACGTTACCTCGACCTAACCTCATGACCCAGCCTCCACCCGCTCCCCAATCGATGATGGGCCAGTTCAGCTCCAAGGTCTCTTCCAGCACACAGAAGAAGCACAAGTGCAAGGTTTGCGACAAGCGTTTCACTCGACCCAGCTCGCTCCAAACACACATGTATAGCCATACTGGCGAAAAGCGTACGTTGGACCCGAGCCTGTTTCTCTCTTTCTTTTTTTCTTTCTTTTTTCTTTTTTGTTGTCATGTGGCTTGAAGCCGGGACTGACAAGACCATGGCACACAGCTTTCTGCTGCGAAGTCGAAGGATGCGGCCGACACTTCTCAGTTGTATCCAACCTGCGACGCCATCGAAAGGTGCACAAGGGCGATGCCAAATCCGATGCTGGCTCGGAAGATCATCATGACTCGGACTAAAAACAACAGCAACAAGCCTCTTTTTTCATGGTCGCGTGCTCCCCGGCACAAGCCCATGCGATGCCTGGTTCTGGTTTATTTAGCAGCATTGATACCGATATTGATACCCCCGTCATTCATATTCAATTGGCTTTAGAGAGATGGGCCGGTTGTTGTGGCCGCTATATTTTTTGAGTGGGGCCGCGAGAGAGTGGTGGTTCTGACTACTCGTTGCGCGGCGGTCTCGGGACGTCCTCGACGCCCGAGGACGGAGAGAGAAAAACAGCAACCACGGAATTACTTGCGCGACGCGATCATCAGGCGATTCATGATTTCAACTTTATTATACGGAGAAGCGCCTTCTCGGGGTTTGGGGGCCAATTGGGGGAGGGCCTTATAGATTATACTGGCTTGTCCTTGGGGGACTCTTGTGTTACTACATTTCGCGTCTGTCGCTAATGGCCAGAAGTTGTCTGGCCGCACTCATCTGGGAATTCTGGTTTACATTTACGAGGACCACGTGTCTTTCCGAGATACCCTCCAAAACGGCGTTTAGGACTGCTTTTTTCTGGGTTTACTGGGTAGGCAAGACTTACAGCGGTGGAGGCGCTGGTGGCTGGGGGATTCAACGTACTGATGCACTCGTTACACTGGGGGGGGGGGGGCGGCGATCATCGAGCGAGTGGCATGACCGCTGGGTTGCCAGCAGAAGACAAGACTTCACGATGGGAAAATACATGCGGAGAGGAGATATGACCTGTACTATTACACCATGCCATGCATATACCCCCCCTGACGGCAGAGCACTTCTCATCATGGACGCCAGAGACGGCGTCGCGTGATGGAGAAACTTACACTCGCTACTGCCCTGTACTCTATCTAATCAAATGGAACAATTCACATGCAAGAAAGTATCCGGCCGATGGTGTGGACTTTCTCCCGAGCCCGCCGTGAATAGCTGGGTACGAGGGAGTTGGGTTTTGCGGCGGCCCAAAAGGGTTATAGACTCCGTGGCCCGCGACGCGACAAGCAACCCGCCGAAGCATCAGAGTGGACGGCATATGCGATATCCGTACATGAGATCGGCATGGCATGCCTACCGCCGTACTTGTTATAAGCGGAGTCTGGACCATACCAAGCCTCACTAGTCGTGAATGAAGACAACATTTGTGTTTTGGCCAGTGCTACCCTGACCAGCTCACTCGGCCTTCCAAGTAATAATCACTTATCAGGGCTCCTCAGGACGACGCAGACACGCGGCGAACGTTACATGCAGGTTGCGGCGGGTACCCCGAAGAGCGAGAGACAGAGAAAAGGTAAGAGAGGGAGAGAGAGAGAAAAACGGGGAGTAGTAGGAAACGGATAACACCGTTACCGAACTTGACACTAGCACTACTCAGTACAGACCACCGGGCGAGCCAAACGTCTGCCAACTGCTGCTGTGCAGTATGTACTAGTAACCTTGTAACCCATCCCAGGAACTAGGAAGAAGCTTGGGTCGACGGTTCTTTTTTAGTGCGAGCAGGGAGGACGAGTAATGGAGGTACGTTGGTTATCATGATTCTTCCCGACAGTTTTCCAAGTAACATGACTAAGTAAGTAGGTAAGAAGTAATCAAGAGACGACAGAGACTCGGCCTCCTTCCCTCCTCCTTCCCCCCTTTCCCCTTCCTGCTCTGTCTCTAGGTCTTCAGGGTCTCTCCGCTGGATATAACCGGGCGTGGTCGGTTCGGTTACTGCATCTCACGGCCAATCAAGGCAGGACACTACTTAAAGTAAGTAGATTTGAGGGTACTCGGTACTGTACTTTAGCTACCTAACCTATACAGCCAACCTCCACTCCCACCCCCCCCGTTTAGGACTGATCAGCGTGCGGAGACTAGGAAACGGGATGCAGTGACAGCACGCCATGCTGAGCGTGTTTCAAGTTTGGGTTGATTACGACGCTTCCTGTCAAGGGGAGAGGGGGGGAGGGTGTTCGGGTTGGCTGAATTGATTGAACGACAGCCGAACCACGGGCGGCCCCCCATCCATGCATCCATGAGGGTGTAGCATCCTTCCCATCCAACCCAAACGGAACCCCCGTAGAGCAAGCAGCCAGTACCTTTTACTGTTACGTACTGTCGTTGCCTTCGTTTGACGCATGAAATGAAATGAGTTATACCGTCGCAAACCCCAGCTCCCTTGATTGCGGCCATGGTCGACGAGAGAAAAAGGCACATGCAAATTACCGACAGTATAGAGTCGCAACGGGCTGCCCCGCCATCGCTAAAGTCGCAGATCGCAACCGAGAGGATGACGGGCTGCTACTACTACTACTCATGCTGATGCTAGCTCTCCTGGCGAGTGCGCGTGAGGCGCGTTGTTTTGCGGTCACAAGTCAGCAGGAAGGAAGCTTGATTGGTGACTGACAGGTAACACCTATCACGAAAACATCCAAACCCTTCTTCACCTCGAGGGATGCATTCTGTGCTGTGCTGGCATTAATCGTGGTCGCATTGAATCCAATCCACTGCATAAGGCCTTGCGCATTAGATGACAGTACTGTTGCCAGAACTGTTGCAACCCAAGGACAAAGGATGATCTGGCCCAAAACGACACGAGGAAAGCCAGCACCCGCCGGTAACGAACCCATATTCAGCCATCCATGCATCATCCATACATAGCAAACCGGCGGTGGACAAGGCAGTTAGAAAACCCATGGGCCGCCTTTCTCTCTCCCCCCCCCCCTCCTGGGCCATCCTCGGCCAATGGGACGCGGTGGAACAAGCCGGATGCGGGAGCTCTTTTTTTTTTTGGGAGGGGGATGTTTTTTTTTTTTGCCTCACGAGTCTTGACTGGCCCTCCGAAAAAGCTAATTGGAAGGGCCGCAGCGCGGCGCCGGTATCACACGCAACACGCAACACGCAACGACCTACATACTTGGATTGCTTGCAGCGCCCACTTGCAGTGGTAATAGCAAGTAGTACTATCATATGCGTGCATCCATCCCATTGGGGCGTGGTCAGAGCCCAGCCCAACCGTACGGTACTGCGCCCGTGGTGTCATACGGTACAGGTACAGTACGAGTACACGGTGCACGACACGGCCCACCCACGTCCTCTCAGATCTCTATCTCGGTCGCATCTAGGTTAACCTTAGGGAGGTTCAAAAGACATTAACTACAAGTAGCAAGCATGCAGTCAGTAGATAAGCTCGCATTGCTTATGATGGTGAAACAGTCGTTAGTTGGTACAGTATTGCTAGTACGGATGAAATGGGCAGGGCGCTTCGGCCAATGACGACACGATAGCCCGCCCGACTTCAATGACGTCGTCTATTGGAAAGAGACGTCTTTATTTTTAGAGTGAGGCTATTACAGCCACGGCTCACTACTGGGCGGGCATGTTGAAAACGCACGAACAGGTTCGTCCTATTTCTGGATTCTCATGACATAAGTGTGGTTTCGAAGCTGGGCACTCACACGGTCCTGTCAGCCGCCTGTATGTACGCGAAGGGCTATCCTGGATTGCGCGCCGCCACGCTCGAGGAACTGACCGAGTCCTGGGAGTCTTGTAGAGAGAGAGAGTTTATGCCGATAGCGTGCGCTACCAACCGCTACGAAACCCAGATGCAAGGATGCCGGTTCCAGCCTGCCTTCCAGGAGACCCGGAGACGAGACAGACGCCCAAGTGAGCTGGCATTCCCCCAGCAGAAAGCAACGCGTGTTTCTGTGGGAACATTGATGGGCTAGGTCGCCCATGGTCCAATTTATTTGCCTTTGTCCTGTCCTGGTGTCGATTAAGTCGAGTAAGTCGTAAGTCGAGTACAGCCGCCCCCAAGGACACACAATGGCAAGAGGCAATGTCGTCCAACGGAGGTGGTAAGCAGAGACGAAGAATGACGTAGGTGTTCCAGTCAAAGTCGGTCGTCTAATCTGTTGGCTTATTCGTGTGTGTGTGTGTGTGTGTGAGTAAGAGAGAGAGGGAGAGAGAGAGATGCCATCCATTTCCCGTCAGGGGGGCTCCCCAGCTTTGGTAAGAATCCCAGATCCCTGTCGCTGTCCAGTCATATCTCGAGTACAGGTACGTACTCGTAGGAAAAAGCCGGCCGATTCATACAGTATTTCTTTCTTAATGTACATGCCTTGACCCACTCTCTCCTTTGCTCTTCACGGCCTCTGTGTGTACATATAAGTACGCCGTGGTGGGACCCAAAACCGGTTGGAGGATCCCGTCACTGCAGTGCTGGCGCGATGCGATGCTGCGAGATGGGGTTTGGGCCAAATGCCATCCTAACTGCACATGGGAATCTTGCTGCGTCCTTTCCTTGCACAGTCGTTTGTAGCTCGGTGGTTATGGGTGTTTCGGGGGGGGTTGGTAGGTAAGCATGTATGTAAAAGTAAGTAAGTTGAGTAAGTAGGTAAGTATGTATGTATAAGAAGTAGGGACTACTTGTTCCTCCTTGCCTTATACTGATCACCCTCCTCCCAAAGTCCGGACAACCTCAGCAAGCTAACGAGGCTGACAGCTGTCCAACCTTGATTAGAGTGGTGTGTGTCTTCTGCCGCTAGACGCGATGCAACCCATCCTCCTACAGTCAAGTCAGTCAGTACCTGTACCAGAAGCCTGTACGTATGTAAGTGTATAGTCCAAGACGAAAACCTGACTGGTGATCCGTTATTAGTACTTATACACTGGACCATTTTGTGGATAATTTACAGTATGACTTTATCTGCATTGCTGTCTCCTCCTAATCTACTTACTTAGTCATTGATTTCTCTCACTCTCTCTCTCTCTCTCCCTCTTCCTCTCGCGCAAATACTGGGAAGGGCCGCGTGTCGTCCATTTGGTTTCACCTCGTTCGAGTAAGTCCTATGCTGGCCGACATTCTCTGTTTTCTTCCCCTTCTTCGTTTCTCCTTCTTCTTGTCTAATTTTCCCACGTTGCGTTCCCCCTTTCTCCCCCCCCCCCCTCTTCTCCATAACCGCAATCTCCCTCATCAACCACCTCCGCTGCCCCTTTAGTGTCCAACACGCAACGAAGAAGAATTGCACCATCGCCCATCACGCATATACACACAAGTACCTCACCGCCAGGTGCTAGACATGTCCTGTAGCCAATGGCCCAAAAGAGGAGCCTCCGGTGCTTGCATTAGATACCGGGACTTTGCTGTCTGTCGTCTTAGCACACACCAACCTTGTCTCCTCATGCAAGACCGCCGATCATGTCCCGGTCGGGTATCGTAGGGGACCCGTCGTACCGAAGCTTATTGTATGCCGCGGCCTCCTCATTTCCATAAGCTGGGTGGGTGGGTGTGCTATGTACGAAGCTATGTACGTGTAAACACAGACACAGACACAAGATGCCAGACGCATACATACATACTAGCATACTCGTACACACACAGTGAGATGGCAGACCCACACCGACGATCTCGAGTCCTGGAAACTGGATGTAGTTTTTCCCTCTCCCATGTACCGCTGCATTTGCCCTGCAGTGTGTACCATACATGCGACTTAAAGCAGCCTTGCAACCACAAGCAGCTAATGGTAGGGTGCGGGAAATAAATCCAAAAGGGTCACAAAAAAGAAGAAAAAAAAAAAGGGAAAGTTCAACAAGCAGTGCGGAAATTTGCCAATTAGCCCAGGCGACCGGCGACACCGAAACAGGTCGGACGATGGAACTGACGAGGCATTTGATGGATGAGGCTTGGAGATGAACCCCGGGGTTTGATCGGCAGAAATACTGTTCCGCCGCTCCGGTAGGAGAATGGGCCAAGAGATGGACGTGAGAGGAGGAGGCCAGGTAGACCACGAGGGTTTGCCAGTGTTCCCAGCACTTTGGAAACACGTTGTGGCTTTTCTGACCATCTTTGCCTTCTTGAGAGTCAGCGTTCGAGCCGCGCTGGTACAAGTACGCAGAGATCTTCAGGGCAGCTCGCGTGGCGCTCCGGGGTGTTTGGTAAGAAGACGAACCGGCGCAGGCGGAAGAAAAGGAATAAGGGATTTGTTGTCGGGCCTCTCCCAACTTCTGCTCCCGCCCTGAACAAAACCCCTGCATCGCATCCTATCGTTTCTCATGTACCTCGAATTGGGATCATCACCAACCAGAGAATCCCTCGAAAGAGCGAAATCTTCTAGAAGGCCCCCCTGTTGGTCTAGTACATGCCGACTGGTCCTCCCGACGTCACATCTTTGCTGAACTGTGCTGCCTATGGCCTGTGTGTGGTGCGAGACGGGAAGCTGCCTTGCGCGTCAAGTCGACACAAGAAAAAGGGCCGCAAATTGAATGCTTCAGCTACGTGATCAAGGCTGTATACAGCAAGAGAACTGCCCACCTGGTGTGTAACCAGGGCAGAAGAGGTTCCATGCACCCACCGACTGCAGATGAAACCAGTAAATGTTTCCGCCTCCGTGATAAGGCAGGGCAAGACACCCCCCCCGGAGCATGGAGGGGAACAGAGTTCACTACCTACACAGATTCCATGTCTGACCTCGTACATCATCTCCTTCCAAGACATCTGGAGCAAGTAGACCGGCCGAGATGCTCGATGAGTATGGCTCATGACCAAGGTGAAAATGAAAAGAAAGAGAAAAAAAAAGAGTGCCAAAAGCAACCAAGAACTCTTGGCGAACAGCTTCATAAATCTCTTCGCACATGGTTCGCCCCTCTTCAGAGTCAAGGTGTCTAGGACTCAGATACTCAACACTTCCTCTCCCGAAAACGAATCTGCCACGACGACGACGACTACTAGAAGAGGGGCTGGACAGGGCCGTAGCCTTGGATTAGATCCAGAGAGGATAGCGCATGTACGAGAATTCGAAATAGGTAGTATGTAGGGGGTAACGTGCATTGCATATGCGGGAGACACGCATGAATTATTTCCCCTCCCTTTGTTGTTCGTTTTGCTGAATCTGAACACGGGCTCCCCTTCGTTGCCACGATGCCACGATGCCAGACGAACTTCGTGCCCATCACTGCCCATCCATTCATGAATACAATGCAATATCCAGCTACAGCCCATTTCTACATGTCGAAAGGCATGCGTGTCCGGTGGAAACAAGCGTGGGATTTCGGAAACCAAGTCATATAACTAAGTAAGCATATATATATACGTTGTAATACAATTTGCCCATGAACCGCTAGATCCGGGAAACTACTGCTTGTCTTTTTTTTTTAATAAGAATCTGTAACTGTACAATAATGACACGACTTTCCATGCTACCGTGATATCCCAGGGAAAACTCCATTGCAATCGGATCAGGATCTACCGTCTATCCTACCTTGACCTGCCATCCTACCCTCAAAACGTGCTTCCCGCCCACCATCCTCTACAGGCGAGGCTATTACCACATAAACACAAACCCCTAATGCGCAGATATGTATTGCCTAGCATCACAGGACGATGGCCAACTCATGCCGGTCGATCCCCTCCTCGCTCAAGTTGGGATAGTATGGGATCATGGCGTCAGCCGCCTGCACGTACGCGTCGTTGTACAAGCGCCAATACGGTTGGCGCACTTTGCGGGCAGGATGGAAGAGGCCAGCCCAGACGTAGTTCATGACGAGGCCGGGGCCCACGGCCATGCGGATGGCCTCGATGGCCTCGACGATGCGGTCAATGACGTGGGGGCTTGTCTCGAAAAGATTGGGGTAGAGCAGGTTGAGCAGATGCACCATGGCATCCTCGCAGCCAAGGCCGACCACACCCAGGGCAATGTGTTTCACGACAGAGGCGGCCGTCTGTCGGTGCACCTGATCGCGGTCGATGAGAGCGTCTTCGAGCAGAGGGGTGACAGCGTAGACGTAGTCCTTGGCCATTTCACCAATGTACTCGAAAAGGAAGGATAAGGACTTGAGCACCCCGTTTTGAACGTTCAGCTCAGGCACGCGGTATTCATTCATCAGCGCGGGAAGAACGGTGAATGGCGCGCACGTCTCGGCCACAATGCCAATAGCGACAGCCGTACACACTCGCGATTGACGCTCCTGCACCCGAAGGTTGTTGAGTAATGTGGCCAACACATCCTGTGGACCGATGGCCTTGGCGATGAAGCCGAACGTGTTGTTGGCCGCTCGACGAATACCCTTCTTGTGTGCCTTCAACATGTCGAGTAGCTCGAAGCAGATACGCATCCATTCGCGGGCATTGACACTCTCGGGACCGCGATCGGCAATACGGCCGACAAGGTCAATGGTGTTCTCCTGTACCTTTTCGTGCCGGTTTCGTAGAATAGGGGTCAAACGGGGAAGCAAGTCCTTGATAGGCGGTTGCATCTGACTGATACCAACGACCGTCACAATGGATCGTAAGGCGCCCAGGATACTTCCCAGTACTTCCGGGTACTCCTCGCCGAGATATTCGTAGAGAACGACACCCAGTTTGCCCATCAGCGCGTCCTCACCACACTGCTTCATCACCATGGCAATCCGGGAAATCAGATCTGCTGCTTGTTGACGCACCGTAGCTGACTTGTTGTTGAGTCTCCACAGGATAGTACTGACAATCTGTGGCAGATAAGGCTTGCATCGAGTGCCTAGCGAGTTGACGACTGTGCCGAAACCGTTGAGCATAATGATATCCTCGACGCTTTGCTCCTGGAAGGAGTGAAGGATGCCATCAATCAGGCGCTCTTCCAGTCGCTCTCCTATATCTGCGGATCCCAAGCCGGCAACAACCTTTTCGACCGTCTCGACCGTCATCTTGCGGTAGGCCTCGCTCTCATCTTTGAGGTTCACGACGATACGCTCGAGGATTTCGCTCACACCGACCTTCTGGCCGATGTCCACTGTTGTCTCGACTACTTGTCTGTAGTTTCGCTTGTCAAGTGCCATACGGCGCACCCAGAAGCTCTTGAAGAACTCATCCAGCACGTGCTCCTTGAGATATCCCGCCGTGACACCTTCAGTGCCGGCGCACTGCGAGACCACCTTCAAAACAACCTTCTTCATCTCCTCATCTGGCGACGAAAACTCTCGAAGTAGAATCTCCATAATCTGACTGGTATAGTAGTTGGCATAATCCTCATCCATGAGAGGAATAATGTAGCCGACAGCTTTCAGGAAGCCAGCGAGACCCTTGCCTCGTTGCTTTCGAGCACCTGTCCAAAGGGGGTTGAGGATATCGTCGAAACTCTCGATACCGTACGGGTTAGACGCCTCTGCTAGAGCCGCGATTGCCAAACTGGTGACTGTCCGGACCTTGGTCTGCTCATCATTGAGGTTGGGGCCGATACAATCAACAAGCCCCTTGAGATGGGGAAGGACGGCACAGCCCATAAGGATGGGAATCTGCTGGACGATCTTGACACCAGTGTGCCTAGCTTGCCAGGACTTCTTACTGCGGCAGACAGCCCTGAGGAATGGCAAGAGAGCCGGGATACCGAGCGCTGAGGCTACCACAGCGAACGCTCGCGCAGTGGTGTTCCGCACATACTCATCGACGTGATCGATGTCTGGTCTCATTGTGCTGATCATCGTGGCGAGACCGGCTGCTTTACTCAAGTTCGATATGATTTCTCGACCCTCAACCCTAGCATAGTAATCCTGGTCAATAAGCAATGGTTCGATGACCACAAGAATCTTGTGGACATAGGGGCGGACCATGTCATCCAGCTTGTACAAGATACGGTCGATGACCTTGACGAGTAAATGACGCTCTTGATCTTCGAGGGTTTTCTCCATGAGGAGTGGCAGAATCTGGTTGAACAGAGGTCCCGCACCAAACTGTCGCGCATTGTCGGTGAGTTGTCTTAGAGCAGTCTTACGCATAGGAGGTGTACCGTTCTTGACTTTCAGCAGCAATCTCATGATCTTCCGTTCCTTCAACTCCTCCACGCTTAGAGCATTTTCGTCAGATCCGTCGGTTAGCTTGCCAAAATAAGCCATGTCTTCGGGCTTAAAGAACTGGAGATCCCCAACACCAGGGATTTCCTTGGGGATCTGGTTCTGACCGAGTCTCCCACTGTCCGGCTCTTGCATCATAAATCCGCCGTAGTTGGAAGGCAATGGCGTGGCAGTGACTCGGTGGGTCGGGGCCCGAACCGGGGCGTATCCCGGTGGCGGCTCAAGAACTTTGTAACCTTCAGCTTCACCGGGAAGCAAAGCGTCGAGCTCTTCGTCACTGATGGCAGCATTGGGTCCGGCTATATCTGTACCGAACGAAGGGGTGGCAGCACCAATTTGAGAGGTGTGCATGGGAGTAACCAAACCACTGTTGCCTACTGGTGTAGCAGACGGCGCCTGATCCCATCGCGAACGCTTCTTGGCAGCGTCAGAGGCGCCAGGAGCAGATAGTGCTGGGGCCTGGTCCCATCGGGATCGCTTCGTCTTGCCATCGGCAACCTCGGGCGCGTTTTCATCGACAGCAGTTGACGATACATCCCATCTCTTCTTCCGCTTGCGGGTCGTAGCGACTTCGGTTGAGCCTGCCTCGGCATTTTCCTTGTCGCCATCTTGCAGGGTGGCTTGGTGTTCTTCGCCGTTTGTTTCACCAGCTTCACGCCTCGCTTGGATGGCGCGCTTCACTCGCTCCTCCTCCCTCTCAACCTCTCTCCGCTCCATAATTTCACGGTAGCTATCGCCCTCCTCGGTAGCGCTGGCCTGGCGGTTCGCTGCGAAGGGATCGGCACGGGTAGGAGTCAGAACACGATTGAAGCGGCGCTTTTGATAGTCGGTTTCGCGGTCAGCGATTCTGGTGCTCTTCTCCCCGCGTCCAGCAAAGGGATCGTCTTCCTCAACTCCATCTCCATGGGCGAACTCCTCAATCTGGGACTTGGTCGCTGTATACTGGCCGACCAAGCGTCGCGAACTGTCAGCGTCGGCATCTTCCATCTCCTCATCGCCATCGGCGGGGAGGGAGGTGAGATAGCCCGCATACTTGTCGCCGCCATCACGAGAATACAAGTCGGTGTCGAAGGATTCCGTTAAACTAGCCTTGGTGGACGTATTGTCGGATCGCTGATTGGAAGGATCGAAGGTTCGCGAACCCTTCTTAGCCGCGGCGGCAGCGTTGCGCTCTGCCTGGAGCTTTCTAATGGTCTCGAAGTCAGCGTCCGACATTTTGGTATCAGCTTAGCCGCCGTCGGTCATGACCTTTTACAAATGGCAATTGGTGATGACTGGAGCTGTGGTTTGCGCAACGGATTGATGATATGGAATCGCGGCGGCGTTGTTCTTGTCTTGCTTGCAGGGAGATGCGTCGAGATTTTGGAAGCTCTGATTCACGCAAGCAAGGACGCTAAGCGTAAAAAGGTTTAGTGGATCAATAAGTACTTACTAATCATTGTGGCGGGTGACCGTGGCTGGAACTGGCACACATCAGTTAAGTTACTACCTCTTCATCATTCATTACCTGGTCGGTTCTACGATGGCTATGCTAACCAGGAGGATTGCTATCGACATTCATAACGCAAAGCACCAGTAAGAGAGGGTCACTTCCGTCTACGAACAAAGCAAAAGCAGCAGGGGTAACCATGGGGGCAGCTTGCTTATTTGTTTTCTTGTACTGTTCCCAATCGCTCGAAGGGCTCGACAGCCAATGGGTCGACTGAGCAGTCTGCTGTGAGCTCCGACTAAGCACCCTGGACCTTGAATGTTCGCCCGCTTGCCGTCTTTCTCTCCTTTTCCTCGTTCTCTGGTCGAGCTCTTCGGAGCACTACACCAGTTAGCTTTACTCGGCTTTGTACCCATAGAAAACATCAACTTACCTTGCAAGAAGTCTGCAGTTCTCCGTCTCATACGCGAGTGGATATATGCCTGCAATCCATTAGCATAACCAACGTTTGCAAAACGTGAGTAGAGCAAACATACCTTGGAGGCTTTAATATGGTAGTGGAAGTAGTCTCGGAATGTTTGGATGTGGGAGATGACGTCGGGCATCCGTTGAGGGGTCAAGTGTCGAGGAAACAAGACTGAGGCTGTTAGTGTAGTCTAGGGCAGGTCGAGAGATGCTCAACATACCGAATGTCACATAGCCGATCTCTCCACCGCTGCTGGTTTGAACACCTGGCACACCTTGCAGCTCCAGGGGAGGGTCGTTCCTGAACAACACTTGGGGTGCATTCTGGATTGCTCTCCGACGAGCGTCGACGAACTCCTGAATGAACACCTTTCCGAACACGCGATCTGTCTCCTCGCGGAAAATGGTGCTGAAGATAACAGTTACACGATCGTGGCTGGCCTTGACATAGATAGCCTCCTCTTCACGATAATGGATGGCCATGACCTCTCCACCTTCTCGAACACCCTGAGGTGCTTCTTCGGATGTGTACTGGGAAGCGGACTCTTTCAGTTTGTAGTGTTCCTCGTAGGCATGCTCAAACGGTGCGGCCATGGCGTTTCGCTTCATCAGGGAGATCTTCTTGATCAACTCATCTCGCTCCTCTATAGCAACAAGTCAATCGCATGAATGATGATTGGAGCAGAGATAATGATTTCTCACCCTTGTCTTCGGGAAGGCTCTCCAGATCTACCAGGACGGAGAAATCGTAGCCAATCTCAGGCGGAATGACATAACGGCCGTACTCGCGCTGCAGCACCTGCTCGGCCCCATATTGGACCAGTTCCTTGAAGCATCGAATGTTTATGGAAACTACAATCTTGGTCTTGGTCTCGGGGGTGGAGATGTGGAAGGTGACGCCGTCGAAGTCGGAAACAGTCTGGTCAATGGATGCAGGCGGTGCACTAGAGCTTGGATTAGGAGACATGCGACAAATCAATTGGGCACGATGTACGGTCAGGCTTACCCAGAGAACCTCTCCGTCAGAACGGATTGAATCAGAACGTTCTGGTAGTCCAGAAGAAGCATCTTGATGGCGATCCTGTAGAAATGCGCCTAAGTTTCTGGGGGGGTTGATGGGGTAGCGACGGCGACAGGCTCGAGACGATGTCGTCGTCTTCCTGTCGAGTGTACGGAGTAGAGCTGGCTGGCTTGCTTAGTGTTAGTGGGGCGGCATGCTGGGGGACGGGTGGGGTTCATCTTCTTGGGTCCGTGTGCTACAAGCGATAAGAGTTTCTTATCGAAAGATTTCTGAAAAAAAGTTCCAATGCGCCAACCGCTTGACACTCGACCCTCTACTTACACGCGCAAATGTTCTAGCATTTGGGACCAGCACTGTCATCATGGTCAAATCCTATCTGTAAGTCCTGGCATTTGACTATTTCGCATCGGGAGCCCTTCTTGACGCTAAAGCTCTTCCACACAGCAAATACGAGCATTCCAAATCCTTTGGTCTCGTCACCTCGTCTACCTCGAATATATTATGGACGCCGAGTGGCCGCTCGAATACTAGCGCCGGCCAGGCCATTGCCGCTGCGAACGAGGAGGTGCTCACATGGGACATCAAGAAAGGCGAGCTGCTGAATCGCTGGCGCGACGAGAATTGCTCTGCACAAGTCACAGCCATTGCGCAAAGTAAGACCGACAAGGACTTGTACGCTGTGGGGTACGAGGATGGCAGCATTCGAATATGGGACAGCAAGATTTCCACTGTCATTGTCAGCTTTAATGGGCACCGCTCCGCCATCACCATCCTTGCGTTTGACAAGACAGGTGTGCGGCTGGCCAGCGGTTCGAGAGATACCGACGTCATTATCTGGGATCTGGTCGCTGAAGTAGGTCAGTTCAAACTTCGAGGACACAAGGACCAAATCACAGGCCTCCAGTTTGTAGAACCACAGCCCGGGGTCGAGAGCGAAGATGCGGACCAGGCAATGGTCCTTGATGGTTCATCGGGGCCCACGGACGGTTTCCTGATTACCACCGGGAAGGATGCGTTGGTCAAGCTTTGGGACTTGTCGACGCAGCATTGTATCGAAACACATATAGCCCAGACAAATGGGGAATGCTGGGCTCTGGGTCTTTCTCCAGATTACAGTGGCTGCGTCACGGCCGGGAACTCGGGCGAATTGAAGGTCTGGGCTCTAGATACGGCCGGGTTAGCAGCTTCGCAGCAGCAAGTCGACGTCCCACAGAACGTGCAGTTCCTCCATGACAGGGGCACCTTATACCGGCACGGAAAGGATAAAGCCACCGAGATTATCTTTCATC
The DNA here is from genome assembly GCA_019976485.1 of Apiospora pterosperma. NCBI lineage: Eukaryota > Fungi > Ascomycota > Sordariomycetes > Amphisphaeriales > Apiosporaceae > Apiospora > Apiospora pterosperma. Next base: position 2,528,471 of record JAFBMP010000009.1, read on the forward strand.
CCCGACGCGACTACTTCGCCGTCCACGGACCCGAGAAAGCGGTAGAGATATGGAGAATACGGACAGAGGCGGAGATAAAAAAGAGCCTAGCCCGAAAGAAGAAGAGAAGAAGAGAGAAGTTGGCAGCAAAGACCGGCGCTCAAGACGACGAGGATATGGAGGTGGACGGTGAGGAGGAGGATGCCAGCAAAGCTTCGGTGACAGAGGCCTTTGCGCAGCATCTTATCCTCCGCACAGGTGGCAAAGTAAAATCTGTCGACTGGGCCGACAACCATGGGCAGAAGGGACTCCAATTACTGGTGGGCACGACCAATAATCAGTTGGAGCTATACAACATTGCTCTTAAGGAAAAGAGCTCCAAAAAACTGGAGGCGCCTCCCGAATACACCAGAGCCCTCGCCGTCGAGATGCCGGGCCACCGCGCTGATATACGCTCTTTATCCCTGAGTTCCGATGATAAGATGCTCGCCTCGGCCTCCAATGGAAGCCTCAAGATATGGAATGTCAAGACACAATCGTGTATCCGGACATTCGAATGTGGCTACGCACTCTGTTGCGCGTTTCTCCCCGGAGACAAGGTCGTAGTGGTGGGAACGAAGGAAGGAAAACTGGAATTGTTTGACGTTGCATCGGCAACGTTGCTCGACGAGGTCTCTGCGCACGATGGATCCATTTGGTCCCTACAAGTGCACCCGGACGGCCGGTCCATGGTGTCAGGAAGTGCAGACAAAACGGCCAAGTTCTGGAACTTCCAGATTGTCCAAGAAGAGGTCCTCGGAACAACGCGGACAACTCCTCGCCTAAAGTTGATGCAGTCACGCACGTTGAAAGTTTCGGACGACATACTCAGTCTCAAGTTCTCGCCAGATGCGAAGTACCTCGCTGTGGCCCTCTTGGACAGCACGGTCAAGGTGTTCTTCACAGACTCGCTCAAGCTGTATCTCAACCTCTATGGCCACAAGTTGCCTGTTTTGAACATGGATATCTCATATGACAGCAAGTTGATCGTCACCTGCTCTGCCGACAAGAATGTTCGCATCTGGGGGCTCGACTTTGGAGACTGTCACAAGGCTCTCTTTGCTCATCAGGACAGTATTCTCCAAGTTGGCTTTGTTTCGCACAACCACGACGGTAACGGCCACCACTTCTTCAGTGCTAGTAAAGACCGTACGATCAAGTATTGGGATGGTGACAAATTCGAACAAATTCAAAGAATAGACGGTCATCATGGCGAAATCTGGGCTCTGGCGGTTAGTCACAGTGGCAACTTCATCGTCAGTGCCAGTCACGACAAGAGCATCCGCGTCTGGAACGAGACAGACGAGCAGATCTTCCTCGAAGAGGAGCGGGAAAAGGAAATCGAAGAGCTGTACGAAAGCACGCTCACAACGTCTCTCGAGCGCGATCCGGACAACGAAGACGAGAACGCCGAGGTGGCAGCAGCCAGCAAGCAGACAGTGGAAACACTCATGGCCGGCGAACGGATCGTGGAAGCACTCGAGCTGGGGTTTGCGGACTTGCATGTTATCAAAGACTGGGAACAAGCAAAGCAGGCCAACCCCCATGCTGCACCGCCGCAACGCGACCCTTTGTTCATGGCGTTGGGGGGTATCAGCGCCGAAGAACATGTCATGTCGGTCCTACAGCGCATCAAGGCATCTGCACTACACGATGCGCTGCTCGTGCTGCCATTCTCGTCGGTGGAGATGCTCTTTACATTTCTGAACATGTTCGCGATGAGATCGATGAATATCCCTCTCACATGTCGGATCTTATTCTTCATGCTCAAGACCCATCACAGCCAAATAGTTTCGACCCGGCTCATGAGGGTGATGCTCGATACGATACGAGCGAATCTCCGGAAAGCTCTCAAGCGACAAAAGGACGAAATGGGATACAACATCGCGGCTCTGAAGGTAGTAGGGATGCAGCTACAAGACAAGAGTGTCAAGGAGTATGTGGATGAGAGCTGGGGCGATGCGGATGACAGCCAAAATGTGAGGAAACGAGCCTTTGTGCATGTATCCTAGGAAAAGCAGTCGGAGTCCTGGGAACTACATATGTAGCTTGGATCGGGGGGTACAGTGACATTTACCAAAATAGAGACATATACACACACATTCACACTAACTACACTTTGAACCTGAACGTTGCGAAGGGATTATCTATTGGCTGCTAATATCTAACATCAGGTCCTATAACCTGTAGCATCCTCAGTCAGCTTAGATGTCCGAAGAAGGATAGATACTATGGAAGGAAGGCCCAACCCCGCCGCCCCGCCTTCCCCGCCACCCCCGCAAAACTGGGGCATCAAGATCGGCCCCGACAAATGCACAATTGCACAACCTCGGCACCACCAAAACAACAACATAGTGGCGGCCGACTCCATTTCAATTTCGGGCATGGGGTCAGTGTCTCAATCTGACCATTCGTATATGCCCTCTGCCCTGCCATGATACTATTCGGCTCAGCACTTGACTAGCAAATCCACCAAGCCATTCAATCAATCTACAGAAGAGAGATACCATGGCCGGTCGTGTGCGGCATCCCATTGATGTCGACGCCCTCGAGAAGTACATCGGGAAACATGTGCCTGAAATACAAGTACCGCTGGACGTGAAGCAGGTAAAAATCCCCCTTCGACGGGATGCCACAGCCGAACCATCTCTCTCTCTTTCTTGGCAGTCCGCTGCTAACGTTTTTCTTTCTTCTTCCTCTCTTGTAGTTCGGCTTCGGCCAGTCCAACCCCACGTATCAGCTCACGTCGCCCGACCGCCAGCGCTACGTACTCCGCAAGAAGCCGCCGGGCAAGCTGCTGTCCAAGGCGGCGCACAAGGTGGAGCGCGAGCACCGGATCCTCTCGGCCCTGGCCGCCACCGACGTGCCCGTACCCAAGACCTACTGCCTCTGCGAGGATGCTAACGTCATTGGCACGCCCTTCTACATCATGGAGTTCCTCGACGGCCGCATCTTCGAAGACCCGGCCATGCCCGGTGCCACTTCCCCCGACGAGCGCCGCGCCCTCTGGCGCAGCGCCGTCGACACCCTGGCGCGTCTGCACCGCGTACGGCCCCGCGGCGTGGGGCTCGAAAGCTTCGGCAAGAGCGAGGGGTTCTACGACCGCCAGCTCGCCACATGGCGCCAGATCTGCGAGGCGCAGGCCTGCGCCGTGGACGCCGACACCCAGAAGCCCGTCGGCCAGCTCCCACACTTCGACGGGCTGCTGGCCTTCTTCGGCTGCGGGCATGGCCACCGCAGCGATAGCAACAACAGTACAAGAAGAAGCAGAAGAAGTCAGCCCCGTGACCGCGGCACCCTGATCCACGGCGACTATAAGATCGACAACCTGGTCTTCCACCCCACCGAGCCGCGCGTCATCGGGATCCTGGACTGGGAGATGAGCACGGTCGGCCACCCGCTCTCGGACCTGGCCAACATCATGCACCCCTTCTATATCGCCTCCGGTAGCAGCGGCGGCGGCAGCAGCGCGATGCGCCACGCCGGGTCGAGCGACGCCTTCCTCCCCGGCCGCACCCCCGGCCTGCCCAGCCCCGCCGAGCTCATGGAATGGTACGCCGCGACGGCCGGCTGGGACCCGCGCCCCGAGATGAACTGGGCCGTCGCTTTTAGCGTGTTCCGCCTCTCGGCCATCTGCCAGGGCATCGCGGCGCGCGTGGCCACGCGCCAGGCCAGCAGCGAGCAGGCGCGCAACCACGCCGAGGCCATGTACCCGTTGGCCGAGTTCGCCTGGAGTCTCGTCGAGAAGCAGGAGGAGGAGGAGGACAAGAGAGGAGACCAAAGTGACGGCTCCATAGCATCCAAGCTGTGATGCGTCGATGGCGAAACGCGCCCAAAGCTAGCAAGTAGTTGGGGAAGGCTCTGTCACAGCAGACTGACACGTACTTTGGCCTGTCCCTATTTATTGTACAGTAGTTTGCAGAAAGACGCATATGTGCGTGCTCTATATAGCCCATTTTCTCGCCAAGGTAGCCACGTGTTGTCAATGTACCTTGAGGGGATATTTCGGGACAATGGCCATCAAGTATCCAAGAGTTACGCTCAGTCTGTATTACTACCTCATTGAGACTATTTCGTCGCTATTATCAGCGGAAATGCAGGCCGCATGCATATCATTACGATACAGCCAGCTGTGCGAAACAAATAAGGGCCGAGTGTCAAGAATGAAAAAATAGATAAATGACAACGCCTGATGCAGATAAACCCCCATCCTGTCGAGTGATGATCCCCTTCCGTGTGCAAACGAAAATGCATTGGCTCAAAGCGCCGCGGCCCATTGATCAATCATGTGATGAACACGCGCGCGCGAGGGAACCAAAAATATGCCGAAGCTTTCACTTCAACGCCCCGAACTCCTAGCAGAAAGTGTATTTCCATGAAAAAACAAATGCCGTCCAAATTAGGACCATGAAGGCCTCCGTGTGTGTGCGCAGGGGGCCAAGAGTATCCCGAGGTCCTCTCCATCCCGACAGATGACGGTTGTCAAGACTTTGTATGAGAGGTCATGGGGGCGAGGGTAGTAATGAGTGTGGTATGTGGCCGATCCGTTTGCCGCGAGACAAGATATGGCCACTATGCAGGTGTCTATTAACATACAGAATCGACAGTTGCGAAGTAGGACGCGGGGTCCGATCGTCAAAACCCCTCGCAGCCAAATACATGGCTTAGGGGATTGCCGTGGCTTGCAGATAAGAGCATCGTTCTTTCTTAGCTGCAACCTGGGCTCCAGTGTCGTTCCCAGTACGAACGTCGGTTCGGGATGCGGGTGCCATTCTACGGCGACTGCTGAAAGGGGGCCCGGCTGTCGGGGGCTTCATCTAAATCCGGAGGTTGGTAACCCCATTGGGATCTCCAATCGGAGCGTAACGGGTAAGTCCCATGATTCGAGACATCCGAAGAGCCCCTTGAGGGGGTGGTGGCCTGCGTCAGCCCCAGGAAAGGCGGATGGCGTGTTCAGCTCGAATGCAGGGGTGTCCAGAGGCCGGGTCCTGGGCGAAGCGCCCGAGAATTGCATCGAGTGCCTTCCCAGGCTAGAGTTGTATTGCCTTGCGAACTGCGATACTTGTCAGCCAAAGGTTCAAAGTCACAGCGTCCAGGGCCGATCGATTCTCACAGGTGGGTTAGGTCCTGCAGGCGAAGCAATGTAGGACATTGGCCTCGTCGAGGGCGGGGAGCCTCTGAAACTACCGTGTCGAGCACGAGTTCTTCGACGACTGTCATTGAAATCCGCCGATGGCGAACGGCGGCCGGGGGAAGATTGCCATGTCGAGCGGAAACTCGACCCATCCGATCTGCGATATATGGGGGGTTGCTCGTACAGCTCAGTAAAGCTTTTTGAAATATCTGTCAGTGAGTTGGTCATGCGTGACGGGTGTTCGGATCCTTACCTGAGGGCAGAGCTCCGGCCGGCATCCCCAGGGCGATTCTGGGAACCAAGCTCGCCTCTGACTTGTCGATGTCCACCAAAGGCTTGTGACATCCCAAAGCCATGGTGCTGGCGCACGAGATGCATCATGGCTTGATGTGGGTGTGGGTGGCTATGACGGAACTGGGGTTCTGAAGGGACCTTGTCTCTGCAGTATGGACAGCTGTCCGACTCCTCAAACCATTTCTTAATGCAATGGTCGCCGAAAACGTGTTTGCACTTTGGAAGTCGAAGGGGTGCCTCGTTAACGCCCTCGGGGTTTTCTACGCCAAATTCGTTGTAGCAGATAATGCAGGCTTGGAAAAGTCAGCAGCGGCAACTTTGGGCGTGGGGAGATTCATGGCAACTTACTCCGTTCGCTCTCCGTCAATTCGGACACCTCGACGCTCTGTAAGGACGCTATGGCACTCTTAGATGCCACTCGCTTACCAGAAACAGTACCCCTGAGAAGCTGCTGTGCTCGAATTCTTTCTTCCGATCCCATAAATGCCGGCATAAGACCCATGCCGCTTCCTGAAGCCATGGCCTCTAGAAACCTCAGCGTTTGCACATCATGCTCAGGATCAGTCTCCTCGTCACTGGACGGTTCCGAGCTCGATGGTTGAAACCTTGGCCGTCCTGAGTGTGCTGGAGGCGAATGCATCCCTGGTAGATCTCCCATAGGCGGCGAAGATGGCTGATTCAGCGGTGGCTGATGTCTCCTCAACCCCGTGGTCGCTCTTGTGTCTATAGCTTCAGGTTAGTGTTTGAGCCAGGACACTCATGGGCGTCGTGTCCCCGAAAGTCGCCAGTGCAGCTTACCCTCATGCGGGAACCGAGCGGCCTCCGTATTCCCACGAGGCTGTTCGCGGGAGTCCGATCTTGTGCGTAGTGCAGCATCCATATCCGAGGAACCGCTGCTGCCAAATGTTTGTGTGCTGCATCAGTTAGATATTGTCCTTGGGTAAACCCCCATGAAGTGGTGTGAGATGCAGTTCGCAGTCGACTTACCTGTGGGATGTCTGATTGTGCCCCATGGACGAGAATGGATGCAGCGCGGGTAGCCCATTAGGCCGAGGTGCATGAGAATCGGAACTGCTTCCTTGCGTCGAGAAGCCTTGACTATGGTGAGCAGGGGCCGAGCCGCCGATTCTATTCAGGCTGGGAATCGTCGGTGGGTGATGAAAGGTAGGGGGTGAATGCATCTGGCTGAGTGGGTGAGAATGCCCACTGTAGTTTTCATGATTGTGCATGCGAGGCATGTGAGAAGAGGTCCCGGGACTGGGATTTGACGCCCCAGGCGACGGTACAGGGGGAAATTCGGGGGATACATGGGAGCAGCAGTTCGAGCAAACGGCGGGTAGAGTGCTGGAGGCCAGCCAAGATGCGGCATTGCCTGCTGTTGGTGTGAATATTGGTGTTGCTGCGGTGGCGGCTGTTGCCACCAACTGCCCCCGGGAGAGTTTCCGTGAACAGGATCATAATGCGGCCTCTCGCCCATTCGAGCCGCAGTCCCCAAGCCGTGGCTTTGATTTTGCTCCGATGCTGTTGCTGCAGCTGCGGCACGCATCGCAGGACATGGCGAATGGTGCTGAGGCATCGTGTCCGATAGTAGACGAGATGGCTCCGAGGGCGACCGGTGCATCACGAAATCCATGGCTGACGGATCCATGGTTGCCGGGGAGCGTCGAGAGCGGCCGGCAGTGTGAGGCGGAAACCGACGCTCTCGTTGCTGTTGATGGCGGAGTCGGCCCTGTGTGGATATCGGCTCGCGGAACTTGCAAGTTCGTGCCTACTTATTCCTGGATCTTGGTAGCTTGAATGTGCTCTTTTTTATGCCTGATAGTCCTCTTTCTGGCTTTCCCCGAGTCCTGGTGCCCGTTGTGACCTCGTCTTGTTGTATCCCAAACCAGCTTGTTATTGTGTGTGTGTGTGTGTGTTTTTTTGTGTTTGTGTGTAAATGCGAGTGTGGAAGATTGACGTTGATCAACCTGCGACAGTTTTACTCGAGGCAAAGATGGGGTTTGTCGCACCACACCACCAGGTGGTTGAGCGTCGATCACGGATTGGAAGGGGAGGGGCTCCCCGGTCGTTTGCCAAGGCAAGGCGGTTAATCGGCGATAAGTTGGGATCGAAGGCAGGCTGTGTGTGGACTCGCCGGACGGATGGGGTAATTGCGGCCGGCGTACTCGATTGCTTCGATGTCACAATGCTGGCTGGAAATGAATTACTAGGAGCGAACGTGATGCCAGCTCGGGACCAATCATACACCGCACAAGTTTATGCGTGGAGATGTAGGTCACGAGGTTGGACAGGTCTAGGCAATACTGGGTGGGATATTGTATTCTTTCTTATTGATACCTTGGGCAGGCTGGTTGTGACCCAAAATGAGTGTAGTAGGAGCAACCATATGTAAAGAGGATAAGGTGAGAGATGGAGGGGGTCGACGTGGAAACCGGATCTCCCAGGCCAGGTCAGAAATGCACCAGAGTGAGCGGAGGGGATGGGACGAGAAGTGTGGTGATGTGATGGAGAAGTGAGAGGTAGGTAACCTGGAGAGGGGAGGGGTGGGGAGAGGGATCAAGAGGAGGCGAGGGCGAGCGAGGGCGAGAGAGTTAGTTAGGTGGATGGATAGATAGATCAATAGATCGAGGCAGAAGGAGACGTGGAAAGGTTGGAGAGAGTAATTTGGATCTAGGATGGATGGAGGGGAGGGAATTCTCTCTCTCTCCTCTCTCTTCTCTCTTTGGCTCGCTCGCACTCTCTCCCTTAGCCTTAGGTAAGGAAGAGAAAGAAGTAAGTGACAGCCCAAGACTGGTCGGCGAACTTTAGTCGCTTTGGATTACTCTGCTAGGACAAGGACAGCCAGCCTGCGACTGAGCGGAGAGAGGGAGAGAGGGAACATAGACGGAGCACTGATTTGAGATGAGACCATAAATACTTAAGTAAGTAGCATGTATCTTGTCAAGCAAGTCTCAGTCGGGCGTATCTACCCGCAAATAAGATGCCCAGAGCCAGAGCCAGAGCCAGAGCCAGAGCCACAGCCAAAGTTTGGACTGGTAGTTACCACCTAAGTAGGTGAGAGGTAGGCAGGTTAATAATAAGTGAGGGGTGGGAAGAGCACACACGCAGAGAGAGGGAAGAGGGAGAGAGGGAAACCGAAAGGAGAGAGAGTTCCTGGGCTAGGAAATGTACATTACAACCATCCATTCATGCATACCTAAAGTACGTCTTGTACGTTTCGTACGTACTTACGTGCAAGGATGCAGAAATGGCCATGTATTTCCGGCCTCAAGGGTTTCTTGTATGTATACAGCATGTTAAGCAGGTTAGGTAGTTATCATTAAGCGGTCCATTAAGAGAGGGGAAACCGCCCTGGGGCCCTGAGGAGTCCCTGAGTCGAAAATGGCGGCTTTAACAACCCCCGAGTAAATGGGGCACCAAACCGTGGATCTTACAAGTTACCTACCTAACCTACTTTACTCTCTTAAGCTTCTGTACTTCTTCATACGCACCTGCTATATCATCAATGACAATACCGTGCATAACTCGAAATAGCATCTTGGGTTGATGGATAAAGCGCCAGATGTGTACAGGCTATCCTTCAAACACCATACAGGGAGAGGATGGGAATGAATGAGTGCGCAGACGAGCTGGGGGTGGACAGCGAGTAGGATGCTTGCTTTGGGGTTGGAATGCACCCAAGAAAGTGTTGGTTTCCTCGACTCCAGTGCCTGTGCCGGTGTCATGTCTTGACTTTTAGTCTCGTGCATCGGTTTCGACCCCAGCCCATCACCGAGCGGTAATGATGAGCAAATGAGAAGAAATGGCGGCGTTTGAAAGGACAGCACAAGCAGAAATTGCCTGAATGGTCCGTCATACTCGTCTCGGCCCATGCAACGGAACCCATGTGACAAAAAAGAAAAAAGTGGAAGATGACAGACAGAGAGAAGAGAGAGAGACTGAGAGGGGAGGGGGGGCTGAGAGGGGATGATGAGAGACCAAACTCACACAAGGTTGTGTATGACTGGCCCTTTTCCTTCTCCACGGACCCCTCGTTCTCGTTTGCATGATACTTCAACAAATCAATAACATTATATTATTACATGACAGCATATATATATATACATATATGAACGGCTTCATCGCCATGGGAAAAGGGCACCCCCGGTAAGGCGGATTTCCAAGGTGCACTTGCCATTGTCTCACCGGTTTCCCCCTCCCCCCTCTACTAATGGGTATGGCAAAGAGCGGGATGGGATGCCCTTGTCAACTATGCCTTGTCAACTACTGGTCGTCGGACTGGTAATCCGCATAAGCTTGCAACAGGTCGCATCGATATCCATGACCACAGCAGCCAGCCGTATTCCACTCGTCCCTAGTAGTGGCCATGCTTTTCCGCTATCTTTTTGTCACAAGGCCGGGCGGCTGTAAGCTACATGCAGTCGTTGGGAAACGGTGGGGGGATCAGGAATGAGATGAGCCCGACTGAAGCTGCGGGCACACAGGTAAGGTAGCCTGGATCTGGCGTCTGTCGTCCGTCATCCTGAACCACGAAACGCTTCATATCTTGATGGCCCAGCCGAAGGACGGTCAGGTCATAATATATGGGCAGGGCCGGCCATTTCATTTTCAGGCTCACCCAGCTAGGTTGCTTATTTCTTACTAGTATGACTTTAACCACATGGATCGTTCATTCCATCTGGGAGCTCCCAGCTCAGCAGATGAAATTGGCCAGCCACCATATGGGCATCGGAAATATACCGCACCAGGAGAGTAATGTTGCTCCCGGTGGCTCAGATTCACCATCCGATCTGACTCATTTCCGATGCGACTTGTCGATTTCCTTCCGTCTTCTTCTTGCCACTTGGTCTCTGCGCCTGCAACATACTCATGCTTCTGAACCGGACTGACTTGTGGTCCCGGACTGGGGATGTTTTTATGAGAGTCCGAGTCCGGAAGCTATCAGGCTGCTGCTGGTGATTTGACCGACTATTAACTCAAGTTCCGAGTCAAGCCAACAACAACCAAAAAAGAAGCCATGCGCAGACTGCTGTGCTTATCCGATAGGGCAGACCCGGAACCACTACTTGATAAAGTCCAGTCCAATGTAAAAGTGATGGTGAGCTGACTGGGGCCTGACTGACTCTCTGACTGGGTCTGACTGGGCCCGACTGGACCCGACTGGACCTGGGCCAAACCGTCCGTGGCACCTTACCTTGACGGCCACTGCTTTACAACTTTGACGTTACGACTACGCCTCGTAATAAACCGTGTTTCGTTCCAGGCAGGCGAAACCGGCGCAACTTGGCAATATGTAAACCACCAGTTGGGGGGGTTGTCCCTCTTTACCTCTTATGTACAAGTTCTCAGTGTCATGGGACCTCTCTTCTCCACCGACAGCGCAGCCAGCCAGCCCAAGGCAACAATCAACGTAGGTTAATGTTCTTTTTCGCCAGAAGCTGCCCAGTTGAGTCGGCGCTCGCTCGTTGATTGGAGCATTCGGCAGCCGGTCCCTTGTCGTCTCTGGAAGGTTTGAAACACAGTCATTGGCCGAGTGCTCAACTGATCGACCCAGGGTTGGCTGGGTTGGCTTCTTCAAGGTTATCTATCATGGCAATATGCTCATCTTACCAGCCGGCCGCAACAGCAACTTGCTAAATCCGTCGTCATTCCGAATCCCATTGTCGGAGCGGGACCGACCTGCGACTCCACCAGTTGGAATCCCTACCTACTTCTTGCTCAACTCAACCCAACCTAAAGGCTGCATTCCTCCCTGTTTTGGGGGGGCAGGAAACCAGGAAAAGAAAAGAGTGCCTGGATGTCTACTCGTAACTAAGTAGATACAGAGGAGCGCCCCTACACCGCATCCCTCGCTCCACGGGGGATGACGACCGGCTTTGCATATGCATAGCTTGGATCATATGCTCTGACTCGACTGCAACCCGATGCTACGCACGCTATTGCCATGACCATATGCCACTATCAATGCCCTCCCCACAGTTCCGACCGATTATTGATTGCACCCCCATCCTCATCCGTGTTTGATCAAGCGACTCTCTCAAGCGCCTGTCCGTAGAGACGAGAGACATTCCTTACTTGACCACCCAGTATCGCCTACCCAGAAAAAAAGAAGAAGAAAATGCCCTCTCTTCTGACTTGTAATCTCCACCCTCGACAGGTATCATGTCATATTGCCCAGGATGCAGTATGTCATTCTGTCGCTGTCGATCTATCATGTGTGCATTTTCTAGCATCTGCCATCAGATCTCTGGTCCGCGTAAGTTGTTAGCTATTGATCGGTATTGAAAGGCACACGGTGGTATCAAAGTCTAGAGGCATAAAAAGAGGATCGTCACCATGATGCCCGTCCACGACGGATTGCAATCGCAGACTGGCAACTATATATACTGGCACAAGGCATATGCGTCACGGGGGGTCATCATGGTTTCCCATCGTCTTCTTAGATACCGCGAGGGGATGGCCTACATCTCGCCAACATGGCCAACCACTCGAAGACAAGAGCCGGATAGCCTCTGGAGTTTCACCGGCAGCTAGCTGTATGCCCTCGTCGAGTAGGGGGCTTCCCTAGTTGGGATGCTATCTAGACATAGGTTCCCACGTAGGAGAGCGCAGCTGTCGTCCTGGCCTATCAAGCGATCCTTGTTAATATGCACGTAATGGGGAACATGCCTTGGACTGAGTTTCATGGTTCCTGAGATAAGGCATGAAAAACAAGGGAATATTCTGACCACACACCATACAGCTAACCAACCTTTTTAACTCTCCCTTTTTGGCAACCGAATAAACCGCTGCTGTAGAGTTACCTCACTTGAAGATGCGACACACTTGGCCGCCCTAGTGGCGATACCAACACACGATGGGGGAGGTATGGTCGACGACCGGGTGTTACCAGGAACGTAAGGGCCTCGCTACAGGATCTGGGGAATTTATGTAGCATCAACACGGCTACTTGTATGTATGTGCCATATGGAGAATATCGGAAGGTGCTTGAGTCGGGTGGTGGTCTTCGCCCTGCCACTCTCACTCGGCCGACTGACAGTCTTTCCCAAGGAACGTTTTCTGCAGAGTTGCGGCAGCATTGGTTTCATTTCTCGTGCTTGTTTCCTAACTTTCATGTTTCACTTAACGTAAGTAAACATGCCGCGGGCCTCGAGCACCACGGCCTTTTTCTGGCATTCACTCGTAATACTAAGCCACACGAACCCCCTTCCTGTAGCCGCTTGGATAGACCTCAACAGTATACCGCTTCATGGAGCGTACGCGAGTGCTCCCCAGAAGCTATTTTCTCGTCTACTTCTTGATAAGCCTATACTTGCCGCCCGTGAGCTCCAACTCGCCATCCGCGATCTTGTCGCCGAGGAAATCCTGCAGCTCCTCGTTGCTCCAAGGGAAGCCGTCCGCGATGAGCATCTTCATCATCATGGAAATCTGACCCAGCGGCATGGCCGGGCTGGAATTGGTCAGCATGCCCACGATGAACTGCCAGTAGACCTGCCGCTTCTCCTTCTCCTTCTCGCTCATGCCCGACCTGGCCTTGCGCGGTGTCGCGGCCGAAGCGGCCGTGTTGGCCGAGCTCATTGCATCTGACGACGAGGCCTTGTCACCGGATGCCAATTGCTGTTCGGCGGACCCCAACCGCTCCATCACCACGTATTTGTCACTGGGGAGCTTTCGGAGCACCTGCTTCCTCTCCCAAAACCGGAGTGCTGCCGCGAGAAGGTCCTCGTCCATTTGCAGATGCATCCACAGGTCCTCGAAAGTCCAGCTTGGACTTCTTCCGCTGACAGCATGCTCACTGAAGGCACTGATGACAGCAGCCTCGTATGTTTGGACCTCTTCACTGATGGTACGATCTTCGAGCTCGAGTTCCACCTTAGCTTGGCCCAAGTGGTTGAGCCACTTGAGGGTACGTGTAGGCTTCAGATGCTGGAAGATGGTCTCATACATCTTCTGCATCTCGGCAATGTCTTCAGGGACGACAAATCGCTCCTCGCCCATATCGGGCCAATATAGCCGCGAGAGGATCTTGGCATGAATCGTCCAATCATGCTTGACCTTATCAGGATGGTTGACGGCGCCTCGGTGTACGACCCCGTCGAGTCTCTTTGAGTCTTGTATGTCCTTGATCATCACGTCACATGCCTGCAGCGAGGATTCGCCGAAGCGTTTCTTGAGCAAGTCCAAGACCACGACTTCTTGCTCGAAGCCCACCTGGTCGGAGAGCAGACGTGCACCAATGATGTTCTGGAACTCCTTGATGAAGACCTCCGGTGAGCCCAAAGCGCCGATGAGAGTACCGATGACATCTTCCGATTTACGTCGCTTGTAATTCAACCCAGCATCTATGGGGGGCGGAACCCAGCTAAGGTCGTCCCACTCGTCGTCTTGACGTTCGCTGCGGGTTTGATTTGGATCATGGAGCAACTCCACCAGTTCGACAAGTTTAATCTTGCGTGCTTCTGATAAGCTTTCCCTTGGGCTCGAGAGCAGGCTCGTGACAATGATGCGCACAGTATCTTCCCGGGTACATAGGTAGAGTTGGAGGGAGTAGGCTACGCGGTCCAGAAGCACTCTGGAGTGATCCAGCTCCTGGAAAGTTCTGATCATGGAAATGTAGGTGCGTAAAATATCAAGCGTTGACCGTCCTGGATGCAAAAGACGCTTTTGCAGTGCGCTCGAGAAAGCATCTGTCAGTTGAAGGCGCCTTCGCGGGGTGGTGACAGCGTATCGCAGATCTTCTACGCCTCCTTGGCTGTCTGGCCAGTGCATAACGATGTCAAACAGTTCGGTGATTCGCAATGCGGCAAGTCGACCAATGGCGATTTCTTTCCACTTCTCCACATCGGTCCAGGAGACCTGTACATTGTCCAGCTGATTGGTGACTTGGACAGCTAACCTGGCATACCGGTCTTCTACCCAGGCCATCAGCTGCTCTATACAGCGCGGTCTCGGATGCAGTGCATGTGCGTCTGCGCTCTTCTCCCACACGCCCGCAAACGACTTGTGTAGATAGGCAATCATCAGCTCGTTGAGTATTTCCGCGAAGAGAATCTGGAACCTTTCGCCAGCGAGCCCGATTTTGTAGAGGGATTCAACAAGCTGCAGTACTTCTCGTCTTGCTTCTTCCACCTCGGCTGAGTCCTGGGCTTCTTGCTGTTGGGCCATTGGCGTTCCGTGAACTCCCAGCACAACAGCCATCAATCGCCCCAGAACAGACCTAAGGGCGGCCATGAGTGGGTTTGACACCGAGTTGCCAACAATTGCGTGGAGATCACGGAGAAACTTTGAGAGGGCGGTATCCGCATCGCTATGCTCCATCCCACGCAGGACGAGGGACAAGCCGAATATGTACTGCCTGTGCGCAGCTTCCAGTGTCCGCATGCTCCCGAGGAGCACCTGCGTCTGGTCCGCATGGCTGTCACAGACGGACAGCAGGGGCATAACATGGTTGACGAAGTGCAGTCTCACTTGCTGCGTGTGCCAGGAGAGTATGTCTTCGGTGTGTGTAGCCAGCGGAAGGCGCCCGGCCGGGTCTACGATGTCATGCAGCGCACTCATGAACAAGCCGTCATCGTCGCCGTCTTGTTGGCTCGGCAGAGGTCCGAAGGAATCCTCCGCTGCCACAGAGGGTGGGAGGGCGATGCGTGAAGTTACGACGTGCCAGGAGCGGTCAAAGCGCGTCTGGTCACTTGCATGGGGGTTCTCCGGAGACAAGGGCAAAGGCGGCTCCTGGGGAGAAGCCACATCGGTCTGCTTGTGTGGGGTGAAGGCTAGGTGCCCTCCAAAAGACTGCCCGAGCTCCCATTGTCCGAGGGATGGAGTAGATGTGGGTGTCGGCTGTGAGATATTCGTATGGAAAACTGAATGGAATACGCGACGCTTGGCCGCGTTCCATTTTGTCTCTGCCATTATGCTGTCCGGCCAAGAGTGTTGCGAGCCAGCCAACACATCATGAAGGTTTGTTGCGAATAGTTCCGAAATTTCTTCTTCTTTTTAGTAGAAACCTTTTGGCCGTCACTTCTTGGTTTTCGTATTCTTGTTTCTCTGGTGCTCAAGCCTTGTCGTCGGCGTTTAGATGTCAATGCTTCAATGCTAATGCAAGCGCTGTTGTGCTGTTGTCTGGGCTACCTGACATTTCGGGCAAGCGGTGAATGAGAAAAGCGTATCCGGTTGCCGCGTCGATTTAGCGCCGATTGCTTAGGTAATGTGCGCGCGTCTATCAGGCCATGACTAGAGTCTCTCTAATGAGCGTACCGGTATTAAGCAGAGTCCTTTTGAATCGAATACCGTCGAAGCCGGGAGACCGGTTGAATTGCGTCATGAGACTAAGGCAGCGCGGCGCACACGGCGCAGTCAAATTGATAATTTCGGCTGCGACCAGCAGTCCCGGCGGCATGGTGAAGCGCGTTTACGACGTCAAGATTAGCCGGACGACGAGTGCTCTGGAGAGTTTTCATGGGTCCAAGCTGAAGAAGGTACCTACTCCACTTTTCTGTTGGCTTCAAGGCGGCTGGATGAGTCCGGTAGACCCGATGGAGTGGGTGGTGCATGGGTGGGAGGGGTCGGTGTATGAAGGCAAAATATATGGAGATCTCACGTACTCCGTACAGATACTTCCCTCCTTGGAAATCCCACGCCCCCTCCCACCCCACCTTCAGCCCAAGACAAGCCCGCCTTGAATTGGGTATGCCTGATAGCAGCTGTGGTCGGGTAGGGCTGCTTACCTTGTTACATGTCAACTGATGTCAAATTGATTAGCTGTCTTCATGTCTTATTCGATACAAACATGCATTAAACGTAGGTACTTATGCACCTGTAGACTTCTACTTACTGTTCGCATAAGCTGGCTGGCTGGCTTATGCCATCAGCCGGCTGTCCTTTCAATTCATCTGGCCTTTTAGTACTGTGCCCACTCGCAGGGCCCAGCGCTACTTGCGTGTACCTTAGGTAAGTAAGTAGTTAGTACAGATGTACTACAGCTAATTTAATTGACTTGTCGAAATGCAGACAAAGTCCCTGTTCAAACCCACGCATACGGCAGGGGGGGGAGGCAATGAAACGGGACGAGACGGGAACAGGGACAACGACCGTTGAAAAATCGGACCATGTTCATATGAAAGGTCATTATCCAAGTCACAACACTACATATAGATAAACCCTTGCTTCTTTCGGTCCCGAGAGCTAGGCTGGGCCCACAGCGTAGAGAGGGTCGAGATTATATACTTAGTAAGGAAACCTAGGATGCAAAGCTGTAGCTTATGCTGGGCGGGCACGTTAGTATACTCAAGGTAATCGTAGTACAGTGTGTAACCGCAAATCCATCTCTCAATTTAAATCCCTCTTATTGTCCAAGGAAGTGGCATGCTTCTAGGATAGGCAGTTTTTGAATTAGGTGGGTTACACCTGCAGTTCGTTATACAGTAAGTGCTGGCATCGTCTGACCATGCGGTGTATTTTTTTTTCTGCTCCTCTGTCTGGGTGCAGTGCCGCCCCGCGCAACGGTGGTGGCTGTTGCCCGTCATCCACTCACTGAAACCCTGAATGCCAGCATATATCGCGCGTGCGGCAGGACTCGGCCAGTCGGTGCAAATGGAATAAATTATGTGGCTCCTCCGAGGAGTTAATGCGACTCGTTAAAACTCCGGCGCAGCATCTTTGAGGTACTACGTTGCACGGTACGATAGATACTAGGGAACCGGCCTGAGCCAGCTGGTTGGTAAAGCGCAAAGAAGTATAAGACTAGTCGTGAAACCACTTTTGGAGTATACTACGCTGTACTAAGTAATCCTGTAAGCGATGATCGGATCAAACAAAAAAGAAAAGGAAAAAAGAAAAAGAAAACCTTATTGTGCCTTCAGTTCCACTCCAATGGAACGGGTGCATTTGCTCTAAGTACCTAAGGTAGGTAAACCCATGTGCATACCAGACCTCCGCCTCGACCGTCTGTACATGCTTGCCTCTTTAGCTACCTACATACTTACTTAGTTACTTCGTTTACATGCTGTCTTCCTTTTGGCTTCCCTGTTGTAGCATCCATCGTAAAAGTATGAGTCGAGCGACTCCATTACCCAATCCAGTTCGGTTACTACTCGCAGTCAGTCGAAGTCGATGAGCGGGCGGAGTGCAAGCTGAGAATTGTGGGATATCTGTCCCGACCCCACAGCACGGGCCCGACAAGGGCAGGGGAGACTTTCCATAGATAGCTTGCTTACTTCTTACTTACTAGGCCATCAGCACAGCACGCCTTGCCTCTTGTTGTACTGTACTGTATTGGACTGCGCCTGCGATTTGGTGGCTTGTGGAACAGAAAGCCAGGCGGAAGCTACTGTAAGATCGATCACACAGCTCCCTCACCCGTCATGGCGTCCGACTCTCTGTCGATTTTGTACTACGTGAGGTTTTCGGGAAGAGTGGCCCAGAGTGGCTAATGAACGAAAGACATCCCCACTCTTGAGGGCCCTTGCTAGCAAGGCCGTTACTTGGATCAAACCAGCCAGCCCATCATCGTGACAGTGACAGGTCCGCGCTCTTCCCGTCCGTCTGGCTCGGTAAGGCTGCATGGCGGAGGAACTGCTCTAATTGGACACAGCGCCGAGCGACACCTGGTCTCGCACGAGCCATTACGTTCGACCGCGATTGTGCTCTTCCAGCCGTGGGCTAGGTGTGGTTTTTCGGCCCTGATGGTGTCAGAGCTACTACAGCGCAAATACTTTTCAGCTTCTAGTCAACTCCGCAGCGTTACACGAGTGCCTTAGGAGGTACGCATACGACGGCGGCAGCCAGCAAATAACTCAAAGAGTCAACGTACCTAGAGACGGGACCTTCGGGCAGACAGACGGAATGAGAGCTCCAATCTCTCGAGTCACGGCCTATTGTTTCATGTGGGCCTTTCAACCTGCACACCCACCAATCCTGCTTCTAAAATGACCGGCAGCTTCGCCCTCACCAACCACGACAACATGGATCGCGTGGAACGATTCTCCTACAATGGAAGATACATGGATTCGGTGTAAAAACGAAATTACACTCGTCGTGGTGGTGGTGGGGTACTTTTCTGGCGACTGATTTAAGTATGAAAGAGTGGAAGTTACAAGTGCTTAACATGAGTGCGGGGATAGGCCACAGCTCCGCCGTCTCCAAACCCGCCCTGAGATGAGAAGCCTTACCCGTAAGTGTCGCTGGGGACGGGAATAAGAGCTGGACTGCTTCTATAATCTGAGTAGTTCATGCTCATGGCACACCATCGGTTGTGCCACGGCATTCGTTCCACGTGGTGGTTAACCAACCCTCCCTGGGATCCCGCCTGTTCCTTTTACTGGTGGGATAAGCCGGCTGTAAAATCTAGTCTTAAGGTAGGCTTGCCTCATTTGTCAAGGGTAACGTAAAGTAAGACGAAAGCGTCTCGTGCAGCTCTGAGTCCTTCTTGTTGACGCTGATGGCGTGCCTGTTCAGGGATGTGGCACAAAGCCGTATGGTCCGGACTGGTTGTGCTGGAGCAAGATGGTTTCCTCGCATGCAATTTGTCAGTTGACGAGGTCTCTCTGGTCTGGGCTGCCAGCATGTTTCCTCGGCGACGACCAATCGCCTGTGAGCGATTAAGAGTTCCAAATGCCGCCCCTGCCGCATGTGAGATGGAACAGGTAGTCGATGACTAACTAGTACAGCAAGATGGTCGAGCTTTGAGCCATTCGGTCCGCGGTAGCCGGCAGCGACGACAAAGTGTCGAGGTTGAGATGAGAAGAAACTTCAGCCCAGGGTCAATAAAGAGATTGCCAGATTACCCTACCCAGCAATCGATTAGATTAGCCTTGAATCCCCAACTCTCAACTGATAGCTGTTTCCACTGTATGAGTACAACGTCCTCGGCAGCAAGTTTCGTCGGATCTGGCCAATGCATGATCCGATGCGTGGATGGGTGCTGCACGAAACGAGAAGTATACAAACAACTACAGTTCGCCTTTCCCCAACGGTGCGGGGTATGCATACAAACACAGCATAACCTGGTACAGTACATACGAAGTACTTATGTGTGTATGTACCTCATAGGTAGGTAAGTAGGGACACTTGTTACTTAATCGCTTTCTTGTCCCCTTCGCCCTGAAAAGAACTTGGCAATCCCAATAGAGATGCCAGTTAGTTATATAAGCGAACCTGCTAAGACAAAGAACCGTCATAAGAAGAGAACTATGGTTTGTTCCACGTGGGCACTGCATCTACTCCCAACATACCTTCCTAATCAGCATAGGTACTTCCTATATATGCACCACACACACCCTCCTTCCAGCATTTTCCACGTGCTCTGCTGTAGGTAAGAGATGACGGTTGGAAGGAGGTTTCCATGCAGACTCCCCCTCCTCCCACTCAGAACAGAACATGTATATCAAGTAGTTACTTTATTTACCTACATAGAAGATCTAATCTACCACAGGAGACAGCATACAACCTAGGTATCTAATGGCGTGAGTGAGCGGGCTGTTTGTTTCCTGTTTCACACCACCTAATAACCTACCTCGTGTTCTATGTCCTAGCACGAGCCAGTACTTGGTAGGGGTGGAGAGTACAATAAGCTTGATTCTGGTGGCGGTGATGGCTGGTACCTTGGATATCGTCATCTCTCATGCAAAGGACTTACGGAAGACCGTAGTGGTCACTCCATCCCCTTCAACTTGCCAGCGCAGCCTGGCCCCCCCCTGGGTCTCCAGCTTCATCAGTTGAGCCGTTGCAATTGAATTATGGAGCCTGGTGGACATGCATCTCCATGTCGGCTCTCAAGATGTTTCTATTTTGAGACCAGAACAAAAACGTACGGCGTAGTGATCGACTAAAAAGATGGCTGTGCAAAAAGTGATGGACAGCGGGGTTGGACCGAAATGAAGAAGATGGCACGAAAATCGTTAACGGGAAGGAAGCTATGCCCTGCATGATCTACTCTTGGATGCGGTCGGCGGCCCAACAGGAGATGGGTGGGCAAGCGGGAATAGAGTAGGTAAGTAGATTCCAAAGAAAAAGAAGAAAAGAAAAATGTCGACGATGAAACGGGCTTTTGGTTGGTGGTGTGGAATGCCCCGGCTTCTGGCGAATAATGTCGATGTCATCCTACACATACTGGCTTAGTGCTCTGCTCTGTGTAAGTAGGTAGGCAAGTAGGTATCTGTTGCTCATGCTCACGATCCCAGCTGCATTGCATTGCATGTAACGAACGAGGGTTGCCAGACCACTCACCTTTGCTGCCTGTTCTCCTCCACCTCCTCCCTTTGCTCTTCGGACCCCGGTTCCACGTGCGCCGCCCGGTCACTCATGTCTTGCCCACCTTCCGTCTGTGGTAAATGATCGGGCCCCCAAATTGCTTCTCAATGCGCGCAGTTACTTACTTAAGTACTTACCTCTTACTCACTTACCTCACCACATACTAACCTATGACATAGCACACACCCACGGATCTATACGCACACCAACCATTGTGCTTCGTAGGATGAGCCGATCGTGGCTGTCATGTTTGAGATTTGAGCAGACCTATTTTAAGAAGACTGTCTATGGTGGGATTTTCTTTTCTCCACACTACCGACCGCCGCAAGTAGGTAAGTTAGGAAGGAGTATGTGTGTGTGCCTGGCCTGGCATAAGTCCTTCCGAAACTGCGTCATCTGCTCGAGCGAGCACGTTTTAGGGTAACAATACTAGCGGATGAATCCCAGAGCGACTGACTGCAACTGGTTCAATAAGCGACGGGCCAGTATCCATTGCCTTGGGAACCCCAGAAAACAACCTCTTATTACCAAGCAAGTCAACAAGCGAGCAGTAGCGGTTTGAACTGTCGTGTTTTCTTCCGTGGCCAAAACCTTCTTTGATTTACATAGCAGCATCTCGTTTTCGATCCAACCAGGATAATGTAAAATATACTCTAGCAGCGTTCTAATATACAATCGAGAACTTCGAAAAGTGAAGTTCAAAGACAAGAAAAAAAAGGGTTTGCTGAAAGAACCTTGCCAGCAACAAATAACTCGCAAAGGAGAAGGAAAGAAAGAGGGGCGGAAAACGAGATTCGCCCCCTGGACAAAAAAAAGGGGGTATATGGTAACTGACGCCCATTGCAACCTGGTTCCACCCCCCTTTCCCCCCATCAACTTCAGATGCCCGTATATACTGAAAACATAAAGCCGCAAATGCCTCCGTGGATTGCCTTTCCATCCAACTTCCCGCTGGGAGAGCCTTTCGGCTATTACACATACACGCCCCAAACCAATTTTCTAACCAGAAACTCCTGCTAAAGTACATGCTTCCTCGTAAACGATCGTATAAGTGACAGAAGAAAGAGTAGTGCCGGCAGCAACCATTACGAGTTCCGGCGTTGCTTGCATTTGTCGTGAGCGAGGTGGCCGTTCCTTGCTGTCGTTCGAGTGAATTCGGCCCCGCAATTCGGGCATACCGCCTTGGCTGCCTGACCCGACTTCTCGCGTTGGTGTCGGAGCAGATTGCTGAAGGTGGAGAATTGTCGACCGTTACACCCGTGCTCCCAGCACTGCGGCTTGGGCCGACTCTGGACAACTCGCACGTGGCCTTCTTGGTTGGGACTGTTTCCAGATGACAGCATGTGAGGCACTGGGTAGAGCATATGACCATCGTGAATCGACGAAGACCGCGTAGTTCTTAAGGGAAATATATTAGAAGCCAGATCTAAACAGGAGGCGGAGAGTGTGCTCTTACTCATAATGCGAGTTCACCGAGTGGCCCGATGACGACGGAGGAAATGCAGATTGATAATCCATGCTCATGTATGCGTTAGAAGGTCTAGTGGTCTTTGTTAGTGCCCTAAACCAATCCTGGCTGTTTCTCGTAGATGACTTACAGAGAAGAGAAGGTGCCAGAAAACATGGAGTGACTTGGTTCTGGTAGGGGCGAAGAGTAAGACGGTATATAGCTTGTTCCAGATACTGTGGTGACTGGCTCGGCCAATAGAGAGATCTGAGATGACGAGGTCGTATAGATTGGCAGCGCGGATGCTGGCGGAAATTCGCTTATTGACACTGGAGGCGAGTGCGAGCTGTAAGAGCCGCTCATGCCGCGGCGGGCTCGTAGTGAGGCCTTTGAATCACGGCGGGCCAGGTCTCGCTGTCTCTTCAGCTCGCGCTGCTCCGGTGTCAAGGTTCCACGGGGTGGGCTGGCTGTGACGGATCTCGACGTGCTGGGTGGGGTCAAACTGGCGTCGGATCCATGACTGACGGAGGCCAAGTCATGGCCGAGAAGATCTGCCCCTGAGTCTATGCCTTGAAGCAGGTCAGCAGTCTATGGGCACTGACTTTTTGGTCGTCTTTACTCACCAGGCCAGGTATAGGAGCTGCGTGGGACTCCCATCTCGAATCTCGAGTCGTAGTGGACTGCAACAGTACTCATGTCCGCGATGGTTGAATGTGATGTATGTGGTGACGATGCGCTGTGTCCTGAAGCGGGGTGAACGCGCAACGAAGGAGCACTAGTAAACCGTGGCTGCTTCTCTATATCTTTTGAGAATCTGAGATAATGTGAAGAAGGAGGAGATGTTGGTCGAGAAGGTATTGAAGTAGGTGTGGAGTAGAGGGAAGCCGGACTGATACGGTCCTCCGTGTGGGTCCTGCGGGATGTTACTGGTCGATCAAAGTCGAACAGCAAGTCGCCAGAGGTGTTCGAAGGCGTCCAGTGGCTATACGAGTCGTTCACTGACGGGTAGAGCGTTTTTGCAAGGCGGGAGCTAGATGAATGTAAGTATACGTTCTCATCGCCCAGTTGATCCTGGCGAGGCTGGTCCATTGGGAAGAATGATAACGACGGGATGGTCGAGGTGAAGTTCACGTACGCAATATCTGATAACGGCACCTTCCGTCTTGAAAGAATGAGACCGCTAGAAACGACGGGGGCGGCACAGGAGGCGTTCCTACAAGACTTATAAAGGCTGAAGAATGAGTCGCTGGATGACGATGAGGCTCCAAGATAAGGAATTGGAAATTGTTCAAGAACTATCTTTGGTCATCATGGTCTTTAAGGTCTCTCAGCCTTCAAGGTAGAACTGGCAGGGCATTTGATACTTATGAACTGATTCGAGGCAGTACTTGGTGGAGCACAGCACAGGACTAGTAGTCCTCGAACCTTGGGTATCGTGCCGCACGAGCTTAGCGTGGAAGTAAGTACCACGGGGTACCTGGCAGGGATGGTCAAGAATCGCATCCACCCCGAACAGCGGACTTCTGGATCGCAGGGTACAGAGTACGAAAGAGACGAGAGGCACCAAAGTGACCGGGGGGAGGGGGAGGGGGTGGGTATACGCTCGATGTTCGGCGATGGAGGTGTGTGCCTTGTAAGTGCTGAGAGGGGGGGTGTGGGTTAGCGTATAGAGGTTGCCCTGCCCCTGGGCCCTAGTGCCAGTCTAAGAAGACTAAGCATGGGCAGAAGCATGCTTGCACAACGGTACACTGGTGGCGGGATGGCTTTGAGGATCAATAGGCTCCAGCAATTTGTTCGATCAGGTCCCGAGGTCCCGTGTGGTGACAGTCTAGCCATGATGCTTGCTGACGCTTTGCCTGTTCCTAAGCCTGACATGGACAGAAAAGTTCTCACTTGACCACTTATACACAACTATAACGCACATAGTCGTGGGGACCGGGGTGGCTCACTCGAAGCAGTCCGCACACTAAACGTAGGCCCAGCGTATAAAGTAAAGCCAAAGGGGGGGAGTATGGCAAAGGTTGAAGGTAGTCAGTTCGGAGACTGGGCCAGCAGGGCATTGAACGTATGAAAATGAGAATGAACCCAGGCGATACCGCATTGGAACTCTGAACCAATCATGACGGTGGCATAGCGACCACTGTTCGAACGACCTTCTAGAAAGGGCTACTCTGGCACAGATTAAGGCAATGAATGCATGATGTCGCATCGGGCTTGTCAGAGAAACAAGAGAGCGACAGCGCCCCTGGCTAGGTACTGTGATTACAGCGTTTACAGGCTCTCTCTACCAGTGGGGTGAGGATGAGACACCAACCCATTCACCTGGACGGCCAGGCAAGTTTAATGGCCACAGACAAATCAAATTTTGGGGTATCTGTGTGTGTTGGTGGGTGTGTGGGCGTGTGTGAGCGAACGAGCGAGCGTGTGTGCGTGTGTGTGTGTGCGTGTGTGTGCGTGTGCGTGTGTGCGTGTGAGAGTGCCAGAGAGAGGCATCGCAACGCGCATCGAAGAAATGGGTTGAAATGATTGAAGGACAGGACACACAGGCTTTGATTAGAAAGAAGGATGCGAATCCCAGCCCCTTGGGTGCTGTCAAGCCACTAGCCCTTTTCGAGGCATCGTCTAAGGCGGCAATAGGCGCGGGCAGAAAAAGATGTGGAACACCAACATCAAGCGCAGCGCTGATCGTTGTCTTCGGACTCTTTGGACGACTAATTGTACTACTAGCCGCAGGACTGGCGGACCAGGGGGGGTGTTCCCTCCTCAGTCACCAAAAAAGATCATGGCAGTTTTCTGGGTCGGGCTCCAGCCAGGGGTATGAGCCAGGGTACCAGGCGACAAATGCAGACAGCTACATACCTACATAGGTGAGTACTCGTAGAAACCCCGTACCCTGTGCAATGGTAACACTCCATTTCTTCTTTCTTCTTCTTCTTCTTCTTCTTCTTTTTCTTCATATTCCACAGCCCGCACCCACCAAGATTTAGATAGAGAGGTACTTAAAAGTATGTAGGTACATTAAGCACTCTCCCCTTGACCGCACGAGGGAAAACATCAGATGGAAGTGAGAGAAGTGACCGTGCCCCTGATAATTCTTCAATTAATCGTAGGGGAAGCCCGACATGCTTTCCTTCCACCAGCCAGCCAGCCCTCTTCGTCACTTTTGTCTACTTGCTGTATATCGTAGTATGCATGCATGCATGTATGCACGCACGCATACACTATACTTTTAAACGTTAATGTCTTCAGGACTCTAATGATTGCGCAGAGAACATCAGGCGCGCATGGACGTTATTAGGGGGGGGTGTGGGGGCTTTGCTTTAAGTAAGTACCTACTTCTTACTTACCTAGGTACGGAGTACTTCACTTAAGCCTAAGTAGGTACCTCTCTTTACTGCATTACTTGGTTAAGTAAGTAAGTACCTACTTACTTATGTCTAGCGTACACTCCCCCCACCACCACCACTGTTTTCTTTCTTTTCCTCTTCCCCTCCAATCAGGCCCTCCCTTTATTGTGATTCCTAGTTCTGCTTACTCTCTCTCTCACTCTCTCTCTCTCTACCTCACCTCACTCACCCTCCAGTCTCCAGTCCCCAGTCTCCAAGAACACCTGAACTTATTTCGAGAATATGGTCATTTTGGGTACGGGACCGGCGTAGCGGCAGCAGTGCCCACTGACGTATTGCTAAGCTACCTGCGCAGTATGAAGAAGCCAATTTCAGTAACAGGATTCTACTTTTACCTCCCACACGGCGCTACATTCCAAATCTCTCTCCTAAGCTTACTTCTTACATTTGCTAGGTTCTCTCTTCGGCTGGTGTGGAAGACTAGGTAGGCAGGGAGAGGCAGGGACGGGAAGTACCTGCTCTAGACAATGTCCATTGGTCATCTGTCCGCCCGTCCGTCCGCCCGTCCGCCTGTCTGTCTGTCTGTCTGTCTGTCTGTCTATCTGCCTGCCTGTCTGTCTGTCTGTCTGTATGACTCTCCTTCTCGCCTATTCTTACCCACATGTTGCTACAGCTGATCGTCGTGTCGGACATCCCCTTCTTGCAGGCTGGCTTAGCAACCTACTGCAGTATTATCCTGCTCGAAATTATAACTTATGTAGGCTTGAGCTCCAGGGGTTCCTTCCACTGTCACACTACTGCTCATGTATGCCTTTGGGGGAGGGGGTGGATTGTAGCAGGTGCAGCGAGAGAGTGACAGGGCCATCGCCTCCTTCGTCACAGAGACGGCCAGTAAATGCTTAAAGCGTCTATGGCTTGGAGTGTATCTGCTCTTCTTCTACCTATCTTCAGCCGCATTGGGCTATAGGATCTCTAACTTTATCGTTTGCCCTTACGCTCCTGTGAAGAGCAAAGCATTCTCTGAAACCAGGTGCAGTAGACCGTTGGCCCCATCTATCTATGACTATTTTGCCGCAAGCCAAGAGATCCTCTCTGCCTCATAGTGCCCATCTCATGGCAGATTCGTGCTACTGGGTCGAGCTTGCAGATGCTATGTTTCATCTCAAGCAGGCTGAGTCCGAAGACTACCTCGAGCCCTTGCATGG
This sequence comes from Apiospora pterosperma, assembly GCA_019976485.1. Taxonomy (NCBI): domain Eukaryota; kingdom Fungi; phylum Ascomycota; class Sordariomycetes; order Amphisphaeriales; family Apiosporaceae; genus Apiospora; species Apiospora pterosperma. The sequence goes on from JAFBMP010000009.1 coordinate 2,555,162, forward strand.
GCGCATCCTTCCTAGCATCTGAATGCAAGGCGACGCCAGCTTATGTAACTTTACGCATACTCAGAAAGGAGGATGCGACCTGAAGTGGCAATGGTCCAATGTGCAAGGTCCGGGAGCATTATGCTGGTCTTCATCCAAGCTGCAATGGAGTCATTACGGGAAACATGCGAGCCAGTCAGTACACGTGGCAAATGAATGGGCAGGCAAGCAAGCATACAAGTCTCTGGTGATGTCCAGAAAGAGTATATCGAAGCCGAACAGCAAACAGTAGGCAATTCCATCGATGCATAAACCGTAAACAGTGGTTGCATATCTCGGTCGCGGCCGGCCTCGGCTGGTCCGATATGCACAACCAGATGAAGCCACGGAGGCAAAGCCGTCTGTGACGGGACTCTCGAATATTCATCAAAAAGCCTGCCTCAATCGCAGCTTCGGGTTTCTTATGGGAGACACGCACTCATCGTCGTTGCCTTTCGCGGCGAGCTGGTGACTGTGCCGCGTCCTTGCTTAGTGGGAAAACAAGGATTCTCTGTAAGTCGCTATCAGTACGGTGGAGGCCCTCGTCTATTACAGCATCATATTGGCTCTTCTGGGCTACACATGCGACGGCTCTTGGGCAGTACCAAGTGGTAATCGTTGAAGATGAATCAGATGGGCCGTGGACACATGGGGTTTGGTATTGCACGGCAGGCTTAAACGTCCCGAACAGTAGCTAGTCTAGAGTTGACTGCTCTGTCTGGGTAAATGATGACAGCCGTGAACAAGGTAGATTGTGGAGGGGGACGATCGTCGGAGCCGGCCTACCCTGGCCGCTCGCCGCCGCCCTACCAGGAGATGGGCTTGATGAGAGGTATGCAGAAGTATGCTGTACTGTATGCCCGTACATGGACCGTCAACACTACTGGCTACGACCCATGGCCACCCACACACTTGATGACAAAGTCCCCTGCAGTTGGACTGCCTAGGGTAGGGTAGAGGGAGGTTACGCTCCCATGTTGACCATGGCGCCCTCGTGGGATGGGCTGGTGAGGCCAGGTAGTACGTGCTTTACAGCTATACGTAGTACCCTTGATCGCAGGCCCACTGTACTTTAGCGATCAGCCACTCGTACTTCTCATTTCGCTAGATATATGTGCTCAGGTACTGCGATAGATAGCGTGAAGTAGAGTGAGTGAGCATCACGCCGCGCCTGATGAATGCCCGCTTCCACTCCCAACTGCAACTGCTTGTACTTGCGTTGACGATATAGCCGCGCTGCCAACGACTGGATGAGCAGCCGCTGGTTGCACACACCACATCTTGAGAGAGTGCAAAGCCAGGGGGTCCACTGTTAGCTTCACCGACACTTCTGGGTTAATGCCCCCCCCCGGGGGCAGAACCCCAGGCTCTCTATCTCTTCTACGGAGTACTGCCATCAAGATTACCTAGGCATCGCGCCGCATTGCACATCGGCTACCTACGCCCGCGCCAGTCCAGAAGTTCCATACATATGCCAGGCAGGCTGCTAGGTTAGGTAGGGTTCTGACGGGATGGGCACAGGGGGTCTTGTTTCCCTCATCTGCGGCCTGTTGCCCGTCCTGTCCGCTGCAGATACACACTGCCAAGCCAAGCCCTCGCAACGAGATGTCGTCATTTCCCAACCAGCAGCAGAAGCAAAGGGTCTGTCAACCGATGTAGGTGGCTATAAGTAAAGTGAGTCTCTATCTTTAGATCTTTGTCTCCATAATAAAACCCAGGCCGCACTCACTGCCACTTTGAGAGCAGGGCAACCGTCATGGCTCTATCCGCAAAGAGGAAGGTCCCTAAGCTACTGTGGTGTCATTCTGTATTTGTTGGTATCCTCCACGTGCTGTGCTGCCGGCTTCGCTTCCATGCGACTCCAACCCAATTCTAGAAGGGGATACAGCACGCCGACATGGGTTCTGCGTATTCTTAATATGCAGCGTCTACCTTGGCAAGCCATGCCCATGTGCCTTGGTAAATTCCCTGGTAAACTAATATGTAGCCCATCATGCCATGTATGCCGGCAGTGATATAGCATCGCGTCATAACATTGCAATACTTAAGTGACGGGCTGGAAGGATTCAATGTTGTGCGACTGGTGCAGCTAGACCGAGGACCATCAAGGCATACAGTTGGGGGTCACTGTGCCACCAGCGTCCATATTCCTCACCTTGATCAGTCTGACCCCCCTGGTTCCATGTACAGGCTCCATGATCGAATTTGGACATTGTCTGATGCTGATGAACTCGTTGCTGCTTTACCCTCGCATCAGCAATGCATGGTCACGCTGGCCTGGCCCACGTGTGGATAGACATGCCAAGTCTTTGGTAGCAGAAAAGGTCGAAATGAAAAATGCTGACATCCTGCAGACGAGACTTACTTTATCTTCCAAGCCTCGAACGTTGGGCTCGTGGGAAAACTTGGCACATCATCACTTGCCCCTAGGATCATCATCCTTCCCACCTCCAGGGGCGTCTCCCTCTCACTGCGAGTCCTACTACACCTTGCGCAACGGCTTCCATCCATGACCAAATTGTCTCCAGACCAAGCATTTTGTCTCCTGTTTCATTCAACCAGCGGGGGTTTCAGTCTCTTCTCCTCCTTCTGACGAAGCGGGCAGGCTCTTCATACACGACAAGGTGCTGGGTCTGTCGGCAGTATATCAAGTACAAATTCAGGCGATGCTGTCGAATGAAGACACCGCAATCATCACGTACCAGTGCTGAAGTCAAGCAGATCAGTGGCTGTAGAAGCGGCATATCATTTAGGACAGTAGGCAATAGGAAGTGGGCTGATGACAATATAAGTTCCATATCGCGTTGTTAAGCAAGAGAGAGGCTTGTGCCACTTTCGGGCTCCTGCCCGCCCTCGAAAGATGGACTGGCAGATTGGGCGGCACACTAGGCCAGGGACGTGATGCCAGTCTCATATGACGTGGTAGGTCTTCGCACAAGACCTAGATATGCCGACGAGAGGTGATAGAGCCCATATGATCCATCCCATCCATCTGAGAGAGAGGTTCTAATGACTAAGGCTCACAAAGGGCTGATCCTTTCATCCAGACCCTTTATTCCAGCAAGCAGCGGCTTTTCGTTCAGGCCCGCCGATATGGGGTCGGCCTTATTGACAATCCGTCCTGCCAGCTGCCTTGTCGTAGCCAGGAAAACACCGACAGCTCCATCAGTCTCGCTATACCTTCTAGAAGGGAGGGGAGAAAGAGAGAGAGAGAGAGAGAGATTAAAGAAGAAGTACCAACTACACAACACTGTCTAGATTTCCCTCTATTAAGTAACTACACATATGACAGGAAACTAAACTTCTCGAGCGTTTCGTCATTCACACCCACATACATACTATCTGCTCCCCCGCTTCTTCCCTGCTGCTGCTCGTCGCTAAGCCAACTGTTTCGCTCACTAACTGGGGGGGTACATATTCGAATCCCGTCCATAGGATCTCCCCTCCCCTCCCCAAAGTGAACCACACCAAAACGCCGGCTTTTTACACGAGGGGGGTAAGAAAAGACCCCAGCCGCCATGCTCCCCTGGCATGTAAAGGTCTGAATAACTAAAACTATGTAGAACTCCATGGCGACGTAAAAGACCCTTGCGTGTTTGTGTTTCTCTTCATGCGATAACCGTCCCGGGTGTCGACACGATGAGCATCAGTCATCATAATTTTCAAGGACGAGGCGGTATCAAAGGCGAGCGTGCCTTGCCTTGAATATGGCGACCTTATCGTCATAAAACAGTATCTCGCGTAGCCGCAGACTTGACTGGCCCTGATCAGGCTCCTGAAACATCGACTCCGTATCTGAGTCGGCGTCCAAGTCGCCCGAGCCATCGGACGAATCATCTCCATCCTCAGCATCGGTAACGGCGTCGGCAGTTGTGTTTCCTCCTGCATCATCGCCGTCATCGTTCTCGTCCTCGGTATCGCCGTCGCTATGCTCGTCGTCCTCCTCCTCCTCCTCGGCATCTGTGGCCGACATGTTCCCCCGCCGTATTGTTGTTGTGATGATGCTGGTGGAGATTATGGCCTTGCGAGCCTTGATGGGTTGCAGAAGTACCTCTTGATGCCTCAAGTATCTCGAAACACTTGCCAGCAATGCCTATGTAGCAGAGCTGGATCTCCGGGCGCAGAGTGACGATATCGACAAGCTGTAAGGCCAGCTCCCTAGGCTCGAAACCCCCATCAAATGGATCTTGCATGTGTTGAATATACAGAGATCGCAACTGCGACATATTCGGAAGCCTTTGAAGGAAGCGGTGCTATCGTTCTGTCAGCGACTTTGAGGTCTTTGTTTGGGCTCTCAGGACGGCACCCTTGATACCGCAGGCCAAATACAAAGTGAATGCAACTTACCCAGTCCCTGTAGTTGATTGCTACAGCTAGTTCCTTGAGGTTTGGCATACGACCACTGGTGATGTAGGTTACGATGTCGCTCGAAAGAACCCAATGCCGCCAGCGGGTGCCCTTTGATTCACAGCCAAGCTTATCTGAACTGTCAAGAAGTAGCTTCTTCAAGCTTCCACGATGCCGCTTCAACGCGCCATTGAAAATATTGTCAACAGTCACACGCGGTGGTGTTGTTGACCGCCGACGATCCTGCAAGAAGAACACCTCGAGCGAGTTGGGTGCCAAAGTTTCCTTGACGAACTTGATCAAGGCCGGGGTCGCCAGGTCAGTGTGAATCCTCTTCAAGCCCATATGGTATTGCAGCGGTGTTCCGGTAGGAGAGCCCTGAGGTTGTGTTGGTTGAAAGCGCCGCTTGAGCATTTTCCATAGGTTCTCGTGTTGAGTACAGTCCAGAATGGTCAAATTCGTAAGGACAGACCAGTCGAATGCTTTACAACACACCTGCATGGCCAGCGACACTCGTTCCAGCTCCAAAGTCTCCAGGGTCAACTTGCCATCCAGCCGCTTCCGCCTTTGGTACGAGCTGTTTGGTAAAGTGTCACTGTGTTCCGGATCTGGACCGAGCGGGCGTTTTGATAATGTGCCTTGTTTGTCTTGTTCAGCAGGGTCTTGGGCAGCACTGCTGTCAGCAGCAGCAGTACTTGGGGTTGTTGCTGACGTCTCTTCCTGCATAAACCTCTGCTTCGATCTAGGGATTCCCTTGCGGCGGATCTCAAAGATTCTGCCCACGAGAACACCGAGCACACCCCCGAGCCTCTTGTCTGAAATCGCGCTCTCGCCGGGCCACCTAGCATTAAAGTCGACTTGGTGTAAGTCATCCCCCTCCCACGTATTAGCGAAGTCCTGCCCGATGGCCTTTTGTGATATCCCCACTCGAAGTTCCCGAAGCGTGTTCTGAGACCGTTCAATCAGCTCTGACATCTCGTCCAAATATGCAAGTTCGTCAATATCAAGCACCGTTAGGCTCTTAAGCGGCGGGAGCACGCTAAACGTTGGATACTCTACGTGGCTATCGGCATAGCGCGGCGACCGGCCGCCCGGTGGCATCACAATGATGGCAGACACCGGACTAAGGGCCGGGACGGTGGGAATAGCCATTGGCGCCACCGGCGGAGCAGGGGGCGTTGACATGGGCGATTCGGTACCGGTAATGGCCATATTATCATGCCAGCGGATCCAGACTTTCTGTAGCTTATGTTTTCCGTCAGGCTCATAGTCTTGGGTGGAGGCAAGAGCCATGAAGACATCGGACAGGACTCCGGTAGGCATATCCCACACGAAAGTCTCGAGGTTCGCCATCTTATTGACAGCCAGAGCGACCAGGGTACCCAGCATCTTCCCACTCTCTTTCGTTATGTTGTACTCAGCGACCCAGTCCTTGGGACCATTTCCTAACGAGAATTTCCGGGTGTACTTGGCATATTGGTTGTCGATCAGCCTCTGCGAGGTCCCCGTAGCTCCCGGTTTCCTCCCCTTGGCCCATCTTGATCTCTGTGCAAACTTGCTTCCGAGGCATAGCGTCGATAGTCCATACGTGAGCGCATCCACCCCTTTCGACTCGCTGCTGGGTATCGTGGAGTCGGGCCAGACTATGTCGAAGCGGGCGTAAATGTGAGGGACGGACAGATTGTAGAGCGTAGAGCATGTGAGAGCGAGCGATGTGAGGTCATTGGTGTGTGTTATCTAGACAGCCAAGCATTAGAATGCAGCGAGCGTTAAAACCCCAGGGCTACCTGCTCACCTCCTTGACGATCAGACCGAGAATGTCGACGGGTAAATCCAGGAGATACAGAGGTCTTTTCTTTGTTTGCACGGCTTCCCACTCGAGCTTCTTCTCCCTCAACAGTCTGGCTATGGATGGTACTGGCTGCTGGTGGATGATGATCTGGGACTTGGAGGGTTCGGAAGGCGGAGGCATGCCGTCAATCTCGGAGTGGACTTGCTTGGTCATCTGGGGCTCTGGAGAGCCGAACGCTGCGCTATTCATCATGACGTGAGACACCGGGAAGTCTTTCTATGTTTCGACACTCTGTGACATGGACTCGTCGAGCTGCATGTTGCAGGCTTAGGTATTTCGATGCGCCCGCGCGTCCGGCAATGAACGGCAGCCGGAGCCTTCGGGAATGTCTGCTCAGTACGGTGGATGGGAGGAAGTGTTGGTTTCGCGGGTTGTTGGGAGCGTGTCTTTGCGCGACTACGACGGCAAGTCGGATAGACTTATCGGTTCTACGATCCAGAAGGTGTGCGCAGGAGGACTGTAGCCGTTTGTAGCTCCGTCATGCGTACCATGCATTAAATCGATGGATTGGTAAGGTACATGTACGGGTAGATAGATGAAAGAGTGACCTAACACAGGATGAGGCTCTACTGCAGACCAAATATTCTTACTTCCGATAGTTACCTACTTAGGTAGTTATGCGATGTCGCCAGAAGTGTCGCACGGGCTTCAGCAACCCTGCCAGCCAAAAACCAAACGAAACCAGAGAGAAGGGAGAATCAGCCCCCCTCCCCCTAAATAAGCTTTGCCGGCAGCTCTTCTTTCACCTGACGCTATTTTGATTTGATTAATACTTACTTAAGTAAGTACAGATGCTAACCTACCTCTTACTGAAGCACTCGGGTCGACTACCGACGTATTAGTTAGTAAAGGGGTGCTTAAGTACAGTGTGGATGGACAACATCGCAGTAACCCCTCTGTATGCCCCTCATTCCCAACACCCGCTAGTGGTGATAGCTCTCGCCCGCCCGGGGGGCTGTGTCTTTTTCAGGGACACCGGCGCTACGGCCTTGTTTATATTGTTCTCGTAACTTTGGAACCGCTCCCCTTTGTTCGATGTTCCCTCTGCACTCATCCCGTTGAGCCACCCAATCTCCAGTTGCCTTCTATTGCTTGTCCTTGTCCGGTTGACCAGGCCTGCCCCAGGTTGCATCCGTCCCGTCTGTTCTGCCCCGCCATCAATCTACGAGTAACGCGCTTTGTTATCGAGACTAATAAATTGGGTTGCATCATCTCGGTGCTGCCTCTTTTGTTGTCCAAGGTCGTTACTGCCTAATCAAACAAATCACGCCGGCGATAACACCTGGCCTCAGAGAAGAGGGGATCGCTGTAGCTTCTCTTCCCCAACCCTCGCTGTCCTCCCCAACGTGGGCTTCTCTGTTCTGTCGGATACCCGAGTCTCCTTGACGAATCTGCCCAAAGTCTTCAACCGAAACGTCATCATCGACTAGACGACCCGCCCACTAGCTTCCGAACTCTTACAAAACACTCCAGACTTGTCGCATACAGCCCGCGACGGTCGTTCTGCTGTCGCGTTACTGATACATACGTTCTCACCCTAAACCTGACGGCATGGCGTCCTTTTTCGAAGAGCTGTGGGGCTCCATCTTTACCCCGGGCACCACTCCGACTCTCTTGATCGCGACCAATGCCACCTTCGCCGCTCTGCAGCTCGTGCTCTTCGCCCTCCTCATCGGTACACACAGCATTCACTTCGTCGTCCTCTCGGCCCTTTGCGGCGGCTTGTGGTGGTCTATCAACTGGTTCGCGGTGGAACTGAAGAAGGAGCAGGCACGCGAGGCGGACGCCAAGGCCAAGGCAGAGACTATAGCTCGTCAGACTGCAGACGAGAGCGACGAGACTGAAGTCGAGACTATTGGGACCCAAGCGCGCCCACCTGTACCCGAGGTCTCTGCAAGCAAGGAGGTCGAGGTGGTTGAGCGGACTGAGGGGCTGAAGCTTAGGCCTGAGCCTTCATCCGATTCAAAATCCGGCGTCAGCACGGAGGACGAGTGGGAGAAGGTGTCGGAGAACGAGGCAGAGAAGGACAAATAGACTGGCAATGGCCTACATGTTAGCTGATACAACCTTACCACTCAGCCCATGCTCTGGACATGGGGATGCGCCAGTTCCTTGAATATCACGGTTTATCTTGGCCTCTTGATCACACTGGTTGGCAGACGACCAGCATGCGGTGCAACCTCCTACCAGACCCAACACAGTACTATTTCTAACCCAGAAGCGTAAATACAACACCCGAGCACTATCATAACCCATCAATATTGCAGCAGTAAAAGCATGGCCATACTCGAGTTCTCCCGTCGCAAAGCTACATGGAATCACCCAAGGCGAGGTCACGTGAGAACACAGTGCGGCTATTACTATGTGGACTGTGTCTTGCGAAATTTCCAGGCAGGGAAGCTGCTCAGAGCTGCTCAGAGCTGCACACCTCCATTCCACGCGACTTTGGAGACCAGCAAACCGCGAATCAATCAATCAAAACACCTGCGTCATACTACACAGCAGCAGGATCAGCCAAGATGAAGCTCGTTAGGTAAGACTACACTGACTTCCCCCTCATCTCTATTCTCTTGCACGATGAGTGCTAAAGCGAAACTTTCCAAAAGGGGAAAAGGCTGCGCAAGGCTGACATGGACTCACCAGATTCTTGATGAAATGTGCCAACGAGACGGTGACGATTGAGCTCAAGAATGGTATGTCTTTTCATGCGCTGCATGCGCTGCATTTACTACACGCCGAGTCCCTGGGCATCTCGACATCCTCGTGAAACTAACTCGATCTCTTCCCAAGGCACCATCGTACATGGCACCATCACATCGGTCTCGCCCCAGATGAATACGGCGCTGAAGACGGTCAAGATGACGCCCAAGGGCCAGGACCCCATCTCACTCGACACGATGAACATTCGAGGCTCTACCGTTCGCTATTTCATTCTTCCCGACTCGCTACCGCTCGACACATTGCTCATCGACGACTCCGTCAAGCCCAAGAACAAGGCCCGCAAGGAAGTCGCAGACCGCGGTACCCGTGGGGGCCGTGGAGGAAGAGGCATGAGAGGCGGCGGCGGCCGGGGACGTGGTCGGGGTCGGGGCAGGCCTTGAGGGGATGGACGCTGTATGAAGTTGTGTGCCTGGCCACCTAAGTGACGAGCCTGAAGGGGGAGGGCGTCAATCAATATCCGACCCGGCGTGGCTGACTGGCGGATTGAGGTCGATGAAGAAACATGGGGAATGCGCATCGTTTCATGCCCCAAGCCGGAAGAGCGAGAATCGGCATTCCGCGTTACGGGACTATCCACAGGGAACATTGGCGCCCTGAACATGCAACGGCGTTTTGAGGAGGATCACATGTTTCCTATTTGAACGGAAGAAACTCTTCGTGTTGATATGAAAGTGGGCGGCTGGTATGGCTTCCTCGTTTACTCCCTTTGCATCTGCAGGGTTTGGATCGCCGAACTGACAGAGCGAAGAAGAAAGAACAAAATAAGACTATGTTGACAAACCAATGCTTGAATCTTCCTGCTCGCTCGCCCTCTTCTGATACTACTACGAGCCCTCTTCCTCCTGCCTCCAGATCCTGATGATCTGCAGCTTCTCCCAGCCGGCCTGCTTCCCGCTCGAGCCCACCGTCTCAGCCCGCCACTCGCGCCCGAACCCACGGACGCGCCGCTTGACGACCTCAGGCTTGTTCTGCGCACACAACAGCACGTAGGCGCAACCCCGGCGCGGCGCAAGCACCTCGCCCAGCCGCCCGATCAGCACATCTGTGATCTCCATGCCGTCGGCGCCGCCCGCGTACGACAACGAGAGCAGGTACGAGTCGTCCTGGAACGTCGGCGCCGACTCCGACGTCACCATGTGCGTCGCCGTGGGCTGCCGCGGCAGCTCTTCCGTGGGCACGTAGGGAGGGTTGAAGATGAGCACGTCGACGGACCCGGGGCGGAGCGGTGCGGTGAGATCCCCTTGCGCCGCACCCAGAAAAGTGCCACTCTGGGTGGTGGTGGTGGGGGGCGGTGACGACGAGGCATCCTGGCGATGGGAGACATCAGCAGCAGCTTTTCGTACCGTTTCCCGCGTGGCGGCGCAGGCGTGGCGGTTCACGTCGATGGCCGCCGTGAGCACTGAGGGGGTCCCGAAGATGTGCGATGCGTGGGCGTTGACGAAGCCGATCACGACCCCGGACCCGGGCCCGATCTCCACTACGAACGGCGCCGGGACGGTACCGGCCGAAGTCGGCGCTGTGGTGGTGGTGGTGGTGGCATCATCGGCGCTGCCGAAGCGGCTCCTCAAGAAGGCCGTCTCGCTCTCGGAGGATAGCGTATCGAGCAGCAGGTATGAATCCTCGGCGGGCTCATACACGCGCTCAAACGCCACATGCGAGGTATCGGGGGTGGGCAACATGGGGGTGCTTTTTTCGTGTGTGCCCAGTGGCACGGACAAATCTTGGTTTAAGGAGGGGGGAACCGAATAACTAGAGAATGGAAGACATATAATTTGCCGGGTCATGTAAGACCGAATGGACGGCCGTTGATGAGCTACAGAAGCGCAAAATTCTCCATTTTCCCCAATAATAAAATGGTCGGTAAGCACGTGATTGGATTGTTTGTTATACATGCAAGTTGAGTTACGCTTCAGCACCACCACCAAACACAGTGAGAAGGTCTTGATGATGGAAGAGACCATCCCGTCCGTTCCTGAACCCATCATCATCATCCTCATTACATAACACAGCAGTCCATCCCAAAGTCCCTCCTGTCAGGTCCCAGCCCCCACCTACACCGATTCTTGATGCTGACGATCATACGGATCATGTTCTTGTCGTAGAGCCCCGGGCGCAGACAAGCCGGGCACAGCGTGTCGATGGCGGCTTCGGGCGACTCCTCGCGGGCCACGCCGCCGCCGAACGTGTCGCAATGGTTGAACCCCAGCCCTGGGTAGCAGGGCGCCACGATCTGGAGCCAGTGGTGGCCGCAGGCTCGGGAGCGGAAGTGGGTTGTCGTGCACATCCTCCTAGTTACTCCTTCTCCAAATGGTCAACTACCGGCGTGGTTCGACGACTCTCCTCGGGCTGTATGCTGCTTTGCCTTGAGGTTTCTGTCGACTTCTCAACATCAGACAACGAGAGGAAGTGATGGCGTGAATAGACAAGCGGCCGAGAGTGGCTGTCGCGCATGGGATCTTTGGGGCGGCAATCACGGACACTTCGTAGATGACTGTTGTCGCTGGATCGTGGTGGAAATAAAACCTGGCGAGCAAGAGGACAGATAATAGTATCATCCTTTTTAGCTTTTTGTGGAGGGGAGTGTCTGCGGTTCCGACATTTGTCCATGACATGCCAGTCACTGTTTAAATATGGCAAGAGAGAAGGAACGTTGCGAGAGAGAGAAAAGACTGCGTTCAGTTGGTCGATAATCAATGGGTGTAAGTCAAGATTCAAAATGTTTCATTATTCGCCGTGTTGAGTCGCGGGCCGTCACCCACCGTCATGTCACAGGCTGCTAAACAGCCAGCAAACCCAGGTCCAAGTAGTGTATATATATATATATATTTACCGTTATATATAAGTCCGCATGTCTCTTCGCCCTTCAGATTGAGTATCCCGATCTGGCCAGAGCCCCAAGGCACCCGGTTCTAATCGTCGACCTAGTCTCTGTCTGTCCGATCGAGGTCACGTAAAGTTCCCGTCATTCCGCTTGTCTTGATATCATCGCCCTCGGGAGACCCTTCGCCTTCATCGAATGCACTGGCACACAATTCTCCAAGCATTGCTTCCATTCTGGCAGTGGCTTGCTCAAGCGAACTTAGCCGGTCATTAACTTGCACAACTTCGCCAGATTCGCTGATAATATCCCGAACCTGCTGGTCAAGCTCTCCATAGGGAGCAATCGAATCCCTTCTTGATGGAGGTTTCAATGCGGATGCACGTCTGCTTCCTACCCTCTTACTATCATCGTCCAGCGGAGACCTGGGGAAGACATCATGGGCCGAGCTCTGCTGCCGGACATACTGTCGCCGTATCATGTGGTGCGTCAGCTCGTCGTCCACTGCAATATCGTCCTCCACCGAGTCTGGTGGCGCTATCGCGAACACCGTCTGGATATCGCCGTGGGTTGTTATCCTCCACCTCTCCCAGAACCATCCCCTCCCGGGAGACTTTGCCTTTTTGGACTCGGGCCATAACAGACGCCTTTCGGCAATTGCAACGATCAGTAGGATAGGCAGGTTGATTGCTCGTACGGTCGCCACATGGATCTTGTGGAACCATCGCGCATTAACCAAGAATTTCATTGGAAGCAGAACAAACATGGCAAGGATATTGAAAGGCGGTGGATAGGCAAAAATGGCATCTGCCTTGACGCCCTCCAGTGTCAGAACTGCACGGCGAAACTGTATCTCTGCCGTGGCGTTCGCGACAATGGTGCTGAAGGTATTCGACAGCATCGACACGAGAATCGTAAGGAACAACGTATTACCTAGGAATGCAAAGGTAATCATCAAAGTCGGTCCAAGCAGCCAATGAAACTCGGTCTACATGAGCAGGTTAGACGAAGCAGGTGTCACTCGATCGCTAGGTGGTCTTACCGAGCGCTGCACTCCCGTACCATCCAGTCCGAACCAAATCCACAACATCCATTTGCTAATCGTCCTGATTGCAGATCGGTCAGTAAGAGAGTCAACAGAGTAGGTAGGTACAGGGAAGACGCACAGTAATCTATGACGGCCTTCGGCCAGCCATACCATGGACATGAGGAACCCCAGGAAGCACCAACATGCCAGGAACGTGAGAAGGATGAAATTGGCCATCATAGACCGCAATGAAAGGAAGACCAGGTTGTCTGAGAGGAGATTGAAAGCCAGTCTAGGAACCAGGAATGGTGCACCCATCGCCAGGGTATCGAGTGCCTGCTGTCCAGGGGCAAATTCGCCTGTCCTCCAACCGTGCAGTCTCAAGATCAAATATCCCCAATAGACAATTGCAAACATTACGTCTAGAAAGGACCACAGGTTCTGAGTGTAGACGCCCCTGAGGTCTGTCAGTACCAGCGTCCAGACAGCCTGAACCAGCACTTACCACCCATGTTCCAGTATAGTTGCAAATTGGTCAAGGACCCAGCCAAAGGCATATACAGAGAACGTGATCTCATACCAGCTGAAATATTTAGCGTTCCGCTCTGCCATGAATAGCAAATAAAGGAAAAGCAGGACGATGAAATGAAAGAGTTCCAGGATGTTTCTTGTCCGTGGAACGATCAGTCTATACTGGTTCAGCAGAGGAGCCTCGCGGGGGTCGTAGAGTGAAATGGGTTTTTGCTTGTAGCGATCGGGAATGATATCCAAGAACGTGGACGGGGTATAAATGATATGGCCGCTGTATATAGCATCGGTACTGTGATCACGCTCAGCTGTTGCGCCGGACTTGCAGTCGACGCCAGACTTACACTCTTTGGCAATAACTGGAGCTAAGGAAGTACTTGCTTTCGCTAAGAATGGCAATCTCCAAAGCCGGCAGGGTTCGTCGGAGCTCCCATGATGCTGACACAGCAGCCTGTCGACGAACCTCTTCCGGGGCATTCTGAAAAGGCTCAAATCCAGCGACGAGGATGTTTGCGAGTAACAGGAGACCATCTGGGCCTGGGTTATCCTCGCCAAAGCGCCTCAGGATGCGGGTAGCAACAACCTCGCAGAGGGTGGCGCGACTGACGTATACATTCTGACGGTTGTTCAGATGTGCCTGTTCGTGGAGGAACTGCGCACGGTTGACGAGGAGGCAGTAGACTTGGAGACTTTTAGTCACAGATTCAAGGTTTCACTTTAGTGTGACCAGGCAGCCGCACAAGAGTTGCTGCACGAACAAGGAAAAAAGAAGAAGAAGAGGGTTGGTTGCCAAGACGGACGGCTGCATACATACCTATAGATATGTCATCCAGCTCATAGAGCTTGTCAACCAAGGGACGAACAACTGAGATATTGAGTCGGAGGTCTCGTAACTGTTCAATCGTCAGGTAGTCTTCCACGATCGACACGACGTCTCTCCGTATCCTGTGAATATTGGTGTAAACAGGAAGATGAGCGTGGGCATTTGTGTTACAGCTGAAGAACTGCTCTCCGTCCATCGAGTGGGCGAACCGAGCTCGTGAAAGCAGCGGCCGCCGCTCTTCACGTTCTACGTTGGACGTGTTCTGTCGCGAAACCGCAGGCCGTTGACGCGCCTCGTGGCGGCCTGTCATGATGGAGATGCAGGTTCTGATTGGAGAAAGGCCTGGGTTCTGGTCATGCCGTCGCAATCGAGATATACTGGTATACTAGGCCGGGGCAGTGGGATAATCACGTGCGTGCGTGTTAATGGAGGATGAGGTTTGTTGTGAGACAAAGGATGTTGGGGCGAAGTAACACATCAAGCGCTGGCCCTTGCCAAGTTGTGCAGGATTCGGCAGGTATACTGGATGCAAACAGTCCCTCCCCCTCAGGTTGGTTGACGAGACCCTCGTTGTCGAAGACTCGGGGCTTCTTGGACGTCAACAAAGATAGGTACTTATATAGCGTCTACATATGACTGCTCCGCAAGGTGCTCTATACTCGTGATCCTCCGGCCTCCGGAAGAAGTAGTGCACCAAAAAGCGGTGGACTAGGTGGAAATCCCACAAAAGTTCTTCTGCATAGTGTTTCGAGACCAGGTGGACCGGAGATCTCTTTGTTAAAAAGTGCTTTGCTTTGGGCGGTATACCATCTACATTTTAGGTATTAATCCCTGCACAAGTTGTACAAATGACCATGAAGTGTTGATGCATACTTAAGTACTTACTTCTTACTTGCTATCAATACTAGGTTACGATACGATACGAGTAATATCATCAATATGGCAGCAGGAAGCGGCCGGCTGTCGGCTGACCGCTACTAGTAGAGCGGCTCGCAGAAAACAGCGGCCTCAGGCATCCATGCATCTGACTGCCCTAACTGCCTGCCTGCTTACTTTAGGTAGGTAAGTAAGTACTTAGGGATTCTGCAGAAGGGAAAACAACCCAACGCCTTTTCCTTCCAGTGCAGCAACATCCTGGAAACGCAGCCCACAGGTTGCTGTTGGATGAATCCACGTGGCGCCCACCATTGCGCACGACGACGATGCCATGGCCGCTGTCACGATCAGATTCCAGCAAAGATAGCAGCTCCGAAAGGCGCCCTATCTCCTGGGCTGACAGTCTCAATGGCACCGACTGGCAGCACTTCAAGGATCCGAGAAATTGGGTCCCCACAGTTCTGGTGACCACGACGGTTCTCGTTTCTCTACAGATATACCGCTCCTATCTACGTCGCATACCAGGCGCTGGCCATATCCAGCCCAGCTTCTTCCGGAAGCGTAGCATCTTCGGCCAGGTCACGAGCGTTGGCGATGGCGACAACTTCCACATGTTTCACACTCCCGGAGGAAGACTGACCGGCTGGGGCTGGGTCCGCAATGTCCCCAAGAAGAAGGCGGACTTGAAGAACAAGACGGTTGGTTCAGTTCCAACGTGACGCGGGACGAGCATGGCTCTGACACCCTGATTCCAGATACCCATACGTCTCGCAGGCATCGACGCCCCTGAAGGTGCACACTTCGGCAGGCCAGGCCAGCCGTTTGCGACGGATGCACTGGCCTGGTTATCAGACTATCTCCTGGGGAAGCGGATACGGGCCAAGATATACAAGCGCGACCAGTACGATCGAGTTGTCGCGACAGTCTTTGTGCGCCGCTTTCTACTCCGAAGGGATGTTGGCTTGGAGATGCTGAAGAGAGGCCTGGCAACAACCTACGAAGCCAAGACGGGTGCCGAGTTTGGCGGCCTCGAGGCGAGATACAAAGCTGCGGAAGCAAAGGCTAAAGCGCAAAAGCTGGGTATATGGGGAGGTAAACCACAACACTTTGAGTCCCCGCGGGAGTACAAGACGCGTATGCATCTGGAGGACAAGCCTGAAGCATAAGACGGCGTTGCCGTCTGATGGCCACAGGCACAAGGCTCCAGGAGCGCTAGACAAGATAATGCCGCTGCTATCTTCCCAAGCCCCCGTTGTAACCGCTGCCCCAAACGCGGCAATTTCTGGTATCTAAACAACTATTGCGCGTGGCTTAGCAGCTCTGACTCCCCTCCTTCCTGCGGGTGTGGAAATGTCGGGGCTCTATCATCGGCTGCTGAAGGTTCGATACATTTCATCGAGTGGCTTGAGTCTGTATCATCATTATAATCGATCCGAGCATGGATACCCCGGAGAACCTAGCAAAGCCACGCGAAGCAGACCACTTAAGGAGAGGGGCATGAACTATCCAGCATCTCCTGAAAGGGAAGGGAGTTCTGAAACAGTGAGGTAGCCGGGGAAAAAAAGCATGTAGATTCAAGCAGGTCTTACCCCAAGCGACACAGGCATTCTTAGATCAGCTATTTAGACTCGGTCAACTATTGAACAAGTTCTCACTTTTCGGTAATAGAATTTAGAGTTGAGCCTTGTCAAAACTGTCAAAATCCCAAGTGGCGTTAAGAAGTAGGTAAGTGGGTGCATGATATGTACACAGACACCTGACTTGGTTTTATATCATCTATATTATGAACACGTCCATGACCCAAGCCACAAGTCGTGTGTCGCATGAAGGTTGATTCAAAGCCTGATCGGGATTTCGACTGGCCGACTACTGTGGGAGATGTCCATACTGTACACACACTGACACACACACACACACACACACACACACACACACACACACACACACACTACATAGACGACCAGCCAGGGCGGATGATGATACTGCACCAGTTACAGACGAAGAGAAGGCCGGACCAGCGCCTCGGCACGCCTAACCCAGATAGTAGAAAGCCCCTTACACTTACAGGCCCCTTGCAAGCCCCTTGCAGGCTGGATCGTGCAGACTGGAGACACACGTAACCCCAGGCAGGCCCAGGCACGCAGGCTGACAGAGAAAAACTTCCGGTGTCTCTCGTGTCAATCAATCTGTCAACCGTCATCTCTTCTGAAATGAAGAATATCCTCTCCCCTCTCTCGTATTCACCTTGTCGCTCACGTTCGCCAAGGTTGGGTTGAATGGTGGATGCTTGTTGGAGTTCTTTTAGAACATTGTCACTCTTTTGATCTTTCTACATACCTACCTTGCTCTCTCTCTCTCTCTTTCTCTTTCTATTAGAATCCATTCGTTCAATCGTCCGGGCTGGACTGGAACAAACCAGTTCCTCGGCTGTTCTACCCCTGATCTGAGGCCACCACCACCACATTCTCTAACAACCAGACAAGACCTGTCCAGGGTGGCTTCTCGGCATTTGCGACACCACACCTTGAGCAAAAGACAAGACTGTCTCTACTACACTCGTTTTCCACCCTCGAAATCGCCTACTTCCGGATAGTCGCATTCATCTCATCCCGCTGGACCCATTTGGCGCTACGCAACTGCTTGCTGTACAGGCAGTTACCCGCAGCCCACATTCCTCGGTTGTCACAGTCGTCATCTCATCTCGCCTCGCCTTGTCTGTCTGTAAGTAAAGAAGGATGTTCAGTTGCACCCCGTTCCGTGTCTCTGGGTTACATACAGAGCAATGTTACCCCCCATTAATGACCGGTTGCGACACGCGGGAAGAGGCGCAGCTTAATGGGTGGTCGCTAATTTTGTGTGAACCTGTTTTTAACCCAGCAATCATCCATATCTGGTCTATTAATCGGCACGTCAGTCAGAGAAAGCATCAGCCAGGTCTCTCACCTCACACCACGCCCATCACAATCCGCTTTCAATCCAATTCAAGACGCAGAAAAGCAACAACAGCCTAACCTAGCCACTCATTAAGCAGAAGTTCACTAGCCCAGGGACGCCCCCGCAGTGGAAAGAAGACCAAGTCACCAGCTGCCAGTCAAGCACCAGTAAAGTCGGTGCACATATACATACAGCCAGCCTAGCCAGCCTGGACCAGTCAGTCACCCACCACACAACACGGGCCTCTCCATCTCCCCCATCCATCATCCATCTGCACCTCAATTGCTACTCCCCCCCCAATCCAAAACCCAAATCCAAACCAAAGGAGTAAGGGCACCAAAAACACGAAAACGCTCCTCTCAACTAACTCAATTGACCAAAACAGTTGCCATCATCTTCCCCTGGCATCTGCCTCGTACTGTTGTAGCACGGCCGGAGCAACTTCCCTCTTCCGAATTCGCTTTATCCTAGGTTAATCATTTCTGCCAACTTTCTTGGCCACCGAACGAACGTACGCGGAAAGGAGGAAAGAAGGAAAAAAACGAAGAAGAAGAAAGAAAAAAAAGGATTGATCGGCCAACGAGTCCTGCCAAAATTTCGTCACAGCCGGCAGCTTACACCCGTTACTCGCGTCGCCCGCATTTCTCTGACCTCATGGCCAATATTCTTGCATAAAGCCGCTTCTCATGAATTCGTAACATCCACGAGCCAGATCCCCAGGCTATCTCATCCCGACCGGAGCAGAGCCGTATAGTCTCGCATTATTGCTCCGGTCATCGGTCACAACAAGACGACAAAACAATGCGAATACCATACAGGCGGCGGCCTGCATCACGCAAACCTGCTAGTACCTTGACAACATATCTTTTCGGTCTCGGCACATTCGCGACGCTCTCGCATGCATTGACCGTGACTCCGGTACCTTCACCAGACCTCGACCTTAGTAATTTGGGGCGTGTAGCCGTTGCTGGAGACTTCACAGGCATATCTCTCTATGAATTTGAGGGTCAGACCGAGCAGTCATTCAACACCAATGGCTCCGAGTCACTTATGACCCTCCTGCCTAATGGCGTCTTTTCTAATATCCTGACAACCGACGCGTCAATACAGACAATATGCAGTTTTCAAGGCGCGCTCATTTTGGGCGGCAACTTCACCAGCCTGGATGGAAGGTCCTCGACCGGAATTGCGCAGTTCAATCTTACCGATATGACTCTGAGCCCGATCGCTGCTCTCTTAGGGCAGGTCAACAGCTTGCTCTGCGATGAGGATGCTGGCAAGGTCTACGTCGGAGGAAGTTTCAAGGCTGCGGATTCCACAAATGCCATCACATGGGTCGCCAATGGTAACTGGGCGAGTCTGCCGTTCGCAGGCTTCAATGGACCCGTCACGTCCATCACCAAAGCTTCTAATGGTCACATCATCTTTGGTGGGCGCTTCACTGGGTTGGGAAATACGAGCACTCCCAGTCAACCGGATGAACAGGTGATCAACTTATCGGCCGCTACAATATCAGCGAACCAAGGCACAGCGGCTGCCGGTTTCAGTGATCCGAAGAATATTGTCTGCAAGACTAGTGGAACTGACAGCCCAGGAAATACTTGGTTGCTCGCAGACAACACACCAGGCTCCTGGTCTGCCAAGTTTCGCTACGGTTTTCAACCTACCAAGCTCCGGCTATGGAACACGCGTCAGGATGGGCGCGGCGTCAAGACCTGGAGATATACGGCTTTACCGCTCAACGGAATTATGAATTTCACCTACGTGGATCCGGAGACGCGCCAGAACATCTCGTGCACAAGCGAGTGTCCTCTGAGCAATGATCCCTCTGTTCCGTTCCAGGACTTCCACTTCGTGAATGGCGTCGGCATGAACGAGTTCAGAATCGATGTTTCTGCATGGTACGGTAATGGCGGCGGTTTGGATGGAATTGAACTCTTCCAGGATGATATCTTCGCGTATGCCATCAATGACTTCAACGAGCCAGCATGCGCCAACACATCATTCACCTCGAGCGCAACCACCACAGGCGCCTGGACAGTCACGCCATCTGGCCAGAGTAATGCGGACTATCTCTCAGTCAACATCCCTAGTCCGGTCAACTCTGCGGCAGCGTCCATCACCTTCTTCCCTGATATTCGAGAAGCTGGTAACTACACCCTCTCGCTCTATACTCCAGGTTGCCTCCAGGATAATACCTGTGAAAGCCGTGGCCAAGTGAACGTCACATGGAGCGTCGCTGCAGATGCGCCGACAGACAGCAAGGTCCTGTACCAGACCAACAATTTCGACAAATACGACGTGCTTGACACGGCTATCCTTGATGCCAGCTCAAGCTCCTTCCGCCCTAGTGTTACAATAACGGCCCTGGATAACCAAGATCTGACAAATATGACAATGGTTGCACAGAAAGTCAGCTTTGTGCTAATAAATTCCACGGGTGGACTGAATGGTCTGTTCGATTACGATCCCACCAAAGCCAGAATCGATACAGCTGATTTCGGAACCTCGGCATTTGATAAACTTGGCTCGACGTTCTCAAAGGGGTCTGCTGTGAGTGCTCTTGCAACGACAGGCGACATCACCTTTATTGGTGGCAATTTCACCTCGGACAAAGTGGGAAACGTTGTTGCTATCAACAGCAAGGACAACTCCACAGTTTCACTTGATGGTGGTACTAATGGTCAGATCATGGCCATGGCCCTTGTGCAGAACCAGCTCTTTGTTGGGGGCAGCTTCAACAACACATCCAGCGGGTCGAATTCAGCCCTGGAGAATGTTGCCGTTTATGACATTGCAAGCAATAAATGGGCTTCTCTGGGCGCTGGAGTTGATGGGCCGGTTTTGAACGTTGTGCACATGACCTTGAACCTCAGTTCTAGCACGCCGGAGGACGTCGTTGCAGTGACTGGCACCTTCTCGCGACTGCTGGCCTTCGGTACCAACCCTGAACGCTCGGTCAGAGGCTTTGCAGTCTGGGTGAAGTCACAGAGCAACTGGCTGCAAAACGTGAATGGGTCTACCCCTTTCATTGATGGCATTCTCTCGACATCACTCCTAAACCTGGCCGACGGGAATTCTGTCTATGCTGGTTCCTTGAGCTCACAGGTCTTGCGCACCGAAGGAGCTGCCACTATAAGTGATAGGTTAGGGCCTTTTCCTCTGGACATCCAGCCGCCGACACCCACGGCCAACACAACATCCGATGTTGCTGGCGTCGTAAAGCGCATCTCTTCGACAAACAACACGGATGTCACGGGCGTTGTTGCTGGTGCTTTTTATAATGATGGTGGACTAAATGTGACCATCCTCGCCGGTCACTTCTCCGCAACTGCTTCTGACGGAACTACCATTGCCAATGTCGCCTTTATTGATGGTGTCGCCAACAACAAGATCACCGGTCTTCCGGCTGGTGTATCGGAAGAGTCTGCATTCCGAGCTGTGGCTATACAGGGCAGTACGTTGTTTGCTGGAGGAAGAGTTAATGGAACAGTTGGCGGATCTTCCGTGAACGGGCTCGTCTCGTTCGACATGGCGGGCAAGAAGTTCAACCAGCAGCCCCCATCCCTGAGTGGTGCTGAGGGCATTGTCTCATCCATTACCGTTAGGCCTGGTACTGCCGATGTTTTTGTTGGGGGCTCCTTCGATGACGCCGGGTCATTAGGTTGCCCCGGTCTCTGCGTATTCAGCACCTCTACCTTCCAGTGGAGCCGCCCCGGTTTTGGGCTGCAGGGCGATGTAAACGCCATGGTCTGGGCCAGCAACACCAAGGTGGTTGTAGGCGGCAACATGACCCTCAACGATACGTCTGCTTTCCTTGCATCGTATGATGCCTCGAGTTCGTCATGGTCAAGCTTTCCCGAGCTCCCAGGCCCCGTTGATGCAATCACCGCTGCGAACAAGGAAGGCACTCAGCTCTGGGTTTCAGGAACTGCAAGGAATGGATCGGTGTATCTTATGAAATACGATGGTTCATCCATGCTTCCTGCCGGGATCACCCTCGGCCCGGAGACGATCATCAGGAGCCTTCAAATCTTTAGCGTGACGAAATCTCACGACTCGAAATCTCAACTGGTCGACCCCAGCCAGATCCTGATGATCACGGGCTCCTTGTCCATCCCCGACTTTGGGAAAGCATCCAGTGCCCTGTTCGACGGGGAAAGTATCCGACCCTATGCTCTCACAAGCAACACGGGCGACACGGGTGGCTCGATTGCGAAGATATTCGTCGAAAACCCGGAGAATTTCTTCAAACCTTCAGGTATGTTGGAACGTGTGTATTGGTTTTCTGATCAAGGTGCTAATTCGCGTTACAGGCAGCGGGCTAGCAGTAGGATTCATTGTCCTTATCGGCCTGGCAATCTCACTGGGTTTGATGCTTCTCATTGTCGTGGCTGGTCTTGCCCTTGATCGCTACCGGAAGAAGCGCGACGGCTATGTTCCTGCACCGACATCAATGTATGACCGGGGCAGCGGGATGAGAAGGATACCGCCTCATGAGCTGCTCGATTCACTAAGCAAGGGCCGCCCTGGTGCACCTCACGTGTGAGGAAATGGCCAACCGATGCGGCGTTGGTGCCTCGCGAACTAGATCTGTACTTGCTTGGATAAGCAAGGCAGAGGAGCCATGATTCCAGAATGGCCTTATTACACAGCACTGGACCGGTAGGTGACAGCCTCTACCCCGGTCCAGTCAATCAGAGATACCCATCGAAAGTAGGACAAAACTGTCATCGAAATCGAGCATAGCTGAGGCGCGTTGCGCGGCAGCAGAGTAGCCCGGACTACTTCAACAAGCTCTCCATCGTGACCAGGGGCATACACCGGGACTCTGTAGCGGGAAGAGCTGCATTTACTGACGAGTTACGAACAAACAAACAAGCGAGCTTCCATAATGTCTATGTCTATTATTATTATTTTCCCCCTCCCCCCTTCCCCCCCTTCTTGGACGTCTCGTCTTTGTGTTACTACACCTTCTTACACTCTCTCATGTACTTTACATAATTTTCACTTGCAGCCTCGTCCCCCAGCTGCACATACTACTTGACTTGTAGCTGCGAAGCCGGTCTGCACATTTACAGCAGGTGCAGCTGTAGGTACCTAGGTAGTAGCAACTGGTGATGGCGACGGGATACAGATTCACGGTGGTGCGATTTGACTTGGCCGATCATATGGAGATATGATCAAGAACAGGTTTTTTTTTTTTTCGGAATGAAATGCAGTAAGGGATCAAAGGGAAAGCTGGGGAGGTATGGCGTTACATTACAAAATCCTGGTCTCGGGGGAGGATAAGGGAGAGACAGGAGGTGGTCGACTCATTTGGCTGGACCAGCTGAGTGAGTGACCAACGAGTTCCATCCATATCCCATAGAGATAAAGCCAAACCCTCTGCTTCGTGTTCCTGATCCGGCTCTGTGACTATGGTGTGCGTATATGTGACGTCAGAATGTATGTGAGTGGGTTTGTGCAAGATGGAGATAAAGTAAATAACTGTCGCAATATTGCCCTGCTCTATATCCGTGTCTGATCTACATCTCAAGTAATAGGCGAACCAGAAAAGGGGGGGTTGTTGAAAATGCGGGGAAATCCAAGTACTTTACGTTAACCCCGGATTCAGGCTCGACCAGAAACCTTGAAGTTTTTTGTTTCTTTCTTACTTTTCATTCACCTGTTTCTTCTTGACTGGTGGTAAACTGAGGGGCATGGATACTCTTATGTGAGGTGAGCTCTGCCAAGCATAACAACAACTAATCTACACATTCGTACACGATGCTGGCTAAGCCGGGAACATGTCGCCTCTTCTAGATACAAATCTATGACCGACGAGTCTCTTCTCTTGGGGTCTAAATCGGGGTATAAAGTCTTGTCTCCTCTGTCCTTGTGTATCCTTTCTCGACCCACGGCCTCCTCCAGGCGCAAGCATCAGTCAGTGCTCATGCGTTGGTGGGCTTGAAAGTCATCCTCTCGGTGCCCTCCTTGAAGGGAACGCCAAGCTCGAAAAGCTTGACCACAACTGCGCTGAAATCCTTGAAGAAGGCGTCGTTGTCCTTGGCGTACTTCTGGACCCAAGGCTTCATGGCCTTATCCTGGATGAGGGCATAGTCGGCAGGCAACATCATGAGACCCTTGGTCTTGTCCTGGTATTGTTGGGGGCCGTCCCACTTGCGGATGTGCCACTTCTCGTTCAAAAGGAGAGAGTAGTAGTCATTGGTCAGGACGGTCGGGGAGAAAGTCCAGGGACCCTCGAAACCAGATCGGTCCGTGTGGCATCGACCAAGAGCGTGGGCACCGGCGAGCGCAACGATCTCTTGGTCGTTGAAGCCCATGCGGTAGAAGATGTCCCGGAGGTGGTTGGCTCCCTGAGCACCGTCGGGGAGACGGCCATCGGGAGTGCAGGCGGCGGCTTCCTTGTCGGCGCGTCCAGGGCGCCATGGGACCGCGGGGCCTTGCATCTCTTGGATGGCGCAGGCACCAGCAAGGGTCCAGAGGTCAGAGTAGGAAATCCAGGGGAACTTGGCTGTGAGAAGCGGATTAGCATTTGATCTTTACGGCGCAAGAGCGAGGGAGTCGCCGCTCACCCTTGACGGGCTCAAGGAAGTCACGGGCGTGCTTCAGACCAGCGTTGGCACCATGGTCGCCCTCGGGAGCAAATCGCATGGTGGCGCCGTTGCTGCCGCCAGTGTTGGTCTCCTTATCATAGGTACCACTGGCATGCCAGGCGAGACGGACCAGAACGGGGCCATAGCTGCCGTCATCGTAATCGTCCTTCTCCTCGAGGCGCCCGGCAATCTCGTCATAGACCTTCTGGTAATCCTCCTTGGTGGGGGTGAAAGCCTGGGGGGTGGCGGACGCGTTCTGGGAGTAGAAGTAGTATCCGCCGACACCGGCGGCGGCGGCACCAGCCAGGTAGATCAGCGACGACGAACCCGAAGGCTTAGGGGGCTCCGAAGAATAGAATCGGCGGCCGCTCTGACGGAAAGCGTGGCGCGTGGATGTGGAAAAGGTGTTGCGTGCACTGGTGCGCAAGGCCGAGCGGGCGACCTGTCGAGAGAAAGTGGCGGCAGACATCTGGAGTAGCCGTCGAGTCAGCACTAGAAGTTGGATTGAAGGCAATGCTGGAGGATGGGGGAGAGCATTGTCTAGGAGGGAGGGAATTGAGCAACCGGCAAGCAGACACGGCAAGCAGACACGGCAATGCGGGAGAGTCGGAACGTGCCGAGGAATTGGAAAGGTCGATCACGCCTTACTTACAGTACAGTCAGTACCTGTGGGATGGAGTGGTGTGGTGAGGAATTCGACGAGAGGATAAGACCAGAGAAGGGAGGGATGGGATGGGAAGGATGGATGGACGGAAGGAAAGGAAAGGAAGTTATTTGGCTGTAGAGATATCAGACATGACAAGCAGCGTCAGAGTCCCTGGGCCAGAACTAGATACACCTTTCCCTCGGGACAGAAGGCAGGACAGAACTCGGGATACTAATTATACTCGTACCTGACTTACAATACTGGGCTCGGGTGTGTCATCTCTCTCAAATACACGTGCCGTGATTGGTTCAGCGACTGGATCCTGGTGAAGCTGGAACAAAACATCAAGTGGAACCGAACCAGCAGATCGTTTCAAATTAGTCATTAACCTAGGTGAGGAGGTACTTACTTCTCAAGTACTCACTCCGTACGAGTATGTAGTCACGACGACGCGCACGCCCGCATCCGCACCGCCAGCACCGCCAGCAACCTCCCTCGGCGACTTCGGCATTCGGAGTACTGGCCGAGATGCACCCATTGTCACTTATTACTCATCCCATCGGACTTACAGCGCATTCCGTCGGCCACCGACACCGTGTGTGACTCGTTCAATCCTTCATTCGGCTTCTGGGCCCCCAGTCAGGGTCCAATTACTTTTACATGGTATATCTGCACACCCACTGCTAGTGGCCTCGCAATTCCCTGCCTTCTTTCTCGAGCCTCCTCCAACAACCTCGAATCTTGACATGATAGATTTGACCTCCAACTCCCGTATTCCACAAATCTCACCCCTGGCCCAGACCAAGGGGCGCAAGTCGTCGTAGCTCGCTATCTACGACGCCCATCCACAGCAAACGACGACAACATCCGTCGTTGCATTGTGCGCTCCCAAGTTATGATACAAGCACGCCATATCCATACCTAAGAGGAATTGTTGCACCGGGGTGGTAGACAGGCCCTTGTGCTGTCGCTCTCTTCTCAGCACCGACCGCAAACCTTCGCCGAGAGCCTACTTGGCTCAGTTGAACGATGCCGTCCCTTGAGCGTTGACCTCTGCCTCCCCAAAATATTCGTAGTACCGGGGGTAGCTGCCCTCCGCCTTTTGTCGAGTAGCATCGTCCATGGGAGCCTTGGCCGACCCGTTCTCCTTCAGAGCCGGTTTATTCAAAGTCGATACTGAATATGGGCTATAGCAGCTGTCAGCATGGCCCTGCAAATCCAGTCTTCTGCCCTGAAGAGCACTTACCCATACACCTCCCGATTAATAGCGAGGAACAGCTTCATGGAATCCTTGCCGCCTCTTTCCTGGAGATATGCGAGGTATCGAAGGTAAAGACCTTGCTTCGAAATTGCCGAGATGCGGCTGCTCGGAGCTCGGAGCTGCTCAAACAGTTGCTTCAGCCGCTCAGCATGTTCAGCCTCTTTCTCGCTGCTGGTAGGCTGCTCCAGCTCAAATTCCAACCACTTCTGCCAGAAGTACCGGCTGTCTGCGTACCACTGGACGTTCTTGACGAAAACGGTGCGTGCCTCATCTACAGACCCCTTGACTTTCCACAACAGGTTAGCCCATTGGGTAACAAGCACTGCCTTTGTGAAGATGTCGACATGCGGAGCATCGATTTGAGCCTTGTAGACCTCAATCGCTGCGTCCAGACCGCTCTGCCGCCTCTGGAGATTGGCCCAAGAAATGATCGCCTCAACGCAGTCTGGCAACTGCATCAGGATAGCCTCGTGGATGTCACGCGCAACGTCCGTGCGTCCGCAGGACTCTTCAAAGTATGCAAATTCCAGCCGGATCCCAGGCCGACTGATGGGCACGAAAAGCGTCGCGGCCCTCATGTAGATGTGGCGCACCTCTTCTTCCTTTCCCGGCTGCGATGACATCCACTGAGCATACCGGAACCAAAACTCATCGTAAAGCGCGCAGGTTACAACGCACCGCTCGTACAAGAACGTCGTCCTGGCGATATCACCCTCGCTTTCCTCAAAGTCGAGGTATTTCCGCCAGTTGGCGATCTGCGGATTCTCCAGCTCGGTGACATGAAAGTAAGGGCGCTTAATTTCTGACTCGTAGGTCCACCGCTTCGTCGTCTCCTCTTGTGTACGCTGGAATGTTTCGTAGTACATGCTATCGATCCGGGCCCGAATGTCGCGCTCCACCTCCAGCTCCGTCTTGGGTGGTGCGCCGAAAGCTGCAGGGTCAGCCTCGACTTCGGCTCGGAAGCGGGCGAGAGCATCGGCTGGCACCAGCTCGACCAATGGGCGGCTGTGTGCTAGCTGACGAAACCTCTCGAAGTACCTGGCGTATTGGTGCATAGGTATGTGAATGACGCGCTGCAAGATGGCAAATATCTTGTCTTGCGCCTCTTGCCTTTCTTCATATTCGATGTACTTGTCCCAGAAAGGATGTGCTAGAAAGTCGAGGCCGACAGCCGCAGCAGCACGTTCGAAGAGCCTAGGATACGGTCAGTCGTCCTTTGGTTCAGATTAAAGGGGCTGGGGGGAGGGGCGGAAGGAGTGCAAATACAGAAAGGGGAAGTTTGTGTATGTAGCTGGTCCAATCCAAATCAATCAAGCCGAGATAGACGAAGTCATAGGATTACGACGAGAAAGCGACGTGTCAGAAAGATGACAGTGTAAGAAACCAGAGCCTGGTGTTTTCTGTGAGAAAGTTCCAACATTTCCACGATGATTGTTGGTTTCCTCACCGTCGATGACTATGCTAGCAGCCTTGGCAGAACCGTAATAGTGTTGGGGTTCAAAGTGGTGTTGTCTCGAACAAAGAGTTTCTCTGCTTGGTGGCATGGTTAAGAGGAAGGAAAAGCTCTCGGTAATTACTTACTCTCTCACGAGATGAGGCGTGTGCGTTGTCTCCATTTTGAAGGAGCAGTATGAGGTCCAGAGGTCAACACAGTTGGTGATACTGGCGCATCCTCGCTCATAGATCTGTTCCGCACCGTCAGCAGTGGCGCAGACCAGCCAGAGGGAACATTGAAAGACAGACCATCTCGGCTGACTCGGGGCCGGAAATGTTGAACTCGAGGTCGGCATACTTTTTCCAGTAGCCGAACAGTAGGGGAAACTTCAGAAGGAATCGATCGTAGGCATCGCGTAGAGTAGCAAGGGCTTGGGGGCTTGAATTGCGATTGAGGCCGCCTTCCTGAGCTTCGCACGCTCTGATGAGCTTCTCCCAAGACTCGAAATTGTCGGTATCGGCATCCTATATGCAGGCGGGCAATTAATTAGATTATGGCTGGGATTGGAATCGAGGGACTGCAGCAGTGATGCAGTACGGCGGCTACTCACCACCTCGGCACCAAGCTTCTTGATTTCAACATTGTCCTCGTCCGACGCGGCAAACTGATTGAAGTCTGCCATCTCAGTTGGCGCAGTGAGACGGGTTCACAGTAGGGAAAAGGAGGCAATTGGGCTTGCGCGCAGGTCAAAAAGCAGGAGCAAAGATCTGCAAAGAGATAATTGGAGGGAAGGAAACAAGGCCGAGGTGTGGAGGAGACACGCGAAGATTGAAGTAAAGAGAAGGGGCGAAGACGGGAGGATGGATCAATGTACTATTGATTTGATTGTGAGTGCAGATGTAAATGTATGTACTGTAGGCTGTAGGCTGTAGGTCGGTAACCTTAAGATTGGGTGTGGGACCTTGTCTCGCAGGTGAGCGTGGGTTGGTTTTTCTGCTCTAATAGCGCGAGTGATGGGTGGCTACGATGATGTAGGATCAGTAGGGAGATAGATAACGCAAAACAGTCACCACCACAGGGATGGATGTTGCGCACTTGTTGAAAATGCTTTCTTTATTACTGCTTGCTTGCTTGCTGGGGGGGGTGGACGAACTCTTTGTTTATTTACTTGTATTAATAAAGTCGACCCAATGCGGCTCAAATGGTACGAAGTAAGCATCTACTAAGGTTAGCGTGCCGCAACAATTTATGTGGCTGGGGGGAGGAGGAGGGAAGAGAATTGTTCCCCACCGCCATCGTCTCTCTGCCCTGGCAGTATTAAAATCAGGACTTGGGGAGATGTCCAGGCCTTCTTCCCTTTTACCTAAACAAAAAAGGCCGATGATGATACCCCAAACAAACAACAATGATAGGAAGAGGGATAAAGCTCATAGAGCTTCATGATCTCAAATCATTAATCTGAGGTCTTTTGCCCCTCTCGTTTGCTCTTTCATTCTGCTCACCATACCTCTGGAAGGGAAAGGCACCAAGTGGTCAGCCAGCCTCCAAGGTCTTGAGCAGATTCCCAGCTCCAGCTTCTGCTCAAGGCGCCCTGCCCTGCCTTCTAACATGGGAAGCCCCGAGTTGACATGCGAGGTCCCGTCTCACAGATGCAAACTTGGTGTGTCTTGGACAGAGCTCAAGCCGGAATACTAGCCTTTGATGAGATATGTGTGCGTGGCCATGTTCTCTTGGCAGTGAATAAATGTATATATACAGCTGGTCCGGATTTTGTGGTCTGAACCCACGATCTTGTCTTGACATCGTATTTGGAGATCCGAATAGCTTCTAGGAACCGCCTCCTGGCTATTTTCTCTGCTGGGCAGCAGGCTCACCATTCTTCTTGTACATATCTACTTGAGATGGGGGCGAGCCTCTGTAAACTTCTGTATTAACCAGATATGCCCCCTGCGGTGTCTGACGTGACCTGAGTAAGCAAATTAGAGAAATATACTGGATACACGGCGAGTTGTCGAATCCTTCTAGGTCAACATGGTATGGTTTCATCAACTTTTTTGATATGCGGCATTGGTAAAATAGAGACGTTAGATCGCCCGTATCGATAAGAGATGACACTGTGGGGCCCAAATGACGTTGGAAACAACATTGAGCATAGCAAGTCCAAGTTCACCTGCTACTTACTCACTACTACTTACTTCACATAGCGAATTACTGGTCGCGATCGCAGTTGGATTCACCTCGGCAGCTGTAAAGTCTGGTATGCGACAAGTATTCTCGGCGGCTACATGTCGTCCCTGTTGAGTTAGATTCTCGACATGGATCAGTACCCGAGAGCGGCAGCGAGGGATACTGTCGTGGGTCCCTCATCTGACAAGTCGAGCCAACTCCTCATCCGCGACTACCCTCATCGCGCCATCGCCATTGTCTCCTCCTCCCACGCCTTGATCTTTCGCTACAGTCCTACCACGAGCGAAGCGATTGCCAATGGGTCGCTGGTATCCGTCTCCTCGGCAAGGCCACGTGCTGGCAGCGAAGGCGCCATCTCAAAATGCATGGTGGAATTCACGCCTGCGTCCAAGAAGCTCCTGAACGATTTCCGACCGCTTACCCCTCGACCGATATATGGCACATTGGGTCTCATTACTATTAACCAAGATGTTTTCTTGTCAGTCGTCACCCAGGCGAACCGAGTTGCTTCAGTGCGGCCTGGCGAGACAGTTGAAAGGATTGCGAGCGTGGACTTCTTCTGCCTGAACAGCGCCGAATACGACAATGTTTTTTCTCTCAACTCGTACGATAATGAGCTATCAGAAAGCAATTCACCATATGGCCAGAACCTTGGGCGCAGAGAAGGAGAGGTCGAATCCCCCTTTCAGGAGCTCCAGAAGCTCCTAAGTAACGGCAGCTTTTATTACAGCACTGATTTTGACTTGACGAATCGACTACAAGACCGGTCAGTATACTCGTGGATAGTAGTGTTTTTTGTTTTGTTTTTTGCCCCCAGCTTAAATTGGAGGCTTCAAGACTGACATGGTCACAGGCCGGTAGATTCCGCGACCTTCGATATTGACAACTTCGACGATTCTTTCTTATGGAATTCCTTCATGATCAGTCCTTTAGTACAATTTCGGTCCAGACTTCTCGCTCATGAACGCGAGGCCCTGGATGCATCCAGGATCCTGACCTCGGCAATACGGGGTTTTTGTTCCACCATGACGATACCACAATCCGCAGCACCTTTGAGCACTGCGAAGACTGGCCTTCCATCTTTCCTTACAGTGATCTCCCGGCTGTCCTGCAAGAGAGCAGGCACTCGCTTCAATAGCCGAGGTATCGATGACGATGGCCACGTGGCCAATTTCGTCGAGAGCGAGACCATCTACTGGAGTCCCTCGGGAACCCTCTTTTCTTACGCTCAGGTCCGCGGCTCTGTTCCGGTCTTTTGGGAGCAAAGTGCAGGCCTCATCCCAGGCCAGCAGAAAATATCGATAACACGATCTGAAGAAGGGTCACAGCCTGCATTCAACAAACACTTTGAAGACCTGGAGCAATCTTATGGCGCTGTCCATGTTGTCAATTTGTTGAGTGAGTCTAAGCCTGGAGAGGCAGAGCTCACACAGAAATATCATTATGGCGTAAACCACTGCGCATTAAGTCGTCCCGATGAGAAACAGAGTCGAGACCACACCCTTCTGATGCTTACGGATTATGATTTCCACGCGGAAACAAAGACGTTGGGTTACGAAGCAGCGAAAGATATCAGGAACTATATCGAGCACTCTGCCGACGGATTCGCTTACTACCTCGCAGAAGAAATGAATGATGCGGTAGATGTTGTACAAGACCACTTGGGGCGTAACAGGGTAGTCGTGGTTTTGCAACAGGAAGGGGTTTTTCGCACCAATTGCCTTGACTGTCTTGACCGTACAAACCTGATCCAGACGCTCATTTCGCAGCTGGCTTTGCAGTCGTTCCTGAACCACAGGACCGAATACGCCTCGTCGGACTTTTGGGTCCGTCATTCGACTTTATGGGCTGACAATGGAGATGCATTGTCTCGAATCTATGCCGGAACAGGCGCTCTGAAGTCGTCGTTCACGAGACACGGCAAGATGTCGTTAGCTGGCGCAATCGCGGATGCGCGCAAGAGCGCGACCAGACTATACATAAACAACTTTGCCGATAAATCACGACAAAACACTATTGACATGCTTCTGGGTAGATTGGTGGGCCAGTCTCCTGTACATCTTTTTGACCCTATTAGCGATTATGTGTCGGGTGAGCTAGGCAAGCGAGCCGCCGAGTTCTTTTCGACCGAGACTATTACTATGTGAGCGTAACTTATAGGTATCCTGTCGCCGAGTTTACTGACAAAGAAACAGATTGGTTGGCACATTTAACCTCAATGGCAAGACTGAAGGAATCAACGATGATCTCATGCCATGGCTGCATCCTGATGAATTGGGTTCATCTCAACCCGAGATCGTTGCTGTTGGATTCCAAGAAATCGTCGAGCTGAGCGCCCAACAAATCATGAATAGCGATCCTACGCGAAAACAAGCATGGGAAAAGGCCATAAAGAAGACCTTGAATGGGCATGCACAGCGGATAGGGGGCGAAAAATATGTGTTGCTACGGAGTGGCCAGCTTGTCGGCGCCGCCCTGTGCATATTTGTTAAAGTCTCGGTGCTGTCCAAGATCAAGAACGTGGAAGGCAGTGTCAAGAAAACCGGTATGTCAGGCATTGCCGGAAATAAGGGCGCTGTAGCCATTCGGATGGAGTACGCGAATACCCAGATATGCTTCGTGACAGCTCACCTGGCAGCTGGATTTGCCAACTATGAGGAGCGTAACCGGGACTACGCAACTATCCATCACGGGCTTCGTTTCCAGAGAAACAGGGGCATCGATGACCATGGTAAATGACTCGCCCTCGCTACCATGAATCAACTTGCTGATCCAAATAGATACCGTCGTATGGCTTGGCGACTTCAATTACCGTATCGGCCTAAGCCATGAACGGGCCATGGAACTGGTTAAGCATCAGGACCTAGAAAGGCTCTACGAGAACGACCAGGTTGGTAACCCCAGTCTCATGACAGTGCCATCCATGGTTCGCATCTGCTAACGATATCAAAGTTGAATCTCCAAATGGTTGCAGGTCTAGCTTTCCCGTTCTACTCCGAGGCCAAGATCAACTTCATGCCAACTTACAAGTTCGATATCGGAACTGATAGATATGATACTTCGTAAGTAAAGTTGCGGCTGAATGCATAGCCAAGTTTTCCTGACGTTGCCATAGTGAAAAGGCACGGATACCTGCTTGGACCGATCGTATCCTGCGAAAGGGTACCAACATCAGACAGTTGGCATATAACTCTGCTCCATTGCGGTTTTCTGACCACAGGCCGGTGTACGCAACCTATCAATGCATCGTCAATATCATTGACGAACAATTGAAGGAGAAGATCAGTCGTGGGCTCTATGAACGACGCAAGGCCGAGACCGGGCAGACCGGGACGAATCTGGAGCTCGATGATTCCGAGGACGAAGATCTCATCGGGTATGATGCCATTGAACCAGGCCTTCCGCCTGCCAGCTCAGATCGCCAGCGATGGTGGCTGGAGAACGGGAAAATGGCACAATCCTCGATTCAAGCCCCTAGGTCGACTGACGGTGCTTCGTCGACGGTGCTCAATAAGACGCGGCCCTCGAATCCTTTCGTTCCTAATGATGAAAATGAATGGGTCGATGTCCCCCGGGCAAATTCACGGCTTGGCTCCTTTTCATCAAGCATATCCAGCTCACCCTACGAGCACATTAATCATTCTACGTTATTGTCTACATCGGCGTCGAGCTCTACGCCTAGGAAACTGCCAGTACCGCACGACGCTTCAGGTTTACCCGCCAAGGTTGGGCGTATCAATCTTATGGATGAGCAAATCACTGGACAGGCCCAAATGCATGAACCACCGCCACCTCCCCCTCCGAGACGTCAAACAAGCAACGGTATAATGGGGACACAGGCTCGGGAAATACCAATCAATCGGGGAAGCGCCAAAACGCCAAGGCCGACCGCGCCGCCTCTACAGACGCAACCCTTGTCCGCGGTACCAGCACAAGTATCTGGGAAATCTAAAGCACCACCACCCGTAAGTAGCTCCTGAGTTGGCAATCGCCCTCCGTTCGGGGCTTTCCGTATAGACTTAAGTCCTCTCCCACAACCCGGAGGGGTTCTCACCTAGTCTTGGTGGGCTCAGCTTCAGTGTCATGAAGGCTTTCGAAGCTGGGGTTCCTTTAACAAACTTATACACGCTTCTCGAAACCAGTGACTTGCCTTTTTTTCTATTAAAAAAATCCTCTTTCTTCTCTGTACATGCTCCGTCTCCCATGTCCTTGGCACAGTCGTGCCGTATCCTCTCAGCTTTTATCTGAACAGGCAAATCCCTTAACATCCAAGTCGTGTTACGAGGCTAATTGACTCTGTCTAGGTTGCCAAGAAGCCAGCACACCTCACATCGCCCTTGATGGGCACAGAATTTCAGGACTTGAGCCAATCTGAGGAAGATAAGACTAAATCGAACATTGCTCGGCGGGCTAGCACCAACGTGCAGAACCTGACGTCTAGGTTAGAGCAGAGTAACTCCCCCAGTTTGACAGGCGGGATGCAACGCCATCTGCCTGGCTCAAACCAACCCACTAGGTCAATGACCAACACAGACATGATTGCGTACGGGCCAAGTGGTCTCAGTGGAGGCATCAACCTGCCAGGCCTAGGGCAGCGGAAGCCAGTATTACCTGCACGCCCCCTTCAGCCGGGGCCCCTGCAGGCGCCCAAACCGGTGAAGAACTCGACAGTTGATCTACTCGGAGACGATGATGCCAGCGAAATGAGCGGGTGGGAGACTTTAAGACCCAGTTGAAGGGGGAGAGGGAAGGAAGGGCCTTGGTCTGTAGAGCTCATTTTGGGGTTAAAACATTTGGGGGGGGCGTTGGTTATGGGAGATGCTACAGGAGGTGCAGCGGGAAGGGAAGTGTAACAGGACCAAGAGCCGGTCTACACTTCCTGCTGGTAGAAAGCGATGACATAAAATAGACGTTTTCAAGGGTTATCGAACTTTGCAGAACCATCAGCTAACGGATGAACAATGATGTCCAGATTGAGTGAGTTATTTGGTAACATGTGTCGACTTCTCCATCACAACCCGTCAGTCACACCATCTTTTCGCTCCTTGGCGTGTTCTTTCTGCATCCAAACATTCACCTCTACCTACCCATTAATGTCCTCATTATTCGTTCCAGTAAGTTAAGTCACCAAAAGAGATGGTCGGGTGATAGTAGGCGGGCCTCATTAGGAGGTAAGTAAGTGTGTGAGGCTTCTAATAGGTGTGGCTGATCTGCGGGAGTAGGAGACAGTGGGATCTGCAACCGGCCTCAAGACTTGGAAAGCTGCTTGTGGAAAGTAGTCTAGAGTCGCGTAAACAGGGAACTGACTATCGACTCATATACGTACCTACTTTACCTACTTAGGTTCTGTGATGGGCCAGCCGGACCCCGTTATTTGGCGTCGAGATATATCACGTACTTCCTGCCATAGCACCCACCGTCTGGGTCCCAATCGAATTACCCCCGTGAAGGGCTGAGCACCTACTAATCATCGATAAGAATCCGCTTCGACACGATGTAGAGTGCCCCCATTGATAGCTTCTGTATCTGTCCTGGTGATGGCGCTGTAGGAATGGCCTTATCACAGCGGCTGGATGAGATGGTTACACCCCCCAGTGTGACGAGGCCCACAATCCGCAATAGCACACGGCAACATTGCCATCTTCAGTAGCTCGGCGGTATTCAGTAAACCGCCCATGAGTCAGACTATGCCTCATCTCCGCGACAGGCCGGTTGGGGCTTCAGGGTGGTTTAGAATCCATCACAGCATGACATCTGGGGATGATCGACAACATCAGCCGTCATTTTTTTGCCGGGACTACCTGAGTCTCTACCTCCATGACACCCGTTGAGCGGCTATCCACGTGTAGGCCTGTATGTCTCATCACTAATCTGGAACATCTATCTACCCTCCCCGCTGGTGGTGCAGCAGAAGCAAATAGGCGGATACTGATGTAGATGGGCCAAGGCCTGGTGGGATGGACCATTACTCATTTGCGTGGCACCCAACGGCCAATTGCATCCTACCATTCACATTCACGCACGACCTGCTCGGAGCGGGCTGAACGAACCGCGGTTTCTATCATACATCGTCGACTCCGCAACGTCAAGCTTGAGCCAGACTCGGCCAAAGCAGCGAGAGGGGAAAGTTGGAGGCGACCGAACTGTTTATCGCCCGTTAGCCGCCAGGAACCAAACATTGGATACTGGCAGGCGTGCAGGATAGAGTTATGATAGTATGATTAGCGTTGGGACTAAGTGGGAGCCTGGGAGAGGTGTGAGACCGAATGAGAGAAGAGAGAGGCATCTCCGAGTTTTGATTGGCTCCGGAATTCTCGACCTCGTTTGGACTTGGACGTCGATGATCAATGCCCAGCCATGTCCACGGGATCACATGACTTTGAATTCGTATAACGGCTGTGCCTTACAGAGGCAACTTTGTCGGCCACCCTCTGCTATGGGGCTCTGTTTCAAGATCACCTATCCACCAGCCTGCCTGGCCGAGCAGAGAATCCTCACACGGACGATGGCGACTTGATTGGAGCACAGGCCTCGGGTTTAAACAATGGAACGTTTTAAAAAGGGTGGAACGAACTGCTCTAATAAGTCGGCAGAAACCCGAATGAATTCTCAACCACTCACGGGCTGCTGTATTTGGCACATTCTCGTGAATTCTCGTCCACTCGATTTTGAAAACCCCGGCACAGATCTCAAGAATCCCAATCAAGGGTGAGTTCCAAGCGGCTTCTCTCCCCCATCTAGAAAACCCGCATCCCGTTATCATTGCATCCATCCCGTGATTCCCGTCAACCGGAGACCTGCATTCTCTAGTGATGCACGTTCCGCGTGGGTTGACGACGTCCAAAGTCCATTACTTGAATGTGAACATACACTGCATGTCTGGTTACACCGACTTTTCAAGAGACTCTGTGACCATGTAAAGGAAATAAATTCGCCTCTAGCCGATCGTGTTGGCTGTTGGTCCCGTCTCACCACCTTCACCGTCAGAATGATGCACCTGCGGCCCCCAAATCGAGTGAAGACAGGAAAAACACGCTCTGCCCCCCCCTGTATCACACAGTGCATTACACACACGTTCTCGAATATGATGTCACATGATCATTGCCTCGTACAGTTTTCTGTCTAAGTGTGTACCGTTCGCTGATGAATGCCGAAAGACCAACCATCATTCGACCTGGTCTTTAGTCTTCTGACTTCTGACTCTGGTTTTTTATTTATTTATTTCCTTCTTTCTTTCTTTCGTCTTGTCGATCGCAGGTATCGAAGCCGCGAAGCCCCAGCCCAACCTCCCCCGCAGTTTTTCGATTTACCGTATCGTATCGAGCACTTCCTGCACGGTGTACTGGTCGACCCGGGCTACAGTAGCTCAGTCGATCTAAAATTAGGACTGCTTGCTTCGTGTCACGCCAAAACGCCGTCTCTTCCATAGCCTGACAGCTGGATCAGCAGAGAGGCGATCAGCGATGTACGTTCTGTCACTTTCATCGATTCTTGTTTTTCCACTTCTCGTTTCCGCGGCTATGTATCTCATCGGAAACATGATAAACAAAGAATGTCGAGACACTTATTTGAATAAGTGTTTGAGATAAGAGGCGGTCAATGCCGGCCCTCTGTGCGTGGTAACATATTCGTACATGCCTACGTAAAGCAGACTGAAATACATTGATTGATACGTGTATAATAGCTTACCTATTGACACTCCAGACGCGCCAGAGAACTGTCGACGCAGTTGTGGTTTGGCCTTTAGGCTGTGGTCCGGCTACCCTGCCCACACCGAAACCATCCCTGTCGTTCAACCCCGCCCCGAGGGATACTTAGTACTAATAGGACCCGAGCTCCTGCCTTCCTTTCTGGTGACAAGGCACGTCTTGCAAGCGCTTTGCCACAGCTGGCTAATACCAAAGTACGTATGGTTAGCTTGGGACGGTTCGAACTGGTGCCCGTTGGCGGACTGGATCGGCTACTGTGACGAGTTCAGTCCAAGTCCGGCGGGCAAGTGTGGGCAAAGAGGCAAAGAGTCAAAGCTGACCCTCACTTCTTCACCAGAACCCAGCCACCGCTTCGCAAAGACGAGGAGACACCGCTCATTACGAAACCACCACCCCCACGACGAAAAAAAAGAAAAGAAAAGAAAAAAAAAGCCTAACTAAAAAAAACTAGCCTCCAGGCACCCAGAGAATCTCATCAATATTGAATAGGCGGAAGTGTGAATGTACCAAACTGCTTGGAAGGTGTTGCGACTCAGCGGCAACTGTATAAATCGAGGTATATAGATAGTACTGTGTGTATTAGAAACGGTTCACTGTCATTAGCCGCCAAGGTGGTTGGTCTTCCTGAATGTCATAGATTGATAAGTCAGGTACGTATCTACATGTTTCTTGTACTCGTAGCCTTCAATTACAACCGGGGTCTCTTCCTGTCAGCAGCACCGCCTGTCACAGAGCCGAAGCGTCCGCCCGCGCAGCCGCTTTTGTTCTCTCTGTCTTTCTCTTGTTGCTGTCTGACATTGAAATCAGAGTTCGCAGGGAATATCGGAGCTTTTGCAGTAATAGCTCCCTTAAGTACCTACTTAGGTAAATGTTCTTGTTCAAGCACCCATCCCCCAGCCCAGCCCGGCCCAGCCCAGCCTAGTGGATCAAGAAACTGGGCAGGAAAAGAGTCAGTCAGAGCCAGAAACAAGTGGGATGGATGGCCTCTTTGTTTTTTTCTTCTCTGCTGCCCCTGCTGCCCCTGCCCCCCCTGCCGGCCCTGCTGCCCATCTCGTCTTCCTCTGGATTAGTCACTCTCCAAGGTGGCCCCATCAAAAAACCCTCGTGGATTTTCCCATTTCTACTCAGCATCGCCCAATTCCTGCCAACCAATCCCCTCTCCTCTTTGGTCCACAACGGCCAAAATTCATCGAATCAATTGTCTTTCCTGTCAGAACAGACCAAACAAACAGGCCCCAAAAACACCTACACATTCCAACCACTATCTACGCACAGTTCGTCTCGTGATTGTCAAATCACAAAGAGTCTTTGCAACACTATACTGCGCTTCCCGTTCTCGCTAAATTGACTTACCCGTCTCCGCATTCGACTCGCGAATCGCAGTCCTTCTTCAAGCTTTTCTGGATTCTGATTCGATCCCGCCAAACAGGTTCGTTCAACTCAGGAACCGCAGCCTCAAACCAAAAACTCCACGCGCTGCGCAGCTTAATAAAGAGAGAGGGAGGAAGAGAGCGAGAGAGAGAGAGAGAGAGAGAGGGACTGAGAGACGAACCTAAGCTACAGTACAAACTTCGGGTTGCCATCACTCAAGACAGCCATAGTATTTTTTGGTGTGCCCGCCCATCTCATTGGTGCGCAATTGACCCAAAAAGTGTCTTGTGTGCTACGTTGTATGAGCGCGCGCGCCTTGCGACTTTTTGCGACACCGCTACTGCTGCTACCTACGTCTTTTGGCACCGGCAGAACGCGTTTCCCTCTTTTATTCTCTCGTCTGACACAACACGCGCGACGTTCCGCCGCATAAGCTACCCAAGTGCGCCGACGTCGTCCTATCTTGCCAGCAGCTAGAGTCTACCTTGTGCTCTCTTCCCGCTGCATTGTATTGCCTTGCCTGTTGAGTGGCTGCGCTCAAAACGAAGAGGGCCCCTCAATAGCGAACCAGCCAGTCAGAGAGCTTGCGCAAAACTCAGACACTGAACAACTGCCTGCCTATTCAGCAAATCAACGGCTCGCTCGCCCGCCAAAACCCTCGACCACATTGCCAATTCCTGACAAGACCTATCATCGTCGCCGGAATCCTTTTCGCCATCTTCATTGGTTCCAATACTCGTCAGGTGACGAGGACTGCCTGCGGATAACAGTTGACATTGTTGCTGTCTGTCCTTCAATCAGAGTGCTTTGCTTCTATAGCACTGTTGTCGCCTGCAAATCGTGGAGTTTCAGCTCGCCCCCCCTCCCCGAGGCCCCTTCGACGCGCGACTCTTGCGCGACTTGAGTAAGTGGTGTACTGTACCTGTTAGTTAGTCCCTTCCTTCCTTTGTCCTGCCCTCCCTGCACAAGCCGAAGTGGCCGGTCCCGAGCCGTCAACTGTACCCGATGGATGTTTCTAAGTGCCTCCTCTCTCGCTATTGCTAAAGCAGGCATTACGTCCTCGTTGGCTTGCTTACATACATGTCTACTTCATGCACCATCTGTCCGACGTTGCCTGCAAGATGCAGCTCGTCAGCAGCAATATATGTCGCTGGCTATATGTCTGGCACGAAATGGACATTTTGCCAACAACTCCTCTTTCTTAACAGACCTATGAAACACATCTTACTGACTTGGCATGATCAAGAATCAGAACTCGCCATCTATTCAGCAGAACACCCAGGTGCGTTGGTCGGTTCCCAACGACGTGGTACTCTGGACCAGAAAGGTGCGCGGCTCGCTTCCTTCTTCGTATCTCTTACACACCCTCCCTCACTAAAACCTTGTCCTGTTCTCTCATCTGCGACGATACATCTGCCTACCTCCTTAGCAGTTCTCGACTTAAAGCGGGCATGGCATTGGAAACTGGTGCACACTCGCCTGCTAGCAAGGCCTGCCCCTCTGCCCAGCACGCCACCACCTCTCCATTC
Source organism: Apiospora pterosperma (assembly GCA_019976485.1). Lineage (NCBI taxonomy): Eukaryota > Fungi > Ascomycota > Sordariomycetes > Amphisphaeriales > Apiosporaceae > Apiospora > Apiospora pterosperma. The sequence continues at coordinate 2,595,843 of JAFBMP010000009.1, forward strand.
CATCCCATCTCGTGTAGCTTAGCTTGTCTTCGGGCCTTTCCTATTCTCTCTCTCTCTTGTCCCTTTTCGCACACACCTTCTCCACGTTGGAGTGGATGGCTAGTGCCTCCACTTATGCTCCCAAACCAGCGTTGTGGCATGCGCGTCGCATGTGTTTCTGCGAGCTGCATATTCGGCGCCATCAAACGTCTGTCGTTTGTTTCTTCTGCCTCCAGGGTGAAGCGAGGCGCATACTAGATAGCTTGAAATACGTCCCCCGGTCGGGCTCTGAGTTGGAGTGCTAGACACACCCTTACCAAACTGCCCTGCGCCGCCACCGGTCAAGGCTGGCAGGTTTCTGGTCGCTCGTTTCTGATCGCTGAGCTGGTCAACGGGGTGGGGCCATAGCTCGTGCATATTCCGTCATGCATGCCAGCGCATCAAGTGGTTGCCCAAGGCGCGAGAATGAGTAACTGGGCCACCCACCCACACCCATCGATACCTCTCGCATCATCCGAAAACCCCCTTCTTATACTTAACGTAACGGTTCTAATGCTTTTGGTTGGACAGCCCCCGCCGTCCGTCATATAGCCCAGTACTACGGATAGAAGAATTCTGGGGAAACTTGCGCTCAAGCTGTTTCGTCAGGACTATCGACTTTCGCAGAATACATTTGATAGGCACATCGTTTGTTTCTGGACGACAGCCCCATCCTTTGACAAGTCCTCGCGTGGCTGTTAGTTAGTGAAAGGCCCGGCTTGCTCTTTTCTGACTGCCCACCTCCGAAGCAACCACCGCTCAGCCACACACACATTCGCCCCGCGTCAGGTCTGAAGCCATCTAAATCACATCGCCTCTTGCATATGCCGCGGACCGGAGACTTGCGCTGTGCACCTACCACATCGACGACTGCCAGCTCATCCACGCATATCCAATAGATTGGGTGCACAAGTCGCCCACTCGCGGCTACCTAAGTGACCTGTGCCCAACTACAGCCATCCTCCGGGACCTTTCTTCTATCTGAAGAAACGACGTCAATCTCCAGTTTTGCAGTCTCGCTCTTGCGACTGCACAGATACCGTCGTGCACGTACGCAGCTTATAGTCCCCACGCATACTCAGCTCTCGACACTCTGTAAACATTGGTGGGCCGGTCACTCCTATCTGTATAACGCGACAAAAGACATCAACCCTTGGTTTGGTATCACGCGCGTCCCCGTCGCCCGTTGCGCCATCAGTTCCCAAGAATGATGGACTACGCCCAATATCAGCAACCCCAGTCGGCGCACTCACAAGGACACATCCAATCTGGTTACACAAATACGACAGGCGGAAATACTATCACATCTCCGACCAGTCACACCATACCCCATCACGGCGTCCAGACGTCTCCCATCCTCCCCAACCAGCACCAGCCAGCTACTTCTGGTCAGAATCACAACATGTATCAAACGCAGTACAGTGTTCCCCAGCAGAACATGCATTATGGGGTTCCTGGTATACAGGCAGCGGCAATGGCAGCCACCGCCGCCGCCGCCGGGGGTACGGGGTACAGCAACTACATGCCCTCAGATCCAAGCCTGCCACAGACGTCACCACGGATGGGGTCTGGGGTAGGCAGCAAGAAAGATGGAGTTGGGCCGCGGTCGCCACAACAGATGAGTCAAATGCCATCAGGACGCCGTTTGAGTCAAGTCACGAGCCCAGGTCTGCCGAATGCGCCCATGTTGAACCATAACGCGCGCTCTACAGTACCACAGCCCCCCATGCCCCCCGCGCAGGCCATGCCGCCCCCTCAATCGCCCGAGATGACAGCTGGTGCTGAAGAATCGCCGCTATACGTGAACGCCAAGCAATTCCATCGCATCCTGAAGAGAAGAGTGGCTAGGCAACGGCTGGAGGAGGCTTTACGTCTGACCAGCAAAGGCCGGAAGCCGTACCTTCACGAATCAAGACACAACCATGCGATGCGCAGACCTCGCGGCCCCGGTGGCCGTTTCTTGACTGCGGATGAAGTGGCCGAGATTGAGAAGGGCAAGGGTGATGGCAAGTCAGACGACGTGGACGAGGTATTGGTCAAGGCAGGCTCGAAGAGGAAATCGGAAGCTGGCCTTGGCCAGTCACATAAGAAGGCGAAGTTAGAGACGGATAGCCCGGAAGACGATGAGGACGAGGATGCTGAAGACGACAGCTAGAAGCGGTCGGTTGGCGGTGATGTTTCGAACGGCAGGAATCCTGTTGGTTCAGGTTATTATGAGTCACGACGTTTCTGATTCGCGTCAGGATATATTTTCTCTGTGCATCCGCAGCGATGGGGGAGGGGTGAGGGGTGAGGGAGATGGGGGAGTCCTTGTTTCTAAGGGAAAGCGTAGCGCTGCGTTTTGGGACTGCTTTTAAGGGACAGGTTGGGGCGAGGGACAAAGACCTCCCGCAAGGGGGCTCTCTCGCATATTTGCCAAAGGGGAATTGCATCATGACAGGGAGCGCCAGGACGTTCGCTCTCAAGGGCTTTCCTAAACGTTTCCACCATCGCCCACGCGATAAGTTTTGCGTCTTCCTTTCTCTCCTCCATTTCTCGACTCGTCCAATGACCTCGCGCACATGGATTCGCGTGCGAGGGCGTACTCGCCCGGAAAGGGAACTCCCCCCATCCGGCCTTTTTGGCAGCTTTTTTTGATTTTTGATTTGTTTATTTAGGAATGGAAAGGTGGAGGGAGGGATATGAATGAGATGAAAGGAAGGATACCCCACTTTGCTGTAGCTTGCTCGACTTCTTCTTCTTCCTCTTTTCATGTCTAGTATTTGTGATGGCATAAAGGAGGGATTTTATTAATTTGCTCAGTCGCGGTCATTCTCTTGTCCCCTCCCCTACCACTACACACTTTACATAGCAGGGATCACATAGGCCTGATATGAGCAAGGCACGACTTTGAAGATATCCCAGCCAAAAAGAATATGACAGCACACAACCACGGCACAGCCCAACAGCACAAACACAAGACCAGGTTATTACCTAAATTGGAAATCCCAGTGGCAGCAGAGGCAGCATGATTCGTTGGATGCTGGGCAGAGAGGTATCAGCTTAGGATAGTTAGACCTTGTACGAATGGGTTTGTTTCAATTAACCCAAATACATGCATCCGATCCAAGGGAGAAGCAACCGAAATGCGACTTTGATGGATAAATGCAAATGGCGGGTCGGGCAGATCACGTGACGCTAGTAGGGGATCGATGCTTCTATCCATTCAATTAATTAATTAGCTTAAGCCTAACCTTGGCTCTCATCAGTCCGTCTCCCGATGGCATCAAACATCGCCAGGAAAACCACAAGAGTCGCTGCCACTCACTCCATGACCACCACCCAGGCCCGTTGCTGTTGCCTTTTCTTCTCCTTCTTCTTCTCCTTCTTCTTCTCCTTTTTCTTCTCCTTCTCCCTCTTCTAATCCTGCCAAGACGCCGACATGCTTTTCTTCAGGTAGGCAACCAAGCAACACAATAATGAAGATGACGTCTCACGTGCCTCTCTGCCTCAGCTTTTTCAAAACCCTCATCGAAAACGAGGTCACCGTCGAGCTCAAGAATGACATTCAGATCCGCGGTACCCTCAAGAGCGTCGACCAGTACCTCAATATCAAGCTCGATGATATCCAGGTCCTGGAGGAGCTCAAGTACCCTCACTTGGTATGCTATCCTGCCTCTTTTTAGAGGCCAGCCAGCACTAACGACGCAACAACCCCAGAGCTCGGTCAAGAACGTCTTCATCCGTGGCTCTGTCGTGCGATATGTTCATCTCCCACATAGCGCAGTCGACGTCACGTTACTCGAGGATGCCACACGGAGAGGTAAGTTTGTGGAGACGACGGCTATTCTACTCTCCTTGATTGAAGTTATCACCCTGACTTTCCCCACCTTTCAGAGGCTGCCAACCAAGCTGCCAAGGCCAAGTGAGGAAGTGAGCTCTGCCGCCGCTAGCGCTGCTAAGACTATTCACGCAAAGCGACAATGCAGGGCCCTGGGGTCTCCAGCACTGTCCAGTCCCACTTGAGGCTCGTGGCCGAGAGGCACGATCAGTCCCCCAGAGAGAAGGGCGAGGGGGCGCTGAGGAGCCGAGATGGCTGGAATATATGGCTTGCAGACCATGATTCGGATACAAGAGCATTTTGTCTGTTCTGGGAAACTCGGATTGCTATGGGGGGTTAAGCTAGATTAGTCGGCCGCAATCCTCCTCTGGTTTCGAGTTCGACCGGGGAAGAGGAATATACCCGCATTGTATGCTGATATGCCAATCTTCTCTTGGCCAAGATCCCTCGTCGTACGAGAAGTAGAAGTGACCCATTTGTCAAGCTGCTTCCGGGTAAAATACAACTACCAGGGGACCGACCATTAGGCACACAGAGATGGTGAGAAGGACAAAACAATGTCTGCCGGCTCATGTGAAGCGGAGACGTACCAACGACCCGAAAGATCGGTACTTCAAGCGCCGTGTAGAAACTGCAAGATCGCTAACTGAATCCCTCTCACACAGCCTGCCATGGTGATACCCTACAAGCAGGTTCCCAGGTGTGAAACTATAATATAACACTTAGATTCATGAATTCATAACCTGGTATATCCTATACGCCGAGCAGTATCCTCCTACCAACTGGCCCAACCGCCCCGGCTATCCTTGCCATCCCAGAGCTCGTCCTCATCTACACCCTTGTGCTGGCCGCCTTTACCACTACTATTGCCCTTCGTCGAAGTCGTCACGTCACCATCCGCGTCCTCTGTCCCCGTCGCCTCGGCCAAGACCTTGACGATCCCGCCCCTCCGCCTCTCAGCGATCCAGCGATCCAGCCACGCCTTCATGCGCTTACGGCTGGCCTCACTACCTACATTGACCGTGGGCACGACCTTCTCGATGCGCAGCGACATGGTGAAGAGCGCCAGCTCGCGGAAGCTCGAGTGTTCCGAGTAGGGCACGCCGAAGCACATGGCCTCGCGGGTGCTGCCACGCTGGGCGACAAAGTCGCGGGGCCCGAAGCACGTCCGCCACGCCGGGCCGTGGAGGACCTGTGTTGTGGGCACCGACGAGGGGCTCACGTTGACGTTGACGTTGCGGGCCGTCGAGGTCGGAGAGCGGAAGTTCCAGCCGCTGGGGCGGAAGCCGACGATGCGGCTGAAGTAGGGCCTGTAGCCGTTGAGGTATTCCTGCAGCGTCTCGGCCCGGATCTCCATCAGCATCTGCATATGGACTTGGGCCTCGCGGGGGTTGGTGGTGAGGAGAGCGGCGAGTTCTGGGTCGCCCAGCTGCTTGATGATGCGGATTTTGGAAGCAGAAGCATAGATCTTGGTCTCGAGAGCCTGGGCGATGGCCTTGCAAATGCGCTCCTTGCCTATTGAATAGGTGCCGCAGATGACCAAGAGGCGGTGTTTAGGATTAGCTCTCGCGCCATCTTGATTTTCACCACCCGACGCCTCGTGCCCCGCTGAGTCCTTGGTGAAGAAGTTGCTGACCGAGGCACTCCCCTTCTCCCGCCTGAGGGCCTCGAAGGCATCATCCGTTGCGTCGGGGTCTCCCGATATCGTCTTGCAAAATGCCGCACAGGCGCTAATGACGTCTTCCTGAGGCGGGAAAGAGTAGCGAGGGTTGAGGTATGTGGTGTCGAGATAACATATGTCGATCTTCTGCTGCCTGGTCTTGCCAGATATCGAATCCACAACATCGGGCTTCAGTAGTGGATGTGCGATATGAGCCCGACAGGCACGGAAATCTCCACAGTGCAAGATACGTTGCGTCCTCGGGGCTGACCCTGGACCTGCTCCTAGGGCCTTCTCGAAGAGGAATAAAGAGCTTCCAGGGCAATGGTTGGCTGGTATCATGGTGACGGTAACGCCTTCTGTACCTGGTATCTCGACCTTTTCGTCAAACTCTAGTTCGACCACCCACTTCGCAGCTGTCCGGAGTTGAGTTTTCACCAAACTACCAGTTACCTTGCTGCAGTAGATGGGTCCATGTGACCAGCCTGCTGTCAGGCCAACATAGTGATCGCTGTGGAAGTGGCTCAGGAAGTATGCATTGCATCCCTGGACAGCGCCGTACCGGAACGCGTCCACACAGATGAAAAATCCCGGCATGATTTTGTAAAAGGGGCAGGTCCGTTGGTAGGCAGGTTTCCCGCGAGAGGCAGTCTCGATAGCCGCAGCCGAAGCCCAAGCTTCGTCCTCAGCATGGCTTGACATCAACTTACTGAAGGCGGACGTAGGTTTGCTCGCCGTCTTGCCAAGTTCTATCGGGTTTGCTTGTCCCGGCCTTGGCACAGCGGCCTGAGAGAAGCGTTTGCTTCTATCCGAAGTTTCGACACGGGGTTCGGGCGCGGGTTGAGCTGGCTTCGGCGGTGGTAGGGGGTTTCCATCCAGGCATGCATTAACATGTACGGAAGCATACTCGGCTGTTAGCCCGGCGAGGCTGGCGTTGCACAAAGGGCAGCTAGCAGTTACGTCTCCTCCGCCCGGGGGATCTTCTCCTACGCCATCAGGCGGCGAATCCACGGCTTCTTCAGCCTCGAGACGAGCCTGCTCCTGCATGTACCGCATGGCGCGGTATTCCTCGCCATCGTCAAGCTCACCGTCAAACAAAGCCTCCATCTCATCCACATCATTGAAATCGTCATACATCGAGTCCTCAGTTCTGATCCGAGGAACGTGGGGCACGGCTGCGCAACTCTCGTCCCTTAGCAATGCGGGTCTCGGGGGTGTTTGCGGCGTGGTGTCTTCCTCTAACCTTGTCATGACCGGGGGATCCATGGGGGACGCTTCTTGCGTTGGCGTCTCTACGGCCGAGTCCGGTTCGCTGTCCGAGTCATCTAGGAAGGGGCCTCTTGCCTTTGTCCTTTTCGCCCTTTTCTGCGACGTCGAGGGTCCCCCGGTAGCCCCGTCTGTAGCGGGTTTTGGAACATGGACGACTTCTGGACCATCGCAGCTCAATCTGCGTCGTTTGGAGGGGCCGACATGCTCATTGAGCCTGGACAGAGGGGTGTCTTCGTACTCGAGGTGGCGGTCCTCGGGTTTCGGACGCGGCCACGACGAGACGGCGGCAGCACCACCCGAAGGATCGCCTATGAAGAGCGGCTCTTCGACATCAAGCTTCTTGAAGAAGTTCAAGATGTTGCCATTGGCGGGCAGTTTCGGTTTAGAAGTCGGCGTCTTTCCGTTGGTGGGATTCGCAGAGCCGAAATTGAGCTTGGACTGGCGGGGGTCACTGGCTTGGCCCTCGCATTCTTCGCAGGAGGCATATTGGCGGCTGTCTGTGAATGATTGACAGACACTCGAGATAGGTGATGATGTACGGATACAACTAACTAACTGGATGGGTTGGGTTGGGGGTCTAAGGACTGCTTTCTTACTTGTAGGGGACGAACCCGCCCCACTAGGTGAACTAAGTTAAGTACTTACTTGACTACTTCTCAAGTACGGAGTACATGTACTACGTAAATGTACTACGTAACTTCACTTGGGACGCGGGCCGAGCGCGACAAAGAAAACGCGAGGTCACGTTATCTGCGGTCCAAGTCCAGAACAGTTCGGGCCTAGATAAGAAGAGGTTGTGTATTATTAAAAAGATAGGTCAGGTCACTGAGATTCTTCAGTGTGATTCTTCAGTGTCTGGGGCAAAAGAAGTATGTTAGAACAGTTTAATTACAGGCGGGCCGGCTTTCTCCATCGCTGCCAAATGCGTCATGTCGCAGACTACCATCTATCCATGGACCCTCTCGTTCACTCAAAGCACAGGCGCGTGTTCGCTCGCGCTGCTTGGTGCCGAGCTTGCCTTCTCCTTCAGTCCGCTCTTCTCCTGGCTTTGCACAGGCCCTTTGCCAGAGAAGTAGTTGTGCATATCTTGCGTGAACTCGTCATCGTCGTCGAACAGGTTGCTGGCCTCGGGGTCTTCCTTGGAAGCTTCCTTGTCCTGCCATTCGGCACGCATATCCTCAATCTTGCTCTTGGTGTCGATGTCGGGATGGTAGGCCTTGCCGACACCCATCAAGCGCTCCCACAGCGACAAGTGCTGCGGGTGGATGGCGATGCCGTGGTACTCCTTCTCACGGCCTTCCAGGATGTACTTCCAACGGCGCTCCTGCTCCTTGAGGTCGAGACCGGTGGTATCAGGAAGCCACACGTACGTCACCAGCATACCGGCCAGACCAAACCAGGGGACCACGTAGAACTTGGTCTGGTCGTCGATGTAGTTGTAGAGGACCGACGCAAGCAGAGCTCCAGCCTTGCCCATGCAAGCTGAAAACCCGTGCGCACTGGCACGGATCTGCGTGGGGAACACCTCGCCAGCAACCAAGAACGTGACCGAGTTGGGTCCAAACTGGTTGAAGAACGAGGACAAGAAGTACATTGCCTGGAAGGAGTGGATACCCTCGGCGCTGGTGTAGTACTTATACCTCGCCATGGGAATAACAAAGGTGATGAAGCAGACAAAGAATCCGACCTGCTGCATCAGCTTGCGGCCGTACATCTTGTTGTCAATGAGGAGGGAGGCCAAGTAGTAGCCACAAAGGGCCACGACGACGTTGACCAGGTTCCACCGCCAAGTCGTCCAGAGGTTAGCACTGCCGCCGCTGATGACGCCGATGAATTTGCCCTGGAACAGCTTGTTGCCGTAGAAGAAGACGTCGTTGCAGAACCAGCCGGCAGATGTAGCGAACAGCCGGCCACCGAAGTTGCTGCACGTCATTTTCAGGGACTTGACATCGTAGCCGGTGACGTTGGCCTTCCGCTTGGCCTTCTCGAGATGCTTGCTGGCGGATCGCATCTTGTAGGTACGGTAGTACGCCAACCACAGGGTGCCGATGGCAGGAATGGCGAAAGAGAGCCGGAACACCCATTGCGCTGTGATCTGGCTGTACTGGGGGCCCTCGCCGTACCCTCGGTTGAAGATGACTAGCAGGACGATGAGAATGACCTGGTTGAAGAACTGACCCCAACCCTGCATCAGAAATGCCATGGTGACCTTGCGGCCACGGTGCAGTCGATCCTCGCGGGTCGACAACTTGCCGGCAGAAACGGCATTCTCCATGGAAGAAGTGGCAGTGATGGGGTACTCGCCACCGACACCGAAACCTGGGGGAAGTATTGGGTTAGCCACAGCTGGAGGTCTGGGAAATGGGGGGGAGCAGGAACGACGTACTGTAGATGAAGAGAGACCAGGCATAGCAAATGACCCAGCCCTCAAGACTGGTTCCCCAAGCAGCCGTCAACATGATCAGACCGAGAAGCATGATCAAGGCATCCTGAATGAGACCCCAGCGTCGGCCGATCCAGTCACCAATAATCTGTAAGCAGAGTCAGTCAGTCTACTGCGGATTTTGCTTCCAGCTGGGATCATGTTAGGGGCATACTCACACCAACAGCGACCTGGCCAAACATGATACCAATGACCTCCAGATAGGTCACCGCCGCTGTCCAGTTCGTGCTGCACACGGAATGTTTGCTCCAGCAGTCTGGCCAGACGGCCTTGAAGAGGGGCTCCAGGTTTCCGATGGAGAACAGGACATAACCCTCCAGGCCAAGGCCGGCACCAGGGAGGACGGCGTTGCGAAAGTACCAGGAAATTGGGCTCAGAGGGTCCTTCTTGAACATGGCACCGACGGTCCGCAGCTCGGACATGGTCTCGGCATGGTCAACCTTGCGAACAAAGCTGTAACGCTTCCAGAAGGGGAGGTCGGCCCAGTAGACGCCCTCGGGAGTGTAGCAGTCGTCGGGGTGAGTCAGGTGCTTGAAGATTTCCTTCTCCTGGTCCGTGGCGGGAGCCGTGTGCTGTGGGTAGTGATCATGCTCGTTGCCATTCGAGGGACCATGGGGGACCGGTATCTCCCCAATGGGGGGGTCGTGTTCCTGGTGATGGCGGATGAGGGAAGCCATGTCTGCAGGAGGGGGAAAAGAAGCAAAAGAGATGCTCAGATGGTGACAACCGGTGCTTTTCAAGGAAAGTTGCCTTGGGAGTTAAGGCAAAACCGGGAGCCGAAGAAACTTTGTCCACTGACCCTAAGGAAACGGAGAAGAGGATCGAGCCAGAGGAACAGGAAGTCTTTCACATTATGTACCTCGCGCCTGGGAACTGCTGAAGGCTAGGGCCAAGGGCGTGGGCGTGGGCGTGGGCGTGAACGTGGGCGTACATTGTATGCGTGTGTGTATGTGTGTGTAATAAAGAGCGGATCTGACGGCGGGTCCGAGAGGGAGGACTGACTAGTTTGCAGATTGCAGACATCGAAACTACCTGCACAAGTGGCTAACCTAGACATCCAGTCCAGTCCCCGGTATAGAAACACCGAGGGCACGCGAGGGCTGTCCATCCATCTTGCCATCAACCCATCGCAGACCCCAGTGGGATGGCCACAGTTGGAACTACTGCGGAACTAATACTTACAAGGAACCAGTATCCAGGATCCCCCCACACGCAACTTGCCATAAGACCAGACGAGGTGCTGTAAGATGATACAACCTAAACTCTCTCCAGCACGCCTCTTGGCAAATGAATTGACATCGTGCAAGCAGTCAGCCATTCTGATGGGACAAAGGGAGCAGATGTCTCGACAGGGAATCGACGCCCAGCCCAGACAAGCCGGGCCAGAATGCTTGTTTCCTTGATCAGCGCATGACGTCGTGGATACAGCATAACCTTAGAAAAAACCCAGCAAATGTGCCCGAGGCTGCACACTGCCAGCCGCTGCAGGTTACCGAGTACAGGCTCGCTTACGGAGTCTGCGCCGCAGACGGGTGGACTGGCGTCAGAGTGAGGATACCAGTAGTAAGTAGTATGGAGTGAGGATCTCGACAACGTCGGTGGTTTTCTTTTTTGGATTGGATTGGAGGCGAGCTAGGGGATTTATCGACCAATGAAGCACAAGAAGAGCAACACGTGCGGCTGTCTCTGGGATTTGTGTGTTCTCTCCTCTCCCCCTCGTGCAGGGTGTCCCGGTTGGCGCAAGTTGGTGCAAGTTGGTTCGGCGTGTGGGTACCCTAGGCAGAACCCTAGACACCCCAGCTACTCGCCCCCCCCAGGAGGCTCGTTTTAATCGGGTTCCCACGGTGATGCTACCAGAATGTAACCTTACCGTAGCCAGATCTTACTAATTTTCTACTCGCATGCAGAACTTCTTCTCCCCTCCCCCCGCAGCCCGCCTTGGCCGTCTTTCCGAAAGTCTTGAATCTCTTACTCCCAGCTTGGCAGCAGTCTTAAAAGTCTTGGGACCTCTTGGCCTCCTCTTGGCCTCATCTTGGCCTCCTCAGAAGAGGCAAGTGGTCGTGTGTGTTCGTTTCTCTGGCTGTGAAAATAACTGTCCTTGATGAAATCATCTCGCATGTTGTGTGTTCGGATTGCCATGCCGGTTGCAGATTTTCTCGTCGGGAGTACACGTAAAATCATGCAGGGATTGATCCTCGTGCTGCCTATCATACACGATTCCAGATAAATTATTAAGGGTCTTGAGTTATTATTCAGTGGCCTATCAATGCCTAATGTAGAGACACAAAGAGGGTGGGTTGATTCTCGGATTCCACACACTACGAGTACTAACCCGCCCCCCACGAGGCAACGAGGCAACGAGGCAAGACACGGCTTTCTTAACCCTTCATGGACACCGAGCACAATACGTACTAATCGAGGCATTGACTGTATGGGTCTGGCCAGGCCTGGAAATTTGCTGGACTACTCAGCCTCTGCGAGCTGCTTACAGCCGTGGTGCTCCAAGGAGTCTTAAGACCTAGGATAGTGCTGGAATGTCCAAGGTGAAGCGCGCACCCATACTGGCCATAGACTTCGCGCTTAATGAATCATGTTGGATCTTGGATGAGCCTTGTTGTACTGATATCAGCAGGATGCAGATCTGAATCCAGATTTACTGCCAAAAATAATGAACTGCTCTCACCTACCTAGGGCGTCCCTGTAAGAGGCACGCACCTTGTCCACCTCTTAGTCCCCAAAACGGCAAATGATGAAGTACCTAAAGTATTGATTGCACGTGATTTCGCGCTCTCTTAGGCGCTTGGCAGGCACGCGTCTTCAACGAGCTCCGTCATTGAGGTCTACCTACCTACTTAAGTAAGTAAGTATTTACCACGGTGATGCCAACTGCAACCTACCTAGAAACCTCAGTAAAGAGAAGCAATGCCGCGTCAATCGCTGCGCAATCGCCGCGCTGTCGTCGAACCAACCGAGACCAGGACCCAGCCCAAAGCTACCACCACTACAAGGCGCAAAGCTGCGACGACGGACAGTGAACTAGATGAGGAGGCCGAGCTCGGGGCTTCAGCAGCAGAAGAAGCCGAGGTTTCGCGGAAACAGAGCTCCACCAAGCGCAAAGCTGTAGTTGAGGACGACGAGGACTCTAAGCCGGTGAAGAAGCGCCGCGCCGCCAAGACAAAGATCGAAGACAGTATGCCTCTTGCGAAACGTACCGCCGTCTCAACGCTCAAACATGCCATGTACATCGGCGCCCATGTGAGCGGTGCAGGAGGTAAGGACTAGACCCTGTTTTCATGACCAAAATTGCCAACAGCGCAGTAGTTCTACCGAGTACTTAAGTACGCAGCTAACCAAAACCCGAAACCCAAAACCCAGGCGTCCAGAACTCCGTGCACAATGCCGTCCATATCGGCGCCAACGCCTTCGCCCTCTTCCTCAAATCGCAACGGAAGTGGGACAACCCGCCGCTCGCCGCCGACGCCCGCGACGGCTTCCACCGGCTGTCCAAGGAGCACGGCTTCGACGCGCACCGCCACTGCGTGCCCCACGGCTCCTACCTCGTCAACCTCGCCGCCGCGGAGAAGGCCAAGGCCGACCAGGCGTACGCGGCCTTCCTCGACGACCTGCACCGCTGCGAGGCCCTCGGCATCGTCCTGTACAACTTCCACCCGGGCAACACGAACGGCGGGGATCGCGCCGAGGCCATCAGCCGCATTGCCGCCCAGCTCAACAAGGCGCACAAGGCCACCAAGACGGTCGTCACGGTGCTCGAGAACATGGCGGGCCAGGGCAACGTGATCGGGTGCCGGTTCGAGGACCTGCGCGACATCATCGACCAGGTCGACGACAAGAGCCGCGTCGGCGTGTGCATCGACACGTGCCACACCTTCGCGGCGGGGTACGACCTGCGATCGCCCGCGGCCTTCGCCGAGACCGTCGAGGCCTTCGACGGCGTCGTCGGCAACCGGTACCTCCGCGCGTTCCACCTGAACGACAGCAAGGTGCCCTTCGACTCCCACCGCGACCTGCACGCCAACATCGGCACAGGCTTCCTCGGCCTGCGCGCCTTCCACAACGTCATGAACCACGCCCCGTTCCAGGGTCTGCCCATGGTCCTCGAGACGCCCATCGACCGCAAGGGCGCCGACGGCAAGACGGTCGAGGACAAGCAGGTCTGGGCCGACGAGATCAAGCTCTTGGAGAGCCTGATCGGCATGGACCCCGAGGGCGACGAGTTCAAGTCGCTGGACGCGAAGCTTCAGGCCCAAGGCGAGGGGGAGAGGGATAGGCTGCAGGCTCAGGCTGACAAGAAGGGGGCTAAGGATGCAAAGAAGGCGGGGAAAGCTACGAAGCCCAAGGCGGGCGGTGCTGCAAAGACGAAGGCGCCCGCGAAAGGAAGGAGAGGGGCCAAGTCCTCAGACGACGAATCGGATGCGCCTGTGTCTGAGTGATAACCGTAATGAAGTATGAACGTGTGCTTTTCTTGTACGGGTGAAAAGCCACACCCGCGTTGCAGTTCTAGGCTATAGGGGGTATTATATTTGGCTCATGCTCATTATGTACAACAGTAGAGGACTCGGGCAGGGCCGTCCACCGAATGAAAGGGAAAGTATGTTGAGAGAAAGAAGTGATGACCTGCCAAAATGTGTGTCTGGGCTACTGTCCCTTTCCCTAAATCATCCAGGATCGGACATGATAACTAAGGTCCCTAGGAAAATCAGGATTGCCAATGAACCACTTCCCTTCTATCACCTAACGCCATCATCATTGCCTCATGTCTCGTGTGCCAGACACATGTGTGCCGAAGCGACAAACGTCATCCCTCCTTCATTCTTTCTTCAAAGTCTGCTCTTGTCTTGCTTGGTCTTTCTTCTTCTTCTTCTTCTTCTTCTTCTTCTCCTCCTCTCTTTTGGGGCTCAAGCACTGCTTATTTCCGGGCCCTCGCAAACGCCTCGACTCTGCCCATGAGGGCCCGGAGCCCGACGCCACGCTCGCAGTTGCCCTGGAGCCAGGCCTCCATATCCTCGCGGACGCGCCTCAGGCCCTTGGAAACGGGCATGCGCTGCCCCTCCTCGGCCTCGACGTGGCTGCCGGGGTTCAGCAGGAGGTCGAAGCAGCTGGACCAGATGTCCGTCTGCCAGTAGCGCTTGAGGCTCTCGCGGATCTTGTAGCGGCGGCCCGCGCCGGTGCCGAGGCCGCCGGCGTCGCAGCGGACCGTCTCGATGTAGCGGCCGAAGAGCAGGGTGTGCAGGACGCCGGCGAGACCGTGGTAGTCGATCTGCCAGGTCCAGGGCCGGCCCTCACGCATCTCGGCGCAGTCCTGGGCCGTCGTCTTCCAGTCGGCGATGAACTGGACGTCCGGGACGAAGGCGCGCATGTCGATGCCGCGGCCGAAATCGATGAGCACGATGCCGCGCGAGGACCAGCCGCCGCTGCCGTCGGGCTGCCACTGGTTACTCAGGTCGTTGCCGCCGGACGACGCGAGAGCGTCGAGGCGCAGGAGGCAGTTGTCGGCCTTGAGGTCGCCATGCAGAATGTGCTTCGAGTGGAGGGCCTCGACCGTTCGCAGCAGTTCGATGGCGAAGAACATGGCGAGCGGCTCGTCCATCACGCCCGAGGGCTGCTCGCGGAAGAAATTCACTACGTCCAGCAACGTGCCATGAGCATGCAAGGGGAGGAACAAGAAGCCATCATCCTGGTACAAGTGTAGCTCATGAGCGGCTGATATGCTGGCCGTGGCACGATCTTGAGGACCCAGGCGGGTAGCCGCCAGGCGCATCATGTGAAACTCCCAAGCAGTAGGGGGCGTCTCCATCTTGAGAGCCTCCAAAGCCGAGCGCTGCGACACGGCAAAGTCACCTTTGCCCATCTCGATGAGCGGCTCTTCCTCGTCCTCGTCATCCGCGCCCGGCGCCGAGTTCTCCACAAGATAGACGGGAGCGAAGGCCCCGGCACCCAGTTCGCGCTTGAGCGTGTAAACGTGATCTATGCCAGGGAATTCCAGGGTGACGGGACTGCTCATGCTGGACCGGTCATTGCTGCCACTCTGTCTAGCTTTCATCAGAGCCTTTGCGTATCTGCGAATCTCTGCTCCCTTCTCGCAGCGTGTTTCGCGGTGGTCAAAGAAGCCAGGGTAAGAGCTGAGCGGAGGTTGCAAGTTGTTCAAGATATCTTCTCGAACTGCCGTGTCGACGGGGTTACATTGGGCATCTTTGATCACGGGTCCCTTGGGTGGTGCCTTGGGTGGTGCCTTGGCTGTAGCTGCCGATTTCGTGGCGATCTTCTGGCTAAAGGGCTGAGCGATCTTGACAGGTGATCGACGATCGCTGAGAACCTCGCGCAATGGGCTGCTGAGAGGCTCAAAATCTTCGTCATCTTCTTCTGTCTCGTCGTCCTCCACAGGGTTGCAAGGAGTCTTGAAGAAGTTGGGCCTTGCTCCCGTGATGACTCCCAAGGACGATTCAGTTCTCTCGGTGATGGGCGTCATGAAAGGCAGGCGGTTGTTAGCCGCCTCGGCCGGGTCCCTAAACGGCCGAGTTGGCGCGACGTAATCCTCAGGTGGAATCGGGATGAACTTTGTTCGTGTTCCGCGAGGGAAGTCATCGTCAGTAGGTGTCATGGACTCCTCATCCTGTATTTGACCATCGACTTCGACCGTCAAGGGACCAGAATGCTCGGGGTCGTTCGTATCGATGAGGTCCGACACTTGAGTCTCATTCTCGTCCCCTTCCTCGTCTTCTTCACCGTTGGCATCCGGGAGGTGGTTTCGAGCCGTGAAGTCGGACCACTCGCTTATGCTTTTCCCATCATCGTCAGCTGCATCGCTCATTTCAACCTGACGAGTGGTACACGTGCTCTCCCCACCACTTGTGTAGTCGCCGTCAGTCATGTATTCGTCATCGTCACTCTCCTCATCCTGCTCCTGGGCCGGCTGGAGAGGAGCATTGAATAGCTCGTAGATCTCGTCGGTCGCGGCTCTGGTGTGCAAGGTCATGGTGGGCTCGGCTGACTGGTTTCTCTTCTTGATCTTGGGCCCTGAAGGCGAGTCGAGCTTTGCTTTGACTGGGCTGGAGTTAGCGAGCAAATCAAACTGCCGACGGTGAATGGAGAGTGACTGACTGATTTGGGTCTCGTTGACCTCCGTCACCTTCTTCTTTGCTTTGCTGGGTTTATGGTGTGGCTGGCTCTTGATGGCGCCGTTCTCATCCAGTTCTACCACGTCCTGGTGGACGACTAGCTTCGTGGCAATGTTTTTGGTCAAAGCTTCTACGTTGGGCGAGTTCTCATCAGTCGGCTGCTGTTGCTGTTGTTGGTGATCGGCGAAGCTATCCTCGTCCCAACAAGCATCTAGCCAACCTCTGCTTGCAGCCCACAACTCTTCAAAGCTGAGTTCTGTGCCCGGCACTTCCGGAGTTGGATAGACAGCTTCCAGGTTGACGAATATCTGTTCCCGCTTCCCACTGGCGGGGTTTACAATCACCTGATGTTTCGAGGGTGCAATGACTATATGAGACTCTGCTATTCTTGCTAAGGACTGAACATACAACAATCGCGCAACAATCGCCAACAATTAGTCCTATTATCATCAACAATCGGGCATAGAGGGGGCATGGGAAACATGTCGGCTTACCGGATCCCTGAAGACAGACATCTTTGGTGCGTCGCTCTTCTTTCCTCCTGCCTGGAGCGTTTCCCCTGCCCACGGCTTCGGCTCCATTACGTTCTCCTTTCTGCGATCCGCCAACGACCCAATAGTATCCCAGCCCTTCGCACCGGTGCCCATCGAAGACATGACTGGAGGTGCGGCATCTGCGTCTGAAAAGATGGCTAGTTTGGATTTTGCGGACTTGGCGCTGGGCCCTCCCACGCCGGCGCCAGCCCGAGGCGCTTGCGGATGGGCAGCTGCTCGCGCAGCAGCTGCAAAGGGGTCGATCTTGGTAGCGAGCGCGGGTCGGACGGTCGGCAGGGCCGGTGAAGACGGGGCGCTGGTCTCTTCAGCCTGCTGCGACCGCCTCTGCTCGAACTCGCCAAACTTCCGGAGCAATCGCGCTGTGGGCCGGGCTTCGCGCTCAATGCCCAGCTTATACACCTCCTCGGCCTGGTTCCAGCGGCCCGCACCCTCTAACCAGGCAGCATACTCCTCATAGTAAAGAGCCAACCCTTCGCCGATACTGTGGCGCGAGAGAAAGACAAACGTCTCCCGCGGCGCATCGGAGAAAAACCGGATATAGTGTATCCAAAGCTTCAAGTAGCGGGGGTCATTCTTGTATTGCGCAGACCCAATAAAGCACTTGGTGGCACGCTCTAGCAGAGTGTGCAATTGAGACTGGGGAGTCGCCTGCGCTGATGGGTAGGCATCGAACGTCCATCGAACATATCGGTCGAAGATGTCGAGGGGATCGTCTGACTCGGCAAGGTTGGCTACCTCGGCTTCGTATTCGGCGCGGATGCAATCATTGATGTTCTTGGTGTCGGAAGGCGTCGGTGTCGACAGCTTGTGCAGTGGCGAAGGCGAGTAAAGCTCTGCCAGTTTCTTTGCTGATCGACCGCCCGGGAGCGACTGGATGTTCTCCTTCTGGCCCTCGATCACGTCGAAGTTGATGAGATCCTCCGAGGCTGACATGGTGGTTGATGTGGTTTTAGGAGTCAGCGGGGGCGATGGGCGCAACGGCGCAGCATATGATTGAGAAACCTGGGTTAGTATCTATCGTTGCCCTCGCTGGAAAATCAAGCAAGGTCTAAGTTGTTGGGATTCATGTACATCTATTTATCCAAAGACAAAAGCAAAGCAAGGCAAAGCAAGGAGCGGGTGTGGGGGGGGTGGGCGTGTTGTTCGTGGACTTGTTGATCCAGCCAACTTTGTGTGTTGCTGTGACAACAGCCACAGAACACCAGCCACTTCTTGCTTCTCTCTCCATCCTTACCTAATCAGGTGTATGAGCTGCTGAGATAACATCGTTGTTGTTGTTTGCCTGACACCCTTCCACAACTCGGATGCACTCCATATTGGTTTGGTTTCTGCTCCGAATGTATTGCTCGAGCATCGCATTGGGACCGTCGGAACAATTGGAAAATACTGCCTTCATCGCGCCTTTGCCTTGATGAATGAAGAAAAATATGGATGCCAATCTAGTCGTCCAAGGGGTATATATGGCACACACGAGACACGAGACACGAGACTATGCAAATCGGTGGTTTGGATATCTGCATTTATTCATTCTGACTTTTGTCTATGTCGCCGCCCAACAAACCATTTCCATTCATTCCCGATCATAAAAGTCATCCCATGGTATCACAGTGTCCTCTTGGTTTACATGTTCACAGCCTTGCGGAAGCTGTCGCCAGCGAAGACAGCGTTGCTGCCGAGCTCCTCCTCGATTCGCAGAATCTGGTTAAGCTTGGCGAGACGCTCAGATCGAGCAGGAGCACCAGTCTTGATCTGGCCAGCTCGGATACCGACAACGATATCGGCAATGGTGACATCCTCCGTCTCACCGGATCGGTGGGACACCATGACACCCCAGTCGGCGGCGTACGAGTCCTTGGCGGCCTGGATGGACTCTGTCAGAGTACCAATCTGGTTAACCTTGAGGAGCAGTGCGTTGGCCGACTTCAGCTCAATGGCCTTCTTGATGCGGATGGGGTTGGTGACAGTCAAGTCATCGCCGACAATCTGGAAGTCGGACGTCTTGTAGAAGTAGCTCCAGGCCTCCCAGTCATCCTCGGCGAAGGGGTCTTCGATCGAGACGATGGGGTAGGTCTTGGCCAGCTCGCTGTACAGAGCAGCAAGCTGCTCGTAAGTGAGCCACTTGCTGGGGTCGCTGTCGGGGTTCTTGAAGTCCAGGTCGTACTTCTTGGCATCCTCCTTGTAGAACTCGCTGGAGGCGACATCCATGGCAATGTCGATCTTGCCAGTGTAGCCAGCCTTCTCAATGGCCTCGGTGATGAGGTCAAGAGCCTCCTTGGGGGTCTGAATATCGGGAGCGACACCACCCTCATCGCCGACGTTGCCAGCGGACTGGCCGTACTTCTTCTTGGCCAAAGACTTGAGGATCTGGTAGACCTCAGCACCCTGGCGCATGGCCTCGGTGAAGCTTGGGGCCTTGGAGGGGACGATCATGAACTCTTGGAAGGCGAGACGACCGCCAGCGTGGGAGCCACCGTTCAAGACGTTCATGAAAGGAACGGGGAGGACGTAGGGCTTCTTGGTGCCAGCGAGGTCCGAGACGTGGGCGTACAGAGGAACACCCTGTTATTGTGTGTTAGTCCTTGAGCGTTACAGGAACGGAGCTATGGAGATTGCTTACCTTCTCGGCCGCACCAGCCTTGGCAATGGCCAGGGACACGCCCAGGATGGCGTTGGCACCGAGCTTGGTCTTGTTGGTGGTGCCGTCAAGCTCAATGAGGAACTTGTCGACCTTGCTCTGGTCCTTGACATCAATGTTCTCCTTGATGATGGCGGGGGCAATGACGGTGTTGACGTTCTCGACGGCCTTCGTGACACCCTTGCCAGCCCACTTGGTCTTGTCGCCATCGCGGAGCTCGCAGGCTTCGTGCTGGCCTGTTTATCAAGCTCGATTAGTTGCTGAGAAAGCGGCGTGGGGCGAGGGGTCGGTTTTGCGAGGATATATACATACCAGTAGAGGCACCCGAGGGGACGATGGCACGGTGAAGACCAGTCTCGGTGACCACGTCAACCTCGACAGTGGGGTTACCGCGAGAGTCATAGACCTGACGAGCGTGAATCTTCTTGATCGCCATTGTGAAGTTTGTGATGTTATGACTGTGTTGTACGGAAAGGATGTCAGCTTGAACCGGTGAAGGAGAGTAGGGAGAAGGGGCGGGGGCGGGGAGCTAGAGCTTTATATATAGGATGGCGAGGTCTGAGCACGACTAAGAATAGCAGGAAGATGTGCCAGCGTGGGTAGCTTTCAGGTCAAGCCAAGCACCTTGAGTGTGACAAGTGGGTAACGTTTTGAAACCCCGTTTCCAGAAATATGCCTCAACGGCCGGCCCATACATAGAATATAATAGCATGATGGTGGGGGGTTTTGAGAGCTCTCCGACAAGTAAAGTTCCCAGTAGTAAGTAGTAGCATTGGAAACCAAGCAAGCAATTGGTAGAAGTCATGTATTTAAATGGGCATCTTGCGTTACTTACTGTCTGATGTATTGGTTTGACTTGGTAGATGGGATGGAAGTGGAGAAGAGGGAGAGGAGAGAGGAAGAGAAAGAGAAAGAGGAGGGAGGAAGGGAAAGAAAAAACCAGAGTGAGTATGATGCTAGGTTAGATGGTGAGAGGATTGATTGACAGAGGGCGAGAAGAATGATAGTACGTAAAAACAGATGGGATGGCGGGGCAGTGATGAGGAAGGAGGGGTTGTTGGGTTGAGGGGCTAAAGTTCCCGATTTCGATTCGACTGGAACATTGAATCACCCAGAATCACCTAACACTAAAACCTTGGGCGTGCTGGGCAGGACTGGGCAGGACTGGGCAGGCCGGGCTACTGCGACATACGTGGGGTGCCGACGTAGCCTGTAACCAATGGAGCTGTTGAGAACTAAGTCAGTAAGTAGTACAGTATGTACTTGCCATTGTCAGAATGGAATTCTCCTCACTCACCCTCACCTGTTTCCGAGACAAGCCCCAGAACCAGCCCCGAGCTCCTCCAAGGTTGGTAGGAAACGAACGTGGTCTTGTTCATCAGTCTAGTTGGTTCACATCGTCGCCCATCCATCTCGCATGCCCATTGAATGTCTTCGGCTCTCTGGCTTTACAAATTCGGGCCGTCTCGTCGACGCTGGGAACTTACGGCCGCTTCTGCCTCGAGCTACGTGGTAATATGGTCATTTCTATGTCGTTTCGCCCGGTCCGATGGCCGGATAGCATGATATTGAGCTCGAATGGCATCTTTTCCTTGTCCAGCATAGCTCCTGTAAAAGTCCATGGTAGCGACTCTAGTTCCCTCGCTTCCGCACTGGCTCTTGCCCCCCCCCACCCCCCCATAGAATCCGGCGTCCAGGCCCGATACTTAGTTATATAGGCCTTTCCGGGCAGCGCCACCTTCAGTGTGGCCATTTGACTTGATCACACCACGCATTCGGTCCGTACCCTCGGGGTTAATAATGGCTCCGTTGATAAGGATGGTTCTTTCCTTTTTCCAGAGGGGACAGTCGCGATCCAGACCTCGCTCGCTTGGGTATCAGCGCATCCCTTCCAAGTGGACATCTCCTGTGCCTTTGCAGCAACCCATCGCATGATGTTGTGGCGGGTTTGCCCACCGGGTATTGGCTTCGGCTCGCCCAGATGATGCTTGATCTGCCATGCCGCTGGTGACCCTTGATTCTCGGGGCTGATCAGTCGTACCGATGCCGCTGCTGCGTGTACTGCGCCTGCACCTACACCTGCACCTACACTTGCACGGTACCATCGCTGGCCTATAGAGACCCTATGCACACATAGAAAATCCCATCACGCGGGGGTTTGTTATCTTGTGACTAGCCTCCTGCTACATGTACGCAAACACCAACTTATGTATTCATCATTGTGACTCCATGACACGTTGCCATCTTCTCACCGGCAGTTCTGATGCGAAACCAAGACCCGAGTGTTTTCTCTGCCTTCTTCTTGCCCCCCTCCGCTTCGGCCCCGAGTTGAGAGGCCGGGGATTCCGTAGCTTTATAGCTGACCTCATCACTAAACCAACCCCGAATCCTCCCAAAAGCGCAGACACCGTGTTCGTGTGACAACGGTGGCCATAATACCACAGGAGAGCATGCAGCGTCCTAGATCTCACAGTCTTGATCCCCCTGCGTGGCCCTGACCCTCTACAAAGGGGTTGTTGGGTTATCAATACGACAACAGGCGAACGACCGTCATGCCAAACACAATGGATCACACACAAGGCCGGTCTTTCCAGTCACTCCAAGAGACGAAATAAAATAAATCCACGGACGGAGTGAGGGTTGGGACACCCCGGGCATGAAGTTCATTCGCGTCTTCAATCAAAGACGGATATCGCATCTATTGAGCTAGATAGGTTCTGTCCTCGGTACGGGCGGAGCCTCGCAGGGTAAGATTACAGTCTACGGAGGAACTCCATGCCATGCGGTGGGATTCAACGAGATCCTTACAGGAGGCCCTTGACGACACCTACTTTACCTATAATTGCGCCTTGTGGCTGTACTCTTTCACCCAAGTGGCCACGTCGTCTTTGTCACGAGCTACCCAAGCAATCTTGCTCCTGATGGAGTCCTTGCTCTGTGCCAGCGGCTGGTCGAATGCCTTGGTGTCGCGATCTTTGAAGAAGGTCTCGACTCGGTCGAGTTGCTCTTGCTGGGTGAAGGCACTTGTGCACACCGTAACCATGCTGCCGAGGATGGGCGGGTTCCCACTCAACCGTTTCTGGACGGCAGGCCACGACTTGGTGAGCCAGTTGAAGAGTGCTTCGATGCCTTCGGGGTGGCTTCGCAGTCCGCTGGCGGGCAGGTAGATATCCTGACTCTTGACCTCATCCGACAGAATGAAATCAAGGGTCCGCTGGATCAACTGGGGATCCTTGGCACGACCCAATACGCGGAGCGCTGTGTTGCGCTCGTTGCTGTTGTTAGACTTGCGGAAGTAGTCGACAACCGCGTCATACTGGCCATCATTAGTGCTCCTTCTTCCTACAAGATCCCTTGAGCAGTGCTTACCTCTTCCGTTCCACCATACTTCAATGCAATGCTAAGCACGCTGCCTCGGATGTTGGGGTGAACGGCCGACTTGTCGCCGCCCATATACTTGCTGAACATTTCTTTAGCAGCAGCGATGATCTGCTTGTCACCAGCCAGTCCGGCGACACCGAACAGCATTGCTTTGAACTGCTGCTCGATGTGCCCATCATTCTCACTGAAGGTCCAACCAAGCTTGTGTGCCTTTTCACTGACCAGGTCCTTGATGAAGTCATTGAGGCCGTCCTTCGTTGCGACATCCTCAAAGTTCCATGCCGTCTGAACCATGGATGCACGGGAGATGATCTCGTTCCAAACAACAAATGACTCCTCCGTATCGAAGCCTTTCAACAAGTTCAAAACACCCGAGGTTTTCTGGTACCCAGACGTCGCAAGGGCGCCTGCATCTGCAATCATGCCGGCGCGATCCTCAACACTCAACTTGCCATTTTTGGCCGCCTGACCAAGCTTCTCAAGACGCTCTGGCGTGTATGAGGTTCTGTAGATGCTGGTGTGATTGGCATTGAGCTTGAAGAAGTCCAGATCCTTCAATTTATAGGTATCCTCTCGCTTGGAAAGTGTGAGCTCTTCGTCAATGCCATCAGCCGAGCGAAGGCCCAAGAAGACAGGATACAGAACTTGATCCTCCTCGGGCTTCACATCACCCGTGCGAAGGAAACGGTTCTGCTTGACATGGATAGACTTGTCCTTGTCATTTTCGGTGACCTGCACGACTGGATATCCGACGTTCTTGGTCCAGATTGACATGATCTCCTTGACAGGCTTGCCACTAGCCTCCTCTAGAGCTGCCCAGAGATCATCCGTCTGTGTGTTACCATAGGCATGCTTCTTGATATACAGCCGAACACCTTCGAGGAAGGTCTCCTCGCCTAGATAGGTCGAGATCATGCGAAGAACAGAAGAGCCTTTGGCATAAGAAATGGCGTCAAAGATTTGATCAACCTCACTAGCTCGCTTAACAGGAACCTCGATTGGGTGACTGCTTCTCAAAGAGTCCAAGCCAAGCGCGCTCTGGAGATTGTCTATGACATAGCTTTCCCAGACCTTCCATTCAGGGTAGAATTTGTCACAACTCAGCCAGCTCATCAGTGTGGCAAAGCCCTCGTTCAACCACAGACCCTCCCACCAGTCCATTGTGACAAGATTACCGAACCACTGATGAGCAAGTTCGTGCTGGACAACCTCGGCTACGCGTTCCTTCATGGAAGCGCCGCTCGTCTTCTCATCGTAGAGTAGATCCACTACTCGGTACGTAATGAGGCCCCAGTTCTCCATGGCACCAGCAGCAAAGTCCGGGATAGCAACCATGTCCATCTTGGGGAGGGGGAATTCAACACCGAATATCTTCTCATAATACGCCAGGGTGCGCGCAGCAAGTTCCAGTGAGAAACGGCCATGCTCAATATCCGAGCTGGGCGGCGCATATACGCGGATGGGCACGCGGAAGTCCTTGGTCTCGATGTAGTTGAGCTCGCCGATGATGAAAGCCACGAGGTAAGTAGACATGACTGGAGTCTTGTTGAACTTGACAGCCTTTCGAGCCGTCCCTGTGATTGCCGAGGTGACTTCGGTCTCGGAAGCAATATCCATGTTGCTCAAGCAAGTGAGGTTCTTGTCAGCAATGAGCGTAACCGTGAAGTTTGCCTTGTGGAGGGGTTCGTCGAAGCAGGGGAAAGCCCGGCGGCAGTCGTTGGCTTCCATTTGCGAGGTGGCCAGCATACCCTCTGTGCCGTCTGGTTTCTTATATGTCGAGCGATAGAAACCGGCCATCTGATCGTTCAGCTGACCGGTGAATTTGATTTCCAGAGTAGTCTTGGTCGTGCCCTGCGGGATAGCATCCTGAAGCTGGATCGTAGAGACCTGTTTTGTTTCGTCGTACGTAATGGCCGAAGAAGAGCTATATGAATAGTCAGAACCAGACATAGAATCACCTCGACCAAGCCTAGCTCGACTTACGTCACGACCTTGTCTCCCTCCTTGATGTGAGCACTGTGAATATCGATCTCGAGAGTATGCAGGGATATCGACTTGGACTCCTCCTTAACGTCGAAATCTATCACGACAGTGCCATTGAAGACGAACTTCTCGAAATCCGGTTCCAGAGTGACATCGTAGTGTCTCGGGACCACGTTGGTAGGCAAGAGCTCGCGGCCCATGGCTGGGTCTGGGTTAGCACCACCGAAGTGCTCGCTATCGCCCGCCAGCCTGCACATGTTGTTGATTCTTCTCTGGTAGGAGCAGGGCCGGGCAAAAGATCTAGAGATAGGACTGGGAGTTTTGGAGGAGCGGCGTAGACCCTTGGGAGAACACGAATCGAGGGAGTGACGAGGAATGCTAAGACTATGAGCAAGCAGATAGTGGTGGGGTTAGCTTGGTCGCTCGGATGCGGGACAGAATGGGTATGGGGCCTTTTTGAATTTACTTGACTAGTGATGACGAGCTCCTCCTAGGAAGGTTTGGATGACAAAGATTTCTACAAGAAAAGCCCAAGGCACGACGAGTAGGGCGGGCGGCGTGACTATTATACAGGGCAGTCGCTGGGAGAAGCCGGTGAATGTGGCCATCCACGGCACGAAGAAGAGGGCGAAACGACATGAGCGAAAAGAATGAACTAAAAATTACCAGACATCAAAAGCATGTATGTCTAAAATAGTTGAGGTACATGTACACTGCACTGGGAACAATGATAATGACGACGACGGCAGTAGCCACAACAACAATAACAACAACAACAACAATAATAATAATAATAATGGTACAGATGAATCAGGAGGGGGTTGTATGGTCGAGGCTGGTACGTGTACAGTGACAAGAGGCGAGCTTCAAGCCGTGTGTGCCTTCTTGATGCGATGCTTGAGAAGCAATGGATAGGCGCCGGGCTGAAACAGCATCACCAAAAACCCAACAAGCTGCAGTGTGCTATGGCCACTAATAAAAAAAAACTGCAATTTGGGTAGGGCGGTGTAAGGTTACTTACTTAAATTTAATCTAATGGGATTCCAAGTGTAAACTATTATGTACATAAGTACTTACTTACGGGATACGAAAGTAACCTGCATGTCGGCTGGAAGCTGGCTTTTTGTGTGTGCAAGCGCCCACCTTGACTCTTCACAATTCCATAGTAGTACGGATAAAGCCAACATAATGCACGCCTCCCTTATCCTTGTCTGGTGGGAAACCCAGCCAGCCTTGCACAACTTCATCGCTTGACTCCCAAGACACAGTGAGTCTTGGCATGACCGATTGGTGATCTCTATCTTGCCTATTTCCTCGTCTTGCGAGCATGCTTTACTAGGTTTTCTATTACACCCTCAAAGGCTTCGCGGTCGCCAATCTTCTCGTCTGTGCGTTTCTGCCAATATTCTAGGAGTTCGTTGGCCGGCCCCTCCATCTCCTGAAGCTTGGTGACATGGTCCTTAAGCTCCGAATCCGTCATACCATTGAGAGCCTCCTCCGTTGTTGCACACAGCTGCCTTGCCGAGACAATGTCCAGCTCTGGTGCGGGAAGGGGCCCTTTACGCCGTTTAGATTCCGACCGAGGCTTTTCTTTGCCTTGGGAGTCCACAGATACCGATGAGCCATTGGCCTCCGTTTTCCGTATTCGAGATATCGATCTGGAGTCTGACGAGGTCCGTAGAGATCCGGTGGAAGTGACACGATTTAGCGAGGGCAGAACAAGCTTCTTCTGTTTTGACGCAGGTAAGATCTCGTCGAGATCGACTGGCACGCCGAGGGAGACCAAGAAGAGCCGCCGTATGCGTGACCGGATCCAGTCTGGTGGTTGGAGCGGCGGTGGTGCCGCGAGTTGCGACCAAAGGGAAGCACTTCGGGGATTGAAAAATATCGGGTTGTCTTTGGGGGTCCAGGAAGCTCAGGTAGCTCATCTAAGTCGGGTGGGTACAATGCGTTGAGATAGGGTTCTGTAGCTGCTAGAACATCCTCGGAGTCGAGACCGTCTAGATCTAATATTGGCTGGGAAATCATAAGCTATTTGCCCAAAGGCCCAATACCACATACTATGAAAATGAGAGCTTCGACGTACAAAAGAGGGAACCGAGACAGAAGGCGGTACACCCACCGGCGGGGGAGCCGGGGCATTCGCTTCTGCCTGCTGAAAACCGTCATCGAAATCACCAAAATCGGCATCTTCGTCGCCTTCCTCAAAATCGTCAAAATCGTCGCCAAAGTCATCACCATTGTCCTCGTCGCCACCATCTACTATCTGTTCTCCAGAAGCGTCCATTGACTTTGCTGCTGAAGACTTCCTTCGCCGATGTTTGGATGGCGACTTCAGAGCTGGGGACACAGGCACATCATCTACGAGGGCAGGGTCAATCGATGTAGATAGCTCAGGAGGACTTGGCTGCCGTACCAGTTGCTTGTCCGGTGGTTTCTAGCGAGGCTGGCAGAGGACTAGCCTCACCCGTGCCATCAGCTTTGCGGACATAATCGGGAGTAGCATCTGCTTTGCGGAGGTCTTTTTGGAAGTGGTGGGTGGTCGAGCCTGGTGCGTCGGCTGTCTCATCTACTACTGTCTTGGGGACAGGCTGGCCTCCCGGAGTAGCGGTGCTTATCGCAGGCGAATTCATCTCCAAATCGGGGATGACGGCAATCTCATCTGGGGCAGCATCGCCAACTCGTTTATCGTACGCCTCCGTCCCAGGGACCTCGCCATAGGAGGGTTCATCGTCTACTTTCTCTACCCGGGTCTTGGGTACAGGGGAAGTAGGCCCAGCACTCTCTGTAGGAACTGATTGCGCATCTGAGAAATGGTCGTCCGAGTCGGATGATGCTATCGGGAGACCTATTAGCGAGGTGTAGGAGGCATAGTTGCCATTCGGAGGTAGATACCTAGCTCGTGTGCACCGGGGTCTTGGAGTCCTTTACGCTCTGGCGTCTCAAGACTCTCTGACCTGCGCTCTTCCGGCATTTTCAATCACTTTTCTGGGTTACTGCTTTGGTCGAAGAGACAGGATGAAAGCCGCAGCCGGGAGGTTTGTGTAGCTTGGGTCGGAGGATGAAGAGTGGAATAGGCGTAGGGGCCCCAGGGGCTGGGCTCCCTGTCGAATCAACAAGGGACAGCGAACGGATCGGGATTGTTTTCAGAAACCTGATGCAGGCCAACCTTTGCGATCTCGGTGTGTGCAGAGAAGTTGGCGGGATACGGGTAGATGGGAGAACAGGTCTTGAGCGTGAATCGAAAGTTAGACACAGATCGATCGACTGTCAGGGCAATGATGGAGGAAGCATGTATACCAGGTTAGCAGGTAAGGCAAGTATGGTCTAGAACGACGAGGGACAGTTACTGGCATAGTTACTGGGACAGTGTCGGGCGGAGCGCCCAGCCTTAGCCAAAGGGTACTCGTAGAGAAGCTGGTTTCCGCCCGTCCATAGGGCCTGGAGCAGCACAAGACCAGGTACACCCCAGGACAGAGCCCAGGAGATGCTACGAGGTACTCAGTACTTGAGTCGGGTGCTTGGAGTGGCCTGTGCGCTCCAAAGCTGTTGGCTATGTACTTACTTACTTACTTACTTACCTAAGGTTAATCCTTTCTGCTGTCGCGTAAGGAAAAAAGAAGTAAGTTTGGAGGTCGGGCGTGATAAGCATCAGTTCAATTCAATACAGCACCAACAACAACAAAATACATTCTTCGATAATTTGATAGGACTCACTCTGTCCACCTGCATTCTACCAGACAGACCAAGATTCGGCCAGAAGCGGTGGTATTTGGACTTGGACTTTGCTTTCATCCATTCGCAACCGCCAGCACCGAGCTTCTCAACCTACATCCTCTCCCCAAAGATAGCAAGCGCAGGGATGAACAACGCGCCCTGAGCTACGAAAGAAGAACCAAATTCCTCTTGCCAACTGCCCTCCTCCATCGCGCAGCATTCCCTATCTGCAGCCAGGCGCGCCCATCATGTCTTTTACCTTCGGCAATGCTAGCTCTGCTGGCCAATCGAATAATGCCACAACCTCGTCCGCGCCGGCTTCAGGCTCACTGTTCGGCTCCGCCCCTGCTGCTTCCAACACTCCTTCTACTGGTGGCCTGTTTGGTGGAAAGCCGGCTACTCCCAGCTTCTCCTTTGGAAATACCGGTACCGGCAACAACAATTCTACAACCCCTGCTTCAGGGACCCCGGGTAGTCTGTTTGGCAACACAGCTGCGAAACCTGCCGACGCGAAGCCTTCACTGTTTGGTGCTGCCCCAGGTTCTGGCGCAAGTACTCCCAGCGGAATGACTGGCGGTGGTCTTTTTGGTTCGGGTAGCAGCAGCAACACCAACACACAACAACCTGCAGCTAGCGGAGCTCTGTTCGGTACTGCTCCCAGCAAGCCTTCTTCGACTGGAGGACTCTTTGGAAACACCAGTTCAACACCTGCCTCGAACGCTGCGAGCTCTACACCTGCAGCGACCGCTCCTAGCTCCTCCGGAGGCTTGTTTGGCAACAAGGACAACAAGACCTCTGCAGCGGGTACTACACCCACGTCACAGTCAGGAGGTGGTCTCTTCGGCAACGCGCCAGCCTCAAGTACAGGGACCCCTTCGCTGTTCGGAAACGCCCCGACAAGCAACCCTACTGCAACTGCAGCCACCCCAGCCAAGCCGTTGTTCGGGATGAACTCAACTACACCTGCCGGGGCCCCGGCCACGAACAATCTGTTTGGAGGAGGAGCAGCAGGGGACAAGAAGGAGAATAAATCGGGAGGCCTCTTCTCCGGGTTTGGCGCCACGTCTTCTCAGAATACACCTACGCAACCGTCATCGGGTACAGCATCGTCAACCTTGTTCGGGAATACTCCAAAAGCAGCAGGCCCAAGTTCTACCCCTTTCGGCGCTCCAAAGCACCCCGAGGCCGCTCCTCCATCCTCGTCCAGTCTGTTTGGCAAGCCTGCAGCTGCACAAAGCAGCACGCCGACTTCATCGATCTTTCCAGGTGGGAATGCTCAGTCTAGCCAACCCGCCGCCTCCACTGCGAAGCCCGCTAGTTCACTGTTTGGTGCTACGCCTACTACCACCGCCGGGGCACCGGCTGCATCTACACCTGCTACCACTGCTCCAGCTCCAGCTGGCTCACTGTTCTCGGGATTGAACAAACCCGCTTCTTCTACTGCGACTTCCGAGGCAGCAAAGACCCCTAGCTTATTCGGTTCTGCGGCACCTGCGGCGACAGCTGCACCAGCTAGCTCCGCTGCGACGTCAGAAGCAGCCAAGCCGGCCGGCAGCCTGTTCGGCGCTGGTGCGGCTGCATCGACAACAGCACCGTCTGCTCCTGCCTCCACTGCCACCGCTGCAGCGACGGCACCTGCTACAGGGTCAATCCTAGGCCAGAGTAAGCCGGCGGAGACAACAAAGTCTAATACGAGCGCCAACCCGAACTTGGGCGCATCGACGACAGGCCCTACGTCCCAGATCGCTCGCTTAAAGAACAAGACGATGGATGAGATCATCACACGATGGGCCACTGATCTATCCAAATACCAGAAAGAATTCAAGGATCAGGCTGCACAGGTCGCAGCATGGGATCGACTCTTGGTCGATAATGGCGAAAAGATCCAGAAGCTTTACCTGAGTACTTACGAAGCCGAGAAGGCAAGCCGAGACGTTGAGCGTCAGTTGGTCGCCGTGGAAAGCCAACAAGAGGAACTCGAGAGCTGGTTAGACAAGTACGAGGCGGAGGTCGATTCAATGTTCAATCGTGATATCGGCCGCAATGAGCAACTGGGAGGCCCTGATCAAGAGCGCGAAAAGACATACAAGCTGGCTGAGAAGCTTACTGAGCGGCTGGATGAGATGGGCCGCGATCTCTCCAAGATGATTAAAGAGATCAACGACATATCGGGCTCTCTGAGCAACGGCAATAAACCTGATGATCCAGTAAGTCTCCTCGCAGAACTATCAATGTTTCTTGATGCTAATCCATGGAAACAAAACAGCTGAGTCAGATCGTCCGCGTACTTAACGGACATCTATCACAACTACAGTGGATTGATACTAACGCCGCCACTCTTACGGCGAAGGTGAATGCTGCACAAAAAGCCAGCGCCACCATGGGTAACCAATACGGTGGAACTGAGCACGACGCTGCGGAAAGCTTCTATCGATCCTATATTGGTCGGCGGTGAGCCAGAGGATGCCTTTGGTGTCATCGATTGGGGCTGGATCAGGGTCGGCCCCCCGGACGGGCGTATGGATATCCAGCAAAGGAGGTTGGTTTTGAGGAGGTCGACTTTCTCACGTTGACCAATGCGTGCTTCGATCTTCCGACAGAGAAGTGTAATTCTAGATAGATTCAAGCTTGCAAAATGCTTTTGCAGATGCCTGACCCGATGACTCATTGGGTACTGCGCAAGTTTGGTTTACCACCCAGGTTTGTCTGAGTGTATACTACTTAAGTTGATACAAAGTTGATCCGTCACTGGTAAGAGAAGTTCGTGTGAGCCGTCCGCATGTGTGTTTTTCCGTGATATACCACCGAGGCCGAGGACCTTGATATGCATCTTCGTCTTGCCCTTCCCTGTTTACTGAACGAGCCGCCTTGCCAATCTGATAGCTTCTGTGGATAGAGTAATCTTGTCTCAACAGCACCCGTTCCGATCTCCTGGGTTATCTAGTTCCCATGTACTGATAGGCTAGTTCGAACGGAAGATAGGGTGTTATAGTTCATCGTCAGGAGCCGAGCATCTCCCAAGTTGGTTTGATATGTTCAGATAACCCACTGGTCGTTGGATGTGATATATACTACCCTCCAAGCACATGTTTAATTCCTCTTACCCAGAAGATTTCCTAGTATTTGCAAGATCTATACGTGCCCTGTCTGTCGTACATACAATGTTTATACCCTCGAGATGCGTCATCCAGGCCTAAAATTTGACTCCTATATTTGCCTGGCCATCAGGTGTTGGAGGGTGAACAGATCACTGCTGCCTGCCTGATTGTACAGCTAGCGGCTGGAGCAACGGGATCATAGTAATAAACAATGCACGGGTCAGAGGTCATTAGAAAAGTATCCTCTCAAGAAGCAGAGTGAATTTGTCTTTATTGGCCGAAACGCAAATGCAACTTTATCGGCCCACGCGATCGTACGATATACAGTGGCGCCAACGGTATCTGAATAAAGGTGACATCCTCTCCATATCCACTACCTCTGGACATTGTTGCGAGAGAGTCCAAATCAAACGTCGGTCGAGTATCGATGGGTGCTTTAGTTGTGCTCGCCACCCTGCTCGCGAGTGAACTCGTCACTGAAACAAAGTATTTGTGTCAGCATGTACAGTTCCGCTGTAGAAGGGGGAAAGGAGGAGGTGCATCGGGGCTCTCTCTCTCCATCGGAAGGGCAGGCCAAGGTCGTTTGGTAGCTTACATGTGGTCGCTCAGCTGCCTGAGGTGCTCCTGCTGTTGGGCGAGCTTCTTCCTGAGCTCCAGCAGCTTCTCCTTCTCGCGCTGCTTGATGCTGTAGTCCTCGTTGGCCTTCTCGCGTTTCACGAACGCATCACTGTTTGGTTGTGCCCAATTGTCAGTAGACCGTTGTTGTGGGTGTATCTGTTCCGTCTCTAGAGGGGGAGGCGGGGCTTTATTTACTTAGAACCGCCGACACGTGGAGCACCCGTGTCACCCTCGGACATGACCCGGAGGGAAGTGGTGAAGGCTCGACGCGGAGCATAGGCGGTGAGCCCACTGGAAGCCTTGACAATGGATTGTCGGTACATGCTGAAATGCGGCTGTGGTTCTGATGAATAGATAGATGTGAGGGATACGCCTTCGGGTAGAATGGTTTATTAGCTTTGTCGGCAACAGCACGTGGATGGTAGAGACGAGGGTAGAGACGAGGGTGATAGACAGCCGTTATATAGGTATCTTGTGTGTATACATATGGCACGTATGATCACGAGAACACGCCTTAGCCCCGGGACTCACCTAGATGGACGTGTGTAGATTCAATTGCGATGGTGTTGTGGGCTGATGACTGGAGGCGAGAGCAGCAGCTTTGGGATGGACAGTTCAGGAAGCTCTCTCTGTATCTAGCGGTTCGGTTGCGTCAGTAGATGGAGCCACTGAAGCTTGGGGGAGCCACACTGCAACCGGGGGATGCCGGGAGAACGGATCGGTTAGCGGGAAGGCTTGTTAGTGCAGTACTTGTAAGGGGTACTTGATACATATGCGCATAACCATAACAGCACGCACGTTGTCCTTGAATGCCTACTTAGGTAAGTACATACATACTTTACTTACGTACGTAGGGTCATACTGTATGACTGTGGCCTTATTCTACATGTCGATGGGCGCCCACTTGCTCATCACCAGGAACAAAGCTGCTGCATACCGGCTGAGTATCGTGAGGTGGCTCGTGCGCTCCTTCTTCTAACCAATGTCGTCATTGACGGTTTCGAGAGTCTTCTCTGCTCCCGAAACAGATCAATTGGAATATTGAGTGGCCCGAGTTAATATGATGCGATGGGAGCCCAGGCAAGGCGGCAGTGTGTGGGGGGGGGTTCGGTTCTAAACCAGGTACCAGGGGCACAGCATACAGCCGAAGATCAACAGGGCGAAGGATCTCTGGAGGCAGCTAATAAAGCTCTTTCACCGCCTACGGTGTGCAAAGGGATAGGGTATAGTCGTGGAAGTCATCAACAACCTGCCCACTGTCTGTGTAAACAGCAGCCTCCAGCCCGCAGCGACACTGGCGTTGACGATATGGTCATTCTAGTATTACAGGATGCAAAGTTGGACTGCTTGTCATACCTGCCTGCGGCTTCGGGAATCATTAACTGTCTGCCTACTTTACCTACAGAGGTAAGTTAAGTAAGTAGGTACTTTACGGAATCTAGGATAGGGGTAAGAGTCGGTGTATCGACTGTCAAATATATGTACGCGTCTACGAGGTGATAGTAGAACATACCAAGTGTGTAGTTGACCTCCCGTGTAAGAGAATAGAGTCCAGTTCATCTATAGATAATGTAGCTACTTCTTATGTAGTTTTAGGCATCTTGTTGAAAAGACAGAAGGGCTACTGGCTGTACGTACTCGTATGTGATTGTGCTGCTGGATGTCGGCCCCCTGCGATGATCCCATTCCCACTACGTACATGTAATTGTAGAATGTGGCCTGTGGCCTAGGAGGGAGGCTCTAGGGAAAGGCTGATGGACACGTCTTTTGCCCCTCCCACTTCAATTATTACTCTCCAGGGGGGTGGTCTTTGGAGTCTGGTCTCTTATTATTAGGTGTCCGTCATACTAATAATACTATCCATATTTGGGTAATTACTGTATTTTTGTATGTACCCGACAAACCTATGTTAATGTACTGTAACTCCTCTTCCTTTGACCAACAAAATCAAGCCAAAACCCATCTCAATTTCCAGACGTAAACCCTCCCCCTCCGATTCCCGATTCTCTGCTTTCCCTCCAGAACTGGAACCCGATAAGACCCAAACAACCATTTTTCGAGGTCCCATCCTCCCTTCAATTTGCGCCCGTCTCTTTCACCTTGAGTGCATCCCGACCTTGCTGCAACCACACTTCTATTCTCCTCTTTATCCCAGGACCAGACAGCAGGATAAGTAAAGAAAAGTGAGTACATAGGAATTCGACATTGAAAAACCTGGCCAGGCACAAGATGCATTCACCAGCATAACCTTAAAGAAAAGAAGGGAGAAGGGGAAAGGCCCTCCTTTCGACCTTGTTCCCCGTTCCCTGTTCAACTGGGCGCCAGACTCAAGCCAACCAGCCAGTGCCGGTTTTTTTTCTTTTTTCTTTGCAAGTATCGAAGTGGATGGGCTGCTTGCTTGCTGTCTGTCTCCTGTCTGTCCAGTCCAGTCTCGCTTGCTTCCATGTGTCTGTCCCTCCACCCCGCCCCAATCCCGAGCCCGAGCCCGAGCCCACGCCAATCTACATTACTACCAGTCACTAGGTTACTACATTCATTCATATTCACCTTACACCCTACCTAATAAGACCTGCCTAACCTAAAAGTCCCCTCCTCCCCTTATCCATCCCTTCCCCTTCCACAATCTATTGCTTGCTGGCTGGATTTCTTGGCACTGGCACTGGCACCATCACCTTTGCTGCTGGCCTTGCACATCTGATCTGATCCCAACCCTGAACTCTTTCCCTCTTTCGTCATCGTCCATTAACCACCACAACAATCGCCTCATTTGGCAACACTCTTTTCCCGCGTCAACCACCCTCTCATCACCAATTTCGATAATCCGCCTTCAACCAAAGGTACTAAGCCAACCGCTGTTTTCTTTTCCAACTGGCGACACGCATCCCCTTTCACGCGTCCAGAAAACCACAGGCGGCAGGCGCAAACCCCACCATTGCGGGGGAAATTGCCCTTCACCTCCCTCCCTTTGTGACGTGCTTCTCAATCAACCCATCCTTCCTCAGGCGCGCGCATCTTACCAGAACGTCAAGGGCGACCGTCCGCAATTGCCTACTTCCACCCCTGGGATTTCGGTTCCTGTGCTGCTGATGCTGCTAAGACTGAATACCTATTCGCCCCTGCCTCAGAGCCGCGTCTGGATTGAATGTTTCCGCACTAGTCCCATCCCTTTTACGACTTCTTCGAGACCTCGCGCACTTCCCCGATATTGTCATACTGTATTCTCTTTGTCATTGCCAATAGTCGCTTTTATCTAAGACGCTGCTGACCGCGTTCCACGTTCTTGTAGTTCTCATTCCTGACTTAGTATCGACAGAAGCCACGACAAGATGGGTCACGAAGATGCAGTGTACCTCGCCAAGCTCGCTGAGCAGGCCGAGCGCTACGAGGGTATGTTTCACGCCGATCAGTCCCCGGTAGAGTACAAGGCGTGGATCGGCCGATATGCTGACTACGGTCGATAGAGATGGTCGAGAACATGAAGGTTGTCGCCTCCGAGGACCGTGATCTGACGGTTGAGGAGCGCAACCTTCTCTCGGTCGCCTACAAGAATGTCATCGGCGCCCGCCGCGCTTCGTGGAGAATTGTCACCTCTATCGAACAGAAGGAGGAGTCCAAGGGCAACTCGTCTCAAGTCGGCCTTATCAAGGAGTACCGACAGAAGATCGAGGCCGAGCTCGCTAAGATCTGCGATGACATCCTCGAAGTTCTGGACGAGCACCTGATCCCGTCTGCTAAGTCCGGCGAGTCCAAGGTCTTTTACCACAAGATGAAGGGTGACTACCACCGTTATCTGGCCGAGTTCGCCATCGGTGACCGTCGCAAGGAGTCCGCCGATAAGTCGCTCGAGGCCTACAAGGCTGCCACTGAGGTCGCTCAAACCGAGCTGCCCCCCACTCACCCGATTCGCCTGGGCCTTGCTCTGAACTTCTCTGTCTTCTACTACGAGATCCTCAACGCCCCCGATCAGGCCTGCCATCTTGCCAAGCAGGCGTTCGACGATGCGATTGCTGGTGCGTGACTGTATGCTCAATTTTGAGGATGACCTATGCTGACGATGTGCCTAATGCAGAACTCGACACTCTGAGTGAGGAGAGCTACAAGGATTCGACCCTCATTATGCAGTTGCTCCGAGACAACCTGGTACGTAACAGCTGAATGAAGGACCTAGAGCGCTTGCTAATCTTTGCGTACGTAGACTCTCTGGACCTCGTCTGAGGCTGAGCCATCGACTGAGCAATCAGCTGCCGCCCCCGAGGCTGACAAGGGCGAGACTGCCGCTGCCGCTGCGCCTGCAGAGGAGCCCAAGGCTGCCGAGTAAATGCTACCCTTCGCTACCCTGTGATATTTAGAGGGGGAGGTACGGTGGATACTGGTGTCTTCGGAGTGCGGCTTGAAACCTCGTTACTTGAGATTCTGCATGCTTTTTTCGCGATTGCAAATACAAACAAGACCATGCCTTTTGGGGATGAGGAAATGTCTCTTCCTACGGGCAGAAGAGCTAAGGGAGAGCTTTTGGAGGTTGATCACCGTATGCTTGCCTTTTAGACTCTAATGCAAACCGTCTGGACAACACAAAGCAAGTAATTCACTGCAGATTAACCCATGCCGAAGCAAGTGATTATGTACTGATGCGAAACTTGTCTGAAGCCGTGGTATCTCGGTGGCAGAAGTCGATTTACTAAGCTAACATCCCCGAAACGCACAAACTCCATACCCAGATCCTCCCTCCTTAAAAACGCCGATCTCAGGCGCTCAGGTGCTTCCAGTCCTTGCGCCGGCGCTCACACCAGCTCCCCTCCGATGGAGATGCCAAAACTGAATTTCCAGTTCCATCGACCCGACTTGCCTTCATGATGTCCTTGACTGACGGTCCTTTCCATGGAACTCGTCGAGTTTGATTTGACATCACGGCTGCCTTTGCTGGGGCGCTGTGGCTGTGGCCCATTCATGTCTTCCTCGTCATAGTCCTCGTCGTCCGTCACCTCTTCGAACAGCACCTTGAGCGACAGGCTGCAGCCGGAGCACTCGACCATCAGCTCTCCGTCCTCGCCCGACTCCTCCAGGTCGTCCTCCCGGAACCGGAAGCCCCTCGACTGCCCGCACCGGCAGGACCGGTAGTACATGCCGCGCTTGCCGTCCCAGGACAGATCGTCAAGGTCGACGGTCTCTACACCGGTCTGGAACTCATGGTGCCGGTTCCGCGTGGTGGTGTTATTTCTCGACGACGACGGAGAGGAAGTCGTCGTCTTCGTCGTCGTCGTCGTAGATGGGTGAGTATTGCGGGTGTGCAGGGACCGGGTGTATTCCCGCCGCTGCTTGGTGTCGCTGAGGACGGTGTAGGCGTGGGTGATCTGATCTACGGTAAATACGGCCTGCTGGTGCCCCTTTGAGCCGCCGCTGCTGTCCTTGGTGGTCTGAGACGACGACTGCTCGCTCTTGGCGGCGGCCGCCTGCGGGTTCTTGTCCGGGTGGTGCTTCAGCAGGGCGCGGCGGTAGGCCTGCTTGACGGACTTGGACGCCGTAGGTGGGTCCTGGCCCTGGAGGGACTGCGGGCTGATAGCGAGGATCTCGAACAGGGTCGGTTCCTTCTTCTTGTTGGGATGACGAGGATTTGGTGGAGCCATGGTTATCTCTTACTTCTTTTATCTTTTTTATTTCGGGTAGGTCTTTCTCCAGTCTATATTAACACACCGGCGGGTGTCCTGGTTTGTTCACATGGGTGGGATATTTGTTCCTCTTGAGCAAGTAGCTACGTGAACGATTTATAGAGTCATAGACAAATAGGAAATCAGGATTGCGGGCAAAGCGTCGTATCAGATGAGGGGAATCAGGCGGCTGTGACGTTGAGGCTCGAGTAAGTGGGT
The DNA here is from genome assembly GCA_019976485.1 of Apiospora pterosperma. Classification (NCBI taxonomy): domain Eukaryota; kingdom Fungi; phylum Ascomycota; class Sordariomycetes; order Amphisphaeriales; family Apiosporaceae; genus Apiospora; species Apiospora pterosperma. The sequence goes on from JAFBMP010000009.1 coordinate 2,634,039, forward strand.
GGGAGAAAGTTGGAAATCTTGGTTACCGGAAACTTATTGCGGGTCACGTGACCATGACAGTGAAAGAAAAAAAAAAGAGGCATCGAGGAGGAGCTAAGCACGGCTGGCGTTGCAAACAAGGAGCAGTTTCGTCTGATGAAGAAGTGGAAAAGGAAGAATGGTTATGAAATACCACAGACTTCTCCTGCGTGCCGCTTTCACCCGCATAGAGTAGAAAAACTGGTCTGTAGTAGGCAGACAGCTGAGCAAACCTTGTTCTGATTTCTTGCACTTGGGGGGCCTCAACACGCAGGACATACACATTAGCGAGAGTAGAAGGGGTGAGGTCGTGTGGTTCGTGGATTGATACATGTTGATACAGTGTTCTTTGTACAGTCGTAAAATGCTGGTGATACAATTCGCCATATTCCAGTTTCGCCTCCTTATCGGGGGAACTTCTTCCATCCACGCGTACCAGTCTGTTGGTTCTAGTCAGTATATTGTGCAATTTCAACATTGGAGGGAACCGCAGAGCCTTACTTTTCGCCATTCTCTGACCAATCTGGGCATGCCCAGCATAGCTGTTCTCCTTTTCTCCATCCTGGACGAGTTGTCAGTACCGGTCGATCGAAGATATTTATGGCCCCGGCAATGATGCCAATGATGGTGTCTGCTAGGTGTGGAGAGACGTACTTGGTGGCCAGCATTCTCTCATGTAGATGACCCTTGACCTTTTGCCCAACACCGGTACCCTTGACCTGCAGACCCTCCTCGACTCTCTTCCGTATCCGCTCCTCGGTGCCCTTGTGGGTGAAGGGCATCAGCTCCTCAACACCAGCCGACCTCGCCAGCTTCACGAGCTCAGCCTGCCGGCGCAGCGAGTACTCTGGATCCTGCCAGCGACCGGTGGCGGGGTGCTTGTGCGGGAGGAAGGGGTTCGCGGTCGCGCCGTCCTTGATCGTGTTCTCCTTGGTCGTCTTGGGAAGGATCTGGGTTGGTGGGTACTTCGCGAAGAAACGCTGCAGCCGCGGGTGCAGCTGTTTTGCCAGCTCGACGTAGCGGCTCGACACTGCTGCTGCGGCCATGGCGGTTGCGTGGATATGGACGCGCGTATGTGTGTATGTGTGCTGCTGCTGGTGCTGCTGGTGCTGCTGATGCAAAATCGACAAATAAGCCTCCTTCGATATCCAATGCGTAAAGAAGTCGAAGGTCTTTTGAGTCCCACTTTGCCGGCTTAGGTACTTCTTCAGGTACCTTGAGCTACGAGTATACATCCATAGAAGTTGGGCCTCAACTTGCAGCGGGTGGGTCAGTATGTATGTGTACATATGGGTATAACTCAGTAGAACAGACAGCTGGTCACGTATTGCACAGAGCTCAAGTCAACGGATCAAGATCTAAAGAGAAGGGGATTTCAGGGTATAGCTAAGTAGTAAGGGGCCAAGAGCAATCAAGGTCATTTATCAATATGCCCAGCTGCCTACCTCTTTACATACTCGCCGTCATGTACTCCGTACTTACATATACATTAGATAGATTACACTGGAGGGGCCTTGGTCAGAAAGGTGGGGCTGTTGCTGAAGTACAGTAGCCGCGTTTTGAGCTTTATCAGTTTCCTTTGGCAACTTTGACCAAGACCTACAACTCTCCAAAGACGACCGACCACCAGCCAATATGGGTATCAACGCGCGGCCTGACCTGGCCACCAACGGACACAGCAGTAAGAAGAAAATCCCAATCGACGTGGAACAACTGCTAGCCAAAAAGAAGGCCGCCGACGAGGCCGCCGCCAAACCACGCTTCATCTCCAAGGCAGAACGGGAACGTCTGGCTGCCGAGAAAGCTCGGAAAGAAGAGGAGGAGCTGGAACAAAAGCGAAGGGCCACTATCGACCGGAACAGACAATGGGGAAGTCAAGGCCACCAGGATAATCGACGTCGCGAAGCCGTCCCAACAGGCCCTCGCGCGATGCGCCATGGCGGTCATCCCAACGATTTTTCTAATGGCGATAAGTTGAGTCGAGATGACCACTCGGGCCAACGTTCGGACCAACGTCCAGATCATCGTGGAAACAACAGAGGAGCGAAAGGGAATAACAGCAGCCAGAAACGACCTGCTCCTGAAGACGTCGACGCCGACATGATCCGAGCCCGCTACATGGGCCCAGAGCTGAACCAGTCGACCTTCTCTGCACAGAAGAAGCGTAAACGCACCGGCGGTCAGAAGTTCAACTTCGGCTGGAACGATGACGAGGACACTAGCCAGGACTGGAATCCCGTGTATTCTAAACGGGTAGAACCTGTGTACACCGGCCCCATGATCTTTGACGGTCTTAATGACGCAGAAGTCGAAAAAGAATACAGAAGGCGGGCACGCATGCTAGAAGATCGCGATCCTGAGCATGGCAAAGAGAGAGCCCGGCAGATGCTAGAACAGATGGAACGCGAAAAGGAAAAGTCCAAGAGCAAGCGGACACGCAATAACTGGGAGTTCAAGGACCTGGCGGACATGCGAGAGCGAGATTGGCGAATTTTCAAAGAAGAGTTTGGCATCGCTTCAAAGGGCGGACACATCCCAGATCCAATGCGCAACTGGCGAGAGTCGGGACTGCCCCCACACCTACTGCAAATCATCGACCAAGTCGGTTACACTGAACCGACGCCCATCCAGCGAGCAGCCATTCCAATCGCCTTGCAGGCTCGCGATCTCATCGGTGTTGCTGCCACCGGTTCTGGAAAGACAGCTGCCTTTCTGCTACCCATGTTGGATTATATCTCCCAGCTTCCTGCTCTGACAGAGTTCACCAAGGATGATGGTCCATATGCACTCATTATGGCGCCTACTCGAGAGTTGGTGCAGCAAATTGAGTCGGAAGCAAGGAAGTTTGCAACCCCCTTGGGCCTCACTGTTGTGAGCTTGGTAGGTGGCCATGCTCTTGAAGAACAGGCGTTCGCACTGCGGAACGGTGCCGAGATTATCGTGGCTACACCGGGTCGACTGCTCGACTGCATAGAGCGGCGCTTGCTGGTCCTTTCGCAATGCTGTTACGTGGTCATGGACGAGGCAGACCGAATGATTGATATGGGCTTCGAGGAGCCCGTAAACAAGATCCTCTCTGCATTACCCGTCACTAACGAGAAACCCGACACGGAGGACGCCGAGGACGCCAGCGCCATGCGACGCCTCCTGAGTGTGAAGGACCGTTATCGTCAAACTATGATGTACACAGCAACAATGCCTCCAGCGGTGGAGAAGATCGCCAAGCAGTACCTGCGTCGGCCAGCAACAGTGACCATCGGCAACATCGGCGAGGCTGTCGAGACTGTTGAACAACGCGTTGAATTCGTGAGCGGTGAGGACCGTCGCAAGCAGCGTCTGCGCGAGATCCTGCTCAACGGCGGTTTCGCGCCCCCATCATCGTGTTTGTCAATGTCAAGCGCAACTGTGACTCGGTGGCCCGTGAGGTCCAGAACATGGGCTTCAGCGCCGCGTCGCTGCACGGGTCCAAGTCGCAGCAGCAGCGTGAGGAGGCTCTGGCCTCGATCCGGTCAGGGGCTAAGCAGGTCCTCGTCGCGACGGATCTGGCGGGTCGCGGTCTCGACGTCCCCGATGTGAGTCTCGTTGTCAACTTCAACATGGCGTCGTCGATCGAAGCCTACACCCATCGTATCGGACGTACCGGTCGTGCGGGCAAGAGCGGTGTTGCCATCACCTTCCTGGGCAACGAGGACAACGATGTCATGTACGACCTGAAGCAGATGCTCAGCAAGAGCAGTATAAGCCGCGTGCCCGAGGAGCTGCGGCGGCATGAGGCTGCTCAGCAGAAGCCGACCAGGGGTAGGTAGAGTAGGCCAGAGGCGGTTACGGTGCATTATACCCCGGCGTCCGTCCCCTCAAAGTGTATATACATGCAACAGTAGTTGGTCACGCAAATTGGCCAGAAATGATTGTTTAGCTTGTAATTATTAGGTGACTTTCGTCTGCTATTAGTAACTCTTATTATGGGGTTCGTACATTGCGAGCTTTTCCAGGATTTCCTCCTTGCTTTGCCCGCTGCGGGCTTTCCGTTCCTGGCATATACATCATCATCTACATCAGGCCTTCTTTACAGGGAGGGCACTGGTCGTAATCATACAAACTTTGGCATCGTGATTTTGGCTTGTGCAGTGCGGCGTGTTCCAGTTTGGTTGTAGATTCATAGGGCAGCCTGAGGGCGACGGTAAGCTCCTGTGCCGTTCCAGGCTGGGTAGCTCGTATGCCATTGGCCATCGTCGTATGGCTTGGTCGACGACAGCGGTACTACTGGCGTAACGACTGAGGGAGTGGTGGGAACAGGCGCTACTAGTGTTGTGCTTGGAGTGCTTGGGCTGGCATGGCTAGTAGGGCTGGCAGGGCTGGCAGGGCTGGCAGGGCTGGACGGTAGAGAAGTGGTCGTGGAGGACGTGGTATCGTGTGTTGTGATTGTTAGAGTTGTTGTCGGTGGAGGCTGCAGTACTGTGGTTGTGACGACCTTTGTCTCCGCCGTCGTGGTAGAAGGGCCGGGGTTGGGGTTGACTATGGAAATGAGCCTTGTTGTAACGGATGGTGTCGCTTTACTAGTCACCACAACCGTCTTGGTCTCCACCACGGTGGTTGCCGGGGGCGGTGGCTGGTCCCCATCCCCTCCGTCAATGGGCACCACCGAGTACGTTGCCCTTGGCGCCAGTTGCAGCGGCGATGGCGGTGATTCAGCCCCGCGCGGGAACTGGAAGTAGGGCAGGGCAGAAGAAGGAAGAAGAAACGAAGAGGAGATGGCGAAGAGAAGAGACACGGGCAGGTTCAACTTCATCTTGGAAATAGTGAGATTAAGATAGTATGTATAAATATGTAAGTAAGTATATATAGTGAGATACAGTAGAGACTCCAGGAATTAGAACAAGGGGAAGAAAAGAAAGGAATTGCAAACGGCCAGGGGTTTTATGAGGAACGACGACATTTTCCGAGACTATTCAGAAGGCTGGAGGTCATTCGCAGGTGGTTGGGATGTCCTCCAGCCAACAACCAACCACCCATTATGTGTTTTACCTTGTACCTTGCATGTCTTGATGGCCAGCGAGCCAGCAAGCCAGATGGGATGAACTGGTTCTGAACTGGGTTTGTGGTGGGGCGAGGCAAATGACGTTTGCTTAGGTTAGGTAAGTACGTACTTTAGGTACTTGGGCTAGATGCTCCGCCACTGCTCAGCTCAGCTCTCTGCCTAAAGTTTGCGATAGGCCGGCCGTCCGTATTGGACAAACTTACTCCTACTGTCGCTCCTGGTTCTGGTGACAGACATAGCCTCCTCGCTGTGGCGGATGGATTGCGCAAGTAGAAATGACTGATGGCCATCATCATCATCAATCTTCCTTTGTTCCCTCCCACCACTTTATGTTAAGTACCTAATATTTCTCCCACTTGCACTTTCCGCCTTCACCCTCGCACATCAGCCAGCCCAGGCAATAAATCGTTCCGTCCCCATTTGCATTCCGTCTTGACATCATCGTCTCCATGTCTTATAATCAGTATCCTGGCTACGGCCAACAAGGCTACGGCGCACCGCCGCCAGGTGGTCCCCCTCAACCTTACCCTCCACAGGGCTACCCGCAGCAACAACAACAACAACAACAACAGGGAGGCTATTATCCACCTCCTGTTGGTCAACCACCGTACGGAGCTCCTCCGCCATCACAATCACCGTACGGCGCTCCTCCTCCTCCTGCCGCACATGGACAATATGGTGCACCACCCCCTCAGCATTATCCGCCCCAAGGCTACCCGCCTCAACAACAAGGCGGCTACTATCCACCACCTGGTCAACCACCCTATGGCGCTCCTCCGCCGTCGCATTCCCCCTTACGGCGCTCCCCCACCCGCGCATGGGCAGTATGGTGCGCCACCCCCACAGCAGCCTCCTCCGCAACACTACGGCCCGCCAACACCGCCATCCCTGGGTTATGGTCCGCCACAGATCATTTCCTGGCACCCAGACCAAGATGCGCGGGCCTTGTACAAGGCCATGAAAGGCTTCGGTACCAATGAGCAGGTGCTGATTGATGTGCTGCACAACAAGGACCCGCTGCAGATCGAGACGCTCAAGCCCGCCTACTTCCATGTCGATGGCCGCAAGACTCTAGAAGGCGCTATAAGAGACGAGACGGGCAGCTGGTTCCAGCAGGGGCTCGTCGCCATCGTCCAGGGGCCGCTGCTTCATGACTGCCACCTCCTGTACGACGCCATGAAAGGCGTGGGCACCAAGGAAAAGACTCTCAACGACGTCCTGCTCGGCCGATCCAACGCCGATATCCAGGCCATCAAGGGCAAGTTCCAGCAAGTATTCAACGTGTCTCTGGAGAGCATGGTCAAGGGGGACTTGTCCATGAAGACGGAGCGCCACTTCCTCATTGTGCTAGGGGCCACGCGCGAGGAGGACAGCGCGCCATTGATATCTCAGAATATTGATCGGGACGTGGATGCCCTCTACGACGCGACCGAGGGCAAAGTCGGCACCGATGAGCTGAAAGTGTGCTCGATCCTGAGCACGCGCAACGACAACCAGATCCGTGCCATTGCGCACACCTACGAGAAGAAGTACAGGAGGCGACTCGAGGATGTCATTCGAAAGGTAAGTCGGGTCTATGCTACTATTTCTCATGCATGCTCCATGTGCTAAAACCTTTGACTAGGAGTTCAGTGGCCACATGGAAGAAGCTCTCCTATTCCAGCTCCGCCACGCCGTTGACAAGTACATGCATGCGGCGGCGCTTTTGGAGGACGCGATGGCGGGTCTGGGTACGAAAGACCACCTGCTCGTAGCCAGAGTGATACGGTGTCACTGGGACCGCGAGATGATGGCCAACGTCAAGGGCGCCTACAAACAAAGATACAAGGAGAGCCTCTCCAAGCGCATCCGGGGAGAGACCAGCGGGGATTACCGAAAGCTGATGCTTGCTTGCGTCGGAGAATGAGGACGGGATTTCTTTTGGTTGCGTAATCGTGATACCCTGGGGACAAATTGGTGCAACTGGGCTGGGATAAGTGCTTTTTTACACACGAATCCATCATGATGATTTGCTAGGTTAGCTGCATGCAATTGCGACAATACGACGATAATATGTAAAAGTCTCGGGTTTCCGATACCGGTGTTCAGGACCAAAATGTGCCGGCGACTCCCTCGAATTCGCTCCACACCCCGCAATGCCGACGGGAGGGGGTTTCGGTCAAGATATTCTGCTTGTTCCTATCCGTACATGCAACGGATCATCACCGCTCTTTCTCCACTTACTCGCTCGAGGGGTGGACTATTCATTAGCACATGGGTTTGTTGGCTGGCATGTACGCGGTAAGGCAAGGCTAAATAAACACTTACTTACTTAACTTACAGCTTGTGGTACGCCTACTAGTCAAGTCAAGCAAGGCCTGGCTTGACTTGTCCAATTCCTTCCCTTTTCCACCCACCTCTCTCTCTCTCTCTATTCTGGATCCGCCACCTTGGACAACTCCGATACCTCCCACATAGAGCTGTTCTATTCCATGGTCTTTTGGCAGGGCCGTGGAACTTGGTCTCTATCTCCGTTATGGTTTGTCTTTTGGGGGGGACTGAATAAAAACCTATCAACGTGAAGTTAGACGAAAGACTATTTATTTATCATAGATGCCATATTTCTTCACCATGGACTCTAGTTCAGCTTACACCCTCACATACGACCAGCGTGTCCTGCAGTTTTCTCTCGGAGCCTTGCATAATATTGACGTTACCCGGACCTCTATAGCCCAGGCCGCTGTTGCTGCATCTTTGGCCATGATCTATATAGCCTCCAGGGTGCTTCCCACCAGGCCATTATGGCTTCAGATCTTCGCCAAAGAGGCCTCTGCCAAAAATGCCGTCATGAAGAGGCCGTGGACGTTCAATACTTTTGCCCTCATACTTATATCCATATCAGGCCTCGCTGCAGCTATAGCTTCGGCCATGACCCCTCCCCTCGACATATGGAGGTGGTTGGAGATCACACCCTGGGTTCTATCGACGGTTATTGCTCTCATTGGACGCCCGCGGAAGACACCAAAGACGCTTCTTGCCTTGTTCCTTACAAGCCTCGTCGGGGCTGTGGTGGCGTCCGTATCGACGCAGTCCCGATCAAGCCAGACCAGTATACTGCGTATCGGTGACATGTGTATCGCTCTGGGTGGCATCGCCGTTGTCCTCGCCATGCCCATGAGAGACCCTCTTATGGGCAATGAAGGTATCGCAAGCAAATACGATGCTGCCACGGCCGAGCTCCGCAGTCCTGAGGACGATGTGTCTTTGTGGCAATGGATGACGGTTTCCTGGCTGAAGCCTCTCCTGATAAAAGGCTCCAGGAAACAGCTAGACGATGGCGACGTCTGGCTCCTGCCTTATGAGTTTCAACATGAACGGCTGCACGAGCTGTTCGGGGCCCTCCAGGGCTCATTGATCAAGCGACTCATGCTTGCGAACGGACTCGACCTGATCATCATCATCTTTCTCGCTCTCGTCGAATCTGCCGCAAATCTAGGGACCCCGATGCTCCTCCAGCGCCTGTTAGCATCTATACAGAGTGCAACCTCGCCGAGAGAGCAGTCCATCGCCTTCGCCGTGGCTATTTTAGTGGTGCGGCTCATCGCCAGCCAGTCCGGCGTCTTCTCCCTGTGGTACTGTCGACGCGCCTACGAGAGGTCTCGCGGGGAGATGATCACCAGCATCTACGCCAAAACCCTGACGAGGAAATCTCAAGGATTCACGCCAGGTGACAAGGATCCGGCTCATGTCAAGGGGAATGATTTGAACGGCGAAGAGCCGAAACAGGGGCGTTTCGCCCGCCTACTCGCCTGGGTCCCGTGGCGAAAGAATTCCATCAAGTATACTCCCATTCCGGCAAAGCCGCCACCGGCCACCATGGGCAAGATTCTCAACCTGATGCGGAACGACTGCTACGAAATCGCCCAGAGGTTTTGGGAGTTTGGGAGTCTCTTCACCAAACCGCTGCAGTTCCTCGTCTCGCTAGGCCTCCTGTGGCTTCTTCTGGGATGGTCCTGCTTGGTGGGCATTGCTTGGGTCGCCCTCGTCCAGATCCTGAATGCGCTTTTCGTGCGACGACTGGTTGTCAACGAGCGGCTTAGACGGGCTGCGACAGACAAACGGCTCCAGGCGACTTCGCAGTTTGTAGAGGCGATTCGCCATCTTCGATGGTATGATTGGCAATCCGAGTGGCTTAAGCGTATCATGGAGCAGCGAGACAACGAGCTCTTCTTGAAAATCGTCACTGGGCTTTGGACTGTCGGCATTGGTACTATCAACACCTCAGCAGGTTTGCTGTTCCCCGTTGCCAGTTTCTTTGCTTACACATATCTGGCCAAGAGATCATTGACTGTCGATATTGCCTTCCCAGCACTCCAGCTGTTCGGCATGCTCGAGACCAGTCTAAGGGAACTGCCTGATCTGATCACTGTTCTGCTGAACGCGTCTATTGCCATCGAGCGGCTGGAGACGTTCATGCGCGAGCCAGACAAAGAAGAAGGGGAGTCATTATTGGTGATAGAAGAAATCGAATTCCGCGACGCCTCTCTGTCATGGCCCGGGGTGCATGATTTCGTTCTATCTGATCTTAATCTGCGGTTCTCGCCAGGGCTTACCGTTGTCTACGGGCAGGTCGGCTCAGGGAAGACGGCCCTTCTTCAAGGCATCCTCGGTGAACTGGATCAAAAAGCCGGCGATGCCCTCCTGCCGAGCGAGATGATTGGCTACTGTGCCCAAGCGCCCTGGCTGCAGAACATGAGCATTCGTGAGAATATTCTGTTCTGTGCTCCCTATGAGCCGGAAAGATATCGAAAGGTTCTGGAGGCTTGCGCTTTGACCCAAGACCTTGCCGGCTTTAAGCATGGAGACTTGACAGACATCGGCGAGGGAGGCGTGGGTCTCTCGGGAGGCCAAAAGGCACGCGTCGCCCTGGCCAGGGCCGTGTACAGCCAGTCCCGAATCCTGCTTCTTGACGACCCCCTGGCGCCCTTGGATCATCACACAGCCGAGTCCATCGTCCAAAAGCTCTTCCAAGGACCTCTGGTTGAGGGCAGGACCATAATCCTCGTCACTCACCGAATCGACCTCTGTATACACCTAGCGGATCAAGCTGTCGAGATCCACGACGGGAAAGCCCGTGTGTTGCAGCCGGACGAGGTGCCGCAAAAGGTCATGGAATCCGAGCACAACCTAGCCGAAAGTGAAGAGGACCAACATACGGCTGGTGCTGTTGCCGAGGCCGATGCTGCTATCCCCGATAAATTCATCGAAGAGGAACATCGAAAGGACGGCGGCGTGGTCTTGTCTGTATACTGGACGTACATCAAAGCCGGAAAGCTGTACTGGTGGGCTCTTCTGATCTCCGTCTTCGCCCTCCTTCGCCTCTGTAGGCTATTCGGTGATTGGTTCCTGAAAGCCTGGACCGAGGCCTACAAGAACGAGCAAGCGCATGGTGCCTCGATGCAGACGAATGCACAACTGGATGACACCTTTGGCTCTGGTTTGTTCAAGAGCTTGCCGAGCCCTCAAGGAGATGTGAGCCCCTGGCTGCTGTGGTACCTGGCGATTGGTCTTCTGAACACGTTGCTGTATACCCTCGCCTCCTGCGCTTTGCTTCTGATCTTGTACACTGCCGCCAAGAGTCTGTTCGTCAGGGTCATCAACAAAGTCAGCAACGCCACCTTTCGGTTCTACGATACTACGCCAGTCGGCCGTCTGATGAACCGGTTGACATCAGATATTGGCATGCTGGATGGCGGCGTCATCGGCCCCCTACAAAACTTTGCCTTCAACAGCTTGACCTGGATCAGCTGTCTGGTGGTCATCGCCTTCGCAACGCCACTCTTCTTCTTCTTCGCGCTGCTCATGACGGCCGGCTTCATCTACTTCTTCATGGAATTCCTGCCGACGTCGCAGAGCCTGCGCCGGCTCGAGATGGTCTCACTCAGCCCCCCTGATGTCCAACTTCGGCATCCTGCTCGAGGGCCTCGCCACCATCCGCGCCTTCCAGTCCCAGACGCACTTCCGGAACCGCAACATCGTCATCGTCGACGCCTTTCAGAAGATGGACCACTTCTACTGGAGCCTTCAGGCCTGGCTTCAGTACCGCTTCGACACGCTGTCAGCGCTCGCCACCTTCGCCTTGACCCTCATCGCCCTGTATCGCGGCCTCAGCCCCGGGCTGACCGCCTTCGTTCTCCTCACGGCCGCCCGCTTCGTCGAGGCCACCCACGCCCTCTGCAAGCAGTACGGCCAGCTGCAGATGGACTTCGTCTCGGTCGAGCGCGTTGTCGAGCTCCTCGACCTCGAGGAGGAGTCCAGCGGCGACCTCGTGCCGCCGCCGAGCTGGCCAGCCTACGGCGACGAGATCGCCTTCGAGGGCGTCACCATGCGCTACGCGCCGCACCTGGAGCCCTCGCTCGCCGACGTCTCCTTCACCATTCCCGGTGGCGCCACCTGCGCCGTGCTGGGCCGCACGGGCTCGGGCAAGTCGACGCTGGCCCTGGCCCTCCTGGCGACCCTCAAGCCGGCCGCCGGCCGCATCCGCGTCGGCGGCCTCGACCTCGCGGGCGTCGACGTGCACACGTGGCGGCAGCGCATCAGCTTCGTGGCGCAGGACCCGGTCCTGTTCCCCGGCACGCTGCGCCAGAACCTCGACCCCCTGCAGGAGCACGCCGACGCCGAGTGCGTCGCGGTCCTGCGCCGCGTCCTGGGCCCCGAATGGGCCCTGCGCTCCCACGTCGAGGCCGGCGGCAAGAACCTCAGCCAGGGCCAGCGCCAGCTCGTGGGCATCGGCCGCGCCGTGCTCCGCCGCAGCCCCGTCGTCGTCCTCGACGAGGCCACGGCCTCCATCGACAAGAAGACGGCCATGGCCATCCAGGACGTCCTGCGCGACGAGCTGCGGCAGAGCACCGTCATTACCATCGCGCACCGGCTCGAGGCCGTCAAGGATGTGGATTACTTTGTGAGACTGGATGGTGGCAAGGTTGTCGAGTTTGGCCCGGCTCAGAATGAGCTTGTGTGATGAGGACGAGGATGATCCCCCATCATATTTATTTATATATATAGGTGCTGGGTTTTGTTGGATAAGTTCAACGAGCTTCAAATGGAGATATATAAGTACTTACTTATATATATACTTTGTGGGTAGCTCCCCGGTTAGTATAGCATTCGGTAGATATCTTTTTTACATCTCTACAACGCTGATTATACTTGAAGGTCACCGACGTAGGATACGGGCAAGCCGACTAGGATGATCGTAAGACATATAGTCAGTCGCGGCTTAATCTCCTGGTACTAATCAACTACTAGCAGCAAGCACGCCATAGCACTAGCGAGCCCCAGTAACAGGGCGTCTCCCAACTGTTTATGACTGTTCAAGCCGCCTTTACTCTGAATGGGCGGCACCGTAGTGGTCGTGCTGTTGCCGGCGGGCGATCTCACCACCGAGTCGAGCTTGATGCTCTGCAGGCCACCAGACACCGTCTCTAGAGGAGCCACGAAGGCCATCTGGCTCCAGCTGAACAACGTGTTCTTCCCGCCGAATACAAAGACCTCGAACCTCCCCGCGAAGCTGCCGTTCACCCAAACTCTGCTGCCTCCGATGACGTCTCCCGTGACGGTGATCTCCGCCGGCGTCGGAACCGTCACGGGCTCGTGCGTGGATCGCGTCGAGTTGGCCCAGATGCGCCCTGGCTGCCCGGCGTCGAATCCGTCTTGCTCGTGGACAGAGCGGAGCGGATACGCCCAGCCGTCCGAGATGAAGGTCAAGCTGCCGTTCTCGGATAGTTGCAGCGCCACATCGTCCGACGAGAGCACGAAGGGTCTGGTGGCGGAGAGGGTGAGCGTGTAGTTCATGCCTTTGCTGCCGTGGCCCAGCGTGGCAGAACCGGGACCGCCAGCCTCTCCCCTAGTCCATGAGGTGAAGTCACTCCGCCGGTCTAGGTTCTGGCCCGGTGCTTGGGCTGAGAGGAAGTCGATCGAGTTGTCGACCGTCGACACGTCCAGCTGCGCCCCTCGCGCGCCGCTCCAGGCCCTGGCAGCCACGAGGGGTATGCCTCGTCGCATGGCATAGAAGGCTTCGAGCTGCGTCGTGGCGTCTGGTCCGTTATCGTTCCAGGCAGCCATGATGGCGCCCCTATTCCCCGTGGCCGTGTCAGCCAGCTGCATTGTAGTGTTGACGGGGTTGTAGAGGGCAGGCTGCCACTGCCACCCATTTTCATTGGCGAAATGCAGTGTTCTGGTCTCATTGAAGAACTGGGGATACGGGGCTGGCAGGATAGGGGTGTGGTCGCTCTTGAGAGACATATAGGCCCACCAGTCTTCGGAGTTGACAAGATCATAGCCCGCTTTCTGTAGTTGGACAGGATCCGATTGGCCGTATTGCCAGTGCTGAATGATGACATCCTTGGAGATGGTGAGGTTTTCGGACGGTTCTTCCGTGCCCCAAATTCGAATTCTCTTTCCAGAAGTCGCGTTCACAAACGATGCCATCTCATTTACAAAGGTGATGTAGTCATCGGCCAACGTCGAGTCGTACTCGTCAGCGCCCACATGAACCTCCTTGGTCTGAAACCATGGCAGAAACTCGGCCCAGATCTTCTTGACTGTCGGGATACTCTCGGGGTGAGTCAGATTCAGCAGGTCTTTCTTCTCGAGGGCCAATTCAGGCTTCCACTTTGTGATACTGAGACAATGCCCCGGAGCTTCAATCTCAGGCATCACGGTAATTCCTCTGCTTGCACAATGCCGCTGAAGGTCTTCAAAGTCGGCACGACTGAGCGTCTCGTTGGGACGCTGGACGATGCCCGCCAGCTCTTCGCTCTCCGGATGGAGCGAGAACTGGCTGTAGACCTCGCTCCACGTCTCGTTGTGGCCGCGGTTCAGAGGATAATTGTCGCTCATATGGTAATGAAACTCGGACATTTTGAAGAAGGAGGCGTATGTGCACAAGTCCTTGAGGAAAGATGGAGAATACCATTTCCTCCCAGCATCGAGCATATAGCCCCTGGTCGCGTAGGCGGGAGCGTCTGCGAGCTCCACCGCAGGCGCCGAAGTCCAGTTCGATATCATGAGATATTGTAGGAGTGTCCGGGTTCCCCACCACATGCCGCGGGCGCCAGAGCCCGTTATCAAAGCCCTGCCGGCCGCGATTTGAAGGGCGTAGCCCTCTTCCGTACTCTGACCGCTTGCGTAGTGGAAGTCGGCCGGCCCATCCTGATGCAAGCCGAGAAAAAGCCCGGAGCCGTTCTTCCCGAAAGACTCTACTACCTCCAGTGACCACTCACTTTTTGTAAGACGCGTGAGGTCGTCTCGAAAAGTCTCGGCAAAGTCTCGGCCTGAGGGTGGGATCAGAGACAGGCCGCCTCTATCTCGATGTGAGGCGAGGTCACTCTGGACATAGATGGTCCTCGGAAAGCTGGGGTCAAGGACAAGGCCCGGGCCGGGCCCGTCGTATGTTGATCTCGGGGGAGGCGGCAGTGGCTGAAGTGCGGTAACGGCCAGCGCGAACAATGCCACAAGAGAAATCATTCTGTCCATTCGGGTTCCGGGTTGGACAATGTCCCGTAATGGTTGACGGTAGCAGCATCGCGGTGGTTCAAGACCAGATAAATGATCAGTCAAGCAAGCATGTCACCGAGTAACGTTACTACGGGTGGCCCGTATCGGCAGACACCGGCCGGATCGCGGTGGTCGCCGCTGATAAGCGAACCCGAGCAGCGGATGAGTAATAAGATCCTTCTCGACGCCCGAGCCCCTCCCTGCGTCAGCGCTCGGACACACTTTGCAACATGAAACCGCCAACAGAATCCCACAATCTTCTTTGGCAGGTTGATGAGTATTCACTGTCAGGTGCCAACCAGGGAGCATCCGGGTCGTGGGTTAGTTAGATCGACGTGTTAACCTTATTAAGTCCATGCTAATATTAGTCCTCTATTAAAAAGCCGTTTGAGGAAGAAAAGAAAATGAGAAACGGCCTCCCCCCCTGTTGACCTCGTCTTCTCTAATTACCTAATTACTTAATACTTGGATTACGAGCAACCTGTCTTGCTGTTTGCATCTTGTTCTTCTATCATCTCTTCTCCTCCTCTCTCGCTCTTCTTAAAGACTACTTGCTTAGCAAACCGGGGAAACAAACACGGCTACGAAACGCCGCCAACACTGACACCACCCGCGACGACAGCTCTGTGCCAACCAATCCAATAGGCGAACCCGTCCCTGCAGTCGCGACACGTTTGATTCGCTGCCAACTTGGATGGTTACTTACACGCCACGCCACGCCACGCCAATACCACATAATCAATCTATTTCGTTGACGAGACCAGGGCGGCGGTTGCAGTTATTTCCTGTAAATGATAAACTGCACAGCCCTCATCGTTGCTATCGTTTCCTCTTCTCCCTTCTCGCTGTTCTTCTCGACTCCTATATAGATAGACTGGACAGGATACCCCGGGCATAGATCCGAGCATACGATTACGGTCTGACATAGGGACTCGCTCACGGCAGCAAAGGAAACTCAATTGACGTCTTTGGGCCTCCGGATAATCCCATCCCCGCGGCGATCTGACACCACCATATGCGCAACCCTTGACACACCCCAGCATCAGACTAATAAAGTAGCAACTATCGCTATCAGGCGCGGGAAGCCGTTCATCATGCCAACCATGTGGGACCGAATACGGCCAGGGCCAAATGGGAGCAATACCAACAAGGAAGGCAGGGGAGCGCCTTCACTGAAACAAAAGAAACTCGAACAGTGGCAGAACTCACGATCATCAGCTTCACCAACTCCCCCTCTACGCCCGCCACGACCCACAGGATATTCCTACGAGATTCAAGGAGGGCCCCCGAAGAGATCAGCGAGGGAATTGAGCCCAGAGATGTAGTAAGTTGTAGTTGTTGTTTCTTTTCCCACGCATGCATCATGGAAATACGAATGGTTGGTTGGTGTTGCTGCAGGTGGTGTGACGCAGTCACGTCCAGCCACACTTGGGCCATGTTCGTCATAGGTGGGTTGGCCAGAAGGAGAAGGAGAAGGAGGGTCAGATTAGATGCGGCAGCGACAACGACTGAGACAGCGACACTCAATCGCGCCTACACGAAGACAGAAAAGAAGAAGAAGGAAATAAAAGGTAGTCCGGGGCTGTGTGATTGACGTGGGGACGATTCTGGCATTATCCCTCCACTCTAAGAAGGAAAGACCAACTCGACACTTCACGATGCTGACAACACGCTACCGCAGTAAAACGTCGGCACCTGCTGTCCAGGCGCCTCCGCCGTCCACCCATAACAACCGTAATTCCACTCACGGCCGTCCAGTTTCTTCCATCTATTCACAGCCATCGCCCGTCGCTGCTACTTTTGCAGCCCAGCAGCTGAGAGGCGAGGTGTACGGCGCCAACCCGGCTGAGATTTCTCCTCCGAGTTCACCTGACGATTTCGGGTTGCCAGAACGGTAAGTTTGTGCTAATCAATGCCTTTCCTCTTCTTTGTTGCGCCTCGAGCTGTCTCGGGGCAAGCGCATTTTGGTAGAGCGACAATGAGCAATCACGTTTACTCGAGGTGAATGTGGGAAGTTGGCGGTCGATTGTATGTGTCGCGCTGTCATTCATGCAACTCCTCTTTCTCTTTCTCTTCACACACACACACATACACATACAAACGCCTTTATTGAGGCATTCGTGATCTTCTGTTGCTGATCCCTGCCTTGCGCATTTTCCCATTGAACTGTAGGGGAGCTGGGAAGAAAGGGCATCAAAGCTAACAATGCGCATTCGTACCAGATCCAACGACCGTGAAGTTTCGCCCATTGATGAAGGCAACTTGACCATGGAAAATCTCCATGAGGCTCGTCCAGGTGGTGCTGCGCGAAGCCAAATCCCCATGATGCGACGGCAACGTCGAAAGAATTCGGATGCTGCTATGCAGGCCTTGCACGAGTCCAAGTCTAGGGAGCGGCTCAGGCAACGGACTAATGATGTGCGTTGGGACAAAATGACTGGCGAGCCGGCCTCAAACGACCATGGGCTGCCTTCGCAAGTGCCCAACGCCCTTCAATATGCCCAAGGACTTGCCCAACCCGGAGGCTCACCGCAGCAGGCCTCTCGGCCGGCCAATGACGGCAGCGCATTTGGTGTATATCTTCGACCGACACGCCAGAGTCCAGCTGCTGGCAATGCGCTGGCGGAGCCCGCCATGCCGTCGAGGCCGGAGTGGCGTGGAGCCAGTGGCCGCAGTCCTCTAGTTGCGCCGGTCAAGGACACGCCCAGCGTGTCACCACTGAACGTTCCTCCGAAGAGCACCAGAAGAGGGAACCGTGATCCTAGCGATGGCTACTACCGTGGGCCTGGTGTTTTGTCCCCTGTCAGTTCATTGGATTCTGAAACATCATCCCCCCTACCAGCTCCGGGCGCAACTACCACCCAGACCCCATCTCCAGAGCCTAACAGTCGCAACATTACCCAATCTTTGGTTCCCCCACTGCAGCACGTTACAGTTGATGCATCAGATCACCCGACCCAGAGATATCCAAGCCCTGCCCTGTCCGACGACCACCGTCCCATGGCAAAGCCTGCACCGTATCAGCCTCGGTCAGCCGCTACCCGTCCCCTGCCGTCGAACGCCCCCTCGTCGACGCTATTTCCTCCAAACGAGAAAGCCATCCGGAGGAAGCCCGCAGGAGCAGCTGGTCACAACCCGCAACCGTCTACCTCGTCTTCTACCTATTCGCAGCAAAACGACATCCACCCTTCTCAACGGCCGCCTGGAGGATATCCGGACGAGTGGACGCAGCCGCCCTCTCGTTTCAGTGCAACGACGTACGCGACCTCGGCGAATTCCGGTACACCAAGAGTCTCTGCTGAGGACGACGCGCCTGCTCTGTCTACGTCGCCCCGGCAGCAATACAGCCAGTCCCCGAAATCATCGTCTGCCAAAAGCTATTCCATCCTCGATCGCAAGCGGCCTGTTGTTAGCGGCTACGAGGACAAACCGTCAAGCCTCGGGCGTTCTGCTGCAGAGCCAATCAAGATCAACATGGATTCCCCCTACTACGTGACTTCTCCCGTTCCGGCCCAGCCGCGCCCATCCGGACTCCAGCCCGTTCCCCGCGGGAATCATAGCAGGATTTCCGTAGGCTCAACAGAGTCGAGCGATAAGGTGCTTCCCCTAGCGCCGCCAGAGGAGTCAGCACGCGACCGCGTCTCGCAGCTCAATGCCCAGCTCAAATCGCTCGGGAACCGACGCATCAACATCAACCAGGCCATCAAGCAGATGACGGAGCTCATGCCGACAGATAATCTGCTTGCTAGCCAGGCGGTCATGGCCAAGCGCGAGGCCGAGAAGCGGAAGGTGGAGGTTCTCCGTGACGAGCTGGCAGAAGTTCAGCGCGAAGAGTACGACCTTGGACTCAAGCTGCACCGCGCCTACAAGCGAATGGATCGCGAGGCCGAGTACGAACCCACCACACTCTGGGTTAGGCGGGTTACCGGCTGAGCGGCTTCAGCGATGGTGAGTGGGTCGCTGTGTTGGCGAGGAGGATTGGCCAGCTCAGGGACAGTAGTACGACTTTATCGACGTTATTTGTTGCACGAATGCGTTCTCGTCTAGATGTCTTTCTGCATAAGCTGGTCTTTTGTTTTTCCTACGTTTGAGGGGCCTGGAGCTGGTTGGGACTTCCTTGATTGTTTTTCATCGACACGAGCAGGGTAGGGCAGAGGGCAGGGCAGGGCAGGGCAGGGGGCGTATCGGATCATATCTCAAGTTGCTCGGGTTACGATGGTCTCCCGGGTCTTGGGCCCCAGAACGAGTTTAAGAAAAGTCGACGCGAAAGCAATAGCCTGCAAACATGGGACGACGGGGAAATCTGACGTTTCAATGCATCTTCTAGACGTGTTATGGTGGACGTTTTGCTTCATTTTTTTCTTTGATACCTAGGTACTACTGCGAGGTTTTGGGCCTTTTTCATTTATTTCGTTTCTTATCTTGCTGCCAGGATGATGGTCGGTATGTCAAGACATCCAGGCATGGGACATGAGGAGATGAAGGGCAGGTAAGCGACACAGAGGCGCGCCTCCTTTTTCTCTTCCCCATCTGGGAAGCCTTGGGGTGGAAACGGCCAGTCTGCCGGGTACGTGCGTCTATATAGAGAGTAACGCTGGGGAGAGAGAGAGGGGGGGGTGTAAAGATACGAACGATAGAGGCAGATCATAGAGTGGTGAAATGAACAGCCATTACTTCTGTACAAACGCTCTGAGAGCACAAACGTCATCCATCCGCTCGTCTCGGCTGTGAGAGACTAGATAAAATACCCAAAAAGTCAATTCATTCATTCTCATCGAGAATGGCGACTCTGGACATTGAATGGAGTAACCATAGGCTCAGTACATACATCTCATCACCATCAAGCCCTATTTAGGCCATGCTAGCCTAGCCTGGTCTTGCTCACTGACTCAGGTCAGGTGATCTGGCCAAACCCCAGCAGCATAGCTTGAGACCAACTATACCATATATCATATACCATAGCAGCCCGAGCCTGGCATTGTCCAGCTCCCATTTAGCCGAGCTTTGCCGGCTGCATTCCCAGGCATTTCACCCCAGAAATCGCTCAACACCCTCCAAGGATGCACATATGAGGCCGCTTCTTTGCATACAAGCCCTTCATTATCAGGGACTATTTGCTCATGATAGAAAAAGAGGATATCGTACAAGTGGGCAATAATAGCCGAGTTGGCGTAGTAACTTCCTTCTAGAATAAAGCGCACGCAGAAACACGAGGTCAAGCTGGCGAAGCCTGGGGGGGTATAAAGGTTCTTGCCACCATGTCTCCTCCCCTGGAACCCCTCCCCCTTCCTCTCCTTTCCCCTAATGCCCCGAAGCCTTTCATGAAGGGGCCAAACCGCACGACAAAGGAGAAACGGGAAATGCAATAATAGGACGCGAATTGGGGTATAACAAAACGAACACCACCGACCCTCGGAAGAACCATGCCGAATCGCTCAATCCCGTGCAACCCCAAGGAACAACATTCCAGCTCTCGCTGGCCGTCCACAAACCCTCGAGAGTGTGCGTAGCTGATTGTCGCCACCTGGGGCAAAATTAACCAGCCCAGCCCCTTGAAGAGGAACCGATAGGCCTGCTACCCGGCGGGGGAAGTTTAGCCGGTATCTCCCCATCCGAGTCGCTATCAGACGAAGCCTCAACCTCGACAATCAGAGGGGAAGCAGCCGAGCCGCTTCCTGACTTGGAAGACGGGGCCCAGGCTTCATCTGCTGCTGCTGCTGCCTCGACCACTGCGCCATGATTGCTGACTGGAGCTGGAGTCTGGAGAGGAGACTGCGGACCCGAGTGGGCAACGTGCCTATCTACACGGTAGCCGTTCCGCTGATATGAAGCTAGACTATTGCGAGGAGCCGGTGGGCGCGGCGAGCTTCGCTGAGACTGCTGCAGTCCAAGTGTCGGATCGGCAGTTGTGGCTGTCGCACTAGAGCCCCCAAGGCCCGCCGAGTTCATGTCTGTTACCGACAGGTGTTTCGTTGGCGTCGATGCCGAGTTGTTCACAGAAGGAGCAGCTGAAGCTTGATGCGCCGGTACATACGAGGGCGTTTCCCCGAGCCCGTCATCAACGCGTTGCCTCTTGCCGCCCCCGGGAGTACCAGAATGGCCAGTTAGCCGGATGCGCTCCGCCTCTATTTCAGATCGCGTACGCCTTTGCCGAAGCCGGACGCCATACCGCTTCCTAATAATCGACTGCTTCGTGGAGAAACTGTTCTGAAGACCTTCTAGCTTTTGTCTTCTTTCCTCGGGATCAGCTATATTTTCCGCCTCCTTAAAGCGGGGCGCATAAGATGCTTCCGCCGTAAGAAGATCCTGGTCAAGCCTCGCACGGGTATCGGGCGTCAAATGCGCATAAGGATCACCGGCGATCGGACCTGAGGACGAAGGCGGAGCTGATGCGCTCGGAGCTGCCGGGTTCTGCTTCTGCACGGGAGTGGACCAAGACGGCTCAACTGGTTGCTGGTCGTACGGGCTTTGCTGTGTTTGCGCCCCCGGCTGCTGTACATACATCACAGGGCTACTGGTGGCCACTCGTGCTGCAGTTGCAGGTGAGCCGGTTGTGACAGCAGGAGCTTTTGGCGTAGCCGGGGCAAAGCCATGCTGGCCACAGACACGGTTCAGGTAATGCTAAAGTAATGTCAGTCAGACGAGGATGTATGAGAACAGGCTGCCATAACTCACGGATTTCTGGCCAACTGCTGTCACAAAACCAGCACCACACTCGGAGCAGCTGAAGGGGAAACCATCTGTGCTAGGCGGGAGCTTCGTACAAAGCTGCTTTTTGACATGCTATCGTCTGGTTAGAGAAGAGTATCCAGGAGCGAATTGGCAGTGGGAAGTTACATATTCATAGGGCGGTGCAGCTGCAAACTTCCGCCAGCACAGAGGGCATTGCAGACTCTGTTGTGGCTTTGGCGCCGGAGCCATCGGTGCGGTCGGGGAGGGCCTAGCGACTTCCTGGTGTGGGGGCTGTTGTGAAGGTTGCTGAAATTGATATGAATGCTTGCTCTGGATGGTCGCGGTTGGTAATGATGGCGATGCTGTTGTACCATTGTCCCCATACGCGTCGTTGCTCTCGTATCCGAGCCGCTCAGCACGTGCAAGGGCGTCGATGAGCGAGCGGGCATCGATGGTAGCTAGGCGTCGCTCTAGGGCCTTGTCAAGAAATCCATCGCTCGCCTTGTCCAGAATGGCATCAGCAACCGCGTCAAGGTCGGCCGGCTCGAAATGAGCGATGATGGCGTCGTGAGACTCTGACACCATTTTGCGACCGAATTCTCTGATACCGCGACGAAGAACATCGCCGTTCGCGTGATGAATTATAGCATTCATCTATGGGGGGTAGTCAGTCACAGGTAGGTGTGGGATTTTACCGGGATAGGAAAGAGATTGGTTACTCACAATAAAGGCCTGGTGGAATCCTGTCCCAAGCAAAATCTTCTCCCAGTGGTCCCGAGTAACTCTTCGGACTGCCTCAGGCAACGACTGCTGCACGGCATGTGTAAGTCTGGAGAGGTCGTCATTGAATTTGGGATTCTCTTGGGCATGATCTCCATTCGGCGATTGGAAGGCGTTGGGGTTCCGACTCGCCGCTCGCCGAAGGCCCGCTCCAGGAGGCTCAACTATGGGTACCTTGGCTCCTTGGGGCATTGAAGGCCGGCGGACATACTGGGCCGGTGGAGGTTGTGCGGCCAATGGCGATGTCCCTGGTGGAAGAGACGCTGACGGAGGGCCGGGGGTCACACTAGGGGTTGAAGCCGGCGTGGACAGCGTCGGCGGTGCCGTTGCCGTTGCTGTTGTTGCCGTTGCCATGGAGGATGTTGATACGGGCGGACGCTGCGGCGCGGCCTGAGACTGGTGGCCACTCGGCGGTTGTGGTGCTGCAGCTCCGGCGACTCCATTTTCTCTAGCGGTGCTATTGGGGAACGACACGAAAGTGCTGCTGGAGTCTTCGTGTTGTGCCGCAGAGGGACTGAGCAGCGGTGCGTCATGCATTGGGGCCTCTGGAGCTGCAGAGACTAGTCCCTCCATCTGGTCCTTGTCCATTGGCCTTTATCTATGTCCAGCTCAAATCGAAGGATTCGGCCGGATCCTGGTCTCTGCTTCTTGGTTACCAACGGGCGGGCGTGCACTCTGCAGAGGAACAATTATTGAAATGCCCAGGCACAAATCCAAGCCGAGCCGCGACTATATCAGGTATACTGCTTAAATCACAAGATGCTCGAGGTGATGCGCCGTGTTGGGTCTAAGTAAGTAAGTATTTAAAAAGAGACTTTTTGCTTTATTTTAATAAATAAGTAAAGTAAAGCATAAATTAAAATAAGATAAAAAGAAAGGAGGGTGCCGGCTTTAATTATTTATCCCTGGTTTTAACCTTAGCATTTAATTTAATATGCCTTATATTAAAAAGACAGGTCCGTGCAGCATATACGTCGCAGATCTTTTCCGGCAGAGTTTAGACCTGGCGTTTAGAGACCAGAGTTGCAGCTCTATCAGTATAGATCGAGCCCTTTGTTCAAGGCCGCCCATGATGGTTGAACCCTCTTCTCTCCTCCAAGACCTAGGTAGGTACTTTACTTATAGATATTGGAACGGCCACCTGCGTGTTGTAACTATGACTAAAAACTGCAAGATCCTCCCAAATCGGACTCCCCCCTACGCGCTCTCTCAGCAGCCCGAACCTTGAATTTGTATCATCATCCTTCTTTATCCACCTTCTCTTTGGAATCCGAAGGTGGTGACAAGATGACCGAGTAGTCATCATCACCGTGAGTTGGGATTGTCACGTCCAGAGGCATCTTGGGCCCCGGAATGGTGCTTCCGCCCAGATGGACGAAGCATCAAGTCCATCTTGTCGTCCACGAAGAGCGTATCGCGGGACATGTAGATCCGGTAGCCCGTGTCATGGCCGTAGCCGAGCTTGACGAGGCCACCATCTGTAGGCGACATTGCGTTTGGAATTTCGTTGGCTCCTCGCGGGTATAGATCAGGATGAAGGTGTACTTCTAGGCAGACCGGAACAGTCCTTGGGATGGACCAACGTACTAGTCGTAATCATAGACGGATCGAGACAGGCATGCATGATGCTACTGGCGAGAAACCTGGTTCTTGCTACAAGTGTACAATGGGCATCTAACAAATTATGTCTGTTTGACTCGTAGTGCATACTTATGTATTACACCTGACCGGGTATGAGAGATGGAATATTCGAATATACCTTACTTAAGTATTTATTATGGGAGTGAAGTTCTGACAATTCCTCTCAAGTCTCATGTCTCTTGCCTAGCATCGAACCTTGTGCTGGTTTCTCCAATCCAAACTGGATTAATGCATCCATATCCCTCTTGTTTCTGATTAAAGCATATGTAGAATCTGTCCAGAGTGGGATAGAAGAATCTAGTATAATTGGCTGAACATGACGGCCGCTCCATAAAAGAGGGGAAGCCTGTGAAAGGAGGGGCAAATGGGTTACATGCATTTGCCCGTTACCCACAAAGCTCGGGTAGATAAATCATCCCACGAAAAAAATCCCCAAAATTGCTGGTGCAGAAGATTGAGGCCTTCCGGCAATACCATCGGCTCCGCCAGGCCGCTATTGAAGAACATAATTGCGAAGTCGATAGCGTACTCGAAGCTGTTGGTTCCCGACAAGAGCATCGTGTCAGACTCAACCTGCATCCAAAAAGATCCTTACCCAACTCTCACCCTACCAGTGGATCGAGGACTCTACTTTCACACTTTGCAACCCGACAATATGGCTTCGACTTCGGTCCAGCCGCAGCTCGTCTTCGTCGATGGCACCTTCAACGAGCTGGCCCAGGAGATGGCCGACTACGTGCGCATCGGCGATGAGATCAAGCCGCTGATCGAGCAGGACCAGCAGGACGAGGTGCTTAAGAAGATCATCCTCGCCTCGTCCGCTCTGAACCAGGTCCCCGAGAAGGAGTTCACTGCTGCCTACAACCTGCTCGTTTACCTTGTGCTCCAGTCCAAGAACTCCGACAAGATGCTGTCCCGCGTCTGCGACAACCTCTTGAAGCCCATTACGTCGTCTCCTCAGAATGGCCCCGCCCTGGCTCTCGGCGCCCTTACCAACATCTTCAACATGCTCAAGCCCGATAATGAGATCCGCTATCACATCTTCTCCGCTATCGTGCGCTTCGTCAAGCAGTATTCCATGTTTGAAAACCTCAAGAAGCATCTGCGCACACTGGATTCCTGGGTTGAGCAGTGGGACATTGACGAGGAGGACCAGCGAAAGCTGTACGAGGAGATCGCCGAGGTCGCGGCTGAGGCTAGCGATGAGCAGTAAGCAACATTTTGTTAACATCATATATATATATATACACACAGCGAGTCCGTGCGATACTGATTGTTTCTATCTACAGTACGTCATACGACTTCATCGTCAAAGCCATCAACACATTCGAGAAGGACGAGGTTTCAAGCGAGGACGCCCAGCGCCTGGCCCTCCGGGCTCTGAAGTCGGCCCTCCTTTCTTCAACTCACTACGATTTCTCAGACTTGATGAGTCTCCCTGCGGTTCAGGCCCTTTCGGACTCCCACCCTGTCTATTTCGAGCTCCTCGAGATCTTCGCCGAGAAAGATCTTGAGGACTACAACGACTTCAACGAGGAGCACGACGACTTCATAGAGAAGGAGCACCTGGACGGCGATCTTTTGCATCGCAAAATCCGCCTCCTCACATTTGCCTCTCTCGCCGCCTCGCAGCCGTCTCGTGAAATTCCTTACAAGCTCATCACCAAGGCACTGCAAATTCCTGAGAATGAGATTGAGTTGTGGGCAATCGACGTGATCCGTGCTGGCCTCGTTGAGGGTAAGCTGTCGCAACGTGAGCAGGTCTTCTTGGTCCATCGCACCGTCTACCGTGTCTTTGGAGAGAAGCAATGGCGTGAGCTTGGCGACAGAGTCGACGGTTGGCGCCGGACCATCGCATCCGTTGCTGCTGCACTGAGAAAAGAGCAAGCCAATGCCGAAGCTGCACGCAAGCGTGAGCTGGAAGAGCTGGAGCGCAAGCTCACTGGTACTGGATTCGAGGATGGCGGTAACAAGCGAGGCGGCGACCGACGACGTGGAGGTGGAGGTGATCGAGACCGCAGTGACCGCCCCCCGCCCAGACAACGAACAGAGAACGACGATTAAATGTGTCTTGCAATACATTCCCTTTCACTTTTCCTCCGCTGCTGCAACTAAAAAGGGGGTCCATAGGGATGGCATGGTGATTTTTCGTGGTCTAGACAAGGCGTCTGGGTTCATTGTTATGTTGTCATGATACGAATATGAAGCGGCATTGGCATTTGACTATTTTGGTATGAGGTGCACCAGGCGACGGCGACACATTGATGACTCTACGAGTCTACGAGGAAGTATTTCCCCGTCTGTTCTCGGCATATGGAGAGAGAACTACAACTGGGAAGGCGACTTTGTCGTTTTGAGTAGAAGCTTATACTCCTCCCCACCCGGAGGCATGGGGAGGGAGGCATGGAGTGTAGCGACAGTACTAGGGGTTTCTTCTTCTTCTTCCCATGCCACATGGTAGAAATGGCCAAAGCAGTACTCGCGGAAAGACGACGAGCAGCTTAAGCCTGTTAAAATGGTAGAAGAGTCTTTCCACAGGGGATAGACCGCTACGAATGCAAATACGATACTCCGATGAATCTTTTGAGCAATTCTTAGCCACGCCTTGTTTGCAATGAAGTAAATTGATATTGACCAAGGAATACACATAAAGGGATAAGGAAAACCAGAGTTGGTGTCTGCTCTGTGTCTGTCTGTGTCGATGTAGTGTACGATGTAGTGTACGATGTATGATACAAGTTTGTTTTTCTCATTAAGAAAAGGAGGCGGATCTGCCCCTTGCGCTCTCCCAAGCAGGCAGGCCCCCTCCATACGTTTTCCTCTATAACCAACAAATCAAGCTCCCTCCACTCCATCCAATCCAGTCGTACAATTCTTCCTCGTCGTCGTCGTCAGGAACGCTTGTTGCGGGGGGAATTTCTATAGGCATGTGAATGCAGATTGTATACGGGTGGTGTGTCCGTGTCTGTAGTTATGTCTGTGCGTCTGTAAAGCAGGCAGCAAGCATGTGTATATCGATTAAAACTCGCGGCCCAGCTTGGCCTCGATCCGCTTCTGGGTAGTCTTGTAAACGTCCTGGGGCTTCGGGGTAGCATCGATCTTGATGACCTTGCCCTGCTTCTCAAAGGCTTCGACGACGGGCATGCTGGTCTCGACGAAAGTGCGGAAGCGCTTGCGGATGCTGTCAGCGTTGTCGTCGGCGCGGCCGCTGGTCTTGCCGCGGTTGAGCAGGCGGCGCTCCATTTCGGCCTCGGGGCAGTCGTAGAAGAGGACGGCCTTGGCCGGGCACACGGCCTCCTCGAATTTGACGGCCTGGTCCATCTTGCGCGGGAAGCCGTCGATCAGGAACTTGCCCTTCTTGCCCTGGATCTCGCCCTTGCCCGACGGGTCGATCGTCGCCATCATGGCATTCTCCAGCAGCTGCACCGTCACCTCCATGGGCACGATCAGCCCGTTCTTGATGTAGTCCTTGATCATCTCGCCGAACTCGCTGCCCTCCCGGTCCTGCTCGGCCCGCAGCAGGTCGCCGGCCGAGAGGTGGGTGAAGCCGTAGTCCTTGACCAGGTTGGCGCATTGCGTGCCCTTGCCGGCACCAGGGCCGCCCAGCACGAAGACGACGGTCACATCGTCGGGGTTGAAGGTGGGTGTAGACTTGGACGGGGCGCCGATACGGCCGGCGGTCTTGGAGTTGTCGGTGGTGGTAGGCATATCTGTGGGTTGTCGCGATTTAGCTGGCCGAGACCCGTGGTGCAAGATCTGTGCAAAGTGGCTAACGAAACACGTGGTACTTACCTACCCTCTTGTTGACGAGGAAAACGTAACCAGCGAAGCCGCCAGCAATGATGATCAGGAATGGCCAGAATTTGACAGTCTGGTTCGGGTCCTGGGGCTTTTGTGAGCTGTAGGCTCTTCGGGCATTGGTTCGGTAGGTAGGCGCAGCAATAGGGGTAGCGGCTTTGGTAGCGGCAGCTCGGGAGACGATGCGCGACGAAGACGAGCCAAAGGACCGAGAAGCAGCGTGGGCAGAAGCAGGGCAAAATCGGGAAGAGACCCTAGTGGCCGCTTGCCGCCAGAGAAGACGCTGCATTGTCACTGTCGTGCTTGCCATTGGTCCGTTGTCTGTCGAAGAGGGGAGCGCTGTGTTGGGGAAGTAAGTGAATGAGGGTGTGTGGTAGGGGTGTGTGCTGTGCACAATGAAGATGCGATGTGTCGCTGATTGCTTGCGCCTGCAATGACGCGCCGGCTTGCTGGCTTTCTTTGCTGGCTTTCTTTCCCCCTACTTGACTCGATTGAGACAAGGTACCTAAACTTGACCTGAAGTAAGTAATAAGGACCTAATAAAGTAATCAAGCTGTGTGGGGCAGTTATTTTACTCTTTTTATTACCTGTTTACCACCTCAGACAGACCCGGCCAATACGCACAGGGTTCAAAGGTTTCTCTTGGATTGTACAGAGTTTGTAATTACATTGTATATAAAAGGTTGACGAGCCTCGGCGCAGATAAAGCATTGCGCAGCCAAGCATCGTAGCGATAGTAAGAAGTTTTCAGGGGTTGCAGACCGCCCAGGTATCATCCCATATAGAACGCCGTTGTCCCCAAGTTAAGCAAGACTTTCCACCCTTTCATGTACAGACTCCATCATCAGCTCAGCTCAGCTGGACCATCATTATTCATCGACTCTCCCAACCCCCCATTCCAATTGCCGCGACATCCTTTATCGGTAGACGGTATTGTTGTTGGCTGCGTCCGCGTATGCCCCCGGGATCGGTACCGCATCGTACTGTTGCTCGCCCGGCACGGAGAAGTCGAAGCTTTGCGATGGTGCTGTAGGCGTGTCGGGGGTTCGGAGCGCCCCTGTGCCCGTCCTCGGCGTGGCACTCGGCGCCTTCTTGGGCGGTGCTTGCAGGCTGAATGGCTTGCTCTCGCTCGGCGGTGAAGCGGCCTGGGCAAAAGACGACTGCGGCTCCGCGAAGTTGTTGGCCGGCGTGAAGCTGGGCTGCTCCGAGATCTCACCCAGAGACTTGTAGCTCGAAGGCGGGAAGCGTGGTGACAGAGCATATTGCGAGAAAGCCGGAGACTTGGGTCCGAAGCCAGGCGTGTTGGGGGCCGACTGCGATCGCAGCTGGGCAAGGTACAAGTCGGAGCGCGCCCGATCACGCATGTCCATCGACTTTGCCAGGCGGCGCTTGGTGTAGTATCGGTAGAAGATGACACTGTAGAGGGAGATGCTGATAACCTCGACCACGATCTCAATGATGATGCAGATCAAGGTCCAGTTCTGGTACGGGTTAGTCTCGGCACCCGCACCCGACCCCATTTTGGGCCGTCTTGGACGGATGGTGGGCTTACCTGAAGTCTGCATACGAGCGCATAGTCGACCTTGTCCGAGAAAACTTCGGATCGGTGATTCTCGACGCAAGCCCATCCCCACATGTCCTTGTTTCCGCTGTTGTTCCTCGTGAACTGTAGAACGCCAGCAGCGACTGCCCAGATAACCATGTTGAAGATGAACCAGCCGACGGCGAACAGAGTGTAGTAGACACCGACCTTCTCGGCTCGGTGGTGGCCACCTCGGCAGTAGCCCACGAAAATCAAGACGCAGATGGCGAGGTTAAGACAAGCCGCAGCCAAGACCACCTTCTGCGGCCAGGAATTCGTGTTCTCTGCCCATGGCGGGAGGCCATTCTGGGCTGGCAGTGCCTTGGTCGCGTTGAAGATGGCGAAGGACGATGTGAGCATGGAGAGAATGATGAGACTGCAGCTGAAGTTGACGCCACGGAGCGCAAACTTGGCAAACCTCACCCTTGTTTTGATGGTCTGTGTTCTAGTTAGCCCGTCTGCCTGGTCGCACAGCGTGAGAAGGTGATCCGACTTACAAGATCCTTTGCTTGCTCTTTCTCCGTGGCCTGCTCACGCTTGCCCAGGATCTCTTCTTCTCGGAAGGTCGGGCTCAAGGGGTTGTCCAACTTCCTAGCCGGCGTGCCAGGGACTCTCATGGCACTCTTTAAGGGAGTCATGGGAACAGGGGCTGCCGGCTCGTTTGCCGTGGTGGTGTCGCTAATGTAGCCGAAACCTACGTCTGCCGGTTGTGCATGTGTAGCCCGTGGTGGATCCGCGAACGGCCCCCTTTCGTCAATGGGCGAATGGATGGTGGTGGCCTCGGCGAATCTCGGTGTCCGCAGCTGTTTCAGTGACGATCCCGACGATGAAGAACCCTGAGAGGATGAGCGAGAAGGTGCGTAGTGCTGGACGGCGGGCCGCCGCCTATCTTCAGGGGAACTCATGGTGTGTGGTGTGTGGTGTGTGGTGTGTGGTATGTAGTATGGATGAGATAAAAGAAAGTGATGTCCTATACGACTGGCTACCAGGCAGTGTATAGAAGTATGCTGCAAGGGAAGAAGAAGAAGACTGAGATGCAAGTGTTCAAGATATGGCTGAAGCAACTTGTGAAGGTTACGGATGGAGAGACCAGCTGTCGAGAAAAGAGAGATTTCCCAGGGCTGAGAACCTGGGGCAAGAGGTGGTTTTGTGTAGGCGCCGGTCTGGTTGATAGATGCACCACAGCCTATGTCAAGAAGCCGCTGCATGGACCCGTTAGTTGTGGAGGTCATGCCATGCAAGAGTCAATGAGATTGCTCACAAGGAACAGGCTCTATGGATAGCCGGTGATGGGCTCTGATAGGGCGGCTAGAGCAACGCTCCAATTTCTGAGTGGGCGATACGTCCAAATAAACGCCCACGAGGTGACCGAGTGGCGCCGTGCTGCTTGTCCCGTTCGTTCGATCGTTAGATCGCGAAACCTCGGATCAAACTGTCTGGCGGTTGCTGTGATTCTCGTTGTTACAGACCGTGCAACATGGAGAGCCCGGGACGAGTAAGTATGGTGTGCACTCGAGGATAGAAGTAAGTGAGAGTCACAGTCGTCAACCGGTAAGACGGGAAAGGGCTGGGTATATCAGAGGCCAGAGATGAGGGGCAACTCGCCCGCCCGGCATACATACTTTACAGAAAGAAGTCTGCTCATACCAACAACGGGAGGAGCCATTGTGCGGTACAATTAATTTTCTGACTTGCATTGCCGCCCTGGTCGGTCGGTCATTGCAGCCAACAGTTGTCGAGCATGTCGAGCGCGAAGGACAAGAGCAGCTTTTGACAGGGGTGGCTCTGGAGAGGATAAGAAAAGCGAGATATTCGCATATGGTTGGATGCTGTTGGATGCGATGAACCAACCAGAGCCGGTTTCTGAGCGCCTCGATATGCCCTTGCTGCCGATCTGCAAGCATGATAGGTCGGGGAGCTTCATGGGCCCCTGCGGAGACTCGAGCCCTATAGCCAATCAGAGACCAGGGTGATGTGATGCCGCCTTTCCATGTTGCATGGGGGGGTCAAACATGGGCGGTAAGCTGACCAGCATTGGCCGACCTCCTACTAGGTTAGGTTTGCTTCATTCCGGACTTCCTTTTCTCTCTGTCTCTCTCTGTCTCTCTGTCTCTGCATGGGAAGCAAATGAAGAACATCGTAAGTTGCTCTCAGGTGAAACTAGGATCCGACTTCCATTCGTCCTATAACTCGACTGCGAAGGTGCCCATCGCCCAGTGTGACCTGGTCCGGACCATACCTTCCTCATCACGTAGCAGTGTGCGCATTCTTTTCGCAGCTTGTCAGCTGTCCACCAGCTATTTTGAGAAGCGAAAGTTCAGCTTATTGCAACCCAAGACGCGACGCCATTTATAAAGCGATGAGGTGGTGGGAAAGTCCTGTACTATAAGCGAATTATGCATACGCAATAAGCACTAGAAGAGTCCTTTCGTTCTAATTGGAAACACTTCAATCTAGACCGGGTGAATTCGTCCACACAATCGGGGAGGTCAAGACGGGACTCCTTCCCACGAATCCCAACCGGTGGGTGACATTGGGATTATTAAATCGACAGAGCTCCGTATCGTCCATGTCGAGATAATTAGCCCAGTTTTGGTTGCATCTGGGGATAAATTTGTTTTATTTTTAGCTACCACCATCCCCCTCCCTCGGCCCATTCTTCCTAGTTTTGAGGTCTAGAATCGTGAGCTTGACCTTGGAAACATCGTCAAGACCATGTGTTCGTCGCTTCGAGGTATCCTGCAGGAAATAGGGAGACACGGGATATATTTATCTCAATATACTTCATGTCATCATCACTCACTATTTTGATATCCAGCAATCACCCCAGAGTGCTGCAACGTCTCACCTACTTGGCCATTCTTGGGACACCTTCAGGCTCGAACATTGACCTTGGTTGCTACGCCCACAGGATTAAGCGATTATAGCATTGAGAAAATCGAAAATCACCATAACCACCAAACCCGAAGCCAGGAACCAGTCCCTTGTCTACATGTACTTAGTCAACCAGTATCAAGACGGATAAAAACAGCAGCTTGTCCAACGTCATGTCATTCTGGTTGACAGATACTTATACTTAGTGTTGTAAGCTTCGGATACCCAGGATACTTCTTTCGATGAAGCATCCAAGGCCGTACAGTGCAGCAGCGAGGTTGCCTGTGCGAAGAGACCTTTTAATATATCTCTGTTACAACAAGACTTGACTTGGATGTGGTCACGAGGGTCTATACCACTTGCACCGTACATATATGCACTTTGGATGATTTGTGGCTTGACGCGGTGTGGCTGAAACCGCCTAACCTAAGCCCCAGGTTCATAGTGGGGTAATGCCCCTCGGTTTACTTGAGTCATCGCTACTGCAGCCGCCAATCCATGATTGTAGATGCACACTAAATTTGAAGAAAATCAAGACATCCATCCCACCACCTCAAATCCGACCAAGCTTGGCCTGTAAAGTTGCCTTCACCACAACCTTGCCCATCTGTCGCACACTACCGCACCGCAATCATGGCGACTACCAGCGATAAATTCGGGAACGATGTAGCCGAGTCCGACTCTGGTTCGGACAACGAGTCCATCCACGAAGGAGCCGATGGAGGTGCCGAAGAGCAACAGGATGAGCAGCCTCTCAAGTCGGCCATGAAGAAGACCCCCATGGTTGCGCCCCCGCCTGTTCAAAGACCAGAGCTTCCTCCCCAGACCGATCCGAAAGATCTAGATGTCAACTCATTAACACCCCTCACACCTGAAATCATCGCACGCCAAGCAACCATCAATATCGGTACCATCGGCCACGTCGCCCACGGAAAATCCACAGTCGTCAAGGCCATCTCAGGTGTCCAGACGGTCCGGTTCAAGAACGAGCTGATCCGAAATATCACCATCAAGCTGGGTTATGCCAATGCCAAGATCTACAAGTGCGACAATCAAGAATGCCCACGGCCTACATGCTTCAGAAGCTACAAGAGCGAGAAGGAAGTCGACCCGCCATGTGAGCGCGAGGGATGCAGTGGTACCTACCGGCTGTTGCGCCACGTCTCCTTCGTAGACTGCCCTGGTCACGATATTCTTATGAGCACCATGTTGTCGGGCGCCGCCGTCATGGACGCAGCCCTGCTGTTGATTGCAGGTAACGAGTCTGTACCTCAGCCTCAGACCTCGGAGCATTTGGCCGCCATCGAGATCATGAAGCTGGACAAGATCATCATTCTTCAGAATAAGGTCGATCTGATGCGGGAAGAAGCCGCTCTGCAGCACTACCAGTCCATCCTGAAGTTCGTCAGAGGCACGCCCGCTGCCAAATCCCCCATCATCCCCATTTCTGCCCAACTGAAGTTCAACATTGATGCTATCAACGAGGCTATCGTCAACACCATTCCAGTCCCTCCCAGAGACTTTACTCAGGACCCGCACATGATGGTCATTCGGTCTTTCGATGTCAACAAGCCTGGTGCCGAGATTGAGGATCTGAAGGGTGGTGTGGCCGGTGGTAGTATCCTTCATGGTGTTTTGAAGCTGGGAGATGAGATCGAGATTCGCCCTGGTATTGTCACACGAGATGACAAGGGCAACCTGCAATGCAAGCCCATCGTGAGCAGAATCGTCTCCCTCAACTCTGAGTTCAACGACCTCAAGTACGCCGTTCCCGGCGGATTGATTGGTGTTGGTACAAGGATTGATCCTACCCTATGCAGAGCAGATCGTCTTGTTGGGTTCGTTCTGGGTCTCAAGGGCCGCCTTCCTGCTATCTACAGCGAAATTGAGGTCAACTTCTATCTGCTCAAGAGATTGCTTGGTGTTCGGACGGCGGATGGCAAGCAGGCTAAGGTTGCCAAGCTGACTAAAAACGAGGTTCTCATGGTCAACATTGGCTCAACCTCGACCGGTGCAAAGGTTGCTGCGATCAAGCAGGATGCCGCAAAGCTGTCTTTGACCTCGCCCGCCTGCACGAACCTCGGAGAGAAGATTGCACTATCTCGGCGTATCGAGAAGCATTGGCGTCTGATCGGTTGGGCAACTATTACTGCGTAAGATTACCCCCTCTGTCCTGTGTCTACAATACAGCTTTACTGACTGAGGTATTTAGTGGAAACACCCTCGAGCCCATGATGTCGTAATTGTTTTATACGCATCGCAGACCACCAGATACAGCTCACAGCGAGCCTAGATACCGGCAGCCGACACTGGCTCACTCATGTATGTAGACAGTAGTATGAAACACCAGGTAGACAAAAGGGCTCCATTCATGATTCTCATTAACCTGGTTCTCGGTGACTGGGCGTTTTGTGAAACCAGGTCTCCCGATTAGTTGAACCGGCCATGCTTGACTACGATATGGACAAGAAGCCATAAGATATACAAACACGAAGGCTGATACAGGATATCCACCCAGAGTAGGTGAAGAGATACTGAACATAACATATTACTATGTAGATAATTGGTCAACGGGGAAGAGGGCAATCGTTCCATGACAGTTATCCTAGAATGAATGCATCCACTGTGACGTGACATGAGACACCTTCCTATGTTTTTTTTCATCGGTAAGACTTGGACGATGCTGTCGCTTGCTTAAGCCGCACCCGAGATCGCACCCTTGACAACGCTTATCACCCTAGGCCTTCATCCAATAGGGCACATGCAACAATATGGTTGTCCTCGCTGCTGCCTGGGCTATATCACTGTTGTAACCGGGATTATTGGCTTGGATGCTGTCCAAAGCAACCGTGGAGGCACATGAGGGCCACACTCCTTTGCGCTTTTGGGCAGCCTGCCATAAGAGACCGCTTACTACTTCCCATTCTCCTACCAATGACACTTTGGCAGCCTCGAGGCATCACACGGTGAATAGGCTTTGGTTACTGATCTGAGCCAGGGTGAGTGGAAGCAGCTCGCGGCCGTCCTCGCCCTCGCCCTCGCTCTCGCCCTTTTTATTACAGCCTTGCTTCGCTTGAGCGGCGCCATCCATTTCTTTGTTTCCCATCACCACCGTACTTAGCAGCTCTCTCAAGCTTGGCTCTAACGGCTGTTGTAGACTTGTGTTGCCGAGCAGTAGGGCTGAACCTTCATCTAACTGCAAACAGTGACGAAAGCTTCACAGTCGGGATGCCCGTCCGCCTTAGCGAGGGAATATGCAATGATTCAACACATTACACTACACCGTCTTCGCTCGATCCGCCACTACAGTTCAAGGGCCTCTGGCAGCGAGAGAAGAGGCATTAGAACCATGTTGCTCCCCTTTTTTCTTTTCTTTCTGAATACTACTAAGCAACACGGCCAACAGACCCTAGCATTGGTCTGAGTTTGTGAGCTTCCACAGGTACGCCGCCTTTTGCATTACAGCTCATCCTCCAGCAATGACTACCTCGTAAACCATGATTGCTGCTGTGTCGGGCATCGCATATGAGCCGAAGAGGCAAGAAAAGGAAGGCGGCAGGTGTATCACGTGCGGACTTGGATGATTGTTGTATTGTACAGCTCTTTATACATAGGTCTACATCCAGACATAGAAGGTCCTGTTTTGTACAAATGGATATACAGTGGGATGCAGCCTTCGCGTCTATCT
Source organism: Apiospora pterosperma (assembly GCA_019976485.1). Taxonomy (NCBI): domain Eukaryota; kingdom Fungi; phylum Ascomycota; class Sordariomycetes; order Amphisphaeriales; family Apiosporaceae; genus Apiospora; species Apiospora pterosperma. The sequence continues at coordinate 2,669,667 of JAFBMP010000009.1, forward strand.
CTATGCCTGCTTGCCCTTCTTGTCTCTGCGCTTTCCGTGGTTGCGTACCCTGGGAATAACAACCCATTTGTTGGGATGGCTTGTTCTGCGTGTCTTGAATCCACCTTTGGCCTGGAGTATGGGTCAGCGATGACGGAGATCTGGACAAAGATGAGAAGGTAGCGTACCGGGGTTCGTCCCCATGGACTGACGGGATGCCTGTTACTCTTCGATTTACCACGACCACCACCGTGGGGATGGTCAACTGCACAGGCCATTAGCAACGATACATGCGGGGAAAAGCTGGTACGAGTGCATACCTTTGTTCATGGCCACACCACGCACTGTAGGCCTGATGTTCAACCATCGACTCCGTCCAGCCTTACCAAGTTGGCGGTACTGGTGATGGGGGTTGCTGGCCACTCCAATGGTGGCACAGGCGTCTTTGCTACACTTTCTGACTTCGCCACTCTGTAGCCGGACGTTGACATACTTGCCCGTCACAACCTTGACACCATCTGCTGTGGTCTCTTCCTCTTTGGAGTCAACAACAGCATAGGTACCGGCACTTCTACAGAAGACGGCCTTGCCCTTAGGGTGCGAGCCAACATTGAAGACTGGTGTGCCAACTGGGATAAGATGTAGCGGGAGACAGTTGCCTCGATGGGCAGTCTTGGCCGCCAAAATACCCGGATCGATAATACCACCCATGCTGTCGAGGAGGTCCTGGGGGATGCCAGATCGGTAGCTCTGCACAACGTCTCCAGATCTCGTCCCGTCCGGTGCAATGATGTAAGACTTTGTACCAGTGGCCTCTTCGGTCAAAAGCGCGATGTGGGCGCTGCGATTCGGATCGTACTCGATGCGTTCGACGATGTGCGGCCCGGGGGCCCAGCGGGAAAAGTCGACAGTGCGTATCCTGCGTTTGGCGCCGCCTCCACGATGCCTGACAGTGATGCGGCCATGGTGATTCCTACCACCCTTGCCCATTCCCTTCTTGGGGAAGGTCAAGGGGAGGAAAGGTCTGCCCTTCCATAGGTGATCGTTGATGGGCCGTTTGAGATGCCGCACACCGGGCGTTCGAGGCTTGTAGGTTCGCAAGACGACGGTCGACTGGCGGCCTTGAGGATACTGCGGCCTGTCTGCGGTGAAGCTGCTCGGGCTAGGAACGGTCGTCGTGACAGGCTCAACGCCCGTCTGGACCTGGGCGGAATAGCTGCGGATACATGCGCTCGGCGAGCAGCTCGCCAATACCGACCGAGGCGCTTTGGCGAACAGCCGTGGTTGCAACATTATGGCACCCCAGCCAACAGTTGCCACCTAGGCGAACAGAGTGAATTGGAATGGTTGTCTGGTTGGGCGGCAAGCTCCCTTTCTCCCTTCTCGAATCTGAGCGTCGGACAGGCACTCCAGCCGATGGTGTAATTAATTTTCCCTCTGGTCCCCGTGGTTCGCATCCATAGCTCAAGGAGCTTAAGTTGTTCCTGCCCCGGGCAAATTGAACGCACCCCCGGCCCGATCTTGGGAAGTGGCCAAGCCTTACCTAATGCGGTACCTCTGTTTTAGGGCGGTTCGAGCTGCCGGGAGATCGAACTACAAGCACTGCTGCGCGGTATATGAGCCACAGACTCCCGGTCTAGGTTAGTCTAGTGTGAGTAAGCCTGTAAGCCACATTCCCAAATCTCAACGCGGGAAGCCGCAAACGCGAAAAAAAATAAAACGGGTGGAGCCCTAGGGGGTAGATACAAAGGTACTTTGGAGCTGCGTTGCCTCGCTGTTGCTATTGACAAAATTGCAAGAAGTGGGACTTGCATCTTCGGTTTCTACGGAGAACTGAGCGGGACCTGCGACAATTGGCGGATCGCGTCAGTCGAAACGGACGGAACAGCAGGAAATCAATCAAGGAAGGCCAAGGGTCACATTCGACATCCGGCCTCTTGATCGCGGTTGGTTACGTAGGTAGTAGTCGTAGCTCGACTTGTTGTTGTTCGGGGTTCTATATCGAGAGGATCACGAGATGGATATCTGGGGAAGGATACACGATGTATGCATGTGGTATTATGTGTGTGTACCTATACTTGGTGTATATATAGGCGACGCATCCTCCCTCCAGTGCTCTTGTCTGTTTGTTACATACCAGGTAGTCACTTACTTTACATACCTCCTAAGAAGTAAGTAAGTAAGTACTATCTTCGAGGTTCCTCCTCCCTCGGGTTTCAACACAAAACGACAGAGAGCATATTGAGGAGGCTCGCAGCCCACCAAGCTGATCCCGATCCGTGTGCCGGCTGGACACGCTTCTTCCCTACATACGCCTACCTACTTCTTACGTTCGTGACTTACTCCACAGTCCACAGGACGCGCCGCGCCGGGCTAGTTCGCTAAGTAACCTAGGTTAGCAAGTAAGCACGTCAGGACACACACACACGCACCAAAAGACACCCAAGACACCAGACACGCTCACGTTCGAAAAAGTAAGTACCCAGGTATCTTTTTTGCAACCCACTCCACTCTTTGCACGCTTTCGCTTTCTTTTGCTTCTTGCTTGTCTAACAAGCTAAACATTGCCCTCTCTCACTCAAAACCACACCTTGGTCCGTCTCGGTTCTTGTAAACATTAGAACCTCATCTACACCTCTTCTCTTCCATTCATTCCACCCAACGACTCCTCTTCCTACCGGACCTCCTCCAAACCTTCATACTCTAGATCATTGCTCGGATTGCCTTAGCACTTCCACAGCAACCGCCCCAGCTAAATCCCTCCGGCTCACTCGTTAGTAGCTGACAGGTCACGCTGCCTTTCAGTTCGGGCTTGTTGATATCACGCAGCCAGAGCACTCTCGACGTCTCCAAAATAATATCTAAGTGCGTTTCTCCCCCTCGATTCGACACCCAATGCCACTCCAACCCAACAATCCCAAGTTGCACTCTCTTGCTGCTTTTCCCTCGCGTCAGGCACGTGTTGCATCATGCCCAGCGTGTTGGAGGCGTTCCTTAGCATCGCCCCACGCCTTTTCTTCTCCCTAGCTTTCTCTATATCTACCAACACACTCACTCACTGCCTCGACAACGCGAATTCCCCGGATTCCTAGCTGACCTGACTTGTTTTTAGTATACCCTTGACATTGAATCGAACCTCGGTTGACAGTCTTCTTTCATCAGCAATATGCCTGCCGTCGTGAGTAAACCCTCGCGAAGTTGCCCGTCCAGCGACGCGTGCCTCGAAAACATGCCTTCTGAGACGGGCGAATGGCGCGTCTTCGGATCTTGCTGACTGATTTCTCTGCAAAGGGACGTGCTACGAGACAGCGCGGCGTCTTGAATGAGAATGACGAGAACGGTGCCCCGGCGCGTATGACGCGTGCTAAGGCCGCCGCACTTGAAGTCGAAGTCACTAAGCCTCTCCAGTCCAAGAAGTCTTCATTAAACGTGAACCCTACCGCTGCTCAACGGAAACGAAACGCCCTGGGAGATGTCACCAACGCGGGCAAGAGCGAGGTTGTCGAGGGCAAGAAGCCCAGTGCTCCCAAGACAGCAGGCCTTGTGTCCAAGGCTAGCTATCCTGTCGGTGTGAAGAAGAGTGGCACTCGCACTGCCGCAGCCCGAGCTCCCGTGGCTACAAAAGAAGCCCCCAAGACCCGAACTGGAAACGGTGCCGGTACAGCTACAGCCAACACCACGCAAAAGAGAAAGGTCCTGTCCAGCACAGCTGTCAAGCCAGATGTTGTCGCCGACGAGGGCGAGCCAGCCCGCAAGAAGCCCTTCAACCCAGACACTGAGAACCAGTCAAGGTCCCAGTCGAGGCTCGCCAAGGTAGAAGAAGTTCCCGAGAAGCCCGTCGACGATGTCAAGCCCGAACCCGAAGACTCGAAGGACATCTATCCGCCTGGCGTCACCAACTTGGACAGTGAGGACATGGATGATCCCTTGATGGCTGCGGAGTATGCTACAGAAATCTTCGAATATCTGCGCGATCTCGAGCCCAAGTCCGTGCCCAACCCCGATTACATGGAGCATCAGGATGACCTTGAGTGGAAGACGCGAGGCATTCTTGTCGACTGGCTGATTGAAGTCCACACGCGATTCCACCTGTTGCCGGAGACCCTCTTCTTGGCGGTCAACATCATCGATCGTTTCCTGTCAGCCAAGGTCGTCCAGCTTGACCGGCTGCAGCTCGTTGGCATCACGGCCATGTTCATTGCCTCCAAGTACGAGGAAGTTCTCTCCCCTCATGTTCAGAACTTCGTGCACGTTGCCGATGATGGGTTCACCGAGGCCGAGATTCTCAGTGCTGAGCGGTTCATCCTGGGAACCCTGGAATATGATTTAAGCTACCCGAATCCCATGAACTTCCTCCGTCGCATCTCCAAGGCGGACAACTATGACATCCAGTCTCGGACGATAGGGAAGTACCTGATGGAGATCAGCCTGCTTGATCACCGCTTCATGGCATACAGGCCCAGCCACGTCGGCGCTGCCGCCATGTTCCTGGCTCGCATGATTCTCGATAGGGGTGAATGGGTGAGTTGACTGTCCATTGCCTTCCTTGCGACGATGTTTTACCTAACCTGATGTAGGACCCGACCCTGGCTTATTATGCTGGCTATACAGAGCAGGAGATTGAGCCTGTCTTTGAACTGATGGTCGACTACCTTGCCCGACCCGTTATCCATGAGGCATTCTACAAGAAATATGCTAGCAAGAAGTTCTTGAAAGGTGAGAATCCACGCCCAGCTACCTTGGCTCTGTCGCCTTCTAACACGGCTTTAGCATCTCTGCTCACTCGTCAATGGGCCAAGAAGAACGCTCCCATCTTTGGCATCACCGACACGACCCTTTCTTTGGACGAAATCTCGTCTTAAGACTTGCGTGTTTCTTTACACTCCTACGCAAGCCTATTTCACCGCGATGATACCTTTTATGTCAAGTGTTCTGTAATGTCAGGATACCCCTGGACCTTGGATGGTCCTCACGATAATTCGTTGCATGATGCTATAGACCGATGATTCTCATAGGCCACTTACACATACCCAACCCCTTGGTCTGGACTAGGGTGTGGTGGTCTGCTCCGAGCATCCTGAGCTCTCTTGGGATTCTCCACTTCTAGCAGCCGCCTGTGGCTGGCTGTTGTTTTGCGTGCATCTCTCTCATTCTTAGTTACTTGGCCCCTTTTTTCTGCCATCTGTTGATGATGCATGGCGTATGCGGCAAAGGGGCGTCTAGGAGTCCAAGGAGGATGGCGTCTTGATTTGTTGTTTTGATTAGCATATTTCCCAATGGAGCCTTTTTGGTCCTGTCTTTTGCCTATCTGGTCTGTAGGGCATCTTCCACAGTTCTTTCTGCTGGTTCGGCTCTTTCATGCGAAGTGAAAGAGGTCGTCACTAATCCAACTACGATGGCTTTGCTACACTCGTGCGAGAGTAACGGTTAAGCAACGATGGCTGGATAGGTGCGGTCGGCTCTATGGGGACGGGGACTTGGAAGGGAATGTGTGATGTGTACATTCATATGGCTTGTTGGACCTAGGACATGGTTGATGGACGAATGGACAATAAAATTCGGCGTCTTGCATGATCTTGCATGATTTCTTCTTCGTCTTGTAGCACTTGGTCGCTGTGTTCCCGGTGTGTTCCTTGTGTGTTCCTCGACTACTCTCGACTACTCGCTCTGCTCAGTCTTCTCATTGCCGACGACGCTATCTCCAAGCGCATGATTATCTGCTGCGGCAACCGAGTCGTCTCCTGTGTCGTCGGCAGGTGCCTGCTCGCCGCTGCCACCAGTAGGAACATCGGCTTCGGGCCTAGGGACATTCTCAGATGTTGCAGCCATTATCATTGCGCCCCTGCCTGTCTTAACACCGGAATCTGGGCCGTATCTCTCCATCAGCTCTTTCCTGCCCAGCCGATGCCGCCTTCTTCGCTGGCCACTGCTCTCCTCTTCTTCGCCTGCCGCCCTTCCCTACTCCCTTTCCTTTTGATTGTTGCTCACACCACCGTGGCGACAGTGCCGTATCGTCCTGCCCACGAGCCCCGAGGGACGGTGTTGCTCTCCCAGCATGGCGAGAGCGCCCTTCGGCGCCTGCACCGCCTCGTCGCGCTCCCGCTTCGCTGTGGCTTCGGCGCGGTGGGCCGCTTTGCGCTCCGATGCCAGGCGGTGGAAGGCGGCTTGGGTTCGCGCAGGTGCGCCGGTGCCGCCGGTGAGCAACCACCAGGAGGTCGGGACAGGCTTGCTTGGGGAGGGCGGGTCTGGCTGCTTGGCCATTGCTAAGGGGGGGGGAGGAGTGATATAGGGCTATTTTCGGTAGCCGACCTCTCCAAGGGGAGAGCCCGGAAGTACTTGGAAGGGGGTGCAAGGCGGGGAAGAAGCACACGGTTGAACGGATAGTGTGTCGGAGGCACTCGGCGGTTCGCCTCTAGGCTCCCTATAGCAATGCCCTCGCCCAGTACGTGAGATCTGGCACAAACCGTTGTATGAAGTGCAAAATTGCTGGGTGGGACGATGGACAGTAAATAAATATAAAAAACAGGATGGACACTGTCGAAACGAACATGGACATTGGGCAGAGCTTAAGGATTTCATCAGTGATACAACGGGGTGCAACAGTATTCACAAATCGCAGTTAGGTGGCGTGGCGGGACTGCATCGTGGCCTGGTGAAAGAACATTGACTGGGTACGTCAAGAGATGACGCATGCAGCTGCAACTCATGATTATCACTGCTGTCTGGCTATGCTACATGGGAATAGCAAGGGCAACAAAAAAAGAGGCCGTCAGGGCAAATAAAGTCCGTCACAGCCTCTTATTTCCCTAATGCGGCTTCCAAATCGTCTCGGCAGACCGTCTAGCAACATCGGCGAGGGAATATAGGACGACCGACTTGGGGCCGAGGTGACTGCTCGCCAAATCCACCAGGTCCAAGGCAGAAATTGACTTGCCGGTTCCGATGACGGTTGTGATGAGCGGACTCGGGAGGAAGATCAGTCGAGCCTCATGACACGTCGGTCATCCTCGTCGGTCTCACTGCTCTCAAGAGCACTGTCGTGGAGTCACCGATGCAGCGGCCATTATCATCTCCCCGAACATAGGAGTCTCGTCTTGTTCGCAGCTTGGTCTGCCGATATCATCACCTCCTTCAATTTCTGCTGGGTAGCCCCAGGTGGAGCAGGTGACCCCTTTTCTCCTTGACCCATCCAGCATACAAGGCCCAACTGACCGTCACGGCTACGAAGCTCGCCAGCGACAGCCACTTGAACTGGTCTGTCCCAGGGAACGAAACGGCCGCTGCTGCCCCTAGGATCTCGAAGACATTGACTACAGACGTCTCGACACCAGCAAACTTGGACCGCCGATGCTCGGGGACCAGAACCTGGGTCAACTGCTGGGTGGTCAAGTCGAACACCCAGACCCCGAAGCGGGAGAAGGAGAGGAAAGAGAACATCACCAGGGTCCAGCCCCAATCCGACGAAGTCGAGAGCCCAGAGGACGTCGCCCCCTGCTTCTCTCCCGAGGGGGAGATGGCCCACAGAGCAGCAACGACAGGCAGGGGCCTATACGCAATGTGTTAGCCATACCACGCTGGCGCATTGCCCGCGTGCTTTGCTTACAAGACTCAGTACTTGCCAACTGACACCCCACAGACCAAACCTTAACAGACCAACCATGGTCTGGCCGTCGGCAGCGTGCTGCTGCTCGTTGGCTTCCATCAGCCTGACCTCCTCCAGCTCGTCTTCTTCGCCAGCCAGATTTCGACGATGCCGGTATGCCTTACCCAGATATTGGATGCCGTGAGGAGTAACCACTGTGCTAGAGATCTCGAAGATTGAGCCAATGGCCCGGGCCCATGTGATGACAGTCAAGGAGTAGCCAGCATTGAGTAGGTATGTGATGAATGTGGCTCTCCATGTCATCATGTTGAAGTGCAATAAAGCGAGGGCGACAGAGGGTACCCAAACAATGGTAGAGAAGTACATATCGAAGTCGGTGAAAAACTGGCGAATGCGACTGGTCCATGGCACAGAAGCTGGAGCCGGAGCTGGCACCGAAGCCCCAGGGGGCTGCGCTCTGGGAACGCGAAGCGCCGGACTGCTGTTCCAAACCCCCCTGGCCGAGATAGTCTCGACCGGGATGCTGGCTAGACTAGTCAGGGCCGAGTAGACGACCCCTAGCCGCACCGAGTCCGTAGCAGATATGACGAGGGAAACCAAGACGGGGGATATCAGCTTGCAGACGAGATCGATGCGCCTCATGACGGCATTGAGGTGTGTCAAATCATAAGGCTGCCCAGGGGGGGCGGCTACCGTGACGACCCAATCCCTCTCCATGGAGATGAGGTTGCCGGATGAGCTCAGTCGCTCGATGATGCCGGATACCACTGCGGCTGCAAAGACGGCGTGCTTGAGGGCATCGTTCTTGGGGAGGACGAACGTGGTCTCTTTGCCCACGAGGCCATCCTGGCTTAGAATCAAGAGCCAGAAGAAGGAGCCAACGACAACAGAGGCACGATTGACGACGATGGTAGTGAGGAGGGTCCGGAGCCGGTCGGGGGCGTTTCGGACCCAGCCTCCCATGGAGCTGGAGAAGAGGACCATGGCCAGGTATATGATGATGATGCTACAAGAGCAGATGAGCCCATGCCTTCTTGTCCCACGCGGTGTAAAGGGCTCATCCGGCAACTCCGGGACTTACCGCAACGCCGCGGCTACCAGTGTGTCTGGATAGGCGGCAGCGGTGAATAGGATCTATAAGGTGAAAGTGAATCCATCATTACTGGCTCTGGGAGCGGTGGAGCGACCGACTTACAGCAGCGAATTCGTAGCCACGCGCATTCCAGGTCGAAAAGGCGTGACTCACGTACAGCCTGACAGCCTGGGGTCGAGTCAAGCCCGGGGTCGATGACGGCTGTTCCGCCGGCTCCATCGTCCCTTCGCCGCCGCTGTCGTCCGTGGGCGTCCGGAAGCGGGTGTTGAGAAGGGGGGAGGAAGGGTGCAGGAAGGAAGTAGAGAGACGGATAGAGACGGATAGAGATAGATAGATAGATACTTAGATGCCTTGGCACTTACTCTCCAAATCAATCCATCACTTGTGTCATTGTGCATATTGCCCAAAGTTGGGGTTGAAGGGTATGTTTTATGTTTATTTTTTAATCCAATCAATTGTCCGTCTCTTGAAGATCCCCAAATCAATCCTCCTGAGCGCCATTCACCCTAGGGTCCTTATCGACCGAGCTGCCATTCCTGTTGCATGTCTAAAATTGTGTCTGCATTCATCAATCAATATGTGTTTTGTCTCCGTCATATCATGCCTGAATCGTCGGCGAACCAGGTCCAGGGCCCTCCACCTCTTGCAGGAAAAAGAAAGGTGCAGTACCGATTGCCTGCATTACCAAAAATACCTCCTTCCAGCGGGTTGTTGTCGAAGAATAAAAGTTAAGAACTATGCCTCTCCCTCTCCCTCCCTCTCTCTCTCTCTCTCTCTCTCTCTCTCTGTGTGTGTGTGTGTGTGTAAAGTGTGTGAGAAGAGACTGGCCGATATCAAGCTTGGCTCCGTTCAGCCAAGACTCGTTGTTTTCCTTTTCTGATGGCGGCATCCTGGGCTACTCTAGAAAGAGCCCATGCGCTCTTCCATGCCGCCCCAGTAGACAATGGGTCTCGGCTCCAGGAGGTTGAGCTCAGAGCCATGCACCTTCTTCTCCTCTTCCATAAAGAGGATCGATGGCTGTCGGAACATGACGCTGTTGATAGCCTCGACAGGCGTGCTCGAGGCGCTGGAGGCGAACGAGTTGCGTGAGCTTGTCGACTGCGACGACGCCGACGACGCCCGGCGGAAGCTAGTGCGGATCCCCGAGGGAGAGAAGCGGGAGCGGATGGTCTGGAATCGGGATGGAGAGTGCATCTTGGCGGGTGGTCTAGGGTCTGGTGGTAGAAACAGTGGCCTAGGGCGATGGGATGGGGCGGGAAGGACAAGCCGACGTGATACCGAAGCCAGAGAGGGGTATTAGATGGCGGTAAAAGAGGCTCAGCCTGGAGAGGGTGTTGAAGAAGTCAAGGTTGAGAAGCGAATGTCGTGAGTTGCGTAGATCAAAGTCAGTTGACTGAAAGATAGGACGATCTATTCTGACCAGAGACGACAGAACAGAGCACGATGATGGAAAAACAAGTCGATTGAGATAAGAGAGAAGGAATCGGGACACCACGAAGAAAAATATCAGACCCAAGATAAGAAAGAGCCCAAAGCCCCGATACTTAAAGTAGGGACTGGCTAGAAGTATTGAGGCTCAGGCAGACAGACAGACAGACAGACAGACACACATACACACATTCACACACACACACACCACACACACACCGAGACACCTGGGACATGGACTAGCAATGCTTGACTGGCGGGCCAGGGGTTGCGGTTGCAGGTTGCGTGGAAGCTGCAACTAGAACGGCCGATCAAGGCGATGCCACTCTGGGTAAAGAATGCGATGGGGCGATATGGGGAGGTAGACGCAGTTCTGGACGCAGGTAGATCACCAAGCTCTGCCCAGGGGTGGGGGAATATCCCAGAAGGGTATCCATCATACGCGACATTGACATTATGCAACACTAGTTGCAGGTTGTCATGAGCAGCCGGGTCTGGTCATGCTGTTCATGCAGGTTGCCATGGGTGTCTGCTCATCAGAATGAGCATGAGGCCGACTAGGAGGTTGTATATAGCCAGCCCTGTGTAGGGTTTGGGAGTGGCAGAAGCAGAAGACGGTACCACCTCTTCCTCTCTATCTCACACACACTCAATACTCGTGAGAACAAGCATGGGCGTTCGTTGGTGGGAAGGCAAGAAGAGAGAGAGAGAGAGAGAGAGAGATGAGAACAGGTGAAACAAGCTCTCCCCCCCTGGCATTCCCGTCCTGCAGGCCCCTCAGCCCACGACTCGTATCAGGTCAAGGGTGTAACAGTGTGTGATCGACAGCAGGGATCCGGGCCACAACTCCTCCCACTCGTCCTTTACTACCGGCTGCTGGGCCTACTTACGTACATGCGTAACTCAAGAGACCCAAGACAATACAACCCCACTCGGACCAAAGGTGGGTTTGAGTCGCAGATTCAATGCCGAGGCCAGGCGTCCTTGCCTCAGACTTTTGGGGGCCCCGGGAAGGCCGCAGATCTGCTGGCCAAAGAGGGAAGAAGCATTCTGGAAGAAAGAACAGGAGAAGAGAGGGCTGCTCTCCCTCTTTATCTCTCTGCTCATGTCTAAAACACCTATTTTTAGCCCGTTGCCGTTGATTAGCCTCAGTCAGCATCGGACCATGACACCGACGAAACAATCTGTCAAGCCGCAAGCCGCAAGGACTGTATGACTGACATTCAGCTGATTGATATGAGAATATGAGATGAGCCGCGGCGGTTCGATGCTCTTGTATGCCGCTTGCTAAATGAACAACGGTGGTAGGTATCGTAAACTAATTCTATATATGCATCCATGCGGCCTTCATTGGTTGTTGACCTGTTCAAACCCGAATCGCTCGCTAAAAAGTTCAACTCCCAAATAACACGCCCTTTTCTGCGCCCCGCTATGCATTCGTTGATCATCGTGAGGATCCGCCCTGTTTCTATCCCTCATACCCCTAGTCTCATCTCAGTATGCGCTCCAGTCGGTTTTCCGCACCGATTTGCGAATCGTGGCACTACGTCGGATACTCTCAACCCAGACTGAGTCATCCAACAACTCGCGCACCTGCGCCGGGCTGACGGAGCTGCCGCGCCTGCTGTTCCCAGCAGATGGTGTTCCCGGTTCCTGTAGTTCAAAGCTGAAAGCAGATGTCTGTGTTCGATGTCCCGGCATCGAGGGGGCCGCGCGCGGCTCGCTCAGGGGGTGCACAGAAGAACTGTCAAATCCTATATCCACGCTCGAGCTCCAGCTCTTGTGCTGCGGCCGCGAAGCGTTCGAGGCGTTCGAGGCGTCCAGAAACTCCGACGACCGGCTGGTACTTCGCGGCGTCACAGCAAGCGTAGAGCGCTGCGGCGGTTTGAGGCGCTGGCTTTCGTCTTCTACGAAGATGTCAGGGACATCTAGCTGGGGAACTGCCGTCATTCTCCCAGCCTTCTTCTTTTCGATATGTTTCTTGAACTTGCGCGCCCAGTAGCTGGTAGAGGTCATTAGCAACTAGTTCTTTTTTGCTTCTTTAGAAAGGGGGAAACTCACAGTGTGTCGAAGAACCCAAGCACAATCCGTCGACGAACCTCTTCTTCAACACGCTGGAGGCGGGCACGGCGCCGGAGGAATTCCTCGAGCCTCAAGCTCTTGCTGTCACTGATGATGTTGTAGTGTGCCAAGATCATAAGTACGGTGGTGAAGGATATGCCCTTGTCCGGATCCGCAGACACCATGACTTCTTCAAAAAAGACATTGAATCGACGGCGGCGTTCTTGCACAGCCTTGACATCAATTTTATCCAGTCTTTCACAGAGCCTGCGAATGTCGACTCCCCAAGCATTCGTGGATGTCATACCCGAAGCGATTGACGTATGCCTCGCCCGCGGGGGTTCATTGCGAACGTCCTCGAGGATGGACCGAACAGAGTCTTCCTGGTCGTAGATGCGCATCGTAAAGATACCAGAGAGCTCCCCCAATAACCTGGGGAACTGCTCTTTGCTGATGAAACCCGTGCCGGCTGGGTCGACGCTGCGCCACGCCTCTTTAAACCGCCGTATTTCATCTCGGTCAACGCTAGGCAGCCCGCTCGAACGTTGATAGACGTAGGAAAAACTCTCGTAGATGAGAGAAATGAACAAGTTGACAAAGAGATACATGCTGACGATATTCCACCCAATGAACAGACCCCTGGCCCAAGCCGTGCTGCCGCAGTCGCTGGTGAAAAAGTCAGAGGTTTCAACGCAGAACGGTGGCTGGATGGCCGCAAAGTCTTCCATGATTTCGTTCCAGCCTTCTCCGGTACTCATACGAAATAGCAGTATCAGGGCTTTGGGCACGGTCCGGAAGTTCAAGTTCGCATTTTGCCCAGCACCGAATTTGGTGAGACTGAATGTCTGGGTGAAGGCTATGGCGAAGACCAAGAAAAACACCAGCCAGGTAGCGAGCAGATTCACAATTGTCGTCAGACTAGCTGCAGCTGTCTTGAAAAGCTGATCCAGAGCGTCATTCCGCGGAATCAACAAGAGGACAATGGCCACCAGGAAGAATTTGTGCAGCTGATTGTAAGTATCATGGGTCGGGTTGCTCTCAATGAGGAAAGACGTGGCTAGGGCGCCAGTGACGGCGACGAGCGAGAACATGTCCCACGAGCTTCTTCTGAACCGCGCCCAGCCAAGACCGACAATCCGGATGACGGTATTTGCAATGTAGGTGAATGTGAAGACCAGAAACAACACATCCCTTGTCCGTGTCCACCATACTGGCTCAGGGGAGAATTCAGCCATCAGCAGAATTAGATGAAACACGAGCACACCAGTGATGGCTGTGTACCACTTGCCGCGTTTCTCAATTGCCCGCTTGTGACACCACTTCTTCCACTTCTTCTCCGAATCGTCGTAAGAGCTTTTTGATGGCGAGATTTGTCTGAGAAGTTTACGCAGCTCGAGCCACGATCTCTGCTCGGCAGTCAAGAAAGCCACGCCTGTTTGTTCCGTGTAGTTTCTCATGAAGATGGAAATGAACAAAGTCAGAACGAAAACCGTGGCGAGGATGTTGAAGACGACGAGAAACATGGCGTTTCCTGGCGCTGCGAGGTCGCTGGGTTGCTCACCCCGACCAGTAATTGCTTGGACAGAGAACGATACATCTGTCCAACCTTCCTGTGAGACGATCTGAAAGAGAGTGAATAGCGACGAGCCGAAGTCGTCGAAACTGTAGAAGGGATTGGAAGCGAGGCGAGGCGCTAGCATGGGCCACTCTTCGTTGAATGGGGAGGCTTCGTATTCGCCAAAGCATTCAGCGAGATTCCCGACATTGCCATCGTTGCAGATGAGGAGTAGGCCGTTGAAAAGGTTCAGTGCGTATATGGCGAAGGGGATCAACAGAGAAATGGAAACAAAAGCAGCCTGGGCAAGGAGGTTAGCAAGAAGAAAGACAGTCTTTTGATTACACTCGAACGAGGACGACTTACTCCAAGAATCTTCCAGATGCTGACGATGACGAGAGAATGGAAAGTCTGTCTTGCGGTGTCGCTGATATTGAGCAGACGAAGAGCTCGCAGAGCTTTGAAGGCGCCGACGGCTCTGGAGACGGCTCCGTCGTTGGCCAAAAGAGTGACGACATTGATCCAAAGAGTGATGAGCACGACTCCATCGATGAAGCCCCAGGAACTGCGAAAGTAGGCATTGGGTGTGAAAAAAAAAGCCATCTGCCACAATCTTGATGACTGCCTCGATGGTGAAGACCACAGCAAAGCCCATATCGACCCAGACAAACCAATTGGAGAACTTGAACGAGTGTGTCTCGAAATACTCCTTCTGGTACAGCGGAGTAGTGACACAGGCGAGAACCACCATTGCCACAATCGCGGCGTATATAAAGGCCGAGAACGTATGCCAGGCAATCTTGTTTGGATCCACGCCATCAAACCTCTCGTTTCCTCGGCCTGGTCCGACCAGTCTTTGACACATGCGCCTGAGGGGGTTCTTTGGCGTGAAGATATAAAGCGCGTTATTGTATGTTGGATGTCGAGCAAGATACTCACGTTGTGCTTTCCGTCGAGCCGATGTAGCAGACACCGCCTCGCGAGCCATCTGTCGAGGGTCTAGTGTCTCGTTTGGACCATTGAAACGGATATTGGAGTAAAAGGGGTTCGGGTCCTTGCTTGTGAACAAGCCGCGCACTCTGACCCATACACCAGACAGCAGTCCGGAGCGAACGTCCCCGGCACCTTTGCCTTGCTGTGGCGGGTGTCCATCAGTTGAGGTCTGCTGCAGCGGATCCATGCTATCATCAAGAAACTCTCGAACGACAGCATCTTTCAGGAGCATCTCCATGGTTGCAGGTCCATAATCAAGAGGGTCTTTCCTCTTTCTATTCTTGCCAAAGGTGAAGATGGTCGACAGGGCTAGATTGCTTGAGTTATTTCCGAGCTCTTTTCGTTGCAAGAATGCCTTCACTTGTTCCAGTCGCTTTTCATCTTCCGATACATCGAAATTTTCCTGAATGACAGCAATAAACATGTTGACCAGGATGAAGAAGGAAAGAATGAACCAGCCGATGAGGAACATTGAGCCGTACCAGGAGGTCCCCTTACTAGTTGTGTAAGAGGTAACATGGTATAGTATGTCCGTCCAGTTCTCGCTAGACAGGATTTGATACATGCCGAGAAAGGCATTGTAAATGTTGTAGAATGATATCCTGTTGAGCTCGCCGTCTTCGTACAGTGGCAATTCGCCTCGAAATATCTGCACAGAAAATATGGCCATGATGAATGTGATCAGGAACACGAAAAGCATCAGGTTCGCAATACCTGCAGCATTTCCCAGAACCAGTAGAATCAGCTTGCGTGTGATGGGAATAGCCAAAACCACGCGATAGATCCGGAGGATTTGGAAGACACTAAGCCATGCGTAAGTCTGTCCTGAGCCGAGAATTGGAGGAAGAATGATGATGGTTGTGGCTACTGCAAGGAAAAGGTCGAAGAGGTTGCGGTAGCTCTTGTGAAAACCCCTCCAGTTGGCAGCAACACGGATGACCATCTCGACATCCAGTAGGCTCGTGATGATGATTTCGACAACATGGATAAACGTCGCTCTGCTGTCCGACATTCTAGAGCTCCGGCAAGCCTGCGTAAGCAGGTCGAACGCAATCGCTACCACCCAGATAATCGAGGTCTTGTCATATAACTTCTGCAAGGCCGATGTGCGTTGCAAGCGGTCTTGGTCTGGCGCAGCGGCCATGAAGGGATCCTGGCTAGACGTGAAAGCACTCGACTTGCTCTCCTCTCGAATGACTTGGAAAGAGGAGGTGATAACTGCGATCAACAAATTGGTCATCCACAGCATCATGATCATGATGCCGGCCCCAAAGAAAAGCGCAGACGTCAGATAGTCCGAGCTCGTGGTCCAGTACATCAGATCCGACCATGTGTTCGCGCTCATCAAAACAAAAACCAGTTCCAGCGAATGGTAAATGTTGTCGAAGTTGACAGTGTTGTTATAGGGGCTCTCTTGCAGTAGACACAAGGAATTCTTGGGACAGATGTAGCCTTTGGGATGCGGCGTGCCAGGAACGAGTTCCGACAAGTTGTCGTTGACCATCCTGACCCAAGGAAGAGTTGTTCCATTTGGAGCTAGATATCCACCGCAAAAGATTTCGTCGTTGGTGAAGGTTGCACTAAAGTCGTTGGGCTTTTCTGGATCTACCCATACGCATTGTCGGCTCAAGCTTGTTTTAAAACTCTGAATTCCGATGATGGCGAATAGGATCCAGAAGAAGAGTATCAGAAACGACACCCTGAGGAGTAAAGGGGTCGCCTTCTTGAGACTGCGTAGAATAATCTGGAGGGGTGTTAGCGGTGTCAGTCTGTACTGAGAGGAAAGAGCTCTGGACATACAGAGGTGCCATTTGTGAGAGCGAGAAGCCTGACGATTCTGAGACAACTCAGCATTCGGAAGATCCAGAGGTGGTGCTGCGCCTCTATGCCGGTAATGCTCAAAGCGAATGAGATCCAGAAAGAAACCACCGCAACAAAATCTAGTCGGTTGAACCCGTGACGTAGGAAAGCCCTCCGAGCCAGTTGCATTCTCTGTGCCTCTTCAACTGTTTCCGGCAGCCTCTGCCCATGCATCATTGTGAATGAGCGGGCGAATGTGTGAGGACCAAAGGAGTCTTCCCTAGGGGATTTTACAGATTTTTGCCGCTGTGGTTTGAAGACTGCCTCGTATCTCTCGGCCACAAGTTTCCGCACGCCCTTGCCTCGATCAATGGTGCTGTACTCAGTCGCATTGAGTACGAAACCCGACACAATAATGCGAGCGATGAGCTCCATGGTGAAAATGATGAACAGGCACAGCATAGCCCACTCAATGGCATTGCCAGTCCATCTAGTAGGCCGTTCATTCCCCTTTTCGTGGACATTTGGGGCAGCCTCTACAGCCAGCAGAATTGTTTGCAGTACTATCAGAATGAGAATGAACGGCTCCATGTAGGGGTTGACTAAAACATCGCAGAGTTTCATTCGGATGGGATTGTCCGGGGAAAAGACACCGAGTGAGCGGCCTTTGAGCGGATTCGGCATAGGCCTCCTGGGAGCTATCGGGGGCTCTGGAGCAAAGGTAAACCGGTCCCCAGCTTTCTCAGGCGGCGTTCTTGGGTATACCTGAGATTGATACGATGTGTCCTCCGCAAACTCGTCCGAGACATAGGATTTGCGACCATCCGCGCTCGGAGATCGCGAACGCGACCGTCTCTGCTGTTGCTCGAGAGTTTCCGCCTCACCGCTGATATTGACCACACGCTGGGACATAGCCCTAACAATCGACCCAGCTCGGTACAAGGCAGTTCCAGGGGAACGCGAAAGCCGATGATCCGTTGGCGTAAGGGAGTTGCCAAAACTTCGGTGCTTGTTGGATTCGTACTCTGGGCCCAGATCAAATCCCAGCATCTTGGTGTCTCGGGGCTTGGGTGAATGCGCGCCATCTATGTCCGATACAGTCTGGAAACTAGTTCGCGGCTGAGACTCGGCTGGCGGAGTAGCAAGCGCACCAGATATCGGCTGCGCGGAAGATGTCAGAGGCGCGCTGTCCGAGTCGAAGTAGTCACCATTCGAAGGCTCGTCGTAATACGATGTTTGCAGGGCATAAGGATTCGGCGAAATGTCCGAGGCTTGTCCGGGCGATGGGTGAGGTGGATGTATCTCCGGAGGAAGGGCAAACTGAAGAGCCGCAGGGTCTATAGGAGAGCTTGGGGTTGAGCCGACCTGGCCGGTATTGAAAGCGCTGGGCTCTTGTTGCGCAGCCTGTGGCTGCCCCCAGTATGTCGAGAGTCCTGGCAAGTCGCTGTTTCCCTGCGCCGAGGGCGGAGATAATCTATGTGTGGTTCGTGAACCCGATGCCGCTGCCGCGGTGGCGCCCGTGCTTCGTCCTGCTACATCTTGGTCATGCTCGCCTGGAGATCTTGCCAGATTTTGTAACGGTATCGATTGGGGTATCGGGGGACTCTGTTGCGGATGCTGTGATGACATGATGATCTATGTCTCTCCTCACTGCATAAAGGATTGAGCGAGTGGTCTAGGCAATTTAGCCAGCGCAATGCGCGAGCGCAATGGCAATTGATGATTTAAAGTGATACCAAGAGCATCACGATGAAGCGAGTGTCAAGGGCCTATTGAATCGTAGTTTTCGTGCTTCCAGATTAAAAGTAACGGCAAATTGGTTGTCGCCGTTGTCGTTATTATCGTTGTTGTCGTTGTCGTTGTCGTTGTCGTCGTTGTCGTCGTTGTCGTTGTCGGCGCGGCGCGGCGCTTTCTTGGATCGGGAAGGTTGAGAGAACGAGGGACAGGAACGAGGGAACGAGGGGTCCGTTGTTCAACAAGGACCAACTCTATCGTCGACAGTCTTGATGGAAGCAGGAAAGCCGATGGCTTGATGTTGGAACTCGTCTTAGGATTGCGTTTCCGTAGTTGGTGTGAAAAGCAGCCCCAAAATCTTTAGTGCAGGTATGATGTATGTGCTATGTAAGTATGTTGGCTGATGTGAAAGTGATTTCAGATGTCAGACTCGACCTCGAAGTTTCCCTAATACTGGAAGCACAACTACACTAACCTTACTGGATGCCATTGGCATTGGGGTGTGTGCGAGGCATCCAACAGGGGGACAATGACCAACAGATGATCCGCCCCTGTGGTCCTCTGCCCGTGCACTGCGAGGTGCCGGTCAGCCCCCATTACGCGACCACCTAAGGTTAACTACTTAGGTAGGTAAGTAAGTAAGTACTTACTTTACTTAGACGGACTTGTAACCTTAGCCTGTACCGTTGTACAGGCCCATCCACTCCTCTCTCTCCCTTGGTCCCCCCCCAAGACACACTCCTGGACGGACACACACATATGTACTCCCCCAATCCCACTCACTGCAGGATCCCGAGTGCATATACACTATTGATGCAGCTACAAGGTTCCTCTAAGGCCAGCTCAGCCTCAAATGTTCTTGGCAGTACGCGCAAACACGAACAATTTGGGGTTGACAAGACAAGTCCCCCAAGTTCCCAAGTCTAGCCCACTTTGTTTGCGCAATCACCTCATCCAATATGGAGTTAACCTTACAAGATTCTTCATGGCGAAACAGATCCTGCCAAGGCGGGTTCTGCTCCATCATTGCATGAAAAACGACCCTGGCAGCATCATAAAACTATGTACCTAGTAGTACTAGACTTGCGTGTCATATAGAAGAAGGCCTAGCTGCGCGGTAAGTCATAGATTGCTGCTTGGTGGACAGGATTCGAGAGGTGCTAGGTTGCCCTGTTGCAGGTAAGGTAACCAAAAACTGCTAGAATTCCCATGTTCAAACACTGGCATCGGGATCCTGAAACGGCAAGAGCTATCTGTTTCTGGCAGATGGGTCGGTCTACTCTCCTGAAAAACGTGACGATGGTTCATCTTGTATCGTCTCTCTAGTTCTTTTTGTCCATTGGCCATTTTGTTGCTTGTACGAGCGCGTCTTGTCAATTTCTGATTATAATGGATGGATATAAGCATGCACGTGACAAGAAACACTCCTGCCAATTCAGCAAAGCTGGTTGAGTAAGTAGGTACTTAAGTGACAAGGTTACCTCATTAGCTGATGCTGGCTGGTCGGACTGCGCGGCGCGTTTTTTCTAGTGCCATCGGAACCTTTTTAATGGAGGGACTGGTGGGAACGCGTTTGCAAGCATTACCGGAACGTGCCTTGAACACAAAAATACCAACATCAAGCAAAGCCTCGGACAGTCACTATTGTGTAACGGCCAGTTATTCATTTTGCTTCACGGTTCCCATATCAATCAGTGCATAGTAACGTGCATCAGCCTGTCACTGATTCTTGGGTACTGCAGTCATACATCCACAGTCGCACCCATGGTTCCGACATTTCCATCGCATCTCGCTTGACCTGACGACATCTCGCGACCCCCTGCTACCGCGAAGTCACGAGCAACCTCATTCCATCCAGCTTTCCCGCGCGCACACGATCGGCCACGATTACTCGCCGCAACGGTTGTCCAAGATGGTCTCGTCGAGGAAGCGCGCTTTGCGTGATGCAGAACCCGAAGCTGATTCACCAGCTCCAGCAGGATTGTCATCAAATCCGGAACACTCTAAAGAGGCCTCGCTGCTGCATCGCATCCGGAACATGTGGCAATTCGCCAACCTATTTCAATGGATTTACTTATTTGGCAAGGTCGTCAAGATCGATGATAGCATTGATGTCGATGTAAGTACTAACCAATGCATCTAGCCTCCTTCCAGACTACTCCCTTAAAACTAACTCTTGTCTGCGTAGGTTCTGGAAACAGAATGCCTCAAGCCACAATCCACAGTCCTCGTCGATATAGGTCTGTGCCTACTGAAGTTTGTCTCGTCACATCGTGGCTTGACTCCCGACCTGTTCGACGAGTATACAAGGCGCCAGTATGTTGCCAAAGATCCGGATCATAATCCCTTCGGCACGGACGAACAGCCTAACAGATTCCACGACTTTGATATCTCAACCAAGGTAAGTTGATATTGCCGTAGTCGGTGCTGACAGTCCGGCTGACTGCATCATGTAGCTTCGTGTTCTTCACAAATTGACACAGTGGGTAATGCTACACCCCGAGCGAATCCGCGAGAAGATGGATGAACAGCGCGTCTCCGACCAGACCGAGTGGAGGATCGAACCTTACGGCTGGGACAGCGAAGATCGCACATACTACCTGCTTGATGACGATCGTCTATATCGTATGACGGATGCTCCGCCACCTGGCAGCACCTGGAAGCCAAAGAAGAATACGAAAAAAGCGAAGGCGGCAGCAGCAAGGGCTGCTAAAAGACGCCGCGTATCAAGATCTGCTGCTGCCGACGCAGAAGACGATGAGAGAGCAGGGTCTGAGGCCGAAGAAGCCCCTGAATCTGAAGATGACGGTCTCGGTGGCGCCAAGTGGGAATGCATCGCCGTTAGTCTGCCAGATGTCCAGGCTTTCTTGGCCACAATGCGCAAAACCCGCGACGAAAACGAAAAGGTTTTGCGGGATCGCATTGAGGAGGGTCTCGTTCCAATTCTCGAGAAGCATGAGGAATCGCGAAAAAGGAAAGCCCTGGCTCGAGAGAAAGAATTACTTAACATGGAGAAGATGGCACATGCCAAGCGCTCAAGTCGCATTGCCAACAAGGCGGAGGTGCAAAAACAGGAGCAGCAAACCCGAGAAGAGGAAGAGAGGCACCGTCGTGAAGCCTTGGCTGCGAAGAAGGAAGACCAGAAGCGTCTCAAGCTGGAGAAAGAACGGGATAGCCGGCTCTTCTCTCGGGAGAACCGGCTCAAAGAGCGCGAGGCACGCCGTCTTCAGCACGAGGAAGAACTTGCGCAACTATCAGAGGACAGCAAGCATTTGAGCTCAGGCACCGGTCGCTTATCAGAGCGTCGTCTCCAAGCCGAGATTGACAGGAACAAGCAAGCGTTAAAGGAGCTTGAAGACGAAGAAGAATGGACATTTGACTGCGTCTGCGGAATGTACGGCCAGGTTGACGACGGCACCCACAGTATAGCCTGCGAGAAATGCAACGTGTGGCAGCACAGCAAATGTGCAGGTGTCAGTGAGAAAGAAGCCGATCGCGCTGACTTCCATTTCATCTGTGACGCTTGCAAGGACAAGGGAACGAACCCCAGACAGACTGTTATCAAGCTCAAGGTGAAGAATCAAGACGATGCTTTATCTTCCCCAGCTTCGACCAAGCAGACCGAGAGAACACCGCAACAGCCACCAAAGGCATCCCAACCCGGAGAACTGGTTGTTGAGATATCTACCAAAGGCTTGGCGAAGCCCGATTTGTCACCTCCGAACGGGCCAGGCACTCAGATACCGTCTCTCAATGGTACACAGCTGCAACAAGGTCCCAAGCAACAAACGAAAATAGTACCTAGTATCCCTATCAAACCAGCAAGCCAGGCACAGGCAATACCCCCTCCATCGCCGTATACACTTGGTGAGGGACTCAACCCGTTCTCTTCACCACACCCGCAGCTTTCTCCTCCGCAGCAGTCTCCTAATAAGTCTCGAGCATACTCGACCATCAACCAGTCCAATCTCCCACCAAAAGGGCTATTCCGTGTATCATCGCCCAAGTCCAATGGCACCAGTCCAGTATCGTCCAGCATGCCTCCTCACGCAGATGTGACCGTCCCTCCTGTTACTGCAAGATCAGACTCGCCCCTCAAGCAACCTCTTGAGGCTGCGGCAAACAGCTTGCCTGCGTTATCTCCTCCCTCGGTGTCTTTTTCATCTGGACAAACTACAAGTAGCAACCCAGGCCTCTCAACACCGCAGCTGAAGCCGACCCATCCCAGCTCCAGTCCGCGCGTATCAACACCAACACTACCGCCAGCTCAGAACGGCCTTTCGCCCCAGAAGAAACGGTCACCACCGCCCTTATCAGCGAACTCAAGCAATGGCATACACTCAACACCAGCGCCGGCCATCTATCCGCCAGTCACTTCGCTATCCCCATCACCAAAGCAGCAAATCAACACACCACCCGTCAAGTCTTCAGATCCTGTCCGCCCAGCTTCGCAGCAGTCGAGTGGCACTACTGGAGGCACATAGACCGACCCGTAGAGAAATCTATGGCCTGGATATTGTGATTTCTGACGTCCTTTGGCGCCTGAGTTGCGCGTCGGCTTTGTAGTTCATATAAGATATACCGTGGGTCCTGGTTGTGTTGTATTTTTTTGTACATAGTTGGCGGCGCTCTGGTTTAGGGCAGATAGAGAGCACTTTGGTTGTTCATGTGCGTGGGCGTCCTGATTCACCGGGATTGAGTGAATGACTGCATGCCCATTGGGAGTACGCGTGCTACAGAGAATAGGAGGGGATCGACATTAGGCTGTACGGTAATGCAATGCGATGTGTTGCCATTGGGTCAAGGGTGGCAATGTATCATCACTACATAGCTGGTTGCTCTGAATGTGAATTAGATACAAACCATAACTACTTGTATTTCCCGCCATTGGATTCTGAGGATACAGAGTACACCCATCGGCTCAGTATCGATTCTACGCATTGGAGATGATGCAACAACAGAAATAGGGGCTCCAGCCCTGGAAACCGAGCGGATATGTAAACAGCTCGTAATGAATTCAGAGCCCAGTTGAGAAGTCTGCAATGGCCCATCGCGGCATTCTTTATATTAAAGTATTTTTATTGCTGAACAGTCAGTGGCGTGTGTATACATACTTAAATGTGCAGTGAATTGTATTTGAAGTGCTACGAAGATCAGTAGGGGGTGAAAGGAGCGTGTTCCATCGACAGGCATGTGTTTAAGTGACCAACCACATGTGCCCCCCCACGCAATCGTTGGTAAGACCCGGCAAGAAATTTTGTCTATCAGTTCCCAAGCGTATACAACCTTTATGCAGCAGCACCACTGATGAAAAACCACTTGTCAATGGAAGCGTCAATCTTCTCAGGGGCAAGCTCCTGGTTGGGAGGCAGAGGAGGCAGCTGGTCCTGGCTGATACGGCTAGGGGAGTTGGTAGCAGTCAGGTTGGTGCTGTACGGATACGGATTAGTTCTGACCATCTGATATTCGGCATCTTTCGTTTTCCTTTTTGGAATACTTACGTTGCAATGCCGCCAGCAGCGGTCTTGCCAGTGATGAGTCTGTCCCAAGCCTCGCCACACTCGTGAATGACATCAAAAGCGTATCTGTTAGCGATGTTAGTAGTCGATATATCGCGAAGGGAGATAAAGCAAGACGCACTCCTTGTTCTTGCACTCGCCAGTGAAGGCGAACTGGTTCTCGGGCTTTCCGTCGGGGATCTTGTAGATACGGAACCACTCGTTGGTGGCACGGAGGAGCCCGGGCAAGTGGCGCTCGACATCCTCGACATCGTTAAGCTTGGGAGCCAAGGGGTCGTTGATGTCGACAACGATAACCTTCCAGTCGGTCTCCTCCTCGTCAAGGAGAGCCATGACACCGAGGACCTTGACCTGCTTCACCTGGCCAACGTAGCCAACGAGCTCTCCGATTTCGCAAACGTCGAGAGGGTCGTTGTCACCCTTGGCTTTGGTCTCGGGGTGGATGGCGTTGGGGTCCTCCCAAGTCTGTCATGTATGGGCCGAGGTTAGATCAGATTGGCTCTACCGGATTCGGAGACGAGGGAAAGACTGACCTGGGGGAAGGCACCGTAGTTCCACAGGTAACCCTTGTGAGGGAAGCAGTTGCGGACATAGCGAAGCTTGCCCTTCTTGATGTCCTGCTTAATAGGGTTGAGAAGCTCGTCCTTGGAGATCTGGTGGTGTCAAGGTTAGCAAAGCAATGAATCTACAGGGTAAAATGGAGGCGGGGGCATGCGCGGGAGACGAACCTCGAGCTTGGCGTTGGTCCAACGGGGGATCTCGACAACCATGTTCAGGATGCCCTTCTCCTGATCGGCGTACAGAGGAATGTCGTGGAAGGGAGAGACGGGTACACCATCCTTCTCGATGTAGACGCGGTGCTCCAAAGTGTTGGGAGCAGCCACCTTACGAACCGAGTAAGCCATTGTGTCGGATGGATCACGGGGACGATGAAGCTTCTGATCAATTGATAGAGACGCTGAGCTCGAAAGATGACGAGCTATCTGGGCTGAACGTTGAGAAGCTATTTTGCCGGAAGAATAAGAAGAAAGGGGAGGAGGAGAAGAAGAAGAAGACAACAACAATGGAGCGTTGGCAGAATTCTTGTGACGAAAGTGGATGGCTGAGGGGATGGTTGAGCGGGAAGGAGGGGGAGGGGTACGATGGCCCTGTTTGCTAATAGATTGGTCGGCCAGCTCGATGGTTGCGACGGTGTGATTGGCCCGGCACTGGGGAGTTGCTAGTAAAGGGGAGCAAGAATGACTAAGGTACGACTGCAGCTGCAGCTGCAGCTGGAGAGGCAATGAATACTGGAGCGAAGACCGGACTGCCTGCAGTGGCTGGCGTCGGAATGCTTGTGCTCGAAACGACGACATAGGGGCTGAAATAGGGTCTTCTTACAAGCCACGGCTCAAGATGGGCAGGAAGTAGGTTCGGCAATGGATGAAGGGAAGACAGTAGTAAAAGCACACAGGTACATGTAGGTACCTACTCACTGGGAAGGAGGCAGCGCTCAGTGGGGCTTGCCGATTAGATAAAACGGATCCGGACTGCTGGTAAGTGTAAGTACTTTACATAATTCAGACAGAGAAAGACATCCAGAAAACAACTTTTGAGTCTGAACTCACCCTCAACTCCCACCCAAACCCCTCTTCCGTGTCATGTCACTTCTCGGCCGCCTCGTGAGAAGCACCATGATGACCGAAATCAAGAAGGTTGCAATCCCCCGCCGGGGCGTCGACTACCGTGGCAAAGTCGTGCTTGCGCCCATGGTGCGCTCCGGCGAGTTGCCATCGCGACTCTTGGCCCTACATTATGGAGCTGACTTGGTATGGGGTAAGTATTGTACATGGCTTGCGCGTTCTATCCAAGACCCCGGCTTTTCGTGTCTGACACCCCGTCCATGTATGCAGGCCCCGAAACCGTGGACAAGGCCATGATCGGTACCACCCGCAAAGTTCACGAGGACACCAAGACCATCATGTGGACGCGAAAGCCCCATCAGGGTGCGAAACAGCCTCCGCCCGATGCCAAAGAGAGCATTATATACCAGATGCACCCAGAAAGAGAAGGACGCAAACTTATCTTCCAGCTTGGCACTGCGAACCCCGATCTGGCCGTCGAAGCAGCCAAGCTCGTGGCGGCCGATGTCGCTGGCATCGACGTGAATGCAGGATGCCCCAAACCATTCAGCGTGCACTGCGGCATGGGTGCTTCTCTGCTCAAAACCCCCGACCTCCTTGTTTCAATACTGGAGGCCTTGGTTGAAAAGGTGGGATCCGAGCACGAAATTGGAATAAGCGTCAAGATCAGGTTGCTCGAGACAGCGGCGGAAACGGAGGCTTTGGTTCGCAGACTTGTCGCCACTGGCATTACGGGTCTGACGGTCCACTGCCGCACGACCCCGATGCGCCCGAGAGAGCGCGCGATTCGTGGGCAGCTGCGCATGGTGGCCGATGTCTGTCACGAGGCTGGTGTCGCGTGTGTGATGAACGGGGATGTGGAGAGCCGTGACCACGCTATGAGCTTGATGGAGGAATACGGTACCGATGGGGCCATGATCGCAACTTGCGCCGAGAAGAACTCGAGCTGCTTCAGGGCCAGGGCCGACGGAGGTCTGGCGCCCTGGAAAGAGGTGGTGGAGCAGTACCTCCGTTGTTGCATGGATGTCGAAAACAAGTTCGGCAACACCAAGTACTTGCTTTGCCAGATCATTCCAGGCAAGCAGCCCGAGTACAAACTCATCAGTGCGTGCAAGTGCTATACGAAGACGTGCGAGATGCTTGGCTTTGATCATCTTCTGGAGCAGGCTCGCGATGTCGACAACAAGCTCGGCATCGATTCGGCAGGCGCCAAGAAACCGGAAAAGAAGTCCAATAACAAGACAGCAATGGCGGCGGATGGGAAAAATGCCGCCTACCGCTCGCAACCAAAGAAGCCCCTGTCGGAACGGGGCGTCACAGCTACACAGGTCCAGCCGGAGAAGGCAGAGGGCATGGCGATCTCTGCTTAGGTAGCACATGAGCGAGGGGATCTTGCATTACATGGCGTACGTACAGTAACTTCCGAGCATTTGATGGAGTTGGATTTGGCTATATCCCGGTGAAGCATGGCAAGGGGTTAGAATTACATGACTGCTGCAGCATAGTTGAGCGCTGCTTGATTCGGTCTATATTTTCCTTTTATCGCCAAAGGCTACCTACTTCTTACTGCTTACTTATGACCATGTCCCCCGTTGAAGAATATGTGACTACTTAACTGAGTATACAACATATTACTCTTTTCGGTCTAGATTCGTTTGGTAAGTGTCGTGAAAATTGCGGGTTCTCGGGCCTCAACTTTTGTCGGCGTATGATGAACAGACCGTATATGTAGTACATCTTTTTGCGTAGGATGCTCAAGGTCGGTATGGCGCAGCTACAGTATCTACCCACCGAGATACTTATTCAGATCCTGCAGTATGTACGTCAAGTGGACTTTGGCGCCTTTCTCTTTAGTCAAGCGACTTCTAGGATCTTCCGTAACATCGTTCGAGAGATCATCAACTATGTGAATAAGTCCTCCTCCGCATCCGGTACCAGGCAGCAAGAGAAGCCATGCTTGCACCCTTTCCTCCAGTCCAGATTTGCGCCTCTCTTCAACACAACCGACGCGTTTACTACCCAAGAGCGCGAGAAGAACATTTACTACTACCTCTCGCTCGAGGGCGACTACACCCTCCCCTTCCGGCGTCTCCCCTGGGCGCAGAGCGAAGCCGAGCGCGAGATCTACCTGCGCCCGGAAGCCAGCTGGCGACGGCTCCCTCTCGCCGAAGAAGGCAGCGGCGGGCCCATTACGCAACTGGAGATTGTCAAAAACTACACGACGCAGACCAGCGACGCGGTGGAGTACTTCCAGGCCGAGCTGCCCTCCTCGCCGGCAACGGGGCTTACTATGGGCGTGTTCTATGATCTGCTACTGAGCGAGCAAGGCACGTATGGTTGGGAGACAGGGAGCTGGGAGTTGCACCTGGGGACGAGGCTGAGAAGCGTTGACTTGCTGTTCGAGTATGAGTGCTACATCTTCAACGATCCGGAGCTGGTGGACTTGGACGCACCCCCACACTGTGCGGTCCTGCACGTCCTGGGTGGCTCGGGTTGCGATCAGAAATTTGCTGGTGTGGATTGGGAAACATGCTGGAGACCACGGATCTTAGGACAGAAGCCGCCGAGATGCCTGCCATGGCAGGGGCCCCTAAACCAGATGGGAGAGGAGCCGGAGGAGGAGGAGGAGGAGGAGGAGGAGAGCGAGTGATGTAGAACAAGAAGTAGGTATTATACATAAATATACATGGTTTGACTTGGATGTTGAAGACTACATCATTCCCCGTGTTTCAATAGGTATGAATTGGAGAGGGCCTTGAAGCTGAAGTCACTACCGACGTGCTTTAAAACGATGCCCTCCCGCTTTCTCTTATTCAAGCCGACGCCTTCGGCACGCTGCAGCAGGTCCGGTACGCTGGCCGCAATCTCTCGCAGTGGGAAATATCCGACCACAGGCACGTGTCGCAGCCCCAGCTGTTTGGCCATGACCTCGGTCTCCTTGGGCGCCTGGTACTTCTGCGCGTCGATGTCCCATACGGCAAAGACGAAGAAGTCGTGAAAGCCGATGGGGAAGCCTTCGAAATTGCGCTGGATCGTCCCGCCGCACAGCTCGCCCTGGATGGCGAGGTTACGGTTCATCTTGGACAGCTTCTCGGCCAGCTTGTTCTTCTGGGCGGTCTTCCAGTACTGCGATCCGTTGTCGTTGTTGTCCTCGGCCAGGTCTACGTTGCGGGAGCAGACGCCGAAGCGTCCGTTGGGCTGGACAGCTGTCGGCCGCTTTGCTGCATCCACCTTGGGCAGGTACTGGAGCTTGTCGCTGTCGTTCCGTAGAAAGTAGACGGTCATGGACGAGCCGTCCATCTTGGTGCTTTCCTGGAAAACCTCGCCCTTCCACTCCTCGAAGACGTTGGGCAGGTTCTGGCAGCGCTCCTGGTCCGTCTTGCGGATGAAGAACGGCATCGGCTCTTTGGGGATCTCATTCCACCCGCCCGTCCTGTTGTCCATGGCTTCCCACTTCTGCACCTTCAAAACTCCCTCAAAGAAGAATTCCTGGATGAGCTTCTCGGCCTCTTCCCTGCCATGCTTGTCCTCCAGCTTCTTCAGCACGCCCGTGACCTCGGGGAAGTCGCCGAGCGGGTTCAGCAATCCTTGGGAGATCTGGCCTCGCATCTTCTGCGACTTGACTCGGAAGCCTCGGTGGCCATTCCAGTTGATGAAGTTGGGCTCCAGAAAGGCCCACCTCGGGTCCTCGGCTGGGAGGAAGCTATCGATCTCAAAGAATACGCCCAACCCCCCCTTTGCGAAAATCACCCTTCTTCACAATGCATTGCCAACCATCTACAAAGGCGAGCTCGATCCGGTCTGCGCCCTTGATGGGTTGAATCTCGCTGACTTTCCGGACCGTCACCAGTCGCCGTGACATTGCGGGTTTATTCAACTGTTAAAAGCTCAAGCAAGTGATTATGGTGGAAAGCCCACGATCCAAGCCAGAGTCATGGCTTAACCACCCAGTGTCGGGAGTAGCGGGAGGCAATGGGAGTGGCGGAGTTGTTCGTTCTCTGGCGCAAATGGAACCAGATACAGCTTGTTCTTATAGTAGTAGAAGCCGAGAGCAACATAGTCCAGCCTCGGTGGATTCCATCCACTCACTACGGGTAGTATAGACAAATAAGCTACACAAGTACGTGCGTGTATTACCAAATCGGGTTAGCTGGATACTTAGGTTAAGCACTTCGTTATCGCAGCGGCGCATAGGAAATAGGTAAGTACAACTACCTACTCATGTAGGTAGGTACTTAAGTAGGTAGCTACGTACTTAAGTACTTCTCTTCTTATGTACTCTGTACGGTAGGTGGGATGATGTCAACCCCGCTAAGAGTTTCGTTACTGACATTGATGAATGTAGAGAGAAATTATTATTATACGATAAACCAGTAACCACGGTTTGAAGTTCTGGACTGCTTTATCCTGTTTTCTCGACGGCGGAATTATCAATAACTACTGCCACCACTTGTTGTGGCCCTTGGACTCGCCTCAACCGCAGATTTCCGTGCATGCAAAAACAGCTGGCTGTCCGCCCATTCCAACCTCCTATCGCCATCTTGCCGGCTCAGGGGATAAGTCGATAAATCTAAGGAAACCTGCATCTGTATCCCCCACCCACGCGGCAGTCGTTGAGTGCTGCACGCCCTTTGCCCCCCGCCTACCCGACAGATAAACTGGTCATGAGCGATCTGCAGAAAGCCTGGGCGAAGTCCCGGCTCAGTGCAGGCATTACCCCCGACGCTTTCGATGAGCGAGAGGAGGAGGAGGAGGAGGAGGAAGCGGACAGCTACATCTCCGAGCTCCCAGATCCTCATCCTGACGATGACTCTTCCTCGGCTTCTTCGGCCTCCTCTACAGGGACAATCATACCGTCCCCGAGCCAGAAGCTGTTTGCTAGGCCTCAAGGGTAATTCATTCCGTCAATAAGCAGAATCCTTATCAAAACCCACCCCGATGAATGGTCGCTAACAAGGAAAGCAGCGTGCCACGAGGGCGAACTCTACAGCCTATACCATGGACAACTTACTTTGAACGGGAATTGTTTCTCCAGCCCCCTGATAGTGTGCCCGGTCTCACCCTCCATGCCTATCTTACCTCCCCAGGTGACAAAGGTCCCCTATTCGTCATGCATCACGGAGCCGGCTCTTCAGGCCTGTCATTCGCCGTCCTCGCATCCGAGATTCGCAAACGCGCCCCCGCGGCTGGCATACTGTCAACCGACGCGCGAGGACACGGCTTGACAGTCACGCCTGAGGGGGAGGACCTTGACTTAAGCTTGGGGACCCTGGCCAACGACCTCCTGGCTGTCATTACGATGACCAAGGCGGAAATGAAGTGGACAGAATTACCTCCAGTAATACTAGTAGGCCACTCGCTCGGAGGCGCCGTCATCACGGAACTCGCCAAATATGCACAGCTAGGGAGCGCGTTGCTAGGCTACGCTGTACTCGACGTTGTCGAAGGTTCGGCCATGGATGCACTACAGAGTATGCAGACATACCTATCTACGAGACCAACTGGCTTTGCGACGCTAGAAGCCGGTATCGAATGGCACGTACGGTCACGGACCTTACGAAACTCGACCGCGGCACGCACAAGTGTGCCGAGTTTGTTAAGCAACAAGCCTGCTGCAGAAGGCGACCCGCGGCCTTGGAAATGGAGAACAGATCTAGCCCGAACCCAACCCTTCTGGGAAGGCTGGTTCGTAGGTTTGAGCAAGAAGTTTCTGGGGGCAAGAGGCGGAAAGCTGTTGTTACTTGCAGGCACAGACAGACTGGACACCGAGTTAACCATTGGCCAGATGCAAGGTAATCACTCTATCCTATCTATTCTTCTTTCCCGTTTGTCGATGTGACCCGAACTCATTATTGGTTTCTGTGGGCAGGAAAATACAACTTGCAGGTTTTCCCAGAGGCCGGCCATTTCATACATGAAGACCTACCGGAGAAGACGGCGATTTCTCTGGTAGACTTCCATCGCCGCAACGACAACAGCGCTCTTGTTTTGCCACCGAAGGTTTCAGACCTTCTCAAGCAAGGGAAAAGGGTCTGAATCCGATTCCAGTACTGGTATAGAATAGGGGAAACCCAGGCGCGCAGCCTGTCTCGTTGCCCTGGGCCTCATGGCATCATATACCTTGTTCGCTAGATAAGACCCTTCCCGGAGATAGTATATCGTCTCCGTACAGTGGACATCTAGGACTCATGGTCTTGAGAGCTGATGGCGCAAGCGTTCCAACTCATTTCCAGCAATTCCCACATTTGCATGCTCCAAGCATGCAGATGTAGCTGCAAGGGGCTTTCACCTACTACTACTACTACTTGTGAGACCAGGCTTTCCCGGAGCGATGGATAGGATGACGTACCTGGTCTGCCCCGATTGGATGGGCCCGACATTCTGGGATTCTACCCTTCTGAAGGCGATCCACAGAATAGCGGGTTAGGATGCCATGACAACAATATCATTAGCGGCTCGGTGATTTGTAGATGCTTGTTCTTGGGATCCTTCCCCATTCAGCATAGATAACATTGGTGTAAAGCTTCGTATGCGTAGCAAGGCTCTGCACCATCATACGAGCTCGGCGGTTTCAGCGTCAACTAAGGGCTTCGCATCAGACCATCTGAGAATGATGATGTCGCCAACCTTGGCTTCCACATCGCCGTCAGCGTCGACACCCTTGCCCGTGACTCGAGCGTCCCGTAGCAGCCTGATGAAAACAGCATTCTCCAAGTCCGGCGTATCGATCATGGTGATGTTGCCCGACGTATCGTTGAGGTTCTGCAAGGTCGGGCCGAAGGAGCCGAGGAACGAAGACAGGTAGTGGTTGTGCAGGAGCGCCTGGTGCCGGGTGACGTAGGCGAGCTCCGTCGAGGACAGACGGGCGCGCAGCGACGGGCCCGACAGGTAGTGCAGGGCGTGGCGGTCGAGCTTTGCCAGGCGTGCGCGCAGGTAGCTGCGGACGAGGAACTTGTAGCGCTCCAGCTCCGTCTGCATGACGATCAGGGCGAAGTTGCTGCGCGGGTCCATGTCTCCCGTCAGGGCCTCGACGCGCTCGATCTGCGACGCGATGCGCCCATTCACACGCTCGACCAGCCCGTCGGTCGGCCAAGACAGCAGTTCCGGCGTCGACCGCTCGGCTACCCAGAGTCGGGTCAGGGATTGGAGGTCGGCCGTCTCGGAGGGGAGCCCGGACGAGGAGGGGTCGACCTCGCGGAGGATGTCGTCGATGTCCATGGTAAGCAAATGTGTGCTTGGATCTTGGAATGAGGGTAGATTGAGCGCAAATGTATACCGGAAAGCTCAATTACAACAAGCACATAAAGGCAGCCGGAAACCGTACAGTAGTAGGAGTAGTACATAGGAATTTGAGATATTCGAGTCGCGTCTTGCCAACCAACATACGCGCCGGTCGAAATTGTAGATTGGCGGGGGTCGCAGATGGTGGGGTATTCATTCTCTCTCTCTCTCTCTCATTAAGTACTTACCTATGAGGTAAGTATACATGTAGTATGTAGTAGGTACATAGAGTACTTACTTCTACTTATTAAGTAAGTGCTTACTTAAGTACTTTATCTATACTTAACGTTAAGCTTATAACATCGACTGGGGTTACTTTACTGCAGGCTTATTTGCGACGACGTGCTCCTCGCAGACACCAAACGCCAACAGTAGGACGGACTAAGATTCTACTGGACTCAGTCGCCCTGCCCTCCCTGTCTAGCGCGCAACATGTTCAACGTGAAGCTGCGAGAACGGTGCCATTTCCCTCTACTATTGTGATGGGGCGCCAGAACCACCCATCTTCTCTCGTCGCTGAACTCAGCTGACGTCTTGGCTTTGGACGTCTTGTATTTGGCAAACGTGTGCCCAGTACGCTGCGCTGAGCCGCTGATGCAAACAAAGCCCTTGCCTGTGGTGTACTCGAGATACTAAAGACCCGCCAACAGAAATACCCCTCCTTCAAGCACCGGTAGGTGTGCAATCAGCATATCACGCAGATGAGGAGATAGGTACCGCATTGATCTGTGCCAATCTCAGAGTCCCCTTCATCATGTCCACGGCCTCCTCGAGCACCATCTCCGAAGTCGCGGCAGCTTGCGGGGACGGCCCGAGATTGTTCCAGCTGTACTGGGCCCTCGACGACGAGATCACCGCGTCCACCCTCCAAAGCGCGGAGGGGGCCGCGCCTTCGACGTGCTCGTGGTGGCGCTGGACGCGGCGAGGGAAACGCTGTCGGTTTCAGCAACCCCGTGTCCAGGCGTAAGTTCGCTGCCACGCGCGACGGCGACTCACCGGAGGACAGCGTCATCCTAGCTTCCAAATACTGGATCAGCGAGGCCGTCCTTTCATGTACGGGCTAGGCATTGGGTTTTATGGGCGTCAAGAGTGTGTCTGATCTGAGTCGAGATAATTTGAGAACGGCATCGTATCCTGGAGGTCTCAAGACTAGCCTATATGCCAAACTGTTTTGAACATGTAACATACATACACAAGCTGGGATCAGCCGAGGTATCAAGTCTTTTCTTATACACTTCATCTTACAACAAAGACGCTGCGGTATTTGTACAGTTGACTTTTTGTTTTGTTTTTGGAAACGACCCAAACGCCCTAGCAATGCTTTGATGTTTCCCGTAGACCGGCCGCCGTCCTTTCAGCCGTCGTTCAAGTCGGCTTGCTTTTGGAGAAACCTGGAGTGACGATCTACCTCCTCGATGATTCCCTTGATTCCCAACTTCGCGCCGTCCAGGCTCATCTCCTTGCCATCCTCTGCAACACATATATTAGTCTTGAACCATAGTATTCCCCTTTCAGCCCTGAGGGTTGAACGTACTGAACTTGACCTGAAGCATTGCAGGGTCGGTCGAGGTGCGCGGCAAAAGTTTTGCGTCGATCTTCATGCCATGATTCCGCGCGTTGGCCGGCAGGGACGAGAGGAATAGCCGCGTGGATCGGGCTGCTGCCGAGAAGGGGTTGAACCTGGTGTTCACCTCAGTGATGAACCTCGTGATCATGATTGCGACGGCTGACATGGTGAAATTAGAACCCTGGCTGGCACGATTGGATCTTGTAGTCCACTTGACCGGAGGCGACACTTACTTGAAGCCCGATTGCGCTGGGCTGAACTGGATCCGTGCTATTCTAACGGAGCTCCTTCTACATGCAACTTCTACATGCAAGGCGATTTTCGCTAAGGTTGCTACCGATATTCAAAGACGGCCAGTAAAGCTGTAGGAAGCCGTGATTGCGGCTGGTCTGTGGCTGGTAGCTCGAAGTGTGGCGGTGCGGGTCTCTTTGAAACAAAACCAACGTCACCAAATCCAGGGAGTGCCTTGCATTTTGACTTGTAAGTCGAGGTGTCCTCCTCGCCTATTCAGAAAGGGTGTTACATACATAACCAGTCCAAGCCACCATGCCGACCGATAATCGAGAACAGCGGTTCGCAGAGCTGCACGACCGGCTCACGGCTCTGCAAGATGCAATGTCCCAGCTCCGCGAGCTTATCGAGCGTCTCGCCAATTTCGACTTTCAGCCAGGCTCGGTACCATTAACCGCCGGCGATGATGACGATGTTAGCGCAGAGCTTAGCACGGAGATTATCCAGATTATCCGCGAACACAACGAAGACCTGGAGCTGCTAGAGGAAGACATCCTATCCCACAGGCCACCGAAGCAGCACGACAAGGCCAGGTTGACGGATGGCGTAGAACGATTAAGAGGAGAGCTGGGAAGCTGCCGGGCTTCCTTCCGCAAAGCCCAGATGTCCGCCAAGCGCAACCGGGAGACCGCTCAGCGGCGAGAGCGGCAACTTCTGTTGGCAACCTTGGCCACGCCGAAGTCACGCTCTGGAGCATCGTCCCCAGCATCGGAACACCAGCAGCAACAACCCGTGCGGCGAAGGAAAAAGATGCGATCCGATCTGACCAAGGAAGAGCAAACGGTCTCGGCTTCCAATGATGTTACACTAGCACTACGAAGGACCCACGACATGATGGCCGCCGAGCTGTCACGGAGTGATTTTGCACACACGACATTGAAAGAATCAACGGCTGCGCTAGCGCAGTTAGCCGACTCATACACGAGTTTAGATAGCGTACTCTCCCGCTCGCGAGACCTCCTGGGAACTTTACTGAAGAGCCAGAAAAGCGACACGTGGTATCTGGAGACAGCCTTCTATCTCCTCGCCGTAACGCTTTGTTGGCTTGTGTTCCGGCGCTTGCTGTACGGCCCAATGTGGTGGCTGGTCTGGCTGCCTATCAGAACACTCTTCCGTGGTGCAGTCACGGTGTCAAATTCAGTCGGACACCATGATGCAGGCAAGGATGCGGCAGGCTCTCCTGGTGTTCAGCCTGGTGTTCCGTCGGCTGAGATGAACAACAAAGACGCCCCTACGATACGAGTGGATTACGAAGAACCTCAGGAGTCATCTGACGCCATTGATCCAGACTCTATGATTGACCGAGTCGGACAAATCATTGACGAGTCTAAGGACGAGACACTACTGAGAGAGCGAGACGGCGATGAGATACCCAACCCCTCAAAACGCATCTTCGAGGAAGAGGACGAGGAGGTTGTAGTACCTCGGGAGCCTCGACGGCCAAGGGATGAATTATAGCGTAGCGCGGCGAATCTTGGTTTAGCCTCTGAATGAAGTGGTCTTGTGAAACACATGGCGGTCCTGGCAGTCTTTCCGCATGGCCGCTTGACAGGTCATCCGCACTCATGCGTTGGATTATGATACAGCAGTCACTGTAGTGTTTGTAGTCTCGAAGCAGTGTGTGGAGGGGAAGACTAGGATCTGAGGGCTCATGGCATAAAGGTAAGTCGAGGTGAGAAGATGATACCAGGTTCTCTCTCAGATGCCGCCCCGTTGTCGACGACACTCGGCTGATACTACTGCTCACAAAGGCAACCAAGTGTTACTTCTTGACCTGTCAATGTTCTTTGTTACGGACCTTCCCTCCCTTTATTAGGTGGTTGTGAAGAAAGCTCAAGCACAGGGGATCCCACTCATGTCAAGACGTCGGGAACAATGAGCCCGCAGAGTCCATGTAAGTCACTGTGCACGTACGGCATATTTCGCATCATTACTTGGACAGTCCCTCTAGAGGGAGAAAATGAGATGTCTCCAATGTTAATCACTATGGGGCTGATTGGATATCTTTCTAATTGACAAGAATGCAGCATCTCGCCCCTTTCTTCCTACTTCATTCATGCTGGGAGCATAAATTCGACTTATTCCCCTTATGTTCCCCCGACGCCCGTGGCCCGTATCATACAGAAATGAATACGTGCAGTCCTATGACTAGACCCAATGCACCAGCAGAAAAAAGCCCATATCCAGCCCCCGGTGTCATCCAAGAAGATGCATCATCATGTAAAGGAAAAAGGCGAATAATAGTTACAATAGTCGAAAACCCCCAAGTGTCGAAAACTCTCAACCGCCGCCGGTTTCTGAGCCCGCACCACCCGGCGGTGCTGCTACGGTTTCGGTTGGACTACTCGATGTTGCCTCGAGCAACTCATTCATGGCTCTGTCATCCGCCAAGGCCTCCAGCTCTTGTGCCCTCCAATCGGCCGACTCCCGGAGCGACGGGTCCAACGCTTCGAGGTCCCCAAACCCCACCAGGCTCGACGGTGCCGCAACCCCCAAGCCGCTGCCCAGCGCCGGATCGAACATGCTCGGGTCCATG
The DNA here is from genome assembly GCA_019976485.1 of Apiospora pterosperma. Taxonomy (NCBI): domain Eukaryota; kingdom Fungi; phylum Ascomycota; class Sordariomycetes; order Amphisphaeriales; family Apiosporaceae; genus Apiospora; species Apiospora pterosperma. The sequence goes on from JAFBMP010000009.1 coordinate 2,706,729, forward strand.
AATTGATGATGGCTGTCGTCCAAGTCCCCGGGCGGCCCAGCACCCATGTCGCCCATGTAATGCGGGTCCGCGCCCAGGTTGAAAATGTCGTTGTGCGCGTTGAGCTCGTTGTAGAAGTCGTTGCCGCCGCCGGTGTCGGGTACGCCATAGCCGTGCATCGACGACGACGACGGATGAGGCGTGCCGGACGAGAAATCGTGGAGGTGGTGGTGCTGGTGGTGGTCCGGGGGAGGCAACGAAGAAGGGTGGGGTGACATGGTGGCCGAAGGCGGGTAGTCGTACGGCGAGTCGGCTAGGGGCACGGGCGTGTTGTGCGTGGAATAGGGGTGGTGACTCGGCGTTCCGGCGTGGTGGTGATGCATGACGGGCGCCGGCTGCGCCGTCTTGATCATGTACACGTTCTCGTGGTGGTAGCCTGGGTGCGGCATGCCCTGCTGCTGGTGGTGGTGGCCGTAGTGAGGATGGGGCGGCCCGACCGTCTGCACGCTTTGCGCATAATACTCGCTCTGCGGCAGCGCCGTGTTGTAACCGGCCGGCAGCGGCTTGTTGGGGTTCTGGTAGCTGTAGTGCGAGATGGCACGCGCATGTGACCCATGCGGCGGCTGGTATGCCGAATAAACGGCACGGCCGCCGGGGTGGTAGTCGGCATCGGGGTGGTCGGCACTTCGCGCCCGCGTACTCTGCATGCGCGAGGGCCCGGCGGAGAGGCCGCCGTCGAACACGTCCTTGGGCTCGGGCACCTCCCAGTCCTCGTCGCTGTCGTAGCCGGCCCCGGGCTTCTTGGCCTTCTTGGATTTGGAGGGCGTGAACTTGTAGTCGGGGAACGCGCGGGCGTGGTTGTCGCGCTCTATGCGCGCCCACTCGTTGTACTGCTCGATGACCTCCTTGGGCTCCTGCGCCCAGCCCTGACCGCACACGGCCGAGACGATCTGGTGGTTCTCGTGCGAAAATCTCATCTTGACCCGGTTCTGGTGGTGCTTGCGATACAGCATGAAGGCGTTCATCGGCCGCTTGATCTTGTGGTTTTTGTCCATTTCCACCTCGCGCCGCCGCTCCTCCATCGAGCGGTTTACCCACGCCTCGATGTCTGCATCTTTTACATCCGTTACCCTCTTGCACATCTCTGACAGGGGCTCGTCGAATGTGAACTTGGGATCCGAATCGCTCGCTGCCTTCTTCTTCCCCTTGGCCTTTGGCTTGGGCTTGGGCTTGGGCTTGGAGATGCCGCCGGACTGGACGCTGCGCAGCGGGTCTGATTCGGTCGTCGTCGTCGTCGTCGTCGAGTGTCGCAGAGCGTATCGCTTGGCTGGGGGCATGGGCGGCGAGTGGAAGCCTGAGTGCGGAGTGACCTGAGACTGAGGATTAGCCCTGCCTGTCAATCATGGATGCAAGCACGACACGTCAAACAGCCTAGGGTCGATACTTACAGATCCGGGGTCCGGGTCCGGGTATTGCGAGTCGAAGCTGTCGTCATGATAGTAACCAGGCGTGCCTCCGTGGCTCGGCGTTCCCTCGTAGGGGCTGGGGTACATGGGCATACCATGGCTAAACGGACTCTGGGTGTGGTGACGAGGAGGATATGGCAAGCCGCCGGTCGGCGTGGACTGGTTGTAGTTGACAAGATGTTGGAACCCATTGGAGAAATCTGCGCCAGCGTCTGGGTGCTGCGAAGGCGCAGGAGAGGCCGGTCTTGTGTTCGACATATCACCTTCGACAAAAGGTATTGGGTCTCCTCAAGGCTGTACCCGTTTCCTGGAGGCAATGAGGGTTCCAAGGAAGCAGGGTACGAAGAGATAGGAGATTAGATATTAGATGTAAGGGTGGGAAATATTAGGACTGGTTTCTCGGAAGGGTGATGGAGCAGCTGGCGTCGCAGCAAAATGGTCGATGGGGACTCGCCGTTACGACTCTGGTTCGATCGAATAGACTGGCCCTTGACGGTATGATGAGTGATCACAACCTACCTAGGATCCATGTAGCGAAGGCTTGCCGGTCGGCTGGGAAAGTCGCGACGGATCAAGACTTCTACGTCTTCCTCTCACTCTCTTCCTCTCTCTCCTCCTCTCTCTCTCTCTCTCCCCGAGCGCTGTGTGTCTCTGATTAGAGACCGTGAACTGTGAACCCGGCTAATGTCTTATCTGAACCAAGGCCCCGGTCCGCAACTTCGCAGCTATGATAGCGGTGTGTCTGTGTGTACCGAATGCCACGGGGTTGCCGCGCAAGGGGGTGGGAAAAGTCTTTTAAGTCCGGGGTGTTGAAATGGGGATGGTGACTCTTCTGGAAAGCGTCTACAATATGACAGAAATGAGGCAGTCCGCGCTCACCAAGTCTACTGTTCGGAGAGACAAGGGTGTGAGAATAAGTCGTCTGGTTGTGCCTGAAGTTTCAGAAACTCTTGTCAGCCATTATGTACTTCCAGCGTTATAACAACTGGCAGTGGGTTTAGAGGTGTTTTGGCCCTTGGCAGATGGTAATATCGCCTGTATTACAGATGTGCGTCTGTAGCGCCATGTACGTGTATGTGTGTGTATGTGTGTGTGTGTGTGTGTCTTCCTACGTGAATGATACGCAGATACAGAATGAGCGGTAGAGGCGGTGGGATTAGTGGGAAGACCTGTCAGAAACACAAGACATGGGATTGTCTTGTACTGCTGCTGCTGCTGCTGCTGGGCTGAAGTGGAGGGTGTTGGGTAAGGGGGATATGATTGGGGGGGAGGGGGTGTATACACAAGAGGCTGAAAAAGAATGAGATGTCAAGCAGTATGTGAGGCACGAACCTGTAGTGATAGGCCACCCTCCGTCTGGCAGTCAATGACGCGGTATTGAGACGCGCCTCCTGTCCCCTTTCTCTGGGAGATATCTCTCCGCTGTAAGATGCAGGCAGATAGATATTGGGGGGGGATCGATACAGCAGACCGCAGATATGATGCCGAAGAGCTGAGAATGTACACGCCCCTGTCGAGTGTCACTGACACCCCGTATCAGATGGAGACAGGTAGATGCAGCCTTGCTGTACCTGTGCTCTCTGCACAAGCCCCTTCTGCTTTCTTTGTTCCCTTTGGCTATTGGTCTTTTTTCCTTGGGCAATCTACTGCTTCAATGGTGAATGATAGGCGCGCAAGACTAGCGATGTTGGCTACTGGGTATACGCAAGGCAATGTACCGATGAGTAAAAGATGCTGCTACTATCGGCTTAAAGGGATGTGGTCTTTGATATGAAAGAAGAGCCGAGAGCCGAGCGAAAGAAAGAGTTGACTCTTATGTTGGTTATCTTGATTCGAGATAGATTATCCCGACGTAACAACACCTTTCGGGAAGGCAAGGTATAGATGCTACACGGGGAGCCACCAAAGAGAACAGGGGGGATGGACTTGAGCGTTGGCTTTGTCTGTCTTGCTCTGCTATATCCAGTCTTCTGTTCCCAAAGACGTAACAGGCTCTTTGGAGAAGCAACCAACAGGCACCGGGAGAAAGGAAATGGTACATGGTCTTGTCCTGGGACTCCAGGACTTTGTATGGACCATTTGCCAGTGTGGACGAACGGCTTTGTGGGCGTTGCAGGGGAGGCGTCCATTACCGCTTTCGGAAAGATCAAAGAAAAGGCCCAAGGACGGATGGGGGAAGGGGGAAAGTAGAGGAGACAGAGACAGAGACAGAGACAGAGACAGAGAGAGAGAGAGAGAGAGAGAGAGAGAGAGAGAGAGGGTGCGTGTGTGTGTGTGTGTGTGGATTGAGAGACAGTCAAGCAGAATGCAGGCGAACGCAGAAAAAAGGACCGCTCTCCGGCCTCCAGTTACAAGACAGAATTAACTCTTGACCCAATCCAACATATGTAAGCCCGTCTTCGGGCAGGGGCGTTTCTATTTCCGAAATCTGGGGGTGGCCTCGGTACATTCCGAGGCTTGTTCGGGAAACGGGAGAGTATAGTGAGCTACAGGACCGTCTGCTTGCGAGGGGGCATGATTCCAGCGAAGAGAAAGGACTGGAACTTTGGCCGTCTTCCTCCTCCTACAAATTTGGGCTGGCAGGCCCTGGCTAAGACAGTCCTATCTCCCCCGGGTAGAAGATCAGTCTTACTCCTCCAGGCGATTCAACTACAGAAGACACAACAACTAAGGTGATCCTTTCCATCGAGTTCACTGTACACTCGCTCTCTATTGGATTTGGCGGGTTTTCAAGTGCAGTTGCTTGTCATGGCCCTGGGGATTCCTGTCATCATGTTTCAAGAGGGTCACATGTGCAGCTGCGAGCGGGTTGTTGGGTCGTGCTGCTGTGGAATGCTGTTGATGGAATATCCGGAAACGTGCTGTGTGTTTCCCCCCTCGGTGGCGTGCCTGGGTCAGCACCTCCCGCATTCCTGTGCCCGTTGAAGAACCTGGCGAGGCTACTGCGCGACCGTCGATTTCAGGTCGACGGAGAATAAGTCCTCACAAGAGGGGAGGCTGTTCAGAGCGGCAGAGAGTCGATGGTAACAGTCCATGAGTTAGGTAGGGAAACATACAGCCACGGCTCTTAGATGACAGCGTGTGAGAAAAAGCAGGAATTGGTGCCCATGCGCGATAGATATCTGCTCTCTGCTTGGGATGCTTGGCAGCAGATGCACTTCCTCCTGTGTCTATCCCTGTTCCTGACCGGCCCTGCTCATGACCCTGTTTGTCACCGCATCATTGCAGGAACTCTACGGCTACTTGCATTAGCGTCGATGCTGGGGTGGCTGTTTGGACGTCGGTCGCACAGGAAATTGTGCCTTCGTTTCTCCTCCCATCGTCTCCTTCACCGGCCGGAGCTGCGTGGGCGGGCGAGCCTACATGCTATAATCCACTGCGTCTATGCACATTCTCTGTAGCTCGCGTGGTGGCGTCGTTGCTGCGAAGGAAGCCAAGCATGTACGCAAATGTCGGAGGAATGTTGACATGTCACGGACGCCTTTACCTACGGCATGGGCTGGGCGCCGCATTTATACGGAGAATTCTCAGACATCGGCCCGCCCTTCTCTACTACGATTTCCATCGTCTGTTTTCGTTCTTTTCTTCTGTACCGCAGTTGACCAGCACTCTTCCTTCTTGCCTTCCTCAGGGACAAAGATATCGAGGAATCTAGGAAGAAATAGAAATTGGTTAATGCATATTGCCCGAAATGTCTCGGAGCTCAGACCAGTCGTTCGTGACGACTGGACGGGAATTGCGACAGCTCATCTTCGGACAGAAACCGGTCTTAAGTCCCTGGTCCTGTCAACCATGATTCGACGCCGCACGGCAGCAGATAGCCGCTCGGGGATACCCCTGGACGGCCTCCTCCAAGCAGATTCTTACTCACATTGGGTATTCTCCATCTTACACCGAGTCCAACGAGACATCCTTCGGGTCTCATCTGGGACAGAGGCCTGTCTGTCTGGAGGGGTGCAGCCACGTGGCCGTCTAGGATGATGCAGAATGTAACATGTCCCCCATCAGCGTTGCCACCACTCAGGAAAATGACGACGACGACAGATATCGGCAAGAAGCATGTGGCGAGTGTGAATGCGACGATTTATCTCCACGTCGTTGATCGTGGAGCTGGCTTGTGACTTGCTCCTGGAGCCCCTTCCCCCTTCCGCTCCCCATGTCTCGAACAAGATACAACACGTAGAGCGGGCCATGCCCATGGTGTGAGTATAGGTCTTGAGTACCTGAGGGCTCCTATCCGCCACGTCTATCGGCTGATGGCTGGCTACTTGTAGACCTTTGGGGACTTATAGACTGCTTCGCGTAACAGGTCCATGCCACATGGAACGCGTTTCTGTCGCAAGTGCCCCCCAATCCAGTATTTCCCTCAAGACCCAAGAAGAAAAAGAAGAAACCCTTTTTTGATTTTATAAAGATTCTGGGAAAGCCTTCCTAGTAACCTACTTAAGTACAGAGGACAGGCGGAACACGACCCCGATGGGCCCCGTGGTATACTCTACCGAACTCCAAAGGCAGGCTACGATGCTGCCCTCACCCAATCCCGACCGAGCCAACCCACGGTCCAATTTCCGACCTCCAGGGAAAGCGAGAGCGCCGAAAAGAGGAAACAAAAGATCAAAGCAAGAGAGTGAACCACCTACACCAAACCGTCATCCGATGAACTCCGTGCTTAGCAGGGTCTCCCAAGGTTGGCCCGTTTCCCAAACCTTCATCATCAATTTTCGCGCCTTACGCACCTACACATCACATTACCCCAGCTCAAGTCAGCCCAGCTGCACACAAAACTGTAGTTTACGCGCGAAAAGGGGGTGGGCGTCCGGTTCTCTCTTACCTGTGTCATCCCGTGAGCCTCGCCCGTCTCGAACCGCTCGAGTATGAAAGCCCGCTGGGACTCTTCCAGCGCGTCGCAGCCCGCCGTAAACGTCGGGAACAGCATGCTCTGCTCCGATGTCCCGTGGCGCCGTAGGTTATCAAAACACTCGATGATCTTCCTCACAGCCGTCTGCACATCCTCGTCTTCGGATGGCCTACCTAGTATACGCCGGTAGATGTGGATCAGCCCGGCCCAGTGGAAGGCCTTGTTCGTGGCGGCGAGGCCAACACGGCCCCATTTCTCCAGGTTTCCTTTGGTGTGGATATGCTTGCAAGGCCGCGGGGGCTGGCTCATGCTCTCCTTGATGTCAGCCTCGAGCTTGAGGCCGTGTCCGAGCGTCTCCGGGTCTGGTTTCCATCTCGTCGGGCCATGATGCTGTTGCAGCGCGAAGCGCTCGGCATCGCATTGCCGGGCCAAGTCGGCGATTTTGGCCAGCAAGTAGACGCAACGCGTGGTGAACCCCATTATGCAGTCGATTTCATCATAGCCATCACTCCTATCCTCTATTTCATAATCAAACATCCAGGCCGTTGAAGAGTCCTTTGGGCCTCCGCTCAGACTCCCTATCACGTCGAGGTACGCGGCCCAGCTCCAGAGGAACGAACAAACATTGTCTTGTCGGAAATTGCCTTGGTAGTGCAGGCCGCCGGGCCGGGCCGTGATAAGTTCTCGCGCCAGACTAAGATGCTTCTGCCATGGGATATCGTAGCCAAAGATCTTGGGCGACACAATCTCCAGTGACGCCAACATGATTGCGCTGGCGAGGTTGGCGTCCGAGAAATTCTTTCGCGGGTCCGACAGAGCTTGCCGCAAAGTAGGGAATATATCGGTAACCCATGTTGCGATGCGAAGCTCTGGCTCCGGATGTTTCAGAACGCGTGCTCTGTGGGAGGCTGTTGTTCCGCGATGAGTGAGGAGTCAGTATCTGGGTTATGGACCGTCCATACCTGAGTATGCAAGTACCAGCGCTAGGAGGTCATCGTTCTTCACGGCCATCAGAGGCAAAGTGTTCCGAAACGGATTGGCTTGCGGGTCGTCGTATGGCACAAGTACTGGGTGATGATGTTAGTAGAGATGCAGCATATATATTACGTCGGGCCACACTATGCTTCATCATTTCTGGGTCTCGTTAAGTCAAGCCACGGAAGGGGTCTTTTGGATGCTATCGACAAACCGTCTCTCATACCTTTTGCAGTGTTGTTTATGAAGTGGTGCTATGCAGAGCTGATCAATTCACTGGCCCACGGACTGGCTGTAGAGTGGTCAAGAGGCTTACGAAGTACTACAAGATATTGTCAGACCCCGGAGTGACCGAAACCAGAGAACGTGTTACTTACCAGAAGATTCATGGGATTGTTGAGAAGTCTACTAAACTGTGAGCATGCATGCGTGAACCTCTGGGCGAGAGAGGGGGGCCGTTACTTAGGTGGTAGCGGCTCTAGTTGAGTAGGTATATAGATTGGGACAGGTTTGTCGTAATAGCCCCCCTGTCTCTTCTGTCACGTCATTCATATCAACGCCGAAGCCGAATTCCGCCGAGAAGAGTTGGTCGGTATCGAAGTCTCCGAACGGGGTCTCCATCCTATCGCGCTGGCCGAAAGGAGACTCCCCCGAGCTTATCGCGTTGCTGTCATCGTTCTTGCCGACGTCCAGGTCAGGCAGACCACGGTCGATACCGTAGTACCTAGACTGCGTCGACAGTGATGCATGAGTGTCAATACTAGAAGAATGTAGACTTGAAGGGCTAGCATAATCATCCTGAGAGCCCTGCAGGCCTGGGGGGCCAGACAGAAGCGAATGGACTGACATCCTCCTAATACCAGGCGATGTCGCCGACAACCGGTCTGAGCGTTGGGCCTGGCTTGTGTCATCGTCGCTATACGTAGATGCAGTTGTGGACGTATCAGGTGACGCAGCAGAAGGAACGTTGGGTAAGGCCCATTTGAACGTTGGGGGCACCGCGTCTCTTGCGGAGGCTGGCGAAAAGAGCAAGCCTTGATCAGCGGACTCTGCGGCCGCCTTGCTGTCGAGCTTGATTCGCTTGCTTGAGGTCGGGCGGTAGTCTTCGGGCGAGCTCTGCGGTGTTGTGGCCGAGGCTGGCCCGATCGGAGCCGAGGGGGTTTTGCCTTGCACCGCACCTGGAGGCACTGAGGCTGCTACTGGGCCCCCCAAAGGCTCAATCTTCCGCCCGGTAGTGGAGGCTGTCGCCGGAAACTGGTGCACCAACTTAAAGCCCTTGGGGGGATGGTGGTAGATGATGATGATGATGCTGATGATGTTACAGCTGCCGGGCCGGTGTCGACAGTCTCGGGCTCCGGCCGCTTTCCCCGACGGCCATCCCAGTTCAGCCGGATACTATAATCACAATGCTCGCCGGCTCGTTGGCAGCTGGGACTGCATCAGCACACGAGCCCGGCAGACCGCGGCGGGGAAAGGATGGGCAATACTCACTTCAAGCAGCTCGGGTGTTCCTCCCCGCATTTGATCTTTCTGTTTTTGCAGGGCCTTGATAGCTGGTTAGTCAAATCAACGCCAGATTTATCGATCGGCCAAGAGCATCTGACCAGCACCCATTACGGCTCCTTCTTTTCGGTTCAGGCGCCCCAGGTTTCTTAGGTCGTGGCATGTTGACCGGGAACGGGGTCCGGCAGACTGGGTCCCGGGATTAGAACTGAAGCATAACTTCAGCTGCACACCTAAGCTGACATCTGCCTGCAGCAACGCAGCGCGCTCCGTTGAGATGTTGCCAATACTCTAGCGAAGAAGCAGTCTCTTCATGGAGTACCCAAGGTAAGCGATGATCGAAAAGGCCACGAGCGTTATCAAGTAAGCATAACAATTGTTGCACCTACTTCTTAAAGTGTTCAATGTTAATTTACTTAATCTAATGGTCATCCTTTTCCCCCGGAGATAGATAAGGTCGTTGGCTAGCAGGCGGTTTCGGATTGCCGCTTCAATTCACGTGGGGACATGACTCGCGCGCTTGCTTGATTGGCACTACTTCGTGTACCTACCCTTACTTACTTCTTACTTCTTACTTACTTCACTTCCTTAGGTAACCAACCTTGCAACAGTTCCATGGTTCCTTCCATAGTGCCGAAAGGGTTAGCGGTAGTGGTTTGTAGTTGTACAAACACATAAAGTCGGACGATTAAAGAAAAGAAAAATTATTCAAAAATCGACAATAAAAGAAATCACCCCAAAAGAGAGCCATGATGAGGTCACACTGGAACTTTATTCACTAAACCCCCATCTCTCCTTGATTTCATACTATGTCAATGTTCAATATCTTGATGTCTTCTTCCGGCTTCTCCTTGTAAGTTCGTACGTTTTCTATCTTGTGGACCACGTCGAGTCCTTGAATCGCCCTACCGAAGATAGTGTGCTTGTTATCTAGCCAAGGCTGCACATTAAAAAAGTTAGCCAGCCTGTAGTTTGACACAGGCGCCGACGGGGCGCCGCCGACCTCTCCTCCCTTTACTTACTGTCTTTTCCGTGGTAATGAAGAACTGGCTACCGTTGGTGTTGGGTCCTGCATTGGCCATGCTGACTGTGTAGGGCTTGTCGTGCTTGAGCGTGCTGAACTCGTCTTCGAATTCCTTGCCCCATATGCTCTCGCCTCCCGTACCATCCCCCAGCGGATCCCCGCCCTGTATCATGAATTTGCGTATCACCCGGTGAAAGACGGTACCGTTGTAATACCCGCGTTTCGCGTGGGTAACAAAGTTCTCAACCGCCTTGGGTGCTGCATCGGGGAATAACCGAATGTGGATGTCGCCATACGTTGTGTGCAGAACGGCTGCCGTGCCCGTCTCGGTCTGTTTTGCCTGTGCTGCCTTCTTTGCGCCCAGCATCGTCGGCTTCTCGTTCTGGACGTCTCGTGCCGATCTCGAGATTTCCTCCTGGTTTGTGAACATATAAAATCGAACCTTACCGACTGCTGTTGCGACCAGTAAGGGGTCACGCGTTTCCGACTCTTGTAGGAGGGGATTATTGGATGCTGCCATCGCTACTGTCGTGACACCTTTCCTCTGCGGCTGCCCCTGGTAGATGGCCAAGTTCACCGGGCGCATGTTTTCTTCCTTCCCGTAGACTTTAACCACTTGGTTTGTGAAGGTATTGATGACCTTGACACCTAGTATCGAGCCGTAGAGGATGAAGTGGCCCGACTCATCAAAGATCACATTCACCTTGTTCCTTAATGATGGCGATTCAATCTCACGTTCTGCAGCGAGCCTCCGCCCGAACTCAACATCGTCGAGCTTCTGTGTGGCTGTTCCAGCTTGTTGCATCTCCTCGATGACTTGCATAGATTCGTCGTACGTCCTGTACAGCTTAGCGCTCGCGAACTCGAAGATGCGAATTTTGCGGTCCGGCATGGAGAATGTGACAAATTGTTGGCCCGTTGGTGAAATGGAGAGAGACGTTGGGACCGACTTTGCCTTTTTGAAGTCAAAAAGGTTGGTTGAGCTTTTGTACTGGAACACGTTCTCCGGCTTCTCGTAGTTGGAACCGGGGCTCCAATACTCGAGCATCCCATTGTCATCGGCGGACACGACGCAATCATAGGCATCGTTGAAAGCCATCATGGCTACAACGCTTCGGTGAAGACCCTTGATCGTGTGGACTGGTGCTTGGCTCTCTCCCCGCCCGTCGTAAATATTGACTACAGGGCTCGTGTCGTCGGATATTGCCAGCAGCGGGATGGAAGCACCGCGCTTGTGAACCCAACATATGCACCGCGGGGGATAGTCGAGCGGTAGCATAGCCAACAGATCAAATGTTATGACATCAAAGATCTTGACCGTCTGGTCTGCCCCTGCAGTTGCAAAACTTCGCCCGTCCTGGCTGACCGAGACCGACTTGATCTCCCCGTGGTGTGCCTTGAATTCCTTGACAAACTCGATGTCTTCGGCCACCTTTTTCCAGAATTTGACAACGCCATCAACGGAACTCGTGATCAGAAAGTCTGTCAACGGGGTGATGGTCACAAAGGATAGGTGTTCCTTGTGCATCAGCGACTTGGAGTATCGATTCGACTTGGGCAGAGCTGAGATGTACAGCTTCTCGTAGGGCAGCACCCTTCGCTTCTTCTTGGGTGCGGCTGAAGGCAGCTGTGGCCCCATGTCATCGTCCGAGGAGCTGTCTGTCACCGATTAGTTGTTGAATACCCAAGGTAGGCTGACCTATGTGTGCGTGCATACTACTCACCATCCGCGGCTTGCTCTGCGAAGTCAGAGTGGCTGCGCTTGTTGGACTTGGAGTCCTCGTCTTCTTTGACCTCCGCCATCCTACTGGTTTGGTTGCAATTTGGAAGCACCGCTCGCTCCCATGAGATCCAACGGACGCGAGGAGAGGTCAGTTCTTGTGTCAGACAAAGCGTTGTGTACGTCGTAGATATATGGTTGATGAATGTTTTTTTGGGGGAGAAGCTCTTGCAGAAGCTCAAGCTAATAATAACAAGCTTCACATATTCCTTGTCGCGGGGCACAGCTCCCCAAAACGCCGACCGCCGACGGGTTGGAAAGCACATACATACCCCAGAAGATACCCCTAAGTAAGAATGGACTTGCGGTTAGTTTGTGTACATACATCATGGTACCTGAATAGTTTTGACCCAAGGCCAGATTTGTTTGTAGCTACCACAAGCTTAGCACACGTCGTCCTGGGAAATACCAATTGGGTTTCCACTACAGGTGAAAGCAGCAGCCTCCGGATGCAGGACCGATCCGGCGGGCTGCCCCTTTCTGGGATTCTAAGATCAGGTAATATCAGCTAACCTAAGCTCGTACTTCTCCTTCAAGACAGGGCTGGTAGCCAGGTAGCTCTTGGACCTTGACGTGTTCACGGGGTGTTTGCAGAAGCCGAGGGACGTGGGTGTCTGGGACCCATCTGATATCGCCAATGACGTCTACGTAGTAGGTCATTCTGTAGTTATATTGTCCATGTATCAATGATTTACACACGTTCAAGATCCTCTCAATCTCAACCCTTCAGAAATCAGGGTTTCTTGTCCCCGGTAATCAATTGCCCCATTGGTATATAAGTACACCACATAGGTTACAACCTACACACATTCCTCATCTTGGAATCATGGCCCGACATCAGCTACAGCGGTTGGAAGCCCCTTCGAGGCAGTTCTCGCTGCTCTTACATGCTGTCGGTATCGCTTCGTTCACGGCCTCGTTCCGATACCTCGACACTTGGGAGACACCCATGTCAAACGCATATGGTGGTCACTATCAATTCCTCACCATCCTAGGCCTGGCTCTGGCGCAAATCACCTTCGTCGTCGGGCTATTGGCAGACATCACACTTTCACCTCGTCTCTTTACTGTCAAGAACGCGCTGTCGGTCTGCTCGGCGCCCCTTGAGATCCTCATTACGATCTTATACTGGGGGCTCTGCGCGATTGACAAGTCCCTGGTCTTCCCTCCCGAGTTTCAGCTTGATTTTCTTCCGGATTTCGGCTTCCACGCTGCGCCAGGTCTGATGCTCGCGTTGGACCTTCTTCTACTGAGCCCGCCGTGGACGGTCAACGCATACTCAGCCGTGACCCTTAGCGCTACGCTTGGTTTCGTGTATTGGCTTTGGGTAGAATATTGTTTCAGCCAGAATGGATGGTGAGCAGTAAAGGTGTCGTGCTTGTGGGATGATTTGCACTAATACTCCTGCGCAGGTACCCATATCCCATCTTCGGCCTCTTGAGCACGTGGCAAAGAGCTTCACTGTTTACTTTGTCGTCCATCTTGATGTCAGGCAGCACCATGGCCTTGAAGTGGTTGTACGGCAAGATCAATGGTGTGGACCGTTTCCAAAAGGAAGCGGTCAAGAATCCTGCAGGCGTCGGTACAAAGGGCGAATGAAATACTCGGCGTGGACTCAAGGAGTGTGATGATTGGATACATATCACGTAAGGGACTTCCCGGACATGATTACGTCCAAGCCAGGGGGAGGGGAGGGGGGGTTGATACATGTAATTCAACACTACACTGGGCTACAAGTCGTGCCAGGCAGAAAGGAAGATGAGCGACACCAAGGTGCAAGTTTGGCATCGAGAGGTTCCAACCGGGGCACGTGGGAGAGAAGGATGTGGAACATGATAGGATCACAATAGGTCATCACTATGCGTAACCGATAAGGGGATAGTCTGGTGTTATTCCTTATGGAGGTCGAGAGGTCGAGAGAGAGAATCAATAAGAGAGGGAATGAGTGTATTTGCTCTGCTCGAGGCATCACATCCGATTGCATTGGATTGTAAAAAAGGTTTAACCCTATAAAGAGAACAAGATAACTTAAGTATAGTTAACGTACCTAGATATTTGTATATACATACATGTAAGTTAACCACAAGTACTTACTTAATGCATTAGGTACTTAGCTCCGTACAATGGTGAGAATTAATTAATAGCTGCATGGCGACTGGTTGTCTCTTTGCCCCCGCCTTTTATTTCACCACCTAAATCCATAGCTTAAGCTGCGTGCGGCGCAGCTCCGATCCACGCTCAACGGCCTTTTTATTTTATTTTTTAATTATCTTGGACACCCCATTCTGTCACTCGGCAAGCAAACAGTTATATAACATCTCCTCCTCCTTATTTGCTGTAGGGATCTTTTATTGTCCAATTCAAGTTTGGAAGTCACGATAACTGGCCCCCATTGCCCTTCCGAAGCCTTCAATTCTAGCCCATCATGTCGGTAGGTAGCCCCTCCATTACATCACTGCGGCGCGGCCACTTACACACGAATTGGCTCTTCTGACTCACATTATTAGAGCTTCTTCATCGAGAACAAGAATGTGGGCAACAAGGCCGACAGTGAGGATTGGCGAAGTAGGAGAGCACATGTAAACCCCCCTTCTGGACTTGAATTGACTTCCTGCTCTAGTTCGCGGTTACAACCCCTTGACGCCACCGGACCTGCTGCAACATGAAATCCCCCAGACTCCCAACGGAAAGAAGACAGTGCTTGAGAGCCGTGAGGAGGTGGCCGCAGTAGTCAACGGCACCGATGAAAAGCAGCGCTTGCTGGTCATCATCGGGCCGTGCTCGATTCACGACCCGAAGGCCGCCCTCGCGTACTGCGACATGCTATTGAAGGAAAAGGAGAAGTACAAGGACGAGTTGGTGATTGTCATGCGATCCTACCTGGAGAAGCCTCGCACCACGGTAGGGTGGAAGGGCTTGATCAACGACCCGGATATCGACAACAGTTACAAGATGAACAAGGGCCTGCGTATATCACGACAGCTCTTCGTCGACTTGACCGACAAGGGCATGCCTATCGCCAGCGAGATGCTCGACACCATTTCGCCCCAGTTCTTGGCCGATTGTCTTGCGGTGGGTGCTGTTGGTGCCCGGACAACTGAGAGCCAATTGCATCGAGAATTGGCTAGCGGTCTGTCGTTCCCCGTGGGCTTCAAGAACGGTACCGATGGGACGCTGGGCGTCGCGATTGATGCCATTGGTGCTGTTAGACATCCCCATCACTTTTTGTCCGTCACTAAGCCAGGTGTTGTTGCCATCGTCGGTACTGTAGGAAATGATGACTGCTTCGTCATCCTGCGAGGTGGAAATAAGGGTACCAACTACGATGCCCAAAGCATTTCTGAGGCCAAGGCAGCTTTGGCCAAGTCTGGTACGCGCCAGAGGTTGATGGTGGACTGCAGTCACGGCAATTCCCAGAAGAACCACAAGAATCAGCCCAAGGTAGCCGCGGAGCTGGCTGACCAGATCTCGAAAGGAGAGACCGCTATCATGGGTGTCATGATCGAAAGCAACATCAATGAGGGTAGGTTTCCCCCCCTCTGTTCTGGTTCTAGCTCTAGTCCATGTCGACTGACGTTTTTCAACAGGCAGCCAGAAAGTACCAAAGGAGGGACCCCAAGCTTTGCAGTATGGAGTCAGTATCACAGATGCTTGTATCGGCTGGCAAGAAACTGAGTCGGTGCTCGAAAATCTTGCTGCTGCCGTTAAGGAGAGAAGGAAGATTTCAGGCTCGAATGGACAATGATCTATCTCGGTGAAATTCCCTCTAATACGGCGTAGGCAGACATAAAAAAATGGCATTAATAAAAGAAAGCGAATCAGTAGTGGCGGCGTCTGTCCTTATGGAAACAAACTACCTTAGACCCCTGAAATTGCCCGTGGAAACCTTGGCTGTCACCCCAAACATGGAGCCTGACTCCAGATAACACCTCACGCCCGGGCATGCCACGCGGCGCAGTGCTAATGATATGCTCCCTCATGATAGTTCTTCCCGGATCAAGAGGAGTGCCGGACGTTCAAAGCAATGCCTAGAGATAATGCCTGGATTATTAAGTACCCTTAGACCGCTTGGTCTGAGCACCACCCTTGACCGGTGACAAATCAGTATCTGCACTGGTTGATTCTCAGCTACACGAAATATAGGCTCGTAAGGAAAGAGAGCTGGGTCGGGGCGAGGGGGCAATAGGTCCTGTTTCAATCTTTGACTCTCACCTTGCGCCAACTTGCCTCTCGTCTGGTGACCTTCTCGCAGGATACCCATACCGACTGTTCTTCACAGACGAGGCGCATAGTACTATAGCCTGATAACGTACTCTGCCGGCACAAGTCGGAAAGCGTAGACTCCCCTCCCAGCGGGTTTTCTTCCAAATCATCCCAAAAGCTTGTTCGTCTCGGCTTGATATAGAGATGCTCTTGGAGTGGGCCTGACTGCGAGATAATTTCTCGCCGGTGCGTGCCGGCAGACCGGCTGAGCCGAAACAAGTGCGGTACGCATGTCTACTCTGAGCAAACCGACCTCAAGCAACTCGGGCGTTGCAAGGGCTGTTTCAATAGCAGATCGCATAGCATCTTGTGACTTAAGGAATAGGTGACAAGAATCACGGAACGGCAGTTCGTGGGGACAGCGCCAACAGATGTAATCAATCATGGGTTAGATAGGCTTGATAGAGCATCGAAGTGGCATTGACCTCGAGGAAATCTATACCAATTCCCAGCCAGATCCCGCCCATTGTATACTAGGTATACTTGTAGCATATCTATCATGTCCTCCAATGCAGTTAGGGAACAGAAAATGGTCGTCCAAACTTCAAAAAGCAGGAAGATCACGTGAACGCTCGGATCAGGCCAGCCAAACTGACCCGCCTTTACTTTGCTGCACTGGCGAATCAGAAATCAGGCTTTCCTGATTGCTGTTCGGCTTCTTCTCTCGAGCTTTCCAAATTCTCTCACCACCCTAAACGACGAAAGATCCCGAACCTCCAGACAACGAGTCTGACGACCCATTGACTTTGTCAACCAGCTTGCCGCCCTTCATCCGTCTGAAGAGCAGCTCGCCCACCATGTTGGCAAGATCCTGCCTGCGCTCGACGCGCATTCTCAACAGCGCCAGAAATGGCGCGACCAGCTTCGCCAAGGTACGACCCAATCGATTCCAATCCAGTCCAATCATTCCCATTGGGCCCGTCCCGGCCTCGATGATGGCTCAAATGGGTCTCTTACCTCTCTTGATGGGTAGCTGGATAGCTTCAATGGAGTAGTCGTGGCTGACTATATATCTGTAGCGAAATGCCTCGACGTCAAGCTCCGGTGTCGAGTCCCCTGCGCGGTTGAACATGGCCGCTGCCGCCTCGACTGCCGTTGCCATTGGAACCGTCGCTTGGTACTACCATCTCTACGGACCTACTGCTCAGGCAATGACACCTGCCGAAGAGGGGTATGTGCAAACGATGGACACCTGCCGCTGAACCTGGCCGGATCAATTCGGTTCGGTTTAGGCGGTATCCTCAGACCACGCCAATCAATCGAAATGATGTTGCTAACATATCTCTATACAGCCTGCATCCCACATCGTACCCATGGGTTCATGAGCAATGGCTCAAGACCTTTGACCACCAAGCGTAAGAGCTCAAGCCAACCCGCATTTCCTGACCGGTTCCCACTGACACCGAGCTATAGCCTTCGTCGTGGTTTCCAGGTCTACCAAGAAGTCTGCGCCGCCTGCCACTCTCTCAGCCGAATCCCCTACCGAACTCTCGTGGGTACTGTCTTGACTGTCGACGAGGCCAAGGAGCTGGCCGAGCAGAACGAGTACGATACCGAGCCCAACGATGAGGGTGAGATCGAGAAGCGACCTGGAAAGCTTTCGGATTACATCCCTGCCCCTTACAAGAACGATGAGGCTGCCCGAGCTGCCAACAATGGTGCTCTGCCCCCGGATCTGAGCTTGATTGTGAAGGGCCGACATGGTGGCTGCAACTATATCTTCAGCTTGCTGACTGGCTACCCTGAGGAGCCCCCGGCTGGTGCCCAGGTCCAGGCCGGTCTGAACTTCAACCCCTACTTCCCTGGAACTGGTATTGCCATGGCCCGTGTTCTGTACGACGGCCTGGTCGAGTACGAGGACGGAACCCCGGCTTCGACTTCGCAAATGGCCAAGGACGTCACCGAGTTCCTGAACTGGGCTGCCGAGCCCGAGATGGACGACCGCAAGAAGATGGGCATGAAGGTTTTGGCCGTCAGTGCAGTCTTGACTGCACTCAGCATCTGGGTCAAGAGATACAAGTGGGCGCCGATCAAGTCAAGGAAGACGGTGTACGACCCTCCCAAGGCCAGCAAGACCACACGCCTCTAGAAACCTCAAATGCTGTTGTATGTAATAGTACGCTCCTCCGTAGCTCCTTTGTTTCTGTCTCGGGAAGAGATTCGAGGTTGCAAAACGACATTGTTGGAGCTCCAAAGACGGTGATATTAGAGTGTAAATCAAGTTTCTGGTTTTCGATTTGAAGAAGATACCTCCGTTGCCTGCTTGCTTGAGAAACCGTTGTTCCTTCTGCTCGGACTGCTCATGTAGTCATCGGACAAAGAAGAAAACCTGTTTCTCTGGAAATACACACACCTATCAATCTGTACATGATCCATTGATCAGGAGCGGCTTACGTTTGCCATATGCACCCGATGGCCAGTTTCACACATACATAGAAGAACCTTTAGAGGAGACTACAATCACCAAAACCGAGCAGCCTTGGAGTATGGAGGATGAGAGGCTGGGCCGACTTTGTCCTCAGCTATTTGATCGCCTCAACTTTGCCACGCACCTCTCGCACCCAGTCACGCATCCTAAGACTATGACCCATTTGGCACTTGCTGCCATCCCAACCGACGGCGCATTTACTTATGTTATGATCTGATATATGTATTAGCTGGGACGAGTCTTGTCCGCCCTGCCGAGCCCCGGAAATCGCCGAGTGTTTGATTATCTGTACAGAGAAGTAGGTAAGTAAGTAGTTAGTTATAGGTAAAGCAAAGTAGTCTTTTGGTAGACTCCAACCCATACTGAATCACCAACCCCACTAACCTTGGTTTGCCATCACCAAAAACAGGCTGCCTCATTCATGCCCTCTCGACCACGACACAGGCGGACATCGGCTAGGTGCGACACGGACCAACCACGTCATATCACGTTTATTGCGTGATGGGATCCCGCCAGCGAAAAGCGAAGCGGCGCAGGTTGACGGGCAAGCAGGCTGCTAGCGTCCCGGATCGGCAGCAGCAAACAGATGGGGCAGAAATCACCAAAGATCCGGACAGCCAGCTTGCGGATGACTTCATGTTCGGCTGGAACACAGCGGATGAGTTGGATAGAGAGGCGTGTGGTCTGGCTGTTGCCAATGGCCAGATGGACCCTGATGAGCTTGCCGGCTTTCGAAGCTTTAGCCTATCACGCGGGGTTGAGGAGCTGGATATGATGCTGGCATGTGCGAGCTCGCTATCCAGGAAAGATGCAGACCCGGAAAGCCTCGACGGGCAGGACACCCTTACATATGTGGCAAAACTTCTGGGGAACCTGTCCCATACGCCTGTCTTAGCCAGACAATTAGAACCCAAGTCGGTGCAACAGACGTCAACAACCACCAGCAATAGCAAGAAGAACAAGAGGAAGCGCGGCGAGGATTCTCCTTACTTTGCCGACATTTCCGAGAGCCAGGCGGCGAAGAGAGTCGCAAAGAGAGCTGGTAAGAGAGCGAAGAAGCTGGCTAGGAGATCTCTTCTGGCTGAGCAGCTCGAACCAGATGCTGCCTCGCTTGCAGTACAACACAATGCCACAGTCCTACAAGAGGCCACAGCCTGGTACCACGGCAGCGAAAATGACAAACATGAAGAGGCCGTTGAAGATGGAAATGCCGGTCAGCCACTCTCTCCGATCCAGACAGCCGAGGATCATGGCGATTTAGAAGACCACCGAGATGTGGTCCGCGAGGAGCTCGCAAGTGATTACGAAATTCAGCGTGAGGAATGCGACAGTGCAGCGGATAGTCAAGCACGACAGCCAGAAGCTTTCGAGGGGGTTGAATGCAAGGTAGGCAGCGTCGAGAGGACAGAACCAGCGATTTTACAAGCTGCCTTGATCGAAAGCCAGCGGCCTTCTGACCTGGATGAGCCACCCCGGCGTGTACTTCGGTCATCCAGCTGTACACCGAAACGAACAAGCTATTCGAAGTTCTTTGATTCTATCCCTAAAGCGGCCAGTCCCGCGAAAACGAAGAGCCCTCGTCCGCCGAGAGGAACAGTATCGGCGTTGCCATTTCCTCCACTATCCGCACCGCGATTCGGCCTTGTACAAGAGGAGCTTGCGGACGACCCCTTCCGCCTGCTCATCGCCATCACCTTCCTGGTTCGAACGTCTGGCAGGACGGCGATCCCCGTGTTCCGCACACTGACGGAGAAGTTCCCCAGCCCGCAAGCCCTTGTTGAGGCACGGCCAAGTGAGATATCCGCCATGATCAAACATCTTGGACTCGCGGTGGTTCGCACGGCACAGATCCAGAAGTTCGCTCGCATATGGCTCGAGAAGCCGCCGGCAAAGGGCGCCCGCTACGGCGTCAAGAACTATCCCCGGCCGGGCGATGGCAGTCACATACGAGCCGGGGAGGAGCTCCCACCCGAGGAAGATGACGATGACACGCGTGCATCCGCGTGGGAGATCGGGCACATGACCCAAGGCCCCTATGCGATGGACAGCTGGCGCATATTCTGCCGGGACGTCCTGCTCGGGCGGGCGCAGGATTGGAAGGGCAAGGGTCGCGAAGGGGAGTTCCAGCCCGAGTGGATGCGTGTGCTACCGCAAGACAAAGAGCTACGCGCGTATCTACGGTGGATGTGGATGCAGGAGGGTTGGGCGTGGGACCCAGCAACAGGCGACAGAGAAGTGTTGTCTGAACAGTTGCGGTCAGCGGTCAATGAAGGCAGAGTCGGCTGGGACAAGACGGGGAACCTAAACATCTTGACCAAGGGAGAAGAAGAAGGAGGAGGAGGAGGAGGAGAAGAGGGCGAGGTGCCACCGACGGGGTAGTGAATGCAACGGGGGTGATCTTGCATCGCAGCTTTGGTGATGCATGCATATAGTTTGTAAATTACTTATCAAGTAAGTAAGTAAAGTAGTTAGGCTCAGAGACAAAGCAAAACTCAGTCGGGGGGGGAGACGCCAAATGACCAGAGCCGGCGGTTGGTTGTGCAAAGCAAATAGTTCAGACAAGATTTCTTTACTTGGTTCTTACCAGGGACTTAAAACCAAGCCATGCATGCACGCAATGTAAGTAAGTCGTAAGAATCATCGTTCTGTAGTCACTTACTTAAGTAGGTAGTTGACTACTTACTTACTTAGTCAGTGTCTCCCTCCCCCTTGGCTTTTACTTTTACCCCTCTGCCTGCCTCCTCACTTTCCCACCCACTGCAAAACTTGACACGCAAACATGGGCTCCGTGGACGTCTCCAGAGACGACGAGTTCACCATCTTGGTAACCGGGTTCGGTGTAAGTCAAGCCAACCATCATCATCACCAATGTCATTAACTCACTGCCTGCTGTTCCCACCTCCCAAAGCCGTTCAAAGCCCAGTACCCGCTCAACCCGTCGTGGGAGATCGCGCGGTCATTGCCCGAGTACCTACCCTCGGACCGGGTCAAGGACCCAGCCCGCAGGTCTCCTTCATCTTCCCGCCGCCTGCCGAGGGTGCGTCTCCTGGTGCGCCCGGAGCCGGTCCGGGTCAGCTATGAGGCGGTCCGGGGCCTCATGCCGAGTTTCTGGGACGATCCGGACCGCAAGATCGACGTGGCTCTGCACATCGGCATGGCGGGGCCCCAGGCCATGTACCAGGTCGAGCGACGGGCCCATCGCGACGGCTACTTGATCAAGGACGTCGATGGGCATCTCCTGGAGGACGAGAAACGGCGCCGGGAGGCAGGCGACGACCGAGGATGGATCTGGGACGGCCTGCCGCCGGAGCTCCTGTCCGACTTGGACGTGGACGATATCCACAAGCGATGGGTTGAGCGCTGTCCGGTAGGTTGCCATTCTTTGCTCCGGGGCGATGCCGATTTGGAGGGCTGATATTGGAGACACTGCAGACTGGGCTAGACCTCCGGGTATCCGAGGATCCTGGACGTTACCTGTGCGACTTTATCTACTACTCCAGCATGGCCCATCTGTCGAAACAGAACCGGCCGCGCAAGGTCCTCTTCCTCCACGTCCCCTGCGAGCAATCCCAGGAGACCGTCAAGAGAGGAGGCGAGATTGCGATGCAGCTCATTCGATCCATAGCCGAGAGCGAGATGGCGCGCAGGAAGCCCGGAGCCGGGCACATGGAATCGGATGCGCCTCATCAATGAGATGTCTACTTACTTCGTTGCTTACTTCGTTACTTACTTACTTAACTATACTCATTTAGTTAGTCATGGACACTGATTAACTACTTAAGCACTCTAGCTATAGTGCTTCGGACACCACTAGACAATCCCTGCTGCTACTCGTAACCCGCAGCCCGACAAGACTGCTTTAAGTAAGGTTGGTCGGCGACTTCGGCGAACGGGGGGTTTGTGTGCGTTTATTTGTTACCCGCAGCTGCGTTAGTCTCTCGATCCAACCGATTAATATATAAACTACAACATCCTTCTTTCTGACTCGACACCCCTCACAACTGATTGCCGCCACCATCCATCAACCTCTCGAAATAATCACCACCACCATCACCACCAACCCCTACCTTCTTGCCAAAATGTGTATGAAAGCAACCTGCGGCAGCTGCAGTATGTCTTTTACCCACCCCCCAATCTTGTATAGTCGAGGTACTTCGATGCTGCCCAGTCGGGCAAGACACTGGACATTTGGTTAAACACCACCAAATACAGACAAGACCACCTGGTATGGCTGTGGCAGCCATATCCCGAGCGTCATGGACAACGTAAAAGAAGACGAGTGGTGCACCTGTGAACCCAAGGTCGAGCTGGGTAGCAAGAAATATCCGCCCAAGAGGAAGTAGAAAGGAAGGAAGGAAGCTGGACGGGCCGGGCCGGGCCGGGCCAAGTCAGATGCGAGACATACTGTATATTATTGCCTTCATTCTAGTCGGCTATGCCGTGGCTTTTATCGCATACCAACCATCCTTCGGTCTCACATGTGCCGTCTCTTTCGGCTCTAGTCTAGTGACGGTGCGCCCTCCAATTCGAGCGAGCATATTGGTTGGGCCACTTGACCTCGACGCCGAGCTCGAAGGCGACCTTGAGGGGGAACTCGGGTTCCCTGAGGAGCTGCCGCGCCATCAGCACCACATCGGCCTGGGTCTTCTGCCCGACGTCCTGTTCGACTTCGATGGCACCGCACTCTGGCGCCCGGTCCCCGTTGTCGGCCGGCTTCTCTTGCACGATGGACCTCGCCATCTCCGCGTTGGTGATGAACCCGACGGCGCCGATGAGCAGTTTGAGCCCGGCCTTTTGCACCTCGGTCCGGATCTGCCCTGCCATGTCGACCTGGTAGTAGGTGGAGATCTGGATCTTCTGCTGTGCGCTGTTGCCGCCCGAGCTCACGTCCAAGAGGTCGACGCCGGCCTCGGGGAGCATCTTGGCCAGCCGGAGGCTGTCCCGGACGGTCCAGCCGGGTTCCTCGGCCCACTCCATCCACTCGGTCGAGGAGATGCGCAGCCACAGGGGCATGCCCTCCGGGATCACCTCGCGCACGGCCTGGATGACCTCGAGCAGCAGCCGGGTCCGGTTCTCGAAGCTGCCGCCGTACGCATCCGTCCGCTTGTTGCTGAGAGGCGACATGAACTCGTTGAGCAGGTATCCGTGCGCCCCATGGATCTCCATCATGTCGAAGCCGGCCTTGACGGCGCGGGCGGCCGCGTCCCGGAAGGCTTGGACGAGGGCCTGGACGTCGTCCCATGTCATGGCCTTGGGGTGGGGGAAGGTCGCGGAGAAGGGGATGGCCGAAGGCGCCCAGACGTCATCGGGCCATCCTCCGTCGTGGGCGGGAGCGACGGCGCTGGCGGTGCCGGTGTGGGAGGCGACCCAGGGCGCGACGGTGCTGGCTTTCCGGCCGGCGTGGCCCAGCTGGATCCCCATCTTCTGGCCTTGGCTGTGAGCAAACGTCACGGCCCGCTTCAGGGGTTCAATCTGGCTGTCCTTCCAGAGACCCGAGTCCTGCGGGGTGATGCGGCCATTGGCAGTGACGGCCGTGGCCTCGACAATGGTCAGGGCATTGCCCCGCAGCACGAACTGGGACAGGTGGGCAAAGTGCCAATCGGTATGGTGTCCGTCTTGGGCGCTGTACTGGCACATGGGAGAGACGACGAAGCGGTTCTGCAGCGTCATGTCCCGCATCTTCAACGGCTGGAACAGAGTTGGGGCCCGGTCCGGATGGAGAGCGGTGCCGACGGGCGGATCCTGCTTCGGGGTGAAGTACGGGACCCCTGGGGCCGGGACATTGTTGCTGGCGGCGGCGGCGGCGGCGGTCGAAGACGGGCCCATTCTTATTATTGGAGGACTACTACTACTACTACTACCACTGCTACTATGGCTATGCTGGAGGATAAGGGTCAGCTTGTTTTGGGCGAGACAGCCATAGCCAAAGAGGGGCTTGGCATGCGTTGGCGAGATGAGCTGAGGATCGATGCGGATCGATGCCACGGTATAAACCCCGGGCGGACAGGGATATAGAAAGCTATTCGGGTGGGAGAGCGGGGTTTGTTTGGTTTGAGAACAGACGGAGCAGGGGTAGTGGCAGGGACAAGGGAA
This sequence comes from Apiospora pterosperma, assembly GCA_019976485.1. Taxonomy (NCBI): domain Eukaryota; kingdom Fungi; phylum Ascomycota; class Sordariomycetes; order Amphisphaeriales; family Apiosporaceae; genus Apiospora; species Apiospora pterosperma. Next base: position 2,731,098 of record JAFBMP010000009.1, read on the forward strand.
ATGATAGCTTACCTATGTATGACTGACTAATGGATGTACTTGAAGTAAGAAGTCCTTTTCTTTCTTCATCAGTCTGGCCCCGATCCAAAGAAAGGGCTTTCTTTATATATATATATATATATATATATATATATGTACGCGTCGTATCATCTGGTCGCACGTTCTCTCATGGCCTTGTGGCTTGCCGCGTGAGGGGGAGGGGGAGGGGAAGGGGAAGGGGAAGAATAGGTACTTAGTAATGAGCTTGCATGACGTGCGAACCTCGTCCAATCTCTTGGAGGAGAAGAATAGGTTACATAGTGCCTAACCCTGATGACATGCGTGTCGTGTTCGCTGCCAAGTTGCCTATCTATGTATGTATCACCAGACTCTCTTCCTCAACCCCAGACCATCACGTAGTGTTTTCATCCCCTCTTTCCCATGTACTTTAGCAAGCTAGTTGTAGATCAGGGGCTATATCTGAATCCGCCAAAGAAGAAAAAGAGTAGCACGGCACATGGAGACCGTTTCTTTTCGGCACATCGCTCACTGTTCATCTTGTTTCTGACCTTGTGCTCTTGGAAGCTTGTCTGTCCGGGAAAACCCCCCGGCATCTTGGTCCGCTTGTGTAGCATCGCAGCCCACACCATCATTCCCACACTCTCACATATAGACATGGGGGTAACCTGGGTGCTTAGAAAGCAAGTCTGTGTCTGTGCCTGTCTCTGTGTGTGTGTGTTATGTAAAGTGCATCCCTAACCTCTGAGACTACTTGTACGAGAGAGCTGAGACACGACCTAGAGAAGCACCAGACTGATGGAGTCCCTCGAGCTCGACCGTCTTTCCTCCACCTTGAACTTCAAGCTCTTCTAGAAAACCGCCCCCCCCGCCGTCCATCCGTCCGTCGCGTGTTTGCCTTTTTCTTTCTTTCTTTCTTTCTGTCTACGTCCGTCCTGTAGCATCGTCGTCGACCCAAGTGGCAGGTTTTCCGCTTCATCAAGAGTTTAGCTGGCCTGACTTGTTATTCGTCGACTGTAATCCCCCTTCGTTTCTTTTCTTCTGGTCCGTCCACTGGTTGGTCTATCTTTGGTTCGATAATACTGTTGGCAAGTCATAACATAATGGCACCGTTGAGCTCGGCTCGCAAGCGAGCCTCGCGGGCTTCGGGCTTTTCGCTCTCTACGTAGGTTCGACCCAGCTTCTCTTTCTCTCTTTCTCTCACATCTCACTGACTATGTACTTATGTACCTCTGCGCCTTATAGTGTTCTCACCTCGGAAAATGTGCAACTGTTCGTCGGCGAAGAGAGCCGCGAGTTCATCATCGCCCGGGAGCTCCTCGCGTCATGCTCGCCCTACTTCCGCGATCGTCTCGACGCCACGGCCGTGCTCAAGCGGCAGAACGCCCAGTTCAACATCCTCTGGCTCGAGGACCAGGACCCGGAGATGTTCGAGCTCTTCACCTACTGGCTCCACCAGCAGCACAGCAACGGCGGCGGCGTCGGCAGCAGCAGGAGGAAGGACTTCCGGGCCATCATCGACGACTCGGTCCGGAACGACTACGCCGAGGAGCTGCAGTGGGATCTGGTCAAACTGCACCTCTTCGCCGCGCACATCGTGATGCCGGCCCTGCAGGACGCCGCCATGGACGCCATCCAGGACATGCACCTCGCCTGCAACTGGGACATCAGCTCGCGGCTCGTGCGCCACGTCTATGTCGACTGCGACGCCGACGCGAGCTGCCGACTGCGCAAGTGGATCGTGGCCATGACGGCGTGGACGCTCGGCGGCGGGTTCGAGCGTCCCGGCACGGCGCAGCAGATGCACGACCTCTTCCAGAGCTGCCCCGACTTCTGGAGGGACTACGTCGCCCACATCTCCAAGATCTCCAAGAGCCGGGTGCGCATCGCCACCAAGAACCCCCAGCTCCGCCTGCCCTCCAACAACCTGCGCAACGAGGAGCGCCAGTTCGGCTTCCGCCAGTGCTCCTTCCACACCCACCGTTCCGTCGTCAAGCAGGGGCGATGCCCCCATCTCCAGGCCCAGCAGCAGAAGAGCCTCCCGCCGATCCCCAATGCTCTGGCCCCGCGCTCGCCCGTCTCGGAAGACGACAGCAGCGAGTCCGATTTAGAGTCCATCCGCGGTCGTGACGTGCTGTCTCCGCGGTCCACCATCTTCGAATTATATCTGGGCATCCCCTGAAAGAAGGCATGCCCGTTTTTTCTACCAACAATCCTTTGCATTTCTTTTGTTCTTTCTGTCATGATGGATGAAATTACCACCTTGCTGGGCATTGTAGCTGAGTGAGCGCTGCTAGCCCAGCCGAGGGCAATAATCCAACCACGACGGCCACGTTTTTATATTTAGTTTTACGACAACCATTCTCTTCTTGTTTTCTTCTTTCTTTCTTTTTTCGCATGGCATCAGAACCATCAGACGACGGCTCGCCTGCGTTTCGCCAGGACGGAACTCCCCGCCCACGGAGCATCATCCGTCGCCCACACAAAAACACCAAGAACCCCGAGATCCTCTTTTGAGAAGACACGGCATATGCCGCGCAGCACCAACCAAGTCAGCCAGCGGCGCTCGAGGACAGCAAGAAAGGAGCTTGTACGAGGAGAAGGACAGAACTTTCTCTGAGGATGCGCTGTACGTACCAGGATACAGACTGCATTGTTGAGACCTACTACGATACCCGCCCGCACAAGGGCTCCCATTAAGTTGAAGTCATACCATACCACACAACAATAATAGAAGATATACTCAGCCGGACCTACACCCCCCCGCCCCCTAGCTTCGTCTACGCAGGCATTGGGATTGCGATGTCAATCTGTACAGAACTGTCCAATTCCAAGAATCTGTTCATCATCATAGGAGCTCAATGAATTTACTTCTAAGTACAGTCTCCTGTTTCTTCATAACATCATTGGGAATTTTCTTCTGTTGCGTCGGTATCCAAAACGCCAGTATCCAACTAGGCGAGAGCCCGGTTTGCGAGCTAGCATGATATAACGTGACTGTTGATCCGTATCATAAAGACAACATCCACCATTCATCAAATCTTATCGTATCCTCATTATCGTGAAAGAGGGGCCCATTCGTAGACAAGCAACTTGAGCTGCTTTTCCTACGCTGGAAAGCCTCGAAACCATGAAGCATCTTCAATCTGTCCTGTCCCCTGAGAAATATGCGTATCCGTCATTCGTAGCTTTTCCCCGATTTGCGGAGCTGCCCAATACACCTGAGCTGCCGCATCGGTGAAGCAGTATTCGCTATGTGGTGTAATCTATACAAAGAAAATAGTTGTGCTAGCCAAGTTGGCTGTGGTTTGTTTTTAGCTGGTCGTCATCACCATGGCGACTGCGATCGCCGAGGGATGTTGTTCCGACTTCGAAAGTCTTTCAGTCGTTGGTCAATGTAAGCAAGTCTGGACGCCAGGCTTGACCGAGTGGGGGTGCTGGGGGGTCCGTCTCGGAAGGTTGCTGTACCGTAGCAAACCCCCGGCGTAGAGCCGTCAAGTTGAAGCCAAGCGGCTGTGACAGCCTGTTGGGGAAGGAATGGCTAGAACCAAAGGGGGAGCCCAATCGCGGGACTTGAGCCGCGGCCGCTGCCACAGGTCCGGTTTCAGCAGGAGCAAATGGATTAGGCATTGCGGTTGTTCTTGGGATAAAAAGACTGTCATTCTCCGCGGATACTGTTGAACTGAATTGAGTTTTGTTTCCTGCTTGGCTTTCAGGCTCCGTGGGGGGAATCCCCAGAGAGCAGCTGCCAAGCTCGGACGCCGACGTGGTTGGTCTTCGAGGGCCTTAGCCGACCTACGTTTCTGCGTGCCGGATTTCAAGCGTGTCAGCCGCACAGGCGACTTCAGTGACCTACGGGCCCCAACCGTATGAGGTTGCCTCGGTACGTCCATGCTACCAACAAGCGGTGTAGACGAGCTTGGGCCATAACTGCGAGCGAGAAATGGTGAAGCAAGTCGCGGACGACTGCCCGAGGGCATGTGTCCCAAGCTCTGCTCTGGGGCAGTTTCCGCGGAAGCAGGTATCGGCGTCGACTTATCCTCGGGCTCAGTCCGGGAGCAAATGAGTTGCGCCAGAGGGCCATTCGGCTGCATGGTCTCCGAGGTGCTCAATGTCAAGGACATCGCCATATCTTGCGCGGAGAAGACGGACGGCGAACGAGTAGATGCATGTCTCCTGATCCAGCGACGATGAGCTGCAACCTGGAAAGGGGTAGGGCTGCGAGACATGTACATGGCTTTTCCAGGCTGCGAGCTGGCCCTGAGCCTGCATAAGTCACGCAGTTGAGCTTTGGTCGCTGCGCATGTGTGCGGCCACTGAATGAATGGCTTGCAAGACTCTGCGGTGGGCGTGCTGTCTCGGTTTGCTGTAGCCACCACGTTGGAGCCTTTCCAGCTTCGCTTTGCTTCTCGAGCTACACGATTGCATATACCCTCGGGTGGGATACGGCTCTTCCCTAAACGGAAAGGAGTTACTCGCGGATCTTGCAGATATAACATGTACGTAGACCACAGATGCGCGCTCATGGCCTTGGTCCATGGGGCTCGCCTAGGCTTCCTGGAGCGCGTTTCGGGTGCATTTGGCAAAGCCGCATCAGAATCATCGCACTCGGGACTACTTGCGTTGGGGCATTGGCAGTCATCGTCATCCGAGGCGTGAGAGAACTGGCTGTAGAAAGATGACGCGCTGGTCTGGGTGGAGAATGCCGTCGATGGCCGACTGGACTCATATTCCGGGCTTGATTCGGCATCAGAGCCGCTCCAACAGGACTCGATTGACCAGTCTGGATATTCACTCGTCGAAAGAGTCGGCGCAACATCGCCAGCTGGCGTCTTAGGAGGCGAAAATGCGCGCGCACGAAGCTGCTCGTATAGGCCCATATTTTCGTGTTCGACCAGATCTACTTCAGATAGATCATCAACCATGTCCTCATCGGTTTTCATGTATGATGATTCCTCCACGCTCGGGATGGGTACATCAGCGGCAGCGACCGATGCCAAGAATTGTTGTGTCGGCGCAGTCAGCTGGGTAGTAATGTTGCGCCGCTTAAGTTTCAATCTCGGTCGCGGTGGGGATGGTGGCATCGCATCGTCGTCAACAGGCGCAGAAGGTTCCGGAGTCCTGGGATCGCGTTCGCCGGCTGGCAGGCGAAACCCCCTGGGGAGAGTCGCCGCACCGCATTGTAGGGGCATCATGATATATAAAGTGGCCAATTCAGATTGAGAGAGCACTGCGACGCATTTATAGGGCTCGTTGCGACCGGCAGACACAATTCCAGGGTGTTGTTTATTGACTTTTTCCTCCCTTGTAACTTCGGCAGGTGGCTCGTTCAGGGCGAGAGCTCAAATCATAGGCACGTCCCCGGTATTTTAAACGCAAAGCTTTGTTGGAATCTGGGGGCGGCGCAGGTTTGTCGCAATCTGAAACCAAGTTGGTGAGATATGCAAGTTGTGTCGATCAATACTGACTGCTGTTGTAGTACTGCCGGCTGTTGGTTTTTATATAGAATTAGACTTCGGTGGAAAGAATAAGGAAACGATTTGTCATTGTAGCGTCGCGAAGGTTGTGATATGTATGTAAGTAGTTATAGGAAGAGGCAAAGGAATCCCTTTCTGGTCGGGATCGAATCGATCGAGGTATATGACAAGTTGAGTAAATAGACTGTTGGTCCTCTCCCCGCCGAGTCGATGGCGACAACAATCCGTCCCCTCAAGACGGACTAGAGGGGGAAAGCATAAAGGAGCGAGCGAACGTATCGTATCGCGCAGGGCAGTTGAAGCAATTAGAGAGCAGAAGACGAGCGACGGAGAGGCGGGCGAGATAGGTTGTATAATGTAGGTAGCGAGCGGAACTGAACTGAACGAAAGAAGGTAGGTGACAGTCAAGGTGGAGCAAAGACTGGGGGCAGGGGAGGAGAGACGGTACCTAACAACTTCACCAGGGCCTGGGGCTATCAACTCAGACTGATCCAGAAAAGAAAAGAAGAAGGAAAAAAAAAAAAACACCCGTGGGCAATAATACCCCCCCTGGGCGCTCTAGGTTGGTACTTACTTAACCTAGGGTAGAGAGAGGACTGGATCTGTTGGTCTGCGTACCTCCTCGTGAATGTACGTACTACGCCCTTTTTTTATTCTATTTTTTATTTATTTTAGGTCTGGGGGGAGGGGAGGGGAGGGAGGCGCTTGGAACTGGTTGAGAGTTGGCATTGGGAATTGGGAAAGGCCCTGAACCGCCACGCCTTGACGCTAGAAGTGAGCCAACACGGTACCTGTGAGCGGTGCAGCCAGTGGATGCCCCAGGTGGACGGGCTTGACTGGGTTGAGACCAGCCCAGTCAGTCCACTGTGTCCACTGTGCCCACTGTAGTAGCTCTGAGTTGAGCGGTCAGTAGAGCCAAAGCGCGGACATGTATGGGGGGCCTATGCCCAGCTCGTCAAAAAGATAAAGTAGCGTCTCTCGCGTGGGGGAAGCCTATGGGTGAAGTTGAGAACGCCCCCGAGTGGCCTGACCATACTTGATGGCACTTTGGAACAACTCTGTGAGGGGTTGACTTGGGGTTGCTTTGAGAAGTATAAGAAGTATATGTAGGTAGGTAGTAGAAGTCCGTGTTGCGGGACATCAGGGCCAGCTGCACTCGCAGTCGCTGAGAATGCAGGTGCTGATAGGTGCAGATGTGCAAAGGACCTCACCCTCACCCAGGCGGGGGGAGGCGGTTCAACGCTGGTGCTTGCTTGGCTTGAGCCTAAGAAAAGGCGCCACTGCATGTCTCTGTGACAGCTGCAACCCTGCCCCTGCAATACGGTTGCGGGACGTGGCCAACGACGATGGATACAGCAGAGGATAGCATTGCATTAGGTAGGTAGGCATACATGATCGGCGTGCCGCGGGGTTGAACGCGTGAACCGATAGGAACGCAATCGACCACGAGGAGGTCACTGTACTTACGCGTCTAGTAGAAGCGCAAAACCACTGGACGAGGAGCGACGATGCAGCGCGATGCGCCGTCATCCCATACGAACGAGCAGCAATCGGACGACTGGAAGAGGTGGACCAGAGCTAGCCAGCCAGTCAACAAGAGAGTAGGACCGAACGCGGTATTCTCGTGATAACTCTACAGCAGCGCTGCTTGTTGTCACAAGTGCGCGACTGCAGAAGAGCAATGGCTAAATGGCAATGGATCAATCAATCAATGCACTGTGCCTACTTACTTTACCTAAGTACCTAGGTTCGTTGCTCAACCCAATACATGATAGCTCGTGGTGCAGACTCAGATCCTCAAAGACCATGCCTTGACGTATCGTAAGTAACAGGCCTTTGTTACGCACCGACCGAGCCAAACCAGAGCAGCGAGACAGAGACAGAGGGCATGTGCGGTGAGACAGCTAAGTAGGTTAGCAAGAGCTATCAAATAAGGGTGGCTGGGAGAGAGCAAGTGGTTGCATGCAGGCACACACACAGGCACACACACACACAGTACCGACTACTGATACATATGCTGCATGATTAATGGATCACAGACACACAAGGTTCAAATGGATGTTTGCAACAAGAGAATGATAATCCCATCCATAGGCCAGATCAAGCTCAGAGACGAAATAAGCTCATCGATCGTCTCAAATCCAACCTCGTTGATTTCAAACGGCGGTTATCCGTCGTCCCGCCAGCTTTTCAGATGCCATCAACCATCAAGGCTCGGTTGAAGCGGCGGAAGTGGAAGTGGAAGTGGAAGCGATGGAACGAAGCTGGATGTGACACGTTGGGAGACAGGCCAATCAGCGTGCATACCAAAACCGCGAATCTGACGCGTCTGCAACGCGCCTCGAACATGATCCCACATGTCCAACGGTGCCTCGGGAAATACCAGAGGGATCTTCTCTTCCTGGTTCCTTCGAGGATCACTGTCCTAGTTGTACTCCTCCAATCGTTGGGATAAAGTCTTCAAACTATTTGCGAACTATCCCCTAACGATCACACCTCAGCTGCATACATACTTACTTACCCTTCTCAGGATTCAACCACGATTCCAGGGCTACAAGAAGTACTTACACTGACTGCCTTGCTCCTCAGCAGGTCTCCACACGGCCCTGACCATTAGAATGCGTCCTGACTATATCATGATACACGAGCAGCTTTGAGGTCCACTGTCAGTCAGCCAGGAGGCCGCGCTCTTGAAGCTGGTCTTGTGCCTCTGTGAATCTTCATGTCAGGTTTCTGGATAGAACTGTCTTCTTGGGCGTTGCAAAGACAAGTGATTCGAAACACATCAATACGCACTCTGCTTATGAAATCCCAAAGAATGCAGTGACCGGGCATTCTTGGAAGGGCTGAAACCACTGTGGCCTACCTTCCTCTTGGGCTTCATCCCTTGAGGGCTCGAGACTTGTATACTTGAGAGCTGAGCCGGTCCTGTCACGCCCCTTGGTTTATTCTCCACTTGATGTTATCCATTCACTCTTCTTATCTCGCACGCCACCACCATGCTCGATTCGCCAAGCGCGTCATCGCTAAGTCCTTACTTACCTGTCTACTAAGCTTCTACCGTCGCTGGTCGTTATTTGGCTGGTCTTTATTCTACATTGGCTTTCTGGATGTTGCAACGCATTTCAGGAATTAGAAGGCCCTCTTCCTGGGCACTTTTCTCGAGAACGAGGCAGGTGGTGATTTCGGCGGCAAGCCAATTGCTTCTTCGTGTGTTCGGCTAAGAATTGGACCGAAGGACTGGCTGGTTTTCAGTTGTGACCCCCCATCGGGTGGCATAGGCGCAGTCCGAAGTGCTCACCTAAACCGCATTCGTTTTGCCATTGAAGCCGGTGGTCAGTCCACTGGGAACACGATGCTGGGTTTTGTTGAGACTGACTGTCACACGTTTAGCGTAATTAGTCATTCCCGAGAACGTGCGTCTTCATGATAGAGAGACATTGCCAAGGTCGTCCCAGACCCCAGGGGGACTCCGTGTGGTGCACCGCCCGACTGTTTTTATGACACGAGGCACCTGAACTGGATGGACCCTTTCCACTTGCTGTCCGCAGATGACGGCGTATTGGTCTATAGACGAACTATTCGATACGTCGACGGCCAATCCCATATCACTTCGACTTGACGACCTTGGCCTGGCCTTGCAGTTCGCCAAGTACTTGGACTTCAAATCGAATCCAAAGCCCCGTCTCTGGCCCTTTGGGGTCAACGTGGCCCGGATGCTGCATGTATGGCCCACTTCGTACGACCATACTTCTTTCGTACGAACTTTTGGGCGTATTCTACGGTTTAGAAAAGATGTCCGGGAACTTGCTGCTTTGGCGCTGTTCTCCATGCAGAAAAGGCCAGAGTCCCGTATCCATCGGGGCGAAGGTGGCACTGACTGACGCCCTCGGTTTCGCCGGAGTGTACTTAGGTGCGCAGGAAGATGAATGGAATACTAGACTTACTGACTTTCCTCCCTACGAGGAGCAAAGCGACGTGTTACTTGCATTACATGGTGGAGTCGAGGTGCCCTTTTGCATATCTCGCTCTTGGTGCAACTACAGAGCACGTCACGTCGTTCACGTCACAGGCCCGCGACCTTAATATCACCGTGGCCACCCAAAGAGAGCTGCTCGTGCTTTGGAGCAGCAGGTCTGATGGACTATGAGCTACTACTCAGGGCGGATCTCATGGTCGGTATCAGCGACAGCTGCTTTGCCTGGAACATGGCCACGAGAAGGGGACCTGGGCTGTGGCTCCCCGCTTAACCAGATGCCGTCCAATCTAATGGATTGTGTCCAAACTGGTCTTACGAGTTTGTAGACTCTACTTTCCTCGTAATAAGATATAGTATATTTCTTACTTTGAGTACGCTATGTACAACACACACACACACACACACACACACACACATATAGAGATAGATAGGGCTTGAGGTCAACAACCAGCAGCTGCTCCAATCAGCATTCGCACTATTGTTTTCTAGTGTCCCCGCCGGGGTTCCTGGTTGAACTGCTTGCTGCAGGATCCATGCAATTGGAGACTCGGGCACTGATGACATGCTTCGCATTCACGCATTCACGCACACATGCACACATGCACACATGGCCAAGGTCTGCAATTCTGTTCTTGTCGTGGAATAGGAATTGAGTTTGCTCACCATCGGTCTGTACCTCATCACATACACTGACAAGAAGCCTCGGAGACTTGTTCAATATGGTGGCCGTCTCAGAAGCCTTGACTTTGGCCAATTTCGAGGCTAAGATGCCTAAATGGACTCCCGACCTCCCCAACCACCTTTACGCATTAGTCGATATGGGAAGGTTCGTGATATCGTTCTACATACTGTATTTGTGCTAGTAGGACTCATCTCTGGGGAGCGGACGGTGGCTAATCAACTCGTAGCAACGGCATTCGCTTCTCTATATCGGATCTTTCGCCGCCACAAACTCGCCTACTAAAGTGTCTGTACAGGGAGCGCGCCGCCATCTCACTCTTCGACGCTCTCAGCACTTCGCCATCCACTGCACCATTGAAGTTTCCAGCCGAGACCATCACTCGTGTTTCTCAAACCCTAGCTCGCTTTAAAGCTATCGCGGACGGCTATGGGGTGCCACCAGGTCATACTACTGTCTTCGCCACGGAGGCGATGCGGAAAGCTGAGAATGCGGCGTCAATGCTTGAAGCCGTCTACGCTGCATCTGGACTCGGCATATACGTCCTGGCCCCAGAAGTCGAGACCTTGTTCGGCTCTGTTGGGGCAAGAAGTGGTTTCGCAGAAGTGGACGGGCTCTTTCTTGACCTTGGTGGAGGATCAGTCCAGATGACGTACTTGAACTCAGCCATGGATAGCTACGAGGTTGCCGCCGCACAGTCTGGGCTGAGCCTTCCATTTGGTGCGGCGAAGCTAATCAAGATCATCCAGTCCGGTGAAGTCAAGGAGCAAGAAACCGCGCGATCTGACCTTGACACGGGGATGCAGAAAGCGTTCGCAGATCTGCAGGACAAGTTCCCGATCCTCAAGGCATCGAGCTCGGCTCCTGCTGGCATAGATGTCTATCTCTGCGGCGGCGGTTTCCGCGGCTATGGCAGCATGCTGATGCATAATGACCCAATCCAGCCATACCCAATTCCAGCTGTGGGTGCCTACACGGTAAGCAACTCTGGCCCGTTATCCTCTCCGCGACAAGCCCCTTTCAAGAAGAGTGCCCCGGAGACAAAGAGGTCACTAACCTGGAGAATTGCAAGGTTCCCGGCTCGTTTTTCAAGGAGAGTAAGATGATGCGCAAGGTCAATGAGGAGTACGAAGGCAAGATCTTCGGCATGTCAAGCAGGCGACGAGAGCAATTCCCTGCCATTGCCACAGTCGTGGAAGCGCTAGTCCGCACCGTTCAAAACATACGCAGTGTCACCTTCTGCAGCGGTGGGAACAGGGAAGGCGCTTTACTCATGAAAATGCCTAAACATGTACGGGAGACCAGACCTCTGTCGCTGCTTCGACAACCCGGGGATACCACCAGTGACACAACGTTACTATCTGTGATGGAAACCTTGAAGTCCGCGGTACCTCCCGACTTTGACGCACGTGACATATATACGGTTTTCACGCTCGACTTAGGATTGTTATTTGTTGAGGCGATCTGGGCCCGTCGTGGGCAGCCTGATAGTGCAAATGCCGCCTACGAGCTACACCGTGCCATAACCCGGGACCCTAGTGTCCCCGGCTTCACGCATCTCGCGCGTGCCATACTTGCTCTTACTTTATGCGCCAGATGGGGTTCGGACTTAGGACCCGTAGATCGGCAGCTACTATCGAGCCTTCGGCAACTAGCATATGCAGAATCGCCTGAGGCAGTATTCTGGGCGGAGTATTTCGGTGCAGTTGCCGCTGTGTTGACCACACTCTGTCCGATCGAGCCGAGGAACCCCCAGGAACTTGGCAATATTGTTAGGTGAGTATCGTTGGCCTGTCCATGAGCGTCTACTAAAATACCATACGGTTCAGGTTCCGCGCGGTCACTGCACAGGGGAAGAAAAAAGATCGTATCGAGTTAACTATACTGGTTTCCGCTAACGCCTCCCGTGGGATTGAACTCGCGAGCCTCCAAAGCCATTTCAAAAATATCGGGAAACAGAAGAAAAACGCATACACTGTGAACCGAAAAGTTGAGCCGATCGTCGTCTTGGCATCATAAACCGAGTGGCGGAGGTTACTGGGTTCTCGGCGAACAATCACTGTGCCTTATGACGCTGTTTTCCGTCTCTTGCTCTGACGGGAATGGCCTTTTACCATCTTGGCAAAGAGGGTCTTCACAAAGGGGTCGAGTGAGCTCGATTCCCGATTCAGGGAGAGTACTGCGACGGTCAGTGAATGCAGGAGGAGACAAGATAGGATAAGAGGGAAAAGGAAAGAAGAGAAAAGAAAGGTTCTGCAACGTACAGAACTGCTCCAGACTATTGGATATCATCTTTGATTCGTGGGAGAGTTGTTGCCAATAAGAGCCTACACGTTGACTGCCCTGATTGGCTGGGTCCGCAACCGCAACATCATCGGGCACGCCGCGCTTGAAATGTGCCTCACACATAACCACAAGGGCCATAAAGAGCTCTCGAACCGGTCTACCAAATGACTGATAGACTCCGGGATTGCTAGCACCTCGATGAGAAGACGCGGATCTCGGGTGGTTTTGCATCCTTTCCATTGTGTGCATTTCCTTGTAGGTGAGCATCAACAGCATCATGCAGACCCAAGTCGGAAGCTGATCTTCTGTCTGCATGACACCAGGGCTCGAGAGTTTGTCGAATATGGTCCAGATATCCCGTTCAAGCCGATGGAGTTCGGCTCGCGCCATCCCTCTGAGCTCGCACACGATGGAGGCTGGCAGCACGTATGGCTGGGAGGCGGTTGCGTCGCGGTAGTAAAGGCGCCTTGGCCTCCATATCTGGTACATGCATCTAAACCTCAGAACGTTTTGAAGCAGGTTATACTTGGTCATGTCAGCGCTGCACTGTGCTGTTGAGGACTGTCCAGACCCACCTGTGGTACGTTGTGAAACCCACCCCTCACGCAGGAGTAGGTGAACAGATCTAAGGCTGACAGGAACCCGGGATCACTCTCTCTCAGCATCTGCTTCTCTGCCCACTCCTCGATGCGCTGAGACGAAGGCACGGAGTCCCTGAGGAAGACGTAGCATCTCTGGGACCGACCGCTGTTCGCCTGGTGGCTCATGGCAGGCAGCCCAAGCTCGACCTCCTGCACACATACATCCAACGATTCAGGAAGCGTTGCATGTGTGTCAAAATAGATGAACCACCTGAGAGGGTTGGACTTCCCACCAAATTTGCTTGCAGCTGGAGCTGGAAGGAACAAAGTTAGCAACAGAGGACACGGCTGCCCGGCGACGAGGCTGGGCTGGCATGTACGAGTCTCGCTCGGTACGTACAGAAATCCGGCGGGAATGCCAACGCCATCCCCTTCTCAAGGCGCACGCAGAGGTCGTACTCGTTCAGCATGCTATCACGCCACTGTTTTCTGGCATGGCTGCTGCAGTGCTCGCAGGGATACTGTGTGCTGCACTGCCGTGATTGTCAACGACTATCATAGCCCGCCCGCCCTGGTATACGCTACTTACCTTGGTTTTCTTGATGCGGCATCGTAGGCAAGCACCTCTCTCGCGAACCTCGGCAACATGCTCTCTATCCTGCAGGGGCCCTGCTCGCTTGCCCCTCCCCGGTTTATGCGTCAGGATCGTGGGTGACCTTTTCGACAGCGGCACCGGGTGAGCCGTCGAGGATAAGGTGTAACTCGTCGTCGAGCTTTCCTGGTAGCTGTCCACCAAGGGAGACGGTGTGTATTCCAGGTTATGATTTAACAGAATCCGGGATGGGTAATGAGGGTTCTTGGGCCTGATCTCACGCTGAGGGATCGTGTAGTCGTCGTCCTGTTGCTTGAGGATCTTCAGCCGGGCCTTGTCGGGGGCGCCGTCCTCGACAGGCGAAGAAGGCGAGGCGCCTCCTTCGTCGGAAGATCCTGAAGTGAGGCCCGGCACGGATGCCGCATCGGGGTTGCTTCGTCCTTCCATGTGTTCCTCCTCGTGGGCTTCATCCAGCATCGAGGGAACTATCCACTCCCTGATGTCGAAAGAGAATACTCTTGACTGGTCATTATCATGCCAGTTGGCAGAGGTGGTAGGGGTGTGGCGTGGGATGCTAGCTCTACCGCTATAATGGTCGTCTTGGACTTCTTCAAAGGCAGAAGGCCAGTCACGAAAGTCAAATGGGAAGTGCTCGGGCTGGGTGTGTTGGAGCAACGGGTCTTGATGCCAGTTGCCTGAGTTGAGTGGGACTTGCCGTGGGGTGTGTCTCCTTCCGACCTGGTTTATAAAGCCAGGGGCCTCGTTGGCGAGTTGTCCGAGAGCCGCCATGCCCGCGTGTAAGTCACCAGTCATAGCTTGGCTTGTAAGACAATGCACGGCGGAATCAACACACTGGCGTGTGTCCAGCAGGATTCTTGTGGGGTATCAACAGGCAAAAAAAGCTCACAAGACAAATGAGGTTCAAGAGGAAGCGTCATTTCCCGGTGAGACGAGCATCTCGACTCGTAGAAGACGAGGCACGCATCGGCGAGATGCCTCCAAGTGCGCATCGGCAGCCATAACTCTGATTGGTCGGCGGCCTGGCCAAGCTACTGGCAGCGGACGAGAACTGGCGAATCGCATCCCTGCTTCTCACCGAGATTTGACAAAACCAGTTGCTGACGGGTCGCACAGAGTGTCGGCCGGCCGGCCGGTTGGGATGTCAATGAGAAGAACTACAGCAATGGTGACCTCTACTATACATGGGTTGGGGGCCAAGGTTTCCGAGGCTCGAAAATAGGCAGATTCAGTCCAATTGGTTTGGTGACTGGAATGAATGAATACTAAGATCCCGAGTTCTATAGACTTCACTGGCCTCTCCATGCGCAACCAATTCTAAGACATTGTTCCTTGATACTCTTTCCAAAAAAGGCAAAAATGTCGGCTTACACGGAGGGAACGTGCATATATGGCCGGCCTGCCAACCTACTTACTTGGGTATGTATCCTATCGTATACTTCCATGCTTTGTACATACATGCTCGCACACACACCCAGAGATTTTGTTACCTGTCTAATTACTGACATACATAGATAGCTTGCTTGCAGGGGGAAGGGGGAGGGGGGAAGGGGGGTGTTCTGACAAACCTGGGCAACAATCGCGTCACGCTCCAGTATCACCCATTGAAAAGAAAAGAACCCCTACCTCGCTTTTTGATAGTTGCACTCCTTGAGGTAAGATGTATAGAAATCTGTAGAGGAAATTGGGCTTCCTTCCGATCATCTCTCACTCTCTCCAAAGGGCAGGTAGACACTGCGTTGCACTGCGAACAGGAACAGGGCGGGCCGGGCTGTGATTGGTACTCATGCAATCAGCACACCCTTCATCTCCAGGACCAGCGGCATCTTGCGTCTTTCGGCTGCAATGACTAAGCCTGTCGTACCACGAAAGATTTGAAATGAACAAAATTATGGGACTTCACACCTGGGTCTATACATACATGTCACGAGCCGGAGCCAGATGGCCCGTCTGCTTGCTGCAGGATTGTTGGTAAATGATCCTTCTTCCTCTATGGATCCCGAGGGTCCCCTTCTTTGCCGTGGTCCATCCCGGTCTATGCACCTCAAGTCGACCTTTGGTCGAGTCTCGAGCAGGATGCTACACTGGACAGCGTTGCCCCTTAACGGTCAAGATAGCGGGTGGGCTGGTGATTTGACAGATGATCTTGTTGGCCACGTCAAAACTAAGTCGGGCTCCATCTTTCTTCTCTTTGCCCTGGTACTAACTGGTCCTTCTTTTTGTCTTTCAGGAGACGGGACCTGAGAACGCGTCTATATCTACTGGTGCACCAGAGAGAGTGCGCCCTCGTACTATCGTCGCCAGGGCCACATCACGTCAACGAAGACCGAATGTTCTAGCCTTCCACGAGCTTGTCGTCCAGCGGCACATGCTATCGCTAGTGTGCTCGTAGCACTGCCCGCCACTGACTGTTCGGGGACGTATCCTTTGTTTGGCCCGAGCAACTACCGAGACACGATGATTACTCTTCCACCTCTCGCGGGGCCTTGGGGCATCGAAGAACGTGGTGCCTATGATCATCAAGTGACGTGGGAGTATTTTCCTGGCATCATGCTGATAGAACAGAGAGCAGGCCGATAGTGCCCACAGCCAGCGACGTCATCGCGGATCGTGGCCCGGTTATTACTACGTAGAAGTAGTTAGTATATGGACTACTACTTTCACATCCTTCTGGCCCTTTGAGAAGCGTATATTAGATATGAAATCACCGTGGATAACCCGGATATTTGCGTCTAACCGCCAGTGAACGCTCGGAAACCCTTGGGTCAGGACGCCGTTTCCCATAGTAACCAGGACGTTACCATGTAAACGGGGGCGTTTATCCCAACTGTCAGGCGTGAACACTACTCACCTCTCTCTGTACGTTACGTGGGGTATCGGAACCCGTTGCGACCGCAGACGCCAGAGAAGTCTAGAGAGCGACTAACACGCTGGCGTCATTCCTCTGCATCAACTTTCTGCCCATTAGAGAGTCGTAAAACCTCCACCTTGTGACACATGCCGCAGATGTTGTTATGGCAACAATCGACGACCACTGCTTGGGTTTGGACGGGCGGGAGACCAGTGAGGCTTGAAAAGCGGGACGGAATCACATCGTAGATATGCCGTTATGTGTAAAGTATAGCTATAACTAACGTATATATATATAACGTTATATGACTTATAACTAACTATATTTATACCTACTTGATATTTATAAGAAACTACTGACCTAGCGAGACTCGCGTCGTCGCTGCTGTTGGAACCCACCGGTTCTCGGGATTCGTGGGGACCGAAGCGAATTACGTAGAGACGTCGGCTACCACCTACAGGGCAGTGTACGAAGGAAGATGGCTGAGATAGGTTACACGTCTTCATGGTGTAATCCCCAGTCCTCAGCCAACACCTGGAGGGCTGGCTGGCTATGTAGATTGTGGCTCGCGATACAAGAGAGGCGGGGTTCATGTCTGTCCAGTATATTATAGGCCGCGTTATCCGTACGAACACGTACTGTTTTTTTTTTCGTACTCAAGTCAGTTAAAAAGTATGTTATGCTAGCCATTGGCATTGCGTGTGTCGATAGCCACCCGTGAGTGGATGCTTGCTATTAATAGCCCTCTTTTTCTTTCTTTCTACTTCTTCCTCCTTTCTCTTCTCGCTTGTAGTGCCCGCCCCTCTTTATTGCCACGCCACGATCTGAGGTAGGAATCGTTCCCTCTTACCGTTGAAACATACGGGCTGTAGCGCAAGCAGGCTAGGGAGACATTTGGATGCAGGAACGTGTGAGATGGTAGATGAATGTTTATATTCGAGCATACAATCTTATAAGGTTGTCAACAGAGGAAGAAGGGAAATAAAAGTCCGCATGTACTAATAGCTTAGTAGTAGCACTCGCACATGACGGGAGTGCGGAGAGAAAAGGCTTGGCAATGAAGGTCATCCCAGGCTCATTACGAGTAAGCATGTATACTTCTTACCCAGTGAGTGCCCAGTGCCCAAGTAGTTGAAGGTACAGTAAGTAATGCTACATAGTAGTGTCTGGGTTATCCAGTTCGCTTCATTGCGTCATCTCTCTTGTACTCAAACTGGCCGCAGCCCGAAGTACTCATATCTTTTCCCTGCTCTACAGTACTTACTTACTTTAGGTAACCTATTGCCATGTATCCGTAATGAAGATAATCATAGCGCATACCAATTTACAGGCCACAGGCTACATGTACCTGGGAAAATAGGAGGCATCCGACAATATTAGTTGTTGGAGCTAGCCTCCCTAAATACATGAGCTTGCAATTAAATACACGATGCGAGGAACACGGGGTCACTAATGCATTGATACCGACAATGTACATACCGCCAATACATGTAGGAGGAGGTAGGTAAAGAAGTATGTACTACTTACTTACTCACTTACGTATGCATACTTACTTACTCCTTACCCTTGCTCTCGCTCCCCAGCTCCCACCTGAGGCGGCGGTGCAGCGAGGCACGAACGAAGAGAGCAAGGTGCGAATACATGTATATATCCATGGTATGGTTTGGTTAGGTATGCATACTTACTTACCTCCGCTTCCGCTTTCCTCATGCTCCCTTTTCTTTTTCTCCCTTTTCTCCCCCTGGGTTGTTTGTTTTGTTGGTGCTAACGACCGTTTTCACGCCTACCTTTTTGCCCAAACATCCCTCACTATTAGTACCGCCACATTGACTTCTTTGCTCAGATGAGACGCTTGGTGCAGGCATACCCTCGTAACCATTAGAAAAGCAACACCACCCAAGCAGCATAACGCCCCCGGTGGAGCAAACGTCATCCACCAAAACGTATTGTCTCCGAAACTCTCCACCAACTTGGTAGAGAGAGTTTCCCCCTAGACCTGACCGTCGGGATTCGGAACGCCCATTGGTGGCTCCGTCCATCCCGGCTGCCTTGGACCAGACGGCTCGAGACGAATTAAAGTTGCTGGACTGCCTTCTGTTTTGTTCAGCCATCCTTCCTCGACCAAGGTTTACGCTTGGACGCTTTGTCTTGTCGCTCATGCAAAGATGGCTTCAAGTAAGTCAGCTCGCCCCAAACCTGGGCGCAGTCTTTCTGTCTCTTCTTTTCTGTCCCTCCTCAAGTTCGACAGCAACCCCGATGCAGACAAGCAAGCTGCCTCGAGGCCGTCTGCAAAGCAGCCCGAACGCAGCTTGAACTCACCTGCCTCCGAAGACGACAGCGTCTTGACTCGAGCAGAAGCCCACCCAACAGCCGGCCACCCAGCCAGCGGTGAGCCAGCGCTCATGCCTCTCGCAAAGAGTCGGCCGACGATGAGGCGTAGCCGTCTGTCCATGTTCTTCCCGTCACTGATCACATCCCCCGTAGAGTTAGAACCAGACCAGAATGTCCACCGGAAGCCGATCCCCCAAGGCTCGCCCTTGCACAACAACAGCAACAACAACCCGTCCTCGGCGCTACCCGAACGACCAGCTACGAGTGGGCATATGAAAGACTGGTTTTCGTCAGAAAAGACGGACTTCAGAGCGAGCGAGACTACTCTGAATGATGTCCACAGCGACCATCAGAGGAGGCCCTCGGCTCCAGGCGATTCACCACCCCCAGGAAAGACAAAATTGCAGAAAGTAGACAAATCTGTGCCCCTCCACCCGGAGCAACCACCCCCCGCCCCCGCCGGGCCCAGTCGACTCGATGTTGCAATCAACAGAAACGAGGACGAGTTCCAAGTTGACTAAGCGAAACACCAGCGGGCAGCGCTCTCGGCGGAACTCTATGCAGGATGGCGGGCATAAACGTTCAAGTTCGCAGGCAGGCGCCACTCTCTTGCCCCGACAGCATTCCCCTGCCCCGAATTCCCGGGGAAGGAGCGCCTCGGCACAGCCACCTGCCGATGGAAAATCGATGCTTGGGGGTCACGGTCTTTCGGTAACCACGCCAACATTGACCTCTCGGCCTGGTTCGAGCAACGGCAGCCAGAGCCCGCCGCGAGATGCAGAGAAGAGGGGTCGGCTGAGAAGGAGCTGGCTTCCAGGGGGTAGATCCAGGTCAAACTCGGTGGACATGAGGAATGTGAAGGGTGCCTCGGCATGGATCCTCGGCCAGACCAATACCGACTATAATACCGCCCTCCTCACGAATGGCGAGAAGGTGCCCGAGCTCTGGAATGACGCTGGAACCGTCTTGGTCTATTTGCACTCCAAAGGCAGCGGGCTCGGTGCCTCTTTCAAGGTGCCTTCCTTTGTGATAGACTATTCGCTGGTCTTTCAAGATGTACTCGCGGCCGACCTGACCTCACCCACAAGCGCGACTCGTTCCTTCTTAGGCCGGGATAGCCTTTCTGTAGCCGATGCTGCACGCCACTCTGTCCAGTCGCCGCCTCCGGAGGAGGACGAGTCTGGAGATGTACGCTTATACATCCCCACGTCTCCGCCAGGCCAAGAACAGAACACTAGTCAACCGGACGTAGATCGATTGGTGGCCATTCGAAACATGTTTGCTTTCCTCACTGGACAGCCTCTGGTTTGCACCAAAGCGCAACCAACCTTGTTCGCCGTCTTCATGCGGATCTCGAGCTTATTAGGTGAGTTCGAGTTTTCCAATGAAGATGGCTCAACTTTCGGTGGTTCGGTGGAGATGGGCTTCGGGTTTTTCATGGACCAGATGGGCTTGGCCGATGTGAGGCATAGCAGGGAGAAGACCCTGGAGGCGCTCGTCTTGGGAGAACGAATGAGATCATGGGACCTCTACAGCGAGGCGTTTGCCCATGCTGTCGGAAAGTACTCGGCCATTCGTGACCTGCGGTCTCCGTTGTGGGAAGTGGTGTCGGCCCCCACGCGGCAGAGGCTAGAGCGTGCCCATCTAGATCTGGTCAACCGCCAAGCCAATGTCAACAACCGGCTAGAGTCTTTCGAGTTTCCCTCCCTCTTCTCTGGAACCGCGAACTCGACGTCCATGTCCGAATATAGGAATGTCAGATACGGCGTCTGGAGGAAGTCTTTTGGTCGCATGAGGCAATTCGTGCTGAGCTACTACAAAACCAACTTTGGTAGCTGGCCTCCCAAGGCCCGCAGCAAGAAGAATCCCTTCTCTGAGAGTGGTCTGAACAGGTTGGTCCTCAAGATCCTGTACTCGGATCTCTGTGCACTGTACGATTTGATTGTGGATCGTGAGTCGGTAACGCCCCGGGTTATCGACCAAAGTGCGGATGACGTTCAAGATGATTCGACAAGGCCAGAGATGTCAGCTCTCCGAAAGATCCTCACGGAATACGATACCTCGTCGCCACCCGTGCTTCCTCCAATACCCTATGACATCCCCAGGGTTCCGGACATGAGATCAATCAAGGAAAACTTCCACGACCTGCCACCCAAAGAGCAATCAAAACTGGAAAGAAACTTGCAAAGCTACGAATTTCTTCTGATCCTCAACAAATCCTACGACTTTGAAACATCTACGCTGAAGATAGCGTTTCTAAAAGAGTTCATGGAGTTTGAGCAAAAGGAAGCGAAGGGCAAGTCGGTCAGCGAAATGTGTGATCAGCGAATTGGATATTGGCTATTCCTCTACGTTGTGATCCAGTCTCTCCCCATGCTCGTAGTCGACGCTCCTGGCCTCAAGTTCACTGAGGGTGTCGAGTACTTCCTGTGCCAGCCACCAAAGGGTCATCCACCGTGGATGGGAGACGCGCCGGAGGTACGCAAGAGATGGTACGAGGTTGCCGGTGGTGCGGGATTCGTCGAGTTGAGCGCCGACGCTGTCGAGTTCTCGGTCGAGGGCATTTACCACAGAAGTCACTGCTGGCTCGCAGCGAAACAATGGGAGACGAACGCTGCAGCACTGCCACCGCCTCCCGAGGATGGCCTCTCGCCACTCCAGGCACCTCAATCCGTTTTTGAGGATTTAGATCCACCGAATTCGGGGATTCAGCCAGGCCGTAGCGAGTCCCCCCACCTGATGGCGCCTTCGCCACAGCTTCGGCCAAGATCCGGCTCACCCGCAGGCAGACCTGGGTACCGGTCCAGTATTGCTCTAGGACTTGAACCTGTGCCCATGCCAGCCAACGGATTCTCGAGTGATCACCGGAGTTCAAGGATATTCAGCGCCGGGGATCCTTCGCCATCGCCTCTGGCGGGAGTTGCCTTGATGAACCGGAGCAGATCCTCGGGCAATATTCGTGGCATGGCGGGATCTCCTACTGTCGCCTCACCAGACTCGCCAGCCGGCCGACAAGGCTCCCAAAGCGGAAGCACATTTGATGACATTCTCAAGGATATCGACAATAAGCCCAAGAAAAAGAAGACGTTTTTTGGATAAAGGAGACAGACACATGGTTGATGCCAATTGGGACAGAAGAAGCTTGGATATTCGGGCCTTCAAAATTTCTTTATTCATATTGTACTACATAGAGCGGATGGAGCGTTGCATAAGTACTTAGTCACCATTTGGTATTGGTGATCTAATAGATAACCTTGTCTTTCTTCTTCTTGTAACGTGACGGGCTCAGCCAGTTCCTTACCTTTGTCGAAGATGGGCCAACACCTCTGTCATCATCTATCTCATCTAGGTCGAGTACAGTATCGATGCGGGGGCTCGGGGTAGGCGCAGGGGACTTTTTGCTTCCCCTCCCCGCCACCGACTGGCTTTTGCTAATCGAGATGCATGAAAATGTCTGCTTTGCGTTAAGTAAGTAGGCTTGGTGCCGGGGTACGTCTTCTGTTATATGGGAAAAGTAAGTATTCCCTTGCAGATCTATCTGTCCCGCAGTCTTTCTGTACAGGTAGAGCCTCATGTGGTGTAGCCGACAAGCGTCCACAGCCAATCATCTCCTCTAGGTCTGCTGTCCCCAGGACCAGGTCTCTATCTAGCCCAGTGTAACGTCCCGTGCGAGGCGCACCTGTCCCGGCTGCCCGTCCCTCTAGGCTCTCCCTCCCCGCCTGGTCTGGTCAGAATCTGGTGTCCTGTGTTCTCCAACCCAGGTTTTTTTTGGGGGGCAACGCCATCGAACGAAAGTCCCTTGTGATGTCTTCTCGAGTTCACAATTTCTTCTCACTTCCCATGATATAATAGATTATACCCACAGACTCACTCACATTCACACACACACACACACCTATATATACATGTGCTTCATTTGTCTCTCCCGCTTTTATCCTCATCCCCGACTGCTGCCGACTCGGATCGAATGTCTCCATTGTCGCGTACAAGATTCAACTGAGCGCGTTTCGTTTCTCTGGCCTGTCTTGAAGTTAATGAGTACTTTACCTAAGTACTTAGGTAAATAGGTACTGTGCCGAATTGGTAAACAGGAACCACGGCAACCAGGAAACACCCCGCCGTCTGATCTTCCCTACCATCGAAATAGTTGCCTACCTGCCTCGCCGAGTCTGGCGCTTTTCATTCTTCTTTTTCTACGTAGTCTGCTACTATAGTTTCGGATCGCTTTTCAACATTTCCTCTTTCACCCATTTCTCGAGTCGCTAGTTTACCGGCTGCTCGACCGCTACCTCTTGCAGTCGGGGAATAAAACATCGGCCGTCTGCCTCTTCTTTGCATCCAGCGGGAGGCCTAGGCGCGCTGGCGAGCTCAGTTGGCGCCTGTTTGCGACCCCTGCCCAATGGACGACTCAGTCGAAGATTCGCAGGCTACACAGCAAGGTGCGAACTGAATCCCCCCACTGCATCGCATTGCCCGACTTCTAGTCTAATCTCCCCCTTCCTCAGCGACGCAGACTGCACTCGATCCTCGGCGACTTGGGAAGCAGAATTCGGGCTTCTCCGACGAAGACATATCCGATATCGTCTGTCTCCTTTACCCGAACTCTGAGAATGCTAGCCGCGAAATTCAGAGGATAGCCGACTCGCCAGAGTTCAGTCCTCACATCACCGGCAGGTACGCCGCCGATGCCATCGACTCGGATCTATATCGCGAGGATGGCGCTCGTCAATTCGGTCGTACCCGTGGTCTGGGAGATCATGCGATTGTGCTGAAGCTCTCTTCCACTGTCAAAAGCCCGCATCTGGGCTTCACCTTTGGCCGCAATCTATCACGCTGTGATATATGCTTCACCCACGACCCGCACCGGAGGCTCAGCAACATCCATTTCCGAATCTATATAAACAAGTATGGCGTTGTACTGCTCGAAGATCAATCCACGAACGGCACAATTGTCGATGACGTTCTTCTGAAGAAAAAGAATGCAGAGGACGGGTCCGGTGCCGTTAGACGGACGCTGGAGAGTGGTTCAACCGTCAAAATCTTCATGCACCAAAACAACGACGATTTGCAGTTTATTGTTCGGGTGCCTCGCCGCGACGAGACCCTCGAAGCAGAGTTTCAGAGAAACCTCCACGATTATCTGAGGAGACTACAAAGTCAAGATCCAGACCGAACCATTGGTCCGGGTCCTGCTCACGGTGTAGGTCTTTCCCGCTGAAACCCCTGGCAGCATTCCGGTCTCGCTAAACCAACAGACAGGCCGCCAAACTGATGCCGCCGCCCAATCAAAGACGTCGACAACGAAGTCCAATCGATGAGACGACTCAGCTCAACATGGAGCGCTTTCCACGGGAATGGCGTGGTGGTGATAAATATAGTCGTGTTGGCGTCATCGGCAAAGGCGCTTTTGCGACTGTGTACAAAGTCACTTCAAAGTACAACGGTCTACCGTATGCTGCCAAGGAGCTTGACAAGCGCAAGTTCATGAAGAACGGTATTCTAGATCAAAAGGTCGAAAATGAGATGAAAATCATGCAACGAGTACACCATGTAAGCCATGCCATGCCCGTTCCTTTTCAGCCTCGGCGCGCGTTAACTGTGATCAGCCGAATATCGTGCAGTATATCGAGCATTTCGACTGGGACACACACCAATTCTTCATCGTCATGGAATACGTTCCGGGAGGTGATCTGGGCAAGCTGGTTCAGGAGAATAACGCCATCACGGAGCCCTATGTTAAGATCATAGCCAGGCAGCTGATTGACGCATTGGGTTATCTACATGACAACAAAATTACGCATCGCGACGTCAAGCCCGACAACATCCTGATCGAATCAACAAATCCGGAGCTCATCGTCAAACTGACCGATTTTGGCTTATCGAAAATGATCGATACCGAGCAGACGTTTTTGAAGACATTCTGTGGCACTCTGCTCTATTGTGCTCCTGAGGTCTATTCTGAGTATAGTACATACGACGAGCATGGCCGCAGGGTTCGTCGTCAAGATCGGAGACATATCAACAGGGAACGCTACGATCATGCGGTGGATATATGGTCTCTCGGAGGGGTGTTGTTCTACGCCATAACGGGAGCGCCCCCTTTCCCGGTGAAGAATGGTATCAGCTACACTGAGCTACTGCATCACATCATGACTCGCCCATTAGACATAAGGCCGTTAATGCAGCAGAACGTCTCCGCCGAGGGTATTGATTTCTTGCAAAGGATGATTGATCGGCGTCCCGAGACCCGTGCAACAATTGCAGAGCTCAAGGACCACCCGTGGCTTAGCGAGCCTGTCGGCGAATCCTTCGATGAGATTTCCGATGACGGGCTTGAGCAGGGTGCATCTCAGTTGAGCCTCCACGACGGGCAACAAAACCCAGGATATACCGAGGCAAACACGATGCTTGAACCCCTTCCCGATTTCTCGATGGAACTCGAGGAGGATAAAGAAAACTACACCTTTGGGGATGTTCAGGCCGCCGAACAACTCTGGGGCGAGGTGAATCACTCGGCCATCGGAAGCTCGGGCGCTATTCACGAGTCGAGACTGAATCTCCCACTGTCCGGAGCTAGTGCGGGGGAGACCGAAATCATAGCGGGCACTGAGATCTTAGACAGTTTCGAGTCCGACGTCCTGTCCACCCCACGACAACCCAAACCATCTCAACCTCGTGGCATAATGGCACCCGACGCCTCGCTATCTGTTGGTAACTCCCGCAGCATGGCGCTCGGCGCTGGATCTCAGAGCCTCGGAGGTGCAGAGTCTATCCTGGAGAACCTGAATATGAAGTCCTTGGCCCGGACCGAATCAAGCTTGCGAATTGAAGGCAGCGACTTGAGCACAAGTAAGAGAAAGGGTGGATACGAGACCAGTGATGAATTCGACCGTCCAGGCACTGCCCTTAGGCCATCTTTCAAGAGGATAAAGTCGAAGGAGGATGACGACTCGGATGAAGACGCAAGCGTGGACGAGCTGAGTTTGTTTGCCAGCGTTCCTCCAATCATTAGAAGTGAATCGGGGCGGCAGATGGACTATCCTCTACACAAGACAACTTTCTGGGACAGTGCCGACAGACAGACATGGCATCTCGACTACCCGGAAATGACGCATTTACAATATGCGGCCTTCACGGAGGCTGTCCAGAAAAGAAGAGAGGATTTCAGCCCAGGAAAGTCTCCTCTTTGGGATCTCGCCATGAGATATTTTCCACCGAAGCGCACCAAGCCTTTGGGATCGACGATGGCTCCCCAGGAGACGCAGCGTGTGCTCCTGCGACGCGATAGCCGCTCTCTTGGTCGGGTCGGGGACTGGGATGCGCCCCAGACAGATCCGCTTGCTCTAGATGACGAACAAGCCTCGATACCAGATACCCTCCCTCCGGACAGTCAGCTGTTGAACACAAGGCACCATGTTGAAACACGTCGCAAGACGATCGCCAGATTGGTTTCAACGCCGAAGTCGGTGTCAACGCCTGGTTCCCTGATCGGTGGCATATGCCTCTCGATGGAGGATCCAATCATGTCATGGGGCAGAGAGCGCGACAACACCATTGTTTATCAATTTCCATTGGAGTCGAAAGTGCCCAAGTATGCTTTCCGGGTAATGCTATGGAGAGAAGGCTACACCGGGTCTTCCAGAGACTTCCGACCCTGGGGGCGTAGCCGCTCGGCTGGCAGCGCAACGCTGCGTGCTTCTCCCGAGCCCGAATCTTTCGCCTTGTACATTTGCACGAAGGCGACTAATGGCTTGCGTATCAACAACAACCCTCTCCAGCCGAATGAGCCAAAGAACTCTAAGGCGCCTTCGAAGTATTGGATGAAGTTATATCATGGTGATACCATTGTTTTCTGGGGCACCGACGACGTCAACAACCAAGCGAAGCTTGATTTCGAGTGTTACTGGGGTGGCTCCTCCACGCGACGTCCTGCCGATGAGCCACCAACGTGCGTGCCGGATGGAGTGGCTCGCAAGCTTGACAGCGCCTGGGCTCGGGCAGAGAAAAGCCTCCATGACGATCGTATGAGGGCGGAAGCAGATGCTGACCACGAAGGTCGCCTGCGGGATATCTCACGGGAACACGAGCGCAGCAGACTGTTCGAGAAGAAACGGGCCGAGGCGGTTAGAATTCTGACTTTACGCGCCAGCAGACAGGCTTCCCCGCCGAGTGGCCCAGCTGCTTTTGGGAGGACAGTCCCGCGGTATCGACAAAGCAGCCCAGCTGTCCACAGCAATGTATAGGTCCACCTCATTCATTCGTTGCTGCCCCTGAGCACTGCTCCCTTCCTTGCTATCCATGGGCATGTAGAAGCAGAATCTGGGCAAGGCATCTATCTACTAATCGGCGATCTGTACAATAGGGGGGGGGATGGTTGTAGCAAGTGGCGTTTTCTGGGCTCTGTCTTCTCTAGCCAAAAGAGCGTATTTGTTATTTTAGAGAATTTGGCATGGGGCTTTGAAGCACAAGCATAGATGGGTGCTATTAAACAAACATTATCTGAGGGCTATATATAATGGCTGTCATACAGCAGGCGCACTATACAAGAACAAACAGGGCATCATTCTGGGTGGGAACAAATGGGTAGAAAGCCCCTCAATCCAAGACTTAGCTAGGTTAGCCAGACTCGTAAATACATGCATATAAAGTTAAAAGAAACACTCCTAATAGAATCCGTCCCTTGCCACCATGCTACCCACTATGCGCCGCCATCTTGCTCGCTCTGGCACATGCCCCTCTGAGTAAGACGTCATGTGATTAATAGATAGATACTTACCTTACTTGCCTAAGTTGCTCACCTGACTCTCTTGCATTAAGGGGCTTGATGGTTGGTTACTGATTAAGCAAGAGAGCGTTTTATTTATTATAGCAAAAGAAGACGAAAAAAGAAACAAGCCCACTTCCAGAATCGAAGCGTTAAGTCAGTCAGTTAGTAGGAACGAGTGTTGTTGCTCAGCCTCGGCAAAAAAAGTAAACATGCCCACTACTGGAATCGAACCAGTGATCTCATCATAATCTAGGGTCGGTTATACTACCAGAAACATCATGGTGATGCTAGGAGCGCAATTTGCCGGATTACTAGTGATGCGCTTTACCACTAAGCCAAGCGGGCCTTGGATCTTCAAACTCCACAGATGCAAAAGCGCCAACTATGACAGCCTAACTAAGGCGGGCAGCTGGAGGAAGGGAGGAGAGAGCCGAGCCCCAAGACGTTTGGTCATTGTACATTAGGTATGATGTATGAGGTAGTTGTGTACTTTATATATAGCCTAGGAGGTATGTACGTACTTCATATTCGGGTTCTGTTGATCACAACTAATTGATCGCCTTTTTCCCATTCAACTCATTAATCCTGGGAAGCTGATGGAACGGTTTTGCGACTGAATCCCTTGAAGATAAAAGAGAAAGATGTCCCCCAGCGCGAATCCCCCCACTCTCCGCGCACTCCAGGCTACGAATGCCGTGGTGCTCACCACAACGGCGGGCCTCAACCTCGCCCTCTCCTTCTTCGTGATCCCGCGCCTCCTCGAGTCGCCCACGCCGTTGATGCTGCGCCAGTGGGGCCGCATGTTCGCAGTCACGTCGCGCTTCTTCCCGCCCGCCATGATGGTCCCGGGTCTCGTCCACGCGGTTCTGGCTTATTACCAATTTGTGGGTGGTACCACCACCACCAAGGGAGGTGGTGGTGTGCAGAAGGGCGCCTACAATGCGATGGCGGCGCTGCTGGCGTTGAGCGTCATGCCGTGGACGCTCGGGCTGATGAGGCCGATCAACGACAAGTTGCTGCAGAAGGTCGGCGAGGTCCAGAGTCTGGGTTTGGGCTTGGGCGGGGAGGAGGTGGTGGCGGAGGGAAAGGAAGTTGGGGTTAGAGAGGAAGAGACGGCACACGCGCTGGTCGATCGCTGGGCGCTGTTGAATCTCTATCGTGGTGGTGCTGTGCTGGTTTGTGGCTGCCTCGGGCTATATGCTGCCGTCTTGTAGTCCGATGGAGGGAGAGTCATCAAAGACATGCTGCGAAATTCATTCTAGTGTTCCGCATACCTAGTAACTTACTTACCTAAGTACGAAAGTAGAAATCTGAACCCTTCCGTTGTATGGATCGCCGCATAACTACAACACATGGGTATGCCATCTGAATGCCAAGGTGAGATGCTCGGTCGGCACTTATCGGCCCCCCGCCTCCCACTGCTATTAGTAGTAACTAGTTAGTAGTAAAGACTAAAAAAGAAAGACCCCTGCTTCCGCTACACATACATACTCCGTACATACCTTGCATACTGTACGAGTTGGTGACGCGCGGAACGCTGCTAGAGCTGATCCACCCAAGCTGGAAGCAAGCTGTCCTCAATTGGAATTAATTCAATTCACACGTCAAGCAAGCTGATTTTGAATCCACTTGGACCAACGACCACCCAAACCACCCACGACACAACACCATCTACTTCAGCAACGGTCCAAGCCCAGGTTGCCTCGACTTCCATGAGCACCGTAACTCCCTAATCGCTTTCTTGTTCGAAGGGAACAGACAGCTGCGATAGATCAATCATGGCTGTCGCAACCGACTCGGATCCCAGCCCTATACAGGTGTTGGCTGACTTTGGCAAGAGCAAGAGCCTCCGAACTCTGCTCAGGGTCCTCATTCTCTGCTTCATTGCAGGCGCTGCTGTTTCCAGCCGTCTGTTTTCTGTCATTCGTAGGTCATGTCATGGTCCATTGCGGCATCGCCCGCCCTGAGGATATTGTTGCGCGCGCGCATGTGTGTGTGTGTGTGTGTGCTCTCTTGCTAACCAGCCGCCCATCATTCTAGGCTTCGAGAGCATCATCCACGAGTGTCAGTCCATCCCGCTCCTCCTTCCGCCTACAATTGCTGACCCTCCAGACAGTCGATCCTTGGTTCAACTTCCGAGCAACAAAGTATTTGATAGCAAATGGATTCTATGATTTCTGGGATTGGTTCGACGACCGAACGTGGCACCCCCTGGGCCGAGTCACGGGAGGAACACTGTACCCCGGTTTGATGGTCACCAGCGGTGCCATTTACCACGCCCTCCGAGCCCTCACTATCCCCGTCGATATCAGAAACATTTGTGTCTTGTTGGCCCCCGCCTTCTCCGGCTTGACTGCCTTCGCCGCCTACCTCTTGACCAACGAGATGACTTCCAACACCTCAGCTGGTCTGTTGGCTGCTGCCTTCATGGGCATCACGCCCGGTTACATCTCGAGATCCGTCGCTGGTTCGTACGATAACGAGGCCATTGCAATCTTCCTTCTGGTCTTCACCTTCTACCTGTGGATCAAGGCCCTGAAGCTTGGTTCCGTCTTGTGGGGAGCTCTGTGTGCCCTCTTCTACGGTTACATGGTGGCCTCCTGGGGTGGATATGCCTTCATTACCTGCTTGGTGCCCCTTCACGCCTTTGTGCTCATCTGCATGGGCAGATACAGCACTAGACTCTACGTTTCCTACACGACCTGGTATGCCCTGGGTACCCTGGCCAGCATGCAGATTCCTTTCGTGGGATTCTTGCCTGTTCGCACTAGCGAGCATATGCCTGCTCTCGGTGAGTCCTCGGCACAGCAAAGCCCATCGAAAACCCGCTGATCGTTTCATAGGTATCTTCGGCTTCCTCCAGCTGGTTGCCTTTATTTACTACATTCAATCGGCTCTTTCGGGTGCCCAGTTCAAGGCCTTCTTGTTTGTTGGCTTGGGTGCAGTCTTCGGACTTGCGCTGTTGGCGCTTGTCGTCATGACTTCGGCCGGCTACATCGCCCCATGGTCCGGCCGTTTCTATTCCCTGTGGGACACTGGTTACGCCAAGATCCACATCCCCATCATCGCCTCGGTGTCGGAGCATCAGCCCACGGCCTGGCCTGCCTTTTTCTTTGACCTGAACATGTTGATCTGGCTGTTCCCTGCCGGAGTGTATCTGTGCTTCCAAGATCTCAAGGATGAGCACGTCTTCGTCGTAGTCTATGCCCTGTTCGGCAGCTACTTTGCTGGTGTCATGGTCCGACTCATGCTGACGCTCACTCCGATTGTGTGTGTTGCTGCTGCCATGGCCTCGTCGCAGCTTCTCAGCACTTTCATGTCGGTCAAGTCCCCAGAGGTTAAGGACCCTGAGCAGGAGGATGCCACGGACAGTTCTTCCAAGAAGACCAAGCAGAGCGTGGGCACTCTCCGCAGCGCGACCTCGCCCTACGTTGGCGTCTATAGCTTCTTGTCCAAGGGCTTGGTGTCAGGTATCATGACAATCTACCTCCTCCTCTTCGTGCTTCACTGCACATGGGTCACGTCCAATGCGTACTCGTCCCCTTCTGTCGTTCTCGCTAGTAGAATGCCTGATGGTAGCCAGCACATCATTGATGATTATCGTGAGGCCTATCAATGGCTCCGCCAGAACACCAAGGAGGATGCCAAGATCATGTCATGGTGGGACTACGGCTACCAGATTGGTGGTATGGCCGACCGACCCACTCTGGTCGACAACAATACCTGGAACAATACTCACATCGCCACTGTTGGCAAAGCCATGAGTTCCAGCGAGGAGGTCAGCTACCCCATCATGCGTCAGCATGAAGTCGACTATGTCTTGGTTGTCTTTGGAGGTTTGCTAGGATACTCCGGAGATGACATCAACAAGTTCTTGTGGATGGTGCGAATTGCCGAGGGTATCTGGCCCGATGAGGTCAGCGAGCGGAAGTTCTTCACTCCTCGTGGCGAATACCGCGTGGACGGTGAGGCCACCGACACCATGAAGAACAGCTTGATGTAAGTTTCCCGTTGCCGGTTTGCACAGGCAGTTGGCTAATCGCTGTGGACAGGTACAAGATGTCATACTACAACTACCACACCTTGTTCCCTCCTGGACAGGCCCAGGATCGCGTACGTGGTGTTCGTCTCCCCGACACCGGGCCTGTGCTCAATACTCTGGATGAGGCTTTCACCAGTGAGAACTGGATCATCCGCATCTACAAGGTCAAGGATCTCGACAATGTCGGCCGTGACCATGCTGCTGCCGCTTCATTCGACAGAGGCCACAAGAAGAAGAAGGCTACTAAGAAGCGAGGCCCACGGGCGTTGAGAGTGGACTAGCTGATCTAGATATGCTAAAGGTGACAATGGACACTGGAGCTTTATGCCTTTCACAGAGTGTCTCTTATGTTACTTGTGTATGGAATCTGGTAGTTTACTGAGTTGAGAGAGCAGTCGGCCAATGATACGGCCATTTGAGGTATGTAAGAGTTATCAAATAAAAGCAAAGTGCCCCCCCCAAAAAAAAAATTTAAAAAAAATAGATCCTCTTGACTACCTCTCGTCCCTGTTGGGTAACTCTCTCTCTCTCTGTGTGTGTGTGTGTGTGTGCCCTCTGTACAATTGATAGAGACCACTGGAGTTGGCCCTGAATCAGAAACAATCCATGAAACGCTTGGGAATACCCAGGTAGGTAGGTGAAAATCATTTGTAGATTAACAGCCCCTTGCCCTTGAATGAGGTCGGTCTACTGTAGCAACCATGTCCAGCAACAGAACAATCACCAATTCTATGGTAATTTGCTATTGTGGTTTACACTCACTTCACCCAACACTGATGAGTCCCACATCTCTCCAGCTCCGTCCAACCTGACTGACTGGCTAACCTCTTGGTTGTTCAGGCTTTCTTTTCACCACCACCCAGCTAATTTCCTTGCCCGCACTCCTTCACAATTTGACAGGACACTTTGGTTCCCGACCATTTGTCATCTATTCAACCAGTGGCTTGGCAACACCTGCAGCAGCGTCCCTCGTCCTTCTTTCCTTCTACGTGCCGATACCGCCTTCCAGGACTAGGCACAAGCAAGAGCAAGAGCAAGAGCAAGCGCATGTCGGTGAAAGGCATGTGGAAGTCCCTCAAGGCCTTCGGTGCCACCAGGTCAGTCCTTCTTGTCCTCATCACTTCGGTCTGCCTTGACCCATCATCCGTCGAGACTGGCTTCTTTCGTCCCATAGGAGCTACCTTCTCATCCCGCCCAAACTCGCATAATGTTGCTGACAATCAGAGTTCGTATCTCCAGCACCCGAGGCCATATTAGCAGCCAGACACCACTAGACGCCGAGGAGCTATATCTCCCCGATAGCTCGGTGTATGTGACCAAGACAAAGTCGGGAAAGCCTGCTATAGCTCACAAGAAGCACGGCCTGCTATTGCAGGAACATGGCTTCGACGTTCTTGGCCAGAGCTTTGGCATCCCATCCAGGGTGGATTATGAGAGAGACGTGCTTGCGGACACCCCTCCCAGGCAGACTGCTCGTCGTCGTTCCCCCCCGGTGTCACCATCTGACCAGGGAATCGAGGTCTACCTTGACGCCAGCTCGTCCCCTCCCGCCAAGTTGAAACCGGCTCACCGTAAGAGAGCTAGTCCTCCCTCATCGTCTGAGAAGCGATTCCACCGCCAGCCTGAACAGACCGCAATGTACTCCGGAAACCTCCATCAACCCACCACCAGCATGAAGCAGGGACGTCATCGACGTCCGCGTTCCATGTCACAGTCAACCACATCGTCGAGTGCAAAGGACAGCCGCAAGCAGATGGTGTTGTATGAATCGGATGATGACGACGAAGACACGGACTCGGAGATAACCCAGTCCTCGACGTCTTTTTATCTCCCGCCTCCTCCGCCTCTGCTTCACATACCGCGGCAGGAAAGCGCGGCGTGCTATCCTACACACCCAACTATGGCCGGCTACCCGCCCTTGTTCTATCCCATGGCCAGCAATGAATACAGCGCAGCTCAAGGCCCGCCCGCCTCGCCGTTTCCAGGATTGTATTATACTCAACACCTGCCTCAGTGCCCTCACGCTGCTAACTCTAGCATGCACCCACCACGAGTGTTTGCAATGAACCAGCCCAGCTCACTGCCAGTAACCTCAAAACTACCACAGCAGCGGCTCATGAATACGGCCGCTTATATTCAGCCAATGGCAAACTTTGCAACAGGCTTGGTCCCGCCGCCGCCGCCGCCTCCCCCGATGTTTCAAGCAGAGGTTGCTCCGAGTGGCAATGTCCAGACCGACGTCGGTGCTGACAAACTTGCATCGGCCGGAGGGGTTGAGCCAGCTCACCGAAATCAACTGGGCAACGGTCAGCAAAAAAATGAGTCATGGTTGGAATGTAGTCCAAAGCGGTCTACGGAACTAAAGAGCATGATGCTGGCAGAGAACTCCGTTGCTCACCAAGGGACATCGACGACAGTAGAACCTGGTGAGAAGTCTTCCGGTTTCTCATATAAGCATGTATGTGCCGGATGTGGCAAGACGAGATCCAACGGGTATCACATGACGCATCGTCTCAAGAAAGGCGAAACCGCCGAGCCTGACTATTGCCGACAATGTATTGGGACTGCGGCCTTCACAGACTCCGAGGCAGCTTCGATAGACGGGCGCAGCCAACTCTTTATTACAGCTGTGGGTTTTCCCTGCGATGGGTCGTTGCATAGCTATCCGACTGACTCATCTTTAGGGGCCTCTATCGTCGAGCCGAAGCAGTGGTGCAGAGTCACAGATCAGGAAGGGCCACTATGTCTTCGACGATCGAAGCCGTCGACACAAGTTGCACAATAAACCTAGAAGAAGAAGCTTTCTCAGATCATTCTTGCGCACCACTTCAACACGCCACATGCTGAGCGGTGAGACCAGATCTCTATCCTCTGCTGAAGAGTCGAATTCACGAGCTTCTTCGCCAGCGCCAGGATCCAGGATTCCTCGCAAAACCTCGCTTGTATCTACCCAACGTTCGTCGCACGGAACAAAGAATGCAACGCCAGCCATCGACACTTCAGCCAGCAAATCGTCTTCCAAGAGCGGTACCCGCAAGAACATGGGCTACAAGCGACCAACGGTGCGCAACGAGGCTTCAGAACTGGCCAACAGAGCTACGGCGTCCAATACGCCTGGTCATCATACCGAGATCTCGACTCGATCATGTGAGGACCCACCTCGTATTCCCTATCGCGCCTCCAACGAACGGTCTGACTTGTCCGGCGTCACTTCGCCAGCGCAAGGCCCGCCAGCCAATGTGGGCATCAACACACGGCGGTCGCTACCTACCAACAGGAACAGTAAGAAGAAACTCCCCATCGATGTGGACCATGTGCTGGCCCGAAAGAAGCCTTCCGACATCGAAGAGTCGCCTCGGGCCAAGCAAAGTACTCGAAGCCCGGGTGAGGTCATGCTTCCCGGGTTGACATCCCCTCTTCGAAAGGAGGAGGCAAATGCGTTTGGCGAATATGATTCATCGCCCAGAGGCCCTATCGAAGGGTTCGACTCTATCCCCCCTACTCCAACCGACCCAGCAGCATCGATTCACATCACTCAACCCCGCATTGTGAATGATTCCTGGGAGAATGAACAGAGCCAATTCGAGCAAATTGCCGAGGAGCTGGCCGAGGAGGAACTCATGCGTGCCGGTAAGCGTTCGGGACTTTTCGATTCATCGCGAGACAGTTCGACGGCATCGAGCAACCCCTTCTTTAGTGACCTGACGCCGAGTCTGATCTCTATAGAATCCTGCCCTTCGGACGAAGAACGCAACGATGGCAACGATCACTATGAGATGGCCATAGGAGGTGGTTCTGATGGGGGAGAAGAGGATACTGCTGCGAGCGAGAAAAGCCCCAGGCAACTCGGTAAGCATCTACAGAATCTAGTCAAAGACCCCTGGGGTGCATTGTGTATACTGACAACTTCTCAGAATTCTTCAGCTCAGAAGACCATGTTCGCAAGACTGCAAACCGCAGCTGCGACGCTGATAACAGAACCCAGCACGGTTCAAACCAAACCCACACTGTAAAGACTACCAGAAATCCTATGCCTACTGCACGAAATCTGTACAACAACTATGGCATGGAGTCAACCACATCAAGTCAGTCGCCTGACTTTCGACCACCCGCGGGCGACTCGTCTCTCCTTGCCCACACCGGGCACTCGATGGACGCCATTCCCTTTGCCGGCCCACGAGCTCCTCGTCGCCGGGTCCGCCGCTTCGGTGGTATTTTGTGAAACTGATCTGGCGACTTTTCACCTTTGCATTCAATTCCACGCGCCTCTGCCTTGCCGATGAACTGCCTTGCGCTGGCGTTTTTGCACCCCTGCGTGATGCATTTGCATACGAGCTTCTTCACTGAATCGGTGTACGACTAAAGAGAAGCCTGTTTTTGCCGATGCGTCTCTACGACGGCACAGGATGGCTTGTTGGACTGCCTGAACGAACCCCCTACTTCCCTGCCTTCTTTTCTCTCTTCTTTTTTGGAACAAGCCATATAAAGTAGACGATGATCAGGCACGCTTTTTGTTTTGAGGAGCAACAGCTCGGAAAACGAGAGAAAAGACGAAAGAAGAACAGGAAGAGAGAGAGCGAGAAGAAAAATAACGAAAAAACAAAACAAAACGGAAAGATTATGAGAAGCTGTAGGAAATAGCACCGTACACTTGTTTAGTACATACCAGCATACCGATTTTCAGGAGGAGAGGGATAAGAGACGGATACACTAGAAACAGCACGCCACATATCTGCCTGCCTCTCTCGATGGCGGTATATATCCCTCAACAAACAGTCTGTCTACTGAATATCTTACCCTACCCCTGATCCCGGACTGGAATAGCGCAGTGTAAGCAGCAGAAGAAGACACGGGCCATTACATAAGTAGTTAAGTAGGACTAATGCGACGTTTCTTCTCGCCAACCATTCCGAATGTTTCCCCGTCACAAGTGCTTCGTCAGTACATTCATGTAAGTGTATAATGTAGATGTACTAGGTTAGGCTCGGGCGCCTTTGGGGAGGGGGCGGGATCTAGTAATTGTCGTATTACACATGTACACAAGAACCTAAGGAAATCTATGAGGCTGGTTGTCTTTTTGAGACCGTCGTCATCATACACGTCCCAATCCACCGAAGCAAGACCACCCATCAAGCACCTACAGGGGCATTGCCGGGATTCCATGTAGGTTGTTTGCTGCTATAGCCTTTTCTCCAGTGTCATACTCCCACCCATGGACGGGACTCTTTTCTTTTCATATGGCCCTCAATGTTTTTCTGTCTCCTCTCGGGTTTGGGCCAGCTCTATACCAGGTCCGCCACTGCCTCTCTCTCTCCCCCTCCCTCTCTACTCCGTCGTATTACAGTCCATCATCTAGTCAAAAGTCGGGGTGATGGGTCATGGATCAATCAAATTAGGCGCTCTGCTTGTCCAGAGCGGTGAGGTAGGCCTCGAGGTCGAACTTGGGGTCCATGGGGTCTTGGTCCACTGTGTCGGTTGAAGTCAGTATCTGCTCGCTCATACCAGGATGTGTATAGGCCCGGGCCGCCGCCACTTAGACTGGGGCGGCCATGAATGCAGCTTTCGACAAGAGAGAAAAGAAAGGCAAGAACATACGAGGGCTCTTCTCGGTAGACAGGGTTCTGGGGCTCTTGGACTCGGCGTACTTGGCGCGAGCCTGCTCTATTAATTGTTGCTTGTGCGCCCAGTCCTTCTGTGCGGCGGCGGCCTTTTGGGAAGCGGTGATGGATCGCTGGTGGCTGAAGCCGTAGAAGACGCCGAAAGCGAGGGCAGAGTACCGGAGCACCTGATCAGAGAATTTGTTAGCATCCCGTCGTCTTCTCTTTCTGTCCATGCTCGGGGACTGGCCAACGCACGTTAACTCCCGACGAGGAAGACATTTTGATCAACTGGACGGCTGGCGGATAGAAGGAGGGAAAACGGGAGAGGGGATCGCAGCAGGCGCAAGGGCGATTGAATGCCAATTGACTGGATTGGGAGGAGTAGAATTGATCGAGGGCGTTGTTGATGTCAGGGAATAATAATATGGAGCGACGGCCAAGTGCTGGAGCTCTGTCTCGACTCGGGAGATTTCGCACGGCAAAACTTTGGGGGTTAGTTTAGGTAAGTAAGTAAGTACTAGGTACTTAAGTAAAGTACTTAAGTAAGTAAGTAACCTGTCCTGTCTTTGCTTGGTGAATAAATGCGTAATTGCATAAGTACCTCTTTCTTTGGACCTTATGCACTGGATTAGTCAGTTAGTGCAAAGGCGAACAAAGACAACAACAACAACCACAACAACCCTGCAACAGGAACGCGCATTTCATTTGATGAGGCGGCTGCCACTATTCATCGGTTCTCAAGGCATCAACACCAACCCAACGTGAATCCTCCATTCATTCCCCTGCACCCGCCGTCGCCTCTCGCTATCCGCAGCCGACAACCCCAGGAGGACCGACCCGGCATGGGTGTCTGGCGTCGACAAGATGCAACAACGCAGAGATGAGATTCTGGCCAAGAAAGCAAAGCTCGCCGAGCTCAAACGCCAGAGGGAGTTGAGGGCGAACCAGGCAACTGCTGGTAGGCCCAGCGTTGGCGGTTCCGGCGACGTATGTCCTACTCTTACCATAGCCTAGGTCAAGGCGCTGAGCTGACTCTGGATCTTCTCTTGTGCAGCTTGTGTCACCAACACCCGGCCGCGGCGACAAACGGGAGGAAATCGAGTTGCTGATCAACAGCCTGGTCGGGGAAAGCAGGCCCGTGTCAGTGTCCACAGGCGCCGCGTCCCCGGCGCATCGAGCAAGTCGCCCAAACAGTGTCCTCAGCGCAGGCGAGCTGAGCGGAGACATCTCGGAACTAGCATCGCAAGCCAACGGCCAGATTGCCGCTCCCTCGCAGCCCCAGGTCCTGACCACTGTCGCTCTACAAACCGTTTTCGAGTGCCCGCCCTCACCCGTAAAGGAGATCTTCTCCTACAGCAAGGGGGTGCAGACGACCGACGAATGGACGCCCCCTCCGACACGCTCCCGCGCCTTTTCTGAGCTGCCCGAGGACGATGATCTCGCAGGCCCTACTTCCACGCCCACCAAGAGACAGAGCACAAGGGCCAAGCTAAGGGAGGAAGAGTTGCGGCAGAACCTGCGCAAGGAGATCGAGGACGAGCTCAAAGCTACCCTAGACGGCGGCTCAGTAGCCACATCCAATTTCCCTGCAAGGAAACTGACAGATGAGGAGCTCGACGCCGTCACAGCCTCGGACGACTTTGTAGATTTCGTAGAGCGTTCAACCAAAGTCATCGAGCGGGCGCTGGATTCCGAGTATGACATTCTGGCCGACTACAGTCTACAAGTACACGATATAGAGGACGACGAGGAACAGGCGGGTAATGTGGCTGGCAAGGGCCGGCGGCGTGTCAAGGAGGTCCTCCAGTTCTACGATGAGCGTTGGTCCAAGAAGCGCATGGTCAGCAGCATCGACTTTTCGCCAAAGTTCCCCGAGTTGCTGCTTGCTTCTTACACCAAGAACCCCTCAGCACCACACGACCCCGATGGGATCGTGCAGGTTTGGAGCGCCAACCTGCGTGACCGGCCCGAGTTTGTCTTCCATGCCCAATCCGATATCCTGTCCGCCAGGTTCTCCCCCTTTCACCCCAATCTCATCATCGGCGGTACCTATTCTGGCCAAGTCCTGCTATGGGACACCCGAGCCAAGTCTGCCCCGGTTCAGAAGACCCCCCTCACCGGTTCCGGCCACTCGCATCCCGTCTACTCTGTTGATATTGTTGGTACGCAGAACGCCAACAACATCATCTCCGTTTCCACTGACGGCGCCCTCTGCGTGTGGTCTGTGGACATGCTGGCCCAACCCCAGGAATCCCTAACCCTCACCAATCCCCATCCCACCAAGTTTGATGACGTAGCACCGACTACCATGGCCTTCCCAGCCGCCGACCCTACCTATTTCCTGATTGGCTCCGAGGAAGGCCCAATATACCCTTGTCATCGATACGACCGGGCTGGCGCGAAGGCTGGTATCGACTCTCGCGTTGCATACAAGGGCCATGCTGCGCCGGTCCTGTCCGTGGACTTCCACCCCCCGCGAGGACCCGTTGACCTCGGCGACCTTGTCCTTTCGTCATCGCTAGACTGGTCCGTCAAGCTGTGGAAGGTTCGCGCACCAGCAGCCACTTCAACCATTGTCGAACCCCAGGGTACCGCCGTGGCCCCTCTGCTCGAGCTGGTCCGAGAAGACGTCGTCTACGATGCTGCGTGGTCTCCAGTGCGGCCGGGCGTGTTTGCGCTCGTCGACGGTGCAGGCAATCTTGAGATATGGGACCTGAGCATCGAAACGGAGATCCCCATCACCAAGATCAGTCCCAGCCAGCGCAAGGAAGGCCGCACACTGCTCAGCAAGAGTCTGAACAAAGTAGCCTGGGAGCCTAGCGAGGGCAAGCGTCTCGCCACGGGCGGCATCGATGCCGCCATCACCGTGTTCGAGGTCGGCCCTGACCTGGGCGGTAAAGACGGGGTTAGGTCCGAGGAGTGGTCCAGCGTCAAGAAGCTGGTTGCGCGCCTGGAGGCTGGGGGCGCGGTTGTATGAGCTTGAGGCTCGAGTTTAGCTGCTTTTGCACTTCTTCATCCCGAAGACAAGAGACCGGGGGGGGGTGATGCTTTCCCGGAAATCGGGCCAAGAGAAGAAGAAGAAAGAGAAGGCATCTATCGAAGGGCATGCTGACTTTGTGTGGCTCCTTGCCCAAAGGCCAATTTGGGTCGTTACTACTTGTGTTATACCCCCTAAATTTAAACTGTTGATATATGAACTTATGTAAGGACCCACGACCCTGTATACAGTCTGGTTGTATAGTCACAGAAACAATGGCCTTTGTAATAGCGCTTATAATTTACAATCACAAGCAGGTCTTTGCTGCATCATCGAGCATGGACAAACCGGATAGAAGGCACGGACGAGGCTTAATGGGCATCGAAGATGTGCAATATGTTCCTGATCCTTTATTCCTTTTGGTCCAAGAAGACTAGAGTACAGACAAGTACATGTTGCTACATGTTGTGATACAAAATTGTGTGTGGTGTAACATCGTCATCGCTGCATAAATGTAGGCTCTTCAGTCTGTCTCGTCGAGTGCTATGACAACTGGTCCTCTCTGCTCAATCGCATTCCTGACTTTGCCCAGAACGACAGCCCGCCGGGCCCGGCGCTCCTTGACCGCCTTCTTTTCGACCTCGCCAAAGCCGCTCATCTTCTTCCGTGGAGGGGTACGCACCGCGAACATGCCTCCGCCAATACTGCCGACCGACGCCGAGAGCGAATGCCGCATCGCGCTCGCGCGGGGATAGTGACCCGGCGTGCCTTCTCGGAAAGACCTGTCGGGCGAGAACATGAGAGATGAGGTCAGCTGCTTCTTGGGCGTGGTAAAGGGGGAGCCCTCCCGGCTCCGGGTGCTTGCGCCAAAGTTCAGAGCGCCTGGCGATGAGAATCGCAGGGAACGCATCCGGTTCTCCAATAAGTCAACATCGCCACTGCGCCTCTCGGCCATGGCTGTCATCTTTGTGATGGTGCGTACCACGGCGTCTATCGTAGGCACAGGACCGCCCTTTCCATTGACACTGCCGGCCGACGCGATCTTGGCTCTCAGCAGAGTAAGGCTCTCTTCCGTCTCGGCCAAAAGCCGGGTAAAGTGGGCTAGATCCCGCCGCAGGTCGCCCTGTCGTCCTGCCTGCTCAGTTGTCAATGGCAGAGCCCGGTTTGCAGTGGCTTGGTCAGGGTCGAAGCGAGCATGAATAATCTTCTGGAGGTCATTGCGCTTGCTGCGGTCGCGGACGAGGTCCCGCAGCAAGACTTGACATTCCGCCACCTTGTCCTCAGCATCTGTGATACAAGCTTCTCTCAAGTCATGGGCCAGGTCTCTCGAGACAATCCTGCTCAACTCTTCGAGCTCGCCAATGGTCCAGTCGTCTGGAGTGGACAGATCTTCCTTTTCACGTTTTTCGCGTCGGAAAGCTTCGGCATGGCCCGCAATGAAGTTGGCGAGGGACCGTCCATTGAGCCCAAGTGTATCGATCATCGCATTGATATCGCGATACACTGCTTCAACCTGAGCAGGGATGTTGTTGTCGGCAGCTGGGGCTGGGCCAGCGTGTGCGATGAACTCGTCAAGCTCCAGAGTCGGCCGGATGCTAGCACTAAGCAGTTCTTGTTTCCGCTCATCTTCTTCATCGACCAATAGCTGTGCTTCCTCGGCCTCCTTCTCGCGAGCCTTGCGCTCTTGTTCTTTGTGCAAGTCGACTGCCGCTCTTTCTCTTCCACTGATTGGCCGACTCTGTGCCCTCTGCGACGCACCCAGGAGCTGCGATGCCATTCCCGGTGCACTGAATGACCTAGCTTGCTCGCTTCCCAAAACCCTCGACGGGATAGCACCACGAACCGGGCTTGGCGAACGAGGGCTGACAGGATTGGGTTGCGGGAACATTGGTATATTTCGGCCCGCATCACCGAACAGGGATTTACGCTCGGTTTCCGGGCGAGATATTGTTGAGAAACTGCCACCCAATCCGTCGAAAGAGCTTTGGGGGGTGAACCCTGGTGATTTGTCTTTGCTGTCTTTGCTACCCAAAGGTGGGCTCAGATCTTGAGCTACATCGACCCCGCTGCCTTCGCTGCCCGCTTCACTGGCATCTTCTCCTTCGGCCTCATCTGACTCGTCATCTTCTTCACTGTCCGAGACTGGCGGCGGATTGGTGGGGAACATGAACAGACCAGTTGATTTGGGAGGTTCCCTGTCAAAGACAGACCGCGGTTTTTCAGGTTGGGATGCGACTCCCGGCACTGGTTGGAACTTCACATCATATACCTTTTTGTTTGTTGTGGGATCTGGGGGCAGCGGCGCGTCATCGGAAGCCTCGGGCTTGGGCTTGGGCTCCTCCTTTTCTCCGGGGAGACGAGGAAACTTGACGTCATATACCTTCTTATTTGTAGACGGGTCAGGAGGCAACGGAATGTCGTCGTCACGCGCCGGCGGGGATTCCGATGGCAATGGTAGCCTTTCTGCGGGCTTACTCTTCGAAGTCGCAGAACTGGGAGGCAGTGGCGCTTCTTCAGGTAACTTCCTGGAATCGGGGGAACCTATTGATGTTGTTGATGAGGATGATGACTCGCCCAAAGGATAGGATGTCTTACTGGTAGAATCGGGGGGAGAGGACCGCTGGGCACCCCGGAGAGCGGCCTTGGGGATTCTGCTTCAACTTTGACCTTGGGGGCGCCGAATATGCTCGGTGTGGGCTTCGCCGGGAGGCCAAAGAGTCCGCTGCCCGAGGGTGCGGTGACAGTCTGTGAGAAGAACTTGGACGGTGCTGGAGTTGTCGTAGGTGTTGTAGATTGTTCGACAGATAGGGTCTTGCTTCCAAATTGGCCAGGGCTAGACGGTGTAGCAGCTTCTCCAATTGCAGACGCAAATCCACTCCCAAACATGGACATAGCCCCGGAAGACGCCTCATTGGAGCTCTCGTCGGCCTTTTCATTGGGGTCGCGCTTGAAACTAGAAGTAAGCTTGAACGGCTGGGAGCCGAAGGCATTCGTCGACGCGCCTGTTGGTATGGAATTCTGGGCCGGAAATGATGTACTGCTGTTACTCCCCATCGAAGCGTCGGCCGGCTTGCTTGAAGCAAAGATACTTGTCCCACTCTTGGCGCCGCCATTACCGAGGGCCGCAAAACCTCCCTGGTTCGCGAAGCTGGCAAAGCCGCCAGACGTGCTAGACGTCCCGAGTGTACTGCCAAATGGAGCCGCCGCGCCGGCAGACCCAACACCTGCATTCGCAAATCCAGATTGCCCAAAGGCAGGCGTGCTTGTAGCAGTCGATGCAGTAGCCCATGGAGAGGCTTTAGTCCCGAGCCCCGACTGCTGACCAAAGGAAGGAGCCCCAAATTTCGGGGCCGAGGTCGCAGGTTGGGCCCCAAAGGAACTCGAGCCGAAAACAGCGCCGCCAGTGCTCGAGCTCGCCGGTTGCGAGCTCCAGGGCGATGCCTTGGATCCCAACGCCGAAGGTCCACCGAAAGCAGTTGTGCCTAGGCTAGACGGGGCACCAAAGGGTGAGGCGTTAGCTGCACCGAACGGACTTGACGTGCTTGGCTGAGGCTGTGACCCAGAAGAGGTACTGGGCGCGACGGATGCACTCGGCTGGGCTGGCTGAGTTGCTGCGAGCGCAGTAGCCTCGGCAGCTACTAGATTGCGGTATGTGGTGCCTGCTCGAATCGACTCGTTATATATGATCCACCACGCTGATAGCACGCCTTCATCGTTGAGCACCCAATACCCTGGCAGTGGACCTGCGGACTGCTCCATCTCATCGGACGGGATCGGTTTATAGACAGGCTCTTTACTCGACAAGTCAAGAGCCGTGCCCACGGGCAAGCCACTGTCCAAGCTCTCTCCCATTGGTAAAGTTGCACGCTTGGAGTCGTCTGCGAGCTCAGTGGTTGTGAAAACACCCGTTATCTTAGCTGCATCCGTCTCCGAGGTCAGAGGTGTTTTAGAACGCGACATCAGACCGATGTCAGGGGTTGCAGTCGAAGAGAAGACTAGGAGATCCTGCAGATTTGGGTCGAAATCCTTCAAACGTGCTGCTGTATGATGCGGAACCTTGGGGCTCCCAAAAGGATCGACTGGATCCATCATCTTCTGATAAATGAAATTTTGGTTTTGGCGAGTTATCAAGTGATAACTGGACTGAGGTGGTTGCTCTGCCGTAGAAACGTGGATAGCCAAGAAGAGGTCATTCTCCAACCAGGCCAGGAATGAGACTGTCACAGTGAGTAGTTGCTCTACCAGGGAAAGACGGGTGCAAACATACCATAGAAGCTTCCATTCAGAGATGGGGGTTTGGGAATCGTGGCCTTCAAGTCGCCACTGGGCGTCATCTGTTGTATTGTGCCGTCGCCCAGTCCAGCGACCAGCTGTTTGCCCTTGGTACTCCAGGCAACGCAACTGACTTGGTCCTTCAATATCTGGCCGTCCTTGCCGGCGACAAAGTCCTTCTTCTTCATATCTCCTATGAGCAGGTTGCCTTTGTCTGTGACAACAGCGCATAACTCCCCCTTCTCGGGCATTGGGTTTGGTATCAAGGCTCTTAAAGACTCCCCGTTGGTGGGAATCTCGAATGCGGGACGGGTC
The DNA here is from genome assembly GCA_019976485.1 of Apiospora pterosperma. Lineage (NCBI taxonomy): Eukaryota > Fungi > Ascomycota > Sordariomycetes > Amphisphaeriales > Apiosporaceae > Apiospora > Apiospora pterosperma. The sequence goes on from JAFBMP010000009.1 coordinate 2,775,862, forward strand.
GAGCCCTGAAGGAGAGCTTGAACGTCGTAGACAGCCAAACCCCCACCACTCTCGGCTGATAGGATCAGGTAGCTCTCGTCAGCCGTGAAGGTGAGTTGGCATATCCTCGTGGGCAGTGCTATCTTCAGCTCCGGGTTGAATGGTCGAAATTCGCTATCGCCTTCTTTTGAGCCCAAAAAAGCCTTGCGCACATCTTCAGTGGTAGAAATGGCGAGGCCATCGGGGCCAGCGGCTGCGACGAGGCCTTTTCGCGAAGCAATGGTGAGGAGTGAAGCGTTCTGAGCAGGGGCGGGAGACCATGCAGAGGTGAAGCGGATTTTGGCGTCAGCAGCTATCGACAGGAAGCCTAGGTTTTCCGTCGAAACAAGCTCCAGGTCTGGGCCTTGATTGACGGCTCCGGCTCCTGATCCTGTCCCTTGGGCTGGTGCGGAACCCAGGGCATTGCCAACATTCCCAAAGCCAAAAGACATGACTGTTGACAAGTTCCCAGTGTTGGACAAGAGGGCCAGGTGCTCTTTCTAGAAGCGATGTATGTGCATCGGTAGTAACGAGTACGTGTCGCGTATCGCGTCGCTCGTGTAGGTTGGTCGGTGGAATTAAGCAACAGCCTTTCTGTGAGCTTCCTCTCTGAATGAAATGGGATTATCATAGACTGTACGGAATAATCTACGAGGCAGGTAATCGCGACGGCGACGTGACTGACCTTTTTACCCAAGGTACCTCCTAGGCATAGGCATGTAGCTAAGGTACAAGACCACTTTTTTAATGGGCCCTCCCTTCAAGGTTGCCTTCCAGCAGCAGCTCGGGGCTTTGTTGTTCCCGCCACTACTTAGGTACTTACACATTACAGATGTAGGTGTCCTACGTGATAATACAGGACTAAAACCAAGATACCTGTTATCATTATCATCAAGTGCATTGTTCCACGGCCATGAGAGCTGTAGAGTAGATCCAGGAATTCAAGTGCTCTTTGAAGTATCCGCACATGTACCCTATATGTAAATCTGAGCCCCACCCCCTTGGCGCATCTCCAATCAATCAAATCGATCCAATCAATCCAGTACGTTAAGTACCTCTTAGTGGACGTGTCGGAGCTTCAAGGCAGCTCCAGCTGTTCGTCAGCGTTCAGGCCTTCCAGCCTTCCAGCCTGCCTCATCACTAGGAAGCATTCTATCACCACCCACACATCGACGAAACCGCAGTACCCGAACACCACCCACACGTCCATAACCAGCTTCATCACGATCCTCCATCCACCGATCCCTCGCTGAAATAAACCCCTCTTCGGGAGTCGGCTTGCAGTTCGATCGTACCCCAACACGTCCTTGAAGCAGCCATCATCATGCCTGGCTTCGACTTCTCCAACTACAACCGCAATGCGGCCTTGCATGCGCGCGGTGTCCCTCTACCTAAGGCCACCAGCACAGGTACTACTATTGTTGGTTGCATATACGACGGTGGTGTGGTGGTAGGTCTCATCTTTTCCTCACTTGTGTAGAGTCCGGGGCCACACAATTGACTGACCTGTCTACCAGATTGCAGCTGATACTCGAGCCACGAGCGGCCCTATCGTTGCCGACAAGAACTGCGAGAAGCTTCACTACATAGCGCCGCAAATTTGGTGTGCCGGCGCTGGCACTGCTGCAGATACAGAATTCACCACAGCCCTCATCTCCTCCCAACTCGAGCTCCACTCCCTGTCGACGGGCCGGAAGCCTCGTGTCGTCACATGCATGACCCTCCTGAAGCAGCACCTCTTCCGATACCAAGGCCATATCGGTGCCTACCTGGTCGTTGCTGGTGTCGATCCTACAGGAGTTCATCTCTTCACCGTCCATGCCCACGGAAGCACGGATAAGCTGCCTTATGTCACCATGGGTTCCGGTTCATTGGCCGCCATGTCCGTTTTCGAGACGCAGTGGAAACCTACCCTGACCCAGCAGGATGCTATGAAGCTCTGCTCAGAGGCCATTCAAGCCGGTATTTTCAACGACCTTGGATCGGGATCCAACGTGGATGTCGCCGTCATCACGCCAGACAAGACTACCCTGCACAGAGGCTACGTCAAGCCCAACGAGCGAAGTCAGAAGCTCAAGAACTACAAGTTCGCCCGGGGTACTACGGCCGTTTTGAACGAGAAGATCATCACGAAGGATGAAATCGGCAAGTACGTCAGTGTGCAGACTGTAGAGGGGGAGCAGATGGAGGTGGACTCGTGAAAGGGGCGAAGTTGCATGACGTTATGGGCGACATCAGGTCTTGATGCGAGCACTCTGTATCAGTATACTGTGCCATAGTAGACGGCTCCATATTGCTGGGGAATCTACCCAGCTCTGTCACATCCTAAATCGGTTTTGCTGCTCGCTGGAAATTGACACCTCATGCTCTGTGGCCACGGTGACCAGAATGACCCCCTCATGACCCTTGCTGCTCCGCCACAGGTGCTATATCGACACGATGAGGCGTCATGGGACCAAAAGCCTGGAGTGGTTCGCGCTTACAGTTGATCAGGCTGCCTACATCCGTCAGGTACCGCTATGAGGACGCTTCCACAAACCATGCTCACAAGCTCCAACTTAACGCAGACTATATACAGTAAAAGAGAAGTGCATGGATATTCCGCATTACTGGGTGATTATCTACTTAGCAAGTGATATCAAGGTAGGCCCCCCGTCAATTCCCCGAGCTGTCTTGAGAGTTGTGTTGAACGTGGCCCTCCCGGAGCTCCAACGGTACTGGGCCTAAAAGGGGCTTGCTGCATCTCATATGGGGAGGCGATTCCGACCTGGCCGTCCCCTCGTTATTCATTCCAGCCCATCCACCTCGTCCCGAAGCAGCCCATACACCCACACATCCTAATAGTTGATCATGGGTCAGTCAGTGCATATCATAAACAAAGAGAGTCGCGATTGAGCATGGATCTGATAGACTTTAGGAGACAGACCATGACCACGCCCTTCTTGCAAGCGGCCCCGCGCCGGACGCCGTCCTTCGTGAAGCCAGCCTTCTCCAAGACCCTGATGCTCCCTGCGTTCATGTGGTAGGCCTCGGCCTCGAGCCGGTGCAGCTCCGGGAACGTCTGGAAAGCCCAGCGCGCAAATGCCTTCAGCGCCATGGTCGCGATGCCTTGGCCCCAGAACTTTTGCCCTATCCAGTACCCGACCTCCCAGGTGCGGGACTGGACGTCGCGGCCCGGCGTCAGGCCCATACCACCCGCAAACTCTCCCTCCCCTCCCTCGCCGCTCGGTGTCGCGAAGATGGCAAAATCAACAACAGGCGTCGCCTCCAGCGTCGACTTGATGAAGGTCTCCGAATGCTCCAATGTGTAGGGATGGGGGAACCGGTCACGCAGAAAACGTACCACCTCAGCATCGTTCGCCAACGCGGATGCGGCAGGGGCATCTCTCAGGTCATAGTGCCGGAGATAGCATTTAGGAGTGGCCAGGATGACAGCTGGAAGGCTCCCAACGGGGACTGGTATTTGCGAAGTCGCCATCGTGATAGATGATGGATGGTATTGCTATTGCGGCGGCGAAGATGGAAGCCAAGTACTTAGGTACTTAGGTACCTCATAACATGTGCCTCCTGTCGCACAAGTCGCCAACTTAAGTACCTACTGTATTCGTTGAATCGTGCTGGATTCACCCTGCACTTCTACCCACATAATCTCATCCTACCAGGGACCGGGTTATTCAGTGGGTCAGGGGTTTATCCGAGTCACTGCCCGCTGTCGCGTCAGCTCACGACCGAAGTGTCGAGTACATACACGAGCTGGGTAGAGCCTGGAATCGGAACAAGAGCAGTGACTCAGCCCCATGCTCATGAAGGAAAGTGTTATATACATTGGATGTCCATGTCGACTATAAGAAGAGAAGCAGTTATAGAAAAGGTATATCTTTTTTAAGAACAGTAAAACATTAATCGCTCCCCGCGTACTTGGTCAAGCAAGTAGACTGTCTACCAGACATCAGCAGAGGGGAACTGGGGTTGGTAACGGCGAAGTAGTCGTTGTTCCCGTGGGCGGGCTACTCGAGGGTTGTTGCTTGAGCGCAGACGGAGGTGTAGGCACTACCACTCACTCACGCAGCGCACATTCTACCGTCGTCCGAGACCTTCCAAGCCTCGCTTCCCACCCCGACTGTAGCGTAAAAGAAGTTGGTCGGGTCGAATTTCTTCTTGATAGCGAGCAGTGTCTGATAATTGGAGCCCCAAAAGGTGTCCTGGAAATTGGGCTGGCGCCAATCACCCTCGTTCACTAAGTCGGCTGTTAGCATTTCTCATCCAGCGCTACCGTACAGCCATGAGGTCGGGTGGGAAGGCCACCTACCGTAGGAGCCAGACCCAACTGTGGCCGCCTCAACTTCAGGCATGATCTTTTGGGTCATCTTGTCTTGCAAAGCGATCATGTCTCCCCACGGAGCCGTGAAGTTCCAGGGCAGGGTCAAGGTGGCGTGAACAAGGGTATCGCGCCAGGCTGGGTGGACAGACGTAGTTTCACGACTTCCAAAGGAGGAGACGTCGGTACCGACGCCGATCCAAGTCGCTCCTTGCTCGGCAACGCTTCGCCAGGTGGCGGATATGTTGGCTGCCACAGAGAGGGGGATCAGTCGCGCACCATACTGAGCGATTCCAACCTGGATGTTGCCGAGAGGCAAAGGGCCAAAGTACTTGTCGTAGTGTTCGTAGTAGCTGTCAGACTGGCTATACGCCACAGTGTAGTTGATGCTGAGGGAATCGAGCTCTGAAACGAATGGTGCGAGGATCGTCTCGACCTCCCCCTTTGTCTTGTTGTAGGCGTTCAGGGGTGCGATCATGAAGAAACTGTCGGTGAAGTAGTAGACTACCATGGACCCAGCATCAACCATAGCCGGCAACGCTTCATGGAAAGCCTGGATGGCCTCATAGAAATCATCTCCCCCGTTGTTCACCTCATAGAATGACAACGTAGCTCCACCCATCGTGGCGTCCGGGAAGGCCTTGACAGTCATGGAAACTACCACGCCGAAAGTGCTGCCACCGCCCCCGTTGAGAGCCCAGAACAGCTCCGGGTTTTCGGTCCGACTGGCCTGCAAGAATGCTCCATCAGCGGTAACGACCTCCCAAGATAGGACATTATCTGCAGCTAACCCAAAAGAGGTGCTGAGAGCAGAATGTCCACCTCCCTGGGTATATCCTCCTACACGTTGGGCCCATGTTAGCGTATACAGACTTGCGGACAGCCAAGATGTTGGCTAGCTATTTGGACTGCCTGAGGGGTTGCAGGCTGCGCGAGAGGCCAGTGCATGATAGGACAAGGACACGATGGGGAAATGAGTGCACGATATCACTGACCTGCAATGCCGACGGTTGGACACTCGCCTCCGACAACGACTAGCCCTTCCTTGCGGCCAGCTTCCATGATATCGAAACCTTGAACACCGGCACCGAGTTTCACAGCCTTTCCCTGATATGCTTCATCGTTGCTGTCGAGAAACTGAATGTCCTTGAGGTAGTGAGTCCACACTGCGAGCGCGCCGGCGCCAGTCGAGCGTCCAAGATAATCGTGGCCAGTATTGCGGATCACGAACCGGATGTCCTTTTCCTTCGCAAAGGCAACAGCGGCCTTGATGTCGTCGGCGCCTGTAGCGTTGACGGCGTAGCGGACGTAATTACCCATCTCGCAAGGACGAGACTGGGCCTGGAAAGGGTCACAGCTTTGGTTGGCGAAGAAGGGCGCCATTACCGAAGACGAGGAGCTCATGCTGCCTCCAGCATTAGCATGTCATACATCGTGAGCTCGCTCAAGCAGCGGGACAAGAACTGACTGGACTTCCTCGAACTGCCATTGCTGCTGCAGGTTCTTGCAAACTTCTGCATCATAGTCCAACCCATGGCAAGGCGCGCCAAGAGGGACCGTCTTAACGAGGCGCCCCCCCGACAGTCCTGTTCAGGTTATCCCATTCTGCAGGTGCAGGCCAGCAGCTGTCTCCGGGAAAACATTTGCAGCTGTTGCTTGTTCCTGCGGCGGTGGTGTTGCAAGCTGATACTGCGGCGGCGACCTGGACAATGGCTGACAAACCAAAAGGGACCTTCATGCTGGCAAGCATGAGATACTAGCAGCAAAGAGAGGCAGCAAGTAACCAAGACCAAGATACTACCCAATGAGAGAATAACGAACGGACGGCCCGGGCCAGCTTCTTGAGGAAGAGGAAGAGTCGCATTGCGATCAGCCGCGAAGAAACTTAGTTATCTATGGCGCATCTCGGCGCACGCCCTTTCGAGAACCTGGCATGTCCGGGGTAATCTCTCCATGCGATCCACTGGCCGTGCTGGTGCCGCGTTGAAGCCGTAGTAGTAGTAATAATAATCAACACGTAAGTCTGGACGGCTGGACGGCATTCTCAGTCGGAGGGCTGCCATCACTGGCTCTGCTCGCCTTCCGGCGAGTGCAGATCAAGTGCGGAGTGGCGTCCGCCTCCCTCTTAGCTCCCTTCATCTGGATACTTGGGTGGATGACCTGCTTGGTGTCATTGATCTATTGAAATCGGACCCGTAACCAAGATGACTTTGATGTGGATCCGACATGGGGTTGGCGAATTACCCTTCACGACTGCCCGAGTCAGTTCTTCTTACCGACGACGTTTGCGAACTTGGTGGGCAGGTTTCTTTGCATGTTCCACTGAGGCTGGCTTCGGTCTGGGTGAACGTCGTATCGAGTCCCAGGATGAGTATGTGACTTGCACGGCTTGTTTATATCGTAAGGCTACTTCCCGTACGACGGTCGTACATCATCATCAGGAAGCCCCCATTCATTACCTTCGCAGAAGAGTGGGTGCTGCAGCAGTGCTGGACCCTGGCAGAGATCGGCAAATGAGTGACCTCGTTCCTGGTGGACATGACTCGCTTCTGCGTGGGACCTCCGAGTGTTGCAATTGCGACGGCGGGTGTGACCCAGCAGTTTGGTATCTACCACGTGGGTTTCTGAGCGAGTACCACCTCGTCACAGATACAGTTTGCTATCATCGCCGTTCGTTCGCGAGGATAGTCGGCACATCAGGGCCATAGTATAGCGCCGGGCCTCATAGGCTCTTCAACCCAATCTTGATATGACAAGGGGTAACGTTCACAGTAAGCATGTAATGCTCGACAGGGTCATGGCGATGAAATGGGTTGTTGATGCTCAGGCAGAACGAAGCCCAGGCTCAAGTAGGGTTGGTCAGATGTGTCCCAATTGCCGCAACGTCTCTAAGAGCACTATCCCACGTCAGCGCCGGTTGTAGGGTTCAGCAATAAGTCATACTTATAGGCCTTGTATTGACCGCTACGTGATCGAGGACCTGGATGATCTTGCCAATGGGGGCCACACCGAAGCTTGTCAGGGGCATGGGTATCCTCGGCGGTGATATTGCTGATTCCACATCATCCATGGCCTCCAAGTGCCCCATAAATGGGAAATAAGGAGCTGGCTTTGCCTTCTGCCCTCGACCTTGTTATCTAATGGTCACTCCCATAGAGACTTCGTCTTTTCGTATGGGAGACTCCGACCTTACTGCTTTTTAAGACTCGCGGTCTCGCCGAAATAAGGAATCAATCAGCATTGCCCGTGTTCGACATCATACTGTGCCACTTTCATTAGTTGTGCTGCTATGTAATAAAACCCCCTTCTATTATGCTTCTGCAGTATCGTTGTACTAGAACTTGAAACTTTCCTTACCATCTACTTCACAGTAGAGCGCACAGGTGATGCCAATCGTTGCTTGATCTCGAGGCAGTTCGACCAACGGTGGTATAAAGCCCATCTCGGCTTGTTTATTCTTCCGGGACCTCCCCCAGCACCCAGGTACAGACGAGACGGCGCTCTGAGGTTGGTCTCAAGCAGCTTCGCCATGTCTTGGACGCTCAATGCAGAAGACGATGCGCCTACGGATGGCGTTTGGATCTCGATTGTAGCGCTGGTATTCACAGCACTTTCGCTCGTCGGTGTGCTTCTTCGGGCCTATGTCCGGCTGGTGTTGGTCAAAGCCAGTGGCATTGGTAAGGCTGCGCGCAATGTTTCATTTCCTCTAGCAGTTGGTCAAACAATGTACTAACAGCCCAACTTAAGATGATTTGGTCATTGTTATAGGCTGGGTACGTGGTGGTTCTCTCTTTGTATGACTCGACTCCCTGTTGACACCACTTCAGCTGGCATCGTGTGGCTTCGCCGTGGTCACTGTCATCCGTAAGTGCCCTGAACGCTTGATGTGTATATGTAACACCTCCCACATATATTGGCTCACTCAATATTCTCAGAAACAAGATGGGGCCTGGGTTTGCATCATATCGAGAATATGCCGCCGGGTAATCTCTATACCTTCGGGTTGGTACGTTGTCCCACCCTGTCTCGCTACTCTAAACGCCGCTCACAGACAAAAGTTGCAATATATAGGTGCTCCATTGTAAGCTCCTTTCGCCCCCTTTCAAAATGACTTACTCACGACCCGGCTGCAGCTATATAACCAGTATCCTTAGCTTCAAACTCAGCCTTTTGCTGTCCTATTTCCGATTTATGCCACTTGGTATCTGGAGACTCTTAACACTCATAATCTCGGTTGTGTGCGTGCTATTCCACGCCTCCTTCTTGGTGGTCCAGCTCAACCTTTGTACTCCGGTATGTATCACCCGAGCCGTATGCATGCCACATCCGACTGATAACATGCAGATCGCCAAGCAATGGGATCCCACTATCACCTACGGCCGTTGTATAGAGGCTGTTCCTTTCTATACCTCCGTAGCCGCGCTGACGATCGTGTTGGACGTCTTGGTGTAAGTAACTACCAGGATGCCGTGTCTACCAAGCCAGTCGGACTGACTAGTATCTTGAAGCATGTTCCTCCCCTTCCCGACCTTGTATGCGTCCAAGATTCAAACCCGCCGAAAGGTGGTACTCCTCGGCCTCTTTGCCCTCGGCATCTTCATCACCATCATCCAGATGTTCCGCATTCAGACCATCAAGAGCCTTTCCAACTACCTCGATTCTGCTAAGCTCATCATGTGGTCTACGATTGAGAACAACCTGGGTATCATTGTAACCTGCGTTCCAACTCTTGCGCCGCTCATCAAGTACTTTTCGGAAATGACACGACGGGGTACGTCACGTGGCAACACTAGATATGGGAAGAACTCTGCTTATGCACTGAATACGTGGAAGGCTGGAGGAGGAGACGATATGCACTGTCTCAGCAGCCACGCAGACCGGGAGGTCGATATCACCGGGTCAAGAGCAGCAGAAAGCCAGGAGAACATTCTCGATGGCCTAGGTATCGTACGAAAAACCGAGGTCACCGTTGTCCGCCAAGATCTGGGGGAATAGCACTCCAATGGCATATACCGTTGTATTCAGGGTGGTTGAGGACGGACGACGGATGTAGACTAATTGATGAACTCCACGGACAGGCATATGTAAAGACTCATGTATACAAGCGATGTAACAATAACAATGATAACGATGATGCGGACCTATCGATCGAGAACCTTCTCCCTACTAGTGATTGCAGGTTGAACCAGCAAGTAAGAAGTAAGAAGTAAGTAAATTCCTTTATGTACCTGGTATGCCAAGGAGTGCTGAGTAAAGTACCTACTTAGGTAAGTAAGTACTTGAGTACTTCATGTAGTTGTGGCTAGCTGTGGCAGGGCATGTTAAGCATGAGGTAAATCACACTAATCCAAAGTTGGCATATTATGTGGGCCCCGCGGCATCAAGCTGCTGCTACATGTACGTAAGCTCAAGGGTCCCTGAAAAAGCGAAAGGTGTTCTTTGATTCAAGCTGCTGAGAGCGTGCATTGGATTGGAATAGAACTCACTCCGAGGAAATAAGTGAACTAATCCAAATGCCGTGTTCACGGTAGTACTGGAATTGCCACTATTTCATTATTCAATTCGTCCCTGAACCCAGATTCACTCAGCCGCCGCCGTGTTTCGCAGCTTTCGCAACTCGCCCGCCATCTTTAGATTGCTTGCTTTGTGCGCCCCCGTCCTTCAGCTTAGTCCTTCCCCGAGTTCAACCTCAACTTGCCCAACTCCCGACTCAGAATGCCTGCCAAATCAAGATTCACCAGGCTCGACGCCTTTACCAAGACGGTCGAGGATGCGAGGATACGAACTACGTCGGGCGGAATCGTCACTATTGTCTCTTTGATCGTGGTGCTCTACCTCGCCTGGGGAGAGTGGGCTGATTATAGGAGGATCGTGATCCATCCAGAGCTCGTTGTCGACAAGGGAAGAGGTATGTGGTTTGGCAGACGCAGAATATCCCGAACGCAGCAACGGCTAACAATGCGGCCACAGGAGAGCGAATGGGGATCCATATGAACATTACCTTCCCTAAAATACCTTGCGAACTTCTCACATTGGATGTCATGGACGTTTCTGGCGAACAACAACATGGGGTCATGCATGGAATCAAGAAGGTCAGACTTCAACCTCCTCAGCAAGGCGGTGGTGTGATTGATGTCAAGGCTTTGTCTCTGTAAGTCTATACATGCTTGCGCAGGCACGCTTGCTTGGCTCACTGCTGACGAAAGCGTCCAGCCATTCCGCCGACGAGGCTGCGCAACATCTAGATCCCAACTATTGTGGTCCGTGCTACGGTGCACCCGCTCCTAGCAATGCCGTCAAGGCCGGATGTTGTACCACTTGCGACGAAGTCCGAGAAGCCTATGCGCAGGCTTCATGGGCTTTTGGTCGTGGCGAGAATGTTGAGCAGTGCGAACGGGAACACTACTCTGAGAAGTTGGAGGAGCAGCGACGAGAAGGCTGCCGTATCGAAGGTGATCTGATGGTCAACAAGGTCATTGGAAACTTTCACTTCGCCCCCGGTAGGAGCTTCAGCAACATGAATATGCATGTTCATGATCTGAAGAACTACTGGGATGATCCAGCCGGCATTGGTCATTCCTTTGAACACACCATCCACCACTTGCGGTTTGGACCTCAGCTTCCCGACGATATTGCCAAGAAGAGTGTCAAGAACGTCCCCTGGACAAATCATCATTTGAACCCGCTAGACGACGTCAAACAGTCGACGGAGGATCCCAACTTCAACTTCATGTACTTTGTCAAGGTTGTGCCTACTTCTTACCTCCCCCTCGGCTGGAAGCAAGACAGTCAGCGAAATGACGATGGCACTTGGCTGGGAAACTCGGGCCAGGCCTTGGATGGCAGCTTGGAGACTCACCAATACTCGGTTACCAGCCACAAGAGAAGCCTTGTTGGCGGCGACGACGCTGCTGAGGGCCACAAAGAGCGGAAACATGCACAAGGTGGCATTCCTGGAGTCTTCTTCTCCTATGTGAGTTCTAACACACCGCCCGAAGCGAATGGACACTGACCAAAAATCCAGGACATTTCACCAATGAAGGTTGTCAACCGCGAGGAGCGCGTGAAAACGTTCTCTGGGTTCCTCACTGGCATCTGCGCTGTCATTGGCGGCACATTGACGGTAGCCGCTGCAGTAGACCGCGGTGTCTATGAGGGAGCGACAAGGTTGAAGAAGTTACGTTCCAAAGATCTATAAGGGACCCTTGGATCTCGAGTAGGTTCTTGTTAGGGTTGGTCTGCGATGCATAGGAAGCGGAGTTAGCGGTTAGATTTTATTTAATTAGGTGAATGGCAATCTTCATCTAATGTCCTAGGCTTGCATATACTTGTACGATTGACATGGTTCATTGGCTTTCCAAGGTCGTTGCTATTGTCATCGGATTTGACCATCAACAATGGCTTGAACAAAAACACTGGCTACATGGGAGCTTGACGTCATGCAGAGAAAGTATGCAGCAGCAAAGTCTTCGTCAGACACAAGGCACGGCCGTGGTCTCGTCCGAGCAATGTGACAGGCATGAAGCATTGACACGGCAGCAAGCTTGGACAGCCTGAACAAATCACGCAAATGCAGTGGCTGCGCACTCCCTTGTAGATGGACGAGGAGGAGAGCCAGTGGCCGCAGCCAGCCGGCCGGCATGGAGGGAGGGCCTGGCTATATGTATAGCAAATTTGGAAATCTTGCGCTACCAAGCTTCCTACATCCACTAGGCATTATTATATGGTCTTGACACCCTGACCAGGTTTCTGAGTTGATATTTCCGTAGCAACAACATGTGTAACCTAGTTGAGTGCATCTTTTATTCAGAACGGAGCCTCAGATATGGAATGTCTCGGTGGGAGGCCTGGAGGGTAGCTGAAACATCCGCCGCCGATCAAAACAATGGGCTGCCGAAAGCCGGACGGATGCAAATGCATCGCCGCGACGGCAAGCCACCAGCAAGCCAGCTACGTAATGCTGCGGGATAACGCAACCCTTGGGGCATCGCTACATACTTACTTACTTCCTTGCTTGTTCCCTATATGTACAGTAGTAAAAATCAATGGCAGAATGGCTCCTAACAAAAGGTCTCCCTCAATTTCGGGGCGTCGTTAGTGGATACAGCAGGGACGTGAGCCTAAATAAGTACTTACATTACCATATCCGCTGTATATTTAAAGTACTTACCTCTTACAGGACCAGGGGGATCTCCCTTATTCGGCCTTCCCCTAACAGCCAATCAGGGAGTTGTAACTGTATTAGCACGGTTTGCAATCTTCTAGAATTTCCCCTCCCGTGCGTAACAGGAACGGCCTTGCTGTTTCCAGCTCTTCAGCCCGACGCTACGAGTTAGATTTACACAATACGGACGACTAATCCGACGTGACTGGTTAAAGGTGTCGTGGTACAGCAGATACCGCAATTTCATCCTAGAAACCATGGTGGCAGGAGCACAAGATGCGATGACCCCACTGTCGTCCAAGATTGATTGATTGACTTACTAAAAGTATAAGTTATAAAATACCTCGAACGAGTGCTACATGGACTTGAAGCTGACTGATTAAGTAACTACACGTAATAATAAGCACTATTACTATGATACTACCTTACTTCGGACGATACTTGTACAGTAGTACTCGTGTAACATCGTCCCTGTTCTAGCACTTAACTTTTCCCGTCTCGTGATACAACTATTCCTCATGGGTTCAAAACAAATTACCGTACTCAAGGTCAAGGGAAAGGAGCAGTGACTGACTGAATGAATACAGTTAACAATAGGCTACTTACACAGGCAAGATGTAAGATGTACCGATAAACTGTTATGGAGAGGTATGCAATCGCAGGATGCTCGGCTCTGCGTTCCCCGGATTTCATCTCATAAGTCGATGGTTGTCCAGAGGTACTTACTTGGAGCTGGGTGGACACCTGGCAACATTAACATGTCGTCTCATCTCAAGTTATTTTTAACCGCGACTTGACGTTGGTTCGGTTGTATCGTGTTTGCTACAACTACAGCGAGTTGGATCAGGCCGCGGTCCAAAGCTACATGTAGACATATAACTAACTAACTACCTTCTGGGCATGCATACATGCTTGGGAACGGGCCTAGAGAGTCTAATACATGTTCGTATTCGACGGGCTAGGTCATTCTAAGCCTCTGGGCTCTGTGCACAGTCGATGTCTACGGCCAATACGAGGAAAACAAAGGCCTTTCCCAAGGGGTTCTAACATGTGAATGATGCTTTTGGTTGTACATACAGACGTACGGAAGAGATAGATGGGCGCAGGTACGCCCAAACCTCGATTCGCATTGGGCAAGGGGGTGCATCTGAACCCAGGACCCCTAAACTGATGAGTGGTATTTCGAGATAACCTATTACTGCCAGACTGCTCAAGGCCATGGAACAGGCGATTGAATCCGGAGAGAGCAGCGGACGGGGGGGGGACGGGGACGGTGACGGGGACGGGGACGGGGGTGCGGGTAGTCCTTCCTTTTAATTGCCAAACTCCATACTTGATACCTCGTTCTGCCTCGTCCAGAAGCTCGTCCAGGTGAATCCAGGAGTGAGTCGTCAGCTTCAATAACAACTACCAGACGAAACTGCGGGACTGCCAACTTGGACCCCCTTGCCAAGAGGCTAAAGAAAATTGACCCCCTTCGAGATGGCCCATCATACTGCCCATCAGAATACGCATCTCCATCTCGATGGGATTACCTGGGGGCTGGTTGCCAGCAACTATTGTTTTGTTATTTTCTGACTGTTGCTTACTCTGTATTCTTTTTATTTTGCAATCGTTTTTTTGGCCTCATTTTCCCCTCTTCTTGCCTGGTTACGCCCATTCCAATTAGAGAGCTGACACCTACGTACCTGGTTAGGGTCCCTCACTGCCGAAGTACATACGTACATTAAATACTTTCTTACCCACATGACCCAAGGCAAACTAGAAAGCAAACCTGCCAAACCCGGCGGTAGCAGCAGCAGCTAACATACCTTAGCTTGCTGCGTCTTGGAGCTTTTCTCCATCCAGTCTCGTCCATCCTATCGATCGTCCTTCTCTCTCTACTTATCCCTCTACCACTACTTACTAAACTCGTATGCATGCATGCATGCATGCATGTATGTATGTATGTATGTATGTATGCGCGTAGTCTCACGCCCCCGGGAAAGCAAGATCGTGCGGATTGATTCACCGCAGCTTTGGTTGCATGCTTGCCTCTTTGCCGACCAATTCTTCATCAAGCCCAGCCCACCCGCCAGCAGCTTGTTCCTGGCACACCTGGACGGTCATTTCGAAGCGGACCAATCCTGTCCTTGAGCCTTCTCTTACGGCACAACCCCTTTCTTTTTTCTTTCTTTCTTTTTTTTTTTTTTTTTTTTTTTTTTTTTTTTTTGAACCGCCACATTCAGGTACCGACCAAGGTTAGTTAACCTAGTCCCTTCCGTACCAACCAACGCCGGTATACGGTTGACGGTATACCTGACAAACAAAAGAACAAACGGCCCCAAATCCTGAAGCACATCCCTGGATAGATACGGATACCCTGAGCATCAATCTAAAGAAAGTCCATCCCGAATCAATTAACCTTACTTACTTACATACGCTGCTGTACCCCCGGTTTCCGGCAGTATTGTTCGTTCCTGTTGCATTCTGCCATTCGCGAGACAAGCCGTACAATTGCATCAACGACGTCAAGACGTCGCGTCGCCATCCACACAACTATCTACGAACCGGCACATCCCTGGACAGACCTGCATCAGGCGTGGCGCCCTGCACTCGAATCTCCCGCCGTTTCTACTGCATGCTTTTCTACAATCCGGCCTGACTCACAGAGGACCGCGCCGCCGCGACTTTGATCCTCTATGCACGTCGGAACTGGGCCCTGATCACATACGAACGCAATCACTGGGATAAGAAAAGCCGTAACTCAACCCTAACCCGCCAAGCAGATAGTTTTGCATCGTTACCTTTCAACCCTTCGACGCCACACCTCGTCACTCGAAAGACTATTGCGGTATATCGTAGATCGCGTGCCCGCGCCTTGCGCAATTCCAGGCCGGTCATGGCAAACCGACCCAACTTCATCGACCTCAGGTCAACTTCATCAGCATCTGTTGCAAGTTCACAGCGGCCTTTGCGATCCCCGAGATTACATGTCGCAGGGGAAGTCCCTCCCGCACTCTCGCCACTCGATGCCTTCGCTGCACAAAGCCGGCTGCTCGCGAAGCAGCTGGAGGAGAGCAACAAGGCGGGCAGGAGAATGAGCCGGCTGCCTCCCTTGACTGTGGAGAGCCCCCTCGTGGTCCAGGGTCGCTCTGAATATTTTCGCTCCATGTCGTATGATTCAAACGAAGATCATGACGAGATACCGCTCCAGAGTACGGGTCTCGGATTGCATTCTGCGGTCGAATCGCCGTCTGAACGCCCAGTGTCTACGCACCCTCGAATGAGCCGCATCCCGCCTACCCCGGACGAATCGATCCCGGTGCTCCCAAACCCTTTCGAGCGTGGCCGACAACTGGACCGTCTTGACGAGGGAGTTGATGGCATATTTGGAGCCCGAAGAGAACAATCTCCTGGAGACCTAGAGAGCTTGTCAGAGCGCGCAGACGAAACGAGACGGATGGACCCGGATCCAAGCCCCCGAGAGGCCGGCCACCTTGCTGGTGACCAGGCGCCCGTTTCAGTGCCGCCGTCTCCCGAGAAGCTGACCCGGCAAATCTCTCACGAGTCAGGCCTGGCCCCTCCGAGATCTATGTTCCCTAAGCGCTCCTCTAGTATCATGTCGGCACCGCTCGAGTCGTACAATGACGATACACTGAGTGCGTCCTTCCACTCCCAACCGCCTCGCAAATTGTCAGGCAGCAGTGCCTTTTCTGGCCACTCCTTGGCATCGCCGATGGCTGCAAACTTCCATTACCCACGGTCGCCTTCGGTAAGCTCAGTCGCATCGCTACCACGCCCTTCCTTCAACTTCTCGAGGCCCCTTAGTCGAGCAGGAACGCCCAGCTTCGATCCACCAGCTCGGTTCGAGACACCATCCCGCCAAGCATCCCAGGATAGCCAGCCATCGTTTGTCTTCGGGGATGATGCTGCGCAGACTCCAATCAGTATGCACAGCGAGGCATTCGGTGATAGTCTAGGCGACGACGGTAGAGGCGCGCCTTCCTACATCTATACCAAATTTTCATTGCCAAGAGGCAAGGCACTACAGAGAAACTCGGGCATGTTCAACCCAGATGAAGTGTCGCAATTCAAATGGGAAGAGCCCATGGTACACCCCAGCAATGTGCAGCCCTTCAACAGAGGTCAGGCTCCCCCGTCGCCGCCCTCTCGACCCAGTAGCTCGTCTTCACGGTATCTAGACACGGCGCCAGCGGCGGATTCTTACCTCGCGAGACCCTCCCTGGAGCGAAGCAAGTTGTCCAACGAGGTTTCCTTGAATGGCGAACCATCGCCCGGCCCGAGTCGTTCATCAACTAGTGATGCGGGCAGACCATCAGAGGACGTGCCTAGGGGGCGGCCTTTGACGTCTCCGCTGCATGACCCAACTCGAGGTCGCACGCCGATGTCAACATCCACAAGCGATTCGGCCAGCACTGTGAAACCTGCGAGGTCCATTGCCCCTACAGCAGCCGAGATGAGCGCCGAGGAACACCTAGAGAAGGGAATCAAGTGCCACGAAGAAGGTTCTGTGAAAGAGTCCACATATCATCTTCGTCTGGCGGCGCGAGGCGGGTCTCCTACGGGCATGCTACTCTATGCTCTGGCTTGCCGGCATGGATGGGGCATGCGGCCAAATCAGCGGGAGGGTGTAGAATGGTTGCGCAAGGCTGCTGAAGGTGCCAGTCTGGAGATTGCAGAAGACGAAGGCAATGCCAAAGACGGCAAAGCGGTGGATTTCACTGAACGCAAGACGCGCAAGGCTCAATTTGCCCTGAGCATCTACGAGCTGGGCGTCAGTCACATGAATGGGTGGGGGATTGAGCAGGACAAGGCACTAGCGTTGCGGTGCTTTGAGATTGCCGGTAGTAAGTCGACTTTTCCAAGTTGTGGCAACATGAACTGACTGAAACTCCCCACAGGCTGGGGTGACGTTGACGCCCTCGCTGAAGCTGGTTTCTGCTATGCCCAGAGCGTTGGCTGCAAAAAGGATCTGAAAAAGAGCGCCAAATTCTACAGGATGGCCGAGGCCAAAGGGATGAGCATGCCTGGAAACAGCTGGTAAGTGTCTTGGGTGGATTGCTTGTGTGAATAGTCAAACTGATATCGCTCGGCAGGATCCATAAGAGCAAATATGCGGATGATGCTGCCAGTGTCAAATCCAAAAAGCCTCGCAGCAAGTCCAGAAGTCGCGGCATCTTTGGTGGCAAGAAGTCCAAGGAGGCGTGAGCCAAAAATCGAACATCTTGGGGCCAAGATTATCACGACTACGATGACGAATGAGGACAGACTCTTTGGTTTTTTATGGCGTTCTTCGGAGTCACCAAGCGGAGCGTCGTTGCCGTATTTTCCACGAGCACTGCCATTCAAGCGTAACGATGCAACTGATAAGCATTTGCATACGGGCGTGGACGAATTATTTTGAGAATTTCAGCATCTGGGCGGATATATTGCGTCGAAGGGGCATCAAGCCAATATTGGAAGCATTTTGAGCGTCAGCGTGACAAAACACAGCATAGTCAGTCACATTTTGTGCTTTTGCGCTGTGTCCTTGTATGATTCATGGTCATGGGGAAAAGAGCAAGTTGGGCGATATACCGTCCACTCGGGGGCTGTATATGTATATATATAAGTATATAAATATAAAAAGTAGATTCAAGGCAACCTGCCGGCAACAACACGCTGGATAGATACTGAAATGGGCCATTCTGGAAGGGAGTGAGTAATCAGGAGCACGAGCTGCGAAATCAAATGGTTTAGAACATGTGCCACGCTGGGTGGTTTGCATTCATATTCCACACGTCAACATGGCTCCTCAACCCAACCCCATTCGGCAAAGTAGACAGAAGAAGCAAGCCACTGGGTTGTGGCGACAACTGGTTTGTCCTTGCAGGCGAAGCTCAAAAACACCCGTTCCCATGGCCCCTCCCGGGTAGGAAGCACCACACCACCCTTCACTGGCCGAACGAGGGGTGAGAGGTCGGCAGAGGCCAATCAATAGCCAGGCTCCACGAAGCTGTCGCTGCACTGCGGACCACATTCGGTTGCATTGCCATGGTGCCCGAAACAGCCCAGGGTTCCGTTGTGATTCCACAGAATCTGATCTATGTGCGGTCCGACGACGGGTCAGCAGGCAGATATCTGTGGCGCACATACACACACACAAGGACCCGGAGAAGGGGGTGGATTAGATGGAGGTCCTCACTCAAGTCATAGGCGGTCTGGTCGAAATGGTCGCTCGTATCGGAGCACTGGCACGTCAGATCGAAGGTTATGTTGGTGGCCGTGAAGTTGCAGTTGCGGCAGCTGGTCATGAAATTGCCGCTTTGTTATGGGGGTTGGCAAGTCAGTCGTTACTGATCGGTCTGCCGAATGAACCAGGGGAGCGGGGAGCGGGAGCAGGACTCACTTGTCGTAAGGGATCAGCTGGCCGCCGTTGTTGAGCAAGCAAGGGTTGATGTCAAACCCTGGGCATGGGA
Organism: Apiospora pterosperma; assembly: GCA_019976485.1. Taxonomy (NCBI): domain Eukaryota; kingdom Fungi; phylum Ascomycota; class Sordariomycetes; order Amphisphaeriales; family Apiosporaceae; genus Apiospora; species Apiospora pterosperma. The sequence goes on from JAFBMP010000009.1 coordinate 2,794,823, forward strand.
GAAAACGCCGTTCTCGGTTAGAATCTGGCATATGGAGAGAGTGGTTTGTGATTGGGGAAGGGAGGGGGAAAGAAGGGGTTGGGAAACAACATACAGGTCCACTGGTATCCGTCGTCTATAATATCATCGTCATTGCAATACATGCCGAGGAAGCTGTCGGTCAGGTTGGCCGACTGCCAGGTGCAATTGCCGAGGAATCCCTGCGACTTGACGAGGCCGAGGAGGCCGAGGAGGCAGGCAGGAGTGGCAATGAGCTTCATGATGATGGTGCGCGTGTTGGGTCCCTCGAGCAAATTGGACGGGAAGCTGTGCTTGCTGATGATGGCGTGGTGAGTTGGAGAGAGTGCTACCCAGTGGAAAACAGAAAGGAGTGTGTTGTTGTCGGGTAAGAGAGTTCAGGGAAGGGGACCAGGACGAAGCAGGAAAGATGTAAGGCTGAGGAGGAGTGTGCTACCAGACCGAGAAAGGGCAGGAGAAGAAGAAGAGAAGAAAAAAAGGTGAAGTCTATGTGACAGCTCCCGGCAAGTAGGCGATGTCGAAGTGATGCATATCGTGAATGGTAGTGTTAGGCATGTCCATCTCAACCCTCTCCAGCTTACCTACTATTGGTTGGGTACATGTAGATAAGATAGCTACTCTGGTCAGGTCACCCGCACTCTCTGTCATGCTTCATGTTGCTGTGTCAACTTTCTAACTTTCTACCTCGCTGCCGCCGCTTGCCTCCCCGCGCCGTCGGCTCACGACCCATCTCAACTCAACCACTGCATTCGGTGCTGCCGTACCCAAAGCACGTGAGGTTGCCAAACGAGTTAGCAACGTAGTCATCTTCTCGGCAACAGTCAAGGAAAGTCGTCTCTCCGGGTAAAGGGACGTGGTGCTGCTGACCTAGATTCGACAATGAGTCGGACCAAGTGATGTCCCCAGTACTATCGACCTCGGGGCAAGCGCATCGTAGACTCGGGCCACCTCCGCGCATACTCAAGTCGCAGCCTGTTCCTGTACAATTCCCCTTCGCAAGGAAATCCCCACTGCCCAGCCATCTTCAGTTCTCGACCATCATCATGGTGGGCAAGACTCAACTCACTCCTTTTCTGAGACCAATTCACCCCTATCATTGCCCAGGCACCTGTATACCGTTAGCCAGGGGCAATGGCGTCTCACATCCTCATGCCCATTTGTTCGCAGTGTGTATCTCACTTATTGAGATCCAGCAAAGAGCAGTGAGAAGCTTCCCCCGCCTGGCCCGTATTACATTCGGCCTAGCCCACCAGCGTACAAATTAGCCGATGCTGTATAGAACATGAACATGAACATGAACATGACGGCCCCTGTATTGGCTCGAGGGAGCACGTGCCTGGGATTGCGCAGGATTTCCAAAAAGAAGGGCGGGGTAGATTAGTTCGACTGAGAAAAAGCAAGACATTCCGTTACCGACCTGGATGTAGAGAATGTTCCATAACTCGAGATCTTGGTCGTTGATCGTGGCATTGTAGCAGGTGAGGCTAAAGCTCCCCCCCGCTGGCAAGTGTCAAGAAAGACATTGCGAGAACCACTACTTGCCACATGCTGGTCCGATTCGTATACTTTCTGTTGCTCCTTGTCTTCCCACCCTCTCCTTTTTGACCGTCCAATATAAAGTCTATTTTGGTATGGAAGTATAAGTGTGTGCAATCGGTGGCTCGTGTTAAGTTCCGAGAACATGGTAGCCGAATGTTAAGTACGGGTCGAATTCCGGCAGAGCAAGCGAGCGAGCTCGTCCATCCCCCCCTCCCCTCTCGCTCTCTTCCTCTCTGCCGCTACTTTGCTCACAGCATATTCTAACCTAGACTCGCCTATCGCGTTGCACCGACCGCCCAAGTGACGCAACACAAGACAACCAAACTTGATAATGGTCGTTATTTGCTAATGTGATACAGCCAGCCCCTCATTACTTTTCACCATCTAGTGTACGGAATGGGCAAAAGCCCTTCAAGATAGAGCTCATGTCATCCATCCGGTTGGGCATGTAATATACCAACATTATACGGATTGTGGGGTGCAAGTTCATGGGTAGTCCGTGAACCCTGCGCTTGGTCCGTCTCGATTCATCAAGTATCCGAACCTCTCCCTTTGGTCAAGCAGAATCTTTGGCACGTCTGGGTTGTTATCGATCCTGCCGTATTCCTGCCCTGCCCGTTCCCAGATATCCTTGCCTTCTCTGACATGCTCTGCGATCCATTCCCGGTTGCGATAGGATTCATGGTTCATCCATTGATGGGAGAAAGAGGACATCTTGGTGAGCAGCTCCTCGATGGTGGAAAAGCAAGACGAGCAGTGCCAACCGGCGTCCCACAGGTCGGCAGTCTCCAATTTGACCAGAGGCTGTAGGTTCCCATCACCATTCCGAAGGTTGACGGGCAAGATTGTCCGCCAACCTTGGTAGTACGTCGCTTGGGGGTGCGACCATTGCATACCCTTGTGCATGAACTGGAAGCTGTAATAGTAGAAGTGGCTTCTGAGGTTCAACCTCCGTGGGAAGTTGCATGCCCTGAGAAGGACGAGGGTTTCAGGGCGCAAGAGTTCATCCACGTCAGCAACGACAATGACATCGCCTTCCTCTGGGGCTTGCGGAGCTTTGAGCCGGGGCAGTACTTGATCGTACATGGCGTTGCGTTGAAGGTCCTCCCAAGCCCATGCAGGGTTCGGCCGATCTGAGTGGAAGCCTTCGGGAATATCCAGTGTGTGATAGATGATTTTGTCCTTGTAGGCGGAGAATTTATCAAGGTTGTCCTTGATGACAAGAGGCTTGTCGTGATTGGTGAAGGTCTTTGGCGACTCAACAACCACAAAATAATCGACAAAGTCATAGGTAGAATTAAGGCGGATCTCCAGCCAGTCGAGTTCTGTGTTTACCATCAGAAGATCGTACACCTTTCTCGGCCGGGCACGCGGGCCGCGTTGCCTGAATGGGGCCCATCCATGTTGCCTACAGAGCCCGTCTATTTCTTGGGCCTGTGGATAAGGATCGAAGCGAGAGACCCTGTGAACCGTCCGATCTGTCCAATTCGGATGGAGCCAAATCAACAGAAGTAGACTGAAGATCAGGCCAGCTACAAGTCGGGGGGCTGAGCGCCTGTCCGAACCTAGACACCTCGGGGCGCGCATGATGGGATGACAGTTGGTTAGCTACTACGGGCCTCTGTACGGGGTGATGCGGCATTGCGATCGACAACGTCGCAAAGTTTGGGGGAGCCGGGCAAGAGGACCAACCAGGCAACTCGATCAATCCAGGCTAGGTGCAGGCCAGTATGCAACTAGGGATTGGGGGAAAGGAAAGCGACGAGGGGGGAGTTTAAAAAATAAATTTAAAAAATGAAAATAGAAATAAAATAGACACCTTAATAAGGTAAATTGACACTGCTGACAATTATCATGCGTGCATCAACCTGTAACCGTAGATTGCTCGTTATTGAGGCAAGCACAGGCTCCTCCTGGGTTAGTGCCAATGCTGCTGTGTGAGAAATACCTAAAGTAAGTACCTACCTACTTACTTCAGTCAGTAGGTACCTAGGTACTTACTTCTTACAGTATCTTGTCGAATTTAGCGTTAGGGGGTACCACCGATACCGCTCCCCCCTTCCTCTCCCCCTTTCTACCTTCCTTATCTTAGATTTCTCTTACCTTGAGCGGCCTGGTTGGGATCTGGGTTTGAGTCAAGATGAGTGCTGCGGTCAGACAAGTCGGTCGCCATCATTCGGCTTTCTGCTTCTCTTCAGCTCTACAGCCACTCAGATTAAGGTCGCATTCAGGCGACCAGTCACAGCTGTGGAGCGGCGCAAGCCGACGCGCCCAATCGTCGTCGACGACTAGGCCGGAGCAACACCGGCTTCGGCTGCCGCATCAGGGTCCCCCCCCCACAGCATGCAGCAGTTTCATTCATATACCTGCCTGGCACCACCACCCCGTCTCGGTGCCTCCATACTGCTCCTGCATCTCCAAATCCACAGCCACTCACAATGGAACAGGACAACTGCCAGGATGGTGCTCCGGCTGCCACCAGGCCGACCACTTGGGTTGGGGATGGAGGAGCTGCGGCCTTTGACCTGAGGAGTGACACGCAAACAACACCGACTGCCGCCATGCTGTCGGCTATTTCTGCAACAACTCTGGACGACGACGTGTACAACGAGGACAAGACGACTATAGACCTCGAGGCTCATATTGCAGCGCTGACAGGCAAAGAGGCCGCATTATTCGTGCCATCCGGGACCATGGGCAACCAACTAGCTCTCCGTTCCCTGCTGACACAACCGCCGCACAGTGTGCTGTGTGATCACCGCTCCCATATAATGCGATACGAGGCTGGAGGGTATGTTTTTCACCACAGGTATACTTGTCGAGGCTTGGGACTCATCTCCATATCAGGGTCGCATCACTTTCGCAGGCCATGATGGAAGCCGTGGTTCCTCGCAATGGCATTTACTTGACCCTGGAGGACGTCAGAGACCACGTGTGCATCGGCGACAACATTCTCGATTGCCCTACGAGAGTCATCAGTCTGGAAAACACCCTCGGGGGCATCATCACGCCCTTGGACGAGGTCAGACGGATTTCAGCGTTCGCAAGGGGGCATGGCATCCGCATGCACTGCGACGGTGCAAGACTTTGGGAGGTGGCTGCCTCAGGCGGCGGCTCTCTTCAGGATTTCGCAGAGTGCTTTGACACGGTGAATCTCTGTTTCTCCAAGGGGCTCGGGGCGCCGATAGGGAGTATCATTGTCGGGGCCAAGGACACGATCAAGCATGCCCGGTGGGTGCGTAAATCCATCGGGGGAGGGTTGCGGCAGTCGGGCGTCGTCACGGCGGCAGCGAGAGTGGCTGTGGACGTGACTTTCGGCACCGGGCCCAACGGCAAAGGCGGGCTGTTGCGGGAGTCTCATGCCACGGCGAAGCGGGTGGAGAAACTTTGGGCCGACGTTGGAGGAAAGATGCTATACCCAGTGCACACCAACATGCTCTGGCTGGACCTGGAGTCGATGGGCTGCAGCGGGGAACGATTCACCGAGCTGGGCGGCCAGCACGGGCTAAAGCTCTCTGGCAATCGCATCATTACGCACTACCAGGTTGGCGAGGAGGCCATTCAACGGCTGACGCAAGTTTTCCAGCAGGTGGCCCAGGAGAAGAATGCCCCCAAGAGCGGTGCCAGACATGCCAACGATACAGGGGTACATGTTTACAAGGCCTAACCTAGCCTAGCAACTCAACTAACTGGCAACACCAACGCAGAATGGGAAGTGCCGGGGGGGGGGGAGGGCCCAGGGGACCGACGTCATGACGTCATTGGATGCGGAGAACACGCACCAGTGCACGCACGTCCAGCTCTGGCTCGAGTCGTGGTTCGACCCGTCGCTCTTACCTTAGCTCTTGTCCAGAGGAGGAAAGAACGAGGTAGACTACTACTGAGACTACTACTCCTACTAGCTAACGGTGTGAACGGCGTCGCGAACCTTGTCCACAGCTTATTACTCCAAGTACTTCAAGTACCTACCCTTCAACCAATTCCTTCCTTCCCATACAACTACCTACCTGGTTACATAAGTACGTAGTACAGTAGGCTCGATACGAGCGGCATATGCATCGTCAGTCTCAGTCACATTACATTAATTACCCCACTCTACAGACGCATGGCCGGCCCTGCCATCACCACCATGTCTTTTCACTACTCCGACACAAACCCGGTCCGGGCCCGGTCCGGGGTGGTGACGCTTCTACTGTCTCCTCTTCACTGCTGTCCAATCTCTCTCCTGGGGTCGGCCTACATTCCCGCCTCCTTGCCATCCTATACTATGCTACCTTTACTACGTCCAGGTTCGGCTGCCATCCTAACAGCCTTGCTGCCAGCTCTCGTCTCTGGCCTGTATCAGAATGGTTCCACGGTAGCACCGTGCGCCTCGGCCTTGTACTGCCATGGAGAGATGCTCCAAGCCATCCAGCTGGCCAGTCCGTATTCTGACTCCAAGACCTTCGTCGACCTGTAAGCATTTGCATCCATCCCCCACCCCTCTACGAGAGGCCTGTGTCAGTGGGTGTGCCTGTACGCTGAGCAGCCGCCACCAGGCCCACTATCCGGCCCTTACAAGAGGTCGTTGTCGCTTTCAACAACCTGTCTAAGCCATTGAGCAACAACACCGAGCTCAACGCCTTTCTCTCGACCTATTTCGGCAAGGCCGGATCCGAGCTGACGGACGTTCCAAGGGACCAGCTGTCTACCCAACCCGCCTTCCTAGACAAGGTGAACGATCCAGTCATCAAGGAGTTTACGCGGAAAGTTATCGATATCTGGCCCGACCTTACCAGGTCCTACGTTCGTACTAACAGCTGCACCGACTGCGTCAACAGCTTCATCCCGTTAAACAGGACGTTCGTAGTTGTGAGTGCTTACCAGTCTGCCCTCGTTATATCAACTTAAGCAGATACTCCCCAATTGTCGGGTGCTGCCTCCAGAACTGTGCTAAACTTGCCCCAAGGCCGGTGGACGTTTCAGGGAGCCATACTACTGGGATTCCTACTGGATCCTACAAGGACTGCTACGAACAGGCGGGAGCTTCACCGAGATATCCAAGTCAGTTGTCTCCCTGATTCCAACGCCACTAGAGCCTATACTGATGCAGTGCTATCAGGAACGTGATTGAGAACTTCCTAGACCTGGTTGACCAGTTTGGATTTGTGCCCAATGGTGCAAGGATATACTACCTCAACAGGTCGCAGCCACCAGTCCTCTCGCAGATGGTGAAGGCATACGTTGAGTATACCAACGACACCAGCATCCTGGGGCGCGCAGTACCCCTTTTGGTGAAAGAGTACGCTTTCTGGACACAGAACCGATCAGTGGACATTGAAGTCGACGACGAAACGTATACGCTGAATCACTATGGCGTTCAGAATACGGAGCCCAGGCCTGAGTCCTACAGAGAAGACTACATCACTGCGAACAATCGCTCGTATTATGCCAGATCCGGTATCATTTATCCCCAAAGTCATGCCCTGAACGACTCTGAAAAGGCAGACTTATATGCAAACTTGGCAAGTGGCGCGGAATCTGGCTGGGATTACACGGCACGCTGGCTGAAGAATCCACTGGATGCAGCTGATGACATTTATTTCCCATTGCGGTCGCTGAACACTGCGAATGTTGTCCCGGTGGATCTGAACTCCATACTGTACGCGAACGAGGTTACCATTTCCGAGTACCTGAGGGTGGCCGGAAACGAGACAGGCGCAGCCTGGTTCATGAAAATGGCCGAGAAGCGCTCTGCTGCTATGCATGTGGTCATGTGGAACACCAAATACAACTCTTACTTTGACTACAACCTGACCTCAAAGTCCCAGACCCAGTTTGTCCCCGCAGACGAGGACACTACGGCTGCCCAGAAGGGAGATGCTCCACAGGGCTATCAAGTCTTCTTCAACATTGGGCAGTTCTACCCGTTCTGGCTTGGCGCTGCGCCCAGGCAGCTCAAGAGTAATCCTCTGGCCGTCAGGCTTGCGTTCCAGAGAGTCGTGGAACTCCTCGCCAGAGACAATGGGGCTATACCGGCCACGAATATTATGACTAGTCAGCAATGGGATCAGCCAAACGTTTGGCCGCCACTGATGTATGTGCTGATCCAAGGATTGCTCAACACACCGGCGACTTTTGGAGAAGATGACCCGGACTACCGTGAGACGCAGGATCTTGCATTGGGCCTCGCTCAGCGGTATTTAGACAGCACGTTCTGCACTTGGCGGGCTACCGGGGGATCGACATCTGAGACACCTCAACTGCAAGGACTGAGCCCGTCGGACCAGGGCATCATGTTCGAAAAGTATGGTGATAACTCTACAAATGCTGTTGGTGGCGGTGGTGAATACGAGGTTGTCGAGGGATTCGGATGGACCAACGGTGTGCTGATCTGGGCTGTTGACACTTTCAACACCAGGCTGAAGAGGCCAGACTGCGGTAATCTCACCGCTGCACACACGACGTCGTCCAATAAGAGAAACGTCGGCCCGAGTGCGGTTGAATTGCATCCTTTCGATGCCAGGTGGACAAAGAAGTTTGGAAGACGCTCACCAAAGTGACGGACACCCGGGTAACTAAGTACATGGTATGGGGTAGGGGCTTCTTTTAGTCCATAGAGCGGCGTTCCGCCATTCTCACCATGCCGTTCGTGCAGTAGCTTATTGATATAGTATGCTATATGTTATTTGGGCTACTGGTGTCGGGATCAGCAAGCACCGTATACCATGGCCGTGAAGGCAACCCACCCAGGGTGAGAGAGTCCTCCTCGAGAAACTAGAGCCGAGACATGCCAGAAGTCATCCAGCGATCTTCACAAGTACACATATCTCACAGCAGAAGCAGCCTCCCTTAACGCTGGTGGCCACAGTCAGGCGATTTCTCGGGCTCGCCCCGACCCCAAGCCAGTCTCTTCCGGACCACGTACCGAGCTGTGACAAAGTCAGCCTCTTCTTCTTCCTTGTCTTCCTTCTTCTCCTCGTCATCGTCGCGCTCCCGGTTCTCGGCATCTGTCGCGGTCGTTTTGGTATAGTAGCGCTGCCACGAATAGGTCTCCCCCAAGCGGCGGGCAACGTCGTTCGCTTCGTTCAGGCTGACCAGGCGGCGCTTATCGGGGTATCGGTTCATGAAGTCTTGTACGATCTCCCAGGCGCGCTCCTTGCGTGTTCCCTTTGCCTTGTCCCTCTTTCCGAGGAAATCCTGCGGCGTCTCATTCACCAGGTTGTTGGCCAGGTCGTTGGGGCTGTGGTGGTTGATGGAGACATCTCGCGGCGGCGCAAGCTTGTGCCCGATGAAGCCATCATAGGCCATCTCGGCAGGCGTTCGACCTACCGCGTTCTCGCGGTGCAAGCCCTTGGGGCCGCGCTCGAACATCACGCGCATTTGCTCCGGCAACTGCAATAAGACGGCGCTGTGCGCAACCGTATCGCCGGATCCATTCAGAATCTCGAGATCCTGACCTCGGGAGTATTCCAGCAGCAACTTCAACATAGCGATATTGTCACCCTTTTCCTGGGCCTCCGACTGGCCTCCGTAGCTATAACCGTTGTGGTGTGAGTATGGGAAAGGCATGGGGTTCTCGCTCAGGAGCCAGGAGTGCAGAGGGGTGTTGCCGCCGTGAACAAGATGGTTACGTTGGGTGAAAAGGTGCGATCGGAGCTCTGGATCTATAAGATCAAAGAGCTTCCGCAGCTTGTCCAGCACGGGCTGGTTCGTCAGTGCCGCATGGATAATGTTGTTGTATTGCGTGTCTTTGACAGACTGATCTGCACCGCCCTCGATGAGCGTCTGGGCAAACTGCTCGCGGCCGAGGAGACAAGCTAGGAAAAGGGGCGTATAGCCGGTGTCGGACTTTGCCTCGAGAGAAGATGGGCACATGCGAATGAGGTATTTGATGAGCTTGTTCGTTTCGTCTCCTGGAGGTCCCATCACGGCACAATGCAAGACAAGATCGTCTGAGGACATGTGAGTATTACATACACACAAGGACAAGTCTGGCCATATCGACTTACTTTGAATACCGAGCCACTTGGTGATAGCTCGGTCAAAACCACCTGGTGACTGACTCAGATGCTTCAAACGAGGATCGTCCTTCGCCGACTTTGAGTTGCCGAACTCGAGATATTGGCGCATGGGGATGTCACTGATGAACCATTCCACCGAGGCGAGAGAACCCTCAATGGCTGCCATGAGTAGAGGAGGAACTTGACTCCCCGTGGCCTTCGTTAGAAGAGAGCGGCCTGCGTTGGCCCAGTCCGATCTTACGTAGCGTAGCGTCAGTACACCTGATTTCCCCCCTTTGTCGTACACAGCCCAGACTTACCGCTTTTTCCCATAGACGGTGAGACCTTGATAGTAACGTGGCTTGAGCTGCATGTCGACGCCACTCTTTTTGACAAGATGCCTGTGCCAATGCAGTTAGTGGCGGCACAAACAGACATATCGACACAGGCCGTGCAGGCACCAAGCGCAAGGACTCCAGAACTCACTCTAGTGGTATACCGGCGCCTGTACGCCCTATAATCCCAGAAAGCATGTCGACACGGCCGAGCTTGATGGCGTTGAGGAACTCGGCCTCGGGGAAGGTGTAGATTCGACTCGTTTCATCATCAGCTGGGGATTGGGGTTGCTGATTGGTAAGGAAGTAGATATCCATATCGACGAGACGGTGGAACCTGTCTAGGTCGTTTTTCCTCATAGCAAAATGAAGGAGACTTTCCCTGGCGTGGTACTCTTCCACCGTTGTGCCGTTGAAATTCCATGTGGGAGTGGTCCAGTGCAGAAGGTCGGCAGCAAGGACATTGCTTTTGACTTGCATGGAGACCTGCCCTATATTCTCAATCGTGAAGTCGCCGTCGATGATTTCCTTGAAGATTCCTGGCTCTGCAATTTCGCTCTCATCATCGGACCCCTCACCGGACTCCTCGCCGGTGTCCTGGGCCATCCTGTACCGTACTTTGTTCTCGTCGTCCGGCACCCATTGCGCTCGGGTAATCTCCAGGATCGCCCTAGCAACATCGAAGTGGCCTTTCAAAAAAGCCAGGGAAAACGGATTGTTACCCTCAGCGTCGGCCACAGCCACTTTTAGGGGGGGCTCCTTCTCGTCTGCATCCCATGATGCCAAAGTCAGCGACTTGATCGTGTCCAGATCACCGCGCCAGGCTGCTTCGAAACTACATCGCTGTCAGTAGTTCACACGATAGAAGCCAGAAGCTAGAAGCTAGAAGCTCGAAACCCACAGTTGGATGTAAGCCGCCTTTCTTGTCTCGGTAAGATCCTTCAACCCTGTGAAGGAGAAATCATATTCGTCTGATTTTTCATCCTCCTTGTTGATGGGAGACATGTCTTCCTGCGGACCTTGAATGTCAGGATACTGTTCTTGGAACGTCTTAGCGTCTCGAGCCACCAGAGCCTCCTCGACTTTCTCCAGCTGTGCAATGAGACCTGAGATGGCTGCTTTCTTCATCTCAAGACCATCATGGCTGGACATTTGTTTCTGTGCTGTCCGGAAACGCTCCAGCTCCTCTTTGTGGTAGGCAACCCTGCTTTGGATATCTGTCGAAACAACCCAGTGTTGGTACGTCCCGTCTTTGAACTGCTCGAGGAGCTTCGCAATTTCCCGGGGACCCTCGGGCGGATCTCCATGCATGTTGTTTTGATACCCTCCCACTGGACGATATCGAGTGAAGGGAAGCTTCTCCCCGGTATATGCGCGTAGGGCCTTGAGCGAGCTGCGGACAATATCTAGGGCCGTCTGGCCTTTCTTGTACCGCGCCCACGTGCTATTGATGACATTGTGACTGTCTTTGGTGATGACATTCGGGTCTGCACCCTTCTTGAGCAGTTCGAGGGCAGTCGAAGGTTGAGCAGAGCGAACTGCTACGATGAGTGGTTGCTCCACCGACTCTCCGAACATTCTCTGGTTGGATTCGTAATCCCGGAGACTGTTCTCGGATGACAGCTTTGCTCCTGTTGGGCTTCGTGTTAGCATATGCACTTCGGAGCACGCAAAAGGACTGAGAGAGGCCCCTAACCTTTCAGCCACGCATCGAAGTCGATCTCGGGTCGAGAACCCGCCTCCAGCAATCGCATCACCAGGATGGGGTCTTCCCTCTCGATGGCGGTCATGAGCGGGGTCGTAGCGTTGGAGCACCAATGACTTCTGCTCACAACTACGTGATTGATAGCTGCCTTCAAGCCCATCTTGTCCTTCTCCCACAGTTCGTTGATCGTAGCCGAGCTTCCCTGCTGCACATACCGATGGAATGCAGTAATTCCGCCGGCATCGGCCTGTGATGAGGTGGCACCAAGACTGACCAGTGTCTCGGCCATCTTCGTAGCCTTCTCTGGAGGGAGTGCCAGGGCGAGAACGAGGGTCAGTATAGCAGCTCGAGCACCCTTGTGCGAGCCATCACCGAATTTGACCGGGGCCAACACATCAGCTGCAAACTCCTGACAGAGGAGTTGCGCTACCTCGACATGGCCACCGAGAATGGCGAAGTGGAGTGCACTGCAATGAGAGTCCCAAGCGGCCACATCGATCTTGTAGAAATCCGGGTCGTTGGCATCCTCGTCGAGTGGCAGATCATCTTCTACCTTTTCTTTTCCGGCGCTTGTCTTGCGGATTTTGACGAACGACCCAGTGGCAACCGAAGCGTCTTGGTTATCGGAATCATCATCAGTCAGCAATTCGACATCATCCTCGTCTGAATTATCTTCTCCCCTAGAGCTGTCGTTCTCTGCATCCTTTGCTTCATGCGATGACGGACTTCCATCTTCCGGGCAGCCAGCCTCGCGAGGCTTTCGACGAGTATCCTGTCTCTCGTCGTACTCTTGTTCGTTTTCAGAGCTCTTCTCCAAGAGAATTCTTACAATCTCAACGCTGCCACGTGCGGCGGCGAGGTGGAGTGCAGTGCGGCCATCGGCAAGCCTGGGAACAAGCCGCGCACCGTGGTCAACCAAGCATTTCACAATCTCTGGCGATGAACTTGTTACGGCAAGATGTAGAGGCGTGCGCCCGGTACAGTCTCTCTTGTTTGGATCGGCTTCATCTCGAGAAAGCCAGTCCCTAACGTGAGCGAGATCTTGATCCACAATGGCTTGACAAAGGCGGGCGGTATTACCTACGTACGCCATTTCGGTCCAGTCATTCTCCGTCAGGGGGTTGAAGGAGCCTATTTGCTGTACAGCCGTTATGAGTACATCATCGGAGAAGAATGCCATAAAGTCGTGCTTACCTGCCTGCCGGGGTCATCGATACGGAAAGAGACTTCGCCCGAGACATAAATCTCGCTCTCCTTCTTCGCAATCTCGATTTCCTCGGGGGTCAATGGTTTCGGACAGGTGCCGCAGCAATCCGCGATAGCATCCTCTACACGCCCAAAAAAGGCGGGATGTCGATGGAGATACACCTCTCTCTCCTTGGGTTGGTTCCACTCTGCGTTGAGTACTGCAGATCCAGTCAGCTGCAAGACTGAATATACCAAAGGGGGGGCTTCGCGCCTATAACTTACACAAGTCTCTAGTGTAGCAGAGCTTCTCGATTTTCCTGGCATGGAACTTCTCGCCATATGGGACGGTGAATGTGTGGTAACTGGATACGTCATCCTCGTCGATCCAGTCTGCGACTTCATCTTCGTGGGCATCCTTGATGTTACCTCTTAGTCGGTGCTGGAAGCGACAATCAAGAGCAAGACGCCCCCGCTCTTCTCTGCGCTTCTTCCGATACTGCTCCCTGGCGTTAGTTGTCGGCAGGCGCTCCAGCACCAAAAGGCGAGCCAGACCAAGAGTCCGGCTGAAACTGCGTTCAAATATGGTGGGATCTACCCTCGAGCGGTCAAGCTCGGGCCAGAAAACCTCGAAGTTGCGGTGGCTATACTTAGACAGTCTGTTCTCGTACGATGGACTTCGACGCGAGAGATCAACGGGGTTGACCTGAGTGATGTAGGCGGCAAGCGCACGAGGAGTACACCACACTTGCTGTCCATCGTAGGCAGCACCAGAGCAATCAATGTCGAAGCCGGTCAGAATCTCAGATACTGACTTGTAGACTCGCAGGACAATCTTCCATAAGGTTAGAGCAATGCTGTGCTATGATTCTCAATACATCGTCATACCTGTACATGCCGCGTCGGGTATTGACTGCCTGCTGCAAGTCAGTAAGGGGAAGCCACACTGGGGTCGGGTAGCTAATGCAGCGTACAGACAGTGATTGCGTTCTTGGTACGAACAACAGTGGTCTCGGCAAGTATGGCGTCTCTGATCTGGGTCTCGATCTGTTGAATCTTTTCTACAGCCTGCTTCTCGTCAAGCCCATACAAAAAGAGGTCCACGTCGGAAGCTGGACAGAACTTTTCGTGATAGTACTGACGGAGAGATCGCTTGGAGGCCCTGTACTTGTCTGGGACCGGGAGGAGACAGTTGACGACAGAAGAACCAGCAGCCACCACGTTGGACCAGCCGAAGCCAGCCAGGGCGGCCTCGGAGAAGACAGAGAAGTTGTGGCGGAACTCTCCCAGGGATTGAACCACTGCTTGTGACCCGTGGGGTCGACGCTTGTCGTCGGGGAGGCTCATGATATACTGCTCCTTCTCAAGCGTCGACTCTTGCTCGACAATACGAGCACGGGTCTTGATGCTTGATGTCTCCTGGGTGAAGACGGGCAGAACGTTGAGATAGGGGTCATCTAAGATGGGATTCTTCCGATCTTGAGCAAAGGTCTCACGCAGTGAAGCCTCGTACTGGCGGTATGGCTGGATCAGTGTGGCCATGGGAGTTGATGGATGGTTGGCGATGTACCCAACCAACTCGCCATGGGGAACAGGCAATTGGGGGAGAGATTCGGCAGTCATGGTTATCGGGAGATGCTTGTTTGACGGGTTTGATGGCTTTTGGCAGGGGTGGAGAGACAGAGATGGCAGGCAGGCTTGAGACGAGGTCGGATCACTCTTCGAAAGGGAGGGCTTGGCCGGGCTGCAAGTAGGCTGCAGCTCGACATGTTGCCGTAGCTTCCTTCGGTTGGGAGCAGCTAAAGACGAAGGTGGCAACGGATAGCGCGTGCTGCCTAAACTAGTAGGGGGCAGCTCTTCGCGAACGTCCCACGACGTCCCGTGACTTTCCCGCCTGCTATCTAAGGCTGCCTGACCTTGGTTGCCTGGTAGGTTGGCTGGTCGATACATCATCAATTTGTACGTGTACGTGCCAGGCCAGAACTGGATTCTGTGTGGTACGTTTTGGTAAGTGGGTATAAAGATCCTTCCGCAGATTCACAAAGCTGATTTGTACTTGGTCTATAACGAAAAAGGCTGTGCAACGCTGCTGCGTCTTTGTCGACCAACACACTTCTTGCTATCGCTTACGATCCATTCTATCCTTCTGTAAATGCCTCGCTCTTGGCTTTGGCCTGAGCTTCATCTGTTGACCCATCAGGCTTCGTTGATGGACGGTTGGCAATGAGCCGCTGTTCTCCAGTTAGATGACCCCGTCCGTACGCGACCCAAACAGCTTTGCCGCAACTGAACTTACCACCAGGTTTCTTAAGAGAACAGCAATTGTCACCTTTCCGACCGAAGGTACGTATATGGAGGCCTTCTCCTTGATGGCGGGCCCATCAAAGTTTCGGTATGACGAGAAGTTGATGCAGACAGCACCGTCACGGATGAGTTCGGTTGGTACCTTGTACTCCTCTGAAGGGACGCCGCTGATGATGACATCGCTGATCGGGACACACTGCTCCAAGCCCCAACCCTCCTTGTCCTGAACCTGATGTCGAGGTTGTTTGATACCCTGGCCACGGGTGAAGACCTGGACGCCGGTTATGTCGACCGAGTAGACAGTGGCGCCATCGTTGGCAAGCAGTGCAGCCATAGGCCGCCCATTCACCTCGGATCGATTAATGACCGTGATGGTCTTGCCAAAGAGCCGGTTTCCGGACGGCAAAATCGAGTTGTAGATATGGAGGTATTCCAGGATCTTGACCACGGCCAGAGGCGTGCAAGGCAGGATCGACTTCTTCAGGTTGTGGGGGGGATCCAGGAACCTCACGTTGTGGTACATGTTGTAGATATGTTTGTGGCACAAGCCTTCTACATCCTTCTGTAGGGAAACCGTCTCTTGTATGTACCTATCCTGAGCCTGGTTTCCAGGGAAAATGGGGTAGTAGACGAGAATGCCGTCGACGGCGTTGTCCTCGTTAGCATTCATCACGTCTTCTTCTAGGGTGTTCTTATCAACTTGGCGGAGGTCAAAGTTCACACCGCTGAGACCGGTTAGTTTAGAAGCCCGAGGCATTCCCAAAGGGAGGGTTCGCTCAGTCCGTGGGACGTACTTTTCCTCGCAAGTCTTCTTGGACCATTCGGCATACTTCATGGCAGCCGGGTCATCATTAGCCAGAAAGGCAACGAGGGTGGGTCTGCTTGGAGCATCTTGCTGTATGGTCTTGAGAGTGTCCGTCACCTCTGCAAGCAGACCTTTGGCGATGTTATCAGCCAGAATCACCTTGCAGGTTTTCGGGACATCTTGAGAGGCCATGGCGATCAGAGTTATACAGGACCTTGGTTGGTATCAGCTAAATGAACTGAATGCATGTGCGAAGCCAGAGGTGCCCGGTGAGACCCAAGAAAGATAGGTATATATATATAAGTATCTATCTCTCTCTCTCTACACGTGCTTCAGAGAGCGACTTCTACGTACCTGCCCCACTACCCCGCGATCAGGCGGGATATTTTGCTGGGTATACAATATCAGAGCCAAGGTGGTCGGAGTGAGTGGTAGAGTGCCGTACTGACAGAATAAACCCGTGATATCGGAATGAAGACAAGGTCAACGGAGAAGGGGAAACAAAGAGCAAAAGAGTGACTGAATTCAAGCCCGGATCGAATCCCACATTCGGCGGGTCAAAAAAGCGATCTCCAACATTAATCGAGACGAGTGCCTAAGTGGGCAAAAAAGAAAGAAGAGAAAAAAAGAAAAATCGGTACCCCTCTTACTATATTCGGCTTAGTGCTAGCCTAAACTGGGGGTTCAGCATTCCGTCATTGGCTCCGGCTCGGGCTACCCAGTCCGCTTCAATACGTGGGGTTCGATACTTCAAATTGGACCATCCGACGTCGCTTGCAAGACTCTCTCACCACACACGCACACACACACACACACACACACGACAATATCAGAGCTCCTGTCATCGCTGGGGATAAGGCGATTGTGGCGTGCTGGTGTTGCATACTTGACTTGACGTTAGCTTTAGCCACTCTAGCTTTGGTTACTTACCTTACCTATGCGAAGCCCACACAGCCTGACGTGACGCACTCAAGTTGGCTAGCAGTACACACAAATTTGCAACACACCATATGCACATCTATAACTGGCCAAGCCGTGTTTAGAGCTCTTCTTGGGGTGGTTGTCCGATCGTTATCGGCTTCTTTGATAACAGCTCTCGGCCTCCTCCTACCAAATCGCTTGGGCTTACTGCCATTCTTTATTACGCATGGATCATGGCGTCCTTCGATGATCTCGCTTTGAAGTATGTGCTTTCCGATGCTGGCGACGGTGAAAGCCCCCTTCAAGCTGCCACTGCTATCGAGAATGCTGCAAACCGACTTGCTGTTGGCCAATGGGTGGCGTCCATCAATAGATGGATGACCAACCCAGACGACACAGACGATACGACTGATGACGACCTCATCTCGCGGGCAAAGGCGCTCGACTTTCTCGCGAGAACTTTGGAGTTTCTGAAGAGGAGCTCTCTCAAGCCTGACCAAGTAAAGCTCCTGGTCGGTTTCTTCAACTCCCTCTTCTCTAGCGACCACCGTGCCGGCATCAGCGCATCTTCCAGGGCTCTTAAACAATTAATCTCCATGGATGGATTCCGGCCCCCGCTTGGCAATGAAATCATTATGAGTGTGGCGAAGCTAGGGGATGATTTCAGACGACAGACGCCGGCAACCCGCCTCGAAATCTACGACCTTGTCCTCAGTTTGCTAGGCGATTCGGTAGTATCTGAAGACTTAGCATACCGGCATGGGAATACCTGCGGCTTCATGGTAGCCCTCGTGGACGTTTGCAGGAATGAGAGGGACCCCCAAAACCTAATGAAGTGGTTTGAGATACTACGCCTATTCCTTCAGAACTTCTCGCCAGCCAAGGAAGTTTTGACCGAGGTTTTCAAGGCATTCTCCGACTACTTCCCCATCACATTGCGAGCCTCGGCCACCCCATCTGGAATTACCGTTGATGACCTTAAGGGGGCTGTGCGGGCTTGCTTTGCATCCCATTTCCGTATAGCCGAGATGTCGATCCCCTTCCTGTTAAACAAACTAGACCAGGGGGATGCCGTGACTGTTACTGTCAAGGTCGACATTCTTCTTACCCTGGAGGCATGCTTAGCGCAGTACGAGCATGTCGCGCAAGGAATAGTTCCGTACGCCAACCAGATATGGGCCTCACTGAAATACGAAGTTAGGAATGGGGAGATACGCGACATCGTTGATGCCACATTGAAGACAATTGGAACACTTGCTGGGAGACTTCAAGACGTGGATCTGCGGACCTTCTTTCTAGCAGCTTGGAGAGATCTGGGCGACGATCTGTCCAACGCGGCCTATACGTCTCAAGCGGGCCAGTTATTGACTGCTATCGCTGCTGCAAGCCCAACATCATTCTCCTTGGTGGCAGAGACCGCCGTGCCTCACATTACCGCTGTACTGAGACAAGCGAAATCCGAATCCCATCAAGCCGACATTCTCGCCTTGCTCAACTCCCTCCTTCAGGTCAGGTCTGTCCTTACTGACGTGGCTGGTGGAAACGATTACCTGAAAGGTGAACTGTTCGGTGACCGGCTGTTTGAAGATGGATATGCCCGCATATGGGACTCTGGCGCTGGGCCCCATGTACTAGCCAAATGCATGGACGGCATGGCATCCTTGGTGTTGCAGCGTACCGGCGGTCGTGATCCCCAACTGATTTGTTCACAGGAAGTTTGCGAGAAAGTATTTCGGTGGCTGGCTCTTCCATCCATCATATATCCTCTAGAAGGCAAGAGCCTGGTACAGAATGCCTCCGAAGAGGACAGTCTCGCCGTTTGCAACGCAGCCTCTGCGGCACTGGGAAGGGCCGTCCCCCTCTACCCGCCTGGTTTTCGACAATTGGTGCTTGATTTCCTCTCGTCAATACCGAAATTTCTCGAGAATAACCAAGCCGAGCCAATGGATAAAGCGGCGTTGCTGAACGAAGTAGCACTACGGCTGGCCCGTATTGGATGTTCCGCCACGATCATGCCTGGACCACCCTTGTTGAACTTCGTTGTTCTTATCAATAGCCTGCTCCAGGGACTGCACAGTTTATTGAAGCAGTCTCCGGCATATTGGATCGCCATTTTAGATGCAATCCACATGGCCATCCTTCGATCAACGGATACATTGGCTGCGTTACTACCTGGCAAAGAGTCGATGCCGGTTCCTGGTGACCAGGCCACCATTGGCCAGCTATGGGTCTTGGGGATTGACAAGTATATCCAAGGATTGCCACGGATTGATTTAGATCAACTTGGCGACCTGGATTTGACCCTGAAAAGTCTAGATGATCTAGAGGGAGATACTGTTTCCTCCTATAAACAATTCCAGGGCTACTCCATTCATGTCGTCGCGCAGCTCTACAGAAGATTCACGTCCCTTCAGTCGGCTCCTGGCGCTTCACCATTGCTTGACGCCTCTCTCGATAAAGTGATAGGCCTGAGCACAGATTTCCCCCTCAGATCAACTGACGAGGTTGAACAACAAGATCGATTCCTGTATCAGTTAGCACGCATGGCAACTTCTGTAGTACGTTTGCTGAGTGAGGACATGCAGCAAGAATTGGGACTTGTCCTCGAGGCATCTCTCATGTTCCACGGGAAGGATGGCGTGTCTGAGAGCGCCAACTTTCGGGCTCAAGCATCTCGATCTTTCCAGACGGATAATCGAGGGTGCCGAATCGTGTTTAGTCCCGCCGACGACTACCGTACTGCGCCGCTGGGGCTGGGCGTTCTCCAGGGTCTCTGGCCCGCCACCCTCGGCACGATTGTAAGTAATGCACATATTCCTCTTCTTGAGACCGAAGACATGCTGATATTGAATGCCGCTTAGAACCCGCTTCAGACAATTGTGCCGTTGTGCGAAATCCTGATGACGTCTCCGACTCGGTGTGCTGGCAGTAGGCGCATTGCGCTCGACGCTGCGTTGGCCACGCTTTCTAACAAAGTATCTTTCAAGCAGACTTCCCCCGAGCAGTGGTCTGCAGTCCTAAATGTCTTGGCCGACGGCTATACTCAGGTGAGCAGGAGAGCAGCCGCCGACAGCCCAGATGTACCTACCCGGTTGGCTATATTTAAAAGTGTTCTGCATTTCCTTGCTGGCGATGTTGCACGATACCGACCGAGTGAAGCCCACAACTGGCTTCTCCGTATTATTTGCGATACTGCACCGTCAGAATTAACAATCGGACGCCAGCTAGCCCAGTGCTTCGGTATCCTGGTGAGCCCCAAGGAATGTTTGACAAAGCAGAACCATGCTCTCCTCAAACCGTTCCGGGGTCAGTGGATCTACCAGCAGACGGTTCGTCCATATTTTGAGCGGTGTTTCCCTTTTCCGTCTCCAGGCCAAGATCAGAGTGGCCAGGACGATCGAGGTGCTACGAACCGGTCCGTAGCTGTCTTTGCTATATTGAGGCATCTGAAGTATCACGACTACTCTTCCGACGCCGACCAGATTGTACGGGTGGTAATCCGATCGCTGGCTACATTTGGAGTGAGCGACGATATCAACGCTGTTATGATGGTACTGTGCCAACTTCTTGAGCATGAGCCAGAACGCTTGAAAGAACACTTGACTGCACTCATCGCGAACACCATGGCCGTTTACAAGATGGCAAGGAACGTTGATAGCTCGCTACTGATCTCTCAAGTCCCTGGAAAAACCACGACCACTCGCAGCGACGCCGGCAGATGCCGGCATTCGGCATTGACCTTCATGAGACGGCTCCCAGAAAGCTTTGAGCCAAGATATCTGTTGCCGCATCGGGTATCGGTATTGCAAGGCTTGTCGTTGGCTTGTGGAGACCCGGTCCGTGGAGTTAGAGCGTTAGCAATCTCTGGCAGAAAGGCCTGGAGCAACTTGTCCTGATGCGTGGTTAAGTTCTTGTTAGCACAACCTACAGCTTACGAGACAGAGAGCCAGATGTACATGGGCTGCATGCAGATGAAAGCTGCGAGGAGTTCCGCAGATCGTCAACACAGCAGTAGCATACACGACGGATAGATCCAAAGATAGGAAGACTCGAATCTCTGGACACATGCAGCAGCGGCAACCAGTCTAGTCTACCCAGTAGAAGGTATTCTCGAGAATATACACAATCAATGGCTCAGGGGTTCACCCAACTTGGGCATGTTAATTCCTGCCAAGTCACGAAATCCAGCACTTTTGCACGTGCACGTGTTGGACCAAACTCAGGGGCTTGAACTCTCGACAGTGCTTTTCAAAAGGGGTTTAAGCAGCTCTGATTTGGGTCCAAGTACTGTGGAACATATCAAGCCTTTCTTCGCTTGGCCTTTTTCCCCGAAGGTGTATCGGCGCTGGTAGCGCTGCCCACATCCTCGCCTGCTGCCAAGGCATTCAGCACGTCTTGATTCATATTTAAAAAGTCCGACGTAGGCTCCTGTGCTGCTGTGGCCGCAACTCTCTTCGGGTCTGCTGTTGCAATGAGAGGGACCGAGGTAGCCAGCATAGACTGGAAAGGGGGTACAATGAAGTGGCCGGCCGCATCAAACCAGTCGGTAAAAGGCTTCTGGAGCTCGAGATGGCTATATTCGCCGCCCTTGCTGTTTATCGTGAATTTCATCTTGTAGATGGGGATGTTCTTGTCGGTTGAGGTTGCAATGGAGATCTATCCACCTTGTTAGTCCACGGCCAAGTACGCAGATGCACAATGCTCGCGACGGCGCCCCCGACGTACCTTGGCTCCATTGGGGGTGACGCCCTGATAGACGATTCCCTTCTCCACAAAGGCGATCCAGTACGTGAGGACGGTGTTCAGCACGGTATAGACAGCCACGGCGGCTGCAGTGTAGTACTTGGTGTTCTCGAAGCCGAACTTGTAGTCCCAGGCAAAGCAGGCGCCGGCGATGACGAAGGCAGCATAGCCGAGGACAAGTCGCGTGTCGACTAGGCTGTGGTTCTGTTTGAACTTCAGGGAGTTGAGGTAGTTCGGGATAGCATCATCCGAGGTGTTCTTCAGGTCTACAATTCCATGTCAGTTCGGGGATGCACCAGATGGAGAGAGCAATGCAACAACAACGTACCCGCAAGATTGTGGACTGTAATCTTTTCTTGGGATGCCATGCTGCTCTTGGTCAAATGGTAGGTGATCAAGTTCAAGCGAAGAAGTGAGCTCCGTCCACTATAGCTGCTGCTAGGGTCGTCCAGGTTACTTACGTGAGATCGGGTTGGCTGCCGGGGGGTGGGAAGGTCGAGGTGGCCTTCTGCTACTTACAGTTTAGTTCTAACAGGCAGTTTGCCCATGCCATGCCACCAGCTCACTTGTGCCGGAGCGCTACAACGATCGGCCGACCCTTCACTTCCGCTCTCCGTCCCATCGGCGCTTGCACTACTAGTAGAATCAACCATTCAATACTTCTAAGTACTTACTTACATAGCTGGTTGTCGACACGCTCTAGATAATCCATTGCGAAGACACTCCCTGGGTCCAGATCTTGCGCCCGGGACCTTTCAATCCACCACGCCCACGGCCGCTCCCGTGCAAAGATGGCTCAATTACCACCGCAGACGATCCAAAGGGATCCCCAGCTATTGTCGGTCTACTCCATTTATCGCAGCGCAGTCTCGATTATTATATGTGCGCCTAGCTAACCCGGCTGTGTCTAGCTACTGGATTCTCTTCCCCATTACCATTGTCATGATACTTACCGGCATCCTTCGTCACTACGCAAGCGTTCTCATGGCAAGCCCGCCGAAGAAGGCTGACCAGCCCGCGCTGAAGGAACAGAGGTCCCTCATGCACGGCGTGGCGGTTCGATCCAATTTCCACGCCTTGACAGCCCCGTCCTTCAAGGCCCGCCGCGAACACCTGACCACTGCCTTCGAGTCGGGCGCATACCTCAAGGATCCCGAGCGCCGCGGTCAACCGCCCGCCAACCCCATGACTGACCCTGGTGCCATGGATGGGATGATGGGCATGATGAAGAACAACATGGCCATGATCGTCCCCAACACACTGATCATGAGCTGGATCAATACCTTCTTCAGTGGCTTCGTCATCTTGAAGTTGCCATTTCCAATCACCATCAAATTCAAAAGTATGCTGCAGGCCGGGGTAGCGACCAAGGAGATGGACCCCCGATGGATGTCAAGCATTAGTTGGTACTTCTTGTGCTACTTTGGCCTACAGTTTGTCTTCAACTTCTTGCTGGGCAGCGACAATGGTAAGCAAAACCAACCCCCTTCCCAAACTCCGTACATGAACGACAGCTCACGCCTATTCTAGCCGCTAGCCAGATGGCTCAGCAGATGCAGGGAATGGCGCCCCAGGCACCCAATATGTTTGGACCGGGCGTTGATGCGGACAAGCAATTCCAGGCCGAGGCGGAAAATCTAGCCGTCATTGAGCATTATTCTGTCCTCGACGGCGTGGAACAGAGACTGCTCGAGGGTATCAGAACGAGATAGAGGCAACGCCAACATAGCGGTATCCAACCACCCACCCGTATCCGGGTGCGCAACGTTGGATACGATCCGAATGCTGCTGATCCCTGCTCCTATTCTTCAGTGTCGTCCCACCAAATGCAAACGCCAAGGCCCTCTTTTATCATGGTGCCCTGGATGCTGTAGGGGGATATCTTCTTGGCTTGCTCCACAGCATCCTCAGCAGTGCTCTCAGGGACTTGATCATGCCAAACTTCGTCGATGACGGATAAACGCACAGGTTCATTCTTGTCATAGTACATGCGATCATCATCTACCACCCAGGTCCAAAGTTGGGCATTGTGGTTGCTAGATTGCAGTCAGTCTTGTAGCGCCATGCCAGCCCCCCGACCGAGATATTCAACTCACAACTCACAAGACTCCGGAAGCTCCTTGTAGGAGACGAAGATCTCCTCGAAGAAATCGGTACGAACTAGATTCAAGTCAGGCGGGGGGTTGTGTTCGAAGCCGATGTTGGGGGGGTAGATGCGAACGCACTGTTGATACCCTCGGGAGTAGCACTGCTGATTCTCCCCAGTATGGTTTCACCCTTGAAAGGCCTGAAGACAATAAGTCGAAACTCGACTGCGCCATGTCAGCATAGGTCCCTATGGTCGCCTTATGTAGTTAGCAGTTGTGATGGGCACGCTCACCATTGACATTGACAAGACCTGTGCCATGGCCGATCAAACCCTCCGAGGCCCATAGCAGGTCATACATGCAAATGCATAAACCGATTTTCTGAATGACACGGTTGGAGTACTTGGCATTGATGTTGTCCTCGATAGCGACTCGGCTATGCTTCTCGAACTGTGCAGGTGCAATCTGCACCAGATCCGCGATCTTGGTCTACACCGGATGTCATGAAACAAGAAGATTAGCCCAAATCTCCTCGTTCTCAGGTCAGTGTTGAGATCAGTGTATATGTCTTACCAGTATAAACATTTCTGCGGATTGCTCTCCCCCACCGCTCACTGGCTGATATGTTTTTTCTTTGGGAGCCCAGCCGAGCAGAGCAGAGCTGCAATTGCCTTGGAGGGACTCTACACCTGGCGGACTTTGAAAGATTTATGTGGGCTCTTCTAGCTTCGAAGAAGTACTGTAATGTACCTAACCCATGCGAGGAAGCTGTTATGTACAGTACTTAGTAATCAATCTAGCCTAAGCCACTCTATAAACGCCTCATGTCGCCGACGCCCGCCCCACCCCCCTATGGCAGCCAACACAGCCAAGCCACAGCGCATGCTTCCTCTCTTACATGGAGCTTTGGCAACACACACATGTCCGAGTAAACCTAGCGACCTTTTTACCTCCAACTTTCAACTTGGGAGATCGATCAACCACCCTTTCACGATATTCCATTCAACTTCCTTCCAACCTAGACACTAGGATCGTCTTATTGCGCTATTCGCCTTCACCTTCGCCTTGAAGGTCAAGAATCGCCCTCTGGACAACTTCAATCTCTTTCCCAAGATTAGCCCTCGAGGCTACTCTTCCGTATACCTCGCTTCCTCTGATTCCACCTACTACTGCTATTGGGCGCTACGGTAGTTAACCTCTTTTTTCAGTTCTTGAAGTTCCACGTACTGTCACTTCTACAACTTGCAGAGACCGAAGCTTTAGAAGCCGGTTTCACACCATACCTGGCTACTTGCTCACACTTCCTGGCCCTATCGTCCTAGTCAACCCTTTCTGCCTCGCGACCTACCAGCGAGCTGAGTGAAGGCCCACCGTCTTACCCTTCCACGACCCAGATCGTACCGTATCTCTCCACCAAATTCCCCTGCCTAGGGCGTATCGAGAAGGGCAACACAATGGCGGGCCAATACTCCTACCCTCCTCCGCCGCCGCCGCCTCCCGCTGCAGCGCCTTCTGGTGGCTATGCCTCCTACGGCCAGAGCCCATCTTACTCACATCCCCCTCCTCGCGGTGGAGGAACGGTAGGCCTAGGTGCAAGCAGAGGTCGAGGAGGTCACCATGGTCCTCCATACGGGGGCTATTCCCACCAGGAGTTCGCAGGTCACAGCCCAGCACAATATGGTGGTCAGACACCAGGTAGCTACTGGAACAGTCCTGCGCAACCCAACCACTCTCCCCATGCCAATGCTCCCCTCCCGCCGAGTAACTACCACCCAAACTACGCACCACAGGGGTACAATGCGCCCCCTCCTTCCAATTATCCCCCGACGGCATACCCCCCAAACCCGCAGCCGCCATACCCGCCTTATGGGTCCAACAATCCAGACTATGCTGCTCGGCAGTGGAGTGAACCCGGGGCAGGTTACTCGCCTTACTCTAACAGGGGCGGACGCGGAGGCTTTCAAAATGACCGAGGTGGTCACAGGCCAGACCATGGTTCGGGGCCGGCTATCAGAATGGGGTTTGATCAGAATACTGGTCATGCCACTCAAGCGAGCAATGGCTATGCCCAGCATTATCCTGCCCCTCAGCACCATGCGCCGTCGACCTACCCTCCACCGCCTTACCCTTCCTACCCCCCTGTCCCTGCGCCTACTTACTCTGGGCCAGCACCTACTCCTTATTCACATAGCAACAGCAACAGGGGCCGCGGACGCGATGGTCCCGGAACGTTCAGGGGCCGTTCCCACCACAACGATCGAGGAGGTGACAAGTTCCGCCACCGAGGCCAGCGGCCACATCACGACCACACTCCTGCTCAGAAGTCTGATCCTTCGTCTTCGAGGAAAAAGAAGAGAAAGACAAACACATTGGGTCTGACACCAGGTGACGGTGACGAATCGGATGAGGAATCAGTCGATGAGGAAAAACGACTGTCAGAACTTCTCGGGGCAGATGCTCCAGTGTAGGTGCAATGAAAACCCTTTTATGCAACACGTTGCTTACTAACATTTGCACGTGGTAGTGTCGATGATATGGCAAGCTGGGTTGCCGAGCGTCGCGCCAATTTCCCTACCAGAGCTCGCGTTGAGGCCAAGAAGGCAGCTGAAGCAGCACAACGCGCCGAAGTCGGTGAGGACCAGAAGCCGGTCACAAAGCTGGATAAAGACGAGGAGAAGGCGGAGAAGCTGCGTCGGCAGTTGGCCAAAGTGGAACGCAAGCTCGAGAAGCGAAAGAGAGAGGCTAATGACGAGGGGGATGAAATGAGAGTGGACGGTGCTGAATCTTCCTCGTCTGACTCGGAAGATGAGAAACCCGAGTCGTTACCAACCCGCAAGGCTCCTTCGTTTTTGCCGCCTCCTCCCATTACCAGAGCTGATCCTACCAATCACTGCAAATACTACTCCACGGGTGGTATTTGCGGTAAGAAGGGCAAGTGCCGATTTGTACACGACAACCTGGTTCGCGAGCAAGCTCTACGTGAGCAAGCCGCCAATGGTGGGCGCATGACCCTCAAGCAGCGTCTACTCAGGAATGACAAGGATCAGGAGGATCTTGAGATAGTTCAGAGCATCATGGACCTCCGCACAGCTGGTCGACTGGCAGCAGGACAGCAAGCTACGAATCAGTCTTCGTCTTCAAGCCAACGCCCCGTCCACCCGCTTCCTCAGAAGGTTGTCGATGCAGCCTCTCTCCCCCTAGCCCCGGGTGTCTTGCCCGACGGCCGCGTTAAGTCGGCGTACATATCGACTGAGACTAGGGATATGCTGAATGAGCTGAAGCCATATGCTGGCCATGGCGGGAACTAATTAGCCCGGGGTTGTTTGCACCCTCTGTTGGAGCAGAGAGAGCTCTTTTGCTCGGCCCCTTTTGATTTCTCCTGTATTCACTACGCGTATCATTGTGTGTCAAATGGGAAGAGATTTGCTTCTCGAGGTCTTGTCCTTTCACCATCCAAGTTGGGATGCTCAGCGTTCGGAATGGTCTCCAAGTATAATTTGCCACACACTGGCCCGCGTCGGATTTCACATACCGGTCAACCCCATGGTGTTACTTGCTGCTAGCTGGGTGTGAATTCCGTTTGGCCAAGAAGACTTGGTCGACTTTCAAGGTGCGCCAGGTGGGCTTGAGATTTGCGATCGAGTTCAAGTGACAGCTTGGCTGACCGCCCGAGTATTGATGTCGTCAGGCGAGTAACCTACCTACTCTTTTCCACTTCCAGCAACCAAGTAAAAGCAAGCGTCACCCCTGGCGATTTCCGTTAGCCGAATAAAGTACCACAACTTACCACACACAACCTTTACACCGAAACAACGAGTCGCCCGGGCCGATCTTTTTGAACTGCACGAGGGGGCTGTGTGGCATCCATGAAGTTCCTTGGCATTCCGCTAACAAGCCCTTTCCTGCGAATTCACGAGCGTCTAGTTTAGGTACAGCGTTCGTTGAAACAGGCGATCAATCCATCAAGCACTGACTGTATATCCGCCCCTGCTGTTTAGTGCGATATCAAGGATTGCAGCTTGGCTGCTTCACCATCTACGAGATGTTTTTGGGTGGGCAGTCAGGAACAACAAAATACAGAGCGTTGATGATATATGGTTTGCTCAAATGGCAATTCAGCAGCCTGATTCGGTGACTATCTTAATAAACGCCCAAACACCTACCATGCAGCCTGGGTTGTCCTTGAGGGATTTCCACCCCTATAATCTACTGCCCACTCGTATCTTAGACTAGGAGGACTGCATTCACGCATCCATCATTCTCCGGGTTGTTAGTCACCTGAGCATATCTACCCCATACAACTTTGCCATTGGTAGTGGTAAGACCAAGCTCGCTGACGTCTGAGAGGAGACCAGGTTAGCGTTTACTATATACATATACACACAAGCACAATACTGGCAAATACTTACTTATCTCCAGGATTGTGCCTTTGGAGAGCACGCCCAGTTGAGTATACAGCGGGTTGGATGGGTTCTTCTTGACTGCAATGATGGGCAGCATGACTGTAACGCCGAGGGTAGGGTGCGTCACATGGGCCTAAGGAGGTAGAGTTAGCTAAAGCCGCATCGCGTTTTCTGCGAAGACATTCAACAAACCTTTTTATAACGAAGACCCATGGGTCTAATGAAGCGCTCGTATTTTACGGGCCGGCGAGTAAAGTCAGGGCCGACAAAGGTTGGCCTACGCGGAATCAGGTGAGCGACTATCGTTCGAAAGGTATGGGTGATTATGGCGTGATCTCATGTAGAGACGCATCAGGCGACCGAGAGGACGTGAGAGGAGGGGAGAGGGAGAAAGGAGGACTCACTTGGTAACCATTCGCTTCCAAGATTTCTTGTTGATTTTCTTGCCCGTCTGTATCACCTTGAACCTAGAAAGATATTAGCAAGGTGGATAGCAGGGGTCAGTAGTAGGACTATCTCTACATACATTTCCTCTTCTGCGATACCTTTAACCTGGAGAATACTGGGTCAGCTAAAGAAAGGCGTTGGGGCTCCCGAGCCAAAAGCTTTAGGGACAGGGCTATGGCATAGACTGTGCCAGAGTTTGAACAAGCATTGCGAGCTTACTTTGGGCAAAGGAACGGCACTGTAGAAGGTTGTTGTGTTAGTCGTTTTGTTCCCAGGAGTGTCAGGGATAGCATCGTGGTCCGGTGACAGATGGCTGGCCCGTTGCAAGGCCAGGCGCATGGGCATGGGCATGCATATGATGGATGTGTCAAGGGTTCTTACAATCGAGCAGCGGCATCTTTGCGCTTGTTCTTGATAGAGGTTGACAGGGCCTTGGCAGTGGATGGATTGCTTCGGTCGAGCAGATAGTTGGGCAGGGGCGCGCTGGGATCCTTCTCGCCAGCGGACTTGACGTCGCGTTCCTCGTGAGCCTTGAGCTGCTTTCGCATCTGGATCTTCTCCTTGTGGCGACGCTGCTGGTTCAGCTTGGCGCGCAGACCGCGCAGGTTCTGGGCATCTTCGGACTGCTTGTGGGCCTGACGGGCTTCCTTCTTGCGCTGGCGTTCTTCGTGGTCGAAGCGGCGGCCGTGACTACAGAGGGTCGGCAAGGTTAGAAGTTGGGAGGAGACTGGACGCCGGGGAAGGGAAGAAAGAAGAGTCGCTTACAGCCGCCGGAAGCGATCCATGTACTCATTTTGAGGCTGCGAGCAGGGTCAGTCAGTGTGGCTTGGTCCAACAAGCAGGGAAACAGGATCAGAGTGTCGGACTCACCATATTGTGTTGCGATCTCGGGGCGAAGACGAGAGAGGTGCGTGATGGTTAAAGTAGATTCAAGGGATCCGCCACTTATCGAAAAATTGTCAAGGTAAGGCGGGTGGATGGGGTGGGTTTCCTAAGGTTAGATAAGTAAGTACTCAAGTACCTACTTAGTCAAATAACCTACTTATCGACCCCTCTCATTGGCCCTTGAGCTCATAATGGGTGGAGCCGGAGAGTTAGCGAGAGGCCCACTGGGATTTCAAGGTACGTACCTGTCAGTAATGGCAGGAAGGAAGGAATTTACAGATTTGCTGGTCCTAGAGGCCAACCCCCAATACCACTCGTTCTACTTCCAGCCCATTACCACCACTGGCAACGATGAGCCGCTCCCTCCTCCGTACTCTCTTCGAGCTGCGAGCTCCCTCAACCCCGAGGCCAGCCGCCCACTTCAAGCTGCCCGTCCGATCACTGTCCACAACACCACTCAGGAGGATCTCGCCAACCTCGAACCATCCGGCCACGACTCCGACCCAAGATGCCACAGCACCCTCCAGCACACCATCCCTGATGGCCGAGTCCCGGCCTCAGTCCTCCCAGTCGGCAGACCCTCTCTACCCGCGCATCCCGCAGCATGTCGCCCAGGCCACGAGCGAATCCCAGGCCACCATCGCCCAGCTGCTGCCTCTTCTGCGCGCCCAGCCCGCCCACTACCTGACCGCCCACATCTGGGGCCGGCCCTACCTGGTGACGCCCGGCGACCAGATCCGCCTGCCTTTCAAGATGCCGGGCGTCGTCCCCGGTGACGTCCTGCGCCTCGACCGCGCCAGTACCCTGGGCTCGCGCGACTTCACCCTCAAGGGTAGCCCCTACGTGGACGAGCGCCTGTTCGAGTGCCGCGCCACCGTCCTCGGCACCGAGACGGAGCCCCTGCGTATCAAGATCAAGACGAAGCGCCGGCAGCGACGAACCAAGCAAGTCAAGAGCAAGCACCACTTCACCATTCTGCGCATCAGCGAGTTGAACATCAAGGGACCCGAGGCCCTCGGGCTGTAGAGACAAGCAGGGCCTTGCTTGGAGGGCAACCCCGTGGCGCAACAGCCAGTTGAGGGCCAGCCGTATGACACGTCGTTGTCTGCCCGGGGGGGGGCGGACACTGGCAGCCGGCTGTATTCTTATGATTACAAAGGTCTACCTCCAACCTGTACAGGGTATGTAGATTCAACTTGGTGGAGCTTTTAAGACACCTCGAGCAGGCAATGTAACACCTATCTGTATAATAAGTATATGAAGGAGGAAGCGGTACTTCACCAAAATCTCGAGATTCCACATCAAAGTTGGGAATTGGAATTAAACATTCTGTAACGAGAATGTAACAAGAAGAAGAGCGCACTGTAAAACAGCTGCCGCGTCAAAGGGGGAATATAGATGTAGTGCACAACGAACAATAACCAACCCAAATGCCTCGCCCTTCTATACCAAAAGGCTCACCAAGAAACTCCGTAGCTATGACAACATCCATCTTTGGTGCGTACAATGAACGAACGACGAGAAATACAAAAAGGGGCGGCGGCATTGGGCCCTCTCCCCCCCCCAAAAAAAAAAGAATATCGAAAGCAAAAGGCGTCCTTTCCCCGACCGCCCTCCAACTGCTCATTCATTCATTCATTCGATGCTTTTCCCTTCTTGATCCCATCATCTTGCATGTCCTGTCCTGTTGTGTTGGTGCTCCGTGACCCAAGTATAGGTAATTAAGTGGTCGTGAACCACAGTTTCTATCCTGCCCGGCCAAGGTCTCTCCCAACAGCTTTTGCAATGCTGCCCCAGTATGCGCTTGGCCACACACTCAATGCCTCGGCTTCGGTGGGCATCCTCTCCTTACATCGGGTGACTACGCTCTGAATAATCCGGCCTAGTAGCTCTTCACTCAGAGGCAACTGCCCCTCGGCGCACTCGACAGGGTATAAAAAGGGATCCTGTGCGCTGAGTAATTCTCGGCACGTCGGTCTCAGATGCCGGTCACGGCTGAGGCACCGTCGCATCGTACGCAGCAGACTAGGCGGCACGGGAACGCTTCCCATGCCGTGGTCTCGAAAGGAGATGGAGTAGTTCCAGTCGATGATGGCCTGGCATCGCTGCATCTGGTTGGGGATGTGGCCGAAGGGCGGACTGCCGTACACCATTTGGAAGAGTATGCAGCCGAGACTCCAGACGTCGCTCGGCTTGCCCAGCTTCATGAGCTTGGGGGCGCCAGGGACCCGATTGCTGGCGCTAATGCGGCGACCGTCGGGCCCCATTGTATTAGAATCAAGCAGCGACTCGGGGCTCATGTAATTGGGTGTGCCGATCTGTGTTTCTCGGTGAACGTTGACCGTTTCGTCAGTCTGGATGGCATTGGCAATGCCAAAGTCGATGAGCTTGAGGCGCCCGTGAACCACGACGAAGTTGGCAGGCTTCAAGTCGGAGTGGACGATGTCAAAAGAGTGTACTGCAGCTAAGCACTCGAGCATCTCCTGCCAGTAGTACCGAACAAAGACAGGGTCAAACTGTGACGTCTCAGACGAGTAGCGCTGTCGTAAAAGCGAATTAAAGTCCAGCTCTCCCATTTCCATAACCTGCCGACATGTTAGCCATCAACGCGTAGTGGGTACGACATGACCGGACTGACCAAGCTAAGAGCCTGCTTTTCTTCATTCATTTCCCAGTCGATCAGGCTGATGACTCTGTCGACATTGTTTAGCCTCTTGAGCAGGTCGATCTCGCCTTTGAAGCCGCGGATTGTCATAGGATCCGCGTTCTCGGTGGCTACTCGCTTCAGAGCAAACATTTTCCCATTATCTGCGGCGACGCGGTATACCTTCGCACTCCCGCCACGCCCAAGCGAATCTATCCGGGTATAGTATTTCCCGTTGACTTTCATGTAATTCCTCTTCCTGGATGCCTGTTGGGTAGTGGCTGCTCCAGCTGACGATGTAGCCGCCTCAAGCATAGACATCTTTGGCGGAGGCGCAGGCGCAGCCCTTCTCGGGGTGTTCTGATTCAGGGATGACAGAGGCTTCCGGTCGGGGGAAGCCGGGCGCAATGCTCCCACTTCTGCGCCCGCCGGGCGGGAGGATGCCTTGACAGCACTCGCCTCGAGAATGCTGCTTTCAAGGCCTTTATTCCTTCGAAAGGTGGGAGGTGCCTCGTTTTCTTGGCCATGCTGGAGTGGTAGATCCGGTCGTGGCGGTGGGACCCTATACTGTGGGATAGGAATCTCTTCCCGGGCTGGCGATGCCCGTCTCGACAGTATGCTCTGTCCGTGCTCGGCAACAGATGCCTCTTGATCCCGTCTGGCAAAGCCTTTCACGCTAGGTGGACTGCCAGAGGCAATGCGGTCGGGCACATAGTATGACGAAGCGAGGTTGTCTGCCGGCTCTAGGTCGAGCATGTCTTGAGGCAGTTGGCTCGCTGGTTCCTCCTGACTCAGGGGCAACATCTCCCCCTCATTCTCCCCGTCTTCCTCACTTTGGCGCCTCCGGCCTCGCCGTGCCGGCCCGCTGAGGAAACTGCCGGGTACTTTGCCCACTCTCTTGACCCGCATGGAGCTCTGCATAGCCTGGTTTTCCTCTGCCCGGGTCTTTGATCCATGGGACCCAGGTCGGGACACGCTGCCTTGGCCAAGGCCAGAACGAGGGCGCGGAGCGGTGACGGGATCTGAGGGGGCATCGTTCTCCGATTGGTGTTGGGATGCAGGATCTGTTCTTCTAGACGACGCTCCGGATGAATGGCCCCTCCCACCAGAAGAGTCGACCGCAAGGCGAACACTTCTAGCAGCCTGGGCAACAGGTGTGTTCACGTCTCGAATTTCCGAGGCATTCGCCCTTTCCTCTGCCACGCTCTCTCGGCTGGGTGGCCTAGTAGCCCCCCTCTGAGAGGCAGACAGTGAGGTTGATCGCCGCTTTGACGGCTGTACAACACCGAACTGCGCTGCGACGCCCGGAGTGGTGCTTAGTCTGACGACTCTCTTGCGCACAGGGCTGTTTCCGTCGTGACTAGCTTGGCTGCGTGCTGGCGAGGTGGGTCGGGAAGATAGTTGGGCACTGCTCGCTCTTGTGTGCCGCCGCTCCTCCGCCCTGGGCGCCACTGATGTATTCAAAATACTGCGCCTCTTGATGGGCTTCTCAGCTTCGTGGGGTTGTTTTGATGTCGCTGCAACGGGGGAAGAAGGGCGATGGCTCTGAGCTCTCGTCCGAACTCCCCGTGTAGCTGCCGATGCAGCCATGGTTTGATGGCCTGCACGTTGCTGTTGGTCGGCCGACCCGCCATCGCTTAGCAAGGCTTTGGTGAGGGCACTGAGCTTCATAGGCACAGGTATCTCATCATCAGAGCTGTCAGCATGGGAAGTAGTATTGGCGGCGTATTGAGACCTGGAAGACGCGTGATTCGGGTAGGCGACGGGATTCGAGTGGGCACGGTCGAGCTGTGATCTGGATGAAGCCCTCCTCAAGGCGGATCTTAGTGATGGCTTCCGTGAAGGCACGGATTGATGGCTCGAGCCAACAGATGCGGGGGACGCGGTCGTCATTCCAATGTTGTGTTGTTCTTTTGTTGCTCATAAAGACGGCGTTCTGGCCGGTGTTGATCGCGGGACCGGCGTTTAACCAAAACAAGAGAGCGACCGACAGAGCGAAGACGCCTAATAAGTGATATGACGGTAAACTGCAACTTGGTGATCAATTGGGTCTCACTCGTTCTAAGCAATACTCTACGTGTCGGAACGGCACATGGTAGAGAAGAAGATGCGATTTGGGAGGGAGATTACAGCAATGCGGGCGCGCAGGCAAAAAAAGATTAATGTGTTCGCGTTCCTACGTCGTGCGAGCTCGGGTCAAAAGGGAATCCCGCCTTGGGTGGTGCTCCATCGCCCAATTCGACGCGCCTGGGGCGTTGCTCGGGTAACAGCCAGAAGTGTGGGATCGCCATCCAATGAGAGAGCATGGCGTAATTTTAGTACTTGCATCTACATCTTGCAGGTTACTGGCTGATACTAGGTTAGCCTGGAATCTGCAGTTTGTCCACTAATACGAATCGGGTGCGTACATTCCACGATAGTCGACAGTATGTCTATAATACATGTAAAGCATGAAGCATGACGCATGAAGCATGGATTTAAGGGGCTGCTCAATCCCAGGCTTGCCGTGCGCATCGACAAAGTAATATGACCACGTACTGTCGACTTCTGTAGGATTTGGGTCTCTCTGGGGGCGTCGTCCAAGACAAGTCGTCCATTCTTGACATCGCCTACCTAGATATCGGGAACCACCTTGGCATGGTGAAACCACGTACGACTTTCCGGGGCAAGTTCAACACGAGGAGGTCACACTTCACTAGTGGCGGACGGCGGGGACATGGTTTTCTGAGAAGCCGGACTGTGTCATTGCGTGGTCATTGTTGACCTAAACTTCCCTGAGCATCCAGCAGTCTCGTGCAAGAAGCGCAAGATCCTTGAATGCCTAATGCCGATCCCGTGCCAGATCATCGCAGTCTCATTTTCGCATAACTTCTTCAGTGTTCCGTAACCACATCGTTCGCAGTCGTCAAGATCCGGGACGATTCGTTTAATCGAAGAGACCAAAGCCCATATCCTCGTCGGACTCCTCCTTCTCCTCCTCCTTCTCCTCCTCCTTGGGAGCCTCGGCGGCACCGCCGGTGGCAGCGGCACCTCCGGTAGCAGCGCCACCAGCACCACCGCTAGGGACGGAAGCCAGCTTGGAAGAACCCTCGGAGATCAGCTAAAGGATGGCAATGTCAGTACTGGTGTTCCCAAAGGATGGATCCAATGAGTGTGCTGTACCTCCTGGATGTCCTTGCCGTTGAGCTCAGACAAGAGCTTCTCGAGACGCTCATCCTCAGCGTCGATACCGACGGACTGAAGAACCTCCTTGATGTCGGAAGCCGAGGGGGAGGCGTTACCGCCAAGGGTGAGGAGCATGTAAGCTGCGAGGTGCTTCATTTTGGAAGATGGTGACTAGACAGCCTGTGTGTTAGACGGATTTCCGAACCGAGCGAATAGTGCCTCTTACGAATTGTCTTGGGGGAACTTGAGAAATCAATCAATTTAACCGCGAGTTGGGGCGGAGACTGAAGTCTTCGAGTCCTTAAGGAAATTTGTGAATGGGGAGGGGTGGTTTGGTGATGGAATATTTCAGATCTCCCGTGCTTTGAGAAAAGTTCGGCCTCTTTCAAGCAGCCATCCAAAATTAGGTGGGCTAGCTGTGTCTTGGTGGGTGCATCGATTTTCCGAGAGCCCCACTCTCTCCGATAAGAGTCACCTGATTAGGGTCGCGTCTTTCTGCTACTTGAGTGGCGAGTCCATGGACAGACAGTAATAAGTAACAACCCCGCCACCCACTCATCCCTATAGGAAAGTGTGTACGGAGTACTTAACAATTCATTACCTTACAACAGGCATCCATACATAGACCTCGAGCAAACCTGACTAAGTAAGTACTTACTTTTCTTTCCAGTGCTTTTACAACAAATGAATGCAAATCTCTCAAACTCCAGGTACAACTCTGCCTACTCGAAAGTGGGCTAGAAGATGTTCAGTAGGTTGTAGTCGTACTCATAGCCGCAAATCATCCCTATTTTTCATCATCATGGTTTTACTCGGTTCCCTGGGCGCTACTACCGTCCCTACATGTAAATACGTCATATAACAATGAACGGATTGGGACAAATTCATGGTGCATGCGATGGACATATGAAGTACTTATTTACATGGTCCTGGACACAGGACAGAAGCCTGCCTCCACGCCGCCTGTGGACCTAGCTGCTTTAGGCGGCCCTCCTCTTATTCAGCACATGCCATGCCATGTCCGTGCTACAAGTACTTCTTACCTCTTTCTTATTTGAGGAGGTACCTGAAGTACCTCCTCAACCGAACTTTCGCCGCCTCCTTGGCAGACCTTTGATTTGAGATCTGGTTTAAGCTGGAGTGTTGGAATCTCTTACGACTTGTTGTTAACCAGCACCTAGACTTAGGCTTAGACTTAGTGCATCCTTTAGAGGCTCATCCAATCCTGAGCCCAGCCTATGAGAGGTCCTCTTTCTCCATTATCGCCAGAGAGTCGATCTTGTCTGTCCATAAGAACAACCTGGATCCTTTCGGTATATTCGCTTCAAATCACTTCACTTCCCGTCCCTGACCTTGCCTTGCCCTCCCTTCCCTTCCCTTTCCTTCCCTTTCC
Source organism: Apiospora pterosperma (assembly GCA_019976485.1). NCBI lineage: Eukaryota > Fungi > Ascomycota > Sordariomycetes > Amphisphaeriales > Apiosporaceae > Apiospora > Apiospora pterosperma. The sequence goes on from JAFBMP010000009.1 coordinate 2,831,384, forward strand.
TTTCCTTCCTATCCCTTCCTTTCCCTTCACCCTGCAATTTGGTATCGCGTGCATCCTTCTGTACGGCTGCTGCATACTTGCATACTCGCTCACAGCAGGTCTCGGTCCTGTCCTCGTTCTATCCACATTCGAGCTTTCCCAACCAGAAAACAGAACTGTCGCGCTATCTTTAGTGAGCGCAACGCCACCACGCATGACTACATATTCTATCATGTCCCTGGCACACGACTCTGTCTGACAGCAACCACATCGCCCCTGTGCAGTTCTCCAACGCCCCAACCGATAGAGCACTGTAGTTAGTAACTGGTCAAGATGCCGGTAAGTGGACGCTACTGTTGTCACCCTGAGATGGGTTGGGATATATTGACTGACTCCTTGCTTCCACAGATATCCGATTTACTGGCCGAGATCTCGGGCGAGAAGACCACCACCAGCGCCTCGTCCTCATCCACCAGGACATCCACTGCTATAGGTTTGAAGCGCAAAGCCGATGATGATGCAAGCAATAGTACAAGCATCAAAACACCCAGGACCCAGCAGAATGGAGCACTGCCGCGCTCCTCCGTATCCCGGAAACCCTCTCCAACATCCAGCCGTGTTCCCAACCCCACCATAAAATCCTCTACACCTCAAGCCGGACAGCGATCTGCCTCTGCGACACCTGCAGGTTCAAAACCCTATACAGGCACCGCTACTGCAAATCGCCAGGTAGGGGTAGGCCCAGCCGCCAAGAGAGACCTAACCGAGCGGCTGAAGCTGCCTTCCTCAACAGCTGGCTCCTCCAAGATTGCTCCAGCAAAGCCTTCGCCCACCACCTCGAATGCCTCGGAACCATCCAAGGCGCCCAAGAAAGGTTCTTTCGCCGAGATCATGGCCCGAGGTGCGAAGGCCCAGCAAATAATGCCTAAAGCGGGAATCATTCAGCACAAAGCCCTCGAAAAGCCACCGCCGAAGAAGGAGAGGGATACTGCCAAGGGTGTGAAGAGGCCGGGTACCAATGGAACAGCCATGACAGTGTCAGGTCGGGGTGGTGCTTCGCAGGGGAAAAACTCTCGGACTGTGCCCAGAAGCGGTGCTGTTGGAGATGCTAAGATTGGTAGCAAGAGTCGGCCTACCTCTTCGGGTAGCGATGCGCCCGAGAAAAAGAAGAAAGGCCCAGAGATGACAGGCTATGCCGGCACGGCACGCTCTGCGCCGCCCACGAAGAGGTCCACGAGTTCCGGTAAGGCTGCATCATCGCGACGCCCCCCTGGGGGGCTTCTTGCTCCGCCCAAGGTCGCACGTCGCGACCGTTATGATGATGAATACGATGAAGACTTGGACGACTTCGTGGTTGATGACGAAGATGAGGACAACCCCTATGCGCGCCAATATGGCTACGCTTCGGATGGCTCGAGTGATATGGAAGCTGGCATGGACGATATCTATGACGAAGAGTCAAGGGCAGAACGGTTTGCTAAATTAGAGGATCGTCGAGAAGAGGCCCTCAACGAAAGACTGAAGCGAGAAAAGGAGGCGAAGAAGAGGCGATCCGGCTATCTTTGAAGCTTCGGTGGGCTTCTGCAATGCTAGGATTCGAGATTTTGCATGTATTCAGCGGGCTGTGTTGTCTCGCCGATTTCGAGACTGCTTTTCAGGAGTGTTGCGAGGATTCTGCATCCCAACGGAGTTTCACGGTATCATCAAAGAGGCGTCAATCACATGGGCAAAGGCGTTCTTAGTAGGGGTCTCTCGTGCCTCTGACCCAGCGCATTGCATTTTCAGGTCCATGGGAACGATTACATAGATAGTCTATAATCCTGAGGGGGCGCAAATTCGTTTGCAGTCCTATCGGCACACATTTGTGGCTAGGCCCCCATTACGTTGGATGACTTGTCAGTCGGCATATGCGCTTTAGGCAGGCCTTCTTGGGAGCTGGTGCTGTATCTCTAAGAGGCAGATACTGATTCACCCCTATTCACGTTGTCCCCGGTTTCCATGGGCCAGTCAATCTAATTCTGAGCCTCCTATAAGTGCCACCCGCCCCCGTGGAGTAGTTCAAGGAAGCTGTTTAGGTTAGGGTTGACAGTTGACGAAAGCGACACAAAATCATGCTCACTCCTATCCAACCCTACTTCTTTCACTTCTTTCACTCTTTACTGCGTGCCGTCGACCCGGAAACAAGCAAAGGCTGCGAGCTAGATGAGCTGTACCGCGAGTGCAGGATGCTTGTAATTGCAGGTTTAGACACGACCTTGATCGTCCCCTCGGCATCGTTCTTTTACCTGGCGCGAAATCTCGACATGGAGGCGAAACTCGCACGGGAAATACAGTCAAGTTTTTTCGAGTTTCGAGGACACCAGAGCAGGCCCGCAGCTCCAGTCGAATCGATGGCTGTACGCCTTCATTCAGAATCCGCCAGTAAGCGCTGAACCTTCTCGACAAGTTGTCCACGGTAGTTTTTCAGCTCGGAATCTTGCCTTGGAATCCTGCCTTGGCCGAGAGTGTCTTCCGTGGTTTCTCTGCTAGGTGAATTATCATGGACTTCCAGGCGGTATTAGTCACCAGTAAGAAGTACTTGGCATGCAGGCATGTGATGAATACGTATCCATGAGGGACCAGCCGGTGGTATCAATCAAGAGACGGAAGAACGTCTAGATCACGAATTTCCCTTGGAGATATAACTACTGATATATCCTCGCACAATCTACCTACGCCGTTGTGGAGGGTGTCACAATGCCACCCACTATCGATAGTACACATAGGATAACTCCCAAAGTATCCGTTGACGTGACCTTAAGTTTCGAGTTTCAGCCGAATCTCCCATCGCCCTGGGTAATCAGCCGTGGAACAACTGGTGGTGACCATCCTGTTACCCATCACTCCAACCGGAGCCCGGAAAGACAGGTCATCCAACAGGATCCCCCCCGGGGGGGCTCTATGTGTATGATTCACAACGTGATATTTGCGCGACTATCACCAGGCTTGATAGCTATCGTCACCCTTTCAACTCTTCCCGAGTATCAACTCCAGCAAACATACAGCAGTCTTTACACAATGCCACCGTGAAGTGAACCTATAGCCTTGTAGTAGTGAAGCGAGTTCGGTGGTCATGACATTGAATAAACTTGATAATGTCCAGACGTGTATACATATCATCAAGAAATGAATTCCAGATATCAAGGAACTCGGTATCGACGACACGGCAGTCAAAAAAGCCTAGATATCAGTGGGACCCCAGGTCCTACATGCGAATCCGGAACAGATACCTGAGGCGGATCTGGGCAATGTTGTATGCGATGTATTCGTTGTACATCAGATATGCGTTGGGAACATTGGTCGGGCCGGGCTTCGCTGCTGATGTGTCGGGCATCTTGACTCCTTCCAAGGACGGGTGGACACACTGTGCATCCTTCCACTGGCTTGGTCCTGTCATGCCCTGGCCCCATGTCGAAAACATTCCCTTTGCCATGGCATCCTCGCCTGCAGTGTAAGACGCATTTGTGAGGACGTGCATTGGGTCTCCGAGTTCTGCTTCGCATAGAAGCAACAGCGCATGGCCGTTGGAGGTTTCGGCACGGCAGTAGTTGGCCGATTTGGACGACATATCAGCCAGATACACGCCCTTGCCGAACATGTATCCAGAGACAGGTGCTTCTCGAGGTGCGATACGAAGACCCTGACTGAGGATTCCGCCGAAGTTTGTGCATCGGGAGCCGTGCCAGAGAAGTCTCCTATCCCTTGGGGGGCCGGAGAATTCGCTCTGGTCAAATCGGTCCTTTTCACTCCGCCGCTCTATTCGAAAGATCTGGGCGATCTGGTAATTAGCATTGTGGGTTTGCCCTCGTGTGGCCATCAGATAATTTGCCAGCTCTTGAAACTCGGCACTGTCCCGCTTGAGAGTTGTCATTTCCTCCATCCCAAGTCCTTGGAATTGCCGATCCAAAAGATTGACCTTGTCAGCGTCTTTATCGTCAGCCTTCATAATGCCAGAGGCATCTTTCATATCTGACAAGCTCTCGAGGAGTTCTATCTCTCTCTTGAGCATCTCATCACTGTGGATGACTGGCGGCCGATTTCTGCCAAAGGCATGGGGTATCAGAGTGAAATAGGTATTCGACAGAATCTCGATGGCGTCGCCGAATGCCATACCATGGTTGGCCGAGGCTGAAGCGGGGTCATCTAACAGCTCTGACAGGTCTTTTAGGGCCTGGAAACCGCGGAGGATGGTGCTCTTGCTGAGCTTTCCGAGAGGAAGCTTATTCACATCATAATTTAGATCGCTCATCGTGGCAGCGAAGTATTGCTGGTTGAAGATGAGCTCCATCAACTCCTGGATGGCTGGGTGTATTTTAGACTCGGGTGCTTCCTTAACGGCGGCGCCTGCGGCCTTGTCGAGCTCGAGGTCCTCCTTGGCAGGGACATCTTCGTCTTCCGAATCGGGGGCGTAGCTGCGCTCGATGAATGTGTACTTGTTGGCCTTGGGTTTCTCTCCTCGGTCAGCCCAGGATAGACCGGACTTGTCCTTGAACTTTTTGTTGAATTGCTTCAGTGCATCCTCTAAGCTGCCATTGCCAAGGACCGCACTCTGACCCCCTTCACCAACTCTACCCCAACGAGTCCATGCCTTGTAGTCACCGGCGACGTTGCGGAGAAGCTGGACGCGATAGAACTTATTCTTATTGTTGGACGCATTGGTCTGATTGAGCGAGGCATCGTAGATGATGCCGGTGTCATCAATATAGACTTCATAATTGGTGAGTGGGCATGTCTCGTCCACGGGGATGTGCAACTTGACCTCTGGGTTGGCGATTTGAGCTTCTCCGATAGCAGGGGGCCCTGTCTTGGTCTTTTTGGCAGGCTGCTGCTGCTGAGTATCAACAGAATTATCCTTGGTAGCTCGCTTTCTGCGTCCATTGGTCGGTGCAGGTGCAGGTGGTGAAGGTGAAGGTGAAGGTGAGGTGGGCTGCACAGCAGCAGCCCTCCTCTGCCTGGGTGGCATCTTGACTGGTGCCTCGATTGAGAGGGGAGGGCAAGGCCAAAGTGGTGTCAATTAGCCAGTATGCGTACGTCAACGACAGGAGATGTGACATTGGAGGAGGGGTGGGTGAGAGCAGTTGGATGGAAGGGAGCATCAGTAAAATGCCCGGGATTGAAGTGACCTGCCTGTCTGTGTTTAAATATTGACGTCTCGGGTCTGTTGGTCGCAGGCAGCAATGGGCCTTGAAAACCTGGACGCCAGGCAGGGCAGGCAGCCACCTACCGAAAACTACATGTTTGCCTAAGTAAGTGTAAATATTTCCTCGGGTTACTTACTTCTTAAGTGCTCTACCTACTTGCCTACTTACTTAGGTACCTAATCTTCAAACTTAGGAAGACCTTGTTCCAGATCTAGAAGAAGAGATTCATCCTTTTCTCCCTCTTCACTTGTCGCGAAGGTGATTGACTCGATTGATTCCTTCCTACCTGCCTACTTCTTTCTTGTACTTGTGTAAGAAGTACTTAACCTAACCACTACACAACATACCATACGCCAACAAACGGCCGACCCTTCACCATGGCGTCCACAAGTTTGCTTCTGACGATGCCTCTGGAAGTTCTGCTTTCTATCTCCTACTACCTGACTACTCCGGAATACTGCAAGCTTCGCCAGTCCTGCAAGCATATCGAGGCTTCCCTGCACTCTTCATTCGCCAAGGAGTACTTCTCCAAGCGGCAGTTCATCTTGACAGAGTTCAGCCTGCAAGCTCTTGTTGATATATCGAGATCCAAGTTCTCGTCATATTTGACCCATGTGATCCTCGCCGCTGACCGACCAGTGTGGGGAAGACAACATGCAGGCCCAGCCGTGGACACCACCGTCGAGGCCACGAGGAGACTTCGAATGCGCCATGAATACGCCAGCCACACCAGCCTGGTAAGCTTCAGTCAAGACCTTGACATGCTGGCCGACGCTTTCAGAAACCTGTCTAACCTCGATACAATTGGAATGCGCGACTACAATGCCCGTAGTCGCTTCCGCGACCATCCCCAGGTGGAATGGAGAGGTTATGGTGCCAACACCTACTACCAGGACACTGGCGTCGCCCTGGCCAAGCCATCTCCGACTCCTGGGGCCTTTGTTCATGGGCCTCCGTTGTTGGCCGTGGATAACTGGCCTTGGTATGAGGCTCGACTCTTTACCGGCCTTCTCCAAGCGCTGGGAAAGTCGGGGTCGAAGCCGAAGAGATTTGAGGTCATACTGCGAGCCATTGGTCTCTTCGACATCGCCTTCAACATACCCCGGTTCTCTGAACCTTTCATTGACCCTGTGCTTGCTCGGTTGGACACGCTGTTCCTGGATCTAAGCGATGACCGTTTTCCCGCTCTGACGATTTCCGGCAATACAGACCAGACACCATCTAATTGCACCAATTACTTTCTGAGGGCTTTTCTTTCGAAACTACCAGCCCTCTCGTCCTTGAGACTCAATTTCGCTATGTACGACGGGCCCAAAACATGCAACTTCCTGTCGTGGCTCGCATCTTCGTCAGATTTAACTCGAGGAACGGACACCGGCGCCAACTCCGAGGCCGACCTCTCCCCTCCTCCGCCTGCTCGATTCTCCAACCTAAGGCAGCTTGACATTGGGAAGGCCCAGATCAGTATCGACGTTCTCGTTGATTTGGTAGATAAATTTCGGGCCACACTGCAGGGCCTCAGTTTCTACAGAGTATGTCTGATGGGAGGTTATGTAGGCTCGCCTGGAAGAGTGAATCTGTGGGCCCGAGCCCTGCGCCACCTCATCAAGTCGGACGTGGCTCTCACAAGCCTCAAAATTGACAACGCCTATCAAGAACATGGCCCTGCTCTTCAGACACTGCATGTCCAATTCAAGGACGCAGCTCGGTCGAGAATCTGGAGAGGGCAGGATAAAGAGACGGGGTTGAAGGAGATGGCCAACAATATGGTCATCCATTGGCCCGAGGATAATCCCGAGGACGATTCCGAGGATGTGAGTATGGACGAGCTAGATGGCGTAGGAAGTAATGAAGACGATGACGACGAAGAGTAGGGTCCTAGATGATGGAGATCCGGGCATCTGATCGAGGCGTTAATACAGAGAGAGGTATAACCAAATTCCGCCAGCTATCCCATCCCCGTCGCCAGCTGGCAATAGGCTCAGGTGGCTGGCAATAATTGACGGCATCTTTGTCTTGTTACGCTATCACAGGAAACATCACCGGGCTGCCTAGTTGAGATGTCCAGATGTAGTCGCGAGCAAGTCGGCATCCAATCCTTGCAGGGGTTAGAGGTGTGACCTTGTCGTATTACTCGATAGAATCGAGCAATTATCTACAAACTGGCCCGTGCTGGTCTTGTGGGAGTCTTGGCTTATGTACTTACTTACTTACTTACTAACCTAGGTAGGTTAGTTTGGCAGGCGACTAGGTCTAACCGGTTAGTCTCGTCATCATGTTGGGTGATTTGAGTTATGGGGACATGAAGCTGGGCCCTGGTTATCTTCCTTTTTCGGCGGCTCGACCAAACGGACTACAACTGCGACGTGTGGGGGAGGCGTCATTCCTTATCGCTGCATGTTTGTAAGTAGGTACACATCCTGCACATGTAGCCATGGCGGTTAACCTTTGCAGATAAAGTAAACCAGCCGCTTTTCATATCGACCGAGGGAAAAGATGGGGGTTTGCGCGTGGTCACTGGCACATAGGAAGCCGTGGGTTATATCTATCACCCTCTTCGCTTTCTCCTCCTCTCGTTCTGTCTTTTGCCTCCATGCACCCGTTACTCTCTTAAACCTTCCGGCTTACTGTACGAATTCCCTGGCGTGTGGGAGTTTGTTCTTGCGATATCCGTCATCACGCGATCGGAACCTGCTTTGCCCCTTGTTACTCGGCTTCGTTGCCTTGACAATACACATAAGTCGCCATGCAGAAGCTGCACTCCACCCGGGTTGCGCAATGGGCTGATAGGCTTGCTGTCGATAACGAGGGTGGTCTTACCACGGCGCAGTTGATGGCAAGTTGCAAGCACTCTTTTTGCTCTGGAGTATACCTAATGCGTGTGCTCGAGCGCCGAGGCACCTGCAGCTAACTCAGCGGCACACCTGTACTCTAGTTGACCAACAATGATTTGAAGCCAGTAGAACCAGAGCGCCGCCAATGGGGCCCCTGGAATTTTGTTGGCTTTTGGATTGCCGACTCCTTCAATATCAACACCTGGATGATCTCGTCGTCCATGATTGTCGGTGGCCTCTCATGGTGGCAGTCATGGCTATGCGTGTGGATCGGCTATGCCATTGCGGGCTGCTTTGTGTGCTCGACCGGTCGGATAGGTGCCATGTATCACATCGGCTTTCCGGTTGTGGGCAGATCTAGCTTCGGTATCTGGGGCAGTCTTTGGCCTGTCTTCAACCGTGCCGCCATGGCCTGTGTGTGGTATGGCGTCCAGTCGTGGATTGGGGGGCATTGCGTCTACTTGATGATTCGCGCCATCTGGCTCTCGTGGGTAAGTCTGCCTGCCGCCTGCATAGGTACCTGACCAGCTGCTCGGGTTGTCGGTCTGAATATTGACCTTGTTTGCAAACAAAACACACAGGATCGCAAGACCATTCCGAACACCTTCCCGGAGAACTCGGGAGCTACTTCTGCTGATTACGTCTCGTTCTTCATCTTCTGGTTCTGCTCACTACCCGCCATCTGGTTTCCTGTCCACAAGATCCGCCATTTGTTCACGGTCAAGGCCTACTTTGTACCGTGTGCCGGTGTTGCCTTCTTCGTCTGGGCCATTGTCAGGGCTGGTGGTGTAGGTCCCATTGTGCGCCAGCCTGCCAAAATAGTAAGTCTCCGTAGCCTGCCTGCAAACTGCGGCTTAAACTGACCAGAACTCCTGTAGTCTGGAAATGAATTAGCTTGGGAATTCGTTAAGGGTCAGAGTCCTCCTACCCCTGGTGACGACTGCGGAACTATGTTGTTGTGTTTTCTGTCGCTAAGCTCTCGCAGGTGTGATGTCCTCCATCGCCAACTTTGCTACCTTGATCGTGAACGACCCCGACTTCTCGCGTTTTGCTTCCAAGCCGCGGGATGCCCTCTGGTCGCAACTCTTCACGATCCCCATCGGCTTTGCTGTTACAAGCTTCATTGGCATTATCGTCTCATCGTCCTCGGTAGTCATATACCCAGGAACTGAGCCGATCTGGGATCCCTTGGAGTTGCTCGAGAAATTCATCGATGATGGCGGCTCCGCTCGGCGATTTGGTGTTTTTGTCATCGCTGCAGCTTTTGCCCTAGCACAGCTGGGCACCAACATTGCCGCTAACTCAGTGTCGGCCGGTACCGATATGACAGCCCTGCTACCGCGATTCATCAACATCAGACGAGGTGGTTATATATGCGCACTCGTAGGCCTGGCCATGTGCCCCTATACCCTCCTGACAGACAGCAACCAGTTCACAACCTACCTCAGCGCCTACTCGGTCTTCCTGAGCTCCATTGCAGGCGTCATTTGCTGCGATTACTATCTTGTTCGAAGGGGATACCTCGAAGTCAAGGAACTCTACGATGCGCGAAAGACTGGCCCCTACTTCTTTACGTTTGGCATTAACTGGCGTGCCTATGCTGCTTACATTGGGGGTATCCTCATAAATGTTGTTGGTTTCGCGGGTGCCATTGGCAGAGATGTGCCTGTTGGTGCTACTTATATTGTCAGTCGGCCTCACCTTTCCTTGACCTCCCCACGCTCTGGGAGACTCTGCTCTGTGTTCTCAATGCCACCTGTCCGGGGGGTACAGGACTCTCTATCGTGATTTCGGTTTGGCTTCTACTAACGAGTCTTCCAGTTCAACCTCAACTTCTTCTGCGGGTTTATTGTGTCATCGGCTCTTTACTGGGTCCTCTGCCGCCTGTTTCCTATCCCTGCCACGAGTAATCGCTGGATGGAGGTGGGTGATGCCATCACGGACGTGCGACTTGCTTACGATGGCGGCAGCGCGCAGGACTTCGACGTAGAAGCGGTCATGGGCACCAAATATGGGGAGAACCCCAAGGCTGTCTAAATGGCATTTCGTATGCTGGAAAGAGTCTAGCATGCAATAAACAATATCACATCTATCTCGACCGTACGTACTTGTGTTTTAGCGGGACGAAGCTGCTACAATCTCATAATATCACATAAGCTTGAGCATGCAGCTGTGTCCGACGTGGACGGTCTTGTCAAACTTGGCCTCCATCTCCAGGTTTCTTGTTCTCTCGTGTTTAGAGCGTGGAGGGCAGATACCATAAGCCAGGACGGGGACCTCGTTCGCGGGCTCACCGTGTGACGACTGCCCAATCCCCAGGCGATGAAATAAGCATGTGGTATAGCCCCGTCCGATGGCCTGGTTGACGTAGCTGTGTGACCGCCACTCACATTCACATAGTAGGACGGAGTCAGCAGTGTCCGAGATGCCGGGACGTGGTGCTAGCCTCGTTTGAGAAATCTTGACTCAAGCTGTGGCCTGGCTGCGCAGGGTCGAGGAAGTTGGTGACATCGATACTAGTGCCAGGAGCCGCCTGCAAGTCAAAATCTGCCATTGTGAGACGAGTTGGAGATTGGTATGGTGACGTTTTGGCAGCGACGGGCCGAGCCAATTGATAAAAGCACAGCGAAAGCGGCTGGGGGGTTCGAGTGCCGGTCGTGCTGTTGCTCTGGAGCACACAAGCAACCCCTCTCTGCCCGCTCATGACTCCATCTGATCCCTCATTCAGCACAGCCTTGGTCCGATGAGATCTGCATTAAAGCCGCAATTTGATCCATCTCCAGGGAAGTGATCGCAGTTTCGAAGGAGGTACTCTTGTTCCACCGTTCCGCACACTTGCATCGGAGCCGCGGGGGAAACTGTGGAACGACAATGCAGGCCAGAACCTATGCGCGGCCCCGACTCTCCGGCTCACCCCGGTCCCTATGCGGCGATATGTTTGACCTGTTAAGCAGGATGCAGGTTCAAAGCATGTGTTCTTCTTTTAGTCACGATTGACTGCTGGCGGGAATCCGTCGTGCTCCCATCCTGCATCTTAATTCGCAGCGCAGGGTCAAGCCGTAATCCACCTTCTTAATTAGTCGTACGTAAGAGAAGCCCGCTTTCTTAAACAGACCGCTTACATAACGGATCCAGAGCAAGGAGGTCGAGGAGGTCAGGGAAGTCGAGAACTCTGTTTTCTATGCTTCCGCTGTTGGTGGAAATTGCGTGCTCGTAAATGGGCCTTGGAATAGGAAGAATGCTTTTACGTACTTAAGTAACTACCAAGGTTTCTAGGGAGGCTTCTAGGGAGGGAGTCATACTAATAATAAACAGAAGGTGAGTGGGCTTGGGTCACACCTCATTCGTGCGGCAATCCTCGGATTACAAAATCTCTTCGCACTATAACTAAGTAGTTACTGTACCTATATAGTAGCGGTCCGCCAGCTCTCTCTTCCGTCGACCTTCGTCTTCCCCAAGTAGTATATACTTGCATAAGTTACCATCCAATACACAGTAAAGTAAGTGAGTGCATTAGGTTAGTATGTGTATACAGTGGAGCCAAGCCACCTCAGACACGGCGGGAAAAATGATGAAATGATGGACCAAATTGGAGGACGCTGCTGACTTTGGGTGTTGAAATAGGTTAGAAAAGAAAGCCAGACTGTTATTGTTGTTGTTGCTGTTGCTCACAGATCCGCACCATCTTGGTCGACAGCTTGTGACAACATTTGTCTGTCATATCTTCCTGTCCTGTGGTGTGCATCCATCATGACTGTCCCGATTGAGCAGCCGATCGCCACCCCACCCCGCGCACCATCGCCAACTCTCGGCTTTGGCACACTGGCCGTCCATGCCGGAGCACCTCACGATGCCACCACTGGTGCCGTCATCGAGCCTATTTCTCTGTCCACCACCTTTGCCCAACGCGAGGTCGGCCAGCCCGTCGGTATCTATGAGTATTCTAGAAGCGCAAACCCCAACCGAGACAATTTCCAACAGGCCGTGGCCGCTCTCGAGCATGCCAAGCATGCCCTGGCCTTCGCAAGCGGCAGCGCTGCTACTGCCACCATCCTCCAGAGCTTGGCCTCGGGCTCTCATGTCATCAGCGTAAGCGACGTGTATGGAGGCACGCATCGCTACTTCACCCAGGTGGCCAAGGCACACGGCGTCAAGGTTACCTTTACCCCCCAGATCGAGGTGGACATTGCCGAACACATCACCGACAAGACCAAACTCGTCTGGATCGAATCCCCCAGCAACCCGACCCTGAGGCTGGTCGATGTTCGCGCCGTGGCCACTGCGGCCCACGCCCGAGGCGTGCTCGTGGTCGTGGACAACACCTTCCTCAGCCCCTACGTCCAGAACCCTCTGGACCATGGAGCCGACATTGTCGTGCACAGTGTCACCAAGTACATCAACGGCCACAGTGACGTCGTCATGGGCCTCGCGGCCATGAACTCGGACGACCTACAGAACCGGCTGGCTTTCCTGCAGAACGCCGGCGGCGCCGTCCCCTCGGCCTTCGACTGCTGGCTCGCACACCGGGGTGTCAAGACGCTCCACCTCCGAGTGCGGCAATCAAGCATCAACGCAACAGCCGTGGCGAAGGCCTTGGAGGCGAGCCCCCATGTCATTGCCGTCAACTACCCGGGCCTCGACTCCCACCCCCATCGCCACATTGCCAAGAAACAGCATCGCGACGGGATGGGCGGCGGCATGCTCTCCTTCCGGATCAAGGGCGGCCATGCCGCAGCCGAACGCTTCTGCCGCTTCACCAAGATCTATACCTTGGCCGAGAGTCTGGGAGGGATCGAGAGTTTGGTGGAGTTGCCCAGCGCCATGACGCATGCCGGCATTCCCAAAGACCAGCGAGAGGCAGTGGGCGTTTTTGACGACCTAGTCCGGATTAGCAGCGGTATCGAGGAATCGGAGGATCTCGTAAGGGACGTCCAGCAGGCCTTGAAGAAGGCGGTCCTCGGTTCCGATTCAGCGAACGGTGTAGATGGACATGCGGCTTGATTGGGCATGACTTGATGGCGGCAACGCGGCGTTTACGGGACTATAGAGGGCATGGGTGCGTGGTGGACCTACTAGACCGCTTGATCTCGGTGCTACGTCTGGACTTGCGACGATAGACAATAGAAGGGAGGGAGTCTTTTCATGATAGAACAACGCTGATTGTGGCTTCGGGTAGACACCTCAGTAGTGCGTGTATGCTTTGAGAACAGCTCCATTGTTGAGGGGTTGAGGGTCTCGGATCCATGTCCAAGGGTTAGGTGCCGACGGCGTCGTCTTCAATTGAATCCCACCCAGCTTCTTTCTCTATCTACTTCTCTTGCCATGATGAATGAGCTCAAGTGGGTTGCAGGCAGTACGGGAGAAGGCAGCAAGCTGGCCACACTGCACGCGCTGCTACCACTAAGCATACTGATCGGTCGGCAAGGTAGACTGCACTCTCTCTGTATTTCCCGGACTGGTCGCGCGTCCCCGTCTCTCTCCGTCTCCACTCCATTCCATGTCCCAACACAACAACACCATCAGGCCATACACGCACTACTTAGCCTACACGAACATGAACATCTTGCCCCCCGAGATCGTCCTCTCCATCCTCGAGTATTGCGTCGTCAATCACTATGGCGACAAAAACTCGCTCTTGGGCCTTCGCACCGTCTGCCGGCTTTTCGATGACATCATAAAGCCCTATGTCCTCCGAACGCTCCAACTAGAATTCACGCGCCTTGACAAAGTAGCCAGGCATGAACGCCCGCTCGACGACGAGGCCCTTGGGCGCATCGGCCACCTGTGCCATGCACTGTACCTCGATCTCATGCTGGTCAGGGATGACGGTGAGCCATCTGCATGCCACATTACGCAAACTTGCGCACAGTGCTGACACGAGACCGCTGCTCTTCTTTCCACAGGCGAGGTCAATTACCTGAGCAAGATTTTCTCTACAGTCCCCTCGATGGAGGCCTTCGTTACGACCCTGCGAGACCGATACTGCCTGAGCGAGTCCTCCTTTACCGAAGTCGACTATCGAGACAACCTGGGCAAACTGCTGGAATACACTCCGAATGTCTCGGCTGTTCGCCTGAACCTCCCATTTCAGCTCATCTCGAAGCACTGCCGAGCTGCTACCATGATACTTGGCAACACATTCGAGGCCCTCGCTCAGCGGCCCGAGGAGGCAGCAAGAGTGAGGACGCTTGTCCTGGAAAATGTGACGGACACCACCATCGTGAAGCTGTGGAGGAACCCCCGCGATGTCCGGAATATCATCGATGCATTCTCCGCCCTGGAGAACTTGCTCATCTCGGTGCGGAGGCACGAAGAAGGGCATGCGCAGACCATCAACTTCCGGCACCGTCTCTGGGAGATGATGGGCAAGGCGCCAAACCTGGAAAGCCTCTGCCTGATCAGCTTGGACTGGGACGACGGGTCTTTTGAGCCCATCAAGACGACTACCCAGCGCGATTGTACCATCGAGGACTGGCACTTTAGATCTGTACCGACGATACGGAAGCCGCCCAAGTCGGTTCTCTCACGACTCACGTATCTTGAGCTTCGCCGAGTTGAGGTGCCGGGCTGCGGGCTTCTCTCCATGTTCAAGTGCTTTAAAGACTCGCTCAAGGAGCTCTACCTGAATCAAGTCTATCTCAAGAAGGTGTACAGCGCCGGCGGGGCCCAAGACTCAACTGACGTGTTGTGGATCGGAATGCCTAACACGCGACCACCGCAGCACCACAGGTGGATAGCAACCGGCCTTCGTCAGATGGAGCTGCGGTTGCGTGTCTGCCGCGTTGCTTCTCTCGGCTACGATCAGTACGTCATAGGGGAAGAGCCTCATCCTACTACGCTGGGCTTTGATTTAGACGACCCTTCAGGCCTCGGCCGAAGTCTAGAGCAACGTTTTGTCGAGGTTGTCTCTGGTATCCAGCAGCCCCATGCACCAGATGGCTCGCCTGTCGCGTACTGGCCAGAAGAGGAAGACCAGACGTGGGCTTACGCAGATAGGGATAGACCACATGACTTGGAACCCAGGGACTGGAGTGCCCCTCACTACTTTTCCACGCAGAAGAACCCAACCTCGGGGTGGCAGAAGACTATCGATTGCCAGTTTCCCAACTTCAACCAGTTCACGTTGGACGAACTTCACTGGTTCGCCGACACAGCCTGCAAAGGGATGAATAAGATCAGTCGTGCTATGAACGAAGACGACCCGCAGCACGCAGGGCACGGTGATGCGGGGAATTCTGAAGAAGTCGCCGTCCTGAACGCACAGCTCAACAATCATGCCTTGCACGGTATGGGCCTTGGCTAAATGCTGTAGTAGTAGATGGATATCAACCAGCCTTGCCTGCTACTGTTTGTGATGATTGGCGGATCGGCCAAGGATTGCAGGTTTTCCTTCTCATATATAGTGGCGAGGCCAGTATATAGTCAAGATACCAACAACGCTTTGCGTTTATTGATGAGAAACACATCGAGCAAAAACGGCCTTGAGGGGGTCTCCGGCAATATTTGTCCCGCTGGTCATGAATGTCCCAAGGCTGGAGACAGGACGAACTGAGACCCGAAGACTCTCCCGAAAAGATGTGATCGCCTCGATGATTGGCCGCCCCCCCAGTGGTTTTGGACCACTCACGCCAGGGCACACGCTGGCCGGGCGCGGCATATTGGTTCGAGGATGCACACCATCTTCCAAGTCCAAGGATCATTGAATCGTCATGTACAAGGTCTTGCATAATAAGCACGCATGGCACCCCGAGAAGCTTGGGGCCTCCTGACAGGCGGCAGTGGATTGCCACCCACCACGTGAATCTCGGCAGGCCAGCCCGGAGCCTCACTCCGACTACCTGCCCTCATTGGCGACGTCAGCCTGTGTGCACTCTTGTGCTTGTTCGAGACAGGACTTGGCTAGCGATCCTTCCCTACCTGAAATAGCAGCTGAGCCGTCTGGCGACGTCCTCGACGGCTTCGGGTATGAATGAGAGTTCGAAATGGTTCATCGCTCACCAGCGGCTTCCCATCGACACACGAGGCCTCCTCCTCCCTGCGACAACCATTCCCAAGGCCGTGCCAGCCATCGTCGTCAACCGCGCGAACTGCGATCGAAGCGAGAGGATGCGGGAAACTTATCCGAGATAAACCTTGCTGACCTCGATGGGTTACGGCCCGATCTTCGAATTGGCATCCCCCCTAATCTGTCGCGGTTGTCCAAAGTCTCGGCGTTCTTGCGGCAGAGATATCGAGGTGACCCGTGGTCTATTGATGAAGGTGCGACTATCCTCTTCTACCACGGCGGCGATGTTCTGTGCGACGATAGGATACCGCGCGCCCCCCGCCTCCCTGCATTACAGGGTGGCACAGGGTGGTATCGATCGCAGCTTGCGCCTCCTGTGGAGTGACCGTATTGAGCTCGGCCCGCCCGGGGCGAATGCGGTCATGGGCAACATCGAGGCTGGTATCACGATACGGGAGCTCAGAGCCGATATCGCAGCACGCATGAAGGTCGACGACAGTTCCCGTGTTGTGGTCTCGGCTCGAGATGGGTTACGGCCGGGCTTACTACAGGGGAACGACTGGGAAACCCGCCGCGTGGAAGCCTGGCTCTGCCAAACACTCTTCATTGACCTGGTAGCCGAGATGAATTATATCGTTATGAGAGGGGTAAACGAGGAATACATCTTTCATCCGTTCAGCTGTACTCGCTCGGTTGGGTCCCGCACACTCAAGACGTGGCTTCGCGAGAGGATACTGACCAACGCCCGTCATCCCAAGTCAACAGAAGAGGAGGGACGGATTGATCCGGAAGATATAAGTATGTCATTAGGGGGAGAGCTCCTGGGAAGGCACTCGAGCGTCAGCCTCGGGTCAACTGTCGAATTTCAGCTGTTCCGCATTGCCCACCACCGGTTTGTTCAGGAAGAGGCTTGGCTGGTCCCAGAAACGGAAGCCTGCATCGTCTGCAGCGACGAGAAGAGGGTATCCGAGTTCCCGGCTCGCATCACGAAAGCCTGCGACCACGAGCCCGCTACGTGTGGAGACTGCATCAGCCAGTGGATCGCCACGAGTATGGAATCAGTCTCGTGGGATCGCCTCAGATGTCCCGAATGCAGTGGTCTTCTGGCCTTTGACGATGTGAGGACATTTGCTAACCCAGAAACGTTCGAGAGGTTCGTGTCCGGCCTAGCCCCCCCCCACAGAGGGGGTGAGTACCGTGTCAGGGTCCTAATGTGTAGTCAGATACGATGCTCTGGCGACCAAGGCGGCCTTAACCAGCGTCCGCGACTTTCGATGGTGCCTGAACCCTCGCTGCAGCGCTGGGCAGATCCACCAGGCCGACTGCCCCAAGGTCAAATGCCACGCTTGTAAGGCGTCGTCATGCAGTCAACACAACCTGCCCTGGCACAGCGGCGAGACATGCGAGGCCTATGACAGGCGCACGAGAAGGCAGAGGAAGAGTGATCGGGCTTCCCAGAAGAGAGTGAAGGAGATGACCAAGTCTTGCCCACGGTGCCACAAAGATGTCTACAAGTATTCGGGCTGTGACCATATCACTTGTAAGTCTCCGCGGAGCCATCGCGGACTTGTCAGCGTGGCATTGACCCCCCCTACTTCGCAGGTGTGTGTGGACACGAATGGTGTTATGTGTGCCTTGCCGGATATTACCATGATCAGAACAGCTTTCTCCAATGCAAACACAAGCGCGACTGTCAGTATTTCCAGAATCCCCCCAGCTACGAAGGAGGCCGAGCCTTTATGCCCTTTCTACGGCCGGCGAACCTACCACCACCGCAGCTGCGACCGCCAGGGGTCAGACCTCCACCACCACCACCACCACTACCACTACCACTACCACTACAACAACAACCCGGGCCGTTCGACCCCTGGGGGTTCCCACCGCGCCCCATGCCACACCGTCACCTTGGGCGGCCACCCACTCCCCCGCCCCCTTTGCATGGCCAAGCACTGCAGGTTGCTGCGGATCCCTTCAACTTTCCGACGAGAGACTTTGCGGAACGCGGTCACCGGGCGCATCATCTTCACCTTGACCACGGGGGCGATGGCGAGGCGGGCTTTGTGGGTGCGGCGGCAATGTTCACGTTGGACCAATTCCTACAGCGAGCACGGTAGAGGTCTCTGTCTCTCTCTCTCTGTGTGTGTGTGTTTATATATATATATATACATTCGTTTCTCCGTAACCCCCTTTTTGTGCAGTCTTAAGGACCTCCGCTACTACCTACTTAGGTATCTAATCTAGTAGCATGTCAAACTCGAAGTCTTTTGTCAACAAAGCGTACTCGTCTCGAGTACGAGGTCCAAGCTGCCTGAACCCAGGCCGTGGTGGGCCGCGTCGAGCCTCAGCACAACGTTCCCGGTCTTCTTTCTGTGCAACTCATACGGGTGCTTGGCAGCTTCCACATCAGCCACACGGTAGTGCGATGCGTTGAAGTCGAACAGCTTTCTCGCCGGTTCGTTGCCAACCGGCGGGCAGTCTAGATCCGCGAACTGGGCCGTGATGGCCTGTCCGTTTTCGTGGGCCAGCTTCAGCCATCGCGTGTCGGTTCGGTTCGAACCTTCCTGTGGGAACTCGTAGTCTGTCCACAGCTGGGACACCTCGGCAGAGTAGATGCCGAGGCGCTGCGAAAGCTTCTTATCGCAGTAGCTCTCGCCCGGGCCGCGGCCGTACCACGAAACAGAATTCCATTCGCCCGGCAGCTCCATCGTGAAGCCGATACGAGGCAGAGTGCGGGGGAGGCAATCTCCTTTGGGTGCGCCCTTCGCGCGGATCTCGAGCGAGCCAGAGGCGTGGAAGGTGTATGTAATGTTCAAGTCAATCGACCACGAGAGCGTCGGGGGGCAGAAGGACTGATGTACTTGGACAATAAACGTGGTTTCGTCACCGTCGGGGCTTCCCCATGTGCAGCCACGCGTTCTGGACTTGGCCAAATCAAGTCTCCTTTCCTTCCAGTCCCAACCGTCCTGGGGCGCGTCGTTATCGGTCGGTGCCCGGTACATTGTCAGTTCCGGGCTTGTGGCGAGGAATTCGGTCGCGTTCTTCTTGATAGACTGCAGGCTGCCGCGGACCGGAGCAAATGTCCACACGGTAGTCTTAGACTCGATGGTCAAGAGTGTGCGAGTCTCCTTGACGGCCAACTTGGCCGTAGGGTCCGACGGAGCAGCCAGGGCGACTGCGGACGATGTTAGGGGGACTTCCGCAAAGGCAACTTCGAAGCCTGGCGGCAGAGACGAGGCCCCAGAACGCTGGCGGAAGAAGAGTTGCAAAGTGCCCTCTCCTGACAAGCCCGTGGCCGCTGGTACTGTCAACTCCGCCGTCTGGCCTGGGCCAGTCCCCGCCGGGATGCCGATCTGCCCGGCTAGGGAGGTCGGCCTCCCCTCGTCGAGCACGAGGTAGGCGCACTCGAGGTGATCTAGCGTGAGGAAATCATATCGATTGACAACCACAACCTTCGCCGGCGAGGATGAAACAACCTTGACCGGCTCGAGCGCTTTCTTGTACTCCGTCAGGCCAGGGTTGGGCGTGTGGTCGGAGAACAGGACACCGTCCATGACGAAATTGTAGTCATTGGGGACATCGCCGAAGTCCCCGCCATATGCGTAGAACTCGTCGCCAGATTCCCCGTCCTTCTTGAGGAGGCCGTGGTTTGCCCACTCCCAGACAAAGCCGCCCTGCAGCTTCGGATACCTGTAGAAGGCATCGACATACTCCTTGATGTTCCCTGGCCCGTTGCCCATGGCATGGACGTACTCGCAGAGAACCAGGGGTTTCGTTTTGCTTTCGTCCTCGGCGAAGCTGATGATCTCCTCGACGGGCGGGTACATCCTGCTGTACATGTCCATCGTCTCGGCATAGATGTCGGCCTCGTAGTGGATGGGGCGGCTGTCGTCAAAGAGCTTGATCCAGTCGTACATGGCCTGGAAGTTGCGGCCAAAGAAGGCCTCGTTCCCCAACGACCAGATGATCACAGACGGGTGCAGCTGATCACGATGCACCAGCTGCTTCGCTCTATCGACATAGGCCTCTTGCCACTCCGGATTGTCTGTCGTCCACTTGGCGGCGTCGGTCCTTGTGAGGAGCTGGCGCTCGCGAAATGGCAAGGCGCGTTCAGCTGGGCCCAGCTTGGCATCGCCTGGACACATGGTTAGGAGTATGAGCGGGGTGCGCACCGAAAGCTTGGGCTAAGCTAGGCTGGCTAGCTAGGTAGGGGGAGGAACCTACTGATGGTTTCGAAACCGTGGCATTCCAGGTCGGCTTCGTCCATGACCCAAAACTATATCAACCCGTCATCAGCATACAGGTCTAGTGTTGCGTGTGCTGTCGTTGCAGTAGCCAGATCTACTCACGCCCAACTCATCGGCCAAGTCATACAGCCGGGGGTCGCTAGGCTGGTGCGATGTTCGGATGGCGTTGATGTTATGCGTTTTCATCAACATCAGATCCTGCTTGAGAAACTCGAGCGGCACCGACCGACCGAACTTGGGATGGTGCTCGTGGCGATTGGCGCCCTTCAGCACGATGCGCTTGCCGTTGACCTTGATGAGGCCATCCCTCATCTCGACTTGGCGGAAACCGACGCGGTGAGCAACGTAGCTAGTCTCGTCGAGAGACACGACCAGGTGGTACAGCGTCGGCGTCTCGGCGGTCCACTTCAGGGGGTTGTCCACAGCCAGCGAGAAATCGACAGTCCCGCTTGGCTGCGCTGCGGTACTCGAAGCTACTAGGGCGCCAGACATGGCAGGATCTAGAAGGGTGACCTTGACGTCGCCCGTTCCGGCGGTACGGACCCGAACATGGAGGCGGGCATGGACGTACTGGCTGTCAAGCCTCGTCTGGACGAAGAGGTCCTCGATGCGGGACTCCAGGGGGAACCCAAGCAGATAGACATCTCGGTATATGCCGCTCATTCGCCATTGATCCTTGACTCAAGTCGTCAGTGGAGTGAGGCGGCGACATCTGCTACAGCTACTACTGCCGCCCGCCGGTTCCGCAAGGCTGCCATGGTACCACCTACCTGATCCTCGATATAGGTGCCATCACAGTATTGATAGACTCGAACGGCCAGCGTATTCAGCCCGCTCGCCAGCACTTGGGCCGTGATATCGAATTCGGCCGGGTTGCGGGAGCCCTGGTGGTAACCGACCTCGTTGCCGTTCAGCCAGACGTGGAAGGCCGAGTCGACTCCTTCGAACCTCAGCCGGAGCTGGCAGCCTTGCAGATGGCCGGGAACCTCGAAATTCCTCACGTAGGACCCCGTCTCGTTCTCACCCAGCGGCACATTGGGCGGGTCGACGGGTATAGGGAAGTTGACGTTGGTGTAATGCGGACCCTTGCCGTAGCCGTTCAGCTGCCACATACTGGGCACCGTCAGCTGGTCCCATTGCGTAGTGTCAAATGCGGGATGCTCGAAGCCTTCTGGCGCCTCAAATGGGTTCTTGGACAGGTTGAACTTCCAGGCCCCAGAGAGACAGTAGGCCAAGGACTTATCTACGTCGTAGGTCAGGGCATCTCCTGCGGATCGATATGTGTACCAGTGGGAACGTGGGGGCAAGGTGTTTCTGTGAAGCACGTCCAGGTTGTTCCAGTCCGGCTGGGAGGCCGGGTGTTTCCTGGCGGGAGACATTGTGATGTATGTGTGAGTGAGTGAGAGAGATGAGAAGAAGTAGGTGACCTCTTGATTTTCCGTCCTTTCTACTGGGTTACTAGGAGACGCAGACTGGAGTGGCCCTCCCCGACAAATAAAGACAGATAGATGTGGGACGAACCCCTCAACTGGGGAATGGGGGGGGAAGCGGGGGGAGAGAGCAAGAGGGGAATCCCGTGCATCAATATTGGAGGGTTAGATGGATTACTACAACAACAGACCGGTTTAGCCTACTAACGTATCGTACGTAATTAACCTGTGGTTGTTATCATGCATTTTACGGGGCCGTTATCTGGCTTCGTACCCGCTGCCGTAGTGATGCCTCCAAGTCAACCTTGTCGTCAGCCGAGTCGAGTCGGTTTCGGAAGGCATCGACCAGGGACATTCGCAGCCCTGGTGCCATCCCCTCCTTGCCCGTCTCCCAGTCGGTCAACTCCTCCATTCCGGCCGCCATCATCTGGCCCGTGTGGCTTGCTTGCCCGCCTTGGATGTGTGCCCACATGAACCACGAGCCATGGCGCAGTAGGCACTCTTCGAACACCGTCACCTCCTCCCACACCAGAGGGTCCTCGGCTTGGTACTTGCGCGCTCGCACAAAGCCGAACCCGGCCATGTCCACCGTGTAGAAGAGCGCTGCCAACTCCTTGGTGGGCAGGGACCCTATATACTCGATCTGCGCGGCACGGGCGTCCCGGCTGTTGGCCGCAATGTCTGCAATCTGATCGCAGTGGCACAGGGACGCCCTCATCAGCTCGACAAATCGCTCTTGTTGGCGTGCCGTCAGCGGGCCGAGGACCGGAGGAGCGCCCGCATTCCACATGTCGCATCGTAAGGCGTGGCGGATCCGCTCTTGTCGGAGATCCATCTCTAGAACGGCGCCAAAGGTGTTGGCGGCAAGGACCCGACGACGCTCTGGACTGCGCGAGGATAGGATGTTTCGCATTGGCGGCAAGCCGCGCGCTGCCACCTGGGCTTTGCAAATGGATGTTTCGTAAGTCCGGAGGATGGAGCGAACACTCTGCACAGCCAAGCCGGGTCAGTTTCCTTCCTCGGAGGGGACTCGGAAAACGTGCCTTGGTCGTCTGCATGAGGTGCATCACAGTAACCATGTCCATCTGCTCTACAATCCCCAGGAGTATTTCAGGCGGTAGCTCCATTGTTGGGGGGAGGGGAGGATATGAGTTGGCTGGGCGAGGACGACGAGGTGACGGGTTTTTCTTCCTTTGTTATCTTTTTGATTGTCTTTTTTTCTCATCTTGTTGCTGGATTTGTACCGCATGGCAGGCAGGGCGGCATTCGTTGCGCGAGCACCTTGATGGCACATGTGCTCGCCCATCATGGTGATGCAGTTAGAACTTTATCCGACGAACCCAATTAGACTAAGAACATACCTTAATACCAGTAGCCTTCTCCGTTCTCCGGGCCATCAAGGTGGAACGAATAGCTGGACTTGGTCGGGCAGAGGGCGATGGAATAGATAGCCGGTGTTAGCCGATCGCTGTGTAGCAGCAGCTAGAGTCTGCTTCTCTCTCGCGCACAGTTTTGGGAATATAAGTAAACCTAGGTCGAGAACAAACAACCTCCCCTCAGCCTCCTCTTCCAATCCCGAAGGAGCCCTTGGCGCAAAGCTTCAGAAATGTCCTATCAGACGTCGCCGAGTCGTCCCGGGCCCCGTCAGCACAGCATAATGAGGGCCATTGGATGTTATCTCGTCCAAGGTCAGTTGGATCGACGGATATAAATACAAGATGAAGCCCAAAACATGCCCTTCCTCCTAAAACTGCCGTGGTTTCCTTTACATACACAAATATACACATCCCCTAGTACCATCTCCAGAGTAGACATACACATATATATATATATATATATGTATGCACACACACGCACACGCACGCACGCAGACACACACGGACGAGGGCTGTCAGGAATCGTGGGAACATCTTCCCAACTCAAAGTTCCGGGTGTGTAGGAACTACTTCTTCCTCTGCGAGTTATCAGAACACTCCAGCGACACCCCCCCTGCTACGCACCACGTGCGAGGCCGCAGAACCAACTTCTTTTTTCCCGAACCCGATGCCAGACGCAGCTACAAACACCAATGACCGTAGAATCAATCGTACAGCGCTGTGCCCAGGCCCCCAGGCCAGGGCCCAAGGGTACCCAGCACAACTCAAGGATGGCACCCAGCAGGTTCGTAGTCGTAACACAAGACTAGACTGTACCAACTTGAGCAATTACTTATCGCTCCCTTTTGGAGCGGTTTTGGTGAACCTTTCTTTCATGGAAACGGCCCTCTTGCCGCCCATAGACTTGACCTTGTCAATCAGGGTTTTCCTCGCATCGAGCTCGTTGATCTCATCGCTACCCCCGATGCTCTTGCCATTAATCATGATGTTGGGGACTGTCGTCCTTCCCGTCAGCTCCCCCAGCCTGGCCTGCAGCTCTTTGCCCATCGGATGCTCATCCAGCTCGACAACGAAGGGGGCAGGGTCGATCGTGTATTTCTCGAGCAGGACCCCCTTGGCCCGCTTCGAGTAGGGGCAATAGGACTTGGAGAAAACGACAACTACAGCACGTCCGTGGTCAACAGGGGTGCGCGCGTGTGCGGGGGAAAGAGAGAAAGAGGGCTCCTCGGCCAGCAGCAGAGCTGCTAAACATACCTGGGGACTTTTTGAGCATCTCGCTCAACGTTGTCTCGACTTGCCGGTCCTGCTCCGACTCGTCCTGGTTTTCGGCGGTAGCCTCCTTGTCCTTGAGCTTCCTGTTTTGACCACCGGCGGAGCTCCCTACACCGACGACCTCACTAGGGGCGTCGGGTTTGAGGGGCGCCTTCGCGTTGGCCTGGTCCTTGGCCCTCTGTTCGGCGGCGCGGAGCCGGTCGGCCATCTCTCTGGCCTGTTGCACGTCATCCTCGCCAACGGATCCGTCGCCGTCCTTGTCCTTGGCCCCGCTGACAGCCGTGGCGCCCTTGCCGTCCATGATGATCTGGGCGCCGCCGCCACCTCGCTTGCGGTCCATGGCATTCACCGTCTTGCCATAGAAGTCCTGGAAAGCGCTGCTCTCGTCGGAGCCGAATTTCGATGTGAAGAAGAGGGTGGTGACGATGGCCGCCATGCCCAACATGACCAAGAAGCGTACCCTGCGGGCAGAAGGCATCTTGGGCAGCAGAGTTGGGCTGTGTCGCGTGGGGCGTCGATGTGATTAGATGTGTAGAAAGGGCGGACGCTGCCTTTCGGCGTTCCTCGCAGATCCTCGCAAGGTCAGGGCGGGAGATGGGGGTGGCGGATCGCTTGGCCGTGGATCTCGGGAGCGCGATAGAGATTCTGGCGGTAGCTGCCACATGTGTCTTGTCTCGAAATGGGAGGGCGTTTAGGTCGACCCGATGCAATTGCCGACGATTGGCTACCCCATCGATTTCGAACAGGTTTTGCGTCTATGTCGGATGAATGCGACCAAATGTGCTCCGGCTCGTCTTGTTGGTTGCGGGAGGTAGAGACCAGGGCTAGACTGCTAATGAGGTAGGTAGTAGCCGATGCGAATGACCAAGTCCGGCTTGCTGGACGAGGGCCTTTGGTTTGGATGGCAGGGCAAGATAAGTGAGATATGATTAAACTTGGAAGGAAGAAGATGACGGAGAGTTGGATGTGTTGTGTTGTGTTGTGTTGGGTTGGGTTGTGGTGTGTTGTATTGTATTGTGTATGAGAGTGTATGTATGTTGTAGCCGGGTAAAGTAGTGGTGTCGGAGCCACAAATCTCCTGACCTGCGTGCTTCCTCCTCCATACTTACCTTAAGTACTTCCTGCTTTATCTACTGACAACCAACTTGCAATATACATCTCTCTCCCTGCAGGTGACCGTTTGAACGTTAATTCTGGCCCAATGCCTCGAGATTGCTTTTTCTGACTGATATTGTAACCTTAATGCTCTATGGCTTATTCAGTGACGAGGCTATATACGAGGCCTAGTAAGCTACGTAGTCGAACGCATCTTCGTCGAGTATAACACAACCCCGTCCCCAGCACGTGAAAGGCCTTTTGGCTCTGGCTTGCCCAGTATATATATGTCGTTTGCATATTTTCCCCAAATGTCCACACGTCTCCAGATAGGCGCATGTCTCCAGCCAATTTGCTCATGCCATACTTAATGATACACGGTGTACTGATACAGAGTCGCCCAAGTCGTCTTCCTGCTCATTTAGACCACATCCATCTGCTCCTTCATCCCCATCCCCCTTACCACCAACTCCAGAACCCTACGTTGGACCCTAGATATATATGTGTGTGCATATATATAGATAGATAGTTAATATGTCATCTGTGCATAACGAACCCGGGCTTGACCACCCCCGACCTTGGTATCGTCGAGATAGAAAACATGCTAAACTTGGCAAGACAGATACGCTGCCCGCACAACACGACGGACCGACCCCCGCGCGTGCCGTGAATGTCACGCTACGTAAATGAACAAGATCAAAACGTACATGCCAGTGAAATCATGAAAAGAACCCAAACGCCGGCCATGTCGCGAGACACCATGCTGTCAAGAAAAGAACCACGTAGGCACATTCATCATGTCCTTCACCGGGGCATCCCTAGCGAAGGCACTTCGACCTCGCTCAGATCAGGCACACCCTCGTCCCGTCGGCGATCAATGAAGCTGTTGCATTCCGCCACCACCAAGCTCCATTCCGCCAGAGCACGTCCCGAATACTTGGCCCCCCTCTCGAGATTGCTACTGGGCTTGGCGCCATGCACAAATGTTTCCGTCGCAGGCGTCGTGATGCGGTCTTGATACAGCGAGGACTGATTGCTGCTGATGCGTTCAATACTTGGACTGTGGCTACCCCGGCGGTCCATCGTGGTTGAAGATCGGGGGCTTGCAGACGTTTCCGATAGTTCGGCGTTTTTCGCTGCCTCAATCAACCCGCTTTGCACGCTACCCGACACCGCTCGTGTTGGCGCAGGCCGGCCCGACGTGGGCCCATTACAGCTATTGCCTACACCCGGGAATCCCAGCTGAGATTGGGCTGGCAGTGGCAGGCGCGGCTGGGTCAAGATACGCTCCACAAGAGGCATCAAATTCGGCCCGTTCCAGGAAAGTGTAAACTTGAAAACATATCGCAGGCTTTCATAGATAGGCGAAGAACCTATACTATCCGTATCCGAGGCCGGGGGAGTCACCGGGTTGCTTGCTCCCTTCGCCGGGGGGCTGGCTTGCGGGGCATTGTGCCATCTGGCACCGGTGGCTCGGCATCGTCAGGGTTGGGGTTGTTCGAGAGAGAGAGGACCCTGCCTAGCAAGTTCCATTTCTTCTTGTAGGCCGCAGCGTCCATACTTGGCGAGTTCACAAACTCGGGCGGTGGCGGCGCTGCCGAGGTAGACTCGAGCGGGTTGAACGAAGTCGAGAACGAGTCAAACCCAACCATGAGCCCCGGTTGCGCCCCAGGGGCTTCAGTGCGGATGATCATGAACCGCTTGCCCGGAGCGGGTGTTGCTGGGGCAGTCGATGGCGCACATTTGTTTTCACGTTCAGCCGCATCACGAAGCCAAAGATAATGAGACCAAACAATCCCAAGGCGTGTGGCCGCGAGGTGGAACATCCGACTATGTACCTCTGGTCAGTAAGTCCGTTTATATCATGGATGCGGTGCAATAACGTACGTATCCAAGTCAGTAGCGCTGCCGTCGTTGCGGCAGATGCGCCAGCAAAGAAGACGCATGTAGTATGCTCTCACCATCGGGCACCAATTATTGAAAAGCTTGTTGAATGTGTCTTCGGTTAGAAGCCAGCCCTGGCAGATAGCCTCCTTTCGAGCCTGATCACCCGTGGCAACATCCCAAATGGAGAATATCAGAGAGAGTACTCGGACCTCAGACATGGTGTGGTTCGAGTCAAGGATTTTCTGACAGACCTCAAGCCAGAATGGCCAGTCTATGTAGTCGAGAGACATTCGACCCATGCCGAGGAAGCCTCGGTACGCAACCAGTGACTCCTCGAGGAAGTCACATAGAGTAAAGCATGCGTTGTGGTCAAACTGACATGTCCTCTTGGCCGCTGCCTTCATGAGTGCCATGAACGCCTCAGCAAACGAGTGGCGAGCCGCCGGAAATGCCATCGAGCTCGTGGATAAGAAGT
Organism: Apiospora pterosperma; assembly: GCA_019976485.1. Lineage (NCBI taxonomy): Eukaryota > Fungi > Ascomycota > Sordariomycetes > Amphisphaeriales > Apiosporaceae > Apiospora > Apiospora pterosperma. Next base: position 2,859,161 of record JAFBMP010000009.1, read on the forward strand.
CCTTCAGAAGAGCAATAAGGCGGTTTTCATTCATGCCTTTGCTGATGTTGTTGTTGAGATTCATAGGCAGCGCCATGGCGGATGCATCTGCTCCATGCGCCGTATCCGAGAGTGGCAGCCCCATGGAAGCCTCCAGACCTGCTTGCCTGTGTATCGTCGAATCCAATGTGGCCAGGAGTTGCGCGTTGACCAACACGAACGCAGGTGCGCGCCCCTTCTCCACCAAAGGGAGGTTCGGGGGCATGAACTCCTCGGCGAGAATGAAATAATATTTGCAAAAAAGAAAGAATAGGTCCGTGTCGTGCCCTCTCCATCTCGATACCCATTGGCCGTGCCAAGGGATCTTGGCAGCGGCCAGTGGCAGTTGCGCAGCTTGTCGCAAAGATTCGACCATCGCCCTCACAGAGGACCAGCCGAGACTTTCTAGGTTTGGCGGGAAGAGGGCTACGATATCATCACCCTCTCCCTTGCTACGTCGGGGTAAGCGGAACTCGCCTGCAACGCGGCGGAGCAGATCAGGAGTTAGAGCCCACAAACGCACGAGGACCTCGGCCACCCCGGGAGCAAAGAAGAAGGCATATGCGCAAGCTCTGCCCGCAAAGTTGACGAGACTCAGAGGCGCATGGCGCTGGGATAGTTTACCCACAACGATACCCATCTGAGTCACGAGGTTTGTGACAAACATCGTGCGTACGTTGTGCTCAGCCGACTCGGCGAGAAAGTCAGAATCCGCTGTCGAGCTTAGAGAATTGTTACTGGACTGCTCGCTGTGCGCACGATCCTTCCGCCTAGCTGGTTCACGAGTGCTTCGGTGTGCCAAGGGGCTGAATTGCGGTATACACTGACGCCATTCCGGACGCATCATCAATATCGTCGTCGCTTCAAGGACAATGGGTCTGTCAACACCTGCAACGGTCTGGGTTGCTTTCCCATCTAGCAGGTCCAAAAGACCAACCCACCACTTGTTCAAAATGGCTGCCCTGGGCTCCAATTCCTCGAAATGTAACGTATTGTTGGACGGATGCAAAGCATATTTGCGCAGAAAGGGGAGGAGGGTGTTGCGCGCTGCACTAACTTTCATGTGTACAGATTTGGCCTGGAATCTGCCGTACTCGGAATCTAGCGCCCTAAAGGCCGACCACAGCGGATCTCGAGGTTGTTGCGTTGGAGGTGGGCGCTGGAGGTCGTCGGGAACTGTAGTATTGCTGTTTTCCGATGCCGCATTGGAAGGGCGGGCGTTGGCTGCAGAGCTAGCTATAGACGAAGACGTGCTATCTCCGTCGTTGATTGTCACTCCTCTGACCAGTAGGCTCTGTGGGCGCTGCTTCATCTTGGACAGGTAATTGCCCAATTTGCCCAGAGAATCGGTGGACTTGTTGGCTTCTCTATCCATCGCAGATGTAGCTCGCTTGCGGAGGTATTTCGGGGGTCTTGTAGCTGGCTCGTTGCTCGGCGAGGGCTCACGGCCCGGGGTCTTGTGAGATACGTAATCCCTGGCCTCCTTCCTCGGGGACGGAGAGGGTGATCGAGATGTGGAAATCCAGCTGGTTGACCGTTTGGCTAGAGAAGCAAATGATCCCGAAACCGACCTCGACTTGTCCGCCGCTTTCGGTTCGGTATGTTGGGGCTCAGGGGGGCTTTGTGAAGTCCTCGGGGTCTCCTTTTCGTGTTCTTGTGAAAGGTCGTGCTCGGATGCCGACTTGAGACCTGGCATCCATGACTGGCGACGGGTTAAGAGCGACTTGCCTCTTGCTCTGCCCATCTTGTCTGGCTCGGAGGCAGGCAGACTCGTGTGTTTCGCATCGGTGCTGCTAGTCGTGGGGTCAGGACCTGGGATGGAGAAGCTGGGGTCGAAGTCGAAATCGGGCAGGTCGAAGGAGGGAATATCGAAGGCTGGGAGGGCCGACAGGTTCTTGCTCTTGCTGCTAAGCGATGGTTTTCGTGATGTCACATCAAGGTTTGAGTGAGACAGTCGTGAGAGCCCAGACACCATGTCTGCAGAGGAATGCGAGCGACGGAACGAACGTGTCGACTCAACGGCTGGGGGAGCCGTCACAAACACAGCAGGCCCACTCATATCATGACTGGTTTGATATGGGAGGGTGCAGATGGGTCTAAAGCTAACCTTGAACCGAGATAGATGGATGAGCAGATTTTACTTGTACAAGCACACCAGCAAGCTATTGACAAGCACAAAGTAGGTTGTCAACGCAATCCTAACCTTCCATGGACTGCCAGACGGGGTAGGACGGAGGGGTTTCGAGGTTTACAAGAGCAGCAATCAGCACCGAACCAAAATATTTAAGTAGGCTGCCCTCTCTCTCATGTCTGTCGGACTCAAAGAATAGATGACTGTTATGATCTGCTACGGATATTGTTCTTCTCAGCTAACGAAAGAAGACAAAGAAACACGAACGAGTGTAAGAGGCTCGAAAGCTCGGAACGACTTGCGGACTGGGCGAACAACAGAGGCGCGAGGCGCAGATGCTAGCACAAACTCAAGTAAAAAAAGGTGGTGGTGTTTCAAAGTTACTACGAATATTGATCAGGATGGATGGTGTGTTAAGATGGCAAACTCGGAAATGACACGCCTCGACACACTAGGTGAGCAGCGGAGAGATGGCCGTTACAGATGTACTGTAGGTTACTATTGCAAATAGATCAATTGCTAGCAGTAAAGACTTGAGGAATCCCCATATACACTCCCTCGCCTGAGGCTGTTTGTTCAGCTAATAATAGGTTAGGTAGGTAGGTACCTTCATACAGCATGCAGATCACTGATCAGATAGCCTGATAGTTCTGCAGATACATATTAGTAGAAGGGGGAAAATACGGCTCAGGCTATCCGTCGAGGTACTACTACTGCATATACATACGTAATGAGGTACATATATCCACCCACCAATGCGTCCACGGGGCGGGACAGATTCCAGATGTAATGTACTATAAGGACGGGCGCAATTAGCACATCAGCCCCAGCTCTGTTGTGCTTGTTGTGTTATTCCCAATGTCCCTCTACCTCAGGTTAGCATTGTTTATCAACGGCAGCATGCTAGGTCCATCGTCACCGCGCCTTCAGCTTCAGGCATGTAAAACCGTAGACAGACGTGACAGTTGGCATGGGTGGCCGATAGATCAAACGGCCCTTGTAGTTTACAGGCTGGTAATGGGCAGTCGTATCACCGAGCATTGGTAGGGGGTTACACTGACACACGGGACATCTGCAAGGGACTGCACGAGAATGCCACCGAGAACAGAAACCGACTAGGATGATTGCACCCATGTTCTCATTCAATATGTAGACGTCTGGCAGGAGCTCGATAACCGACTTGGCTTGGTCCAGCTATCTGGGCAGTGCTGGTTTTTTGCCGCCTTACTCCGCTTAAATTTTCAGGATAGCGCCCCTCCAATCCTACTTACCCATCCGTGATGCAGATAGAGACAAATCCAAGGAAGGACAACAACCTGGTGTCGCCAATCCCAAACAAGTCCATCGCGATGCTTCGACAAGTGTTAGTTCGCCGACCCTCAATGATTTCTTGTATACTTACTTATGTGGGCATAGGAAACCTCGCAATGCGCGATCGAAGCGAGCCCTAGAGAAGCGAGCGCCCAAGGTCGTTGAAAACCCCAAGACCGCGCTTTTCCTCCGATATGTAGGCTTTCCACTTGCGCACCCCTCCATATGCGACGTATGTAGTGCATTTCGACTTACAAAGGTACAGACGACCTGCTCTGAAGTTTGCCAGAATGCGCTCGGCGATCTTTATGCCCTCCGAACGCCTCTCGCCAAGCGCTTCGTCAAGAAGAACGACATCCACCCCTTCACAGATCCAGCTAGCCTAGAATTCTTCTCGGAACGAAATGACTGCAGTATTTTCGTCTTTGCCTCGAGCTCCAAGAAGCGGCCTCATACTCTAACCTTGGGGAGGACATTCGGTCACAAGATCCTCGACATGATGTGCGTTTTGATTGTACCTCCATTTCATGATGGCAGAACTGACCCGTGTCCGTCCCAGTGAGCTGTATCTTGAGCCTGAAAGTTACCGACATATCTCACAATTCAAGACACGGAAACCTGCTATTGGCTTGCGGCCGATGCTGGTCTTCTCTGGGACTGCCTTCGACTCTCCGACGGCTAATGAATACACAATGGCAAAGAGCATGCTCACCGAGCTGTTTACTGGAGACACATCCGGAGACAAGATTGATGTCGAGGGCTTGCAGCATCTGATTAACATCTCAGCCGATGAGCCAGCTGGGGACGAGGTGAAACCGGCCATTCATGTGCGCGTGTACATGATCATGACGAAAAGGAGCGGCCACAAGGTTCCACGCGTCGAGGTTGAGGAGGTTGGACCCCGCATGGACTTCAGACCAGGCCGTATCCAGGAGCCCCAGGAGGAAATGTGGAAGGAAGCCCTCAAGAAGCCCAAGGCCGGCGAGGAGAAGACGAAGAAGAACGTTTCAACCGACTTGATGGGCGATAAGCTGGGTAGAATCCATCTGGGTAGGCAAGATCTTGGCGATCTCCAGACCAGAAAGATGAAGGGTCTCAAAAGGAGTCGCGACATGCAGGACCAGGACGACGAGGTCAAGATTCCCGAGGATGGCATATCGAAGAAGAGCAAGAAATGATGCACTTCCCAGCATAGGTTGAGATAATGATGACGGCGTTCAGGCGTACGATCCATTGACAGGTATATGGAGCGAGTTGCATCGGCAACGAGCAACCGCTTGCTGCATTTGTACATATAGACAATCCCATGTCGTCTGCATTGCTTTCCCATAATCGTTCTACTAGGTAGAAGCCGAGGAGAGCCTCATATTATCAGCCACACTCAGTCCGGTTCTGGTATTGATATCTAAGTAAGTACTTAAGTACACTGTGGGGTGGCCGCTCACAGTCAAGAGGGGTACATGTACGGGCACTGTGTGAGCTGGGGGCTCGGAGAGTAGGACACTGTACATGTACAAACAAGGCGCCTGAGCCGACTCGGGCTATTCGGGCTATGTGGTAGGTTAGGTACTTACTTTCCCTTGGGTCAAGCAACCGACTCCAAACTTCCACCAAGTACATACTCCGTCCTGCTCTGCTCGCCTATCGCATAGCATAGCATAGCATCGCATCGCATCGCATCGCATACTTTGCGACAACACCTATCTTGGGAGCAGCATGTGAGGTCACACTCACACCTAGCGGCTTTTCATCATTAAATGTGGTGGAGCTATGAACCATGATCCCACCCCAACATCGCTGGCGGAATCTCACCCGACTTTCCCCCGTCGCGACGACGAGACTGCCGCCCCTCCCTCCAACCTTGGCGACGACGATTCCCACCAGGCCGATGACCACGGCGATAGGCAAAGCGATGCCGCCGCAGGCACGACTAGACGGCGGTCCTCGCTGTCCAAGAAGGCAAAAGAAGGCCTCGGCAAGAAGCTTGCCTTCCTGACACACTTGCTCGGGTGCTTGGATACTCTAATTTACGCCGAGCTGTGCACATTGTACTACATGGAGTATGCCGCTGCAGACTGCCTATGCCTTTGCTGGATAACGCACTAACGAACTTGGGATGTTGTAGGTGCTCGTTCTTCCGGCTGTTTCTTCGATGGCTACCGCAGTGGACCTACCTAACCCCCAAACCCGAAAACATCATATTTCTCCTTCCCAATTACCAAGTCAGCGCCATCTTCGGCCCCAACCTCCTTTGCATGCTCCTGCACATCGTGACCTCGTTGCCCCAGGCCAGCGAAGCATCGAGGGGCTATCTTCACGGCGGTGTGTTGGTCGACTTCGTTGGCCAAAGGCCTCCAACATCCAAATTCACTTTGCTGCTGCTGGATGTAATACTGCTAAGCCTGCAGTGTTTTATGTTGTCCGTCAATATGGAGAGGGATAAAGTGCGCAAGATCATAAAGCCTCAGCGGAGCAGAACGGGCAGTGGAGGAAGGGCAGGGGCCAGCGCGCGACCTACCTCGGACCAGGATCATGACGCAGAGGAGCGCGGCGTCCATAGGGATGCGGCCGCAGCAGGCCACACGGGGGACGGCACGACAAGAACATCGTCAATGGGCGACCCGGTCGGCCTTGGAGAGGGTGCAGAGATCGGAAGCGGTCCGCCGCAGGATAGAGGCGCCTTAGGCCGACGGAATAGTGGCTATGAAGAGCTTGGCGATGTGCTGAACTCGGGGAATGCGAGCTTGGCCGATTTCCATGTGCCGGATGCTCTTCGTACGGCCTGGAGTGACCGACTGAACATGCCAGAAAGCGGTGCTGCGTTCGCATTGCAGGTTAGTACCTCATACCTCGGTTGGTCACTGACAGCCCGAGCGTCCCGCCATCACTTACCCGCTCGACCAAAGGCTGACCTCTCCCTCGAGTAGAACGTCGGTTACAATGCGACTCTTGCAGCCCTGGCAGCGCAGAGAAACGCGAGGCGGGCTACTGCTCGAGCCACGCGTACAGGATAGTTGTAATAGCATCGAGAACAGCGCCCGGCTCCTTGCCAAAGTTTGTGAATATTGTTTTTAGCCATTTATGCTACTTTTCTTCCAACATTGCCTACACCTGTCCCCTTCACCGAGACTATGATGTCACCCGTGTCATCGTCTTCCACAGTCCTCATCCCCCAACTACTTGCACCGAAAGTTTTGAGGTCTCTTGCAAGCCCGATGGTCTCTTCGGTGCCTATGACTTCCCTGCCGAGTCGCAGTCTACCGACATCCTCTGAGCCCATGGCCATCAGGGTCAGCACGGTGCTCGAGGCGGCGAAACTTGCACATCCACCTTTTTGTATTGTCTCGAGTAGTTGATGGGCACACCGCTTGCCAATATCTTCTGGTATCACCCCACCCTCGGAGGGCGCCACGACATCGGCGGAAAACAAGACGCCTGCCGCGCTCGATTCAGCGACCAAGCTTATGCCAAAGCCTATGCCGATCCTCCTCTTTCCAGCTGTTTTCTCTGTTCCTTGGGTGGAAGGCGCCTGGTCATACTGAGCGGCTACGTGAATATCAGAGACGAGTGGATTTAAGACCTCCCTTGCCGAATGTATCATGCGGGCGTTGTTGCTCGCCGAAACGCCTGTCGCATAGGCGACACCACGTATTCTCCGTACTCTACCAGGGCTACGGTTGAGATGTAGCGTCCTGGGTAGGCGGACCTGACTGGCGAATCTAAGCTCGACAATGCCGGCGCCTCCAACACCTTTATGGCCTGCGCACGACCGCTGCAGAACACGCAGCTCGATCCGCAGAGCCGGGATGCCGAATAGGTCGTAAAGAGGTAGAATGGCGGTCCGAAAGGAATCGATAGAAAGGTCGCCCGTCTCGGTAGCCGAGGTAATGACACCCGGACCAGTAAAGCGCACGTTCATGTGGGATTTGGAGAAGGGGGCGAGTAAGCACAGAGGGATCAGGAAGTAGGTTAGACCGCGGGTGCAATTGGCAGGCAGCTGGTGTTCGATGAGATTGCCTTCGCCGGCGCCGAAGCCTGGGGCGGCACCGGTGATCAGACCAGGCTGATAGGTTATGGCGGTACCGGTGTAAGAAATCTGCATGGAGGATCCGTTGGTGACGGCCTCGAGGAGGCGCAGGAATGAGACCTCATGGGAGGCCAACCCAGGATTGGTGGGCGAGGAAGATCGGATCCTGGAAATGTGGACAGGACGGCCAGTGAGGGTGGACAAGACAAGCCGCTGAGTGAAGTGCCTGTGGCCTGTAAAGCGCAAAAACTCGGGTTTCCTCTCGGACATGGTGGAGGATGGGAAGAACAAGTAATGGCCGGTCGCCTTGGAGTGGGTGGGATTCACACAATTCACACCTGCCTTGGGTCTCTCTCCAACCTTCATCAAGTTCAGTCCGCCATGGCATGCTCACTTGCCTAGTGGCGGCAGAAAGCCAGAAAATTTAGGCGGTGTGAGCGCGCTTAAAGAAGCTGCCAGTAGTACCTGATTCATCAGTGGGGCCACGCAGACTTGGCGCAAAGGGTACATGCCCATCCACAGAAAGGTTGTGTGCTCCTCCAGCTAAGGTTGGTCGGGTTAGGTGGCTTTTGAAAAGTGTCAAGATCGCTTTGCCAAGGTCAAGGTGAAGAGAGAGAACGGGGCCAAAACACGAAGCACATCCTTCGACGACACACACAAACACACACACACACACACACACAACCACATTCATTAATCCATAGCCCGCGGTATCGCTTCTCGTTTTTGCTCCAGAGAGCAGAGAGAAAGAGACCCCGACCGACACAATGTTCGATATAGACTGGTGGAGCCTCGCCCTTCCCTTTGGGTATATCTTCGTCCTCGCCAGCTCTCTATATGTCTTTTCTACAATCTACAGGAAACGCAAGGCGGGTATGTCGTCACATTGCATCCCCCGGCTGCTGCTGCTGCTGCTTCTTTCTCCCAGTGCTGGCTAACTCATCTCGGCCTGTGTAGCGGAATCGGCGAATCTCGCACCTTGGTTCCCCCCACATCTGCAGAAAGAAGTCTACTCGACATTGTTGGAGCTGGATGCGGACAAGGAGCGCAAGACCAAGGTCCCCGACAGCGTCGTCCGTGCCGCCCTGCTCAGACGCGCAGTCGAAGATATCGGGCGCATCATCCAAGTTCGCCAGGCTAAGCAAGCATTAAACACATTGCTACAGAGGGGCAGCGTCGGCGAGGATCTGAACCAGCGCTTTCAACGCGCCGAGAAGGAGATCGAGGAGGAGCTGAAAGATGTCGTCATGGAGGTCGGTTGAATCTACCTACCCCCTACCCGTACACCTGCCCTTTTCACTGACGGCTTACTAGGCTAATGCCCTTGCACCTGGCTGGGGCCAGACCATATTCCAATCAGCAAACGAAATCGCCGCTAACACGGTGCTACGGTCTCGGCTTGACGAAATTCAGAACAAGGCCGCCGCCGAGAAGGAGTGGTGGGAGAAGCGACGCGAAACCATCCAGAGCGACTTCATGAAGGAGCTGGAAGATGAGCCGACAAAAGGTGGCGCCAAGGTCAGCAGCGATGACGATGCCGTACTGGTCGACTCGAGTACCCCGGCCTCAACACCGAGCAAGAAGAAGAAAGGCAAGAAATAAGATGGCCATGTAATCTTAACATCTTTGGGCGCATGTTTGCTATAGCAGGCCGAACGCGCCCTGCAGCACATCTGGCGTTCAGGAGCGGTGGGGGAGGCAGGATCCCCCATTACGCGGTGTTTACAATAATGATTTTTTTATTTTTTTTTATTTCCCTTAAACTTCATGGATGCCTTCTATAATCCGTTGCCGCCTTTAAGCATGAAAACAAGGTCTTATTAAGTCAAGTAAATGCCCAGGCAGATATAGATCCAACCTGCACACGAGAGCGTGTACCTGTGGGGAGGGGGAACGAGAACATGGAAGTGAACAGGCCTCTATCTGTCAAATCTCCGTGCAGTCTTTGTACTCAATATGCACACCTTCAGAACTCTCAGACTACCAGGGCAGTTTCCGCCTCCACATCTCGTCTTCATCTCTCCACCTTGCTTGCCTGGCCTCCTCCATGAGCTGTTCTTCCGATTTGCTCCTCACCGGCGTCTCGCAGCCCCGCAACCCGATGAACTTGCCGATCTTGCGCCGCTTCTCTTCGAGCGGCATGGACGGGCTCCACGCAACGGGGCATGGGTAGTGGCGGGTCCAGACGCAGGGCGTGCGCTGGTGGTAGAACGAAGCCAGCGACTCGAGCTCGTGGTCCGTGAGAAGCCAGAAGTTCAACAGGGTCACCGGGAACCGAGGGTGCACGTCCCCGGTCGTGAGCTGGACGAGGGGTGCGAGGGGGAGCGCCATCTGCTTCACTTTATCCCGGAAGGCCGTGTTCTCTGCGGCGCGTCGGGACGTAAGGGTTGGCAGCGGTACGGCGGTGCCGGTCGTGGCCTCATGGCACCCATGAATTCCCGTGCGGTGGTTTATCTGGGCCAGGGGTGCCGGCGACGGTGGCGTCATGCGGGATGTCATGACGGGCGACATGGGCATCGCTTCGCTGTCTATATCCATCTCCATCCCCAGGTCGAAGGAGGATACAGAGGACGACAGCGAAGTCGTGGAGAACTGACTCTCTGCTGGCGAATACGCTGTCGAGGGCGACGGGAAGTCCGTGTCCATCGGACTCGAATGCTGTGCGTTGTCCATAGCTATATCCGTCGGCGAGGTGGGATACGATGGTGAAGGTGGCATATGCGTGTGCTCAAAGGGCATTCTAGTTTGGCTGAGGGACCCAGAGGGAGTCCCGGATACCAAAACTGCTGTTATATTCTGTTAAATCCAACTGTTTGTGGTTCCGAGTGAGTTGGTGTGAGTATGTGTGTGTGGTGTGGTTTATTGTTCTTTGTTTGCACGCCCGTGATCGGTCTCTGCCGTCCTTGCTTGTAATGCTTCCGGATACGGCAAGTAATGTTTACCTGGTCTATGAGGGCCTGAGGTAGCGAGTGAACTGGACAGAAAATCAAATACAAAGCGCGTTTATCCTAAAAAGGAGGCGAATGTGTCGTATATCTTAACGCTCCTTCGACCAGGCTCGCCGAAGCCGCTCAGCAGCTGAATAGTAGTATAAAAAGACTGGAATTGGCGCTTGAGAGGGGAAACTCCTGACGATCCGAGCAATGCTTCACAGGCTTGGGCAAGACCGGGGAAGAACCAACTCGAAAATACTGGGCGGCATAACCGTCTTCTTGTATAGGTCCATCTCCCTTGTTGTGCCTGTTTCTATCTAGTGTACATGTGAGACCAAGCAACTCTTTATGCTGGCTGGATCGGGCGTGCCTCTCGAGCTTTCATCGGATGTTGTTTGTGGTTCTTTGTGAAGCTGGCATTTAAACCGGTCAAAGACCAGAGCCTCGGCTTGATGGGACTTGAGGAGTCATCAGATACACGTTTCCCTGCAAGGCTTTGTTGGTGCGTCCAATGACAAGAACCATGCCCGATCCCCTTCCGGGAGCCCAGCTCATACACCAGGATTCGTAAGGAATGGGGGGTCCCTGGAACCCGTTTCCTCCAGAATAGCTGAAGGGACTTTATCAACCGCTTTGACCGCCTCCCCCAGGTCATCCACGTCTTGACTGATCAGAGCCATGCAAGCTTAGCAATGTGATCCACCTTCTTTCTACTAGGCTTCACAAAGCCCAAGACCCTCATTTCCGATATGGCACGGTAGAACAGGACGAGCGCTGTTCGCTCATCAAGACCATCGGCGTCATCTTCGCTGACGATGCCCAAGAATGCGGTCCACATGTCGGCAACGTTTATGAGAGAACCCGTCTCAAGGTAGAGGTGATACAGAATGGAGGTCGCAGGAAGTCTAGGCATGATCTGGTCCTTGGACGAGTTACAACAGGAACACGCGAGATAGTCATGTGGCCGCAGCAATGCCCGTTGGAGGACTGATCGTGGCCGCGGCATGAAAACCTCCCGATAGGGGATTTTGAAATCATAGAGCCAGGCCTCATGCAACCACACATCCTCCGCACGGGCACACTTCAAGATGGCCTGCAGGTGTTCAATGGTTTCGTCCACCAGCCTGGTGTATGACTTGTCCTGTCGAGTAAGTGTGGCAGCATCATGGCTCAGTTGTACCTTTTGCGCAATGACCGTCGTTCGCAAGATTTTGTTTTGTCCACTATATTCACTTCGCAAAGTAGAACCAGCATGCTCGGCCTCCTGACAAAGCCTCCGGATGTCTGCGACGACCCCGGATAGCAGCGCCACACTTGCGTCACTCTCGCCTTCGCATCCTTCGAGTCCTATATTGCTATCGCCATCTTTGATGATTGCCACGATTTGGTTGAGAAGCGAGATCATCTCGGTTGGGTCCATCCGTCTCATCGAGCCCACAAAGTCGGACAGCTGATCTACCCCGGCTACACCTCGGGAGAGTACATCGACGTATAGCTGGGTGAACTTGGAGGCGTGCCCTTGATGACACATAAGAATCCGGATGGCTCGTAGAGAGTGACGAACCCAACTGCGCGACGATACAAGCTGCTCTTGGACTTGATGGGTGAGATAGCCGTCGTCGTCCAACAGTGACTGGACATGGCGTATTGCCTTGTCATGCAGACTTGCCTCGACATGATTTTGAAACGAGCTTAGCGACCGAACTACCGCGAGGAGCTCTGCCTGAAGTGCGACTTGGTGCGCATTGTCTGCCAACAGTACGCTGAATGGGTTGGTATAGAAGTGGCACATGTACGCATACTACGACTAGTCAGATCCAGGGCCGCAGGGGGAGCGGGGACGAGGACGAGGGTGGCCGCCAGCTTACCTTGAGAGAGCTCACAAAGACAGGTATACCGGCAGCCTGATCGCGTTGCCGACTCAGGACCATCTGAAGGGACACAGGGCCTATGCGGAGTGGTGCGTCAACGTGTGCAACTGCTGTTTTGAAGATCTTCTCCACGATTGTGTCTGCTTGCTCTACGTTGAACTGGCGTCCATGGAGCAGCTGGCAAGTTGATTTCAGCAGCCGTGCCTGAAACAACTCGACTGAAGTTGCTACTCCGAACAAAAGCCTGAAGGGGATCCGGTCGAGCCAGGAGCTATAGAAACTTGGTTAATTGAAGGGCCACGCATCCATGGCCAGCCTGCGCATACCTGAACAACAGGATCAGGTCTGTCAGTAGACTTGTCTCGAAGGCTTCGCTATCCTGAAAAGCCACAACCACATGTGGCGCAGGATGACGGGCTAGATGGCTTCGAAGGGCTTCAAGGTCGTAATTCAGATATCTTTTCCCCTGTACACAATAGATAAGCATGCAAAACGAGATACCGATGGCGGTACGTAGACATACATCGCCATCAAGAGAGAGGTCCTGTTCCTCCCCGGCATCTGAAGGGTTGGCCACCACCTCGAGGATAATCTTTCTCAGAGCTGCCTTGAGATTGGAAGCGTCCCCTGAGCGCAGTGAGACCACCTTGGCTCCGGCCCGGGTCTGGAGGCTATCCGAGAGCTGTTCAAAAAGCAAGCTTTGCGAGGCCATGTTAGCTCCTGTGATGATTAGGGCGGAAGGAATGCGGGACCCGGTCGTTTCCATGGTGCATTCATTGATAAAGGCGGGAACAGCCTCAAGAGTTGACTGATTCGTCTCCCGAAGTACACGCTTGGCCCAGTTAGCCCACAAGATGCTCGCGGGAGCACGTGTGCAGATAAGAAGGCGAAACTTACATCAATCCTGTCCTGGATGCGGGACCATGCTTTCAGGAAGGCCTCCTGGCGAAGCTGGAGGCACTGCTCGTTCTCCAAGCCGTTGAGAAGAGGTTGGAACTGATGGGCACGCTTCTCTTTGTGTTTCTCCGACTGTAAGCTGTGCTTCTTGGAGATCCTCCTGCGCTTGGCAGGTCTGGTTGACGCTGGCGCTTCACTCGCCGGGTCAAAAATGAAGGCAGCCTAGATCGTGTGTTAGCAGATGGTCGAGGTTCAGCAAACAAGGCGGTATGGTATACATACTTGGTGTTCCTGATCTCCAAGTGCGTCGCCCAGGATGTCGATATCTGCCATACTGAATGGTTTGGTGCCGTACGAGAAGGTTGTCAGCCAGTTTCATCACATACCTTTGGTTGTTGTCTCTGTCTGGAGGGCCCGGACCGCTAATCATGTAACTACTAATTTAAGTAAGTAAAGTAAGTAGTTAATTAATAAACTAACTAAGTTAGGTTACTTGTTACTTATTTAAAACTAACCTGACCTTTATCTTATCGCTGCTTCAATACTTTCGGGAGATTCCCAAACTCGTCTATTTCTACCGGGCATGATTGATTGACTGGTTGACTGGTTGACTGCTTTGCTCCCCCTCATTCACCTGCCGCCAAAGCTCTCATGCCTCCGAAATCACTTATGGTCGATTTCGGTTGTCCAAGTTTTATCTGCAACTCCTGTCTTGCGAGTCTCCGAAAGATACCGCGCCATTCTGGCTTGGTCGCATTCGGCCTGCGAAAATCCTCAAATCAAGCCGCCAGCGAGAAGTCGCTGCAGGCCATCAGTGCCGACCGTCCTTCTTTATCTGCCCAACCTGCCGACGATGCCGAGCGACTACGAACTTTGAGGAACCTCGGCCTTCTCCGAGGAAGCGAGCCAAGCGAGCCCAAGGTCAAAGTCAACTACTTCGAGGAAGCCAAGGGCGGAAAGCTACGCCGCCTGAAAGGCCAAGATGAATTCGCTAGCTCACTCATGGATCCCGGCGGCGACTTCGCCGCTCAGTTAGAAGAGGTGGAGCAGAGTCTGGAGAAGGTGAACAACCTTGCCAAAGTTCTCGAGGAGAGCGCATTCAAGGCGCCATCGAATGCCGCCGACCAACCCTCCCCTTCCCGAGACGTCGAGACTGCATACGATTCTATGGCCGACATTCAGTTGATCGAGTCCTACTTGCGCGAGCAGCAGTCTGACTCGCCATCTTCTCGATCCATACTTATCAATCCTGGCATAGGCTACAGGGCTCGCCACTTGATCTTGCGCCTCAATGAGAAGTTGCAGAAGAGCGCCAACCTGCTCAACAGTGGCAGCCTGGGGGCGAAAGAGCGCAACCGCCTCTGGAAGTGTTATTCGGACTCGAAAATGGTTCTTTCCGGGAACTGGGATGTTGTGCCTCGCGCAGCCTGGGAGGTGTTATGGGATGTCCTGTCCGCAGACACACGTGACAATACCAACCGCATGTCTCGAATCTACTCTCTAACGAAAGACATGAAGGCAGCAGGGGTCCCCATGAGTCCCGAAAGGCAACTGCTTGCCGTCGAATCCATGTTCATAGAAGGCTGGAAGAAAGAGGCTATTGATAATCACCGGAGATGGGCCGCAACCCTCGGGACAAATCCTCATACGTTCATCGAGTTCTGGCAGCTTGGCTTGCGCATGTACTGTCAGATTGGCGATGTCGAACGGGCTGAGCGCATTGCCAACATCATTCTCGAGTCGCCACAGGAAAGTGATCCGCGATTCCTCATCCCTCTCATCCGAGCTCATGTGGATCACTCGAGCGAAAGCGCAGACAAAGCATATGACGTCTACGAGTGGTTAAGGTCGTTGCTGGGGAATAAGATGGCCATTGACGACTACGACCAGGTTATATCGCTCTTCTTGGCAGCCAACCAGACGGAACGCGCGTTGTGGGTTTTCGTGGACATGATGAGTTCCGGTTCCATCCGGCTTAGGGGGAAGTCCCAAATTCCCTTGGCTGTTGCCAATCCCTTCTTCGTTGGCAAGTGGGTGAAGAGACTGATTGGGAACGGCGACTATAATGGCGCACGAGATGTGCTTCTGCTTATGAAGAGTAAGGGGGTCGTCCTACGGCCGATTCAAGTAAACGGGTTGATAGGCGCTTGGCTGCGGTCCGGATCGGCACAAAACTACAAACACGCGGATGATACCGGCTGGGCCATGATCAACGCCCGACTGCAGTTCGTTCGGCACCGACGGGCGATGCAAGACTGGACGGTGCAGGCCGCCGGACCGGGTTGGCCCTGTGCCACTTTGGAGACCTTCTCCCTGCTTGCCGAGAACTATCAAACTCGAGGCTTGTATACCAAGGTGGAAGAGATCTGGGATGCTTTCGCCCAGGCCGAGATCGCGCCGAACTCGTTCATGGTGAACCAGCTACTCTCCTCCTACCTCGGGAGTGGGCGAGGCAAGGATGTGGCTAGCTGTTGGCAACGCTTGAGTGCAGAATACGATATTCCACCGGATCCTTGGGTTTTCACGGCGCTCTGGCGAAGCTTACCTGTCAACAGACTCCGTAACATACCTCGAGAGCTGGTCGACTCGGAAATGCTGGCAAGTCGAAGGCTGTTTGCTGAGATGGTGCTGCATGCACGTTCCTTCAACGGCGAGGATATCGACAGCTCATTGGCGAGAGTCATCTTGCACACCTTCCGGCGGCTTAACGACCAGGTTGGGCTACTGGTGGCTTATAGAACACTGCGCGAGTTATTCGGTTACTCGGACCCGGGACCTCTGGTTTTCGAACTCATGCTTGGGACGACAGATGTAGCAAAGGTCACAGCCCGTTCGCCCAAGGCGAAACAAAGGCTTATGCTTGCAGTGTCGCAAGTCGAAAAGTACCTTGCTCATCGACACGGGGAGTTGGTGAACGCAGGACAGTTGGGGGCAGACCATGATATGACAGGGGAGATGAGGGCGGCGGAGATGGGCAACTTTCTGGACCTGCAACTGGAAGCCGAGATCTCCATGCTGCCAGACGGTGAGGAGCAGTTCGTGAAAGCAGCCAGCCAAATGGGTGTGTACAGGTCTAAATCTTCTGCAGAATAGATAGTCGGCATGTAGCCATCACGCGCGACACATGCGTACGGTACCATCACCTATGTATAATAGAAAATCACCTATACTGTGAAGATCTGGGTAGGTTCCAATACGAGAAGCCACATCTCTCTTTCTCAACCATTGCCGGCTTGCTTGGACGGTGCTACATCATGCAGCAAGAATGCAATTCAATCGTGATCTTCCTCTGTAAACCCTGGGCACCCGTCCATCTCCTTGTCTGGGTAGGCGTATTTGCACCAAAAGCAGTAGCGATACTCCTCGCGTAAGTATGCGACCAGACGTTGTAGCTTGGCATCTAGCTCTAACCCGTTGAACTCATCCAGCTCAGTGTCTTCTTCTTCCACATCCTCGAAGGGGGCTACGACTTGGTCGGATTTACCCATGGCGTGTTCAATATCGGCGTCGTCTTCTTCGTAGGTCGGCAGGCGAGACGACAGGCTCTGCTCCAGATCATGCCTCATCCGGCGATCCCGCTCAGCTTCTTCACGCTGGCGGACCAATCCTCTCCAAAGGACGTTGATGCTTTTCAGAGGCCTGGTGGATAGCGTTCGTGGCGTGGACTTGTGCGGGTTGTGTGAATCTTGTTGTTGGCCTTGGCCCTCCTCGTCCAGCATCTCTGCTACCTTCTGTGCCGCGTGAACTTGTCTATCCAACCGCGCAGCTTGGCGCTCCTTGCGAACTCGGTCTCGAAACTCGTCCTCATCGACCTTCGATCTTTTTCGCTGCGACGGCAAGCCTTGCTGCGCTGCGGCTTCGTCGACCTTGCGCTTGCGTTCAGCATCGAGGCCGATACCGCTACGGTCCTCCTTCACGCTAATACGAATGGGTTCCGCGCTGGCGCTTGCAGCACTACAATGGGCGCCCAGGGTGTTGCCCGCAACGAATCCCATCTTTTTCATCATGGCAAGTCCCTTGGACCTTTGCGCGCCAGGCACGCTGGGGTCCAGTAACGATTTTGAGAGTGCATGCTCCCGGGCGGCCGCCTCCTCTGCCGCAAGCTCGGTTTTGGACTTGGGACGTGATTTGATTTCAGCTTCGCGCCTAAGACGCTCTTTTCTGTGTAGTGAGGTCTCTTGAACAGGTTTATTAGAGATATTAGAAAACTCCATGGACATATAATCGTCCAGGTCATCGGGGTCGGCCATAATAGAGGGGTAGTAAAGCTGTTGTGACGGGATATTACAGCATACCTAGCCGTATAAGGATTTAAAAGTGGTTTAAGTGTCCACACTAACCGTGCCCACCCCCTGCTGAAACGTGTCAGACATAAAGTACATATACATAGCGGAATACCCCGACTTAACCCGACGGGACTTATATAATTACACTAGGATAAATCTCTACTAAACAGAAGTAAATATATAAAATAATTAATATAATAATACTTTACGCGTCGAATAATTAAAAATCTTATTATTTTAAAAGGGCGACCGAAATATAATAAACGCGAAATAATTAAGAAATAATTTATTATATTTATTTTTAATACGAAAACTAATTTATATAATATCCGATAATACCGATAAAAAAGCTTAATTAAAAGCCTTTCGCGATTAAGAAACTTAAAACAGAAACTTTACGTTTCTTATTAAATCTCTTAACTTATAAAAAAAAGTCCGAAAAAAACGCGAATAGCTTAAAAAACTGTTACGACCCGACCTTATTATACGGCTAGGACCCACTCTTTCGGCACGGTATTATAATACCCCGAATAGGCTATAATATTATTAACTTTTACTTATAGAATAATAAACTAGACCTTACCCGAAAAGCAAGGCTTTTATGTTACGACCCGACCTCATTATGCGGCCAGGACCCACTCTTTCGGCACGGCACTACGATACCCCGAACAAGCTACGATATTACTAACCTTCACCTACGGAACAATAAACCAGACCTTACCCAAAAAGCAGGGCCTCTGCTTATACAAAAAGGAAACTATTATAGACTTACCCCGGTTTAAGAGTTTAGCGATTAGAGGACGGATAAGAGTTTACTTATAAAAAAGATACGCGGGTTACGTAATTAGGAGCGATAAGAGCGCAGCGCTCTTAAAATACTCTTAAAAAAAGGATCACTAGGATCGGAGTGATTTAAGTAATCCAGGTATATTAGTAAGGGAGAGATTAGATATATAACGATAAACGTTTCCTATATATTTCATATAAATACTCTTTACCTTAGTAATTAATTTAAGTATTTATTTCACCTATAAATAAAGCACCTGCCTTAACGACTTATTATAAAGTATTCGATTATCTTTAAAATACTGTTACTTTTACGACTTTATCCACATTACCCTATTTAAAATTAGGAGCGAATCCTGATTTATAAGGTACTCTCTTATTTAAATTAATATAAACCTAAATACGTTCTATTAAGTTTTTTTTAAAACCTAGATAACGTTCGTTACATTTTAATTACTCTTATTCTTACGAATTACTACCTTAATTTAAAAGTAATATCGATATTATAGCATTTAACGGAAACCCGGTTAACCCGATTAGAAGACCCGACGTCCTCTAAATAATTTAGAACTTATAAACCTAGTTAAATCAGGTACAGAAAGAAAATACTTAGTTTATTACACAGGTCGCGAGTATCCTAACGTACGCCGTACCCTAGGGACTAAGAGGGTTCCGTATCGCACTACTTTAACTTTACGATAAAAAGGAAAGCAATGTTTAAAGATTTTTTACGTAAATTAAAACCTACTTTCGTTTTTACGTATATATTATCGTAACCGAATTAGATAAAATCTTATATATTACTGGATTCCTAAAGGGAAACGTATTCGTATAATTCGAACCTATTATATAAAACTACTTCGATAATACGAATACCGAGTAAAAAATAAATACACGACGATTATTTTAACGATACACCGAATTCGAAAAGAAATTTAAAATTATTTTTAAAAATCCCGATAAAACCCGGACTATAAAGCGGTAGCTTATACAATTTAAATAGAAAGGATCCGTATTTTAATACGCCGTTAAATTTAAGTAATTCGCTTTTCGAACGGAATAAAACGACGACGATGCCTTAATAATACTCTTTTACGCGGGACTATAAAAAAACGTAAAAGATAAAATCAGCCGGGAGGATAAACCGGACGATTTCGACGCGTACATCGAAAAAACTATTAAAATAAATAACCGTCTATACGAATAACGCTTCGAAAAAAAGGGCTAGTTTAAAATTAAAACTTAAAACCGCTTTCGAACTAATTACGGAAGACTTATTTAACGATAGTAAAAAAACACCTCTTATAAAATATATAGCGGACCTATAAACTTCGATGCTACTTAGTACGATAAAAGCAATAATAGGAAGTAACGTATTACTTATTATAACTGCTAAAAATAAGGATACTACGCTAAAGAATACCGAAGCCCGAAAAAGGATTTCTGTAAGGTCCTTAAAGGACGACAGGTTAACGCAACTAAGAAAGAATTAACTACTATAATTATTAAAAGTAATAACGTCGATACGGCTAACGTAAACTATAACAGCCTATTTTAGATAGCCTATTACGAAAATAATTATATTACACACTTAGTTAATAAAAAAGGGTTAGGATAGTTCTTAAAGCCCCCGAAACGGCGAAGTTACGTTAAAACTATTATAATACTCCGACGTATTAAAAGCCCCGAAGATAACGATACAGATATTATTATAGAATTAAAAAACTCGGACGAAAAACGTGTTACGCGGCGAAAAACCCGACCCGAATATTTAGAATAATTATTAATAAAAGCATTTATTCTTACCGTCGCTAGATTATTCTACCGATTTTACGAGAACGGATAAATACTTATCCTTAGGATCCCGGTACTTATTAATTACGAAAGATTATAATAATTCTTATAGCGAGCCTTTTAAATAAAGCTATAAAGAAACTACGTAATAAAGAACGAATTATCCGTCGACCTTAATATAAAAAAATATTTTTCGATCTCCTAAGTATCGTGTGTATATAATACGTACGTAGAATACCTCGTTAAAAAGCTAAGTAACCAGTAGTTTCCCCGATAAATCGGAAACACGCCGATCGTATTAACGTATAACCACTAGGATACTATATATATACGAACTACGTAATAACGCAGTTATACTATTATTAAAAACGACCCCTAATAGCCGGCGAAATACTAGAGCGGAGAAATCTATTAAAAGGAATACAAAATTAATACCTACTTAATATACGTAAAAAAAAGGCATAAATATACCGGTCCCTAAAAAAGAGCATTACCGCTAACGAATTATTACGGTATTAACGATAATAAGTACCCCTATTTACGATTAGGACGTACTAGACGTACAACGAAATATTAGATTAAAAAAGAACCGAAATAAACCAGATCTACGCCACGACTAATGAATATATAGTCCTAATCTTTTATAACAGCAATTAAATTATAAACGACGACGGGAACCCGAAAGTAACGCATTAATAAGATTAAAAAAACGGAAAACTCTACGAATTAATATTCGAAGGACCCCCGAATAAAGACTTATTAACATACGAAAACGCACCCTATCGAAAAAGAAAGGCACGATAACGCTAACGAAATAGCACAATCGAAAAAACTATATAATTATAGGTATAACGTTATTAAAAGGTATACGTATAATAGTAACGATAGCATCGGACGGAAAACGAATACCGCCGAATCGGACGATAACCGATAGATTAAAAAAAGTCCTTATATTAAACAACGGATAATCGAAATATCCACGAGCACATTATATTAATAATAAGCGTAAAAGGAGTCTATATTAAAGCGCTACTCGATAACGGAGCATAAAAAAACTATATCTTACCTCGAATCGTTAATAAGTTACGCCTAAAATAACAAGAAAAAAACGCCCTATACCGACTTAGGACCGTCGATAAAAGACTTATAACTTACGAAAATAGAGAAATACGGAAAGAAATCGCGAACCTTTTTATCACTATCGGAAAACGTTATAAACGAATCATATATAACATCACGGAAGTATTAAAATACGACATAATATTAAAGATACCCTAATTACAAGTAAGCAATCCCAGAATTAACTAGAAAAACGGCTAACTTTAAT
This sequence comes from Apiospora pterosperma, assembly GCA_019976485.1. Lineage (NCBI taxonomy): Eukaryota > Fungi > Ascomycota > Sordariomycetes > Amphisphaeriales > Apiosporaceae > Apiospora > Apiospora pterosperma. The sequence continues at coordinate 2,880,542 of JAFBMP010000009.1, forward strand.
AAAATACACTAAAAAGAGACTTAGCCTTTAAAGAAAGCTCTAAAAACGAGCCTTTAAGTAAGCCTAAAGTCCTTAGAATATATATCATCGCTAAAAAGCTTAAACCGAATATTATAACTTAAATACTAAAAGAGTACAGACAGTTTAGCGACCTATTTAGTAAAGAACTAAAAACAGGATTACTATTACATACACAATAAAATTACGAAATACCCCTTAAAAAAAGAAGGAACTACAGTTTATACCGATATATAAATTAAACCAGGAATACGAATAAGTATTAAAGGAATACATCGCCGAAAACCTCGATAAAAAGATTATACGACTATTTACTTTATTAATTAAATACCCTATCCTTTTCGTGCTAAAAAAGAATAAGAATAGGAAAAAGAAGTGGCGACTATATATCGATTACCAGAAACTTAACGAAATCACTATTAAAAACCGATACCCCTTACTTTTAATCAGCGACTTACGGGATAAACTGTATAACGCTAAAATATTCACCGCGCTTAATCTTTTAAACGTATATAACCTAATCCGCATTAAGGAAAGAGAAAAATAGAAAACCGTATTCCGTACTAAATATAGATATTTCGAGTACTTAATAATGCCGTTTAGATTAATTAACGCACCTATTAACTTTTAAAGTATAATTAATTACGTACTACGAAAATACCTCGATAAGTTTATTATAATATACCTCGACGACATCTTTATTTACTCCGAGAATAAAGAATAGTATAAAAAGTATATAAAGCTAATACTCTAAAAGCTATAAGATATAAACCTATTAATTAACCCCGAAAAAAGCGAATTCCACCGAACGACAGTTACCTTTATAAAATACGTAGTATTTTTAAAAGAAATCCGAATAAAGCCCTCGAAAGTAATAATAGTTAAAAAGTAGCCTACGCCTATAAGCGCTATAAAAGTCAGGTCCTTCTTAGGACTCGCTAATTATTACCGGATCTTTATTCCCGGATTTAATAAAATAATAACACCCCTAATAAACTTAATACGAAAAAACGAACCATTTCGATAAATAAACACGGAAAAATCGGCTTTCTAAGCTATCAAAAAAAGAATCCTAAACGAACCAGTACTTCGTATAACAAATCCTACGAGACCATTTAAGGTCGAAACCGACGTATCGGACTATACGATCAGAGAATAATTAAATTAGTAAAATAATAACGGGAAGCTATATTTAATCGCATTTTTCTCGAAGAAGCTAAATAAACCCGAACTTAACTATTAAATTTATAATAAGGAATTAATAGCTATTATTAAAGTATTCGAAGAATAGAGGCACTATCTTAATAAAATAGAAGTACTAATAAAAGTTTATACCGATTATAAGAACTTTACATCGTTTACTACCAGTAAAAAGCTAAATAAACGATAAGTATAATAAACTGAGTTCTTAACTAAATTCAACTTTATTATCACCTACCGGAAAAATAACGAAAACGGGCGAGCAAACGCGCTCAGCCAACGACTAGATTATTATACGGACGTTCCTCCCGAAACGAGAACGATTTTAATATACGATTAAAATAATAACTTTATACCATCCCGATAACTAAACGCTACATATCGAATATAATACTATAACGAATAGATTATAAAGTTTAAAGAATAAATAAAAACCTTAGGCCGAAAAAGACTTCCGTTATAATTTAACGAAAAAAATAAAATTATATACTATAATAATAAAATCTATATACCCTAAAAACATCGCGAAAAGTTCATTAAAAAATTTTACGAATACCCTGCGTATAGACACTAAAAAATATTTAAAACCTAGAAGCGAATCACTAGGTAATTCGACTGTAAAAACCTGAGATTAATAGTAACTAAAGTTATTAACGAATACGACCTTTATAATAAAGTAAAAGCAGCTAGATACCGACTCTATAGAAAACTATAATTAATTCCCCCACTTAATAAAGCATAGAAAATAATCGCTTTAAACTTTATCGTTAAACTGCTACTATTAATAGAATTAATAATAAGAACGAACTACGATAATATCCTAGTTATTACAAATAAGCTCACGAAGTACATATACTTTATCCCGTATAAAAAAGTAAGTAACACCGACGAATTAATATACACTTTTTTAAAAGTAATTATTAACCAGTATGGGCTACCGGAAAACGTTATTTCCGACCGAGATAAGTTATTTACCGCTAAGTTTTAAAAGTCGCTTATAACATAGCTAAAAATTAATTATAAGCTATTTATAGCGTACCACCTTTAAATAGACGGATAAACTAAACAGATAAACTAGATACTCGAGTAATATTTATAATACTACATTAATTATAAACAAAATAACTAAGTACGACTATTACTAATAGCGTAATTCGCGTATAATAACGCAGATAACGAAATAATACGCATATTACTATTTCGGGCGAATTATAAATTCGACCTTAACTTTACGCGAAAACCGTTAAAAAAAGAGCTAGTACCGATAATAACTATTTAAATCGAAAAACTGAAATAATTATAAACATCGCTATAAAAAGACCTTACTTTTTTTTAAGAACGTATAAAAAAGTATACCGATAAAATAAGGTTAAAAAGATTAACCTTTAAAAAGGGAAATAAAGTTTACCTTTTACGATAAAACATTAAAACTAAATAACTAAGTATAAAACTAAACTTTAAAAAAATCGGATTATTTAAAATAAAAAAAGTCGTTTCGGATATTAATTACCGATTATCGTTATTAAAGACTATAAGAATACACCCGGTATTCTACATTTCCTTATTCGAATTAATACCGGAAAACGTTAAAATCGAAAAATAACTAAAAATCGAAATAAATTAGCACGAATACGAAATCGAAAAGATACTCGATAAAAAACGAGTAAGACAAGGCTAAAAGTACCTCGTTTAATAAAAAAGTTACCCACCAGAAAATAACACCTAAGAACCTAAGAAACATTTAAAAAATACCGCGGAAAAGCTTTAGGAATTTAAAAACCAGTAACAAAATCGGAAACTAATAAACTAAAATCTTAAAAGTCCGATAAACCCAGAACAGCCTAGTCCACGTTAATAAGGATACCCATATACTAAAAATTACTTATTAAATAGTCTTTATAATTATTAAATACAGGGAAAATATCGTCCTCTTTATTTAATTCTTATATTCCCCGGTTAAATAATTTAGCACTACGCTCTTTTACTTTCCGACGAATTTTATAGATACGAAATAAACGGCTAACAGCCTTTAATAATTAGGACTAAAAACGCGCTAGCTCCGAATAAAGCGATAATAGCTTATTACTCGCCTTTTCTTTTTCGGCGTCCAGCTTTCACTACTATAAAAAAACCTTTTCTAAAAACGATACCACTAAAAGACCGTTATAAGGACGGCCTCGGCTAACACATTCTTCGTAACGAGACGAACGATCCGTTATTTTATACGATTTCTTATACTTAAAACAATATAAATACGGCATATCGGCGTTCTAATCGTTAATAATAATATAACGTTATAACGAATTACGCTTACGAGTTTTACGAACAGACTTTTCGACGCGACCTAATATAATAAGCACATATTACATAAAAGCAAAAAAGGAAGAACGACCTACATAAGACTTAATACAACGGGATAATAAAGGTATTTATAGCGCAGTACTTTAAAAATAAAGACTTAAAAAGAGGAGGGATAGTATTACGACCCGACCTTATTATACGGCTAGGACCCACTCTTTCGGCACGGTACTACGATACCCCGAACAGGCTACGATATTATTAACTTTCACTTACGGAATAATAAACTAAACCCTACCTAAAAAGCAGGGCCTCTACTTATATAAAAAAGGAAACTATTATAAACCTACCCCGGTTTAAAAGTTTAGCGACTAGAAAACGGATAAAAATTCACTTATAAAAAAGATACGCGGATTACGTAATTAGGAGCGATAAAAGCGTAGCGCTCTTAGGATACTTTTTAAAAAAAGGATCACTAGGATCGGAATAATTTAAATAATTTAGGTATATTAGTAAAAAAAAAATTAAATATATAACGATAGACGTTTCCTATATATTTTATATAAATACTCTCTACCTCAGTAATTAATCTAAGCATTTATCTCACTTATAAATAAAGCACCTACCTTAACGACCTATTATAAAGTATTCGATTATTTTTAAAACATTATTACCTCTACGACTTTATTTATATTACCTTATCTAAGATCAGGAGCGAATCCCGATCTATAAGGTACTCTCTTGTTTAAACTAATATAAACCTAAGTACGTTCTACTAAGTTTCTTTTAGAACCTAGATAGCGTTCGTTACATTTTATTTATATAAAAAAGGAAACTATTATAAACTTACCCCGGTTTAAGAGTTTAACGATTAAAGGACGGATAAGAGTTTACTTATAAAAAAAATACGCGGGTTATGTAATTAAGAGCGATAAAAGCGCAGCGCTTTTAAGATATTCTTAAAAGAAAAGATTATTAAAATCGGAGTAATTTAAGTAATCTAAGTATATTAATAAAGGAAAAACTAAATATATAACGATAAACGTTCTTTATATATTAATGCGTGAGCTATGGGTGAGGGACGCATGAGCCATAGATTAGATTAGATTAGATAGTAAGGAGGACCCACTTTTATTATTAAGTGGAGCCCCACCAGCCTTTATAGCTGGTGCCCTCTGACCTGACTAAGGTCCCCTCCTCTTCTTCTATTCATCATCCTAGTATTTCCACACACCTGTTTACGATGTGCACCACGAAATAACGCTTAAATCTTTATAAAGAATTCTTTAGTAATCGTATTTTTAATTTATTCGAATCGTTAATTTTAAATTACGTCGAATATAACGCGTAATTTATTTTTTATTTATATAATCGTTATTACGCGAATTTAATAAAAGATTAATTATATTTATAATATAACCTTTCGTCGGAAGCATTTTTCGGGTATTTAAATCGATTATATAATCTTTAATTACTTTTTTTTTAATTAGATCGAGTTTTCGTTATATTATACTTTTATTACGGTTAGTTTATCGGTTAATAATTCGAGCGCGTAAAGTAGTATTAAAAACGTTATATAACTTCGCGATTATTAATATAGAAATTTTTTACGTTATATTACGTATCGCTTAAACTATTAATTATAGCTTTTATTCTTTAAAAAGTTTAAATATAATAATTATAAAATTATTATATATTAAAGTTTAATAGATTAAAAAAGTGTAGTAAGTTAACCGTTTAAGGATTTTAACCGTTTAGTAATAAACTACGTTAAATACTTTTTACTTTAATAATTAATTTAAATATTTATTTCACTTATAAATAAAGTACTTACTTTAACGACTTATTATAAAGTATTCGATTATTTTTAAAATACTATTACTTTTACGACTTTATTTATATTACCCTATTTAAAATTAGGAGCGAATCCCGATTTATAAAATACTTTTTCGTTTAAATTAATATAAACTTAAGTACGTTTTATTAAGTTTTTTTAAAACTTAGATAACGTTTATTATATTTTAATTACTTTTATTTTTACGAGTTACTACCTTAATTTAAAAGTAATATCGATATTATAGTATTTAACGGAAACCCGGTTAACCCAATTAAAAAACCCGATATCCTTTAAATAATTTAAAATTTATAAACTTAATTAAATTAGGTATAAAAAGAAAATACTTAGCTTATTATATAAATCGCGAGTATTTTAACGTACGCCGTACTTTAAAGACTAAAAAAGTTCTATATTATATTATTTTAACTTTATAATAAAAAAAGTAACGTTTAAAGATTCCTTACGTAAGTTAAAGCCTACCTTTATTTTTACGTATATATTATTATAACCGAATTAAATAAAGTTTTATATATTACCGGATTCTTAAAAGAAAACGTACTTATATAATTCGAACTTATTATACGAAACTACTTCGATAATACGAGCACCGAGTAAAAAGTAAATATATAACGATTATTTTAATAATATACCGAGTTTAAAAAGAAATTTAAAGCTACTTTTAAAAATCCCGATAAAACCCGGATTATAAAGCGGTAGTTTATATAATTTAAATAAAAAAGATCCGTATTTTAGTATACCGTTAAGTTTAAGTAATTCGCTTTTCGAATAAAATAAAATAACGACGATATTTTAATAACGTGGTTCATCACTAAACGGTCAAAATCCCTAAACGGTCAACCCACCACACTTCTCTAATCCATTAAACTTCAACACGTAATAATTCCATAACCATTATGCCTAAACTTTCCAAAGAACAGAGGCTATAGTTAACAGTTTAAGCGACACGTAATACGACGCAAAAAATTTCTATACTAACAATCGCGAAGTTGTACAACGTCCCTAACACCACCTTACGCGCTCGAATTGCCGGCCGACAAACTAACCGCGATAGAGGCACAACACAACGAAAACTCGATCCGATTAAAGAGAAAGTGATTAAGGATCATATAATCGACTTAGATACCCGAGGAATACCTCCGACGAAGGGTTATATTACAGATATGGCCAATCTTCTATTAGATTCGCGTAATAACGACCGTGTAAGCAAGGAATAGGTTACGCGTTATATTCGACGCAATCCAGAATTAACGACTCGAATAAATCGGAAATACGATTACCAAAGAGCTCTTTATAAGGATCCAGGCGTTATTTCGGGTTGGTTTAGGCTGGTTACGAACATCAAAGCCAAATACGGCATCGTCGATAAAGACATATGGAATTTCGACGAGACCGGCTTTATAATAGGAATTATTAGGTTAACACTAATCGTTACACGCGCCGATCGACGCGGGAAAGCAAAATCAATACAGCCTAGTAATCGGGAATAGTCGACAGCTATCGAATATATCAATTCGCAAGGTCATTACATCCCGCCGTTCTTAATCGTTCAAAGCAAATATCACCTTGCGAATTAGGCCACCGAATACGAGTTACTAAGCGATTAGGTTATCAAACCGACTTCTAATAGATAGACTAATAATAAAACAGGCTTAGACTAGGTTAAGCATTTCGATCAGTATACTCGATCGTCGACAAAAGGTCGATATCGCCTCTTAATTATTAACGGCTATAAAAGCCATGTATCAGTAGAATTCGATAATTATTGTAAAGCCAATAACATTATTACCGTTAATATGCCTCCTCACTCTTCTCATCTACTCTAGCCATTAGATATAGGGCTTTATTCGCCTTTAAAACGCGCATATTCGAAAGAAATCGAGCTATTCATTAAGATATCGATAAACCATATTACAAAGCTCGACTTCTTTATTGCATTTAAGGCTACGCATTTCAAGGTTTTCAATGAAAACAATATTCGATCTGGATTCCGCGCTTCTGGTTTAGTACCTCACAATCCTGATAAGGTAATTAATAGGCTGGATATACGTCTTCGGACGCCTTCACTTATCCTATCACGTCCAGGGACAGCCAGTACCTACAATCCCTAAACACTAACCACCCTTAACTAAGCAAGTAAACAATCTACTTTTATTAAACGCAGGATCTCTGGTTATCAAAGAAGCTCTCTAACACAAATTTTATAAGCGGTAGACTAAATAACGAAGGGTTTAACGACAATAGTATATAAAGTGACTTTAGTACGCGACCGGATACGTACACTAAAAAAGGCTAATTTAGCACTTTTTAAGCGCCGGAGAGCTCTAAAACCGCGAGTCTAAGATGGAGGACCTCTTAGTATTAACCAGAACTTAGAGCTACTGTCTAAAAAGTTAAAAGGGAAGCGTCCAGCGAACAATAAGGGTAAAGAAGGGGGTCCGTTAAAACGGAGGGCAGGACGTAAAAAGCGCTGTAGTACATACGGCGAAACCGGCCATAATACGCGAACATGTGAAATGGAAGTAGAATTAGATAATGAATCAGATAGCGAGTAGTTTCAATTGATTAAAAGCGTTATGGTTAAGATAACTTATATAATAGTATCGAGATGTGCTGAGAGTTGACCGTTTAGGGATTTTGACCGTTTAGTGATGAACCACGTTAACGCTTTTTTACGCGGGATTACGAAAAAACGTAAAAAATAAAGTTAACCGGGAAAATAAACCGGACGATTTCGATGCGTATATTAAAAAAACTATTAAAATAAATAATTATTTATACGAATAACGCTTCGAAAAAAAGGGTTAGTTTAAAACTAAAACTTAAAACCGCCTTCGAATTAATTACGGAAAACTTATTTAATAATAATAAAAAAACACTTTTTATAAAATATATAATAGACTTATAAACTTCGACGTTATATAATACGATAAAGGTAATAATAGGAAATAACGTATTACTTATTATAATTATTAAAAATAAGGATATTACGTTAAAAAATACCGAAGCCCGAAAAAGGATTTCTGTAAGGTTTTTAAGGGACGATAAGTTAACGCGATTAAAAAAAAACTAATTACTATAATTATTAAAAGTAATAATGTTAATACGGTTAACGTAAACTATAATAACTTATTTTAAATAGTTTACTACGAAAATAGTTATATTATATATTTAACCGATAAAAAAGGGTTAAGATAGTTTTTAAAGCCCCCGAAACGGCGAAGTTACGCTAAAATTATTATAATGCTCCGACGTACTAAAAGCCCCGAAGATAACGATATAAACACTATTATAAAATTAAAAAACTCGGATAAAAAACGCGTTACGTAGCGAAGAACCCGACCCGAATATTTAAAATAGTTACCGATAAAAGCACTTATTTCTATTATCGCTAAATTATTTTATTGATTTTACGAGAATAAATAAATACTTATTTTTAAGATCCCGGTACTTATTAATTACGAAAGATTATAATATTTCTTATAGCGAACCTTTTAAATAAGGCTATAAGGAAACTATATAATAAAGGACGAACTATTTATCGATTTTAACGTAAGAGAATATTTCTCGATTTTTTAAGTATTATGTGTATATAATACGTACGTAGAATACTTCGCTAAAAAGCTAAGTAACTAGTAATTTCCCCGATAAATCGGAAACACGCCGATCGTATTAACGTATAACTATTAAGATATTATATATATACGAATTACGTAATAACGTAGCTATATTATTATTAAAAACGACCTTTAATAACTAGCGAAATATTAAAACGGAGAAATCTATTAAAAGGAATATAAAGTTAATATTTACTTAGTACACATAAAAAAAAAGGTATAAATATACCGGTTTTTAAAAAAGAGTATTACCGCTAACGAATTATTACGGTATTAACGATAATAAGTACCCTTATTTACGATTAAAACGTACCGGACGTATAACAAAGTACTAAACTAAGAAAAAACCGAAATAAATTAAATTTACGTTATAATTAATAAATATATAATCTTAATCCCCTATAATAGTAATTAAATTATAAATAACGACGGGAATTTAAAGGTAGCGTATTAATAAAATCGAGAGAACGGAAGACTTTACGAATTAATATTCGAAAGACCCCCGAATAAAGACTTATTAATATATAAAAACGCACTTTATTAAAAAAAAGGGCACGATAACGTTAACGAAATAATATAATCAAAAAAATTATACGATTATAAATATAACGTTATTAAAAGGTATACGTATAATAATAACGATAATATCGGACGGAAAACGAATACCGCCGAATTAAACGATAACCGATAAATTAAGAAAAGTCTTTATATTAAATAATAAATAATCGAAATATTTACGAATATATTATATTAATAATAAGTGTAAAAAGAGTTTATATTAAAGCATTATTCGATAACGGAACGTAAAGAAATTATATTTTACTTCGAATCGTTAATAAATTACGCTTAAAATAATAAGAGAAAAACGCTTTATACCGACTTAGGACCGTCGATAAAGGACTTATAACTTACGAAAATAAAAAGATACGGAAAGAAATCGCGAACTTTTTTATTATTATCGGAAAACGATATAAACGAATTACGTATAATATTACGGAAATATTAAAATACGATATAATATTAAAAATACTTTAATTATAAGTAAGTAATTTTAAAATTAATTAAAAAAACGGTTAATTTTAATAAAATACATTAAAAAGAGACTTAACCTTTAAAGAAAGCTTTAAAAACGAGCTTTTAAGTAAATTTAAAGTCTTTAAAGTATATATTATTACTAAAAAGCTTAAACTAAATATTATAATTTAAGTACTAAAAGAGTATAAATAATTTAGCGATTTATTTAATAAAGAATTAAAAACAGGATTATTACTATATATATAATAGGATTACGAAATACCTTTTTAAAAAAAGAAAGAATTATAATTTATACCGGTATATAAATTAAATTAAGAATACGAATAAATATTAAAGGAATACATCGCCGAAAACCTCGATAAAAAGATTATACGATTATTTACTTTATTAACTAAATACTTTATTTTTTTCGTGTTAAAAAAAGTAAAGATAAAAAAAGAAAATAACGATTATACGTCGATTACCGGAAGTTTAACGAAATCACTATTAAAAACCGATACCTTTTACTTTTAATTAGCGATTTATAAAATAAATTATATAACGTTAAAATATTTACCGCGCTTAATTTTTTAAACGTATATAACTTAATCCGTATTAAAGAAAAAGAAAAATAAAAAACCGTATTTTGTACTAAATATAAATATTTTGAGTATTTAATAATACAGTTTAAATTAATTAACGTACTTACTAATTTTTAAAATATAATTAATTACGTACTACAAAAATACTTCGATAAGTTTATTATAATATACTTCGATAATATTTTTATTTACTCCGAAAATAAAAAATAATATAAAAAGTACGTAAAATTAATACTTTAAAAGCTATAAAACGTAAATTTATTAATTAACTCCGAGAAAAGCGAATTTTATTAAACGATAATTATTTTTATAAAATACGTAGTATTTTTAAAAGAGATCCGAATAAAGCCCTCGAAAATAATAATAATTAAAAAGTAGCTTACGTTTATAAGTATTATAAAAATCAGGTCTTTTTTAGAATTCGTTAATTATTACCGAATTTTTATTCCTGGATTTAATAAAATAGCGATACTTTTAACGAACTTAATATAAAAAAACGAACTATTTCGATAAATAAACACGAAAAATCGGTTTTTTAAGCTATTAAAAAGAGAATTTTAAGTAAATTAATACTTCGTATAATAGATTTTACGAAACTATTTAAAGTCGAAACCGACGTATCGGACTATACGATCGGAAAATAATTAAATTAATAAAATAATAACGGGAAACTATATTTAATTATATTTTTCTCGAAGAAATTAAATAAACCCGAACTTAATTATTAAATTTATAATAAAGTGTTAATAGTTATTATTAAAGTATTCGAAGAATAAAGGTATTATTTTAATAAAATAAAAGTATTAATAAAGGTTTATACCGATTATAAAAACTTTATATCGTTTATTATTAATAAAAAGCTAAATAAACGATAAATATAATAAACTAAGTTTTTAATTAAATTTAATTTTATTATTATTTACTAGAAAAGTAGCGAAAACGGGCGAGTAAACGCGCTTAGCCGATAATTAGATTATTATACGGACGTTTTTCCCGAAACGAGAACGATTTTAATATACGATTAAAATAGTAATTTTATATTATCCCGATAATTAAACGTTACGTATCGAGTATAATATTATAACGAATAGATTATAAAGTTTAAAAAATAAATAAAAACTTTAAACCGAAAAAGATTTCCGTTATAATTTAATAAAAAAAATAAGATTATATATTATAATAATAAGATTTATATACTTTAAAAGTATCGCGAAGAGTTTATTAAGGAATTTCATAAATATTTTATATATAAATATTAAAAAATATTTAAAACTTAAAAGCGAATTATTAAATAATTCGATTACGAAAACTTAAAACTAATAATAATTAAGGTTATTAACGAATACGACTTTTATAATAAAGTAAAAGTAATTAAATACCGACTTTATAGAGAATTATAACTAGTTCCTTTATTTAATAAAGTATAAAAAACGATTACTTTAAACTTTATCGTTAAATTATTATTATTAATAGAATTAATAATAAAAACGGATTATAATAGTATTTTAGTTATTATAAATAAGCTTACGAAGTATATATATTTTATTTTATATAAAGAAATAAATAATACCGATAAATTAACGTATACGTTTTTAAAAATAATTATTAATTAATATAAACTACCGGAGAATATTATTTTTAATTAAGATAAGTTATTTACCGTTAAGTTTTAAAAATCGTTTATAATATAATTAAGAGTTAATTATAAACTATTTATAACGTATTACTTTTAAATAAACGGATAAACCGAACAGATAAATTAAATACTCGAGTAATATTTATAATATTATATTAATTATAAGTAAAATAACTAAGTACGATTATTAGTAATAACGTAATTCGCGTATAATAACGTAAATAACGAAATAATACGTATATTATTATTTCGGGCGAATTATAAGTTCGACTTTAATTTTACGTAAAAACCATTAAAAAGAAAGTTAATACCGATAACGATTATTTAAATTAAAAAATTAAAATAATTATAAATATCGCTATAAAAAAACTTACTTTTTTTTAAAAACGTATAAAAAGTATACCGATAAAATAAAGTTAAAAGGATTAACTTTTAAAAAAAAATTTAAAGTTTACTTTTTATAATAAAATATTAAAACTAAATAATTAAATATAAAATTAAACTTTAAAAAAATCGGATTATTTAAAGTAAAAGAAATCGTTTCGAATATTAATTACCGATTATCGTTATTAAAGATTATAAAAATATACCCGGTATTTTATATTTCTTTACTCGAATTAGTACCGGAAAATATTAAAATCGAAAAATAATTAAAAATCGAAATAAATTAATACGAATATAAAATCGAAAAAATACTCGATAAGAAACGAGTAAAATAAAGTTAAAAGTACTTCGTTTAATAAAAAAGTTACTTACCGGAAAGTAATATTTAAAAACTTAAAAAATATTTAAAGAATATTACGGAAAAGCTTTAAAAGTTCGAAAATTAATAATAAAGTCGGAAATTAATAAATTAAAATCTTAAAAGTCCGATAAATTTAAAGTAGCTTAATCTATATTAATAAAAATATTTATATATTAAAAATTACTTATTAAATAATTTTTTTAATTATTAAGTATAAAAAAATATCGTTCTTTTTATTTAATTTTTATATTCCCCGGTTAAATAACTTAATATTACGCTTTTTTACTTTCTAACGAATTTTACGGATACGAAATAAACGGTTAATAGTTTCCGATAATTAGAATTAAAAACGCGCTAACTCCGAATAAAGCGATAATAGCTTATTATTCGCCTTTTCTTTTTCGGCGTTTAGTTTTCGTTATTATAAAAAAATCTTTTTTAAAAACAATATTATTAAAAGACCGTTATAAAAACAGCTTCGGTTAATATATTCTTTATAATAAAACGAACGATCCGTTATTTTATACGATTTTTTATATTTAAAATAATATAAATAAGGTATATTAACGTTTTAACTGTTAATAGCGATATAACGTTATAATAAATTACGTTTACGAGTTTTACGAATAAACTTTTCGACGCGATTTAATATAATAAGTATATATTATATAAAAGTAAAAAAAGAAAAACGATTTATATAAAACTTAATACGATAGGATAATAAAAGTATTTATAACGCAGTACTTTAAAAATAAAGACTTAAAGAAAAGAGGGATAATATTACGACCCGATTTTATTATATAATTAAAACTTACTTTTTCGGTACGGTATTATAATACCCCGAATAAGTTACGATATTATTAATTTTTACTTACGGAATAATAAATTAAACTTTACCTGAAAAGCAGGGCCTTTATTTATATAAAAAAAGAAATTACTATAAACTTACCCCGGTTTAAAAGTTTAACGATTAAAAAACGGATAAGAGTTTATTTATAAAGAAAACACGCGGGTTACGTAATTAAAAGTAATAAAAGCGCAGCGCTTTTAAAATACTTTTAAAAAAAAGATTACTAAAATCGGAGTAATTTAAGTAATTTAAATATATTAATAAAAAAGAAACTAAATATATAACGATAAACGTTCTTTATATATTTTATATAAACACTTTTTACTTTAGTAATTAATTTAAGTATTTATTTTATTTATAAATAAGGCACTTACTTTAACGATTTATTATAAAGTATTCGATTATCTTTAAAACATTATTACTTTTACGACTTTATTTATATTACCTTATTTAAAATTAAGAGCGAATCCCGATTTATAAGGTACTTTTTCGTTTAAGTTAATATAAACTTAAGTACGTTTTATTAAGTTTCTTTTAAAACTTAGATAGTGTTCGTTATAAAAACTTAACGTTTTTAAACTAAACGATTTTAAAGTTTTAAAAGAATTATCGTTTTCGGCCACGATTATTAATTCTTCGATAATATTAACTCTTCCGACTTTAAAAAAAACACTAACCGAAATAATTTAACGAGCCTTTATTATTAACGAACGTTTTTCGTATAATAATATTATTATTATATACCGATTAAAATAAAACTTATATAATCGGTAAATTACTAATCGAACTAAGCTCTATAAATACATTTATATAATAATTAATTAAAATCTTCGAAATAATTACTACTTAAAACACGAATCCTTTACTTATTAATATAAAGCTCTAAATTAATTCGGACGATTAAACGAAGACGGTTCTTATTTTCGGGCTAAAAAAGAATACCGAAAATCGGTTTAAACCTTAATTAAACTACCCCGAAATATAAAGAAATAGATTTTAAAATAAGAAATAGCTATCGTAATTAAAAAAAAGTACAGCGTTTTTAAAACGATATATACTTAAAACTGGTTTAACGATCTTTTAACGGCACTTAATTATATAATACTATTATAAGTAATTACTTTTATTAAAAAAGTAAAGGAATTAAGGAATAACGACTACCGATTAATAATAACTAATTTACGTACACTAAATAAATTCACGATAATAAATCGTATTTAAATTAAAAAAGCGACTTTTACTACGTTTAAAGAAAAATAAGGCGACGACGATAAATCGAAAAATAAAGACTAAAAATAAATAACCTTTATAAAAAGAGGTGGTTCTTCGAAAAGCCGGGGAACTAGTACTTCCCGGGTATTTAAAAAACTATAATAAAGATATAAACGAAAAAGAGATTCCGTTTATCTTTCTTATAAATTTTACGAAGTAAATAAATATAAATAAACTAATTATTTATATCTATTCCCCGAAAAGATCTAAGGCAGATAAAACCTAGCGCTAAGGCTATAAAACTAAATCCCTTAATTCTTAAAAAAGAACTTAATAATTAAAAAAGAATACTAAAAAATAAAGAAAAACCAAAACACTATAAACTAAAAATACGCCGGATTAAAAAAGAGAGTTTTAATTATATTATTAGCCTTATTTACTATAATCGACTATATTTTAAAATCGTATATTATACTTAATTTAAAGTCCACCCTATATATTTTTTATATAAAAAACCGATTTTTAAATTATCGTATTACTAAAAATAAAGATATTATCGTAACTAGCGATAACGTCCTTTTAATCCACGGCTAAAGAAAAATAGAAATTTTACTTACTATTAAAATAATAATATTCTAACCTTTTAAACTCCGAAACGTTACGTACGTACAGGGTTTCGCTTATAATATTATATTTTACCGATGCTTTAAAGCGTAAAAATACTTTTAAAACTAATAGCCTTTAAATAACTACTTTCGAAAAAGGAACGAATCGATATTATATTAAGTATTAAACATTTTAAAATAATTCGTCTTAAAAAACTTAACTTTTAATACCCTATAAACTTTTTTCGTTATTAAAAGGCTTATAATTAATTTATTAAATAAAACGTATAAAGCCCGCGGAACGGAAAAACTATAGCACCTTCGATTAAAATACGTTAATACTAAAGCTTTTAAGCACCTCTATAAAAAAATGTTCGGTTTATTAATTAAAACGAAAGGATTTTTAACGATTCGCTATAAAAATTACGAATTAATAAAAGCGAAAGTATAATTATAACGAACCTTTCGATTATAACTACTATATTTAAAATATACTATCGCTATTAACTTTACACACTTTTCTTAAGAACTAAATAAAGCGTTTAAAGTTCTCTTTATTATAAGTAAGTTATTAAAGTTCGTTTAATCGGCGTTTACTATTAATAATAACGCTACGATAATCGCTTTAATTCTTATAGAATTATATATAATAATTTAACGTTAATTAGAATATAAAATTTAGTATTTAAAATACGACGGGGAATTCGCCTAGAGTTATTATATTTAAAAAGTTATCGAAAAGGAGCTGCTAATTATAATTAAGCCTTTAACCTTAAACACATAGTTATAAAATAAGGGTATAAAACGTTTAAAAGGTATTATAATATAAATAATTCAAAAGATTAAAATCTAAAGTAAATTCCTTAAGTTATTAATTAAAAAATTTATAAATATAGCGATTTATATTCGAAATCGAACTTTAAAATACAGATTTAATTAATAAACGCTATACGGAATTATTTATACACACTTTATAAAACGGATTAATCTAAATGCCTTAGAAGTTACATTATAAATTAACTACTTAAAAGTACTAGGTTATAAAGCTTATATACTTAACTTATTATTGAAACTAAAAAAAAATCGATTTTATAAAATAAAAGCCCGTACTTAAATCGGATACCTAATCGGCTATAATTCTACGAATATCTTTCGAATCTAAAACTTATAAACCAGTAAAATTAAGTGCGTCCGTAACGTTACTTTCGACGAAAAACTATAATTTTCCGGAAACCTATAAAACCTTCGAAATAATTTTAAACTAATAAATTATTTATTAACACATATAAATTTAGCTTTACCCGGTAATAAACGTATCTAAAGTAATTACTTCGAAACTTTTATAATAATAAAAGCCGAAAACTTAAACGATAATTCTTATATAAACGGTTCGGATAAGCCGGTTAAAAAAGTACCGAAAAATAATATTAATATCGAAGTACAAGGAAATAAATTAAAAGGATCTCTTTAAAAGACTATTAATAAAGCGGATAAGACTAATCCCCCTTATATAACCGCGATATTTACTTTAATACGGACACTTTTTTTTACTCCGCTTTTAAAGGCTTTATATTTATTCACTTTAAAAATAGATTTAAACCAGCTATTAAATCTTATATAACGATCGGAGTTTATATTAAACGATAACTATATATAAATCGCAGAGTCTATAATTAACTTTAGTTATATATAAATTATAAAGTTTATAATCGATTTTAATTATATATAAATTATAAAGTTTATAATCGATTCTAGTTATAATTTATATAGCCCGACGTTTATTAATCCGATTACACTTAATTTAAACCTTTCGGAGCGGCTCGCTTTCTTTTTAAAGACGCAGGCTTACTACGTCGGTACTTTAAAAAGTAAAAAGGATTTAACGAAGGCTCGATTATAAAAATAAATTAAAAGTGCAGTTTTTTAAATACTTTAAAGAAATAAGAAAATACTTTTTAATAATACGATTACTATATTATAAAATAAACTTCGAAACGGTTTTCGAATATATAAACGAAAATTTCTTCCGGTTCTTAAAAATACATTAAAAGAATACCTTTTCGAAGGATAATTTAAATAAACTAAGTTATCTTACTTTTAAAGTTATAAAGAAATGAACTTTTAAATAGAACGCTCGCGGACCGACGCTTACAGACATTAAATACTAAAATATATATAAGTATATATATATAAATTTAATAAATACGGCTAGCTATAAAAATATAAAGTAAAACTAATCGTTAAAAGCGATTAATAACGAACCTGTTTTATAAAAAGCATATATATAGCTACGTTATACGGTAAATCCTTTTAAAAATTAATAACGACGGCGGTTCGCTTTAACTTTAAACTGATTTAGTACGACGTAATTAATATATTTATTAATACTAAACTTAAAAAGACAGTGTATATATAAATACCCTTTAACTATCGGAAAACTAAAGTCGTTTTACTTTTAAATAAAGCCTTATATAAATTAAAGAAATCCCTATACTTGTAATAAAAAGAACTCTTTAACATATTATATTTATTTAAATACTCTTAAATCCTAAAAGAACTATATTACTTTATTAAAAGAAATTAAATTATGTTTTTTTATATTAACGATATTATTTTCGTATATAAACCCGAATATAAAAACTAAGTAATTTCCGATATAGAATCGCTAAAATATAAATACTAATTAATTAACGGTTATAATTTATAATAGTTTTTAGCAATCGAAATTATTCGGGATCGAAATAAAAAGCTTATATAATTATTACAAACTTTATATATAACGTAGTCTATAAGTGACTCGGCTATATAAGTGACCCGCCCACTTAGAATAGTATTTAACGCGTCTTAACTTGACTTACATATTCTCCCGCTATTAAAAATGGCTACTACTTAAAAAAAAACCCAGATTATTTTAGCTATTTAAGTTATTAAAAAAAACTTAAAACTAAGTATTCGACGCGCTGCTTTTATTTATAATTGTCCCCGATCGATATTACGCGACAGAATAAGCGGTAAACCTATTAAAACCGAAACCCGATTTAAATCGCGAAAGCTTATAAATTTAAAAGAGTTATTAATTATTAAATACATATTCGAACTAGATACGCGATGTTTTCCTCTCCGGATATAAGCTATTAAAGATATGGCTAACCGGTTACGATGCGACCGCGACGCGTTACCCGTCGGAGTTAACTGGGCTCCGAATTTCGTACGATAACGAGAAGAACTTCGGACGCGTTTTAATCGTCGAATCGATTATTAAAGAGTTAAATACGAAGATTTAAACGTGTATAAAAAGTAGTTCGACTTTATACGGAATATAATCGCGAAATACGGAATTTAAGAGTTAAATATTTATAACTTCGACGAAACAGGGTTTATAATAGGCCAGATCTTATTATAAATAATAATTACGAGCTCTGAAAGAAGTGTAAGACCTAAATAAGCGTAATAAAGAAACCGGGAATGGTTTATAGTTATCTAGGGTGTTAATTCTTTTAATTAGGCGATAACGCCGTTTATTATTATTACGGGGAAATATTACTTCTCGTTTTAGACCGAAAACAGTCCATTTCCGCCTGATTAAGTTATTTCAGTCTTAGATAACGGCTGGACCACAAATAAAATTGGCTTGGATTAGGTTTAACGTTTTAATTAGGCTATAAAAGCACGTTCTTCGGGTATATATCGTCTCTTGATTATAGATAAGTATAAAAGTCACTATTCGACCGATTTCGAGCTATATTACAAAGAAAATAATATTATTACACTTTATATACCGTTTTATTCGTTATATAAACTCTAGCTTTTCGACGTAAGCTGTTTTAATCTATTAAAAAAGGCGTACGGGTCGGCAATTAAAGATTTTATACGGGCGCATATAACCCATATTTCGAAAGAGGACTTCTTCCCGGTTTTCTATAAAGCATTCTTTGCTTCTATAACCGAATTAAATATTATAGGGGGTTTCCGAAGAGCAGGACTCGTTCCTTTTAATGCGGATTATGTGATTTCATAGCTGGATATTAAGTTATATACGTTAACCTTTCCGGGAAGCTTTTCGGGTCTGCTTTTAGTTTAGGAATCAAGGACGCTAAATAATTTAATCGAAGCTTAGTCACAGTCTGAATATATGAAAAACAGGATTATACGCTATTAAAACAGCTCCTTAATATCTCTTTTAACCGGAATTAAGTATTTTATAAAAGGGGCATAAAAGGTTATATATCGATTTGCTATTATAAAAAATAAAGTTATAGTACTTCGGAAAGTAAATAAAGAGCTAAGTCGGCGCCGAAGGACTAAAAAAAAGCGCTTACGGCTTAGAGGATCACTTACTAATCACGAAAATCAAGAAATCTTGGACGAGAACCAGGTGGTAAAGCAGGAACAGGTTAAAGTTCGTTAAGAAAGGGTCCGATTAAGGAGGGCTTAACCGTACGAACGGCGTTATAGTACTTACGGAAAAACTAATTATAATACGCGAACTTATTAAGAGGTTATAGAAACATTTAATAAAAAGAATAGCGATAAAAACTAATTAATTAAATAAGTTATTATTAAGATATTCGCATTTAAAATCTTGAATAGTGTTCTAAGTGGGCGGGTTATTTATGTGGCCGAGTCACTTGTGGACTACGTTAATAATAATAATAGTTAATTTATCGTTTAGCCGAAGGCCTGGGCCTTATGCAGATATTAGTGCTATATTATAATTACTATAGTACACTGCTATAGCGCTTTAGTGGCTATCCTGCGCCTCTTTCTGCGGTATCCACCCCTGTGGCTTTAACGTTCCACCGGAAGAACTTTTTACCGCGCCCGGAAAATACCCTTAAGCTTTATTTAGCCCCTACACTTTAAATATATCGTTTAGTTTAAGAACTGTTTATATTTATTTAGTTTTGTATATTTATTAAAGAAAAAAAAAAAAAATAAAGAAATAAGAATATACGTTCGTAAAAATAGTAAAAGCAGGTATAAAATAACTTTATAATAATTCCCGGGTATATATAAAATAGTAAATAAGGCATTATTACTTTAAAATAGGTCGTATTAAATACGAAGGATAACCGCTATTATTTAATAGCTGTAATTAAAGTTAATACTATATAAAAGTATAAACGTTTAAAGGCTTAATAGTCTCCGGGGCTATTATAATATTATACTATTTTTAGCTCTATTAATACGTTAATATACGAAAATCCACCGGTACGTAACCGATAAGCGACCGATTAACCTACCGCTTCTTACTGCTTTAAAATTATTTTATATTACTAAATAACTATTATCGGGTAATTACTTTACAGCTAGTAATAATAAGGTTATTAATTAATATATATAGTAATATGTAATACTATTTCTTATTAATCTAGGGCTTTTTTTTACTGTCTATATAAGGTCGATCTTTAAGCGTCCCCTGCTAAGCCTTTAAAGGGCTCTTTCGGGGGTTCTTTCGGGGGTTATTATTTACTGCGGCGTTAATAAAACGTTTAAGAAAGCTCGTTTAAAGCAGGAAAATAGTAGCGGTTTTCGTTTTTTATAACTCTTAAATTACTTTTATATTAATAAGGGGTTTCGGGCCCTCTTAATAAAACCCGGAGCTTAATTATACCTTTTTTCGTAGTACCTTATATTTCGTATAATTTAATAAAATATACTATATAATTTATTAATCGTTATAATCGTATAATAAAAAGTCGGTACGCCGGATTTATTAAAAGTAATCCTTTAAACCGATTTTCCCCGTCCGGATTTAGAATATAATAATTACTACCGCTTTTTTTAAGCCTTTATAATATTATAAAGTAGCCTTTTCCGGTACCGGTAAGTAATAATACAGCACTTTCCCGTAAAGGTCGTAAATTTATTTTATAATTTATTTAATTCGGGTAGTTTTCTTAGTTAATATATATTAAGCGGTTATTATAGTATAAAGGTTCTAATTAATAATAAGTGTTTATAGGGCCGGTCTCGGTGCTAGGGCCCCGGGGGCCTTTAAGGCCTTTAAAGCCTCCGGGGCTAGGGCTTCCGCAGCTACTTTAACGAGCTGATCGGCCTTTTCGTTACCTTATACCCCTATATACGCCGGGATCTAGTAAATATAAACCTATACGTCCTACTACCGTAAAGTAATAATTTATAAAGAGATTTAACGTAGTAATTATTAACTTAATTATCTCTAGGGCTATATAAATAAGGTAATAGCGGCTTAATTATTTATAAATATATCGAATTTATTATACGACCTTTTTTTTAAGCGTATAATAATGCTTAGTAATATATAAATACCTTTAAGCTTTACGAAATAGACCGTTAATTATATTAACGGGCCGAAGTACATTATTATATTCTGTTCGTATTTATTAATAAGTTAACGAAGCTAGAATATATTAGTTCTAACCCCTTTTTTAAACCTGTTATTATTTATATAAAATAATAATGATTTAGTTCCGAAGCGGTCTAGAATATATTCGTAATAAGCTTTCCCGGCCTTTTCGTTTTTAGAAATAATAGTATTAACTTTTTTTTATTATAGCGGGACGATAAAAGGGGAGATTATTTCTAAGGGCGGCTAGTTTTAATAGAATTATTAGTAGTGCTATATTAAGCGTATAAAAGGCGATTTTTAATAGGTTTTACGCTGTATATTACTATAGGCAGTGCCGTAGCCCGCTATAAGCGGGTTAGTGCGTAACTGTAAATAAGTTATATAATTAGCTTATAATAGTTATTATTCGATAGGCAGGATATAAATTTTAATTATTATTATTAATACTATAATAATTTTTAGGCCCTTTATAATTATTAATAACGCTTTTTATTATAGGCGCCATAGCGCTGTAAGGTACTGTTTTATAAGCCCTTTTTTTAAGGCCCTGATATACGGCTGGTATTATACTATATTATAATATATAATTTAGGGTATTATAATTACTTAATAGAGTTGCCTTAGCTATAAAGTACTATAGCCTTAATTAGCGCTTAAAATAGCCTTAAAGGCCTGTATTAACTTCCGGACTTTAGCGATAATAGCTTATATATAATAATACTAAAACAGGCTTAAGTCTAGCTAAACCCTTAAATAGCGGGGCTTTTAAATAGGTTTAATAAGCTCGAAGCTTAGGAACTAAATATACTTATTTAGCGGTACTATAGTAATTCCGGGGCCCTTAAAACCGGTGGCTTTAAGGCTTATAAGGCCCTTTTTTATATAAAAGTGTATTAATTCGTACTTTTTCGGTGCGAAAACATACCTGTATTTAATAGCTTATATCGCTACCCTGCTATAGACCTGCTTTAATACTCTGCTATTATTTATAGCCGTTTTACCGACGATTAAAATCCCCGTATCGTTAATTTATACTGTAATAAATATCCTATGGCTTAAATTATCGCCCCTCGTTTTTATGCCTATAGCTTTTAATATAGTATCCGTATCCGTTAGGCTATCCCTTATTAAAATTTCGTCTAGGAGATTAATATTATAAAATAATTATAAGAAAGGTAATAATAATAAGCCCTACGGGATGCCGTAATTCTGATAGATTTATTCGGATTTACTTTTAAAAAGCTTTAATTTAATACGGCGGTTATTAAATTAATTACGGATTTATAAAGTAATAAGTATTAAAATCCCTTTATATGCGAGGTATTCTATAAGCTTTTTATAGTATATATTATCGAAAGCCTTTAATACGTCCAGTATTAATAATATAATTACTTTATAACTCTTTTCGTCCGTTAACGCATAGGCTTCGTAAATACGTTCGAGTAGTATATATATAATGTGCTCGGTAAATCTCGTTTTTCGAGCTTTTATATAGTCTTCCGGTAGTAGGTAATACTGTTCGACGTAGTAATTAATACGCTCCGTTATAACTAATTCTAAGGCTTTACTAATAGTTTTTAATAAAGCTATAAGTTTATATAACTTAGCTAAGCTATAATCGTTTTTATTAGGCTTTTTTAAAACTATTATAATCGAGTATTTAAACGGGCAGATACTTTTAAAAAGATAATAATTAAATAACGGGTATAAAACTAGTATAAATAAGTCTACTAAGATTTAAAAGATATAATTAAAAATATTAAAAAGTTTAAAGGCTTTATAAAGTTTAAAGCGGAAAATAGCTTACTATATTTCGTTTTTAGTAAGTAGTAAGTACTAGATTTTAGTATTAAAGCGTAATAATTCTTTTAGTGTATTAAGCGTTAAAGGTCCCGTTACCGTTAGTATTAAGAAAAATACTTTATTTAAAGTAGCTACTTTATTTTTATAAAAGTCTTATTTTTTTATCGTGGGCGTAACTTATTATTATATAACCCTTTAACCCTTTATACGGTAAGACTTTATTAGGTCTTATAGGCCCTTAAGCCTTTCCGAGTATACTTTAATTATTTTATATTACTATGCTTTTTTTAATACGTTAAAAACTATTATAGCTTTTTAATTCCGGGTTTTCCTATAGGCTTTTTAGGCCTCCGGTATTTTAATAAGTTATTAAGCTTTACGTAATTTATTAGTTTTTTAATATATAATTTTATAAGTTAGTATAAAGTTTAATATATATCGGATAAAAAGGTCCGCTGTGGGTACCGTGTTTTCGATAATAATTACTAAGGCTATTATTACTTAGTTTATATTATCGGTTACTTCCGTATCGGTAAGTTTACTTTATAATTTCGGCAGCCGCTCCGAAAGTTTAATACGGAATTACTCTATAAGGGTATTTTTTTAAAGTTATCGGCGGGGTTTCGTAAAAGCTTCCGCTAATTATAATGATATTATAATATAAATAAATTAATAATTTAAGTTATAATATAATTCGTTAACCCTTTTATATTCTATTAGCTTTATAATAATATTATTATCGTAAATAGCTAAGTCGATTATAAATATAGAATCGTTTTTTTCTTTAGTAATAATGCCTTATAGCAGTATTATTTTTAGGCTTCTTATTTTTAAGAGTTTCTTAAAGTATAATAGGCCCTAGCGGGCCGAGCCCTTATCGCTTATATCTTCCGCGGCCTATTCCGGGCCCTTTATATTAAAATCCTTTATTATAAAGTAGTATTCTAAGTCTAATACGGGGTGGCTTACTTTATAATTTATTTTATAACTTACTTTATAGTTTACTTTATAGCTATTTAAAGCCGTTTCCAGTTCTTTTAAGATTTAAATAAGTTAGTCCTCCGGGGGCTGGTTATAAATATTATATATATATATAGTTTCGGTAATATTGGTAATATTAGTTCCGATAATTAGCGTTTTTTCCGTTATAGGGTAATTTAGGGTAAAGGAAAGGGGGTTAATATATATAATTACGAACGTAGCTATATTATTACTGTATATAGTGAAAAAGATATTTACTTAATCCAGCCTAGTTTTATTAATATAAAAGGCTACTCCGGGTAATTTCGGCCCCGGATCCGGGAGTTAAAGTATAAAAATTAACGCTATAGGGTTATAGCTATTATACTTTATCGGGCTAATCCAGGGCTCTTAAATAGCGAGGATATCGTATTTTAGCACCTTTAAATCCCGGAAGAAAGGTGCTATAACGATATCTTTCGATTTTCGTATATTATACTATAAGATTCGTAACGTTAAGAAGCTAATTATTAAGTATTCGGTAATAAATTAAAAACGATTAATTAAATCTATTCTTTATTATCGGTATCGGTAAAGTATTATCGTTTAAATAAAAGGCGTTTTTATAAAGTTACCGGTCTAATTACATTAAAGGCTATACTAAGTTTCCTAGGTATAGCTCCGTAAATAATAGTATTTTAGTTATCTCTTAAGGCCTCTTAAGTCTCCGAAATACTTATCCGGGTGTCTCTTTTACGTTTCTGTTTTTTCGCCGGATACTTTTCGGCTAGGTTTATAGTAAATATTATATTAATTAATTTATTATCGAGGTCGTCGTTCTTAATTAATAATCGGTTATTTTTAATCCCGTAAGGTAGGGTAACTTTATATAACTTTATTACAGGGTTAATATTTATGTTTTCTTAGTTTAATTTTAGTTTTAAAGTAATTAATACGTTCGCCGATAATACTCTTATAAGTCTAGCGTATTAAGTTCGCACTTTTATTAATAGTGCTTCAATAAACATTATTAATATATAAGTAATAAGTATATATAGTTTTAAAGTAGTCGGCTATAAAGTAACGTATTCTAAGGTAGCGGGCTAACGGATTATCTATTTTAAGGTAACTACTTTCGGTACGTTCTGTTTTAAGGTAGCTTATTCTGGGGCGGTTAATTTTAAAGTAATAGTTTAGTATATAGCTTTATTTTTTAAAGCCTCGTCGATTTTTTAGCGTTCCTTTTTATAGTAGTTATATTGAAAGCTTTAATTAACGTGCTACTTTTTATAGTTAATGTATTTAAGTATTTTATAAGTAATACGGACAGGGCACTTTTTTGTATTATAGGGATTAATATAAAAGCTATAAGTATTATGGTTTACAGCGTATTAAATAGTAATATATCCGTATTTTTAGTATTTTAAATATTACTTAATCTTATAGGCTTTATCGTACCGTTTAACGGTATAGGTCTCGTTAAACTAAAAGTATTTAACGTAAATAAGTCTATTTACCGGTTTAAAGTTACTAAATTCGACGATAATAAATATAAATAGTTTTATAGTACCCTCCCGGGTAAGCTATTTTATATATATAATCTTATTATTCTAGATCAGGCTAATATTTAAAGTAACTAGTTATACAGCTATCTTTTTTAATTAATCGGGGTTAAAAGAGGCGGTAAATATAACGTAGATAATTATCCTATATAACGGGATAACCGCCGTAACTTTATTACTAACGTATTTCACTTACTTTTTTATATAATTAAATAAAAGTATTCTTTATAATATAAAAGCTATGTGCACCTATAAATCCTTTAACTTTAAAAATAAGGCATTAAAAACCCTAATCCCGCTGTATAATTTAAAAAGTGCTAAGTCCGTAACGTTTATTATAATAATATTTTAATCTTCGTTAGGTTTTAAAGGTTTAATAGCTACGTATTAAATAACGTTATTAATATAGTTTAAGAGGGCCCGGGGGTTATTAATAAGCATACTCTGTAATTATATTTTAATAGTTTTTCTATTATCCCTAAAGGAGTTATATAACTTAATAATAATTTCTCTTTTTTAGGGTTTAATAATATATTCTTTATAAGTGTTACCGGTAATCAAGACCTAAAAACGGATAGTTTTAGTGGTTATTAAAGGCGGTTTTACCCTTTTAGTAACTATTATAACTTAAGTGCGTCCTACCGGTTTCGTAATACCGGTAATAGTATATAATCCCGTAGTAATAATATTAATAATAGTTATAGTTATTTTTAAAACGGTGCTAATTAACTGGCTGATTTAAAAGGCTTATTATTACTAGACCTTATTAATTTCGTTTAAGTGGGTCTTTTACGCTTAAACCTTTAATTATACGAAAAACTTCTTTATTAAGGCTTTTACCGATTAATATAAGGGTAATAGCTTATTACCGGGTACGCTAACGCCTTTTTAACGGGTTTATATAACCTTTTATAAGGTGCGAATATTTTTTATAAATTAGTGGGTATGTACCGTAATAGATACGGGTGTAGGTGTAGTGCTTAAATTAGGCTATGGAAGGCTTTAGCGGGACGTTATAATAACTGTTTTAAGTGTGCGGCTATAAGTATTCGGGCTTAATAGGCCTGAATACCACGTTTTCGTCCGTAGCGGCCTACGCTTATAAAGTAGTAACTTTAGATTAAGGTTATATATTATAAAGTAATAGGCCTTTTAAATAATTCTAATAGTAAGCTGATTAAAGCCTGTTTTAAAGAGTTATTTTTAAAAATTTATTCTGGCTATTTATTATTATTTTTTTCTTTATAAACCTTATATATTAATAAATTATACTCCTTTATTAACTCCAGTTCGTAAAAAAAAAAAAAAATACTCGACCTTAATATCTACTATAGAACTACTACTTTGAACAGGAGTTATAACACTTAAAAAACGCACACTCTACTTTAAAAAGGTCGGCTTTATTCTTTATACGGCTATTATTACGAAACTAAACATTATATTCGCAGCCTTTCGTTTAACTAAATTTAATTTAAATCCCGGATTAGAATACATAAAAATAGTAAATAAAGTCCTGTATTACTTATACAAAACACGCTTTTTAAGTCTATAATTAAAGGGTAATAATAATTTTATTATTACTATAAATACTTTATTTAACGTAGTCCATAAGTGACTCGGCCACATAAGTGACCCGCCCACTTAGAACACCATTTAAGATTTTAAATGCGAATATTTTAATAATAATTTATTTAATTAATTAGTTTTTATCGCTATTTTCTTTATTAAATGTTTCTATAACCTCTTAATAAGTTCGCGCATTATAATTAATCTTTCCGTAAGTACTATAACGCCGTTCGCGCGGTTAAGCCCTTTTTAATCGGACCCTTTCTTAACGAATTTTAACCTGTTCCTGTTTTATTACCTGGTTTTCGTTTAAGATTTCTTAACTTTCGTGATTAATAAGTGATCCTCTAAGCCGTAAGCGCTTTTTTTTAGTCCTTCGGCGCCGACTTAGCTTTTTATTTGCTTTCCGAAGTGCTGTAACCTTATTTTCTATAATAGTAAATCGATGTATAACCTTCTGTGCCCCTTTTATAAAATGCTTAATTCCGGTTAAAAGAGATATTGGGGAGCTGTTTTAATAGCGTATGATCCTGTTTTTCATATATTCAGACTGTAACTGGGCTTCGATTAGGTTATTTAGCGTTTTTAATTCCTAAATTAGAAGTAGACCCGAAGAGCTTCCCGGAGGGGTTGGCGTATGTAATTTAATATCCAGCTATAAAATTATATAATCCGTATTAAGAGGAACGAGTCCTGCTCTTCGGAAACCCCTTATAATATTTAATTCGGTTATAGAAGTAAAGAATGCTTTATAAAAGGCCGGGAAGAAGTCCTCTTTCGAAATATAGGTTATATGCGCCCGTATAAGATCCTTAATTGCCGACCCGTACGCCTTTTTTAATAGATTAAAACAGCCTACGTCGAAAGGCTGGAGTCTGTATAACGAATAAGATAGTATATAAAGTGTAATAATATTAATTTTTTTATAATATAGCTCGAAATCGGTCGAATAATAATTTTTATACCCATCTATAATTAAGAGACGATATACACCCGAAGAACGTGCTTTTATAGCCTAATTAAAACGCTGGACTTAATCTAAACCAATTTCATTTGTGGTCCAGCCATTATTTAAGACTAAAATAACCTAATCAGGCGGAAATGGACTGTTTTCGGTCTAAGACGAGAGGTAATATTTCCCCGTAATAATAATAAACGGCGCTATCGCTTAACTAAGGGAATTAATACCCTAAATAACTATAGACTATTCCCGGTTTCCTTATTACGCCTGTTTAGGTTTTACACTTTTTTTAGAGTTCGTAACTACTATTTATAATGAGATCTAGCCTATTATAAACCCTGTTTCGTCGAAGTTATAGATATCTAACTTTTAAATTCCGTATTTCGCGATTATGTTCCGTATAAGGTCGAACTACTTTTTATACACGTTTAAATCTTCGTATTTAACTCTTTAATAATCGATTCGACGATTAAAACGCGTCTAAAGTTCTTTTCGTCGTCGTACGAAGTTCGGAGCCTAATTAACTCCGACGGGTAACGCGTTACGGTTACGTCGTAACCGGTTAGCTATATTTTTAATAGCTTATATCCAGAGAGGAAAATATCGCGTATTTAGCTCGAGTATGTATTTAATAATTAATAACTCTTTTAAATCTATAAGCTTTCGCGATTTAGATCGGGTTTCGGTCTTAACAGGTTTATCGCTTATTCTGTTACGTAATATCGATCGGGGACAGTTATAAATAAAAGTAGTGCGTCGAATGCTTAGTTTTAAGTTTTTTTTAATAGCTTAAATAGCTAAGATAATCTGGGTTTCTTTTTAAGTAGTAGCTATTTTTAATAGCGGGAGAATGTGTAAGTTAAGTTAAGACGCGTTGGATACTATTCTAAGTGGGCGGGTTACTTGTGTGGCCGAGTCACTTGTGGACTACGTTATAAATAATAATCTAAACCGTAAAAACTTATAAAGTTACGTAATTAAGCTGTTTAAAAGCATTATCGCTTAAAAAGCAAGTAAATAAAATATAATTATTACCTTTACTACCGAAACCGAACTGCTCGCACTCGCTTTTAAAGTAAAAAAAGTAATTATAATATAGCGATTAACTTTCGAGCTTAAGATTCGATTAAAATAATATTATATTACGGTTTAATACGATAACGTTTAAACGATCTATTTAATTACCGTAAAAGTAGCAGTACTTTAAATAAAACTACGATACGTCGATATTTATTAATACTAACTCCGTTAAAAAGTTAATTAAAGAAAAATTAAAGTAGAATATATACTAATAAAAAAAAATCGTAAATAGTCTCATTAAAACTTTTATAGTAAATAATTATCGCGCCTTTTATAATTAAATAGGAATTATTAATATTAATCGAAAAATTTAATTAAAAAGGGCAGATAATATTAATATAAAGCAATAAAAAGCTTTCAAAGATCTATTAAATAAAAGAGAAGTTAAAATTTAAAAGAAATTAGGCCTTTTACTATAACGACTTAAAAAAAAAGGACATATTACAGCGTAAGCCCTAAAGAGGTGTATTAAACACAAAGTATATATACATAACGGAATACCCCGACCTAACCCGACGGGACTTATATAACTACACTAGGATAAATCTTTAGTGAACAGAAGTAAATACATAAAATAATTAATACAATAACACTTTACGCATTAAATAAAACGCACCCCCTCCTGAACCAGTAATTTCCCTTTAATAATAACAACTCTTTTACATTATTTTTTTCATAATAAATTAACGAAAATAGTAATGCAGTTAGAAATCGAAGATTTTAATACAGAATTATAACGCTGTTACAATAATACTCTTTTTAAAGTTAACCGAGGCGGCCGTTATAAAAAGACCGCCTGTAAGTACGGTCTTACTTATTCGACCCTTTAATAACGCACTTTAAGCCTTTTATTACAATCCGAAGTTAATAAACTTTATTAACGCTTTTTAATTAAAAAAGAAAGGTTCGTAGTTAAATAGATTTTTAACGAAGAGGCCATTAAAAGAGCCCTAAGCAAAATATTTACAGCTGGATTTACCGAGTTTATCCTTTAAGCCCGCAGCCCTAAAGAAACCTTTAAAAAGAACTGGATTAACAGCTTTCTTTCCCGTTATAAAGAAATCTATTATAAAGTCAGACGTGTTATTAACCCTTAAAGGGTTAATACCGTTGGATTTAAGGCTATATATAAATTCTATAGCTCCTTTTAACGTATATAAAAAAGCAAATCGATTAAGCTTAATAATATAGTAAATATAGACGAAGTAAGCGTTTAAAAAGGGGAAGGGAAGTTATCTAGCGTTTTAAGCACTTTTAAAAGTAATAGGGTCTATTAAAAAACTAGTTATTCTACTGCGTAAGTTATAATGTTAAAGGGTATAATAATTCTAAGGCGCCGCTTAACCCCTGTTATTATATATATTAATAAAACCGTATAGGCTTAGTGGTTTAACCGAAAAGTATTAGAATAATAGTATACTATAATAAAGTCAGGCTGGAGCAATTTTATTATAGCTTTAAAGTAGTTAAAAACGGTATATTTACTGGAAACAGTGCCTACTAAGCCTGATAATTAAAGGTTATTAATTTTAAATAAACACTGGACGTATATAAGCGTTGATTTTATATAAACGGCTTATATATATAAAGTCTTCCTTTTATACTTACCTACGTACTCTTTTAACGAGCTCTAGCCCTGTGACGTTAGCCCTTTTAGCCCTTTAAAGCACTACTATTCAGAAGAGGCTAAAAATATTGTAATTATACGAGTAATAGCCCTTATTTATAAGAGGCGCTTCTTAGAGTATTATAAAAAGGCTTCTATTAAAGCCTTTATAAACTATAATATTAAAAGCGGTTAAATAAAAGCTGGAATATACCCTTTCTACTTTAAAATAGTGCTTAATAACTATTGCAGGAAAACTAGCCCCTAGGGCAGGTTCCTTATATAAAAGGTTACCTTCTCGTAGGAGTTATTATATAACTCTTTCTTTCCTTTAAAGAAACTTATTACCTTTATTAATTATAGCACCGTTATTACGTAACTAGTAACTTTAAAGTATATTTCGCCTTCCACCGTTTTTCCCGTAATAAATAATACCTACTCTTTAAACCGATTCCTAGTTTATTTTATTATTACGGCTGTTTTCACGAATAAGATTATACGTTTACTTTAAAGCGTTATAAAGTATTTTAATTAAGATTTAAAAGTTTAATTATTATAAACCGAATTACTAAGATTTCTTTTTCGATTTAAGTTAATAATAACGAACTTAATTATCTTACTTTTATATTAAGTTTATATAAACGAAACTATACTTACTAAAACTTATTAAGTATACTATTTTGTAACTATTTATAATAACTTTACACTTATTCCTTTTAATTTAAAGCTTATTAAAGTTATTAATAATAAAGCTATTAAGTAATTTATTACACAGTAGCACTGGTATTACTTATACTATCTTTACTATATTATCGGTTATTACTTTATTAGGCTCAGTACGGCTAGTACTATAATAATACGGGTTAGTCCTTAGATACTATTATTATTACTACTTTATTACTTATCCTCTTTAAAATATAGTCGGGAGAATCCTTTTTTATATAATAAAGGCGCGACTTTAAAGTAGCTACGTAGCTATCCCTTGTATTATACTTATAAAGGCGCTTAGTACCTTAATAGCCCTATTTAACTTTTTATTTTAAGCACATTCCGTATTTCTTTTTTTAGCGTATACGTATAATTATAAATAGCGTACTTAAAGCCCCTTTTAATCTTTATATACGCCGTAATAACTCTAACACCCCTTTTTAGTAACCGCCCTTTATAAGTCGGGTCGCTAATTTTTAGCGTTATTTAAAAGCGTTCTATATTTAACTGGCTTATTTAGCTTTCGAAAGCTAGCCTTTTTAGCGCTTTAATAAACCTGTTTATTAAGTTATCTTTATTAAGGACGAATTCTAGTTTAATTCTCTTTATTAAAACTTCGTTTCGTATATAATTATAATAGATTTTAATATACCGCTTTCGTTAATTTATCGCTGTGCTTTCGGCTTATAAAATAGCTTTAATATTATCTATAAATATAATCGTAAGGCTATTAAGTATTTAATCGATTTCCTTTAAAAACGATTTTACTTACGCTAATTCCTTAGGGTATATATTAATTATAATAAATTCGGCTTTTAAAGTAAATAATATTATATAACTTTATAATTTAAATATTTATAAAATAAGATAACTATCCTATTAAGAATATAACGAAGCCTGTTATTAACCTTATTATTTTAATATCTCCCGCGAAATCCGTATTTACCGCCGCGTATAATTTAATAGGGTTATATCGGTAGTATAAGTGTTCGGGCGTAAATTTTTGATACCGTATTAATATATTTCTAGTTTTTTTAACGTACCGAAGTACCCGGTTAAGTACTTTTTTTTAATCCTCGTTAAAATTACTTATAAAGCGTACCTATAAAAATATAGCGTATAATAAGTTTAGTTTAATAATATATACTAAATAAGTAAAGGTTCTAATTATATTAATAAAGTTAATTATATTTTCCTTTTCGGCTTTTTTTATATTATATATTATAACGTTTCTCGATTCCGGGATAATTAGTATATTAACTGCTTTTATTAATTTAAAACCCAGGTTATTTAAAGCTTTATTTAAATACTATTCTTAATCGAGTTTAATATCGTTAATTTCCGACGATTTTAAAAATCTTACCTTTAAGAATTAATCGGCGTCCCTTAAATCTTTAATTACTATTAATTTTCTAATAAATATAATAGTGTCTTTAATCTTTTAAAGATCTACTCCGGCGATTAAGAAATCGTTTATATAAAAAGCGATTAAAATACCGGCCTTTTTATTATAATATATTATATCGTCGCTTTGTAAGTAATAAAAGCCTAGCTTTATTAATATACTTTTAATAATAGATTACTATACTATTCTAGATTATTTAAATCTATATAGCGGTAATAATAGCTATATAATTAATTTTAAGCACTATTTATATTTAGTCGTTTAATTAGGGTATTTTATAAAAAACTCTTTTAGTATTTCGAATTAACGTATATAAATTTTTTTTTTAAGCGTTTATTTAAGTATGCTATAATAAAATCGATCTGTTTAATATATTATTCGTTAATTACTAAAAGCATTAATAGAATCCGTTACGACGTTAATTTAGCCGTAATAATAATCGTTTTATTATAGTCTACCCTTTTTTTTAAGTAAATAGTGCACTTTATAATAATGTATAAGAATATAATAAGTAATAATTATTCTAAAAGAAAAGAACCTTATTTAGCTGCTAGGCCTTAGCTATATACAGGTAAGGGGCTCTATTAAATATATATAGGTCCTCTTTTTTATTTAATCTTATTTACTTATCTGCTTCCGGTATAGCCTTACTAACGGCTTTACGTATTAAATACCGGGGGTAAAAAAAACCTAAGTTATCTTTAGTTTAATTTTTATTTTTATATAGCTTATTATACTGTTTTCTTTAGTTTTTTAAAAAGGCGTTTAACGATAATATTTTTTTATTTACTAATTACCTTTTTTAGTCGTCTTTTTCCTCGTTTTACGATTAGTACTGTTTTATTATTAATACCTAATTAAAGATTACCCGGCTTTCTTTTTTTACGTAATTAGTACTCGTCGATTAATTCTAACGATCTTTTTAAATCCTTTTCGTTTTTTTAAGTATTCGAATTATAATTATACCCTTTTTACTTAATAAAATAATTAAAACCGTACTTTTTTACCTAATAAGTAAAAATAATTTTAATTTCGTATAACGTAATCTATAAGTGACTCGGCCATATAAGTGACCCGTTTACTTAAAACACTATTTAAGGTTTTAAATAGGAATATTTTAATAATAACTTATTTAATTAATTAGCTTTTATCGCTATTCTCTTTATTAAATGTTTTTATAATTTTTTAATAAGTTCGCATATTATAATTAGTCTTTTTGTAAATATTATAACGTAGTCCACAAGTGACTCGGCCATATAAGTGACCCGCCCACTTAGAATAGTATTTAACGCGTTTTAATTTAACTTACACATTCTCCCGTTATTAAAAATGGCTACTACTTAAAAAGAAACCCAGATTATCTTAGTTATTTAAGCTATTAAAAAAAACTTAAAACTAAGTATTCGACGCGCTGCTTCTATTTATAACTGTCCCCGATCGATATTACGCGATAGAATAAGTAGTAAACCTATTAAAACCGAAACCTGATTTAAATCGCGAAAGCTTATAGATTTAAAAGAGTTATTAATTATTAAATACATATTCGAACTAAATACGCGATATTTTCTTCCCCGGATATAAACTATTAAAGATATGGTTAACCGGTTACGACGTAACCGCGACGCGTTACCCGTCGGAATTAACTAGGCTCCGAACTTCGTACGACGACGAAAAGAATTTCGGACGCGTTTTAATCGTCGAATCGATTATTAAAGAGTTAAATACGAAAATCTAGACGTGTATAAAAAGTAGTTCGACTTTATACGGAACATAATCGCGAAATACGGAATCTAAAAGTTAAATATTTATAACTTCGACGAAACAGGGTTTATAATAAGCTAGATTTTATTATAAATAGTAATTACGAACTCTAAAAAAAGTGTAAGACCTAGATAAGCGTAATAAAGAAACCGGGAATGGTTTATAGTTATCTAGGGTATTAATTCCCTTGGTTGGGCGATGGCGCTGTTTATTATTATTGCGGGGAAATATTACCTTTCGTCTTAGACCGAAAACAGTCTATTTCCGCTTAATTAGGTTATTTCAGTCTTAAATAACGGCTGGACTATAAATAAAATTAGTTTAGATTGGGTTTAGCGTTTTAATCAGGTTATAAAAGTACGTTCTTCGGGTGTATATCGTCTCCTGATTATAGATAGGTATAAAAATCACTATTCGACCGATTTCGAGCTATATTACAAAGAAAACAATATTGTTACACTTTATATACCGTCTTATTTGTTATATAGACTTTAGCCTTTCGATATAGGCTGTTTTAGTTTATTAAAAAAGGCGTACGGGTCGGTAATTAAGGATTTTATACGGGCGTATATAACCCATATTTCGAAAGAGGATTTCTTTCCGGCCTTCTATAAAGCATTTTTTATTTTTATAACCGAATTAAATATTATAAGGGGTTTCCGAAGAGCAGGACTCGTTCCTTTTAATGCGGATTATGTAATTTCACAGCTGGATATTAAGTTATATACGTTAACCCCTCCGGGAAGCTCTTCGGGTCTGCTTCCAGTTTAGAAATTAAGGACGCTAAATAACTTAATCGAAGCTTAATCACAGTCTGAATATATGAAAAACAGGATTATACGCTATTAGAACAGTTCCTTAACATCTCTTTTAATCGGAATTAAGTATTTTATAAAAGGGGCACAGAAGGTTATATATCGACTTGCTATTATAAAAAATGAGGTTACAGTACTTCGGAAAGTAAATAAAGAGTTAAGTCGGCGCCGAAGGATTAAAAAAAGGCGTTTACGGTTTAGAGGATCACTTACTAATCACGAAAGTTAAGAAATTTTAGACGAGAACCAGGTGGTAAAATAGGAACAGGTTAAAGTTCGTTAAGAAGGGGTCCGATTAAAGAAGGCTTAACCGCGCGAACGGCGTTATAGTACTTACGGAAAGATTAGTTATAATGCACGAACTTATTAAGAGGTTATAGAAACATTTAATAAAGAGAATAGCGATAAGAATTAATTAATTAAATAAGTTATTATTAAGATATTCGTATTTGAAATCTTAAATGGTGTTCTAAGTGGGCGGGTTACTTATGTGGCCGAGTCACTTGTGGACTACGTTAACGCCGTTCGTACAGTTAAACCCTCTTTAATCGGACTTTTTTTAACGAACTTTAACCTATTTTTATTTTATTACCTGGTTCTCGTTTAAAATTTCTTAATTTTCGTGATTAATAAGTGATCCTTTAAGCTGTAAGCGTTTTTTTAATCTTTCGGCGCCGATTTAATTTTTTATTTACTTTCCGAAGTATTATAACCTTATTTTCTATAATAATAAGTCGATATATAATTTTTTATAACGTAGTTTATTACTAAACGGTTAAAATCCTTAAACGGCTAATTCTTAATATATCTCGATATTATTATATAAGTTATCTTAATTATAACACTTTTAATTAATTAAAACTATTTACTATTTAATTTATTATTTAATTTTACTTTTATTTTATATATTTATATATTATAGCCGGTTTCGCCGTATATACTATAACGCCTTTTACGTCCTACCCTCCGTTTTAACGGACTTTTTTTTTACTTTTATTATTCGTTAAACGTTTCCCTTTTAATTTTTTAGATAGTAGTTTTAAGTTCTAGTTAATATTAAAAGGTTTTTTATTTTAGATTCGCGGTTTTAAAGCTTTCCGGCGCTTAAAAAGTATTAAATTAACCTTTTTTAGTGTACGTATCCGGTTACGTATTAAAGTTACTTTATATATTATTATCGTTAAACTTTTCGTTATTTAGTTTACCGTTTATAAAATTTATATTAAAAAACTTTTTTAATAATTAAAGATTTTACGTTTAATAAAAGTAGATTGTTTATTTATTTAATCGAAAGTAATTAGTATTTAAAAATTATAAGTACTAACTATTTTTAAACGTAATAAGATAAGTAAAAGCGTTCAAAAACGTATATTTAGCCTATTAATTATTTTATTAGGATTATAAAGTACTAAATTAAAAACGCGGAATCTAAATCGAATATTATTTTTATTAAAAACTTTAAAATACGCGGCTTTAAATACGATAAAAAAGTCGAGTTTTATAATATAGTTTATCGATATTTTAATATATAGTTCGATTTTTTTCGAATATACGCA
The DNA here is from genome assembly GCA_019976485.1 of Apiospora pterosperma. Classification (NCBI taxonomy): domain Eukaryota; kingdom Fungi; phylum Ascomycota; class Sordariomycetes; order Amphisphaeriales; family Apiosporaceae; genus Apiospora; species Apiospora pterosperma. The sequence continues at coordinate 2,918,308 of JAFBMP010000009.1, forward strand.
TTTTAAAAGCGAATAAAGCTTTATATTTAATAGTTAAAGTAAATAAAAAAAGTAAAGAGATATATTAACAGTAATAATATTATTAATTTTATAATAGTTATCGAATTTTATTAATATATAGTTTTTATAACCGTTAATAATTAAAAAGCGATATCGACTTTTTATCGACGATTAAATATACTAATCGAAATACTTAATTTAGTTTAAGCTTATTTTATTATTAGTTTATTTATTAAAATTCGGTTTAATAATTTAATCGTTTAATAATTCGTATTTAGTAGCTTAATTTATAAAGTAATATTTACTTTAAACGATTAAAAACGGCGGGATATAATAACTTTACGAATTAATATATTCGATAATTATCGATTATTCCCGATTATTAAACTGTATTAATTTTATTTTTTTACGTTAATCGGCGCGTATAATAATTAATATTAATTTAATAATTTTTATTATAAAGCCGGTTTCGTTAAAATTTTATATGTTTTTATTAACGATACCGTATTTAATTTTTATATTTATAATTAGTTTAAATTAACCCGAAATAACGCTTGGATTTTTATAAAAAGAATTTTAATAATTATATTTCCGATTTATTCGAATCGTTAATTTTAAATTACGTCGAATATAACGCATAATTTATTTTTTATTTATATAATCGTTATTATACGAATTTAATAAAAGATTAATTATATTTATAATATAACTTTTCGTCGGAAGTATTTTTCGGGTATTTAAATAGGTTATATAATCTTTAATTACGTTTTTTTTAATCGGATCGAGTTTTCGTTATATTATACTTTTATCGCGGTTAATTTATTAACCGGTAATTCGAGCGTGTAAAGTAATATTAAAAACATTATATAATTTCGTAATTATTAATATAAAAATTTTTCGCGTTATATTACGTATCGTTTAAACTATTAATTATAGCTTTTATTTTTTAAAAAGTTTAAATAAAATAATTATAAAATTATTATATATTAAAGTTTAATAGATTAAAGAAGTGTAATAAGTTAACCGTTTAGGGATTTTAATTGTTTAATAATAAATTACATTACCCCTTTTATAAAATACTTAATTCTAATTAAAAAAGATATTAAAAAGCTATTTTAATAATATATAATCCTGTTTTTTATATATTTAAACTATAATTAAGCTTCGATTAAGTTATTTCATGTTTTTAATTCTTAAATTAAAAATAAACCCGAAAAGCTTTCTAGAAAAGTTAACGTATATAATTTAATATCTAGTTATAAAATTATATAATCCGTATTAAAAAGAACGAGTTTTATTTTTTAGAAACCTTTTATAATATTTAATTCGGTTATTAAAGTAAAGAATACTTTATAAAAGGCCGGGAAAAAGTCTTTTTCGAAATATAAGTTATATACGCTTATATAAAATCCTTAATTACCGACCCGTACGCCTTTTTTAATAAATTAAAATAACCTATATTAAAAAGCTAAAGTTTATATAACGAATAAAACGGTATATAAAATATAATAATATTTTTTTATTTATAATATAATTCGAAATCGGTCGAGTAATAACTTTTATACTTATTTATAATTAAAAAACGATATATACCCGAAAAACGTGCTTTTATAACTTAATTAAAACGCTAAATTTAATTTAAATTAATTTTATTTATAGTTTTGCCGTTATTTAAAACTGAAATAATTTAATCGGGCGGAAATAAACTATTTTCGGTTTAAAACGAAAAGTAATATTTCCCCGTAATAATAATAAATAGCGTTATCGCTTAATTAAAGGAATTAATACTTTAAATAATTATAAACTATTCCCGGTTTTTTTATTACGCTTATTTAAGTTTTATACTTTTTTTAAAGCTCGTAATTATTATTTATAATAAAATCTAGTTTATTATAAACTTTATTTCGTTAAATTTATAAATATTTAATTTTTAAATTCCGTATTTCGCGATTATATTCTATATAAAATCGAATTACTTTTTATATACGTTTAAATCTTCGTATTTAACTTTTTAATAATCGATTCGACGATTAAAACGCGTCCGAAGTTCTTTTCGTCGTTATATAAAATTCGGAGTTTAATTAATTCCGACGGGTAACGTATTACGGTCGTATCGTAACCGGTTAATTATATTTTTAATAGTTTATATCCGGGGAAGAAAATATTACGTATTTAGTTCGAGTATATATTTAATAATTAATAACTCTTTTAAATTTATAAATATTCGCGATTTAAATCGAGTTTCGGTTTTAATAAGTTTACCGCTTATTTTATAACGTAATATCGATCGGGGATAATTATAAATAAAAATAATGCGTCGAATACTTAGTTTTAAATTTTTTTAATAGTTTAAATAATTAAAATAATTTAGGTTTCTTTTTAAATAATAACCATTTTTAATAACGGGAGAATATATAAATTAAATTAAAACGCGTTAAATACTATTTTAAATAGGCGGGTTACTTATAAGGCCGAGTTACTTATAGACTACGTTATATTATCTTTTAACGTGTTTTACTCGTTAATTAGCGGTCCCGGTAATAATAACCGTTTATTTTATAAATCGGCTCCGTCCGGTATTAAAGAAAAGTGCTTAATATTTATTACTGGGTAAATACGCATTTTTTTTAATAAGTTAAGTTTATATATTAATTAATTAATTCGCTTAATAATTTTAAATAAACTTAATCGTTATTAAAAAAACTTTTTATTAGGCTTTCTTAGTAAATTATAACTTTTATATAATCGAATAAAAACTTCGTTACTTATTACGAATTTAACCGCTTTATATTTTATATTATACGATCGCTTTACTCGAATAATCGCGAAATTTATTACGAACGTTATATTTTATTTAAAGTAAAAGAGAAGTTCCTTTATTTAAATAATATTTAAAGAATCGATTTTAATTATAAAATTAAAGGGTTTTAATAACTGTATTCCGAATAGTTATTTATATATTAAAAACTTCGTTAATTCGGAATATACGTTATTAAGATTCCATTAAAAAAAAGGGATCAGTTTTAATTAATTTAATTTTAAATATTTAAATATTTAATACCGTAACGCGATTTCTATTATTTAATTCTTTTGTTTTATAAAACTATTAGCTTACGGGTATTATACGGTAGTAAATATTAGTTTTATATTATAAGTATTTTAAAACCCTTTTTAAAAGTCCGATATAAACTTTACGTTTCGGTCGGAAATAATCTTTTTAAGTAGCCTTAATCTATTAATTAAAATATACGTATTAAAATTATAACTTATTTTAATACCGTATATCGAATATTACCGGGAATTAGTAATATTCTTTTAATTAAATAGTAAGTTATTATTAATAACGAATCGTAAATATCGTATTTTATTATTTTTTATAAAGTATTTATAATAGAAACTATAAAAAAGCTAATAATAAAATCGATAAAGATTATCGATATTAATATAACGTTTTCCCGTATTATTATATATTTTTTTACTGCTTTAGTTCGTTTTATTTAAATAATATTATATATCGGGTAATAACGAACCCACTTCTTAATTTATTATATCTTTTTCTAAATAAAAAAGGATTTAAATTCGTAGAGTATATATACTTCCCCGAAATAGTATTTCTTATTATAAACTTATAAAAATATATTAAGAAAATATAATTTCGGAATATATAATTGTTTAATTCCTTTACGGCCGATATTATATAATAAACCCTTTATTATTTTAAAAAAGTAATTAAGTTTTATTACGTCTTACGAAAACCGGTGCTTTTATTCGTTAAGTTTAAAGTTTTTAAGTGTTTTTAATAGGTCGTCGAATATTTTTTTATATATACGGTTTTTCGTATATTTTTTTTAAAACTTTAATTTTAAATAATTTATTATTAAAGCTTCGTTAAATATATATTAAACTTCGTCGAGTATTGCTTACTTATTAAATCTTTTAATTAAATTTATCGGGTTCTTAGCGTTTTAAACCGTACGTAATCGATTAAAGGCGTTTAAAATAAAATTAAATCGTCCGGGTAAATAATAAACGTTCAGCTTATATTATAAAAAGTAAATAGATATATTAATTAAACGTTTATTAACTTTATCCGTTAATAAAGTCGATAAGTTTATTTAATCGATAATTCCTTTAATTAAAGCGTAATCCGTTAAAATAATAATAAGCTTACTTGATGCGTGAGCTATGGGTGAGGGACGCATGAGCCATAGATTAGATTAGATTAGATAGTGAAGAAGACCCACTTTGTTATTAAGTGGAGCCCCACCAGCCTTTATAACTGGTGCCCTCTAACCTGACTAAGGTCCCCTCCTCTTCTTCTATTAATTATCTTAGTATTTCTACACACCTATTTACGATGTATACTAATAGTAGCATCTCTGTTTCTGATTAAAGAGACACTATATTACACCACCCTTCGATAATTAAGAGAATCAGATTTGAATTTAATTATTATTATAAAAAGATTTTTTCGTATCAAGTTAAAGTTATAAAAAAGTTTAGATCTGAGTCTTTTACGTATTTCCAGGCTTGATCGTACCACTAGATTTTATCTAGAATTAAAGTTATAAAGAGCGCCAGATTTAAGCCTTCTTCTCTTTTATCCTAAATAGGATTATTAACTGTTCTGTTTTAAACTGAACTTATAAAGAGTGCCAGATTTAAGCCTTCTTTATTTTCATCCTATAACAGGGCAAAAAACCACCTTGTATTGGTTTAACCTTTCCTTCACCTAGTTAACACTTAAGCAATAAGGCAAGTTTTTTACCCTGCGGTATATAAGCAGTTACTAAGCTACATTTAAGCTTACTTCTATCGTGTCCTATTAATAACTTAATTCTTATTTTATAAAACGTTACGTTTTCTTATATCCTATCGGCTAGATTACGTTATTATTTAATATAATAAATTAAAACTCTCCCGAAATGTCCTAAATCGGAAGCCCATCGAAGAAGGGCAAGGCCTTAACGAATTTCCTAAAAATAAAGATTAAGGAATTCGAATCCTCTATATAAAACGAATCCGAAATAGCCGACGATAATTAAAACATACGATTCCTTTCGATTCGACCGTCTTAATTAACGGTATTAAAGTATAATAACCGATACTTCGATAACGAGCCCGAGGCTACGAAAGGATTATTTAATTTTGAATAGCGAAGGTATACATTTCATAATATTAAGCGATAAAATTATATGATTACTAATATAAAAGTAAAGCTCGAGGATTTTACCCTTACTTAAGATTTTAACTATCTTGCATTAATAAATTAAATAGCGAAGATAGCCTCCACCGCTAATAATAATAAATTAATACGAAGACAAGTACGTCGCGTTACCGATGTATTAAATTCTTTTAGAAGAACTGCTAACAGAGCTAGAGAAACATTAGTAACTGATTGACGGAATACGGAAGCTGCGAACACTTTCTACTTTTTACTAATCGAGCGACGAGGTTCCGAGTTTAAATCGCAGGAGGAAATTGATTAAGGCAGTTCCTAAACACTTTTTAATTATTAAGTACGTAATTCTTATATACACTTCCGACCGACAATTAGTAGCAATGTGAAACGCTAATTAGGTAATACATCAGGTTTTTATAGAGAAGCCGATACATATAATTAACTATAAGCGGTATTTAGTATTAATAAATTAATATTAAATATGCCTATATTTAGTCAGCCTTTATTCTACTAACTTTAGTAACCCATCCCTATTAATCCCCTTTATAGCATCCTACCTATACTAACTAACAATATAGCATTTACTATACCCTAAAACAACTGGGCACCTAGTACTTAATCTGGACGCCTTTAATTAAAACGAAGTATGATTAGTTACTTTTATCTTAACCGTTTTAACCCAGACGGGAAAGGATTCATTTATAACGGTAATAGCATATGTTTCACTAATGTTTACTCTTTTAAGGAACGCTTTTAAGAGTATCTTTCAGACGATTCGGTTAATAACGACTATGAACGATAACTCTTAGGTATCTTCTATACTTTACTAAAAGGTAACGCCCTGTATTAGTAGATGTATGAGTTATCTGTAAATAAAAGATAGAAACTCAGATAGATTAGCTTTAAGGAAGGTATACTTATAGTATTGGTCGAACGTTTTAAGATGCATTTTATAATTGCCACTAAACGCTTTACAATAGGTAATTTAATATTAAAGGACGTGGCACGCAATAAAAGCGCTTTGCTTAGTTTTATACATCGCAAAATTCGCTATACTCGTATAATAGGATCTTTCGCCCCGGATAATTCCAATTAGGCAGCTATTATACATACTATCTAATTAAAGATATCTATAGATATTAAGAAAGTCTTACGCGCCCCGAGAGCCTCTTAAAACTAATTATTTAAAGCTTATATAGATATTATTAATAAGGCAAAAGTTGTCTTGCTTTCTGATATATATAATCATTATCCCTAGATTATAATGGCTTTAGGTTATTTAGTAGAAGTAAAGATCGATAAACCAGCCTTATATAGCTTTTACCCTAATCGATTATATAATAGATCTCTTATACAGTAGTTATAAAGGCGTAATAATTATAAAGGGAACTAGAGCCCCCGATAGTACGTACTAAAATCGTCTTTCAGATTATTATCCCGTAACTCCGGAAAATCGTAAAGAAAGTATGACAATTAAAAACGATAAGAACGTAATAGCCGCGATAATAGAGGTAGACGATACGATAATAATAAGATATACGAGAAGCTTCGTATATTTTTTACCGACTTTTATGTTCTTAATTATAAAGGACGGGATAGATATAAAGACTTATTATAAAGTCGTAATAGAGGACCCCTTCGAAATCGTAGTAGAGACTATCGAGACTCGCGTAATAATAGAGACCGCCGAGACTCTCGTAATATTAAAAAGGAATCTGTTTATTTTGTTCGAGGTGAGAAAAACGACTCTGATGTTTCCTAGAGTAATAACGAAAGAGTATACTTTATTTTAAACGCCTTTAATTGCGCCTAGTGTCGTAAGTCATTTCGCTCTAGACGAGAACTGAAGAATTACGAGCGAAAATGTAAAATTACTCCAGGATTAAAGCATTAGAAGCTTTAAACCCCCTTTACGGTAGCACTTAATCTCCGTACTTATAGCTATTATAATACTATTTTCCTTTTCCGTAACCGCATATTTAATTATCTTAGTTCCTGTGAATAAGCGTTAATTACAGAACTTGTTCCTATTCCTAAACGCCTTTAAAAGCCTAGGCTAAAACCCAAATCTAAAATAGAAGAAGTCGATTTAATTCTACTAAAAGGGAATCGATATATTACGCTTATCCTGGATACTTCGAGCTCGCTTATACTCTTAAGATTAACGTATCTCCGAGTTAAGGCACAAACCGGATAGGATAAACCCGTTATTAAAATTTGCTTAAACAGTGGAATTGGCCGAATATATATTAGTAAAAGCTTTTTTAAGAACCTTAAATATACTATCGAGTTTTATAATATCTTAGCCAAAGGATTAATAGAACAGCTAATTAGATACACGGAAAAGGCGATATTTAAATTCATTTTTCTAGGAACTGATAAAGAAGGTAAGCCTATAGCCTACGAGTTTAAAAAGGTTAGCTACGTTATTAATATTCCATTCCAGCCCAATATCTTAATTAGTAATAATTTTATATTGCTATATAGAGCGAATATTAATTATACAGCGAAAACAGTTGCATTTATAACACTAGATAGCATAATAATTAACTTTGAAGTTACTAGAAAAGGTAACTTATGCGTAAAAAAGGTTTAGAACCGTAAGGCGGTAACTTTAAAGCTAGGAGAGCAGGTATACCTTTTGGCTTAATAGAAACCATTACCTAATAATAAATGTTTCGTATTTTATTCGTCGAACCCTGTTATTATAAACGCCGCCGTTAACGGTAATATAATACCTAAAGTTCTCGCTATTAATAATATAAATAAACCCGTTACTATTTAACGTAAAGCTAAACTAGGCTATATTAAAAAAGCCGATAATAATAATTATTTTGCTTGTTCCTTTAAAGGAGTAATAAAGGCGCTCGCATACTTTATAGCGATAATAGCCCTAATCCTTAGTTTTTCTGTGAACAGTTTTCCTAATGGCCATGCTGATATTACAACCTTAAACACAGAAAACGTAGCGATAAATATTATATTTAATCTAACACCCGAGATTCGTTAGATAGCAGCTGAAACCGTTTATATACCCGACCTGATAAACATTATAACCGACGTAGATATCCCGACCGATTCTTACCTTTTAATTACTCCTCTTATAAATGCTATTTATAATATTATTCAACCTGCTTAAATAGAGGGTGTTAAACTTAACAAGGTTATTAAAGTTCCGGTATTTCGACCGAGAGTTATACTAATTTATACAGCATTAAGAATTAAAAAACCAGGGGATATTAAAGAGTACACTACCCGAGACGGTGTACGCGTTTACGCTGAAGATCCAAGATTTATTAAACGTATTAAAAAGCTTTTTAATAACTACGGATAAATGTTTATTGATTTAAAATTAATTAATATTCTTAAAGATTAATAACTTAAGATCCCGTTTGTTAAAGGATAGCAGAATATAAAGCTTGCCTTTAAAGGATACCCTTTAAGTCGTAAAGATAAAGCTTTCCTTAACGAGCACTACGAGAAACTGTACGTTAAAAGTCGATTCGAGTAAGCCCTCGAGCCCTCTCTATTCGCCAACCTAATATTCGTAGTCTAGAAAACAGTTCACAGTAAAGAAAAAGGTCGAGTTATTATCGATTTAAAACCGCTCAATAAGGCAGCCATCCTAGATAATTATCTTCTGCTGTTATAAGCCGATGTTATTTCAGTATTACGAAGTAAACTCTATATTACTATTATTAACGCTACTGGTTTTTTTTATTAATTCCTCGTTTATTTAGATTATAGAGATCGTTTAATAATAATTAGTCACAGAGGTTTAAAAAGATCGAAAGTTGCTCTGATGGGATTTCGTAATTCTCCGGCCTATACTCAACGCTTTATAGATCGATAATTGAAAGATCACTAAAAGTTTTATCGTGCCTTTATCGATAATATTATTATTTTTCCGACTCTTAAAACGAACATATCGAATATTTGCGAACTATTTTCGATTTATTCATTTATAAACGCATTACGATTAACCCTAAGAAATTATTTATTAGATACCTATTAATTAAGCTTCTAGGATTTCGTGTTAATGCTCTAGGTATGTCTTTAATTATAGAACGCCTTAACGCTTTTCGTAAGCTTGAGTTTCCCTGTACTCTTAAGGCCCTTAAAACATACCTAGGAACTACTGGTTTTCTACGGCATTTACTGCCATACTTTACTCAGGTGTCACAGCCCCTTTAAGCTCGAAAGACAGAATTATTACGAAAGGGCAGAGTTAAAAGTAAAGTCACAGATAAAAACGTAAACAAAAGAGCAGTATATTATCGATCGATAACATACGAACCGATAAATTCGGAGATAGCTTTATTTAATGCAGTTTAAGACTTAATCTGCAATAAAACAACTCTTTATTATTAAGACTTTAACGCTCCTCTTTTCTTTTAAGTAGATAGTTCATTTAAGCGTGGGTTTAAAGTAATAGTTTTCCACGTTTTAAATAATTATGTTTAGTAACTTAATAACCTTATTCCTTCGATAAAGGTTCGACTAATCATGTACCTCAATCGTTGTCTGTCTTCGGCGGAAACGCGCTACGGTCTATTAAAACTCGAGGTCGCATACCTGGTCTGGGCAGCTAAAAAGTTAAAAGTTATTGGCAGGGGGCGGAGGTCCCAACCAAGGTTACCCCAAAGCAGGAAGCAGCGTTCACCAGCTAGGTGACTGCTAAGGGGTAGATCTAGTAGTTACGGAGGGCCGGAACTACAGGGTCAGTACCGATAGTGCTGTAGCTATAGGTGTATAGATGAGCTACAGGGCTATAATGTAAGTCTGGCGCAGTTACAGGGCGACTAGAGAGGCCTGGAGCAGCGGCAGAGTGACGGCTGAAAGGCCTGGTGCTATAGCAGGGTGACGGCTGGAGCAAGAGCTAGAGCCGGACCAGTATAACAGCAGGGTAACAGTCAGTGGATCGAAAAGGCGTACAGTTATTACTATAGCTGTAGGGGAACACGGGAATTAGAAGAGCTTATATAAAGGTAATAATTCAGTGTGTATTGCTTGCTTAGAGACTACTTAAAGGAGTGCTAGAGAGCCTGTAAATATAGGCGCTGGAAGGCCTGAAGGAAAGCTCTAGAAAGAGACGGCTTGCGTAACTATATACGTAAGCTAGAGCTTAAAGAAAGCTGTCGAAAGTGAACGAAAGAGATAGAAGCTGATCTGGTGATCAGTGCGTACCAGCCGTACTGAGCCTAATAAGGTAATAACCGATAACACAGTAAGGATAGTATAAATAGTATTAGTGCTACTGTGTAACAAAAGTTATTTTATAATCGGTAAATAAGCCTGTTATCGTTTTAACCGATTATGGGGTAATAAAAGGTATTGTTAACTAAATAAACTTATTTACATCCTTAATAAACCGAGCTAATAAGCGATTAATCAACGCCTCTATTTACTTATTACAATACGGTCTCAATGTTTATCACCTTTTAGGACGTTTCAACTTTATTTCCGATGCTTTTAATCGCCTTCGAGCTATGCAAAACGCCGAAAGCCCGATAAGCCTAATCTAAAGATCTAATGAGCAACCAGTGCTCGATAAGGTTTAGCATACTTCTAACGAAGCAATAATAACTAATAAATTAAAGTTAAAGTTTTAAGAAAAATACACCGAAAATCGTAAATACAAAGGTCTTTTAGATGATTTATTAAGAGCACTTAAAAATCCCAAGCCTAACGAATAAAAGCATTGATTCTCTTAAAACGCTTTACGAATCGGTTACCCTTTCGAGATTACGAATAATCTTATATATAATATCGGTCGTAAAAGAGAAAGACGACTTTACGTCCCCAAATCATGCCTTCCCGACATATTTACGCATATCCACGATAATAAGCACCACTTCGGAGAAGTACGTATACTACACGAACTAGAATCATTCTCCATTCATAAAAAGACGTAATTAATTAAATAATAAGTTCGCCATTACCCGATATACAATATCGTTTAAACGGAACGGGTTAAAGCTACTAGAGATTATATATTAATCCGGGAGGATCTAACACCCATATCGATAATCTCGATCGATTTTATTATCGGCCTGCTAATAATTCCTGCCATAAACACTCTATAAAAAATAGCAAACTATAAAACATACGATTCCTTATTAACAGTAATATATTACTCCACTAAGAGAATATTGCTCATCCTTAGCAATACTCGTTATACAGCACTAAAATAAGCTATAATTCTGGTTCGCATATTTCAATTAGCAGATTAAGGTTACCCTAAAAAGATTATCTCTAATCGCGACGCGAAATTCACTTTAGATTTCTAGAAAGGTTTTTAAGACGCCTGTAATATAAGACTAATATTCACCGCTGTTTAGCACCTTTAAACGAATAGTTCTACTAAACAAAAGAACTAAACTACTGAGATTACTTTAAAATATTAGGTATTTAAGTATTTAGAATCAAACTGGATAGAGCTTATACCTTTTTTTTTAATAGAACCTGAATAGTACGTATTCCGAATTAACCAAATTATCTGCTTACGAGCAGCTGTTCGGAATTAAATTACCTAGACCCCTTAATATTATCACAAAGATTAATTCCCTAGATATTACTTAAATAGGAGAATTACGTCCACACTTAAAATAAGATGCCGTGCTCGTAATGGATTTCGCAATTACACGAACTAAACGTTTATATAATATAAAGTATAAGGCAGTCGAATACGCTGTCGGTAATAAGGTATTTATTCGATTATACAGAGGCTATAATCTCCCTGGTAAGCCTAGTAGAAAGTTCTTATAACAGCGCTCCGGACTATTTAAGGTTATTAAACGCGTTAATAAATTAGTATATAAACTGGACCTGCCTAAGGAAATGCGTATTCACTTAGTACTAAGCGTTAAACACTTTTTACCGACTCTTAACGGTGCCGACCTATAGAACAGACGGCCGCCTCTATTAGAACCACTTATTAACGAATAAAACACGTTAAAAAATAATATATATAAAATTAAGATTCTTATAAATCATCGGGTAAAGAAGGACGGTTTTAATTACCTTATTAAGTAGAAAGGTTATAACTACGACTCTGCCACCTAAAAGAATAAAAAGGACTTAGAAGGAACACAGGGGCTAATTAACGAATATTAGTAACGCAAGGGCGGGAAACCAAAAGACCCTTAACTAGATACTGTTAAGTAACTAGAACCGGTCGTAAAACGCTAGCGAAGGCGCCCTAAAAAGCCTGTTAACGATAAGCACTAAGTTATTCTTAAGCGTCCCCGAGGAAGGCTTAAAAAGAGCGTATAATAAATAACTATAATTAACGAGAGATTAAATCGAGGACGATTCAGTTTTTCTTCTGCCCCCGGCATTTAATACGTAAGCTATAAGTAAAGGACGTATAAGCTATAGATTAGATTAGATTAAATAGTAAGGAAGACCTATTTTGTTATTAAGTGGAGCCCTACTAGCCTTTATAGCTGGTGCCCTTTAACCTGACTAAGGTCCCCTTCTCTTCTTCTATTAATCATCCTAGTATTTCCACACACCTGTTTACGATGTGCACTATTACTTATTAACTATAAAATAACTCTTAGTTTCTTTATTGCTTATACTAAATAAGCAACCTTAAATTCTAATAAACCGTATCGTGTTTCTATAGTTAATAAGTAATAACTAAAGTATATAATTAGCTTAACTTTTATTAAAGGGATAAAGTCGCTAGGATACTAAATATAGTTATTAAAAACGTAGAAAATTATAACTCTAAATCTTCGTTTTAGCGAACCGTCGATTTAAATAAAAAAAAGAGTATTAAGGTCTTAATAATAAAGCGTTATTTCGTTATAAATTAAGTTTTACACTACTTTAAACGAATAATGCGTGAGCCGCTGGTGAGGCCACACCGGAGGCAGATAGGTAGATAAGATTAGATAAAGAGGAGGACCTATGTATATTTAGTGGAGCCCCTCAGCTGTATATAGCTGAGGCCTGGCAGCTAGATGAGGTTCTTCTCCTTTAGAATAATTATCACCTATTATATTCCCACATATCATTATAAAGAGCACTAACGAAGTAATCTCGGATTTTATTAATTCGTATATTATTAATTTATAATATACTACGCGCTTATTTATATTTCTATTTGTAACTTTCTTTTTAGCTTTCCTTTTACGTAATAATTCTGTTTTCCTTACTTAAAAAAGTTAGGAAACTTACGTAAAGTAAAGTAAGAAATATCGTAAAAAGCCTGCTACTTTAAAGTATATTTTTAATACTTTAAAAGTATAAAGGAATTTTAATTTATAAAAAGCGTCCAGTCTTTTTATTATAAATAATATATTAAAAGCGTCGATACGAAATCCTAATAGTTTAATTAATAGATATTTAATAAACGACTTTTTTAGGTTAATTATAATATGCTTATTAATAAATAAGTTAAAAATAGTTTATAAGTATTATATATATTCGTTTTATATATCGGAAAAAATTATAATATCGTTAATAAATACGCGGTAGAAGCCTTAATAATCTTTTAATTATTTATTTATAAATTTTTAAGTATAAACTAAGGAATTACGAAATTTTATTAAAGTAACCTTTAATTTTTCTAAACCTTTATAATTAATTATCGTTAAACGATTTCTGTAATTTAAATAGATAAAGAACTAATAAAAGAATTCTGTGGTATTAATAATCGTAATGTAGCGTTTCCTACGTAATATTAAAATTACGTCTGCTTATAAAGGTAAAAAATAATTATTTAGGATTACTGCCTTATTAAATAGTTATAAATCGACGATTACACGACCCCTTTTTTTTATGAATTATTTTCTAAATTACGAATATTAAGTTAATAAATAACGAAGAGTTAAAGGCTTACTTAAATCTTCTTTTATCGTATAATTTCTTATAGTACTTATCGAAAAATGCTTTATCTTTTCGATTTAAAAGATACTTTTTTAATATAAATTTTATTTTTTATTATCTTTCGATTAGTAGTATCTTTATTTATTAATTTTTTAATATATCGATTAGTTCAGAGTTAACGAACATTTTATTATAATTATTAAAAAGCTTTTCGATACGTTTAATAAATCTTAGGTCTTTTACGTATATACGTACGCCGTTTTTTATAGTATATTCTTTAATATCTCTTAGTTTTTTAATGCTTAGTACTATATATATAAGTATAACTTATAACCGTGTAAACGAGGTTTTAACCGTATTATTTAATTAAATACTTTTTCCTTAAGCGGGTTAAATAATATTAAAAACAGCGTTTATAAAAGGAGTTATCGAATAATTCTCACTTACCGAAACGTTTTTACCGATTATAATACTATTTAAGTTTAAAGTATAAACTACCTTAGTTACTTTTTAACGAATTTAAAGTATTAAACTAAATTTAGTATTAATTATTAATATATTTACATTAGTAATTTTATTTATATTAAAGTTTATAGTTATATTAAAAATATATACTGCTATTACTACTAAATAAGTTAACGCTTTTAAAGCTCATTTAAAAAAACATGTAAAGTAACTATTATCGTCCGCCTTTTTAATATAACTTAATTTAAATTTACGTCTTATTATAATTAACTGATCTATATTATTAATAATTAATATTTTAAGAATAGTATTTCCGTCGATTACTATATTTATAACGATTAAGTTATTCGAATAAAATATAAAACACTTATTTTTTAATAATTACTTTTAAATTACCGATAAGTATTTCTGATTTCTTAGGTTTAAAGTAACCGTAATATAATTCTATACTTTCTTAATATATAAGTTTCCTTTTTTAAATACTTCGAAATCGATTTTTATATTACTTAGTTTTATAAATATTACTATTTAGTTCGTATAGTTAATATTTACTTTATATAGTAATATAAAATCGTTTTTAATTAAAATATTAAACTAAAAAAGAATATCGATAATATAATTAACTTTTTTAAGTTTATATACTACCGATTTACCGTTTTTATTTATTCTTAAGAAAATAAATTTAAAGGTTATTTTTTATATATATCTAATTAGCTTTTCCGTTAATCTTTTAACTGTAATATTACAGGGCTCGATTATATTTTTTAAGTTCTTAAAAAACTTTTTTTTAATATATATTCGATTAATACCGTTATCGAAGTAAATTTCAGTAATAAGTAAGTTTTAAATAGCTTATATTTTAATTTGTAAATACGTCGTTCGTAATAGTAATAGTATATTAAAAGCGTTAAAAATAAGTATTATACGTCGCGCTTTTTTTAAGATTAGTTCGATTTCTTTTATACTTATTTTTAGCTTTTTTTTCCTGTTTAAAAAACATTATAGTATAAATATAAACTCAGTATTTATTACTTTTTTATAAAAAACAAATTAATAAATATAAAGTTACAGGAAAAGAAAAATATATTATAGTATTTATAAGTCCGTTTATTTAATATAACTATTAAAAGTATTTAAAGCTTTTTATATTTTAGTTTTAATATAATTTTATATTTTCGTTTATAGTTTTTAAGTTCGTATCCCGATCGAAAATGCTTACGATATTATATATAATTTAAAGTATTTAAAATAAAATATAATACTTTATTATTTTTATCGGATTTATTTAAATCGTTTTTTTCGCTTTTTATATAATAAACAGATTCCTTTATTTTATTACGAAAATTATAACTATTCTTATTATTATAAAAGTCTTTATAATCTTTATTATAGTTACAAAATAATCTCTAATCGTAATTTCGTAAAGTATCTTTATATTTATCTTTTCTTTTATAATTAAGAATATAGGAATTTATCGAACTTTTACGTTTTTTATCGTTACGTTTATTATCCCGATCGTCGTGGTTTTATCGTCCTTAGTTTTAATATCTTCTTTACGATTTTTTAAAGTCCTTAAAAAATAAAGTATAAAAGGATTTTAAAGTGTATTAGTAAAGGCTTTAATTATCCTTGTAACTACTTTTTTTATTACGAAAAAGACTTATTATATAATCTATTAAAATAAAAGCTATAAGGGGCTAGTTTATCGATTATTATTTCCGTTAATAATTTAAAAGACTTTATTAATTAAGGATAGTTATTATAAGCTTTCGAAAGTAATATAATTTTTATTTCTTCGATTACTTTTATATAAGTTTAAAGTATAGGATCTATAGAAATCCTTAAAGCACGTAAAATTATTTTAATATCCGTAAATATTTTTAATTAAATTATATATACTATTAAAGCTTAATTAAAATCACCGGGAATAAAAAATATTATTATATAAGTATAACGGACTTTACGTTAAATAAATTTAAGTAATACGCTATTATTACGTATAATATCTTTTAATGTAAAGTAGCTTATAACGAAAGCTTTTATCGTAAATATAAAGTGTATTTTAAAACGATCGATTAATACTAAAAATATTCTTTTTTCGAATTTAATTTATCGTAGTTAATATCGCTTAATTATAAATACTTTATATATTTATTAATATAATATATTACTATCGAATAACGTATAAAAAACGCTACGAAATTATCGTACGTAATCGTTATAATATAGTTTATCGTTTAAGAATTCTTAGATTCGTTTATTAAATAAGTCTATATCGGTAAAAATCGTTCCTTTACCGTTATAAACGAACCCTTTTCTTTTTAAGTTAATATAATTTAAATAAAAATATTTAACTATGCTTTTTTTTAAATAAAGACGTTTAAACAAAACAGTTAATACGATATTATATTACGGTATTTATATTATATTATTATTATTAAAGGGTATTATAAATAGAATATTAAATAGTATAAATAGTATAAATAGTTATAATACCGGATTAATCGGACGAAAAAGCGGTATATTATACGTATTTACTCCTTTATAAAATACCGAAGCATTTTTCTATTAGCTTATCGTATTATTATCGGTTAATAAAGGGATTAATATATAAAGATTCTATTACCGTTAAACTAGTATTTAAAGCTACTAAGAAAATTAAAGTTTAATTAGTAAGAATTAAAAGTTTTTTAACTTTTTTAAATTACGTTTATTATTAGTAATTACTATATCGAATTTATTATATATTTTTTAAACTAAAATATTACTTAGTTATATTAACGTTAATTATATAGATTTAATATTATTTAATTTTATTATTATTTTAATTATACGATTTACTATTTCTTAACTTTCTGCCTATTAATTTAACTTTATTCTTTAGAGTTATATTCTTATATTATTAATTATTTCATTTAGTTTTTTAATATTTTAAAATGTATATTTATATTACTCCGTATTAATTAATCCTTTTATCGTTTTATATTCCTTATTACATCGTTGTTTATTTTATTATAATATTATTAATTCAGCTTACCGTTATATTAATAAGTTTTAAAAAAGCTCGCTATTATCGGTTAATTATTAACTTTAAAAGATATCGGAAAACTTTATTTCTTCGAAGATTAACTGTAAAATACTGGGTAACTTACTTTTCTTCGAATGGCTCCCGATTTCTAATATATTAAAAAGGGTAGTTTTAATTTTATAAATAAATTAAAAGAAAATATATAAAGTATTAAAAGTAAAGAGTAATAACGGAAAATAAATTTCTAATTTTATTTAAACGATTACTTTTTATATTAAAAAGTAGAAAATTTACGTTTATATCCGAAAGTTTTTATAAAATATATCGAAACCGAATTCAGTATCGTTTCCTATATTTATAATGCTTATCCGTTAAGTTTAAATTATTTTAATTACTTAGTAAAAAAAATTTTTCTGTCCGGTTAAACAGGATTTATTAAAGAGATTTATTGTATAAACAGAATTTAATAAGATATACCGTAAAATTTAATGGAATATCTTTTAAGTAATAACGTTTAAATATAGGTTATAACGTTATAAAGCGTTTAATAATACGCCGTTCCGAAACGTATTTCGGAAATAATTATAATTAATATTAAACTAAAATTAAAAAAGGCTTAAACTTAGTATTTCTTTTAATTTCGGTTTAAACGTATATCGAAAAGTGATTTTAATAAAAAGGACCCTTCGAAAATAAAAATATAATAAAAGGTGTACTTAATAAAAAGAACTTTTCGAAAATTATCGTAGTATTTTTATTTAAAATTAAAAGAAAAAAGATTTAAATTTAATATTTTTTATTTCTTTAATAATAAATAGAATACCGAAAATGATTAATTAAGTTTAAAGATACTTTAAGGATTTAAATCTAGAATTCTTAATAATCTTAATTTAATACAAAATCTTTTTTAATAATGGTAAATAAATTTAAATCTAATCCTTTTATTATTATTAAAAAAAAATTTTATAATAGGATTTAAATCTGATTCTATATTATAATAATTAGTGTAGTTTAGTATTTCTTTAATTAAAAACAGAGATACTATTATTAATATATTTCGTAATAATGTATAAGAATATAATAAGTAATAATTATTTTAAAGGAAAAGAACTTTATTTAGCTGTTAAGCTTTAATTATATATAGCTAAAGGGCTTTACTAAATATACGTAGGTCCTCTTCTTTATTTAATCTTATTTACCTATTTGCCTCCGGTGTGGCCTCACTAGCGGCTTCACGCATCAGTAAACCTTTTAATTACGATTCGGGCTTTAAATTTCTTAAGTACTTTAGTAAATAAGTATTTCTTTTTTAATACTTATTTAAAATCGATTAGGTTTTAATGTACTACTAATCGAAACTAAAATTTAAATATTCTTTTATTTAACGTATTTTAAATTTTTTTAAATATAGCCTCTTATTATTATTTCTGTTTAGGTCCTTTTATAGCTTCCCGGAAGTTAGGTTCGTTTTCTGCGTTTATAATAAAAGCGAATAATCGAAAGGTATTTAAATCGAGGAAGTTAAAGTAATTTTCGATCTTTTTAAGGTAATTTTAATAATTTAAATTTTATAATCCTACCCCTTTTTAAAGTATATCTATTATTATTATAGGCGGCGTATAATAGTAATCTCTATTTATATAATAATTTACTATATTTAAATCGTAAATAACGTTTTATTAAAATAGTTTTTTTCTTATTATTTCTATTTTAAAAATAGCTACGTTTAAAAGGTAAATAATTCGGTAATTTTCGTGATTATCGTTTATTACTTTATTACTATTAATTCCGTAGTAAATATCGTCGGGGTATACGTTAATTACGAATATTTTAAAGGCGTCGGTAAAGTATAAATCTTATTTTTTCTTTTGGGGCTTTCCGCGTTTAATAATACTGGTTTCGTTATTTATTTGGTTATTTTTAACTATATTTTAATTTTAATTTTTCGCTTTAATTAAGGTTTTTTTTTATTTAGTATCGAAGCCTTTTTTATATATATAACGGTAATAATCGAATAGTATCTTTAAAGTTAATAGTAAAGATTCCTTTTTTTACGTTTTCGTAAAAAATTACGTATAAAGTAATTAATATTTTCCCCTTATTTATTAACTATATAATATAGTTTATCGATCCCTTATAAACAAGGAAAGCTGCTTTTATTCCTTTAGGTTCTATTTTTTTATTATAGTACGTTTTTTAACGTTAATAAACATAATACAGCGTATACCGATAATTCTTAATTTTCGGTAATTAGGTTTTAACCTATTTAATCTAATCGATTTTAAGCTTAACCTTTTTTAAAAAATCTAGATAAGGGTTACCGTTACAGTAGTTTACGCTGTTTTATTTAAGGTGTAAACTATTATACTTAAAATATATAATTAAAATCACGTTAAAATCTTTAATTATATATACGTAGCTTTCGCTTTGTTTTATACCGATCGTATATACCGCTTTACTATATTATTTTAATACTAATTATACGGGGTTAAAATAACTAAATCGATTCTACGTTTAATACAGTAATCCTAAATTATTAATAAGCCGAATTCAGAACTTCTATTTAACTTTAACGTTTTAACTATCTTTTAACGGCTAAAGTAATCCTTTAATTAAAAGGTTAATTTAACTTTTAATTAATCTAAATAATTTATAAAGTCTTAAAATATTTTATCCTTTTTTCTATAATCGTTATAACGCCTTTTACGATTAAAACCGTCGATTATAAAAGAAAAGTATAATTTCCCGTCGATAAATATAGGCCGAATTTAGTTTATATTTATTTAAATAATTTCTCCGATATATTAAGCTAAGTATTATAATTCCTTTAAAATAAATGTTACAGGACCAGTCCTTTTCTTTTTAGGCTTTGCTATAGAGCTTGTCGGCGAACCCTTTAGCCCGCCTTAGAGCTTTTAAGTAAGCTTAAAGCTTACCGTTAACGAAGGGTTTAAAGTATATAAACGAGGAGCTTATATATTAAGAGGAAACGGGAATATATTATTAAAACCCTGAGAGGCTGTTATTTACTAGTTTTTTTTTAGTCTTTAATTTTAATGTAGATTATAATTAAACTTGTTTAACGTAGTCCACAAGTGACTCGGCCACACAAGTGACCCGCCCACTTAGAATAGTATCCAACGCGTCTTAACTTGACTTACACATTCTCCCGCTATTAAAAATGGCCACTACTCAAAAAGAAACCCAGATTATCTTAGCTATTCAAGCTATTAAAAAAACCCAAAACTAAGCATTCGACGCGCTGCTTCTATCTACAACTGTCCCCGATCGACATTACGCGACAGAATGAGCGGCAAACCTGTCAAGACCGAAACCCGATCCAAATCGCGAAAGCTTACAGATTTAGAAGAGTTATCAATTATTGAATACATACTCGAGCTAGATGCGCGATGTTTTCCTCCCCGGATACAAGCTGTTGAAGATATGGCCAACCGGTTACGACGCGACCGCGACGCGTTACCCGTCGGAGTCAACTGGGCTCCGAACTTCGTACGACGACGAGAAGAACTTCGGACGCGTTTTAATCGTCGAATCGATTATCAAAGAGTTAAATGCGAAGATCCAGACGTGTATAAAAAGTGGTTCGACCTTGTACGGAACACAATCGCGAAATACGGAATCCAAGAGTCAGATATCTACAACTTCGACGAGACAGGGTTTGTAATGGGCCAGATCTCATCACAAATGGTAGTTACGAGCTCTGAAAGAAGTGCAAGACCTAGACAGGCGCAACAAGGAAACCGGGAATGGTCTACAGTTATCCAGGGTGTTAATTCCCTTGGTTGGGCGATGGCGCCGTTCATCATTGTTGCGGGGAAATATCACCTCTCGTCTTGGACCGAAAACAGTCCATTTCCGCCTGATTGGGTTATTTCAGTCTCAGATAACGGCTGGACCACAAATGAAATTGGCTTGGATTGGGTCCAGCGTTTTGATCAGGCCACAAAAGCACGTTCTTCGGGTGCATATCGTCTCCTGATCATGGATGGGCATGAAAGTCACCACTCGACCGATTTCGAGCTACATTGCAAAGAAAACAACATTGTTACACTTTGTATGCCGTCTCATTCGTCACACAGACTCCAGCCTCTCGACGTAGGCTGTTTTGGTCCATTGAAAAAGGCGTACGGGTCGGCAATTGAGGATCTTATGCGGGCGCATATAACCCATATTTCGAAGGAGGACTTCTTCCCGGCCTTCCACAAAGCATTCTTTGCTTCTATGACCGAATCAAATATCATAGGGGGTTTCCGAGGAGCAGGACTCGTTCCTCTCAATGCGGATTATGTGATTTCACAGCTGGATGTCAAGTTACATACGCCAACCCCTCCGGGAAGCTCTTCGGGTCTGCCTCCAGTTTGGGAATCAAGGACGCCAAATAACCCAATCGAAGCCCAGTCACAGTCTGAATATATGAAAAACAGGATCATACGCCATCAGAACAGCTCCCCAACATCTCTTTTAACCGGAATTGAGCATTTTGCAAAAGGGGCACAGAAGGTTATGCATCGACTTGCTATTATAGAAAATGAGGTTGCAGCACTTCGGAAAGCAAATGAAGAGCTAAGTCGGCGCCGAAGGACTAAAAAAAAGCGCTTACGGCTTGGAGGATCACTTACTAATCACGAAAGTCAAGAAATCTTGGACGAGAACCAGGTGGTAGAGCAGGAACAGGTTGAAGTTCGTCAGGAAGGGGTCCGATTAAGGAGGGCTCAACCGCGCGAACGGCGTTGTGGTACTTGCGGAAAGACTGGTCATAATGCGCGAACTTGTCAAGAGGTTATAGAAACATCTAATGAAGAGAATAGCGATGAGAACTAGTCAATTGAATAAGTTATTGTTAAGATATTCGCATTTGAAATCTTGAATGGTGTTCTAAGTGGGCGGGTCACTTGTGTGGCCGAGTCACTTGTGGACTACGTTACTTTACTTGTAAATAACTTAATCCGTTTATATATATTAAAACTCGTAAATAAAAAACAGTTAAAAGCTTAAAAAACGATAATTCTTTACTTTTAAAGAAAATAGTTATAAATATTTATTTTTTACGATATTTAGCTTATTATCGTTAAGTACCTTTTATATCGATTAGTCGTTAGCCGAATCGAATTATAACGAATAGTTATTAATCGAAATTTAAGAGTTACGAAAAATTATCGAAGAATAAAAGAAAGTAATAACGTTTATTACTTTTATAATTATTATTATTAATTTATTAAGCTAAAAAAAAAAAAAAAAATAATATAACGATTTTTCGCTATCCGAAAACTTCGCCCGTTACTCGCCGACTTTATTCTGTTCGATAAGACTAAATCTTATTAAAAAGGATAGAAGCTAAAAATAAAAGGAAAGCTAATTGTCGATAGCGAAGCTATCGGAAAGGATATATTTTAATTACGATATGTATATTCCTAATTAACGGGTAAGGCCTACGAAAATATTATTACGTTTATAAAATTAATTTTTACCGAATAAAAATATAAACTTACCGAGTTATTATAGTAATTAAACTTATTATACGGAAAAAGAGATCGTAAATAATAAATTATTAATAATTTATATTCGATTCGATAAAGAGAATTTAAACCTTTCGCTTTTTTTTTATTTTAGATTCGAATAAGAATTAATTAACGTTAACGTAAAAAACTGGTTTAACGATAATAAGATTTTATATTTATAAAACGTACTTAACGAAAAAATAAAGTCGTAATTAGTTTCTGTTTTACCGTCGGAATTAGTAATTTACTATTTTTTCGTAATTAAATACGAGAATTTTAATAACCGTATAAAACTACTAAATCAGTAGAAATTTAAAAAGAAACCCGACGGGAGTTAACCGAAAACGTTACGAAAAAAGGCTTTTAGAGCTATTATTAATCCCGCCGGTTTTAATAAAAAAGATATAATAGAATAAAAGTTTATTATTATTACCGTTATTAATAATCGATTAAAAGGCGCTTTTAATATTAATAAGTATTTATCGAAGCGATTAAAAGATTAACTTTTATTCGGTAAACGAATTAAATAAGTCGGGATTAATAAAATAAAAGTATATAAACGCGATTAACGATATCTCCGTTACGGACGAGATTATTATCGTATTAACCGATGCCTTTTTACCGCCGTTATTTTATTACTATTACGAAGCGCGACGGTAAAAGCGATTATAAAGCTTATTATAAACGTAGCCGAAGTAAAAAAAACAAACTTTTCGGACGAATTAAAAAAAGAATAGCTCCTTTTTTAAGTCGTTAATAAAAGTACGAAATAGTTTTAAAAGAATAAAGGATTATAAAGAAGATAAAAATAAAAGTAAAACCGTTTTTTATTAATGTCCGTATTAATAAAGATTAATTCTTTATTACGTTAATCGATAACGGTTATTTATTTTATAGTACTATTAATTAGAAATAATTTTAAAAATTAAAGCTGTTGTATATTTCGATTATTCCGTGTAAAATAGAAAAGTTCGGAAAAGAAAATATATTCGTTATTATCGATATAGTAACTTACTTTTATTTCGATATCGATAAATACTAATAGTAACGTGTTTTTTTATATTATATTAACGTAAAACTACGATATAAAATTAAAATAATCGTAATTTATCGATATAAACGTTAAAATATATAAAAAAAGACTTTTTAATATTTATAGATTACGGCTTAAAAGTTCGGAATTTAATTTTTTATTCGAAAAGTCCCGAATAATCCTCCGCTTTACGCGTAAAAGGCTTTATTGCTTCGGCCTTTTTAACCGAAGTCCGAAGAGGATACCGGCGGAAGAACTTAAAAATATACGTTATAACGATATCGGATATAAATAAAGCGTTTTAATTTAAAATAAAGATCGACGTTATTAAAGAACTTTTTAAATAATATTATTAATAAATACGAGCTTTTAACCGAAACTTTACGGAATAATTTCCGCTGTATCGTATAAATATTGATTACGTTATCGAATTAAAAAAAGATATTAACGGGATAAAAAAGTAAGTCTTTTAAAGTCTTTTATACGGTATAAATCGAAAAGAATTATTAATATTAAAAAAGACTTTTATAAACCTATTAAATAAAGAGTTTATTCGAATTAATTACTTTTTTATTATAGCTTTTATTTTATTTTTATAGAAGCCCGGAAAAAAAATTTGATTTTATATCGATTATCGAAGATTAAACGCGATTACGAAAAAAAAAAATTTATTATTTTTAATTTCCGAGACCTTATAAAATATCGTTAAAGTAAAGTAGTTTACGAAACTAAATATTATCGCCGCTTTTTATAAAATCCGTATAATAAAAAGTAAAGAATAAAAGACGGTATTCCGTACGAAGTACGGATTATTCGAATAAAACGTTATATTATTCGGATTTATTAATATATATACGACTTTTTAAAAGTATATTAATAATATATTCCGCGAATACTTAAATAATTTTATATCCGCTTACGCCGATAATATTTTTATTTATTTTTTAGATTTTTTTAAAATTACCGAATTAAAATAAAGT
The DNA here is from genome assembly GCA_019976485.1 of Apiospora pterosperma. Classification (NCBI taxonomy): domain Eukaryota; kingdom Fungi; phylum Ascomycota; class Sordariomycetes; order Amphisphaeriales; family Apiosporaceae; genus Apiospora; species Apiospora pterosperma. The sequence goes on from JAFBMP010000009.1 coordinate 2,943,353, forward strand.
AAGTTTTATAGAAATTTATAAAAGCCGGTTTTTAAGCGGATATTAAAAAGTGTAAATTTAAATCGAAATAAATAAAGTATTTAAGTTTTATTATTAATACGGATTACGGAGTTATAATAAAGCGGGGAAAGATTAAAACTGTCCGAAAATAAGCCGTACCGAAAAATATAAAGGCTATAAAAGCTTTTTTAAGTTTTACGAACTTTTACCGGATATTCGTATTTATATATTCCGATTTCGTTAAATTTTTAATAACTTTTATAAAAAAAAGAAAAGATTTCTATTAAAACGACGTATACGAATAAATTTTGGAAAAATAAAAGAATTCTTTATTATTAAGCTTATTTTAATATACTTTTACCCCGAACAGGAAATTATTATAAAAGCCGACTTTTTTAAATATATTACTAAAAAACTTTTATTTTAAAAAAACGAAAAAAATATAAAAACCTACTACGTATTTCGTAAAAAAGTATTCTTTTACCGAAATAAATTATTTTATATATAATAAAGAATTTTTAATTATTATTAATTATTTAATTATATAAAAACTTAAATTAAAATTAATCGAAACTTTTTAAATTTTAATTAATTATAAAAACTTAAAATATTTTTATTCGGAAAAATAATTATCGGAACGATAAATACGGTAATCCGAATTCTTTTTTAAATTTAACTTTATTTTCGAATAACGATCCGGGATAAGCTCCGGGAAACCCGACGCTTTTTTACGACGCGAATAAAATATGCTTATTAATATAGCGGACGCCCGAATTCGGGCCCGATTTTAAAAGATATTTCGGGAAACTTATTTATTAGTATTAAGCTCCGTTTTTAACTATTTAATATTTAAATTAAAAGAAAAAGTGCCCTTTTTAAAAATTAAAGATTATAAAACCTTTAAAATTAAGCCTGTATTTCGGACGAAACTTATTAGAATTTAATTAAAGTAATACGAAAAGGAATAAAATAATTATTATTTAAAATTCAGAAATAAAAGATTATTAACCTAAACGAATATTTAATTAATAAAGAGGATTTATTAAAATTTAAAGACCGTATTTAAATTCCGGAATCTGAACTTTTTCGTACCGGAATTATTTAAAAAATCTACGATTTATATATAACCGGTTATACCGGAAAAAACGGTATTTACGTTATTTTATTTCGAAGGTTCTTTTAATTTAAAACTGTTTATATAATAAAATAGTTTTTATAAAACTATAAGATTTATAAAAAGATTACGATTTAAAAAAAGTAAAATAAAAATTATTAAAGCTGTTTTTTATACCGGAGAAAGTATTTATAGAGATTTTTATAAATTTTATTACCGATTTACCGTTATCGAAAAAAAAGAAATCGATTTTTTATATAATAATCGTAAATAAACTTTTAAAAGCAGTATTTTTAAAAGGAATAAAGAAAACGTCGGCGGAAACCGTAATAAAAAAACTATTCCGGATATTTTATTTATATTATAAAATTCCCCGCGTTATTACGAGCGATCGGGGACTTTAATTTATTAACGATTTATAAAAATACCTTTATCGACGGATAAACGTAAAAAAACGCTTTTTTACGGTTTATTATCCGTAGACCGACGGAATTATAAAAAAATAAACTAAAAAATAAAAAAGATATTAAAGATATTCTATTATTATTTTTAAAACAATTAAGAAAATTTATTATTTACAGTATTTATATTTATTATAAATAAAGACGCGGCGTTTACTAGGATAAGTCCGTTCTTTTTTTTATATAAGTATTATTTAAACGCTATAAAATTAATAAATTCGCGGTAAAAATTCGAACGTTTATAACGTTTTAAAGAACGGATTACCGAAAACGCTATTAAAAGGATTTAAAAAGCTACCGAATAAGTTTAAACGGTAATAGTATCGATATAAAAAAGGCAGGAACGTTACGTTAATAAAAGATATACGCTTATATTAATATATAAACTTAACGATTAGGTTTATTTAAACTTAAAGAATATTAAAATTATACGAACTTTTAAAAAACTAGATTAGCTTTATACGAAATACCGAATAGTATAATAAATTAATTTATACGTATACGAATTAAACGTAGAAAAAAAGGTATACCCGGTATTTTATATAGATTTATTATAATTACACGGTAACGACTTATTACTTTTATAGAAATCGGATAATGTACAATAAGGATTTATAGTTATAAACGATTACGACGAGTATTATATTAAAGAAATTATAGATATTTAAAATAAAAAAGTAAAAAGCAGAGGTAAAAAAAAAGTAAAGAAAGCTTTTATAAAATAGGAATTATACGTAAAACTAATATAAGAACTACTAGCCGTTATAAAAGATATAATAGTAGTATATAATAACTACTTATAAATAAAAGGGAGGGGGGGGTAATATTATAAGACCAGTCCTTTTTTTTCTAGGCTTTATTATAGAGCTTATCGGCGAACCCTTTAGCCCGCTTTAAAGCTTTTAAGTAAGCTTAAAGCTTACCGTTAACGAAGGGTTTAAAACATATGGATAAAGACTTTATACATTAAAAGGAAACGGGAATGTATTATTAAGACCTTAAAAGGTTATTATTTACTGGTTTCCTTTTTTAGTCTCTAGTTTTAATGTAGATTATAATTAAACTTGTTTACTTTACTTGTAAATAACTTAATCCGTTCATAATAAACTTTTATATTTTCGCTATATCGTAGGCGATATAAAGTAACTTTTTAATTTCTTTTTTTATAAAATTAATACTATTTATAGTTCTAATCGTTTTAATTAAGCGATCGTAATTTAAATAATATAAATGTTTATACTATAGCCGGTTTTTTTTAAAGCTTTTTAATAATATTATTAACTATTACTTTATTAATAAGCGTATTAACCTTTTCCGGTTATATTAAATAAAGTAAAAAGAACCCCCTTTTATAAATATCGAACTAAGCGATTAATTTCTTTTAAAAAAATAACTTCGTGTTTTTTAAGTAATTACCGCTTGGTGCACATCGTAAACAGGTGTGTGGAAATACTAGGATAATAAATAAAAGAAGAGGAGGGGACCCTAATCAGGTCAGAGGGCACCAGCTATAAAAGCTAATAAGGCTCCACTTAATAACAAAAGTGGGTCCTCCTTACTATCTAATCTAATCTAATCTATAACTTATACGTCCCTCACCTATAACTCACGCATTAAATACCGGGGGCAAAAGAAAACTAAATCGTCCTCGACTCAATCTCTCGTTAATCATAATTATCTATTATACGCTCTTTTTAGGCCTTCTTCTAGGACGCTTAAAAATAACTTAGTACTCATCGTTAACAGGCTTTTTAAAGCGCCCTCGCGGGCGTTTTACAACCGGTTCTAATTACTTAACGGTATCTAATTAAAAGTCTCTTAGCTTCCCGCCCTTACGTTACCAATATTCGTTAATCAGCCCCTATATTCCCTCTAAATCCTTTTCGTTCTTCTAAATAACAAAGTCGTAATTATAGCCTTTCTACTTAATAAAGTAATTAAAACCGTTCTTCTTTACCCGATAATTTATAAGAATCTCAATCTTATATATATTATCTTCTAACGTATTTTATTCGTTAATAAATAGTCCTAATAAAAGCGGCCGTCTATTCTATAAATCGGCACCGTTAAAAATCGGTGAAAAGTATTTAACGCTTAATACTAAGTAAATACGCATTTCTTTAAGCAGGTCTAATTTATATACTAATCTACTAACGCGTCTAATAACTTTAAATAGTCCGGAGCGTTATTATAAAAACTTTCTACCAGGCTTACCAGGGAAATTATAGCCTTTATATAATCGAATAAATACCTTATTACCGATAGCGTATTCGATTGCCTTATACTTTATATTATATAAACGTTTAGTTCGTATAATTACGAAATCTATTACGAATACGGCATTTTATTTTAAGTATAGACGTAGTTCTCCTACTTAAGTAATATTTAAGGAATTAATCTTTATAATAATATTAAAAGGTCCAGGTAATTTAATTCCGAACAGCTGCTCGTAAATAGATAATTTAATTAATTCGGAATACGTACTATTTAAGTTCTATTAAAAAAAAGGTATAAACTCTATTTAGTTTAATTTTAAATACTTAAATACCTAATATCTTAAGGCAATCTTAATAGTTTAATTCTTTCGTTTAATAGAACTATTCGCTTAAAGGTATTAAACAGCGGTGAATATTAGTTTTATATTATAAACGTCTTAAAAGCCTTTCTAGAAATCTAAAGTGAATTTTGCGTTGCGATTAGAAATAATCTTTTTAAAGTAACCCTAATCTGCTAATTAAAACATGCGAATTAGAATCATAACCTATTTTAGTACTGTATAACGAACATTACTAAGGATAAGTAATATTCTTTTAATAAAGTAATATATTATTATTAATAAGGAATTATATATTTTATAGTTTATTATTTTCTATAGAGTATTTATAATAAGAACTATTAATAAGCCGATAATAAAATCGATCGAAATTATCGATATAGGTATTAAATCCTCCCGGATTAATATATAATCTCCAATAGTTTTAACCCGTTTTATCTAAACGATATTACATATCGGGTAATAACGAACCTATTACTTAACTAATTACGTCTTTTTATAAATAGAGAATAATTCCAGCTCGTATAACATACGTACTTCTCCGAAATAATGCTTATTATCGTAAACATACGCAAATATATCGGGAAGGCATGATTTAAAAACGTAAAATCGTTTTTCTCCTCCACGACCGATATTATATATAAAACTATTCGTAATCTCGAAAAAGTAACCGATTCGTAAAGCGTCTTAAAAAAATCGATGCTTCTATTCGTTAGGCTTAAGATTTTTAAGTACTCTTAATAAATCATCCAGAAAACCTTTATATTTACGATCTTCGGTGTATCTTTCCTAAAACTTTAACTTTAATTTATCAGTTATTATTACTTCGCTAAAAGTATACCAAACCTTATCGAGCACTAGTTACTCATCAGATCTTTAAATTAGGCTTATCGGGCTTTCGGCGTTTTATACAGCTCGAAAGCGATTAAAAACATCGGGGATAAAGTTAAAACGTCCTAAAAAGTAATAAACATTAAAACCGTATTATAACAAATAAATAAAAGCGTTAACTAATCGCTTATTAGCTTAGTTTATCGAAAATATAAATAAGTTTATTTAATTAACAATACCTTTTATTACCCTATAATCGGTCAAAACGATAACAGGCTTATTTACCGATTATAAAATAACTCTCAACTTCTTAACTACCTAAACTAAACATACAACCTCGAGTTTTAATAAACCGTAACGTGTTTCTACCGAAGACAGACAACGATTAAAGTATATAATTAATCGAACCTTTATCGAAAGAATAAGGTTACTAAGTTATTAAACATAATTATTTAAAACGTAAAAAACCATTACTCTAAACCTACGCTTAAATAAACCATTTACCTAAAGAAAAAAAGAGCGTTAAAGTCTTAATAATAGAGAGTTATTTTATTACAGATTAAGTCTTAAATTATATTAAATAAAGCTATCTCCGAATTTATCGGTTCGTATATTATTAATCGATAATATACTGCTCTTTTATTTACGTTCTTATTTATAACTTTGCCTTTAACTCTGCCCTTTCGCAATAATTCTGTCTTTCGAGCTTAAAAGGGCTGTAACATTTAAGCAAAGTATAGTAACAGATACCGTAAAAAACCAGCAGCTCCTAAGTATATTTTAAAGGCCTTAAGAGTACGGGGAAATTTAAGCTTACGAAAAGCGTCAAGGCGTTCTATAATTAAAAACATACTTAAAACATTAATACGAAATCTTAAAAGCTTAATTAATAAGTATCTAATAAATAATTTCTTAAGGTTAATCGTAATACGTTTATAAATAAACAAATTAAAAATAGTTCGTAAATATTCAATATATTCGTCTTAAAAATCGGAAAAAACAACAATATTATCGATAAAGGTACGATAAAACTGTTAATAATCCTTTAATTATCGATCTATAAAGCGTTAAGCATAAGCCGGAGAATTACGAAATCCCATTAAAACAACTTTTAATCTTTCTAAACCTCTATAACTAATTATTATCAAACGATCTTTATAGTCTAAATAAACGAAGAATTAATAAAAAAAACCAGTAACGTTAATAATAACAATATAAAGTTTACTTCGCAGTACTGAAATAACATCGGCTTACAACGGCAGAAGATAATTATCTAGGACGGCTACTTTATTAAGCGGTCTCAAATCGATAACAATTCGACCCTTCTCTTTACCGTAAACTGTTCTCCAAACTACGAATATTAAATTAACAAATAAAAAAGGCTCGAAGGCTTACTCGAATCGACCTTTAACGTACAGTTTCTCGTAGTACTCATTAAAAAAAGTTTTATCTTTACAACTAAAAAAGTATCCTCTAAAGGCAAGCTTTATATTCTGCTATCCTTTAATAAGCGGGATCTTAAATTATTAATCTTTAGAAATATTAATTAATTCTAAATTAATAAACATTTATCCGTAATTATCGAAAAGCTTCTTAATACGTTTAATAAATCTTAGATCCTTAGCGTAAACGTATATACCGTTTCGAGTAGTGTACTTTTTAATATCCCCTAATTTCTTAATTTCTAAAGCTATATAAGTTAGTATAACTCTCGGTCGAAATACCGGAACTTCAACAACCTTATTAAGCTTAACACCCTTAGTTTAAACAGGTTAAATAATATTATAAATAGCGTCTATAAAAGGAGTAATTAAAAAGTAAGAATTGGTCGGGATATTTACGTCGGTTACGATATTCATTAGGTTAGGTATATAAACGGTTTCAGCTATTATCTAACGAATCTCAAGTATCAGATTAAATACAGTATTCATTACTACGTTTCCTGTGTTTAAAGTTATAACATTAATATAGCCATCAGGAGAACTGTTCGCAGAAAAACTAAGGATTAAGGCTGCTATTATTACAAAGCATACGAACGCCTTTATTACTCTTCTAAAAGAATAAGCAAAATAACCACTATTATCAGCTTCCTTAATATAGCCTAGTTTAACTTTATATTAAATAGTAACAAGTTTATTTATATTATTAATAGCGAAAACTTTAAGTATTATATTACCGTTAACGGCGGCGTTTATAATAACAGGGTTCGATGAATAAAATACGAAACATCTATTATTAAATAAAGGTTTCTATTAAGCCGAAAAGTATGCCTGCTCTCCTAGCTTTAAAGTTACCGCCTTACGGTTCTGAACCTTTTTACGTATAAATTACCTTTTTTAGCAACCTTAAAATCAATAGTCATACCATCCAGTGCTGTAAATACAACTGTTTTCGCTATATAATTAATATTCGCTCCATATAGCAACATAAAATCATTACTAATTAAGATATTAAGCTGGAATAGAATATTAATAACGTAGTTAACTTTTTTAAATTCGTAAGCTATAGGCTTACCTTCCTTATCAATTCCTAAAAAAATAAACTTAAATATCGCCTTTTCCGTGCATCTAACTAGCTATTCTATTAATCTTTTAACTAAAATATTATAAAACTCGATAATATACTCAAAATTCTTAAGAAAGCTCTTACTAATATATATTCGGCCAGTTTCACTATCTAAATAAATCTCAGTAACGGGTTTATCCCATCCGGTTTATACTTTAATTCGGAGATATATTAATTTTAAAAGCATAAGCGAATTCGAAACATCCAGGATAAGCGCAATATATCAACTCCCTTTTAATAAAATTAAATCGACTTCCTCTATTTTAAACTTAAGTTTCAGCCCAGGCTTCTAAAAGCGTTTAAGAATAAGAACAAGTTCTATAGTTAACGCTTATTCACAGGAACTAAAATAATTAAATATACGGTTACGGAAAAGGAAAACAGTATTACAATAACTACAAGTACAAAGGCCAGGTATTACTATAAAAAGGGTTTAAAGCTTTTAATACTTCAATTTTAAAATAATCTTACATTTTCGCTCGTAATTCTTTAGTTCTCGTCCAAAGCGAAATAATTTATAACACTAAGCGTAATTAAAAGCGTTTAAAATAAAGTATACTCCTTTATTATCACTTTAAAAAACATTAAAGTCGTTCTTCTCACTTCGAACAAAATAAATAAATTCCTTTTTAATATTACGAGAGTCTCGGCGGTCTTTATTATTACGCGAATCTCGATAATCTCTACTGCGATCTCGAAAAGGTCTTTTATTACGACTTTATAATAAGTTTTTATATCTATCCCGTCCTTTATAATCCGGAATATAAAAGTCGGTAAAGGATATACGAAGCTTTTCGTATATCCTATTATTATCGTATCGTCTACCTCCATTATCGCGGTTATTACGTTTTTATCGTCTTTAATTATTATACCTTCTTTACGATCTTCCGGAATCGCGGGATAATAATCTAAAAAACGATCTTAGTACGTACTATCGAGGGCTCTAGTTTCCTTTATAATCATCACGCCTTTATAACTACTGTGTAAAAGATTTACTGTATAATCGACTAGGGTAGAAGCTGTATAAAACTGGTTTATCGATCTTTACTTCTACTAAATAACCTAAAGCTATTATAATCTAAGGATAATAATTATATATATTAAAAAGTAAAACAACTTTTACCTCATTAATAATATCTATATAAGCTTTAAGCGATTAGTTTTAAAAGGCTTTCGGGGCACGTAAGACCTTCTTAATATCTATAAACATTTTTAATTAAATAATATATATAACAGCCGCCTAATTAAAATCATCCGGGGCGAAAGATCCCATTACACGAACATAGCGAATTTTACGATAGATAAAGCTAAATAAAACGCTTTTATCGCGTACTACGTCCTTTAATATTAAGTTACCTATTATAAAGCGTTCAGTAGTAATTATAAAATACATTTTAAAACGTTCAACTAACGCTACGAACATACCTTCCTTAAAGCTAATTTATTTAAGTTTTTATCTTCTATTTATAGATAATTTATACATTTATTAATATAAGGCGTTACCTTCTAACAAAATATAAAAGATACCTAAAAACTATCGTTCATAATCGTTATTAACCGAATCGTCCGAAAAATACTCTTAAAAACGTTCTTTAAAGGAGTAAACATCAGTGAAACATATACTATCACCGTTATAAATAAATCCTTTCCCGTCTAGGTCAGAACGGTTAAAATAAAAGCAACTAATCATACTTCGTTTCAATTAAAAGCGTCCAAATTAAATACTAGGTGCCCAATTATCTTAGGGTATAACAGATACATACTATATTATTAGTTAATATAAGTAGGATACTATAAAAAGGATTAATAAAGATAAGTTACTAAGGTTAATAGAATAAAGGCTAACTAAACACAAGCATATTTAATATTAATTTATTAGTATTAAATACCGCTTATAATTAATTATATATATCGGCTTCTTTATAAAAACCTGATATATTACTTAATTAGCGTTTCACATTACCGTTAATTATCGGTCGGAAGTGTACATAAAAATTACATATTTAATAATCAAAAAGTATTTAAGCGTTACCCTAATCGATTTCCTCCTACGATCCAAACTCGGAACCTCGTTACTCGACTAATAAAAAGTGGAAAGTGTTCACAGCTTCAGTATTCCGTCGATCAGTTATTAATATCTCTCCAGCTTTATTAGCAGCTCTTCTAAAAGAATTCAATACATCGGTAACGCGACGTACTTATCTTCGTATTAATTTATTATTATTAGCGGTAAAGGCTATCTTCGCTATTTAATTCATTAATACAAAATAATTAAAATCTTAAATAAAAGTAAAATCTTCGAGCTTTACGTTTATATTAATAATCATATAGTTTTATCGCTCAACATTATAAAATATATACTTTCGCCATTTAAAATTAAATAATCCTTTCGTAGCCTCGGGCTTATTATCGAAGTATCGGTTATTATACTTTAACGTCGCTAACTAAAACGGTCGAGTTAAAAAGAATCGTATATTTTAAGTATCGTCGGCCATATCGGATTCGTTTTATATAAAAAACTCGAATTCCTTAATCTTTACTCTTAAGATATTCGTTAAAGCCTTACCCTTCCTCGATAAGCTTCCGATTTAAAACATTTCGGGAGAGTTTTAATTTATTATATTAAATAATAACGTAATCTAACCGATAAGGTATAAGAAAACCGTAACGTCTTATAAAATAAAGATCAGGTTATTAATAGGACACGATAGAAATAGGCTTAAATATGGCCTAATAACTTCTTATATACCGCGGGGTAAAAAACTTACCTTATTACCTAAATATTAACTAAGTAAAAGAAAAGTTAAACTAACCTAAGGTGGTTTTCTGCCCTATTACAAAATGAAATAAAGAAGGCTTAAATCTGGCACTCTTTACAAATTCAGTTTAAAATAGAATAGTTAGTGATCCTATTTAAAACAAAGGAGAAAAAGGCTTAAATCTGGCGCTCTTTATAACTTTAATTCTAAATAGAATCTAATAATGCGATTAAGCCTAGAAACACGTAAAAAACTCAGATTTAAACTTCTTTATAATCTTAACTTAATACGAAAAAGTTTTTTATAATAATAATTAAATTTAAATCTAATCTTTTTAATTATCGAAGGGTGGTATAGTATAGTGTCTCTTTAATCAGAAACAGAGATGCTACTATTAATATACATCGTAAACAAGTGTATAGAAATACTAGGATAATAAATAGAAGAAGAGGAAGGGACCCTAATCAGGTTAAAAGGCACCAGCTATAAAGGCTGGTGGGGCTCCACTCAATGACAAAAGTGGGTCCTCCTCACTATCTAATCTAATCTAATCTATGGCTCATGCGTCCCTCACCCATAGCTCACGCATCACCGCTTTTATATTACTATTCGCCGGAAACTATTTTAAGCGGAAAGCTTTTAATTAATAGTTTAAACTATATTTAAATTTCCGTAGATTCTTTTTTATTCGTAAAGTTTTATCGAAACGTACTTATATAAGTAATAACGATTAATCCTTTTTTTATATTAATTTTAAAATTTCGGTTAGAAATATTTATTATTATACCTTTAACGAAATTATTTATAGAATTAATTACGTTAATATCGGTATTTAAATCTTATAAAAGCTTATTAATATCCGGTAATTTACCGGAATATATATATAATACTTACTTTTTATTATCGGATTCGTTTTTTTAATTCTTTTTTAATTAATTAAAGGAATCCGCTGTTTTCGGTATTTCGGAGTATTTAAAATACATAGTTTTTATATCTTCCCGCTTTTTACGGTAATACCGGATAAATCCGTTAAACTCGGTTGGATTTTTTACTTTAATTACTTTTATAAAGTAAATAATAAAGTTATTATTCGTATTTCCGAGTTTTTAAAGCGGGCTTCGCGTTATACTTTATACTTTAGTACTTTTATTAATATTACTTTTCGTTATTTAATTAATTTTAAAAGCAGCTTTTAAGTAATCTTTTATTATATACTTATACTTTTTATATTTAAAATATAAAAGGTTATTATTTTTATTTATTCGGGGAAAGTTTTTTATAGATTTCCCGCGTTTATAACTTTTCCCCCTTTTTCGGGTATTATAAAAGTTTTTATTTTTTTTAAAATACTTAAACCTTATAAAAAGCGATAAAGTCCTTTATTATAAAAATTAAAAAAGCTTTACGGTAACGTAATAACGTTAATATTTTTTAATATTAAAATTTAACCTTTTTCGTAGTATTAAAAAACTAGTTAACCTTTATTACTTTTATAATTTCCGTTAATAAATATTCGAAGTAATTAATTAACTTTTTATTTTATTCGGAAAAGAATACGATTATATTTTTATTATCGTATTTTTATTTTATTAATACTTTATTAATAAACGCTTTTTTAATAGTTTTTAGTTCGCTGTATAAAGAATTTAATTTCTCGGTAATTTCGGTATTTTTTTTTTTTATTTAGATAAGTTTTTTAATAGCTTTTTCCGATATATTTCGGATTATCGAAGCGAGTATTTTTTTAGTTTAATCGGAAAGGTATATATTAATAAAAATATTTATATACTTTATTATTAAAATAAAGTTATCGTAGTAAATATTTTAATTTTTTAAACTTTTTAATCGCTTTTTTAAATCGAGCTTAAAAAAAAACTTTTATTTAAATTTAATTTTATTTAGTTTTTTTAATAATATTAAACCGGTATATTTAAAGCTTTTTTTTACCCGTAATTTCTTTTTACTATTTTTTAAGCCTTTTTTTAATTTATCGGAGTTTAGATTTAATAAATCCGGAGTTTTTTAAAGTTTATTTTTACGGCGAAAAGATTTTTTTAATTTTTCTGCTTTTTCTTTATTAAATTTATTTTTAGTTATAAGCGAATAAATAACTTTTTTAATATTATTAGTTTTTAAAAAAATCCCGATTAATTTAACTTTTCCGGTTATTCTTTTTTTCTTCAAGGTTTTTAAGCTTTTTATAACCTTTATTATAAATATTTTACTTTTATTTCAAAGTAGAACGTTATTTACGGTTTCTACCGCTCTTTTTCGATATTTACGGTATTATATTATTTTCTATAAACGCGTAATACGTTTACTTTTATAATAAGCGTTATTAATTTACGGTTTTTTTCTTTATAAGCTTTACGAACTTTTTATTTACTTATTCGTATCGATTCGGATAGTTTTTATTTTTTTAAAAATTAAATTCGTATTATTTTGGACGATACTTATTTTTTTAAAAGTTAATTATAAATATCTTAACTTTTCTTTTAATAATTAAAAACGAAAAAATAAAAAGTATTTTTATTAAGTTTAAAGAGTTTTTTTATTAATTATAAAAAGTTTATAATAGCTTTTTTTATAATAATAACTAAGTCCGATTAAAGGCTGTTTAATCGGGTGCTTACGTTATATTAATTACTATTAAATATAATAATAAAAAAGGGATTAAATTAAATAACGATTAGTAATTACTTTATCGTTTAAAGGAATAATTTAAAAATATTACTATATAATAATACGGGTTAATCTTTAACTGCTATTATTATTATTACTTTATTACTTATCTTCTTTAAAATATAATCGGGAGAATCTTTTTTTATATAATAAAGGCGCGACTTTAAAATAATTACGTAACTATCTTTTATATTATGCTTATAAAGGCGCTTAGTACCCTAATAGCCCTATTTAATTTTTTATTTTAAGCACATTCCGTATTTCTCTCCCTAGCGTATGCGTACAGCTATAGATAGCGTACTTAGAGCCCCTCTTAGTCTCTATATGCGCCGTAATAACTCTAACAGGTACGTATTAATCACTAGATTAGCTTTTATCTCTTTCGTTTACTTTTGATAGGCTTCTTTTAAGCTCTAGCTTACGTATACGGTTACGTAAGCCGTCCCTTTCTAGAGCCTTTTTTTAGGCTTTCCGGTACTTATATTTACAGGCTCTTTAATTACTCGTTTAGGTAGTTTCTTTTTAAGTAAGTAAGTAATATATACTAAATTATTACTTTTATATAAACTCTTTTAATTCCCGTATTCCCTTTATAATTACAGTAGTAATTATACGCCTTTTCGATTTATTAATAGTTACTTTATTATTATACTAGTCTAGCTCTAGCTCTTACTTTAACCGTTACTTTATTATAACACTAAGCCTTTTAGCCGTTACCCTGCCGCTACTCCGGGCTTTTTTAATCGCTTTATAACCGCGTTAAACTTATATCGTAATCTTATAGCTTATTTATATACTTATAGTTATAATATTATCGGTATTAACTTTATAATTCCGGCCTTCCGTAATTATTAAATTTACTTTTTAGTAGTTACTTAGTTAATAAACGCTGCTTCTTACTTTAAAGTAACTTAGTTAGGACCTCCGCCTTTTATTAATAGGTTATAAGCCCGGCCTAGTTATTTATTAAGTTAGTTTCTTTTTTCGACGTACGTTACAGTACGTTTTAATACCTTTTCCGCTGTTTTTCGATACTTTTTCCGCTGCTTTTTTTCCTTTTTACTAATTATAATAACGGTGAATACTATAAAATTAATATATAATTATTAAATGCTTAAAAAGTAGAAGCTTAAAAGCGTTAGTAATTAAAACACTTAGAAGTTTACTTTTTAGCTTTATTTTAAGCTGCTCTTTTTCGACCGTTATTTTTAAAGAAATAAAGAGGTATATAAAAGGATTTTTAAAATCTAAAAAACCTAAGCCTTTTTAGTTATACATTAAAATTTAATTAATAAACCCTTTTCTTTAATTTTCGACGAAATAGATCCTTAAACAGTTATCGACGTTTTAATAACTGCGTACTAAAGCAGTAGCCCAGTTTTACGTTAATAGCTTTATCTCGAATTCTATAGGATTAAAAGTAAGCATTTTAAGTTTTTAAACGAATTTATTTCTTTATTTAAAAGATATATTTCGAAGCTTAAAAACGTAAAAGTTACTATCGACGATATCGATTAAAGAACGATTTTTATAACTGTGGGGTTCCCCTCACACTGTCTCAGCATAACGAACGACGACGATCTTTCCTGCCGGAACGATTAATATTAACCTATATAAGTAAATAGTTCGTTATCTTTAAATAGATAGTAATCTATTTTTATTACATATTCTTTTTTTAACTTATAATTTAGTTTTAATATATAGTAGTATTTCTAGTCGGCACCCAGGGATTATTAATACTAATCCTATATAATTTTAATTTTGATAATTAATTAATCGTTTTTTTAATTAAGCACAGCCGCCGGACGTAAGTCCGAAGGGTTAACGTTAGCCGTAAATAATTAAATAATGATTATTAATATAACGATTTCCTTTTAATTAATTTCTTTCCCTATAGTTTATAGCCTATTAAAAATAGGATATTAATTAATAACAGAATTTACTTACTATAAAAACAAGCTCGTTAAAATATACTAAATAACGGACTTTATAAACGATAATAATAATAATAAAATAACGAGTAATAACCTAGTAAAGATTCGATCGTTCTCCGTTAAAATCTATAGATTATCGGTAGGTTTAATTATATTTACCGTTAACTACCTTTTTTTATAACGAATTAAAACTGTTCATTTCGAATTTATTAAAAACCTTATTAAATATATCGATAAGCAGGTAAACCCACTTTTTATTTTCCGGCTTATTAAATTTATTAATTACGATATAACTTTAAAAAGAGCGACGATCCGTTTTAACGAACGGTTAAAAAGCAGTCCGAAAAGTAGCAGATTACTAATAGCTCGACCGTCGTATAAATAAACATATACTTTTAAAGCTGGCCGATAAAGAATCGTTTAAAAACTAATTAACTTTATTTTTTTTATTAGTGTTCTTATTAACTTAACGATAAAAAATAATTATTTAGAATAAGTATAAACGAAAAGTATTTAAAGTATTATTATTAATAAAATTGTTTCCCGTAAAGCCTATTTTAATCCTAATTATAAATCCCTTTATCGAAGATTCACCCAGTTTATTTTCCCTTTAAAACGGTTTAAAACTAGATAACGATATAATAAAAAACGACGATAATCGTCCCGGTAAAGCTAAAACGTTTGGTAATATTAATAATTAAATATAAATTAACGAAATAATCGCAGCGATAATAATAATTATAAATACTTTAAACAGTATTATAAGTAATTTCTTTAAATCTATATTATCCGTAATATAATCGGTTAAAAAGAAGTCCGATTCGTAAAAATTAAACTATTAATAAAAGCTTATTAATATCGGTTATTTTATATTTAACGTCGATATTTATTATAGCGATAACGACTACGCTACTATAAACTTTAACGTATATTAACGTAACGTATATTCGTTTTTTATAACTATTTATAATAATATAAGCGACGATTATTAAAAAAAGCATATTTTCTTAATTAATTTCCGTTAATTATTAAAAGGAAACGTATAAATATAATATAATTCCTTTAATAACGGTACGAAGATATTAATAAAAGATAACCTAAACTTTTATTTCGTAAAACTAAAAGCTCGCTTTAAAATCTTAAAAACGGAAGCTTTACGAAATCTTTAAAAGATAGGATTTATAGCAGCTATAATTTCGAACGGATAATTAGTTCGTTTATAAGCTTCAGAAATTATCCGTAATTATAAAGCAGTATAAATAAATAAATTAGTATAATATAACGCTATAATTTAAAATAAGCTATATCCGGAATTATAATAATTAATTATTCGTTTATAAAAAAAAGTATCCTTCGACGATTTCCTTACTTATTTCGAAGAAAAAACCTCTATATATGAAAAAAAGTTATTATATAAACAGATAAACGGAGCCTCGTTCTCCGAGCCTAGATCGATAAGCTTACGATTACTATAAAGCGATATCTCTAAAAACGTTATAAAAGCATTACTATAAATAAAAACACTCTTAACTTTAATAATTAATATCGTTAACGATAAAGCATTTTAAAGATATAACAACGTAAATTAAATTAAAAGTAATTTAGGATTTCGTAGCGGATATACCCGAAATAGTTATAATAACCGTAAAAGCTTTAATAGTTATAAAAGCTTTAATAACCGCGGAAAAGGCTATAAATTAAACGGATATAATAATCGTAACGACTTTAATTATAAACGTACTTTTAATAATAGAAATTAGTCTTCCGACGGACGACCTTTTAAAAGCCGAGGTTTCGGTTTTCGTAATCGAAGCGATAAAAGTCGAAGTCGTAATAGATTTCGTTATAAATTCAGACCTTATTAATATACGTATAAACGATAAGTTAAACGAATTCTTTAATAAATAGTATATAATAACGAAAAAAAAAAGTATTTATCGATAAAAACGATTTAAATATTAATAATTAAAAAAAAGATTTAATAAACGAAGGTTATATATTAATCGATAAAGTAATCGACGAAAGTAAAAAACAGGTATTTATTAATTACGATAATAAAAAAGATATTACTATTTATAAAACTAAACTAAAAAGTAATAAAACAGAAACGCCCGTTACGTTTAAAGTCGTTAACTATAGAAAATATAGTGAGAGCTATTTAATAAAGTTAAAGCTTTTTATATATATATATATTAATAATTATACTAACCTTAAACTAAAAAGATAAGGTCCGTATATTAAAGAGGTATAAGGCTTACTAAGCCCTTTAACGACACCTAATCCGTTATATAGTAGACCTTACGTAACCGAAGAACCTATTAACGTTAAAACTAAGGCTATAGTAACCCTAGTATTAAAACCTTACGTAATAAACGAAACGGACGAAAAAGAAAAAAGTAACTCCGATAAAACTAATAATAAAAAAAACTTCGATACCGTTAATAAAACCGACGATGCGGAAAAAGTAAATAATGCAAACGAAGCTATAACCGAAACCGACGCGATAGCCTAATTAAAAACGAAATTAAAAGAGCTATAGTTATTAAAAGTAGTTTATTTAAACTTATATAACGCAAATGCTATCGATTAAATAGTTCGTTAAACCTATATTAAAATAGAAGTTTTTACGCCGAAAAGTATAACCTAAATATACGTTGATTCTAAAGCTTTAATATTAATAATAAGCAAAGAATTCTTAAATAACGTCGTAGGCGATTATATTATAACTACCGAAGAACCCTTTTCGTGCACAGGAGTCGGAGGTAAGCAAATGCTTAGCGAAAAAGCAACACCGTAAAACAACACCTAAATCATTTTAAGTAAGCGTTTTAACGATTCAGAGAAATCGGACTATTACTATCCCCCGAGAAATCGTTTATAGGATACTTAGCTATTTATTTATTAAGCTTTATCGTTAACGGAGTAAGTACGTTAATACTAAATAACCGCATCGAAATTATAATTAAGCTTAAAATATTAAATAGGTTAAATAGATTAAAGAACTATATAAATATAATAAGTTTTTTTAAAAAATATATTTTATAGTATTTTTAAAAAATCCTACCGTTTTAAAAATAAAAAATAGAGTTCTTAAAAAAAAAGAAATAAAAAAAACGCTTTTTTAAAACCGTAATAAAACGAAAGAAATAAATAATGACCGTTACTTATAAATTAATAAAAAGCGAAAAAGAAGTATTCTAAATCTTATAAAATTAATTTATTAATACTTATTACTTTTCTTATTAAAACCCGAACGAAATAACGTTTATTAAATTAAACGTATCGAAAAAGCGTAAATATAAAGTAATAATTTTTTATTTTTTTTCGGTATAAAACGGAAGAACGATCGATATTAATAGTATTAAATTTATTACGTATATAAATAAAATATTAACGAAAATAAAGAATAGGTACTAAGTAATAAAACTAAAAGTTTCGTATTTAATATAGATACATAAAAAAAAACGGATCGAAATTTAATTATATACTTAGCCAGTATTAATTTTAATAAATTATTAAACGACGAAAAAGGTAATCGATTAATTATTATTTAAATTAGTCGACTTCGTTAAAAAAATTTAAAATTAATAATAGTTTCGTTATATTTATTACGTTATAAATTCGACGTTCGATATATATTAAAACGTATTAACGTTATTCCCGATACTTTATTTAAATTCTTAATAATACTTAATACCGAAAACGACGAAATAACAAAAAACGAAAAGTTTTTAGTTTTAAATAACGTCGTAAATAATTTCGTATATATAGTTTTTATAAATATAAAAATAAACGAAAAATAAAAAATAAAATTCGTCGTTAAATATAAAAAAAATAAGAAATTAAAACGATTAATCGACGAATTTAAATTTTAATAAAGTATAAAAAATAAAAGAAAACTAAATATAAAATTAAAAAGTTTCGATAAACTTAGTTTTCGATACGAATTAGTAAATAAGTTATTATATTTTAAAAAGTTTTTTAAAGAACGAAGATTATATATTTTATAAAACTATATAATAAAATTATTATCGGAAGTTTATAATATTAAATATTATTTCGGTATTAAACGAGTAATTTACGAATTAAAAAGCTTCGTTATTAAAAAATTAAAAAAGTACGTCGAAATTTATATCGAGTATTATCCCGATTACTATAATAATTAAAGGGATAATTAAAAAAAGATCGGCTTATTATAACCGACCGAAAATTTAAAATAATTTTTCGAAAATATAATTTAAAACTTTATTATCGGATTACCGAAAGTATTAACGATTAATACTTTATAATAAATAATAAGATTTAACGATATAAACATTTTATTAACGATAACTTATTAATTATTAAAAAAGAAAATACTTATACCCGGGTATATTAAATATACCGTAAAATAATAAGCGAACTTAATTATAATAGCGTTATTACTTTACGATTAAAGCGTTCTAAAAAAAGTAATATCCGATAAAGATTTAAAGTTTATATTTATATTTTAGTAAACGCTTTAAATTAAATTAAAAATAAAATTAGCTATTCGTATAATATAATACGGATAAATAAACGGATAGAGTAAAAAAATAAATTTCGAAGTTAATATAGCCGTACGATTTTATATTACGGCGTTAAAAACCTTTTAAGTTTAAATACTTTTAGTATTATAATTTAATTTTAATAACGTATTTTTTACCGTATTAAAAAGGTCGTTTAACGAAATCGTTTACGGTTTTAAGCTTAAAAGTATACTATTAATTATAAAAATACTATTAAAGTAAATCGATTTTAATTTAATAAAACGTATAAATTAATAAAAAATTAAAGTAATTATAAACTTCGCCGTCGATATAATAAAGATTAAGTATAATAAAATAAAACGATATTACAAATTCGAAGTAAGTAATAAAGTATATTTTCGTTTTAATAAAAAATATAAGCTACCCGGAAATAAGCTACTTAAATAATCCTAATAAAAAATAAGGCCGTTTACCGTATTAAAACGCGTTAGCGATTTAATTTACGAACTTAACTTTTTATAATTATAAAAAATATATAAAGTCGTATTAATAGCGTATTTATATTTAATATTAAAAAAGGGCGACTTTTTCGGGAAAATAAAACTATAATTAACGAAAATAATCGTCGAAAACGACGACGAATAATAATAATTTTATAAAATTAAGAAATTAATTAATAGAAAAATAACGAAAGTAACTAGATAACTTTAATTAAAATATTTAATATACTAAAAAAAATACGCTGTATTTTTCGATTAATAGTACCTACGTAAAATATTAATAAAGAACGCTACCGAATTAATAGAATAATATAATAAATTATATAAGTTATCGTTAAAAGAATTATAAAAAAAGTAATACGATATAACGGATAAAAGTACCGTTACTTTTAATAACGATTTCGGTATTTTAAAAATAAGTAAAGTATAAATAAATAAACGAACGAAACTAAAAAAAATAATCGAAGTTTTTATATAATTTCGTTACATTAATTAATATTAATAAATACTAATCCGTTTAACGTAGTCCACAAGTGACTCGGCCACATAAGTAACCCGCCCACTTAAAATAGTATCTAACGCGTTTTAACTTAACTTACATATTCTCCCGCTATTAAAAATGGCCACTACTTAAAAACAAACCTAGATTATTTTAGCTATTTAAACTATTAAAAAAAACTTAAAACTAAATATTCGACGCGCTGCTTTTATTTATAACTATCCCCGATCGATATTACGTAATAAAATAAGCGGTAAACCTATTAAAACCGAAACCCGATTTAAATCGCGAAAGCTTACAGATTTAAAAGAGTTATTAATTATTAAATATATACTCGAGTTAAATACGCGATGTTTTCTTCCCCGGATATAAGCTATTAAAAATATAGCTAACCGGTTATAACGCGACCGCGACGCGTTACCCGTCGGAATTAATTAGGCTCCGAATTTCGTACGACGACGAAAAGAATTTCGGACGCGTTTTAATCGTCGAATCGATTATTAAAAAGTTAAATACGAAAATTTAAACGTGTATAAAAAGTGGTTCGACTTTATACGGAATATAATCGCGAAATACGGAATTTAAGAATTAGATATCTATAATTTCGATGAAACAGGGTTTATAATAAGCCAGATCTTATTATAAATAGTAATTACGAGCTCTGAAAAAAGTGTAAAACTTAAATAAGCGTAATAAAGAAACCGGGAATAGTCTACAGATATTTAAAGTATTAATTCCTTTAGTTAAGCGATAGCGCCGTTTATTATTATTACGGGGAAATATTACCTTTCGTTTTAGACCGAAAACAGTCCATTTCCGCCTGATTAAGTTATTTCAATCTCAGATAACGGTTAGACTATAAATAAAATTAGTTTGGATTAGGTTTAGCGTTTTAATTAGGCTATAAAAGCACGTTTTTCGGGTGTATATCGTCTCTTAATTATAGATAAGTATAAAAGTCACTATTCGACCGATTTCGAGCTATATTATAAAAAAAATAATATTATTATACTTTATATACCGTTTTATTCGTTATATAAACTCCAGCCTTTCGATATAAGCTATTTTAATCTATTAAAAAAAGCGTACGGGTCGGTAATTAAGGATCTTATATAGGCGTATATAACCTATATTTCGAAAAAGGACTTTTTCCCGGCCTTCTATAAAGCATTCTTTACTTTTATAACCGAATTAAATATTATAAGGGGTTTCCGAAAAGCAGGACTCGTTCCTTTTAATACGGATTATATAATTTCATAGCTGGATATTAAGTTATATATACTAACCCCTCCGGGAAGCTTTTCGGGTCTGCTTCCAGTTTAGGAATCAAGGACGCTAAATAACTTAATCGAAGCTTAGTCACAGTCTGAATATATAAAAAACAGGATTATACGCTATTAAAACAGCTCCTTAATATCTCTTTTAACCGGAATTAAGCATTTTATAAAAGGGGTATAGAAAGTTATATATCGATTTATTATTATAGAAAATGAGGTTATAGCACTTCGGAAAGTAAATAAAAAGCTAAGTCGGCGCCGAAGGACTAAAAAAAAGCGCTTACGGCTTAGAGGATCACTTATTAATCACGAAAGTCAAGAAATCTTAAACGAGAACCAAATAGTAAAGTAGGAACAGGTTAAAGTTCGTTAAGAAGGGGTCCGATTAAAGAGGGCTTAACCGCGCGAACGGCGTTATAGTATTTACAGAAAGACTGGTTATAATACGCGAATTTATTAAAAGGTTATAAAAACATTTAATAAAAAGAATAGCGATAAGAACTAGTTAATTAAATAAGTTATTATTAAGATATTCGCATTTAAAATCTTAAATAGTGTTTTAAGTAGGCGGGTCACTTGTGTGGCCGAGTCACTTGTGGACTACGTTATAATAAATTACGGTACTAATTTAATTTATAATAAACTTCTTATACTTATTTTAAATATATAATTCATTACTACTTTAATTATAGTATTTATATAAATTTCTTTTTTTAAAAGAGCGAATCTTTAAACCCTTTAACGGATTAAACAGAAGCGAATAATTAAAACGAAGATTTTTATAAAATAACCGAAGCTAGTTAAAAACACTATAGCACAGTTAGTAAAATTAATAATAATATTATAACGTACGAAGTAATAATTAAAAATAATAATTTTCGTAAAGTAATAAATTAAGAAACTTTCGTTATAACTTCGTATAAAATACTATTAATCGGAATAATTAAAGTTAAATAATAAATCGAAATTCGTCGATTAATCGGAAAATTAAAGTAATAACCTATTTTTATATTATTAAGCCCCGAACCCGAAAGCTAGTAAGACTTCGTCAAATCTATTAAGCGTAAGGAAACTAGAAACTTATAAGCGAATATATTCCCCGAAAAAGTAAAGAACGAAGTTAATAAAAAAATAAACTTATAATTTAATTTATTAATACGATTATAAAACGAAAATATAGATTTTATTATAAAATATAAAAACGATATAAAAATTATTTTTAATAAAATACTTAAATAAAATATAAAGTTAATAACAGCGACGATTAATTAAAGATTATAGAACCTAAACAATTTCGCTTTATTTAAAGACGTTAACGATATACTATCGTATTAATAAAGTATATTAAAAAAACGCTTATTAATATATAACTAAATAAATGTTAATAATTAAGGTAATAGTTATAATAATAGTATTATATAATTAAGTCGTAAGTAATACGATTTATAAAAACGTAAAAGCGATATTAAAAACGATTAAAATACTTTATAATAATGCTTATTAAATAAATATGAATTAATTAATAGGCTTAAAGACACTAAGAGAAATAATGTTAAAAGCACTATAAATTAACGGAGATATAAAAAAAGGATTAAGCGTTATACTTAAAGTAATTAAGTAAATACTAAGCGAAACGAAGCTAAAATAGATTACGGTTAAACTAAGTAAATAAATTATATTATAGTTTTAAAGATTATAGTACCGTTATACGAAATTAAAGTGCGATAACGATATTTAAAAGGATTTAAATATTTTATTTTATTTATATAAAGGAGATATTACGAAGGAAAACGAAAACTTCGAGTAATAAAGAGATAATATTATTAGCGTACTCGGAATAACGAAAGTTTAAAATTTAATAATAGCTTTTATTATTACTTTTAATAAGTTAAGTATTACGAATAAGATTTAAGCGGTTATAATAATTTAAAGCCCGATATATCCTTTTATTAATCCTACTATTAAACTAAATACCGTAAATAATAATAACGACGTAAGCTAAAAGTTAATAAACCTAAACTACGTAATTAACGAATACGAATCGTTAATTAATAAAAATACGGTCGATATCGAGGAATTTAATAATTAATATATTATTAACGAAATCGAATTTATTAAAATAAACGACAGAATAAGGAATTATAAAAGTAAATATAACCAGATCGTTAAAGTAATTAACGACCTTATTAAGCTCGTTATAAAAGCGAAGCTATTATTAAAAGTATATTAAATTAATTACGATAAGTTATAAGTTAGTTATAATAAAATATAATAAGTAATAAACGATATAACCGACCGTATAAATAAGTTAAAAAATAATTAACGAACCGAGCTACAGGCGGTTTTAACCTTTTTATTACCGATCGTCGCATAAACTTAAAAGTTTAATTTAATAAAGGTAATACTTACGAATATTATAATAAGCGGAACGCTAAAAAGAGGCTATAAAAACGATAAGGCTTTAACTTTTTTTTCGTTATCCGTTTTTAACTTTATTAAAGTAAAAAAGCGATAAATAATAACGGGTATTACGAATAAAACGAAATTAAAAGAAAACGAATAATAACGAATATAATAATACTTTACTTTTTTATATTAATTTTTTAGAGTCGAAATAATTATATTATTATTAATAATATAAAACCGTAATATATATAATACGATTAATTATTTAAGAAACGATTACGTCCCTTTTTTTAAGAAGGGGGAGGTATAAAGTTCCCTTTATACTATTTTAATATAACGAATAACGATAATTATTCTTACCGAAATAATTAATATTAATTTATATAAGTAAATAGTTCGTTATCTTTAAATAAATAGTAATCTATTTTTATTGCATATTCTTTTTTAACCTATAGTTTAGTCCTGATAATAACTATTTTCGTTAAAAGTTACCCCGTATAAATTAATCGTTAACGTTCTGCTTTTAAAACGAAAAACCCTTTTACTTTAAAGGTTTTAATTAACGATATCTTCGACGAAAATTACAGAAAAATTAACGTTTAAATAAGTAATAATAATTATTTTATTAAAAACGATTAAGATAAGGGAAAAAAAAAGGGATAAGAAAAAGTATAAAAAAAGAAGGAGGATTCGAATTTATCGAATTCGAAAAAGAAAAAGAAAAATAAAGGAAAGTATAAAAAGAAAGAAAAGGCGAAAAATAACTTTAAATTATTTAATTTTCGTATTAAAAATTACGTAATTTACGAAAGCTTCGCAGTTTTCGAAAGGAAGTATTTATTATAAGGCACTTTATCCTATAATAAGCTTATAGCTTAGTCTTAAAGTTACTTTTTTCGTATAGTCGGACGGTTTTATAAACTTATTTTAAAACTAAACGTCCACTAAAAGCGACCCTGTAACTCAGCTATAACAGGGTTATTACTAGTCTAACCACGACTTTATAACTCAGCTACCGCAGGGTTATTACTAGTCTAACCACGACTTTATAACTCAGCTACCGCAGGGTTATCTATCTTTCGTATAAGGTAACTTACCTTATACTTACCTTATTAAAAGCCCTTAAAATAGTCTGCCGGTCACGGCTAGTAATCCTGTTATATTATTACTATATAGCCTTTCGATTACCGGAAACCAGTGTCCCGGTATTTTAAACCCTATAACTTTTAGTGCTTTAAAAGGGGTTATCCCCCGTAATTAGTAGCTATATAATACTAGCTCTATAAAACATATCTATAACGATAAATCCCTTTTTAAGACGTTTTTATATATAGACCAGTTAAACCCTATCTTTATAAGGGCTAGTTATATTTAACCGGCTATTATAAATAATATTACGCTTTCGTTCGTTATTACGAAATATAAATTTATAATTATTAAACTGCTTTAAGTCCTATACGTTCTTAACTTCCCGGTAAATATCGTTTCTAGCCAGTTTTATTACCGATCCGGCGGTATTATAAATAGTAATTAGCTACTTATTTTAAAAAGGGTGCCCTTTATTATATTAAACCAGAAGAAGCGTAGCTTTTTTTTAAACGTAATAAACTAAAAAGAGCCAGACTTAGCCCTTTTAACGTTTATATAAAGTAATAAATTTCCACTATGTATAATTACTAGCTCTGTACAGGGTGATTTACCCTGCTCTCTCTCTAGCTTTTTTTAAAAAGGCTAGGCTATTATTACTACTACTTTATAGTATTTACGGTTAAGCTACCCTAGTTTCGATTAACTATTAAAAACAGCTAAGGCTACTAAAGGGATTTTTATAAAAGACTTAAAAAGAAAAAACCTTTATTATAAAGGCTGTATTTTCGGTAAATTTTAACGCTAACAGTTTAAAGTCAGCCGAAATAAAGCCGAAAACCCCTTGGATCGGATCTATTTTAATACCGTTTTTATTAAGCCTTTTAATTATAACGGCTTCGAATATATAGTTATTATTATAAACGAAAAAACGTATTTTAAAAGGGTCCTGTTTTCGAAAACGAAAAATAGAGTACTCGATTTATTTTAAAGGGAAATTAAATACTTTAAAACGCAGTTTAATTATTACTTTAAAGCAGTTCGTTTTAATAACGGGAAAAAGTTTAGCCTTACTTAATTATCGAAATACCTTTAAAAGAAAAGCATTATTCTAAAGCCCTTTATTATTTATACTTTTAAACAGAACGGTATTATAAAACGTTCGAACAGGGCTATTTTCGATAAGGCCAGGGCCACTTTTTCGGCTATAAACTTACCGAAATAGCTTTAAGAGTTCGTTATTTTAATAGTAATACAGCAGATTAATTATACTATTATATCCGCTAAATCGATTACTTTTTATTAGGAGTTCTTTAATTTTTTCTTTTTAGAAAAAGATAACTAATTAGATTTATTTAAAATCTAGCCTTTCGGTATAATAGCCTATTATTACGTCCTTAAGTAATTATAAATAATTACAGAGAAGCTAAAGCTTAAAGCTAAAAAGGGGTATTAATCGGCTACGAAAGTAATAAAATTTATATTTATTATGTTTTTACTAAGCCGTATAAATTACGTATCGTTCGATCGTTTTACGTACGCTTCGAATTACTACTTTATAGCTTATTTTAAAGTAATACAGTTAAACTATTTACTAGTACCGAAAATAACGATTCGAACGTACTAGCTGCTATACAGGATCACCTATTAATTATATAAGGTAATTTCTCTTTTACACTTTAAAGTTACTTATTAACTATACAGGGTAAACCCTTTTTCGTATAGGGTAGCTCGCTATTTATACAGGGTTATTTTATATTACCGTAGGGTAACTCTAGACCTTCTAGTATTTCGTTTAAAGGGGGGGCTATTAGCTCTTTTTAAACCTTTTTCAGGGCTTTTTCGGAGCCTTTTCGATCCAGAATAAAGGTCTAGCTCCTTACTAGCTTTTCTGATTAGTAGAAGGCGTAGTATAATAAATTCGATGATATTTTCGCCTTCGTATTCGTTATAATTAAATAAGCTAAGGGTAATAATAACTTTAAAGAGCCGAAAACGTTAAAACAAGCCCTTAATTCACTAGAAAAGGAGGAATAGCGAAAGGCGGTCTATAAAGAGCTCCGGCAGATTATTAAAAAAGGAACCTTTCGAACCGTCGATAAGGTTAAAATCTAGAAAGCCGGTAAAAAACCCCTTTTTTTTCCGATAGGTTTTTAAAATTAAAATCGACCTTATTAATAAAATTAATTAATATAAAGCTAAGCTAGTAATTAAGGGCTTTAAACAGTGTTATAAGCTTAATTATCTCGAAACCTTTATTTTAAGTATTAAGCCAGTTACTTAAAAGCTGCTATATGCTTTAATTGTGAACGGATTAAGTTATTTACAGGTAAAGTAAATAAGCCTAATTATAGTTTACATTAAAGCTAGAAAAGAAAAGAGGAAGCCAGTAAATAGCAGCCTCTTAAAGTCTTAATAATACATTCCCGTTTCTTTTAAATATATAAGCTTTTCGTCCATATGCTTTAAACCTTTCGTTAACGGTAGGCTTTAGGCTTACTTAAAAGCTTTAAGGCGGCCTGAAGGTTCGCCGATAAGCTTTATAATAAAGCTTAAAAAAAAAGGATTGGTTTTATAATATTACCCCCTTTTTTTTATTTATAAGTAGTTATTATATATTATTATATTTTTTATAACGGTTAATAGTTCTTATATCGGTTTTATATATAATTCCTATTTTATAAAGGCTTTCTTTCTTTTTTTTTTTACTTTTACTTTTTAATTTTTTTTTTTAAATGTTTATAATTTTTTTAATATAATACTCGTTATAATCGTTTATAATTATAGGTTTTTATTATACGTCGTCCGATTTCTATAAAAGTAGTAGGTCGTTACCGTTTAATCGTAATAAGTCTATATAAAATACCGGGTATACTTTTTTTTTACGTTTAATTCGTATACGTACGAATTAATTTATTACATTATTCGGTATTTCGTATAAAATTAATTTAGTTTTTTAAAGGCTCGCGCGGTTTTAACGATTTTTAAGTTTAAATAAATTTAATCGTTAAGTTTATATATTAATATAAGCGTACTTTTTTATTAATATAACGTTCTTACTTTTTTTATATTAATACTATTACCGTTTAAACCTATTCGGTAACTTTTTAAATCCTTTTAATAGCGTTTTCGGTAATCCGTTCTTTAAAATGTTATAAGCGTTCGAGTTTTTATTACGAATTTATTGGTTTCATAGCGTTTAAGTAATATTTATATAAAAAAAAAGAACGGATTTATCCCGGTAAACGCCGCGTCTTTATTTATAATTAATATAAATACCGTAAGTAATAAGTCTTTTTAATCGTTTTAAAAATAATAATAAAATATCTTTAATATTTTCTTTATTTTTTAAATTTTTTTTTAGTTTTATCGGTTTATAGATAATAAGTTATAAAAAAGCGTTTTTTTACTTTTATCCGTCGATAAAAGTATATTTATAAATCGCTAATAAATTAAGGTCCCCGATCGTTCGTAACGGCGTAAGGAATTTTATAATATAAATAAAATATCCGGAATAATTTTTTCGTTATAGTTTCCGCCGACGTTTTTTTTATTCTTTTTAAAAATACCGCTTTTAAAAATTTATTTATAATTACTATATAAAAAGTCGATTTCTTTTTTTTCGATAGTAATAAATCGGTAATAAAGTCTATAAAGATTTCCGTAAATATTTTTTCCGGTACGGGAAACGGCTTTAATAATTTTTATATTGCTTTTTTTTAAATTATAATCTTTTTATAAATTTTATAGTTCCGTAAAAACTATTTTATTATATAAACGGCTTTAAATTAAAAGAACCTTCGAAATAAAATAATATAAATACCGTTTTTTTCGGGCTAACCGGTTATATATAAATCGTAGATTTTTTAAATAATTCCGGTACGAAAAGGTTCCGATTATAGAATTTAAATACGGTTTTTAAATTTTAATAAACTTTCTTTATCGACCGAGTATTTGTTTAAGTTAATAATCTTTTATTTTTAAATTTTAAGTAGTAATTATTTTATTTTTTTTCGTATTATTTTAATTAAACTTTAATAAGTTTCGTTCGAAGTACGGGCTTAGTTTTAAAGTTTTTATAATTTTTAGTTTTTAAAAAGGGGTAACGTGGTTTATTACTAAACGGTTAAAATCTTTAAACGGTTAACTTTTAATATATTTCGATACTATTATATAAATTATTTTAATTATAACGCTTTTAATTAATTAAAATTACTCGTTATTTAATTTATTATTTAATTCTACTTTTATTTCATATATTCGCGTATTATGGCCGGTTTCGCCGTATATATTATAGCGCTTTTTACGTCCTGCCCTCCGTTTTAACGGACCTTTTTTTTACTTTTATTATTTATTAAACGCTTCTTTTTTAACTTCTTAGATAATAGCTTTAAGTTTTAATTAATACTAAGAAGTCCTCTATTTTAAACTCGCGGTTTTAAAGCTTTCCGGCGCTTAAAAAGTATTAAATTAGCCTTTTTTAATATACGTATTTAATCGCGTATTAAAGTTATTTTATATACTATTATCGTTAAACCTTTCGTTATTTAGTTTACTACTTATAAAATTTATATTAAAAAACTTTTTTAATAACTAAAGATTTTATATTTAATAAAAGTAAATTATTTATTTATTTAATCGAAAGTAATTAGTATTTAAAGATTATAAGTACTGGTTATTTTTAAACGTAATAGGATAAGTAAAAGCGTCCGAAAACGTATATTTAGCCTGTTAATTACTTTATTAAAATTATAAAATACTTAATTAAAAACGCGGAATCTAAATCGAATATTATTTTTATTAAAAACTTTAAAATACGCAGCTTTAAATGTAATAAAAAAGTCGAGCTTCGTAATATAGTTTATCGATATTTTAATAAATAGCTCGATTTTTTCGAATATACGCGTTTTAAAAGCGAATAAAGCTTTATATTTAATAATTAAAGTAAATAAAAAGAGTAAGGAAGTATATTAATATTAATAATATTATTAGCTTTATAATAATTATCGAATTTTAATAATATATAGCTTTCGTAATTATCGATAAGTAAAAGGCGATATCGACCTTTTTTTAACGATCGGGTATATTAATTAAAATACTTAATTTAGTTTACGCTTATTTTATTATCGGTTTATTTATTAAAAATCGGTTTAATAACTTAATTACTTAATAATTCGTATTCGGTAATTTAATTCGTAAAGTAATATTTATTTTAAACGATTAAAAACGGCGGGATATAATAATTTTATAAATTAATATATTTAATAATTATTAATTATTCCCGATTACTAAATTATATTTATTTTACTTTCCCGTATCGATCGGCGCGTATAACGATTAATATTAACTTAATAATTTTTATTATAAAGCCGGTTTTATCAGGACTAAACTATGGGTTAAGAAGAGGATGTGCAATGAAGATAGATTATTATTTATCTAAGGATAACGAATTATCTACTTATATAGGTTAATATTAATCGTTCCGGAAGGAACGATTATCGTTATACTAAAACAATGTAAGGGGAACCCCACACTTCCCCCTTCTTAAAAAGAGGAACGTAATCGTTCTTTAAACGATTAATTATATTATACATATTACGGCTTTATATTATTAATAATAATATAATTATCTCGACTCTAAAAAATTAATATAAAAAAGTAAAGTATTATTATACTTGTTATTATTCGTTTCCTTTTAATTTCGTTTTACTCGTAATGCCCGTTATTACTTATCGCTTTTTTATTTTAATAAAGTTAAAAACGGATAACGAAGAGAAAAGGTCGGAGCCTTATCGTTTTTTATAGCCTCTCTTTAGCGTTCCGATTATTACAGTATTCGTAAATATTACCCCTATTAAATTAAACCTTTAAATTTACGCGATAATTAATAATAAAAAGGCTAAGGCCGCTTATAGCTCGGTTCGTTAATTATCTTTTAACTTATTTATATAGTCGGTTATATCGTTTATTACTTATTATATTTTATTATAGCTAGCTTATAATTTATTATAATTAATTTAATATACTTTTAATAACAGCTTCGCTTTTACAATAAGCTTAGTAAGGTCGTTAATTACTTTAACGATCTAATTATATTTACTTTTATAATTCCTTATTCCGTCGTTTATTTTAATAAATTCGATTTCATTAATAACGTATTAATTATTTAGTTCCTCGATATCGTCCGTATTTTTATTAATTAACGATTTGTATTTATTAATTACGTAATTCAGGTTTACCAGCTTTTAACTTATATCGTCGTTATTATTTACAGTATTTAACTCGGTAATAAGATTAATAAAAAGATATATTAAACTCTGAATTATTATAACCGCTTAAATCTTATTCGCAGTATTTAATTTATTAAAAATAGTAATAAGAATTATTATTAAATTCTAAACTTTCGTTATTTTAAATACGCTAATAATATTATTTCTCTATTACTCGAAGTTTTCGTCTCCCTTCGCGATATTTCCCTTATATAAATAAAATAGAATATCTAAGTCCTTTTAAATATCGTTATTACACTTTAACTTCGTATAACGGTATTATAATTTTTAAAATTATAATATAATTTACTTATTTAGTTTAAACGTAATTTATTTTAGATTCGTTTCGCTTAATATTTACTTAATTATTTTAAATATAACGCTTAATCTTTTTTCTATATCTCCGTTAATTCGTAATATTTTTAGTATTATTTCTCTTAGTATCTCTAAGCCTATTAATTAATTTATATCTGCTTAATAAGTATTATTATAAAGTGTTTTAATCGTTTTTAATATTACTTTTACGTCTCTATAAATCGTGTTATTTATAACTTAATTATATAGTACTATTATTATAACTATTACCTTAATTATTAACGTTTTATTTAATTATGCGTTAATAAGCGTTTCTTTTAATATATTTTATTAATACGATAATGTATCGTTAACGTTTTTAAATAAAGCGAAATCGTTTAAGTTTTATAATCTTTAATTAATCGTCGTTATTATTAGCTTTATATTTTATTTAAATATTTTACTAAAAATAACTTTTATATCGTTTTTATATTTTACGATAAAATCTATATTTTTATTTTATAATCGTATTAATAAATTATGTTACGGGCTTATTTTTTCGTTAGCTTTATTTTTTACTTTTTCGGGGAATATATTCGCTTATAAGTTTTTAGTTTCTTTACGCTTAATAGATTCGATAAAGTTTTATTAGTTTTCGGGTTCGGGGCTTAATAATATAAAAATAAGTTATTACTTTAATCTTCCGATTAATCGACGAGCTTCGATTTATTATTTAGCCTTAATTATTCCGATTAATAGTATTTTATACAAAGCTATAACGAAAGTTTTTTAATTTATTACTTTATAAAAATCGTTATTTTTAATTATTACTTCGTATATTATAATATTATTATTAACTTTATTAACTGTACTATAATATTTTTAATTAACTTCGGTCGTTTTATAAGAATTTTCGTTTTAATTATTCGCTTTTATTTAATACGTTAAAGGGTTTAAGGATTCGCTTTTTTAAAGGAAGAAATGTATATAAGTATTATAGTTAAGGTAGTAGTAAATTATGTATCTAGGATAAGTACGTAAAGTTTATTATAAATCGAATTAGTACCGTAATTTATTATAAATAAATTAGTACTTATTAATATTAATTAACGCAACGAAATTATATAGGAGCTTCGATTACTTTCTTTAATTTCGTTCGTTTATTTATTTATACTTTACTTATTTTTAAAATACCGAAATCGTTATTAAGGGTAATAATACTTCTGTCCGTTATATCGCGTTATTTTCTTTATAATTTTTTAACGATAATTTATATAGCTTATTATATTATTCTATTAATTCGGCGGCGTTTTTTATTAATACTTTACGTAAGTATTATTAATCGAAAAATACGGTGTATTTTTTTAGTGCACTAAATATTTTAATCGAAGCTATCCGGCTATTTTCGTTATTTTTTTATTAATTAATTTCTTAATTTTATAAAACTGTTATTATTTATCGTTACTTTTAACGATTATCTTTATTAATTATAATCTTATTCTCCCGAAGGGGTCGCCCCTTTTTAATACTAAATATAAATACGTTATCGATATAATTTTATATATTCTTTATAATCGTAAAAAGTTAAGTTCGTAAGTTAGATCGCTAATACGCTTTAATATAATAAACAGCCCTATTTTTTATTAAAACTATTTAAATAGCTTATTTCCGGGTAGTTTATATTCTTTATTAAAACGAAAGTATATTTCGTTATTTACTTCGAATTTATAGTATCGTTTTATTTTATTATACCTAATTTTTATTATATTAACAGCGAAGTTTATAACTGCTTTAACTTTTTATTAATATATACGTTTTATTAAATCGAAATCGATTTACTTTAATAGTATCTTTATAATTAATAATATACTTTTAAGCTTAAAACTATAAACGATTTCGTTTAACGACCTTTTTAGCACGGTAAAAAATACGTTATTAAAATTAAATTATAATATTAAAAGTATTTAAACCCAGAAGGTTTTTAACGCCGTAATATAAAATCGTACGGCTATATCGATTTCGAAGTTTATTTTTTTATTTTATCCGTTTATTTATTTATATTATACTATATTAATAATTAGTTTTATCTTTAGCCTAATTTAAAGCGTTTATTAAAATATAAATATAAATTTTAAATCCTTATCGGATATTACTTTTTTTAAAACGCTTTAATCGTAAAATAATAACGTTATTACGATTAAGTTCGCTTATTAATTTACGGTATATTTAATATACTTAAATATAAATATTTTCTTTTTTAATAATTAATAGGTTATTATTAATATAACGTTTACGTCGTTAAATCTTATTATTTATTATAAAGTATTAATCGTTAATACTTTCGGTAATCCGATAATAAAGTTTTAAATTATATTTTCGAAAAGTTATTTTAATTTTTCGGTCGGTTATAATAAACCGATCTTTTTTTAATTATCTTTTTAATTATTATAGTAATCGGGATAATATTCGATATAAGTTTTAACGTACTTTTTTAATCTTTTAATAACGAAGCTTTTTAGTTCGTAAATTATTCGTTTAATACTGAAATAGTATTTAACGTTATAAGCTTCCGATAATAATTTTATTATATAGTTTTATAGAACGTATAATCTTTATTTTCCGGAAAACTTTTTAAAGTATAATAACTTATTTATTAATTCGTATCGAAAACCAGGTTTATTAAAACTTTTTAATTTCGTATTTAGTTTTTTTTTATCTTTTATACTTTATTAAAGCTTAAGTTCGTCGATTAATCGTTTTTACTTTTTATTTTCTTTATATTTAATAACGAATTTTACTTTTTATTTTTTATTTATTTTTACATTTATAAAAACTATATATATAAAATTATTTATAATATCGTTTAAAACTAAAAACTTTTCGTTTTTTACTATTTCGTTATTTTCGGCGTTAAGTATTATTAAAAACTTAAATAAAGTATCGGGAATAACGTTAATACATTTTAGTATATATCGGACGTCGAACTTATAACGTAATAAATATAACGAAATTATTATTAATTTTAAATTATTTTTAATAAAGTCGACTAATTTAAATAATAATTAATTAATTACTTTTTTCATTGCTTAGTAATCTATTAAGATTAATACTAATTAAATATATAATTAAATTTCGATCTGTTTCTTTTTATATACTTATATTAAATACGAAACTTTTAGTTTTATTATTTAATACTTGCTTTCTATTTTCGTTAATATTTTACTTATATATATAATAAGTTTAATATTATTAATATCGATAGTTTTTCCGTTTTATACCGAAAAAAAGTAAAAAATCACTACTTTATATTTACTCTTTTTCGATACGTTTAACTTAATAAACGTTACTTCGTTCGGGTTTTAATAAAAAAAATAATAAGTATTAATAAACTAATCTTATAAAATTTAAAATATTTCTTATTTACTCTTTATTAATTCGTAAATAATAATCGTCGTTTATTTCTTTCGTTTTATTACGGTTTTAAAGGAATGTTTTTTTTATTTCCCTTTTATTAAAAGGTCTGTTTTTCGTTTTTAAAACGGTAGGATTTTTTAAGAATACTATAAAATATATTTTTAAAAAAACCTATTATACTTATATAATTCTTTAATTTATTTAGTTTATTTAATATTTTAAACTTAATTATAACTTTAACGTAACTATTTAATATTAATGTATTTACTCCGTCGATAATAAAGCTTAATAAACGAATAATTAAGTATTTTATAAACGATTTCTCGGGGGATAATAATAATCCGATTTTTTTAAATCGTTAAAACGCTTATTTAAAATAATTTAAGTATTATTTTACGGTATCGTTAAAAATAACGATATCGTCGATATATACTTTAACGAAAAGTATATCGGTAAATTTCTAATCGAGAAATCGTTAACTGAAAATAAGGGAATTACGGAAGCTTATTAATATTATATTAAATACTTCGAGCCCTTTAAATAAAATAATTATTATTCGATTTTTATACTTATCGGCGATTAATAGTTAATAAAAGAACTTTAATCCGTTAACGAAAGTAACGTATTTTTTACCGCGTATATAAATAATTATTTCGTCGGCTATTAAAAAAAAGTATAAATCGGGAACTATTAATCTATTTACCGGCCGAAGGTTTATAATAACTCTTCGTTTTCGTTTATTTTCGACGACGCGTTAAACGATAAATAAAGAATATTTAAACGGTATTAGCTTTTTTATTTAATTAAGTCTTCCGGACTTTTATATAAAATTAAAAGTATTATCGAGTAACGTAGTCCACAAGTGACTCGGCCATACAAGTGACCCGCCCACTTAGAATACCATTTAAGATTTCAAATGCGAATATTTTAATAATAACTTATTTAATTAACTAGTTCTTATCGCTATTCTCTTTATTAAATGTTTTTATAACCTCTTAATAAGTTCGCGTATTATAACCAGTCTTTCCGTAAGTACTATAACGCTGTTCGCGCGGTTAAGCCCTCCTTAATCGGACCCTTTCTTAACGAACTTTAACCTGTTCTTGCTTTATTACCTGGTTCTCGTTTAAGATTTCTTGACTTTCGTGATTAGTAAGTGATCCTCTAAGCCGTAAACGCTTTTTTTAGTCCTTCGGCGCCGACTTAGCTCTTTATTTGCTTTCCGAAGTACTGCAACCTTATTTTTTATAATAGTAAGTCGATATATAACCTTCTGTGCCCCTTTTGTAAAATGCTTAATTCCGGTTAAAAGAGATATTAGGGAGCTGTTTTAATAGCGTATAATCCTGTTTTTTATATATTCAGATTATAACTAGGCTTCGATTAAGTTATTTAGCGTCCTTAATTCCTATACTGGAGGCAGACCCGAAGAGCTTCCCGGAGGGGTTAGCGTATGTAATTTAATATCCAGCTGTAAAATCATATAATCCGTATTAAAAAGAACGAGTCCTGCTCCTCGGAAACCCTTTATGATATTTAATTCGGTTATAGAAGTAAAGAATACTTTATAAAAGGCCGGGAAGAAGTCCTTTTTCGAAATATGGGTTATATGCGCCTGTATAAGATCCTTAATTGCCGACCCGTACGCCTTTTTTAATGGATTAAAACAGCCTACGTCGAGAGGCTAGAGTCTGTGTGACGAATAAGACGGTATATAAAGTATAATAATATTGTTTTTTTTGTAATATAGCTCGAAATCGGTCGAGTAGTAACTTTTATACTTATTTATAATCAGGAGACGATATGCACCCGAAGAACGTGCTTTTATAGCCTGATTAAAACGCTGGACTTAATCTAAGCTAATTTTATTTGTGGTTTAGCCGTTATCTGAGATTGAAATAACTTAATCAGGCGAAAATAGACTGTTTTCGGTTTAAGACGAGAAGTGATATTTCCCTGTAATAATAATAAACGGCGCTATCGCTTAACTAAGGGAATTAATACTTTAAATATCTGTAAACCATTCCCGGTTTTTTTGTTACGCCTGTTTAGGTTTTACATTTCTTTTAAAGTTCGTAACTATTATTTATAATGAAATCTGGCCTATTATAAACCCTGTTTCGTCGAAGTTATAAATATCTAATTCTTGGATTCCGTATTTCGCGATTATGTTCCGTATAAAGTCGAACTATTTTTTATACACGTCTGGATCTTCGTAATTAATTCTTTAATAATCGATTCGACGATTAAAACGCGTCCGAAGTTTTTCTCGTCGTCGTACGAAGTTCGGAGCCCAGTTAACTCCGACGGGTAACGCGTTACGGTTGCGTCGTAACCGGTTAGCCATATCTTTAATAGCTTATATCCGGGGAAGAAAATATCGCGTATTTAATTCGAGTATGTATTTAATAATTAATAACTTTTTTAAATCTGTAAGCTTTCGCGATTTAGATCGGGTTTCGGTTTTAATAGGTTTGCCGCTTATTCTGTCGCGTAATATCGATCGGGGATAGTTATAGATAGAAGCAGCGCGTCGAATGCTTAGTTTTAGGTTTTTTTTAATAGCTTAAATAGCTAAGATAATCTGGGTTTCTTTTTAAGTAGTGGCTATTTTTAATAGCGGGAGAATGTGTAAGTTAAGTTAAAACGCGTTAGATACTATTCTAAGTAGGCGGGTTACTTGTGTGGCCGAGTCACTTGTGGACTACGTTACTTTATAATCCTTTAATCTTAATAAGTATTTAGTTATAGTAATTTTTTAGTTTTATTAGTTTTCGACGAATTTTATCGTTATTTTTTCGTTTTTTAATATTTTAATAATACTTTTATTTAATTATAATTCGTCGTATTCGTAGTATATATTTTAAGCTTTATATATAAAGTTTTTATTTAAAGCTGCGATATAAACGTTATACTTTATTTTAATAAATAATATATCGTTTAGTTTTTCTATTCTTAATTAAAATATTTTTTCGTTTTATTTAACTTTATTTTTACGTATTACCGATTATATTTCTTCGGACGTCGCTTCGTTTCGGTATAACGCGTTATAAACGGCCTCGTTAACTTCGAATTCGTTTAATAACTAATAAAGGTTATCGTTACCTTTTTCGGTATCTTCGGACTTATTAAATATTACTACTATTTTTACTACGTTAACTTATTCTTATAATATTATATTATAACTTTCGTTAAAAACGTCGGTAATTCGTCCGATTTTTATATTACGGCGTAGCTTTATTAATTTATCGGTATTATTTATTATTATTATTATTTATACGCTTTTTATAAATATAAAAGCGTTTATTACGTAAAGTGTTAATACAGTAAATAAATAATCCTTATTTAAACCGTTTAATTCTTTAAATAAAACTAAGAATAATACCGGGACTAATATCGTTAACATAATTAGTATAATAATTTTAATTCGGATAATTACTCTTTTTACTACGGGTAATCGTTTCTTTTCGAACTCGATTAATATCGAAAAATTATCCGCTACTTTTAATATTAATTATCGTTTTAAATAATCGATAATCGCTCCGAGTCCTTTTAATTACGGTATCTTTATTAAAATATTCGGTAATAAGTAATCGACGATTTATACGTCGTCGGAAAATTCGATAACTTTTTACGTATTTTATTTATCGTAATTTATAACTTATAACGTTATATATACTTTTTCGTTAAGTATTTACTTATTTCCGATTTTTATATACGAAAAAAGTTTTTCGGTAATTATAATATAATTATTTATAATATTATTTAGGAATTCTTTATTTATTATTAATATTAAAGCTTTAAAGTTAACGTATATTTAAATTATACTTTTCGGCGTAAAAACTTTTATTTTAATATAAGTTTAACGAACTATTTAATCGATAGTATTTTCGTTATATAAATTTAAATAAACTACTTTTAATAATTATAACTTTTCCAGTTTCGTTTTTAATTAAATTATCGTATTAATTTCGGTTATAACTTCGTTTACGTTATTTACTTTTTTTATATCGTCGGTTTCGTTAACGGTATCGAAATCTTTTTCGTTATCGGTTTCGTCGGAGTTACTTTTTCTTTTTTTATCCGTTTTATTTATTACGTAAAACTTTAATACTAAAGTTATTATAGCCTTAAGTTTATTATTAATAGGTTTTTCGGCTACGTATAATCTATTATATAATAAATTAAGTATTATTAAAAGGTTTAATAAGCTTTATACCTCTTTAACGTATAAACTTTATCCTTTTAATTTAAAATTAGTATAATTATTAATATATATATATACGAAAAGCTTTAACTTCGTTAAATAGTTCTCGCTATATTTTTTATAATTAACGATTTTAAATATAATAAGCGTTTCTATTTTATTACTTTTTAATTTAGCTTTATAAACAGTAATATTTTCTTTATTATTATAATTAATAAATACTTATTCCTTACCTTTATCGATTACTTTATCGATTAATACGTAAC
Organism: Apiospora pterosperma; assembly: GCA_019976485.1. Classification (NCBI taxonomy): domain Eukaryota; kingdom Fungi; phylum Ascomycota; class Sordariomycetes; order Amphisphaeriales; family Apiosporaceae; genus Apiospora; species Apiospora pterosperma. The sequence goes on from JAFBMP010000009.1 coordinate 2,982,979, forward strand.
CTTCGTTTATTAATTCTTTTTTTTAATTATTAATATTTAAATCGTTTTTATCGATAAATACTTCCTCTTTTTCGTTATTATATATTATTTATTAAAAAGTTCGTTTAATTTATCGTTTATACGTATATTAATAAGGTTTAAATTTATAACGGAATCTATTACGACCTCGACCTTTATCGCCTCGACCACGAAAGCCGAAGCCTCGGCCTTTAAAAGGTCGTCCGTTAAAAGACTAATCTCTATTATTAAAAATACGTTTATAACTAGAATCGTTACGATTATTATATCTATTTAATTTATAGCCTCTTCCGCGGTTATTAAAGCCTTTACGATTATTAAAGCTTCCGCGGTTATTATAACTACTTCGGTTATATCCGCTACGAAATCCTATATTACTTTTAACCTAATCTACGTCGTTACGTCCCTAAAATACTCCGTCGTTAACGATATTAACTATTAAAACTAAGAGTACTTTTATTTATAATAGTACTTTTATAACGGTTTTAAAAATATCGCCTTATAGTAATCGTAAGCCTATCGATTTAAGCTTAAAAAACGAAGCTCTGTTTATTTATTTATATAATAACGTCTTTTTATATATCGAGGTTTTTTCTTCGAAATAAATAAAGAAATCGTTAAAAAATATTCCTCTTTATAAACGAATAATTAATTACTATAGTTCCGGATACAGTTTATTTTAAATTATAGCGTTATACTATACTAATTTATTTATTTATATTACTTCATAATTACAGACGACTTTTAAAGCCTATAAACGAATTAACTATCCGTTCGAAATTATAATTACTATAAATCCCATCTCTTAAAGATTTCGTAAAACTTTTATTTTTAAGATCTTAAAACGAACTTTTAACTTTATAAAATAAAAGTTCAGGTTATCTTTTATTAATATTTTCGTACTATTATCGAAAGAATTATACTATATTTATACGTCTTCTTTTAATAATTAACGGAAATTAATTAAAAAAACATATTTTCTTTAACGATCGTCGCTTACATTATCGCAGGCAGCTATAAAAAACGAGTACACGTTATATTAATATATATTAAAACTTATAATAACGTAATCGCTATCGCTATAATAAATATCGACGTTAAATATAAAATAACCGATATTAGTAAGCTTTTATTAATAATTTAATTTTTACGAATCGGACTTTTCTTTAACCGACTATATTATAAACGATATAGATTTAAAGAAATTACTTATATTACTATTTAAAGTATTTACGGCTATTATTATTACCGTAACTATTTCGTTAATTCGTATTTAATTATTAATATTACCGAACGCTCCGGCTTTATTAAAACGATTATTATCGTTTCCTGCTATATCGTTATTTAGTTTTAAACCGTCTTAAAAAGAAAATAAACTAGGTAAATCTTCGATAAAAAGATTTATAACTAAGATTAAAATAAGCTTTACGGGAATTAATCTTATTAATAATAATGCTTTAAATACTCTTCGTTTACGCTTATTTTAAATAATTATTCTTTATCGTTAAATTAATAGGAACGGTAATAAAAAAGATAAAGCTAATTAATCTTTAAACGACTCTTCGTCGGCTAGCTTTAAAGGTATATATTTATACGACGGTCGAGCTATTAATAACCTACTGCCTTTTAGATTACTTTTTAACCTTTCGTTAAAACGGATCGTCGCTCTTCTTAAAATTATATCGTAATTAATAGATTTAATAGGCCGGAAAATAAAAAGTAAGTCTACTTATTTATCGATATACTTAATAAAGTCTTTAATAAATTCGAAATAAACAGTTTTAATTCGCTACAAAAAAAGGTAACTAACGGTAAATATAATTAGACTTACCGATAATCTATAAATCTTAACGGAGAACGATCGAATTTTTATTAAGTTATTACTCGTTATTCCGTTATTATTATTATCGTTTATAAAGTCCGTTATCTAGCACACTTTAACGAGCTTATTTCTATGGTAAGTAAATTCTATTATTAATCGATATCCTACTCTTAATAGGCTATAGATTATAAGGGAAGAAATTAATTAATAATCGTTTACGGCCAGCGTTAACCCTTCGGACTTACGTCCGGCGGCTATACTTAATCAATAAAAACGATTATCCGGCGGCTATGCTTAATTAATAGAAACGATTAATCAATTACTAATATTAAAATTATATAGGATTAGCATTAATAATCCCTAAGTGCGGCCTAGAAATGCTATTATATATTAAGACTAAACTATAGGTTAAAAAAAGGATATGTAATAAAAATGGATTACTATCTATTTAAAGATAACGAACTATTTACTTATATGGGTTAATATTAATCGTTCCGGAAAGAACGATTATCATTATGCTGAGACAGTGTGAGGGGAACCCTACAGATTTTATCGAAATTTTATATATTTTTATCGACGATACCGTATTTAGCCTTAATATTCGTAATTAATTTAAATTAACCCGAAATAACGCTTAAATTTTTATAAAGAGTTTTTTAATAATTATATTTCCGATTTATTCGAATCGTTAAGTTTAAATTACGTCGAATATAATACGTAACTTATTTTTTATTTATATTATCGTTATTATATAAATTTAATAAAAGATTAATTATATTTATAATATAACTTTTCGTTAAAAGTATTTTTCGGGTATTTAAATTGATTATATAATTTTTAATTACTTTTTCTTTAATCGGATCGAGTTTTCGTTATATTATACTTTTATCGCGGTTAATTTATGAATTAATAATTCGAACGTATAAAATAATATTAAAAACGTTATATAACTTCGTAATTATTAATATAAAAAATTTTCGCGTTATATTACGTATCGTTTAAATTATTAATTATAGTTTTTATTTTTTAAAAAGTTTAAGTATAATAGTTATAAAATTATTATATATTAAAGTTTAATAAATTAAAGAAATATAGTAAATTAACCGTTTAGGGATTTTAATCGTTTAGTAATAAACTACGTTACTTTTTCTTTTAATTTAAGTATTAAGTAATTAAAAGCGGAATTTAATATTAATAAATAGGTTTCCCGAAATATCTTTTAAAATCGGGTTCGAATTTAGGCGTCCGTTATATCGTTAAATATATTTTATTCGTATTACGAAAAGGCGTCGGGTTTCCCGGAATTCGTCCCGGGTCGTTATTCGAAAGTAAAATTAAATTTAAAAAAGAATTCGGATTATTATATTTATCGTTTTAATAATTATTTTTTTAAATAAAAATATTTTAAGTTTTTATAATTTATTAAAACTTAAAAGGTTTCGATTAATTTTAATTTAAGTTTTTATATAATTAAATAATTAATAATAATTAAAAGTTTTTTATTATATATAAAATAGTTTATTTCGGTAAAGGAGTACTTTTTTATAAAGTACGTAACGGGTTTTTATATTTTCTTCTCGTTTTTTTAAAATAAAAATCCTTTAATAACGTACTTAGAAAAGTCGGTTTTTATAATAATTTCCTATTCGGAGTAAAAATATATTAAAATAAGCTTAATAATAAAGAATTCTTTTATTTTTTCGAAAGCTTATTTATATACGTCGTTTTAACGGAAGTTTTTTTTTTTTCGTAAAAGTTATTAAAAATTTAATAAAATCGGAATACGTAAATATAAATATCCGGTAAAAGTTTATAAAATTTAAGAAAGCTTTTACGGCTTTTATATTTTTTAGTACGGTTTATTTTTAAATAACTTTAATTTTTTCCGGATTTATTATAACTCCGTAATCTGTATCGATAATAAAGCTTAAATACTTTATTTATTTCGATTTAAATTCGTACTTTTTAAGATCCTCTTAAAAACCAGTTTTTATAAACTTTTATAGGATTTACTTTATTTAATTCGGTGTTAAAACTAAACTATAGGTTAAAAAAGAATGTTTAATAAAAATAGATTACTATTTATTTAAGGATAACGAATTATTTATTTATATAGGTTAATATTAATCGTTCCGGAAAGAACGATCGTCGTTATTCGTTATATTAAAACAGTATAAAGGGAACTTTATACTTTCCTTTTTTTAAAAAAAGACGTAATCGTTTTTTAAACGATTAATCGTATTATATATATTACGGCTTTATATTATTAATAATAATATAATTATTTCGATTCTAAGAAATTAATATAAAAAAGTAAAGTATTATTATACTCGTTATTATTCGTTTCGTTTTAATTTTATTCTGTTCGTAATACTTATTATTACTTATCGCTTTTTTATTTTAATAAGGCTAAAAACGGATGGCGAAGAGAAGGGGTCGGAACCTTATCGTTTTTTATAGTTTCTTTTTAGCGTTCCGTTTATTATAGTATTCGTAAGTATTACTTTTATTAAATTAAACCTTTAAATTTACGTAACGATTAGTAATAAGAAAATTAAAGCTGCTTATAGTTCGGCTCGTTAATTATTTTTTAATTTATTTATACGGTCGGTTATATTACTTATTACTTATTATATTTTATCGTAATTAGTTTATAACTTATCGTGATTAATTTAATATACTTTTAATAATAGCTTCGCTTTTATAATAAGCTTAATAAAGTTATTAATTACTTTAACGATTTAATTATATTTACTTTTATAATTCTTTATTCCGTCGTTTATTTTAATAAATTCGATTTCGTTAATAATATATTAATTATTAAGTTTTTCGATATCGTCCGTATTTTTATTAATGAACGATTCGTAAATTTTAATTACGTAGTTTAAATTTATTAATTTCTAGTTTGTATCGTCGTTATTATTTACGGTATTTAGTTCGGTAATAAGATTAATAAAAGGATATATCGGGCTTTAAATTATTATAACCGCTTAGGTTTTATTCGTAGTATTTAGTTTAATAGTAATATTAATAGGAGTTATTATTAAATTTTAGGCTGTTTTCGTTCCGAGTGCGTTAATAATATTATATTATTATTATTCGAAGTCTTCGTTTTTTTTCGCGATATTTCTTTTATATAAATAAAACAGAACGTTTAAATCTTTTTTAATATCGTTATCGCACTTTAGTTTCGTATAACGGTATTATAATTTTTAAAATTATAATATAGCTTACTTATTTAGTTTAACCGTAATTTATTTTAGTTTCGTTTCGTTTAGTATTTACTTAATTACTTTAGGTATAACGCTTAATCTTTTTTCTATATTTCCGTTAATTCGTAATACTTTTAATATCGTTTCTCTTAGTATTTCTAAGTTTATTAACTAGTTTATATTTACTTAATAGGCATTATTATAAAGTATTTTAATCGTTTTTAATATCGTTTTTACGTTTTTATAAATCGTATTATTTATAACTTAATTATATAGTATTATTATTATAATTATTACTTTAATTACTACCGTTTTATTTAGTTATATATTAATAAGCGTTTTTTTTAGTATACTTTATTAATACGATAGTGTATCGTTAGCGTTTTTAAATAATACGAAATCGTCCGGGTTTTATAATCTTTAATTAATCGTCGCTATTATTAGCTTTATATTTTATTTAAGTATTTTATTAAAGATAACTTTTATATCGTTTTTATATTTTATAATAAGATTTATATTTTCGCTTTCTAATCGTATTAATAAATTAAGTTATAAGTTTATTTTTTCGTTAGTTTCGTTTTTTACTTTTTCGGGGAATAAGTTCGCTTATAAGTTTTTAATTTCTTTACGCCTAATAAATTCGACGAAGTTTTACTAGTTTTTAAGCTCGGGGCTTAATAATATAAAAATAGGTTATTACTTTAATTTTCCGATTAATCGATAAACTTCGATTTATTATTTAATTTTAATTATTCCGATTAATAGTGTTTTATACGAAGTTATAACGTAGGTTTTTTAATTTATTACTTTACGAAAATCGTTATTTTTAATTATTACTTCGTACGTTACGATATTATTATTAATTTTATTAATTGTACTATAGTGTTTTTAATTACTTTCGGTCGTTTCGTAAGAATCTTCGTTTTAGCTATTCGCTTTTATTCAATCCGTTAAAGGGTTTAAGGATTTACTTTTTTAAAAGAGGAAATTTATATAAATATTATAATTAAAGTAATAATAAATTATATATTTAAAATAAGTACGGGAAGTTTATTATAAATCGAATTAATACCGTAATTTATTATAAATAAATTAGTACTTATTAATATTAATTAACGTAACGAAATTATATAGGAACTTCGATTACTTTCTTTAGTATCGTTCGTTTATTTACTTATACTTTATTTATTTTTAAAATACCGAAATCGTTATTAAGGGTAACGGTACTTTTATCCGTTATATCGTAATACTTTTTTTATAATTCTTTTAACGTTAATTTATATAGCTTATTATATTATTTTATTAATTCGGCGGCGTTTTTTATTAATATTTCGCGTAAGTATTATTAATCGAAAAATGCGGCGTATTTTTTTAATATACTAAATATTTTAATCGAAATTATCCGGTTATTTTCGTTATTTTTTATTAATTAATTTCTTAATTTTATAGGACTGTTATTATTCGTCGTCGCTTTTAACGATTATTTTCGTTAGTTATAGTTTTATTTTCCCGAAAAGGTCGCCCTTTTTTAGTATTAAATATAAATACGTTATCGATATAACTTTATATATTCTTTATAATCGTAAAAAGTTAAGTTCGTAAATTAAATTATTAATACGTTTTAATATAGTAAACGGCCTTATTTTTTATTAAGATTATTTAAATAGTTTATTTCCGGGTAATTTATATCCTTTATTAAAACGAAAGTATATTTCGTTATTTACTTCGAATCTGTAGTATCGTTTTATTTTATCGTACTTAATTTTTATTATATCGATAACGAAGTTTATAACTGTTTTAACTTTTTATTAATATATACGTTTTATTAAATCGAAATCGATTTACTTTAATAGTATTTTTATAATTAATAATATACTTTTAGGCTTAAAACTATAAACGATTTCGTTTAACGACCTTTTTAATACGGTAGAAAATGCGTTATTAAAGTTAAATTATAATATTAAGAGTATTTAAACCTAAAAGGTTTTTAATACTGTAATATAAAATCGTACGGTTATATCGATTTCGAGGTTTATTTTTTTATTCTGTCCGTTTATTTATCTGTATTATACTGTATTAATAATTAGTTTCGTTCCTAGCCTAGTTTAAAACGTTTATTAAAATATAAATGTAAATTTTAAATCTTTATCGGATATTACTTTTTTTAAAACGTTTTAATCGTAAAATAATAACGTTATTATAATTAAGTTCGTTTATTATTCTGCGGTATATTTAATATACCCGGGTATAAGTATTTTCTTTTTTAATAATTAATAAGTTATTATTAATATAGCGTTTACGTCGTTAAATCCTGTTATTTATTATAAGGTATTAATCGTTAATGCTTTCGGTAATCTGATAATAAAGTTTTAAATTATATTTTCGAAAAGTTATTTTAATTTTTCGGTCGGCTGTAATATACCGATTTTTTTCTGGTTATCTTTTTAGTTATTATAATAATCGGGATAATATTCGATATAAGTTTCGACGTACTTTTTTAGTCTTTTAATAATAAAGCTTTTTAATTCGTAAATTATTCGTTTAATACCGAAATAGTATTTAACGTTATAGGTTTCCGATAATAATATTATTATATAATTTTACAGAACGTATAATCTTCGTTTTCCGGAAAGCTTTTTAAAGTATAATAATTTATTTATTAATTTATATCGAAAACTAGGTTTATCGGGACTTTTTAGTTTCATATTTAATTTTCTTTTATTTTTTATATTTTATTAAAGTTTAAATTCGTCAATTAATCGTTTTTACTTTTTATTTTTTTTTATATTTAATAACGAATTTTACTTTTTATTCTTTATTTATTTTTACGTTTATAAAAACTATATATATAAAATCGTTTATAACGTCGTTTAAAACTAAAGACTTTTCGTTTTTTATTATTTCGTTATTTTCGGCGTTAAGTATTATGGGGAATTTAAATAAAGTATCGGGAATAACGTTAATACGTTTTAATATATATCGGACGTCGAACTTATAACGCGATAAATATAACGAAGCTATTATTAATTTTAAATTATTTTTAACGAAATCGATTAATTTAAATAATAATTAATTAATTACCTTTTTCGTTATTTATTAGTTTATTAAGATTAATATTAACTAAGTATATAATTAAATTTCGATCCGTTTCTTTTTATATATTTATATTAAGTATAAAACTTTTAGTTTTATTACTTAGTACTTATTTTCTTTTTTCGTTAATATTTTATTTATATATATAATAAGTTTAATACTATTAATATCGATCGTTTTTCCGTTTTATACCGAAGAAAAGTAAAAAATTATTATTTTATATTTACGCTTTTTCGATACGTCCAGTTTAATAAATGTTATTTCGTTCGGGTTTTAATAAAAAAGGTAATAAGTATTAATAAATTAATCTTTTAAAATTTAAAATATTTCTTTTTCGCTTTTTATTAATTTATAAGTAACGGTCGTCGTTTATTTCTTTCGTTTTATTACGGTTTTAAAGGAGTATCCTTTTTATTTCCTTTTTATTAAAAGCTCTGTTTTTCGTTTTTAAAACGGTAGGATTTTCTAGGAATACTATAAAATATATTTTTTAAAAAAAACTTATTATACTTATATAATTTTTTAATTTATTTAGCCTATTTAGTATTTTAAGTTTAATTATAGTTTTAACGCGGCTATTTAACGTTAATATATTTACTCCTTCGATAATAAAGCTTAATAAACGAATAGTTAAGTATTTTATAAACGATTTTTCGGGGGATAATAATAATCCGATTTTTTTAAATCGTTAAAACGCTTACTTAAAATAATTTAAATATTATTTTACGGTATCGCTAAAAATAACGATATTATTAATATATACTTTAACGAAAAGTATATCGGTAAATTTCTAATCGAGAAATCGTTAACCGAAAGCAAAGGAATTATAAAAGCTTATTAGTATTACATTAAATATTTCGAGCCTTTTAAATAAAATAATTATTATTCGATTTTTATATTTATTAGCGATTAGTAATTAATAAAAGAACTTTAATCCGTTAACGAAAGTAACGTATTTCTTACCGTGTATATAAATAATTACTTCGTCGGCTATTAAAAAAAGGTATAAATCGGGAACTGTTAATCTGTTTACCGGCCGAAAATTTATAACGACTTTTCCTTTTTGTTTATTTTCGATAATACGTTAAATAATAAATAAAGGATATCCGAATAGTATTAGTTTTTTTATTTAATTAAGTCTTCCGGACTTTTATATAAGGTCGAAAATATCGTTAAATACTTTACGATCCTTTAATTTTAATAAGTATTTAATTACGGTAATTTTCTGGTTTTATTAACCTTTAACGAATTTTATCGTTATTTTTTCGTTTTTTAGTATTTTAATAATATTTTTATTTAATTATAACTCGTCGTATTTATAATATATATTTTAAGCTTTATATACGAAGTTCTTATTTAAAGTTATAACGTAAACGCCGTGCTTTATTTTAAAAAATAATACGTCGTTTAGTTTTTCTGCTTTTAATTAAAATATTTTTTCGTTTTATTTAACCCTGTTTCCGCGTATTACCGATTATATTTTTTCGGACGTTATTTCGTTTCGGTATAACGCGTTATAAACGGCTTCGTTAATTTCGAATTCGTTTAATAATTAATAAGGGTTATTATTACTTTTTTCGGTGTTTTCGGATTCGTTAAGTATTATTACTGTTTTTACTACGTTAACTTATTTTTATAATATTATATTATAGCCTTCGTCGGAAACGTCGGTAATTCGTCCGATTTTTATATTATAGCGTAGTTTTATTAATTCGTCGGTATCGTTTATTATTATTATTATTTATACGCTTTCTGTAAATATAAAAGCGTTTATTACGTAAAACGTTAATATAATAAATAAATAATCTTTATTTAAACTGTTTAATTCTTTAAGTAAAGCTAAAAACGATACCGGGATTAATATCGTTAATTTAATTAATATAATAATTTTAATTCGGATAACTACTTTTTTTATTATAAATAATCGTTTTTTTTTAAATTCGATTAGTATCGAGAAATTATCCGCTGTTTTTAGTATTAATTATCGTTTTAAGTAATCGATTATCGCTCCGAATCCTTTTAATTACGGTATCTTTATTAAAATATTCGGTAATAAGTAATCGACGATTTATACGTTATCGGAGAATTCGATAGTTTTTTACGTACTTTATTTATTATAGTTTATAACCTATAGTATTACGTATACTTTTTCGTTAAGTATTTATTTACTTCCGATTTTTATATATAAAAAAAGTTCTTCGGTAATTATAATATAATTACTTACGACGTTATTTAAAAATTCTTTATTTATTATTAATATTAAAGCTTTAAAATTAATATATATTTCAATTATATTTTTTAGTATAAAGACTTTTATTTTAGTATAAGTTTAACGAATTATTTAATCGATAATATTTTTATTATATAAGTTTAAATAAATTATTTTTAATAATTATAACTTTTTTAGCTTCGTTTTTAATTAAGTTATTATATTAATTTCGGTTATAGCTTCGTTCGCGTTATTTATTTCTTTTATATCGTCGGTTTCGTTAGCGGTATCGAAGTTTTTTTCGTTATCGGTTTCGTCGGAATTACTTTCTTTTTTTTCGTCCGTTTCGTTTATTACGTAAAGCTTTAATATTAAAGTTATTATAGCTTTAAATTTAATATTAACGGGTTCTTCGGTTACGTATAATTTATTATATAACGGACTAAGTATTATTAAAAAGCTTAATAAACTTTATACTTTTTTAACGTATAAACCTTATCTTTTTAATTTAAAGTTAATATAGTTATTAGTATATATATATATAAAGAATTTTAATTTCGTTAAGTAGTTTTCGCTATATTTTTTATAATTAACGATTTTAAATGTAACGGCCGTTTCCGTTTTATTATTTTTTAATTTAGTTTTATAAACAGTAATATTTTTTTTTATTATAATTAATAAATACTTATTTTTTACTTTCGTCGATTACTTCGTCGATTAATACGTAACCTTCGTTTATTAACTCTTCTTTTTAATTATTAATATTTAAATCGTTTTTATCGATAAATACTTTTTTTTTTCGTTATTATATATTATTTATTAAAGAGTTCGTTTAACTTATCGTTTATACGTATATTAATAAGGTCTTAATTTATAACGGAATTTATTATGACTTCGACCTTTATCGCCTCGATTACGAAAGCCGAAGCCTCGGCCTTTAAAAGGTCGTCCGTCGGAAAATTAATTTCTATTATTAAAAATACGTTTATAATTAAAATTGTTACGATTATTATATTTATTTAATTTATAGCTTCTTTCGCGGTTATTAAAGCTTTTACGATTATTAAAGCTTCCGTAATAATTATAATTATTTTAATTATATCCGTTATAAAATCCTATATTACTTTTAACTTAGTTTATATCGTTACGTTTTTAAAATACTCCGTTATTAACGATATTAACTATTAAAATTAAGAGTAACGTAGTTTATTACTAAACGGTCAAAATCCCTAAACGGTTAACTCTTAGCATATTTCGATACTATTATATAAATTATCTTAATTATAACGCTTTTAATTAATTAAAACTATTCGCTATTTAATTTATTATCTAATTCTACTTTTATTTTACATATTCGCCTATTATAACCGGTTTCGCTATATATACTACAGCGCTTTTCACGTCCTGCCCTCCGTTTTAACGGACCCTTTTTTTCACCCTTATTATTCGTTAAACGCTTCCCTTTTAACTTTTTAAATAATAGCTCTAAATTCTAATTAACACTAAAAGGTTCTTTATTTTAAATTCGCAGTTTTAAAGCTCTCCGGCGCTTAGAAAGTACTAAATTAGCCTTCTTTAGTGTACGTATCCGGTTACGCATTAGAGTTACTTTGTATATTATTATTATTAAACCCTTCGTTATTTAATTTACCGCTTATAAAATTTATATTAAAGAGCTTCTTTAATAACTAAATATCTTACGTTTAATAAAAGTAAATTATCTATTTACTTAGTCGAAAGTGGTTAATATTTAAGGATTATAAATACTGGTTATTTTTAAACGTAATAGGATAAGTAAAAGCGTCCGAAGACGTATATTTAGCCTATTAATTACTTTATTAAGATTATAAGGTACTAAACTAAAAGCGCGGAATCTAGATTAAATATTATTTTTATTAAAAACTTTAAAATACGTAGTTTTAAATGCGATAAAAAAGTCGAGCTTTATAATATAATTTATCGATATTTTAATAAATAGTTCGATTTTTTTCGAATATACGCGTTTTAAAAACGAATAAAGCCCTATATTTAATAACTAAAGTAAATAAAAAGAGTAAGGAAGTATATTAACGGTAATAATATTATTAGCTTTATAATAAATATCGAATTTTATTAATATATAGCTTTTATAACTATTAATAATTAAGAAACGATATCGACTTTTTATCGACGATCGAATATACTAATCGAAATACTTAATTTAGTTTAAGCTTATTTTATTATTAATTTATTTATTAAAAATCGGTTTAATAACTTAATCGCTTAATAATTTATATTCGGTAATTTAATTCGTAAAGTAATATTTACTTTAAACGATTAAGAACGGCGGGATATAATATAATAACCTTACGAATTAATATATTCGATAATTATCGATTATTCCCGATTATTAAACTGTATTAATTTTGTTTTCCCGCGTTAATCGGCGTATATAACGATTAATATTAATTTAATAATTCTTATTATAAAGCCGTTTTCGTCGAAATTTTATATATTTTTATCGACGATACCGTATTTAATTTTAATATTCGTAATTAATTTAAATTAACCCGAAATAACGTTTAAATCTTTATAAAAAGTTTTTTAATAATCGTATTTCCGATTTATTCGAATTATTAATTTTAAATTATATCGAATATAACGCGTAACTTATTCTTTATTTATATAGTCGTTATTACGCGAATTTAATAAAAAATTAATTATATTTATAATATAACTTTTCCTCAGAGGCATTTTTCGGGTATTTAAATCGATTATATAATCTTTAATTACTTTTCTTTTAATCGGATCGAGTTTTCGTTATATTATGCCTTTATCGCGGTTAATTTAGCGGCCGGTAATTCGAACGTGTAAAATAGTATTAAAAACGTTATATAATTTCAGGATTATTAATATAGAAATTTTTCGTGTTGTATTACGTATCGTTTAAATTATTAATTATAGCCTTTATTTTTTAGAAAGTTTAGATATAATAGTTATAAAATTATTATATATTAAAGTTTAATAGATTAAAAAAGTGTAATAAGTTAACCGTTTAAGGATTTTAACCGTTTAATAATAAACCACGTTATCGACTTTTTATCGACGATCGAATATATTAATCGAAATACTTAATTTAGTTTAAGTTTATTTTATTATTAGTTTATTTATTAAAAGTTAATTTAATAATTTAATCGCTTAGTAATTCGCATTCGGTAGCTTAATTCGTAAAGTAATATTTATTTTAAACGATTAAAAACGGCGGGATATAATAACTTTACGAATTAATATATTCGATAATTATCGATTATTCCCGATTATTAAGCTATATTAATTTTATTTTCTTATATCGATCGGTGCGTATAATAATTAATATTAACTTAATAATTTTTATTATAAAACCGGTTTCGTCGAAATTTTATATGTTTTTATCGATAATACCGTATTTAACTTTAATATTTATAACTAGTTTAAATTAACCTAAAATAACGCTTAGATTTTTATAAAAAGCTTTTTAGTAATCGTATTTCCGATTTATTCAAATTATTAATTCTAAATTACGTTAAATATAACGCGTGATTTATTTTTTATTTATATAATCGCTATTACGCGAATTTAATAAAAAATTAATTATATTTATTATATAACTTTTCGTCGGAGGTAATTTTTAAGTATTTAAATCGATTATATAATCTTTAATTACTTTCTTTTTAATCGGATCGAGTTTTCGTTATATTATATTTTTATTACGGTTAATTTATCGGCCGGTAATTCGAGCGTATAAAATAATATTAAGGACGTTATATAATTTCGCGATTATTAATATAGAGATTTTTCGCGTTATATTACGTATCGTTTAAATTAATAATTATAGTTTTTATTTTTTAAAAAGTTTAAGTATAATAGTTATAGAATTATTATATATTAAAGTTTAATGGATTAAAAAAGTGTAGTAGGTTAACCGTTTAGGGATTTTAACCGTTTAGTAAGAAATTACATTAATATTTTTTTATTTATTAATTACTTTTTTCGGTTATTTTCTTTTTCGTTTTACGATTAGTACTATTTTATTATTAATACTTAATTAAAGATTACCCGGCTTTCCTTTTTTACGTAACTAGTACTCGTCGATTAGTTTTAACGATTTTTTTAAATCCTTTTTATTTTTTAAGTGTTCGAATCGTAATTATACCCTTTCTACTTAATAAAATAATTAAAACCGTGTTTTTTTACCCGATAATTAAAAATAATTTTAATTTTGTATATATTATTTTTTAACGTGTTTTATTCGTTAATTAACGGTTTTAATAGTAGTAGCCGTTTATTCTATAAGTCGGCTCCGTCCGGTATTAAAGAAAGGTACTTAATACTTATTACCGGGTAAATACGTATTTCTTTTAGTAAATTAAGCTTATATATTAATTAATTAATTCGCTTAGTAATCTTAAATAAACCTAATCGTTACTAAAAGAACTTTTTACAAGGCTTTCTTAGTAAATTATAACCTTTATATAATCGAATAAAAATTTCGTTGCTTACTACGAATTTAACCGTTTTATACTTTATATTATACGATCGCTTTATTCGAATAATCGCGAAATCTATTACGAACGCTATATTTTACTTAAAATAAAAAAAAGTTATTTTATTTAAATAATATTTAAAGAATCGATCTTAATTATAAAATTAAAGGGTTTTAATAACTTTATTCCGAATAATTATTTATATATTAAAAACTTCATTAATTCGGAATATACGTTATTAAAATTCCATTAAAAAAAAGGGATTAGCTCTAGCCAGTTTAATTCTAGATATTTAAATATTTAATACCGTAACGCGATTTCTATTATTTAATTCTTTTATTTTATAGAACTATTAATTTACGGGTATTATACGGCGGTAAATATTAGCTTTATAGTATAAGTATTTTAAAACCCTTTTTAAAAGTCCGATATAAACTTTACGTTTCGGTCGGAAATAATCCTCTTTAAGTAGCCTTAATCTATTAATTAAAATATACGTATTAAAATTATAACCTTTTTTAGTACCGTATATCGAATATTACCGGGAATCAGTAATATTTTTTTAATTAAATAGTAGGTTACTATTAATAACGAATCGTAAATATCGTATCCTACTATTTTTTATAAAGTGTTTATAGTAGAAACCGTAAAAAGGTTAATAATAAAGTCGATAGAGATTATCGATATTAATATAACGTAATCTATAAGTAACTCGGCTATATAAGTGACCCGCTTACTTAAAATACTATTTAAGGTTTTAAATATAAATATTTTAATAATAACTTATTTAATTAATTAGCTTTTATTACTATTCTCTTTATTAAATGTTTTTATAACTTTTTAATAAATTCGCGTATTATAACCAGTTTTTCCGTAAGTATTATAACGCCGTTCGCGCGGTTAAGCCCTTTTTAATCGGACCCTTTCTTAACGAACTTTAACTTATTCTTACTTTACTATTTAGTTTTTATTTAAGATTTCTTAACTTTCGTAATTAATAAGTAATCCTTTAAGCCGTAAGCGCTTTTTTTAGTTTTTCGGCGCTAATTTAATTCTTTATTTACTTTCCGAAGTATTATAACCTTATTTTTTATAATAGTAAATCGATATATAACCTTTTATACCCTTTTTATAAAATGCTTAATTCCGGTTAAAAGAAATATTAAAAAGCTGTTTTAATAACGTATAATCCTGTTTTTTATATATTTAAATTATAATTAAGCTTCGATTAGGTTATTTAGCATCCTTAATTCTTAAACTAAAAGCAGACCCGAAAAACCTCCCGGAGGGGTTAACATATATAATTTAATATCCAGCTATAAAATTATATAATCCGTATTAAAAAGAACGAGTCCTACTCTTCGGAAACCCCTTATAATATTTAATTCGGTTATTAAAGTAAAGAATACTTTATAAAAGGCTAAGAAGAAGTCCTTTTTCGAAATATAGGTTATATACGCTTATATAAGGTTTTTAATTACTAACCCGTACGCCTTTTTTAATAGATTAAAACAGCTTACGTCGAAAGGCTAGAGTTTATATAACGAATAAAACGGTATATAAAGTGTAATAATATTATTTTCTTTATAATATAGCTCGAAATCGGTCGAATAGTAATTTTTATATTTATTTATAATTAAGAAACGATATACACCCGAAAAACGTATTTTTATAGCTTAATTAAAACGTTAAACCTAATCTAAGCTAATTTTATTTATAGTCCAGCCGTTATTTAAAACTAAAATAATTTAATCGGGCGGAAATAAACTGTTTTCGGTTTAAAACGAAAGGTAATATTTCCCCGTAATAATAATAAACGGCGTTATCGCTTAACTAAGGGAATTAATACTTTAAATAATTATAAACTATTCCCGGTTTTTTTATTACACTTATTTAAGTTTTATACTTTTTTTAGAGTTTGTAACTATTATTTATAATAAGATTTAATTTATTATAAACCCTATTTCGTTATAATAATAATAATAATAGTTAATTTATCGTCTGGCCGAAGGCTTAAACCTTATATAAACGTTAATACTATATTATAATTATTATAGTATACTACTATAGCGCTTTAGTTGCTGTACTACGCCTCTTTCCGCGGTATTTACTTTTATAGCTTTAATGTTCTACCGGAAAAACTTTTTACCGCGCTTAAAAAATACCTTTAAGCCCTACTTAATTTTTATACTTCGAATATATCGTTTAATTTAAAAATTATTTATATTTATTTAGTTTCGTATATTTATTAAAAAAAAGAAAAAGGAAATAAAACAATAAAAATATATATTTATAAAAGTAATAAAAGTAAATATAAAATAATTTTATAATAATTCCCGGGTATATATAAAGTAATAAATAAGGCGTTATCGCTTTAAAATAGGTCGTATCGGGTATAAAAAATAACCGTTATTATTTAATAGCCGTAATTAAAATTAATATTATATAAAAGTATAAACGTTTAAAGGTTTAATAATTTCCGGGGTTACTATAACGTTATATTATTTTTAATTCTATTAATACGTTAATATACGAAAATCTACCGGTACGTAACCGATAAGCGACCGATTAACTTACCGTTTTTTATTATTTTCGCGAATAAACGGTTAACCGAACGATTAACGTCGCCGCGATAAAGTAACTAGTTTATAATTACTTTAAAATTACCCTGTATCGTTAAGTAATTATTATTAAGTAATTACTTTATAGTTAATAGTAATAAAATCGTTAATTAATATATATAACGGTATATAATATTACTTTTTATTAATTTCAGGCTTTTTTTTATTGTTTATATAAAATCGATTTTTAAGCGTTCCCCGTTAAGTTTTTAAAAGGTTTTTTCGGGGGTTTCTTCGGGGGTTATCGTTTACTACGGCGCTAATAAAACGTTTAAAAAGGCCCGTCCGGAGCAGGAAAATAGCGGCGGTTTTCGTTCTTTATAATTTTTAAATTACTTTTATATTAATAAAGGGTCTCGGGCTTTCTTAATAAAACCCGGGGTTTAATTATACTTTTTTTCGTAGTACTTTATATTTCGTATAATCTAATAAAATATACTATATAATTTACCGATCGTTATAATCGTTTAATAAAAAGTCGGTACGCCGGATTTATTAAAAGTAATCCTTTAAACCGATTTTCCCCGTCCGGATTTAGAATATAATAGTTATTACCGCTTTTTTCAGGCTTTTATAGCGTTATAAAGTAGCCTTTTCCGGTACCGGTAAATAATAATACAGTATTCTCCCGTAAAGGTTATAAATTTATTTTATAGTCTATTTAGTCCGGGTAGTTTTTTTAGTTAATATACGCTAAACGGTTACTATAATATAAAGGTTCTGGTTAATAATAAATACCCGTAAGGCCGGTTTCGGTGTTAAGGCCCTAAGGGCCTTCGGGGCTTTTAAAGCCTCTGGGGCTAGGGCTTCCGCAGCTGTTTTAACGAGCTGATCGGCCTTTTCGTTATTTTATACCCCCGTATATACCGGGATCTAATAAATATAAACTTATATATCCTGCTATTATAAAATAATAATCTATAGAGAGATTTAACGTAATAACTACTAGCTTAACTGTTTTTAAAGCTATATAAATAAAGTAATAACGGTTTAGTTATTTACAAATATATCGACCTTATTATATAACCTTTTTTTAAGCGTATAATAATACTTAATAATATATAAATGCCTTTAAACTTTATAAAGTAAACCATTAATTATATTAACGGGCCGAAGTACGCTATTATATTCCGTTCGTATTTATTAATAAATTAACGAAGCTGGAATATACTAGCTCCGACCCTTTTTTAAACCCGCTACTATTTATATAAAATATTAATAATTTAGCTCCGAAGCGGTTTAAAATATATTCGTAGCAGGCTTTCCCGGCTTTTTCGTTTTTAAAAATAATAATATTAACCTTTTTTTACTATAGCAGGACGATAAAAAGGGAGATTATTTTTAAGGGCGGTTAATTCTAGTGGAATTATTAATAGTATTATATTAAGCGTATAAAAGGCGATTTCTAGTAGGTTTTACGCTGTATATTATTATAAATAATATTATAGCCCGCTATAAACGGGTTAGTGCGCAGCCGTAAGTAAGTTATATAGTTAGCTTATAATAATTATTACTCGATAAGTAAAATATAGATTTTAATTACTATTATTAATACTGTAATAGTTTTTAGGCCCTTTATAATTACTAATAACGCTTTTTATTATAAGCGCTGTAGCGCTGTAAGGTACTGTTTTATAAGCCCTTTTTTTAGGGCCTTAATATACGGTTAATATTACACCGTATTATAGTATATAATTTAGGGTATTATAATTACTTAATAAAGTTACCTTAACTACAGGGTACCGCAGCTTTAATTAGTATTTAAAATAACTTTAAAGGCCTGTATTAACTTCTAGACTTTAGTAACGATAACCTGTATATAATAATATTAAAGTAGGCCTGGGTTTAGCTAGACCTTTAAATAGCGGAGCTTTTAAACAGGTTTAATAAGCTCGAAGCCTAAGAATTAAATACACTTATTTAGCGGTATTATAGTAATTCCGGGGCCTTTAAAACCGGTAGTTTTAAAGCCTATAAAGCCCTTTTTTATATAAAAGTGTATTAGTTCGTACTTTTTCGGTGCGAAAACGTACCCGTATTTAATAGCTTATATCGCTGCTTTATTATAAACTTATTTTAATACTTTATTATTATTTATAGCCGTTTTATTAACGATTAAAATCACCGTATCGTCGATTTATACCGTAATAAATATCCTATAGTTTAAATTATTACCCTTCGTTTTTATACTTATAGCTTTTAATATAGTGTCCGTATCCGCTAAGTTATCCTTTATTAGGATTTCGTTTAAGAGATTAGCGTTATAAAATAGTTATAAAAGGGGTAATAATAATAAGCTTTATAGGATACCGTAATTTTAATAAATCTATTCGGATTTACTTTTAAAAAGCTTTAATTTAATACGGCGGTTATTAAAATAATTACAGATTTATAAGGTAATAAATATTAAAATCTTTTTACGTATGAAGTATTTTATAAGCTTTTCGTAATATATATTATCGAAGGCCTTTAATACGTTTAATATTAATAATATAGCTACTTTATAGCCTCTTTTATCCGTTAACGCGTAGGCTTTATAAATACGTTCAAGTAGTATATATATAGCGTACTCGGTAGATTTCGTTTTTCGAGCCTTTATATAGTCTTCCGGTAGTAAGTAGTACTATTCGACGTAGTAATTAATACGCTTTATTATAACTAATTTTAGGGCTTTACCGATAGTTTTTAGTAAAGCTATAAATTTATACGATTTAATTAAGTTATAATCGTTTTTATTAGGTTTTTTTAAGATTATTATAATCGAATTTTTAAACGGGCAGATACCTTTAAAAAAACAGTAGTTAAATAACGGGTATAAAACTAGTATAAATAGGTCCACTAAGATTCGAAGGATGTAATTAAAAATACTAGAAAATTTAAAGGCTTTATAAGGTCTAAGGCGGAAAATAGCCTGCTGTACTTCGTCTTTAGTAAGTAATAAGCACTGGATTTTAATATTAAAGCGTAATAATTCTTTTAATATATTAAGCGTTAAAAGTCCTGTTACCGTTAGCACTAAGAAAAACACTTTACTTAAAATAGCTACTTTATTTTCGTAAGAATCTTATTTTTTTATTATAAGCGTAATTTATTATTATATAACCTTTTAACCTTTTATACGGTAAGACTTTACTAAGTCTTATAAGCTTTTAAGCCTTTCCGAATATACTTTAATTACTCTGTATTACTATACTTTTTTTAGTACTTTAAAAACTGCTATAGCTTTTTAATTCCGGGCTTTTTTATAAACTTCTTAGGCCTCCGGTGTTTTAATATATTACTAAGTTCTACGTAATTTATTAATTTCTTAATATATAGCTTTATAAATTAATATAAAGTTTAGTATATATCGGATAAAAAGGTCTGTTATAAGTACTATGTTTTCGATAATAGCTATTAAAGTTATTATTATTTAATTTATAATATCGGTTATTTCCGTATCGGTAAATTTATTTTATAATTTCGGTAGCCGTTTTAAAAGCTTAATATAAAACTATTTTATAGGGGTATTCTTTTAAAGTTTTCGGCGGGGTTTTATAAGGGCTTCTATTAATTATAACTATATTATAATATAAATAGGTTAATAATTTAAATTATAATATAATTCGTTAACGTGGTTCATCACTAAACGGTCAAAATCCCCAAACGGTTAACTCTTAGCACATCTCGACACTATCATATAAGTTATCTTAACCACAACGCTTTCAATCAATTAAAACTACTCGCTATCTAATTCATTATCCAATTCTACCTCCATTTCACATATTCGCGCATTATAGCCGGTTTCGCCGCATATACCACAACGCCTCTCACGTCCTACCCTCCGTTTTAACGGACCCCCTTCTTTACCCTCATTATTCGCTAGACGCTTCCCTTTTAACTTCTTAAACAGTAGCTCCAAGTTCTAGTCAATACTAAGAGGTCCTCCATCTTAAACTCGCGGTTTTAAAGCTCTCCGGCGCTTAGAAAGTGCCAAATTAGCCTTTTCTAGTGTACGCATCCGGTCGCGCACTAAAGTCACTTCATATACTATTATCGTTAAACCCTTCGTTATTTAGTCTACCGCTTATAAAATTTGTGTTAGAGAGCTTCCTTAATAACCAGAGATCCTGCGTTTAATAAAAGTAAATTATCTACTTGCTTAGTTAAAAGTGGTTAGTATTTAGGGATTATAGGTACTAGCTATCCCTAAACGTAATAAGATAAGTAAAGGCGTCCGAAAACGTATATCCAGCCTGTTAATTACCTCATCAGGATTGTGAGGTACTAAACCAAAAGCGCGGAATCCAAATCGAATATTATTTTCATTAAAAACCTTAAAATGCGCAGCCTTAAATGCGATAAAGAAGTCGAGCTTTGTAATATGGTTTATCGACATCTTAATGAATAGCTCGATTTCTTTCGAATATACGCGTTTTAAAGGCGAATAAAGCCCTACATCTAATAGCTAGAATAGATAAGAAAAGTAAGGAAGCATACTAACGGTAATAATGTTATTGGCTTTACAATAATTATCGAATTCCACTGATACATAGCTCTCATAGCCGTTAATAATTAAAAAGCGATATCGACCTTTTATCGACGATCGAGTATACTAATCGAAATGCCTAACCCAGTTTAAGCCTGTCTCATTATCAATCTATCTATTAAAAGTCGGTTTAATAACCCAATCGCTTAGTAACTCGCATTCGGTAACCCAATTCGCAAAGTGATATTTACTTTAAACGATCAAAAACGGCGGGATACAATAACCTTACGAATTAATACACTCGATAGCTATCGACCATTCCCGATTACCAAGCTATATTAATTTTGCTTTCCCGCGTCGATCGGCGCGTATAACGACCAGTGTTAACCCAATAATTCCTATCATAAAGCCGGTTTCGTCGAAATTCCATATATCTTTATCGACGATACCGTATTTAGCCTTAATGTTCGTAACCAGCCTAAACCAACCCGAAATAACGCCTGGATCCTTACAAAGAGCTCTTTAGTAATCGTATTTCCGATTTATTCGAGTCGTTAATTCTGGATTACGTCGAATATAACGCGTAACCCATTCCTTACCCACACGGTCGCCATTACGCGAATCTAATAAAAGATTAGCCATATCTATAACACAACCCTTCGTCGGAGGCATTCCTCGGGTATCCAAATCGATTATATAATCCTTAATCACTTTCTCTTCAATCGGATCGAGTTTTCGTTATGTTATGCCTCTATCGCGGTTAGTTTATCGGCCGGCAATTCGAGCGCGTAAAGTAGTATTAAAGACGTTATACAACTTCGCGATTACTAGTATAGAAATTTTTTACGTCGTATTACGTATCGCTTAAACTGCTAACTATAGCCTCTGTTCTTTAGAAAGTTCAGGCATAATAGTTATAGAATTATTACGTGTTAAAGTTTAATGGATTAGAGAAGTGTAGTAGGTTAACCGTTTAGGGATTTTAACCGTTTAGTGATGAACCACGTTAACCTTTTTATATTTTATTAGTTTTATAATAATATTCTTATTATAAATAGTTAAATCGATTATAAATATAGAGTCGTTTTTTTTTAATAATAGTGCTTTATAATAGTATTATTTCTAGGCCTTTTATTTTTAAGAGCTTTTTAAAGTATAGTAAGCCTTAGCGGGCCGAGCCTTTATCGTTTATATTTTCTACGGCTTATTCCGGGCCTTTTATATTAAAATCCTTTATTATAAAGTGGTGTTCTAGGTCCGGTACGGGGTGGTTTACTTTATAGTTTATTTTATAGTTTACTTTATAACTTACTTTATAGCTATTTAAGGCCGTTTTTAATTCTTTTAGGATTTAAGTAGATTAGTTTTCCGGGGTTGGTTATAAATATTATATATATATATAATTTCGGTAATATCGGTAGTATTAATTCCGATAGTTGACGTTTTTTCCGCTATAAAGTAATTTAAAATAAAAGAAAAAGGGTTAATATATATAATTACGAACGTAATTATATTACTATTATATATAATAAAAAAGATATTTACCTAGTCTAGCCTAATTTTATTAATATAAAAGGCTATTCCGGGTAGTTTCGGCCCCGGATCCGGAAATTAAAACGTAAAGATTAACGCTATAAGGTTATAATTATTATATTTTATCGGGTTAATCCAAGGCTCCTAAATAGCGAAGATATCGTATTCTAGTACTTTTAAATCCCGGAAAAAGGGTACTATAATAATATCTTTCGATTTTTATATATTATATTATAAAATTCGTAGCGTTAAAAAGCTAATTATTAAGTATTCGGTAATAAATTAAAAACGATTAATTAAATTTATTTTTCGTTATCGGTATCGGTAAAGTATTATCGTTTAAATAAAAGGCATTTCTGTAAGGTTACTAGTTTAATTATATTAAAAGCTATATTAAGTTCTTTAAGTATAACTCTGTAAATAATAACGTTTTAATTATTTCTTAAGGCCTTTTAGGTTTCCGAAATACTTATCCGGGTATTTTTTTTACGTTTCTATTTTTTCGCCGGATACCTTTTAGCTAGGCTTATAATAAATATTATATTAATTAGTTTATCGTCGAAATCGTTATTTTTAATTAATAATCGGTTATTTTTAATCTTATAAAGTAAAACAGCCCTACGTAACTTTATTATAAAGTTAATATTTATATTTTTTAGTTTAGTTTTAATTCTAAAGTAATTAATACGTTTACCGATAGTACTCTTATAAGTCTAGCGTATTAAGTTCGCACTTTTATTAATAATACTTTAATAAACGTCGTTAATATACGGGTAATAAGTATATATAGTTTTAAAGTAATCGGTTATAAAGTAGCGTGTTTTAAAGTAATAAGTTAACGGATTATTTATTTTAAAGTAGCTGCTTTCGGTACGTTCTATTTTAAAGTAGTTTATTTTAAGGCGGTTAGTTTTAAAGTAATAATTTAATATATAACTTTATTTTTTAAAGCTTCGTCGATTTTTTAGCGTTCCTTTTTATAATAATTATATTAAAAACTCTAATTAACGTACTACTTTTTATAATTAATACATTTAAGTATTTTACGGGCAGTATAAACGGGGCACTTCTTCGTATCGTAAAGATTAAGGTAAAAGCTATAAGTATCGCGGTTTATAGCGCACTAAATAATAATATATCCGTATTTTTAGTATTTTAAATATTACTTAATTTTATAAGCTTTATCGTACCGTTCGGCGGTATAAGTTTCGTTAAACTAGAAGTATTTAACGTAAATAAGTTTATTTACCGGTTTAAAGTTACTAAATTCGACGATAATAAACGTAAATAGTTTTATAGTACCTTCTTAAGTAAGCTATTTTATATATATAATTTTATTATTCTAGATTAAGCCAGCGTTTAAAATAATTAATTATACGGCCATTTCTTTTAATTAATCGGGGTTAAAAAAGGCGGTAAGTATAACGTAAATAATTACCTTATATAACGGGATAACCGCCGTAACCTTATTACCGACGTATTTCACCCACTCTTTTACGTAATTAAATAAGAGTATTCTTTATAATATAAAGGCTATATACACCTATAAATCCCTTAACTTTAAAAATAAAGCATTAAAAACCTTAATCCCGCTATATAGTTTAAAAGGTACTAGCTCCGTAGCATCTATTATAATAATGTTTTAGTCTTCGTTAAGTTTTAAAGGTTTAGTAGTTACGTACTAAATAACGTTATTAATATAGTTTAAAAAGGCCCGGGGGTTATTAATAAGTATACTTTATAACTATATTTTAATAATCTTTCTATCGTCCTTAAAAAAGTTATATAGCTTAATAATAATTTCTTTCTTTTAAGGCTTAATAATATATTCTTTATAGGTATTACCGGTAAATAAAACCTAAAAACGGATGGTTTTAATAGCTACTAAAAGCGGTTCTACCCTTTTAATAGCTACTATAACTTAAGTACGTCCTACCGGTTTTGTAATACCGGCAGTAGTATATAATCCTGTAGTAGTAATATTAATAATAGTTATAGCTATTTTTAAAACGGTACTAATTAACTAACTAATTTAAGAGGCTTATTATTACTAAGCCTTATTAATTTCGTTTAAGTAGGTCTCCTACGCTTAAACCCCTAATTATACGAAAAACTTCGCTATTAAGGCCTCTACCGATTAGTATAAAGGTAATAACTTACTACCGGGCACGCTAACGCCCTTTTAACGGGCCTGTATAGCCTTCTATAAAGTGTGAATATCTTTTATAAATTAGTAGGTATATACCGTAATAAATACGGGTATAGGTGCAGTGCCTAAATTAAGCTATAAAAGGCTCTAGCGGGACGCTATAGTAGCTATTTTAAATGTACGGCTATAAGTGTTCGGGCTTAACGGGCCTGAATACCACGTTTTCGTCCGTAGCGGCCTACACCTATAAAGTAGTAACTTTAAATTAAGGTTATATGTTATAAAGTAATAAGCCTTTTAAATAATTCTAATAGTAAGCTAATTAAGGCCTATCTTAAAGAGTTATTTTCAGAAATTTATTTTAGCTATTTATTATTATTTTTTCTATTTCGTTAAAGTTATAAATATCTAACTTTTAAATTCCGTATTTCGCGATTATATTCCGTATAAAGTCGAACCACTTTTTATACACGTTTAAATTTTCGTATTTAACTCTTTAATAATCGATTTAACGATTAAAACGCGTTCGAAATTCTTTTCGTTATCGTATAAAGTTCGGAGCTTAATTAACTCCGATAAGTAACGTATCGTAATCGCGTTATAATTAATTAATTATATTTTTAATAGTTTATATCCGGAAAAGAAAATATCGCGTATCTAGTTTAAATATATATTTAATAACTAATAACTTTTTTAAATTTATAAGTATTCGCGATTTAAATCGGGTTTCGGTCTTAATAGATTTACCGCTTATTTTATCGCGTAATATTAATCGGGGATAATTATAAATAAAAGCAGCGCGTTAAATACTTAGTTTTAAGTTTTTTTTAATAGCTTAAATAATTAAAATAATCTGGGTTTCTTTTTAAGTAATAACTATTTTTAATAGCGGGAAAATAAATAAATTAAATTAAAACGCGTTAGATACTATTTTAAATAAGCGGGTCACTTATATAGCCGAGTTACTTATAAACTACGTTAACGTTTTTTTATATTATTATATATTTTCTTACTGCCTTAATTCGTTCTATTTAAATAATATTATATATCGGGTAATAATTAACTTACTTTTTAATTTATTATATCTTTTTCTAAATAAAAAAAGACTTAAGTTCGTAAAGTATACGTATTTCCCCGAAGTAGTGTTTTTTATTATAAACTTATAAAAATATATTAAAAAAGCATAATTTCGGAATATATAATCGTTTAATTCTTCCGCGGCCGATATTATATAATAAACCTTTTATTATCTTAAAAAGGTAATTAAGTTTTATTACGGTTTACGAAAACCGGTACTTTTATTCGTTAAACTTAAAGTTTTTAAGTACTTTTAATAAATTATCGAATATTCTTTTATATATACAGTTTTTCGTATACTTTTCTTAGAACTTTAATTTTAAGTAATCTATTATTAAAGCTTCGTTAAATGTATACCAGACTTCGTTAAGTATTACTTATTTATTAGATTTTTTAATTAGATTTATCGGGTTTTTAACGTTTTAAACCGTACGTAATCGATTAAAGGCGTTTAAAATAAAGTTAAATCGTCCGGGCAGATAATAAACGTTCAGCCTATATTATAAAAAGTAAAAAGATACATTAATTAAACGTTTATTAACTTTATCCATTAATAAAATCGATAAGCTTATTTAATCGATAATTCCTTTAATTAAAACGTAATCCGTTAAAATAATAATAGGCTTATTTACTAACTACAAAATAACTCTCAGTTTCTTTACTGCCTATATTAAATAAGCGACTTTAAATTCTAATAGACCGTATCGTATTTCTATAATTAATAAGTAACGGCTAAAGTATATAATTAGCCTAACCTTTATTAAAGGGATAAGGTTACTAAGATACTAAATATAATTATTAAAAACGTAAAAGATTATAACTTTAAATCCTCGTTCTAATAAACTATCGATTTAAATAAAAAGAAGAGTATTAAAGTTTTAATAATAAAGCGTTATTTCGTTATAAATTAAGTTTTATATTACTTTAAACGAAGTAATCTCGGATTTTGTTAATTCGTATATTATTAATTTATAATATATTACGCGCTTATTTATATTTCTATTTATAACTTTCTTTTCAGTTTTCCTTTTACGTAGTAATTCTGTTTTCTTTACTTAAAGAAGTTAAAAGACTTACGTAAAATAAAGTAAGAGATATCGTAAAAAGCTTATTACTTTAAAGTATATTTCTAGTGCCTTAAAAGTATAAAGGAATTCTAATTTACGGAAAGCGTTTAGTTTCTTTATTATAAATAATATATTAAAAACGTCGATACGAAATCCTAATAGTTTAATTAACGGATATTTAATAAACGACTTCTTTAAATTAATTATAATATGCTTATTAATAAATAAGTTAAAAATAGTTTATAAATATTATATATATTCGTTTTATATATCGGAAAAAATTATAATATCGTTAATAAATACGTAATAAAAGCCTTAATAGTTTTTTAATTACTTATCTATAAATTTTTAAGTATAAACTAAAGAATTACGAAATCTTATTAAAGCGATCTTTAATCTTTTTAGACTTTTATAATTAATTATCGTTAAACGATTTTTATAGTTTAAATAAATAA
The DNA here is from genome assembly GCA_019976485.1 of Apiospora pterosperma. Taxonomy (NCBI): domain Eukaryota; kingdom Fungi; phylum Ascomycota; class Sordariomycetes; order Amphisphaeriales; family Apiosporaceae; genus Apiospora; species Apiospora pterosperma. Next base: position 3,011,205 of record JAFBMP010000009.1, read on the forward strand.
AGAACTAATAGAAAAATCCTATAGTATTAATAATTATAATATAGCGTTTCTTACGTAATATTAAAATTACGTTTATTTATAAAGGTAAAGGATAGTTATTTAGGATTACTGCTTTATTAAATAGTTATAAATCGACGATTACACGACTTTTCTTTTTTTTATAAACTGTTTTCTAGATTACGAATATTAAATTAGTAAATAGGGAAAGGTTAAAGGCTTACTTAAATCTTTTTTTATCGTATAATTTCTTATAGTGCTTATCGAAAAATGCTTTGTTTTTTCGATTTAAAAGATACCTTTTTAATATAAGTTTTATTTTTTATTATCCTTCGATTAATAGTATCTTTATTTATTAATTTTTTAGTACGTCGATTAGTTTAAAATTAACGAATATTCTACTATAGTTATTAAAAAGCTTCTCGATACGTTTAATAAATTTTAAGTCTTTTGCGTATACGCATACGCCGTTTTTTATAGTATATTCTTTAATATTTCTTAGTTTTTTAATACTTAGTACTGTATATATAAGTATAATTCGTAGCCGTGTAAACGAGGCTTTAACTGTATTATTTAATTAAATACTTTCTATTTAAGCGGGTTAAATAATATTAAAAAGAGCGTTTATAAAAGGAGTTATCGAATAATTCTTATTTACCGAAACGTTTTTACCGATTATAATACTACTTAAATTTAAAGTATAAGCTGCCTTAACTGCTTTTTAACGAATTTAAAGTATTAAACTGAATTCAGTATTAATTACTAATATATTTATATTTATTAGAGTTATTACGGCGCATATAGAGACTAAGAGGGGCTCCAAGTACGCTATCTGTGGCTGTACGCATACGCCAGGGAAAGAAATACGGAATGTGCTTAAAATAAAAAATTAAATAGGGCTATTAAGGTGCTAAGCGCCCTTATAAGTATAATGTAAGGGATAGCCACATAACCACTTTATAGTCGCGCCCTTATTATATAAGGGAAGACTCTCCCGACTATATCTTAAAAAGGATAATAATAATAATAATAATAATAATTAATTTATCGTTTAGCTGAAGGCTTAAGCTTTATATAAACGTTAATACTATACTATAACTATTATAGTATATTACTATAACGCTTTAGTAGCTGTTTTACGCTTTTTTCCGCGGTATTTACTTTTATAGTTTTAACGTTTTATTAAAAGAACTTTTTACTGCGCCCGGAAAATACTTTTAAGCCTTATTTAACTTTTATACTTCGAATATATTGTTTAATTTAAAAACTATTTATATTTATTTAGTTTTATATATTTATTAAAAAAAAGAAAAAAGAAAAAGAAAAATAATAATATACGTTCGTAAAAGTAATAAAAGCGGGTATAAAGTAATTTTATAGTAGTTCTTAGGTATATATAAAGTAATAAATAAAGCGTTATCGCTTTAAAATAAGTCGTATCGGGTACGAAGAATAGCCGTTATTATTTAATAACCGTAATTAAAATTAATATTATATAAAAGTATAAACGTTTAAAGGCTTAATAATCTCCGGGGCTGTTATAACGCTATATTATTTTTAGCTTTATTAATATATTAATATAAAAAAATTTATTAGTGCGTAACCGATAAGCGACCGATTAATTTATTACTTTTTACCGCTTTCGTAAACGAACGGTTAACCGAGCGATTAACGTCGCCGTAATAAAGTAATTACTTTATAATTACTTTAAGATTACTTTATATTACTAAGTAATTATTACCGGGTAATTACTTTATAATTAATAATAATAAGGTCGTTAATTAATATATATAATAGTATATAATATTACTTTTTATTAATTTAAAGCTTTTTTTTATTATCCGTATAAAATCGATTTTTAAGCGTTCCACGTTAAGCTTTTAAAGGGCTTTTTCGGGGGTTCTTTTAAAGGGTTATCGTTTACCGCGGCGTTAATAAAGCGTTTAAAAAAGCCCGTCCGGAATAAGAAAATAACGGCGGTTTTCGTTTTTTATAACTTTTAAATTACTTTTATTTTAATAAAAGGTCTCGGGCTTTTTTAATAGGACCCAGGGTTTAATTTATACTTTTTTTATAGTACCTTATATTTCGTATAATTTAATAAAATATACCGTATAATTTACCGATCGTTATAATTGTATAATAAAGAATCGGTATACCTGATTTACTAAAAATAATCTTTTAAACCGATTTTCCTTATCCGGATTTAAAATATAATAGTTATTACCGCTTTTTTTAAGCTTTTATAGCGTTATAAAGTAGCTTTTTCCGGTACTAATAAATAATAATATAGTATTTTCTTATAAAAGTCATAAATTTATTTTATAGTTTATTTAGTCCGGGTAATCTTTTTAATTAGTATACGCTAAGCGGTTACTATAATATAAAAGTTCTAATTAATAATAAGTGCTTATAAGGTCGGTTTCGGTACTGGGGCCCCGGGGGTTTTCGGGGCCTTTAAAGCCTCCGGGGCTAGGGCTTCCGTAACTGCTTTAACGAGCTAATCGGGTTTCTCGTTACTTTATACCCCCGTATATACCGGGATCTAGTAGATATGGATTTATACGTCCTATTACTATAAAGTAATAATCTATAAAGAAATTTAACGTAATAACTATTAATTTAATTGTCTTTAAAGCTATATAAATAAGGTAATAGCGGCTTAATTATTTATAAATATATCGACCTTATTATACGACCTTTTTTTTAAGCGTATAATAATACTTAATAATATATAAATGTTTTTAAGCTTTATAAAATAAACCGTTAATTATATTAACAGGCCGAAGTATACTATTATACTCTGTTTATATTTACTAGTAAGTTAATAAAGCTGGAATATACTAGCTCCGACCCCTTTTTTAAACCCGCTGCTATTTATATAAAATACTAGTGATTTAACTCCGAAGCGGTTTAAAATATATTCGTAATAGGTTTTCCCGGCCTTTTCGTCCTTAGAAATAATAATATTAACCTTTTTTTATTATAACGGGATAATAAAAGGGGAGATTATTTCTAAAGGCGGCTAGTTCTAGTGGAATTACTAGTAATATTATATTAAGCGTATAAAGGGCGATTTTTAATAAGCTTTACGTTGTATATTACTGTAGGCAGTATTATAACCCGCTGTAAGCGGGTTAATACGTAGTTATAAATAAGTTATATAGTTAATTTATAATAACTATTACTCGATAGGCAGGATATAGATTTTAATTATTATTATTAATACTATAACGTAGTTCATCACCAAACGGTCAAAATCCCCAAACGGTCAACCCACCACACTTCTCCAATCCATTAAACTTCAACACGTAATAATTCCACAACCATTATACCTAAACTTTCCAAAGAACAGAGGCTATAGTTAACAGTTCAAGCGATACGTAATACGACGCAAAAAATTTCTATACTAGCAATCGCGAAGTTGTACAACGTCCCTAACACCACCTTACGCGCTCGAATTACCGGCCGACAAACTAACCGCGACAGAAGCACAACACAACGAAAACTCGATCCGATTAAAGAGAAAGTGATTAAGGATTATATAATCGACTTAGATACCCGAGGAATACCTCCGACGAAAGGTTGTATTACAGATATAGCCAATCTTCTATTGGATTCGCGTAATGGCGACCGTGTAAACAAGGAATAGGTTACGCGTTATATTCGACGCAATCCAGAATTAACGACTCGAATAAATCGGAAATACGATTACCAAAGAGCTCTTTGTAAGGATCCAGGCGTTATTTCGGGTTGGTTTAGGCTGGTTACGAACATTAAGGCTAAATACGGTATCGTCGATAAAGATATATAGAATTTCGACGAGACCGGCTTCATAATAAGAATTATTAGGTTAACACTAGTCGTTACATACGCCGATCGACGCGGGAAAGCAAAATCAATACAGCCTAGTAATCGGGAATGGTCGACAGCTATCGAATATATCAATTCGCAAGGTTATTACATCCCGCCGTTCTTAATCGTTCAAGGCAAATATCACCTTACGAATTAGGCCACCGAATACGAGTTACCAAGCGATTAAGTTATTAAACCGACTTCTAATGGATAGACTAATAATAAAACAGGCTTAGACTGGGTTAAGCATTTCGATCAGCATACTCGATCGTCGATAAAAGGTCGATATCGCCTCTTAATTATTAACGGCTATGAGAGCTATGTATCAATAGAATTCGATAATTATTACAAAGCTAATAACATTATCACCGTCAGTATACCTCCTCACTCTTCTTATCTACTCCAGCCATTAAATATAGGGCTTTATTCGCCTTTAAAACGCGTATATTCGAAAGAAATCGAGTTATTCATCAAAATATCGATAAACCACATTATAAAGCTCGACTTCTTCATCGCATTCAAGGCTACGCATTTCAAGGTTTTTAATGAAAACAATATTCGATCTGGATTCCGCGCTTCTGGTTTAGTACCTCACAATCCTGATAAAGTAATTAACAGGCTGGATATACGTCTTCGGACGCCTTCACCTATCCTATCACGTCCAGGGACAGCCAGTACTTACAATCCCTAAACATTAACCACCCTTAACTAAGCAAGTAAACAATCTACTTTTATTAAACGCAGGATCTCTGGTTATTAAGGAAGCTCTCTAACACAAATTTTATAAGCGGTAGACTAAATAACGAAGGGTTTAACGATAATAGTATATGAAGTAACTCTAGTACGCGACCGGATACGTACACTAAAAAAGGCTAATTTAGCACTTTCTAAACGCCGGAGAACTCTAAAACCGCGAGTCTAAGATAGAGGACCTCTTAGTATTGACCAGAACTTGGAGCTACTATCTAAGAAGTTAAAAGGGAAGCGTCCAGCGAATAATGAGGGTAAAGAAGGGGGTCCGTTAAAACGGAGGGCAGGACGTGAAAAGCGCTGTGGTACATACGGCGAAACCGGCTATAATACGCGAACATGTGAAATAGAAGTAGAATTGGATAATGAATCAGATAGCGAGTAGTTTCAATTAATTAAAAGCGTTGTGGTTGAGATAATTTATATAATAGTGTCGAAATGTGCTGAGAGTTAACCGTTTGGGGATTTTGACCGTTTAGTAATAAACCACGTTATAATTAAAATAATTTATATAATAGTATCGAAATGTGCTAAGAGTTAACCGTTTAGGGATTTTAACCGTTTAATAATAAATTACGTTATTAATAATAATAAATATATTTTTTTTCCTAACCTTTTTATTTTACGCGGAATAATGGAGATACGTAGTAACTTTAATCTTTAAAATTGTTTTTAGTTAATAGTATTATAAGATAAATAATTGTTATTGATTAGCGTAATAAAGAATTAGTTTTTATTAATACGGACGTCGATAAAAAACGGTTCTATTTTTATTTTTGTTTTTTTTATAGTCTTTTATTTTTTTAGAGCTGCTTCGTGCTTTTATTAGCGATTTAAAAAAAGAGCTATTCTTTTTCCGATTTATCCGAAAAGTCTTTTTTTTTTACTTCGGTTACGTTTATAGTAAGTAGTACACTTCGTAATAATATGTAGGAATATAATAAGTGATAATTATTATAAAAGAAAAGAACCTTATTTAACTGTTAAGCTTTAATTATATATAACTAAAGGGCTCTATTAAATATACGTAGGTCCTCTTTTTTATTTAATCTTATTTATTTATCTATTTCCGGTATAGCCTTTACTAGCGGTTTATATATTAAATACCGGGGGTATAAAAAAACCTAAACTATTTTTAATTTAATCCTTATTTTTATATAGTTTACTATACTGTTTTCTTTAGTTTTTTAAAAAGGCGTTTAGCGATAGTATTTTTTTATTTACTAATTACTTTTTTCGGTCGTTTTTTTCTTTATTTTATGACCGGTACTATTTTATTATTAATACTTAATTAAAAATTACCCGGCTTTCTTTTTTTATATATTTAGTATTCGTCGATTAGTTTTAGCGATCCTTTTAAATTCTTTTCGTTCTTTTTAGTATTTAAATTATAATTATACCTTTTCTATTTAATAAAGTAATTAAAACCGTGTTTTTTTACCCGATAATTAAAAATGATTTTAATTTCGTATATATTATCTTTTAACGTGTTTTATTCGTTAATTAACGGTCCCGGTAATAATAGCCGTTTATTTTATAGGTCGGCTCCGTCCGGTATTAAGGAAAAGTGCTTAATACTTATTACCGGGTAAATACGTATTTTTTTAATAAATTAAGTTTATATATTAATTAATTAATTCGCTTAATAATCCTTAATAAACTTAAACGTTACTAAAAGAATTTCTTATTAAGCTTTCTTAATAAATTATAACTTTTATATAATCGAATAAAAACTTCGTTACTTATTACGAATTTAACTGTTTTATATTTTACGTTATATAATCGTTTTATTCGAGTAATTACGAAATCTATTACGAACGTTGTATTTTACTTAAAGTAAAAAAGAAGTTCTTTTATTTAAATAATATTTAAAGAATCGATTTTAATTATAAAATTAAAAGGTTTTAATAACTTTATTCCGAATAGTTATTTATATACTAAAGACTTCGTTAATTCGGAATATACGTTATTAAGATTTTATTAAAAAAAAGGGATTAGCTTTAACTAGTTTAATTTTAAATATTTAAATACTTAATACCGTAACGCGATTTTTATTATTTAGTTTTTTCGTTTTATAAAACTATTAATTTATAAGTACTATACAGCGGTAAATATTAACTTTATATTATAGGTATCTTAAAACCTTTTTTAAAAGTCCGATATAAACTTTATATTTCGGTCGGAAATAATTTTTTTTAAATAGCTTTAATCTATTAATTAAAATATACGTATTAAAATTATAGTTTATTTTAGTATTGTATATCGAGTATTACTAAGAATTAATAATATTCTTTTAATTAAATAATAAGTTATTATTAATAGCGAATCGTAAATATCGTATCCTGTTATTTTTTATAGAATATTTATAGTAAAAACCGTAAAAAGGTTAATAATAAAATCGATAAAGATTATCGATATTAATATAACGTTTTTGCGTATTATTATATATTTTCTTACTGCTTTAATTTATTCTGTTTAAATAATATTATATATCGAGTAATAACAAACCCACTTTTTAATTTATTATATCTTTTTTAAATAAAAAAGGATTTAAGTTCGTAAAGTATACGTACTTTTCCGAAGTAGTGTTTTTTATTATAAACTTATAAGAATATATTAAAAAAGCATAATTTTAAAATATATAATCGTTTAATTCCTTTACGGCCGATATTATATAATAAACCCTTTATTATTTTAAAAAGGTAATTAAGTTTTACTGCGTTTATAAAATCCGGTGCTTTTATTCGTTAAACTTAAAGTTTTTAAATGCTTTTAATAAATCGTCGAGTATTCCTTTATATATATAGTTTTTTATATACTTTTCTTAAAACTTTAATTTTAAGTAATCTATTATTAAAGCTTCGTTAAATATATATTAAACTTCGTTAAATACTATTTACTTATTAAATTTTTTAATTAGATTTATTAGGTTTTTAGCGTTTTAAATAATATATAATCGATTAAGGGCGTTTAAAATAAAGTTAAATCGTCCAGGTAAATAATAAACGTTTAGCCTATATTATAAAAAGTAAATAAATATATTAATTAAACGTTTATTAACTTTATCCGTTAATAATATTAATAAGCTTATTTAATCGATAATTCCTTTAGTTAAAGCGTAATCCGTTAAAATAATAATGGGCTTACTTATTAATTATAAAATAACTATTAGTTTCTTTACTGTTTATATTAAATAAACGACTTTAAACTTTAATAAACCGTATCGTGTTTTTATAATCGATAAGTAACGGCTAAAGTATATAATTAGTTTAACCTTTATTAAAAGGATAAGGTTATTAAGATATTAAATATAGTTATTAAAAACGTAAAAGATTATAACTTTAAATCTTCGTTTTAACGAACCGTCGATTTAAACGAAAAAAGGAGTATTAAGGTTTTAATAATATAGCGTTATTTTGTTATAAATTAAGTTTTATATTATTTAGAACGAAGTAATTTCGGATTTTATTAATTCGTATATTATTAATCTGTAATATACTACGCGCTTATTTATATTTCTATTTATAACTTTTCTTTTAGCTTTTTTTTACGTAGTAATTCTGGTTTCTTTACTTAAAAAGGTTAAGAGACTTACGTAAAGTAAAGTAAGAAATATCGTAAAAAGCCTACTACTTTAAAGTATATTTTTAATACCTTAAAAGTATAAAGGAATTCTAATTTACGGAAAGCGTTTAATTTTTCTGTTATAAATAATATATTAAATGCGTCGATACGAAATCTTAATAATTTAATTAACGGATATTTAATAAACGACTTTTTTAAGTTAATTATAATATACTTATCGATAAATAAATTAAAAACAGTTTATAAATATTATATATATTCGTTTTATATATTGGAAAAGATTATAATATCGTTAATAAATACGCGGTAAAAGCTTTAGTAGTTTTTTAATTACTTATTTATAAATCTTTAAGTATAAACTAAAAAATTACGAAATCCTATTAAAGTAACCTTTAATCTTTCTAGACTTTTATAGTTAATTATCGTTAAACGATCTTTATAATCTAAATAAATAAGGAACTAATAAAAAAATCCTGTGGTATTAATAATTATCAAATAACGTTTCTTACGTAATATTAAAATTTCATTTATTTATAAAGGTAAAAAATAATTATTTAAAATTACTGCTTTATTAAATAGTCGTAAATCGACGATTATACGACCCTTTTCTTTTTATAAACTGTTTTCTAAACTACGAATATTAAGTTAATAAATAGCGAAGGGTTAAAAGCTTACTTAAATTTTCTTTTATCGTATAATTTCTTATAGTACTTATTAAAAAATGCTTTATCTTTTCGATTTAAAAAATACTTTTTTAATATAAGTTTTATTTTTTATTATCCCTCGACTAGTAATATCTTTATTTATTAATCTTTTAGTACGTTAATTAATTCAGAATTAACGAACATTTTACTATAGTTATTAAAAAGCTTTTTGATACGTTTAATAAATCTTAAGTCTTTTACGTATATACATACGCCGTTTTTTATAGTATATTTTTTAATATTTCTTAATTTCTTAATGTTTAATACTATATATATAAGTATAACTCGTAACCGTATAAACGAAGCCTTAACCGTATTATTTAATTAAATACCTTCTGTTTAAACGGGTTAAATAATATTAAAAACAGCGTTTATAAAAAGAGTTATCGAATAATTCTTATTTACCGAAACGTTTTTACCGATTATAATATTGTTTAAGTTTAAAGTATAAGCTACTTTAATTATTTTTTAACGAATTTAAAGTATTAAACTAAATTCAGTATTAATTATTAATGTATTTATATTAGTAATCTTATTTTTACTAAGGTCTGTAGTTATATTAAAAATAAGTGTTATTATTACTACCGAATAAGTTAATACTTTTAAAGCTTTTTAAAAAAATACGTAAAGTAGCCGCTATTATCCGCCTTTTTAATATAATTTAATTTAAGTTTACGTTTTATTATAATTAGCTAATCTGTATTATTAATAGTTAGCACTTTAGGAATAGTGTTTCCGTCGATTACTGTATTTATAACGATTAAATTATTCGAATATATTACGGGAAAGACGGTGGAAGGCGAAACATACTTTAAGGCTACTAGTTATGTAATAACGGTGCTGTAACTAATAAAAGTAATAAGTCTAGTTTAAAAAGAAAGAAAGAGTCGTATAGCGACTCTAAAGAAAAGGTAATCCTTTATATAAGGAACTTGCCTAAAAGGCTGGCTTTTTTATAATAAATCCCCCAGTTATATAAAGTGGATATTCGTCCCGAATATAACCGAAATTATTATAAATTATAAAGTTAAAAGGAAAACTAGTATACTAGCTAATTTTATAAATAAACAGCGCGTAACTTTAGCTTATTATCCTTTTTATTTTAATATTCCTTTAACGTGGTTCATTACCAAACGGTCAAAATCCCCAAACGGTCAACTCTTAGCATATCTCGATACTATTATATAAGTTATTTTAACTACAACGCTTTTAATTAATTAAAACTATTCGCTATCTGATTTATTATCTAATTCTACCTCTATTTTACATATTCGCGTATTATGGCCGGTTTCGCCGCATGTACCATAACGCCTCTCACGTCCTGCCCTCCGTTTTAACGGACCCCCTTCTTTACCCTTATTGTTCGCTGGACGCTTCCCTTTTAACTTCTCAGATAGTAGCTCTAAGTTCTGGTTAATACTAAGAGGTCCTCCATTTTGGACTCGCGGTTTTAGAGCTCTCCGGCGCTTAGAAAGTGCTAAATTAGCCTTTTCTAATATACGCATCCGGTCGCGTACTAGAGTCACTTTATATACTATTATCGTTAAACCCTTCGTTATTTAGTTTACCGCTTATAAAATTTATATTAGAAAGCTTCTTTAATAACTAGAAATCTTACGTTTAATAAAAATAGATTATCTACTTGCTTAATTAAAGGTAATTAATATTTAAGGATTGTAAGTACTAGCTATCCCTGGACGTAATAGGATAGGTAAAGGCGTCCGAAAACGTATATCCAGCCTATTAATTACCTCATCAGGATTATAAAGTACTAAACCAGAAGCGCAGAATCCAGATCGAATATTGTTTTTATTAAAAACTTTAAAATGCGCAGCCTTAAATGCGATAAAGAAGTCGAGCTTTATAATATAGTTTATCGATATCTTAATAAATAGCTCGATTTCTTTCGAATATGCGCGTTTTAAAGGCGAATAAAGCCCTATATTTAATAACTAAAATAGATAAGAAGAGTAAGGAGGCATACTAACGGTAATAAGGTTATTAGCTTTATAATAATTATCGAATTCTATTAATATATGGCTCTTATAGCCGTTAATAATTAAAAAGCGATATCGACCTTTTATCGACAATCGAGTATACTGATCGAAATACCTAACCTAGTCTAAACCTGTTTTATTATCAGTCCATCTATTAGAAGTCGGTTTAATAACCTAATCGCTTAGTAATTCGTATTCGGTGGCTTAATTCGTAAAGTAATATTTACTTTGAACGATTAAGAACGGCGGGATATAATAACTTTACGAATTAATATACTCGATAGCTGTCGACTATTCCCGATTACTAAGCTGTATTAATTTTACTTTCCCGTATCGATTAACGCGTATAACGATTAGTATTAACTTAATAATTCCTATTATAAAGCCGGTTTCGTCGAAATTCTATATATTTTTATCGACGATACCGTATTTAGCTTTAATGTTTGTAACCAGCCTAAACCAACCCGAAATAACGCCTGGATCCTTATAAAAAGCTTTTTGGTAATCGTATTTCCGATTTATTCGAGTCGTTAATTCTGGATTGCGTTAAATATAACGTGTAACTTATTCCTTGCTTACACGGTCGCTATTACGCGAATCCAATAGAAAATTAGCTATATCTGTAATATAACCCTTCGTCGGAGGCATTCCTCGGGTATTTAAATCGATTATATAATCCTTAATCACTTTCTTTTTAATCGGATCGAGTTTTCGTTATGTTATGCCTCTATCGCGGTTAGTTTATCGGCCGGTAATTCGAGCGCGTAAAGTAGTATTAAGGACGTTATATAACTTCGCGATTACTAGTATAGAAATTTTTTACGTCGTATTACGTATCGCTTAAACTATTAACCATAGCCTCTATTCTTTAGAAAGTTTAGGCATAATGGTTATAGAATTATTACGTGTTAAAGTTTAATAGATTAGAGAAGTGTAGTAGGTTAACCGTTTAGGGATTTTAACCGTTTAGTGATAAACCACGTTACTATATCTATAAAAAAAGTTTACGTACTTTATTACTTTTTATTTAACCTTTACATTAAGTATTCCGAACTACGTTAATAAAGTCTTTAAGCTCTATAGTAAGCGACCGAACGCGTAAGTGCCTTATAACTTATCGCTTAGTAAGGCTTTTTTAAAGAGTACTACCGAAACGCTTTTATATAAAGTATTAAGCTACTTTATTTATAAATACGCTAATAAGGTTATTTAGTCCGTTACCTTCGCTTAAAATTTCGATAAACACTTTAAGGCTACTGGATATTTATACCGGTAAAGTAGCCGTAAAAACTAGTCCGCTATAAACCGGCGGGGGAGCTACCGGTAAAAGCTTATAAACCTTAACGGAGATTATTATAATATCGATCCATTTTTTATATTTAACTGTAAGATTCCCGAGGTCCTTTAAAGCTTAATCGTAAAAAGTAAACCGGCCGCTAAAATCGTTATTTATAACTTTAAATCCCTTAGTTATATTCTCCGTTTTTTTATTAAAATTCGTAAAAGCGGAATTAAAGGCCTTTTATATAACGTCGCCGATTATTACCGTTAAAATTAAGTAATACTTTTATAGTTAAGATTTATTAATTATAAAGCCCGAATCGAAAAGAAAATATTAAAGGATCTAAGCATTTTAATTTTCGAACGCGGCGAATTTAATATAAAAGCGAAGTAATTATATATCTTTATCCCGGCGCTTATTTATTTCGTCGTTGTATTTTTTAATTAAATCGTTTAACTTTTTTTAAGCTTATTAAATTCCTTCGGAAATATTATAATAACGGTATTATAAACGATTAAAGGGGTACAGTAATTTTATTTTACGTAAATTCTCGCCGGTTTTAATAAATTATTTATATATTCCGGTTTCTTTATTTTATAAAAAAAGTTATAAGTCTTCGGGTAAATATAATTTATAATATTAATTAAATTAAGCGTATATATATCCGATACCGATAAGAAATTAACCGGATTAAAGTAGTTTTATTATTCGGTAAAAACTTTTATTACGGCGTTACTCGTATAACAGGTTATATTTACTTTAAAGTAAGCTATTATATTAAAAAAGGCCGTATTTTTATAACCGGTAAAGTAAAATATATCGATTAATATAAAATACGGGTTTAAAACTACGTCCGCTTCGTTCCCGTGTTCGATAAATAAACGAAAGATTACGGTCGTTTTATTAATAACTATATACGTAAAATTAACAAAGAAATATACTTTTTTATAAAAGCTCGCTTAATCGGTATCGAAGCGCTTTTTTAAAGTATCGACGTTCGCCTTTTAAATAATTATAATATTAATAACGTAAAGCCGCTCGAAATTATATCCGGTAAATAGCTTTAATATATTCGCCGGGACTATAGTATCGTTATTACTCTTTTTTTATCGGGCTCTTTTACTTTAAAGCGTATAAAAGCCTTAGCTTTACTTTTAAAATAACGCTTTTTCGGAACGTTATAAGCTCCGTTATTACCGGCGGTACGCTCCTATATTTAAAATTCTCCGATAATAGAGATCGTGCTTTAATAATTTACGGCGTTTATATTATTACTGTTCTCGTTTTCCTCGTTTTTTTTAGTAATATCGGCGAATTTTTAACCGGGATTATAATTAACGGGAATACGCTCTTTTTCGTATATATTAAACGTTATTTCTTCCGCAGGGTAAAAACCGAATATCTCCGTTTCTTTTTATTTTAAAAGTTTTTCGGCGTTTAATTATTTAATTAATTATTATTCGATATTATCTCCGGCTTTTTCGTATTCGTATATAAAAGCTAAAAGATTATATTTAATAGTATTAACTATTTTATCGGTATAAACTATAATAATATTTTCGAAATACTTTTTATACGTTTTCGCTTTATTATAAAATATTAATTTTTTAACGAAATCTTTTTAAACGCTAGCGGTATAAATAATATTTATAATAAAAGACTTAATTATCGAAGGATCGGTCGAAAAAAAGGGGATTAATCGGTTAAAGTAATAGTATATTACTTATTAACGTGGTTAATAATCTACTTCTCTTTTTAACGGCTCTACTTTTTTTATTATACTATAAAAAAAATATTACGGATACGGAAGTAAAAAAAGAGGTATATTAATACTAAGAATAAGTAAGGCGTATAATACTTTAGCTACCGATAACGTAAAAAAGAACCTTCGGTAAAAAAAATAAAAAATTCGTAATTAGAAAATTAACTACGGGTAAAATGACGATAAAAAAAACCAGAAAATAAAAATAAAAAGTAAAAATTAAAAATCTAAGGGGGGGTTTATATACTTTTAAAGAAAGGTATTATAAAAAAAATATAAAGATTTTATAAAATCGAAGTAATTTAAAAAAATAAAAAACTATAAAAGTATAAAAAAGGACGAAATATAAAAATATTAAAAACGAAAATTAAAGTAAAAATATCGGTAAAAAACCGTTTAAATATTTACGAAATCGACGAACGCGGGGTCCTTCCTTTTCTTCGTCGCTTTTTATACTTAATCGATAAAATACTTTTCGTTATAAGTATTTATAAAAGTAGTTACTTTAACCCGTAGTTCGTTATAATCGATTTATTCGTCGAATATTTAGTTTACGCCTTTTTATCGGACGTAGTATTTTAATAAGGGGCGGTTTCGTTATTATCGGATATAATAATCGATAATAACTTCGATTTCTTAGTACTTTTAACTGTTAACGCCGATTAATTCCGGTTTAAGTTCTTTGTAGTAAAATAAGTTTAAACCTTATTCCGGTTTATATAGCTGGGCGACCGAAACGACCGGTTATACTTTTTAGTACTTTAAAAAATTAAGTTTATACGTATTAACCCCGATTTTACATATAATTTTAAAAAGTTTTATTCGGATAAAGGACTATTTAACTTTAAGCTTTTTAAATAGATAATACCCTTTATTAAAACGAAAATAAATTATATTACTTTTTATAAATTTAAAAAGGGTATACTTATCGTTATACCGTTACTTTATTAATATCCCCGCTAAATTAATAAGTAAAACCGCTTTTTCGTAGTGCTTATTCCTTAGCTTTTTTAAAGTCGTTACGTTTATAGTACCGACGGGATCCTATTATAAAACGTCGAATAACGACTTAAGTTTATAGTTATAAACCAGTTCGTTAAAGTATTTCCCGATTATAATAATAAAGGAATTATTTAAGTAGTACTATAACGTAAAAAGGATTTCGGTTTAAAGCATTTCGGGGTATTCGAAATAGTAAAAACGGATTATAACTTCGACGGTTTAATTCTTTTTTTTTAATAAACCGTCGGTTTATAAGTAATACGCCGTTAAAAAAAGAGCTTAATCCCTAAAAGGGAAAAGATCTTTTATTAAAAATTATTTATAAATTTAAAATCTTTATTATTAATAATTTTAATCGGTAGGCCTTAGTTTACGAATTATAATATCTTTAATAATACAATAGCCTAAGTTTTAACCGTATATTTCGTGTAACCCGGTATAAATAACGTTTTTTTAAAGAATTTATAGTTTATAGTAAAGAGGCTATTAAAAGTATTAATCCTTTCTGTGCTTTAAAACGATCTTACCGCCGAAACGGGCGGTATATCGGTAATAAAATCGATCGTAATCGTGTAAAAAGGGATAGGCTTTAAGGTAATAAATTTTAATTAATTAAAGGGTTTTAAACAGTTTAATTAATTTTTTTAGTATACTGGGCAGTACCGTATAAACTTTTGTATTATTTATAACTTATTATATATATAAATACTTTTAAAGAAATCCGTTATTTTATTTTCTTTAAAGTAATATTAATTATTATATACTATTGTAAGTACGTTTTAAATATAAGTACGAAACAAGTAAAAGCTCCGGGAGCCGTCCTTAAAGACGTAATATATGTTAGATAATAGGTGTGGCTGTGGTGGCAGTGTACCTAGGGCGCTACAGTGAAAATAATAGAATGTATAGTTTAACTAGCGAAAAGAGATAAAAAAGACATACATATAATAACAACGAAATACAGGCGAACTATTAGTGACCTAATAGTTTAATAATTATAAGCCCGGTTAATCGGGAGCTCGAAAATAATTACTTTTTTAAAAACTTCCTAGAAAAAGGAAGAAGCATCGCTAAAAGCGACTCTGTAATAAAATAGCGGTGAAGTCCTAACGAAGGGAAAAAGAGCTAAGTAAAAAATAACGCAGACTAAGTAAAAAGAATAACTAATAGATCGAACAACCACCCTTATAAAAAAATAGAATAGCAGTTTTTAACGAACTAGTAGGGAATACGATAGCGACCGAAAAGAATTCCTAAACGATACTCTTAAAGGGACACTCCGATTACGAAGCATAGAAGAAGCAGCTATTTACCGGCATTTCTCTAGAAATTAAATAAGCTATAAATCTAAATCTAATAGGATTTTAAAAAACCTCTTTAATCGAAAAACTACCTATGCCCTTAATAACGGATTACAACCCCGAAGCGACCTTACTATCCGACCTAACGGCTTAATAAAAAACGCGCCTAAAAAACGACCTAAGCATTTAAACCCAACAGCGACGTCCCTACGAAAAACAAAATAAAGACTTAAAAGTCCTCGTAAAACGAATTTTTATTACGGTCGTACGAAAAAGAACTGAGATTCTACGGGAAGGAAATACAGTAACAGAAATACTCTAAAAACTTAGCGAATTTAACAAGCCTATAAAATACTAAATAACAAGCAAAACGATTTAAGAATATAATTAAGTAATAAAGATTAAGCTATAAATTAATAACGAGGCAGTAGTCTCTTAAGTATTAAAATAAGAAACGGTTTTATAAAAAGCTGAAAACTATAACCTGCTTATTACTAACGACCGAGCGTAGCTCCCACCGTTAACTTACGCGATCAATTCAGTACTCCTAAAATTAATATAATATTACGCGATTAATATAAAACAAAAAAATAAACGGGTAACTAGCTATAAAATCGTAATAAAAGAGATTCGAAATCAGGCTGAATTACTCTTAAAAAAATTAAAGTCTGTTCGAAGAATATTTACGGCCGACCTAGTAATCCCCGATCCGGAACCTTACTAAAAAGGCCGAAAAAAGTAAGCATAACCTCCGGAAAAGGGGATAAAAGCCGCCAGAAATTAATAAACCCTTATTAAATCGAAAGAGGGTACTATCGACCGGATATATGCTAACTCTTTATAAGAATTCCGGAAGAACGGTATATTAAGGATTATATTTAAAAGGAATTTAATAAGAAAATAAAAAAAGATTAAACGTTTCGGAGCAAAGTGGTCGCGGTAAAGGCAGTAAATAAGAAATAAAAGTAACGGTATAGGGAAATACTAAAGAAAAAGATAGTACGTATAATAAAAGGTATTATTAATTAGCTTTCAGTATTTACAACTAAGGAATATGCTTTAAAACATACTATTATCTTTAACTCTAGATCTTCCCTACACGTTTTTTATAACCTATTAAGGTTTTCGAATTTTAAAAGGGCTGCCCGAAAAGAATATATAGTTACTAAAAAATCGGAAACTCCGATTCTAAGATAAGGAGACGTCGACTTAATAATAGGTAGCGAATACGCGGTAAGAAAGATCCATCTCTCCGAAATTGTTTACTACTAGGATTTTAATATTAATATCGTGTTATAAAATAAACTAAAAGTAGCAGGGTACTTATAAAATACCGAAGAAGACGTTATTAAACGTAAATACTAGAAATCGAACGGAAACCCCGGAAAAATAATAGTATACAGGCTGGAAATTAATTACGGCTAGAGACTCCTAAAAAGAGCCTCTTAAAAAGTTAAAAAGCTAAGAACGGTTATAACTTAATTAAAGAGAACCGCTAAACCGAAAAAAGTTTAATCGGTATCCGGAAAATAATAGCACTACCAGCTAGGTTATTACAGCTTAAAAGTAATTAATTATTTAAATTTTTATACGAAAAGAGGAAAATTAATAAGCACGGGACTAAAAATAAATTAATATCCTAGTTACGCATTTTTAAAAATAAGAAGGATAATTTCCCGTAGGGTCCTAAACTAGACGCACACAGTTCCATTTAAGAAAGTTTATATCGATTAAATTAATATAAAAGAAGGAGATTACGGGTTTAATAAGCTCCTAATTATCGTTTACGAGGCTACGTCGATAATATTATCCTATTTTTAAAAAGGGCAAAAAGCCGATTAGTCGGCCACTAATCTATAAAAAGCTATAAGCTAGTTAAAGGCTCGATATAAATTAAAAATCGATATAATTAGGTTAAACGGAAAATTACTTAAATCGAACGCTATATCTCAGCTCTTTCGTAGGGAAAGTATCGAAGCAGAAATAAATCCCTTATACACTTACGATTTAAACGGCACTGCCGAAAAAAAATAGTAAAAGTTTTATTCGTAAAAGTAAAAACTATAAAACTTAACGCTAAACTACTACACAGCCTTTAACTAAAAATAGTTAATGCGGTAATCTACTTCTATAATAAAACACCGTAATAAAAGGCTAGCATAGGAGCCTGGACGACCTTAATCGGGGATTTCGACGAGGTTTTAAGAAAACGAGATATAATTACTAATTTAATAAAGCCAGAAATTAGGCATTTCCGGATTTATAGGTGCTAGGCTTACCACTTAACGGAAAAGTACCGGGATAATAAATACGAACACCTACGAAAACTAAACCCGAAAGCTAGGCTAAAATACCTAGTAAACTACGAATCGATTAACGTTTTTCGAATATAAGTACCGTAATATCGAAGGGTAATCGCAGTAAGAAACGTTATTTTCGATAAAACGAAAGTATATAACCTAAAAGATAAATCCTTATAAAAACCGATCCTAAAAAAAATCGATACATTTATCGAAACCTCCTAAGTACCCTTAAAACTTCTGGAAAACGAAATACTAATCGACGAAGAAGTTATAAAATACCCGTATATAGAAATAAAGTTTTAACCCCCGGAAAACGACTAAAGAGCTCCCGTCGAAACAGACGAAACGCGGTCGGGGGGTAACACCACTATCCCCAGTATTTAAGACTTAAACAACCCGGACGAAGAAGAGTCAAAAATAACTACTCCGCCTACTAAGCAAAACCTAAAAAGGCACTTATAAAAGATACTTAATAAAAAAGAAAAACATCCTTATTTATATAGCCACCTCCACGTTACTCTGCTTAAAAAGCAGCAAGGAAGTAAAGGGGTAATAAAAGGTAATAAAAAATCTAATATAGATCCTATTATACCTCAGTTCTTAAAGGAAACTGTGCCGATAACGCGGGTAAGTGGCTCCTACGCGGTAAGGCACAGGGCTAGGGAGACTTATAGCTGTATTATACCGGGATGTGCGGTAGTTATATAAAAGTCCTAGCCGACTTACAGGGAAACTATAAAAGTAATACGCTCTTAATCGGTAACGTTCGAACTTAAAAAGCGGTTTTATATGTACAAAAGAGAGCTAGCCCCTCCTCCGGCTACGTACCGGCAATTATAAAGCCATCCCTTAAAAGAACATTTCTTAAAGGCTATAAAGAATCACTTAAAAAAACACGATTAAATAGGATTATAAACCGAAACGGAAAAGTCCTAGCTCCCTTTTAAATAATAAATACTTAAATATAAATGGGTGTTTATATATAAATATAATAAATACAGAAACTTGTTTAAGTATAAAGCAAGGCTCGTAATACTAGGAAATAAGTAAGAAGAGACCTCTCTGCCTATAAGAGCTATAACACTAGTAAGTACCTCCTTCCGAACCTTAATAGCTTTAACTATACGGTACGACCTAGAGACTCTTTAAATAAACGCGGTAAATACGTTTATACACGCAGATCTAGATAAAGAAGTGTATATAAAGACACCTTTAAAAGTATTTAATTACCGACATAGGACCGTATACCGTTTAAAGAAGGCGCTATATAATCTTAAAAAGTCCCTTTTACTATAACAGCGATTAATTATTAACGTATTCGTTAGCTAGGGCTTTAAGCTAATCCTGTAGGAACCTTACGTTATAGTAAAAAAGGGGATAATCGTATTATTTTACGTGGATAATATAGTAATATGCTTTACAAAGGATAAATCCCAAGAGACCTATAAGCACGTAGAAGCAGTTAAGCAGCAAATTAAAATAAAAAAGATAGGAAAAGTTAAGTGGTTTCTTAGCTATCACGTTATAAAGAACCGCTAGGAAGGTAAGCTATGGCTCTCCTAGAAAGCATATATCGATAAGGTAGTAAAAAACTATAAGATTAAGGTCCTTAAAAAGCCACCGACGATTCCTCTTCCAGCTAGCTTAAAGGTCGAATTAAACAATAGTTCGGCAGGACCGGTAACGAAATTAAAATACCAAGCTAAAATTAAATCAATCCTATTCGTTATAATCTCGACGAAACCGGATATTATATTCGTAGCGTCTTTACTAAGAAAGTTTAATTAAAACCTAAATAAAAAGTACGAGAATTTAATAAACCGGGTTATTTAATACCTAGCCGTAACCTCATATTTTAATATTAAATACCAGGCCGATTAACGAAAGACATAACATTTCATTTACCGGTCGGATGCCTCTTTTATAAATAATCACGATCGTCGAAGCTCTTAGGGGTACCTTCTTACTTTTTACGGAAGGCCGATTACTTAGAAAGTAAATAAATAGGATACTGTTATAACCTCTATAACAGAAACTGAACTTCTAGTTATAAACCAGGTCGTAAAAGAGGCGATATATATAACACAGCTCTTCCAGGCTTTAAAGGTGCAACTAAACGAAAAGCTTTAAATTCGGTGCAATAATAACTAAACGATCAGGCTCCTCGTAAAAGACGCAGTAAGGCTCCAGACGAAGCTTAAATACGTTAATATTCACTTACATTAACTCAGAAAAGAAGTCTAAAAAAAGATAATCTAAGTCCAATATAAGAAAACCGCCGAAATAATAATAAACGGCCTAACGAAAGCTTTAACGGGGTAATAACATACTCGCTTCTACGAATAACTATAAATAAAAAACCTAAAAAAAGAAATCCTTAAAAAACTAATAAAAGAAGACTTTAAAAAAGTAAAAGAAACCGCCTTAAAAGTAATAAGCACAGAACTATAAAAGAAAATTAATAAGTATATAAAAAGGAAAATTCATTCGGCTAAGCCGCGAAGCTCTAGCGACCCCCTTAAAAGTGCCTATAATAAGACTTAATAATTATTTAACGTCTTAAGGATAAATAAAAAATCGTTTATCTCGAAAAGGCCGGCCCGCGAAAGTACGGCGATACACCAGTAAAGCAGTATTTATTAAAAGGGGGGGGCACTATTAACCTCCTCGACCTCCTCCTTTTCCTCGGAATCCCTTTTAACGGCGTCGGCATTAATCGTACAGCGATACTACAACGAATTAATAGCGACCTTTAAACGAACCAGAAATAAAAAAAAAAACTTACGATAACCGAATAGGATTCGGTAAAAGTCTCGACAATAAATAATAAGAAAAGGACGGATAAATTATTAAAATTAATACCCTCGTAAATTCCCGTTAAACTAACCGTAATACTCTTAAAAGTATTAACCTACCGCTCCCGAAAATTCTCGGCCCGGGTAACAGCCTCGACCTTCTTAAGACCTGTTAACGACCTAATAACAACTCTCCTACGACTCACAAAAAAAAAATTAAACTTACTCGTTCTCCAGGAAAGCAGTAACTTCCGAAAGAAGGGCCGATTTTAAATCGGTAAGTTTCTAGAGCCCTTTTTTCACTAAAGTCTACTAGGCCTTAAAGCGGACCTAAAAGGAATCAGCGGGGATACTAACCACAAAATCGCGGGACGGTCGCGGGAGCCTAAACATAACCTACGGTATTAAATCGCTCCCGGCAGAGCTCTTTACATATCGCAGTAATAACAGTTTTAAAGCTGTTAAAAACCTATTAAAAAAATATTAATAAAACAGTAAAGACTACATAGGAAGCTTACTTACTACGGTATAACCTTTAGCCTAAGCGGTATAATAAGTGCACTTAATAAAGGCGGTTAAAAAAAGGTTAATAAACGCCTTATAGCAGGTTAAAAAAAAGGTAATTAATACGTACACTCGTCGTCCTAACACTTAAGTTTAAAAGCACCTTAGCCCGGGGTATACACTACTATCCGGCGAGCACACCGGAAACACGCGTACACGCGGTCTTTTACCTGCCCCTTCGGGGCTCTTTTAATAAGAGGCATAAAAAGTCGCGGGGGGGGCGCTAAGGGGTCGCCGGGGGTTATAGTCAGGGTTGGCATTTAGTCTGACTAAAGTGACTTTAGTTAAAATTTAGTCAGACTAAATTAGTCAGTGGCCTGACTAAAGTCACTTTAGTCTTAGTTACTGACTAACTTAGTCTGACTAAATTAGTTAGTAAGCTGACTAAAGTCACTTTAGTCTTAGTTACTGACTAACTTAGTCGACTAATTTAGTTACTTTAATCATTAATTTTAAATAATTATTTTAATTTTTAAATAAATATCACTGATTAACTTAGTCGACTAATTTAGTCACTTTAGTCATTAATTTTAAATAATTATTTTAATTTTTAAATAAATAAATAAATAAATAACTTAATAATTAAATATTATATTTAAAAACAAAGTAAGTTTTTATAAGATATATTTAAATTTAACGTTATAAACTAATATTTTATAATATAAAATATTTTAAAAATATTTACTTTATATTATACTATGTTTAAATAAAGAATATTTTATTAAATTATATATATTTATACTATATTAAAATATTTATAACGTAAGGATATTTATATAAAAGAACTTATTATTAATATATATATTTAATTATTATACCTTTTATTTTTAGTTTTTAGAATTATTATTTATAATTGTATTAAAATTAACGTTATTATTTTTAAAGAAAATGATAAAAAGTATATAACGTTATTAATATACTTAGTATATAATTAAATATAATACTTTTAATAAAAGATTTTATTTTAATATAATTTATATTATATTAATTAAATAATTTTATAAATAATTAATATATTATTATTGTATTTTATATATATAACTATTTATAAAAGTAAAATTATCTTTTTACTCTTCTTCGCTTTCAGGCTCGATTAATTCGTTTAAATCTGTAATCTTCCAGCTCTTTAATAAAATTAACTACTTAATAACTTCTGGATCTAGCCTATTTCGGCTTTTTGTTATAATATTTCCCGAAATAGAAAAGCTTCTTTCTGTAGAAGCTGTAGTAGCTGGGATAGATAAATACTTTCGAGCTAAAATAGCTAAATCAGGAAACCTAATTTTATTTGCTGTCCAGTATTCTAATGGATCAATCTATTTTATTATTAATAAAATAATATATTATAAAGCGTTAATAAATAATAAAATTACTTACTTGTTGCGGCATAACGATTTCGTTTAAATAAATATTATACTCTTCGGCAGTATGTTGATTTCGATTTCCTTGAAATAAATCGTTATCTGAATCGTAATCAGGCTCGTCGTTTTCGATTAAAGGGTTATTTTGTAATTCGTCGATTTCGTTATTATTAATTAACCGATTATAATCAGCTTTTAATAAATCGATAGCGTCGGTTTTTATCGATCCGTATAATTTTAATAAACCATTATTTTCGAAATGTACGGTTTTAAATCGAGGATCTAAAATCATACTTAAAATATATGGTTTATAATTTCGAATAGTAGCGTTATTTAATCAACGCGGAAAGTATTTATTTAACTTTATAATTCCAGCGTTTAAAGCTTGAATTAAATTCGTATACTCTGTAATCTAAATATATTAATATTAGCGTATTTTATTTATTATTAATTATAAGTAAGTAAATAAATAAAACTTACCATATCTGGATTATCGATTTTCTTTTGTTCGAATTCGCCAATAAAACCTTCTAGTTTAATATATAATTTATATATAAATAAAAGGCTCGTTGGTAAAGTCGTATATTTTTCGCCTTGTAATTTTACAGACGGTTTAACGAATATTTCGAATATACGTTCGATTTCGTATAATAATAACCAGTCCGCATCATTTAAAAATAATGATTTATATTCGGCGTTTTCGGTAATTCGGTTTATATAATTTAAAACCAGCTTAAAATGTCGAAAAGCTGAAATCATTAAATGAGTCGAATTCCATCTTGTTAAGTTATCTATTAAATAAATTAGTAATAATAATAACGTTAAATAATAATAACGTTAAATATAATTATATAAAAAAAAACATACCTAACGGAATTTTTCGTTTTGTTGTTAAAAGCTGGCCGGCAGCAGTAAATCTTTCAATACCTTCGATAAATAAGTCTTTTATTTCGATTTTGTATTTTATTAATACAACAATTCGTCGAACCCGGTTAATTAAATCTTATACTTATTAATAACATATAAAATATAAAATATAAGTATTATATTTTACTTACCTAAATCTCCGATTTCGTTTTCGTCTTCTAAATTATTATTTATATAGTTAAAGATATTATTCGATTCTTTTTCTGATAAAATATAAAATCGTAAAATATCTCTCACTATTAAATTAATAATATGAGCAACGCATCGAATATCGTTATAAAAGTGCTTTCTCGTTTCTTCGTAATAAAAGGTAGAAAAGGCCTGTAAAAACGAAGTATTATTCGATGCGTTATCGCGCGTAATACTATTTATTAATTAGTTAAAAGGTTATAATTTAATAAAATAAAGTAATTTACCTAAATATATTCTCGATAGAAATCCCTTCGTATAAATGTAATACATTTTGAAAGGTTTCGAATATATTTAATCCGGTATGGTGATTATTAATCGGTTCAAAACCAATTAATTTCGATATTAATTTAAAATCGTTATTAATAAACGATAAATTAACACCCATATACGAAATTTGGTTATTTGCAGTCCAAATATCGAAAGTAAGATTTAAAAACCCGTTGTTTTTAAGTTGGTTTCGTAATTCGTTATTAAATATATTTAAATATTTAATAAAGTCGCGTTCGAGGATCGTACGTATTTTTTTCGATTTATAATTAAATCTCTATAGTTATAAAATTAATTAATAAAATACTTTAAATAATTATCGTTATTATTAATAAAATAACTTACGGTTTAAAATAAGTTATTAAATTCTGAAAAGAATCAGAATCAATTATATTAAACGAAAGGTTATTTTCAATAATAAAGTGTAATACTTTATTATAAATAACGTCGTTATTTAATTCAGTGTCTGAATTATTTCGGGCTCGCTTTCGAGCAGCTAAATGGAAAATATTCGTAGGTAATTCGTTTTGTTCTATAATTAAATATTTAATTAGTAAATATAATATTATAATTATAATTATAATAACCTTACTTACTTTTTTCTCTTGTTTTTTCAGATTTTAAATTATAAGCAATAGTAGGGTGCTTTTGTTTATAATGCCGAGATAAATTTGATGAATTAAAAGAAAATAAATAAAGCTCAGTTTTCCAGTTACATCTATTTATTAATTAGTATTTAATTCTTAAAATAAATAATTAATAAAAAAGCTTACGTTGTACAGTGACATTGTACTTTTCGGTCTTTACCGTATTCGATAGGTAATAAAAAGCGTTTAAATAAACCGTTTTTAATTACGTAAATCGTACTAATATCGTCGTTTAATTTATAATTCGGATTATTATAAATTTCTTTTTTCGGTAAAGAGCTAACCGAAGACTCGGGGGCAGAATCGGTATTTTCGTCGTTATTATCGATTTCGTTATCTTGAAAAGGGTTATCGGAAATAAAATCAGATAAATTATCCGAATTATTCGAAAAAGACGTATTCTGGTTCGTATTTCGAAATCGGATAGTAGGTAAAAAGGAGTCGTTATCGGATCCGTACGAAGACATTTTAAATAAATATATATAACGGTCAACGTTATATTTAATTAATAAAATGTAAAAGTGTAAGTGTAAATATAAATATAAAAGTAAAAGTATAAATAAAAATATTTATTTTATAATAAATATAAGTAATCAAATTCAAAAGTTATAAAGCACGAATAAAAAAAGTGAAAAGAATAAAGAGAATTAAGAGTCTTTATATATTAAAATATTAATAAAGTATTATATTATTAATATATTTTATATTATGTTTTATATTACTAGGCTGTTTTAAATACTGTTTTATATTATTAATGTGTTTCAAATACTGTTTTATATTACTAGGCTGTTTTAAATACTGTTTTATATTACTAGGCTGTTTTAAATACTGTTTTATATTATTAGTGTGTTTTAAATATTGTTTTATATTATTAGTATGTTTTAAATATAGTTTTATATTATTAGTATATTTTAAATACTGTTTTATATTATTAAGGTGTTTTAAATTATTTACGAAGTGAAATATATATATATTAAGAGATTTCCTCTCTATAATATTTTTCTTTCTGTATTATACAATAACATTTCACTACTTTCACCACTTTCACCACTTTCACCACTTTCACCACTTTCACCACTTTCACCACTTTCACTATTTTCACCACTTTCACCACTTTCACCACTTTCACCACTTTCACCACTTTCACTACTTATATTTATTTATTAAATAAATATACTACTTTTATTACTTTTATTACTTATATTTATTTATTAAATAAATATAATGTCTAGCCTTACTGTTACTACATTTCACACTTCCCAATACGACGATTTCCGGTACCCTATCGAATTACGAAGCGAAAAATCAACCGAAATACACCCTATTATTTATCGGTTTTTTTCTTTTGGTGACGTTCTTTTTAAAAGAGATTATACGTATAATCACCCGATTTATACCGATTATAAATCGATTTTACAAAATGTGAATTACTATGTAAGTTATTAATTTTCTTTTAGTTTTAATAAGTTTATTTAATTAATTTAATATTTTAAATATTAGGGAACCGATCCTTGGCTATATTTAATGTATATTTCGAAAGCGATGTATTACATGAAAAAGGCAATCGAAAGTCAACAAAATCCGATCGAATATATACACCTTTCTATTACTTTAAATAATTTATTACGTAGCCAGGGTAATTCCGAGCTATTTAATAGATTAAAAGAAGAAAACGAAAGCGAATATAAAGAAATGAAGGAAATGGCTCGTATTTTAGAGCAAACCCAGCCTCATTTACATTTAATTTTGATTAAATTAATAAATGAAAATAAAGAGAAGCTGGATAAATCGGATTTATATTATACGTATAAAGACGAAATTGGGTATTAGTATACATTCGGGGCTTATTTAAAGCCCCTTTTAGATTGCGTATGGATTAATCCATTTTGGTTAGATTTATGGTTCGAAGTATATAGATTAGAGTAATTTATTTTAATTAAAATTTATTTACTGTAATTCTTTATAAATTTTTTAAAGTAAAAAAGTACTTTAATAATTAAAACGTAAATAAAAAAAGTAAATAAATAAGTTATATAATATTATAAATATAATTTAATATATATAATTTATTTTAAGTTAGTTAATAACGTTATTAAATAAAGAAATGTATTTTATTTTATTTTAAATCTTATTTATAAAGTAAAATAAAAGTTATATTTTAAATTTATATTAATAATAAATAATATAAATTTTAAATATAAAAAGTAATAAAAGTATTATAGTTTATTAAATAGAATTTATATATATTATATTATAAATATTTATATTTGTATTATATTTATTAATTATTAATACTTTACTTTTTATAATTAAGGTTACTTTTATTATAATCTTAATAATAAAGGTTAACGTTATATAATTATATAAAGTATATTTATAAATAGTTTTATAAAAGTAAAATAATTATAATAAAAATAATAAATAATATATTTAGATTATAAATAATAACTATTTAAGTAATATTAAATAATAATAGTAAATATATATTTAATATTTTATTGACTAAAAAGTGACTAAATTAGTCATAAAAAATTCAGGGCCTTAGTCTTAGTCTTAGTCAGGGGCCTGACTAAAATCAAGTGAATTTAGTCACTGACTAATTTAGTCTGACTAATTTAGTCACTAGCCTGACTAAAATCTGACTTTAGTCACTGACTAACCTTAGTCATTAGTCTTAGTCATTAGTCACACTGATTTTTTGCCAACCCTGGTTATAGTACTATTATTATTAATAGTAGTAATAATAAAAAATCAAAAAATAAACGAAAAACTTATTTTCTAAAGGCTCTAACCAAAAAAAAAAGAGAAAAGAAGGAAATTTAAAGCCCTAGACCCTCGAAAAAAGTCTATTATAAGTCCTAAGGAAATTATTATTCACGATTTAATTATAACTACAAGCGTATTATTCTATTATCTATTAAAACTACGATTATAAAAGTAATAATTAACACAATCAAGCGTCGACCGCCCGGCTACGCTTTAAAAAGCCTCCAGCGAAACACCTACGAAGCAAAAGTGAAGTATATAATTAAAGCATTACGCCCTAAACCACTAATTAATCACTAAAGCTTAGTGTTTTCTCCAGCAAAGGACTTAAAAAGACCTTCGCTAAAAAGGTATATTAAATAATAGGTGTGGCTATAATAGCAATATACCTAGGGCGCTACAGTAAAAATAACAGAATATACAATTTAACTAGCGAAAAGAGATAAAAAAGACATACACATAATAACAGCGAAGTACAGGCGAACTATCAGTAACCTAATAGTTTAATAATATAATAGTCCGTTTTTTAATTCGAAAGGTCCTTTCCCCTTTTTTTAAAAGGTATTAAACTAAATTATATTACCGGCCTCCGTTACCGCGGATTTTACAGTTTCCGTAAAGATTTTATACGGCGCTTTATACTTTTTATCCGTTACGTAGGCTTTAATAATTCGTATTCGAAACTCGTCGTTAATTACAGTACTTATAATCGTAACGTTAACGTCGGTATTTTTGTTTTAGTGTACTTAATAGTAAGTATTATCCTAAATATCGTTAAGCTTATTAATTACGTTAATTATAGCTTTAATCTCTTTTTTATAATTATCGGGAATCGGGATAAAGCGTTTAAAACGACGTTTAATAAGCTTAAAATATAGTAAATTCGTAACTAGAATTAGTTTAAATACGTAGCGGTATTAACGATATAAAAGTTCGCTTTATTAAAGTTTATAATTTAAAAGGAAAAATATTCGATTATATTTTTAATAAAAGCGTAATTAATAAATACTTCGGTAATAAACGTACTCGCGTATAAAAGTTTTTTAAGCTTATAATAACCTTATATAAAAGCGGTAATTTCTCTTTTTATTAATCCGTACCTTTATTCCGTTATTATAATCAGCTTTAATATATATAATATTGGCCTAATTTTATTTACGGGGATTCCTTTTTTTAGTACCCTTTTTCCATTTTAATTAGCGTTTTATAATTAGAATATTATAATAACGAAAACCGTTTTATTACGATCCAGTTTTATAAAGAATAACTTATCGCGTATATAATAATATAAAGTATAATTTTAATAAAGGTACTTTTAAAGTGCTTAAAATAATTTAAACTCTTTTTTTTAAAAAGTAAACTTAACTTTAAATATCGTTATTTAACGCTTCTATTTCGAAACGTTAAACGGGAAACTATCCGCTTTTCGGATTTCTTTAAGTAAAGCGGTTTTTTTAATTTATAACGGGGCCTATTTTACGTCGAATTAAGCTATATTTTTACGTATTTATCCCGTTATATTTAAATACGTTTCGAAAGAATTTAAAGTATCCGGGAACTGGATTTTTTTAAAGGCTTCGATACGGTCGTCGGTTTTAAAAACGCTTTAACCGTTTATATTATATCCGAATAAGCGAATTAATAAGTAACCGGCGAAAGATTTCGTAACGCCGATATACACGCCGGTTTTTTAAAAGATATTAAGTATTATAGTAACGTACTTTAAGTGCTCTTTTTTAATATAGTTAAAAATAATAATATCGTTAATATAAGCTTTTACGAAACTCCGGTAGTTTTTAAATAACTTATTTATAAACTGTTATACGTACGCCGAAAATTTTTTAAAGTTTATAAAAGTAACGTTAAACCTTTTTAACCTTTAAAAATTAATTATAATTATCCGGTTATAATATTCTTTTATAACGGGTAATTAAAAGAAAAAGCTAGCTGCGTTTAAAGATATAAAAAAGACGTTCCTTATTAAATCGGTTATAATATCGTCTTAATCAGGAAGCGGATATACATTTAAAACGGTAATCCTATTTAACGGGCGTAAATCGATAATTACGCGTTTTTTAAAAGCGCCGTTAACGGTTTTTTAAACTATAAATACTAAGTATATAATTAAAATAAATTCGTTTTAAAACTTAAACTTTTTAATAACTTAGAGTTTATTGTATATTTTATTTAAGAAATCGCGATTTTTTATTTTTAATAAATAAAGTTTTACCGGTTTAAATTATTTTTATTATCCGTTTATAAATAGAACTTTAAATTTTTAATATTTAAAAAGCGGGATTATACCGCGGTTTCGGAAAACGTTTACGCCGTTTAAAAAATCGATAAAGCGTTTTACGAAATCGGGGTTTATATTAATTACGTTAACTCCGTTTTTAAATTTAACCGAAAATACATTTTCGGGTTTAATAATCCCGTACGCTATCTTTAATTAACGGAGATCCTGTAAATCGGAATAATTAAAATAGCTAGCCTTTTTTTAACGGTCGATTTCCTCTTTTTAACGCTTAATTCGGTTATTTAACTTTTAACGAAAAGCTTAACTATAATTTAAAACTACGGTTTTAATCGTAAGCGTTACCGGCTACGAAGCTTTTAACCTCTCGGTATTAATAATCGCTGTGCGTTATACTTATTTTTTTAAAGAAAAGTCGTCCTTTTAAAAAATAATATATACGTTTTAATTAACGAATTAAGTTTTTATTTAATTTAATTATAAATAATTACGAATATAACTTAGTTTTTCGCTTAGGTTAATAATAATAAGTTATATATTAGTATTTTTTACTATTAATTTCTTTAACGTAAAACGGTTAATAATCGTATTTACTATAATAAGGTATATTATAATAAAATATATAAGCTTAATAGTATAGTCTTTTCGATTAATTAATTTAAAAAAATCGATATAGTTTATATCGATAAAAATTATTATTATTAAGGGAATCGTAACGGTATATACGTTCGTTACTCGTTTTTATAGTTCGCGCTCGATAGGTTTAGTAATTAAAACTATTAAAACGGTAATATTAAAAGTTAATTAATAAGTAATTTCGCTTTGTACTAAGTCGATCTTAACTCTATAAACGTATAAAAAATCGGTTCCGATAAAGAGCTTTAGTTTTAACTCGTTTAAAAACGCAGCTTTTACAGTAAACTTTATTATTTTAGTTTATTTTTAAACGAATCCTTTTTAATAAAACGTAAACGTAGCTTTTTACGTAATTTTAGTTTTCGATTAAACCCCGTTTATTATTTATAATAATATATTTTTAATAACCGCGTTTAAATCGATCTTTTTAATTAAACGCTTTTCGGTAACGTTATATAAATAACTTATATTAACGTATATTTAAATGCCGTTACCCGATAAAATACTTAAAATTCGTATACGTAAGTAAATAATTCGGTTTTTACGTACCGAATTAACGTTTAACTAAAGGATTATTTCGATAATATCGCCGATAAAATTAACGTTAATATAATCGTCGAAAGCGAAATCCAGGTTATTATTATCGCTTTCGCCTTTTAAATTAAAAAGATAAATTACGTTCTTTTTTTTACCGTATAAATAAAAAAAAGTCTATAACCGTACTTTATTAATCCTTGTAAAAATCCTCTGGGGATTAAAAAATACTCTTATCGATTTCTTTTATACTATCGTTAATATAAACGTACCCGTATAATTCGAATTATTAAACGATATAATCGGTATTAAAATCGTTTTTATAAATAACTTATTCGTTTTAAAAGTAGTATAAATTATTACTTTATTTTTTTAGTTTACTGTAATATTAGTAACGGGAATATATATGTTTTCGTCTTCGGTCGTTATTTATAAAGTAATATAGGCTTAATTTATCCGTTTTATTAAAAAGAAGTATTTCGCGATTACTTTCGTAAAAACGGGGATTAAAAAGCTTTATTTAATTATTTTACTTTTATAATTAAGTAAAAAACCGGTTACTTTTTTAAAAATTACTTTGGGAGCGGACTTAACTTTTACGTTAAAAGTCGTTACGGGGGTATTAATAGTTATTATTATTTTAGTTCGTATCGATATCGTACTTTAAATCGCAGTCTTCGTACGAAATGCTTTAATATACCGATATTAGCTTATTACCGCCTGCTTTGGTAATAAGTTCGCGTTACTTAACTTTTATTTTAATATAAACTTTATCGAAGTATTCCCTTTTTTTTTCCGCTGGCTTTATATAATTAAACTATAAAACGGGGAATAAAAAATTATAAAACTTAATTTAAATCTATATATCTTCGGTATCGCTTTAAACTTTTATTACTATAAATACGGTATAAACGTATTTTCGAACGCTTTTAATTTTCCGATATATTTTTTTAATGTATTTCGTTTTTAATAACTACTTATTAATTTCTATATAAGAAACGCTGAATTACTCGTTAATTCGGTAAAAAAAGTCGGTAAGCTAGAAAATAAGTTATTCCGTTCGTTATCCCCGAATTAAAAAGTCTATTATTAAAGAGCTGCCCCGTAAAAAAAACCTCGCAGTTTTTAATAAAAACTACGGCGTAAAAAAGATCCGCTTCGAATTATTATTTAATTTATCGGGTTTAATTTTTCGCGTTAGTATAAGCCGGCACCTTCCTGTTATAAAAAACGCTTTTGCCGTTAATTTTTTCGTTTAGAGTATCGGGCTAAAAAAAGCCGTACTTTAAAATCCCGTTTTTAATAATACCGATAAGGCCTTTATTACTTAAAGTAAAAGTAAAGTTTCTTACTAAGTTAAAGGACGAAATCTGTTCTTTAATTTCTTTATTAATATTAAATAAAGTATCGATTAATTATTAAAAAAGCGCCGTTTAAACGTTTATTAAGGGACCGTTAATAAATCCGTCGTTTAATAATATAATACCGGATTACTTTAAAATAAAGCTGGCGGAATCGATATATAAAGAAATCTCCGATTTAAAGGATAAAACTTCGTTCTCTTTTTTGCTTTTAATAAGTAAAAAGGACTAAGTAATAATATTAAGATTTATTACGGGCTACTTATCGGAAATAAAGTTATAGAATTATACGGGAGCCTGCTTTTAATTAACGGTAATTTATTTAGCGAAAATAAGCTTTATTTCGTTAATCGGGCTTTTTAACTCGTTTTTTACGGTATCGAACTCTTCGTCGAAATCTTTTTCGGAGCTTTAATAAACAGCGTCTTTATTAAAGTTAAAAGGACCGCTTTATTATAAAAGTTCCGTTAAAAGAAAAAAAGTACGGGCGACGGAGTTTATAAGTAAGTTTATAATATAAAAGTAACGTATTAATCGGGCTAGGGTTACTTTAAAAAACTCTACGATCCCGCGTAATTTAAAATTTTAAACGAAGCGTTTAATGTATTTATAAATTTAACGTAGGGAGTTATAACCTATTTCCTATTTTAAAAAGTAATCCGTAATAAACGGTTCGTTTATAATATAAAATACGTTAAAAGTATCCGGTAAAACGTATAAGTAAGCCGCTTATTTTAACCGCTTAATAACTTTATTAATAGCGATTTTAATAGGCTTTAAATTAAAGGGAGTAAGTATAAAGTTATTGTAAGTAATTATAAAATAGTATACTTAACGAGCTTTAATAAATACAGTTTCGCTTATATAGGCTTAATATAAAAATAAAATAATTAAGTTTGTTATTATTAATTTAAATCGAAGGAAGAATCCCGGTAATTCGGTTCGTAATAATTAAACTTTTAGATCCTAATTAAAATGTTTTATAACGTTTTAAAGTAAGCGTGTAATCCCGTTCGTAAAAACGGCCGTAATAATAAAATAAACTAGGAATCGGTTTAAAGAATAGGCACTACTTATTACGGGAAAGACGGTAAAAGGCGAGACATACCTTAAGGCTATTAGTTACGTAATAACGGTGCTGTAGCTAATAAAGGTAATAAATCTAGTTCAGAAAAAAAGAAAGAGTCGTATAGCGACTCTAAAGAGAAGGTGACCCTTTATATAAGGAACCTGCCTAAAGGGCTGGCTTTCTTATAACAGAATAAAATATAAAACACTTATTTTTTAGTAATTACTTTTAAGTTACCGATAAGTATTTCTATTTTCTTAGGTTTAAAGTAACCGTAATATAATTCTGTACTTTTTTAATATATAAGTTTCCTTTTTTAAATATTTCGAAATCGATTTTTATACTATTTAGTTTTATAAATATTACTGTTTAATTCGTATAATTAATATTTATTTTATATAGTAATATAAAATCGTTTTTAATTAAAATATTAAGTTAAAAAGGAATATTAATAATATAATTAACTTTTTTAAGTTCGTATATTACCGACTTACCGTTTTTATTTATTTTTAGGAGGATAAATCTAAAAGTTACTTTTTATATATATTTAATTAGCTCTTCCGTTAATTCTTTAGCTGTAATATCGTAAAGTTTAATTATATATTTTAAGTTTTTAAAGAACTTTTTTTAATATATATTTAATTAATACTACTATCGAAGCAAATTTCAGTAATAGGTAAGTCTTAAATAGCCTGTATTTTAATTTATAAATGCGTTAATCGTAATAGTAATAGTATATTAAAAGCGTTAAAAATGGGTATTATACGTTGCGCTTTTTTTTAAAATTAATTCGATTTTTTTTATACTTATTTTTAGCTTTTTTTTCCCGTTTAGAAAACATTATAGTATAAGTATAAGCTTAGTATTCCTTACCTTTTAATAAAATAAAAGATAAGTAAATATAAAATTACGGGAAGAAAATAATATATTATAATATTTACAGGTCTGTTTATTTATTTTAACTATTAAAAGTGTTTAAAGCTTTTTATACTTTAATCTTAATATAATTTTATATTTTCGTTTATAGTTCTTAAGTTCGCGTCTTAATCGAAAATGCTTATAATATTATATATAATTTAAAGTATTTAAAATAAAATATAACACTTTATCATTTTTATCGGATTTATTTAAATTATTCTTTTCGTTTTTTACGTAGTAAATAGATTTTTTTATTTTATTATAAGAGTTACGATTATTCTTATTATTACGAAAGTTTTTATAATCTTTATTACGGTTACGAAATAGTTTCTAATCGTAGTTTCGTAATATGTTTTTATATTTATTTTTTCTTTTATAATTAAAAATATAGGAATTTATTAAACTTTTACGGCCTTTATCGGTACGTTTATTATTCCGATCGTCGCGGTTTTATTATTTTTAGTTTTAATATCCTCTTTAAAATTTTTTAAAATCTTTAAAAAGTAAAGTGTAAAAGGATTTTAAAGTGTATTAATAAAAGCTTTAATTCTTTTTATAACTACTTTTTTTTTATTACGAAAAAGACTTATAATATAATCTATTAAAATAAAAGTTATAAAGGGCTGGTTTATCGATTATTACTTCCGTTAATAGTTTAAAAGACCTTATTAATTCGGGATAATTATTATAAGCTTTCGAAAATAATATAACTTTTACTTTCTCGATTACTTTTATATAAGCTTAAAGTATAAGATCTATAGAAATCCTTAGAGTACGTAGAACTATTTTAATATCCGTAAATATTTTTAATTAAATTATATATATTATTAAAGCTTAATTAGAATTACCGGGTATAAAAAATCTTATTATACGAATATAACGGACTTTACATTAAATAAATCTAAGTAATACGCTATTATCGCGTATAATTTTTTAATGTAAAGTGGCCTACGGCGAAAGCTTTTATTATAAGTATAAGGTATATCTTAAAACGATCGATTAATACTAAAGGTATTCCTTTTTCGAATCTAATTTATCGTAGTTAATATCGCTTAATTACGGATATTTTATATATTTATTAATATAATATATTACTATCGAATAACGTATAAAAAACGCTATAAAATTATCGTATATAATTATTATAATATAGTTCGTCGTTTAAAAATTCTTAGATTTGTTTATTAAATAAGTTTATATTAATAAAAATCGTTCTTTTACCGTTACGGACGAATCTTTTTCTTTTTAAATTAGTATAATTTAAATAGAAATATTTAACTATGCTTTTTTTTAAATAAAAACGTTTAAATAAAGCAGTTAGTACGATATTATACTGCGGTATTTATATTATATTATTATTATTAAGTGGTATTATAAATAAAATATTAAATAGTATAAATAGTTATAGTACTGGATTAATTAAACGAAAAGGCGGTAACGTAGTTTATTACTAAACGGTTAAAATCCCTAAACGGTTAATTTATTACACTTTTTTAATTTATTAAACTTTAATATATAATAATTTTATAATTATTATATTTAAACTTTTTAAAGAATAAAGGCTATAATTAATAGTTTAAGCGATACGTAATATAACGCGAAAAATTTTTATATTAATAATCGCGAAATTATATAACGTTTTTAATATTACTTTACGCGTTCGAATTACCGGCCGATAAATTAACCGCGATAAAAGTATAATATAACGAAAATTCGATCCGATTAAAAAAAAGTAATTAAAGATTATATAATCGATTTAAATACCCGAAAAATACTTCCGACGAAAGGTTATATTATAAATATAATTAATTTTTTATTAAATTCGCGTAACAACGATTATATAAATAAAGAATAAGTTACGCGTTATATTCGACGTAATTTAAAATTAACGATTCGAACAAATCGAAAATAAGATTATTAAAAAGCTTTTTATAAAGATTTAAGCGTTATTTCGGGTTAATTTAAATTAATTATAAACATTAAAATTAAATACGGTATTATCGATAAAGATATATAAAATTTCGATGAAACCGGCTTTATAATAAAAATTATTAAGTTAATATTAATTATTATACGCGCCGATTAATACGGGAAAGTAAAATTAATATAGCTTAATAATCGGGAATAATCGATAGTTATCGAATATATTAATTTATAAAATTATTATATCCCGCCGTTTTTAATCGTTTAAAATAAATATTACTTTACGAATTAAGCTACCGAATATGAATTACTAAGCGATTAAGTTATTAAACTGACTTTTAATAAATAAATTAATAATAAAATAAGCTTAAATTAAATTAAGTATTTCGGTTAATATACTCGATCGTTAATAAATAGTCGATATCGCTTTTTAATTATTAACGGTTATAAAAGCTATATATTAATAAAATTCGATAATTATTATAAAGTTAATAATATTATTATTATTAATATACTTCCTTACTTTTTTTATTTACTTTAATTATTAAATATAAGGCTTTATTCGCCTTTAAAACGCGTATATTCGAAAGAAATCGAGTTATTTATTAAAATATCGATAAACTATATTACGAAGCTCGATTTCTTTATCGTATTTAAAGCTACGTATTTTAAAGTTTTTAATAAAAATAATATTCGATTTAGATTCCGCGCTTTTAGTTTAGTACTTTATAATTCTAATAAAGTAATTAATAAGTTAAATATACGTTTTTAAACGCTTTTATTTATTTTATTACGTTTAAAAATAATTAATATTTATAATCTTTAAATATTAACTATTTTCGACTAAGTAAATAAATAATTTACTTTTATTAAACGTAAAATCTTTAATTATTAAAAAAGTTCTTTAATATAAATTTTATAAGCGGTAAACTAAATAACGAAAGGTTTAACGATAATAATATATAAAGTAACTTTAATACGTAACCGGATATATATATTAAAGAAAGTTAATTTAATACTTTTTAAGCGCCGAAGAGCTTTAAAACCGCGAATTTAAAATAAACGACCTCTTAGTATTAATTAAAACTTAAAACTATTATTTAAAAAGTTAAAAGGAAAGCGTTTAACGAATAATAAAGGTAAAGAAAAAGGTCCGTTAAAACGGAGGGCAGAACGTAAAAGGCGCTGTAATATATACGGCGAAACCGGCTATAATACGCGAATATGTAAAATAGAAATAGAATTAAATAATAAATTAAATAGCGAGTAATTTTAATTAATTAAAAGCGTTATAATTAAGATAATTTATATAATAGTATCGAGATATGCTAAGAGTTAACCGTTTAAAGATTTTAACCGTTTAATAATAAACCACATTATATTATATATACTTACTCCCTTATAAAATACCGAAGCATTTTTCTATTAGTTAATAATAATAATAATAATAGTTAATTTATCGTCTAGCCGAAGGCCTGGGCCTTATATAAACGTTAGTGCTATATTATAATTACTATAGTACACTACTATGGCGCTTTAGTGGCTGTCCTGCGCCTTTTTCCGCGGTATTTACCCTTATAGCTTTAATATTCTACCGGAAAAATTGTTTATTACGCCCGGAAAATACTTTTAGGCCCTGTTTAACTTTTATACTTCGAATATATCGTTTAGTTTAAGAACTGTTTATATTTATTTAATTTCGTATATTTATTAAAAAAAAGAGAAAAGAAATAAAGAAATAAGAATATACGTTCGTAAAAGTAGTAAAGGCGGGTATAAAGTAATTTTATAATAATTCCCGGGTGTGTATAAAGTAGTAAATAAGGCGTTTTTACTTTAAAATAGGTTATATTGGGTACGAAGAATAGCCGTTATTATTTAATAACCGTAATTAAAGTTAGTATTATATAAAAGTGTAAACGTTTAAAGGCTTAATAGTTTCCGGGGCTGCTATAACGTTATATTACTTTTAATTTTATTAATACGTTAATATACGAAAATCTATTAGTGTGTAGCCGATAGGTAACTAATTAACCTGCCGCTTTTTACCGCCTTTACGAACGAACGGTTAGCCGAGCGATTAACGTCGCCGCGATAAAATAATTATTTTATAATTACTTTAAAATTACCCTGTATCGTTAAATAGTTATTATTAGGTAGTTACTTTATAGTTAATAGTAATAAAGTTATTAATTAATATATATAACGGTGTGTAATACTGCTTTTTATTAGTTTAAAGCTTTTTTTTACTGTTTATATAAAGTCGATTTTTAAGCGTCCCCCGTTAAGCCTTTAAAGGGCTCTTTCGGGGGTTCTTTCAGGGTGTTATCGTTTACTGCGGTGTTAGTAAAGCGTTTAAAAAGGCCCGTCCGGAATAAAAAAATAGCGGCGGTTTTCGTTTTTTATAACTCTTAAATCACTTTTATATTAATAAAGGGTCTCGGGCTTTTTTAATAGGACCCGGGGCTTAATTATACCTTTTTTTATAGTACCTTGTATTTCGTATAATTTAATAAAATATACTATATAATTTACCGATCGTTATAATTATATAATAAAGAATCGGTACGCCGGATTTATTAAAAGTAATCTTTTAAGCCGATTTTCCCCGTCCGGATTTAAAATATAATAATTACTACTGCTCTTTTTAGGCTTTTATAGCGTTATAAAGTAGCCTTTTCCGGTACCGGTAAATAATAGTGTAATACTTTTTTATAAAGGTCGTAAGTTTATTTTATAATTTATTTAATCCGGGTAGTTTTTTTAATTAGTATACGCTAAGCGGTTGTTATAATATAAAGGTTTTAGTTAATAATAAGTGCCCGTAAGGCTGGTTTCGGTATTAGGGCCCCGGGGGCCTTCGGGGCTTTTAAAGCCTCTGGGGCTAGGGCTTCCGTAGCTGCTTTAGCGAACTAATCGGCCTTTTCGTTACCCTGTACCCCTGTATATACCGGGATTTAATAAATATAGATTTATACGTCCTATTATTATAAAATAATAATCTATAAAAAGATTTAACGTAATAACTATTAATTTAACTGTTTTTAGGGCTATATAAATAAAGTAATAACGGCTTAGTTATCTGTAAATATATCGACTTTATTATACGACTTCTTTTTTAAGCGTATAACAGTGCTTAGTAATATATAAATACTTTTAAACTCTATAAAATAAACCGTTAATTATATTAACGGGCCGAGGTATGCTATTATACTCTGTTTATATTTATTAATAAGTTAACGAGGCTAGAATATACTAGCTCCGACCTTTTTTTAAACCCGTTACTATTTATATAAAATATTAGTGATTTAGCTCCGAAGCGGTTTAAAATATATTCGTAATAAGCTTTCCCGGCCTTTTCGTCTTTAAAAATAATAATATTAACTTTTTTTTATTATAACGGGACGATAAAAAAGGAAATTATTTTTAAAGGCGGCTAGTTCTAATGAAATTATTAATAATACTGTATTAAATATATAAAAAGCGATTTCCAGTAGGCTTTACGCTGTATATTACTATAGGCAGTGCTGTAGCCCGCTGTAAGCAGATTAATACGTAATTATAAATAAATTATATAACGTGGTTCATCACTAAACGGTCAAAATCCTTAAACGGTTAACCTACTACACTTCTTTAATCTATTAAACTTTAACACGTAATAATTCTATAACTATTATACCTGAACTTTCTAAAGAATAGAGGCTATAGTTAATAGTTTAAGCGATACGTAATATAACGTAAAAAATTTCTATACTAGTAATCGCGAAGTTGTACAACGTCCTTAATACTACCTTACGCGCTCGAATTACCGGCCGATAAACTAACCGCGATAAAGGCATAATATAACGAAAACTCGATCCGATTAAAAAGAAAGTGATTAAGGATTATATAATCGACTTAAATACCCGAAGAATGCCTCCGACGAAGGGTTATATTATAAATATAGTTAATCTTTTATTAAATTCGCGTAATAGTAACCGTATAGGTAAGGAATAGGTTATACGTTATATTCGACGCAATCCAGAATTAACGATTCGAATAAATCGGAAATACGATTACTAAAGAGCTTTTTATAAGGATCTAGGCGTTATTTCGGGTTGGTTTAAACTGGTTACGAATATTAAAGCTAAATACGGTATCGTCGATAAAGATATATAGAATTTCGACGAAACCGGTTTTATAATAGGAATTATTAGGTTAATACTGGTTGTTATACGCGCCGATCGATGCGGGAAAACAAAATTAATACAGTTTAATAATCGGGAATAGTTAATAGTTATCGAATATATTAATTTGTAAAGTTATTATATTCCGCCGTTTTTAATCGTTTAAGGTAAATATTACCTTACGAATTAAGCTACCGAATACGAGTTACTAGGCGATTAGGTTATTAAACCGACTTTTAATAGATAAATTAATAATAAGACAGGTTTAAACTAGGTTAGGCATTTCAATTAGTATACTCGATCGTCGATAAAAGGTCGATATCGCCTCTTAATTATTAACGGCTATAAGAGCCATATATTAATGGAATTCGATAATTATTATAAAGCTAATAATATTATTACCGTTAGTATGCCTCCTCACTCTTTTCATTTACTCCAGCTATTAGATATAGGGCTTTATTCGCCTTTAAAACGCGTATATTCGAAAAAAATCGAGCTATTTATTAAAATGTTGATAAACCATATTATAAAGCTCGACTTCTTTATTGCATTTAAGGCTACGCATTTTAAGGTTTTTAATAAAAATAATATTCGATCTGGATTCTGCGCTTTTAGTTTAGTACCTTATAATCTTAATAAAGTAATTAATAGGCTGGATATACGTTTTCGGACGCCTTTACTTATCCTATTACGTTTAGGGACAGTCAGTACTTATAATCCTTAAACATTAACTACCCTTAATTAAGTAAGTAGATAATTTACTTTTATTAAACGTAGGATCTCTAGTTATTAAGGAAGCTCTTTAATATAAATTTTATAAGCGGTAGACTAAATAACGAAAGGTTTAACGATAATAGTATATAAAGTAACTCTAATACGCGACCGGATGCGTACACTAGAAAAGGCTAATTTAATACCTTTTAAACGCCGGAGAGCTCTAAAACCGCGAATCTAAGATAGAAGACTTTTTAGTATTAACCAGAACTTAGAGCTATTATCTAAAAAGTTAAAAGGGAAGCGTCCAGCGAATAATAAGGGTAAAAGGGGGTCCGTTAAAACGGAGGGCAGGACGTAAAAAGCGCTGTAGTACATACGGCGAAACCGGCCATAATACGCGAACATGTGAAATAGAAGTAGAATTAGATAATAAATCAGATAGCGAGTAATTTCAATTAATTAAAAGCGTTATAATTAAAATAACTTACATAATAGTATCGAAATGTGCTGAGAGTTGACCGTTTAGGGATTTTAACCGTTTAGTGATAAACCACGTTAATTAGTTTATAATAGTTATTACTCGATAAGCAGGATATAGATTTTAATTATTATTATTAGTACTATAGTAGTTTTTAGGCCCTTTATAATTACTAATAGCGTTTTTTATTATAGGCGTTATAACGCTATAAAGTACTGTTTTATAAGCCTTTCTTTTAAGGCTTTAATATATAGTTAATACTATACCGTAATATAGTATATAATTTAAGGCATTATAATTACTTAGTAGAATTGCTTTAACTATAAAGTACCGCAGTTTTAATTAGCGTTTAAAATAGCTTTAAAGGCCTGTATTAATTTCCGGACTTTAGCGACGATAGCTTATATATAATAGTATTAAAGTAGGCCTGGGTTTAGCTAGACCTTTAAATAACGGAGCTTTTAAGCAGGTTTAATAGGCTCGAAACCTAGGAGCTAAATACACTTATTTAGCGGTATTATAATAGTTCCGGGGCCTTTAAAGCCGGTGGTTTTAAGGCTTATAGGGCCCCTTTTTATATAAAAGTGTATTAATTTATACTTCTTCGGTACGAAAACGCTCCTATATTTAATAGCTTATATCGTTACTTTATTATAAACCTGTTTTAATACTTTATTATTTTTTACAGCCGTTTTACCGACGATTAAAATCCGTATATTATCGACTTATACTATAATAAATATCTTATAGTTTAAGTTATCGCCCTTCGTTTTTATACTTATAGCTTTTAATATAGTATCCGTATTTATTAAGCTGTCCTTTATTAAAATTTCGTTTAAGAAATTAGCGTTATAAAATAATTATAAGAAAAGTAATAATAATAAGCCTTACGGGATACCGTAATTCTAATAGATTTATTCGGATTTATTTTTAAGAAGTTTCAGTTTAATACGGCGGTTATTAAACTAATTACAGATCTATAAAGTAATAAGTACTAGAATTTTTTTACGTATAAAGTATTTTATAAGTTTTTTGTAATATATATTATTAAAGGCCTTTAATATATTTAGTATTAATAACGTAATTACTTTATAGCCCCTTTTATTTATTAACACGTAGGCTTTATAAATACGTTCGAGTAATATATATATAGTATACTCGGTAGATTTCGTTTTTCGAGCTTTTATATAGTTTTCCGGTAGTAGGTAGTACTATTCAATGTAATAATTAATACGCTCCGTTATAGCTGATTCTAGGGCCTTACCGATAGTTTTTAATAAAGCTATAAGCTTATACGATTTAGTTAGGCTATAATCGTTTTTATTAAGCTTTTTTAAAACTATTATAATCGAATTTTTAAACGGGTAAATACTTTTAAAAAAATAATAATTAAATAACGGGTATAAAATTAGTATAAATAAGTCTATTAAGATTCGAAAAATATAATTAAGGATATTAAAAGGTTTAAAGGCTTTATAAAGTTTAAAGCGGAAAATGGCCTGCTGTACTTCGTTTTTAATAAGTAGTAAGCACTAGATTTTAATATTAAAGCGTAGTAATTCTTTTAATATATTAAGCGTTAAAAGTCCCGTTACCGTTAATACTAAGAAAAACATTTTATTTAAAGTAACTACTTTATTTTTATAGGAGTTTTATTTTTTTATTCTAAGCGTAACTTATTATTATATAACTTTTTAACCTTTTATACGATAAGACTTTATTAGTTCTTATAAGCCTTTAGGCCTTTCCAAATATACTTTAATTATTCTGTATTACTATACTTTTTTTAGTGCTTTAAAGACTATTATAACCTTTTAATTTTAAGCTTTTTTATAAGCTTTTTAGGCCTCCGGTATCCGAGTACGTTATTAAGCTTTACGTAATTTATTAGTTTTTTAATATATAGCTTTATAAATTAATATAAAGTTTAATATATATCGGATAAAGGGGTTTATTATAAATACTGTG
Source organism: Apiospora pterosperma (assembly GCA_019976485.1). Taxonomy (NCBI): domain Eukaryota; kingdom Fungi; phylum Ascomycota; class Sordariomycetes; order Amphisphaeriales; family Apiosporaceae; genus Apiospora; species Apiospora pterosperma. The sequence continues at coordinate 3,055,286 of JAFBMP010000009.1, forward strand.
TTTTTAATAATAGTTATTAAGGCTGTTACTATTTAGTTTATAGTATCGATTACCTCCGTATCGGTAAGTTTATTTTATAATTTCGGTAGCCGCTCCGAAAGCCTAGTATAAAACTGCTTTATAAAGGTATTCTTTTAAAGTTTTCGGCGGGGTTTCGTAGGGGCTTTTATTAATTATAACTGTATTATAATATAAATAGGCTAGTAATTTAAATTATAGTGTAATTCGTTAACCCTTTTATATTTTATTAGCTTTATAGTAGTATTTTTATCGCAGATAGCTAAGTCGATTGTAAATATAGAGTCGTTTTTTTCCTTAGTAATAGTACTTTATAATAGTATTATTTTTAAGCCTCTTATTTTTAAGAGCTCTTTAAAGTATAGTAGGCCTTAGCGGGCCGAGCTTTTATCGTTTATATCTTCCGCGGCCTATTCCGGGCCTTTTATATTAAAATCCCTTACTATAAAGTGGTATTTTAGGTTTAGTACAGGGTGGTTTACTTTATAATTTATTTTATAACTTATTTTATAGCTTACTTTATAGCTATTTAAAACCGTTTTTAATTCCTTTAGGATTTAAGTAAGTTAATTCTTTAGGGGCTGGTTATAAATATTATATATATAACGTGGTTCATCACCAAACGGTCAAAATCCCTAAACGGTTAACTCTCAGCACATTTCGACACTATTATATAAATTATCTTAACCACAACGCTTTTAATTAATTAAAACTACTCGCTATCTAATTTATTATTTAATTCTACTTCTATTTCACATGTTCGCGTATTATGGCCGGTTTCGCCGTATATACTACAGCGCTTTTTACGTCCTACCCTCCGTTTTAACGGACCCCTTTTTCACCCTTATTATTCGCTGGACGCTTCCTTTTTAACTTTTTAAATAGTAGCTCTAAATTCTAGTTAATACTAAAAGGTCTTCTATTTTAAACTCGCGGTTTTGGAGCTCTCCGGCGCTTAGAAAGTACTAAATTAGCCTTTTCTAATATACGCATCCGGTCGCGTATTAAAGTCACTTTATATACTATTATCGTTAAACCCTTCGTTATTTAGTTTACCGCTTATAAAATTTGTATTAGAGAGCTTTTTTAATAACTAAAGATCCTGCGTTTAATAAAAGTAGATTGTTTACTTGCTTAATTAAAAGTAGTTAATATTTAAGGATTATAGGTACTGGCTGTCTTTAAATGTAATAGGATAAGTAAAGGCGTCCGAAGACGTATATCCAGCCTATTAATTACTTTATTAGGATTGTGAGGTACTAAACCAGAAGCGCGGAATCCAGATCGAATGTTGTTTTTATTAAAAACCTTGAAATGCGTAGCTTTAAATACGATAAAGAAGTCGAGCTTTATAATATAGTTTATCGACATTTTAATAAATAGCTCGATTTCTTTCGAATATGCGCGTTTTAAAGGCGAATAAAGCTTTATATCTAATAGTTAAAGTAAATGAGAAGAGTAAAGAGGCATATTAACGGTGATAATATTATTAACTTTATAATAGTTATCCAATTCTATTAATACATGGCTCTTATAGCCGTTAATAATTAAAAGGCGATATCGACCTTTTATCGACGATCGAATATACTGATCGAAATGCTTAACCCAGTTTAAGCCTGTCTTATTATTAGTCTATCTATTAAAAGTCGGTTTAATAACTTAATCGCTTAGTAACTCGTATTCGGTGGCTTAATTTATAAAGTGATATTTGCCTTAAACGATTAAGAACGGCGGGATGTAATAACTTTACGAATTAATATATTTAATAGTTATCGACTATTCCCGATTACTAAGCTGTATTAATTTTACTTTCCCGCGTCGATCGGCGCGTATAACGATTAGTATTAACTTAATAATTCCTATTATAAAGCCGGTTTCGTCGAAATTCTATATATTTTTATCGACGATACCGTATTTAGCTTTAATGTTCGTAACCAGTTTAAACTAACCCGAAATAACGCCTGGATCCTTATAAAGAGCTTTTTAGTAATCGTATTTCCGATTTATTTAAGTCGTTAATTCTGGATTACGTCGAATATAACGCGTAACCTATTCCTTACTTATACGGTCGCTATTATATAAATTTAATAAAAGATTAATTATATCTGTAATATAACCCTTCGTCGGAGGCATTTTTCGGGTATCTAAATCGATTATATAATCTTTAATCACTTTCTTTTTAATCGGATCGAGTTTTCGTTATATTGTGCCTTTATTGCGGTTAGTTTATCGGCCGGTAATTCGAGCGCGTAAAGTAGTATTAAAAACGTTGTATAACTTCGCGATTATTAATATAGAAATTTTTTACGTCGTATTACGTATCGCTTAAACTATTAACTATAGCCTCTATTCTTTAGAAAGTTTAGGCATAATAGTTATAGAATTATTACGTATTAAAGTTTAATGGATTAGAGAAGTGTAGTAGGTTAACCGTTTAGGGATTTTGACCGTTTAGTAATGAACCACGTTATATAGTTTCGGTAGTATCGGTAGTATTAATTCCGATAGTTAACGTTCTTTTTATTATAGGGTGATTTAAAGTAAAAGAAAGGGGGTTAATATATATAATTACGAACGCAGTTATATTACTATTATATATAATAAAAGAAATATTTACTTAGTCTAGCCTAGTTTTATTAATATAGAAAGCTACTTTAAATAATTTCGGCCCCGGATTTAAAAGCTAGAGCGTAAAGATTAACGTTATAAAGTTATAGTTATTATATTCTATCGGGCTAATCCAGGGCTTTTAAATAACGAAGATATCGTATTCTAGCACCTTTAAGTCCCGGAAAAGGGGTGCTATAACGATATTTTTCGATTTTCGTATATTATATTATAAGATTCGTAGCGTTAAAAAGCTAATTATTAAGTATTTAGTAGTAAATTAAAAACGATTAACTAGATTTATTTTTTATTATCGGTATCGGTAAAGTATTATCGTTTAAATAAAAAGCGTTTTTATAAGGTTACTAGTTTAATTATATTAAAAACTGTATTAAGTTTTTTAGGTATAGCTTTATAAATAATAGCGTTTTAATTATTTTTTAAGGCCTTTTAGGTTTCTAAAATGCTTATCCGGGTGTTTCTTTTACATTTCTGTTTTTTCGCCGGATGCTTTTCGGTTAAGCTTATAGTAAGTATTATATTAATTAATTTATTATCGAGGTCGTCGTTTTTAATTAGTAATCGGTTATTTTTAATCTTGTAAGGCAGGGCAGTTTTACGTAACTTTATTATAAAATTAATATTTATATTTTTTTAGTTTAGTTTTAATTATAAAGTAATTAGTGCGTTTATTAATAGTGCTTTTATAAATCCGGCGTGCTAAGTTCGCACTTTTATTAGTAGTACTTTAATAAGCGTTATTAATATACAGGTAATAAGTATATATAGTTTTAAAATAGTCGGCTATAAAGTAGCGTATTTTAAAGTGGCGGGCTAACGGATTATCTATTTTAAAGTAGCTACCTTTAATGCGTTTTATTTTAAGGTGGCTTATTCTAAGGCGGTTGGTTTTAAAGTAGTGGTTTAATATATAGCTTTATTTTTTAAAGCTTTATTAACTTTTTAGCGTTCCTTTTTACGGTAGTTATATTAAAAACTTTAGTTAACGTGCTACTCTTTATAATTAGTGCACTTAAATGTTTTATAAATAGTATAGATAGGGCACTTTTTTATATCTTAGGGATTAGTATAAAAGCTATAAGTTTCGCGGTTTACAGCGTATTAAATAGTAATATATCTGTATTTTTAGTATTTTAAATATTACTTAATCTTATAGGCTTTATTATACTGTTCGGCGGTATAGGTTTCGTTAAATTAGAAGTATTTAACGTAAATAAGTTTATTTACCGGTTTAGGGTTACTAAATTCGACGATAATAAATATAAGTAGTTTTATAGTACCCTCCTAGGTGAGCTATCTTATAGATATAATCTTATTATTCTGGATCAGGCCGGCGTTTAAGGTAGCTAACTATACGGCTATTTTTTTTAATTAATTAAGGTTAAAAAAGGCGGTAAGTATAGTATAAATAATTACTTTATATAACGGGATAACCGCTGTAGCCTTATTACCGACGTATTTTACTTACTCTTTTACGTAATTAAGTAAGAGTGTTTTTTATAATATAAAAGCTGTGTGCATTTATAAATCCCCTGATTTTAAAAATAGGGCATTAAAGACCTTAATCCCGCTGTATAGTTTAAAAGGTGTTAAATCCGTGGCGTCTATTATAATAATATTTGAATCTTCGTTAGGTTTTAAGGGTTTAGTAGCTGCGTATTAAATAGCGTTATTAATATAGTTTAAAAAAGCCCGGGGGTTATTAATAAACATATTTTATAGCTATATTTTAATAGTCTTTTTATCGTCCTTAAAAGAGTTATATAGTTTAATAATAATTTCTTTCTCTTAAGGCTTAATAATATATTTTTTATAGGTATTACCGGTAATTAAAACCTAAGAACAAATAGTTTTAATAGCTGTTAAAGGCGGTTCTACCCTTTTAGTAATTACTGTAGCTTAAGTGCGTCCTGCCGGTTTCGTAGTGCTGGTAGTAATATATAATTTTATAGTAGTAATATTAATAATAGTTATAACTATTTTTAGGATAGTATTAATTAGCTGACTGATTTAGGAAGCTTATTATTACTAGGCTTTATTAATTTCGTTTAGGTGGGTCTTTTACGCTTAAACCCTTAATTATACGAAAAACTTCGCTATTAAGGCCTCTGCCGACTAGTATAAGGGCAGTAGCTTATTACTGGGTACGCTAGCGCCCTTTTAACGGGCTTATATAACCTTCTACAGGGTGTAAATATCTTCTGTAAATTAGTGGGTATGTACTATAATAAATGCGGGTATAAGTACAGTACTTAAATTAGGCTATAAAAGGCTCTAATAGAACGCTATAATAACTGTTTTAGGTATACGGCTACAGTTGTTCAGGCTTAACGGGCCTGAATACCACGTTTTTATCCGTAGCGGCCTGCGCTTATAAGGTAGTAACTTTAAATTAAGGTTATATATTATAAAGTAATGGGCCTTTTAAATAATTCTAATAGTAAGCTGATTAAAGCCTGTCTTAAGGAGTTATTTTCAGAAATTTATTCTAGCTATTTATTATTATTTCATTTTTCTATTAGTTTATCGTATTATTATCGGTTAATAAAGGGATTAATATATAAGGATTCCGTTACTATTAAACTAACGTTTAAGGCTACTAAAAAAGTTAAGGTTTAATTAATAAAAATTAAAAGTCTCTTAACTTTTTAAAGTTACGTTTATTATTAACGATTACTATATCGAGTTTATTATATATTTCCTAAATTAAAATATTACTTAGTTATATTAATATTAACTATATAGATTTAATATTATTTAACTTTATTATTATTTTAATTATACGATTTATTATTACTTAACTTTTTACCCGTTAATTTAACTTTATTTCTTAGAGTTATATTTTTATATCACTAATTATCTTATTTAGTTTTTTAATATTTTAAAATATGTATTTATATTACTTTATATTAATTAATCCTTTTATCGTTTTATATTCTTTATCGTATTGTTATTTACCTTATTATAATATTATTAATTTAGTTTACCGTTATACCGGTGAATTTTAAGGAAGCTCGTTATTATCGGTTAATTATTAACTTTAAAAAATATTGGAAGACTTTATTTCTTCGAAGATTAACCGTAAAATACTCGGTGACTTACTTTTTTTCGAAGGGCTCCCGATTTCCGATATATTAAAAAAAAGTAGTCTTAATTCTATAAGTAAATTAAAAAAAGATATATAAAATATTAAATATAAAAAGTAATAATAGAAAATAAATTTTTAAACTTATTTAAACGATTGCTTTTTATACTAAAAAGTAGAGAATTTACGTTTATATCCGAAGGTTTTTATAAAATATATCGAAACTGAATTTAGTATCGTTTCCTATATTTATAACGTTTACTTATTAAGTTTAAATTACTTTAATTACTTAATAAAAATTCTTTTATCCGGTTAAGCAGGATTTATTAAAAAGATTTATCGTATAAACAGAATTTTAATAGGATATACTGTAAAATTTAGTGGAATATCCTTTAAGTAATAACGTTTAAGTATAGGTGTTAGCAGGGGGGCGGAGGTCCTAACTAAGGTTACCCTAAAGCAGGAAGCAGCGCTTACTAATTAAGTAACTATTAAGGGGTAGATCCAGTAATTATAAAAGGCTAGAATTATAAAGTTAACACCGATAATACTATAATTATAGGTGTATAAATAAGCTATAAGGTTACGATATAAGTTTAACGCGGTTATAAAGCAATTAAAAAGGCTTAAAGTAGCGGTAAGGTAATAATTAAAAGGCCTAGTGCTATAGCAGGGTAACGGCTAGAGTAAGAGCTAGAGCTAGACTAATATAATAGCAGGGTAATAATTAATAGATCGAAAAGGCGTATAGTTATTATTATAGTTATAAGGGGAACACGGGAATTAAAAGAGTTTATATAAAAGTAATAATTTAGTGTGTATTATTTACTTATTTACTTAAAAACTATTTAAAAGAGTGTTAAAAAGCCTGTAAATATAGGTGCTAAAAGGCTTAAAAGAAGGCTTTAAAAGAGAAGGCTTACGTAACTATATACGTAAGCTAAAGCTTAAAAAAAGCTATCGAAAATAAACGAAAAAGATAAAAGCTGATTTAGTAATTAGTATATACTAGTTATACTAAGCTTAATAAGGTAATAACCGATAACACAGTAAAAACAGTGTAAATAGTACTGGTATTACTGTGTAATACCCCTTTTAATTATAAAGTTAAATTCAGAATCGGAAAGAAAAGAGGCCTGTGGCTTTTAAAAAAGGCTAGTAAGCTTTAGGAAAAGTGGATGGATTTCAGGTTTAAAAGCTGTAAAAACTTTTTAAACTTCTTTTTCGGTAGTGGCTTAATTAAGCCGTTTATTAGTATATCGTTAGTAAATATATAATCCACTGTAATAATACCGTATTCGACTTTTTAATATATAAAATAATACCGAAGTATTATATATTTCGTACGCTAATAAAATTTAAGATTATATACTAAACTTATAGTATTTATATTATCTCTTTTTAAGGGTATAAGCCTTTAAAAGAGACTTATTTTTCGTAAGAAATTTCGAAGCTATATAGCTTTTCGAATAACCTATTCGAAACTATTAAATTTAGCCTTTACTAATAAGATAATTATCGTAAAATACAGCTTTAATTTTTAGCTAACGGGTCCTTTATATAAAGTAAAGAGGTACCCGAAAATAAACTTTTTAGTAGCTAAATCGCTAGCGTAATCAGAGTTATAAAAGCCTAGTAATAATAGATAACCACTTTATAGAAAAGTATTTATAAAGTAATTATAAGGTAAATCACCTTATAAAAAACTTAAAAAATCGCCCTATAAAAGTTTTAACTAATTACCCTATAATAATCTAACTTGATTACTATAATCACTTTATATAAACGTAGCTATAAGCTATTTACCCTGGGTAAAAGCTTTTACCAGGTAATTATAAAGTAGATTTTTATTATACGTAATACCTAAATTAATAATTAACTTTACGTACCGAAAAACCTTTTTTATAGCCTTAAAGAGCTGCGAGGTGGGTTGGTATATATAGCGTACGAGGTAATTTATAGGGTATATTAAATCGATTCTAGTTTAAATTATAACGTATATAAAACCCTTTAGAAAGTATTAGTATTTCTTTATAATTTCGTATAAGCCTATAAAATCTGTATTAATAATATAAACATTCTTCGGTAATCCGGGGCTTAAAGGGATCTCGGAAGGTCGGTAATCGTCGAGCTTATTACTCTTTAAAAGGCGTTATAAATAGCTTTTTTAGTGAAGTTTTAACATCCTTTTCTACCGGTTTTTAATAATTTCGATCTTTAAAAAGTAGGAAGTAAGATTTATATTTTTAATTTCGAAGGCCGTATTTAGTTTCTGCTTTAACTAATTAATTTCAGCCCGATCAGGGCTAAAAATTAGGAAATTATCGACGTAAGTAATAATAAATAGCTTACTTTAAGGGTTAAAATAAATGGATTCGTTATTAATTAGTAACCGGAATTTTAATGGCTTTAACGTTTAGCGGACTTTTTACTGCTATTAATAAAGGCTCTGCTTTAAATTATATAAGGCTTTTAATAACTAAAAGATTTAAGAATCGTTTCTTTTAAATCCGAAAGTATTTAATTTTAAAGCCTTTTTTAATAGGTTTTTTAGGCTTAGAATATCCTAGATATAAACCTCTTCGGTAAGGTCCCCGTTTAAAAACGCCCTGATAACGTCGATTTAATCGATTTCTTAATCGTATATTACTATTAAAGTATACAGTAGCCTTTAAGTAACTAGCTTAGTATTTAAAGTAAAAGTTTCGAAATAATTAAGTTTATAACGTTATTTAAAGCCCTTAATTACCAGCTTAATTTTTTATTAACTGATTTTATTAATAGGGTCGACCTTAATTTTAAAGACTTATCGGAAGGAAAAGGGTTTTCTGCCGGCTTTTTAGATTTTAACCTTATCGACGGCTCGAAAGGTTCCTTTTTTAATAATCTGCCGGAGCTCTTTATAAACCGTTTTTCGTTATTCCTTTTTTTAATAAATTAAAAGCTTATTTTAGCGTTTTCGGCTTTTTAAAGTTATTATTACTTTTAGCTTGTTCGGTTACAGCGAATATAAAGGCGAGAATATCGTCGAATTTACTATATTACGCCTTCTGTTAATTAGAAAGGTTAATAAGGAGTTAAACCTCTATTCCGGATCGAGAGGGCTCCGAAAAGGCCTTAAAAAAGGTTTAAAAAAAGCTAGTAGCTGTTAAATAATAGGTGTGGCTGTGGTGGCAGTGTACTTAGGGCGTTATAGTAAAAAGGATAGAATATACAGTTTAGTTAACGGAGGCAGATTATAATAATATATATATATAGTACTAGCGAAGTACAGGCGAACTATTAATAACTTAATAGTTTAATAATTATAAGCCCGGTTAATCAGGAGCTCGAAAATAGTTACTTTTTTAAAGACTTCTTAAAAAAAAAAAATGTATCGTTAAAAGCGACTCTATAATAAAATAACGGTGAAGTTTTAACGAAAAGAAAAAGAACTAAGTAAAAAATAACGTAGATTAAATAAAAAGAATAATTAATAAATCGAGTAATTACTTTTATAAAAAAATAAAACAGTAGTTTTTTAGCGAATTAATAAAAAATATAATAATAACGGAAAAAATATTTTAAACGATACTTTTAAAAGGATACTCCGATTATAAAATATAAAAAAGTAGTTATTTACCGGTATTTCTTTAAAGGTTAAATAAGTTATAGATTTAGATTTAATAAAATTTTAAAAGACTTTTTTAATCGAAAAACCGCTTATACCGCTAATAATAGATTATAACTCCGAAGCGATTTCGTTATCCGATTTAATAGCTTAATAAAAAACGCGCTTAAAAAACGATTTAAATATTTAAACTTAATAGTAACGTCCCTACGAAAAATAAAGTAAAGATTTAAAAGTCTTCGCAGAACGAATTTTTATTATAATCGTACGAAAAAAAGTTAAAATCCTACGGGAAAGAAATATAATAATAAAAATGCTTTAGAAACTTAACGAATTTAATAAGTTTATTAAATACTAAATAACGAACGAAACAATTTAAAAATATAATTAAGTAATAAAGATTAAGCTATAAATTAATAACAAAGTAATAATCTTTTAAATATTAAAATAAAAAATAGTTTTATAAAAAGCCGAAAATTATAACTTATTTATTATTAACGACCGAACGTAGCTTTTATTATTAATTTACGTAATTAATTAAATATTTTTAGGATTAACGTAATATTACGCGATTAATATAAAATAAACAAATAAACGGGTAATTAATTATAAAGTCGTAATAAAAAAATTCGAAATTAGGTTAAATTACTTTTAAAGAAATTAAAGTCCGTCCGAAGAATATTTATAGCCGATTTAGTAATCCCCGATCCGGAACCTCTTTAAAAAGGCCGAAAAAGAATAAATATAACTTCCGGAAAAGGGGATAAGAGCCATTAAAAATTAATAAACCTTTATTAAATCGAAAAAGGGTATTATCGACCGGATATATACTAGCTTTTCGTAAGAGTTCCGGAAAAACAGTATATTAAAGATTATATTTAAAAGGAATTTAATAAAAAGATAAAGGAAAATTAAACGTTTCGGAGTAAAGTAATCGTAGTAAAAGTAATAAATAAAAAATAATAGTAATAGTGTAAAAAAATACTAAAAAAAAAGATAATACGTATAATAAAAAGTATTATTAATTAGCTTTTAATATTTATAATTAAAGAATATACTTTAAAATATATTATTATTTTTAATTCTAAATCTTTTTTATACGTTTTTTATAACTTATTAAAGTTCTCGAATTTTAAAAAGGTTACCCGAAAAGAATATATAATTACTAGAAAATCGGAAACTCCGGTTTTAAAATAGGGAAACGTTAATTTAATAATAAATAGCGAATACGTAATAAAAAAGATTTATTTTTCCGAAGTTACTTATTACTAGGATTTTAATATTAATATCGTATTATAAAATAAGCTAAAAGTAATAAAGTATTTATAAAATACCGAAAAAGACGTTATTAAACGTAAGTACTAAAAATCGAACGGAAACCCCGGAAAAATAATAATATATAAGCTAGAAATTAATTACGGCTAAAAATTTTTAAAAAGAGCTTTTTAAAAAGCTAAAAAGCTAAAAACGGTTATAATTTAATTAAAAAGAACCGTTAAACCGAGAAAAGTTTAATCGATATCTAGAAAATAATAATACTACCGGTTAAGTTATTACGGCTTAAAAGTAATTAATTATTTAAATTTTTATACGAAAAAAAGAAAATTAATAAATACGGGACTAAAAATAAATTAATATCTTAGTTACGCGTTTTTAAAAATAAAAAAGATAATTTCCCGTAAAGTTTTAAACCGGACATATACGGTTTTATTTAAAAAGGTTTATATCGATTAAATTAATATAGAAAAAAGAGATTACGGGTTTAATAAGCTTTTAATTATCGTTTATAAAGTTATATCGATAATATTATCCTATTTTTAAAAGGCGTAAAAAGCCGATTAATTAGTAATTAATCTATAAAAGGCCGTAAATTAATTGAAAGTTCGATATAAACTAAAAATCGATATAATTAAATTAAACGGAAAACTATTTAAATCGAACGCTATATTTTAATTCTTTTATAAAGAAAATATCGAAGTAAAAATAAGTTTTTTATATATTTACGATTTAAACGGTACTACCGAAAAAATAATAAAAATTTTATTCGCGAAAATAAAAATTATAAAACTTAACGTTAAATTATTATATAGTTTTTAATTAAAGATAATTAATATAGTAATTTACTTTTATAATAAAATACTGCGGCGAAAAGCTAATATAAAAGCCTAAACGATTTTAATCGGGGATTTTAACGAAGTTTTAAAAAAACGGGATATAATTACTAATTTAATAAAGCTAGAAATTAAGTATTTCCGTATTTACGGATGCTAGGTTTACTACTTAATAGAGAAGTACCGGGATAATAAATACGAATACTTACGAAAGCTAAACCCGAAAGTTAAGTTAAAATATTTAATAAGTTATAAATCGATTAATATTTTTCGAATATAAGTACTGTAATATCGAAAAGTAATTATAATAAAGGACTTTATTTTCGATAAAACGAAAATATATAACTTAAAAAATAAATCTTTATAAGAACCGATTTTAAAAGAAATCGATATATTTATTAAAACCTTTTAAATAATTTTAAAACTTTTAAAAAACGAAATATTAATCGACGAAGAAGTTATAAAATACCCGTAACGTAATTTATTATTAAACGGTTAAAATCCTTAAACGGTTAACTCTTAGTATATTTCGATACTATTATATAAATTATTTTAATTATAACGCTTTTAATTAATTAAAACTATTCGCTATTTAATTTATTATTTAATTCTATTTTTATTTTATATATTCGCGTATTATAGCCGGTTTCGCTGTATATATTATAGTGCTTTTTACGTTTTACCTTCCGTTTTAACGGACCCCCTTTTTACTTTTATTATTCGCTAAACGCTTCCCTTTTAACTTTTTAAATAATAGCTCTAAGTTTTAATTAATACTAAAAGGTTTTTTATTTTAAACTCGCGGTTTTAAAGCTTTTCGGCGCTTAAAAAGTGCTAAATTAGCCTTTTTTAGTATACGTATCCGGTTACGTATTAAAGTTACTTTATATACTATTATCGTTAAACCCTTTATTATTTAGTTTACCGTTTATAAAATTTATAATAAAAAATTCTTTAATAATTAAAAATCCTACGTTTAATAAAAGTAAATTATTTATTTACTTAATCGAAAATAGTTAATATTTAAAAATTATAAGTATTAATTATCTTTAAATATAATAAAATAAGTAAAAGCGTCCGAAAACGTATATCCAGCCTATTAATTACTTTATTAAAATTATAAAGTACTAAACTAAAAGCGTAAAATCCAGATCGAATATTATTTTTATTAAAAACTTTAAAATACGTAGCTTTAAATACGATAAAAAAGTCGAGCTTCGTAATATAATTTATTGATATTTTAATAAATAATTCGATTTCTTTTAAATATACGCGTTTTAAAAGCGAATAAAGCCTTATATTTAATAGTTAAAGTAAATAAAAAAAATAAAAAGTATATTAATAATAATAATATTATTAACTTTATAATAATTATCGAATTCTATTAATATATAGCTTTTATAACCGTTAATAATTAAAAAGCGATATCGACTTTTTTTCGATAATCGAATATATTAATCGAAATATTTAATTTAGTTTAAACTTATTTTATTATTAGTTTATTTATTAAAAGTCGGTTTAATAATTTAATTACTTAGTAATTCGTATTCGGTAACTTAATTCGTAAAGTAATATTTACTTTAAATAATTAAGAACGGCGGGATATAATAACTTTACGAATTAATATATTCGATAACTATTAATTATTCCTGATTATTAAGCTATATTAATTTTACTTTCTTACGTCGATCGGCGTATATAACGATTAGTATTAATTTAATAATTCTTATTATAAAGCCGGTCTCGTCGAAATTTTATATATTTTTATCGACGATACTATATTTAATTTTAATATTCGTAATTAATTTAAACTAACTTAAAATAACGGTTAAATCCTTATAAAAAACTTTTTAATAATCGTATTTCCGATTTATTTAAATCGTTAATTTTAAATTACGTCGAATATAACGCGTAACCTATTTTTTATTTATATAATCGTTATTATATAAATCTAATAAAAGATTAATTATATTTATAATATAACCTTTTATCGGAAGTATTCTTCGGGTATTTAAATCGATTATATAATCCTTAATTACTTTTTCTTTAATCGGATCGAGTTTTCGTTATATTATACTTTTATCGCGGTTAATTTATCGGCCGGTAATTCGAACGCGTAAAGTAATATTAAAAACGTTATATAATTTCGCGATTATTAATATAGAAATTTTTCGCGTTATATTACATATTATTTAAATTATTAATTATAGCCTTTATTTTTTAAAAGTTTAAGTATAATAATTATAAAATTATTATATATTAAAGTTTAATAAATTAAAAAAGTATAATAAATTAACCGTTTAGGGATTTTAATCGTTTAATAATAAATTACGTTATATAAAAATAAAGTTTTAACCTTTAAAAAACGATTAAAAAGCTCCCGTCGAAATAAACGATACGCGGTCGGAGGGTAATACTATTATTTTTAATGTTTAAAATTTAAACGACCCGGACGAAAAGGAGTTAAAAGCGATTATTCTACTTATTAAATAAGACTTAAAAAAGTATTTATAAAAAATGCTTAATAAAAAAAAGAATACTTTTATTTATATAGTTATTTCTGCGTTACTCCGTTTAAAGAGTAGTAAAGAAATAAAAGAGTAATAAAAGGTAATAAAAAATTTAATACGGATCTTATTATACCTTAATTCTTAAAAGAAATTATACCGATAACGTAAGTAAGTAGCTTTTACGTAGTAAGGTATAAAATAAAGGAGATTTATAACTGTATTATACTAAAATATACGGTAATTACGTAAAAGTCTTAACCGATTTATAAAGAGACTATAAGAGTAATACGCTTTTAATTAGTAACGTTCGAGTTTAAAAGGCGGTTTCGTATATATAAGAAAAAGCTAGCCCTTTTTCCGGTTACGTACCGGTAATTATAAAGTTATTTTTTAAAGAAATATTTCTTAGAGGCTATAAAGAATTACTTAAAAAAATACGATTAAATAGGATCGTAAACCGAAACGGAAAAGTTTTAGCTCCCTTTTAAATAATAAGTGCTTAAATATAAGTAAGTATTTATATATAAATATAATAAATACGGAAACCTGTTTAAATATAAAGTAAAGTTCGTAGTACTCGGAAATAAATAAAAAGAAACTTTTCTGTTTATAAAAGTTATAATATTAATAAGTACCTTTTTCCCAATTTTAATGGTTTTAATTATACGGTACGACTTAAAAACTCTTTAAATAAACGCTATAAATATATTTATATACGTAGATTTAAATAAGGAAGTATATATAAAAACATTTTTAAAAGTATTTAATTACCGATATAAGACCGTATACTATTTAAAAAAAGCGTTATATAATTTTAAAAGGTCGTTTTTATTATAATAGTAATTAAATATTAACGTATTCGTTAATTAAAGCTTTAAACTAATCCCGTAAGAACTTTACGTTATAAAAAAAAAGGATAATTATATTATTTTATATAAATAATATAATAATATATTTTATAAAAGATAAATCCTAAGAGACCCGTAAATACGTAAAAGCAGTTAAATAGTAAATTAAAGTAAAAAAAATAAGAAAAGTTAAGTGGTTTTTTAGTTATTACGTTATAAAGAACCGCCGGGAAGGTAAACTATAATTTTCTTAAAAGGTATATATTAATAAAGTAATAAAAAACTATAAAATTAAAGTCTTTAAAAAGCCGCCGACGACTCTTTTTTTAATTAATTTAAAGGTCGAATTAAATAATAGTTCGGCAGGACTAATAACGAAATTAAAGTTTTAAATTAAAATTAAGTTAATTTTATTTACTGTAATTTCGACGAGACCAGATATTATATTCGTAGCGTCTTTATTAAAAAAGTTTAATTAAAACTTAAGTAAAAAATACGAGAATTTAATAAACCGGGTTATTTAATACTTAACCGTAACTTTATATTTTAATATAAAGTATTAAACCGATTAACGAAAAATATAATATTTTATTTACCGGTTGGATATTTCTTTTATAGATAATTATAATCGTCGGACTTTTTAAAGGTACTTTCTTACTTTCTATAAAAGGTCGATTATTTAAAAAGTAAATAAATAAAATACTATTACGACTTTTATAACGGAAACTGAACTTTTAGTTATAAGCTAGGTTATAAAAGAAGCGATATATATAACACGGCTTTTTTAAACTTTAAAGGCATAATTAAACGAAAGGCTTTAAATTTAGTACGATAATAATTAAACGATTAGGCTCTTTATAAAAAAGGCAGTAAGGTTTTAAACGAAATTTAAATACGTAAATATTTATTTATATTAATTTAAAAAAAGTTTAAAAAAGGATAATTTAAGTCCAGTATAAAAAGACCGCCGAAATAGTAGTAAACAGCTTAATAAAGGCTTTAACGGGGTAATAATATACTCGTTTTTACGAATAATTATAAATAAAAAACCTAAAAAAAGAAATCCTTAAAGAATTAATAAAAAAGGATTTTAAAAAAGTAAAAGAAACCGTTTTAAAAATAGTAAATACGGAATTATAAAAAAAAGTTAATAAATATATATAAAAAAATTTATTCGGCTAAGCCGCGAAGTTTTAATAACCCTTTTAAAGGTACTTATAATAAAACTTAATAACTGTTTAATGTTTTAAAGATAAGTAAAAAATCGTTCGTTTCGAAAAGGCCGGCCCGTAAAAGTACGGCGATATACTAACGAAGTAGTATTTATTAAAAGGGAAGGGTATTATTAACCTCTTCGATTTCTTTTTTTCGGAATCTTTTTTAATAACGTCGGCATCGATTATACGGCGATATTATAACGAATTAATAACGACTTTTAAACGAATTAAAAATAAAATAAAAATTTATAATAACCGAATAAAATTCGGTAAAAGTTTCGATAATAAATAATAAAAAAAGGACCGATAAATTATTAAAATTAATACCTTCGCGAATTCCCGTTAAATTAATTACGATATTTTCGAGAACATTAATTTACTGTTTTCGAAAGTTTTCGGCCCGGGTAACAGTTTTAACCTTTTTAAAACCCGTTAATAATTTAATAACGACTTTTTTACGATTTATAAAAAACGAAAAATTAAATTTATTCGTTTTTTAAGAAAGTAGTAACCTCCGAAAAAAGGGCCGACTTTAAATCGGTGAATTTTTAAAGCCTTTTTTTTATTAAAGTCTACTAAGCTTTAAAGCGGATTTAAAAAGAGTTAACAGGGGTATTAATTATAAAGTCGCGGAATAATCACAGGAGCTTAAACGTAACTTACAGTATTAAATCGCTTTCGGCGGAGCTTTTTATATATCGTAATAATAATAGTTTTTAAGTTATTAAAAGCTTATTAAAAAAATATTAATAAAGTAATAAGGATTATATAAAAGGCTTACTTATTACAGTATAGCTTTTAATTTAAGCAGTATAATAAGTATACTTAGTAAAAACGGTTAAAAAAGGTTAATAAATATTTTATAGTAAACTAAAAAAAAAGTAATTAATACATATATTCGTTATCTTAATATTTAAGTTTAAAAGCACTTTAGCCCAGGGTATACGTAACTATCCGGCGGGCACACTAGAAATACGTATACGTACGGTTTTTTACTTGCTTTTTCGGGGCTTTTTTAATAGGAGGTATAAAGGGTTACGAAAAGGGGCGCTAAGGGGTCGCTGGGGGGGTCGTAATACTATTATTATTAATAGTAGTAATAATAAAAAATTAAAAAATAAACGAAAAAACTTATTTTTTAAAGGCTTTAGTTAAAAGAAAAAAGAGAAAGGAAAGAAATTTAAGGCCCTGGACCTTCGAAAGAAGTTTAATATAAATCCTAAAAAAGTTATTATTTACGATTTAATTATAGCTGTAAGCGTATTATTCTATTATTTATTAGAACTACGATTATAAAAGTAATAATTAATATAATTAAGTATCGACCGCCCGGCTGCGCTTTAAAGAGCTTTTAACGAAGTATTTACGAAGCGAAAGTAAAGTATATAATTAAGGCATTACGCTTTAAACTATTAATTAATTATTAAAGCTTAGTATTTTTTTAATAAAGGACCTGGAAGGACTTTCGCTAAAATGGTGTATTAAATAATAGGTATAGCTGTAGTAGCAGTGTACCTAAGGCGCTACAGTAAAAAAAATAAAATATACAGTTTAGTTAACGGGGGTAAATTATAATAATATATATATATAGTACCAGCGAAGTACAGGCGAACTATTAGTAACCTAATAGTTTAATAGTAGCCCCCTTTTAAATGAAATACCGGAAGGTTTAAAACCACTTTATAGTAATATAAAATAACTTTATATAAATAACGAATTACCCTATATAAAAAAAGGTTTACTTTATATAGTTAATAAGTAACTTTAAAATATAAAAAAGAGATTACTTTATATAGCTAATAAGTAATTTTATACGGTAATTAATATGTTCGAGTCGTTATTTTCGGTGCTAATAGGTAATTTAATTATATTACTTTAAAATAAGTTATAAAGTAGTAATTCGAAGCGTATATAAAACGTTCGAACGATACGTAATTTATACGGCCTAGTAAGGACGTAATAAATATAAATTTTATTATTTTCGTAACCGATTAATACCCCCTTTTTAACCTTAAGCTTTAATTTCACTATAATTACCTATAGTTATTTAGGAACGTAATAGTAAACTATTATACTAAAAAGCTAAATCTTAAATAAATCCGGCTGGTTATCTTTTTTTAAAAAGAAAAAATTAAAGAACTTTTAATAAAAGGTAATCGATTTAATAGACGTAATAATATAATTAATTTATTATATTACTATTAGAATAACGAACTCTTAAAACTGTTTCGGTAAGTCCGTAATTAAAAAAGTAGCTTTAACCTTATCGAAAATAGCCTTATTCGAGTGTTCTATAGTGCCGTTTTATTTAAAGATATAAATAATAAAAGGCTTTAAAATAATACCTCTTTTTTAAAGGTATTTCGATAATTAAATAAGGCTGAACTCTTTCCCGTTATTAAAATAAACTACTTTAAAGTAGTAATTAAACTACGTTTTAAAGTATTCGATTTCCCTTTAAAATAAATCGAGTACTTTATTTTTTATTTTTAAAAACAGGACCCTTCGAAAAAACGTTTTTTCGTTTATAATAATAACTATATACTCGAAGCCGTTATAATTAAAAAGCTTAATAGAAACGGTATTAAAATAAATCCGATTTAAAGGGTTTTCGGCTCTGTTTCGGTTAACTTTAAACTATTAACGTTAAAATTTACCGAAAATACAGCCTTTATAGTAAAAGTCTTTTCTCTTTAAGTTTTTTACAGGGATCCCTTTAATAGTTTTAACTATTTTTAATAACTAATTAAAATTAAGGTAACTTAGCTATAAATATTATAAAGTAGTAGTAATAATAACTTAACCTTTTTAAAAAAAGCTAGAGAAAAAGCAGGGTAAATCACTTTATATAAAGTTAATAATTATACGTAATAAAAATGTATCGCCTTATACGGAGAAAAGGGGCGTATAAAATAGATAATCATTACTTTATATAAATATTAAAGGGGCTAAATCTAGCTTTTTCTAGTTTATTACGCTTAAAAAAAACTACGCTTCTTTTGGTTTAATATAATAAAAGGCACCTTTTTTAAAGTAAGTAATTAGTTATTATTTACAGTACCGCCGGATCGGTAATAGAGCTAGCTAGAGACGATATTTATTAAGAAGTTAAGGACGTATAGGACTTAAAGCAGTTTAATAATTATAGATTTACGTTTTATAATAGCGAATAAAAGCGTAATATTATTTATAATAACCGGTTAAATGTAACTAACCCCTATAAAAATAGGGTTTAGCCGGTTTATATACGAAAACGTTTCGAAAAAGGACTTATCGTTATAAATATATTTCGTAGAGCTAGTATCATACAGCTATTAATTACAGGGGATAACCCCTTTTAAAGCACTGAAAGTTATAAGGCCTAAAGTACCGGGATACTGGTTTCTGGTAATTAAAAGGCTATATAGTAGTAATATAATAAAATTATTAACTGTAATTAGTAAATTACTTTAGGGGCTTTTAATAAAGTAAGTACAGGGTAAAACACTTTATATAAAAAATAAATAACTTTATAATAGCTGAGTTATAAAGTTATAGCTAGATTAGTAATAACCCTGTTATAATTAAGTTATAGGGTCGTTTTTAGTAAATATTTAGTTTTAAAATAAGTTTATAAAACCGTCCGTTTATACGAAAAAGTAGCTTTAAAATTAAGTTACAGGCTTATTATAAAGTAGAGTACCTTATAGTAAATACTTCTTTTTAAAAGCTACGAAGCTTTCGGAAGCTACGTAATTCTTAGTACGAAAATTAGATAATTTAAAATTATTTTTCGCGTTTTTTTTTCTTTATACTTTCCTTTATTTTTCTTTCTTTTTTTCGAATTCGATAAATTCGAATCTTTTTTTTTTATTTTTTTTTTTTATTTTTTTAACCGTTTTTAATAAAGTAACTGCTATTACTTATTTAAACGTTAATTTCTTTATAATTTTCGTTAAGGATATCGTTAATTAAAGCTTTTAAAGTAAAAAGGTTTTTCGTTTTAAAAGCAGAATATTAACGATTAGCTTATACGGGGTAGCTTTTAATAAAAGTAATTACGAAAATCGTTCTTTAATCGATATTATTAATAACGTAGTTTATTATTAAACGGTTAAAATCTTTAAACGGTTAACTTATTATACTTTTTTAATTTATTAAACTTTAATATATAATAATTTTATAATTATAATACTTAAACTTTTTAAAAAATAAAAGCTATAATTAATAGTTTAAGCGATATATAATACGACGCGAAAAATTTCTATATTAATAATCGCGAAATTATATAACGTTTTTAATATTATTTTACGCGTTTAAATTACCGGCCGATAAACTAACCGCGATAAAAGTATAATATAACGAAAACTCGATCCGATTAAAAAGAAAATAATTAAAGATTATATAATCGATTTAAATACCCGAAAAATACTTCCGACGAAAAGTTATATTATAAATATAATTAATTTTTTATTAAATTTACGTAATAACGATTATATAAATAAAAAATAAGTTACGCATTATATTTAACGTAATTTAAAATTAATAATTCGAATAAATCGGAAATACGATTATTAAAAAGCTTTTTATAAGGATTTAAGCGTTATTTCGGGTTAGTTTAAACTAATTACGAATATTAAAGCTAAATACGGTATCGTCGATAAAAATATATAAAATTTCGACGAAACCGGCTTTATAATAAGAATTATTAAATTAATATTAATCGTTATACGCGCCGATCGACGTAAAAAAGTAAAATTAATATAATTTAATAATCGGGAATAATTAATAATTATTAAGTAACGTAGTCCACAAGTGACTCGGCCACACAAGTGACCCGCCCACTTAGAATAGTATCCAACGCGTCTTAATTTAACTTACACATTCTCCCGCTATTAAAAATGGCTATTACTTAAAAAGAAACCCAGATTATCTTAGCTATTTAAACTATTAAAAAAAACTTAAAACTAAGTATTCGACGCACTGCTTTTATCTATAACTATCCCCGATCGACATTACGCGACAGAATAAGCGGTAAACCTGTTAAAACCGAAACCCGATCTAAATCGCAAAAACTTATAGATTTAAAAGAGTTATTAATTATTAAATACATACTCGAACTAAATACGCGATGTTTTCCTCCCCGGATATAAGCTATTAAAGATATAGCCAACCGGTTACGACGCGACCGCGACGCGTTACCCGTCGGAATTAACTAGGCTCCGAACTTCGTATAACGACGAAAAGAACTTCGGACGCGTTTTAATCGTCGAATCGATTATTAAAGAGTTAAATGCGAAGATTTAGACGTGTATAAAAAGTAGTTCGACCTTATACGGAACATAATCGCGAAATACGGAATCTAAAAGTTAGATATCTATAACTTCGACGAAACAGGGTTTATAATAGGCTAGATCTTATTATAAATAGTAGTTACGAGTTCTGAAAGAAGTGTAAAACCTAGACAGGCGTAATAAAGAAACCGGGAATAGTCTATAGTTATTTAAAGTGTTAATTCCCTTAGTTAGGCGATAACGCCGTTTATTATTATTACGGGGAAATATTACCTCTCGTCTTAGACCGAAAACAGTCCATTTCCGCCTGATTAGGTTATTTCAGTCTTAGATAACGGCTGGACTATAAATAAAATTAGCTTAAATTAGGTTTAGCGTTTTAATCAGGCTATAAAAGCACGTTCTTCGGGTGCATATCGTCTCCTGATTATGGATAAGCATGAAAATCACTACTCGACCGATTTCGAACTACATTATAAAAAAAATAATATTGTTATACTTTATATACCGTTTTATTCGTTATATAGACTCTAGCCTTTCGACGTAAACTGTTTTAGTTTATTAAAAAAGGCGTACGGGTCGGCAATTAAGGATTTTATATAGGCGTATATAACCTATATTTCGAAAGAGGACTTCTTCCTGGCCTTCTATAAAGCATTCTTTACTTTTATGACCGAATTAAATATTATAGGGGGTTTCCGAGGAGCAGGATTCGTTCTTTTCAATGCGGATTATATAATTTTACAGCTGGATGTTAAGTTATATACGTTAACCCCTCCGGGAAGCTCTTCGGGTCTGCCTCTAGTTTAGGAATCAAGGACGCTAAATAACCTAATCGAAGCTTAGTTACAGTCTGAATATATAAAAAACAGGATTATACGCTATTAGAATAGTTCCCTAATATCTCTTTTAACCGGAATTAAGTATTTTATAAAAGGGGCATAGAAGGTTATATATTGATTTGCTATTATAGAAAATGAGGTTACAGCACTTCGGAAAGCAAATGAAAAGCTAAGTCAGCGCTAAAGGACTAAAAAAAAGCGCTTACGGCTTAGAGGATCACTTACTAATCACGAAAGTCAAGAAATCTTGGACGAGAACCAGGTAGTAGAGCAGGAACAGGTTAAAGTTCGTTAAGAAGGGGTCCGATTAAGGAGGGCTTAACCGCGCGAACGGCGTTATAGTACTTACGGAAAGACTGGTTATAATGCGCGAACTTGTTAAGAGGTTATAGAAACATCTAATAAAGAGAATAGCGATAAGAACTAGTTAATTAAATAAGTTATTATTAAGATATTCGCATTTAAAATCTTGAATGGTGTTCTAAGTGGGCGGGTCACTTGTATGGCCGAGTCACTTGTGGACTACGTTATATTAATTCGTAAAGTTATTATATTCCGCCGTTTTTAATCGTTTAAAGTAAATATTACTTTATAAATTAAATTACCGAATACGAATTATTAAATAATTAAGTTATTAAACCGATTTTTAATAAATAAATTAATAATAAAATAGGCTTAAATTAAATTAAGTATTTTAATTAATATATTTAATCGTCGATAAAAAATCGATATCGCCTTTTAATTATTAACGGTTATAAAAGCTATATATTAATAAAATTCGATAATTATTATAAAGTTAATAATATTATTACCGTTAATATATTTCTTTATTCTTTTTATTTATTCTAGTTATTAAATATAAGGCTTTATTCGTTTTTAAAACGCGTATATTCGAAAAAAATCGAGTTATTTATTAAAATATCGATAAACTATATTACGAAGCTCGACTTTTTTATTATATTTAAAGTTACGCATTTTAAAGTTTTTAATAAAAATAATATTCGATTTAAATTCCGCGCTTTTAATTTAATACTTTATAATTTTAATAAAGTAATTAATAAGCTAAATATACGTGTTCGGACGCTTTTATTTATTTTATTACGTTTAAAGATAATTAATACTTATAATCTTTAAATATTAATTACTTTCCATTAAATAAATAAATAATTTACTTTTATTAAACGTAAAATTTTTAATTATTAAAGAAACTCTTTAATATAAATTTTATAAATAATAAACTAAATAACGAAAGGTTTAACGATAATAATATATAAAATAACTTTAATACGCGACCGGATACGTATATTAAAAAGGGTTAATTTAATACTTTTTAAACGCCGGAGAGCTTTAAAACCGCGAGTTTAAAATAGAAAACCTTTTAATATTAATTAAAACTTAAAGCTACTATTTAAAAAGTTAAAAGGGAAGCGTCCAACGAATAATAAAAAAAAAAAAGAGGGTCCGTTAAAACGGAAGGTAAAACGTAAAAAGCGTTATAGTATATACGGCGAAACCGGCTATAATATACGAATATATAAAATAGAAATAGAATTAAATAATAAATTAAATAGCGAATAGTTTTAATTAATTAAAAGCGTTATAATTAAAATAATTTATATAATAATATCGAGATATATTAAAAGTTAACCGTTTAGGGATTTTAACCGTTTAGTAATAAACTACGTTAATAGCTTTTACGTTTTTAAACTTCGAAATATATCTTTTAAATAAAGAAATAAATTCGTTTAAGGACTTAAAATACTTACGTTTAATCTTATAGAATTCGAAATAAAGCTATTAACGTAAAACTAGGCCACTACTTTAATACGTAGTTATTAAAACGTCGATAACTGCTTAAGGATTTATCTCGTCGAAAATCAAAGAAAAGGGTTTATTAATTAAGTTTTAACATATAACCAGAAAGGCTTGGGTCTTTTGGATTTTAGAAATTCTTTTATATACTTCTTTATCTCCTTAAAAATAATAATCGAAAAAGAGCAGCTTAAAATAAAGCTAAAGAGTAAACTTTTAAGTGTTTTAATTATTAACGCCTTTAAACTTTTACTTTTTAAGTATTTAATAGTTGTATACTAATTTTATAGTGTTTACTATTATCGTAATTAATAGAAAGGAAAAAGAGTAATAGAAAAGGTGTCGAAAAGCAGCGGAAAGGGCGTTAAAACGTACTATAGCGTACGTCGAAAAAGAAACCAGCTTAGTAAATCACTAGGCCGGGTTTATAATCTGTTAGTAGGGGGCGGAGGTCCTAATTAAAGTTACCTTAAAATAGGAAGCAGCGCTTACTAGTTAAGTAACTATTAAGGGGTAAATCCAGTAATTACGGAGGGCCGGAACTATAGGATTAATACTGATAATACTATAATTATAAGTGTATAAATAAGCTATAGGGCTACGATATAAGTCTAGCGCGGTTATAGGGTAATTAAAGAGGCTTAGAGTAGCGGTAAGGTAACGGCTAAAAGGCCTGGTGTTATAGTAAGGTAACGGTTAAAGTAAGAATTAAAGCCGGACTAATATAATAATAAAGTAATAATTAATAAATCGAAAAGGCGTATAATTATTACTATAGCTATAAAGGGAATACGGGAATTAAAAGAGTTTATATAAAGGTAATAATTTAGTGTGTATTACTTACTTACTTACTTAGAAACTACTTAAAAGAGTGCTAAAGAGCCTGTAAATATAGGCGCTAAAAGGCCTAAAAAAAGGCTCTAGAAAGAGAAGGCTTGTATAACTATATACGTAAGCTAAAGCTTAAAGAAAACTGTCGAAAGTAAACGAAAAAGATAGAAGCTAATCTAGTAATTAGTGCGTACTAGCTATACTAAGCTTAATAAAGTAATAACCGATAACACAGTAAAAACAGTGTAAATAGTACTGGTGCTACTGTGTAATAATAGGTTATAACGTTATAAAGCGTTTAGTAATACGCCGTTCGAAACGTATTTCGGAAATAATTATAATTAATATTAAATTAAAATTAAAGAAGGTTTAAACTTAGTATTTCCTTTAATTTCGGTTTAAACGTATATCGAAAAGTAATCTTAATAAAAAGGACCTTTTAAAAATAAAAATGTAATAAAAAGTGTATTTAACGAAAAAAACCTTTCGAGAATTATTATAATGTTTTTATTTAAAATTAAAAGAAAAAAAGACTTAAATCTAGTACTTTTCGTCTCTTTAATAATAAATAAAATACCGAAAATAATTAATTAAGCTTAAAGATACTTTAAGGATTTAAATCTGGAACTTTTAGTAATCTTAATTTAATACGAAATCTTTTTTAATAATAGTAAATAGATTTAAATCTGATCTTTTTATTATTATTAAAAAAAAATTTATAATGAGATTTAAATCTAATTTTATATTATAATAATTAATATAATTTAGTATTTTTTTAATTAAAAACAGAGATACTATTATTAATACACTTTATAATAATATATAGGAATATAATAAGTAATAATTATTTTAAAGGAAAAGAACCTTATCTAGCTGCTAGGCCTTAATTATATACAGCTAAAGGGCTCTATTAAATATACGTAGGTACTCTTTTTTATTTAATCTTATTTACCTATCTGCCTCCGGTGTAGCCTCACCAGCGGCTCACGCATTATTAATTTAAAATAATATAATAATAAGTTATTAAAAAGCAGTAAAATAATTATAGGGATAGATTTAAATCGACTATTTTAAATAAAGAGAGAAAAGAAATTAAAGAAGTCCGGTCTCCTTTTAATTATAGCTATATACTATTAAGAGGTAGGTGGGTAGTGGACCCACTTATTATAATTAGTAATCTATTTAGTAACTAGTATATAATAAAAACGTAAAAATAAGTGAGCTAGGCTGTTTTATAATATTTTTTATATAATTTTTAATTAATTATTTAGTAATATTAATTATTAAGTAGTAAATTATATTAATTTATTTATTTTATATAAGTAATAAATATATAATATTTATACTTTATAATAATAAGTAATAATTTTTATACTGCTACCGTAGCTTTTATAGCCACGTATCCCCCTTAATAAGTATATACTTATTTAACGTAATTAGTATCTATATTCAGTATTGTGTATATTTTAAAGTCCCTCTGCCGACCTTTCACTATTAATACAGTACATTACAATTTTTTTAAGAGTGGCCTAATATAGTAAGTATTAACTACCTCTAACCTCTTCGTTATACCTTTAATATTCGGTATATATTATTAATTATATTTAATACACCCTTTTAAGCTAATCGCTAAAAAGAGCGTTTAAACGGTTTATAAATTAATCCACCTATAATAAATAGCCTGAAATTCACTTTTTTATCTAGTTCCCGTATACGTTACATTTTTTTTAATAATTAAATCCTCGAAGGCTTTTAATTCCTTTATAATAGCCTCTTTAATCTTTTATCCTTTTAATTTCTATAAAATCTTTATAAAGCTTATTTAAACGTAAAAAGCTTAATACTTATTTATAATAAAAGCCTTAATTAATTTATTAATAATTATATCCGTCGTAAAAGTATACGTAACGGTAATCTTTTTTTTCCGAACTCTTATTATAATTAATAATTATAAATATCTATATATCGGAGCTTAATCTATAAAATAGCGACTTCTTTAATTATTAAATTAATCGTTTATTAATTATTATAATAAATAATAATACTCCTTTAATTAAAGCGTATTCCTAGCTTTTTAATTAATCGTTATATCGATAATCCTTTTTTAGTAATATATATTAAAGCGAAAAATTCTGTTTTTATAATCGATATTATAACCGTGTTTTACTTCCTTACTTTTTAAGTAATAATTCTTTTAAATAACTTTATAGCGTACTTTTAAAAGCTTTTTTAATCTAAGGAATTATCGGCGAAAAAAGCGTCGTTTATAATAATAAAATTATCTTTACCCCCGAATTAAAAGCCGAGAAATCGCGTTTCGTAAAAGTAATAAATTACTTTATTTATAGCGATATAATATTCGGGGTTTAAGTTCGTATTAAATCGAGTAAATCGGGATACTACGAACGTTATATTAAATTATATAATTATTATAATGTAAAGAACTAAGCCGATTTTTTTAAGGTATCGTATTCGGTTTTTAAGTATCGCCGTATTTATATTTAAAAATAATTTAAATACCGTTATTAATATTTTAAAAATTATTCTTTTATTAATATTAATTAATATTAATAGTTTTTTAATATAAGAAGTTTAATTAAACTAAATAAGTTTTTAAGTCTTATTTCGAACTATTTCGATCTTTAAAAACTAATAAAGATCGTCGCCTTTAATTAATTAGTACTGTTCTCGTAATCCGGTAACGTTTTATTAAACCGCTTTTTATTCTTTATTATAAAAAGCGATTATTATATTATTAATAAAAAAAATTAAGAATACTGTTTTTAATAAAATAATAACGTAGTTCATCACCAAACGGTCAAAATCCCCAAACGGTCAACTCTCAGCACATCTCGACACTATCATATAAATTATCTCAACTACAACGCTTTCAATCAATTGAAACTACTCGCTATCTGATTCATTATCTAATTCTACCTCTATTTCACATGTTCGCGCATTATAGCCGGTTTCGCCGCATGTACCACAGCGCCTCTCACGTCCTGCCCTCCGTTTTAACAGACCCCCTTCTTTACCCTCATTGTTCGCTAGACGCTTCCCTTTTAACTTCTCAGACAGTAGCTCTAAGTTCTAGTCAATACTAAGAGGTCCTCCATCTTAAACTCGCGGTTTTAAAGCTCTCCGGCGCTTAGAAAGTACCAAATTAGCCTTTTCTAGTGTACGCATCCGGTCGCGCACTAAAGTTACTTTATATACTATTATCGTTAAACCCTTCGTCATTTAGTCTACCGCTTATAAAATTTGTGTTAAAGAGCTTCCTTAATAACCAGAGATCCTGCGTTTAATAAAAGTAGATTGTCTACTTGCTTAGTTAAAGGTAGTTAATATTTAGGGATTATAAGCACTAACTGTCCCTGGACGTAATAAGATAAGTGAAGGCGTCCGAAAACGTATATCCAGCCTGTTAATTACCTCATCAGGATTATGAGGTACTAAACCAGAAGCGCGGAATCCAGATCGAATATTGTTTTCATTAAAAACCTTAAAATGCGCAGCCTTAAATGCAATAAAGAAGTCGAGCTTTATAATGTAGTTTATCGACATCTTAATAAATAGCTCGGTTTCTTTCGAATATACGCGTTTTAAAGGCGAATAAAGCCCTACATCCAATAGCTAGAGTAAATAAAAAGAGTAAGGAGGCATACTAACGGTAATAATATCATTAGCTTTACAATAATTATCGAATTCTACTAATACATGGCTCTCATAGCCGTTAATAATTAAGAGGCGATATCGACCTTTTATCGACGATCGAATATACTGATCGAAATGCCTAACCTAGTCTAAGCCTATCTTATTATCAGTCCATCCATTAAAAGTCGGTTTAATAACCCAATCGCCTAGTAATTCGTATTCGGTAGCCTAATTCGCAAGGTAATATTTACCTTGAACGATTAAAAACGGCGGGATGTAATAACCTTACGAATTAATACACTCGATAGCTATCGACCATTCCCGATTACTAAGCTGTATTAATTTTGCTTTCCCGCGTCGATCGGCGCGTATAACGATTAGTATTAACCTAATAATTCCTATTATGAAGCCGGTCTCGTCGAAATTCTACATGTCTTTATCGACGATGCCGTATTTAGCCTTAATGTTCGTAACTAGCCTAAACTAACCCGAAATAACGCCTGGATCCTCATAAAGAGCTCTTTAGTAATCGTATTTCCGATTTATTCGAATCGTTAATTCTAGATTGCGTCGAATATAACGCGTAACCCATTCCTTGCCTACACGGTCGCTATTACGCGAATCTAATAGAAGATTAGCCATATCTGTAATATAACCCTTCGTCGGAGGTATTCCTCGGGTATCTAAGTCGATTATATAATCCTTAATTACTTTCTCTTTAATCGGATCGAGTTTTCGTTGTGTTGTGCCTCTGTCGCGGTTGGTTTGTCGGCCGGTAATTCGAGCGCGTAAAGTGGTGTTAAGGACGTTGTACAACTTCGCGATTATTAGTATAAAAATTTTTTGCGTCGTATTACGTATCGCTTGAACTGTTAACCATAGCCTCTGTTCTTTAGAAAGTTCAGGCATAATAGTTATGGAATTATTACGTGTTAAAGTTTAATGGATTGGAGAAGTGTGGTGGGTTGACCGTTTGGGGATTTTGACCGTTTAGTAATGAACCACGTTATAACTTTTATAATATTTATTAATATCCGAGTTTATATAAAGTTAATAATAACTCTTTTTATTATAAACATAATAATTCCCTTAGTCCGTATAATACTTTATTAAATAATAATACGGTCCCGGTTTTTTAATACCTGTAAAGTATTTATATATATATAACCTTTTCGAGCTTAGTATTTATAAACGCGTTTATTATATCGTACTAAATTAATTTAAAATCGAATCGAATAATAATCGTTATAAGGCCTTTAAAAGTACGATCGTATAACGTAATTATATACGTACTCTAAATTAAGTCGTTTTTTTATTAATCGCTTTTTACGATTAGTCTCGCTTTATATTTCTATAGTTATTTATATTTAATAAATTTATAAGTGTAAACCTATATATAATCGAGGATTTAATACTTTAATATTTTATATTTCGATTTTTTACTTTATGATTTTATTTTTTTATAACTTTAAAAATAAAATAACTTAATTTATATAAATTACTATTTAAATAAATAACTTATTAACTCCTTTCGATTCTTAAAAGCTAAAAGGAGTTCCTATCGATAAATACGCTTTTTATTTCGGAGTTTTTTTATTAACTTTTAAAGCTTATTTAAAGTAATAGGTAATCTATTAATAAAATATACTTAAAAAGCAGCCTTTCGGATCTAATTTAATTAACGCGCTTTTATTACTTTTCGGTTATTTTTTATAGTTCGAACGTAATAAGCCTACGTTCTAAAAAAAAAACGTAAACCGTTCCGCCGAACTCCCGATTAAAATAATAAGATTTATAAATATCGGGCTAAAAATATTAAACTAAGTAAAACCCTTATTTATTTACGCTTTAATAATTAAAGCTTTAAATAATACGGAGCGTATAAGTATATTTTTTACGCTTAATTACGATTTTAAGACTGAATTCTTATTATTTAATAACTTCGAACGGCCGGGTAAGCTGGTTATAAAACCTATTTCCTTTAAAGGCTTTAAAATAAGTATTTTAACTTTATTAATATTAAAACGTACAGCTTTAAATCCGACGTTTATTTTTACTTTTAAAGTTATAATATATAATATATTCGTAAACAATAAATACGCCGGAGTTATTAATAAAAAAAAGATCGCGGTTATATAAAAATAATTAGTCTTATCCGCTTTATCGGTAATCTTTTAAAAGGGTTTTATTACTTTTATATTTACTGCTTATTCCCTTACGTTATATCGCGGTATAACTCTTACCGGTTTATTTAAACCGTTTATATATATATTTTTATTTAGATTTTCAGCCTTTATTAATAAAATAGTCTCGAAGTTCACGTTATAAATACGTTTATTATTAAGTAGAGTAATAAATAATTAAATTATAAAGTAATCGATTAATTATAAATCGTTTTATAATTCTTATACATATCCGGAAAACGTTACTTCTTTATCGAAAGTAATATTTTATATATAATATATTAATTTATCGGAAAGGTTTTAAACTCGAAAGATATTAATAGAATTATATTTAATAAAGTAACTAATTTATATTCGAGGTTTTAATTTCCGGAGTCGGTTTATTTTAAGTTTCGTAAATATTATTAAAGTATATACTTTATATCCCGGTACTTTTAAGTATCCGATATTTAAAATAACTTTAAATACTTTTAAATTAATTTCGCGAACGAGTCGAGTCTAAATTACTTTATATAGAATCTATTATTTTAATTTATACCGTAAAGTCTTATTTTTTAAGTATACCGTTATATTTATAAACTCTTTAATTAACGATTTTAATAGTTTTAATTATATCCGTAGTATTCGAGCTATTTATATTATAATACCTTTTAAGCGTTCCGTACCTTTATTTTACGATTAGGTATTTAATACGTAAAGCTTAAAAATAATATATAGCTCTTATTTTAAGTATTCTTTAATTTTAAAGGCCTCTTTTTTATAATTATATTTAACGTATTTAATTTAATAATTAAGTTATCTTTTAATAAAGCCGACTAATAATCTTAATATAACCGTAATAGTTTCGCTAAACTTATCCCCGAAAAATAAGTACTATATATAGCCTAAAAATCGGTCTGTAATAAACATAACCTTTTTAAAATTATTTAGGTCCCTTATATAATCTAAAAAATTAATTACGATAATATAATTAAAATATAACGCCGTATTTCGTAGAGTTCTTTTTAATTAGGATTTAGCTTTTATAAAATTATAATCTTTATACTTAAAATAAATTAAACTTTTCGTTTAAATAGTCGCTCTTATTATTTTTATTAGTAAGTGCTTAAGTAATTCTATATTAAAGTGCCTTAATCGCTTATATTAAAGTTTTTCCGGGGCGCGGGACTTATATATTTTATTATATAAATTAATTTTATTTTTATAAGAGATAAAAATAGCTTACGGAGTATTAAGTTAAATGTTTTTTAAAATAAATTAATTTACTCGATTAAAAAGTATATAAAGTATTAAATTATCTGCTTTTCGAATATAATTATTCGGAGGCTTCTAGTTTTAATAATATCCGAACTAAATTAAAAGTCGATATAAAATAACGTTATATACGAAGTTATCGATATATACTATATTAATTAGTTTGAATAAACGGAGAGTACTTACTTTTAAAATAAGTATTATTTTAACGTTTCTTTATTTATAAATTAATAAATTAAAGTCTCCCGTTATTACTATATTACCTTTTATAGTAAGCCGATAGTTTTAAAACCTATACTTTATATTAAAAATATATAAGGTTACTTTTAAATTAAGGATTACATATAGTTTTAATATATAATCGACGGCTATAAAGACTATAGGGAAAGTAATAAAGATCCTCTTCCGAACTAATTTAATTAATTTTTAATTATTAATATTTTACTTTTTAGTTATTCGTTAATACTCTTTTTTTATTACTTAATTAATTAAAACTGCTCTCTTTATACTTTTTAAAATTAATAAATATAACGATTATTTTTCCGGAGCCTTTTTTTCGAAAAGATAATAGCAGGATCTTTAACGATAGCCTTTACCTTAATAAGTATTACACACCCCGATATTTAATCCGGATTCCCGGTTTCTCTTATAACTTTATTTCGCTCGTTCTTTAGTTTTAAATATATTTTTTTTTTTTTTAATTTATTAATATTTTTAATATTAAAACTTACTTTTCCGGGATTAGCTTCTTCTCTTTTTAAAAGCCGGGAAGGCTAATCCTTTTGATTTCCCTTTTTTTTATTAAGTAAATTACTATATTTCCTTTAAGTTATTAATTACTAGTTTAAAGCCTAAATCTA
This sequence comes from Apiospora pterosperma, assembly GCA_019976485.1. Classification (NCBI taxonomy): domain Eukaryota; kingdom Fungi; phylum Ascomycota; class Sordariomycetes; order Amphisphaeriales; family Apiosporaceae; genus Apiospora; species Apiospora pterosperma. Next base: position 3,088,022 of record JAFBMP010000009.1, read on the forward strand.
ATATATCTTTAGATTCTTTTTGGAATATCTATATTTAAATTAGGAATATTAACCTTAAAGCCGTTATTAAATCTCCTACCTAATTAATAATTAAACGAATTACCGTTAAGTTATAATATTAACCGGTTATAATTATTTTTTCCCACTTTATAATTTATCGTTAGAAATCTTTAAGAACTATTATTAATTATTTAATTACCGATTAATAAATCCGTTTTACTTAATCGTAAGTAACCGTTTAACCGATTTCTTTTATTTTTTTTAAGTCCTAGTATTAAACGGTAATACTTACTTCCTTAAAATAATAAATACGTTTATATAAAAAACTAATAATTTAAGTAATATAATCGACGATTCGGGTTTTAATTATTATTTATACTTTAGCGGCGTCGGAATAAAGCTTATATACGGTTATAATAATGGTATATTTTTTAAGTCCGAAATTAATAAAGATCCAGGTGTAATTAGTATTTATCGATAATTCCTTATCGAAAAGGATATCCTTTAAAGTGTTAAAGGGTTATAAAATAGCTGTTTATCGGCTTCGGGTTCTTTTAATTAATCGGCCTAGTAATTATATTAACGTTAAAGATCCCTCCTCGTTAAAAATAATCGGAGATTCGATCGTTTTTTTAATTTTATAATTTATTTTATTAAAGAATTTAAGAATTAAAATTTATTTTCCTTTTTTATAAACTTCGTTATAAACCTTTAAGCTTATTATTAAAGCTATAAAATCGTAGTCCTAATCCTTTTAGTTATTAAAAGTATTAAAAATAATTCGTTTAATAGTTTAATCGGTTATATTCGGTCGGATTTTCGGTTCTTTTTTAGTATTTAAAAAGAAGTTTAGTTTTTAATATTATTAATCGTTATATGTTTATTATATTTTCGGATCGCTTTTTAAACGAATAAGACTTTTAATTATTTAATGTAATTAGTATTTATATTTAGTATTATATATATTTTAAAATCCCTCTGCCGACTTTTTACTATTAATATAGTACATTACAGTTTTTTTAGGAGTGGCCTAGTATAGTGAGTACTGACCACCTCTGACCTCCTCGTTATACCTTCAACATTCGGTACATGTTGTTGACCACATCTGACAATACTAAACCTAAAATACACATTTGACAGCTTCCCCCCTTCCTTTTTACCCCCTGCTGTCGCTAGTGCAAAACCACGCCCCACATAGCGTTTCCCTCACCTCCTTCTGTTTCCCTCATCGTGGCTGTCGAGTAATATCGTCTATCAAGCCATCAAGCGCTGTGCGCAGAGCTTCAGTCCGTCCTTCTTCATATTCCTCAACCACAGCCTCTACACAAATCCTCCGTACAGAGATTCACCATGAAGGGCGAAGTGAGTTACCCCAGTATAGCATCTTCATTGCGCCTAAAGTATCGTTGCTCTGCGCGTGCCCAACAGGTTGCTAGCTTTGATGCGTGCCATTCTCACCGACGAAAAAATTGGCCGGCAATCAAGCAGTCCATGCCCATTCCCGAGACTGTCCCAAATTAACATGTCTTGCACAAACCTGGTTTCTTATTAAATGTTATTGACTTTTACTTCACATTCAGATCCTCCACCTCCACCTCGGCCAGGCTGGTACTCAGCTGGGCAACAGCGCCTGGGAGCTGTGAGTTACCTCACCGCCTCCTCGGCAACCGACGCACATGCTGATTCTGATGATAGCTACCTTCTCGAACATGGCCTAGGCATGGATGGCCGACCAGACCCTAACGCCAAGGATATCGTCGAAGGCGGATCGTACGAGACATTTTTTACCGAGACGAGCAATGGCAAATACGTCCCGCGGTCTCTCTTCGTCGACTTGGACCCTTCGCCCATTGACGAGATCCGCACTGGCGATTACCGAACCCTCTTCCACCCCGAACTGCTCATCAGTGGCAAGGAAGATGCTGCCAACAACTACGCCCGTGGTCACTACACCATTGGCAAAGAGATGGTTGAGAGTGTTATTGATCGCATTCGACGCGTTGCCGATAACTGCAATTCGCTGCAGGGATTCCTCATCTTCCACTCGTTTGGTGGTGGCACCGGCTCAGGTTTTGGTGCCCTCCTCCTCGAGCGTCTTTCCACCGAGTACGGCAAGAAGTGCAAGCTGGAGTTTTCCGTCTACCCTGCCCCGCGTGTCTCAACTGCTGTCGTCGAGCCCTACAATGCCGTCCTGTCTACGCACAGCACCATTGAGAACTCGGATTGCACCTTCCTTGTCGACAACGAGGCTGTCTACGATATCTGCAGGCGCAACCTAGGTGTCCAGCGTCCAGACTACCAGCACCTGAACCGTCTGATTGCCCAGGTTGTCAGCTCCATCACCTCGTCTCTTCGATTCGACGGCGCTCTCAATGTCGACCTGAATGAGTTCCAGACCAACCTGGTCCCCTACCCTCGCATTCACTACCCCTTGATCAGCTACGCTCCTGTCGTTTCAGCGGCCAAGAGTGCTCACGAGAGCTTCAAGGTCCACGATCTGACCTTCCAGTGTAAGTGTATACTCCTGAGCCTGTCCTTGATGCACCTTGCTAAACATGGCTATGCAGGCTTCGAGCCCAACAACCAGATGGTGGTGTGTGATCCCCGCAATGGCAAGTACATGGCCGTCGCTCTGCTGTACAGAGGAGACGTTGTTCCTCGTGACTGCAGCGCCGCCATTGCTGCTTTGAAGGCCAAGGCCTCGTTCAATCTTGTTGAGTGGTGCCCCACTGGCTTCAAGCTGGGTATCAACTTCCAGAAGCCCATGGCTGTTCCCACCTCGGGCCCTGAGGATGCGGGCTTGGCATCTGTTGACCGTTCCGTCTCTATGTTGTCCAATACTACTGCCATTGCCGAGGCCTGGTCCCGCCTTGACCACAAGTTCGACCTCATGTACAGCAAACGTGCTTTCGTGCACTGGTACGTTGGTGAGGGCATGGAGGAAGGCGAGTTCTCCGAGGCTCGCGAAGACCTTGCTGCGCTGGAGAAGGATTACGAGGAGGTTGCTGCTGACAGCTTCGAGCCGGACGAGGGCGAGGCTGAGTACTAGATCGGGTACTAGAGGCGGTGCCACGACTGGCGTATCTTCGTTCAATACCCCCCTTCCCCACCCCCTGGTTTCCCATTTAGCCGACGTTGCGCATTTAATAGCTTGGACAGTAGTTGCAACGGCACTGCCGTTTGGCCAAAATCTTGTACTTCTGAACCTCTCCAGCTCAGGATCCATTCTGATGCTGCTGAGCCTTTTGGCTGGATGACCAAGACATCTTGTTAGAGGGCCCTATCAGCCCGTTATTCAGCGTGTCACAAATGCCTTGTGGTTGTCAGATAGATTTAAGTATCCCTTTGCATCCTTCACATTTTTTCCAACCTCAAAAGGCCCAAAGTTTGCGATATTCGGTCTGTGGAACTAGTTTCGTTATCACCTGCCTAGTTGTCGTCGTTGAAGGCCTTCGCCACGATGAGCAACGATCCCGAGCTTAGTAGTTTCATAGAGGCTTTGAGGGATGCAAAAAAGCTGTGGGTAGCCCGGTGGCAGCTGATGCGAAACCTACAGAAATTGGGGGTTCGTGGTCATCATGACTCTGCCATTATACACATAATCACTGTCAGATTCAAACATGCATCCGAAATTACTATTGACACATCGCGGATTAGCTAAGCGCCAGAAGACTCGGCCACTCGGCCATGTGGTTCCGCCACACCAGAGTGCCAAACAGATTGATTGCGCGGTTGATGGAAACAGACTCATGTATGGGAATTATCTATTTGGTGGTTTCACGACATCCGACGCCCTAACGGGTCGACGGCTTGCTACTACCCTTTTTCCTCCATTCTGCAGCTCTTCTGGCACCCCTTCCTGGCTTGGTGCTCGTTACCGACTTCTTGTTTTTGTTTCCCTTGCCAAGCTTGAGGTCCTTAGGCTTTCCATCCTTGGCACTTGCTCGACGACCCTCGAAGACGATTTGCTCTGGCGTCTTGAGCATGTTTAATGTGTCGGCATTGCTGCCAGTTGCCGGAGCATCACTCCTCGATTTCCGTTTGTCCCCTCTGATCTCACGTTGCTGTCTCGCGGCCCCGGCGCGACCAAGTAATCTTCCTGCCCTCCCGGCGAGCGACTGTTGCTCAGGCGTTGCCTTGAATTTATACTTGGTACTTTTCGGTCCTCCAGACTCGCCCTTGCTGGCGTCTGATGGCATGACCCCTGCTTTGAGCTTCGTGGATCGCTCTAGGGACAAGGCCGTCTTGCGTGGATCCTTTGCGCGACTAACGCGCAAGATGCGTGGCAGCATCGGGGGGAATTTCTTGCCTTCCAATAAGAGGGCAGCTTCCACATGGTTCCCGTCGTAGAATTGGACATAAGCGAATCCCTTTCCGACACGGGTTTTAGGATCCCGGGGCACACGAACACTCTCAACTTTGCCAGCCGCCTTTTCGAAGACACGCCAAAGACCCTCTTCGATATCCGCCGGAACTTTGCTTCGCTTTTTGGTGACCGTCTCTCCCTCGGCGTTAGTTTCAAGCACGGTTTCGTCGTCTACGAAGCCTAGGTTGCCAACAAAGACGCAACGGCGGTGATCCACAGGAGTGGGATGTGCCACGCTGTCGACACGGAGATGACGATCGAGAACCACTGAGCCATTTAGTGATTTCAAAGCGGCCCGAGCGGCCAGTAGAGTGGTATACACGACATATGCATTCGTGGACTTGGTCGTAGAGGACATGAGGGACTTGGTGATGAAAGCGGCGCGCTTAGGGATGCTGCCCGCACCAAAAGCGGTCGATCTAAACCGAATGGATTCGATCTTATGAGGCCCGGTTGATTGATCAAGAGTAGAGAGTGAGGAACCGAGGTGGGCAAGCAGTTGCTTCTTGGCTTTGGTGGAGTTGATGGCCTCGGCAGAAACGTTGCCAAGGAATAGAGTACGGTTCGCTTTGTCGATCTCGGAAACGTCGCCGTCGTCTGCCTCCCTGAGAGACTCGTGAACGATAGTGGTGTCGGCTTCAGCATCATCGCCATCCAATGGCTTTTCAGGACCTTGGTCAGTCACAGCCTGACCAGATTCGCCCTTACGACGCTTATCGCCGTGGCTTTGCTCAACTTGGTCGCTGGCAAGCCTGCGCATATACTTGGACTCGAGATCATCGTAGGTGTCCTTGCGCTTGCGCTTGCGTTCTTTTTGCCAGGATCAGAAGTTCCGGTATGCAGTGATGGATTCGTCGCACCGTCTAGCTCTGCCTCCGAGACATTGTCGTCTTGGCTATCCAACTCAATCCCGACATCTACAGACACACTGTTCTCTTCTTCCGAATCGAGTTCGCTAAGTGACTCGTCATCGCTGCTCGGAGAGTTGTCGGCGCCCCCTTGTCGATCGACTTTAGTGTCCTGCGCTGCCAACAGTGTCTTGTACCTGCTGGCCGATGGTGCCTTCACAGGACCAGACTTAAGTTTTTGTTAGTAGATGGAGGAGATCCGGCTCAGTGGCTCGCTTACACTGCTTGCGAAAAGAGCGTCGAGGGTTGGGTCAACGCGGTCCTTCGAAGCGGCAAGTGTGGCTCTTTTCCTATGACTGCGTTAGCAGACGGGGAGTATTTAGAAGAAGCAGAGATGCAACAACGTACGAAAGTCCCATCGTGTGCAATTGATCGCCTCAGAGGCAACTGTCCTAGGTTACAGTACCGCGACAAAATCGAATTTTGGCGTTTCTACTGAGTGTAGGAATAGATGCCTACGGCTACAGTAAGTAAGTACTTGTGGCTAACGATCGCCCAAAAAATGAATCCCAAAAAAATAAGTTAAAGAAAGAGGTAGCTAATCGGACGGGACTCTCTATCGATAAGCCTAGACGCCAACACCATGTACTCCACATGGGCCCAAGTACTCAATACATAAGTACATACATACATACATTGTACTTCCTACTTTGTGTTTGCAAGCAACCATGAATGAATGTATGGATGATAAATGCAGGTATTGATTGTCATCCTTGCTTTTTCCCGCGCGCGCAACTTGACCGAAAAGCACCCTCGATCGATACTTAACGCCTCTATTGTGTGTCGAAAGAATAGTCACCACAATCACCTTCTCCCCTTCCAACTGCTTATCTCAGTACTTACCTTGCTGCGTTTCTGCCAACCTACGCCCATAGAACTCGCCCCTCGATTCTTTCGACCTCAACTCAACTCAACTTGAGTAATTACATAAACGTCGAGTGGCACGCATACCAAGCCTCTGAACACTGGATTGGGAACTCCTTGCGACTCCTGCCCCTGCGTCTTCTTGTTCTACATATTCTATTCTCTCCTGCCGCCCCAAACCCAACGAAAGCTCCGCTGTCGCGATGACGACTGGGGGCACGGCACCGCCGCCTCCTCCCCTGACTATCCCCGCTCCTCCCATCGAACCGCTCTCCGAGGACGGATCCAGTCCTTTGAGCGAAGTCGAAGATAAAGACGATGAACATGACGATTTGAACCTCTTGAACCAACACCAAGAGCCGAAACGCGATACTGTTGAGGACGACGCCCATCTTTCCGATGAGGATCTTTCCGAAGCAAACGATACCGAGGCCGAAACAGAGCGTCTCTACGACACACCCAAGACCGCCACTCGCCATAAAGATTTGATCTTGAAGCAAAATCCACCTGGACACGGCTTTGAGCATACCCCAACCAAGCTACGAAAAACAACAGCAGCTCACCCCGAACCCGACGTCGAAGACGACGAGGACGATGACGTGCTCTCCGAGAGATCTATTAACTCAAGCCCTCCGCCCCCGGTAGCGCGCAGCGCCTCCCCGCCTGCTGTCGGAAAACTACAGTCCCCTACGTTAGATATACTCGCCGAAGCTGCCGCCAACCAAGAAGCCGAGGGTCGAAAGCGAAAGCGCCCGTCGTTACATGCTGGACAGGTTGATGATGCCCCACCGATCAACCTTGCTGTCCCTGCATCTGTCGGGCAAGCAAAGGATTCGGATGGTGATGTGACCATGGCAGACGAAGAAGACCCTCGATTCCACTCCAACAGTGGGGAGCAGTCGGCCGATGAAACCGTCGATGTCGCCAATCCTATTGTGTACACTCGCAGCAAAGAGCGCGGAGACGGGCCTGATGAGAGTGAAACTCGAGACCAGAAAGCGGACGGGCCCACATACCGTAAACAAACGCGCAGCGGCGCCAGGCGCCAAAGAGGTGTTCTGGACTCCGAGAAGCGCGCCGGACTGGAGGTATCGGCGGAAGACACGGGCGCAGGTGTCGCTGCAGCCGAGGAGGATGGGACACGGACCGGCGAAGATGATCGGCATGTTGAAGCAGATGCTGATGAGGCCGAGGCTGCACATAGAAACGAGGAAGAACGTAAGAGAATATTATTAGCTCGCTTTATGACATTGCCTGGACTAACGATTGCAATAGTCGAGCGTAAAAGAACAGCCTATGATCAACTAACCAACATCGAAAAGCGGTTTGCTACATTCCGAGAAAGGTATATTTTATGGCACCAATACACCACCGCAATGTCCGTTGTCGCTAATCCTCAGGTGCAGGCTGTATGAAGAAAGGCTTGAACAGCTGAACCGTGAGGAAGCCATGCTGCGGGCGGACAATCCCACACACCCGGAATATCTGGCTATGATGCAGTGTATTGACTCCAGGCGAGACGAAAAGCTTCGCGTCGCAGAGAAAGAGCTCGAGCTGCATCTCGAATCTTTGGGCAGATGGGCAGTCGCCAGGCGCGCCCAGATTCACTCACAGTTCTACCAAGACGTCCGGGAAGCGCGTGAAAGGACAATGGCGGAGCTCGGTCAGCATTGGTATGCGATACAGCACGAGCGCCGGAAACACGCCAACAACGTACCTGACTTCGGCCTTCGCTATCCGAAAAGCCAGGCCCAGCGTGTCCGCAATGCTCTGTCATATAACAAGGAAGTTTCAATACTGTCAGGGCTGGCCAAGTACGAAGGTATGCCAGCCGCTCCAGACATGAGCGGCGCATCCATGCAGGAGATGGAGGATGATTTCGACGCAATGAACGTGAGTATAAGCCCGGTATGTTCGGCATTGCGAATGACTGCTTGCTGAAAACATGTAGCGTGGGAGACCACCGGCGCCTCTGCCGCATCAGGTACCGCGTCCTGCGTACGTGGATTATGGAAGTATTTCCTTTGGACAAGGTCTTGGCGCCGCTGGTCAACAGTTCTTGGAGCAAACCGCCTGGGCCAATCCGAACCACCCGTCCAATGCACATCTCCTCCACCGGCAACCCCCGGCACATCATGACTCACGAAGGCGAAGCCCTCTCCCGGACGGCTCAGTCTCCCGCCGGCACTCTAATCAACCCTCTCACCCCTTCTCCTCGAGCACCATTTCCAACTCGTCGAACCATGGACCGACCAACCAGCCATTGGGCGAAAAGCATGGTGTGCGGCTACCCTCGAGTTCGCCCGAGGTTGCGCGTGCCGCAAGCATGCTAGAGCAAACTAGTGCTCGGAGTCGCAAGGCGGCAGCAGCCGCCGCCGCCGCAGCAGAGCAGGCGACAGCGATTAAGCGCGAGACTGCGCTGCCAGTGGCCAATTATCACTGACACCTTTGGATGGAAACGTATATCGCCACAGGACAGCCACGACATGTGGTAACCAATACTCATTGTAGCATTTGAAGCGGGGTTTGAACGAGAGGTATACCCACGTCCCTTGGGACTCTTTTGTCACGGATTTTGGCGTTTATGTTCTTGATGTCAAATGGACTGCCATAAGTATGTATTTACAGCTGTTGCCGGACCAGCGATTGTTAGTATAGCGCCGAGCGCCGAGAGGTCGAAGCATCCCAGCTGCATACAGGTCCATGTGCAGTACTTCTTGCCATAATCCCATCCGAATAGGGAGAGCCTTGAGCAAAGCCGTAGCACATAGAACCTAATGAGAGCATGCAGATGTATACAAAGAGCATTATCCATTTGCGCGAATGCGACTTGAATTGGACGCAGTAGTCTCGACTCCGGCGCGATTAATCATGCAGCTCCTCTGCGTGCCCCGAGTATAGATTTCCAAACCGTGGCCGGGCCGAGGGCCGCTCATTTCTTGGTCGGCAGTGGCGTTTCGGGGACCTTGACATCCTCGAATTCGTCCTGACCAATAGCTCGGATGGTGTATACATCTGGTGAGGGGGAAACCCTTGTGTGAGCACTTCTGCCTCCTCTCCCGGTCTTTAAGCTGTGCTAGCCGAACATAAATGGGGATTGTGTCAGAACGTACAGACGCCAACGGCCAAAGCAGCGATTGCAGATCCCACGACGGCATTCTTGAAGAGATAGGGTCGGCGTGCGCGGATGAGGGCGGGTGACTGGCGGGATAGCCTGTCGTAGTAAGAGGAGCTTCCGAGGCTGTGAGAAGAGGTTAAGCAATGTCGGACAGTCAACTGTATGTTATGGGCAGAGAGCGCATCCAGATGCAGCGACATACCCAGGCATCTTGTTGGGATTGAGCTGGAAAAGGTGGAATGTTTTCGGGGAGAGAGAGTCGACTTCTTCCAAGTGCTTGGCTGCGTACTAACCCTTCAATAGCAGTATAGAGCACATAAGCGATGACATAGGCTCGCAGGCAAGTAGTTCATCGGTGGAATGGAAAGGTAATTGGGAATGGTAAAGCTGGATTGGATGCGTGATTACTTCTGTTTACTTGTATAAGTACTTACTTAATGCATATATGCATGTACTTACTTCACTTGCCTAGGATAATATGTACGTACCACCCTCCAGCTCCTTCCTAACCATCTTAGCTTAGCTTACTTAAGCACACTCTGCACTTTGTCAAACAGGAAACAGGAAAGGTCGACACGCGATTCTCAGGTCAGGTTCACATCGTCCGGGTTTCTTTCAACCCTCGCGAAAAAAGTATTATTTACTGTGCGTTGGGTAACCTTGATCCATCCGCCATCGGCCCTCATCAATCCATCATCGCATGAATAAACTCGGTATTGTGCGAAATCCCCCCAGCCAGGTGGAGATTGCCCGTTCGAGACAGCGCCTGCCAATACGCGCTCTTTGTCACCAGTTCTATCTAACCTTAGTCCCCGACATCACCGAGACACTTTCACATACACCCATCCCTTCAGCACCGGCCGCCTTTACCATTGCCTCACCTCATAGGCTACGCCACGGCCTGGCCCGACCAACTGCAAAGGTGTCGCGACATCACTACCGCCGTAGACAACTTCGCGCATAGCGCCCAACCGATTTCGCTTCGGTTGCACCCTCGACCTTCCATACTTCGGCTTCTCCCCCTTGGGCTCGGCGCCTTCGGCTGCCCAGCATGGCAGCTTCAGGTCAACTCTCGGTTCCTGACCAGATCCGACAACTCGAAGGAGCACGCAAGCTCGTTCTGGGCGATGTGAGCTATTACCCACAGGTCATCCAGGCGACATTGCCCATAATAGGACCTACAGCCCAGGTCGAATTCCGTCGATGGGGGGCCGACTTCCTTTCCGAAGCATTTGCCACGCCTGCCGTCACATTATCTCAGAAAGAGACTCTGTCGCTCTTGGTGTTGGAGACGTTGATGTTGCTTGTTCAAGATCCAAAGCAAGACCCAATGGTATTACGCAGCGTCATACAGACGGCAGCTAGTATATATCCGCTGGCACTCAGATGGACGTAGGTAGGCCCTTCCTCTATGCTCCCCACCACGCATGACTTTCGTAGATCTTGCCACTCCCTCCACGTAGTAGTCCGAATCTTGCCATTAGCAGTTATGTCGATCCATGTGTAGGCACCCTTCACCCTTCGCCCTACGCTGGTGGGGCGTACGGCGTGTCTCGGCTCTCCCCAAGATGGCTCTGGATTTGAAAAGACAAAATGTGCTGATACTCGCCCCAACACCAGAATTAATAATCCTTACGATACTGCCGCCTGGGATCACATGTCAGCCATCAAGTCTAGAATCCTGCGGCTTTGGGATGCTGCCCCTGTCACCGTTCGGATATGTTGTGTCAAATTCGCCCAACGAGTAGTGCTGGCCCAGATGCCAAGCGTAAACGCGGAACCACGGGTAAGATACTATCCAGTCGGACTTCGAGGCCCATCCAGTGGCAGGCTAATGCATCTATAGAAGAACGACCCGCTCGACATCTCCTTAGCGATGATCCCTTCAGCTCACTCGGCTCTAGATAAGCACAGCCTAGAAGCAGAAGCATCAGGACTTCTGGATCGGATGCTGGGTGTATTGCAGGACAGCAGCAGGTACGTTTGTTGGAGCCCCTTCCTTTCCCTCACGTGGGGCTAATGCATCCTATAGTGAGGTCCTGATCGTTGATGCCACTCTGAATGCCTTGTCCGTCCTCATTCGGGCAAGGCCAGCAGGATCCAATCGGATTCTGAACGCCATTTTCAGTTTTAACCCCTTACGACTTGCAAGCATGCCACTGACGCCAAAAACGAAGGTGATGGTGCGCTCAATGGAGAAAACGACGCGGATGCTGTTAGCTCACTTGGCCAGGCGGTATGTTGTTGAGTACGGGTACACCAGCTCTTACGGATGGAAAACTAACGGCAATAGCGATCCTCGGAATCCCCATGCACCAAGAATACAGCAGTATCTTGAGCGGCTTATGGCATCCAAGGCCGAAGTGCTTGATGGGGGCAGTAGAAAGCGCGGGCATGGAGATCATGCAAGTGGTGTAGAAGCCAAGCGCCAGCGAATGGGGCCTGTTCAACCTACATTCCAAATATCGCCGTTGGGAGCCGGTCCTCATTCACTTGCAGATGTCTTTGCATTAACACGGAATGCTGGGCTGAGGACCTTTGACGTATCTCAGGTGCCGGCAGCGCTGGCAGCAAAAATCAGCGTGAACACAATAGCCCGGATAGATCCCAGCATCCTGGATCGAGCAATCGAGGTATGTTGTGCTTCATCCCAATCTGGCCCCACACCCTTGCTGACCACCATGGCTTTAGGGGGTGCGAGACCGGCTCGCGCAGCTGCATGAAGCTGCGCGGCAGGCCCCCAATCCAGAAACTATGGCACTAGACGTCGAAGATGATGATGATTACGAGCCATACGAGCCGGCCTACGGTCCCGCGGAGAATGATGAGCAGATTCTGAACAAACTTGATTCCGAACCCTCGTCGCAGAGCCGAGAGCTGCAAAGACCTGCGGTGCTAAGCTCGCTGGGATTGCCCACCTTCAAGCTGCCCCCACCACAACCCTTGAATCCCAACCAAGCCATCAAAGTTGGACAGGGAACTGTAGCCCGCGTTTTTGGCATCATGGGCGGCCTGGGCGACCCGGCAACCCGAAGGGCAAAGGTGGGGCTGAATCGCCTCGCGGCTAGCTCATATGACCGAGACGCCTGGATCACGATTATCGCTCGTCTCGCAACGCGGTCTCCTGCTGGACTCAGTGAGGCCTCGGTGGAGGATGAAGACGATTCGTTTGCAGCCAGTGGCATAGACCTGGGCAACTCGATCCGCGAATCGCTCTACACGTACGTCCTGGAAGATTTCCGGAAACGGATCGATGTTGCTGTGTCGTGGCTCAGCGAGGAGTGGTACAATGACAAAGTACAGCAGAAGTCGGCCTCGGACCTTGCATCGGCGACGATTCCGTTGCACTACGAGAAGTGGGCGATTCGTCTCCTGGATTCGTTCTTGCCTTATTTACATGCACAAGACAAGGTGCTCACCCGGTTTCTCAGCGAGATTCCAGAAATCAACGCGGCTCTACTGAGCCGGGTGAAAACGCTGTGTCGTGATCCCGGTATGATTACTTTGGCTCTTACCAGTCTCTTGTATCTGGTCATGATGCGCCCGCCCGTGAGAGACATTGCTCTCGACACGATGCAGGATATTTGGCTAGAATACGAGGAGGCCAGGCCGTCGGCGGCGAAGCACCTGGCGAAGTGGCGGCCGAGGTTCTTAGAGGAGCAGAAGCATCTGAGCGAAGGGAGCGGCCAAATATCCATGAGCGCTATAACAGCAGCCGTGTCGACCTAAAGGACCCATGGCCCCTGAACAAGCCGGCTCTCGAGATAGATAGACAACTCGGCTCTATCATGTACTTTAGGCAGTCACTAGAGGGCTGGTATGTAATTATGAGTTCGTTAGTGGGCTACCATGTGCAGGAGCAGTCATGGTAATAGCGTTTAAGGACTGGGGTTGCCATAGTAAATACGCTAATGTGGCGGCAGCTAAAGTAGTCTTAAAACGTGCTAAGTTCAAGTCTTATTTTAAAGTATGTACTTAGTAAGTATGTATTGTTTTATTAATATTATAGTTAACTAAGATTTTAATTATAAAAATAAATACTAGGTATAACTTTAATTATATAAATAATTCTTATTAATTATTTAATAAATATTATTAATTAACTTAGTACTTAACTAGTTAATGTTTACTAATTTTCATAAGGTGTATTTTCATTATGTGCCTGCATATGCATATATGTAATAATACTTTCAAAGGCGAGACTGTAAACAAACTAATTAAAATCAAAAACAATCAATAGCCTGCCCGCTGCTTTCCCTGGCCCCCTCCGCCCTTTCTCTTCCTCTCCCTCTCGGACAAGAGGATGCCGAGGCGATTACAGAAGACACGGCCTCACTGTGCGTCTAGAAGTGGAAGTGGAAGCGGAAGCGGAAGCGGACGCCGAAGTGGAAGTGGCAGTTCAAGTCCAAGTCGACAATCCGTTGTCGTCGTGGCCCACAACGAAAACGGTAAGAGGCTCCTTTTTATTGAGTTGATTTAATCATTACAACTGAAATAATATTATGATATGGCCTACCCAACCAATCCAATCCCTACCTAATTAAACAGGATCCTGGATCGCCGTTTCGTTGCAAGCCGTCACGCCAGGCCAGTTGCTTGACACGGACAACTCACTGAAGGGAAAATAGCCATCGCTGTTTGTTAGATGCTTCCTTTGTTCTTCGTTTCTTCGCTCTTGATCGCCTCATCTCCATTCCATTCCCATTAGCGCTCTCTCTCTCTCTCTCTCTCTCTCCTTTTCTTCTCCCTGCTTCGCCTGCGGAGGCTACACAGATATATCCCCTTGCGTTGAGGCATGAGTAGTAGTAGTGACCCTGCCCTGCAGAAACACCTCGTCCTGGCCAGTCGCCCATCGAAGCGATATCCCCAACACACACAACATATCCACAATCGTGATGATGGCCGAGGCGAGATACAATCCATACGCGAACTCCCCCAAGTCAACCAACGGTGCTATTCCCTCCACAATCCGCACTGTACCGAGCTTCGACGCCCCTTCAGATACCTCATCCGGTTCCCCGTCCGCGAGAAACAGCAGGTTCTCCAGTTCCGTTAATAGCAACGCCAGCGCCGCCTCCCACACCTCCCAATCTCAGAACGGTCCGACAGTCCGCTTAAAATCACTTTCCCCAGGTCGCACGACAGATCCCGAGGCAACCAAGACGCCAATCTACTCGAGCAACGCCACCGTTCGCACAGGCCAGGGCTCCCTGGGCCCCCCACAACCACCGCCACCCTCGGAAGGGAGCCATATGGAAGAACAAGCGCTTCGCGAGGGGTCACCGCAATGGGACTCGGCAGTGGGCAAGGCCGCACTGGGAAAAACTGGCCGCGTTATCAACAAGCTAGTATCCGACAATGAAGCCCTCAGGCGAGAGCTCAAGGTGGAAAGGATGAAGGCCGAAGAGTCCAAGCAGACGGCCAAGCTCATGGAAGACAAGATAGAACGCACTATTTCCGAGTACGAATCACGCTTGTTGGAGGCGAACGTGACCAAGACATTACTCAGCCGCAAGGAGCGCCAAGTCGAGTCTCTACAGGCGGCCGTAGAGCACGAGAAGAAGCGCGCCGCCGACGCCCTAGACCGCGAACGAGTCTGGAAGGAGGAGTTGGAGCGAGGTCGTCGCGACGCCAACGTACAAGTCGAGGAGGCCAAAGCCCACGCAGCCTTGATGGAGGGTCGATACAACGCCATAGCTTCACACTGGAAAGACCAGGGCGATGAGGTGAAACGACGAGCACTCAGTCTCCACGAGGAGATAGCGGCACTCGTGTTGGAGCGGCGGAACGACGACGATAAAATCAACACGCTACGAGATCTTTGTGATCAGCAGGACGGGAATATCCGGGACCTGAGGAAACAAAACGACAGCATCGGTAGCCAGTTTGAGGAATACAAGAGGGAGCAAGAGAACCTGCTGGGGGACATCAAACGAGCGGCCCGGGAACGGGAGGAGGAGCAGAGACAAACCATCGAGGAGACGAAACGAGTACTGGGGGAACTGCGCTGGGCCCTGAACGTCAAGAAGAACGTTGCTGGAGCCCAATGAGCCCATCACAGCGCACAGGCTGTTGCAACCACTTGAGATCTAGCCTCTCAAGATTAGGCCAGAAAGCATACCGCCAATCCAGCATACGTGCCACCCTACTGCGACAGTCCACACTGGCCGGCCTGCTGACCCTGCGAATTTCTTCGGCCCCGATGGTGTTCCCTTCCTATTAAGCCCTCCGCGAGTCTTGGCGCATTTCTGCGCATCGTTTTCAAACCTGAATTAGGGAGGAAGGGCATGGAGATGCTCCAAGTTCCCAGAATGGATCTGGGTTGGTTGCTGGTAGCTTTGGGCTACGTCTCACTGCCAGGTGGGTAAGCACGCATGCTCAGATGGCCAGGAGACAAGGGGCCGAGGCGATCAGTCCAGCATAACTGGTGGGCTGGCCAGCAACCGGTATGCACCACGTAGGCCTCGAATATCCTAAAGTCCCCCTTCCTACATATTGGCATCCGCGTCTGCTCCCGTTTGGCACTACACGACGCACCTCGGTCTCTCTTGGGAGGACGTTTACCTTGGAACAAGAGCACATGAAAGCATGCTGGCTCAGGCAGGTACCGACGGACAGGCCCGTGTCGGGGATACAGGAAGCCACCTGGCTGTCCATACCATCCATCCACGAACGACGGGGGCGTATAGCAGAAATAAACCCCGGCACTGCAGTACATAGCAATTAGGAGCAGATAATTCCTAGTCATCGAAACTGCTGCGGGATGGTGGCCGCAGCTCTGCTCCACCCCAGAAAAACAGTAGTGGAATCCTTGATCAGCTAAATCACCGTCGCCTCTCGGGTGCAGGGTCTGATCAAAGTACCTCTCTCCCAGTCGAAGCCGCTAGCTAGATGGATTATCACACAAGGGGCAACTAGCAACAATAAATAAATCTTCTATGTTATTCATAAGACCTGGTTAATGCATACATGGCGTGCTAGGTATCCTACGGCATCAAGGCGAGCTACCCATACCGCAGTGACAAGACAAGACGAAGAGAACCATGATAATACCAAGAGTCTCGTGGCCACAGCCGACCAAGGGGGCGGGGGGGGACACATCGTCTATCCCAACCACACGGTCCCCAAGACACATTATATCGAGCGAAATGCTAACAGCTAAAGCAACGAGAGGCCCACTATGGGGAATGCCAACCCGCACCGCCCCCGAGAGCTTGCATATTTGCTTTGTAGTAAGCCATATGGTTTTTTTACCTTGTAATAGATGTGACCTGGCCTGGCCATGCATCCAAGCCACGGCTGGGCCTCTCCAACGGCAGTTCAAGGCTAACATAGGAGGCGGGAAATCATGGATGGGGTCGTGCTGTAACTGGGAAACAGGGATGAGTATATCAAACAATCCAAGAAGGGGAGAAGAAGAATAAAGAAAGAAAGGAAGAAGGAAAAACCACGTCAGCCGTGATGATACCCTAGCCTGAACTCCTTAACCCCGCTCAAAGATAGATCGGCCAGTGAATCAAGCCCGTAGGCTATCACGCATAGCAAGCAGTATAGGGCCACGATGCCGACAGCTAAGCCGCCTTCTCCTTCATTCGATCCTGGGGGGGTATTACTCGGAGTCAGCCGCCTTCGTTCCCCCTCTTTCCGTAGGCTCTCGATGATCTTGAGCATCTCTTTGCGGGCGCCGATACTATCAATGGCTTTATTCGCCATGCTCATCGAGATCTTCTCGCCCGCATTCACAGCAAGCAGACGCTTGACCAGCAAATGACGCATGATGATACAGACAAAGACGCCACAGTCACTCCCGTTCTCTTGCTGGGGGCATTCAGACAGATAGTGGAAGCGCAGCGGCTTGCCAAGCACGCTCGCCAACCGCTTGCAGGCAACCCAGGCCTCCTCGTTGTTGGCGCCCTCTAAAGAATCGTAATGGAAAGCAACACCGTCAATAATGCTCACGAGCAGGAGCGACCAGTGGCTTCCTCCCTCCGCCATGCTGACATTCCTATTATCATTAATCGGCAGGAATATGTGGGTTATTCCTCGAAAGTCGGGGAGTGCAGACCGCACACCCTCGGTATCCCCATTCTTCATCAAGAGAAACGTCATCGATGGTCGCAGGAGGACGATGTGCGCCTGTGGATACTTGGACAGAATTTCCCGTTCCAGAAATTCTTCCCAGAAGGCAATGTTCTAGCGAAGGCGACAGAGGTAAGCCACCAAGCTGCGGTTCACGAGTTTTGTCCCAACTCACATTATCTGTCAGCCAGTCACCCTTGAGACATTTGATGTCTTCGTACGTTACTTTTTCCTCATGTTAGTGTGGGCTATGGAGGAATCGCAGAAGGGCCTTGAATCGCGTACAGAGGACATCGTGATCTGTTGCAAGCAAGCAGGGGGTCAGCTTTTGCCAGCAGGTGGTAAGGGGGTTGGGGGTTGCATGCACAGGCTCTAGGAACTCACAGGACAGGTAAGGTTGTGTCGGCGAAGGCGAGGGGGAGAGCTACGGAGGCACCAATCAGTTAACCACAACACGGCAAGCACACAGGGTGCTGCTTGCTCACGCTATCACCCAAGCGCCTAGCGATTCGGTCTCGGATAGGCATCTTAGATACGGGGCTCCCGGCTGCGCAGAAGTCTTGTGCGAAAGGATGTGTGGGACAAGAGCGACGAAGAATTGGCAGAAGCAGTGGAATGGCAAGCGAGGTGATATGTGCGCGCAGGGTCTGTCTGGTGTCGAGAGAGAAGAACGGTTGAATGGCCAAGCAACGGGCCCGGAGGAAAAGAAGGCTGACAACGAGGTGGGGGGGCGTCGAAGTTAGGTGGGCTTGGACAAGTGGCGGGCGCGCCTCTTTCTCGTCGTTCCCAGCAACGAAGTCTCTTGTTGGCCTGCAGTGGGGTGACGGTCAGTCGGTGCTCTGCTCTAGGTTTTCCGGAGCAGAGTACATATAATGTGACAACCTACGTAATGCGTAATGGGGGTACGGAGAGTGGTCAGACCGTCTCTGATTTGCTGGAAGAAAGATGGACGGGACTGGCTGCTCTGGAGCCAGACGGGATCTCGCCCGTTGCTTTGCCGGACTGCACAGGTTTAGAGCCTCGAATAGTTGGGGAAATGTGAGGCCGAGATGACCCCTGTTCCTACAGAGAAAGCGAGGAAGAAGAGTGACAGGGGAGGGGGAGATGGAGAGAGGGAGCAAGGGAGAGAGCAATAGAGGGAGCAAGAGGGAGAGCGAGAGAGAGCGAGAGAGAGAGAGAGAGAGGCCCCAAAGACGCCCGGAGGTTCAGATCCAGATTCAGATCCAGATTCAGATTCAGTCTGGTAAGAGAAGAGAGGACGGCAAGGAGGGGCAAAGCGGATCGTGCAAAAAGAATGGGGTGGATGCGAAAGAAAGTTAAAGTAAAAATTGCGGGGGAAAACACAACAAGTCAGGCAGGCTGCGCGAGAGCCTCTGGTGACTCCAGACGGTTTGACGTTACAGTAGATTCCTTCTTTCCGTAGTAGCTGGCCTTGTTCTTTTACTGCTACATTAGGTAAATTACCTACATTACATGCCTTCGCAATACCACTAGGCCAGTAGATACTTCCGAACCGGGACCCCGGTCCGCCTCGCTCAAGTGAAAGTGACGGGATGACGCAAATGCGGCTGAGCAATGGAACTGATCATGTCCCTCCTCTCTTTTTTGCTTCTGGACATCACAGCAACGCATCACTTACCCTGATGTAGCCCAGACTACACTTCCGAATGATCCTCAAGAGGGCGCCATGGCGGCCGGGACTTTGTGTGTTCATGCAGTTGTTCTCTTCTCTCACTTTTGGCCAGCCGACTTCTCTAGGAAAGCCGGGTTTTGCTCCATGGTGGATGATATGAAACCACGGAGGGCAGCCCATCGGCTTGGCAGATTGCTGCTTGTCGTCTGACCTTGCTGCGTCTGTTCTTCCATTTGACTGGCATCTTGACCTGCGACTTGCTTCTCCGTGGCCATGCCCTCTTGGCCGCTGGCACGCATGGCATTCAATTGTGCCATGTTGCCCTGGAATCGCTCGAGCTCACTCTTGACCAGTTGCTCCTTGCGCTTCAGTGCGCCCTTCCTGCTGCGCAGACTTTTCAGTCGTACCTTCCCTTCTTTGAGTTGCTTCAAGCCTTCTTCTGCCCCGCCATTCTCGAGCAAATCTGGCAACGCCATCTTGAGAGAGTCCAGGTCTGTCACCAGCTTCTTGGACGGGCGCCGACGCTTCAGCGGTTTCTTGTTGGCCTTTTGGATGCGCGTGACGAAGGACGAGTGTTTGACCAGGCGTTTGTCCTTCTTGGAGCTGATGAAGGAGTCAGACACGGGCGCCGAGTCAGGACGCGGAGCTTTACGAGGTGCATATGGCTCGGGGCCAGTGGCCTTGGCTGCTAACTTGGCGCGCAATGAGCGCCTCTTCGTTGGTGCTGTGGGTGCCTGTCAATGTATCATGAGCTTTGTGCACCGTACAGAGCTTGTCGTCAAGTCCAATCCTTACCATTTGGTGCATCCAAAGTGCCGTGCCACACAAAGACCAATTTCTGGACAAAGCAAGGTAAAGTCCTAACTGAGCAAGAAAGGTCAATACTAAATAAAAGTCGTGATAACGATAAGAATGGCCCACTTGGTTACTAACAAATAGGTTAACTCAAGTACCTAAGTACTTGCTTAAGTACTTCTTACATATGACATGGGAGAGTCATGGATACTTTACCCAGATAGGGAGCCAAAGACTGCATACAGCATTTGGTCACAAGTAAGTACTTGATCACTGCTGCATAAGAAGAGGCAACCAACCAACTATCCGGTTTTCTATTGCCTTCTTTCCTCCACCATTTTGTGCTTCGAAAATGGTGCCTGCTTCAAGCAGAGCGGAACAGCTCCGCTTGCAGATCGCCAAGACTGAAGCCGGCCTGAGGGGGCTTCGAGTGCAGCTGAGCCAAGTTGAAGCAGGAGAAAAGGCCGAGATCGAGTCTGAATGGAAATGGCCTCTCCAGCAGCAAGAATATGAGCGCTACGCCCGCCAGCTCATCCTTCCCAGCATTGGCATCGCCGGACAAATGCGTCTCAAGTCAGCTGCCGTCCTGGTCGTCGGTGCCGGGGGGCTAGGATGTCCCGCTGCGGCATACTTGGCCGGCGCAGGTGTAGGGCTTCTCGGTCTTGTCGACGGCGATGTAGTCGAGGTCTCCAATCTGCATCGTCAGATCGCCCACGGCCATGCCAAGATCGGCATGATGAAGGTTGATAGCTTGGCCGAGTACTGTACAAACCTCAACCCCAACACAAGCTGCGTCCGGCATGCCACCCATCTCACGCCCGAGAATGCGGCAGGCGTTGTTTCAAAGTACGATGTTGTCCTGGACTGTACCGACCACCCAACATCTCGCTATCTGATCTCGGACGCCTGCATCCTGCTGCAGAAACCGCTGGTGTCGGCTTCTGCGCTCCGAACAGATGGCCAGTTGATCGTCTTGAACAACCCGCCCGCGCCACAAGGGAGCAAGGACGGTGGTCCCTGTTACCGCTGTGTCTTCCCCAAACCACCGCCTCCCGATAGTGTTCTGAGCTGTGGCGAGGGCGGTATTCTAGGGCCCGTTGTTGGCGTCATGGGCGTGTTGCAGGCCCTGGAAGCCGTAAAGCTCGTTGCGGCCGGCCCACGACCCTCACCAGAGGTGCCTGCACCAAGCCTGCTGCTCTTCTCCGCTGCCGGTGCATCGACTTTCCGATCGATGCGGATGCGTGGGCGACGATCGGATTGCTTCGCCTGTGGCGCGTCCTCCAGCTTGTCCCTTGACGTCCTCAAGGCCGGCATGGTCGATTATGCGCTCTTCTGTGGCATTCGGAGCCTCGTCCGAATTCTGGCCCCCGATGAGCGCATTACCGCTGCAGCTTATAGCAACATGATAGCGGAGAAGCCTGGGTTTGAACATGTACTACTTGACGTGCGAGACCGCGAGCACTACGCGATAGCCAGCATCCCGGGCTCCGTGAATGTGCCGTTTTCCATGCTCCAAAGAACAGAGGTGGGTGGACAGAATGGGACTTGGCCAAAGTGGCTGCCGGAATCATTGCCACCGGACGCTCCAATCTATGTTATCTGCCGCGTCGGGAACGACTCGCAACTAGCGGCTCGCAGGTTAAAGGAGATGCGGCTGGGTTCAGCCCATCGATTCATCGGCGACATACAAGGAGGTATGGAGGCGTGGAAACAGGAAGTAGACAACACAATCCCGTTTATCTAACCAGGATGTACAAAACATGTTCAAAGGGAGATGGCGTGTTTTATTCTGACTGAATACATGGCAAACCTCTCTGATAGTAGTACATGGAGTGGAAGGCCCCTTGGAACGTCTAAGCCGAAACGGCAAGTTGACAAAAGCACCAACGGCTCGCGAAACCGGACCAAGATAACTTCGAGGAAAATCGTAGCTGAAAGTTGAACGGGATACTTCATTCCTAACCCCGCTCTTATTCCATGGTAAGACGGCGGCTTAGATGAAGCTGGTACGCTTCTTGTTGAAGGCCCTCTGATCCTTCATCCATTGCCGATAGCCGGC
The DNA here is from genome assembly GCA_019976485.1 of Apiospora pterosperma. Taxonomy (NCBI): domain Eukaryota; kingdom Fungi; phylum Ascomycota; class Sordariomycetes; order Amphisphaeriales; family Apiosporaceae; genus Apiospora; species Apiospora pterosperma. The sequence continues at coordinate 3,109,844 of JAFBMP010000009.1, forward strand.
AACGCTTGAGATCTTCTCTCCATAATAATCAGGAACTAGATGCGCAGCATGGCCAGTCAGTACAAAGAATAGGCCAGGCAAGGAAACGGGCTCGGCTCACCGGGGTTTCCAACGGAGCTGACACTCGGGTCGACACGGTTCTTCTTGATTCTGGCAAAGAACTCGGCTTCCTTGATGGCCATGGGTTGCTTGACGCCACGCTTGAGGGTATAGAAAATGGCAGACCCCAGACTAGGGCCAGCCAGCCATCCAAGGGCGGCAGAGCCCATAGTCATCAAGATGAGAGTGATGAGAGGATCGAGGGGGATGCTGCCCATCCATTCCATCTCTAGGTTCACCAGCACCATGCCGGCCATGCTTCCGCCAACCAGCATCGTCACCAGGCTACAGGCCAGCTGGTATCGTCTTCGGGTCTTGCGCAGTTTGAAAAAGGTGTCCCAATTGAGGTCGCGTGCGGAAGCGGCAGGGCCTGTGGCGGTGGTGGTGGTGGGGGAGGAGGAGGAGGCGGCGCGACGGGCCAAGAGTTGGCATTGTAGGCCATTGGGTTTACTTGTCGGAGGGCGTATCTGTCGGGTCAAGGCGGTGGTGAAGTGGCGCGGGGAGAAGCAAGAGGGCGTAGTCGTCAATGGCGCAGCTTTGGTGACAGCAGAGGCTGAGGCCGAGGGTAGCTGGAGACTCCGCCGACCCAATGCGCCGAGGCGCACGATATGAGCGTTGGTGGCCAGCATCCTGTTCCTCTTTCTAGATTTGAGGCAGCCCCGGACTGGGAAACCCAGCAGATGATTCAGCTGGCCTTGGTGTATGAGGCGGGAGAGGCTGCGGGAGAGGCTGTTGTCACTACGACAAAGGTCGGTGCATGAGAAGGTCAAGGTGAAGGAAGTGAAGGTGAAGGTGAAGGTGGAAAAGTCCAGGCAAAGCTTCAGGCCAATTTTTGGAGAGCTCCAAGGTACTGACTGAGCCGAAGGGGGTACATGTATGTACATGGATGGATGGCAAGTAGAAGGTAGAGGGGCAATTGGGTGTGGGGTCAGTCGAGGAGACGAGAGTACATGTACATACATACCTTACCTAAGTATCCGTACTTAAGTACTTACATAAGTAAGTAAGTAATGTCCATTAGGGTTGACGCGCCAAAAGTACTTGGGTACCTGATCAAGGAAGGAGGACGTGCTCATCGTGTCGAGCATGCATGCCCATGAACGCGACAAACATCATCATCGCTTGCCTGTCTCTCGCCTCGACGTAGTAGTATTGGAGTGGGCATACAGTATCCAAGCTGGTTGCCGGGCATATACGAGGTGAAGCATGACACCTCGTGCCAACTCTGCTGCTTCTGGGCAATGGCGTATTCAGTTCACACGAGGCGTAGCTTGAACCAGATCGAGATCCCTTTGACAACCAAACCTCGAGGCTATCGGCGGGGTGATGGCCCTGCCCTGGCTCCCTTGTCTGTTGCCCTCGAGAACGAGTCTACCGCCTTCATCGTCGACAAGTTTGTACGCTTCCTCGGGCACCACCCCCAGAAACAGCAGATGCACTACCTAGTCAGGTGGGCAGATCTACCCGCCGCCGCTCTGGCCGTGCCTGCAACCGAAATACTCGACTACGTCTCGTCCCGCGTACTGGAGGACTACGAATATCAGCTTTCGCTGGAAGACGACCAGCTCGTGAAAGAAGATGTCGAGAAGAGCCAACTCGAGCATGTCCGAGGCAGGGCCACAGACTCACAAAAGCCGGCAGAGCCACTAAACAAGTCAAACGGTCTGAAAAGGAAGCGCGGTCGCCCGAGGCGAGCCGATTTCTGCCCGAGCCGCCCTCTGCTCTCTCGCCATGGTGTAGCCAGAGCCGATATCCCGGCTTCGTCCAACCACCTACCGGAACCATCACTTTCCGCAACACCCAAGAAAGGTGCAAAGCCATCCTTATCAACGCCGCAGAAGGCATTCGCTCCTGGCGTCTATACCGACCATCTCGGCGAAGATTTTACGTCTGGTCTCGACGATGAAGAAGCAGACCTCGATGAAGCCATCACGCGACAACTCAGCCGGAAAAACGAGCACGATGCCTGCACAGACGGAACAGCCGCCCCTGCCAACCGCTTCACGCCAGTGGGGAGGGCGATGGCGCCATCGGGCTCGCGGAGACATCCAAGGAGCCCTGGACCGGAAAGGATGACGACATCAGCGTCCATCAGCCCCCCCCCGGAAGGGAATCCAAAATCCCACCGGAAGAAGAGGCGCAAGTTGTCTAAACCCGAGCCAAAACTAGAGCCGGCATGGGAGGTCAAGAGACTAGAAGGGCATATGGTATCCGAGGTGGACGGACAGCCCGTGCGCTTCTTCAAGGTGCGGTGGGAAGGCGACTGGCCGCCAGACGATAATCCAACGTGGGAGCCGCAGGAAAACCTACCACCTGGACTGGTGAAGAAGTATCTCAAGAAGAAAGCAAAAGAGGAGGGGGTGGCGGTGGACCTCGGGTCTCCATTACCTATAATACCCCCGAAGCCACCTAGAAAGTACTCGAGTGTTGCCGAGGCATTCGAAGGAGAGATGGAAGAATCCCAACACCAACTTATTGCTGACGTTGTAGAAAGTGACCACGACGAACGGCTGCTAGTCGAAGAGGATCACCATAGTTTCTAGAATACCCTGCCCGGTTTGTGGGAGTCACTGCTGCGTGTATAGTATAGGGCAGGGCACCCGTGGCTGTTTAAGCACCTACGCATGTAGTCACTGGCGGAAATCTTGTAATGGGCAGCAGTCTCATGGTTATTTGGTGTGTGCATTCAGGACGTCTTAGGTCATCTATCGAGTCAACCAACCTATCTGATTGGTGTCCACATTAGTTCACCGTGGCCGAGCACGTCAGATTCGTGGCTCGAGATCCTTGCGTGTTCGACCCAGCCAATAGCCGATGTTCATGGACCATTCCGCCTGATCTTCCAAGTACGCGGTGAAGCCTCTCAGCTCGAGGTACTCTTCGTCGGTAAAAAACCAGTCGGAGTCCTCAGCGATAGCGAAAATGGGATTATCAGCGGCCGAGACGGCTGGGGAGCCTCGTGGGCTCGTAACCCCTCCAGCGTCCTCGGGGGCCTGGTCGATATCACCTTCTTCGTCCCGGCCCAGACCAGGATATACGCTCTGGATATCCCACGAGGGGTGGCCTATCACGTCCATGAGACGAATGCCCTCGTCTTTCGTGGTCTTTGGCTCATCCAGTGTCTCCAATGGCTCGGCACAGGGATCGGCAAGAAAACCAATGGTGTTGTGCAGCGTAGGGAAGAGAAGCTCGCTGTTCTTGACAAGCCGATAAACCTTGGTAGCGAAATCCAAGTCCTTGAAGCGCAACGTCATTCTGCTGCCTCCCAGCTCGAGCATCACGTCTTCCAGAATGTCTTCTGGGCGTAGGAAACAACGCCGCAACGAAGTGACCAAGGCTCCGAGCTCCTGCAAGGGAGCCTTCTTGATCTCAAGGCATCTCGTGAACCCCTCCTCCAGCGCATTCGTGGATGCGGGCGACATGGGGTAGGAAGGCGTGTCGGCGAGGGCAACTGAGCACTTACGGCCATCCACGAGCATCTCGCGCGCCTTGGCATACTCGTTGTAAGCGTGGGCGTGTCTCCAGTTGGCAAATTGCACCATGGCCGCCGCACCGTCGCTGATGCCGTTGAGCTGGACCACGGTCGCCCGCAGGACCTTCCCACCACGCACCACAGCCAGCACGTCCCGTAGCTGTGATCCGATGTCCAGGTCCGAAACGATGACGGTCCGGCATCCGTAGTCCGGTTTCTCTTGCTCTGGTCGTAGCGGCAATCTCAGCTTGGGACAATACCGGATCCCATATCGAAAGATGGGAGATATCGTTCGATTTTGCCCAAGATAGCTACGCATCACTCGATTGCGCAGCTGTTCGCTGTCGAAAAGTCTATCGACTAGGTCCTCGTTGGGTAGCAAGATTTCTGGCTTGGCGTTGGGCGCTTCGGTGCGGCCAACATAGGGGGTATCACAGTCAGCTGCTTTGGACACCGAAGTAGCAGCACGACCCGCCGGTATGATCAGTTCGGGCTTCTTCGGGCTTCCGCCAGCTTTGGGGTCGTAGTGGGGAACTGGAGCCACTGAGCTGGGCTTGTCGCAAGCTTTGTTGAAGAGCGCGCGGAGTTCCTCGAGCTTCACAGGGTCGTGCCAGACTGATGAGTTACTGGGACCGGCTTGGGCGAGTCGCGGCTGCTCTTCGGTGGACTCGGGTTCAAAGAAGATGAGATCACTGCCGGCCCAGGTGAGGCTCACACTGGTGTTGGCGGCCTCTGCATCTGTTTGCTCGCTGTAAGCTTCCCAGTCGGACAAATGCTTCACCGCATCTATCCCATGCTCATAGCGACCAGGTTCCTCGTGGATACACGCGAATTGGGGGTCTCCGAGAAGATCGTGAATAACACAATCTCCAGCCGGGGACTTGCTTCTTCTGTGGCCCATAGCGATGGAAAGATTGGAATGTCCTGACCTGTAGCTAGACGTACAGACGTGGCCAGACGCACCATGTAGGGCGCTTCCTTCGCGCTGGTGCCTAAGCTGCTCCTCGAGATTGTCCAGCTGGTGTTGCGCATGGTGGAAACGTCGGGTTGCAGCAAGAATATTTGCATCGCCGGCAGGGTAGCACTCGTTGATCTGGATCATTTCGTGGATGTTCCGCTCTCGATGCTGCCGCACCGCGTGGAGCTGCGCCGTGGCCAGTCCGACGGTGGCGGCGACATAGTTCTGTCGGATGGTGGGGGGGAGACGGCGAGACACAGGATGGATAAGATGGAACAACTCTTTCAAGTGCTTGAACGCCTCTTGGTTGCCATCAGAAAAGTAAGTGACGGGCTCAAGCTGCGTTTCCCCATGCTGAGAAGCAGGTTCACTGGGGTGATGGGGGTGGGTACCAGCCATTGCCGTATGTGCCACTGTCTGTCTGAATACGCTGTATGCCTCGTCTCGATGCGAGGAGGAACGCCTGGAGTCGTGCAGGAAGAAACTTGACGTGGGCTTGGTTTTCAGGCTCAGTGAGCTCCTACCTCGTGTGGCACCTACCGGGGATTAGGATGAGCAGCATGAGCAGGTCTGAGCATACGGACGACAGTCATGTAGTTAGGCATTCGGGGTTGAGAGATGAGGCGGGGTGATATCGGCAGGAGTCAACATACCTAGCTGTGTTTGTGGCCTCCCAAGGCTGCGTTGCGGGCTTCACCTGCTGCACATAGGTGAGCATGAAGAAGCCAGGCTTGTGCGAGGGGCTTCAATGAAGGTTGTATGTACTACGGCGACGCGGTTGGCGATGGTGGTTGCTACCTCATTTACCTATACAGGATGATTGATGCCGAGGGAGCAACTAGGTGGAAAGCAAGCCAGGTAGGATATTCAGCAAAGGGTTGAAGAGCAAGTCACCTGCCGTAGGAAAGCACTATCGTCAACCCTCCCGGCGCACGCCATAGTAAGTAGTACATGTAGCTTAGGTACACCCACACTGCACATGGGAAGTACTCTTGGTAGCCACACGTGCAATACCGCCCGTCGTAACCATTCTCGCAACCGTTGGTTCACGTTCAACACGAGATGGGATCCCAGGCCGGCAGTCAAAGCAGGGCATACGTGGCTGGAGCGGGTATTGCCTGCATGGGGCAGCTCTGGATATCTGCCGATCAGTAGGTCATTTATTGCATTGCCTTGACAATGTGCCTTCGTCACTTTATCCGATCCGGCCGCGGAGCTGGTGTCCGGCAAAAACTGCCATGCATGCAACCCTGGGTCGATGCCTTGCAGGGAATCAAAAGCTTGTCCAGGCCTAGACTTGATTACTCCGGCCTCGATGAGATGAGATCTTCGGTAGAGAAGCGACACTACACCCTCGTCCTGCCATGCTCTGCCGCACGCCCTCAAGTTGGCTCATGCCGCGCAGCCAGTCATCGTCGTTCTTTCGAAAGTGCAGCTCTCCATCTACGAAGATGAAACGATATAGCCTGCCACGACCGCAGCAGGGGGGGGCGATCAAGATATCAACGCTGGCCTTTCCAGGCTATGTAGGTAACTTACTGACTCCTCGGCCCTCCCAGAAATGGTGCGGTGACATGTTCTGGCCCGTTGCAAATTCCTGATAGAGAGATCCCGTCATGTCATCCTGCCGCCGGATACTTGGCGTCGTGGCCACTTGTTGTTATCTTGTTGTCGTCTTCTGCCAACGGGTCGACTATCCTCTGACTGCCGACGCAAACTGTACCTGCTACCAAACCAACGAGACGACGGGCCAGTTTCTCAGCCACCATAAGTTCTTTGACTTCCGCAGCCTCCCGCAATACGCCAATGTACCGAAGGCCGTGGACGATCCCGCCTTGAGCGCGGGTGCCAGCGTGACGAGCAGCTACTTCTCGTCTCCCGACTGGTTGAGCTGGTGGGATATCCAGTCATGGAACAACAGCGACACACTGCAGCGAGGCAACCAGACCAACACGACCATCTCAGACGCCACTGTACTCATGGTGAACTCGCCCAACAATATCTACCTGGAGAGAGACACGGATGCCCGCCCGTCATCCCAGACCTACTTGACCATGCGAACCATCAGGCACAACAGTTTTCAATCCGCCGCCGAGATCGAGTCGGTGGCATATGACTTCCAGTACCTCAGTGTCCGCATGAAGGCAAGGACGAGGGGCTCCCCGGGCGCCATCACCGCCATGTTCACCTACAGGGCCGCCCAGGATATGTCCAAGGTACAGGAAGCTGATCTCGAGGTCCGAACCACGGATCCAAAGTACTCGATCCAATACACCAACCAGCCTTCATGGAACGATAACGGGGACGTGCCTGGGGCGTCTCAAAACATATCCGATCCGCGGAATGTAGACTGGGAGAGCTGGCAAGTTCACCGAATGGACTGGACTCCGCGAGCGAGCAACTGGTTCGTCAACGGTAAACTGGTACGAACCCCACGGGACCTGTGGCTGGGGGTTGCATCTGTGTACATGAGCAAGCAAAGCTGATAGCCGCATCTCTCTGTAGCTGTCGACTATATCCTTCCAAGTGCCCCGAGATGGTAGCCAGGTCATCTTCAACTCGTGGAGTAATGGCGGTAGCTGGAGTGGTAACAGTGAGCATATATATATACCCCCCCCCCAACCAAGACGGATTTCGCGAGGCCATGCATGCCCTGTTCCCTGTTGACCACGCGCATGCATACTCCTCCAGTGAGCCTCTTCGCCGAAGCCTACCTGCAAGTCCAGTGGATAGAAATAGTCTACAACAACACCATTCGACGTTCGCCCGGCCAGCCATCCACCCCTTGCAGGAGCGTGTGCAGTATCGACGAGACCTCCGTCATTGGCACCCCTGTCTTGATCACAGATCCAGGTACGCAAAGCCGCCACCCGAGAAGCCGTATCCGGTGGCTTGAGTGCATGGCTAAAACATTGTCTAGGTGGTTCAAACCCAGGAAACCCAGGGGGTGGGAATGGATGTAAGTACGATATTCTGGCCTACCTTGGGCGTCTTCCCCGGTCTACTACTCCCTCAGGCCAGTATCACGATGGCGCAAGCACTAACACGGGGGGGGATCCAGGTACGTCTGCCAAGTACGGGCAATGTGCCGGAAAGACTTGGAAGGGATGCACGAGTTGTGCGACCGGCGCAACCTGTCATTTCCAGAACGACTATTATTCACAGTGTCTCTGATCTGATCTGAACGCATCCTGTCTGTCACTAGCCGGGCCGCGGGAACGCATTGCCAGGAGAATCTAGGTGTGGTCAACAACGGGAGCAACGGAGACAATTCGAGTGCTCAGATAAGTATCCTAGTAGAAATCATTACATCCTTATTTACATGGGGATTCCGCGCGCCGATATACACACACAAAGTTAACCAGCGCGTTCGTCTTCCTAACATGACAACCTGACCCAGTGCTTGATCCTTGGCTACGGGTAAGCCACTCTGCCCGAGCTAGCCGACGAGGTGGACACAACCGAGTTCCTCCGGGCCCGTTTGACAGGACCCATCTCGACATCGTTACCCCCGTGGGATGGACCGGCATGGGCTGAGCGGTTGTGCGTCGTGGTATGGGTGTACGGAGGCGGCACGTCGTAATCCGGCGGCGGAAATGCTTGCCCGGGCGCGGCCTTGCGAGGGGCCCGCCAGCGTCTGTATTCGAATGCCAGAGCCGAGAGGAGCCAGAGCAGGCACACGATGGCAGCGACCACCGAGTACGCCGTGATGGCCGAGTCGGACGCGTTCGCAAGTTCCAAGCCAAAGCCACCGTTGATGATGCCCAGGATGATGGCGCTCCTACCGAGCCATAGATGCAAGTGAGACCAAGCGGTCCGCCGGCCGGTTTTCTTCAGTCTGATGTGATGTAGCCAGCCCAGGAGAGGCTGAAAGAACAGAGCCCCCAATACCACCAGGCCGATGATCGGATGGGCATTCACCTGGGCCGAAGTGAGCTATACGTGCACCGCTCGTTAGCCATCATGTCATCGATCCCGCTGATAAGATGCCGCCACGTACCATGCTCGCCCCATTCGGCGGGATACGCACGAGCTGCACCAGCCGTATCCCCAGTGCGGCGGCGGCGATGTAGACGCAGTAAGCCAGGATCTGGAACACGCCATGGATGATCCAGGTGAGGCGTCCAGGGATGACTCTCATCAGAATGGCCCCAATCGGGAACAGTCCCACGAAGGCAACGGCGGCTAGGATGCCGTGGATTTGGCGAATGGACATGGCTTGATCAATGTCGAAGCCGGCGCCGTCTTGGAACGAGCCAAAGCCGTTGCCATCACCGCCACCACCTTGTCCAGAACCCGTGTTCCCGCTGCCGCTGCCACTGCCACTACCATCACCGTCGCCGGAACCTCCGAGCCATGGAGGGTTCCATCCGGAGTCCCCAGACTGGGCCTGGGCTCCGGTCGCCGCTGGTACGCCGAGCTAAGGTCAGAAACGAGAGCGCCAATTAGTAGCCAGGTACTACATACCTAGAGATAGCGCGCACAATAATAGCCTGTGTCGCATGATGTCCTTGAGGTCAGAGGTCGCTCACTCTCTCTGTCTGATCAGGCTGTCTTGGTTGGGAGTACTGCAACAGCTCGCCCGAGGAAAGCAAAGCCCATGCAGAACGAACGCTGCACACAACGCATATATAAACCCTCCACAGCAGCAGACATGTGCAAGCAATCACTACTGATTCGGGAGCTGTTGCCTTGCGTAATGCATCCTCCCCCCGGACTAACATGGGGATGTGCGGGCAGAGTAGGTTAACTCTAGTCTGAGACTTTCAGAGTGTATGCACGCAGTCTTCGGGACCGAGAGAACAAGCAAGGCCCCCCCCCGACTGGACCACATCTGTCCATCTGCTGTAGCCAGTTAGTTCCCTTCGGAGACCACCGAAAAGGATTCGACGAAGAGACGTTGCTCGTCTACATTAACATCTTTATTCATCATTAGCCAGTTCAATCATTCTCTGGGGGAGCAAAAATGGGTTATCTGCTCTGACATGGTTTCTTCGCATCGACCGCATCTAGATGCATGCACAGCCCGTCTCTATCATGAATTCCATTCTCACCCAACTTGAATGCAAGTGTCTTCTCTCGCTCTGGCGCCCGATGAGTAAGAACAGCGACCCCATTGGTCGACCACTCCCGTGTAAAAATAACACGCCGCAACGCAACCGGGCTTACAATGACATGCCACACATTATTCCTATGCGTCATCTTCGATGAACTCGATCATGACGGTGCCCTGTTTCAGGCCAGCTTCCTCAATCGTCAGGTCAAGCTTCTCAACGAGATCCCCACCGGGCTGAGCCTTGAGCTCAAATGGCACACCGGCCTTTCCCTCGAGTGGCTCTGCTTTCAACCACTCGTAGATGCGACGCACCCGGTCTGCCACGGCGAAACGCCGGATAACCCGGCCGGCAGGGTGCCTAAACTGGATCCGGGTAACTGTGGCAGGGTTGTGTTCGGGCTCGGCATGTGGGGCAGTCGAGGAAATCTGTTCAAAAGGCGAATCTGGCGGCGGCGCGACTGCTGCTGTGGATGATGCTTCATCTGTCTCCATGGCCTTGCCTTTCTCGCTCGCCAGCTGAGATTTTGTGAGCTTATCGGGGTCTTGGACGCCTGCTCTCGACGACGAGCTGCTGGAGTCGAGGCTGTTTTGCATTGCCATTTGTAACATCTCTTCCTCGGTCATGCGGCCGACGTCGACGGGCTTAGACTTGGGCTTGGACACGCTAACGGGGTTCTTGCTGTTGGCAGCCAAACTGTACCGATCCAGAAACTCGACCAGGTCATTATAGAATTCGCCGGCGGGCGGAAAGGGAAGACCGGACCACGTCTTGACCTGCTCGCCAGTCCGCGGATCGATGATGGAGACATAAGGGTAATTGCTGGGGTCTTCGTGGCCTGCGTTGAAATAGAAGGAGACGTAGGTTTGTGACTCGTTGCTGCCTTTCTCATACTGCAGGAAGATGAAGTGCTCCTTGAGCAAAGATGCAATGTTCTCGTCTTTCCAATGGTCTCGGTTCAGTGCCTGGCAGTTGAAGTCGCTCATGTCCTGCACGTTGACCATGATCCATTTTTGCTCATCTTTCCCCATCTCTCTAGCCTCGTCCCACGGGTATCGCGAGATGATGTCGTAGGGAGGGCGGAAGAGATCAGCAAGTCGCTGGCTCCGCGAAGTTGATGCCACGGGACCACCAGGACGAGACCCCATGGGCACGGGTGGTACACCAGCGCCTGTCGCGTTCGGCTCGTCCCAGACCGACTGGCTAAACGGGTTCTGCGGGGGCCCTATTGTAAGCGGGTTAGTAGATTCTTGCGGGCCGGTCATCTGATTGCGCTGGCCTTACTGGTGCTTCGAGACTGTTGCCTGCGGCGGAGCTGTTCTATCACAGCGGCCTCTCTGTCGTCATCGTTCAGACTCCAGGAGGGGTCAGGTGCAACAAGGGTCTCGGTGGTCCGGGCCATGGGAGCTCTGACGCCGTCGACAGAAGCCGGGTCTTGCGAGTACATGTCGTCCTGTAAACGCCGGGCCATAGCGGCATCTTCGTCCTCTTGGGCTTGCCGGGCTAGGGCTGCTATATTCTCGTGACCGCCGCCGTCGTTATCTGAGATGCTAATATGACTGCGATGGTCTTCCGCTTGGCTCATCTCGACGTCGTTGTCATCGTCCGAGTCGATGTGTATGACGCCATGGTCATCTTGACGGCCCGAGGGGGCGCGGGGTTGAGCGGTCGCGGGTGGATCGGAAGACGGTGCGTTGTTTGCTTGTTGTGTAGTGAAGCTCGAGGCAAGTTCTGGATTCTCAAAGAAAAGTTGGATGGCTTGCATGGGATCGTTGCCCGAGATCTCGAGGAAGCCCCGCGCCACCTGCTCGCTGTCGGTGCCGGTGATGGCCTGGAACTGTGCCACGTCCTCGTCCATCTTTGTATATCCCTAGGTGGCTAGAAAGAGTGGTGGAGCAGACGTGTGATAAGGAATGGGGGAATTCCAGTACGGGAACTTTAATGAGAGCTGGGGCTGCGACAGTGGTGGTAAGGGTAAGCCAGTCAGTCAATGAGTAAGTAAGTAAGAAGCATGTGTGTATTCTGGCAAGCAGTACTCGGTACTCTCCGTACCTACTTTACCTAATGCTGTTACTGTAGCAGTGGGGCTTCGAGTGGCGGGGCGCGCGCCAGAAGAGAAAAATAGCCGATGTATGTGAGTAAAGTAAGTATGAAGTAAGTAGGTGGGATGGACATGTTTGAGCAAATTGGGATTTGCTGTAGAAAATGGATAATGGTCAGGTACTTTAGGTATCTACATACTTACGCACCTACACTACATGCTTTTACATATAAAGTATAAAGTACTTAGTTAACCTAAGGTAGGTGAGAAGTAAGTAAGTACGGATACAGACAGACAGGTCTTATTAGAATATTCACCGCCATGGAGCACAGCTGAGTTCTTCTTACTTACAGCTTACTTATTACTTACCTAACATCCGCCTACTTAACCCCCAATCTTGATCTCAAACGGATCACGATCTGTGACGCAACAGTCTTGTCTAACCTATTTGGGTTAGCATCAGATAACCTCTATGTACAGAGGCGGGCAATGTGAGGCTCTCATCAGGTACCTCTTTAGGATGTAGACATTTCATACATTGATCTTCACGCTACCGCCTCTTTCAAATACAACCTGGCAAGGAAACACTCTAATGCATCATAGAACCATCTATGAGAATGCCACAGCAGCCAGTCTCAGAAGCCTCTGCACGTCCAGAGACCGCTCAGATTCCACCATCCATCTAATCCTTTGCTGTGCTTCTTCCCGCACACGAGCTTGTTCGTCTGGCGGGCCAAAGACGCCCTTGCTCCAGGCTTGACCCAGACCCTCGAGCGCCTTGGCCCGTCCGCTTCTTTGGTTCTCAACCATGGTACCCGCCTCATCCATCGTGAGCAGCACAACCCACCGCATTGCTAATGCTCCCGAGTCTGACTTACTCGGCGCCTCGGATGCCAGCCCCGCCCTGAACAGATCCGCCGCACATGCGAAGAAAGTGTCCCTTGCAACAGATCGCGCTAGCTTGGTCTGCTCGACTTCCGAGACCACCGCATTCAGAACTTCCATGGGCTTGGAGAGCAGACGGCGACGGTTGTAGGCTGACATCACAACCCTCAGCGCCGCCGCCATTGTGTTGCGCTCCATTTCCGTTAAATCTCGCTTAGTCTCATCTTCAGACCCCAGATGCGCCGATGCTACGGGAAGAACCTCGGTGTACATGTCCAGATCGTCGCGCTCCGCTGCGAAGGCAGCTAGAGCCTCGAGACCATGCGGCCGGTAAGCCTCATTGTTGCGTTTCGCTTCGCGCAGGGCAATTTTCTTCATTTGAGCCGCGACCGCAGCGTCGGAACTCCACATAGTTTTGCTGTGGTGGACGAAGGTGGGAAAGGACTTGGCGAGTCTTTCCTTGCCTGGGAAAGTCTTGAGAGCCAACGACTTGTCGAGTACTGGCCATATCTTTTGGAGTACCGACGTGGAGAATTGTCCATCTTTGCCTACAACGTTGCTAATGGCAGTGACCAGAGACGCCATGGTCAAAGCCGCGCTGTGCTGAAGTGCCCACTGGGATGTGCCGAGACCCAGGGAGACGCACTGCACGATTTCCTCGACAAAGCGCATCACTGTGTGGTCGCCGCCAGCATGTTGGCCCCATACAGCTTCAAATTCCTCCGAAACATATTCGTCCGTGTCATGTTTGGCTACGTAGGCTAGTGGTAGTAGCTGAGTCTCGAGGTCGCTGAAAACGTCCTGTGATATCTTGGCCACTGCCAGAACCGTATCTGCAACCTTCTGCCGGCGGCTGTCGTCTTGGGATGCGAAATAGATATCTGATAATTTAATAGCGAAGTGCTCGCGCGTCTCGGACCGGGCGGCGCGCAGTAAGTATGCCGAGCTTCTTGCATAGGCCTTGCTGACTTCGTGATTACGTTCCAGAATGTGCGTTTCCATGGCTCTGAGCAGCATAGCATGATAAGGTGGCAAGAGAATGCTGTGCCGTAGCGAAAGCGTGGTGAGAATCTCGGCACAGCCCACTTTCGTCTGCAGTCCAATTGCTGACTTGATCGTCTGAGCAAGCTGGGGTACCAGTCGCTTCATGACCTCGTCATCGGCGAATCGGAGGCAGTTGGTGATGCACTCAAAGAGGGGAGACCGTGTGGCGGCGGTACTTCTAAGTTTGTCAAGTTCCTCTCGATCCTGCTCTCCGACACGTTGGTAATGATAGTTGATGGCCTCGGGCTCAATCGTGCCTAGAAGACCCAAGCAATGGACAACAATCGTCGGGATGAAAGGCTTTAGTGTATCGCCGCCGTTCTTCACTACATCCAAGACTGTCGCGATAGTCATGTACTGAACGTCCTTCACCGAATTTTCGATCCCCTTCTCAGATAATAGAAAGGGGAGGACCTGAGTAACCATGGCCTTGGCCGAGGATGTGGCGTTGTTCTCTTGCAATTGCGTAACGAGTGTCTTCGACAACCCCATACACAATTTCAAGGCCGCTTCCCGAACCGATCCTTTTTGGTCGTCAAGTACTCGCAATGCCACCCTCCAGATGTTGGTATAATATTTCTCATACCGCTGGAACGGCTGACCGTAGATGAGATCCGCGATAGCTGCGCAGCTGGCTTCCCTCACGCGCCATTCTCTACCATCGAGGATGCTTTTCAACAGATCGTCCATGATAGCATCGAAATGGACATCAAGTGCTGTAGTTGGGTCCTTGACAACAGCCTTCCAAATGTCATCCATCGAGCGCCTCACATTGGAGTTCGGATCAAAACGATAACGATACAACTTAGGATATATCTTGGGGTCAAGTTCAGCGTCCGATAAGATGTTGCTTAGTCCGAATTTGCCGAATGCTGAACGGGCAGTCCACGTAGCAGCATTAGTGGCCAAGGCCATGAACTTGTAAATAAGGCTTTGATCGCCCACTTCATTTGCGAGATTAATGATGTCCTTATATGAGGTGACAGACTTTCCTTCGCCGGTAGGTAATGCTCCAGCATCGAACAGCTCCGTGTCGTCATCGACCTTGAGCTGCGTCTTGGTACCAGTGAAGGTTGCGACGAGATCCTTGACCAAGTCGCTTCGAAGAGAAGGGTCACCCTTTTCATAGACTAGGGCTAGGCCCCTCGAGGCGGTCTCTTGAACTAGCTCGTCTCGTGCCGATAGAAGCCTCGTGAAGGCAACTTGGCATTCCCTGAGCCTCTTCTGGATCTCTTCGAGATGAGAGCCATACTGAATCAGACAGAAAAGCCATATTCCACTCGCTTTGAGCAAGGATGGCTTGGTCGCTTTGCATCCCGATATCAACCTTTCTATAACATCGGGGATACGCGCTTGTCGTCTGGCAAGAGTCTCCCGGATTTCAGTTTTGGCCGAATCTGGACTCTCAATGTCTAGGCCTAGTAATATGGCCTCCGAGTTCCATCGAAAGACGGCGGCCGCGATGGCCTCACCGATAGCAAAATGCACTTCGGTCCTCTTTAGATCAGATAAGCCGAACAGGGCATCTATAATGGCGTCCACTGCATCAGAACCGGCTGCCGAAGGGATTGCGAGTCTTCCCAACGCGGTGATTGCCTCTTCTATGTGGGACTTCCCAAGTCGCTCGAAATAACTGAGCACTTGCTTGAAGTCATCATTGCCGGCAGGAAATGCTAGGTTTACAGTCCATAATCGACCAATCACTTCAATGGATGCTGTTTGGACTTGACCATCAGCAAATTTCATGGCGGACCTGAAAACGCGCCAAAGAATGTCAGTGTTCTGCGACACAGCTTCGTCACAAAGCCTCCCGTAGAGTGCTGAATGGTACATGTAACTGCCAAGGAAGGCGAGTGAGCCTTGGAATTGGCCACTCAGCGCAGCGGGAGGTTCTTCGGACGATCCCACCGCATCCCGTAGTTGGGAGAGACATGATGCAGCGCCCTCATTCCAGGGTGCAATAATTCCAAAAGCTTCTGCTGCTAGCCTCCTGGCTCTTTGGTTGTTGGACTTGAGTAATGATAGAAGTTCGCCAACACGCGGCGCGAGTTCTTTGATGATTCCATCAACCGGCACGTAGGAAACAATTTCGGTAAAGGAGCGAATACAGTCTTCCTCCCCGACGTCTGGGTGATCCCGAATCCCATCCAGGGCCGCATTAAGCAGACGGACAATGCATTTGTGGTTGCTACTTGCAATGTAACTCCTGAGAGTAGCACGAGTAGGAAGGTCATTCTGTAGACGTCTCTCCAGCTGTGACTCCCAGTCGATTTCAACCACATTGTCCCCTACTGCCGCGAGCTTGATCATCTGCGTTACGTATCTGATAGCAGCGGGAAACGCCTGTAGCCGTTCGTCGGTGAAGAGGGGATATGCAGATCTTTGATCAATGATCATCTGGTCATCCAAGGTATCTCTAGATGTCAAATCGAAGAACCAATCAACTAGTTTGGCCCAGTCTGGAAGGGCCAAGACTTCGTCGGGGCGCAACTTGGTCGCCCACCAGGGATCCAACCCTTTTTGGCCTTCTTCCAGTATATCGCGGCGTTCGGATGAGCCACCACCCAGAGCGAGAATGTCGACCCATCGTGCCTTGATATTACTGTACGGTAAGCAATTGTTGGCAAAGCGGGCCGCAACATGCTTCGCAGTTCGTAATCCTTGGCGCTCTGGCAGCGTCATATAGTCGATGAGCAAGATCTCAAGATCGTGATGATCATCTTGATGATTACTTCTGAACAAACTCATCATGCTGGACAACGCACTTTCGATATAGACTATAATATCCGGGGTCGAGTCAGATACAAGGGAATCGAACAGCCATTTCAAAAGGGAATCTTTGGCCTTGTGCTCGAACTGGCTTGCTCTCGCAAGAGTACCGATTGTCTCATAGGCGGTTGCACGAAGCCTTTGCTCGTCCAGTGCTCGCGATTGGTTGGCGGCAGATGCAGCGTTGGGCCAGCCCTGTTGCAAAATGTAGTCCTTGAGCAACAAAACAAGGCTGGGGCCTGCATCTATAGTCGCTCCTGAGCTATTTCTAGCCATCCAAGACAGGAAGCCAAGCAGGGCCTTGTGGAGCCGAAGAGACTCCAGGCCCCCCCACGGGAGCGGCCTCGCCTGTTGTGAGCTCGAAGTCATCCTTTACTATCTGCACCACTTGCTCCCCTACACGACAAGCAGCCGCTGATCTCGAGAGTGTATGGAGGATCTGTATCCGGTGAGACGCCGGTAGCTCTCTGTTCAGTGGCTGTCAGAAGATATCCCCTTTGAAAGGGGCTGTGCAAAGTTGCGAGACAACAGGAGGCGCAACACCATGCTTGCGGATGACCTACCGATGCAAGTCAAATAGACTTTGAACCACGCCAAGATCCTCCAAGTTCATTTTGGTTCGTTTTAGTACATCTTCAGCAACGGAGGTCACTCGCGAATCTGTCAACCCGGCCGCGCAAAAGGCCGGCAAGAATCGTTCTTCATCCGTGAAAGCGCCACTAGCAAGAAGGCTGATGGCCTTCAGCTTGCATTCCGGAAGACTTAAGCTTCCAGGCTCCTTGAGACCCCACGTCTTCGGATCGTTGGCTCTCAGGAAATTGACCTGATCCGATTTCAAACCCGTGGGCGAGGCGGCCAGCACCCGATCAAGCTCCGTGCCGTTGGAAGCTGTAGCAATGTCCTGTCGCAACAGGAATAACTTCCCTAGCCACCGCGAGACATATTGTGCGTCTGAGGTGGAAGAAAATCCTACATTCTCACGGAGTGCAGTGTCTTCTTTGCTCCCCCTAGGTGGGACTTGGATCTCCAGCAAGAGCCGCAGGAGGATTATGAAAATACCGGCGGAGCTGGCCTGGTTAGGTTCGTTTGAAATGGAACCAGTCACGACGGGTAGAAGTGACCGACGTTTCGATTGATCCAATCGAGCAAGACCCTTTTTCACAAGACCCAGATCTAGCTGCTTCACTACTGGAGACCTGGTGGTTTTATATTGCTTTAGGAGAGCTGCAACGGGCAAAATCACCCTGGCAAGATGTTGCATGTAAGAATACACCATATCAAGTGATCAGGGAAGGGCTGCTTACGAAGGCGGTTGAATAAGCTTGGTCACACTGATATATGCTTGGAAGGCCTGGGACAGTTGTCAGCAGCTCCTCAGTACTAGGGACAATACAGGGAGGTAGGATAATCTCGTACTGCATCGCGGACAGATTTGTGCTGGCTGCTTGCGTGTTCGAGGAGTGGAACAAGTTGAGTCTCCAAGGTTTCGCTGAGCTTGATCTCGTCAGTTGACACATTTGCGATTCGATAGCGAATCGTGGAAACGGTCTTGAGGCCCGCGGCCTCTGTCGAACCCATTTCTATCCTGGCGGGGGGGGAGTTTCGCGAATGTGACAAGACTACTACTGGTAACCCAGGTACAATGTCATTTTTTACGACCGAGAAAAGGGAGCTTCAATTCAAACCCGGATTGTCTTCAACAATCTCTGGCCGGCTTTGGTTGGAAGGTCTTCCAGCTGATACTAATAGACAGCAATGGAGTGCGTCAACCCAGCCCAACAGGCAACTGGCCAACGTGGACGTTCGTTCAGCCACAAGTGGCGGGTGCCTGTTTTGAGGTCCCCCTCCTACCTTAGGTAAGTAAGTACTTACATGAAGTACTTACCTCTTAGCTACCTCCTCTTTAATTACTTCAATCGTGCTGTGTTGAGCAACATCAATTCCTCTGACTTGATATTTACCTATACTTACCTAGATAGCCGTCGTCTTACGATTGGCTCGTCCGATTCATAAGGATGCTTTCCTGCTACTTGCGATGCAAGACGCTTGCTTATCTTCACTTCCCCATGTGTTGGCTTGACCGAGTGAATTGGTTCTGCAAAATCTCGATAGCGTTGCAAGTGCCAACCAGATGATACCACGGTCAAGATTGAGCTCCCTGGCATATTGCGAGCGTCATTTTCCGAATTTCTCCCGGCTGTTCTGGGTCTGAATTCTTACAGTCACTTGCACGACGAGCTCGCTGATTCACATGGTCGTATCCGGTTGCAAGCAAGGTACAACGTACGTGACTCCTTCAGGCTAGTCTTGCGCCGAGAATGACGGATCGCTCCATTACGCACTTGGCAAGAGTAGTCGTACTTCCTACCTACTTACCTACTTCAAGTAATCAGATGGCGGAGCTTGCCCAAGTTTGAAGCTTATCAAGCGCTTCAAAGTCACACGAAAGCACTCCCAAGTATGTATTGGATTGTATGAGACCCGTCGACATCGCCGGTAATTGGATAGACGCACACTCTGTACTACAGCACATACATGCTCTTGGCTGGGTACAACGAGCCACATTGCGCGCCTTTGGCCCGTCCAATCGACGAAACAGGCGCTTAGTACATCATGTATGCAGTACATGTGATTTTTGCTTTGCGAGGCCTTTGGAGGGGGTAACGGGTATTTCTAACCTAAAGAACTCGTTGTCTTCTTCTCGCAAAAGCTCAAGCCGTCGGGTGGCGCCGCGGGATGGAACAGACTCTTGCAAACAAAGCAGTTTTTCATATGACAAGTGTCATTTGACCGAGTGGCTGCCTGCATACGCATCTGGTTTTCAAAGGGCTGAATAGCGTTTTGGTTCGCTATCTGTGACGCGACTGATGGAAACACACCCACCCCCTTGAGTCGCTTGTCGCCTTGACTTCGGGGGCCCATCATTACTAGATCGAAGCTACACAGGTTCCACGAACTGATCTCGATATGCATAGCCCAATGTGCAAAGTCAATTGACGATGGGTCCCAAGGGCTCCTGAGATTGACCAGGCACGGTGGTAGGTGTCGAGTATCGCGGACTGCGTTGTAACTACACCTAGTAACACTTCTTAGATGCAAATATTTCCATCTCCATCCATGTTGATAACTGTTTTGCTGGAGGTGGAGGGGAGGCTGAGACTTTTCAGCAAGGATACTTGCAGATCATTGAAATTCCGGGGCCGCTCCCCTCCATTCTGATTCGAAGATGCGTTCCCAGATTTCGTTTGCCCTGGATCTTCGGGACTATCGCTTTTGTACACGTGGGAAATACCTGGTTGCTAACCCTAGCAGGAAAATAGAAAATAAAATAAAATATCGATATGCGGCAACTTCCGTATAAGTCGCGATGAACGTTGCGATAATAAAGGTAGACGGCCTTTAAATGCAACGCCTATCTATACAATGCCCCTGTTAAACATTGCCGCACGTAAACGTCGATACAGGTTAATTACGAGCGCGGAGCAAACAAACTGAGGAGGAGGGCTTTACAAGGAACCTACATCGTTAAACCACCTCTTATATACATCTATGTAGGTATTATAAACATAGAGCCTACTTCGTATCTCGTTAACACCGGGTGTTCATGGAACCTCGTCTTTATTTACTTCGAGGGCTATATATATGTACTACTATGGGCATACCCTTGGACTGGACTTGACAGGAGCTAATCACTGGTAGCACCCGATGCGTACATACCATGTTGACAAGGACGCGTTTTAGAGGGAGATGAGCGGAAGCGAGGAAAACATGGCTCAACGTGGCAACGCCAGCAAACAGGTCGTGATTCACTGCGATGATCAACCACTTGGCGCCGCCGTTTGCAGCAAAAACATAAGATCGGCCTGGGATTAATACTTACTTAGATGCACGCCCGTGAAGGTCTTGGCAATATGCATATCAGTGATGACGGGATAGGCAAAGGTTAAACTGGCCAGCCCTTTTCCCCACAATGCTTTTCGCTACTCGCAAGGGAGGTTATGTGGCTGAAGTCTCGCATCCAAAGACCGCGATATGTTATATTTCGTTCGAAAATGGTAGCACCTCGAGAGCTATGCAAAAGGATCTCCCTTGCCCATCTAATAATTCGTTCGAGTCAATAGTCTTCCTGGAGCATGCACAATGTGAGCCGCGATATCGTCCATCGCAATTTCAAGTTGGAATACTTGAACTCGACTGACGTAGTTTCAAAACAATTCGATAGGGCAACAACATGTACTGTAGCTGTGTGGTATGTGCTCTACTGTAGTGCATAAACCATGCGAATGTTAGGTTAGTTAGTTCAATGAATATTTGAGTCTGCATCAGCGCACAAGCACTTTAAGGTCAAGTTGCATCCAACCAAGTCTTTCCTGCTTGCCCTGGTTTCAGGCGATTGACCGCTTGTAACACCAGTAACAGCTCCTTGAGGTAAATTTCCCTACTCCCTGTTTACCTGTGACCTACGTGTAGATAGAAAATGGTTGAGGTGTACTGGGGGAAGACGGCAGGTCTGCTTGGATGGAATACTAACACCAACAAGATGTACGTCATTTTAGGTCAGGCCCTCCCTCCCCCGCCCCCCGGCTCCTCAACAGCTATATATGTAGGTATGTAGTAGTAGGTTAGCACCACCAACTCGTGCGATTAAAGTTCAGTACTTGAGTCGCGTCGACTACCCGTATCTTGTATCTTGCATGAAGACGCAAAACACTGCTTACCTTGCAGCGTGGTAATTTACAACCCTGAAACATATTATTTCACATAGTAAAGCGGGCTTGCGTAGAATCATGTAGAGGAGGAGGAGAAGGAGAAGAAGAAGAAGAAGAAGAAGTGCGTCTGTATATGTAGGTAGTGGGTAGGTAGGTGTCTGTGTAAGTATACAGTCTTCACACTGACAGGGTCCTCGCCTCATGGCAGAGCTTGTCGAATCCATCCATCCATGTATACATGGGATATTGAGCTTGTTGTGTAACCTTGTAAACTGGACTGTACAGTGAGTGCTGTGCTGTACTGAGGTAGGTAAAGTCAAAGCATGTTGTAGGTTGTATGTACCACTAATGGGCGACAGGCAGAGACGGGCTTGTGCTAAGTGACTAGCGGCTCACAGAGTTTTTGCGGTCCTCCACCAGGCCTGCCAAAGCCGCAAAGTCAAGTGTCGTCTCCTCCACCCATTCCCCATTCATTCCACCATCCTTTTCCCACTCACACGCAAACCAAACCGGCACCATCGTTGTCTGCTTTTGTTTCTTGCTGCTTTCCGGTCTCTATCTCTTCCACACAGTCTCGGTCTCTCCTTCTCTCTTCTCTCTTCTTTTTTCCTCTTCTCCCTCCTCTAACCCTAATTCTTCCCTCCAACTTCGTTTCACCCCTCTGCCGCTTGCGAAACCGCTGCCTGTTTGGTCTGCTACTTGTATTCGTTGTGTGCGTTTTGCAAGAAGCTTCCTTTTGGTGCTGGTTCGTTTCTTGCTGTGTGCGCGTGCGCGGCCCGTTTCCGGTAAAGCCGCCGACTTCTCGTCAACTTCCGCATCATCGCGCAAAACTTTTCCCTCCGTTGCGGCCTTTTCATATTGCTGAGTACCACGCCGGTCCTAGTTCTATTTCAGATCGCACCGCGAAGTTTTATCCCGGCATCTTGACGACGTGCGACACGACGACTCGATCCCGCGACATTATTCTTCAGTCCCTCCCGGTATTTCTCGGTCTTGCGGGAAGTTCGTTTCCACGGCGCTTGTCATTTCTCCCGTCTGCATGACCAAAAAGGGCGTCATTTGGTGCACAAAAGTAAGTGTCATGATTTCCTTTCAGCCCTCCTTCATGCTGGGGTAAGTAGCGATCAAGCTTCTGCTAGCCTGCTGTTCTGGTGTTGGCTTTGCTCTCGACATTCTTGTACTGCCCATTACGACATGAGCCCGGATTTGACCCATGATCTATTGGTCAAGTCACCAACCAAGCCAGCATAGCATGCGGCAAGCTATGTGGCCCTCGACATCTTGGGACGCTGGATCGGGGCATAAGAGAAGTCTGCTGGGCACAGCATGTGGTGCGACTCACGAAGGTCTTTTCCTCTTGCTCGATCGAACCGAACTATCTCTCCCGCTCGATGTTATGGCACCACGACTCATCGCAAATTGTTTTGTCTGGGTTTATTTTTGTTATGGGCAACTCAATTGGAGTGGTGGCCTGCCGACAATAGCCTACCTTGAGCAGACTCATCCGTCTAATTGAGGCTTTTCAATTTGTCCGCCCGCAATGGTTGGCGCCCAGACAAGCTGGCGGAGACGGCAAAGCCTTCAAATTGGCCCTTGCGATTCCCGGATTCAAGCGTGGGGTTATTTGCGCAACTATGCTCACGGCATAGGCTCCGGGAAGGCATGACGCTCCCTCACAATGAGGTTTGGTGCTTGTTGGCCTGAGAAGAGGGTTGAATGTCGTCTTGTAGACGGGAATCGTCAAACTACAGGCCATCTCTGTCAGGAACGGATCAGATTTCACACGGCATATCCACTAAAGAGCACTGCAAACCACCACCAATGCGGAGTGTTCTCACTGGACCTGAATAACCCCGCGCGGCTCCAATGGCGGACGATGTTCCCAGTCTCGGAACATATTCATCCAATACCTTGCTTATGTCGCGTACGAACGGTGTAAGCCCCTGAGCTGGGAAGCTTGGCAGAGGGGTTTTCTTTCGATGCTGTCGCAGACTGAAGCAAAGTCGCCAGCATCCTTTTCCACCTAGCCAGTTGCAGCTGGCCCCGCTTGATTGCTACTACCATTACGCAAGGCGCTCACTACTCTTAGGTGCATACTAATCACAGATATACACAGGTTAGGAATTCCGAAAGTCTTATCCTTTAGATCGTATCACGACTTGACGTTCACTTCACTCGTCTCTCTTGATCAAGCGTCTCTTCAAATCTTTGGCTGGCGAATCGGAAAAATTAGATCAAGGTTTCGGTTGTCGACGTTTGCATTTCAATCCGCATTCAGGCAGGAAAAATTCGGCGGCGTCGGCGTTCGTTGCTGGTATAAGCACATCTGGATATCAGTTGGTAAGTCAGTCCTATAATTCTAAACCCCAGTGGGTCAATATCTCACTCTGCAATTACTCTCGCCTTCATTTACTAACATATATACCTTCACTGCAGCTTCTACCCATCTCACGAATATTCTCCTGCTGCCATCTGCACATTTGTGTGAGCCTCTTTAGTAAGTACGCCTAAATGCATTGTTGGGTGTTGTGTGATTATATACAGTCACTGGGGACACCTGTGCTGTTTTTCCTAGCCGCATCGCCTTAACACATTCTTGGGACTCAGTAGTCCCGAATTTTAACCCTAGATCCCCAATCTTCATGTTCAGCATAGTCATCTGGCATTTCTTTTGCTTGCAATCAAGCCAAACCACTTTCAAGAAATAACAAATTCCCTGGATAAAGCTGCTTCCATCATGATCGAGGCTTTCGAAATGCGTTCCAAGACAGTTCGAGCAAGGTCTCCGGCAACTGTGAACTCAGACATCCAGCAGGATAAGGTCTTGCCAAATGTGTTTTTGCTACTCTTTGAGTTGTACTGCCAGCCAGGAGCTGAGCCAACATCTTATTCTTTGATGTAGCTTGTCCGACGACCCTTCGATGCCTTCTCTTCCAGTCTTTTCCCAGTCGTTTCTTGATTCAGGAGCTGCTTTGGCTCTAGAGGAGGCAACGCTTCGTGAAACACCATTGCCTGGTACATGGGCCTAATCACTTGCTGCCACAGGCCATCATAACATATCCTCACAAACTCCCCTTTTCGAAATAGCGGTACATCCTGTGAGTGCCTGCTTTGCCCTGTTCTTCTCTTTGTTTCTCTCCTGCCATCCCCGCGATAAGCTGTCGAACCCCCTCCCCCCCCCCTTTTGTTAGGCCCTCGAATGCATATATTCTATCAAAGTTGGGCCTAGGTGCATGGATCAAGTCTGAATATGGTCGTATTGAGGGTCTTTATGTCCCTCGCAAGGCTGTATATAGCCCAGCTCCCTCGCACATGGGACAGTTGGATCGCCGACTCCTGGGCCATCGCCGACCCTGGGACCATCGGCGATGCGGCTTTGGCATTGCGGCTTTGGCATTGCGGCTTTGGCATTGCGGCTGTCTTCTACACAATGGAAGGACCCGCCTAGTCCACCTGCTTCCGAACGCATAAGATCCCACTTCACACTACATCATAAGAACAAAATCCCACACATCGGTTTTGCGTGTTCTCACACTTGGCTTCTCTTTACATCACGCCACGCCTGTTGCAGATATTCTTGACTGGTGTCATTTGATACATTAGTTCCACTGCACGCGCTCTCTCAGCCTTGATGCTCTCTTAAGAATCTTGCCTCATTCCCAAGCACCAGTCTCACGCCCACCTTTCCGGCCGTTTCTGCACAATTCCTTTTTATATCGAAACTCTTGGCCTCTACAGAACTGTCACGAGAAACCTCTTGCGGCTGCAATTTCTTCTAACAAAAGCCCCCCCACAGGTCAAGATGGATAACTTCAATCCCTACAACGGCAAGGCTCCTTCTAATGGATCCGGCTCTCAAGGAGAAGGTGGTTCCCAGGGTGGTGGTCCCGGTCTACCTCCTTCCGGTATTGCCATCGCTCCTCCCAACGGTCAATCAGGCGGTGATGGTTCCACTGGTTTCCCCTCGGCTGATGCCGCCCGTCAAACTCTCTGGTAAGTTCTCGTCATTTATGCTATAGTCGCTTCCGATCCTCGTGGTGTACCTGCAGATTTCACATGCGGAACTTCTGTACTTGGCCTTGCCCCGATTTCGAAGTCGCAACCTCGACTCGGGTCTACCGTTCCTGCTTAAGGCGATAGTGTAACTGACAGACGTTGCACCCGCAGGATGGGTGAGTTAGCCGGATGGATGGATGAGAGTTTCATCCGCTCGATCTATTCTTCAGCTATGAACGAGAATGTGCAGGTGAAGATCATCCGCGACCGTCATTCAGGGTAAGCCTTTGACCTTGAACCTCTGACTTCGCACCCACCTTGCTGTCCATGTTAACATGTTGACACCCTGCAGTAACGCTGGATACTGCTTCGTCGAATTCTCGAACCCTGAAGCTGCGCAGAAGGCACTGGCGCTTAACGGGACTCCTGTTCCGAACACGGACCGCGTGTTTCGTCTCAACTGGGCTTCAGGCGGTGGCTTAGTCGACCGCCGCGATACCCGAAGCCCCGAGTTCTCCATCTTTGTTGGTGACCTCGGCCACGAAGTGAACGAGTTCGTTTTGGTGGCCTTGTTCCAAGCCCGCTTCCCTTCGTGCAAGAGTGCCAAGATCATGACAGACCAGCAGACTGGCCAGTCCCGCGGCTACGGATTTGTCCGCTTCTCTGACGAGCAAGACCAGCAGCGCGCTCTGGTTGAGATGCAGGGTGTATACTGCGGTAATAGACCTATGCGCGTGTCGCCTGCCACTCCCAAGAACAGGTAGGCCATGTCCTATTTTCCCTGCGCGCCTACTATTTGCATGAGAATGCATCACTGACGCGATTCAAGAAGTCACCAAGGTGGTCAGTTCCAGAATTTCGGCAATCCTGCCATGATGCCTCCTCAGGGCGGCATGCAGCCTCCTGGTGGCATGAACAACCAGTGGATGGCTCAGCAGCAGCCCAACTACGGGTTCCAGCAAGGTGGTGGTGGATTCAACCCGATGGCCATGAATCAATTCACGGATCCGAACAATACAACCGTCTTTGTTGGTGGTCTCTCTGGTTACGTCACCGAGGACGAACTCCGGTCTTTCTTCCAGGGCTTTGGGGAAATCACCTACGTCAAGATCCCTCCCGGAAAGGGATGCGGCTTCGTCCAATTTGTCCATCGCCATGCGGCCGAGATGGCAATCAACCAAATGCAGGGTTATCCTATCGGGAACTCTCGTGTTCGTTTGTCGTGGGGCCGCTCTCAGAACAACTCCGGCGTCGGTACTCCGTATCGCCCTGCACCCCCGCCTCCCCACTACTGGCCTCCTGGCCCCCCCGGTCCCCCAGGTCCTGGTGGTCCGTTCGGTGGCCCTGGCTTTGGTGGAAATGGACAAGGCCCTCCCCCTGGTGGCCTGGGTCCTCAGGTTCGTATTCGCACATGCTCTCCATGTTGACTAGATGGCTAATCCTGGAACAGTAAACGCCTTGATACGATTCTAGCATTGAGGCGTCCTGCGTTCCGGCGTTCTGGTCGCTCTACTGCGCGTACATCTTCGGGTCCTGCTCTCTGGTTTCGGCTGGTTACACTTTCCTTCGCATACAACGTCTTCACTCTTTTGCAGTCCTCTGGACAACACACGTTCCGACGCATATTCCATTGCCTCCTCACCCATTTCCTTTCAATCTCTTCCCGACCGAATCCCGTTCCTGCCATCATATCTATCGTTGATGGACTGGGACATGCAGCTCAAGTTCGCCATCTACCCTGGCAATTTGATTCCCAATCAAAGCGATGGGCATGTGCGGTTGACTACTGCACCTTCGGCCAGTAAGGCCCGAGGCATGCAGGTGGCGGGGAGCGATGTACTTGCAATTTTTCGACATTCGATATTCAGATGACGAGACCGATGACCCGTCACATAACGTCTTTACGCGATGACTTGGCGCTTTCCTTCACGAGGGACGACGTTTGTTTCGGGAATGCGTTGTTTCTGAGCATTTGAGTTTCGCGTTGCATTAAAATAGATGCTTTTTCATCTCCTGTCTTGCCTGCCTGCCTTCTATTTGTGAACTGTCTTGATTTCACGCACAGGCGGCCGTTCGCGACTTGGATATCACTTGAGTCTTCTTTCTCATGATGTACCCGAATGACGGACCTGGCCTTGCACAGAGTCGGCTAATGGCGAGAAGATTTGTATGCTCGAAGTCGAGCTTCCTAGGTCATCCTCAAACCTGGTTTGGCAAAGCCAAACACCGTATATCTTTTTCTTCTTCGTATGCCCAACAAGGGGGCAAACCAACCGAGGCATACATATCAAGCTTTGCTTTCGGGATGACTTGGGCAGCTGCCAGCAGGTAAAGCTGCCATGATTGAAACCTACCTAGTGCTTTTCGCAATTGGGACAAGATGATGCTCTGGGAGCTCGGGATTCGGGGTACTTTATTATGGCGCCAATGGAGTTCAAAATACGAGTCGACGGAAAGACGAGCCTTGTAGGAAGGACATGGTAAAGAACCACCTGTAATTGTTTCAATAGGGGAATCTAGCAATGAACTATGCATTTCAAAATTACCTTGGCAGAGGAAATATGAAGTTATTCTGTCATATGCCTCAACACTTGAGCCTTGATCTCCCCAACGTTGACCTGCCTCCCTTGCCACCTCTTACTCACAGATGATGCTGTATGCCACTCAGTCGTGGTTGGCATTACGTCGTGCCCACGTATATGGAAGACATGACGTCTCTCAATGCCAACCAACTATTACGGCAGCAAACTCATCAATGCTGGTTTCAACCGGTGTCCTGTCCGAACTAGGTTCCCTACTATGAAGAAGAAGAAAAAAAGGGGGGGAGAGAAAGCAGGTCACGATGTGAATTAGCCGAGAAAAATCGGTTTTGGTCAGGGACAAGGCATCATCTATCTACCTTGCACGAGTCCCACGCCATGTCTATTGATGAAAACCTGAGGGTATCGTACACTCCATACGTCAATAGACGTAGCCAAGCTGCAAATCGACACTGGGTAGCCGACAAGAATCATGCAGTCGGCCACCCCCTCCCAACCAACACCTTGGTTCGTGCTTCTCGTTACATAAACACAGGCATCCTTAGGGTCGGTCTCCCAGCTCCTCCGTCCCCGGATGCGGCCATCTGGCCATTATTATCAAGCCATCTCTTCTTCGTCAAGGGGCTCGACCCGGACAAGAATTTCCTCGAGCAGCCCTTCTAGGAATGTACCAACTTCTTTACCCATCCCAACTGGCTCGCTCTTGTCAAGCCGGTCAATCTCCTTGCAGACGTTGGCGAGCTTGTACACATGCTTCCTGATTTTGTCGTGTGCTGCTTCGGCGCGTTGCCTTTGGGGCGTGACTCTCTCGTTGCGGTATATATGCTGTAAGCGTATCTGCCGTCGCTTCAAAGCCTCCTCGAGTGCCGGGAAGATGACATCGTTCAAGGCGTCCAGCTCGCCGTTGGGGTTTGCTGGCGCTGGCAAAGGGAAAGACTCGGGAGCTGCAGAGAGTTGTTTGGGCTGGGCTTTGGAGGGGAATGCCTGAGCCTGAGGGTTCGGGAGCACTGGTTGCGGCAGTGCAGGCTTGTTGTGCAGCGAAGACTGCGAGGCAGGACCGCGGAAAGGAGGGATCTCGGGAAGGCTTATAGGCCCGACCCTCGAGGGTACCCGCTGTGACTGTCGCCCCGGCGCGTAGAGCTGAGTTTGGGATTGTCTCTGGGCCAAAGCTGGCTGTTGAGCATTCACTTGGGGCTGGGATGGAGGAGAGGTGATGTTCATATGCCCCATGTCCCACCGTAGTTGTTCCTGCAGAGCATGGTCATACTCTGCCGAGGTCATGGTGGGCACAGTGGACGTGTGCTTGTTGACTGGCCGCGGCGTATCGGGGTCCGCGTAGTATTTCTGGGGAGAAGATGGCAGAGGCACCTTGGTCGGGGAGGATGGAACCGAACCAGGAACAGGCTTTCGCTGCGGAGACACCTGCCGCGATGTGCCGGTCGAGGGAGAATTGGCCGCCTTGAGGGTGCTAGACACCGACGAGCCATTGTACTCCTGCATCTTGACAGGCGATTGTCCCCGTGGCCTCTCACCGTAATCACCCTCCAGCGGCCTTGATGCCCTAGCATTCCTGGCCGAATCATCCATAGGGTTGAGGCCTGGCCTAGTAACGATGCCTCCGCGTTCACCAACGAGACGCACGGTACCAAAGTCCCACATGTCCTCGTTGACTGGTTCCCTCTCGCGCACTTCGTCGCCACCCTCCATCGCGTCCTCGTCCTCGGACTTGTGCGTGGCACTCCATCTGTTGTGTCGTTCGATAAGCTCCGTCAGATATGTGGTCTTCTTAGCCCGTCGTATAAAGGTATGCTTAAGCAGGTCTCTGGCCGAAGGTCTTTCCTTGGGATCACGTTGGAGGCAGAGCTCGACAAAGTCCTTGAAGGCTTTGGTGAAGTTGCCTTCCAGCCTTGGTGGGTGGTTCTTAGGGATAAGAAAGAGCACTTTCATGGGGTGAATGTCGGCGTAGGGAGGCTCCCCGTTGGCCAGTTCGAGAGCGGTGATGCCCAGCGACCAGATGTCGGCTTTGTGGTCGTAACCTGACTGTTTGATGACTTCGGGGGCCATCCAGAAGGGCGTCCCGACGAACGTGTTCTTCTTGGTCATGGTGGCCGACAGCTGGCCCGATACGCCAAAGTCGGCCAGCTTTACCTGGCCATTGGAGCCGAGGAGAACGTTTGCGGCTATACGTGAATGATATCAGTCATCAAGGCGGGCAAAGCGGCACAACCAGCGGTCGAACTTCTCACCCTTTACGTCGCGATGCAGCTTCTTGTCGGCGTGGAGGTATTCCAGCCCCAGCAGCAGCTCGCGAACGATGATGGCAATGTAGTCCTCCCCTATCATGCCTGGCTTCATCAGGTCTGCACAGCTACCGCCGGAGCAGAATTCCATGACGATCCACAACTCGGCGCCCTTGGCATAGGAGCCATAGTACTTTGTGACGTATGGCGACTGCAGTTCCGAGAGGATGGCAATCTCCTGGATGATATCCTCGACCTCGTCTTCGGCGCTCTCGATGTCAATAACCTTGATAGCGACTGCCTGGCCGGTTCGCTTCTCGACCCTGGCACAGTTTGCAGTCAGCACATGTTTAGAAGCCCTTGCTTGGTGCTAGCTACGGTGGAGAGGCTGGGTACCCTTTGTAGACTTTACCGAAACTGCCGCCTCCTATACAATATTCCTTGGTGTACAGAAGCTCCGGGTCCAAAGCCTCATTGCTGTTGTCTTCGTAGTCGCGGTCAGCCATGGTTGGTATCGATAGGCGTGATTCGGCCCCGTCGTGCTCGTCAGTGGTGAAGCGTCCAGTGGCTATGCGCACAGCATATGTTGTTGGCCGGTAGACCAAGGAATGGGCGGGAACGAGCGGCGATTGCGAAAGTGCTCTCTCTCACAGGGTAGGGGGGGGACGGGCGACGTGACCGCTCGGACCTGGAGCTTGGGATATGAACAGAACAGAATGAGCAAGTGAACGAACGCCTCGCAATGCGCCGGAGCCAAGCAAAAGAGGACTATTTCACTTTCACGGGAAGTGACATGCCACGTTCGAGATGAGATCCAAGAGAAGATGGCTGAAAGGAAAAAAAAATGAATGAATGAATGTGCGTACGTGCGTGCGTGTGTTGCATGCGTGTATGTGTGTGTGTGTGTGTATGTGTATGTGTGTGGTATGTTTGTGTGCTTGTGTCTGTCTGTCTGTCTGTCTGCTTATTGTTTATTTGCAAATAGGCAGGCAGGACGGAGTAGGGCCAGTCCAGTGTCTCGCGTTGATAGCTTCACCCAGAGGCCTAGCGCGGGGTGAATGGGATTCCAGTTCCAAGGTTAGTGGGATTTGGAGGTGGGATTGGTCTGGACTGGGGGGGGCAAATGGGATCGCAGGGGATCGGATGGGATCGCATTGAATCTTCCAAGGTTAGGTTGTCACATGTACGTATGTCATGGCAATAACAACAACAACAAAGCCCTATAAGAACGTCGTCAGGGAGATAATGTTTTAAAATTCTAGTTAAAGTCACCTTGAATTGTTTTTTTCTATTCCCCTCCCCCTTTCCGGTGCTGTTCCAGCCTCTAGAGAGAGAGAGAGAGAGAGAGAGAGAGAGAGAGAGAGACAGAATTGTTGCGTCGATTGGACGACAAGGCACCAAATGCATACTACCTACCACCTATTTACATACTACATGTACAACTACTGCTTAGGTACATATTTAGCTACATGTGCCTAATAAGCCCCTGCCTGAGCAATACATTAGGTAATGCCCAATGCCAATGTCTGTGCTTGGATGTACTCGTCTTCGTTCATCCCTTGGTTTTTACTTCGTTTCAATTTCCTACCGAGTACAGTGAGGTTACTTACCTCTTACCTCTTGTCAGTCACCTTTTAGGAAAGATACCTGCGGGCCTCCACCCCCCCCCGGTCCGGCGGTCCAGCATGCCCAGTCCTTGTATCCCCGGTTCCGTTCCGCAGCGGATCATGTACCCGGTGCCGCTGTCCCTCAGAAGATGCCACAAGACCGAGAACACCCCAAAGCCAGAACAAGGGCGCTGGCTTCATGCGTCTTGTACGCGCTGCCACTTTCGTGACGACTTCTTCCTGTTTCTTTGTCGCCATCGCCATCTTCTCCCAAGTGTCGTCATCAGATCCGGCAGGTGCGCCAGCTAAATTCTTTGTACATTTTCTTGCTACAACTCCCGGGCTGCTCAAAGAACAAGCCGTTTCATCCTACATTGTAGCATACGTGTATGCGCCAGGGGGCGTGTCAAGCAAACATCTCGCCCAGCCTGAAGTGGTTGGATCAATGCAGATATTATCCTAATCTACCTACAGTACAGTTTAAGAATCATCAGATGCCGTGACTCCATGCACTCATGCTAGCACCCCCGTGTTCGGCTCTGGTCTAATAAACGGGTCGCATACGAAAACAGGGGTTGTGGTATCAAGGTCGGGTATATGGATTCCTAATAGGAGGGTTTACAGCGTCTCCATCTTGTTGAGGATGGCGCGAGTGAATTCGTGAGTGGTGGCCTCACCGCCCATATCCCGGGTTCGCGATTTGCTGTGGATTCGGTCAGTAACTTGATAAAGCCAGGCCAGAGAGGGAAGACAATGATGGGGGAGGGGGGGACGTACCCCTCGGCAATGACGTCGTAGACGGCCTTGGAGATGCGGTTGGCATGGTCATCCAGGCCAAGATGGCGCAGGAGCATGGAGCCAGAGAGCAGGAGGGCGGTAGGGTTGGCCTGGTCCTTGCCCTTGATGTCGAGACCGACGTGGCGGCAGCCAGGCTCGAAGACGGCAACGTCACGGCCCATGTTGCAACCGGGGACAATACCAGGACCGCCGACGAGGGCGGCGCCAATGTTGGACAGAATGCCACCATACAAGTTGGGCATAACCATGACGTCGAATTGCTGGGGCTTGGAAACGCACTGCATGCTAGCGTTGTCGACAATCATGTCGTTGAAGTCGAGGGTCGGGTACTCTTTGGCGACACTGGCACAAGTAGAGCGGAAGAGACCGTCGGCCAGCTTCATGATGTTGGCCTTGTGAATGCAGGTGACCTTCTTGCGGCCGTTGGCAAGGGCGAAAGAGAAGGCAAACTTGGCAATGCGCTCCGACTTGGCGCGGGTGATGATCTTGAGCGACTCAACAACACCAGGTACACTCTGGTGCTCAAGACCGCTGTACTCTCCCTCGGTGTTCTCTCGGATGATGCACAGGTCGATGTTCTTGTGACGGGTATCGTAGCCAGGAATGTTCTTGATGAGGCAGATGGAGGCGTAGATATCGAGTTCCTGACGCATGGCAACGTTGAAGCTCTGGTGACCGGATCGGCTAATGGGAGTGTGGAGAATGCCCTTCAGGCCCAACTTGTTCCTCTTCAGGGAAGCAACCGACTCTCTGAAGGCCTCCTCGGCACTGCCAGGCGAGCCAGAGTCCACACCCGACACATCGATCTGCTCCCAGTCAATGGGGACATTGTCGGCCTTGAAGATGGTCTTGACGCTCTCGGCGACTTCGGTACCGATACCGTCACCGGGGATCAGGGTAACCGTGTACTTGCTGCCGAATTTGGTGGGCTTGAAGATATCCGACTGGACGGTAGCGTAGGTTCGGGCGGCGGCATGGGGTTGCTGGTGGGCAGCAGCTCGCACCAGGCGCTAAAGTAGAACACATGTCCATGTCAGTGTCGATGAGGACAGACCAAAGTTCTTGCCGGGAAAATCAAGGTAAAAATAAAAAATGAAAATGAAAATAAGGATCTGGTGGCGTGGCCAGCTTGCACACCAATCATTCAACAGAGACAAGAGAGTTCTGGATTTACCTGAGCTGCACGAGCCGAGTTGCGCGACAGCATTATGGCAGATGCGATTGTCTTATAGCAATGTCTAGGCGGCGAAGGAGACAGAGAGAGAGGCAGAGGGCGAGAGAGAGAGAGAGAGAGAGAGAGAGAGAGAGAGAGGGCGAGAAAGACGAGATAATTAAGGAACCAGGAGTTGAAGGCAACGGGCGAATACTCGTACGTAGTGCACGTGAAGAAGAAGTTTGGTTACAGCTTGCATGCAAATAGCGCAAAAGCAAAAGATCTGCTAGCTTTGTTATCTGCGCTTCTCTCCCGCACTCTCCCTTGAGCCGAAGACTTCCGAGCCTTGCAATGAATGGTACAGGATACTTTTAAGTTCTACCGTAAGGCTACTTCTTTACTTACTATAAGTACCTCCCTACTAACCTGATGGGGTCCATCCATCCATGATCCACCCACCCATGTTTCTTATTGTACGGACAAGTAACTCTGCTCTGCCCTCGCTCAGCCACATGTGGCGTAGCAAGAGAACTCCTTCCCGCCTATGATGCAGCATCCAGCGCCTTCTGGTTCGGACAGAGAGACTCCAGCATCAGGTGTGCTTTCTAAGAATATCGTCGTACCAAGCACCGAGTTGATGTGCCCTGTCCAGCTGCCGTACAATCTGGGCTTGTGGTCCCTGTGGTCTCTAGCATGCATGCCCAGTCCTGACCTCCTGGATGGTGTGTGGATGCGTAGTCGGTCTTCCCCGTCACACGACACAGTGCCTCATTGCATTGTCTCTATACGAGGGATGGCATCCTTGATGACAACCTCGGGCTGCAGTAGATCGGGGTCATGGATGGGCATTACCCCGCAGACACCCCTCACCAGCACCGATCCAGGTATGTTACCGGGTCATATATAGGAAGGCAGTGCATCTATCAATTCGATCTCTATTTATCAACAAGAACACAGCAGCGAAACCCATCCAGCCATGCCCACCTTTAAAAGCAGACATCCCGATATTACCTGTATGTATAGACCGCACCTGAACAAATGCCCTCTATATGTATATCTGACCGGGGGCCTCTGTCCAAGTTCCCGAGAATTGCACAATATGGGGCTGGCTCTTCGATGAGAAGACTCAATATTCTCCCCTCAATAGATTCCCCCAGTCAGATTGGGCAGGCTACACCGACGCTGCCAGCAGGGAGCACTTATCCTGGAGAGGTGTCAAAGATGCAGCGACGTATATATCCACTGCTTTGAAGTCCAAGTATGGATTCCAAGCCAGCGATACTATTTCACTGTTCAGTAGAAATACAATATGGTACGCGGCTCTTGGTGACCAACCACACACCCCCCCTAGCCTGCTGACCACTAATCACAAATCCAAAAAGGTATCCTGTGACTTTGTTCGCAGCCGTTCGTCTGGGTGAGCTGTCCCCTGGCCAGGTCAGCGCTGAGGATAGACTTTTAAGCTAATGTCCCCCAGGCGGTATCGTATCCGGTGCATCACCGGCGTACAACGTCGAGGAGATGGCGTATGCTCTCAAGGCGGCAAAGTCGAAGTACCTGGCCACGCACCCAGCGTCCATCAAAGTTGCCGAACAGGCGGCTCGCATTGCCGGGGTCCCCAGGTCCCACATCTTCCTGCTCGAAGGCGAGCTCGAAGGGTACACGACGATACAGCAGCTGGTCCAGATGGGGAAAGGCCAGGGAGAGCACAACCAAGCCCCGGCCTCCGGGCTGCCGCTGGGGAAGAAGAACGGGGATGTCTGCGCATTTCTCAGCTTCTCATCCGGCACTACGGGATTGCCCAAAGCCGTCATGATCAGCCACCAGAACGTCATCGCTCAGGCGCTCCAGATCGAGATGCTCAAGCCCGACGACCAGTTGAGAAAGGTTCTCGGCGTCTTGCCACTATTTCATATCACCGGGATAGTGCACAGCATGATACTACCCGTCTTCATCAACGCTGAAGTCATCATGCTCCCCGCCTTTGGCATGCGCTCCATGCTTTCCGCCATTGTAGAGCACCAGATCCCGGAGCTCCTTCTAGTGCCGCCTATCCTGATACGACTGGTGCGCGACCCGATAGTTGCCAAATACGACTTGAGCTGTGTGAAGCGATTCTCGAGCGGGGCGGCTCCTCTATCCGCGGAGATCATCCAGCAGCTGAGGGAGAAGTTCCCAGGCACGGGGTTCAAACAAGGCTACGGCATGACTGAGTCCTGTTCGTGCATCACCGCCCACCCCCCGAATGCGTACAGCTATGACTATGCGCACACGGGCGGGTCCATTGTGGCTTCTACCGAGGTCAAGCTGATAAAGGATGACGGCACCGAAGCAGGTATTGGAGAGCCTGGCGAGATTTGGGCACGCGGTCCCCAGATAACCATGGGCTACCTGCACAACGACAAAGCCACTAAAGAAACGTTTGATGTAGATGGGTTCCTGCACACAGGAGACCAGGGGATGATTGACGACGAAGGGTTCATTACCATCACAGATCGTATCAAGGAGATGATTAAAGTAAATGGGATCGGGGTGGCACCCGCCGAGTTGGAGGACCTTCTCCTGGGCCATAAGAAGGTTGAGGATTCCGCAGTGCTGGGGATCCCCGACGATTGGTCTGGTGAGCGACCCAAGGCGTATGTTCTTCTCAAGAAAGGGGTCATTCGTAGCGAGGGTGTTGGCCAAGAACTCATCAGGTATGTTGAGGAGAACAAGGTCAGACACAAGTGGGTTAAGGAGATGGAATTCGTCGACGAAATCCCCAAGAGTGCCAGTGGCAAGATACTGCGGCGCGTCTTGAGGGACAAGGCTAAGCAGGGCATCCATGGCACAGTGGTGAAAGCACGTGGCGCCCCTAGAGCAAGGTTGTGATGGCACCAAGGAAGGCCTCCAAGTTTGTTTGTTTATTCCCTAGATCAGACATTTCCCTCCTATCGCCCACTGCCCAAGACGGGTTTGATGACCATGCATAATATCTCTAATAGTCGGCCTCATATGAGCTCAATCAGTGCAGTCGAAACCAGGAGCCAAGTAGTGAAAAGCTCAACATCGTTCACCCATCACCCTCCACCCTTCACCAGCCATTGCAGTGCGAGTTCGGGTATCGCGGTCTGCTCTGGAACAGGAGTGGATCTTGGTCGAAGGGACATTCCCAAGCCTCGGCCTTCTCGTCACCTTCGACGCATTCAGTGGTCGACATCTTATTCCCGTCGGTAACTCGGCCACGTGCAACCCGGAGGCTCGGACTGGCGTACTGTTTCTTTCTACACCGCTTAGCGCCTATCGAGGTTTGGGAATCCGGGGGAATGAAGAGACAATACTGACCTGGACGTTGCTGGCTTGGGTAGCAGCACTGAGCTTACGAACGGGGGACCGGGGCTCTATTCGCTTCTGAGCTCCGACACCTGGGTTGTAGTCCTTTCGGGCCGGGATAAGTTGGTCTTGCGAAAGGACAGGCTCAGTAATTCCATCGCCTCTTGCACCCAAACCTTGACCGGGCCTCCAGCCATTTTTCATCATCAGCTTCATTCCGTAATTCACAGTCGAAGATTTCGGTTTGTTGTGGTGAGCAGAAGCCGGCTGGTCGTCCAGCTGCGTCTTTGCTAACTCAGCTGAGAGACGCTGGGCATTGAATCCTGGGGCCTCCATGCTCATCTGGGAATGATTCTCTCCGCCAGCATGGATGGAGCTGGCATCGTCTTGAGCTCCATTGGCGGCACGAGGGGCCTGTATTCTAGCTTGAGTAGGGCTTGGGGCGTCCAATACAGCGGTGGCTGATGTTGCAGCAGAAGTCTCTGCCAAGTTCAGGAGAGTCTCTTGGATACTGTCGAGGGCCGTGGCCTCAAAGCAGCTCAAGCTTGAGCGAGCATCAATGTAAGCAACTAACTGTCAAGCGGTTAAATCACTGAGACAGCTGGAAGCATGAAGGGTTAAGGTGCTCTCGATGAAACTTACCAACTTGAAGACGCCGAGAGCCAGGGCAGCCTCATCATCGTTCTCGGGAGAAGCTTTGATCATCTTGCGCAAGATAGCCTTGTCCTTTTCTTCGAACTTGTCCAGCAAGTGGTCTAGCATCTCAGACCGAAGAGAAGACATCTTTTTGTAGGCTGACCCGGTGGATGATGATGAAGTACTTACTTACTTGGGCTCAAATATCGGAATTCTTGGAAAATATGTTCAAGTTGACATGGACGAAAGGGGGAAGAACAAAGTGACGAAGCACTCGGGGGTACCTTCCTTTGCGGGAACATTGACGAGCTTTTGCCATGCAAACAAACACTTCACCACATAAAACACGTAAATCCATTTATTTACTCGGCATTTACCCTGGGGGTGCTTCTAAGCTTCTGTCTAGCACGGTGTACATGCATAAATAAGTATACGCTGAATCTTGAAGACAGACAGACAGACAGACCATCACAACATCTCGTGCTCGAAGAACATTGAACTACAATACAGTACTTTTGTCTCCCGCTGCCACTGCCCGGCCTTGAGCATTCCAGCCGGCATGGCCCTGATATTGCAACGCGCCTGGCCCGTCACCAACAACAGCATAGGACAATGGATCCATTTTCTTCTCCCCTTAGTCGTCAACCGAGCTCTACAAGTTCACATTAGACAAAGAACAAAGAGACACCTCGCATCCTTGAGAGATATACCTAGATGGTAGGAGCAACAAAGCATGCGGCGCAGGCAGCCTGACAAACCCCATATGCTGAGTTGCAAGCAATTATCGCGGCAGGAGCCGCAGCGGCGGCCACGGTGCCAAAGGTGAAGCCAGCAGCGCTGTAGCAAGCAACGACGACTGCCGAGCAGCCTGCCTGGCAAGCTCCGTAAGCCAGCGGGCCCGCTGTAGAAGTTGTGGCGATAGACAGGACGAGAATGGCATAGCTAAGCGACTGCATTGCTGCTCAGATGTGATTTGGAGGATAGTGTTGGTCTACCGTAATTTCGAAAGATGCGTGGGCGAGCCAGGTACAAGGAAAGGAAGATCAAAAGCCTCGATGAAAAGAGGATTAAGAGATCATATACTATCACGGCGAAAGCACCAAGGTGACTGTGTCACCAGAGATGGTGGGCCTCCTGCAGCAGTCCAAATGGCCGATCCCGCCCCCGCCCCCGAGAAGATAGAATTAACAGCCCTGAGAAAGCAAGATCGGGCTATAAACAAAGCCTAGGTAAGCAGGTATAGTTATATTGAACAGAGTAATTTCCCAGCAACATCTCGACCTTACCCCGTCCCGGCTAGGCTTTGCCAGGAGTTGCTTCGAGGGAGTGGCGAATCGCGTGAAGTTGGTAGATCATATTCCGTATAGCTATCATATTTCGATTGTACATTGGTTTATTGCGATCTAGCCCACACGTCATACTTGACTGGCACGGAGGAAAACACGTGGCCAAGCTTATTGCTGTGCATGTTTGACTCGAGCACGTATGTCCACCAAATCAGACTCGATCGGTCTGGCCAACGCAATCTGGGTTCCAACGACTACAACCTCGGGATTTCACCCCTGCGCCTGTATAGGGGTGGCCATCATAGGAGGATCCCGAGGTGCAGATAATGCGGCGACCAGCAGCCTGAACCTGAGAAATGCTGCGTATGCCGCGACCTATTTCAAGCCGGTTGGAGTTAATCGATTAGGAAAAACCCCTGCCTCCAACGAGCACATAAGAAGTTCGTGATT
Organism: Apiospora pterosperma; assembly: GCA_019976485.1. Classification (NCBI taxonomy): domain Eukaryota; kingdom Fungi; phylum Ascomycota; class Sordariomycetes; order Amphisphaeriales; family Apiosporaceae; genus Apiospora; species Apiospora pterosperma. The sequence continues at coordinate 3,148,893 of JAFBMP010000009.1, forward strand.
CATATGGCTGAAACGCGAGATGCCTACGTTATGCTTTCTTCCAGTGCGCCCACAGGTTACTAAGTCATTGCCAAGTCAGTAAGGGTATTCTTGGTTCAACGAGACAATCTGGCATTCGCAGAAGAGGAGAGTTATTCAGAGTGAACAATGTTTCGCATCAAGATCGACCTTGTAGGTGATTCAAATACAATCTAGCATAAGTATTGGATGGGTCATCATGAAAAGGGTTGGGTAACGAAAAGAGCAGCATAAATCAGACTTACAGGTGATCCGTGAAGGGAATACCCAGGGTATTTTATGTGAACGTACGCAGAAAGCGACCCCGTACCTCCTTGAGGATCTTGAAACAGATGCTGTGTGGAATACGACACCGCATCACCATCTTCCTGGGCTCCAAGGAAAGGCCCCTTAAAGCCGAAGCACGGTCGTCTGTGTCGTGCTTTCTTGTTCTGTGCCCCTGATAGCTGCAACTATCACCCAAAAGCTCAGAAGCGATCTTCGGGCTTCTTCCAGCCAGCCATCCGACTCACTTCACCGATACCAGACAAAATGTGGTCCACGCCGAGTTTGACTATACTTTGCCTCTTGTTCTTGCCGTCCGACTCATGCGAGGGCTGTTCACTGCCCATGGTGGGCAGCACGTTGTCGCTAGCTGACAAACTGACAAACAGGGCGAAGGGGACAAACCAGACGCAGAGTCCAAAGAACGAGGCGATCTCGGTGAAGCTGGGTATATCTGGTTGGTCGTATACGCTATTCATTGCCGCGTAGGAGCGTGACTGCGCGTTGGAAAAGTGGCGGAACCAGAAGTAGTGGTTAACAAGGACGAGAACTGGCATTGTCTATGTTAGTTCCGAGGCGTTGCCGCGTTCGAAGATGAGGAACACCCACGGCATGAGGCAAGAAACAAAGGGTCTGTTAGCTTGACGAATGGGAAGCGCCGCATGTTGCCCAAGTAGACCACGTGGGATGCGATCCCCATCAAGGTCAAGAGCAAGGGAAACCCATCGGCAAGGCATAGCACGAGCTGAAGGCCAATGATGGCATAGATGAGGCGGGTGAGGAGACGTTTGGCTATGACGGTATGCTCTTCGACGAGCTCTGAGAGGTAGTAGAGGCCCGAGGCTATAGCAGTGGAAGTGAAGTCGTCAGCTTCCGAAGTACGTCTTTCACCAGTCCTCCAATGGACAACGGGAGCTGTGCCTACCAATTGCCAGGGTCAGAAAGCAGAAGCCCACGACGGAGCCGAGATAGCCGACCAGAGGTAGAATCCACATCTTATCAGGCAAGCGACAATGACATTATCCGCTTGGGTGAGGGAGGCTAATTGATGTGTTGTTGAGATCTTCAGTTCGTTTTCCGTCGAGAGCGGACGTTTCCTTATATTGATTGAATCGGGAGTAGTTAGTGGTTTAGTTTAGTTTACATGGATAACGACGCACGCGCACGACAGCCAGCGTGGCCTTTGTTTGGCCCTTTGGCCCTTGGATGGCGACAAGGCCTGGGTTGATTTAACTCGGAAACACAGAAAAAGTACTTGTACAAGTACTTGTTATCAGTTGATATCGATAGAGGAAGGCCCCCACTACAAATTATCCTTCAGATCAGAGGGGTCCTGCATTTTCTAAAAAGATGGCCGTCATAACATGCTGTGACTAGAGCTGGGCCGGTGAACTACAAACCAGCCGGCATTGCCTTCAATCGCTATAAACAACCGAAGGTCCCAGTACAGCTTCCGGTGGTCTACTAGGAGGAGTTGCGCAAAGCTTGTTGCCCATCATGTCTCGCCCTGAGGATACACTGTAGGAAGCACCCCTCCACATTTCCCTCTTCTTCTTCTTAGAGAGTGTGCAAGAGGGAGAGAGAGCCATCGCATTCTGATCAGCCTTGCTCATTGCCCCAGGTCCGCCGACGTCCACTACGACGATACAGAAGCCCGTAAATACACAACCTCGTCGCGAATACAGAACATCCAAGCCTCCATGACCCATCGTGCGCTCGAGCTGCTAGACCTGCCCTCTCCGTCCTTGATCCTCGATGTCGGCTGCGGCAGTGGCTTGTCCGGCGAAATCCTGTCCTCCTTGTCGCCCGAAGAAGGTGGCCCACACGTCTGGGTTGGCATGGATGTCTCGGCGTCCATGTTGGACGTGGCTTTGCAGCGAGATGTGGAAGGCGACTTGTTGCTGGCCGACATCGGACAAGGGGTGCCTTTCCGCGCCGGAACCTTCGATGCCGCCATCAGCATCAGCGCGATACAATGGTTGTGCAATGCCGAAAGCAGCGAGACCTCCCCTGCAGGGCGGTTGTCAAGATTCTTCAATGGGCTGTATGCAAGTCTGAAGCGAGGCGGAAGGGCCGTCTGTCAATTTTACCCAAAGAACGACGAACAGAAGAAGATGATAACAGGTGCGGCCGTCAAGGCTGGCTTTGGAGCCGGTCTGCTAGAAGATGACCCCGACACGAAGAACGCCAAGATCTACCTTGTCCTCACTGTGGGGGCCGCGGTTATCGATGGAAAGAGCAGCGACATCACAGGGGTCGTTCAGGGCATGGAGGGCGTCGATGTGATGGACGCCAGAAACAGGGGGAAGACTGGCAGCGGCGAGATCAAGAAGGGATCCAAAGCCTGGATCGTCAAGAAAAAGGAGCAGATGGAGCGGAAAGGGAAGGTGGTCAAGGCTACCTCCAAGTATACCGGACGCAAGAGACGGATTGCTTTCTAGGTTTGAATGGCGGAAGATACCATTGCATTGGCTGCGGCGTTCACGGAGTTACATTTTCTGCTTTGTCTGTCAGGCAGGAAATCTCATATCAAAAAAAAACCGATGTTAGATTCGTTGGAAGCTTTCTTTTTCTGTTTGGTCTTCTTCGGGCACCGGATTGAGCAAATCTGTGGTGGCCCTCTGTGGAAATGAGCCGACAAGGGCGCGGCAGCCCCTAAACCGTCGTCGGTGTTCCGATATTCCGAAGAGCTCGAGCTCCGTTTAGCTTGAGTGATCCGGCTTGCTGCTATACGCTTGCGTGACCGAATATGGAAACAGTCACGCCTGTCCGGTCCGGTGCGCAGATACGTGAACGCGTCGAGGCGTATCCGATGTCATGATCGTGGCTAATGGCACCTCACATTCCTACTCATCCAGTATAGACAGTACATTCAACTTACGCACGGAAATCGAAAGCACATGATGTACAGCATTTAGTTTGGTAGAGAGGTATCGCTATGAATGAGTGCTTTAGGTAAGTAAGTATGCAAGGTTGCATTACCTTCCAAGTGTCCCGTTGGCAGTTCCAGCCTGATCCAACCCACCAACGCGGATGAATACCGCCTTTTGCTCTAGCCAGTCGTCGATGCTCAGTAAAAAGCTCTCGCGGCCAACACCACTTTGTTTGTGCCCGCCAAAAGGCATGTCCCAAGCACCCGTAGGAGACGTGCAATTTACACCCACCATGCCCGATTCCAACCCCTTGGCCACGCGCATGGCCCGGTCGAGGTCCTTCGTATAGACGGCGGCATAGAGACCGTACTCGGTATCGTTCGCGATCTTGAGGGCCTGTTCTTCCGTCTCGAACGTGTTGATACACACAACCGGCCCGAAGACCTCCTCCTTCATGATTTTGGAGTCCTCGGGCTGCTGCAGAAACACGACGGGCTGCACAAAGAGATCGCCTTTCTCGGCAGGGAGAGGCGCACCTGTCTCCACCATTTGCCCTGTCTTCTTTGCCCCCTCCACGTACCGCATCACCGTATCGTACTGCGCCTTGTCCGCTTGCGGCCCCGACATGGTCTCCTTCTGGCTGGGGTCGCCCAGCTTGCGGGCCGCGGCCAGCGCGTTGAACTTATGGATGAAGCCGGCGGCGGCGTCCCTCTGGACGTAGATGCGCGAGTTTGCCATACACGTCTGGCCGCTGTGGAAGAAGATGCTATGCTGGGTCTCCTGGGCGGCGCGGTCAAGGTCGGCGTCGGCGAAGACGAGCGCGGGCGACTTGCCGCCCAGCTCGAAGACCAGGTGCTTGAAGTTGGACTCGGCCGCGGCCTTCTGGATCGCGCGCCCCGTCCGCACCGAGCCCGTGAACGACAGCGCCCGGATTTGCATGTGACTGCTGATGGCGTGGCCGGCCACCGGCCCGTGCCCGTGCAAGATGTTGACCACGCCCGGCGGGAACCCAGCTTCGCTCAGCATGGCGGCTACCCTGTTGGAGCTCAGGGGCGCCTTCTCCGACGTCTTGAGGACCATGGTGTTGCCTGCGGCCAGGGCCGGCGCGAGCTTTTTGCTCAGGAAGACCAGCGGCGCGTTCCAGGGGATGATGGCGGCGCAAACGCCATACGGCTGGCGGATGGAGATGTTCATGAAGCCCGGGGTGTTCAGACTGGATGTACCCACGGGGTATGCCGCCTCGGAGAAGTAGCGAAAATGCGTCGCTGCATAGTATCCGTCAAAATAGGTGCTAACTGGTCTGCCAAGGGACAGGGCATCTAACTGAGCCAGTTCGGCATCTGCATCCGTAATCATCTGAGCTAGCTTGGCTAAGGGCTTGCCGCGTTGCTGCGGTGACAAGGCGGTCCAGGCTGGTAAAGCTGCCTGAGCAGCGGCAACCGCTTTGTCTACATCCTCGTTGGTTGCCTCAGAGACTATGAAAAGGTTAGTCTCGCGTTTCGCACTCGATCCGCGTGAGGTCAAGGTACCTTGGGCTACATGCTCCCCTGAATATGGCGAGAAGAGGTCGAAGGTCTTGTTGTCGCTCGACGAGGAAAACTAGCAGATTTCAGCGATTCATTCGGTCCCTGCTGTGTAAAGTATGTTAAGTAGAAATTACGAACTCACCTCTCCGTTGATGTGTTGCTTGACCTCGATAGGAGCCATGATGCAAAGCAAGGAAGGTAGTAGTAGTTGAAAGAATTTAGAGGTGGTCGGTTGGCGGTCCTGACCATCGAGGAAGCCTGGGCATCGAGACTTGGCTACAAAACAAGTGTCTGCTCCTTTCGATGTAGAATTTATATGAACGAGCCTGACTGACGTATTCACAGTACCAGATCGCAACCAGGACTTTACTGAGGCGAAGATAAGTGAGTGTTGTGCTCAGCTAAGATAGTGTAAGCCCCTCTCTCCCCGTCTTTGGCCTTCACCCCCAACATGTCTCACATGTTATGCACTACCTTGCATTACGCAGATGGAGATGCGGGAGTACACGCAAGAGCCGCGCATTGGCATCATCACCCACCATCTCGAAGAGATTCCAATCTCGCCACATCCACATTGTGCCAAAGGTCGCTTTCCGGGCCGGATCGAAACATCCGCAGTCGCGGCGTGTCTCAGATATGTGCCTCGGGAGGAGCATTATATGGTCGACGGGTCTCTCTACCTATCAGCAATGGCAGCAGTCGGGGATGAGTCCACCGGTTGACCCCTAGGTTGGTTGGTGGTTGGCTTGCGGGGTATGACAGGGGATTTCTCGAGAATCTATCATCATCGGCATGGGCTGCCCGATAGATCTATATCTCGCTCGCCCCGCCACGGAACTGGGATACCGACAGTCTGGCACCGGCACGATCCTACGGCACATATCTTCAACCACTCGATCAGGACACCCACCTCGCGACAGGTCAGCGGCACTGGCTCCGAGCCACTAGGTACATGTCTTGGCACCGCCATGTTCGCGAACTGCTGCATAAGTCCCTATCAAGCACCTTTAAAGATTGCTGCGCTTCATCTGCCCAGCTGGCTGGGCTAAACTCAAACCATGTTCAGGCATGTATGCCGTCGATTGGGTATGGTTACTGATTTTGTTAGCCTTGTCTAAGCCTCTATAGATCATGTAGATATTGGCCTATTTGGGGATCAGGGGACAGACACTCATGTCAGCCACGCGTAAATTCCGCATGCCTATTATCTTGAACGAAGAGTCCACGCACGCTTCCTGCTCGTTGCGACCCATTTCCACTGTCCCTAAAATATGCCAGGAACTCCGCAGGTTTGAAGAAAACGCTTCCTATTTCATGACTAAACAGATGGCCGAGAAAACCTCCTCCTCCTCATCCGCTACTTCGACACTGCTAAGGAAAGGGGTATGCGTCGCTTTCTCCCAACTTGGGACCAAGTGCCTCGGGTATGTCTGCATCGGTAGTGGAAGTGTTTGGAACTCCTTTGAACCGAGAACGGCCGGTAGCTGAAACCAGCCCATGGGGGATGGACTCTGCCTGGGCAATGTATCGTGTCCCTTCTTGATGACGATTCCCGCCGTCGAGAAGCAATGGTCCTGTAGATTCCTCCCCACCTGAGGTAGATCCAGTATATGAAGAATGCCGTGTTTCCACAGCTTCTCCTCTGGCCCGAGCCCTGAGAGAACTAAGAGCTGGGGGGCTGTTGATGGCACCACCGGGAACGATGATCTCTTTACGTGCTCTGAATCGGGGACCAGATGCGACCTGCACTGCTAGGTTAGTCGCAATTCGGTCCCGGAAACCAGCTGGTACATCATCGTGGAAGTTCCCGATGTGTTGGAGACAACTTCGGGCGTTCTTCCAGCTGAAAGAATCATCACCGACTAGGCGCGCCCATTCGTCATAGTCCTCGGAGGAGCCAGCGACCCAGTTGAGGGGACTTGGCGAGCCGCGCCGCGATCAAGCAGCCAGAAGCGCCACCTGCAAGAACATGAATCACTTCATAATGGCCTCCTGAATCTGAGGGCAACTTAGCTCCTACGACGATGAAATCGAACTATGGCCTGGTGGTCTGCAACAGCTTACCTACTCTGTCTCCTCTATGCGATGAGAAATTGCCGGCATAGTCGGTGCCCTGGACAGAAGCCCAGGAGGGAGGAACGGGCTTCTTGACAAACAAGAGCCGAGCATGGTGGGGGGGGCATCGAATGTAAGAAAGGACGGACATTGGCGGAATGTACTTATCAACACCAACCGCCCAATGCTGTCAGGCCTCCAGCCCTGGCCCGTGGGTGATGCACATGCATGCTAGAAGACATCTGGCGTCGGAATGAACCTACCGACAGATACAGAGTCGTCGGCTGCACTCAGTCATTGGATTCCTAGGGGGACAGTGAGTGATGATGATGTCTAGCTGACATATATCGGCGACCACCTAGTGCGCCTGTAGCGATTTAGGTCCTCGGGTTGGGCGACCCGTGTTCCGGATGACGTTATCCCAATCCCGTCACTCTTACCCTCGGCGGCAACGAGGCTGGCACCCTGGCCGGCCAGATAAACCATGTCGACTCATGTGCCGACGTTGCATAGCATGCTGACAAACAGCGTGCATAATCTGCCGTGTCTATCTCGTTACGCACAAGGCCAAGCCTGGCTATATACTGGCTCATCTGCTCAAAGTCTATCCGGTCCGTCTCGAACTTCGCCCATCTCAACTCCTCTTAGTATCCCCGCGGGAAGCAGACGTTACATAACCCAAGATATGGGCATCAAAGAGCTTCTCAAGAAGCTCGAGGTCCAGCCGACAGACGATGAATATGAGTCTATCGCAACGAGCAGATGGGGCAATAAAGATATCTATCCGATCCCTAGGGATAAGCGGACATATGGGTGGTTGTCCTTCTACGCCTACTGGGGAACCTGCGGGATATCTCTGTCCAGTTGGACTATTGGCAGCAGTCTGATAGGGATCGGCTTGACAGCTGGGCAGGCTTGCGGCGTTGTGGTGCGATAGGCTCGGCAACCCCCCTCCCCCCTCCCCCTATGTCAGTTCTGGGCACGTAACTAATAACTAATCGGGATAGCAGGTCATTGGATGCGTCATTGCGTCTCTGAGTTCCTATCTGAACGGGGCGGCAGGGACAATTCACCACCTCGGCTACGGCACACTTGGTCGAGCAGCCTTTGGTCTATGGGGCGCGTACTTTGTCGTCATGCTCAATGTCTTTCAGTCGTTCGTCTTCTATGGCACACAGATGTACTTTGGGGGTAAGACAGACACCATTCCCACTTCCAATGGTCTCGTTTTCCCGTGATCGGAGAGGCTGATGGCTTTTGGCGGCAACTAGGCATGGCTTTCGTCCTGATCCTCAACGCCATCTTCCCGACCTTCCTCCATATGGCCAATACCTTGCCGGAGAGCGCCGGCATCACCACGCCCCAGCTGATCGGATTCGTGCTCTTCATCATCCTGTACATTCCTGTCATCTACTTTGTACCACCGCACCAGATCCAGAAGTTTCTTGTCGCCAACCTGGTCATTTCTAGCGCCACTCTGCTGGGCATCATGGGCTGGGCGATCCATGCGAACGGCGGAGCTGGAAACCTCGTGTCACCTGCGATTGCTGTCCCCAAGTCTCAGGTTGGCTTCATGATGGTTCATGGTATTACCTCGGTCGCGGGGACGTATACCGGTGGCAGTGAGCGGGTTAGCGACTGGACCCGGTATGCCAAACACCGGCACTCGCCTACGCTGGCCCAGCTCACAGCGCTCCCTCTGAGCGTGACACTTGTGGCTCTGATCGGCATCGTGACGACATCGGCGTGCGCGGAGATGCTGGGTCAGGTGGAATGGAACCCGATGATCATGCTCCAGACGATCCAGGTTCGGTATTACACTGCAGCTTGCCGGGCTGGTACATTTTTCGCTGGAGTGGGACTCTTGTCCGTCACCGTCTTCATCAACTACACGCAGAACTGTGTCAGTTCCGGCATGGACCTCGCCATGTTGATTCCTCGCTGGGTCTCGCGCAGACGAGGCTCCATCATCTTTGCACTTCTGGGTATCTTGGCCAACCCTTGGAGGTTCCTGACCCAGGCCACAACCTTTATCACCGTCTTGTCGTCCTTCGGAGTCTTCATGTCCCCGGCTGCGGCCATCTTAGTGGTGGACTTCTGGCTGGTGCGCCGGACGAAATGGAACATCCCGGACCTCTACTCTCCTGGCGGAATCTACTGGTTCTGGAATGGGGTGAATTGGAGGGCGATCCTAGCCTATTTCTTGGGCATGGTATGGGCATTACCTGGCTTCATCATGGCGGTCGGCGGCCCCCCCTGTTTCTGAGGGATGGTACCATCTGTACCAGATCTCCTTTTTCTTTGGTTATGCGGTATCCGGAGGCTTGTTCTATCTCCTTAATCTGCTATCCCCCCACCTGGACTCGGCGAGCAGGTAGACATGGAATTTAGAGACGGGCCTATCCTGATGGGCGTTGCTGCGAGTCACCACAGCTCAGACGAGGCAAGAAATGAGAAGCAGGTCCGGCTTGTTGACCAGAAAGTCTAGGCGCACGTGTATGTATGGAGTAGTGGGAAACGATGCAGATCTCCGAAACAGGCATAGTTTTTTTGGGGGAGGGGGGGGAATACAAGTAGTATGGGACGTCTTCACCGGATAGTATGGTCCCTCATGAATTGGTGCTACGGTGCTACCCCCCCTTTCCCCCAATTCTGACCATTAAGTTTGGAAAAGGGGTGGCAGCGACGATACCGGTGGCTATCAGGACTTGATGTTGGTTATTTCCTTGTCCCATCTGGTATGGCCAAACTGTAAAAGGTCCGCCAGAGCTCATCGATGACGTCCTATATTGACCCCAACAATAGCCAAGCAGCCATAGCATCTCTTATTTTATGAGATTCGATGCCCCTCCACTGGATGCAATGAAAACAACGTCAGTCAATCTACAAACATGGCCATCTCTCTATCTGCAGCGCGCTATTTGGCACCAAGCGCATTCATCCTCGACTTCGCCGCGCAGCTGTACGGGCTGCTGAGCAGTCCCAACATGAAAGACGTGCACGATGCAAATATATCGTTCTTCTCACCCCAGCCGCTGTTCATTGCTTGCTTCTTCTTCCCCCAGCAGATATTCCAAGCGGCCTGGCTTTGGAGGATTTGGAAAGCTAGGCCAGAGAACATGGAGGAGGACCGCGCTCTGAGGCAGATGATGGACTACGTGCCATACTACGCCGCAGGCAACCTTTGCATCGCTGGTGAGTCCGCTCTGCCCTGCAACGCGCCCCTGTAAGTCTCAAAGCAGCCGAAGAAGTTCGACGAGATTGACGCCATGGCTTTCGAAACAGCCTGGATGGTTTTCTGGAACCAGTCCGATTTGAAGACATCCAACGATTTCGTCATCATCAACAGCTGCCTGCAACTATACTATGTGTTCGCAAGGCTAGGCTCGATGGACACTGGTTCCTGGACTTCGATCCTGACCCACGTCGTCTCCAAGATGTTTGCCGGCATCGGGGTGCTAGACCTTCTGCACAACAGCTCGGCTGCATATGCCGTCGGCCAACCGCCGAGCACCGCAATTGTGGCCTTGACCGGCCTCGGTTTCGGCGCTTTGGCCTCAGTCAGCGACTGGATCTTGGGCGTTTGCCTCGCTTACGACCTGGTTGCTCTCATGGTTGGCCAGCGTATTTACGGAAACGTCGGCTGGAGTAACCTGCTTGGTGCTTTCGCAGCAGGCGTTGCTGGGCTTGTCGTGGTCCGAAACTGGCTCCGGTAGGTGTTTCTCTTCATTTTCTAGGGCAAGACACACACGACATTCGCCGGATGCTAAGGGGGTTACAGGCCACCCTATGTGCGTGGGGGCGATTACCAGGCTCTCCAATAACCTACACCCACAGCGAGGCAGTGGGTTACGGCTCACAAGTACGCAGCATGGCTGTCTGTATAGGTAGGGGAAACCAGGGCTTGTGGTTTGTCTTGTGTGGGTTATTGCGTTCTACTGAGGTCCCGTGGCGGTGACGCACTATATATCGCTGCACTTTGCAATGGGCGAGAAGTCCTGTTTACCAACCACTTCTCCTTGGTACCCAACGGCCTTGGCAAAATCCTGGAGGAACGCCCACCTTGCCTGCCTCGCCCATCCTTTCTTTGCAAACTCGTTGGCTGGTTTTGGGAAGAAATCCGCAATGCCGAGGAAGGTCTCATCATGTGCGGGGACAATCAGAAAGTTGTCGTATGCATCGACCTCTTGGAGCTTCTTGATGGATTCAATGGCCTCGGGGATATCGTGGTGAACCTGCGGAGCGTTCTCTGGCTTGGCAGGCAGATAGAACGGTTGGTCCTTGCCATCTCGTAATATACTCTGAAACATCTCACCTGGGCAAGGTGTCGCGCTTGAGCCAGTGAAGGGATTGGGTGAAATAGAGGCGGGCAATGGCTGCCACGGATGCGGTCGCACCTCGCCGCCGTGGTGAGCGGCGTCACCACCCATGACGATGAAGCTGTCGGGCTCCGTAGTCACCCGGGCCAGCCCACAGATATGGCCGATCGCGTGCCCAGGTGAGTCAAGTAGATAGAACGAGCCATCTCCGAAATAGTCGAATGCGGCAAACCTTCCAATCTTCAGCCCCGACTTGGTGAAGTCTATTTCTCTGATCTCACGACCCGCCACGTCAGCTTGGTTGAAGGCTGCCGACGGGTTGTCCGGGTAGCCAGGGAATATCTCCTTCTTGCTTCCAGGGCCGACGATCAACGCCGTGTCCGGCTCAAACGTCGACGGATCACCTGTATGGTCAAAGTGCCAGTGCGACCAAATGACGGCCTCGATGGACTTGGTGTTCACGCCGCCGCCGTCGAGGATCTCGCGGACGTGCCTGGGCACTACTGGTGTATATCCGCTATCACGGAAGCGCTGGACCAGTGGAGGTGGGAGGTTCTCCCAGTCCTTCTTGATCCCGAGGTCGAAGACCAACGCGCGGCCGAGCTTAGGGTGCTGAACGAGGAAGGAATAGCAGGGCGTAGCGAGCCACTCATGACCAGCTATCGCAGGCTCCACAAACCTCCACTAGCCGATCGAGGTTATCAGTACATACACATGTATCCCTGGTCGTTCCAAGAAACCGGAGCAGGCTTACTACGTACTGCGTTGACGCCATGGATCATGCCGCTGCTGTTGATGATGGAGACATCGACGGTAGAGCTTGATGTTGGAATGTTGAGCTCCGGAAGAAAAGCCATGGTTACTCCCCCCCCTTCTCCTGGCAGCCGAAGAAGGACGGGGGGGGAATAGAACTTATGAGTTTTCTGCTGTCGTTTCACGAGATACAGGTCAGCGTTCGTACCGGGAATGCACCAAGGCGGGACAACCCCTCCGATTTATCTCCAATCTATACTCTCGGCCGATTCCGTTTAGTTGCAGCGTCGGAAGCCATCCGCAACACCATTTCCGATCGGTTCACTGCGCGACCTCGCATCCGAGAACACAGCGAGCTACTTTTGTGATGCGCCGCCCAGTGTATGCGTTGCAGGATCCGGCAAACGGCATTCCAGAAAACCCTTCCATCCATTCACGCAGCAAACGTGATTTCCAGATGATGTACATGCCGGTGAGCCCCTTGCGCCTTACATTTCGATCCCCTGATCCCCTACCACCATATCTTACCGTCATCATTGATAGATGCCGCTCATCGCATCTATAGAGCCTAGCTCGTTTGAGTCCTGGGGCAATCCTGCGGACCACACAGAGAACTGAGATGAATCCGCCGGTTGCTGTAATGGGCCGCTTCCTACTATATCTGCCGTAGCGGGGTCCATGCCAAAGTCGAACGGCGGCGTCGTCACGTTGCCCGTCATTGTATTAATCATATAAGAGAAATCGGCCCCCATCCCGCCATTGCCCCATTGATTGGCGAAATGACTGAAACCTTCCTGTACTGGGGGTTCTATGCTCACAGGGTTGCGAGGCTCGTGTTTCCCCTGGGCGACCAGGCTCATGATGGTTTTCTTGATACGCTCGAATACGTCGCGATACTTGCGAGCGGAAGGATAACGTTCAGTGACGATGCTGAGACCGTCAGGATTAGAAGAACACTCCAAAGTGAGAAGAGCAGCTCAGGGAAACCAGATAATACTTACTAGAGTAGCAGTTGGCAATCCGTCAGGGGGGCGTCTGCACTGAGAAAGCTCGCCGGGGCCAACCACGCGCAATATATCAAGGTTAGACCTGGACTATGTTAGAACCAGCGAAGACTGTCAACCGACCCGATCTCTTACCTGCCAGAAACACGGACTGTATGCTCAGAGCCGAGAATCCGACCGGGAAAATGTGATGCAGCCTCCTGTAATCCGCGATGATGCCGGAACAGGCATTGGCGCAACGTTCGAGGTACTTCATGTTCATTGGGGTTTTGGCTAGTCGAGGATACAGCAAGAACCGAACGCAGCGATAGTAATGAATCGTGTAGAATTCTGCGCCTTCGTATGCGGCATTCGGTTGCTGAACGTAGTTGGTAGCATCATATGGGATGGCCTCCTTCCAGGAGTGCAACCTGTCCAGGAATGCATCGATTGTGGTGTCTGCAATGGTCCCTGGCTTGTCCACTCTATACACGGTGTGTTGGATCTCCGACTCGATCCGTTTGAGCCTCGTTCGATGGATAAAGGATGTTAGTGTCGTAGGCGGGTTGACGGGAATATTCGATACGTGTGCAGAGGCCTGGCGCACAAACTCGTCGTCCCGTGTGTCCTCGTTGATATCCAGAGGCAGATCCGCATCAATATCGTGGTCGGACAAGCTTGGTGGGCGACCGATAGCAATGGATATGTCGCGATCCAAGAAGTAGGTAGTCCAGAACCGACGCTTGTTCATCTCGGCGTCGACGCTCGGTAGCTGGCGCCTTGGCCGGCGATGCAGACCTAGCTCCACGCATAGGCGCATGGCAGCACCCACGTAAGTCCAGGCCCCCGGATCTCGCGGCGCCCTTGTGCAGTAGAGGGCCATGAGAAGCAAGTAGTCCACAGTACGAGCGTTGCGAAGCTGGAGCAAGGAGTCCATGTAGCCAAAGGCTGTGTTGTAGTGTTGCTCACTAAAGAAATGACCCATCTCACCAGCTGACTCCAGCCAGCGTCCGCTGACCGCATACACCAAATGAAGTATACTCTTTTCGTATTCATCCGCTATATTGTCGCGGTTGGCATGGAGCTCTAGCACGCGCGCAGTGTGAAGCACTGGGTACCGCGTCGCGATATGCCTAAACCAGCCCTCGAGCAGTCTGTGAGCGACATTCGGGCTAAGCAAGGGAACGCCCACATAATCGGAGAGCTGAGCCGAGTAGACAGACTTGGGGGCCGGGTCGTCCTCATCCCCTACAATATGACTGTCGTGTTCGTTGGATGTGGAAGTTCTTTGACTTTGTACCACCGAATTGAGGACACGCCCGATTGTGATGTTTGATGACGCTCCGATGTAGTGGCCCGAAGCGGACAAAGATAAGTCGCGTACAGCAGTGAGGATGTCATTCTCGTCGTCATCCGACTCTGGGTGCATGCGTTGTGATGCCTGCAGCCGATGGTGGCCGGGTGTTTGGAGGTGCGGTGATGAAGTGGCTGCACCGGCCGTTCCCCTCAGGTGGTCGGTTCCTGCACCCATGTGGCCCAGCGAGGCCAGAGCAGACTCGAGCTCAGCTACGCGCTGTTCGAGTGCCTTGATGTACAGCTTCTTCTCCCCTGCCGCCGGAATCAGAGGAACGATATAGACACATTTGAGAGACAGCCGAGCGCATGATGCACAAGCCGGCCGTTGTCCATCACACTACAAGAGAGAGCCACACCATGTTAGCCTTCATCCAATGGGTGCTGCTGGGTCGAGCGCATGAGAAAGGCTACCTTCTGCTTCCGGGTTTTGCAGCGCTGGCAAGCGAGAGCAACGCGGTCGCGCTTGCCAGGTTTGCGCTGCGTCGGCGGTGCTTCCGTCGGCAGTGCGTTCGGCGACGCCCCATGGCCTGTCTCAATGGTCTCCGGAGAGGATCCGGTGGCGTCCATTATTATTGAGAGATCCAATGGCGTGATATGGGCCGACGTGGTGTGAAGCGAGTAAGGAAGAACTAGGGTTCCAAAGCAGGGATAGTATGCGGCTCTGCACACCGAAGTCTGGATGGTGTCGGATCCGCTTTGTACCGGCAGCTGCCGATGGTCAAGAGCATGGGATCCCCCAGATAGAGGCTCGGAGAGGTACGGTAGCTGACCCGTGCCCGGTTGGCCGTATACCTGACAAGTAACAAAGGACTGCCGATCTCATCCAGCTCGTATGGTTCCGGAACAAGATGGCCGGCGATGGGGAGGTAGGTAAGTAGTAGTTGTCGCGAATACGTCAGGTTTAGTAGGTCCACGTAGATAAGGTGGGGAGAAGCATCGCAGTACTCGGTTGGGTGCTTGTTCGCCGTCCACCGAAGTGGCTCCGCTCCCGCTTTTCCGTGGCGACGTAGGTTGCAATGCAAGGTGGGTTGCAACTCATTCTTCTCCCTGCCTCGGTGTCCTTCTCCGGACGATAGGTCTCCTCCTGGTGGTGGAGAGTGGTAGATTATGGGCATACGAATTAGAACCTCATCATCCCCGAATCGGCTGATGTGATGTCAAGCTCGGTCTAATTGATGCGGTCTGCACTGTCAGACAGCAAGTTCGGGGTCAAACATTGTTGGTATGGGAGGAGCGCCTCGAATGCCGTCAATGCCACCACCGCCACTGCATTCGGTCGGTGGCTCTTAAGGTTGGTCCCTTTTTTTTTTTTTCCCTTTTCACCCCCATGGGGGGGCTGAGATAAGCTTCGAGAGTTGCTGGGGGGAGGAGGCAGAGGGGCGGAGGGGGCATCTTAACCTTCGTCCTCTGCCCATGGTCGATTAGATTGGCCAAGAACATTCATT
Organism: Apiospora pterosperma; assembly: GCA_019976485.1. Classification (NCBI taxonomy): domain Eukaryota; kingdom Fungi; phylum Ascomycota; class Sordariomycetes; order Amphisphaeriales; family Apiosporaceae; genus Apiospora; species Apiospora pterosperma. The sequence continues at coordinate 3,164,485 of JAFBMP010000009.1, forward strand.
CCATCGCTAAGTTACATTACGTGCCTCCTAATCTAGTTGCAGTTGTACTTATCTCCTCCTAACTGGAAGCAGATTCTAGGTTGAGGGGGGTTGAGTCCGGCGTTGCTTTCTGGGGTTGTTATTTCCAGGCTTACTGTGCATGCATACTTACTTAGTCCCCTTGATGTGTTATCGCTGGCAGTCTATCTACTAAAGTTACTGCCTGCCTCCAAGCTTGATTCATTCAATCCTGTCGTCCCCCCCCGCATCTCTCATCTTGCAATGTTCACATGAGGAGAGCATACAACGTAGTAAGTACGTGTGGGAGAAGTACTTACTTTGAGTACTTCTTATTGGTGTAACGTGAGTACAAAATATTGTGGGCTTTGTATGACCATACATACCTGCATAATAAAGACGTATTCTTGTGGGTATCAAGTAAGTATATATCTCTTCCCGCATTTCCACTTGTTAGATCATACATATGTCGGAATAAGGCTCCCGCTAGCGCAATCCAATCTCTCCAACCCTTCCATTGTTTCTGTCCGGCCGCCAACCGCCCAGAAGAGCCGGCCTGCAACGACGGTCACCATCATGGAACGCCTCATAGAAATTATGGGTGGCAGTTGATCTATTTCCTACAATGAAACTAGATCGTACCTTTCACTAGCTTTCCGAGCTGAAAACAGACAGCCAGGCGGCGTGTTACAGGAGAGAGTAGCACACCCAGCTATGTGCTCCCCATCCCTGAGAATGCATGCCTATTACCAGAGATCAGCAAACAAAAGGTCGAACTCGGCTCGTGTTTGCTACGGAAGCAAGCCGATACTGCCGTCCATCGCCCTGTTTCGAATGGGCCTAAGGTTATTGACTTGGCAGGTGGCACGTCGGTAATCTGCACAGGAGTGAGTGCTCTCTCTCTCTCTCAATGGGCCGGGACATGGTTCCGCATTGGATCTCCCGATGAGATGGGTAACTCTTGGCCTATATGAGCGTTACCCACAGCTAGGCCAGGACATGATACCGAAAACTCCACTGGAACAACCGCTATTGTTGAACCCGATACCTGGTAGTGCTACGCAAACTGGGTGCTTTGGTGGTTGCCATCCCCAATCTGCCCCCAGACACGCATTGGGTCTTACGACCTACCAGTCATCAATATCATGCAAGACGGCATGCTCCTGCATCTTTGGTCCTCCCCAGCTTATGCGACCTCGTCGTCAGAGTGATCAAGATGACCACCACCTCCACCACCACCACCATCAACGCCAACAAGGACATAAAGAGAAAGTCGGCTGTTTTGCGATTCAAGTCCTTCATCAATCAATTCTTGAAATATAACCAAGCCCAAGACCCGGAACCTACCATCATGGGGCCAATGGACAACACTGAACTACCTCCTACTATAGCGATTCTCGGTGCTGGAATCGGTGGGTTGGCTCTAGCTATTGGTCTCATCAAACGCGGTGTTGATGTTACAGTATACGAGGCCGCAGATGCCTTCTCTGCCATCGGAGCCGGCATTGGGTTCGGCCCCAACTCCCTGAGCGCCATAGATTTGATCGACCCCCGCTTCCGCGAAGAGTACAACAAGGCCAAGACAGCAAATGAGAAACCGGAATTCGAGCATAGTGTATTCGATGCTCTATATGCCGAAGAAGGACTTGGTGCAAAGAGAGGCTGGACGCGGGGCCTCATTGGCGCCCCGTACTTTACCAGGAGCAGTGCTCATCGCAAGGATTTGCTAGATATTATGGAAAACTTCATCCCGCCTGGCACCGTCAAATTCGGCAAGCGAGCAAAGTCAATTGAACAAGTTGGGCTCAAGGTCATCATTGACTTCGCTGACAACGAAACGGTCACTGTGGACTCCGTCATTGGCTGTGACGGAGTCAAAGGTATCACGAGAGGACTGGTTCTGCAGGATATTGCACCAGAACAAGTGAAGCCGACATATTGCAACATGTACATCTATCGAGGCATCATCCCGATGGACAAGGCTAAGGAGATACTTGGTCCCCATGCCGGCGATGCCAAGTGGTTCATGATGAAGGAAAAAGGCGTCGCGGTCTACCCCATCTCCCAAGGCAAAGAGGAGAACTTCGTCTTCTTCATCACAGACCATAAGCCCTGGACCCAAGGGAACTCTCCAGTGCCATGTACCAAGGAGGAGATGCTTCAAGACCTCGCGGACTTTGACCCGAGACTCTTAAAGCTATTGGATTGGGCCAAACCTCTGAAATGGCCTAGTTGGCACCACCCACGAACGTCAACATACTACAACGGTCGTATATGTCTGCTTGGGGATGTGGCTCATGCATCGAGCCCCCATCAAGCGGCTGGTGCTGGTCAGGGTCTAGAAGATGCGGTTATCCTTGCCCACCTGTTGGCACTAGTCAAGCATCCCGATCAGCTTGAGCATGCCTTCGAAGCATACGATTCCATCCGACGGCCACGCGCGCAGAGAGTGGTTTCGACCAGTTTCGAGGCTGGAATCATCTACACTTGGCTGGATCCCGACATCGGTGACGATATGAATAAGATTGTGGAAAATGCTAACCAGCGACTCCACTGGATCTGGCAGCATGACATTCCTGGTGACATGGAGAAAGCCGAGAACGAATTCCTGAGGCTCGTGACTTCCCAGAGCAACAGCCGAGCCAACAGACCCGGTAACAAGATTGTTTCAGTGATGAAGTCCAACGAGCTTTCCGCTTCGACGACGTGAGCACAACAACCCTGTCGAAACTGAGACTGGGCAAGACTTATATACATATACCTATGGTGTGTGATACACATACATATATACTTTTATAATGACAACTTATGAACTCCATTCCGGCTCAGAATTATAGCACCATCACCGGAACGCTGCGCAGCGAGTGAGAGATAGAATGGCCAACGAAGGATCAATGCTCTTCTAAAAGAGAACCAAAACCTTGGACCTTGTCTAAGATCCCATTCGTTCTATAGGCGTGCCAAACAGTCGCCGTATTAATTGCAATGACTGGTTTACCGAGCTCCTTTTCCATGTCTGCAGCAACCCTGGCAGCGGGCAGATTGGTTCCTGCTTGCAACAAGGCGTCGACCCCAGTCGCGTTTACCTTCCTGAAGGCATCCTTGATTGTCTCGGGGCCTACCTCAGCGATCGAGGTGGCTGTCTCACACCGCAAGCCGTGTATCATGTGGACTTCGTAGCCTATCTGGGTGAAGAAATCGACAACCTAGGGTCTCGGTCAGCATGCAATCTCAGCAGTGTAACCTCCACCAAAAGCCCACCCATACCTGCTGATCGCCAACGGCCTGGTACGGTGTGATGATGCCAATCTTCCTGGCGTTGTAGCAGTCGAGGGCAGCTTTTGCTGCCAGCGCACCGGTAGTGACCTTGAGGCCACCGGCCTTCTCAACCATGAAGTCCTCGAACTTCTTTGCACCATCTTGGCCGCCCCAGAAGGTTTCTGCGCTCATGCCCATGACCATGTAAGTTGGTAGACAAGCGCATACGCGACTCACAGCTGCGCCGATGGTCTCGCGCAACTGCTCGAGGAAAGCCACCATGGTGGCATCATCCTTCAGGGATGGGTTGGTTATCTCGATGCGTCCACTGTGCCAGGAAACGCCCGGGACGGCCATCCAGTTGAACTCGGCCTCGACCACTGTATTGGTTGCGGGGCTTTTAGGACATGACGGGTCAGCCATCATTCGCTCTTCACTATGCATTTTAGATATACAATTATAGACGATTATACTCACACAATCAGCCCAAATCTGGCCCTAGGCGAGACGTAGCTCACGGGCGTTTGAACAGCATCGACCATTCTGAATTACGTTCAGGCCAGTATTCTGTTACAAGCGAGGATTGAGAAGACTGGGTAATACTCTGTTGTCCACAGGTAGCACAGGCCTGACGGTAGCGCTCCGAGTCCATATACCAGCTATCAGCTATCCCGATATTTCCTAAGCCTCATGCATAGGCCGTCTCCGTCCCGTATCGGGAGACCTACCCCGCCACCAATCCTGGCGAGACTACTCGCTCGTCCAACCACATCACCTGCACAATGTACTTACGCAGCATCGGAACACCTCTCTAGCTTATGTTCAAGTTGGGTGCACTACTTCCGATGATAGGTGGACGGAACCTGCTTCCCGATACGTCAGGGCAGCTTGGCGATTGGTTTGTAAGTACGCATTACCCATAGTTAGGTTAGTAGTTAATCCAGAAGTTAATCCACCTGCTTTCTCACAAACTGTATCCTGAAGATCACAGACAGATGTCGGACATTTCCTATCCAACTCAATCCACACCAGTTTCCTATCTGTGGATCACTTCAAGCCAACCCCCCTGCCTATCCCATCGGAAATCCTTCCTGCATGTACGTCGGCTTAGGGTACCCTACCGTAACTTGTTATCTTTGGGTGTATGCACGTGTCCCGTATGCACGACTACTGGTTGCTGGTAAAGGAGACAACCCCGGCAATCGGTGCTCATTCCATGCGGCCTGATCTTGGCCTTCGCTGCGGCCGCACTGCACGGCACGGGACTGGGAGGGGGCAAGGTTGGAGCTACAGGAGCTACAGAATCTACCCCAGGCCTGGCTGAAAGCCGTACAGTTCCCAAGAACTCTGTTCTCCACTTGTCACAGAAGTAAGAAGTAGCTAGAGGTGGCCATCACAAGCCACTTCTGATTACGGCAGCCCGGCGCAATCGCGCGCTGTGTCGGACCATGTGTCCCTATGCTGCATCTCGTCAACATCGGAACTGCCTGCTTAGGGGGAAGATCATGTAGATACGGCCTGGAACCACTTGCGCCGGCGCAACCCAGCCAGGAGCCACGAGCGAGTTAATCTATGGTACGGGTGCCAAGCGTCTGCAGGGCTATTAAAAACCCTGGGCTAATTCTTCCAACTCGCCTCGTCTATCCCACCATCTCGTAATTTCCACCGGGCATGTGTTGCACCTTTTCTAACCTTTCCAGACTTGCCTCAGCTCATCCGTCCGTCATCCTTTGGTGTTTACCCACTTACCCCAGGTTTTCTCGTCGACGGCACCGCCGCCCCGGGACGCGCGGTGGGGAACATTAGCCACTACCTAAGTACTTACTTTAAGAAGTACTTATCGCGAGGCAAAATGGGGGATGCCATGCAGAAAACAGCACATCCGGACTTGAGGCTATCAGAAAAGAGCAATGGCTCTGTCACGAGTTCAGGCCAGGCCGCAGTGCTGGAAGTCGATGCGGCTCTGGATAGGAGGCTGCTATGGAAACGAGATGTCGTTCTTGTTCCCATCATGGGTATATTGTATACTTTGCTGTTCCTGGACAGAACAAACATCGCAAATGCGCGAGCATTGGGCATTGGGTCTCCCGCCGGATTGGAAGCCTCGCTCAGGATGCCGAGCAACGGTTATAACATAGCATTAGTGATATTCTATATCCCTTTTGTCCTGGCCGAAGTGCCAGCCAATTTGGTTCTGAACCAAAACAGAATTCGGCCTGGCCTGTTTCTTGGTGGGCAAATGGCCCTGTTAGGTGTGTTTTGCCATGACTCACATAACCAGAGGATTGGGCTATCTGACTACTTACTTACCTACTTCTTAACACAGGCATCCTAGGTATGTGCCAGGGCCTTACGCAGAGTTATGGAGGACTTCTAGCTGTGCGGTAAGAATGATGCACCTTTACTTATCGTGCCTCGGCCTTCTGGACTATTGAAAATGACATGGCTTGCTGCAGATTCCTCATGGGTACCTTCGAGGCCTCGCTCCCTGCAGGGGCTACGTATATGATCTCTATGTATTACACGAAGAAAGAAGCTGCTCTTCGATTTGCTTGGTTCTTCAACTTTGCCCTTACTGGTCCATTATTTTCGGGCCTTCTTGCCTACGCTATCCAGAATCTCGAAGGAGCTGGCGGTTACCAAGGGTGGCGCTGGGTTTTCATCATTGAAGGCTGTACGTTCTCCCCCATGGCCTCTTCAGGGGCTGGTTAAGGGCTTCGATGGCTGACCTGACTTGCATACTAGTAATTACTGTTGTTGTTGCAGTCCCCGTTATCATCTTCTGCCCAAACTTCCCTCATGAAGCGCAGAGCTGGTTCTTGAAACCCGCTGAGCGCGAACATGTGCTGGCCCGGTTAGAAGCATCCCGAGGAGTCGAGACCAGAGGCTCGGCCTCGGATCAAGTCCCGATTTGGAAAGTGCTTGTTGATTGGCGCATCCACTTGTTCACCCTCTGCTTCTTTTGTTGCGATATCACGGCTGCCTCGGTAGCAGCCTTTTCGCCTACCATTTTGACCGAGTTAGGCTGGACAAACACGGTTGCGCAGCTCATGGCAATGCCCGTTTGGGCGTCGGGTATTGTCTCGTCCTTTCTTGTCACATGGCTGGCGTCACGCCTGAATTTCCGGACCCCTTTCGTTCTCGGGGCCATCGTCTTCCAGCTTGTCGGCTGGATCATTATGCGAGCCTACATCCCGAAGGCCGGTGTACGGTACCTCGCCCTTTTCCTGATGTCTATTGGGACGTTTCCACAGATGCCAATCCTCATGGGATGGCTATCTGCTAATCTTCGAGGCCGCAAGTACCTTGCCGTGGGCATGGCATGGATGATCGGGTTCGGCAACTGCGCCAACTTTGTTTCCAGCAATATTTTCATCAAGGCCGAGGCGCCACGGTATGCCACTGGCTTCACAACAGGGCTTGTGTTCACTATTATTGGATTCTTGTTGGTCAGCAGTGTGTGTATGCTGCTGACGATGAAGAATAAGAAGAGGGAGGAGCTGAGGTCACAGATGACGGCTGTGGAGAGAGATAGCCACGACGAGGTCTACTTGAAGTTTGTCTTGTAGTTCTATGGGGATGCTGCTTATATATACCTAAGCTTGAGTCTTTCACATAAGAACAGCACTCGACAATAGCACCTCATCTCGTCCAAGCTCGATGACAAGTTGCTGGGCTTCCGGGCGTATCTCTGATGATGGGCCGCAGCATGTCACTCACGTAGATTAAGTAAGTAGGTACTGATACATAAAGAAGTAACGTACCTAACATACCTCTTTACATGTTTACCAGCTTAGCAATCAACATATGGACAGAATTAGGCAACGAATGGGACTTCCCACTTGTTCTCATGCAGTTGCCTCTTCTTCCGTCTTGTCGAGTGCATACATGTATTTGGGCATATGCTAGGCCTACTTAGGCACCTTGGATCTCAATGGGAAGTCCCGTCGATTTCTGCCAGTCAAGCAGTGAGGTGGTCTCTGATTACTCAACTGTACGGATTGCGCTGGTCGGTAGAGTTCTGATGTTATTAGCGTACCAAGAATGGCTCCCGGTTCTGACCTCACCAACAGTGGAAGCCTGCCGAATCTGCCCCCTCGTCTCAAACTGTGCCTTCCCAAATTCATCGAGAGACCCAAGTTTACCCACCTACATGTATGTACATAAAGAAGTAGGTATGTACTTACCTAGGTATGCATGTACCTACTTACTTATGCATGTACATACGTCAGATTCAATCTTTGCGCGGGAACGAGGGCCAAGCTGCCTGGCATTTTGAACGCTTCTTGATTTTCCATCTTTGAATTCCTCGATTCATCTGTACAGAATCCCGGCGCCTCTCTGGTAGACCCGTGTTCAAGTCTGCTGTCTGGATTCATTTCTTGTGTTGTTGGCCGTCATTCTCTATCGTTGTCCCCCCCTGCGTGGCACTGAGCTGGCCTTCATCCAAAACTTTTCTGACATCCCCGGAGTGAACAACTCCTTATCTGGACGCGCTCTGCCTGAAACCTTCCCTTCGAAATATCACTGCCTGTGGACCTTTCCCACTTGCGCCCCCATAGTCTGTGAGTGCCTTCACAGATTAGATCACCAATCGACAGGTTGGTACTTGGCAATACTCATCATATGTGACTAGCTGTACCGACCAGTGCCCCTTCTCGTTCATAGTAACCAACACGGTATGCCCCAATCTGCGCTTTGGTGATGCATCATTGCATGTATCCTTGCCTCATACATAGCCTTGATGCCCCTTTGGTCAATCCTTTCCTACTTAGGCACTTGGGAGATCTCATTGGCACCCACCTCATTGTTGCTGTTAAGCTTGGAGGAACCTCAGCTAATACAATGTTTGGTCCCAGATCTAGACCTTGGCCACTGGGCCACGACCGAGTCCCTTTTCAACCTTCGAGTGGCGATTCTTCCGAACGACGTCACTGGACCCAGTCGCGCTCCATTGCGTTTAGAATAGCTGGAACCGGCGTCGTATTCTCTCCATGCCTAAAGGAGATCCTCCTTGCAAGAAACACCGTGACATCTCGGCCTCGAATCGCTTCTATTTCCCAAGCCAGTTGCCTCCAAGTGTTGTCTTTCTCTGACTAGCGAACCCTACTAGTAAGCACCCGCCAGTTAAACTAACCAGTTGGGTTGGCGATACCCTGCAGTGTCCTGATTCCACACTTTGCTCCAACCACGCCGGCTCGGAAGCACCCAGCAGTTGACCCGGCGTTACAGAGGCACATTTCTTTATCTTAACCAGCACCGGTTCGTTCGCACTCGCCTGTTAAATCACTACCCAGGGGCGTCTCATTATTCAACATAGTATTCCAACCACACTGACTTCACCACCGGGCTTGAACTACGCATTTTTTTAGAAAAGAAAATAGAAAAGAGAGAGAGAAAGCTGACACAACCAGATCCGGCATCACAGCTGTGAACTCTTTTTGCACAAGCCTTTGTCGTTCAGCCACCTACCAAGTTACACCATTCTGGATGTCTAACAAAGAGACAAGTTGCTTCGAAGGCCAGTTTCAGAACGACGTGGTAGTGAAGCTACCTGTAAGTCGATCCTGATACCCCCTTGCACACCACCCATCTGCTTACCAACCAGGCTGCCTTACACTGTTCAGGGACAACAAGGAGTCTGAGCTTTTAGTCCAACTTACGGATCAAAACACCCCCAACCTTCGTATTTGAACGGCAACGCCTGGTTAGTTACGTGCCGCTCACCGTTATTCCGGTAAAAGAGTAAGTTGCCTTGTATCATATCACCTATTCTTGCATATGTTCCCTTTCCCTAGTACTTGGCCACGTTCGGGAATCACGCGTTGTGAACACTCTGGTTTATGATTAGAGCTTGCACACACCGTCCTTCATACATACCCAAATGAGCCATCTGGGTCTTGGTTACCCGCAAGAAGAGTGAAGTCTTCATAGAGCGCCGGAGCGTACTTAGCCCTCATATGTCTAAGAGTTAGTTTATGTTCATGCGGTTTCTGAGGCGGTTGCTAATCGTACTTCTTAACCAGCACAGCACGCTTGTCATTCTTGAAGAACTCTTGAATTCGGCTACCATCTGAAGTTCATCTCCGTCCGAGGCCGTCCTTCCGTCTGAAAGTTCTCCATCGGCTGAAGCTCTTCACAATCTGGAGTTCTTCCTTCTTCCGTCTGAAGTCGTTCTTCCGTCTGAAGTCGTTCTTCCGTCTGATATCGATATATTTGATACCTGCTTTGTTCTAAAGCCGACTATGGATCTACTTTCGTCCAAAGCGGGTTATCATCCGAAGTTAGCAGCTGCAATAACACAATTTCTGCTTCTTGCGCAACAATGTCATCAAGGCAGCGCACCATGCCCAAAGCTAGCTATGGCGAGATACGAGATGAGACCATCTCCGTATCGAAAAGTACTCAGCTCGAGTCCAATTCCAAAGGCAACAACATACCGCTCACCTGTTTCATCTGCCCAGGTAGCCCTCACTTCTCGGACATCTCTCACCTTCTAACCCACATCTCTTCCAAGGGCCACCTACAGAACAAATTCAAGATGGACATTGATAAGAAGACCGACCAGGGAGCTGCACGCAAGATGCAGCAGTTTGAGGCATGGTACCAGGAAAATGGCATCGAAGATCTGCTCCGAGCCCGTAGCGAGGCCCGTGAGCAGAAGCAGCGCACCAGCCAGAATAGAAAGTCTGGAGATCTGACGAACGCGAGATTGAAAGCATCAGTCAGCCATGGCAGTGCTGGTGCAGGTGCAAAGAAGCGCGGCAGAGGTGTAAGTAGTTGTCAAGTTCTTCTAAACTCACTAACTGGCTGGCTGAGGCCTACATTGGCCTTTTATTGACATTGACACAGCGCCGACGCAGCATCAGTGTTCACCCTAAGCCTCAGACAAGCAACTTCAAGCCCGAATTTGAAGAAGATGGCGCCTCTGTCGCAAACGAGGTGTCTTTCACCTATGGCTTACAATTGCCATACTGGCACCCAGGCCATGACTCGCAGGCATTCGGACCCCCTTCCTACCATGCAGGTCTTGGCTTCCCACTCTCACGAATGTTGAATGGGCCTGACTATTCGCAATACGATCATATGATGAGCGGCAACGGTGTCGATGATGAAGATGACGACAGCTTCTCCCACTACCAGGCTCCGTCCGATGCGGACGAAGATATCGAAGACGAAGATGATGTTATCTCGTTTCCGTCCGACAATACAGTCGACACAAGCCTGATTGGGATCCCAGATCTCCCAGAGGGGTTGACCGCTGAAGATTCTCACAATGCCAAGTTCAAGAAGGGGGAGTGGCTGAAGGGTATGGACGTTTTCGATGCGGCGTCCCAGGAAGATCGTCGCAAGAGAAACCAGAGGAAGGACCCTTCCGTTCTAGCAAAGATGCAACTCAACTCGGGGCTCGTGTCCCAGACTGAGGCCGTATGTGACTTGCAGTTCAATAAGCAAAGAGAGCGCAACGTCTATGATGATCCGTCAATTGATGGTAGTGGGGTATGTAACTTACTCCTGGTCACTTGGGACGATACTAACAATACCATGTCTAGGACGAAAAGAAAGCATCCCGCACCGGAAGAGGTAGAAAACCTCGAGTTGTCAAGGTACCACGAGCCAAACCGCCAAAGTCCCGAAGCAGACAGCCCAGGACAACTCAGATATCGAAACCAGGCCCCGCTTCGCGTGGCTCGCGACGAACCCGTGGTGCCACCCGTGGCAGAGGTGGCCGGACCGCTGTTTTGTCATCTCGGGACGACGGAAAAGCTGTGCCGGCAACCACTCGGGTTACTCGCTCTAGTCATGCAAGAGCCGATGAGCACATCAAAGTCGAGCCCTCGGAACATATGGATGAAGATGGCCAGGAGGATGTTTTCAGAGACTCAGAGATTTCCAGCCGAGGTGAGGGTTGCATGACCGTTTTCGAGATGGCACGGAAACTCTGCAGATCCTAACTCCTTCTCAGCAGGCCACTGCGGAGATTCGTTCGGTCAGCGACCGTGAGTCTACAGTAAAGCCCAGGATACAATTATGGGAGAAGGCTGACATTGCGCAGCGGTGGCGGCCTCCCGGGTCTTGCATTGCGCCCTGGTCATCCGAACCTCAACTTGCTCTCACCAACACCTACCCACAGAGGACAGCATCCTCGCCTGTATAACGGCAAAGAGAACGATGTTTTCGCTTTCCACCACGAGCCCACATCGAACCCTTACTTGACTACCCTCATCCCTCACGAGGGCAACTCGTTCAACCCCCTCTGCGTGCAGCCTCGAGATAGCGTTGCGTTTCGTCCCTTTTCGCCATACGAAGACGATGCAAAATCCATTACGAATGGATTCCAGTCCATCAACAGCAACAACGGTTACGGCCCACTTCATTTCTCTTCTCGTAACGCTCCCACGACGTTCCAGCAAAGTCACCACCATCATGACAATTATAATCTGTGAGCATTTCAGCCTAGGGGCAGTGGTTGCTTGGGGACGCTGTCAGCCGGGAAGCTACGCACGCCCACTTCAGCCGGATCTCCCACAGCCATGGCTGTCCGACTGGCCGGCTCTTTCTTTCTTCAGTCACGGTAGATTGATGCTTTCGATCGGCAGTAGCACGTGGTAAGTCTCCCCATAAGCACGTTTGGTCACCCTGATCCATAGCGGCCCTACTGATGCCAGTTTCAGACCACCACATGGCACAGCAGTATCGGAATCCTGCACTCTATTTGATTTCTTTTTTTCTTCTCAGTTTTTCTTTTTCGTATTTTCCTTACCACGCGGCGCTGGGTGGTGCTTTATCCGGTAGGAATTGCTCTGGGGACGATTTGGGCAGGTCTAGGACAAAGGGCATTATCTGGAGCTACCAGGTGACGACGTCCCTTTTAGACCATTGCGCATTCATCATGAGCTGTATATTAGCCACATAGCGATTTTCATTTCCCCACTCCTACGGCCTCTTATATTGGATACTCATGCATCCGCGACCAAGAACAAGGTGATAGGTATAGCGAACACTGTGCCCAACTGAATATGCTACAACTGCTCTATGCTCGACACTAGCTGGTCAAGTTGGTCACCCCCATTGGATTGTAGCACGTCGGCCAACAATCTTACTGTTCCATTCAACCTGCGCCTTGCAACTTCGCTCTCGAGATCGCTCGATTTCTTAGCTGCTACATCCAGCACTTTCCGTGGGATGCGCGCAAGTCTTGCCACATTTAAACCATAGGATCGGTGGGCAACCCCTTCGACTACTTCATACAAGAAAGTGATTTCTTCATCTAAGCCATTGGCTGAAGCTTCATCTGTACCCTCCCTTGCCGAGTCGTCCATGACGCGTCCGCTCTTGGTGGCCTCAAAACGCATGTGCACGTTTCGTATCCGACCCTCGAGACTACCAGCAACACGGCTCAGATTCTGGTAATGCGTAATGAACAGTGTGAGACATTTGTTCTCCTCGACAACCTGTTGCAGCACGGCCTGCGCGATAGCTGCACCGTCGTGGGTGCTGGTGCCGCGGCCCAGCTCATCGAGGATGACGAGGCTCCGTGGCGTTGCGGCGCGCAGGATGTGGGCCGTTTCCGAGACTTCGACCATGAACGTACTCTCGCCAGCGAAGAGGTTATCACGAGCGCCCATCCGGGTGTGGATGGCGTCGGTGAGTGTGAGCTTCAGGGCGTCGGCGGGGACGAAGGAGCCGACCTGGGCCAGTAGCACGAGAAGGGCGACGGCGCGTACGTAGGAAGACTTGCCGCCCATGTTGGGCCCGGTGATGAGCTGGGCCAGGGGGCCCGGTGCCGCCAGCGTCGTGGAGAACGGAATGTAGGATGTGGTTAATGTTTGCTCGGCGATGGGGTGGCGGCCATTTTGAACGGATATCGTGGGCGGGGCGCCGGAGGGCAAGAAAGTCGGTCTGGTGTAGCCGGGCAAAGCGGCCACTTTCGACAAGGAGAGTAGGCAGTCTAGGGTTGCTAGGCCTGATACTGCATCACGCAGCGGTTGGTATTCGGACGCGACAGAAGATAGGAGATCAGCAAAGGCCGCATCGCAAGCAGCGGCCAGAGCTTCCTTGTGTTGGTCACGTTCCGAAATCAGTCGGACGACCTCGGGCGTGTGAAACCGTGACAACTTCTTTGTTCCGCTGATTTTGATCCACGATGCCGGGACCTTCTTCAGGTCGGCATTGGCTACCTCAATCAGATACTCGATGCCCGCAACAGTGGCATATGGCACAGGGGATTTCTTGCCAAGTACTTCAGCTGCGGGGTTGCGATGGGCATCCAGCTCCTGCTCCACTGACGCAATCCCTAGTTTGTGGTCGGTGATAGCGTCCGTCTCCTCGGTTTCTCGGAAGAAGGTGCACTTGTCGTCCTTACGTGCAGCCTCGGCGTTGATACGATCCAAGTATGACAGCACTGAGGGTAGGATGGCTGGAAGAGAAGTGATGGCCTTGCTGATTGCTGGTGAGGCAAAATCTGTGGTAGACCGTTGTTGGGAGTATTGGAGGGCAATCCTTTGGAGGGTTTGAAGTACCGCCAAAAGCTCTGGTCGAGTGCACTTGCCATAATAAATACGGATCAAGCTGCGTTCTAGATCCGTCTTGACGCTGACCAGCAGATTCTGCAGTTGGTCAACCTTGGGCGAGTTCTGGTTGTTCAGCAGTTCCTCTACCGCTGCCACACGCTCCTCAAGCTGGTCTTGATCTAACAGGGGTCTACCCAGCCACTTTCGTAATAGGCGTTGGCCAAATCTGGTGAGAGTCTTGTCCAGGGCCCAGAACAAACTCCCTTTCTCAGCCTGATCCGTCTGGTTTCGATACACCTCCAGGCTCTCCAATGTGGTACCGTTTATCAACATGTGCGAACGAGTGCTGAAGGACTGAAAGTACTTGGTAAGATCAAATATGTGCTCCAAGCCGTATTCTTTCAGATGGTTGATCATGGAAGAAAGACAGATGGTTACGGGTTCTGGGAGCTTGAGGACCTTGTCAAGCAGAGAGCTGGCGTGCTCGCTCTCCTCGCTCTCCTTAAGCTTGTCTGCATAGAACTGTGTGACGTGCGAGTAGGCTTCTGCAGCGGCGGTCTTGGATTTCGGTAGCTTTTCGACCCGACTGCGGTCTCCCAATACGTTGATACCACATGATAAGTGCTTCACCAGCTTATCTGTGGCTTTAGTAAGCTCGCCGACAATGAGGAATTCGCATGGGGAGATATGGAGCAGTCGCGTCTCGATTTCGCTTCGCATGAAGCCATCTTCGAAACTATCGTATATGATGTCGCCAGTGGCTGGCTGGACGGCGATGATTCCAACATCGACCTTTTCATCTGTGCCCGAGCCCTTGGCCTTGGATTCGGTGATGCAAAGCAAGTATCCGCCAGAAGGCGAACCTCCCTGGTCGAGCTCGCCGATCTCATCGACGTAGGTCCCCTTAGTATAGACATTGGTTAGCTGCCTCACAAAGGGCGCATTTCTGTTGTCTCCGGCTTTCTTGAGGGCAGCCGTCTCGATCTGTCGGATGACTCCGACTTTGTACCCGGCGGCCACCAAGCGTTTGGCATGAACCGGAAGTCGAGGGACGGGTATGCTGGCCGAGGCAAAGCGATCCAGATGTGCTTCAGAGGGGTGCTCGTCATATCGCATCTTCCCTGGTATGCACACTATGCTAAGCTCTTTAGCGGCCAGGCGAGCATCTTCACCAAAGAAGCGAAATTTATAGCCCACTTCCATGATCAGAAGCGTGTCCATGTTCTTCCGTTTGATGGCAAGAAACTGCTCCTCCATCGGGGTAAGCTTTCCCGTCTTTGCGCCTTTTTTCCGGCCTTTTGGAGGTGGGCGCTGGTCTTCCTCGTCATCCTCGGCATCCTCGGCGTCTTCGAGGTTGGTCGGTTCGTCGTTGGTCTGCCACGCTCGCCCCCTCAGACTATCTGGGCGACCGAGCTTCTTGACGAATTTGGCATGCAGATCTGCCTTCCTCTTTTTCTCGGCCGCGTCTTCCTCCTGGGCGTATTGGGCGTGAGGAGCACGTTGCGAGGCCGATTCATCGTAAATGTAGCGCTCGGTTCGAACAGTGGAGGGCTTGGCAGTGTCCTTGGCAGTTTCCTTGGGGTCGGGTTGGGGGGCTGAAGCCAAGGGATTCCGAGCAGCTATAGTCGAGGCCTTGGGTCGCTTTGTAGGGGTTTCGGTTACGTTGTCGGGGTCGGTCTCGTGATCCGAAGCCGGCTCCAACGAACGCTTTTTGGAGCTGGAGCCTTCGGGTGTCTGACTGTGTTGAGCTTTCCAGATGGCATTGAGGCCATTGACGCTTTTGGGAGTAAAGAAGTTGGTGAGTGACTGTTGCTTCTTCTCTTTCGCCGGCCCGGCCATCTTGTCGCAATGGCAGAACGAGAGACGAGAATTGAAGATGGCGTCGAAATGGACTTGACGCGCTTTCCACGCTTGGAGACGCGACAAGACTTGGCTTAATTGCATGGAACTTACTAGATTAGATTAGGTTAGTAAGTAAAGTAACCCACTAAAAAGGAAAAAGGCCCCACCTTCACCCCCGGATTCCAGGATTCCAGGATTCCACCACTTGATCTTTATACGCCAGGCTATCGCGAAAACACTTGGCAGCTGGCACTAGATTGCATCACGGAAGCCATCGCCGGCGCCTACATGCCTCAAAGAAGTCTCGCCCCAACGGGCCATGCCTGTTCTGGGCAACTCTCCGTCGAACAATCATCCACCATGTTTCCCAGCTCTCAGAACATCACCTCACGAGACAGCCAAGTGAAAGACTTCATCTACCAACACTCAAGTTCGTAGCCACCATACTACCACAGGGGTGTTTAGCCGCCGGGAAATCGTCCACATGCTCTGCCGTTGCTGTTTCTATAGCTTGGCACGGGGACTATAGCTTGGCGAACTGCAACTCTATAGCTTGGCTCTCCAATCATCGAACCCGCATCCTACAGCTTCAATCTACAACCCACAGACGTGGGAAGTCTTCCGCCACAGGATCGCCATGGAGACTGCCGTTCGTGACAGGGCACGGAAGCTCAAGTATGGACCATGATTAGGGATAGTGGCATGAGGCTGGCGCGGTGAGGGGTGTATCGGCCTGAATAGGGGGCATCGGGGATATAAGCTTCATGATCGCCACTGGCCTGACCAAGAAAGGTCTCTCCCCAGACAGGCCCTTCAAGCAATTGTCAGTTTCCATCATTATTCATCATGGTTTCCTTCACTGCTCTCGCCCTCGCCGCCACAGCCATCACTGGCGTCCTTTCTTCGCCCCTTGAGCTCATCAAGAAGGCCGGCACTCCCTCGAGCACCGGAACCCACAACGGCTTTTACTACAGCTTCTGGACTGATGGTGGAGGCAACGTGAACTATGTAAGTGGTCATCAGGCTGCATCTTTGTAGCTTCCCCGACCGTGGCATGCATCCAATGCTGATAATCCATGCCTGAACAGCAAAACACGGCTGCTGGTTCCTACAGCGTGAACTGGCAAAACTGCAACAACTTTGTCGGCGGAAAGGGCTGGAACCCCGGGTCTGCCCGCACCATCAGCTACAACAGCACCTGGAACAACTTCAACGTAAACAGCTACTTGGCTGTCTACGGCTGGACCCGCAACCCGCTCGTCGAGTACTACGTCGTCGAGGCCTTCGGTTCGTACAACCCGGCCTCGAATGCCCAGAAGAAGGGCAGCGTCACCGACGACGGCGGCACCTACGACATCTACCAGACCACTCGTGTCAACCAGCCATCCATCGAGGGCACCTCGACCTTCCCGCAGTTCTGGTCCGTCCGCACCCAGAAGCGCACCAGCGGCACTGTCAACGTCCAGAAGCACTTTGACGCTTGGAAGTCTTCTGGCCTCCAGCTCGGCAGCCACGACTACCAGATTGTTGCTACTGAAGGCTACCAGAGCAGCGGTTCTGCCAGTGTTACTGTCAACCAATCATAGGCCCTCGGACACGATTAGTGACGAGCGACAACAACGTCTGAATCCTCCAGGTTGGGTGTTACGCCAAGGAGTCTCCCTGGCTCACCAGTCTGGAGTCGTCACCTGCTTGTCCTGATTTTCCACGGGCTTTGGGAGGCATGAACATAAGTGTCTGCAACCCTGGAGGTCGTCCTTTGTCTATATATTCTCATTCATTCTTGGCCTAGTGCTGATGTACATATCGCGTCCATTGGAAGGACATCACTTACACCATGATATTGGTGGCAATGCCAGTCATTCTTCCGACATACGTGACCACAACTGATGATGCTCTCAGGTACACAGTAGATGTGAATCGTCATACGTGAGCTCATGTATCGTAATGTTGCATTTCTTTTCGACAACTACTACTAAGTCACTACTACTACTAATAATAATACATTATCTCAGTACCGATAAATTCCCGGCGGAGAACTTAGCAGCAGGATAAATGAGAAAAACCAGAAGCTCACGCGATACAGATCCTCTGCAAATGATCAAATCTGACGCTTTCCAACCCCGGTCAGTAAAGTATGATACATCCTTTCAGATACACCGTTTGATCGTATCATCGCCCCTCACGTCTCCTAAGATGCAGGAGGCCCGTGTCTATGGGGCGAAAACGCCAGCGCCGTTGAATGCGATCTTGTTCGGGCTTCCGTTTGGGTCATGCACCATGTCCGGCGTGGCGAGCTCGATCAGTCGACGAATCACATCCGCACCACGTAGGTTCTCGCGCGACATCAAGTATGTTGCCAGGCCGGCTACATGCGGAGAAGCTACCAACAGCCAAGAACCTCGTCAGTCTCACAATCCCATATACACGGGACACTACCATGCACTACGAGGCTAGAAAGAAAAATATGAAGGGATGAGGAGAGAGGCCCGGGAGTGGGGGGGGAGGCGTTCTTCATTCTGCGAGAGGGGCTGCTGAAACTCACCCATACTGGTCCCGCTCAATGTAGCATACGCACGACCGTCGGCATCGGGCCAGGCGCTCGTGATATCGACGCCGGGTGCGAACAAGTCGACGCAGGCGCCCCAGTTGCTCCAGCCGGGCCTCCCGTCGGACCGGTCGATGGCGGCGACGGTGGTGGCATTGGCCGCGCGCGCGGGCGAGTAGCCGCATGCGTCGGCGCCGTAGTTGCTGGCGGCCACCACCACCATCATCCCTTGCGCGTAGGCCCGCTGCACCATGTCGTCGAGTGGCGGGTAAGTCGAGCCTCCGATCGACATGTTGATGACGGAGCGTTGGATCACGCCCAGGGCCGTGGCGTTGCCGCAGGCTAGGACGTTGATAGGGATTTTGTTAGTTTCCGGAAACAGTAAAGACTAAAGGCTACCTAGGTTTAAATAAAGGGGGAGGTTTGGTTACCCCAATCTATGGCTGCCATGACGCCGGACCACGTCCCTCCCGAGTTCTTGTCTAGGCACTTCACTGCCACGGGGATGGTGGTGTTGTCGACTCCCACGGAGTTGCCAGCCGCGGTGGCTGCCGTGTGGGTTCCATGACCGTTGTCGTCATCATCCTGTGTCATGTTAACTAACCTATCTCCTGTCTTCTGCCCAATAAAGTGTCTGACGACGTACCGGAGCGCCGTCGATGAAGTTCTTGCCCCAGACGGCGCGGCCGCCGAACTCCTGGTGTTTCAACTGGATTCCGGTGTCGAGAATGTACAACCGAGTCTTTTGCGCCGGTGTCTTGAGGTACCCGGCCATCCCGGGCATACGGTGCGAGATCCTGCCGAGTCCCCACGGAGGGGGGAGGCGGCATTCGAGTTGCTGCCGTCGTCTCGGGATATGGGCTTCTTGACGGCCGCCTGCACGGTGACCCTCCCGTCTTGGGCGATGTAAGCAATCTATCACAGCAAATGTTAGCTTCAGTGAAGCGGCTATCGCCCACAGGAGCCCCGCAGATGAGTACTCGCGTTGGGATGTTTCCGGATCGCTTCCAGCATGACCTTGTCGCACTCAATGTGGAATGCGTGCAGCCCATCGACCTTCTCAAAAGTCTGCACCAGGCCTCGGTGTTGGCCGAGAAGCGCTTTGGGCGCCGTACGCAGCGAGTTATAGTAGGCAGTTACTGCTGGCGCTTCGAGATGCTGTTTCAGGACCGCGATGTAACTGTTCTGGACGGCTTCCTCGGCGTCGCGGCTGAGGAGAGGTGCCTTGGCAAAAGCAGATAATGGCCAGAGGCACACGATGATCAGTTGGGCAGATTTCATGCTGTTTCTGGGGGCGCAAGTCGTAGATGTGCGATAGATAGCTGAGCGCGTGAGCTGACAAAAGTCGATATGGACAGCAGGCGTGAAGAGAAATATTATTATTGAAAATGTAAAACTCAGTGGGCAAGTTCTGGAGAATGAGCAACCAACTTGGTGGAGGTGGTGATAAAATTGCCTAAGGAGTCATGTCGAATGTTTCCCTAGAAAAGGGGCGAGAATATTTATATTCATAGCCTCACGGCAATACATCGCACTCGTTCGCATAAGAGGCATGGCTGGACTGCCAGTTGTGTGAGGCAACCGCCTCGTACTCTTCCTATACATTAGCAACCCCAGCCCGTCCTGGCCCAGATGAGTGGCAATCATAGGTAGGCTATCGATGCGTGAACAGCATTTAATGATAGCGGACGTCACCGTGGCTTATGAGTATGACTATTTGAGAGACATATCGAATTCCGGATCAATACTTGGCTGCTGCCGGTCCCAGTGGCTTCTTCCTCCTCCTCAGCTCGGCACCTCAATCTATCGTTCAACGCCATTTACAATGTTCGAGTCACTTCTGAGCTGTAGTCATCTAGCATGGTCAAGGCCGGGTTTGGCGTTCTCTAGGTAGAAGCAATGTGTGAGTTGAGCAGCTCTTGTTCTTTTCTTCCTTTCCCCTTGTCGTGCCTGAGAAGGATGGCTGGCGCCAAGTTGGCCTTGGGTGTTTCCGCGATATGAAATCTATTTGCCAGTGCCGTGAGCCCTTGGGCCTGGCAGGGTGGCCTGCGCACTTCCCAGGATAGTGCAGTGGCAAGCAATGTCGAAAGAGGCCGATGGCGTTTTGGATGTCGCAGTGGCTGGCTTTCTGGTGTGACTGGATGGGCTCGTCGCGATCCTCCCAGGTGGTTCACTACCTGAATGTATAGCAAAACAATGGCGCAGCCAGACAGATGATAACAAGCGTGGCTGTGATGTTCACTCATGGAAGTTACCTTACCTTGCCTAAGTAGGTAGCTCGCTAGCTACACCATGCTTGCTCGGACAGAGCTCGCACAGAGGCCATGTCTTAGATAGGCGCGTGTCTTTCTCGGAGTCCAATAGTCTAAAATCACGACAAGGATAGGGCGAGATAGATGCATCGGTGCATGTTGTCGTTCCGTAACCTCGCGACATCTGGGGCCAAGGCGATGGGCTCCGGCGTGGATGGATGAGAAATGCCTCATTTTAGAGAAGAGAGCGTGGAAAGGAACAGCGCCCGCAAGTGCCTCGGACTAATGAGAGTTGCTGACAGTCGGTCTCTCACTCAGTCTCTCTGTCTGCTAATCTAACCTAGCAGATGGTAGGACCTCGTGGCCGCCCCGTGTTTGCGGGATTTATCCTTTACGTTGCAGCCACCCGCCAAGCCTGGACATGGAATTGACGACATTGGGATGGCAGGCCGGCGCCCGAGTCTTTTGACATCCGGGCACCCAGCGATGCATCATGGATCATGGATGGAGGCGAAGATATAGAGTTCGGGCCAAGCCAATTATTAGTGGTCATCATCCTGTCCCCTGACTCCCCTCTTCATCCCCCCCTCAAGCGTAGGTTTCCGAGGGGGTTGCTTACTTGCTTAAATTAAAGCCTGTTTCTCGCTCTTTCATGTATTAGTATAGTTATATATAGAGTTATATATATGTATATATAACTAACTAACTATAGTTAACGTAGTTGTAGTAGTAGTATATAAAGGTCTGGTCCGCACTCTCTCGTGCTTTGCAACTCCAGACTGCTACTGTCAGTAGTAGAATGCCTCTCTCCGACCCTTTCCTGCCCTCATCTTCTGTCCCCACCACCCCTAGCACAGGCAGGCGTGGTGAAGTCCAGTTTACGACCTGGCCGTCTCAGGACCGCCTAGCCCACCGTCCCACCCGAAGACACAGCGAGTCGAGCTCAAGTCCCTTGTCGCCATCCTACTCCTCCTGGAAGAGCCCTCGCAGCATCTGCGCCATGAGCCCGGCCAGCGAGGCCTATTCACCTCCTTCGCCCCCGTCTGTGTCACCAGTCACGGCACATCGTACCCAGCGAACCATTAGCCCCGGGGTCTACATCTCCAAAGGGGAAGGTCACTCGGTTCGACACTCGTGGATCATCGACGGGCGTCTCGTCGAATTCCCCTTTGCCGCCACACACATCAGAGACAGCTACGGACGTAGCAAGGCCGGGCTGAGCCAGGGAACCTGCCCTCCTATCGGCATTCGTCCCCACTCTGGCCTGAGATCCCTTCCTACCGCGAGTGTGGGCCGTGGCAACTCGGTCTGAGGTCATATCTGGACGCTGGACGCCGCCCAGTCCCGCAGCGAGAGACTTCTTCGCCGTCTTCTTGTCCTCCTTCTCCAGGTAGGTGCTTTGGAAAGTGATTGCGCGTGACTCCCCGCCCAGTCAGTCAGTAGACGACATCTTCGTCCAGATCACTGGGCGTGCTTAAAACTCGTCCCCCCATCTTTATTGGTGTCGCATCCAGAGTTGCTTCATTTGCTCACAATATTCCAGACCACCCAGCGATTCCCAACTCTCCGTTCCCGAACAATTTGGCGTATGCCGGGAGGTTTCCCTGAATGCAAACTCTGTCATCATCTATGACGAAAGTGGGCAGCAATGCGGGGGATTTGTAGCAACTGTCAATACAATGAATGTTATGCTGCACTGAGTAAAGTAAGCTGCTGACTGCAGAGCTGTGACCGTCCGTCCGCACCCCTGGAACTACTGTAGGTTTAATATTAATAAGCCGAAAGAGCACTATCGCTATCAAGCTTAGTGGATGCCTGAGTGGTGTCGGGTTCTGTCAAGGGTGTGGCTGCATGAGGAGTTTTTGACCTGTCCATGCCGCTGCAACGCTACGTCACTCGTCTCGCCTCGCCAAGTCATCCATCCATCCATCCATCCATCCATCATTCTTCATTCTGTCCATCAAAACATCCTGGGTCGGATCGGTCCCCCCATCGAGACTACATAGAGAGGCAAAGGCGGGGCAAAAGGCAAAAGGCAAACGAATCCTGGGAAACCACTCGATATCCTGCCTGCAGCTCCAGCGTCGGTCGCATCTCTCTCGGACACGGGCTCCTTGGTTTGCTTTGATTATGGATGCTTGGGCCAAGTCCGACAAGACTACATGCAGCGGCTATGAGGCTGTAGTCCCGGGTTCCAAGGATATTCAAGTCCAGCTCGTCATCTCCCTGTTGCTGGGCGTCTCGGCATTCGTTGCCTTCTGTGTAGGTTGACTCCTGATACCGAGTGAGCGCTACCCTGTATACTCGGGTCTCTGTCTGACCATCTACAACCAACAGTTCTTCAGACCGCGATGGCCCTCCTTATACGCAGCTCGAAAGCGACACAACGATCCCCAAATCGCTCTTCCCGCCCTCCCCGACACTTTCTTAGGATGGGTCCCAGCTTTGTACCGAGTCACCGACGAGCAGGTCCTAGCATCGGCTGGCCTTGATGCTTACGTCTTCCTCTCTTTCTTCAAGATGTCGATGCGGCTGTTCTCCGTCATGTTCTTCTTCGCCGCCGTCGTACTCTGGCCGATTAATGTCACCTTTGGCGCCATCGCTCCTGTGCCTCGCGGCGGCGACAAATCCAACGATGCCGCGCTTCCTTACGACCTCAATGGCTATGGCTACAATCCCTCCACTATAACGGACGACGGTGAGAACGATGGGTTTGGGCCGCGGCCAGAGTTCAGCTATCTGTGGTCCTATCTCGTCTTTACCTGGTTCTTCTCCTTTTTGGTCATATATTACCTCAACTCGGAGACGTTCAAAATCATCAAAGTTCGACAGGAATACCTGGGCACCCAGAGAACCATAACGGACCGGACATTCCGCCTGACCGGCATCCCAAAGGATCTTCGTACCGAAGAGAAGATTAAAGAGTTTGTCGAGAACCTCGAAATCGGCCATGTCAAGTCGGTTACTCTGTGTCGCAACTGGGCCGAGATCGACGGTCTGATGACGGATCGCGAAGCTGTCCTGCGCAAGCTGGAAGAGGCTTGGGCAGTATATCTGTCCAAGAAGCCAGCAGCCGCAGAACCTCGCGTCAGGAGACCAGCGCAGGGTAATGGTGGCGCTGCGCATGACGGCGCTGACCCGGACCCGGAAGATGCTCGGGAGGGAAGTCGGTTGTTGGCCAACCAGAGCCTTCGTAATCTAATGGGCGAGAGACCGCGACCGACGACCCGAATCCGCTTTGGCTTCTTTAAGATGCGAAGCCGCCAGACGGATGCAATCGACTACTTCGAGGAGAAACTTCGCCGTCTGGATGCCAAGATCATAGCCGCGAGGAAGAAGGAGTACGAGCCACATGCCACCGCCTTCGTCACTATGGACTCGATGGCTGCTAGTCAGATGGCTATACAAGCACTGATCGACCCACGTCCGGGTGAGCTTCTTTCGAAGCCAGCTCCCAGCCCGTCCGATGTGGTCTGGAGGAACACGTATGCGTCAGGCTTCAAGAGACGATCGCAGTCGTGGTTCATCACCATCTTCATCACTCTGCTCACCCTGGTATGGATGATTCCAGTGATTTTCCTGGCCGGTCTCGTCAGCATTTGCACCATCGAGAAGGTCGCGCCGTCGCTTGGCGCGGCGCTCAACAACCACGAAGTGATCAAGGCCCTTGTCCGGACAGCCTTGCCGGTAACCGTGGTGTCATTGCTCAACATAGCCGTGCCTTACTTGTACGACTATCTCAGTAACATGCAGGGTATGATCTCACAGGGCGATGTGGAGCTTTCGGTGGTTTCGAAGAACTTCTTCTTCACCTTCTTCAACGTATTCCTGGTCTTCACCGTCACGGGATCGGCCTCTACTTTCTGGTCGTCGCTTCGGGACTCTCTCAACCAGGATGCCGGGACCATTGCCCGAAACCTGGCGACCTCCATCGCCAGCCTCATTGATTTCTACATCAGCTTCATTATGCTGCAGAGCTTCGGCCTGATGCCCTTCAGGCTTCTACAGTTCGGCAGTGTCACGCTCTATCCCATTTACAGGATGGGCGCCAAGACGCCACGGGACTTTGCTGAGCTGGTCCAGCCGTCTCTGTTCAACTACGGCTTCTACCTACCCACTGCGCTACTGGTATTCATTCTGTGTATGGTCTACAGCATTATGCCGCGGTCATACCTCGTATTGCTGGTGGGAGTCTGTTACTTTGCCTTGGGGTATTTCGTCTACAAGTACCAGCTCCTGTATGCTATGGATCAGCCCCAGCATGCTACAGGGGGCGCTTGGCGGATTATTTCGTCGCGCATCATCATAGGCCTGGTGTTTTTCCAGGTGGTCATGCTGGGCACATTATCACTACGGAAGGCCTTCATCCAGGCTGGACTGGTCGCCCCGCTGCTGATTCTCACGCTGTGGTACAGTTATTACTTCAACCGGCGGTTCAGACCTCTGACGGTGTTTGTGGCTCTACGCAGCCTGAAACGAGAATCCGACCCAGGGTCCCAGAGTAACCCCGATGGCGACCCTCGTCAGACTAGACTGCCTACCAGGCTCGCCCGGCGGTTGAGTACAGTCGATGAGGACAAGGAGAAAGGGTTGAGGTTCGTCAACCCGAGCATGATGGCTCCCCTGGAGCAGCCATGGGTCTACCAGGACCCCCGCCGCCGTTATCGCCGGACGAATCGGCTGTCGCGTCGACGGATGATCTGATGGACGTGGAAGGAGGGGGCGACGTGGGTAGGACGCCACCGAGCGAGACTAATGGAAGAAGAAATGGCGGGATTGGTAGCGGTTCGAGTTCTTTCAGCTTCGGAGATACCCATGTCTGGCGCGACAACGGCGGCGACAACGTGTAATGTTTTTCCTTCCTCTCTTCTTACGATATCCTCATGGCGATAGACTGGTTGCTACTTACTTGTTTACCTTGCACGCTTAGAATGAAGACGAGGAACTAATGGATACATGACTAAAGCGCTCTACATTGCCAAGGTATTACCGGTGGACTAACTAATATAGTAGATAAGTATTCTAGAATGGCCGGGGACTAACCTTAACCCAAGTAGCCGCATACTATCGGTCAATGATACCTTGCAAGAAGAAGTAGGGTCAGCCACCCGCGGTTGTGGCCGCTCTCCGACTGCCTGACTCCTTACTATACTTACCTACCTACTTTAGATACTCACTATACGAGTAGCTGAACCAGTACTTATAGGCCACTAGCCAGTGATAGAGTTTGATTAGCTTCCGCAAGCTGGGGACACCAAAGGACCATCTACCCCCCTCCCCCTCCCCTTCTTTATACGTTGTCCATCAACCTCCAAAAACCCTCATCATTTTCCATCTTCCTTGCAAGACGGAGAACTGCACAGGAGTGGGATACATACTTACACATATACTTTGCCAGAGAACGCCGCCCGTCTCCTGCACCATAGCAGCCATCGAGAACGGCTCGCTACCTGTTGTGCTCGTCACCCAGATGCCCTCCGACGCATGGATCGAAGGGCTTGCCGTGCGTCCTGACGGGCGCGTGCTCACTGCCCGCCTGGATCAGCCTGAAGTCTACTCGTTCCAAGCCGAGGACTCGGATGCCGCTCCCGAGTTGCTCTGCACCTTTCCTGGCTCCAACGGCATCATGAGCATCTGCCCGCTGAAGGCGCGTCACGACGAGTATGCCGTCGTCTCCGCCACCGTCAACATGCTCGAGGCCCAGTTTTCCGACTTCGTCGTGTGGCGCATTGCTCCCAAGCCCGACTCCGATGCCGCGACGGAAATGGTCGAGATAGCCACCATGCCCGAGGCTGCGTGTATCCTCAGTCTCACCGCCGCGACGGAGCGCATCTTGCTCTTGGCCGACCCCGGCAAACACTGCATCTGGCAGTTGGATATCGAGACGGGCAAGAGCTCTGTCTTGATCTCGGACGACTCGATGAAACCCAAGTCGGGGGGTGACTTCTTTGGCCTGAACCGGATGCGGGTTGCCGACGGCTTCGTCTTTTTCACAAACATTAGCGCCGGCACCATATGCAAGGTGCCGTTCGGGCTGGATGCCGGTCGGCTACGCACCCTGGGCCCCGTAGAGACCGCTGCGAACGACGTGGTCGACTGCGATGGATGGGCCATGGCGAACGGCAATGGGAAATTTTATCTCGCCAACTATATGGACGGCTTCCTATGCAGATTGGACCTCGACCCTGTCAGCGCCATGTCGACCACCACCATTGTCATGACCGACCTGGTCTCCCCCACCGCTGTGGAAGTGGTCCATGTGAATGGCCAGCCCAAGCTGTTCGTGGTTTGCTGCGGACAGATGGATGTCTGCTGGGCAAAAGAGCGCGTCTCGTGGAGTGATATCAACGCCGCCGTCCAGGTGACGATCACAACCGAAGAGGTCGTAGAGCCTGTCTCAAGCCGCGGCTAACCTCTGCTGTCGAGAGAACCCAGGCTCCCGAGAAGGCCCCCGAGCAGGCTCCCTCAGATTCCGACCTCGTTAGGTGCGGCCATCGGATGCCTCCAATGTCTTCCTTCACAAACCAAGCTGGACCAATCGATGCCTGCCCGCCCCCTCCCCCGTCGGGCGAGCGCGTCAGAGGGTGCCGAGAAGGGTGCCAAAGCAGCATGGCGCGATCTCGACTTCTTGACGACTACTGAATGTTGGCGAAAATATGATTGCAAGGGGCTTTGTCCAAGGGTTCCATCAAGGCTGGGCACCGCCAAATCGCATACCTCCACTCCATTAGTTGCGCGCATTGATGTCGCTGTATCGATTACCCCCTTTTTTAACCAAGGCCCGTCAATTGACCACGGCCGAGGTTCGCTCCGTCAAGAACCGATGGTGGTTTGAAAGGACGACGTGCATCATTCATGGCATCAAAACCACCTGTTGACAAACTGAGCGGGGTGGTTCTTGAATGAATGAGGCGCTCTGGGTTGCATCCGTTACAGTTGAAACGGTCGTAATCCTGGGGACGACACCGACATGTTTATGGCGCAACAGTTGTCCTCACGGCGGATGGGAAACTGTGCTTTTTGCATTGTTGTCACGTGGCGTCTGTTTCGTGAGATTCATGTATCATCATGCGATGAATATCATGCTTACCTCTCACTTACCTTACATTCCCCCATAACACACACACACACCTTCTCTTCTTGAAATAAATCATGCCACACTATATTCAGCAAGCACACAGCGATTCCGAATACGTTGCTGACGTCTAGACCATCGACCGAGCTTTACCTACACGGTGGCCTCCAACAAGAATCAATCAATTCAAGACAGAAAGAAGGAAAGAAGGAAGGAAAGAAGAAGAAGAAGAAAAATGAAGGGCGCCTCCGTCTTCATGCTTGCCGCCTCGGCGGCGTTGCTCGTCACAGCTTTGCCGGTACCACCATCGTCATCGGAACTCGGTCTTCCAATCCATATTCCCACCAGCATTGCATTTCAGGAGCAAAAGGCTGCAGGCGGCTTGGTGGCTAAATCGGTTTGATCTGCTCTACCACATCATCGCCCAGATGGCAAATAGGTTGGTCATGGCTACAAAAAACACCAGGGCATTTGTTTGCTAACTTATCATGCAGCGAGGGGGAGGTCTATCAAAATATTCGAGCTCGGATCTGTGATTTGCTGAGCTCAGGATGGCGCTCTTCAATGCCACTCTGGCCCCATCCCATCCATGCGTGACACAAACTCACCCTGCAATTGCTTCAAATAGCTACCCAGAGCAGCATCATCCATATCAGAACTTCTCAGCTGGAGCAAGCTTTCGTATAGGTTCAAGATGAGTTTACGCCTCGAAACCAGCTGTCTCGCCTGTGACGTTCGCTTCTTCTCTTCAATCTGCTTCTTGAGGGTGCTCGATACGTCTTCTGCAGCCTCAATAAACTGCTCGGAGAATCCAATCATTCGAGCCAGGTTAATACCATAGTGCTCTTCTTGGTTTGGTCCAGAGTTGATTTTGTATAGCATCGTCATCTTGGGTGTCTCTCGATCGTTCCCACGCGAGACCGAGGTTTCGAGATGTAGATTAAGCACACCCGGGCGACTTCCAAGGACTGCGGCTAGAAACGATTAGAGTGTGGTCCCGAACAGGCTGGATATCTGCGAGCATACTCAGCTGTTCAAAGTGTGTCGCAAACCACACAAAGGCGTCGCTTTGAAGCAAGGCTTCTGATATTGCAATGGCAATGGCAAGACCATCCCTCGTACTGGTCCCACGTCCAAGCTCATCAATAACAGCCAGGCTCTGTTTGTTGATGTTTTTAAGTATGAAGGCCATTTCTCTCATTTCTATAGAGAAAGTCGACATGTTGGCTTCGATGCTGTCGTCGGTAGACATTCTGACGAAGAGTTGATGGATTATGGGGAAGGATGCGTACTCTGCCGGGACGAAACAGCCGATTTGAGCCATGACCTGCAATAGAGCCACCATTCGAATGTAGGTGCTTTTGCCACTCATGTTGCAACCGGTTATGATTTGAAATCGATGTTGCTCGTTGGCAAAGACGTCGTTGGGGGTGAACCCCTGCTGCATCGACTGTATTCTATCAGTTTCCCGTGCAATTTGATCGCATGCGCACCCTACTCACATTCTCGTATATCGGATGTCTAGCTGCCTTGAGTGCCAATACGCTCCCGACTTCTGGTCGGATGTAGTCCCCTGACAGTAACCGACTGCCCAAAGCTAGATATCATGTCGAGGAGGGAAATGCCTTCGCATACACGAAACAAATTAGGAATATGTTCCCGAATCGATTCGAGAAGACCGTTTGTCACGCCATCGCTAAGCATGACAGCTTCGTTGTGGGAATCAGTGATCCGAGTATTGAGTTGGACGAGGGTCAGAGTCTGGCATTCGAAGTAGCCTCCCTTTCGAACTCGGTTGATGAGGATATCGGGCAAAACTCGATTTTCCACATCGCATTCCCGCAACCGAAGCCAGTATTTCCGATCCTGATCAAATCTTAAATCAAGAGAGACTTCAAACTCTTCTATCCATCACGTTAGGAGGCCAGTCACCAGTGAGACATGATGCTTACTGTTAATATCGTCCACATGTTGGTGCACGTCATCTGTGCCTTCTTTGTATGTTTGGCGAGCCACGTCAAGCAGACCGTTCACGCCAGACTAGCGGTTCATCAGCGAGGCTCAGACAAGGATATGAAGTATGCTCACCTTGACTGCGTATGTTCTCTGATGCCACATGTCAATTGGAAGTTTCACGAAAGTGACATCCTCGTTGATAGTCTCCTTGATCATCTCGGCAACAGGTTGGATAAGTTCCGGCCGGCAAATATCTCGGATTCGACGGAGCAGTTCTGATTCGGCTTCACTCAACGCCTCATAAAGTATCGATATAGCTAGAACAAAGACCTTGATCATCAGGACGTGGTTGATAGCCTGCTCCGAGGCATAAATTGATGCCCCTTCAGGCACAATCACGAGCTGTCGAAATTTAGCTTGTTGTGTGTATGCACCGCAGGGCTACACGTTACCTTTGTCAACAGCTTTTCGGCGTCGGTAAACCCCTTTAATGCTTCAGCTGGTTAGCAGTGGTGTAGGTGATGGCATGATGGGCACTATACCCTTCCTGATTTCAAAAAACATGTCTTCCTTTAGAGCCAATTCGTCCAGTGCATCATAACGGGGGGTTAGCGCATGCTCTACCTGTGTAGATGGCTGTAGAATGTTGCTGCGTAACATGCGGGATCCCATGGGCGTCAATGTCTCGTTCAGTAAGCCGTAGAGACAGTCCTTCGACAGTGCGTTCTGTATGTTTTGGATAAGCTCGAGAGAATGAATAGTGGAAATGTCAATCATCATGGTATTCTCAGATGGCTGGTATCTCAAACGCAAGGAGTGAGACATGATCGTCAAGTGACAAGCCAGTCTCGTGTATTTGACGGCCTGGGATCATAAGTCAGCTCTCTTACTTCCGGGGCAAACTCTTTCATCAGATACATACTGCTGCGAAAGAGCATGTGGCATAGTAGTTGCCCTGGATAGCGACTCTGATGGCATCAAGATCTTCACGGAATGAGAGTGTCTGGATAAACTCCAACCCTGACGTCTCGGACCAATACTTGCGATCAAGAGCCTCTATAGTCGTCCCCCGAAGCTCTTCCTCGAGAACCGATAGCAAGTTGGACTTGGGGTTTGGCGGGAATGCAGTGTTTACCATCAGGATGACCGAAGGACCATAGATTTGTATCTTGTGGACTGTTTTGACGTAGAACTGAGAATCACATATCTGGCTGAGAACAGCCTCGTTTGTTGTGGCATTAATAAAGGCCAAACCAACTGACGGAGACACACCGCGTGCTTCACTGATAGCACATATGACCTGATGACCGTCGGAGCCCCATACTGAGGAAGCTGCACGAGACCTTCGGCCAGATGTAGTGCTCGCATTGCGATGGTGAGCGGATGGATAGGAAGAGCTTGGTACAGACCGACGAACAGATGGAGAATGAGATGTCGATTGGCTTGCAGGGGTCTGCCGTCCAGCCCGAACGGAAGGATGCGGCGTTGAAGTAGAAGTTCGAGCTGAGGAAACAGATAAGCGCCGGTTACCAGCCAGAGAACGTAATGGCGTCGCTGCCGGCCATCTCGGTGGCATCGGGGACGACATCACAAACCTCATAGGCTACGGTACCTGGTGCTGAGAGGTGGGAAAGCCGCCGGAGGATAACATGAACGCATGGCACACGTCACAGACAAATTCAAGAACAGATCAAGCCATATACAACGCCGTGGACCTTGAATGCCCCATACCCCCCAATCAGGTACGTGTTGTCGAACAGGTCTGGTACCACACGGCCAGCCATGCATTCAATCATTCAAATTGTATTAGTGAAGACCTCTTAAGTACCTAAGGTACCTACATTTGAACAAGTCGGGAGTCATCAGGCTTCCGTTCAACCACTTAGGTACCTAAGTACTTACCCTCACTTACATGTAGGCACCTTCCTAGATCAATATGCATACACACATGTACAGGGTTGGAAGCAGCTATGGAGCTTTTGAAGTGCATGGCATGTGGGTAGTGAAGTGGGGATTGCTTGCTTACGTGACATGCATGTATACTATACTCATTGATCTTATCGATAAAAGATTAGATCTGGTAGCTGCCCAGTGTGGGGTATGTTCTGAACTTTTTATTCTGAGGGTTGGTTACCTGAGGCCCCAGGTGATGGTTAATTCTGGCTGAGGATTCATGGGTAAATTTCTTTATTCAGATTGAACCCGCGAACTGTATCACCCCCCCAGGTGCCTTGAGACTTGCTGCACACGGCGCATACCAACAACGCAGCCGACCAGCCATGGCGACCATTGCCCCTCCCCCGTCCAAGCGGCAGCGTCGCGAAGCTTTGGAGCGCACACATGTCCAGGCCGACGTGACACCCGCCCCGATCGAAGCCGGCTCTTTCAAGGCTCGTTTCATTGATAGCGACTCCAACCCCCTCGCCGAGGTTGTCGAGATTCCTCTGGCGGATGCAAGCGAGAAGAACGTTTCGTTGCTCCTGAACACACTGCTTGGCCGAGACAAGGACGAGTTTACTCCGTACAAGTTTCGCATACATTTACCCGGTTCCGATGTTATACTAGACACTTACCCTTCGCCTTCGGAATTCCTGGCTGTTTTGCGAAGCCATGGTGTTGCGAATCCTTTTGAGACGACCCTGACCCTCTCCGCCGAACCCCAGAGCGTTTTTCGAGTTCAGGCTGTGACTCGCTTATCCCACAAGATCTCAGGGCATGGCCAGCCCATTCTCGCCTGCCAATTCTCGCCGAAAAACAGTAAATATCTTGCCACTGGCTCAGGGGACTGTACAGCACGGATATGGGATGCCGATACTGGCACACCGAAGTGCACTCTTGCCGGGCATACTGGTTGGGTTTTAGCAGTCTCCTGGAGCCCCTGTGGGACATGGCTAGCAACAGGTAGTTACGACAAGACAGTCAGGATATGGGACCCCGAGACTGGCAAGCCCATTGGAAAACCTCTGACGGGTCACTCCAAATGGGTAACCGGTCTCGCTTGGGAACCCTTCCATATGTGGCAAGATGGGGCCCCGCGCCTGGCAAGCTCAAGTAAAGATGGCACTGTTCGGGTCTGGAATCCTATCGTCGGTCGTGCTGAGCATGTACTCTCTGGCCACAAAGGGAACGTGACGTGTGTTCGGTGGGGAGGCACTGGGCTGATATACACTGCTAGCCAGGATAAGAGTATAAAATGCTGGAGTGCGGCTGATGGAACACTGAAGCATACTCTCAATGGCCATGCTCACTGGGTGAATCACTTAGCCACGTCAAGCGACTTCGTTTTAAGGACCTCTTATCACGATCATACGAGGAACGTCCCCGAAACTGAAGAAGCAAAGCGGGCAAAGGCAAAAGAGCGGTTTGAGAAGGCTGCCATGCGACAAGGTAAAATCGTCGAGAGACTTGTTTCAGCGAGCGACGACTTCACGATGTACCTATGGGGTGATCCGAGTGAGAGTGCGAAGCCTCTCCAGAGGATGGTTGGCCATCAGAAGCAGGTCAGTACACTCACTCACTGCTCGGATACTGCACATGGACTAGAGCCCGATTCGGCGAATGGGACGTCGAAATGATATCCAACAACCATGACGACTAACCTGGATGGCACAGATAAATCATTGCACTTTCTCTCCAGATGGCAACCTAATCGCTAGCGCTAGCTTCGACAACCATGGTAAGTTACTTCGGGATGAATCTCCAATGTCAATCCCAGTTTTCCCTCCACAATGCGCAGTGTCCTTGATGGTGCAAATGAGTCATGGGCATTTAGTGGCGGCCATGTCAACTGTGTTGGATTATACTAACTAGACCGTTTTTTAGTCAAGATCTGGAGTGCCAAGTAGGTTGAATTAGGAAGATTCCGAGTTATAACTCTGTCGACATGCTAATGCAGACATCTCATAGAGACGGGAGGTTTCTGAACAGCTTACGTGGCCATGTTGCCCCTGTTTACCAATGCGCCTTCTCGGCTGATTCGAGACTCTTGGTCTCCGGTTCGAAGGACACCACTTTGAAGGGTTAGCTGAGCTCCACTGTCTATGCATGATTTCGACTGACTGGGTGTATAGTGTGGAACATGCAAACATTCAAGCTAGCCGTGGACCTCCCAGGCCACGAGGATGAAGTTTGGGCAGTGGTGCGTATATCTCGAGCCTCATTCCTCCATCCACGGCTGCCCAAAAAGCACACCTGTGGATATACCGCAAGGATCTTTGTTAAATATTTGGGCATCTCTAACTTTTACTGTTATAGGATTGGAGTCCTACCGATTCACGAGTAGGCAGCGGCGGAAAGGATAAGGCAGTACGTCTGTGGTGTCGATAATTGGCGAGTTGAATTAGAGTGGCCTCAAACAGGTATGTTGTCGTGCCTACATTATGGAATGAGATATCTGGGCGGCTGAGACAGCACAATTCTGAAGGGTCCCGTGTGTCTGGTTAGTGACAGTTGTATGCCTAGTTCGACTTGTGAGACAAGCCAATATAGCTGCTTCTATATATCTCTGTGATTTATGCGAGTGATTAGGAGGAGACCAATATAGATTGCTTCCAGTGTTTTCAAAGCCCAAGTATGGCCGTCTAACTGCTCATGGGGCTGAGCCGGCTGAATCATCCGGAGATGACTGGATTCTATCTTGTAAAGCCAATCATCCCTCGTGCTTCAGATTGCCGCCTCGCCGTGCAGAGCAGATGGTTAGGCACTTGAGTTTCTCGCGGTGCCCGCGTGGTTGAGAGATTAGAACCGGTCTCTCTCCGTAAGTAGTGATCTATTGCGGTCGGGGATAGACGGTGGGCGTTGGCAAGGTGCGGCCTATAACTTGCATTATCGTACTCGCCCACTTGGCTTTCTACACCACCACCTCAGCCCAGCAACATCGCTACACAATCAAAGACTGGAACAGCCAAAAGCGCAAGCCTCCTGTCAGGGAATCTTGCTGGTGAAGATCTGTAATCGCGGTTGTCTCCATGCCATGAAACCAACTCGGCCACCTCTCAGCCCACGTTACCACCCCTTTTCTGAACCGTGTTAAACTAGTTATAGGTCGTGGATACCGTCGGTGGCCTTTGAGCCAAGGGAAGGAGAACTGGGGTTTCTGGGGACTCCGTCCCAGCGGAGTCGAGGGAGGCGCCTTGGCGAGGGCACGAAGAGATGCCCCGTCCAGATCCCATCGTTGGATTTCCCAAGCTTTCCGCGTTGGGTATAGTTGGATTTTGATTGGCAGGCTTCTTTCAAGCAGACTCCAGCTAATCTATTAAACGCTAGCTCATGGAAAGTACGGGTGATATCTCTACATGGCCGGCCAATATGGATTGTCACCCGGCTTCTTGCGGTTGATGTTACAGCGCATGGATTGGATTTATTCGCGAAGAGTTTCTTCCCAGGAAAGCAAGTGCTGGCTGCCGGTTTGCCCGTGCTTACGGAGAGGCATGAGCCGTTCTGGGTGTTTTCCAGACGTGGGGAGTTCTACATGGTATCGGTGATTTAGGGTTGGAAGTATCCTATCCTCGATCACGTATAGACCAAACCGGGGTCTAGGACCAACTCGCCAAGTCACCCCCCTCAAGAGAATACTCTACTGGCGTGTGCAAGTGAATGCAGGCCACTTCTTCCTGTACGAAAATACCGTGGTGTATGCCATTGACCTTGAAGACTAACTCCCCATTAAACCGATGACCTAGTTATCATGCGCTCAGGATGGAGGGGGAAAGGCCGAGTCTCGTTGCCTTTGCCGATAACTCGCACGACTCTCCAACCGGAAGGAGGCGATGCTTATGGGGCCCCCGGCCATGAAGTGAGGTTGGGATGATAATCTGTTGAGTATTACCCAGCCAGGGCCAAGACAATTCCTTCGACCATCTTCTCGCCACCATCCCCCGTTTCAACCGGCCATGGATACTCGTGCATACCTCACATCTAATCTGCCGACCGTCTTCGGCTATGCAATATCAGAGTCTCTACTGATTGGGCCAGGTCAGACAGCCTCGAACAAGAGGGATCCCCACACCCATCAGACAGATGTGCCTTGAATATATGCTCATCGAAACCTTTGAAACACCCTGTTGGTATCTCCTGGAAGGACATGATCCGGTTGTTGCATCCATCTTTTGCCTTACAGTGGGGGCTATCTGCACCTGGGGGAACAACAGCGATGCAGGCAATCAGCTGGGGGTGATGGGCGTTCTCGGCGCTTAAGCCTCGGATAGATAGTAAGCAGTAAGCTGCATGTTGGAGAGGGAGGGGAGGCCATAACGATAACCCCATCTCACATGTTATTTGCAATAACTTGTCCATTTCATGCTTCCTAGAATCTCGAGGGGCCGCGCGTTGGACGACGCGATGCCGAGAACATGCGAATACCACACACACGAAATGCTTATCGCGTCAGGTAAGCCACGGCCCCAAAACAGGTTCTGTGAGACATCAGGTATTACTCGACTTGTTGGCTCTTCTGCAACCCCCTCCCGGCCTCGAGATCAGTGGATCTATATTCAGGTAGTGTGGGAAGGGACAGGTGGCAGCATTGACAGACACTTGCAATATAACGCAACCCAGGGAATCTCACAAGAAGGGGCAAGAATGGAGAAATCTGTGTGTTGTTCTCAGCCACACATCACCATCGTGGGATTCGTGGCACGACCAGGTTGATCTATCCTGCATGCCCACTGCTGGGCGAAGCTCCCGCGGGCGCTGGAGGCGTTTATTGGGGTAGATCTAGATGCGTATGCACCATGTATGCAAGGTCCGGATGTCGACGAACCATTCCACTGGAGCGAGGCTGCTGTTTCTAGCTGGTTCCTAGTCTAAACCGGCAAGTACACCCGTGCGATCAAATTGACCCGCCATGATAGCTTCGTGTAGTTAGAATGGACTCCATGGCAATAATGAGTGAGCAGGAAGCGCTCTGCCGCAAAGCCTTCAGGTGATCAGAAGGATCGCGGGAGAGAACATAGAGAGAGAGAGAGAGAGGGAGGGAGGGGGGAGGGTGGAGGAGCGTTTGCACCAATGTCCTCGGCCCGTTCCAGTAGATCAAATCACAGATCAGTCGGGAGCCGAAATAAAGCGATGCGCACAGGCGTTGGGTCTATCAGGTCGGGCAAAGCGCGTGGTAAAGGTTTCGGAGGGACCATGTGTCCCATTCAACACTCATCAATGGATGTCCTATCAACAGCACTCTGACATGTCACCAAGGAAAAAACTAAGGTGAAAAGGCAAAACCCAAGGGACAGACAGGGGAGGAGCTCCCATGCAACCAGGGGTGGATCCCACGATGAACATCTCGTGTCTGGGGAAAATGCCCGAACTACTTAATGTAGTTACACATATTGGAGTTTGGACCAGAGACCCATATCTTGCAACACCATTTCGGAAGTTCTCGGGCAGCTCAGCTGAGACTTGCGCACCGTGATAAAAGACTCATCAATCAAATATATGCCTCATGCACATGTAAGAATGCACAATCATCTGTACATTACCAGAGCATGTAGGTACATACTTACACAATCTTGGGAGGTATTTGATGCTATTTTCATATTGGCCCGGTTGCAACTCAAAGGGAGACCCCCCCTCCTTCTCGACTTTGGACTTTGTACGGTATGTACCACCCGGAGACTGGGGTTGGTCGATACAGTCATACTGTACGTACAGACCAAGCCCTATTGTGACCAGGATCCAAGCACGAGCTGGGCATTGCAATGATGAGTGGTGGGTTTGAGGGTCGTTGGGCACTTGAACTCTCTGCCCGACTTTTTTGTTTTCTTCAAAACGTGGAGTCTGGACGGTTCTGTTTGCGTCAACTGCACGTCGGATTGGTAATGGCAATGGGTTTGCTGTGGGCTGGGCTGGGCTGGGCTGGGCATTTACATATCTACATGTAAGTATGTAAGGTAAGTACAGATTGTATCGTAAGTAGTGCACTACAGGTGGGTCAACCGTATCCTCAGTATCATCAAGTGGTCGTCGTTGAAGATGGCGAGAGCTTGGCCACAGGTAGCATCGCTCGTTCCAGAGGAGAGGACGAGCAGTTGAGTTAGACCTCCCGTGCATGCGTGCGCTGGCCAAGACTAAGATAGATGCCTTAAGGTACCCAACCCAACCGAGTTATTTCGTTATTGGCAACCAACAAGATCATATCACCTTACGGTCCGTAGACGTAAAAACCACGTGCTATTGAAGTGAAGCTCTCTCAAGAGAGGGGAAAGTTTCGAAAAACTTCCTTTCCCCCGCACGTCGACGACTAGTTTATGTGTACTACCATATCCACTGTCGCTGCCAAGACGCAGCCTCTGTCAAATCAAACGTCGTGCTACATTCTAGAACACTCGACCATACCAGCGAGTGAGAAGCCATCACAGGCCAGTCGGGTTTCCATCTTGGGCAAGTCTTTGCACAGACGCTTGTTTTAGTATCAATATGTCGTAAGGCGGGTGTCAAAACACCAGAAACAGGCCTGGCGGTTATGCGCACCATTGAGTTTGGCATACTTGCTTCCTAGTCAATGTTATGTCCGGATAAACGAAAATCATGACTTTAAGGTTGAGAGTCTACTTACTGCGAACGGCTGATTCCACACTGCACCTTGGCAAACCTCGGCGCAACTTGGGGAGCTACTGGAAAATTCCCCGGAGTCTGTAAACAAACATAGCATCTTGGGTAACGTACTTATTGATGTATGTACTGACTGGACGTGATGAACCCTGTCCGCAGTCTGTAGGAGAGAAGAGAGGTCTTGTGCAAGTAAAATCAGGCACATGTAGAAGTAGTTATTCAGATAGATGCCAGAGTGGAGGCCAAGCACCAACCAAGCACCGGGAGCCTTGAAGCCCCTGCCCATACTTCTGCCGGCCTGGCCAAGCTGGAAATAGACTTCATCTAGACGAGGACATGCATGCACAATATTAGTATACCCGTCGACGCAGTTGTTGTTGTCGTCGTTGTCGCCATATCGAGCGATAGTGCTAGGTGGGTGGGGATGCACCGAAAGGACCAGGCCAGACCACCAGATAAAACTGATGATGATGGCTAGTGGACTCGTAACTTGACGAACAGTCCATCTGACCAGCTCCATCCCAGCCTGAAATTGATTATTGGCGTTGGCAATGCAGACCCGACCTCGACGCCGATATTCATTGCTTCTACTCGTACGTACAAATCAACGGCAAGCTGCTTGCGATTCCGTAAGATCCCTGCCAGCCATGCCTTTGTTGCAACCAGTGGGTGGGCCATCCATCCCTGTCTACCTTCTCCCTCTTCTCCCTTGGCTGGAGGGTCTCGAGCCGAAGCTAGCGCAGAGAGATTTTGCTCGAGGATTCCCGAGGATTCGCATATAAGTAAGTACTTGAGGTATTGGTAGGACCCATCCGTACTTATGTACCTAATCCTAATGTGGCTGCTTCTGTGTGTTGCGCTGGACAAATGACGAAGGTGGTCGAAGCTCTCTCTCTCTCTCTCTCTCCTTGACTGCCTAGTACATTGAACACGAGTTACATATTTTGCCGAAGAAGATTATCATACTCCGCGGCCCAATTATTGGACTCTCCCCTACCTATCGAGATCCGTGTCACCGGCTTGCTTATTAGGTACCTACTCTACCTCACCAAATTTTCGTCTGCATGTTGTGTGTCCGGACTAAAACCTCCTGCAACGATCGACAAGTCACTGGAGCTGAGGTCCATGAGGCGAAGCTTGGCTTTTATGTGTTTTGTTCAACAAATCCAGATCATACCTACGTCAAAGACTTGATTCCCGTTGATTCTCGAAGCCAGAACTGTGAGTCCCTCCTTGGTTTTCTTGCATTCACATCTCGGCGCGTGCCCCACTAAAATATGGTATATTTACGACATACCATGAGGATTGGCTACACATATATCTCATCGCATGTCTAACGAAGGAGGCTTCGAAATCTAAAATTTCTAACTATTTCTCCAAGTTCGCAGCCATTGCCCTTCTCGCTAGATCTTACGACATCTAAGTTCAAGTCATCACACAAACTCAATATCATCACATACCAGACAGCAGTTTGACATCTGTGTATTTCCCAAGAATCGACCCATCCATCTATCCATCTATCTATCTGCATGCTCAACGTTGCGAGCAGTTAGTTAGGTGTAAAGAAATCCGCCGGATGACGTTTCAGCTGCCAGCCCTGGTGTGCGAACGGGACAAGCGAAATAATTAAGGAAAGCTGGGCCCATGTCGTGCCTGTGGCTTTGCAATCTGATCCTGCTACAGTAGCGCCGAGGGCAAGGGGGGCGAAAGAGAGAAGAAGAATAAAGAAAACCTACAGGTACGTACATTTTACCAGCCACCTAGGGGTTTCTAAAGTTGTTTCCCGCCCGACTAGGGCCCCCTGTCTGGGTTGCGCTTGTGTCCAATTGGTACCAAGCCCTCGAGCCCAAGCACCAACGAATCCTCCCTCCTCCCCAAAGCTCAGCCCTCTTAAAAGTCGCACTACCTAAACTGGTGGTTGTGGTGCCTGCAGTTGCTGTGGATGGGTTAGATGCAGTGTAATCCTGAGCAAATCAGGTTACGTCACGACATCTTCCGTCCCTTCAATTCGCCAGCCGCGCCGTATAGCCGTGCAGTGTGTGTGTGTAAGTACATGCAGCAGCGCGTGCAAGGCAGGTATCTTCATCATCATAATCAATTATCTCTTAATCCCTTTTTTCGCCCTGGCCCTTGTTCTTCCGGCTTCAATTTTATGTTGCGATGAACGTTGGTGGATCTCTTGCATGCCCGTCGCGCGCAACATGAAAGTTTAAGAAGTAAGCTCCAACGTCGGGCCCAGTTTCTTTTACGTCCACTGACATCAACCTGATCTTTTGAAACTGGGACCACGGCTTGTTCATTTATGTAATGACAGTTTCCGTCACTTTCAAACCCAAAGAGTCTCCATCCCAACCTTTGTTGCACTGCACTCTACTATTCGACTTGACTTGACTTCCCTTCCCTTCCCTTACCCCAGTCACACTGTTGCATGCTGAACAGCAATATTCTTCAACCATTACTGACAGGCCACAAGTCTCGCTCAGGTGTTGCGCCCTCGTCACTCTCCCTTGACAGCTGGAGCTGTTGCTTGCTTCTTGCTCATCTTACACGGGCAGACTGACACTCTCTGTTGCTTGCTATAAGAGCGTATTTCCCATTCCAGGGAAGCTTGACGCATCCGCTTTCCCCAAACGTAAATCCCTACCTACTTGCATATCTCGCAACAGAGCAGCACCTAACGACTGGATACTCGAGCACTCTGAGATCGAGCCTCAGACCTCTTGCCCACCATGACGGTGTTTTTAGCTTCTCTGTAAGTCTCCCTTCTGTTTGATCTGATTCCCGTTCCCTTCTTGCTGCCACTGTCATGTCAATGTGAAAGAAGGCTTACTCGAGGATGTAATCAGCAATCTTCCCAAAACTGTTCACTTCAAGCTGCCAGATGCTCCCAGGAAAAAGAATCGCCTGCAGAAAGCGCCAATTGCCAAGGCTCCCAAAGTCAACAACAAGGTGGCTCGCCCTCCTCTGGATACCCGACCTAGTCTATTCACACCGCACCCCACTGTAACCCCTCCAGAGACCCCCACCGAGGAGGAGCATGCCGTCTTGGACGACGGCGGTCTATTCGCAAATGAAGATGGCTTGCGACTGCACGTCTCTGATGACGATAGCAGTGTAGACCTTGGGCCAACTGATAGAGAGTCTCCGAAATGGGGTGCAAGGACCGACCAGCCCATGTCCCGAGCCAACTCGCCACCCCCCGCCTCTATACTCGACCATTCGCGGATCCTCCAAAAGGCCAAAGAACTGGGTCGCCAAGGTGTGACGCAACCTCGTCAGCATCGCAGTGACAGCCACGATAGGGTCTTTGCCAACGCCAACTGGCGCATTGTCCACTCGGAACAGGGCAATGGCGGCTTACGCAATGCCGCAGACGCCGCATTGCGCGATGGTTACGAGGGCGAATATACTTGGGTTGGCACTTTGGGGATGCCGACCGATGCTCTCGAGGGAACACAGCAGAGAGAGGACATCCATGATCGCCTCCTGACCGAGTACAACATGCTGACCGTTTTCTGTTCCGACAAGGATTTCAGTGGCCACTACTCCCACTTCTGCAAGCAAATACTATGGCCCGTTTTCCACTATCAGATCCCCGACAACCCCAAGAGCAAGGCATACGAAGATCATTCGTGGAAATTTTATGTCAACGTCAATCAAAACTTCGCCGATAAGATCGTCAAGAACTGGAAGCGTGGAGACACCATTTGGGTACATGATTACCACCTGCTCTTGGTTCCAGCTATGGTCCGCCAGAAGATCCCAGATGCCAAGATTGGCCTTTTCTTACATGTCCCTTTTCCTTCATCAGAAGTCTTCCGTTGCTTGGCAGTGAGAAAGGAGCTTCTGGAAGGCATGCTCGGGGCCAACTTGATTGGCTTTCAAATTCCGGAATATACTCGGCATTTTCTGCAGACTTGCAGCAGGATCCTGAACGTGGAGGCCACGGCAGAAGGGGTTCATCTTGAAGACCGCTTCGTCAACATCGTGGCCCAGGCTATTGGTATTGACCCCGTCAGCCTCAACCTTCATCGCCAGGACGAGGAAGTCCAAAAATGGATCAGCATCATGAAAGACAGATACAAAGACAAGAAGATCATTGTCGCTCGTGACAAGTTGGACCACGTCCGAGGTGTACGCGAGAAGCTGCTCTCCTACGAGCTGTTCCTCAACAAGAACCCTCAGTGGCGAGATAAGATTGTCCTGATCCAGGTCGCACTATCTGGGGGCGAGAACAGTGACCTTGATGCTGCGGTCTCGGATATTGTCACACGTGTAAACTCGTCTTGGGCAAATCTCGCATATCAGCCACTGGTATATCTCAAGCAGGATATTCCGTACTCGCAGTACCTGGCTCTGCTTACCATTGCTGACGCCTTGATGATCACCAGCCAGCGCGAGGGGATGAACCTGACCTCTCACGA
Source organism: Apiospora pterosperma (assembly GCA_019976485.1). Classification (NCBI taxonomy): domain Eukaryota; kingdom Fungi; phylum Ascomycota; class Sordariomycetes; order Amphisphaeriales; family Apiosporaceae; genus Apiospora; species Apiospora pterosperma. Next base: position 3,206,898 of record JAFBMP010000009.1, read on the forward strand.
ATTCTTGGCTTGCCAGGATGGGCACTGCGATGAAAAGAAGCATGGCGCTCTGATCCTCTCCGAGTTCACGGGCACTTCATCGCTCTTCTGTGGCAATGAACTATCGGTCAACCCCTGGAGCTACCGGCAATGCTCGGATGCCATTGCTAAAGCTGTTGAAATGTCAGATGAGGAGAAAGCGGCGCGTTGGGCGAAACTCCACGAGACCATCAAGAACCACACTGGTGGTCAATGGTTCACCAAGTACCTGAAGACTTTGGATGACGCCTTCGAAGAACAACACCGTCACAGCCAGACATCGATTCCTCGTCTTAATCTACAGAAGCTTAGTTCGAGATATTCCCAGTCGCAACGCCGCGTGTTCTTCCTTGACTTGGAGGGCACACTTATTCCGAATAACCCTATGAGCTCAACGGTGCCTATGAATGCCCAGGTATGTCCCAGTATCTTTACTGCTAGTGTACTCCCAGCTAAATGGTGATTAGCGAACTCTTTCAGTCTTGAATGATCTCGCGGAGGATAGCCGCAATACAGTCTACGTCATGTCAGGTCGCAGGCCTGATGAGTTGGACCGACTCTTCCGCTTGGTTCCCAACCTGGGCCTGATCGCGGAGAATGGTTCCTTCATCAAGTATACTGGTCACAGCAACTGGACCGAGATTGCTGATCGTTCCAGTGTTGCGGCCTGGAAGGAGTCGGTTCGCTCAACATTGCAGTACTACATTGAGCGCACGCCTGGTGTCGAGGTTGAAGATCGACGCTGCTCTCTCATATTCGACTACAAGAACGCCGAGGACTTCTCCACTGCTGAACGACAAGCAAGCGACTGGACAGGTCACATCAACGAGTCCTGCGAGGGACAGCACGTTCACGCCACCCAATTAGATAATTGTGTGGTAGTGGAATCCACCGAGTACACCAAACACACTGCCGCCGAGCGCATCTACAATGAAATGAAGAACAATGCACCTTACGCTGACATAGCCAGCCCTGTCGACTTCGTGATGGTTGTCGGGGACGGCCGCGAAGATGAAAAGGTTTTCAAATGGGCCAACTGCTTAGGCAAGGCTGCTATCAAGGACGTTTATACCGTGAGCCTTGGAAATCGCAATACAGAAGCAACCAGCACATTGACACAAGGTGTCACGGGTGTTCTTGTTACCTTACAAAAGCTTGCCAACCAATCCTAGGAAATGAACTGGCAGCAGACACAGTGAGGGGTACAGTGGAACTGGCCAAACTGTCGGATAAGACGGTTGCTTTCCTACCTACCTCACTACACGGACCCTCGAATACAATCCGTCTCAGACTCCTTGAGGATCAGCTCTCCTCTTCTCTTTTTATGTTTTCCTGATTCTCGTTTGTTTTCCTGTATGACCTACGAAGGAGCAAGGAGTGTGGCGTTGGAATCTAAGGAAGTCGTACGTCGTGGCACTCATTAACCTGGACGATGTAATGACCGGGGGCACGTGGTGGGTAAACACAACATCAGGTATGGATCACTTTGGGCCGAGTCGGCATAGAGGCGATAGAATAGATAACTTTTTATCATTAAACGCATGAACACGTTCTGGTGATGGGACATTTCAAACAAGGCCTTTTTATTTCACCTCGGTAGCCCTAGCAAGCAGAGCATGATTGATTGATTGAGAGTGGTCGTCCAAGTCGTTCTAATAAAGACTACCACCACACATTGGTGGCCACTTACCACACATGCACAGCAGACCGTTACACAAGCCTATCGGCATATTCAGGGCTCCTGACCTGGTACCGCAGCAATCCTTTGTTGCCTGTGTCGCCGGAAATCTGCGTGGCTGGTGGTACCTTGGCCACCGAAGTTGTCAGTGGTCTGTCTCCACATCTCTGCGGATCAGCCCGCCGAGCTTTGTTTAACTTGCATCTTGTGTGGCGGCAAGCGAGCGGCGGGAGTCGTGCATGTCGAAGACGCGGTGCTGGACCCTTCCTCGGCCTTGGAGTTTGACGGGCGGTGGGGGCGTACGCCACACGTTTCTGGCCAGTGGCACAGCCCAACTGTGTGGCTGACAAGTGATGGGACCATACAAAGAAGTAAGTTAAAGTACTACTTACGGACCGGTTGCGAGGGCAAGGGGGATTTTCACATGGTAAGAGGTTTGCATCGTCCCTACTAGGTTAACAAGTGATTTGATTCAACGACAGTTCAGGGAGCCGTTCACCGAGGCCGAAACAAAAAGGCTCTTTGGCCATTCCCTGTTCTCTGATAGGCCAATGTTCTTCCAACTACCGTCGCTGGCTTCCCTTCGGCGAACGAAATGACGGCTTTTGTGGGACGAAGATGTCGGCGCCGGACCCACACGGACTTCCGTGATACGTAGAGGTCCCGTTACCACGCACGTACTCCGTACTGCTGAACGAGTTTCGAGTCGACAAGTTTTGGACAAGTTTTGGGATATACTGTGGATGCCTAATTCAAATGGCATATGGAATTTCAAGGCATCGAAAGGTTTTCTTTGATGGAACGGCACAGGGAAAGTCTCAGAGACTGGTCATCGGGTCGCTCAGCCATTTTACCCCAACCATGTCCGGAGACAGACCTGTAGGGTTTCGGCCAGCAAGACCAGTACAAAGTATGCACGGTTCGGTTAAATCTTCCAGGGACCTTAGTCCTTACTGCCATGCCAGATATGGACGAGTACTAATCCCGGAACTCGTCGGCAGCGAGGATGCTGACCTCCATAAAAGCATGTAACCTGTCATCATTCAGTTGTCCAAGACTCGTTCGTCTCCTCTACTCCAACCGCAATACATAGGGTACATACGCCTGACCAACTAAATGCCAGAAGCGGAGACGACGGTAGCTGCTTCCAGCAGCCATACGACTTCTCCTTCGGTGCCCATCCCGAGCGATTCGACCTGGTTTTGGAACTGGGTTATGAACTCGCATCACTAGATACACTCTCTCACTCACTCACACACACACACACGCTCTCTCTCTCTCTCTCTCAAATACACACATACATATTCATACATCTCTGTGATCTGCGTCGGCGAATATCGAAACAAAATGCGTCTTCACACACTACGTGAGCTCGATAATAGCGAGGGCACCGCGCAGTTGCACAAAGGCGGCAACGGAACACTAGAATTGGTGCCGCGGCCGAACGACACTGATCCAAACGACCCGTTGCGATGGCCGGCATGGAAGAAGCATGTTGCTTTTGCATCCGTGTGCGCCTTTGCCTTTCTCACGAATTACGGAATCGGAGGTCTAGCGCCCGCATTCTATATCCTATCCATCGAATTCGATAAGACGGTGCCTGAGACGAGCGACCTGCTTCTCTGGCCGATTCTTGTTCTTGGCGTAAGCATCGCGAACCCCCCCTGCCGCGCCCAAAACAACAACAAATGCATAAAACCGCAGCCCCTTGTGAGCCCAGGCCATCAGCTGATACTAAGAAGCTGTTTAATTTCTTCTGGGTCCCTGTCGCCAACTACATAGGCAAGCGGCCCGTTTTCGTCTTCGCCAGCCTGCTTTTGACCTTGTGTTCCATATGGGGTGCTACGGCAGATGGCTTTAGGAGCCTTTTGTGGAGTAATATCATCGGTGCATTTGCAGGAAGTTCTACCGAAGCGCTGGGGGCCAGCATGGTCAACGACCTCTACTTTCTTCACGAGCGAGGCGCCAAGATGGGAATCTACACGAATGCCATCAGCGGTGGTAACACGATCGGACCCCTTTTCTGCGCGTTCGTCATTCAGGGGTTGTCCTGGCGCTGGCACAAGTGGATCACCACCATCCTGACGGCTATCACCTTCATCGCGGTGCTCTTTTTCGTCCCGGAGACCAGATATTACCGGAACGAGCAGCGCAGCCGTGGCGGAGACAGATTCGTGTCGGGAGAGGTGGCACCGACATCTATGCCCCGCCCGGATAGTCTCTTCACGTGCTGGGAGCCCGCGGGCCCGTCCCCATCCCCCGAGAAGGATCGGGCTACCACTAACGGACGTCAGTACACCAGCTCGGGGTCTCGTTCACCGGAGCGTTACGCGATTGCCGAACTTCCCCGGAAGACGTACTTGCAAGAGATTTCGCTCTGGACGGGCGTGACGCCCAACACTACTCTTTTCAAGTCGTTTGTGCGGCCGCTGCCCATGATCATCTACCCTTGCGTCATCTACGCGTTCCTCGGCTACGCCGTCTCGCTCGTCCTCACCGTGGCCGTCAACATCCTGAACCCGTTCGTGCTGCAGGCGCCCCCCCTACAGCTGGTCGCCTCTGATCAGCGGCCTGATCAACATCGCCGGGTTCCTGGGCAACGTCTGCGGGGCCTACGCGGGTGGGTGGCTCGTGGACGTCTGGAGCGACTGGCGCGCGCGCAGGAACCAGGGCATCTTCGAGCCCGAGAGCCGGCTCGCCCTCCTGGTCCTCCCAACGCTGATCACGGGCGCCGGCTGCCTCGTGTTCGGCTACGGCGTCGAGCGCGCCCTCCACTGGACCAGCGTCTTCTTCGGCTACGGCATGATCAGCTTCGCCCTCACGGCGGTGCCGACCGTCACCATGGCTTATGTCAGCGACTGCTTGCTGGCGGTCAATGCGGATGCGTTGATGCTGGTCAATGGTTAGTAGTAGTAGACATTGTCTTCCTCCATGCGACCCTGCATCCCCCTTCATCTTGTATAAAAGTACCTACTTATACATGCTCCATATTTGGCTAACGCAAATCCGGCGTATATATAGGTCTGAAGAACATTGTAGCCTTCGGGTTCCTGTACGGCATCGTCCCCTGGGCCGAGGAGGCGGGCTACATCAACTGCTTCGGGGCCCAATCGGGTATCTTTGTGGGGATCATCGTGCTTGGGTGCGTGCCGTTAATCATGTTCGGTGCGAGAATACGACATGCGCAGGCTCATTGGCGCATCATTATGTGAGAGCGGAGTTTGGGCCGTCGGCTGAGACAGCGAGCGTGATTCGGCGATTCGGGTAATGTGAGAGGGTAGAGTGGTAGATGGCGGAATGTTGGTAGCTGTTAGCTGTTTTTATTATACCCCCTTTATAATGAACGCTATAATGAATATGCCTCTCTCTCCATCGGAGGAATGCTTCGTCCTGCAGTGAGTCTGCAGACGGGCCAGAACTGGGACCTGCATAGAGGCGACTTACTTTCTACTAAGAGGTACCTAAGTATTCATTACCCCGCCAATGAACTAAATAAAGTCTGTCGTTCTCCAGAAAGGAAGGGACAAGTGCCCCGCGACCTCCGAAGATCGGCAATGCGTTTCAACCGCCCAAAAAAAACCACCAAAAAACCAACCCTCCCCCAAAAACCCAAAGGTTAGTAGCGATGAGCAAGTCAGTACGAGCCAAGATAACACAAACCACTTACTGGTGACAGTCTTGATCGCTTGCTCTCTCGGGTACCCGCATAGTCCTTGAACCAATTGGCCAACTGAGAACGACGTTTCTCCCAACCTCAGCTCACAATCGCAACTCGAGCTGCTCGAGTCAGTCACCGCCGTTTTACACGATCCCCCCCGCCAGACAGTATGGCTGCCTTCCCGCCGCCTCCGGTCAACACGATCGACTGGTCAAATGTTGGTTTCCGCGTCCGAGAAGGTGTGCATGAGACCCTGGCTGTAGGATCTTGGTGATAGATAGATCTACCAGTTCCCGCTTTGGCTGACCTCCGCTTCGTAACGTAGTCAACGGTCACATCGAGTCGCACTACTCGGAGAAGACGGGGAAATGGTCACCGCTCAAGTTCGTGACGGACCCGTTCATCCGGATCCACGGTATGGCCCCAGCCCTCAATTATGGCCAGACGGCCTATGAGGGCCTGAAGGCCTTCCGCACGCCCTCGGGCGACATCCAGGTCTTCCGCCCGGACCGCAACGCCTCGCGTATGCAGCACTCGGCCGAGTTCATCTCCTGCCCGCCCGTCCCCAACGATCTGTTTGTCGATGCCGTCAAGGCTGCCGTGTCCCTCAATGCTGAGTACGTGCCCCCGCACGAGACGGGCGCCGCGATGTACATCCGGCCGCAGATCTACGGCTCCAGCGCCCAGCTGGGGCTGAGCCCTCCGGAGGAGTACATGTTCTGCGTATACGTGTTGCCTACTGGTGTCTACCACGGCACACACCCGGTCAATGCCCTGATTTTGGACGAGTTCGACCGCGCCGCGCCCAACGGGACCGGTAGTGCAAAGGTCGGTGGTAACTACGCGCCGGTGCTGCGCTGGAGCGAGAGAGCAAGGAACCAGGGCTTTGGCATCACTCTGCACTTGGACAGTGCTACACACTCGGAGATTGACGAGTTCAGCACCAGTGGCTTCATTGGTGCCATCAAGAATGGCGAGGACGTGACACTTGTCGTACCCGACTCCAAGGCGGTCATTGACAGTGTCACTTCCGACTCCGTCCAGGAGATTGGCCGAAGCTTTGGCTGGAAGGTGGAGAAGCGGTCGGTGAGTACCCAATAGGATGGACGAAACCCCCTGAAGCTGGGCACTCACTTACACACACACACACGCATCTGCAGATCAAGTACGGAGAGCTTCCCCAGTTCTCCGAGGTCATGGCTGCTGGTACCGCCGCTGCTCTGGTGCCTATCCGTTCCATCACCCGTCGTGTAGCGCCGTCGGCCCCTGCCTCCATCACATCCACCGTGAAGGAGCACGCCCGCTTGTCAAGTGGCAGCGACTCAGAGAAGGTTACCTTCATTGAGGAGAGCCAAGAAGATGCCGGTCCTATCTGCCTGAAGCTGCTGACACAGCTCAAGGCTATCCAACTAGGAAAGGCCAAGGACCAGTTCGGGTGGAACGCCGCTGTAAGTGCAGCAGATGGCTACAAGGTCGAAGGTGTTCCGTCGGCAGCCAACGGAAGTGGCCAGACCGTGGACCAGATGGACTAAACGTCGCAGGCATGGCATGGAGATACAATGTAAATAGATGTGTCAATGTTGATACAAAATAACAAAAGATCAACAATCTCCGATATGACTAGAGTGGCTGCGATTGAAGGTGGGCTACTACAACCCCATCCATACCTTGGGCAGCTTGACCGTTGGCAAGCTGCCCGCCCGTGCCCACGCACACATGCTGTGATGGCAAGGGTGGCTAGCTTGGAACCGCTCAACTGCCCTGAAATATATATTAATTAGTATAATCAGCGCGGCTGCCGAAGTGGACACTGCGGGATTTATCAGTTGCAGCCGTCCATCTAGGCGTCTTTTTACAACATCTATATGGACCTAGCTTTACATGAAGGTGCGGCCTGCCAGTCAGTGATCCCCATGGCGAGGGCGGCCTCCGACAGGGGGGTGGGTGGTGGTTATGGTTTAATGTTTCCTAATTCATTAATGGCAGTCTGCAGTCCATAGGATAGACAGATGGATGCATGGCATGGCATGGCATGGCCTTCGCTAGGGGCCCTGACGCTGGGAGCTACGTACTCCTGCGGGAAGGGATTGCTCACTTGATAGGCAAGATTTGGGTAGAAAACGGTGCACCATTTGTGTGAGGAGTGGTATGGAAGATATGCACCTGTTTTGGCAGTTGATATAGGATGCTGCTGATGGACTGGCTGACTGACTGACGGGTCTAGACCGACAACTAATCCCCCGTCCCCCTCGATCCCCACCCACAACAACAAACAACAACCACCCCCCCTGACTTCATCTCAGCATATCAATTAATCGCACATACACATTCCAATTTCAGGGTCGTGGCTCACATGTAAAGTTCACACTGACCGCCCACATCCATGACCGACCTCTTCCTACTGGGACGTTGCGGCATTTTCTTTTTCATGGAGGCTGAGTTCAGCCAATCTCTTCTCCCTTTGCCCGCGTTACTAGTACCCTACGGGCCAATGCCGCCGTCGATCGATGGCTCCCAGTAGCTGTACGAGTTCCCGATGGGAGGGGCTGCATGCAAAACTAGCGAGCGACTCCATGTTCTTCTCCTTGAAACCTAACTTACTGACATCAAAACCAAGGCGCGGGCAGAGCTCTTAGCGTCGACGAGTGAAAAAAGCTTATCTCAAGCCCGGTCTTCTCTTCTTTTTACACAGCACCCTGACTACTGGTATTATTCCCCTTGTCTGGCCAATCAGTTGCTTGTCCCACATCTGGGCTATGCCCTGTATCGTCGAGGCCTTCCCTTGAACCCAGCAGAAAGAAGAGGAGCCGAGCCTACGAGCAATTCCGGCTTGAGGTACGGTACCTCAGCAGCTTGGAAGGGGGGACTACCTTCTGCCACCTTCGACCCCCTCCCCCCCCATAGCGCTTTTGGCAGCGGCATGATTCGTCTGAACTAGATGGTGCTTATGCCCGGGCTCCTGCTTTACACCACGACTTGCTACAATCCTTCAGTGCACATATGGACTGGTCCGACCCCCTCCCTCACTGGAACGTGGCGTTCACGTTCCGGTGTCCAGCCTGATCCAGATGTTTGGAGTCGGCTATATTATGCCTTGACCGAACCCTGATTCACCTACACTTGATTTCTTTCCAGTGCTCCTGTTCTGTCGCACACCCCTCGTTGTTCTTACGTACTGCCTCCCTTGCGGGTTCCCCGTAAACCACCGTAGCCATGACGGCTCCAACCATCACCATCGCGGATGATCTACCGCCATTGGACAAGCCTGAGAGATCATCCCAAGTCGGCGGGGTATACCGTACGCGCAGCCACGACGCCCATGCGCGAAGCGCATCCAGGAGTTCGCAGGAACGCCGTGGCGACCAGACCGGCGACGTCGAGGATGAAGAGGACTGGAACCGCGGCGATGGTAGGACAAAACAGGTCTTTAAAGGGACAACTTTACTCTGGTAACTATTTCCATCCCGTAGTAATTAATGATCTGCAGCCTCGTAGGACCCCCGTCTGACCCAGTCCTGACCTTTCATTAGGCTGGCCTACCAATCAATAGGAGTCATCTACGGTGACATCGGAACCAGGTAAGAGACCCCGGATTCCACCACCGACCAAGAGTCACAGCGAAGGGGGGAATAGCCATCTGACATCGTCTGATAGTCCCCTATACGTCTTCTCATCTACCTTCACCAGCACACCGGACTACAATGATGTGCTTCAAGTGCTTTCGCTCATCATCTGGTCTCTCACCATCATGGTGACTCTCAAATACGTGTTCATCGTTCTCCACGCCGACAACGAGGGTGAGGGGGCACCTTTAGCTGCTACTCCCTACTGACACGATATGTAAGCATTCCTACTTACTTATACACGTCTGACGCCCTCTTCATCCTAACCTAGCACTGACACGTACAGGCCAACATCACCCAGCGTGACCCGCGAGAGGCTCTGCTCGTGAAGATGGAGCGACACAAGACTCAGGATCTGTATCGTACCAACAAGTCCATCCGGTCTGGCATCGAGAACTCCAAGTTCATCCGCGGCCTACTCAAGACCATAGGGGTCCTGGCTGTTTCCATGGTCATGGCCGATGGCGTGTTGACGCCCGCCCAGTCGGTCTTGGGAGCTGTACAGGGTCTGAACGTTGTGAAGCCTGATATCTCGTCGTCCACAATTGTAGGAACAAGCTGCGGGATCCTGGTTGTGCTATTTGCACTCCAGCCCCTGGGCACATCCAAGCTAGCCAGCTCCTTCGCACCCATCGTCATTGTGTGGCTTGCCTTCAATGCTAGTTTCGGCATTTACAACCTGATCAAGTACGACCACTCCGTGCTGAAGGCATTCTCTCCCTACTTTGCCGTCCACTTCTTCATCCAGAACAAGACGGATGGTTGGAGGATGCTCGGCGGAGTCTTGTTGGCCTTCACTGGCGTCGAGGCACTCTTCGCCGACCTGGGTGCCTTCAGCATGAGAGCAATCCAGCTGAGCTGGATGTGCTACACCTATCCTTGCTTGTTGCTGGCTTACATTGGCCAGGCCGCCTATATTAGCGTCCACCCAGATGCCTACAGCAACCCCTTCTACAACTGCCTCCCACCAGGGATGCTGTATCCTAGCCTTGTCATCGCCATCCTCGCGGCCATCGTGGCCTCTCAGGCCATCATTACTGCGACGTACCAGGTAGGTGATATTGTACCGAATCTGCCGCAATGATTGATTCGCTGACCGGCCAACAAAGCTCTCGAGTCAGATCATGAAGTTGTCTTACTGCCCGCACATGAAGGTGGTGCACACGTCCAAGACTTTCCACGGGCAGCTCTACGTTCCGTTCCTCAACTGGATCCTCATGGTCCTCACCATCGTCGTCACTTGCGCTTATTCCAATACGACGCGTCTCGGCAATGCTTATGGGTACGTCATCCTCCGTGCTCGGCCGTGCAGACCCGGGCCGCCTGGACTAACCTGTGTGCCTTTTTTTTTTTTTTTTAGTGTCTGCGTCATGTTTGTGACTTTCTTCGATACTTGCATGGTGACCCTGGTTTCACTCATTGTCTGGAAGTTCTCGCCGTTTCTCGTCTTTCTCCCCTGGCTGTTTTTCGCAACGGTGGATGGCCTCTATCTCTCGTCTTCCCTCGTCAAAGTACCGGATGGTGCATGGCTTACACTCACCATCGCGGGCATTCTTGCCTGTCTTTTCCTCCTTTGGCGTTTCGGAAAGGAGAACCAGTGGCGTGCCGAAGCCGAGGATCGCTTCAAGCCATCGTACCTGGTCACGAAAGAAGCGGACGGGAGACTATGCCTTGCCGACCGATGGGGTGGTGGCGTTCTTTCTAAGATCCGCGGTCTTGGCATCTACTTTGACAAGACCGGAGTCTTGACGCCAACCGTCTTTTCTCAGTTTGTCACCAAGTTTGGTGCGATACCCGACACCCTGATCTTCTTTCATCTTCACCCCGTGGAGGCCCCAACGGTTCCGGATGGTGAAAGATACTCCATCGCTCGCCTAGGTGCGATACCAGGCTGCTACCGATTGGTCGTAAAGCACGGCTTCATGGACGAAGTCATCTCCCCCGACCTGGGGGCGCTTATCTACGAGCAGATACGGAAATTCATTGTCCGGCAGGCTGGCGGTGAGAGTCTGCCTGAAGAAGAAGACGCCGCGCCGCAAGAGGGCCAAGCTACGACCACGGGGCTTGCGCGACCGGAGAGCGGCAATGTCAAGCACATTGCTGTTGGTCAGACAATCGAGGAGAGAGTTGAGACGGAGACGAACGGGGATCCCCAAGAGAAAGGCAAAGTCCGGGAACCACCCGAGTTGAGAAACGAAGCTGTCAGATCCGAACTGGCCTGGCTCGATCGCTCGTACGCGTCCAAGGTCATGTATGTGGTTGGCAAGGAGCAGATGAAGATCAAACAGGACACTTCGATCTTCCGGCGCATCCTCTTAACCACCTTCTTATGGATCAGGGAGAACACCAGGGCCAAGATTGCGAACCTGCGACTCTCGATGGATCGCGTGGTCGAGGTCGGCTTCGTGAAGGAGATCTGATGACTCCGACCGCGCGCCCATAGGGAGCTACGAGTATTACGAACCGGCGTTGCATTGTTTCGTCCAGTATCCCAGGTTCAGTTGGGTTGTATCCTCTTCAAAGCGAGTCTACGGCATTCTCTAATTCTGGTTCCGGGGGCCTTGGATATACGCACGTCAAAGAGTTTCAGTTAAGCAGGCGTTGAACTCTTCACTAGGCTATGTACGGGTTGTCACTATGTGTTGCGCTGCGGCTGTTACGGGAATCTCGAGGGTTTTTAATATCCTAGTTGCCCCTAGAACGTTCTGTGTCTCGTCCAACCACATAAAGACCAAATTATCACAATAACGACCCCTTCCAGCGCCCAAGCCAAGCAGGCGATGGTGCCTAGGCCCGATAAATCCCCCAGTTGACTTTGGTATCACCGCAGTGAGCCACACCACTCGCCCCTATCTTTCCTGACCGGACGTTTTTGAATCTCATGGTCGCATCGAATGTCAGATCATGGACATCAGTTGAGCCGAAGAAGAAATTGGTCTTGGTGCCGCCTTTGACCACCGGTCGCACACCGAAGGCGCAAGTGCCGTGCGAGCCCAACTGCGCGAAGGTCTCGGGAGCGGCGCCGGTCACTGTGCACATGCCTGTCAGCTCAGGTTTCAAGCCGGGTAGCTAAGGTAGGTAGGTAGCTAGGTAGGTGGGCAATATGGACGACGACGTACGGAACCAACCACTATGGCTCTCTTCATAGTCCTTGGCGATCCTCATGCAGTCGTGAGCCAGAGGTGAGTTAATGCTAGTCTCGTCTTTCCACGTCGTGTAGGTGCATTGGTCCTGGTACTGAGTACCCTTGAGCGTCTCCGTGGCGAGGGCAGTGTAGATGAGCAGAGCCAAAAGGCCGAAGAGCCGGGTGATGGAGAACATCATCATTTCGAATTTATAACGTATATAGTTATGAATATACCTGCAAGAAAACGCGATGTTGGTGTTTCTGTATGTGGAGGTGCCCTTGCAAGTCGAGGGAGACCAGCCTCTCTTAATAGGGCTTCTTTGTTCGAGATGTCTGAAAGCGGCTCACTTGTTGGCATTGGTAGATGGAGACCGTAACATATCCCCATGGCGGCAACTATCTTTGAGCATCTCTCCTTACCGAGCCTAGTTGCGATGCAAGGGGTCGGGCTATGATGGGAACTTTGCCACCGTGTCACTCCAAGTAACCAACAAAGAGGACCAAGGGAGGATAAAGCATGAGCCTCCCAAAGGCCCATCACCAGCCGAATTTCTCGACACTGAGTTGAATCTTAGCACCCTCCTTGACAGCACGGGCGCATGCATTCCTCGCGACTCGATTGAGGTTGTCCGGTCCGGAAACGACAACTCCTAGCTCTTGTCGCCGCATCCTGGCCCTGCTGCCCAGGTCGGCAAGGTAGCCTGCAACATCAGGGCGCCCAGCTTCCGTCGTAGGCCCTGGTATGGTGACTTGGATGCCAGCCTCTGCGAGCTCATCTAGTCTCTCTCGGGGCAACCAGCTGAGATGGCTACGCGAGTGCACCACCCATAACACATGTATGTCTTGTCGGCCCTGCGCGCTACTTGATGGCGTATGCTGTGCAAGGGCCCAAGCAAGCGGAAACACCACGGCAATGCCTGACCCCCCGGCGATGAGTACTGTGCTATCGCACGCGCGAAGCATCTCAAGGGCGCTGGTGCTCCCGTATGGACCATCTATCCGCACCGGTACACTCGGATGGGAGAAGGAATGTCGGAGCAGGTCGCGGGTGAAGCCGTCTCGGGCTCGAATCAAGAGTGAGAGGCGTGCAGGTTGTGACGTCCCGGTCTCAAGCCCGTCGTGATGCCCAGCTGCCGCCGAGGCTATGGTGAATGGGTGGGCTTGCAGCGAGTGAGTGCGGCCCAGCGATGGTATGGTGATGAACACGTGATCCATTGGTCTCCAGCCATACCGTATACTGTGTCGTGGCCACGAGGGGAAGGGCAGGCCGTGATAGTCCGGCATGGTCCAGCTCGCCGATAAACGCAAGGTCTGCTCATCCTCCAATACCTCCACGTCAGCCGTGAAAGATTCAGACTTGAGGCTCAGGCGCCAGACCAAGCGGTCGATCAGGAAGATGGCCAAAGAGACCAAGACGTAAGGCCGACTGGTGGGAAAGTGCAGATATAGAAATATCAAAGCAGCGACTTGAAGCATCACATGCAAGGCCAGGAACAGTTCATAGCAACGGGCACGGAAGCTAGCCAGAGAAGTGGCATAGAGCAATTCGTAAGCAACCAGCGCACCCATGCCTAGCAGATTGCGTTGGGTTGTCAAGAAGTGCAGAAGATCGCCTCCACGCAGCCAGGTCGGACAGCACCAAACTTGCCATATCACAAAGGCGAGGGAGTGGAAGAATGCGGCGAAACACATGAGCTCGCCAACACGGCGATGCAAGATGTTGAGAGACTCGTAAGAATGGCCCGTGAGGAGTCGCAGAGGCTGGTTCTTGGCGGCAAGCAGGTAGAGCAAAGGCAAGTTGACGCTGAATATGAAGCCAGCCCGATCGGCGAAGGCGAAGAAGTACTTGGGCTCCAGGGGACTCTGAAAGAGCTGGAAGAACAGGTTAAGGGCGATATATGCCAGCACGACCAGCGACGTTTGGTTGGAGGGCAGCGTACGGTGGACGAAGGGCACCGGCCGCGGCTGATACATGAGCCACGACTGTATGGTCTTGGACAGGCTTGGGCGGCTCGGCTGGGCGGCAGAGGCCAGCAAGGGCTGCCGCTCAAGATCCAAGTCTAGCTTGGCCGAGCGGAGAGGGGATTGAGTGCCTTGCAATGTGCTGCTCGACGAAGAAGATGGCGACTGGCCTGCTGGGTCCGAGGAACGGAAGGGGCAGGCTCTCCCTTCCCACCTCTGCTGGTGGCGGCGTTTCGTGACGAAATGGCGGACAGCAAATGCAGCCAGTACGAGAGACAGTACCAGGTTATAACAAGCGACTACCTCACGTCCATGGAGGATGTGATAGATGAGGATCCGTATATACTCGAGCTTTTCGGGATCGTCGGCGATGCCGGAGACGGCGACGACGTCATGCGGAGGCAGGGAAGACGCCTCGGCATATCGTAAACTTGCGCGGAGGAAGTCCCGAGCCCACGGCGGTCCCGCTTGATGCATCATGGCTGGGCCTCAATTATCTGTTCTGCAGGGCGATGTGGTGATGCGACACGGAGGCAGGCAAGCGTCTAGACATGCAGGCCACGCCATGGCCAGACGGGTCTATTTATATATCTGGACCGGCCATGGTCTACATGTATGTAGACGCTTTCCAACCAGGATCCAGAAGCCGCCCTGCTGACTCCAGAGGGTGGTGGATTCACGTGGATTCGGGCCCCTCCCTCTAAAAGGACCGCGTATTGGTTAAGAAGTAGTTCTTATCAATCTAATCAGCCGTACGTATCCTGTGACGTGGGCAGGGGACAGCTGGACCCGTTAAGTAGTAGATTATAAGTAATTCAGCCCAACCTAGTGAGTGCTCGGACATTTACTACTGGCATTTACTTGCTCATTGTGTCCTGCTAAAAACAAACTTCCCATCTCCAACCCCAACTCCCACTATGGATATTTCTTTCCTTCAAGGCAGAGCACTGGGCGTGTACATCTGGTCGGGGACCACGACCTCGCCGTTCTTGAGCTGCGCGTCCTGGTAGGCCGGGTAGACGATGAGCCGCTTCTCCTCGTCGACGACGGCGAGCGTCGTGAAAGCCTGATCCGCCCCGAACTGGTCGCTCCAGCCCGTCGTCACGCGGTAGGCGCCGCACCACTGGGGGGTCGTGAGGTCCGTCTGCGACGCCGGCGCGCCCGCCACCGTGATCTTGCAAGCCTGCGCCGCCACGCCCTCGGTGTTGGTGTTGATGCCGAACTCCCAGTCACACGAGGTGTCGTCGCCGTTGCACGTCCGCTTCATCGACTCGATGGTCCACTCGCCCGCCGCCATCATGGACTTGGCGGCGGCTGGCTCGGGAGCTGGAGCGGGGGCCGCGAGGGCCGCCGCGGCGAAGAGGGTGTTGATGACGCTGGTGTAGAGCATTGTGGCTGTCGCTGCTGGTGTCTGGGGTGGACGAGAGAGAGAGAGAGAGAGAGAGACTTGATTGCTTGTATTGGAATGAGACTAGATTTACTTGATGGGAGGAGATGCTGGTGGTTTCTACTCGACATCCCACAACGAGCGAACGCAAGGCTCTTTATATACAGAATCCCAAGGGGCTGTCTAGGCAAGTCCCAGTCTACTCGAGCCTGACTGACATACCTAGCATCACCAGTGGCACCCGTGGCTTGCTTGCGGCTCCTCGGCATCAGAACCGGGGCGGAGGACACGAGAAGATCGGCACTCAGCTGATCTCGTATCGCAGAAGCGGGTTTCAGTAGGCAGGCACTCTACCACCAACACCACCACCACCACCACCACCACCACCACATAGAGCCAAGACAGCACGGCTAGTGTATACCCGATGTAGTCGCTTACGCCCGCTTACGCCCGCTGCCCCATCGCATCGTCGCCACTACCGTCCACCGGTCCAAATGGGTAGAGCGGCGCAGGACACGGAAGACCCATGGCTAGCGGCATCTAGTCGATACGAGCGAGTACTACCTTCTTCGTCTATACCGCCTTTCCCACATCGAAGATTAGCTAAGGTCAACCTACTATGAGACCACTGGTGCTGTACGGAAGAGGGGCGAAGGCACGGCTAATGTCGGCCGGCACGGAGAAAAGAAGCCGTTGCTGCTAATTCAGGAAAAACTATTACCAACGAATTGACGTGGCGCATGAGGTTGTCTTACTTGCTATTGTCACGCGTGCACACTCTACTCAATTACTGGCTACAAGCTTGGCGTAAGCCATAGCCTTCAATATGTGCGGCTTTACTTTCCAGAGCGGTCAGCAGTGAGACTCGATGCATGGCTGCCGCATCTCGGAATCTCTCCTGTTCGCGATTCCGTGGCAATGGGGGCTGTTTGCTGCAATCTTTCTCATGCAACATCTCGCCCTCTGTTGACGACCTGGGTATCCGGCATGGCCGGCATCCCATGAATACTTACGGACTCCCCTACATACCCAACTGCTATCCTTCCCGGCCCAAGTCTGCAGCCAAGTCCCTGGGCAGGAGGACAGGTTCGCCATTCACATCGAAGACTGTGACAATGTCGGAACCAGCATTACCGCCATCATCATCATCATCATCATGCTCAGCCTCTTCTTCATTGGCAATGACCCGGGACTGCTGCAACGTCTGGTGCAGATCCCCGGCGAGTTTGCCGAAAGTGACATCGGCCAGTTGCCCCTCGGAGAACTCATCCAGACCGGGATGGTCCGCCAACATCGTCAAGAGACGGCCGATGCCCCGCATGGCAGCCGGTATTGCTGCTGGCTGCTCCGTCGCACCACCAGGCCCACGCAGACTCGCCGCCGCGCCAGCGTCTAGAAGTGCGGTACAGAGGCTACCCCAGGGCTGCAGATCGAGGATCATGCAAGAAGGGTCCTTTGCTGCGAACTGAAGGCTTTCCCTGCGCGAGAGGGCCGCCGGATCCAGCCCGCCGAACTTCCGCGCGAAGGGATCCCGCCAACACAGCATAGCCGGTCCGAGAAAGTGCCATACCGTACGTAGCAGACATTCCATGGGCGACGGCAGCTCTGCATCGTGGCCTTGGAGGAACTGGCCCCGGGCACTATACTGCAGGAGAAGATGGGCGCACTTCAGGATCCGCCTAGTTACCATAGCCACTTGCTGGTAATAGGTAGCTTGGGCTTGATGGATATACGACGCAAGCCCTGCCGAATCGAGTGGCTTCCCCTCGTACAATGTGTACACATCGAAGCCGGAGCTGCAGTACTTGCACTCTGGCTGTGCATCGTCCGAGCCGTACATGCGAATGGGGCCTTGAAGCGCCCGGTCATACCAGTCGGGCAGGTCGTCGTCCTCGTCGTCAGCCGCGTCATGTCCATCTCGAATATGGAAGGAAAAGGGACAGAGCCCAGTCGGCCCACCAATTCTCTGGCGTAGTAGGTCTTGGAGCGGACTGGGACGTGTTGGGCTGGGTGTACTCGCATTCTCTTGCCCTTCGAGCTGCAGCGAGTCGAAGGATTCTCCCAAAGAGCCAGGGCTCCCTAGAGGACTTGCACCCAGCTCAAGCAGCGTACGTACGGCCTTGACGTTGCTATTGCAACAGGCGTAGCCCAGCGCAGTTCTACGCGCATTGGGAGGATGCCGGATTTCATCGGAATGGTCAGCAGCAGCAGCAGCAGCAGAGTGGGGTAACTTGTGTTGATCAAGCGCGTTGATGTCGATGCCATGCTCGACGAGAACCCTGATGGTACTGGGCGACGTGGAGAGGGCATCACAATGCCATTGTAGCGCATTGTAGCCCAGAAACACCTCGTGGATGTCAGCTCCTTTCCCGATCAGACTGCGCACACGTGCTCCCGAATTGGCAAGGAACAAGGAGGGTATGTCCCCAACCGTGAGCGCCCTCGTTTTACCCTTGGGGTCATTGTAATGAAATCCTGAGGTTTGGTTGTTCATGTTTCCGATTTCAAGTTCTACAGCCTCAATACGGAACGATGTCAAAAACACCGCAGAGTTGTCCCTTTTGACACATGGTTCCCCTGGCCCGGTTTGCTTTCTTATATCCCCCCGGGCACATAACTCATGCAACACAGAGTCTTTGTTGAAAGTACGGACAACGTTGTGCTGAGGGGAGTAAGGACATTGTCAAGGTGTTGTGTCGAGTGAACAAAGACACCCTTCCAAGAGCCAGCCCAGCGTTTGCCGAGGGTCTCAGGATTACCGCAGGAAGGATTCCCCCGTAGCTTCAAGTGGAATAGGCGCGGGCATTTAGCACTAGAAGCTGATCTGCGTACTGCGCTGAGCACCTCATCATAGCTTAGACTGCGAGGGGCTCCAGTAGACTGGCTCTCCAAACTCGATATCAGCATCTTCCATCTTCAAGCCCAATTGCCATCGTCCCAATCCAGGCCAAAAGTTCTCGAAGCCGGCTCGTGGCACGTCTTTTTCGCCTTTCTGGCTCATATCGACCCAAGCAATGCAGGCCTTTCGCGTTTTCTGGCCGGGTACGACTTTACTCCAGCGCTCCGTGCCCGGTAGCTCCTTCTGGCTACCCTCTCCGGCTGGAAGGGGTGGCTGAACCAGGGAGGGATCGATCCCGACGTACTTCAAGAGGTCCAGCGATAATGGGAATGACGGGGCCCATTTCAGAGGCTGGATCGTGGCTTGAAAGAAGGGGCTTTCGCTCGCGCGGGTCTCGGCAACGTCGTCAGTCGTGTCGTGGGGGTAGACCTTGACCTTTGTTGAACCGTCGGGGAGGTCATTGAAGTCGAATCGCGCAAGGTGCTTCGGCATGTTCCAATCTACAAGGGCACCCGTGTTAGCGGACAAAGCATCTTCAAAGCAGCCGAGGAACCAGAAGCAACCCACTCTTCCTCCCGTTCCAACACGTATACTTCTGCGATACGTAGATCCTGGTGATGCGCGCGTTCCTCTTCGTCTTGACCTGGCCATTCTCCTCGGCCTGGTAGTTGAAGAAACCAGGGCAAACAATGAGCTCGTCATAGGGGCCGACAGGGGTGTCTGTGTAGCGGATGATCTGGAATTGACTCAAACCACCAAGATGTTCCCCAGAGAAGGTGGGGTTGGAGAAGTCGGATTCGGCCTCCAGTCGCGAATAGGCGAAATCCGGCAGCTTGCCGGCCTGCGCCCAGAAATTGACCATATACATGGTGCCCTTGAGCTTCCACGGCGCCGGGACTGGCACAATCGGGTTGTCTTCCATGGTGGCAACTACTTATCTTGCAAGCTGGGTGGGAGGCGTAGCTCAAGCGCGATGCCTCATCGCATACTCCAAGTCAACTTGTGACCGGTGGTAGAGCGGAGAGAGCGCCGCCAGCCAAATATATAGCCTACGGTCCCCAGACTTTCCCATCACACCCAGGGGAGCGAGCAAGTGAAGGCGGGGGAGAACTCGATCGTCCTCGGCCCTCGGTTGCCTGCCACTTTCCTCGCAATCTAATCTGTCATCGGCCACAATTTATGTGGGTCGTGGTGGCGGACATCTAATACTCTCCCACTCCCATCTTTCTACACTACGCGGCATGCAACTCCTGGCTGCGCGAGACATAGACGATCTGCATCAAACCCGTGAGTCCAAAATGCAAGGGTTAGGTTAGCCATCCGATGGATACTGTCTGTCTGTCTGTCTGTCTGTCTGTCTGTCTGTACCTAGGTGGGTGGCAGTACCTACGCCGTCATGTGGCGCAAACGTACGTGAGCCAAGAAGGCAGCTCCTCTAAAGGATGGTGGCAGTGCCCAACAGCAACGCCAGCCTACTCAGCGTGGCATCATCGGCTCGCCTCAGTGGTTCGATAAATTGTTCCCATTCCACGCTGTTGGTACTGGAGGCTCACTCGTGTGTTCCTCCGCACTTGTATACATCACCATATTCGACTCGACTGCCTCTCCCTCAACAAAAGAGAAGACATGACTCCCGCCACAGAGCGTATCCAGACTCATGCTGAAAGGAATCGCGTGTTGCTTTCCATCCTATCCGAGACGGACCATGCAAGGCCGTCATTGCAACAGCAGGAGTCCTACCTCAGCGACCTAGAAAGGCAGCACATCGATGCCATCAAATGGGTCCAGGCAGTAGACAAGAAGCGCGAAAAGGAGTTGAAGGAACATGAGAAGTACCGCGACTCGGTCATGAAGCGTTTTGCTTACAAGGTCTCGGGGAGGAAAGACAAGTTTGAGGAAAAGGCAGCCAAAGAGGAGCGCGAATACTTCGACGCGCTGCAGGATGAGCACAAAGCCAAAGAACAGGAGAAAAGCCTCCATTCTCTGCGCGAGGCGGCCATGGTCCATAAGACGGAGCTACAAAGTATGCTCTCGCGTCACAACTCGGCTCAACACGACCTGGACACCATGTACGACTCCATATTCGATGGTCCCACCCCGGACTTCCCCGAGGAAGACAGCAGGGAGCAGGCGGCCAAGGAGGCGCTTCAGGCGTACCACGACGCCAAAGTCGGAGCCGAGGGCGAGCTGGAGGTGGTTAAGTCGCTCGGCGAAGCCCTGAAGCGCATCGATGAGACGATGAGTCACATCGAAGACGCGCTGGGCCACAGCCGGATGGACATGTTCGGCGGCGGGACCATAAGCGACATGATGGAGCGCAACGCCTTACACAAGGCCGAGCTGGCCATGCATGAGGCACAATGGCTCATGGAGCAGGCCCAGCGCCAGTCGCTGCACCAGGTCAGCCAAATGCAGCCAGTCTCCATAGCCCAGAGCAGCATCCTCAGCGATGTCGTTTTCGACAGCATCTTCACCGACATGGCATTTCATGACAAGATCAAGGATTCGAGGTCCGAGGTAGGGCGGCGTCGCATGGATGTCGACCGACAGCTCGCCAACGCCCGTAGTAAGTATCAGCAGCTGGATGAGGTGGTCCGGGAAAGGGCCAAGGTGCTCAGGGCGGCTCGGGCGGAGCTTCAACAGGCTAGGCAGCTCATCTTCGAGCAGGCTAATTAATGCTGCTGCGGGTCCAGGTAAACGGGACACCGATGACCCCGTGAGGGAGGGAAGAGAGCGCGATGCTTGCTTTTGCTCTATTCCTGCCTGGCTGGTGGCGCGAAGACCCAATCCCTTGCTCACGATGCAGTCATGAAATCATAATTTTGAGCAGCTCGTTCAGCTGTCATATTCCGAGGCTACTGCCCGAGGATAGCTGAACAGGGGGCTACGGCCAAGCCCACGCACGTCATTGGAGCGATCTTGGCTAGGTAGTTAGCTGCATGTCAAGCTGCCTCACTTGGTATCGTGGCATCTGTATGTCTCGGTGTTGACTAGAGGCCCCAACAATAGCGTCGAGTATTTGGCACCTCGGACAACGCATCACTCCCAAAGGGGAGATAGATGCGCCAAGGCGTCGAGTAACGGCGGCGGTGGACTCCCTACGAGCGAGCCGCATACTAACCTAGCCCATCAATGGACCTGTGGCGTCACGTCTAACCGAAGCTGCCAATCTCTCCCCCTGTTCTCCTTACTTTTTCTCGTTGGAGACCCACTTCCCTGGCTGGGTTCATCAATCTTAAAATCTTACGAGTTCATGCAGCCACAGACAAGACCAATCACAGCGTAATACGGCCCCCGACGCGGAGAGCTATCGTGACACCACGCTGCAGAACGATAAGTGTAGCCCCGAGCCAGACCAATAATCAGTCCCTTCGCCTCGGACCGGACATCCCCACATCAGCACCGAGTCTCGATATTACCCAATACCCAGAAGATGGGGCCACTCGTATCGCTTCTTGTATGGCTAGATTTGTAGTTCCTGCTTGTGAGCGAATGCCAAAATGGACAGGAAAACCCATCGTGTAGTAGTATGTGCCGCTACGGGTCGCAGTCACCTGCCTAAGCTAAAGACGAGCTGAGTGGGCATCAAACCCCGTGCCTCGAGACGCATATAGGCGGGTACACGAAGGATCAAAGCCGGCCAAGAAGCTGGAAGCCACCTGCAAAGCCGGGCGTAGTATTATCGACGCACCAAGGGACCCAAGGGACCCAAGGGACTTTGTTTGAGACAGTGAGGCAGCAGGGAGGCTCGGAGGCTAGCCAGGGCTCGTTGCCTCCACCTTTGACATGCAAGCTGGTAAGCTTCGTCTGGGCTCTACCTAGATATCGAGGAGAGACATTGCTTGCAGGCTCCGGGGCTGCCAGCCACTGCTGGGGGCTGCAACATTACGAGAGAAATCAGGTAACTAACTGCATTCTGGCTTGCACACTCTTCAGGAGATACACGATCCAAGCTAGATATCGTGATGCATGAACCAGCCAACAGGACTGATGGACAGCTATCAACCAACCCCCAGTCTGGAAGAGATATCTAGCGCCGGACTCTTTATGATGGAGACGAAATGGTGTCCGCCCATTGTACCCGACATATCTGCCTGACAGAAGTCCCGGGTCTTGGGATGTGAGCACATGGACTGTCAGCCACAGCCAACAACCGCAGGCCTGAGGGGTGCCGTAAGTGCAGCCCGGCCGGGTATGTCATTGCCCGGGGGTCGAGGGGATATCAAGGGATCAGCCCAGTCGGGTGCCCACTCCCCTTTAAATGCCTCGCCCCATCTTGGTTCTTCGCTCTCTCATCCTAGCTTGGCTCCGTCCTGACCTACATCACAAATAACAACAACAACAACAACAACAACAACAACAACAACAACAGTTGAACCCCAGCATCAAACTACTACTCCTGTACTGCGAGTCAGCCGAAGATGGACAGCGTCAGGATCCTTATCCTCTACCTGGCTGTCCCCAGTCTCCTGTTCTCGGTGCTGCAGCAGATCCTGTCATGGAGGAAGAAGGGCCTGTCCGCCAAGCGGAACATCCCAGGCCCGAAGCAGTATCCTGTCATAGGTCGCGTGCATGATCTGGATCGCTTCAGCATGTGGAAAAAGTTCAAAGAATGGGCCGATGTATACGGCCCTATCTACCGCACAAGCATGCTGGGCCAGCAGTTCCTCATCATATCGGACGAGAAGATCGCGCAGGAGCTACTGATCAAGAGGGGGCACATCTATTCAGGCCGCCCCCAAATCAGGGCACTCTTTGACCACAAGACGGGGCCGGGCTATGTCGCCTTGATGGATCGCACTGGTGAGTCAACAAAGTATTCATAGCCTTCCTTCGCTGCTCATGAAACTCATCCCGCCCTCTTACAGAGACCTGGACTAAACAACGAAAATGGGTCCACGCGGCCATGGCCGAGTTCCACCGGGCACACTTCCACGGCGTCATCGAGGAAGAGGTGAAGCGGTACCTCGCAGTCTTGATGCTAGACCCGGCCAAGTTCCACTCCAACACGCGTGAGCACTGCGGCCGCGTCATGAGCCGGCTCGCCTGGGACGACGCATCGATAGGCAAAGAGAACGGCGACAGCGCCGACTGCACTCTGACGCAGATGTCGGTGTCGGGGCCCCTTGTCAACACCATGACCCCCCTGTGGTCAATCCCCTGGGCCCTGAACCCCTGGAAGAGGTACGAGAGGGCCCGCGAGGACAAGCAGCGTCTCTGGTGGCTCAGCTCGCTGAAGCTCGCCAAGCAGCGGTACCTGTGCGGTAACCTTCCCGCCGAGACCTGGTCCTTCCGGTACCTGGACAGTCTCTACAAAGGTGGAAACACAAGCCTCGAGCAGAGCGAAAAGGACGAAGAGTTTGCGAGCTGCATGTTGGGTTTCCACAACCTCGTCGGCGTCGTTACGATATGTGGCCCGATGCAGTTCTTCCTCATGGCAATGATATTGAATCCAGGTATGCTGACAGAGAGAGCAAGACTACCAAGCATTTATAGGATACGATTGCTGACGACACCATGGTATGTAGCATGGCAGAAGAAAGCACAAGAAGAGATCGACCGGGTTTGCGGCGACCGGATGCCCACTACGGCCGACTCGGCCGATCTGCCAACAGTCAGAGCCTGCCTTAAGGAAACGTTGCGATGGCGCTCTGGTGTACCTCTAGGTATATTTGCATCCTCTCTTTTTCTTCGTCGTCTTCTTCTTCTTCTCTCCCACTAATATTTGCCTTATAACTGACCTTAAAACAGGTGTTCCTCATCAAGCCGAAAGAGACGACGAGTACATGGGCGAGAAAATCGCCGCGGGCACCATCGTCCTTGCCTGTGAATGGTTGGTTTTGCCACCCCCTCTCTCTTCCCTTTCCCCCTTTCTTCCGAGAGCCAGCCAGTGAACAGCTTGACTTACACTCTTGTAGGAGTATGAACCGCGTCCCCGAGGTCTACCCAGACCCGGAGAATTACCACCCGGAGCGGTACCTCGAGCCCAGCTGGCCTACGTACCAGGAGCCGCTGAGCCGGTACCCCAACTTCCGCGAGGGCAAGGGCATGCACACGTTCGGTTGGGGCCGGCGGACGTGTCTGGGGCAGCACATTGTCGACGACGAGATGTTCGTCTCGGGCGCCGCGGTGCTGTGGGCCTTCAACCTGGCCAAGAAGCGCTGCCCGTCCACAGGCCGGGAGATGGACTTCGACAGCGAGGCCACCAACGCCCATGTCATCCTCGAGCCCCTGGCCTTCCCCATGGACATCAACCCTCGGAGCGACGAGCGCGCGGCCCAGGTGCTTGCGGGCTATGCTGGGGTCAGAGAGAAGCTGCGAGTTTAGCCGTAGTTGGTCTCATCGATGGTCCAATGCAGTTTGCTTCATTGATCTTGATTTGTTTCGCTACGGGATTTGTGCCTTCTGCAGCGAAGAAGGTGGCGGTGTTACGGGTGAAGTTAAATTTGGATCTGCTCAGAGTTGAAGTTCTTGGTTGACGTATGCGCACCACTCATGCTTGAAGCTTGAGCGGGGGTACCAGCAGGGATGAGAGCCGGCTAAAAAAGTGTTGGTGTCCGATAGGCAGCCCTTTCTACGATCCTGCACGTCAAGATGTGTACGCCACGCCATCCATCGATCCATCGGCCTGCGGCTGCGGGGCATTGCCAACAGGTCATCAGTCATCTCTACGTAGTCGACTTGCCAAGACTTGTGTGTGTGTTTCTATTCTCGTAGCGTAAGCTCATTCAGCCTCCATTTCCGAGGCTGTTCAAAAAGTGCTTAGATGAGGTGACGTGGCCGATCGTGGGACAGACATGGCGAGCGGCTGGTCTATTTGAGCACTCTCCCTTACTTGCTTGTTACCTGTCACCCAACATCTCTCATCATGGCTCGCTCCAGCGCCCTTGGTTCGTTGGCCAACAACGCCAGATCAGCTACTCGCCGCCACGTCGGCGAAGAGCAACCTTTGCTGCCCGGCAATTCGGCGAAAACCTCGGCATGGCGCGAGAAGTTGACTGTTGATGTCCATCGTGAGTGGGCCGATGTGGTCTTGCTATTATGTTACTTCATCACTGGGCTGCTCGATAGTGCTGCTATCTCTACTTGGGGATCCTTCGTCTCCATGCAAACAGGTACGTGAACTGCACTGCTGCTGCTGCTGCTGCTGCTGAGGAAAGGTGCCAATTGTGCGTTTTGTGAGTAGGAAACACGGTCTATATCGGGCTCGGACTGGCTGCGCCGTATGAGTCGAAGCGCTGGGTCAAGTCCGGTGTCTCGCTGTTCTCGTTCTGTGTGGGATCCCTCTGCTTCAGCCGCTTCCACCGACGCTTTTCCCCTTGTCGGCGCTGGGTATTGTGCGCCTCGTTCCTGGTCCAGATGGCCTTCATCATGGCCGCCGCAGGCATCCTTGTGGGCGCGCCCACCGCGGCCCATGAGAAGGACAGCATCAACTGGAACGTCCTGGTCCCCGTCGCCCTTGTCGCCTTCCAGAGCTGCGGCCAGGCTGTCACGAGCCGGGCGCTCAAGTACAACTCGCTCACGAGCGTCGTCTTGACGAGCATCTACTGCGACCTGTTCTCCGATACCCAGCTGTTCGCACTTCATAACACGGAGCGAAACCGCCGCGTGGGGGCGCCTGTCCTACTCCTCTTTGGCGCTATCGTGGGCGGTCTCCTCGCTCGCAGCGCCGTTGGGACAGCTGGGGTTTTGTGGGTTGCCGCTGGCCTGAAGTTCCTCACTGCCCTCACATGGCTGCTGTGGCCGGCGGCAGATGCATGATCCATCCGTCTGTCTGTAACTTATGCATTAATAATAATACCCAAATGCTAGATGGTGCATGCGTACGTGCTTGCCAAGGCAGGCCCAACTTTTCGTATCTGCACTTCGGCGGTCGGCACCTGCTCGTCATTTCTTGTCATATCTTGTCATACGTATTGTGATATTTATCCATTCCTTGTGCATGTTGCTTTGCCCCGCTCTTCTCTTCTGGGCTTCTCCCCCTCATCCCCCAGTCTACTTGCTACAGAACCTTTCTCATACCTTGAAGCACGTCCTGGTCCCAGCTCCCTCAATCATGAAGCTCGCCGTCTTCAGCGCCAAGCCCTACGATAAGCTATACCTCACCACCGAGCACGCGGTGGCGCTGGCCCCTGAGGCCGGCATCGAGGTGGTATACCACGACTTCCCGCTGTCCCTTGAGACGGCCGAGCTCGCGAGGGGTGCTCAGGCCGTCTGCGTCTTCGTCAACGACGCCGCCGACGCCCCGGTGCTCGAGGCGCTGGCGCAGTACGGTGTCAAGGCCATCCTGCTGCGCTGTGCCGGCTACAACCATGTCGACCTCGAGGCCGCCGAGCGTCTCGACTTCTTCGTCGCCAACGTTCCCTCGTACTCGCCCGAGGCCGTAGCTGAGTTCGCCGTCGCGCTGATTCAGACCCTCAACCGGAATACCCACCGCGCTTACAATCGCGTCCGCGAGGCTAATTTCAACCTGGACGGTCTCCTCGGAAGGTGAGGCATTCTTGAAATCCTGATCTCCAATCTTTCGTAATGAGTTGATGTTGCGATGCCACATGACCCACCACTGATATTGCCTGCATATTTTAGGACTCTACATGGGAAGACGGTGGGCGTAGTTGGGACCGGCAAGATAGGGGTTGCGCTGTCGCGGATCATGGTAGGATTCGGGTGCAAGGTGATCGCCTTCGACCCCTTCGAGAACGACGAGTTCAAGAAGTGCGGCGGGGTGTACACGGCTCTAGACGAGCTGCTCGCCCAGAGCGACATCGTCAGCCTGCACTGCCCGCTGACGGACAAGTCGAAGCATATCATCAACAGCGAGACGCTGTCCAAGATGAAGCCCCAGGCCATGCTCGTCAATACGTCGCGCGGCGGCCTGATCAACACCAAGGCCGTCATCGCCGCGCTCAAGTCTAAGCACTTGGGCGGCCTGGCTTTGGACGTCTACGACGGCGAGGGCGCGCTGTTCTACAAGGACCACTCCGGAGAGATCATCGACGACGACGAGCTCATGCGTCTGACGACCTTCCACAACGTGCTCGTCTGTGGCCACCAGGCCTTCTTCACCGACGAGGCGCTGTCGGAGATTGGAGCTTGCACATTACGCAACCTTGCCGATCTCGTCCACGGGCGCAAGTGTAAGAACTCACTTGTTCTACAGGGGCATGCACTGGCCAGAAAGGATTCTGTTCCGGTCCGCATCTAACCGCCCAGTCGACCTTGAGAAGAACAAGTATCATGCAAATGAGCTATTGCACTGGATAAATAGAACCCCTCAGGTCTTATTCAAGCTCCCCCGGAAGACTACCCAGGACGGGAATGAACTTGCAATATATAGGTCTATGACATTCCCCTTCTCTACCGTTTATATACTCCAGAAATAGTGTAATCCTTCTTGGGACCGTTTACCGAGTACCCGAGTCTCCATTCCTTCAGATTGACAGCTTGGAATTTGAACTCGTAATGAACATCGTAGAGATCCTCTATGCATAGATGACTTGCTTTGGCTTGCCATCCCTTATTCTGCGCGGCCTCGTCATCGGCGTCCTGTACCATGAACTCGATCTCGTGGAACAGATAATCGGCCCTCATGTTATCTTCCGTCTTGGCGAACCAAACGCTAAGCACATCTCGCGCTTCATCGTACCTCCAGATGTAGCGCCGCGTGGCCCGGAACGTCATTCCGTTGCTGGCCGTGAAGTCACCGTCTTCGACATAAAGATACTCCATGCCCAGATCACCTCCATCTGCCACATTGCGGCCGTCCGCTGTGCCTTGGCGCAAGAGGAACTTGGCCGTCCCAACAAAGCGCCCGCTGGGGTGGGATGGCAGCTTCGAAACCAGATCGCGTTCCAGCTTCCATTCCCCCAGTAAAGACCTGAAGACGGCCTGGGCGACAAACTTGGCCTTAGTCAAGCCACTTAGAGCAGTTTCGTGCGTGGATGCTAGGTTCTTCTCCGACTCGGCAAGCTGTGACGGGGTCGCTCCCTCAGATACGTACCGAGCAGGTGTGAGGATATCCATGCCCTTCAAATTCGTCAGGGGTGGCGTCTCCCGGGGTGTCGAGATCTTCATCTCTAAGGCTTTCGCAAAATCCTGCATGAGAAACGCGTAATCACCCATCGGGAACTGCGACAATCGCGGGTCCGAGCGAAGACCCAACACGTTCTGAATAGATTCATCACGACCGAGCGCTTCTTTCAAGGCTCCAGAGGGACCCGGCGTCGTCCAAAGGCGTGCGATGAATCTGGCTTGCATTTCCATCACGCCCCAGTAAGGAGAACGGTAGAAACCGACAAAGCCAAGAGTTGGAAATGAAGGATGATGTGTTCCATGGAAAGCGAGAGCGGCTGGGAGGCCCAGGTGAGAAGGGGAATATGAAATCGTCTCTAGAACCTCCGGCGGAAGAAAGTCCAGGGATGGGCAAGGGTCAAAGCCAGTTGCAAGGACAACGGCAGCGATATCCTCAATCTTCTCATTTGTAGGGGAGAGTACGGCTGTATTCCCGGCTAGAGATGACAGTTTCCCTTGGTTAACGGATATCATCCCGGATCTGACAAAGTCGGCATAGTGGCTGCTCATTGCCAAAAACGGCGGCTGCTCTGCGAGGTCATCGCTGATCTTGATGTCAGGAGAGAACTCGCCCTGATCAGTCCCAAGGACCGATTGGAAAATCGAGTTGAGTACCTTGGCCGAATCCACACTGATGTGCCCCGAGCTGTTCGTCAATGGATGGGGGCGATTCGCTAAGTTGTAAGACAGCAGATCACAGGGCAGGAAAGGGGGCGCTGCAGCTGCAGGCTTTGGCAGATACTTAGCAACACACTCGGTTGCTCGGCGTGGGACATGCGTCTTACCTTGGCGGAGGTGAATAAAGGAAAGACCCAGGAAGGTCTCTGGGCAATATGGCGAATCGAGTACTTGTCCGGATCCCCGATAGGCTTCTCCCCAGGACAGTGTACCGCGGAGGAAAGGTGGGAGGCGATGGTGCCGGCGATCTCGATGCCTGACATCTGCCCTCCAACTACGAGGATCTTGTGTCCCTTTCGATCCCCCCCCCAGCTAGCAGACTCTTCAAATCCCGATACTTGCTGCTGTGCACTATGGGGACATCAGCTTCTCTGGGCAAGTAGTCGGGCCAGATGGGCCTGCCGAAGAAGCCGGTCGTGACAAGCAGATGATCGAAGATGTGAGATTGAGATCCCTCCTCCGACTCAGTCTCAACCTTCCACGCGCCGTCATTTTGCAACTCTGTCCGCACGACCTTGTGTCCCAGCCTCACGTCTGCACCTCGGTACGTTTCTGCGTAACGTTCGAGGTACTGTCCTACCTGCCATGCCTTTGGCATCTGCGGAACACTGTCGTCCCATGCGTAGTCGCTGAACTGCACCGTATGCTTGCTCTGGTTGGCTACCATCTGCGGATGGACTAGCCCAGCGACATCATCCTTAGTCAGTGGCCACAGGCCACCGATACGTGGCTGCGCATCGTAGATTGTGACCTTGAAAGTCGCTGGAGCCAGGTCGTGTAGCAACGTCTTGGCTGCAACCAAGCCCGAAGGCCCAGCGCCTAAGATCTGCGTGAGCCGAGCAGCGAGGGAAAAACAGCTCAGAAACGGGCTTACCAATAATGCAGACGGTTTTCGTCATGGTGCCAGGGTCACAGAAAGCACGCAAAGGAAGAGGAGAGTGGACAAGGCGGGAGAGAAGACTCGGAGTTTGCCCCACCACAGATGTGTGTGATGGAGCGCTGATCTAATTCCGACCATCAACTGCACTAATGAAACTGCTTTAAAAGTAAGTAAGTAAGTACCTACTTCTTTACTTACTTACTTCTTAAGGTACCTGCAGCATCAGCGCCATGAAACAGACGATGCCACCTAGGGGGTCCTAAGATTTGTCTCAAAATCCTCTCTGGGCTTCTTCGCCTCGTGCCTCATTGCCCATCGCCGTAGCCGAGACATCTTCGCCAGTCTTCTACTTCAACCACGAATTGTTCCAAACTGGTCCATAGGCAATATGACCACTCGTCGTGATGCGATTGTTTGAAACCCCGAGGGCCACACTGGTATCAGGATCTGTATCATCTTCTCATCGAGCACCAGCGGGCTCGCTGGCCGGCGCTTGGACATCCTTGCTCCTCGCCAAGCCTTCTACGCATTCCACAGCTTCCATGCAGACAGATATTTTCCCCTCCACAGTCTCTCTATGAGGCGGCCACCCGTTCATCTGAAAACTTCGCTTGACACGGTCCGGTGGGCGTAGATCTTTCAGCTTTCACAGACGTGATAATCTAAGGCCTGCAGCGACCATGTTGCCTCCCGAATCACTTGCAGCTAGTCCCGTATTCGAAAGGAGAACGATGAGTACAGGATTCTGATGCTCTCCAAGTTTGCCCAAGTAGGCAATCAGACCGGGTACTATTTGCATGTCCTGTCACTGCACACGATCCAGTGGCAATACTTAATTACCTCTTAATCAACCAGGTAGCCAGCTGGCAGCCCTGCACGCATCTGGGGACGGAAGCTAGGTAAGCACATGGGGTACTTCCCTAATCCCACAAATCAGATTGCAACAAGCCGGGGAGAATCAGATGATGTATACCTTAGGCTGTGTCACGAAGCACCACGAGCCGACAATCTGGTTCGAGCCACTCTCGTCGCGTGGGAATTGAGTGTGACCGGGAAACTCGTGGGCGGTGATGGCCCGGGCGTCGTCTACCTTGCCTGTATATCACTTTCACTGCTCTCCCAGGAAGAGAAGCGCTGGGGTGGTGCATCCTTAAGGTCCTTAAGGATGAGCGCTTGTTGTTTCCTAAAAGACGCGATCTCCACCAGTATCAGTTCATGTTAGTTAAAGGCGTTGAGGGCTCCCGACAATCATCGAGTGAGATCAATACTTAGGTTAGTTAGGTAATTTGGAATATAGACTTATAGCAGTAGTAGAGATTTGGTCGCCACCACGGCCGGCGTCTCCTGTTACGACTACAACTTAGATGATCCCGCGCGGGGTAAATTGTGGGAACCGGAGATCATAACTGGATCTTCCTCCCCCGCGTATCGTGTGCTGGTTTTAACTACTTAGGTTAGGTTAACCAAGTACGAAAACGGGATTTAACTGAGGCGATGAGGATACTACTAATACACCGGATGTGTTTCGCCTGGGTCTAGCTGATCCCGTTCAGGCTATGGAAAGACCTCAATGTCTCGAGCGATGCTTCGGCCGCAAGGGCAGCTTAAGCAATCTTGGGGATATCCTTGTGAGTACTTAAGTAAGAAGTAGGTTAGGTTAGTACGTTTGATGTCCAGTGACACACATACCACTCGATTGTGCGCCTTCAGGTGCAAGAGGTACAGCCTTCGGCCATTTTACGCACGCCCTGAGGACACAAGTGCAGAGAGAGAACCTAAGCCTGCTTGCCTGCCCCCACACGACAACCCACAACCACAAGTATCTCTAGTCGTAGAATGCTCCAAGCTTGTCTCGCCAAGAAATCTGCCTCAAGCTCAGCTCATGTCACCGACCTCCGAGTCGACACCGAAGAACCGACGGCGGAGGTGCGGCGGCCACGCCGAAATGTTGGCCCCAATTCTCTCCCTCTTAGAATGACGGAGACCCTGGGTATGCCATAAGAACTTTGAATGGAACGCCCTGAAGTTATCCCAACCCGGCATGCTACCTTAGGTTACCTTGCTTACAGCCGGCTAGGTGAAGTAGCGTGAGGTAAGGTAGGTAGGTACTTACCTCTAATGCATGGTTGGTCGGGAAGCAGAACCAGCCAGCCATTGGACAGTCAGTGTGTGTGTGTGTCCCTGTCTGTATGTGCAGTTGGAGTGGGATAAGGTAGGTCGAAGTAGGTAGGTGAGGTAGGAGTTAAGAAGAGCAGGTAAGTACCTTCCGCCTTGAGCACCACCACCCCTCCCCCACGTCTAGAATTATAAACAAGACTCTCGACTCCCGTCTCTCATAAGAGCCAATCCTCCACTATTACCCTCCCAAACCTCGTCTTGCCAGACAGAGCAAGTAACCTACACTCGATCGCGGGACTTCTCTTCCATCTACTCTGCACCTACAGTGTATATAATCTTACCCGTTCTCCCCCTTCATCATCCATTTCCTTTTCGCCTTCATTGCAGCACCGTAAGGCTTCTCTTCTCCTATGTTTGTATGGATGAAGCTACATACCTACCTAAGAAGCACTTACCTTTACTCAACTGCCTACCTTGCCTACATTGGACTCACATCCTCTTCTGGGTTTACCCTTTGGCGCGGTGGACCTGCCGGGAAACCTTCGATCCAGCAAGAACCTCTGCGGGCTCTTGTATAATCATTCATCGTTATTAGCGCGCTTGCCCACCTGCTCAACATTCACATGATGAGTGATCTCGAAAAGAGCGAGGGGAAGGCGGCCTCCCAAGACGAGAGTCAATATGCTTCACCAGAAGTCGGCGGATACCAAAACGTACCCCATGACCCAGACGCGCAGCTTTCGCCTGAGGAGAGGGCAAAGATAGTGAGAACTTGATGACTGAACTTGAGCCACCTGCCAAGTTGGCTTACGAAGATACTAGGACCGCGCTCTGGTCTGGCGCCTAGACTGGATTCTCATCCCCTGGGTAAGAAGAGCATTATTGGATCACGTCTAGAGGCTGACATGGTTTCATAGCTCTGCATCTTGTATCTGCTGGCCTTCCTAGATCGGACAAACATAGGCAACGCCAAGATCGCGGGCCTATCGAAAGATCTGGGTCTCAGCATATCTTCTTACAACGCGACCCTGACCATCTTCTTCGTGTCGTACTCGGTATTTGAGCCACTTACCAATGTCCTTCTCAAGAAGCTCCGCCCTTCTATTTTTATACCCATCATCATGTAAGTACATGTAGCCCATATCCGTCTCTTGTGGTGCTATATTGACCGTTGCGGTTTAGGGTCCTGTGGGGCTGTTCGATGTTGGGTATGGGTTTCGTCTACAACTGGTCTGGCCTTATGGCTGCCCGCTGGTTCCTCGGACTGACAGAAGCTGGTCTTTTCCCTGGAGTCAACTACTACCTGTCCTGTTGGTACAAGCGGTCTGAGTTTGGCCTTCGAGCCGTAAGTAATGCTGGCGCACATGTCACCACACCCGCCTGCTCACTCGACTATGTAGGCAATCTTCTTTTCTGCCGCTGCTATTTCTGGCTCCTTTGGTGGTCTGCTCGCCGCTGCCATTGAGAAGATGGACGGGATCGGTGGCAAGAAAGGCTGGGAGTGGATATTCATTCTCGAAGGTCTCCTTACGGTTTGTTTTGGTGTTGCATCCTTCTGGATGGTTCACGACTTCCCCGACGATGCCCGGTTCCTTAACGACGACGACCGTGCACGTGTTGTTCGACGACTCAAGATGGACCAGCAGGCCTCGGCAGAACACGAGGACTGGAACTCCACGTACTTATGGGCTGGGCTAAAGGACTGGAAGATGTGGCTCGGAATGGTTATCTACATGGGCTGCGATATGCCCTTGTACGCTTTCTCGCTCTTCTTGCCCACCATCGTTTCCGAACTTGGTTGGGGCGGTGCCGACGGGAAGGACGTTATTCGCGCTCAACTCATGAGTGTCCCACCCTACGTGGCTGCCGCTATCCTCACCGTCATCGTTGGATTCGTCGCTGATCGCACACGCCAGCGTGGCCTATGCAATATCGTTGTCAGTTCCCTCGGTATTGTTGGGTTTGCTATGATGGTTGGCTCCGAGAACGCCGGCGTCAAATACGCAGGTACTTTCCTCGGTGCGCTTGGCATTTACCCCTGCATCTCCAATACCATCACCTGGATGGCGAACAATATCGAGGGTGTCTATAAACGAGGTGTTGTACTCGGCTTCGTGATTGGCTGGGGAAACCTCAATGGAATTGTCAGTTCCAACATCTACTTCCACCCGCCTCGGTATGTGGAAGGACATGCGGTGATAATTGCCTACATGGCCATATTCCTTCTCGGTGGTAGCCTTCTTATGACAACATTATTACGCATCGAGAATAGGAAGCGTCGGGAGGGCAAACGCGACTATCTGATAGAAGGAAAGACAGAGCGCGAAATCGATCAGCTTGGCGACCACCGCCCCGATTTCTTATACATCCTTTAGGTGTTGTGCGGGCGTGGACTAGCTTAGGGCTCCCGGCAAGATGGTCGAGGGAAACTATCGGGGCGCGAACCGTTGCGTGCCTATTCTGGTATACATTAAGAGCAGAATTTGGAGACATCTTCTTCGGGGCAACTTCATTGCTCTGATTCAGGCTAGCCAGCCTGTCACAGAAGCACGCCATAGCAAAATGCGTACATTATGGCACGCAGGATTAATTGAGCTACATCTCTGTTCAATGTCAGGGTCTCGAGCTAAACGGGGTAGGCGACGGCTTAGGTTGCATGCGTCAGATTTCGATGTTCCTCGTTTCGCAAGGTCACGTTATGAATCGACCATATGTGAAAGCGCTTGTTTGGTCAGAAATTCGACAAAAGGGGGCGGGGAAAACCTCGAGATGTTGGTCGATAATTATGTTGTTACTTGATTTTGTGATATCGCATGTATGAAAAAAACGATTAGCCCAAAGCTGGAGCATTCATTAGGGGGGGGGGCTTTTGAATACCATGATTCTCTACGTGACCGGGAGGGGGTCATCGTAATCACTTCAGGGAATGTGGTTTGCGTTTCACTGACAGCGCTATCCGGATTACCAAAAGCCACCACTACGGAGAGATGGGTAGAGTGATGAAGTCACTGTTGCGAGCTATCATAATGAGAAATGATTTCTCCGATGAATAGCTGTTTGCTCCAGTGGGGAGATATGCAAGCACCCTGTCGCGAGGCTCTTGCGTGATATATAGTAACGTGTCATGCCAGATGCAACAAACATGCGGCTCCAGATACCTTTCTGCTTCTATGTTTGCTTAACCGGAAGCGTATCCCTTCGGCGCGACCAGCCGAACAGTCGCGAGGTAGTCATTACATACTTCATCCATAAGCCAGAATTAGCTGCGCCATCTCGGTGATCATACAAGTTGGCAAAAGAGTATGAATTCGATCGCCACTCATTCTCGACCCAGTAAACAGACATCATAGGTGAAGTCTCGATTTAGGATTGAAATCCACAAAAGAAACAAAGAAAGCATAAGAAAACCCTACCCCACAGAAGCACTTCAAGAGATAGAGAGAAGGTGAGGAAGAATACCAGTGCGAAAGGTTAACCATCCAGGCGGGACTTGCAAGTTTTTGAGGGTAGCCCTTATGAAATCGTATTTCAACGTCAATCCAAGTGGAATGTAAAGCAGTGGACATCTGGAGAATTTGTCGCCGTGGTTTTGGATGCCGGGCATGCCCGCGTCGTCCTCGGGCACTGCGTGAAGATGCGGGTGGGCCGGGCCGCCATGGCCGTACCGATGAGGGCGTAGAAGAACGGTTTTTTCGGAGGGCTTTGCCTGCAAAATCCAACACACATATTTAACACACGTGTTTTCACGGACACGTCCGTTCCGTAGAAAGTATTGTCTTACCTTGGCGGCCGTAGTGTAGGCAGGCTCCGCGTTCAAGGCGATAGCGTTGGCGGCAGCACCAAGGGCCTGAATGGTGAGAACATGGAGTAAGTGCATGCGGAAGGTTGTGTTTTTTATATGTCGTGTTGGTGTTAGTTGCGTGTAAGTGTGTGTGAGAGACGTGGGAGATGATGAGCAGAGAAGGTGTCTGTGTATATCTGAGATTTTTTGAGATAATCTCATGATAATCAATGATTGCGCCGACGAGACTCTTGCGTCGTAGGATCAACGTCAGCACATATAGGTCTTCTCAGGGCGGTGGGCTATCTCTATATGGAGATGTAATCATTCTCAATCCAGGACCCCATACCAAATGCCGTCGATTCTACCAAAACCTGTCAAGGTGGTCGATAGCCAGATCTATGCCATCTATACATTAGGACTTAATTGTACTCAACTATGAAATCATAATCCAGCGGGGTGACCGAGCCCTTGTGACTGAGATGGGTTGATCTCATGCACAGTTTTATTCACTCTAAGGTCTTTACAGAGTCCAAATGCACCGCTTCGGTCGGGGCTGTGGGCCATCACTCCGTCAATGGTCATGTCACGTATGCTTACCCGCCTGAAATTGATGTCTCGAAATGTATCGGAAAGCAGTCGGATACTTGGCTGCTCTGCTTGGCATGCCTATCGTCTTGAGAGATGCTCGGGAGCTCGGAGGACCTCCTTGAATCCATAAATCCTTTTGGAGATTCGGGCGTCATGGGAGCATGATATTCAGCTATGGAGCTAAACGACGGCTTGCAATGGGTGGCTCCCTTGGGCTCTGAAACAGAATGACATGGGCAGTGCGTGCGAAGTAAGGAGGCTCTCCTCGAGCTTCCTTGTGCATGGAAGCACCATGCCTCGTAAACTTGTTCTGGTGAGAGACCAGCATGGTGCCGGACGAGAAAGACTTGCTTCAATCTAGATTAATCTGGGTCAAGATTAGGGGGGCAGGCGGCGTTTGGCCCTGCTTCGTTGTCAATTTGCGTGCCGAAACTCGAGTCTGCCCTCGAGACTTGTTTGTGTGACCGAGGGCAAGGTCGAAATCAGATGGCAGGCGACAACTGCCCGATGTAGCCATGGTTAGACGATCTCGCATTGGTCGATGCTGTCGTTTGTTGCTGTTGATCATCAACTACCATCCTGGTATCGCACTGCAGTCACCCAAACGATGTGAGCACGTACATGAGCACGTACATGAGCACGTACATGAGCACGTACATGAGCACGTACATGCAGCTTTGATAATGGATGGATTGATGAATGGATGGATAGATGCCTTAGAGAAGTAGGTGACTGCGCCAGGCATGGCAAACTACGGTTCGAACCAATGAAATGACGCGGAATCCTTGATGAGCCGCCACAAACGGTAATGTCTGAGCGTCAAACGGCGGAAGCAGCCTGCGAAACATCCTGTTCGGGCGTCCCCTTTCACCGTAAACCCCATGTCTGCATACTCGGGTACTTTGTGTGTCATGGTCGAAGACATAGACCGGGTCGAGGAGGATGGCAAGTCGATAATCGTGCCGATGAAGGATCGTCGTCAATTGGAGATCATTTCTCAAATCCGGGCGCGCAGAATCCGAGGATTTCTCTCCGCGTGTCTGTCTCTCGCTTGGGTCAAGGGCCGTATTAGAAGCAGACCGCTTTCCCTTGCCTTCAATCCCCGTCCCGTCGGTCTGCGACATCCCGACTCCCATCATGATTCCACGCAGTAGGCCCCTCCAGCAACGGCTCAGCTGACGGACGTGCGCTAGAAAATGGATATGGCGGCGACATGTGGTTGGTCTAAGGACCTGGTTGTGTCGTACCAATCCGCAGTACATCCCCAGAAGATGCCAGGGCAGCTCATGATTGGGATGGAAATGCAGCATGTAGGATGCGGTGTACATGTGTTAATGGAAATCAGCAGTACGATGCAGCAACAATATACAAAATACGGGGTAGAATCAAGGAAAACTCTCCTTTCCCCTCTCCGCCGTGGACTGTAAGTACTAAGTATGTATGCATCGGATGAGGCAAGGGACCCTGCGTGGTATTGACATGGCAATGGCAAATAGCATGCAATTTCAAACTGCTTCCCCTCTCTCTCTCAATCAATTTGATGGGGACGCAAGATGCAGTTTGCAGCTCTCAGCATTGCGGGGAATGGGTGGTGTGGACCAGTCAGTCTTGATATTGAAGATTGCCACCAAGTGTACTTCTTACTTACTAAGTAAGTAGGTACTTATGTACGTGGATTCTAGACCTCTAGTTTGGCATGCCTTGCATGTTGATTAGGTTTGAGAAGTAGATGCTGCAGTTGGGATGAAAGTGAACTAAGTTAAGAAGTACATACAAGCAACGAAACAACGAAACAACGACACAGCCAACATGGGCTGAACGGTCCGTTCTGGATGTTTTCATTTCAGGTAGGTAGGTGCAACCGTACAAGTGGGCCGACTGCTCGTTCAGCTTGACACGCCATATGAAGCTGCATCCAGCATCCGATGTGAAGATGCATACTTGCCGCTGTCGATGACTCAGTCCATCTGCAGGCTTAGCATACATAAGGTACATACATACCTACTTACTTACATATAGGTACTTACTTCTTACAAGTAAGTAAGTAGTACGGTGCTCGCTTGTGCTGGAAAGATCAGCCAACTCGGGATTTGGACGGCCATCAGGTCTTCGGATCCGCAGACAAGCCTCCAAGAAAACAAACCAAACAACTGGTTCCCTACCTGTCTCCTGGCTCCAATCTACATGCCACGGCTCTTCGCCCATGTTCGTTGCAGTCGTGTAACCAAAACGCGACTCGACGGGGTCCCAAGCGTTTGTACTTGGACTCTCGGTCTCCTCTTTTCTGTCTCTCTCCTATCCTGTCCGTTCCCGGCTCTGCAGGTCCGGCCAAGGCCTTCGTGATTTATATCTGACCAGACGAGAAGGCACTGATGCGGCTGCTTGCCTTCTAAGCTTAATTGTATGTCCATCCTTTCGGCCGCCCCTATGCCCTGCAGCACCTAATAGCCCATAGGCCCGACCTCTGCTTCCTCCTTCTGCCTATCATTGATGCACCATATGGATGCTCTTTCTCTTGCTTCTTTCTCTCATACACATTGCATGCCTGCTTACTTCTGGCCTATTCTGGTCAGCACACACCTTCGATCCGCCGTCCCTGTTCTGTTGCCGTGTGCGCATAGCATCCTTTTGTCCTCCGTGGCACAACCCAATCTCCAAATATTGTCTCTATACCACAGCAGGAGGATTCACGAACCCGTGCTCTATGGTTGGTTCTCCCCACTAAAGACGTTCTTTGAGTCACGCTTCTCGGCTCGATGCCGTTCAGCTTGGGCAAGCCTTCAGTGCTCTAGTCTGACCCTGCGCATCCGGCTCGCCAGGCTCGTAACCGTACCACGCAGATATTTGACCAGTATTCTTCAAGGAAAGCAAGGCGTTGACGGTTCCACACTCCATCGAGCTGGTCACTTGTCACCGCCTAGCTAGCTCGCTCTACGAGTCTATCAACACCAGCATGAGCTCCTTTGACGATGCCGCCATGGATAGCAGCGAATTAAACTACGACACCCCGTTGCCAGAGCCCGAGGGGGTTTTCGCTCCTATAAGTCTGACACGAGACCAAGTCAATACCATCGTCATCTTCGAGAGAGTTGGTGCTTCGCTCTCGATTACTGGAGTCTTGCTCGTGTTGATCGCGTTCGCCGTGTTCAAGCGGTTGCGCACAGTGCCAAACACCTTCATCGTCTTCGCATCCTTCGCAAACTTGGGCGCCAGTATTGCCTGCCTTATCGGGTATGCAGGAATCGAGGCAGGCGCGGGTAGCGCATTATGCCAGACCCAGGCCTTCATGTTCGAGATGTATGTTCCCGGCCCCCGAGGGCACAATCATGAGATATAGCCGTCCTAGTTTGCTAATATGCGTTTTGCGAAGGTTCATGCAATCCGATCCATGGTGGTCATTCGCTATGGCTGTCAACGTCTACATGGTCTTTTTCTTCGCGGTCAATCCCAACAGCTTTCTTGGGTACTGGTGGGCGTACTTCGGCATCTGCTACGGGATTCCTTTCATTCCAGCTGTTTGGTTGCTAGTAGCGCGCGGAGAAAACCATTCCCAAGTGTACGGAAACGCGACGGTATGCCGAGGCCGCTCTAAACCCCACGATCACGTTAGGCTGACCTTGTCGCAGATATGGTGTTGGATTGATAAAGATTGGAGCAACCTACGCATATACACGTACTACCTCCCGATATGGGTGTGCATCTTCTTATCTACCTGCATCTATATCGCAGTGGGATACTACGTCTTCAAACAGCGGAACCAGCTTCGCAATTTATCGCTCAGTAACCCTGTTGGAGATGTGCCGGTACCCCGAGACTCGGGGGAGAAGGTAGGTTTCCCGAAGCCATAGAAGCGTCTCGTACATCAATGAGATGCTGACAGTGACATCCAGAACTTATTCTCGAACGCAGCCATCATGGGTAGTATCGCGACAACCGAGGTGACCCAAACCACTACTGTCCATCAACCAAACCTGAACGATAGTGGGCATTGTCTGTCTCATACTGCCATAAACTGGTTCGATGGGCCTGTGGAGGACCAGGACCAAGCTCGGCTGAATGCTGCACATGAAGCGTCTGCGTCACAGAACCCATGTCACACTGTCACACGGATTACGGCGGATCCCGCTCCCAAGAAATCGGTGTGGGCGCACTTGGGCAAGGCTTATACCCGCTGGTGTAGCAAGTTCAACAACATGGACCCAGTCAAGTTAGCATATCTCCGAACGTCGTTTGTCTTTGCCATATCAGTGCTGGTCACTTGGACACCAAGCTCGATCAACCGCATTCACGACCTAGTCAACCAGACTGAGGTCAGCTTCAGCATCAACTTAGCGGCGGGCATCGTGCTCCCGCTACAGGGAGTCTGGAATGCCGTCATCTTCTTCTCCACCAGCTCGGTAGCATTGACAGATGAGATCAGAGGCTTGAGAGATCGAGTCAAAGGCCTCCCTCGTGGTCACCTTGCCGCTAGCGCCGTAAGAGACGAGCGCGAGCGCGAGCGGGCCGTTGAGCTGGAGCGTCGTGTCAACAGAGGCCACAGCAAAGACGACTCGGGTAGTGAAGTAACAGGAAGTACGATGCGAGTCCTCCGGGATACTTCGTTGACGAGTCTGTGACACACTCGTTGGATGGGTGGTGTTTTCGTCCAGGACCATTGAGCTAATGAGAGAGCTTTCTTGTACAGAACACGCCGCGTGGAGAAGCGGTAGGAGTTTGTGGGTCGGCCTCGCTGTTTGGAGTCGGATGGATATAGCAATTGTTGGCTCTTTGGCCAAGTTGGAGGGTATACCACAAGAGGGAGAGGCTGACGCAGTGTGTCGCCCCGTTGCCCGGATTATGGATGTTAATGCTACAATAATACCGAATGACAGGATACATATATGTAGGCTGTACGTAGTAGAGTAAGCTACAATAAGTACTTAGATGTAGATGGATACACAAAAGAACCTCCGCATTTGCCTTCCCCAGGGCGGAGTGGGTGCGGGGTTGGAATCCGTATCCACAGAGTGCAGAATGCAGAGTGCAGAGTGTGCATAGTGTTTCGACTTGCATGGCCGACTAGTAGGGGAGGTTGCTTACTTATGAGTTATAAGTCGTACGATTCGACTTGTTGTTCAGATCACTCATCGTAAATAAATCCCCCCCCCGTGGACCTCTCCCCCCTCCCAAGTTCTATAGAAACCATTTCTCTGACTTGTTTACCTCATTACTTCCTGGACGTGGCTAACCAACAATGAGCGACAGCAGACCCCAACCAGCCGCCGCCGTTCCAGGTGCGGCGAAGTCGGCAATGGCTCCGAAGAAAGCCGAGGATCTCTTCGAGCCGCACGTCCTGGCGCAATACGACCCCAAGGCCGTCAAGCTCGTCGTGTTGGGCGCCAACTCGAGCAAGCCTGCCCAGCACGAGTTCCCACTCGAGGAGGTCCGCAAGGACCCAGCGCGCTACGCGCCCCCTTGGTGCCGCGATACCACGGGCTACGAGAGGGTCACAGACCACGAGTTCGCCTCGACTGACGGCGAGGCCCAGGTGCCGGTTAAGGTTTACCATCCCGATCCGGCCCAATGGGGGAAGGGCCCCTATGGGGTTCATCTCAACTTTCATGGTGCGTGGCGGTAGTTTTTCTATGATTCTATCTATTTGTTTCTGTTAGCTTCTTCCTCTCCGCACTTTATTCGGAGCTTCTGAGGTCTTGTGAGATGATGCTTGGTAGGGGATATGAGTGCATCCAAGAATGGTGTCGAGCGGGCGGTCCAACGGGGAGATGCGCGGCGAAACTTGCGGGAAACCGATTAATGGAATCACATATTGATGTGGAATAGGAGGTGGCCATGTGCTGGGCGACCTGACGAGCGACTCGCTACTCTGTCTGAGCATGAGGGATGGCGCCGGCGTTGTCGTGGTGGATGTGAATTATCGGCATTGCCCTGGTAAGTGACTCGGCCCCTGTGACGGGTTCGATAGGGACGGACGGACGGCATTCGCTAACTCTGCACATCAAGAGGCCATTTGGGGCAAGGGCATAGAGGATGGATGGGCTGCTGTTCAATGGGTATGTCGCCCGCCCACAAAGTCACTCAGGCACTGAAGCGAGTTGTGCACTAAAATCAAGGCAAAGGTCCGGAACTCGGCAGAGAAGTTGAACATCAATCCACAATCGGTCTCGGTAGGGGGCATATCCGCAGGTGGCACCATCAGCTTGGTCCTGCAGCACCTGGCGAGGGACGCTGGTGTCCCCCTAAGGCTGTGCATGGCCGCGGTACCGGCCACGGATAAGGGGCTGCTATACGACGACTACACTGAGTCGCCGTACCCATCGTTTACCGAGTTCGCCCACGGCCCCGTCCTGCCCTTTCAGCGCATCAAGTGGTTCGGCGAGCTTTGTTTCCCGCGGGACAAGCTGTCGGAGCGCCTCGCCCTGATCCCCGGGTGGTGGACGTGTCCCATCGAGGCTGAGAACTTCGCAGGGCTCTGCGACACCTTCATCCGCACCGGCGCGGTGGACCCCCTCCGCGACGAGGGCGAGGCGTATGGCTTCAAGGCTGTCCAGGCGGGCGGTGTCAAGGTCACTATGAAGCGGTATGTCGGGTGCCCTCACATGTTCATGTATTGGGACCCCATGGCCCAGAAGCATGATTATGATCAGGACTCCATCAGGGCGCTGAAAGAGGCGCATGGGATGAAATGAGGGATCTGATACCGTCATCTGTTTCTTGCTAGGTGCGTTGTTCAGCAACATGCGGGTATATTCCTATAGTACCCGAGGAGTTCCTTCAGGACTTGCTTCCTCGAGGCCCTAGCCAACTGTTGTTGGGTCAGTGCTATACCACAATAGAAAAAGGGAGGATGCCAGTTGTTCGTACATGTTTTTATCTCATCTTCTCAGGAGGGGGGCCTTCTAGGACGAGAATCATGTTTGGCTGACGATCCTCATGGCATTGCTAACGCGGTTAAACGACACGAGCAAAGCCTTCTATGATAGTCTTTCCCAAAAAGCACCCAATTCTATGACATATGATGCTCCAATTAATGCCCTAATCACAAACCATGCTAGATATCATCTGGACTCCCCACGACTTCGTCCTTTGCTCAAGTCCGACATGCACTTAAAGACAGCTCTTCTGCCGGGTGGCCCCAGGTAGCCGCCAAATGAAGAGCAGTAGCTTCATCGTGATTAGTTCTATCAAGCGTAGCTCCATGCTTTTCCTTGGCTGAGAGGCCACATAATTACCATGGGGAGTGAATATAACGATGGTTCAGACCTGGCTTAGGAATCTCTGTGCTGGTAACTGAATATAAAGGCTACGTGATACAAGCCCAGGTGAATATATATTTACTTTATAGTTATACGTGGTTTGTCAATATCCTGCCCCTTAGTTACCGGAGTGACGACTTTTACGATGCCACAGACCACGATGCTTTGATTTTCCTGCCAATATACATGGCCACGACAATGGATAGTTGTTTCCCCAAGAGTAGGCGGTGTGTTACCCCTGAGCATTGGCACATCACTATGACAAGGACACGTCTGTCCTGTCTCAGCTGGGTCATATAGAGCCAGATTGAGTCCGGCTTATATAATTGCTTTACTATTCGAGGTATTTCTAGTTTCAAAGATCTTGGGCCAGCTCTGCAAGGGGCTGAAGAATTGTTGTTATACATCCATAGATCTATACACTCGTGTATTTACAATAGTACAAGATAGCGCTATACAATCCTTCACCCGCTATTTTACAGTCTGGACACATGCAGACTAGCTCTCTCCAGCTCGCCCAGAACCCCGTTCCCTGCGAGGGTCCATCTCTCACTGACGGTCTTCTCGTCCACTCTCAGCCTCAAGACACCACTTGCAGCCCAGTACTCCATGAGTGCCCGCGCCTCAAGCTTGGAAATGCTCTTCACACCAAACACCTTGACACCCTTCAAAGCCTCAAATACGCGTTCATCGTACTTGGAGTAAAAAGCGTCTCGCTCCGGAACGGGCAGTCCAGCCTGAGCAGCAGCGGCCTGCTCAAGCGCTTTTTCCATGGACTTTACCTTGAGCGAGTTGCCCTTTGTCGTCACGCCAACAATGGCTGCGCCGTTGGGGAATTGGGTCTTGCCACCCAAAGCATCCACAAACAGCCTGATAAGACCGAGATCGTGACTGTGGATTAGGTTGAAAGACGGGCTGCGGTAGTCGCTAATCCGCATGATATGGCTAAGGCCGTCTAGGGTAAACATGATGGGTGGTCGGCCGGGCTGGAGCAGT
Organism: Apiospora pterosperma; assembly: GCA_019976485.1. Lineage (NCBI taxonomy): Eukaryota > Fungi > Ascomycota > Sordariomycetes > Amphisphaeriales > Apiosporaceae > Apiospora > Apiospora pterosperma. The sequence goes on from JAFBMP010000009.1 coordinate 3,251,558, forward strand.
TCCTGCCACAGCGCATGGAAGACGGGCCAGGCGAACTCGGGTTCCTTGGTCGCGTTGGCAAGAGAAGCGAGGGATGAGCTGCGGGAAACGGATACGGGAAGATGGATGTGCTCCAACTTGACAATCTCCTTCGAGAGAAGCTCCTCGTTCGCAGAACGAATAGCCTGCATAAGCTTGAGGATATAAGAGGGGTGAGAGAACTGCTCTGGGTTCGTTCGCGGTATAGGTGAGTAGTCGGTGCGTGCTTCAACGAGATCTTGGGCTGGCTCGAGTGTCAGCATGCGTCAAATGGCAGAGACGGAGACCACTGACCTTCGGGGATATTGATAACAACCATCTTGTTCATGAAGCCCGCAGCCATGGTCTGCAGACCCAAAATACTCTTGCCCACACTGCGCTCGCCGTCAATGACAGTTCTTACAGTCTCCTTATTCCCAACCCGCTTAGTCAAATCCCCTAGGAATTCAACCGTGTCTTTTCTGATGAGCATATGCGGACTTCTGAATAGCCCCCAGTTCTGAGTTGGTTTGAAGGCCTCGACGGTTCTGAGCTGGTCAACTAGGTCTGCTGGTAGGCTGACGATCTGGGCGACGGCAGCCGGATCGACCAATTTCTGGGGTTCTAATTCGGGCAAGCCCGAGACCTTGAGAGCATTGTCATTGCTCAGCTGTACGCGCTTACGAAAGGCCTTTCGTTCGCCGGGTCCCGGGGGTTTTGATTTGTCGGATCTAAGCTTCTTCTTCTTGCCCAGTACAAGTCGCTTTCCGGAGCGGATATGGCCCTTCATGGAAAAGCTGTTTTCATCCTTGGCGAGGAGTGTAGCAGAGGTCGAAAAGGTGGCTACTGATGTGGGATTTTTGAAGGACGGAAGCGAGGAAGGGGCCAGCAGCCGTTGTGTGGACGGGCGCCCAAGGCAGCGCCAGCAATTCGCTGTCGCCATTGTGTCGTCGTGACTTGAACGCCGTCTTTGCGACTTCAAGAAATTCTGACCTGGTTCCTTCAATCAATTGAGCTTAGTTCTATCCCCAGTCCCAAAATTCTGGGAGGAGCTCATAGGGACTGGACGGGACCGGGCTGTATCGGTACCGGAAGAATGGGGCTTCCGGTGCAAAGCGTGAAGAACAGCTAGTAACCTACCTAGTAACCTACTTAAGTACTTAGGTACCTAGGCAGGTACATGGATAAGAAGGTGCATGCATAGGTATCTTCTCGATTGCTTATCCGCAAACGCTAGTCTTATCCTATCAGCTATAGTGGGACAGAACTGACAAAATTTCGGGGATCGCAAAGTTGGAGCGCCAGTGCTGAAGATCTCGTACCAAATTGCGTGCAACCTCACTTTATACCACCAATTTGCTCATAATGGCAACCACAAAACCCAAGTTGGACATCAGTGTCGATAAGCCGACACCTTATACCTTTGATCTCGGTCTCCTCCTTGCGAATGATCCCAACCCTCTCCCCCCTCAGCCTCGCCCGGAGATCTAGAGGAACGCCTCGCAGCAACTGCACGAGATGGCGCTCAAGCATTGAGTATGTGCCAGTTCCTTCTTCGTCTGTCTCGACTGCAGCAGACGGCTTGCGAAACTTCTCACTGACCAAGAATCCCGTAGTCAATCAAATGCTCACCACTCTCCCACTATCCTCTACACCAGCCGGTGTGCTGCTCTCGTTACCACAGGTCACAACCCCCTTACCAAGAGAGAAGCCGCTTCCGGCGCAGAAGGAGAAGACCAAATGGCAGCAATTTGCTGAGCGCAAGGGCATCAAGCCCAAGACGCGCGAGCAAAGGCGGGAGAAGAGCCGAACCTTCAATGAGGACAAGGGCGAATGGGAGAAGACATGGGGTTACAAGGGCAAGCGCAAGGAGGGAGTGGTGCCAGATGACTGGGTCGTCGAGGTGGATGAGAAGTCAGAGAAGGAAGCGCAAGATAAGCAGAAGCAGAAGAAGAGGAGAAAGGCTTAAGGGGTGCCTGTGTGTTCTGGCGATAGTCGCTGAAGCTGTTACTTTCGCCTATTGCTGTGTTTCGTCTTTCCGTATTCATCGCCCTCCTGGGCTGGCGTTCTGGGACTGCATTGAGGGCGTTAGGTTTACAGGATGGAAAATTGAAACATCACAGCAGCGCAGCCGACGACCATTTGGTTAAATTTATGACATCTGTCTGCACGGCGAACATGTGCTGCTAGGTCACTTCTGCTGTATATGCATAGTAGGTAACACCGACCGAGAGGTTGTCGCACTCATAACCCGCCACGAGTCTAAAGCTCTCGGGTATAGACCATATACGCCGTTTGAGAGGGTTAGGTAATAAGTGCCAGTCCCGATATACACGTAGTTGGAGTGTGGGGGGTTGAGGGCTCTATGCAATTGGTCCGTGAAGTCTACTTACTTAGATAAACAGTCTACATAGGAGATTTTAGAATGGGGAAGCCAGGTAACAGTGTCCATTCCCATTCCGGGAGTCTTGTGTCATATGTATATATAGTACCTATGTAGTATAGTAAGATTCTCCTGAATGGCGTCGAGGTAACCCTGTAGATAGGTTTGAAGCTGGCAGCGGATCCAGGCAGTGGCTCAGGGTCGGTGATCGAAGGGAGTATGGTTACAAAAAATTTGATATGCTGGAGGATACTTAAGTACTTAATCCATACAGCGCGGGGATGCAGTAAGAATCCCGTTAGCGCCAGTAGTAACGTCACTTTCGGTGGGCGGTGGATGGGCTAGTGGGTGCTCACTGCTAGACACGTGCTGCAATAGGAGGCTCGAATTGGTCAATGGCTCTCGAAAGCCCTGTCTGTAGCAGCCGAAGCAGAGCCGCCATGCGGAAAGAAGCTTGTCTTTTGGTTGATGCACCTCACTACTCGTAAGTATTTGTTGTCGAACCAACGCGGGAGCATCAATGCATTCCTTTTCATCTCGTAATTGCTAAATATCCTCTCCGCTTTCACCACAACTACTTCTGGGCCGGAGAAAGAGAGGGGACAATATCTTTGGATATTCGCGCAGGCCCGAGGCAGGGCTTGTCGAGCCAGACAGAGGTCGGAGGAGGTATAATCCACCTACAGAATTTTACCTGCTCTCGTTTAATCAATGCTTACCAGGGCCATATCGGAGCGCGGGCGCATTTTCCTTAGGTTAGTCGGGTGGTTGCTAAGCCAATCGACCAACCTACCTTTCGTCATTGATTGTTATTGATTTTCCCTTCCTTCTACTGTACTTACCTCGTACTACCAATCCATGCCGACCTAGCCCCTACATTTACCATAAATGTCTCTTCCCGCCACTCATGGTCTTCCATGCTGATTATAGAAGACCTCCAAACTAGGAAGAAATCTTGGATCTCTACCCGCCACGGTCTCCAACCCAATTGGCGTGCCAAGCCAGGCCTCGTGGTCATGAAGTTCGGAGAACAGCTTCGATCGAGTGTCATCTCGGAATATCAGTGGTACTACGTTGATTACGATGACTTGAAGCAGCAGCTTAAGAAGGCAGCCGACCCCTCTCCCGGGGACGATGCCGCCGCTGGCTCCTCAGACCCATCCAAGAAGAACAAGCAGAAGGCGCAGGAGCAGGAGTGGACGGAAAATGACGAGGCCAAGTTCCTACAGAGGCTCGACGAGGAGCTCGAAAAGGTCTACAACAAGACCCAGGTGAAGACGTCGGAGATTCAACGCCGCATAATGTGGGAAGAGAAGGAGGTCGACAGCTTGGTCAAGAGAATGCACGATCGTGGTCCGAATGAGCAAGGCCCCGCCGAGGAAGAGTTTGTCGTCCGCGAGGAATTCATCAGCGACATCATTGCCGATGTCCACGATCTCGCCAAGTTCGTGCAGGTCAACTACACGGCGTTTTATAAGATCATCAAGAAGCACGATGTGAGTCTGCCGTTGTCCCGCCTCGGTGGAAGCGAAGTGCCGATCTCCGGCTAACAGCCCCTCCCCCCTCCCATCTAGAAAATGACTGGTTGGTATCTCAAACCTGTGTGGGATACAAGGCTCAAGTCAAAGCCTTTTTACCGCGAGGACTACGATCGCGATGTTGTCAAGTTATCGAAGATGTACGACAACGTTCGCACCCGAGGTAACCCCGTCAAGGGCGACAGCGCTGCCGGTGGGAGCCAGGCCAGCTTCGTCCGCCAGACAACCAAGTATTGGGTCCATCCGGACAATGTCACGGAGCTGAAGCTTATTATCCTGAAGCACCTTCCTGTTCTTGTCTTCAACGCAAAGAAGGAGTTTGAACAAGCTGACTCGGCCATCACCTCCATATACTACGACAACCCAGAGAAATGGGATCTCTATGAGGGTCGACTGAAGAAGACCGAGGGCGCCGAGGCTATTCGGCTACGATGGTATGGTGGTATGCAGAACGACCAGATCTTCGTTGAGAGAAAGACGCATCGTGAAGACTGGACCGGAGAGCAATCCGTCAAAGCTCGGTTTAACGTGAAGGAGAAGAACGTGAATGCCTACATGCGAGGAGACCTTCTCCCGGCTGCTCTGTTCGAGAAGGCTCGTAAAGAGGGCAAGAAGCCGGAGAAGCAGATTGCCGAAGAGGAGCGTTTGGCGCAGGAGGTGCAATACTCTGTCCTGAAGAAGGGGTATAAGCCAGTCTGCAGATCCTTCTATAATCGGACGGCTTTCCAGCTCCCTGCTGACGCTCGAGTCCGTATCTCATTGGACACGGAGCTTTCGATGGTCAGAGAGGATAACCTGGACGGCGTGACCCGGTCTGGCAACAACTGGAGGCGAACGGACATTGGCATAGATTGGCCTTTCTCTCAACTTCCTGCCAGCGATATTGTTAGGTTCCCTTATGCCGTCCTGGAAGTGAAGCTACAGACGCAGCACGGGCAGGAGCCTCCGGAATGGGTGCGAGAATTGATTGCAAGCCACCTCGTGGAGGCTGTACCCAAGTTCTCGAAGTTCATTCATGGATGTGCATCCCTGTTTCCCGACCGCATCAAGCTTTTGCCTTACTGGATGCCCCAGATGGACGTCGACATCCGGAAACCAGCGACCAAGGACTTCGGCATCCGCCGGCCTGCTCATTCCTCCACCAGCGGTACAATATCCGATGCTGACGATGACGATGATTATGATTCGGACGATGAGGAAGCCGGACACGACGGCGCGCGCGGCGGACAAGACAATGGAGAGTCAAGCTCCAGAGACCGGGCTGTCGCTGCTGCTGTTGCTGATCTCGAGGACCAGACGGCAGTCGAGGCAACTGCAGATGCGGACTATCCTCTGTACGATTCAGATGACGAAGATTCGGATCTAGATGACGCTTTGGAGGAGTTGAGAAGGGTCGGCGGCTGGACATACTACTCAGCTCTCGGGAAGAAGTACGCGAGAGCTGCAGGCCGCGGCACCTGGACAGTACTCAAGACGATTGTGCCGCACCCTCAAGGAACTACGGTGCCGATCAGCAATCGCCAACAGATGTTCTTCGGTGACCAAGTTGTCCAGACGAAGAAGGTGAAAGCACCAAGGGGGAAGAAGATCTACGTGCCAGTCCGAGTAGAGCCCAAGGTGTATTTCGCCGCGGAGAGAACATTCCTGGGATGGGTAAGTCGACATAGGCTTCTGATGACTCCACGGACAGGACAAGACTAACGAGACGGGCCTAGCTTGAATTTTCGGTATACATCGGCACCATCGCCGTCACGCTGCTGAACTTCGGCACGAAGCCTAACGTCGTTTCCTTCGTCGTAGCTGGGGTCTTTACGCTCCTTGCCATTCTTGCTCTCTGCTACTCTGTGGCCATCTACCTGTACAGAAGCGGCGCGATCCGGGAACGGAAGGCGGCCAAGTTCTATGACAAGTGGGGGCCGAGTGTCCTCTGCGTTTCCTTGTTCGTTGCGGTTGGTCTGAACTTTGTGTTTGAGGGTAGGGAAAGGGAGATGTGGTAGGTGGTTTCAAGAATGCATGAGATTGGATCGGGATTCACTCGTTGTAGAATAGTGGTCGGGCGTCGGCTGTACAGTACACTACACTACTACTACTACGGAATTAATTTGAAACTTCTGCAAGGCTCTATCTAGATGTCTTTGGTGGTGTCTCGGAGGGATTCGCTCTGATGAATACTAAGTAGTCGGTAGAAAGAAGGGTTCTGGAAGGGTTTGTTTGTTTTGTTTGTTGTTGGTGCTAACCTAAGTACTTAGGTACCTAACTTAAGTACTTAAGAAGTAGGTAGTCAATCATCTTGGTTGGTCCGGAATTCGAGCCGTATGGATGGTGTCGGTGTGTGCTAGCCTAAGTAGCCTTCCTCATTACTCACTGTAAGAAGTACACAGCATAGAGCAAGTGCTTATTTACTTACTTTTTTTTTTTTTTTTTTTCTCTTCCTCGTTCGACAACAACAGAACTCACTCAAAGGACCGAGTCAATCCAACTCCCTCCTCCCGCAGACAATGGCCACAGAAGCACTCATCGACACCCCGTTCGGGCACTCGCTCCCTCCCGAGGGGCCCCACACCGTCACCATGCACGCCCCCGGGTGGACGACGGCGCTCAGGTTTCGCGACGGAGATCTGACTGTCATCAACCAGCTCAAGTCCATCTATCCTCGTTTCTTCCCCTTTGGTCCCGCCGCTCAGGTATATGAATAAGCCACGTCCCCTCCCTTGTCCGTCGAGACGAGCTGCTTGCTGACGGGTGCCTCCTCGCGCTCCTACCTAGCTTACCGCCGAGGTGTCGAAGAGGATCGGTCTGAAGGAAGGCCACTCCATGGTCGCTTTCCTCTCGCCCGATGTATGGGCATCGAGTCGGGAGCATGCCGTCTCAGAGTAAGCGATTCTCGCCTGTTTCTGGTCTTGTACCTGGTAATAGCTCTTGAAACTGTGGGCAATGGGCCAACCCACCTCTGATCTCCAAACTCGCAGATGGAGGAAGGATAAGAAGCTCAAGGAGGAGGACATGAAGTACCACGTGGTCGAGATTGCCCGCCTGAGGCTCTATGCTGTCGAGTTCCCTATGTCCAAGATGGTAAGCATTACGAGATACTCTCAGAGGGGTTTAATATGCTGAGACACACGGGGGGTGCAGATGGGCGCCATTTTCATGTGGCAGCATGCGGGCTTGATCTTCAGCACACGCTTAGCTGAGCACCTGCTCCCTCAAGCCGATACTTTCGAGTATCTAGGAGAATTCCAGGATGAGCTGGGCGCCCCAGCCCCGACGTACCTGCCCGAAGTAGAAGGCCACCAACTCCTCCGCAAGCGTCTCTCGGGGCTCTTGATGCGCGCTTGTGCGGAGGAACCCAAGCAGCCCGTCGACCCCGATGACGTCTACCTCTATCAGACGGGTATGGCGGCTATAGTCCGCTTCCATGAGACTGCGATAAAACTGCGGCCCTTCCCGGTCGTCGTCTTTGGTGCCGTCTTCCACAGCACCTGGCATTATTTCGAGGAAGAGGCCGTCGGGATGAGGCACTACGGCCACTGCGACGAGAATGATTTGGCCGAGTTTGAGAAATACCTCGAAGAAGGTGGGAAATGCAGTTATGTCTTCACCGAGTTCCCTTCCAACCCTGTCTTGGTGAGCGTAGATCTAGTCCGGTTACGGAAACTTGTAAGTAGCCCCTGCTGCTGTGCCGACGACAAAGCGGGAGATGGTGATGGAGCAATTCTAACATGCCAGCTCGTAGGCTCGGAAGCATGGCTTCTACATAGCCGTCGATGAGACCGTTTCTAGCTTCTGCAACGTCGATGTCCTCCCCGTCGCAGATGCCATCATAACCTCCCTCACCAAGTCCTTTTCGGGCTACGCAGATGTCATGGCCGGCTCCGTAGCCCTGAACCCGAATGCCTCTAGCTACAAAGACCTCAAGCCCCTCTTCACCGAGGCTTTCCGCAACGAGCTCTTCGCAGCTGACGCGAGCCACCTCTTCAAGAACAGCGACGACTACCTCCCCCGCTCCATCACCCTCAACCGCAACGCCGCCGCCATGGCCGCCTACTTCCAGACGCAGGCCGAGGACCCCAAAGTTCCCCTGACCAAGGTGCTCTATCCGCCCTACGCCTCGGGCGTCACGAACCTGCAGCCTTTTCTTCGCAAACCCACGCCCGACTTCCCGGAACCGGGCTACGGGTGTCTGTTCTCGGTCGAGTTCGAGACGGTCGAGCAGACCAAGGAGTTCTACGACAACCTCGCCTTCCACCAGGGGCCGCACCTCGGCGCGCACATGACGCTCGCCATGCCGTACAACGCCATGGTCCTGGGACGGTCTGACCCTGAGTACCACGACTCGTACGGGCTGAGCCCGAATCAGATTCGGTTCAGCGCTGGGCTCGAGGACCAGGCGTCCTTGGTCGCGGTATGCCAGAAGGCGGTGACGGCGCTCTTGGAGGCCGGGGTCCAGGTCAGAGAGGGTGGCGATCTGGCTAGCGAGATGATCTCGGGGGCGGCTGGCGTGGAGGCCATGGTGGTAGCTGGAGACGAAGTCAAGACGGGATTAGATCTCATGGGTGGTAGTGGTGTTTAGTTAGGTTCCCTGTGCGGCTCCTGCTGGTGTAGCTGGAGTAAGTATTTGCGATGTCGAAGAAGCGAGAGTGCTGTAGCGATGGATTTGTTTTCCCCATCCAGGATATGTGTGAGAAGTCTAAGTTCTATTGTTGTCGAGTATTCTTGTGCACTACTTCCCTTGCCCCTTTTACTGTCTGCCTTTCTCTGGTGGTGTGCTGTACCAAAGTATCCCTCTGACTTAAATGATAGCAACCCTCATTGTCTGCTGTCCCCTAGCTTCTGTCTCTGATAACCCCCTTAGCCTTTCCCACTGAAATCGTGACCTGATCATCATGAGGGGCACTCCAGTGCTTTTGCCTCGTGACTCATTCGTAGTTGAAGCGATGCCTCGACGCGTCGTCTCTCTAATCTACCCAGGTAATCAACTCGGCAGTGCCGCGTTACGAAGGTAGGCCAGATACGAATATACAATCTCGTTTCCGTCTAAGAGCTGGCGGCATCGTGTTTATCGCGACTGCCTCTTCTCGACCCCCCATCAAAACATCGCATTCATCTGAACATGAGCGAGCAGCTTTGTTCAGCGCAACTGCTCCTTTCCTCGAAGGCGCACAGGTTCTCCCTCGCCCCTACCTTAACGATATACACCTTCATTCACGGCGACCTCTTTTCTCAACGGTATACAACCTGGCCACCTTCTCTTTTCAACACGGTATATAAACTCGCTGCTGTCCTTTCCCTCAACGGCATACAGAATCGTTATCGCCTGAGCACTGGCAGCGACGTGCTCATCACGACACAGCGCCTCTTCCGTCCAAACACTGACACCGCTGGTTCCCCCCCCCATCGCGTCCACCTCTATTCTGTCACAACTGCCTGGAGGTTATTCAAACTTCCACAGCACAATCAAGCCAAGGTGGTCGGTCATCTGGTCTTCCAGCTCCGAACAGCTCTTCCAATTTCGAGCCCTTCGAAGTTCGAAGCAGTGGGCTTCGAGTGCTGAGTGTTTGAACCTGACACCTGAAGCATTGCCCAAAGGCTTTATGTGAGTTATCATCCTAAGCCGAGTGAGCGAGTACCTTGTCTTTCCACTCCCATCCCAAGCATGCTTGCCTCATTACACTCGGGATATGCAAATCGGCAAATCGCGACTTCCTTGAAACCTGCGGTAGAAGATAGTTCAAGTTCGTGGTCGGGTTGGACTAATAGGCTTATTCTAGACTTTACCCCGGATTCTGCACCGCCATATACCTCACTGGCTGGTGTCTGTCGGTCGACGCGCTATTCCACCAACCAATAGGACCACGCTGTCAACATGTGCATCATTGAGTACGTGGGCTACTCGTGCGGGCACAGCTCTGTGCCTGTGCTACGGCTGTGCCCAATGACCACACACGCGTCCAGCAACCCCGTCTGTAAGGATCCCAGCCATCGGCCCACCATGGTTGGCGACATGTGCCCGGCATGCAGTCGGGTCATGCACTCGAGATGGGTGGACATCGTTATGTTCGAACACCAGTGGATGCATGAGAGAGGCACATGTGGCTGTCCGACCAAGTTCCCCTCGCTCTTGCACCCTCGAACTGTCGGGGTCGATCCTGATGAAGAGGCAAGGCAATACACTGGCCACACGACCCTGCAAGGCATCTCAGAGCAGATGGGCGAGGCCATGAGTAACAAATTCGAGCTGGCTGGTGGTACCTCGCCTACGAGCAATGAAGATAACGTAGCCCCTGCCGCTGTCCCTGCCGAGAGCCCCCCGTCGAGAGCCAATGCAAGCATCGATCGCATGGCAGCTTCTGCAGCCCAACAACATGGCGCAAAACCCACTGGTACTGGAGATCTGCCCTGTGCCAGCTCGTCATCACGCACCGGCCAAGGCAAGGGCAAGGGCAAGAAGAAAACCCACAAGTCCGTGAAGCAGAAGGGTAAGGGTAAGGGGAAGGGAAAAGACCAGTGGCAGCAGAAGAACCCTGACCTGAACCCTCCCACTCACACCATGACGGCTCTGGCCCATGATACTACAAGCCTCGTCCCGCCCATCACCAGATTGAGCGAAGAGGTCGCCGAGACATTCCAGTTGCCGTCCTTGGAGCCGTCTTCGTCGGATGAATGCCGCACCGCAAGCGCCGGCTCGCCGCACCAGCAGGTCAACGTGCGGCTCGCGAGCCAGTTCGCGGCCGAGTGGATCCCGGACCACGCCGAGCGGCACCGGGCCGGGGCTTGCGGCTGCCATGTACGCTTCGAGAGGTACCAGCCCTACGAGGTGATGGAGGCCGAGTACTTCGAGCGCGACCCGCAGGGATCCAACAGCTACCTGGAAAAGGTGGCCGCAGGCATCGAGGTTCTCGGTCTCGACCACCCGGGCGGCAGCTCCTCTGCTGATGGTTCCACCGGCATCATCCCTACTACTAGAGATGTCTGGGGCAAGAGTAAAGGCAAGGAGACGGCGTTCTTCCCCTTCGCGTCTTCTTCGCGGGAGATGGTGAGCAGCAGCAACGATACCGGTTACGGCACCATGAGCATCAGCCCGGACTATACAGCTTTGAGCGCAGCAGTCCACGACACCACCACCTTCGCCACCGCACCTCAACTCAGCACTGATACCAACAGCCTGGTCGGCATGCCTACCGACGACCTCTACGTCGCAGCAGCCGGGCACAACCTCGACGCCTACACCTACGCCTACGCTGCGGCCCAAGCCCCGCCTGCGCCGCCCATCTCGACAACCACGGCCGCCCCCCCGCGCTCTTCTGTACTCCTACCCGGCCGAGCAGTCCCTACGCCCCAGCGACATAGCCCGCTGGCGCCTCATCGAGTCCTCGCCGGACCCGGCCCGCTCCTGGGCGGCGGCGGCGGCGGCGCGGCCCGAGGACTTCGGGTTCCGCAGCGTCGACGAGGCCGCGCGGGTCCTGGCCGAGACCATCACCGCCGCTACCACCCCGGACCGCGTCGTCCCCGCCATCCGGTCGCGGCCGGCCCCCGTCGCCGCGGCCGATCACCTGGCCAACACCCTCTACTACCAGCACTTCGATGCGAGCGACCCCACGACGTACCCCATCGTCGCCTGGCCCCTGGGCGCCGGCCCCGAGGGAGGCCCCGAGTACTGCCACTCGCCGCGCTGGGACATCTGCCACCTCGCGCGCCCGCGGCTCCGCAGGTCTCGTTCTCTAGATGATTCGTCTTGAGCGTCGTTCTACTCAAAAACAACCAACTATACCCTCAACTGCCGAGAGCGCCACGACTAGTCATGCGATATAGAGAACTGGGAGGTCTCAGGTTAGAACTCAGACAACTAACTGCATAGTAAACATAACAAGGGCTGACGCTGCTGGCAGAAAAATTCGTGAAAAAGAGAAAAAAAAGGGAAAACTCTGAAGGATCTCTGTACTATATACGGGGCGGAAAGACGCCTCTATGCCAATGCCATGGATTCTCCTATGGCCTATGGTACACATAAGAAGGTGGTATGCTCCGCAACTTTCCCCTTCGTCTGGCTCGTATCACGGCTCTCAGCTTTTGTTGCTGTGCCATCATCTCCTCTACCGATCAACCTCACCTGTAAGCAGTGTTAGTGTGGTTTCCATTTGTATTGCATGAGTCCATAACTTACCAAACACCAGATCCATCGTTCCGATCACTGCAACAGCGTCGGCCAAGAGATGGCCTCTTGAGATGTGATCAAAACCGCCCAGATGGGCGAAACCCGGCGCGCGAATGTGGCAGCGGTAGGGACGTTCACTTCCGTCACTTACGACGTACACACCCATCTCACCCTTCGGGGCTTCGATTGCTGAGTAAGTCTCACCCGGCGGGACAGAATAGCCCTTGGTGTAGAGCAAGAAGTGGTGGATGAGCGCCTCCATGTTCTCCTTCATGGCGGCACGAGGTGGCGGCGAGACCTTGTAATCCTCCACTCGGACGGGGCCGGCAGGCATCTTGTTCAGGCACTGATGAATGATTCGCAGGGACTGACGGAATTCCTCCATACGGCACAGGTATCGGTCGTAGCAGTCGCCGTTGACGCCCACCGGTACATCGAACTCTACTTGGTCGTACGCATCGTAAGGTTGGCTCTTTCGGATATCCCAAGGGACACCAGAGCCTCGAAGCATGACGCCGGTGAAGGAGAGGTTCAGAGCCTCGGCGGCGGTAACAACACCGACACCTTGCAGACGGTTGATCCAGATTCGGTTGTCCGTCAACATCTCCTCGGTCTCGTCGATTCGGTCACCGAATTGGGTGGCCCACTGGTAGATGTCGTCCAGGAGACCCACGGGAATATCCTGGTGAACACCACCAGGTCGGACGTAGGCAGCGTGGAGGCGGGCTCCCGAGACACGCTCGTAGAATTCCTGGAGGGAAGATGGGTGATCAGCGCAATGCTCTCCTACGTATTTACCTTGGCACATAATGCGATTGCCTTTCTTCTTAGTTATAGCAAATGCAAAGTCGTTTTCTCCTTACCATTAGCTTCTCTCTCTCCTCGAAACCCCACAGGAACGGCGTCAAGGCACCAACATCCATGGCGTGCGAGAGGACGGACATGAGGTGGTTCAGAATTCGAGTGATCTCGCCAAACAGGGTGCGAATGAACTTGGCTCGCTCGGGGATCTCGACGTTGAGCAGCTTCTCGACAGCCAGCGAGAAGCACTGTTCGTTGGTCATCATGGAGACGTAATCCAACCGATCGAAGTAGGGCAGGGCCTGCAGGTACGTCTTGTACTCGATCAACTTCTCGGTGCCCCGGTGCAGCAGTCCGACGTGGGGGTCGGCTCTGACGATTTCCTCTCCGCTCAATTCGAGGATGAGACGCAACACACCGTGGGCGGCGGGATGCTGAGGACCGAAGTTGACCGTGTAATGGCGGACCTTGCGCTCCTCGACGGTACCCTCGCTCGACTTCTCGTATGTGCGGCCATCTTCACCCTCGAGGTGCTTGACGCCATAGGGATCGGAGAAGTCGGAACTGACGGGCTTGATGGTTGTTCGATCGGGAGAAGCCTCGCTAGCTCGGCGTAGGACAGTGTGGGAAAAGGGTCGTACCGAAGACACCGACATCGACTTTGAGGGCATTGCAAGCTGCAGGCGCCTAGCGCCGCAACTGGCGATCCTGCGAAATGCCGCCATTTGCGATGGTTGTATGGCAATTGGCCTTTGATGTCGTGGGAAGCTCGCTCTCTGCCTCTCTTACCCTCTCGGTGGCGACGATTGGTTGAAGTTCTACCGGGCTAACCTTGGCGGTTGTTGCTGGGCCGTGGAGCTCGGCCGACCGGTTTTTCCGGTTTGGGCCAATGAGCGCATCCGTATTTGTTGTACTTTCTTCAGTAATTCACATCCACATCCACATCCACATCCACAGCCACCCCTCGCTTTCCGTATCTACACAGTAGAAAAACGGCGTCAATATTACCTCTTGGAGGCAAGACCATGTGTTACAGTGAACGAGAGGTTATGTTGTTTCATGCAATCTTCAGCGGCTCCTCAGGGTGCTACATCGAACGCTCTTATCCAGCAGACCCGACTCACTTCTTTTGCCCTGCATGCTCTTAACTAAGGGGCAACGCCTATGCCTAAATCGCCGTGGCTACGGGGGAGAAACGACGGCTTTCTCCTGTTAAATGGTATCTCTAAAACATCCCGCTCATGTGAAACGGAGGAAGAATTTGAACGACAGCGCAGGGAAAGCCGGGTCTGTTACAGCAATCTCCTGCTTCTCCTCGAGGCCCAGTCCCTCCCGCAAGGTCTTGTCTAGATTCGGCCGCGTCTGCTCCTCCAAACTCTGGGGGAATCGCATGTAGAGCGTCTTCCCCTCACTTCTGATAGATGGTCTCTTCAGCTGTGCACTAGCGTTAGTAGCTAACGAATCGACCAGTTCCTGTAGAGTCCACCTCGGGTCAACCTCCAAAGGTTTTGACAGGGACCCGCAGACTGCACAGTCCTCCTTCTTTTCGTACTTGAATGTGTTGGTGTAGATGGCTTCGTCGCCGTGGTAGGACATGTAGTTATCCTCGAAACCCAAAGCTGGCGCAGCCGTCGTGGCAATCTTGAGTGCCTCGTTGCAGCAGCTCGCCGCAATGATAGCGTTGGTTGATGCAATGGCAGGAATGATATTCTTGACCACGCCTTGTGTCAGTGAGTAGGTAACACCGGGGATGTTAAATTCTTGAGCTCGGGAAAGCGCCTTCTGGTACAGCCACGTAATGTGCTCCGGGTCGTCCTTGTCAAGACTGGGGAAGGGCTTCTCTTGATCCCATGCCATGATATGGGCCCACTCGATGCAGTGCTCGGGCTGCCGGGGGATCGTTGCGAGGGTGCAGAGAGGAACGGCAGCTCGGGGTGCGTACAGATCCAGCTGGCACTCTATGCAAGGGGTCAGGGTAGGGAATACCACACGCGTCTGTCCCTTGAAGCCTTCGGTGCCGCCGTCGATCATGGGTTTCAGCGAATCAGGGTTATCTTCGTCTACCATGTTGACTAATGTTGCATTCATCCAGCGCCGTGCTTCGATGCTGTCCAGGCCACATACGACCATCTGGAACTGCATGTAAAAGTCCTCGTCAAAGTCTTGAATTCGGCAGTTGTACGGTGTAATCTTGACTCCCTGGACCCTTCGCTCGACGAAGGCCGCAGCGACCTCTGCCTTGGACTTCCCAACATCTGCTTTTCGGAATAGGAATTGGCGATTCAGGTTCGAGATGTCAATCGTGTCTATTGGCGGTAGAAGAAAGGTTAGATAGAACACAGCAGCTGGGCGCGTGAGCAAGTATTGCTTACCCATGTCAATCACATGTATGTTCTTGAAGCCAGAAAGGGCCAAGTTCTTGAGGATTTCACAACCCAGACCTCCAGCTCCAATGACGAGTATGGTGGATTTGCCCAGGGTGTCCAGCATCTCTGGGGTGTCTTCGTCTTCGTCATTGGGAGGGTTAAAGGGACCCTTGGTCTTTCGAATATGGTCGAGGTACTGCCATCTTGCGGTACCGTCTTCTTGGCTGAGTCCCATATCGGCGAACCGGTTGTTGAGCTGCTCTGTTCGCTGCTGGAGACGAAGGGGGGGGATGATGGATTGGAGCTCCAGCTGCCGACCGCACGATCATCCGCTGTAAACGTCAGTTAGCTGAGCTGAGGTTTATCAACGATAAGGAAAGGTGGGATGGATGGAAGGAAAGGTGGGGTAAGTAAGAGGTACAAGTAGGTCAGTACTACTTACTTCTAAGAACTTCCTTGATGTAGGGCTATCCAAAACAAAACAAAACAAAAAGCCAACATCCTGCCTGTGAGGCTGCTGCTGCGCACCATGGTATGTGGCGAGCATGGAGGGACTTCTCACTCCAATCAGCCAGACTTATCGGTCTCCCAACCAAGCTGGTGATCTTCTCAGTCTTTCAAATGCCACCGAGCCGAGGGCTGAACCCCAAGCTCATTCCAGAGGCTCCAGTCCGGAGGAAGTCTTGAAGGCTTTGAAAGGTCAGCCTGGATATGATGACCTCCTACTGCTCCTCAAATGGCTGCAAGATGGGGCAAGAGGCACACATCCCTTTGACATCCGAAAACCCAACCCTCAAAGTGCTCAGATCGTTCATGTTCTGGTGACTGAGATTGTGCCCAATTACTGGCTTTTGATAAAGGAATCTTCATCAAGTCGGGAGAAGTCCCGGCCTGTCGATGTACTTCTTGCCAGTCTACAGAGCATTAGTGGTCTCAATGCAGCCCTGACTTATATACGAGCTCTGTTGCTGGAGGCGAGAAAGGACCCCAAAGGTCTCAAGCATTCGCCGGCAATCCTCAACCTTGCTTCTGCGCTGGATCTTGTAGCTTGTATATTGCAGCACGATACCCAGGTCCAAGACATATGGCAAGCCGTGAGCTCGGGCCAAGATGATGCGGCCAAGGCTCGGGCCTTGGCCCAGGACTTCGTGTCTCTGATCGCAGGAGGAAAGGTCATCTCTTTAGCCGCTGAAGCTGAGGATGTATTATATCAAGCAGGTAAACTCGAGAAACCGAGCTGGGTTGCAAATCCAAAGCTATACGCCGAATGGCTGGGAAAGAATCTGGTAGATTGGACTCGGTCCAACCCATCGGCTGGCCATCTCAAGATATGTGCAGAACTCACAGGCCGTGGCTTGAAGCTAGGACACTCCGGTCAGTCTCATGCTGTTGTAGCAATAGTTCTCCGGACTGACGCAGATAATAGATCGGATGATCAAGATCCTCTTTACTGGCCTTGTACTGCATGATGAACCGCAACCGAGTTTCGAAAAGCTGCTCGACTTACTGCCTTCTGCAGACCAGCGAAGAGTGCTCCTCATGGTTCTCAGACTCTTGTCCAGTGATTACTTCTCTTCTGTCGATCCAGACGAAGCCGTCGAGGGCTATCCGACCATATGGGCCGCTGCTTGTGCTCTTCAGACAGTTATAGGAACTAGTAGCGTACGCAAAGCGCAGCTCATAGCTTGGCTGACGGGCGCTACTGGGGCCGGGATCGGTGAGACCTGCGGTATCAGACGGGCAGCACTAGCTTGTCTCGCCGATGACAAGGAGGCAGTATTCTCGGTTCTTGAAAGCAGTCTTGGACTCCTCGGCGACCAGCTCTACATCAGGCACTCGCCAATGTTACAACAAGAAGGTCAGTCGGTGTTCGCAATGTTGCTGGGCATGTACTTACCTCTTCAATATAGCACATGCACAGGTCCTTCTGCTCAGTGCAGGTTACGTGCACCGGAAAACGCCCATTAAGCTAAACGTCCTGCTTCGCTCAAGTAATTTCTTAAACACCATCTCGAATAGAATAGCTGCCTCCCAGGCGAGGGCCAAATTCCTGGGCATGGTTATTGGAGAAGCACTCTCTGGGCTTATACACAATGAGGACAAGAGACTCGACTTCCACATGGACGAGACTAATTCTGAAGAAGGAAAGTGGTACAAATCACTTGTCAGTATTGCAGACAAGGTCGGCCCCATCAACCCATTGAAGTCGCAGGAGATGCCGAAGGAGAAGCCAGCAGCTTCGAGACCAGTGAAGGAGACGCCTAGACCAGCACCAAGACCAGCAAGGTCTATGCCACAGTCCGGGTTTATCATTGAAGAAATCGAGGATGAAGACGAGACAGCCGAGGAAGAAGAAGACCTAGTGGCCTATGCCAAACCTGATTCGGACCAAGAAGACTCGGATGATGATCCTACCTTGATAAACCGCAACAAACCCAAGGCTCCAGTGTACATCAGGGACCTCATCACATACCTGCGAGACACTGAGAACTATGATCGGCAAAAACTCGCCCTCGCTACAGCACCAGCGTTAATACGGCGCAAAGCCAATCATGGCACGGAAGTCAGTGCCCACGCTGAAGAGCTAGCATCCCTTCTCGTTGGCCTCGAAGATAAGTACGAATTGGATGACTTCCACGCTCTTCGCACTCAGGGCATGATATCCATCATTGTCGCACAGCCGCAGAAGATGGCTCGCTGGTTTGCTAAGACCTTCTTCGACGGTGACTATTCGCTCTCTCAACGAGCTTCGGTACTCGTCGTCCTGGGCATTAGCGGCCGAGAAATCGCAGGCTTTGAGGCATCTCAATATTCCGACGTAGCCTCCTTCCCATCCAAGAAACTCCCCGCCAAAGTCGAGAAGCACTACGAGCCGTCCACTCCAGCAAATCCGTACATATCCGACTCGGCGGGCCTCAAAGCTCTCCCTCCTAACGCTCTGGACGACATCTCGCAGAGCCTCTCGCAAGCCTTTCTTGCTCCTCTTGCTGCTGAAGCAGCCGATGCCGCTACCGGACCTGACGTCCTAAAACTGTCATCCTTCACATCCCGCCTCCAACAGCAAGAATCGTCCTCGGCCGCCCCCGTATCTACCTCACGCAACAAGGCCCGCGGCACCCGCGCCATCCCCAACACTACCGCGAACCTCCTCTCAACGTCATTCTTCTTCCCGCTGACGTCGCGCTTCCAAGCCGCGCTGCACTCGGCGTCGGCGACGCGACGCGGCATCCTCTTCGAGCCCTCCCTCCTGACCTTATACCTCAAGACACTGGCCCTGCTCCTGCACGCCGCCGGGCCCAGCACCCTCGCGCTGCCGCAGATGACGGCCGAGTTCTGGGACCTGCTGCTGGGCATCCGCACGCACTGCGTCGGCGAGACGGGCGTCACGGGCGCCGTGCTGTTCGGGCTCATGGCGCTGCTCGACGTCAACGAGAACGACACGCGCGGGCTCTGCCAGCGGCACGGGCACGAAGTCGTCGAGAGCGTCGAGTGGGTCAGCGGCGTCTTCGACCGGACCCGCGGCGGCGACCAGGGCGGGAACGGCGAGGAAAACCAGGTCAAGATGATGGCGGCGGGCGTGCTGATCCGGCTGAGGGAGATGGTCGAGAAATACCGTGCATTATTGATGGGTGATATGATTGGATTTGCATAAGGCGTAGATAATGGCATGTGATTCACAGTACGTCTTCTCCAGTCATGTGAGATCAGTTACATGTAAGCAGTTTCTAACCAAAAAGGGACAAGTCACTCAGAGCACTGGATACCGGTACACTACAATTATAGCGTTCAGGGATTCCGTATTGATACGCAGATCTTCTATCTCCCGCTCTTCCATGCATGACATAGATCTCCCCTCCTCATTCCACGGTGTTACTCTCTTGTTCCATGACGCCGTTGCCGCCAGATAACCGCTGTCCAGCACGTCTTGGCTCCATCACCCCGACCTGGTTCCCAATAAGGGTCAGGTGCTCGCTCAGGCTTCCGATCAGCCGCCTCATCTCATCCGTCACGTCGCCCGCCGTGGCCCGAGCCTCCATGACGCTGGCGGACGGCGGGGCGACGTACGATGGCATCTGGAGATCCATGAAAGAAGCAGCAGGGGGCCTGCCGTTGCTGTGGGCACTCATATCGCGACTCGTGCCCTGCATCATGTACTCGGTGTCGTTGTCGTTGACGTAGGTCTGGCTGCCGTCGGAGGGCATGTGGCCGTTGTGCTGTAGACGGACGGTCTGGTCGCCGCTGCTGATCGAGGCCAGATCGGGCACGTCGGACGAGATCTTGGTCGCGATCGTGGCGAACTCCGAGTCGTCCGAGACGTAGATCGAAGGCTCCCTCGTGCCCATCGAGAGAGGCGCGTAGACAGAGGTGTGTCGTTCGAGCTCGAAAGGGTTGGCCATGCCGCCCATGTCAGATCCCGCGATGGAGGGGACATCCGAATTGGCGGTCGAGGGCCGGGTCAGCTCTGGTAGACCGGTATCGACCAGACCTTCGTCCAGGTCGATGAGGCTAGAGACGGACATGCGGTCGTTGGTGGAGCGGGGAGCCTGTAGTTCGTATCCTTGCGAGGGAAGGCCGGCTGGTTCGGTCGATTGATGCAGAAGGGGCGGACGTGCGGCCATATCGTCGCCAGGGTCATCGTGGAAGGAGAAATGAGACATCTCGGGGTTAGCAGAGGCAGGAGGGATGACCGTGGGCCACTGCCAGTTTGTCTCGTGCCTTGCACTATTTGCCTGTTCCGGATCACTCAACGGAGCTCGATCGTACTGTGAATCTGCATTACTGGCTCCTGAAAATGACCAACTATGATCCATGGATTGTCGAGGTCCGTTGCGTGGTACTGGACCAGCCTTAATGGTATCCATGTCCATGAAACTTGAGAGGTCGGCCCCTCCTAGAGAAGCATCTAGGTCGATTAATGATTCGCGCAAGGTTGCATGCAGTGAATCGTCTCGCAGAGGCAGGTCGGATGTTGGCGGAAGAGGAGGGGGCGGGGGCGGCATTGGACCATAGCCGTAGTATGCTTGAGAATTCTCGACGTAACTCGAAATCGTATTTGGGTCAAAGACTTTCTCCAAGGGTGCTTTCATCGCTGCCAGAGCCTGAGGGGGCGGTCTTCGGCGGCCTTTCGGCTTGGCTTGAGCCATGTTCTCGTCAGGATAGATAGGAAAGTCAATCTGTGAACCGTACACATCCCTCACTGCCTCGAAATCCGTTAGGCCGTCCGAGTTGACGTGGATCTGTTCATCGAAAGCCAGTGTAGTGCTGAAATTCCACTCATCCGGTGCCATCGACGTCGAGGCCAGATCCGAAGGGCCCTGGGCGCCGATGTTAGGGTTGAATAGCGACTTGCGGCTACCACCTCGCTCCTCCCAAAGCTTGTAAGCTTTCACTAACGCGGCGAGCGACGAGGTAGGGTATCTCGAGCTGGTGTCCCGGATGTAGGGATGTTCCTGTACCTGCTGAACCGTTGGGCGCTTTGCTGGTGACTCCTCGAGGCAGAAAGCCACCAAGCTCTTCAGCTCCGCCGAATACTGATCTCCCTCCAATCGGGGAATGTGCTCTCGCAGAAAGCCACCGAACTGTGTCAAGCCCACGTTGGCACCAACGTTAGGGGGTAAGCCGGAAGCAATTTCGAATACCATGGAACCAAAAGCCCAAATGTCGACCTCGGTCCCGTACTGTGCATTCGGGTCGAAAAGTTCAGGTGCCATCCAGTGCGGCGTCCCGATGAAGGTTGAACGCTTGTCGAACTTGTTCTCCATCATGCCGGCGACTCCAAAGTCGCAAAGCTGTACTCCGCCATCCTCCATGACCAGCACGTTGGCGCATTTGATATCTCGATGTATGATGCCTTGTCGGTGAACCCAGAAGATAGCGACAGCAACCTCCCGCAAAATCGGAATGATCCACTTCTCCTGCAGCCCGCCCGGGGCGGTTGGCTTCATCAGGGTTGCAACACTGCCACCAGCGCAATACTCAGTGACCATCCACATGGCATGGCCCACAGGCAAAGCCTCCAGAACACAGTTGATGTTCTGAGCACCACCTTCACTCAGGACTTGCAGCGCATTAACCTCCTTGAGGAACTCGCTGTATGTGTCAGCGAGTTTGGGGTTCACCGTGTCGCTCTCGTCCACGTTGATGATCTTGACAGCTACCAGTTTGCCGTCCTTCTTACTGGCAGCCTTATAGACGCGACCAAAGCTGCCTTTACCTATCAGCTCCATCAAATCGTAGGCTGGGACAGGCTTCCCTTCCTTCGCACAGTCTTCCTCCACCAGCTCTTGCATCTTTCGAGCATCGTCAGTCGCTTTCTGCCTCGCCGCTGTGGGCTCGAAGCGGACACTGAGGTGGGACATTCTCTGCGAGATGCGTTAGTACGGTAACCATGATACAGTCCAGAGAATAGGTTCGAATGCGGTCTGCGCTTGTGCTGGAGTCATGAGATTCGAGCAACCGTCCGAGTCGCGATGAAAAGGTGTGGCAAGATTGGGGGGCGGGCGAGGTGAAGTGCAAATCAGTTGTAGGTGAGAGGAGTGCTGTTGATAGAGGGACACACAAGGAGCAGACATGACAAGAAATGCCGGCGTGCGAGGAAAATCATGAACGAGGTCTACTTACGGCTCCGGAAGCTTATACCACACCTCGGCATAGGTAGTGCACCAATACAGATGGTCTTCGACTATCGGGAGCTGCGTGGCTGTGTAAGCGTCTCGCCCCTGGGTGGTGTGTCCATAGACAGCGTGGTTGACTGCCATCACTCTCTCCGTCTGGGTTGGGTGAGGCGGCAGGTATGGGACGTTGGGGGCTGGAGGCATCTCCATTGGTCTCAAGCCAAACGGGTGGAAGGGATCCTCGCTGGAGGAAGAGTACATAAAGACGAAAGGGGGCCCGTTGAAAATCCAAAGACAGATTGCATGGAAGGAGACATGGCCTTGATTTCAAGAGTCTGCTTGTGGGTGTTGAAGAATCAAGACGAACGGGGGTGATTGTGCGTATGGCATTGTGCGTGCCTACAATCAGACGAGAGATGGGACGTAGAAGACTACTTAGTCAATCAACCAGGGCAAGAGGCAAAAGCGAGGATTTCGAGTACAGAAGTGTTGAAACGGGTGTGCGATGAAGTGAGAGTGAAGTGAATCGGGGTGAGGATTGTTTGGTTTGGCCTCGGGCCAAGACCACGACGAGTATTGGATCATGACGGTACAATAAACCGAAAGCAAACGCCATCCATCCATACTCACCGATATTTTCCAATCAGGACGAACTATTGCAATTGTTCAAAGCTCGGGACCATTACATAAGGCAACTAGGCTTCCAAGGTCGGGGAGAGCTAGACAAAGGTGCCAACAGACTCTCTCTCTCTCTCGCTCTCTCTCTCTCTACTGACCAGAGGATCCAGATCAACCGGGAGATAGAACTAGAGGAATGCCGGATGGGCAAAAGGGGTATCATAAAATCAGAGAGGGTGAATCGGAGGTGACATGCTGCGGAACTGTTGTCATGAATTCCATCCAGTCTTGAACTCGAAGGGAGGTCGGGTCCCTGTCTAGGAACTTGGGATGTGGCTCGTGAATGTTTCACAGCGCTAAAAGGCACGCTAACTAATGCACACGCTAACCTAATCCATTGATGATGGCTTCATCCGGGATCCACTTGTAACGTCTATCTCGACCTTTCATTGATGACTAAAGTAAGCAGCTAAGCAACCACCCACATGAACAAAGAACCCTACTCCTAATTACATGAGGCTGCTCCGGCCTCCAATCTCCATACTACCCTGCCCATCGCGCATCTCGCCACTGCGACCGACAACGAACTCGCGGTATATGCGCTCGAGCCTGTTGCGTTCTTGCCTGCTGATGCTGGCCCGTGTGCCATCAAGAGCCTTCCATATGTGTTTCCAGCTTATGACTACTTCGCCGCTGGCCTGTGCCCCTTTCTCGTCACGCTGCCCTGTGCCGTTAGCCATTCCGCTGCCTCCCTTTTGCACTTGCTTCGCTTTTTTCCTGGCTAGCTTGATCTCGAGTAGCTTGGCGCCAATCGCCGCGTTCTCAGCCAGCTCGGATGACCTGTTGTATCCTTTGGCCGAGCGCTCTTTTTCTTCAGCGAGAGACTCCTCGGCTCCATAGCGGAACTGGATGAAGTTCCTTGGCCGTACGCCTGCATCCTTGGTTTTTGTAGCGGCAGACTGGCGAGACTTCCCCGACGGCTGGAGTTCCATGTTGTTAAGCACATCATGGATAGCCTCCAGCTGCGCATTGCTGACCAACGCCTGCAAGTCAGCGCCGCTGAATCCCTCTGTGCGACGGCCTAACTCTTGAAGCCCCTCTCCAAACTTCAGAATCTCCTCGGACAGTTTGACTTTGGATCCGAGGGCACGTAAGATGTCAATACGATCATCGAAATCGGGAAAGTCGCAGAGAAGGCTCTTGTCTAATCGTCCAGGCCGAAGAAGCGCTGGGTCGATCATATCGGGTCTGGATGTTGCAGCAAGCACATAGACACCACTCAGCCCTTCAGCTCCGTCCATCTGAGTAAGCAATTGGTTCACCACGCGGTCAGTAACTCCAGTAGAGTCATGTCCTCTCTTGGGAGCAATCGAGTCGAATTCGTCGAAGAATAGCACACAAGGCTTCGCGGCGCTGGCCCGCTCAAACAAGTCACGGACGCTCTTTTCAGACGCACCTATGTACTTGTTCAAGATCTCGGGGCCCTTGACGCTGATGAAATTCAGCCCGCATTCTCCGGCCACGGCAGACGCAAGAAGCGTTTTCCCGCAACCGGGAAACCCGTACAGCAAAAGACCCGAGCGCAAACGGAGCGGGCACTGCGCAAAGATGGGCGCGTACTTCGTAGGGTATTGTAGCGTCTCCAGCAGAACTCGGCGTGTCTCTCTCAGCCCGCCAATCGAGGCAAAGGTCGTAGTCGACGTCTGTAGAGTGACATTTCGAAGAGAGGCTGGAGTGAAGCCTTTGAGCGCATTATCAAAGTCGATGCGGCTGAGCTGTATCATGTCAAGCGACTTGCTTCCGGTCCCTTCGCTCACCGACCGTATGAGTGCTTCGTTGCGGGCTCGTGACACTAAAAGCAGTAGATCCCCTGGCATGTAACCATCGGTTTCTCCTGCGACATCTAGAAAATCGAGTTCCGAGTCCAGGAGGAACCCGTCGCTTGTAGTCTGGGCAGCCGAATTGCCCCTACTCGGCTGGCTGGCCCCATCCATCCAGTCGCCGCCCTCTTCGTCGGCGGCACTTCCGTCGGCGGTTGCTGGCCGGCTATGGTCTGTATCTTGGCCATTGGCGATACCGGGAGACACAGTCTTCTGGTGTACTATCGTCTCCACAATCCTTCTTCTAGCCTCCTTGTCAGGCGCTTTAAGTTCCACGATTTCGCGGACTACGTGCCCACCAATTATGACCTTGTTGAGCGAGTCCTTTCCTTGCGCTGTGGCCAGCAACACAACACCACTTCCCTGCGTACAGTACTGTTGCACCATGGAGCAAATGGTTTCACTAATTTGCCGGCTCCGGCCATTGTCATTGCCAACCTGTAGCTCGGTTTCCACAGGACAAAGCTTGTCTAGGTCATCAAGAATGACCAGGGCTTTGCCGCCGAGCCTTGCACCCCAGCTTGCCGTCATGAACACCCGATTCAACTTCTCCTTGATTGAGGTCACCCTGCTCTCATCGGTGACCAATGTACGGCAGGAAAAGTACGTAGTGTGAAACAAATGGTCGTGGCGGAATGCTTTCGCCAAAGACTGCGCAACTGCAGTCTTGCCAGCCCCCAATGCCCCGCTCAATAGCACCGAGGACATGTGAGATACGTGGGTTTTGAGGTCAGCTAGAATGGCATCAATCCCAACCAGCACCGAACCTGGTGCCGGTGTACCGAAGTCGTGATCCCCATTCTCCAGAAAAGATGGAAGAGGGACCGGTGCTTGTACGTCAAGTGCAAGTGCCTTTTCCCGGCCGAGAAACCAGCTCATAGGCTCCTTTCCGGCCGTGGCCGAGGGGAGAGGATCGAATCTGACAACACCGCCCTCCCATCCGCTAGGGAATTCAAGGCCATCATGAGTCCCCAGCACCATACCATCCGTCAACGGTCCTTGCAAAAGCCCATCACCTCCGCCATACATCTGAGAAATCCTCTTGGCGGCTTCTTCTTTCTCTGCTTTCGATTCTCCGCCAAACCGGAGCCCCTCGGGTACTTTAGAGCTGGTTCCGAAAAAGGGGTAGACTTTCAACTGCTGTAGGGTATTCTTTGCAACTGGCTGAGGGGATACTTCTATCTTCACCACGCCTCCAACTAGTCCTGCACAGCCCAGACTTGCGCAAAGAGATACCGACAACGCGATAGTCTGGCCATCTGGGGGATCATCCCATGGCCGCAAGGTAGCAACAACTCTCCCCGAAGCTTTTGTTGCCTCGACACTTGCTGCAGCCTCTTTTTGCTGCTTCTTGGGCTCAATAGGGGCCAGCAAACCAGCAGGCCTGACAAGGTTAACGAGAACATAGTTGACTCCTCGAAAGTCTTTCGCTTGTAGAAGATCTCTATCGACCCATACGCTCAAATCTTGTGGCGCAGCATCCTCGTCAAACCACTCGTGGCAAAGACTGCGGTCAATGCCACGCAGAAATAGCGTTGGTCTCTTCTCTTCGCGCGCGCTTCGCCTTCGAACCGTGCTTGCTGAGCTTTTAGCACTTCTTCTCGAGGTACCGCTGACACTTCTGCTTTCGCGGCTAGGCCTGGACGGCTTGGATCGGGTCTTTGGCGCTACGATAACTTCGGCATCAGGGGCGATCTTGACAAAGGGCACATCGGCAGCCGGCGCGGGTTCCAGCGACAAGATTTGGATATTGGCAGTAGACGTCGGTGAGAGATGGAGCGTCAAAGGATGAGGCGTGGCGATCTGACCTTGGCCAGGCGTATAGGTCGGGTTCGGCAGCGCTCGGATTTGCGACAACAAGTTTAGCTCGAGGAAGTTGGCGTGTAATTCGATAATCTCCCAGTCTTCGGGTGTAAGAGGCTCGATGTTGACGGTATGTGCTAAAGGCGGGTCCACGTGGATAATAGCCAGGACCTTCTGTCCGTCTGTTAACCCTAAGGTCGAGGCGAGAGTAGCATCGATCTCGACAGCGGCAACTTCTTGATCGCGCCCACTGCCCCGCGAACTGGCGATGCCATCGCGAGTGACCAGAGGCGCAAACCTGCGCTTACTAGGCATTCCAGTCCATCCTACAAAAACCGATTGCTGACTCGTTACGCCGTTGGTCGCCGGGCTCGATGCGTTGGAAGGTCGGTAGTTCAGTTCGACGACGACGTTTTGCGCCGGGGTGTTCACATTTACAAGTAGGGATACGAGAGACGAAGGGAGATTGACCAAGCAATTCTTTAAATGGACGAGGGCGATTTCAGCAGCAGTAGACTGCGCGTTCTTGCGCTGTGAAGGAGCCATGTCTGGCTAAGTAAGTAAGTATAATTACTTAATCCACAAATCCACGAAGCATTGGGAGGCGTCGCTTGAAGGCTGACCGGAAGCAGTAAATCATGTCCTCCTCACATTCGGACGGAGATCCAATCGGAGCAGGACCTCAAGCTTCCTCCTGCAGGCCCGGGGGGGGTCTTAAGTTGCATGTGCCGGGGCCGAGGCAACTAACGAAGTAGGTTAACACACCAACTTGTTGCTGAGCTCAGGCATGTTCAGTGGACGAGGGCACAGCCACACCAATTTAAGAGAGTGTGTGGCTAACGCCATCCATCTCGACGCGGGTTGCAGCGCGTCCAAAGCGCGTCTTAATATCCAATTGATTGATTTTGATCCAGAGCCCCCGATGATTGCCAGCCACGCGCGCACCTGCGACTCCTCTGCCGACTTCACATTTCTACGACCGCCGATTGCAATTTGTCTTGTCCCAGAGAAGCTTCCTCGCGGCGACAATGGCCCTCCTCCAATACCGCAAGGTCGTTGATTACGATGCGCAGCAAGCTGCCTTCGAGGATTTCCTAGACAAGTTCAAGACTTCACCGCAAGACACCATCACCCATGCGATCGGCCAGATTAGTATCGACGAGGATGATTTGAGTGATGAGTATGATTTCATGGACGAGGACGACGATGCCGCACACGACGCCCGGAGGAGGAAGAAGGCTACCCAAGGCCAACCCAGACACAAATACGTCGAGTTGATGCAGCAGCTCGCTGACCGTACCATAGACGAAGTGCTGATAGACCTGGATGACGTTGCCTCGGTGAGCAATTCAACTGTCACTCGCACCAAGGCTGCCAAAAATCTGACCTTTCACGTAGTACGAGGAGGCCAACGACGAGAATTTGAAATTGGTCGAGTCCATCGAGGCCAACACCAAGCACTATGTCGAGATTCTCTCCAGGGCGGTCGACAAGAAGATGCCTGCTCCCACATCAGGCACCACGTTCAAGGATGATGTCCTCGACGTCCTCATGGAGCGAAGACAGGGCCGGAACCAGGAACTCGCTCAGATGGCCGAAGCTTCGGCCGATCCTGAACTTTTAGCCAGGACTTTCCCGGCCCAACTTACTCGACGGTACACTCTCATCTTCAAGCCCAGGACCTCGACTGCGGACAAGCCTGTCAAGGCTCTGGCAGTGCGCCAAGTGCGCGGCGAGCACCTCGGCCACCTCATCACCATCCGCGGCATTTCCACTCGAGTGTCCGATGTCAAGCCTATCGTCCAAGTCGGCGCATACTCTTGCGATCGATGTGGTTGCGAGATCTTTCAACCGATCAATGACAAGTCCTACGCCCCGCTTACCAGCTGTCCTTCAGAGGAGTGCACCAAGAACCAGGCCAAGGGTCAGCTCTTCCAATCTACTCGTGCTTCCAAGTTCCTCCCCTTTCAGGAGGTCAAGATTCAGGAGATGGCAGAGCAGGTGCCGATCGGCCAAATCCCACGAACACTTACCGTCATGTGCTACGGGAGCACTGTCAGAAAAATCAACCCTGGCGATGTCGTTGACATCACCGGTATCTTCCTGCCCACACCTTACACTGGCTTCCAGGCCATGAAGGCTGGTTTGTTGACCGACACATACATTGAAGCACACCACATTGTGCAGCACAAGAAGGCCTATGACGAAATGACCATTGACGATCGTTTGCTGCGGCGCATCACCAAGTTCAGCCAGTCAGGCGCTGTGTATGACATGCTTGCCAAGTCCATCGCCCCTGAGATCTTCGGCCACCTGGACGTGAAGAAGGCACTGCTTCTCTTACTCGTCGGTGGTGTCACCAAGGAGGTTGGTGACGGCATGCGCATCCGTGGAGACATCAACATCTGTCTGATGGGTGACCCCGGTGTGGCTAAATCTCAACTTCTGAAATACATCTCCAAGGTTGCGCCTCGTGGTGTTTACACGTCCGGCCGTGGTTCCAGTGGTGTCGGTCTCACGGCCGCCGTGATGCGAGATCCAGTTACGGATGAAATGGTGCTTGAAGGCGGAGCCCTGGTCCTCGCTGATAATGGCATATGCTGCATCGATGAGTTCGACAAAATGGACGACAACGATAGAACTGCCATCCACGAAGTGATGGAACAGCAGACCATCTCCATATCCAAGGCCGGCATTTCAACTACGCTGAACGCACGAACATCTATTTTGGCGGCTGCTAACCCGATCTATGGTCGCTACAACCCTCGCATCTCGCCCGTTGAGAACATCAACCTGCCGGCTGCTCTGCTTTCCCGATTCGACGTCCTCTTCCTTCTCCTCGATACCCCTACCCGCGATGGTGATGCTCAGCTTGCCAAGCACGTCGCCTATGTGCACATGCACAGCAAGCATCCCGACCTGTATGCCAATAATGGCGACGCCGATGGCAACGGTGAAGCTACCAACGTCGTCTTCACGCCGCACGAGGTTCGGGCCTACGTTGCGCAAGCCCGCACCTACCGCCCTACTGTTCCCGAGAGCGTCACCGAGTATCTCACCAAGACGTATGTGCGTCTACGAAAAGCGCAAAAGACGGCTGAGGCCAAGGGTCAAAACTTCGCGCACACAACCCCACGTACCTTGCTCGGTGTTGTTCGTCTTGCACAGGCGCTGGCGCGGCTGCGGTTCGCTAGCGTCGTGAGCCAGGACGACGTCGACGAGGCGCTGCGTCTGGTCGAGGCTAGCAAGGAAAGCTTGGCAGCTCACGAGGGTCCCCGTCGCCGTGGCAGGGACGCAAACACGCGCATTATGGAGGAAGTCAAGAGGCTGTTGGAGAGCGGCGCTTGCCGACCTGACGACGAAGAGTATGACGACGAGGATGGCTCTATCGAGCTGAGTCTCCGCAAAGTCCGAGAGCGCGTGCTGGCCAAGGGATTCACGGAGGACCAGTGGCTGACTGCTTTGGACGAGTACACAAGTCTCGATGTAAGTTCTAGCCCGCTGACGGTTTTCCAAATACGATTTCTAACCTCGATGGATAATAGGTGTGGCAAACTGCTGGCAACGGTACACGGCTCATTTTCATCAATGCTGGTAATGGTGACGAAGATATGGAGTAGGTGTCTTGGGGGTGAGGGAAGTGTATCGCATGGAGAGAAACGAACAGTGCAAGTCAGCGAGTCTCTTGGTTTCCTGGTTGGTTTGTAGATTGTAGATGTTGTTATGGCGTTTATGGGTCTGGGAACGGCAACGATGTCGAGATGAGATTCTGCCGAGATCGAAGGGGCCATGTTCATACCGAGGTGAAGATGACGAATTGAAAGATCTTAATGAGAAACAGCCTATAAATACCTGTCTTGCTCTCTCCCAGGAAGCTGCCATCATGTCGCTGCGATGCAAGCAAACCATTACCATCTCAGGTCAGATGCAGCAGCGTCCACATACCTTCTAGACATGGAGCACGTTCTGGTAGAAAGTAGTTCCATTGGACTTGTTCTATTCACTTACTCTTTCTACGGTCATGCTATATTGGCTCCGACGTCCCCAGCAGCCAATGTCGTAACTCACTTGTCAGTTTACTTATTTACTGCGTTTCCGTCTTCGCCTCGTCCTCGGCCTTTTCCTCCTCCTTCTCGACCTCGACATCCAGCCCGACTTCACTCAAGACCCTCAGTACGATGCCCTCGAGAGTCCGGGTTTTCTCCTCAAAGGCTTTAAAATCGGCCTCGAGCTGTTCATGGTCCTGGATCAAGCCAGTCAGCATCCGCAGGCCCTGTGGGTCATCATCATCGGCCTGCGGCGGGTGGCGGATCACCTCTGCGAAGCGGGCTCGCACCAGCGCGAACCGGGTCTCGTACCGCAGCCTGAGCTCCTGCTGGATGACGAGACTGTCCCGGAGATAGACGAAGATCTCCCGGTCGAGTGAGGAGGCTGCTGTAGTAGAGGAGGACGGCATTGTTGTCAAGGAATGGGTTAATGAGACGGAGGGGGTTGCGACTTTGTGTAGGGGGGTTGCTGTGTTTCCGCCGAGGTATGGATGATGCGCTGACCGTGTTGATGATACTCTCTTCAAGGTTCACAGATACTCAAGTGTCTGAAGAGCCTGAAGAAATATCTTCTGATACATCTACTGATATATCAGCTGTGCTTAACAAGGGCATTATCTGATTTTGCTCCTAGAGGTAGAACGGACAAAACACAATGAGGACACCGGTCATCATCTCCTTTGTTTGCTCCACGCCTTGGGGGAAGACGGCATTGTTAGACTGCCGGGAAACAAAGACACAGTTGGGATTCGACGGTTTCTGGTCAGCGCCCCTTGCGAAAGATAGGTACCTAGCCAAAAGGTGCATCGACAAGTTCGAATAGGACGAGATGTCAAAATCATGAGCAGAAATTCGCAAATATCATTCCTTCTTAGCCAGTAAAACGCCATCTATGGTATCCCCTACAATGCAAAAGCCACTTCAGATTCCCAGATGCGTGGCCTTTCAAAAGGACCGCACCATGTTCGTTACTTGCGGCTTGAGCTTCGCGATCTTAAGTTTCAGGGTGAGGACCGACTCCATAAAGAGCTCATCGCTGTCCCATTGGCCGGTGCTCTCAACCGAGAAGATGAAGTGGTCTCTCCTGCGGCCAAGTTTGACTTTACCCTCGAACTCCTGGTGCCGCAGGACTTCGCGGCTCACGGTGTCATGCATGGGGTTGGCGACCACGGCCTTCAGTTCGCCCTGGTGGCCCTCATATCCTGAGCCTTTCCGGCTAGCCTCCTGCTTCGTCACCTTCTCCAGCTCAATGACGCCTGGCATGAAGCATTCTTGGAACTTCTTTGCGTCGGCGCCCAAGATAGGTTGCAGGATCTTGATGGTGGGCATCAAGCGGTAGCTAGCAGTGGCAACAGGG
Source organism: Apiospora pterosperma (assembly GCA_019976485.1). NCBI lineage: Eukaryota > Fungi > Ascomycota > Sordariomycetes > Amphisphaeriales > Apiosporaceae > Apiospora > Apiospora pterosperma. Next base: position 3,283,113 of record JAFBMP010000009.1, read on the forward strand.
GAGAACTTGGAGTGATCCGCACCAATTCCTTTGTGCATGTGCATTTCCACATTGATAACCTGGGGCGGGCGCAGCTTGGCGATCAAGATATCCGGGTTTGTAGGTCGAATGATACCCTCGCCGGAGAAGATCAGCGGCTGCTTGTCGCCGACGGGGTCAAACGTGATGTCCTTGGCGTACACATGGGCATTGTGGTAGAGCTTCTTGGGGTCCTTCTCGTTAGGGGCAGCCTCCTTGTTGTGGGTGCACTCGACGTTCAGCTTGAGGCAGACGGTATTGAAGTCGAAGGTGGTGGAGTACTGGTCGGCACCCTCGGCGGGCTTCACAAAGGGCTTGATGAAGTCGCGGAGCCCTTTCTTGTCACCCATGAAGGGAATAAGACCGAGTCTGTGTGCCAGGACCTCATCTTGGATTACGGAGGTGTTGTTGTGCACAAAGACGGTCTCAATGGCGAGGGTCGGGATCTCGGCGATGAGGATTCGACGGAAAGCGTTGGCGATGGAGGCGTCGAGGCCGATGAGGGAGAATTGCGAGTCGAACTGGTCATTCTGGTGGAACTGCACGTGAAAGTTGTCGCGGAAGTAGTCAACATCCCAGGCGTGGTCTTCATCCAAGAAGTGATCGGGATAATCAGTCGAGACGGTGTTGGTAACCGTCTCCTTGTTGATGCCGACGGTCTGGTGGGTTTCATACAAGTCAGAACGCCTCCACGAAGAACAGAACACCCAATGCCTCAAGTAAGGATATTATTGCATACCTTCCGGTCGTCCAGCTGTTCATTGGAGGGCGCCGAGCGCCGGCCTGATGAGGGAGCCATGTTCATAGGTACTTATATATGCTGTTGATTGGTGGGGTTGTACTCAGAGGGCATTCGGCGAGAAGTTCAGCGCCCTAGAAAAAAATAATTGTTATCCGACAATCCTTCTATCGATAACAGCAATCAACAGCAGGAGACAGAAAAGAAGAAGAAAAAAGTTGAGTATTGCTGCATACACGCCCCTCCACACCCCCGCCCCCCTGTAACTATGACTCCACCCCACTAGCTCTCCCGTCTCTTTTCTTTGTACTATCAATATCAAATAAGTACCTACATACGTACCTACATACAGGAGGTAGTATAAGAGGTAAGTTCTTGAGTGAACACTTACAAAGTACGCACATGTAACTGAGGAATCGTTGAAGTCAGGGGTTGTAGATATTCAACTGTTACAGTTGTTGTACATTATACATAAAGTAGGTAACTTATTCGTACTCGACAGGTTCTCTAAATATACAGTCCGTCCAGCCCCATCAGTACAGCTTGGCCCCCTTTCCCGCAGCCTGTTCCATAAAGAAGTTCTTCAGGGGCCGCATCGCGTTGACCGCATTGAGGCCGAGCGACCGGAGCGGCACCAGGGGTCCGCTCTCGACGGCGTAGAGCTTATGCAGCTTGTCGACGACGCCCAGCATGACGTGGTTGGCCGCGTACCGCTCCGAGTTGTATGGCTCGAGTGACATGCGCGTGCCGAGGTCCTGGCCGTGCAGCACTGAGTATTCGATGGCCCGGGCGAGGCTCTCGACGTCGCCCTGCCCCGCGTTCAGGCCCTGCCCGGCGAGCGGGTGCGTCGTGTGCGCCGCGTCGCCCACCAGCGCCACGCGCTCGCCGATGTAGCTGTCGGCGTGCCGCAGCTTGAGCGGGAACGAAGCCACGGTGCCCTCCTGCACGCCCACCGCCGTCTGCGGCACCGACTGGGCGTCGACGTGCGTGTGCTGCAGTCTCCAGAGCAGCTCCTCTCCCTGGCCTGACGGCATCGTGTGCATGAACTCAAGGTCGACGGTCCGCAGTCGGAACGCCGCATTGACCATGGCCAGGAAGTCCTCTGCAGGCAGACTCTTGAGCAGAGCCGCGTTGCGCGGGGTTGTCGACCAGACCATGGTAGAATAGCGTCCAGGCATGGGCAGCATAGCCACCGGGCCCGTGGGCAGGAACCGCTGGTACGCAATCTTCAGATCGTGACTGCCCCAGCCCTCGTCCTCCATCTCCAACGTAGCCACGACGCCATGCCTCTCGTAGTCCCAGCCCCGGCTCTCGATCTCTGCAAAGGACCGGACGGGACTGTTCGCGCCGTCTGCGCCCACCAGGAGGCGAGCGGCGAGCTGCCTGCCACCCGAGAGGTGCACGACGGGCCACTGGCTCAGATCCAGGTCGTCCTTGTCCTCGCCAAGCGTGATGTTCTCCACCTTGACCTTGTCGAATACGTCCGTCCCCCCGATGTCGTCCATCCGGCGCAGGAGCCCAGAGGTCAGATTCAGGTTCTCCGTCATGTAGGCGATCGTCCTCCCTGTGCTGGGCGCGGCCCAATCAAACTCGATGCGCGCATCCGTCACGCCGTCCCAGACCTGCATCTCGTGGTACGGCTGGACGCGCTCTTTCGCCAGGTGGCTCCACGCCCCGATCCGGTGGAGGAACTCGGCCGACGAGGGGGTCAGAGAGCTGCAGCGGTTCGAGAATTGGTCTGGGGGCAGCTTCCAGCCGCGGGTTTTCGACAGGTCCTGGGCTTCGACGAGGGCCACTCGCAGGCCGGCGGTGACCGGGTTCGATCCTGTACGACAACAGAAATAATTCTAATTAGACACGAAATCTCCTTCTCCAGGCCCCTCACAAGGGGATACATACGAAGCGCGGTCAGGAGGCTCAGCCCGGCGGGCCCGCCGCCCACGCAGACCACATCGTAGATTTCCGGTTGCGACGCGGCGCTGGCGTAGGTGCGACGTGGCTGAGGTCCCAGCTGGCGGCTACACGTACGGCACAGCTGGCTCGCAGGTATCCGAAGCTGCCGCGATCGAGTCAATAGCACCTCCATCTGTGCACAGTCGAGTATGTTCGAAAGTTTGAGCCGGTTCGGCTATCGAGAAGCTCAAAGGTGCTTCTCTGAAAGCTACTGGAAGCTCCGACTCAGTCCCGAGGTTTTGCCGCTTCTCTATTCAAACACCCTAATCGTACGAGAACGAAATCATCAAGCTTGCCCCATTTGAATGACACTGATGCGTGTTTTATTAGAAAGAAGATCGAAGTTGAAGGAGACAGCATGTGAAGGTACGGATATTTCTCATTTAAAAAACCACCTATCGCGCCGGCCCGTCATACGTGTCTGAGTTCGCTCAATACCACTCACTCACTCCCCAAACCACGCCCAATCGGACATCCCGTCATCACAATCTAGACTAAAGTGACCTAACAATACTAACATATGCCGAGCCTCCTAATTCTGCTAGCGACTAAAGACGTGAGCCCTCTAAGCAGCAATACCCGTTGTATTGACATGTTGGGGCTTTAGCTCCCTATCAGCAGCTCCTGATTTGGCGATAGCCGGAGTCATGTAGGTCTCATCATCCGTAGGAATCGTCTCTGCGTTTTCCACCTCTCTCTCTGAAGGAGAAATTCCCCCGCCGCCGCCAGATTCGGTCGTGCTCGTGACGGGCTCGATGTCCAAGTCCGGCTCCCACTTACGGAGGTCGTCCTCGGCGTCGTTGAGAATCTGCCGCGCAGCACTACCCTCCTGGTAGCCCTGACGAGCATCGCCCGGAGTAATGGGACTGTCGTCGAGTAGAGTGAGGAGGCGGCGCCCGTGCTTAGCAAGGATGATCTGCTTCTCGGCCCGTTCAATGACGGCCGCGAACTCGGCGGCATAGGCCTCCTTGAGCTTATGACGTGTCTACATCGTCGTGGTGCGTTAGTGGCCAGCAATCTTGACAGGCCATTATCAAGCAGCGAGTGTGATACATACCACATTCGTCAACTGCGCCTCGGCAACCAGGTTCTCGGCTTCGGCCCTAATAAGCTCCTGCTCCAAGACAACCAGGCGGGTGCTCTGCGGTTCCTTGACCTTGATCTTCTGGATCTCGTCGGCAATCTTGGCCTTGCTGTCGCGGCTGGGCTGGACGCTCTTCTCCGTGTTACGGATGATCTTGAGCACGCCGCGGGCATCCTCGAGGCCGTGGGCGTAGTTGTCTTCGACGTCGCCGAGCTCCGACAGGATCACGCCCACCTTGTCGCTGATGTCGGACACGCCATCGTCGCCCGTCTGCTCTCCCCACTCTGACAGCTGTGTCGCGATGTTGGTGCGTTCCCGGCCGGCATTCTCGTGCGCCGAAACCAGGTTGTTCGAGGATTTGATGACCCGGTACAGTTTACGCGACAGCTCGGGCTGGATCGAGCCGCGCAGCGAGGCGAACGTGAAGCCCCTCCGACTGGTCGGTGAGGTTTGGTTCGAGCCACTATTCTTGGAGCGGATAGATAGAGCACGGTTCCTGACAAAAGACTATTAGTGATCAACTCGACTTGATGTAGAAAATCTTTGTAAAGTTCTCAATACAGGTGTATTGCTCCTCCGGGAGAAGGCTGTTCGGCGCATGCGCCCTTCCAGTTCTTCCCAAAGACGAACATGGTTGTTGGATTCAGGTTTCTATGGGCGCACTCAAGAAAACGCGGAGACGGGGGGGTTCTGAACGTTCAACTCACATGATGCGCTTGCTTTCCTACTACGCGGCTACAGCTGTACACCAGAGTCAGCGGCACTCTGCTTTGCTCGTCTCCATGATACAAGATTGGGAAGGCAGCGATGCTGTTCAAGTCAAGTCGAAGCTTCTGAGAAACAAAAAGCAGTGTTAGTCGACTTACGGATGGATGCGTCTAAGTAAGCTTGGTGGAATGGTTACTCGATACCTCGTTGTAGTGGGCCAGGATCAGCACGAATCGAGGCTGACAACGGATGATATAGTCGTACAGGGATTGGTTAGGCGGGAAAATGGTGTGGTTATCTTTCTTGAAACGCCAATCTGGGGATCAAATGAACTCGGCGATGTGTGCTATTAGTAGCATCGCTTCTGATACAGGCACCACGAACCGGAACAAGGGAGAAGACTCGATCATTGTGGCATCCTCCGTCTGCTTCGGCCCCCCTACACCATTGTTGCCACGGCCGGATATGACGGGCGTTGGTCGCACACTACAACCCACTAGTTCTTGTTGGTGCTATCACAGCGAGAGCCAGCATTGGACACTTCTCGATCACCAGGTCTCGCGCTGATTTAAAGCTTGCGGCTGGCTGTCCTGGCCTTTTCTCTTTGTCGATGACGACAGACACGATGACATCATATCGATCGATTTACTAAATAGATACTTAAGTACATGTATCAATCGAGAAAGCCCAATCAGACCCAGCAAATTCCCAAAGAACACCCCGCTTGGCTCTCTTCCCCCACTCGACCGGCTCCAAGCTCTTGGCCTATGACGACGTTCCAGTAACGCTCCCATCCTTCCGATTAGGTATTTCGACCTGTCGGAAACGATGCCCATTTGTCGCTGGCCAGAACGTGGACTGAGCAGTACTGAGCATTCCACAACCCCAAGCTTCCTTATATTACAATAAATAGTTTAGTCACATGGTGACAACGCTCCCCTCCGCTGTCAACCCAAAAAGTCCCATGCTATGAATTAGTTTACACCGTACATTGGTTGGTTTATGATTGTGTAATAGGATAGAAGTCGCTGGATGTAACGAGCCTCGTTGCCTCTTCTAGTAGTAGCGCGTCTGGCTCGTCCGCTCGTACACAACTGGAACGCTGTGACGGTGGCTCGTCGTGCTCACCCGCGGGCTGTGTGATGAGTGCCGATGGTGGCTGCTGTAGCTAGCCCGCGGAGCGTGGTGCTTATGGTGGTGGTGGTGAGCCTCACGCGCGGGAATGAGCTCGGTGTGGTAATAGTAGGTCTTTGCGGGCTTCTTCCCGAAACACATGGTGTCGGCGGTGTCGACGTAAGTTCGAACTGCGGTGGTCGTCGTAGAGGGCATTTATATAATGATACTCAAGAGGGTCCTGGGCCTTGTGGACGCCTCCAAAGATGTATGATGATATGTGAGAGATGATTTAGGGAATCTGATAGAAAGGAGTCTCTGAAGCAGGAGGAGGGGCGAAGAGGCTCAAAGGGCGCGGCAGAATTACTGTTCTTGGACTGATATTGGACCCCGAAATCTGGCACAGAAAGGAGGCAGGAAGTTGGTCACCTATTTATCATCTTCTTGCCCCGGCCCGCCCACCGTCTGCCTTCGTGCCTCGCCTGAAAGTTCATATGCCGTCTTGTCTCTCTGCCTTGAAATGACATGTTTCCGGCAAACTTTCAGGGTTCTGATCTCTATACCCTCGCACTGCCCAGCTGCGGATCCCTGCAATCCTTGTCCCGGCTGACTGGGGCTTTCGGGGTTTCCACACCTTCGCTTCACACCCTCTACGAGTACGGCCACCACCTACATGTGCAGATTACAACGAAACCAGCACTGACCAGCAGTTGGTTATGCTGGCTGTATTCTGCCAGGCAGCATGGCCAGCTCAAAACACAGTAGAAGGGGATTGCGGAATGGCCTGATCGCCGACCTTGGAGCCTCAATGTCAGGCTAAAGGGCCTACTAGGTTAACCTGCTAAAACTACGGCCCCCCCGTGGGCAGCGTAGTAGTATGGCAATGTCAAGGGAAACTAGCACGATGCCTTGGCAAGGGTAGGCTGGCAACCTGCAAGATTCATGTGGATTTGCCGCTTCGTTCGTATACAGACCGACTCCAGTTTGTCTGCCTTGCTTTCACAACCACGAAGTAGTGTTCAACATCCATTATCAACATCACCAAGGGATCATTTCTTTCCCCCATCAACAGTCACATACGCACACCTATGCAGGCAATCCCTGTGCGACTCGCGTGCCTATCTCGCGTGCCTATCTCGCGACTCACCTATGATGTTGCGCCGACGTCAGCATGCAGCCGACTAGTTGTCCAGGTACACTAGCTGATTTGATCGCCAAGCCACATGCGCTCACAACCTCATTCGTCCCAATTAGCTGATAGTCCAACGGTCCCGCCAACAGCGGATTCGAGGCCTTGCAGGAATCCTTCCTCGGTGGCTTATGAGGATTTGCATTTATGGTTAGGCCATGGAGTGAATAGAAGATATTCAAGCCAAGCCATCGAGATCGCAATCTTAACAAGTAGAAAGAAACTGCGGTGAATACGTAGTTTTGCATAGCATCCGTTGATTTGGCTGGCGCCTACATAGCACGCTATCCATCTAGCCATCTCGCATCACTGCGAGGGGACCATCATGAAGTCACCGACAGCCTTCTCAAATGTCCTTAAATGGCGCGCCGCTGTGCTGCCATGAGCTCCCTTTTCATATCAGTACCCCCCTACGTACGCCTCTGATTACATGACAGACCACGCATGTCCCTATGTCTATTTTGATGAAAACTTCACGTCCACTTTGGATAGAAGCCAGATTCCGACAAAAAGCGACATCATGCTTCCAAAAACCACCATTGGTTTCCGAAGGCTAGCTGCGAACGAGTAATTGTAAGAAACGATCAAGTCACGGTCCCGGAAATCGTCATGGAGATTGCGGGCCTTGATGGTAAGTACAGTGCGGCCAATAGTGTCCAGATAAGTCTTTTGTTGGTCAACAACAATGTCGGTGATGGACGATTCAGGGATCGATGTGTAAAAGTTGACGTTCCTTTGTAACATATCAGTTATCGTCCCCATGTCCCATCGAATGTGTCTACTTACTCGGCACCTTCAGGCAGCAAGACTCTCACATGGACCTGCTCATACCCAAAACCCTCAGGCTGCTTAGGTCCCTCGAGAAACGGGATGTTCAGGATGTAGTTGTCGCCAGACTTCTGTCGCAAGAAGTACTTGGCATCCGCGTTCCACCCGATGGTGAAAGGGTACTTCCATCCACCGAACACGGGGTAGCGAGGCTTGATCTCGAGAGAGGCCTCCTTCTTATTACTTCGGAATCGGGACGTGGACACGTTTCCGATGGCATCGGTGAAGTATGCATCCGTGCTTCCGATCCGAAGAGGAAACTTCATCTCCTTCAGCGCATAAGACTTAGGATTGAAGTATTGCGACTGGGCCCATTTGACGCGATTGAACAGCGTAGAGAGGTTGGCGCCCTGGTTGTACAGTGTATATCTCTCCTCGAATGCAATGTTCCCACCCCAGTGGCTGACTTCAACGTCACGCTCGAGCAGAGTAACATGGCTCACAGGCTTAGTGAACTCGTAGCGGACCTTCACGGGCGAGACCGCGCCGGCTGGTACTTCGGGGAAAGGTCCGTAGGTGAGCTTAGCACCTGACTTCTGAGGAAACTCTTTCACGTCACCGGAGCCAGCGATCTTGGTGTACTCGGGGATGTCAGACCCAGGGAGCTTGACTTCAGTCTTCTGTTTGACCGTCGTGTAGATCGAGGGGCAGTAGGCGGAGAAGGAGTAGACAAGATATTGCTTTTCGGTCTGCTCGATGGCCGCCGGGAGAGGTGTCAAGGCCTGGAGATAGTGGAACGAGATGCCAATCGTCTGCTGAGCCTTAGGCGGGAGTGGCGCGGGCAATCGGATTCGATAGTACTGGACGTCGCTGAACGCAGTCAGATGTTAGTGCTGGTTGGCTGCGCATAATGCAAGCACACTCACCTCAACGGGTCGTACTCGACTGCCTCTACGACGAAGCCAGTGAGACTGGAGTCTTTGCGGTCCTTAACCTCGAAGCCACCCACTCTCTCCATCTGCTGGCCGGTAAAGGGTAAGAAGTATTCATCTTGGGGCTCCTTCGAATCGTTCTCGACCACAACGTTGATCTGCTCCTTGGCAAAGTTCTTTTCTAGTGAGATAACATGAACGAGGTTGGCGTTCTTAAAGACCTGGGGTGGCTTGAAGGAGGAAGGCAGAGTAAGCTTGGAGACGGAGGGACCAGCGACATTGGTGTCGGCGGCATTGGCAATGGGTGAAATGAGGGAAAGCAGAGCTGCTGCGCAGGCCGCAATTGACTTCATGGTGAAAATCGAACACCTCGAGCGCTCATGGGGAGAGCAGCTCTACACGGGTGATGGCGGAGAAGTGAAATAAAGAGTAGGGGGAGAAGGTTGTTGTATTGCCGTTGTGACAAGCCTGGCCTAACTCGTCATTTGTCTTGATTTGATTCAACTCGACTACAAATTCAATATCATCGATCTGGCCCGAGTTCAGTCCAGACAGAGAGAGCACACACACACACACACACACACACAAACACACATACACTGTACACAGCTCTACCAATTGGACCAAGAAGCTTACGTTGCAGCTACCTGTCTAGCAGGGGTGCATGTATCTAATGGACAGGTAGAGGTTCCCGGCATTGAGGAGCTACTTTAGTCCGGGCCTCACAGACAACTGCATTTGGAGTTTTAGCTATTTCTACAACTACACCACCACCCGAGCCATATCTACCCACTTTAACAGTACCTAATGTGTATATCCATTAGGTAGGGCCATTAGGGAAAAAGGGGAAAGAAAGTCAGACAAGAAAAAAAAGAAAACCCACGGCGGGGATCGAACCCGCAGCCTTTAGATAAATTCGGTGTAGACTTTTAAGGGAGGTGTTAGCTACGATATTCTTGCAAGAATGTTTACGGGAATGTGAGCCCTACAGTCTAACGCGCTACCAATTGCGCTACGCGGGCCTCGCCCAGGCAGCTCGACGAGCTGGCTGATCGAAAATCCAAATTTTTAAACTTAAGTAAAGAAGGGTAAGAATTTTTTTAAGTAAAAGGTAGGAAATTAGCTGTCTTGACTACCACACATAAGGGTAAACCCGAGTTTCGGTGTCCCATAGTGGTAACCCACGAGAGCCACGGCTGTGCTATTCATGCACGTAGATGCATCCCGCTAGCAGGTGAGATGCTTCATGACAGTTCCCAAAATATCCAATGTCTGCTTCTGACGCGCTGGGCTCTTCGCCTTGAACACAAATGGCCAAGTACTGAAGCGAAAGCGGGACGGGAGCTTGGGTGGGCCTTCATCACCGCATTGCATATCGAAAACATTGCCCCTCCATTGGACATTGATATATATATATACTCCATGGATGGATGTGAGTGAGTGACCAGGAGTATGCAGCGCAATTCCAGCTCACAGTGGTGAGAGAAGGTGGGTTTCTTCTTCTTTGTCTCCTTTCCCTCGTTTTTATTGGGAACAACACATCGATCGAACCATGAACATTCTCTCTTCCCCTCGTAGCATCCATCTTGCGGTTGTACATGTGAACGCCACAGCCCGAGTCTGAGTCTGAGTGGGGGTTATTATAAGTGATATGACGCTCGGTTCGTTGGAAAAATGAAAGAGATGGGGATCGTAACGAGCTGGCAGCCCAAGACCTCTCCTCACTCGCCTCACCACTCGAACGGGCATGGCGCATACTGTACGAGACGCCTTCGGATGTCAGAACGGATACACACCGCTGTAGAGAGACCCACGGCAGAGCTGGGCAGAGAGGTACGAGAAGTATGTATGAGGTGTAAGTATCCGTACTGGTGCAAGCAACAGGGCTCTCGCTTCAGATACATGATACATGGTACATGATACATATATTAAAAGCAACTCTAATCACGCCCCCGCTCTCTCTCTCTCTCTCTCTCTTTACGGAAGCCTTCAAAAGTGCGCCGTGCCGCCCGCCAGATCCAACTTCATCCCACCTCCTCCTGTTACACAATAGCTGTTGGTTAAGCTTTGGTTGAGCTGAGTAAGTTTGTACCTACATACATACATCATACAGGAACTCTCCCAGCTTGTCGTCAACACCTTCTCTTCTGCATTCCCTTCCCTTTTCTTTTTTTCCTTTTTGCTTCGTGCAGTCGTTATCTTGGACTAGATCTACCAACACCGAATTTTGTTAGTATCTCTTGTCCTATAACCCCTCCCCCTCCATCTTGCGTCATACGACTGAAGAAAAAGCCCGATTGACTTTTTGGACTCAGATCTCCCCAACCCGCACCCGCCCAGATTAGCTGACAATTAATTAACTGCAGAATCAAGGCCAAACAAAAATCAAAGACATTTTCCGGCAAGATGGTTGGCCTCGGTCCTCGCAAGCCGCCATCCCGCAAGGGTGTGTATCATTAATTCTTCTTCGCTTATGTTGCTCATTGTTTGTTTACTTCTCGGTGCTGGTGCTGTCTGATGGATGCTCTGCTGTGTGTTCGTGCTACCTACATATATACAACCCCGAATCATGGCTCGTGCAACGTTCCGATACGGGACCTTGAAGTTGTCAGGCACATAGCTCAAGCACTTGCATAACAAAACTATGTGCCGACTGGCCGGGTTGGGCTGGGCTGGGGCTGTGACGATGTATATGGCAAGAAACGCCGTGGTCCTGCTGGTCTTGTGACTGAGGAAGGAGCTGTCGGGTTTTCACCCATGGCCCAACCCTCATTTCTATCTCGCAGTGGACATGTCCCTCTGCCATGGTCAACCTGAGCTGTTATCAGTCTCCCTGGCGCAGTACAATCGCGTGCTCGAGAAGGGATACTCCTCCCCCTAAGCCTTCTGTTCATCCTACGAACTCGAAGCGGTTGAGTCACAAGACTGACCCCCTCTAACGCCGTCTTTTCATTTTATTGTTTATTCAGCATTGATATGCACTGGACCTGCCTACTTGCGGCTACCTTTGAATCAGACCATGATGGCTTCTAGTCATAGGTCGACAGTCTGGGGCCCCGTAACGCGGCGCCACACTTACCACCATCACAAGCACTGCTGTTCTGTTGAGGGTTGTCTTCCGTTTCTCGCATTGCCTTATGTTGTATCTCAGAGGACTGACGCAGCCGTCCACAGGGTCCATGGCCGATGTCCCCAAGGACTTGCTTCAGGAGATCAAGAAGCTCGAGGAACAGTTTACCGTCGACTCGGCTACGCTCAAGAAAATCACCGATCACTTCGTATCCGAGCTCACAAAGGGTTGGTATCATGCCTAGCAAGACCCGAGCCACATTTCACTACTAACATTTACACAGGCTTGAGCGTAGAGGGAGGTAGCATTGTACGTTCTCGCCCTCTATGTAGGTAGTCATGCTCGAACAATCCTAGGTGCTAATGCTCCATTCATCTAGCCCATGAACCCTACGTGGGTTATGGCTTTCCCCGACGGCCATGAGACTGGCACTTACTTGGCCCTTGATATGGGCGGCACCAACCTGCGTGTCTGTGAGATAACCCTGACGAATAACAAGTCGGAGTTCGACATTATCCAATCCAAGTACCGCATGCCCGAAGAGCTCAAGACGGGCGAGTCTGATGAGCTCTGGGAGTACATGGCAGACTGTGTGCAACAGTTCATCGACACTCACCACGGCGATGCGCCTCCTAGTACTAAGATCCCCCTCGGTTTCACATTCTCCTACCCCGCCACCCAGAACTACATCGATGAGGGCATCCTCCAACGATGGACCAAAGGCTTCGATATTGCTGGTGTCGAAGGCCAGAACGTGGTTCCCATGTTCGAGGCAGCTTTGAACGCTCGAGTTAGTGACCAGAGCCTGACGCACCCCGATGCTCTGCTAACTCCGTTTTAGGGCGTGCCCGTCAAGCTCTCTGCCTTGATCAACGACACTACCGGTACCATGATTGCCTCGGCCTACACAGACCCCAAGATGAAGATTGGCTGCATCTTTGGCACCGGTTGCAACGCCGCCTACATGGAGAACTGCGGCTCTATCCCTAAGCTGGCCCACATGAACTTGCCTCCCGACTGCCCGATGGCGATCAACTGCGAGTGGGGTGCCTTTGATAATGAACACAAGGTTCTGCCACGCACTCCCTACGACATCATCATCGACAAGGAGTCGCCAAGACCTGGCCAGCAGGCTTTCGAGAAGATGATTGCAGGCCTTTACCTTGGAGAGGTCTTCCGTCTGGTAATGGTAGAGCTTCACGACAACAAGGAGGTTCACATCTTCGAGAATCAGGATATCAAGAAGCTTCGGAAAGCTTATACGCTCGATGCTTCTTTCCTGTCGGCCATTGAGGAGTAAGTTTCACTATACCGAGTACTCCTATGTATAACCAGCTGGCTGACACTAGACAGCGATCCGTTCGAGAATTTGCAGGAGACAGCCGATCTGTTCAGCGATAAGCTGAACATCACTACCACGCGCCCCGAGCTTGAACTGATTCGCCGCACCGCTGAGCTCATCGGTACCCGTGCCGCTCGGTTGTCAGCCTGTGGTGTTGCCGCCATCTGCAAGAAGAAGGATATTTCTTCATGTCACGTCGGTGCCGACGGGTCGGTCTTTAACAAATATCCGCACTTCAAAGCCCGGGGTGCTCAGGCCCTCCGTGAGATCTTGGATTGGCCAGCCAAGAAGAACACCAAGGAGGAAGACCCCATCGAGATCCTGGCCGCCGAAGATGGTAGCGGTGTTGGAGCTGCCCTTATTGCTGCCCTGACCCTGAAGAGGGTGGAAGCTGGAAATCTGGCTGGTATCCTCCATCCGGAGAACTTCCAGTAAACTCCTTTCTGGCTCCTAGGAACATCAATCGAAGGGTATTGCGTGTTATTGACCCAAGCCCTTGCATCGGAAGAGAAACTAGTTGCTCATGACAGGTGAAAAAGGGGGTCATAGAAATTATTAGTAGACCCTAAATGGAACACCTGGTTTCTCCCATTCGGAACAGTTATGGGTTTTTCGCTGTTTGATTGTTACCTCATGAAAGTACAAGTTGGCAGCCGGTATTCTACGATGAATAGTTCATTAGTATCCTCTGAAATGAGCAAGGGGGGACGAGTAAGACGGGAGTAATGAGGAAAGAGTACTCACTGTTCAGCGTCCAATACCGCCTCTTGACACCTTCCCATTCGCCCTTTCCTTCCTCCTGAAGTCCCTGCATATTCACGTCCATCTCTTGCCAAGTGACATCCATGCCTGTATCGCTCAGGTGCATTTCGACGACCTTGGTATAGACATCGTAGCAAATCTGGCGGTCGGCACCAAGCCCGTTGAAGAAGCCGAAGCGCCCTTCCTCCTCGAGCAGGCCGGGCACGTACTCGGTGAAGAACATGCGAAGCTGGGCGTAGTCCTCGCCGAAGGTGTCGAAGTAGATGGCGTCGTACGTCTCGCCGGCCTCGAGTAGCTTGGGCACCACGTCCTGCCACTTGCCCCCGTGCACCTTGAAGGCGCCCTCCTCCCCCTGAGGAGCCGAGGCCTCCCAGGCCGGGCCGAACTGGCAGTCGGGCGAGGTCGCTATGTGCGCCAACACGTCCGGGTGCGCCTCGATGATGTGGTGGCGCGAGGGCTGCGTCGCGCCGAACATGCCGTCTATGATGCCCATGCCGAAGCCGATGTTGAGGATCTTGCGTCCCTGCTGCGAGGGAGGAGGTGGAAGCAGCGCGTCCACCGATGACCGCATGATGGACGTCTCCCACGCCATCATGACACCGTTGGCCGAGGCATCCGTCAGCTTGTCGGCGCTGTACGTCAGGTTCGAGCGCAAGTATTCGGCCGAGTCGACTTGCGAGGCCTGGGCCTCGGCGGTGTTGGGTGCGACGAAGGCGCGGTCGGGGTTGGATTCTAGGATCTCGGTTTCTTCCACGGCGGTATTGTCTTCGTTGTTCTTTCCACTCTTCTGGGCCTCGGGTTGTTGCTCTGTAGGCTGGCCCTCGTTGTTGGTTTCTACTACCAGTTCTGGGACTTCTTCACCGTCTCCCGCCGCGGCACCAGTGATGTCGATGACCTCTTCGTCGTCCTCGTCCTCATCCATAGATTCCAGCTCCTCGTAGCCCTCTAGCAGGCCAAACAGTAGCTCGGCTCGGACACCAGCGCCGATGCACATGTCGTACAGCTCTGCCTGGCCCAGGCGCGCGGCGACGCAGCCGGGCGTCTCGTTGTTGGAGTCGACATCGTTCCAGATGGCGCCGTTGAAGAACAGCTCGTCGACGACGCTCTTGGCGGCCTCCAGGTCAGCACCACCACCACCGCAGGAACGGATCGCAGCATGCAGCGGCGTCTCGCCCGTCGTGGGTTCCTGGACGCTTGCACGGCCGGGGACGTTCAGCAGGGGCTTCAGACCGGCGAGGTCGTGGTTCCAAGCATGGTACAGGACCTGAGAGATGGAGGCGGGGCACGACGGCGGGATGCGGGCGTCGAGGGCATCCTGGCTGTCGTTGTTGCTACTTGGGTCTCCCATTGTGCCAGCGGAGGTCTACTCTAGGTAGGTAAGAAGAATATATTAAAGGAAAATGAGTAGGAGTTCTAGTACCATTCGATAATGATGCTCGTGCTGGGTCCTGAGATTTTCGACTGAATCGCGGGGTATTGATTGCGATGCGACAGAAAATATTCTTAACGCGATCGCGGGGTTGGTGGGTCGAACTGGCTTGGCCTGGCCTGGCCTGGCCTGGCTTGGCACATGCATCATCATCCACTTTACATAATAAATAAGTAAGTACATAGGAGGATGAATAAGGAGGGCAATGTTGTTACATTACAACTCTCACGCCCCTTCACCCATTCACCCATTCGAATTGCCCTTATCGTCCGGGAATGATTCGGTTGTCTGCATTGTAAGGTACCTTCGATATAAATACATGCATAAAGTAGGTACGTATGAAGAGCCATGCATTGACCATCGTCAGCTTGCTTTCCCTCACACTCTTCCAGGTCACGACTTGCTTTCTTCCTCTTGTGTCCACACCAGTAGGTACTATAGCTTCATGGAAACTGCCATCCAGAAAAACCACTGCCAGCCAAGCGAATGGTCACCAGAGCCCACTTCGTCTGGCAGTGTGTACCGAGCCTCGAGGCGCTGCCAATAACTTCCTGCCGCCTCAGCATGCTAGACAGATTTGGCGTGCTTATTAATCCTTTGGAAACCTGCGGCTCCGCGCTCATAAGAGTACCTAACCTACCCGAAAGGCCCTGATTCCCGCCGAAGGTATTCAAGAATCCCACGTTAACCAATAACACATCTGGCGGCTAGTAACCTCCCAAACCAGCCCACTGCCGCACCCGCAGCAGTGCTCAGGAGTGCTCGACCGCCGTCCATCCAGCATCCAATCCCCCATCCTTTCCACGATGCATGGCAACTAAAACTGAAAGTAGCAAAAATGGGTATTCCGAGAATGACTGATATAGATTCCAGGGGAACGTCGAAACGGCCATGAGTGAGAGACATGCTGTTTTGATGTTCCAGGGTGTGACCAAATCTTGGAACTACAAGAGCCGCCGCCTCATCTCTCGTAGTGGCGAGCGACTTGATCCTTGCAAAAGACAGGGTCCAACCATCTGCTTGTTTGGCCACCAGCGTATCTTGTCCAAACCAGAGAGCCCATCACCGATATCGAACCAACACGCCTCTCGAGGAGGAAAAATGTGCAACTGAAGGCAGTAATGACATAGGAAAGCGTGTGTAATCGTTCTCGTCCTCAAAGACCATGACATCGTCAGAAAATGAGCAGTAAGGAATATGGCCGCCGTATAGAAATGCTCCTGCCTCCACAGAAGAAAAAAACACCCCAACTTTTTGTATCCGTCCGCAGGGGTATAATACCGGTAAAGATAAAATGCGCTCTCGTCTCGGCAAGTCAAGGTTCAAAAAAAACACGACATGTCTCGATATATACCAAGGCCTCTACTATCAGAATCCAAGTGGCGAGAGAGGCTTGATAGGCGATAGTGGTCTCAACTCCCCAGATCTCCTGGGCGTTTCGATGCTATTGATTGTTAAGCTCGTCGAGATAGTCGAGTTCGTTGAGCCAATGCTGCCATTCGAAGTGCCCGAAGGCGCACCTTTCTTTCTCAACTTCCCGCTCCCATTCTGGGGATGCTGTGACTGCTCGCGCGGCTGTTGGGCGCCATCGGACGGGGATCCACCTCGACCTTCGCTCTCCTTCTTGTCGTCATTCGCCTGCTGCGTCGACCCATCGTCTCCGTAGCCCCGTGGGGGCGGCGATTTGAACAGCGCATACTCCTCTTCAATAAACTCGGCCTCGGTATTGCAGCCTTGCCAGCACTGCCTCCAGTCGCAGACGAGAAACCGAAAGCAGAAGGCATCAATCTTCATGCACGGCTGGAAGCAGATGCACAGATTCCGAAAGTCCATCTTATTCTTGTCCGAGTGAGCGAGTAGGAGGCTGAGGTGGCAGGTGATGGCGAACAGGAGGTAGTAGTTATAAGGCGACAGATTTGATAGCTCGTCTATAAGCAGCTGAGGTACTTCCTCAGCTCCAGCGCATTCCCGAGCAATCCGCTCCTGGGCCTCTTTCGGGAACAATTCATCAGGCAATTCTCGGAGCCAAGCCTTGAGCATGGACCCAATGATATTAATATCGTACAGGTCGTCCTGGGCAAAGAGGTCGACGTCGTGCTCTATAATGGCGGTCAGTCAGCATCTAGGATTGTCACGCATCGACAGCGACTTACCCTCGTCGAACTTCCTTTGCCACTTTTTAATCTGCGGTCCGCTTCCCGGCACCCGATACAAACCTTCAACATCGGTACCCTTGTAGTTAAGGTAGTCGATGGCCCGCCACGGGAAAGCGGGCATCCAGAACTCAGTCTTGTCCTTCGATTTCTCGAGCCTCTTGGAGATTCTCGTTATCCGCGTCTGTTCCACCAACGGCAGGTTGATCACTTTGAGCTGGTAATGTTCATCGTCCACAACAGTTTCTTTCTCCGTCGTACTACCGCTCCGCCCTCCCTTGCCAAACAGTCCCTTACTGATTATATCAGCGGCTCTGGTACCCGAACTCCGTAAGCCATTGAAGAAAGAACCGCTGGTGTTATGTAGAGATGAAGGGTGACTTCTATTATAGTGATTTTCTCTATCCGGACGATGTTCTTTATGTGCAGAGATGTCGCGAGGGGCAGCTCGGTCAGCTGAATGGTTCCGAGCCGTCGAGTTCATCATTTGTCGATATGACCTGTCATGGGCTTCAATCGGGGCAGTTTTCAGCGGCTGTTGACCGGCAAAGGTGTGGGCCCTTTCGGGCTCTTGGATCTTAACCTGTGTCGATGTAGAGGCCATGTCCTTTGTCCCAGGACTCTCCTTATCCTTGTCTTTGAAGGATCGCGATCGGTTGAGCAGTGTAAACGGCTTAGGCTTATTCTTCTTGGACTGTTCGTTCTCTGTCGCACCTGATGCTAAAGAGACATCCGATCGTGAAGGTGGGGATTGGTCGTCCCTCGGGGCTGAGGGCTCAACTGAGGAGTGATCTGTAGCCGTAGGGAGAACAAAGAAGTCAGCACTCCGAATAAACCCAACAGGACGAAGCAGCAGCCCAAAACGTTGACACGTGATGTCAAGACAGACGGATACAAGGGCGGGAAACAAAGCAAATGATGTAACATAAATTCTTCCTCGTGACATACCTGAATGTTTCGAAGCTTTGCTCGAGACACGATCCGACATGCTAGGATAGTCTGTATCACGGGAACCCGCTTCGCCGGGAGTATCGACAGGTAGATGATTCTTGCTCCGACTGGGGCTCTGATGTCTGCCGGGGTGTAAATTCCCAGACTTTGGCCCCTTGCTGAAGTTGAAGAAACGGCTAGCGCTCCGCGAATGCTTCTCTTCCTCGCGGGCTAACGGCGGCGGCGGCTGCTGTTGCTGCGTTGTTGGCTGCGGCGTAGATTGAGAATGGCCGAGATCCTCTCGCGGCCTGAGATTTTGCGGCGGTGGTTTCTCTACCACTGGGTATTCAGTCTTGGCTTGATGCTGCTGGTATCGATGATAGTCGTCCTCGAAATCGTCGTCGTCGTCGTCGTCTTCTTCGACCGCGGGAGCGTTGGCTGTGATCGCAGGCCGCGCCTGGTACTTGGATCGGGGAAGGCGATATGTCGCTTCTGGTTCTTGGGATTGAGGCAGCGAGTGCGAGGGATTTGACGAACTCTGCAATGGCGGTACCAGAGGTGATGCTGCTGAGGTGGGATCGGACTGCGACGGCTGGACGTGTTGTCCCTGAGTGGAGATTGGACTCTGGACCTGGCCTTGGGGGGCTTGCTGGGCTTGCTGGGCTTGCTGGTCTTGCTGGTCTTGCTGTGCCTTCTTGGATGGGTTGAACCTGCTGAAGGGCGAACGTGGAGACCGAGGCGACTTGGATGAAGTTGGACTTGGGACGACCTGAAGTCCAGTTGTTTCACCACTAGTTGCAACGCCGATGGTAGATGCAGCAGGACATGGACCTCTACTTGAACCAGTACCTGTACCTAGAACGCGATCATTTGATGCGCTAGAGCTGGAAACAGGGGAAACACCAGTAGAAGAGACTATAGATTTGCTGAGGTGGTCATTGGAATTTGGAGACGGGCGTGATTCATCAGCCAGGGACAGCGGCTGAGGAACATGTCTGCGTGCCATCATAGTGGCTGTCGGGAAAGGTGGTGGTGGTGGTGGTGAGCCAAGGTACCATGCGACTGGTACCTACGTCTCTCACACACTCCCCGTCCGCTCTGGGCGATTCAGGTACGTATACAATAAGCACGGTGTGGCCGGCTAAACAGTTCCCAAGTAAGAGAATTGCGTAAAACGGGATGTCTAGCGTAGCGAAACGGACGGGCAATGTGATGAATACTGTGTGTATGCGTATGAGAGCGTGTAACAGTCTTCCGACTGGCTGTGAGTGTAATCTACCGGGGGTGGGTGCTGGGTACTTTCAACTTCCAGGACAGTGTCAGTACCAAGTCTGAGGTGTGTGGTGCCCGCGGTGTGGTGCGGGTGTATGATGTTTCTGTTAATCAATGCAAGGAGTATTGTGCGCCACAGGTCCAGTACTGACGAGCAGCGTTGATCCCAAGAGAGAACCGTCTTGTGTTGCAGTTGCAGTACCGCCCTCTCAAATAGAAAGCGGAGGAAATGCCCACTTCGGGAATGCGTTTGAGTGTAGGTGTGAGGAATCCTGGGACCTGGCAGTGTACTCACTTCACTCCCTCTTTCTGATTCCCTATTCTTCTTGTTTGGTCGGGGGTGTCGCTTTGTGCCGCAAGGCACATTTAACACGCACGCGCGCGCGCACATGCACACATACACAAGCGCACTCTCGCTTTCTCTCTCTCTCTCTCTCTCACTCTCACACACACACACACTCTCTCTCTCTCTCTCTCTCTCTCTCTCTCTCTCTCTCTCTCAGCAAGCAAGCAGGCAGCAACAGGAAGGGGTAAGAGGATGGTCTCGTGCGCAGTTTGGAGACATGTATCAGATCTTCTCTCCTTGGAAATCGGTAGGGTCAATGGAAGGGCCGAGGCTTTCGTTCCGACTGAAATTGATTGATTGATAGATTGGCTGATCAGACCAATTGATCGGGTGGAGGAGAGGGAGAGTGGGATGATCAATTGGATCGGCTTAGTTGAGCCCGAAGTGATGTGTGAAGTGGAATATGGCGCAATGCTGATTGATACCGGTACGGGGCCAACCACATTCGTGATATTGTCGTTGTAAGTAGAACAATTCTCTCTCACAGCATCGTCTCTTTGGTCGACGGTTGATATCTCGCTATTCGTCTCTACATGTACTTGGAGCGCATCCTCCCATCGACTATCTAGCCCATCTAGACCGTTTGGCCACCTGCTTTATTAGGTAGGTAAGTACTTAGTCAATACACACAAGTATTGAAATACGATATTCCATCCAGGGCGAGAGTTCTCCCCCTGTGCTTGGCCTTCCCCTCCGTACTTAATTAGCTTCTTTAGCCAGGATCCCACCGCTGGACTGAAAGCCCGGTCTGTTCGACGCACCCTGCTCAGAAGCCCTGCCAACCTTTATGTCGGAAGAGCATCAACGACTTCAGATCAGGTACTGACAGACAGGCCTTGAACCCAAGGGGACTCAATATGGCTTCACCCACCCACGGTAAACAGAACCTTCCCCCTTCAAGAAAGCTGCCAGGGAACATGAGACCCTCTTGCATGTATTGCATTAAAAGTAGTTGACTGGTAACTTCGGACTAGGTTGCTGCAAGTGTTCTCAGTTACATTCCAAAGGTACGGGACCCACGGGCTCACGCAAGTCCAGATGAGTCCCTAACTCTATATCGAAGTAAAACATCGAAACATTTCAGGGGAAGAGATTTGGAAGCTGAGGCCCCCGTCATGCTACTCATACTCTCGCCTGCAGTTTGGATACTACCTTGCAATGTAGCTCTCAAACGTCTTGGGGCAATCGTGAAGATACTCGTATTTGAACTCTTGCTCCCAATATACCTACTCCGTGTCTCGGGATGTTTGCCTCCCAGTATGTACTTATCTGTAGACGTCCAGCCAGCCGTGGGCCTGCCAGGGGCTGCGAGCACTTTAATTATTCCTTACTGAACCTTAGTACGTGCTGGACCAGCTAGCGTAGCTGAACGGTAGTGGCCCCGTGGCTAACTTTGGTATCCGCATCGCAGGTGCATTCTTCGGGTCTATGTATTGTATCGCATCCCCATGTCATCGCGTTCCGGTATGACGACTTGGGATCGCATGCATTTCATGCAAGAATGATGTAAGCTATAGGCTAAGTAGACATAGGCTACACGTATGTATTAAAAAGTCCATTCAGGTGTACATATCCCCTTGGGGGGAAGGAAGGGGGCACCTTTGGGCGCCCGAAACTGCATGATATCTGAAACATTGGATCCTTACGACACGGTCTCCCCCCCTTCCCCCCTTCCCCCTCCCAGCTAGCAGGGGAGGGGGAGGGGAGATCTTGCGAGATGTGGCAATGTGCCTGGCTGGCTTACATTTTACACCAGCAAATCCTGATACATGTCGCTGTGAACCACGTCACTACTTACGCACAACTATTTTTAGTTGATGTCGTCCAATTCGACATTGCTTCTCTCGACTTCCTAGGATAGCAACGTGACCTAAAATGCTATTTCTTCAACGTTGTGAGCTCACGCCCCAGTACTAATACGATTAGATTCTTGCCCAAGCATAATAACTCTATCAGGGTTTTGGAGGTGGGAGGCCCTCGGTGTCCACGGGAATGTCGCGTCAACATACAGTTGGCCGTTGAATGACTAGGTTGTTATTTACGCTTGCTACGCTTGCTACCCTGGCCTTGTGTGGCTGCAAGATTTTCTTGTCCGTTGCCTTGGGGCCAACCCTCGTCTGGCCTAGAGACTGTGATATGATTGCATTGAAACAATATGGCCCGTAGAGCGACTTGGGGTTTTTCCAGGCAGGTGGGCAATGTACGATGGCAACGATCGTGGCAGACGAAATGTAAAACGAGTTACCACGTTACTGTACAGCCAGGGGAACGATCGGGAAGACTGGAGGTGGTGAGCATGGCGTTTTTGCGTACTTTAGGCCAGGCATGTCTCACCAAGTGCGTGAACCATCACCTTCTGACTTGTGAAGCGTCAGAAACATCCACAAACATCCACGCCAAACTTGTGATCGGCAGATTGGAAGCAAGAAAAACTGTAAGACACTACATGATCCACCAGGTTAGATTATGGATATGCAGTCTTGCCATACATAGATGACAAGCAAGGCCTTGCCAGACCGTGTACAGCCGAGGCTTCTTCCTCCGTCAAACAAGCAGACAACACAGGTCAACATCGCGCAGATGAGACGCTTGGGCGTAACCAAGGCACAAGATCCTGGGGCAATACCATAAACGCGAATCAATAAATAGGTGCTTCTTCTTCTTCGCATCCCTGGACAAGCCGGGGGCTGCAATGAAAAAGAGAATTTGCGTCACTCGGAGGCAGTGTAATACCGAGGACACGATGGAGAAAACCATGTGCAAGCACAGAGAGTTCTCTCCCAAGGACAAAAATAAGAATAATCACGATTGAGATCCTTAGATCTCTTTCAGAGATTAAACTGAAAAGAACAGATACTACACTTGATCTAAGCCAAAAGGCAAAGAAGAGCTGAAGAGGAAAAGAAGAAAATTCATAAGAGGGAGGGAGGAAGAGCAGATATTTATACCCTTTCCCAGCAGGGTGATTGCTCCAGGCAGCAGCAGCAGCACCCCCACATGATTAGGGCTTTTTTTTTAGCGGGGCAGGGGGGGAGGGTGGACGACGAGGCTGATTCTTCTGGCTGATTGTTTCTCCTCTCCACTTCAACCAATTGGTTCAATGAGCGTGCCTGATGCCTGAGCATTTTCCTAAGGCTCCAGCTCCTAGGTTAACAGGAAGGAACCCAAGGCTAAGGCCGAGGTGCTGCGGGCTTGGCGTGAATTGTATCTAGGTTAGGTAAAGTACTTCTTACTTGCTGAATCCAGGGTCCTGAATGCTCTTTCTCCATTTCTAAGTAACTTAGTACTTACTGATGAGTCTGCTCAGCAGAAGTACTATGGCACAGCTGCAGGATCTACCGGACGAGTTGCAACTTGCGACGGCCGCCCATGTCAAATACATCCAGAGTCTAGACTCTCGCAAAGATGAATACGAATACTGGCTGACCGAGCACCTGCGCCTCAACGGGGTCTACTGGGGACTTACGGCCCTCCACCTGTTGAAGAAACCCGAAGCTCTCCCTCGCGATGCCACCATCGACTTTGTCCTTTCCTGCCAGCACGAGAACGGCGGCTTCGGTGCTGCCCCCGGCCATGATGCTCACATGTTGTACACGGTCAGCGCGGTTCAGATCCTCGCCTTGATCGACGCCTTCGACGAGCTAGAGAAGAGGGGCACGGGCAAGGCTGCTGTGGGCAAGTGTGCGTGGTGACTCTTTGACCGATGGGAACAACCTTCGGGCATCCTTGGCTGACGAGCCGATACAGTCATCGCTGATTTGCAGAACCGCGAAACCGGCACGTTTGCTGGCGACGAATGGGGCGAAGAAGACACGCGTTTTCTCTACGGCGCCTTTAACGCCCTCTCGCTGATGGACCTGCTCCATCTTGTCAACGTCGACAAGGCCGTTGATCACATCAAAGCCTGCGCAAATTTCGATGGTGGATACGGCCTCACGCCCGGCGCCGAGTCACACTCTGGTCAGATCTTTACGTGTCTGGCTGCCTTATCCATAGTGGGACGGATGGAATCGGTCGAAGTTGACAAGTTAGGCAAGTGGTTGAGCGAACGACAGCTGCGTAACGGAGGTCTGAACGGTCGGCCCGAGAAACAAGAAGATGTATGCTACAGCTGGTGGGTGCTGAGCAGCCTGGCCATGATCAACCGCACGCACTGGATTGATCGGAATGCCCTCTTTGGTTTCATCTTGAGATGCCAAGACACGGAGAAGGGCGGCATCTCAGACAGACCTGGTAATATGGTTGATGTCTGGCATACCCTCTTCGGCCTCACCGGATTGAGCCTTCTCGGATATCCTGGCCTGGACGAGATCGATCCCGTGTACTGCTTGCCGAAATCCACGACCGAACGCATCCTTGGCTCCAAGAAATAGAATCGGAAAACCTACTCCTACGTTGTCACTGGTACGAGCCCTTGACTAATCAAGCGTGTGAAACCAAGTATCCACTCTGGGATAGACTGAGTGGTCTGCCATGTGTGGGAAGTCGACGCTGAGCCTCGGGTATTCCACCCGGGATCTGCTAACCGCTCAGCCGTCTCCATGGTTGTACAATACTATTTCATGAGGATCGTACTGAGTCAAGGGGCCAGGACGGTATAGATCGTAATAACTTGAGCAACTGTTTGGATCAAGCCGTTTGTCTGGTCGTTGTTGACCCATGCGATTGATGGACAGGCCAAAGGAAATAAGCAAATACTCCACTTGCCTTCTACTGGTTCCTCGTACGCGTGTATGAGCGGAACCAGATTGCTCAAGGGCATGTATCTCTTCGGGATGGTGGAGGGGGAAGACGTGGGAACCTTGGATCCGGAGATGCGGGGTCAGCAAGCAGATCCTTGGAGGGAGTTTCGTGTCTTATCTCCACCTTCTGTTCCGACCAACCAGGTACAGAGTCAGATGGTTAAGTGCCGTGGTTAGTATACCACGGTACATTGCCAAGTCAGGCGGAGGTAGTATTGAAACCACTGTCGGGCTGCTGTTGCATCTGTGGCTGGCCGGCCCCCCAAAGACTCGATCGGATTGGAGATGTGTGTACAAAACAGCGAAACGCACCCGGAATCACTGTTGCCACCTTGCTTCCAGTGGCTTGCTCATCGAATGCTGGTTGCGTGCAAGTTGTAGAAAGGACATATACGAACCTTGAGTCACTAGATCTGAGGGGCTATTATTCATCTAGATAGCGGAAGTTGGTTATCACGACAAAAGGAAAATGCATCAATCCGTACTTAAGTAGAAACGTCTGGGGTTCCTCTGCTCCCCCACTTCGGCAATTACCCCATGGGAAATATCTTGGCTAGTCAGTCGGTTCCCGGGGTGGGGGGGGGGAAGAGAGAGAGAGCGCGAGAGAGAGCGAGAGTATCAGACCTATTGTTGTGATGAGTTCCCTATCCCACGTAAGAAGGGGCTGGGAATATATAAGGACCTTCAAAGGGGGGCCGTCTTCCGATTTGGATATGCTCGTAGCCGCAATCATATTGTACACTTGCCTACCTGCAGCTATTCACGGGCTGGCTCTGGGTGTGTTGATCTTTCTCGAGGTATTTCTTCTTTTGTTGGTAAAGCAGTCAACATGGCGACGGAGACGGATGAGAAGGCAGATTCGAGTCAACACATGGAAGACACCAAGTCCGCCAAAGTGCCCAGCCAACACCATGTCGAAGGCAACGCCTTGCTGGTCGACAAGCAGGGTCATATCCGTCGACTGCCTGTGCCGTCTAGCAGTCCAAATGACCCCCTGAACTGGAAGCCGTCCGAGAAGGCGGCCGTCATCTTTTGCTGTTGCTGGTTTTGTGAGTGTCGCTTCTTCCTACCTTTCTCTTGTGCGTGGCTTTACGGGACATGAGTGGACAGCATGCTGACCGAACTGGCAATTCCAAGCCATCATGGGACTTGCTTTATCGAGTGGCCTCGGTTCAATTCTTGGGGTCTTCTTCCAGTTATATGGACCACAAGGCTATGATACTAGCCAGGTAACTTTCCTGTTGACGATGCCGTCCCTGTGCATCGGGCTAGGTAAGAAGCTCTACTCTGCTGCTGTTGCTCACGTACTTTGTCGGGTGGTTGCTAACGCCCCCCTGCCTTACTCCCAAGGCAACTACATCATCCTACCGCTCTCCCTAGCATTCGGGCGTCGACCCGTCCTCATCCTCTCCACCGTTGCCCTCCTCGGCGCCACGATCGGGTCTGCCGCGCAAGAAAGCTACCACGGCCACCTGGTATCAAGGATCTTCCAGGGCCTGGCTACGGGCGCCGCCGAGTCCCTCCTGCCCCTGATGCTGACCGAGGTGACGTTTCTCCACCAGCGCGGGAAGGTGTTCGGCCTCTACTGGATGATGCAGAGCGTCCTCAGCGCCGTCTTCAACCTCGCCGGCAGCTACGAGGCCGCAGCCCTGGGCTGGCGGTGGTACTACTGGGTCTTCGTCATCACCATCGCCATGGGCCTCGTCTTCGTCGTGCTCGGAGGGTTCGAGACCAAGTTCGCGCGGCCCGCGACCAGCCTGGACGGCTGCATCGTGTACACGGACGAGTTCGGCGTCACGCACGTCGTGCCCGACGGAGAGGCCCAGGAGTACCTGGGAGCCGCCGGCATCCAGCTGCAGACCACCCCTTCCTCTTCTCCTGGGGCCGCCATGGAGATGCGAAAGCCGTACCTCCAGAAGCTCAGGCTCTGGTCCGCACCGCACCCGCACCCCTGGCGCGCCATCCTCATGTCGTGGACGCGCATGCTGCAGTGCTTCACGTCGCCGGCGCTCCTCTACGCGGTCCTGATCAGCTCCATCACTCTGGCCGGGACCATCAACATGTCGCTGACCTACGACGCCGTGCTACAGGGCTACGGCTGGGACGCGGAGGACGTGGGCCTGGTGAACGCCGGCGTCATCGTCGGCTCCGCCCTGGGCGCCGTCTACTGCGCGTTCCCGGGCGAGTGGCTGACGCTCTGGATGGCGCGCCGCAACCATGGCGTCCACCAGCCCGAGCACCGCCTCCTCGTGCTCGTCTTCCCTGCCGTTCTCGGCCTCGCCATGATCCTCCTGTACGGGTACACCGCAGTCGGGGCCACCTCCTATTGGGGCCCACTGTTGGCCTATGCCTTATTCCAGATCACGTTCGTCAGTGTCCTGATCGTGTCGTCTACCTTTGCGGCCGAGGCGGCGCCGAAGCACCCCGGGCCGGCCCTGGTCGTCGTCGTCGGAACGAAGAACATCGTCTCTTTCGGTGCCACGTTCGGCTTCACGCCCATGCTTGCTCGCGGGGGGTATATCTGGTCTTATGGGGTGCTGGCAGGAATCTTCGGGGCCATCTTCGTCCTCGGGGTTCCGGTATACGTGCTCAACCCCAAGTGGAGGAAATACATTTCTAGAGTTGAAGAGAAGCACGGCATCACATCGACTGACTGAGTTCCCAGAACTTTTGATAGCACTTCAATAGACGAGGTTGACATTTAATATTTAACAATCCCCCCCCTGCGCGAGGTGCCACGAGGATATGAAAGAAGTGGCAGTGGGTAGTGTTTGCTGTAGAATTCTTGGACATTTCCTTGTTCCACATGGGCGTGTAGTGCTGCGGAGCTCAACGGCCAGGAGTTGCACACTGCCAACTCGTAGCCAGCTTAGGATCTCCGCTGCCCTTCTTGCTTGTGCTCGGGTACGGGCAATATGCTGGATGGCTGTTAGCGCACGACGTAAAACTGAGATGGAGAGGGTAGTGCGACTTGCTTCTTTGCGACACAACCTCGCCTCCTACAACATCGTCTTGGTATTTGGTCCCGATCAAGGTCTCGGGTGTCCTGTCGTTCTCGACCCAGTCGACAAGGGCCAGGAGTGCATTGTGGCTAGAGTCGAGCAAGGCCTGATCATAGGGGTACCTCTGGGCGTTTCCTAGACTCCAGGCACCGGGTCCACCGCCGCAGTGATGCATGCCCGGAACGAAGAACAAGCGATAGAAAGACTGTGTCTCCTCCAACGACAGGTTCGACTTACTTTGCACGTTGCTGTAGAGCCACTCGGATAGCGCCGAGGTAACCGTCTGGGGGAGGAGATTAGCGACTCAGTCGAGTTGGGTCGATACGGATATCAGCCAGGGGCTTACCTCGTCGCTCCTGCCGTGGTATGAGATGATCTTCCCGCCACGCCCATGGAACTCGGATAGATCGAGATCCCAAGCGTTGACCTGCCCAGGGTTTACCGCGAGGGCGAGGTCCATGTCGGCGGTGCGGAAGTTCTCGGGCGTCCAGGTGCTGTCGTTGTAGACAGCACCTCGCCAGAAGTCCTGCAGGATGGTGTAGCTCAAGCTTGCGCTCCCGTTGTTCTGGTTCGCAGAGAAGACGTCGGTGTTGGCGCCCAGCCCGAAGGCAGGATACACAATCTGTCCGTCCGAGTCGGCGACAGGTTCGTAGGCCTTGCGGACCGAGGCCACCTGCTGCGGCATCAAACACAGCGTCGCATTCAACAGTCCGGTCCCGCAGGCAAGTGTCTGCGGATCAAAACGTTGTCGGGTCGGCTCATCGATGATGCCATCGGTCACACCATCCAACGGGTCCAGCTGCTGGATCTGCTGGGCAACGACAGCCGGCCATTGCTCGGGGCGGACATAGGCTGGCGAGTCGAGGTTGGGCCACCCGATCCGATGCGCGAGTATGCCTTTCGATGCCACAATGTGCAACCAGTTCACGCCTGGGCTTCCAAGGAGGAGGCCGTCGAAGTCATCTGGATACAGATGGGCATTTTGAAACCCTTGCCTCCCCCCGGTGCTACAGCCCGCATAGTACTTCTTGACCGACGACAAGCCATAGTACTGCTCCACGACCTGTTTGCCAACCGTGGCCTCGATATGGAGCGACCGGTAGCCAAAGTCGTTCAGGACCTCCGGCCTGTTCAGAAAGAAGTCAAACCCGGCTGACCCGTTGTGGCCGGCATTCATTCCGAGCGAAGCGAAGCCGAGCCCGGCGCCATTCTGCATGGTCGGATAGTCGATGCACCCGCCGATCCCTCCATTCCCCGTGGCCAGAAGTCTGCTATTCCACGTGTCTGGGTCTGGGAGCCAGGCTTCGAGCTGTATCTCGCTGGATGGGCTCGTCGCCACCAAGAGGACCACTCGACAGAGATCTGCTGTGATGGCGGCGGTGAGGCTGGGCCCGCCACACGAAGCGACTGTGCCCGGCAGAGGCAAGAGGGTTCCGTTGGTCTCACGACCGTAGGCGATGACCTTGGCATCGGGTATAGAGAGCCGGGAAGCAAAAGACGCGCACTTGTCAGCAGTACATGCTGCCCACCGTGCAAAGGCAGCCAGAAGCACGAGTCGGCTGGAAGCATGTGCTTTCATCGTGAAGCAAGTCGTGTCAGGTTGATGATGGTGCTTATCGACGACTACGACTTCTGGACTGTCTATGGACATGGCCAAGTCGAGTCGAGGGAATCAATCTGTTGATCTCCGCTTTCCCCGCAGAGGAAAGACGGTATCCCCTCATGTCTAGTGACTATATGGCTCGGCCTGCTGTAGAGACGACCGACACACACACACACACACACTCTCTCTCTCCATCTATGTCGCGTGGCTAATTGGAGAGAGACCAGACCCAGGACAAGCTAATAACACACTTGGATTCCTCCGAAACCGCTGACCGGTAAAAGTCTCCGAGTGACGCACCTCTCGTGTCACACAAACACTACAACCAACCGCGTTCTTGGCAACCCCACGCATCTCGGCGTTGTGGTTGCACCGAGATTGGTGACCGACCAGTCAGTGCCTCATATCCTAACCTACTAATAACCTAGATCAACCCAAGCCGATGGATCCTTGAGAGGCGCAGATCCATCCACACACACACACACACACACGCCACCATGTCGAAACAACTTGAATCCGAGGCAGCTTTCGAGGCCAGCGTCAGGGGATACCTGTACCGCCAGTGGATGATGCACCGCAAACCTATGCCGGCGGGCACACGGCTCGACGGCCAAGTCGGGGTAGTGACAGGCTCCAGCGCGGGTATCGGGCTCGAGGCGGCCCGGCAGCTACTCGATCTCGGGGTGTCGCATATCATCATCTCGGGCCGGACCCTCGAGAAGGGGGAAGAGGCCGCCGAGACCCTTCGCCAGGCGCACCCCGCCGCCACGGTCGAGGTCTGGCCCGTGGAGATGGAGTCGTACACGTCCACCGCGGCGTTCGCGGAGCGCTGCAAGACCCTGCCGCGCCTCGACTTCGCCATCCTGAACGCGGGCGTCAACACCAACACGTATCGCGTCAGCGAAGAGACCAAGCACGAGCAGATGCTGCAGGTGAACTGTCTGTCCACGGCGCTGCTCTCGATCCTGCTGCTGCCCATCCTGGAGGAGAAGAGGCGTGACCCGCAGAGGCCCCCCCGTGCTCAGCATTGTCAGCTCCGACGGCGCGCTCTACGCCTCCATCAGAGGGCTCGGGTCCATCTTGGCCGAATTCGACGACCCCGAGCAGTTCGTGTTTCCCGTGCAATATCTCAAGTCCAAGCTTGCTCTG
Source organism: Apiospora pterosperma (assembly GCA_019976485.1). NCBI lineage: Eukaryota > Fungi > Ascomycota > Sordariomycetes > Amphisphaeriales > Apiosporaceae > Apiospora > Apiospora pterosperma. The sequence goes on from JAFBMP010000009.1 coordinate 3,313,417, forward strand.
ATCCTCTTCGTCGCGAGGCTGGCAGAGCAGGTCGACCCGCAGAAGGTGATCGTGAACACGGTCAACCCTGGGCTTGTCGGGGGGACAGAGATTGGAAGGACGATTGCGCCCGGCAAGATCGCGCGTCTCCTCGTCTCGCTCGTCATGTACCCGCTAGCAAGATCGACCCCGACAGGCGCAAGCACTTACGTGGACGCCGTCGTAACCAAGGGTGCCGAGAGTCATGGGAGTTACCTCAGTGACTGGTCGATCCGGCCGTGAGTCCTCTCCCGCGTGTGCAATTCTAGACAGAGCGCTGATTGACCACAGCTACCCTACCGTCATGTACACTTCGGATGGAGAGAGACTTCAGGAGAAGCTATGGGTGGAGATGATGGAGGAGCTTGCGTTTTCCGACCCAAGGAGGATTATCGCGTCCATGTCGTCGTCGTAGTTCGCGGGGTCCCCTTGCTTTCGTGGGAGGGGCCATCAATGCTGGTAGCAGCCTGGTTTCCCATCACCGGGGCAGGCGGTTAGATGCTATGGTGGCAGAGCACGCAGCAGCTGTTGCCAGCCAGAAGAACTACTCACAGCGCCGCATACAAGGACGCCCAAGTAGCCTGCCCCTAGCACCGAGGACTGGGACGAGGCAAAGAAGTTGATCACGACTGCTGATCTAGGCTTTTTTATTGGTGTTTCTCTTATTTGCTCTAGAAAAATGTCACGTCAACAGTCTTTTTGAATATGTTAACCACCTATTTAGGAGCTATACGCTTGGTTGGAGCCTTCGATTAAACTCCCCCAAGTACGTAAGTGATTATCTATTTAGCCACACCATCGAGGTACATCTTCGCTGCCCTGTCCATGATCTTCTTGACCTCTGCAGGGTTGATCTTCTCCTTACGGTCATACGAGTACAGCCCGTTGACCTCCTGTTCGATATCGGTACTATTTTTGCAGGAGAAAAGGCTGTCAGCTCGTTCTTGAAAGAAAGAAAGAAAGAAAAGGATATGAGCCTTACATCTGTGTCCACACGACCCCGGAAATGTGGCCCGGCTTGATGACCGCCATGACGATCGCCTCGATACGCTTCAGCAGATCCTGGGGATCACTGGCCGTGGTGTATCCCCAGTCGCGGTCCGTGGCCTTATCCTTGTCGGACGCGGGCTTGATGTTGACGCCGCCGAATTCAGAGCAGATGACCGGCGCTCCTTGCTTGTGCTGTGTGCCCGCATCCGCGCCCGTGGGGCCGGCGAACATGGCACGGCCTGCCAGCTTGGTGCCCAGCGTGCTGTCGAGTGTGGCGTACGACTTCTCCAGCGCGGGCGCGTCGTTGTAGTCGTGGAACGTCGACAGGTCGCTGCATACGTGCTCCCAGCCGCAGTTGTCGTTGATGGGCCGCGTGGGGTCAAGCGATCTGTTCTGCGGCTTAGTCATGGCCCTTCTCCTTCTTCTTCCTCTTCTCATTGCTTGTTTACTTACTTGGTCATGTAGTATAGCGAGCGAATGTGATTCCGCTGCTCCACGTTGTCCTTCAGCGAAGGGTACGCCCAGCTCTCGTTGACGGGCGTCCAAACTATGATGCTAGGGTGGTTGATGTCGCGCTTGACCGCCTCGGTCCACTCCTGGTCGAACCTCTTCATGTATTCCTCGCTGAACTCGTAGGCGTTGGCAATCTCGCCCCAGACGAGGAAGCCCAGCTTGTCGGCCCAGTACAAGAAACGGGGATCCTCGACTTTCTGGTGCTTGCGGCAGCCGTTGAAGCCCATCTTCTTTGTCAGCTCGATGTCGAGCTTGAGACTCTCGGACGAGGGCGGGGTGATGCCCGTCTCGGGCCAGTAGCCCTGGTCCAGAGTCAGGGTCTGGAAAATGGGCTTCCCGTTGAGGCGGAAGGTGCCATCTCCAGTTGTCCAGTCGATAGAGCGCATCCCCGTATACGTGTCGACCTCATCCAGCAGCGCGCCGGTGGAATCGTAGAGCCGAATCTTGATATCGTAGAGCGTTGGGTGATCTACCGACCACAACGCCACGCCGTCTTTCCAGCAGTCGGCGTCACCAGTCGGCGCAGCACCCGTGGTTTCAGCAGAAAGCTGCTTGAGCTGCTCTGCGGGCACCTTCATGTTCACGTCCAGTTTGACGTAGTCCTTGTCCTTGAGCAAGGCCTGGCGAGTCTTGCCAGCAGAAACGCCCCCGATGCTGCTCTCGATCTCCACGTCATATTTGGCGCCTGCCCTGCGCCCGACTACGTTGACCTTGGCCTTCAAAACCCCCTTCTCGATGTCGTTGCTCTGCAGCACTGTGCCCTCGGAGCTCCCAGCAATGCGAGCCGCCGGCACGACCTCCATCCACACGCTCTGCCAGATGCCGCTGCTGGGCGTGTAGAAGATGCTCTCCGGCGTGGGCGCCCAATACTGCTTACCGCGGGGCTGCTCCAGGTCGCTGGGGAGTCGCGGACGCGCATGACCAGCCTGGCCTCCTTGCCGTCGTTGGCCGCGGCCGTCAGCGCGTCCGTGACGTCGACGTCGAAGGGGACGTGACCGCCGCGGTGGCCGCCGACGTAACGGCCGGCGACCCAGATGCTGGTCTCGTAGTCGACGGCGCCGAAGCGCACAAGGACGCGCAGGCCCTTCTCGACGTCGCTCCAGGCCCGGGGCTCCGCGAGCACCGTCTCATACCACAGCACCTCGTGGGCCTCGTTGTCGCCCCAGCCCGACGCCGGGGTCTGGAAGACGTAGGGGACCTTGATGGGCTTCTTCTGGTTGTGCGTGGCGTTGGGTTTGGCGAACCCCTTCTCCTTGAGCTCGGGGAAGGCGGCCAGCTTCTGGAGCTCGGCCTCGGAATGCTCCGCAGAGGCGTCAGCCACCTCCACCTGGGCCGGCACGCCCTGCAGATGCCAGCCCGCGCTCAAGCCCAGGTCTTGGTCATCGTATAGCATGTGCCATTCCTGGTCGTCCAGCAGCTTCCAGGTCAGGGTTGGGGCGGACAAAGTCCGGGCGGGGATAGTTGGCGGGAGGAGATGAGGGGGCCATTTTTCAGGGTTCTGTGGTTGTATGAAGGATATTCTTGTGTGAGAACGAAGGTGTTGACGGAGAGATGTTGGCCCAGAAAGCGGCACGACTCAGCCAGTGATTTGGATGGGGGGGGGATCGATAACTCATCTGCAGCTTGCCACACGTGATGAGTTGTCTAAAGCAACCTTACTATGCACATACATAGAAACCATTCCATGTGTCTTGTCTCGTCCTGTCTCGTCCTGTCTCGTCTTGTCTCCCAGTCAGTCACTCAACGATCGGCCCTTTGCATATGCATGAAACGTGGGTTATGGAGAATGACGTCATGCGCGTCCATCGAGTTGATCCAATTGACGGGCAGAACGAATAGATGCCAAGATGCTCCAGCTTGGACAGGCTCGTAGCTTGTTACGTTAGTAGAAAAACTGGCTATGCTATCCAGAGGCATTGCGCGTACAGATCAGTATAAAATCTGACTACGAGTAAGGTTAGTTGGGTCAACTAGGGGTCGGGAATATGTAGAAGGGTCTCTTTCCCTTTCCCTCTCCCTCTCCACTTTAGGAGGGGGATCGCCCATTAAACACAACTGAGCTCTTGTTATTGCGTGCCTCTCTTCTGGGTCGTCATTTCGTTCTACAGTAAGTACTTAGGTTAATGTGACCCCCCCTGGGCCCCTCCACCCACTTATACTATCGGATTCATTCGTAGCTGCCTAACCTTGAACATAAACGCCATCATCGTAGAGTCTTCTCCTTCTGGTATCCTTATCCCGCTCCCCATTCGTCACAATCATGTCTATGCGTCCTGTGTGTCTCTGCTGTGTTCTCCTTCGATGAAACCCTCAAAGGAAACTAGACAACACCAGTCACTCTTCTCACACTCCGTCTTGCACCATCACCGGACACCAAGATCACACCGTCCATCTCCAGCGCTCGCATGGTTTCGGCGAAGTCGGCCGGTTCCACGGGAACGCTGGCGCCTTCACTGAGCTTCCTGCTGACTTCACCCCATTTCACCGTTTGGCCGCCCGCGGTAAGATCATCGAGTAGAGCAGTGACGGCCTGCTTGAGCTCTTCCTTGCGCTTTCGGTCCGCCGAAGTGGTACCCTCGGTGAGCATGCTCATATCGATTCTTCCTTGAGAATCCGTGGCTGCCGTCTTCAGCGCGGTTTGGATGAGACGATAGGCTTCTTCCACGTCCGCTTTGGTCACTGTCGTTGAAAGTCTCATCTTGGCATGTGCCTCAGCGAGACGGATCATCGACTCGAGCTGACGAGTCGTGGCAGTGATGCGCTTCTCCGCTGCACGCACATCCTGCCCAAGCTTACGCATCTTGATATAGTTGTCCACAAGGGCTTGGCCAGCATCTTGAGAGATGGTAGGATGAACAAAGGCACGGGCATACGAAATGTACGCTGTAAGGAATTCAACATCCTGATGGGTCGGTTAGCGAGATTTCTATGTGATATGGGAGGCTATCGCCGAGCAAACCCACCAGTATTTCGAGACTCGAAGGAGCCGACTCGGGCTTGTCCTCCAAGTACATGGACAGCAAGTGGCGGGCCATTTTCTTGTCAGTACTATCGTCAACGCGATCTAGGATCAGGTAGACAAGATCAAATCGTGACAGCAATGTGGGGGGCAGATCGATGTTTTGAGGAACTGGCAGATCCGGGTTGTATCTCGATCCTATGGGATTGGCAGAAGCCAGGATACTAGTCCTGGCGTTCAAGGTGGTGATGATACCAGCCTTGGCTACCGAAACCGTCTGCTGTTCCATGACTTCGTGGAGAACTGACCGTGTGGCGTCCGACATCTTGTCAAACTCGTCGATACAGCAGACGCCACCGTCAGACAAGACTAAAGCACCAGACTCGAGAACCAGCTGGCGCGTTTCCGGGTCACGGGAAACGTATGCTGTCAAACCTACAGCAGAAGACCCCTTGCCGCTAGTGTAGACACCTCGCGGGGCAATCTTGTGCACGTATTTTAGTAGTTGAGACTTCGCCGTAGATGGATCACCACAAAGCAAGACATTGATGTCTCCTCGGTACTTGGGACTGCCACCTTTCTGGAACGTCTTGTTGGTGCCGCCAAACATCTGCAAGAGTATTCCCTTTTTTACGTCCTCCATTTCGAAGATGGACGGCGCAAGCGACCTGGAGAGCAAGTCGTAGATATCGTCGCGTGCACCCGTAGCCTTGATCTTCTCCTCGAGCTCAGGTGTGATTTGCCGCGTCTCGGGAAGGATGTTCTCTGGATCTCGCGTCTCCTCATCCAACGTAGAGGCGTCAGCTCCCATACGTTTGTCGTCCACCTTGGTAACGTGCACAATGTCGACGTAGGTCTTGAAGACGCTCTTTACGGTTCGCATCCGAGGGTTCACGCGGACCGGGTTCGTGCAGTAGATACCGGTGACACGAACACGGTCGCCCGCCTTGCAGAAGTCCACGAGATCATCGTAGATGCACACCGAAACGGAGTGGGGGGTCTGGCCGGCAGGTACGGCATCTGGCGTCTCTTGCAGCTTGATGATCTGCTTGTCGGCGAACTTGCAGCGGTTATGGATAATTTGCATCGAGTTCTTAGAATCACAGAGAGGACGGGGGCAGGCTGTCGGCTCCCGAATTCTGCCTCGATCAAGCTCCACCAGAACGGAGTGGTTGCAGACACTGCATCGGAAGAACGCTTCCTTCATGTCTGGAATGACGGGCGTCGTGCGAATCACTAGGCCTTTGATGCAGATGAGCTTGTCCATGTCGGATGGGTTGAGGTCTCTCAGATTCGTCACCTTTTCAAGGCCGTATGGTCGAACTGTGTAGACAGTTCCCAGTACTTGGTCCTCCAAAGTCGGTCCTTGCTGGCCCTGTTGAGCCTGAGGAGTCGAAACTGGCTCCTCGCTGCGCTCTGAGCTGGGGAATTGCATATCAGAGCTTGGTCCTCCGCTGGGCCTCGAAGCAGAGGCCCCGTTGCTCTGGCTGCGCTGGCGCGCATCTTCGGCCTGGGCAAGCTCAACCATGATATCCTGGCAACATTGGTCCATCAATGGAACCAACTCTTGAGGGTAGCTCTGGATATGGTGCCATAGCTTCCGCGTTCGAGGATATACTTTGAAGTCTCCGATGTCTACGTAAAGAATTCTTTGGCCAAGGGCCAGCATATTTTTCAGTTCCTCGAAGTAGGGCTTTGTCTCCGAGTCAGGGTCAGCGTCGGTCTCTTCTTTTGTCCTACCTTCAGTCCACATCCGATATTTCTTAGTGAAGTTCTTCATGAAGTCCTTGAGGCCGGCGTAAGCATCGTCCACGGAAACATTAGTACCCCAGATTGTAGTCTCGCCTCGGCCACCAAGCACATTTGCTTCGGAGGTGTTGGGATCAATGTTGGAGAAAGAAGCCGCATCGGAAGGCAGTTCTCGAACCACTCGACCCGAGTTGTCGAGAACAATACGACTTCCGCGTACGCTATTGTTGAAGCCCTCGGAATGAATATCACCTCTGACAGTTCGGCGGGCTCGAGGGGTCTGGAACGCATCAACGAACAGGTTGCTGCTCTCACTCCGAAGGTCCGACTGAAGGTTCAGCCCTGGTGCTGGACTGGAACTGGCATCGTACCGGATAGGAGAAGATTCTAGAGGTCTAGTTAGCGACGTGACGTGGGGATAGATATAATATCACGAGACTCACCTCCGACCAAGCCGCTTCCACTAGCCCTTGGAGTCCTATCCCCGTCGTTTTGGCTTTCGTTCTGCGTCGTCTGAGAATGTGTCATATGTCGCAAGGGCGAGCTAGGAGCGGCACTACCGCCAGCATTGCTCTGGGTCTCTGTATTATGTCGCAAGGGAGAGGAGACTTCGGCATTGTCATTTGCAGGCGAAGACTGGTAGAACAGAGGGCTAGAGGCCAATTGCGATGTACGCGTATTGCGAGGAGTGTTGGCGGTTTGCGAAGCAGGATTCCCGTTGGCGGGGCTGCTCTGAGGTGCTTGGGAATTTCGGGCACTTCGTCGTGGAGTCGACGACTGAGAAGCCCGCTGGCGGCGCTGAGGAGGCGAAGACATTGTGTTGTGTTTCTTATAGATGCATGTGAGCGGGATCTGGATGGGCTCGCCTCGTTGTTGCAGTCGAGCAGAGCGAGAGTCTTTATTATTCTCTCGTCTTTTGGGGGGTTGTTGCCGGGGGAGTGTGTGGAGAGAGAGAGAGAGAGAGAGATTTGGCAGGCCAGGCTCATTACAGACGCGAAAGAACGCGCTCCTGAGAATAACCAGGGCCTGCTAAGAGCCTAATACACGAAAGCGCGTTAAGTGGTCGCATTTCGCATGAGATTAGGTAATGTGGCACTTCACCGCCCGGAGATCCGCCTCAATTAAATTCCGGTTCATGCCACCTTGAAGGAAGTACACCAGGTAACTGGTGGGGCCGTATCTCGCACTGCGACAGGTGTATTATCGTGTATTATCGACTGAGGAAGACCGCTCCGACAATCGATCGAGTCTTTGTATTGGCACGTCACACACCACAACTCTTCATCATGGCTCCTGGAATGTCTCTGTTCTCCGTCAATGCTATCATAGTATTGAGCGTTGACGATGGCAGTCGCATATTCGCCAAGTACTACAACCAACAAGCCCCTGGCGCAACTGCCGGTATGCCATGAGTCTACGAACCCAGCCGTCAAGATGTGCTTGCTGACCCGAGGAAATCGCAGTCGCTTCGTCAACGACAAACGGCCCTTACCCAGATGTCAAGTCGCAGAAGACCTTCGAGAAAGGCTTGTTAGAGAAGACGGCTAAGCAGGTGAGCATCGCCGAGCACTTGAGCTGCGTCACGCAGTCCCTCGACCGAGTCCGACGCAAGAACTGACTCGAATTTCGCATAGACGGGCGACATCATCCTTTACGATAACCGGATCGTCCTATACAAGATGGAGAGCGACGTCATGATGTACGTCGTAGGAGATGTCTCAGAGAACGAGGTGCTGCTCTACAATGTCATACTTGCCTTGCGAGACTCTCTACACCTGATCTTCAAGTATGTCAACTCGCTGTCTTTGCAACGTAACAGGTGCTAAAAAGGGTATCAGACAATCTGTGGACAAGCGCACAATCATCGAAAACTACGATTTGGTATCGCTGGCTATTGACGAGATCGTTGACGACGGCATCAGTGCGTACCTCCAGATTCTCCACTATCTGCCGTGAACTAATGTATTCGCATAGTCCTCGAGACGGACCCTACAATCATCGTGCAACGAGTCAGCAAGGCGCCTGCGCAAGACGTCAACCTGGGCCGAATCGATTTGAGCGAACAGGGAGTGAACAACTTGGCACAATTAGGAAAGGCCAAGTTGACAGACTGGCTGAGACAAGGATTGTAGAGGATCTGCATAGCGTTGGAGTCTTCACTTTAGAGTGTCGGGCATGGCGTTGGGAAAAGTCGTTTGTCCCCCCCCAAATTAGGGGCAATTTACGAGGGAGCGAAATTGCTTCTAGGTCTATTCTATGCTTAGGACCGAATCTCAGAAGCTGCCTTGCGCAGTCTATTCATAACCGCAGCCGCAATATCGTCGCTATCCGGGATGCCCTCGACGAAGATGACATCAGCCTTTCTCCGGTCTAATTCACGCAGTGCCGAAAATAGTCCTTGTGCTGCACTTCTTGCATCAACCCCGATGCTGAGGTCTAGGAGTTTTCCAATCGACTGGTTGATTGTCGGATCCAACAGCTCAGCCTCTTGAGCGTCAACGTCGAAGTCCGGCTCAGGGGTTTCAACCGCTTTTCGCGCCTCGAATTGCCCAGCCCTCAAGCCTGCTGCCGCCATCCAGCTTCTCGTTCTGATTATGCCGATGGTTGTCGGCGCCGAGCTTGTCGCCTTTGCTTGCTGCGAAACCTGTGTGATATAGCTGACATCGTCCTCGCTAATGCCGTTCTTGCCTGCAGCATAACTGGCTTCGTATAAAACCACCCTTGCTTTTGGGCTATAGTGTTTATACTTCATGCCTGGCGCTCTTGGTGCGGCTTTGCCCAGCTCGCTCTGGTCTTTGTACGCTTTCTCAACCTTGTCCCACCCGGTACAGCTTCGGAGCTCGTCTAAGCTTACACCACCTGGCCGCAAGACGACTGGGGGATTGCATAGTCCATCCACCACAGTACTCTCGACACCGACATGGCATGGGCCGCCATCTAAGATTAGATCTATCCGGCCATCCATATCCTCCAGAACGTCGCTAGCAGTTGTCGCCGACGGCCGGGTTGAAGCATTAGCCGACGGCGCGGCCAAGGGCGCCCCGGCGAGCTTGATCAAGGTCAAGGCAAGTGGCGAGGATGGCATTCGTGCGCCGAATGTTTTGAGGCCTGCGGTGACTTCAGGGGCTAATACGGAGTGTTCTGGATTTGGCAGCAAAAGAGTGAGCGGCCCAGGCCAGAACCTGCTAATAAGGGGCTTGTATATCTCTGGTATCGGATCGCTGTGTCCATTGGTAGTACCATTGGTTGAGTGCTGAGGTGTTAAGAGTTTCCGTAGCATGTCTAGGTCAGAAACGTGGACAATAAGGGGGTTATCGGATGGTCGCCCCTTGGCCGTGTAGATGCCTTTGACAGCGGCGCTCCTCGTTGCAACCGCGCCCAAGCCGTAGACAGTCTCTGTAGGAAACCCGACTGGAGTGTCTTTTGTCTGTAGGTACTCTGCCGCCTCTCGGAGCACCTTGACACTTGGTGAGTCGGTTGCAGAAACCTCCCACGTGCCGAGCCGCTCGTCGTGGGCTGCCCCCCCCTGTCGGAACCTTCCTAATTCATCTTTTCCCACCTTGAGTATCCGAGTGCCCGTCCGAGGCGGCATATCCTGCGACATCGTATAGTACGAGTTGAGGAAAGCCCGGACAGGACGAATACTGGTACAATGGCGTCGGAAAGCCAACTTGACCAGGTACCAAATCAAGCTTTCTGGTGCAGCAGCTCGTGAAGTTTTGAATCAAGAAATATAATGCGGGTACAGTGAATCCGATATGTATGGGTATTATCGTTGACTCATCTCATAAAAATAAAAAAAAAGAGTCGGCGATGAAATTCGAGTTCGACGCACGCCCAACCGGGTTTGAATCCACCCCCCCCCCAGTACTACTGCTCCGTACAGGGCCTTTAGTGCATCTTTGGCTAGAAAAGTGCCACAGTTTCGGGGATCAGCCGCTAATTCCACAGCGCCCGTTGCGACCACCGGTTAGGTTAACCTACTGCTAATCTAGATCTGGCTTCAACGTCGTTTGCTGATGGGAATCGATCGATACAACACTAGACGCAGTACATTTCAGAGTAAACCTCACAAGATCGCGCAGCTGACCTGAAGGGTTCGCCGTAGGGACGCATGCTCACGTCGCTATGCTTTCTCAACTAGCAACGTCCCAATGTCCGCCACCAACCATCTCAATGGCGACTCCCCCTCCACAACTGCCCATGCTGCTGGGGCGCCGACCATTCGCCGGTTGAGCAATCACAATAGCCACTCGATGTGCGATGCGCACTCCCCGGAGGATGTACGCGCCTCCCTGGCCGCTCTGCACGCCCGCGAGACTTCCATCATCACCCGCCTCCAGTCACTTTTCTCCTCCCAAGCCGACCTCTCGCGGGAGCTCGGCCGCTTGGATCTCCTGCGTGCGAATCTAGGGTCGCAGGTCATAGCGACCCGCTCCGTCAGCAATGGCATGCTCGCCTCGGCTGCGGAGACGGCCGGCCGCCTCTCGAACCGAGTCAAAGAGCTGGACCTGGAGAAGGACCGCGTGCAACAGACGCTGCAGGTAGTCGAGCAAGTCGCCGAGCTGAAAGCCTGTGTTCACGGCGTGGTAGGGTCTATGGGGGCCCCACAAGACTGGGAGGCTGCTGCTGGATATATCTCCAGAGCATCCAAAGTTCCCGAGAGCGTGATCAAGGGAGGCTTTGCCGCTGCCATCGTACCCAGTGTCGAGGTGCCGGATGCGCCGTGGGTGACGCTAGAGAACGCCAAGGAGAGCTTGTGCGGCCTGTTCTTGCGCGAGTTCGAGAAGGCAGCACAGGAGGGAGACGGAGCCAAGGTCACGAGATTCTTCAAGCTGTTCCCTCTGATCGGCCGTGCAGATGTTGGGCTGGACGTCTATGGCCGCTACGTCTGCACCGGCGTAGCAGGCACTGCGCGCCAGACATGGAAGCTAGTACCAGGGGCCGCTGGGCAGAAAGACGGCTTCCTATATGCCAACGCTTTGACGAAGCTTTTCGAGCATATTGCACAAATTGTCGAGGGGCACGGCGGTCTCGTGGAGCGGCACTATGGCGAAGGCAAGATGGTCAAAGTGATAGAACGACTCCAAATGGAAGTTGATGTGCAAGGAGGCATAATACTGGACTCGTGGAGCGATGAACGGTCAGTGGAGAGGAAGCTTACTGACGTCAAAAGCTATCCATTCTCGTTCCTCGTGCAGAGTTTCCTGCCGCCGCAGAAAGGTCTTACGGGTACCCCGAGAATGAATTCTCCGGCCCTGGGCGGGGGGACTAATGCCAGGAACAGCGAAGACGAAGGAGTGAACATGAAGGAGGTGGATGCCCTACTAAACGAGATAGCTCTCATGCTTGGACGGTGGTCTCTTTACACAAGGTTTCTCGCTGGGAAGTGCAAGGTAAGCTCTCGCGTCATGTGCTTACACGACTACTTCACTAACGAACCCCAGGTACCTGGGCCAGAGGATGACACCGCCCTGTCAATTCCAGACGCCCTGATCAAGTCAAATCTGCTGAGGAAAGTGTCCGACAAACTAGTTACCCCCTATGATATCTTGTCGACGTTCTACTTCAGAAGATCGGTCGAGAAGGCATTTCAGTTGGATGAGTCGCCTTCAGGACTTACACTCAACATACATAAGCCTGTTGGCACTGACCCTCCGTATATCATATCGGCTGTTGACGACGTCATGTACATCGTCAGTACGGTCATTCAGAAGTCAATTTCCACCTCTCAGAGGGACGTGGTTGGCCATGTCATTCCCACAATAGGAAGAGTGCTAGGATCCGACTTCATCGGGATGGTGCAGAGGAGAATGAGAGACGAGTCGTACCCCAAGCCAGTTATCCAAGGGGGCTTCCCGCCTGAAGACAAAATCGTGTCCTTTATAATCCTCATCAACACTCTGGATGTTGCGACCGAGTATCTATCGCGCATTATCACGACATGTTTAGGGAGTCCAGTGGAGGCCAACGGCGCCGCTCAGTCCAGCCCTCTTGCCAACTCGTTTCCTTTCGAGCACGACGCAACTTTTGTGACGTCAGTTTTAACAACACTGAACGCGTCCTTCTCGACTAAAGCAAATGAGCTGTTGTCGGATGGACTCCAAGTTCTGCTCAACATGGTGGTCAAGCAGAGGCTACGGCCCATCATCTTGGACACGTTTCGGGATGCCGACTACACTTTGACGGAGGCCGAGTTGGCCGAGATAGCACAGCAGAACGACGAGGACGAGGAAGAGCTGCTAGACCACGTACAGCGGAGGTTTGAGCATGGGTGGAATGCGCTGATGAAGCCCGTGGAGCGGTTGATGACGGCCAAGACGTTCAACACGCTCATGACGAGCACAGCCAAACATCTCGCGACGGTGCTGGAGAAGAGGATCTGGAGCTCGAGTGGCAGGATCAACGCGTTCGGTGCGATTCGCATGGAGCGAGACTTCTCGGGCATCGTCCGAGTTGTGGCCAAGGGCAACTACAGCGTGAGAGAAGCGTTTGCTAGGGTGACGCAAATGCTCATGGTGGCCAACATGGAAGACGACGAATGGGATGAGATCATGGCCGAAGGGGAGGACGACGGCATACAATGGGTGCTCAATGAGGATGAGCGGCGGAAAGCTAGAAACCTCGTAAGATAAGCAAGGAAGGCCCTCGGATAGAAGCTGCATCTTGATCTCCGGTCGAAATATAATATTTGAACCTGCTTGTACCTGAATAAGTAAGTACTTAGGTACATGTGCTATATACTCGCTCCACTTTAAATGAGGTACGGACAGTAAAGTAAATCCAATGCCAATTCCCTAGCTCACTCAAGTTTCAACCTGGAACTTGTCCTCCTACATTCAACTACAGACCACCGCCCGCAGCATTGTCGCCTTTTGGACAGCATTTAATCACCAGCTCTACGCTTCTCTGGTCCAATAACCATGGCGGCATCTCGCTACGATCTTCTTGATCAGCACGAAGAAGATGAGCTGCACAAGAACCGCCTGCTGCCAGTAGAAAGTAGACCCTTTCAGCGGATTTCAAAGCACGTCACCCTTGCGAAGCTGCCGGCCACAAAGCTACCCACACCCCCACCCGAGGGAGCGCCCGAATCCCAAGATGGCAGCCCATCGTCCTCTGGCTATATGAGCCAGGTGCACAGCAACGCCGCGGCGATGAAGGAGGACATACAGCTGGACTTTGCGGCCTTCGACAGCACCATCACCCGCCTGCAGTTCCTGGCGACGGCAAACGAGAAGGAGCGAGAGCGCTACGCCACCGACCGAAGCAAGATCCTCGAGACGATGGAGGCGGTGCGGTCCTCCAACGCGGCCCTGCGGACCCAACTGGACGAGGCGCGGGCTACGCTGGCGCAGCGCAAGTCGTTCGACGAGCTCGCCGACAGGATCACGTCGAACCGGATGCTGCGCCCGCGCGCCGAGCAGGCCGTCAACCTCGACAAGCTGGCCGAGGAGTGCGACGAGCTGCAGCGCGAGAGCGAGACCTACGGCGTCACCTGGCGCGAGCGCAAGGAGCAGTTCGACAAGCTAGTGGGCGAGGGCGTCAACTTGCTGCGCCTCATCCGCGACGAGAAGGAGGAGGTCGAACGCCGCGAGGGCATGGACGAGGAGGATGGCGAGGACGACGACAACAACAATGCCACGGCCGGCAAGCAGGGTAGCCAGAGCGGCGACGCGACCCCTGCGAGGCACGGCGACGGCAATGCCACACCGAGACCAGGAAGCAGCTCGGGACGCACGCCGCGGCCAGGTAGCCCCGGTGCCGGAGGCGTTGGTGGAGGTGCTGGTGCTGGTGCTGATGCTACGGATAACCTGAAACCCCAGTCTGACGCGGCGGGTAGCTTCTCTAGAGGGGGCAGCGTTGCGCCGAGCTTACAAGCAAATAGTCCTGCGGGACGTGGTGGCCCGGATGGTCATGGTGGCAAAGACGGCGAACTGGAAGAGGGCGAAGACGTGGAAATGGGCGAGACGGCGCAAGTTGCGGACACCCCCATGGCCGAGGGTGGTGTCAAGGAAGAAACACCTCAGATTACAGTTGACGCACCTGCCGGCACCGATGATAAAATGGATACGACGTAAATATGAGGCCTGCTTGCTGGCTTGTTTGTTGAGAGGTACTTCAGAATCCCTCATGGCCCAGGCAAAGAGGACAGGAGAGGTTATACCCCTGGATGTGAATGGACATGTATTTACGATGCCATGCTGTCCTCCAATCGTGTGTCTAATCATATTCAGCCCAGCGTATCAAAACTGTGGTATCATGCATGTGCAGCCTTTGCACACTTCATCGTAACGGTTATCGTCAAATGCTTCCTCCTCCCCCATCAGACACAGATGTGCTCATCCGGCATGTCTCTCTGCCGTGTTCTAAGCATTGTCCTTAGGTGTCGAGGCCAGCACCTCCTTGGCCTTGGTGACTTCGTCGGCGTTCGCATTGCTGTCACCCTCCACCGCCGCGATCTGTTCCTCGAGCCGTGAGACGGCCTCGCCGATTCGGGTCTTGAGGGGTCCGAACACTGCCTTGGTCTCCTCGACGGCTCTTTGCTAAGATGTGGGTTTTCATCGTTAGCAAATTTGTGCGGTTTCGTAGATCAGGGGGCAACACCGAGTAGACAGAAAGGAGATAGAAACTTTGGGAACAGGGCCGGTGGCTAGGTAGGTTTCAAAGGGGGGGAATGAATAGATGATAAAGGAAAGGAGACGAAAGCAGCCCTCCCTCGCTTACTTCCTGCTTCAGCATAAAGTCGGCGTTGCCGTCGGCGTTGCCGCTTCCGCTCTTCAAATCCGCCTCGAGCTTCTTGACGCGCTCCTCCTGTGACGTGAGCTCCTTCTGGTATGCCTTCTCCTCCTTGGTCAGCCGCGTGACGGCATCCGTTGCGATCTTAAGGGGTGAGGGCGCAGGCATCTTGGGTTTGTTCAGTCGTCTGGTAGGTTGTCTGCGGTTAATATTATTGTTGTCGGGTCGGTTGATCTAGCTATAGCTAACCTAAGAGAGAGAGGATTGGTGAAGACAGTAGTTTCGCACGGAGGGGTTGTCGGTGTGCTTGGGGAGCTATTGGGGAATTTATTTTGGTGGGTTGGAGGGGTAAACGGGCCAGCCGGTCGGCTTTCGGAGTAGGGTGGAGCACAAAGCCGGAGGAGGCGGTTGCAAGTCAGTTTTATTACTAACCTAGCAAGCTATTAATTCAAGCAGGCAGCTATCTAGAGTCTCTTGTAGTGAGGTCTGTACTGTTGAAGGAAGAGTGGACGTCAGCGTTGGCAGTGTTGGAGGCCGACCCTGTAAAATGAATAAGTACCTACTTACTTAGTCAGTCAGTCAGTCAGGTGACAGCGCGGAGAGTGCGGAGAGTGCCGAGAGTGCCGAGAGTGCCGAGGGCGCGACGCGGGTCAGTACGAGATTTGGATCCAATGGGACGTCATCAGTTTTGACCAATCCCCAATGTAACAGACACCCATACATTTGTTGGAAATTATGAACGCCTGCGCATTTGACGCTTGTGAGGTATTTCGATCTCAATGCTGCAGATGACGTTCCCACTGCTCCAGCACCTTCGTCATGGCTCCGCCTACGAAGCGTCGGAAACGAAATGTCGTGCATGCCTCGGACGATGAGGACGATCCCAAGCCTCAAACCAACACCCTCACCAATTACTTGTTTTCTTCCCCCGATCAGTTCCTCAAGTCTGCGGCAAACACCTCGCGTGCAGCATCGCCATCTCCAAGCCCCATTGCCAAGCGAACCTTGCGCACCTCGAATGTGAACGACCCAAGACAGCCGCCCAAGGAAGCCACGCTGCCAAGCAGGAGCGAGAGACCGAGTTCGAGTACCAGCCCTAGGAAGACAAGGAATCGAACTGCAGCCAACGAAAAGTCGGAGAGTAAAGGGAAGACAGCTGATCTGAAGACTCTGTTCTCTCGCCAGGCTGAAAAGGCTCTTGCCACGCCGTTGTCTCGAGCAGTAGACGACATATCGAGCGATCCGATATCTGATGAAGATGATGGTGTGGGGGACGTCTCGACTACAACGACTAGTCGTGTGGCTGCAAATGCTCGTAAGCGCTTCAGAGATGGGGCGCAGGGCGAAACAGGACATGGCGTTGGAGCAGTCATCACGGCAAGCCAGAAGTTTCTTCGGCCGCCTCGTCCGACACAACCCGTGCCTCCTGCCGATGATCAGAGGCCGTGGTCTGAACGCTTTGGTCCGTCCAACCTTGAAGAGCTGGCCGTCCATAGAAAGAAGGTGGCGGACGTGCGAGGATGGCTAGAAGATGTTATTGCCGGCAGGATGAGGCAGCGTTTGCTCATCCTGAAGGGCGCAGCAGGAACGGGGAAGACAACCACGGTGCGTCTCCTCGCGAAAGACATGAGATGTGAGTTACTGGAATGGAGGAATCCCACAGTTTCGGGGTCAGGCCTCGGCTTCCAGTCGGCTTCCGCACAGTTTGAAGAATTCATGGGCCGCAGTAGCAAGTTCGGGCAACTGGATACAGACTCAGACTTACCGGCTACTGCTAGCCTCGCGTCTGCAAAGACGAATGACAATGCGCGCAAAGTCATCCTCATCGAAGAATTCCCGAACACTTTTACGAAATCTTCAACCGCTCTACAGTCTTTCCGAAGCACAATATTGCAATACCTCGCGGCCAACACGCCCTCCCTGGCCGCGTTCGGACAGCCATCAACTCAAGTCCCTGTCACACCTGTTGTCATGGTGATATCGGAAACACTCCTCACGACGACATCAGCATCAGCGGACAGCTTTACAGCCCACCGCTTGTTGGGCCCTGAAATAACTCGCCATCCAGGCACAGGCATGATAGAGTTCAATGCGATCGCTCCAACTCTTCTTGCAGGTGCCCTGGATGTGATTGTGAAAAAGGAAGCACGCAAGTCCGGCCGGAAGCGAACTCCCGGGCCTTTAGTGCTAAAGCGTCTTGGCGAGATCGGTGACATCAGGAGTGCAATCTCATCACTGGAGTTCTTGTGTCTCAAAGGCGACGATGAGGCTGACTGGGGTTCAAGAGTGACATTCACAAAACTGAAACGAGGTGGGAAGGAGGATGTTGCACTCACCAAAGGAGAACAGGACAGCCTTGAGCTGGTCACACAGCGTGAGGCAAGTTTGGGGATATTCCACGCCGTCGGGAAAGTTGTGTACAACAAACGAGAGGAGAAACCGATGCCATCTCAATCGCCAGAGGGGAAAGCCGAGGCGTTGCCAGACTTCCTAGCTTCGAATGCCCGGCCCAATCGTTCCGAAACCATGGTCGATCATCTCATAGATGAGACTGGTACGGACACGCACACCTTCATATCTGCTTTGCACGAGAATTACGTCCTGTCATGCGCGCCAGCTGGATCCAGTGATCAGTCCTCTGCCGTTGACTACATTAATGAATGCATAGAGTATCTGTCAGAAAGCGATCTGCTATGCCCGACTACTGACATGTTCTTCGGGGGCCGGGGATTCGGCTCTGGGGCGTTTGCGGGGAGAGACTCGGCAAGTCACATTCTACGGCAAGATGAGATCGCTTTCCAAGTGGCCACCCGAGGTTTGCTCTTTTCGCTCCCTAATCCGGTGAAGAGAATCGGGACTACCTCGAGTCGAAAGGGGGGCGATGCTTTCAAAATGTTCTATCCCACGAGCCTGAAGCTCTGGAGAGAAAAAGAGGAGCTAGAAAGTATGGTCGATCTTTGGTCCGCAAAGCTATTGAGGGGGAAGAGAGCACGGGACAAAGTATCACGGCGGGTGCGTCAGCGTTTCGTAGACCGAAGACCACCCGCCCTGGTGAATGGGCCAACAAACAAGCATCACATGGCCATAGTGGCCACACCAGTGCAACAGAGCATACCCAGGATCAAGTAGCGCCGTTGCTGTCTCTGGGGAGTTCTGCGCGCAAAGAACTCCTCCTAGAACGACTGCCTTACATGGCCCATATTGCACGGCGGCGAAGGACGTCCTCGAATAACCTTAGACTGAGAGAACTGGAAAAAGTCGTGTCTTTCTCGGGCACGAGTGGCACTCCGGACGAAGAGGCAGCCGATATGGATGATGCAAACCCCGTTGACACGGAGACGTGGGCAACGGACAAACCCACCGAGGAATCATGTCCGCCCAAGAGGAGATTGGCTATCCGCCAGAAGGGTGACGGATCTTTGGCAGGGCCTACAGCAGCCCAGAAGCTCGTTTTGAGTGATGACGATATCGAGGACGATTAAAGCATCCGGTGCTGGACCCAGCAGGCCTATATAGAAGACGGACTGGAGGGTGAACCCATGGAGTTCAGTGTAAAAAGGGGGAACGGGGTCCATCGTCTTACATGGAGGACCATGAATGTGTGTACCTTGGCAAAGGTTTGTTTTCTACGGATAATAGATGGGACAAATTCATAATACCTCAAGAGTCTATGTGCTGACGGCAGTACTCGCTGTTCCTCGCCTGCGTCCACCCTAGATATTGTGCATACGAATAAGTACTGTTTGCTTGGTCTCGCGTCCTGGATTCCCGATTTCCCCTATAGTGTTCTAAAGCAGTGAATAAGCTCTACAGCACGGCCTTTTGTACAGGTCTGTGACTAGCCACGTCTACTCGACAAATATGTTCCAACCCTCTAACCCAGTGAGGGATCTCCGACTATACATGAGGGCCGCTATTACTATTCCAAAAGCTCTCTCCCCTGCTTTGGGTTCACGGCCCGGATGGCACGGCCGCCGCGTTTGCAGGAAGTAGGCGCCCTATTCCTTCAGCTGTAGCCTGGCGTTCCAACCCACAACACACCGGATCAAGTCCCAATCGCCGCCCAGCCCGACCCAGTCCGTGACCACGACGCCCGTGCACCCGTCGCCGACGGGCAGTCGGTTGGGGCCCTTGGCGGCCTCACCATGGCAGAGGGCCATGTACTCGATGATGGCCGGGTTCACCTTGGCCGCGATCTTCTCGGGCCAGCACTTGGTGTTGAAGAAGTTGCTGGCGCTCAGGAAGTTGACGAAGAAGGGCTTGTGCTCGGCGGCCGGGTCCGACGGGTCGGGCTGGCGCACCAGCTCGGCGGCGCGCTCCAGGTGGGCGCGCGCCAGGTCGATCTTCTTCTGGATGTTGTGGGACTGGTCCATCTCGTAGAAGTCCTGGACGCGCGCGATGCCCGGCCCGCCCGTCGGCGCGTCCTCGCAGTTGTCGGGCCACGACGAGCAGTCCAGGCCGTAGCCCCGGCCGCCGTGCTCGGCGCCGAGGCTCTCGTCGTTGGCGTGGCGCCGCAGCAGCACGATGCGGCCGCGGGCCTCGCCCAGGCGCGGGATCCGCGGCTCGGTGTACCACTTGGTGTTGTCGGGGGCGGCGTAGCGGTGGTGCAGGTGCCGCGAGAGCTGCTGGTCGGTGCCCTTGCCCGTGCCCTCGCGCTTGATGCTCATGATGAGCGTCTCGGACGGGTTGGCGTCCAGGAAGCCGTAGACGTCGTCCAGCAGGTCGTGGAAGTACTTGGTGCCCGTCAGCGAGATGGGGAAGGCCGAGTGGACCAGGACCAGGTCCGACTTGTCGGCCTCAGCGCTGACCTGCACGCGCACGTCGAAGAAGCGCACGCCGTTGTCGAGCTGCTCGCGGATGCCCACGGCCTGGCACCGCACCGAGGGGAGGGCCAGGTGGGAGGTCGGGCTGTTGTGTGTCCCCGGGATCGACAGGGCGGTTAGCGGCCACTCATCACGCAGCTCCCTCATCCAGCTGGACAGGTGGGTGGAGCTGTAGATGGCCACGCACGCCCCGTTCGTCACGTATACGACTGTATACTCGTGAGGCCCCTCGTCTAGCTTCTTCATCACCAGGGACCGGCGCGACTCGCCGGGCGTGTCAACCTGGTACCTGTGACCCTCGTACTCGAAGGTCAGACGCACAACCTCACGGCCCGGCTCTGGTGCCCGCACATCCGTGTTGCGGGTCTCGAAGCGACCTATGGGTATGGACAGCTCGCGGCGATCCCGCGCGTCGCCTCTGGCTCGCGCATGCACGCTCGAGCCGTTGAAAAGGCCGGTGATTTTGCCCTTGATGTTGTGGTCTTCCCCAGACGTCGGCTTCCCTTCGAACCGCTCCACGAGTTTGAGTTCAAGCGGAGTGGCGGTAAGGTTACGAATGCTAAGGTCGGCGGCCATGGCGGACGAGTCTTTGACTAGAAGGGGCTCAATCGGAAGCTTCTTCTTGGTATCCGACCCATATCGACAGGAGCACAAAAACCAGACGAGGTTCTCGTGAAACCTACTTATACACTGCAGGCTATTATTCCGCATGGCACAGGAGGAGGGCGTCACCGAGCGAGCGCGAGCGAGCTGAATCGCCACGGGTCAAAGTGTTGGTTGGTAGGTGGTGACGGGGTAGTGAGGGTCTTGATTGGCCAGAGGGTCGGGTGGAGGTGGTCACTTCGGCTTAGATTAGGTTAGTTAGATCTTCTTCTTAACTTGCTTACTTCTCCTACTCCTAGGTGACCCAGAAGGTGACCTACTACTACCTCATGGTCACTCTCATGCCTGCTCCTGAAACACCCACTACCAGCAAGACATTGGACACTACTGCATGTCACCTTACCAAGAATGGTGCGCCTGAGGCGGCCAGGGGGGCTGGCTGCAAAGCCTGCAATGTCTTTGGACACATGATGATGCCGTGGGCGAAGATGGGATGAAACACCATGTGAGAAAATAGCCTGAACCCTCAACGGAGAAGCGAGAGGCGACAAGGACGCAGCGACGGCGGCTTTGATTTAAATAACTCGATATCTTCGTGGCTAAGTGTGTTTCCCTGGGGCTGGAAGAATGGAATGTATCTCGCAATCACACCAAAATGAAGTCTTCGTGGCTGCTTTTACCCGCATGTCTTTTCACTGGCGTCCAAGCTCAGTCTCCGCCCCGTGGCTTGTCTTATGATGAAAACATCTGTCCACGGGGCCATTTCCACCTGCCGCTTTCCTTGACTTGTCTCGTCTCTGATTTGCATCGGCCATCACGTCTGGATCATAACGAGACAGCCACTGCAGAAAACGCTTGGAGCGGGCCTCGTTTCTGTCTTGGTAGGTTCTGTGTCTGGTCCAATGATGGGTATGCCGACGGCGGAGCGTCTATTGTGACCACGACGCCCAACAAGCACAGGATAGCCCAGATATCAAACCGGTCTCCTGATGTTGGGCACGATAGCTCTCATTTCCAGGCCGTGGCGATCCCGGGCAGAGGCATCGGTCTCGTAGCCACGCGGTTGATCCGCCGGGGCGAGATGATCATGGCTGTCCGCCCTGCCGTCGTAGCCCATGAGGACCTGCTAGATGAGCTTGAGCTGGACAGCCGGAACACTCTGCTGGACCAAGCAGCCAAGGCAATACCTGCTGCCAGACGGCAGACCTTCCTGGCCCAGGCCGGAGAACTAGGTGGCCACCGGATAGCGGACATCATGTTCACCAACTCCTTTCAACTCTCTCTCGGCACGGATGGCGAGAGGCACTTTGGCAACTTTCCAGAAGTGTCACGCTTCAACCACGATTGTCGACCCAGGTCAGTGCAAACCCCCACTGGCAGGAGATGGAAGATTTCCAGTATCTCCACTAACATGAGAACAAGCGTCGCCTACTACATCGACCAGAACCTTACACATCGAACTCATGCAGTCAGGGAAATCCAGCCAGGAGAAGAGCTGACCATATCGTATCTGGACTCCTTTCGCGTCCGGTCTGTTCGCCAGGCTCGAGCCCGCGCCTCTTGGGGCTTCTCCTGCGCCTGCTCCCAGTGCAGCCTACCTGACACAGAGGCAGCGGCATCCGACGCCAGGCTCTTCTCCATCTACCAGGTGGAAAACCAGCTGGCGGACTTGAAGAATGCAAACGTCTCTACGTCGACTATCGAGAAACTGATGGCTTTATACAAGGACGAGCGACTGGATCACAAGATAGCCGACGCCTACACCCTAGCGGCACTGAACTACAACACGTTTGGCGTCGAAGACATGGCCCAGGAATACGCAAAGTTGTCACTTGACCAGGGCTTGTTAGAACATGGACAGGATTCGGCAGACATGGAAGCCATGAGAGTCCTGGCCGTTGATCCAAGAAGCCATTGGAGTTGGAATACACGGCAGCAGTAGATGTCCCCGGCCTCTGTGCATGTGCTTCTGATTGCCAGCTCAGCAGCCCCCCCCGCCCTGTAGCGTAGCGGTCTAGTTAGTGAATATTTGCAATCAGCACTGCATGCGCCGCCCCACTGACCTACAGTCTGTACTGGTTTACTTTGCACACTGTCCACAGCACTAAACACCCCCCCATGTTCTTCAGGTCTTCTTCAGGTCTTCTTCAGGTCCCTTTGACACTCTACACACCCGCCTTTGCTCCACCGCTTATTTGCTGGCTTTGTGGTAAACAACACGCCGAGGATTTAAATCCTGACTCCTGAAAAAGTCGGCATTCTTTGAATAGTCTGATCTATATATCTTCTCTACAGCTGTCATTCTGAGCCGTCATTCAGCCAGTCAGTCAAGACACCTTACGTCAAGCGTGGTTTCCCCCACATCAACAATACCTGCTCGCCCTCGACCAAGCATACTGTACGGATACAACGAGTAGCACACGGCATTACCTAAGAACATAGTGCACATACACACAACCCCCAGCCTACCGCATCTCAAGCCTCGCCAGACTCACACACACACACACACAGCCTTTCCTATCAGCAAGGGGGGGGCCCGAGCAACAGGTTTCGGCCCAAGTCACCAACGAAACTTTGAACTCTCTCAGCCTCCACGGGGCAAGAAACATCGCAGAACGAGCGTCAACCGTCATCTTCTTCTTCTTCTTCTTCTTCATCGTCATCATCATCATGGGGGACGAGAATCACTGGGTTCTGGACCTTCTCGAGGGTGAGTACAACATCTCCCGTCAACACCACCACCGAATCAGTAACTATGAAGAGAACAAACCCATCTAACCCAGACTCGCCGGAAAACAGGCGTCGGACTACCCGAGTCCACCATACAGCTCCTACAAGACCACGTCCTCCACCCGCAGACCCCCTTCCAGATCATCGGCCGGTCCGTGTGGCAGCGCACGCAACAGGCCTTCCAGATGGCCGTCCCCGTGGTGCAGCCGCTGCTGGACCGGGCCCTCGCGGCGCTCAATGACTCGCCCGACATCGTCATCGTCGGCGCGCTCCTCGTCTTCATCGTCGCCGCCCTGCAGTTCATGTTCTGGGTCCAGCGCGTCGTCCTGTTCTGGACGCGCCTGACCATGCGGCTCGTCTTCTACGCCGTGCTGGCGGGGGTCGTCGCCGTGCTCTGGCAGCGCGGCCCCGAGGCCGCCACCCGCGACATCGTCATATTCGTCTCCAAGATCGCCGGGTACGCGACCCTCCTCAAGAACTTCTGGCTCAGCGAATACGAGAGGTACGATGCGCAAACCAAGAACGGGCGAGGCATGGGAGGCGCTGGCATGTCGAGAAGGGGGGGGCAGATGAAAAGAACAAATCATGGCGGCAGCAGCAGCTAGTGGCCCCTGGGACTGGGATTGCCAGCGCATGCCCGCGTTTGGCTTACTTATCAGGCTAGTTTATACTGCAGTTACAGGATCTGATGAATTACGATGCTTACGTTCCCTTGCAATGAATTATGCTACGGAGCTCTCCAAATGGTATCAAATCCGTCAGTACGCCGGCGCTATGCAGATTCCCCACATCACATGCTATGCTCAGTTCTCCAACATACCCCGGTGCCTACTTATTCTTCCATATCCTCCACTTCCTCATCCTTGAGCTCCTTGGGCTCCTGGGCCTCGTGGTATTGAATGCAGTCGTCAATGTAGCTGAGGATAGCACCGACGCTATCCTCGTCTTGGGCGTCGAGCTTCAGATAGCTGACCATGCTGAAGTTCTCTATGAGGCCTGCCACTGCCTGGTTGAGTCGCCGGAAGGATGCCCCGCGCATAACGGCATCTCTGTCTTTGGGGTCCGCGAAAGCATCGTCTTCCACCGCCTCTCCCTCAGCTGCACGCCTCGCCTTCTCAGCTGGATCGTCTTCGAGCAGTGTCGCGTCTGGCGTAATGAAGCGCTTCATATCCTTCCTGCGCACTTGGTCCTTGACAAGATCCATTTTCGATAGGATATTGATGTGAGGAATCTCCAGCATAATCATGGCAGACATGGCGCTGAGGGTTCCCGAGAAAAACTTGGCGCGGTCTACCACAAACGTGGCCTCAAGTAGATACGCAGCGCAAAGCCGGATGTCCAGGCTCCCAGCTTTTGTCAGGAATCGCACAAGGGCTGGAAGAATGGGCACATGCGTGTACAGCTCGATTTGCCCCGGCATGTCAAAGATTATCATGTATTCCTCCGTCAAAGAGTCGAGAGCCTCGGTGAGGAAATCGAGATTTTCCATGAGGAATTCAAAGCAATATATCAGGCCGCCGTTGGGGCCGAGGCCCATCTCTTCCATGACATCTTCGAGTGAGATGAGATCCTTGATATCAAGATCG
Source organism: Apiospora pterosperma (assembly GCA_019976485.1). Taxonomy (NCBI): domain Eukaryota; kingdom Fungi; phylum Ascomycota; class Sordariomycetes; order Amphisphaeriales; family Apiosporaceae; genus Apiospora; species Apiospora pterosperma. Next base: position 3,338,127 of record JAFBMP010000009.1, read on the forward strand.
GGGGTGTGCTCGAAACTCTCAGCGGCCGGGTCGAGGTTGACGTAGAAGCAAGACCGCCTGTTGAGTTGGAGATGGGTGATGAGGGCAGCGCAGAATGTGGACTGTGGATTGCAGATGCGTCAGAAACGTGATGCGACCATCTTTTGTTCCATCTTTAGAGAAAGAAAGAGACCACCATAGGAGAAGTTATGGGTGTGCTTAAGATGACATCGTACCTTACCCGCCCCTGCCGGGCCCATGACCATGGTGCCGAACTTGCTCATCGTGATCGGAAGTGGTTACACACGTTCTTGTAAATCGGGGTATACGCTCAACCAGACAGTAGGAACAATCGGTAGTGCTCAGCCTTGCAATGTGGCAGCGACTTGGGTCTTCGGCTTTTCGTAGGGGAACAGAAAATTGATTGGAAAAGGTGGAGGGGTCAAGTTGGAGGGACATCTTCGATATGATTGGCTGAACTGGAAGCTGGCTTTAGGTACTGCATCCATCTCAGTCAACGCGGGAGCAGCGGCTGCTTATGGCTGCTCACGGAGCGGAGTTTCTATAAAAGAGGTACAGATACCTCAAGTGCTACGGGGAGTTTTTCTTTTTTCCTTTTTTCTACTGGTGTACGACGTAGTATTGATGTCTCATCGAACTTGGGCACCTCAGTCAGAAGTATGCAAGTCCGTACGCAGAAACAGAGTCAGAATTCCCAGCGGGAGCAAGAGAGTGAGTGCTTGGGTACTTGTTTAAGTACTTCTGGACTAAGAACTCGTCGGGATCCGACCCGCGATTCAGGAACCTGCGGTTATCTTTGAAAGTCGCCGCGTACCAGTATGCAACAGCAAGAGCGAAGGCCAGGAGGACAAGTACAACTACTCCAACAAGTCAGTTAAGGTTAGTTACGGGGTAGTACCTTGGGAGTCAAGAGGGGGAATGAATTGTCGGGAAAACGTGCGCCTTCGTCCCCGCCAGAGACACGCCAAAGACGATTCTCATCTCCGTATCTCCGTATCTCCTGGAAAAAGACCCAGAGTATTGGCTGGATGCCGAATGTAGAGCCAATCCCCGAGCCACGTTCTTGGGGGTCAAATACAGCGATGCCCCCGCATTACTACTTACTTAGTAGATACTAGGCAGGATAGAGAAGCAGAAGAAGAAAAGCAGATGGCAGGAACGCCTCATGGGTGGATTGCGCGCTAAAGCGGTGTAAAGACCCTTCCCCCCCCAGCAACATGTTTGGTGCTATACTGGGCGAGATGGCGCAATCGAAAGGTGGGAAAATTTTCAGAAAGGCTAGGATCAGGGCCATTGCAAAGGTAAAACAGCTAGGAGGATAGAGTGCACGAGATGGTAGATATATGTACTAGACGAAGCTTTGCATGAGGCAAGCACCTGCAGAAGGGAAGCAACTGCTATATGGAAGAAAAGTTTGTAGCAATGCCCGGAACAGTAGAAGTAGGAGATATTGTATGTGCTATGTGCCTTGTCGATATTCCCTGACTCAATGGCACCATTTCCGAGTCCTGTATGTGTCAGTCAAAGGTTAACTTAGTCCAGAATCTACAGATGATTGGGGATTGCGGCACGTGTGGTGGTGAATGCATGTGGTTACTACTGTACGGAGTATTTGTGTAGGATTGATATCAACTCAACCCCCCAGTCGTCTTGTCGTATCAGTAAGTAAGTACGGAGTATGTAGGCTGGGTTATCTTCCATATCGAATAAGTATCCACCGGATAGTCCAACGGTAAAGAAACATCAAATTCAACGCTGGTTTCAACATCTCGAAGGCGTTGGATAGATACATGTGCTTTCAAACGTGGATATCAGGTTCTTCCAATTGTCGTATGGACAGGTACTTTCTTTACCTATCGATAGGTGAGTTTAGGATTCAGATTTCAGTACTTGGTACGCAAGTACAAGTAGAAATGGTGATAAGTTACCCCTCCTTCCATCCTGGACTACTTACTGTACCTGGTCAAGTCATCCTAGTCACAAATCAACGGCCGACATCGTTCGGCAACTAATAAACCGCTTGGCTGCGTTCTTTCCCACACCTGAATGTATTTGTCCGACTAAGCAGGTACCTTGAAAGGACGAACGAACCAAGGTTAAGTTAAGTCGCCGGATGTACCCAGGCAAAACAGAAGGTCATGACCATGACCTACCTAGGTAGGTCCCTTCCCTCTACTCAACAAGAAAAAGATCCGAGCCGAACCTCCCTTGCTTGTCTAATAAAACCACCTTCCCCTCCATCCTTTCCAATCCCGCATTCTTCTCCCAATCATCATCACCACCTCTCTCTCTTTCCCTTTTTCGTTCGTTCTGTGAAGGGTTTTTGTATCTTTTCTTGGTCTATTAAGAAGCGTCTTTAGATACTCGGTATCAAATCTCCTCCATCAACATGCCTGCCACCAACGGTACCTCGAGCGATGCCTTCGCCATTGTCAATGATGGCGCCTTCCTGTTCACTGTAAGTCAATACGTTCGGTGAATTTGCTTATCCCTCTCGGTGTCTCCGGTGCTGGCCACCAGCATCACACCATGGGGCATTCATAGACATTGCTTGCTTGCTTGCTTGCTTGCTTGCTAGCTAGCTAGCTTGCTTGCTTCCCTTCCCTACCCCGCCACCCCTCTAACCCCTCCGTCCTTTCCCCTCGTCATTCGTCAATTGGCTTCGGAGAGACATGTGCTGACTGCGGAATCACAAATAGTCCGAGTCTGTAGGCGAGGGTCACCCCGACAAGATTGCCGACCAGGTCTCCGATGCCATTCTGGATGCCTGCTTGGCCGAGGATCCCATGTCCAAGGTCGCTTGCGAGACTGCCACCAAGACCGGTATGGTGATGGTTTTCGGCGAGATTACCACGAAGTCGCCGCTCGACTACCAGAAGGTCGTGCGTAACGCCATTCAGGACATCGGCTACGACTCCTCGGACAAGGGTTTCGACTACAAGACCTGCAACCTTCTCGTCGCCATTGAGCAGCAATCCCCCGATATTGCCCAGGGTCTCCACTACGAGCAGGCTCTCGAGCAGCTCGGTGCCGGTGACCAGGGTCTCATGTTCGGTTATGCTACCGACGAGACCCCCGAGCTCCACCCTCTCTCTCACTTGCTCGCCCACAAGCTGAACAAGGCCATGTCTGACGCCCGCCGCGATGGTAGCCTTCCTTGGCTTCGACCTGACACCAAGACGCAAGTTACTATGGAGTACAAGCACGACGGCGGCGCTGTCGTTCCTCTGCGAGCCCACACCATTGTCATTAGCGCCCAGCACAGTGAGGACATCTCAACCGAGCAGCTGCGCAAGGAGCTCAAGGAGAAGATCTGCCAGACGGTCATCCCTGCCAAGTACCTCGATGACAAGACGGTGTACCACATCCAGCCCTCCGGCAAGTTCATCATTGGCGGTCCCCAGGGTGATGCCGGCCTGACTGGCCGTAAGATCATTGTTGATACCTACGGTGGCTGGGGTGCCCACGGTGGTGGTGCTTTCTCCGGAAAGGATTTCTCCAAGGTCGATCGATCTGCTGCCTACCTGGCCCGATGGATTGCCAAGTCCCTCGTTCATGCCAAGCTGGCTCGTCGTGCCTTGGTCCAGCTGTCCTACGCTATCGGCATCGCCGAGCCCTGCTCCGTTTACGTTGACAGCTACGGCACCTCAGACAAGTCGGCCCAGGAGCTGATCGACATCGTCCGTTCCAACTTTGACATGCGCCCTGGTGTTATTGTCAAGCAGCTCGACCTTGCCCGCCCCATCTACTACCAGACTGCTAAGTTTGGTCACTTCGGTACCAACCAGGACTTCTCGTGGGAGAAGCCCAAGGAGCTGAAGTTCTAAGTGCGTTATGAGGGTGAACTCATTATACCAGCGGAAGAATCAACTTCTTATCGCATAGACAGGCGTTTTTGTGTTTTTAGAATTCATGATTTCGGCGATTATTACCCTCAGAGGACACATAGCATGGCGTACGGTATTCAACAATCCCGTCTCGGCAAGGCAGGTTAAAAGGCCTTGGAAGACAGAGAGTTTTCGGTTTGCATTTTCTGCCATATAAGATATCAAGGTGGCCTAAAATGTCCACTAGGGAGTGGAAGTATCAATGGAATATACCCATTGTGGGGACGTGGCCTCATCGTCACGTCCGTTGGAGCTCAACTTTATTCGTCTTGAATGATGGTGTCAGTGTGACTTGAACCGTGGTGTTGATGATCTATAAAGAATTGCCTCGGACTAGTAGTCGTGTTGGAAAACTTGCAATAGCCGCACCCATATTATTGGCACTGGCTGAAGACAAAGCCCGTAGTTTCCCATAGTTATACATGGTGAGGCTAGTTTGTTGAAGCTTTTACATCTGGAGAAGGTCAGCGAGACGTGGATGGGATGGACTTTTCGCCTAGTCGTCTACCCCGGTGCCACGTGCTGCCAAATCAACGCCACCAGGTTTGGGTGTTATGCATCTCAAAAGCTGACAGCAAACAGTTGGAGCATTAGCCACGGGCACAGCCACGCTATTCGTTGTAGTACGGATCATTCGCCACATCTTTCTGCCTATTCCTACTTACTTATCCATTCATGCCTGGGTCACCTGCGCCTGTTGCCACAGGGACAAGCCGTCGCAGAAGTCCACCTTGCTTGTTCAATTTCTCATTTCCAGCAGCAGTCAATAATAAAAAACCAGTCCCAGTCCCCCCCGCCATTTACATCTCACAAACTTTAGGACCGTGAGACCTGCTGTCTTCTATTCGAACTTGCTCGTGATAGCCGAGAGTTGGAGGTCTTAGTTGTGCCTTCTCTTCCCGTTCCGCCCGGCCCGACGTCATTTCTGCCTTTTATAACTGGTTGTGTTGTTCCAGGAATAGAATAATACTTCCTTCCTAAGGCCTGGCTTAGAGCGAACACCGCAGACAAAGACAACTTGCATCCGCCTTGGCTTCCTTGGCAGTTCTTCCTCATCCCCCGTTCACCTGTATTATCCTTTTCTGCATTTTTCTTCTTCTTTCCTTTTCCCCTGAGTTTCCCCGAGAACACGTCGCGCACTATGTCGGACACGGAAAGCGTGGAATATCTGCAGCCGGGCTTCGACCCCAAGTCGTTGACTATGCCGCGACTTCGATCGGTTCTGGTCGCACACAACGTCAGCTATCCTGCCACTGCCAAGAAAGCTCAGCTCGTCGAGATTTTCAACGAAAACATTGTGCCACAGGCCAAGAAGATACTGGACCGCCGCGCGAGGGCTAAGAGATCCAGCAAGGGCATCGTCGATGCTGAACATGGCCAGAGCATAGATCCTTTCGCCGAACACGAGGACTTGGCGCCTCCTCCATCTATTCGAACACGACGTTCTCAGTCGCCAAGAAAAGCCTCAATGCGCATCAAATCCGAAGAGCCTGACTACACCGCCATGCCACCTGCACGGAGTCCCTCCAAACGCCAGTCGCGAGCCTCCAGCCGCCAACTACAACCTTCAGATACCGATACCGGCCCAGAAGCAGATAGCGCTCTGAGATCGCGAAGTCCGCGCAAGAAGCAGGAGGCTGTACCGCAACTTAAAGCCGAAAAGTCTGACGAGGGCTTCTTCAGGCGTACGTCGGGCATGTTTACTTCGGACAACCCGTTTCAGAGCGGCAGCTCCCCGCCTATGGAGGCGTCAAGTAGCCGACGCAGAACTGCCGGCCACGAGAGCGCGCGACCAACAAGCAGCTCATCCGCGCGCAGACGGACCGACGGACCTGCCTTCGCCGTAGACGCGTCTGATGCGGTCTTGAGACCTCAGACCCCAGTCAGTCGCGTGGTCCGTAACAAGACGCCCGATGTGGTAGCAGAGCCCGTGGTGGATGCTGGAGAAGAATTTACTCCCGAGGAGCAGCTCGAACTTGCGGCTGAAGAGGCTGCTACTGGTCAGGCGGCACTGATGCCGAGGCAGAGCCGGCCCCCTCCTAGAGCCAACTGGGGCACATCGTTGACGGTTATGGCAGTAACTCTTCTGAGTGTTTTCGCTGGGTGGTATCGACAGGAGAAGATGGCCATTGGGTACTGTGGTGTTGGCCGGTCGATAGGGTCTGTCCCCACTGAAATACCGGTTCCTGAATGGGCGCAATCAGTTCTCCCTCCGGAGATCCAAGTACCACAGTATGTCTTGGAGACATTGGAACCCGTATGCGAACCCTGCCCTGCTCACGCGTACTGCACCGGTGACTTCACTGTACAATGCGAACCGGATTATATCCTCAAGCCTCACCCGTTGTCGCTTGGTGGCTTGGTCCCTCTCCCCCCACGTGTGAGCCTGACGGCGAAAAGGTCCGCCGCGTCAAGGCTGTGGCGGACAAGGCCGTCGAGGAGCTGCGTGAACGCACGGCTCGATTCGAGTGTGGCGAACTCGTCAACGAAGAAGGCGGCAGGCTCGAGTCTCCAGCTATAGAGGAGCAGGAACTCAAGGAGGTCATCAACCAGAAAAGAAGCAAGAAGTTGAACAACAGGGAGTTTGAAGACTTGTGGGGTACTGCTCTTGGCGAGGTCAAGGACCGCGAAGAGGTTGAGGTGAAGGTCGAGGAGTAAGTCTTCTTTCTCTTCTTTCCTTTCTCGTTCCCAGCTCTCCCTTCCCTACCCGTAGCCTGGATCTTCTAACCAACTCATATTCTGACAAATTTGGCAACTAACCAGACCACAACCCGCCACAATAGAGTACGAGATTCCCGAGGTGTTCCAAACACCTACCTATCGTCCACCAGTCTCGCTCGTGTTCCAATCCGCTGCGCCGTCAAGCGATCAATCCGACTCGGACTGGCACGATATCGTCTCCAGATTAGTACTCTGATATCCTTCGTGCTGACTGCTATTTACGGCCGTAGACAGTACCTTTCGAACAGGAAGACGGCTGCTCAGGTTCCGGCACTTGTGGATCTTGTGCTGGAGCGGCTAGCGAATCAGAAGCAGCTTGGGGACGACATTGACGACCCATGGCTGTTCCTACCCAACCTACGGGACGACGTGTTGAGAAGCATCCATTCGCTAAGCCAACGAGAAAAGATTTGGCAGAGAGTTCGTGCAGTCGTGGAGCAGAACAGCAATGTGAGGACAAGCCAGCGGGAAAGCCGGAGCGGCGAAGTTGGCAGAGCATGGGAATGGATAGGACCCACAGCCGGAGACAGCGCACGACGACGCAGGAGTGGACGGGTGTCTTTTGGCCCCGGTGTCAAGTCGGAAGCCGATTCGCCCGGAGAGGACAGGTCATACTTGCATCAGAAGTGGGAGGAGGGCGGACGGCCCATCTATTAGGACGCGACGCCAACGGGAGAGAGATGTGATGAGATGTGGGATATGGGCAGACGAAGTCTTGAGGTGTCGGTAGGCGTTCCGGTTGATTGGTCCAGGGAGGCGAACTATGCCGCCCTTCTAACGTCGTGCGAAACCTGGCATTTCGCTTGCTTGGCGAGAATGAAGTACTATACCTTGTTTCATTTGTAATTGATGCTATGCCGACAGAAGAAGGAAGTAATGAATGCTACGAGGTAATCTTCTCTCTCGGGTTGAAGACCTGAAGAAACAGCATCTAAGCACAACTACTTACTTTGCTTATACAATTCATAATTATCCTTTAGTATTCAATCACTCAGTCAGTGTGTAATGGATTAAGTATAACACCAAGTCAGGCTCCTCCTTGAGCAATCCATTTACTGGACGGTTTGTATTATATGATTGGTGTCTGTTATTCTGAGCACCTGATTGATACTCTCCATCTTCTGGACGGAGAGCAAGTAGAGTTAAATAGTAAGTGGTCCAACATCACGCCAACATGCAACAGAGATTCATTTCGGACGTCGAATCGGCCTCGGTCCATCTGTCTGTCTCGTCTCTTCGGCTCTTCCTCCCCTGCCGGTCTCTGTACGGTATATCTTGCGCCATGTATATACAAAGAGCGACTAGGTTGGTTGAACTGATCGTAATGGACACATGTCCGAGTCTCGATTCCAGACCAAGAAGGCGTAGTGGATAGGGAAATGGTAGTAGAAAGGGATATACATAAAAATTATATCATTGCGCCGGCTATATCCGAGACGACATGATTTTTCTTCTCCGTTTGGACTGCGACAACAAAGGATGCGTCCTAGTGCCGAGTCTTATGGACTCGGGGGTTATGGTAATCTTATGTGACGAGAAGCAGTGGCGGCAGAGACGGGGTGTGCGCAACACACCCCGACGCTGCTGCGCTCCAAGAGAACCACCATGTCGCAAGCTCCTTCTTTATAAAGATTGAAACATTGAAGCGCCGGCCTGCCCGCCCGCTAGGGGTCCATGGGGATATGCGTCTAGTAAAAGTAGTTGACCGTGGAAATGCCGCTCCAGGGGGGTGGGGTATATATAAACGATAGATGTGAAAAGTATACAACAGCAATCAAAGTTCGTGACAGTTTCGTGAAGTATATGTGCAGCATGAATGCGACCAGCCGAAGCTTGCCACTGGAGTCCAGCAGCACGACGGCTCACCGTTTTTGTCCTTATAGCCTGTTGTTCTCACCGAGGTTCAGCCAGCTCATGTCATTGGAGGTGGACGCCATGGTCAACTGAGGCTGCTTCGAGACGCCAGTGGGGGGCCGACTGTTTTCGGGCGGGCCCAGTGCCGTGGTGTATATGCTCTGCGAGTAGGCACTGCTGGGTGCGCGGTCCTGTCCCCAAGGCTTCTTGGCCATGGTTGGATCCCATTGCTCGTGGACGCTTGGGGGGATGCCGCTCGAATACCCGGACGACGAGGTGCTGGAAACGGGTCGCTCGATTTGCCCCGTCATGCCATCATTCAGCTGGCTAGTGTTGTGCGATACTGTTGGACTGTTCGTATGCACGCGGCTGAAAGACGGGCGGCCTTCGACCTGCAGCGGCGGCACGGTAGCCGAGTCCTGCGTCATGCGGCGAATATCGGAATAGTGCGAGCTTTCTTCCGATGCCTGGGTCTCTCGGCGGCTCCCACTACCGAACCCTAGGATGTTCAAGGTGCTTCCACCAGACCAGTATCGGTTCCAGCCGGAGCTCCTCCTTGTTTCCCCGTCTCGGTTCGCTGCCGGACGGCTCCTAGGTTTTGGGTCCTCGACTTCAGCGGCAAAAGAGACACCCTTTTCGTCCCTCGTCTCGAGGATAGGCGAGGCTCTCGGCTGAGGCACTGGTCGTCCGATAGTGCTCTTGAACTGTTTAGCTAATATGCTGCCGACTGAGCTGCGCTTCGAGACTCCACTGCCTTGACTGTTCTGGCGCTCGACAGCCGGCTTCTGCATTTTACCCATCAGGATGGCCATTGACGAGAAAGATCCTTGCGACTCCTGCTGATTGTGACCTCGGAAATGTCCACCCGACGCTTTCGCCACATCAGGCAAGTAGTCTTGCTTCTCCGGAACCCCGCTGGCTCTTCGGGCATGGCCCTGTTCCATGTAGGTCTGTCGCCGCTTCTTGTGCCTCAACAAAAACAACAAAGCCACGAGCATGATAGCGACACCAAAAACGATACCCAGCGATATGCCGAGTATCTGGCCCGTTCCCAGCTTGCTTGGAGATGACGAAGCAGCCACTGGGGGTGCAGCGGCGGCGGTCGTCTCGGTCGGGCTTGGCATCGCCGATGCGGATGGGACGCTAGTCGGACCAGGTGTGCTAGACGTGGGTACCGAGACGATGCTGAAGTCCTCCATCCCAACCATTTTGGCCGTGGCGTTTTCCCAGCAGTTGTCTCGCGCATTGAATATGCAGAAGATATCCTCGTCGTTCCCTCCCGACATGACAACCATACCGTCTGGATCCGCAGCTAGTGAGAACTGATCCCTGGTAGCTGTTGGCGCTAGACTTGCGTTGTACGCCGGCCAGTTACTGGCTGTCAGGTCCCTCTCCCCCAAAGACGGGGCTGCGCTCGTCGACTTTCGAATGGGCACCGTCTTAACCACTGGCCCCACGCTGTCTACCAATACCGTCCTTCGCACCTCGTTGGGCGAGGTGCTCATATCGAAGGTATAGAGGTGTTTGCTCCCATCGTCGGCTTTCAGCAGGGTTGCTTTCACTTGTGTCGTGCTCTTCGATATGGGCTCGGCTAGGGAGCTGCCGGAATCAGACCAGCCTGCCGTAGCGTCAAACAGCATGACCTTGGTATTCGTTGCTTCGCCGCCAATCATGACAGCCTGCGTCTCGGACCACTGTAAAAGTATAGGAGCTACCGCCGGAGGGGCGATTGACTGGTAGGCCAGGACTGAATACGGCTCAGATGCACCGACGGTGAATGTTTGAGATGACAAGTGCCGCGAGCCATCTTGGGCTCCAGCGTAGACTAGTATCGAGTCGGAAGCGTTGAGATAGACGGCGCTGTGCCACAGCCGACTTTGGGTAACCGAGACTCGAGGGCTGATCGACTCCCACTTGCCAGTCGAATACGTGAACTTCTGGAGGCCTTGGTAATTTGGATCCACCGACGTTCCTCCCACAATGAATAATCCTGACTTCGAGGCGTCTTTCGGCGTCGAGCCCACGCAAACCCCGCCTTCCACTGCTGTCCCGTCCGATAGCTGTTGCCATTCCTCTCCTTCTTCCAATACCAGCGACTGGAGCCCTTTAGCTGAATATTCGTACAGTGTGTTGTCGTGGATGACCGAGCAAGCGCCCGCGAGGGACACTGCTGGTTTAGGAAGTGGCATCTTCGCTGACCCCTACTCAATGTCGTCAACGACGGGATGATGCGGTGTATCCAAGCACCAAAAGGAAGAAACTGAAGTTTCGAGCTGCCTTGGTCACTATATCATGGTTGGGGAGATTGAAGAGAGTCGGGGGGCGCAGTTTTGGCCAGGGAGACCCTCGAACGCCGATTGGTCAGTGTTGAGGCGCAGCCAATGCCTGTAACAGCGAGCGATGTCAAAAGAGGGCGGCTGTGACCAGACTGAGACTTTGACAAATGAAAAGCGCCCTAGGCTGTTTGCCAATGACTTATGGGCAGCAAGAGGCTTATTGGACGTATGTTGTTTCGAATTCCTTGATTCCAGAAGAAAGAAGCCCGCCTCTGCCCGAGAAAGAGTGCTCGTGTCCAGTCCAGTGTCGAGCAGCGGAACGGGGGTCTAAGCCACCGGTGCAAACGAAGGAAGGGGATGAGACCGTCAAGATCGTCTAAACAAAGTAGCAGTACTGCCTGTACGGGTACTCAAACTTGGCGTCGTATATGGCGGCGACGCGTGCCTGAACAACGACGAGCAGCAAGCAGGTCGGCAATCCAAATCCTTGTGTGAGAGAGAATGTGGGAGGTGCGGACGGGCGAGTTGGAAGGAGTGAGCCCGAGATCTACGGAAACTTTGTTTTGATGGGCGCAATGTTTCCGTGAGGAAGGCCGGGGGGAGAGAAAGAGAGAGGAGGTCAAGAGGGGAGAAACACCAGCCAAGCCGCTTCTTGGTGCTTCTGAAGTGCTTCGTGTCGCAGGTGATGGGGGTGAAAAAGCGGAGACGTTCAACTCGTCCGACGCCCAAAGTGAGCTTCTACTCCGGCCGACCCCCTGAGGTTTTGTTCTGTTCTGTCTTATGCGTCGTGGGAATAAGGAAGACACTCGGAGTCCAGGCACGAGTCGATCCACAGATAGAGTTCTGCTATCAAAGAGAGTCAAATGAGATGGTTCGTGACGACGACGACGACGGGACAGAGGATCAATGCTAGCTCGGCTGTGACGTCTTCCTAGTAGCATGAACAGCGAACGTCACTTTAGGTGATAACAGGGGGGAGGGGAGAAAGAAAGAAAGAGAGAGAAAGAGAGAGAGAGAGAGAGAGAGGCGAGGCGGGCTCGGAATCACCAGTAGCAGCAAGGGGAGCAAATACGACGAATACTGTCTGTACTAGGTTACGACGTACGGATATTCGTACAGAGAGAGAGAGAGAGTGAGGGAGATGGGCAAGCAAATGAATGGATGGACAAGGATCCTCTACCAAGAGAAGCAAAGAAACCCCTGATAGATGGTCGGGGGTCTTCAACGTCTAGTAGTAGTTGTATCCAATCAAGCTCGAGGCTATTGCCTAGGGGCTCCTATTGCGCGAGTGGGAAGTTGCTTGGTTGATAGTGACTGGTGATGGCCAAATGTACCTGCAGAATGGCGCAAGCGTGCGAGCTACTACGAGTAACCTTAATAGTTGTCATCATGTACATCTACTACTACGAATACGTACCCAGGTACATTGGGGGGGCGCCTTGTGGGTGGGTGGATGGGTGGGTTGCAAGAAAGAAAAGGGGGGTGGGGAAGGTGGGGACCTGATTTTCCCATCTGCAAAAAGGAAAGGCAGCTTGAGCCATATGTAATACTAATAACAATCTACTTTATTACCATCGCATGGTCGTATGTATGTCAGAAAGTTACGGAGTATCTGCGACGCAACCCCGAACCGCCGCCCGTCGTTTTGCTACGAGTACTAACCTTACCTAATAAGTAGGTACATATCGGAGACGTTGGGTCGGTCGGTCACTCATTCTAGTAGTATTACCATTGATCAACTATAGCAATGCGCTCGGTCGCCTCCCCCCAAACGGGAAAGACGAAGCTGTCAGGTAATCTAATCTGCGTAGTACATATCGTACTCTGTCCTGGGCGGCTGAGGTTAGTTCTATTAACGATAACCTCATGTGACGGCGCCAAACCGGCCTCACAACTCACCAGCACGCATTGGCTTCAATGGCAGGCTCCGCTACTGTAGCCATCGGTAGTTGTGGTAGTAACACGGAGTACTACTATAGACAGACAGAATCCTGCTTTTTTTCTTCTTTCTCTCTCTCTCACTCTCTCACAACAGTCTCGCCAGTCCGAGGGTCGGACAGGAAGCAGAAAAGACCAAAATGCAACCATGATGCTGCACTGCAGGTGGAGGCGCTTTCGGCGGCCACTAGCCAATCAAGCTAAGACTATTTTTATGAAACGTCCCATCCATGCAGATGCCCCCTGAGCTAAGGACGTCGGGACGCGTGCAGAGGAAAGTCATCGACCAGATTGCCCTTTTCCCTTCTTCTGAGGTCGGTAAAGAAACCAATCTCTCGGTCGGCACACACCCATTGTGGTAGAAGCATACTTCATACGTATGGAATCCGATATCCGATATCCTGTATCCTCTATCCGTATGTACGCATCGACTACTACTACTATGTACCGTCTCTCATGCACTACAGGCAGTACATGTACATACTCGTAGGTGGAACATCGGCAACAAACCCGGGCACACATGGCCCGACTGGGGGTGCTAGCCAACATACTTGTAATGCCACCACTGGAGGAGCACGGAGTATCTCGTATCGTCAAAGCCTCTTTATGCAGCAACACCATGTGGCATGGCATGGCAGGCAGTGAGTGTGCCATGTACTGTAAGAAAAGCACTTAAGCCGGGAGGGGCCGAGCGGTGAATGATGACAGACCGACCACTTTCTTGGCCGCTTGCTCTCAACGCTGCGAATCGATAGGATCGGTACTAGTGAATCAATGCAAGATGAAAGAGGCCCAAATGGGTGGCCGTCCAAGAATACCCACCTCTTCTTACCCACCCACTTCATCCTATCTCTTCTGAGCCGTCAAACGAAAGCGCGCGCTACCCAACCAGACCAGCCAAACCCGTCATCTTTGCCACTGATTGGTCCGTACTGGCCTCTTCTCGAACACTTCCCCGGATGGCTATTGCCGTTGCTGAAGAAATCCAAGCTTTCTTTGTGGAGGGGGGAGGGGCGGTTTTATTTCATTTTCTTCATGCAAAGATAGAGAGACATGTCGGCGCTTACGAATCGTTAGTAGCCCAGTCCTAGTGCTAGAAAAGAAAGAAGGGATATGTGCATCGCACACGAGGACCAAGTACCTACCCTCTTGGGAATCACGCCACGCACGCCATATGAAAGAAAGCCTAACAAGTGCAGTTGTATGTGGTGTCTTTTACATGGGGAAATGTTCTTGAGATTTGTCTCTCTCTGTTTGCGCCTGCTAACTGAACGCCGGGAATCCAGCACTAAGGAAGTCGTTGAACCCGATAGCAAGTATGTCAAACGGGGTATCAAGACGGGTACCGGTGCCACAAAGCAACTCCGGGGTCCTGGACCAATCTGCCTCCATCTCCACACGCTATCTGGCGTGCTCGAGAATTTCCGTCTATATACACAGTAACACATACACCGCCCGTGTGGTAGAATGCACATGTAGCCTCGCTGGTGCTTCTGGGGTGAGACGGACGGCCACCTGAAAGTCATAACGCCTTGCCAATGCAACCTTTTTCTAACCCATTCTCGTATATCAACACCAACTGCTCTCACAGCCGTAGCCGTTTCAGACGGGGCCTGTCGCAGCGAAGGCATCTGCAGGTAGAGATGCCTAGTTCATGTTAGTCTTGGATTGCCGCCATATATTCAAGTCACTCCAACTTACTCGTTTCTCGTTGAAGGTGGCCAGGGCCTGGTCAAAGACCCAGTTGGCGACATCGAGACACATCCTCGAGTATTCGATATTCATGCCAGTCTGCCTGCAAAGTTCTAACAGCATTTCCTGCCTTTGGGCGTCTTCTGCCGAGACGGCTGTTGGAGGAGCCACGGGAACTGCAGGATTCGCCATCGTCGACCCAGGGACAGGAGGAAGGGGATTGTACGCCCTCAGCGTAAGCAAGTCACTGGCGACACGGATAGGGTTCCTGCCAGGAGCGCCTGGGCCCAGTAGGATAGTGCGCGAGAAACCCCTCCTCGTAGTGGCCTGGGTGTCGGGATCTTGTTCCTCGAATTCGCCATGAACTGTTATAATCATCCCGTCTACACCTGCCGGACTCTGGCCAGACAGGTCGGCGAGGCCACTGATGGGATGGCAATCGATTATGTACTTGTCAAACTGAGTGACGAGATCAGGATGTCGCGTAGGCGGGAGTTTCTGCCAGGCATTTTGGATTACCGCGGTGCCACTGAAAAGACGCTGTTGTCGGGCGCCTGTTGTTGTAATCTTGACATGATTCCTGGATAACTTGAGGTACGAACCCCACTGAGGAAGCGGAATGTCCGGTGGGTGGGAAGCACTGTTGTTGACAGACAGCGAGAAGTGGCTGTGCTCGTCATAGTATTTGGCCGCAAGATTCTGTCTGTCGATGTCGTAACCTCTGATGAAATCGGTGATGAACTGTTCGCCTACGCCATTGATATCACGGAAATCAGGGCCGCTTTGCGGAATGGGCGTGGGCTTGTTGACAAGCTCGGTAGCAGCCACCTGTTCGGCTGTCCGAACTTGAGTGCCGCTCAAGTTCTGTAGCCTGGGAAACCATGAAACCAACTCGTTCTTGTACGTCAGATCCGAGGCGTCGATGGGGTTGTTAACCAAGAGAAGAGTCTCGATCTTGCGCAGGCGGTGTTGCCACTTCCTCAAGCCCCTCAGCTCCTTAATCGAGTTATTGGAGAGGTCCAGGTGGATGAGATCGGGGAAGGTTTCGGCAAGGGTCATGACCTGCCCGACATCGTCGATGTTGTTGCCAGCAAGAGTCACACTCGAGATGGCATCGCGCTTGGCGTGTGCCGTCTTGAACTGCTCGTCGCAGATGGCCATCAAGGCCCTGAAGAGTTTCTGGGGAGTGCTTTCCTGAAACATATTCATCTGAATGAGCAGTGCGTCGTTGCCGAGGCTTGATAGATTTAAGAGCTTTTGTCCAGGATCGTATCGCTGTGCCAGCATCGTTCTAAGGTTCTCCTTGACATCCTGCGTCTGGGCTGAGAGACTGGGGGCTTCAGCACCATTAGGTGGATCGTCGGTGGCCTCGCTGATGTGGACCTTAGTGCCTGCCCAGTCAAACCCGTTGACTTTCATAATGTGTTCGGCATCTTCCTTGCTTGCCGTGATGTAGACGAGGTCACCTTTCAGTTGTGACTGCTAGACGTTAGCAAGGCTGTAGAAACCTTGGCAACGATCCAGGAATCCGGGATAGGTACACGCGGCGCGGTGGTTGAGAATATCCGTCTCCTCGTTGTCTGCGAGCTATACGGCATAACGAGATTGGAGATGATGCGTTGCTTCGTAACCCCCCAGAGCCCCCAGATACGCTTTGCTTCGACTTCGGATATAAACACATACCTTCTTTATCCTGACGGAGCGGCTAAGCTTCCCAGCAGTTGTCGCCTTGCGCTCGAGAAATATCAGAAGCTCCTTCATGCCGCCGCCTTCATTGTCCCTCGCCTTGCTGTGTTGCAGGCCTTCGACTATTAGTGTTTTGGTGTTTGCGCCATTGATGGGGCGAGATGAGCGGCTATGCCGGGAAGATGGGTCGATTCCTTGGGAAATGCGCGAATGCAGGCTTCCGGTTCCTCCCTGTATCACTTTGGCCACCATGTGCGACGCCTTCGTTGTCGGCCTAGGAGGTCGTGAAGACGGTGTATTCGTTCGCGGGGTCTTGCGAGTAGATCCGGTGGATGCTGGGTTGCTTTTCTTGCCGCGACTACCGGTGCCGTTGGCAGCCGCTGCGTCCATATCCAAGTCGCCATCTCTGTCGACCTTGATGGGACCACCAGCACGGCGCTTCGAGATACCACCTCGAGTTGCTGCTTTCCCTGAAGCTGCACCTCGCGTGTTGTTGCGAGGGGCGCTATTTCGAGGTCCAGTCGGAGCCATTGCGAAGTTGTCGGTGGGGTGACGAAATCCAGAAAGCGTGAGGAGCGATAGAGATGGGCAATGAAGAGAAGAGAGCAACACTATGGTATAAAGTGCCCGCCAAGGGTAGGCTACCTCCTGCGAGTCAGGATCGAATTCATTCGGTGGTCAAATTCAATCGGGGGGGGATGCTGATGGGAAAAGATGTCTCTGGGAAGAAATCGTGGTTTGGATATTCTGACTGAGAAATGTGTGGAATGCTGAACTACGAAGAAGCGATGCAGGCCTGGGAGTAGTTTTGCGCCGGGGCAATCGAAGGAGGAGGAGGATGAACAGAGTAGAATGGACAGCGGAGAAACGGTCGCGAATTGAAGGTCCTTGAGTGACGTCTGAACAAAGACTTTCCCGCTCATACGGGAATGACAAGGAAAAATGAGGTGCTGGGGTGCACGGCTGTTTCTTTTTCACTACCTGTCCCAGAAGCCCGTACTTACTGTATTTGACTTAGTACCTAACGTAGGATGATGAGTAAGATAAGATAGTGCAGTGACCAGGCACCTTCTGCAGGCAGCACCAGCCAGCAGCAGCCGCTTTCTTCCTGGCCCACTAATTAGAGCCATCTATTGAGTAGTACTCCGTACATACAGACCGAAAGGCACCTAGTTGATCTGCTGATCGGAGTGGCGGGGCCGATATCACGTGACCTGGTGTCAAGCAAGCCCGTGTCCCTGTACTTACAGGACGCGCCTGGCAGTCGCCATCGCGACTTCTTTGAGTCACCAGCACTCGTCTTAAGTACGAACCATGGATTCAGACGAGTTTGACGATGATATCGCTGATGAGGACTTGATCTTCGCCGCAACTCAGCCTCCGAAGCCCCATACAAATGGCTTCGGAAAACGCCCGACTGTAAGTGAAATGACAAACACGCAGTCATCCTCACCTTTCTGCTCATCTAGCATCCACGGGTGGGTTTTTTTCGAGGCCTCATCCTCTTTTCATAGTCCACGACATTGACGTCTGCAGGGTGTTCCATCCACACAAAATCATCATGAGGTTATTGACCTAGATGAGCTGCCTTCAAATGCCTTCTCTAGCTCTCCGGATTTTCATCAGGCCGCTCTCCCTCATCAGAAGGCTGGCCATCGTCCTCGAGCGGCTGGACCGGTTCGGGCATACCATCAAACAACTTTGGATGGCCAGCCTGTTCAAAACCACAGCAGTAATGGCGTGGCACCGGCCACCCAAAGGGCAAATAGCAACCGTGTGTTCCGTGCGGATTTGCCGGTAGAGGCGCCTACACATCATGGAATCGACAAAGAAGCTATGAAAACATGGGTCTACCCTACCAACCTTGGTCCGATTCGCGATTACCAGTACTCTATCGTGAATGCCGGACTCTTCAACAATACACTCGTGGCCCTTCCGACCGGGTTGGGCAAAACATTCATAGCTGCAACGGTCATGCTCAACTTCTTCCGCTGGACACGATCGGCTAAGATCGTCTTCGTTGCCCCAACTAAACCATTAGTGTCACAGCAGGTCGATGCCTGCTTCAACATAGCTGGCATCCCAAGATCGACAACCACACTCCTGACTGGCGATGTTTCTCCTGCTCTGCGCGCAGAAGAGTGGGCGACAAAACGCGTCTTTTTTATGACTCCTCAGACTATTCAGCATGATCTCTCGAATGGCACAGCGGACCCCAAATCGATCGGGCTGCTCGTTGTGGATGAAGCCCACAGAGCTACTGGAAATTATGCATATGTGAAGGTCGTCGAGTTCATAAGACGCTTTTCTAAAAGCTTCAGGATCCTTGCGCTGACTGCCACTCCTGGGTCGACTGTCGAGGCAATCCAAGAGGTCATTGACAATCTTGGTATATCACAAGTTGAGATTCGTACTGAAGAGTCCCTTGACATCCGTCCATATGTTCATGCAAGAATCGAAGACATTGTGGTCCTGGATCCCTCGGAGGAGATGGGTCTCATCAAAGAATTGTTCACCAAAGCCCTGAAGCCGCTCGTCGACAAGTTAAGTTCGCAAAACATATTCTGGGGCCGCGACCCGATGTCAATGACCACTTATGGCCTTATGAAAGCCAGGGATGATTGGCGTGGCAGTGCGGGCCGTCATGTCAATGAAGGGGTAAAATACATGATCATGGCAGTCTTCAATGTTCTTCAGAAGCTAGCCCATCCGATCAAGCTGTTAAACTTTCATGGAATCAAGCCCTTCTACGAAAACCTCGTCCAATTCAGACACGAGGTCGAGGAGAAAGGCGCCAAGGGTCCTAAAACCAACCGTCAGGTTACCGATTCTCCCGACTTCCAAAAAATGATGTCCACTGTTGGGGCTTGGCTGAAAAAGGAGGATTTCGTGAGCCATCCCAAGCTCACGCATCTTTCTGAAACCGTTCTCAACCATTTCTTGGACGCCAGTGAAGGCCGTGAAGGTGGTAGCTCCTCCAATACCAGGATTATCGTTTTCAGCGAGTACAGAGACAGCGCCGAAGAGATTGTACGGGTTTTGAACCGCCACAAGCCCATGATCCGGGCCGCAGTGTTTGTGGGTCAGGCGGACACCAAGAAGTCGGAGGGTATGAAGCAATCCGAGCAGATCGAGCGAATCCAGAAGTTCAAGGAAGGGGCCTTCAACGTCCTCGTGGCCACATCAATCGGTGAAGAAGGGTTAGACATTGGCCAGGTTGATCTCATCATCTGTTACGATGCCTCGTCGTCTCCAATCAAAATGCTGCAGAGAATGGGACGCACAGGGAGGAAGAGGGCCGGTAAGGTCGTGCTGCTACTTATGCGAGGCAAGGAAGAGGATAAATATACAAAGGCCAAAGATGCTTACAACCAGTTGCAGGCGATGATCTGTGATGGGAAAAGGTTCAATTTCCGACACGATCTTTCGACGAGGATTGTGCCGCGGGATATCAAGCCGCAGGTCGACAAGCGTCCGGTCGAAATACCCATTGAGAACACGCAAAACCCATCGCTACCGGAGCCGCGGCGCGGGAGAGCAGCAAAGGCAAAGAAGAAACCCCCCAAGAAATTCAATATGCCGGACGATGTGGAAACGGGCTTCACCAGCGTCGCGGCGATGATGGGGAGCAAGCCCAAAGTCAAAACAAAAGCCGACGCGCCTCTCGAAGAAGACGACGTAGCAGACATCCCCAGTCTCGACAAAGTAGAGTTGGACGAGAAACAACGCAACACACTGCGCCGCGCTTATCAAAACCTGCCTTTCTATCAACACAAGGTGGAGAAGGTAGCAACAGTAGATGTATCGGCCCACCCCCTGGCCCAGAGATATCTCCGCAAAACCTCGCGGCTGAAGCACGGCGAGCATACCAAGCGGTGCGTCAAGCTCCTGCGAAAGCTATCGAAGATGCAGTCAAGCAACGGAAGCGAATTATACGCGTTTGGTGAAGTCGATCTGAGTCACTACGATGAACTGCCGTATCCGGACGACCCATCAGAATCTGAGCTGCATGCATCACGAGAGCCGGCACCGAAGAGAAGGAGAGTGGGCTCATCCCCCAAGGACCGTGTGGAGAGGGCGAGGCCCGGCCACACGCGTCTATCCAAAGCCAAGGGTAACGTGGTGCCTGAGCCAAAGCAAAAACCCATGCACCAAGAACAAGACTCACCGGCGGCCGGCGACGATACTGCAAGGGGTATGTGGTTGAGTGGGGATGTAGCATCTCAGCGTCCATCTATGCTGCAACGCCAACGACGCCCAGCACCTGCTAAATCCCGGAAGAGTACCTCTCGACCAGGAGGAAACCCGAGATCCAAGAAGGATACATACCATATTTACGATGAGAGTGCAGACGAGGGGGACGACTGTCGAAGAACGAGCGATCTTGAATTAACGGATGACTCAGATGATGGTTCTGACCTTGTCGGTTTTGTTGTGGACGACGGCGTACAGACTTCAAGTATGCAGCCCACGTCAAGCATGGTTCAACCTTCAAGTTCTCCTACAACTCCTTCGGCCTCTGCAACACTAGGTCCGAATCCCAAGAGGACGCGCCGGGTTTACGAGCCAGCCCTTTCTGCTACCCAAGAAAGCGACAGTGAAGCTAGTGAGGGTTTACCCACGTTGAGACATATTGCTGCGACACAGGGCCAGGCACATTCATCGGCCCAAATTGACATGGATTCGGGTGACAGTGAAGATGGTGTCGTTCAAAGAGCTGGGCGTGGATACAGAAGAGCTCTTGTTTCTGACGACGACGACGACGACGACGATAATGATGATGACTGAGAAGCCCTTTCAGGTAACTTTATCGTACCCTGCCGCCGGGATACTACCTGTAGGACAGTGTTGCCGTAAACAATGCAAAGCTAGCCATTGCTGTCACAGTATCATCATGGCGTGGTCGAGTATCGGCCTGCCCCCTTGGACTACGTGCAGCTAAAGGGGCATATCCAGTGCTTGTCGGGACCGGGTGGGCCGTCTCATCGCTTTGAGCAGGATGTCGTCCGGCAGGCTACATCAGATGAGTTAGCCTTGACTGGTCTCGCCGTAGGGGTGGCGTGTATTGTTAGATTACTGTCCAAAGCTGTGGACTTGTTAGATTTCGGGTTGTGTGGTGTGATAGGGGGCGGAGTACAGTCACCCAGAAATACAGATAGAGAGGCTCGCTTCTTACTTTCGACCCGGGATGTCAGGCGAGATACGCCCATCATGTTCGGCATGTTGGCGACGGGCCTCGCTGCCGTACAGGTGCGGATATCGTGGTGTTCTTGGATGGATGACCCAACAGCGGTGGGCAATCAAGCAGTATCTCCTTCAGTTTAATAAGTCTAGTGGTACTCAGTGCAAATGTCTTCTTCCTATTATTACCTACTTAACACACACACGCTCCCAGCCAAGGCAAACCAACATGGCGGATGAATGGATTCCAATTCCACAAATACTCGGTTCAAATCGTTTATGCGGCTGTTCGTCAAGTCCCCGTAACATCAGTCATCTCAACATGTCATCGTATCCGGACTGAGGCCCATCTCATCAGCCACTCGTCCAATAAACTCCCTGTAACGCCTCAAAGTCCAAAGAGTCCCCCTAGCCCCTATTCTCCGGAAGACTGCCCCGAGACGGGCCTCTTGGGTATCCTGTTGCCAATGTGGTATATCCTGCGCAAGCATTGTCCCTTTTGGACATGATTCAAGGGAAAATCATGCAGTAACCCCCTTGCCCACGACACTCCCCCACCTGAAGCGCCTCAGAGTGCCTCCACTACTTCTGATGACATCTCTCCCACAGCTGCCACCTTCGGCGACGGCAGAGCTGGCATTTCCCACGCCCAAGCTACTCAAAGTCTCTTGCCGGCCAACCTCCCGTCCGATGACATAGCCAGCGCCGAATCCGACCACACTGACCAATACCACTACGCCCGCACTAACAACCCAAGTCAAAAGCGTGGGGCTGATGAGCGCCTCTTCTACGTTGGGGGAAGTCTTCTTCTTTTTGACCGCCCTTGGTTGCTTGCTAGGCGGTGTCGGAGTGGCGGCTCGCTTGACTTTCTCGGACCCCGGTGACGCCGAGGCCGTCGAGGTTGCATCGGGCCTCAGCACGCGGCCCTGGGCTACGGGCCGGTGCGTGGGGGCATTAGCTCGCTCTCGGGCACGAAGCGTAGATTCATAGGCTGGTTTCCAGCTGCATCGGTACGATCGCCCATCTCTTTTTCTCCATCCTTATCGCGGCCCCTTGCGGCAGCAGCACAGCTCAGCAGCGTCGTCAAGCTTGCGCGTAGAGCGGCATCGTTATCCGCTTGGTAGCTAGGTGACATCAAGTTGGGTGCACGACGGTCGACACGTGTAGTGCTGCTACGCTGGCTGAACGAAGGGCGGGGGTGGTGTTGTGGGATACTGGAGCTGGCCGAATGGCGGTGCTGCAGGTGCGACGGTGGATGCGAGAATGCGTTGGGCTGTGGCCTAAAGGGCTCCGACGGCCGCCGGGTGCCGAGCGCGGTAGCGTGGTCATCGTCATCCTCCTCCTCATCGCTACTATCCGGCGCCGCGTGATGTACAGTGCGCAGAGGAGTCGAGCCCGGTAGATGCACCGAGGTAATATTCTCGGTAGATGAGGTCAAGACAGGGTCGGAATCCGTCTCGCTCTCTTCGTATTCTTCCTGACTACTTGTGCCGGCTTGACTGGACTGCACAGCTCGGCTTGGCTGCTGATGCTGCTGGACATAGAGATGGTTGTACGACTGTGGGTGTAGGCGTCGCCTTCGAGCAGCATAAGCTGACGAACCGACACGCAAGCCAGTGGTCACAATCTCATCCCCAACAGAGGATACCGATGAGGATGATGGGTGCGACGACACTTCGACCCAGGATTCTACGTCGCGGACGCTTGACCTCCCTTGCCTATTGATTCCGGTGAATTCATAGGTGGATGCGCCATCGTTGCGGCGTTGTGGTCGAGCGGCCGATGTCGTCGATGCAGTGGAGTTGTTAACTCGGCCATCGCCGCCCGCGTTGATCTGCGCGTTCCGACTGTCCATTTCGTTCCAAGAATCTACGGCGGATACTGCATGGATATCATAAATAAGAAGGAACAAAACGAAAGGGACGAGTAGAGAAAAATGGCTGAAGGTAAGAAGTCTAACGGATCGTCGTGCTAATGCTGATGGATAGGCTGTGTCCCTCACTCACACCGATTTACCTGTCGGCCACCCGCTCGGAGTGGTGGTTGGTTTCCTAACAGTAGCCCCGCGGTAACGGTAGGTAGGTACGTAGTAGGGGAGGGGGATGGTAGAGAGGGAGGGAGGAGGAGGAGGAGGAGGGTCACTGGAGGGTCACTGGAGGGTCACTGGAGGGTCCAAGGATGCCCACTGATCTTCGCCAGTAGCGTCGAAGTGTGCAGTCTGCGTAAGGAAGGTCACGCACCGGTGGGGGTTTGGAGGGGTCCCAGTTCTGGTCCCAGTACTGGTCCCAGTATGGCGCCCAGTATTGAGACATGCCTCAGCCCCAATGACGGCCTACTTCTTACTTACTCTATTTATCCTTTTGTCGGATGTGGATTTGGATGAGAACGAACGACATCAGCCCAGTCGCGCATATCAAGATTGAACTTGAAACTTCTTGTCGCAATAGAGTTGACTGCCGGAGCCATAGGTGACGAAAACAAACATATAGATAGTGTAAGATGACCTTCTGTCTCATTCTCATGACGAGAACAGCTGGGCTGTGCGCGTGCCCCGTGGCTAAAGTACCTACTTTAGGTACTTGGTACTTACCCATCGTACGTGTACTACGTACGTTACATGCAGTGCTTAGATAAGCTAATTTGTCACTAGAAGAAGCTGCCTGGGGCCAGGGCTGCACATAGACATCACAGACAGGATGGGGAGAGGGATAGTAAGCAAGGCACCGGGAACGGTGATCAATAAAAGCCTATATACGTCCTAGGAGAAAACCACATCGTACATGGTAGGAAGCATTATACTCACCGAAAGAGCATGGATCCAGAAGCCGTACAGCTGGGAAAAGGATGGGGGGGGAAATGTAACGCCTACCAATCATCGCACAAACAAGATCGTAAAGAATACTTTTCGGAGCCCTCAAACGCCATCATAAGCCCTCTTAGTTTGAAGTTTGGTCCACTCAAGGCTGCCACCAGGCATACACAAAAGAGCTTCGTTCCAACTTCGTGACCGCAAGTTAGCCCACAGTGCCCTCGGAAGGAAGAGCCGACGAGATGATTGTTTTGCCATCAAGAACGTTTCTAGAACGCTTGGAAGGAGAACCCGACCAAGTTCCGTTCTGCTTCATTCAGCCCACAAGCCCACGGAATCACATGGAGATTGCCCTCCAATTAAGCCCTCAGGTGTATCGCAACTCGGTCGAATGACCGAGCATAGCCCTCGAAGCCCACAACTCCCTCAGGAGTGAAGTTCTAAGAAGCCGACAACCCACATAGCCAACCGTCTTGTGTCACAATGAGCCCTCATGTGCGGCAGATCGCGTTTAGAACTGTGAAGAGCATGTTAGTAGACACTTCAGAGCAAGGCTCAGTGAGCATCAACATACCGTGATCTTCTTTCCCTGGAAGCCGCCACCACCACCGCGACCACCACCGAAACCGCCCCCGCGGCCACCTCCACGTCCGCCGAAGCCTCCACGGCCTCCACGACCGCGATCACCTCCGCCGCGGCCACCGAAGCCACCGCCACCGCGGCCACCCCCGAAACCGCCACCGCGGCCGCCACCACGTCCGCCGAAGCCACCACCACCGCCCTCACGAGGAGGTCGCTGGCTGGCATAGTCCAGACGGACGGCACGGGCACCACGACCCTCACCGATGTAGCCACCGTTCATAGAGTTGAACGCAGACTTGGCGTCTTCAACACTGTTAAATGTGACGTAGCCAAAGCCCTTGCGGTTACCCGACTCACTAAGAAGGTGTCAGTAACGGAATTTTCCTCACTGCAGATATGAAAACTTACGGGTCGGTGGGCAGACGAAGGCTCTTGACCTCAGCAGCATCGCTGAAGAAAGCAGTGACCATGTCCTCATCGGCATCGAAGGGAAGGTTGCCAACGAAGAGGGTATCGCTCTCGGGGCTAACAGTATCGCCATGCTTCTGTGCACGGTCGTTGGCGCGGGCATTAGGGGTGGCCGCGTCATCAGATCGAGGCTTGGAAAAGTCGAGGTTCATAGCACGACCTTCGAGCTCGAAGCCTTGCATCTTCTCATGCGCAGCCTTGCAGGCATCGGCGGTCTTGAAGTCGACGTAGCCGAAGCCACGCGATCTTTGCATGTGCTTGTCGGTAACGACTCTGGCACTGTTAAGGCCGTCGCACTCCTCGAATGCCTTGTACAGAAGGTCGTCATCGATGCCCCAGCCCAAGTTGCCGACGAAAAGAGTAGTGATCTCATCCTCGCCATTGTTCTCCGACTTGGCCTTCTTGAAAGGAGTAGTGGCCTCATCGTCGGCTTTGCGCTTCTTGGAGGCAGGCTCGGCAGCCGCCTCCTCCGAGTCAGACTCCTCAGAGTCGTCAGAGTCTTCGGAATCGTCATCGTCGTCCTCGGAATCATCAGAAGCCTTTCCACAAAATGTTAGCAAGTTATGGTTACGTTTGGGCGAGGTGGAAATCGGGGAGACATGATGAACGTACCTCCTCATCCTTCTTGGTCTTGGTGGCAGCGGCAGTCTTAGCACCACCCTCCTCATCATCGCTGTCCTCTTCATCGTCGTCGTCGGAAGAGTCTGACGAATCGGACGAGTCTGACTTCTCGGCCTTCTTGGCCTTGCCGTTGGTAGCAGGGGCAGCAGCCTTGCCGTTGGCCTTGGCCTTGGCAGCAGGCTTCTTCTTCTCCTCCTCCTCGTCCGACTCAGAGTCGTCAGACTCTTCCTCGGAATCATCAGAATCCTCCTCTTCCTCGCTGTCCGAGGACTCGGACTCGGACTCGACCTTCTTCTTCTTCTTCAGGTCCTTGCCAGAAGCCTTGGAGGCAACCTCCTTGGCGGTCTTCTTGGACTTGGCATTGGGGGTGCTAGAGGCCTTGGAAACACCAGCGCTCTTGACGGATGTGAGGGGATCGGCAGCCTTTGCGGCCTTGCCGTTGGCTTGCTTAGAAGACTTGCCCATTTTCAGTGATTGCGAAGGGATTGCACAAGTTTGTAGAAATCCAATGGGAAATGAGTGATGGATGGGAAGAGATGGAAGAAACAAGATGTAGTGTGCAGCAGGGGAAGGAATGGTTAGGGAGCTCTGGACTTTTATCTGCGCCTGTTGGGGAAAAAAAAGTGGTTGGCAGATACTTTTTTCTGGCAGAAAACTCGGACCCTTGAGTTTTCGCAAGTGGGGAGGTGGGGACTTCAATCTTTATAGCTTGGGAACTTTTAGGCGGTGAGCTTGATTGATATGAATGATATGATATGGTGTTCTATCGTCTATCGATAGCGCACGGACGGCAGACTGCTAAGGCAGACATAATCCTGCCTTTAATACGAGGCTCAAACTACTATTATGTAATCAGGCATACCCAACTTCGAGCTGGACCTAAGGTAGGTAAGCTTTGGTTCGAATGTGCTGTGCGATCGATCAGCGAGAAGAAGCTCCGACACCCGAGGCCAGTTCGAGCACACAACACGACCGAAGAAGCCGTCTTACTCTTCCACCTCCTAAAAATCCTAGTGAGCGAAAGATGCCGACTCCCGAATCCGAGGCTTTCCTGGCCAAGAAGCCCAAGGTCCCGCCTACCTTTGATGGCGTCGACTACGACGACAACAAGGCGCTGAAGGCCGCTCAAGATTCCGTCGTCCGGGAGCAATGGGTCCAGGTCATGATGGGACGATTGGTACGAGAGGAGCTCAGCAAATGCTACTACCGCGAAGGGGTCAACCACTTGGAGAAGTGCGGCCACTTGAGAGGTCAGTTGCATACACATGCATGCAGGTTACGATGCTTGTTGCCGTGCCTCTTGCGCAGATACACATCAGTAGAATCATCGACTAACGAGCCTGCAGAGAAATACTTGCAAATGCTCGATAAACACCGTGTCCGCGGTTTCCTCTTCGAGCAACAGAACTATGTCACGCCATCGCAGGTTGCAGCTTTGTCTGGGGCCGCAGATGGTACAGCAGCCTCAAAGAACTCGAAGAATTAATAGAGGAATTAACCGAGCATGGGTACTTGGTGATTGCAGATGCGGATTGCGCGTCAATTGCACTCGGGCTGCCGTAGACAAGGGAAGGCTAGACTCCTGAGGACGGTTATCGAACGGGCAAATTCGACCTTGTAGAACTACTGGGCATGCAATTGGCCCTTTGTATATAGAACGGAACCAATTGCATGGGACGCTATGGCCTGCGTTACGCCCTCTTATCAGATTTGTATCAATTGGCTCGCGGTCATGATGCTAAACAAATGTCGCCATCTGTGGAATACCGTAGGAAACCAGACCGGAGACTCTGTCTGCATTGAGTAAACGTCTACCGGGTATTCCAAGGCTGAACAAGCGTCCTGGCAATACCATGATGACATCCAAGAGGCGTTACTAATTTGGTGCGTTGGTCGTAATATGTCAATTGTATTATTGTAGTCTGTTGAACTGCGGCACTGCCAGCCAGGCTCGGGATGAGGTGACAGGGGGTTCCGTCCGGCCCGCCAAACAAAATTTCTGGAGAGCTTCTAGCTCACAAATCAGGTCCGACCTTGACTTGGGAAGATTTATATTTTTGCGCCCGACGACCAAACCACCACCAAATATACTAATCTGGCCAGTTAGTCAGTCAGTCAGTCAGTCAGTCAGTCAGTTTCAGGATGATTTGCCGGCGCTGTTTACAACGCGCCTCGTCGGAGCTGAGCCGCCGCGTGGCATCTTCCTCCTCTGCAGCATCCCTTCTTCCCGGTCGCCAGACCATCGCCTCCCCGTTCCTCAACCTGCGGGCCCTATCCACGACGCTGCCGCGCGCCAACGCTGCGTCCCCCGCCACGACGGCCGACCAGACCGAGGCGCCGAGCTTCAGCACGCCTCTTGCCGACTCCCCTTCCCCAGTAGAAGCGGCCGCCGCCCTCTCGGCGTGTCCCGCCGGCACCGTGCTGACTGGCCTCAACTACTTCAAGAACCAGACGGACCCCGTGGCCCTGACCGACGACAAGTACCCGGAATGGCTGTGGCGGTGTCTGGACGTGCAGAAGAAGGCCGACGATGCGACGGCCGACGACGCTGCTGATGAGTTCTGTAAGTGCTCTCTCTCTCTCTTTCTGTGTGGTCCTCCAACCCCCCTGTACATGTCATGTGCACCTTCTCCTCCCGAAATCCACCGCAGCTCTTATTGTAGATCTACCACCTTGTTGGACGGGAGGACTAACCCATCCCTCCTTTCCTCGAACCAATAGCCAAATCCAAGAAACAGCGCCGCCTCGCCGCGAAGCGCCAGCGTGCGCTCGAGGCCCGCCTGATGGCCGAGGGCAACCTGGAGGCGCTGGCGCCCAAGATCCCGCTGCAGCAGCAGAGCATCAACATGCCGGGCAACGAGGACGGCACGACCGAGGGAGCGGTCGCGGCTGCTGCGGCCCGAGAGGAGCACCGCAAGGCTATGCGCAAGGAGCGCAAGGCCAAGATTAAGGAGAGCAACTACCTCAAGAGCATGTAAAATGGACGACGATTGGTCGCTGTTACGGGTATCTTGTGTGCGTACGTGATCGAATGCGAGACCTACGGAGAATTGTACATTATTTGCCACGTAGGACGCTGGCATTCGTGGAGCCGGCGGCATGGCTGTATAGAAGAATCGATCCTGTATAATAGAAAAAGGCGTGATGTGTGTAAAGATGACTTCTGTTCATCACGTCGAGCTGTGGGCGCGTCACGCGAGAAGACACCAGCATCAGTTTCGCATTGCTTTCTTGATATAGATCTAACGAATAGTCTATGCTCAAACTTGGGTATCATCTATATAAACTTTGCATATCCCAAAAGAAAAACCCATCACGGGTGTGAGCACGATGCTCAATCCCTGCCCCCTGGCTGAGGTCGAGCCTTGAAACCAGGCGCCGCAACCTTGAACAGGTTAAATAATACATACTTCTTGCTTGTGGTCCATGGGCTTCGCGCAACGTCGACTTCAACAGTGACGGATGCAAGCTGGCCCACCTCAGTCGTCGTCGGTAATGCCGAGCTTTGCCTTCTTCAGGGCGATTTCTTCTTTGGTTTTCTGAACCGTGTTGATGATACGCTTCTTCAAGATCGGGTTTTGCTGGGCTTGAAGCTGCGCCTCGGCGGTAGCAAGCTGTTTTTCGAGCTGGTGCAGGTCCTCCCGAGCTTCTCGCTTCTGCTGTTCTTCCTCGTCGAGTTCTTCGTCGTCATCATCGTCGTCTTCCTCGGATATCTCCTCTTCGTCATCGTCGACTTCATTGTCGCTAGGCTCTTGCAGAGGCGCCGCTGGTGTCGCCGCCCCCATGGTCATGGGTGTTGCGGCTTCCATTTGTGTGGCGGGGGTGGCTGCTTCCACCTCCATGTCGTCTTCCAAACCAGCAAGCTCGAATTCACGCTCTAGATCTTCATCGTCGATCTCAGGCTCGTCTTCGTTCCCAGCTCCGGTCTGTAGTCCGAAATAGTCCTCGTCGTCCTCGTCCCCTTCGGCGTCGGCGCCCGAGTCTGACATGTCCTCGTCTTCGTTATCCTGGATATACTCGATCGAAGTTTCCAGAGCCTTCTCGTCGTCTGCCCTCAGCTTCTTGACCGTGTTGTTCACGCTTGCCAGCTGCTTCTCAGTCATGACCTTCTTGAACCTGCGGTTGACGGCATCATGCATGGGAGGCGTAAGGCCGTGTGGCCATCTGAGATCGGAACGCTGGGCCATGGGAGGCAAGGCTATTGTTTTGGCATCCGTCTCGTTCTTGACTTTGGCGAAGCATAGTAACATCTGAGTGACGTCGGAATTCTTCATCATTGCTTTGCGATCCCACGACTTCATTGCTTCTGTGATTGTCGGGAGGTCAACCAGGACAGCAGCGTAGTGTTCTCCGTTGACCGTAACCAGTGCCCTGCGCTCCTTAGCATCAATGAACTGTATGCTTATATCGGCACCACCAGTGGCCTTGGGTTGGCCGATGACCCCCTTTTCCAGGGCATCCCGCAAATATTCCGTCGATGGGCCCGGCAGGGTACGCAGGATCATCAGCGTCTCTCTGACAGGATCAGCTTCCTTATCATCGGCCTCCGAGTCGTATGCATCGCCTGGGCGGTGTTTGACGGGCTCTCCCTTGGCACGCCATTTGATGCCCAGAGGGGTGGCGGCACTGACGAGGGGTGTGGAACCAGTGCCGGTCTTCTTGACCTTGATCTTCTTCGAGGCCAGAGGTTGGTCTTCGTCGCTCGAGTAATTGCGCTTCTTTGATTCGATGACCTTTGCGGTAGGCTTGGGTTGCCTACCAGCTTTCGTCTTGTGAAGGGCGGGGCCGGTGACTGCAGGAGTGGTGGGAGTGCTCTGTATTTTGATCTTGATTTTCTTTTCAGAGCCACCGGGTGTTGGGGTGTCGCCGCCAAAAGAAGGCTGGCGCGAAGCGGTATTCAGCTTCAGAATGGGACGCGGGTTCTCGGAAGCGGGTGTCGCGGCGGATTTAATATCGGTAGTAGGAGGCGGCGGCATGCCCTGACTGACGGTATTCAGCTTAAGCGTCGGCTTTTTGGCTTGGCTCTCGTCGCCCATGATGGATGGATAGAAATGTACAAGGCCTGGAGGGCTGTGTCGCGAAGTCGCAGCTCCAAGGTCAAGGTTGATCTTCAGATATCTACACCCAACAACACCCCAGGCTTCTGACCCAAGGTAAGAATTGATGGAGTCAGTCGCGCGCGTCCTGGCCTGACAAGGATTTGGGTTGTTAGTGCAACGTGGGGGGGGCCAGCTTGGTTGCAGGGTTTATTTGTACTTATAGTACTTGTAACTCCGTAGGTGAGCCTAACCTTCTGTATAAGTACGGTGCCTGAGATGTGATTGATTAGAGCTTCTAATCTGTGCAATGCAATCCCTTGTGTTGTTTTTTTTTGAGGTACGTTGACAGACTCCACTGGACTTACTGACTTCTTTCCACTTTCTTCGAGCTTCCTTCGTCCCTCCTTTGAAAAGACCAAAAAAAAAAAAAAAAAAAAACAGAAAAAACACGCATTACTTACTACTCCATGTAATTGGACTTGGTAGTGACCCTACCACCTCCGTTTGTGAGAGTCGCACCTTTGACGATGCTGCCATACCTACGATAGTAGAGCCGTCGGATGTCCCACATCGCATCGAGAAGAAGACAGTGGAGGATCTCCGGGCTCTGGAAGGCGCCCAACACACCGCAACCCGAACCGTCCCATCCGACTCGGTACGAACAGTTTCTTGAAGGGTTCAACAAAGCGCAGGTTCCCGTCATAACATTCTTTTCTCGACAGCAACAGCAACAACAACAAGAACAACAACATCCACCTGCCACGCCACCTCTAGTCATAAACTGTCAACTCCCCGAATCTTCACTCGTTCTCCGCACAAATCATCACCGTGCCCCTCAAATCCTGCCCGTACCATGGCGGCCAACGAAGCACCCCGAGGCGTGCCCTCGACCCAGTACTTCCACGCTCTCTTGCGTCCAGCCATACTTCAGATCCTGCGTGCCCAAGGCTACTACGCCTGCAGTCCCGCGGTCCTCGACAACGTCACCGAGTTGGCGGGTAGCTACCTGACAGAACTTGCCGACCGAACTGCTCGCTTAATGGAGACGAATAGCGAGAGCACACTACAGCCATCAATTTCTGACGTGAGGATGGCCATGGAGCAGTGCGGCGTGTTCACCCCGACGCGCCTGCATACGGCGCAAGTCTGGGCAGGCGATGAAGACACCAAAGGTGTCGATGACTTCATCAGCTGGGCCGAAGGCCCTAAAAATGCAAAAATCCGGAAGGTGGCCCAGGCAATCCCAGAGCCTACTGGTCTCGAGGATGCCGCAGACGAGCCCGCCAACAACTATCTTGCGGGTAAGTTCTTACTTGGACTTTCTCTTCGGAACAACGAACAAATTGCCGGCTGCTAACACTGCTCTCTCTCTCTGGCCCACAGCTCTCAAAAAGAAGCACAACAAAAATGATCAAGAATCGAAATACACCAGTACAGTCCTAGGCAAGGGAAACGACCACGGTGATATCCTTGTCGAGGGCGGCCCTGTCACCAGCGTCAAAGACTGGGAGCAGATGATGCGCGAAGCCGCACGACGACCGCGTGAGCCTACTCCTGACTCGCGACCTCCCAGCTCTGGGCTCAGTTCGCTTGCCGATGACGACGTGGAGATGATGGAGATGGAGATATAGCGCTCGGTGTTCGGAGTTGGCGCTATGTAGGCGTCGGAAAGGCATGAACGTGAATTTCGGCATGGCGTTGGTGGTTCTTTCAGAGAAAAGAAGAATGGGAAGAAGGAGAGGGGGGGGCGTACAGGAAGATTAAGACGGTTGTTGCGTATCCTACGGCGACCGCACACATAAGCCGGGTGCATATTGGCCGCAATCTCCAGAGCGACGAATGCTGGTTGAGCAGGGTGACCAAGTCAGAATGGGTACCTGCTTGAAGCAACAGATGCGCATAGTGGGATGTTCTGTGGCAAGGGAAAAAGTGCTGACAAGACGACACTAAGGCAGCAACAAGGCATCAGCCTTTCCCTTGATGCTCTGGCTATTGTTTTCGGGTTCGAGCACGATACCCCTTTTCTCTATATGCTCGGCCCATACATTTAACATCGCGGACTCGTTGGTGTAAGAGTAGTTAGTGTATACACAAATACCAAGTAAATTTCAACGACCGCCAGTTTCTACACCTCGTGGGTACGGAGAGAACCGCTGCGATGTCACATATAGCACATGGCCTCGAGAAGCTTGAAATCGGCCCAAATTATATTATATCATCACCGGGCTACAAGTAGCTACTGGGCCCGTTCTGTGTGTCGCCCACCGTAGCGAATGTGCTCGGATATACAAAGGGAACCTCGCCTCACAGCCGCCTCCCACCTTCCGTTTTCTTTTTAGCCAAGACGTTCCTCTCTTCTTCCCCTTTCCTGTCATGCGTATATGATGCTGCTGCTAACAAGTGTGGCAGCCAACGGAGCTTGCGCTCAAGATCTAAAATAAGAAAACACATCGTTCATCCCGGGTATGCTCCTCCCTTTTTCTTGCCGCCCTAGATTGGACATATCAAGTGGCTAGAAGAAAGAAAGGAAAGAAAAACAGACAAACCAAACCGCCAAGTAGCAAGAACGAGATCGCTAATGATAAAAAACCGCTTCCAAAAGTACATGAAGAAGAAGAAAAGGGGGGTCGGCGTCACATAACCACACATCTGCTTCCTTTACTCGCCTTCCCATCCC
Organism: Apiospora pterosperma; assembly: GCA_019976485.1. NCBI lineage: Eukaryota > Fungi > Ascomycota > Sordariomycetes > Amphisphaeriales > Apiosporaceae > Apiospora > Apiospora pterosperma. The sequence goes on from JAFBMP010000009.1 coordinate 3,371,558, forward strand.
GAGGTGCGTTTGAAGCCCAAGTCACATCCGTCCAGGCGGCGCTACTAGCACCATCGAGCCCCCCCTCGGCCCTCTTCCTCTTGCGCCTGCCCGCCCAGCCACGGGTCTTGGCGTCCTGTACGTTCTTGGCTGCGCTCCGCCTGGCGCGACTAGGTCGCCGGCTCAGACTCGTATGATGCCGTAAGGAAGAACCGGTCAATTGAGGGGATGGCGGCAGCGGCGGAGCCACGACGGACTGCCCATTTTGACCTGGGTCTTGGTAACCAGTGGTGTTGGCGCGAATGCTCAGGCTCCCGTTACTAGTAAGGCTGTAAACGGTTTCAAGGTGCTCGGCAACAGGGCGGATTGGACCGCCGCCTCCCAGGATAGGTTGCGGGTGCCGCGGAACTGGTGCATGAAGCACTGGTTCTGAAGGTACGCCTTGAGCCCCTGCCTGCTCTGGAGTGTCGAAAGCCCCTGTGACGCCTGTTGGCGTACTGATTATCAACGGTAGCTCGGGGGCGTGTGCGCTGGAAAAGTTGGCTTGGATGCTGAGCCTGTTCGAGGGAGGACGGTCCTGCGAATTGCGGCCAATGGGCACCCTTGGGATTTGAAAGGAGCCCGAGGCAGGCCGCGGTGCTGGGTGGTCATGACGGCCCTGTAACGCCGAGAGCTGGCCCGGGCTAGGCAAAGGGGGTAGAGCAGCTGCCAACATCTCCCTATTCGAGATGTTTGTTGCAGGTGCTGAGTGAGGATAACCCAACACAGTCGCCGCGGATGACTGACTGGATGCGGGAAGCGCCTTTGGCCAAGTATTCGCGTTCTGAAGCCGTCCAGCGACAGGCTCCTGATCGGCTCGGCTACTTTGTGGCATCCGGGCCAACGACGACGGAGGTCTTCCCACATTGGGCGCATTCGATGTGGCAGAACCTTGATAGGGTGCCGCGCCAGCGGAATGGGAATCCGATGAAGCTGGTGTGTAGCTTGCGGCAGATGCGGCAGAATCCGACGGTCGTCTTTGCCGTCTTCTTTGTGCAAGCGCTGGTGGAGGGGCCGAGTCGATGGGCGAAACGTCGTAGAGATCTTCCTGATCGATATCGGGAAATTGAGAGCCGCTGGTCTGGGGTCGAGCGTGATTCGAGCTTGGCTGGTAATGGGGATTCTCGGGAGGCTGTGGCTCACTTTGAGTCACCGAGTCGCTCACAGCACGATGCTGTGACTGCCCCGATTGCCAGGACACGTGAGACCGCCGATCGCCGGCTGGGCACGTCTGGAGTTTAGGTAGATCCAGGCGCGCCGACGAGTTACTTGGACTATGTGATGGCATTTGAGTCAGCTGTGGTGGTGCAGATGGAGGAGCCGGCGGCGGTCGTGCCGGAGCAGCCAGCGGAGACGCAGTAGGGTGCGCGGAATGATGGGTACTAGGGTCGAGCCCAACCCCAGGTATGGCAGGGGCTCGAAGAAACGCTGGAGTGTCCCCGGGGTCATCCTTTGAATAGGGCGGTGGCGGTGGAACCCAGTTATCCGCATCGCTTTCGTGAGGATGTTCAGCTCGCCCATCGGCTCGGCGATACTGTATGCGCCCGTTGGTGGTGGCCGAAGGATGAAGACGACGATTGACTGCGGCTGCTGTGGCAGCGCGTCGTAACGTTGGTCCGGACCGGGGGCTTGCATGGGCGTAAGGCGCATCAAGAGCCTCCTGGGCTTCTTCAAGGGTTGCCTCCTCTGGCTCATCGCGAGAAGCCGTGCTGGTGTGGGCCTGGCTGCCAGATACCCCCATCCGTCGTGGGATCAGCGGGTCATCGGCGCCACCGTCCCTGTCGGCCGCCGGGGGTACAGGGTGCCGTAGGAGGGACTCAGCCTGCGAAACAGCCGATGTTGTGGATCGCATTACACCGGCGCGGCCACCGCGTCTCTGAGCTACAGTCCTCCTCCGGACAATAGCCACTTCGGTGTCGATGTCACGGTGCTCCTCTTCCAACGTCTCGGGCTCTTGAGTGCCAACCTCGATGGTGATATCCACCTCCTCTCCATTGTCGGTGCCATAATCGAAGTCAAGAATGGTGATTCGACCCCCGTCAGCAAAATCAATCCCGTCTTCCTCTGTGATGGGTTTTGCCGGCTGTACCCCACGAGCTGCGACGACGAGACGCTCCTGCAGTGAGCTGGAGCCATAGTCCGCAACCCACTTCACAGTGCTAACACCCTCCAATGCCGTCACCTTGCGGCCGCCAACGAAGGTGTTACGAAACTTATCACACAGTATCTGCCACTGGGGGGCTCTGCCTCCATTTGTCTCCTGCAAGCGGGACGGGGGAGTGCGGGCCGAGAGTGAACTGTTCCGGCGGTTCAAAGCTGGCACTCCTGGCTCCGAGGAAGAGTTGGGGGTTGTCTCGGGCACAGCCTCCAGATCCTCGGGGATTCCATAGATCCATACATCTTTGCCTTCGAAGCCGGCAGAGACTAGGTCCCCGCAGTAGGTCGCGGCGGGTAATGTAGACGGGAACAGAGTCGTCTGAGCCGACGTGTTCGGCATGGGCCCAGTGAAGTAAGTCGTCCCATTGCGTAGATCGTCGATCCGCACAGCTCGGAAGGTCTCGAAACTACTGTCGTAGGTAAAGGTCCAGCTAGCTTCCTCCGAACTTGACTCTTGGAGGAGCACCGCGTGACTGCAGTCGCGACTTGTGTTGGGGAAGAGTATGGACGTTGTCCATAATGCGCTGATGTTGTTCTCCCCCAGGTGGCTCCCAGGGTCGTAGTATGGCGCAGTGAGGATGACAGTGTTGGGGGGCTGTGCGACCGTCGTGGTTCCGAGTAACTGTGTGCCGTCAAAGGAGAAGGCCAGAGAATCTACACCATCACACTTCACTGCCCTCCTGTCCGTCGGCAACGCCCCAGTGTGGAGTGAAGACACCTCGATCCCCCCTTCGTAGGCAGCTGCCAGCACACTGCCGCACGGGGACAAGGCTATCGTGCGAGGCGGATTGTCAAGAATGAGCGACTGGGTCCGTTTCGGGGGGTGTTGACGGAGGTCGTACAGGTCTACTTGCATGTCACTCGATAGGACAGCGAGTAGGCTCCCATCATCCAAGGTACAGGCAGAAACTGGCCTGCGCATGATCTTCAGTTCCCTCTTGACGGCGAGCTCCGGGCCTCTGATGTCCAGAACATAGATGCGAGACGAATTGTAGGCCAGCAGATGATAGCCCCGCGGTGAAGAACTAAACTGCATGCCCTCCCCGCCAGGCACCGAGGAGGAGCTGATTGAATTGGAGACCAGCTTGATGGTTGTTGTACGCGGCCGCAGGTATGCCTCGAAGAGGTTCCTCTTCACCTGCCGCGCGAAGAGGCGGCGCAGCCTGGGCAAGGCATCGCCGTCTTTGCCCCAGCCGGATGGGCTAGTGCTGTGACTGGCCGAGTAAGAAGGACATCGCGACAGATGGTAAGCATAGAGATGTGCTTGTTGAGAAACGCGCCGCCAATTGGAGTTGAGGAGGACCAGTGATGCGAACGAGTCTGGGTCAGTCAGGCGCAGTATCCTATAAGCATAGGCAGATAGGTTGTTAGTGAGTTGTGGTTTTCGGAGATTCAGACATCGAGACTACCTACTGCTCGATTATTTCGTCGGGCAGCCTCTTGATTGCCGGCTGAGCATCAGCATGGGCTGCGGGCGATGATGGCCGTGGTCTCTTCTCCATGCTGGGCCGCGATACGGCAACCGCATCGTCAGCGTTGTCCATGTCGTCGGTAAAATGGAAAGGTTATTTCGACATGTAGGTGGGATAGATAAGTCAGTAGGTTGGATGCAGCGCTCCAAGTCTAATAATAATCATGATAATCATTAGTTAGTTAACTTAGCTAGATGTAATAAATAATAATAAAAAGACGTCCCCTCCCGGCTCCCAGACGGGCGAACAGACAATGCAACCTACCTCGAGGGCTGGCTGGGCAGCAGTTATTATTACGTGAGTCGGTGTTTGACGGGAGATGCCCTTTCGGCCCCCCCTTTGGATGACGGACCGGGAAGTAGCTAGTAGTGTACAGCGGGAACCTTTTTGTTTCGTTTCTCCTGATGGGCTCAGGGGGGCGGACAAAGAAGAGGAAAGAAGAAGGAAGATGTTGGGCTTGGGCGGGAAAGAGGGAAGAGGAAAGAAGCAATTGGGCTAGAAAGCAGAACATGCGATGCACAAGTGTTGAAGGCGCTGAAGGCGCTGAAGGCGCTGAAGGCGTTATTCTACAGACACTTCTCGCATGTGTAATTGCTCTTGTCTCTCGGTCCAATAGCCGCGAAAAGGCCCACTCGAGGTTCGTACATGCCTGTCTCTCATCCCAGTACGGAGTACAGCCCGCCAGCACAGACAGCAGAGAGGCGGACTTGATCAGACAGATTCTTCATCTCGCACGTTTGCCATGGTACATAGACTATGTTTTTCTTCTTCTTCTTCTTCTTCTTCTTCTTCTTCTAACAGGCCTAGCTCGTAAACAGAAGAAAGGAAGGAAGAAAGCAAGAGAGAAAGAAAGAAAGAAAGAAAGAAAAAGCACCTCATTATTCAGATCCAGTCCCAACCTTAAGCGTCCCAGCCAGCATCAGCTTCCGGGCGGGCTCTGTGCTATTTTTAGAAGAGCGCAACACGCCTAACGTTAGACTAAACTAGACTAAGTACCTTTTACGGTACTAAGTAGATGTTGGTGGAACCAACCACTCTCCAGACTTACTGACTTACTGTACGCTGTACTGTACAACTAACTGCCTGGCGTGTCGGGTTCGTATTGACTATTTGCCAAGTCCTAGATAGGTACTCACAATGCAAGCACGAGCGTATACGTTACGTACTTCTTACTTCGACAGACAGTAGGTCAGTACGTGGTAACCTTAGGTCGGTGGGGGGCGGGGTACGTGTCTGTAGTCGTACTGTAGTCGTACTGTAGTTGTAAGTTGTAGAAGCAACTGGAGCTGGTTGCGCATCTCTTTATGGGGGGGCCATGATGTCAGTGGACTGGGGGATCACGTGGTGGTCGTGCATCCTCATATCTACTGTCTATCTGCCTCTAACATCGTCAAGCTATATCCGTCTTGTCCGGTAGGGGCAGGACCTTGCCTGCCATCCATACCTACAGAACATATCCATACCCTCGCCCATACCGAAAGAATATGTCCAATGCCTCGTGTAACACCCTGGGCCATTCGAGTCGGCGTGCCACCGATTACCTGCCCATCGAAAACTATGGCATGATTGGTAACATGCGGACGTGTGCCTTGGTCGCGATGGAGGGTAGCATAGGTATCGTTAAGCCACAGTTATTTATATATTGTCACACGTCGCTAACCATGCTGGTGCGCTTCGTCTAGATTTCATGTGCTGGTAGGTCTCGTCCAAGTTGCTACCCTCGAGAACGTAACATAGTGTCGCCCCCCTTGAGCAAAGGACTTTCGCTTTTCTGGGCTTCATATGTGAAATACATGAAGGGTTATCGTCACGACGGCAGCTGATAGATGTCTTCCCCGAATCAGGCCTGACTTCGATTCGCCCTCCGTCTTCTGCCGGCTGCTGGACAAGGACAAGGGCGGGTACTTCAGCATCGCCCCTCCCGACGCCCAGTCCTGTACGACGAAGCAGCAATATCTCCCCTCGTCGGGAATCCTGCAGACTCGGTATATCCACGAGGACGGCGTCGTGGACTTGGTCGACTTCTTCCCGCGCCCAAGAACCACCACCATCCTGTCCTCGAAAGGATACAAGCAGAACGCCTACCGCGGGACACAGAACGTACAGGAAGAGCTGAAGAGATGGCTCGTGAGGAGGGTAGAGTGTATCCGTGGAAGGCTCGCTCTCGGTACGTGGTTGTTGTTGTTGCTGTTCCCGGAAGATGCTGGGGAAGAAACTCGCACTAACAAATCTACTAACTAACTACTAGATATTGATATTTTCCCTGCTTTTGGTTATGCCAAGGAGCCCCATGAAACGAACATATTGCAGCCAATAGTCAAGGCCGAAGATCACCGGAGCAAAACCGTCACTTTCTCCAGCCAGAACTTGAAGCTTCAGCTCGACGTCACAATCGACAAGGGGGAGAACGAGTCCGACATCTGCCCTTCAGTCATCTTCAAGAAAGAGGCCAGACCTGGCATGACCGGCGAGGGAGTCGTGGCTAAGATCCTGCTCACCGAGGGCCAGGCCGTCAGCTTGATCCTGCGCGAAGATAGGGACACGCATATCACGGAGAACATCACCACGGCCATTGTCGATCGTCAGCAGAACGACACGCAGTCGTTTTGGTTCAACTGGCTGTCGAAGAGCACGTACAAGGGCGGCTGGAGGGAGGTCATTTCGCGGTCGCTGATGATACTGAAGATGCTGACGTACGAGCCTACGGGGGCCATCGTGGCAGCACCTACCTTCTCCATCCCCGAGGACGTCGGCGGTGTTAGGTAAGTGCGTGTTGGTTGACCCCAACGTGCATCTCTACGTGCCTGTCTCTAACATATTGGTGTACCATCCCAGAAACTGGGACTACCGTTTCTCCTGGGTCCGCGACAGCAGCTTTACCATCTACATCCTCCTGCGCCTAGGCTTCACCGAGGAAGCCAACGCATACATGGAATTCATGAACCAGAGATTCGTGCACTCCCTTAAGGCGGACGGCGGGCTTCCGATCATGTTCACCATCCGTGGCGAAACAGACATCCCCGAGATCGAGCTCGATCATCTCCACGGCTACAAGGGGAGCCGGCCTGTCCGCATCGGCAACGGCGCCGCTTTTCACCAACAGCATGATATTTACGGGGAGCTGATGGATGGCATTTATCTGTACAACAAATACGGGAAGCCCATCACTTGGGACACCTGGGTGTCCGTCAGGAAGATGCTAGGTGAGTAGACCTATGGACCATCTTGGTTGAAAGAGGGTGTTTTGCTGATCCATGTCAGACCATGTATTAACCATCAAGGATCGTAGGTACCCTGGTTGATATGTCGGAGTATGGGGAGCTAACATGGCGTAGAACCCGATATGTCCATCTGGGAAGTCAGAAATCACAGGCAAAACTTTGTCTACTCCAAGATCATGATGTGGGTAGCATTTGATCGCGGACTCCGTCTCTCCGAAAAGCGCTGTCTGCCCTGCCCCAATCGCAACAGGTGGTTAGAAGCCCGTGACTCGCTATATGAGGAGATCATGGAGAAGGGTTGGTGTCCATTTCCCCCGACTCCCGGCTCACCAGCTGCAGCTGCAGTCTCAATGTACCCAGAGACATATACTGACCAGGCCGCCCACGCCAGGCTACAACGAAGAAATGGGGTGTTTCATACAGAGCTACGAGAACCGTACATACCTCGACTCGTCGATCCTCATCGCGCCGCTCGTCTTCTTCATCGCCCCAAACGATCCCAGGTTCGTAAGAACCCTGGACCGGATCCTTCAGCCGCCCGAGAAGGGGGGTCTGACCAGCACCGGCCTCGTCTACCGCTACAATACGGAGCTATCCGAAGACGGTTCGTCAAGCGTTGTGCTTCCCTCCCTCCCTTCCTACCGCTGCCTTAGAAGCCCCATACAGCATACTACTTGTTTACTAACGAAACTTGGGGCCAAAACAGGGGTGGGCGGCCGAGAGGGTACCTTCTCGATGTGCACGTTCTGGCTCGTCGAGGCCATGACGCGGGCCAGCGTCTACGAGCCCAAGTATCTGGTCCGCGCCGTCAACCACTTCGAGAACATGCTGAGCTTCTCGAACCACTTGTCCATGTTCTCTGAAGAGATCGCGCGCAGCGGCGAACAGCTCGGCAACACGCCACAGGCATTCAGTCACCTGGCTCTGATCAGCGCCGCCTTCAACCTGGATCGGGTCAGAGAGCATAAGCAGTAAGGTTATCTTTTTATATATATTTCCAGATGTATGGGGCAACCTGGTGCCTAAAGCAGTATACAGCCCAGAACTAGTGATAGCTATTCGATCAAGTCTCATTCTGTCTCTTCATCAACCGGTGGCTGACACGGTGACACAGACCTGATTCTTAATCAAACAGAGGCATTGATCTTGCCACGCGTTGGTCTTGTATACCTAACTGCAGCTATGTAAATCTCGAAGATGGTGACGCCGAAGCCCGCCGCCACCGTGTAATCTACATAGTTCAGGGGGCTTATCTCAGCCAGGATAATGCTCGTATCATGCACTCGACCCCTGAAACCCTTTCACAACCAGTTCTGAGTTCTCTTCGCTGTCATATTTGCCACTTGTCCCAATCTCAACGGCGGCCCGTCCCGCGATGCGTCTAATCCACTGTAGAAGATGGGGGAAGGGTTCCATATCCTTTTCCAGGAAGCCTATAGAGCGGTAAGCCCGTACGTGCGGCCAAGTACCTATGTCAGCTATGCTGTATGCACCCACCCCGTTTCCTGCGAGGTATTGACGTGGGTGGACTCTGTGTCTTCCGCTAAGGTGGTCCTCCAGGACAGAGTATATTCTCAGCATCTCGGAGCTAAACCGCTGGGCTGCGTCTGCTCACGTGTATAAGTACTGAGTTCCAGCAAGTCAGCATGGCTCGTGGTGACGAGGAACTCACAAGGCATTGGCGCCTTCACACCTCTGACAAAGTGTCGCGTTTGGCCCTGCACGGGGGCGGCTGCGTGCCAGAAGAACAGCCACTGAATAGCCTGGCTTCTCTGTGACGTGTCGTCGAAACCGAACATGTTCCGGCTGTCGTAATTCTCCTGCAGGTAAAGCAGGATTGCCGAGCTCTCCATGACGGAGATTTGCGTGCCCCTTGTGGTGTCTAGGAGCATTGGGATCCTCCCTGCCCATCACCAAGTTAGGCACAAGGAGGCAATCAATCACATCGAGTCGATCTTGTATCGCACCGTTTGGGTTCAGCTTCAAGAACCACCCTTGCTTTTGCTCGTCGCTCTCGAGATCAATCAAATGAGTCCTCCACGATGTGCCATAGGTCGCTTGAAGCTCCTCCAGCATGATCTGCACCTTTCTCCCATTGGGGGTGTTTTCTGTAAGTAAATGCAACGTCTGTCCAACCATTAGCGCTTAGGGATGGTATTATTAGGCTATCCTTGCTTGCCCACGTTGATCTCCTGAACTTGGGGCGGAGTCGTCTCATCGAATATGACTTCCATTTCGCCTAGTTGCTTGCCGTTCTACTACCGCGTAGTCAAGGAGGCAGGGATGCAAAGAGAGAAGAGGGAGGATACGGTGGTCAGAAACGCGCATTCAGGACCCGCCTGTATCGCGGTTGGCGCTACCCTCCCTGGCTGGTGATAGGGCTGGTGATAGGGCGGGCGCAGGGGTGTAACAGTACCGAACTAATCTCGGCTTGATGATGCCCCGAGTTCGTGCAGTGTAATGCACATCTGTATAGCCCGCATCAAGATGCCAGTCGTGAGACCGGACACGGAGGTATCTCCCGAGCTGTGACAGTCAAAGAGGCAGAAGGATTGCAAGTAACACTGGGTCCTAAGATATAATCTAACGCCCTCTTTGGCTTCGCAGCATGCAGACATATAGGCAAGTAGGTAAAGTAAGTAAGTACTCAAGTATGCAATACTTCCCGCTCATGTACAATTCAATCCAGGGACGAGATACACAGAGACTATACAACAAACACGCGGAACGAAGCCCTACAGCTCAGCAGGCGGGTCCTCCCTTGTGCTGGCACCAACAATGAGCTCTGTCATATCTCTCATCCTGTAGTCCAGGACGGGCGTGACCCAATCGTCCTCGACTAATGAGTAGCTCTCTTTGGCGTTGTCGTGGGGCTTCCGCGGGTTGATGGCCCAGTAGGCAAAGTCTGCGTCGAGGAACTTGAGGAAACGCAGTAGGTTGTTCCAATAATTCGCATCGCCTAGACCTGGGTGCTGGGGGGCGCCGAACTCCCCTATCCACACGGGCGCTGTGTCATCTTCGACGAGATAGGCCCAATTGCGTCGCATCGCCTGGATGAACGACTCGTAGCTTCGTTTCGCATACCGCCCCTCGGAGCTGCCCCATCCGGACCAGGCGTACACATGCGCCGTGTAGACGAGTCTATTGTCCACGTCCAGCTTGACCGGCCTGGTTGCGGCCCCGTGCACGTCGTTGTTGGACTCGGTCCCCCCGACCACGATGAGCCAGTCACCGTTCATCTTCAGCAGTCTGTTGCCGCACTTCTCGGCGGCCGTCGCCCAGCGATCCCACGTCATGGTGCCCCAGACACCACGGACCTCGTTCCGCAAGTCGGCGCCGATGACGCGCGGGTTGTCTAAGAACAGCCCCATGACCGTCTCCCAGTGTTGGATCCAGTCCTCCTCGGACTGCGAGACTCTGCAGAGCGGGCCGAGGTGGTCGTTGGCCCAGCCGGCGTCGCACGGGTCGGCGCCGCAGCACCATGTGGCGGATGTGATGTGGTTGTTGATGACGACGGCGATGCCCTCGTCGGTCAATGCCTTGACGCATGCCTCGAAAACCTGCAGGGCGCGCAAGCCGACGAGGTCGGGATTGGCGGCCAGCAGGTGGGGGAGGATGTGCGGGTTGAGCATGACCATCTCATCCGAGTAGGGCATGCGGACACTGTTGAAGCCGAGGTTGCGGATGGTCTGGGCGATGACGGAGCGGTGCTGGACGTCGAGACCGCCAGGGATATAGAGTTCGTCGCTGGCGCCATACCAATTGACCGAGGCCAGCTTGAAGCGGCGGCCGCGAGTGTCGACAATGTCGCGGCCCCTGGTGGAAAGGGGCAAGGAATAGGTCGCGATACCGGTTTCGGGAAGCGGGGGCGGAAGCGGTCGTTGACTGAACAATCTGGCGTCGGCATCTGGTACCCAAGGCCGGCCGAGAGAAGCATCGGCCTTGAACAGGTAGTGGAAGTATCCTCCCAGGACCAACAAGCTCACAAGGATCAGCATCATGACGGCGCGCAGTTTCTACGAAGGCATCATCATTGGCGTAGTATGTATGGATGGGTTGTAGTAGAAAAAAGGTGAGTGAGGAGGAGGAACTGGAGCCCAATTGATTAAGTAAGTAACGATCAACCAACCAACCCAGACTAGAAAGCAAGTGAGTTGCGCTACGAATCGACGTGAGTAAGTCCTACGCCGTGGAATCGTGGAATATGTGGGATCAAGTCCGAGAGTGCGTTTGCTACTTGTTAATGATGTTGCTTGCCTGACACGAGTGACTGGGACTGGGACTGGGACTGGGACTGGGACTGGGTCTGGGTCTGGGTCTGGTTTGGGCTTGAGCTTGGGGCCTGGGCCGGGGCCTGAGCCTGAGCCGCGGGGCTAAGGAGACTCAGTCAGGGCTTAATCAAGGCTGAGGGATCGGGATTGGGGGATGGATGCATTATTGCATGGCCGCCACCCGTCACCCGTCATTCAGAGACAGATGGTCTGGTCTCCCGTTTCTCTTTTATCTTGCTATCGAGCTTTGTTACGACGACATCTATGCTGATAGGTGAAGGCGCCCTGTCATTACAGTACTTACTTGGTTACTTAGTTAGGTATTTACAATCCATCCATCCATCTATCCAACCAACGTAGATCGTCGCTCTCTCTCTCTCTTTCTCTCTCCGTCTTTGAATATGTCCCATATGAAATCCCGAAACCACGCCTCTTCCCCTCTAGAGCCGTGCTGGCTGGCCCATCTTCCAGGACCACCTTCTCCGTTTCCCATAAAGACCTTGGTTCGGCCCTCCCTTCCCTGTACGCCATGCTGACTTTTGAAGAACTCTTTTTGTACCTGGCCGTGGCCACAGTATACACAATTGGCCAGGATCGTGAGAGTGCCTGGCCAGAGAAGAAATTTGACATAGAAATATGAATTGCTTGCACGCGAGTGCCCGTTTTGTTAAGTTTTGGTCATGTTGGCGTATTATATGAAGTCATGAGTTGCCCTGCATCAGGCCTCATATTCTATTCAGCCCGAGGGGGTCGACATAGCCTTCCGGGACTTGTCCTTTGCTCGAGGTCTGCCGTGCCGGTGCACGTGGTGGTACATCATGTTGTTCTTGTTCTTGTTGCTTTAGCTGTTGTTGTTGTTGTTGTTGTTGTTGTTGTTGTAGTTGTTGTTGATATGGCGATCCCCCCTCCCAAGTCCCCTCCGCTGCTTGTTGGGGCGGCCTTGGCGACGAGAATGATCGCGAGTGTGGTTGATATCGCGTGGCCGCCGGCCCAAAATAGTCAGGCGTATGGCGTCCATTTCGCGCACTCATGGGCGACATCGCAGGGCTAAGCGGCGTTAGTCCAGATTCCGCTTCTTTTCCGGAGTCACGAGACAACATTTCATAGCTACGAGGATCGCTCTTCAAATCAATACGCGCATCCATGGAGACGAACTCCTTTTTCGCCTGGTTCCCTCCCCTCATGCCAAACATCTCGAGCCAGCCCGTCACCATGGACCAGCGTCCGAGGAGGAACAGAATCCAAATGCCGTTCATCTGCTATCGTGTCAGTTGCACTTATTCTCTTTCCGTCAGGTCCGTAGGGGGGGCGGGGCGACTCACAGCCAGGAGAATGAGAACAGCCACTACGGTTGGGAGCGGAACCACGATGTCCTTGGCATGCTTTAGGCATGCGTTCTTCGGGTCTACCTTGGTCGAGTAGAGACATTCGATCCAAGCCGCAGCCTTGTCGCCTGTCTTGGCTTGCTGAACCACGTTGTCCTGGAAAACGAAGATGACGGCGAAGAAAATGACATCGCAGATGATGATCAGGACAATGACAATGCCACGCCACTGTAGCTGAATGACGCGCCTGACTCGGCGGTACGCCTGCCTTGGCGTCATGGTACGGATACTGGCCGTGTATGACGGCATCCCGGAGCCTTCGGTGGTGGCGCTGCTGTCTGCCAGCGATGCCAGATAAACCTTGATGCAGTAGCCGAAGGTCGCGAACTGGATAACGACGGTGAGACCAGCGAAGACCAACAGGGGCGCCCAGAAATCAGCCAAGCTGTTCTCGTGGTTGATATGACAGGTCTGTCCGAATCGGAACGACACCCCGCTCACCATCAAGGCGACGATCAGACCGACGATGGGGATGCCCCAGCCGAGCACCTGGGACAGCCACATGAAGCTCCGTCCGACCACTGTCTGCCAGCAGATCTGAAGATGCAAGGACAGAGACCGCAGGAAAACCCACATGATTCCGGCCCAACCACCTCCGATCAAGAAAGCCCCAGACGCTGCGCAGATACTGCTCGAGTCCATGCCATGGGGCGTGATTTCATTGAAGCACTGTTGGGGTCTGCCCGCGAGGGGGATGATGAAGCCCAGCTACAAAGGATTAGAAGAGCGTTCCCCACGCCACCTCGGAGCGGAAGCAACTCACGTTCATTAGGCTCACAGCACAGGTGAGACTGATACTAAGGTAGTGGCGATGGGTTTTCTCAACTGGGAGAAAAGCCCACGACGCCAGCAAGAAGAGGCAGCATATCACACCCACCACGTTTATCCAGTTGGCAACCTGGCTGGACGAGTTGAAACTGTCGGGATATGCCCAGTCCGTCATGGGGCACGGCAAGCAGCACGTCAAAGGACCAACTTTTTCACATAACCGTCCGTCGACAACTGCAAAACTTTAGCACTTCGCGCGATACCGGCTTTCGATTTCTTCACTCACAGCCACCGGTAGCCGGGAATGCCAGCTCGTTGAGGAAAGGCGCAGGACATGGAAAAAGGGATGCGTTGCCCGCCATCTTGACGATTGGCCTCGGGGTCTGTACCCTTTCGTTGTGCTCTCAGTTGCGTCGTCGCTCGTAACAGCTCTGTCGAATATATACACGGCGCAGAAAGTCCCTAGCAGTCTCGTCTTGCCGCGGGGGTAAGAGGCTTCGTCGCCGGGTATACGGCGATGGGGTGTAGTAGTTATCAGATTTCGGTGGCGGCTGGATCAGGGTTGGTGGTGCACTGGAGAGTTTGCGCCGAAGGGACTCTATCCAGACATATGCTCTCACACGGCGATAGAGCAAGATATACAATGAAGCCAGGTATAAAACAGCGGCATGAACAAAGAAGGGGGAGGCGGCGAACATAGACCCAGGAAACCCCAGGTAGTGGGAACCGTGGCAGATGAGAAACAAGGAGTGCCGGTCAGTTAGTATTCATGGCCCCAAGGCCTGCTGCTGATGAGGCACTTCTCACACAAAACCAAGATGCGGCATAAGACATGAGAGATCTAAATCGTTCCATCAAAGGCACACCCGTCTGCATTAGAGGGGGAGGAGGAGGAGGGCGGACACCATATAAGCTGTCAATATCTGGGGATAGGACAGGCCCTCGAAGACAGTGGACCCAAGCTGTGCAGGGACCTGGACAAATGTGAATGAAGAAGACGATGGGCAACATTTCTAATCCCTGCCCAGGAAAGGAGCCAGGGCCAGGGGGGGTTAAGTCTAGTCTAGGTATTTAGTGATGCAGAGGGCACTCGTACCCAGGCGATACATAGAGACCTAGCCCAAGCTGTCCAGTGCCTCCTAAACGAATGGCACCCTTGTGCGCATACTTGCTGTGATGAACAGGAGGCATATCGCAAGCAGAGCTGGAGGGAGGAAGGGAGGGGGGTGGGGTGGATGGGGAGCCGCCAGTCTCTCGCGTGTGAGAGGTGAGGGAGGGTACTTTCTTTCTTTTTCTCTTTCATGGAGTGGTCCATTCGATTAATGGGCTCATGGGTGCCCACCAGTGCTCGGGTCCTGCAGGCTGGAACCAGGCCCTGCTTTTTTTTCCCTCTTCTCAAGGGGACTTGGCAGGACTGGGTATCCTGGAAGACGGGCCTATTGGTCAATTCGTCGCCCCATGCTCGAGCATGCCGACCCGGTGGATCGTGGATGGACACAGTACGGCCTAGGGTGTGGGTACACCACGCTGAGCGGCGTGGTTGATGTGTGGTCTCGTTGGCTGAGATGCGGGCTCCTGGGTGTGCGAAGAGGGGACACAGTATCACCCTCTGGTTGGGCCATCTCATCAGTGTGAGCTGCAACCGTCCACTGGCCTTGGGCTTTGGCTTAACCTACAAGCTGCCTTCTCTCGTACTGTCGTATGTCGCATGGACGAAGGGAACATAAATTAAGTAAGTAAGTAAGTAGGTAGTCATCAATGGAACTTGGCCCAAGATGCGGTCGGATCCCGTCAACACGTGGGAGCCAAAGTGGCCTCCTCCCCGGACCCCCAAATGCGATGTGAATATGCGAGTTTCGGCACCAGAGTGAAATCTTGGTGACAGTTACTACTCGGGCAACACAACAGATGTGACGTCCGTACCTCATGGCATCGAGGGAGGAGGGGGCAGCGTACATCCATCCATCCATCCATCCATCCATCCATCCATCCATCCATCCATGCACACTTGCTAGTTTCTGTAGGATGCTCCGCGTCGCAGATGACTTGACTCGGACAAGCCGCCATTGACACCGGCGGCATATCCCACTGCCGTTATTGGCTGGGTTGGAAGGGGAACGGGCAATCGGAATGTACAATGCCGTAACTATTGTAAGTACTTGACTACTTTGTTCATCAGTTTTGATGGTGAATACGTAGTAGTAGGCCTCGCCTCCTCGTACAGAATCTACTTATACTACCACACACCACACAGGATGGATGGATGTTCGGACGGATACGTATAGTACAGGTGCATTTGGCTTGTCTCAGCCCTGTTGGACCGACCCGATGCCAGGCCCCTAAAGTACTGGCACCGTTTCCCACGCATTGGCCTCGCGTTCTGGATCTTTGTTGACAATAAAACAAGTCGAGCGACCATTCTTAGTGGACACGCAATTACACTCGAGGGTAGCGAGGAGGATGTTCATGCCCAGTCTCGTCGATTGGAGAAGGCCCTCTGGCCGGCATTCCCATCCCGCCGCTCTGCCGACCGAATCCGTATGGGTTCGGTCCTCTCAGAATCCAGGATTGACATGTAGGTGCTTCATTGGTCCAGATCCCCGTGCCGCCCAGGTATATAGTCCGGGTAGTGCTCGTAGAGCGAGCCCGTTTTCTGCTGGAGCGGGCTGGCTGTTGGCTGCAGGTCTTAGATGACGAACAGATCGACAAGATCACACATCCCAGCCAGCACGCTAAGTTCTTAAGTTGCTTCTTTCGCCCAATCCGGGACTTTCAACCGTGTGACGGTTGGGTGACTGACTTAGTCGTCAGTTCGCCTAGGTTCCATCCATTACTTGGCAGCCGCCTAAGGGGTTTATTAGTTAGTCTCTTAGGTAGCTGGTAGGTGCCCTAACGAGAGACGACTTTCTGAGGGGGCTCCGGTCCATAGAATCTTTCTTCCGTATCCCTGTCCCTGTCCTTGTCGTTATTAAATGGCACACACACCAGACCAGAGACGTTTGTATCCAATCCAATCGAGATAGCAAAATAGTAAGTACGTGTAGCCCAGTACCGTATCAGATACACTGTGCGGCCTGCCTTGACGGCCTCGACCGACCCACGTACTGCATGCGTACTCGTAGTATTCTGCGTAGTTATTATATACACACTTACTTACGTACAGGGACCCCAGCAACCCACTCACTAACCGTGGCCGATGCAGAAGGCCGATGCACACAGCTCGATCCCATCGACAAGCTGCGAGGCTGTTTGTTGACTTGTCAGAGTTGCATCGCTGTCAGAATTTGGTGTCTTGGTGCTCGGGGGGGGATCATGTATCGCCGAGGGGCGAAATGAGCCAAATTCCGTGAGAACGCGTCGTCTGACGTGCGACTGGCTACTGGCCTACGCCGACAAAACTTCCAACCCCAAGTTGCTGCCACGCTCTATGCGAGGAGCCTTTGTCCTATTCGGCTACCCAGGATACCGAGTAAGATAAGAAGAAGTAGGCATCTTTGGCATGCCCTTCGCTACGGCAGGTAGTTAGCGCGGCAGTTTCAGAACCCTGCTTAGTCACTTGCTATGATACCGAGGTTGTATTCTGCGCGCCAGGAACGTCACATTCCAGGTATACCACAGCAGTACTCTGTGAGTATATAAGTATTTACCCTAAACTGACGGCCGTCAAGGTTAGCTGCTCCGGCTAACTGGACGGCTCATCACCACTCACCACTAACTGTCGCTTCAACTGCACTAATGAAAGATGCCCGACCCAACCCGGCGCGCGGCTTTTCCCTATAACAACCAACCATTCGAACCTTTGGCTCGTTGAAAACATTGGTATTGCTTCACCTTGCTTTGCCCGAAGTAGGCGACCCGTCCTAGGTCCCAGGTCCCAGGGCGGACTTGCATACTTACCTAGTCTCTCCTGCTAGTGGCTCTGGATGAAACATTCCAGAAATCCAGACGACGAACTCGTGCTTGCTATAGAAAGCCGCTAGACGACCACCGCCGCCGTGTTCTGTCCCGGTGTTTCAGCTGGTCGTTGGGATTAGCCTATCGGCCATGCCATGGAATGATGCTATCTACGTTAACTGAACCTGCCAGACCAGGTGGATAGCACAGCGTAGCTTCCCGGTCCTTGCCGTTATAAGATGCCTGGACTCTGGAGAGAGGGAGGTGGGGGCGCAAGAAGAAGAGAACCGTCTTGCTCGTTCATGCGATATTCGAGATATGAAACCATGGGATACTGCATAGACTCACGAGGGTACTGCGTACCTAGGTAGCATTCACGTCGCCGGATGCGGATGCGGATGCGGATGCAGTTTAACCCCCTCCTTCAGCCTTAACCTAGAATACTATCTATCTATCGTACAGGTCACAAGAGGCCACGCCTTCATCGAGATTGGGGCAACAAGACTGACGATGATAGATTTACCCTAGATTACTCTGTCGATCATGGGCGATCGAATAACTAGACCGACCAGGGTTACCGCACACTTGGGAGAGAAGTGAGAGACGGCAACCGAGAGAGAAAAGCGTTCCTTGCCTGACTCAGTCCTCGGTTCTACTTACACACAACTACTGTGGAAAATGGAGCCTTTTGACAGCTTTCGGCGAGTTTCCGTCCTCGGCATCCTTGAAACTTCAGACGACGGCAGCGCTGGCTGTCTGTCTCTCGACTATAAAAGTGCGAAGTACATGTATGTTTGACAGTCGCGGCATTTAGCCGTTTCGTTCCACTGTCAAATATGCGCAGACGCATTATGCAGGAGGGGACAGCACCTCATGTAAGACGGGTTCCCACCGACGATGAAAGACAACTCGGGACGGCCAGATGAAGAAAATAATCTGTCAGCATCTTTACCATTGTCGAGGCTCCGTCTTCTCTCACCTGCCCGATTCATTCAGCGACCGGGTCCCCCACGTAAAAAGAAGAAGAAAAGGGAATCAAAATTGAAAACGAAGTGCTTACGTGGTACGGCCTAGCAGCTGTGCAAGCGAGCGCGGCGAATCCCAAACTGAATTCTGCTTCCTGGTAACTTACATACGAGGCGAGCAGGGGTAAAGCGAAAGGGGCGACCAGACTGGCGGGATTTTCTCTTTTTTCTTCTTCTTTTTTTTCTTTTTTCTTTTTTTTTACTCCATACAGTACTCCGTAGATTGGAGAGAATTGAAATTTCACTACAGGGTGGTTTCTACATAGATGCCAGTTGCGTAGAAGATGGTGTTATATGCAGCCGAGCGCACTTCGTTGTAGCATACATAGCATCGTGCGTGTATGGAGTATAGTGAGAGATCAAGTGGCTCTCATCCGTCACTCGAGCTCGTCTCCACTAGAGGGCCAGGCCGGAGAATACGCAATGCGGTCCATCAGCCACGTATCTATCCTCTCCCCTTCTCCAAGCGCAACGCAACGCGTATCACCAAGATGGATGAACAAGCGCTGGCCTGAGGTGGAACGTAGACACACAGCTCCCACCACCCTTAGCCAACCCCGGTTCCCCACCGGCCCGATTGATCCATCCCTCATCCACACACACACCGTCTAGAGTCCCTAGCTTTTCTGGGGCGGAGAGCATGGAGCATGGAGCATCTCGGGGACACTGCCCGGGGTAGGAAGTTGGGAAGAAAACGGCTGGCTCACCCGTCGGGCCAAGACCATTACTTCGGATGCCTTCTCATCACAGTAGCGTGCCCAGGCGGACGGGAAGCGGACAGGATCCTGTCGCGTGTTCGTGCTGTGCGAGGGTTTCGCGCAGGATTGGAATAGACGGTCCGAAAGAAGAAGGACAAGCAGAAAGCCGGTGACTCCCAATGGTTTGCATGGGCTGGTCGCTGGCTGGGGCAGCTGTCTGCTCTGCCTGTACGTGACACATAAGTACTTAGACATCCAGCACCGGAATGAGTTCCTTTTGGAAGGATGCTACGTTACTGGATACCACCATGCCAGACGCCTCTCTGTCTCGTCGAAGAAGCATAGGCGACACTCCTAGTCTTTTGCCCTCTTGACAGATGCACTCCAGCCTTCCGACGTTGCTCGCATCAGGCAGTGACCTGAAACCAGTGATGTCTGCTTTCTGGGACTGGCTATCAGCACAGCTTTGATATACCCGGCCATGACCATATACATCAGCCCGAGTCTCGGTTAGGGTTCGATGGTATGTGTACCATCCCTGGCAAATCACACCTAATAGACTCTGACCCTCAGGAGCGCCCTATGAGCCACCTGTCACAAAAGCCTATGCCAGAGACAAGAGGGGTGGGATGGCTGGCTCCCTTCATCTCAGGCGTACATGTGCGCGATCGCACTGAGCAGTCGAAGAATGTGATGCTGCCACCCGTAGAGTTCTTATATTCATAAAATCATGTCTCGGAACTTGCATAATGGCTGTCGCTATGACTACTTATCTTTCAGTTGAAAACGAGTGCGGCTTTTAAGCCATCCACACCCCCACGCCTCCATATAACATATCGCCTTTTCGAATAAAACTTTGCTTATGAACACATTCCCTTCGTGAGCGAGTTACGCAGAAAGCCTGTGCCCGATAGCGTATGCCACCAGGAGAGGACCACCGAGTCCCTCGCAGTGGCACGTCTCTCCTATATCGGATGGGCACAGCACATGTTCCCCTGCTCTGACACACCTGGTGCACCCATCATATCTGCCAATCGCATGTCTCTCTCCCCTTACTCCATGACGAAAATCCTGAACTCCCAATATCTTTTCATCAGGTACATAGGAAACAGATACAATCTCAGCAGGGCCACGCTCTACAACGCCTCGCTGGAAATATAAATGGAAAATCGTAAGCTAGTAGTGTGCTCTGTTCCACCAATCCCATGCTTAGATCACCCGCATGACCGTGTCAGATGTCTTGACCGTCGGTCTTGGAGTTGGATCCTCATCACGAGTACCAGCTTTGGATGGTTCGCTGGGGCGTGGTGTTTCGTCAGGGTCGCCTGTACCACCCATTTTACCGGGTGCCAATGTCTCAGGTGGTGTGCGTAGCACCGGCTTGCCAGGTGACCTGGTTCCCCGAATGGGAGACGCGTTTCCTTCCCTCGATGGTGTTGCCACCTGCGTAGTGGTTTCTGGTGTAATGGTATTATCTGACATCACGGCGACGCTATCGTGGCTGTTGGCTCTCATCATCTCGATACCAAGTTTGGAGCTGGGCAAGTTGGGTTTCCCACGATGGTTATTACGTTCCCGGTCCCGACTCGCTCCCAGCTCTTCGTCCTCGTCGTCGGCAGAATCGCTACCTTCACCTCGCCGTTTCTCCAGGTTCTCCCGCCTGGCTCTCAGCTTCTCCAGTGAACGCCGCGTCATCGACACAGTGGACTTCTCCATCTGAGCCGGGGCCGATTGTTGTGACAGGAGCGGGGCCGGCGTGTTGGGGGAGCCATTAGAGCCGGGCGGTGCTTCGTCCTGAGTGATCCCCAGTTCATCCCAGTCGCCGGTAGCTTTGCGACTGAGTATGACAGGAACATCATCCGTTGTGGCAGATTCCGAATCTCCAAACAAACTCGAGCTAATCGAATCCTCTCTGCTTGAACCTCTGAAGCTGCTGCTAGGATGCTGGGCGTAGCCAGAGGAACCCGAAGTTGGACTGTCTTCAGAACGTAGTCTCTCGAGTTTGAGCACCGAAGGGAGCGACCCCTGATGGCTGATGGGAGCCCCGGCTGTCACCTGCCCAGGAGAAGGCGGCTTCCACTGGCAGAGATTGGAGAGGACCTCAATCAACTTGGAAGAGCTGATGGGCTTCTCGACGAGCGAATCAAAGTAGTGAGGAGCTTGCAGCTCCTTCAGGTACGCTGTAATGGCTACGATAGGAGTATGCGAGTTGACATTCTTAAGTTCGCGCACCATTCGGGCGAGGTCAGCACCACTGACCTCGGGAAGCTTGAACTCGGTGAAGATGATGTCAAATTTGATTTCGCTCATGGCATATCGAACGGCCTCCGAGCCAGTAGATGCTGAGATGGTTCTGCAGCGTAGCTTCTCAAGAAGCTTCTCCATAACCATTCGTGACACCGGGTGGTCTTCGCAAATCAGGACGTCTAAAGATCGGAACGTTGGGCTGTCGAGGTTGATAGCAGACATCCGCCTCGAACTCTGCCGACGTCTCTGAACACGAAGCAGAGCATTTGCCTTCTCGCCCTCATTATCGGAAGAAGAGGGTGACATGTCGAACACCTGGCTGCGCCGGTTCCGATGATGGGCAAGCAAATCAGACGCCACCGGACTACCCTCTTGAGAGCCAACAGTCAGCGATCTCGACCGGGTCGAAGAATTGCTTGTCTGGCGCGGAGTACTGAGAGGCTTCTGCGGCGACAGAGCCAGTGGCGGTGGAGCGCCGCGACCCTTGATGGGAGACGGGGCAACAGATGTTGCTTTTTGTACACCAGCGGCCCCTCGTGGGGAATCAAGAAAGCTGCCCGGCTGTAGTGAATTAGTAGACTGTTGGGAAAGGCTCGATCCATTGCTGGAAGGCTTCCGGCGACCGTCGGGGCTTTGACCGGCGACGAAAGAGACAAGCAATGGCGACGATGGCTGCGAGGCACGACTTGGAGATGAGCCCGCCTGGCCCACACTAGAAGGTGAAGCAGGTCGGTGGGACGCCTTAGCATTGGATAAGCTTCTCTGTACAGGCATAGCGTGGACGGGGCTACCCTCAAGAGTGGGAGCCGGGGAAGTTGGATTATTCGACCCACCGGGGCTCCCGCTAGATCGGTGTTGAGCTGCCAGAGCCTGGGCCTTGAGTTGCTGGATTACATCCTTGTTTGCTTTCTCCAATACTGTAAGATTCTTGAATGCAAATGTCCCAAAGTCGTCCGACCCCAGCGGCTCGCTCAGCCTCCGGCTCTTCAGGTCGCGGATATGCGGAGGGATGTGTAGTGGCATCAAACCACGTTTGATAGAGTTGACATGAACCTGGGAGCGCACACGAGATAGCGCATCGTGTGGACGGTCTGGGTAGTCGGGCGTGGGCGCAGAGGGCGGTGTGGCCTGGTCTTCAATCTCTTCTGTGAAGGCTTGTAATGTAGCGCCACGAGAGTCAAAGTATTCCGTGTCCTCGGGATTTTCGGGTTGGGGCACAAATTGAGCCTCGTCCTGCAGTAGTGTATCCCAGCCGACGCCTTCGAACCAAGGGTGGTTCCTGATCTCTTCTCCGCCGGAGGCGAATTTTTCATCCCGGTTGGAGCCAAGACGTTGTTGAGGGTCCATACAAAGTAGCTTGTTAATCAAGTCTTTCGCCTCTGGGGAGACGTCGAAGTCGGCGTCGTCCGGCCACATTATCTTACGGGCAAGAATATTCTCAAAAACGTGCTCTGCCTCGCTGGCATGGAACGGGGGAATGCCGTAGAGGAACTCGAACAGAATACAGCCAACCGACCACCAATCACTGGTTTCATCTTGTCTCTCGCCGTTTATGGTCTCCGGGGCGAGGTAATCCGGAGTCCCAACGAATCGTCTATTCGTGTCCTCGGGGTCGAACAAGGCCATGGGCGGGGGCATCATACTCGATTGCGGCGGCGTATTCCGGTGGTGCTCGCTACTGTGGCTACTCACTGGCTGCAGTATTGGGAGATCTGGAGATGCGGCACTTGCACAATCGCTCACTTCGTCATGCGGAGATTTGACGCTTGATTGTGACAGCCTCGAATGCACCGCCTGGGTCGTGTGGTTGTCATTCAGTGAAAAGTTGGTCATCATGTGAGTCAGTGTTTCGCTGCCGCCACTGTCGCTACGTTGTCCCGAGATGCGACGGGGCTCCTGCTGAAAGGAACCTAGGCTAAAGTATGATGGCTGACCGAGGCTGGCCCCCATATCCGAAGGGGTCATCTGAGGCGTAGTGCTAGGTGAGTGGTGCGGAGCGTGTAGATCCATTGAGGTAGACCTTGACGATGCTATCGAGGTGGATCGAGCGAACGGGCCGGATTTCAGAAGATCGGGAGTCTGCTCTGGATTGCTGCAGTTCAATGCTCGCTTTTGTCGTCCTATGAGACCCATCCGCGACAAACCGAAATCGGTCAGCTTCAAGTGTCCCTTTTGGTCAATAAGCAGGTTGTCTGGTTTCAAATCACGGTGAATGATACCGCGGTCATGGAGGTGTTCGACACCAAGTATTACTTCTCCAAGGTACTTCTTCACCCAATCCTCGGGAAGGCCACCAAGCACTTTGATGAGGGAGGCACAATCGCCGCCATTGAGGTACTCCATGACGAGATAAAGATAATCCTTGCTCGAGAACGTCCAATAGAGTTTTGCAACGAACTCGCTCTCTCCTTGCCACATCATAATGGCCCGTTCGGCTTTGACGTTGGTCACCTGATTCTTGGCTACCATGTCAGCCTTCTTTAGCACCTTAATGGCGAAATACTCGCCGGTAGACTTCTTCTTGGACAGATAAACGCTGCCAAAGGCGCCTTTACTAATTGGTTTGATGATTTCAAAATCTTTGATTGAAGGGGGTACAGCACGAGCCTGGGGGGCAGCGTTGGCGGGGTTCAAGCGAGGTGAAGGAGGATGCCGGTTGGTAAACTCGGGAAAGGCAGCAGATGACTGTCTGCGATGATGGTGCGGCACTGCTGCCGGAGAACCAAATTCGCTATGGGGCAGCATAGGAGAGGCCTCGGGAGAAACGATGCTATCTTGGGAGTGCTGAAAGCTCCTGGGCTTGAGAATCCGAAGAGGAGACGAGGGCGGAGCATTGCGGCTCGGTGATTCTTGGCGATGTGGTGACGACGTGCCCGGTATTATAAGACTTCTCCTTTGCTGCTGCCGAGAGCTCGTACCACGTCGCAGCCCACCGAATTCAGAGATGGGAGAATCGGTCCGGGGTTGGCGGGACATGACCGAGGAGGATCTAACACTTCCCTCGCTTTCTGCTGCATCGCTCTCGAACATGAGGGATTCACGGCGAGACTCCCGGGTCTGACCAGCAACGCTCAGCCCACCGCGCAGTGATCTCGGTGTCGAACATTCTCTCGGACTACTTGACCTGGTAGATCCGACAATGGAAGACGGTCGCCTGTCGCCAGGTTCTCCTAGGTCTACATTCTTCAAAGCTAGTACCAGCGAGGAGGGCGCGTCAAAGGACCCTGGAAAGATGGCTTCTTCCGCTGCAGCTGGTGTAGCTTCAGAGTCTTCTGATGCATCTTCACCCTCTGTCGAGTCACTGAGTCGTCCGGCGGCGATCCGGGCAGCTTTGCGCATGGCCTCATCGATGCAGTCCTGCACGATGACGGCAAACTCAACTCGAATCCGTTCCGTGTACTCGAGAATTCTGCGGTATCGGAATACGGCTTCAACCTTTTCCTTTGCGACTCTTTCGGTGTCTGCACAAAGAAGTGCCAGCCCCTGTTCTTGTTCCAGTGTGTTCGACCCAGGAGACTGCCATTGAAGTACTTGAGATATACGGGACTCTGACTGAGGCGATTGGGTCCGAAACTCGCCAGAGCCTTGTGACCCCGATTCTTTGATCGCTGGTGTGCTAACCTCAATCGAAGTATCGCAGAGATCGAGTAGGAGCTCAACGATTCGCGCTTGCGGACGGCGGACGGCAAACGACCGGGAGCGATGGTGGCCGAGTGCAGATGACCGATCCCGCGATGAAGCCACAGGCGATGCTGTTCCCGGAGATGAGGTGGTAGAGGTTGGGCCAATAGACAGGCCCTTGTATTCAGCTATGGGTAAAGGTACCTGCTGATCGCCTGACATTGGCCGCGTTTTACGAGCCTCGAGAGCGTCAAGTACTTTGACGATAGAGTGGCGATGCTCGACCAGGCTCTCCTGGGCCATCTGAACGTCCATCTCAGCTCGATGCTCTTGAAGGCAAAGATCGGTATGTTTTTCAAACCACCATGGTGGGATTTGGCGCTCGCAAATACGACAGAGGACAGGCAGCGGTGGTGGGTGATTTGCAGGATCGTCATCCCCCGACTCCGCTAGCCTGGTCAAATAGCCTGCCAGCACTTCAGCGCCGGAGCCTAGGGAATCTACTATCAGCGGTGGAAGGTCAATCTTGACTTCTCGGGGTGCAATCCACGGCCGTATCATCCACATGGTCTATGAATAAGTTAGTCGTGATATCGCAGCAAAGTATATCCATCTCCCAGGCTTACATGACTCTCGCCGCCCGTAGCACGGTCGTAGACCATGATACCTTGGGCTTCCAACTCCACGGTTGCAGGTTCATTCTCGCTGCTCTCCGATTCTCCAAGCTCGTTGAGCGTGATAAGTTTGGACAAGGACCCCAAGTAGACGGTAAAGCGTATAAAATGACTCCGTGAGTCGTCTTTCTTCATGGAGGTGATAGCCTCGGCAAAGACACCCTTGTCATCGCCGATAATGAGGTCGGCGATGGGAGTGCCTTCGAGCGTATCTGTCTGAGTGCCTATGACATCAACCCATGAAGGGCTAACCCAGCGTATGGTACCGTCGAGATTGAGGTCTACGATGACATTGAGGGTCTGCTCTGCCGCCTCTCGAAGCTCTTCCCTTTCTTCTCGTATGTCCTCGCTTAGCGTCCGCTCCATACAGCTACCGGCAGCTTCTGCCCGCAGCGAGCTCACTGCTGGCGGGGCCAGCCTATCAGGGTCTTGGACTCGATCCATGCTCGCGGCCCCAAGGATGACGGTAGCATCGGAGGAAGGGTGGGTATTGGTGTAGTTTGGACTGCTAGGTACCTCGGGGGCTGCAAGTCGGGACGCCGTTAGGGAAAGGATTGTTGTATTCGGTGGATCGATCAGTCGGGCGTTGTAAGTACGTGAGTGGCCGGAGACGACGTCCTGGCATAAAGCCAGAGCTACAAACTTGCGGAAACCCGAGGCATGTCGGTAATGCGGCGGCAGTGGTGAGGAAGAGGCTCAGATCAGGCCACCGGATCGAACAATAGAGTATATGGTTCGATGGTCAAGGACCTTCTTCTTCTTTGGGAGCTTGCAGGTTTGTTCCTTAACAGGTAAATGGGCAAGGGCGGGCAGGTGGGCAAACGAAAGGACCAAGCTCAAAACGGCGAAAGAAAGGACTGCCGCCGGCCGGTCTTGGTAGTTGGAGAAGGGACACGGTGCCACCACTGCACTGAGAATTGTCTGCGCTTGGTGGTGGTTGTGGTGGTGGCTGAGGCAGGACCAAGTTTGTGGTGTTGTTAACAAAAACGGAGGTGGACGGCAGTGGGAGGAAGTGGGCGACGACGGGACGCCAAAGGGACTCTTTCTCGGCTATGCTATGTGCAAAGATGGACGGACAAGTAAGGATTGTAGGAGGTAAGTAGGTAGGTAAATTGGTAATCAAGGCCTCGTCTTCGAACAAGCATAGGGGGAGAGAGTTGAGGACGGTCTGATCGCGGAGATGGCCAAAGGTTAAAAGGAAAATGTAGAAACTTTGCTATGTATCCCGCGTGTCTGGTGGTGCTTTTGGTGTCTGTTTGGTGTTTTCCAGTTTCCCGTCTTTCCCTTGCTGCTTTGCTTTCAATGCCTTTCTTTCCAAGGCCTGTCCTGAGTCCTGACATGCCATGCCATGCCTGCCTCGTGCTACTACTACTACTGCTAGGTTTAGCATTGCTGGGTATGGTCTCCACCAAAGAATCCCTGGATAGGTACTTTATGTATGTATTGCACTTCGTAGTTAGTGCCTGTTGATTGGGCCATTGGTGATCGACTTCTGGCTCATTCATCTTCACGCTCAATACAATACAACAAACACACACACACACACACACATAACCTTCCCGCTAGCCAGCCTACCTCATATCGGTTAGCTATTAATCAACAATTCAAACAGTTCTTTCTTCTATCCTACAGAGAAGTAGGTAAGTACATATATCTTATCTATTGCCAACCTCGTAGCAAACGCAAGCACGCTTCGAAGAGACCTGCCTGCCCCATGAGCATCATGAATGTTTCTAATGCACTTTAACCCACTCCTGCCGTGAAACACAACCAACCCACTGAGACCTGAAATCAGGTGGTAAGCAGTTAGTTGTAGTGCAGCCCCTCCAGCAGTAAGGTGAAGAGCTTATGTACCTACTTCCTTACTTACTTACTTACCTAAGTAAGTATTCATTCTTACCTTCTTACGTATTCGTGCTAAAAAGGGCCACCACTCCACAAACGAACATGTGTGATGCAAACAGCGCCGAATCGAATCCCCACCCTCTGCTCTGGCGGCATGCACTCACGTACTCCTAGGCACAAGTAGATGGATGGCTTACGTATAAGACAGCAGCAGAGCCCCCCTATCCTATCCTACCACACGTACATGCTAGGTTAGGTGTGCTGGGTGATATTGACAGCAACCCAAAGTGGGCTTCGCAATAGGTAGCAAGCGCACGGCTCATTCTACTGCTCCTACTCGTAATATGCCTGAGCTTCCTCTGATATAGTTGTTGATGGAGGGATGTGTGACTCAATGAGCGTGAATGGGGAATATATGGTATCCCATTGCCAGGAGTAACGAGCTTGAATCCCGTCTGTCCTGATCTTTGTCCCCCCCCGATTGGCCCCAGCGAAGGAGAAGTGTTTCTGTGTCTTGAACTTCCAAACTCTAGGATACAAGTATTGCCTGCCAGCTCCCTCACATGGCTACTATTGCTGCCCCTTGTGGTCTAAGCACGCCCGTAAAATTGACCACCCCCCATGGATGTGCCTAGTCAGCTTCCATGTTGATATTCGTTGCGCAGACTTCGGGTGCTTTGCTTTACCTGCCTACCGACTGACCGACCGACCTACATATATTATATTCTTGCATGGGCTACACACGCAGCCTACATAAGCGATAGGTTAGGATTGGAGCAGCTGGTCTAGTCTAGCTGGTCCTTATGCGCGCCAGGAATGGCAATGGACGGATCTACGAATACGTTGGTACGTTAACGTTGACATGGCGGCCGCTAACGATATAGTCTTTCCACGTGATCGTGTAAAGAATGGTGCAAAGAAAGCTGCTGAACGCGTGAGGGGAAACAAAACGGTCGGTGCAGGGGCTGTTGGCCCAATGGGAACCCTATCCAGATTCCCTCCCCAATGCACATCTGTGTACGAGATGTACTCGTATTGGGCATGATGCGGTTTAGTGGTGGAGCTGTTTGTTTATTGTGTCAGTACAGTACAGCTCAGTGGTTGCGCGCAGCACATTGAAGCTGAGTAAAGGAAAGTAGGTAAGTAAGTAAGTACCTAGGTAAGTAACATGTATACTTAGGTAGGCCACATGAGATATTGATCGGCTCGTTTATTGTTGCTCGAGTGTATCTGCTGCATCAACCGCCTCGCCCCCAACCGCCCTTCCTACATCATCCATGGAAAATGAAAATGTATGGGCAGCAGTTCATTGATGGGAGAGACAACGAGACAGGGAGGGTCGGAAGAGCCGGTGAGGTGGGCAATTGTAGCTAGGATTGGACCAGTGGCAAGTCGCACTCCCCCACTCTTGTTTCTCCTTAACTATAAGAACGTGCCCCCCTTCAGGGGAGCCGAGAAGCGCGGAATTCTGGCACGGGAGGGTTTCCTACGTGGCAGCCCAGCGCGGGCCAGACCTCCAACTTTTCCAAGGTGCGACTGGCTTTTTGGGGGAGTTGCTGATGGAATTGCCGATGCTGCAGCTGCTTTGCAAGGGTACCCTTTGGATTGGATTGACGAGTTCACGCTGCACACTAATGGAACTCGTTCCCATGCCAATCTGGTCTTTGTTGTTATGAAGAATCAAGTCGCACATGGGTTCTATGATCGAATAGCATACTCTCCGGCTGAAGGAAAAACAGAAAAGGGGGGGGTGGTTTCTCAACTCGCTCCACGGTGGCCTAGGCGACCAACGTGCGACTCAAATTGCACTGAACCTCATATACACGTACCAAGTAAACGATATTATAGCGACACAGCAAGCCGCACTTGTTGAACGAGCAAGTTTCGAGCCGTTGCGCCAACCGTTGATCCCCCACAAACCCGCGTTCCCTCAGGGTGAGACGATTTGCAATGGTTCGTCAACGAGGAACGACTTTCGTCAGATGCAGAACCTATTTTCCAGATCGACCCTTCTTCAGCTTGGTTCCACACTTATCAAGCCATGATAGTAGATGGCAATTAGTTGTAGGTACATGTTGAAGCTTCGCTTGCCCATACTATATATCACACACCCTGCCGGTCATGCATGACCTAGCGCACTGGCGAGCTCGTTGAGATAGTACGATAGGCAACAGATCATGGTAAGAAACGAGGATCAATCCAAGATACCACTTAACCTTAGCGCTGTTAGGAATCGAGCCCAACCTCGTTTATAACCTGTCTCTCGAATGGTAACCTTCCGAACTGCACGAGCAAGGAAACGATTCGTCGCGCATCACGAGTATCAAGTAGCCCAGCCGGGGAGTTACTGCGCAACGACTCTGATCATCATGCTATCCTACGAGGACCTGTGAGCTCGGTCAGATGAGGAACACCCAGGTGAACTTTGTCAATGGACACACAGCTGGAATCCCGCCTTGCATTAGTGATGGCTGCACATGATGCATTTGCTGCCGTATCCTGGACACTGCCAGCCAATCCCAACACCAAAAGTTGCCCTAGCATCCCGAGGCTTTACAAAGGGAATCGACCGATAGGCAAACCCAAGCATATACGCGATCCGTCATCAGCCGGTCTGACGGTAAGATATATTACTGACTCTCCATCGGAAGAGTTTCGAAAAGATGCTCAGATTAACGTATGTAGGCAGGGAAAAGCTTGCCCAGCCGTTATGGCACAACGGCTTCCCAAGCCGCGACGAATGGTGATACTATGTGAGATGTACCATGCGGGCGTCGAACGATGCCTCCTCTCGCAGTCGTAGGCCATCGTTTGATGTGAGACCACATTGCCCGTACGGCCAGAGGTCTACCAAAGCACTCACCAATCACAACTGCATCAGAGGAAGAGAAGAAAAAAAATCAATCAATTGGACGCGCCTCTTTATCCGTTGTATACATTTCCTGGTTTATTGCTGATCTGATTGCAGAGCACAGGGTACCTACCCTGGGAGCAACGGCCACCAACAAGAAGCTTTACGGCGTCATGTGACCGACCGGGCCATCACTAGAGGCATATGGGAAATGTGTTGTTGAGTTTAGGCAAGCCAAGTTGCGAGTAGCGGATAATATGTGATAGCTTCTTGCAACCAACCCAGTAGCACTCGGCACTCGACCTTCGGGAAACTATCCTCAGGGGAGTCTTCGCCCAAAGATCGCCCAAAGATGCTATACCCCACGGTTCATTTGGACCACTCAACTCGTTGTCGTTCTAACCAATTGCCCTTCTCGATCCACCGTTGCTCTAACCATTTAACAAGCTCCTCGTCCGTATAGGGTAGCTCCTCGAGTGGAAACCGTCGCGCATGGACTGCAAACTTATAACCGTCCCCCTCAGAGATTCCGGGAAGGCTCAAGGTTTCCCATATGTTTGGCGCCTCGTGGAATTTGTCTCCGTGTTGGTAGGCAATCGTAAGATCATACACGGCTTTGACGTGCGGAGATTTTCTCAGATGCTGCACAGTCGTGACGAAACCCTTTGTTCGGGGGTATAGAAGATGCTGAGGCAAAGGCCGGTCGTTCTCTTCGCACCAGATCTTCGCCTCGGCATATTTCTGTTTTGTGAATCGAGTAGCCTCGCTGAAGCTGACCAGCCACGTGGGCCACTTTCTCCCGACGATTCCGCCGAAAACTCTGCTGAGTTCTCCCTGGTCCTTCATCCAATTTCTGGTGACCATGGGCATCCCCATGGCCCATATGCCCCAGCCCAGGAATGGCACCGCGCGAAGTTGGATCTTTGCAAACCAGCGACATCTCCCTAGCATCTCTGCTTCCATCGCCAACTTTTGGATCATGTAAAAGTCGGTCCAGGACACATGATTACAGATTACGATGGCGGATTCCCCGACAGGCAAGCGGTCGCCCGAAACAGAGATCTTTGCCCCATTGAAGCTCTCGAAGATGGCCTGAATCCAAGCCCATACTGAGTAGGCGATGTGGGACGACAGTTCGTAGACGAAGTCTGGAGCGAGGGCTTTGACGGGCAGTAGCAGGCAAAGAACGAGGTCTGCCACGGCGAGATATATCACCCAGGGGAGCACAATGAGAGCACCTCTGAGGTGCGAGAACGTTCTTCCCACACTCGCTGCCATGTGGGAAAAGGGGGGGGGGGATATGTCAAGCTGTGGCTGGCCTTTGGGCGAAGATGAATGAACGAGGAACAGGGGAGGACCTTGAATGTTTCCTTGTGGTGTGCGCGTACTTGTAGTACGACTACAGCTATGGCGGATGAGCTCAAAGGGAAGGGAAGAAGTTTGTTGATGGGCAGCAGTAATTTCGGCCCCGCTTCGGACTGTGTATCAGCCAGTCTGAGCTGATGCTCGTGAGTTTACTAGCTTGGGGTAGCGGGACTGTTAGCATCAGACCCAGAGAGTCTCGGAATGTAAGTAGCTAGCTCAGAGTAAGTGAAGTAGATGCCGTCCTCACTACTACTACCACCACCACCGCCACTACTATGAGTCTACAGCATAAAGTAGCGGGATGAAAACTGTAGTCATCTTGGGTTGCCTGTCATCGACACTGGTGATAGACACTCGCGCTTAAGCTAGCGTGTTTTGCAATTGAGTAAGAAGTAAGTACTTCGTAACCCACCCACGGGCCGTGCGATCGATCACGTTATTTACGAGTAGGCACATGTCACATAAGATACTCCAAGAAGACATCCCACAATGTAGTGACGGAATGCTTTTGGAGCTCGCATGATGTGCGTGCATCGTGGGGTGGCTGGCCTTGGCGGCTGCTTTGTGTGTCTTGAAACCACATGGGGATTTTGAAACACGGTCTTAGTTCAATACACGTTGTCTGTCCTTCTTACAACTACCGCGTCCGCAATTCAGGATATATACTGTGGCCTACATATACCTGTTCACCTCCGGGCCAACCATCTACATATATGATACATTGTATTGCCATATGCCCGTTCATCGCATCCTGCAACGGAAAAGACAAGAAGAACAAGACACATCCCTGTACGACATCAATTAGTACCTCGCAAAGTACCTAAAGCCCTGCTGATCTAAGCAGGTATCTTTCAAACTTTCCTATCCCGGAGAAGATGACAAAAGAACCATTATCTTAGGCGATAGTCAGCGAGGCAGTGCCGAGACTGCAGACCACGAGGTGATGCAGAGTTCGTTCTCCGAGGTCGACTTCGAACTCTGCCTATTACGTGACGCTGTGATGAGTGTGCATGGGCAGACTTGAAACCCCCTGCTATTCGTTCCGGGCGGAACTCTCTACTGTACAGGAAGTGTGCGGAAAGCCTAAGTAGGTAAGGAAGGCCAGGCCAGAGCCTCCAGTCTAATAAAACCATCATTATATATTAAGTACCTACCTACTTACCTATCTACCCCTCTCCATGCCATACTTCGTGCGCATTTGGCTATCGTAATGCTAGTTGCTTGACATATATGGCTGTGCATCTTTGCTTTTCACTCCTCAGCTTTCCTCCTACGCTAGGTAAAGAAGTAGGTACGCATGAATAAAGCCGGATGCCTCGCCAATGGGCATGACCCGGTTGTGTGCTTTTTTTTCTCTGTCGGGCTTTGCTCCCCCATGCAACACTAACGACCTATCGCCGTAGCGCTAAACCGGCGCCGACACACGATCTGGCGCCTTAGGAGGCATCTGCTATTATTCAGTGCACCTTGGCCTCCGACACGGAACGTGGAGATCCCTTTCCGCCCAAACAGTGCATACACTGCAACTGGTAGCTGCTCCTAGCTGCCTGACGAGGATCCCACAACACTGGTTGAAACCGCACTTTCTTGCGGCAGAGCTTGGTCGGGAGATACCCTGCTTTCCTCCTCACCGGCCCCAGAACAATTCATTCCGGGTAAGCTGGGGAGGTTCTCCAAATTCGCTGATCATAGTCCGGTGCGTGATACATTTACTTCCCCTTCGCGCCTCCACCTCGCCGACTTGGGTTCACTATCCATCTACTCTCTTTCGGATGCCTCACCGAAGGATTGAGGGGCCCATACTATACCGAGATCCGAAGGAGAGCCAGGCTTCCGTCTCTTGATAACTGTGCTGTGGCACCCTCTGCATTACTACTCAGCTTACAAAATGGCTAGGGTAGCTGACTTTGGGGCTGTAGCGGGAGGTTATCCATCACCGACATACTATTGCTCCCCAAACCGGCGCAAACCGTCCTTGGGTTCTTTGTACGAGCAGACACAATCCATGTCGTCCTCATCGTCGCCCCAGCCGCAACCCGGTAGCCACGTCCATGGCAACGGCCAGGACAAGAGCCCACTATCGTCATTGAACCTGGGCTTTTTAAAGACCCTGTCGGAGAAGCGAACAACCAGGGACGGTCAACCTGCGAAGCGACGAGGGCCGAAGCCAGACAGCAAGCCCGCGCTTACGCGGCGACAGGAATTGAACAGGCAGGCGCAAAGGTAATTTTGCACGTAACATGGACCCTTGCGCGCCCAAGTATCTTGGCCGCTGCCATCATAGGAACCTTGCTGACGGCCAGCTGTAGAACACATCGAGAACGGAAAGAGTTGTACATAAAGGCGCTCGAGGATGAGGTATTACGACTGAAGGAAATTTACTCCAATGTGTCGCAGGACAAAGACAAGCTAGCCGAAGAGAACAAGCAGCTCAAAGGCCTCCTGAACCAGAATGGCATCCCCATGGCCTCGCCCGGTCGAATGGACGACGTAATCAGCAACCCAAGCCTCGGCTATACTTCGAGTGCCAGCGTGTCCGGTGGCAGCTATGCGCCTGGGTCTGCAACGACCTATACTCCGCCGTTAACGTCGCAGTCTCTAGCGCCATTGTCGGCATCGTCGCAAGTGATGCCGCAGTACCAGCATCATCCGCATCACGGGCGGAGTACGAGCCAGCAACCTTCCCACCAGCAGCACAGCCGTGTTGATTACGACCAAGTTGGCGTAGATTTCGTTTTAACGTACGAGAGCCCTATTGACCCTCCGAAGGCATACATGTCACCCCCCCCTCAATGAGGAGGGTACCCCTGAAGCACTCTCCCTTGCGCGCTCTCCGTGCCAAATGGTGAGAGCGAGACAGACGCCCCACGAATTGCGCATGCAGTAGAACACAGCACATTACTTGGTTCTTGATCAGTGCAGCTAATGGTAGCCTCGGAGAGGTGTTGTAGTCTCGAGAGGCCGTGCATGGACCATATGCCCTACCTAGTAGACAGGGCCAGGGACGGAACGGGCGAACCCTGTGGCCATACGCTCATGGCCAGCTGCCCGCCGGAACCGGTTGACAAGCTGACCAACGAGATACCCTTCGGGTACAGTCACACGCGCTCCGAAGAGGGCAAGTCGGACCAACGCACGTGGGAGCTGTCCAAGGGCGACTTGGCGACGCTGCTAGATTTGAGTAAGAAACTCGACTTGGACGGTGAAATTACACCTGTCATGGCCTGGGGCATGATTCTGGCACATCCCAGGCTGTCAGAGATAAGACCGGGAGAGTTTCGGAAGCTGGCGGACGAGCTCAAGGGCAAAGTTCGGTGTTACGGGTAGGCTCACCCTCCCCCCTCCCCCCCTTTTCAGCCCCCGCGGCGCTTGACAGAGCAGATGTCACTAACCTCGCTTTTTGCACAGATTCGGAGCAGTCATGGAGGAGTTTGAGGTGCGAGATGCTCTCAACGCGGTGCTGAGCACCAAGCCAGAATATAATTATTGAACTATTCTACAAGTTAAGAGCGTCTAGCCACCTGCTATGCCAACTACTATCAGCAACAGATCTATCGCTGTGTTAAGCTTCTGTACCTGTAACCTGATCAGTATACAGGGTACCTACTTACTTGGCTAGCTAGTAGGGGTTTGGGTTGACTTGATATTATACAAGTAATATATATGATTTATATCATCGTGGTCGCGGTCGCACAGCGAGAAGTAGGTATGCGAGTGTGTCTCTGACCAACATATGTATACCTTCTTATTCAGCATCTAGTGACTCTTGATGTGGTATTGTAATATCCCTAGTAGGATATAGTTAGTATTCATGTCGTCTCGTACAGGTACCTCAGACAAAAGTGTCGCCATTTTTAATGGTGCCCCAC
Organism: Apiospora pterosperma; assembly: GCA_019976485.1. Lineage (NCBI taxonomy): Eukaryota > Fungi > Ascomycota > Sordariomycetes > Amphisphaeriales > Apiosporaceae > Apiospora > Apiospora pterosperma. Next base: position 3,406,939 of record JAFBMP010000009.1, read on the forward strand.
CAAGTCCTCCCCCTCCCACTCACCCCACCAAAATTGAAAGTGCGAAATTCGAGCCGCCCGCAACATTTTCTTTGGGTCAACCACCAGATCGACCTCTCTCTCTCTCTCTCTCAACGACGGCCCAAAACTTACAGAACCTTCACAACCCATTAACTAAACTTCACGGCGTGAAGGAAACCCGTCGGATTGTTTTGGTCTGTTTTTCTTTTCCTTTTGCCCACTCAGACTACAACATGACGTCGTCTTTGGCCGACTTGATTGCGGCCCTACCCGCCGAGGATGGATGGGGTCCGCCTACTGTCACAGAGACGACTTTGAACGGCGTCCCGTACGCACCCTTCTCCAAGGGCGACAAGCTGGGTCGCATGGCCGATTGGACAACCGACAGCAAGAGTGAGCGCGGTGGGAGACAGCAGTACAACAGGAATTACAGAGGTATGCTTATCTCCGACAATACTACCGAAGTATTATCCAGACGCACACAAGCCAAGAATTGCTGAGCTGCAAGTATTCCATCAACCACTGACACAACCTCCGCTTTAGACCAACAGATCTACGGTGCTGGAACCGCGGCCATCTTCACCGCCCCTGTCACCGAAGCCGACGAGGCATCCTTCTCCGTCGTCAGCAGAGAGCCGACCAAGACTCGATACGGCCGCGGCGCCATCTTCACCCGAGGTGGCCGTGGACAGCGTGGCGCTCAGCAGGGTACTAGGGGTGGCCGTGCCCAGCTTGGGCGCGGTGGACGAGGTGGTCAGCAAGGCTATGACAACTACGGTAACCGTGGTCGGGGCAACGCCAACAGGGGCGGCAGACGCTTCGGCTGGAAGGACTACGACAAGCCCGCTCGAAACCGAGATGCTAGCATCAACATCAAGGCCGACTGGAAGCTCCTGGAAGAGATTGACTTTAACCGACTTGCCAAACTCAACCTCGACGCCGACGAGGGCGAGGATGTTGACAACTACGGTTTCCTCTACTACTACGATCGCACTTTCGACAAGGCTCCCGTCAAGGCTACCGAGAGGAGACTTACTGCTCTCGATCGTGCCACATATAACGTGACGACTTCGTCCGACCCCGTCATCCAGGAGCTTGCGGAGAAGGATGAGGCCACCATCTTTGCTACCGACAGCATTCTGTCTATGCTGATGTGTTCTCCTCGCTCCGTTTACCCCTGGGACATTGTGATCGTACGACAGGGCAACAAGATCTTCCTAGACAAGCGTGACAGCGCTGCCCTTGACATGGTGACGGTCAACGAGAATGCGGCCGACGCTCCGCTCGAAGAGGGCAGCAAGGATGGTATCAACCATCCTATCGCTCTTGCTGAGGAAGCTACATATATCAACCACAACTTTGCCAACCAGGTGGTGCTGGAGAGCGAGTCGCAGCGAGTGGACATGCCGCATGAAAACCCCTTCTACAATGCTTCGGAGGAGACGGAGCCCCCGGCCAGCAAGACGTACAAGTACCGGAAGTTCGACCTCTCCCTTAACGAGGAGGAGCCGATGTATCTCGTTGTGCGAACTGAGCTGGATGCCGTGCAAAAGAATGCCATTAGCGGAGAGGATCAGTACGTGACGGTCAAGGCGCTCAACGAGTTCGACAACAAGGCGCAAGGTAGTGGCGGCGCTTTGGACTGGAGAAGCAAGCTGGCTACTCAGCGCGGTGCGGTTGTGGCTACCGAGATGAAGAACAACAGCGTCAAGCTCGCTCGATGGACGGTGCAGAGCATCCTGGCCAAGGCTGACGTGATGAAGATTGGGTAAGCAGATTTGATGGCTCGCCCCTACACATGCAGGTTTACTGACGACGCAAACAGATTCGTGTCTCGTGTCAGCCCCAAGACCAACGACAAGCACGTTATCCTGGGAGTTATTGGCTGGAAGCCTCGTGACTTTGCCAACCAGATGAACCTGTCGCTGTCCAACGGTTGGGGCATTGTCCGTACCATTGCGGATATGTGCCTCAAGCGCGAGGAGGGCAAGTTTGTGCTTGTCAAGGACCCTAACAAGTCGATCCTACGACTGTACGAGGTCCCGGCTGGAAGCTTTGATGATGATGACGAGGTCGACGAGGTCCAGGCTGAGGCTGCCGATGCTGAAGAGTAGTGGATGGATTAGTCGTCGGATGTCAGGGAGAATAATCAGACCGGCGGTTGTATAACAGCACGAGATTCATGACCAGCGCAAAAGCACAGGTAGTCTTATTAAGTACCACATAAGTCAGAAGTGAAGCCGATTACGGTGATCCAAATCGACATAGTCAGGGTCCTATTCGGCTTGTCTTGTGGATGCGATGCCATTAAAACCATGTGTTTCAAATGCCGCCCCACGGAACCCCACCATGACGGAGCGAAAAGCTGCCCCGCGATTCTACGGTTCCAATGGGAAATTTCCATATTCTCAGATTCACTTTTCTATTAATCCATGACCTTCTTCTACCTAACCTACCTACCTACCTCATAGGCCACGAGTTATTCCTTGTCTTTTGGACCTCTCTATTCATCCTCTCTCCAACTACTTGGGCAATCGTCGTGAAATCCACCAGCCATGGCTCCCAAGGCGATCATAGCCCCTTCCATCCTCTCGGCCGACTTTGCCCAGCTGGGCGCCGATTGTGCGAGGACTATGGAACAGGGGGCGGATTGGTTGCATGTAGACATCATGTAAGTATAGCAAGAGCTACGAGACTGGGCTTGGGGACTAGCTAGCTATGTAGCCAGTTGGAAGGGGTGGGGAGTAGGGATACCTACTACTGCCTAATCGCGATATACCCGTCCATCCATGGGCGTTGATTTAAGTGAATTATTGGCTGACGATACGGGGCCACCTCCGTCGGGGAGGGGCTGGCTACAATCTAGGGACGGTCACTTCGTACCTAACATCACCTTCGGCGCTCCCGTCGTCGCCAAGGTCCGGAAACACGTCGACCGCCCGAGCGGCAAGTATGGGCGTGGGACCTTCGACTGCCACATGATGATTGCCGAGCCCAAGAAATGGGTCAAGGAGTTCAAGAACGCCGGCTGCGATCTGTACTGCTTCCACTATGAGGCGGCCTTTTCCTCGGCCGCCGAGAGCCCCGAGGCCAAGTCGGACCAGAAGACGAGCCCCAAGGAGCTGATTCGCTACATCCACGACTGCGGCCTCCTCGCCGGTATTGCCCTGAAGCCCGCGACGGGCGTTGAGGTTCTCAACGAGATTCTCGAGAACCCCGACGAGAAGGAGAGACCCGATGTAAGGCCTGCCCCCCCCTTTTATCCTTTATCCCCCAGCCCGCTGAACCTACTTCTTCTGCGTCCAACTACTATCTGCTACCCGATGATCACTTCCACACCCGACGTGTGCAGGAGTGACAAACAACACGCATAGCTAATGCGAAGCGCAAACCCGATCTAGATGGTCCTGATTATGACGGTCGAGCCCGGTTTCGGCGGGCAAAAGTTCATGGCGTCGGAGCTGCCCAAGGTCCAAGCCCTACGCAAGAAGTACCCGGACCTCAACATCGAGGTCGACGGCGGGCTGGGCCCCGGCACGATCGACCAAGCTGCCGACGCGGGCGCCAATGTCATTGTGGCCGGCAGTGCCGTGTTCGGTGCCAAGGACCCCTCCGAGGTCATCGCGCTGTTGCGGGAGACCGTCGACAAGCGGGCGGCTTGACTAGGTCTCGAGAAGCTGTAGCCAGATTAATGAGTCACTACCTCCCTAACTACTACACTGGGTGTGGCTGAGCGAATAGAAGAAGAAGAAGAAGAAAAACATGAAATGGCTGTAATTAGCGGGCACGAAAAGTTTGTCAGTTGGAACGGCAACGAGGCATGAAGAATTATGAGATGGATGGTAAGGGTGAATAAACATCGTGCATTTCAGAACGCCGGTCAAGATAAGGAAATCTCAGGACCGACCGACGTTATGTAACAATGACCGGCGCATTTTACATATCATCCAGGAATTTATCATTGCTGTCATCGCTATCTTAACCCCTTTAAGAGCTTGTTCCATATAGGAGAAATTTGATCTGGTTTAGTCTGATTCACTTTCTGCCGAGGATGAGAACCCGTTCCACTCCTCCTCGGTATCCTCGCCTATTTGCGCGTTGGGGTCCTCCAGATCCGCCTTTCCCTTCTTTTCTTCTTCTCTTTCTTCGTCGTCGTCGTCGTCGTCGTCGTCCTCATCCTCCTGCTCCTCTATATCCAGTGTCCCCGAGATATCCCAGCGGTCGCCCGGCGCTTTGCGGCTCACATACTTGACGAACTTGAGGGTGCCGCTATCGCGCAGCACGATGGTCATCTTGTTCCAAGCAGCAGCCTGGAAGAAAAGGATGTTGTCGTCGTCGCCGCTCGACTTGTAGACGGCGGCGTCTTCGGCGCTGTCGTCGTCGCCGGCCATGTAGACCTCGTGACCGCCGACTTCCTCTACCTCCATGGGTTCTTTTTTCTCTTTAGCCTTCTTCTTCTCCTTGCTATTGGACTTCTTCCCGTTGGCCTTGGTGGTGGGGGCCTCGGTTTCCTCCTCGTCTTCTTCCGCCTCGTCGCCCCAGCCTGTCGTCGGGGTGATCCCCAGGTTGATCTCCAGGCGAGGCTTCCCTTCGTGACCCGTGGCAAGCGTGTAATCCTTGCCACGTCGGAACCGGCGGGCAATGAAGTCGTGGTTCTCAATGGTACTGCTTGTCGCCATCTGGAGCCAGCGACGGAATTGCGGGCTAGGGAGAAAATCGTCCAGCAATTCTTGAACCGGGTTCTTCTCCCCGGGCGCCTCCCTGCCCTTGGAGGAGGGCTTTGAGGGTTGCACGTAGAGGAAGCGGTGTTTGTGTGGCGGTCTAGCGACCTTCCATTGACCCTTCTCGATCTCTGCACTGTCGTCGGGCAGGGTCTCCTTCTCCGCCGCGGTGACATATTCACGTAAACGCGCGCCAAACTTCTTGCCCAGAAGATCAGAAAGCGTAATGCTAGATGCTTCATCGAAGTGTTCCTGGATTTGTTCGAGGGTGTCAGGTGTGAGATATGTGGGCGCCATGTACTTGAGGAGAAACTCCAGATCAGCCTCGTTGAACTCTTCAGACGAGCCTGTTTGCTTGACAGCGACGGGTTGCGCTTGCGGCGTGTCATATTGGTCCGGGTTGCCTTGGAGCTGCATCAAGCTGCTGTTTTCTGCCGCTTTCTCTTCGGCGCCTTTGACGTATCCCTCCTCGCCGAGCTGCGGGATGTGGAACCAGCCGCTGATGGCCATACGGACTCTACCGCCTTGCTTCTTGAGCTGCTTAGCGCTCTCGGCGTGGTAGACCTCTTCGACATCGTGGAAACTCTCGCCCGGCTGGACGGCGAAGAAGCTGAGCTGGTTCCACGCAGGAGGGATGACCTTGGCCACGTCGGCTGCTGGCGTCTTTGCAGTTTCGCCATTCTTTCCTTCTCTGTCGACGACGGGGAAGAGTCGCAACGCGCCACCCCATTCTGCCTTCCACGGGATATCAGGGTCGACAAGATATAGAATAAAGCTGACCTTCCTGCTACCGATGACGTCGTCGTGGCAGAGCAGAAATGAGCCCGGAGTGTAGACATTGATGGATAGATCGGTCTTCTTCCCACTCAGGGGACCGCAGCCAGTGATATGTGACACATAATCTCGGAATTGCCGCGAGTACATGGCATCGCGCAGGGCCAGGAGCGACGGCAGTTTGGACAGTGCTTCGTCGTCAAGCCCGTCGAGGTTCGCAAGGTCGCCGGACTGGTGGATCTTGTAGATATCTGTTTCTTTGGGCGTGAAGGAGACATTTTCTTTGATCTCGTCGCGCACGGCTCGCAGCAGCTTGTCGTCGACTAGCTCGTGGATGACGGCATGCTTATATGGCGACGACTTGGCGTACTCGTCTGTGTACTGGTTGAGGACCTTGTCCTCGAGCAGGCCTTTCCTGAATCGGGACTTGACCACATCGGGGCTCAAGGGTTGGGCTGCGAGGGAAGCCGGTCAGCTTCTGGTCATGGCTAGAGTATCGGCGGGCGCAGTCACTATTGGAGAGGTGCGACTTACAAGTCTTGGGCTTTTTCTTGGAGGGCTTCTGGCCGGCTCCTTGGGCTTCAGCTTTGCGCTTCATGGTGAAAAGAAAGGCCAATTGGTACAGGAAGAGTTGAACAAAGCGATGGGATTTAAAGGCGGCTCAGCTCATACGATTTGGCCGCAATTGGGGATCGCCTTATCCCAAATCTTTTCCCCCAAATCGAACGATGCGAGTGGCAGAAATCGGTCGCTTTTTCCTCACCGCCCTCAACCCACCCACACTCTTGATAGGAGGAGAAGGTTATACAAAGCCTCCCCCGAAGCGCCGAAGCTCTTCGAATCGGACCTGGGAATCACTGGGCGTTTACACACGCCGGGCGTGTATGCGCTTGTCGAGTCATAAATGGGGTTTCATGCATCATGCATCTGAACGCCGGCTGACCTTCGGGATTGGACGGGCCTGGCCGGTCCACTCCCTCACTATGCGATGATGCTATCTACTAAGTAAGTATCGACGGAGGAGCAGCCCCGCCCCCAAGGTTAGGCGGGGAAGAAAGACCACAGTGTGTAAGTAAAGTAAGTATGTACTTATTCAAGCCAACTAACTAGCTGTTAAACCATATTCTTCGTTGTGACTGATTCTCCTCAGTATCACCACCATGGCGTCCTTTGATGTCATTGCGGCGCGCTCCAAGTTCCCTGCTCTAAACCAGGACCAAGTCTTCTTTGATAATGCCGGCGGTAGCCAGACGCTGGGGACGGTCGTCGACTCGGTATGTCACTACCTGACCAACAACAACGTCCAGCTGGGCGCGACCTATCGCGTTGGTAAGCTCGCAACGGCGCGGTACAATGATGGCTTTGCCGCTGCGGCCAAGTATGTGAACGCTGGGGAGGATGAAATCGGTACGTCGTGGACCCCTATCTCCATGTTCCCAAGTCGGATGCTTGTCATAGTCATAGAGCAACCGGGGCGTACGTAGTCTTTGGATACGGGGTCACGTACGGATGGATGGGAGCTGACCCGGGCTGTCAACTAAGTCTTTGGCTCCTCGACGACGCAGCTGTACAGGAACCTCTCATATGCTCTGGACTTCGAAGAGGGCGATGAGATCATCATCTCAAGCATCGACCACGAAGCCAACATCGCGCCGTGGCTGGACCTCGCCTCCCGGAACAAGCTGACTCTCAAATGGTGGACCCCGGCCAAGTCCACCAACCCCAAGCTGCTCCCGTCGGACCTCGAGGGCCTCCTGACCCCCAGGACGCGGCTCGTGACCTGCACGCACGCCAGCAACATCCTGGGCACCATCAGCGACATCAAGGCCATCGCGTCCACCGTCCACTCCAAGGTGCCCGGGGCCCTCGTCTGCGTCGACGGGGTCGCCTACGCGCCGCACCGGCCCCTCGACCTCCAGGACCTCGGCGTCGACGTCTACTGCTTCTCGTGGTACAAGGTCTACGGCCCGCACATCTCCATGATGTACGCGCGGCGGTCGACGACGCAGCAGTCGCAGAACATGCGCAGCCTCGGCCACTTCTTCAAGGGCGGCGCCACGCTCGACGAGAAGCTCGGGCTCGCCGGTGCCAGCTACGAGCTGCTCCAGGCCGTGCCCCACGTCGTCGAGTACCTCGCCGCCGCCGCCGGTGGCTGGCCGGGTCTCGTGGCCCACGAGCACGCGCTGCAGAAGACGCTGCTCGACTACCTCGCCTCCCGACCCGACGTCTTCACCGTCGTCGGCGAGACGACGGCGGACCCCGCCGCGCGCGTGCCGACCGTCTCGTTTCTCGTGGAGGGGTGGAACGCCCAGGAGCTCGTGGAGACGGTTGAGAAGGCCACCAGCTTCGGGTTCCGATGGGGCGCCTTCTATTCGAATCGGTTGGCCTACGAGCTGTTGGGCTTGGAGCCCGATGGCGTGGTCCGGATTAGTATGGTACACTATAATACAGGTAAGTTGATCCCACCCCCTTTCGCCATGGCCTGGCCTGGCCAACCCCCTTTTCTATGTATGAAGCGCCCTCGAGGAAGGGACTGCAAACCAGGGAGATATGCTAAAAACCTGCGATGCACGGTATAGTGGATGAAGTCAAGGGGATCATTGCGGCTATGCAAAGGGTCATCTCACAGCGATAAATAAATAAATACTCTTTGCCGAGGACGTCGATTTCGAATTCTATTACCTTCTTCTAATGCATCCAATACTGATGTAACCAAGGTGATCTAGAATACAAAAAGATGCTATCCCCAACTGAGCGACGCAGTTGCTATGCTATACAAATGCAAATGATCCAAATCAAGCCATACCTTATCCATGACACCGCTGTCTTAACACTTATCCGTCCAGCATGCCATCCCACAACGCCGTACATGCTATCCCGGGAACCGCCTGACTCCATGCTATAAATGGCAAAAAAAGAAAAAGAAAATGCAGACACTGACCACGTCCCCATTTACAGGTCCTCTTTTAGTTCGTCTTGAGTCTTAGTCTTAACGAAAGCATACTCTAAGAAGTGCAGCCATAACTTGGTCAGCCTCTTGTTTTTCTTGTGCTTTTTCTTTTTCCCTTCGTCTCCGCATCGACTTCACCGTCGTCGTCGTCGTCTTCGTCGTTGTCATAATCATCATCTTCGGCGTTACTGCAATTGTCGTCTTCGCTATTTCCCGCTTCACTGTCACCGCCTGCTTGTAACTCCTGGGTGGTCTTGGAACTGGCAGGAGCCTGGCCGATGCGATATGCCAGCTCCACAAAGCTGCGGACTGTCAGGTCCTCAAGCTTGTAAAGCTCGTCATCAAAGGTGGAGTATTCGACTTCATAGTTGAAATCCCGAGGCTTGGGCTTCTGTGCGGGCTTCTTGCCCTTGTGCTTGCCTTCGTTCCACCGGAGAGGGGATATCTCATCGCCAATGACGCCGTTGGAGGTCATGTCATTGTTGATGTAGGTCAGATTCGCGAAGTATTGAGTAAAACCCGTGAAGCTTAGAGTCTGGGGGGAATACCCAGGGCCAGGCACTGCTGTTTTGGACGGCCCTTCAGGAATGACTAGGGTTGGGCTGCCCTCCTTCTTTCCCTCTTTCTTCTTAGTTGCTGTCGAGTCACTCTCATCGTCCTGGACCAAGGGATGCTGATTCGCTGCTCTGAACTCCGACATGCAATCCCCTTCATCCGAAGGTGAGCTTCGTCTGGCGTCAATCCATGTGGGAGCATCTTCGAGCCCAGTGATATTGTACTCATATATGCGGTAAGTCGGGTAGTAGTTCGGAACTACACTAGGCGAAATGAGCGAAAGTTGAAATCGTTCTGCCCAAGGACCCCCGATATCGCTGTTTTTCTTGCCTTTCTTCTTCTTGTGCTTCTTCTTCTTCGCCGTCTCTACCTCGTCGATTTGTCGTACGGCAGCCTTGGGCAGCCTTGACCATGCTTCCCGAAGGCCCACGAGATAATCTTTACCACTCTGTATCGAGACCGAATGGTCGTCGTCGTCATTTAGATGGATGGCGTTCTTGTGTCCCTTTCGCCCCTTTCCCTTCTTTGACTTGTCACGCTTATTCCCCAGCAGGTCGAGATCAATGTCGTGGGTATCTTGAATCAAGAAGTGGTCAATGTTCATATGGCCATAAGTGGCGCCCACAATGACATCGCGGTACTGCTGGAGCCACAACGTGTACTTTTGCCAGCATGTCTCATCCCAGAGTTGCTTCTCGTCAGTGCGAGCAGGGGGAACGTGACCCATGAGAATAGCCTTCATCCCGCGACTCCGAAGGTAACCGAACTGGGCGTCAAGCCACGCAAACTGCTTGTATCCGGGTTGCGATGGTGAGATGCAGTCATCAATGCCAGCATTACGGTCGAAGAAGTATAACGTGTTGAGGCTGAAAACAGCCAGGTGATTGGGGACAACCTCTGTGTAGAACCATCCGCCATATTCGAATGCATGGCGTTGCGCCTCGGGGATGAATGACCGCCACACATCAAGATAAGTTCGGAGCCACCGGTTGGGGCCAGGATTCATGACATTGTGAGGCAGGATGTCGTTGTTGCCAAATGTCGGTATGACGGGAATTTTCAGGCCCTGGGAGTCGGAGAAAGCGCCGGCGAGGCCATCCGCGATCATGCGGTTAGTTTTGATGACCTCCTTCTCGGTGCGCTCGATGGATTCGTCGCTGTCGTGCCTAGCAGAGTCGCCAGTCCAAATCACAAAATCGACCTCATCCTGCACATATCTGGCGAGCCAGTCAAAGGTCGCATTGGCAAGCGCGAAAGGCGAATCGCAATCTGATGTTTCTGCGCCGTAGACACCAGCAGGGCCCTTCCCTTTGTGACAGGCGGCGTTCGCTTCGGTCGACGTGTGTGGTTGGTAATAAAGGTCTGGGTGAAAGTCTATCCGGGCCACCACAGGTGCATGTTGTCAGTGTACTGTTACCTCATACACAGATTTGAAAGGTCAAGCGAAACGCAGTGTGGGTGGGGGAGGGTTTCTGTCGCACCTGTAATATGCAGGAACCTGCCGCGAAGTTTTCTCTGCACCGGGTTGATTTGTTGGGTTTCGCCGGCGTCGAACTTTAGAACTGCCTGCTGCTCAGTTGGAGCTGCAAGAACAAGCGCGGCTGGCAAAAGCTCTATTGCGACCAGGAGCAACAGCACCATCCTCCTAGACGCCGTCTGGAACGTGGTGAAGGGCTGCTCGTACATTGCTTGCTTCTCACGGACTTGCAGGAGAGGTGGATGGATTATTGCATCGGCCCATTGGAGTCTGTCGGGCCTCTTTAGACTTGAGGACAGGCAACCAGGAGATGTGTGCGTGTCAAGTATGTCGTAGACAGCAATACGCGAGACTCAGTTCCCTGCAGAAGTGCTGTTCAAGCTTTTTCCCTTCCACTTTCGTTTGGTATCGCTTATTATTAGTGTTTGGCTGATGATGGGCAGCCTGCAGTTCCAGCCGAGCTGAAGGGGCGGATGTCTTGGCGCCAGTTGAGAGATGTGATGGGCCGTGTCGGGTCCGGGTTCTGCTGCAAGATCCGATTTGCGTAACCAGGCTTAGACCTAGGTGGTCGATGGAACTGATCGAAGTTCAAAAACCAAAGAATGAGCAGCCATGATCCTCCTTCATCTGAAGCACCACTCGAGAGGGGATTCATTGCTTGGATCGTGGTTTTATAATGTTCTACGTAGTACTCAGGCAAAACCCTTGACAAGTCCATGGTCGACCAGGAGGGAGGTTGAAGGCTTAGCTGCAGCGAATGAGGATTTAGTATAGTCACACGTGTATAAGTTTAGTAGGCACAGGATCAACACACACACACACACACACACATACACCTCGATGTCTCACGCAACCAGGTGACTTCCGCGATCAGCGGTGCTTGACCGTTGGATGATGACATACACGCAACTAAACTAAAGCCGCCAGCCAAGCTTGGCTCGTCACGCTTCACAGCATCTGACCTAGCTTTCTTTGCACTCACGACGTCCGACCCAGCCCTCCCCGTGAAAGCAAGAACATGAAGTACATACTAACCGTTAGTGACACCGCGGATGAAGCTAGAATCGGAGCGTCCCGCCTCATTCCGACACTCACAGTGGAGAAAACCATAGGTGGAAAGTAAGACAAAATCATCCGATACCCCAGTGTGGGTTGGTTGTCGCGGCAGTATATTTCAGGGTTCACTTTTCCGAAGTTCAGTTCAGCATAACTACAGGTTTTATAAGAAGTAAGCACATGTAGTACGCAGGCAAGCAGCAAGTCAGCCTGCAAGATGGCCTCTTGGAGGACTCGTAAAAACACTTCTTACTTACTGCATGAGTGAGTCATCCAGGGCCAACTACTTGCACGACGTACTACTTACCTATTTATTTATACACGTACATACGACTAAATCTGAGTGGGGGACGGGGGGTGGGGGGTTGAAGGAGTCAAAGAGGGCTCTCAAGCTGGAGACGCTCTGACCACTTCTCTTTTTTTTTCCTATTCCCCCCCCCGGCTGGACTGGAAATTGTGGCGAGAACAAAACCGTGCCAAAGGCTGGCAATTTTCTTGCCTTCTCTTCTTCTTCACATTCAAACGCACTATCAGGTTTCAACTTTGCTTTGTAGACATGCCAACCCTTTTGGCCCCATGTCTCCATGGCTCAATCAATGTGCAAGATCATCTTCAAAGCCGCTCGTTTGAGGGAATCCGATTTTACTCTCCGTATCGGCTTCCTATGGTTTTTTCGTGGCTACATGCAGACAACGCTGACCAATTTTCTTGATTGTGGTCCTCGCACCGCCGACAGACGACTTACACTATCAAGATATTTCGCATTCAATGCTAGCCAGGTCACCTTCCCTTAGCAGTTAACTATATGGCCTGCTGCTTTCACTTCCGTGAAAAACGTGAATATGTGTTTTATGTCTAGACCAACTCGTTGTAAACCGAGAGAGGGGAATATGTGCAAGTTTCCCTCCCATGACTGGTCTCACTAGGACCTCCACGACCAGACGCATGTAATTTTCAGGTCGTGTTGCTTAATGGTATCTTTCGTCTTCTGATTTAGTCGAGAGTTTCTGCCTGGCCATGGTCGATCTCCCTGAGTGTAAAATCCTGACTCGAGGCCTCGTCGACAAACTCGTACATCTTATACTCGACATTCTTGTATTTCTGCCCCTTCACAGCTCTTTGTAAGAAGCCCGAGTGCGTCACGATGATGATGTACTTCTCTGGGCGGTGAAACAACCATTCGCGCGCAAAACGTGCTCTCTTCTGCAACGCATCCTCAGACGGAAAATACAATCCTGTCTTGGCCGGATATACAGGGTCGAGTTGGGAGAAATCCAGAGACGGCCACTCTTTCTGTATCACATTTACCTCGGTGCCAACATCGCACGGATGAGCTGTCGTTTCCTACTTCTCGTTAGTGTAACCCATTGGCGAAACCGATGGGGACGCCGCACGCACCTGCCACTCAGCACGAAGCTGCACTGGTACGCCTTCGTCGCTCAGCCACTTCAGACCGTGATGGTACGTCTGTAGCGTGCGCTTGAACGGGCTCACGATGATGAGGGTGCTGTCCTTGTCAAAGGAATATCGACTCCTCAGGTCTTTCTCGAGGTATCCGCATTGGAGAACGCCCTTCTCAGTCAGCTCGGGGTCTGGTATGGACCAGTCATGTATATGCGTGAGTCAGCCAATAGCGCACGTAGTGCAAGGGCTTTCAAGAGGAATGACTTATTATCGACATCTACGGAAAGTCAGCATTTCTGGATGATTGCCTCTGGCCACTGCCGATTTGGAGAACTCACTATGTGTTGCCTCTCCATGGCGGATGAATATGACATGAGGCGCCATGTCCAAAGTTGGAGTTTTGTATGAGGATGGATTGAAGTTGTTAAAATTTGTTGAAGCCCGCGAAAAGAGTAGATAGAGAGAATTGGTGTTTTCGACCAACGGAAAACCGTGACAGAAGGGCTCGCCACTAATTCTGAGATTATCGATATGAATCGAGAGTATAACACGGTAGGTACTATAGATGTGAGAACTCTTCAATCCGAATTACCTAGTTGGCAGTTCCTGACTATTGTTTCCGCGGTTCTGCGCTTTCGGCTTAGCGCATCCAGTCGCTACTGACTTTGAGCTTTCTGCCTAAGGTTATGCTACACCTAAAGCACCGACTTCCGAACTCCGCCACCTGCATGCAGTATCTACTTACTTATTACCTATCCATACTTACTTAGATCATAGATCACAGAGCATAGGTCATACCGGTATCAGTCAGTTACTGGAGGCCTCTTACAAATCAGCTTGACACTCCGTTTTTTCTTCTTCATCATAGCCCTTACCGGTTTTCTTGCCGCGTCTACCTTTACGACTTCCCATGGTTCGGAGAGGAGACTATGAGTCTGCGGTCGATATTGGGGCGTTCCAGCCGGGTTAGAAAGCCATCCTCCAAAAGCCAAGGCGCAAAGCGAGCTTCTCCCAGTAAAGGGAGATCAGCTTCAACCCAGTCTGCGGGCGGCGAAAATAATGGGGAAGAGGACTTCTTCCATGATAAACTCGATGATTGCGGGCTGGTTAAGGCCTTGGCCATCGATATGAATCTCCGCGACACGGCCCAAGCTATTCAGTACATCCGCTCGCACATGTTCTCGCCGGTGCCACATCGGGCGGCGGGTATGAATTCGGTCAGGATTGCCGAGGTGCTCAATTATCACAAGAACCTACCACCTATAGTGACCATATCTCATATACAAGCCTTGCTCTCTTCCCCAAGCGCAGTTGAGCGCGAGAGCGCCGAACTGGCACAGTCTGGTTTTGTTCGCAAGATTGTCGTCGCAAGACGCGGCGACATCGGCGAGACGCTGATCTTGTCGTCGGACCTTGACAAACTGATAGACTGCACATCGACCTTGCCCGAAACCACAAAGGATAATTTCAAGGCCTACCTTAAGCATACCCCTAATACGCAATGCGTAGACAGGTCGGCATTATCCGAGCACGATGTGGATAAGCTGTTCCGAGCCGGATTCTTGACTGCGCATCACGCGGGCTTCGTAACGCATTCCTCGCTGTCAGATACCGTAAACACGTTCTCACGCCCCGAGGACCGGACATCACTCGTCTCGCTGGAGACAGTATCACGGCAGCCCGCGGGCTCATTGGGAACAGTGGGCGGAGCGGGCGCCGTCTACGCGGCCGGAGGCAGCGGGGCAGGTCCTCGTCCATCGCTACCCGCCAGCGTGACTGAGCTCCGGCTAGCGATCCCAGGAAACGGCGCCTTCTTAAAGCTGGTGTCGTCGGCTTTGGAACATCTCGTTACACTGCTAGGTAAATCTCGGTTCCGTGAAGCACCAGAGAGTTTATTGAGAGATCGCTGGGATGGGGCCATCGCCAGGGACGAGGTTCGCCACGCGGCCAAGCGCTCGCGTGGCGAGTTCACAGGCGTCCTGCCGGGCCAGACGAGGAAATGGAAACAGTTCTACGGGCTGTCTTTTGACTGGGTACTCCAAGAAGCCGTCGGCTCAGGGCTTGTCGAGGTTTTTGAAACGACTAGTGTCGGTCGCGGAATTCGTGCCATATAAGGGATGATGCAAAGGTGGAACGGCGTTAGTTATATACATGGCGGTTTGAGACAGCGATTCGACTCGAATGTGATATCCGACCTCCCAAAACATTCGAGTTTGGCCCACGGGCGGCGGCAGCTGAGCTCTAGCTCTTGATGCATTGATCAGTATCTCCGCAGTAGTCTCCACCTGAGAGGCGAACACCCCAATCCATACGTGGTAGTGTCACTACGTGGACATTGTGTTATATGTTAATTGCTCTGTTAATTGTTTTGCGAACTTGGTCCACCTCGAACCCCAGCCACACGAGCACGTGTTGCACAGAGCACCCCGGTGGTAGTTTCTTGCCCAACCATGGCAGATGGACGATGCGAGCTGAAACGGAGAATATATTAGCTGACATAGCTTATAATACGGAGCAGCATCATCAAAGGCGTCAGAGCGCGCTGAAGTTGATGAAATTGACGAAATGGACCATGATATGCGCAGGACCAGGAAAGCGGCTGAGAAGATCCTCTGCCGCTGCCGTTATCTGTCATCGGTTGTGGAAGGGGAAAAAAGAAAGAAAGAATATATAAAATAATCGCCCTATCAGCCAAAGTTTGTACTACTACGGACCGTCGATCCCAGTTCAGGTGTAGCTGCTGCCGCGCGTAGGGCCTTCCTTGGGCTTAAACAGGTACGTATGAGGTATCAGGGTATGATGCAAAACATAAGGGGGGCGTTCGTCGGGTGGATACATGGTTGGATCATATGTGATAGGCTTATAGTCTAGGATAATTACTCTGCAGCTGTTCGTTCCAGATTTTCGTTGGCCCATGGTAACGCTGCCATCTCAATCTCATCTTGGCTTGGATGGAGGTTATTCCCGTGTCGGTGTCTAGTAGACCACACTCGCGGCGTCGTAGACTCTTTATGTGCACCACCGCGGGCGTAGGGCTTGCAGGGAACGGACATGCATAGGTAGGTACATCTATCGGCCTTTCCCTATATGTACTGACAGCAATTGGATCTCGGTTCCAAGGTTGGTTAGGTAGTTACTAAGTAAGTATGCATTTTAGTAAAGATGCCCCCCGACGAGAGAAACCCCACTTGCCCTGGAGTCCCTACTACTAGCCTAAGCACGGAGCACGAGTCTGCCGGTTGTTCGACCAACGGTGGTAACAGGGAGCATCTTAGAGGGACCAAGGTAGCGCGGGGTGGCGGCTAAGAAGATTAGTACGCATACATGTAAGTAAGTAAGTAAGTAGGTACTTAAGTAATAGTGGTAGTATTAGGCAAGATTTCTCCACCCTTGCCAAGTGTCGTTTTGTACAACGATATTGGACAACGTAGTAGGGGAATCCAAACATCACGTATAAGTCTCAGTACTTATAGACGTCGAGGCGTGAAGAAAAAAAAGTTTTTACTTTGCGCCTTCGCTTGCAGCTTGCTGGGCGTGGCTTGGACCACCCCTTTACAGTTTCGGGGGTCCTGCTCGTAGGGCATGGTAGGGGCATGATAGGGCATGGGATAGTACAATAGTTCAGGAACGGTCGGGATTGGGGAGAGGTCTAAGCTGACTATGCTATATCGGCTATAGTGGTGGTAAGCTAGACCACTTGCACACGACTCGCCATCCCGATGTGGAAAGTAATGGTCTGCGATGCGGAAATTACATTTCATAAAGCAGCCACTCTCGACAGAGATGCAATGTTCACCAACAAGCCAGATCATTGGTTTGTACTTGTAAATCACAGCTTTTGCGCATAGTGAGTGGACCAGACAGTGGCGAGCCAGATGGCCGTCTGGCCCCTCGACCCTTTGGAGTCATATAAACGAGCACACAAACAGACACACTGACGAAGCGCAACAGACCATGAGGATGCTATTTGGACCAGTCCCCTGAAGGTGAGCATTAGGGGCTAACCTAAAGGAATGGAAAGAAAGGGTCCTGAGTAAGATGCATACATCAAGTTGATCGATCCATAATGTAGAAGAGCGTGGCCCCTGGCATACTACGCGTATTGGTCTTCTGTGGAGGGGGGTGCACGTACTGAGGAACCCGACATCATCGATAGATTCATGCGAATAACTGAGCAGGTTGCAACTGCTGCAACTCCCCGTCTTTGAAGCAAGATAAGAAGTATGTGGGCTTCTATACGGAGTACTCGGTACTCTCCGTACGCGGCAGGCATTCATTGTCTTGCTGCTTGCCGCACCTTGCACTGCCAAGTGAAGCCGGCCAGGGATCAAAGGGCATCATCCCATTACGTCCGGCCGTGCTAGACACAACGGCAATTGAAGTGCAGCAAAGATAGACAGACATATGCGCTACTGTAACGTACACATGCCACACAAACTTACATACATACCTAAGTAAGTAGGTACCTACTGACTTGCTGATGTAGGCGAAGACGGGACGTGTTTGGCCTTTACATTCTTACCCGCACAAGCCGACTCACGGTACCATTGAAGCTACACGCCCAGCTCCATAGAACAAGGTACGTTGGGTACAGCCTGTGATGGACAGGGAACGGCAATAGAAGAGCAACAGGGGTGGTTCATGTGAAGGTTGTGGTGATACTAATATGACCCCCTCTATCATTATCCCAAATTGATCTGCCCGAATGAGGAATAGTCATCGTAGTATCCTGGACGGAGGTAGGCACTAGGCAAGGGAACAAGTTCAACCAGTTGAGCTTGCTTCAAGGGGAGAGAAGAGAGAGCTCGAGGGGAAATGTTGTGGTGGTTGGTGCCTTTACTGTCTGTTAATGAATTGATTGATGGCGCGGGATTCTAACGCATACACACACACACACACACACACACACACACACACACACACACACGTACACGCACACATACGCCCTCTCGCGCGCTCTCTCTCTCTCTCTATCTATCTCTCTATCTCTCTCTTGCCCAATCTCTCTCTTGTACCCTTCTTGTTCTCCGTGCCAGTCAAGATCCTGTCGTGAACGTCGTGTCTTGCTTCTCGCTCCATACATAGTAGGCGGCTCACAGACACTGTCTCTCTTTCTTGTTTTCTTCTTTTTTTTGCTTTATCTTGGCGGACATCACCATCTACTGTCCTTGTTGGCTTTTTCTGCTGCCTTTCTTGGCTTCTCCGTGGACTCGGACTCGAACTCGAACTGTGCGACAGTCACCAACAAAAACATACGCCGCCGCTCACCAATCGGTATCGCAATCGCAATACGGCCTCAACTCTTGTGGAATTCGGACCCATTTACTTGCGCGCTTATTCTCTTGAGCACCCTTTAACACAGTCATTCGCTCCGCCCTGCAAGCCTCTTGCATCACAAGCTCGACAGCCAGACCATAACCGCAACTCGCGCAGTCCCCCTAATCGTCTAAATTTCCTTTGACTTTTACAAGGACGACCAATCCACCGAAGCCCGCCTCCCGCCGTCCGCCGCGGTGCATTCAATGCCACGCTGCACCTAGCCTCCTTGATTTGCTAGCATCGGTTGCCGTCTCCAAGATTGGCCTCTACCCAGGACATATCCACCCACAACTAGAACAACTCATCTTTTACAAGGGTCAACGCTTGCTCCCTCTCCTTTCGCCCTCGTGACCGCCTCATCTATCTGGCACACCAAACATTTTGCGGTATACAAGCGCAATTATCGAGAAACGTCGCTGAGACATCCCGCTGGCTTGTTTCACTATAAGCAAGGAGTTGATCCAAAACACCAAAAAAAGAGGAAGGAAAAAGCAACAAGCGCACCAGATCCCGACGCGGATTCGTTTCCGTTCTCCGACTTTGCGGGCTCATTCAACTAAAGCTGTCAGAACCCTCTGACATCCCACACCACCCCTCATTTCGCCGGGCAGGTTTTTTGTACGTCATATGATCTTCTATCCCCTAACACTGTATACATTCATTGGATTGGCAAATAACCCCAAGCATGGAGAGAAGCTCAAACAGCGCTTTGCCAGCGCGAGTCCGGGTATGCTCAGCTAACAGAACATCAAACACAGTTGATTCTTAGCTTGCGCGACATTGCAGGTGCTGAGCTTATCACCCAAGCGTTGGTGGTCACACCACCACAACCCTCACCGACGGCCACACATATTCCATAATATTCCCAACTATTGCTATACTGGTCACTCGCTCTTTGCGGCTTGGTTTCAGCTTTGGAGTTGCCGAACCGCTTCAGTCAGCTTCGAAAAAGAGTTGACAGACGACGCGATAGCGTGGCTGCATGGCCGCAGGAATTACTGTGCTGCGAAGAGGCTTAACGCGGGTATATTGACTATAGGTTCGACACTGATGGAGTAGTAGTCTGCGTAAAACCAGCCTTATCAGACACTCGGCGGCCAACTGTTCAGTCGGGTTTTCGAATTTGACTACTAAGTGGCTTGACGTCAGTCCGAGATCAAGCAATGGCGACCACATTACCTAGGCCGTCGCGCCCGTCGGTCGGGCCGCCAAACTCGGTGCTGCCTGCATTACCCGTTCCCAAGACGCGCAAGAGTACTGGAAATCTGCACGCAAGCGGCAGGTCCCCGAGCACACCAAGGAGCGGTCTTCGCGCACCTTTGACGACAACTCTACCGCCGCCAGCTCCTGCTCCAACTTCCGCCCTCCCGACCCCTAAAGGCACGGCTACCCCTAATGGAAAGACAATACGCAAAACAGTCAGCATCAACTCCTTCCCGCAACCCCCTAAGGGTGATTCGCGTTTATCCAGTCTTCCGCCTAGCCCATTGTCTGGCGCTGCAGGAACATCGAAGAAAACAAGGACATCAACTGCGCCTAAAGTGAGCCACGGTGTTCCCAGTCTACTAAACGGGGGCGGCGACAGCAAATCCATCCTTAGTAGTAATAGCGTCAGGAATTCTGATGGGCTCATCAGTATCGCTTCGCCCCCGCAGAGCCGCAGTTCTTCAGCCCAAGATTCTTATTCGACTTCGGCTACGACATATGATGATCCAGCCGACCTAAGCTCGACCCCCACAAACGACAGACGGAGTTCCAAGAGTGCAGATGGCAAAGGCAATGTCATTGTTAGCGTGCGAGTGCGACCGGATGCTGGCGCCAGCGATCAAGGACGTGTTGAGGGCGAGTGGATGGTAGATGGTAGGAAGTCCCTGGTCTCATATCGAGGCAAAGAAGGCGGCGACTATCACTACGACAACGTCTTCGCAACTCATGACGACAACAGCAGAGTCTATGACCATACAGCGAAGCGGTTAGTCCGAAGAGTCATGGAAGGCTACCACGGCACCGTGTTCGCCTATGGAATGACGGGCACGGGCAAAACATTCTCGATGCAAGGAACAGCATCATCTCCCGGCGTAATTCCGCTCGCCATCACCGATATATTCTCCTACATTCGGGAAACCCCATCGCGGGAATTTCTGCTGCGTGTCAGCTACCTTGAGATCTACAATGAAAAGATCCACGATCTTTTAAGTATGCCAACTGGCGGCGGAGCCGGAGGTGCAGGTGCAGGTGCACAAGAAGAAATCAAACTACGGGAAGACAGCAAACGTGGTGTCTATGCCACTCCTCTTAAGGAGGAAATCGTTCAGAGTCCGACACAACTTCTGCGGGTAATTGCCCGTGGTGACCAAGCTCGTAGGACAGCTAGCACACAATTCAACGCCAGGAGCTCGCGCAGTCACGCCGTTGTGCAGATTGTCGTCGAGAGTAGAGAACGGACGCCGGGATCCGGAGGTGAGAGCAAACGCTCAGGCCTAGTCCCCGGCGGTGTCCGCGTCTCTACTCTAAGCTTGATCGATCTTGCTGGTTCTGAGAAGGCTGCCGAGACCAAGGAGCGCCGGCAAGAGGGAGGCCATATCAACAAGAGTCTATTGACTCTAGGGAATGTCATCTCCAAGCTGTCGGATGCTAAGAAGAAGGATGGCGAGTCATCCGAGAAAGACACCAAGCACCTTCCATACAGAGACAGCAAGTTAACGAGGTTGTTGCAAGGGGCATTGTCGGGAAATTCTCTCGTCAGCATCCTTTGCACCATCCAGATTGGCGCAGCTGGGAGTGCTGCTTCATCTAATAGCCATACGGCTGAGACTATCAATACTCTCAAGTTTGCTGCCCGCGCGAAGAACAGCATTGTCAGCCATGCCAAACGGGCCGAGGAAGCCCTCGGTGCTGGCGGTGAGGGCGGAGCTAGGGTCCTGCTCGAGCGGTACCGGATGGAGATTTTGGAGCTTCGGTCCCAACTCGAAACACAAGCCAAGAACAAGAATGTCGGGACGGAAGAAGAGGATACTGTGAAGGAAGTAGTGGAGGAGCGCTTGCGAGAAAAGGAGGCCGAGGCAAGGCACGAGGAGCAGATGTTGGAGATGCAGCTTGCGCGCACCGCACTGAAAGAACGGATCGACCATCTGAACAAGCTGATTTTGAGCTCCAAGTCTATTGGTGTCAACAGCAGCGGATCCTACAGTGCTTTAGGGATACACAACCGTTTCTCGCAGTCTTCGCTGGCTCCGTCGGTCCGGACCTCGATCGCCGCATCTTCCAAGAGTCATTCGATTCTAGAGAGAACGAGCTCGATGAATTCTTCGTCGTCTACAATCGGCCGGCGGTCGAATGCTCAGCGGCGATCGAACCCGGGTGAGCCAGTTTCAGCCGAGGAAGAGGACAGCATCGGCGAGTACGGCGACGGTGTTGCTTCTCTGGCGGCCCAGAACCAAGCTTTGCAAAGCGACCTTGCCGACAAGAATCGGTACATAGCCACTCTCGAGAAGCGGCTCCTCCATGCAAGAAGGGCTAGCTCGTCTCGCGCGTCAGTTGGGTTCTCGGCGCCTAACAAGGGCATCATGGTTGGGGAAGACCATAGTGTTTCGGCTGTACTCAAGGAGAAGGATGCCGAGATCGCGGAGCTCCGGGCGAGACTGGACGACAAGGACCGGATGCTTGGTGCTCTGCGCAGTGCAGCTCGGTCGAGGGATGCTGCCGAAGGGCAGGAGAAGGAGCACCCCAAACCCGAGGTACGCGAGGCACGAACGTCGCTACTTTATGAGCAGGCTGCTAGCCCTCCACCGTCGGGGGCGCTACCCGACCCGCCCACAGCTGGGCGAAAGAGCGTTTCGCCTAGCAGCGAGCGCAAGAGGCCCAAGTCGGTCGACGAGATGAGCCGTATTCTGGACGAGATGATACAGGAAAAGGTGGAAAGCGGCCACGTCGTCAGAGGTTCGCGAGGCAGCGTCCGTGTGGCTAGTGACGGCCGAAAGCCTCAGGTACCGGCAGAGGCCGCGGTTGCGGTCAAGGCCGAGCCAATTCGGGAGAGTCCGACGAATCCACACGAGTCCCAGGAAGTTGCTCTTGAGGCGTGAGACTGATGCGGCTCATGGGGGAAGAAGCATGTACACTTTTACTTTGGGGGGAGGGACACGGCTGGGTGCCGAAGTCTGAGGAATGGCGTTTTGGTTGGGCTTGCTTCTATTCGTTTCTTTTATACCCCATCATATTGCGCTATTTGCGAGGATAGGAGTGTTTGTGGATGTGAATGCCCTGACGACGGGAAGAAAGCGATGGATCGGGTCATCATTACTATTCTCAAGAGATATATCTGGGAGGGGGTCGCTTGTCCTGTGCAGGACATGAGCACATTATATAACGAGCGGGTTCGGTGGGGGGTGTGTGTGTTAATTATTCTGTTCTCATTCTAGCCTTTGTTACTGTTGGGCCGGCCGGAGAAGAAAGGAAAGGTTCAGGGATTCTATCAGCAGCGAAGAGAGAGAAATCCTCTGCTGCCGCGGACTTGACGCCATGTATGTAATATTAGCCGAGGGAAAGAAAAAAAAGAGAGCCAGGTCGAGATGGACATGAAGAAAAACCAAGAACCATGGATACACACAATTATTGATGAGATGACGACATTTCAAGGCTAATCTGTTAATCTGTTTGATGGGCAGATGCGCATTATTGTTTCATACTTGTAGGTCAGACATGATGAGATTCCTGCATACTGCATCCAACTTGGTCGTATGGCATGGTTGGCTGAGAAGGGTCGGGTGTCCTGTGTTGAAGAACTAACTGCAGGTTATGGGACCCCTCCCGAGAAAACTCGGTGCTAATGTCAGGGCAATGCAACAGCCGGACGGGACGAAGCGAGAGCAACCTGTTCAAGGGAGTCGGGAAAAGAGAAAGGGGAAAAAAAGAAAGAAAAAAGTCGTACTACAGTAGTTGGCCCACCAGCCTAGCGCTGCAAGGTGGAGGGTGACATCCAAGGTGCTCTGGTCATGTCGTTCGTCCACTCTGTCGGCGCCGGGGCATGGGATGGGCAGACACACACCCTATGTAGATTAATTATGCCATGTTTCAGAAAGCCCATGATGCAGGGCGAGATGCAGATAGATAGCTACACTCGTAAGTAGATGGATGCAATCTCCCATCCATAGAAAGCCCCTCTCGCTTGTCGCATGATGCCATGGTTCTTCGTTCGTAAGACGAGATCTTCATTCGGATCGTCCATTTCCCTTTCCCTTTTGCTGCATTCTTGTCAATCCTCATTTTGCCGATGCAACGCTGGAGCCACCGAAGCGTTGCTTATTCCCAGGTGACATCATCTGGCCCCGCCTGCCGGTCGCTCTCTCTGTTCAGGGTGTTCAGGGTTCGGTTCAGGGCTCGGCTCCTTCCTCTTGTCTGTTGTATCGTATACCACCTGCCTGCAGTACGGAGCAGAACGGAGTACATTTAAAATCAAAAGGAAACCCCTGCTCCGCGAGCCAACCTGGGTTTCCACCCTTTCCCCGTTTCCCTACATGGATGGGGAGGGGAGAGGGAGCACCTTGTGACAGCCCAGTTCTACCCTGTCTTTGTTTGGGCTCATGCGATCCGGATACATACAAGTACTGCGTTCCACAGACAGACCAGACCGACCAGACCGACCGACCGACCGACCGACAGACAGACAGACAGACAGACCTCTTGGTCAACC
Source organism: Apiospora pterosperma (assembly GCA_019976485.1). NCBI lineage: Eukaryota > Fungi > Ascomycota > Sordariomycetes > Amphisphaeriales > Apiosporaceae > Apiospora > Apiospora pterosperma. Next base: position 3,430,884 of record JAFBMP010000009.1, read on the forward strand.
TCACCCACCCGACGTTCCCTCGCATACTCTGAATGTCACCGCCAGCGAGGTGAGGCCAAACAACCCATCCCATCCCATCTCTGCCTCGCCTCTTTTCCTCGATGGCACCCTGAAGGCTTTTCCATCTCCCAGACAAGACAGTACCGGCGAAACGTCACACCCGGTTTTTCCATTCTAGCCCTTCCTTTACTTTGCCTTCGTTTGTTTGTTTCTTGGATTCCGGATCCTCCAGACAGTCCTTCATATCCACCCGCCACAGGAAAGATACACACCACTTCACTGGGGGCTTCTTTCACTCTTCTATTATTGCTCTGCATATCCCATCACATCCTTTCTAACCCCATCCGCCAAGATGCCGCCTCCCGCACTTGATCTCACCCACAGCACCCATGCCAAGATGATGGTGATGCCACCACGACTCAACTTGCGTAGAGCCGCCTCTTATACTGCATCATCTACCAATGAGAAGGTGTCTTTCTCTTCCACCTCTTCCCGCTTGAATTTCAATCATTTACTCTTTTCACCTCCACCATCGCCTGGTCTTCCTGCTTTGGTACCTAGACCCAAGAAATCCCCCGTTACTCCCCGGCCTAGTCGCGTCTTCAGACTTTTCGGGTGGTTCCTGTCCCTTCTGGCTTTCCTGTATGTTGCCAAGGTGCTTGTCAAGCACTCTGGACATGTGCCTGTTGTCGACTGGGCCCTGGGGCGCCAAGAAGAGTATGAGATGGTTGGCCAAGACGAGCTTCCCGAGTTTCCTACCCCAATAGCTGTCACGGATCGCCGGGGCAGGTCCAAATGGACTGTGTCCATACCTCCCTCGTACAATTTCCCTCTAACCACCAAGGAATATGCCGAAATCTGCGCCAAATGTCACGAGGTTGCCACTCACGTGAGCGGTCTGCATGGGAAGACCTATCCGTCCCAGAAGGCTGGTTTGGATTACTACTACGAGGACCCCTACTTCCTTGATGTCAGCGAGGCCGAGGAGCGTGGTCTCCTTCCGGGGGCGCAAGACATGGCGTGGAGGATTCCACCCCGAGCGGCAGACGGCCACATGGTCGGCGAGAGCAAGAACACTCTGGTAGATCAGCCCGTTTGTGGATCCACGCTCACCTTTGTCCTCGAGTCCCCCGACGCGGGGCTGGGTACGACTCTCATGATGCTGTGGATGGCATACGGCTTGGCTCAGAAGGAGAAGCGTTCGTTCTTCGTAGACGATTCGAGATGGGCATACGGTGAATATGTGGGCATGTTCAAAGCTCCACCCAGGCCAAACTGCCAACCGCCTCGGCGACACGAAATGCTTCCCTGCCCTCGCCACGCCCGCCACTTGGTGGTGTCAGTTGCCACCGCCAGGGAAACATTTGGGAACAGCTTTGCGAATGAGTACGAAGTCCTCGAAAAGAGGGATCAGAACCGGGAGCGGCCCATGTTTGACTTGGCCCGAACGGGGTACGAGGCTCTGTTTCACCTGAACCGCGACGACCACACCTACGTCACCAACCGCATCGTCGAGCTGAGGAGCAAGGCTAAAGCTCCCCAGGGACACAAGCACGACGGGACCGTTGTTGGCGTACACGTCCGCCACGGCGACCAGCATCCCTTCGAGTACCAGTACAGTGGTGCATATATACCCCTCAATCTCTACGCCGACAAGGCCCGAGAAATCATTGAGGATTTACACAACACGAGCGCTCCCAACGGCGGCGAGGACGTCGTGGCAAAACAACATTCTTTTACAGTCATTGCGTCGGACGACCCGGAGGTCTATGGCTCGGATGAGTTCTCGCGCTCGCCGAGGGCCCAGGAGATGATTAAACTTGCGGCCAAGGCTGAGATGCCGCAACAGGAGCAGGACCGTAGCGTCATGCACAAGTTTGTCGAAGAGACGATTGGGTGGGAAGGCGGCTTCTTCGCGACTATGTTCTGGAATCTGGGACGTTCAGGCATTAACAGCGACAGCGCGGCTGCCTCGATGCCCGTCGCTCCGTCCGTCGAAACAACGCGGCTGCGCGGTTTCATTGGCCGCGCTTATCTCATGGACCTCGCCATCCTGGCCCATGGTAGTGACGCTGTTATCTGCACCATCAGTGCCACTGGATGTCGCCTCATGGCCGTCATGATGGGTTGGGAGAAGGCCATAAACCGTGGCGACTGGGTAAATATCGACGGAAACTATCAATGGACAGGCTTGGCACCTCTGGCGTGACCGTTCCCTGCGCCCCAACTATCGCTTCCTTTCCTAATTTCTTGTTGCATTGCGTGGCTGCATACTAGACCATATTCACTCGTTTATTGCATGGCGTTCTCTGGCAGGAGAAAATGGTTAGATGTTTTCCATCCCTTTTTTTAATCATTTTATTATATCATCGGGCTGGAGAGATTGGCGCATTTCTGTTTGATTTTAAGCATGTCTTCAAGAGATTTCGGGGATGGGCATCAAGATACCTCAAAAAAAGGGACAGAAGGCGCAACAAGGGAGTATAGAGACTCTCTGCTTAGCATTAGCAAGCTGCCGATTGGATACTTCAGTCGAAGGGTGCATTTAGGGATTAACATACGAAGAGCTGTCGGCTTTTTCGAGTCTGCCATCTATCCTCCAAAAAGGGGGGATTGGACATGACTGGACGCAGTATTTTAAGCAAAACAATAAATACAAAGGCAGTAAAAGATCATGCCTTCGCAACGCATCTTTATGATTAGTGTGTATTGCCATATTCTGCTCAAAATCTTCTCATATGAAGCTGTTTCTACACCAAACCCCTTCAAGTCTGCTTGCTTCTTAGGCGTCTCGACGAATCTAGCCCGAAGCCAAGGTGCCATGTTTTTTCCCCCTTCTTCATCTGCGTCCATTTCCACTCACCCATTCATCATATTTCTATTCCAGCTTCAAATCCTCAAACTGCTTGATCGTGCCTTCGAAGCCCTTTGCTTCAGACTCGAAATCGGCCAGTCTGCGGCGGGCGTCGTCCTGGTGGTTCTGGGGGGGTCTTCTCCAAGTACTTGGGGTCCGAGAGCTGCTTCTGCTGCTTGGCGATGGCCTGGCGCGTACGTTCAAGCTTCTTGGACGCCTTGTCGATCTCCGCATCGAGATCGACGCGGCCCTTGACGTGGAGGAAGACGGCGGCGGCGCTCGAAACGGGGAACGCGACGGAGCCGGCCGGGCGGCTGTCGGTGCCTGGGATGATCTCGACGGAGGTCACGCCCTTGCCCGAAAGCGACTTGATCGAGGCGAGCTGCTCCGCCGTCGTCTTGTGGGCAGTATCATCGTAGGTTTGGATGTAGACTGCTTTCGAGTTAGCTATCGGTTCCTATAGATCCGGAAATCACGCCAGATAAAAACAAAAAGACTTGCCCCTTGCTTCGTCCTTCAGGGCATACTCTGCCATCAGGGAACGAATACCCTTGGAGCAGCCCATGACCAGCTCGTAAGCTTCCTCGGCTGCAGGGTTATCGAGTTCAGGGTCGTAAACGGGGTACTTGGCCAGCATGATGGTAGGCGTCTCGTCGCTGGGACGACGCGGTAGCCGCTGCCACAGCTCTTCTGTCAGGAAGGGCATGAAGGGGTGGATCATGGTGAGAGCGCTCTCGAGGGCCGTGTATAAGGTTTGTGTCGCAGATTCCCGCTCTTCTTTCGTGCCCTCCTGGATCAGAGCCTTGGAGTTCTCAATAAAGACGTCGCACAGCTGGTTGTACCAGTAGACGTAGATGGCACCAGTGGCCTTCGAGAATTCTCGCGCGGGAATGGCCTCATTGATATCCTTGGTGCAAGCGTTCATCTTGTGCAGAATCCACTTCTCCGCCAGCGACTCCTTACCCGTCAGCTTGCCGGTTTCTCTGGGCACGAAGTCCTTGTCCAGCTTGCTAAGCACATACTTGGTTGCTTGATAGATCTTGTTACAGAACTTTCGGAAGCCATGCATGACCTTGATATCGAAGGAAATGTCACCGCCACCGGGTGTCACGTAGTTGGCCATGCAGAAGCGGAGAGCATCGGTGCCGCACTGGGGAATGCCGTCCGGGAAGGCGGTCTTCTGGTACTTTGTGGCCTTCTCAACCTCCTTGGGGTCCAGGTTGCCAACGAGGAGCTTGGAGTGCAGTTCGTCCAGTGGGATGCCAGCAATCACATCCAGGGGGTCAACGACGTTACCCAAGGACTTGGACATCTTGCGGCCCTCGGAGTCTCGGACCAGAGAATGGCAGTAGACCTCGTTGAAAGGAATATCGCCGACCATCTTGAGACCCAACATAATCATTCTCGCAATCCAGAAAAACAGAATATCCCAACCCGTTTCCAGGACCGAGGTGGGGTAGAGTCGCTGCAAATCAGGGGTTTGGTTCGGCCAGCCGAGTGTGCTGAAGGGCCACAATCCCGAGCTGAACCAGGTATCAAGAACATCCTCATCTCTTTTGAGCGTGAACTTCTTGCCAGCGAGAGCCTTTTCGGCCTTCGCTTGAGCCTCCTCTTCGGTACGTCCCGAGAACCAGCGACTGCCATCGCCCTCATTGCTCGCCTCCCCCTCCACTTGCGCGAAGTAGACAGGGCACTGGTGGCCCCACCACAGCTGCCGAGAGATGCACCAATCGTTGATGTTCTCCATCCATCTGTAGTAGCTCTTCTCGGCCGACTCTGGGCGGATCTTTATCTTGCCGTTCTTGACAACCTCGATGGCAGGCTTGGCGAGATCATCCATCTTCATCCACCATTGGGGCTTCATGATGGGTTCAATCACATCCTTCGTCTTTTCACAGAGAGGGACAGTCATGGGGTTGTCCTTCCAGTCGACGTAGAGATTCTTCTCCTTGAGGTCCTTGATGATGGTGTACCGGACGTCAAAGCGCTTCTGTCCATTGTAAGGACCGGCATTCTCGTTCATCAGGCCGTCATCAGTCAGGATGTTGATAAACTTGAGGTTATGGCGTTGCCCGAGGGCAAAATCGTTGGGGTCATGCGCCGGTGTGATTTTGACGGCACCAGTACCAAAGTCTTTTTCAACATAGTCATCCGCAACACTGCCACGTACAGGATTAGCATGACTCGATCTCGTGGAGTAAACTAGGTCTGCAGAGAGAACAGCCAGCATCCATCCATAATCGGGACGACCCAGCAATGTTCCAATTTTGACACATTGCCGGGGGGGGGTTTGCTCACATGGGCATTAATCTACCCTCGATGAAGGGGTGAACAGCGTTCTTGCCGACAAGGTGCTTGTAGCGCTCATCTGCAGGGTGGACAGCGATACCCGTATCACCGAGCAACGTCTCTGGACGTGTTGTGGCCACCTCAATGGTCTCACTCGTACCTTCAATGGGATACTTGAAATGGTGAATGGTACCGAACTCGATCTTCTTGTCGTAACCGGGCACGTCCAGGAGAGTCTTGCCAGTGAGCTCCTTGTTCACGACCTCGAGGTTCGACAGGGTGGTGTTGAGCTTGGTACACCAGTTGACACTGTGATTTTCAATATTAGCGCGCGTTTCGCAAGGAAAGAGGAGTGGCTCGGCGAGGAAGAACCATACAGTCTGTTCGCTCGGTAGATGATGCCCTCCTCGTGGAGCTTGACGAAAGTTTCCGTCACAGCAGCCGATAGGTTCTTGTCCATCTGTTTCAAGTCAGCCTATACAATCCTGGCTGATTCCTCTACATTTGGCGTCATACCGTGAAAGCCTCCCTAGTCCAGTCCGTAGAAGCGCCCATCTTCCTTTGTGCGTTGTTGATGCGGACATGGTAATCCTCCTTCCACTGCCACACTCGCTCGATAAACTTGGGGCGGCCCAGGTCGTGGCGCGTCTTCTGCTCTCGGTTCCACAGCATCTTCTCGACGACCGACTGGGTCGAGATTCCAGCGTGGTCGCAGCCAGGCAGCCACAGGGTGGTCTTGCCGTGCATGCGGTTCCACCTTATCATGACGTCCTGCAGGGAGTTGCCCAGCGCGTGGCCCATGTGCAGCGCGCCGGTGACATTGGGCGGCGGGATGACGATGACGAACTTGCCCTCGGGCTTGACGTCGCCCTCGGGCGTGAACTGAGGCTTGAAGTAGCCCTGCTTCTCCCACCATTGGTACCAGGCGCTCTCGACGGCGATGGGATCGTAGGCCTTGAAGTGGGGGTCGTCGAGGGACTTTAGGCGCTTCTTCTCGCCGGCGGGCGTTTCTTCGACGTACGGGGGCAGGGCCTCCTCGTCGGGCTTGGGTGCCTTCACCTTCTTGGGCTTGTTGGAGACGGCGGGTGGCTGGGTGGCAGCTGCCTCCTTGGCCTTCTTCTTCTCCTCGAACTTGGCCTGCTTCTCGGCCTTTCGGCGCTCGCGCTCAAGTTCCTTCTCGGTCTTGACCTTGGGTTCGGCGGCGGGGGCAGCGCCAGCGGGCTGCTGCATGGACTTGTCCTGGCCGGTGGCGTGGACGCCGGGACCATCAGCCGGACCGGCAGCTTGTACGGCGTCCTTGAGACTGCTGGAGACAGGAGGGGGCGGGCCCTCGCCGGTCTTGGTCGGGCCCTCGTCAGCAGCAATGGGATTGCCGCGGCCACTGTTTGTAGCCATGGTGGAAGTCAATGCGGGGTAGGAGGAGGAAGAAAATGGAGGAGGCGCAACTGGTGCGAATCGAAAGGGAGTGTTGGTTGGGATAAATGGCGACCTGCGCACCCAAATGGCCCGGAACAGTGGTCTAGACAATTTGGCGGTATTGCTGGGTTAGATTGTGGGATTTTGGAGAAGCAGGTACACACGGTCCTGGGCCTGGGCCTGTAGGTCAATTCAATGGCTACAGGAGTTATAGGTCAAGCTGTGTGTGTGTGTGTGTGTGTGGCTTATGGGTGTGCATGTGTCAGTCAGTCAGTCAGTCGAAATATTTTTGTTGATTGGACTTGACTCACAGGCGCGGGGCAGAGTTCCATAGTCGGAGCCGGAGCTGAGGTCAGTCAACCTGGGTTGGTTGGGTTGGGTTTGGGTACGTGTACGGGTACTTACTTACTTGGCTCTAGTAGTAGGTACCTCCACTCCAACCCGAGTATCACCTATGCCGCCAACCCAATACCGATGAGCAATCAGGTTTTTAAAAGCCAATATAACGTGAGTGAGTAGTCAGTGGTATCATTATATATTAAGTATGTAGTCCGTACGAATCAGTCATGGACAATTCCAATTCCAGTCTTCTGCATCCGCTTTCGCAGCCTCGGCTTCCCGGGGCCCATCGAATGCCGCCGTGATCTTACTCGTCACGTCCGCGCCATTCGAGTAGTGTTCTCGGTGGTCTCGGTGGTCTCGGTGGTCTCGCCGCCGCCTTTCTTCAGCCTCTCCCCGGCGATCCACTTCAGGAACAGCGGGACGTCCTTCCAGATGACCCCAGGCATCGCCATGTTCTGGACCCACGACGGCAGCACGCCGCCGGCGTCGCTCGCCGTCGCCATGAGCCACTCGATCTCGCGGGCCTTGCCGCTCTGGTCCTGCCCGTCCTGCCCCGGCATGCGTATGCGCTCGACGCTGGCGTAGACTGCGACGTGGGCGTCCTTTTCGCGCGCCAGCTGGCTCGCGTGGGCCGTCCCAAAGTCTGGGATGGGGATGCTGACCACCACGAACTCGCGGTCCTCGGCGTCGCTGCTGGCCGCGGTCATCGCCGTGGCGCTCAGCTGCAGCACGGGGAACGTGCGGTCCTTCAACACCGGCCGCCCGACCTTGTGCCGCATCTCGACGACCTGGAGCGTGAACCGGCCCCAGCGCCGCCCGCCATCCTCCTCCAGCTCGACCGCCCCAACGCCGCTGCAGTCCCAACTGATGGCCTCGTGCGTCGAGACCACGGCCGGCGTGAACCCGTCCTCGGCCGCTGCGTGGTCGTCGCGGAAGCAGCGCACAAACTCCGCCCAGCTCGCGGTACCCTTCTGCGGCGCATCCTCGTGGACGCTGCGGCGACAGGCCCAGACCTCGTTCCCGAGTCTCGACTGCGTCTTCTTCTTTGTCGCATCATCCAACAAGGCCCGCGCCACTACAGTCTCGAGCTCGCCCGCCCCGACGATGCGCTCTGACACCTCGACGGGCGCTGCCGAATCGGCCAGCGACGGCTTCTTGATGCCCTTGGGCTTCCATTGCGCTTTGGTCGCCGCCGTCGCGCAAGAAGAAGCACCGGAGCCGGGGTCGGAGTGGACACGACGTGGCGCGGCGCTGTCGATGAAGGGGAGCGCTTCTTGGAGGATAGAGACGAGGAGGGGGGCCAGGTCGTCGCATGAAGCAGTGGGTGACGGGAGCCGTGAGGCGGAAATGCCCCAAAGGCGGACGAGAGGCCCAAGTTTCGCGGCGGAAGTCATGTCTTCTTTTCCTGGTAGTGGTGACGTTGGTGATGGTGGTGATGGCAAAATGGGTGCGTCTCGGACGTCACTGCTTCCCGTCAGTGCGCGCAACCAGGAGCAGAATTAACCTCCTCTGATTGGATTGAGCCCCTTGAAAGAATTCGCGTCGATCCATGAATTGACTGCTTACTTACTTACTACTTCTTACAAAAGGAAAGCTGCCAGCCCCCCCCACCCCCTCCCCCTCTTCCTGGACACCTGAGGCACAAAGGCACACCAGAACCAAACCAACATCATAAATGCAATCTTCACGTCAACACTAGATCGGATGATTCCATAACTAGTCTTGATTAATATTATTATGTACACGTTAGGTTTCGCTTATCTCGTCTATGCCGCCGCCATATATATATGCGCTCAACGCTATGTACAAGAAATCACATTCGGCTCTCCAAGGTGCATCGAAAGACCGACTATGCATCCCGCTTCTCCCAGCGAATCTTGGCGGGCTCGAGAGGTCTTGAAAACAGCGAGGCGTAGTCGGTGCCAATCACCTTGTTGCTACCGTCCACGTTGCGAAACTTGAACATGCGTACAACCATGGCCGTGATGGTTTGAAGCTGGACGTTGGCAAATTGCTCGCCAATGCATCGATGCCGGCCGGCGCCAAAGGGCAGGTAAGGAGACGCGGCACCCTTGCTGACCAGACCGTAACCGTAGTCGACCTTCTCTTCCTCGTCCTCGTTCTTGACCATCCCGGGGGCAAGAGGCGAGTCCTTGTCCCACCGGTGGGGCTCCCAGGTATCCGGGTCGGGAAAGAATGCCGGATCGGTAGCGGTGACACCGCCGGCAGAGAGGAGGACGTGGCTAGGGGGATAACAAACTTGGTACCAGGCACCGGCATGGGCTGCTTAACGGCGCGCATGATAGAGTGAATCGGGGCGTGGAGGCGGAGGGTTTCCTTGACAATAGCCTGGTTGAGAGGCAACTTGGCGAGATCCTCATACTGGAGCGGCGGGAGATCAGCACCGAACGTCTCCACCTGTTCGCGGTAGAGATCTTCCATGATATCCGGGCGCGCAGCAAGCCAGAGCATGATCCAGGAGCTGGTGGAGGACGAAGAGTGCTGGCCAGCCATGAGCAGAGCGATCATCATGTGGGCAATCTCGTGGTCGGGCACAGGAGTGCCATTCTTGTAAGTCGAGTTCATCAGATGCCACATCATGTCCTGCGCGTCCGACTTGCCAGCAGCGCGCCGCTCCTTGATGGTGTCCATGTAGATTTTGGCGATGGTTCTCTGTGCGTGGTCGCGGCGGTTGTTCCAGGGGAGGGGGGCCCAGTGGAGCATGAAGTTGAAGGGGCTGAAGCCCATGTCCAGATCGTGGTATAGGTCGGCTAGGGTCTCGTCGAACTTGTGGCGGATCTCTTTGCCCTGGAGCGAGTGGGAAGCAGTGAAAATGGTGATCTGGGCCATCTTGGGGGGCATGTTGACGATGCCCGACTTCCCCTTGAAATCGGCGCTCTTCTTGAAGTAGGAGCTAACCTCGTCGGCGATGATAGGCACGTATGACTGGAAGGCCTGGGTGGTGAGTGCCACCTTCATGAACTGTTTTGCATACGTTGTTAGCGATGGCCATGACGCCGGAGTGGGGGGATCTGGCTTTCGAGCATACCTTCTTCTGCTCCATGAGCTTGGAGTTGGGGCAGTCGTACACGACATCCTTGCCAAAGACAGGTGTTGTGAGGACAGTGTAGATATCCTCGGCGCAGACGTCCTTGGTCTTGCCGTTCAGAATGAAGTCATTGCCCTGGCAGCCGAGGTAGACGGTGGTCTTCTTGCCCAGGAGGATGAAGGTGAAGATGTCGCCGTACTTGGCGCGGTTCTCCTTGAAGAATCGAGGGGGTCCATGCCGTAGGTGATGGTACTCCCAATGACGGGGAACCAGGAGAAAACCACCGGGGGCTCATTGGGATTCTTGAAGAGGATCTGGTTTGCAACGTGGACGAAGATGGAGAGGACGATGAAGGCAGCGCCGAGGGCGCCAACTTGCGCCGCCACGTGCAGTTGTGTGAACTGTTGGGCCAACGGGCCCGCCAACTCTTCCAGCGCGCCCATGACGAGGAACGGGAGAAGATGGGGGGGGACGGGTGAGGATTCGAACACTCTGTCGCACCAAGCGAGCCGACGATGATGGTATTGCAACAAATGAATGAAGTGGTCGGCGTGTTCAAAGGGTCTCTTTCCTTTAGAGAGAGAGGGGGGAGAGAGAGAATGGTCGAGTCGTGGAGAGGACAAGCAAGTCCCTGGAAATTGGTGAATTGACTTTTGGCGAATGGCCATTCTCCCATTTTTCCTCGTAACCTTTTGTACTACCCGTACGTACCTGGGGGGGCCCCGGCCTAACTATTAATTACCTAGTTCGCTTGTGAAAGCCGAATACTGCAGCCAATTGGATCGTGCGAGTATCCAGATCGTATTCGTACCCGAATTGGAATTTGGATCTGCCCAAGTAAATACTTCCTAGTAAAGTACTTGTGGTGAAGATATCCAAAGTTCAATAAACCCTTATGAAACTCAACGTCGCTACTCCCTCTCCCTGATCCCTACTTCCCGGGTAGGTTGCGACCTTGACCCACGGCCCCGACTGCTCATCTGCATTACTTACCTGTGTAATTGTATTGGCTATAACGTGTGGATTACGTACGAGCGTCCCAGGCTGCAACTGTTTCGAGAGCCAACCTGTTTATGTGTATACGTCTTTTGAGAGGCGACGGCTCGGATCCTCCACCCGAGTCGAGTTATCTAAAAATGAACTACTTAATTAACCTACTTAGTCAAGTAGAATCGTTCATGGCTTAAGCGACCATCAGTCTATTCGTTTCTACGTTCCGGCTGATTTCATAGCTCAGAATCCGTAGGTCATAATAATGAATCATCAGGCGATATCTGAGATTGCTCCTTGCCTTGTTGTCCCCAGATCCTGTGGCCACGGGCAGAGGTCCGACTGCCACCCCGTACAGCGGGCAGAGAGGTCGCAAGCCAGCATCCTCGTCTTCCTGGGTTGGCAGAATCGCCTCGATTTTGAACCCCCGTTTGAAATCAAACTGATCATTGCGCGGCTGAGGCTTCGTCAGCGTGATCAAAGCAACACGACCCGACATCGATCCTCCTGCAACAAGCGAGAGTTCCGGTACAAACACCACGTTGCTGATGCGATCTATTCCCCATCTTGCCAATGGAAAGTTCGGCCGGTTCACCTGCGCCGTGGCATGCTGGCACATGATGCCCACCCCACCGTCTTCGCAACTCCTCAACTCGATGTCTGTCTCGTAGGTACGAAGAATGCTGCTCCCATCTTTGAGGACCAGACTACGCTTCTTGTGCGTCGTCCCAGCTCTAAACTCGTCTTGCTTCAAGGTGTGGCTGCCATCGCGAAACTTCTCAAACCAGCAATCTGACTCGACGAGGTGTCGATGCTCAAAGGGCGCAGAGCGGTTCGTTCGACGAGCCCAGGGGTGAGTGGTCGCAACGTTTGGTAAGTTGTGTATGGCACGGCTGGTGTCGATCCAACGGCCGATCTTGTCGTTGTCGGCGAATCGTGCATCTCGCGTGGCTATGCCGAGTGAATCGTAAAAGTCGGCCGTTGCCAGAAAACTGGTTTCGGGTATCGTCACCACACCCCAGCCCAAAGGCCTTCTTCAAATTAGTACCCGAGCTCTCCGTCGTTGCCAGGCCCAAGTTGTTTACAGAACGCGCAAATGACCTAACACGGGGTGCTTGACTCACGTTGTTTGATCGGGGAGTATACCGTTCAGGGCCATCCTTGATCTGTGGATACCCGGTATCATGGTAGGAGATTCCCACAACTGCCAGATATCCATGAGCCAGAGATTGCCTCTCACGTCGACGGCCACAACTTTATCGACGTAGCCATCTTCGTCGCTACTGAAGGCAAGATTCGGTATGTTGTGACCTACGTCGCCGGTCTCGAATACGACCTTCCAGTTGATATGCCTGCGACTCATGGCCGAAGATATCTCTTGCGCCGTCAGATAGGGGACATCTCCCTCCTTCTTCACTTCTTGCACGTCCCTGATGACGGTCTTGTATAGCGGCTCGATGCCGATGCCACGGCGCACGAGCGACAGGGGGTGAAATGCCCGACCTGACAAGGCTGGCAAGAATACAGTAGCTGCGTGGGCGTTAGATCCGACAGCGATGGCGCGGGACTTTTGGTGGATCGCCAGGCCCCATGCGGACCGCTGGACATTCTCGTGAAAGAAGGGGCGCACCATATGCTCGTTGATCTCGAAATCGGCCTCACGCCGGGTCACCTCTGCCTGGAGATGTCTAGTGTAGTAGCCGATCACATCGCCATCATCGTAAGCGAGCAGGAGGATCTCTTGTTCCCCAAACATGCCCGTGGTCAGATGGTTAACCTGATGGGCAAATTCGCGATCGAGAGCCCCGATAACCCTTCTACCCGCATCGCTTACAGGTGGCGTGAGAACGAAATCTGGTACTGAAGGTAGACTATGAGTGACACAGCTACGTGGGCGTGAGATGTGGATCTGGTTTCGGTAGGCGGCGAAGTAGAGGTTGTGCACTTGCGACAAGGCTGTAAGATTCAACCTCGAGGGCGCGACTGCCGGTGGAGTTCCATCTTCAGGGAATTGTTCAGACATTGTATCCGCGGGGTCCGTTTCGCTTGCCTGGTCGTCCGAGTCTTCTGAATCATCCATTAGAGCGAATCCCATAGCGTTAACGCCTACAACAGGATCAACCCCAATTTGGGCAACATCTGCAGGCAAGAATAGTTCACCAGCATCGTCATTGTCGCTAGTCGCACTTTCGTCTGCCTCCTCCTCTTCGTCGTCGCCGCCGCCGGTCGAGTCGGCATGTGGTAGAAAGGCGTTGGTCGTGGGACCCGGATGATCGAAAGCGATGGTAGTGCTGCGTGGCAGGTTGTATCGCCGGTGTCCAGTTTCGCAAACGCATCTGCTCACTTGAAGCTTCCCAGCGGGGCCAGCAACGTTCGCCATGTCATCATGTTTAAGCGTACGTTTCTGGCCTGGTGACTCTGGTTTCCAAGGGCTGTTATGATGAGGGAGGAGTAGGTAGATTCCACCGTGATAGTCGGCCGGCCAGTGTGCAGAAGTAGGCCTATGGGGGATGTTGTATTGAGGCAAATGGGCATCAAGTAAGTCAGTCGGTCACTCAGCTCGGTACTTACCTGGTAAAGTTGAGGTTGAGGTACCTTATTAGGTTAACAAGTTGGTTGGTTGAGTAGGTTAGTGGGTGCATGGCTAAGTAGAGGTACCTACCTACTTTACTTAAGAATGCCGTTACATAAGTACTTAAGTAGCATTCCATTAGCAGCTAACCTAGTGGAACCTTCTCCCCTCTTGCATATCTGCATTATCGATAAAGCTGCGCCCCCACCCAAGGTAGGAATGGATGACGATCCGGGTTTATTGCATAATCACGGTCCGTAATGCAAATCTGGCGCTGACCCGGAAAAGAAAATGTAGATTGGTATCTAGATCCAGTAACTCCTCGCTCCCATTCGCTTTGATGTGCAAAGCAAGTTCCATATATACTTAGCCTAGCATACATCATTCCCGATTTTTCCCGTCTCTTTTCGGCAAAGAGGGGGGTAATAATACAGATAACCCAAGTCGTATAGCACAGTCCCAACGATTCCTCCACAGTGTCGTCGACCTATTGAGTAGTAGTGGCCGGGTCGCGAGGATCGTGCGCGTGCGCCTCCTTGTCGAGGGCCGCTTGCTTAGCCGGGGCGCGAGCCGAGATGCCAATTTTCTCCGCCTCGGACTCGAGCGATGTCCCGTTGGTGTTGGCCATGTGGGCATGCTCCTCGATTCCGTGCTGGGGCACGATTCGAGCGTTGCCGCTGTGGGGATCCTCCTTAGCCGGAGTCCAGGCGAGGAAATCCCGGCGGACCTCGACATAATCATACGCAAACTCGCCAAGTTGGTCGTCGTCCATACCCAAAAGCTCGGCCTCTTCGCTAGCGCGGAGATGAAGGCCAGGGATGACGTCGATGATCTTGGCGATGATGGCAGAGACAACGAAGGAGTAGGCCGTGCAGGCAACGATGTAAGCAATCTGGATGTAAAGCTGCTTCCAGTTGTGGTCAAGCCAGCCTCCGGTTATAGCACCCGTGTTGACTCCATCAAGGCCGATGATGTAGCCAGCACCAAAGAGTGCGTTAAAGATGAGACCAACCATGCCGCCGATACCGTGTTCGGCGAACACATCGAGGGAATCGTCGATCTTGACCAGGAATTTTACTGCCACGCGGTTAGTAAGTAATGCTTGGTCGAGCCGGCAGCAACCTACTCTTAGTGCCGAAGTTGCAGCACACTCCAGTGACAACGCCCAAGATAATCGAAGCCCAGGGAGGAATGAAACCCGAGGCAGGAGTGGCAGCGACGAGACCAGAGATGACGCCGGAACACCAGCCGACCATTGACCATTTCTTGGCCAGGCGGAAATCGAGGAGACACCACGTCATAGCGGCAAACATGGCGGTCAAACAGGAGTTCCAGCAGGCCATGACAGCGCGAAGGTTGGCGCCAAACGCAGAGCCGCCGTTGAAACCCAACCATCCAAACCACAGCAGAATCGTTCCGAGGGTGATGAGAGATACGTTATGGGGTCGGAAGTTGAGCATCATCTTCTCATGGCGGCGGCCGAGGACCCAGGAGTAAGCGAGCGCCGACATACCGCTGACGATTTCCACGGGGCCGCCTCCGGCGTAGTCGAGAACTCCGTACTGAAACGCCCATCCGTTCACATTCCAGACCCAGCAGGCAACGGGGCAGTAGACAATGGTAGCCCAGAAGAATGTGAAGACCATAGCGGGAAGGACGCGACCTCGTTCGGCAGTCGCACCAATCACGAGCGCAGCAGTGACGGCGCAGAATTGCATCTGAAAGACGACAAAATGTCAGCCGCAAGATCACATACTGAGGCTGCACCGGCAGCACAGACGCCGTCGACTAGCTTACCTGGTAGAACGAGTACAGGAGTTCGGGGATGAGAGGAGAACCAGGCGAGGGCTTGGCGAGGGTGTTCATGAGACCGAAGTGGTGCAGGTCACCGATGAATCCATTCGTGGCAGTGCTGCTAAATGCTAACGAATAACCCCAGAAGTACCATTGGAACTGGGAACAGAATGGATTAGAAAGTGGCCATGCCAACTGGTGCCGGCTCCTGTACTTACGATGATGACAGAAAAGGACATCATCACCACCCAAATCAAGGATAGAGCCGACTTTCTTCGGGACAATCCGGAGTAGAGGAAGGCGATGCCGGGTACCATAATCAGAACCATGCAAGCGGCCACTATGATAAAGGCCTGGTCTCCGGATTGGTACCATTGGTTCAGATTTTCGGTAGCTATACGTCCCGTCCAGGTAAGCAGTCATTCCCAGATGTGAATAGCGAGGACCAATGTCCAGCAAGTAGACAGACGTACTGGAGTCACCACCGGTTTCCTCATTGGTGCCGTTGAACTCGGTAGGAGCTCCAACCCACGAGTACGACATGGTGTCGTGGTGATGAACTGATTCTACTAGAATCGTAAAGGCCTCTCGATATGATAGTAGTAAAATGGAAACGGCAGATCAAGGCCCCAGTCGTAAACTCTATCCAAGAATACTTATAGAGCAATGGGGAACGAGAACGACATGCCTTGGCAGGCCACAGCCGGCCGCGGCATAGAGTTATATACAAGAGGCAACAACACTACCTAAAATAAAGGTGGACGCTACCTAGGTTAATAAGTTTCTGCTGCGGCGAACCTCGATGAATCCCTACTCGTACTTAGTAGCAGGTCGTCGCGAGATCACCCGTACCGAAGTACATGATCCCTGATAACAAGGAGAGGGGGTGCATATTTGGGAAGAAATCGGCGCCCAAACCAATAAGAGGGTGACCCGGCTTTGCCAGGTGGAAATGCAGATAGTGGCGGGGGTCTAAGGTACTTAGTACTTAACATTGACGTCCATGTTAGCAGAGAGCTTCCGCCGGGAAAAGTGGGATTTGGGGCGGCCCAATGCCAAGGTTCATGCTTTGTTCCAGCTCGAACAGCCACTGCGGGATGCCAGGCAAAGGAAGGACCGATGTCGCGATTAACTCGTAAATGCCATTACACCTCGCTCGAGGTCCTCGTTGTATTCTTGGAGAAGGTTGAAGAAAGAAGCCGACAGCGGCCGGAGCTGGAATAGGTCCAACGTACGTACCTACATGTCATAACCTCAGATTTGTCGTTGAATCTTCAAATACAAATTACGATGGAGACGGCTTCGGAAACCCCATATCGCACATGTTTGTTTTAGTGGGTACCTACTAAGTACCTACTACTAGTTTCCCCCAATAATGATTCGGCATCTGCGATGAAAAGGCTTGAAGATGCCGAGCCAATAAAGAAGTACTTAACTAGTTAACCTACCTCTTAACGTATTGCCATTACCTCCGTCCGTTCCCGCACTTACGCATCGAAGAGCCAAGACCCTGCATCAGAACGGGCGGAAGCATAGGGCCCCAGAACCGCTGAGACCGCTGAGCCAGTACGTAGTCACTCGTACGTGGGGCCCCTGAAAGTTTTACGAAATCGTTTGTCTGGAGATGGTAATTCCTTTACAAAGACTTTGTTCCAGGGCACTTCTCAGTCGCTATCCAGATCTTGATCTAGCTTATCTGCGGATATAGAATTGTTAATATCCTCAGTCTCACAAGGCCAATCAAGGTTCATGACATATGTCCCCATCTTGAACCCACGGCATTGAACATGCAAGTAGGTTAGGCACTTAGTGCTCGTACCAAGGATGAACAAGTTCAGACGGTGCATTAAACGCATGTTGGCGCTGGTCTGGTCTGGCGATAACGACCGCCAGGTTGCTGTTAGTGTGTGGTAAAAGTGGTAAAAGTCGGTCGCCATACGTCTGGCTAACGCTGCATTTGGGGAAAACGTTCCAATTACGAGTAGAGCTTCACATGCTGATCGAGCCAGGTGAAACCACCATCCTGCCAAGATACTTTACTCTTCTTGCTGTAGCTGTACAGCTGAGATACGTTCAAGGCTGTCCCCCCCTCCGTTCAAGCCGAAACCACTTCAGCTCCGGCTGTCAACGAAAGATGCAATGTAGTGTGTACATGTTGAAAATCATGTCTAGCTTCGGGCTAGATCCATCAAAATCCCCAATCCCCACCCTGACATGGGTCAAGGGCCGAGCTTATCTCTTGGCAAAGCCTGTCTTATCTAGACCAATAGCGATGCAGTAGATTTCTCATCCATTCACGTAGCTAAGTAAGTATCTTGACAAGGTTGGAATAAGCTCAAGGTGCCAAGCCGTAAGGCTCACACTTGAGACAAACGTCAAGACTTTCCCTCACGTAACCGCTTCACCAAGGTTGTCCTATCAGACAGATTCCATACAGTCCGTTTTCTTGGTCTCGTGCCCCTTGCATCAAAACACCCAAGTACCCCCACGCCTACCCCCAGATTCAGAGTCAGCGTCAAAGATTCACCCTATCTATCCCTCCTTTATGCAGCCAGCCACGTCAGCATCGAGCAAAGCTGAAAATACGTATTGGTTCTTGAGAGGTCAGCATACACTTAGCATACCTGAGCTATCGCCTTAGGCTGTTGCATCGACATGCCTGCTTCCCTGTGTCTAAAGATGTACGCCGCGCACCCCATAGGCGCTGTTATGGCAGGGTAGAGGGTCTTCGACTCATAGATGACGATGCCATCTCTTACTATATATATATACTGTGACTGAACTTGCTGGGCATGAGGGTGACTTTCTGTCGGGGGTTCCCTGCTCGAAAGGGGCTGACCTGCTGAATGGTAGTCTTGTAATCTGTAGTCCCAAATCGGAGGCTGGTGCATTTGCACCGCGTGCCGCAAAGCACCCCTTCGCTCCCTTCACCTTCTCCCGCCTGCTCTAGCTCCATCTACCTTGGCGGTGATGCTGGAGGTGTAAGCAGTAAAAGCCAGATAAGCCTTCGGTCGTAACTCCTCGGCCAGGTTTGCCAGCCTCTCTGTGCTGCGCTGGTAGTCCCCCGTGCTCATTGCTTTGCATACCTGTACGAGGGTTCGAACTGACCCAGCTCTGCTATCACTAGTGTCCCAACACCGAGCTTGAGCATCTCAGCCGGATCTCTTTCCAGATGACCTCCCGCCCTAGGCAGCTTCTTCCCATGGTTGTTCATGGATGGCTTCGATGCCTTATCCTCGCAGGCTGAGTGGCTAGAGTCTGGTAGGAGATACACACTACCCTCCACCAGAAAACAGCGCTATTCAGCCCCGGAGCGCCACGGCCACTTTTGCCTGAGCTGGGGAGGTGGATGCGGACATGAATGCTCTCATCTAGCAAACCCCACGAACCGGGAAACCATACCAAGGGAGACTGTCGGCCCTGGAAGTGCCACTTGCCATTAACCGATTACGGATCCACAGCAAGAGTTCCGGCGGAGGCACCCATAACCCCAATAACTTGGCTCTCCTAGCCGTCAAAGGGCATAATAGCTGCCATGATATATCTCATTGGCGACCAGGTTATTGGTATCTGTCCCTCGAGGAGATTGGGCAGGGAGACCGTCACTGCCCGGCTCTAGACTAGTCGTTGAGGAACAACGACAGTCATGTGTTCTTGGCATTGCTAGGGAATAGGCATCTAAGATTCCTCGGAATGTCGAGCCCAGGGCCAATGTGGCTCGTCGCATACCAGATGAACACCACAGAGCCTGCAGCTGCTATAGTTATAGCCCTGCTGGCTGACTGCCACGATATCGTACGGGGGAAAGAAGCTCACCGACGGGCTCGATAAAATTGTATACGGAGAATTTGCACAACTTTGGGAAGAGAGTCTGGAAGTTGACCAGAATAGTCTGGCTGCCTTGCGTATTTGAAGGATCTGCCTTGTCTTGGATATACCCCCCTCCAAAAAGAGAACTGCGTGTGATTAGAAAACGCGGTTGCTGCTGCTGATCCTGAGTCCTCGGAGGCCAGCCATGACTCAGGAGGTCCAGCGTGAGGGCTATCTGAAATGCTGCCACCCAACCTCCCTTACGGCGTTGTGGTTTCGAAGCTATCCGCCGCGTCAGCTAGCTCACAGACCAGCTTTACGAAAACACATCACCATCGGTGCCTGAGCCTTTCGTCGTTTGTCATAAGAATTACGCCTTTTTGCGGCATCCCGTCCTATGCGATCAGTTCCTCGGAGGGCAATTTATTACGAAGAAAATACCACAGACCAACCCCCTTAAGGACCTTCATCACAATAAAAGCGGGAAGAAGAGAATCTGGACAGACGCATAGACATCACTGCCACCCGCAAAACCACCTTCTTCATCTTCATGTGCGGCGAGACGCAGCTCACCTTCTTGCACCATGTGCCGGCACGGCTCGTGGCGGTGGCCCGGACGACGTGTCCGTCATCATGGTAGGGCCGCCCCTACCTGCGTCCTATGTTTCTGCGGAATCTTTCCTGCCGCCGTCGTGGTCGTCATGTATGGAAGTATGGGACAGTGCCCTGGTTCCTCGAGAAGCACTTTGGAGTGGCACTACGGGAAAATCGGAGAGGATAAGGACGGGACTGGGATGCTGTGATTTTCAACTCGGAATTGAGTATATGAAGTTACGAACGCCTGCCTACGCATCAGCAGCCTGGGCCATGCATTGCTGAAGAGGGCCAAGTTTTTGTAATGGACGGTTGGGCACCACTAGGACACACTGTAATAGAGCTGGTTTTGAGACAGGGCAACGACTGAACAACCTATCAGTCTTCTACACGAGAGACGCTTTCTTGGAGTCATACACCATAGCCCTTGGTAAAAAGTAAGCTATGGGTAGGGCCTCGACGATGAATGTTGACCGGACGGCATTCACCTTATGCTAATCCAACTGCCTTGAGTCGCGGCTGGTCAAGCAATGAGCTGAGGGACCCTCATTCCTCGCGGTAATGCTGCCAGTAATACAGACCGCTCCCACGATACGTGAACGTACATGTAACTATCTCGCCTTTCTCGCTCCGTCCACTTTATCCCGCACTTTCTTGGATCCAGGGGTAGGTATCATGGCATCGGACCACCCTGCCGCAAGTTCATCTGACGAATCGCTACATACATAGACAATGAATGCCTCGCCGTTCACTGCACTGAAACTGTCCCTCGGGAAAGGAGACATAGCTCGTAGGTGTGGGTATATATTGACCAAAACCTGAATAGTCCTCCTGTCTTACCTCGACCAACCAACCCACAGACTACATGCCTTCTGTTTTTCTCGAGAGTATACATGGTGGAGCGATATTTCGAGTCTAGCAGGCACTTAAGAGGACGCTACCAAACATATTGCCTTCCATCAAGTGAGGACGGCTTCACCAGTACGTGCCCGTCGGGCTTCTCCGCAAAGGGCAGCTGCGACACCGTCCCCGAGCCATCACCACCAGCCCCTCCCTATCACTGCAGAACCCAATAGGCCGCAACTTAGAACCCCGATAGATTCGGACTCTGGAAGCCAAGATGAGAGGCAAGGGTTCTTGCGACCGCAGCAGTGGAAGCACGTTTACACACCTTACAGATGCGAACCGAACAGGATAACTCTGAGTAATATATCTCCTGTCTACTACCTTGCTGCTGCGCTTCCTTCGTCATCCCAATCCGATATTTACCACGAAATGGGGGCGTGAGCGTGGACTTCCCAATCTTGTTGCCACCCCTGGAGCTGCCCCTGCTTCTCTCCCATTTAGGTATGTATTTCTCTCATCAGAGGAAGAGACGGGCGCTCGAGGGGGAGTTGGCACTTGGGATGCCATGCCATCCGAGTAAACCAGCATGGCGCCCCTTTGCTTCCGATGGGCAAATAGTAGCCCACTGACTTGGATAGGACGATCAGCTAGCTATCCGCAGTGTGTCTACAGACCGACGGTACTCACCCGTTACCTTCTGAACAGGTACCGATAGGGAGCCAGTACCCTCAATCTGCAAGATCTCTCGAGCAAACATCAGTCTCCCAGATCTGGTATAGCCCCTTGTTCTTCATCACTTGACGACGATTGCCCCCGTCTAGCCTGGGGCGGCCAAGTCACCAACCTCAAATCATTATGATCAACGGATGGCCTTGCAAATAAACAAGGGCGGTATGTATGCATGTGAAACAAGATATCTTCCTATACTGGTTCACTAATTCCAAGGAACGAACCGCGGGAGACAAGTGGTGATCCCCGAAGGTAACCCAAATATGACAAAAGCATAACAGGAATAGTTTTTTCCCGGTTTAGACTGCATTTCTGTTTGTGGGTGAACAGCACGTATCATTGCCTCGATGCTGCCCTTATTCTTCACCGAAAGTGTCAAGGTTACCCGCAGTCAGACATCGGCCGCCCAACCCTAGCCAGACCTTGCAGACACACCATCGTTTTGCGCAGCACTCCCCGCACCCCCTTTTTCTGGTAGGGGTTGTTCTCGATCGTGGGCTGACCCCGGGCGCCCGTGTATGCATGTATCTGTGCATGTACGTACGTACGTGCGTATGAGGGGGTTTACGAGTTCCAGGTATCTGGAGAGAATAAGAATCTGCAGATGTTGGTTCGATAACCGAGAACCAGAGACAGGCGGCGGCGGCGTCGTGCGAGGACTGTCTCAGGCACATCATCATCTTACCATGCCACACTCGACCCCCTCCGGCACCGCAGTTTTGCTGCATGGTATGAGATTTCATAGAGATAGACTAGGCTAGACATACGTCCACTACAATGCTTGTAATGCAGGCAGAAACGGCTAGCCGCCGAAAATGCATGACGGCGAGGACGAGAGGTCAAGAAATGCATGGGTGCGCTGTGAGTGGCCGTTGAGCTAAGAGGCTTTCTCCCTCCACCGTATCGGCTCGATCTCTCTCTCTCTCTCTCTCTTCCTCTCCCTCGCGCACGCGAGCGCGCGCGCGCATATGCGAACGGGTAAAAAACCGAGATGGGTTTCCTTGTCATTGCAACGTCATAAAGCGCGGGTCGTGGCTTTTCCAGCCCGTGTTGTTGAGAGAACTCATCATTTTTGGGGGTTCCCTGATGTGAGGCTCGAGTCTTTTGGATCGAGGTGTCAAAGTCGCTTTTGTCCAATGAGGATTCTCTGGCGATGTTGTGTCACCTGAGCAGCGATGAGATTGACGATGATTGGCTTGCAACAAACACCCCTCCCCTCCCATGTGTTGTGGCTTGGTTGAAGAAATGTAAACGGCGGATTGATGGCACGTCAAAAGACCAGAACATGTCCGGATGCACCAAGGATGTTTCCCGGGTACGAGACAACCAATGCCGCCGACCAGGTTGTTGGAATCTAGCGCATGGAGCAGAAGAATCTGACATCTAGGGTGACAGAACTATGCACATAACAGACATTCAAAAAGCAAACCTGCGGACTCGCACCGAGTCGGTGAAACGGCAATGCCACTGGCCGCCAGGAAGAAGAGGAGGCATACGGATAAGCAGAAGACGACGACGGAGAAGAAGAAGAGGCAAACCTGAACCTAAGCAGCCGGTATCAATCAAGCCAGACCAGAGAGAGCGAGGGGGGACGAGCCTTGGGCTCCCTGTGCTCATAATATGATGTACACAAACACGAGGAACCAACGGCTTACCTCTCTCAGTCAGCGCAGAGCTTCAGCCCGGTTTCACGGCAAATCTCCAAAAGGAAGCACAGTCCAATCAGAAGTCCGAGGTGAGAGGCGAATCTCCGGGCATAGACGAAGATCTCTGTCTTCGGCCATGATTAAACAGTGGGAGCCGGAAACACGTGAATGGGTTACCAGGACGTAAAAATGCAACAGTCTTGTCGATCACCGGTGTTTTTGGCGATTGGCAGCCAGTGAGAGTGGACCGACCATGCAGTGTATCTACAGCAAGAGGTAGAGTAGAGCATGCCATGTGTGGCGGTCAGACGGGAGAATATGCATCTGCTGTCGGCCAAACAATGGAAAGTTGCAGCAAAAGTTCTGATGCCACCGGTGAAGGACGAAGAGAACATGTCAGGGAAGCCCAGCGTTTCTTATTTTGATTTGCATTCTTCTCTCGCTTGTTCACTGGATTGTGTGTCTGTGGTAGCCCGCGAGCCGCCGCGGTGGGAGTGGGAACTTGGGTTTTTCTTCTTGCAGGTGTGCCGACCGAGTATGTACCTCTTACTTACTTACTTACTTATGTAATGTGCCGACTGAAAGTGTCTCGGATTTAGTGTGGGCTGCTTAACAAGCCTCGACTTGTAGCCCAAGATTCCTTCCTCCTTATCACAAGAGAGAGAATGCCCGCTCGACACGACATGCCATCCCATCCGCGCGGACATGTCACATATGTGAGTCCAGCCTAGACCCCTGCAGAAAATGAAAAAAAAAGGGAGGGGGGAAAACAACGATTGAATCCCGCGGATCCGGGTGGCTCAGGCCGGTTCTGTCTGAACGTCCATGGCGCTGGACTCGTAATTCTCCCCGAGTATCCACTCTACTGTAGAACTGCCATTCCTGGCACATATGCAGACTATGCAGACTATGCAGACTATGCAGATATTGACAGGGCTATAGACTGATACGTAGCCTACATAAGATCGATGCCATCGTACGAGATTTGTTTGTATCTCCCCAAGAGGGCTGAATGCATCCGTACATGTGAGTAACTACAAGTACATACATAAGTACACACATGCCAAGATGCCGTCGGTTGCAGGTCGCGCTGTATGCAAACGGCCATCTGCCTTGGAGCAGCACCTGCTGCCCTTGCTAGTCTCATCAGCTATGCGTGAGATAATAGGCCCCCTAGAATGAGCTAGGCCCTGCACAACTTACCCTAGCAGACCTGGATCCCGGGGAGGGGGCAGCCGCTATACACAGTGGTAGATATGATTTGCATCCTAATCCGAAGTGGCTGCCAAGAAGAATCACAATAACTCATACTGCATACTCGGAAGACTGCACTGTTGTAGCAAACGAGTTTCATTGCCCCTTCAGGTGGAAAAGCCTAAGTCATTGTAACTCGTACGGTACCACCCTGCCAACTGGCCTAATAATACAAGCCTGTCTGAAGGACAAAGAGGATAAGGAAGAAGAGAAAGTGGAAAAGAAGGAAGAAGAGAAGTTGAAGAGAAGTTGAAGAGAAGGAAGAATGAGGAGGAAGAAAGCAAGCAAAACCCTTAGAGTGCACTCAACTCTCCGATAACGTCTCAAGCAAACCCATGATGAACCATAACGGCGATCATCGCCGCGGAAGCATGCAGTGTTGCCTGCATACACCACGCCAATAATGCAGCCGTAAACAATTTTCCGTGTCTCGCCTCACCCTTTTGTCTTGATGTATGTTTTCAGACCGTGAACGCCAAACTTTTGTCTTTCCGTACTCTCAACCGTATACCCATGAATCAGAGCAAATTTCATCGTGTATCTGGACTAGGGGTTGGGCCTAGTTGGTGTATTTGCGGAGTGGAAACGCATCTCCAGGTATCGGCTCGAGGTGCCATGCCTTCGCCGCAGTGCTTTCGAATGCATCATGCCAATCACTTCTGAGCTCCTCTGGGATGTCCCAGCCAAGGGCCGAGCTGCGGAGTCTCATGCGAACCAAGTGTCGTTTCTCTCTTCCCGACTCACCGTTGACGAAGCTCTCGCGTCGATGTAGCACAGCCATGTTGTTGATGAAATGCATATCGCCTGCCTGTGTCGTGATTTCAAGCTGCGTAGCTCGTGCAATGGCTTCAATGGCATCGAGTGCTTCACGCTGTCGGTCATTCACTTGTGGCAAGCTTGCAGGTCGAGGGTGGGTGGCATTTCCCAACAGGGGAGTACGACCAAAGTTCATGATCAGCTTGGAGTTGTGGTAGAAGATGACTGGCCGGCATTGGAATCTGGGGCTGCGAAGAGGTTAGTCGAAATTCAGTAATTTTAGTGATTCAAGCAGACCCATACATTGCAAAGGGCCAGTCTGATTTGGCCAGAGTCCGGATCATATCTGGACGGTAAGCTGCAAGCACGTTGTAAATGTGGTATGCAGATGAAATGATGCATCTGCCACCCGAGGCCGGAGTGCTTCTCGTCAGCCAGCCAACGCAGTCACCGGCTTCTTCGTTGTGAAAACTCTGTATGAAAAGACATCAGCCTTGGTGCTTATATATTTGGGACATGTTCTGTGTGCTTACGATAGATGAGGTCGAATGACGATGATGTCCTAGCTTTTCCGCCGAAGAATTGTCGGCAATGATGTGAACTGGGATTCGGTCAGCCTGCAACTGGCATCCAAAATGATAGGGAATCTCACCTAGCATGTTGCCCTTGTGGTCTTGGCGGCCACGCTGATCGACGATGTGGGCTTGGATCCCAAGCCACACCATGGTGAGTTCCTCGACCGAAAAGTCACTGGGCTTGATTCCTCTGATGACAGAGAAACCCCTGCCATTGTGCAATTCATGGCCAATACCAGCAAGCTTGGGCGCTAGTGTGGGTAGGGGAAAGTTCTCAACATTCACCAGGTCGCCATCGAGTTCCAGGGCTGAAGAGAAGCATTAGGGTCTATGTTATCTGAGAACGACACGTCATGCCGACTCACCCTTGAACTTTTCCAAAGTGGATTTGACCTCAGCAACATCTCCTTCAGTTAGAAGATAGATGTAGGAACTCTCGTCCTTGAAGTCAGATCCCTTCCAGGCGAGTTTGCTGTCCAAGGTGGAAGGGTAGCCAGAGGGCAAGCCCAAAGGTTCTTCAGACAGGACGCACCCGCTGTGTCCGCATGCAGCGGGCAGCTGTGTGTCCCGAGTTCGCTGAGGGAGAGCAACAGGGCCGTTGGTGATGTGGTACTCCATGGCTTCGTTCACGTAAAGAAAGAACCACAAGATAATGATCCGTTGGCGTCTAAATACCTGTTCTGCTCGAGAATAAGGCAGGGGGCCAGGTCAATGATGTCTCGCAGAACTGAAAGGACTCAGTGTCAAGGGTATTTTGAATCTTGATCAAAAGTGGCCAACGCAATGGAAGTCAAGGATGTTCCAGATCTGGCGATGTTGGATGAAAGGTGCAAGCAAGATTGGTGAATCAAAGCTGGACAACTCGAGGGGAAAACCACACGCTTTTAAGGACGGGAAAAGGTCTGAGAAAAAGTCTGCATCGGAAAGAGAGATAGAGATTTCATGCAAGTCTCATGAATAAGCAAAGTAGACAGCGAACAAGAGCGGTCTACTCGCTACTGCTCGAAGGCGTTTTCCATCTGTAGTTGCGACTTCCTTCTGGACTTACACACGCGATGCTAAAAGAGTGTTGATAGCCGGGGGCGAGTACTTGATCCCCACCCACTTTGCAGGTCCCGGCTGTGGCTATGTAGGTAAGTAGGAGGTATGAGGCATGTACCTTGTCGCACAAAGAGAGGACAACAGCCGATGTAGGAGTTGAGACTGGAAGCTGATGATGGGAGAAGGAGCACATCAAGGCGTCAAAGAGTTCGGTGGTCTACGGTGTGTACAACGTGACGAGATGGGTTTATCAGCGGCGATCTTCGATACTTCACATGACCTGTCCGCAAGGTCCCGAGAGGCTTCATGCGTGCCGTTGGGACGAGAGTTGCGCATGCAGCGGAACAAGTGCCTGTCCTACTTTCAAAGAAGGAAAGCAGGCCTGGGAAAAGGCAGGTTCAGAGCTGGAAAGAAGACTACCATGATTCGCCAAGTTGCAGCCTCCATTTTCTGCAACGGCCAGATACTCGGGCGTACTGTATCAACGTCGTCATGTATAAAGGGAAGCTACCTCGCATGAGAACATCGACTATCAGATCTCGAAGCAAGGAGAAGGAGCCACATTCATCCCAAATCCACACGAGGAGGGAGGAGCCTCACCAGCTTCGATGAGGATAGGGGGGTCCATTACGACGACACAAGAATGGCAAGAAGTGACAGCAACTTTAGGGGGATGTATTCGTAGGGGGCAGGTATGCAATACCAGTACCAGACACACTGTAAGCTGTTGTGCATGCACCACTTGCTACTGGCTGAAGTACATGTAAGAGGTAGGCTAGGTAGGGTTCCCAATATTGAATTATGATAAGAGATACCTGAGGCAGGTAGAATAGGTAGGAAATGGAGAATGAGAAGTAGTGGGGTCTACCGGGGTCCAGGCCCAGATTCACAGGCGACAGACAGGTGAGCAGGGAGTAAGGGCAAGTGCAAGTATGTAGGTTCACATGGCAGGGGGGACATTGGCATTGGCCGAAACAGTATTTTGCTTTGCTTTTCGTAGAGAGAAAATGAGAGAGACAAGCGAAAGCAGAGTCCATAAGTACTTAACTTATGCAAGCAGCCTACCCGTTCTGCATTCCGCTATTCATGCATTTCGGCAATAAGATGCTACTAAGCCACGGGATCTCATCGACGACGGTTTTTTCTCTCTCCCTTCCTTTGTGGGGGGGGAGGGGGTTGTAACTTGGGTGGGGCAAGTGGACAGGTAACCTATATACAGCATGTATGTACAAAGGAAGTACTTACAGGCTTACAGAGTGCATAAAAGCCATATAGGTACATATAAGTAGACCTGCACTACACTATATGTATATATAAGCTGCATGCAGGTGCAGGTATTATCAATTCATTGAAATACAAATACGTAAACGAAAGAAGGATATGAAAAAAAATTTAAGTAGAAGAAGCTCCGCCTAAAAGAAACATGCAAGCTAAGATGAAGAGGAAGGAGCCAAGCACTTAAGATGGCTGTCGGCCGTCCTTTGTACGCGTGTTTGAAACAATATTATCCTAGAAAGCCTGGAAAGACAAGGGAGAGAGGGAAATAGCAATAACTATACATGCATGCAGAGAACTCAAACCCACAATCCCAAAACCTTAAGTAATAAGACCTCAGGAAACGGATATCCTAGCTCCTTCTACCATCAATGGATGTAGTGCTCCGTAGTGTGTACTGGAAAGTGGGAAAGTTGCACCGGTCCGCTGTATGAAATGCTATATTCGGCAGGTCGATATAAACAAGGTACTGATCGACTCTACAATACATTACTCGAGGCCTTAGTACTCTGAGTACTACAGCTAGCCAGCCACTTTTCTTGTCGATGTATAGAGTATCCATCTTTAACTACTTACCTACCTAGGTATATAGCTAAACAGGCGATATAGGGGGAGACTGATTATGTACTATCTGTGTACCTATATAATGATATGCTTAACGTTACTTGATTTTATACATAAGGTACTGTATTATTACCTATGGAAACAATGCATTAGAGCATGTATTAGCAAAGTAAGGTTGTAATCCGGCCCTCGTAGTCCACAGTAGACGCCACTAAGGGCCGGCCCGCGTCGTACCATCGCTGGCTTATTAGTCGTACAGTATGTGCCTGACGTCAAATCTGGTTCGATCCACCTTTACCTGGCTTCAAAATGGATAGCATGCAATATACCTACTTACCCATAACTACCTCTTACATATCTTCATCAGGTTCTCTTGTCCTGCGCTATCCCTGTTTGTACCCGGCCGGCACTGGATGTGGCACAACCTATGTATGTATGCCCTACCTTCAGGAATGTATACCTGCCTACCATACCACCCACTGAGTGGCTGCAATGTATAGCATGTAGCATATAGCATCGATCATCAATCCTTCCCGGGACGGATCAGCGGCCAGGCACATACTGTACTCGACTCGATGGGTATATCGCTCCCATATTAGTGTTGGGACTATCAAACTATCAAATCCACGAATCATGTTCTTGTCGTCCAGTAGCTTTCCGGCTGCGGACACAAGAGATTTTCTTCCCACCCCTGCCCAGTTTTCTCTCTACATACCCTCCCTCCCGAGCCCGTCCGCTCCTAGGTTGCTTTCTCCCGCTTTTCCTTCCCCTCTGCTCTGCATGTGTCTTCGTCCTACGTTAGTGCGGCGGCACAAGAGCCAGAAAAGCCAGCATCTTACGGGTACAACCTAGTGCGCCCGGCATCTTGTGGCACTCATCCCGGCGCATGCCAATTCCCTGTTGGACCCGGCCTCTCCTCGAGTTGCATCTGCTATCCCCGTCGCCTCCCCTCCAGCCTGAATTCCCCCGAGGCCCAGTTCTTTGGCCCAGGATCAGAGTATCAAATCAGTGTTCGAGGTGCCCAGTTTTCTTCATATAGTTGGCTGATGAAGTAAAAGTCATCCTCATAATCATCACGGCGACGGACTTCGTCCCAGTGCTTTCCTATTCCAGGCATCAGCATGTATTCGCCGTGGACGAAAGTCCATTACGTCGGACGTGACTGGGAACGCACCTTGTTCCTTGACGATGTTCCTCGTCACGTTAACAAACTTGATCTTCACAGCGTCGAGCTGAGCCAGCGTCCTCAGGTCCTGGTCCTTGCACTCGGCAGAAAAAGGATACATTCCTGGTTATCGTTAGTGCTGACGAGATGCCTGGGACCTGCAGACTAGATTACCTTTGTTGCAGTAGTGAAAATACGCCAACAGGATATTGGCGCCTGTTCGTCATTGAAGTCAAGAGTTAGCTCTGGTCCCATGTTTCTATCGTAAAGCCCGTGCCAGGATTCTTGTGCGCGCACCTGTTAAATACTCCTTGACGGTATTCTCCCGGGCGAAGCGAGCCTGCGTGGGTCAATATCAGCTAGTCATTCGTTTTCTGCGCCAGTAACAGCTTCTTCCATGATCGTCTCCTAAGCGACCGACATGCTCAACGTACCTTCATGCCATGCTTTCGAGCATAGGCAGCGTCATGCTGGCAGAGGAGAGAGACATTGTGCAGAAAGATGAAAGTGACAAGATATGCCGTAAACCACGTAATGTGGTTGTTGGCCTGGAGGATACCTTGAAGCTCGTCTAACATCTCCCTCCGCAATTTGTTCTGGATCTGGTGGATGAGAATGAGCTCGATTTGAGCGCCCATGACGGGCGGCAATGGGATTTGGCCTCGCAAAGGACTGGTCTCGTCCATGATGTCGCGGGCCATTCCCAACGTCTCTTGCCCGACGATATATGTGGACTTGGTTGTCATTCGAATTGCCATCCACAGGCGGAGGGCCTTCCGAAGCAGCATTTTCTGCTTATCATCCGTCTCTTCCGCCATGGCAGCCTTCAACGCCGCGGCGTACGTCCCCCATATGAGTCTGTGCTTGCTGGAGACGACACTGCGGCAGAAGTCCTTGACACTGCGTGTCAGATGATCTTCGTACGCATTCCTGGCCTCCTCGAGATTGACGATGGCAAAGGCAGGTATTCGCACACTCCGTCTAACCCCGTTGACTACCCATGTCCTTTCGAGCGAATCACCATCTTGTGGAACGAATTGACGCACGCGGAGCACTACGGGCTGATGAGTGTATCCCTCAGTCACGCCGACGTTCCTGGTTTCAAACGAGGCCCAGTGGGAAATGTCATCAGCCCCGCCTTCTTGCCAGCGTCTTGTCCATTCGTGCCCTTTGATCTGGCCGGGTTTGAAAAGCCGCACGTCAGTAATCTTGTAGCGCAGACATGGTAGGCGTGAGACCTTGGCATTCGATACTTTGGCGCATGTTAGACATGTGCCCTGCTTGTCAACGGGGTTTGTTTCACACTGCAATTTGCCATTAGCAAGCTGGGTCACGGCACCTAAGACATGGCAAACAGATCTAGCGAGACAATGAGACTTACACGGATGCGCTGCATCCTGCAGCGAATGCAAGACCCGATGCGTCTGGTCTCAGCCGTCTTCTCCCGAACTTCGTTGTTCTTAAACGGGCCCCTCTTGGACACCGGGGCTCTCTGGTAAGGTGTCACAATGCTTACGCTGTGCGAGTCGGGACGCGAGAAGACCTTTTCTTCGACTGGCGAAGATAGGCCGACACTGGAAGGGTACTGGGATGCATCACTTTCATGGCGTTCGAGGCGTGAAGTAGACGGGTAGTGCGTGTCCTCTGTGTCTGGCGCAGCACTCTCTTCTTGACTAGGTGCCCGCCGGACCGAAGCTGGGACTGGGTATTCGTCCAGCGACGACTTGACTGGGTATACCATACCTTCTCTACAAGTGCTGGGCTGAACAATGGTCGGCTGTGTTGGTTGAAGTATGGGGTAGCCAGACATCAGATGTGCAGCATTTGCCTCGTCATATGGGAACACATTGGTTTGGCCTGGAGGCAGAGTCCAAGCTTGGGATGAAGAGGGTGGCGACTTCTCGCTCAACAATGCTGGGCTTCTCTCACTATCGTCGAACTGGGACCTGGCGGGGATTCCAGAGTAGCCTGCACATTGCTTAGCCTCTGGGGACAAGTCACGCACAGGGCAGGGAAGTGCCATACCTTCGGGCTCACACGTCGAGCACGGAGGACAGACTGAGATACCGGCGAAGTAATGAGCCAGCCGTGAGCCACTGATGCCAAGCGAGAATCCATCACGGCGGACCGGACCCTGTGAGTTCACGGGAGGCCGGTGGTGGGATGTCTCGGATGACGAGGACGGGGTCTCATGCGCAGGCATTGGTTGTAAGTCGGTGCTGAGTCGTAACCTTTTCGGTTCTGGATATGTTGGGGATGGAGTCGTGGGGGGGCACCGGGAGAGATTCCTATTAAGGTCCAAGAGCTGGGAAACTGGGCACTGGAGAATAAGAGCGGCCTGGCCTAGTATTTGTAAATCCTGATGGGAGAGGTTTGCCAGAGGCGACTGGGTGGTAGATGCAGAAGTAAATGCATGAGGGTCCTGGGACACTAGCACCGCAGGGGCGCCCTCATGACCGCTATACCGGCGCTTTCTAGGATTATAACTATTCTATATGCAAATCAATCCACTGTACGTAGAACATCGGATATGCAATAAGCCGCCTCTCCGCCAAGGGGCTGGCCGGGCAAGGACCGGAGGGGGGAGGAAAAGGGAAAAGGAACCTTACCATTGTATCTGTGAATTAATAAGGGTGTGTTGGACAAGAAGGGAGACGTAGGGGCCATGCACTGGGGGCGATCCCTCAACGATGTGTACCGTACCGGTAGAGTACCGAACTATACATGGGAACCACAACAAGGGGCCAGCAACAACACCCAAAGCAACACCAAGTCACAATAGCAATATACCTAGGTAGTTTTCGTGTTTGTTTGCGTGCGCCTCACCCGCCCCGGCGAGAGGGGGTGGGGTCGGCAACCAAAGAAGGAAAAAAGAAAGAAAGGCACGATGAAGGAACTGATCGGAGTGGATTTCAGACTCCCTGTGGTCTCACAACTGCCATTGCTTGATGGAAAAAGTCCCTGGGGCGGGCGTTTCCGGGGTTAGCGTGGAAAGTAGAGGCGAGTATGGTCAATGAGAGGCGCGGATGTAGTAGTAATCTTTCTCTCTCTCTTTCCTTTCCCTCCCTCCTCTCGATGCTGGGTGGGTGTATGCTCGAGTAGAAGGGTCTGGCGTCGAGGTATGTAGTAGGATGTAAAGTGACTGGAGTATGTAGCAATTGGACGGGGCTGAATCACCAAGCCGGTGGAGGGCTAAAGCAGGAAATGCGGGAAAGACAAGCTAGCAGCAGATCCAAGAGAGCCGTTGTCCAATGTATGCGCGTATCCCATCTGTCAGCGGCGCAAAGTGACGCGGTCGGGAAGTCAATGACACGACGGGGCCTCGGGAGGGGGGAGAGACAAGCAGACCGCGAGAGACAAGAACTCGGTGAGGAGTGTTGCTGGAGGGAGGCTGCTCACCGGTGAGAGGGATAATAACAGAATAATAAGAGAGTAAGGTTAGTGCTTGCCTGGGTCAGCTTTGTGCAACAGGGGGAGAGAGGGATAAAGCGCGAGAGTGGGAATAGAAAAAAGGGAGAGAGAGAGGCATGACATTGCATTGTTGGAACACGGGCCAGTTATCTGCCCATCATCCATCATCCATCATCCAAGGCTTCTTCGCCTTGTAGACTAGACTACATCAGGTAGCCCCCCCGAGCATACATACCTACCCAACGGTCCTATAATACGACCGTAGTATTATCCCCAACGTTGTCGTTCGTCCATCCATCCAGTCCATCGCATCACGAATTGGCTCAATCGCAAGCATGCGCAAGGGAGGTCGAGGTTAAGCGAGCAGCCAAGTAACGGCTGCAGCTAGCCAAACCCATGCAATCCCCCCCCCCAACCCCCGTTCTGCAACCCAGTTATCCTACAAATATCCCCCATTGCTTTTCTCTCGCTGGCCCGACATCTATCTGGCTGATCGCTTATCACCCAAGCTTGCCATCTGACCTCGTGCGCGCCATTCACATATTGCGCACAAAAAGCAAGCAACAGGACGCCTCTGGTCCCCGCCGGCGTCGAGGCTTCCAGGGTTGTCTCCATGGCAAGCGGGGCGGAAACCACCCTCAGTATCGGTCGCCGCCAACAGCTGACCACGTGTTATATTATTTGCCATGGGTGTGCAAGCCGATCAGAGTCATCATGAATGATGGAATACATCATGATTACTATCGTCCACCTTGACGTTTCATTTACGCCCTCCAAACGACTGGGCACGATCCAGGCGACACGATAAGGCCCGTGTGGCCGGTCAAACCCCAAGACCCTCCGCCGTTTAATTGTGCCCAGGGAAGGAAACCCACATGGGCGATCTTACCGAATCACCTTACATGCATGGTACGTGAGGAGACCCTTGCTCTTATTCGATGTCAGTTCCCTAGCCTTGTCGTCTCGCCCGGCCACAGAAAGGTCCTCCGCGAGAATTGCATTTCGAAGTGACTATGGGGTACTTACTAGAGATACTTTTCGAGGACTCGCCTTGGCTCTTGCGGTGGATGTTTACTCTCCACCCTCTTTCGTACCTAGTGTGTCTGTGGCCTGGGTATGGAATTCAGCCTGTTGTCCAACCCGTGGAAAGCATACCATACCGGTGTCGAGGTGTGACAGATGCTTGCCAAAAAACGAACGCCTCCGCAGCATTGGGCAAACTTGCCTTGGGCCCGTCCGCTGGGGCCGGTTCTGTGGTCAGACGGAGCTCGCAGCCGAACGCACGTGAGAAGGGCCAGTCAGAAGATCGAGATTATCCATCGCCCATTGATATGTGCTGAGGGTCGTGATTCGTGTGGCGTGTGATTTGCTGGCTTTCTCCGAGGGTAGGCCAACCACTCACGTGAGTTAGCCATATTACTTCTCCGCTACGATATTTTGATGTCCGCCATTGGTTCCTGACGATTGTGACGGGAGGAATATGTCAGCAATCTCCTTTGTTCATGCACAGCATGACAGCTAATGCAGGACTGTGTCACCAATGGCGAGCGCTGTAACATAAGTAAGTATCGTGAGCCTGCTCGCTGAGCGAACATTAGCAATCGCGAAATTTCACCGGTGTCGGATGCCAAATCCCGGTGCAATGCAACGGGGCTCGGTGAGACTCGAATTATGCGGTGAGAATGCACAATCCTGAACCCAGTTACCCAGGTGCTCAAGTGTCTAGCGTATATGTGTATATGTGTAGTAGGTCAAGTAGTTCGGATCGTCGTACAATTAGAGTCGGCAAGGTTCGAGACCGCCGACTCTTGCCAAGTCCCAAGCATGCGTAAGGCTAGGAGCACGCTTGGAACATTCCGGGCAGCCCCTCCCCCCCTTTCTGAATCCGCGGATTGCCCGAGAACGGTGTGCTCCACAAACCCGGTGCCAGTGTCAGATGCCGCCGATATGAGACTATTACGAGTTTAGCATATCCTTTGTTTCTTACTCTGCTTCAGTTTGGTCTATGAAATGGATATTCAGTCCCAGGGCATAGTTCAGAGGAAACTGGGAGAACTCCGACTTATGACTGGGGATTTTATTCGGGCTCTGGGCTCTGGCCCCTCGACCAAGGCTGTCGAGTATCCAGCTCTAAGTTGACCTAGTGCTTAGAGCAGCGGCCTCCGAGGTCCACCACCGTGCTGGTGGTCAGGAGTACCAGGGCCGAATGACATAAGCATGACGATACACTTACGCATACCCGACCTGACCGGTTCTGTCGAATTAAGCCGTGAGATGTAGGACAGCATACTTAGCATAATGAGGGCTGGGAGGCCGGCTTCGCCATGGGCCGTCAGTCTATGTGATGTATGCAATAAAGCCGGTGTAGGTGCAGCTCGATTGGCCACGGGCAACAGCGAAATGCGGGCAGATATCAGAAGAACCTCGAGAGCTGTCTGAGGTGTTCGCAAACCATCTCTGACAGGCAGGGGAGGTGTTCATCTCCCGGGGAGCTGACTAAGGTCGCAGTAGCAGCAGCACATTACGGGTTCTCTCCGAACTCGGAACTCGGTAAATGAATTTCCTCGAGCTCACGTCCGTGTACGATGGCCTTCCACTCTCTTTACCTGCCCGCCACCCTGCTCTAGCAAGCCTGTGAGGAGGTTGATACTGAAGCTGGGTGAATATACCAAGCAGGTCCGGTACACTATCGCTCCACTTACTAAGAAGTACTTACTGTCAATGCTTTCCGGCCGAAGAATGTACTTATCTAAGTAGGTAAGTAGGTAAAGAGGTGGGTACTTAAGTACCTATGCACTTGCCTTGCTCGCTTTAAACACCCCCACACTGGATCTATCCTACATCAGATGACACATACGCTACTTTACTTACTTACAATACTCGGTGGGAAGCAAGCAGATGGGCCGTAATAAGTCCATCAATCGCTGGCAATTGCTCGTCGGCTCGGCTGGAATACCTCTGCTAACCTCAGGGCCTAGGCAGACAGCGCATCGCATTCCCGTAGTTGCAGCCGTCTACTCCACTCACATGCCACCTATTATTGACCACATCCACTCCCCAACGCACGTATACGAGTATGTAAGTAAGTAAGTACTCAACTCACATGCGCAGCCGACTGGACAAACTCGACGAACAACTGTCACTGGTGCTCTAGCAGGCACAGGCTTCTGGGCCACAGTGCCGCATTCCCCTGCGTGCATAACGCGGAGTGTTGTCAATGACGTGGGAGTTACATGGTAGCTTCCGGTAGCGCGCTCCCGTCATTTACATAAGGATGAGAAGAAGTACTTAAGGTTGCGGGTGTTATATGTCGAGGGATTCTCCTATGATGCTGTACTGCTCAATCCGTTTCCTTCCATATGCGTACCTCGTACAGGACTGTCGATTTCAAACAAACAAAAAGGGCGGAAAGAGAAATATAAATACTCGTCCTGTTCTCTGCATACTCCGCATCGTCGTAATGCAATGGCACACCGTCTGAGACTCTGGACGATACGACACAACACGTCGATGGGTCCTGGATAGGAATAGGGGTGCGATCCAATGTAGCAACAACCCGATCCCGCCAACCGTGACGAGGGGGAACATCGTGACGCTTGCGTAGCTGGGGCGGTTCTTGCCGTGCCCAGCTCGAGAGAAGGCACCCACTGTCTGGGCCATCATCAGAAGAATCCTCGGATCACCGAATCGAGGCAAAACCAGACATCTTCCCTACGAGGATGGTCGACGGATACAACCAGAGCACGAATGCAATGCCCCCTGCGCGACCTCGTCAAGTCCCATGTCCTCTTCGTTGGGAATCGCAGCCACGCCTTCAACTCGGAGGCGTTGAATGGGTAGATGCCGTCATCCAGATGCTACATTACAAGTAGCCTGTTCCGTCGTTCGGCCCTGACGGCCCTGACAAGTACACACGTCAGACGTTGAGCATACGGAATGCTAGCAGAAAGGCAAAGCCAACTCGATAAAGCTCTGGATCTGGCCGACTCGAGTGCTCGTCGCTTACGTACTTGACCTACATGACAGGGTATTTATAAGTATGCATGCACACTAATATGACAATGTGTAAGTAGTTACACACATGTGTTGTTGGGCTGGCCGTGGCTGATTGCATTGATCAATCTGGACACGAAGAAAGATTGCCTTTGGACATCCTGGTGTCTACCTGGCCTACCTACTTCTTACCTACCTACCTACCTACTTACTTACCTACTTGACCTAATCCATCAACGGAAAGGGTGGAGAGCTAGCTTGCGAACTACCGGGGGGGCCCTCGTACTATGTTGTGTTGTGTTGTCGCTAAGCTGCAGTGCTATTCTTCATGCCGTTCTGTACACCAGATTTGGGTGGTTTTCCTTTCTTTTTCTTCTTCCTTTTTCCTCCCCAATCGGCCAATCAATGGGCCAACTCTGGCTTAGGCCTCAAATGCTTTGTAGCAAACACAGTGGCTTGCATTACCGGTGAGTGATATTCTCCACCAATGTGCGTGGGCTTCGAAACGGAATCAAGTTGCCTCCCTATGTGCCCACGTCCTTCCCAACATATGTCCTTTTTTCACTGTCCTTTCTTCTTTCCCGTCGACAATCGATGAAAAAGTGGAACGACCGGTGAGAGCGGCATCAGCAAGCAAAAGTACCTACCTAGGGCAGCGAAGTAAGTCAGCACGGTTGAGTGATTCGGTTCCGACCTTTCCCATGTCTGTAGGTGAAGTATGTTAGGTACTTTACTCACTTGCTTACTTACCTACTTTGGGTACTTTAGGTGCCATCTCGTACGCCCCGAACTCACTGTCGTCAGCCGCTGCCATATTTGATTGACTGATTGGCATCCTTTACCGAAGGCTGCCGGCTTCAGCTCACACCGGACCTACCTTGGCTTGGCTTCAAGCAGCTACTTCCTAGGCTACCTGCCTGACCGACCACCAGAGGAAGATACCAGGCGCAAGTGGGGATGCTGCTTCCTCCGAGTCACCAAGGAATTTCGCCTGCAGTTTTGGTTGCAGCGTACCGAGGTCAGAGTTCTTGATCACGTTGGTCTACTTACTTTATCTCGTGGCCCTGCCCCTCCAGCGTGACACGAAGTCATCAGCGTACGGATTACTGGGACATCGATATGGATTTGACCCCCAAGGCCATTCAGGAGGTGGTGCATCCTACCGCAGCCTTCCCACCGGACCAGGACAGTGAGGCTCTCGACGGCGCTCATGATGCTACCCAGCCTACTTGGGCCTGCTCTTTGCTGAATCCGTGCAATCGCATAGACAGTCTCGATTATCCAAAGGATGTATTCTGGCGGATCGACGGGTGCGCTGGTCTAGGGACCCAGTATTATGCGATTCCCCTCTTTCTCTCTCCTGTTCCTCCCATCCGGATGGACGTCTTCATCCCCGAGAACCAACCCCCTCTGCTTCGCCAGCAGCTTGACCTCAACCTTGCTTTCCATACGAAAGACTCGGAGAGGCTGTCAAGGTTGGCAATCACAAGGCACATCATCCGGACGCTGCACCTCTGGGTCGCTACAGAGTTCAAGGACATCGACACCTTTGCGGACTTCTACAGAAGAGCGCCGTTTGGAACCCGCCTGGTGTTCGAAAACCTGTCGCTCGATATTCACCAGATACGGGTCAGGGTCGGTCCCAACCACTATCTGGAGCGGCAACTGCTGAGCGTGCCACAGCTGGCGGAAGTCTGGGGCCATGAGTTTGGATTTCCTGAAGAAGTCGACTTTTTCGATGTGGACGTCGTCAAAGTCCTCCATGATAGTGTTTGCCTCGCTCGTATCAAAGGACAACTCTACATTTTCAAGGCGCTCACGAGCGGGGCCAAGTATCTTTATCACGAACTGAAAATATTGAGTACAATACCGCCGCACTCCAATGTGATTCCGCGGCCAGTTCATATTGTCAAGAAGACTTGCCACTTTGGTGCCAAGAAGGCGATTGCTGGTTTCACCACGGTGTTCCAGCCCAAGGGCAGTCTTCGGGACATCCTTCCACAGCTCCGCATCCATGATCAACTGCATGCCGCCAAGCAGTTCAAGTGGTCTATGCAACTGACCACGGCCCTTGAGCATCTACGGAGCACGACTGGTACATACTATCCTGACCTGCGACTGGACAACGTTGTACTATCGGCAAATGATGATATCATCATGGTGGATTTTGAACAGCGAGGGGTGTGGTGTGAGTTTGCCGCACCAGAAGTCAATTCAGTCGAATATGTCCGTCTCGTGGCCGTCGAAGAGGGCATCTCGGAGGATGTGCGGGACAAGTATCAGGAAATTTTGAGCGAATTGGTTCCCAACTACGCGCATCTCGAGAACGACCAATACACCAATCCCGAGGATGGGTACAACCTCTCTTGGGTTTGTCTCAGCCCTGTCGAGCAGGAAGCTGCCGAGGTGTACATGCTGGGAAGAGTGCTCTGGTGCATCTTTGAGGGCGTGAGCGGCCCGCAGAAGGCCGCGATATGGCAGTCGTATCGCTTAGAGTCGGACTTGGAGTTCCCCGAATACCAGCGGACACCTCCAGAGCTGCGAGACCTGATCGATCGGTGCACCCGAGGCCGGCGGGAAACCCTTAGCCGCGTCGTGCAACGCCAGGGAAGCATACTGGTGCTCCGAAACCGCCCCGCGAAGGAACAGAGCCCTGATCAGATCCAGGCCGCCGCCCGCGCGTTTTGGGAAACTGAGCTACGGGTTGCAGAAGACTTCATCGCTCTTAGGTCGGAGCAGAAGGCGGCCGGTATGTGGAACGAGAACTTCTACGAGCGTCCCACCATCCGAGAGGTCCTGGTCGAGCTGGGACGACTTCGGGAGAAACTATGCCGCTGGTAACAACACCCCGAACCGGACGATGAGTAATGGTAATAAACGTCCACTGTAAAACAGTTGCTACTTATCTTATTTGCTACTTATCTTTTAACGCCCTCAAATATCAAAGATCAGCTTGCCACCATATTTTTCCTTGGCTACTAATCGGTACACGCCAGTGTGGTAAACATGGGCAAATGGCGGCAGCAATTGTCGGTACAGATGCCATTCTCCTTTCTACAATGGCTGCTCAATGAGGCTATTCTAAAGCCATGATACAGAACCCGAACTTGGTAGTTTTTATTTGGTATGCTGAGAGATGTTGTGGGGACTGGATTATGCCGCTTTATTGAAGTGTTACCGATCGTCTCAGGGTGTTTGTTGGCCCAGGCCTACGCCTTTAACAAACATAGCCGGTTCTCATTGCGTATTCTTTATTGTCGTATTCCGCCAGTCCATACCAGACAAGTATCGTCAAACACAGTGTCGCTGAATCGTTCTCGCCCTCTCATAAGGGAGATCTTATGCCTAGCGCGTCTTGGAAAACGTGTGGCAGTAGATTGCGAAATGAGCGGCCATTTCATCTGAAACCCTTTGAGCCGTCCCAAGGTCGGGATGGTACTAGAATCGGCCAGGAACTCCATAGTTGAGACAGCCGTTCCAACCCGCGAGGGCCACATGGATCTCTTGGGCAGCACTCGCTCAGACTCTACAGTTTTCTTTTCCTCCCCCAGATTGGCCTCACTCTCTTTCGTTTTGGCAGTCCAGTCGACGAGCCCCCAGAGGATGATCCATCCAATTAGTCAAGATGCAACTTGGCGAAGTGAAGCTACCTCTTCAAGGGATTGCTGAGACTCGGCTTATCGGGCAACGGTGTACGACTTTGCAGAGGTTGGTACTATACTCGAGCAAGCCAATCGACATGCAACTAACGTTAGCACGTTAGCTGTGTCCTAGGGTCCTTTCTGATCGATGAAGCCAACCGGGTGAGTCTTCTGAATGGTTGCGGCCACCAGACGTGGCTTCATGTAGTCTCTTTCGCAAACAAGCAGCAGCCGACTATCTGTCAGCTATATTTCAAAGGGTTCGCTCTGGCCGATCCTGGGGTCCCAGACCTGGGGCCTGGTAATAGGCCATCCATTCCATATACGAGGCAAAACAAGGCTGTCTGTCAGATGACCGCTCCGAAGGCCAGAAGTATGACATAACGTCGTTGGAATTCTCACCGCTTGAGTCAGTGTTACAACTAGAAGTTGTTGGCCCCCCCCCCCAATACCGCCTGATCACGTTGAGCTACCGGCCCAAGGTACTGTAGTTGGTATTTCCACATCATACATGCTTGTGCGAGGCCAGTGATGACGCCAAACGGGTCCCAATCCCCCGAAAATCTGGATGGGATGTATTTGGCCCGCTCACCCCCTTCCTATCTGTGACCTCAGACGCAACCGCAAGAAGCTCGGTGCCAACCCATGAGTCACCCGTACGACACATGCAAGCACTGTATCTGATAGTTACCGGCGCTTAAGCAATAACGTGCCTATATGCTCGGAAGCAAATCACACCTCGAGTGTAAGACCGAATCCCACGATACAACGACACGAAGACTTTGCTGTATACTTACTTAGCCAATCGGAAACGAGCTCTACTAGTAAGCTGGGAGTGGAAGGGGTCGTTTGTGAGCTTGACCCATCCCGTCATCAGCAATCTGCAAAGGTCAGGAGGTTAAGGGGCACGAGTCCGTCGCTGTATCCTTCATCTGCCGCCCTATTGGCCACCGAATCACAGTCGGACGGGGTACCAGTGAGAGCCCGGGCCACAAGAGGTGCATAGGAGTTTCACGGATTCTGGGAGGTCTCAACGAGACTCCTTGATCGGGTCGGGTTGTGTCGCCTATCCACTCCTTCCAGAACGACGAGGATGCCATGGTCAATCAACTCCTCGGGTTTCTGATTGGAGAAGCAGGAGACGACTAGGGCTCAGCCTCACGCCGCAACCATGCTAGCTACAGACATGGTGCGGTGGCAAAAGTGTCTCTCAAGATGTCATGGAGGGTCATGCATGGAGGGCAGGCAGGGAGAATGCAGGCAGGTAGGCAAGCACATAACAGGAAAAAGGCAATGACCAGAGCGGGCCGAAACCTCAATGGGACCTGTTCGGGGCTGAGGAGAGAAGATGCATAGTTGCTGCTATGTGGCAGCCTGTTGGAGTATATCTCATTTGGTGAAGCAACGGTAATTAATAAGCCATGGTTCAAGTGAAGAGACGTCGGGATGACGATTATCCTTATCACTGATACCGATAAGGTCAAGAAGTACTTACTTCTTAAGTACTTGGCTTATTAGGTCAATATAGGGGCGGCATGATAATTTAAGTACTTAGGAAGTAGGTACCTTGGGTAAGAAGTAAGTAAAGTACTCAAGTTTTGGGAAACCGCTGCCTGCCATTCATTGCTTGTCATGGCCCAAGCCCTCCCTCGTTCCTGGAGGGCTCCAACATTGAGAATTCTTGAGAAGGAGATGGATAGCAAGGGGAGTCAAAAGCCTTGCTGGGCCGCTGGAATGGGCCACGCTAAATGGTGGTAACCTAGTAGGTCGGCCGTCTTGTGCGGCCCATTCCAGTGGCTTGGGGGCCAGAAACCGCGGCCGCCTTGGCCTTTTCCACCGTTTAGACGCAACACGCAACCCAAGTCTGCTCCAAACGAGTAGCAGGTCGCATCGACCGTGGCCCGCTACCTTTATATGCTTGTCCATCCGAGGCCTCAGCAAGGCAGAAAGGAGACGGTCCCAGTTGGAATGCCGCGTTTAGTCGCTTACCCTCCAATCAGCATCCCCCAGGCAGGGCGCAGCGCCATGCAGCAAGACGACCCAAGGCTGCAGGCAGGGCTGAACCTCTCCATGCCCCCCCCCAATGGGGAGGGAAATTCGACTTCGACGTCCGTCGCTTGGCCGGATCGCCAACACCGGAGCACTGCTATTACTCCTGACTCCATCATCGCAACCTCACTAACGTGCTCGTAAGCCATTCGCTCTTCTCCGATCCTGGACTTGACAGCGAAGTCTGTTAGTCGGTCCATAAGTGTTTGTTCGATGCAGGCACCTGCATTGCTCATCTCTTTCTCCGTCAAGAGTCATAGCAGAGCGTCCCAAGGTAGCGTCGAGATTGGTGTTTGCAGAATATGCATGCCCCCTCCCCCCTCTAAGCCAACATGGACCAAGTGGTCCCATGGTTCGGTCTTGCTCTCCATCCCCATGATATCAGATGTATCTCTATATCTGCTTGGTATGCCGCTCCCATCCTGTGGATATATAACACTTCATGTGCTTCCCTCCCCCCTCATATCGGCCAGGCAGGCTTCTTTCCAAGACTTCGCGCATCGATCACTGTTCCTAATGATTCCGCCACCGCCAACCGAACGCTTCAGCCAGCTTTCCGTCGATAACATGCCGCCCACGACACGAAGCCGGAGCCGCATCCAAGACCCGCAAGACCCGGAAGACTCGCCTGCCGAGTCCGAATATGACCCGGATGAGCTTGGCTACAATCTCGATGGCTCTTTCACTTTCCCTTCGAGACTGTCCTATTCTCTGGATGAACTTGACGAAGCCACGCAGGACCATGTCGCCTCGATCATGGAAGACAACGCCCCCAAATGTCTTCTCCAGGAATGCGTAGCACGGGAGCAGTTCATTGTCTTCCAAGTGGCTGAACTTGTGCAGCACTCTGTCCGCGCCATCTCGCCTGAGAGTAAAGACGCTCTCCCTAGCTGCGACTGTGAAGAGCATGCAAAGACTCGACGTCCTTGCCGCCATATGCTCTGGCTATTTGACCAGATTACGAACCAATTAGCGCCAGCGCGGGGGAAACCGCTCACTCTGACGATGGGAGGCTATCCTAGCGAGCTTGGTAATCTCTACGACAAGATTAACGAGTTTCACCTCGATATGCTGGCTGAAGCCCTGCACTTACAAGTGCCAGATATGGATACTGGCGACGACATCCCTATCAATCCACGTCGCATTCAGGCCATAAAAGAGATGCTGGCTTCACTCAATGCCGCTCCAGTCGAAGGTTACCGGCCTGATCTCTTCACCAATCCCGCTAAAGGCAAGAGAGTCACCAAGACCAAGGATTTGGAAGGCACCATATTTCGCATGCTGCTCCGAAACGACTCGTTCTTCCAGTACTTCAGGTCTTCTCTGAAGTATGACGAGCTTCTCGAAAGTCCTCTAAAGAAGCTGCGGTGGCGGACGGAGACGGCAATCGCCAAATTCGACGCTTTTAGGCTGACACCAGGCCGGCCGTCTCAAGGTAGAATCAAGGATGCCGAATGGTGCGCCGGGCACCTGTTAGATGTTGATAGGCAGATCAAGTCTATCGTCGCGAACAAAAAATACAGCCTCGGCGATGGGGAGTTTCATGAGATGATCAATTTGCTGATTCACATGATCCAAGAGGTCATCAAACGCAACGAAGACATTCCCCTGGATAGCCACGTCCGGGCCAAACGAAATCTCTACTTTGCCTTGCTCGGCGATGAAGACCGCAACTTCGTCACTGGTACCTTGGATGAGGTTCCGGATTCCAAACGATATTACTTCAAGGCTGAGATCAGCAGTATAATCAACACACTCGGCCAACTTGATTATGACATACCAGAGACATACCTTGAGAAG
Organism: Apiospora pterosperma; assembly: GCA_019976485.1. NCBI lineage: Eukaryota > Fungi > Ascomycota > Sordariomycetes > Amphisphaeriales > Apiosporaceae > Apiospora > Apiospora pterosperma. Next base: position 3,475,339 of record JAFBMP010000009.1, read on the forward strand.
CTGCGCAGACTCTCTGGACATGCCCGAAACTTAAGTGCCAGCAGCCCAAGCGGCTCAAAGCGCCCGTCTGGAGGAGGACATGGCAGTAGAGCCAAGCGAATGAAGTAGGCGCTCTCGGTGACGCGATAATCAACACCTCGGAGAGCTGGCTCTTGATCGGGGAATATAGTTCACTTCTTCTGTCGATAGTTCCGTCGTCGTTTGCTTCACCTCTACCCATCTCACCACTTTCAACTGTTTCTTAATGCCTTTCTCGTCATTCCTTGGAACTCGTCCTTCTCCATTTCATCTCTTTACACCTACCAGCTACACTCTATCCCGCTCGTACACTCAAGTCGTCAAAAGCCGATGGACACTGGCTGTTCCCATCAAGTGTTATAGAAAATCGAAAACCCCCAGACAGTATCAGGAACCCAGGCAGCTAGGGCAACCTACTCTATAGAATGGTTCATTCACATGTTCTTGTATAACACTTCAAGGGTTGAAACCCCCATCATCAACAGTGCCGTGCGATCATTCATACCGTAGAAAATAACAATCATAGTGGCACTCATCAGAGCTAGAAGAGACGCCGGACTTCACCAGTCGCAGGCATATCCCAAATCCCACATTTGGCCCCCAACCCATTCATTATTCATTCCTTGCACAATGCGTACCAACAGGTATTGTGCCAAGCCCGACCGGACACCTTCGTTAAAGACCACCATCGTCTGAGTTAAGTGTTCCTTCTCAAGAGCGATAACCATACACACCACCACGCCATGCTAACGATATATAGATATATATGGGTGTTCCTACCCATCCTTCTAACCGAGAAGGAGGAATCACACTACCACCAGAAAAACATTAAGAGAACGTCCCTAGAACACAAGGACCAGGGATGCACCACCCATCTGGACACACAACCATGACTTCAACAGGGGAGGGGGCATCCTCTCACAAATGCACACACCCACCCACCACTTGCTCTGGTGGTGGCTGTTCTAGTTATTGTTATTGCTGCTGCTACTGTACTTGCGATGCCCGGCTACGGGCCTCGACGTTGGCGATGGCGCTCTGCAGCCCGCTCGTGAGGTCGATGTGGAACAGGGGGCGGTTGAGGCCGTGGACGGCGACATGGCGCGGGGCGCGGGGCGACGAGCCGCTGCTGGTGCTGGTGCTGGCACCCTTGGGCGGCACCTTGACCATATTGTTGTCGTCTGAGAGACTGTCGTCCAAGCTTGTCTTCCCCGGGAGATGCTCGGTCCTCCGCTCGGCTTGGCCGCGTTCTATCGCGTCGACGTCCACGTCGTCGTCGCCGCCGAGACGCCTTCGGCGCCCCTGCAGCGATATCTCCTTCTCGTTCTCGGCGCGCTCGGCCTGAGCGGCGGCCGACGAGTCGCCGCCGATTTCGGCGACGCTGAAGATAGGTTGCCAGCGGTGGTGCAGGCCGTCGGCGCGCTCGGTCGGGTAGCCGAAGCCCGCCGAGACGAGGGCGCGCTTGGTCCACCGGTTCGTGATGCAGGCGATGTGCCAGTCGACCACGTCGGGCGCCGTGTATCGGTCCAATTGGTTGCGCACGTCGATCAGCTGCTGCACCGCCGTCACGTCTACATTGTTCACCGAGCTGAAGTCGAGGATGACGGCCTTGAGCGTCGGCAGGTTCAGGTTTTCCTTCTGGCCCTTCTTGGGACCCGGGTCATTCCATCTGCGAGGGAGAAAAGAGACGAGTGTTAGCTGGGGGTGGGGGAAGCTTTCATAATAGTGAAGAACGGAGGGCCGTGATTCAACAAAACTTACGGTCTGTCTCCCGGGCGGGCGAAGTTGTCCAACTGGGTTCGCCTGGTGTTGGCAAAGATATGCTCGGTGAGATGCTCCAGGGTGTGGCCGGCGTTCGGGTAGTTGAAGCCTTCTGAGAAGCGATAGATGAAGATGCCGGGATAGGGACTGGCTACATTGATCTCCGGATTTGTTCCATCTCTATGGTCCATTGGGATGAAGATGTTTCGCGTAGGAGCAGATAGGCTCTTGTCCTTGTTGGCCTGCTGCTCAAAGGTTCCATAGTCTCCGACGATCTTGTTATCGTGGCCGATGATGTGATCACCAAGGACGGAGTGTACCTGAACTCGCCCGAGGAAACGGCCCCGCGTCCGCAAGACGCGGAAGAGGTATATGGCGAAGGCGAAAGCGATAGTGGTGTAGATGCCGATCTCGATGGTGGTGAAGACTGTCACGATGACACCGGTGAAGAAAATAATGACCTCCAGCGGCGACACGCGCCAGAACCTATAGACGGTGTTGGGTGGCGTGATAAGATCCCCAACGGCGTGGATGATGACAGCCGACAGCGAGGACGAGGGGATGTAGAAAAAGACGGAAGGAAGGGCGTAGATGGCAAGCAAGACGACAACGGCTGTGATGACGCCGGCAAAAGGCGTGCGCACGCCGGCCTTCGATTTGATGGCTGTGCGACTGAATGAGCCAGTGGCAGCGAATCCGCCCAGGAAAGGACCTATGCAGTTCGTAACCCCAATAGCCACCATTTCCTGCGAAGGGTTGATGGTGTAGTTGTTGACTCTACCAAAAGATTTCGAAATGGCGATATGCTCGATAAGAAGCACGATGATGGCGGCCGGCAAGTCTGGGAGGAATGATTCGATGATTTCGGTATTAATGGTAGGCACTTTTGCGTGCTGGAAGCCTAACAGCCGTCACGTTGGTCAGTTTTCTCTAGAGCCCGGGTCAACAGGAAAGGTGGTCTGGACTAGATGTCTTTACCTCGCGGAACGGTGCCTAGTGTCTTGAACTTGGGGTTGCTTTTGTGGTTCATGTTGACAAGCCAGCTGATCATGGTGTACAGCAGGATGACGAAGACGGTCCGCAGCGTTGATATGAAGAACCATAGCTTTTGGCGGGACGGATTCTTCTTCGCCGCGGTACTACACGCGATGCGAATCAAGTACAGCATCGCCAGTGCCGTCAGCCCCATGGCCGCATCGAGTTGCGTACGCGGGAGGCCTTTCAGAGTGTTGATGATGACCAAATAGGTTGCGTCTCTGGTGGAGAAGCCCTCAATGCCCATCATGGTTGGCACTTGGCCAGCTGCGATGTTGAGGGCGGATCCCGTCATAAATGCTGCCAAAGACACAAGGGGGATGATCTCCACGATCCAACCCCAGCGAAGCAGGCCGATGAGAAGCACCACAGCGCCTGCGATGATGGCCAGAGCCTGCGCGATGACCCACGGCTCGTCCTTGTACTGTGGATATTTATCGATGGCACTGAGGACGACATTACCAGACACAGTGGACATGACAGCAACCGGCTGTTGGGGACGTTAGTGATACCGACACTGCGCAGCCCGCCAGGAGCATTCGTTGTACTCACGCCAATCGTAATATCTTTGGAAGTCGCGAAAAACCAGTAAATCAAAACGCCCATAAAGGATGAGTAGAGGCCGAATTCGACGGGGAGCTGTGCAAGTTTGGCATAGGCCATTCCCTGCGGGACGACGACAGCCCCAATCGTGATGCCTGGGTTCGAGTCAGTTTCTTCCGTTGTCCTGAGAGCGACGAAGCGAACACGAACCTGCTACGAGATCGCCCATGAGCCATTGCAAGTTGTAAAAGCCAATCCAGGATAAGAAGGGGAAGAGTGACTTGATATACGCGAAGACTTCATCACCCGAAGGCACAAGCTGGGATATCCACTCTACAGTGGTGGGTTGTTCTTCGACGAAGGAGTCTGTCGTCTGAATAGAGAATACCGACTCTCCCCTGGTGACCTCGTCTCGCGCGCTCTCGGGGGCGTCGAGCTTGATGCCTAGGACCTTGGCTAGGCCGTGGCCTATAGCTGTGCGCGAAGGCATGATGAAGGATCTGACGGCCAGTTACACAGAAGTACAAGAAGAAAGCGCCTTCCTTCTGGCAAACGACTGGGGAGGGGGAGACGTTGCGTGTTATATGGTGTTGTAACACACGAGGCCCCAGCCTGGAGCTGAGATGGATCCTCGGGGCGACCGGCCAGGGGTTCCAAGTGATGCTGTCCCGATCTGGAATGAAACAACTAAGCAACCCGGGTGTGTGGTCGATAGTGCCACGCGCGTGGCTTGGAGAAGGGACAAAGGAAGCGGAGGGGTTGGGCGCTGGGCACAAGCTGGCAAGTGTTGTGTGTGCCAGTACGGCTGACCAGGCGCGCCGAGATATCAGGATGGTACGGTAGCTGTAGGCTCGTTGCTTCTTCGGGCGAGGATCGCCTAGGCCTAGATAGATGCTTGAAAGACGTGACGTGACGTTCTTGGTAAGCACAACAGTAGCGTGGAAGACGCAATAGCACGTGCAACACAGGCTGAGAGACGAGAGGTCGAGGTCGTCAACTGCTGCCAGAATAAGCACTCTGACAAGGCGGGCAGGATTTGGAATATAGGCGTGGCCGTGGCCGTGGGTGGCTGAGACTCAAACAGAGCCTGTATACGTCCAAAGGGAAAGGGAGAAAAAAAGGCCGGGAATATGTTGCGTAGATGTTTGAACTTTGAACGTCTTGAACTGTAAAGCTCGACAGAGTTTCCGAAGCTGACTAGCAAGCTTCTTGTTATTATTAGTATTTCGGCTGCTATGGCTTAGTACTAGGGACAGGTGGGAGAAGCTGAAGCTGATTCGTCCGTCACAACTGAGACGAGATAGAGAAACGCCACGACCCAACCAACTCGAAGATGGAAGCTCGCCTCTTTCGTCTAATGGGGTTCCGATTTCCCGGGCAGAGAGCTGAAATGAAGAGTAGTCGTAAGATACACCCCCTCCCTTCGTTTTATTTGCGATGGAGAATGTCGGGGGGAGAAACGTCGTCGAGGTACGCGTACGGGGTAGGGGCTCACACAACTCGCTTGGTCGACTTTGCAACTGTATATATACGGCACGTAAGCTAGGACGGGTACTACTCTTGTTATAATCGGCCTTACCCACCCTTGCGGGATCGAACAATGGATGCAGATAGTAATAATAATGGTTCGCTGGATCGTCAGAGTCTGCTGGTATTGCGCCATCGCATCCCCCATGCAATCCAAGGCTTGGTGGCTGTGTCACTACACGTAGTCCTCCCCCAAAGACAGTAATAATAGTAGTAGACATCTCAGCAACCAAGGAACTTGACATGGAACGGGGGCATGGGGTGCTCGCCGACTGGCCCCATCAGAAACGACGCACACAAAAGACGTGTGATAGAAGCAGACGGCAATTGGTCCGGATGGATCCTTGCCTTTTGGGAGGCGTGCAGGTAAGTAGTAGTTAGGTTAGTTAGTTAGTTAGTTGTACATAGCGTGGGGAGCCCAGAAGGGAGAGAGCCCAGTCTCCAGAAGGGGGAGCTCAAGAAGATTGGATGAGATCAACCCTGCGTCATATCTGCGGTAGTTGTACAGTACAGAGTTCTCGAAAGAGTTTTCTTTCTCTCCTTCTTTTCTCTGGAACTCTCGTCCTCAGAGTGGACAGCCCGGTGATCGTCGACTTTAGTCCCGCTTCCGCCCTGGAGGCGAGCAGAGAGGAGAGGCACAGGCGGGCAAGCGGGTTTCTCGTTCCCGCACTTGAGGTGGCAGCAGAGCTCAACGGCGGGCACACGGACCACCCCGTGATCTGAGCGTGATGTCGCAAGAAAAATGCAAATGATGCCATCGACTAAGGTTGGTATGTTCTCATGTATGCTCTCACTGTCGGGCGTCCCTCTGGACGTCGAAGGCTCCGCGGCCCAGGCCCATGATGGAGCCATGAGAGCGTAGGAGAGAGACGGTGTGAACCCGTGGTTCAAAGGGGACTGCTAGAAGATAGATAAACATGTTCCAACATTCATTGCCTCTGTCCCAAGATTCGAACCAAGATTTCTACTTACCTACTTAACCTAACATATCAACTGATTCAACTCCACTCGTCTAGCCCCGGTGCTAGATTACTAACTTAAGGTACTTAAGGTAGGCAGGCGAGCCATGAAATAATTGCACAGGGCTATCTATCTCGATGCGCCCTCAGATCGATACATTTTGGCCAATGACATGCCAGAACCGGAATACGGCAGTCAGTAAGTACTTACTTAGGTAACCTAACACGAGGCAAGAAGGGAAGGGGAAACGGGGCGTGGCTGACAAATGATGCCCGGATTGGCCTTTTCAATGCCAGTGAGATGACTACTTCTTTACGTGTAGTCTGGATGGGCTACATACTTACTTATCTATCTTCATCACCAAGCTTGGTGGGGGAGGGGCAAGTCAAGTCAAGTCAGGATATGTACTAAGTAAATTGAGGTAAGCAACACGAAAAGGCGCGTCTTTTTTTTAGAGAGAGAGAGAGACAGAGACAGAGAAAGAGTGAAGAAGGTCCGTTCGTGTAAACACACAAGTCCTAGCCAGCCAACCAGGTTGCTAGGTTCCAGCCTCCCGCTTTCACTACCGTACAACAGAGAGACACACCTGCGTAGGTCAAAGGTAACGACGACATGTCTTGAAATGATCAGTGACATTCCCCCCTCAAAGAAAGTCTGCTCCCCCGTCTCGACTCGACTCGAAGATGCCGAGTCCAACTCGAGATTCCATCCCGACCCTGGCGCCGCATCTCATCACTGAGATCAACGCCCCACCCTCGCCACGCACACATCGTGCTCTGCGCAAGCTGCAGTCGGCGCACAACCTGGGCGCGGCCGCGCGAAACACGGCGCAACCATCGCTCCTTTCCCAGCAGCGCCTGCTTCACCAGGAGCGCAATGTTTCCCCCACTCGCAGACAAGTCTCCAACCGCTCGCCGCAAAGAAACCGCGCCAACAGCGATGCCGCTTCGCAAGGCAACCTCCAACCTGCCATGTCGCTTACCCGGAAAAGATCGGCCTTGAGCAGGACCTCCGCTGCGGCCGATGGCATGTCGCTGGAGCGCCTCATACGCGATGGTCCCCCGGATGGAGACGTCAGGGGCGCATTGGAAAGCACGCGACTCAAAGTGCTCGATCAAGGCATCAAGGCCGATACCGATGGCATGGTAAGACTATTCAGCCCCGTCTCATCCTGATCAATCTGGGCTTGACTAAGTACGTTATGCTAAACAACACATCAACAACAACAAAAGTCTTCGGTCCGTATCTATGTCTGGCTAATTCTTCTCGACGCCCCCGTCCTGGGAACCGACGAGTATCTCTCGCTCATCCACCGCGGCGCCTCGCCTGCCTACTCCAAGATCCGCAACGACACCTTCCGAACCTTGACTACCGATCCCCTCTTCCGCCGGCGCGTCAGTGAGGCCAGCTTGATCCGGCTCCTCAACGCCATCGCCTGGAAGATGCACGACTCGCGGGAGGTGCGCCGGCCCACCAGCAGCCGCCAATCCCTGCCCTCGACCGACAGCCGACCCGGAAGCCGACCCAGCAGTTCCCGCACCGACATCTCCATGACGTCGGCCTCGTCGCCGGCCGCCGGCGGGCGCACCAGCCGCTCGCGCGCCATGACCCTGACCGACAGCTCCGAGACGAGCGTGGTCGAGTCGACGGGCACCTACGTGCAGGGCATGAACGTGCTGGCGGCGCCGTTCCTGTACGCGGCGCGCAGCGAGGCCGAGGCCTTCGTAGCCTTCCACCGCCTGCTCACCAAAGAGTGTCCCGCCTACATCCGCGGCGCCATGGTCGGCGTGCACAAGGGCCTCGCGCTCGTCGACAAGGTCCTCGCCATTGTCGACCCCCGCCTGCACATCTACCTCGTCTCCAAGGGCCTGTCCGCCGAGATCTACGCCTTCCCCTCGGTTCTCACGCTGTGCGCTTGCACGCCGCCGCTGCCCGAGGTGCTGCGACTCTGGGATTTTCTGTTCGCGTACGGACCGCACCTCAACATCCTGTGCATCGTCGCCCAGCTCATCATGATGCGGAACGAGCTCCTTGGTTCTAACAAGTAAGTCGTCGCGACACTACTCATGCATCATTCTTCTTGACGCACACGATTCGTTGCGCCTTGAAACGTGGAAAATGCTAAGCTAACGCTTGGCATATATACAGTCCCAATAAGCTTTTACGATCTTTCCCCGCCTTGCACGCGGACCAGATCAAGCGGACCGCGTTGGCCATCGTCAAGATGATACCCGACGACATCTACGCCGAGATTGTCACCCACGCTCTTTGAAGAGAGTTTACAAGCTCCAGCTTGAGGCCCATGACTGACGAAAGAAAGAGAAAAGAAAAGAAAAGAAAAAAGAGCCCCCAAGAAGGGAGGTTTCAGGACGCGGCTGCTCACAATGGTACGGCCAATCGATGGTGGCAGCCTGTAGTGTACGATTATGATATTTGCCTTACCTGTTCGTATTTAAGGGGCTTACTCGGGGGTTAAGGGGGTGCTACGATGATCACTAATGACATGACGAGACTTATGTACTTATGTACCATGATTGATTAATGAAAAAGGGGTGGGCAGGACCAACTGGGTACATATGAAATTCTCAAGCCGCATGTGTCCCTTGATATGATAAAACCGGTAGTCCATATCACGGATTGCTTTCTCCTCTATTGGACTCAAGGGATAAGAGCATTGTTTTGAGCCAAGACACAATGGCAGAGGAGGCTTCTTATCACCACCCCTGAAGGGGCGAAATATTCAAGACATGAATACGACAGCACATCGTATCGAATTCCACCTGTCGTCCCTTCTCACAGGGATAAGAGGCTGCACAATTGAGAACACCGTGAGCATCTTGGAAGCCATTTTCATCATAAATAGTCATCTACCAGCTCTAGTTGTAAAGTGACCCCCGTGTGTCGTCTATTTCTACCCGTCCAGTCCTATCTTTACAAATGCTGCTTTCTTTGGCGTAGGACATAGCCCTTTGAAACGCGGACTCTCTTCAACGAGCAACAAAATACCCATAAGGATGCATCTCTCAACTATCATGGTTATACAGTCCGTGAGCTGTTTGGTGGCTGCCATGGAGAAATATGCGCCGCTGCCCAACGCCACGCTCCATCAAAGACAGTTGATGAACTGTGAGCAAATCTACGGTGCCGGCGCGCAGAACTGTGGCGAAGCAACCGCCAGGTTTTGCTTCAATCCAAACATTGGCCAGGTCCGTCATTGAGCACCCCTGCGGAAGCGCCAAAGATTTGACATTTGAAACTAGTCCTGCTGTCCTGATAATGGATATTGCGATGAGGGTTTCTATTGCGCCCCCGTAGCAAGATATTGTTGTGTTGAGGTGAGAGAGGATTTGCAGCGTCCGCTTGCCGACCCAGTTGCTCACTTAGCCATCCTCACAGGGCGAAGATCTGTCGACATGTGCTCGCAACGCTGGTTTCGTACTTCCAGCTTCGTTGACATGCTCAACAGGACATGCCAGCGCCGGCCTAACCGAGCTTGCAGCAGTAACCCCATTCATGGCGCAAACCTCGACTGGTATCCCTCCTAACTTTGGCTTTGTACCCGCGTCGGACGTAGGCAGTGTGCAGACATTGGGCGGCGGGTCGCCGACGCCCCCTGAGCCAACTGGCGTCAGCGATTCTGCAGTGCCCAGTGTGTCAATTGATGCCGGTTTCTTCGACGTACCCAGCGCAACCACAGTCTTCAACGCCAACATCACTCCATTTGTCCAGGTATCCGCTGCAGGAAAGCATGGAATGGCCAGATTCGGAACTTTGGCTCTAGTTTGGATAACTGTGGCTTGGGTTGCTGTTGGAGGTCGAGTCACAGCCTAAAAATATCCGCGGAATCCGTGAAAACGCACTTAGAATACCATCCATGTGAACGGATTGGATAATGGCAAATTAATGAAACATCCTCTGTTCCTCCCAGAATACCTGAACACAGGCAGTTCGAAACCGTTGATATACAGTCGTGATCTTATCAACATTATCGTTCTCATCACGTTCTCATCAGTACGCCGGGCATCCTTCTTGGGCGCGACGGAAGGCACCAGCAAAAAAATCTTGCATCGCAACGTAATGGTACAGAATGCCACCGAGTACGGCAACGTGCCACAGGTTGTGGGCATTTCCGAAGTAGTCGAAAGCTCCGGGACACCAGCGTTCTGGGACCTTGCTGGCATAGATGCAAGCACCAAGAACGTACACACACAGAGACTTGACCAAGTTGGAGCCGGTATAGAACTCCCAAGCCCATTCTGGTCCTCTGGTGAGGATGATTTGGAACACGGGTAGGAAGCCAGTGGCGCCAAGTCCAACGAAGAAACCAACACGCAACCACGCCATGTCAGATCTGTTGAAAAAGGGATGCCAGGGCATGATGACACCGGCAACCCCAAGAACGCCGGTGGCCACAATATACGTCCAGCGACTAACCGGTTCACAGTAAAAGGCCGTATACTCTGTTGTCATGATCGATGCGGCGATCAATAGGGCTATGCCTGTATAATCGACACATGCGAATCGTTCGAGTAATGTTTGATCAGCAACGCAGTTCATCGTATGCCATATCGTACTGCAAACAAGACACTTGCAAGCCGCAAAGAAGAAGAGCGCCGCGATGAAGACGTCGGTATTAGAGCTGAGGGAGAAGTTCGGCGATGTCGGGTAAAAATAGAAGGCCACAGCCAGGACCAGAATGAGGCCCAGTGCATGAGTCCAGATATTGACGCTCTCATTGGAGAAGTTGAACATGGAGCGAACACAGCCCAACTTGGTTTCGCTGAAGCGATATCCCTTCAAGATATGGGGGTTGACTCTCCAAGGAACGGGGAGTTCTTCGTATTTCAGAAGGCCATGCCTTGCGCGAGCAATGGCATGTTGGATGTGTTCCTCCACGGACCCGGCCGCACGCTTTGCCCTTTCGATGCCTTCGTCTACCACGCCCCGAGCACGCTCGAGGCCCTCGTCGACAACGCGACGCCCTTCGTCCATCAGACTGCCCGCAGCTCCAGCGGCATTAGCCAGTCCCTTATCTCGAATCTTCAGGGCGCGCGTTTCGTAGTCGGTGAGCATGGTGTCCATCAGTTCAATGCCGACTTTGGCTTTCTCATTTACCGACTCTGCGGCTGCCAAGGCTTCGTGGTATCTGGCATCTAACGTCTCGACCATGACTTGCAGCCTCTTCCGGCCTGCGCCGATCACCTCCTCCGAGACTTGCGAACATCTCGCGCGTACTGTCTGTAATGTCGAATAGGCTCTCGATATGCTTGCGTCGAAGGTGCCCTCGCCATAACTTTCTAAATACTCTAAACGTCTTTCCAGTTCGGAGAGAAACAAGTCAACCTGGCCAGAGTCAGCATTTGGACGGTCCTCTACCAGACAGATGTACAAACCTTGAGTAGCAGCCCTTCCTCGCCGTCCATGATGTGATTGACTATCGACTTCCGCCTAGGGATAAAGGACGAATGCCGTCTGCGTTGTCGCGGCTCGACTTCACTGGAGGAAAGAGCGGAAGACGTGGCTTCGGGTGAATCCTCAGTAGCGCCTAAAGCGAAGCTCGATGTGCATGCCATGCCGGTGGGAGGTGCGAGATGCACAGGAGGTGGCTATAGCAGTCTTATGTATCAAAGGGCCAAGGCGGGTTGTCCGGTGGGCTGACAAGGCCTTGTGCCGCAATGCCGATGGATGGATTCGTGTCGGGGGTGACGTCTTGTGTGCAAAGAACAACAGATGAGACAAACGACCCAAAAAGTTGCGACTGCCAAAGGGCGCTGGTTTGTTATGAAGTTGCGAGAGAGTGCAGAAGAGAGAGAAAAGGAGAGGACAAAAGCAACGAAGGGGTCATCGCCCTGATTCACATGCATAATAAGGCAGTAATAACAGACCCAAGCACCACCTGCTGGACACGCGAGGCCCAATTGGTTGGAGGGGGAGGGGGGACGGGGGCGAAATACGAATATGTAAAGTACCTACACTTGTATCGCAGTGTATCTTGGGTGGGGTCTCGGAGGTGTCGGGTAGCCTCGATTCCATCAAAGATTGGCAGTTCGAACTCAACAAAATCAATATAACAAGCTCTCTTGAGTAGTGGAAGAGTTGGATCGTTTAACCTAGCGAAGTTACTCTAATAAATTGTTTCATCACCATGAGGCTGGACTGTTGGCCGTCAGGTCCCCTGGTCCCCTGGTCCCGTCAGTCTGGGCCGTTGTACGAGGTAGAAACCCTCAAGCCTCAAGAAGTATGTACGTGTAGGAGAGCGAGCGGAGGCTCCACTTCCCACGGAGCAAAGTGAAGCTTAGTAACCAACCTAAGTAAGTAAGTACCTAAGTACTTACTGAATCACTCGTAGCTCCGACCTTCAGCTTGACATTTGGCTTCACCTTAGGAAAGCCCCTCGCCTCCCAACGCTGAAAGTTCTTGGGATTCACATTCACTGGAACTCGATTTCGGTGGTCATCATCTAAAATCCGTGGGAGCCACCTCCCAAATTCTACAAGCCCAAACGACCGTACCCTTCGCTTCTGCAAAACGCCAATACTACTGGCGCCATGTCGACCGCCGACGTGGTAACAGATCACAATTTGGTGTCTGTCCTAGACGCGTCGCGCGACGCGCGCCAGCAAGCACTCACCTTGGTCGACCACATCTCAGCTATTGGTTTGCTCGAGAATGCCTCTGCCGGAGACCAAGCCGAAGTCTCGAGGCAGCAGAAGCTGCTCATCACGAATCTCGCCCGTCTTCGGGGTTTACACCGGTCCGCTCAATTCAGAGGTCGGCACGTCAAGCAAGAGACGGCCGGCGCGCGTCAGGAAGTTGATCGCCTGCATCTCCAGCTACAGAATCTATACTATGAACAGCGGCATCTACAAGGGGAAATCGCGGCTTGCGAGTCGTATGAGTCAGTAGTCACCAAAGCCTCTACTCTAATTCACCATTCGTCAAGTGCCATGTCAAGCGACAACCCACCACCCGGCAAATACGCATATACCCTTGACGCTGCCCAGCTTGCGTATGAGCTAATCCAATTACAAAACAGCCACACTTACCAGCAGTTGCCATTGATACCCGTCGAAGAGTTTCTTGCGGCCAAGCCCGAACATGCGAACGATGACGAAAATGCACTGATGATTGCCCGCATCGAGCATGAACGCATCGAGCGTGAGAGCCTGGAGCAGAAACGCATGGAGCTCCTGAAACGGAAACAAAAGCTCATCGCCGACAACAAGAAGCGCAAGGACGATCTCGCCAACCTGGATAAAGAGCTGGAGAAGTTCATTGACGTGCGTGCCCAACGGAGGATCGGCTTGGTGTATATACATGCTTACAACTTGTGCAGGCAGCGAAACCCATCCAGAAACTCTTCGAGAAAAACGTTTCGTGATGGAGTATTCTGTTCGCTCAACGAATCAAAGACGCAGTTTTCGTGAATGCACTGCAAGTTACATGCCAGGGAGCCGATGAACGAGTTTCTGGCTAGAGCATCCTTGTATAACGAGAAGCTACAGCGCTGACATACACAAAAACACACGATTGCGACAAGTCCCATCCGACAACTAGATGTCGCACGCACTGCTCGATGGAACGCGAGATTGGTCATTAGGTAGTAGAGCGCGCTCTTTGCCCGAGTTTCGGGCGGAACTCGTTATCTTGTGCTACTTCTAGCCTGTTCAAACACATGAATCGGGGATCCTGCCAGAATCCACTTCTAAAGGCCGGCTCACCTGGCTTGTGTTTGTATTTTGAGTAGGCCTTACTCCTTAGCGGGGAAGAGGAGCGGCGCTGCCACCTTCCTCGGCGATGAATTCAATCAAACACGAAGCGTTCATGGGGTCTTGTTGGTAGCGAGCTTGATGATTGGGAGACGGAGGGTTTTGGAGATGGATGACTGCCGGAACGGTCTTTCGGCTGTGCTCGCCATGCAGTAAAGGCTTTTGGTCGAAGAGAAGGGGCCGCGGATCACTTGACATCCAGCCAAGGACTGAAGATCTTGGAACTACATGGTCTTTGATAATCCAACTCGACGCGGCTCTCGGTAGGCTCTCTTGAAAGGTCGGTGTGCACCCAGTGAGGGAGATAAGATATCGGCAGCCGGTGAGATCTGACAGTGCTAAGATGAGAAAATGGAGATACGGGAGAGTCAGCAGGCCAGCGGTCATCCATCCACATGGGATGTCTCGAGGCGATCTTCCATCCCACCAATGTATCTGATGGTTGGTGCATGGCACATTGCAACGACACATGTTGATCACATGGACTGATCCGAGGTGGTCATGGATCGCTCTTATCAGTCGAATCTATCTCGTCTAGCAAGCCATGCAGTACACTTGTCAAGCGGTGTCGAATGATTTAACCACGTGCTAAATAAACCCTCTTGGAGGTTAATGAGCCTCGTAAGGGCTGGTCTCGCAGTCGTCATCATACTTAATTAACTCTAAAAGAGGAATAGAGCTTGTGGCGAGCCTTGAAACTACGGGGTAATGTGCATACTATGATTAAGTACGACTACGTAGGTCTACACAGACGCAGCGGTAGGAACAATGGACAATCACTAAATGACCACTTGTGACGACAATTGAAAAAAGATGGCTATTTACCGAATCAGGCAAGCCGTTAGTTAGAGCGCAGCACTTACATAGATACAGGTAGGTATGTGGGGGGCAGACAAGTCCGACTCTTGGATACAGCTTAGGCTGAGTGAGCATGCCAATAGGCCTCGCGCGCGCGCCGGCACGCATCGCACTCGCGCATTGACGGGAGGTAATCTGGTAATGTCGAGCTGCAATTAAATCTCCCTAGTCTCCGTAGTCTTCTGAGCTACATAGTTCTAGTCTCGCTCGACTGACAAGAGGCCCGAGGCAAGACAAAGAGACTAGAATCGCGCGGGTGATGAAGGATTGTCGGCGTTTCCCCCTCGACCGTTTGATTAGATCCATCGAATTTCCAGCCGAGGGGATTTCTGGGCGAATCAGAGCTGAGGGTTGAGCACGGTGGGCGGATCGAATTTGGGGAGATGAAATTAGTAGTAGCAGCTTGCACAGAGCTCGTGGGCCATGGGCCGTGGGCCGTCGTGGGCATGCTGCAAACTGCAAACTGGGGTAATCGTGAATGAGTTGGGTGGAGGAGGAATCAGAAGAGGAATTGAGGAATGTCGTTTTTCATCTTCCACTTTTTCTGCTACCCATTCCCAATCTCAGACCAACCTGGCTGTTTCCACCTCCCTAGCTTACTAAACACTAAGCGAGGTAATGTAGGCACATATGATGGACGTACATGTAGCATGTAGTGACCTCCTAAGTACCTAAGGTACGCTAGGGGTCTTTCTCTTTCTTTCTTTGTGGCTGGGTAACGTTGGCTGCCTTTTTTTTTTTTTCTCTTGGGTACATACTTACTTCTTACATACATACTTACTTACCTACTTACATGCAGGTCTAAACTAAGCCCGCAGCATCTCTGACACACTGAGACCATTGGATATAGCGTAACGCAACGCAACGCAGCATTGCAGATCCCAACATCAGTAGAGTGGCTAAGTCTAGGCAGACGTATTACTGTATTCGTATTGGAATTGTGTATGGCAAAATCTCTCCACGGCACAGACAGCCGTTTAGTAGTAGTAGTAGAGTGGACACTTGGAAAGTCTTCAGCAGTCAGTCTCCAGTATGTTATATTAGTAAGTACATGCACTATTATAACGAGAGTCGAAGGGGATTGGAGTATTACAAAACAGCCCCCTCCCTAATAGTAGAAATACCACAGATCTTTAAGGGACCCGCGGATCGCAGCGAGGCTCGCTCCCAGCGCTCGGGAAGCGCCACGAGAAGCGTCACGAGAAATGCCACCCCTTTGGTAATGCAGTTATCCGATAGAATTGTCCATTTACGCGTGGACAGCAACAGAGTTCGGGACCTCGCAGGTGCAGATGGGCACAATGCAGAAGTGCTCTATACTGGGTATATCAAGTACTCGTACGGCCCTTGTAATCTCGCACCAAACCGAGATTCGGGATGTATGCCGCTGCCAAGTCGATGGCTTTGCGATATACATAGAGCTTCTGGTGACAAAACGAGCCCAATGACAGTTGCCAGCAAGAGGTGATGGGGGTGATGAATGGCTCGAAACCCCAGGTGGCTAAGCACGGCAAAGCCATCCCAAGAAGCTTGGCCGCTTGGCCTACGTCGGTCTGCTTTGGAATTGTTGAGTTACACTAGAAGATCCCATTGAAAGGAGCGATACAATAGAGGTATGGATATGGTACCCACAGGCCCCGGGTCCTTTCGTGGGTGTGAGTCCTTGTTTCTACGTACTGTATTACTCTCAATTCAACAACTATTTCCACACGGGGAATTAAGACAAATATCGCTCAGCTATAGCAAGCATGCTGACCGTCGAGTAGGGATATATACCCTTGTTAGTCATGCTAGCTTCCTCTAGATGCGATCCGAAGATGCAGTTTAATAATGGGAGCTATAAACCACTATGTAACCAGATAAGCGCACTTACTTGTATGCCTCGAGGTCTTAACACATCTCGAGCGGCCGTCGCAGAACAGGAACACAGAAGGGCTAAAACCGACTCAACCTAGACGATGAGATAAAGGAGACGACATGCTTGTAGGATGGACAACAAGCCTTTCTCAATACGAAAACAGACCACAAGCATGATATAATGATGGACAGTTCGAGAATGCGACTACGTAGAACAGTAATATTATGTACTGGCGTGCACCCCACTTGGCCCAAACGGCCTTGCTACGAGTACTACTATTAATGTCCGCTTGCATGCTGTGTGAAGATACCGTACGTATAACATGTGCCACGGTGCCTAGAATTGAGCAATGA
This sequence comes from Apiospora pterosperma, assembly GCA_019976485.1. Taxonomy (NCBI): domain Eukaryota; kingdom Fungi; phylum Ascomycota; class Sordariomycetes; order Amphisphaeriales; family Apiosporaceae; genus Apiospora; species Apiospora pterosperma. Next base: position 3,492,021 of record JAFBMP010000009.1, read on the forward strand.
AACATGTGGACCAAGCGCACATTCTCACTGCATTGTCCACGGCCCTCCTTAGACCTTGGGAGAGAGGAGGAAGCGGTTGGCGGGCAGAGAGTATCACCCAGTAACCTAGTAGCTTCACATCACCGCCCAGCATACAGGATTCTCGCGTTGTAACAATGACGGCAGAACACCTTCTGAGAACCCCAACCCCTCACAGTACAAGCGTAGTGCACTGAGATGGCGAGATGGCAAGATGGCAAGATGGATAGAAGACCAGGCGCGAATGTACATAGGTAAGTAGGGATGTGGCGTGGCTCTGGGGTGGCTGCCTCGGCTACCTCAGCTGATCAGAACAGGCCATCTTGAACCTCACTACTGTACGTGGTGCTGAGCCCCCTGCCGGAGAGCTTCAAAATAGAAGTTGCTTGCATATGACTTCGTGGCTCATGCCTTCTTCCTACACGCGAGCTCGCACCCCTACGGCTCCCGTCAGCAAAGAATAAGCTAGCTTGCTGGTTAGTTCCTTTTCATCGATGGCATTGCTCTGAACGCCGCGCCACGCGTATGCAATTGAGGCTATACAATTTACTTTTAGTGGCCGGTTGGTGATGAGGCAGGATCCCGCTTGCATACCACACAACCGTATCCAGACATCCTATCAACTGTGCTTGAGACTGACGACGTCATACCAGCGCGTCAGCATACCGTAACCAAGCTGGTAGCAAGCCAGTCAGCCAGCGAGGCCCTGATATCTGTAACCGCGAGGGGGGGCCTATTATCGGCTCGCACCAGATGCTGCAGCACCGAGTTTTGGTCTCCAAGCACAAAACCCATGATTGGTTGTCATAGTGAGGAGGGCTCGTTGATTTCATCATATGCATCCGCAGTTGTCAAACGAGCGGCCGCGGATCCCGAAAACGACGAAACTTTATTGGAGACTTGCCTTGTGGTGGTAGGTTGCCTCTTGCTTCTGTTCGTAGCCTGCAAACACTTTGCTCATCACACGATTCGGCCTTGCCAAGTAAGTAGATTGGATAAGTCAGTCTGCAGCGGCCAGGGTAAGGTTGGTTTTAGGGGACGTCAATCACTGACAGAAAACAAAACAGACTGGGCTCTATCGCTCCCATGTTCCAAACTAACCTAGTATGTTGAAAGAAATACTACGCGTTAGCACGATCATTGCAGCACCCAGCGGGGTGCCCGGAATAAATACAGTATGTGCACACTGTACGGTGCTATTTGCATATACAAGTGTATATATATATATATGTATTTAGTGTTTTAGCGAGATAGCCCCCTTTCCACCACCAGGCGGCTGTGGCACGCTAAAGAAATAAGCCAACACCTCTCCTCAACATCCCAGTTCACTCCATACCAGTGGTAGTAATGGCAGTAGCAGCAAAAGGAGCAAGACAACTTCTTACCTGTACTTACCTACCTACCCCAAGGCACTGAAAACTGATACAAAGCCCCCCCCTCAAGAAAGCCCACATCATCCTTCAGTCCATGATTCGTTTCATGTCCCCTTTTGATTGTCGGATTGCCATCTTCTCCGTACGAGTACGGGTTCAACTACAGTTACAACCGGCCGACGGCTAGCCTCGAGGGCGTGAGAGGGAAGAGAAAAGAGAAAGAGAAAGAAAGAGAAGGGGAGAAGAAAAAAGGGACCTCTTCTCCAGCTCGTCTTCATTCCCGTAATAATAATTATTATCCCCTTTGGGGCGCCGGTTCTGTGCACTCTACCTACTTACTTACCTACCTACATATTCCAATTTCCTTGTCCCCCCTGCTACGTTCCCAGATGTGGAACCAGTAAGGACATTGATTGAAAGCAGAGTTTACTCTCCACGACGGTACCTGCCAGTCAGCCCCCCCAATTTTAATTATTGCCTACATTCTGCACACCTTCTGCAATTCTACCTTCGCCCGTACCGCGACAGAGGAAAAGGAACCGAAGAATTAACTTCGACTCGCGTGTCAACCTGGAACTTCCAGATTTCTACTCTCGACCTATCACCAGAAAGGGAAGACATAGCGACAGAAGAGAGGAGGCCAGAAATTATTACGCCCCCAAACCCATCATCTTCAGCACCAGACAATACACGCAGCGAGAAGCAGCAGAAGCCCAGACAAAATAGCCTGTACACCCACAGCCCCTAACAAACCACTAGCCTGGGTCCTGCGCCCCGGTTTGCTGCGTACTAGGAGAGAGTACATGCCTCCCCTCTAGCCGCACTGGGATTGATCTGGATCTTGAACTGGGCCGCACCCTCGAGCAGTCGGTCTGTACCTACGAAACTGCGAATTACCACCCCTACCTCACATACAACCCACACCTTGTTTCCTCCCCATCCCTATCATTTCCCGTACCAACTGCTCGATTTACTACGCTCCCTCCCCTCCACATTCCATTTCTTTTCTCTCTCTCTCTCCCGCTACTGCCTGTGCTGTCTGTACTAGACCGTAGGTATCAAGACGCCGACTCCCTCTTCCTGTGTGGTCTCTTCCGCTCCTTTTGCCATCCCCCTTGACCTACACCACAGCTTGTCGCGCGTCTAGCCTACCTCGCAACCCCTTCTGCCGGAAACGCACAACGCCAACGACACATCTTGCCCGCCATGACTCTATTCGGCTGGTGCACGCGGCGTGCAGGAGGGCTGGCTATGATAGCTACCATTTCTCTGAGCTATTGGGTTATCACCAGAGAAGCAGCCACGCCAGGGTATGGCTACATCAAGTATTGGCAGACGAGTTCACTGGGCATTGCCGGCTCCTCTGCCTCTACTGCAGCCGACGCCGCCGCCGGCAGCACTGGAGCCGGAATATTGACGACCATTTTTGCCTACTACTGCCTCTTCATTCACATCCTTGTCACCATGTTCCCCATCCGCTCCTGCTGGTCAATCTGGGATCTCACCCGGAGCCTGAAGAAAATGGCGCGCAGCAAGGCTCTTCGGGACATCAAGATGTCTCACCACCGACGACGCGGCTCCTCTACCTCGCTTTCGAGCTCCGAGACGTTGACCTCTTCCCGAGATGGATCGGCTTTCTCCTCGAGTACCAGCAGCGAAGCTGGCGATTTCGATCTCGAAATGTATACCGATGCCGATTCTGCCGATACCGACAACGTCATCCACGCAATTGTTGTCCCAAATTACAAGGAGGAAGTAGATATTCTAAGGGAGACGTTGGAAGTCCTTGCATCTCATCCCCAGGCGCGATACACGTACGATGTAAGTTTATTCCCCGGCTTTGGTCAACACAAAACTGTGCTTGCTCGTCAACGGCAATGACGGTTGATCACCCATACCATCCTCGAAATTGGCGATGGGGTGGATGATGATCAATTGGAGTAGTTCTGGGTGCGCAGGTGCCGGCTTGAACGGAATGGTCATGGAAGCTCTTGGACACGGCTGATACCTCTGTGATAGGTCTACCTCGGTATGGAACAGCGTGAGCACAACGTTGAGCTCAAGGCCATGAACCTGATCCAGGAATTCGCCAAGAAGTTTCGCTCCATCGACTTCACGCTGCATCCTTCTGACATCCCTGGTGAATCTCCTGGAAAGGGTAGCAATATGGCATGGGCTGCACGCAAGCTCAGTGAAAAGTATCCCTTGGCCATGCGCAAGGATGTTATTGTGACAGGAATTGATGGTAAGACAACCCCTATGATATTGCGAATGCAGCTGCTTGAAGATGGAGCAATGGCTAATGCTGCATGATGGATTAGCCGATAGCCACTTGGCTTCGAACTATTTTGCTCTGCTTACGAGCATGCACCTGTCGCATCCCGACACTGCCACCACGACCTTGTACGCTGCTCCCATTATTTTCGACCGTAACGCCCATAACATTCCCGCTGTCGTCCGTGTTGGCGATATCCTCTGGGCCGGCGCCGGTATGTCTGGTCTATACAGTGGCTCAACAATTGCCCCACCTACTTCTGTCTATTCCGTCCCGCTTCAGCTGGTAGACCGCGTTGGTGGTTGGGACAGTGACGCGGAGGCTATTGGCGAGGATCTGCATATGTACCTGAAGTGCTTTTTCGCGCTGAACGGCAACCTCACTGTCCGAACCGTGCTCAGCCCAGTGAGCCAAACTAATGTCAAGGGCGACGGGGGCGAGGGTGTTGGCGGAGTGTACAACGACGTGAAGGCTCGATACAAGCAGGCCCTGCGACACATGTGGGGTGCTCTCGATTCTGGCTATGCCATTCGCAAGTTCGCGGAGGTGTGGCAGGAGAGGAAGCACACTTCAAGAGCTTTCCGCCCGCTTCACATGACCATGAACGATCCCTCTGATGATTATATCCCCCAAGTCGATGGCCTGAGCCCGGAACAGGCCGTCGAGAGCGGTATCTTCTCGGATGTCACCACAGATACGCTGAAAGACCCCAACTGGGAGCGCATGTTCTACCTGGCCCATCGCATGTTTGAAGCTCATTTCCTACCTGTACAGATGACAATTTTGGTCATTGCATCCACCCTGTACATCTGGGTCACTGAAGGAAACTCGGACCCTCATGGACTTGGGTGGATCTTCAACGTCTGCAATGTGCTGCGTACTCTCGGCTTCATGGAAGTTGCCTTGAACCTTTTCCTGTACGAAAGGTTCCACCGAGCCAACGTCGCCAACCGCGAAAGAGAGATGACCGAGGCCGGCATCGCCAAAGGCATGTGTTTCTCGCATCGCAAAGTCAGCAGGAACTTTGTGGATTATATCATGGTTCCGCTGGTTGCGCCCCTATACGGCGCTATTCCCGGCGCACAGGCACAAATCTGCCACTTTTGGACACAAGACCTGGTTTACACCGTGAGCAAGAAGGTGACGAGGCAAAGAGCCAAGTCGCTATCGACCTCTGCCATGGTATAGCGGGTTTGACCGCTTGTGTTCGTTTTGGGTTTCGGTGTATTTCTTGTCTAGGTCGGTTTCAGGCAGAGAACTGTGACCTGGCTTTTAGTTTTTCTTTTCTTTGTTCGATTCGCTGCACACCATTTGAAGACCGATCCCGGCGACGTTTAACTCGACCTTTATCGACAACGGCTCCGAGAAGCGTGTAAATAGAGGACATGATGTTGATATGCATGGCATGGCATCGGTATTGGCATTCTAGATATGGGGGGGGTAAACTTATCTGGGCCCTATGGAGTTCTCGGAGCAATTTGCAGGAAAATGATGATTTGACATCTATCCTGCCGGCATTCGTTTATACGGCAAGAAGGGAGCGAGGCGCCACTGGCGAAACAATCGCGGAATCCGTGGGTATCGAGCGGTGTCGGCTCGACGCAGACGTGTGTCCACGCGGGCGGGGGGGCTAGCCCGGCAACGTTTGAAGAGGTCGTGATGCTCGAATGGGCGAACACGTTCCCGTCTTCGAACTAGCCCTATAATATCTAATACTTGTATAAGAGCAGGAATGCGACGGACAACACACTGTTGGTGACAGTTTCGGGCAGATCCATCGAGCAGAATGGAGTTTTTCCCGACAAGTAGCGGAACTGAGGGTTGATCAAGCAAACCCAGCTGTACAAAGATAAAGAACATCTTGTATCGTTCGAGAACTTGATCTTAGGCAGCTTTTGTGTACATATGCTAAGCTCTTCTCGAGTCGAATTGATAAGACATGAACAACAAAAGAAGCATGTCCAAGTTACAGCGGTGTAGTGTGTGTGAAACTGGTTGTATAGAGAAATCCCGAAAACCCGAAAGCGGACTCACCGTTAGCAGCAAAGTACCTCGGGCTGGCTTGGAGTTGCGTGCGTCACGCCGTTGTTCTCGAGCTTATCCTGGGTGTTTCAGTCGCCCAAGTCCGAGACTGGATGGGGTTAACCTGGACACAGCCAATCATCTAACACGGTCAACAGCCTCCACCCCCAGATTCACAATTACACCGGACTCAGCCGGTGATATGAGGATGGTGCCGTGCGTTCTCGGTTGGTAAGAGTGGGAGAGTTTGGGAGGAGTCGGCCCCAAGTCGTTGTATAAAGCCAATCTCGTATGTTCAAAGAGAAGGGGTTGCGGACACAGCTTGTCAAACATATTGTGCCCATCTTGCTACTAATACCTGCGAAAGGCTCTCTTTCTCTCTCGTCCTCCTTAAACCCAAACCCCCCATAGCAGCTCTCGCGCGTACATCCGAAGACCATGGGCAAGAGGAATGTTGACCTCGCGCCATCGGTGCAGATTTCGTACATCTCTGGGGGTCCGGCTTCCTGATACGAAGTCCACGGCCGCCTCAGAGGATACCGACAACAACAACAAAAACAACACAGTGATTACCCTCACGTCGGGCATGAGTATCCTGCGCACGCACCACTACACCGAAGCGGCCGTGGCATCCGGGAAGCTCGACATCGTGCTCGTGCCGGGGCCGGAGACCCTAACGGAGTTGGAGGCGGGCGAGGTCGAGACGGCGGGCATCCTGTCCATCTCCACAGGCATCCTCCTCTGCGGCGAGGCAGGACGGCGTGGGGGGCCGCGCGGGCTACAGGACAAGATTCGCGACAGATTTGGCCCCGATGTCGTGTTGAAGGGCGCCGAGCTTTCGGTGGGTCCAGGACGGTCGGTTTTGGTCGAGTGGTGAGTGGCGTTTTCTTTTCTCTTCCTCTGATGGTTCGTCCCGCCGGAAGTTCGAAAGAAAAAAAAAGGACACAGGGCAAGGAAACACCAGTCATGGTCAGAGAGAAGGTGTCCCGACCTATGTAATGTCGTGTTGGTGGCAAGCTTACAAGCTAGTGCCCGAGCCTTCCGAAATATCAGATGTCCCTCTGCTTTCTTATTTGCCCACGACAGGAATCCCGACCACGATTACCGACCTCTTTTCTTTCTTCTCGCATTTTTCTAACCTGATGGGTCATGGGAAGGCTCGGTTGGTGGGTGGTGTTTTTACATGTGGACAGCAGCTGACCCCGTCGTCTTCATGTGTATAGGGGGCGTGACCAATGGGAATGATCTCGTGGCGGCGTATGCGCGCCAGTCCAAGCACTTCCCCAAGCCTGTCGTCGAGACGGCTCTCGCCATGACAGATACCGGCGATCGAGCACAGAAGTACAGTCAAGGGCAGACGAGCTTTGTCTTGGGTATGATTTGGAACACCGTAGGTGCAGTGCAGTCTTCTTGGGGCTTCTGGCGTCGGAAGTAGTAATAAGAGAGGGTTGGGTTAGCATATGCTGCTGGGCTGATGTACGGAGATAGCATGATCTGCGTGCTTTTGTATGGTAGTTGCATGACGAATAGATTCATGATAGGACATGTGGTGGCCTATTGGTCGCGTGACTTATATGACAATAGATGCCTAACTCACGTACAAGCCAACCAGCTTGAACTTTCCAGCGCACCTAGGCTTGCACAAAGAGAGTAGTCAACTACGGTATGTTCTCTTACTAGGGGAGAGAGACATCAACATCATACCTAAGGAAGTCCAACCACTTCCATGGGTCAAGAATATTGCTATACACAACAGATTCTCAGGAGCCTACTTAATAGCAAGGTTCATTACGTATGGCGGTGAGCATGAGCAGGATCCGGAATCGGTAGGAACAGCAAGGCTTTCACCGATACCTACGAGTAGATACTTTGCTGCTGTAACATCAGAGGTCACCAATACGTGTGAGAAAACTTGCATGCTTGTGGCATTGCTCGAGTCAGATTTTACAGCAAGATACGATTCCTCTGTGGATGCTGAAGATCCCGCCCGTACCTTTAGGGGGACAAAGCAAGAGAGGAAATAAGGGAGAAAGAAAAAAAAAAAGGGTTCCACGGTTGCCGGGCACCTCAGGCACTCTATGCGATAAGACCCACCTATGCGGCGCCGATAGGCTTATCTATAGCCTGGGTGGGGTCAAATTTTTTTCGACAAGGCCTAGCTCCAACTTTCTATTTGGCAGCCGAGCCGCAACAATAGGAAACCGAAAACTCGACGAAGGCTTCACTTCACCATACCCTCTTCCGTCTCATTGACTATCCTTCTTTTCTCTCTCTCTTCTTATTATCCTCCCCACTGAGACAGGAATCCATCAGACAAGACCACTCGCTTACATTCTGCTCTTTCTAACTTAGCGAACAATTCTGTAACTGCAGTCTGTCAAGCTACCGTCACTATGTCTAGCATGAAGACTGTCGCCCTCTATGGCCTGGAGGTTCCTCCGGGAAGCATCTTGATTCCCGCCATGATGGAGGATAGCTTCCCAGATGCGTCTGTAAGTCTATTTGTGCTGCTTAGAACCCTACCAATCCCGCTCAGCAATTGTACTTGCGCGCACTTGCGCTCCTACACCAGAACATTCCACTAACATGACAACAAGTTCCGCATCACCATGGCTGCTCTCGACCCTACGGAAGAGCCCGAGGCTGACGAGGATGGCAAAATCCCCTCCATTCCCCGCTCCACCCTGAAGATCGTCCGCCAGAGGTACCCTGACCTCGAGGACGAGGTTGATGATGAATATCTCGAGTCGCTCGTGCGTGGCGGTTCCGATGACGACGAGGAAGACTCCGACGAGGAGGAAGAAGCCAACGGTGGCCCCAGCGATCCTGCCAAGTCCAAGAAGGCCAAGCAGGCTGCTGCCCTGAAGAAGCTCATTGCGGCGGCACAGGAAGAGTCCGACGAGGAGATGGAGGATGCCAAGACCAATGGCAAGGCCAAGAAGGGCAAGCAGCCCGCTACCTCTGATGACGAAGAGGATGATGAGGATGAAGATGACGAGGATCTCGACTTGGAGGAGAACGTCATCTGCACTCTTGACACCGAGCGAGTAAGTCGACGAGGACATAGGCCCTGCCCCAGATGACTGTGATACTGACAATCAGCAGAACTACCAACAACCTCTGGACATCACCATCAGCCCCGAGGAGAAGGTCTTCTTCATCGTCCAGGGTACCCACACAGTCCACCTCACAGGCAACTACATCGTCGATGCTGATGATTTCGACTCGGACGAGGAGGACGAGGAAGATGACGAGTACGACTTCCCCGACGAGCTTGAGGCGATGTACGGCGAGGGCTCAGACGAGTCCGAGGATGATGAGCTCGACGGCCTCGAGGACCCCCGCGTCATGGAGATCGATGACGAAGAGGCTCCCGAGTTGGTTGCCGCTGATTCCAAGAAGGGCAAGAAGCGCGCTGCTGATGACGAGGCCGAGACGCTCGATTCTCTGATTGCCAAGTCGGATGCGAAGCTCAGCAAGAAGCAGCAAAAGAAGCTGAAGAACAACAAGGGTGACGCCGTCGAAGTTGAGGAAAAGACCGCCAAGGAGTCTCCCAAGGACGCTAAGAAGGTACAGTTCGCCAAGAACCTCGAGCAGGGTCCTACCGGCCCCGCTGCTGAGAAGGAGAAGGAGAAGGGCCCTCAGGTTGGCGTCAAGGTTGTTCAGGGCGTCACCATCGATGACCGCAAGATCGGCTCTGGTCGCGCTGTGAAGAAGGGCAACAAGGTTGGCGTTCGTTACATCGGCAAGCTCCAGGATGGCAAGGTCTTCGACTGTAAGTTTCCACCAAGCGTTTTTCCATGATGGTGTGCACCATCGCTAACCTGCTTCTAGCCAACAAGAAGGGCAAGCCCTTCCAGTTCACCGCTGGCAGCGGCCAGGTCATCAAGGGCTGGGACATCGGTGTCATGGGCATGTCCGTTGGTGGTGAGCGTCGTCTGACGATCCCTGCCAACCTTGCGTACGGCAGCAAGTCTCAGCCTGGCATCCCCGGCAACTCGACGTTGGTGTTCGATATCAAGCTCTTGGAGATCAAGTAGGCTAGATATTTCCGATGCTTTCTGTGCGGTGTACATACGAGGGGTGCGATGTTGACAATGCCAGCGTGCTCATTTCCTCTACGGATGCCCATTCGTGGCTGTACTCTACTCCATTATGGCTGTGTTCATCGACAGTCAAACCCTGGGCTTCATAACTTCCTGGTCAGTATTCACGATTATCCTACAAACAAACCCTGCGCTGTGAGGTCTCCGACCTGCGCGGGTCTGCGAGGATCCGGTCCCATCGGGCCGGTAGGCAGACGTTGTCACCAGGGATGACGAGCTCTGCATTGCATCAAAGGCGTATGAAAAGTTGATTTGGGGATCTGGGTTTCCTCCTAAATACACCTGATATTTATTTCCCTTGCCTTGTTTCGTGTCTAGGCTAGTGCAGATAGATGCAAACCAAGAATTAATTAATCAATGACTTGCCGTGTATTCGTGCTCTTTCTGTCTCGATGCCGGAAAGAGCAACAGCCAAGAAAGTATTATTCCCAACACTGGAACTGGAAGCAGGGACGAGCGGCGCTTTCACTCCTTGCGCCGATAGACGCCCAGTATATCAAGTCCGGTTGGAAGGCGCAGGGACCTCCCCCCCTCTCCCCTTATCGTAGCAGCCGCGATCTCTGGACTACTTACTCCATGGGTTGCTCCTGCGTCTTTCCAACCAACCAACTTCACTTGCAGTGCTCAAGACGCAGTGAAGCAAAGCTCGACGACTCTCTTGCAAGCCTTTCCACGTCACGAACGGAGCCAGCAGAGCAGGATTGGGGGGTTTCTGTATTATCGACGCTCGTCTGTCATTTCTTACAGTCGTTATTACCAGCAACGCCTTAACCGCAGAGGCCGTCCCATGATTGACTGTCGCCATGAAACGAAGCACGGCAGCGTTGAGCAGCCTCCCATCTGCACAAATGGACTCACAGGCGGGCGCCGGGTCCTCGTCGTCTGTGTCTGCGACGGGCGAGCCTCCAAGAAAGTTACGACGGCAAGGTTCAAGGATCAGATCAGTCCTTCGTTCCTTAACGAATAGTGGTAAGTACCAGCCAGCCTTGCATTGAAGATGGAAGGGTGTGTTGAGGGTAGATCTGATCGACATAGCGTCAGGTACTTCGTTGAATGAGCGTGCTAGCCCCCAACCCAATCCACCGCCCCGGATGTATGAGAAGAAGTCGCATAACCAAGATGATGGCCTGCTCAATCGTTTCTCCTTCTCGGGTCTGCAGTCCCCATTTAAGCCTGCTGCTACCGTCATTCATCGCAAGCCTTCGAAACCAAGAGGCTCCGTTCGTTCTATGGACAGGCCACATGAAGCGCCGCCATAGTTGGGTGGCCTAGAGCATGGCCTCGATGTCGGAAATCCACAATCATCAGCATCCAATAGTAACAGCAACAGCAATAGCAACACAAACTCGAGTGGCAAATACCCAGGGCATCCAATCGAACCCACCGCCACGCCAGCAACCTCGTTGGACTCGAAAGCCTCGCACCATGAGACGAGCTCGGCAGAGAAAAGGCCCAAGCCGGCCAGTGTGCTTCGCCGCGAGGTTGCACCCGAGCTCGACTCGAGCCCAGATTCGGCGCTGGAACCAATAGAGGAAACTGCCCTTGATCAACTGTGCCCAACTGTCTTGACCGTCGAAAAGGCTTCGGCTGCCAAGATCTATCTGGAAACCTATTACAATGGGATACTTACAAAACACAGCCCGAGACACATGTGCCTCCAACTCCTCGAGGCGGATCTTTGGAGCAGACGCGAGGAGCTCAGTCCACCCGAAAAGGAATACAGGCGTCGCTTGTTCTACAAGCAAGAGACGGACCACTTGCGCGAGACCCGGGTGCTGAAAGCCAAGAGCACCGGTGTGATGAGAGGCTTACACAACGAGCTGGCTGATAATTATGAAGTACTGAAAATTCTCGGCAAAGGCAGCTTTGGCGTGGTACGGTTGGTCAAGGAGAGGACTAGCAAAGGCTTCACCAACCAAAACCCATCAGACAAGAAGCCAGTCTACGCCATGAAGGTGATACGGAAGTCTGCGATGCTGCGAACTAGCCAAGAGGGGCACTTGAGGGCGGAGCGGGATTTCCTGGTTTCCTCTGAAGGCTCGAGATGGTACGCATTGAGTCCCCAAGGCAGAACGGCAACAACCGTGATTCGATCAGGCATAGGCTAACATGGCAACGTACAGGATTGTACCCCTGATAGCGAGCTTCCAAGACCCTGCCAATCTGTACTTGATTATGGAATACATGCCGGGAGGTGACTTTCTCGGTCTACTGATTCGCGAGAACACGCTGAATGAGCCAGTGGCCAAGTTCTTCATTGCCCAGATGGTCCTATGCATCGAGGAAGCGCATTCGCTACGTTGGATACACCGGGACATTAAGCCGGACAACTTCTTGGTGTCGGCTACGGGCCACCTCAAAATATCCGACTTTGGCCTTGCCTTCGACGGTCATTGGTCGCACGATACAAGCTACTATCACACACATCGCTACAGTCTTGTTCACAGGCTCGGCCTCACCATCGAGGGTAATGCCGTTGATCGGTCTGAAGGCTTCCAGGGCACGCTCAAATAGGCGCAGAACGTGGCCGAGGCAATGCGGAAGCATGAACGCAAGACGGCAGAGGATGGCTCCCCCGCCACAGACCCGGAGGAGCCTCTCTTGAATTGGCGTAACCGTTGTGGCAACCGACAGTCCGCTCGATCAGTCGTCGGGACTAGTCAGTACATGGCACCCGAAGTCATCCGTGAGGGTGAGTATGATGCGAGATGTGACTGGTGGAGCCTCGGTATAATCCTGTACGAATGCATCTACGGCCACACTCCTTTCCTGTCTGAAGAAGGCGGCCGCCAAGAGACAAAGCGCAATATAGTCAACCACCAGAACACCTTTGCCTTTCCACCACGCCCAGTCGTGTCACGCCGCTGCATGGACCTAATGGCCGGCTTGATACGCGACAAGGAGACCCGCCTCTGCTCAAAACGCTACCATGCTCGGGATATCCAGCCACCTCCAGCCCAGCCATTCCGCTCGTCTCGTCGCCAGTCGCATCGTGACTGGGCTGGCCGATCGGTATACCCCTACGACGCCGAAGACATCAAGGCACACAAATGGTTCCGCGGCATTCCCTGGGACAAGCTGCATACGATCCAACCACCATTCGTGCCTGAGATATCTAGTCTCGAAGACACACATTATTTCGACGAAGAGGAGCCCATTTCGGACTGGTCAGAATCGCAACCAGATACCGATTCTTACTCTTTCCCAGCAGATATCGGCCTCGACACTGGAGATGGCACGGCACCTACTGCTGTGGAGGATGTTCATCTGTTAGGCGGACTGACTGCTGATGTCCCCGTCATGTCTCCCAACGCAAACCCTTACACCCTCCAACTAGCGGCTGTTGCAAACCGGTGTCCACGCCGACTAGCGGCGGTGCAGGCGCATCTGGCGGCATACCCAAAGGTGGTGCGTAACCTGATAACGCAGTTCGTTGAGACGCCATATGACTCGACACGGCTGAAGCGCATCGATCGGGAGATTGAAACATTGACGCCGAACGCGCAGGAAGTGGAACAGCTCAAGAAAGCGGTGCGCACCTTCGGGCGGAAGGAGAAGAAGAGGCCGCGAGACCGGCTTCTTCGAGACCGGCATACCAAAGGCTTGGTGCTTGCAGTACGCAAGCAGAGTGCCTTTCTAGGGTACACCTGGAAGAGACGGGGTGGCAATGTGCTCGGCGACGCTCAGGACGAAGCCGCCGCCACTGGGACGCTGGGGGTTGTGGGGACCATGGACCTGGATGGTTCGCCGGCGGCGGCATGGCCGCCACGGAGGACGAGGTTATGGGAGAGGCATGGGTTGATGGCACAAAAGGACTGGCGACCGTTGCCCGCCGAGGAGAAATGACGACAAGATGGAACGGCTATGTCGATGCTGAGAGCGGCGAGGGTAGTAGTAAGCTCTCCCGAAGAGCATTGATTATTACGAAAACTTGGCGAGTTTGTTCCTGAGCGAGGACTCGAGCATGAGAGAGAAGGGGACACATGGTAAACACTACTAAGCTGACAGGAGCAGCAGGGTCTTGGAGGGTTATAGACTTAAAAGCCGAATCATTCCCTAGGTCATTATTCATTAATCAAAGCCCCTATTTGGGCACCTATACTTTTATTGGCCATGCTGCTCGCACGAGATGGTGAGACATAAATGCGGTCTCAAGGCGTAGAAGAGAGGGTGCTCCACTGTGTCGTCTGCCCAAGAGAGTGTTCTTGGATCAGAAGAGAAAGGCTGTGGGTGGTCATACTATATCCTGGACCAGCTCTTCTCATCGCGGCCCTCTTTCTTCATGAAGCCGGCCCCTCCGGAGCCGGACGCGTTGGCCTGGGCGTTCATAATCTCCCACTCAAACTCCTTGAGCGCGCGCATCTCGGAGCCGACAAAGAGGAGGGCGATGAGCCCGTCGACAGTTCCCACTGCGAGGCCGAGGCTGCTCAGCAGCACGAGAACGAAGGCGACGTAGTTGTGGCGGCTGAACCAGACCCCGGCGTAGCAGGCCAGGGTGAAGCCGACCCAGGCGAAGAAGTGGAGGCCGCGCCAGCGGCGCTGGGTGCGCTCGCGGGCCATGTAGGCGTGGACGGCGGCGAGGATCTCATCGTAGGTCGAGGGCGGCAGGCGTGCGACGGGCTGGGCGGCGTCCTGGAGCTGGGCCTCGTACGACGTGGCGAGGAGGTGGTCGCGCAGCGTTGTGGTGGACTTTTGCTTGTTGTGGCGGAGCGGGAGGTGCGAGTCCGAGGCCGTCGGGGTCTGGAGGTAGATGCCCGCAGTCAGGAAGGCCTCGGGGATCTCGGTGGCGCGGGTGCCGGCCATGGATGTTGCGTCGGCGGCGGCGTGGCCGTCGCTGTTATCTGTGGGCCTCGGGTGGTAGTCACTATCGGGATTGGGCTTGGCGGTGAGGCTCTTTTGGTTGCTGTTGTCGCCTTTGGTGGAGGGTTTGGCGAGGGCGGCAGTGTTCTCGAGGGATAGCGGGTTGGAGCCAGGAGTCTGCTGCGACGAGTGGTGGATGATCAGTGTTGCTTCGACGGAGAAATGGTCGCTGAGGCTGCAACCCAGTTCCGGATGGCGTTGAAGCATGCCCACACGCGCGTCCTTGACGACCCAGCCCCAGCCCGGGTTTTCGTTCTCAGCGGCGCCCGACGAGGCGAAGATGTAATCCAACCGTTGGCCTTTCGGATCGGACGTGTCGGGCGCGACGATGACGTCGGCTGGCCGCCTCTGCTGCCTCTTGGGCCACCTCCAGCTGTTGTATGCAGTATTGCTCGTAGCACCATTTTCGCGAATGTTGAACTCGGCCGTCGGGATGGGCCGACGCCGGGCGCGCTCCGCATCGTGCTCGGCGGATCCGAGCGACGAGTCCGGGTGCAGCACGCGCCACACGTCCCGTACAGGTGCATGCGACGTAAGAATGCGGTGCGGGAGCGAGAGCGGTACGTCATTAAAGTCCCCAAGGGCGACAACGAGGTGGCCCCTTGCTGCAGCACCGCGGGCGAGCTTGGAAAGCTCCCATGCTTGTGACAGGCGATGTGCCGTGTAGGTGTCTGTGCCATAGGCAGGATGGGTCTAGCAGGAAAGGGGGAAGCTGGGTCAGCCTTTCAAGTCGCTATAGTAAGCAGGCTTGGACGAACTCTCCCCGACTCACGTGGGTATTGAAGACCTCGACCACCTCCCTAGGCCCTTTCCCATAGCGGATTCGCGCACACGCAACGCCTTTTCCGACAAACCAGTCACCCCGGAAGAAAGCGGTGGGCCGGCCGTTCAAGGGATACTGGACCATGGAACTTTCTTCTATGGGCCATCGCGACAGTATAGCCAGGCCGCCGCCGAATGCGCCGCTATGATAGAACTTGCCGTAGGGCAGGATAAAGCGGGTGGCACGGCGGATGGCGTGGTAATCCTCCTGGGTCCAACATTCCTGAAGGCCCACGATGTGCGGCGTTGGCTCCGAGGCGGCGATGGCGTGGCCAATGGCAGCGAGACGCGAGGCGCGGTCTTTGGATAGGTACAGCAGCCCCCAACAGTTCAAGGTGATGATGTTGAGTTCTGCAAGTTCAGCCGGGAGAGAGTCCATGACGACTCTGGGATGGTGTTGAGGGGGTAAACTAGAAGAATCGAAACCAACAGCTCAGGGAAGGGGGAGACCATCCCCGATAAGGTCCAGGGAAGGGGATATAAGTACACGATAGACAAGCTTTGGGTTCATCCTGCATGACCGGAGATGAGGGTTGTGATGGACAGGGGACATGACAGGGGGGGGAGGAACGAAAGAAAAGGAAGACCCTCTTCTATTTCCTATAAGGAGTGAATTCATACGAGTAGATTAAGTCAGCGCCCCCTCTCCCCCTCTCCCCCCACCAAAGGCCTAAGCCCACTAAGGCCACACACTAAGACCACTAATAAGGCAACTAATAAGATTAGGTTAACCTGGGGCTGAGTTTCAAGTCATCAAATTATTTGTACGGATACATACGCCGTCGCCGCAGCCGCAACCGCAACCGCAACCGTAACAGAGCCACAGCTAGGTTACTTACGTTACAGCACCGATTGACTACTACTTACCTACGAGTGCATAGTTACATAATAACTAAGTAAGTACCTAATAATCTTTGGGCAAAGTTGTGAACATCACCCAATCCAACCGAGTTGCACACATGGCAGAACTGGACACCCCCGTGGCAGATGTGCCACTCATCACTGCCCCTCCCTCAAAGCGGCGCAAAGTCCTTCAAGAGGATAGTGCAGAGCCCCATGGGATGGCCGAAAAGACGGCCTCGATGCGTGTGTCTATACGGGAGCGACAGCCAGAGAGCCCATCCACCAGCAGGAGCCCTAGCCCCAAGCGGAGCGACAATTACTACTCAAGCGACCACGACACATCGCGCAGTCGGTCGAGGTCTCGCTCAAGGTCAAGATCGCGCTCTAGTTCCAGATCACGCTCCGACTCCCGATCCCCATCCCGATCCCCATCCAGGTCCAGGTCAGAGTCGAGATTAAGATCCAGGACAAACACGAGGTCACCTACAGTCTCGCGCTCGATAACCCGCTCGCCCTCGCCCGCTTCCGGCGAACCGACACCTTTTCGCACACCGGCCGACGTCGGTATAGCATCCGAATCGCCCCAGCCGCGCCAGCCCACGAAACCGAACTTCAACCCTCGCCTCGTGCTGGGTGGCCACCGCAAACCGATCTCCCAAGTGCGCATATCCCCCGATGGGAGGTGGATCGCCTCGGCCTCCGCAGACGGCACCATCAAGATATGGGAGGCATCCACGGGGAGGCACATTGAGACGCTGGTGGGGCACATGGCCGGTGTCTCGGCCGTGGCCTGGTCACCCGATTCCAAGACGTTGGCCTCGGGCTCCGACGACAAGGCAATCCGCTTCTGGGATAGAGTCACGGGGCGACCGGCGAGGACGCGACCCTTGCTTGGCCACCACAACTACGTCTACTGCCTTGCTTTCTCGCCCAAGGGCAACATCCTGGCGAGTGGAAGCTACGACGAGGCTGTATTTCTGTGGGATGTGCGGGCTGGCCGCTTGATGAGGAGCTTGCCGGCGCATAGCGACCCAGTCAGCGGCATCGATTTCAGCAGGGACGGGACCTTGGTGGTTAGTTGCAGCACGGATGGCTTGACGTAAGCTTCGCTCCCTCCTCTTCTCTTTCCCCTGCCCCCTCTCCCCTTCTCCCAAAGAGCCAGCTGGCTAACCACTGTCGCGCCCCAACACAGGCGGATATGGGACACGTCAACCGGCCAGTGCCTCCGCACCATGGTCCACGAAGACAACCCGCCCGTTACATCGGTCTGCTTCGCCCCTAATGGTCGCTACCTCCTCGCCTTCAGTATGGACTCATGCATACGCCTTTGGGACTACGTCAGCGGTTCTGTCAAGAAGACGTACCAGGGTCATACCAATGCCGGTTTTAGCATCGGCGGTTGCTTCAGTGTGGTCGACGGGAAAGCCTACGTCACCACGGCCTCGGAAGACGGAGACATTGTGCTCTGGGATATCAAAACCAAGGAAATTGTCCAGCGCATCGAGAAGGCACATGATGGCGTTTGTTTCTGGGTCGATGTGCATGGCGATACCATGGTCAGCTGCGGACAGGATGGGAAAATAAAGGTGTTTCGGCACCGCGGTCCAGTCGAGGAGAACGGCATGGCTGCTGTGGCTATGAGCGGCGTCCCGACTATACCCGACACTATGGATGAGGACCATGATCCGAGCCGGAGTATCTCACCCTTGAAGACAGATGCCGAGATAAAAAACGAAGAATAGCAAAACTTGGCAAGAAGGCCTACTACTGTTCCGAGCACTAGTTGTCACTGCAACCCGAAGCACCTAGGTCTCCATAGCCAGAAATCGTTCCCCTAATCCTATCGGACCCCTGGGTAGCTGGTGATCACAGAGAAACCTACCACGAGAAACTCCTGTTTCTCCGTAGATTGCTAGAAATAATAAGATGCTTTGTATGCCTAAACTCGGGCACTCTGTCCTGCATACACTTGCTTCCGCAGGCGCCGCCTGACTTCAACACCTGTGTAAGCCTGGATAAATGGACGACGCCGTTGAGAACGAATGGTTTGGGGGTCATACATGCCGAAGCATGACTCCTATAAATCTCTACAAACGAGGAAAGAACATTGACGTCTTGCTATCCCCCGAAAACTGCCGTCCGTGTCTTGACTCGTCGCTTGCCTTCTTCACGACGCCGCCGCTATGTACGCCTACCTCGGTCGATCCGGATTATATGCTCAACTGATCCCATCATACTTCGTGCCCGGCAACTCTCCAATGTGTCTTTCCTGTCTGGATAGTCGCTCTTTGATACCCCTTGGGACGTGTCGTACCTCACATCCTCATGAACTTTCGAAACCGAGGGGATGCTTAGATGGTCTCCCAGCCGCCATTATTGATATCCGCTTCGAGCTTACGACTAATGAAACTCGGTACGCCGTGGCCGAGCCACATGGCGCGGATCATGGAATCGTAGCGGCGCTGGTTGAGGAAAAGCTGACGGCCGTGGCGGAGGCCAACGTCCACCTCTCCATATTTGTCAATGTAGGGTGCGTTGCTGAAGCTACCACTCTTGCGATGGAGGTAGAAGATGGCGCACTTGCGGATGTTGATGAAGATTCCCATGTTGCGCTGGCACCTTTTCATCAAGTGTTAGTAGAGCCTTTCAGCTTGACGACTATGTGCACGCTATTGAGTTTGGGTGCTGGAGGGAGGGCTTACTTGAATAACATGTGTTGCTGCGCACCCCCTATCTTTTTGGAAGGCTTGTCGCCGGGGCCAGGTTCCTTGTAGTCCATTATACAACACATGGTCTGCCCACAAAAGATGTCACCGCACATGAGACAAACAATTGGGTCAGCGAGGTCTCTGCCCGTCTTCGGGCAGCGTCGTCGAGCGCACTCTTCGATCAAGGTATCGAAGTTCTTGGGAAGGCCTATCAACTCAAAGATGCCCGGATGGCTAACCTGAGCTGAGGAAGGCAGAATGTGCGGGGCTTCGATGCTGTTGTTGGTAGGCTTAGGCGACCCGAAGGCAATTTGGTGTCTGATCCAGCCTTTGGCAAGTCTCTCCATCTGCTTGGGCCAGCCGTAGTTGGACCCAAGAGGTGTTAGGGCAGTGCACATCTCGTCAAAGGATGGGAGACGCATCGCAGCTGTCAAGCGCGAGAGCTCATCCAGCTCAGGGGCTGCAGGGACATAACTATTGAAGTCGACGCCAAAGTGGACGTGGAGGAGGATGGCTGTCTTTCGCAGAAAAACGAGGGCGTATCGCTGGACGAAGACGTGAAAGTTGCTTAGGCTCTCGAAACATGGCTGGTCAAAGCCCGTGTTCGGCAAGTCGTCCGATAACTCGGGGTCCTCGCAATTGCTTTCGATGCCAGCCAGCGTGACGGCGTGACAAAAGTTGGCAAAGTTGTTCAAGGCTGTATCCTCGGAAGATCGATTGGCCATGTGCTCAAGCCATTTGCCAATCGGGATATTGCGTGAGATATTGTAGACCACCTTGACTATCTCGGCGAAATAACACAAACGAACAAGGTCGTTAATGTCGATGTTGTGAGCAGCTGCGACACCAAAGACACACTCGCACATGAATATGAAAGGGTCCTGGCTCAGCAAGGGCGGATAGTCCTCTGCCGGTTGTCGGCTGTTCGACGAGTTTCTTCCAAAGTACTCCGATATGAACATTTGGCAGTGCTGCCGCTCGCTATCCTTGCGGAAATCGGCCTCCATTCGATTATCTCCCCCGTTACGAAGGCCACCAATAGAGATGTAGGATGAAGTCGTTTCTGACAGAATGCGTAGCTGTATCAATGCTTGCTCGGGAATCTTCTCGACCAGTGTCATCCCGTACTGAGCCTCGAGACCACGCTGTTGGATCTCGGTGGCAGAAATAGAATAGCCCACAGTACGGGCCATTGCTCCCCCACCCACAAGTTCGTCGTCCCTCTCTTCGCCATCAGGACCCCTATAAAGCTTGTTGTTTCGCAGAGTATCTCGCAAGCGCCGGTAGGCAGACATAAGCTCTTTGTCGCCATTCTGGGCATCTGAGGGACTTCCTGAGCGTACGCTGGACTCTGGGGTCGCCACAGAAGAGAAGGCGTCGCTGAACGGGGTGCTGACGGATACAGACGGTGGGCGGCTTACGTTCCATGAATCCATGACCAATTGGGCTGATCCCTCGACCAAGCTATCTGGCATTGCGGAACGTACGTAGTCTGCGAAGGCGTGCTGCAACGAACCACGGAGTTGAGGACCCATGTGAGAGATGATACCCACGTGATAATCGAGGAACGATGCGAAGCCGTCCTGGGACTGTAACGCGCCAGGGTAAGACTCCTCTTTGCCATCCCAGGAGATGGGTAGGAATGCATTGCCGAGAGCTTTGCAAAGAGGACACACGAACTCCAAGCGCTCGAGAGACTCTGGGTGATGCCGTGCTATTTGGTGCACATGGCGGCGTGCTGTCGCCTCGGTATACATCTCGAAGCAGCTAAAGTGCATTATATGCCCGCAGGAAACAGCCACTGGACCAGGCCGAGAAAGTTTGGCAGGGAAACCTTTCCCAAGTCCCTGCTTCTCGGTGACGAATGTGTCGCCAGCAGAGTTGATTTTTTCAATGGCAATGCGGTTCTCGTGTGCCAGACCGAATGGACGTATGTCTTCGGCTGAACGATCCAGGTTTTCTGGGGTCTGGGCGGCTTCTCTGACGAAATCTGCATCCTGGAAATCGGTCTGCCGCAGGATATGACTTTCCATGAATAATCCGAAAGTGCCGTAGAGCCGGCCATCATCTGTATCTTCCTGGCATAGGATGCAGGTACCGCGAGGATACTTCCAAAAGTTCTTCCGCTCCTCGACCGTCTGCTCATCGCCCATATCGTCGAGATCGTCATCGCCCCAGTCAATGTCTCCCTGCAATTCGAGAAAGCTCTTTTGCTGTTGCTGGAACTGCGCCATGACTTTCGCTTGCCGATCCAGGGCCGCCTTCTTCTTCTTCTCACGCTCTTCCTCGGCAAAATGGGCACTGGCAGGCGAGGCTGTATCAATCCTGTCAATGGGTATACCCAGACGGGTGTAGGCGGTGTCGAAGTGAACAGGCAGCTTTTGTCTCATCCTCTTGAGTATGAGATTTATCTTAGGATGGCAGGCCTTGAGTTCTTCCTTGGCCGAAAGCAGTTCGAGGAGAGAGACGATGGTCTTCGCCGCTGGGGCCTCGGGCATGAAGTTGCTTCGAGCTTGGCTTGTCAGAGCTCTGAAGACGAAAGACGACTCCGACGATGCATTGTACTCGTTCGTCTTGTCTTCCGATATACCAATCAACACGAGATGCAGAACAACCTGGACAAAGGTCTCGACGCGGGTATAAGGGACCTTGGGTGTGAGCTTTGCCGCGACAAGCGGATACAGCAGCGAATAGAATATGATCTGGGCAAACATGCCGGTGCTAGTCAAAGACGCCAGATTGATGAATGCGCCGGATTCGATAGGCTGCAGGTGTGGCTCATATACAACGTCTTCGACAGGCTTATTGGTTTTCTTGGATATCCACTTTCGATAAGCAGCCTCGGACTCTTCGCGCTGGTTCTTGTTGTAATGAGCTATGTATGGGTCGATGTTCTCAATGTATTGGGGTTTCAATTCGAATGTGCCATTATCTGACACCCCCTCTGGCGCTTTGAAGGTTGCTACTTCGTCCAAGACCTGCTGGAAGTCCTCCTGCTCATGAAATTTGTCTGGAAGCTTAGTGCAGACCTCGTTGAAGGACAAAGGTTTGAAGCAGAGGACATGGGAGATATCCCGGCGCATGGCCATTAGATGCATCTCACGTTCGTCTTGGGTAATCAGCGAGGTCCTGTCGCTGAGCAGGACGATCAGGAGATGGATCATATCCTCGATAACATCCAGGTGTTGTATTTCGTCCTGCGCAGAGGAACATTGCTCAAAGAACCCCTTGGCCCAGTTGTCCATGCCGAATCGATCGACAATGGATGCCAGAACTCTGCTTGGGTCGCAGATGACCAGGGCCGTTTGGAGCAAAAAGATGTCACGGTGATGCGTGACGTTTCGATGGAGGATATTACGATAGGTGATGGCTTGATGTCGTAGACTTATGCCGTTGCGCACCCACATCCCCGCCTTGATCTGTGCAAGCCAGGCGCAGACTCGCAAGGGATAATCGAAGGCGGCCATCAGGTAGTCTTCGGGTCCGTATTCGCGCCTAGGCAAGGTCTTGCGGCCCATTGTTTTGGGCTTCATCTTGAGCTCTTGGGAAGTAAAGCTCAGGACGGAGGCGAGCTCTTGAGCGGACATGTCCTTGCCGCACTCGATGAGCCATGATAGCGTGTAATGAAGTGCGTGGTGGAAACTGATGGGCTGCTCTTCCACAGTGAATTTGACAACGTCGAATTTCGTGGACTCCCCCGCGAATTCAAAATCAGTAAGGGTCTTGAATCTGATCTCATCCTTGACCTCGGCTTGGGTGAAGCGAGCACGCTCTGCGCCAATCGAATTGACAACAACACTCTTCGCCGCCAGTCTGATCGCTCGCGGGATGCATTGCAAGTCGTGATCGGGTACTTTACGGAAGGAATCTGCGAGCATCCTACATAACTGGTTCATCTCCCGTGTCATTAGAGACGCCCCGATCCAGCTGTCGGTTTCGTACTCGACGTGTTCACCCATCGCTCGAACATTGGGGCAAATACCCTGATGGAGCTTGACCAGATCAAGGAACTGGAGTAGGTATCGTTCTTCTGTCCTCATGCGTTCTTGCACATGGGGTGAGCTGAACAAATACCTCATGTCCACATAGAAGTGATACATACGCCGATTCGTGACTGAACCTGTATCGAACCCGAGGACAGCGCTTGATGATACATCCCACGGATGGCCAACCTGCCTGGTGGTTAGGAACGTATACAGAATCGCCATAAGCGTAGTGAGGAAGTTGCCCCTTTCGACAACCTCGGCCGTGATAGACGGGGCGGTCAGCATTTGCAAAGAGATGTTGATGATGGAATGATCTGGCTCGCGATCTCCAATAAGATATAGCTGGGCAAGAGTGGTGTATAGAGCAGCAAACCGAAGCCCGAGGATGCGTTTGAACTCAGGGATTGTAACGACTGTCGAGATGTAAAGAGCACGCAAGTCGTTCCGGACCTTTTCCACAACCTCAAGTCGAACAATATCAGCCAATCCAGGCGAACCCTTTCAAAGACATCCTCATATGGTCGGCTTTCAACTTTCTCCAAGTATGCGGCTGGTGTCTCGACCCAATACCTTCCAGGTCTAGGTGGATCTTGCTTGTCCGCCTTGGCATGTCCGGGAGTCTTAGGCACATCGAGATTTACCTTCGCATATACTGTTGGTGCTATCAACGGCTCGGCAGTATCTGAATCAGAAGGAGTTAAGTCCCGATCTCTTGCATTTCGCCTTGGAACCGGGGGCGGCGGCGGCGGCGGCGGCGGGTAACCAGCAATCGTGGCTTCTTCCTCTTCCAAAGCCTCCCCTATGGCACCTTGCCTCCAGTCAGACATGTTCACATCTCCAGCTGCTCCTGCGCCGGCATCAATCATCATGACGTCTCCGTCGTCCTCTTCATCACTGATATCATTATCCTCTTCGGCACTTGGCGGAGTCTGGCCAATATCGTCGTCATCATCGTCAGAATCATCAAGAAGGGCTGCCAGGTTTCTCGGCATAGCAGTAATACCAGCTGGCAAGGTACCGGTCGCGTCAGCGAAAGCCATCATCCTAGCACGGGTCACAAACAACCGCGCGGTTTCTCGCTGGTAGTGTTGATACTCAAGCTTCTCCTCGTCCTCGATGCTGATGTTGGTGAGGCTTGCATGGATGGCGGGGCTACCTTTTCGCCATGGCATTAAGAGCTCCTCACAAACAATTTGACGGAGGATACTCCCATCTCCCCCAACAGAGCAGCCGGCGACATCATTCAACCAGCTCACCATCGAGCCACACATCTGTTCTCGGAAGGTATCCCTTGACGACCGGATTGTGACAGTAACTTTGATCTGCTCCAAAATCCTAGCGACATCTAGAAGGTGCGAAATGTCACGATGGTATATGAGGATACTACGCCCCATGTTGTCGGTTTCGTGAGCTCTTTGATACCCATCGGCCGACGACATGCGACAGGCCCTAGCCACTTGTTCCTGTACTTCCACAACAGTATGCTTCTCATCATTCCAGAGGATGACAGAGTACTCTCCCGGAGAGTCAATATCGCCGCCACAGTATGTAGAATTCAGCCGTGACATCTTCTCGTCGTGCTCGATCGAAGTCTTGGTCTTGGGTTGCCTGAGTTGCTCGGGCGCACATGAGACAACATCGCATATGAAGTCAATGACCCTGGCAACCGTCATGCGAATATTATTTAGCAAAGGCTCGGGTAAGCCTGCTGCCTCCTTTCCCTTCCCTTTAGCCTGACCTTCGCGTTCGGTGTGAATTGTACAATATAGCGGTCGCTTCCAGGCCTCAGGGTCGCCGCAATCACAACAGCCACTGTTACCAGGGGATATACTGATGCGAACCATATGGCCTCTGTGATCTGTGGCATCGAAGCACTTGCTGCAGAGACAGCATGTTTCATCGGCACCGCAGGTCTTGCATGAGTATGTGGCTTCGCCTGCGCGGAAGATATGGCCGCATGCCTTGCCTCTCGCGGCTTCTGTATACTCGGCGCCTTCTATTGCCCCCTGAGCTTCACTAAGCTTTAGGCTTCCAGTGTCGGGTAGCTTGCCGTCGGGAAACAGCAAGCGCATGTACTCGGGCTTGCCTCCAGCCATAGACCAGAAGAGGTTGGAGAGGAGATCACGGGAGGCGGCATCGGTGTATCGGTAGCCATGTCGCTGTGGAAGCTCTATCAGATGCTGGCAGAGCTGCAGCTCTTGTGTAGACATGTTAGCCGTCTCCATGGCTAGGGAGGGGACTTGGTAGGTCGCATGTGACGTCGATAGCAGTGGATCTCGAGATCGAAGCCAACGGTTTTTCGTCTTCTCTGAAACCTTCTGTTGATTCAACCAAAGGCTGTGCAGGACGAATAGGTCGAATTGCAACAATCAATTGCAAGTTTGCTGGTAACAAAGAGCGAGATATGGCAAGTAGGTGACGTCGGGTATACTGCCTGTGGTGTTTAAGTTTCTGGTTCAATGTTAGTGTTGGCACTGATGGAATTTGGAGGGGGGGGTTCAGCTTGGATCAAGTGGTTCCAAAGCTCAATCAGTATTGGTGGGGGTTGCTTACTTACTTACCTTAAGTACTTACTTATTAACCTACCTGAGGCAGTACTTAACCGTTAGGTTACTTGCTTCTTACTTCAGTACCTACGTAAGTACTTACTTTGCGTATCTCTTATCCACGCATTTCTCATGCACTGCAAGTGACCTTAGCCTCCCTACTAGACTCGATTATGAGGGTATGTTACATGGCCAACGCCTGATTTACTTCAAGTTCAACTAGGTTAATGGACGGAATCACTTGAGTACTGTACCTAGGTGGAAATGACCAAGTCACCTCCTTATCGATACCAAATACCAGCAACTAGGTGCCTCAATGCTAATATCAAACATGTACAAACAGCCGAGAGCCGAGGCATTGTCGACATCTGCCAGGTTGCCAGCATCATGAATAGAGAAGTTGTTGGTGATGTAGTCGTGTACCCCCTGCCGCTTGTTGCCATTCTTCAACAGTTTCGTCATACTACCACTCAATCCATGCGGGCTGTTTAGAAGTGAAGACGTGACTATGCCTTGCAGCAAGTGACCAATTGCCCTGCCTGGGTTGGCTTTGCGAGATTGACCTAAGCGAGGTCTGTATAGGTCTGGTAGGACTTGGTTCGTCACAGGAGAGGCTTGCAGCATGGCGTCCTTCCACACCCATCGCTTAGTAGTTCAATGCTTTGCGCAGAGGCGTGTCTTTTGTCGTTCTATAGGGTACAATTGTACAGACGGGGGGGCTGCATTGCATCCTCCCGTAGTTGCCTCTCAACTCTCTCCCGACTCTGGTCTGTGTCTATTCCTCGTCCTCAGCATCCTGGACGTATTTGTGTCGAATGTCCTTCCATTGGCGCTGCGAGCTGTCAGTCAATCTGTGCTTGGATAGGTCGGGACATCGCTTACGCCTCGGTTCAGGTTATCCCAGACCTTGTCCATGCCTTGGTTGTAGAGCCTGTTATACCGTTAATTCCTGTTGCGACTCTTGCCCGCATCCCAGACACGTACAGCTCAAAACCGAAACCGGCGGCGAAGACGGTACCCAGCATCTGCCAGTTGCGGGCGAAGAGGGCGCTGGAAGGGTTTCATTAGATTACATCGTCGGCGTGCTCGGAGGTGGTTGAACCAACTTGTAGATGGGTCGGACCTGTTTGCGCGATTAGTCTTCTCTAGCCATGTAAGCGGTCCTGGGTGCACGGGGAACGTACCATTTTGGCTGATATGCGTATAATTGCAATCTTGTTCCTGGTAATGGATGGTCGTGTAGTCGAAGGGGTGTCGATGGCGACTCAATTGGCTTGACTTGGTAGAGAGGTAATCGTGGTTAAGAATGAGGCTCCGACGACCCTCCTTGGGAATTTCCAAGGTTTTAGTGATTGCCGGCTTTTGATTGGCTAGAGGCAAGAGCTTGCGGGACCCACCAGGCCAGGCTTATTACCCTTCACCTCCAGCACTCACTAACCTTCTATTAAGGTGGGCTGCTTCAGTGTGTCTGCTGTCCATTACTGACTGCAGTCTATTCCTTTATCGACCCCTCCAAGCCCTCAAAAGGGTCTAACCTGCACGGCTCGGCCCCCCGGGAAGTACATAAGAGCCATTCTCATGACGGAGTCACAGTAACTTGGGATGAAATCCGTTACTTAATTTCATTGTTTTCTTTAAGATCGATCTGGTACTTGGTTTTTTATCCTAATTTTCTTGGGGTGGCTGGCACCAAAAGCGCCGCCATTGGAGCTTTACGTTGCCCTCGCCAACATCACGATGCCTTCAGAACCTGCCAAACCTTCCACTTCGGGTATCGTCACAGACGACGTCAGCGGCGAGCGCCAAATTCCGGAATCAGTGCGCGCAGATGGAAGTACTCGAAAAGCGATCAAAATCAGGCCTGGATACCGGCCTCCGGAGGATGTCGAGCTCTACAAGAACCGCACCGCCGAGTCTTTTCGCAATCGTGGAAAGGGCGGAATCCCTGGTACAGAGGGATTGAACGACCAGAAAGTCGAGCTGCCCTCTGCGGCAAGCAACAAGAACGCAAAGCGAAGGGAGGCACGAAAAAAGGCCAAGGCCGCTGACGACTCAAATGACGCCACTGCCGACAAGGCAAAGGATACTGCCGAGAGCAAGCTAGAGGAAGTCGATCCCGAGGTCGAGAAGGAGAAGAAAGCTCGCAATTTGAAGAAGAAGTTGAAGCAGGCCAAGGACCTTCAAAACAAGAAGGAGGGAGGCGAGTCCCTTCTGCCCGAACAAATTGCCAAAGTCATAAAGATCAACGAGCTTATACGCGAGCTCGAAGCGCTTGGCTTGGACGCTGAGGGCGATCCGAAGGCCAAAGGCGAAGACGGAAGTGAGAAGCAGCAGGAGGAGCAGGGATGAGCCACACGTTTTCTGGTTGCCCTTTGCCGCGTGAGGGCTACACGACGCAGGCTCTGGTTTGGAAATTGAGCCCATGAGCTTGCGGCTGTGCAGGGATGCTATTGCTCATGCCACTCACCCTCAGACACCTGCTATCTCACCATCACTGGTATGGCGTGGTACACGTATATGCGCTGGTTGCAGCTCATCCGCCAATTGGATTCTGAGTCTAGCTCAAGCTTGTGGCCGTTTAGTTAGAGAGCATATGCCACACGCCCAGCTGTCGCTCTTGGACAGACCCGTGGCCCATCTTGATTTGCGAAGTGATCACCGCAGCATATTCAGCAAGGATGAGCCCAAACTCAAAGGCTGTGATAGTTGGTTGGCGGCGGGGAGTCCGAACCGATGAGAGGATGCATTGTCGACACTATGGTAAACCAGATCGGCATTTGGCGGTTCACCCTTCTGTCCAGGCCTAATAGAATTATCCGTAGGGCTCCTTGCTTGATATCCACCTACTATCTTGATGAAACTTGGATTTTGTAACGCGAGGTTCAAGACGAAGAATCTGTTGGCAGCTTTCGGAAATGCGTACAGGAATGCGTGGAACGACTGGCTGCAGATATCCTCCGGCATATGGAATGTGATTGGACTAAGTCCACGATTATCTAATGTCAACCCAGTAGTAGTAGCTGTACATGTATGCATAAGTTTTATACAGGGCATCGGAGTTTCGTTACTACGTACATCGAGACATCAAGGGAGCCGTATTTCATCCCTGTCCCTCATCAAAAAACCCTTGCTTTTTTACTAGAAGTTTCGCAGGGTCAGTGTTCATCTTGGATTGAGGCGGGGCGGAAGGAAGAGCGAGATCAGGGGATGTCCGTGTACAGAGACATACATAAGTAAGTAAGTAAGTACTTAAGTAAGAAGTACTTGACGCGCAACAAACTCGCCTTTCAAGGCCGCTTCCACCAACCAACCAACCTTCTGGCACGCACCTTTTGTCTTCAAGCGATGTCATCTCGGGAGAGGAACAAGACTCGGGCTAAGCTGAGTCGAGAGATTTGTGATGTAATCAACGAGATTGGCTCGGTCGACAACTGCAACGTCTCAGCGACGCTAGATAAACCCGAAACCTGTACTTCACCCCCAGAACTGAGGCAGAGGCTTCGTGGAGCGCTCGCGCGGTGGTTCTCGTTAGGTGCTGCCGAAGGGTCGGGCACGAATAGCCTGGTCTACGATTTTGGCGACTATGGAAGTGGCCAGGCTCTCGCGCTGGGTGCCCTCTCGCCGGGTGGGGAGACCACTCAATTCCACTGTCTTCGGAATGTGGCCGGGGAGCTCGACTGTGAGATCTTCCTCATTAAGCTGAAGAGGAAAGACTGTGGCTACGAAACAGACTTGCGGGGAGATGAGTTTGAAGAAGGTTATGACGACGAAGACGAGGATGAGGACTGGCCTGTACGTTCATTCTCCCTAAGTTCGGGTCCTTGTAGAAAAGCTAAGGTTGTATCGTCGACAGCAGGATGAGCCTGGCAGCATTAGTATCGACGACAGGACATGGACCGCCGAAGTACTGGTCGACTGGCGGAGCAATTTCAAATTAGACGGGTGTCCTCTCCAAGGAGACGTCATAGTCCACAATGAATTTGATATGGAGGCATATGATGTCGATGAACCATATATGGACGATTTTATCGAAGGGGGACCGCACGATGCTGTAAGTGGTCAATGGAATGAATCCCGGATATGAATCTTTTCTTCCGTATCTTGACATGGAGGATTTAGCTATATCCCTTCAGAAGGCTGTTCACATCCACCGTAAGTAGCGCACGCCGGCCCTGACCCCAATCCTCTCTCTACTCCTGTTGATGCTCTCCCTAGGCTGTACTCGTCATATCGAAGGCATCCTTGCTTAAATTCTTGTGCGAACTGGCTCTGTGGGACAACAGTAGCTCATCCGCCTCGCAGCTAGTCAGTCACATGGCTGCCAAATGCCGCGATCCGGAGCATGGTCAACGCCATATCCACGATCTATACGAGCTCTGCACAAATCTATCGGCCAATCCCAACCAGCTACGGGCACTCGATGAAGAAACCATCATCGAGGTGCTCCAGTTAGCCATCCATTACAGCTATGCGCAGCTGTTCGCCCTAATAAGTACTAACATCGCCATCACGCTGACGCCGAAGCGGTTTTTCACTTGGGCAGGTGGATATCTCCGAAACGTGAGATTGCCGTTGGGGGCACTGATACTTGCGTCAGTACATGCATCGCCTCAAATGCTGCTGGTACACCGTATTAACAATAATCGCAGAATGCGCCGGTCCCTCTCTATTACACGCCAATGCGGCGATTGGTATACTTGTATTGCTCGCCTCAAGGCCTCGGAGATTGGGGCCCCCGAGGAGCTGCGGGAGTTCGCACAGGCGGCTTTGAGTGAGGCAGCACTTTTCTGTTCGCAGGGCGATGCTTATGAACGAGACGGCGAGGCCCTTGTACTCATAGCCTGCCAATTCAAGAATTTCGCCTGGCTATCCAATGAGTAGGTGGGCTACCTATGAGAGCGTGTGCAGATTCGTTGACGATTCTAGCGTTGCTCCTATCGTACGTCGAAGAGCCGCAGATTTTGCCTTTGCTGCGGCCTTCTGCTGGGCACTCTACACTGCGGCGGTCCGGGGAGAGTTGCCGAGAGAAGAGTCCCTCGAGCTATTAAGGAGCTTAGTGGCCAACCTCCAGGAGTCCTTTGATATCATCCAACTGGTCAGCAGCTCTGTCTACGATCAAAGACGCCCACAAGCGGCCGCAAACCATACGCCATTACCGCCGCCCCCTGTCTCCGGCAACACTCTCATCAATCTACTTCGACTCATGGTCGCTGTGACTCATGGTCACGAAGTGCGGAGCTTTCTTTCCAAGATTACTGCACAGGTCAGATTCGTGGACTGGAGGGACTTCACTGGGCTCTACCTGCCCTTTCTCAACGACTTGATGGGGCTAGCGGAGTTGCAGTCGGAAGATCTGGGAGGCTCTCCTTATGCTAGCCTCGCTCGTGAAATCGTCATGGAATACTGGCAGCAGCAATGTGCTATGACGAAGCCGCACCAGCAGTCACAGGCGATCAGTCACCTAAGCTTGATGCTGCTGAGTTGCGGGTGCCCCATCTGTCAAGGTTTACAGAAATTCCTTCTTGAGACTCCCAATCTACCACAAGCGGCCTTTGGTACGGTTACTTCCGACCGGGCAAAGCTACTACACATGAGCGCTACCATCAAGCAGTGTGCCGGTGTCTGCGATTATCAAATAGAGCATAACGGCTTATACTGCAAGTGGTGGCTCACCAAGAAAGGCTTTGTGCCTCTGGAAGAGCAAAGCAGTCGTATACTAACTGCACGAGCAGCCTTGGGCAGGGTCAATCAGCTACAGCTAGCAGCGGTGCTTGGTGAACAGCTACTTGGGGACCTCATGGGCATAAGTCCACCCTCGCTGGTTTCTTCTTCGGCAGCGTTGCCATACGAGGCCTCGGATCAAGGCAACTTTCTCGGTCACGGACTTCCTTGATGAATCTTGGAGAATACGCGGCTGGGATTTCCTAAAGCAGCAAAAGATCGTGATACCTTGGCAAAACCGATAGACCTCGGAATCGGCTCAATCAAATTTCTCAGATAGACAGACGGCACTCTCCACATACCATCCGATCCCCAATCCCCCACCTCCGGTACATACCATCCGACGTGGATCTGCATCGGTCTATCGGGGCATCCTGCTCTTGAACACTTTGGTTTCTTCGGAAGGCTCCCACCCCAGTCGCTTGTTTCATTCTTTATGTCCTCGACTATCTCGGTTCGTCAGCATGGAGTCAACTTCCGGCATTCCCGGCTTATTGTATGCTAGTTGCCAGATATCACGACCTGATATCCTTGACGAGAAGACCTTTTTTCAGTGGTACGACGAGGAACACATACCCGACTTGATACAAACCAGCGGTTTCGACTCCGCGTTCCGGTTCATTGACACCAACCCGGACACGAAACGGCCATACCTGGCTGTCTATCCGACTAAGGACATCTCATTTTTCCAATCTGATGAGTTCAAGGGCATCAAGTCGCTCCAGAGCGACAAGCTGCCTGGAACCGGCGCAGCCGTAGAACTCATGGATTTTGTGTCGCGGTTTGACCGACTGGTCCAAGTTTATGATCCAACTAAGAAAGGACCAGGTAGGTGTGGCAAATCTGTCCCTGGCAAAGGGTGGCAGCCAGTAGGCGATGCTAACATCAAGTAGGGTATACCAAGTGCATCATCTCCGCGCAGATGAAGTCCGCGGCTGGCCACTCCGCCGAGGAAGACATTGACTCGTGGTACCGCGAAGAGGTAAGCCAAAACCACGAACCAGTTGATGTCGCTGTCACTCATGAACCCCACAGCACCTCGGGCTTATCGCCAAAAGCGAAGGCTACCTCCGGACTACCCGGTACAGACTCACGTTCTCGGCGCATCTCCCACCGCCAGCGGAGGCTGAGACCGAGCCGCCCACCTGGTTGGCGCTTCACGAGTTTGAGACTGAGAGCGTGGATTTGGACAAGCTGCGTGAGCTGACAATAACAGATGTAAGTACAATGCTCTGTACTTCATGATTAGGTCCACGAAAGGAGAATATTCCCATTCAGCCACACTGACCCTGCGAACGTTCCTGGTAAGCATTATTTACAATCCTTGCTGACTTGGGTACCTACAGTGGACCAGGAAGATTCACGAAACAACCGAGGGTATATTCATAATCTACAAGCTGGCTAAGGGTTTTGGCACCCGAGATTTGTTTCATGGGGTTGAGAAATAACCCCGTGAAGGATGTCCACGCCAAGTCATCTTTCTGTCAAACAACGGCCGAGAAGCGAGCCCTTCAACAGAGCCACTCCTGAGTCTCCTGAGCTACCCGGATATCTCGATTCCATACAACATATTAGCCAACTCCCCGAGTGCTGAATGGGAAAGATCTCTGCGTGGTGTTCCAAACAGTCTCTAGGTGTGTGAGAAGATGTAGCCTAAAGAAGACTTTGCAGCTACGCAATTCGATAAAAGACTGTACTTGGTGGAAGCCCTTTTATCTAAACATGGTATATCCATAGAGAAATATAAGACGGACTTATGTGCAGAACGCTCTTTACTATTAGCTACGAGCTGTTATTTTGTTCTTTAGCCTCGGCTTACACAGCCTAGATGACAGAATGATGGCGTTACTGGCCGCGCCCTCTAAATATTTGACTTGATATTCTTTGTGAAATAGCAGCAGCATATCTATGTTGAATCTAGCTTGCGCCGTTCCGTCTTCCCAAGTTGAAACTGTACTGTACTGCAGGCACATCACTCACTCACTTGCCGTTCAGAACCTTGCCGTTCGCTGCATCGGCCCTTTGAACGCACTCCTCGATGACATTCCAGAACATGGCGATATCCAAGCCCCTCGGTATCCGCACGCCTTCCTCTCCAGGCTCGAGCAGGGTGGCGATCGTCTGCCCGGTCTTGGCGCCCTTCACAGCGTCTTCCAGGCTACCCTCGGTCTCGACCTTGACATGAAACCGTTCGTGTCGTCGTTCACCCGACAGACTCTTGGGGTCGAAGTCGTAGAAAGGAATCTCCCATTCCGTGCCGACCAAGGCAATTGCCACAGCCAGAGGGTCGTGTAGCGGTGGGCCTTCTACAATGCCGAACGTGTCTCTGTTCTAGGGGTTAGTGCCATTGCCCTCCTCATACGTGCAACAAACAAGAAGAGACCCCGAAGGACAGAAAGAGAGAAGAAGAAGAAGAAGAAGAAGAACAAACGAACTTGTAGGTGCCCGCAAAGAAATTTAGAAGTTCCACCAACATCACCCGGAGATCCGTCTTGCCGCGGCCCCCTCTCTTCTCGGCGACGGGTCCGTACAGCAGCAGCTCGTTCACCTCCTGGGTGGCGAGCACTAGATGAGTTAGGTCTAGCGGGATCAGCGTCGTCTTGGCGGCGAGGACGGGGTTCTCGAACAGGGAAGCCGCGGCCTCGGGGTCGATGAGGATGTTGAACTCGGCCCAGGGCGTGTAGTTGCCGATGCGCTCCTGGCCGTCCACCTTGCCCAGCACGGCGGGCGTGAAGCCGCCGCCGAGGGAGCCGCCCATGATGCTGAGGCCCCGGATGTGCGCGGCGAGGTCCGGGTACTCCATGAAGAGGGCGCCGACGTTGGTGAGCCCGCCCGTGGCCACCACGAACGCGGTGCCTGGCGCCGTCGCCCGCAGCGCCGCGGCCATGGCATCGACGGCCCGCACCGAGCGGTCGGCGGCCGTCTGCGGGCGCGGCAGCAGCGCCGTCCCGTCCAGGCCCGACTCGCCGTGGATATCCGTCGGCGCGTGGAGGGGCGCGCGCTCAAGGGCGTGGGCCGCGCCCGGGTACACAGTCACCTCATGATGTTTGCCGATGGCGGCGAGCACTGAGAGGGCGTTGTTGGTGGTTTTGTCCAGGCTAGCGTTCCCGTGCACTGTGCTGATGTTCAGCAGCTTAAGGCCGGGATGGTATGCAGCTAGCAAAATGGCGAATGCATCCTATTCGCCGGGTCAGCAAATGGGGTCGCGCAGTTGAGTCATACATTGATGAAAGAAGGTAGAAAAAGAAGGTTTGGACGGCTCGGCTGTCTGGGTCGGCCATGCTGCCGTCCGAGGTCATCCCAACTTTCGGCTGCAGATAGCGTTTTGGGGCGGTGATATCCGGCGCAGCTTGCTCTCTCCGCCGGTTCCTCAGCACCTCTATACGCTTTCCCCTTTCGACTTCTTCGGGGGAGGCCATGTTGCAGCGGGATATGAACGGTTCAAGAGACTCACATCATGGCCGGGATCACAGTCCAGCCAGACTGGCACTGGAGCTGACATATTCCTAGGATAATTGCGAGGCACTTTTTGCTCCAAGGGAAAGCAAGCAAGCGATGGAGAGAGACAGTTTAGTGTGAGCGACGGGGAGCGATTGTCTGTCTGTTATCACTGGGCACTTGCCCACATTTCCATCTGTAGTTGTACGCCCGTACGAGTATGTACGAGTACTGATAGTAGCGGGCCCAGCAAACTTAAGCCGTCGGATGACCTTTAGTGCAGACCCGCCCGAGACAACACCCATTGCCGGGACCCCGACAGCACAGCCCCCTGACACGCACGATACGTACGATGTGATGGCAACATGGAAGACTGATTAGGTACTTGGGAAAGAAAGACTTAGGGTGACTTGAATGGTTACTAGTAGTATAAAGTGTATCGGCTTGTAAACTAGGCTCTGTCTCGTCCATGGCCACCGTAGGTCCTGGCTCCAGAAAGGCTGGTTGAGATAGTTAGAAGGAGGACTTAGCCAGCAGTCTTCCGTTGCTCAAGCACTCGCATGACGTCGGCAACATTATTGGCATCTCCTTTTCGCTTCTTGCCTCCCCTCTTCCGCTTTGCTTTCGCCCCTCCACCTTGTTTCCCGTCCTCGTCATCTTCATTCCCCCATTCTGACAGCTCGACTTTGGTATCGTCGAGATCGGCCTCGTCCTCGAACCTGCTCATTCCAAAGCCCATATCCATATCCTCGGCGTCGCGATCCACGTTTTGCAGCATCCTACGATGGCGTTCTGCCTTGGCTCTGGCCTCTTCGTCGTCCTCATCTGAAGGCTTCGGTATTACATTGAGGGATGCTGCCCTCTTGAATGCAGCAGCAATCGCCGGATCGGACATAGACGGCGCTTTGAGAGTCTCGGAGGAGACAAGTTTCGTCTTCGAGTCCTTGAAGTAATTTCTTGGTTCTGATGTCGTGGTTGGACGGGGAGGCGGGGGCATCGCGGCACGATCTATTTGTTCCGCGGGTGTTGCCGCGTCTCTTGTCATCTCCCCCTCGTCTTCCTCACTCTCTTCATCCGAATCGTCGCCGAGGCCGGCCAGGGGGTCGTAATCATCGCCCACGTCGTCAAAGATATCCACATCCTTTTCGTCCTCCTCCTCAGGTTGCGGTTTGTAGATATCAGGTACTTCCATGCCTAGCGGTTTGGCGTTCTTATCAGGCATCATTGCCTCGCGCGCCCTGGCGTCACTTTCGGCTTCCGTCTCGGCTTGGTTCTGTGGTTGAACCTTGCGAACCTTGCGCTTCTCGTGTCCATCTTCATCGACCACGATGAGTACCTCCCTCCCTTTGCTGTCTCTCTCTATCCTGGATGAGCCTGGAGCAGGCTTGTCACCAATCTTCTTGAATTTGCTACCCAAGACGGTTTCGTTTTTGGCGTTGGCAGCATCCCTGGCTGCTTTCAGTTCAGCCAAGATCATGTCTCGCGTCCGCTTCTGTCCAGGTTTCAACCCCGCCGTGGCAAACTGGCCTTTCTTGGCCTGTTTCTCTCGTTCGACGGCCTCGACATGAGTAGACTCAAGCTCATCGAATGCTTCGTCGACGTCTTCCGCCTCGGCTTCTTCTTCGTCGGGGTCTGGCTCGTTTTCGCTCCCCCGTAAACATTCTCACCTTTGCGGACCCGCTCTAGCAACTTGAAGTCTAAGCCTTTGACCAGGTGAGTGCTAGTAAGATCGCCGCCTGCAATTTCAAAACGTAGTCTGTCGAATGTTTCTTGGTCTATCTCCTCCTTCTTCAAAGATTCCTCCAGCGCCTTGATGCGTACAGCTCTAGAGTCCTCCTCTTCGTCCTCTCTCGCCTTCGCTCGATCTACATAGCCGGCTGCAAGCTTGCTTCCTTTCGGGGCGGATGTTCTGTACTTCTTTTGCGGTTTATCGGCTTGGTTTCTTTCAGCTAGCTGTCGCTGGAAATCGGATCGGCCGAACCCCCCTACAGAGCGACTAATCAGAAGTTAGTACACAGCCCAAGCTAAAAGGAATTCGGATGTGCTGTACGGTGTCATGGGAATGCTGGACTTCTGCCGCGAGCCGAGCGCAAGGGAGCGCGCCGGCGTGGATTCGCTGCTGTCTGCTGTTGGTTTGGGAGTGTTCCCTCCAACAAGCCGCCTGAACTGCTCGTTGTTCATTGTGAAATAGCGGAAAGGGGAGACAGAGTAGCGAAGAAAGCAGAGCTGATATGACTTGATGTGCCCAAAAACCTGCTTCTGCCCTCCAGGGAATGACTAGGCGACAAGTCTTTCGGCCTCGAAGTCGAAGTCGCCGATTAAGAAGTAGGTGCTTAAAATAAGTAGTTATGTAGTAACTTATAAGCAAGTATTCACTAATTGACCGTTAATTTCTAGTGGGGCCTCTGCTGTAACCGGAACATCATTTTGGGTAGACTCGGTCCAGCAAAGCACTGTAACCTAAGCCTACTTTACTTAAGTAGGTACTTTACACATTTAGATGCCTCCTCACGTGTATGTGGCATTGATGGCGAAGACGAAGACTTCAATCGATTTGAAATCCCATTCCAAGCCCTGCTTATATCAGTGGTCATATTGATCGAATCAGACGTTGGTCACGGGATGACGTGTGAAGGTGGTCGTGTCGCCCCCACCAGTTCTCACTGCCTGGACGCGTTTCTTTCTCACTCACAAACCTCTCTCTCGTTCATTCCTGACTAAGGCGAGGTCAGAGGAACACAAGTTAAGATCAGAAAGAGTATTCTGGCCCTTTTGAATCGCTCTTCCTACTACAACTTAACCTACTCCCTTGTCCTATGGAATCTAGAGCAATGGCCTCGAAGCAGACTACTACATCATGATACGCTCGCCGGCCTCTTACAGCGGCAAAGCGGACGTATTCAACCCTACAGCAATCTCGGCTCACTGGAACCATCGTTGATGAAAATGGGTAGCCGGCTAGACAAGAACTCGAACGCTGTGCGAAAGCGTATCGAGGGGCATACCTTCTCGGATGAAGCGGGCGAGGAGTATGAGGCAAGCGCTTTTGGTGGATTCAACGACTATTTCCGTCGGAAGAAGGTCAAATTGCAGAATCTAGACTCGGAGCTGAGAGCTTCTGCTAGCGGTAATCCCCAAATTTTCAAGGGTGTGGTGGCACATGTGACTGGCTACACCCAGCCTCCTCTTCATGTGTGAGTTGATCAAGACCATCGACAATGATATATCCAATCTAACTTACAACTCCAGCCTTCATCGTGAACTAGTCCAACATGGTGCAGGTTTCTTGCAGTACCTGGATTCCAAGACCATGGCCACTCATATCATTGCATCACATTTACCGCCCAAGAAGATGGTCGAATTCAGCAAGTACAGGATTGTCAAGCCAGCCTGGGTTATGGACTCTATTCAAGCTGGCAAGCTTCTACCCTGGTCAGACTATCGTGTTATTGAAGACACTCCAAGGCAAAAGTCGTTGAAGTTTGACGGGACGAGTCTAGCTTGTCAATCAAATACGCAGACATCGCCATTGGCTGGCTACCGAGAGCAGACCAACAACAGCTACTACACCAGCCAGCTAAAGGGGTTTGCTGAAAGTGTAGATGGGGGTCATATTAATAACAGCTCGCCAACTCAGGCTCGTAGAAACACGCTCTCCAAGTACCAGGCTATGAGCGCCGACAATTTCTCTTCAGTGCCTGCAAACTCAGATTCCAAGGAAAACGAATCCGACATGCCGCAGTCCACTGATATATCTGCCGAAGGAGATGAAATCAGTCTCGTGCAGCATCCAGATGCACCACAGGATATTACAATGCCAACCAATGGTGCCGCGACCACTGATGAAGCAGAAAGTGTGTCTCCTGAGATATCGAAAATGATGACGCCCGAAGAGCACAATGCGTTATTGCTCCAGGATCCGAAAATGCGAAAATCATCGACTGCCAACCCGGATTTTATCAAGCAATACTATGCTGAAAGCCGTCTTCACCACCTATCGACGTGGAAGGCTGAGTTGAAGTCGAGAATGCAGAAACTTGCAGCCGAAAAGGGGCCACAAGCAAAGCCCCTGAAGACGGCACCGGGCGCCCGACGCTACATCATGCATGTGGACTTTGACAGTTTCTTCTGTGCTGTTTCACTCAAGAATGCATCTCACTTGACCGACAAGCCTACTGTCGTTGCTCATGGAGCCGGCAATGGATCAGAAATTGCAAGTTGCAATTATCCTGCACGGAAATTTGGTGTGAAGAACGGCATGTGGATGAAGAGGGCTAAAGAGCTGTGCCCTGAACTAAATGTTCTGCCTTACGACTTTCCAGCATACGAAGAAGCAAGCCGTCTCTTTTATGAATCCGTCCTCGAAGTTGGTGGTGTGGTTCAAAGTGTTAGTATTGATGAGGCTCTTATCGATGCGACCGTGGTGATATTAAGAGCCACAGGCTCTAGTGGAGGAGGCGTAGAGGAAGGGAGCATTTGGAGGGAGCAGGAGAAGGCGGATCAGATCGCACTGGATCTCCGTGGCGTCATCAAGGAAAGGACAGGTTGCGCCGTCTCGGTTGGAATTGGCGGCAACATCCTTCTCGCTAAAGTCGCTTTGCGAAAAGCTAAGCCGGCAGGCCAATTTCAACTAAAGCCTGAGCATGTGCTTACTATTCTTGGAGATCTCAAAGTCGACGATCTTCCTGGTGTTGCTTACAGCATTGCAGGCAAGCTTGAAGAAATAGGAGTGAAATACGTGAGCGATATTCGTCAGGTTTCCAAGGAGCGTCTCACCGGAACCCTTGGCCCAAAGACTGGGGAGAAGCTATGGGAGTATGCCCGGGGAATCGACCGAGCCGAAGTGGGCGATCAATCTATCCGAAAATCAGTCTCGGCGGAGGTGAACTGGGGAATCAGATTCATCAGTCAGGAGGAGGCTGAAGACTTTGTGTTCAACCTCTGCAAAGAGCTTGAGCGCCGTCTACTCAATGAACAGGTGAAAGGCAAACAGCTTACGGTAAAAATAATGAGGAGGGCTGCCGATGCACCATTGGATCCGCCGAAACATCTCGGGCATGGCAAGTGTGACACCTTCAACAAGAGCACCATGTTTGGTGTCGCTACATACGATGCCCTGGTGCTTGGCAAGGAAGCGGTGTCCATGCTGCGCTCCTTCAAATTCAACGCTGGCGACCTCCGTGGTCTCGGTGTGCAGCTGACTAAATTAGAGCCGCTTAAGGCGTCAGCACCCGGACAGGATGGTAGCCAGAAACAACTTAATTTTGGTGCCTCCAGAGCATCTGCGACGAAAGTGGCGCTTGACCCCATACAAGATACTGGCAGTCCTGAAAGGCCAAACCCCATGCTAGGCCGCAGTGGGTCAAAAGATCCTATCATTGACGGACCCCTGACTCCCCGAAAGCCCAAAGGAAATGCAGTACACCCAGCCTTCACGTTGACGAAGGTGAATGAGAGAGATAATAAGGCGAGGACACCACTGAATATAGGGGGCACGCAATTCGTGATTCCAACTAATCCCGACCCAGCCGTCATGGCAGAACTTCCAAACGACATCCGGGCCAGGCTACTAGCTCAAGCCAGTCGATCATCAGAGAGCAGGGAGCCGTCACCAACGGTAGGGTCCAGGACCCAGAGTCCTGCATTGGTTGACGAGATCCCGCCCGATATCGACCCCGAAGTCTTCAACGCCCTGCCGGACGACGTGAAGATGGAGATCTTGGCCTCGTACAAACCGCGGGCGGGACCAAAAAGCCGTCTGCCCCAGTCTCCACGCAAAGACCGCATCATCCAGGCGCCCACGAAGAAGACGACGCCGACGAAGCGTGGCCGGCCCGCCGGACTCCCCTCGTTGCGCATTAGAGAACGCCAGGCCGATGCCAATGCCAAAATTGTGCAGACCAACTTCCTATCTATGAGGAACCAGGCAGGAGGCGATGGCAGCGCTGCCGCCCCCGCCCCCGTCGCAGCAGGGGCCACTGGCGATTTGTTGGAGGAGCTCGATCCCGAGTTCCTGGCCGAGCTTCCCGAGGAGATGCGGAAAGAAGTCATCGCGGAGCACCGGCGGATGAAAGCGCAGCGCTCTGGGTTGGATCTTGGGGCCATTAACAATAACCGCAAACGCCTCCTGCAAGAGGTGGACGGCGAGGAGATTCTCCCCGGCGGCCAGACAACGCTGCAGTTCGCCCCAAGACCGGCCAAGGTCGCCTTCACCAGTGCCGGGCTCACGACCATATCGGAGATCACGGATATGTTAAATGTCTGGTACAAGGAGACGGCGGCCGAGGGGCCACATCGAACTGACGTGGAGATGCTTGAAAAGTACCTGGTCAGAGTCGTGTTCGAGGAGCGAGATCTGAATAAGGTTGCGAAGGTTTTGAAATGGCTTGAATACCTGAATGAGGAAGACGTATCCGACAGTCCTGGCAAGGCGAGCTGGCAGGCTGTGCTACGGGAAGCGAAGGCCTCAGTACAAAAGGCTGTGCAGAGTACAGGGCTAGGTTCCTTGGTTATATGAAGCCCACAATGTCAAGGAACAGTATAGTTACGAAGTAGACTTATGAGCCACGAACATAATGCTAACACAAGATAGCTTTCTAGACAATCCTCGAATATGTCAGGATACCACCTGAATTTGTATTCTATGAATCAATGCCCTAATTCTATGTGAGCTATGCTAACCCATGACCTCCTCGCCTCTGTCCGGGTATCTTTTTGTCTATCGCCGCCCAACGCCGCGGCCTCCCTAGACCCAGTTCCAACGCCTTGAGAAACTCCATACGCAAAGTCGCAAGAGCAGATATGAAATGGCAGCCCCAAGAGAATGGGGGTGGGGGGCGCCTGTACCAGCACAACAAACATCAACTCAGTAAACCCAGGCCTGCTTCCCCAATCACGTTTACAACGCGGCGAGAGAAAGAGCCATGCCTCTAGCAAACAAGACGGCCCAAATCACGGCAGCTGCCATGGCGGCAGCGTTGGGCTTTCCTTGACTCGGAGTGGCCGTCGGAGTTGGCGTGAACACGGAAGTACTGCTTGCGGATGAAGTGACGGTGCTGTTGTAGATGGAGACTCTCAGGTTGCCACCGCAGGCGAGGGTCATGTCGCCGTCGCACGCCAAATCACAATCGGAGTCTTTCAGCTTGGTGGACCGACTGTTAATTTCGTTGCCACACCAGCACTCACGCGACCACTCCAGGCCGGCATACTTGAACTTGCCGCAGAAATCCAAGCACATCTGCACCGTCATCACGCCGTTTTGGACTTCATTACTGTCTCTGAGAGTGCGATAGTGCGTGCCATTGAGCCCGTTCGTTTCAGTGAAGCACCCGCCGTAGATGTATTTGGAGCTGCCATTGTAGATGGCGAGATCATTTGCGGTGACAGTGGATGAGTAGAGGACGAGCATGATGATGGTGGCGAAGGAGGCTGTTATGCGAGAAGGATGGATGGTAGCCATGCTGAGGGATAGGCCAAGTAGAGAGGAAGAATAGACTAATGTGTGTCTCAGAGACTATGCTGTAGTATTGCTATGATGCTGCGATGGAGTTGGGGGCGGCCTTTTACTTTTCGAATAAGCAATAACACTTGATTGATGTATGCGAGTGAGAAGTACGAAGTATGAAAAACGAAGAAGGTTGAGGACGAAGGTCAAGCATTCGAAGCCCAAGAAAGCACCGAAGATGAAGACGTGCACTCGAGTCGACGGCGAAGAAGCAGAAGAAAGAACGAACGATGGGCAGCCAGACTTAGACTTGGGCTGGGTTGGGTTGGTGGAAATTGCAGGTCTCCTTGGCCGCCACACCTGGAGTTCTCACTCGAGGAAAGAGAGGTTAACGATAGACTAAAGTCTCACCAATCCCATCCGTCGATACTAATCCGTCGATACTAATCAGTGCCACCCAACGTCAGTCAGGCCAGGTACGTACTTAGGTAAGTACTTAAGTAAGTAAGAAGTATGCAATAGAGGCGCACTAACATGGCCAAAAGCAAGAACAATCAAATTCAGGCAGGTAGGCCTTTTTTGGGCCAAGTTGGACCTTAACTAGGACAAACGCCGTTTTGATTTCTATGTTTGTAAGTAAGTACCTCGTACCTGCTTCATCATATATCCATTTACCAGAATCAACCCAGAATCCATCATGGCCAGGAATGCAATCTACTCCAGCTGCTTCATTACGAAAGGAATTTTATCACCCGTAACACTAGGGTCCTTTGAAGGGTCGTACCGCTCAAGGCTGTCCAACGGCCCGTATTTCTCACAGAGATACAACATGTCGTTGTATGCGCTGATGGCTCGTTAGTAAAGCCCCCTCTTGTCGTGGACATGTATACTCACATCTGCCTCGACTGGCTGCCAGGGTGCCCGGCGGAGTCTGTCAGGTAGGGATGAACAGAGTAGAGTCGGTTGCGATCATCCCATTCCTCCACTGGCTCAGACGGTTCAATATCTCGCTGGTACATTCGCATATATACCGGCGAGTTGAAGTAGTATGCCCACGAGCATCTCCAAGTC
Organism: Apiospora pterosperma; assembly: GCA_019976485.1. Taxonomy (NCBI): domain Eukaryota; kingdom Fungi; phylum Ascomycota; class Sordariomycetes; order Amphisphaeriales; family Apiosporaceae; genus Apiospora; species Apiospora pterosperma. Next base: position 3,535,254 of record JAFBMP010000009.1, read on the forward strand.
CCAAACTCCATCTCATTGTGTGCGTAGGTACACCCCGGGTCGAATATGATGGTCTCGCCCGTTTCCATATCAATGCCCACATTTCTCTCCCAGAGATCCCCGTGTACCAAAGCGGGTGCGATCTGACGTCCTTCGCTTTGCAAAACGCCCAGTAGTCGGGGTATGACCACATCAATGAGCTGACGGCACGCGGCGTCCAATGCTGGCCATTTCCCATTGGTTGCGTTGTCGTATCCGATAACGTCTTGGAGCTGGTTAGTGAAGGACTTTGCCCAGCTCGTCTCCCAGGTCACTGTCCGTTCCATGACTCCGATGACTGTGGGAACCGAATAACCAAAGAGGCCGTTGGGTGATGTCGAGCTGTGCATCTCTGCTATCTTGGCAGCGAAGGCTGCTGGCTCTGGAGCTGTGGACAGGTCCATGTCGTGGAAGTCACCCAAGAAGAAGTACACCGTTGCGGCCCCGTTGATGTACTTACCCCAGCCTGTTGGCTTAGGCACCAGATTCGGGCATGCTGTATCGATGTCCTTGGCTGACTGGAACTCCCCGTTTACTAGAGCTCGGGCTCCCTTCCCGACGATACACTGTGTCCTTGTGAATTTATTCTCTGGCGATTCACGGTCAAAGGATGCATACCTTCAAAAAATACCGCTTAGAAGTTCCATCCTGCAGTATGACGGAAACCTTGGCTGTCTTAGTCCAAGCAGATATACCACATGATTCCGCGGACACAACTCGAGTCCCCTTGGGTAAGACTGGTACCGGTTAAAGATCAGAGACAGCGTCGAGACAATAACTGTATGGGAGTGATACTTTTCGTCACATTTCTGTGGATGGGGAAGTTCCCCTCAATCCCTTCCTCCCACGCATCACCGGTCGACATTCTTGGTGGTTTGGTAGGTAACCAAATTCACTACAAGAAAATCAATTTGAAGATGTGCCGGAGACAAAGCCTATCTCTCAGTGTTATCGCTGCAATTCATGGGAATGAGGAGAGGATTCAAGTAATTTTACACCTGCAAGTTCGTCTTTCAGCTCCCCAGTCCCCAAGCCCCCTCCCCTCATTGCACACGTCGGTATTAGGCGCCGCGCAGCCTTGAGATAAGCACTAGACTTGAGGAGTCGTGTTCTTGCAATTGGATGAGCCCGACAGGGGTTGGCAAGGATCGATCAATCATGTTCACGAGAAGGCTGCCTTCGCGCCCCCAATCCTTACCACACCAACGGGATCTCGCGTTTCTTTTCCTTTTCAAAATCTGCAACGATTACAGTCTTCGAGCCCTACCACGGAGATATCAAGAGCGAAATCAGCTCTGATCGCTTGTGAGCAGAGGCGCGGAAGTGTCGTTACGCAGCACGGCAATATCCTGACGAACCCCTGAAATTTCAACGACCCATAGGACCCCGCCGTAAGCTTTCAAATAACAGCTTCTCTGTTCGTTTTCTACGAAATGCCTCAGGCCTATATGCCTAAAGATGGTGAGCTCGGTGAATCGATTCCCAAAACGTACAAACAGATTCATGCCATTGTACTAATGACAACCGGCAGTTTCGCAAACTCTCGACTTTCAGGCAGAAGAACAGTGGCAGAGACAATGGAACTCGGGAAGAAAGCCATGTGGTCTCGAATACATTGGCTACATCGTCTGATTCCAGCTCTGTCCTAGGCGTGCCGGATCAATCCAGGTCATCCACGTCCTCCCTTCCGGTAGTTTCAGCTCTCACGGCTGACGACCAGGCGGTCCGGAGGACTAACAAATCTGATACGGGGCCGCTTGGACTCAATGTCGTATATACACCGGAAAATGGTCACAAAGCAGACATCGTCTTCATCCATGGCCTTGGCGGGACAAGTCGACTCACGTGGTCGAAGCATAAGAATCCTAACCTGTTTTGGCCGTTGACTTTCTTGCCACTCGAGCCAGATATTTGCCTTGCTCGAATCTTGACTTTCGGATACAATGCCAACCTTCGAAAATCGGGTCAAATTACCACATCGATCCTGGACTTTGCTAAAGATCTCCTTTTCGACTTGAAATATGGCAAAGATGAACAGAAAGGAGAGCTGAACATGGGAAGGGTGGGCAAAACCCAAAAGCCTCTGCAACGACTGAAGAGAGTCTCACAATGCTTTAGGTGCCGTTGATCTTTGTGGTTCATAGTATGGGTGGCCTAATCATAAAAGAGGTAAGACCAAGTCCGGAAGCTCTACAACTTACTAATGCACCACAGGCATATATGCAGGGGCAACATGATCCCGAGTATGAGACCATTATCAAAGCAATTTCTGCAATCACTTTCATTGCTACGCCCCATCGCGGAACACATCTGGCAGAAACCCTGAACCGTATTCTACAATCCAGCATGATTACCAATTCAAAACACTACGTGCTTGAATTGGCCAAACACTCGCCTACGTTACAGAAGCTCAACGAACAATTTCGCCATATCGCACCGAAACTCGATATCATTTCGTTCTATGAGACTGAACCAATTTCTATAGGATTGAAGAATGCCCGGGTCGTAAGAGTCGTCTATAATCTTCCACTTGGTTGTAGCTAACAAGATCAGATGGTACTAGAAAAGGATACATCGGTTCTTGGTTATCCCGGAGAAACTTCGAAGGCCTTAGTCGCTGATCACCATGGTGTTTGCAAGTACGACAGTCCCGATGATCCAAACTACGTTACAGTCAGGAATGTCATCAAGTCTCTCGTCAGCAAGATCATAGCTACGAATAAGAACATCGGTGGTAATGAGCGGCGTGCCAGTGTCAAGTCTCGGCCAGACACGTACGGTTTACAATCGGCTTTGGCTATTAGCGAGATGCCAGAAACCGACTACGTTTTCCATCGAGATCTCTGGACGGAAGGGACCTGCGATTGGGTGGTCCATAATGCAAGTTTTGCTGGATGGTCTGATGCGACACAAACCGTGCCACAGATTCTATGGATAAAAGGGGGGCCTGCAAGCGGAAAGTCAGTCTTGTCTTCCTTCATTGTAAATGCCCTGATCCAGTCTGGTGCTTTATGCCAGTACTTCTTCATGAGGTTTGGGGATCCGAAGAAGAGGAGTACCAGTGTCTTGTTACGGTCTCTCGCATATCAGCTATCCCGGGACCTACCAACATTTTCTCAACAACTTGGAGAAGTAATCGGTGAGGCCATCGACCTCGCGAGCGCCAGCCCCCGGCTCTTGTGGGAGCGTATATTCAAGTCGATACTACCCAAACTGGAGGTCTCGAAGCCCATTTACTGGGTTATTGACGGGCTTGACGAAGCGGACGATGCGCTAGGGGTGATAAGACTCCTATCCGATGTCACCTCCGTTCGTGTCCCCCTTCGGATATTGTTTGTGGGCCGCGATACGCCAGCGATACTGTCAGCTTTCCAGAGACTTCCCGAAGACTTGAAGTGTGCGCCGATCGACATCGATGCCCAACAGGAAGATCTACGTTATTTTGTGCAGCGAGAACTGAATATGCCTGGGGACGATGAATTCAGAGAAAGGATATCGAGCAGGGTTATCGAAGGGGCACAGGGCAACTTTCTTGTGAGTTATGGACGATGGATCATGGCATATTGTTAACAATTACTGACGTACAAAGTGGGCGCGACTAGCTGTTAACAGACTGAGTACATGCCACAAGCAATCCCAGGTTGAAGCGACACTGCAAGACTTTCCCGTGGGGATGGAGGCGCTATTTGATCGGATGGCACTGTCAATCACAGTGCTCGATTCGCCAGAAGCTCGAGATCTAGCTTCGAAGATCATTGGTTATGTCAGCTGTTCCATGAGAAAGCTGACCGTTTCCGGGATTTCGCAGGCGCTTGGTGAGGACGAATCCGACATTCTGGACCTGCAAAGGTCCATCGTCGAGCTTTGCAGCGGATTTGTGGTCATCGATAACAGCGGCGAAGTGTCTCTGGTTCACCAAACAGCCCGCGAGTACCTGCTAAGCGACACAGCTCGCCCTTTTCGCGTCAATCCCAAGATTGCGCATGGGCGGCTATTCCTGAGCTGCATCAAGTGCCTGCGAGCTAATGGACTACGCGCAAAGATAGCCAAGCACAGAGTGCCGGACTTTGTCGGCTATGCATCCCTATACTGGTCATCCCACCTTTTGCTTGCTCCGATTGAGAGCGAAGATGTGGCAACGGAGCTTAATGCCTTCATGACTGGCCAATCGATATTGACCTGGATAGATGTTCTTTCTAGGTCAAAGCAATTGCGAGTGTTAGTGCAGGCGTCGAAGAATCTTTCCAAATATGTGGCCAAACTGAAGACGCTACATGGCTCACCAAGCACAAAAGTAGAGTTCATCATGCGACAATCATTGCTGGAAAGCTGGGCCGTGGATCTTGTGAAAGTAATGGGTAAATTTGGGCCCAATCTGACGAGAAGACCTGATTCAATCTACAAGGCTGTGCCGCCTTTCTGTCCTCGGAGCTCGGCCATCTTCCAGCAGTTTGGGAAGGGAGAAGCCAGAAGTCTGGCGGTGAAAGGCCTGGAGGAGAACGACTGGGATGATTCTCTCACGCGGATTTCTCTTGGCTTTGGTGCCTACACATCTTCTATCCGGACTTCAGGGAGTCTCGTTGCAATACTAGCAACGCCCGGAAATGTATCCATTTTCGACTCTGGCAACTTTGAAGAGGTTGCTGGAAGCCCTTTCCGACATGGCGAGCGGGTGTATAGTATGGAACTCAGCGCCATCTCTGCTACACTTGTTACCTACGGCTACCGGACCATGAAAGTGTGGAATACTGTGACCGGAGAGTGCAGATTTTCTCTTCCGAACATTGAAGCAAAGCCTCGACCCCTGATGATGCTTCTAGCCAACCATGGCAAGAGACTATTGGTGGGCTTTGACGACAGGCGCATCAGATCGCTCAGTTTCGCAGAAGGATCTCCCAGTTGGCAAGTGTATGCCGAGCTGGAGGAGCCAGAATTAGAAGGCCATTTCCTGAACTCTGCGAATTTCATGGCTACGAACGGGGATGGTAGCCTGCTTGCTGTGGCTTACAGGGGCCATCCGCTTTCAGCCTGGGAAACGGAGGGTCCTGTTCATCTTGGCCACTGCTGGCGTAAGCGGGACGAGCTGGCCCGGGGTGAAGTCATAGACGCGGTTTGGAATCCAATGTCTCCCGAGGTGCTGGGAGTCTACATTGAAGGTGTTGTCTTCAAATGGCTCCCGTACGAGGACGTGGTGGAGGAGATTCAGGTTGGTGCATCTAAGATCTCCATCAGCAGCGACGGAAACCTCTTCATCACCGGTGACGTGCACGGGACTGTCAAGGTGTTTGGCACATCGGACTTTGGACTCCTTTACCAACTTGGATCCCAGGATACCGTTCTCGGGTTGGCCTTTAGTCCTGATTCTCGGCGGTTCTACGACATCCGGGGTTATTATGCCTCTGCTTGGGAGCCGATTGTTCTAGCGAGGTTGACTGAGCAGGCAGACGCCAGTTTCGAGACGGCGAGCGACAGTATCAGTCTGGTGCCAAGCTCCATACAGCCAACTCAATCTCCATATCGAGTCGATTCTATCACAGCACTCGCCGTAGACCCCAAGGGCCGATATTTTGGTAGCGGCACAGAAAAGGGGGTTGTGAACATACACGACACCGAAGGGAGAATTATCGAAGAAGCTTATGCTTCCCGTGGACTACTCAGCATTGAACATTTGGTATGGAGCAGTGATGGGAAACTATTCAGCTTCACCAACTCCAGCAAACAGTTGTTCATCTTTTCGGTTGCCCAGGAGTTGAGCCACAGCCAAAGCACGGAGCAAGTGCTTGAGATATCCTTGAGGGCGGCTTCGAAGGGCCCTATCTTACAGATACTATTCGATTCCACTTCCAGCCACATCATCATCCATACCCAGTCCAGTCTTCAGCTGGTCTCAGTAGAATCTGCAAGCATCAGTTGTTCATTGGAACTGGGGGCGGTAGAATGTAGGTGGACGTTGCACCCACAAGATTCGAACCTCGTCATAGGAGTTGCCCCTGGAATCGCTTACTTACTACATTGCAAATACTCCAGTCTGAAGACTTACCGGTATGAACTTCTTAGCTCGTCTAGCAGGATGTCAATACCCTGGGAAGACCCGCGTCAAAGAATTGAGCGAGTTCTTGCTTCCTCTGACCGTCGACACCTCCTGGTCCAACTTTACTTACATGGAGCAAAGTCGAGTGGAACGAAGATTCTTTATTTCCCCTTATCCGGCTTCTCATGGACGCCCTCGGGGGACGCCAACGAAGCCCTCCCAGCCAAACTGATGCCGCTTTGCTTTCCATCCTACATTTCCTCGGATATCGTCCTCAGTCTTTCATTCTTGTCCCAGAACAGACTTGTGTATTTGTCCAAAGACTTTGCGATATCTACTCTTAGAGTCGCACCAGGCTCGGACTGGTCTTCAGCCCAGACTTCGATTTCTCTCCAGATTCATAAGGAGGAGAAGACTCGTACGGACCCAACTACTGAGCTCTTCGCACTGCCACGAGACTGGGTTAGCAGGGACTGCTTAGCGCTGAGTACTATTTGGGGAAAGGGGAGATCTTTCTTATGTCCACGCAATGGCGAGGTCTCAGTGGTTCGAAGCAGTGGCCTTGTTTAGCATAGACACATATGACCAGAAGTAACTTGCATCAGTTTGGATCCCCTTCCTTCTCTGGCCTCTCAAGTTTGACCTTACCGGGTTTAAGCATGCATCCTTCGGCGGCGGACAGGGAACGCCAAGGCATATGGAGCAATATGTACCCTTATCAAGAACCGAAGATTGTCGTGCGGGGTTCCTACAGGGGGCAGGGGCATCCTCCATGTGACACCAAATCGACGACTATGCTCTTGGTTGCGAAAGATGACTCAGGCTACGTACGCCCTTACAAGGCATGGACAGCCATAATAACCATCTCGACCGAGACGGAGGGCATGCCAATGTACCTTATAGTGCATTCAGCTATGCAGAGAAATGGTGCATCGTCTCCATTGTCTCCTTTGCTGCGTGGTTTTCCACCGTGAGCAGCTTCATCTACTATCCGGCACTGAGTCTCTTATCCGAGTCACTGTCTGTCTCGGTCGACAAGATCAATTTGACCATCACTTCGTACATGGCAGTGGCTACGATCGCTCCGACTCTAGTAGGAGACGCTGCTGATGTTTTGGGCCGCCGACCTGTCTACATCGTGGTCCTGGGCATTTACATCGCCAGCAACATTGCTATAGCTCTATCGAGGACTTACTCGGCTCTCCTAGGGCTCCGGGTCATGCAGGCACTTGCAATATCTGGTACATTGGTCCACGGCTGACTCTTGGCGATCGAACACAGACTGACACGGGTCGGGAACCAGGAACATTCTCGGTGGCATACGGCGTGATAACAGACATTGCATCTCCTGCTGAGAGAGGGTCTTTCGTGAGCGCTGTATCTTTCGCGTAAGACGACGATTATCCGGTCCGCTAAGCCGCTGTCTAATGATGATGTATTGCAGGATTACGATCGCGCCAAGCGTTGGTCCTATCCTTGGAGGAGCCCTATCTTACGCTGCTGGCTGGACCTGGATCTTCTGGTTTCTGGCAATATCATCCAGTGTATGCTTGTTGTTGATGGTTTTCCTGCTACCGGAGACGTCACGGAGAATCGTTGGGAACGGTTCAGTACGGCCCCCTAAGCACTTGCAATTGCCTATACCTACCTTGATGCAGCACTGGAAGGAAGACGACTGTGATACAGCCACGGTATGGGGGATTCCGAACCCTCTCAAGTCTTTGCGTATTCTTGTGCGCAAAGATAATGCTATCATCATTCTCGCTTGTGGTATCCTATACGTCACATATACGTGTGTAAACGCCTCCCTCTCGGTGCTGTTCATCGATGTTTATAAGCTAAACCAGTGGCAAACCGGTCTGGTATACTTGCCGTTTGGCTTGGGTTGCACAGTTTCGACATTCTTTTCTGGCCCGTTGCTGGATAACGCATATCGCAAGGCGAGGATGCGGCGCGGGCTTTCCACCAACAAAGTGTCTGGGGATGACCTGGACAGTTTCCCCATCGAGAAAGCACGACTTGGCGTCATCTGGGTACCCATGGCTTTGACGACAACGTCCGTGGTGGCATTCGGTTGGGTGTTACAGCTTCATAAGGTCAGTCCCCCCCCGTCCAGACACTTACCTCCCTATTACCATGCTCATAGTATGGCCATAGAACATTGCGATCCCCCTCGCCCTGCAGTTTGTTGCTGGTTTAAGTATGCAACTAGACTTCAGTGTGAGTTTTGTCAGTTGGCTGTCAAACCAAATAGCAAACCGCTCATCGGGTATCAGATATACAACACTTTACTCGTGGATAAGAATCACCGAACACCAGCAGCTGCACAGGCTTCGAGCAATATCGTGAGATGCACGCTTGCAGCGATCATCGTTGCTTTCCTGGAGGACATGCTCGATGCTCTGGGTATTGGTTGGACCTTCACTTTTCTTGGTGGGATGTGCATCGTCGCCACTGGACTGTTGCTGCTTGATTACCACTTAGGAACAGCATGGCGCCAACAGAGCCTGGAAAGGAAGGCCGATGGTGAAGCAAGACCCCCGAGGTCGTGCTGGTAGGCTTCGCTTCGACGTAAAGATCTTGGCGATTTCCTAGTACGATGGCGTGGGTGCAGATTCCATGGATAGTAGATATATTTAGCCGCGGGCTGTTGATGGAAACCCTCCCTATCTAGACAGACGTCCCACGCTCACCGCTCACCGCTCACCGCTCAGCTGGTTTATTACGTTCCAAGGTCGTTGTGCATTCGGGGCGTAAACTCCGGCCAAGCTCCGGCCAGACCCCCAGCAGGGACAATCTAGTTTAGGGGTAAAGGGAACGAGCCGTTGTAGCATCAGCCATCAGCCATCAGGCCACGGCAGGTAGTATTATTGAATAATCAATCGTTTCTGGATATCATGGCTTCCCTAGCTAGGTATTCTATCAACCCTTGTATGCCACATGCTGCATATCTAGATGCAGTGCCTGCCTATCCCCTACCTACTTCATGTTACAATACAGAAGAACATGGCTACTGATGGCGGTCATCCTTGATGCCCCAACTGCCAACGAGCCGCATGGCTTTCTCATCGCCATGGATTAGTCGCTCGTCCTGCAATGCGTCGGACAAGCACCTCCAGGGGTCGCGACTTCCACCCCATTTCAGTAGGTTCTCCTTCAGTCGTTCGCCATTCGCTCTGTCCAGGGCAGCGCCATTCTGTCCGGCCGAGAAGACCACCCTCCAGACGCGTTCCGAGAGAACTTGGTCGAAAAGGTAACTATAGTAAGTGCTGCCGTAGCCAAACAAGTGCCCGAAAAACCCTTGCCATCGGGTTCCTGCAGCATCAGGCGGCAACTTGCCATAGATGCGCTGCAAGCCATGGTATATCTCGGTAGAGTCAAAGTTGGCTTGCCCAGGCTGCGATGCATGGTATTGTTGATCCAACATGGCCATGATGATTTGGTTTTCTCTATCCGATGCCTCGAATCGTTTCAAAACCTGCAATCGCTCCGCTACCAGCTCGTACGGCAAGGGCTCGTCGCTTTCGTAGTGCCGAGCAAACATTTGCAGGACCGTTGGGTCGGCGCAAAAGTGCTCCATCAATGTGGACGGCAACTCGGCAAAATCTGTAGCACATCGGGTTCCCGCGACATTCTGGAGGGAAGTGCGGGCTAGGATGGAGTGGATGGCGTGTCCCATCTCGTGGAAGAGCGTCTCCATTTGGTAGTAATGAAGCAGGGCCGGCTGATTCTTCCATGACCGATCATGGTTGAAGTCGCACACTAACGCAATGGTCGGCAACTGCTTGACAGAACCCGCCTGTCTGGACACGTGCATGCCGTCGTTCGCCTCTGCAATAGCAGCATCGGTTGAGGCCTCCTCGCGCCTATCGGAGATAGCCTGTGCTGCTTCGTGGATCTCTTGTTCGGAGATCTCCCTGGAGCAGCGAACGGTGAAATGGGCGGGGTTGGGCGACTTGTCTGCCCGCCAAAATAGATCGCAGTATAGTACAGCGACATGGCCGTCTGTATCTGAGACAACATCTAAGCGTCTCACATCGGGATGCCATGTCTCTCCAGGCAAGGTATCTTTAGGCACGAGCCTGATGCCGTACAGGCGTGTGAATAGCCTCGACAGGCCCTGCATAACTGTCCCAAGCGAGAAATACGATGAAAGAGTATCATGTCCGCGCCTCCGCGACCTCATATCCCTTCGTATACTCTCCATGTAGTAGTCCTTGTCCCAGGGATGCAAGTCGGCGGCGCTGGAAGCGCGAGTATCCTGCCCCTTGGCTTGCAGGAGATCCGATAGTTCCTTCTCAACCCGCGGGGCATTGTGTTTCGCTAGGGCCAGCAGAAATTGATGGACAGACTCCGGGGTCTTGGCCATCATCCTGTCCCTCAACGCCAGCTGCCCGTAATTCTCAAAGCCCGATAGGTTGGCAAGTTCGGCTCGTAATTTCAGCAGAGTCTCGAGTATCCTGACCGATCGATTTGACGCGGTCCGGGTAGCGTAATAGATGGCCTTGCGGGTGGCTTCGTCGTGGACACTGCGCAAAGCTACTGTCGCCTCGGGCGACATGGTTGGCAGGTACATGGCGCCGTGACGGATGTAGCGCTGAGCTATATGGGGATCCATGCCATGGAACTTGCTACTCGAGAATACTATTCGTTCTTGTGCTGGGGTCATGTCCCCGACGAAGGCCGAACCTAGCTCGCTGATTTGCTGTGATATCTCGACAAATCTATTCCGCGATCCTTCGGGCAGGTGGATGGCTGACTTCATAAAGTCCTGCTGCAGAAGTTCACCAACAGTTTTCTCCTCTTCGGTCCAGCTGGATGCCACCTCAGGGTTGCCCAAAGCTTTCCCAAGCTGCTCGCTCAAGCCGGTGGTGGTATTCAGCTGGTTCATGTATTGATAGACCAGCGCCCAGGCCTGTGAAGCAGCCTCCTGTATTCGATCATCTGGGTGCGTTACGCGCACGAAATCGGCGACATCTAACACTCGGCACAGTAGGTCGCTGAGCCGGTCCATGTCCCGAACCACCGATCTATACTCTTCTACCGTTGAAGCCGCCAGGACCTTGTCCACTAGCTTCTGCGCTCTCTCCAAGGTGGTATTCGCAAAGACAAGGAAGCCCTTAGGCGACGTAAGGTACTTGTTCCTGAAGAGGCCGACATTTGTGCCGGTTGCTGCTCGGCTAGACGGCGGCTCGAATTCCTTAAATGTCTGGGGGAGTCGAAGAGCTGCCGCAACAGGGAGTCGTCATGTCTGGCACCCGGCTGAGAGCGAGAAACAGGCGTGGCCGCAGGGTCGAGTCGTGCAACACCAGTAGCTGCTCCAGCTAGCCAGCGGCGTTGTTGGGTTGAGGATGCTTGTCGGACTATGCATCTTGAACAGGCCCGCAGACCGGAACGTGTAGCTTTCATCATAGTGAGTGCTACAGCTAAGAACACGACATAGCTTATAAGCCCCTCAAGGGGAGGTGCTCCGCCAAGAGAGAAAGCAGGAAAGGGACAAAGAAAGAAAAAAAGACTGTGCAAGAGAAGCCGCTCAAATTGACATCTAAGAAGAATACAAAAAAGTATCGACGTAGTTCTGAATGTTTAATGTCCATGTGAATAAATTAAGCCGCCCGCCCCAAAAAAAAAGTTACCGAATCGACCCCGACCCAGACCGGGATTAGCCGCCAAAAAAGACATCACTGGCCCAAAGCTTGGAAACTGACGTCCGACGACCATTTGAAAGTTGACAAAAAAGAAAAACCTCCTACTTTCACTACCAATTGAGGGCACCATGGCTTCAAGAGTGCTGCTGCGACGGGTAAGACGTCAATCCAAAGGCTCCTCCTTCTGTTTTATAGACTGACAACTACGATTCAGCGCGCTGCCGCTCCTTTAATGGCCACGGCTCTTGTTGGAGCATCGCTAATTCCCTCGGTCGCACTGGCAGAAACACCAGAAGAGGTAGTGCTTCCCATCTCATCTCCCTCAGCACCAAGCTTCGGGCCCTGATTGGCGTGCTCACTGTTATCTCTGTTCATAGCATCGATCGAGGAAGCCCATCTACGATGACTATGAAGTCGTAACGCCGCTTCCCACGGCCTCTACGCCCAAGCCGTCGCCCTTCTCCGATACGATCCCACGCACATCCGAGCCCGAGGTCATCATCACGCGGCCCCATGGCCCGTCGCCCACAGACCGGCTCGCCGAGCAAATAGGCAAGGCGCGGCTCTTCCTGTACAAGCAGGCCACGACGGCCGAGGACGCTGTGAACGCCGCCATGGACCGCGCCTTCCACCTGGAGCAGTCCTTCACGGAGACGGTGGCCTCGCTGGCGCCGCCGCGCGAGAGCGGCGAGAAGCTGATGCCGGGCCTCGTCTACGTCCTCGTGGCCGGCATGGCCGGCAGCATCGTGACGCGCAACCGCAACGTGCTCTTCCGCGCCGCCGCGCCGCTGGCCCTGGGCGTCGGCGCCGGCTGGCTCGTCCTCCCCGTCACCATGACCAACGTGAGCGGCCTGCTCTGGACCTACGAGCAGCGCTTCCCCGTCGTCGCGCAAGCCCACCTCCAAGCCCGCGAGAGCATCCAGCGCACCTGGCACGCCGCCAAGACCCACTCGGATCTGTCCAAGCGCTACGTCGACGACAAGGTGACGAGCGCCCGTGACGTCGTCGAGGATTGGGTCAAGAAGGGCAAATAAACAAGCCAGGACAAGGAGAGGTGGATGCATGATGGACAGGCAAGCATATGACTTGTTGGCAAAGATAGACCACAGACTCTGCATTCACTCGGGAGCAGACTAGGTAGAGAGACTACATGCTATCCTGCAAAAGCAGCCTGTAAAGCCATGTATTATAATGAATAGACACAGTATTTTCTATGTTCAAGAACTTTATATGTAAGTATTTACAAGATTAAAAACTTGTATTAAAAAAATGTGCATTTTGATGGATTTTCTACCAAAAGATTGATATCACCAGTAACAGGCACCAATTTTCGTCGGATATATGGCATCGGGATCAGATCGGTATGGTGGATATATTGAGATTACTGATTCCCCCTGGGCGAATCGTCCATCGTAAGCTAAAAGGAGCATCGCCATCGGGTTAAATTCTATCTTCAAGCGACCTAACCTGTCGTACTCCAGAAACCAACCTCTCTTATGCCTCTATTTTCGGTGTCCTACTCCTTTGGAGTATAGTACATGGGTTCCTAACCAACACAACCATAGCCTACCCTTTCAAGCACAACGCGTTTTGTTTCATTAGCAATTAGACCTTTCCTCCTCGCTGCCGTCCTTTATCCATCATGAGTCGTAGAACTCGCTCATAAGTCCACATGGTGACCGCACTTGCCGGCGCTGCCTTGATAAGACTGACCGTCAAGCCCCGGTACATGCCCTTGAAGCCCTCCCTGGCGACAATGGACCGCAGGGCCTCGACCATGCCGGTCTCGTACAGCGGGATGTTCTTGTGCACATAACGGGCCCGCGTCGGGCCCTGGACCTGTATCCGCTTCCTCACGAGGTCGAGGGGGAAGACGCCCGTCTTGGCCACCACGCTAGCGATCACGCCGGCCGTGGCGTCGCCGCTGTTGAGGGGGAGCTCGAGCTGTGCCAAGGGCCGTCGGAGCCCCTCGTACATGGCGAAGAAGAGACCCATGTACGGCACGATTTGCGCGATGCCTGGCCCGAGACCGCGGAAGAATCCCTTGATCCCCTCGTCCCGCTGGATATCCCGAAGCGCGTGCACGAAGCCCGTATATACGCGCTCCGTGCCTTGGGCTGCAAAGCGCGTGCGCAGAAGGTCCAGCGGGTACGTAGTCGCGGTGGCCGCCGCGCCGGCCGCAGCCCCCGACACGAAGCTCTCGACACCCCTGGGTAGGGCGTCCTCCCCGAAGGCGCGGCGCATCAAGATAGTGATGGAGCGGTATGAGGTGAACTGCACGGCGGCGTACGAGACGTACATGAGCTCGGCGGGGACGTTGCCCTTCCAGAGGCCCGTGACGCCCTCATGGCGCAGGATGTGGCGGAGGGTCGCGAGCGTACCCTTGTAGACGGGCGAGCCGCGGGGGAGGCTCGAGTGCGAGAGCGGGTCGGAGAGCGAGTGTGACTGGAGCTGCAGCCGGATCTTGACAACGTCCAGCGGTGCGATGACGAAGCGTGAGATAAGGCCTGCGGTGGCGCCGGCGGTCACGACTTGCAGTCGGGTGCCCTGTTTGGTTTATTTTTGGATAAGCTTCCGTCAAATGACATGAAATAGAGAAGAGAGGGAAGTAAAAACTGATTCAGAGAACGAAGCAGCTGGTTTCCCGAATATCTATTTGGGGATTCTACGTTTGGGTTCGCAACTCTTTCCCAAGGCCGCTGACTCACCTCATCTTGAAGCCGTTGGCCGCTCTTCGACATGCACCCACGACTGTCCGTCCTTCTTACCCGGACGAGGGGGGTCGTCGGTGACTGGTTCAATTCCGTCGATCACGTTGACAAGTTTGCATGCAGCAACGCAAAGCAAGTTAAGTTTGATGGTGCAAGATTCTTCAACCGACTCGACTCGAGCGCCGTCACGAGGTGGCTTTTATTTTTGGCACAGTTCGCCGAGATTCTGCGCTGCCGAAGTCGAAGTCGAAGTCGAATGAGATGGAAGACTCTCGGCTCTTTTCTAATTGAAGCCACGAAGCGGTGGCTGCACCTGATCACTGTGGCAATGAGATAAGGACTTCCTGACCTCGGACCTGACGCAGAGGCTTTGAGCAAAGCTTACAAGTGCTCAACACAGCATCCAGTTCACCTTAAAATTGCAACGCTTTTTCCGTCGGTCGGTTGCCACGTTAGCTGGGGTAGTGTCAAGTGGTAGTGACGTACCTTCCTCAGGGATCACCAGGGATCTAATCTATCCCCACGTACGGATAGTGGCTGGATCTTGAAACTGTCTTTCTCTTTCCTCAATTGAGTTCGGGTCAAGCATGCATTGCCATCTATAGCACGTCAAAGACTCGAGAGGACTAGAACAAAGAGTCGCACGCGATCTACAACTAGTTCAGCCGCACGTGTATTAAATGTGTGCAGGATTATCTTAGACCACCTGCGATTGCCAGACTCAGACTGTCTTGCCAGACTCTGTGTGTACGTACGTAGACGATAAGCACATGCATTCGGTCATTTATTTACATGGTCGGTCACTTCTACTAATTAATACTTTAGTGACCACGGTATTGATCTCGGCCCTCTTCCCATCCCCCTCTGTTTCCCTTCGTCCTCCTCGACTCCGACCCCCTGACTGCCCCACCTCGACCTGCATGCTTCACTACCAACTCCGCGTCTCTTAGCAGCGGCCAGCACTTCCACTCGCCCGAAGCCAGGCCTCGTATTGGCTGGAGGAGGCATCACTGCTGCGGCACTGCCCACTTGCGCCCATACGTTGTCTGAATCGCTCCCTGGTCGCCAGAACCCCGAGAATTTCCTTTGGGCGGACCGACGGGTCGCAATACTAATTGCGCAGATATATCTTTATTGTATATTCCAATCATTCTTGTCGCGTCTCGGGTTTTCCTTGTCCTTCACAAACACGTCGCTTGAGCCTCAGTGTCAGGTGGCGCTCCATATCCGTTCGACTAGGCGTGGTTGCATGTGATATCGCGTCGAAGCCCGGTGGAAATCGAGACTCCTCGTCTACATCGCTCATAGTTCACAGAGGCCATTGTCTGCCTCGTCCTGGCCTCTGATACTTTCCCTGTCCCCCTCCCCCCTTTTTCAGACCAGGTCAATATGGCAGTATCGACCATCCAGAGCCCAGACCTGCGGGAGGTAGTTGGTCCTGTCCTACTCTCTCTTCCTCCAGCTGCCATCGCGACGCAAGTGGCAGAGAATATATTGCCTCTCTTATCGCCGATTCTCAGGCAGAGAGTACAGCTTCTGTCTTCGTCGAGCACTGAACCATGGATCCGTCTGCTCTGTTACGACCCCGCAAAGGCAGCTAGGCTGGCAGAGATTGCAAAGAGTGACCGACTCGAGGCACATCCCGTCAGCGGCGAGGTCGAGGTCGACTGGGACTACGACG
Source organism: Apiospora pterosperma (assembly GCA_019976485.1). Lineage (NCBI taxonomy): Eukaryota > Fungi > Ascomycota > Sordariomycetes > Amphisphaeriales > Apiosporaceae > Apiospora > Apiospora pterosperma. The sequence goes on from JAFBMP010000009.1 coordinate 3,551,343, forward strand.
CCGAGATTCAATATCGAAGGTTAGATGCAGAGACTCTCCAGGCACTCGTCGCCCTCAAAGATATGGGGCTGGCGTTCCAACTCGTCTATTGTAGCGGCGATCCGACCAGCCAGGGCTGGAAAGTTGGCGAGGTCAGTGTCGCTGATACCCCTTCGCCATTCGCTTCCTTCAACGGAGTCTCGAGTGTCGCAGAAGCAGATCGACAGTACAAGGAGTCGCACACAAAGAAAGACATATCGGGATCCCAGGCCCCACGTCCCTCACTTCAAGTAGCCACAGACAAGATCGACAATGATGAAGACGACGATGATTACTGGGCCAGATACGATGCAACGCCTGCCCGTACGCCGGCCACCAAAAGATCCCCTGCTCCCATGTCGATGCAGGGTGTTCAAAACTCGGCCTCGGCGGCAGATGATGACGATTACTATGCTCAGTACGATTCAGTGCAGCCGGCAATGGACAACCATGATCCCGACGAAGAAGCGAACCTCCAAGAGTTGACACCACCGCCCAACACCTTACCTAGACCGATACCTCAACGACAAAACGGATTCGGCGACGAGGAGGTAGAGTCGAGCGAGACTAACGGCGCGTGGACCCATGCTGAACCCCCGAAATCGCCATCACTCAACCCGAGAGCTGCAGACGACCCCAATCTCATGCACCCACGACCTGAGTCTAGCGCGAGCTCCAATGCGTCGGTAGAGAAGCTTGAGGCTGCGGCAGAGAACTTCGGCGTCCAACAACATATCTCCCGCAGTGTACAGAGCTTGTACATGCTGGGTCGGGGCTCGGGCATCGATCGCGAGGAATTCGAGCGGATTGTCAAGAGAGAATTGAAATTGCTCAAGCGAATGGAAGACTGAGACGGTATACGGGCTGAGAGCTGAGAGTACGTTTGTACGTCGGTTGTGTGTGTGCTCTGTCTGGATTGGGCACCGAGTTGGTTAGTTGGTGGGGACATCCGGTAATGATGCGATGGTTCTGTTTATTGTTTGTACGTTTTCTGCATCATCCGGCGCAAGAGCATCCCACAAGGACGGGTTTTATCATGGCAGTATGGGAGTCAAGGCATTATCATCAAATGTATCCTTCTCAATCAAATCCAGGAAGAACTGAAGAGTGCGAAAGGTGCTAGAAGCAAGTGTTGTCGCAGAGGGAGGGTTCTTACTTAAGTATGTATACTATGAAGTATGCGTGTTGAACTACAAGGGACACCCCAGCTAACTCTCCCAACAAAAAAGCCGGGCCTCTCGGTTCCCAGGGCTCTCTCTCAGTGCTGCGCCGCAGAGCATGTTGCTGGTACCAACCAGGTAGAACAAAACAGATAGTTAATACCGATTTGGACTAACTATATCGCATACATTTGAACCTGGTGTCATTTGCATGAACCATGAACATGATATGGCTGACGCCTGCCTGCGCTGGGTAGGGGAATGGCGGTACTACTGCAGTCATCACAACTTGATGGTTGTCGATTCAGAGAGAGGCATCGCGATAGATGACATGTTACGACGATTGTGACGAGGTTTCTGTTCCATCTGGGTCTTCTTAGACTCTTATTAGGCAGACGGACGGGAGGAGTAGAGGGAGGCTCTAGTTTGGATGCAAGTACCGATGTACCTTGATTCGTTTCGCGCAAGGGCTGGTCCCCCAGAAAAAAAAGTGACCTCGAGCTTTTGAATCCAGTTCCCAGCGCTTGTAGAAAGAAGGACGACATACCACATTCCCCTTCCAACACCGACACAATGTTTAAGCCCAGACTGCGGATACCTCGAGTGCGCATCGCGCAGCTCCAGCCGCTGAATCTGCGCCGGTCACTGCATTCGGTTCCCACGCCGGAATTCAGCAGCGTCCGTGGCGTGCCCGGCTTGTTATCGCCCGATGGCTTCCATCTTGCCTACACGGAGTATATGCAATTCTTGGTAGACAAGCTGAATGCCCTCGTTGGAGGTAAGCTCTGTTCCGCTGTCCATATGCTTCTTCTAGCCCGCTAAACCGTCATCTCCCTTCCTCAGGCACCGAGATGGAACAGAAAAGCACGCTTCAGATTGTGCAACAAACCGCTCGAGAACCTTCTTTCGCACCTACATTCAACTATGCTTCCATGCTGCACAACAACGACTTCTTCTTCAAGTGCTTGAACTCCTCGGAAAATGAGAAGCCGATGCCGCCGCGGCTGAAGAAGGCGCTGGAGGACTCGTTCAGCTCCATCGAGACGCTGCAGCGTGAGATGCTCCTCACCGCGTCCGCCATGTTCGGCCCCGGCTTCGTGTGGCTCGTCCGAAACGCCAAGAGCAACAACTACCGCGTGCTGGCTACCTACCTCGCCGGTTCCCCCTACAGCGCTGCCCATTGGCGCCGCCAGGGTGTGGACATGAACACTGTCGAGGGCCCGTCGTCCTCGGAGAAGTCGGGGGCCGCCGAGGAGTACATCGCTCGCACACAGCTCGGCGCCGGTGCTTCCAACGGCACGCGCTGGAAGAACACGGCGCCCGGTGGCATCGATGTCATCCCCCTGCTGTGCGTCAGCACCTGGGAGAACGTATACCTCCGCGATTACGGCGTGGCCGGAAAGAGACAGTTCCTCGAGAACTGGTGGAATACCATTGACTGGATCAAGGTCGCCAACCATGCGCAGATTGAAGCCAAGAGCTTTAAGTAAGAGGTACGAGTTCTTGGGGCGTTAATAGGGCGAGGGAGAGGAAAGAACCGCTTGCTGATGGATCTGGGCTGTAAGATAACGGCCCCGGTAACTAGCTACCCCGTTGGAGGTGTTGTGCCATAGATAAATATGTAACATTTGTATCATATCTTGCAGATCTACTTCAATGAAAACACCTTGGCTAAAGCCATGGAGGTGTGTACCGAATGGCGAGAACGTCAGAGCGGCGTTCGATGTTGTTCATTATTGAGCGAAACAGAGTAGTGGTTGTTGTTCGCCTGGGGGGGCTCAAGTTATTTGCTACATTTTGACGCAATAGCATCACATCTCGAACGGCATTGGTTAACTAGCATTCGTGCTGTGCTGGTTGTCGACTTTTACATGTGGCGCAAGAGCAGCAGCGCCGGTAACACCCACGGCTTCTCATATCTGAAACGACGAGGCTTGTAAAAGATAGGTATGCCCTAACAGCAGTCTCTGCAAGCGAGAGTACACGGCCTCAACCATCAAGAGTCCGGTCTATACCCTACTCATCTTCTGGCTAACTTGATGGCCGGCTAATGCCAGCCAGCTTACAATGAAGACAGCATGAGATTCAAGCTTATACGCCCCTTCACGACGAGTTAGACCCCAAGTACTTACGAAAATCCACCAGGATCTGTTATGTCATTCTGGAGCACGGTACACCTGATGAAGCTATAGTCATAATGCCCTTGATTCAGACTTGGTACTATTTCATAACTCTGTCTCTAGAAACGAGCGACGTGTCGAATGAAGTGTGTGAAGAAGCGAAAAGCGTGTTGGGAACGTAAAATCAATTAGATTCGCTAGAGAGAGAAAAAAAATGAAAAAAGACCTAAAAGTGCTTGCTTGCTTGTTCTGCCAGTATCGAGAAGGAAATACTGGCTCTCAGAATGGTATCATATGTAACTGTTTTGTGCTTTTTTCCAGCGTCAAATTGCAAAGAAACCTAGAATCAGGCTGTGTGGTATAGTGCAGAAGCAGAGTTGAGAGAATGAATCAAGAACTCAAAATCGCCAAAATAAATCAGATATCCGCCCATGGTCATGATCGTCTCCGTGGTTTCTTCCGTTCAGGTCTCAGATCATAGCCCCGTTCACACTGATCTCGAACCCTTCCCCCTTCTGCTTCAGCGCCTTGGCGAGCATGAGCTCCCGCATCCAGTCGATGCGCTCGTCGCGGCTGCGGACGGCGAAGTGGTGCGTCTTGCCCGTCCCGTTGGCACCCTCTGCCGCGGCGGCATCGGAAGCGCTGCCGATGCTGCTCTCGCGCTTGCGCAGGCGCGCGCCAACGGCCTCCTTGCCCTGGGGGATCAGCTGGAAGGCGAAGGCGGCGACGTCCTTGTTGTTGTCCTTGCCCGAGGACCGGGAGATGCTCATGGCCTTGAAGGCGGCGTTGAGCTTGGACGTGCTGGCCAGCGAGGAGCAGGCGATGGCGTAGTCGTCAATGTCGATGTACTCGAGCGTGTTGGCCCGCCGGGTCTCGACGTCCTTGTGGATGGCCAGCCGCGTCCCCTTGAGCGTCGCGTAGTGGTCGTGCCACTCGTGCCGCAGCATCTTGGTCTTGCGCTTCCGGACCGGACCTTGGTACGAGATGCCCTCGGCGTCCCGGATCGTAGTCGGTTCTGGGCCGGTGGCACCCAGTGGCGGAAGTGTGCGCTCGAACGCGGAGTGCTGCTGGGGAGACCAGGGATATTGCGCACGAGGAGGAGCATGGAGGGGCTGCTGGGGACGTACAGGAACCCTGGGAGGCGAGTTTTGCGGGGACCTGGATGGGCTCCTCGTCGGGCTGGTCTGTTGGTGTTGTTGTTGTTGTTGTTGGTGGTGTTGGTGTGCCATGGTGCGGGCAACGGGGGTCGCAGCGTTCTCCTCGAGAGGCGCCATGACTTGAAAGGTGGATGGCCTGCGAGATGCACGCGAGAGAGTCCTGACCGGAACTGAAGGTGCTGCCCTGTACGACATGTCGGGTGGGACTGATTGTGACGCATCTCGCGCAACCGGCCCTAATGGGACAGCTGTGACTGGAACGTCCATCTCGGAGCACGGGGTGCCAAACCGATACGGAGCGACTGGCGTTTGCAGGTCAGGCGACAGAGCCTCGGCCCTTTCCATGCGATATGGTGTGAATGACTGCTGGAGATGAGGCGGCCTATGCTGCGATGCCCTCGAGACCGACTGTCGTCCGGGAATAGACAGCTTGGGCAGGGTGCGGAGACCCTCATGCGGTGCTTGTGTGTTGGAGTAGAGCTCAAACGGGGGGGTGGGCGGTACCTCGCCTGTAGAGACATCCCCTTCTTGGTGCTGAAAGTCCAAGAATTGCCTGACGTTGTCTTGAGGGTCTCGGGCTTGGATATTCCGGAGGGTTGCTTCCTGGAGGTACTGGAAGGGGCCAATCCCGGCACCAGGTCCGAGGACATCGGACGACGCCACCACCGAAGGCACGGCGTCAGACATGGGCCGCAAGGCTTCCGTAGAAGAAGGCCGGTTCAGGGCCTTGGCGGTCGATGCGTTACCTGGGTCTCCCGCAACAAGAATCACTCCTCCGACGGTATCGGCGAAGGGGTGCTCTTTCTTGAACTCTTCAATCATACGCTGTTGTTTCCTCCACGTCTTGCAAGCCTCGCCCTTGGAGCACTTGTGAGGCTTGGGGATTACTTGCTCGATGCCCACGATAGACACAGACTCCAGTGGTGATATGATGTCCTCGTGTGACGGCTTGTTCATGCGCCGCTTGCTGTGCCCCCGGCTGGGCTTCGCATCGCTATCACATCTTTCGACTCTTCTCCGTTCTTTTCTGGCCTCTTTGCTCTCCTCATTCTCAATGGGTGTTGTCGGCCGAGAGCTCTTGTCTTTGATGCCCCGTAGCTGAGACACATGGTGCCAAAGCTTCATCCTGATCCCGAGTGAGCCGATACCCAATTCCTTCAGATCTTCCGATTTCAGCGTCATTAAGATAGCCCCGGTAATGTCGTTTTCGATGAACTTTTCTGCAATATGCGGCTCAACGCCAGCGTTGAGCATCCATTGTGCCACCTTCTCCGGCTGCCAGAAGGCCAAATTCTCCGTATCCAGCTCTTCATGGGTAAACTGGAACGGGCTGCTGCGCAACCGTGGTGGTAAAGGCTCCTGGGGGTAATGGAAGCGTAATTCTGCATCAAGAGACTTGGGCGCTCTTGGCGTTACTGGTGAAAGAGAGAGCGCCTCCTCATATTCAAAGGAATTTGACGACGTCGAGGATGCGCGGAACAGATGCGGGCCTCTAGGACCCTCGACCGGTTTCAGCGGGTCGTATTCGAGAGGATATGCCTCGCGAGTCCTGCTCGTCCTGGGCGTATGGGCCTCCTCATAGGACGACAGTGTCGTCACACTTTGCTGACCCGACTGGTGGGAGCATGTTAGCAACATGTCTAAACCTCAAGAGAAGAGATCTTCTTACAGAGTTCAGGCTTATCCTAGGTGAGTTGTTGGCATCGTCTTCTATCTCGCTGATAATATCATCATCTTCGTCCCAGTCTGTATCTACAATCTCGGTCGCTATTGAACTCGGCCTAGGCTCTGGGCCCTTGAGGCCGAAGAAAGAATCGTGTAGGCGAGTTTTCTGCTGCATTTCCCGCCGCGATTGCTCGCTAACCATGAAAGACTGTGTATACTTTGGAGCATTGTATCAGTAAAGAAAGCATCGAGTCTCACACCGGCCCTGGGCTTACTCACCATATTCGCTGTTATAAAACCTTGTTGCGCAGTGTGCACTTTTGGTATCAGGCCGTTGCCGGCTTACTACTATGGTCTAGATTCGATGATATACGGGATAAGAAAAGACGAAAAGAAAACAAAACCTGGGTATAGTCGAGGGATAGAGTTGACGTCGCAAAGAGAGGAAAGAGGGGCTTGAGAAACACAGACGGCACGTTGCGGGTAGTATATGTATCAGACTTGGGGCTTTACGCCGGTACACAGCAGGAGACTACGCCTGCACAGAAGCACGTTGTGATAACGTGGGTAGAGATGCTTCGAGGTCGGGTAATGGGACAATGTGATTTGTTTCTTCGCTGTTCCCTGAGAGCACAGTTCACCAACAGACCATCTGCAGCACTACATGGTGCGAGGAGCCTGTTTGCTTGGGTGGTTTGGGGCGACCTGCCAGGGTCCCAAGACTGAGCCAGCTCCTCATTCGCTAATAATAGCATTGTACCAGTAGAGTTCGCTCTCTGCGAGGAGCGAGTGTTGGAAGCAGCAAGCGGCCGCCAGATGGCTGGTTGGTTGAGGGCTATAGGGTGTGGAGGTGGTGCAGATGCCACGGTGAGCCGTGATTGGACATGATGTGCGGAATCACCCCAGAAATAACCGTCTAAGCGCTTGGCTATGCCGACAGGGGTGCCTAGTCACTCTGCTGTCGACTCGAGAGAGCGAGACTTGCATGTGTGGCACTCGTGCCATGCCAGATGGCGTGGCTATGGACTACAAGTTGACGACGACCCCCAGCAAGCAAAGCCGATCAACTAACTCCCCTCGCCAAACCTCGTTCGTTGGCCGACAGTGTCTTGACTACGACTCCTCGCCCCGTGATACAGCTGATTGTGAGTCACGAGACTTAGCGGTGAGAAGCCAAAACTTGAAATGTGAGGCTTGCTTTTTTTTCTTTCTCCCTGTGCCGACGATGTAGCCCCATGTAGGACCGTTGAGTTGCGGGTCGTCCGTCCTTCCTATTGTATCCGATGAAGTTGCTAAAGCATATGTAGGTGAGTGGTGTGGCAGTGTCTGTCTCTGGGGAATCATAGCTACCCGGCAGACAGACGGTGTCTATCTCAACGGGTCAACCAAGGCCGACCCATTGTTCATTTTCTCTCATGTTCAACGAGAGCTAGAAGAACAGGGGTCCAACCCAGCCCCCCACCAATCATTTCGGTGTACTCGGTCCTTGAGTGCTGACCGCATGGCATTCCTGAAGGGGGTCGGCTCAGCGCTTGCTCTTGGATTTGCTACGATTGGCTCGTCTCCCTCAGTTTGCGAGCTAGTAGCATATGATCAATGTGATCCTCGTTCCTCGCATCTTCTACCTCGCATGATCCTTCCCGTGACAAAAGAACTAGCTCTCCTATAGCTCTTGGGATGATAATACTAGCTGCCAGCGTTTGGTTCGGTCCGGTGCTAGTGGTTCTTGCTAGGAGCCACCACGGTTTAGAGCAGAGTATCATGAACGGGCCGTTAGGAACGGGTCAGTTCTGTGCATTAGGCCTTCTGGCGCCTTCTGGCGAAAGCCTGTCGATGTGACTTTAGATGGAACTAGCCGTCGTAAATGGAGAAGGGAAGTCGGGGGACCCTACGGAATTCTCTGCATGCTTCGTGCCCCAAAAGCCCATATCTTGTTTCCCATACCATGCAAGATTGACATGGAAATCCCTCATAAGCTAGAACGCTTTGCGTCGTCTGATCTATTAACCTAGAGCTGGGAGATAAGCTAGAGAGCCTGGGCTGAGTGCTGGCTGCAAAGAGAAGAAGAAGACGTGATTCCGCCTTGCATATCAAACCATCCCGCGCATTGACTGCGATGATAGCAGTCCTCGACTACATGGTGCAGTAGCAGGGTTGGAGGCTGGTGTTTTACGACAATGGCACCGACTGAGATGGATTGATCTTATCGTAACCTGAACGTCATACTTCTTCACCGTCTGCTCTCCTTTCTTTTGGCCTACAAGGGAGCGTCAAGGGCCGATCTAAGCTGAGAACCTTGCTTAACGAGAGCCACCGACTGCATGCGACGGGGCTGGATCACACACTGGCCTACCTTCGACATTAGATTAGACTCTCGGATTGCCTTCCCGCAATCTGGCAATGTCTCGGTAGGATGAGCTAACTGGCGGTCATGGTCTGGCCCTGACCTACCCGAATTCCACGCATTGCCCAATAGGATGCCAAGGGACGAATAACTGGATTCTAGAGAGCCAGACGCACACACACACACACACTCAGAGAGAGAGGGAGAGAAGGAGGGGGGGGCGTCAATTTCCAATGGGGGGCATGTTTTATGTGATTTCATTTAAAAAGAGTGATATAATATTGGTCGACTGCTTTAACCGATCACCAATCGCGGAGGTCATGTCAAGACTCCAACAATGCGCAACTGCTATCAGATCAGTGATCAACATTGGCAAGAGATGGCATGAGCGGGTTGGGCATCCGCATAGATTTTGGTGCCGAAAGGTAGCATCCTGTTTTCTACAACATATCACTCGACGAGTCTTCAAGTACATACTCCCCACTTGTCATTTGTGACCGAGCCAGGGTTATTTCCTGGGCCATTTAACCACATGATTAGGGTTGCTTGGCCAGCATATCCGGAATTTGCAGCTGAATCTCGGCCGTGAAGGCGTAAAAGCCGGGAGAGCACATGTCCAGGTAAGTAACGAATCCCAATGGCGGTCAGCGAATGATTCACACAAGTCACTGTTGAGCACATGACCGGAGGAGAAACGCGGGAGCAGTTTCCTCACCAAGGACCGAGCGTTGAACCTCATGGACGGGTCTGTACTTGGTCACTCAAAAGTCGACGAGGATGGGTGACCGGGATCGCGACATGCCAAGATGCTAATGTACTTAAGTACGGATACCTCTCTACCTAATGTATGACGGACCAGTTTAGCCCAGGTTACCATCCAAAGGCCATAATTAGCCCACAATGATGACGAGAGACCCGGGCTAATTAGCTGCAGAACAAGTTGTGTGTGATTTCTTGCCGCCACATGCAAAGGCAGTGATTGGGTTGGTGGCCGCAGAGATTATTAGCCCACATTGTGCTGGGGAAATGGGTTAAATTTAGAAAAAGAAGACTAATTTGTCCGCTTGGGGGGCCAGGTACTTTACTTACTTCTCTACTATGCTATGTACGAGTACCGATGTGCCTTATCTCGTCTTGCATCAGTCACATTCCCCAGCCGTACAGGAAGCCAACGAAAAACGCAGAAAATATGGGGGGGAGGGGGGAGATCGACCCGAGCCTGGGCAGGCAAAGTCTTCTTTCTGTCTCCCCTCCCGAATCCCTTGCTGCTTGCTTCTTCTTTCTCTGCTTACCACCTTACCACCTCGTCTCTCCACCTCTGGCCCAAGCTCCGCTCGAGCTCCATGGACTAACTAGTAGTAGTCATCTGCACTAGCCGTGTCCTTCCCGTCTCTGCATTCAGATTCGTCCAAGTTTATCCCCAGCTGCCCTCCCCCCCCAAGCTTCCCTGTTCGTTCTCCTCTAGCCCCCCCTTGCCAGCGAGCCAATCTTCTCTCTCAAGTCTCTTCTTCATCACAGATGCTAATCGGTTGGGCCCGCCCAGGGCGCTAATGCGCCATCCAATATCACACAACGTCGAATCATGAGGGGAAGAGAGAGAAAAGCTGCCAGTCCCCATTGTACCACTGTCTACAACTGAGTATCGCAGCAACCATGTGGCCTACCATATGGGGGAAGTAGTCGTCGTCGCACTCTACAAGCCCCAGTCATGCCCTGAATGCCCCGAGTACGTACGTGTAGGGGATTAACCTTACTGGTTGCTCCATTGGCCAATACCATGGTTGATCTTGTCCCACGAAGAACCATTGGCCAAGCTGTCATATTGCGCATGGCCATGTCACGAAGTGAGCTGTGTTCCAGAGCCACCGAGCTCAACAATCCCAGGTGCAGATGAGCAAGTTCGGCACATGTTCACCCGAGGGTTTTCTTTCCTCTTGGGGGGGGGGCTTGTTTTTGCCGATGCATTCCACGTCTGGAGGATGTCGTGAGCGATGATCAGTGCCTGCTTCCGTCAGCTCCACCTTTCCCGACTTTGGGCGTGAATGATTTGTCACAGAACAGAACCTGTGTGACATTTCCAAGAGCATCACGACATGTTATCCGAAAACAGAAATCAACACTAATTTGTGGGACGACCTATAGCATGCATACCACTACGGAGTACATACTAGGTTACTAGAGTACGTGCTGGGAGAGAGTCTGACATGCAGCTTCGCAAGCACAGTCCAAGTCCGTGCTGTGGACGCATGCTCAAAAGTACGTCGTGATCGGTGCAAGGGTTTACATCCAGGATACGTGAGTATCTGTGTCTCGCCGAGCTCGGACTCTCCAGTGGCACGCACACTTCCGGGAAACGGATGTGGGGTCGCCTATGAACGTGCTGACAGCATGGCCTACGAGCAGCTTCATGGTAGCCCAGTCTCGGGCAGGAAGGAAGCTACTGTAGCTTGAAGACTTGTTCAGAGCTAGGGAAGCGTGACACAGAGTCTGGGCAGTTGAGGAAGCCATTCATTTGAACCTCGTCGTGGTAGTCGATTCGTGTGGCCGTTGATTGCGCCCCCGCCCGGTATTTGGGGATCAGCATCTAACCCTTGTACATTTTCACTAAACCGAGAAATCCTCTACAGAACGGGCAGATGAAGGTAAGGTAGTACGGGGGCCAGGGCTTGCGAGTACAATACTTGCTCGCTACTCACTAACAAGCCTACAGGTGTTGCTTGGCTGTTGGTCGAATATGACATCCTGGTGTCTGCATGATGCATCAACGGCCGGTCGAGCGGGCTATCTTGCTCTAACGGGCGAGCTGGTCAGCCACACAGAAGCAAAGCTGGTCACTTTACAGGCTCAGTTGCTCAACATCCTGGAAGACACCATCCCTGCGGCTATCCCTGTCCGTCCTTGCAGCAGCGTGCTTCCGTAGTGGTGCTACCCACACGCGGTACAAAGGACTTTGTCCGAGATGTATTGCTATTCTCAGCCGGGGTGGTTGGCTAGTGCATCCACACCATCTGCGGGCCCTTGATGCGGCCCATGAATATCCAACCTCATTGGCACTTTTGGGCGCATACCTGGCTCATGTCACCTTGCCCTATCCCAGTTGGGTAGTTAACACAGACGGATGTGTATGCATGTGTTGCTAATTAGGCCTGCAGAATATTGGGCTAATTTGGGAATTAGTCCATTTCGCTGAAAGTGTCAAAAATAGAACAGGACTTGTGGTTCGTGATGCAAGCCTATGTGGTCAACGAAGATGAGGCCACGATATAAGTCTTCCACCGCCAGGTCGTCAAGTGTATCCAAGGAACGAGGTCAAGAGCAGAAGATTCAAGTGTCGTCCCGATCCCTAAAGTAACATCCTTTCTCTCCCCTCCGCCATCCCCCCCTAATTCCCTCCATTACCAACACCTCTCAACGTGAAAGGCAAGCTGGACTTGCTTGGATCCTGTCACTCATTCGACGAGGCATAATCTAATCTTTTTACCCCGATCCCCATCAAACTGGCTGGGCTTGCCCGCCTTCATTTCCATTCGACATCTTCTCCGGGGCATTTCGACAGCCGAACTAAGAAAATTCACCACGCAGAGAACTAAAGGTCCCTGGAGAGTACCCTTACCACACTCCCTAGCTCGAATCTGGACCCCCCCTCCCCTCCCCTGCTCGACTCGGCAAGAGGACCCCAATACCCAGGCCCCCCACCTCACTGCTCGCAAGACGCAGGTACTTCGCTCGCCTTGACTTACAATACAAATGTCATCTCTACCCCCCAACTCCAGAGAAGGCCTCATGAGAGGAGCAGCAACACCAGCAGGCGTCAACATGGCAGTCGCACAGCCAACCAAGACGAAGGCAACTTCGAAAGCTTCTAACAACAATGCAAACCAAAAGGCAAAGACCCAGATGCACCGCCGGTCGAGAACAGGTCCGTGTTCCTTCCCCTTTTGACTTACACGCATGGTTAGCTTCACCTATACTGGCTTATAAGCTCGTGTAAGTGGACAACTTGGGTATAGACATACAAGGCTAACACAAAGTCAATGGATAGGCTGCTACACTTGCAGATTACGGCGAAAGAAGTGTGATGAGGGCACGCCCATGTGCACAGCATGCAAACACCTCGGTCTCGTCTGCGAGTATAAGAGGCCCATGTGGTGGAGTAACAATGAGGCACGACGACAACACAAGGACGACATCAAGATGATCATCAAGCGGAAGAAGCTATCAGAGAAAGCCTCGCATGCTACTTTACAAACCTCCGTTAGCTCACCGCCCGGCCTCTCCCATTCTCTCCCTACCTCGGCCACATTCTCCGACCCCCTGGACCGCACAAGGTCGGCCTCCATCGATTCGCACTTCTCATTCAACTTCAACAGCCCCCCGAACATTTCAGACTATGGCTCTTATACCCCTCAAATACATCAACATCCGGACTTGATGTTCTCCATGTCTCCTTACGAGATCGACGTGAAGACGGAGCGGCAGATGTTTGTCAATGATGTGCCAACCTTGCGGGAGTCGACCATCTCGACCTTTAGCACATACCACACGCCTCCGCCTCCTGGGAAAGTCCTGCCTTCGTATCCAATGGGGGGCGAATGGACTGAGCAAGTCTACCAAGAGCGGAGAGAGTCGCTCAGCGAGGAGAATCTGAACCCTAACTTTTTCGACTTCTCCCATGGTCCTGCCACAAACAACAACCAAGTGGATATTGAACTGGATGAGGGTGACCAGCGCTTGTTGGACCACTTTGTCCAGTTTGTCCTGCCCACAATCTTCCCGATCATTGAAACGAACCAGCACGGATCAGTAGGATCTGGCCTGATCCTGCCGGCCCTTCAGAGCAACAAGGCCTACCTCCACTGCTGCTTGATGGTCGCTGCCCAGCACTACAAGGCAACCATGAACATCCAGTCGGACGGCATTGACAATGACATTATGCGACACCGACAAGCAACGATCATGGCTCTCTGCGCTGCCCTCAACCAGGACGAGAACCACCAGCAGATCCTTGAAGCGACGCTGGGTCTCATTTTCTTCCAGTGCAGTGTCGGTCGCTATGATGACGGACTTCCCGACATCCCATGGCACCAGCACTTCGAGGCTGTGAAGTCTCTCGTCACCAAGCTCGACCTGCCCCGCCTGGTCTCCGATCCTACGGAGCCGCTCACTCAAACACCGTTCAATATGACTCTGACAGCATGGATCGACATCTTGGGAGCCACGATGCAAGGACGTGCGCCTACATTTGCGCACACCTATCGCGATAAGCACCTTTCCACCACGAACTCCTCCCTTGGGCTTCGAGAGCTCATGGGCTGCGATGACCGAGTGATGTACCTCATTTCCGAGATTGCCTGCTTGGAGGCGCTCAAGCGCGACGGAATGGACGACATGACCCTCTGCCAACACGTCTCATCCCTTGGCGAACAAATCGGCCTCACTGAGGCGGGTGGGGCGACACCGAAGATGGCCTTCAACGCCAACGGGTCGCTGAGCCCCAAGCAACTGAGTCGCAACATCACTAGTGCATACCGCCTGGCTGCTCGCATCTACCTCTGCAGCCTGGTGCCCGGCTTTTCCCCCAGCCAGGCTAGCTGTGTAGGCTTGGTGGAGAAACTGACCAACGTTCTCCAACACATACCCTCGGGCGCAGGTGGTTTCGACCGAAGCCTGGCATGGGTCTACTTGGTTGGCGGATCCGTCAGTCTTGCCAACTCGACGTTCCGACAGCTGTTCGAGGAGCGCATCGCACAAGTCGGGGACGGTGTCAACTACGGTAGCTTTGGTGGCGTGAACACCCTGCTCCGAGATGTCTGGCAGCAGGTAGACAGTTTTGCGGCTAGCCCCAGTGCGACAGGATCGGCCGAGGTCCCATACATCTCCTGGAGAGACACGATGCAGATGAAGCAATGGGACTACTTGCTCATCTAGCCGCGCCATCATCTCTATCTTCACAGCTGGCCTTGAAGGGGATAATGGGGCGGCCGGGCCCTGCATGCACCCTTCTTCCGGCGCCACACATTCTTTCATTCTTACCATTACTTAATTACCACCTCTACACCATTTTTAGAGAGAGGACGCCGCAAGGCACATTTGGGGGGAGGTTTTACCTATGGGATGACACTATGGACTGGGGTTTTTTTCCTCGGGCAGCTGGGCGGGGGCGCTGTCACGATGGGTGGAATGGTCACCGCTATGGGTTACGAGGAGATGACGATTTCTCTACTTCACTATTCACGATCTCTCCTACACACACACACACACACACACACACACCTTGACTCCGCTACACTTAGGAGATGGTCCATTCTCTCTCTCTCTACCTTTCTCTCAAGATACCACGGCATTGCATTAGGGATAGGAGTTTTTTTGTGGGCTATATAGTCGGGCCATTTCTGGGATCAAGAGTATATGGACTGGATCAAGGCCCTGGTATATATCTCTTGTGGCCCCTCGGGAAGGGGGTCTTTTTACTTGAAGGGCAGCTCCGCTTTGACAGCTCCCGGTCTGCTATAGCAATTTGAAGCTAGCCATCTCGTCGAGTTGCGACTCCGAGAGCTAAAATTATGTAATAACACTACAATATACCCAGTTAAAAATTAAGTACGTGGGTTATGGTGCGTACGAGTGTGATATCTTGACAAGCAACGTGACTCATTCACATGTTTCTTAGTTTACGAAGATGCAAGAATCCGAGGGATCAATCGAGACCGCTTGACTGGAGTGCGGACGGCCCGCATGGGTGCGTTTTGATCGGGTCCGAACAAGTGACAATCATGGGGTGAGGGCGAATCAAGGCGCAGAAGGGGGTGATGCTCGGGCAGGTGGAGGCTCAGGGTTCAGAGTCATGTGCTAACGCCAATCGTCGGGTCCTCATTTGAGTGAAAAACCTGATATGGTGCACCTCTTGCTTCACAATTGCAAAGGGGGAGAGTCGGTGAGAGCCCAAGTAAAGGTAAGTAAGTAAGTAAGTGGTCGGGCAAGGTTGGGCGACGTTGAGGGTCACGAGCAGTCAGTGACTGCCCGCCCGTGTATTAGTAGTTTGCCGTTCCGCTTCCCCACCCTATCGATGCCTGGACAGCCTGGACAGCCTGGTTGAAGAGAGATTTTGATATCCGCACACTGCATATATGAGAAGTAGTACTAGTATGGTATTGCCATGGAGAGAAGTGGTTGACGGGTGGGGGGGGCGAGATGACGTCCTCTGGTGGAAGGGAAGGAGGTACCCATGTTAAGTACCTACTTATTACTTATTTAAGTAACTAATAAGTACCTACCTACTTAATTAAGTATTCACTTATTAACATAGAAATGCCAAGCCAGGTTAGGTTAGTTTAGGTTAACCTAGTTTAGTAAGTAAACCTGCCCAACAAACACTCACAGCCAATCATGGAAACAACTGGCGCCAAATCTCGAAACACACTGCCTGGCCATTTGATGGCCTCTCAACCACTACATCTCCCGACTTCGTCCCTTGCCGCTGCTCGTGGGCGCTTCGCGATGGCCTCCCGTTCTGTAGGGTGCCCATATTTCCCCGACCTGGGCTGCCTCAGTCCAGTCGCACTGGTCTTCAAGAAATCGACCGGGGAACTGAGACCGACCTACAGAGCGCCGCCATCCGCAATCTGCACCCATCATTCTTCGCAGCTCGGCATGGGCATGGACATGGGGCATGTGAATCCTCAAGATGCAGCCCCAGCCATTGGAGGGCGCCGCTTCGTCTGCTGCTCGGTTCCCGTTTCATCTCGTTGGACGAGAATAGCTCGTAGGCCCCCAGCCAAGTCTCTCGCTCGAGTCACCTGAGTCGACAGAACTTCAATGATTCAACGAGACTGACCAGACAATGACGGGCCTGGGTCGAAACAAAGACTTCCGAGATCACGCACCATGGCTCGATCTAGCCCCTTCTCCCTTGTGCCTTGTCGTGACTTTGCGGCTCGATCTTTCTTTGTTTTTCGTCTCTTTCTCCTACACCCTTGGACTCAAGAACAATCGCTTTTACGGTCTTGTCTAGACGTGACTCGCCTCGCCTTGCCGTTCCATAATACCTATACAGCCCATCACCTCCCCATTGTTCTTTGAAGAAACGTCAAACCGCCCTCCCCTTGTAGAAAAACCCCCAAACCCCTTTGCCGCTATAAACCATTCAGTTCCAGCTACCTCGAGTCGGAAACCTTTACGTCCTCGTATTTCGCCAAGATATCTACACCTGCCGTATCTCTGAACGAACTCAGTTTCCGAGGTCCTTCGCAGCCCCAGTATTTCACCAGCATCGGATCCGTTCTAAACATACATATACACACACCTATAAACGTACATAGCTATGAGGAGGATACGAGGCGTGCTGCGGGCTTGTCCTCTCGCAGTGATGCTCGCCATTACCACAACCAACGCCATGTCAATATCGCCGAATCCGATCTTCGAGAGAGCCGACACTTGCGGCAGCGGCAACCTGTCCAAGTGTCCCCAGACAGGGCTTCCAGATAACTTCTGTTGCGACAAGGGGTCTTCATGTATAGCCTTGGCGGGAGAAACCACGGTACTATGTTGCCCAGACGGTCCGGACGGTTGCACTGTCATCGCGCCCATCGTCTGTGACCTAAAGCTGCAGGATCCAGCTTCGAATCCAAATGCCCAAGTCAAGACTACAGCTCTGGAGGGGAACCTGCCGACTTGCGGGAGTAACTGCTGTCCCTTTGGCTACACTTGTGGGGATGATGGAAACTGCGTCATGGATCAGGACCAGAGCAAGAAACCTCAAGACGCACAGCCGGCCCCGTCATCTACAGGGCCGGCTTCGAAGTCGCCGGTACCCTCACCTACATCAAAACCGACCGCCTCGGCGACTTCGGGTGCCTCTTCGAGCACCATCGCCACGGCAGCGCCGGCGTCTGGGACAGCCATGGTGACAGCTCCCAGCGCTTTCCCCACGGCCGCCGTGGTCGGCGGGGTGATAGGAGGTATACTTGGCCTCAGCGCCATCCTCCTCGGCTTCCTCCTGTACAGACGCCGCCAGGAGAAGAAGAAGAAGGACGGCGGCGATGGGGGAAGCTTAGGTGGGCGCAGCAGCGGATCACTAAAGCATCGCAGCTCTGATTTCCATTGCATAGGCGAGCCTCCGACCTTGGGCCCGCGGGGCGTGAAAATCAGCAAGCCCATGGGAACGACGATACAGAGCCACACATGGTACGACGAGAGCATGGCCCATAAAACCATGAGCAACGACTCGACACCATCTCAACGATCCCATGGGGCGTTCCAGCCGTCGCACCACCGTCCGGCACCCCCACACCCCGGCGAAAATCCGTTTGCGGCCAGGAGCAGTACAGGATCGTGGGAGAGCGATGCACGGAGTCGTCACACGTCGGCTGAGCCGCCCCCCCCTCAAGCCATCAAGTCGCGACACATCACCGTACCAACAGCCGGACCCACTGCGAGGGACAATCAGTGTGGGATTGGACATACCGGATGATCATCCGAAAGGCTTCCGCGATGACGCCAGCTTTCAGGACTATGCGCTCGGAGAGGGTGTCGCGCAATACTTGAAAGGCGATCACGCCTATGACTCAAGGAGCAGCAGGTCACCTCCAGATAGGGACATGGGCCGCGAGAGTCACTATCCTCTAGAGCATGACGCCGAGCAACAGCGGCGGCAGCAGCAGCAGCGGCCGCCACTGCCGCCGCTGTCGCCACCAGTGGCATCTCTTGGACCACCACAGCAGAAAAACATCGGGGGAGGAGGTGCCAGCAGCTACGCGCTAGGTAGAAACCTGACGGCGCCGGAGCCGAAAGACGGGGAGCGACGGGAAACGACGTGGGAGATCATTCAACGCCAGGCGGGCGGCGGGAGGTGAATCGTGATGAGAAAAAGAAGGAGAGATAGAATCATCCATCAGTATGAATTTTAATGGCATTTGCATGGCGTTTTATATAAGTATATATATATAGGATCTCCCTCTTTTGGTCGAAGGAGTTGGAGACGGAGGATAAAGAATGATACCACAGGGAGGCATGGAGGCGTTTGGGTGTTTTTTCTTCTTCTTTCTTTCTCTCTCTCTCTCTTCATGTTCTCTTTTTTCTGCACATGGCTTGGATATGATCGAGGTCGAGAGTAAAAAAACGTGGGGGGCTTTTATTTGCGCAAGATTCGCTCGCTTGGCCTTGATCATTCACGTACATACGAAACGTCATATATTCATATAGTGACTAACACATGCTCCACGCGAGTATCCCGTTGCCTCTGAGAGATCGGGTCACGTCTAGCCGTGGCCTTTGCAGTCCAAACGTTCATGATCACTTGCCGGCGTGCTGACCAGAGTTGACAGTGCTGATAATCAATCGGAGGGCCAGTGATACAAACCACTGCGATATACTCTCCTGCATTTACGCAGCATTGATTCATTTCTAGCATGTAAGTGGTAATGAATACGCCAACTTCCCTGGTCGATTATCGTAGGGTTCCATATATAAGGCGTCTTGTGTGTGGTACAGTCATCTACATCCAATATAGGCAATGCGTGACATGCAATATTGCACATGATGTTGACTGACTCCAACCATACGGCTCGGGCCGGCAGCCATTCACAACGCGCGTTTGTCTCCCCCCCCCTCTCAATCTTAGTCTCTATTGCTTCTTCTTGGAATGCGAGCCAGACGCCTTCTGCGACTGCTGCTGCTGCTGCTGTTGCACCGCCTCGAGCTTCTCCAGGTTCTCGCGCTCCTCGCGGTCTTTGCGCTCGGCGTACCACTGGCCGGCCTGGAGGACGAGGATGCCGACGAGGACGAGGGCGAGGATGGTGTTGCTGGCGGCCATGACCTTGAGGGAGTCCTCGCGGCCGAGGATGACCTCGCCGGTGAGGGGCCCGTCGACGTTGCGAGCAAAGCCCTCCTCGTTCCAGATGCCGGCGCTGACGGTGCGGAGGCCCTTGACGATGTTGGCAACGTAGATGCCGACGCCGATCAGGTACAGGACCAGCGAGGCGCCGTCGAACAGCATGTTGGACTCGGAGGGCTTGAACAGCTTGATGAAGAAGCCCAAGAAGCCGGTGCCAATGGTGATGTGGAGGATGCGGGCGATCAGGGGCGGCGACTGGTGCACAAACTTCAGGTGCACCTCGAGCTGGTCCAGGTAGGCGGCCGCGACGGGCTCAGAGGTCCAGAGCAGGGGAAAGTCGTAGGGGAACTGGGAGAAGATGATGCCGAGGAAGAAGCATGTCGCTGTTGTGGAGAATACACCATGGCGCATAGATTAGATACGGGATACTCCAGTTTCACAAGTAACAGCGCGGGGGAGGGGAGGTGAGGGTGAAGAGAGTGAATTAGTTGGATTTGATCAGATCACTTACGGCCAATGATGAGAAAGGTCGCGAACGAGCTCGACCCGCTGTGGGTGTCGGGCTTGGGCGTACTGCCAGGCATTATTACGTGATGTGCGTGCGTAGGCGGGCGGCGAGGACGAGGACGACGACGAGGACGACGACGAGGACGACGAGGACGACGACGGTGGTCTTCGAGACAGACAGAGAGAAAGAAAGAAAGAAAGAAGAATTAGTGGTTTGGATTACGTTTATGATGCACGATCGATGAATGTGGGAAGGGGAAACTGCAGGTCCAGAAGAAATAGTAATACTTACTTACTTTACTTTACTTATCACGCCCGCCCTAAG
The DNA here is from genome assembly GCA_019976485.1 of Apiospora pterosperma. Classification (NCBI taxonomy): domain Eukaryota; kingdom Fungi; phylum Ascomycota; class Sordariomycetes; order Amphisphaeriales; family Apiosporaceae; genus Apiospora; species Apiospora pterosperma. Next base: position 3,571,470 of record JAFBMP010000009.1, read on the forward strand.
AGATAAGGAAGAAGTAGCACGTACTTAAAATGAGATCTATGTATAAAGGTGGGGTCTTGCATGACTCGGGTTAAAACCAGGGCCTGTTCGCTGATAATAAGTAAGAAGTAAGTACTTCAGATAGTTACCTTGGGTACTTACATAACTACTTAAGTAAGTAGATAAATACAATGTATACCTCACAATAACCCTCAGGAACCGGGGAATGGGAGAACCGCAACTCCACGCATGCCATCCGCGCTCTTGGCCCGGATCCCGAATACGACATTGTCCTTGCTCAGGCCCACCGTGACCTCGTTGACGAGCCCGACGTCCATAGCGTGGGTCCAGAACGGCGCCGTCGTCGCCCGCCAGACCACCTCGTAGCTGCCCACGGCCCCCTCGCCCGCCGCCGGCGGATCCCAGTAGAAGGTGCTGTCGTTGCCGAGCTCCGTCGTCTCGACCCGGACGTTGCGCGGCGTCCCCGGCGACTGCGCCAGGCTGTAGAGCGCCGCGCCGTTGACCCGCGCCACGCGCGCCGTGAACTCGTAGTCGCAGAACTCGGCCAGGTCGCCGTACTGCTTGCCCGTCGCCGCGTCGACGCGGACGTCCTGGTGCTGGTGGGCAAAGTCCTCGTTCGGCTCGGTGAAGCGGCCGGCCGGGTAGCCCGCCTCGAGGAACGGCCGGTGGTCGCCGCCGCGCAGGTAGCGGTCGAGGCGGTAGACGACGGCCACCTTCATGCCCGTGTGCTCGTTCTCGGCCACCTCCTTGACCAGACGCGCCAGGTTGCGGGCCGGCGTGTCGTTCTCGCCGCCGATGGTGAGCCGGCGCTCCCGCACCGCCGCCGCCTCCACGTCCAGCGGCGGCAGGCCCTGGCCGAAGAGCCGCACCGTGTACGGGTCCGAGGCGCCGTCGTCGGCCCGGGAGGCGCCCACGATGTCGTTGGTGAACATGCCCTCGACATTGGCCCGCGGCGTGGCGTTGGCGTAGGTCTGCGCCAGGAACTGGGAGCCGAAGAGCCCCTGCTCCTCGCCGGCCACGGCCACGAACGCGATGCTCGCTCGGGGCCGGGGGTAGCCCGTCTGCGACATGACGCGCGCCAGCTCGAGCGAAATGGCGACTCCCGAGGCGTCGTCATCGGCCCCCGGCGCGTCTGACTCATAGTCGAGGACGTCGGTGACCCGGCTGTCGTAGTGGCCCGACACGACGTACAGCCGCTCTGGCGACTCCGTGCCATGCAGGGTAGCGACTACGTCGCTGATGCGGACCGGAAACAGGATACGGCCACCATCGGCGGGCTGCTCGTACCCGATGACATCGACAGTGAGACGCCCATCGCTTGCATCTGCATACTTCCGGAACTCGGATGCGATCCAGTCGCGGGCGGCCCCGATACCGCGTGTTGTACTGTTCTGGGTAGACAGAGTGTGCCGCGTGCCGAAAGACACGAGCTTCAGTATGGTGGCCTCGATGTTCGCTGGGTCGACCTGGGCGAGCATCGACTGCAGCACCGCCGGCGGCGTCTGCGGGGCATTGAGACCGCCCACAGTAGTTGGCGGCCAGCTGGCGGCTGCGCAGGTGAAAATGGCCTGCGCCTCACTCCCGCGGTTCGCGAGGACGCTCAGAGGGTTTGGCGTCGTCCAGAGTGGCGAGGCCGCAGCAGCCGCCACCTGAGGAAAGATTATGGCCTGGAGCTTCATGGCGTAGAGCGACTCTTGAAGGAATTTGGGTTTGCAAAGTATAGCAGTACCATATACTTGGGTGCTTGGGTCTCCTTGACTCGTTCGTCAGATGTTCCCTACTGACACCACCATTCGAAGCGGCCCACGGTGATTATATACTTCGTTATCTGCGCAGGCATAGTGCATGACCCTGTCCCATGATTGGCCAATCAGGAGAGGGCGACAGCGTATCTGCCCATACGAATCTGCCGAGATGTCTAGTGAAGGAGCCGCTTGCGAAGACAATTATTAGTGGAGAGCCACTCGTCCTAATAAGGAAGCTGGGGTTGGCGCCGGGGAGTAACATGAAAGCGGCCGCCACGGGATTGGTCGTTCTTGTCCTGAATCAGCATGCTCAAGTCGGTAACGTCCCATCACGAAGGCTAAGAAGCAAGTACTGTAGGTAGTGCTGAGATTAGAGGAAGGCGTGCAATTGCGGCAACTCGCACTATTATCATTCATTACCACAATCCCAGGACACCATCGCTTCCCCATTACTGCATAACATCCATCCGTCGACCCAACTCCTCATCAAGGGGTATCGGCCCTCTAGGGCATCTTCGCGCAAACACAGTGCTTCAACGAACCAACCAAACCAAGGAAACAATAAGTAGAAAACGAGTGTCGAAAAAGGGGTTCGCAGCCTAGTAACCATGCTTTGAACTTATAATACACAGACGAATGAACAAAGAGAGTCCGAAATGCTCGACGAGCCAGCTTGCACTGCAATCCAAAAAGCCGTGATGCCGACGCTTGCTCTCTGTGCTTCGGAAAGCTGAAGGGGGAATGAGAATGTGGCATCAGCACATGAGTCTAGGCTCCATCGTCCAGTCGTCTACGTAAGCCTCATAGAAATGCGCAGACGGGTGAAGTTGGCGCTCTAATAGTAGAATGTAGCTTCCGGAGGAGAGGCGGATAGAGGGCAGAAAGTAACACGGGCTTGATCTCACGTGGGTCAAGGGTCATCCTTGTGAGATCGCAGGCCACGCAGTCATAAGTTAACACCGGCTTCTGGGTGGGTTTTCGAGGCTTTCGAGGGTTGCTTCAACGTAAGCTGGCTTAGAGACAGAGTTCTTGCAGCACGTTTGCGCCGGCCGTCCGCTTCTTCTTCCGTCAGTTCCTCACCGAAGGCACCGAACCCATGCTGAGGGTGCTCCTCGCTCGGTGTTTTGAACGCCTCGGATCCGGATAACTCGTCATCCACCATGGCGAGTTGGGTTTCTTCCTCGTCGTCGTCGTCGTGCTCAAACGTAGAGTGGATAGGGCCATTCGCGAGAGCATCCTTTTGTGAAGCCCGAGACAGCAATTGCATTTGCGTGCTCAGTTTGTTCACTTGCGCCTCAAGCGCCTGTCGTGCCGAACGCTCCGTCTCGACCATGGCGAGAAGAGTTGTGTAGTGGTCCGGAGCGAACTGCCCAGGAAGCTCACGGGGAAGTGTGGGCAGGCTCGTCGCACCACGAACTGTGGCTGTGGATACAGGACGATTTGCGAGGCCGCTTGAAGGGGGTATAGAACCGATGAAAGTGTTCTCGTCGCCGAATGAGTCATTGGAATCACGAGAGACATTCTCACGGGCTCGGTTGGCGGCAACAGAGCTCGTTGGGTAAGCAGGGGCATACGGCCCTGGCCCCGGGGCCGAGGCCGGGGCCGGGGGTGGCGGGCGTTCAGGCGTTTCAGGGTAATCGTTAACGCCAGGAAGAAGTTGGAATAGTTGGTAGACTAGTTTCTCCAGCTTTTGACTGGACGTCTCCAGATTCGCTATTCGTTCCTCGATGCTGACAGCCTGAGTAATCTTCATGCCAACGACGGGCCCGAAATTGAAGGGCCGGGGCGGTGTCTTCAGGTCGGCTTTAGTGGGTGATCCTGGGGGTTTCACGGATAAGGCACCAGTGTCTTCGTTCGCATTGGACGAAGTTGGCGAAAACAAGCCCTGGTTGTAACTCTCCCTCCAATACCGAATCTCATCGCTACGTCGCCTCTGCAGCTGACTGCCATCATCTTGCAAATGCGACAAACTTCTCGAGCGCCGATGTAGCGTCAGGATGTCACTTGTAATAGCACGGCCGATATTACTGGGGTCGTCGTCGGTCATCTCTTGGTTGGCCCGACCTTGGGCGCTAGCCGGTCGCGGCGATAAGCCTTGAAGATCGCCAAAGTCTTTGCTCCTTGTGTTAAAGATTCGGCTCGTCGTGGTTGCCGCCCGGCGCCGGTATTTCATGGGCTCCACCTGCAGAGAATTGCGTGCACTCTCAATCGCGATGATGTCTTCGGGCCCAACAGAATGAGATCGTAGGGCTCTATCGAACTCGGTGATTGGTAGTGATGCTGATCGTTTCGGCTCGCCTTCCTTGACCCTAGCTCCTCGACCCAGAGATGACGGTTCCTGAGCGAGTGAGTCGTGGTTAGCCGCCGAGTATAGCCATGGATCACAAGTTACTCCCACTTACGCTTCTTTGCAATGCCGGATCCGAGGGGTCCTCGTGGTGTGCTTCCAATGAGCCAACATTGCTCGCGTTCTTCTTCTTGCGGCCAAACAATTTGCTGAGGGCAGAGCGCAAAGTCGACTTTTTCCGCTGTGGAGCGTCGCGTTCTGCATCTGTGGTGTTGCTAACGCTCGAGTACCGCAACGTACTCGACCTGATGGTGCGCTGTTGCGCAGGGCTCCCAGAATTCTCCGAGGCTTGGCTCGTTCCTGGTTGGTTCCTTGATTGCGTCCTTTCTTCGGGCGATACACGGTTAGGGCCGTGTGTGCTCTGGCTGTCGACAAGAGACACACGCTCTTGCAGCGGTGGAAGTCTGTTTGGCCCATCGTTACCCAAAGGCGTGGCATGCCCAGTGCCATGCTCGCGCATGGGGAACTCGTCATCCTCGGCAGGGTTGTGTATCGGGATGGGGCCGGATATCTTCCCCCGGATATTGGACTGGCCTGGTTTGGGGCGACCAGCGCTGGATGGCGACTTCAAGAGGCCGCCTTTCATACTGCTCCTCTAGGGTGAATGTGTAGATAGACAGTGGGGGGAGGCTTACAGCAACCTCGGGTGGGCGAGTGGAAAGGGCCGTAGATAAGACAGATGACGTCCAGCTCGATCCATCATCAGTCCAGCGCGAGGAGACAAAGAATGAGCGAGGGCGTGAGCAGACTAGCCGGCCCCTGCCTGTGGCTCTGACAGTTAATGAGAACCAGCCTGATCTCCAGCATCCCACATCGCCAGCAATGCAGCTTCAAGAACGATAGGACGTGTCGACGTGCGAATCAAGAGCGCTGGACGTCTAGGTCGTTGGCCATCCAGTGACGGAGACGAATGAAGCTTAGAAAGCTCGGGTGGGCTGGGGGGGAGGGATGGTAGCACGGGAATCCGAGAGGGTTTATGGGACGAGCAAGTTGGGAAGAGCCCTAGCCAACACATCACGTATCATAATGCAACTCTGTTACGGACAGGGCAGGAGAGGAAGGATGAGCGAATGATGTCTGCCAACATGGATACCAACCTATGAAACAATGCAACCAGACTGGCAGGTTCCGAGAGGTCAGAACTACAGCGGGATGCGACCGGGGAGAGGCAGGGAAAGTACTTGTACACTAGGTACATCCCACGTGTTGCTGCTAGAAGGCAAAAGTAAGTAAAACACCATCCATCCATCTACGTAGTACCAAGTATCGTGCACGAGCCAAGGAGCCGTCTCGAGTCTAGCAGTGACTGGAGCTTGTTATTTGGTGGAGACACACTGGAGAGCCGACTACTCACGTACGTGATGATGGTGGGGCGGGCCGGGGGAGGGGAGAGGGAGAAGGGGGCTTGTAGCTTGCTCGTTGGCCACGTCGAGTCTGTGTGCAGGTTAAGATTGCTTGTCAACCTGCAGGAACTGTAACAGAATGACCCTTGGGGAGGGGAGGCATTCTCCGGCTTGGTCGTGCGCGTCTGCGCTTAGTGAAGAGAATCATGCCATTACGAGTCCGGTGGGCTTGGGGGCACGACTGGCCTCCGGTGCGAGATATGTTTGGGAAAGAGGTGGTGAATGACGGCCGGGGAAATTACTGAAACTGGGTAAGTAACCACTCCTCCATGTGACATGAGGTTGCCGACTGGCTCCCGACTGGCTCCCGACAACCTCTCCCTCCTTCGGGGCCTAGACATTAATAACAGCTTAATATTGATATAACGCCAGACTAATGAAACAATCGACATATAGGAGACATGTTTATATTAGAAGAGTGCGCATTAGTCCATCCCCAGAGACGCGTCGATATATAAGACACAACACAAGTGAGCCATGAGTGATTGCTGTTCCAGCCCGGGCAACATACCGTCCGTGTTGGCTCCGGGGGGGGGGGACGGAGGCCTGCCCTTCTTCTTCTTCTTCTTCTCCCTTGAATGACTAAGTACCTAGGTTAATAAAAATGCTAACTACATGTACATGACCGACAAGGTCGCCATCCAGCTAGCTAGCTGCCTGCTGATCCAGCATCTAACTTCCTCGCTCAGAAGTGCCTATGCGCGGGCGCGCAGCACTAATGGGGCAGCTAGATATAGTTAACCTAGTAGGTGACAGTCGAGAGGCTAAGGTTACAGATAGGTTAGATTGAAGGGCAGGCAGCACACTACGTGGTAGATGTCTAGCTACGGCTTGTAGACTATTGAACTGGACGGGCCGAGATAAGCATTGCAAATTGCTATCTATGGTGAGCAATCCTAAAGGACATGGTCAAACAGGTCGTATTGTCCAAGCACCCTTCAGACTAACCTAGCATCCATCAATCTAGAATCTAGGTGTCGATGCATCTAAGCGCAGAATACCCGGAACTTTGGTACTGATACCCAGGACATTCATTGAATGGAAATCCCTGTTTCTTCCACTCTCTTGCATCTTACTTTTCTTTTCTTCTTTTCCACGTCGCAGCCCAAATCTCAGACACTCCTCGAAGCCTCGTATCTTAGACAGCGGGAGCGCGAGAACGTGTTTGGCTATCCTTGTCCTCTCTCCGGGAATGGTCGGCCAAATCCCTAAGATTCGCAACACGCCAGGGATTCCTCCTGTCGAGATCTCCAGTCACCGATGTGTATCATCAGGGTCGATGGGGTAGGGACTTGTTTTGTGTGACATTGGGACTTTTACTTATACAGCCCGTGGCCCACTCTGACTGGGGCCCGTTCTGAGGTGTGTCGGGTCTATCTCTAGTATTGGTATGTATCGCGCCGGACACGCAGTCTCCTCTCGGTCTGTATGGGCCGAAGTTGCTGCTTCTGACCTATGGTGTTGTTGTATCAGTACCCCATGTGGCTGAGACCTACAGAACCATACTACCAAGTATCTGAAGAAGAATGTGCGTACGTATCATGCGCGACTCGCCATAGCACCATCGCTGGAGCTATTTTGTACCAAAAGAAAGAGACTCTTCCACAGATTGCCTGCTCTCTTCCGCTATCCATTGCGCCCTGTCACATTGTCACAGACTCAGCACCAATCCGAGTTGACAAGAAAGTAGCCGCCGCGACAGATCCTGGGTGCAGCTTTCTGCAGGACGGCTGCGGAAGGCTGCGCTGACACCCTATTCGACCAGGAACACACTGCAATCAATAGGGGGGGACGGACTGCCTGTCCGCTAGTGCAGTCTGGAATGGCTTGGGGCATCCCAGAACTGAGCAAACGGCCAAACGATGCATGCCCCATGCTAGCATTCCCTCTATAAGGGTCTTCGGGAAGATTCAGAAATGCGAACGGCCGGCCACCCAGGTTGCTTTTTTTTTCTCGCCGTCGCTGCTCGGTATCTACCAGCTACGCACCGCTTGATGAGGGTCATGATATTCCATCTTAAAGGCTAACATAGTCCTAACGGTTCGACCCCGGACGCCCCGCTTGTGCGTGATGAGCAACCTGAAACAACATGGGTAGTAGATATCGTCATTCGTCTGATCAGCTATTATTTCCCTGCTCCCACGAGGATCTTCTTCCGTCCAGATTCCGTCTACGAAGATTAGTGGTTACCACGTTTTTCATCCAGCCGTATTATTCACTTACCAGGCTAAGTAATCTTACACGTGAGTATTAAAGTTGTTCTCATTAACTTATATTTAGGTAAGCAGTCAAGAGTTTTTGTTCATGTATAATATAATCGTAATATAATCGTTTAAAGTTCATTAGAAACATTTACCCAGTAGTACACATCGTACTAACTGACTAAGTAAGTACTTACCTAGGTTTGATGTGAATAAGTACTTAGGCAGGAACGGAAGAGGTAGGATAAACTTGTCCTTTAATCTGAATCTTAGTGGATTGATGCCTTGCATGAAATGCTCACCGTACCGTCTGTCGGCCTCTTCGGTCGCGCATTACTAGACAAGCCCGTCGTCCGCCGCCCGCGAGTCTGACTGCTCAATGCCATGAACTTTTTGTTCGTTAGGATCCCAGCGAAGCGGGGTCTGGATACCGCAAATCCGCATGCTCTTCGAGCCATTCCATCCAGTCCTTGAGGAACTTGCTACCTCTAAAGCCAATGTGATTAGAAACGTGTCGCAGACATTGACCAAGAGCTGCAACAGGGCAACCCGAAAATAGCAGCTTGGAAGTGTGTGATGAGCGGTAAGAAAGAAATACGGTGGCTCACCTCTGTACGGTGTCTGAGTCGCCGATGACAACAAGCGAGCGCTTTGGCCTGGTCATTGCAACTAAAGACCCTGCATCAGCTGCCTGCATATTCCACGACTTGACTAACGGGTGCTTCGGGCTCGGCACCGGGGTCGTTGCCCGTCTGGGCTAACTCACCGTTTAGGCGGCGCTTCTCCCCCAGGAAGCCAACCTCGCCCTCACTGTTGCTGCGAACCAGTGTGACGATGATGGCCTCTTTCTCTCGGCCCTGAAAACCATCTACGCTACCTAGCTCGATGCCTGGGAACTGGTCTTTCAGGGGTGCCAATAGAGCGAGCTGGTTGAAACGTCAGTCATTGCCGCTAGAAGAAGAAAAACCACACAGAATATGCCTACTTGAGCATTGTATGGCGTCACGACAGCAATGTCCTCAGGCTTGACACCAGCATCGACGAGCTTCTGTACGTGCTGCTTCGCCAGGGCAGCTTCATTCTCGTTGCTCTTGCTGTCACCGAGGAGCGACTTGACACTAGACTTCTTCCCCGTGTCTTCCTCTTCGCTTTTCTCGGGGTAATCACCGCCCTGCGTGTCAATGAATACGACTGGCTCGTTCGTGTCCTCGGTATCATCAACTCCAGGCAAGTCATTTAGTAGGCGTCCTTTGACACCATCTGCTGCTACGAGCTTGCCGTCGTAGAGTTCGTCAGAGGGAAATCGCATGATTTTCTCGTGCATACGATATTGTGTCGTAAGCATCCTCTTGATGGACGAGCCATGCAAGGTGAGGAGCCTATCAAACAGGGTTGTCTCCAGATTCATACCCTTGATGATTTTCTCGCCGTCTTTCACCGTGGTTTTCGACTTGGAATTGCTGGACTTGACAGTAGGAGGCAGTTGTAAGTGGTCTCCGGCACATATTGCCTTCTTTGCTGCAAGCAGCGGCACCCAGCATTGTGCTTCGAGTGCTTGGCTTGCTTCATCTATGATGATGACATCGAATGCTTCATTTTTCAGCTGAAAGCCACCAGCTCCATGAAGAGTGGCGAGAACAACCTTGCTGCCTCTGATCAGGTTGCTGACACATTGTCTCTCCCTAATCCGATATTCTTTTCGCAAACCCTTGAGGTCAGCATAGATTGCCCTGCGTTCTTTCCCGTTCCGGGTCTTCTTAATGGAAGCCTGCTTGGCATCCATCTCGGCACGCACGTCTTTTACTATCAGCCCTGCTTCCGAGGTATTGGTCAATATATCCAGGGAATGGTTTAGCACGGACGGCAGGAGTCTTGCTGGGTGGCCAAGACGCAATATGGGTAGTTTATGGGGTGACAAGCGCTCAACAATATTGTCGACCGATATGTTGGACGGCCCGCAGACCAGTATGCGCAGGTTTCTTTTGACCATCTGTAGGATGAGTTCGATGAGGGTATGGGTTTTGCCCGTCTATAGTGGGTAAGCCGATGCTTTTCAGCAGAAACCGGCAGGGGCACTCACCCCTGGGGGTCCATGGATCAATGCTATCTCCTTTGAAGCCAAGGCGAACCGAATAGCATCTTTCTCTGCGAAGAGGTCAGCACCGGTGAACGGGACACTGCAGCTAAGAGTCCAATCTCGATAGTACGAGTTTCAGCTCTCGTTGTAGCTTACGTGAGTCATTTAGTGTTGGGTCGATCCAGTCGACGTTGGCACACTCTGGATCAGAGGTTAGGTCGGATGGAATTGATGAAGGCGAAGACAGCCCGAACAGGACTCTGGTAAACATGGAGTAGTCCGGCTCGGTCTGCTTCTCGAGTTCCTTCATAGTCTGGTTCATGCGCCGGTATGTGACATCATCAGCCAACTTGACGATCCATAGCCTCCCGGCGAAGGAGACATCTTCCTTGTCCTCGTCTATCGCGATGGCCACGGCGTCTCTCTTGGTCTTGGTGATGACGCCACGTGCGCCCTTCTTTTCCAGCTCCTTGATCTCTCGCTTTTTGGCGCCGCCCGCCGGCAGCTCCGAGACGAGCACGATGTCGCCTGTCCTTATGCCATGCTCTGGCAGCTCGCCAGTAGCAGAAGTAGCATTGTCAGGGCTCAACTCGAGTACGGTCTTGCCTCCTAAGCCAGTACGCTGGGCCGAGACAACCAAGTTGGTAATAGCAAGTCCGGCACGCTGCAAGGCGGCCGGACTGGTGTTGCTAATCAGGCCGCTATTTTCCTGGAGCTCGCTTTGTAGTTCCGCATCCAGAAGTGCAAGTTGCGTGTTTGCAAAGGCCTGTATATCGACCGGCTTCGCAGTGGCCATATTGTACGACCGAACACAAATAATACCTTTTGAATAGTTCGAGACTGCTCAGGTTTTCCGAGTACCAATGAGGATTGACATGTGCCCACGAGACAAAGCGAGCGGATCTGGGATGCGATGATTCTAGGCTACAAGTTTTTGGAGCTCCTGCTGAGCTCCTGCACGCAGTTGGCTCCACTGCATTCAACGTGACTGCCGACCGAGCCTGCTCGGCAAAGACAAAACGCTGGGATGAATACTGGGACGAGGAATTTCTCAAATCTCTGAATGGCGGAGCAGCAGACCGAAAGGGCTTGTCGGTTTTTAACACATGTACATACAACCAATAGTAGCTTAAGCAGTAAGTACTTCTTAACGATAGCGGCACCTGTTGTGGCAGCTCCTGTCCCGACTGGGTCGTTTTAGGGAATTTTATGTCAACCTTGGGGGATTACATCATTCCATTTCCTGGTGAGCCTCCCCCCCAGTATAGCCGTCAAACAAGCCCCCACTATAGATAGATACATGCAGTATATAAGTAAAGTAAGAAGTAGGCAAGTAGGTAGTTACACAGCCCCATCCATGCCTGGCATTCACAGATCAGGCCGAGAACTCGTGGGCTGTACGACCACCACTATGATGAGAGACACAATCATCAACGCCACGGCTATCAAGGACACGAGCACGATCGTAATCCTCGCTGCCGGAAATTTCTTCTTCAGTATCCATTGCTGACTCTGGAAGTATCTTTGATAGCCGAGCAGCAATATCAGGATACTAATCCCCAAAAACGTTGCACCCAGCGGTTTCCCTACCCGGCGAATGGTTTGTACAGCTGCATCATCACCCTCCGCTAAAGAAACATTCAGCCGAAACAGCTGGGTGACGGCGATTCCAATGGAAGCAAATGCGAGACTAGTCCGCAGCCAGGCGAGAAAAGTCCGTTCTGGTGAATGCAAGTGTTAGACAATCTGTACAGCAGACGGTAGACACCATATGGCTTCCAACAAACAAACCTAAAGCTAGATGATCCCGCGCGACACTGCCCTTGTTCTCGAGTTCGATAGACCAGATGTTACTCCAGAAATATACCCAGGTTTGGTTATCTCTCTTGCACGCCTCGCCTGAGCTTGTTTGCGCGTGCGCCTCTGTATCCTGCACCTGGGCTCGGGAGTTGGTTCTATCTACCCTCGAGTTCGTATTCGCTTGGGTAGATTGGTAATTCTTCACATGTGTTCCCACGATGCCGGTCGTCTCGTCTGCGCTCTCTTCGTTGTCGTGAGTACGGAGAACCGGCTGCAGCTTAGGACTTTGCGCCCGCGACATGGTATCCGCACGATGTATGCCGGTCTGAGTTAATGCCATCAGTGACTGGTCAAGCTTCAAGTCTCAATGCCACGGTGTGCGATGGGCGTATCACATCGGATATCAAAGACACGGGGCCAGAGTTAAACGGGCACGAGGGAGTGTAGCAGTAAGTACGAACCTCGACAATCTCATTGAGGCGCTCCTGAGTCGACTGCCGCCGCGGCAGCCCGGAGTAACTGGGCGACCGATCGACGGTGTTATTGTCTTGGTTCTCGGCCATTTTAAGCGACTGCGTGATGCAAGATTGAGCGCCGAGAGTGATCACGCCATTGCCCTAGAACGGCTCCTCTCCCATGTAGTAAAAGAGGGCTCGGTCGGTAAGTATTCAAGCCGGATGAGACTTTACATGCATATGCTGCTGGTCCCACCAATTTGCCAAATTAAAGCTGCGATGGAATCATTCACTGGTAAGTGCAGGGGGGGCTTTCTCGTCATCTCGAAATCGAACTGGCGAGTCGCGCCATACTGCACGAAAGGCCACTTACTCGCCAGGTCAAGTTAAACCATCGGTAAGTGAGTACTTACTTACTTAAGCAAAGTAGGTAAGTAGTTTTAAAGTATCAAGTCCCCCGGCCCCACCATTCCATTGATGCATCCATCATCACATCTTCACGTGCAATGCAATATATGTAGTATTAGTATTTTATCGAGGTCTCCTCACGATGGACTCATGGTATTCTTCTCCGGCGGTGGCTTTCGGTTCTTGTAACCTTGTACTGACCCTTATACACGTGAGGTTGGCGATTCAAGCGGTACTTTGATGTGTTTTCTTGCTGTGGGTTGCATGGCTGAAGGGTCGTTAAGACGAGCTCAGCGTAGGAACCCTTGGTTTTCCCAAGACTCCTGGCCGCAATCCTAAACTGGTCTTGAAGAAACAGGGTTCCAAAGTGACCCGTTTCCTAGATGAGCAGTCCTGAGGAGGGCACGGAAATCCATCTCTGTTTCAGGCAAGTGCCAGGTGCCGTCAAATCTAGACAATTGTATCGCCCCATACGGCCTGCGATTCGTTATGATGTGATCAACTCGCCACCCTCGGGGTAATCCAGAGACGGGCCCAAGCAACGGGTGATACAAACGGGGGTCCTCTTGGGTCCGAGAAGTAGCACTTGGTCATCACTGTATCAGGTATCAGCGTTATCAGGTACTCAGAGATGGAATCGCCCCTGATGGACAAGCAGGTCTCTTAAGTAGGCTGGGATTCTTCAAAGGTGAATCTGCTCACAGTACTAAATGTCGTGAAAATGAAGATATTCCCGTTTCGTGATGTTACCGAGTCAATAGTTATAAAATAGTTCTTCCTCCCTCTTCACGGTTATTGTGTCACCAAATTGGACACATTATATACGCGTCACTTCTCAGCTAACTTTCACTGGGAACAAATTCAGGCCCATAGGTCTCTACTCTCCAGAGTCATTTTCCTCTATATCTAGCGGGCATTCGTCATGTAGGATTGGGAGGGCTATGGCTAAGTTTTCCACGCACTCAGGGGGCCATCGATTGTGACGCATGTGATTGTGACGATGTTGTAAAGTAAGTAAGAGGCTGCACCTTGATAGTACCATGTTTACCTTCGTTAATATCATGACGAGCAGATAGAAACATCCTGCGGGATCCCTTTGACTGATACCATCCCGTCTCCCCAGCCCTTGACCTGGGGCGTATAACCCGTGGTTTTCGTTCCCGAAGATAACCATATGGCCACAACGAATTATACAATTCTTTATATCGTAGCGGCTGCTTCATCGCTCCCAAGGAACGGGTATGTTTACTACTACCCCCAATGCAGGCGCGGCTGAATGGTACCTCGACCTCTACGTAGCTTATACATAACCACTGAATAACTACGCCAGGGGTTAATGAGACTGGGCTACGGTATGGGGTCGAGCCCGCGGGATTATTCATTTCGATTTCGATGAGGATGTTATTGTGCTGTAGTCAAATCAGCATGTCTTTTCTTGTGAGAACTGTTGATAAGAAAGATGGAAGCTGGAATGGAATATTACGCTGTAGATACGATTCGCTCCGTTTGAAGCTTTTCAAAGGTAAAATGAGCTGGCAAGACCTGGTTTCGATTATCCAAATACATACGCTAGGGTATTTCTCCCAGCCTTACGGATTAGCTAGCGGTGCTCGAGAGAGTAGCACTTTGTTGGGTATTAGAACTTCATCCATTCAAGCCAAGTGACCATCTCCGTCGTAGCCTCTCTGCTACGCTCCCCTAAGGTGCCTCAAAAGGCGGCCTGTCAGTACACCCGCCAACCACAGTGGAATGAGACGCTTCTCACGAGGCCAGAATCGAGCATGTTCATTGGCTCGTGTGTCGTAAGCCTAGATTCGCCGGCGTACATCCCGCCAAAACACGCATCTTGATATAGCAAATCCCGGCGAGGCAAACGGGTGTCGACCTGCTGAGCCTGGTACATTATCTCCTGGTGATGTCAAACTTAAGAACCTGACCAGAAAAGTCTCACTCTAGAGCAACTATACGTATCCGAAAGTGGCCCGCCCCTTGTAACGTTGACAGTGTGATTGATGAGAGGTTCGTACGAACTTGGTGGGGAGTAGTATTAAGAGTGGTCAAGCATTCTGTTCAGATTTTTCGACTGATGCCTATCCAAGGAGGCAATGAAACGGAAGTCAGCCAGACCCAGCCGTGACCTTCAGCCCCTGAGGCTCGGCACTCAGCAAAGATCCTGCGAGTTCTGTCCAGTTTGTTCGACGTAACGACGTCCGAGCGCTGCGGCCAAGTCAGAATGCCTACATATACCATCAATACACTACGCAGTGGATATATGGAGACATGGAATTTTGATAGCAGTGATGTGAATCACACAAACAAGCAACCCACGAGAACCCGCCGGGGGGGGCACGTAGCTCTATAGTCTGTGGCAAAATGATTTCCCACAGACGTCTCCCGACGAGGTGTCGTAAGCTTCAAGCGACACTATATCATCATGACGGTATCCCCCCGAGAATATTGCTCTCAGAACAGGGACTTCAGGGGTCGTCACTTGAAGTGAGACTCATCTTGAGCTACACTAGGAGCTACGGTAGGCTACGAATACATTTTCCGTACTTCGCTGGCCAATGAATATCAGCCAGCTCTTGGGACCATTCTCTGTCATGATCGATAGAGGTATTCCATCAACAGATGGGAGCAAGTCGGCCGGCCTCTGTGGCCCCTATTTCTGCTAGGTGGCTAATGGGCACGACTGGAACATTAGGATCACAAGCTCAAGGGCAGGAGAAAATTCTCTCGGCCCTATAACTAATTCGGATAGCTTTGTAAGCCCCGGTGGTTTCTTTGCCGACCTTTATTCATTCGCGCCGATATGTTTGGATCTAAGGCGGGCAGTACTCTAGGTGGGCAACAACAGAGCCCCCAAGATACCAGCACCCACCGCACGTGGAAGACATTGAGGGAGCCTCCTCGGCGACTTGTGGACAAATAGGAGAAAGTAAAGTCCCAATACCGTCCAGGATATTGTGGGATGGAGTCCATATTGGCGAGGTGCGACAGCTCACTTATCACAAGGAGGCATCTGCTCAACGATCCAATATATTGCGGCTATTCTCAGCCTCACCTGACGGGTTCGTTTGTAATGGTTGTACAACCAATGTCCAACGCGTGCTCTTGACAAGTCCGTATGATAAAGGATTTAGCAGACTTCCAATACACCTTATCGGATGAGACTATGCTTCTGCTGGTGCATAGAGGCAGTGCCACAAATCTAGGTGATCTGATGAAATTCAGACGGCGTCAGCACACCGTCTCGCCGACACTTTGGGGGAAAAGCAGAAAGTATCTGACCTATCGACTGATCTATATCCTTTTAATGATAGACTTAGACCACTGGTGGCGCATTACAACTACTATATACTCACCCCGTGACGGACCTTTCCCCCATGTCTTCCAGACCAACTTAGCTAACATGCTGTCGGGCCGTGGGCCGGTTGTGCCTACGAGAAGTTGATATATCATCCAAAGGTCGTGAGACAGGCCTGACGACGTATCGGGAACGTCCCTGGTTTCATTTGCTGGCACGGTTCATACTTTGGCACAACTCCAAAGCGCTGTCGCAGACTGGGACAGCATGTAGAGACGACTCCCGAGTGACGCCATGCGTTTCCTTTTCTCTCGCCCCCCCTCCCAGTCCTTCCAGGCTTGTACGAAACATCGATGCGAAGAATGATGCGTCACGACACACATCTCCGTCTTGATCAACGAGGAACTACGAGCAGGTCCATAGGCTAGAGCTTCTTTCGGCCGTGATAGGCCGGTACATGTATGACCAGGGCTGGCCAACGGATAGGGACTCGATTGGACGGTCTTCGCCCAATAGAAAGTCCTCGGAGGAGCGAATTGCAAATTACGCTGATGTCATACCTAGGTTTTCTGAGCCGAATTGGTTGGCCAGATGCAATCCCGCCGCAACAAGTACCGTCCATCTGCATGTTGACTAAGTTAAGTACCTGCTTACTTCAAGTAATAAGATCTGATTCATCTCATCTGATTTCCCAAAAGACCTACTACGTACAACTACTACGAGACTGACCTCTCAGCTGCAATAAGCAATACATAAGTAGAGAGCGGTGCCGGTGCATACGAAGCTGAGAGCCGATCTCGATGAACCCCGCCCCCCTCTGGCGTAGACTTGTCGACTTATTAGAGTGCTTAGAAGACACGGGCAAGCCCGAGAGGCCAAAACTCCACGTACTAGAACAATCGACATCCGTCATCATCAAGGAATCAGCGCAATGACATTTGTTTGGTTTCTTGATTGAGCTCGTCCATGCTATGCATGTCCTCTGACATTGATTCTCGCATGATCATCCAAGGAATCGCCCCCCCACGGTCGTACTGGGGGATGGCACAGCCACCAGTGGCCGACAAAGCGCACCTACAGAAAGTTGTTTTCATGCTGCACTTCGCCGACCCGATCGCTCCGATACGTTACTTTCTGATCGACGATAGCAAATGAGGTAACCTATGTGATTGTGGGAGGCATCCCAAGCTCGCCAAGCATCCGGCCTGTCTGTCTGCCCTGCACTGTACTGCATCCACGTTCAGGCTAATCTATCCCAATGCACTTTGCCACCCTCAACCGGCCGACCGCTTCAAGCGTAGCCCAAAGTCCTGTGCATGCCTGTCGCCCTAGTCCTGCAGGAACGAAGGTCTCCAGGCCTCCCCCAGCACCGATATTCAATGCCTAGCAAACCGAGGCCCAAAACATTTTAGCTCGGTTGAGATGCAAGGTGAAGCGAGGTGAAATGAGGTGAAGTGAGGTGAGGCGAGGGGGATTTCCCATCGGCGTCGAGGCGTCTGCAATAACCGGTAGGCTGTTCCCGAGAGTCTGGTCCAGGCAAACCTGTGAGGTGAGAGAGAGAGATGAAGAGCCGTCGGAATCGCAAGGCACAACTCTTGACCGATTCAGGATGTCAGCAAACATGCAAAGTCTCTCATTTCTTTACTGCAGTATTGTCTTGGTGTGGGTGTGTTGCCCCTCCGCCGGCGCTCATCCGCATTGGTTCTGGAAAGAAGGAAAAAGCCTCTTCCAGAGACCATAGAACGCACAGCTACCGTTTGAAACGGCATGAGATAGATAGAATGCAAAAGAGAGCGAGAACTGAAACAAACCTACATGGGGACTGCAACCCACCATTTCAGAAGAGAGTTGGGTGGGATTTGATGTGTAGCGGTGATACTGCGCGCATACTTCGCCATACTTCGCCATGCACGCTATGAAGCCATGCAGTTGACTACTGCAAGTCTGTGCAGCTGAGAACAACCACCCGGGCTACCTCCCAGAGGTGGCCGGCCTCCAGTAACCAGTCCGTCGTACCTGTTGATCTTGGTTCGGCACACCTTTTCTGTCTACTATGTATCTGAAACAGAACATCGTGCAGATGGCCGACGCCTCTGTCTGCAGGTCTGGCATAGCGGGGCGTGATGATGGTCTACCAGAAGGAGGGCCTATCCCTCCATGTATAAGTACGTACTTTCTAGGTTACGGTACCATACCTTCTGCCATACCGACCTTCCTTCTACAGACAGCGTAGGGCATCTCTTCATTCTCTTCGTCAGACAGCAACTTCAACCTGATGTGTACGTGTAGTGGTGTATCTGCTCGTAGTGGCTTCAGGGAACCTCCCTGAAGATTTCCGGAGATCTAACGTGCTTCATGGTCGTACTTCTTGGTCGTACTAGTTGTACTGTAACCACTTGTTTGGAACAGGCAAGATAACGTTGGGGACCTGCAGATGTCGCCACAAACTCAAGCACTCGATGAGCCGTAAAAGGCAATTATCCACTAGCAAAGGAGCCTTTTCTACATACTTTAACATACGTAGTACAGGCCCGGAAGACAGTCCTGATCAACTTGTGATGAGGCATGCGCGTGCGTGTATGCGGACTATCTGAACCCGCCAGAAACCACCCTCCCTCCTTTCACCATCTCCACGTGGGCGGATGGCTTCTACCTAACTGTGAACCCGCGAATATAAGATAGCGGCAGACGAAAAGTCAATTGCAGCCTCCTCTTACTTGGTTTCCCACCCCCTTCGAGTTACGTAAAGAGCCACTGCGTGCGGCATTGCGCGTATCTCTAAAATTATAGGCAGCCTGGCAATGGTAGTAGTAGATCAGTTGAACTGGTCTCGGTTCGTACATATGTGTGTGCTCGTAGTTGTAATCACCGTCGCGCAGATCTCTGACCATCCCATCTATCTATTGTGGTAGCGTAGATTGAACCAATGACGGAATCTGGCCGCTCACTCACCGACAATACGGTAACACAGGCAGATTTGAGATTGCCAGATCCCCCTTCTTACGCAGCTACGTATGTATGCTATATGTCACTAGGTGAATGGGCCTGGCAGCCTGCAAAGAATGGCCTGGCCATTACTAATGATTAGTCGTGGTAGACCTCCAAGTTTGCCCATGAACAACGGGGTCCCTGGCATTATGACGATCGTCTATTGCGGTCCGTTACCGGCACTCCATCTTGCGCGGTGACTAGTGAAGTGTCAAAGTAGCAGGCCTGATAAGCCTAGGCAAAGGAATATAGAGAAGGCAAAGAGGTACACCAGGTAACGGGTTCTTATCTTGCCCATGCACCCTAGGCGACCTGTATCTCTCGAGCTGTAACCGACAGAGGAGACAACAATGGCAGTAGTGAACAGCAGTGGTTCGGTGTAGCGCGAGAGGTGAAATTATCCGGCGAAAACTTTTGCTCTACACACCCATAGGTCTGACGGGTTTGGAAGCAAGCGATATGAGATGCCCAATCCACATGTTCGTGATCCCTCGCAACCTTGACGGTCTGCATTACATTACTAGAGGTCAATGGTCCCATCCGGAAAAGCTCGCTAGCAACGGCCCCTGCAACGGGGCGGGCGGCCGCTCCCAAGGTGGTCTTGAGCGAGATGGCATTACTCAACCCATGAACCGGTGGTCCAGCGTTATCTACTTCTCGGCACGTTTGTGTCTAGACGTAGGATGCTGCAAGGTATACTTGAAGCCGCCCAGGTGTCAAATTTGCCCTAACATTCGATGTGCATGACCGGGTGGGGGGGCGTTATGGATGTACGGGGCTTCTAGAAGGTTTCAAAGCACCTCTTTTTGGCCACTGGGAGTTGTCCCCGGCGTGGTGGACCAGCAACAAGACCCTGTACAGTACCCATAGCAATATTGCTGGGCTGCCCACGGAACAATCGAAGCCTGTGGTATTGCTTCCAAGGAATATCACATGCCCGGTCAATGTAACCTGCTCCCTGGTGAAGGTGAACTGGATCACAGCTTGGCCTCCGATGGCTTCAGTTCTGGCCCCGGGCAATCTGTCTAGACACACCGGAAGGCAACGGATAGCCCCCTCTCTGTTCCTGATCGTCAGGGTCCAAGAACCGTGGTAGCGCTGTATTAGTAAAGCCCGCGAAGACACAATTTTGGTACTGCCACATAGTAAGTAGTAAAAGGCTGCGGATAATTCATTCGCCTAGGGACGAGTTTCTTTACAAGACTCAAATTTGGGGGGGGCTATCGTCCGATACTGGCTGAAGTTTTCCGCCACTTGTTGGTGATTGTCGTACAACATACTACCGAAGAAACAGCTTCCGAATTTGGCCTACTGGTGAGGTATAGGCCCGAATTAGTGAAAGACCCTTGCTCTTGGGTGCGAGTGAAGGGTTTCAAGCCCACAACTTTCTGAAGTTATGTGGCCGGATTTGTCCGTGATTGGCCCAAAATTTGCCGGAGAGAGATCTTCTGGAAGATATCCATACGTAGCAGTGCTACATCCTCGGGCCAGCAGAACCCTGGCCTGCTCATTACAGGCCCTTGAATCAGGCCCCGTCACCCTTGATTCCCCGGCAGGCCGGACTCATTGCCAAGCCCTAGTTTTGATATTGGGGACTCATTATTGACCAGGGTCAGGCCTGACCTCTTGTGAATCTGGGGTTCGACTTGAGACTTGTCATCGCTTACAATTTTAGGTGGCGGGCAGTTATCTGCCCACGAGCGGGCCGTTGTGGTGTTCGTGACATTGCCTTTCAGATCCTGAGTGGGACTGGCCATAGGAGCACGGCCAATATTGTACCGTTTGCTCGGACTTTGACAGCGTTGCACGTCTCGCGGGAAGAGGCTGGCCATGCAAGTGTGCAGTGCCGCCGCCCATGGCTTTTGACTCCTCGTACTAATAGTACAGTAAACATATATCGCACCCCCGTGGTGGACGGCGACAGATTGACGCAGGAAGGAGGTTACATGGTGTGTGTCCAAGGATTTGGTAATCGTCAGGCCGACTGACTACGAGTTTGAGGAGGACCAACAACCAACAAGAGCATCGAGCCGTCTCTGTTCAGAGATAGACCCATTGCCCAATAGTAGTGGAAGCTATGTATCTAATAACCAGGTTAACCTAGTGAGTCCCAATCAATCCAATCCATTGACTTCGCTTCAGAGAGTCGAAAGAGGACGCGAAAAGCGGAAAGTCTACCGGCTCTCCCGTGCGTCCGACCATTGTGGATTGGAGAAGACGCCAAAATGTGCCAATGTATCGAATGGATCAGAGTACCTAACAGAGGGATGATGGATAGTAGTCGTAGAGTAGGAAAGAAGATACAGGGTCCGACAAGCCCCTGCCCATGACACTAACATGCTCAAGGGATTATCGTTGTCAATTTCTGCTAGCACAGAGCCCATCGAACCCCCGGTCGGGTTCGCCTAGCGGTCATTTCTCGCTCATCCTGCCTCACGTGCAATAACGTGAGCTGCCGACGAGTAAGTCACCTGAGCGATCGCGTACAACTAGTTCTTGGGGCTACCTGTCCACCCCCCACAATGAGCACCGGTAGGGAGTGAGTTCTGCACTATGTAGTAGAATGATCTTGCGTGAGCTTCAGGCGGTCTAAAGATGATCTGCAAAAGTCCAGCCTTTGAGGTTGGGGCCACTAGTGCCAGCATGTAATGACTATTGGGGGGGGGATGAGGTATAGTATGTACGACTACGCTTTTCACAAGGTGTCAAATGTTCGACCGACCCGATCTTCTTGCGCCTTGTCCAGTTGCATGTCGCTACTGCCTGTACCTTGCAGTAGTGAATTTTGCTCATATAGTTGTACCAGGTTGCCAGCACCGTGGGGTCGGTCACCTGATCGGTCTTGGTGCAAAAGGGCAAGAGGGCAAGAGGGCTTGCATGAAAACACGCGTTGATCATTCGTCGGCGGTGTTACAAGAAAACCCCATTCTTCGGTGGGGGCCAAGACGCCGACCGGGATTTGTACACACCTTACATTAGGTATGAATAGTACCGCCGCGTGTATGTGAGGTAAGTAAGAAGTACGTGACCAGCCAACCAGAGGTACACAAGGCAATAAAGACCTAATGGAAAAAAGATATGCCTGATGCACAAAGCATAGGCAATGTAATGTAACCACTCTAGATGCGAAACGAGGTGGATTGCCCGGCGAAACGAGCCTGAAAGCATATATCTGTTAACCTAGCTGATATGACGACTTATGTAGACTATAGAGGAACGGGCGATTGTTTCATTTGCACACACACAGGCCCTCTTTAAGTTCCATGTCCTCATGCATAAAGCAGCTGAATCGTGTAGGAGCTGGTAGGATGGTTTGAGGTTAATAACATGAGCAAGACGAGAGTAATGCGCAACGCCATTGATCATTGATGGTCTATTCTGTGTATACTAGTAGAATCCGACAATAGCTATAATACCACAGCAGCTAATGACAGCAGCTAATGATTAACATAACACCGATTTACTTTGAGATGACGTATCTGACTTCGTTTCCTCAGGCTGCTACTACCAATACAATATATCGATCGTATCGCGTGCAAGATGGGCACACAATCTCGTATTTGTAGGCTGTGCAACAATATACGACAGTCTGTCCGCGGTGGCCGACGGAATGGCCTTTTGGGTCTCCCACAGGTTCCCCCCATGGGTCTCTCGTCTCTTTCACACAGAGATTGATGGACAGTAATGGCGTTGGAAAACGATGCTTTTCCGCCGGGCCGGTACTGGTACTGTACGCGCAGCCTCCGTCTTGGGTCAGAAAGCCACCTGCCACTTTTCAACATACTTTGACCGACCCAAAACCGGCAGTTTGCAATCGGACATGATGTCAGATTAAAGTCACACCCCCCTTCCCCCAAAAAGGGTTCGTCTTGATCTCCAAAAGCCATTCATGAGAATGGCGGCTTTTGGTTCGGTTAACCCCCCCCCATCATCAACCATCCTCAAAAGCTCGCTAGTGGCACCCAAGGCGAGATCCCCTAATTACTCGTCTTTGCGCCCGCGATGCCATATCTGACACCCATCGCAGAAAGAGTTTCTTAAAGTAATAGCCCCCAGAATAGTCCCTCGAACTGGGCGTGACGGCTGAAGTCTGTATTGCGACCTCTTGTTGGTCTGCTGACAATAGTCATGACGAACGACCGAACGGACGAACCACGGGCAAGAATGAGAATAGCACTTTCTATCCGCTCTTGAGAACCGCACCCATTCGGATGTGTGTGAGCGATCCATCCAGTAACAGAGTGCTTGCATGCGCCGTTATGCAGCATTGCATGTGTGTACTATACATAAATACTATTCATCAGGTGTGTGGGCTGACGATGCAACCAACCCATACCCGACTTTCATCATAAGATTTATCCAAAAAGCAGCAAGCACTCTGCAGCCGCCCTTTTCAGACTCCAATCAGTGACGGCGTCATTTTGCCCTATCGAATTAAGTACTAATAGTCACCTCCTCGGGCGGCACGCCCGATTACATGTACCTCCTATTGCACATTACTTCCGGACCTCCCTACGTGCTACTACCCACCCGCTCGCTGCCTCTCGTCATATCATGTCATATGCTTCCGGTCGGCAGGCCGCCCGCCCGAGTCCAAGTCGGTCCAGTCTGTTTACTCCCTACCATCCGCGCATAATCAGCCATCTGGCTTACGGCGCGATAGTATTACATACCTTAGTCTAACTATCCTATTTTATCCGACTGGACTTTAGCTTTTCTACGTCCTCGTCTGATATATTCTTAGCATCAGCCATCGGGTGCATTAACCATGACAGGACAGGGTTCATTCGCTTGTCCAGCAACATGTCATGCTTTAGAGCGATTCGTTCGAGGCGGCTCTCTTCCTGTGCCAGCCAGCGCATGAGAAGAGATCGCCCACTGTTTCGAGTTCCCGGCCTTGTCTCTCCATGCGGCCAATCGCTAGAAACAAGCCCGTAGCTGCGAGGGCGACCCCGTCCAATGGTAGCAAGTATCACACATAGAGAGTCTTGCTTGGGTCGGAGAGAAAATGTGAAAAGGAAAGGGATCTGTTCGTATGTACATTTGAAACGGAACGCCGTCGGCGCACCGTACCTGCATTCCTCGACGCGAGTGGGATGGATGGGATGGAGGCCAACCAGTGAATGCAGCCGTCTTGCACAGGCTGTTTGCTAGTCAAGAGTAGAGAGGACGGGTCAGCACAAATCTAGCCTATCATATCTTTATGCCGCCACATTCCCTCTGTCTCTGTCCCGCCCAAGTACTATGTATGGACGGGCACCTTAGTGACGCGACAGGGGTGGCCGTCCCATTACGACGACTCGTCAACACAATAGCATGGGCGTTATGGGAGGATTGACAGGCTACCTGCCCAAGGTGGAATGGAACGCTGTTCTAAACAGGCCAAGCTGCAGATAAGCTAATGCTGTTATCCTGCACAAATGGTCGTGTAGGGTGGGTTAGATTAGTTATGTACATACCTACTTACACACACACATACATACATATACATACTACGTACATACATGCATGTCGTGTCGTGGTCGGTCGCGGAGGCGGGGGGGGAGGGAAAGAGGAACAGAATACTAAGACAAGACAAGCTGCGACGCAACAACACACGGTCGTCGTCGAGGAGGGACATTCCGAGTCGACCAAGTAAGTACATGCGTATAGTACGAAAGTATAGTACGACCACGACTCTCTGCCATCCATACCTACATACGTAAGTAGTAAGTAGACTAAGAAAGAGAGGGGGTTCCACCAGACCCAGACCATAGACACAACAACACACGACGAGTCGAAGTATCGTCTGATAGGCGGTACTTGGCTACATGGGACCATGTATCACTCCAATGCAACCTAACCTACACTTGCACTAAGCCCGACCCAATGCTGCTGTTCTGGACAAGCTCGGAGTCGGGTGCCAGGAATAGCATTGCCTCTCTCCTGCTTGGGTGGCTTAGCGTCTCTTTTACACCCGCTCATCTTGGGTTCCACCATGATCACTAGTCTAGGTCGCTTTGGAGGGCCCTTGTAGAGGCAGGTTGTCAGTGGTTCCCAGCTTGTAAGTGAGACACTGATGTGTGGGTGCCGGCTGGGTCATGCCATCCAGTCTGCACCTATCAACGGTTTTAATGGCGTTGATCTGTCTTTGCCCTTTCGTCTACTACATTATCTTCCAAGGTCTCCCTTCAACACGCTCATTTATGGTACCCAGCATATGATCGACAGATCACGGATTTTCTCCTTCATAACCTATCGGTTTCTGCGTCTCTTCTTGTGACTTGCCTTTCTGGAATCTCTTGAGTTCACTCGAGTTTCCTTCCCTTCATTTGATATACTATCAGCTGCCCTCTGCTATACCCCTCCGCCTCGTTGTCTCCTCCCACTACCTAGGTATATCATATAATCTAGACGAGAGCCCCGGGAGGTCAGCCATATGTACAACAGCACCAGCAACACCACCACTCCCACTCTCACCACCACCACCACTACCACCATCACCAACAACAACACGGTCACTCGACTCGATAGCTTATAGACGGTCTTGGATACCAACTTCAAGGCTGCCGTCCATTCCTTCCAACCTGGAACCGAACCACCATCATTAGGCCTCTCGCCCACTCGATCAAGCTGTATACTAAACCAATCATACTTAATTGATAGAAGAAGAAGAAGAAGAAGAGAGAAACCCCCGCCGGGCTTTATACCGAACCACACATTGGAAACGACCAGGAACCAACTGGATACCAAGACAGGTTGGTGAAGCTCGAGGCCGTGCTTGGGGGACCAGTATATGCTGATATATATATGCCACTGAACAGAGATGGATCCCAACATGATGGCCTCGCAGGTGATGGGACCTGCGGCGTTCTTCTACTACACCCCAGACATGACAGCAGAGAACCGCCAGCACGGTCACTTCAGCCAGCACCCCGGAGTTCAACAACACATGCAGATGTACCCAGTTGTACCGACGCTGCCCTCGACACCCATCTACTCGAGGCCCAACTCATCTTGCTCGCAACCGTCGGCGCCAGCGCCCGTCTTCAAGTCGGTCACCTCCAACATGACTCCGGCAGCCTCACCACGCGCTGCCCCCCACAAGCCTGCCATGTTCCTGCAGGGCCACGCGGCCAAGCTCATGCTCGAGACGGACATGTGCGAGGTAGACGGCATGTACTACCCGGCTACCCCGCCGCTGTCCTCGTCCGGGAGCAACATGGGCAGCCCCGGCAGCGGCGACATGTTGGCTACACCGCTGAACCCCATGTTCTCCGGCCTGGATGGTTGCGAGATGACGAAGCCTGAGATTGACAACCTCCCCGAGACGATTGAGGGCCTCGACTGGGCAAGCTGCGGATCTCCCCCATTGACACCAGGTTAGTACCTCGATTATGTTTCATTATGGTCTTTTGATTTTGCGGGAGGGGGTTGCTGGACTTGGAACTGCACATACGTGTAGTGTGAAGTAGTTGTGCAAAGAATCGGGCGATTTTGGGTTGTACCTGCCGTACCCCTCCCCTGCCATCTGATTGATTGTTGTTGGCCTGCGGGGCCCCCCCATCGCCAGGAAATTGAGCTAACCTGGGACCTTTTTTTCCTCAGTTTACCTGCAATCAGTCCAACCCATCAGGAACATTTCGCTTAATTCGAGTGTCATCAGCGATATCGTTTCCACGACCTCGTGCCCTTCTCTATCCCCATCACCTCCCCCTTACGCGCCATCGGATGCTTCAGAGCAAGACGTCGATTTCAGCATCGACCCCCGGAATTTGACTGTTGGTGGTGTTAGCTTGGCACCTGAGTTTTCCGCCCCTGCTGCGCTCGACGAATTCAGGGGTGACACCCTCATCAAGTCTACTTCAGATACATTCCAGTTTGACCCCCAGATCCACCACGGTCTGCCTTCATTCGACGACCTGTCGGATTTGGAGTCGGAGGAGGATTTCGTCAACGGACTTGTTAACCTCGGCGGCCATTCGGAAATCAAGCGATCGCGCTCTGCCACGTGCTCTACCACATTTTCATTGGGTGACGATTCCTTCTTGACTGAGACGAGCCTTTCACCCGAATCCGAGGATCTTCACCGGGACAAGAAACAGAGGACCTCGGAGAAAGAGGCTCGCCGACCCACGCCCATCATGAACGTCGCCGCCAGCTCCTCCGATGCCGGCCAATCGGGACAACAGCCGTCTAGCAACCACGATGCCAATCAGACTAGCAACAACGCCACCGCGAGCTCTGATGCTGGCCAGGCTTCTGCCGCCAACCCCTTCCCCGCCCCGCCCACTCGTCGTGGTCGCAAGCAGTCCTTGACCGAGGATCCTTCCAAGACGTTTGTGTGCGAACTGTGCAATCGTCGATTCCGGCGCCAGGAACACCTGAAGCGACACTACCGCTCCCTGCACACCCAGGACAAGCCCTTCGAGTGCCACGAATGTGGTAAGAAGTTCTCCAGAAGCGACAACCTCGCCCAGCATGCACGCACCCATGGTAGCGGCGCCATCGTCATGAATCTCATTGAAGATGGCGACACGAGCCTGGACATGATGGGCCATGGTGATGCCGACTATCACAGCTTCGGCAAGGTCCTCTTCCAGGTCGCCGCCGACATTTCGGGTAGCGGAAGCGACCTCTCTGGAGAGGAGTCGCCTAGTGACAGCCTCGACAAGAAGAAGCGCAAGCGCTCAGACTGAGCCGTCGCAGATTTCAGCTGTATATGAATTTACACACAATGCCAAGAATCCGAGATATATGGCATATGCCCGACATGACACTCAACGACTTCTTCATCTCTCGACCTACCCCGCTAGCCTTTATGCGGATCGGTCTTAGGGTCATAAAGACGGATGGTTCCCCAACCCAGGAACAACGACATCTACCTCAAGGATCGAAAAGTTACATCTGATTTCGCAGCATCAACTTGCCTTCTTGTATCAACTTTCACACAAGACTTTCACAACCACTTCACGGCCATCACAACTTCTCGAGGGAGAGAGAGGAACACTCAGCAGTCTAGGAGCGACTCGAGAGGGAAACTAAAAGGGGGAATCTGCGGCGTACACTGGCGACATGATACACACTCTTGCGAATTGTTTGCGTGCTGGGGACGAGGCACTGCTTGGCATGTTTGTTCTTTTTTACTAAGAAACCTTTTTTTTTTTTTGGCGGCTCTCCGTTCGTTACGCTCGTTGTAATGGCTACAGCAGGCGGGGCTGGACAGCCGTCCTCGCTATAGGAACCTCTTTCAGCAGGGGAGATGCAGCTCGCAAGAGCAGGTTTTCTCGCCTTTCGTGTTGATTAAACAAGTTTCATTCCACGACTTCCTTTACTGCGATTGCTCTCATGCAAGTGTGCAGGTCACAAAGAAAGCTCTCTGCAAGTCTGTACAAATAGGAAATTCCATCCGTCTGCCGCTGCCAAAATTGTTTTGTCCCCAACCTGCTACGTGTGATCAGTACAGTATAAGTAGGATGATGCATGCGTGACGGGATTTCGCTTGCTGCTTCACTTTCTTAGTTAGCTAAGAGGTCTTGTCTGTGAGTAAGTAGTGAGTGCCCCCCGCCCCCGCGGAGAGAGAGCTCGAGGCCCAAGAGCAGCAGCATCTGATACACACAACTAGATCTGAGTCAATCTCTAAACAGATGGCAGATGGTTGGTTACCGGCACCCTTTTTAGCTCCTGACTTTCGGCTACTCGAAACGCCCGAGTTCCCAGTAGAATGGGTCGGGTTCAGATAAGCAGGCGATGACGGCTTGCATTCCTCAGATTCAAGAAAGCCTTCCTCACTTACTTCTTTACAGATTGAACAGCATGCATGTGTGTGAGTGAGTAGTGACCTCTTAGTATCAGGTACTTACCTCTTTACTTACATAACTAAGAAGTACCTACTTTACTTGCTCACTTATCAATACAGATCCACCCACCGGATGCAGCCGATTAATCACGAAGATCAGACGGATCCACGCATTGCGCAGCCAAACACGCTTCGCAAACACCCCTCTTCCTGTTTTTATTACTCGTACATGGCCGAGGGGGCCAAGTCGCGAAATCACGAAATCCCCATACACGCCACCACACTCGAGCCCGAAGGTGTGCCATGACTCGCAACCCTCGACTCTAGGTTAACATCTTACTTAACCTAGGGCTCCCTCCAACCACTAGACGTACAAGGACCTACTACGTCGTACGACTTTGTACTACAACTACTTTCCACTGCCTGGGATCATGGCGGTGGACGGACCCCTGAACGTCATCGCTCTGGTATCTGGTGGGAAGGATAGTTTCTTCTCCATTCTGCACTGCTTGGCCAATGGCCACCGCGTCCTGGCCCTGGCCAATCTACACCCACCAGACCACCCCCACGCCAGCGCTTCCACGCCCGCCCGCCATCCAGCTGCCATAGAGCGGCCTATACCCGACGCCGCGGCTTGCCTTGCTTCGAGCACGGACGTCGGGCATAGCTCCAGCGAACCTGCAAGCGAGAATACCGACGAGACGGATCTGAACAGTTTTATGTACCAGACCGTCGGGCACCAGGTTGTGCCCCTCTATGCCACTGCCACCGGCTTGCCGCTGTTCCGCCGAGCCATCACTGGCACTACTATAGACCATGGCATCAGCTACCAGGACCCTGCCCTGCCATCCCCCGCTCCCCCCGAGGCCGATGGCCTTGGAGTTCCGCCCGTGTCTGAGCCGGGCGCCGTTATGGTTGACGAGGAATATGGCACTGGCGAAGATGAGACCGAGTCGCTTGTTCCACTGTTGCGTTCTGTCATCACGGCTCACCCGGAGGCTAATGCTGTCTGCACCGGCGCTATTCTTTCTACGTATCAGAGGACACGCGTTGAGTCTGTAGCCCTGCGACTTGGTCTTATTCCACTCGGCTATCTGTGGCAGTACCCCGTATTGCCGCCGCCGCCGCCGCCGCTAGCCTCTGCTGGAGAAGCCTCTCTCACCCACGACTCTGCGTCAGTGTACCGCCTGGGTCGACGAGATGATGCACAGCTCCTCCGCGAGATGGAGTCCGCGGGGCTGGAGGCGCGCATAGTCAAGGTCGCGAGCGCTGGATTAGACGAGGATTTCCTGTGGGAAAACGTGGCGAGCGAGAGAAGCATCCAGCGCGTCAAGCGCGTCTTAAGGAAGTTCGGTGGCGGTGGCCAAGGATCTGTGCTCGGCGAAGGTGGTGAGTTCGAAACCCTTGTAGTAGATGGCCCGCCAGCCCTTTTCAAGGGGCGCATAATCGTGCAAGACGATGATAGAAAAATCGTCCGGGAGGGAGGCGGCAGTCTCTGGCTCAGCATTCGTAAAGCCTGCGTGGAGATGAAGCCACAGGGGCACTCTGACGAACAAGCCGCGGGGAAACCACTTATCCGTACTCCCGCGCTTCTCGATGCCAGGTTCGAGGCCATCCTACAAACGCTGCACAGCAATGCGCCGGCAGGCGATGAGTTTCAAGAGGTACCGCTGGCGCCGCTACCACGGTCACCAGGGGTTGTGGCTTCAAACCTTCCTGACCAATGGTGTCTCCTCGGTAGTAGCCAGGAAACCTGCACCGAGAGTCAGACGAGTAGACTGGTGGATGCAGTTCGTCAAAGACTTCATGATCTATCGCTCTCGGCTGCCGCCATCACGAACACCATCATCGTGCTTAGACACATGTCAGACTTCCCCACCATCAACAAGCTTTATGGTGCGCTGTTTCGGGAGCCCAACCCACCTGCGCGGGTCACTATTGCTAGTGGAGACTGCCTACCCCCGGGATCCGATATAGCCATCTATCTGACGGTCCAACCTTGTTTGAGTCAAGATGTCAGACAAGGTTTGCACGTTCAGTCTAGATCTTACTGGGCACCTGCCAACATTGGGCCCTACAGCCAGGCCATCGCTTTCCCTCTGGGGGGCTCGTCGTTGGGGCCATCACATGCCGATCACAGTGCAATGAGGGTGACGACCATTGCGGGCCAGATCCCACTGGTCCCAGCCTCAATGGCGCTCCCTGCGTCTGACATCTCGCCTGGTGATACAACGCGTCTGCAGATTACGTTGGCACTCCAGCACCTCTGGCGAGTCGGGGCTGAGATGCAGGTCCAATGGTGGACAAGTGCTGTAGCATACTTCCCCAGGACGTCATCGCCGACACACATGAAGCGCAAGACGCTCTTGGCTGCCCATGCCTGGGACGCGGCTCATCTCGGGAGCCTCGCCACGGAGGCTTCGGAAGAGGATGACGAGACTGGCCCGGATCTTTGGGATCGCAAATTCAACCCACAGTACATGTCTCTCACCTGCGGCGAGGATGACGGCGCCGCCTCGCCTAATCTTCCCGACTGGGACGTGCTTGCCAGCGGTTTTTTGGCTGCTGCTGCCGCCGCCGACGATGATAGGGTAGAAGACCTCTTGCAGTCGCGAAAGCGGTACATACCTTATGTGTTCGCTGCCGAGGTAGGCGAGCTGCCCCGGGCCGCAGGCGTCGAGTGGCATGCTCACCTGGGCCTGGCCAAGGTAGGTTCCGGCTCTGTCCGCCCCTTTGCAACTCTGGTGACCACGGAGCACAAGGCTGGTAGCAGTAGTACAACAGGGCGGGGCGATGCCCGCCGCCTCGAGCTCCATCATGTCGTAGTCCAGTCCCTCGCCGGAAGGGAGATCTACGTTCATACTACCGCGGCACTTTCACTCGAGGAGGAAACCGCAGATGACATGCTACCATCATCACCACCAACCATGTCGTTTGGCCTGGAGATCGACGCCATTTCTGCCGAGGCCCATGCGGCTCTGAAGACGTTGTTGCTCAACCTACCTAGGGAGGAGCCGTCTACTCTAGGATTGGGCTCGGTAGCACCTGCTGCCCGTCCTTACCTGACGTACACAGATGCCTCTCATGTATCATCGTCCTTCTCGGAAGTGACAGGTACTGCCTCCTCGTCAGCATCACCAGTCATACCCTGCTATAGCCTGTGGAATGCGCGAGGTGCCCGATTAGCAATCGTGGCGTTATTTCAAAGTCATTATAACAGAGTCATCGCGGAGTGAAGAAGTCGAAACAGAGCCTTATGGTCAATAATATATATAGTGCATATATCCTCCTCTGCGTCCATCCGTTTTTTCTTTGGTGCTGAATTACGTGTGCTGAACTCTTTGACTACTTAACCTACTTACTCTCTACCGTTTCTGCCTCATGACCGGGGCCAGCTCTCTCCACACATCGCACCTCGCGCGTTGCTCCTGCGGCGTGCTTTCCATGGCGGTCTTGCCCGTCTCGAGCACCAGCCTGCGCTTGTCGGCGCCCCATTCCTCCCACACGGGCGCCGCGGGGTTCCGGAACGGGTTGGGGTCCAGCGCACGCACAAAGGAGATCCAGTAGTCCATGACGAGGGGCACGATTGGCGCGTTGTACGTGTAGTAGCTCTCGGGGCTTCCCGGGACATTGTCCGGCCCGAAGATGGCGAAGGACTCGAAAAGGTGCGGCACGCCGATGCCCAGCGCGGTATTGACGGCGTCGGCGACGTTGTAGCGGTAGCCCCACGCACCAGGCGAAGCGGTCTTCGTCGTCGTCATAGTCATGTTGTTCCGGCCGAGGCGGCGCATGTAGGCGGCGCTGAGGACGTGGACCGTGGGGCAGATGAAGGTGGTCTCGCCATAAGCCATCTGCGCCGATGAGAACCAGGCGTTGTGGTTCGGCATGGCTGCCATGAGAGGGTAGAGGTCCGTTATGTTTTTGACTTCTTCATCCTCCAGGAAGCGGTAATTGTTCTGGAGAAACGCCCCGATCTCCTGAGGTGACCCGGTGTTAGGAGTGAAGACGGTCCCCTCTGGTCACAATATTAGTCGACAGAACAACACACACACACACACACACACACACGCACACGCTGAAAAGGGGGGGGGGGGGCGGTCATAAGATGGGTGGAAGGGACTGGCTGACCATCGTCGTCGTTTCCAAAAATGATGGGCACGTTGATGAACTTGCCGTCCTCAAACATTTTATATGGCCGATCCTGGAGCAGCTGTCCATCGATGCAAGGTGTCCAATAGAAGAGTGGCAGTGGTATGTCCGACCGTCCTGGAAAAGGTGAGGGGACGTTGGCTGCCTGCAGTACCGTTCCGTCTTTATCTCGCAGGCACTTCATCGGGTCGGTCGCGTCCTGGCACCTTGTCTCGTTGAGGACCCTGGAGAACTGCCATTCCAGTTCTGATACGTACGGCTGCGAAGGGAAGAAAAGAGACTCCCCTATCGCGCCGTGGAATAGATGCTCGTCGACGCCACCATTGGCGATCAGGTGAAGGGCGACCGAACCCGCACCAGCGGAGCCGCCGTGGATAATGATCTGATCTGGGTCACCACCAAACTGTCGTGCAATTAGAACTACTGCGTGTCGAGGAAGCGATAAAAGGCAATGTGCCATACCTCTTCGATATGTTTCTTGACCCATTTCACTGAAAGCAAACCTCGGAATCAGTAGCTGTCTTGGGTATATGGATTTTGACTTACTCATCATGCGCTGGTCTAACAATCCCGCGTTGAGGTCACCACCGGCGCGTACTTGTTCACCGGCTAGAAATCCCCACAGGCCGACTCTGTAGTTGAAGTTGACGAGGATAATGCTGCCGCCAGACCTCTCGACGACCTCTGATCCATTCCAATTAGCATTAGCGTTGGCGGTATACCCGCCCCCTTGGACGAATAGCCAAACCGGCAACTTCGAGGTTGTTGTTGCATTAGACGGCGTCCATATGTTGACGAACAGGCAGTCTTCGCCCTGGGAGTCAATAGGAAGCGGCTGTGATATGCCCAGACAGATCTGGCCAAACTGCGCTGCTCGTTAGCATCTCCAAGGAGGTAGGGTAGAGTGTCCAGACTCCCAAGGCATAACCAACCTGATTGGCGGACTGGTCTCCTGAGCGCACTTGGGGCTCTTCAGGGGCCTTCCAGCGTAGATTCCCCGTCGGGGGTGCCGCAAAGCGCATCCCTAGGAACTGATTGACTCCATTGGGGAGGTGCGAGCCTTGGTACTGTGCATAGCCAAGGTTGATGCGGGCTTTGCTAAGGTCTGACGGCGTCTTTTTTTCCCTCATATCATGTTGGTAAGTATGTCTGTCTTGCTGATAGATACTTCAAAGAGAGAGAGAGAGAGAGAGAGGTTCAAGGAGTGATTTCTTCCGCCTACCTTCTGCTGCTCATCTCGTGTCTTCTCGTCTCTCGCATGCAACAGCACTGGAACAAGCACAGCGACGAGTACGATGGCGACCACCAGCACCACGGCGCCGATGGCGTAGGCGTGCCGTTTGCGGAAACCCCGCCTCACCTTGTGCAGTGTTCGGGTCAAGGTGGGCGATTGTGATTGCTCGTCATTCCCATCTTGGACCCCCGCGAGTTCTCCCATGCCGCCGACTCACACGACTTTGATCGCTAATTGTCCTCCATGTATGAAGAAAAGACGTCTTCCTGCATGGACTGTTTGTTAGCAAGTGGGCGTAGTGATAAGGTGTTCAAGGATGTCTGTCTTGCGATCAGGCTGAAATTCATGAGGTGAGAGCGCCTACCATGTACTTTATGTATATATATGTCTTACCTTCGGGTCTATGTATGATTTATGCTTCTCTTAAAACAGTGAGACGGTCTTGAAACCGGCCTGGGAATGCTAAAGTGTTGGTTACGGTAGTATGAATACGAGAGAGGAAGGATGAAGGAGCAAGTCAATCCGCACTGACTGGAAGAAGTCGCATCTCTAGATCGATCCAGTTATTAGGTTAACGTGTTTCGACTTTGTTACCTGTTTGCAACTTATGTAATAATAAACAAGTCCCGGTTTATTATATCGTGAGGGTGGGTTGGGTCTAGTGAGGAGCAGCCTAATTAGGACAGTTATCAACAGCCAAGAAGTCGATCATCATCCTTTTGTTACTCGATTTATTCATTCATAACCCCTGGACTCCAGATGACCTCAAGTACTTATATATAAGTCGTGTGTTTGGCATGCACATTCCCTATTCAACAACCACACTCCAGACAAGAGAACCTCTGCTCCCGGTTTCTGCTCCTCGCTCAACCCACACCTCAACACCTCAACACCTCTCTACTCATTAACGGCTACACTGGAAAACGCCTAAATCAAATCCTATAAATGCAGCCCACGTGCCAGAACTCCTATTCCAACAGGAAATGTCGTCAAAACCACCCGACGTCCAGACGTGATGGGACGCACCGAGCTTGGCCATCCATCAGAACGATCCGTCGGGTCCTATTCTTCGATCATATGCCCAATGAAACGCCCATTGCATGCAAAAGACCCGTCGTTATAGTCATCATCGTGAAGCAACCTCGCTGGAGCTGATGCATGCCCCTGGTGATTTTAAACAACATGGTACGAGGAGGAACGGTGCAGCCGTACCGTCCAGAAATCACTTGGTCGCACCCGCTTGCCTGCCAGTTCTGCAGCCCTACATGGCAGACACCTTTCGGGCCGAGGTCGACGTGTTGTTGACGCTGCCTACACGTCCGCTAGTCTTGCGAACACCTGCAGTCGCCGTCGGGTTCGATCCCGATGAACGGCTCGATTCCGTCGAGCGTTTGCCGCTACGAACCTTCGTAAGCACACCCGAGGCACTCGCCGACCGTGTAGGTGATTGACTAATGTGCTCCAGGTTCTTGGGTCGGGCGCTCCCGATGTTCTCGGCATCGTTGGAAGCGTCGTTCATCACCTCGTAGACTGTGGTAGTCGTCGTCGTGTGGCTGACCGACCGTGACTTCTCACTTCGGCCTGGAGATTGAGATGTCTTGCGGTGACTACGCATGCGAAGATGAATCTCTTCTTCCGAATCGGCCCCATTCGACTGCCTTTGGACAGAAAGCACTTCCGTCTCTTGCCCCGTCCCTTGCTCTTCCTCGACGGCCTGGTTGATTGGGTTGCGTTGATATGGATGGTGACGATCCACCCGGCTCGTCTTGCGCGGTTGTCCCGGTGTAGGAGCCGGGAGGTAGTCCTCCTGAACACCAATGTTACTGCGCTCTTGGTCTACTTCGCTCAGAGGTGTGCGGCTCGACGTAGTCTTGTGCGGGGGAGTCGAGGTGGTTCGACCCAAGTTTGTCTTTTGCATGGCCCGGATTGGTGTGCTGGGGGCGGCATTCACAGCCATTTCCTTACGGAGCTTGCGTTCTATCCTCTCCTCGATCCACCACTCACGGAACACACCCTGGTTGAGGTGAAGCCAGTGCTGCTGGGGGCCCACCACCATTCCAGGCCGCATGAAGCGCATAAAAGCAATTACCTCGTTGGCGGTGAACCCGTGCCTGTAGATCAGATAAGCGCCGATGAGGCACCCAGTACGGCCAAGACCAGCCTTGCAGTGTACCGCGATGCCCTTCTTCTTCACTGTAATCGTCTCGTGGGCGAGCCTGATGAACTTTCGGACGGTGCTCAAAGGAGGACAGGTGCCGTCCTCAAAGATCATGTCGAGGTGTTGGATCCCCAATGCCTCAAAGTACGACGGCGAGTAGAGAGGAGAGTTCAATCTCACTACCAAGCCAATATCGCGTTCTGAAAAGTGTTTCAGAACGTTCTTGAATGGCTGAGGGAGAGTGGGGTGGGCTTCGACGGCAGCAAGAGTCTTAGGGACAGCATTCCAAGCCTCGGAGCCTTGAGAAACTGGTGCCACAGGGCTATGCTGAGGCGAGGCAAAAGCCAAGAAATGGGGAGTAACCCAGTTGAAGTCTCCATGCTCGACTCTCTCGAACCTCTCGTATTCATCCAGATCAAAGTTGTCCAGCTGACAACAGGATTCCTCCTTGGCCTTCCAAACGCCGTAGACGACATCCTGGACCGTGATGCCGTAATCAGCCTGGCTGTAGCCGGCATCGCGGAATGGCATCAGGGGGGGTTCAACTTGAGCGATTGGTGCAAGCGCCAAGTGTGGCGGCCAAGACTGAATCAAGACCATGTAGCAAGCCAACAAGCAAGCTGCATTTGCCCGGCCTGCTCGGATTGTTAGGATAAAAGGTCGCAAGTGTCAATTCAGCAGGAAATAGCTTACTTCTTGGGTCAGCCCGACTCCAGAACACGATGGGTCTTGTTTGGTTCTCCTTCGCACCGAGCACATCATGGAACTGTAAGGCGAAGCGGTAGAGATGGCCAATATGAAATGGACCAAAATCGTGATGGAAAGCATTGTAGTAGAGTTGGTCGTCGACTGTGAAGTAGCAAGGCGTCTCGCGGGCGGATTTCGAAGTAACGGCAGATGGACCATCGACTGCCCTGGAGGATCGTTTGCTAGGCGAACCCCGAACAGGCGCCTCGGGATACGGAAAGACAGTCTCGGGAGTCGGGGGGTGGACGTAAGACGCAAGGTAAAGCCGGTCTAAAACCATTAGTATCGAAAGAGGGCTATTGAAAATAAAGTCATATCTAGGCCGAAACATATTGTGCGAGGGAGATGGGGCGGATGCCTCTGTGGACTTCCTTTGCTGTCACTCTAGGGGAAGAGGGGTTGGGCGGCAGGTAACGATGCGGTCTGGTGATAGTATGGCAAGGCGCGCCGCTTTGCTCTCCAAGTGTGCAATGGGCAGGGGGATTGCGAGAAAGGGGGGGAGGGACTCACCAGGAATATATTCTATAACTTGCCCCATGTTGCTGTGTTTGGATGAAGGTGCCATCCCTCTGGGGGCAATTGGAGGCAGAAGGGATCGGGCGGTAGCAGGGCAGCAACGACGTCGTTGCAATAGAAGCTTGCGGAGCTGGAGGCTCTGCTGGCGTGTCTATGATTTGAGGGTTTGGGCAAGCAGTAGCTACGGACGATGGGCGCAAAAGGTGCAGTGTTTTGAAGAGTAAACAAGGCGGTGTCGCAACGTCATCCAGAGAAGCAGCAAGCGTCGCTAATGATGGTAACAATGCTTGAAATATCACAAGCGACGTTTCAAATACCAGCACAGGACAGGAAGGGGGGATGGGTGAGTGAAGGGCTCAGACAAGAGTTGTAGTGGTGATC
This sequence comes from Apiospora pterosperma, assembly GCA_019976485.1. Classification (NCBI taxonomy): domain Eukaryota; kingdom Fungi; phylum Ascomycota; class Sordariomycetes; order Amphisphaeriales; family Apiosporaceae; genus Apiospora; species Apiospora pterosperma. Next base: position 3,609,164 of record JAFBMP010000009.1, read on the forward strand.
AAGATGAAGAAGTAGATCGTGGAAGTGCTTTCCCAAGGAGGATGATTCTTTTATTATGAAAGCTCTGGCAATCCGGTAGACGGTCCTTATGCCTGCTTAGTGGGTCGCTCGTTGTTTTGTCCCTGCTACCGGAGCAACCAGCAAGCCGGTGAAACTATGTACTTAAGTAAAGTAACTAAGTATGTAGGTACATGAGCCTCCCTCCTCCAACAAGCCACAACAATTCTCTCCTTCGGGCTTAGCTCCCCAGAGCAACTGCACTATGCCACTATCAGCCAGCTGCCACTATCAGCTTTCTCCCCCCCACCATCGTTATTAGACTTTCTCTCTCCCGTGACATCGTCCCCCATCTACCAGAGGTCCGAGACGAGGAATATGGCGGCTGCTATGGAAACAGATCACTTTCCCTGTGTCTTGTAAGTTGGTCCATCCTGCCTGCCTTTCGACTTGTGCTTAAGTTGTATCCGCCCTCTCTAATTCCTTGCGCAGAACTGTCCACGTCCCCTTTCCCACTGCCCGTCTCGCCTCTGTCGCCCTGCAGTCCCTCCAGGTCGACAAGGAACTATCCCCCCTCGTGCGCAGGACCTTCACTGTCGGTCCCCCGGTCAGCGATGCGAATACCACAGGCGACCAGCACAAAACCTTACATGTAGAATATCGCGCGACCACCAATAGGATGCTTCGTGTGGCCGTAAATTCCTTCATGGAGAGCTTGAACCTCGTCATCGAAGTCATGGAACACCTGGATGCCGATGTCCTAACAGCGGAAGCGCACTTGAGCTGAGTCGAGTCGAGTCTCCAAGTGTACCGGCACCGGTTATCCCTACCCACCTTGGCGCCTTATCCTTCCATAGGGCAAGGCAAGCGCGAGGTGATGAGTATTACTTGGCGACTTGGAGAGTTATGACGAGGGCTGGCGCGATGGGCTAGTAGCACGAGTGTCACTTAGAGATAATGACGAATAGCGAACGTGTATGTGTGAACAGCCAGTTTCAAGACAAAACTTTTTTTCTTTTTTTTCCTTTTTTCTTTTTTTCCCCCGCATTTATTTCCTCCTTCTCCTCCTTATCATATTCCAGCTGAGACGTACATGGTCATTAACATAAATTGCAAACTAGATTAAACGTAGAAACAGATTTCCGACCTAACCAGGGTATCGCACACAAAGAGCGCCCGGACGCCCCTATTCCACGTCGACCTTGTGGATCTCTGTCCAGGATTCCTTCTCCGTCTTGGGAACGGTGATGATCAGGATACCGTTATCCATTCGAGCTGTGATTCCAAAAGCGTCGATATCTTCCTTTTCATCGACACCGGGAGGCGGGAGCTTGATACTACGTTCAAACATGCCTACCCGTCTCTCGCTGGAAGTGAGACATTGAATGAACTCCTCATTGCCAGGACGATGGACTACGCCGGCAACGTTCAGGAGACTTTTCTCGGCATCCCAGTTCACACCCACGTCTTCTTTGACGGCTCCGGGCAGGGAGATGTGGATGACGTAAGCATTCTCGGTGGTGAAGATATCAAGGGGTGGCACAAATGAGTCATCCTGCTGTTCTTGGTTCTCCTGGGGCACTTGAGAGTTGGCGCGAGCTTGCTCGACATAATCCCTCAAACCTTGCGCTAGTGGGTGCGAAGAGAGCGCGTACATGATAGGACGCATGTCAAACGGCCCGTCGTAGGCAGGAGGGTGTCCCGCTGGCCCATGTCTTTCACGGTGTCCGCCTCGGCCGAAACGACCCCCGCGGCCACGTCGGCCACAGGGGTGAGGATGGTGGTGGGGAGGAGGATGGTGAGGAGGCGGAGGATGGTGAGGAGGCGGAGGATGGTGAGGAGGCGAAGGATGGTGAGGAGGAGGATGATGAGGAGGCGGGGGATGGTGAGGAGGCGGGGGATGGGGGCCCATTGGAGGAGGAGGACCGTGTTCTTCTTCTGGAGACTCCCCTGGATAGTCCCTCATGGTCTCAGGCGATCCCTCGTTGTCGGAACCATGCTCCTCTGTATTGTCGTCATGGGGTTGTTCGTCCCGGCCAGATTGGTAGCCTCCTCTGCGGTGAGGATGAGCATGTCTCCCGTGGTGGAAGTGGTTGAAATTCCCTCCACCCCACAGTGGGCCACCCCAAGGAGCTGCTGCCCAGGGGCCACGGTGAGCCCAGGGGCCTTCGAAAGGAAACTCGGAGCCGAAACCTTGGGTGTGATCTACACCGGCGCCAGGCCCATGTGTGTAGCGAGGGTCGAAGGCCTGGACGAAGTCCCAGAAGGCTTGGCCGTTGTTAGGGTTGTTGGTATGGTTGTTGTTTGCCATATTGGCTATTTGTGTATGGTATGAAAATGATGGTTTAAGGTGATGAAGAAGATAAAGACATGAAAGATGTGATGAGCAGGTATTTATATACTTCTTATCTCAATCATAGATGCGAGGCGAATTTCAAAGATGACGGGCTATGAGCCATCAGGTTGACGGGGGATTACGAATGTTCAAACAGTCAGGCGTTGGTGCATACGCAATATGGCCTCGAACACAGCAGAAGACATCAGAAATAGAGGTAGATAGGTAGGCTTGCCCTGGGTATATCGTAGTAGGCACAGCAGTCATCGAATCAGATGGCATGCTTTGCCACGCGTCCCCGAGTGCGCCTACCCCAAGATGGTTTGGATGATTCGATATTGCCCTCTCGATTAGGCAAAGCTAACTTTGGCCACTGGCCACAATGATGTGGCTTGAGCATGGGGCGAATAAAGCGGCACTTGATTACGTCTCCCGTTTCGGGTGGGTGCTGCTAGCTTTGAGGCCCGACTTTGTGTTCGTACATATGTCGGTCTTTGGCAAAGGCCACTTGCCCCGGGGCCAAAACCTGCTACTGCAAAGTTGGGAGCTGAGAAGTGACCGAAGTTCATTTGCCTACCCATAGCATATTTAAGATACGCCCCTCTATGATGTTTACCTAGGTACTATTGGTAAAACTTAGAATTGCGAGACTCCTGCATCGTAGTCTTCCTGCTTCCTGCTGCAGATACTCTTGATGGCGGGATTACCCAACCCTTGCATGGCAGTGGCTTAAACGCAAGATAAGGAAGTACTTACGTACTTAAGATATGCTTATCAGCATGAACGGACGATGTTTTTTTTCGATCCAACTCTCTGTACTTTGGTATTCGGCATAACCCAAGTACGACTGCCTGCTGCTTACATGTACCCTGTCTTCGAAGGTATTCCGGGGTAAAGTCATGTATGGTTCCCACTAACCTCATATAGTATTGTCCTTATATGCATTCCATCGGCTGTCGACTTGCGTCGCCGTTGAGGATGCGATGGCCATCAGAGACGGGTTGGCAGCAGCAGCACGCTTGTGCACATTAATTTGATTCCAAGTTCCAACAGGGGAAACGGTCGTGGGCAAGGCACCTGCATTTTGCCGAGAATGCCGTCTTCTCAAATCTCTGCTTTGCATTGGCGCTTGCATCTGGGAAACACTTTCACCACCAGGTCCATATCGTAAGCGCCCGCTGGTGAAGGGCCAATCAGGCTGCGTTCTGGTCACTCTGCCAAGGCCACTCGAGTGAGGATAACGGCAGTCAAGGGTTTTGACGCCCGTCCTAACGACCGGCCCACCTCTTGGGCTGTCCTCTCCATTGACCCTGTCCCGTTGCGCGGGATCGAACGTAGTCAGTGGGTAGCTCCCCTCTTCCAGGTGGATTTGCTCCCGTCGCATCAAGTCTACCTACCACCTAACCTACCTGACCAACCCGAGCAGCCTTGATCGAGTCTTCTTGATTCTCTTATTTACCCAAGTATCCTGCGGACCTGTTTCGTCTTGCTTCGTTTCAGTCATTCATCTCGCGTCTACCTCCGACTACCCCCAGAACCTCCGTTCCCTGAAGAGGATTGTAGATCTCATCCTCAGTCAGCCGCCTCCTGCGGGACAACTAAGGCGGGAGCCGTTCAACCCCACCACCGTTTGGCCTCGATAAGACCGGCCCAACTCAAAAAAACCAAAACCACAAGTACATAAGCCCTCCTGTCGAGTATTCCTATAAATAACTTCCTTGTGCGTCATTCGCGCATACACCTCACAGCTGTAAGCTGTCTCGTGTTTCGTGTTCCGCGTACCTGCGCAAGTGAGGCAAGATGGATCGCCACGGCCGTCGCGACGAGGAAATGTTCCTCAACAAGCCTTCCGACGATTGCGACAGTCCCACTATCGAGCCACTGAGAATCTTCAAGCCTCAGAGTCCAGTTCCTGCTGCCGAAAGACCTCTGGACCGCTACAAATACCCAGCGCCTCCGTCTTCCCAGCCAAGCTTCCCATTACCACCAGGCGCATCCAGCTCCGCGGATCCCTTACCGTACCCAGATGATGACGACCTACGTCCGAGTCAGCCATCTAAGTCGTCCCGTCTTCCATATCCCGACGATGGTCACCGACCACCTGGCGGAAGAACCTATTCGAGTCCTGCAAGCTCTGTTCACTCCGACAGACTCAACGATACCACCCCTCGACTAGACACGAGCCCGATCGAAAAGAGGGGTCCTGGCTTGGCAGAGAGAAGAGGCACCGCCCCCAAGCCTTTGCCAGGAGCGCTTAGCCCGACGAGTCCAGTTGACCAAGACGGACTCTTTGCGAAACCGCTAGCCGGACAGCATAAGCCTGCTCCTTCTGTGGACAACTTTCCCGACTACCACAAGAAACCTTACTATCCTCCGCCTCGAGGGAGTTCAACAAGCCCCAGCAGCAGTTCAAACCACAGCCCCAGCAGCAATGCTCGTCCGCAGCAGCCGGATAATGGTCTCTTAAAGATGCCTGGCGCAAGTAGCGTGAACAGATTTGCTTCCACGGCATCTACCTCGACAACTCGAGCCAACCGCGGATCGCCACCTCCCCCCGAGACACCTATTGTCGAGCCAGGTGTCGTTCCCGGTGGTGGTATCGAGGCGCGATATGCCGCATCAGGGATCTCGGGGACTGCCACGCTGAATAGTCTTCAAAGTGCTGCTGCCACGCAGCGGTTAGCACAGTACTCGCAGCACCCAGCCACACAACAACAACAACAACAACAACAACAACAGCCAACTGCACCAAATCGTCCTTGGACACCAACAGAGACCCCTGATCAGCAGCCACATGGACCACCTACGGTATACCAGGGAGCAAATCCCGTAACCAACTCTGCGCAGTCGGCAAGCAGCAGTCAGCCTCGACCCGCGACATCGTCAAATGCGCCCGCATTACAGGAGAGTGTGCTTGAACAGGACTTCCGAAGGATGCAGATGGCTGATCCACCACCTGCCTATTCCAGCATAAACCCAAGTGGCAACTCGCAATATCCCGCGGAGAAGCAACGCCCAGCCGCCCAATCAGCCGCTGCTTCCACTTCTTCGCCAGCTCAAAGTGCTCAGAGTGTGACTGTTCCTGCGAAGAAGCAGCAGGATCCCGCGGCTGCTGGGCTTTCCTCCCCAGCTCTGCAACATCCAGGGCATCCTGCCTTTGCAAACGATCCCCGGCCAGAGAGCTTGACAGCTGCCGCTCCGGCAGCACAGCCTGTGCAATCGACTCCTTCCCCATTCCAAGGGCAAGGGCCCAGCTCGCCTCCTCCGCTGCCTGAAGGCTGGATGGCTCATCTCGATCAAACTTCTGGCCAATACTACTACATCCACCTAGCTACTCAGGCCACGCAATGGGAGTTCCCCAAGGGGCCCAACCCGCTCAACCATGAGACGGCACCTCTGTCTCCTACAGCCTCGACATATGGCAACCCGCTGGGCTCACCCATGTTCGGGAAGCCATCTGCTCTCGCATCACCCATGTTTCCCCCACATACACCTGGATACGCGGAGAGTATAATGAGCGTGGCTGCATCGGCTACGCCCAGTGCAGCTGGGTTCAGCGGCCCTCCTCCCAGTGCAGGGGTCGACATGTACAGAGTACAGCCCACAAATGGCGTCTACTTCGGGCCATATCTACGATATGTCAACATGGACGTCGAGAAGGGTATCTGGCTGGGGAGCATTCTTATCGTTACGGATGGGCAGCAGTCCCCGACTATCCACATACACCCGAGCTCCGATCTGTCACCCAACCCGCGGCAACTGGTACCTCATTGTATTCATACCCACCAAAGGTGGCAGTTTTTCAAGTATGACATTGATTTGCAGATGAACGACGGGCCTACTGAAAGGTGGACATATGCGATAACGTCCCATTTGGGATGCACTAGGTACGAATTCGTCGTTGCCGGTAGACAAGAGACGAGCTGGCGGTTTGTGGCGCACTCGGGCAATGATTTTGCGGCGAGTACGTCACAGAACGAGCGCAGCAAGCTGGGTGGTGTTGGCTTCATGTGGAAAGACGTGCTGCAAAAGAACGTCGACTGCGGTGGATTTCATGTCCAACTGGGCCTCGGAGACCAGGTCTACGGCGATCGACTGTGGAAGGAGGTACCTCTGCTGAAACAATGGCTGGCGATGCAGGGCAAAGAAAACCGACGGACCTCACCGTGGACAGCGAGACATGAGGAGGACGTCAACCATGCCTACTTCCATTTCTATACTAGCCATTTTGACCAACCTTTCTTGCGTGAGGCGTGGGCCCAGATACCGCACGTTTGCCAGATCGATGATCACGACATGTAAGTCACTTTTTGTTTCGCTTGAGGCACGCATACCGTAACGTAAGACTGTGAAGCTGATGACAACGACCAGTTTCGACGGCTATGGCTCGTACCCGGACTACATGCAAAACTCGCAGATGTTCAAGAACATTGGTCGCATAGCGATTGATATGTATCTGCTGTTTCAGCACCATACGACGCTCGAGGTACTACGGAACGTCAGTCATGACCTGGATCTATTTACCATTACAGGACAAGGCTGGCATTTCGTCAAGTACCTCGGTCCAGCGGTGGTGGTAGTGGGCGCCGACGTACGATCCGAGCGATCTCAAAGCCGGGTCTTGGCTGGACCAACTTACCAAGGACTCTTCCCCAAGGTGGCAATGTTGCCCCCTAGTGTACAACACTGCATCTGGATGGTGTCTGTCCCGCTGGTCTACCCCAGACTCGACACGGTGGAGAGTTTGGCCAACACTTTCGCCACGGGTAAAAAGGCAGTAAACACGACTTACAACGTCCTCGGGAAGGTTACCAGCTCCGTTGCGGGCATCGTGGGCGGCAAAGATATGGTGGCTTCGGGGTTCAGCTCGGTCAAGAAGGCGGTGGGTAAATCGGGGTTGATGGGCAACGTTGTCAACCAATTTGGAGATTTGGATATCAGTGAGATTCTGAAGGACATGTGGACTCACGAGTCCAAAGACCTGGAGCGGACGTACCTGATCCGCACGCTCCAGGGGATTGCTCACCAGAAGGGCATCAGGATGACATTCCTATCAGGAGGTAAGCACGCACATCCGGCCTCCCGCTGCTTGTGCGCGACTAACATGCCCGACAGATGTCAACTCGTGCGGCGCAGGCTTGGTGCACGACCCAACGCACCCCAGCGATCACAAGACCATGTATCAGGTGATCACGTCGCCCATTGTGGCAGCGCCGGCGTCCAACTACATCCTCAAGATGCTGCATAGCAATAGGACGCATTACATACCCGCTAACGGGAACAAGTCGTCGCCCAACGACATCAGCGACACCAAGGAGGACATGATGGAGATATTCCATACTGATGCGTCGGGGTCGCCGCGCGAGCTCAAGAAGCTCATGGGGCGACGGAACTACGTGGCGTGTGTGGCATACGACCCGGAGGCGATTGCGGGCACACAGTATGCGGCTAGTATTGCCAACGGGCAGCAGCAGCAGGGTCTCAGCAAGTTGAGCTTGGCTATCGACTTTATCGTACAGGGCGATGGAGCATTCACATCTCCGACGAAGTATGGACCCGTCATCGTACCGCATCTAGAATTTGGGAGGTGAGACTTGGGGGAGGATTTGTCGAAGCGGGTATACAAAGCGAGCGACTGAGCACTTGCTTACTTACTTCTTATGAATTGAAGGTCTACATTTACAAAGTCTCAAGCCGAAAAGAAGTACTTATACCTAAGTACTTAAGTACATAAGTTGACCCGACTTGGACGGACTAATAAGGTAAGTAAGTAAAGTACTTAATAAGCTAAAGTACCAGATTGGACCCCTCGATCTTCAATTGCTGTGCTGACAGACAGGGATGGATTAATTATGTAATTGCAATTGTCTCCATGAGATGAGGGGCAACCACTGCTTTGCTTGCTGCTTTCACTAATTGGTTGCCCCTCCCCAAACATTGAATTATTCTTGACTGTCCAGCCGGAAAAAGGCGGCCACAGCAACTGACCGCCATGTAAGTCAAGTCCTTCTTGTTGTTGAAGACGAGATCGAGGGTTTTTGCCGGACTCACTCTCTTTCCCACAGAATCACCCACTCGCTCCAACTCCATCCCACGTCAATATGGCCTCCTACCCTCCCCTCGAGGACCGTCCCATCAAGAACACAATTTGCCTGTTCGATGTTGACGGCACCTTGTCGCCCGCCCGTCTCGTAAGTCCTGTGCTTCCTCTTGTCTGCCGTTGTGACCGGCGGCAAGGCGCGCTGCTGACCACTCCCCCTCGTACCTCGCTTCAGTCTGCCTCGCCCGAGATTCTCGCCATGCTCGAGGCCCTGCGCCAGAAATGCGCCATCGGTTTCGTGGGCGGCTCCAACCTGGTCAAGCAGCAAGAGCAGCTGGGCGCCCCCGGCCGGCCCGTGACCGCCATGTTCGACTTCTGCTTCGCCGAGAACGGACTGACGGCCTACAAGATGGGAGCCGAGCTGCCCTCCAACAGCTTCATCAAGTGGATCGGCGAGGACCAGTACAAGGAGCTCGCCCGCTTCATCCTCCACTACATCGCCGACCTCGACATCCCCATCAAGCGCGGCACCTTTATCGAGTTCCGCAACGGCATGATCAACGTGAGCCCCATCGGCCGCAACGCCAGCAACCAGGAGCGTCTGGATTACCAGGACTACGACCTAAAGCACAAGATTCGGGAGACCTTTGTCGAGAAGCTCAGGGAGAGATTCGGTCATCTTGGTCTGACGTGAGTTAAGTCGAGGGCAAAATCACGCATCCTACACTACATACATATAAGCATATGTATTGACAACAAGAGAACGAATACGGCTAACCCAAGATTGACTCCAGCTTCGCCATCGGTGGCCAGATCTCCTTCGACGTATTCCCCAACGGCTGGGACAAGACCTACTGTCTGAAGCACCTCGAGGAAGAGGCCAAGAAGCCAGGCGGTATCAGCTACACCACGGTGCACTTCTTTGGCGACAAGACATTCGAGGGTGGGAATGATTACGAGATCTTTACTGATTCTCGGGTAACCGGTCACACCGTGACCAGCCCCGAGGATACACTCAAGAAGATTAAGGAGATATTTGACATCTGAAGGACAACAAGCCCTTCTGACAGTGTGCGTCTTAGATATAGGAAGAAGAAAAATACCAAGATTTAGAGAGCTAGAACAAGAAGAAAGAAAGAAAGGGGGAAAGATAGCTAGTACAATTCGAGATCAAGGCGAATTGAGCTTGGTCTTGGGATTCGATCAAGTATTGATTGATTGCACATAACGAGTCAGTCGTTAACAGATGAAAACCTCTACACATCTCGAAACAGGACCTTCTAGAAAAGGCACGAAATGAAGAAGGAGAGTTGTAAAACGATCGAAGGGGCTTCCCAAGCTCCCTGTTTTCTTCTCTTTGTCCTCGATCCCCTAATTTTCTTTTTCTTTCTTCCTTCTTCTTGTCCCATTGACCCCTCCTTCCTTCTCTTGTGATGCCAGAAGAAGTCAGGCGACAACCCCCAACTTCAACCCTAGCAAGGACCAGCCATTCTTCCAGATAGACTGGTTCATCTGCCACAATCTAAGAGAAGTCCGTTGTAGAACCTTCACCAGCCACATCCCGATCCGACTGTTGTTGGCCCAGCGTAGCAGCCTTGCTCCGGGTCACTGGCGGCCTGCTGTTGGTTGCGGGGATGGTTACAGGAGCAGTAGTATGCGTAGCAGCATTGCTTCTGCCCTGCTCCAAACCCCCTTGGACGGCCTCCTTCTGGGCGATCTGGTCGACGCCTCGCGGCAGCACCGCCGCGCTCCCCTCCTCGGCCCCCTGCTGTCCCTGCTTCAGGGTGTCGGCGCCCATGGCCTCGGCGCGCTTGCCCGGGTTCTTGGCCCCCTCGGCCACGACGCCCGCGCCGAGGGAGCTGCTGCCGAGCTTGCCGAGCTGCTCATTGGCCAGGAGGGATCGGAAGTCACCACCACCAGTCGTCGTCGTGCTTTTGCCGCCGCTGGCCTGGAGGTTGGCCACGGTCTGGCTGATTGCCTTGGCTAGATCGGGACTTTGCTGATCTTGCGGCCCTTGGGTGGCAGCGGCAGCGTTGGTGCTGCCGAGGTCGCCATCGTTCTTGGTGGTGCTGGTTGGGTCTGAGCTGCTGGCCTTCTTGACGGCCGAGGCGAGCTGCTGCTTGACAAACTCCATAGTGCGCCTTTTCAGTTGTTCGTGAGAAAGACGGCTGTAAAAGAAATCAACGAAATCCAAAACCTAGTTAGTGCTGGTTGGTGGTGCTCGAAAAGTGAAGATGACGTCTGCCTTGACAAGACCAGGTAGAGAGAGAGAGTGTGTGTAAAATGTGTGGATGAGAGAGATGCTTGCTCATCCTCCCCGACTTGCCATGGACGGCCTACCCAGGTGGTATTTATATTTATGTTTATACATATATCCTGGAGCCCTCCTTCCCTCCTGGTCAGTTTCGAGACCCCCGTAAGGCTCTTCCCCCGAGAGCACTTCTTCCGGAGCTCAAGGGGATTCGCGGTGTAGCATCAGCCCACACTACTCTGGTCGTCGTCGTCGTCGTCGTCGTACATCTTCAGCTGCCATCGTGTGGAAAGTGTGAAGCATGCGAGACATTGCGCGACATACTTACAGGATTCCATCCCGTGTGAGCGTGACGAAGCCCCGAGCCTGTGTGATGCGACACATGGTTGCCGAACTCGACCCGGTAATCCAAGAAGTCGGCCTAGCCTCGAGCTGGATTCGAGAGATTGCGTGTCTCAAACATGATAGCCGGTGTTGCAGTGCCCCAAATGACGCGGGAAGTACGTTGCACGGATGCAGAGCATCAGGCTATACCAAGATAAGAGAAAAGCCATTCATATAGTTAGTGGGTATCTACAAATCAAACGACGCTCCAACTCCTCCAGGCCACCTCGGCTCGCTCGAGATGACCTCGCTCAGGTTATGTTGTACACAAACCCCTAGAACTCATTGCCCCATACCCCTGTGATCTCAATCACCAGGTTGGCGATAGTGCCAACAGTCCACAATCCAATCAGGCCGAAGCCAATCTTCCTACTCATGATCCACTTGTTCACGGGGACCACGACCAGGAGCACCAGAAGCGTAATCAGTAACACCACCGCCGAGACCATCAGACTGGGGGTGACTTCTATCTTGTAAGCCTTGTAATGAACAGGCTGGTCCGGATGTTTGTGATGCCTGTGGTTGGCCGCTTGGATTGTCTGATACGCCCCTCCAAGCCCAATGCCAAGTAGGATGTTGAGCAGTGGGCCACCAAAGCATGCAGATCTATCGAGTGTTAGTTCATCAGCTCATGTCGATTGGATGACCGAGACCTACAGAGCCATGACCGGGTAGCCAAGGCGGGCAACAGTAATGTCGGCCACGAGATCCCCGACCGAGTTGCCCACCGCGAAGACGGTCAGTCCAAGGATAGCCTCGGAGATGTCCAGGATCACACCAAATGCCTTCAGCACCCCCACGACCTCCCCTGCTATGGTCGAGATCCAAGCAACGGCGATGATGAAGCCCAGGAAGCAGAATAAGCTATTGTACTTGGGGCGTTTTTCATGCGAGGTAGTTGCCAGCAACAGTCCCAACAATACGAGAGAGAATACGAGGGAACCCAGCATGGATCTTACGAGGACTTGGATGGGGTTTTCGAGATCTTCTGCCGCATTGGCACAAATGATACACACGGCGAACAGCGGGCCAGTGAAGATCTGTAGAATGAGCAGCCAACGACTCCACCCGTTCTCATCGCTGTTCAATAATGAACTGTCTCGTCCAACTCCAGAGTCGACTTTGCGGAGGGGCTCGTAGCGAGGTTGCGTGGCCGGGGTTGAGCCAGACACGCCGACCTCATCAGGAGTAGCCAATAAAACCATTGGGCCTGGGGACGCGTGGCGCGAAGCGCTCCGAGACCTTGTATGCCGCCTGTAACGCTGCCATTCCGTCTCAGGTACTATACAGCCGTCAGACTCGTAGGACACAGGTGCTGGCACATTGCCGAGACCAGATGCTGATCGTTCCACAACGCCTTGGTCCGAGTCGTCATCCGTCACCTCGCTTTCCACCACGGGCAACGTGATGACCAAGAGGAAGATACTAGGTACCGAGATCAAGCTAACAAACTTGTCCAAGGCCGGCTTGCTTCGCCAGCCCTGCAATGTCGGAAACAAAGTGCCCATCAGAACATGCGGAGCCGGCAACATCTCGTAAGGCCACCAGCCCACGGGTTTCCGATTAGCCTTTTGCACCAGGTCGGGAAAGAACATGTTCTGCTCAACCGCCGGTGACGGAAGCATGAGCTCTCGCTCCTGGGGAAGATTTGGTGACAATGCCAGGGGGAGTCTGTATAGTGAGGAAAAGGCGATGTGGCAGGGGAAGATAGCTCGCTACCTGGTGGGCTACTGGCAGGAATGCGAAGCTGCAGGTTTTGCGGCCTGAGTGGACGCGACTCAGCATCCGCAGCAGGCTCCTGGGAAGCAAGATTACCAGCGCGGTTCATCTGAGGAGGTGCTAATTTACCTCCGACGGTACGCACAGCAGGACTCCGCGCGCCGTCCAGGTCCGTCGCGGCCTTCGGAGAAGCCTGGCGAAGGTCATCGTCCAAGGAAGGCGGGATTGCCCCAGACGAGTGCGAACGCGCCCTCGCCGCGGCATCTACGGGTGCCAAGTCTTGCGATGTTTGCGCAGTTCCATTGGCCTCGGCCACGTTGCCACCAGCTCCGGCACGACTGTGCACCAGCCAGTCGTGCGAATGGCTCCTCGTATAGATTGGAGCCGCGCGTACGTGTCCCTCCTCCTCAAACGTTGACAAGGCTGATCTAAATTCGAGAGCCCCGATGAGACTTGGCCTGATTGGCGTGATAGTGGTAGTGCTTCGCCTTCCACGAGGCCGTGAAACGCGCATTTCGGCAGCCATCTCGGCAGCGACTTGTTGGCGACGCTGGCTGTCGTCATCTTCGTCGGGGCTGGCTACGTCAATTCTGAGCCCTGCTTCCAGCACCGCATTGTCGACGGCAGGCCTAGAGCCCAGGCTATCGGGGCCGTCAGGGTCATCTCTATAAGGCTCCAGAACCCCGCTGCTATGGCCAGCTCTAGACCCATCAGCCAGGAGGCCCTGGGAAGAGGCTGCTCGTGACCTTTTCGCCGCTTTCCTCTTCGCGTAAGCATGCCAGCCTACAACAACGACGACATAGAATACGTAAAAGCCTATCATGACGCAACACTCCCACAGATGCAAGTGCCCGTCGCGTAGGAAACCGACGGCAAAACTGACTGCGGCAATGAAGAAGCAGATGTCGCGGACGAAGGTCTTCTTGCTGACCTTGAACTCGCGCACCAGGGCCATGGAGCCAGCCACTACCGAGGTGATGAATCCAGCTGCGCCGATGAGCTCGCCAACAGCCATGCTACCGCTGTTGGAACTCATAGCAGCAAAGGTGCTGAACACATCGGGAGAGCCATTCCCGAAAGCGAGGAAAGTCACGCCAGCTAGACTTTCACTCAAGCCCAGAATGGTGGCGATGGTGCTCAGGTTGACGCTGAAAAAGTCGCTTGCCGCGATGCCGATGGTGGTGAACAGGAGGCCGAGCCAAACGACCAGGACAACGAAGGCTACAGGCTGGGCGCTACCCAGTGAGCAATAGTAAAACGAGAGATATTGGACCAGACCAGCCTCATCGCCCTGGCAGTTGCGGCGGACGAAGGCACATTTATCGGCAGCATGATGGACTAGACGACAGTCTTCGCCAGAGCGCTTGACTAGGACTTCGGGGGCCTGGCGGGAACGGACAGGGCCAGACACGAAGATACTGTAGACAGCGAGAAGGGTGATGAGGAAGACGGTGGCGTAAAATGGACGATATGTGAATCTCGTAGCCTCCCCGGACGAGCCTCGAAGCGAGACTCTAGATCTATGCATTGGGGCGGCATGTGAGGACATCTCTAGCGAGATTGGTGGCGCGCCATGGGGGAGGGGGGGGAAGCGAATCGAGCAGATTAATTAGGCAAATTGTGTTCAGACGTTATGGTCAATGAATTATAACAGGGGACATGACATGACATCAGAGCCCATGACAAGAAGCAGTGATACACGCAGGCCTCGCAGGTCGTGAAAAGAAAAAGAGTCATTCGATGTTGAGAGCTGGGAGATGAGATGAGAGGAAAGTTTAATCAACAACAAAGCTGCAGGAACGTTATAAGTTGGGACGAGTAGAGATCGAATCAGAGGAAAGGCAATCAAATCATTATCAGATAACAAGGAGAATGAATGACTGACTGACGATGGAATGTTCTTCGGGCGGCTTGGCGATTGACGCTTGGCGCTTGCTTGGCATTGGAGACCTCCCGTTGAAACGGGTTTCGACCGAAACGGCTGTTTCCCGGGCTGGCAATATGGGTTTCCACCTACGAGTACTTACTGCACACGTACGTAAGGTTAGTAGATACCGGGGGGTGGCTGTCTGACGTCGTGCTTACATGACCACCTGACTCGGCAGGTCGGGGACGCGGGCATGAGTGCGCACTCACTCACAGACCTAGAGTAAGTACTCACGTAGTCCTACGCGTGTCAGTGGTGTGGCCACAAGTGTGGCGTCCAGCCAGAGAGGAGGGGGGGGGTCTGATTAGCTCCTCAGCCTCAGCCCCTCAGCCAGCCGTGCCAACTGGGGATAAACAATCAAATCGGGCTTGGCTTCCATCTTGTTTACTCCCACACCGCACCACATACATGCTATTTGGCTTTGGTTTTGATTATTGATTGGTTTTTTTGGGGGGGTTTATTTCATTTTTTTTCAATGATTGAAGCTGTGCACTTTACGCATCGTCAATATGCCTCGCGTTGCTCAAGTTCCACGAGCAAGCGCTGGTAGTAGGAATGCCTCTGGTTCCATGCAAGCATCGCCTTTCAAGCACTCACCCATCAAGTAAGTTCGCATACACGCCCTTGATTCCGTCGCGCACCCTCTTGCTCTGCGCCAGAAAGCTCATGTCGCGCCCTCACCACCAGGATCCCCCTGAACGACGACAAGCAGGAGAAGAAAGGCCGGCTTTACTCGCGACAAGCCCTGCACGAGAAACAGATCAACGAAATCAAAGCTGCCGCGTCGACCCCGGCGCGAAAGGGCAGTCGCAGGCTGGAGGACCCTGAGAATGCCGAGCCGGCGTCCGATCCGCGGACGCCTCGGCGCGGCCAGGTCGACGACGACGAGGTCCTTTACGTCGGCGGCATTGGCGTCACCCCTATGAAGCGTGTCCCCATCTTGGCCAACTTTGAGGAGTGGATGAAAATGGCAACTGACAACAAGATCAACGCCACCAATTCGTGGAACTTCGCCCTGATTGACTACTTTCACGACATGTCACTCCTGAAGGAGGGCGACGGCGTCAACTTCCAGCGCGCCAGTTGCACCCTCGACGGATGTGTCAAGATCTATACCAGCAGAGTCGACAGCGTCGCCACAGAGACGGGGAAACTACTAAGTGGCCTTGCCGACAGCAACAACAAGAAGAAAGACAGAGACGAAGGAGATGGCGAGGAAAGCGAGGACGAGGTGGACGAAGACGGCAACGTCGTCAAGAAGAAGAAGCAGAAGCGGGTAAGCGCCACCTCTACAATCGCTTCAGAGACAACCGCTAACCTGGCGCCAGCAACGCTCTTCCGAGGCCACACTCGCGCCCTCTTTTGCCTCTTTGCAACTCAAGAAGTTCGAGCTCGAATTCGCCGTGGACCCTCTTTTCAAGAAGGCCTCGGCTGACTTTGATGAGGGTGGCGCTAAGGGCCTCCTGCTCAACCATCTGATGATTGATGGACAGGGCCGAATAGTGTTCGACAGCAGTGATGATGCCAACGATGCATCGGCGGATGGCCTGAAGCCTCGACGAAGAGAGGATGTCACTGCCGAGGAAGAGGAACTGGAGGAGGAGAACGAGCCCACCATGGCCGAGAAGGAGCTTGAACCAGAAGAAGAGGATGTCGAAATCAACATGGATGCGCTGAGTGCTAAATTCTTCCCGGATCTCGGCCTCCTGGATGGCCAAGATGTTTGTCCCTCACTGAAGAACTTCGATCTCGGCGACCCCTCTGGTTCGCTGGACATCCCATTCCTTCGTGCCTCTGAAGACTGGAAAGACCAGGAGAACGATGATGACGAAGAACTAGGAGGTGTTGGCAACAAATCCGGCATGTTCATCGACGAAGACAATCCGATGGGCTTTGACGATATGACAGCTATGGGCGGCTTCGACGTTGTCGATGTTGCCTTTGGCGAGGGTGGTGAAGCGTGGGCTCGAGAGGCCGCGCTGGAGCCTCAGATGCGCCCCTACAGCGTCCCACTAGAGGATGGCATGGAAGGCGGGGACGGCGTCGATGCTATAGACGGCGAAAACGGCGACTATGTCATCTCCATGAACCACAGCAAGAATGGCGAGAAAGTACACGAGGACATTCTCAGCTACTTCGACCAGGCTCTACAGAAGAACTGGGCGGGCCCCGAGCATTGGAGAATACGAAAGATCAAGGACGCCAGCAAGCCGGAAGCTTCCACACGCCAGCGCAAAGAAAAGGAGCCATTCGAGATCGACTTCTCTTCGTCTCTTGATCCCAAAATAGCCGAACAGATCTACACGCCAGCCACTACGAATGCGGCTATATGCTTGCCCAAGAAGGATTGGAAGTCCAAGACTCGGAATCTGCTCCCTGACGACAAACACTTCCACTCCAAGCAGCTATTGAGCTTGTTCCTGAAGCCAAAGGCGCGCATGAGGAGCAGCCGCCGCTTCGGAAGCAAGATTGGCATGTTTGGTAATTCCGGCCCGCAAGACAATGTACCCGAAGGTGAGATGGATGAGGCATTCTGGGCTAATAAAGAGCCGCTCAAGACTACTGCCGAAGGGGATGAGATGGCCCTGCCACAAGGAGATTACGATGCAAATTTCTTTGACGATGAGATGCCCCTGCCCGGTGGCGGTCTTCTCGATGACGACGACGACCTTGAGTTCGCGGACGCGAGAGACCATTTCTCGCCTGGTGCCGAAGCCCCTATGACGGAGAACGTAGGCCTCACCGCCATGCTAGATGGCGGTATGACCATGGGCGGGTTCGGAACACAACTCGTCACTTCGACCCGTAGATTGCGGCCAGACTATGTACAATACGCAAGAGTCGCCAAGAAGGTTGACGTGCGGCGACTCAAGGAGGAGCTCTGGAAGGGTATGGCTCTCGACGGACTAGAGGTAAGACTCCCCCTCACCTGACTCAATAGCCCGTTGGAAATGCGACAGCCATCAAGCTGACATGTGGTACCAGAACCAGGAACGTACCAGGTTACCAACGCCACCGACCGACGGCGAGGCAAGCGCGGGCAAGACAGAGCCGACGTTGAAATTCACTAACGTCATGAACGATCTCCAGTCCGTCTACCCCAAGCCGGTCATGGACGATATCTCAACAAGCTTTTGCTTCATCTGCCTGCTGCACTTGGCCAACGAGAAGGGCCTCGTGATCGAGAACACGCCCGAATTGATGGAGTTGGATATTCGAAGAGATCCTAACGCGGAGATTACGGGCGAGGCTTAATCGTCCCTCGTAACTCTATCCTAGCCATTAGAACTTGTATTGGGAGTTGTGCATACGATTGAACGATGGAAACATACACCTGCTGGTTGGCGATAGTCCTCCCCTGAGTTGTCAAGGTTGATTGGGTACTCGTGGAGTCTGGGGTTTACTCTCGTCTTGTCTTCGATTAAATGACTTCATGACTTCTGCAATATACAAACCCCTCGATGGTTACGGGCTGTAATTTCCCGCCTCGTCGAATGACGATTGATCGTTCTATATCGTTGATGTGTATGATTATTTGGCCTGCTCCTGTGATGATGTTGCCATGCCCGCCTAGTTTATATAGACCGAAGAGCCCAAGAGGAATTGAAGGCCATCATCATTTAGGTGCTTTTATTGTCACAAAGCTGGATAGAGGTGGCAGATATTGGAGGCTCTGCTCTACAAACATGTACACATACGCGCGCGCGCGCTCCATCTACTGTGTCCAGGAGATCGTGGATTCACACGTTCACCACCCAACTCGAACATCCGTTCAACCATTCGCCCTCAAGAAGGTGGCGGTACCGGCGAGCAACTTTCCGAATAGGAAAAGGAAAGAAGAAACAAGTCCACGTACACCTCTACAGCTGTGCATCATCTGATCTTATGAAAGATGGTCATGTAAATCGCTTGTAGATAAAGGAGGTTGCCGGGTTTTCCCACGGCCAAGATGCCCTCCAAGTGGCTCGATTCAGGGGCAACGCCGCAAATAACGCCCGGGATGAAAGACCCCCCTGTATAAATTTTGGTTCGCAGTGAGGCACGCCAATGAGAATCCAGGAGAACACCAAAACCCCGATATGATACGCCCGAAACTCCTGTTCCTTGCTGCTGATAGTGGTTGTATTTGCTGCACAACCCTGACAATTTGTCATACTCGCAGGCCGCGAGGGGTATTAAAATAGTAAAATGATGATAAAAATAAAATAAAAACTCTTGACGTTCGACGACACATTTGCCAATGCATACATATGAAGCTTGGAGAAAGCAAACGGTTTTGTGCATAAAAGCCTGAGCCTTCGGGTGTCTAGCAAGCAGATTCTCGCTTTGTAAAGCGCCATGATGTAAATTGTGTGATAAGATCATCAAACGTCGTTACGCATTGCCTCGCCCCACAATGTCGCTGGCCCGTAACAAGGCGCTCATGCCATCAAGACCGGCTTCAGCAGGGACGGGAGGGTTTGAAGCGATGGGAGCCGGCTGAGTCTTGGGAAGTACAAGCGCTGGCTGGGATGCCATCATAGGAGGGAGGTGGTTAAGTGAGCTAATGGGATAGGGTGCCAAGTGCAGCTCTGCCTGGTTGGGTGACCGGCTATTGACATATGATCGCTCAGAAATGTGTGGTTGCGGCTGCTGCTGCTGCTGCTGCTGTGGTGGTTGTTGCTGACCAGGGGGCGACCTGGGTGTTGATGCAGACTTGCTGATGGCCTAGCAGGTACTGAAGTCTCGTATGGGAGAGCGGTCGGGAGTTGGGTGCTCGAGGGCATTTCGGGTTTGGAGGACAGCAGTGCATGGATAGGCAGGGATGCTTCACTTGGTGTTCGAGGTGTCGAATACGAGGCAAGTGATGATATACTTCCCGATGATGACTGATCCTTCCTCAACGATGGTGGCCGGGACCAATACGTCGAGGCACCAGAGCTGTGCCCAGAGCTGTTGGCGTGGGGAAGACTCGGAATGGCAGGGGGGCCGCTTAGTTCCGGAGAATGCGCGGTAGATGGTGTCACCGCTGCCGATAGGGGCGGTAAAGTCGACGTTGGCGAGTTTTCGGGTATATGTTGGCTTTCCGGCATTGTGGATTCGCGGCGCAGGTGTCTAGTAGGTGCTTCGCGCATGCCTGGGCTCGAGATACCACGCGGTCTGGGGCCGCCCGCCGCATCATCTGGCGGCAGGCCAAGAGGTGATTGTGATAGATGGTCAGGCGAATGCTGAAGAGAGTGAGTGTTTAGGATGGGAGACATGCGAGACTCGGACTGAGACGCGATCGAGCTCATCCGCTGCTTGCGCGACGGTGGCGGCTCACTCCCAGGCTGGCTCTCTGAACCACTGCCACCAGTTACACCATTGGATCCCATGGATATACTGGAGCTGCTCCCGCGATATATGCTGTCCGCTTCCGTCTTGATCCTCTTCGAAGCGTCTTTATCTACGATAGGCGTTAGCAGTGGCGTAACACGCAGCAATCGCCATGACTAAGACGAACCATGAGCTGCCTGCCGCTTGCGAAATTCTTGTAAGTATTCACAATAGGTCCTATACTCGGGCGTCTTCTTATACTCGACCATCTCTCGATTATAGCGCTCTTTCGCCTCCTGAGCTTGGGTTTCATACGGCTCCTTTTCTGTCCGATCCAGATTTTGCCAATTTTCGCCAACGAGCTTCGCAATCTCGGTGAACGTAAGGTTCTGTCCCTTTAGATCATCGCGCATTTCTATATTCCTAGTTAGAACTGTCGACACACCACATCCACTCCGCACATGGAATATGAATAATACAAGGATGACACAACGTACTATTTGAGAACAGAACGTAGGCGGAAGGCGGTCGCTCAGGGGCATGCTCATCAACCTAAAAGCAAGGTTAACAATTTTATCTGGGGCATTTGGCATATCGTCTTTTGAGACGCACCTTGGGGTGTCGCCGGTATTTGCGTTTTGTCGAAGTTGTAGCATCTTTGGTCTCGGGCTGGGCGGGCTTGGTACCATTGGATGACGTATCTTCTATACTGGAGCGCGTCGGGGACACAAGCAATGTAGCCGGTACTTGTTCCCCGCGATAGTTGGCAATTCGTCGCTGCAATTTCTTCACAGAATGTCAGCATGGCATACCCACACGGACGGGGGTGAACAAAATCGTACCCTCCGATGACCCAACTTCACACCGAGTGCATCCCTTGGATCAGTTAGCCATGAGCCCTGATCACCAGCCGGAACCGGGGAAGAAGAAAAACACCCCAACACCTACAGATCCGATTCGGTGATGTCCAAGATGGTCTCCCAAGTGTCGAATCCCTGATCAACGAACGTTTCGAGGTAGTGAGAGATACCCAGCTCGCCAAAGATCTGCTCGAGTTGATTCATATAGGCGGTTTCCGTCGCGTAGGCCAGCGGCGATGTCGAGATCCCCAAGGCCCATAAACCTCGACCCAGATGTGGTCTGCGGGCGCGTCTCGATGAGCGCCGGTCTAATCCTGTCGAATGGATTCACAGTTCTGTCGACGCCCGGAGATTTCCCCTCTGTCGAGTCAAGAGCAGCTCTTTCTTGCTTTCCCGGTGGTTCTTCGTACCCGATCCCTGATCCTTCCGTCTCAACCGGTCTAATAACCAGTCGGTCGTTGTTCGTAATCGTCAGAGTAAAGCGTGAAAACTGGCGACTGCTGAAGACCCGAAAGCGGTGGGTCGGGTCAATGACAGACAGGAAGCCGGCCCTTTGTTGCGAAACGATGCAGTGGCTTGGGCAGTCTGACGAGACAGGTGGCTCCGGAGCGTAAATAGATTCGAGGTGCGTCACAGGGTAAGAGAAAACCGAGCGCCAGGCCGATGCGGCGCTGTCAATGTTCCGTGGTACAGCTGCTCGGATTGGTCGTGCGTGTTGGAGGATGGATGGGAAGGTGCAAGACTGAACGTGGCATAAAGCAAACGAAATGGGAAAGTCGACAGGCCGAGAGAGGTCAATGGCAATGTTTAAGGGCAATCTAGAGAATTGGCATCATGGATGCAGAGCTGGTTCTTGAGGAACATCAAGTCATGGCGATCGCGACAGAAAATTCAGATCTCGATGCATGGGAGCACCAAGGCGAGGATCGAAATACAGCAGGTCAAACGGGAATTGTCATCCATTACGGCAGGGGCAGGCCTGCGCTGCGACTACTTTCCAGTACATGGGCGATAGGTAGGGTTAAAAGAGACGGCCTACAAGCTACAAGTATGTATACAGTAACAGTACGCTAACGGCCTTATCCACTTGGGGGAAACTAGGTGCTAGGAGCTAGGTTAGGTGCTAGGTGCTAGGTGCTAAATGCTAGGTACAGTGAGTAAGTACAGTAGATAAGTAATAAATGGCAGCAGGTAGCAAGCAGCAGGAAGGCTCAGTCAGGGCTCGGGCTCTGAGTCTGAGCGGGCTCTGGGTTCTGGGTTCTGGGTTCTGGGTTCTGGGTTCTGGGTTCTGGGTTCTGGGTTCTGGGTTCTGGGCCCTGGGCTCCGGGCTCTGGTTGTTCTCAATGCCAGCCGACGCTAGTGGTAAAATAGGTACATGTACAGACAGACAGACAGACAGACAGACAGACAGACAGACAGACAGAGGCATGGAAACATCAACGATCTATTTCCCTTGTACCTATAGTTGCAGCGCGTAACCTAGCACAGTACAACAGCAAGGACAACCAACCCTCTCTCGCGACCCTTCAATGACAACGACGAACGAGTAATGGACACTATGTCGCCTTGTTTCATTGGGGCTTGGGGGGTTCGATCATCCATGGGACACGTACGCACATGCATACATACATACATCAAATCGATGGAGAGGAATAGTGGAGGAATTGGTGCGTTGCGGTTCTGTTTCGTTCGTTACTCGGCCATTCATTGTTGACTTTGACTGGAGTCACTGGCGCTGGACTGCCGGGAGGAGAACACAGCCGAAACGGCAGCCTTGCGTCAAATACTGTACGGCCCCCCAACCAACCTATGAGGCAGAGACGGCTCTCGAGCTCGTTGACGGCTTCCTCGCCCACCAATTAAGTGAACCCCTGCTAGGTTATCCTTCTTCTGCATGCAGGTCGCATCAAGGAAACCTGGGTTGGGCCATGGATATTTGGAAGGCGAAAACATATCGATCGATTCTTTATTTGCCTACCCTGGGCCTATCCGTACTTACCCAATAAATGCATAATGTACCTTGTCAGGGGGGACTGGCTCGAGACTTGGCGCGTGGATGGCCGGGATTCAAGAAATGCAAACCCTTCTCTGCTCAGCCCATCTCGCATCTCGCATCTCAATTCTGCTTTCGCATCGAAGTTGAGGCAAGTCGAATGATGCAATATGAGGGAGAGAATGGGGTACCGGACGTAGTAGTAGGACCGCAGACAAGGCAGACAGGCACTCACCAGTAACCTTTTTTGTCCAAGAGCCGGGTCATACGACGTGGGTGTGGTAGCGGGATCGAGATCGTCGAGTGAGCCTTGTACACACTTGTATTAAATGGATTGGGGAGAAGCAAGCAAAAAACAAAACGGTGCAGCAGCCTTCTCTCCTCTCCGTCTTGTCAAGCTGATCCGGCCGATGGCGACTGGGCAATCACCAGGTGCTGGCATCGGATTGCCGACGCGATCCTGTGCTTTCGTGTATCTATAATAATCATCTATTTTTCTAGCAGCGGTTGTGGTAATATATATCATCGAGATGTTGCTCGAGTCTCGCCTCGACCGTCTCGCACAGCCAACCGACTAGTTTTCCGAGGTAGTTCAGTTTAGTCCCTAGTGCTTTCGGTGACAGCCGCCAAGCTCTTCCAACCTTGAGAATGACGCTGTAGGGTATTATGTTTGTGGTGCTTTTTTTTCCGGTTGCCTGGAAGGAAAAGGAGGAAGACCTAGATGGATGGAGCCATTGGCTGTCCGAAGGGGGGGCAGAAGAGGGGGGTGGGCAGTTGTGGTTTTGGCAGTGGCAGGCAGGTTGGGAGCAGATCGGCCATTGCTATGTGTGATCGATACCGCCACTGGTTGTTTGTTGTGTACGTGGAATTTCCATAACCGTTACAATCTCCACTCTCCCACTCTCGTGCACTAAAAAGTACATAGGAAGGAAAGGATGGAAGAGACTTGTCAAGAGACTTATTACTTGTTTCTGTACTTGTCAACAGGCCCCAGACAGGGAGACGGCAGATTTTAGACAGTCCAACACCACTTTTCACGGTCCTTGGCCCGTAAGTAGAGTGCCATCGTGATTCCTAAATTGGTGCATCGAGATGCTACCCAAGAGGGGCCAACCTCTCGCTTTCAGGTCTGAGTCCCCTTTACCGTCCCCTTCTGGCTGCAGCTAGCTAGCTTCCATGTCCCTGTTGATATATATGCTGCTGTGTGTGTCATGTAACCCGAACCTACATACAATCACCCATGTAAAGTCATCAGCTGCGGGATGCGGCTTGAGATGATCTCCTGCCTCTTGCGTGTGTGTACAAATATGTACGTGTGGGATTGTCAAACTCTGTTCATTCTCATCATCGGTCATCGGTTCGATCGGTGTGGCTGCGGCCTGGATCAAAGGGGGTCATCAAAAGGGGTCCGGTGTTGGCAAGCAACAAGCACGTGCCCCCACTGAGGGCACAGCGAGCGACCCATTGTTTGCTGAATGTCTTTTTCTGCATGACTTTCTCCGGGTGGGATGGACCATGGTACCTGGCCATAATGTCGTCGAGCTATCATTTGCTCCTCAATCAGGTAGACAAAGGTCTGACCGAGTCAAGCTACCGGTCATGGGATAAGAAACATGGGCGGGTCGCGCAGACTCGGCCGGCTGTCGCTCCGTGTGGTGTGGAGTGGGTCTAGTGATCAACGTATTCCACGAGAAGGACCGTATTCAGGCATAGTAGCTCGGATAATACCGGCAAGGAAGGTGGAAGAACCATTCTAGAATGAAGATGACCGATAACAAACTTGGCTCGCATGGAGCCATGTCCAACTTCTAATATCCAAGATGTATGCAGTATATCTCCGTGGTTGGTACTTGGGAAGCACTTCTCTTATCTCACGTGCACCGGCTTATCGCCAGGTGTCGTTGGATAGAAAGACCCTCCGCCAAGTCCTTGTACTGGTACGTGGAACGGTCGAAGAAGAGGCTGGACCTACGGACTGCATTTGATACCAGCAGCTTATTTGATTGTTGGAAAGAAAGACCTTTGCTACTAGCGACGTTTGTTGCCTGCCTCATTTCTAACGAGAACCTGCCTTATTCTTTACTGGCCCTGGTCGTGTATGAAGTCAGCCGGGATTGCAAAACGCCATTTTAAAAATCCCACACAACAACACACCTGAGCCCTATTGTATTCTACCGCCCCCCCTCCTCACCCTATATACCCTATACTCAAGAACACCATCGGCAGCAGCAGCAGCAGTTAGTTGGTCACCATGTCCGGATCCGAACAGCGAGACCCCAACAAGGCCAATAGCCCTTCGGATGAATCAGCGGCTATTGCAGTATCGTCGTCTCAGGCCGAAATGGCACAGGTGAGTGAAGGAGTCTGGAACGTTGAAACATGAGTATAGCTGTATAATATCCCCGCATTTTCACAAGAGAGCGGCTGACACGGGCCATGGCCATTCTACGTTCTAGGCCTTTAAAGACCTTGCCAGGTACGTACGACTTGGGCGCGCCTCACTCTTGTCCCCCCCCGGTTCACTGAGAGCCTCCCTCTTTCGCCCCTACTCAATTCCGACTTTCCCATGGCACAAATACCATTGGCAGTATGCGCCTCCAAAACACCCATGCGGGTTCTTGCATCCGTACTCTCTATATTCATAGGTACCAAGAGCCCAAGTGATCCGTTGCCTTGAACCACCACAGCCAAACATCTTCACTACCCTCCACGCACCCTGGTCTCGGCTGGGTCTAGATCGTTGGCGATGCATATTTTCATTTCATGTACATGGTCTTCTCTGGATGGGATTCTGCAGACCTCGAACCTGTGCAGGCCCAGTGGTGTCGGATCGCTTCCGGACGAAGACTCCAAGCTTCTGCAAGTGCGGACAGCGTGCCGCATCAGGTGGCGTTGCCGAGCTAGGCCATCATGGCATTCTAGATTCCCTTGTTGCCCTTGTCGTAATTTGGCATACCTCCATGTCCTCGTAGGCATGCGATTCCTTGTGAACGCCATTCCAGGGTAGCTGGCTAATTTGGCACAGGGGTGAGCAGCAAGCTGCCGCGATGGAAGCAAACCTCACGAAGCTTGAGGACAAGCTTGATGAGCTATTAGCCCAGTTCGAGACGACCGCAGCAGCCGGGTCTACTGGCTTGAACAAGGCTGGCAGCAATGCCGACAAAGGCGAAGAAGAGAAGAAAAAGGAGATGTAGGATCAAAGATTGTGGAAAGGCTTACACATAGTTCCCCTCCTCAGCGTCCCATCATTTCGGCAGCCGGAGAAGCAGATTGCTTTAAAGTAGAGAATAAACTGACTAAGTACATAACATCTCCGTGCAGGGACAATGTTTGCTGGGGCCGCTTATAACATTGCAGCCAGAGGTTTCGACCTTCACTGTTGTGCCAACCGGGTTCTCGTGGTATGGGCTAGCATGCCCGGACAGGGATTTGTTTGTCGGACTGTATGACGGATCATGAATATTCTGTTAGATGCTTGATACCTCTGAGGGAAAATACCCAGTTTGATATAGCAGACTTTGTCTTGGGCGATTCCCTATATTATGCTCAAATAGGGAGGGCATCAGCTCCCGGCTAGGCCGTACGGCCAACCGTAAAAGCCGTTCTGGGTTGGAATATCTAATGTCTTGCTCCGTGGTACGCCGGGGCACACCTCGGTGGCAAAAGGAAGATGGGGCTTACATAGAAGCTACCTTGTCCGGCTCCGAGCTTGACGGGTAGGTAGTTTATACAGAGGTTGCCTGACCACTTTCCGACTCCGCTCTACTCTTATCTTGGTTATGGACACTTGAATCACAAGACCTGCCGCTCTGAAGTGAGGCGGGCTAACACCGGATTGAACTTCACCTTCTACATAGGGCGTTTTCGTTGCTCCACCTACCCATGGAACAAGGAGATATCTACTCAAAATTGACGTTTCCTCCTGTATCCTGTGATCCTTCACCAAGCATAACCGCCTCCCTCGTTTCCAGCTGCTGGGCATGTCGAGGAGTGTACAGAGAAGTCTAGGATCGGTCGGTCATCTGCACCCTTCACACCATGTAGCCCTCTATCGAGGCAAGTCCATAGTAATCGTACAGGCGAATCACGAGCGCCATTCATCGTTCAATGTATATCTGAATAAACTCCATCCCCAAATGAGGACCATCTGACAGGTCTGGCTTAGAAAGCTGATTTAGTCTCGAAACCCCCTCCCATGGATTGGTAGTCGTTGGCGACTACGTCCTCGCAAAGTACTCCAAACATGCAGCTAGAACTGCGTAAAGCAACATGTGATCCTACGCCTTTCCAGTTCAAGTCCTGGGTAAATGCTGCAAGGGACTCCACCGTCCTGCCGATAATCTAAGGATAGTCGACAGACCGAAGCCGCGAATGAGATGCCGTCCCGAGTGAATAAACGCCAAAGAGAGTCCCAAAGAAGTAACCACTGCTTCTGTGTGAACCTGTTCGCACCCCCACCCCCCCCATCCAGGTTGTACTTGATCGCAACAGCCCCTATCATAATACTAATGCATGGCCTCCATGGGCAACCGTGCTTTTTCATAATACCTTTCTCCATCCAAGAGTCCTGAAAGCGAGAGTAATAAAAACATAAAAAGAGGAATATTTCGTAACGCAAACCGTGACAGAAAATTTGCCGCAATGCATGAGATATGACGGGCAGAGGGTATCAAGCTGACTGATGCTGAATACATGCGAGAAAGACAGATTGCTCACTCGAGTAGCAGAGGCGGTATAGCACTTGGTCATCTTTTCCAGACAACCGGGCATTCATTTGAGAAGCATCAGTTGCTATGCGCCCGTAAGAGATGCTAAACAGCCGCAATGCAACGTTGTTAGTTGGTTGCTAAACAAGTTTCAGAGAGGCTCGCATTACGTGCCCTTGCTAGTGGATCGTCCTGATCTGCTGTCACCAGAGACGGGCTGTTGATGCCGCCCAGCGGCTCTGTCGAAGTTATAGCTCGGGGCTCTAAACTGGGCCGGGGCACGGTTCCTCCGTTCGGGAGAGTGTGGTTGCCCTGTTCGGATGAACGTGCCAGCTCGCGCTCTCTGTTCTTCTCGAGCAGTGCCCCGCCGAGTGTAGCGCATTTCAGAATCGTCTGTATAAGATGATTCTGTTGCAGTGGTTTGGAAAGGTACTCGTCCATCTGTGCTTGTATACACTTTTCACGGTCGCCCATCATGGCGTGCGCCGTCAAGGCGATAATGGGTGTCCGTTGGGCGCCGAGACTCCGTTCGTATTCTCGAATCTTGCCCGTCGCTTCAAAACCCCCCTACAAGGACAATCGTTAGTCAACAGACATTTCAGGGGTTACGCGAAAGGGGAGCCGAACCATTATGGGCATCTGGACATCCATCAGAATTACATCGAATTTCTTCTCCTTCACCTTCTCCACGGCCTCGAGGCCGTTTCCAACCACCGTCACCACATGGTGGTATTTTTCAAGGATTTTGACGGCGAGCCGCTGGTTCACGCGGTTGTCTTCGGCAAGGAGAATCTCGAACGACCTTGTGTTGTCTGCAAGCGACGGCGTAGCGCGATTCTCCAGTGCCGGAACCATGCCGTTCCCGAGATCGATAGGCTTGCAAGGTGTCGTCATGTACGACGTGATACCCAGGTCCAAGCACGATTTCAGGCTGACGTGGACAACAGGGGCCAACAGGACAATCGGGAGATATTTGAAGTCATCGATGGCTCGTAGACGTCGAGCTGTCTCGATCGAGTCAACAATGATGACATCGTATGGAGGCTCGTCGGATTCAAGATCTCGGCTTGGGCCTTCCTGGGTGACCACCACAGGGACCAGGCCGAGACTCTGGAGGATAGATACGATTTCTTTCCCAAAGCGCGTCCGTCCCCTGTCGACAAAGAGCACTTGGTGCTCCTTATACGGCTTCAACTGCTTTTCAATCATGGACAGGTCGCCATTGGCGAGCTTGACGACGCATGTAAAGTAGAACGAGCTGCCTTTCCCAAACTCGCTCTGGACCCACACGTCACCCCCCATTAGGCTGACCAGCCTCTTGGAGATTGAAAGACCCAGACCAGTACCGCCAAATTTCCGCGTCATCGAGCCGTCTGCTTGCTGGAATGTGTCAAAGATCAGATCCAGCTTGTCCTGCGGGATTCCTATTCCCGTATCGGAGACGACAAACTCGAGAGCGTACTCGTTGGGGTGCTTGACCGTAGCATTTTCGGCCTTGCTGATAGTGAGACTGACCTCGCCGTGCTCAGTGAACTTGATGGCGTTGCCAACCAGGTTGAGAATGATTTGGCGTAGACGGAAAGAGTCGCCCACGACATAGTCGGGCACAGAGTGGTCCACGCGGTAGGTGAGATCCAGGAATTTCTCGTTGGCCTTCACGGCAAGAGTCTTGAGGGCATTGAACACAGTTCCTCGTAGGGTGTACGGGATCTCCTCAATCACCATGCGCCTAGCCTCAATCTTGGATAAGTCCAGAATGTCATCAATGATGGTCAACAGACTGTTAGCCAAGTTGTTTACAATGTTCAGCATTTCTCTCTGATACTGCGTCAAATCCGTGTCCAATGTCAGCTGAGTCATGCCGATGATGCCGTTCATAGGCGTTCGAATCTCGTGCGACATGTTGGCCAGGAATTCAGACTTGGTCTTATTCGCCTGTTCGGCAGCCTCTCTCGCTTGCGTATTTCGCTGGATACTGTCGCGGAGATTGTATACCATCTGGTTGATTTTTCGCTTCAGTTCGTCCATCTCGCCCGAGGCTTCGACGTCGACTAATTTGGTGAAGTTCCCATCGGTAGCAGCATTAGTGATATCGCCGAATGCTCTCACTTGGGTAGTCAAGTTGGTAGCCATGGTGTTCACGTCGGTTGTGATTTCTTTCCACCTTCCTTTTAGGCCGCCGACGTCTGCTTGGCCGCCCATCTTGCCGTCAACACCCACGTCCTTGGCGACTCGCTGGACCTCGTTGCAGAAGATGGATAATCTGTCGACCATGTTGTTTATGGTCTCTTTCAACACCGCAACCTCGCCCTTCGCTGGAACCCGTATCTTTTGGCTCATGTCACCGTCGGCGATGGCTTGCGTAACCATCGATATACCTCGCACTTGGGTTGTGAGGTTCGAAGCCATTGTGTTGACATTCTCGGTGAGATCTTTCCACTTCCCTTCAACGTCGTCGACGCGGGCCTGGCCACCAAGAGTGCCGTCAGTGCCTACCTCCCGGGCCACCTTGCTGACCTCAAAAGCAAATGTGCTTAGACGGTCAACCATGGAATTGATGGTGTTTTTCAAATCTAAAATCTCGCCCCTGACTTCAACGCCGATCTTCTTAGTGAGGTCGCCTTTAGCCACGGCTGTGGTAACCTTGGAGATCTCTCGCACTTGGGTGGTCAAATTCATGGCCATGCCATTGACGTTGTCGGTGAGATCACGCCAGGTGCCTTGCACGTCATTAACGATAGCTTGGCCTCCCAGTCGACCCTCTGTACCGACCTCCCTGGCAATCTTGGTGACCTCGGATGCAAACTGCTGGAGCTGGCCAACCATGGAATTTATGGTCGACTTCAGCTCGAAGATTTCACCCCTACACTCGGCTTGCACCTTCTGTGTCAGGTCACCTCGCGCGACTGCTGTTGTGACCTTGGCTATATCTCGGACTTGGGTGGTGAGGTTGTCGGCCATGGCGTTTACGTTGACGGTCAGCTCGTTCCACATGCCTTGTACTCCCATCACGTCCGCTTGCCCTCCCAGCATTCCCTCAGTTCCGACATCACGCGCCACACGACTGACTTCCGAAGCAAAGGTGCGTAGTTGGTCGACCATAGTGTTGATAGTTTGTTGAAGTTGTAGAATCTCGCCCTTGGCCGGTCTTTCGATTTTCTTGGTCAGGTCACCGTGCGCGACCGCTGTCGTTACAGAAGCGATCTCGCGCACCTGATCGGTGAGATTCTGGGCCATCACATTCACTGGGAGGCATTGTTAGCTCGAGATGTTCGACACCAAGCCAAAACAGCGCGGACCACTCACCGTTGTCGGTAAGTTCTTTCCAGGTGCCATCGACGCCTTCGATCATGGCTTGGCCTCCCAGCATACCGTCAGTGCCGACCTCGCGGGCGACACGGGAGACTTCGCTCGAGAAGACCTGAAGCTGGTCCATCATGGTGTTTATCGTTCGCTTGAAAGTCGTGATTTCTGGGTCCATTTCTACCGAATTCATCCGTACTCTTTTACTCAAATCACCATGAGCTACCGCGGTGGTGATCTCACCAATCTCTCGCAGAGCCTTCTGGAAAGCCTCGTTGGCCTTTTGGTGTTTCCATAGCTCGCGTTCGAGGGCGGCGACACGCTCTTCTTCTAGGAGACGGAGGGCCTTTTCTTGCAAAGCTTTCTGTTCAATCAGCTGGGCATTAACGTTGGTTAACTCCTGTCGCTGGTTGTCGAGGAGTTTGGACTGGTCGTCGATATGTTCACGTAATCCCTCCAGAGCTTCGTCAGTCAGCGACACAATGGCCTTTAGGGGCCGATCTTCAGTGCCAACATGGCGAAAACTTGGGATCGGTGATAACTTAGATCGCATGAGAGACTTGCCGGTAATGGACCTGGGCGAGGCTGTTTCTTCACTGAAAAGAGGCTCGACCGTTGTTTCATTGGGCGTAGCCGGGAAGACTGGCGCGTTAGCCATGCTAGCCTTGGCCTCGAGGTGCTGAACCCTGGCAGCGAGCGCCGCCAGCTCCCGTTCGAGGGCATCTTTAGCTGGGCTGGTTGGCCCCGGAAGTTTGGTCGACGAGGAGGGAGTAACGCTGATGGGCTCTTTGGGGTCACCGGCGGCTATCGTCTTGACAATGGCAGCAGCCGCTGCCAAAGCCGATTCGTCGGCCATGATTCTCATGACACAGATAGGCGGCGGCGGGCGAGGTGGTTTTGTTTCAATTGGATTCGAGCAATAGGTAAGGAGCGAATAATCAGGCCTAGCAAAGGCACAAATGATGTCGTAAATCACCAATTCATTGGCAACCGGATCAAGCGAGAAGATGTAAAGAAAAGCTCCCTTTCGCAAAGAAAACCTGAAGACCTGAAGAGAATGTTTTGGCGTATCCTTATTTCGGGAAGTTGAGTTTCATGCCCGCTCCCAGCGATGCGGTCGTTGGGCGGTCGGCGGACGGCTAGCACCAGCGGGTAGCCAACGTGGATGGTAATTGGGTAACAACAATGGGACTTCCCGTGGCGAAGTGTGTCGGGGGGTCGAAGACAGAAACGCAACCGCTTTTTTGTTTGTTTGTCGTTTTGGGTCCGACTCAGTCAAACATGTATGAACGAGATGCGACGACAGCAAAAGATGGATGATTCGCAGTTGAATTTGTTAAACGGTTGTGATAGTTTTGATGGTTAAGGGATAGGATGGGAACTTGAAAGTGGAGGTGGATGAGATTCGGGTCAGGATCCCAGATAACTTGACTTAGGAGCTTGTGTGCCGCAACTGTGGTAGTGCGTGCGTGCGTGTGCGTGTGAGTGTGTGTGTGTGCGCGCGCGCTCATGTGTGTGTGTGTGCGTGCGTGCGTGTCTCTCAAGTCTTTCTGTCTCTCTCTTTCTGTCTCCTCTCTCTCTCTCTCTCTCTCTCTCTCTCTCTTTCTTTGTGGGTGGTGTGTGGTGTGTGTGTGCTCGTGTGTGTGGAGGGAGAGCAAAGGAGAGAGTACATGCAGTTACTTCTGTCAAATGCAAAAAAAAGGTGGGTGGTTTACTGCAGTTATTTGGAGGCTGCACCCAAGGCCAAGAGAAGATAAGGCCAAATAAAACAGGGGTAATTGACAAGCGGAACAGTTAGAAGACTGGCCAGACTGGGAAGAAAATACTGACGGCAGCCCAGTTAATACAAAAGAGGAGGGCGAGAAAAAGGCAGACGGACAGTACAGTCGATAGCTGTAGGTACGAGTAGCAGCATGGATATTGTAATGGCATGTCTTTCTGGTACCGCTTTTGCCCAAATGCCAAAGGGGGGTTTGTGCTCCCCAAAAATGGACCCCGAGCTAGCTAGCCGCTAACCCAGGATCTTAGAATCTGGGATGGCCCTCGTCTACTTACTTGTCTTTGTAACCCCCCCTCTGACTCTCTTGTGTCGCCCCCAGGATGAGGTAGGGGATGCGGATGCACAGGTGCAGCAGGCCAGCCAGCAGGCTCCAGGCAGGCATATCCTACCCAACGGCGGGAAGTCAAACTCTCTGGGCTTGCCTTGTTCTGTCAATTGAATTAAGCTAGATATGGGTTGAACTACTTGTCACAACCTAAAACGTCTGATGTTCTGTGGTAGCTACATGTATACGAATGCATGCATATTGATTGCCCAGTTCGTCTCCGCACACAAAATGCACCGTACCCCATCATGAATAACATACACAGCATGCGAAGCGAGTTGGTTTCCAGACTGGCTGGACACTCTGCTCTATGGCAAGTGGCAAGAGAATTCGTCCAGCACGAGTGGCCTGGTGGGAGGTGGATGGATGTTCGCTCGACCATGGTCACGGCTAGGTCTAATCTAGGTACTTGGGGGTATATGCATTCCGATTTGTTGCTATGTACGCACCCGAGTCACACTACTAGCTGTATATTCCAAGCTAGTCTCGAGCGCTTTCTTCTTCTATGCATCGCGTGGCTCGTGTCACACATACTACTGCTCCGTGCCCAATGGTTTGCCTGGATAACTTGCTTGAATACATAATAAGATCGCCATCTAACCAGACCAGTAGGTATCTGCCGCCCGACATAATCTCGTAATCTGTCTAGATTAAATTTACTTCTGGCCCTCCGTCTGTTCTGCAGAATAACCCTCCTCCTCGCGAGGAGGCTATGCTGTTGAGATGGGCAATGGTCCGAACGGTTCAGCCCGCTAACCTTGGGCAGTACAGTACAGTACCTTGGGTTAGCACAACTCCAGAACCAACAATAATAATAATTCCAGCAGTACCCGATTTCTAGGTGGCCCACCATCACAAACAGCCGCCCGCCCGCCTGGATACATACATACACCACGTACATACGCCATCAGGAAGACCACCAAGACAGCTGTTTGGATGCAGACCAGACCACGGAAGCAGTGAGTAAGTACTCACGTACATGCAGCTCCGGGACCTTATGGCCGTTCTGTGGGTCAACGGCTCCAGTCACCGTACATGCTAAGAAGTAGACAGTTGCAGGCTCGTGGCATCTTTGGCTACTCGGTTGATGTCGTGTTCCACTCAGTGCATCTCGGCAAAGTCTAGTTCGTTGTCAGAGACCCGGTTTCGGTAGAATACCCCATAATTTCAGTTGGGGCGCCAGTGCTATCTATGGGCTGTGTCTGTTACATAGGCGAGCGGTCCTGTATGTATACTGTATGCATGGTAGCCCGTAGGGTACGCACATGGATACCCGTATATCAGGTATTGAGGAATGGCCATTTGCCACACTGCACGAACTCGTATTGTTAATAATAAGTTGCACAATTATCAATGTGTCTGGTCTAGTCGGCATGCCTTGACGATAACAATCTCCATCAAGTATCAACCACATACCATATGATGAGACATAACTTGAA
The DNA here is from genome assembly GCA_019976485.1 of Apiospora pterosperma. Taxonomy (NCBI): domain Eukaryota; kingdom Fungi; phylum Ascomycota; class Sordariomycetes; order Amphisphaeriales; family Apiosporaceae; genus Apiospora; species Apiospora pterosperma. Next base: position 3,643,518 of record JAFBMP010000009.1, read on the forward strand.
AAGTGCCGCCCCATATTGCCTCCTCTTAATACGCTTGGATATGACACTGGCAAGCCACCTTCCACCATCCCAGGCTCTCATTCTTCTTTTGGGTAAGCCGGACCCGTCGAATTGATATGTACCATGCGAGGTACACTTCCATAATGCATACTTTATAGCAGTCAGTACCTACCTACCTACTTAGTATTAGTAATGGGTAGATTCTATGTGCATTATCGGGAGGTTTGTGCTTTTGCCCATGCCGAAGATTTTGTAAAGTAAGTAAGGTACTTAAGTAGTTATGCAAACATACATGGCCATCTATTAAGCTATGTAGAACCAGAAGCAGAACCTCGCTCGGCTTAATAAATAATGAAATACACTTGTAGTGCCATCAAATCTCACTACGGAAAAGTATTAGTACCTTTTATCTACTCACGTACTCCTCTACGCACTTGGCCCCGGGTCCACCGTAGCGGACAATCCTGATAATTGCTAATAACCTCCCTCTCACTCCTAATTTTCGGACAGAAACACTGTGCAAAGTCAATGGCAACAAACAAAGGCCGTGGTTCAAGACATGCTACAGGCCCTTTTTGTGTGTAATTTTGCCGTATCTTTCATACCACCGTCCGCCGTTGACGGCGCTGGCGCTGCGTTCCATGCCGCTTAACCGGTCCTTGGTGGCTGGCTGGCGGGCGCAAATGCGAAATTTTGGTCTTCCTGAACTACCTCTCACTTACGGCCTCCAGCTTGCTACATACATGATCGAATCTGTTATTTTGTCTATACCTAAAGTAAGCATGTCGCTGCCCAAGGGAAGAGAGTGCAAGCATAAGGTCTCGAGAGGAAGGGGGCCTCCTGTGGCGAAAGCCCCCTCCCCCCTCCCATCCATCGAGCCATTTAGACCGGTGATCGACATGATTAAAAAAAGTCATGGATGGATGCTCCGGTCATCCCAAACATGGACTCCTTTTCCCCCTTGTCTCTCCCAGCTGTCGATCTATCTATCGGGTCTTGCAGGAGGAGTATACCTGAACCAAACGCTCAGCTTTTTGGGCCAAATGTTCTATTACAACCTTCAACGTTGTTTCATCTCAATAGATAGATCTCTTCCCCTAGCCCTTCAATCTCACAACCATCGTGACCCCAAGACCCTGAATCTGGGACCCCTCCACATGACGTCACAGTGCATGTCTGGGCAGCTGGCCCCGTCTTTGGCCCTGAAGGGGAAGGCAGGTCAAGATACCGGCGATTTATTCAATCAAGCTAATAATGAGCTGCCTCGTCGGCAGGGCTGAGACCTGTCAGCGAAGAACTACTACCACGTATTGTTGAATCCCGAGCATCTTGGCCGGCGCGTATTGCTTTTCATGCTGCTAACCTAGTCGTATTCATGTACCGCCCGAGGGATGCAGGATCCATAAAAGCCGGCAACTTCGCTGAACTCATTCTGGAAGGACCCCTATGAAATATCGCAAGAATGGCCCAAAGGGAATCTAGCGGGCCCGTTGCACTCACTTCACAAGACTGAGGGCCGGTGCTTAACCTAGCGGTCAGCTAATCATATAGCACGACACTCAATTCCAATGGACCTCGGTCCTCGGGACCCTCTCTGGGGACGCGACCATGTCGTTCCTTTGAACAGCTCGACGATTTGGATTGCATTTCCTCTCCCAACCCAAGTACTGCCATCGACAGCCGGTAACGGGCTGCCTCCCATTAATCCGGAAGCCCGGCGTCCTGTCATCTCCGGGCTGGACCAGTAGAAAATAATATCCATTCCAAACCGGCCTCGTTCGTTGTACTAATAACCCTCGAGCCCAAATGTGCTTTCTCTCTTGAATGAAGAGTGTAGATCCCTGATCCCTCGCTCGATCTAAGCCAAGAGATTGCCATAGCCTCTTTGTCCCCCGTGAATCTCGTGGCCAATTTGTCGTTTCACCGCCCGCGCCGTAGGAACGAGGCGTTGGCTATCGCGGAAAGCCATCGACCAAGGTTAACTAACACATAACCCCGTTTAAGGGACACGCATAGCCCAAGGGATCGCAGACCGCCACATCGTGGCCTGGTCTACTTGGTAGACCTGTTAACAGGGAGCCCGCTGCCCGCCATGCCGCTCGGGGCGGACTCATCCGCAGACTCACCAGTCCTTCAGAAGTTGATCGCTCCCCTGAGGCCAGGAATATCTCCCTCCTGTTGCCCTCCCGGCGGCCAAGGCAGAACGAAGGAAGCAGCTTGTGCGAACGCCGATCTGAGTATACGCACACAGGCCAGTGTTTCAGGCTGTTAATAAACAACCCGCATATGGCGATTAATCGACGTTCTGTTCACTTGGTGAACATGGAAAAAGCCGTGATTCGACTGGCTTTTGGCCCATATTTGGCTAGCTTTGGCTAGCTTTGGAGCTGGGCAGTGGGTTCGTTGCCGTCCACCCCCTTGCAACTCGTCCCAGCTTCCTTTTGTCATTGTGTTTTTTTTTCGCCCTTCCCTCGCTCTGCCAAGTATGTTTTCTGGTCGAGAACCAGCCAGCCAGCCCGTCGTGGCCCAACGGCGCTCCTGGCACATCCCTATCTGTAACGAGTAATTGGCGGGATGTGACGGTATGATGGCCCTCCTCTTCCTCCTTGGTTCCTCCCTGGCTCCTCCCTGGTTCCTCCCTGGAGAAGAACGAATCGTGTCACCCGAGTGGGATTCTACTACTCTACTGGCCGGGTCGCTGTATGCCCCCCTCGGCCTTAACCGGAGCTCGATGTGAATAATCGGAACGCAGGCATTTCCAGCCTGTAGGTGGACAGGCCGCCGTCCCAAGCCTGAACGAACTGCCTTGGAAGTTGAAACGGCCCTCTTCTCATGCTCCTGGAAGTGTGCTTGTATTTTTATCCTACAACTACCGCCCTTCAAGCATTAACCCCTTCACCTCACCGGCCTCTGCCTCGATTGTCTTGCCCCGCCCGCTTCGGCCATGTCGCATTCCAGCATGAACTAATTGACTTAGCACGTGGCCCAAGATATTCCCAGACAAAACATTCTGCGTACGTGTAGGGATACCGTGGACAACGATCGAGTAAACACTCGCGTGTAACAGATGCGATTCATTGGACAATTGTGGTAATCTGTTCGCCACTGTCCCTCTAACCAGCCGTATCTCATGGTAGTCCCTGCCTCACTGTTGACTGCTATACTACGACATGCGGAGTGAGCGATCACGATACAACCGAACATTATTCATGCATAAGCGTTGTTCAGCGCACAGGTCGTAAGGCGGGACGATGTCTTGGTCGTCGAAATTCACTGTCCCACTGTAATCTTTCTCATCTTCACCCCCTAAGTAAAATGACTTTGGCATGTTTTGAACGGGAGTGACGGCTTCGTCATGGCAGGGCAATGATTCAGCTTCACTTTTTGCATATTGCAACCTCTAAACAAGCAAAGCGCGCATATCTGCATGATATAATACGTGTGTTTGTACTATTGAGACTCATGTGCTCTGTTGAGTAGGAATGAAGAAAAGCTCCAGAGGAAATCGCAGCCAGCCAAGAAGATGCCTTCGCCTTCATGAGGGTATAGAATAACGACAAGAAGATGATGACCATGTCAAATGAACCGCCGAAAAATAGCCGCATTGGGACAGGAAACACTACTAATAACGCCGATACGCTTCGCTCCTCCCATACACATCCCGTCTCTTGCATCCATCCCCCTGATGCGCCCACCGTCTAAACACTCTGCGGCTCGAGAAGGTGATGAGGCTTGTATGCAGACTCACAACTCGAAGCTTCCCATCCCCCTCCCTAGTGTCCCGTCGCTCCCCAAATGACATACTATCATGTTTGAACAGCGTGAAAAGGCGTCAATGCCTGTCTGTCCAGTCCCCAAATCCCATCAGAGTTGGTAAGCATGTCCTAGTCTGTCTCCGGCGCCTAACAAGTTTAGATGGCCGCTGCGAGTCATGCTCCCGTAGTGCCGCCCCATGGGACATCCACCATCCTCACCATACAAATAGCGTGCGCCGCAAAGGGTATGCAGGTCGCTGAAGGTTTCATCTTCTCGGTATGCCGCCACGACCGAATCCCCCGCCGCCATTGTTATTCCAACCTTGTGCGACACTCTGTTTCCAGATCATCTGCGCGGCATTCTGAGCGGCCTGGCGCTCCTTCTGGCGATGCCGATGTTTCAGGTGATCCGCAGCCTCGGGACGCATGCGAAGGATCCGCAGGATCATATCGTCGCTGGGGTCAGCCTGCGCTTCCTTCCGCTTCTCCTCCTTTGCCCGCCGCATCGTGCCTAGATTGCGACTCATCATGATACTCTTGCCGCGACGGATTGTTCCCATCGAAGCGAAAGCTGGGCCTGCGCCCACACCCATACTGCCAAAAGACGCGGGGGCGGAGAGACGATTTGGATTCGAGGAGAGTTGCTGCTGCATGGCCTGCTGCTGGCGCTGGGCCGTGGCTGCCGCCATGCGCTCCGATGTGTGAATCAACTGGTCGGTCGTTTCAAAGTAGAAGAAGTTGAGCGAGGCGAGCTCGTGATACTTAGGCGACTTGAGGACTTCGGCAGGAACGCCGAGAACCTCGCCGTCTTCATCTTTTGCATTGAAGAAATCAAAGAGCAGCCCGAGCCACTTGTACACCACCTCACATTCCCGCTCGGTGAGTGGCTTTTGATTGGACGGCTTATCGGATAGGGGAGGCACAAGAAGCGACTCGATCGCCATAAGCACTTCTTTCCAGAGCCGGGTCATGACAGCAACCATGGTGGCTTCGGTGAGTGTCAGTTTCATAATGGCGAAATTGTCGTTGAAGTAGGTAAAAAGTGACTGCAGCGCATTTTCGATATCGGCATCGGTGATGGTCGGCATGCGAGATTGACGCCTGAAGAGGATTTGCGCAGACTGCATGATATTCCTGCCCAATAGGTTCCGAAGGTTCTCGTGGGATAGAGTGGCATTAATATGCGCCGTAAGCTTGATATCATGTTAGCGACTATCGTCATGGATGACGGACGGATGTAGATTTCATACCTTGTCGGTGATTCCCCGGACCATGTCTCGCTCCGCCCGTTTGAGAAGTCTGAAAGCTTTGCCAAAATAGAACTGGATGTCATCTCGCTCGCCTTCCATGCTGACACGGAGCAAGATACGACCTTGTGTATCAAGTTCGAGCCAGAATTCTCTTGGGAGGTAGTCACTGAAATGTATCGGGTCGAGCTTCAAGGAAGTCCGCCCAACAAAGTCGTGGTCTCCAAAGGTATCGTAATCCCAGATTGTTGCGACGACGTTTAGGGGGCCGGTGACGGTAATATCGACAGACTCGTCCCACCTGGGATTCAAGTTCCTCATGACGACTCTGGTCTTGGCCAGACGTTTTTGATACTCATCTCCAAGGACCACGTAGGGGTCGCTGGTGCCATTCGGATCACAGGCTTTCAAGTCTTCGGCTTCGACGATCTTGATCGTAAACACGTACTTGTTCGGCCGCTTGACTTGCTTTCTAGGCCCATCGGCTTTCTCCAATACAGCAGCACAAGCGTCAACATTCATGGACTTTTCCAGTTTGTCCAATTCCTGCATGGCATACTCGACGTTGTTGAGTTTGACGAGAGACTATTGAAACATCAATAAGGGATCCGTGTGACCTGGATCAGTCGACTCACCTGGGAGTAAAATTGGAACGGCTCAAATTTGTCTTTCGTGCTCCAAGCATCTTTCGCGTACTTCATGAATTTGCCTTGAGCTGTCTGGGCAGCCTCGGCCTCGGCCTCCTCGTTCGGCCTCGGGGTATTCATTTCCCTAACAAACTCACTGTCGACAATCTCGCAGTACTTGGAAATACCGTTCGCGAAGATCCTTGAAAGAGCCGTCATAAATCGCGCATGATGAACATCGTTATCCCAGCCAAGCTGGAATATCTGGTCTGCAGTCTGGTTGAAGCTCCTGAACACGTCGATAATCGAATTACTGTGTCGCTCGGAATCTAAAGTAATGTGTCCCTCTCCTTGTGACCGGACTTGGAAGCTGTCTAGTTTGATAGCTTCGGTAACGATTTGATCTGTCAAGCGCTCGGCGCTTTCAATCCATCGCCACACAAAGCCGACAAGAACCTCTTCGATGTCAAAGGCGAAGGGCTTGTTCGGCAGCGACGAGTGATGGATCTGGCGTATCTCAACTAGTTCTCGGTAGAGCGCGAAACCATCATCGGACCCAAACTCGATGCCTTGGCCTTGTGCGACTTCGATGATTTGGATGATACACGACTCTGCATCTTGCTCGAAGGATGGAAACATGGTTTCCACGAGAATGGTCAGAGGGTTTACCCCCATGATCTCTGGCTTGGATCGGTACCGTTTTTTGATCCTTTCGCACAATTTAACTACACTCTTGCCCAGCTGGACGACGTGATTAAAGTCCCAATCTTCTTTCTGTACCGGAAGCACATTCTCGAGGAACCCGCGGTAAACCGCTGCAGCCTTGGCTTGAAGACCCTCTCGTAATGTGTTCGAGTAGTTCTCGTCTTCCTCGGGCCGAGTCGAGAAGCTGGGGTCGGATTTGATGTGGTTGTCAAGTACGTGCAAGACCGGGCCAACCGAAGGTGGCTTTGTATCGTAACAGTTCATGAAGGTGTCGTACAATTCGCGAAGGAGGGCTTCATGGAGAGAATTCAGAGTGTGCTGATACACAGCAAAGTCGTGTAACGTCCATTTACTCCTGTCTATCGTCGCCAAACTCTCATTGAACAGGTATATGTGAGGCGGCTTCTTGGACTCAGGTGGTGGCGCTTTAACCAGTTCGAATGCATTGTCCAGGTCGATGGCGGTAAACATGGTGTCTAGGAATCTGCCGGCCGCCACCTCCAAGAAGACGACCAAGCGCGTGAACTGAGGAATCCGCCATTGCACGCATAACTCTGTCAAGAGATCCACGGAGACATTCGAAAACGGGCCAGTCTGCCCCGAATCTTCACCATGCACAGCGTCAAATTCCATGGCATACTTGGCTATAGTTTTGAAGAAGGCACGAGGCTCTGGCGGAATGAACGTGTAGTGTGCCTCATCAACACTTCTGATACTGCTGGTATCATCCGTGGTCATGGACCCTAGGTTGAGCGTCTGATCAAGACTATACTCAGAGTTGGGCCTCGACAAGACTCTTCCAAGATCCGAATATGCTTGGTCCTCGGCGTAAGATGAGCTTGGGCTAGACGGCAAGGGCTTATCCGCCGCAAAATACGTCGAAGTTCTGTTCAAACGTTGATTGGCTGTGAGGATATCCATCATCATCTGGGACAGATGAGGAGCCTCTGCCTTCTTCCATTCTTGATATGCCTCGTCAACATCAAAGTCTTTACTCTGCAGCGCCCCAGTCATACCGGAGTTCAAACGATGCTGGTATGATTTGAGATCCTTTAGTGCAGCCTCTTCGGTCCAGTTGGGCTTCTGAGCAGCAATATGCTCTTGTACATCCGAGTTGGAGACACCGAAAATCCTGGCGACTGCTTGTACCATCGGCATGTCTTTGATATCATAACTCAGCGGGACCGTGACCTCAATGGTTGTGCCCCCGTTTTGTCCAGTGTCGATAAAAAGATTCTGGTCGTTTGTGAGAAGCTTGCTCTCTAGGGTCTTTAGGCGGCTCATGAGTTCAGGCTTGTCTCGGTCGCTTCCCATATCTCTCAAGATGTTGCTCACGAGCCGCACGAACATGGCAAGGTGCCTATCGACGAGGAACTTCCATGAGTCGTCACCTGGCTTATCTGTAGGGGCGGCGCGGCACGCCTTGGTCGCAGATGAGAAGAATATCAAGACGAGAGGCTCTAGCTTTCGTTCTTTATCTATGCTCTTTCGGAAGCTTTGATCGGTAAAAGCAGTGTAGGCTTCGCCAAATGTTCTCTTGAGAGCGGCGTCATTGTATCCAGGAGCTCGTTCGGTTCCCATGAGCACTCCCGTCATCCGTTTCTCAAGTGGGCTGCGAAAGCCGTGGGGTAGCTTCACGCTCCCCGAATTTCCAGGTAGAAACTCCTTGACGAGGTCCCCAACACTAGAAGTGTGCGTTCGCGGTGGAGGCTTCGGTGCAGGGACAAACTGCTTTCGTTTCGCTTTGGGCTGGAGAAGGTAATGCAGATAGGCCACCCTGAGCGCATATGTGTAGGCGTCATCGTGGCTCACAGTGAGCTGTCGGGCACTCGAACTGGTCCGGCCGCGTCTTTCACCTCTCTGTACGCTGTCGAGGCGGCGATTGAGCGCCTGGAACGACTTCCTCGATCCCTGCGACATACTAGCGAACGGCTACGAGTCGGGCGGTGTGTCTTGCTGGGTGCGCCGGGAGTCGGTCAACTGTGTGGTGGTCGTATAGGCGGTCATCACAGGCTGACCGGCTTCGTTAGAAGAAGAAGAAAAACCCAAGCCTCGATGTATCTAGTAATTGTGACAATAACGGGGGGAGGTAGGTAGTGTGCGAGCAGAAAAGACAGTTCGTTTCTAAGGCTAATAATGTTCTTGTTGACCTGTTCTGTATCTCGGGTAGATTTGAGTTCAAGCGCTGGGACTCGGGAAGGTGAGATTTAGATTTAGGACAACGTCATTGCCCAAGTCGAACCACGATACGATGGGAGAAGAACGAGGGGCTGGCTTGACCCAGGAATTGAATGCCGTAAGTTGAAAGCAAACTGCCCCTGGCGCTATCGATGGGTGAGTAAGTGCGCGCGCGAGAGAGAGAGAGAGAGACAGAGAGAGAGTGTGTGTGTGCCTATGCCCATCCATGGTATGGTATGGGTACGGTACACACACCTGAAATAGATTGAATTTGTTCCTGCCGCCGGTACCTACCTAAGGTTACAGCCTATACGCTAACCTTGGGCACCTCGTTAGGCTCGTGAGCGAGGCGAGTTGGGGCACTCAAATAAATGATGATCCAAAGTAATCTCCCCAGTCTCCAATTCCGAGTATGTACCTACCTCTTTACCTAAGACTCAGGTAAACAAACAAAGTGCCGTTATTGCAAATAATGAATGTAATTACATACATCACCTAAGGTAGGTACTTACATACACAAGCTTGCCCACGTATTATGAACCTTAGACCTCTGACGCTTGACAGTGACAGCAGGGCCCCAACATGGACCGATGAGACGACAAGAGCGGGCGAATATGGCATGCGGCCCTGAGGCCTGGTCGTGAAGCAAGCCAACCTCAGCGCTACAAGAAATGGGATCTCAGTGTACTGCTCAGTGTGTGTGTGTGGGATGGGAGCTTGTGTTAGAAACGCATTGAGCTGCTGCGGCTCGCTCTACCAAGTAAAAAGACCGAGTCTCGAATCTATTTGCAGTAGTTATACGAGATAAGAGTACCCACTGGCTGCTGCCCACGTCCGCAACAACCGTGCCTGTACATATGAATGAAGCAAGGCAACTTGGCAAGCACATACAAGTGTTATGTATGTAGTAGTTAGTATGTGATCCTAGATACCATGACCGGGGGTCCGGGGCCCCTTGTCAGATGCCGGCGAAGTCGAGTAACGTCCCTGCAGGATATAAGTAGTGCGACCGAGTTGGTGGTGAATCCGGACCTGCTCAGCCTGACTTAAGAATAGCTTCAGGAATTGCATCTAAGTACGAGTAAAGTAGGCATTCGATCATGTGGTATGCGAGTAATATAGTACTATGCTGTGGAGCCGCCTAGTAGGCTGTATACCTGCCAATTAGGTCGTAGGCCGAGGACGTGTATACTTAGTAGTTACTTAGACATTGACCATGAGGGTGGCAGGATAAGCACGTATCGTGAAGACGAAGACGCACGCAACGGCCTGGAGCAAGCCTCGTTGAACAACGCCATGCGTTCGTATCCCAGGCTACTTGTATACTGCGCCGACAGCCTGCGTAGGCGGTAAACATGACAACCTCCAGTCTGCTTCAAGATCAGATGACAGACATACACATACACACACACACACACACATACTTATACGCGCATACGATACCGCGTCCACCGCGACCCATTCTCCAGGAAGGGGTCATGTGCTTGCTTGTTTGCTTGCTCGCTTGACGCATTCCAATGAGGCCAGGCGATTCACCAAGCAAGTGACCGGCCGGCCATCACAGAGTGCGGCTCTGCTGCCTTGTACGTCCCTAGTGAGTGAAGGACAGATTCAGTGGGAGTCGAGTCAATCAGTAAGTAAGTACTTAAGTACTTGTTAACCTTTAGGTTGACTAAAGTACTTACTTAAAGTGCTTAAGTAAGTAAGAAGTACCTAAGAAGTAGGTTCATTACAGAAGGTGGTCTACTAGGTTAGTAACTTGTCTGTCTCGTCCCTCATCCCCCTCCTTCAAATCCTCCTCTATCAAGTGGCAGTTCCCAGTTCGCAATTATTAGAAACAAACCCCGCCAGCCGCCCCCGTCGCATTCAAGCTTTTGGGAGCATTAGATTGGCCGGCCGACGTAGTGACGCCCCTCTGTCGCATACTGGGCGGCTGCTGCTGCTGCTGCTGCTGCTACTGCTGCTGCTACTACTACTTACTACCTACTACAACTACCACTGCCTACAGACATACTTTACATATCACACATACTTCATACTCCAGTTCAGCCAAACACAAAGTACTTACTTACTTACGCTACATACATCATTGCACTGCCTAGGTAACTTGCTGTATCTACGGTATGATTTGCTTACCACCTTCGATCCCTCCCCCTACTTCCCAGCATTGAATTGACTTGTCGTCCTGGCCATTCAGCTTCTTCCGCCTTTGCATTTATATTTGCATCCAAACCCAGACGAAGAAAGAATATCAGCAACGTTTGGCGCGCGCTTTCCGGACTGTGAACACAACGGCGTGACTTGCGGCCAACTATCTGGCTGCAGCCTTTTGGCAAACATGGGCATCGTCAGTAGCCGACTCGACGATGGCGCCGCCATCTATCTAAAGGATCAGAATCGATGTGAGTGCGCAGACTGCATCGCATGTATGCGCAATAAGTGCTAACCCTCTTTCTGTAGTATCGATATCTTCTCTAGTCATATCTAACCCTCGAAGGCGCTCCGCCGTCACCGTCGTCCCCAATGCTTTCCCAGCGACTCGAGCTACAGCAACACGAACAGCGGGCGATACTGGTCCTGTAGAGTTTGTGCAGGTCCGTTGCATAAACCCTTCAGATTTGTCGGCGGAAACGGGGGTGTTTTCTTTTTGGGCAGCAAGTCTGACTGCGTTTAAACTAGGACATCGAACCTTCTGCGACCCCAAACTTCTTACTGAAGCTCAATAACGAAGACGAACTCGTCTTTAATTTCACCTTCGTTGTACGGCAAGAAGCCGGTGGCAGCCCGTCGAATACGAACATTAACGGCCTCACCTACGTCTATGCATCCACCGCAAGGGAGGTAGAGAACCTGGTGACCAGGGAGTTTCATGCAGACCCCAACTTACACAAGAACTCCAATGTCGAGCTAGTAGGAGACTTCAGCACCGGCGGTAGTCCCTCGGTAAGCTTTGAGTGGTCTTGGAAATGGAAGCCGCCGAGGCCCATTGAGGACAGGGGGCGGCTGGAGGAATACTTGCAGCGTGAGTTGCATCGACTTTGGGGGGAACAAGTAAGACGGTTGTTGACATGTCTGTAGTTCGTTGAGTACGACCCGAGAGCCCACAAGCTCGTTACGCTTCTCAGTTTCTCGTTTTGGGTTGCAAGTAAGCATTCCCCTCGAGCCGCAAGGAGGTTCTGCCTGCGAGACTAACAAATCAACAGACACCGGCTTCGTCCCCAGCCATCCAAGCTCACCATCTCCAGTCTTTCAGCTAGCCGTTCCTCCAAAAATCCGCGTTGCCTCCGCCCAGTCGGTCGACTCCCGCATTAGTGAGCAAGAGGAGCCCGGGTCACCCCTGAACTTGCATTATGACCTCGCACCCGCCGTGCCAACTGTCTCTCACCCCGGCTACCCAGCTGTCAAGGTGGATGTGGCTTGTCCCAGGCCGGGCGACGACATGACTGCGGGCGACGACGGTCCAGTCTTTCGTGCCACTATGAAGGCGCTCGAGCAAAAGACGGGCAATATGCGCGCACAGATGAAGAAGGTGCTGAAGAAGGCGGACCATGCTTATGTGGCCCAGATCGAAGCCAACGATGCATTCATGAGCTTCATTGACGCGTTACGAGAAGCCTCATCGACTAATGCCAATGCTGTTCAGCCCGCACTGAATCACTACTTTGATCATATTGCCAAGGAAATTGTATCGTACGAGCGGCAAAACGCAGTAAACTTACAGAAGATCATCGTGGAGCCCGTAAGTAGGCTGTATACATACGACATCAAACAGGCCGAAAGCAAGAAGCGCGACTTTGAAGAAGAAAGTAAAGATTACTACAGCTACGTGTCACGTTACCTAGGCCAGCGACAAGACTCGGTCAAAACCAAGAAGTTGGCTGATAGCGACACAAAATACCAGACAAAGCGGCGTAACTTCGAGCTGAAACGTTTTGATTATTCTTCTTTCATGCAGGATTTGCATGGCGGTCGCAAGGAACAGGAGGTTTTGTCTCATCTCACGAGATACGCCGACGCCCAGGCAAGGGGCTTCTTGAATACGGCAAAGAAGATAGATAACTTGTTACCCCAGCTGGAAGCTCTCTCAAGTGAGGTCCAGGAGGCCGACAAGGAGTTCCAGTACCAGCGAAGGGAGAGAGAGGAGAAACGACGTGTCTTAGAGAAGAGCAATCTCCAGTATAACGAACCGGAGAGCGTCATCTCTGCCCCCAGCATCGGCCTCGTGGGCACCCCATCCAATGGCGCAGTGTCCAACGCTGAGGCGGATTTGGGTCGCGCTGATAGCACAGGCTCGCAATTGCGATTCGTGCCGAGCGGCAATTCGGGTTCAGCTACCGCAGGTAGCGAACTGTCACGCTCACCCGGCAGCCTGGGCCAGGCAGCCGGAAGCCCAGCACAAAATGCCAAATTCAAAGGGATCCGCGATCTCGAAGAACGCGACCTCAGCCTGGTCGCTATTGCTGAAAAGAACTCGACGCAGCGCAAAGAGGGTCTCCTCTGGGCTCTGAATAGGCCAGGAAGTCATGTTGACCCTAGGGCGTTGACAAAGCAGCAAGGATGGCACAAGTGAGTATCATGGAACCCGCGGTATGGACCATTTGACTGACTTTTCCAGGTTCTGGGTAGTACTAGACCAAGGCAAGCTGTCCGAGTACAGTAATTGGAAGCAGAAGCTCGACCTTCACATGGACCCTATTGATCTGCGTATGGCATCTGTCCGAGAAGCGAGGAATGCGGAACGTAGATTTTGCTTCGAAGTCATCACCCCGCAATATAAACGCGTCTACCAGGCTACCTCGGACGAAGACATGAACAGCTGGATCGTAGCTATCAACAATGCCTTGCAGAGTGCGGTGGAGGGGCATGGGCTTAGAGAGAAGCCGTCCACGGCATCTTCCACCAGTGACACTCCAAGCCTGAAACGGGACATCGGCTCGATACTTACAGGCAAAAGCTCAAGCCTGAACCATGGGCATAGTCAGAGCGTGGCTAGTTCGGCGGTCCCCCCTCGCCGCACAACGGTAGGGGCTCGGCCAGGTATTGGCCAGCGGCCTTCGAGCAGCACATATGACGACAGCCCTGATAAGCTCCTGCAATCCCTTCGCGACAACGACCAAGGCAATTGTTGGTGCGCAGACTGTGGCAGTGGATCCAAGGTTGAGTGGGTTTCCATTAATCTGGCCATCATCTTGTGTATCGAATGCAGTGGCATTCACCGGTCCCTTGGAACCCACATCAGCAAAGTCAGGTCTTTGACTCTTGACATTACCTCGTTCACGCCCGATATCATCGAATTATTAATGCTGGTAGGAAATCGAGTCTCCAACATGGTGTGGGAAGCAAGGTTGGAGCCAAACGTCAAACCAGGGCCTCAGGCGACTCGTGAACAGCGCCTGAGGTTCATCACGGCAAAGTATGTGGACAGGGCGTTTGTTGAGCCCATCTCTGCCACATTGTCGAGGTATCCGACAGCCGACGACACACTGCTTGCAGCAATTAAGCGTAGCGAGATCCAGCAAGTGATATACGCCTTGGCTCTGAAAGCGAATCCAAACGTGCTGGACAAATCACGAGGCACACATCCAGTCTTTCTTGCCCTCGCTGCGGCCGACCCGGCATCGCCTTCTCCGACGACGGGGGCCCCGGATGGACGACCCGAGACCAGCATGCGAGCCGTGCCCTTCCCAATTGCTGAGATGTTGATTCAGAATGGAGCCGAAATACCGAGCAGCATGCCTGCGATCCCTCTCAGCCGTAGCGCGCAGCTCTACATAGAGCAGAAGAGAGGCCGCGCGGCTGCCATCGAAGCAACAGGCCCGTCTGTGGGCTCGAGCCTCAGCCCGAGCCCGAGCGAGCGGTTCCAACAGCGGGATAAGGACCGTCTGCAGAAACGCATCAGTGCAGGAGGCCGTCTAGCTAGATCTCCCATAGCCGAGCGATAGAAACAGCTATGGCCATATGCTACGGACTCCAGCACATCAAGCGTGTCACTACCGCCGTCGCCACTGCCTTCGCCCCCAGCGAGCAAGTGGCTGTTTCGCGCGAAATCGTTTACCGGGGGGTCGTCTGTCTCGACGAGTATCTCGGAGCGAAGCAGAAGACGATCGCGCTTGTCTGCCCCCTCGCTACACAACTCGTGTGCGGCAACGCTCGGTGCGCTCTGCTTTCGCAGCACACAATCTACTGCGCACATTTCACATATCCAAATGTCTCCTTGTGCGATCGACTCTCTTGCGGGCCCAAATGCACGATCTGACGCGTACTTCTGACGACACCAATGATCCAAGGCTATATAACTTGGTTCGATCTAAGCTGCCAGAGCCATTATATATGGTGGCGGGTCGTTCGCCTTTCTTTATGCAGTATTATACGATGCCCACGTCACCAAACGGCGCCAGAAGGGATATTTCCTCGGCCATAGTCCGGTGCCGTTCACCCAGAACTGCTATTCAGTAAAGACTTTCGGGTTTCATCATTTGGCAGGGAGGAGGGGCGTTTTAGGTACTTATATACCGAGCAAGCAGGCCTACGGATGGAATCAGTAGGCAGTATTGGGCACGAACCGGCGCTTCATTTTTCTTTCTTCTGCTCCCCTCTTCACCTTTTTCTTGTTGATGACAACCGATATCCATGGTGGGGAGTACGAAGGGAGTCAGTCGGATATTCCCTAAATTTGGTTACGACACATGGCTCTACACCCGAGGGAGGTGTATGGGAAGGAGAAAGGGGGGTTGCATCACAGAGAGCGACGGAACTTCTCATGAACTGACGTCACGGCCGTGGTTGGATGATTCGAGATGCACGTCTTGGTCAGCTAGACAGTTAGCCCTGTATGGATAGGATAGTAATGGTAATGCCCACCTGTATGATGCCAAAGATCAACGAATAGAAATATTATACCGTCTCATGTTTCAGTCGTCTATCCTATTACCCGCCCACCTACATGGGTGACTGGACGAAGTGCCTCAGCCGTCAAGTTGAGCCATGATGCAGAGACAAGCAAATCGATCCCTGAACTGGCCTCGACAACAAACCGTCATTCACCAGGTAGCGTAGCAGCATTGCTTTGAATCTCCCAATTAAATCGAATAAGTACTTAGATATGGAGCCAAGTTAATAAACTAGTTGCGCCCCAGACATTCAAGCCGAAACCACCATTTGAATCATGTCCGTCCACTTTTGAAGTCCGTATAACGCCCGCCCCAAGCCGAGTGTGAAGATGGGTTGACCGTTGTAAGAAAAGGAATATATACACGAAGAGTTGCTGTGGTGCTTCAGGTGTCCGAATAAATGCAAGACTCTGTGAACCCAAGCGTAGGAAGGACATCAAAGTCGTTGAGCCTCACCGAGCGGAATAACAACATTTGGAGCGATATGAATGTGTCGGACCAAAATCTCTCATTTTCTGCTTGCTTTCGCTTTGCCTTTGCCCTTAGCTTTGGCATCGTCTTTGGTGTTGCCGTTGGTTCCATCAGTGGCAGCGGCGGCTTCTTCTTTGGTATAGTAGCTCGTGCCATCGTTACCGAATAGCTCTTGGTCGCCCTTACCCCCCATCTCCATAAACTCGCGAGCGCCACGTTGATCTGCTGGCCGTGCTTCCATTGGAGTGGCATTCATCAGGCCGGGAGCGTTTTTGTTCTTGGCATAGACCTTGAGCGGCTGGTCTTTCTTCTGCTTGGGACCGAGAGGCACCTCATGCGCTATCGTGACAGAGTTGATCGATGAGAGCAGTGTTCGCTCACGGACGATGCCGCGACGTTTGACGTCGAGCCCACCAATCCCAGCAACCAACCCGTCAGTACTGTCATTCACGCCAGGCATCTGTTGAGTAACCCATGGGTGAGTCAGGCATTGGTCGATGGTGAACCGCTTTTCCGGCTCTACCACCAGCATGGAATCGATTAGATCCAGGGCTGGGTCACCCACCGAGTCCCAGTATGGAGAAGGGTAGTCGAATCTGCCACTTCTGATCTGCTGCGACAAGGTGTATGGGAACTCTCGGGAGTACAGTTCGTCGGAGAAGGGAGGGAATCCACATAGGCAGATATACAGGACAACCCCCAAGGACCAGACGTCGACAGCTTTCGTGTATTTCCTGTGCTTACCCTCGGCAAGGATCTCGGGCGCGACATAGCTAGGAGTACCACAGAGAGTAGTGGTGAAGGACTCCTCCCCGATGATCTTGGCTAAGCCGAAATCAGCCAGTTTGACATGGATATCCTTATCCACAACCAGGATGTTTTCTGGCTTGATATCCCGATGGACAATGTTGCGATCGTGCTGTTTCCTCATCAGTAAGAGACGCACAACAGAAGAGCAGTCGAGAAGCGTACCAAATACTTGATGCCTTGGAAGAGTTGGATAAAAAGCTTGCGGCACTCGTCCTCCGTCAACTTCTGCTTCATAACAATGTGGTTGAACAATTCTCCTTCCGGGGCCAGTTCGAGTACGAGGTAGACAGCATTCCTCTCATTGAAGGTATCCTTCAGGCATAGGACATTGGGGTGGCTGACACCCATGAGCACGGCGATCTCCTGCTGCAGGCCATCTGTTTTGGACCGTTCCTCCATGCCAGGCTGTTTTGTGAAGATCTTGACGGCATACCTAGTGCCCGTCGATTTCTCAACACAAAGAAAGACCTCGGCAAAGTGGCCCTTACCGAGCCGCTCAAGCAGAGTGTATTGCTGCAGAAAGCGGCTTGACATGCGGCTGCGTGGGTACTTGAAAATGAAGCGCGTCTTATCATTGACAGCGATCTCGTCTGAATCGTGGAGCTCCCTCCGTTGATTGCGGCCGACCAGGTCCTCGTTGACAAATGTGCCATTGCTGGACAGATCTTCCAGGACTGCGATGGCATCGCTGCCCTTGTTCTCGGTGAAGATCAACGTATGCCGATTGGAGACAATGGGGTCGTTGACCACGACGTCGCATTCGAGGTGACGGCCTATCAAATACCCGCCTGCCGGGATGCCCTTGGCCTTTTCCTTCTCGTAGGACTCCTCCTGCTGCAGTGCTCGGGTTTCTTGGATGTCCCTGACGTTCGGGGCTGCGCTTACAGCATCGGGCATCGGGCAGGAAGCCCTCTTTCGTAGGACCACGCACCTCCCATACTGGGTATCTAGTGGAAAGAGGTATCCCCACACCCCCTCCTTAACTTCGTCCTCAACTTGGTCAGACAGGGCGGCCTGTTGGTCGATGAGTTGCGAAGGAAAAGCCTGAGTATCCTGTGGAGGTGACGAGAAGCCCTGGTTTTGCGAGAATGTCTCTTCGGGTGAGCGCTGGGCTATTTGGCTGGGCGGGCCACCAGGAGGCGGCGGGGTTGCACTTCTTTCTTTTGATGCATCGTTGGAGCTGTTGTTTTCGCCAACCGCGGTCACGGGGGAAGGGAGTTGTTGCTGGTTCTTGGTCACGGGCGTCTTGAGATGATCGCCATTCTGCGATATACGTTCAGACCTGCGCGGCTTCTTGGAGTCCGAAGTCTCAACGGGGGAGTCCTGCGTCATGGTCGGGGTTAGTTTGTATTCATGTTGCTTCAAGGGCCAATGCAAAGCATATGTGCCTACCCGAACACGCTTCAATTGGCTTTTCTCTCGCGGAGCCATGATGGAAGCTCGTCTGTGTGTGGATGGATGCCGATGGCTACCGCGCAAGCTGGACTTGAGTCAAGCGGCGTCGGCTTGGGCGTGTAATGAATTATATACAACGACGGCGTGAGCTTTCGAAGGTGGATGATTCAGACTTTAATGGGATCAAATGCAACGAAGAGGTTTGACACAGTTATCCTCAGGGGAGGGGAGGGTGCGTTCAGGATATGTCGGTCGACGGTCGACAGGTTTAAACTAACTAAGTAAGTAGTAGCTAGCTAGCTTACTCAACCTAGAGCAGAGGGGGAGAGACCCTGAAAACGAAAGTCGCGAGTTTCGTTCGCTATGGGTATTGGCAGCAGTCCCTTGACTTGAACAGCCTGCATGCAGTGATGGGCCGGATCAAGTGAATGGCGAATGCGAATGTGAATGTGAATGTGAATGTGAATGTGGCCCGGGGAGGTTGTTCGGGTCACTTGTGGTCACTTGTACGAGAGATAGTGGATACAGGCAGATAGATTAGTGGATGGGACAGCCAGTCATCGCAGAACCTTAGAATGGCCTGACCAGAAACTGGCAGGGCTGATTCTGGCCGGTGATCAGTGGTCCTCGTCAGATGACGTCCGTCCGTCCTTTCCTCTTCTTGTTGCGAGGGTTGCGACTGCAACTGCATTTATTGATTTCCAACATCACTTTTCCAATTCCCCGTGCTGCCCCCCCCCCGTGACTCGAGCAGAAGAAAACTTGATTTGCCCCAGGAAGAGAAGTCTGGTGACTTCGAGGACCTCCAAACATCAATATTGGTAGATTTAACAAGCAAGCTGCTGCTATGGATATTGGAGAGCTAAGCTCCCATCACACCTGATTCCATCTTCGTGACTTAGCTCTCCTCTTGGGCAATAATCTCTTTGTCTGGCGATATCGTTTCTTTTGTCTCGCAACTACGCCGGAAACATGTTGAATCTTCGCGTCTTTGTCGGTTTCGATGCGCCACCTCCTCCGACGGGGCAGGGTATAGGCACCCTCTGGGATCTCATGTCGGCATCTTGTATCCCAACGCAGCAGTGCACTGCGAGCACCCTATAGCTGAATTGATATGGAACGTCGAGTCGGACAGCAGAAACGATTGAATGGAGACCACGGGCCAGGGCAAACCCAACAGGGACGGCGTGACTCTGGGACCCCCCTACTACCTGAGCATGTCACCAACTATGTAGCCAAGCCACTCCCAGAGGTTCCTATCTCACGGCCATCGTCAAGCTCATCCTCGGTCTATGAGCCCGCAAACGTGCCTTCGCGGGACCCCTCCCCAGCTTCGTCTATAGCTCGGACGGTACCCAAAGCTGACTACTCGAGCATCATCGCAGAATGTAGCGACATTCTAGAACCAGATGGTATCGCAAAGACACAACCTCTAGGCTCGATTCAAGTAGATACATGCACAAAGAGGGAGGTGGCCCTCTCGGTCAACACAGACTACGAGGCGGTCAGCCCCATCTCGCCTTCAACTCCGACAGAATCCTACAAACGACACGTTGTGTCGCCTCAGCACCTCCCTCGGACCCCAGGAGGAAGTGTCGACATGCCAGAGCTGATCGAATCGTACAAGCGCAGTCCGAGTCAGGAAAAAGGCCATCGCGCTGCTATAGACAGAGCAGCTGTCGGTATAAACGACGGCAGCGTTACGGTCCAGGTCGCCCTACGCCAACCCTCTGGCGGCTGCGAGGCCGGGTTCGCCCGGCCACCGCAGACGTGCCAGGTTCCGTCAAACCTGCGGGTGCTTAGGCAAACTCAAGACAACAAGCCAAATCACAGGCGTAGTGACCCAGGAAGCCCATCAACGAAAGATTCGTCGATTTCAGATGACGCCGGCCGGGGTAGTTGGCATCAACACAACCCTCTTCGGCCAGGGCCAACGGGAGCGCCAGTCATCAAAACAAAAAGTCACGATGAGCAAAGACTTAGACCCCATGCCTCAGGACAAGCGCGCTCGCGCCTCGGCTGCCAGCCCGGCTCTGTGAGCGGGTTCGCCCTGGAGCGGAGTGGCCCGCCGATTGCGAGGGAGAGGAAGGTGGCCTTCGCCGGGCCAAAGTTGAACAGCTTCCTAGATCGAGCCAGCGCGAGCAAGCAAACGCCGCCGCCTCCTCCATTGAAGCTGAATAACAACCGTACGACGGAAGGGCACATCAAGACGCCATTCCCCCCAGCTCTTGGGACTCGGACGACTCGGACGACGAGGGGGAAAAGAAAGCTCGCAAGTTCCCGAGTTTGTCGGCCCTAGTGAGCCAGAACCTCAACAAGCCCAAGGCAGAGGGTCACCGAGGATTGGGAGGGCTCATGTCGCGAGTAGCGCATCGCCTGTCGTCTGAGGATTCGAGGAGGGACAAGCGGAGTGAAAATGTCGCGCAGGATGTATATTTACAGGCGGCCCAGGCGGTACGAAAGCCTCCTCCGGGCGATGAACACAATTGGATTTAGGTTAGCTGGTGCTGCCAGAGAAGAGAGCAGCACTGTGTTTGCCGAATGCGGCATTGTCAAATAAATGCCTTCTTCCCTGAAGGAGATGGATTTGCCGACCAAGCTTACGTAGAGAGAGAATAGAATTGTTGTTGTAATACGTACTCCTCCTGCCTGGCCTGGTCAAACGCCCAAGACAATGTCCGACCGACCGCGGGGTATGCAACATGGGATCGTCCATAACCGGCAAAACCTAACCTAATGCTCTATGCACTTTGGTCGTCCGATCGACGTCGTCTGGACCTGCATCCTTACTTGCAAGCACATGAAATACACACCGGACTGAACCTATTTCTCTCCTCCTCCTCCTTCCATTCCCCTCTTCGCATATCATGAAAAACACCACCACCACCACCACCGACAGCGACATCGAGATCGAGCTGTCCGCCCCCGCTGCCAACCCCACCGAGCACTTCGGCGCCGCCGTTCTGCCTGAACCGAGCTGCCCACAGCCTGACGTTGATATCCAGCGAGCGCTCGACCTCGATCTCACATCGTATGAGGCGGCGCATTATTGGGATGCGTCGACCATGGCACCGCTTAACGAAGCCTCGGCGGTCAGTATAATCTAATCCAACTCGCCTTTTGGTTTGTTTCACTTTCACCCACCCATACACATCTTCTTCTCACCGCAATTCGTTGCTAGTCCCACACTCTAGGCTTGAGAAGCGGTGGCGGTTGTATTCCCCTCCCCCCCCAAGTTGTCCTTTGTCGCCGTCCTTTGTGAACGGGCGAAAGGAAGAATTTAAGCCCAGCCAAGTGCGAGTCGCCAAGGGGTAGGCGAGAGAGGGACATAATGCTGAGGAGCTCCAAGGCCGCGATCGCGCGCTTACGCGCCTACCGACCACCTCCGTTTCCGACATGGGACCGGCTGCCTGTGAGCCGGCGGGCCGCTGTGCTAATATTATTGTTCGCCGACCGGCGGGGGACTTGCGGGTCGTCATCACGATGCGCGCGGCGAGCTTGCGCAATTTCTCGGGTACCCTCCCCGCCCCCCTTCGCCTGAGGCCTGCGATAGACGGCGGGATGCTAATCACAAGCGTTGATGCAGGACACGCAGCGTTCCCGGGAGGCAAGGCGGACACATTGGCAGAGACGCCGTGTAAGGGTTTCCTCCCTCCCCCCCCCCACCTAGGCCCCCAACCCAGGCGAGAAAGGGTCTGGAATGCTGACCACACCGCAAATAACCAACAGACCAAATAGCCCGCCGCGAGGCATGGGAAGAGATCGGGCTTCCCCTCGACGACACGAAGATCCCCAAGCCCTTCCACATCGAGCCGCTCTGCCAGCTGCCCTGCAGCCTCGCCAAGACGGAGCTCGCGGTGCGACCGTGCGTGGCCTTCCTGCACGCGGACAACGTGCCGGGCAAGCCCAGCCTCGTGGTCGACGAGAGCATGATCCCGCAGCTGAACGCCAAGGAGGTCGCCGCCGTCTTCTCCGGCCCCTTCCACAACTTCCTCAAGCAGCATGACGAGAGCGGCGACCCGGACGAGGCCCTTCCCGACGGCGACTGGTACGACGGCCGCTGGACCGAGTGGCACGCCGAGCCGTGGCGCATCCATAACTTCTACGTGCCCATCAACAACCAGCGAGTTACGAAGCCGCCCACCCGGGCCGGCGGCCAAGCGGCTCTCGCCGACGAGCTCGAGGAGGACGAAGTGCAGCGGTTTCTAGTCTGGGGCCTGACGGGCCGCATGCTCGTGGATGCAGCGAGGATCGCCTACGCCGAGGAGCCCGAGTTCGAACACAACGATCACTATGGGGACGAAGACATCATTGCGCGGCTGGAGTCTGGGGGGATGCTACCGGAGACGAAGAGGAGGGCGGTCGGGCTCGACGCTGTCAAGGAGGACGCCAAAGATGCTAAGATGTAGAGGATATGGCGTGGGACCCCCCATGTGAAGAGACTGGCGCATTGGGCAGGGCATCTAGAGGGCATTTAGAGGGCATCATTATAGTCATGGGTATGTTATTGCGCCTGGCTCCCCCAGTCCATGTGCAGCATTCGAATCAATACCCCCTCAGAGTCAGGAGCAGCCCGATCTCCTCTTCGAGATAAAGATAAAATCGGAACGCCAAGTGACTGTCTCCCCCATCACTGCTAAATAGTGTGCACCTCGGTGACGCCCAGGTCCATCTACTCTACGAATTGAATTCTTATGCCACGCTTGCTGTCTTTGGTCCCAGCGGCAGCTTGAGATTGGTAACTGATTCTCTAATGGCATGCGGTCTCCTTGGTTGCGCTTGTCGACTTGCCAAACACCAGGTATCCGATGAAAGCCCCGACGGCGACAGCTACCATGACCCAACCGTTGTAGGTCATAAACAGCAACCTGGAGGAACATATCGGGTGACCCCGTCGAGTCAGCCAACTGCAGCCGGCGGCCCTCTTTACACGGCGGGCAGTAAGTAGTAGACTCACATGATCATAAAGGCGTAAAAAGTCTGGAGAGCGTAGAGCGCGGCTTTGGCGATATGCGCGCGCTTCTCGACGGTGACCTGGCGGTGTCCTGTGGACCACAGGAACGGGGTTGACTCAGTAGCTTGTTCTTCGGCTTTACTCGTACGGCAAACATGCTAATTAGAATCATGCGGTTCTACATATTTGCCCACTGACAACAGTTCTTTTTTCTCCATTGGGAAGAAGAAGTTGGGGGAAGAGAAGAAGAAGTGTGCAGGTGTACGGATCGTGCGATGCAATGGATGTGTCTTCCCTCTCTCCCGGAAGGGGGATGGGAGAGAGCGGGTGAAACTGCAAGGACGTGACATTCCGTGAAGTGGCAGTTCCTCGGATGGGAGATCAAGGGGGAAGGGATGGATGGATATAGGAGGCTCAGCTTATGTAGGGTAGCAACAAGCCTCCTGAGAGAACTCACTCGGAAGACCTTCGGCTCTCCGCGCAGCCGAGGCCTCATATCGGCGAATCACCTCGCGCAGCGCCTCGTAGCCGGCGCAGATCAGGACGACGCCGACCAGGGAGAAGAGGAGCGAGACGGGCCCGCGGACGTGCCACTGCCGGAACACGATGCAGAGGTTCGTGGTATCCCACGTGAACAGCATCTAATAAGAGAGCGCAGGTCAAGAGTCAGCTCGGGCCCCCATCCCAGCTTTGGCATTGGTAGGTACACTCGGGACGTTGTATGTTGGAGGAAGAAGTAGGTAGGAGGTTACAACAGCAGCAGCAACTCACGTTCATGTTACACATATCGCTCATTCCACCACCACCACCACCACCACCACCGTGTCCCATGTCGCCGTGTCCCATGTCGCCGTGATCCATATGGGAGTGGTCCATTTTTAAATCTATTGTTTTGTCTATTCCTAGGTGGAGGAGGCCGAGTTGTTCCGATCGTTCGCGTGGCACGCAGGGGCCAAGTACAGTTATCTGTCGGGGGCGAATCGGTAGGAGGGAAGGGCTGGTTTATGTAGTCGAGATCGGGGAGGGGATGAAGCAGGGGCGCAAGAGACAACAGGGGAAGTAGTAGTATAGTACTTGAAGAGGAGGGTGTCCCGATAGGTCTTAGCCTGCTTCGACAACCAGCGCAAATGTGCTCAATCTGACGGATGGCGTCCAACGGGGGCAGAGGTTAGTTACGTGAGCCCGGTTGCGTCGCGTGCCCATGTTTCGGGTCGGTTCCACTGCTAGCTCCTCGTCGGGATTCCCTGGTCGTCCCATCCCATGATCACGATCACACAAGCAAGACACGGGAGAGAGTCTGGCGTCGTGATCATGTCTCAAGAGCCAAGCTACCTGAGTCTTGTGCTGAGTCCATAAAGGAAGAAGTAGTGATGAATAAGACAACTGTCTACGACTACGGACACTGCAGGTTGACTTCTGCAGGTGCAGGCAGGGTGAATCAATCAAATGTGGGGTAGTGGGGGTACGTATACTCGTAGAGTTATGTAACCGAGGGCTTGCTTGCTTGCTTGCTTATTCACAACTCATCATACATACATACATACCTCTTTTACTGCATGTCCCTTTTCTTTTCACCGCTCAACTTACTTACTTTTACTTACCTTGACCGTCCCGTATACGCCCTCAAGGTTGAAATAAGAAGTACTCAGCCTCTCGTCGTCAACCGCCTGAAGCGCCGACCCACGACCCCCACCCACTGACTCGTAAGACACACACCCATCATGCTTCCCGTACCAGTGAATCTGCCCAAGTGGTAAGTGCCGCGAGATCATCCCTCTCTGCATAGATACCTATGTAGACAAGGAGGAGAATCTAAGTACTTGCTCACCCTTCGCCCCAGGCTGGAGGAGAACGCCCATCTCCTGAAGCCGCCCGTGAACAACTACTGCGTCTACAATGACGGCTTCACCACCATGGCAAGCAAATCCCTTTCCCCCTCCCCCTCCCCCTTGTAGACTACTAGGAGGCCCCTATCCTCATCATTTCGTGCTCTCATCTCTTTCTTCTTTCCTCCCCCCGGGAAAACAGATCGTAGGGGGGCCCAATGCGCGCACCGACTACCACATCAACGAGACGCCCGAGTGGTTCTACCAGTACCGCGGCGCCATGCTGCTGAAGGTCGTGGACCCGGAGACGGCCGCCTTCCGGGACGTGGTCATCCGCGAGGGCGACATGTTCCTGCTCCCCGCCCACACCCCCCACAACCCCGTGCGCTTCGCCGACACCGTCGGCATCGTGCTGGAGCAGCACCGCCCCGAGGCCAGCATCGACCGCATGCGCTGGTACTGCCAGGCCGGCGACTGTCGCGCCATCGTGCACGAGGCCGCCTTCCACTGCACCGACCTCGGCACCCAGATCAAGGCCGCCATCGAGGCCTTCATGGCCAGCGAGGAGAGTCGCAAGTGTCCCAAGTGCGGCGCGCTGGCCGACTCGGTGCCCAAGGCTGGCTCTATTCAGAATCCCAATCTGCTCTAGGCGGATGAGACGAGGGGGTGGGGGAGCCAGGTTTTGGCAGTAGGAGATTCCTCCCATCTTCGAAATCGCACAAAACATGGGACATGAACTGATTCCCTGAGTTTTTCATTATATTAAGGGTGTAAGTAGTATGTGTGAAAATGCGAATGCCGCTGTCTCTTCTCCTTATTGTCACAACGACTCAAGTAGAGAAGTCCTCATGTACCTAGGAATGAAAGTCCTTCTTCCGGTCCTCCCTCCCCTCCTTTTCTTTTTCCGAGTCTCAATAAAATCAAAACGCCAGGCTATGCGTAGTAAGATACTTGTGGTGCATTCTCCCTGAACTAATTCTGTTGTTCCTTGGTCCTCTGTGCAGAGTTCTTCCCCTGCCAATTTACCCACTCACACTTACAGCCGCCTGTGCCTCCGTCCACGCCCCCGAGGGTGAAATCGGGGTCCCCCGTCAGAGGGTTCACGAGCGTGCCCCCGAAGCTGGTGTTGACGAGGATGAGCTTGCTGTCCGTCCGGTTGATGTGCGACTGCTGGTCCACCCCGTAGTAAAAGGTGGCCTTGCGGAAAGGGTTGCCGCCGTGCAGGTCCTCGAGGATCGTGACCGGGTACGGCATCGTGCCCGGCCTGGCCTGCACCGTGGTCCCCTCCGTGCCCGGCGCCGTCCCGTTGCCGATCAGCCGCGAGCTGTTCCCCATGCGCGTCCACATCTGCACCAAGAAGCGCACCTCGGTCCACGTCACCAGGAACCGCGCGTCCGCCAGGCGGGCGCCGCCGCCGCGGTCTGTAGGCGTCGTCTCGGCCGTGCTGAACAGGTACACCGTCTTGTTAAAGTGCGTGTAGAAGCCGTAGTGCTCTGTGGGGAGGCCCCGGTCGAACAGGCGCAGCGGCTGCTGCGTCGCCAACGGGTACAGGCGCGCCTTGGCGCCCGTGCCGTCCGGGTTCGTCTCGGGTGGCGGCAAGATATTGGTCAAGTTCCAGCCCGAGGTGCCGTTGATGGGCGCCGTGTCGATGCCCGAGCCTAGGTCGCGGCGGCGGTCCATCTGCGTCATGTTGGGACCTACGGTCGCCTCGAGGGAGGGCAGCAGGCTGATATAGAAAGGGGTCGGCTCGCCGGCCTTGTTGTCCGACTGGATCTCGTCGGTCGTGTTGCCGAGGAACGATATCTCCCGTAGCGGGGGCGGGGCCGGGTTCGGGCTGAAGCCAGAGTCGTATACGGCGGTGTCTCGCTGACCTATCGTCCCCGCTCCTAGGTCATCCTTCGGAGCTGAGGTGGGGGCTGGTTTACTCGCTGACTGGAAAACATCTTGGTTTTCTTGCCGGGATCCTTGGCTGTCAGCTTTCCACAGCTGTTGGCTACTATTATCGTACTGGATCTGGAAGATGAACTCGGGGACCGCGGAAGGGTTGGGGTCTCGGGGGTCTTGCTGGTCCTTGGGCACTGAGCAGCTCCACGCGGTCGACGCGGTCAATTCCAGACAGCCGTCAGTGACGACCGGTGTATCTGGCCCCGAAACAGTCAACACTCCGGTTGGCATGGGCGGGAAATCGGTCAAGTTGAGCCAGATTGACTGCTCCGGGCCTGGCGGTGACCCCTTGCGAGTCAGGACTACGACCAAGACGACAACGAGAATAATGACAGCGAGTATGCCACCACCTATGCCCAGGTAGACCCGACGTCGTTTTCTGCCTTCACGTCCCGTACGGCCGAAACATCCACCATTCGGCATGCAGCCGCGGCCCCTCCAGAATCCGCCGACTTTCCTGGCGACAACCTCCTCCTTCTCATGACGCCTCCTATTACGCTCGGCTTTGTGTCGCGCCCCAGGTGCATTCTGAAACTGGTCGCCAGTCGCATAAGAGCCAACAGGGCGGTCTGGGAGCACGGCTGCTGGGACCATACGTGGCGTGACTGTAATCTCTGCTAGGTTAATAGCCCCCTGTGAAGACATGGTACCCGGTATACCGGGTGAGATCGGGCCAGGAGAGGGAATGGGCTGCGGGCTGTAGAAACCTTGAGGTGGTAGTATTACGCCATACTTCGCCTGCTTAGTATTCGGGGGAGGAGAGTATGGAGGCGGCTGGTCCGATGCGACTTGGTTCTCTTCGAGAAGGATTCTGGCCTTTTCTGAATGGGTCTCTGGGCGGTTGGAAGGCCCAGCCTGTGTCGGAGCTTCCGACTGCAGACTTTGCATAGGTTGTGCTGTGATCTGCTGCCTCGGGACGACGACTGGGTGCGAGGCCGCATCGCCGACCGCCGTAGCCGCTGCTTGCTGCTTCTTTTCGTCGACTCCCTGCCACCACTCCTGAGGATCTCTCACCGACGGGCTGGGGCCGGTGACTGGGGGTCTGAATGGATTTGACTGCACATAAGGAGTGCCCACGTGATCCCACCAACCACTCGTCTGTGTGTCGGCGCTCTGGGGTGTTGCCGCTGCCGTCCTGGGCTTGAAGGACTTGCGACCCGCCATCGGACTCCCGTCCTCCTCGAATAATGTGCAAGGTGTTCCAACGTCGTCGGCGTCGGGGTCGCCGAGCGCTTGTGGCTGAGTTTGCTTGAACTTTAGAATTGCCGGGATCGCAGGTACCGGGGGTACATTGGCGTTGCTATTGTTTGGATTCGAGCCGTAGTGGGAATATTGTGAATATACACTTGAAGCAGGGCGAGGGCCGTGATAGGGTGACTCGCTGGCATCCGTGTCGGGGGACCAGACGGAACGCTGCTGCTCTGGCGACAGTACGGCACCAGTGGCCTTCTTCAATGCGGCCTGGTTGATGTAGTTCCGCATATCAACGGGTGTTTCTACGACAGCCGTCTGGGGGCTGACTTCGTGTGAAGACAGATCACCTTCGGGCACAGCAATGCCGATAACGATGGGCCGTGCTACGGGCGAGAGATCGGGGTCGGTGCCACGGGTAGTGTCTTTCTTGGCCGATTTGTTGCTTTTGTGGCTTCCGGGCTTGGATTTGAGCCAGGCGAAACTTCCGATAGAGGCCGAGTTGGGTGAGCCCTCGAGTGCTCGGAGTGCGGCAGAGTCCTGGAATCTGGTGGTGTTGGTCTGTTTCCTTGATGTAGTTCGGCGGAACTTGGACATGTCCGTAACTAAGGTAATGCCAGCTTCTGCATTCTGGGCTTTTTGCCGACGTCTCGATTTTAACCGTTCGAGTTGCCTCTTGGTGCCTTTGAACCCATTGTCTCCCGAGTTTATCAAAGACTCCTCTTTGTCCACGTCGGTTACTGGCTCTTCATCTTCCCAGGCTTCCTGGTCCAGATCATTTCCGGGGGCAGGACCCAAAGGCCGCGCTGTGTTTGACTTTGTCGTATCCATTTTGGTTCAACAGAGCAAAGTAAGGATATCCCCAGTGGTCCCGCAATGAGGAAATATATGTGAGATTGTGTAGCCAGAAAGATGCTTGGATATGAACAGCCTCGAGTGAGTATGGTCAAGTCAGTGAGTGAGTAGGTAGGTACAGATTGACTGGGATTGATGGATGCATGAGGGAACAAAGGAAAAACACTTCAGAGCAGCAAGTTACAATGTCATTGTGAATCGAAAAGTTTCATTGGGCCTTGGGCCAGCAATAAAGAGTCCCGGGGATCTGAACAATCGCAAGAATGAATGGTAGCCACGAAGCTCCCTCTCGAAACCCACCGTAGCCCGAAGCAAGGGTCACTAATCAGGTACTTTAGTCATGTCAATAGAGACGCCCTCATCTCGACCAACTGGTCGCTTATTTCATGTCAGCTCGCCATGTGAGTGGTTCATCGAGCATTGGAACCAGGGGGAGGGACAGGCAAGTGGATCATGTCGTGTGTCTTATCTGCAGGTTCGATGGTCAAACAGACCAGAATCCAAGAGACTCGTCGTCTGAGTTTGAAACTCGGGTCCTAAGTGGTGTGTTGTTGCATATGAGTAGGTATGAAATAGCCGCCGTTGTTGTTGCTTTTGGCCCCCTCATTGGTGGACGCATTCGGGTGCCAAGCATCAACACTGATCTGATTGGACCTCGGCCTCCTGTATCGCGGCTGCAGACCCCCGACCCGCCCTTTTACTCGCCCAGACTAAAAACCCTGATGAACCACATGAACAAGGGAGGCAGGAGGTATACATCCCCCCCTCCCTCTGGCACTGCAGGCCCGCCTTGGCGCTGGGGGGCAGGTCGCATCCGCGGCCAACCGATCTAGACGGCTTACTACAAACAAAGTCTGGCGCTTTTGGGGGCTCCCCCTAGGTTGAGGCCACGGATACAGCCTCCCACGCCATCCGGTCACAGATAGCCGCATCATGTCGTGGCACTCTGCCTGTCCCCGTCACACAGAGACACCCTGAATCATGGGGGCCCAATTTGTACGCCTCGCTCGGCTGCTGCAGGATTTGGAGACGGGGTATAGCGGCGGCTGATGAATGCTAATCTACATAGTTCTAGTATAACAAAACCCCCTGCTTTTGAAACATAACCATAACCTCGGTAGGTAACTGGCCTCTATGCCGCTGCGAGGGGGTAGAGTCGATAGCTCTATACTTGATGGCCGAGACAATGACCACGGTGTCGAAGTTGAGAATGGTCTTGCCGCCATGGACGTAGAAGCGTTTGATCTACCTGAGGGCGCCGGGCAGTCTCGAACTGTGTAACGGCCCTGCAGGGCTCGCTTACCGGGATGGAGAAAAGGGAGGAATCTGGACGTTATTACTCACCCAAGTCACGTCGCGGTTGCTATTATCGCATTGGGTATATCTAAATAGAACGCCTGAGAAACTCAAAACCCCGTGTGCTTTTACAGCTCATTGTGGGTGGGCGGCACCCTCTCTCCGCCCGGTTGCAACATCGAATACAATTCCTGGGCCCATGCAGCTTGCGGCCTCTCCTTGATGATACGTTCGAGATAGAGCATCCAACAGCTGTCATCAAATTCACGACCTTTTGTGTCGCACACGTACACCTGAGCCGTGAATTGCGCAGGCGGCCAAACCCCTGTCTTGGCACCTACACTCTTGTCTAGGAAGTTGTCCATGACAATCCTGGCAACTTTGACGCGTGCGGGTTCCCACTCAGGGCCCTCGGTCATCAAGATACGGAGGAAGTCCTCCATTCCCTTCCTGTCGAGAAACTCGTTGCGGATCGTGTCGGATTTCAACAGTCTCCCCACTACAGCAAGCAGAGCGCGCACCCAGGTGGCTTCGTTCGAAGCAGCAGCCGATCCCTGCTCTGCCCTAGGCTTGAGTTGACCGTAGAAGACATCCTTGAGAGATTGCTCGCCTGGGCTAGTCTGCCCACCCATTAAAGAGTCCCAGGCCTTCTCAACATCCTTCAACGCCGGGGGGTTATTCTGCAAAGCCGAAGAGAGAGTGGTTGCCGCCAAAAAGTCTCGACGATTCGAATATGAGCGCTTTGTCACTTCTTCGGTATCTCGCTTCGTGACGAGATGAAAGAGAGCCCTCAAGACATCTTCATCTCCGGCAATCTGTTGTCCGTAGTACATGTCGTGTGAGAAGTCTTCAAGCTCGGCAAGAGCGTCCTCTAGGACAGACGAGTCGGCCGAGAATGCTGCGTCCCTATGCAGCTTGACCGAGTCCATCGCCTCGAAGAAGCCAGGTTCTTTCTCCTTGGGCTCTTTCACGACGCCGACAGGCTCATAGATGGGCGCACCTGAAGGGATGCTCGGCTTCCCCTCGGAAATCTCTGGGTCTACGACCATAACAGCCTGGTCCACGGGAAGGCCTTCGAGCGCTGCATCGTCTGCGCCCGGAGTATTCAACTTTGCTTCCTTCTGGCCGGTCCATATGTTCATTCGGACATGGAGCCCGGACGGAAGATCCTGGTCATCGTGTACAATTTGAAACTCATCGGTTGGCGAGAAAATTTTGGGATAACACTCGGCTGGGTTGTCATTGTGACATATCAGTTCACCTTGTGCAGATGGAGAAGGGGAAGCCTGCGGCACTGGAGGAGATGATACGGTAGCGATAGAGGAAACAACGAAGGATAGCAGGATGAATGCGATACTGAGTCGAAGGATAGAACACAGTCGTAGGGCAGCCATTGTGTGTCTGAGAAGAGGTTGAGGTTTGGGGCTTATAACAATGCAAATGCATCAGAGGATAACTTTTTGTACTTTATAGTGATTAGTGGCGACAGGACAGTTGGCAAAGTGGAACAGGCCACGAAAACCGAACACATAAACACGAGCAGCCATAAGTAGTACTTACTTTGGATGACTCGACTTCGGTGGACGAACCAATAGCTGGTTGCCTAGAATCTAGAATGCATGTAGGGAACTGGACATACACAAGAAGAAGTACTTACTTACTTCTTAAGTACGGTCGGTCGGTCAGAGAGAAGGCTGGCTGTTGTAGCGGTTCCCTGTAGCGGTCCCAAGCCCCAAGCCCCGACAGCAGGATCCACACATTCTTGTTACACGCCTGTGATTGGCCATTCCCGTCACTGCCAAAGCTCCCAGGTTAGTGCCTCAATTCAACATCACCTCGGGGCACTGCCGAAAGAAAGAGAGAGCTCTCCGACTCGAAAGCCAAGAGACGTCAATTGACACCACCACGCCATCTCGACCACCATGCAGGCCCTCCGACAAAGAGCGGCTTGCGCTGCCCGACAGGCACGCCCAGCTTCCGCCATCCGGAACGCCCGAGGCTATGCCTCTGGCCACGACCACCACCATGCCGCACCTGAAGTTCAAGAAGGCCTCGGCGTATGTTTCTCCTCCTTCTTTCCCTTGGGGAGTAGTCTCTGCAGCTGCGCCTGAGAGAGACCTACCGTCGTTCTGTTGGGAAGACAGGGACCGAACCAGCTAACGCCGGGAGAACAGACCGCTTTCTACATCTTCGCCGGGCTCCTCCCCACGTCCGCCCTCCTCTACACCGTCTCGCGGCCGGGCCCCGACGGCGAGTCGTCAAGCCTGACCAAGTTTCTGGACCAATTCGAGGCCCTCAACAGGGACTACAAGGTTCGCAACGCGACGCGCACCGCCGCCATCGAGCAGGCCGCCCACGACAAGCACCTCTTCCTCAACGCCGGGCCCAAGAGCCCTCATGTCGAGCTCAAGACACCTGAGTAGGTTCTCCCATTCTCCCATGCCAAGCTGTTTTTGGGCCTTGACACAGCAGTACAAGTGCGCCCGGGCAGGGGTGGGTGCGTGGGTGCAGACCATGCAAGCCAAAACCCGGGACGAGAAAGAGGGAGAATTGGACACAACAATCTCCCCCTTGGCCGGGGGAACGGAGCAATCCCGTGTCGTTTCTTAGCATCCTCACGATGAAAACATTCCACTTGGGGGCAGATGCAACTGGCTAACGTAGGACTCGGTGACAGGCTCCTGAACTCTGGATCACCATGGAATGTCCCCGCTGGTCACTACGCCAACCTTGACCATGTGACGGAGCATTACCGGAAGCAGCACCTCGAGGATGAGCAGCGCAAGGCCAAGAAGCTGGCCGAGAAGGCAGCCAAGGAGGTTTAGTACGATCAATAGGGCAAAGGCGATAGAGAGGGAGCATGCCTGATGGGAGAGCATGCCTGATGGGAGAGCCTGCCTTTATGTGTGTGTGTATCATAAACTCGTACATAGAAACCGGGGAAAATGGGGGATCCAACAATGCTAACAATTCCTTTTCTGAAACCAAACACTCAACTTTCCATCTCTAAAGCCACAATGGCATGAAGCATTGCAGGATCTGGACATGGGGCATGCATCTTGTTCGCCTATTCAGATGTCCAACACTTGCATTCCTCGAGGTAATGTGTAGTCAGCACCAACGCTTGCCCTAACCGTCATTTCGGAGACGACGATCCCCAGAGGGACTGGCTCAGGCTTTGTATGGGGTAGTCTTCTTCCTTGAACCGTGACGGGGGATCGTAATAGGAAAACCGAACATGATAAGGGGTTTGAACGAATGGCCTACGAAAAGTAAGGGGGGTACGATACAGGACGCTGCCTACTTACACACAGAAGACGGCTATGGGTTTTTTTTCAACTGTGAAATACACCGCTCAAGAAGAGTACCGACATGGACACCCGCCTCAACTGAAGTGTTTGTTCATATAAGTTCTACTTGTAGTCAGAACCAACAGGAATCCGGCATTTCCATCTAGAGTTTGACGACGCGGATGGACTTGAGTAAAGAGAATGCAGGTGATTCAGTGGGATACAGATTGAAAGCCGGTCTCATTCTCAACCAGTGCAGTCACCCACCAACTTTTGAGATATGTGCTATTTATTCTCGACAAGTATTTGCGTGAGACCATCCTGTCTACGCAGGAACGTCACGGGGCCAGCGTCAGTCGAGTGATGGCCTGTCATATGCAGTGTCCGTTCAAGATGGCTGTTTCGATGGGTGGGAGACGAGTGTGGCACATGCAGCAAATCAATTAGATCCTCACGCAGCCAATTCATCGATGACCGGGTCGAAGGGTCGCCATGGTTGTGTATCAGAACCGTTTCTATACAGAGCTGGCTGGCTGGCATGATCCATTTCCCCATCCTTTCATTTTGGAGTACGAGCTAATGTAGCGACACCCATTGTTGTGGTATGAGACCACGTTGGCGGACCCAGTTCGACACTTTGTTGGTCAGAGAAAGCGTTCCATGATTTTATTCATCTATCATGACGCATGTGACATCGTGTGGTGTAGGCCGGTTTTCCTCCTAGCCACACTACCAAGCAAGAACCAATCCATTCGCCTTTTCCATGAATGCAAGGACCCCCAGATAATCCGCAACTGCCTACTTGAGAGGAATGAAACGAGAAGAGTGGGTGGCACCAATACCGGGTCTACCGTGCTTGACGGGGTGGCTGCAGAGCTTGTCAGTCATCCTGGGACACATCCATCGCCTATCAAGGGGAGGAGAAAGACATACTATGAGATAGAGAATTCACCCAGGTAGTGGCCAACCATCTCAGGTCGGATTTCGACCTGGTTGAACTCCTTTCCGGAGTAGATACCGATCACGCTGCCAATCATCTCAGGGACGACAATCATGTCACGCAGATGCGTCTTGACGAGGTCGGGCTTCTCGTTGGGCTTGGCCTCCTGCTTGGCCTTTCGCAGCTTCTTGATCAGACCCATGGGCTTGCGCTTCAGACCGCGGTTGATTCGGCGGCGGGCACGGGCGTGGACGACATCACGGAGCTGTTCGGAATCGAGGTCCAAGAGACTGTGCAAATACCATGTCAGTAGCCGTTTCGTCTTGTTCAAGTAGGTAGGTGCATATGATTGAAGGTGGTGCTTGTCGGACGACTGGTTTGGTTGGATATCTCGGGGAGTTCACGTACGCATCAAGGTCGATGCCTCGGTAAGAGAACTTGCGGAACTGTCTCTTCTTCTTGAGCTCGGCGGCCTCCTCAGCGTTCTGTATTCAATAAAAGCCTTGTCAGTCCATCATTCTCCATCAACTGTCATTTTTAGTTTCTTTCCGATTTTCTGGATTGATAACCATGCGCTCGGCGCGAGGGGAGAGACAGGGCGAATAGTTCTGTTGAAGCACGTACGTAATCGGGATCGTCAGCCATGATTGCGGTAATTGAGTGTTGACAGGAAATTCGCTTGTCGATGGAGGTTGGTCGAGAAGCGAATTTCAGAGGAGGTTGTTGGATTCTGGTGTCGAGGTCCTATCGATCAAAATTGATGGATCGGAACGAGCTGCTACCACAAGAACACACAGCCTAGACTGGAAGGAGCCGCCAAACAATTTTTCCCGTAGGGTTTTGTGCCCTTTTCCTTTTGGGCTGGGGGGAGATAATGGGTGGCCACAGTCCCACTTTAAGCGGGACAAGCTGGCCAATGGGGCTACGGAATAACTTCGGCCTGCTTACCTAAGTAGAACGCTGGATAACGGTGGGAATTCCATAGGGCAAAGTATTCTCGCTCTGTACTCAAATATTTATAGATAACTATGCATCTTCCTTACCGGGTATATTTATAAATGGTCACGGTCGGTCGGACAATACACAAATAGAGAGAGAAGGGTCTTTGATTTTTTCATCTCGAACAACCACTTCAGGCGACAACCCTCACTGGAAACGGCCATTTGCCGAACAGGTCAATGTCAGTATTAGGAGCGAACGCGTAGAACCTCTTTGTCCTGCCACGAGGCAATCTATCTGCAGCCTATATAATACAGGAGGCCAGCGCTGGTATCTTTGTCGTGAGAACTATGAACTGTAGTATTTGTCCCCCATGCTGTCCAAAGCGCAGCGGAAATGACACAGCGTAAGCTGTGCGGTACGGGTCTGGAAATGACGAATAGCGAAAGACCAAGAGCAATTTCGAGCCCACCCAATTGAAAAATCAACTTTTGGGGAATAGAGGTAATCACATCACAACCACCGTAACCCCTGAACGCCTCCTCCTCGGTATGCCGGCAACCCAGCCAATCAATGGGACAAACGATGGCAAAGAATTGAATCCACGCTCCAGGTCCGATGCACAAATACATCAAGAAATTCCGCTAACGCGACGACAAAAGACAATGATAACAGCGCAAGACCTTCGTCGGGGAGGAAGCACGCAGCCATGAGCTGATCCAGCAATAGCCTGGATCAAATGATAGTCTCGGGGGCAGGTGCTTCTTCCTTCATCTCTAGCTGTCTCCTTAAAGATGCCACCTCGTCTGTGAGGTGTGCATAATTTTCCTTGTGGGTTTTCTCAGACTGCTCCAGGATGCTGACTCGCGTATTTGTCTCTGCAAGTCTTTCCTCCAAGCTGTGAATATATGCCCAGATCCCTTGATCGGTCGCGAAGATGTTGTTGCTTGTGCTGTCACCACTGCCGCCATTCTGGCTCGGCCCACTAGACGAAGCAGGTTGAACGCCAACAGACGCAGCACCAATATTGGGCTGCCCAGTAGCCGCAGAAGACGTCTGGGAGGAAATAGGGCCAGGGGCGCCAGCTTGGCCTGCTGCCACGTATTGGCCCTCGCTAGAAGGAAACCCAGGAACTGAGACGAGTTGAGCAACTAGGGCTTCGGGGTATGACGGTAGAGACGACGAACCTGATGAAGTCTGACGGTCTGCCTGGTGGCGGCCAAACTGCTGCTGCTGGAATTGTGTCGTTAGACTGGGGGAGCGCTGGCGCGCAACACTGCCATCGTGTGGCTGAAGACCGGGGCTTAGCGGTTTCGGGCTTTCCGTCATGGCGCTTTGCGCATACATAGAGTTCGGGCCACCCGATGGAAGAGAAGAAGATATGCTTGCGTTTGCGGCGTGTGGCGCATTCGGGCCACGCTCTACGTTCGGCGGATACAATCGCCCAGTAGATGTACCTGAAGGGGGTATGTTCGTAAATGATGCATAGAGTCTTGGGGTACAGCTTCTTTACCTTGAGCGTGTGGAGCCTTTATGCCAGACATGCTCAAGCGCCGGCGCTCCTCGTCGGTCATATCGGCCTCGTTGGGGTGTTCATAGACTACACCTGTCATTGTGGAATCGTCCACATCAAGATGGCTGTAATCCTCCGTCTCGAAACCGAGGCTGCCTCGACGACTAACACAACCACCAGGACCCTTGCTATGACGTGCCAGAGCATCGCCACGCGCAAACTTGCGGTCGCACTTGGGACACACGTGTGGCTTCTCACCCGTGTGGAGCTTGCCGTGGCGCTTCAGATCATGCAAACGCCGGAAGCGCATCTGGCAAGTCGGGCAGACGAAAGGTTTCTCTTGGCTATGCGTCAACAAATGGCTCTTAAGGTTATGATGACGGGTAAACTCGGTTTCGCAGTAAGGGCATTTATGTTTCTTCGAATTCGGCGACTTGGGAGCACCTGGCTGATTAGGAGTCATAGGCATGCTCATAGTGCGTGAAGGGGCGGGCATCGCAGCTGATGGAGGCACCATGCCAGGATACGACAATGACGTAGGGTTCGATTTGTCCTCCATCTGAGCCTGGGGCTGCGGCGCATACCCTGCTCTGTCGCCTCGCCCATCGATCTCCATAGGTCCTGGGCTGGCAGTTACATGAGCCGCGTTGTTGCCCAGGGCAGCCAGATTTGTAGCATGCTCGGCGGCAACGTCGCCTCTGTGCTCCAAGTGCTCTACATGCTCAGGGTGCTCCGCATGCTCGGGGTGCTCTACATGCTCAGGGTGCTCCGCATGTTCAGGGTGCTCCGCATGCTCTGCGTGTCCCACATGCTCTGTAGGCTCTGTGTGCATCGTATGCTCTGCGTGCTCTGCATGTTCTGCAAGCCCCGAGGGCTCGTTGTGTCCGGGGTGTTCCGGAAGCTGCGGATGCTCTGTCTGGTCTGGCTGTTCCGCATGTTCCGATTGATCCATCTCGCCTCCCGTCTGTGGTGGAATCGCGTCGACAGCTTGGTGCTCAATTATCTGTTCGTCCGGGTGCGCATCATTACTCACGGGCGCGTCCTGCGGCCGGCTCATTGCAAGCGCGCTAGCAGACATGAGCTCTGATTGCACCCTGTACGCTGGGTTCTCGCTAGCGCCCGAAACGTGTTGTCTATACTCCTCCTCTCGTCTCCGTTTCTCGTCTTCGAGGGCAGCAGCGCCAGTCAAAGGGGCTGGAGAGTGTCTCGAAGTCAGGCCAATCAGCCTAGCAGCTTTGGATGGCGACAGGTCAGCACCAAGGTGGGAGGTGAAAACAGACGAGGGCGACGTGGGAGTCGTTTCCCGGGCGCGCTTCAAGGAAGCTGTCGCGCGAGTCGCGTCAGCCTGCAGCGACTCAACGGAAAAAGGGTCGTGTTGAATGGCGGGTTCGGAGATGGTAGAAGCAGGAAGCGGCGGTGCTTCAGTCGCGACTGGACCCTTCTCCGACGCCATGAGCTTGGAGGAGAGTGAAAGGCAGACCAGAAAGAGGCGATTGAGATCCTACAATTAAGTCGCCAGCGACGACTTCACAAAGTCCTCTTCAATGCTCCGGCGCATCAACGAAGCATCGTCGAACCTGGATAAGACAAGGCTGATTGCGTGTGGCTGGAGACCGTGGCTTTGTAAATGAGGTTGATGGTGGACAGAATGGTGGTGTGTGCCACGCCCAAACCAAAGTAGAGACTGATGGATTGTTTCAGGAAGGATTCGGTAAGAAAAAGAGGGAAATGAGTAGAATCGGCCTTGAAGATGGTGGCGACGGAGTTAATCAAGTCGAAAAGACAGTCTAGAGTGAGGAAAACAATAAGTATCTAATCAGTGTTGCCTTCAACAATCATGGGTCTGCTGAATGACGAGAGTGACG
The DNA here is from genome assembly GCA_019976485.1 of Apiospora pterosperma. Classification (NCBI taxonomy): domain Eukaryota; kingdom Fungi; phylum Ascomycota; class Sordariomycetes; order Amphisphaeriales; family Apiosporaceae; genus Apiospora; species Apiospora pterosperma. The sequence continues at coordinate 3,682,208 of JAFBMP010000009.1, forward strand.
GGAACTGAGCCGCAGAAGGAACAGAAGTGTGGTTGAGCAGGAAAAAAGGGCTTGGGGTGGGAAAGACCAGGTGTGGTGGTGCAAAAGCAACGCAACGCAAAGGCAAAGCAAAGGGCGACCCTGACCCTCTTTTCTTTTTTCTTTCCATGAGAAAGAAGCTGGCGTCCGTCCTCTGCTTTGGGTCAGGTCGAGCAAGCGTCAGACTGGGAAAGACTAAGACTCGGGAGGGTCTGACGGATCCTAGGATGAGATGGGGAACATGAACCTAAGAGTGGAGGGTACCTAATAACAACAAGTCTACTAAGTACATGGAGAGGAGAGGAGAGGCGATGCTTTGTGGCGTCTGCTTATTTTCTGGCCTGCCAACTATGTAAGGATGTATGTAGGTAAGTAAAAGTAGGTGTACATTCAGCAAGAGTCTCTGTCTGGGGCTATCATTCATGGGATTTTCTTAGGTACTCTATATTCATGCCGTTTGTTCTCAGTACTGAACCACAAGAGTAACAAACTGTCTGTCTGGGTTTGCCAAGTAAAATCATGGTCTGCCAAAACTTTGGCAATGAAAGTGGATTGATCAATTCAATAGCGTGGCTCCCTCCTCACTGCCGCTGCGAAACAAAAGGTACTTTTGTTGCCGTTACACCCCCCCCCGGATCGATGCAAGAAAGAACAAGGATTGCTGAGGCACTGTACGTACATCGAAGTAGGTACTTACCTCTTATTATGGCTCCAGGACACGGCTTCGTTTCAAGCACGTAACCTTGTATACATACCTACTTACTTACTTACCTACGTTAAGAGCCCTCCTCTTCCGCTCTCTGTATGGTAGGGCTGTAGGTCGGCCGCTGCAGTAAACAGCCTCGAGGTTATGAATGCATGTGTTGATCGCAATTACTGTCGACTCTGATGGCTAGGGGAAAGAATCGCTATTCACGAGTACTAACTGATGGTCAAATATTCACTCCTAATTATTAGTTCACTACTGACAATGTAGGTACGTATTAGAGCCACTCAAATCGCGTCAAGAATTAACCGAAGAAGAGGCAAGTTCAAAACAGCATTGACGTATTAGTAGCAAGGTTGATGAAGTACCACTAAAAGATCAGCGGCATCTCCTAAGCTAATCGTAACTGGAGGGGGGCGCCAGAGGAACGGGAGGAGAGCTGATGTGAGAAGTGGCTGTGTCGTTATTGTCGTATGAACTTCTCAGAGCTCGCCAAGCGACGAACCCAGGCCGAGAATAATGGTATATTCACCGTAGAAGTTACATAGCAATAGCCGAGTGGCCTCGGAGGAGCTAGGGAGGCAAGGTCGGCGGAAGATGAGAGTGGCCGATAGCCATCACCAATTACATCTTCAAGGTTGATCGGCTCGTGGGTGGTGGGCTGGGCTGGGCTTAAGCGGTAGCCTTGTGGCCTCTCTTGTCGTACCTCTTTTACGTCGACTGGTCATCGCTGGGTGGACCAATATTACCGATTGAGCCCGATGGTTTTGATTAAGGTCTTTGAGACGTCTGCAGACAAAGAAAGAGACGCCGCCCAAGAGACTCATCCAGTATCATCCAAAAGAGGCTCAAACTGCATGCCCAGTAACAGGTAAGTAAGTACCAAGAGAGTACTCGGACCCGACAGTTCCTGCCCCGTATTGTCGAAGCCGCCCTATCATCATTATCAACTTCTTCTTCTTCTTCTTCTTCTTCTTCTTCACCGTCGTCGTCGTTGCCGCCGTCGCTGTTCGATGTTGCTGGCTAGGTATGGAATACCCGATAGAAGTGGTACCCTGGCTGCATAAACTTTCGTGGCAACCGGTTTTCTGTGCCACGGTACTTGGACCCAAAGTACTTTCCAAGCCACCTTTGGCCCAAACCAATCAAACATCGTTGGATTGCCTTCTGGATTGCCCGGCACCCCTGGCAGGGCCTAGGTAAGATGCAGGTTAGGCTTGTAACTTAAAGCAGCTACCCCCGCTGACGTAGGTACGGGTTTGCAATTAGTAGTAGGGGCGGCAGGCGGAGAGAGAGAGTGTGTGGTCATGGCATTGCCTTGCTGCTGCAATGTATACCTAAAGTAAGTATATCGACATGTAACATTCAATAGAAGCAGCAGGGAGGGAAAGAAAGCTCTGCCGCTTCAGGCAAAATCGATGGGATCATGCGCTCCCTACAAAGATGCCCATGCTCGATCATCATCGATGAGTTCGTCGGATAGTGGTGTGATGTGCGTCGTCCCGCGCCATCCTTGATCTGTCTTTTTCTCGTATGGAGAACTTCGCGATGGGCCGAATGAAGGGAGGGGCTGTGATGACCCTGCCTGCAGTTCAGAGCTGTACCGTAGCGCCGCCAGCGCCTCCTCCCAGTCCCAGACCCCATGGCATCCGAATCCGTCCAGTTCGGGCGTCCAGAGCTCTTTTTAGTTCTTACTATGGACCCCAACAGGGCAGGTTACTCCGCGATAAGTTCTGCATCGGGATTCCGTACGTGATAAGTAAGTAAGACATGCCGCTTTGCACCAGCCACTGCTGTCTGGGGCTTGGCAGTATTCTGACCAAGTTGGCTGCATACCTGAGACCTCTCGCGCTCATTGTGCCACGCGAGGCCGGAGGCTGAGCTCCCCCGTCCAATGCAGAGCCACACTGCCCTAACCTTGGTACATCCATCGTAAACACATCTGCATCATACATCTCCGTACATCAGAGGTCGATGGGCAGATACCTCTCCCTCCCCCAAGAAGAGAATAACGAAAGTGACTACGCCACCCTCCAAATTTCGGGGACAGATGGGGGTTTTCCGCTGCAGAAGCAACGGCTCAGGACTATACCTGCATCGCTACCTCCGCCTCGGGTCTCGTGCTGTGCCATGTCCGTCGTGAACTGCATCCCGCAGTCAACAGACAGCGCCCACTGGCGCGCGACCCGCTTCAACGTCGAGTGGACAGTATTTGGGGGTCGCTGCCTTTGCCGGTTCAATGGACGGCTCACTCGCTACACGGACATAAGTTGAGGTCGTTCATTAAACCTCGAGGCTTCGTACATTGGACGCGATACTCGACGAATACGGTACCCCTTAGCTTGTGTGCCTGGAGCTTTAAGAAAGGCATCGGCAGAGCTATGCTCTCTGGTCGGCGGTAGTTTCATGAGTGATGACTTCAGTAAGCCTCATTACACATGCACTCTCAATGCGGCGGGGGTGGCTACCAGCATAACCTGAAGCTGCGATGTTTGATACAAGCCTTGCGGTGTCCTCTCTTTTTGTGTACAGGAGAATGGCTATTGGTGGCAAGCTGTCAGCTTCGGTTGCAGTATGGGACATCTGGCTGGCATGATGGCGTAGCGTTGTGATAACCTCTAGTACTTGAAAAAGAGCCCATAAGATTGAAGTTTCGAGATCTCCCCTTCGTTTTCTCCTGGTACAGTGGCCTGGCCTCCCGAAGCTGTTCTCGGATTGTTAAGGTCTTCAACACGACGTATCGACTAACTTCGTCGTATGCCACACATGCCTGTTTAAACATCTATAGCTACCTTTTAGTTCTGCTTCCATTCCTAAGTCTACTCATCAGCTTCCAGGCTCCCCCAGGCCAGGTAAACCAAGATACCAATGAGCATTGCGGCAATGGAGGCACAAGGCTACATCTAAAGAGTATCGGCGCTCGACAAAAGCCAGGCGACGTGTGCTCTGCGCAAACTTCTCCATCGTCACCTCTCAGGATTTCATGAGAGGCTGTGGAGTTTGCTGTCTTGTCAGTGTACCGATGAACGTGCCCGGTATAAGCAAGAGAGTGGAAATTACATTTACATGCCTCTCCCCAAAGAAGTCGATGGGCGAGGCTCGATACGCGTGAACCGGACCTCCCATTTACCATATGACCCGCCCAAGGGGGGCGATAGTTTCGTAATATGTCCATCTCTAATCTGGTGAAGTGTGATCACATCAAATCCATAGGTAATCTATTCGAAACCAATCTCCAGGCCGGTGCGATAGTGGCTCGCTCGAACTCGTCTGGGCACGACCTGACCATGATACCAAATGACTCAGCTGTTCGAGGTTCGTAGACAAGACAACCCACGTCAAATCACCGGGTATCGGATCACCTCGATACCCGGTGCACGCTAAGATCGTGATAGTTAGATAGGGGTTTGTCCCACGCATGAATTGCCATCTTTAGGGGACGACTTGGGGGCAAGACACCGAGAGCCCGCAACATAGCCGTCTTGGGCTACTTCTAATACATCCGGAAGAGTGTCCCATGATGGCTGGCATGTGGCTATTCCATGTTCATTGACACAGATCTCAACTCATTTGGCACACGACCGGTGTCGTCTCACCAAGCCTGTACTTGGTGCAATATTCACTCAATGCAGTTATACATTATTTTACGTCTCAGGTCACATTTGCATTCTCCCTGGAAATCATATGGAACAAACGAGGCCGGCCTCATCGTCGTCACAGTTCGGTCTGGTTCAATCCCGTCTGGCATCCGCGCATCGATTCACTGATTTGACAGTACCGGGGAAAGGCGTCAAAGTGCAAACCACATACCCAGGCACACGTGTCTTCAAATCCTCACTAGAAGATATATTCCAGCTCTTTGGGAGCAGATCAGGGTTAGTAAGCCCCGCCATGGGCTCGACATGTAACCGCAGCGCGCCCACATGCCATGCATGACTTGGCCTGTCTGTTGCATGTGTTACTGCTTAGATGAAGCGAGCCATTCGATGAGTCGGATACCCGCAGCGGAACTTGGAGACGACAGCATATAGTCATGGAGCAAGAGGACCGTGGGAAGACAGCCCACCCGAGGATATAGACAGAATCGCGAACAGAAGGCGTCGCGCACCCGGATCTTTCCTGCACCATCCCCTAGTGGCACGTCGACCCGGAGCGGAGTGGGACTATTCGTGACAGCCTTAAGGAGCCAAATCTACAGCTCAAGGCAGGTGAGAATGTTAGTTGGACGTAGTGTGCGGGTGCTGAGGACAAGATACGGTTTCGCCCGGACTTTTGCTATAATCCCGGAGGTAGAAGCGCAGAGCGGACGGAGCGGCGAGGTCGAAATCTCAGGCCAGGGCTCGGGCCAGCCGGCGTGATGTAATGCGGCTTTCGGTATCCCCAGGCTAGGTTGTGGAAATTAAACGGATTGGTCTCCCGAGCCGAGAGAGATGGCCGATATCTACTGTATCTACATGCATGGTGTGCGAAACGCTCGAGAAACAAATAGTCAAAATCGAAGATCCCAAACCCCCACACTGACGAACCTCGGGACTTTGAGAGAGAGAGAGAGAGAGAGAGAGAGAGAGAGTGTGTGTGTGTCTGTGTCTGTGAACAACACAACATCGGACGTAATGCGCTTACTTCATCTTCCATGATGCGCAGTGTGGAGCTTGGAAATCTGCGTTGATGGCTACTTGAGTACTGTAAATAAGTACGCATAAACCTCGAAACAGGGAGGTAATCAAGTTTGGACCCAAGAGTTACCCCCCGCCGTAACATGCAGCGCAACGGTCTGCCATGGCACCTGAGCTAGAAGCACGTGCCCATGTGTACGTGTGTATATGTGCATTGGAGCAGTCTTGCGTAGCATGCGTCCATTGTAGAACGCCGGCCCTGCTTCCAAGGCAGCGAACGACACGGACTAGCATGGTGATGAAATGAAGCTGACGTTGCTTTCCCCGTATCGGCTGAGGACTGACTATCTCCCACCGCAGTGGGATCATGCTCGCTGCGGAGGTCAATTTGAAACATCGGCGCTACCGGACAATTAAGCCAAGGAGTAGAAGCGTGGCATTGTTGGCATATTATGTAGTTCGAGTATATGGCACGCCGCATGAACATGCCCATGCCTTCAAAGTCCTGACTGCCGACGGTGACTACTTTACTTATATATTCATGAGTGCCCGTCTTATTACAGACCCGTCAATGTATGTTTACTTAATCATAGCATCCACAAGTTGCTGGCGGCTGGAACGAAGGAGAAATGATGGCCGTATCACAACAGGAATGAAGGCAATAACGAGAATTCCCGCCTAGAAACAACCAATACCAATCAAGTTCTTCTACGGCAAAAGGGGCCAGGTACTTTAAGTAAACGCCGTTGTTATTTACAAGCCATTGAGTGGCCCAGTGACCTAGATCTATCTGGATTTCGGATGCCAAGACAGGGTCAAGGCAGGGCCATCTCCCCGTTCTATGCAAGGTATGTATAGAATGTAGTATTACGTACGAAATCTAACCGACATTGGCTTGGTCACAATTTGGTTGGTTGCCAGCTGACGGCCGTGGTATGATGGACACCAGCAACGACTGCATACTTCTTATTTGGTGTGACCATAATTAGCAGCAGCTGGATTTGGCTTCACGAGCCATTCATCGCGTACGTGTACCGTGACGATCTCCCATCAGAACAAGGATGGCGGATCCGATGTCCACTGAACAAGGTGATGGCCCTCCTTTCGAATCCGATCCCACCTTGCGAGCTTGAGCATGGACGGGTATTTAATTACTCATGTTGAAATGAGACCCCCCCTAAAGCCGTGGGATAATTTCGCCAGATTCCCAAAGGGGGAATATCCGGCCAGACCACCGATGGCCCCGATTTTGCATGTCCAAGCCCCAATCTGCTGGCGTAATGAGGTCTGGGGGGGTTTTTGTTTTTTTTCTTTCTTTCTTTCGTTCTTTGGCTCTTTCGGCTCTGTTGGTAAGGTTAAAGGCGGTTGCTGTTCCTGCAGTAGCGCGCCATGCCATGCCATGCCGCATGCCAACAACAGCCAAAACAACTACATGTGTGCCCTACATGGCAGACCATTTTCCTGATTCCAAGTAAGTACATAGAAGAAGCCAGGTTCCTCTCAGGTTCCTCTCAGGTTCCTCTCGCGGTGTAACCCAAGAACAACCGGTACTCCGCAGGTTATGTACATAGTAATAATGGCAATAATCAAAATCGAGAGACCCCCCTAGGTTATCGTGTACCTGAATCCGTAGTACTGCAACCTGAGCCCACCTTCAACCCCCCCCGGACGGCCAGATGCACGCACGCACTGGCAGACTAAAGTACGTGGTAGCTGCGAGAAGAACGGGGATCTGTTGGTCGAAGCAAGGGTTAGCAGGGTCGGTACTAGTCCACTTCCTACTCTACTGCCAATCCAGGAACGAGAACTACTAGACTATGCATACTGCCAGCCAACTTTCCCACTTCCTCTCCCTCTCCGCTTCCCCTTCTCTTCCTTCACGCTCGTTTCTCCCTTATTCGCAGCATCGCGCGCGTCGTCTTTCGTCCAGCCAACTGAGTGTCTCTCGACCTCTACCACATTCTTTTGGAATTCAACTTGCGAAGAAGAAGTCCCTCGTTCTACAGCAGAATAAGTAAACGAATCAATAATCAACCCTTCCAGAGTTTATTCCGCAAACTCAATCTGTCGCATCCCACGTCCACTCGGTATAGTCCAGGTGAGTTTAGAGATGGATGCATGCATGCATGCATGCCCTATACCCTATCTACCCTATACTGCTTGCTCCTTCCTACCTGTGCTGCCTCAAATCACCAACAACAACTTGCCCAGCGGCACACACACACACACCCAAAGATGAACTGGGCAGCTCTCATGAATGCTTTGTTCTTTATCGGGCCCCCTCAAAGATCAGCCATGCGACCCGCCCCCATGGGTACAATGGACCTGCTAACCGTACTTGCAGAACCAAGCGACTATACAATAGTTCTTCCCCCACCCCCTGACTGTGCGACCTCAGCTTTGCCATTGTCGGCATCATACAAGCAGGCGCCATGAAGACCACTATTCTCAACCTCGCCCTCGCGGCGACGCTGGCTGCCGCTCAGCCTCACAACCACGGCCACGGCCGCTTTCACCAAAAGAGGGGCGACCCTTCGCCTGCCGAGAATCTCGAGAAGCGCGACCTCGTTACTATCACCGAGACTGCCTATGTCATGGGCGACGAGATAGTCAGCCCCGAGGAGGCCAAGGCCGGCATTGAGAAGGGTCTCTACATTATTGTCGGAGAGTCCACCCCTACTTTCACTCCTCCCGCGCCCTCGCCCACGCCTACCACTTCATCGAAGATCGCCGCCCAGTTCTTCCAGAAGCCCACCACCACCTCAACTCCCACTCCCGTTCCCACCACCAGTTCTGTCTCCTCGTCGGCCCCTGCCCAGTCCACCGCTACCAGCACCGCCAGCAGCAGCAGCAGCAGCGGCAGTGGCAGTTACTCCACCAGCAGCAGCACTGGTCTGGATGCTGAGTTCCCCGACGGAGAACTTGACTGCGAATGGGAATCCCTGGAGAAATATGGCGCCGTCTCCATTCCCTGGATGCAAATGAAGGGATTCGCCGGTGTTCAAAAGGTGTCGGGTTTCAAGATCGGCCTGGCCATTAGCAACATTGCTACTGGCATCGCGGGTGATGGCTGCGATGATGGTGACTTCTGCTCTTACGCCTGCCCGGATGGATACGTCAAGACGCAGTGGCCAGCGGAGCAGGGTGCTACTGGCCAATCCGTGGGCGGTCTTCACTGCCTCAACGGGAAGCTCCATCTGACACGAACCGAGTCGAAGACTCTTTGCGAGAAGAGCGCTGCACCCCTCACCATCAAGAACAGCCTCGATGAAGGAGTTGCGGTGTGCCGTACCGACTACCCTGGAACCGAGAACATGATCATCCCCACCTGGACTGACGCGGGCTCAAGCTCTTCGCTGGCCAATATCAAGTCCAGCACGTACTACACCTGGGGAGGCAAGGCCACCTCGCTGCAGTACTACATCAACCCCAAGGGTGTTTCTGTGGAGAATGCCTGCGTCTGGGTCAGTTCGACCAACCCTGATGACGCTGGCAACTGGGCGCCCACCAACCTCGGTGTCAGCGAGTCTAGCGATGGCAACAACTACTTGTCCATCTTCCCGAACTTGCCCACCTCCCAGGCCACGTTGGACTTTAACATCAAGATCACCGGTGACGTCACCATAAAGTGCACGCTGGAGGATGGCCAATACTACTCAGATGGCGTCGCGTCCCCGAGTGGTTGCACGGTAAGCCCCCCCTTTTGATCCTCGGCTGAAATACACATGTGTGCTAACGCAAAGGTAGACTGTCTACAAGGACGGCGCCGATGTCACGATTGAATTTTACTAGAGGAATCTGCCGGGAAACCTGACGGGTATATACGGACGCATTTTTGCGTATTTTTCGGTTCTATATTTGACTTCTAATCAATATCTATTGACGTTCACCGCTCGCGTCGACGCCAGTTTACGAAGCCAGCTGTGATGGGAACGACACGGCGGACTTGGTCGCTATTGCGGAGTAATGTCTATAGAAGAGGGCAGGAGTTGGCCCTTGGTATTGTATAGGGAGTTTGACGAGGATTACAGTGGCCCCGATGCGGTCTGGGAGCTGCGGGGGAGGGGAGACGGAAGCGGTCGAGGAAAAATATGTTGGCTCCCAGACGTGGTTGGGGAAGACGGTCCAAAGTACACTGTCGTCCGAGTCTTATTTCTTTTGTCGGATGCGTCGAGTTGGAAGGGGGTTGCGGTTGGTCTATTTATTTTTCACAGATCAAAGCCTATGGATCGTGTTTGTTGTACATCTGCCGTTGAACAAGTTGGATTTTACACTGGCCTGGACTGTGTCACTGTGTGTGTGTGTGTGTGTGATTATTCTGTTCGTAGGGAAGTACATGAAAGGTAAGCCGACTGACTCCCCGGGTGTTTATTTGGCATGCGGGGTCGGTACGGGCAAGTAGAGCTGGACATCTCCATCCAGCCAACCTTATACCAATCCGCATGGATTCGCAAAATCCATTACCTAATTGTTTTCAAATCCTCCTGTCGGCCATGGATGAAGGAAGCCACGAGGGATTTTCTAGTTCAAGCGAAGGACAAGAAGGAGAAAAAGGCTTCCTCATCCCATAACTTAAGCATCCATATTGTCCGAATTGACAGGTTCCCGGATAGACGCCACGTGCAAAAAGCTATTTGGTAGCCGGCCTGCTACTTTATCAAGCAAGCGCTTCTCTTTTGCTTTGCCGTGTTTCGCCCTTTCGCCCCTTCGCCCCCCTTTTCATCGCGACATCTAAGGCGTCGTCGTCGTCGTCATGTCTCTGAACCGCGTCGCTTCCCTCGAGACCTTCCTCAGCGTCTCGGCCGACGATGACAGCCCCGTGTGGCCCCGGCCCCGGCGCGACTCGGCCTCCTCGTCGTATGCGGCGTCGTTGAGGGCCAGGAAGCTTAGCTTCAACCCGCTACCTGAGGCGTGGGACCCGGCGTTCGTCCGCCATGAGGACATACCGAACCCAGCCGTTGGCGCTTTCGAGGTGCCCCAGTGGAAGCGCATGTGTAAGTCTCCATCTCTCGCTGTGGTCGGCGGAACGAACGTGCGAGCTGACATGGCCATGCTTTGTAGTGCAGGTGGCCGTGACAGTGATATACTGTCTCTTTGCCGCCGGGGTTGTTTTCGGGTACGCTGCTCTGAAACCCGTCTTGAAGCGTGAGGGTGCCTACCAAGATGTATGCGACGGCGTAGACACTTGCGTGGAGATTCGGTTAAACCTTATGTTTACGACGGCGGCTGTGGCGACCAATGTCGCCGCCCTGCCCGTTGGTGCTATCCTGGATCGCTTCGGCCCTAGGGTAAGTGGCTGTCTCGGGGCCCTGTTCTTGGCTCTTGGGGCTGTGGTCATGTCCCTTGCCAAGAGATTGTCCTTTGATGGTTTCCTGCTGGGCTACCTGCTCCTTGCCCTCGGTGGTCCCTTCACCTACATATCTTCATTCCAGCTGTCCAATGCCTTCCCGCGCCACTCGGGATTTATCCTCGCGCTACTCACTGGCGCATTTGATGCGTCTAGCGCTTTGTTTCTCGTCTACCGCATCATCTTTGAGAGCACTGGCGGCTCATTTGGCCATGACAGGTTCTTCTTGGCCTATCTGGTTGTTCCTGCGGTGATGATCGTGCTGCAGCTCACCATATTGCCCGCACAGTCTTACAAGACTGTGGGCGAGATGATCGAGGACATCGAGGGTCCCGATCCCGAGGACCTGTACGATGTCCCCGCTGAAAGTGCTATAGACGACCAGGTGGACGAGGAGACGGCGCTTCTCCGCGAAGAGCACCGTGAGCATCGCGAGCACCGCGAAACCGTGGCCCACGAGATCGAGGCGCTCCTGGGCTCGCCGCCCAAGGCCGATAAACAAGCCCACCGCGAGGGGGTCAAGAGTGAGCGCAGCGGCGTCTGGGGCGTTATGCACGGCGCCGGCGCCTGGGCCCAGATCTGGTCGCCCTGGTTCTGGCTCATCTGCCTGTTCACCGTGGTGCAGATGACGCGCATCAACTACTTTGTGGCGACGATCCGCCCCCAGTACGAGGCCATCTTCCACTCGCGAACGAAAGCGGTCGAGATCAACAACTTCTTCGACTTCGCCCTGCCGCTGGGCGGCATCATCTCCATTCCCTTCATCGGCGGCATCCTCGACCATGCCAGCACCGTCGCCGTCCTGGCGACGCTCGTCTCCGTCGCCACCACCATCGGCGTCCTCGGCATCCTGCCCTACGCCTGGGCCGCCTACGCCAACATCCTGCTTTTCGTCCTCTACCGCCCCTTTTACTATACCGCCGTCTCCGACTACAGCGCCAAGGTCTTTGGCTTCCGCACCTTCGGCACCGTCTACGGCACCATCATCTGCCTCTCGGGCCTCTTCAACTTCGTCCAGAGCGGCTTGGACTTCCTCTTCCACGAGACCTTTCGCGGCGACCCCGTGCCCGTCAACGTCATGCTCATGCTGCTGGGGCTGGTCATCGGCGCCGCGCTCGTCGGCTTCGTCGGGGTGAAGGTCAGGACGATGAGGGAGAAAGCCCTGGCGGCAGGGGAGAGAATGGGCAGGGATTGATGAAGCTGGGCTTTCTCAAGCAGAGCATAGATAATATCTTGGTTGGATAAATCTGACGCGCAGTTTACTGGCAGCTTGTACGCATACATCATTGCTAGACAGACACTTGCTTAGGGTACGACACATACGTACTAAATGCACTATGAGGTTTCATCTCATCTATAGTCTCCATGTTTTATTTAGTGAGCTTCTGAGCTATAAACTTGGCTGACTCCGCCAGTTTCCTATCAACATCGAAAACTGTTTTTTCCCTTTAAATCCCGAAATGTCTCGCGATCTCTTCCCTCCCTAGGCGAGGACCGTATGGTAGCAGCATTGGCAGGTTGCAAAACTGACTTCTGAACAAAGTAGTGGGAGGAGCCCAACCATGCAATAGTTGCATATACAAGAGCAAAGCTGCGCGACCGCTACCGTTACTCCTGCCCGCACGATTTATAAACAATAACAAGGGCCTGCATCATATATCCAAACCGCCCAACTCGGGAGTTTCCCCTGCCACCGAACCAAACCGACTACTGTCACTGTCCACAACAGCCTATAGCTCCATAGGTACACCCATAGCCTCTTCTCTCAGTTTGCGCGCATTGTCATCATGAACCTCGGCCTCCTCCTTGAGACGCTGCTCTACTTCGTCGCGGATGGGGCCGAGATCGGGCGGGATGACCTGGTACTGGACCGAGGGCGCATGGCTCACGAAGCGGAGCTGCTCCGTGATGTGCTGGACGATGTCCTGCAGCTTCTTCTGGGGGTTCCGGTTCTGGCGGGGCTCGCCCAAGATCTGCTCGATGGTGGGGAGCAGGGTATCGTGGCGGAAGCGCTCGCGCCACGGGGTGTGCTCGGGGATCTGGGTCGGGATGTTCTTGTGCTGGCCGATAGCCACGGCCGTCTCGTAGGCCCAGGCGCGGGCCACGTTGCGCGGCGTGTAGCCTCCGCCCCCGAACATGATGAGCGGGATGCCGAGCTTCTTGCAAAACTCGACGCAAGAAGAGTGGCCTTCGACCAGCAGGTTGAACTTACCGAGGCGGTCACCGGCTAGCGAGTCGGCGCCGCACTGGAGGGCTATGGCACTGGGTCGGAACTTTTCTACACACCTAGAGATGATGTTCTCGAAGAGCCAGGCGTACTGTTCATCGGTAATGCCATCGTTGAGAGGGACATTGAGGGCATGGTGTGCTCCAGGGTTATGCTCGCTCTTGGGGCCGTTGTCGTCTAGGGCGCCAGTGCCAGGGAAAAAAGTGTTGGGGTCATACTTGTGAAAGGATACCGTCATGACCCTGTCGGTGGAAAGAAAAGCCTCTTCGACGCCATCGCCGTGATGGACGTCTATGTCGATGTACAGAACACGGGGGTAGACGCGTAAGAGCTGTAGGATGGCGAGAACAATGTCGTTTATATAACAAAAGCCCGAGGCCTCGGACTTTTTGGCGTGGTGTAGGCCGCCGCCCCAGGCAATGGCGATATCGGCTTGTTTGGAGCATATCTTCCTCGCAGCATCCAGCGAGGAGCCTGCCGACATGGAGCAGTAGTCGTACAGGCCTTCAAACAGCGGACAATCACTGCCCCCCAAGTTGAACTTGAGATCTGGGTGCATGTTGTCCACGTCCAGGGGCGTGGGCTGAGGCGCTACGGTAGCAAGAAAGTCGACGTAGTCATTGGTGTGAAAGCCGGTCAGCTCCTCGTAGGTGGCAGTACGTGCCGTGTAATTGTCCATGGCGAAGTTCATGCCGTACGAGGTGACGAGGCTCTTGGTCAGGGTGAGACGCCAGGGCTTCATGGGGTGGGTCTGACCAAAGTGATGCCTCTCCATATTGGGGTTGTAATGGAAGGTGACGTTGTAGCCTTTGGGTTTTGTGATGCCATACTCGTGGGCCATCCGCTTCACCTTGCTGAAGTAGTGGGCATTTTCAAAGTCGCCAGGCCGGTCCAGAGGCTTGTTGAGGGTTTCAACGAGTGGCCCATCAGCATCGACATTGTGCGGCAGATAGTTCGGTTTAGGCACGCGATATCTGTAGGGTGCAGCGGGATCCGGCTCCATGGCGGGAGCTGTCCCACTCCGACCGGGGATGGAATTAAGAGACCCAGACGAAGTGAAGTGAAGTGACGGGGGACTCTATCCGGCATACACTCTCTCGTTCTGTCTCCCTCGGGTTGGTTGGCGTACAGGGGTGGGTGGAGGGACGGGTAGCAGCCAATCTTCTAACGCGACAGATGCATCTCCTGGTGTTCGTCAGTAGTACTAACTAACTTAGTCGGTCTGGATGTTTGTATTTGTATGAAATAGAAGAAGCTAATGCTGCTGCTGACTGGCCGACTGGCCGACTGGGAGCAAACCTGGTGAATTACATAAGACGAGAGCAGGCGCAGGCACCAGGCCAGGCGGGGGGAACTAACTAAACTACTTAGGTAAGTAGAGAGTACCCAAGTACCTAACCTTAAATGAATTTCGAATGTTCTTTCTCTCTCTCTCTCTCTTAATCATCCAAATCAAAATTGTCAAATCTACGTACATACACCCCACTCTCCCTCTACTACGTTGAGTACTTTACTTTACGTACTCGCACTTTATCTGAGGTTATTCAAAGATCAAACCTCGTCCTATCCATCCCATCGCCAACAAGGGAAAAGAAGAGGAAGAGGAAGAGGAAGCAGAAGAAGCAGAAGAAGAAGAAGAAGAAGAAGAAGAAGAAAAGAAAGAAGAAGAAAATCACGACAAATTGACCAGACCGACTACCCTTTTCCTTGGTCCGCTCTCGCTCTCCCTCTCCCTCGCGTCTGTTCGTCAAAAAGTCTGCGGCTTGGAAGGTGAGCCATAACTGCTCATACGTTGTCGTCTCGTTCTTTGCCTTGTTGCCTTCGTTTTGCCCCAGTGCCGTCCGTACCCGCCTGCTTGCCTCGTATGCTACTACTACCAAGCCTCTGTATATCACTCGTGCCCGTGCCTGCGCATAATACTTGTCAGCTTTCCAGAAGACAGCACGCATATCGGAGGATATATCAAGTGCGAGAGTTGGGAATTAAGCCGGTCTCGCTTCCTTTGCTCCTTGTTCTTGCTGCCTATAAGCCTACATACTGCTTTGAGCGACCCTGCCGGATAGGTCCAGGTTAACAGCAATGCCTAGAGACGACCTCTCGATCGACTTCGTCCACAAAATGGCCCCTTCGGTCGAGGCTCAAGACCCTGCCGTCATCCTCGACGACTGGGTCCATCGCACCTCCAACCTACACGAAGAAATCCGCTTTCTGCAGGACGAGATACAGGACAAGGACCGAGTCTACCACGATTGCGTCAAGAACATCGAGGAGAGCGACAACAAGATCCAAAAGTTCATACGCTCCCATTCCAGCGCCCAGCCGAACCCTCGCGAGGACTTGCTACGCGGCATTATACGCGATAGCTACATCAAGGCCGATAAGCTGGCGAGCGAGAAGATTGCCCTGGCAAGCAAGCTGCAGTCTTTGATGGATAAGCACCTGCGCCATCTCGATGGTCAGATCAAACTGTTATACGATCGAGGCGAGCCGGGCTTCACCGATCCTGATGAGGTGCCGTCGCTCCTACGTCCGAGTGCAGCAAACCACAGCATCCCCAACACCAGATTCCCGTCTACCGCCGCCGCCCAGCCATTAAACCCGACTCCGAATGGCGGAACTGCTTCCGGGCCACGCGCGCCTAATCCCCAGGTGCGGACGACCCAGTTCCAAACACACGGCTCGAGTTCGGCTCCAGCGACGCCTGCCGCAAGCATCATTCTTAGTAGGAAAGAACGCGAGATGTCGGCTGGTCCAGGAAGCGGTGTTCCTAAGAGGGGGCCCAGGACCAACAGCGGCCTCGGCAGCGCCCCTTCGGCGTCGAGCGGGTTGGCGCGGCATGCATCGCTGGGGCCGGGAACACCCAAGGCAGGCACACCAGGCGCAACGGGCAGAGCAGGCAGCGCAGGACCGAAAGGCGCGCACAAGGCAGGCGTTCGGAAAGGGACCCCCAGCGGCGCGGCAGGGCGTAAGAAGCCCGCCAACGCCAAATCGGGTCTCAACCGTGTCAAGCAAGCGGGGCGCTCTAAGGGATCGCCTACCTCCACGGCGGACAGCGAACTATCAGATGCCGACTCGGTGCAGAGCTCTCGCGCAGTCTCTAGGGCAGGCAGCGGCACGCCTGCGCCCACCTCGGCTAGCACCTCGCACGGGCCTACCAAGCGCACGAAGCAACACCCGCCCGATGCGGACGGAGACGAGGAGATGGCGGATCACGAGAGCGGCGAGGAGCAAGCCAGCGGCTCGGATGACGACGAGGACGACGAGGGCAAGAAATACTGTCTTTGCCAGCACGTGTCGTATGGCGATATGGTGGCTTGTGACAACCCCGATTGCCCATACGAATGGTTCCATTGGACCTGCGTCGGCCTCAAGAGTGAGCCTCAGGGCCGCTGGTTCTGCCCGGAGTGCACCGAGTCTTTACGTAAGAAAGGAAAGTGACGTGTTGCTATAGCTTGGGCATGGGCGCGCCGTCATGGCTAGGACCCGTTGTGTATACATCATGCATGAGTTACGATCAAGATACCCCTAGCTGAGAATTCTATTACTGGCAAATTGCAGTAAACTCCACGATACGTGCAGTCCTTTGACGCGTTTACGTGAACAACACCGATCAACACGGGTTAAGTTTCATGTCCTCGGCGGTGCTCAAGTGCATCATGTCGCCTCTTTGCCGTATCGGGCGGGCGTGCATATCACGTGAGGTAAGCAGTGAAGTCTCGGGCAACACTGCAGACAGGATATAGCCTATTTCTATTACTACTCTTAGGTGGTTATCGTCTATCGCCATTTGAGAGAGCCAGACGGAAGCGGCTATTGCCTCAGCTTCCCCTAGCGGGGGGAATTTGATACCGTGCCATCCTCTTTATGCTATGACCTCGAGCATGGAGCAATAGCTCTTCCCTGGGCACGGTGAGGTTGCATTACTTCGTCATTAAAATGCCAGTACGGTCGAGAACAGGTGAGAAACGCGAGAAAATCCAAAGGCCAGTTCATCGGCCGTTTAATGCTCGAGCAGGCGCAGACTACCTTGGACAACCACGTTCTCAAGAATGGATCCGGGAGGAATGTCAATCGTCGAGCCCTCGGTCGCGACAATGATGACGGTACCCTTCAAGACGACACCACGGCCCAAGTTGACATTACCAGTAATGGTGAGGTGGTCGAGCTCGACAATCTTGGGGATCGAGGCAATTCGCCTCTGGAAGTCGGACACCTTCTTGAAGTCGCCACCAAGCTTGATCAGGGGAGCGTCGCCAAATCGGCTTGCGCTCATTTGCAACTGGCCATGCTTCAGGGCGTACAGATCCGACTTCACCAGCATAAGGTCGGAACAGGTCTTGACGGGCAGGAAGCGGCGGCGAGGAACATTGACACCGTGGGCATTTCGGAAATGGCGGATAGCAGCGCCGACGGCGGTTTCGAGCTGGATAACTGAAATATCGGACTCGCCCTTCTTGTCACCGGGGATGGTCTTGCCGTTGGGGATGATTTCCATCTCAAGCTCATCGTTCTCAACGACACGCTTAATGGCCTTGACGTTCATCCAGATGTTGTTGGTGTTGAAGTACTTAAACTTCTTGATCGACTTGAACTCGTTGACGTGCTCCTTGGGAACCTGAGCGATTTCGAGCAGGCGTACCGAGCCTTCGTAATCGATGATGGTACCACCCTTGACATCGGCCTTGGTCTTGTTGGTCAACTCCATGACGTACTCGGCATCCGTCTCCACCATGTGCTGCAGGATGCGCAGGTCAACGACGGCTCCCAGGTTGTCGACGTTGGACAGGAAGATGATCTCGATGCCACGCTCAATGAGCTTCTCGAGAACGCCCGAGTTGTACAGAGACTCGAAGACGTCACCGTGGCCAGGAGGGTACCAGTCAGATACGGCAGAGTCGAAACTCTTGGGGACAGGCAGGAGCGAGTCCTTGAGGATTCTGGGGTATCGAGATTGGTTGAAGGTCATGATGTCGACATTGTGGCCTTCGTATTTCTTGATGATAGCAGCTGTGTCATCGTTGGTGTTGAACGAGTTCATCAGGATGAAGGGAACATTGGTGTTGTAGGTTCGGTTCAGGTACTCGACCTGGCGGACGGAGAGATCCAAGAAGGACATGCCATCACGGACCTCGATGACGGACTTGGGGCCGACACAGCCCATCGAAGTACCCAGACCACCATTGAGCTTCAGAACTGCAAGCTTGTTCAAGAAGTTAACCGACTCAGAGTTGGCAAGATCCTCGTAGTCAACGACCTGGCCTTGGGCAGGGGGGGGCAATGCGTTCCCAATCACTAATGAGAATCAAGCACAGATTAGCAGCAAACCCTCACTTACACGCAGGAGGGAACCAAGAGGCATGAGCAAGGCATTTATACGTACACGGAGTTCCCCTTGGACTTGTCGTTCAAATAGCGACGGAAGAGTGAGAAGAAGTTGTCCATCTCGGTCTCGAAGAGCTTCTTCTCCTCGGGGTCTTTGACGGTCTCGGCAAGCTCCGTCAGCGAGTTGCGCATTTGCGCAGCAGCGATGTTGGTCGAGGCATTCTCGAAAGCCTGGCAACCAGCGTCAGTATCCCGGCGGGACATTTTCAGAGAACGGATCGCAATGCTGCGTAGAAAAGCCACAAAGTGAAGATGCGGTGTGATTTGCAATGGGGGAAAAGGTCTAGCGTCAAAACGAAACAACACTGGTAGGCTTAAGCGTGTTTTTTATGGGCGAGGCGAGGGGTGGGTGGATGCGAATAGAGCTCAATGCCCGGTAGCTGAGCTTCTGAGCCTCTGGGTTTCTGAACTGTGGTGTAAAAACAGTTCTGGGCACGATGGCCAAATGAGGAATCTAAGGAACGGGTGTAGAGAAGAATAGATCGTGGCAAGGTGTGGACGGGAAGCACGAGTTTCTCCGTGTTGTCACGGGAAACAAGGCAACCTGAATCGTCAAACTGTCCCTCTCCAGGTAGTTGCAACCCCGGTTAAGGCAAGAAGGAAGCGAAACAGATGAAGGACCCAACGTGATTGAACTGGACTTACCATGTGTGATCGAGTCTTGCCGTGGTGTCGTCCACCGGCCTCCTCGTTGCCACCGTTGCCAGGCTTCAGGTGCGAAGGCAGTGCACTTTTGATAGCCGAGGCCATTGCGATGAAGTAGTGGAAGAAGAGATATAGACAAAATCGATTCGCTTGGTGAGGATGGTCTAGATCTATATTTTCTCTCAGTAAAGGAGGAAGTCGACGAAGAGTGAGGAAGGTACGAACGGGTCAAGTGTCGGCTTCTCGCAAGTTTTTGGCTTTTTGTTGTAGCAGAACGACGTCGGTCAAGGACCAAGCAGGGATGCGATAGATGGCGGGGTAAAAAAGAGGGAACTCCCAAGCTTTAGGATTACACGTAGGGATTAGGAGCTTTCTTCCAGTCTGAGCCTGGCTGGCCTTTCTACTCGTATGTGCTCTGTCTCTGTCTGTGTGCTGCTATTTTTCCCTGAGACCTGGAGGGGGATGGCTACATGTATTAGAGCAGGTTGACGTAATTGGCGGCAAACAACAAGCAACCCCCATGTATGGAATGGATGCCACCAATCAAGCATGAAGCATGTCTGTTGTTCTGTATCGTGCTTCCCCTTGTCCCTCAACAACCACCCCCGCCCCCCGTGCCACCACCCATACATACGTACACACACACACGCTACAACCCAACGCGTACCAACGCAAGGAGGGGAAAGGGGCGACACAGGCGGACTGTGGACAGCACAGCACAGCACTTGCTTGCAGCCATCACCCACCACTACCACCCAAAGTAAGAGAAAGCATCCAATAGCTAGGCACTTACCTGACGGATCGTTCGACCAGTCACTCAACTAGGAGATGGTGACGAAACGATAAATTCGGTAATGCGAGATGATGGAAGTGCGCGAGGAAGCAAAACAGCAGTTGGAGTCGTCCTTGAACGGGAGGAGCTTCGCTGTCTTAAGTACTTGAGCGTTTAACTGCAGAAGTACTTAGGTGACTACCTCATAAAGTAAATACATACATACTTCTAAGTACTTACCTCCAGTCCTACGTCTGGTACCTTCGTCTGCCTCCCACCTCAATATGCTGTTGCTCCGGGAGACAAAGGACAGCTCACATTACAAGCTGAAGAGTCCAGATTTCGTGAAGAAGACCCCTCAGGCAGGTGGGATGCGCTCGAGCAAAAGAGAGGTATGTAGGTCCAGCTATTACAACTCTTGTGGCGTACCACTGGCAGGGGTCCCTAGACCGCCATCGGCAGACTGTGCGTTTTAGAGCTGGGACTTCTGGACCAAATAAGACTCGTCTCTGACCACTGGTTTGTTGGTGGGACGGATGGATGCAGAGACAATCAATAATGGCAGCAAATGCTAGTAGTATGTGCGGTATTAGCTACGGTAGGTGGAGGACCGGAGGGGATCGCTTGCATCCCGCCTGCTTTCCCACCTGCTGTGCTGGTTCAGTGAGCATGCATGCTTGCTTTCATATTCAGGAGAGAGTAAGAAGAGGTGCGAGTATGTAATTAAAACAACCTGCCGCTACGACATACTGCGAGGCTTTCAACGGTTTCTCGGCCGGGGTTCATATCCAAGCATTCGTTATCCGCCAAGTCTAAGGGATCCTGAACTCCCTACCACATGCCATATCGCATTTGCCTTTGCGGCATTCAAACAAAGGCCCACCAGCGGAAACTTGTGAGGGCTTGTGGGCTTGGTGCTGTAGCTCCGACAGCAAGCTTGGTTCGGCTCCACCAAATAATTCGACTTGGGTGGCTTCATTGTCCACTCCAGTGCAACAAAGCACCCCCTGGCTAACCTATTTGTAGATAGTAAATAAGTCACCGCCGAATTGTCAAACACGAGCCGAAGATCCATGGTACATCCAACTCAGAATGCCTTCGGGTGACGAGGCTCAAGCTGGGTGTTGAAGGAAGGTTCAATATCGTACCCGGCTACAGGCCCAAGCTCCCGTCCACGAACTTGATGCTGTGACATCTCGATGTTAGTTCAGCCAGCCGTGTCTTTTAGTACTAATCTTTCCGCATCCTTGAATTTCGTCACTTCAGCCGCAGCAAATAGACAGCAAGAAGCACTGCCACGTGCGCCCGGTACGTCGTCGACCAGCATTGATTTCATTTTCCTACCGCCTTAACGACCGGGCTTGGTGGGCAAGACAAGATCTGACTCGCAACCTCGATGCAGATCGGTATCTACACACTCTGCCCTATGTGCAATTGTGTCTTTTTCTAGTTGTTTAATAGAAACACTATTGTCATATGCATATATGAGGTAAGAAAATATAGATGGGACTAATTCGCACTTATTATAGCTACATGTACATGCCTACTTGTAGCTATTAAGAAGTACGTTAAGTAGGTACTTAGGTATCTAAAGTTAGGTAAGTAAAGTAGGAGGTATGTAAGTAAGTATGTAGCCCCCCCCAAGTGGATCCCCCCACTGCAGCAGCAGCCATTCTGTGGCTTGATGGCTTGTGATATTGCGGCTGAAGCGCTATTTGATAGCAGCATTTGGAAAGTGATGACTTCTATAGATGCCTAAAGTGATGAGAACGCCCGACTGAGACCACCGGAAACGTCCCTGGCTGCAGTTGCATTGTAACGTTGGAAAAGGACGCGGCGTCGGCACCTTACATTGCTTTTGCTACAGCAGCCCGGTTGGGCTCGAAACTTGAATTTCTCCCCTGATTGGCTACCGCGAACATTACCCGATAGTTTTGAGGAAAAGGAGGAAAAGTGAGGTTACCTCGAGATCCTCAAGTACACCATATATACAGCGCAATACTGTATAAAATCCCCCCACTAAAGGCGATACAAACATGGGGAGCGCAGACACCACCACATCGATGCCATACTGGCACGTCAACGTACCCGAGTCGGAACGGGAACGGGATTGCCCCGAGTTCCTGCGCGACCTCAGCGCCAAGGACCGGGCCATCATCGGCACGCCCGATGATCAGTACCACGTCCTGACCTGGCCCGAGGTCCGGGACATCGTCGCCACCAACCGGCTGGACCGCTTCCAGCGCGTCCCGTCCGAGCTGCGGCGGTACCTGGCCTACAACTGGCAGCTCCGGCGCGACTACGGCAGCATCATGAACTTCGTCCTCACACAACGGCTGCGGTGGGAGACGCCCATCACGCCCGAGGGCAGTCGGCCGTTCGAGCTGCCCGAGCGTGACGTCAAGGCCCTCTGGAACGACTGGCCCTATGGCCTCGACAAGCGGATCGTGCACATCGTCGTCTGGACAAAGTTCGACCTCGAGGAGGATCCCCAGACCACAGATCTCACCGATGCGGCGAGGAAAGAGATCAACGACTACGTAGACAAAGTGTTTGGATCACGTCTGCCAAAGGAGAATGTGAGTCATCAACCGTCTATTCCGTGGACGATTGGACTTCTTGTGACCATGTCTGCTGCTGACCGTGATGGAACAGTACATATGGTTCAAGAACTGGCGCTCCTTGAAGTCCGTCCACGCCGTTGAGCATTTTCATGTCATGCTCTTTGACCCTGATCCGGCATTTATCGACGAGATAACCCACGGAGATGTTCCCTTGTGCCGGAAAGTCTGATTACTTTCGGCCTCTTCTCTTTGCTTCGGTGGTTACAGATTCTAGACTAGATGGTCATCATAAAATGCGCGCACAGGAGTACCAGACGAATAATGGCCACATTGAGACCTCTACCCTCTTGCAGATAGACTAGTAGCCAACGTAAATTCTCAGGGCAAGTCGGCTCCTGCTTTGATCTCAACCGCTGGGCATTCAGCAAACGGTACTGCGATGGGCTTGGCAAGACTGATCTTGACTTGCCAGCCTCGCTCGCGGGCCGTCTTGGGGCCGTCGCCGATCTTGAAGTCATTTAATATCTTGTCGGCCAGTAGCGACGCCAGTGCTTCCAGTGTCTCGAAAGAGGAACCGTCCATGGTCTGTTTTCGTAGAGATGAGTTACACGCTTTCTTCTTCTCCCCCAGGATGGACCAAACTTACCTCGGCAACCAACCTCTCCACCTCGGGGTGTATGTCCCTGGCCGTATCGAGCCGGTCGATTTCCACATCGGCCACGACCATCTGCTTGGCCTGCCGCTCGTTCGCGTTCACGCCGATGAGCGTGGGGATGTGCAGACCGTGGATGCGGAGCGAGCGGGCGTACGACTGCAGGGGGTTGGTCTTCTCCTCGCCCAGGCCCGTCTTGAAGCACGCCGTCACCACGAGGCCGACGCCGGCGCCCAGCAGCGACGCCTTGGGCAGGTCCACGGCCAGCGTCAGCGACCGCAGCTTGCCGGCGTCCAGGAACGGCACCTGGTCCAGCGGCAGCACCCGCCGGCTGCCGTCGACGACGCGGCCCGTCAGCCCGACCCAGAGCAGTTCGAAGGCGTCGGCGGCGCTGGGGCCCTCGCCGGCTTCGTCGGCCTTGCGCACAGCGTCCGGGTGTGTCGGTGGCTGCGCCGACGCCGCGAGCAGGTCCAAGCTCTCCCGCAGCCGCTTGCTCAGGTTGCCGTAGTGGGCCGTGTCGCCCGATGAGACGCGGTCCTCGGCGGCGGCGGCGCGGAACGGCTGCTGGAAGGACACCTCAGTCGAGAGCAGCGCGGGTTGCGCCTTGTTGGCCCGGCCCCAGGCGTCGCGGCCCACGGGCAGCGTCCCCTGCAGATTGCGCACTCGGACCACGGCGATGGGCTCCCCCGCGGCGGCGGCGACTTGCCAGTTGGTCAACAGCGGCGCCGGAGGATCGGCACTTTGTTGCTGTTGGGTTTGAGCCGGGTCCATCATGATGCAGTTCTTGAAGGATGATATCACCTGCAGGCAACGAAAACACAAACTCTACGGTGTATTGTTAGGCCCGCAACGATTATCGAAGCGTCGTAGGCGTCGACAGGCGGATGGCGTCAGTTCGATGGGAATATGAGGTGAGAGCATCAGCTAACCTAGTAACGCCCAACAAAGCTTATACGCGGTATTCTTAACCTAAGGAGTGTTGCTTGTTTGTAGCAAGAAGTGGATAGTGATCGGTTCGGAACCAGCCTTCCCCCCTCAGCCAGCCAGGCCCCACTAATTACCGTCTAACCTCCTCTTTGGGATACCACATCATGTTCCAGATCTTGTGCATGCCCTTTGCACCCCATTGGCTTAGATCGGTCTCCAACGAGGCAATCTCTTTGAATCCATTCTTAAGATACAAGCTGTGGCCATTCGGAGAAGCCTCCAGATATGCAGGCATGCCTAGTTCTTGAGCCTGCTCCAAGGCCCATTGGATCAGCATCGTCCCGGCTCCTCGGCCTTGCTGCGTCGGGCGCGTCTGTAGCATATGCAAGTCTTTTTGTTTGATGCGCCGTCAGCATTTCATTGATGCCTTGTACAAGTCGAGGTCACTCACATACATGGGGCTTATCGCCCACAAGCCGGATTCGTTGGGCCAAAATGTCTCCCCACAGCTTCTCGCAGGCTTCAATGTTGCTCCCGGGGCCGAACGTCCGGGGGGTCGGCTCAGGTGTTTCCTTGTAGACGTGCAGCTTAGTCCAGGCGATCATCTGCTCGTGGTCGGTGCCCGCAAGCTCCGTGTCGATGACTTTGGTGCATCGCGCCGTCTTATCTTCCTCGAGTGTCTTGGTGAAATACTCGGACCGTATTTTCTTGGCCTCCTCGGGGAACGGACCGGGAAACAGGAATCGCGTGAATGGATTAGGCGCGTAGGCAAGCTTCTCGATCTCGAGCCCCTGGGGGATATCGGCAACTGTGAACTCTCGAAGTTCTAGCGGCATCTTGTTGTCGTCCTGGTTGTTGACTGTGTGCCTCGGCCGAGATGGAGAGACTAGTATATAACCACATCAATCCATCTCGTCGCCTACGCTGTCTGTTATTTATATATATGTGAACAGGCTGGTTCCTTTGCTTCAGTCTCGAGTGGCATAAGCGTGGAAAACGGTGCCCGGCTGAATGAGTCACACCGAGCATCAGATCATCCATCTCACAAGCAACATGAGCCATGGCCGTATGAGGAAGGAAGGTTCAGTAAGAGTAGTAGAACGAAGTACAATTAATTATATCTATCTATACGAATCGCACAGCACAGCTCAGACCGGGCCAATCAGCGGCATTAACACAATGAAGACGGGCATTTTCTACTCCGAGTCGTGCCAGTTCTCAACCGTAGTCGGATTCTGTCAATGGAAACCACATCGATAATTAGATATGCGCTCTACTTTCGCTCAAAAGACATGGTAAAGCATCAGTACTTGTTAGAGCGGCGACGTGGTGGTGTAAAAGGAAAAGATGCCTCGAAGTAGAAGATGCGCGCTAGTAGGGGTCGGTTGGTTTATGTGTTTATGTGTTTATGTGTTTTAAATGTGGCCATGACCAAGGGCTCCTGCACATGAACCACCTCCTCCCCCCCTACCCCCTCTACCAGACCATGCCTACAATCCCCTCCACCCTAGCCCTTCACGGCACGCCGTCCTCCCCCGGCGGCCGTCATCTCCGCGCCGCCCAGCCCTTCAGACCGGGTGACGCGATCGCTTACTTCGCGGAACCCTGCATCGCGATTCCTGACGCAGCCTCCCAAGCACTCGCATGCAACTCCTGCCTTCTTCCATCCTCTAGCAAGCCCCGGCTCTGCACCGGCTGCAAGGCAATCGCCTACTGCAGCGTCGCCTGCCAGAAAGCCGACTGGGCTCGCGTGCACAAGGAGGAATGCAAGGTGTTCCGGCGCGTCCAGGCCGCCGGCGCGGGCCGCCGGCTGCCGACGCCCGTGCGCGCGCTGGTGCAGATGCTGTTGCGCGCCGACGAGATGGAGTCGTCGACGGGACTGAGGCTGGAGAGTCACGTCGGAGGTTTTCGTGAGCAGTCTGGTGACGTGCTCGATGGCGCCGGGGGGAGGGGCGGCCGGAGGGGCCGTCGTGGCGGGATCTGGAACTGCAGGCCATGGGAGCCGTGCATTATCTCGGGCGCGAGGCCAGCCCTCACAACGTCGCCAATGCTCTAGAAGCAGCGTGCAAGGTGCGTGGGCCGTCGGGTTTTCGGGCGAGGTCCACAGCCGCCCTTTTTGCTAACCGAGCCTTGTCCGACAGCTGCAAGTCAACTCGTTCAGCCGTCTCGATCCTGATGCCGGACAGACTGGCTTGTACATGCACCCGGGCCTGGCAATGGTAAACCACTCCTGTACGCCGAGTGCCTTTGTGCAGTTCATCGGACGTAGAGCCGTACTTCGAGCGTATCGATGCATTCCAAAGGACGAAGAAGTCACAATCTCATATATCGGCAAGTGCTTTGTTGAAGCCTTATATAAAGTAGCTGGCGTTGACCTGTGTTCCAGCCTGCGAACTGCACCGAAGTTACCGACAAAGGTCACTGAAAGAGCGCTATCACTTCCAGTGCGACTGTCCTCGGTGCAAGGGTGATCTAGATGTATACCAAGTCTGCCAAGCCTACCCTCACCTGGTCCTCAACCGCCTCAGTCTGACGCCTGACCTGAACATCTTCTCGAATGCTCCGACCAGCGGAGCTTTCAGCTCTGATGGAACAGTGCAGCGTGTGGTTGATAAGATATTCCCAGAATGCTCGCCGCCCCTGGCAGGCACGAGCTTTGCTGAACGCGCGAGGCTTCTTGGGAGCCGGTGGGAGAAATGCGAGCCGCTTCATCGGAACAAACTATACGCCATCGAGCCGCTGCCCCGAGTACTGTCCGAGGCCAGCATATACTTCACAGAGCTCGGGAAGTTTTCGTACTCGCTGGCAATTTCTTGTTTTCTAGCTCTGAACTGCGACCCCTTCCAGTACCCCATGCCTTTCCATCCTTTTCGGGTCAAAGGGATGCTCGCCGTAGGGAAATTAATCAGCAACACGGGCCAAGGCTACACAACGAACGCGGCCCATGGCAGCCTAGCTGGGCCCGTGGAGACCAGAATCAAGCAGATTTTCGACACCACCGACTCGGTAACAGTGGCGCAGGCGGCCCTGATGATGGGTGTCTGGTGGGGACCAAAGGCACACTCGGAGGAATGGCAGCCCTACCAGGAGGCCGTCGAGATGCTGAAGGATGTGGAGACACTCGGCGGCCGTGACGACGAGAAGAAAATGCTGGGGATCTGGGCGCGGGGTGAGCAGGATATCGAAGCCCAGTTGTTCTTCGAGCACGCTGTTTTGAAGCCAAGCCAAGAGCTTGCCAGTCTTGCATTGGATATCATGGACGCCGAGTTTGGAGCCCAACGGTCTCTTCTGAGGTAACCTACTTGTACAGGGCAAGACACCAATCAATGCTTCAAGAGTGATCCACTGCGATAAGCGAAGAACCGCTGTAAGTTAGCGTGGCACAATTGTTTTAGCGCTCTCCCAGGCCAGGTAGGTACCAATGTACATACATGTACATAATATGATCCCTGTTCCGTGATGAATTCCGATCCATTAATTATTTCTTTGGCTGGACCGCCGCAAAACTCCCATCATTCTGCCGCCCCCCCCCGAACGTACTAAAACCCAATTCCGAGCATCGCATTCTCGTCGCGCGCCCTTTTGCCGCCGACTACTTGCGGCATAACGGTCAGTGCCCATCATGGATGTTACAACTGCAGCAGAGGATATTGCGAATGCCCTTGCCATTGTGCAAGAGGCTGTTGCAAACAATCCCGATGCTGCTGTCGTCAATGGCACTGTCGCACGTGCCGACACCTCGCCAACTGCCTCGTCCGGAACCATTGACGCCGAGGTGAAGCCCCGGACTGCGATAGCCACGACTTCTTCGCCCGAACCCAACCGTCTCAAACGTGCGAAGCCACACGATGAAGGCGTTGACGGGGACGACCAAGGTTGGCAGCTGGTGCAGAAGAAAAACCGGCCTTCCAAGAAGCCCAAGAAGATCCCGAAAGCCGACTCCTCCAACTACCCATCCATCAAGTTCAACTACAATGCCAAGCTGCAAGCCAAAGTTTCTCTCGAGCAGCTGCGCAACTTGATTCTCTACATCTTTGCCGACGGCGTGGCACCTCAATGGGTATCGGTGTCCCAAAGACCCCAGTTTCGCAAGATAGTCACTCTCATGGTGCCCGGCCTCGAGGAAGCCATGTTCAGACGGAATGTGGACTTTGCTACGTACAACGACAAGGACGCGGATGGTTCCGATGAGAGACCACGTGCTATCACCTCTCCTGACGACTACTACCCACGCTTATTAAAGAAGGAAGAGCTGCCAGAGATATTACAATCCTTCGCCGACATGTTTGAACACCTGTGGCCTTTAAAGACTCCCGGGAACGAGAAGTACGGCAACTTGCGCTCCCCACTCGGCACAATGCTCACTGCACCATTGGAGAAATCCGCAGAGGAGAAGGCTAGAAAGGGCGTGCAACCTGCCAAGGAGCCGAGCAACTGGAAGGACGACAGAACCAGGATCACCGAGTTTCTGGCTATGCCAGAGGACTTTGTGCCTAACGGCTACACTCTACATCCGGCCCTCATCAATGACGACGAGCGCCGGAAAGAGTACCAGGACAAGGAAGGCTGGGTTCATACCCGAGTTCGGGATTTATCAGATGGTGATGTTCCCGAGTCGGAGATCCAGCAAGGGTCTATCACTGCCGGCCGTGAGGTGATCGCCCTGGACTGCGAAATGTGTATGACTGGGGAGAAGGAATTTTCTCTGACAAGGATCAGTCTCGTGGATTGGAGCGGAAACGTTGTCTTGGATGAGCTTGTCAAGCCTGCCAAGCCTATTGTCGACTACGTCACGAGGTTCTCTGGTATCACCAAGGAGATGATTGATCCCGTTACCACGACTCTGCAAGACATACAAAATAAGCTGCTGGATATCCTGCATCCCCGCACCATCCTCGTGGGCCACTCCCTCGAGTCCGATCTCAAGGCCTTACAGATCACCCACCCCTTCATCGTGGATACATCACTGCTCTATCCCCACAACAGAGGCCCCCCGTTGAAGAACAGCCTGAAGTTCCTCTGCCAGCGCTTTCTCAAGCGGGAGATTCAAAAGGGTGGCGCGGCGGGCCATGACTCGATCGAAGATGCCAAAGCCTGCCTTGACCTGGTGAAGCAGAAGTGCGAGAAAGGCAAGTCTTGGGGCAACCATGATCACCAGGGCGAAAACTTGTTCCGCCGCCTCAACCGATCCGGCACCAATTACAAAGCCAATGGTGGCGCGAATGCCACTGGTGGCGTCAAATCGGGCAAGTCGTCAGCCATGATAGACTGGGGCGACCCGATGAAGGGTGCGGGAGCTGCCGCAACGTTTCGCATTGGGTGCAAGTCGGACGAAGAGGTCGCCGCCGGCGTCCTCCGCGCCGTGCAGGGCGACCCAGTAGCGGAAGAAATCCCCTACGGCGGCACCGAATTTGTTTTTGCCCGCTTCCGGGAACTAGAAGCACTTCAGGGCTGGTGGAATACGAACAGAGGATCCGCAACCGACGCCACCGCTCCCACCAGCTTCCTCGCGCCGCCCGCAGCAACGTCTTCTTCAGACGACGAGGCTTCATCCCTGGCCGGTGCTTTGCAACGCCTCACAGCTCGTATCAGACAGATATACGACAGTCTACCACCCTGTACCGCTTTCTTTGTCTTCAGCGGCAGCGGCGACCCCCCGTGAGATGAGCCGGCTGCAGGCCATGCACAGCCAATTCAAGCGAGAGTACAATACCCCCGGCAGCAAATGGGACGAGCTTAGTGTCAAGTGGACCGACATCGAGGAGCAGGCGCTGAAGAAAGCCGTGGGCAATGCGCGAAATGGGATTGGCTTTATCGGAGTCAAATGAGAGTCTACACGCTCTGTATTATTCCGACTTTTCCCCCTACCCACTTACTCTGTCTGTGGCAACATCATATCCCGAGACGGGAATGGATGGCTTCAGTTGATAGCATGGATCGTCGAGGCATATATATGCTGCATCTTGCCTCGTATGTGTTGCAGGAAGAGGAAAAGCAAACTATAAAAAAAAAGGATTCTATGATACCCCGTTTGTTTTTGCCGTTGTTATTGTTGTCGTCATCCATCACCAGGATGATGGACAAAAGGGGAGGGGAAACGGGAAGAAAAGTACTTAATAATAGCTCCAGTGACTGACTGACTGCAAGACCATCATCAAGCAATCAACATCAAGAAGGTATGATTTATGCCTTCTATGCGCACTGCCATCGTCTATGATCCAATTATACTCGTGTTTTACGCCTGTGACTGGGCCGTTTCCGTCTTCAGTTTCAGTCCAGGGGTTATCCCTCACATTCATACAGTTGTTGGTTGGTAGTGGTAATGTGCTATTCCAGCCATGCGAAATATTAAAATTCAACACTGAGCGAACGCCTGTTGATGCTGTGTGTTTTGCTTCAGTTTCTCCCTTCCAAAACCTAGCCGGGCCGATTTGATTCGAAAAGCAAGCTCCTATAGGCCATCAATCATATAACCACGAAACCTCATGGCATCGTTTTCCTTCTTTCCATGTATCTCATCAAGTTGTTCTGCCACACAGAAGTCGTCAGACAGTTCTCAGGCGAGCCCTCCTCCTAGAAGTCGATGTCCCCGCGGAAGACGGAGGGGTCTATACCGGCGACGACCTTCTCAGCCAGATCGCGGCGGCCCATCTGCGTGAAGACGCGGCGTAGGGTGTCGTAGAGGTTGGTGGATCGGTTCTGGGTCGTCATAGCATCGAGTTGCGAGTCCGAGACGCCACCTCCCAATATCTCGCGAGCTTTCTCGCGTCCTTCCTTCTCAACGCTCTTGTGCATCTCGAGAGCGGCCAGCAGATGGCCGGCGGCCTCCTCGTGGCACCCCATGTTTATGCAGCTGACCCCCAGGTTGTAACGGGCACGCACGAAGTTGGGCCGCAGCGTGAGCGCCTTCTCGTATGCCGCAATGGCGTCCTCGCTCTTGCCCGAGTTCGCCAGCGTGGCACCGAGTCGGTTCCAGAGCAGGTGGACCTGCGAGCGCTGATTCGAAGCGCCTTGTTCAACCGAGGCGAGGGCAGCGCTGAAGCAGTCGACGGCTTTGGCATACTCCTCGGCCCCATAGAACAGCACACCCAGTCCGACCTGGACGTCGGGGTCCATACGCTCGCCGCCAGGACTCAGGTTGGCTGCCTTGATAAACAGTTGGGTGATCTTATCATGGAGGATTTGGCGATCGGTAAAGCCGAGATCCGTCGCCTGTGACAGGTCGGCTGGGGAGATGATGGAAGGGTATTTGACCGAGAGCCAGCGCTCGAGCGTTCGGTAAGCCGTACTGTCGAAGCCCTCGTTCGTATACGAAACCGCCAAGGTCATGAGAGCCGCTAGGTTATTGGGGTCAAGCTTCTTCGCTTGTTCGAGAGCACGGATGGCGGCAGTTTCCTTTTCGTTCTGCGCCTGTGCAGTGCCCAGCTGCACCCAGGCTTCAACGTGGGAGGGGTCCTTCTGAGCGGCGGCCTCGAACGCCAAAGCAGCCAACGACAGGTTGCCACCCTCGTCTAATATGCGCATGCCCTCATCGAAGGGATTCGACATGTCCTTGAAGAGGTTGTCTTCTTCGAACAGGTAATTCTCAACCTGCGGGTCGCCTACTAGCCTGCTGCTGTCACCCCAGCCATTGGCAAAATTCCTTTGCCAGTCCTCTTCGTTGAACTTGCTAACCCACTCGTCTTCATCGAGGTCTTCCTTGGCCTGGGCTTTCTCGGCCTGGATGCCCCTCCAGATCGACTCGAAGTCTCCAAATTCGTTCGTCTCCGACTCCAACACCTGTTCATCCAGCTGGTTGAGCTCGGCTTCGATGCCCTTGTTCTGTTCCTCTTCCTCCCTCGCTCGTTGATCCTCCAGGGCGATCTGCGCGAACTGCTCCTCCCACTGGTTGTCGTCGAGCTCAACAAGCTTCCCCTTTCCTTTTGCGTCTTGCATGGCATGTTGGGCTTGAGGCTGCTGGAACTGCGGCCCGTACGCGCCTGACATGCCGTATGCCGCGCCCATGCCATTCATCATACCCATGCTGCCCATGCCCATGGGCCGGTGGTAACCCCCATAGACTGTGGCATGGGGCTCGATCTCGACGAGTTTGCTTGTTGCATCATATGTTGGAACTTTGTGTAATCTTCGGGGCCGAACTTGGTGCCTTGCGGCACCTTGAAGGCCGACTCCATAGCCGCTTGGGGGTTCTGTTGAAACTCGTTGGCCCATGACGGCGACGTCGAGTTCGCTCTCAGGTGGACGCCCTGAGACGGATGGTCTAAGCGGATCTGGTTCATGCCTTCGAGGGGCATATCGGGCAGTCGACCATTCTGCTGTAGAAAGCCGTTCATCATCTAGTCATTGGTCAGCGGGTCATGATCTCGCCCCCCCCTTCTGTCTGCCTCCTGTCTGGACTGAAGTTCCGGGATGGCCAAACCTCGTCTTGAGGCGCATGGTTGGGAGTGCTCCGAAAGCCCCCCCATGCTCCCCTGCGGCCCGCCATTGATGAGCCTGTCGCGTTGCAGGCTGT
The DNA here is from genome assembly GCA_019976485.1 of Apiospora pterosperma. Lineage (NCBI taxonomy): Eukaryota > Fungi > Ascomycota > Sordariomycetes > Amphisphaeriales > Apiosporaceae > Apiospora > Apiospora pterosperma. The sequence goes on from JAFBMP010000009.1 coordinate 3,714,576, forward strand.
TGTCTTCCTGGGTATGCTTTGCGAACTGGCTGAGCGGGTTGCCCGCTGTCGAGCATTCGGGACCGCCACCGAGGAACGACATGGCGAATGCGGAGGCGTAGCAGCAGTGGCAGATGAGTGGGAGTGATAAAATAATGCTGTGCGGTAGACGACGGGGAAGAAGAGGTGGGAATGTGGTATTGGTTGGTTGGTTGGGAGGAGAAGAAACAGCAAAGAGCTCATTAATGAATGAATCAGATGTTGGATTTCCAGTTGTCGCCCGCACTTGCCTTTGCCGATGCGCTGAGTACTACTTATAGGTACAGTAAGAAAAAGGTGGGGGTGTTTTTAGGTACTTCTTACTGTACTTACTTCTGACCTGACCTACTGTCGCCGACTTTCCCGAGGTGCAGACAATTCTCCATTATTCGCATGCTTGCTCGGCGAACCTCCCGAAGCATCATATGTAGATGAAGCAAGTAGAGAGAGGACGTGATACATTTTGGGTCGTGGAGCACCTTCTTCGGCGCTCCCTGATTACCATCTATCGTACTTTATACACTGGTTGCTGTTATTACACATACGGCTGCTATACATGAACCAAACTCGGTTCGCGTCGTGGACTGGTCCATCCCGAGGGGCTACCCATGACTCCTTCTTCCACAAGCATACATGGCACTGCACCGAGTCCCATCTTCTTCGTCCACTAGCCTCATAAATGGCACACAGGCTCTAAGAGCCAAGTGTCACGTGCAGTTGTGGTGGTTTGTTCCAAGTTTGCCTGTACCCTCATGCTGAAGGCTGCCGCGTCAGAGTTTTCAGCGAAACGCGCGAATCCCACCACTTTGGCGCGGTTGTGGGCTTTCTATTTGCGATCCGAGCGCATCGCAGAGTAGTCGACACGCAGGGGTCGACCACCTAATTGCATGTCTGCGACCTTCTCATAAGCCTTGGTAGCGCTCTCAACGTCGGCGAAATCAGCATGTGCAAAACCACGCGGCCAGCCCGTGTTACGATCAACGGCAACGCGGACATCAACCACGTTGTCGAGATCGCGGAACAGACGGTTGAGGTCCTCATCCGAAGTCTCGTAGGGGATGTTGCCAATGAACAGCGACCTGGTAGGCTCCGTGTTGCGCAAATTTCTGGCACCATTTCTTGGACCCTCGGGGGCTTTCCGGATGTCGACTCGGATGCGGCGGCCGTGCCAGAACGACTGATTGCACTCATCGACAGCAACCTTGGCTGCGTCGAGCTCGGCGAAGGTGACGAAGCCAAAACTGTCGGGGGTTTGTAGTTAGCAGCACAACTCTACATAGGTGCACACGTGAACAATCAACATACCCTCTGCTCCTTCCTGACTGATCGCGGACGATCGTGATATCTTCAATTGTGCCGTATTTGCTGAAGGCTTCGCGCAGGTGACTCTCGCCAGCATCCCAAGCCATGTTGCTGACGTAGATAGCGCTGTTTGTCTTGGCTTGAGAGCCAGCATTGCTCTGCCGCTCGCTCTCTTGATCAAGGCTTGTGGTCTCATCGGCGATGGCCTTTTCATCCTCAGCCACACGTGCAGATTGCGAGAAGTAACGCGTCACTGATGAAATGGCGGGTCGGGTCGAGGCTCTGCCAACTTGTACAGCCAGAGAACTGAGTTGCAGCCTTGAGGTGCTGGCAGCAGCCAGCGAGGAAGAGCTGGCAGCTCTGAAAACTGCGCGACGAACAGCATGCCTACCAGAATTGACGGTCAATTAGCATTGAGACACATGTACACGGGAATAGTGACTGCTTACATCTTGAGAGACTGGAAGAGACGGATTGGGAACAAAGGATGTTTGACGGTGGAAAATCACTGGCAAAAGTGGTTGATGAGAACAGAATAAAAGTAATGCTTGGGTAGAAAAGTTTTTAGTTGATAAGCAGATTAAGGTTAGCCGGAAACAAGACCATGCTAAGTAAGACGTGTGGCTCGGTTATGTGCATATCGTACTACCAGGTACTTTGTAGGAGTGAGCCCCAAGTAAGTTCCTTGCCACTTGGCACGATTCCACAATATTGCATAGTGGATGCTTCCCTGACATTAGCCTACACATCTTCTATTCTAGTTCACGGTCAGAGAATTTCGGGCACCCGAGAAATACGAGTGTGATAACTAGATGATTTTGGCTCCATCCTTTTTCGCTCGCAGTATGCATTAATTCTGCAATGAAGCATACTGTACGGTAAGTAAGTAGGCAATGCGGCTTCCCATACCAGCACACCGACCGTCCTGTACTGACTGACACCTTCCTAATGAGCATCAGCACCAATCCTACCGTCTGGATATTCTTATGATAATAACCCCGATTATATACAACCCCCCCGGCTTATTTTCCTCTGCTCCCGTTCCGCCAAAAACATAAAGGGCTAGCAGTAGCCATTGGGTTTTCGAATGCCTTCGGCCCAAACATAGTGGGTATATACACATAGATACACGCAGATACACACACTGCCCGTTCGGGCAAACAGATGCCAAAGCGGAACCGTCCCTTCTCCAAGTCTCGGTTGCCTGCTGAGCCCAAGCCATCTAATCCGCCCACTGCCAAAAAAGGCCTTGTCGGTTTGTGACAATTCTTGCTTCATGCAGATCATGGTTCATTCGCAGCCCGGCCCTCACGGTGTCCCATCACGACGCCGCGCAGATCCGCTGTTCAAGGACCTCGATATGCAGATTCCCCGACTCCTGTAAGATTGTAAATTGTAACAAATCCCATCGCTCCCAATAGTCCACAGCAATTACCCCTAGTCAAATCAAAATCACATCAAATCAACTGCAAACCCCTCCGGACCCGAGGTGCGATCCTATTTCAACTCTTCGAAATTCTGCCCCAACCCTGTTTTTGTAATCATGTGGTGCTAATCTGCACCGATGGAGAGGTTGGAATAAAGTAAGCAACGTGGCGTGGTTACTTGAGGATTGGGCGGGTATGGTGGCCGCCAGGTATCAAAAACAAATGAGTAGAACAAAGATAGAAGATAGAACACGACCCATATTCGCTCAGAAGCGACTAGGCTCAGGTCGAAACCCGTTTGGTCGCTGTCCTTCGTACTGGACTCCGGTCATAGAGTCCGGTCCGTTTGGCATGTTGTTGCTGAGCGTGCGCAAGGGTGGTAATTCTGGTCGCGAAGCCGTGTACTGCGCTTGCTGTGCATAGGGATCGGCAGGAGGCGGTTGTGACGGCACGGCGTGGCTTGCTGGAGCTTGCCCGCCCTGCCCGCTCGCTGCCCGTAGCTGCCCATTCTCGCGTTGCAACCGTTCAACTTCCCGGCGTAAGAGTTCGGATTCTTGCACAGAATTCTGGTAGTGGGCCGTTAACTGCTTCAAGTGGTCTTGTTGCCGCTGGTGCTCTGCGATTGCTGGACGAATGTTAACCACTTGAAAGTAAAAGGAGCCCCGAAACAACTACATACCTTTGGTTAGAATTTCCCATTTGGAAGCTTTAGATCCGCGCTCCTGAGGCATCAGATCCCTAAGCTGTTCAAATAGCTCTTTCATTTCGGTGCGACGCTTCCGCTCCGCAAGTTTGTGGGTGACACGTAACTCTGGTGTACGACTGTACGGCTGAGCACCAGAATGTGGACTGGATTCCTCGCTCTGGAGGTCTGATAGTTGTTTGTGCTGGAGAGAATGGTGATGTACCGCGGGGAAATCAGTAGACGCGGTCGACAAGCGCTGCTGGAAGTCGCTGCCAACTCCGTCCTCCAGGCGTCGTTGTCCTGGAGGCAGCCGGGATTCAGTGGTGAATTGACTGCTGGCAATGGATTCCGCAATACTGCTGCGGCGAGAGTCATGGAAATTGGATACCGAGGGCATCCGCTGAATCTCTTCCTCGGGGAAAGCCCAGGCCTGGCCCTTGGTGGGCTCGGCCGCTCTTGCAATGTTGCTCGTCGCCGGCCCAGTGATAGCTGGTGCCGTCCGAATCTTGGGGTGAACTTCGGGGTTACGGTCGGCGCTCGGCTGGTAACCGTTGGAGATCCGGTGCATAGACAGGTTCTCCAGACCTGCCCGAGGGTTACGCTGCTGTGCCAAGCTCCCTTGTATCGAGGTAGTTGACTGGTTGTGACTGGCATAAGGGGAATTGCCAAGCTTCATATCCCCAAACCCTTGGTTGATCCTACTGTCGACACTTTCTCGGCGGGAGTCGGGGGCTCCGTTCAAAAGATGCGATGCGCCGCCATTCGGATTCACCTCGAGCGATTGAGGTCGGGTAAAGCTTGCGCTACCTGGCGTTGTCGGCGAGACCATCGACGTAATGCTCATGCTACCAACAGGCGAGTGCAACGGTTGGGGGACCATATTCGTACTGGTCGGAGAAGGTGTCTTGTCGGTCGAGTGATAGCCCGTGGATGTTGATGCGGGACTTAGAACATTGATTCCAACTCCCGAGGCAGTCGACGTGTCTAAATATAGTGTAAGAAATACGGTTGCGTATACTGGATGCGCCCAATCATCCCAATGTTTTTTTTTACATACGCTTGCTCGAGGCATCAGTGCATGAAAAATATGCAGAGTCGCGGTTCTCTTCTGGGTTAAGAACACCAGCCAGCCCGGCGGGCAGCTTCTGAGACGCAGGCCTTTGCTGTTCGTTGGCCATGTCGTCGACCAGCCCACGATTCCGGCACTCTCTCAGAATAGTGAAATGCAGAGTAGAAACCGTATAGACAGGTGCAGGATTCGGCAGAAATACTTCAGCGCTACGCAAAGTATGATTTGGTGGTAGTACGTGCTTTGAGTCGGCGGCGCTTTCGCATGACCCGATCGAGGCAGAGAGGAGCAATTAGACTGCGATGTTGCTTGAGAATGGATGCAGTCTCCTTCCGGGTTGCATGTGCTCTACAGGCACAACTAGGCAGTGATCTCGACCGGTGTGGAAGAACAAGAACAAGAAGAGTCCAATAGTAGTGTTAGTAATAGCAGTGGTGGTGTTGGTGGTGGTGGTGTTTCGTCACGACGGTTGCTCTTCCTCGAGTCTGGCAACTTATTATGGAACTGACTGTGTTCAACGACTGGAGGGTACCCAAACGACGAGTAACACTCGGAAACCCAGTATTGAAATGGGGGACGGCGGGGGGGGAGCAACGTTAAAAGAGGTTGAGGATAGCAGAGTGCCTAATGCCAATCCTGTGCGCCCCGGTTTACCTTCTATTTTAGACAAGACATGAGGGAGCGGAAGGGTAGGGCGGGGGATCCCAGATCAGATCAGAACAGAAAGGGTAAATGAGCGAGGGAGGGAGTGAGTGAGAAAAGTGACGGGGTCTTTAGCAAGGAAACTGTCGTCCAAACCGAGGCGAGGATGACCTAGGAAGGGAAGCTACATGTACATACAACTAACCTAGACACCTTTGAAGGCACCCTCCAAAAAAGAGCGCCAATTGGGTGTGCGGAACGGCTGGTCGCCACAACGTACCTACTTGCCTTGTATTATTACGGGTGCCAAGAGGGAGGTCAGTCGGCAGGATACATCTCAAGGGACGAGCGATTCTTCTCTACAGCCACGAGCCAAATGCATTGTAAAAGTGCGGGATTGAGCCGGTGCTTAGGTATGTCTAACGGTACTTGCTGTATGTACTGCAGCTGACAGCAGATCAATCAATATTATTACATGTAAAATCCCAGATTACATACATGCCTCAGTAAAGTAGGTATGTGTAGACGAGCACAGCACACACACTACACTATTCCCTTCCCTGAAGGTTCAAGGGAGCCGTCGCATGGCTTCAGGGTCAATTTAAGCAAATGGACCGAAAGCTACCTGGCTAGTGGGTGTGATGTGTGATGCACTGCCGGGGCCAAGGATTTCCGTCTAGCGCAACCTACCTACATTACCTTACCTTAGGTACCTAACCTGATGCATCCAATCAATATGGGTGTACATAGATAAAGTACTTAACGGATACTTGTACTTCTATAGGGCCTGCAGTGTGTTGCGGGTGAACCAGGCGCCATCTTGGTTGTTCGTTTTTCCCTCGTGGCCGCGTGAGTACCCCCAGCGCACTCTGGACTCTTAGCCCGAGATTCCCACGAGCAGCCCCTGTTCGCTGATTTTGCTCACGCGTGTGCTGAGACCCACAACCTGCCACCACCCACTACTACAACTACATGTACATACTTACTTACTTAGGGAGGTTGGTACCTAAAGTACCTAAGCTACCTAGGTTACTGTACTGTGGTTTTGTTCTTAGTCCAGAGAGCAGGTGGTGGTGTGTGCCACAAATAGTAGATGAAGGGGATACGGTATAGTGTGTGCTGCCTACTGCTGTATGCACTTGAGCACACAAACAGGTATGCCCATACATCATACCAGGTCAGAGTTCAAGGAGTGGGGAGCGTTCGAGGCTCGACTCGGGCAGCATCTGAAACTTTCTTCTACAGAAAAAAAACAAAACACACAAAGAAACGGGGAAGGGGGGAAACAATGTTTGGGCTGGCTGGCTAGATGCTGGCCAGCTAGCCATATATCACGAATACTGTACGGATATATTAAAGGTAACTCAGTCAGCTGTCGATTACCCGGGGGTTGTCCAAGGCAGGTCCCAAGGACCAATCGATCTTGTGAGCAGTGCATACATACTATCCATAAATGTACCTATAGGCTAGCCAAGTGCTATTGAATGAGTGGTACGTCGTAGTGCACACGTGGGGAGAAGGTCTTCTGAGTCTACTGTGCTGACACGACATGACAGGCACATCGAATGAACCTAGGACGCACGCTAATAGCCCCGGGCATTATATATTACGTGCTGCTGAAGGCACTAACCAGATGCTTAGGGCTCTTCTAAGCTGCAGTGTCAATTTGTGGCAGGGCATCTCATCCAACGAACGATGCCTAGTTAGACGTATTATGATGGCCCTCAGCAGTGGGCAACGAGCTGAACAAGATCGAGGGGCCCAGCCAGCACTTGGTGGCATGGTACATGTCATACAAGAATAGCAAGTAACCCTCCTTTCCAGAGCCGTAGAGTTTTGCTGAGCCCCAAGGTCTCACACCTTGCATTTGGCGCGCGGGGGGGGGAGAGGAAGGAGTTCGTGAGCCAGAAACAGAAAGAAAGAAAGAAAGGGAGTCGCTATCCCCGAGCATAGCCTCAGTGCGGCTGTCTGGTCTGAAGTAGACCCATGCCACAGTCGCTCGCTCCTACAATACAGCAGGTATGAACTCCGGGTTCAGGCTATTTGAGGGAGGGCGGTTGGCAGTACGTAACTTAGATGTAAGCAGGCAGTATCTAAGTTTACTCGCTCACACTACTACGTAGGTTACTACATGGTGGGTGGGTCTTGTTGCCGACTCATGTTTCCCGGCTTGACGGGACAAGTTTTTTTTTTCGGGGGGGGGAGGGGTTTGTTAAAGGGGGGGCCAGACAACTCCAGATCTCAATCAAGCGTGCATGAACAAAAATCGTGGGACTTGGCTCTAACCTCTAACGGGGGCGGGCGAGTCGGTGGTCAATTTCTTTTTCTGTTGGCCGATCATACCTACAGGAGAAGAAGGTTTTTTTCCTTGGTTTTCTTCGTGAACTGCATTGACAGCCAGCCTGGGCTTGCGGAACGGCGGTTCGGTAGGTTCGTCCATTGCTCACTTCCTTCCGAGACCAAACCATGTGGGTGAAGCCGCGCATGTCATCATAGTAAGTGTGGCAGTCTCGTATGGCCATGAATGCTTGAGTTGAGCAATATAACTCAAGACAGTGCGATAAAGAAACCGACCGAACGAGGGGGTATCCGTAAGTACTTCACACTGAGAGCTTGCAAACGATTTGGCCTGGGGCCCAAGTGGGATCTTCCCGCGGGCCACGTGAGAATCGAGCGTGCTGCCATGTGCTACTTGCCTGCCTTTTTACCTGTACACGTATTTTAGCCTGGATGGCTATCTAGCGCTATGCTAGTTTTGCTACCGGGACTGCAAGAAGCATCTTACCGTACATGGGTTTGCTGTTGCCCGGTGGGGTTGGCCTAATGCAACACGGACCAGGCTACTTATACATAAGTAAGTAAGTAGGTAACTACAGTACTTATTACTTACTTTCGAGCGTATCCGTACCATGGACGGCCATTATAAAATACCCATTTCGGCATCCTACCCCTTTAGGAAAAGCGAGAGTAGCTGGAATAGGGATCATAGAATGATGAAGATAGCAAAAGAGTTCTTTACAAGCGTTGCATGCTTCTTTTTCTCTCTGTCTCTCGATTATTTAAATGCCGAATTCCTATTACTATCCGCGTGTTTAGAGTATACATATACGTGTATACTACTAGTACCGTCAGCAATTAGTCACCTAAGACAGCGCATTGAATCATAACCTGTGCTCTGGCTTTCAGGTAACAGCTCGAGTCAGTGCAGTGGATCAATCGATTCTGTATTCTGGGCAGTTTGAGGGGGGGAGGGGCACAACGGGTGGGTTTGCTGAGACCAGACTGTTCCACCCATCTCGAGAACCGGCGGGTTTCTACATGATCCGCGGGCCTCTGCGCCGCCGGACAATGTAACCTACTCGGCGAAGACACCTTGCACTTGTCAGATCCATTACCGAAGCATGGACAGGCAAAAAGGCGAGTGGCCGCCCGGTTGGCTACAGGCTGTCTGTGACTGTCTGTGACCCCGAGCACATGTTATTACTTCTCGAGGCGATACAGCACTGTAGGAGTACATAGGTAGTATCTCGTTAAATTGTCCGCGGGTACCTGCTGCTTGGCGCCCACGCGGTTACTGACAGACTCCACTGTACCGTCGTTGATGCGATGCTGCGTCGCGTTTAACGGAGATTTGCTGGTGTCCTTCTCACTGCAACTTCGGTCGATTGAGCCGGAAAGGTATGCCGTGGTCCTGTATTATGTACTGCACAGTTGCCAAGTTTAATAAACCGGGACACTCGTGCCATAAGCAGCTCGGCATACTCGTACATACTCGTACATACAATACCAGTACCATCATCATGTTGATGAACCTTCTGGGCCTTTTCTTTCTTGTTGTCTCATGTACGGGCCTTGTGCCCAGGCGGGATACAAGTATATAATAACCTCTGAGACGTCATGGACGGAATTACACTAAGCCCCATGCACAACTTCCCCAGCAGTATTGATTTCCAGCGAATCTAGGATCATCTTCGTGTGGCACGAGCACGGGCAGCTGGTTAGTGCTGAAGATCTACGTATATGGATATTAACGCAGATGAAAGGGGGGGAGAGGAAGACTACAACAAGGTTAGAGGCACATCCACGCAGGTTCCAGGCCATGAAGCGATCCGGGTGAGACAGACAACGTTGGTAGTGTGCTGCCAAAGTTGCCTGCTATTGAACGGACCGAAGCGGAATCTAACATACATCGAGGCAACGTCGGCCGGGGTAGGAAGGGTAGGAAGGGATTGCTCTCGCTCGGATTGTGGACTCTTCTAACCTTCCCTGATTTACCAAAGTAGGTAAAGTAGGTTCGGGAGCTTATACGTAGTAGCTGCACATGCACCTGTAGCTGGCAGACATATGCTCAACTTGGAAATGATCTGGCACATATGCTGCTTACATGTACTTTTACGTAGCGTTGTCAGACTTTAGGAGCCAATCAAGACAACAACAACAACATCGGATCTGGTAGAATAGAATCCACGCCGTGATGGGGGGGCTCTTATTAGTCTCCTCCCACGCTTCACTACCGTATTTGCGAGGGGAACTCTGCAGCTGCCCGGCATCCAACCCATACGTGTGAATGCATGCAGTGAGATTAGCTACCTAAGCTATCAGCTATTTGGATTATTGGATTGGAGGTCGGACCATAGGGCGGGCTCGGGGTAGATCCCGTCCCCCGTCCCCCTTCCCTCTTCCCCGTGTGTGTATATGTGTGTGTGTTTGTGTGTGTGTGCATTGTATTACAGTATGTACATACTTATTTTAGATACATTAGGTACTACTAGAGACTACCAAGTATTGCGGCAGGCATCGCACAGCCGAATCGAATCGAACCGAACATGTAACCTTTTTATATTGGGCCGGTGGGACGATATTCGAGCGCTATCTAGGATTATCAGTATTAACGGGCAACACTATTTCAACCGGAACATGTGCTTCACACGTTCCGGGAGAGCATCCTGGTTGAATTCTCCAGCCTGTCTCTCCGGGGTGTCTACATACTATGTGCATGTACGTAGCACACCTATATGTGGGTGGGTGTATGTATGTATATCGGTACTTTCTTTGCCTTGCAAACAAACAACCGATCGGACATTGCAGCCAGCCTTTTCTTGCTTTGTTCTTTTTTATTCTTGCCTCTTCCTCTCTTGTTTTTTTTGCTTCTTCGGCATTACCATCCAGCTCTCTTCTCGCTGTTGTTCTAATTTCGTCCTACAGGGCTTACAAGGGATTTTATTTGGGTACGTACTTCGACGTACTTTAGGTATACTGTGGCACACGGGATCAACATAGGGAACGCTAAACCGCCTGCTTCTCGGCCAAATGTAAATCTTGGTATGGAGATCTCGCAGGTGGCGTAGGGCGTTGGGGGCCCTGCGCCAATCCATCCTGAAAACCAATGCATCACTATCCCGTTCCGTACATAGTCCCTCTCTTCAGGTCTGGGAAGGTATAGGATAGGATAGATTGATCAGCCCACGCGGATATGAGACTTGTCAGCTACTGCGATCTGTTCTTAGAGTTCTTGGCTTAACGACTTCGGGATTAGTGATCTGACTATGGTGACACAGGAAGGAAAGAAGCAAGCAACCCGATGCAGCAGTGCGCCGCAGCTCCACAGAAGGTCCCCTTCCCGTGATGCATTGTTTCGATTGATGGTTCCCGGTGAGATATGATAGTTGACACGTCTGATCTACCGGAGGAATAACGCGTGAGATGAGGGTAAGAGTGAGGGAGTGAGAGAGACCCGAGAGCAACTTCTCAGCGCCCAACCGTTTGGGTCGTCTGATCTGACGACGTTCCCAGATGAACCATCCAAACCTTATCTGGCGTCCCAGGTTCGCCTATCAATCGTGAGCATACAACACATACATAGCATAGCGTCGTGCACCAAGCCACGCATTCCGTCATTGGTCCCCCCGGTGGTGAGGCTTCAGACCATTGTCGCCGGATGGCCGGGATCTCCTTGCTACGCGCCATCGTCGATAAAGTAGCGGTAACAGTTGAGATGCCGAGATATCACAAAGGGGGAATTGCCCGTCACAGGCTGACTGCAGCCACGATTTCGTGGACGTCCGTTGCCCCTGGCGGCTGCCACATACTTACGGAGGGCGAGGCGCCACCTAGTCAGTGATCGTTGGTAATAGGACCCCCCCACTGGGACGAGTAATGGTTCCTGGCAGGCTGCTGGTCATCGGGTTAGGCGGAATATACGGTTTACAGCCTGCCTGACGTGCCTAACACTTGTTCCTCCCTCCTCTACCTTGCATCTATACAACATTGGCGCAATCTTGATATAATGCCTGCGCCGTAGAACAGCAAGATCCCAGCCCAGAAGCCAAGAAACATCCGCTACGCCTATACAACAGGGTAACACCCAGTTCGAGACATTACACATCCATGACCAATCGGGGAGTAGTAGTATTATATGTATCATATGCTGCAACAACAACAGCATATCTAAGTATACGATTTGTCAGACTTCATGCCGGGTGGTTGACGCCTTGATGGACGCAGTAAATAGATCGAGAAGAAGAAACTCAGTCCATGGGTTCTTGATGTGATGCGTGAAAATGCTAGGTTGACAGGTGTCACCCACGGGGTTTCACCACCTCCCTTTTCAGTAGCCAACCGCATAGTAGGGCAAAGGGATTCTCAGAATGACGAGTCTACTCGTCGTCCCCAGACTTTCACTTCGTCGAGTGAGTGAGTACCTGCGTTCGGGCGCCTACCTATGTAATGCAGATGTGCAGTCCCGATCAAGGGATGAGAAGCCTCCAATCTCGGATCTTCCCCTAATGTGTGACAGTCGTGGCCATGGGTGCTACCGGTCGTGGGATCTTGCTTGCTGCATGCCGCATGCTGTCTTGGATGAAGCAGGGGGGGAGGGTATCACCAAGGAAGTTTATACCTGCAATCGCCGGTGCGTCCTATATGATACAGTTAGTTGAGAGAGTTCTGCAAAGGTAACCCCAAACCAATACATGGCGAGGAGAGAGAAAACTCAAGGCAGCCAGCCGGGTCAGCATACCCCAGAAATCCTCGAGCGGGGCCGCTACATAGATCTGGCCCTCTCCCAGACAGATGAGATCTCGCCATGCTCCCCAAGGGAAGGGGGATGTCGTGGCATCAATTGATTTTTTTGATTTTTTTTTCTTTCTTTCCCACTCGCGTGCACATCTTTCCTGACACCGACGCCAGTGCCAGGCCCAAGACATGGTCTTGGACGACGTGCAGTCGGTCGTGGAAGTGAGTGACATTGTGGCTTCTTACATCGTCCGACTACCTTTTCCCACGTTCCTGGCGTTGCGAGCACGAAGAAAGAAAAAAGAAGAGGACGTGGTTCCAATGTGACAAACAAGCCGCAACAGCCAGGGCTTTCCCCCCCTTCTCTTTCTGTGTGTGTCTGAGACACCATCAGAGGCGAGATGTCTCGGCTCTATGTCACACAGAAGTATGGATGCCTGCCTGCCCGCCGCAAGATACCGCCGAGGGGACAGGTATCCTCTCTCCCTCCCTCCCCCCTTCCCCTATCTCTCTCTCTCTCTCTTTCTTTTTCCGCTATAGTGGCCGAGTCCTTGTTGTTTTGCAAGCGGGTGATTCGCTTAGTTTGGTTTATTGGGATGGCTTTTCCCGCTGTGCGCCCCTGTTAGCGCTATCTCGACACTTTAAGTACTTCTTATGGCCTGCTTGTGTATGTATGTGGGTGTGTGTGTGTGCATGCATGTATGCATGTTACTTGCCGGACTCCGAATATTGCAGGGTCGGTGAACGCAGGCGGCACTCTAGCCACTGCAGAGGCCCCTGGCACATCAGTACTTCCCACTCTCATCAGAATGAAAACAGAATTGACAGATATTGGGACTAGTTAGGGAGGTTGGGTTGCTCATCATTGCTTGTGTCCTGTATATATGATGGGGGTCAGTTGGTCTCGCGTTTGTCGTTGGACGCCCCGTCTCCGCGCCCCCTCCACGGAATGTGATTCCGCAAGAGCTTGTTGGGGCTTGGGGGCCGTAAGCTTATCCCCGGGAGTTGCGGGTTTCAGTAAGCTGAGATCCCCTCAACTGGACATGCATATATAGAGTACATGCTGATTGGGTACACGGCTCCGGGTAGATGTGACTCGTATTCTGTGAGCGAATTAGACCGTCTACGCAATCCTTGGCCGACGGCCTGAAGAGCCTGGTGCACTGAGTATGTATGTAGCTAAGGGAAGGAAGGTCGTGAGCACCCTCGGACTTGTCTGCCCGAATATGGTAACCTGGCTGCAATGACACCTCACTTTACCTTCGATAACGAAGCCGTCTATCCTTGTTCCTGCATGCATCTAACAACAGGACCTAGTGTTGTACAATTAGACTGGAGAGTGTTAACGGTTCCCTTCCTGGATACCGAGCTCTCGGATGACGTGTGGAAAACAAGTGGTCGCCGGAACCATGGGAAGCAGAGGACTTCCCTATACTTTAACGTTGCACCGGTGCTGATGCTGAAGCTTGCATTTGATGGTTGGTACGGTGGATGGCGGGAGGCGGCTACGCGAGCAAGGAATGTAGATTACTTTCGGAGACATTTGTATCATTGCCTACTTCCAGGGGACCATACTGTGATCCTTTGGCTCCAGCCCTGGAATTCATGAAAATATCATACAACTTAGACCTATTGCTGTATAGGGACTATATACAGCTACTTCCTTGACGCAGGCATGGTAGCACTGGCGACTCGGGGGATGACACTCCCGCGAAACGTCGTCGATGCTGGTCATCAGGGCAGAAAACCCCAAGACTAATGTTATGTCAAGAACAGACTCTGGATGGACACGGTGCCGACATTCTTGCCACCGTCGAGGTAGTTGTCTCAGGTGGGATAGTCGCGGGCGATGCCCCTGATGCAGATCCGGGTTATCGCCCTCTACCATCCAATGCATATATGAAGAAACACCCGTCCTGAGGTTCAAAATGGGTTTGACCATCATTCCAAGGACCCATAACTACCCCTCTCTCGTGATTTACTACGCCAATGCAATTAATCGTTTCATTCAGTGCGTTGAATTCCAGGTATGCTATTCGACCCTACTTCGGCACTAGAAAGCCAAGCTTCTTCTAGGTATAGAGCTCGGCGGCCTGTGGCCAATTAAAGAGATATATCAAAATCTTGTGATTATACGTACTATCCACACTCTTATCTACAAAACCAATCTAAAGGAAAAGGAGTTCAAGTGACGCCGTGTATGTCTACAGCTTGGACTTTGTCCAAAGTCCCATCTTGTCCAACCCCGCGGCGCCATCGTAGATGTCCCTTTCCACCATTCTGGTATTGATCTACGGTAGTTCGTCTGGTTAGCAAGCCTTCAACTGTAAGATGACTCGAGACCCATGGTAGTCTGTCTCAAGATTGTATCTATTCAGAGCAGGCATGGGGGTACTCACATGCTGAGGGCCTAGCGCAGAGATGTCCTTTGCTCCCAAGAGCCTCATGCAAGTCTCCGTTTCGGCCTTCAGAACTGTTATGGTTGCATACGTGTCAGTGGGTGATGTATGGAGACGAGGTGGTATGATTCTTTCTCGACTTACTCTCGAATACGCGTTCCACGCCGGCTTGGCCGCCTGCGCCCAGTCCGTATAAAGCAGCCCTTCCGATGCCCACGGCCTTGGCTCCGAGGCATAGCGCCTTGACTATGTCGGTGCCACGCTTGATACCCCCATCCACCCACACTTCGATCTTGCCGAGTACCTCTGGGCAGTACTTGCGAATCTCGAGCAGCGTGTGGACGGCTGGTGGTGCTGTGTCCAGTGCGCGACCTCCGTGGTTCGATAGAATGATGGCCTTCACTTGGGGAGCGTATTGAGCGGCCAAATAGGCGTCTTCATGTGTCTGGATACCCTTCAGCACGATCGGCAGGTTCGTATGCTTCGCCAGCCAGGGCAGGGTGACTTTCCAGGTAAGATCCGCCGCGGTACCCCAGAAGAGCTGCTGGCCGACTCCACCACCGCCCGGTCGGCTCGCTTCGTCTCCTGTCTTGGCAGCGGCGGCTACCGGGGCGGTGCTGACGAAGCTGGACTTCTCGTCCAACTCTCGCTTCCCGGGAACTGGGGCATCCAACGTCAGACAGATGAGCTTGAACTTGTCTGACATCTTATTGATCCGCGCCAGCATGGCCTCGCTCTTGGCCCGGTCGTTCTGGACATACAGCTGCCAGCCGAACATCTGGCCGGGTTGGGCGTCTGAGACGATCTGCTCCGGGGTCATGGAGGCATTGTTCGAGATGATCTGTAAGGCGCCAAACTTGCCGGCGGCCCGCGCGATGCCCTGCTCGCCATCGGGGTGTCCTAGCCTCGCCATCGCAGCAGGAGCCACGAACAACGGCAGGCCTACGCTGGTGCCGATCAAGGTAGTGGATGAGTCGCATGCCGTGCAGTCGACGAAGACCCTTGGCCTCAATAGAATATTGCGATAGACCAAGTTGTTGTTGGATTTGGACCATGTGTCGTCGCTTGATGAGTAGTAGTAGGCCCAAGCCTTCCTCGACAACTTCTTCGTGGCCAATTCTTCGATCTCATCTAGGTTCAGCAGACTCTCCAGCGGAGGGTCCACCTCGTCCTTCCTCTCCTCCTCGGCCGCCGGTTTCGTCGGGCTGACCAAGGTCTGCGGATCGATCTTGCCCAGCTTGGCCTCTGGCTTCAGATTCTCCTCGAGTGTCCCCGGGGGTGAATAGGGTCATATTCCTCCGTGGCATCCCTGCCAGCCAGTTGCAAGATGACCTTGGACCCTCCCGGATGAGAGGATAGGAAGTCTGTCACATCATATACATGACCATACAAGACAACCCAACAGCTGTCGGGGGAGGTGTGCTTCACCACTAAAAGCCGGTTAGCCAGACCATCATGTGCTTCCTGCCCTGCGCGCCAGCAAGTGGGAGACTCACCTTCCTCTGCACTGAAAGTCTTCATCTTGGCTGGTGATTTTGGATGAGAATCAGAGAAGATGCCATTGGTAAACACAGCGCCCTTTTGGAGAGCCGAGTGGGACCTTCGGCTAGCATTAACCCGCAACAACTGAAAACTGGGGTATCGTACCCCATATTCATTTTGCGGGCTCTTCACCGATGGACAGGAATAAGGCACGACAATTTCACAACAGTGGAAATCCACAGGCGGGGAAGGTCAAGTATCTAAGTAGTACTAGAGTGCATGGCCTATTCGCTTCAGATTGCTTGTCTAACCTAAACTAAGTACCTAACGTAAGAGAACAGCACCGATGCTTTCCCCAAGCGCAGCCATTCCCCATGCTTAGGAACTTTGTCATTGTCGCGGCAAAACCGGCTGTGCTGCAGTTGTGACTACAACCCTAGACCATACACATCTCCACATGAGCCCTCCAATGTCCATGCCCCAGCCCTGCCGCTGTTACTGCCGACAAACGCCTGTAGCCTCACCCCCAAGCCTCGAGCACGGATAGTCCTAGGATCAGTCCTGCCTCTTTGGGCCATTCGACGTGGTGGGCGGCAGAGTCTGTGAGAGCCCAGAGACTGCACTGTTGGGTCCGGTCGTCGTCTGCATCTTTAGCGTGCCAGACGAGGGCAGGATGGGAGGTGGGATTGGGGTTGTGGATTTCCCAATCCACTCGGCGTAGGGTCGTCTTCCCTGCTTCTTCCCCGAACTTGTTGGCCGGGTACCATGGTCCTGACCAACGACACTCTGGCCTTCGGCTTCTTTGGGCGAGGAAGGGCGTGGAGCATAGCTGGTGAAGGACTGCGGAGCTCTAGGTCCTGGTGCTCTAAAGTACGTGTGCGACCGGTCGAATCCTGGAGCGGGTGCAGATGGGCTACTCGGTGCCGGCACGGGGACGACCGTCGATGCTCCTGGGGCAGGACTGCGCGAAAGACTTAACCATCTGTCTCGGACGGTTTCTTGGGCAGAAAGCGACGGTGCACTTTGTCCTGTGCTCGCAGGTCTAGCAGAGGTTGGATGTGAAGAGTCCCTTCCGTTGTCCTGCTCAAAGTTGGAGACAGTTGCTGATGCCGAGCCCAACCCATGTTCGGCTGCCCGAGTCTCCTGGATTCGCTCGAGATCCCGAAGATACAACTGGGATACTGAAAGCAGCGCCTGTAGGGACTTGCCATCTTTTCTGAGTGACTTGCTTGGGATCGCGTGCTGTCCAGCTTTTGCGCTTCCTAGGTGCTTGTCCAACAATTCCAGATGCTTCCGACATCGCTTCTCCCAGCGCTTCTGCTTTCTTGAAGGTTTGCTGTTGGGAGAAGAAGCTCTCTTCAGGCCATTTCCTTTACTGATGAGATCTTGTGTCATCCGTTTCAGGTCTTTGGGCGCTGAGGCGTCGGCTTGCTCTTCGAAGTCGCCAGACGCGTCATGCTTTGGCTGTTTCTTCGGGCGCTCTCCCGTACTGATTTCAGTTGATCGCTTATTGGTCGCGGCCCCATCCTAGGAAGCCGCGTGGCCTTCAACGTCCCTGGCAGAATTTCGCTTTCGTTTCCCCATCATGTCAAGACTGGCCGCCGGTGGCTCTTCCCAGTTGAACAAGTGCTTTTGCTGAGAAACACAGGTAGACACTTTGAAGGAAGTATTGTAGAAAAGGCCATCAACCAACTTCTTCGGATCTCGGGCATTTAATTAAAAAAAGGGAGAGAAGAGGGAAAAGGCGTAAACAGTAAGGAACCTTTATTTTTTTACTATGCTATCACGCGGCATCCACCTGCCCTTCATTATGGGTGCTGCCGCGAGATTGTAAGTACTTGAGTACTTACTAAGCAAGAAGGTTACCTAAGTACAAATCGAATCTGGTGGAGCTACATAGAGGAATACTAATAGTCGGATCGGACATAAGACGCGTCGGGCATTAACCGCAATCGCAAGGATGCTACCTAACTACCACTCCATACATACTTCTGAAGTAAGTAAAACATGTCGGTACAATACCGCTGCTACCGCCATCACCAAGCTGTTACCAACGATGGACGCGCAGCGGGGTAAGCTTAAGCAGGAAGTGGGAAAGAATTGAAGACAGAATCGTGGTGACGGAGTAGTTTTGTGTACACGTACGACTACAGTACAACTAGAAGATGCAGCTGGCATGTGAAATTCTTCGTTGAGGATTCCACCCGCTAGCTAAGTACTTACTTCTTACTTAGCTGTGTCTAATCATATCCAGCGTTACGTCCAAATTCTGAAACTGTATTCTATTGGTTTCCATCGTCATTCTACAGAACGGCTAATGACGTGAGCTCTGCGCAGGTCAACGGCCGGGCCCTGCAGCTGGAATCCTCCGACCCTGAATGCATGCATGTCGTGTCCTGCACTTGACAGACAGACAGGTTGAGAAACAGTAACCGCGAGGTTCCAAGTCGGTAATCTCGAGCTTGAATCGTCCGTTAGCCAGAGATTGGATTAATAAGAGCAATCAAACTGAAGCTTAAGATCGGCCATCTAGTATGAGGTAAAATGCCATTTTTAGCAGCTCTCGTGTCTCCATCTCGAACGGATGTAGGTGATGTGATATACGGATACAAGTACTTATATATATTTCTCTGTCTCTCACCGTCTTGTGTGTCTGTAGTAGATAGATTCGTACGTGACAACGGGACAAAGTTGACGAGCCGAGAAAGCGGACAAGGTGCGAGATAGCTTCAAAGCCCGCCCGCTGCAGTTTTTCAGTTTTGCAACCCCTCCACGCACCTGGCACGTTAATACGGTGACCCACAAAGCTCCCACGTTTTATTTAATATACCCTCTAGCCACTATAACATGATCCCTGGCACAATCGTCATCCTGCCTGATGAGCCCTCAACCCCCCACCATTCTCCTCGACCGCGTGTGACGGCCAGCCCCGACCGGTTTACAGGACACATACCGTGACCGTGCTATACAGTAGTCGTACGGCCCAGATTAACATTTGATTTGGTCTCTCTTGCCGCTGGATCCCGCTTGTTAAGTTCCCGCTTGCTTGTTGGGTATACATACCTACAGTAAGGTATATATACTCGTAAGTTGAAGTCAAACTGTTATCGATAGTCGCCGTGGGTCTTTCGGGAAGAGGAAGAGAGGAAGAGAGGAACAACAGCTCCCCCACCATCGTCACCACTGTACCTATTTCTTGTCGCCGCCCTCTCTCTCCCGTCCTGCCGCCCGCTCCGACACCCAGAATCAGAATCTGCCTGTCTTGTTTCACGAGGTCCCACGGTACTTGCTACAAGTCAGCGCATACTACCTTTTCCTGCCCACTCTCTATCTGTATTGGTGGAGCTCGAGCTCGATCTCTTAAAATTCCTGCAAGCCCACAAAACAAAACAAAACATATCATCATCATCATCATCATCATCATCATCTGTCTCCCTCCTATCGTCCAACGTGTTCACGCCCACCGTCGCCGCGCTCCACCCACGCTCTCACACCAACACAATGCCTGGCAAACAACCTAGCCTGTTCGCCTTTCCCGGCCTGGATGAGCTGGCTCCGGCTCTGCGCTCTTATGTCATATCTTGCCAGAACGCCGGCCTGACTCGTCACGGCGCCTTCAAGGTTGGCGTGTCCGGCGGCTCCCTGCCCAAAGTACTAGCCAAGGCCTTGCTAGCACCAGCTACCTCGGACGAGGACAAGATCCAATTCGACAAGTGGGAGATCTTCTTTGCCGACGAGCGCGCCGTGCCTTTGGATCACGATGACAGCAACTATGCTTTGCTCAAGAAGGAGCTTCTGGACAAGATCCCCTCGAGCCTCGGCCAACCTACCGTCCATCCTATCGATACGCAGCACCTGAACGACACCCAGGAGCTGGCCGACCAGTACGAGCAGCTGCTCGTCCGCTCCTTCGCAAGTCGTGACTCCGTCAAGCTACCCATTTTCGACCTGCTACTCCTGGGCAGCGGACCCGACGGCCACACATGCAGTCTGTTTCCCGGCCACCCGCTTCTGCGCGAGACGAGCGCGTGGGTTGCGCCAATTGAGGACTCGCCCAAGCCGCCGCCGAAGCGAATCACCCTGACGCTACCAGTCGTCACGCACTCGGTCAAGGTCGCATTCGTTGCCACAGGCGCTGGGAAGAAGGAAATCATGAAGGAGATCTTTGAGAAGGGCAACGGTCTGCCCTGCGCATTGGTAAACGAGGCGACCGGGGAGCGCTGCAGCTGGTTCGTCGACAACCCGGCGGTAGAGGGAGTCAGCTTCCCTAGACGCGGATTCCTGTGAATCCTTCGAAGCGCTCTCTAGTGTTTTGTGTTACTTCTTGTTGCATGCCAACATCACGGCGGTTTCATACGGTCCTTGACGAGACACATCTTTTGGGGGTAATGCAGGCACCGAGTTCAACCTCACCTTGACACGCCTGCATCGGAGCAAAATCTCAGTGTTGGAGAGTGCTCTGGGTTGACTAGCTCGAGCTTCATGATGTTGCTCGCGATAGTTGGCTTTCACGCCCCCCCTCCGGTGCATGAATTCTAGACTCTCTTTTGGTTCTTTTCAGCTGAGCATCACGGCGGTGGCTTTGGTTTTCTTCTTCTTCTTCTTCACTTTAGACGGGAAATCAGGACGCATCCGGTAATATTCTGGCTGATTGATTTTACCTCGCATCTACGGAGACCTTAGCATCGCCTTATGAGATTATGATAGAAATAAAAGAAAGATTCACCCCATACTGTGATTCCACGGTCGCGCTTGAACGTTCTCAATCTGGGACTCACTAGATGGTAAATACATTGCAATGCTTGACACCATTTGATCGTCTCTTTGAAGCTCGCGAGATGTTAAGGGGGTTAAATTTCCCGGTTATTTGCATTCTCTATCGTAATTCTAAGATTCCCTCTCTGGCTCTGAAACGCCGTACTGTATATGTCTATTTCTATGGCGATAGACCGAGGAAAAGCAGCTCTTTCTTATATTTCCTCTCAGACGACGAGCAGCGCTTCTCGGTCACGATGTATGGCATGACGCCCTCCTTTGCTGCGGCACCGCGTGGGTTTGCATCGCACTCGAACCGGTCATGGAGCTCGCAGGACTGGCTCACTCACCGGTCCAACTTCTTCTCGCGGATGAAGCAAGTGGAGATGAGACTCAGGCACGCCAACACGACGATGGGCAAGAACGCCCACGTGGTAGCCACCGCGTAGCAATCACGGACGGTCTCGGCGATCTGCGGCGGCAGCGTCCAGATGTAGTCCAGGCTCTGCCGCACGTGCTCCTCGATCTCGGCGGCGCGGCCGCCGTCTTGGGAGCCGCGCCGCGAGCTCCGTGCGCAGCACTTGCTGCAGGACCGCCGTGGACAGGCTGATACCGATCGTGGTGCCCAGCGACCGAAACAGGTAGGAGCAGGCCACGGCGATGGCCATGTCCTCCGGGGCGCAGTTGGCGATGATTGCGATGAGGGTTGTGGTGATGGCTGATGCAGCATTATTATTAGCCTGGCTACTGGTACCAACAGGGGGGAGACACGCCGCAGAGACAAGTTGCGGTGGTATAGGGACCGAGGGCAACTTACATATACCGGCCCCGAGTGCAAGAACCGACAGCCCAGCAACCACGCCGACCACAGACTTGGCCAGGGTCCCCGTGAATAGCACCAGGGGTACGGTACTGAGGAGCAGGATGGTGTACCCGGCGAGAGTAAGCCCGTAGTACTTCCCGGTCTTCCTCATCACGAGGCCCCCGCCGAGCGAGCCCGCCAGCCCTAGCACGGTGCTGGGGACGAACATGAGGCCGGACTGGGTGGCCGTGAGGGCCATGGCGGCTTGGTAGAACATGGCGACGAAGAAGAGGACGCCCATCTGCGCCGCGACGCCGAAGAAGTTGGCGCCATACGCCGCCAGGAGCGGGGGTCCAGGATCACGTGGCCGGGGGCGAAGGGCTCGGCCGCGACCTTGACCTCGATGAAGATGAAGACGGCGAACAGGACGGGCGTCAGCGCGAGCGGCACGACGGTGACGGGCCGCGCCCACCCCTCGTTGGCGCCGTTGTCGAGGCCGAAGAGCAGCATGAACGCGGCGGCGGACAGGGCGAAGGCGCCCAGGAAGTCGATGCGCCGGAGCTTCTGCCCCCACTGCTGCTTCTTCGCCTCGCCGGCGCCGCCGTCGCCGTCGCCGCCGTCGGTCTCGGACGAGTGCAGCACCGTGAACACGGCGACCCACGCCACCACCGCGATGGGGAACTGGCCGGCGAATGCCCAGCGCCAGCCGATGGAGTCGGCCAGGAGCCCGCCGATGGGGGCGCCGGATGCGATGCCCGCGGAGAAGACGACGTTGATGTAGCCCTGCCACACGCCGCGGTCGCGCAGCGAGACGAGGTCGGTCACCAGGATCGAGACGACGGCGTTCATGCCGCCACCGCCTATACCAGCCACCCCGCGAGCGATGCACTACGACGACGCCCAGTCAGCTCGTTTGGTTCCTGGACACAAAGGGCAGTCATGCGGCCCTCCCCCCTGACGCCCAGCGATGACAGGACCGCGACCGGGGACCGACTTACTAATTGGACGATGTCCCGAGCAAGACCGCAGCCCAGGCAGCCGATGCCGAAGACAGAGTAAGCAAAGAGCAGGCATTCCTAGGGAAACAAGGATGAGTATCTTTTCACAAGAGATCGGACGCAAGATAGGGAGGGCTGATGGCGAAAAATACCTTTCGACCAAAGATGTCACTCAGTCGACCGTACAGGGGCTGGAACGTGGTGAGAGTGAGGAAATACGAGGTTGCGATCCAGCTCGTGTTGTTCAACGCATTCAGGTCACTGCCCATTTTGCCGTAAGTAGCAATAGTGAGGGTCTGGTCCATAGCCACGAGATATATCTGCCAATATACAACTTAGCTTGGGTAGTGCAGTAGCTGCTGGGCTTACTCACCCCTATGGCCAGGGCCGGGAGCAGTCGAGCCATGTTCACTTTGATCTTCGGCTCATCGGCATTGACGCCATTGGCATCGTCGCCGCCGCCGCCGCTGCCGTTCAAGTCCGGGTCCGTTGTGTCGCGGCTGAGCGAGCCGTGGCTGCCGTATGTCTTGGGAGCGGCCGATCCCAGCAACGGCGCAGTGTCGGACGTGGTGGCTGAGACAGCTCGAGGAGCCTGTTCTTCAGCAGCCATGTTTGCGGGCGTAACGGTGTACCTAGGAAGAAGCAAACAATACGTCGACGGGTTCAATGGTGGAGATTGGGAAGAGCTTCTTCATGCACAGCCCCGACTCCGGGGCAGTGGTTTGGGAGGAATTGCTTCCCCACCGAAAGCACATCGCTGATAACGGATGTGCCCGAGCCAAGGACCCGATCCGACCAGTGCTGGCTGGTATTTACAAACATACTTTACACATGCGACTCTTTCGCAGCATCATAGATTGGCATATCCGTCCCGTCCCCATGCTCTCTTCGAAGAGAAGAAGAAAATAAGTCGTCAAGTCCCGTCTTCCCTCCAGCCATCTAATTACGGTGCGACATCCCCCGGCTTCTAGAAAGGAAGCTTATCAGCTGTGAAGTCTCAATTTCCTACATACTGTCTTGAACCTTGAGGAGCCTCCAATGAGAACGGCCTCTGGCCATCGTGCAGGTTCTGTGTGGTTGGGGGGCAACATCGAAATCGGGTTAATGCCCTCTTGTGCATCGTTGCCCACCTGGTGATTTCCGACCGTGCCGGCTGGTCACATTGGGATTGGTAATCCACCATCTTCTCTGCCGACAATAGTACACAGAAGAAGAAGAAAAAAAACAACAAAAAAACAAAACAGGAAAAGCAAACGACCATAGACGCCTGCCCCGAGGAGTCTCCGGGTCTTCCATATGAGCGATTAGAACGAAACAGCGGTTCCTGTCGATCTATGGGCGTGGCAGTCAAGTCATCGTCGCATGATATAGTCCATAGCCTCCCAGGTTTCGCATCTTGATTGACAGTGGACTCGGCTGTACACTCGTACACGTACAGACAAAATTAGCCGGAGGGGGCAGTGGACAGGGCCTTGTTTGTGCCTGAATGCCGCAAGTCGAGTCAAGAGTCAAGTCAAGGCGTGACGTGACAGGAGAGACAGGCCTTGGAACCTTGGCAGCGTGGGCCGGGTCTGACTGATGATCCCCAGGATCATCGCTCGGGAGCAAACCCGCTTGACAAGAGTGACGATGCTTCGTCCCTTCTGGTCCCCCCCCATCAGCAGGCTAGAGAGTAAGAATTCTCATCGTCACATCGTGGCTGGCGCCCCATTCGTCCCCACCCCCCTCCAGGCCGATGACCGTTATTGTTATTGTCTCATTCCAGCCCGCGACTAGACGTCTTCCCGTTCTATCTTCAACTCTGAGACGACTCTCCGTTTATCGCCGGGCCCGAGGATAACAACAGCAAGCATAAAAAGAACAGCAACATGACTCGGGCTTTCACGTGTTTCCCTGTACCCGTAAACTTCGTCCGCCGGGTAGGGAGAGACTGACGCGACACCCCCTGTCAGAGCCAATCTAAACTCTCCAGCCGGTCGCGCATCTCTCGATATATTTATTCTAGGGCTGTTTCAGATCATCTAGGGACTGCTTGTGACTGGCCCGGGATTGCTCATGATGACGGCGGACCCTTGTGGGCTTGTGTGCGCACAATTCTCTCTCCACTACTACTAGTCCTCCCAGGGACAAGTTCATGGCCTCCAGTCACAGTCACACGGTACCTGCATTAGCCTGGGTTCCCTCCAAGAGGTTCAAACAGGACAGAAGGGAGGAGCAGGGTTCTTCTGCTTCTGGACGCTCTCTGCTGGTTGGTGCATGAGAACAGGAGCATTCCACATGGGCTACTTTATTTATTCTTTAATAGCGGGACTATGCCACCGATCCTCATCCTGCCGAGGACATACTGCAGGATCCGCATGAATGTCTAAGGGCCGTAATACATACGCAACCGACTTTGCCTCCTTCATGCCCACTTCAGACGAACGACAATAATGGATACGACTTCGCTCCAGGCCCCTAGAACGGGTCGCTCTCGCTTCTCCAAAGCGCTGCCAGCTCCTCCACCTGGAATGGACCACGAGTTGGATATATCAAGCACAGCACCAGGCCCGGACGTGCCTCGCAAGCTGCCGTCGTTACCACATCTACCATCGCCAACCGCTCTCCCGCCTCGAAAGGACAGCGTAGGTGCCCGGCTCAACCTAACAACGGTCAACTCCCCATCCCCGGTGCTTCCGCTCCTGCAGAGAGAGCCTCCAACTCCCAAGAAGATGAATGCCATTCCTAGGAAGGCGGTTGGCCAGCAGCCGCAGCCGCAGCCGCAGGGAAAGGAGCCAACTACCCCCCCAGAAGAAACTGAGACGCATGTCGTCCATCTCGAGTATACTGTCCGCATACTCCAACACGTCCATAGACTCCGTGCACAGGTCGTCTCAGGGCAGTGTTGCAACAAAGGACAGCGAGCCGTCTCTTTCACCAGAGCGTGCTGTTGCGGGTGACTCCAGGGCCAAGCTCTTTGAGACGCTGGGCGACTACACGGGGAACCCGCATGAAGATGAGTTCCCCAGTACCTACGATCAGGTGCATCATGGTCAGCAACAATCACGGCCGCCTGTCCCGGCCAAGGACACAAGGGTAGACGGCAGCCCTGTTTTGGGGCTGTCGCCTAAGCCCCGCCCTGGTCTCCCGGTGAACCCTCGTTCCGCCAAAGCTGTTCACGGGGAAGCTACATCGTCAACCACACCGGCGCCCGCCAACTCGCGGCCTACCCCTCCGTTGGTAAAACCCGACGACCCGGAAGCTACAACGCCAACCCCGTCTGCACCGGCCAACGACGCGCAGACATTGTGGAAGCGCCGGGCATCAACAAAGTCGGATGGTAGCCTCGCAGTTCCTAACCTTGCATTGACTGTTAGTCACGGTTCAACGGCATTAGCTTCGCCAACGCTCACTGGACCGCCTTTGCCCCCCAAAAGCGAGGCGTCTAGCGCACGGCCATCACCCTTACCCCCGAAACCATCGGCAGGCCTACCCGGACGCAATATCCGTCCAGCTCCACCACCCCCGACTACTGCACCTGCAACTAATGAACTTGGCGAAGACGACGAAGAGATGAAGAGACTCGCAGCCTCAGTGAAGGCCGCAGCTAAGCGGGTGACGGGTTCCGGAGAGGAGCCCGAGCCTACGGATCATCTCACCGACAAGCCTCGATTCGACAAAGAGGGGAAAGAGATACCCAAGTCGTTTGCTGTCCTCGGATCACCCAAGGAGGAGGGAGTGAACAATGCGGCAGCCAAGGGGGGATTGAACCTGAACAAGGCACCCAGCCCGAGCAGTGCAGCGGCACATGGCAGAAACACAGAGAACGAGGGTGTTGCAGACAAGGGGGGGCCGAGACTATGTGTCACCCCTGTCATCACCTGAGCTTCCTCCTTCGCAGCAACGTGGCCGAGGAGGGTTCCAAGCTACCGGACGTCCGAGCACCGCGCGAAACCCTGACAGCCGAGACCAGCCCAACCAGCCCAACCAGCCCCAATTGCCCCGCGATGGACAGCCAATGCCACCACGCCAACGACGTGACATCTCCCATTCCAACGAGCAGCAGCCGATGGCTTCTCCTATGGTTCCTGTGGCCACGCCTCGCACGCGCCCTCCCCTCAGCATCGTTGGGGAGGAGGTCTCGTTCAGCAAGCCTATGCAGCTCACCGAGGAACAGCAGCAGGGGCTGACGAAGGCCATCATGCGGTTCCGCCAGCACGACCGACCTGCTCCGGACGAGCAACCCATCGTCAACGCGGCGCCCCTGCGGCCTGGCCAGCTGAAGTGCCTCGGCCACCATCAAGGATTTATCCGCACTAAGAATGCGGCACACTCCATCGCCTGCGCCACGTGCCACATCAAGGACCGGGAGCTGCGCTACGTCTGCACCACCTGCGCCGTCCGGGTGTGCCAGGGCTGCCGGGACCTGCTCGAGGAGCACAAGGACACCCGGCTGGCGCTGGGCCTGATCCGCGAGAAGGGGGCTGCGGCCGAGGGGAAGGAGAAGGCATGAGAGCTCTAAGGAACGGAAGGCAGGGAAGGGCATTCACGAAAGGCGTTTTTTTAGGGGACAATGGATACCAAATAATGATGATTCTATTTTCTTTTTCTTCTTTCTTTTTTTTCTTCTTTTTAAATTCTAATGGTCAAAACTTGGTTAGAAGTGAGTTCACTTCTTAGGGAATCGACCGTGGTTCAAGAGCGTTCTCCCAAGAAAAGGACCATGATGAAGTAGGACTTTGGTTAGGAAACTTCACGTCTGGTCCATCGAAGGGACTTGGGGTTAGACGCATATCTGTACACCCAAATAGAGGGTGGTTAGATAGCTATATAAAGCATACGTAGTACTGTAACCGCATTTAGTCACTAACGCTTAGCTATCTCGTGTATAAAATACTAATTAAGTGTGCTATTTCTCCGATGCCACAGACATGGCAATGCCACAGCGGAGATCGGCAACAGCCAAAGCCAGCCAAAGGACCCTGGCATTTTAGAATTTCCGCCTGATGTCTTGATGCATACCATGCATCAACCATCCATCATCCATCCATCTCCTTCTCTATGTCGACCACAACCGCCTTTCGCTGTTCGCAATGTCGTCCGCCCCCGGTCTAAGCCGGAATCGAACATTACGCAAACCTGCCACCACCAATGCCGGCAATGCAAACCAGAAAGAAAACAAACTGGCGCCCTCCAATGACGCGGCGCAGGCATCGCCAAGTCGACTACCACAGGTCAAACCCTTGACGCGGTCAGCAACTACAGCCGCGTCTGCTTCTGCAACTACCCGGGCTCGAACAACAAACTCGACGACGACAGCAGCCACGACCAAATCTGCCCGAGGTGGCAGGCCATTATCCGGTATCCTCTCCAGCAGGAATGGCCTAGCCGAGACGAGACGGCCGAGCCCAACCACAGCCGAGAACACAGCAGCGCCGCCAAGACCTTTGGGCAGACCACCCTCTACGCGCCACGCACCTTCTGCATCCGCGAGCATAGGCAGTAGCAGCAGAGAATCCTCGACAGTGGGACGACGGCCCTCGAGCTCGGGAGGCCTTTCGTCGACATCCACGGCGACAAGATCGAGAACCCTGGCCCACACGCGAGCCAAGTCTACAGCGACAAGCCTCACCGCCGCCACCACCCTCAAACCCCCGGGCTCTCGCGTCTCGAACCCTGCCCCGCCGACAACCTCGACGAAACCACAGACACGCTCCCAGACTCTGCAGGCCCGCGCCACGACCCACTCGGCCGCCTCCTCGTCGTCTTCTACCACGGCAGATGCTGCTACTGCCGCCCCGAACCGCCCGGCCTTCAACACCAACCAACAACACTACTCGCCGCTGAAGTCGCACGCCCCGAAGCCCCTCACCTCGACCTTCCTGGCGCCGCCCTCGCCCTCGAAGCTCCCGTCCAACGTCGCCATCTCGGCCGAGACGGCGCGCCTGCAGACGGAGCTCCTACAACTGTCCCTGCTGCACCGCGATGCCGGCGCCACGGCCGCCGAGTGGCACGCCAGCGCGCAGCGCAAGCTGGGCGCCCGGTTCGAGGACCTGGTCCGCGCCGAGCGCGCGCTGGGCGGCCGCGAGCGCGACGGCGTCGAGGGCCGCAACGCCGCCGTGCTGGTGCGGTGGGGCGCCGCCCGCGCCAGCACCGAGGTCGTCGGCGGGCTCGAGGAGAAGGTGCAGATGCTGGACCAGGTCGTCAACGGCGTCTGGCGGTTCGGCGAGCCCGGCGGGCGGTACGCCAGGGTCGTCGAGGAGTTCGAGGCCTGGGCCGGCCGCCTGCAGGGGATCATGGAGGCGCGTCGGAAGGGGGATGTCGACTCGCTGCTGGGAGGAGAAGGGGGCGGCGGGAGCGAGGTGCTCTTCATCGGCGACCTAGAGAACCGCTGGAGAGACGAGTGTCCGGGCCTCGTGCGGAAGCTCGAGGAGTGGCGTCGGATGCTGCGCCATCTCGGCCCGGCACCCAGCCATGGTGCTGCGGCCGTGACCGACGAGGGGGCGGTGGCCAAAAGTCGAGCCTGGCCAAGATACTCGAGGGCTGTGCTTGCATGGTGGACGACATGCTGGCCGAGCTGGCCCTGATGGAGCAGATGGTGCGCGAGGCAGTCCGGGCCGAGGACGACTGGATCGAGGCCATGAACAAGGAGCTGAACCTCGAGGACGAGAGTAGTAATACCCAGGGTGATAAATCGGCGCCGCTTTGGAAGATGGTCGTATGAAACGAGCCGGCATGGTAAGCAAGTAGCCGTCACAGATATACCCATATCATCAGTCGCAGTGTGTGGTTGGTACTTTGAGGCTATGGTTTGTGATAAAGAGCTTGTCTTCTTCACTGCTACGAGCATTGTTGTCTATAGAGTGGCGCTGCCTCCACTCGGTATGATATAGAGAGAAAAGGTCTCGAAACGTTAAGCAAGCTGTTTCCCCCATTCATCTCCGTGCCGGCCTTGGCTACCACCCCGAGCGCGTGCGCTACTCGCGCAGGCCACATATATCAGAAGATGTAGACTCCCGAAGAGCATCCGATACACAGAAAGACGGATAGACACACAGCTTCAGGGTGCTTAGTCGACTTGTGCTTTCTCTTCCGATCCTCGAGCTTGCGCAGTTCAACGCCAGGTTCTGCTACCGGTGGCAGCAGCATCCTGAGCAGACCCCGTTTGCGTACTAATGACCATCCCTGTTGTTATTTAAATCTGCATCGCTATTACCGTCAAGGTCATCCACGCTGCGACAAGCTGGAGGCAACCATCTACAATGCTGATAATGTAATGAATAGAAGTTGGGTCTTGAAGAAGTTCATGTCTGGTTGAATGATATACTCTAGACTATTTCCCCTTCCGTATCGGCTCTAAGCCGAACAAGTCTTCCGAAAGCACAGCGTTCCCATTGGCATCCAACGGCACCTCACCAAACAGGAAAGCAGTTCTCTCTCGGTTCGCATTGGCGGATGGGCGCTTACGGTGGTTCCCCGAGGGAGGTGCCGTGGAGGACGAAGGCTTTGTCTGCTGTGATCCGAATACATCTGTTTGCGAGGATGCCGATTGGTCTGGCTCGAGCATCCATGAGAATGAGGATTGGGCTAGAGTTGAGCGTGTAGGAATAGGTGCTGGTGGGCGCGCGAGTGTTGTAGCTTGGGTGGGTGTTGCTGTTCTAGAGGTCGAAAACAGAGGGTCGGTGTCCATGACGTCTGCATGATGGGTATTACTTGTGACATCTTTTGCGGGAGATGCCGAAGTGGTTTGAGGGATCTGACTGGGGTTTCTAGGGTTTGGGGAATCAAGAACCATATCAGGCGTGCTAATAACCATTGCTGCGACCGCATCGGTGGGAGGGTCTGGCGATAGGGGATTGGCTTCAGATTCGGGATGACTCGGTGCCGGAGGGAAATATTCATCCTGCGGCAGCGCTATTGTGGAATCCTCCAAGTATATTTTAACAAACTGGACTTTAGCAGCTGCTATCTCCAAGGCTTCCGATTGCTTCTGCTTATCAAAGTTCGAGGTTGCCAGCGTCTTCAGCGAAGTGATGGTCTCATCCAACAGCGATGCTAATTGTTTATTCCTCTGGTCCATGGTGGCCACGGCTTTCATGGCTGTGTTATTGGGTCCTGGCTCAGAGAACAGATCGCGACCGGCTTTCATAGTTGTCTTCGCTTCGCTCACATTGCGGCGTATCTCGCCGAGAGCATCTCGCACAGCCTGGTTGATGCCGAGCTTTTCGCCCCTTTCAAGGACGCCCTTAGCCGCACCCTGGAATAAGGCTTCTACACCACCTTGCTGTTGAAGAAAGCGTTGAGCTGAGAGAGGTGACCGCAATCCTCGAGTGTTGTGGCTTATGCCTAGACCCAAGGATCTTGGCGTGCTTGGCCTCGAGGAACTCTTAGGTGAGTCCGGTGGTTTGCCAGTGTACTTCAGAATGAGGGTTGAGCCTCCGGCAGGGGTAAGATGGTTCCTGAGATACACGGCGTCATCTATGAATGTATGTGGTCCATAAGAACCCTCAGGTGGTGGGTACTTCAATAGGAGCTGTAAGGCAACAGAATAGTCCGCATCAAGAACTATGATACGAGTCAATGCATAGAACCTTGCGGGCTGCAGGGTGGCAAACTTACGAGCCCAGCGGATTCTGACCATCATGGCAGCACAAACCAGATCTATAAGTTGCAAGGAAGGATCAACAGCAAAAATGGTATCCCAAAGCACGAGCATCTGATCAAAAGGGAATTCGCGGCTGAAGAGTAGCCGAATCCACCGGCTTGCAAGAGGTCAGACAAAGTCGTGTCAGGGAGGGCTGGCCCAGACTCACATGAGGAAGATCTGAGGTAGGATCTCGATAGTCTTCAAGTGATTGGACAGGTCAGGGTCAATTTTATGCAACAAGACTTCGTGGATGTACTGGCTCTTTTCGACGATGCTCGACTGTCCCCCTCGAGCATCGTCAGCGACCTCGTAGAATGACTTTGCGTGGTCCATGACCTTGGAGAATAAAGCAAAAGAATCATGCTCGGCGAAGGAAGCATCCAGCATCTCAATCATGGTCAAGTCAGCTGAGCCTTCAGAGGCCGTCTCAGTCGGATTGACGGCATCTCGTTCGACAACAAAGACAATAGGTGCGAGGAGCTCGTGCATTCCTTGACGATAACCGCCAACGCCAGGGTTCAGCTTGCAGTAAATGAAGAGCACATCCAAAATCATGGTTTGGATACGGGGCTCGTGGTAGAAAGGCTCATCGGGTAGGCGCTGAACATCTTGCAGGATCTCGGCCCGTAGAACCTCATCTTGCCTCGACGTGTTCCATGGTGACTAAGACAGCGTCAGCACAGCCCAGCACAGCACAGGAGACCGTGGCATGACTCACATCTGGGTCGTCGGCCAAAGGATCGGTGTTGACCGTGGCCAAATACTCAGGATGGTCGATATACCTCAGGAAGTGCTCTCTGAGCGACGCGTAGGTGCTTCTTGACTCGAGGAGCGCATGGGTCCAGCTAGTGGTGTTGGAGCCATGGCCGAGTAAGAAGGTTTTCCAACATATCGATCTGCAGCCTGAGATGCAGGGGCTGCTGGGACCATTAAACCTGACAGCGCGCTGCAAGTCGGCGAGACTAGAATGCTTCACGGTTTCTTGCCATCGGTCTCTGGGAAAGTCCACAAGTCAGCCAAACATTCGACTCGGCCGGCTGAAGTCATGCTGTCGGCAATCTCACGTCAACTCAGCCAGAGATGGCATCCTGAGGCCAATCTCCACCAGGGAAGTCCGGATGAGGTGAGCGTTGGGCCGGGGTGACTTGGGATGTTGTTGTGCCAAAGTCCAACGTCTCTCTCTGTACAGATAGGGAAGTGTCTCGAGAGGCTGCCTTGCCTGATTGCGAGCTGAGGACCGAGGGAAAGCACGCCAACTGTGGGGCAGTGGCAACCAGATGGCAGCGCTATATCTTCAACCCCTCCATCCCCATCCATCCCTCTATCAATTTCCGATCAATCAGTTATTAAGAACTTAAGGTAGACCCGGGATACAGGGTGCTTAGCAGCTCAGCTATCATCTGGTTAATGGATATTCGATTTGTCATCAAGGCTAAGCTGATGAGAGAGAGAGAGTCGGCCCAAATACCGAGTTCCCCGAATTTGGGACCCTTCGGCGTTATCGTCATGGTCCACTCTGCATGCAAATGCCGTTCTTCGGCTGCTTTAATCTAAGTAATCTATCTTCTGACATAGAAACGGGCTGCGTCCTTCTGTCTTCACTGCTTAGCATCCTAGGAAATCTTTGCTTGTTCATGTTTCCGCTTAGCCCATGTTAGCATTGCCGTAGAGTAGGAAGTGTTTTGCTGAATTACTTCATCCTTTTTCTTCTCTTTGTTCGCCTGCATTCAAAGACGTCATCGGCGTCATAACACGATGACAGCACCGATTCCAGACCTGCCGAACCTCGCTGCCGACGACTCCATGTTGTCACGAAAGTTCGGCCGCGAGACGGCCAATTACTTCTCTGGCAGCCCCTTGAACAGAGTGTCGTTCCTGCGGTCAGAGCACTCCTTCTTGGCCTCGGCCTTCTCACACCCTACGGCCTCATTCCTGCTCATGAACAATTTGTCGCCCCTGGTGAAGGACGCGGCTAACCTCGGCTATGTCGCCAAGGCGGACATCGAGCCCCTGACCGGAGCCGAGCCCTTCCGGAAGACCGAAGAGGAATGGGTCAAGAGCTTCAACTCGGACGTCATCTCTCCCGTCATCCTGTTCTTGGGCCTGGATGAGAAGAAGGCCACGGGGTTTGAGTACAAAAATTTCAAGGGCGCCCCATACTTCGCTATTGATGTGACCCCGAAAGATGGCCTCGCCGATAAAGCGAACAGTGTCGTTGAGGCCGTGAAGGCCAAGGGATTGAACTTCTCCCAGTCGGCGAGGATACTATCATTGACTGCACCAGAAGGTAAGTGAAAAGGGGGCCGGAAAACGAAGGAGAGGGGGGGAGAAGAACAAGAAGAGAGAGAGCTGATTTTATTTCCCCTCCCTCAGCCGCTATCTACGCGCAAGCTCGGGCTCTACTGGACTGGAACGCGCGGAACCCCTTCTGCGCCGGCTGCGGGCAGCGCACACTCTCTGTAAACAGTGGGCACAAGCGGAGGTGCCCTCCGACGGACTATGCGGGTGTCCCTGAAGGCAGTCCTCCCAAGGAGCGGGGTGATTGCGCGACTCGCCACGGAGTCTCGAACCTCTGCTTCCCGAGGACCGACCCGACCATCATCGTGGCTGTCGTATCTGCCGACGGCTCCAAGATCCTGCTCGGGCGGAACAAGAGGTTCCCCCCGGCCTGGTACAGCACCTTGGCCGGCTTCCTGGAGCCTGGCGAGTCGATCGAGGAGGCGGTCCGGCGCGAGGTGTGGGAGGAAAGCGGCGTGACTGCTGGCCGGGTGGTCCTCCATAGCTCGCAGCCGTGGCCGTATCCGGCAAACCTGATGATTGGTGCCATTGCTCAGGCCACCCCGGATGGCGAAAACATCGACTTGGGTAATGATCCGGAGTTGCAAGACGCCAAGTGGTTTAGCATGGACGAGGTTAGAGAAGCTCTGGCGAATGGCGTCAGCGACTTGAGTGGGCCGACGCCCTCTGGCTATAAGGAGGGAGCTTTGAGATTGCCTCCCCAAACGGCTATTGCTAACCGGTTGCTGGATGCGGTATGTGGTGGATATCTTTCCGCTGTATCCAAGATTTGAGACAATGAATGGGTTGTCTTGGAGCAAATTGGCGTTGCCGTTGGCGAGCGAGGCAGGCATTAGCGTGTTGCTTTGCAGGTAAAGCGGGATAGAGTTTGGTGGTTGACATGGTGGTCATGTTCCGGGAGGACGGGATTCATTAAAGGATATATAGATACTCGATAGACACGGTTCTATGGGCCCAACATGGGTGATGATACTGCACTACAATCAACGCAACGTATTTGCGGAATATAAGAACTGTCGGACTGCACGTTCAGGCGCTTTCCATGCCGTGCCTGCCCTTCCTCCTCTTTTCCCTCTTCTGGTATGAAAATTGGTCATCGCAGATATGTACTCCCAAGTATGTAAGTTAAGTACTTAGCATGATGTAATAGTGCAGTCCAGACAAATGTGATGATAACCTGACAGAGATGCCCTGAGATCAATGCCTCAGGTACCTCTACTTGTTACTACGTACACCACCTTAGGCATTGCTGGCTCAGCCACGGGCGGGTGCCACAGATGTCGCCCACCACCACTGTATTAGCAGCCACAGCCGGTCCGGCTGATGGCCGGGGCCCCACCCAGACCCTTCGGCTGGAGAATAAATACTTGCCTTCCTCCCCTTCACTTGCTTGTTCTCTTCTTTCCTTCCTCATCATCAGTGGAGGTTAGACTAATTACCGTCATGTAATTAATTTAATTTTTCATTGGGGACTCCGCTATGCGGCTTGCTGAGGGTTAATTTTTTCTCGATAATTCTCCTTCCGTTCCCGGTCCCCTCAAGTAACGACGATGCCCTTCCCAATCAGCCGCCGACGCCAGCTCTTCCTGGTTCGTGACTGTGGGGTGTCTGCGACATTTTTGATATATAGAAGATCATGAGGTGAGAACTGGCACGAGTTTGTGGCTCTCAATGTCTGGGGATGGATAAACTCGCGCAAATGCATATTTTTTTGCTCTCGTAGAACGCATGTGGGCGCGCTGAAGAATCTTCCGCGATGCTACTCTCGGTCAACTCCTGTCACGTCCGATTAGCGGAAAGAGAATTTTGGCGAGATTGCAATGTCAGCCTCGAGAAACCCGTGATCGGTAATATGGTGAAAATGTCGCATTTGGTCTACGCCATACCAAATGTCGAGATTTACAAAAGCCCATTTCTACCTCTTGTGCCCTTCGTTTCCATGATCGACATTTCCCTAATGCCAGTCATGAATTAAGCAGGGTAAAATTTACGTTTCAGGAACACACCTACAGAACATGCATTTGATCAAATGTTTGATGGGACAGATAATTCATTGTGTGGCGAGAAGGTTCGTCTTGTCATTGACTATCTGATCGAGAACTTAAACCGATCCGATAGACGTGCTGTTCTTTGGCAGCATCTTCACTATGACAATACTACATCCTCCTACGACCCAGTGACATGCTTAGTACAGGCGGCGGGGAGGAGACATGGAAGCCTTGATGACCAAGCTTCCAACGTTCTGCCAGCCCTTCTTCAGCAGGGAGACGAGGTAGTTGATGGCCAACATGATGTTGGAGATCAGCTCCTCGGTCTCCATGCCGACGTTGCCGACGGCGACACCCATGCAGAGAACCTTCTTCAGCTGGAACTTGACGGTAGACTTGACCTCGGTGATCTTGCCGCTCAGGTCGTCGGCGTGCGAGACGGGCGTGGGGAACTTGCCAGCCTTGGACAGACCGGGACCCAAGAGACGGGGGATCTGCTTGATCAAGGCCTCGGAAGCGATGAAGGCATCGTACTTGCGAGCAAGCTTCTTGATGAGCTTCTTGTTCTTGTTCAGCTTCTTCAAGTCGTCGGCGGACATGGCATCGACACCACCGTGCTTCGCACGATCGATCTATTCATTGCATCTATTGTCAGCATCCACACCTTCTTCTGTTGGTTGGGGTTCGGCTCGAGCTCGCTTACATCGTGCTGGTCACCGAGAATGCAGATGGCCATGTTGGGGCGGGGGAACGCTGGGCAGCCTGACGGTACCCGAGAAACGCTTGTCACGCTGGGGGTCGTAGTTCTTGAGACCGATCTGGAGCTCGACGGTCTCCAAGAAGTTTCGCTTCTTCTCATTGTTGGAGTAATCAAGGAGCTCCTGAACGTGCGAGCGCACTCCGGCTGGAAGGTGGCAAACAGGTTAGATGCTACTATGCTGCTGATTACAGATGTAAGGATTGCTTACCGACTGTGATCTTAGACATCTTGACAGTCTTCCAGTAGATTCAATCTAATGGTGAGGAATACTGCGTTCGCGATGGTTGATGGATGGGGATTAACAAATTTTGAGGGGAAATCCAGTCGAACTTTTCGGGATTTGTTACGTCTGGTAATAATTTCGGGAGGCGCTTGTGGGCGTGGGTGGGGCTTGTCAAGCCACACTCTTTTCGGTGTGGTGGTGGCTGAGATATGGCTTGAGTGTAGTGCCGGACTGCCACTTATTATGTTCTGTTCTATTTGGTCTGAATCGTCGTCCATGATTCTCCATCCAGTTGGGATATCGATGTTCGGGTTACGCTATCCAACAAGTCGTATTCTCGAAATCGAGACCTTGAACTGCCATCATTGCCCTGACAGATGTGGCTGCTTCTGAGCAATGTCAATGACGACTGCATCTCTTAGATCGTCGAGCCAATCTGCGATGCACTGGAAGCTCCTGATAGAAGTCGCCAAATGTTCGCTCGGAAAGCATGGTTAGTCATACGGTGAACCGCACGGAGTTTCTCGTCCTGTTACCACTTCAATATTGTCGTGGGCTGTTCCGGCTGCTGGCTGTGGCGTGATAGTAGTCCGAGGTTACATTACCATCTACAGTATATGAGTGGTTCTGGTTTCAATGCACTCGGCAGCGATTTGGAATATGTCAAGTCCAGATTCAAGTCTTGTCCCGTTTTCAAATCAACCGGAAGACCCGCGAGGTGTTTGTTGCAGATGGTATGGCCCACTCTCGAACCCCCAGCGATCTGTTTCTGTTTCGACATATCAGATGTCACCCCACAACCGTTTGAAACTGGAAGCTCCTCCTATTCTGGATCCCATACTGAGTTACCTTATTACGACCCTATCGATGGACCAGTCGCAACCTGCCCATTAATGGAGATACTTTGTTGCTATTTCCATCGATGGTCAGTGCCACTTCTGCCAAGTAACCAAACGATGGCTCGTCTGAAAAGGGGCATCGCTGAGAAGAAACGGTTTATAGAAACGGTTTATGTTACTGCTCATATGCGGGTGCGATCCTCAATTTAGTAGGTTTGATGGCCAGCAGATCGTAGATGTCATGCGTGCCTCATTACTAAGGGCCGGTAGTTGGTACCAATCGGCGCCTCTCCAAGATCTTCGAACTCTGCATTGAGAGGGGAACCGAAGAGGTATTGAGCATGACGCAATTGGAGACAACAATTGCTCATCTCCTCCTCCCTATTATAACACAAACAATTTGAAAAGCCGTGAGTCTAGGAACTAGGCAGGTTTCGAGGATACAACATTCGCACATTAAATTAGATAGGAGTGAAGTGTCTGTCTGCCTTATTGGTCACCATGTCCACTACCACCACCTTGAAATGTACGACATCTGCCGCACCAGCACCGCCCGGGCAGCCAGATATCGCGTATGCCCCGGATTTCCAGAAATGGCAAGCACGGGCAGCACGACGCTTGGCTTCCGAGACTCTGCCCAAGACGACTCCCGAGGGTTTCCCCAGCCAACTCTCGGGAGATCTCGTGTGGGAGGGAGACAAGCTGGCTGCGACGTATAACTGGACTTACGTGCTGAGCGAGGACCAACTGGCGGAGATCGACCGGGCCGTGCAGCACTTTAAATGTTTGTTTGAGCCCCCCTCCCCCCTTCCCGTTCCAGGTTACATGGGATGAGAAAATATACACACAGAGAGAGACAGAGAGAGACGATAGATATATACTGAAGAGCCACGCCTACCTAGCATTGGGTCTGTCGTTGGGCCACCTCTCGTCCGAGACCTTCCCCTTGCCGGCCCTCCACACCGAGCTGCGGCGCCTGTCCCGGGAGCTGCACGCCGGCCACGGCTTCTTCGTGATCAGGGGCCTGCGCGTTGACGAGTACACGCGCGAGGACAACGCCATCATCTACGCAGGGGTCTCGTCGCACATTGCGGCACAGCGGGGCCGGCAGGATCACAAGTTCGGCGGCGAGCCCGCCGACGTCGTCCTGACCCACATCAAGGATCTCCGGGGCGAGCCCATCGCCGGCGCCGGCGGCGCCGCCATTGGAAGCCCGGCCTACACGACGGACAGGCAGGTCTTCCACACGGACTCGGGCGACATCGTCTCGCTCTTCGCGCTCGAGACGGCGGCGTCGGGGGGCGCGAGCAAGCTGGCAAGCACGTGGCGCGTCTACAACGAGATCGCGCGTACTCGGCCTGACTTGGTCCATGTGCTGTCCCAGAACTGGGATTACGAAGTGTGAGCTTCTACATTTACGTCTCTCTGGGGCTCTAGCAAACACGTGCTGCGCTGTTTACGATCATTCTCTAACGCGCGGGTGCCCCAGTTTCGAGAAAGCAGATAAGCAGTGGACGGAAAGACCATTGATCTTCCACGCAGAAGCGTCCGGCTCCCACCCCGAGCGCATCGCCCTCCAATACGCCCGACGTTACTTCGTCGGGTTCGGTGCTCTGCCGCGTAGCCCTGATATCCCTCCCATCAGCGAGGCGCAGGCCGAGGCGCTGGATACGCTGCACTTCCTCGGCGACAAGTTCTGCGTGAACACGGATTTCCAGAAGGGCGACATGCAGTACGTCAACAACCTGGCCGTATTCCATGCTCGAGATGGTTTCGCCAACAGCCCCGAAAAGAAGTGAGTACTAGTGCCCGCCCACCGTGAGCCCCCTTTTTACTGCCTGGGGCATTGACTGACACAATGTATCTTATCGTGACAAATTAGACGCCACCTTCTTCGGCTGTGGCTCCGCGACCCAGAGAATGCATGGGAGACGCCGGAGGTGTTGAAGCCCAGGTGGGCTCAACTGTACGATGGTATTACGCCGGCGAGTCAGGTCTTTCCGCTTGAGCCCTATATCCGCAGTGCCAGTAACAAGAGCCGGTAAAAAGCCCCGACTGAAGTGAGCTACCAGTTTCCAAGTTACGCATATAAGGAAAATGAACCACCAGCATAGCATTTGTGAATTAGGAGCGTGCCACGCAAACTCAATATGAAGATTGACCTTCATCAGCATGTAAAAGGAACATTTGCTGGGTACATACATATAGTAGTACATCATGTGACTTAAGGGGAGGTCACTTGGTTTTTAGATGAATGAATCACGAGTAACCCGAAATTACGAATGTCACAGAGGTTCGAAGCCCGCGCAAGCATTCCGGCAGTCAACCCGCCAAAGGAGTTCCCGTGACCAACCAATCAACTACCTACTTCGCATCCTCGGGAATCCCGACCTTCTTGACCGCCTCGCGCGCCTCGGGGCCGAAGTCGAAGGGCTGGCCGCCGGCGAGGGCCCGAGCCTTGGGGTCCGTCTCGTTCTCGAGGATGATCTTCTGGGCCATGAAGCCGCGGGTCCAGGCGTCGCTGACCATGCCCTTGGCCTCGTTCTCGGGCAGCCTGGGGAAGGGGACCTCCTCCTCGTCGTCGTCGCCCTCGCCGCCCTTCTTGTCCCACAGGGTCTGGGTCTCCGGGTCCCACTCCCAGGTCCAGGTCTGGGAGGGGTCGGCGTAGGCCCAGGGTCTGGCGAGGACGCGGCAGCGGCGCGTGGCCCCCGGGGGCAGGAAGGGGAGCACGTGGTTAATGTACGTCTTCTCGATGAAGTCGGTCACGAAAAATAGGCCGGGGTGCGTGTCCTTGGCCACTTTCACGACCTCGGCCGTCGGCGGCTCGTCATATTTAAAGTGCGGGTTCGTGTACAAGGCCCGGAGCAGGGCGGCGTAGTTGGAGCCCAGCTCGAAGGCCACGGCCGGGGTGGGGTGGGTGATGGGTTTGGAGGAGGCTGTGTTCCCCGACGACGATGACATTTTTGTATTGATATATATATAGAGAGAGAGAGAGAAAAAGAACTTTTTAGACGTGTTTCATTGAGATTGGCGATGAGGGGATGGAGAAGAAGTAAGTAAGTACTCCAGCTCGTGAGGTCTGTGCAGTATTAGTACCTGCTTGCTTTTGTAGTACTTGTGGAGCCGATGGCGATGTTGATCTCCCCCCTCATTCCGGTTTTGATATGACAGCAGAAATGACAGGTCTGAAATCCAGAAAACTTGTTGGATTCGAGTGTATTCAAAAACAGAGGCGGTTTCAGGTGACCGAAAGCCTACCGTTCTGTAGATCTTGGGGTAGATCATTGCCGCTATGGGGTTCATTCGCTAGCAGCGACCGACGATGGCCGCCCGTGACAGTAGCAACTGGCAAGATATTATCTGGAGGTTGGTTGACTTTTGCAAATACATATAGTTACTTATGTATGTCGCTTTAACCAATGGGAATCATCCATCCGTACCAACCAGTGCCATTCTTTGAAATATACCGCCGGATCATCGCGTAGGGTCACAAGTAAGAGAGGGCGACGACCATCCTCTCCCCCCGGCATCATCGACTTATGTAGCAGAGCAGCCTACCCGTACCTAACCCGGTGCCTGGGATGAGAGGCTTCTTCATCTTACCCACTTGGATACAACAGAAATTGTGTGTCCCCCATCAATGGCCAAGTGCCGAGTTAAACACCGTCTCCTTCATGGTCTTGTGGTTTAGTGGTATAATTCTCGCTTAGGGCACAAACTTCCTGAGCATCATGCGAGAGGTCCCGGGGTGAGTGACATAATTAAATACCCACGTAAATTGGACTGGATGGCGACTAACAATACGGAGTTCGATCCCCGGCAAGACCCCAATGTCTTTTCTTTTTTCCTTCTTTTTTTCTCCCATGTCGCTTAACTGCGAAGAGCATTCGTTATAGCTCGGAGCAAGTCTTTTGCGGGAAACCCCCATTGAGAGGGGGCGGACGGTTGGGAGGTGAACGTTACATATATTGGCCAGACACAGGTAGTACAAATGCACGACGCTATTTTTGGACCGATATCGAGATGCATATGCGGTTAGATATGCGGCTATATGTGATGTCTTTGACTAGATACATTAGCCGACAAGGAACCACCACTCGGAACGAGCCGCCCCCTCGGAATCACCTCAATAAACATGCAGACTGCTGCTTACTAGAGAGAGACTTGATATAGCGGCTACATCCAGACCGAGTACAATAAGTATTGGGGGGGGGTTATCTCGTGCCGTAGACATACTGCTTTGCCGACTATCATGATCATTAACAACCCCATAGACACAGGAAAGATGCTTCGCTCGGTGGTCTTTACGCTCGCAACATCCTGTGTGGCTTTGTCCATTCCTAGGGGAGTTGCAGAGGCGAGACAGGCATTCCTCATACCCTTGGTATACAGCTTTTCGCCCAGTGGAAGACCCGGAAACTCGCCATATTGCGAACTTACTTGTGAGAGAGAGAGAGAGAGCCCTACCCCCCAACCCCAAGATCGCAAGCTGACCATAGCACAACGGCACGAAAAGTCAATGTGACGGACGCGGCCAGCAACGACAATACCGTATGCAAAGTTCAGTACGGACCATGTGCGTGGAGCGGCGAACGTCCGCCTGAGGTGCGCAAGCCCGACGCCCCGAACCCGGCGGAGTGCCAGAACGGAGACTTCAAGTTCTGGTTCAGCAAGTTCGACTCGATGCGAAACTTTAGTCTGGAGGTGACCCATGGCTACCGTGACAAGGACACTGAATCGGATGTCGCGCATGCAGGCGACAGCGGGTGGATCAATAGCGATCTGACTTGGGATAGAGGATACTCTTTCACTTGTGGGGGTAGTGGGGTATGCAGTATGGGCTTCTACAATACCACCGATCCTCTCGTGGCCAGTTTCATGTGAAAGCAGCGTGGTCGGTGTTCATGACAGCTGCATCTTCTCCAACCCATCGACAACCACTGTCGACGTCCCGGCCGAGAAGCCACCATGCAGCCAGCCAACCAAGGTGGAGAGAGAGAGAGAGAGGAAGAGAGAGAGAGATTGGTGAA
The DNA here is from genome assembly GCA_019976485.1 of Apiospora pterosperma. NCBI lineage: Eukaryota > Fungi > Ascomycota > Sordariomycetes > Amphisphaeriales > Apiosporaceae > Apiospora > Apiospora pterosperma. The sequence continues at coordinate 3,756,933 of JAFBMP010000009.1, forward strand.
GCTCGCACCGGGATACGATCACGGACCACACAGACGGTTTGATGGGCGAATACGGTAGCCTGGAATGTAACCATCCCGTAGCAGAGCGTACGTGTAGCCTTGTTTTCTCTGCTTTGGCCGCCGCCGGCTTGCAGTCTCCGTGATGGAGTAGGCTACCCTGGAGACGGAGAGGGGAAAAGCTCTCATACCCGATGTCTTGACGAGGAGGATCCGACATGTCATCTGTCATAGCGAACTTGGGAAGTTGGTCAACACGGCTCGTCCCACCTCAGTGATTGATTGAGTCAAAGTTGTTGGCGTGTGTCTTTTTGAGATCATGGTTGGGTTCTAGTCGCGTCTGCTTGTCGTGACGTCTTTCTTTTTCTTTTTCTTTTTCTCTTTCTTTCTTTCTTTTTCTTCTTCTTCTTCTTCTTTACTTCCTTTTCCTTGCACGGCTGGGCCGTACAGTACGTGGGATGGCGGCTCGCGGTCGACGGGTGGTGGCAGAAGCAAAACGCTGGGATGCCCGGCCAGACTTGTTTGCCCTGGAGTATTAATAGGTTTGGCTATAGCGAGGGTTCTGGCGGGGGGTTTGCCAAATCCCCAGCAGTGGTTCGAGAGAGAGAGAGAGAGACCGTCGACACTACCACCGATCCCGAAGTTGAAACACGGCCCCGCCCTCGCTTTTCCAGGGATATGTCAATACTCTGTAGCCAATCGCAACTGGCCATCGCCCATGAATCCCTGCGTATTCCATGAGACGGGAAAGCGCCATCATCGCCATAAACTTACTTGCTGGAATCCTTCACAGCCACCAATGTCCATTTCCGATGAATAGAAAGCACCCTTACCTCTTCCGTGACATGGATCAGTGCCCGTGTTGCAGCAATGACTACATCAGATCGTTTTGAAACTTGTGAGCCGTCCGCCGGCCATGAATAGATTGTTCGTGTGTGTATACTTATATGGCGGCGTCCGCTGCTGGCCTACATGACAGGATGATTGCCATATTCGGCATCATATCGTCGCGATGAACTCAATCTAATTCAAACATCCATCCAACCCCCTACGCGCAACAATATATTAGCCGCGGGCTTTAGAGCCTCCCAAGAACCTTCCATCCTGCAGGGCAAAGGAGAACCCGCCCATCTTTGCTGGTCCTCGCCGCTGCCTATCTGCGGTCTGCAGCTCGCCATCTTGCGCCATCTTGCGCCATCTTGCGACATCTGACTAACCTTGTTGCGGCTGCTCCATGGGGTTCTCGCCCGCGTGAAATCACTACTGCTTGCTCAGCATGAACATACCTCCTCTATCCGTCCTCGCGAGCTGGCCCAAGCCGAACTATGTCAATCCCGAGTCGAACGGGCCTGCCGGTGTTGCCGTCGGTAGCACCCTTATAGCATTAGTCACTTCCACAGTGCTATTGCGCCTATATACTCGCCGGTGGATTTCCAAGGGATTCGGTCTCGACGATGTCCTCATTGTTTTCGCATATGTACGAATACCCCCACACTCGCAGATAGACCATGCATGTGTACCCGAGTATAGGTTTGCTGACCCTCTCCTAGCTTCCTACGTTAGCATTCACGATCCTGGGACTCTATGGTGAGCGAGAGCTGGGATGGGGAAGACATCAGTGGGATGTTCCTTCAGGGGACATCGCCACATCGCTCAAGACCAGGTACGTGTCACATTCTACGAAATATCGCCGACCCAGTAGTGAGTGGACTACGTGACTAACCTTCGGCAGCCTCGCCACCTTGCTGCTCTTTGACGCAGCTACGAATCTGACGAAGCTGTCCATGCTGGCCATGCTGTACAAGCTCACCAGCGCCACGGCCGACAGGAAAATGAACATTGTCATTATATCGCTGTCAGTCCTCATCAGCTTGAACACATTCATCTTCCTGCTCGTGACAGTCTTCCAGTGCAGGTAGGTTCAGAAACCAGCAAGCCTACTATCGTCTAGACGACTGACTCTGTGTGCAAGGCCGATATCGCTTTCCTGGACGCTGACTGCCGATCGCCGAAACTGTATCGACGAGGCGGCACATCTGGAGGCCGCCGGCATAATCAATACGGTAAGCGACTTCGTATTGGTGTTCCTACCGATCCGGACGGTGATGGGCTTGTCGCTCCCGTGGAAGCAGCGAGTCATAGTCCTCGTCCTTTTCAGCGCTGGGTTCTTGGCTTGCATCGCTGGCGTCATCCGAGTCTACTTGACCGCCGTCATGACCAACGACCCCAACTTCGACCGGACTTGGAACTCGTGGGCAACCTGGATAGCGAGCACGATTGAGCTCAGTCTAGCAATCGTAAGTAGTTCCAGGAAAACTTGGTCTGGCCCGGAGACCGACCCCTCGGGAAACCTCGTACTGACCTTTTGCCGCTCGAAGATCTGCGCCTCCATCCCGGCCATCAAGCCCTTCTTTGCCCACTATCTGCCCGCCATGATTGGCACGACCCTACGTTCACACAGACAAACGACGTTAACCACTAAAGGAGGAAATGAACGCCGGAGTACAACTTCGCGGTGGTCGTACGACTCCAAGTCCTTGCCATCACCTGTCCAACTACTTCCTGTATTCACCAAGCACAAGCGCTATGCGTCTCTCCAAGAGACCAGGTCCTACGACCCCGACAGGCTCCGGCTGGTGTCCAAGTTCAATCAGCAGCAGCACAGGCGCGGCGCATCCCTCCCCCGCTTTGGAGAGGAGCCCAAGAAGCTGGTGGACATCAACAAGCCCCTGCCCAGCATACGGCGCAGCCAGATGGTTCGCTATTCCACAGTCACAGGCACTCCCGCCCCGGCCCTGCCAGTCCCACGCGATCCGACGGAAGAGGAAGCCTTGCCCTCTTATCGCCTGACCCGAAGAAGCAACGATGGCCCGGCGTGCACCACGGTCAACAACCCCCAAACCCCCAAACCCGTGGTGCCAGGCACGCCACCCCAACAACAGCGGGACGGCATCCGCTTCAGCGAGGACGAGACGCGCCTGAGTACAGGGCCGAGTGAGGACCGAACCACAGTGCTGATTATATATAAGAGGGACGAGGAGCCGCATGAGCCACCACCGGTTCCGCTGAGCCATCTGCCATGAATACTTAGATAAGCGGGTATCTGTTCTTTAAAATTTGTGTACATACTTCATAGCGACCTTCCCTTTGTCTCTTTTTGCTATTGCGGTGACGACCTATATCCGAGGCGGAGTTCGGGCGCAGGGTTGGCATGGGACCGTCCTGCTAGAATTCTTAACGCGTATAATGAATGATGATAACAAACGAGCCATATGTATGTATCATGGTGGCATTATGAAAAAGAAGCAGTGAGCTGAATGTCCGCATTGCGGCCAAAATAGGGGTCAAGTTTCGTAATCGTGTGGATGTTTAAACGTATCCTTCATGCGGTCCTGCTTGCGAGAGGGGTGAGGAGGCAAAAGCCGTCTCCGAGAATGGGAAAGGGATAGGCGTTATCGAGGATGTACGTGTTGCGTAGCCGAGAACAAGACGGCCAAGTGATAATGCGACAGGTGAGCGATGTTTTTCTCTTTTCTTTTTGTATTCTTTCCTCTATTGCTGCGTCCCAATCCACCCCCTTTTTTTTCTTTTCTCTTTTTTCTTCCTTTTTTTTCCTGCAGGGGGTCTGTTCCCCGTTCCCTTCTGAAGCGACAAAAGAAGCGTCGACTGATAATGATGACGGAGTCTAATAACCCACACCAAGTTCAAAAAACAACAACAAAAAAAACCCCCAAACAATTGCAATCTGAAATGACAAGCAGGAGAAAACGGCTCGTGCGCTCCCCTCAAACAATATCCTCACACCCTCAACATCAGAGCTTAAACATGGCCGCCAGCAGCGAGCCTGGAGCTCGCACAGCTTGGCTAATCCTCTCTAAACCACGTCTGTGGCGTTCCGGTAAATCGCTCTTCCCCGCGAAGTGCCTCGCTCATTCTATATCCAACCGACACCAGCTTCCAGGAGCGCTGGTGCCCCCATCCTTGGCATACCTTTTAGGCTAATCAGTTCCTGGGAAAGTTCCGTTCCTTGGATCGTTTCCCGGCAGATGGCCTAATTCCGTGGATTCTATCCAATTTGCGTATCCTAGCCTGGGCGGCAACACTGGCCTTTCCACTGTGGCTTACGCGGTATGGAGCATGCGGGAGATCCGCAAGGCTCGAGAATGAATCCAGAGATAAATGTGCACTTGCAAACCCATGAGCGTCATATGAAAATTTCGATGTCTGCACTGCTACAAGTAGGTGTAAGCTGATGTCTCAAAATAGTTGGAAGAGGACTGCCAACTTACGTTCTTCATTCAGCCAGAGTGGTGGTATGATCGTCGGTGGGACTCCCGGGACTTCTTCAGCTTGCGGGAAATCTTCTCCATGGAACTGAAGTGCTCTCCAGCCTCGCTAGTTTGGTCCAGCAATTCAAATGCCACTGGGTTATCGTAGCGTTGCAGGTACTCCTGGAGGGCAGAACGGTGTTCGTACCATTGTTCAATCAGAGGCTGCTCAGCTGCTCGAGCAGCAGCAGCAGCGTCGTCAGCGGCTGAAGTCTTGGAGACAGGCTTTCGGCCGTGGCTTGACATCTCCGTGGAATCCTTGCTCTTACGCTTACGTCCCTTGGCCGAGTGAGAGGTTGATCCCCGGCCAGAGGAAGATGGAGCCCCAGAGCTCAGGGATTGTCCGTTGTCGTTGTGGACCCGTCTCATGTGGTCCCTCAAGTTCCAGTTGCGGGGGAATCCGCAGCCAGGAACGGCCCGGTCACACCCTTCGTAGGTGCAGAGGTAGGGCTTGTCTCCATGACCATGCATGGCGTGGGCTTCACGTTCATGTCGGAGGAGACAGGCAGTCGAGGAGAAGCGGGCGTTCTCGCACGAATCAACCTTGCATCGGTACGGCTTCAGGTGGGAGTCCACGAATTTGCTGAACTTTTGGTTAAACACGCGGGCCCAAAAGTACTTATGAATAGCCGAGGAGAACTTACTCGTAGTTGCACTTGAGCTTCTCCGGCTTGTGGTTGCAGGATGAATTACCCTCCCAGGGGCAGTGGAAGAGCCCGTCGGCTTTGGGCATCGCGTTCTTGTACAACGGATGATCCCGGGCAGAAGACTCACCGTCGCCACTGGAACGACGAGTGAATGTAGGGGGCAAGAACGCGTTGTCCATGAGGTCAGCGCCATAGGAATCCTCAGAGCCGATAAGACCACGGTGCAGGCTGGTGTCCTCAAATCGTTAGAAATTTACCTATTGCGTAATACATCCGTTTCATACATACCTTGGGGACTGTCCATCCATGACAGGTGAAGATGTGCCAGCCTGGGGCGATGTTCCCAACGGGGCGCTGGTCCACGAGTCCTCAGGAACTCCGGGAGAAGACATTCGCGACTCCTCGCCAGGGCTGAAGGATGACGCCCACGAAGTAGTGGGAGAGTTACCTGTCAGACTCGCTTCGAAGTCTAATTGCATGTGTGTAGGATCCATGTGTTGCTGCGGCATGCCCGTGGCAATCACCTCCGGGGAATAAGGCAATCCGTCACTGGTCATCCCGACTCCCATAGGCAGCGAAGGGTAGTACATCTGAGAGGTCACCGAGTGGGCATCCGAATCAAGCAGGTACGCTTCCATATGCCCATTACCTGAAATGTCATAGGGTGACATGTGTGATCCTTGTGACACGCCAGACAGGATTGTCGGGCGGCTCTTCTGTGAAGCCGCCTTGAGCGTTCTGTGCTTGTGGCTGTGGCTGTGGCTGCCGGCAGAGCTGCGCGAGCTGATGCGACGCATGGGCTCCGAAACAACCGCAGGGGCTTCCTCAGCGGCAATCCATTTACTCGGTATGTCATCCACGACATCAATGTGTTCCTGTCCATTTCCTCTGGGAGTAATGTGGCCGAAAGAGAAAGGGAAGTCCTCGGCATCTCCGTGGAAGTTCTGTGTACCTTCTGCTGTTGTCGTGTCCCATACTGAACCGTTCAGGTCTGATGGTACTGTTTGAGAATAAAGAAAAGGTCCGCTGGCAAAGTTTCCATGGGAGAATGTGCTGTAGTCACTATAGGGTTGGTTAGTGTGTGCTGTTTCCCACTACCCATGGCAGAACTGTATACGCCAATCATGAAACAAAAGAAAGATACAGCAGCCGGTCCAACTTTGTTCCTGTATTGACAACATGGTTAGTATGTACCTTTCTATGTATGGATGAGGGCCATGTTGCACAAACCAGGCTGTTATAAATTGCATCGCTGACGATCCATATATCATCAGCGATGTCGTGTTCCATTATGGACAGTCCATCGGAACATTCCATGTGGGGGCCAGGCTCTCGCACTTAGAAAACCCGACTAAAAGAATCCGTAGTCCGGCAAATATATCCATGGGCAGTGTCCGGTGTAAAGAAAAACAGGAAGCAAAGCAAGCAGCATACGCAGTGGCCAGAGGGAGTCGGTTGTATCCATTGATGGAACCATGTTGCAGTAGAAGCGTCGATAGTCAGGTTTCGAGACTCATCCCGGCGGAAGAAGAATTGGATCCACGTCGTGGGGTAACGACCCGAGTTGGGAAGTGCAGCCAGATGTTATCGTCTGGGAGAGGTTACTCGGCATCTCAAGGGAATCCGTTGTGTCTCCAGTAGTGATTCGAAAAATATCCTTGTGCGGGTAGAAAACAGTGGCCTGATACATTGTCGATTGTGTGTGTAGGAACGCGATGACCTCTGGGCACCGAGGAGTCCGAAACAAGATGGGAAATCCACCAAGCAGTCCTGGTTGAGAATGAATCCGGTCACTAGTCCTGGCTCGAATAGTAATTGGCAATTGCCATCCACGATGTAAGCTTCCATGGGTCGCACTCCGGAAAGATTTGTCCTTGTCCATTTGGGTCCATACAGAAAGAAAAAACCATGGAAATGTCAAGCTTCTAGATTCTTGTCACACAAAACTGTCGTGGGCGATACTCACCGTGGAGACAGTCATGTCTCGGTGTTTTGATTTCTTTGATCCGCTGAGAAGACGAAGGCTTATCTTGACTCAGAAATTGATGTTTCCAGGGGCTTATACGATCCTGATCCGGGGCGATCCTCTTTGTGGCTTCCATGGCATCCTTTCCCGGGCAATTGTAGTAGTAATATCCTCTGGATTTGAATGTCCTCGGTTGAAACCATGCGCTTGCTGGTGGTCGGTTGAACAGAATAAGAAAAATACATGACTTCTCGCGCAACATGATCTTGTAGTAAACATATCATAGCCAACCCCGGTAATGAATAGAAAGCATTGCAATATACCTCGCGGGAGTGTGGACAGAGTCCATGTCCAGAGATGAGCCGTAACTAGGCATTCTCTCCTGGTGAGGAATAACAGCGGCAGTCATCTGAAGCCTGGCAACAATCCTGTGGTACGTTCCTCGAAACTGGAATCCTTGTGGGATGCAGTAGACGGGCTCTCTCTGGTGAGAAGCCGTGATCCTGGGGTAGTAGAGCTGTTGTTGACTGGGCGTCGCTCAGTGATGGTCCTGGAATGATACACTCAAGTGTGTTGGGGTGAATTGGCTTGAGTGTAGTAGTATGAAGCTGTTGTGTAATTCTAGAAGAAGTGGCGACAGTTGGGAGATGATAAGATGCTGACGGGTGGTTTGGGGCTGCTCGGGCAGAAATGATCTTCAGGCTGAAAGAAGTGGAAAATTTGTGGTGAGAAAGAGGGAAGTTGGGCATCAGCAGGCAACTGGGCATCGGGCGGGTTATATGGCACACGGAATTCATGGGCTGGGCAGAAACTGGGGGCCTGTCCTTGTTTGATGTGATGAGAACCCCGCTTCATTTCCCTGATCGTGATGGACTCATTCGCTGTCGCCGGCAGACCGCTGCTTGTCGACCAACACCCGCCAAGGTTCCTTCTCCTCACCATTGGCCCATCGTGTGCTCTTCAGTTTGGCCGTCACATTGGTCGCATGCTTTAGAGCTCTGCGCTGGCCCTCTATGCTGCACTTGCGATAGGCTCGCATGGGGCAACTTGTCAGACGTTGCGTCCGCGAGAGGTGAGGAGGCATTGGGAGGGTCTCATGAGTGCTGAGGTGGAGCTGGGCAACGATGGCCCCAGCCTATCAAGCACGTAGCAACAGGCTCTCAATGTGACGGAGGACGACGGGCTGCAGATGAAGAAGGATGCAGCGACAACGCATTGGCACCGACAGGTCAGGAAAACGCAACACCCCTCCGCTCTCATCAAATCATTCCACCCCCTCGTCCATTGACAGCAAAGCGGATGAGATAGCATCACTCACGAGCATGGGCAATGTGATAAGATATTCCTCATTGCTACCGGGCGTTCTTGACCGGGACAAACGAGCCAACAGCTATGTACATAGCTCAGCTGTTCGTTGAGCTGAGCTGAGCTGCGTTGCGTTCTGGTGTGTAAGTAAGTAGGTTAGCAAGCATTGCGGTGAGCAATTTGCTGAACGAGATTGTAAGTGCAGGTGTAGTCCGGAAAGTGGGCATGCCAAGTGGGGAGAAACAAAGGACGCCAGCGTCGTGCCTTGGTGCATAAGAGTCGTTGCTTGCGATCAGACCTTCATTCACGATGCCAATCGAAGCAATAGCCTGTCAATCAATGTCCATCGAAATTTCAGGACAGAGCAATGAGTCAATGATGAATTTTTCCGGTGGATTCCTTCCCCTCGCGATCCGACCTGTTGGAAACTTTTCCAAGTAGTGATCCCACTTTCATACCGCCGGGCAACGAGCGGAGCCAGATCCAGGCTTCTTTCTTCTACATACAAACTTCATACATACTTAAGTATTTCATACATGCATACAACTGGTGGTATTCGAGAACCGTAAATCGTGTTGCCCCTCTTACAGATCTTCTTCGTCCGTATCATTTAGCATCTGGCTCTCGTATACTCATACGCTGTGTTGCTTTCTCGATTCTAAAGGCTGTTCTCCAAGGGATCTACCTGTTGTCTCCAGCGCCTTCCATCTCAGAAAACTACAAAGCAGCAGATGGAAATCATATGATACATTGATGATGATGATGATGATGATGATTACGAATATGCGACTGGTTTCTTACCAACCTACAAGCTGGGGGTCGATCGGGCTGAAACCCATTACGTCCTTGACGCCGCCACAAGACAAGCCCGAACAATTGCTGTCCGCTCTCCATGTCGCCTCCTGCCACAGTGCCTTGATCTCATCTTCTCCGTCAAAGTCGTTCTGCCAGGCGAAAAGCCTCAGCACCGACTTCGCCCCTGCCCATGTCTTGATGCCCAGTACCTGGTTTGCCAGAACAATCTTGGCCATGTAGACATCCTTCACCGCCTGCATCTGCTCGCTCTCCAAGCTGGACACGACTCGGGCGACGGAGACGGCGCAGGCGCCAAACATGACGGTCCAGAACCATAAGGGCTGCGAGTACTGGCCCTTCTGCATCATCGCCTCGGTGCGGCACACGTCGGCTATCAGTTGTTCGATGAACCAGTTTAGGACAAAAGAGTCGACCCGCTCTTCGCGAAGGATGATATAGAGGTAAAAGTAGCACGCGATGAAACCGGACCTGCTACAGTCCACCGAGCGCAATGGTGCGATCGAACCATCGTCGTTCGCTTCGGGGTGAGGTGAGCGCCGTCCCAGAATCTCTGACAAAGGCTCAGTCGTATTGTCTGCACCACTCAGTGTAGCGATGCTGTATATAGGCCGCAGGGCGACTCGAAGTAGCGATATTATCATGGATTGGTGGATGTAGTCGGTCCGGCTGATGTCAAGAATATCCCATATAGGTCGGCTAGAGACACTTCGGGCAGCCCTGCAAGGTGTTAGTCAAGCCCGACAAGTAACGCTACGTAGCGAACGTACATCAAAATCATGCGCTGGAGGAGCCCCGTGGTAGGTGGCGCTCCAGACCTATCTCGTATCTCCTTTATCCTTGCGAGGCCCCGGAGATGTGATGCCACAGCGTCGATGGTGCCCAGCGAGTTCTATGTACAATTAGTACCATACGCACAGCCAGTCTTTGCCAGGGTAATAGTCACCTCTACCAGAGCAAGGCTTGCCACAGCAGCAACGGTCCCATCGTTCACAGCCGTCTCCGCGTTTGCTAATTGCTCTTTGACGAAACGCATGGCTTGGAGCTTATGATATAAGTAAGGTATCCTGAATTGTTCGCCGTCGCCAGTGGACCAAGCCCATTGTAGGCTTGTCATGAGCAGGGCTCCATGGAGGAAGCCAGGATGAGAGAGAGCCCGATGGACACTAATGTTTGATATCAGTCTAGCCGAAGGTTCTGGTCTTCGTTTCGAAATTTGCTTACACGAATGAGTTCTGGTCCCTCTGTACGGGTGTGTTGTAGTAGAATTTGGTATTCATGACTGAGGCAAATCGTAATTAGTGTCGCTTGAGCAAAACACGTCACCGAGTTCCTTTGTTGGCTACTTCTTGAGTACTTACACAGCTGGAACAACGACCTCGACTGATACGGCATGTCGATGCCGGTGCCGGCGAAGGGGTCTTTGGGGATGATATCGTGCAACCCTAGGAAGATCAGGGCTTCCTCGGGCTCTTGCGAGCCGCCATGGGAGCTGCCTCCGTTATCAGTTGTAGAGGCCGGAGTCTCCGAATAGCCACATTCACCGCCGTGCCGTAGACAATACGTGCTGAGCCGCTATTAGTAGGAGAATCGGTCAAGGGAGCAGATGATGGGGTGGGTTTAGGGTGCCATGCCATCGGAACCGAGCACCGATGGATCGGGCCCTAGATCTGCATCCACCGTATGCGTATTTGCGTATACGTATAGATAGATGCATGGCCCGTTTCCAATCGATTTTGGTAGATATTGGACCACTTACCATAGAGGTTTCTTTTCATCACAACGAATATGTTTCTGTTTGCACACGAAACAACCTACAAGCCGTGCGCGCGTCATGCCGGTCGCCACGGCGGGCGCCTCGAGCAACGCGCAACTTTGTCAGCGCCTATACCGGAGGTGATCAGATGCAGACAGACACTACGTACCATTCCGGGACCTCCTATGGAACTTGCGCTGCCTCTGCCGTTGCAAAGTGGTAGTCTGGTCGTACATGGTGAGTAAGGTATCGGTAATTGCTTTTGCCTGTGAGACTGAAAGACTTCTGCTACGCTGATGCGTTTGCTTCGATCTCTCCGCTTTCATTATATCTCGGGTTGCCCCTCAAGGCACCAGCATTTCCAAAGTACAAGGGCATATTATAAGAAGCATCGAACTGGGGTGGCAACGCCCAGAATGGAGCCCATAATGAACGGCCAAGACTACTTACTTAAGTCACTAGATCCTGCCCGCATCGACAGGAGGGGCGCGATGCTTCATCGCCTCCCTTCTTGGAGGTCAGACTGGCGGGCGCAGATAATGTCCGGACCCTGGTCATCCAAGTACCCTGCGTTTGGTCTGGAACTCGCTACGGAAGGGAAGCCGCGCCGTAGTTGGCTGTGACTGGTACCCGCTGCCCTCCTTCAGGGGTCGCAAATTGCTCCTTCTCCTTCTCCTTAGAGAGAGAGAGAGAGAGAGAGAGAAGAGACCTTCTAAAGAACACCAGGCTTGTTATTGGGGGCGTGTGATTGGTCAAGTTTACGACAAAGATGGTCGAAAATCAGCCCTACAACATGCAGGAAAGTTGGAATCTTTCCCATCTCGGTAAGGTGGTGGGCGAGGAACGATGAAACCAGACTACCACTACTTGATTTTCCAATAATAGGTCCAGAAATAGAAATGCGCAGCGGGGAACAAATATATGGGGGATTGGATTCGGCCATGTTGTCATGATAGAATTAGAAACGATGTGGTTTGCTGGGCTTTCCAGGCACCCAAATTAGAGAGAGAGTTTGTCAAAAGCACATGCACGTGGGAAAGAAGCTTTGGAGTCAGCTTCTGGTCTGGTCTTTGGCTGGTGGGGTTTTACGATGAGCCCGGCAGTATGGCTCAAGTTCAGAGAATATTCTACTAATATGTGAAGCTGTCAGAACTGTATGCAGTATGATAAATGAGTATGGCCTGTTCGTTCTCTTCTGTCGAGACTGGTCCGCCGGGCTTCGGCGCTGTCGGCGGCTTACGCTGCTGGGGTCCCTCTCCTGAGATCGGCTTAGATATTAGTAAGACTTTAAAGCCAGAATTAGGACACCCAATTTCCAATCCAGTCCAATCAATCAAATATCGCTTATTACATCTCATCTCCAGTCTAACACGCCTGTTCCCTTCTGCTTTCTCAATTTCTGAATTCCGCATTGATGATTACTTCTCTAACAGCAAGAAGCTGTCGGAATTCAGCTTCGCCATTCCATTCTTTCTCTCCCCGCTACAGACGATCCTTCTGACAAGGCTGCCATATGTTACGAGGTACTTATGTACTCCATCCCTCCTCCTCTTCCTTGGCCGAACCTGCCGTCTTCCTGCTTCGACCCGCCCGGGTCCTCGGTGCTTGTAAGAGAAAGTCGTTGGTGGTGAGATTGGTCCAAGTTGGGCTCTGTGTGTCCTTGTGCAAACCTCCCCCCTTTTTTTTTGTGCCCAACTGTCTGGTTCTGACACCGCTTATTCGCTCGCAAGGCTGTCCCTGCTGTTGCCGTGTCTAACCTACCCACTGCTGTATCTTGTCTTTTGGCCCAAACCCGGCTCGGAGCTGCCCAATCGCTGCCTTATCGTCTTCACAAATGGGCGATGGGTGACAATTGTCCCCGCAGACTTGGGATGGCATAGTCCCCAAGAAGCATAGTTCCAGACTGCTATTGCAACATGTCCCAGGATACACCTGGTAATAATGCCAGCAACACTTTGTGTTCTGCATAGTCTTCTTTCTTTTCGGGCGCATTGCCCAGCGTAGATTCTCTCCCATCCTAGGTACGCGTCCGCTACCATATGCCTACCAACACTGAGCCTCCTAGTCCCGAAGACGCGATTGGGCTGCATGTCACCTGGCCAGAAGTCCCATCGCGCTCCAGTTCAGGGCAACGATCATCCTAGCCTATTCTGCTCGGTTGCTCTGCGACTGACTTGGATAAGTCCAGTATCAAAGTGGCGAAATCATGGTATTCTTGTTGTAATGAATCCACGGCGCGGACGGAACATAAAGCGCCAGCGTCTCGAAGAAATTTCTCTATAATATAAGCGACCCAGACCTAGCTCTTCTACTGCCGAACAGGACATCATCGCTGGACCTGACTGTCGAGTAAAGTCTAGTGACGCTCAACATTCATCCTCTACAGCCCCCCAAAGGACAACTTCACCGGAGAGCGTTGGTGATAACTCCAAGGATTGTTCGTCCATCTGGCGTCACGATACCTCACCGCCATAGGATCTATACCAGTATATCCCGGATAAAGGCACATCTCGACCGTGGATCCTAGGTCTTCTGGACGTTCTAGCAACGGAGTTTTTTTTTCCCAATTTGAATTTTCTTCTCATCAGAGGGAAGCGCAGGACCTAGCTTCCCGTCCCAAGAGGTGTACTTGTTCAGCCCATCTGCAGAAGTGCACTTTGATGCCATCTATCTCTCGGACTAGGTTCGAGGTGGCGCAATTTGTTTCCTGGGATTCGTTAAAGGAATGGCCAACGCAGACGTGGTATACCAGACAATGTCGAACGGATTGTGGAATTCCTCCCGCAGGTGCGACCAGAAAGCATTGCCCATTGGAGTATACGTCAAGACTAACCGGGTTCAAGTGTTGTCTATGACGACCCCTATATGAGTGGTGGCTACCACAGATCGAGGTAAGGCTCTCGGCAGAGATACCCTCCATCGCTACTTGGACTGCGGAAGTAACTGTGCATCTTGAAGTGTCTCATTCTCATCCGGAGCAGGCTCTTCGTATGGCGTACCTGCAGCTGTCAGTACAGCTCGCCCAATTGGACGCATCGAGCCTGCATATTCCTCGTCACCAACCTACAACTCACGGCCGATATCCGCGACCTATAGTAACTCAACATCAACGTTCGGATCCTATAGCGGCCCGAGTCCCCCAGGGTGGGACGCCGGGGGCAGCTATTCGCCGCACGATTCCCTTGACGATCTGATTGTTTCCCCAAATGGCCTAGATGGCGAGCTCGGAAGTGCCACTGCTGCCGGCTCATCGACAAGGAACAACGGCAAGGGGCGTCCTCAGAGGCGAACTTCCAACCGAGACGAGTTCGACGGGCCGCATCAATTCCTGAAGCGGCCGCATCCCGAGTACATCGCATCGCAGGAGCGAGAGTTGCCCCATCTCCCCACGCACCTTCTTGTGCAGGAACAAGACCACATCCTTACACAGGTCAACGACCGACTGTCCCAGTGTGCTTTTGACTTCGTCGCAAAGTATCAATTTCCTATCCCTCTGACACAGGATGTTCGGCCTGTGGAGCGACCCTCGGACCGTAAGTTATGGCTTTGACTACGTCCCATCATGACCCATCCCGTGCAGAATAGTTCGGGCGAGTCTCTTGTTCGTTATAGAAGCTGACGGCAGATGGCATAGGCGAATGGACCGAATGGGTCTATCTCCTGAAGAGACTAGCGACAAAACGGAGAATACCCGCCAGAGTCCTATACAATGGACAAATCAAGCAGTTTGTGACCATCTTGGAAAATTCCTTGGAGATGAGGCATGCCGCGAAGCATCAGTCGCGCCCTCTGAAAGACGACCGGAACATCTTGCAGCTGATCAGCGCAGGTATCCAAGTTGCCAAGATCCTTAAAGACGCCGCGGCCATGGACTTTTTGGATCATCTTTACGTTTCTACCCAGCGTCAGATTGACGAGCGTAGTGCCGCAGCTCACGCCCGGTTTCGCTAATGACACACATGGGCATCCAGTATTCATGAGATGACTCTCATGGGAACAACAACAACAACAACAACGTTATTCCGATTCGCGGAAATGAAGGATATGATATATTCACGGACTTCACAGATACACACGATACACAGACCCCCCTCCAACGGGGCGTGACGATGATAGATGCGCGCAACGCGCATCTGGTGGAATAGGGTTGGTGTTCGGGACGAAGCTTCGACGAACTTTCTTATTTATTGTTTTACCGTCTTTTTCTCAAGTGATTGTTTTTGTTTGACTGAATGGAGGGAGCGCTTACCCTCGAGGACAGAAGCCAGGATAAGGATGGACAGACTTTACGGAAACCAGCACAAGGGGTTGCCCGGCGCAATTCAACGATTTGCTACAGGCGCGGACTAGAGGTACAGCCAAATCGCCCTTTGCAGGTGTTCTCTCGGCTATTGATATGACTCTCGATATGACTACATACTTCTTGATGTCCCAGCATAGCCAGCTGGAATGAGATATTTATTAGGTAGTAAATGTATAACAGCTTATTTGTGCCAGGATGTGTAATGTACATAAATGAAGCCGCTTGGGACCTACCATTGAACCCAAAAGAACACGTGCTTGACTCGGGCTATTTACTTAGGTATTTACGAGTACTTATCAACCTACTTGAGAAGAGGTAACTATTCAGGATTTATTAATGCCGGTAATCAAGCGATGACGACTTTGCTGACATCGAGGTGGGATGAAGGTACCAACTGTAAGTAAGTAAGTACTTACTTAGGCATGTACAATGTTGTACTTATCGTTGTACTAGTAGCCCGTAGTCGTCGTATATCCTGCCTGGATCGACCGAAGACCGAAAAGGCTTAGCGTGCTCTGCCACCCGCGACGTCGGTGATCTCTTCGAGTAAAGCGCATCATGGCGGAGTCCTGCCCCCGTAGGAACTCTTAAAGATGAACAGGCCCTCGTCCTCAAATGTTCGCGAAACGGTATCGTATACATAGTCCTGAATACTAGTGTAGAGAGCCCATTGCAGCAGTAACATTCACCTAGTATATACGACATTCTTGCCTATCTGGAGTCTGCTTCACACATCAAAGACTGCAGGCAGGCCTACCTTGAGGTTGTGTGGAAGCTATTGATTCGCCTCCAGTGCGCAGCCATTCCCTCAAAAGTCGAGCCGCCACACATTATCTACCACGAACTACCTGATCGAGCCCTGGTATCCGCCAGTCGCTAGATTCTCACACTCCTCGCATCTGGTAAGAAGACAGAGAGAGAGAGAGAGAGAGACAGAGGGAGAGAGAGGGCGGAATAAGCAGCCGACTCCTATTTGGATGATACATCTATTTGCGGAGCAAAGTTTCCTGTCTTCCGCGTCAACCAAGCCAGCCGACTATGGCTTCGGTCGCATCCGCATCGCCGTCAGGCAGCAGCTTCCAACATCCTGACTCGGCGGATGAATCAGAATCATGGCAGTATATTGAGTCCAACCCTGGATCCGTTGCTTTCTTCCCTAGCCCTGCCAGCGGTAGTCTGACCAGCTGGGGTATGGTAGGCTATCCGGACCAGCTCGAGAACTCCTCGCCTGGGCCAGCCGCCGTTTCGCCACTCCAGCTGAATGACCACCACCAGCAGCAGCAGCAGCAGCAGCAGCAGCAACAGCAGCAACAACAAGTATTTTCCGGCTCATATACTGACCAGGCCAATGCCTCAATGATAGCATCAACAGGCATGGAAGGACAATTCCTGGCGAGCCTGGCGAGCGACCCTCAGCTGGCAGCAAGTCAGGATTTCATGTTCAACGAACAATACAATGCCGATTTCGACGTGTCGCCATTCTACAATGTATTCACGAACAACATGGGGAACATGGCGGACCTAGAGGCTCTAGAAGGCATGGGAGACATGGACCTGCCTCAGCAACCCATGGACCTGGGTATACCCCAGCAATTCCGCAACAGCAGCGATGTGCCGCCGTGGGACCCGACGAACCTGAAGAACGATGAAAACCCCTTCGCCATGCCCGGAATCAACACCTCGCCGGTCGCCTCCAGCTGCTCTCCCCAGACCTCGCCTGCTCCAAGCAGTAGCTCGCAGCTGTCACTTAGTCCACGGTGGGTAGATATCAAGACGGAATCGGCCGGCAAAGTGCCGATTCGTAGGATCAAAGGTGCGGGTAAGATCGAGAAGAAGAAGTCAGAGCCGGTGAACAAGTTCGTCATCATGACTCCTAATCTCATCCACGCCTCGGCCGGGAAGCCGAACCCTTACGAGTGTTTCGACGCAATGCGGACGACGGCAAGGGGAAGAAAGGGGCCTTTGGCAAACGATACCAAGGAGAGCGCTCTGCAAGTGAGGAGGCTAGGTGCCTGCTTCTGTTGTCACAGCCGAAAAGTGAAGGTATGAGCCCTACGCCATCATGAGCCCCTAGAAAGTTGACTCGCTGATCGGTCCCTTGTGTATATGCAGTGCGATAAGGAACGGCCCTGCAAGAACTGCAAGAAGCTCACACACCAGCTACCCCAGATCGTATGCTGGCAATTCCAGGATTTCCTCCCTGTTCTGTTTCCCGACTTCATCCGCGGCCACTTCAAGAAGGACCAAATGGCCAGGTTCATCAGCGAAAACGTGGATGGTTTCACTGTAGGCGGTTTGGAAAAGACATGCACCATCGAGCTCTTCTCCGGCCACCGCTTTCAGTCAACCCTCACACTTCGGGCCTCGTTCTTTACGGCAAAAAGCCCCGAGGTTCTGCAGCATTGGCACATGAAGGCTGGAGTGAACTCACTCGAGCTCGAGTCGAGGGGCGCGGTGCCGATTGGATTCGATCTCGACAACACGGCGGTCCGGGAGGATGTGAGGCGGAAGGCAAGAGATTACGTCCAGTCTCTAATATTCGAGCCTCACTATGCCGAGCAGGTCACTGACTCGGTCCGCCACACGGAGCTACCGCGGAAGATCCTCAGGGCCGTCCAGACCTATGGCCGACGATCCGATGTGAGTAACTGCGAATATCGTAGCTAAGTTAGACTCGAACACTGACGCGCAATTTTCTTGCCTTGCACAGTCCCCTATTGTCAAAAAGGCACTATCTATCTACGCCATGCACTACGTCCTGACGCGGCATCTATGCATCACGCACGCCTCCATGGCGGAACTCCAAAGCACCAACCTCGTGCCCCGCAACATCCCCTGGGTGACGCCACGGCTGCTCAACCGGCAGGTGAAGGCGATGCTGGACGAGCACCTGCTAAAGGAAGTCACGGCGCTGTTCGAGGGCTTCTCCAAGTCGCTGAAGCCCAAGTCGCGTGTCGGGTGGGCGCCCTGCCTCGCGGCGTTCCTGGTGCTCTGCCTCTTCATGGAGTCGGTGGAGACGGCGGCCGACGTGTTCGTCCTGTCGCAGAACGAGGTCGACCTGCGCAACAACAGCACCGCCCCGGCGCCCCTGTCGTACAAGCGCGCCTTCGCCCTCGCCGTCTGCCGCGAGATCGAGAACATGCCCTTCAAGCAGTTCGCCTACCAGTTCCACCAGATCTACCAGACGCACTCGCGCGACGCGTCGACCAAGCCCTTTAACCCGCTGGTCGAAGACAGCTTCGCCGAGCTGGGCGAGCTGGACGCCGCGTCGTTAGAGTTGGTGACGACTCTGAGGGAGTTGCTTCAGGGTGATTCATGTGAGTCTTTCTATTCTTCCCCGGCTGTAGAGCTAGCTGACCAAAAGCTCGTCGGAAAAAAAAACAGACTACGAGCTGGATTTCCTTGTGGCGGACCCCATCTTGCCAAACGAAGAGAACCACCCGTACCCCCGTGATGTGTCGATCAATTTTACTGGTCGGCTCGTGTCAAGATTCCTGCTCTCTTTCTTGGATGAAAAGTACTTGTTTGATGGCCAGTACTAGCGGTGAGCAACGTGTCGAGTTGTATTGATGTCTTGCGAGGTATGATGGATACGGTACTGGAATGAATGTGCATACATGTACGGCTGGGCAGGATTGGTTACCCGGGATGACTTGTACGAGTTATGATGAGAAACGGACAGCTCTGGCCAGTACTTACTAGGCGTGGCGGTCTAGTGATTCATGCTTAGACACGGGGCATGGCACAGACAAGTAGGGCAATGTAGCAGAAGTATTCTTGCATGATCATATAGATCGTCTATAAAAATGATGCTATACAAGTACATAATCTATCTATTGAGATGTGTGTCCGTATTAGTCCCGATACCGCACTGAGCAATCTACGGCAGCAGGGTGGAATGGACCGGCTGTCTAGGCCGTGGTTTTCTTCTTCCACTTGAACGATATACCTGTTAAAACAAAAGTTTTGACACTCGAGCGCACTAAGAGTCGCCGAGGTAGGCAGTTTGTGGTTTGGCAGTTTGGATCCTGCGTGTTGCAATCTCGGATCCATAGACGGATACCAGATTGTTGCACACACACAGGGCCACAACAACAGTGCTATGTAAATGGCAAAAGGCAACCAGGAATGATGAGAGATACTTAACCTGGTAAAGAATACAAGAGCCATATATATATCAAGCCATCCTCACCTGCACTCTAGAATTCGAGGCATCGAAGAGGGTTTGTTTACCTGGGCTTTGCATGTTTTGGGGTGATGAGAAAGAAGTTGATAAGGGTGTTGTGTAGGGGAGAAAAGGTTTTAAAAGAAAACTCAGCAATTGGAAAAAGTCACATGACCGGAAATTATCTGGCGGGGTGGGCAAGCTACCGAAACAAAAACTCCGTAGCACCAATGCCTTCCCCCCTTCTCTTTTTCTTCTTTACACTTTTTAAGCACGATTAATCAACCGGTTTCGAATCGCCCACTTGCTATCGGTCATATTTGCGTGCAAGACCAACCTCTCTCGTGACTGCTACCAATTACTACTCTGCGCGATGCCTCCCCCTCGAGGTGTTGCGCATCGGTGGCACCCGTACATCTTTAAGCAGACTTCTATTGATAACTTGCCCAAGCTCGCCTCTCGGCCTCTTGGGTGCATGGCGTACCTGTCTGTCTGTATCTGTTGATATCCCGCTATCTCGTCCCTCCAAGCGACTAGGGCCATCGTTGTGGGTATCCTGCTCGCCGTGCCCTCGGTCATAGCCATGGTTATCTCCTGTACTCGGTATACGGGATCGGTGGGCATGGTTATGGTCTGATTCCCTCGATCTGAATTTCATTGACTCGAGCAAGGACAGGATAAGGTTCACTCATACCACTAGTTGGCTCCTGAAGGTCATGATAAATTGAATGTAAAGTACTTACTTAAGTACCTAAAGTAGGTACTTGTGTTGATTAGCACTGACAGACATCCTCAGCGACAACAGCGTGCCAGCAAGCAAATAGCGAGGAACATGGTCAGCCCAACCCGCCCTAATAGGCAAAAATACCTACAACTACCTACACTGAGCGAACTTGAAGAAGTGTGGCATGCACACAACTGTGATTGTTTCCTCGTCTGCCGCATCTAATCTCGGACGGGAAAGTGTCCGGGTCCTTCGGGAAAGAAGAAGACCCTTGTCTCACTATGGTTTCCTCTTAGCTATCTACCCTGTCGCTGATGTTTCCCCCCCCCCCCCCGCATTTCGTAGTACACGTAGTGGTATCTGCAGAGAGAGAGAAAGAGAGAGAGAGAGAGCTTCGTCGTATAAATAAATGGCAGGCCAGCACATCGTCTTAATTCATTGAAAGCACCGCGTTCTTCTCCTTCTTCATACTTTCTAGGTGTTTACCTAAATACCTACTTCCAGTCTTTCTGCCCTCGAATCCCGAGTTGCGGCCACCCAGTAACCCGATCAAATCGAACCATGGTAACCACCCGTTCTGGTGCCGCCTCAACGAAGCCATCCAATACCTCCTCGACAATGGCCGCTACCACGATGACGAATCCCGCCGCCGCCGGTGCTCGATGGCTGCATGCGCCGGACCGCACGACGCTGTTCTGGTTCGCCGTGTCGCTGCCGCTGGTGATCTGGGACAGCGTGTACGTGCTGGGGCGCCCGCACACGATGGAGGGGGGCTGGCTGTTCTGGCTCTACACGCCCTACAAGCTGTACGGCGAGGTCGACCACGTCTACGGCTGGAAGGCGTACAACGCCCGCAGCGGCTTCACCTCGGCCCAGGGCTCCCTCAACGTCGTCGAGACCGCCATGTACCTCGGCTACCTCTGGCTCTGGCTCACGCGCGCGCGCGAGGTCCACCTGGCCAACAAGGGTCCCACCAAGGTCCTGAGCGGCCGCCCCGCCGCCATCGCCGTCTTGCTGGCCTTCTCGGCCGCCGTCATGACGCTCAGCAAGACGGTGCTATACTGTACGTTTGCTGCACCTGCCGCTCCTCGTCGGGACAAGAGGGGGGCGCGGTTCTCATGCGCGCCGCTGCGGCTTCGCTGAGGAGAAGTAGACGAGAAGAAGACGAGAAAGAAGAAGACCGGGTCGTTGCGTGGTGTGCAGGGCTAACTTTGGTGCGCAGGGCTGAATGAATACTATTCCGGCTTTGACAATATTGGCCACAACTCGATCCAAGATCTGATTCCCTTGTGGATTATTCCTAAGTTGGTCTACTACTTTCCTAAGCCCACCCATCCCCAACCTCTTGATGTGCGTTGCCTTCTCGAGACTAACAAGGGGTTTTCCTCTTTTCAGTGGCGCGTGGCTTATCTTCCCGTCGTACATGATCTATGTGATGGGAAATGAGATCATTGATGGGCTGACGGCAGCCTCAGCCGGCGGTGCTAGCATCAAGTCTGAATAGCAATGCCAATGCTGTAGAAGTATGTAGGATCACGGGCCAAAACGAAATGCAGGCCAACAAGCAATGGAGGAGGCGTGGCGTAAGCGTAATGCGTAACCACTTTGTCATTACAGGACGATTCGGCGCACCAGGCGGAATATATATAATGAAAGTCGTTGTCTATGTCTCTACCCAATCATGGTCAGGTCGCTTTTAATATCTGTTGTTACAGTCTAAGAATAGTCTCAACGAAATGATGTCCGCAGAAATGTACAGCATGACCGCCCGCAGACGCGAGATTCCTTCGACCTCCATAGACAGATTTGCCCAGCTCCTCCAGCATTGATTTCTCTCGAGGGTGGTTCGCTTCCTGGAGCGCCCTGGCCACAACCAGCGATAAAAAAGAACGCAAAAGGAGAATGGGGAGAGAAAAGGCAGAAGTACTCGAGATGCATTAATTACTTAGTGAGTGAGATTGGGGTATCAAAATAGACATGTAATAGAAATAAGTTCGCGTGCGTAAGTGTTGTGAGTGAAATATGGCCCAGCATACTCCTCCGACGGACCTGCCTTCGTCCGACCTGGCGGCTTCTCTTTTCTTTTCTTTCTGGCCTTTGCAGCCGATAGCGAGCGTCATTATAGCGAGGGACAATCCTCGAGACGGAACGTACAGCCATCAAGGCTTTGGCTCAGTCAGCCCGCCGAGACCATACATGTCCCATTCCGGGAGAATGTCGTCCCCGGTGCCGCTCGGAAACCCAAGCCTCGAGGCACGCACTTCCATGAGCGCCTTGATGTCATCCCACACCGTGGGGCTGGAGGGCACAGGTGTCTCCAGCTCGTCGTCGACGCCAGAGCTAGTAATGGCCAGCGCAGCAGCGACAGCAGCGGCATCGGCAGCAGCATCAGCATCAGCATCGGTATCAGCATCGGTATCAGCATCAGCATCGACACCGGCATCGAATTCCCTCTTCGTCTCCAGCAGAGGCCACGGGCGTGAGGCCCTGAGAATCGCATCGGCTTCCTCTCTCGATGTCTTTCGGATCTGCAGGGGCAGCGGCTCCATGGACTTGCGGTATTCGTGGTGGTGGACGCTTTGCGACCGCTGCTTCGGCGGCCCTGGCCTCGAGGGCAACTGCACGTGGCGGCGCAGGCGGGGTGGCGATTTGGTGCAGATGCTCGCAGATCGCGGTGGTGGGCTGACGGCGTCGAAGCTGTCCGCATTCCGTAATCGAGCCGGGACGCAGATGCTGCTTCGTCGACTGGCCCATGAGAAGTGATTGTGGTTTGCCGTTGGCAGAGTAGGGGTCATGGGCGTCGGGCTCTCCACGCACAAGGATTCCGCGATCGAGGTGTCTTTCGTCGAGACCGTACCATGCTCAGAATTAGTCCCATCATTCGACCTGCCCGTTTCGGACGCCGTGGATGGTGACCGAGTGGTACAGGCGTCCGACCCAATTTCTGCCACCGCCGATGACCGTGACGCAAATTCGACGTCGTTCGTGCCGTTCCCGTAGCCGTGAACGACAATCTCGTGATACTGGGCCGACTTGCGGTTGGCCTGCGGCGATGTAGTCTCAGTCTCGGACACCTTGAAGAGGCCCAATGAACGACGTTTGGTCGCCCCTCGCAGGCTCTTCGTGATTGACAGTCTCTTAGTCGGCGTCTTTGGGTTGTTGGATGCAAGCTTGGTGTCTGAGGCGTTCTTTTGACGGCTCAATGCGAAATAGTCGACGTCTGGCTTGATCTCCGCCTTCACATCTGGACTCTGAGGAGTTAGAGGAGGCGTCTGATACCCCGCAAAGCCACTCCAGCGCAAGGTCGAAATCGATGGGTTGCGTGTGATCTCAGTCAGCTGCTTCTGCACGTTAGGATGCATCGGCTGTTCATCCTTCCAAGGCGGGATGTTGGCAGTCGAGATGCAGAGGTGATACGGGGTGCCACCCATGTCCTTGATCTCTGGTGGCGGCTGCGTCACCTGTCGAAGACATTGGTGGACGGTATATACCAATATCCATCGTATTTTTCGAGCGTCGACTGGGCTCAGATTCTCTAATCTGTCGGCCTTCAACGGGTTGTGTATCGAGTCTTCCTCGAATTTCCGATACGCTCTCACCAAGTCGTTCTCGAGCAATTCCACCCTGTTTTGATTGGTGGCCTTGAGCAAAGCAACGTGTGTATTGGCTTTCTGCGAGGTCCCGGGTTTGATATATATGCCGAACCACGATGTCCTCTTGGATACAGTAGTTGGCTGGAGCTGGGGCAATAGGGGAAATGGCTTCGGCAGGGTCGTGAACTTGTAGCGTGCATCGAATGCCTGCACGCTCTGGAGGGTACATATTCCTCCTTGTGATAAGATGGGGACGCTCTGGGTAGAGTCTAGATCCTCATTGACGAGGTAGTTGTAAAGTGCCTCGAAGTCCCGACTCATGGCGCGGAACACGTCTATGTCAAAGATAGTGGTCCGAGGGTCAATCGAAGGCGGTGGGTAGTACCCAAACTTTGTGGCATATACCCCTTGAAGGAGCGTTCGGAAGCGTTCGAGATGTGCTCTGGCGCCCGAGTGTAGGCCTAGGTGGGCCTCAGAGAGCTCATCCTGGAGAAATGTCTTCAGCATACTCCCCATCTGCCCCAGCCTTAACTCCATTTCCACTTTGGCGCGTCTAATCAGACGTCGTGTGACTGACGATACAAGCTATAGGGCGGGTACGTTAGTTGAGTTGCTGTTGCCTGCGAACAGGGGCTCGTATTTACCTGATACTCCGGCCCAAGAAACAGCTGGTCGCTCATGCCACAGCAGTGGACAAAGGCATTGATGTACAGATCCCGAATTTGGAGGACCTCGGCAAGGTGCAATATGGCCAGCGCGTGAGATGGCTGGCTCTTCAGATACAAGTAGCCTTCTTCGTCCATGTAGCTCATGAGGTCCGCGATGTTGTCCACATCAGCCGAACGGAACAGGTGCATCGTCTCGGCGAGGGTGATAAGTGCACTGCCCAAATGTTCTCCTACTAGGGAGCGCCTGAAGAGAAAAGCAAAGAAGTTTCTCGTTGCGAGATGGAACTGATATGCTTGTCTCTTATCCAGACCGGGGGAGCAGGGATATAAAGCTCAGCCCGACGATGCCTGTATTGTAAGTGTCGTGTGCTATAGTCGTAATCCTGTGAGATATGGGCTGATGACTCGGCCACATCTTGGTAGATGTACTTGTCAACAAGCGGATAGCAGTCCGCTTCAAGCAGGGCGGAAAATGGAATCTTGAAGGCCGGTCCTCTCTGTGACTGGCCTTTGCCGTAAAGGTGCACGTAACAATCACCCTCATGATACCACAGCTCCAGATCCTAAGTCGCACGTAAGTAGGCATACTACGAGCATGCAAGGAGGCAGGCGGGAGAAAGGCTGGCTGAGCAAGCACTTACTCTTCGAAGGCTGTCCCAAGGTGAGCTCGACCGCGCCGCACCATCCCACCTCATAACTGCTGGATTAGTAGACAGGTGAGCTCCGAGGTTCTTGTCCGATTTCTTCGACTTCCATCCCCGTAAACGCTGAGAAACTCCATTGTATAGTGAGGAATCTCGGTGCAACGACATGTCCTCGAGTTGTTGCGATGCCAGGTATCCCACAGCGAGAGTGAAGAAGGCGGCCGAGGGCGTGCGGTTGGTGGTACTTGAGTGTTTATCTGACAGTGTAGAGGACCCCCAAGGTTCAGTCCGAAAACAGTTGATCGAAGGTTAACTCCCAAGGAATGTTGGTGGTTGATCCTCCCATGGGCTTGTCCAACACAGCTTGACAGGGATCCTTTTCAGCGGCGAGGTTCACTGCATCTGCCCGGGCACCGACTCCTTCTCCATTGGCTAGAACAAGTTAACGAGATGGGAGCCTCATTGGATTTGAGTTCTCGAGGAGGAAAAGGGTGAGCCAAAGAGATCGGTTAGGCGTCAGGGATTATTTACAGAGACTCCACCCCCAAACTCTGGACGACACAATACATGGAGGCAGGGAGCTTTCCCAAGATATAACGAGCCAGACGTCAGCAACACTACTAGATTAATAATAAATAACACAAGACCACCGATCCCCATCTGCTCGCTTCGAGATCGCAAAGCGCGGGCTGGGTTGTCTCGAACCCTTGGACGGGATACCGTAGTGCCAGGCAGACGCTAATCCCAGTGGGAGACGAGAGAGAAAAAAGTCGGCGGTACCATCGACATGACCTGATCTAGGTGTGTGCCTAGGTGTGTGCCTAGGCGTGAGTGCTGGCAAGGCGCCTCGCACACCACGGACGGACTCTAGCTGCAGACGACGATCCCTGTTAGACCCTGTTCGAGTCTTCGGGATAGTTTCCTTGGAGCTCAAAAGGTCCATGGGTTGTCCAAGCTACACAAGAACCAGACGCATTAGCATTTAGCGTGTCGATAGTCCGGGTCTGCGCTGAAATCGCAGCTGAAAGCCCTGAGCCAACTAAGATGTGTTCCAGGCCAGGAAACTCTACGCATTGTTGTTCAAATCTTCAGATACGGATGGACTGAAGGTCCCAAGAGGACCCCTGGGCGGCCAGACGTCCTGGAAGAATCCTGTGGGAGGAGGCTCTGGCATCTAGATATGTCCTTCTTTTCTTTCTGATGGATTTCCGTCACGTTCAGTGTGATCTGGCGTGGCGTGGGTGTGGAGGGCAGAGGAAAAGGTATAACGTACTTGATAACTTGATTGTGATGAGTCGAAGTAAGTAAGCACGCATTGAATGTTCGGGACGACGGTCTTGGATGGTCCCACCCCTCGGTTCCCGGAGCGATCACCAATACATTACAGCCATGTACATGACATACTCAATGCAGCCCTCGGCGGATTGAAATCCTGCTCAGCCAACCAAGCCAATCTTGGCCGGTTGTGTTGTGGGTGTGGCTTTCCCAAGTACTTAAAGTAGGTATTCATTCTTCTTTCCTGTCTCGCCTGTCTAGTAACCACAAGTAACCAAGCCTAGTCTGGCATAGCTTTCTTCAGTCACGTCATTATACAATACCGCAGTAACTTGCTCTCTCTAGCTATCTCTATGCATCACAAGTATTGGCAAGCCGCCAAGCTGGCGACGACGCCTTTAGCTTGCGCCATGGAAGGGGGAGGAAGAGGCCTGGGATTGCATCTGCAATACATGCCGGAGGGGTTCTGGCACGCCACCATAAGCCAGTCACCGGTCCCCACGCACTCGTAAGCATCTTCTTCTATGATGTGGCGCGCAGGAAGTCACGATAGCTCGTCAAAGGTGGCGACGGAGGAATGCAGGAGGGGAATGGCTAGCAGGGGAAAGCAGCCCTCTAGATCTACCTAGGTACATGTTTCACTTGTGAGATTGTAGACGACATTGATAAACTCAGTCCATCCACTACATACTTACTTACGTGGGTTGATCGAGCTGCTCCGATATCAGTTGGTCCTGACATATTCGAAGATATATCATTGGGGGTGGGGTGGCGGCGTCGGCAGGTTTTCTCGCCGGTATGGGCTACTGGTTCAGTATGATCTCACCACTCGCACTGCCATTGCGGGGGAAGGGGGGTGGTGCGTAATGTCATCGGCTGGTTCGAAACGGATATCCGGGTGTTGAGCAGCGAGCGAAGAATCGAGGGCTCATGGCAGTATGTATACCTTACCCATCGATGGTGGGTGGGGGCAGAGAGATCAAGATAGAGACAGAGAGGGATATAATATCCCACACCTTTAGCCCAAGATACTTCTTATGTGTAATGTGATGAACTGAAAAGCTCTTAGGTTCGCTGAGAAGATGAACTATGTTTGTTTATCTGAGCACGATCGATACAACGAAGGCATCCGATGGGAGCACCACGTCCAAGTCCAAGTCCAAGTCCAAGTCCACAAGAAGGAGAAGGAGAACGAGGAAACAGCCCGAAGCAGCCTTATGCTGTTTCGATTAGCGTACCACCAAGCCGGAACTGGCTGCAGAAGCTGGGCTGGTTGCTATGGGACACTAACCATGTCCTCCTGCAGAAGTCGATACCTGCATACACCATATTCTACGTTGAAGCATTCCAATACTTTCTCGTTTCTTTCGCCTACTATAGTAAAGGAGACTGTCAAAGGTTAATTCATGGGCCCGAACCCTTCTCAGCAGTGTACTAATACACTGATTCATCTCACGGGCACGTTGCATGTTTTGCTAAACCCGCCCGGCTTTAGTAGTGGGGGGGGGGGTTTCCAGGTACTGGCGGTACCGGCTGTGAACCTTCGCCCACACACGCACAAGTTAAGTACATTTAGGCACAGCATTGGATGGATGCGCGTTCATTTAACCCAGCGGAAGAAACAGAGGCAGAGATCTCTAAACCTCAGTAAAAAGTCGAAATCACTCCTCCAGGCATCATGTGTGAGGTCACGCAGAAATCCGCAACTGCTATCTGATCTGTTAGGAGCCCATTAGCCAAGGTTATTACTTACTTATAGCTGCATGCATGCATGTATATCATTACTTATGTATTGAAGTACTTACTACCTACACCCAGAAGCTACACCTACCAAAGCTTCCACTTCCACAGTCCTGCCGTAGCGTACAGGAATATCAACCTTCAATTTGCATACCCTGAATTCAATCTACAACCTTACGCCCGTTCCCGCTTCGCTGCCATGGAGCATTAGTTCGTAAATGCAAGCTCCAGAGTCCCTTGCTGCCACATGAAATCAGCTCCAATGGCATCTTTTACACCCTACACGTACATACAGTGTCCTTGCTTCGACGACCTATCCAACCAAACGCGCCAGTCTGACGGCACACCCTCCCCCACCTCTCAGAACCTGCCCGATGATGATGACGGCCACACCTTCGATCCGCGCGACCCACGCTCCAACTACAGCCTATACCCCCTCGACTACCTGCTCTACTGTGTCGATTGCCACCAGATACGTTGTCCCCGCTGTGTCTCGGAGGAGCTCGTCACCATCTACTGCCCGAGCTGTCTTTTCGAAGTCGGCAGCAGCAGCGTCAAAACCGAGGGCAATAGGTGAGTCCCGTCAATCTCCTGCTCGCTTGCACGGCGCGCACTGCCTCTGTGCTGTCCCAGGGGCCTAGATTGACGCTTTTCCGGGTTGCAGGTGTACGCGCAGTTGTTTCCAATGCCCTATCTGCGTCGGCCCTCTCGCTGTCCAGTCTCTCGAATCCGCGCCCGAAACCTCACTTCTCTCTGCCGATAATACAGCCTCATCCGGCCCCACGGGTCCTTGGGCCCTGACTTGCTCCTACTGCAACTGGAGTTCCTCGGAAGTTGGAGTCAAATTCGACAAGCCGCAGGGCATCTTCGCCCAGCTGTCCAAGCTGCGCAATGGCAGCAGTATCGGCACAGATATCCCCCTGACCTCGGGTGACGTTTCTCCCACAAAAAGGGATGCCCATCCCGAGCCAGAGTCTACGAAGGCGCGCTTCGCCGCTATGAGGGCCTTCTATCAGTCACAGCTCGCTAATTCGAACACGGGATCTGCCATGGCGGGAGCCATGGGGGATTATGGGTTCAGTTCGCCAGCCGCCTTGACCCGTATAATGAGCATATATTCAGGCAATGCCTCGAAACCCAAGAATAAGGCGTCCGTCATGCGGGAGGCGGACGTCGCCCATGAAGGCTTTCGCCCGAGTGACCTCGACGAGTCGCAGGCCATATCAAAGCTTCGGGCAGAGGGATATGATGGAACTGTGACGATGGAACAGGCTGCTTCACAAATAGAGGAAGGCGCGCACTTTGCCGACGAGCTATGGCCAGTTCCGTCCCTGCTCCGCACGAAGCGAGCAAAGCGGTGTCCCGCCTGCCGCCATATTCTCAGCAAGCCCGAGGCTAAAGTAGGCAACACGAGATGGCGGATACGACTGGTGGCAGGCAATCACATCCCATCTGTCTCCATTCAGCCTCTGCCTACTCCAGGCATACCACTTTCGTCTGCGCTGACACCGCTGCAGCCCGCGCAATACCTCCTGACGTTCAAGAACCCCATGTTCGACAGCATCAAAGTCACGCTCGCCACCCCTGCTACGACGCCGGGCAGGTTTGCGTCCAGGGTTACCGTTCTGTGTCCTCAATTCACCGTCGGGGCCAACTCGGACGACTACGACTTGAATGAAGTGCTCAAGGCCGAAGACAGGGACCAACGGGACCGGCGACCGGATGATGACGGGACGCATCAGGTCGAAGCGGGCAAGGTCTTCGAGCGCGGTCGCAACTGGGTCAGTATTGTAGTCGAGGTGATTCCCGCCTCTCTCCAGATCCAGCCCACACCGGCGTTGCTGCAGCAAGCAGGGGATCCCGAAGCGGACACGGGCCCGCTGAGACAGGACGAGGATGTCCTCGAGATACCCATGTTTGTGCGACTAGAGTGGGAGAGTGAGGCATCGCAGGACCAGGTCAGCGTGGCGCCCAGCAGCAAGGAGAAAGATGCCAAGGAGAAGAGGGAGCTAGCGTACTGGAGTGTCCTTGGTATCGGTCGGATCAGTCAGGAGTAGTAGGGCGCGGAAAGGAAAACAATGTTACAAACCCATTTTACGAGATACCCCCTGTAAGGAGAGAATTTGGCCATAGATAAGTAGCAATGCAGTCAGGATGTTGATCCTCTCAAAGCTGGTTCACGCTAGTGACATCTTGGTTCAAAGAATTCAGGAGCACAGAGTGGTAAGAGACCATGTTCTATCAGGAAGGTCAACCAACCCCTCTCTTAACTCAGCAACGCGGATCATGCAACCAAGAGAGCCAGGTAATTGGTATGTCATCAAAGAACCGAGCTTGTCATTAACCTCATGTGGAATGTTGCAAGCTATCTAGACGCCATGCCCTTTTTGTGTGATCCGAATGTGGCCTGCCAGGAGGGAATCCCAAACCTTTCCATCCATGCTTCTACCTGGAAAGCAAATGCAGGAAATTTCAGAACGACCACATTATCGTAATCATTGCACCCCTTCATCATTCACCCCATCTCCGATGCTCCGCTCAACCCTAGTACTCGGTGGCACCAGACTGGGGGAACTCAAAGGTGACGCCACGGCCAGTGAGGCGGCGGTAGACCTCGGAGTAGGTGTCGAGTCTGTAGTCAACGCCACCACGCTCCTTCTCGTCAAGGACGACCTTGAGGACCTTGCTGCCGTCCTCCTTGGTGCGGAGACGCTTGCCAACAATCTCGACGGGGTAGACAAGATCGGTCAGGATGGCATCGTGGACAGCAGTCAGAGTTCGCGAACGAGGTCGCTTCTGCTTCTGGGTGTTGCGAGCGCGGGCAGATCGCTTAGGGCGGGGGAGGATACGGCGCGAGGCCAGGATCAGGACGTGGCGGTCAGAGAACTTCTTCTCGAGCTCGCGGGTGAGACTGACGATAGTAATTAGCACACCTGCGTACCAGGGCGCCGATGGCAGATATGATGTGACTTACCGCTGCTGGACTCGGTGGAAGCCCTGCAGAAGAGGAACGGGGACAAAGATGGCAATAGCCTTCTTGCCGTGGCCGACTTCGATCTAATTTGAGACCCAAAGTCAGCAGGCGAGCTCCAGGATATACACGTAATGTGCTTCCTTGGACCGCTTCCCGTCCTATTCCCACTATTTTGCATACAGCTGCTGCATGTATTGTACGCATCGTCTACGAAGATTGCTTCCTCTCATCGTTCGGCTCGACTCTTCCTTCAATCAATCCTTCCATGATCGAGCGATGTACGAGCGAGCCGAAATCGACCAGAGTCGGCAAGAGCAGGAAATGTGCGCACAGAGGCCGGCAACAAATCTTCCTCAGGCGTCGTCGCACATATATAGCAGGCAGTGTGTCGCGAAGGAATAGGTACAGTTGGCGGTCTGATGGAAGGATCATCGCAGGTCAATGGCAAATCTCACCTCGCGGGCAGAGACGAACTGCAGAGGTCGGAGAGCGACCTTGAGGTCGGCAGTGTTTGTCTCGAGATCGTACAGAGCACCAGCAATGCTGGTCTCCAGCTCGGAGGGGTTTTGCCGCGAAGGGCTGTTGGGGGCGATCTTGTTCAGAGCGGCAGACATGCTGGGCGACTTGGTGAAGGGAATTGTCGACAGGAATTGGGGCTGTTTCTCGATGGGCGGCACGAAGTAGAGAAAAGTCCTGGACTGGGTCGCGAATAATTTGCGGTACAAGCCTGCGCTGCAATTCCACAAATTCTAGCAGGGCAAGCCAAAATTCCCAAAACGAAACTGTGGGAAAGAGCATTTGAGGAGAGGGTTTTGCCGGGGTTGAGCCTTGGATGCCCCACCCCCTCGTCCGCCTTCCTGATTCGGCTATGATTGAATTACCTAAGTTAAGTACTTGTTACCTGAGACAAAATATAGCGATCTATCTGAATGGGATTCAGTTATGCTCGTCTTCGAAGCATTGGCTATGCAACCTCACTTAAGCTACCCATAGGGCCTGGCTTTGCTTCTTAACGTACCACCTATAAAGAAGTAGGTAGGCTCAACCAACTTGGATGCACCCATGCCCGGCGAGATGCTTCTGCTCATTGATACTCCGGGGCGATTCAGAACATCCTTAGGTAAGTAGGTTGTTGGGTAGTAGACGATATCTCCTGGCCACTTAGGTTAAGTACGTGCGTGACATATGGGCGTATTCCCATTTCCTGGATGGCAAGTCTGGGTCTGTCACCAACCAATGAAAACCCAGTCCCCCTGGCCTCAGAGTTATATGTACCTTAACCAACCTCGTTAGTTGTGTCTGGCAAACATCAGACGATATATCAAAGTGCGACTGCATCGCACGAGTCATTCTGGTGAAGACGAATATTCATATTTACTGAACATCGCGTTGGTCTCCAAGTCTCCCTTACATCACAAACTACACGCCATGGCGAGAACCAAGTCCACCGCAGCCTGTGCCCTCCCACTGCCGTACCGGCTCTTCTTCCTGGTGATTGAGCCCATCTCAGCGCTCGTCGGCGCCTACTACGCACACTTCCGCAAGGCAGACTACTTGGCGCTGACGCACGCGCCCACCGCACCGCCTGGAGACGCCATCCCCGCGGGCACCTCGATCGTGCTGTCCCAGCTCGCGAACCTCTACCTGCTGTTCGCCCTGAACGAGGCCTTGGTCCTGCGCGCCACCTCCGACCTTTTTGTCTGGAAGACGGTCCTCTTCGTCCTGCTGCTGGCCGACCTGGGCCACCTGTACTCGGTCGCCGTGCTGGGGCCCCGGGTCTACTGGGACGTGGCGTCGTGGAACGCCATTGACTGGGGCAATGTCCCCTTCGTCTACCTCGGGGCTTCGATGCGCCTTGCATTTCTGCTTGGCGTGGGCTTTGGCGGGCGCCCCGTGAAGACTACCGCGGCTGTGAGGAAAAATGCTTGAGCTTGGGCGGGCTCCCAGAGTCTGGCTTCATGCGCCACTCAATACGGTGAACCTGGGGTGCGTGAAAGGGTTTGCCCGTCAGCTTCTAGAACTTTGGGGCTTGTTTTCTGGCAGAGGCCACTTGAAATTTGATGAGAGCAGACAGGGCACTTGGGAATCCACATCCTCTGATACTCTGACAACCTGAGTCAATACCATTGGATAAGTCTATAGAACGACATTCAGCATCGTCCCACCCACAAGGGCTCTACACTCATGCCATCTATCTCATCCTTCTATTTCCTGACTGCACAAATGATCTATCTGGTGGACGCCAAGATGTCGTACAGGCGATACAAATGGAGGCGCTTGAGTGGTGGAATTATCGGCAGCATTTGTCCGACTCATGGAATGAATACCCGTGCCGCACACAGCCAACAGTCGGTGGTTCATCCTCTATGCGTGGAGACCAGGAAGCGAGAATGCAGTCATTCAGCATCTACTGGGATCCGCTAATCCACCGAGGACTATTGGCATTGCTCATTGGCCCTACCGGCTGATATCTAATATCTCGTCGGGCTGAAGTTGGAGAAACCCCTCGTGCCCCTCGTTTACCTATAGAGCAGCATCATTGGGAGACAGAACACTTGATGGCGGGGTTACTTTAGGATCACACAGCTCATATCTAACCGGACTTTACAATCCTTCTACTTGTTGACGTATCCCATCGCTTGCGTGATTTGTCCTCTGCAGCTTTCAGTCCAGCACAGAAAGAAGATTGTGCAGTCTCGAACCGCCCCAGTTGCTACGATGGCCAAGTGCGACAAGTATGTTGGTTTCCAGGTCAACTCGCCTGATACCTACAAGACCTTTCACAAACAGGAATTCGATGTGAAGCCTTTTGGCGATAACGACGTTGAGATCAAGATCGAGGCATGCGGTGTATGCAGTTCCGACGTCCACACCATCTCTGGTGGCTGGGGTGATCAAAAGTTCCCCCTGGCCGTCGGTCACGGTGAGTATTTTCCCGCTTTCCTCTTGCTCTTATGCGACTTTTGTTCCTATTATGGAGATTGCTAACATCCGGTCCCGCGGCAAAGAAATCGTGGGCCGGGTTCTTCGCGTTGGCCCTAAGGTGACGCTCGCCAAGGAGGGGATGAGAGTCGGTGTTGGCGCTCAGTCTTGGTCCTGCCTGGAATGCAGGCAGTGCAAGAACGACAACGAGACGTACTGCCCCAAGCAGATGGATACCTATGGTGCCGTCTGGCCCGACACGGGCGTAGTGACCCAGGGTGGTTACTCATCCCACGTGCGCACACATGAGTACTGGTACGCGACTTCGACGAGTCCGGCTCAACATGGGATAAGTTACTTATAGGAATTCTTTTTTACGCAGGACCTTCCCTATCCCGGAGGCGATCCCGAGCGCCAGCGCTGCGCCGATGCTCTGCGCCGGTATCACGACCTACTCCCCCTCGTGCGCAACGGCGCCGGGCCGGGCAAGAAGGTGGCCATCGTGGGGCTCGGGGGGGCTGGGCCACTTCGGCGTGCTCTGGGCCAAGGCGCTCGGGGCCGAGACCTGGGTGATCTCGCGCTCGCACGCCAAGGAGGCGGACGCCAAGAAGATGGGCGCCGACGGCTTCCTCGCGACGCAGTACCAGGGCTGGAACGAGGCGCACAAGATGACCTTCGACCTCGTCGTCAGCACCGCCAACAGCTTCGGCGAAGGGTTCGACATGGCCGCCTACCTGTCCCTGCTCGACGTCCACGGCAAGTGGATCTCGGTCGGCCTCCCCGATGAGGCCACCCTGCAGATCAAGCCCCAGGACTTCATGGCCAACGGCTGCCTCATCGGCGCCTCCCACCTGGGCAGCCGGAGGGAGATGTTGGACATGCTCAAGCTGGCCGCGGAGAAGAAGATTGACTCCTGGGTCGAGCCTGTCCCCATCAGCGCCGAGAATCTGGCCAAGACTATTGAGAGACTTGAGAAGAATGACGTCCGATACCGGTTTACAATGGTCGGCTACGACGAGGAATTTGGAGCCTAGATTTATCGGATATATAGAAATCAGGTTGAGAATCAGTTCTTGCATGTCAACTACAACATACCATCACACAGCCTCTAATGAAAACGCGAGAGATATAGTATTCAGTGAATGACACGTCTGTTTGTTTGTTGCCGTGACGAGGACAGCACGTCTATGAAAATGCGAAAAATTCGTAAAGATTGTATCCAGTAGCTCGGGCTTTGAGCAGAAGAGCGAGCCGTCGATAATGACCAATTTCCGAGTCATGGCGCATCCAGCAGTCAGTGACTGCTCACATCCTCTCTTCGTCGGGAAAGAACCCCCATACCGCCCAAAAGGCCTTCTCTTCCGTCCATTGCCGTTCTTTGCGGCCTGCTGCTGTGGAACCAGCGACGCTCATAGGCAGTTTTCTATTTGTCGGAGGGCATATCGCGGGGGCTGGCTGGAGGCGATTGTGTACCACTGGCATACACAAAAGCAGGGTGACCATCTGGAGGACATGGGACGTCCGAGTGGCCGTTGCCTCGATAAGCAGGGATAAAGAAGGGTCCAAAGGGTCCACGCTGGCCCGGTTGCTGAGTGACAGGAGCCGTCAAGAAGGGATACGGCGCTCTATCTGGCAGTGGACGCCGCAAGAGCGGCGTTTTGGCCACTAAAGGATCCTCTCCAGTACGAGGAGCAAGGGCCAATGTACGTGCCAAGTCCATCATCCGAAGGCTCTTGACCATGCCATCGGTAGGATTGGCATTGCTTGTTGGCGGCGGGATTCCGTCGGTGTGGAAAGAGGACGAGTACGCTTTCCAGATGCACTCAAAGAGCCACTCGTGGCTTGGGTGGACCTGGACAATGTACGTCCCAGGTTGGATGTGATTCATAGACATGACGCTTGGGTTCGCGGGGGAAGGAATCGTTGGTATGTAAGTAGTTTAGTGCGTAGAGTGTAGACGGTATGAACTGTGGGTGCGAGTTGTGTACGGTTGGAAGACGACGCTCTGAACTTATACTGATACCCTACCTGCATATGTGCGCAGGAGGACATGGGCAAGAATAGCCAGATGGCCATGTTGTCAGTCAGGGGCTTCTCATGCTGGATCTAGACAAGACATGATGGGCGTATAACAAAGAGAGCATGCCACCATCGCCAATTACAGCCCGTGTCGCGAGACAACCCCTGTGTGTTGTTATATGCCATTTTGAGGTCTCTTACAACAGCTCAAAACAGGGCTGTGCTTTTCTATCCGATATTACTCAGGACCTACCCGCAATTATATGAGCTGCTTATGATAGGCTGATCCTGAGGATATTCGTGATACAATTTGTCTCGTATAAGACAGTAACGTGATTGGTGGTGGTTCTCAATCCGATTGCAAGGATAACTGCTGGATAAGGGTGTGATGCCCCTTCATGTTTTGCTTCCAGACAGCATTATACAATGAAATCAAATAAAAATTGCAGTCTAGTTTTCTATGACACCTAATCTAGGACCACACCCTTGATGTATCCCATACGAAGCAGCCATACATGTGGAGGAAATCTTCACAGCTTGTACAGACCAGGCACCGTGAATTGATCGCCACAGAGTAGAAACTTAGCTGCTGACGACTGCTCCGCCGCCTGTCCACCAGTAGGGCCCGCGTCTGGAGCCGGGGCTGTAGCCTCCCAGGCTGTTGTTGACGAGGGCAGCGCCGACCCGGTCTCAAGGGTGTCCCCGGAGACAGAGTGCTGCGGAGACGTGCTGCGGGGTGAGTGAGGAGGCCCCGGCGCAGTTTCATGCCTGTGGCCCTTGGGGATGCACGGGTCGGGCCTGGGCGGCGGGGGCCGCGGCTGGGGGCCGCCAGAGCGCCCCTCGGGCATCACGAGAACGACGTAGTCCTTGGGGCTACAAGGGTCGGGCCGGGGAGGCGGGACATCCCGGGGCGGCCCCGCCTCGGGCATCATGACGACAACATGGCCCTTGGGTGTGCAAGGGTCGGGTCTGGGTGGTGGAGGACCGACCCTGGGAGGCTGCGCCGAGTTGGCGAAGTGGTAGCAAACGCAATGATCCTCAGGCTGGGTCGGTTGAAGAGGATGAGGTGGAGGTGGGCCTGGGCTTGACCCAGTGTGGTGGCCATCGGGATCCGTAGGCGGCGGCCCTTGGACCAGTGCGCCGACCTGGCCAGCTGGAGGGTGGTTCTGAAATCCGGCGAAGCCATCACACATATACTCGAAACACTCCTCCATAGATGGCGGAATGACGGCAATGTATACACCGGGGCTTATCTTGTGAAGCGACATTTTCTGGCGTTTGATATAGGGATATCAGTCTTTCAACTAGGGCTTCCTGTCTAAGTACTTAACATCTCGTGCCGGTATAATCTGTGAAAGAAATGATGGGACGAGATGCCTTATATCCCCCTAAGAAAGATGGACAGGGGGTGTGTCTGGTACTGGTTTGTCACAGGGAGTCATCACCAGTAGACCAATTGCTTGTGACTGTAGGTGACTTAGAATATTCTGCAACGCTACCAGTGTATACAGTTTCATCTATCCGGCTGAACAAAATCCAAGGGAAACGCTCGAACGTACTGAGCGGATCGTCAAACAATTCCACACGAGATGCGTTTTGGTATAGCGTGAACGTAGTCTGACTCTCGTTGTGCCGGAAACCTTTTGGAAGAAATGCACAAATTGCACGCTGTACTTGGGAAACACATCACGTTTAAAGCTATATCTTAAGTCCGTAGAGAAGAAGATCTACATGGATATGAAAGTAAGTGTTTGCCTCACCCAATATCCGACCCAAACAAATAGCCAGTGACCGCATTCTCTAAACGCCAAACTCCAGTCGTATTACCAATCAGAGCTCCCGGATGCTACATCGCATTTGACTCCCTTCAACCGAAGGACGCTGAACGGGACAAGAAGGCTGCTTGCCGAAGCGGCCAGGTTTTCATCTGGCCGCAGGCTTGAACTGATTCATCACCAGGCCCATAGGACCTTGTGATGCAACACCCTTGCGCCCAACCTCTCAAACTCGAACGGCGTGATCCAACTGTCGTTAGCTGGTAGTTTAGCAAAGACACTAGCACCTTTCCAGACAACGACTTGCTCATCCATATCACGGGCACTGCGGGAGACCAGGATCCGATCAAACAGGTCGGGGCGGCGGGCCTTCAGCTTGTCCTCAAGTGTTTGCGTGAAGGCAGGGGTTTTGGAGCCGCCACCGATCACCATTATTGAGCCAAGGTAGTCACGAAGCTTCTTATCGTCGCCCTTGGCGGCGTTCTGGATCGATGTAAGGATAGCAATGTCGAGAGGTGCAACAGGCAGCACAGCGTCGCGCTCAATAGCCAGCGTCTTCGCACTGCGGGCTGTGGAATCGACAAACATCCCCGGGGGCGGCGGGGCCGGGGATAGACCGTTACGCGCACCGTTGACGCCGTTGGCACCCGGTGCGCCACTGGGTGCCGGTGACGCCGTGCCGTTGCCGTTGGCGGAGAAGAGGAAAGGGGCGGGCACAGGGGTGGAGGTGCCTTCCGGGCCGGGGGAGGGAGCATTGGAGCCCATGGGCGTGCCGTTCTCACGAGACAAGAAGTTGAAAGGTTGGGACTTCTCCTTCATAGGCGTAGCAAGGTTTGGGTCCGAGGCAGAGGGGTGGAATCCATTAGCACTGGAAGCCACCGAGGGCTGAACCAAAGCCAGGATGGCGAGCTGAGCCGCTGATTGCGGGTCATCGGGCACGTCAACATCGTATGAGTTGTATGAGCGGTCCATCAGCTTACGGCGACCACGCAGTTTTGCGCTGTTGTCGAAGATGTTGGGTTCATAGAAGCCCATGGGGGCAAGGATCACCTCGTCGTACGTCTTGAACTGGTATTTATGGGTCGGTTGGTTTGGAGCCCGCAAGTGGAACTGGTACAGTTGGACGGATATGTCTGCTTGTTGCATGGTGCAGTGCTTGATCTTGAGCTCCTCAGCCAGCAGGAAGTCATACCGTCGGCGCAGATTGATGTCCTGGTAGGGGAAGTTGTCGTAGAGCATCATCCTGATGAAGGTGTCGGTGACATCAAAACCGCCGTACTTCATATTGATCCTCGAGTCTTCTACCATAAGACCGTCTTCGACACAGGCAATGGATGTCTTCTGCGCCCCCACATCCACTACACAAGCCTGTGTGTAGCCAGCACCGAACGCGGCAGCCATGCTCTCCTGGATGAAGCAGACCCTGCTGAACTCAAACCAGGACATACAGGACTTCAGCACCTGCTCCACGTAACGCTTGTCGTATAGGTCTGGGATGACAAAGACGCAGCTATAGTTCCTCCAGGTGCTGCTCTTGGTCAGCCCCAGTTCCAGCCGGATTGCCCGGTCCAACAAGGTCTCGAAGTCATCGCAGAGATGCTCGGCAGTCGTGTATTCATCCTCGTTGAGCCACCCGTAGTGCATGGGCCACCAGACTTTGAACTTGGGGTTTGAGTCGTCGGGCACCCGTAACGCAGCTTGGCCGATGAAGCAGGAGGCGGCCGAGTTGGGGTCTTCGAGATTCTGGAGATCGGTCCATTCGACCTGCAAAGGGTCGTTGTGCTGTGGAATCTTCTCGGCCTCCGTCCTACGGTTGTAGTTCACCACCAGTTCCTTGGAATTGGGTAGAACTTTGCGCTTGTTGGCGCGCATATCGACCTTGAGTTCGTTGCACATCTTCTGGTATTTCTTGGACCACTCTTCTCCGTACTGCTCGTCTGGGGTCTTCCCCTCGAACTTACGGCGTGGCAAGGCCTCGTACATCTCGGATTCCGTCTGCGGGAACTTGGTGGCGAGGGCTGTCGGTATCGTCTTCGGGAGCGCATCGCTGGCAAAGCCTATACGTAGATTCTGGCTGCCTGGGTGTATGACGATGATCTTGGAGGGGTCCAAGAGCCCGTCGGCAGTCGCGGCAGCATCCTCGGCCCCTTGGAAGTCTGGTATAGGCAAGGGCACCTCGGCATGGCCATTCCGGTAATGGGCTCGGTCGCGGTCTTTGGCGGTCTGGACCAGACGTTCTCGTGTTGCTTCTGCCTGGGGACGAAGGGCGAGGACCTGGTCATCCCGCTTCATGTAATCGGTATAGTAGTTCTTCTGGTTGATGGCGGGGACATCAGGCCAGTTGGTCTGCTTCATGCCATTGTCGGTCCTTTCCAGCCCTGTGAAGTAGTAATGCGCATAAGCAGCCATTGCGCAGAAGGGACAACAACCACCATCGCTAGCGACAGCGAATATGGCGATGATGGGATTTGATGAATGGGACTTACCTTCCCGAAGGAGGACGCGCTCGCTAACTTTGCCGACCATGGTTGCAGAAGAATTCGATTGTGCGACGTCCACGGAAGAAAAAAAATTGGTTACAACATTACCCTCCCCCAAGGGTGTTTTGAGCGACCTGACGTTTATTTTCAGGTTGAGGACACTCCAAACATTCCGCGCCTTGCCTTGTATTGTTCGAGCTTCATCAGATTGCGCCAATCCACTTGCATGCCCCAGACGCACCCAATCGATAAGCGTAGCTAACAAGGTTGGGGGATGCACTGGCCCCCCCTGCAATTGAAATGTCATTGATTCCTCCATTACATTACGGAGTAGGTCAACTTCAATTCTCATGACTCTCTTCTCCGACCCTCTGCGCCTGTGATCGACCGAACGACTACTTATTTGCTGAGATGTGTCGTAAGACCCTTTGGGCCGATAACCGCCAGCTCAATGCCCTTTTGCTTGGAACTTGGAGTAATGTCTAAATCTGTTGCCTCGGCTGGTGGGAAGCGTCATGGGAGCCATTGGGTTCTTGGGCCCGGGGCAATATACCTTATCCATTGTTGACGGCAAGTCCAAAGACGGGACTTAACAGGTACTAGCAGTCCAGCAGCCCTGCAGAGGGAACGGGAGAAGTTCATGAGAGAGTGCGTGCGTATCGTACGAGGCGACAACATCGGCTAGCCCAACTGTACTGCACGATAGGACTCTTCAAACACTTCTCCAACAAGCCGGACGGTACGCAGATGATGCCATGGTCACCTTCACCAACGACATTGCCATCTGCACGGAGGACATCTTAGAGCTAGTGCATCTGCGCCACGCTCTGCGAGCCCGACACGATGTGTGCGATGGGCTGGACTATGAAGGATGACGGAGGCTCCCTCTTCTGCGACTCGTATATAGCTCACGCCGCGAACGGTGATGTTCCTTTCGACATCCCGCCCCAGACCGCGAGCTTCGAGCGAGGAGTGGACGGGCTGTTCTAGAACGAACCGATCGCCCGGGTCCGGCTAGAGGCAGGAGCTTCGTACCCTCGTAAGTGGAAGACGACAGCGCCGAATACATAGATTATTACTTGGCAACCGCCGCCTGAGCAGGTCAAATGTATGGCGGCGTTCAAAAACCGGTGCTGGAGGCCCAGGAACGATGCCTTGATATGACGCAAGTGGTCCCCCATGCACCCTATAGATGAACGACAGATTCTACGCATAATGGTGTCCACGTGTGCCTCCCCCTTTCCGCCCCTGAAACTTCCCAATAGCTTGCTACTTTCTGGCAGGTTTTGCAAAGTGAAGTCGGAACTACTAGAATGACCAGGGGAGACGCTAGTTCTCTCTGGTGATAATCTACTTGTGGGCGAACGGCGCGAACTGTGCTAGTGGCCATTACATTTCAAGTGACAGGACAGGACAGCCACACACACGACATAAGATGTGATAGTAGAAATCGTGTATCCCATGGCGAATGGCTTGGTAAATAGTGTATGACCATGCGTGCGCACCTGACCCCAAGTGACCGGGGGCTTGCAGTATCAAGCAGTATCGTCAAGCAGACTCTCTCTCGACCTACTTAATCGGGCAAACCGTAGAAAGTAGCGGTCTCTGGAGCGATCCGACCCCAGCCCTCGAAGTGTGCGACCTGGTGATGCGGCCACAGTGTGGTGTCGTTTCCTTGGGGTTATGCTGATGTAATCGTGCAAATGAAAACGGTTGGCAATTAATATCGTACCCGCCGGCTCGGATCTGCTCAGTGGACAGAGGATTGCTCGGACATGCGGACAAGGAAAACCCGGTAGGCCTGCGATTGGATGGCCAGTGGAGATAGGGGAGATGCAGCCATCCAGCCAGTCGAATCCTTGGCTGGACTCCTAGGGGGGGGCGCTGGAGTGCAGACCGGTAGTTCGCTTTCACTGTCGTGGAATGTGGTATTGCGGTCAGTGTTTTTTTTTTTTTTGTTAAGGGTGGTTTAAAATGTCTTGCATGCGAAAACTTCCGAAGAGGGAGTGAGACTGGAGGTTAGAGATCAAGGCTCCAGCCAGACCCAGCCAGAACGTGACCTTGCTGCGTTCTTTTCGCAATGATGACTAGGACTCTGTTTGTGACCTCGGCTCCCCAAGTGCCAATGTGGAACGAGCATGCGTGAGAAATCAGGAATCTGCGGTGAGACGGAGACGGAATATAAGAATGTGCATAGTGTACAGTACAGCTGACGCCGCAAAGCGTCTGGGCCCGTCAGATCAGCAGGTCTTGTTGGAGAGAGGGATAATGAGCGGATGTGTATGAGATGAGATCATCACGAGTAGGGAATGGAGGGCAGGGATCCTTGCACAGGGGTCTCCTATGTACGAAAGCAGAATTCCGCTTGCGTCGGCTTGCGGGGGTGTGCCATCAATGTTTACTTAACGTTACCTCTTATTAGTTTATTTTCTGGATCGCAACCCTGGCTGTTGGGAATTACATTGCATGTATTGTTGTCCAATCTTGGGCAATGTCTCAATCATTCCTCTACTTTACTTTCCCGTGTCTGCTTGGTTGCTTGCTTGATTGGTTTATTCTTAGCATCCCGTCCAGTTCTATTCATTTCTCCTACTCATCTTGGACCCTATCGCTTATCTGAACTTGCTTGTTTCCGTCAGATCTAAGGTTAGAATATTATTCACAAACACTGTTTGGTTCGTCCGTTCCACAATCATGGTCATGTCTTGACTCAAGATCCATACTTCCGTCCTCTCTTGAATCGCTCGTTTCTCGCTTCCTCCATCGCCATCTCTCCCTGCTCCTCACCGCCTCACTGCAAGCCCTTACTAGATTTCAGCGTTAAGGAAGGTTAGTGCAGGAACCAACCTTGCTAGAGGCCATAGTCGGAACTCTGGCTGGTGGCCGACCAACGGACCGCCCCAATCCCCTCGCTACGAGATCTGCCTCTGCCTGGACCCTGAGTCCATTTGTTGCGGGTTGAGACGCTTTTCGACTTCGATTTGGGGTGGGACAGTGGAACTGCCTATACCCACTGCGAGACGATTGCATATGCATACATACCTCTCTTACTTGCCTAAGTAGGTACTTACTTATTAAGTACTTATGTATGCGAATCTGTCTCCATTATACTAGAATTTATTTCCCCAGTCCCCAATTCTTTCTCTAGCCTGCCTGCCTGCCCCCCTGTTCTTTGCCCCTTTGCTGCAAGGACGAGAATTGCATTGGTGCATATCGGTGCTCGTATGTATCAGTCTCATATCAACCCGCTCCCAACTTCTTTCTCCTTTGCCGCTTCCGGTCTGCCCGAGACGCCACCGGCGCAGTCAGGCTTGCTTGTGGAGAGAAAATTGTGCCGATACACGACTCGCCCTGTTAACGCCTGTTGACCTGATTGTCTGTCGCTGGCGCCTGAAGGGAGGACAGAGGCGGTTGTGTGTACATCCGCTTGTTTTGGCGTTACCCGTGGCTCATTCCTTAAATACTAGATCCTACGTTGCTGACTAGTTAGCAACAGCCATTGTTACAGATTCCCTCGCATTTTTTTCTTGGGTCGCTTTGTTTCGCAAAAAGGGGTTTGCCCATTCATAAATCCTTCCCCATCCCCATCCCTACTTACGCACCGACGACCACTCGACCGAACTGATCTGAACGTCGCATCGAACACCTACAATAGTCGATCCGCGGCCGAGCGCGCAGGCAACCTTTCGTGGCCATTGCGCCTTCAACGCGTCAAAACACATTGGCACGATGCCGAGTACAACAACACCCCTGGAGCCGGCATGTCTTCTCCCTACAACACCAACCCCCATCTATCTCCACGACGTGCCTTCTGCATCGAGCGCTAGCGCTTTTTCATACGACACGGGGGCAGATACAGGGGCAGAGGGGATGGAGAAAGAAGGAGCTGTGGACCACCGTAGACCGGCCACGGCAAACCCATTTCGACGCAAGCAGAGTCTCACCTCGGCTGTAACATGGCGCCGACGGCCGAAGTCGCTGATGCTGAGCTTTGAGAGCGAGAGCGATGGGAACAGTGAAGGCATCATCCCGAACGATGTACGGAATCAGGCGATTCAAGAGGCAGGTCCAAGCATGGATTTCGAGCCGGGACCCAAGCCAGGTACTACTTCACTCAAGGGCAGAATACGTCGGGCGTCGATTGGCCTCGTAAAGGGCATCGTGCAGCGTCGCGATCGCCGCTCATCAGAACCTGGCAATGTCCTTCTCGATTGTCAGGACGACCAGCAACCACGACCAACGACGTCCCACTCTGCTTGGCACAAGTTGCGCAAAGCTACCAGTTTCCGACATGCGAAGTTTGCTTCCAGAGGAAACCTGGAGACGATCTATTCGCCTTTGGAGTCCACCTTCCCGAGTGTTCCCATTCCTGGCCGCGGCCTTGAGCCTCCTATCATTCCTCGTCATACCGGCGCTGCTGCTAAGGCCTCTGCTGCCCTTCAAAACGAGTACCTGGCCTTTGCGCGTCAGCATGAGGATTATTGGGTTGAGCAGTCTCAAAATGACCGCGAGAGTGGCATTGGCATCAACTTGGGCTCTTCCACTGAGCTTGGCCTCGGTCAAACCAACGCGGCCCAGGACTCCTCCATCAGCAGGATCGACTTCATCTCCCGACTGCCTTCTGAGCTCGCTATCCAGGTACTGTCATATCTGGGCGCGACGCACCTCGCTGCCGCGTCTAGGGTTTCGAGGGTCTGGGGTGGGATCATCAACGACCAGCAAATTTGGCGTGATTCTTTCTTGAGGGAGAAGACCACTACGTTTGCAACCGGTGCATCGGTT
Source organism: Apiospora pterosperma (assembly GCA_019976485.1). Taxonomy (NCBI): domain Eukaryota; kingdom Fungi; phylum Ascomycota; class Sordariomycetes; order Amphisphaeriales; family Apiosporaceae; genus Apiospora; species Apiospora pterosperma. The sequence goes on from JAFBMP010000009.1 coordinate 3,801,809, forward strand.
CCGGCTGGGATGGGCTTGGGTGTACCACGAATCCAGCCGGGTAATGACTGGCAGAAGATCTACCGGGCCAAGCACGAGTTGGAGAAGAAGTGGAAGGAGGGCAACAAGGCCCGCCCCGTCTATCTAAATGGACACTTTGACAGCATTTACTGTCTGCAGTTTGATGAGTAAGTGACACGAAAGTGCAGCCCCGTGTTCCCCAACTGACATGTTCCCAGATCTAAGATCATCACTGGTTCACGGGACAAGACGATTCGCATTTGGGACATGCGGACTTTCCAGTGTCGGCTTGTGATTGGACCTCCGGAAGTAGTCAACGATACCTCGGTTTTGTTTGATGCGAATGGCAGGCCAACTCATTATACATCCGGACCAGATGCCGAAAGGGCGCACGAGTCCTTCCCGGCAACTGTGTCGTTCCCCATCCATCACAAAGCATCCATTCTGTGCATGCAGTACGACGATGGCATCTTAGTCACGGGCTCGTCTGATTCCACCTGTATCGTGTACAATATAAAGTCGGGCTACCGTCCAGTCCGTCGTCTTGAACACCACACGGCAGCTGTGTTGGACTTGGCGTTCGACGATAAGCATATCGTGACTTGCTCCAAGGACATCACTATTTGCGTTTGGGATCGTAGCACCGGTGCGCTGCTAAGACAGCTGAAGGGCCACACTGGACCGGTCAACGCTGTTCAGCTGCGTGGCAACACCATAGTCTCGTGTTCCGGCGACTTCCGTGTCAAGATGTGGAACATTGACAGTGGCAAGGTGATCCGGGAGTTTTCTGGCCATACCAAAGGACTTGCGTGCAGTCAGTTCTCCGAAGATGGACGGTACATTGCGTCGGCTGGCAGCGACAAGGTTATCCGCATCTGGGATGCCAACACAGGAGAGTGCATTCGCGAGATGCAGGCGCACGAGAGCTTGGTCAGAAGCCTGCACATCGACAGCATCAGCGGTCGTCTGATCAGTGGCAGTTATGATACGGACATGAAGGTGTTCGACATGGAGTCTGGCGACCAGCTCCTGGATTTCCCCCGGTGGCATGCAAGCTGGGTTCTGAGTGCCAAGAGTGACTACCGCCGCATTGTCAGCACGGGACAGGATCCTAAGATCCTGATCATGGACTTTGGCGCGGACGTGAGGGACGTTAATCTGTTGGAGAGCGTCCCTATGGAGGATGTCGCCAAGGGAGCCGGTTTCATCTGAGTAATGTTTTCGTTGGAACTTCCCTTTATTTCGTCCGGGAAGTTCTGTTCGTTATCTTCACCTTTATTCACCCGCCAACATTTGACTTTGCCCGTCCTGTTCTCAGACAGATGGATAGCCCTTCGCATTGCATGATATAGCGGGCTTTCGAGGTAATGAGAGTTGAGGCTTCAGCGTACTCGCGAGAGAGCGAGAGCGAGAGCGAGAGAGAGAAAGAGAGAGGGGCATCATTCGCACCCCTTATTTCCGCCGACGACGACTCGTACCTCTGTTTTGCGGCTGGTCTGGTTATGGCCCATTGACAGAGGAGTTCGCTATACGCTGGGGCGTAGTATTCTTTTCTGGAGCATTGCGAAGGCGAAGCGTTTGGTCTTTTTGATTATATAATAGGGACTGCATATAGATGTGTTGAAAGCATGATAGATTCCAAGTTCACCAAAGCACCATCGACTTACTCGATCACTGGCCTGTATCTACACTGGCAGACGGAATCTGTGGAAGTCGGTGCATGGGCAATGGCATGAATCACACAACTTTGAGCGTGATGATGATGGGGAGTGCCACTGTCGCTCGCCTTCGTACTACCTCCTGAAAACCCCTCTCACGTGCAACATCTAGTTAAGCATATTTGCGGACGGCTGTCTAGCTGTACTGCAGTGCTACTGCATTATGCCAGGTCAAAGTCATAGGTCCTTACTCGGAATTGCAGTAGGATCAGCATTGATATCGTCAGAGCTGTAAAGGCTGTTGTCTCCCAGGGGAAAGAAAGGAAAGAAAAAACTTCCCATGTCAGGTGTGCGCATCGACAGCCATAGCAATAGCAGATGGCATGTGCGCCCTCAGCTATCGCCATAGTCACAGTCTCACGAGTCACAGATAGTCGGTTCATTTCATAATCGTACGCAACTGCCTACCATTGCACAATTGGTCACAGACACTGGCCGTGCGAACGGAAGCTTGTCTAACTGCCGTCCATGATAGGTCGCACACTTCCTCCTCCAAGTCTGTGCCCAACCAAGGTTTTCCACTCTATCGATTCATTGTCTTTTCTTGCCCATGGAGAGCTGTGGTCCCGAGAGGCTCGACACCAGCCTACACCAGAGGGATGTGGTTTTAGTATTGGGTTTCTTTCATCCGGGCAGAAGAGCTTCAGGCTGAAAGAGAACCCCTATTTCCGCCCAATATAGCATCTGATGTCTCAATAACCCAGCAGGCGTGCTACGTTGTACCGTTCTTCCTGCCTATAGCTTGGTATTTACCTATTCCTACCATAGAGCGTGGTTCCGGGCAACCCGCCGTGTGTACCACCACGCATTTTGGGGGGTTTTCACTCATCGAAGCGCATCTCGGTCCGGCTTGTATCTTCTCCAGCAGCTGCTATCTTGGACGCAGCTCGATAGATGCCTGCCTGTCTTGAGCAGCACTTGGCTTCGAAAGATCGCGATGCCAAGGGCTAGTCGTCTCTAAAGTCGAGCTGTCAATAGGGGAGATGATATCAGACGGATTCTAGAGGTCAACATAGGGCTTAATGCAAGCAAGCTGTCGAGCCTCGAGGGACTCAGCATTAGCAGCATAGTTGAGAGTCATGGTGGGGGCCGGGTCGGGTTGTTAAACGCGAACGTTCGGTAAGCGCTTATTTTCGAATGGTAGGTATTGCATCCCATCCATTCGCTGCAGCGTCTGCTTAGGAAGTCAGGCCCAGAACACAGGCGCTCAGACCGACTATATGGCCTCTCGAGCTCCGGATTATTCGTCAGCATCCGCGTCACAGGGCAATTTTTGAGTTGAAATAGTCTCTGATTGATCGTGGCCCGGCGTATGACCAAGAGATAGGGCGAGGGCCCCGGGCATCCTATGATGGGATGAAGTTGCCTGTCCGAGGGCGGGTTTGGAGTAGCCTAGAATTACTCGGCAGGCAACTTAACTCCCGCATCGATCGGATTCCTGTCCGGCATAGGACGGAACAAGTGCAATACACCGCACGATGATACGGCGGGGGAGGGAAATGACTGAAGAAGCAATGGACGAGCAAAAGCCTAGAGACGGAGAGAATCCGAGCAACTTCCTCGGCGAACGAGATATCGTCTCTGTCGTCTACGTGTATATTAACTCGCCGGATTCCTCACCCTCTGAGTTGTTTGTTGTGCTCTCTCATCATCATCATCATCATCATCATCGGCAAGTGATCATAGTATCATCTCACTATTCCAGAGCTCACAGAAGATTCACAATCTCCTTGAATCCTCCTTATACGATCTATATTTCCTCGTGGCATCTCTGTTAGCCTTCTATCGACCCCCCATTGCATATCTAGCTAGCCACATACCCCCCAACGATACTTCCACGCCTAAACCTGCAAGATGCAGAAGATCCTCGCAGCAATCCTCGTCGCCATCGTCGCCTTAGAGGGCATCGTAGCCGCGCCTGTCGGTGACGCGGCTGCGGTGGACGTCCACACTAATGAGAAATTCCCGGAGGCCCCCGTCCTTGACGGCGCCGCGGATCTCTTTGGTGAGTTGTTCCTCGGGCGTTCCCCCCTTTCCCTGGTGCCCAAGTGTCTATACACCTTGGAACATAAGTTAACTTGGAGTCACAGGACGGGACCTCGCCGAAGATGGAGACAGTGAGAAGGAGAAGCGTGCTGAAGGTGGGCTATTTCTTTCACGATGCTTTACCTCCCCTTCTTCGTAACATGGCTCGGGATACACTATGCTCTTGATCCTACCCAATACACCGGTGGAGTTCATTGCGATATGTATGAGACCAACCAAGTACGGGTTTTAGCAATTAATCCCCGTCAGGGGCCCGGTGACTCTCCGGGTGCTCCAGGTCTTGGTCCAGGCACTCCTGCGATAATACCTGCTGAGACCCCCGTCCTAATGCTCTAGCTAACCCGCCGTTAGATGCAGGTGCTTTCCCGGATGTCAACGCCGGCACTGAGGCTGTTTCCGAGTCGAGCGCCTTGCCCCCTCGATCTCTCGAGATGGACGAGATCGAGCCTCGTGATCTGGTTGAGGAGAGGGACGACTCCGCCACCGATGATCAGTTGGAAACTCGTGATGTCGACGACGAGGATAGTGGCGACCTGGTGAAACGTGCCGACGCCAACGGCAGAGGAGGTGGCAACGGCGGAGGGCGAGGCGGCAACCGTGGCGGCAACCGTGGAGGCAACCGTGGAGGCAACCGGGGAGGCAATCGTGGAGGCAACCGTGGAGGCAACCGGGGAGGCAACCGGGGTGGCAACAGGAACGGCAACCGGGGTGGCAACCGGGGTGGCAACAGGAACGGCAACAGGAACGGCAACAGGAACGGCAACAACGGCGGCTACAGGAACGGCAACAATGGCGGCAACAGGAACGGCTACAACGGCAACAACGGCTACAACGGCAACAACGGCAACAACGGCTACAACGGCAACAATGGCGGTTATGGCGGCGGTTATGGCTATGGTAAGTGAGATATTCATCCACTGAAGAAGTATCTCGTGATGTTAACGTAGTGCCGCCAGGCCGTCTTAGGAAGTAATCGCAACGGTGGATGGCGTGGTAACAGAGATCGGTGCTGGAACCCAGTTCGGCAGTACTTCGAACCTTGCCAGGTGAGAGATATCTATCCTAAGCACAACATGACGAAGATGTTCAACTAACCGGGGGTCAAACGCAGTACTACCGTGGTTGGTGAGCCGAGTACACCATGCAAAAGAGGGTTTGTGGGCAGCAAGAAGAAGGGAACTGGAGGGGGAAAAGCCAAAAGAGAAAAAGAAAAAAAAGAAAATAAAAAAGACCGGTCTGGCTTGAATCAGGATTCATGGTGTTATTGGTCGCCGTTTTTCCTTCATGTATGATATTACGAGTTGGTGGCTACGTCTTTTATGTCTTTCTTTTCCTTATTAGGGGGGTAGTATACGGAACATGTCAATTCTACTCTTGATTTCCCACTTCTCTCACCATCTCTGGCATACAGCCTCATCCTCGTCGTGCTCTTCATTCACTGCTGCCTGGGCGAAGCATCGAAGACCGGGGGTCCCGCATCCGGCGGAGATGCCAAGGACAGCGGAGTTGGTTTCTCTGGGCAAGAAGAAACCCACGACTCGGACATATGAAGATCTTCTGCGGTCTGCCCCAGTGCAGGGGCTACTATACTCACAAACACGAGACCTGGCAGGCGTCCCCGGGTGATGATCAGAGCGAAGGAGATTTTGCGAGACAGAGGTAAGGGATGGTGGCACATGCAATGCAGAGATGCCCAGGCCGGCCAGGCCAGGCCAGGCCAGAGCAGAGCAGAGCCCAAGCTAGAGAGCCCCAGGCTTGCTTACTACTGGAAAAGGCGGCGGCAGGTTGGACTGTGCCACAAAAGCAAAGCCAGTCAGCCACTCACTCACTCACTCACTCACACTCACCGATGGATGGATGGGTTACTCGGATACTCCGTACATCCCTACCTACTTCCCAGGTCCGACCGCCAGGGTGGTTAAGATGAAGGGCAGATCAGCGAGCGAGCGATCCTGTAATTATCGGCCATTGTCAATTGTCCCTCAGCCCTATACCTGGCCGTCTTTGAGTTCGCCCGCTAAAAGTGTCGCTCCGGTTGGCTCCGCCTACGCCCTGCTGAGTCCGAGTCAGGCACTCTTGGCGTCATGAACAACACGAACCTTTTTATTATTAGAAGCCGGGGGCCCAGAACCAGGTAGTGGGAAAGCCACCGCCTCGGATACTTGTATATAGTAGCCTTGGCCGGCCTCTCTCTCTCTCTCTCTCTCACTCTTGGCCGGCAAACCATGACATCTCCATCTGGATCGCCGCGATGCCTCATAACCACGACCTCGACTATGCCGGTGAGCGCATCCGGTTCCTAGCTTCGCGCATTGATAAAGGCAAGTCTCTGCACCACGCAGCTGCCGCCCACCACGACGACGATCAAGCGGCTTTGGTACACAGACCAACGTATCTGGACCTGCCCGTGTTCGTCAAGGCAAGTAGCCCCTCGGAGAGACGGAGAGACGGAGAGGAGAGATGGGTTGGGCCTTTTTTACTGACTGCCTACCAACCATCAACAGAGCCATGCTGCGTCAAACTTCGAGGTATTCAGCACTCCCTAGTCGTATAACAACGCCATCCTTTTTTGGCCCTGGCTCTGACCGAGCTCTAGCTGTTCTATGATCTGTGGTTCGTCGCAAACCTCAATGTATTCGCAAGTGTAAGCCAAAGTGCTCCTGCCCCCCTCCCAACTTGAGACTCACTACCAGGCCAGGTTCATGATATCACGAATGGGGCAGATTTGCGGTCATTCGTCGGGTACATTGTGTAGGATCCTCTCCCGCCTCCATCCGTGGGAGATCCCCGGCTGACCCCAGACAGGCTGCTTTGGACAACCTGGCTCATGACTACGATATATGATGTCCGGTACACTTCGGACAGCGTGCTCGAGCGGTGCTGCCGAGCCGCCCATCTCGGTGTCATGGCCGGGTTTTCGGAGATCGCGACAAGCTTCGACCCGGACAACCAGATCATGTCTGTCTACCGGGCCATGTCGCTCTTCCTTGCGCTCTCGCGTCTGGTTTTGACTTTTCAGTACGGGCTGTCGGCGTGGCAAGTCCGCAAGTTCAAGCACGGGAGGGGCCCGCTGCTCTTCACCGCAGCCTTCCACTTCGTTGCCGCCATCGCCTACACCATCATCTCCTTCCGCTACGAGGTGGGCAAGAACAGCAGGGTCTACATCGCGTGGTACATCCTCGGCGTGGCCGAGATGGCGCTGCACCTAGGCTGCTCCCAGCTCTCCCCCGTCTTGACCTTCATCGGGTCCCATTTCGGCGAGCGCCTCAACCTGCTCACTCTCATCGTCATGGGCGAGGGCGTCATTATCCTGGCCAAGAACATCACTCTGGTGGTAAAGGACACGTACTTGAAGGATAACACTATGAAATTGTGGAGTGAGTTGAGCTGGAAAGTACGCACCCCTGAGCAGAAATCGAAAGCTGACGGTGTGCTTCTCACAAGGCCCCTCCCTAATCGGCATCATAACCTCGTCCACAGCTTTGATCTACATCATCTTCCAGCTGTACTTCGACTGGATGCATGGAGAACACGAATCCATGTCCAAGAGATATCAGGTCTGGTGGGCGAGTCTACACCTTCCCTTCCACCTTGCCCTGGTCCTGCTGGTCGAAGGCACAAACCAGTTCATCAGCTGGTGGCGCATGACGGAATCCATCGTCATAGCGTCCAAAAAGCTCCTGGATCTCAGCACCGTGGATCCGAATTCCGAAGCCGTCTCCAAAGCACTGAGCAAACGGGTCCTGGCTTGGCTCGAGAAATATCCACCGCCAGATGTCCTCGAGTCGTATCAAGGGATCAATGCCACGCTGGCTGATATCCAAGGACTGCCCGATAGCTTCTGGAACAGCACCAACCTATCCGATACGGACGCCACATTGCTCCAATGGACAGATGACGTCAATGAGCTGTTTTATACCATGGTCAGCGGCATCTTCAACAACTTTGGCGTCGACCCGCCAGAAAAGGACAAAGACGACCAGGTCGTCGTGGTTGCTCACGACTCCCACGCTGTGCTCCCCGAAGCAAACATGCTGGCCGCCATCTCCGAGAGGTTCAGACTCGTGGTAAGTTCTCGGATCCGCCCGTGAGATAGATCTCGTCTCACTCTCTCTGACCACTGTCTCTAGTTCATCTACGCATTCCTCTGCGCCGGCATCGTGCTCTTGTTCCTGACCATCATGCACATCATCTCCAAAAAGCGGGGGTGGACTCCCTTTAACCTCTTCCGCACTGCCGTCTGCCTCGCCCTCGCCATCGGCCTGGCCCTTGTCACGCTTGTGGCCCGCGACGCCGACGCCCTGGCAGCCTTCATGGGCACTCCCTGGATGCTCCCGACCATCACCCTCAGCTACTTCACCGCTCTGGTTCTCACGCATCTGCCGCATCCTAATTTTTGGCTGGGGAAATACGGGCAGGGCGGATATAGGGAGGTGGAGGAGCAGCAGCAGCAGCAGCAGCAGCATGACAAGGATAGCGTGCCGCTCAAGCATGTGCCGCCCAGTATCTCGGTTACGCGTCTCAGCCGCGATGCTGATTCGAACAACCAGTCCCCGGAGCTGGGTATGTCGCCGAGCCCAAGCTACGATGCGACTTTTGGTGCACATAATACATTGCGGAGTCCACCGCCTGGTGGTGCACCAAAACACAGATAGGTTCGGCGCGGGTTGGGCGTTAAAGGCAGGGCGGGCGCATAAGAAGTAGATGTAGGATAGTGAGGGAGGCATAGGATACACCTGCGTCACCTATCCCGGCTTGCTAAAATTAATGTTTGTTATATATACAAGTGCCTATAGTATGAATACACCTGGCACGCTTCTACCTTCCTACACCGTCTCTTCTAATCTCTGCCAACTATCTGTTCGCCTTCGACTTGCACTCTGTCAAAAGATCCATCGGGGCTTCTTCTTGTATTGAGCGAGGTCTAACCTGCAGGTTGAATACATGGTTCGAGGATTCAGTCTGGCCCTCTGGTGCTATGGCTGCCACCGCCCAGCTGCTACGCCTCAAAATGATTTCCAGTCCACCACCTGCTCCCACGCGTAGGCTGCTTTGAGCATGGTCATCTCGTCCCAGAACCGCCCCACGATCTGCAGGCTACTCGGCACCGGAATGCCCGGGTCCGCCTCGGACGGCACGAAGCCAATCGGCATGGCCAGCGCCGGGTGGCCACTCGCATTGAAGCTGGCCGTGTTCTCCGTCATGCCGCGGCCGGCGTCCATGTGCGCGAGGGGGCTCGAGTCGGCGGCGGGCAGCGGGAACGAGGCGCGCAGCGTCGTGGGCAGCACCAGCACGTCGTACCGCTCCAGCGCCGCGTCGTAGCCGTCCCGCAGCCGGCGGCTGAGGTTCACCGCCTTTCCGTACGCGAGCGGGTAGTCCGACCAGCCCAGCTCGCCGGCCAGCAGGCCCTCGTGGCTGAAGGCGCTCATCTTGCTCAGGGCATCCTGCGTGTACGGCAGGCCCTTGCGCCCGGCCAGGTCCGTCAGCATCACCTGGCGCCGCCCCGTCGCCCTCCCGAGCATCCCCATGTGGTTTCCCATCTTGCTCATGACCGAGTAGATGGCCCGCGACGACGCGTGCAGCGGCACCGACACCGGCTCGACGGCCGCGGCGCCGAGCTTCTCGGCGAACACCGCGGCGGCCGCCAGGAACTTGGCGCGCACGGCGTCGCTCATCGCGGCGCCTTCGAGGCCCTCCGTCAGGATCCCTATGCGCAGACCCCTGGCGCCGTCCGCCCCGCTGGCCCTCAGCGCCTCGGCGTATCGGGGGACCTGGCCCGGGAAGGGACAGCCGGCGCCCTGGCGATCGTCGAGCCCGTCGGCGCCGGCGAGGACCTCGAGCAGCGTCGCGCACTCGAGGCACGTGCGGGCCAGGGGCCCCGCGAAGTCGACGCTCGCGTCGTTGCTGGCGATGCCCGTGTAGGGCACCAGGCCGAAGGTGGGCTTGAAGCCGTACAGCCCGCACATGGCGGCGGGGATGCGCACGCTGCCGCCTTGGTCGCAGCCCACGCCGAGGTCCACTGCCCCCGCGGCCACGAGCGCCGCGGCCCCCGAGCTGCTGCCGCCCGCCGAATAGCCCCGGGGGGTGAGGGGGTTGTGCACGGGGCCCGTCGCCGCCGTCACGGACACGGCGCCTCGCGACAGGTTCTCGCACACGGCCTTCCCGGCGATCTGGCCCCCGGCGTCGAGCACGCGCGTTGCGACGGTGGCGTCCATCTGCGGCGTCCAGCCCGTGAACGATTCGGTTCCCAGCAGACAGGGGACCTGCGCCAGCGCGATGTTGTCCTTGAGACACACCGTCTTGCCCTTCAGCGCGGCGGACGACGGGCTAGCATGTGTGCATTCGCAGCGCCACGCCCAGGCGTTCAGGGCATTGTCTGCCTTTTCTGGAAAGTGAACGTTGAGCCTAGGCGTGAGGCTGAAGTCGGGCGTTGGCTGGTAATCTTTCAAGTGAGAAGTAATGCAGTTAGAAAAGAGCTCTAGGAGATGGTGGACCGGTATTACCATCCATTGCCGAGACCGTCTCGAAGGTTTGCCGCGCCCTTTCGAGCAACGTGGTAAAGTCGTCTACATCTCGCTCGGGTATCTCATAACCAACCGCAGTCGAGATTCTTCGCAAGTCTTCCTTAGTAACAGGCATGTTGCTTCCTCGAATATTGTAGTCCCAAGTGAAAGAAGAAAAAGAAGAAAAAGAAGAGAAAAAGACAATGATATTGATTCTGCATTGTCTTTGATCCTGTGTGATCTTGGCGATATTCGGGGCACCACCAGCATGCCCAACGTCGGAGCGCTACCGTGGATATCCGAATCCCCATCGGCGTATCCGACACCCTAAGCGGCATAGGCATCATGGCCCGTTATCAGTTTTTGCAGCCAGTCATCTACGATAGCTATTTCCACTCTTTGGAGAATCTTTACTTTGTATGCAGCATTGCAAATCTTCGCATTGTGTGACCCAGATCAGGAACCACTAACTACAACCCAAGAATGCGTCTCAAGTTAATGCCTGCTGTGTGTCTGCCCGACTCACGAGGCATTTCCGTTGTTGTTCTCCCTGCCAGCTGCCGTCTTACGTTTCCGTCATGTAATGCAAGTAAGAACTAAGCATGGAAACCGCTCCTTGGGTATCTCATCGAACTAGAAAAGGAAAGCCCATAACGCCATCTTTTGCCGCCCTGCGAATCAAACGCCAGCCAATGAATGCAAAGCAATGTCTTCCACTTGCCAACCGCCAGAAAGAAAACACCAGGCAAGACCCTGCAATGCAGAGTCGCATCTAAGGCACACACATAGCCGCAACAGCGTGGGACATGCATGCCCACAGACAGGAAACATGATCGCCAAAACCAATCAAAAGAGAAGGAAGTATGACATCACTGAAAGGGGTTTTTAGCGTTGCGCCTTCTGGGGGCTGACGATCCGGGTTTCTGGGAGCCTGTCACCGTTTTAGCCCATGATGGCGGCCTGGTACTGGTTTGCCCACCACTCTGCGCTTGGAATTCTTCAATCGCCATCTGATCATTCTGCCGCTGTGTATATGGAGGCCGGCTACTCGACAAAGATGGACCCCCCTTCCTAGGATCGACCTGGTGATTGTGTCAGGTTAGCAGTTGTCGAAACGAGTCGCTTCCTCCATCTTGTATATGTCGTAGACCCGTACTGCAGGCCCGATCATTTGGACGTAGAAGAAGGAAACACGGAACTTGAATGGGGTTCTCCTACTGTGGTGTCCTTGTTGTGACCATGCATGGAAACTTCATGCTCCCAAGAACCTTGGGGCAAGTTATCCCAATGCTTTCGCTTAGCCGCAATCTCGCCCGCTTCCATCTGAGCAAGCTTGCCCGGTGTTATCAAACCAGTAACTATGGCTTCGACGAACCTTGACGAAGCTGACGAGTCCATGACCGCCCACTTTGCCTCACGGATACCTTGCAACTGTCTCTTATTGTGCTGTTGTTCAAATGCTGCAGCAACTTCATGAGCTGCTGCTCGACGTCTCTCGACATCGGCTCCCATCTCTCTTGCCGAGAAGACTCTACCAAGCTCGCCCTTAAAAGCCGGAAGATTGTCCCAAGACCCATTCGCCTGTCTTAGCTGCGTAGTGGCACCGGGAACAGGCGCGACGCACCCACTTCCTTGCAGCGGCTGCACAGCCGGTACTGGTAAACTGGGTGATGCTGACTGGAGCGCCAACTGACTGGGGGCTGTTGAGTGGCCTGTCCCATTCGCTACAGCACTTCGGCTAGAGATGGCGAGTGCAGGAGCAGTGCTCCGGATACCAAGAAGGGCCTGCGACGAATTTACCTGGGTTGAGCTTGTTTGCGGTGCACTTGGAGCGGCGAACGAGGAGACCTGTTGCGGCAGTGGCATGGCGGCAGCCAAGGACGTGGCAATGCCAGTGGGTAAAGGCCGCCCTTGTCGCGCATGGAAATCATTGATCAGCCTTTGCGCTTCCAACTCTTCATCTTGTGCCAAGGCCTCTTCTTCGAGGGCTTCTTCCTCGAAAGTATCCGTCATTACGATCGATTTGACGTGCGAACCCAATTCCGAGTTGAGTATACCATCAAGTACAGCGTCCTTGCCTCGATGTTCCATTACCTCTCCCGGTTCTGGATCGCTTGGCATGTCGAAGAGCTCGGCAAGGCGCTGTGCTTTGGGAATGGGCTTCTGGTCGTCAACAACGCGTTGAGCCAGCTGCATCTTAAAGATCTGCCGATTGTGCAACTTCACCTCAAGCGTCCCACCACAAACGAGGCGGTAAACAAAGACTGGCTTGGTCTGACCGATACGAAATGCTCTGCCTACTGCTTGCTGCTCTTGTTGCGGGTTCCACTTAGAATCCATGATCACGACCCGATTTGCGCTGGTGATGTTTAGCCCCAGCCCTCCTGCCGTTGTTGAGATCAAGAACACTTCGTAATTCGACTCCACCGCATTGAAATCTCGCACCATACCCGGGCGGGCGGTGGCCTGGGTCTTCCCATCGAGTCTTAGATAGTGCCGACGCCTTGCTCGTAGCCTCTTCTCCAAGTAGTCCAGCGTTTTCATGGACTGGGAGAAGACCAGAACTTTGTCGTCTCTCTTCTTGCTCTCGTCAAGAATGCTATCGAGCAGTAGCATCTTGGACGAATAAGAAGCCTCTCTAAGGTCTCCTTCAGCAGACATCATTTGCAGCAACTCGCTGACCAGTATAGGAGGTAAGTTGATTCGTTCCGTGTTGTTGGGTGCATCTTTTGCAGAGACTTGGCTTTTCTGCTCCTTTAGGACAGCCCTGAACGCATCTGGGTGGTTGCAAAGTACCCCTAAAGTACTGGCACTGGCCAGCAGCCTCATTGATCCTTTGTCTCCTTTGTCGTCTGTTTCGTTGAACTTGATATAAGTTTCGTAGAGAGCGCGTTGCAGTTTGGTAAGCGGAACACTAATGACGAACTCCATCTTCGGCGGAATGTCGTGATGCAGAACTGCGATAGTTCTTCGATGGACCTTTGGCGCAACAGTCTCTTTAAGAGCACGCAGCTTCGTCAGCGCTTTTCTCTTTTGGGCACGACTGCTGTCCACGGACAGACCCTCTTCTATCGGTCTCGCATAGTCATGGTCGAATTCTTTCCTGTTGGAAAGATAGCCGGGACAGACCCAATTCAACATGGAATGATATTCCTTGACGTTATTTGCCAAAGGGAGAGCCGGTCAACGCGATGCGAGTCCTGGATCTGAACCTGATGGCTGCGTTGTGCAATTGGGAGCTCTCGTTCTTCAGCATGTGAGCCTCGTCAGCCACCACGATATTGGCCTCGTCGAACAAATGACCGGCCAGCAACTTGTTTTGAATGCAAGACTTGAAGAGAACGTAGCCTATGACCAGAATCCCGCCGTACGCTGCCCAGTCAACAATTTGGTTGTGTCGGTCATGCTGCGAGGTATCCGCATCGATCTTGTACAGATTCTCCGACTCATTGCCCAGTATCGGATGCCTATCTGGTAGCCAAATGAGGAGCTCGTCAGTCCAATTGTTTACAAGCCCAGGTGGTGCAAGGATCAAGGTCCTGGATTCTTTCAATTCATCCGGGATCTGTTTGGAGATCGATGGATCTTCAGATGCGGCGGCATCTGCAATCGTGACTAACAGAGTGATGATCTGCATCGTCTTGCCCAGGCCCATGGTGTGTGCCAGGAGACAGCCTTGGCGGCTCTTGGAGTCTGCAACTAGCTGATTCCACATAAAACGAACTCCTTCGACCTGATGCTTCTTGATACGGCTCGCAATGTTATCAGGAACGTAGATAAAGCCCTGGTCGTCTTCCTTGCTCTCATTGATGATCAGGTGCGAGTTCTGACTAGCCTCCGAGTGCCCTTGAGCAGCAAGTTTGGCACGAAGCAACTCGCGTCGTTTCGCTTGCTCCTTAACACGAGCTTTATCGCTGTCTCGCAGATTCTGAGCAGCCCGATCCCTTTGAATCGGTTTGCGCTTCTTAGTCGGAGATACGATAGGTTCCTCCTCGGTATCCTCACTATCTCCTGGTTCTTCTGATTCCTCCGGCTGTTTGGGACCAGGCGCTTGGCCCTTGGAATTTGTATTTGCAGAGGGGTCGACGGGAGTGGACGATGGCGTTTTGTCACCGGTGGATGGCTTTAATTCTTTAACCAGTTTGTAGTAAAACTCCATGAACTCCCTGAACTGGCGTTTTCTGTGCGTCAGATGCCTTTTCTGCACCTCGCTCACCTGCCAGTACTTCCTCAAACTGGGCGCCGTTCCCTCGGTGTATAGATCAAATAGCCGAGCCATGTAGCAGCACACATAATAGTGATAGTTATCGCTTTTTGCTTCGTTCTTGTCGTTGGTTACGTCCTTGAATGGAGGACCCGTCCAGGCATTACCGAGATGAGGAACAATATAATATGTCCAGAGGTCGGGACCATTATTATTTAGCGCTTCCATATAAGAATCACAGATGGCGAAAATAAATGGTCGGTATGTCTTAGGGAGGGCCTTGAGGGTATCCTTCACAACCTGCTCATTATGGTTTCGAGGCGTTGGCGACAGACCGGGAGATTCTTTGATCAACGTTTTGCGAGCCAGAGCCGACATCTTAAGGGTGGAAACCGGTTGGGAGTATCGGCCTTGGTGTATCGAGCTAGACGGCTGCTTTTCGGGCGTAGTGAGGTCCACAACATTTGGGGGATATGAGGAACGTCGGGGTGTATCGAAGGTTTTCGACGCACCTGGTTGTGAGGGTGCAGGTGAATGATCCATCTGAGTAAGGTCTGTGACTTCATCCAGAGCATCGTCATAAGCACCAGGATGATTACCCAGGATATCGAAGATGGAGGGAGTCGAGCGGCTAGGTTCATCCACATGGTTATTGCTTGTGAAATTTGCCGCCAAATCATCTTGAACTTCAGGCTCTTTGTCACCTTTTGGGGTCGACGATCCTGCATTGTCATGGGTACCAGGCTCAGCACTCGCCCGCTTAGAATCTTGGGCTCCTGGGTCGTCACCAACCGCTCCATCTTCAATGTCTATCATCATCTCATCTTGTGAGGGTGTCTCATCTGGGAAAGGCGCGGAACCCTGTTCCTTGTCTTCAACAATGAAATCGTCTTCGGAGCCACTCATTAGTAGTTCACCTTCGTCATCGTTGGTTATGGGGCGAGGCCGCTGTTCACGATTCTTGGCAGGCTTCCGAATAATGTTGGAAACTCGTTTGGGTTCCGACGGTGACTTGAGGATCTCCAACTTCCATAACGACGCTTGGAGATCTTGCACCGTGGGCTCAAAATTTCCCAGGCTGGACTTGACGTCAGCCTTATTCCGCCATTCCTGACTGTTTACTTCTGCCCGGAAAGAAGCGAGGCGAGCCTGTAGGTAGCTGATATCTTGCTGAGCTCTGTCGAGAGCCCGTTTCAGGCCATGTCTCCGGGCGTTGTTCCACTCAATATTCGCACGACGCTCTAGCTTGGGCAGTTTTCGTTCGGCCCAGATTGCAACATACTCATTAATGCCTTCGTCAAGAGCCACGTTGACATCATCTGGTGTCAATGCTGTGTTCGTTTTTGGCATGGCCTCGCGCTCTCTCCGCTCGGCCTCGATCTCTGCCCAGGTATCGGAATCGTACTCCTCGTCGCTATCAGACTCGCCAAGAAGGGGAAGCACCTTGCCATGATCAGGGTCGTTGGCTCCAAAAACGGCGTCAGATTTTGCAGGTGGGCGGTAGCTCTTTGACCTTTTTGAACTCTCTGAGTAATACCGACGTTTGAACAGTCGATTGACCTGCCGACGCCGGCCAACAGGGACCTGTTTCCGAAGTACAAATGTCCTATCGGCGTCGGTCAAGCGGTTGCCAGAGTCAAAATCAATGACATCGACACGAGTAAGAGAATCTCGACCCAAATACCAGAACTCAGCAGAGGTGTCTTGCCCACTTGTAGGCGCATTTGTCATAGAGTTATCCAGGATTGGTGCCTCAAGGAAAGGATTTTCTCGGAGAGTGCCTTGACGTATCAAGTTCTCGATAACGGCATCGGCTTGAGTAGGTATAGCCTGGCTGGCCAGCCCCAGAGGGTGATCGAGGACCTGCAAAGGTTCAACCCTTCTCTTCTTGCGACTTGATGCACCGTTGGCCGGTATACTCTTAACATGGCCATTTTCCTGGAGGCCCTCAAGACCCGGAAGGGTGGTCACTATAGCTGCTGCCCCTTCAGTCGCAGGGGTTGGTGCTCGAACAGGTGCCAAAGGTGTCACTACCTGGTCTTCCGAAGCTTGCGACATCCGCTCGGCCTGAAGTTTTCGTTTTCTAGTTTCGATGTCCTCGAGCTCGCCGTCATCATTGTCTGACATGCTCTCATCCTCATCTGCCTTTTCTTGCTCAAGTAAATACTTTTTGTATTTGCGACTGCGGCGCCGAAATTGCGAGATGGCTTCTCTCAAGGTGTTCTTGTGCTTGTTTGCTTTGACGCCGATGTCCTGAAAGAAGCTATCATCATCTGTGTCTTTGAGGAGACTGATGCCATTTATCAAGTTATCCCGTAGTCCATTCTCGAGGCGAGTAGGGTCTGGTAGGATTGGAGGGTCCTCGAGGGATTCCCATGATCGTCTGCTGGTGCATAGTTCTCTCACGACTCGATCGGTATCCCATTCCCAGGGATCAATGCCCTGGCTTGCTGACGGCGCCATGGCTTCAATATGACAGACTGGGGTTGACACCTACCAGACAGGCATATGCGTCCAGCCTAAGACAAACTAAGTTCCAGTAAGCCTCGCCGAAATTGTAAATTGTTGGTGCTGGATGAGGAGTGACGACCAGCAAGACAAAGTACCTGGAAAATAGGGAAGGAGGGAGGGGCATCGAGGCAAGAGGTTCGCATGGTGATCGTGAAGCGCAATGAAGTAAAGAATGCGCTCCTCCCATGCAGTAAACTGCATCTAACCCGCAGACGCTAGGAGATGGTGCTTACCTACCTTCTTCCTCTGGTGAGCAACAAGTGCAACTGGTCGGGGCATCACCGACAGGGCTTTGGGCCCAACTCGAATATTACTACGATGTAGATAATACTGGGCAGTGGAGGCCAAAACTGCAGCATCGCCGATGCTCAGAAGATATGTTGGGCGAAACCCGATTCGGATGGTCTTGAATGAAGAAAGTAGGTGTAAGACCAAGTGGAAGTGGGAAAGCTGTGTTGCAAGGTGGCAGTCGGAGTTGTTGGTTTTGATTCTGGAAGTATTCCGTCGAAGAGTAAGTAGGTATGTAGGTGCTTTAGATACAGAGAGAGAGGACAGAGAGTCGAGTGAGTGCTACCCGGGCCAAGTGACAGGAAAAGTGCATTGAAGCAATTGGCAAGTAGTCCAAAGACCAATGGGGGAACCGGGAATGTAGTGTTCGAATCGCCGATTGTTTTCTACTCGTGGTTGCAGCCGGGAAGGGATCGTGATTTATCTGATTGTGTATTTTGACAGGATCATCTCATGGCGTACGAAGGCGGACAATACATTGTAATGAAGTGAATAAATACGATTGTTCCTTCAACCCGATTGTAGCCCGTGTTAGAAGTGAGTGAATAGTGAGGCCTCGAACAAAGGGTTGGCAGGCTGCAACAGCCAAAGGACGGCGAGTAGGCAGTTCAACTGTTCAGGTGGTGGGATATGCATTTAACAAATACGCGTGCGCGCCTGCAAAAGATGCTAATGAGGCGAGGCGCGACTTCCTCAAGATCCGTGACAATTGGAGAAGAGCATTCAGCTGATTGGGCCTAGTGCAGGCAGCAGGGGTACTATTACTTGGTGGTACTACGTATTTGGGATTCAGGGTATGGGTGAAGTGGGGGTGGGGTTTGGTCAATTTGGGTGAGGTACCTTATCTACTACTGTACGTAGTACCTAGGTAGGTACTCGGTACTTGGTCTTATACAACTACAGGTACTCCAGTGCGAGAGAAGAGCGGTGCATATGGCAAGGTTAGAATTAACATAAAGCCGTTTATGACTGAGATAGTTACTTTGAAGTATCTTTTCCTGTTTGTTATCTTTCTTCCACTTCTTGAGCAAACCACGAACCCCACACTGCTGTACTATTGAAATTGACATACACCCGACATCGCGTCACTGTGGTGAGGGCGGGGTTGCTAAAATCAGATTCCACATCCATCTTGTGAGAAATCCATATCATTAATAAGCTAGATCACTTGGAGAACCTTGTAGTCTCTCTCGAAGCCAGAAAATCAGGGAATGTAAATCCTCACCCCAGTGGCAGTTTTGGTATTTATAGGTGAGCTTGCAAGGTGACAGACAAAGGACAAAGCTCGATATCCCTCCTGTTCTCAAGAATACTGTAGCCCCGCGCTCTATATCTGTGCAACCACCACGTCTGTAAAGAGTCTTGGCACCCAACGAAAGATGGCTTCAACCTATCCACCTGATCTCACGCCCACTGAGGGCGAACGGCTAGTTGAAGTGATCAAAGACTGGGCGGCTGCCCACGGACTTTCTGTTCGCCCCCCGCCAACCGTCGTATCGCCAGAGGCCGACCCAGGCGGTATACTATCGACTGCAGTGCCGGTCACGCTGTTTCCCAGCCCCTTTCCGCAGATCTGCTTCGACCAGGGAGTGGTGGCCCAGAAGGCTTACAATGAGCTGTATGCCGCAATTAGCCAGGATGAGGAGTTTCTGGCTCAGATTGTCAAGGAGTAGGTGCGCTATGTCGGGAGAAGCTGGATTCACATAACTCTAACGCCGCGTAGCATCGGCGACAGTGATGACTTCATCACCGAACTGTGGAAAGTTCACCTGAAAGTCAAGGAGGAGGGTTATGTTCAGGCAAGCAGCATAATAAGTCTTGCCGGCCCGAACGGCCTATACTGACATAACCTTAGGGCTTGTCGCTTGGTCTATTTCGTTCGGATTACATGGTCCACCAAAGCAGCCCTGAAGCAGATCCTCAGATCAAGCAAGTCGAGTTCAACACCATAGCCTCATCATTTGGAGGTCTTTCGTCCCAAACTTCGCTGCTCCATAAGTATGATTGTGCCGTTTCTTTTCCAAGTGGACAGTTAGATTGACTGGAACGTAGGTATCTCTCAGTAAACGAGTATGGGTTACTCGAGCAGCCCATCACTCAGGGGCACCTGAGTCTTCCAGAAAATTCGAGCGCACGAGGCCTTGCTGCCGGCATCAGGCAGGCCTTCGTTGCCTACGGGCCTTCGACCACCCCGCACCCCAAGTGCGTCATTTTCCCTGGTCCAGGATGGCGAGCGCAACGTCTTTGACCAGCGCCACCTCGAGTACGAGGTCCAGGCGCCCCCGAGTACCATCCCTGTGTTCCGGCTGCCCTACTCCCAGATAATGCAGCACACCCAGCTTGCCGAGGGAAACGGCAGGCAACTTCTGTATCGTCCACCCCAGCTCCAGAAGCACACCTTCGAGGTGGCTGTTGTGTATATGCGCAGCGGCTATGGTCCTAGTGACTACCCGGACGCCTCGGCCTGGAGTGCCCGCTACCACATCGAGCGGTCAGCCGCCATCAAGTGCCCCAGCGTTCTGACGCAAGTAGCCGGCACCAAGAAGGTCCAGCAGGTTCTCGCGACGCCCCCGGACGAGTCCTCATCCGCGCCCCCGGTCCTCAGCCGCTTCATCAAATCCCAGGACAACCGCAACACCCAACATGTCCATCACACCGACGACACCATGGCCGCGCTCCAACGTACCTTCACCAACATCTACCCGCTGGACTCCAGCCTCGCGGGTCAGAAAGCCCGCGCCATCGCCCTCGACGAGAAGCAATGCCAGTCGTACGTTCTGAAGCCCCAGCGCGAGGGCGGCGGCAACAACATCTACCGCTCGGCCATCCCGGGCTTCCTCAAATCCATCCCCGAGGCCCACTGGGACGCCTACATCCTCATGGAGCTCATCACGCCGCCCCCGTGCGTAACACGATCCTGCGCCTGGGTAAGCTGGAGCACGGCAACGTCATCTGCGAGCTCGGCATCTACGGTACCTGTCTCTGGAACCAGCGCGAAAAGCAGGGCCGCGGCATCGTCATGAACGAGCAGGCTGGATATCTGTTGAGAACCAAGGGCGATAAGAGTGAGGAGGGTGGTGTCGCGGCGGGTTTCGGCTGTATGGATAGCTGCGCGTTGGTGGGCGAGGACCACATTAGGAATTACGGCGAGCGACATGATTGAGTGCCCATGACTGCACTGCGTCCACCATAGGGCCCACGGTGTTGGTATGCATCATAGACAGTGAGAGCGGCAGATGATGAGAAATGAATAACATACATTCACGTACAGATCTTTCTTCATCGGGAACTAAAATCAAGGCACGCGATGCTGAGTGCAGTACGGTTGCGGCAGTCGCTTCTGAAAGAGGAGAATATACCGCGTGAAGTAGATAGTCTATTCGTTGAGTAATGCAGGCAAAAGTTTTACCCCGAAGTCTTTCAGTCTTTTAAGGTGATATCCTTGCGACAACCACAGAGGCAAGCAGGCTGTCTATCTACGTTCTTCGTGAACAGAATGCGTCTCTTTCCCTCAAACCGCAAAAAACGCCGCTCAGATGATCCAGTTCATGTCAAAGGTTTGGAGGAAAAAGTAATGCGAAGACGAAGGCGAAGGCGAAAGCGAAGGCGAATCGAACCGTTCATCCACTTCCTTCGTTCTTCTCTTGCCCCCCTTCTTTGAATCCTGAAACTCCCTGTCCTCTTTACCAGACCGATGAGGATCCACGTAAAATGCCCAAAAACTTTGCACAGATGTACATCACTCCCAACAGCACCATCAAGACACTTACAAGCTCATGCGGGAGGAGAACAACGGCAGCAACAAGAACCACACCCCATCGACGCAGACGAGCAATGTGATGGTCGAAATTGGTATCGCGAGACCTCGTCTCCTCAGGTGCGCCTTTGTGCCCGTTTCTCCATTGACGATCACCTTCCCAGTCGTCAAACTGGCTATCCTCGGCAGTATCGTCGTCTTCCTCAGACTGGGGTTGTCAGCCAAATTGGAAGCCTCCGGGGAAACCACCAGGCCGGCGACCACCAGCTGAGAACCGAGCGCCCCCAAAGCCCTCTCCACCTCCAAAGCCGCCACCACCGTTCATCATGCTGAAGAGGATCTCGGGGTCGATGCCACCCATGCCTCCTCCCATGCCGCCGCCGCCTGAAAACATGTCGGACGGATCAACCAGATCCTCGCCACTATCATAGCGCGCACGTTTTCTAGCCATATGAGTTAGTACCCAACCATCGCAATTTGGTAGTTCTTGAACTTACTGAGGGTCGCTCAGGGTTTCATAGGCCTCGCCTATATCCTTGAAGCGCTCGGCAGCGGCGTCATCTCCGGGATTCTTGTCAGGATGGTGGACGATAGCCAACTTGCGGTAAGCCTTCTTGATCTGGTTATCGTCGGCATTTTTTTCGACATTGAGGATCTTGTAGTAGTCCTTTCGTTGACTCTTCTTCAGCTCGAGCTCCGCCTTGCGGATCTCCTTGGGAATAGTTCTATCCTCGGGGTCCATCTCTTGGAGGGACTTCCACTCGCGGACCGCATCTTCCCATCGGTCGGCTTGACCAAGAGCATTTGCCTTCGTCTTGCGTGCCTTCATATATTGAGGATCGAGGCTGACAGCTCGGTCACAGTCAGCCACGGCCTCGTTGTACTGCTTCAGCTTCAAACGGCAAAGCGCCCGGTTCTGCAGGAGCTTGGCGTTTGTACCCCGATTAGCAGGGTCCACCTCCAAGGCCGATGAATATTTGTCAAAGGCGGCCTGCCACCGGCCAGCCTTGTAATCGGCGTTGCCTTCTTCCTTCATGCGGTCAAGCTTCTGCACGGTTCTAAGCCACTTGACAGCATCCCGGAAGTCGGGGTCGCAGCTGAGAGCCTTGCGAAAATGCTGGATTGCCTTCTCGTTGTCCCCCTGGGCATACAGGGCACGCCCACGCAACACTAACGCTTCGGGATCCTGACTGTTGTACCTGAGCAGTGACATGGCTACGTTCTGAGCCTCACCGAGGGAGTTGATGCCACCGATCTTCAGATGAGCCGCGCCTCTGAGCAGTTGCCACTTACGAGGCTTGACCGCTCCGATACCCAGAAGCTTTTCGGCTTGGTCCAATGCATGCAGCACCATGGAACCAGAAGTGCCATTGGCCAGGGCATCGTGGGCAGCCTTGACATGCAATTGCATTTCCTTGGCAGACGCCATGTCTTTAGCCGAGGCAGGGGGTTGGATGCGGCTGAACGTTGTCAAGGCCTCTTCAGGTCGTCCTAAGCTGGTATAGATACGAGCAAGCCGAAGGAGGATTTTGGCGTTGGTCGGATCCAGCTCGGCAGCCCGAGAGCAGTCCTCGAGAGCAGCTTCATATTGCCCGTTGGACATGTAGGCCGCTGCGCGGTTGCTCAAGAAGGTCGCCGAATGCGGAATTAATTCCACAGCTACGACAGGAAATCTCAGTCAGCATTCTTTGTCTTGTAATCGAAGGAACGGGGGGATTGGAAGAAGTCGGCACCCCGAAGCATACCTTTGGTGTATTGTATGATAGCATTTCGATAATCCTTCTCTTTGAAGAACTTGTTGCCGGCAGCCTTGTACGACTCAGCCTCGTCCTCCGTAGTGGGCACTGGGCTGGAGGGGTTCGACCGGTGAGGTGGGGGAGCCGGCCCTTCGCTATTTGCGGACTCCTGGGTACCGTTCCCGTTGGTATTGGTGGGAATACTTAAGGGAACCGTGAACTTATTTCCAGCAGGCTGAGACTTTCCAGCAGGCTGAGGCTGTGTCGGGGGCGAAGATGGAGGGGCGGCCGATGCCTCTCGGTCAATGTCCATTTTGTCGAAAGAACTGCGGTCGCTCATGGCGGATAAGGCCGACAAGCGCTTGTACTCGTCGGGATGTAGATTGAGGGGATGGGTGTTGGGGTCAATCTTATTGCGCCGCAGCGATGACGAAGAGCTACCGAACGAACGGGAGCTGCGAGACTTTGCAGACGATGGGTGTGCAGCAGAGTCCTTCTGCGCAGGCGATGCGGCTCGAGCGGGCTTTCTCCCGACGGGCTTTGCTTGAGAGGCAGCCTTGATAGGCGACGAAGAATCAGACCGAGAGCGATTGGCGTGTGGACTGCGATTCTCGTCGTTTTCCCCGGTCGCGTGCTTCTTGGTGGGCGAAGGAGAAGCGGAGGGTTTCTTGGACGAAAAGAGGCCCTTCATTTGGAGGAGGTAATAGAAGGTTCTATACGTTACTTTATTAAATCCGAGTTCCAAAAAAAAAAGGTTCCCACACCACCTCGAATGGCAGGGCCAGGGACTCGGTTCTGTCCGCCCTAAGCACCAACCCAAACTTTTAGGAGCCTCTGCAGTCGATTGTATGTATCCTAACTTTCCGCCAAAAGGAAAGCCCCGATCATGAAAACTGCACAGGAATTTTTGTCGTATGCCGGCTCATGCAGCTCGTCTTCTTGGTTACTTTGAAGCCCGATTTTTATCTTGTATCGCGACTGGGTGCGGTCCAGGATTCGCCGCAGTGTGCGCAGGTACAAACGGTCGCCTTTCGAAGCGCAGCGCTCGACTCAGCTGCAGGTCTGATGTCTTTAGGGAGTTAGGCTGCCGGAAGCAACTATAATGCGAGTCGATATATCGCCGCTGTTCCTTTTTAGCACCGAACGCAATGCGCCTAATGCGATTTTAGAGCCGACTCGAAAATAGACACCAAGGCAGAGAGAGGAGTGCGTGTGTGTGTGTGTGTGTGTGTGTTCCAGTGTAGTAGTGCAGTGTAGTGTAGTGTGTAGCCGCAAGTAGCTATGGCCTGAGACAGTAGACTGAGGCGAGAAAAGCCACTCCTCGAATACCAGTATTGGCCAAAGGCTTGGAGAGTGGAAGTCGAGACAGGATGTGAGCAGTACAAATATGATATTGTGAACTTTTGTAGCAGACCAAAAGATTGAGGTTCGAGAGAGACCGGATTGAACTTGAGAGAGGGACGAGCTTCACCAAGATTGGTTTTAAAATGCGACAAGCCAACAAGCCGCGCCCGCTCATGACACACTACCTATTTCTATCTAGCCAGCCAGATTGACCGTTTATTGAACAATACGATTTATCAGCCTAGCACAACTGATCCCCAGCTGATTGCACAAATTCAGTTGTGATATGCCGCATTGCTTTGCTGTTTCCTGACGGGATAAAAATCCTCGTCGCCTATCCGTCTTCCCAGCCTGTCAATTTTTTTTGTGAAATTGGGGAAGCGAGGGCCACTCGAGTGCAGGATACCTCCAACTCTGACTATACTCTGGCAGCAAACAAAGGTATAGAGTACTCCAGAGTAGGCCCCCCCCCACATTCACAAACGCAACTCAATGTTACCACGTCAAAAGAGTGGTTCATCCAATAGACACCGCCAAAGTCTGCATTGTTTACATCCAGGCGCACCTACAGCGCATAATTGTAGTCTTGATGGCCAATAGCTGAGTGTTTGCAGATAAATGAGGAGGTTGAACTTGGGGTTGCTCTTCTTCATTACTTCTGTGGGTTATTGTGCTCGCTTCTCGCTTCTGCTGGCTGGCTGGCTGGGATAAACATCCTTGTACATTAGTACGGAACATCAATTTTTCATAACGGCCAATATCAACCGGGGGGTGCAAAAGGGCCCTGCAAAAAGGGACGTCCCGGTGCCAGCCCAGCACATCCAAATCTCCCTGATTCTCGAAGGTTCTGTGGGGGCAGCAACCTCGAAACGATGGAAGGCAAGGCTGAGTGAAGCCGCACTGCCGCAAAAAGCACGGGTTATGGTATCCGAGTGCACTTGGCAGATACGTCATCGGTTTCCTGCAGCAACACAAGACTGCCTGAATGCATTCACGATGTTCTCACTTAACGACGGCCAACCTGCAATGAATAGCTTGATCAATTGTAATTCACCTTCTTGTGGATGGACACTGCGTGTACTATGCCAACGCATAGACGACTTAGGGCGGAGGGGGGATTTAAGGATTTGTTTATCTCGGCTCTTGTTATGCCCCGTGATGTTAATATTCACATAGAATCTGATTTACACAGCAAGGCATTTCACCCATCCACAGTTTCTCACTTGTGGGCATAATCAAGAATTACAAACACGCGCGTGGCCTCATAAATAAAAACCAATCGTTCCTGATCGTTGAGTGAAGTCAAACGCCCTCCCGCCTTCATGTACCTAGGGGTTATTGACTTTCGGAGCCTTCATGAGAAGTCGCTTCCGAATTGCTATTTCCTCCCACAATGGAATTGACAAATTCTTGATATTTGAACACCTCGCCCCTTTTCCCCAGTCCACCTGTTATATTCTTGCTGAATGCTCTCCGTCCACTGAAGCCAGCCATGATCTTGTTTACTTCTGCCGCGGAAAGAGCGCGTTCGCCCGGCTCTGGGGTCGTGTGCAGCAAAGCATCCTGCAGTTCGGCCAGGTCCACCTGGCCACTATCGTCATCGTCGAATGCCGAAAACGCAGACATCAGCTCAGCACTGGGAGACATCGAAGATAGCGCAGTGGCCAGAGTATTTAGGAAAGCGGCAAGCGTCATCGTTTGCGGTCCACCTGGTGGGAAGTATTGCGAGATGTCGGATTGACCGGACGGAAGACCTATATCAAGGGTATCAGTTCTAAGAGGCTTGCATCTAAGTATGATGGTTTTTGCATACCCAGCTGGTTAAGCATATCGGCTATGTCCTCTCTGTTAACAACCCCATCGCTGTCTCTATCCAGGATCTGGAAGCCGTCTCGGAGAGTCCGCATCTGCGCAGGCTGAAGTTGTGATAAAGCATTTCCATGTGTAGCGCGTGGCGTCGGTTGCGTTCGGGGGGTGATTTGAGCCGGTGAGCCGAGGGAGTTTGTAGACATGTCGTCGGGCTGTGTGAGCGACCACGGCTTCCTAATCTCGGACAGATCTGCTGTGGCCGACGTGCCAGCCAGTCGCGATGGTGCGTGTAAGCTACCTAGCTTAGTAGCAGAGCCAGGGGGTGTCGACTGTCGTAGAGTCGATGGCGACGAAGGCGACTCTGGTCTGCGAAAGGGAGAGCCTCTAGGGGTGCCGCCGTAACCGAGGGGCGAAGGTTTATAACCAGCCTGCATTGCCTAAAGGCTTAGATGTCAGTTGGGAATATCCTGTGTACAGTAGCTTCACTTGGCGATTCATTATTTACCATTGTAGAATTGGAGAAGGTTGATGGGTGCGACTCAAGGTGTTGACTTCTATGCTGAAGCAAGGTTCAAAGTTGCCAAGATGATGACGCTGATGTCCTATTATTGATGGATCTACTGGATCGATATCGCTTGACTGTTTACGAGAGAGGAGGAGCAAAAGGAGTATACGGACGACGCGCGCACAATCCAGGACCCCTAAGACAGATATGAGGTATGTATAGAGATATGGGATTGCCAATAACTACATCAACTCATAGCGATTACAAGAACAGGCAACATCAAATTCTGGAGAGTCGCTAGGTTACTTTCCCATTTGCCAATTGCCAAGCCCGACTTCCAACGATTCGGACGATTTGACCGGGCAACCACAAGAAATCCTGGTACCACCACCAAAAACGAACAGAGTGACACGCCACGCACCAGGCACCACGCTAGTATCAAATTGCACAGGCCGCCCTTCGGCTGTAATCCCGGGGGGGTACTCTGTAGACGGTACCTGCCTGACCTTAGTACTTAAGTTAGTTAGTACTTGATGAACGGATACGCCTGCATCAATAGTATAAGTAGAATACTGTGGCTTGCTGTTCTCTGTGGGTTGTGGGTTCCAGTTTCAGGGTCCTTTGTTCCGCACCACCACACATCCATATCAACCTAGTAAGTATCCGTACATACAACATACTTAAGTAAGTACTTAGGAAGGAAGTACTTAACCGAATAGCAAAGCACGTGGCAAGAATCGACCCCGTGCTCAACATCCTGCCCAGGGCCTAGAAGCACGGCCTATCGAAAAATGTACGGATATTTGGGTGCTTACTGCGCTCTCGCAACCAAGCCCCCCCTCCCACACGACCGCTACTAATCACACAAATCATCTACCAGCATGCAGGTACCTCTATCTTACTTACCCTCCCTTCGCTCAGGGGCTTCATTATCCTTCTTCGGAATAAACCAAGACGATTGGGTAGGTACATATATGACAGACAGTATTATAACCTTACCTTAGTATTATTATATTAGATTAGATGGATGGGTATCAGCGCCAGCTCAAACACCAACTCCAGTAGCCAAACGCTAGATCGGAGGAACTAGACTCGACTTTATCTAGGTGGGTAGCGACTTTATGGAAGCGCATTCATTAACATGACATTAATAAATACCTACACTTATTAACTTGACAATGTAGCCCGCACATAAGTTCATGGCTACTCGTAGGGCCGTTCTCTTCCCCTTCGTCAACTGGACAACTCATCACTCCAAGATCTTCACTTAGGGGGAACCGATGGGCGAGTTGGGTACCGCTCTTTAACAGCTTTCGGGTGTCTCAAAAGTCGCCGGACTGTTACTTCGGCTCCACGAATGGCAGACAGGGGCTGTCGATCAGTTTCCAAATCCCCCCTTTATCGTGCCCGCCCCCATCAAATCCAAAGCGTCTTGGAATGTCAAGTAAGGTTACTTAGGTTGGGAGAAGCGCATTATTAAGGAGAGCGCATCAATATTGTCACACGAAAGTACACCTTGGCATTGGTTTTGCGGGTAGTCGATCAATTGAAGCCGAGAGAGTTCAGCAAAGGCACGGCTAGCTCAGAGCTTACAACAAGACTTACGTACCAAGTACGCACGAGCTCACGTTTCTCGGTTCCCACTCGAATCCAGCAGCGAGGGGCTTGGTAGGGGATTGGATCGAATATGACTTCAATCCATGGCTCCTTGCCTCATCTCACGCGGACGACATCAAATCAGCCATTCTCGAACGGTCATCCTGGCGCGGTGAACGCGCGCGCATCTCTGTCGTCTTTTCCCTCTTCGCGGTCCACCTCGCAGATGTCGCACAGCTCTCGACCCTCCCGGTCACCACAGCCGCCTATCGCGGCCGATACCGACCGCACGTCCGATCCTAGCTCCAAGTCCAACAAGACGTCATCAGTCGGCAGTCGTACCGGCGCATCCTCGCAGCATTCCTCGCTATCGGCCCCGAAGCGCTACAGACCGGATGCCCAGTCACCTAGGAGGCTGCGGTCGCAATATCCGCGTGGATCAATCGACAACCATGTCGAATATATCCTTGTGGCCTCCTTTGACATTGACCGTGGCCCGGTGATGGAACACCAGTATCCTGTGGCCATCACCGGAGATGAGCACATGCTGGCCGAGCTCATGCTGCCGGACCAGGCACATGTGCGTAATCAGGACTGGACCATATTTTTTCTGCATAAAGACACGAGTCAAGAGGAAGACGAGGAAGAGGCAAAGGCAAAGGCAGAAAGGCGTAGGAGGCGAAAACGCAGAAAAGACCGGGCAGCTGGACTGATTCCCGATGATGACGACCAAGGACCTGACGAGGACAGTGAAGACGACGAAGATGATGACGATGACGACTGGGACGACGACTCAACGGACAGCGAACCTGAAGGCGGAGAGGGGCCCCCCTTAATCTACGTTCTAAATCTGGTAAACACGAAGCAGGACAAGACGGTGAAGAGAGGTGCGGTAGTGAAAGCTATGGCTATATGTACACGGCATCCCTTCCTGCACATCTACAAGGTATGGCACTCCGGCTTAGTTACACCCGCTCCTGCTTGCCTCTACTAAACTAGAATAGCCCCTGCTGTTGCTTGCGCTCGAAGAATACTTCAAATCCCCCGTCCCCGAGACTCTCGCGATGCTTTACGATGCTGTTAATAGTATGGATCTCTCGTTGATGCCAAAACTGAGTCTACTTGAAAGGCATCTCTTACTTGCGAGCGACAACAAGGACCTTTTCGTTGAGAAGTTTGCGCAGATGATTGAGATGCGCATGGCCGAGGACAAGAAGGAACTCAGCCAGCCAACTGATCCAAGCAAGAGTCCACCGAAGGCGCAAGAGATATCTCGAGCAGGGACCAGAGCACATCTGCAGGGCTCACCCGGGTACTCGATCCCGCGAGATACTCATGAGTTCGAAAGCAAAGTACTATACAAGGGGATACCCATTCCCGTAAAAGTGCCAACTGCGATCATGCCCGAGACTGTGGGGGACTTTTCTCTCATCAAGCTGATTCAGACCTTCTCGGACCCTCACGCTAAATCCCCCCAACCGTTCCCGGTGCATCCTCATCTGACAACAAACGGTCCGAGTACGCACCCAGTTATAGTCTTGGCCAATGCGCTTCTGACGCAGAAGCGGATCATCTTCCTGGGCCACAACATGCCATCAGGAGATGTGGCCGAAGCAGTGCTTGCCGCGTGTGCTTTGGCCTCGGGTGGCCTCTTGCGTGGATTCACAAGGCATGCATTCCCCTATACGGACCTCACCAAGATCGATGACCTCCTGAAAGTGCCAGGATTCATTGCTGGCGTGACGAACCCGACATTCGAGAACCATCCCGAATGGTGGGACCTTTTGTGCGATATCCCGAGCGGGCGGATGAAGATCAGCAGCAAAATCGAGAATACGCCCATCACTGAGGGACTGATATATTTCCAGCAACAGAATCCGGCATTTGCCAACCTTCTGGGTGGGGCTAGCACGACTACGGCTACCGACCTGACCGGAGATGTTATTTTCATGGCTGATATTCTGAAGAGTATAGTGGCGAGGCGCGGTGAAAGAGCCATCAGGGCAAAGTGGCGCGACTGGGTTCTCAAGTTCACGCGCATCGCAGCAGCCTTTGAAGAGAGTGTATATGGTGCCAGCGCTCTGTACATAGGTGGCGACGAGTTTGAACATGTCGCAGGAGCTGGAGGCCATGGCTATGTATGGCCGGACGACGCGGCTAAGCAAAAGGAGCTGGCGGGCAATGTCTGTCGGATCGAGGGCTGGAGAAACACCCGGAGCTACTATAGCTACATCCAGGTGAGTACCAAAGGCCACCCTTATTCATTGAAGGCATCAGCTAACCGTCCCTGTAGGACCTCGCCCAGGTATACACCATCAGACCTCTGAAAGGCCTCGACTTACATCACATGCATGACCGTCTAAGGTCACAAAAGCTAAACCCCCCACAAAGTCGCGAGATATATCTAGCATTTGCCAAGTACGTCCATTCGTACGACGAGATCTGCCTGCTCCTTACGGTCGCGCCTGAATCGCACGCCGGTCTATTCTATCTTGCGCTCGGCCTCTTTCACAAGGACAGGGACGTAAGAGTCAAAACCGCCCACCTCCTTGAGCGGATCAGCGACCACATGGCAGGGCAACACTGGTGGCGCGGGCTCAGCCGGTTCGAGAAACTGGCGTTCCATCGCATCAAGAGAGAAACGGAAGCCGAGATGAAGCTCAAGCTCGAGAAAGAGGGCCTGAGCCCCGAAGTTGAGAAGAGAATCAGCTAAAGAAGCCATGCCGGGCAATGTTATATCTGCTGGAAAGGGGAAACCTGTGGTGGACCATTACGAGATATCCCCATGTTGTTTCAGTTCCAGTATTCCAGAGCGTGGATGTCTGCATCGCTCTTCCAGCCATCTACGACGAAGATCACACTATACGTATATACACCCGAGAGCCAAACACATATATAGATGCCCGTGATCTGGGTTTGACTTGGACATCCGAAATGCTGCAAATCGCCTGCTGAGGGCTATCTTCAACACCTTCGTAACTTGTGCCAATGAGCTAGGCCTGTGCGTGTTGCCTCTCTGCTGCCTCCTCGTGCCACCGGCTGGCCAAGCTTGCCATACCTCAGCTGGGATCCCGGCTGCATGCAATTCACAACCGGGCAGAACGCATGCCAAGGCCTGCAGGCGGTTAGTGCTTAGTTCATCCACACCATGCCAGAAACCCGGCTGGATGCAGATCAGGGAATCTTCTACCAGCCATCCGAGTGCTTCCAAATCTGACGGGGCGGCGTCCTAAAGGCTGGGATGACACAAAGAAAGACCCTTTCTTTCGGCTCGTCCAGAGACAAACAAAGCAAGACGTCTTTAACCTGTGTCGTACATGCTACGCAGCTTCCACGTCAATATCATGCCAAGAGGCGTGCACGAGTGCGGCTAGATCAGCTTCCTTAGGTAGGTATGTAAGTATAAAACGAGCCAGGATGCAGCCTGATTATCTCGTTTTTAGGGGGCAGCTTCCCGCCCTTGTTGACAAACATTACATGCCCCCTTGCAAACCAAATTTGACACTTGCGAAAAAGAACTAAGTATGCCCACAATCCTGTTCGACAGCCGCGCTCAGCAGCTCACCTACATACCTTGTCCAGTCACCAAGCCAGTCGAATCACGTAGCAGCCATGCGGTTCCCCACGATACTCGCCGCTCTTGTTGCTGCTGCGCCTTTCTCGTCGTCAGCGACCCCAACTCAGCAGCTTGCCAAGAGAGAGCTTGGAGGTGTACGTTGCCTCGGCGCTTCGTGGATACACATCCTCCGCGTTTATCTGTCTGGCTTGTAACCAGATTTGCTAACCCGTTTGCACAGGTTCTGATCTGCCAGGGCGTCAACGCTACCGGCCCCTGCCATTACGAGATGTACTCGATGCAGGATTGTCACGACCTGCCCGAGAACCTGTCGGGCAACGCAGCCACCTTTGCGCCTGACGGTGACAACTTCTACTGCTACCCACGAGTGTAAGCGTTTGCTGCTCTTTCTAGGAGTAGTTTGTTGATGTTCTCAAAGCGGTCCGATACTGATATGCGTCTATAGTGGACAGTGCTCGGATATCTGCACTAGCCCGACAGGCTGCACATTCGGTGCCGTCAGCTTCTCGTCGCCTGTCAAATACGACCTGACGTCGATACAGTGGAACAGCCTCATCCAGTCATTCCACTGCTACGAGAACACAACGTCTACAGCAACATCGTGATGACGGACAAAGGAGAAGAACAGGCTGGAGATTGCGCAGGATTCGGGAGCGAGGTGGCACTAATGATAATGAGCCGTCGCTATGGGAACGGGTTAGGTCATATTAGGATGGACGGCGCTGAAATAACTGCCGGGGGGGGTTCCCTTTATGCGAGGTGTCGTCGGGAGTGGTTCGGTGTTTCGGGTTCCTCTAGTTTCACAACTGCCAAGAGAAGTAGGTGTCTCCCTATCGATGACGCCAGTGCCGTTGGAGCTGAGATGGCAACGCGGGGGTTACGAGGATCATTAATGATACAAAAAATGTAATACTTGATATGGTGGACGTTTATTGATGGGATGGTGGGGTTAACATCTCCAAAGACAGTCAGTTTTAGCGGACATGGCGGGGTTGCCAATACTTGTCTAACCTACGACACACACTTGAGAGTACTGAAGCAGAAGTACTGAAGCAAACAGGATGGACCTACATGAGGTACATGCAGTCGGCAAAGAAGATAGATCTATTGATAATTAGGCTCAATTCACTGGACGTGGAACCAGCAGTGGCCTTTCCCATCATCATCTCACCTACTACTCTGTACATACATCGTTCTCTGTGTTTGCATGTCACTCAGACGACTATTCACTAGTGCTACTACTACTACCGTTACCCGAGCATTCTGTAAGATGGCGTCGACGCTCGAGACCAAAGCGACCATCGCAACCTTTGGTGGCAAGCTGCTCAAGCTGTCCCACCAGTCAAATGCGACCCAGACGCCGATGGACGTGAACCTCTACCTCCCTCCGGCATCGAACGACCGCAAGGTGCCCGTCCTCATCTTCCTCTCGGGTCTGACCTGCACGCCCAACAACTGCTCCGAGAAGGGTTTCTTCCACGCCGCCGCCAGCAAAGCCGGCCTGGCCGTGCTGTACCCGGACACGTCGCCGCGGGGCGCCGACCTGCCGGGCGAGAAGGA
This sequence comes from Apiospora pterosperma, assembly GCA_019976485.1. Lineage (NCBI taxonomy): Eukaryota > Fungi > Ascomycota > Sordariomycetes > Amphisphaeriales > Apiosporaceae > Apiospora > Apiospora pterosperma. The sequence goes on from JAFBMP010000009.1 coordinate 3,834,963, forward strand.
CAGCTGGGACTTTGGCGAGGGCGCGGGCTTCTACATCAATGCGACGGCCGAGCCGTGGAAGAAGCATTACAACATGGAGACGTATATCACCCAGGAGCTTCCCGAGGCCGTCTTCGGCGCCTTCGGGGACAAGCTGGACAAGTCCCGCGTGTCCATCACCGGCCACAGCATGGGCGGCCACGGCGCCCTCACCCTGTTCCTCAAGCACCCGGGCCTGTACCGCAGCGTCAGCGCGCTGGCCCCCATCTGCAACCCTAGCCAGTGCCCCTGGGGTGAAAAGGCGTTCGGCGGCTACTTCGGCGACAAGTCCCTATGGGCCGGCAGCGACGCCACGGAGCTCGTCCGCTCCAAGCTCAAGAGCGGCGAGACACTGCCCTGCCTGATCGACGTCGGCACCGGCGACAACTTCTACAAGCAGGGGCAGCTGCTCCCCGAGAACCTCGAGCGGGCCGTCAAGGAGACGGGCGTCCAGGGCGTCCAGGTGCGCTACCAGCCCGACTACGACCACTCGTACTACTTCATCTCGAGCTTCGCCGAGGACCACGTCCAGCACGCCGCCAAATACCTGCTTTAGGAGTTGTACCCTCTCTGCATAGTACACCAACGATAATATCAACTCAACGAAATAAATTCAGAAATCAAACAAACAATCGAAACAATTTTTTTTTCTTTTTTGGAATTCTTTGCATGTAATAGCAGCATCAAATGGATAATGCCCTTGACAAGCACGGCGCCATGACCGTCTGAGTCAGTCGCAGCAAATACATTACCCCTATTTATATATGAGCACTACGAGCTCGAATCTTGATTTCCGGTGTTGCATACCGTCTCGTAGCAAGCCTTGATTATCACGTTCTCTTCAAGACAGAGACGGTCTGCAAGGAGTACGAGGAAATGCAATCTCGAATTGCCTTGTTGAAAGGTAAATCACAGAGAATGAATCATGGGTGGGATGTGAAATTGGTCTATTCCTGGAAAGCAGCCAAACAACGCCTCGCTAAAACACCGGTTTTCTTTTTTCTCTTCTCTATTCCCTATGCCACTGTAGAAGGTTTGAGAAGACCAGGGTGCTCTAAATGTAGCAATTTCTACACAAGCAGCTGGAAATCGTGTTGATCCAAAGCACTTTTTACTGCAGCAGTTCCTCGCATGTCCAGTCCTCGTAGCTATGGCGCAGTAGTCAGTACTGGCGAAAAGAATTGGAGAGTTTGCAGTCCATGAAGGGGGAGGGGAACTTACTATCCATCCGGCATGTATCTGCGCACAATGAGCGGGATCTTTTTCTCGCGAAGCTCCTTGATGGCGATCTGGAGGGGGTCGGTCTCGCCCTCGAGGTCGACGAGGACGGGGGCGTTCATGCTGATTTGCAGGGCGCGTGTGCCGAGGATGCGCGCCTTCTCGTACTTGGTCATGTAGGGCGTGGTGGTGCGCTCCTCGGTGGGGATCTTCTTGTCCTTGTGCGCGAGCCTGCCCGCCTCGCCGCCGCTTTTCTTGCCTCCTGCTCTGGCCGCCGCCGCCGCCGCCGCCGACGGGTCGCCCGCAATCACGACGTTCTCCTCCTCCTCGGCGCCCCGCCGGCCGTACTCCTCGTCGCCCTCGGGCACCTCGGCGTCGAACTCCTCGACGGGCTCTTCGTCATCGTCGAACATGGGCTCATCGCTGTCGCGTAATGGTTGGTTAGCCAGTTGACGTGGGACAAGCAAGCAAACAAACAACGAGTCCCGGCAGTTGAGATGCGAGATGAATCCCCGCCTCCTCGCACGCCGCAGGCATAGTTCGGACGGAAGGGCAGGTGACGGGATCGCATATAGCCAAAGGAGCAATCCAGTAAAAGGTCAAGGTAAAGGCAAGAAAACTTACCCACGGACGGGATCGTCCCGGTCGTCGTCGCCAAAGTCGGACATTTTTGCTTCAATTCAAGTCAGAAAGGAAGAAGGGAAAAAAGCTTGCTGATGCCTGTTCGATGTCGTGCAAAAGTCGAGAACAGGGTAGGTAGACTTGAGCGCGTCTGGCTTGGGGGATGCAAAATTTGGCTGCAAGGCTGACGATTTGCTTTGGCTTGGCTTTTTTTTTCTTTCTGTTTGCGTCGAGTAGCGTCGGCTTTCTTTGCAGGGTCCTTGTGGCTGGGTTCCAGCTTGCCAGGTGCTGTGGCTGTGGCTGTGGCTGGTTTTATAGTTCTCCTTTATTTGAACTTCTTTAAACACTTCACTTTGGCTTCTCGAGACAATCTTGCCTACGTGCTTATTGATTTCTTCCTTCTTCAATGCCCAAGGACTTTCTCTTTCGGTTTGTTAACCCCGAATGACATACATAGGCCGGGGTTATTGCTAGCTACAGTGGTTGTGGTTGGTGTAGGTTCAACACACCAAGTGCTACAACACGGCCATGAACATCCTTTTAAGGCTACCCTGGATTCTAGGAACGGCTGTCCGCAATCAAGTACTCCGCGACAGCTAAGCGTATGTCTTCATCTAGATCCAACGTCTGGAGCTGCCCCAGCTTGTCCATCGCCGACGGCTTCTTGGCTGACACGACATCCCACACGGCATCTTTCACCTCGTAGTCATTCTGGGCCGCGCTCAAGATTGGCTCGATCAGAGACGCTGGGTCGTTGATCGCGAGCTGGGGATTCGGACCTAGGTCCACGACGATCTGGGACTCTGCGGGCACGTCGGAGACGCTAATCGTATTTCCGCCAAGTGGCCGCGTGTAGTCTTCTGTTAGAGACGCAGATATGACCATCACCCGCAGGGACATGTCTTTCATCGTCTTGAGTCCAGGAAACCGGAAAGACCAGCCGCGGGCTTTGCCTTTTGATTTCGAGTCTCTGGCCTCCGAGGTTGATCCCACATGGATCCTACCAGTAGATTGAGTGAAGTTGATGGATATTCTGTTCCATTCTTGGTCCTGGGACATGCCGTCCCTTGTCGCAGTAGGATCTTCGTTTTCCTCTACAAGCTCGAAGTAGCCATCAGCGCCAACGGCTATGACGACCTCGAAGGCATCGGGGTTTCCGCCGCCGTTCTTCGGGATCTCATTCTGATCCAGGGGTACAATGGACCCCTCCTTCAACAACACTGGATATTGCTCTAGGGAGCGGCTGAGCCACAGCTCTCTGTCACCATCATACACAACGCCGCTGAAGTAATCAACATAACGTCCAGGTGGTAGCCATGCTTTGGCTTTCCCCAATCCCAGGCTGCGGTTTTGGGGTTTTGTGATAGGTACGACAATCATCTGGCTCCCGAAGAAGTACTGGTTGGGTCCTTGATATGCAGCATCCGCATAAGGGTACTCCCAGTACATGGGCTGGATGAGCGGCTCGCCTTGCACTGCTGCTCTGACATTCATAGTGTGTAGGTAAGGAATCATCCTGTGTCGCAAACGCATGAACGAAGTCACAACCTCTCTGGCCACAGGTGGTAATCTCCATGGCTCCTTGGCCACCCACAAGCTCTTGCTGGAATGAAGCCGCATGATGGGGGAGAAGACACCGTACTGAATCCAGCGGGTAAGGAGGTCGTAGTCCTTGACACCATTCACTCAGGATTTCTTGCGTTAGCTCACTTTGCTTTGATGAAGGAGACGGCTACTTACTGTGACCACCGATATCATGGCTCCACCAGCCATAGCCAATATTAGATGCCATGTTTGTGAACTCGGGCTGAAAGTCCAGACTATCCCAAGTTACCACCGAGTCGCCGGAGAAACCAATGGGGTACCTGTGACTACCAGGCCCAGCGTAGCGAGAGAAGATGATCGGACGCCCCTTGTGCATCTTGGCATTGTGTACGAAGTGATAGTGGTTCAGCACCCAGAGCGGATCGACGCCCATCAGCGAGAACTCTCCCTGCTGCCAGTCTATCCAAATGAAATCTGTACCGTCTTTCTCCAAGGAGTTGATGATGATATTCATGTATGCGTCCAGATACTTGCGGTTCGTAATCTCGAACGGCACTGGATCATTGTTTGACGTGTCATGTCCCACAGCCTGTGCGAACTCTCTATACAAGTCCTCATAGCTGTGGATCCCATCCGCCGGGTGGTCATTCAAGGTAACCTTGAGGTCCCGTTTGTGCAATTCGTCCAGGAAGGCTGGCGGGTCAGGAAACAGCTCCTTATTCCAGGTATACCCAGTCCAGCCCGTCATACCAGCATCGATGATACGGGGGTCATCCACCAAGTGCCAGTCCATATCGATGACTGCCGTAGAGAGCGGTATCCCGCTGTCGTGGAACTGGTCCATGAGACCCAGGTACGAGTCTGCCGTATACTCATAGTACCGCGACCACCAGTTTCCCAGTGCCCAGCGCGGTAGCACCGGAGGCGATCCGGAAACCGCGTAGAGACCCTTGACGGCTTCTCGATAATCGTGGCCATATGCAAACATGTAGCCATCGACGCGTCCCTGTCCGGGCCGCCGGGGGGGCTATGAAGCCATCCTCCTCGAAGAGCATGGTCGCCGAGTCATCAATGGTAGCAAACCCTTTCTGTGACACCACGCCAGGCTCGACCTTTGTTCTGCCGTCCACACCATCGAGTGTCCGGGCCGTGCCGCCCTCGTTCTCGTTGTCCTTGCCGTACCGCCAGGTGCTGCGGGTGTGGTTGGCCACTATGGCAAACAAGCCGTGCGGGCTGAACTCCTGCTTGTTGTACGTGAGGTGGAAGCGCGCTGTGATGATCTCCAGCAGGTTCTCGGTTTCTTTGATCCTGTGATCCGGGGCCTTGTTCTGAGCTGAGTTGCGTGTAGCGGCGAACGCAGATGGCCTGTCCTCGAAGACGCCGTCCGGTGCCCACTCGTACCGCAGGAGCCCGTCCGTCAAGAGCGTGAAGCGGTATCTGGCGCCGTCCCGACCACCAATGATGGGCGAGTCTGCCCCTGATGACATGGTGTGTATATCGGACCCTGAAGGGACCTGATGAGTGCAGAAGCAACGCACTTTTCCACCGGTCAAGCCTGCTCTTTCCTGCGCAAGAACCAATCACACACCGGGAACTTGCGATGATTCAGTACAGCTTTGAAGGGAAAGTCTATCAGATGGGTACTCCCTTTCCCCGCATCCCCCCGCAATCCTTTCCAGGCAATATCGGGATCTGCTCACCAATGAGAACGAAGTAATTGTTGACGAGCAAAGAAATACTAACCTGGCTTTAGTACGTCACCACTAGTTGGGACCGAGAAGCAGATCTTCGTGGCGTGATTGGTGGAGATGGTCACTGTGCCGTCGAATGCCATTGCCTACGGCTCGAGGGCGCTGCTCAGTGCTCATGTTGTTCACGCTGATCTACGGCACCACGGTCGGCCCTGTCTGCTACTGCCTCGTCTCGGAGATGCCATCAACCCGGCTGCGGATCAAGACAGTGGCGCCCGCCCGCAATGCCTACAACGCCATGAGTATAACCACCAACTTCCTGGACAATTCTACACTCAACCTCAACTGCCTGAGATATCCGGGTAAAGGCCGGTGCGTCTGGCGCGGCTTTTGTCTGATTTCCTACCCATGGGCACATTACAGTCTACCGGAGTCGAGATGGCTGAGTGCGTGCAGGTGAGATGGACGTCCTATTCCCGCAGAGGGTCTCGTTTCTTCAATTCACCGAAGTCAAGGCTGACACGGTCCGTCCTGTCAATCTGAAAGTCAATCAGATTGAGAGTACGTTTGGCTTCGCTCTGACAATTGAATTGTATACACCAGCCAGTAATCGGCCCCTGTTGATCCCAGGACTTTCTACAAGCGGTAATATGAAGTAGGCGACGACTGGATAAGCCCACACATGTAGTGGACTTCAGACTGAAACCTTCTTGTCCATGATTCTGTAGCAATATACTCTCCTTCAAGTACTTACTAAGTAAGTACTCTTTCCCCGAGATGCGATGAGTGAATCGTCTTTCGCAATAGCAAGATCTGATTGGCTCACAACTATTAAGGAAACTACAAGGAACCTCGGCGCACAATTGCGTAGCTGCTCAGAAAAAATAATATTAAAAGGGAAAGCGAACTTTTTATCAACCCCTGCCAACTGATAAGATCCCTGCCCCACCAAAAATTTGCTTATCCGAACTTTTTTTTCTTCTGAGTCGCCCGCTTTCCTCCCGATGGACTGCCTGTATGCGAACACGGCTCGATTCTTCACCTGCCATTGACACAAGCTACAGCCAAGAAATCTTATTAAATAAGTCGCCGCATCTCTGTACATTGCCCCATGTCTGGTCGCCGACCTCCCCCGTCGACTTCGCTACCGTCATTATGAAGAGACTCGCTGATGCTGCCGACCTCGACGAGGAGGACTTTCAGCCACCCACCAAGAGGGGTCGGGTCACTACACCCTCTACTGCCGACACCGACCATCATGACGGCTCCATGTTCGATGGCGATTCCGATTACATGGACGAAAACGGTTCGATCCATGCGGCGCCCACCCCAATGACGTCCTTTTCGGGCTTGTCACCGCCTGCTCGAAAGTTCCCGTCCGATTACAAGACCATCAAGTGCACCTGGCCTAACTGCACAAAGTCCTTTAATAGACCCGCAAGACTCACGGCTCACATGAGGTCTCATAACAATGAGCGCCCCTTCGCCTGCCCATACGAAGATTGCGACAAGGACTACATCGAAGAGAAGCACTTGAAGCAGCACATCAAGGGAACCCATACCAAGGAACGTGACTTCACTTGCACCGAGCCCGACTGTGGCAAGAGCTTCACCACCTCGACCCGTCTCAAGCGGCACCAGGCTGTCCACCTAGGCCAAGAAAAATACCGCTGCCGAGACTTTCCGCCATGTAATCTGTCATTTCGCAAGCGGGAGACTCTCGAGCGGCACATCCGGTCTGATCACGAGAACAAACCAGCGTTCGCCTGCACCGAGCTTCACGCCGAGACTGGATTCCCATGTTCGGCAGCTTTCGATACCTCCAATGCCTTGAAGAGACATACCGAGCGGGAACATGGCGAGCCGCGCTTCTGGTGCGAGGAGTGTGGTAATAAAGAGGGTGGACTCAACATTGGCTTTCCCACAATGGATCTCCTGCAAAGACACATGCAGACTTCCCACATAGGTTGCTCTTTCTGTGACCGTGTCTTCACTTCGAGAGAGAACCTGGATGCCCACGTCGACCTAGAACATACTAAGCGCTCCAAGGGGGCAGGAAGGGCCAGGGTTCCGTCCCGTGCCCTTACCCGAATTGTGGAAAGACGTTTTCCAAGAAATCGAATCTGACAACGCATTACAATAGCATCCACTTGGGCAAGCGCTGGATCTGTGGCGAGGTTGACTTTCCCAAGGTTGAATGGGACAAATCAAACGCATGTGGACAGGGTTTCGTTACTAAAGGGAACCTTCTTGAGCACGTAACCCACGTACACCTTCGCGTTCCTCGACCCCCAACCAAGAAGGCAGTCTCCAAGACAGGTAGCAAACCCAATGATATGGTGGGAATGCTAGCGGGGCACACTAGAACGACCCGGTATACCATTGCTTGTACTGTGATGGGCTGCAGCTTCAAGTTTGCCTCGCAAGGCGATCTTCAAACGCACTTACACACGGAGCATGGCAAGTCAGGTATTCGCACACCTAGTGAAGCTGATTCGGGTGTCTTCTCATTCACTGGATTCAGTGGTGCTTCCACGCCTGCTTTATCTGTCTCGGACGAGCAGTCGCTTGCTGGACAGTTTCCCGTTGTCACAGCGTCGCAGTCCACTCTGAGTCTGCCTGTCGCAACTGGACAACAGCTTTCGCCTGTACATCCTGTTGCCACGGGAGCCCAGTTTGATGCTCCGCTTCCTGCTGCAGCTGAGCACCACTTTGGCGCCGAATTTCCTGCTCCGGCTGACTCCCAATTCATCCACCCGCCTATCAGCACCGAACATTCACCCGCACATGCAAACGGCTATTGGCCTCATCCATCGCCTCACGCTAGCAGCCACTTTGTTCCACCAGTTTTCACCGCCCAGCAACCTGACGAACAGTGGCAACACGACGAAGTTGAGATGCGACGGCTCATCGGGTACACTGAGCTTGATGGCTTCATCGACCCGGCTCTGAGGTAGCTGAGTTCAACCAAAAATGGATAGCACTTGGCATGGAGAGATGCGGATAAGAAAGCCGGTGCTGTGGAGCGGCACATTGGGCGGACGGGCTCGGGAGTTGGATCTCGTTCAGGCGATGGACTTGTGTTATGGGTGCAGGCTACGATCTGGATGTTTCTGTGATGCGCTATACGATATTATGATACCCTTTGCTTTACTTTCTCCTTCCGAGCGAACATTCTATAGACAGGGCGGGAAACGGGGATAATTGACTAAAGGAGCTGGTCACAATATCCTCACAAAGTACATGATTTTTATAGAGTCTAGAGTCGAGGGAAAGTTTTCTTCAGAACTCTCGTTGGCCTAAATTTGCGATTGTCCTTAAGGTAGTGAGAGACAGGTAAAGGTGCCCTAATCTATTGCTCCTGATTTGTCTCCCTTCGCGTTGTCAGCTCGTGTGGCCTTGGTTGAAGTGAGTTTGTGTACTTGTTCACCTGTTTCACGCATACTGAACATACAGTACTCATGTCGTTTTGCAAAATATCAAACTAGCATAGATCTGTTGGCATACGCGTGGATGACGAATGTTGCATTTCTATGTTGTATGCGTTTTCCATCCCATGGCTATGCAGAAACACTTGCTTTTAGGTTTCCCGATCTTCCCATCTCCCATGTTATTTTCTGTTTAGTTACTTCCTGACATATGGCTATTGTATAGTTAGGGGAAATCAGCTGAGCTCCTCATGCTCAGGGATTTTCACTTAGTCTTCAGTGATATCGCCATACTCCCACATGCCCATTCTGTCCTGCTTGGCCTGGGATTCGACCTCACGGAGCTTCTTGAGAATCTCGACGCTGGCCGGACCTCTTTCCCAAGTCTTCAGCTTCTTGGGAATCATGGCGTGGCCATTGGCGACAACCTCCTTATTGACCGAGTCGGTAAAAGTGCCCTTGCCAGATGCCTTGGAGTCGAACAGGGTGATATAACTCAGGCCTTCCTTGGTGTCCACAAAGTCAAAGCTGGCCACAAGAGTCTTACCATCAGTGGCTTCGGCAATGAAGTCAATGGCATCACGAAAGTAATCAGGTGCGGTGGGCAGCTGGATGTATGACAGAACCGCGTCAACCGCCTGGGCCTTCAGCTTCTGGGTGGTGAACTGGGGCTGGTTGAGAGGACGCAAGTTTGACCAGGAGATCTTCTCCGAGTTACCGTAATCGACGTAGACAACTTCGGCGACCTTGGCCGCGCGGTCGTTAGATCGGATCTTGGCACGGTACCATTGGCCATCAGCCGAGAACTTGGCTGACACGAAGTCACCGGCCTTGGGTGGGTTCTCGAGCGGCTTGTTGTTCTTAGGATCCAAGTGGAACTTCTTGAATTCGTTCATCATAATCTCAAGAGCCGAGGTACCCTTGCCAATTTCCTGGATCTTCAGCTTACCGTTCCCATCGATGTTGGTCACGACAACCTCGCGGTAGTCGGAGGGCTTCTTGTCGGTTGCCGTAGTTGACTCAGTAGCAGCCTCGTCGACTGGGGCCTCTGCCTCCTCCTCTTCCTGCGAGGGGTCCCAGTCGTGCCACATGCCACGCCTGGCTTCCTTGGCACGCTTCTCAGCAGCATTAAGCTCATTTGAATTTCCAGCCTTCTCAGCCGAGTACTGGTGGACTGATGCAAACCCTTCCTCGACCAGCGCCTTTGCAAAGCTCTCTCGGTTTATGTACAGGTCTCCAATGAAGCCGCCGACCTTGTCAATATCGTGAATGTCGACCTCAACATCTCGTTGGTTGCATCGTCGGTTTGCCAAGTCGAGAGCCTCCTGGCCGAATGGCTCGCCCTTTTCTTGGGGCAGTCGAGGAGCTCTGGGCGCACGGACACCAGCAAGCACCATGGTAAGCTTGACGCCCTCTCGGGGGATCAGGACAGTAAATCTTGATCCAGCTTTGCAGAAGTCGACAATACCAGGGACCTTCTTTTGGCGTTGGAGGGTCGAGAGCTGGATCTTGGCTTTTTGTACCGACTCGGATGCGTCGGTGTAGTTCCTCGCCTTGGGTGCTTTTCCAGACCACATGCCTTTCTTCTCTTCCTTTGCGGTTTCCTGTGCGGCAAGAAGCTCGTCGTAGTTTTGAGCTCTGTCGGTGTCATCCTTTCGGTGACGAATGACAGAGCAATAACCATCCTGTACCAGCTGGAGGTTGACGTTCTTCCCCTTCTCGGTAATCGTGGCAACATCCCGGGCTTCGAATCCTTCGCTAGCGGGTCTGTGGCCATCGATGCTGACCTTCACGTGCTTGCCGATGAGACGCTTTCGCAACCATTCCTTGGCTTCGTCTCTGAAAGGAGCCTCAGAAGGCTCTTTCGCACGAGGTCCACGAACACTGCTCAGGCTGACCTGCTTGTCCTCGCCCGTCTTGGTCCGTACTATTATCATGTCGGCGCCGATGATCTTGGACACGATCATGTCAGAAGTGCTGCCCTCGGTCTCTTTGACTGTGCTGTTCTTATGCAGTCGCAGTTTGCCAATCTGGGCCTTCTTCTCGGCAGCGCGGAGGGGTGCCATCTTCTCACCGAGCATTGTCGAGTGGAAATCGTTGCATCGTGCCAAGCCATCAGCCAGCAAGAACTCTGCGATACTTCCACGGGGGTGTAGAACATGGCCGACAAGTTGACCTTGGGGGCTGACTCCGACCATGACGATCTTGACATCGCGCTGCAGAAGTCTCGTCTCGACGTATCCACGGGCCTCATTACCATATTCCTCGGCAGCCTGGGTCATGCCTGTCGATGGGGTGACTCTCTCGGTGGCGGGAGTACGAATGCCGGCAACTAGAGTCATGAGCTGAAGATGCTTCTTGTCATCCAGCATCAGGCGGCAGAGAAGACGATCGCCGCTCAGCACTCGCTCAACGATGGCAGGGACTGTCTTTCCCTTCCACTGGTTGAAGAAATCGGGGGTTCCGAGGTCGTTTTGGACCTCAATGACTCCGCCGGTACCGGCATGTAGGCCCTTCCCGGCGTCCCTTGCCTGCGACTCCAGGTTGCGCAAAGTCTCCAGCCGGTCCAAAATCTCTTCTGATTCCTCCTTGCGGCCTGCGTCCTCTCTGACCTTGACCCAACCGGCCTTCACAAGCTCATCGGGCAGCTGTGTACCGTCTTGAAGTTCCACAGTGCCGTACTCTCGACCAGAAGGGACAGAGTAGAGGACAGTACACTTGGCTGGCTTGCCGAGAACGAGTGCACGGAGGTACTCTCGAGACTGGAAAGCGAAGGGCTCATCGCCCTCCTTTCTCAAGTGAGGGGCATTGACGTAAGCAAGCGACAAAGTACGCTCAAGAGTTGGGTTGTTTGTCGACGTCAAGATCAGCGTGTCGCCGCTGAGCAGCGACTTCACGTGCGCCATGAAAGTTTTAGGAGCCGCCATGATGAAGCTTGCCGAGATGATGACGTTCCACTATGGTAAGTAGAGATAGTAGATGTTTTGGCTGGGCCCCTGCCGGTGTTAGTAGTTGTTCGTATCATGGGAAAGGGTCGACGCCGCCACAAGTAGCAAAACGTTTAGGACATGTCCCTTGGGGGTGGGTTGGGTTTAGGGAAAGAGATAGAGTGGACGAAAACAGAAGAAGACATCTTCGTTATGAAGAAACGAATGGACTCAAAACAGCCTCTTGAATGCGCCAGACCGAGGCAAGGCCTCTTAGTGTTGTTGAATGAGGACGCGGCGATGTACCTAGTTTTGTACTCCCATGCTGGAATTGGAAGGTGTTGCAAGTGGCTTTGTTTTGGATATGATTGGAGAGGGCAGAAGGTCACCAAGGGGAAAGGTTCAGGTCGAGCAACCGCTGCACCTGGTAGGCAAGGCAAGGTATGTATGTAGGGGGCTAAGTCGAGTCCCAATCCCAAGGGAGCGGATATGCTTGTTGGAACTAAAGGTGAAGCAGGTGGTGGTCACTGGCATGAACCATGGCCCCAAGCTTCCCTTGATTCTTCCAAGGATAGACCAAGAACAGGATCGATTTACTTACAATTGCACGCAGCTGTCGAGTAGAAGGTGTACAGCAGGTATAGTGGGGGTAAGATTGAGGATGTGTCTGCCAGAAGAGCTCAGAAAAGCAAGAGTCTCATAGACAGGGTGGGATAGAAAAGACAGACGGTGAAGTCTCGATAGTTTAGATGCTTGCTCGGTCTGTGGTGTGGTTGCGTTGCTCGAATTGATGTCGTGTGCTTTAGAGCTTTTGTGGGGCGAGTTAATAAGGGTCGTCCCTTGGCCGAAACAGGCAATGGCTTATGTAATGAGGGGTAGACGCTACGTAGCCCGTACTAACCTTGATAGCTGAAAATGGGAAAGCGCAGAAACAGAAAGTGTGGCAGTATTCTTCATGGTTTTCAATATGCACTGGTTGCTAACACTACAACGAAGACACGAAACTGATAGCTTTGCTTGGGAAATATTGTCATTTGGGCTCATTTCAGTAACCTATGGTCCACATAACGGTCCATGAATGTCACATTGAGACAGAAGGGGCCAGTCTAACAAGACGACTATGACTTGAACATATGCGAGGTCAACCTGCCACACCGCGAGCTGCTTAGAAGATGCCTTCCTGAGCGGATGCAATGCCAATGACACCTAGGTAGCGTTAGATTGTGCAATACAAACAGGATTCTGTCCAGCACTTACCGCAAGCCGGGCGGGGACCAGCGTTACCAGTCTTGAGGGACTCCTCGTTGCCACCCTTGCCAAGGTCATCGGTACCGCCGTGCACAACAACAGTACGCTATACTGGGTCAGCAACCTCTATGTGCTTATCTCGATATGGGTTATCAGATTTATCTTACGCCAATGACGGATTGGGGGCCGATCAGCTTGACATATTTGTCCTTGACAGTGGCCTTGGAGTTGCCATTGCTGTCGACAGTGATGTTACCGAGGTCACCAACGTGACGCTTCTCGTCGGTAGGGGCGCCGTGGGTCTGGCCGTGGGGGTTGACTGTAGTCATCGAGTCAGAAGTGATCAGTTCGAAAGCCATTGCGTCTCATTCTCTCAAGACATACAGTGGGGGCCAGCAGAGGTGCAGCCGTTGGTGTTGTCACCGAAGGCGTGAATGTGCATGCCGCGCTGAGAGTTGGCGTCGTGTCCGGTAATGTCCCATGCGATCTCGGTTTCGGCGTCCTCAGACTTTTGGCGGAACCAGACCTGGCCGGAGATCTTTCCGTCACCGCGGATCTTTGCAACTGCAGAAAGTGATGCCCAGTTAGCTGTTAACTCGCCATGCAGGAGCAATGGTATCGTATGTAAGTATTCCAAGAGGACAGGGATGCCACATTAGGATGGACGAAAACAGCGCCCAGGATTGGCTGGATGGGACGGGCCGTTTTGTCCATCAAGGTGATTGTAGGCTCTGGTAAAACCCCCTCAAGGTTGTGTGCTACGAGATAATTCGTGCACAATGCTACCCATGGAGGTCCCGAAATCCCGGGAAGCGGGGGGGGGATGAGAGACAGCTAGTTTGATCTTACCTGCCCAAACACCGTCAGAAGCCATTGTTATCAAAGATGAAGGTTGATGGTTTTCGGTTGGTTTATGAAGATGGCAAGTGCAGTCAGGTTGGAGCAACTGGTTGGGAAGGAGGAGTAGGAGGGTTTATGAGATGAAGAAGAGGGGCTTTGCTTGGTCAGTGAGTGAAGTAGATACATCTATCTAGGTTAATCTAGTACATAAGTAGTTGTACAATACATTCAAGCTATTTCCACTTGCTTCCTCGGGTCCCGATTTGTTGGCATTGAACGACTCCAAACTGCTACTACTACGGAGTAGTGTTAGAGGGGTTAAGTGGCTGCCCCCTCCTGTCCCCCCCCACTTTCATTCACATTTTGGTTGTTGCCGAACACATATCGTCATAGGACTTTTCCTTCATACATGTGTGTGGGTGGCTTACAAATGATTCATGATTTCCCCTCAACATCTTGATAAGACCTGGCATACTGTACAAGCATGCAAATACAGCACAGCTACCAAGGGCGCAATAGATACGCTCGCTGCATGTACAAGGGAATTGCTGCTGTCGACAGTGAAAAACCACAACACATTGGGCTGTGCAGATGATTTCATAGCAGGCCACCAGACTTCAATCGGATTGAAGCTTAAATGCGTGCTCTCGAGCTTAGATGATGCTACTAGTGGACTGTTGGAGGGCGCGACAACACATAGTAAACCCCTACTCTCGCGGACAAAGCTGGTCTGACCCTGAGTGGTTCCGATTTGATTATAACTAGCAACCTCAATCCATTCCCTGCAGCCGTAGCCGGTTGAGTTATTGCCGATTCCCACACATCCCGGGGCTTAGGTTTAAATCCGAGCCGGCGGGCGGATCTGGTAAAGGCACAATCTAGGTGACTACTTCGTACTGTGGCTTGAAGCCCGACCCGGACTGGGCAGTGCAAGTATACGTTCTATTTTCGGTTCGCACTACCACTCCATCGCATGGGATCTGTAATGTGCCTACTATTGAAAAGTTGCAGGCTTGGACTTGTACGATAATAATAAGGGCTATGCCAAGCCTGGAAACCGATGGTTACCCTGTTCTGGATGACGACACAGTCGCTCAAGAAAACCCCTATGTTTCAGCTGCATTGCACTATACATCCTGAATGTTTGCATTTGGAGACTCCTGTTGTTACATGGTAGTAATCAAGAAGCCGTGACCAACATTACTCAAGCCCCAATGGTTCCCGGAGACCATTCACTAACACGCCTCATAGCCATCGGTGATTCGCATTCTCGAGCGAGAGGCTGGCTTCGACGTGGTCCTCCAGGGGCCGGATCTTCCTCCGTTCGTTTGCCTGGGCAGAACCGCTCTGCGGACGACATTGCAAGGAAAGCAGGAAGATGCATTTCTCAGCCGGAAAGGTCACACACATATAACAAGTAAAGCAGAGAGCTAGGCACGTTTCAAAATACGCTGACAGCCTAGACCAATTTGCGCAAGGCGTATTGTCCATTGGCAATGCGCTTGCGAGAGAGCTCTCGGACATTCTCCGTGGCATGTATGCCAGGAGGTGATCCTATCCCAGCCTGACAAGCCACTCTCGGTCAATCCTTTCTAGTTTATGTCATTGCTTTGCTTGATCTGCAGCGCTACAGTCTCGCAACGGTTCACCTTGGGTTACCAAACAATCGATCTGACCTAACACCTTTGGCTCGGGCTGAGCAGCTGTAAGAAAGGCAGGCAGTATTGCATGCAATCAAGAATATGCAACACTTTGAATGGGCATGTATGTAGTTGAAAACCCATCGTCATACGGCCCTGAAGATTTCCAAGTTTCAATCCCACCTGTACTACCGTCCAAACATCCAAAGCCAAAAACCCCGACGCACGACCCGATGATTGCATGGCAGATCATATGTGACATTTGCATTCGCACGAGTGCTTGGTGGAGTGCGATACCACCGTTGAAAATCGCCAAATTTTGAGATGGGTGAGCCTTGCACTGCCGGTTTTTGTTTGTCCGGCTACGAGTAGAATCATTGAATCTTTCTGTCGGGACTCGGGTGGCTTAGGGCGGGTGCTAGCGAGGGATAGCGGCATAGCGCTGTCAGGAATCGATCCCAACTGCATCCACTTGCTCCTCGCGCTGTATGCAGATGGGAGTCCTTCATGGAGGATGAAAAGCCCAGGCGTGCTCGTACTTTGATTATAACATGTAGTGGGGACTCGGACTCAAATCAATCCAAGGATGCTTCAAAGTCGTGGCACCCGTTGGGACTGGGATATCCGTGGATGGCCGGGCCACTGCTGTGCCGTGCTAGCCACCCACCACCCCTACTGGCTATCTGCTGTCCTGTCCCTATGGTCCCTACCCTACCTACATCTTCTTACTAGTTGCTAGCTAGCCGTAGCCCAGCAAACCCCAGGTTGGCATGATGTTGTTACATGCAGGGTAGCGTAGCTTAAAAGCTGGGCAGGCAAAAAGCAAAGTAGGTCTGAAGTACTTACTTGCGCACGGGGAAAGAGTTCAAAATGGCAATGTTGGTTGTTTTCCTCTTCGTTTTCCCTGTGGCGATAATACAGACATACCCTACTTTAACTCAGGACAACGATTCCCAAGGCGGCGACCCTGCAACGAAGATTCCATTTAATCGCCTTATTCACCTGAATATCCACTTATCCCGCCTAATAATAGCGTTTCTTCGTCCCAACCTTGGTTCAACCCGTGACCGATCCATATACCTTTGTTGTAGCCTCAACAGGCCCTCCGCCCGTCTAGCAGCCGGGCTTTGGACCCCACGATTCGAGTCGACTTGCTGCAGTCACCACCACTTACTTCCCACCTGCTCAATCTGACGTCGCGCCCGAACCCAGATTTGGACACCGACGAGCTGCGCCCGTCCAGACGCATACCTGTATTCTTTTCGGGCCAACATTTGGTATACTGTCCTGTGTTTATGACCTTCAACAATTCACCTGGTGCGGGGCGACGGGATTGTCACCCGTAAGATTAGGGCCGAGTGCACTGCTGCAACAGAACAAGCAACCTGACATCTACCTGGTAACTGGTTCTGCCCGAGGCTGCTTTCTATTTGGCAGCGAGACTCTGCGATTCCTGATCAATGCGACACGGCCGACTGCCTTAGAATCGGCTTGTTCACGAGGCCCGACACGGACTCGAGTCGAACTTGACCAGAGGAAGGAAGCGAAAGGACAACCTCGAAGAGCGCCGAGCGAGCCTTGTCTTATCCATTGACTAAAGGGTCTTTCTTTCACCGACGCGCCGCTGCGCGGCTTTTGTCCTTGTCTTAGTTGCCGAACCAAAACATTCCAAAAACTCTTGGCTGAAAGCAATGTCTTTCCGAGGAGAACGCCGGTACGGCCATGTGCCACCGGTTCAGTATCCTGTCGCAAACCAGGCGACTTCAGACCAAGCGCCGCTCCCACTACGACGGCAGAGTTTCAACAGCGGAGACGACTCGGCTCCATTCAATACGACGGCAACAGCGCGCCAGAGCTACCTGCCCCCGGTGAATACGAGAGGACTGGGAGCAGACAATGAACTCTTCTTAACAAGCCCGACAGGAACGAGCAGACCTGATTATGGCTCAGCAGCCAACGTTGCCATGTCCGGATACCAGCACCAATACGCCTCTCAAACACCACCAACCCCTTCAACATATAACCCGCAGGCTTTTGTTGGGCGTTCGCAGTCGCAGAACCTTGCACACCATGCTCCCCTAGCATCGGCAACCCAGTACAGAACTCAAAGTGCCGCCCCCTACAGCCCGACGACGGCCACGCCAGCCTACGCACCGCAACCGTACAATCCTGCCGCTTATACAAATACTCCATCCGTCGCGTCTCCTCCTCCGCAGAGGCAGTCAGCCTATGCCGGATTTGCCAATTATGCCAGCCAGAGTTATGGGTCTCCCTCCTTAGCGGTGAGTCAGTCGCCGTACTGGCAGGCGCAACCGACCTATGCTACACCTACGGCCTCTGTTCAGGGTACAACTACGCCCACCTACCAGAGCTTGTACAATCCGACAGCTGCAAATACCTACGATGCTTCATATTCGCAGTACCCGGCACAAGCCACTTATGCCAACAGTGCCAGCCCACCCGCAACGACGCCGTATCCTCCCAGCACCCCCTCGCAAGCTCCTTATCCGACTCATTCGCAGATCCCCGTCGGGCCCAACTACTCAGCTAGTGACCCTCACGCATTCTTGAATCGCCCCTCGAGGTCAAGTTCGCAAGCTTCGCCTCTCCCCTCCCCGCCAGTGCAGCAAGCCCAGTCATCGCCTGGGTTGCAAAGACACCCGACAAATGCGCCTCTGCCCAGTCGACCCCTCGACGAAGTATCAGAGAACATGGCTTGGGGCGCGAATGGCCATTACTCTCGCCATGACTCATCGGACCGTGTTACCCAGGAAGGTATCATACAGGACATCGAAGCCGAACTTAGAGGCAGCCCTTCACAGAGACATCGACCCAGTCCCCTGGATCAGCGCAATGGCGCACTTCTCGAAAACGAGTTGCGAGAGCTCCGCCGCTTGACATCTAATGCGAGCCATCACTCGACTGCGACAACCGTCATTAGCAACGACGATGCCTCAGGCGTCAATGGCTATTCCTCGAGTGCATCGACGCTTAACCGAAACCGCTCCCAGAACCCCCGTACCATTCAAGAAGGCGATGATGATGGCGATGAGAGCGACCCAGAGGCTGCCGCAGGCCTAATAGCCATGATGGAAGCCGAGGAGAACGATCGCCGTCTAAGCTCAGGCGTGGGGTTTCATTACTTTAGCCAGCCCGAGGTCGCACTCCCACAACTCGGTAATCTCGCTGAGGAGCCAAGTAGCGATAGCGACTACGCGACTCAAGGGCAGGACATTGGGCTCTGTGGCGGCGGCTACGCAGGCCATCTAGCATATGATGATAACCCTCAAGATGGCGAGTCTAGCTACCCGAATGGCCAGTCGCTCCCGACGCCCCGAAGCAACCACGCATCGCAAAGGAGTCACGAGAGCAACAAATATCCCGCTTTCGAACAAGCTGAAACAGACTACGGCGGTACTGGTGGACTGCAGGCACCTTCTGCGCATCGCCTGAGCTTCGACGAGGGCGATGAGCGCGTTTCCCTACATTCGCGGCAAAGCGGCAGTGAGTCGCCATACAAAGAAGACTATCCAGACATGTTCTATCACCCAGGACTCTCAAGCAGGCCACTACCAGCTATTCCGGCGGGCTCGGATAGCAGCTCGATGCTCTCGGTTCAGTCTCCAAACCGTCCTACCCATCAACACGGGTACTCGCTCAGCGTGGATGCTCGTCCTTACACCGGGCCGGACGCACAATATGGCCAGAATGCCCAACAGTTGCAAGTCGAGCGGTCCATCTCGTTGTCGAGTCACAGCACGTCACCTCAGGTACAACCACCGGCTAGATCCAGAACGGATGCCGAAGATCGCAACAGACGGTTGAATAATGCTCGACAGCAACAACTGGCAGCTCAACAGGGGCTACCGTATGAAGGCTACGACACTGGGACGCCATCTTCTGTTAACTACGATGTCATCACGCTGCCGAGCGGTAGACGGAAGAAGTTTGTTCCTGAGAAGCTGACGGTTGTCGATACGCATACTTGCGCCGAACCGTGGGCTCTTAGCGGCATATCGAAGTGGATTCGTGAAGTGGCTGAAGGCGAACCCGATTTGAAGAGAAAGACGGTCGAGGACGGGTTCGTGCGCTTATTCTGTCTCAAGGTCCCAACAATGAATGTTGCGAATGCCGAAACTCTCAGTGCCAGTGTTGTCGATCGGATGATGGAAGCGGGCATCCTCATCCCCGAGGAAGAGTGGCTCAAGTTTGGCCAGGGCTCTCTTACCGGTGTCCTTTGGCAATTGACCGGCGCCGGCTGTTACACGTCTAAGCTCCACGAGTTCGATTCTGAGGAAGAGACACATGTTGTCTCTTCCCGGTGCTACTCGTACCACTGTGGCCGCACGTTGAAGAAGGCCAACTTGGACGACATCTTCTCAGAAGGTGCCAAGAAGGTCGACTGGGCGACATATTACGGAATGACTCCCGAGAGTGTGGAAGGCAAGCACAAGAAGGAGATTGAGCGACAGAATGTCCTGCATGAGCTCGTCACGAGCGAGGAGGAATATATGGACCAACTTGACGTGCTTCGCATGCTGTACCGGGACCAACTCGTTGCGTCACAGCCACGCATCATCGCAGAAGGCAGAATTGACAAATTCGTGAATGCTGTCTTCGGAAAAGTCGACGCGATCATGCAGGCTAACAAGGAATATCTCCTTGCTCAGCTGAAGTATCGGCAGAAAGAACAAGGGCCCTGGATTGTGGGATACAGCGACATTTTCCGGGAATGGGTTCGGAAAGCCAGGGTGGCGTACGTCGACTATGCGTCCGCTTACCCCTATGCCTCATATTTGGTCAGGAAGGAGTCGGACCGGAACTACATGTTCAGGCAATTCTTGGACACGAACCGTCAGAATCCACGCTCGCGAAGACTGGACTGGGTCACTTTCTTGAAAGCTCCAATTACTCGACTGCAGAGATACAACCTTTTGCTCGGTACAAGTCTAAAGAACATGCTGGGCGACGGCGAGGAGAGGAGCAACCTCGCTAAAGCTATGGAGGAAATCAAAGCAGTCGGTCTAGAGGCTGACACAAAGGTTGCTGAAATGCAGAAGAAGGTGACGATGATTGAATTGAACGCCATGCTTGTCTTGCGACCAGGCTTCCATGCCGATCTGAATCTGGATCACCTCGGCCGACAACTGATCCATGCGGGCGACGTCCAGCGCATGGGCTCCAAAGGAGTGCGCTGGGTCGACACGCACGCCCTGCTCTTCGATCATTACCTCATTCTCTCCAAGCGTGTGACGTCCAAGGATGGACGTGGCGATCAGAAGTTTGATGTTTCCAAGGAAGTAAGTATTCGCGACACGTCTGCTGGATCCCCCCCCCCACAGTTGCTAACAAGATGCAAAAAGCCGATTCCGATGCCCCTATTGTTTCTTGAAAGCAGCCACGACGAGCCCATTTCGAAACAAAAGGGCATCGCAGCGCCGCTGACCAGGGCGACAAACTCGTCATCGGATGTCAAACTCAACAAGGTAGCTTCAAATACCGAACGTCCTGACCTCCACCACACTGCAACCACTGCGTCCATTGCTTCGTCGACGGTCACGAGACTGACTCCGGGGACCGCCGCGGACGACAAAACGTTGTACCCCTTCCGAGTCAAGCACTTGGGCCACGAGGTTTATACTCTGTTTGTTCCCTCTGCAAAAAGTCGAACAGACTGGTGTGACAAAATCATCGAGGCGAAGACTAGACACGCAAAAGCCCTGTACGCACAGAATGCCGAGCCATTCCGTTTGCGAGTCATGGCCGATAGCGCTTTTGCCTATGACACAGTTGCAGGCCTCGGCAAGTACGCCGGTGGTGTGCATATACGGGGCACTCCTCTGGACCGAGCGATACGTGAACTAGAATCGACTTTCGGACCTGGCCGCGGGCCTCCGCCCATCTCGCGGTCGGCTGTCCACTGTGCCACGGGCTTCTGGGCGTATGGCAGGAACATGGTGGCAATCGGCACCGATGCCGGCGTGTGTGTGACGGAGGCCGGGGACCCGAGGAGTTGGTCCAAGGTAAGCAACGCTCTTGAGGCCTCGTGACTCTCGGCGACTAATATGCTAATGACTTCATCGCAGACGGCGTCGATAGCTAGGGTCACGCAGATTGCCGTGCTTGAAGAATTCTCCGTGGTTGTTGTGTTGGCTGATCGCAACTTGATATCATATCCGTTGGATGTGATAGCACCGCCTTCGAACTTCCCAGCGCCAGCAAACGACAACACGCGGCGCTCACCGCAACGACTGGCCAAGGATGTATCGTTCTTCGCGACGGCCCGTATGAAGGATCGGATGCTGGTCTTCTACAAGAAGAAGGAGGGCCTCCACAGCACGTTCAAGGTGCTCGAGCCTGTCTTCCAGAAGTCGAGCGAAAAGAAGTCGCGTCTATTCGGCGGTCGCAAAGCCGGTGGCTCTACCGAGTCGTTCCGGGACTACGACGATTTCTACCTCCCGACGGATTGTTATTCGCTCAACATATTCAACAACTACATCGCCATCTCGACGGCCAAGGGGTTCGAGCTCATGACGCTGGACAAGAAAGTGCCGATGAGCATCCCCGACGTCAAACAGCCGGCCATCGCGAACATCGCGAGTCGCATCCGAGACCAGCGGCCTCTGGGCATGTTCCGACTGAATGACCAAGAGTACATACTGGCCTTTGAGGACTGTGCCGTGTATATCGACAAGCACGGCGACGTGAGCCGCAGCGTCATCATGGAATACAGCGGAAGGCAGAAGAGAGCTAAGGGCGCTACCATGTTTGGCCAGTACCTCGTCCTGTTCAACGAGGACTATATTGAGGTGCGGAATGCCGAGAACGGGCGGTTACGGCAGATCATTGCCGGGCGCGACGTGCGGGTGCTCGACTACGGAGTACGGGGTCCCACGGGCGGCTTCTACCAGACGGCATCCAACGGATACACGCCACAAGGTGCTCCTGACGACGGGGTGGAATCAAAGGGCACGGTCAAGATCTGCATGGCCCACCCAGAGGTACCGGGCCAACAGATTATACTAGAGATGCTCCTCAACAATGGGCACGCCGAGAAATGAGCAACGATGGCGACGACGACGGATGGGATATGACGGGTTCTCATGCAGGATAGGACGAGACTACATGGGATAGCGGAACGAGGTTGGGTTATAAGGAATGAGTGTAGGAAGTGAGAGGGGAATGGATGCTTCGAATGCCATGACGGTCAGATGACGCGACATGATGGATTGTTTCTTTTTTTTTTGGTTTTCTATCTCTTCCTTTTTTGTTGGCTTTCTCTTCTTTTTCTCCTTCTTTCCCTTTCAGTTCGTCGTGGATATCCGGCCCTACTGGCCACAATCGGTTTCTGTCCGGCTGCTCCGTGGTAGATGGTCTGTCGATGGACTGTCGACATGACGATATAGAGCCGTCACGGACAGTGTTTCTGGGAAAAGGGAGGGGGTGAGGGAGGGGGGCTCTGGTCGGGCGTACAGGGAGTTTTGTGGCTTCCTACCACCTGGTTTGTTGCTGTGTGGAATCGACTGCGCTGAGGCTGTTGTCTCTGTCTATCAATGTACATTATCTTTTATCGCGTATTGTTAGATGTCGGTCCTGCAAGCATCACCGAGGGGACGACGTCGAGCCTCGTACAGTGAGTGAATATAGTTGAGAATAACCCCACCCCCACACTTTGATCCACACTGGACCGAGGCCGAGTCAGTGCTGTCTTGTGTCGGACAGCTTTCGTAGTGAGTGCATGTGCAGCCAGAGTATACTTGATCCATCCGGTATTTTGTCTCATAACACCCCCCCTCGAAAGCAGCAGTCTCAAACTCAACCATGGCGAGTTTCTGGTCGTCACTGCTGCAGTTCCTCCCACTCGTGGCCCCCCTCTCTTCTACCTCGGCTGCGTCCTCGTCACGCGCCGTCATCGCCGTAACCACCCATCCCTCACCCGGCTTTCCCATGGTAATCAACACCTGGGGCGGCCCCTTTACTGTCGCCACCGACGCCGCCTACGATTCCCTCGTTGCTTCTTCTTCTTCTTCCTCTTCGGCCAGCGGTAACAAGTCCAGCTCGTCGTCTAGCAAGACGGCGGCCCTCGACGCCGTACAGCTGGGCTGCGCCACCTGCGAAGCCGCGCAGTGCGACGGCAGCGTGGGGTTCGGGGGCTCGCCCGACGAGCAGTGCGAGACGACGCTCGACGCCCTGCTGATGGACGGCGCCACGCTCAAGACGGGCGCCGTGGCGTCGCTGCGGCGCGTGCGCAATGCCGTCGGCGTCGCCCGCGCCGTCTTGGACCACACGTCGCACAGCCTGCTGGCCGGCGACCTGGCCACGGCCTTCGCCGTCCAGAACGGCTTTGCCGAGGAGCAGACCCTCAGCACCCCGGCGTCCACGCAGAGCTGCCGCGAGTGGCGCGATCCCGCCCGCGGCCGCTGCCAGCCCAACTACCGGCTCAACGTCGCGCCCGACCCGCGCGCGGCGTGCGGGCCCTACGCGCCCGTCCCCGCGGCGGCGTCGGGAGAGACGAGGCAGAGCCTGGACGGCGACGACGCCGCAATCGCGGCGCAGAGGAGGGGGGCGCGGGGAGGTACCAGGCGAGCCACGACACCATCTCCATGATCGCGCTCGACGCGGCGGGGGCCATGGCGGCGGGGACGTCGACGAACGGGGCGTCGCACAAGGTGCCCGGGCGGGTCGGGGACGGCCCCATCGCGGGCAGCGGGTCGTACGTGGACGGGGAGGTGGGCGGGTGCGGCGCGACCGGCGACGGCGACGTCATGATGCGGTTCCTGCCCTGCTACCAGGCCGTCGAGAGCATGCGGCGGGGCCTGGCGCCGGGCGAGGCTGCGGCCGACGCCGTCCGCCGCATGACGCGCCGCTACCCCGGCGTCGCGGCGGGGCTCGTCGTCGTCAACACCAAGGGCGAGCACGCCGGGGCTGCCTCGGGCTGGACCTTCACCTACGCGTTCCGGGGCGGCGGCATGGGGGCTACCCAGGTTGTCACGGTGCCGCCTACCGACGGTGCCGAGGATTTTGTTGAGATCTAAGTGGTCCGGAGGAAGTGGATAGAAGCTTTAGAGAGCCGGAAGATTATTTCTTTCAAGGCGAGGTCGGTCGGTCTCCTTTCTAATTGCCTGACCGCTCTACTGTTCGTCTACAACATCTTCGCCCCATTGTATTTGTGTTTTGGAAGGGACAAGGTCACATTCAAGGCATTTTTCTTGACCAAACAAATATCATCATTGTACTATCCTTCATCTCCAGTGTCAAAAAAAAGTCCCATTTCCCACCGTAGACCACGAGCGAAAGAGTCGGTGTCGTCCGGAACATCCTGCCAGGATTTTCCATCTCCGTTGATGGATTGTGCGACCCTTGGCTATCATGAACACCATATATGTATTGTACATTAGCTTTTATGAATTTCATGCCTCCAACGACGACAGCATTGACAATGCCTAGTTCTCAGGCTCGTGAAGAGAATTGTATATGCACATGAAGAAGTGGGAAAGAAACAGTAAAATAGGAGAGAAAAAGGGGCCACCCCGAAAACTCCACAAACCGAACAAACGAAGCCTTGTGCCGTCGTACGTTCGTTCATCTTCTCCGGGGAATATCTGCTCGAATCAAGTAGAGAATCTCGCTCAAACATGCCGCGTCTGCCGATCCCAAAGACCGGGGGAAAAAAACTAAAAAACCGAATGTTGTCGTAAAATGTTGTCGGGGGAAAAAGGAAAAAGAAAACCCCCTCGCCACCAACGGAGAGGGCGTCAAGTATCATCATGATTGCTGCAATGTATCAAAAAGTATGCAGGTGTCGTGCATCGTATACGTACAAAGCTCGTCGTCTTGCACACATGGCATTGCATCGACTCGTACAAGAGTCAAGTCAAGTTGATATTGCAATTTCGAAATCTTCAAAAAACAATGGAAAGCCCCCCCCAGATCATCGTCGTGCAGAGTGCGTGTCCATCTTAGGAGGCATGCTTGGTGCCGTTCGTGCCCTCTTGCTCTTCGGTATCAAGACGCTTGCGCCAGTCAGCCAGGCTGGCGCTGAGGCCAAGGCCGACCTCGTCGCTCTTCTTGGCTGGCGTGGTTTCGAAATCGAATGCATTGGACAACCGATAATTCTCGTTAGTTGCCTCCCACTTGGACCGCAGTTGGTCAAGCTCGTCGGCCAAGTTATCAAGAGCTGCGCTGTTTCTGGCATCTCCGAGTCCACCGTACAGGCTTTCAGCCTCTGAGCTCTCCTGGCGCGAATGACCCAAGCCGTTCAGATTCGGGGGGGTATCCATAGGAACCTGCCGGCTTCTGCGGCGGTAGTTGTCCACCGAGTTCTCCACCTGGTCGAGCAGTAACCCGACCTTGTGCTCAGCATCCAATGCACGCTTCTCGAGCTGCGCATATTCCTGCTGCATTTGCTCGAGGTCCTTCTCCTTGCGTGTCAATCGTTCCACGCACTCTTCTGTCGTCTTCTTGGCCCTGTCGCGTTCCTGTCTTGTGTTCTCGAGTTCCCTTCGCACCTCCCCAAGTTGGTGCTCCAGCTGTACCGAAGACTGCTTAACTTGGTCTTCCAGGTTCTGGATCTTGGCCTCCAGAGCCGCGCGCTGCGAGCTCCAGTCGGCTGAGCCTGCAGAGCCTGCAGTGCCGTTCTTGTTTTCCAGCACCCTTTCCTCGAGCTCGATGTTCTCCGTCTTGAGGCGAGCGTTCTCGGTTTTGAACTTGGAGAGCTCCTCCTTCATGCGCTTAAGCATCTTCTCGGTGCCCTTTACATAGTGAACCGCTGACTGGTAATCACTCTCAAGCTGTTGAACCCTCTCGCGGTATGCCGTCTCGGCTTGCTGTGACTGCATTTCGAAGTTCTGCTTCGTCTCCTCGTGAGCAGCCTTGGCCTCAGCCAACTGTTGTTCCAGGTCTCCATTCGCCGGTGAATCATTTCTCGAACCGAAGTTTCGTGCCCGAGTTACACCCGTGGGGCTGAGACCTCGTTCCGCGAGGATATCCTTGAGCGTGCTATACTGTACCGTCATTGCGTTTGTTTCGAGCTGCTGGTTGGCCAGCTGGTGCTTGAGATCAGAGTTGAGAGCTTGCAAGGACTGCGTATCCTTCATAGCCGCTTGGAGCTGTCTTCGAATGGTGACACCCTCCCTGCTAGACTGCTCCTGGTAAGCCTCTAGACCGGCAATGCGCTCCTCAGCAGTACGAAGCTTGTCGGAAGCCGTGTTGGCTTCCTGCTGGTACTTCCGAACTAGATTGTTGGCAGCATTGACCTGCCCTTGAAGAGCGATGATGCGATCCGAGTCCGCTTGCTTCAACTTTGCGCCGTCCTGCGAAACCTTGTCCAGCCCAGAGATGACAGCTTGGCGATGCACTTTGGCCTCCGCTGCATGCCGCTCCGCAAGCTCTTCAGCATCATGCAGACGCTGAGTGATGGCCACAAGCTCGGCTGTGCGGGTTTCGTGCTCGGCTTTGAGCGTGGTAAGTTTCTTCTCGAGTATTTCCCGGTTTGTCCGCTCTTCTTCTAGCTTGTTCTCGAAATGGTCCCTCATATCGGCGGATGCTGTAAGTGCATCTCGTAACGAGTCCATTGTGGAACCGCCTTCTTTGTCACTGCCGGGGATATCCTGATGCTTGGACTGCAAATCGCCATTTTCAACACGCAGCATTTGCATGGCCGCGACGGCCTCTGCTGCTGCAGTGGCTTGTTCTCGCGCCTCGCGTTGAGCGCTGTGTAGTTCAGCCCTAAGACTTTCCACCTCAAGCGAGGTTTGCTGCTTGTACGTCTCGAGATCAGCCATGCGTTTTTGCGATGCGCCCGCCGTCTCATCAGCGAGCTGCCTGGCTCTCTTTTCAGCCTCAAGGTCTGAGGAGCATCGCTCAAGTTTGTTCTGCAACAACTTCTGAAGGTCCAAGGCTGCCGCAAGCTTCCGGCTAATCTCAGCAGTTCGGTCACGAGAGTCTACATCTCGGTCTTGGTCCAACTGGGGTGTACTGGCTGTGCTGCCTGCTTGAGCAGCCATTCTTGCTTTCGCATAGACTGCCTCTTGTATAGCGGCGTCACGCTGTCGCTCAGCCTCGGCAATCTGCTTGGCAGCGAGGATGGCTTGTTTGTCGACCGAGTTCTGGACATTGGCGAGTTCCTGCCTCATCGCCAAGAGCGCTTCTATGAGTGGCCGATCTTCTTCGTCGAAGGTCTCAACTCCACGCTTTTCTAGAGTGGGACTCATTGGAGTAGTTGGGACATAGCCAGACTTTCGGGCAAGCTCGAGCTCGGAGGCGTACCAGGCATTCCGATTTCGCGTAACGTCAAGCTCCTTGAGCAGGGCAACCGTCTGGGAATTCCTGCCTGATGAGCCTCTCCTGGTTAAAGGGTTGCTTGGTTGACGCGTTGGCGGCGGAGGTGAGGATGGCCTAGGTGCCGTGGCGTTCTTGATGGCGGGTTCGGTATTGCTGTCCACTGAGCTCTGACCACGTGTTTGGCGCGTGCTACCCGATCTGTTCCTAGTAGGCTCGGTCGCCGCCGCCGCGGGTTTGGGAGTCGGACGGCTCGGCTGCTGGTTTGGAGTACGTCGACCATTCGCGGCGACGGGGCTCTCTTCTGGGATGACTTCACGCGATATGGGCGATCCCGTCTGGCTGCTCGGCGACCCGGCTCCAGTTCTCATTCCCTCGCGCTCGATGCGTTCGATAGAGGCGTTCCTCGCACGACCACCAGACGGCGTGGTGTTAACAGTGGGTCGAGGAGGTTGGCCTGCGGGAGGCGGCCCAGCGGGGGGCCCTCGGTCGGGCGGCCCACGGTCTGCAGCCCTCGGCAGTTTAGATGCGGCATTGGCTACTGCCGCCGCCGCTGCCGGTCCAATCGGTTGAGCTCCATTGGGGCCTTTAGTTGTTGGGCTTCCAGGGCCGTTCTCACGTGCGCGTCTCTCAATGGAAACCTCGCGTGATGTCGGGAGTCGTGCAACGGCTTGAGGTGGTTCGCTGGTGCTTGGCCGTCGCGATTGTTGCATCTTTTGCGTGTTAGATTGTATCTGGGCGTCATTCGGGTAGCGGATTTTGGTTGTATCGAGCACGTAGATAAAACTGAGGTCGTTCACAGCGGTCATGGTTGAGCTCGGCTCACCTCCCACAACGACAATGCCCTTGCCCACAGTTGTCATGCTATGGCCCGATCGAGGAGAAGGCGAAGGACCCATGTTTTGGAATGTATACCATCTTCGCGACGCGATGCGGAAGGCCGCCAAGTCACCCAAATCAGCACCTTCCTCGGTCCGACCTCCGAAGACATACATAACGTCGTCGACCAAAGCAGCCGCATGACCTTCTCGAGGAACAGGGATATATCCAATACAGTCTAATTGAGACCACTGGTTGACTGCAGGATCGTAGCACCAGACATCGTTAAACCATTGGAACCCATTTGTACCACCAAACAGGTACAGCTTGTCGCCGTAAGTCACCATCGAGTGGTTCGTCCTGGCAGGCGGGACCTTGCCTTTGGCTGGCGCAGTATCTGTATTCTCAATGAGTACTTCCCAGCGGTTGTTGGGGGCCTGTAGTTGATTCAGGTCGAAAGCAGCAAGATCGTTCATGAAGTAGCCCTCAACCTGACCACCGAAAATATAAATCTTCGATCCGAGGATATTCAATGAATGGCCGTAACGACCAGTGGGCCTGGGTCCTGCCGGCAAAGCCCTCGACCATTGCCTCGTTGCTTTTCCACATTGTTAGCCCAATTCGATCAAATCTCCAGGCTCGAGGAGTGTCTATAGCTCATGGGCACCTACAAGTGTTGAGAAGATAGAGAGTTTCATCCAGCAGATCTGTTTCCTCGACCTTGGTGTCTCCGCCATACACGATGAAAGCATTTCCGACTAGAAGAGATGCGTGTCCCACTCGAGGCCCTGGACCCTCCGACGTTGTCGCCAAAGGGTAACATGACAGACTACCGCCAGCCTCTATCAACCACAGATCACCCTTGACCGTAGAGCTATTGATCAGGCCGCCCATCACGTAGATATCGCCTTCCTTTGACGACACGGAATTGACAGCGGCGCCATATCGTGGGAACGGACTCGGCATCGAAGAGGTGAAGTTCATCCGCCGTTGAGACCAGGGATACAGCGATGCATTATTGCTAGGCGATGAGGGCGAGTTGCGGAACTGCGAAAGTTAGCTTGCGGAGCGTAGGTCAAAGGCGACCCGTGGACAAGGGGTAATTACAGGTAAATCACTAGTTTGTTGCGACTGTTGCACCGAAGGCGGCGATTGCTGTGTTTGTTCTGCAGCACGACGAGCGGCATACTTTTCGGGATCCTGCAACGGACTGGCGTCGTTGTCGATCGAATTCAAGCTTCCGGTCGGGGTGGATCGCGCGGCCTTCTCGTCTCTGGCTACACGGCCTGCGGCGCTCTGAAGCGAAGAGGCCGAAGGCGGCCCATCTCGACTTTGAGGCGCTCTGTCCTGACTCTTCTTGGATTTGAATAGAAACGCCATGACGAGTCAGAGGCAGGGCCTCCCAAGGCAACCGTTGACCTAGTGTAATTGACAGACCGACAAAATTTCAGGTGTTTGAGGATTTGGGATAATTGCGACAGGAGGCAAGGTCGACGAAAATGCGGGAGGCCCGGGTGATTGAGATACGGTGGTGGATTTCGGGATCGCGAAGCCTCAGTCGGTTCCCCAGAGATAATCAAACGTCTCACGACTCAAGGCCAACTTGGAGATAGCCGCAAGGGACAAAGAAAGGATGCGATGAGGAGGTTGAACCGTCGTCGCGAGGTGGGTCGGGTATCGAGATGGCTGGGAATTTCATTGAGGTTGGCTCATCAGTCGACCCTGGGCCCCCATAAAAAAAAAGTGCTGGAACAACAGGAGAGAGAGACGAGGGATGCTAGCAAGGTGGTGCTTTTTGAGGGGGGGGTTACCTGAAAAATAGTCAGGGTGGGTGGATGATGAAGATGGCGACCAAGGCGTCCGTCCTCTACTCGATTGGCCGAAACAGGGAATTGCAACTTCGGTCCCTTGAATCAACTCGTTACTTGTCGCAAGCTGCGATGGGTCTTTTTTATTTTTTTTTATCAACTCTTTCCGTTGATATATCCGGGTGTGTCCAGAAAGAAAGATCAGACGAAGCGAAAAGGGAGAAAAAAGAGAGAGAGAGAGAGAGAGAGAGAAAGAAAGAAGAAGATGACGATTGGCTACCACTCCGCAAAGTTAGGTGACCACTCGTACAAGTAAAAGTAGATTTCAGAAACAAACCTGCCCAGACCAGCGGTTAGTACCTCGTAGGGGTGATAGTGACTTGGGGTGGTGGTAGGTAGGGTGTGGGTGATTTGCGATTTGCGTTGCGGCAGTACGACCGGGTCGAAACGAGGAGGTTTATTAGTGTCCTCGGTGTCTTCAGTGTTCTCCTCCCAATATCCTATCCTGCCTGCACTTCAGGATTCATTCATCGAGACATATGGACATGGACATGGACGTGCACATTCTGTTATGTGGGTAAATTGCCTACTCGTACTTCTTGCTACACCCCCCCTCCCCAACATTGGAGATGGATCTACTACTAAGTAAATCTCTTCTTTTCTTCTTCTCTCTTTCAAGTGCGAACGGGCCCTTTGGCAATGACGATCTGCGGCTGTTTGTGCAATCGTTGGTAATTCCAGAAGGACGGCCAGACAAGCACAGATCCAATGATATGGGCATGATCTAATTTTACCTACTTGTCGCTGTTGGCTGTTGTTCCAGTATTATTAGCATGTATTAGCTGTGTATGTAAGCCCAAATGAGTTCAGGGAGGGAACGCTTTGCTGGGTAAACCGCAGCCAACAGGACCGGACGGGAGATGAGCAAATGGGGGGTGAGGCTTGACATCTCGCGATCTTCATCTTCCTGTCAATCACCACCGACATGAAGACGGGAAATTCTGGCGAGGAAGGTTCACCCTTACACTTTCAGGGCAAGGCGCCAAGTGGCTTCCAGGGGTTCTCCCCTTAGGACGCATTAGTTCTGTAAGGCACCCCGGTCGGCTAATAGGATTGGAAGACCACTTCAGGCACATTCATTCAGGCCAGTGAGAGAGAGAGTGGAGTGCGAGTAGACAGCAGTGATGCATACATACATACAACAACAACAATAACACACTGCCGGCAACCAGCCGATCAGCATGTGAGGTGTATGTGTGTGTGTGGGTGTGTGTGTGTGTGAAGGGGTAACTATTATGGGCAAGTGGAGTGTTCTGTAGGGCCTCGCTCGTAGTGTATTGGACACATATCCAGGTTACAGCATCTATTTACTTACCTACCTAACCTAGCTACCTTGTTGCATGTGGGTGTCGTATGTAAAAGGGGCTACATGTAGGAAGTAGTAGTAGCTATGTGCGAGTAGATTTCCGCATCTCGCATCTCTACCTGAATCTCCATATATGTACTCCGTAAACTGCATGTTCTATATAAAGCACATGGTCATGTCATAGCAGTATGTAATGTACAGACAACGCACCAGATGCACGTGTCTAGCAGTGCTCAAATCATTCACCAGTTACGTTGTTGGTGGAGACGCGTGTGTGTGCGTCTCGGTCTATGGACGGAGTATCCGTATGCGTGTATTAGTTAGTTAGGATGTGCCGTCTACTTGCAGCTCGAACCTACAGATACAGTTAATTTAATAGCAACAACTGGCATCAAGGCCGATCAAGAAGAGAAGTCGCCTGCTGCTAACAATTGACTTCGACAGCTTGGTGGAGGGAAAGCTTATCTAATATTTGCGAAACAAAGGCGTCGACTTCTGCCAGTGCATCGTGCAGTGCAGCTTGCGAAACCATCTACGACTACTTCGACCTGTCTTTTCGATGGCACCCCTGAATGCTGGATTGTTTACTTATGTACCTCTCTCTACCTGCAAAATCTTAGTAGTCGCCCGGAATAAGGAAGGACTCGATCGGATTTGTCACCATGAAATGGCTAGGAGATTTCGGCGGTACACCGTACACGCGCCAGCCAAACCAGCCAAACCATCCATCCATCAGCTGATGACGCTCTTTTCCGTGAGCCGGGAAGTTAACCTAAGAAGTACTTAGTCCTGTTGCGCCCATCTGCTCGTTTCAAAAAGTCCATGACCGGCTATTCCCAACCAATCAGCACAAACTCAGCCTTGCTTTGGCCTTCTCGTATTATCTCTATCCGGCTTCTGCTACTGCGGAGCTTCTACTTCAAGCCACGATCATTCTTCATCTCTCCACCCTCGAGACTTGCTAGTCTTGTCGATATTCCAATTATTATTATGTCCAAGTCACTACCTCAGTAAGTATATTAATAAGCCCGAGTTAATTCTATTTCTGATCTACCAGAGATCTTGGATCCAACCCATCAGATCTTTTTCTACGATCCTCGCCAGCGCTTGTGGGGTCGTAAGCCTGTAATAACCTAGTTTGGTCATCCGATATCATGGTTTGGCTCGGCCCGCGCTTGTGATGCGATGCACGACGTTGACGAAGCCTCACCGGCGAACAATTCTAGATTCTTTAAGAGGCTTCTGCCATGAAATATGCTTGGTGATGATAATCTCAGTCTGCTATATTTCTGTCTCATTGTCGCCACTGCGCATGCCACTCTCCCTCTATCTTTGTGTGGGAGGCTCGCTGCTAGTGCGAAGGCTGGAATATCTCATGACTTGGGTGCGCTCAGAATTGGCGCTGGCACCGCTCCACGACAATGCCACTCTACTATCTGCACATTGCCCTCCAAACTATCCGTAATGTACAGAGTCTTGTGTTCAGGCCCCCCGAAACAGCAGTTGGTCAAGTTGGTGCCCTCTGTCCCACTCACGATCCTAGCCTTGGGGATGCCGTTCGCATCCACGACGAAGACGGATCCCAAACTCGGGTGACAAATGAACAAGTTGCCCTCTTCATCCAAAGCCAAACCGTCGGGTCCGGCATTGCCGAAAGACTGGAAGAAGACGCCTGCTTTTGTCGTCGTGCCATTTGCGTGAAGTGGCAGGCGCCAGACCTGATTCGATCTCGTCATGGCCACAAACAGGAACTTCTCGTCCAGGGATAGAACGAGACCGTTGGGCGAGATGCCATTGTCAACAAGTGTGTCAAGCCTCCCGTCGGGTGAAAGCCGGTAGACCTTTCCGGTTTGGTCGGTCATACCAGTCTGCCCCTGATCCGTAAAGTATAGATTACCCTTGGAGTCTACAACTAAATCATTTGGGCCCTTGAAGCGCTCGAGGTTCTTCCGCGTAAGATGCGGTTTTATATCTCCGGTTGCGGGGTCGAATGAGAGAATGCCCTGCAGGGAGAGAGAGAGGGGGAGAGAGAGTCATGTCAGCACTGCCAAATCACATATGGGTATCGCTCAGCGCAAGACACACCTGCTTATAGTCGGCAACGAGGAGCTTCCCGTCTACTGTGCCAACAAGGCCGTTGGGTTCACCGTCCCACTTGACGCTCACAGCGACCTTCTTGTCCTTATCGATGTGGAGGATTCTTCCGTAGGGAATATCAACCACGTACAGATTCCCATTAGAATCTGCCACAGGCCCCTCCAGGAAGATGTGCTGAAATTTACGAGTAAAGCCACCCCTCCACTCGGACTCTTGGCCGATGCATCGTATATCGTCTGGTATTCGCAAGTAAAGCTGGGCTGCAATGACAGGAGGCACAGGATAGAAATTCATGATTGGTCTGTCTTGTGGCAGATAAGTCGATTGCAGCGGCTCAGTGCCGGCCAGCCTTTAATAGAAGTCTCGGCATATCCCACGATAACCACCTAACGGAACTAACGAAAAGATCGGATGCAGTAGCGTTGCGGGGTCCCCGCGCTTGGCCTCCTCGGACTTTGCCCGATTCCCGCTCGTACTCTAAAAACTGAAGTTCAACGACCCCACAAAGACAACTCGGGCGGGGTCCGATTGCTGGGCATCACTCAGGATCAGACTCAATACTCGATACTCGAAGGCATCCTCTGATGCTGTTGTTGCTGTTGTTGGTCTCGCTCCATGTTGCTGGCCAGCAACATGTGTAAGCGGCCCACGAGTTCAAGATGCCGGAGGAAGGCAGCAAACACGCCCTCCTGCCCGCATGCCAGCGTTGTAAGCTGAGGAAGATCAAATGCGACCGTCAGGCCCCTAAATGTTCGAGCTGCACCAAGTCCAAGGCAGCCTGCATCATTATTGATCCGGTGACCTCGGAACGATACCCGCGGGAATACATCCATCGGCTCGAGGTGCGTGAGCGAGAACTGCAAGCCAAGGTCGCTACCGCTGCCACGGTCACGCCGAGATCCGGAGGTGCCGATACGGGTAGAGGGGACGGCGAATCCAACACGGAAGAGCCAGACCCGGTCGCTGTCGACGAGCGGACGCCAAGCAACCAGGTTCTGGATTCTCCAGCTGCGTCTCGTGGCTTTGTTGGCGACGGAAGCGGTCTGAGGTAAAGAAGAAGGTCATGATGCCAGGTGCAGTGTGCTAATACTGCTTGCTTCAGTTTTCTGCGGTTCATCTTTCAGGACTCACGATGGCGCGTCTATGAGCCTCAAATAATGCAGCTTCTGGCTGAGAGGCCCCAGATACCGGAACTGACGATTTCCCGGAACCCTCAA
Organism: Apiospora pterosperma; assembly: GCA_019976485.1. Lineage (NCBI taxonomy): Eukaryota > Fungi > Ascomycota > Sordariomycetes > Amphisphaeriales > Apiosporaceae > Apiospora > Apiospora pterosperma. The sequence continues at coordinate 3,869,725 of JAFBMP010000009.1, forward strand.
CCTACGCTCGATGAGGCTACCGCACTCCTGGACAACTAGTAAGTACTGAAACTGTGCAACGTCGTTGTTGGAAGTTCGAACAGATCTGATGTACAGTACAATCAAGCTTTGCGCGATTTCATATCCACCATACTTTCCTCCTGCGTCGAGATGTGCTGGCTATCTTCAACCGCATTTACAATGGCACTCCTCCACAGCCTCCGTCCGCTCAAGACTACTTCCGACTCTTCATGGTCTTCTCAATAAGTGCCGTTACACGCTATCGTAGGGTAAGTTTCCTTCTTGGTCTCCCAGGTCCGCCCCAGGCTGCTCCTCAAATAAGCATAGAACCGAAGTCGTGCTCAACCCAGGTTTCAGTGGGTGCAAAGAACGCAGAATTCGCTTTAAGCTATGCTTGTAATTCTCATCATATTTTAACATTGGCTAACCGCTATACAGGGAGACAGCTCTGAGCATCCCTACGGCTACTACCTGGCTGCTCAAGAGTACGTGGGTAATATCCCACTGATCGGCAGTGCGGATGCTATCCAGAACCTGCTTTTGATATGCCGATTCGGTATGTACCACCACATCGGCACATCTCTCTGGGAGATATCCCAATTTTGTATGCGGCAGTGTGTTGAGCAAAATCTACATGCCCGGCCCCGGCCTGGGACCGATCTGCTCAAGGAACAACATCAGCGCCGCATTTTCTGGGAGTGCTACATCTCCGATCGCTATTCCTCTGGTGTTTTGGGTAGACCTTTTGCTATACCAGAAAATGACATTAGCGTCGAGCTGCCCATCGATGCTACGGACGAGACTATCACGGACGCTATGCTGGCAGTGCCTGCCTTGTCTGATGTACCCCTGAATGCCGATGGAAGGCCGACAGAGCTCTCAGTCTTTGTGTTCTGCATACGTCTCCGGCGTATTACTTCTCGTATTCACTCGGCGTTCTACAGCGGACGTGGTCTAAGCCCCATCGATGGTGATGCGATCCCCTCTTCGCAGGTCTCGTCGGGCCACGTCTACGTACTACTCTACCAGTTCCTGGGTGAACTCGAGGCGTGGCGGCGGGGCGCGCCCACTTTCCCAGAGCCCCGGTCGCTCTACGAGCGGACCGAATGGTATGACTTTCTCTTCGAGAAGGACAAACTGCTCCTTATGCGCGGCGCCATCCACACAGCGCCACGCCGCCATGACCAGCCGCCCGAGGACCTGCTCGTCATGTGTTTCGGATGCGCGACGCGCATTATCGAGCTGTACGACAGCATGACGCACAATCGCTACATCACATGGACGCGCGGGTACTTCCAGGTCATCTTCGCTGCAGGCCTCTCCATTATCTACTGCGTCTCGCTGGGCCTACACCACCGCGGCGACGATGCGGCCGCGACCAAGACGAGGCGGACCCTCCAGCTCTGCAACGACATATTGATAGCGTTCAAGAAGGACATGCCGGATGCCGGACGGTTCGCAGTCGTCTTCAGCATCCTCAAGGACCACTTCTTGCGGGACCCGGGGTCCTCGCTAGTCGGGGCCTCTGGAGCGACGGCTGCTGCGGGGCGCCACCAATCTGGTGGGCCATCCCATGCAGCTAACAACAACGATACAAGTAACCTACAACATATTCTGGCTGACGGCGACGGGGCTACCAACAACCCTTCCGCAGCTATACCTGCCGTATCAGGGGCGGAAACAAGTGCAGTAGGCTGGCAGCAGGGAGGTCCTGGGTGGTCCGTGGACGTTTTTGACCCCGTACGAGCGGATAGCATGGCCTATGGTGGAGGAACCGGTTTTGGAGCAGACCACGAGCTTCTTGGAACATGGCCAAATTTGACGGATGAGATGATGGAACATCTCGAGGCTGGTCTGGGAGAGTTTGCTTGGGGTACTCATGGGATGGATGGGTTTTCTTGGGATACTCTGTGTTGAGAAACGAATAGGGGCTTCCTATCATCTCTTGATCGCCTATTATACTGAATTAACATGACTGTAATTATTTCTAGTGCACGCCTGGCACCACCAACCCGAATAAACATGGCAGATTGGTGCATCTTCTGGGCATCATCAGGGTAATGGACATGCACAGGACGCCGCTAGCGTATATGCCGAGTTCAATCTGAAAGGTCGTTCCGTAGGGTCGTGACTGGGCGTTTGTATACCTCTATCCTGTGAGGTCTTTACAATAGCTTGGAAATCCATAGCGTTTCTTCGACGCGGGTGGAAATTGACGGTATAGTCATGGCGGTGGCAGTCTGACATGACTGAATGCTTTGTGGGCTTTCTGAAAGCGTGAGACACGATCTGGTGCTGGCTTGTAGCGTAATCGGACAGTATCGGCTGCTCTTACAGGAAGCTATCTAATGTATAAAATCACCTCGTTCGACAAGCTACAGAACCAGTCCTGTGGTGCTGGAGTTTGGGGGGCTTTCGGGGGAAAGGGCGCCGCTGGTCCAGAAGATGTTGAGGTCGGAGATTCAGGCCAGTTCTATCAGCCAGAGACACGCGAAACAGGTGTGTTGATGCGGAGAGAGTAGATCAAGTCTTGAACTCGCCTGGGGGTGGGGATCTCGGATGATTCTATACGACGCTCGAAACTCAGCCATTCGGCATGGATGTGACGATTTTCCGTGGTGAGAAGCACCACAAGCTGGTCGAGTATTACTCGGAGACAGCGGACAGACGAAAACCTCTCGGAGATGGCGACTAGTAAGCGCAGGCATTTCTGTGATACCGGCTGGGCTGTGGAGTTGCTCCCCCCAGTCTGCCGAAGAGCGGATTGCAGAGCAGCTCAGCACCTATTCTGAAGACGAGAAGCCCATCACAGCCCATAAACGCACAGCTCTGGGTTGCCGGATTTTGATCCAAGAGATCCAGGAACCCTGCGAACTGATCTTCGGCGTATCCTACCACCATAGCCGTCTCAGCCGTGCTCTGGGCTGACGTCAGATTCGACAGTATCTCCAGGACGGCCCGGCAGCAGAATCGGGAACACAGATTATCAAGCAGCCACGAGCCATCGGCGACACTGGCAGAGTACTTGGGCATCGTTTCTCTGAAGTGCCGGAGATTAATGAAATGAAAAAGAGCGCCTTTCTCCGGGTTCCGCTGCGCATCACGGAGCAGCCTCGCACATTGCACGACACTGCGGTGGAAGATGTCGAATTCGCCGCGTGAGCTGCTGCTCTGGGACGGCGGCTCAATCGAGAGTAGTCAGCATCATCGGGTGCGAACCCATGGGCACTACATACTTACCAAAGTCGTAATATCTTCATCTTGCACAAAGAATGGCCGGTCCAATGAGGCACTGATAAGCCTTGCCAGTGTTAAAATGGGGTTTACTAAGTGGCGGAAGAGAAACTCACGTATCGAGAACATAAAGACACCAAAAGGCACGACTGCAGCCCCTTTTCTCTTCGTCGTCGGACTGAGCGTCGCTCACTCGAATATGGTGCATCCCTGCTGATACACAGCGAGAAAGGGCCAGGCCCAATAAATGCCAAGTAGAACCGCCCAAAGATGTAAACAAGGAGAAGAGTGCAATTGCAATCAAACATTGTACCGTTTCCAGTTCCCCAGAGGACTCATCCACCCGTGGGATGTGCTGGTGTGCTGTGAGAGCAAGGGTGGTAGCAAATGTCTCCATGTGCCGACAGTCGGGAGTAAGGAGGATTCCTGTCGCCACGGCGGCATAGATACGAACAACTTTGCCTGGAGAGTCTGCCTGGAGCTCATCGTAGCTCCCCAGATCCGTCTGGTTGACAGTTGCGTACTCCTCCATCAGCTGCTCTCTCTCGATAAAAGGAAAGCATTGCATAGACATGTCAAGATACCTGTTGAAGGGTTTCTGGGTATCTATGCTGTTCAATTGTAGCCCCTGTCGCAGCAACGTGCGGTGAAAGTCGCCAAGAGACCCATTCACGGCAGGGTTAGGAGTGTCTGACCGGGACAGATTGCTGGCGGCGACACCCGTTGACGACCGGAAGAGGGTCTCGAAGGAGAGGAACGGACGCGCCCTGGGCAGAGACGACGGCTCCCCAGTGAACTCGGCCATGGCCGCGAGCGAGAGAGAGCCCATTTCGGCTTGAATCGAGTCTCTACAGCCGGCGGCGCGCGACGCCGAAGACCGGGAGGCCCTCCGCTCCGGGCCTGGGCGGACATCGGAAGCAGGGCTGATACTCTCATCGTGGCTTTGCTGTGGTGACGCCTGCGCCGTTTGAGCCTCCAATAGCTGGACTTTGCGTTTGAGCGCTTCGATATAGCTTCATATCCATTTACTCAGTTATACAGTGCCCGCAGCGGATGGGGGTATGCACTTCAGGGCCTCATGCACGTACCTCAATTGCGATACAGGGTCAGATGGATTGACGACAATTCCATGCCGGCGCTCGAAGCAGGTGGCCGAAACCAACTGGCACTGCTGGCATATGGGCCGGCGGCGGTCACACTTTTCGGATTGTCAGTCCAGTCTTCGGAGGTCCCCTGTAAAGCATACCTTCTGTTTCCGTCGCCAGCAACGCTCGCATGCCTGCGACATCCGACTACTCGCCATAGTTCTTCTCCTGCTCAAACCGGCAAGGAAAGACAAGGACGCGGGCCAGGACCGACGATACCTAGGTCAACATCCGCTTCGTTCATTGCATTCGACTTGAATGAGGTGGCAATGGGGACTGTTGGCAATGTCCAAGTGTGGGGTTATTGGAGGCCATACCCCCCCCCCCGGGCAAAACCTCCTTCATCGGGGCATGTCCGACGAAGCCGAGATCTCCATACACTCACCCCACACTCCACATTCAAGTCGTATCTAGACCAGCAGAATATGGGGCCAATACCACTCAGCACAATCATCCCAACAGCGGACATGCCTGTTCCTACGCCTTTGGGGGATTCTAGGTTGACGCTTTGGTGCCGCTCTGAACAGCCGGCCCTCGTTGGGGTCACGGCGCGTGTTCCACATACCACGGGAGACACCGGAACGTCACTGCTAGTACTCTCGTCTCTTAATGGCATATAAATGGGCACATCAGGGTCCTTGTGGGAGGGTTGCCGAATTAGAAACACCAGCTCTATATCCCGTTCAATACCTCAGCATCAATCCAGTTCTTTACGCCAACCGAGCCTGGTTTCCACCCTATCTCACGCAACACGCAAAAATGGCAGTTGAATTACGAAACACCATCAAGGAGAAGATGGAGCGGGGTGAGGTAGCCTACACGCTGAGTGTCAAGACTGTTCGCACTGTCGAGATCTCCATGATGGCCAAAACGGCTGGATTCGATGGCATCCTCATTGATATGGAACACTCGTCTTTTGACCTGTAAGCCACGCCTCGACGTATTCCCCTCTGATATCCACCAAACCAAACTCGTGACTTAACCATATACAGTGATACCACGGGCCAGCTCTGTATGTCGGCACTGTATGCCGGCATCGCACCCATCGTCCGCGCGCCGAGCAAAGAGCCCTTCTTCGTCTCCCGCATTCTTGACGGCGGTGCTTTGGGTGTTATTGTGCCTCACATCAGGAGTGGTAAGTTTAGACAAGGGGGGGTGCCTTTACACAGCGAAACCGTTACCATACTCTGCATGGCGTGTTACTTACATCGCCTATAGTCCAGGACGCCAAGGATGTCGTAGCCGCGGCCAAGTTCCAGCCAGTTGGTTGCCGCTCATCGACGAATGGATTACCTCACTTCCAGTTCCGCTCCATACCTGCTAAGGTGTCTAACCCCGTCTGTAACGCCTCGACTTTAGTCATTCCTATGATTGAGACTCTCGAGGCGCTGGAGTTGGTGGATGAGATTGCCGCCGTTGAGGGCGTCGACTCTTTGCTGATCGGTACTAATGACCTGACGGCCGAGATGGGCATCCCTGGTGACTACGAGAACCCTCGGCTTACTGAGGCTTACGAACGCACTATTGCCGCCTGCAACAAGGTGGGCAAGTATGTGGGTGTCGGTGGGCTCCACGCTCGCCTGGACCTTGTCGAAAAGTTCTGCGGCATGGGTGCGAGATGGGTCATGGCTGCCACTGATGGCCCCCTTCTTCTCGCAGGAGCAAGTAAGAGAGCTTCAGAGATGGCCCAGCTGAGCGCCAGGGTCACGGGGGCGACGAACGGAAACGGCATCACGAATGGAAAGCATTAGATCTTTGATACCCCCTTATGTGCTAGAAATAAAACATTCCAAGATAGAATGTCTGACCTATTTACCTTATCATCATCGTCTTGATAGACTATGAGCCGATGATATGGTAGTCTCAAGCCGGGGATGGTAATACAACCTAACACTTCTTGAGACACAGCCATCTAATAGCTGTTCTTGGACTTTCCCATCACCACGACCCGGCTTGATCAGAACCGATCAGACTTCCGAGCCTCGGAAGTAGCGCTGGATGCGGCATGCTTCCGAAATTGCCGCCCTTCCGCCCTTTCGAATCGCGGACATGCGCCGCGACCCACTCAACCAACTCCTCACTCTACCCCAAAGTCCCAGGGATCAGTCAAGCACCATCCCCACAAACCAAGGACGAGCTAAGATGAAGTCCCCAGATGGACCAGAAGTCTCGGCATGAGCTTCCCTCGAGCCAAGGAACCATGGCGACTCCTGGCACTATATGAAGCCTCTGGACAACACCTCAAGAGATTGGATAGCGCCATGCTGCCTCGCCTCTACAAGCCCGTTCGGCCAAGCTGAAAAGATATCATTAGACTGACGAGCTTTGAATCCTCCAACTTCACTGGTAACATGGGCAACACCAACGTGATAAAAGCCACCAAGGCGGCCATCAAGGAATGCCCTCGTGAGATATTCAACTTTTACCTGATATCATGCGTTTGCATCTGGAGTTTCTCGGGAGTGGCCAAGGGCTTTGATGAGGGTATGTTCCGTTCTGAAGCCTTTACCTCGCTCAATACTTCATTGCCTAGGCCGAAGCCGTCGTACTGACATGTGTCTATGCGAATTCAAGGAAACATCGCCTCCGTCGTTGTCATGGCGTCGTTCAAGAAGAGGTTCGGTCTCGACCAGCTGAGTGAGGAAGCGTATGCCGACGCCAAGGGTTGGATCGTCGCCATTGCCACCGCCGGCGCCGTCTTTGGCTGTCTTTCCTGCATCTATATGACTCAACGCCTGGGACGAAAGTTCACCTTCCAAATTCTCACATTGTTCTACATCGCTGGTGTTCTAGGCCAGACCTTCTCAGGCGGCAACCTTGCAGCACTCTACGCCTCCAGAGTCATTGCAGGCATCGGCATTGGCGCGACGACGGTGATTCCCTCTGTTTACATTGCCGAGGTAAGTTCCGAACGGACTTGAGTCTTCCATTCCGCTCTTGCATCAAGTCGGGTCGGCATTGCTAACATACTCTGCGCACAGATTGCCCCCCAGTCGATTCGAGGCCTTTTGACCGTCCAGTATGCCTGCTGTCAGCAACTTGGAGTGGTCTTCGGATTCTTCATCAACTATGGAGTGACCAAGACCTTTGCCGGAACGCAGAAGCAGTGGATGCTGCCTACCGCCCTGCAGCTTGTCCCTGCAGTGATTTGGCTCGTCGGATGCACCTTGACCCCTGAGACGCCACGGTTCCTCTTGGCTCAGAACAAACGCACCGAGGCCCTCTCGACGCTGGTCAAGTTCCGACGTCTGCCAGAGGACCACCCCTATGTGAGGACCGAGTTTGCCAACATGGAACATCAGCTGAACCTTGAGCTTGAAGTGAAGTCTGGCAGCAGTTTCCTTGACCTGGTCAAGGAGACCTTTGGCAATGTGGAGAACCGCCGCCGCTTCTTCCTTATGTTCTTCTGTCACGTCTTCGGTCAGTGGTCGGGTGCCAACGGCATCACCCAGTACAGCCCGACCATTCTCGGCTATCTCGGCATCTCAAATACAGAGACGAGCTTCTTGGCTACTGGCATCTACGCTATCGTCAAATTTGTCTCAGTCTTGCTCTTCTCGCTGTTCATGATCGACTTCATCGGCCGCCGACGGTCGCTTATGACTGGCATCTCCCTCCAGATCTTCACTCTTGGCTACATCGGTGCATATCTGGGTGCGACCAACGGATGGAGTGCTGAAAGGATCGAGAACACCCCTTCCGCCCTTGCCGCTAGCCGGATGGCCATCGTGGCTATCTACTTCCATGCTATCGCATGGAGTATCGGATGGTTCTCCATTCCGTACTTGGTCTCCGCCGAGATCTTCCCGCTGCGGATCCGTTCGCTCAACGTGGCCGTCGGCATGGCCGTTCACTGGGCCAACTACTTTGGCTGCTCGCGGGCCATGCCTTCGCTGCTCGTCGGCACCAACCGCTACGGCGCCTTCATCTTCTTCTGCAGCGTCTGTATTGTCTCGCTGTGCTATGTTTTCTTAGCGATGCCCGAAACGGCGGGCCGGTCGCTCGAGAGCATGGACAAGCTTTTCGAGCAGCCGTGGTATAGGGTCAATAAGATCGCCTACCCCAAGGTCGAAGACCTCAGGCAGGAGCTTCGCACCGAGAAGGAGATAGAGCTGGACGAGGAGAAGGCGGAAGAGTCCGCCGCCGGACGTACCCAACACTTGGAGTGAGCGAAGTGTACCAGAAGACAGTTATTGGTATCTGCGTATATGATTATGTAACCCTAAAAGGTTTGGTGCGTGGGCATGTCCTCATTCTGATCAATCAGCTTTGCTACTGTATGAGATCATCGCCCAGGCTAGCAGACGATAGAGAGGCTTAACCGTTAATGATGTGACTATTTCACTCATGCATGTCTTAGACCATGATTCACCCCATTTTCCCCAAAAGATTAAGTAAGTAGGTATGTTACTATCCAAGTGGATCTGTTAAGAACTAACTACTTAACTTATATAGTACGAATCTGGGGACCGGGTCATGTCCGATGTGGGGATTTCAGGGGTATTTCTGGAGGAGTGGGTGGCTCAACCCCATTTCCCCGCAGATGCCAGTTTCTTTCCAACGACGGCCCCACCTAAAGATCCACGACTATAAGTTAAGAAGTACCTTATCACTCTAGGTTAGGAGGTACTTACCAAAAGGACGTCATGAGCAAGTCGCCGTGTTGACTGCATTGTTCGAATTAGAGATCGAAAATCCTAGCTGGGTTCAAGATGAGCATGTTGTTCCACTCTTCTTCTGATAGCCAGGACTTCAGCGCTCGCAACTCCCCCGCCGTATCAACTGACAGCGGAGGCGACCGAGTTTCGCCTGTCTGAGTGCTGTCGACATGAGGCCAATCACTACCCCAAACGATACTTGCAGGACCGCTTGCTGCTAGTCTTTCCACCACGGTCCGCATGCGATGGATGTCATCCGGGGCCCGCCGGTGCAGGGCGCCGACCTTGACGTTGACTCTGCCTGCGGCTAAGAGACTCAGGAAGGCCTCGAACTCGTGAGACGACACGTCTTCAGGGGTCGCACTGCCGTTGTGATCGGCAATGATCCGTACATTGCCCAGCTCTTCGTCCTGCAGCAGAAACTCGGCGATCGCCGCCCACATGCGCAGCGGCAGCTGGGCCGAGAGGCTCCATCCGTATCGCGTGACACCCTCGAGACGCGCGGCCCGTCGGAACTGCTCCCGCACCCACGTCGCGCTTTCGCCGTTGCCACCGTAGGAGCCGTGGATGCGGATCGACCGGACGCCCGCCGCGTGGAAACAGGCGAAGTCGCCAGGCTGGAACTTTTCCAGCCCTCTCTCGGGCTCCGGGTCTGCGAAGATGGTGCCCCGGAACAGCTTCTCGGGGTACTTCGCGCGGCCCTCGTTGAGGTTGTCCATGAGATTCCCCGGGCCGTCTTCGATGCTGGCTTGGACCATCATGATCCGGTCCGCGTAGGTGCTCTCGACCAAGGCACTCAGCGGAGCGGCCTCTGGCGTGTAGGAACGGCTCGGCTTGAAAGGGTGCTTGGCTGGGTTGAAGCAGTGGACGTGGGAATCCCACGACTGTGCTGGGGTGATTCTCTCAGCCATCGTTGCATTGGTAGAATTACCCTCTGCAGGGCGTACCGAGACGGGCGTGAGAGCCGATGAACTTTGCGATATCATAGATAGGGCAGTGATGCAGGTGTAGCGCAATATAGATCGTGAGGCATGCATCGCGTTTCCTTGCTGGCACCACAACCAACCGAGTTAGATCAGTACATCCCTGAGAAAGCATCAGCGGCGAACCCCCATGATTTGTCTTCAACTACTATGTCTGTCCCCTGCACCTCCTTTACCCCACATCCCCCAATACTTGGGTTGCGGGGTATGTGGAGAGAAACGTGTACCAGACGGGGGACGTCCGATGGATCTCCAACCTGAACACTTGCCCCGCAATCAGAGACTTGCCTCATCAGCGTTCGTGAATATGAATAGACTCACCTCCATTGCCGATCAACCGGAGAAGAAAAAGGGAAAGCTTATCCGGCCATACGATATGGTATGCCGGAGGCTATCCGAGGCGGCTCGCCGAGACATCGGAGGAGGAAGATCCTCTTCAGACAAGGGCCTGCATTTAACTCGGGCATTCTCATCTCATACTAGGGTCTGATAACATATAGTCATCATAACGAATTGTTCAACTTTGTTGTCTCTCAGAACGACGCACTGCTCTTCGCTGTCTACTTTACAGAAATCCTTCATCATGGCACCCATGATAGATGACCATGAAGCAAAGGCAGTCGCCAACAACAGCAACAACAACAACAACAAGCCGACAGTCTATATAATCGACACTTTCCACCCCAAAGCTGTCGAGCACGCGAGGTCATTATTTAATGTGGTCCTGAACACAGATAAGGAGTTCACCGGCTGGCAACAAAAGGCCAAGGTCATCTTACTGCGGGGTTCCTACATGAGAGCAGATGATATCGCAAAGTGCCCGAACCTGATAGCCATTGGCAAGCACGGTGTTGGCATTGACAAGATTGACAAGGAAGCCTGCGATGCCCGCGGCATCAAGATCCTCAATACGCCTGGTGCCAATGCTCAAGCCGTAGCCGAGATAGTCGTCGCCCTCGCCATGGCGGTAGCGCGTAACATACCATCCATCTACGCGCGGCAGCTGAGCCAGCCGGTGCCCAAGGAGACGTGCACGGGTCAGACGCTATATGGCAAGACGGTCGGCATCATTGGCATGGGCAACATCGGGCGCAAGGTGGCACAGATGCTGCAGGGTGGCTTCGCGGCCAACATCATCGCCTTCGACCCTTACCTGCCAGCCGGCGCGTGGTCCGACGTGCCGCACAAGCGCGTGCCGGCGTACCGGGACCTGCTGGCCGACTCGGACGTCCTGACGCTGCATGTGCCGCTCACGGACGAGACGCGCGGCATGATCTCGTACGCGGAGCTGCGCACCATGAAGCGCACCGCCATCGTCGTCAACGCGGCGCGCGGCGGCATCGTCGACGAGGCCGACCTGCGGCGCGCCCTCGAGGAAGGGTTGATCTGGGGCGCGGGGCTCGACGCCCACGAGCAGGAGCCGCCCACCGCCGAGCGGTACGGCGCCCTGTGGAGGCTGCCCAACGTCGTCAGCACGCCGCATATCGGCGCGGCGACCGATGATGCGCAGCTCATGTCGGCTCTGGGCGCGGTCAACAATACGTACAATTACCTGAAGAGTCTAGAGATGTAAAGCCTGTATGTATCATTTTATTCAAATACCCTTGTTAGTGAGCAGTATCGCCAGACTTTGCATGCAATGAGCAACCTTGAGTATACGTTTGGGTAGTGTTGTGAGATCAAGCTTCGCATCTTGATGACAACAGCGGCCTCTCCTATTCTGGACAACAGACGTACCATAGGTTCCATTGCAATGTCGCACGACGTATGCATTTCTCATGCAGCCTATCACCCTCCATATCAAATGGAGTATGTTACTTTCCAGTCCGCCTCGATTCACAGGAGCCTGACCCACCATACAAGCAAGTGCTCTTACCCAAAGTCTGGAAATGCCGTATTTCTAACCTGAAGAAATCCTGTTCCAGAAAATGCCTCCCGCATGTCTGCCGCCTCCCCTCAAACGGGCGACATGCGGTACTACAGCGATGCTTCGGGCAATGTCCGAACCCATGCTCCTTTACCGCACTAGGAACTCCCGCTTGAGCCTTTCTCCTCACTATCAATGTTCATGCGGGGAAACCCGAGCAGGCTCCAACGCCAGGGTATATGGGTATGTGTGGAGGTAATCATGGGGTTGCAGTGCTTGTTTGTGTGAACCAGTATATGAAGAGGTCTTGGCCCCCCGGGGCCCAAGAAATGCTTGGACATTGCTTGATAGTAGCCGCGTTCTCTTGGCACCAGTCTCTTCATATCCCTCGTACAGAAGAACTTCACTTTTCTCCTGTTATTCGTTTTCTTGCCTACCATGCCGTCGCACACTCATGACCTGTCGGACGACCTGGACGTCAAGATCGATGCCAGCCATGTCGAGAACGAGGTCGGTACCGCCGCAGCGGCGGCGCCTTTGGGGCTTGGTGCCGATCCTAAGAATTTCATGAATACCTACCGGTCCTACACGCCCGAGTTCGCCAGGGAGACGGAGAGGAGGTTGGTCCGCAAGATCGACTTCCGCCTGATGCCCTTCGTCGTCATCATCTACCTGTTCAACTACCTCGATCGGAACTCCATCACCCAGGCTCGCCTCTACGGCCTGCAGGAGGACACAAACGTCAAGGGGGCCATGTACCAGACCGCCATCAGCATCTTCTCCGCTGGTTACATCTTCATGCAGTTGCCCAGTACGCTAATGATGAGCAAATTCCAACCTCATCTCTTCCTGGTAAGCTAGTGCGCCCCGAAGGAAAGACGGCAACAGTCTTGCTAACGAACCGTTTATTAGCCGGGAGTCATCGTGGTATGGGCTATCGTGAGTGGTTGCACAGCGGCGACGTCGAGCCCTGCTGGGCTCCTCACTGTTCGCTTCTTCCTGGGTTTGGTCGAGGCTCCCTTTTTCCCTGGCGCCATCTACTACCTGAGCTGTTGGTACACGAAGAAAGAGCTTGGTGTGCGCATGGCCCTGCTTGTATGCGGCCTGTTGCTGTCCAACTCCTTCGCCGGCCTCATCTCTGCTGGCATCCTCTCCGGGATGGCCGGTGTTGGCAACCTTGCCGCATGGAGATGGCTGTTCATTCTGGAGGGGCTAGCCACTGTCATCGTCGGGGTCGTTGGATACTTCGTCATCCCCGATTATCCTGGTACCACGAAATGGCTGAGCGCCGAAGAGAGAGTCGTGGCCCAGGGTCGTCTGGCTGCAGATGCTGGCAATGAAGACGGCACTGGCGAGGACGAGGTGACCATCTGGCAGGGCATCGCGTGGGCCCTCAAGGACTACCGGGTCTGGCTCTTTGCGTGCCTCCAGATGGCCACCACGGCGTCCATTTCTTACTCCCACTTCTTCCCGACCCTGATCCAGCAGATAGGTTTCAAGAACAGCACCACTGTTCTCCTGCTGACCGCACCTCCCTATCTGTTCTCTTTTTTATGGGCCATCGGGTTTGCATTCGATGCGGATAGGCGCCAGAAGCGATCACCGCATGCGTTAATCTCTGGCGCCGTGGCCATGGCGGCGACAGTGTGCCTCATAGTTCTGGGCGAACAGAAGTGGGCGCGATACGCGCTGACCTTCTTCGTCTGCGCCGGCACGTTCGGCATCTATTCCACGACGTACACATGGCTGTCGTCGACCATCGTCCAGCCGCGGGTGAAGCGCGCCGCGGCCATTGGCATCGCCAACACGTGCGCCAACGTCGCCTCGCTTTTCGCCAATTACTTCTGGCTGGACAAGTACGAGCCCTACTTCCGCGAGTCGTGGGCTTGTCTCCTGGCGTTCCAGGCTCTGGGCATGGTTTGCATCCTGACGCTCCGCTACACGATGAAGAGGCGCAACAGGCACTTTGAGAGGTTGGCTAGCCAGGTCAACCCGAGCGATGCGGCGGCCATGTGCCGTCTCGCAGAGGAGGAACAGAGGGCTGTTGCGAATGGGTACCGCTACATAATATAGGTAAGTAGGTTCTGTAGCTTACTTAGGCTTAGCCGGCAAGTCGAGCTGTTATCTTCAGTCTCTCTCCATTGCAAGCCAATCCGCATCTTGCCTCTCACCGAGTTAATAAACCCCGCCTGTTGCATACTTACCAATGCTCTCTCTCATCGTAGCACAACGACTGATATGCCCACCATACTCCCTGGACTGCACGCGATATTTGCTCCCAAACAACGCGTATGTGCTCGAGTATGATGAATACAAAGTAAGTACTTATGTAAGTAGTTGAACCGCTCAGTTAATTGACCTCTCGGGCGCTCCTGTTGGCGGACACTTGACTATCAACTCAACTAAGCATATAACCTTATGAGGTCTAAATAGTGGAGCTAACCCCAGAATGTGAAAACCAGTGCCTGTGTCCGTACAACACAACGTAGTACTAGAAATTGCTCGTCTGATTCTTTCTGGGTCTCAGAGTCGCTAGCCATGCATTTACTGTTGGGCCGCTCAGTGGAACTGCCAGATGGTCTAGCATGTGTGAACGGCTGGTGACCCATGGTACTGAGTCAATCGACCAAAGACGGATTATTTGGTAGAGATAGACGTCAAGAATCGTGAATGGATAATGATTCAACTGGCTCGGTGCGGGGCATCGTCAACCTGCATTGTAGCATAAGCTGGTTAAAGAAAGCTAGTTAACCTTAATTAAGTCATAATTGAATATCGGCCATTGACATGTCCTACGCACGGCCCCTTGGGTCTTCTGCAGAGCTGCCTGGCTCAGTCCAACCAAGCCTAAGGAAAGAGCGGCAGGTATGTCAGCGGCCCGCCGTGCAGAGAGAGAGAGAGAGAGAGAGAGAGAGAGGATCAGAGCCCATCTGCTCAATAATCAATAATCGACTACCGAACCGACCCTCTATCTGGCACCAGAAGACTTCTAATCCCAGTATCGCCGATGCCGTACCATGTGCATGGATATTAGTGCATTGCAGTAGTATGCATTATGTCCGCCGTCGCACATAATGGGAGGGGATTAAATCACCAACAGCATCAGCTACATCACCCATCAGCAGCGCCATCGCCCAACCCTCAGTCTGCTTCATCGCAGCAACGCCGACGCGTTTCCAACTCTGGCGCTTCTGTATCCCGGGTGGCACGCCTTGGTCCTACACTAGTGCCGGCTTCAGCAAATCAAAGCAACTCTGCCACCATGCCATCGCATCCTGGGTCGAGCAGCAGCGCATTTGCGCAATACCAACAGCAGCCGCCGCCGTCGCGGGCGTCCGATATAGTAAATGGGCATACCAATGGTGTCTACGACGACGACGACGATGACACAGACCAGGACGGTGGTCGCCGGCCTTCCAGCGCCCCTGGAAACAAACCGCGAGTTTCAATCGCTACATCGTTCGACGACTCCTCCGACCGCGAGCGGCCGAAGCGTCGGCCGAAACCTCCCCTGCTGCGGTCCAAGAGCGAACACTTCCCTCGGCATGAAGTCGCAGATCTGACAGATGATGAGGTGTACGAATGGAGCGCGCGCCATGGCTTCGAAGACCATTATCAGTCGGAGGATATCATATCTCAGCTGGCAAATGTGAGTTGTTGTTGTTCATCTCCGGGGGATTGTAACCTTCTAGTGTCCGGGTGTTTCGTGATTCAAATTCACAGTCTTGTCAAAGCCTGGACTTTGGTCCGCGCCCTGGCTGAGTGGGCTTCGGCTTTGTCAACGCAACACTGGTCACCTTCTGCCTACTTCCAGAGCACTCAGTTCGCAAATTGAAATTGTATACTGACGTGTTATGTGACAGAATTGGTACATGTACTACACCGACAAACGCCACGAGACCACTGGCCACCCCAAGTCGCCAGGCTACACTATTGAGGATTGGCGCATGCGGGATCGCTTGAAGACTGTGTCGGCCGCCCTTGCAGTCTGCTTGAACATTGGAGTTGAACCACCGGACCAATTGAGGACGAACCCTGGTGCTAAGTTGGAGGCGTGGACGGATCCTTACGGCCAGAAGGCGCTCGAGAATATCGGCAAGGCTTTGCAGAATCAATACGAAAACATATCGGTTCGTACGAGATACAAACAATACCTGGATCCTTCGGTTGAAGAAACGAAGAAGTTCTGCATCTCGTTACGGAGGAATGCCAAGGACGAGCGTGTTCTCCTGCATTACAACGGGCATGGCGTACCAAAACCGACCAGCTCTGGAGAGATCTGGGTGTTCAATAAGAACTATACCCAGTATATTCCCGTGTCTCTCTACGATCTACAACACTGGCTCCAGGCTCCAACCATCTTTGTATGGGACTGTTCCGAGGCCGGCAACATATTAACGAATTATCATCGGTTCGTCGAGAAACACGAGGAAGAGGAAGAAACGGCGGCCGCTGCTGATCCAAGCTATGAAAAGGTCAAGTTTCGTTCGTATTTGCACTTGGCCGCTTGTGCAGCCAAAGAGAACCTGCCGACAAATCCTAAATTGCCTGCTGACCTATTCACCGCCTGCTTGACTACACCCATAGAGATGGCATTGTGGTATTTCGTTCTACAAAACCCGCTGAAGACAAATCTCAGCCCAGAGAGAGCTAAGAAGTTGCCTGGCCGCCTTCAAGAGAGGCGGACACCGCTCGGCGAGCTCAACTGGATATTCACTGCCATTACCGATACGATAGCTTGGACTTCCTTGCCCCGGCACTTATTCCGCAAGTTCTTTAGACAAGATCTCATGGTGGCGGCATTGTTTCGCAATTTCATTCTAGCACAACGCATCATGATGGTGTACGGGTGCCATCCCCAGTCATATCCCGAACTGCCTGATACACATCAGCACCCTCTCTGGGAGAGTTGGGATCTCGCCGTCGACCTCGCCTTGGCTCAACTGCCGATGCTCGAACGAAAAGAACACGAAGGGATTGAGTTTGAATACCAGAGTTCGACCTTTTTCACCGAACAGCTCACGGCCTTCGAAGTCTACATTGCTCGGGGCAACGCAAACGCACAAAATCCGCCGGAACAACTACCGGTGGTACTCCAGGTCCTTCTGAGCCAACAACACCGGGTGCGGGCTCTTATTCTACTCAGCAGATTCTTGGACCTAGGTCCCTGGGCTGTGCAGCTTGCACTTAGCATCGGGATCTTCCCGTATGTGCTTAAATTGCTCCAATCAGCTGCGAACGAGTTGAAGCCCGTCATGGTCTATATTTGGACCAGGATACTGGCTGTCGACATTTCATGTCAACCCGATCTAATTAAAGATAGTGGCTATGGCTACTTCTCTGCGATTATGAGGCCGTCCGAGGGTCTCGTCGTCGCCAACGACGAGCACAAGGCGATGTGTGCCTTCATCCTCGCGATGCTCTGCAAGGGATACAGGCCCGGCCAAGTGGTTTGCAATCAGAGCAATAATTCCGAAAAGCCCGAGATCATGTCGTCGTGTTTGGCGCACCTCGGAAACGAGGAAAACCCGCTTTTGAGGCAATGGGCTTGCCTCTGTGTCAGTCAGTTATGGCAAGACTTCCCGGAGGCCAAGTGGAGAGGTATCAGAGAGAACGCCCCCCTGAAATTATCGACCTTGACCAAGGACCCCTGTTGTGAGGTCCGAGCCTCTGTTGTTCACGCCTTGACCACCTTTTTGGGTATCCCCGACTTGACGGACGAGGTTGCGCGCATTGAGGAGTCCATTGCCTGGACTCTGCTGGATATGGCCAATGATGGAAGTCCCTTGGTCCGCAAAGAGTTGGTAGTGTTCCTCTCTCACTTTGTCCCGCGATACGAGAGCAAGTTCATTGTTGCTGCTTACGAGCAGCTGATGGAGGAGAAAGAGTATCTCGTCCATCCACCTCAGAATGAAGGCCTGGATTACAAGCTGGGTCTTCACTACGCGAGACAGGAGAACCGCAATGCGGACGGCACTATCAAACCGACAGTCCAAGGATTCTCATATAATACGGTTTTCGCAGCTTGCTGGAAGCACGTCCTGATCCTAGCCGTGGACCCCCACCCGGAGGTTCAAAGAGATGCCGCGATAATCGTCGACTGCGTCCACCAGGCACTACATGATTCTCCTGTCAGTGTCCATGCTACGAACCTCATGGTCGATATACAAAGGCGGGTGCGTAAGACGAGAGGCTACAGAAAGCAGCCGCCCAACTCGAGGAACAGCATGATGCACGCAAACCCTGCCGACACAACCGCCCCAGAGCCTTCGCCTGGTATCTTGAAGCGTACAGCAAGTCTTCTGTTCTCAGGCATTTGGGGCGGTGAAGAGAGGTCCAATCCGTCTACGCCCTTGACGTCTCCTGGTCTGGCCCGTAGCGGTTCTCAGAAGTTTCGTAGTGCTGCCGAGTGGATAGCACCCCAGGAGCAAAACGATCCCTCAACGATAGCGAGCCACTACCATGTGGCTGACGAGCCTGTATCTGGCGGGTTCCGAGAGCGCAATGCGAAAGAGCTACCGACTTTACCATTGAAGAGCACGCTATTGGACTGGTCTATTGAGTATTTCCGCGAACCGCAGATGAAGCCAACTGAGGCAGAAGAACCTGGCAGCACCGAATACAACGAGCGCCTCTGGAGAAGATCCCGTAACGAGAATATCCTCCGAGAAACTCAGCCGCAGAAACACTATGCTGGCACTCACAAGTGGAACAACCAGCTCGCCATCATGAACAATGGCGCCCAGCCGGCAAAAATGACATTCCACCAATTCGAAGATCACCTCGCCGTCGCTGATGATGGTAATACCGTCAACATCTGGGATTGGAAGAAACAGCATCGAATTGGTCGCTTTTCCAATGGAAACCCGGAAGGCTCCAAGATCAGTGACATGAAGTTCATCAATGAAGATGATACGGCATTCTTGATGACCGGTTCATCGGACGGTGTCATACGTATCTACCGCCACTATGACTCGGAGAAGACGGAGCTCGCAGCCGCCTGGCGAGCTCTCACGCACATGGTCCCCAGCAACGTCAACTCGGGCATGGTGTTCGACTGGCAACAAGTCACTGGCAAGGTACTTGTGGCTGGCGATGTCCGCGTCATCCGGGTGTGGGCGGCGGCATATGAGACCTGCATTGCGGACATCCCAGCACGATCGGGCTCATGCGTCACGTCCATCACTTCGGACCAGATGACAGGCAACGTCTTCGTTGCTGGATTTGGCGACGGTGCTGTACGAGTCTTCGACACGCGACTGAAGGCTCAGGAGTCAATGGTCAAGAAGTGGAAAGACGATTCAGACAGGCAGTGGATCAAGAGTGTCCACATGCAGCGTGGTGGCCAGCGTGAACTGCTCACTGCCAGTCGCAATGGCAAGGTCAAGCTTTGGGATATTCGAATGGATGCACCTCTCAAGGTAATGCAAACCACAAGAGATACCCTACGCACGGCAAGTACCCACGAGCACCTGCCTGTGTTCTCTGTGTAAGTAGACGATGCCCTCCACTCCTGAAGCTCTCATACTAATCATCCCTTAGCGGTACTTCTGCCCATTGCGTCAAAGTTTTCAACTTTGATGGCACCGAACTGTCTCGCATGGAGCCCTATTCCAGCTTCTTGCAACAGAGCCGCGGCGCACCAATCTCTACTACCGCTTTCCATCCTCATCGTATGATTTTGGGCTGCGCGGCACGGGGCGACCACCACATCAACTTGTTCACGTGCGCCCAGGAGACACCTCAGGCGTATCTCAACTCGCTCTAAGAGCACTTGAATTATAAGTGGTTATCCGTCCGAACCCGAATTCGGAGATACAGTCGATGCTTGCTGCCGACGCAGTTGCATCGTCGGGCAAGTGTCGGACCTCCAAGGGCCCTCCTGCACTGCTGGCGTTTGAGCATTTCCCGGGTAGTTTGCTGACATCATGAGGGGGCATATTGACGCGTATCTTGACCCGTTCGGAGTTCAGGATCTTTTGTTCATGTATTTGGTTGATTAGTTGACCGCGGCGGTCAGATGCCTCGATGGTGGATCTTTCTTTCTGGTGTTCTTATAGGGGCTATGGTTTTTGCCTCCCAAGTATAGCACGAGGTTTCTGGCGCCGAAGATAAGAACCCCTATACCAGCGTAATATTCATAATGAGAACAGAATGTTAATGAAGCGCTCCTAATGAGAACCATGCTACATATACTTGATGCTCCGTTTTAGCCTGAGAAACCGAATTTGGGTGTTCGACTACGTTGCACGTATTCGCGGCAGAGTGGTTTTTCTTGTGGCCTAGGGTCTTCACCAAGGCGACATCTATCATTATTGAGGCCCAAGCTATGTTGCAACGGGTTGTGAATGGAGGCCTACTAGGAAGAGACACGGTCTACATATGAGCCGAGCATTAGGGAAGAATATAATTGTAGACCGGTCTCGATGTGTCTGTTGTCTGGTAGACTCTTGTAGAAACGAGAAGAGGTAACATCTCTCACACGTTAGATGGGGGAGGCCTTGCCCCGGACGGCAGCTCATGGCGGGTTTGCGGATTGTTTGCGCCATGCATATCCTTCCTGAAGCTGCTCTTGGAGTGAATCGTTCCCTTGGTTCTCGCAGATGTTGCAAAGAAGCTCCTACACCAATTCCCTCGCCAGTTAACGCTGCCTAAGTCACACGTTACGACACGATTTCATGGGGCCGGGGGAGGCTCTCAAAAGGGGTACAGATGATTCAAGCATTAATGTAGAGATAGGATATCAGGACGGAAACTCCACTACATAACTTCTGTTACTCATATGGTGCTCTTCTAAGATTGGTGTATTTAAATCACATAAACCGTATAAATTCTATATGTGCAAAGAAATAAGGCATGATAAGAGCTTGAAGCAACCGACCTTTAAATGGAACCCGGTAATAAAATCCAGTATGGATACGGCAAGAATGGGAAGGGTGTGTGGAAAGGACAGTAAAGATGGGTCGAAACGACCCCCTCCCCCTTGATCCCAAAGCATATAAGAAAGTTGAACTCAATCCTACCCAGGCTACAGGCTACCGAGCAGTTGCATTTATAAGACTCATCTTTGGCCACAATACTCAGACTGTATACTTACTTATAGTAGTATCCGAGGATCGATGTTGTATTAAGGTTGCCCAATAAGGTTGAGGCTAATAATAAGGGGGTTAAGGCTTAGTGTGGATCAGGGTATAGGAATAGCTGCTGTAATCTCAACACCTCATGGGGTCAGCATTTGGTAATCTAGTGGAATGGAACTAAATCTAGAGCATCTGACAAGGACGAGTGATAGAACTGGCAAGAGCAACGCAGCTTATATTGATCGATTTCGTCACGCCGGTTCCTGCCGGTCGTTCTCTTTTAGGCTTGACGCAGGTCTCCCTCTCTGCTGGTTATGCTCCGGACTCGTAGGGGTACGCATATGGCCATGGGCACTGCACTACATATACGTTGGAAGGTAAAGTACCGAATACCCTTTCCCACAAGCACAAAGGGAAAGGGTCGGTATACTCGAGGAGTCATTTGCTCACTCCTCACCTCCAGTCCCAAAAGTTAGAAATGCACTGGAGGCCAGCCATTGTTTATGCTGTACTCATCCAAAGCTGTAGTACCGTGGAGTATTTCGTACCTGGCCATTGCACCAGTGGACTCTGTTTGATTTTGTAGCATCTGTGCGATCCTCTGCCCAGCCGCGCGGCCCTCAAACCAGGCACCTATTGATGCTCCGTGTCAGCACTGCTCTTTCAGAGAATCACATGCATGTCTCAGGATACACAAACGGGGAGATAAGAAGGACGGAGCCCCAAAAGTCACTTGCCGTGCAAGAAGCCATAATATTGCGCCGACATAGCCTCTCCAGCCCAATGTAGTCTGTCGACGTTGGCACGCAGGTTCTGGTGTTTTTCCAGCGTCATGCCCACTGGCCAATTGGAATACGAGCCAAAGGCCCATCTTGGTGTTGCCATGTTAGTGCTGTAAAAGCCAAGGGGTCTGGTTGATCTACTTACTCTTCAAAACTCCACCGTGGATAGTAGAAAGCCACCGGCTCTGGCACAACCTTGTCTGGGAACATTGACCGCAGCACGTCGAGGCCCTCCTTTTTCGTCAGTTCGTCCGGTTGCTGCTCTACCCTGTAGGCCTCTTTTTCGACGACCGTGACAAAAATGATATTAGAGCCCTCCAAGAACCCCGGCCCGGTGAGAGACTGCCATACTGGATAGTAACCCCGGACCTTTGGGTCAGCATATAGGAAGTACTGTGTATCTGGGTCCCAGAAGGTCTCATTGAATTGGTAAAAAATCTTCGTATAGGTACCCATCTGAAATTGATCGATGGCCTCACGCTTCCAACGCGGTAACGGAGGATCGAAAGTGACGGCCTCGTTCTGTAGCACTCCTATAGAGAAAGTAGAAATAGCATAATCTGCTTGGATGCAGCCGTCGTGGGTCTTGACAATAACCCCCTGGGCGGAATAAGTCAAAGACTTCACGGTAGTGTTCAGCAGAAGGCGCTTGTCATCTGCACCTAGAAAGGTCTGGCTCTCGCCAATAACGAAAGCATTGAAGCCTCTTTGGTCCCAGACATAATTGTTCTCTTCGGAAAACTGGTAGAACGTCAGGTTGTATCCCGCAATCCTTGAGGCTTCCGTTAGCTGAGACCTGAGCAGTCTGTTGGCGGTCTGATACCTACCCAAAGAGGAAACCACTCTCATCCGGTGTTTGCGCAGCTTCCAAATCCCATAAGAACCACTCTACTGCCTGCTTTTTCATGTCTTTCTTCGGCTTCCAGCCAGCTGTGCTCAAGCCAGCTCTTGTACTCGTATCTTGCAGGTTGTCCGTGAGGATATATCCAGCGTCCTGCTCCGCACTTGCGTAGCTATTCTCGTAGGTGTCTATTGACTCGGTAAAGTCATTGTAGCCCTTCTCGTCGTACGTGAGGATAGAGCTCTCATTTGAAAATGTATTGTTGAGCGAGTATCTCTTGGCCAGAGTCCAGATTGGGTTCTCGGGTCCCCCTTTGGATCCCAGGCCCTGAACCCAGTTGGCCCCGAGTTCCACTGTATAGGGTGCCTTGGTCCGGGGATTCAGGCCAAACTGCGTGTGGCGAACGCGGCCTCCGATATAATCATTTCTGTCAATAATGAGGAAGTCTGTCACAGAGGCATTGGACAGTGCCTGGGCAGCTGTGATGCCGGCGACTCCCGCACCAAGGATGGCCACTTTGGTCTTTCGACATTGGTCATCACGGGGAAGAACAGCAGATGCTGCCGGCTGGAAGAGATGGATCAGAGAGGAAAGAGCGGCAGCATGGACGGCACAACGCATTGTGACCGAATCACAGAGTTCTGATGGAAAAGATGGTGGCAACGAAACGACGGGCAGGCCAATGGCGGCTGTAGGTCAGAACTGAACAGCAGATAGGAAGTGTAGCGGTCTCTCTCTTATCTACATGTTATTATTAGCGAGTCCTCTGGTCCTTCTCCCGGACAAGCTGATGAGGGAGCTAGCCCTCCTTGTCTCGGTGGATCGATCGGCCTTTCCAAGAGCCAAGGTTGTTGCATTGCGTCGTAGTCTCCGTCTGTGGGAGGGCATTGCGCATTTGCTAACCGGTTGGAGAAGTTGCAACGGGAGTTCATTGCCTGACTGGGAAGATGGGATGATGACTTGCAGGTTGCAGTGGCCGGGACTTGGCTGTGACCACCAATCAATCACTTGGACTCAACTTACACCACATGGAAATACGACTGTGATACGTAGGCCGATGATGCAGTGTTTTCTCTTTGTCTAACCTATCTGTAATCCTGCCTGGGCACAAGATCCCAAAGATTGTTACAGGTATTCAGTGGATAAGCGCTTTAAGAGATATATGCCTATAAACAGCATAAGCACTATAAGCGTTATTCTCCCCAGCCCCATTTACGTCATGGCGCGGTCAGGTGCGCCCCCGTTCTTTGAGTGGCATCAGTTTGGAGCTCGTGGCACGGTTACACCCTCGCGTCTGGTCGTCTCGACTTTCATGACTCCCTGACAAAGTTGCACTATTGATGGTGTGTGATGAAGAAGAACCCAAATTCAGCATAGAATGGTAAGCAAGCCCTTCTGAGTCTATTGGAAGTATAATTCTCTTCAGTGCCCTATCCTTCTTCTTCTTCTTTTTGAAGCTGTAGACGGACGATACCGTAGACAGACTGACAGCACGTGAGCAGAATTGCTAACATGGTGTGTTCCAGGCTTCAGCAACGACTCCTCTTCTGGCGGACGACCGCCGTAACTCGGCCGCCGATTCAGATCGCTTAGCCGACTCCGAAGACGACGCACTACGTGGTGCAGCCCCGTCGACCCGATCAGGCCCATCATGGGTGTTCCGACTCCGCGAGGTCCTGCTCTTCACATGGGCGCTCCTGGCTACAGCTGGCGTGCTTATCATGGCCGTCTGGATGACCCATAAGTCGCAAACCGAATTCTCAAAGCCTACCGGCAAGCGCAACTTAATCTTTATGGTGTCTGATGGTATGGGACCTGCGTCTCTGTCCATGACCAGATCATTCCGGCAATACACAGAGGGCTTGGCACACGACGACACCCTGACCCTAGATAAGCATTTCTGGGGAAGCAGTCGGACGCGGAGCTCAAGCTCCCTGATCACAGACAGCGCGGCTGGTGCCACAGCATTCAGCTGTGCGAAGAAGAGCTACAACGGGGCCATCTCGATGTTGCCCGACCATACCCCATGCGGCACAGTTCTGGAGGCTGCCAAGAGAGCCGGTTTTATGACGGGTCTTGTCGTCACGACTGATATCACGGACGCTACACCTGCATGTTTCAGCAGCCATGTAGACGTACGCTCGCAGAATGATGAGATCGCTTTGCAACAGATCGGAGATGGCGCACTCGAGAGGGTCGTGGATCTCATGTTTGGCGGCGGAAGATGCCATTTCTTGCCCAATACCACCCATGGTAGCTGCAGAGCCGATGATGTTGACGTTGTCGGCCTCGCCAAAGAGAAGTACGGCTGGACCTACACCGACAATCGTGCTGGCTTTGATGATCTCTGGGAAGGGCGTCTCGAAGTTCCTCTACCCATGTTGGGATTGTTCGCTTCTACCGATGTACCGTTTGAGCTTGACCGCCGTAACATGAACGAGGTCTACCCAAGCTTGAGCGAGATGGCGACTACTGCTTTGAGGGCGCTCGAAAAGGCCACCCAAGACAGCGATCAGGGCTTCTTCCTCATGATTGAGGGAAGCAGGATCGACCACGCCGGCCACTATAACGACCCCGCTGCTCAGGTGCACGAAGTTCTTGAGTACGACAAGACTTTCCAGGCTGTTCTGGACTTCCTAGATGAGTCCAAGACGGATGGTGTTCTGGTCGCGACAAGTGATCACGAGACTGGTGGTTTGTCTGTTGCAAAGCGTAAGTCTCTATCTACTGGCTTATCCCCCCTGCGCACCACAGTCGCCACTGACGGTTTATTAGAGCTCAGCCCCGACTACCCGGAATACTTGTGGTACCCGGGTGTCCTTGCCAATGCCACATCCTCTTCTGAATACCTTGCCATCAAGCTTTACCAGCATCTTGCAACCATTGCCAACGATGGGTCTTCGAAGAAGGATCTCAAGGCGTACATCAACGATGAGCTTGTGAAGGCAGGCTTGGGTGTTCATGACGCGACTGATGCGGAATTGATGGGGATTGTCAACCAACCCAGTAAAGCGCAAGATTCGTTCGCAAAGATTATCAGCCAACGTGCTGAGATCGGATGGAGCTCCCATGGCCATTCTGCTGTTGACGTAAACATTTATAGCTCGGGTGGTCCCGGGACAGACGCCATCCGTGGCAATGTCGAAAATACCGAGGTTGGCGATTTCCTCCGAAACTACATCGACGTTGATGTGGACGCTGTCACAGAAGAACTCAAAAAGAAGTACCAGAGGAGGTCAAAAGCGGCAGCTTTGGAGCCCGCTGCCAGTGTCGAGTCGAGCAGCAGAGAGAATCGTTGGGCTGCCCAGGAAGACCTGGTGGCGAGACAAGCGGATGGTAGTTACTGAGTCATAGTCCAAAGGCAGTGTTTCGTATATCTGGTGGATAGCATTATGACAGGTCATAGAGTCACTGGACGATTTGGTTTTTCACCCCAGCAACAAACGATGATACCCCTTTTCATAGATATCTCCAAGCAAAACACGAGCACGCGTTTTAAGAGGGCAAGCAGATTGCGTTTTGGCAGGTTTTTTGCCTAGATTCTAGAACGATCTCATAGCAAACATTGGCCAGCCCGACCGTTTGACGGAGGCAGAATTTATGTGATGGCACCCGGCGGCTGATGCAACGCTGTGACACTCCGGAGTGGGTCGCACAGATCCGATATGTTGTCCAATCCCGACATGATTGCTGGTTCCGTTTCCAACCACGGCACTGGATGACTCCGTACTGCTGTCTCTAACTGTCTCTAACCCCAAGCATGGCCTGTTGGTCGAGTTGTCACGACATCCAACCCCTCTGAAGACAGAAGAAGAAATAGAATCAATAGAATGGCGATACGCAACAGCATCTGGTATCGCAGGGAAGATAATATCCCCCAACTTTGCTCCCAGATTGGGGAGATTCAATATACATCTGAGGTCTCTGGACTACATCGAAGCTCCTTTTTGTGATTGCCTTCCCGTCCCCAAGAGATTTACTTCATGGACTATCGGCGTGTTTGAGCTCACAAACATGTCACCGTTAAGACTGGCGAGTTATCAAGGAGGGGGAAAGACATACAAGTTTGCTATGTTCAAACTGGACTTCACATTTGTACTTCGTTGCGTGATGATTTGTTTCTGGGCAAGCTACATGCTGCATATACCGACTGTTAGGCAACCTGGAAGCCATTACTGCCCTTGGATAAAAGATTCTGGTGGGCTATCGCCTCTATAATACGCGATGTAGTCATCACGGCCACAATCAATCGCTTTGTCCATGTTTCCCTATCAAGCATCTTGCCTTGCGAATCAATGACTTCCCCTCGTTCCTGGCCTTTTTACTCTTTACCGCTGCAGTACAGCCAGGCACAAATCTTGTGCATCTTTTCAAGGTGAGCCTGTTCCCACAATCACACCGGATCATAGGTTCAGTGACGGATATTCTACTGATCCCTCTGAAACTCACAAGCCTGGGCATCTAGGCAGCTCGGTACTGGAACAATATAAAGGTTAGATAGAAGACAGTGCAAGCTGGGCTTCTACCTGACGAACCAAACGAGCCCTACATCAGCCGGTCAGCTGTACAAGGCAGCCCAAGAGGACTAATGTCACGACAATCTATCTTCTCATTGGAATATCCGTATTTCTCTCTCTCTCTCGGGCCAGTGAATGCTACGCTCTTTTTATCGTTCTCTTTCTCCAGCACGCAGACATCACCGCGCGTATTACCATCACCGCACGTAATACCAACACCACCAGCCCTTCCCTTCCCACAAGACCCGGGACCTATGAGGGACGAAAATAAAATACAGAACGGAAACCCATCCCCTTTCATCAAGAGCTCAAACATTAGCAGTCTATCCACCGCAAGCAAACAAAACAAAGTAGCCACGCCACTCGACAGCATGTGCTACTATGTCCTCCAAGTCTGCATGTGCAGCCACGGGGAGCCCAAGATATTCGCCGGCCCAAGCTGCCAAACCTTTCTCAACGAGCTGACCCGCATTCACCAGCCCGGGGCCTGGAACAGTCCCGACAACCCCAACGCCGAGAACAACGTACCTTTCAGCTGGCCGCAGCGCTGCGAGCCCACCTACTGGAACACCGTCCGGGACTTGCTCTGGTGCGGCTGGGAGTGTCGAAATACGCATGATCCCTGTGAGTGCTCAAGCTTCTATATATTTTCCTTCTTCTTCTTTCCTCCTCTCGCCTGCGGCCAACTTTTGACAGGCCTAGATTCCAAACTTGTACTCACTGACACACACCCACATCCCCTACCCTTTGCTGGCTTATAGACACTACTACTGGAAGCTAACAGATACGGAACAGGGGGCTTGAAGGAGTGCTACGCTTTCCCGAACGGCATCATACAGTGGCGTGGCTGGTCCGAGCCCATGGGCGAGCTAACTGCAACATACGGCGAGCCACGCCACGGCGTTGGCTGGAGAGAAGAGATATGAACAGGAGGAAGGGGATGAAATATGAGAGTTTTGCCTTTGCACCCTTCTGCTTTTGCTCTCTCATTTCGGAAGTTTTCCAACAGCGAGCTTCTTTCCTGTGGCTGTCACAAAATTATGAGTACTATCAAACACCCTTTTTTCCAGCCTCAGCCCGAGTGGTATACATATAAGTATTTTGAGAGCATATGACCAGTGTAGAGCTTCGTATAAAGCCCAGTCGTTGTAAGTGTGCCCAAAAGTACAGGCAATACGGGCTTTCACTAGGCTTTCTTCATTTCCCAAAGAGCAGGAAATTGATGATGGCCATTTGTATGGACGGATGACCGACAACCGCAGTTCGGAGTCAGCAGAGTGAAAAGGCAAGTCTGCTACCACCAAAGGGGAAAGCACCAAATGTGCCTTGGTATATGCCTTGCTACACGTCTCACCACAAATATTGCATCCTAGTGCGGTAAGAATTAGCCTGGGGGTATTATTTGCTGACAGCCAAGCCGTATAGGCTTCTGAATACGGTGCCGCCTCTAGCGATCCAATCAGCAACGATGGATCCGTTGTGACTAAAACATATTACATCCTATGTCAAAATGGCCGGCAGTAAACGCAGTAAATCCTACACAGTCAGTACACAGCGGCCCAGTATGCAACAAGCTCTTGTTACACAATAGCGGCCAAAGGACCGCAAATCCGAGGGAGATAGCATGCTAGAAGGAAATCTTGAACGGTTCAACGGGCCCTAGAACCGGACGTTACACCGTCCACAAGGTCCATAAGCGTATATATAGCCCCCTGAGGTCCTGGAAAGCTTCAGAACAAACAGGACAAGCAGGACACGCAGGACACGAAATCATCATTTCTAACACATTCCATTTATTGCAACTGCCCGAACTGGTATCTGCCATGCAGATTCTTCACAATGCCTTCACTGCCTTCGCCTTGGCAACAGTTGCCGCCGCATCCGGCTCTGGCTGTGGCGCGGCACCCCCTATCCCTCTAGGCCAACGACGCAATGCCACCTTGTCGTCGGCGGTCACGGCGATCAACGACCGCACCTTTATGTACTGGCTCCCACCGTCGTACAACCCTGACAAACCAAACCCCCTGATCCTTTCCTTCCACGGAGGCGCCGCCAACAGCGACAGACAGGCCAATCAAGACTTTTTCGCCGACCCTTCTTTCAACAGCGACCACGTGGTCGTCTACCCGCAGGCCCTGACTCTCAACACAAGCATCACGGGGCCCCCCATCACCTTGTGGCAGGGGTTGCGGGTCCTGCCCTGCTACTGGGACGACGTCGCGTTCGTGATGGAGCTGCTCGACTTCTTGGAGCGGGAGCTGTGCATCGACACGGCGCGGGTGTACGCGGCGGGCAAGTCGATGGGCGGCGGGCTCGTGGACATCCTGGCCTGCGACGCGCGCAGCTCCCCGCGGCTCGCGGCCATCGCGCCGGTCGCGGGCGCCTACTGGACGCGCGTGGACCCGCGGCTGTGCACGGATCCGGCGGCGGCGCCGCTGACGGGCTGCGCCGCCAAGCGCGCGTGCGCGATGCCGGTCCTGGCGTTCCACGGCCGCAACGACACGACGCTGCCGTTCGGGGGCGGGCCCTACCAGAACATGGACTGCCTGCCGCCGGTGCCGCGCTGGGTCGAGGCGTGGGCGGCGCGCGACGGGCTCGACCCCTCCCGCCCGGCGGCGGAGAAGCTCCCCAGCGGCGACAACGCCACGGTGTACCGGTACGGCCGCGGCGGCGAGGAAGGGCTGGTCACGTTCGTCATGGCCGGCGACCATGTCAACCACGATTGGCCGACCACGGTCGACTATGGCGGCACGTCTAGGATCCTCGAGCCGGGACAGGGGCCGGCCAACTTCAACGGGACGAGCATGATCATGGATTTCTTCCGGAAGTATAAGACTCCGTAAGCCACTTCTTCTATCTTTTTCTACTGCTACTATTTGCTGCACACATGTTACAGAGTACTAATTCGCCATTAGGGCAACTGGGCTTTGTGATGTTTACAGAGATTAGGAACTCGTGGGGAGACCTGGAGACGAACATCAAGTCTGCAGCCTTTGTTATTTGGAAGGGCCCATGAATAACGTAGAGATCAAAAAAAAAAAAAAAAAAAAAAAAAGGGACGCGATTCATAGTCAATTGAGCCCTGCTATGAACTTCATGAACGGGCAGCTGTTCTACGCTTGCTGCGAAAGCTGAAATCCGTGTGTCGCTGTCGAGGCGGCCGTTTCTGAATGCCCCAAGTCGCCCTGCCCATCCCACCAATCAGAACCCGGTCGCGGGGACCGACTTTGTTCCTCGATCCAAGATCGCAGGTACCGCCTGGCGCAGCCTGATGTCGGCAGTTCGTGATAAATACTTCGTGTTGCCTTGCTGCCCTCGCCTGCAGTGGTATCTCTAATTCCCTTTTATTTGTTTCCTTCATACTCTGCCCAATAGCAAAAATGCCGCAATCCAAATAGCTTACGCGGCCATGTCTCGTCTAATGATCATACAAGACTGCGCATCGGCCTTGCAACGCCCCTTTTCCGTGGTGCGTCTCCTTGGGATAGCTATGAGGAAAGTACCAGAGCGCGTCTTCTCGAAAAATGTCTGACTAGCCCGAGGGAGGACCGATGAGAGCGCCGCCTAACTATGTAGGCAGCCTGCCGAGGCGTTACCAACAACGCCGATGCCGCATATGCTCCGCCTACTGCGACTCCGAGCCCCGGCACGTCGCCTCGGTACGAGCTGCCATGTTAGAATTTGTCCCCGACCGTCTCGATCAACCGTCTTGCCGCAGCAACGGACTGTGACACGACGGCAGATGACCGACCAAACAACAACGGGGCCATACAGCACCGACCTTATTTTGCCCCTTGTACCCTACACATGACGGGGTCCCTTGCGATTTGGACTCAAGCTCGCATACCCTGCTTTCGCTAGAACATCGAGCAGCACCCCTGCCGCCTCCACGCTCAGCGAGGAAGACTAAAGAAACTTTGTCGAGTATCTCCGGAACATCGAGGGCATACAATGTGCATTCCCGCTCCCCCGGTCCCAGCTGCCGACGAGAAGAAAATGCCGGGGAGAGCTAAAGACGAGTAGTTCCGTGGGGAGAACCACGTCCAAATGCGAGACACAGAAGAATTCGAGAACGAAGAGGGCGAAGTGATGGACGTCAAGAAGAACATCCGGCAATTCGCCCAGGCTAAGAAAATCATCAATGCCATTGCCACCTCGGGCTACGGGTTTACGCGATACCGACCCCTCTGAGATGCCGCCAAAAACCTGGGCGTCGACCCGGAAGCGCCAAACATTTGCGAATCCGATAAGCAGACCAGCCAACTCAAACCGCATCAGGTCATTTGTAAGTCAGCCCCCAGCCCGGCGCGGATTTCAGTAGAAACTGCATCCTTGCGCGAACTTCTAATAGCAAATTGGGTCCATGCTGTTGTTTCCAAAGACTGAGACCTCTACAAACGTGGACGCCACAATAACACTTGTGCGCAGTCATCTCAAACCCATGATCTTAGCCAACGGATGCGGCACTGGCAAGACCGTGATTTACCAGGCCGCCATACTCCACCGCGCCAAGCAGCAGGAATCCGAGTGCCAAAGCGACAGGAACCCCCTCCCCCGCCAAAAAGCACCAGTCCACCATCGCGCTCACCTAGTCCCAGCTGGCCGTCAGCACCTTCAAAGAGCTCCACGGTCGGTTCGGAAGCGAGCTCGAAGTGTTCGTGTTGCAGGGCCAGAAGAAGGAAGAGTGCGACATTATACTTCGCCGGCATATGCTGGGGCAACAGGAACTGAAGCGGAAAGCTGCGGCACTTGGACTCGTCGAACTCCAATGCACATATAACCCTAGCTTTTTGGTGGAGGCGTAGGCCGGCCGTTGTAGACCATGCTGGTACCTACCCTTGCGAAGGCCGGCGAATGGTATTCGTCTCCTCTTCCTCCACCTCTCACGCAAGGTTCGTCAAGAACAGGAAGAAGAAGGTCCACGCCCGGGTCCTCACCGCGACGCAGTGCTGGCAGGTCGGGTTGCCGCTCTCCAAGGTCAAGGGTGAAGATGACAGCGAGCTTTTCGAGGTGCTTGGCCTCGACTGGGACTTCTCCCTGCTCATCTGCGACGAGGGTCACGTGCTGAAGAACGAGAATGGCGAAGTTCCCCGTATGGTCGCCCGCCTGCCCTAAAAGCCGCTTGGCATCGTCTTGGTCATGCCGATGCTCGAGGAACCGCGGGATCCGAAGGCGGTCCTGTCGCCCGGCTTTGCGACGTAATCATGCCGTACATCCCCGTCAATATGGATCCCTTGTACCTGTACACCTACGAGATACCAATTCGGCCCCACAAGCCAAACCAGAAGGCTACCCCAGCATCACGAATTAGAACGAGGTCTACTTCACGCCTGACGCCCGGCCCTTGCTCGACCCGGAGTCGCACGACCTTGGCTTGCAGAGGCTGGTAGAAGCTTCCAAGGCGGGCATGCGACCCTGGAAACTCTCTTACCCTATATAAAACCGCCGTCGACCGTCACCTGTCGGATTACGAGCAATGTAAGATTGCTATCCAGAACATCCTCGCGGCTCCTCTGTATGCGGCGCTCCACGGA
This sequence comes from Apiospora pterosperma, assembly GCA_019976485.1. Taxonomy (NCBI): domain Eukaryota; kingdom Fungi; phylum Ascomycota; class Sordariomycetes; order Amphisphaeriales; family Apiosporaceae; genus Apiospora; species Apiospora pterosperma. The sequence goes on from JAFBMP010000009.1 coordinate 3,902,366, forward strand.
CACGCCGCTAGACGAGGTGCGCAGCCCGCTGGAGACACTAGGCAACGACATCCGTAAACCCCGCTACAAACCCGATTCTATGCGCCTCAGCTCCCTCGGTGCCCAGGGCTACTTGGAGCTCCACCCCCTAGTCTCCAACTACATAATGTTTGTCGCTCCAGGAAAACAGGACACCATCCCCGGCAAGGCCTATTCTGCACGCCGCGCCGGGCAGGATCATCATACCCACGATGCCGAACTGGACAAGGCCGAGGCCTGGATGGCCCATCTTAACCCCGACATCATGCGATTGCCGGGTGTTCTAGCGTACAACCAAGGTCTCACCAAGGGCCTCGACGTGCCGCAGGCGCTACTCAACCTGGTCTGCATGAATCACCAGCGCCAAAGCAAGACCGCAGACAAGCTAACCCTGTAAGAGCGTGATGCTTATCATCAGGCGCCACACCACTCCGAGCTCCAAGACCCCTACCAGCCCTGTCTCTCCCTCGTGGTCACGGAGGACCAGACTGCCAGCTTGGGCGTGAAGCAGTCGGGTAAAGCCTGCAGGAACCCGATGGTGGGCTCACCGCTGCCCGGCGCGCAATAAATGTCGACTCCCACGTACATCTGCAGCCTAGTCGCCGGGCTACGTTGAAGTACATGGCATCTCGCAGTAGCCTGCTCTCTGCCGCCCTGCTGCAGATGTACGAGTGCGCGATGAGCCCCTCGAGTTAGACTATGACAGCCGCGCCGTGACCATGGTGGACAGTAAGTAGACTCAGATATAAAGCCCTTCCCGAATCCAATACAAGTTTGTATCTTCTACTGGACTTCCGAACACCCTGAGTTCCCGACGCTCCTGTAGGCCGCAATGGAGACGCTGCTAACGTGTCCGTAAGGAGGTCAGCATGGCCATGCAGTCCACTGGCTTCAGCGTAATGAACCCCTGCGCCGCGCAGTCTGACACTGACCAAGCCGAGCTTGTACATGACTTTAATAGGCCCCCAGTCGAACTGCGACGTGTTCGCCAGCAACATCCGGCTGGCCGACCTCGGCTTCAATCTACATCACTGCCGCGCTGCGGCATGCTCCTGGCGTACCCCTGGAACGCAAACGTGACGCTGCAGATCTTCGGCCGCCTCATGCGGATCGGCTAACAGGGCGAGATGATCTGAACTACGTTCGCCATGCCTGGCATCATATATGAAAAGGTCGAGGTCACCTTGTAGGGCAAGCACGTATGCAGTTGGCCAGCGAGGCCGCTATCGGCAACATGAAGGGCCCGTGGGGCAATGCCGTTATGTTCGAGATCATTCGGGTGCCGTTCAACCAGCCCTCCAACCGTTGGGGGGTGTGTCTGCGGGCATTGACCATCGCCATCGGAGTTGCGTGCGTCGTGAGCAATACTGTCCACCTGGCGCTCAACAAGGCCGACGGCGAGCGCGCAGCTCGCGGACATCCTGCGCCTGCACAGCCTTCATTCGCTCATTGGATCTGTCATCGCTATTCGCCGGAGGCGCATCTCGGAGCCCGACTTCACCCCCGACCGCGACTTCTGCGGACCTTATTCTCCCGCCTTCAGATTTCTCACTTTCCTCTTACCCTCTCCACGCCTCGCCCGGACAACTTCTAATGCCATGCCATGGCACCTCTCACTTCCGCCGCCGACGCGGCCTGGCCCAAGCCGCGCAACAGCCTCGTGCCAATGTCAGTATCCCCGCCCCCGCGCCCCGTCAAGCTGGTCGACTACTGACACCAGGTGCAGTGGTTCGTCTCCCTAAGCCGGGGCAACGAGCTCTTCTTCTACAGCCACACCAAAAGCAGCACCTTCGGCTTCCTTAGTCAACCTATGTCGGCCGCCGCTTCCTGGGCCCGGCCGAGAACGTTGGATACGGCAGCGCCTACCACTACATGCACCACCGCAAAGGCGCTGCTGTTCGGCAGCCGGAACTCGGCCTCAACTATCCTGCAGTCCGCCGCAGCCGCCATGCCCGCAAGCTGGGACGTGCCGCGTACATTTTCGACCCACGCGTCTAGGGGGCCGAGAAGGATTTCGCTGTCCGCCGCGGCAACCTGCTCAAGTTCCTCTACCCCACCCTGCCCGGGAACATGCCGAAGCGCGGCGCCCGGATGTCGCAGCCCATGCACTCCTGGCTCATCGCAACCCGCAACGCCTTGCTGGTTGAGGCCAACCCGACCGCCACCGTCTGGGGCACCAGCAAGGCGCCCCCCAGGCTGACGCCATGAGCGCCGACTGGGGCGCCAACAAGCTTTTGGGCGCTGTCTCATGGACGTCCGCCGTGTGCTGGCGATACCGCTGTCAGACCTAGGTGCCGCCGCCGCCCACCGCGTCGTGCTGGGCCCCGACACCGCGACCCTGGACGGCCAGTGGTACGAGATGCAGGTTCACGGCGTGACCGACATCCTGCACCTCGACACGGTTGTGGATGGCGCCGGTCCGCTGCTACGAGGAGTTCGGCGCCGAAGACAGCGCGTCACTCGGTTCTTCTGCCTGGTGCATGCGGTCCGAATCGGCGCCGGCGACTTCTAGTGCGCACGACACCGGCGCAGGATGGGATGGATGGGTCGTGGCTCATGTACATATTTGACCCGTTCTTGCGGCCGCGTGGATCCCTTTACAGCGATCCACGGCGCGCCTCGTGAATGCCCAGGCCGTGGAGGCCGGGTGCTAGCAGAGATTCTGACCCTGCTTGATGAACATTGGCGACAATAGGAGCAGCATGAACGGCAGGAGGCCCTCGCGCCCCAGAGGATGCCACTGTGTCGACCCAGTATGCCACCCAGCCTCCTCACCTGCATACGTACTTATCCGCCACCCACTGTCGTATCGGGAGCGATCTTACAAGTCTTTGCTGACCTTGGTCCCGGCTGCAGGTGGTGACCTCTCACGCCCATCATCAGGCCCCCTTGGTACCCGACTTACCCCTTGGTACCCGACTTACCCCTCCTTGGTCCTGTTTGTTTCACATTTTCGTCCACCAAGCAGCGATTTCTGCGCGGCTCTTCTCTCATCGTCCTCGCTCTGGCGCATCGTCTTCAGCATTTCGACTGCCCCCTCTTCATATGCCGACTCTTGACCGCGTAGGGTTGCGGTCCCTTCGCACAGCAACCCAATGCTCCCCGCTTCGCAACACCCGCCTTCGCCGCCCGTCGCCCGCCAAGTCTTGCTTTCGTACTTCGCCACCGTCTCGGCCCTGTCCCAGGCCTACATTGCTGTCAACTTGTGGCGGCCGCTGCGCGGGGCCACCCCCCCCCCACATGTCCTCGGGCCCCTTGCTGTCCTTTGTGGCGCACGTGGTGCCTTCGAGCCAGGGGGGGATTGAGCGTCAGTGATGTCGACCGCTACCAGCTGCAAATCCAGTAGGAAGACCCAAGGAGGAGCTGACCTAGAGGCCGGAGTGCATGACCCAGTACGACGCGCTCTTACTGCTGTACAAGTACTAGGCCGCGCGCAGATCGTGATGCAAGGCCCTGGGCCTCAACCCCCGCCGCAAGAACTACCACAACTTCGCAATCGTGGATTGGCGGCCGGGCAAGAAGGGCACCCAGGAGGTGCCGGTGCCGTGGGAGGGCTACATCGACCACTGCGAGGAGTCGGTTTGGTTCACTTGGTTAAATATTGGAGGTCGCAGGCAATACATTAGGCATTGCATTCTATTACAGACAGGGTATCTCAACGCCGAAAGGAACAGAATGGAGCAGCGTATCTCACATATACCTTGGTAGTGATTACAGGATGCGCACCATGTCTCCGTCGCCATCTCCTCGCGTGCGTTCTCTTCTCCCCACAGCAACGATGTGCCAACTACAAGCACTCACGGCTGTGTCGACTGGCGCCGCGGTCTGGGGACAGGACTCCGGCCGACCTAAATTCCTGCTTGCACTGCTTGCCCACCCGCAGTGTCCTTTTGGTGGCCGCGGAGGCGAGGTAGCCTTGTCCCGGTGCTGTGTTGTTCGTTGTCAGTACGTTGGGCCTTCTAGTCTGCGGGCCCCTCGCGCCACACGCTCAGAACAAGCGTCGCATGTCTTATTTCCTTAAACCTGCACCACTGCGGCCGTGACCACGGGTTCAAGCCAAGCCCACTATCACCAACCCCCACCCGGGGGCCCTCCAAGTGCCAACAGCGTGGACGATCCTACTAGCTGACGCTACCCATTGACAGCAGGCACCATGCTACGCCGCCGACCCCTGAACTGGTTATGCCTGCTTCTTGTCGTCTACTCGACACGTGAACCCTGTTGGTAACTTGAGATACCATAGCCTGGCCACTATGGTACGGAGATTAGGCCTGTACGCTGCTCAACCTCACTCAGCCGGCGGAGTGCACCATCAGAGGTATGGCCTTCACGGCATCAGGGCCAGACCCCCGGGTTCAGTCCGGCTCAAACTCCGGCTCCAGGTAGTGAAGTCACAGTGCCTGGGGAGCTTGGGTTTCCTTTTCTCCTAGTCCAACAAGTTCTGACTTTCAATGCCAAGCCGCTAAACCACGGAGCCCTACGTCTACTCTAAGTACCTCCCACTAATACTTGGATTGCTTAACCAAATCTGGTTTTTAATGGCTTACGGCTCCTTAAATATCTTTATCTAGAGATCTGCATACACTCCGCTAGTTTCACTCAATACACAAGTACTTTGCATCATTCATCACCTGCAAGGTCCTTCACGATATGCAGTATTGCTGACTGGCCCCCATAGGACCGAGTTGTTCTTGACCGCCCAAGATCATGTATTCTTCTACACATCGCCATGGTGGGGGCCGTTTTCTGTCCACCGTCGCGTGTATAAGAGGTGGGTAGCCTGCGAGTTACCGCTCATCGCATCTTGTATAGCATAGCACCTATCGCGCTTCAGTCCAATAAGTGAGTGGACACCCATTTTTTTTTCCATATAGATGACGTTTACTGTTGTCGTTACACCATGAAATCTAGCACCTCTGTTCTACACCTGCTTGGCACAGTCTGTGCCTTGCCTGGCCCTTTGGTGACACCAGCATCCACATTGGCGGTCCATGACCTGTTCCTAGGTGCCAAACGAGATGGTCAATATGCCTTCGAGGGAAGCATCATCACGGCAGACGCGACGGCCACGACATACGAGATTAGATGCCAGTCGGGCGATCTCAATCTACCCGGGTTTCCCACCACAACTTGTGATCCCAAAGATCCGGTAAGAAGACTTCCAACAACAGATAGGAAAGAAAGTTGGGGAGTGAACACCACCTGCTAATCAAGAGTCTTGCGCCCAAATCGTTCAGCCATGGACTGTTACCCACGGGCCTTCTATCATGATAGGGGTGCTTTCAACAGCTATAGAGACTGTCACGGCCATCTTGGCTGAGACGTGCAGATTGGATGGGCATACTGCCGCGTACTGCACCCATACCTTCATCGAGACAATTGGGTGCAGCAAAACCACCAGTGTCTACCCTAGTACCATCACCGGCGACAGCTACACCGAGTATCCGGTTGCGATCACGGCTGGGTTAGAAAACCTGCCCACTGCCATTCCGTCCAGTGGAACAACAGCGAGATAAACCTAATGTAGTTGATTGTCAGGGAACATTCAAGGCTGTGTTGTTGCGTGTTGCCTTCATTAGCAAGGTGCGGCCCTGTGCCTGTACAACTACCAGTTTGGACGGCTACAGGCTCCCCCAATGCCCGACCCGCACTCAGCTTACGTGTTTAATATATTGCTTACTTCATTTCGGCTGGGTTCTGGCTCTCGTCTTGAATCTACTCCTGTACACCCCCACCTTAGGGTGAATTACTTAGTTACATGTAAGGGGAACAAACAATTAATAATATTTTTTCCCAATCCAGCACAGATGGCTGCCTCATGTGACCTTATGCTACCGCCCTTCCACGAACTGAACAAGGTACATTGCAGGGTGTGGCGGGCATGGCATGGCATGACTGCCCACCTAGTTACAAAAGCCTGACATTTCGCATCCAGTCTTGGGAAACAGCACCATCTCCTTCTCAACATTTCCAAGGCCAGACCTCCCAGCGCGTCGCACCTTGGAGATATGAGAATGTCCCATCTCACGCGTGGCCTCTCGAGCTCTTTAGCCGCTCAAGGAGCACTGGCTTCCACTGTCGAGGACTTCGAGCTCGATCTGTGCCCGGGTCGTATGCTGGAGCTGGTCAAGCAGACTGTCGTTCCTGATCACGAAGAATACCCTGGAGTGGCCGCATCGCTCGGTATTGATCTCCAAGTCTTGAAGGAGCTACAAACGGAATGGATTACAACTTTCGACTGGTCCGCTGAGCAGAAGTCCCTCAACAAGTCAGTCCTTCCAATACATTTTGAGCGCAGCGTCCTCCCGTCCTAGAATAACACTGCAATAGGTACCGCCAGTACACCGCCACCATTGAGGGTTTGACGATTCATTTCGTCCACCAGAGATCCAGCGACCCTGATGCGATCCCATTAATCCTGGCCCATGGATGGCCTGGCTCGTTCGCCGAATTCGTTCCCGTGATTGACCCATTGACCAGTGTGGGCAAAGAGCCCTCAGCATCCTTTCATGTCGTGGTTCCCTCACTCCCGGGCTTTGGCTTCTCCAGTGCGCCACCGACCAACTGGACGCTGGACGATACGGCACGCGTTTTCAACACGCTAATGACGGAAGCATTGGGTTACAAGACCTATGCTGCACACGGAACCGATTGGGGCGTCAGTATCGCGTACAGCATGTACGACAACTTTAACGCAACCGTGCGTGCAGTGCATCTGACGGGCATCCCGTTTCTCCCGGTATCCCCGGCGAACTTCCCCGAGTATAACATCACCCTTGATGAGGACGAGAAAATCCAACAGCAACTAGTGGAACAGCTACAGGCCACCGGCCTGGGCTATTATATTGAACAGACTACCAGGGTGAGTAGCCGCCACGTGATGGGGGCGTACGCGCTTTGCCCAGAAGGCTCCTAGACTGATATGCTGAGCAGCCCAACACGATCGGACTCGCTCTCTACGACAACCCTATCGGACAGCTAGCATGGATCGGGGAGAAGTACATCGAGTGTAGTATAACCCTCTCCCACTTCCATATGTCGTTTCCATGCTTACAGATTTCCAGGGTCTGACCCACGCGCCGGAACAGGGCCGTCTGTCGTCACGCACAAGGAGATCCTTCGCCAGGTCTCTTTGTACTACATGTCCAAGTGCTTCGTGTCCTCGGTGTTTACGTACTCCCAGAACGCGCTTGCGAACCGAGCGACCTACACCAAAGCACGAAACGATGCACCCATGCTGTACAGCAGCTTCAAGTACGCCGGTGGTTTCTGGCCCAAAGAGCTTATCGCTCTGGTAGGGAACCTGGTCTCGCATACCTGTGAGCTCCGCAACTCTTCCCTCGCTGTCTCTAGCCATCCTTGAAACTAACAACAGGGCAGACCATGACTTCGGCGGACACTTTGCCGCACTGGATAACCCGCCCGCTTTGATTGGCGACCTCAGGAAGATAGGAGACTTCTGGGGGAAATAGTGTGTTTGCAGGAACGCTCCCGAAGGAGAAACAACCCCCAACCCCCAGCGGACAACAGGAACATTCGACGTAGAACCTAGCTTCTGTATATCTTCGATGGAAGGCTCCCAGATCGTCGTATCGGAGTCATCACTTTCTCCTCAATTAGATGATAGCAATAGCCCTAATACAATTGCGGACGCATTTCACTACAGGCTCTATTCCTCGAGTCGAGGGAACCATGAGATACTGGGTCTAAGGGCGTCATTCGTCATTCACTCATCGGCCTCAGGCACCCATGCCACCTGCGAACTGCGGAAGACTTCCCCGTCTCCGCGTCATCTCATCTTGCATGTTGGGGCTCGAAGTTCGTTTTGGTTTTGGTGGATTTAGTACAACACGTGGGCTATCTAGTGCGCGGCAGCATGGCCGGACCACCCGCTACATAGACAACAAGAGGATTCAACGCCATATTGGAGCCCACCTGCTGTTCTAGGTATAGTAAGCTTGATCCATGGCTTGTTCGCCAGTGTTGTATGGCCGCTCAGCTGATAATCACCCCGAGAGCTGCACACCATCTCTACCTTATCGCCGGAATACCCACTTGCTGACCCACAGAGGGAACCGCGGGAGCGGGAAGGGGTGGCCAGCGAAGAGCGGGGAGCCTATCAACACCCCCACCGGATATGCTGCAAAGAATGGCCTCTACGACCTTCCCTGCTAGGCATGCTCAATATACGGGGGGATGCAGCGTCCAGCATGTTCCATTTCAAATCTGCATGCAACAAGGCTACCAGCCACATAAGAGAGGCAGGTGTTTTGGTTTCAATGGGGGCGGGGAAAAGAAGAAAAAGGGAAGCCCGCCCGAGCCATTTCGGTGCAGCAAGTAGGTTGAGCGAGGTTTCCTACGGTGCTTCTAAGCTGTGACACACCCGCCTGCTGCGCTGCTCCCATTTTCCCACTTCGTTATAATGGCGTCATATCCTGCTCTTCCCACCAGTGTTATTAAGTGTGTAGGGGGCCTCGGGCTCCTGTACCTAGTGCATTGCCTCTACCGAGGCTTGTCAATTAGGGTACGGATCTACAGGCTTCGGGCGCAAGGCCTAGTGAGTAGTTCTTATCTATCCAGGCACCTACAATAAATGGTGACTTAAGCAGCTTACAAGACATAGCCGGTCCCGGAGCCGTACTCCTTGCTTTTTGGTCATATCCCTTTAATGAGATGGCTGAGACAGGGGCTGCCGCGTGATGCACACGATACCTACGTCGTTCGGAAGCTCAGCCTCGACTGGAAGGACTACTTCCCGAACGCGACCAAACCGCCTCCCTTGGCGTACCTGGACTTGTGGCCCTTCCTGTCCCAGCCGCTCATCGTGGTCTACAGCCCCCAGGCCTGCGCCCAGCTCACCCAGGAGACACCGCAGCCAAGACATTCGCTGTTCCGATGGTCGCTGACGCCCCTGACCCGAGGCCAGGACTTGACGTCCGTGGACATGCCTACCCACCGCGTGTGGCGCTCTAGACTGAACCCGGGGTTTTCGCCCAGGAACCTGATGTTGCAGACGGACGCCTTGCTCGAAGAGGTGGCCATCTTCGCGCATAAGCTGAAAGCCAGGGCAGCAGGAGGAACTGATGGTGGCTCCTGGGGCGATCCGTTCACGCTCTACGATGACGCTACGAGCTTGACGTTCGATGTCATCCTTCGAAGCTCCTTGTAAGCGCCGTTGCTCGTGTCGTCGTGGTTGTTTGTTCATTATTGCTGTTGGTTTCTAGCTTGATATGTGTGATAAATGCTGATCAGAGAGGTAAAAGGGACTTACGAGTCAATGAACAGACTGAAGGGCCGGGCCCTCTGTTCAAGTCAATACGGAAGCTTGCCATGCATGTCAAGAAACCAAATCTCATGACTAGATTGGAACGTCTCACACCAGCGTATCGATATAGTGTTGCGCACCACAGCAAAACCGTGAACAAGATTCTAGTGTCTCATGTCCAGGAGCGCTTAGCAAAGGAACAGGGGAATGGGGACAGCAAAACGGTCGTTGACCTTTGCTTCAAGGACAGTCCGGAGGAATTCCAAGAGAAGAAGACGAGCAGTGGACAATCCGGGTACATGGATACTGTTCTATCACAGGTCAAGGTCTTTATCTTAGCCGGGCATCACACAACTGCACAAGCGATGTAAGACTCCGCCTCTCGGGGGTACCCGGACGCATGAATCCTTGGAAGAGATGGCTTAAATCCATCTTCTTTCTTTCTTCCACTGCTAACTGCTTTCCATAGATGCTGGGTGCTCTATGAAGTCCACAAGAATCCAGGAGTGGTGGACCAACTTCGATATGAACATGACGAAGTCCTTGGATCGGACCCGAGACAGGCTCAATATTCGATCTCGGAAAACCCCTACACACTGAAAGACTTGCGCTACACTACCGCCGTGATCAAGGAGACTCTACGTATCCATGCCCTGGGACAGACGCACCGTGAAGGAAGCAGGACATTCCACTTCTCCCTCGACGGCGTGACATACCCGACGGAAGATTCCATCATACAGACCGTGCCTGCCGCTACGCAGATACACCCCGACCTTTGGCCTCGCGCCATGGACTTCTTGCCCGAGCGCTTTCTCGTCGGGCCTAACCATCCTCTATACCCGCCCAAGAATGCCTGGCGACCGTTTGAGTTGGGAAGTACGAGGTGCATCGGCGAAGAGCTGGCCATGATGGAGATCAAATTGGTCCTCGTTCTGACTCTGCGAGACCTCGATTTCCAGCTGGGTTCTTCTCCGCATGATGGGAACAAGCTACGGTATGTTATATCACCGCCGACTTTGTTTGACGTAGCAGACCCCCGCTCCCGGAGTTTTCTTTCAATACTTATGGCAAGGATAACTGAGCAAAACCTACAGACATGGCAATGCCTTACCAGATGAATTGGACGGCAATCGTATATACCGTGTGGGAAACGGACTGGGTTACGTCAAGGATAATCTACCCACCCGTGTAAAACTTAGGTGATATTCTAGGGGGCAACAATATTACACGGTGCTTCCGTAGTCTTCGTATAATGACATACATATATGCCCAGGGATAGCCACACCCAAGTTCATCTTCAGGGCTTGGTTCTCATACTCTTTAACTACTACAATGGTCGTTTTGATCCTGGTGATTCTCAGTCTCATAATAGATGCTCATTTCCGAAGCTCTCTGCTTGGCCGCATTCTCCTGTTCGCTAAGGCTAGAAAAAGTGCTGAGCTCCGTTTGTGACCCGGTCTCTTCGTTGCCTGCCTGCTGTCGTCTTTGCATGTATCTGCTGCGGCGGCTGTTGTGGCGGCGGTGGTGGTGGCTCCCACTGCCGCTCCAGAGTGTCATGAGGGATCGAGCGCTGCGTACGAGAGACTTTGGAGCATGCAGGCCATTCAGCAGTGGTCCGTACAATGGCAGACAGACAGCGATGATGGAGCCGACTTGCGCGATGCCCATTGCAGTAGAATCGAAGCGGAGCTTTGCCTTTGTCATGTCTTCTAATGATAGAGGGTTGATCTGCACAAGCACGAGCTGCTCATGGTCGATCATCGGTTGGTTACCTCTCCTCCCAGTATACACACCTCCGACACGATGACCACTTACAAGAAAGAACAAGACTCCCCAGACCGAAACGACCGTGATGGCCACCCAGACGCACATGTGTTGAAGGTCTTTGTCGGGAAGATGCGTTTATAGAAGAGCAAAAGGGATATCTGGACTGTCGTGAGAGGAACCTGTACGACCAAGGCCCCGAGCCATATCATCTAACGCTATCGTCTCAGTACCGCTAGAGGGTGAAAGAATTGACAGGCCTGGGGGAAGACATACTCGCAAGGAACCCTGAGTACCTTGCAGGACAGGTACGGTGTAGTAGTCAACGCGCGACCGGGCATATACCCAGACTACCACGCTTAGTCCCACGGAAGAAAGCTTTACAGTACTCAGTGTCAGCCAGCAGCAAGCCGCGACCAGCAACTAAATAAGCGCCTATGCCAGAGCGATGGGGGAGAAACGACAGGTCAGCCTTACCCACGAGAACCAGAGGCAGCCATGTTCGGCGTAGAGGGCGCGCTCGTTGTGGCGTTGCGCCCAGTATCTGAGGACAACGGCCACAGCCGACAGCAACGGAAACACGACAGAAACGACGATCAAGGGCGTGGCAATGGCCGCAGGTACAGGAACGTGCGGCTCGGCGGCCCGGGCCTAGATACTGGAAGAACTCCTCACGCTTGCACACATTCCAGCAGTTTGGATGAGAAAAAGATGCCAATTGCAGGCCAAGCCAGGCGAATGGAAAAGGCGCGACTACTACATAGCTTTCATTTGAACTACTAAGACTTCCGAGAATATCTGCCGAGGAGCTGTAAGCAGAACAATAATGTTGATAAGGGCATGGCCAGGCAATGGGCAGGATATGCGAATCCTTTGTTCCTCAGAGATGCTGATCGAATGCCGTAGTGGTAGCTCATAATAATAACCCTTGACTACCTATCTGGCTGATATCTGACTATTGATAGCAGACGTATTGGATAGCTTGATCTCGGGCTATCAATTGATCGAGTTACATGTAGTTGTAATAAAAGTGGGTAGTTAATTATAAGTGGGTGGGTGCGGTGGATCCTTGCCTCATGGGTGTTCCCGTCGCTTGGCTGGGTGTGTAGTTATCGAGTGGGCACGGACGGCTGAAGGGGGGTGGGGGCGGGGACGGGAACCAGAGGGAACTAACAGCCAAGCAACGCTAAGGCATAGGTCTACATGTCTACTTTCAGTGTACAACCTGTCTGGTCCCTTGTGAGTACCTCATTACAGGAGTTACTTTGAATGTTACTTATCATGTCGGAAACCGGAGCCGGGTAGACGATACACAGTGAACACACAGTGACACACAGCGATAGATCAGCAAAGGGAATCAGACAAATCATACCTACTTAGGTAAGCTGATACGGAAATATGAATGTTACCGTACTTGCACCGATTGCTCCGTTGCCTAGTCGTTCATCCCTTGGGGGCGAGCTCGGGGCTCAGTACTGCCCCGTCGGGACTTCTGGTATCAACTCTCAATAACCTAAGCCGCTTCCAATTCCAAGGTTGATTCCCTCGCTATTCTTATCTGTGAAATCCTGAAGTGTTTTTTTTAACGGCAGTTTATTCGATTAAGGTGTCTGCATTTTATCTTGGGCCGCGCACGCCTGTCATCTACTCGCTCACTCAGCAGCAGCAACGCAGTGGAAATGGCAGACCATGTCTTCACCCGGGACTTTCTTGATAACAACCGGTTCGTTATCGATAGCAAATACTCCCCACTACAGTACTAATTTCAAGAAGCATCCACTTACTATATTGTTTCTAGACTAAAACCTTCGGTTACGTAATCCACCCCAAGGTCCTACACGATAGCATCCACAGAGTTAGCCGACGTAGGCACAGGCACTGTGTATATGAGCCCTTCCATCTCCTTATTTAAATATCCAGGGACTAATAATATATGTAACTAGGATCTAGCTATTTAACGCCCGGGATTAACTTTTCGAAAGTACACAGCTAGATGGCTTAACTATTTCGTTCGATACCGCTCCGCCAGCTGAAGTGCTCCCATCTAACGTACGCTTCTAATACTAGAACGTCAAAGAGGCTGTTCCAAATGGTCTCGTAGGGTTGTTCGATGTTGTTCACCTCCGCTTCTTTGCCTTCGTCCTCCTGAATGACGAGATCCCAGCTGTGCTTTCGAGAGTCTTCCTCAGTGGGACGAGGCCGATATAGAGACCCTGCGATTCGACAAGGCCACGCCCGAGACTAAGACGGAAGACTGCGAAGCCCTCTCTAAGTTCTTACTAGCTTAGGACCCGCGCTTAAGCCCACCTAGGCGAATTACTTCACAGAGCTTTTAACCGAAGCGGGCTTCGTCGACGCCGAAAGGGACATTAAAAACACGCCGCCATATTACGCGTTTTAGCGTTAAAAAGTTAATTTTATAATCCATGAGCTTATCGCGCGTAAAACCAAGAGCGAACACATAGCCTCCGAACTGCGACGTTTTTTTCCGGCGGCCGTAAAAGAGACCAAGAACGGTGCCTATGTGACGTCTTTAATTCATAGCATAATACCTTTGAACTACTACTACACTGGGTTGAATATCAGCTGAAGTGACTCCGTGAAGACATACCTAGTGTTTAATGCAGTTTCCGGTTTAGAGTATATATCAATGCCATCATCACATTGGATAAGAATGAAGAGCAAATAAGACTGTTCGGGCGGCTCAGCCACTGCCGAAACATCCAGGTACCACTGCTGCACCCCTTGCATTGTCGTGCGAATAGATTATCATTTTATTCTTCTCTTGATCCCACCTTTAATCTGTTGGCCATCAAATGAGGGATGGGTAGAATTCCAGGGGTAAAACTAGCAAACAACGTAGCAAACAATGCAACACCACGGAAAGAAAATAGTTGAAAGAATTAATTTCCAGCCCCAACCCCCTCTTCCACAAAAAGCTCACTGGGTGCGCGTCCCCACGTCCTTCAGCACGTACAGCTGACCATACAGATCCGTCACATCGACAAACATGCGAAATGCCCTCATCAAGTAGCTCTGGGGCCCCCCCAGCTCCGACGCCAGCAGGCCCATAGCCGCATCAAGCCCGCGCCGCTCGTATTCGGCGATCCACAGGAGCTCCGACTTGGCGCTGCTGCTGATGCGACTATTACTGGTGCGGCTGCTCTTCTTTAGCTTCTTCCCCTCCTCTTCCTCCTCTGCTACCAGCTCTGCTGCTGCCGCCGCCGCCGCCCCTTTTCCTCCTACCTCGCCTCCACACGAGGAGAACTCGGAGAACTCGGAGAACTCGGCAAAGTTGACCGAGTTCAGACTGCGCTCCTCCGCGTCCCGTGCTAGCGACCCGTAATCGTTGTACATGCGACACAGGCTCGCGAGGTGACGACAGGCGTCTTCGGCTAGATAGGCGGTGCGCGCCGAGGACAAGGTACCCTTATTGTTGTTGGCGATGGTGTCAGTGCCGCTGCTGCTGCTGCTGCCAGCGGAGGTGGTAGCAGCGCCGGCGTGGAGGACCAGACATTCGAAGAAGATGAACGAGAATGGACAGGACGTGTGGTCGGCCGAGATGCTGCGCACCCAGCGGTAAAGGTGCGCCCATCATCTCGATGATGCTGGTGGTGGTTAGTGGTGAGGCAGCGGCCGTCAACGCAGTTTTCTTCTCCGTTGGGGGCGCCGCCCGCGCTTCGACCGGATGCTGGCTGCGCGCGACGGAGGCGGTAGTTGTCTTCGGCCTGCGTGATGTGCGCCAGGAGGAAGATCCTCAGATCGGCAGCCAGGCGCGCCTGAAGCCGGGCTGGACTCGAAAGAACAGCCGGGTGGCTCAGTATCTGGTCCCTAAACCGCGCGAGGACCGACTTCACATCGGCCATGGAAGGAGGCTGGTCCGAAGCACCGTTGTTGACCTTGCCCCCATTCACCATCCCTTCTGAGATCTGCCCGTTAGTGGATGTGTCATCGAAGCCTGTTACTTCTGCCTCAACTATTTCATGGCCATTCGTCGCCGTGGTGTTGCCATTCTGCTGCACACCGGCAGCATGGGGGTTGCTGATGAAGAGTTGGTCGACAAGACGGCGGATCGCATCAAGATCCGCACTGAAGTGTCTCTCGATGACGCCTTCCATGTACTCGTCGGCGTGGAAGTTCAGAGTGGACAGCACCATCATCTCGTACAAAACCGAGAAGCTAACCGAGCCGCCGTGCGCCTGGCCGCAGAGGGTGAGGGCGAGCGGGATGACGAAGGCGTACCTGTCCTCCCCCTTGGCCGTGCGTGGGAAGATGCAGGGCGGGGGCCGGCGCTGCAGGGCCTGCAGGGCGAAGCAGGCCTGCATCTCCGCGAGGCGGATCATGCTCGGTTCCGTCTCGCGGAATAGAGGGGCGCGTCCCAGCAGGCTCCCCGTCTTCTGCATCCCCATCAATAACTTCTCGGTAACCAGGAAGGATGCCTGGCTGCTGCCGATGCCCGACGCCGTTTCGGATTCTACTGTTGGCGGTAGGGGTACTAGTGAGGCGGCTATACAATATGCCTCGCTGAGCGTGTCCGAGCTGTATGTGACCTTTTCTGTCCATATGTGACGGCCTTTGGCCCAGTTCTCTCTGTTCGATTGAAGGAAGGACTTTCCCATGGCCACCGAGGAAATGATTCTCCATTTATCCAGTTGGCGCACAAATGGGAGCCGCAAGAGCGACGACAGAGCCAAAATGGCATACGATGTTATCTCGCAGCCACCATTCCAAGAGCCGTTCTTCTGCTGCAAGTGCAGTATGCGCATGGCCACTTGTAGTAAGATTATTGGCACCTGCTCTTGTAGGCTGGAGACGCTCTGGAATACGGCCTGGGCAGTCTCCTCATGACTGTAGAGGATGTCGAAGGAGCGTGCCAGAAGCATCATCCAGTAGAGGTCGCTTCGGTGCTAGAGTTACTGTTAGTTCAGGATTCATCCCATGATGGGATGTGGTGTGGTGATCTTACCCATTTCTCCTGGATATTTCCATTGAGAGCACGGCCCACCAGGAACTGAGCTGCCTTGGTGATCTGTGGTACGTATTGGCTACGGTCTTGTCGGACCAAGAAGAGCGTGAGAACGTTGCAGTTGGCGCTGAAGCTGGGATTTCGTTCCCCCGAGTAGGTCATAAACCAGTCTTTTCCTTCAAACGTTTCTATCATGGCGTCGACGCCGGTTTTTTGCCCTAAGTAATGAAGTGTCTCTAACCCTTTAGCCGTGTCATCCACATCAGGCAGGATTCCAGGGGCTGGTTTTCTTTCGGTGATTAGCATCCTCATCTCCTATATTCTCAGTAGAGGGGGCTCTGGAACCACGTATGCATACTCACCGAATCCAAGTAGCCCGTTTTGTTGTTCCAGTGCATCTTGAAGCAATCTGACAAAGGCCGACGCCTCGGGAGGGTCTGGCGACACGCCAGCTGCTGCAAGCGTGGTGACAACCTTGAAGGGGCACAGCAGTTAGACGTCTCATCTGCGGATAATGAAGATTGGTGCACATGAAAACTCACCCAGCTGATCTCGAAAATCGTCGTGGGCCAAGCACATGGGGTACCCCCTCGGTGAGCTCCGTTGTCCCGTTCCAGGACGGCCCTAAGGTAGGCTTCCGCCAGAAAGTCCCAATGCGAAGCGCTCATCAGGTATGCAGCCGTAGCCCTAGTCGCAATTAGCTCGGTACTGATAATGTACATGACATGCATGCCTTGTCCACGTACGCAGGGGAATTCATCAATGATCCGTTCGCCTCTCGCCATTGACTGACATTATCAAAATCAATGTGGCCGATGAAGGCCTCGAGGGAATGGTTGAGAGTAGATCGGGTCGTGTACACGGTAGACGGGGGGATCTTGGCCAGCTTGGCGTCTCGGGTGGCCCTGAGAGCACTGAGCCGAGAGGTTATCGTGACACCATCCTGCTCCAGAAGACCCAGCAGAGAGATGACTAGAAGCTCTTGTCCGACCTGGTCCGTCGAGTTTGCGTCCCACTCACTCAGAATCCTTTTCAGCGCGGCCAGGGCCTTCTGCGATCGGAGAAGCCAGTCATCATTTTCGGGCTGGACCTGCAGGTGTTTGATGATAGACAGCAGGGCGGCAGCCGTGTTCAGGATGCCGTCGACAGGGGTCGCGTACGAATCCCAAGCCCCGGATGGAAGCTGCTCCTCGAGGATGAAATCGAAGCACTCAGGGAACAGCCAGATGCCGCTTGCTTCATTCCCCGACTGCGCTCTTGCTGGTTCCTTGATTGCTTCATCCTCTAATTTCTCTCTTCCTGGCTTCTGTATCATGGAAAGCCATGCTGTGTCATAGATGGACGATGACATAGACCCAGCTCCTCTCCCCTTGCCCTCGCCCTCCGGGTGAGAGCACTGTGCTGCCAACCTGGCGAGCAGTGCCCGTGCTTGTTGGTGAGACGAGCTAAGCATATTCTCGCCTATCTGAGTAAGTATATAGCTGCCAAGAGAGAAAAGAGTTCACCCGCAAAGGTTTGTAAGGCTTACACGAACAGTTAGCAGGCCGTGTAGTGTCGCGTATCCATTGATTTTATTTGGCTTCCTTCTGCTATACTGAACTGTATTGGCACTACAGTGACACGTAATCGCAGGCAACATACACTTCTCGTACGACCGCGGCTTGTACTCGGGCATGCGGACCGTTCCATTGCCTTGTGATATGCCGGAGCGCCTTCTGCGCCTTCGGAGGCCTTTTTCTCAATGATATAGGGCGATAGGGGTGTGGTTACCTCGAAGATACAGGCTTGGCGGGGGTTGCATGATGGGGGGTTGGAGTACGTAAGTACTACTTCTCATACATGCGCCCCAACGGCGGGTTGTGGAAGTGATGGTTCACATCTCACCTTCCTTATCCAGTCAATGCAGAGAGAAGGGGCCAAACGCATGTTGGTCGAAAGTATGTGAATCAAGGAGGCGGGCCAATTTCCAATGCAGACAGACTAGGTCTCACCCAGACAAGAACCAACAGGACCGCAGCACGTACCGTGCTGTGTAGCAGCGGCGGTCTACGTCATTGTGTGACCCCCCTTACCTGGTAGCGTATTATACGATGCCTTCTACGATTCTCAAATAAGCTGACTGCATGGCGGAACAATAGTGCAACGAAGATGCCGCGACATATTGATCGGTCTTGTTGACCCAACTTGGCCGAGCATCCTGCATGCCGCCTATTTATTTGAGATTCTACTTGTGAGGTGGACGGTTACCGCGAGTCTAGACGTTCGAACAACCCCATTCGCAGTATCGCAGGGCGAAGCTAGCTCCCACACACCATCATACAACCACAGTACCGACTGAAAACATGACGAGCAACCCACCTAAGCCGATCCGTGTCTGGCTGACTCGTAGGTACTACCCATTCACTATACTACATTGCGGTAAAGAGCCTCTGACTAATGGCCTCACAGCACCCGGTCCTAATCCTTGGAAGGTTGGTACCCATACCGGCTCTAGATGGCTTTGCTGGGAGCATTTGGTCTGATTCTGTTTGCTAGGTCATCTTCCTGATGGAAGAGCTTGGGATCAACTACGAGATCAAGTCATTCAGCTTTGAGAACGTGAAGAACAAGCCTTTCACTGATGTGAACCCCAACGGCCGCGTCCCGGCCATCGAGGACCCCAACGCGGACCTGACGCTCTGGGAGTCGGGCGCCATCTACCAGTACCTCATCGAGGCGTACGACGGCGGCGCCCATCATATCTCGATCGGGGGGCTCAAGGAGCGCCAGCTCTGCAACCAGTGGCTGCACTTCCAGATGAGCGGCCAGGGTCCCTACTACGGCCAGTGCGGCTGGTTTCAGCACCTGCACCCGGAGAAGTACCAGCCGGCCATCGACCGGTACACCAACGAGATCCGGCGCGTTCTGGGGGTGCTGGAGGGCGTGCTAGCCGAGCGCCCCGCCGAGGCGCAGTGGCTAGTGGGTGGCAAAATGACCTTCGCCGACATGGCCTTCGTGCCCTGGAACTTCCGCCTCAGCGAGGTCCTCAACGAGTCCTGGGACCAGGTCTGGGAGGGCTTTCCCCACGTCCGCGCCTGGCACGAGCGCATGGTTGCCCTGCCCTCGTGGAAGCGGTCCATGGAGATCCGCGCCCGTCTCATGGATGAGCAGGGCCTGCAGTGGAACGGGGTCCCCAAGGGCATCGAGACCTTCTCGGAATACGAGGAACAGATTGCTGCTAAGGAACAGAAGGCATGATCATGGTCATTGTCACAAAGCGTCAGGGAGGGGTAAACAGTTCTCACTCCATAGGCCTGTCCGTAGCTTCAGCTTCGTTTGAGCCGCTGATCATGAACCGCGAAATCTTGGTATTGAAACAAACCTCTATAATCAAACTTGCTGAACCTGAGAGATAATTGAGCTCCCAAGCCCTCGAGGATGTGACTGGCAGCCCCGGGGGATAGGACCAATGTGTAATATGACTTCTATTATAACCGCGTATGTCAAAAGGTCTACGGGAGGAATTATAGGATAAGGGACGTCATCATCTTGTACAAGCACTCCTGTTCCCGTTAAAATTCACACGGCCGCCTCTGGTTCCGCCACTGTGCTCTCCTCCTTTGACTTGCCGCCGGCTTCCGGGCCCTTCTTACTCTTGGTCGATATCCACTTGCAGCCAAGCACGAGGAAAAAGGCGATGACGGGTGAGACGGCGGGAATATACTAACGTTCGGCGAAGGATTAGCATATAATTAAGGCAGAGAGGAGAGTGGATGTGGTGGAGTGTGTTGTTCACTTACGAAAACTTGTGTTACAGACAAGCTGTACTTGTCAATCACTGTGCGCAGTACCTCAGGATCCACCAGAGAGCCAAGGTCCGTAACGCCCGAGTCAATAATTCTGTCGACGGCTTGCTGTGATAT
Organism: Apiospora pterosperma; assembly: GCA_019976485.1. NCBI lineage: Eukaryota > Fungi > Ascomycota > Sordariomycetes > Amphisphaeriales > Apiosporaceae > Apiospora > Apiospora pterosperma. The sequence continues at coordinate 3,922,281 of JAFBMP010000009.1, forward strand.
CACAGGTCCCAGGTTGCTTTGGAGTCGCTGCTGGAACACTGCCTGGCCGATGGCCATGAAAATGGCACAGCTGGCGGAGATGACGCTCAAGAGCGTCGATGCGCCAAGAGGGACGAGATCTTGTGGGAGCGAGCTCTGCATGGCAAGATGTGACTAAGCGGAGGAGCAGCGAACGGCAGCCGTCAGCAACATTCTCATCAGGAACAGCGAAGAGTGCATGTCGGCATAATTGGCTGCTTACCAGATTTGACGACAGCGAATAGCCGACGCCGCCCAGGATCTGATAGCCGACCCAATGGCTCCCGGACACATTGGGGTAGATGGTGGTCAGTAGGCCGCCCCCGATGCTGACCGTGACGGTGCCGAGTATGACGAAAGGATTCCACCAGCCCGTCTGCGACGCGATGGCCGAGCCGATGAAGGCGGCAAGCACGTCAGAAATCACGGTGGGGAAGAAGTTGACACCACTTCTCGTGGGCGAGGAACCTAGGACACCCTGGAACCAGACGGGCAACCAATAGATTACGATCTGGAAGGGGCCATTGACGAAGAAAGCCGCCGCGCATAGGAGAGCGGGGTTGCGGTTCACCGTGAAGATGCGCGGCGGTATCAGACCACCCTCGCCGCGACGGATGTCCCAGACGAGGAAGAGGACCAGCACGACCCCGAAACCGACGAACAAGCCAATGACCACAGAGGACGACCAGGCGTACTCGACGCCTCCCCATTGCAGTGCCAGCAGAAGCATTGTGATGGAGCCTGCAAAGAGCACAAGTCCAAACCCGTCTAGATTCTTCAGCTTTTCCACGAGGGGTTGTGTTTCCGTCGGCGCGGCTTTGAGGTGAACGAGAAGAAAGAATATGGCGGCCGCCGCACCACCAATGGGCAACTGCAGCCAAAAAGAAAAAAGTGAGCTCATCGACCGTCAAAGAGAAAAAGGGAGCCCCCCCACCGGGGCGGACGAAGAACGTACGTTGATATAGAAACACCAGCGCCAAGTAACGTTCTGCGCGAAGGCGCCACCCAGTACTGGGCCGACGATGCTGGCGATGGCAAAGGTCGAGCCCATGGTGCCGGTCCAGACGGCGCGCTTGTGCAGGGGGATGATGGTGGTGAGGATGGTAAAGCCGCCGGCGAAGACGCCCGAGGCGCCAAAGCCAGCGATAACGCGGCCACCGATGAGGGCGGACGAGCGCGGCGCCAGGGCGCATACCAGGCTCCCCAGCTCGAAGAAGAACAGGTAGATTAGGTAGGTGAGCTTCTTGGGGAACAGCGTGTACATCTTGCCGGCCAAGGGCTGGGTAGCGCACAGGGCCACCATGAAGGCAGCGCCATACCAGCCGATGTCGCGGGTCGAGTTGAACTCTGAGGTGATGACGGGCACGGCGGTAGCGATGAGGTTGAAGTCCTGGAAGCAGCTGTGTTCAGTTGGGCAGACATCTCAAGGTGCCATCTTGGAGCACGGGAGAAGCAGGAAAATGGCGAATAACTCACCAGTCCGACTAGGAAGGTACACAGGCAAATAGCCAAGTGAATCAGGATGAGTTTGGCGCCTTGAACTTCGTTGTTGGGGTCAATATCATCGCCAACGGATGTATCAGCAGCATCGTTGCTAGCTGGCTGCTGTTCCTTCTTTTTCTCCGCTGTAATAGCAGGGGAAGTAGAAGGAGTCATCGCACTGGCACTGGCACTGGCACTGGAATCCATAGTCGCGATATCAAGCTTCGTGATGGATGCAGTCCCTGAGTCTAGCTTAGCTAGTCTCGTAGTCTAGTAGTCTAGCTGCCCTATAGATGACGCCAATGCATTGCTGTTAGCCAGGGGGGAGAAGCTTAAGGAAAGGAAGAAAGAACAGGGAGTGCTAGAAAACCCCCTTCGATCTCGGGGGTCCCCCAGACATTGAACACATCATGTTTGGCTTTGGGGGGAGTGGGTGGTACAGACAGTACAGCCGCGAGTACAATTACATCGATGGATCAATCAAATTTGATGTATGTGATGCAAGGGGAAGTATTGAGTCATGGGTGCTAACAGTCATACTTCCAACGACCTTTCAATCACCAACACACGCCTGATTACAATTGATCAATTGTATGTACCTCGTCGGGTTCTATATAGGCACACCAAGGCTGTGATATACTTGATGCACCTACTATTAAAGGTACTGTCGAGGTACTGTTTAGGTGGTATCTGTAGGTACACAGAGGTATACGATAAGGCAGGCAGCGGCCACAGTTGAGTCTAACAGTAAGACACAGAGCCCTACGGAAACATAGGTACATACATAGTATAAGCACTAAGCAGTAAGTAAGCACTAAGGTTCGGGAGACCCCCCCCACCATGCAGCCATAGGAGCTTCAGGAAGGGTTCCCCGCGTCTACGAGAGTACGAGATGTTTGGCACGCCTTCTTCCCCCTGTCCCCTTCTCCATCTGCCCTCTCCTCCCCCTAGTGCCACCCGCCCTACCCTAGTGCCCAGCCCGGCTTTGGATGACCCATCTTAGACCCACCCATCTTACTGAAAATGGCAGTGGAGACAAGCAAAAGCTCGGAAGACCAGGGAAGGGAAGGCATCAATCAGAAAGGACAGGTGCCCTTCGCTTTGCGCCTGACGAGCATGTCGGTCCATGGCCAGGTGAAGAGGAACTCGTGCGCCAAGATATTCTTGGGCCGCCCCGTGCCTGGCACGAATTTGAACTCGTAGTCGGTGAGTGCCTTGACCATGACCATCTTGACCACGGCGCTGGCGAAGAAGCGCCCCGGACACGCCGTCTTGCCGTAGCCGAAGTTGAGGTAGCGATGCCCGGGCGTCGAGAAGAGGTGCTCGCCCGCCGACTCAGCGTCGCTCGCGCGCGCGGCCCGGTAGGCGCGCAATCCGTCGAACGTCTCCGGGTCGGGCGTGACAGCGGCGTCGTTCTCGATGGCGAAGACGGGCATGGCGACATAGGTGCCCGCGGCAACGTGCGTGCCGTCCTGGAACTTGTAGTCTTGCTTGAAGGCGCGCTTCATGCCCAGCGTCGTGGGCGGCGACAGCCGCTGCGACTCGCGCAGCACGCTGTCGAGCTTGTCAAGCGCGTCGTACGGGTTGTGGCCGTAGCCGCCGTCCTCCTGGGCCCACCCGCCCCGCGCCACCGCCGCCACCTCGTCCAGCAGCTCCTGCCGCAGCCCCTCGCCCGCCGCCGTCACGTCGTACAGCACGTTGACCATGCGTAGCAGCGTCGTGTGCACCGTCGCCAGCGCAACCATGACCATGACATGCCCGATGACGCCCGCGTCGCGGTCGCCGTCTTTGGCCAGTGCGCTCAGCCAGCTCAGCACGTTCAGGTCCTCGGCGCTCTCATTATCGGGCTGCCAGGTCCCCGCGTTGTTCTTGTCGATCAGCTCCTGGATCCGCGGGGCCAGGAGCTTCTGCCCGTTCCGCAGGATGCGCCAGCCCGTCCAGTAAGATGGCAGGCAGCGAGATACAACAGGCCGCATCCATAGCGGGACGCTACGCAAGACTACCACGGTCCGGAACACTGTAGATTGCGTAGTTTGGTCAGTTAGTTATACGTAAGTATCAAACAGTGCATATCTGGGGATAGAGGCGTACAGCTCTCCGTGTATTCGACCGCGGTGTGCAGCCACGCCGGATTGTTAGAGAAATCCGGGCCAACAATCGGCTCAGCATTGAGTCGCGCAGAGATGTAGGCCATGCAATGGTAGGGCTTGAATAGGGTCCACTCCTCACTATTGGGCATGAACTGAGCGAATCCCTCATGAACAGCCTTCTCCATCTGCGGCAAGAGCAGAGGGATGCGTGGCGTCAGTTTCCGTTGCACGATGGAATGATGCAGTCTGTTCTCGAGGATCAGATCCACCCCCGTAAAGGAGCCTACGAGATCGCCATTGAGGGCCGAAGTACCCTCCGCGACACTGGCGGGCAGGCGGCTGAGCTCTTCCAACAGCGATACTGGCAGAAGGACGATCTGTCCTTCATTGCGGATGAGTGAGAAAGCCTTATTCTTGTACTGTATGTCGTATCAGGCGTCAGCAGTCTAGCGGGATATCTTGTTGAATGCACAGAGACATGCCTTCTCATAGCCAATCTGGCAGAGCTTCGCCGCCTTAGCAGCATAGAGCAGGTTCAGGAGTGACTTGGGGAAGAACGACAGCGGGCTTCCAACGAGAGGATACTGTGCTTGCTTCTTAACTAGACTTCGGGTCGCCAAAGCGTCGATCAGACCGTAGACGACAAAGGCGAAGGCGAACGCATAAAACGACCACCACCCCAACATATTGGCAGCCGGTATTACGGTCATTGTGTGTTTGGCCAGATCCAATATGAAGATGCTAGCTAGTGATTTCTTGTCATTACCTGGTATACTCCCACGTTCACCTGTCGTTGATGAGGAGCATAGGCACAAGACTGATATATCTCCCAGATGTATACACCGGCTGGGTTACACGGGAGATTGCAAGGGATCAACGATGTCTAGCATCTGCCCACTTCCACATGCATGTCCTCAGCACTGTTAACCGCCGAACACATAACCCCGCACTTGTGATAGCGATATAGGGCTCAGAAGTCTAGAAGCAGTGCCTCCAACGGTCGCAATACCGTATCTTCTGTTTTCTCCCGATGGCTGGAACCTTTTTCCCGGCTGCGACACCGGCTGACGCCTTAGCTGCTGGAACTGGCTCTACCACTGACCCGACGGGATGAGGGTATCTTGCATGAGTCTAGGGTCATGCGGGTCATGCAGTATTGGGCTACAATCAGACAGCTACTTATACGGACGTCGTCCCCTTCAAATGTTCGGACCACCCCCCCCCGGATCCCAAGACTTAATTGACAAGTAGTGAATATAATAAATAGTATGTACATGTGCCAACACACCGTACAAACACAATTCAAAGGCTACGTTGCATTTCTTGCTTTCGTCAGTTTCATTGGCTCGGCTACTCTGTGTGTGCAAGTCGAACGCCGTTGCGGAATCCCCTAGGGCACTCACCGATACATGCAACCCATGTTTCTGTCCTTATCCCTCTCATAGTACGACCTAGAGAATTGCTCAGCCTACCACAGAAGGCCGCTTGCCAATCTCTATTCGGTACGCACCGAAATTCCATTAGTGACTGAGATCCCGTTGCGGTGATTGGGAAGCACCTGCGGCGGCGGGTCGCTGTGCGAGATTTTGACCTCCTGAACCCCCCGCCCCGGCCAGTCTTCGACGCGGGCGAGTTCCACCTGCGACTCGCCAAACTGCCGGTAGCCTTTGGCATCGCTCGGCACGGGGGTACTGCCAATCCCTTGGGGGCCTGCGCTGTCACGGCTGCCGCTGCCGCCGCTGCCGCTACGGAGACTGAAGAAACTGCGGACGCTGAGGAAGAATGATTCAGCATTCCTCCCTCCCGCAAACAAGGGTCCATAGGTAGGTATGCTGGCTGCGAGAATAGAGATGTTGGGTTCAGCCACCAGGAAGATGTACTGCTTGTTCTGGTTGGCTAGATATCGTGGGACTATGGTTAGAATGTATCCCAAAAGCAACTCCCACGTTGAGGAAGGGTTGTATTGGCCAAGGTAAAGTACTCACCGACCCGATGGTAAGCGTCCGAAGAAATGACCTCCCGGATGGACTCGTTCAACAGAACGGTACGGACGATCGAGGCGACAGCGCAGAAGGCGCCGAGCCAAAAGATGAAGACGAGGGCCAGCTTGCGCTTGTTCTTCATGTTGAGACGGAATATGACGGGGATGGGGAGGCACAGCACGATGAGGTCGAGCACGAAGCTGGTGGCGACCTGTGCGAGCCCAAAGGCGGTATCGTTGAAGCGCAGCCGCACCTGCGTGAGTGGGAACGCGACCGGGTCGATCTGCACCAGCACCAGCGAAAAGAAGAGCAGGCACCAGACCGAGATGAGGGCGATGGTGCACCACACCACCGTGCGGAAGACGGGCGTGGTGAAGAGGCGCTTGTAGAGCAGCAACACCCCTATCTTCACCGCAGCCAGCGGCCACTGAATGTAGACGGAGGAAATATAGACCAACTGCGATAACGCATTAGTTTGCTCGACGCCCACGGACACGAAAGATAAAACTCAGCGCAGATCCGTGAGAGAGAGGAAGTGTCAATTACCTCGAGCGAAGACTCCGTGCCAGTGAGGAGGTCGACTTTGTAATAATTAATCCCAGACTTGGCCGCATAGATCCACACGAGGATGCTCAGGGCCAAGGAGAGGAGCCACGATGCAAAGATGAAATAATCGTCGGAATAGAACGGCTGTCTCGACTTTCGGCGTGCGAGGATCCGCAGCCATATCGCAACCGCCGAGATGACGGGAAATACGACCGTGACGACGATGAGGCCTGCCGTGATAAGGGATGGGGCCTGGGCTGACATTGTTTCTGCCATGATGTACCCTCCAAGTCACGAGTTTACAAGGAACTGTGCCAGACAAGATCAAGTTTGCGATACCATGTGCTTTTAAGAAAACCAACAGAGTGTGCAGCTTTCCGCCAGTTCCGGCACACGTATATGAACAGACCGTAAGCGAAAGGTCCAGTCAGACTCTTTTGTCTCAGTGCAACCATCATTTTCTCTATTGTAAAAGTACCTAATGCAGATAGAACAGAAATATCCGTATCCGACCAGTAGTGGCGAAGAGGTCATCACTGAATGAGTATGTCGCGACAAAACTTCAGGGTTGTACAGCCTTGGAGGGAAGGTGATCTACGTGTGCTAGAAGTGTGTGTGCCACCCGAGACCTGCGTGCTGCTGACATGGTGTGTAAGAGGCCATGATAGAAGAGTGCAATTGGGCAGCTTTATCAGTGCGGGAGCGAGGAGAATGGATCATGCCGCAATATTCTATGCGGGCTGACGGGCGCGTATATCGTGCCGCACTCCTTTTAGAATACGGTCTATTGTCAGTCTCGCGCCCTGGGGTAGTGCTATAACCCTGAACGATTTTGCAGCGTTGCCCCGACCCCCAACAGACTTATGCAGTGTGGGATGCCGGAGCGAGGTTCCCTGCTGAAAAGAGAATGCCAGCGCGTCCCGTAAGCTTTGGGCTTTACTATTGTCAAGGAGAGGGGGGACTTTATGATATCTCACTGGGCTCCAGGGTTGGTTGACACTTTTTAGACGTGAGTGAATGTTGCCAATTCGAAGAGAGACTGCGAATCTTGTGCGCCCCGGCTGGATCACATCCATTGCGCACCTGAAGCCGTAATCACGGTTTTGCTCCTGCAATCGGTATTCCGTATTCGCAACTTTGGCCTGTCTGGAAAGATCGGAGAATACGCAACAACATGGATATTCATCTTGAATCCAATATCTCATCTGTCCAGGACGAGGCTGTGGGGCAGCAGATAGTCGGTCATCATCATCTGCTCTGGTACTTGGTAGCAATCGGCATCGCTGCGGGCTTCGCCTCATTTTTCAACAATCGTGACAATTACGATGATGGCCTCCCCATCGTCAACAAGCGCTTCTGTTGGGAACCATCGTTCTTCGCCCGATTCCGATGGATCACCAACGCAGACACCATCATTGACGAGGCCGACGCCAAAATGCCGGGTCGGCCGTATCGCCTGGCCCGTGGTGATACGGACCAGATTGTGCTGCCCGTGAACATGATCCCCGAGCTCAACGCCCTTGGTATCAACGTCTTGAACAGCCGTGAATCCCATGCATTTGGCCTTTTAGGGCATCTGACGGGGATGGACGTGGTCCGTCATACCAGCTTTCACGTCCGGGTCCTTCTGTCCTACATCAGCCCGGCTCTCCCGGAACTCTTCGCTCTGACCGGGGCGCGCATAGCCGCTGCGCTGGAGACTGAGTTCTCGCAGAGCAATGAGTGGACGGAGATGAAGCCCCACAAGGCCGTGGTACGGTGCATCGGAGAGGCCATTGCCTTATCGCTATTTGGAGCCGAGATGACGGAGAACAACCACGAACTCGTACATCTAACCCACGAGCACACGAACAATGGTGAGAACAGACGGATAACCTCGTATCTGAAATCAAGTCTGTAACTGATGATCGTTCCACAATTTCAGTGTTCCAGGTGTGCTTTGCCATGCGCTGCGTGCCGCAGATCTTGCAGCCGGTGCTTGTGTGGCTTCTTCCCGCCAAGTGGCGCCTGCTCACGGGGTGGGCGAAGTTCCGAAAGTACGTCATCCCTCGGGTAGAGCAGCTGAAGGCCCAGAAGCGCGAGGGCGAAGACGCCGAGGCCGGTTCGCAGCCGGTCAACCCGGACGTCATCTCGTGGATGGTGGAAGACGGGCGGAACGAGCTGGAGCGTGACCCCAAGGTCCTCACCACGCTCGCGGGGTCCATCGCCGCGGGCTCCACGTACAGCATCACCAACTTCTGCTGCCGCACTATCCTGGACCTGGTGGCGCACCCAAAAACTCTGGACCTGGTGCGCCGCGAGATCCGGGAGAAGCATGTCGAGGTGGGCGGTCGCTGGACGTGGGCGGACCTGGGCAGCCTGACGAAGCTGGAGTCGGCGATGAAGGAGTCGTCGCGGCTGACGCCGGGCACGCTACTCATCTACAGCCGGGTGGTGAAGAAGGACCACATGCTCTCGAACGGACTCCAGCTGCGGAAGGGCCAGTTCGTCACCATGTCGGCGTCGCAGCGCGCGCTGGACCCAGCCATCTTCGGCCCCGGGGACACGCGCGAGTACGACGGCCTACGCTTCTGCGCCGACGACAAGATCGATGAGCACCGCGCCAAGCCCTTCAGCAGCATCAATACCGACACCCTCACCTGGGGCGCCGGCCGCTGGGCCTGCCCCGGCCGCATCATCACCGACATGTCGGCCAAGATCTTGCTCGTTAAGCTGCTAGACGAGTACGACTTTGCCTTTGTCGGGGGCAAGCCTCTGGCGCGCAGCGTGATGCACGAGTTCCTGTTTTTCCACCCAGAGAGCCACATGCTGGTACGACGTCGGGACGATGCGTCCGGTATTGCTTTTGTGCAGTAGAAATTGGATCAATGAGCATGTTATGGCGTTTGCTGGATTGGCAGTTCCGGGCTCCAGGCGTCCTAACAACGCTTAATTCGAGGTTGAACCTCTTCGTTTTGTAACTTTTTATTTTATTAAAATCGAATGTAAACCCGCTAAGCTTCAGCATTGTATGCCCTGTACATTACTGTGCACAAGTTAAACGTATTTCGCATGTAGAGTGAGCTTTAACAAGTACATACGCCCCGTAAAAAATGTACTTGTCGGGGGGTGTGGGGCTTCCAAAAACCGCGGGTCTGGGCTGCCAAAAACGGCAGCCCAAACAGCGACACACGGATGTTTGGTGGAAGAATCTGGCATTTTTGGATGTAAGGTCTTTATGAGCCAAGCCTAGCTTGTGGATTTCAAGACAGAATCTGCTGTCTGCCCTATGAAATATTGCAGTGGCAATCTAGTTGTTTCAGTGACATGGCCATGACAAGATGATCGGCTGTCGGAGATTCGACCATTCTGACACCAATCCCATGTACACGTCAATCTTCTTCGAGCCCATTAAGACGTTGGCAAGTTTCCTGTCGCCATGGATAATATCCAATCAACTGAAAATGGCATGTGTTCGATCATCATCCGACCTTGTTAAAGCACCTTGGTTTTAGTGGGGTGGAATCGTATAAATTCCCCAAGAAAAGGAAAGAAAAGAAAACGAGAGTTTGAAATTCATCGGGAGTTGATCTGAACCTTAAAGCACTTAAGCCAGAGCTTAGCGGGGTTCTTGGTGGGGGGGATTGTGCGGGAACTAATTGTGCTGCACTGCACTGCACTGCACGGGCACGGGACGGGCTAGTGAAGGTGAACGTGAAGCCATAACAAACTCTTGGCCAGAATGGAAAAGGGGAGTACAGCTACAACAACAACAAATACTTCCTCCATGATGTTATTTCGCCACACTATCACCGACTGACCCGATTCAATCACCATATAATATAGTCTTATGTTTTACAAGGTCGTGGGAAGTATTAATTGGAACAACCCCCATCTGATATGAATTGAACCATTGGCCCATTGAGTTCTGCATTGAGCCAAATCGTCTAGAGTCTTGGCGTCCATCCAATCTCTATTCGGGGCTGCTACACAATACCTACGAGGCAGCGCCATGTCGCACTCCTCGTCTGAAGCGACGGCCAACGAGCCCTTTCCTGACCATCCCGATTTTGCCGTGCCATCTCCTGGCGCCACCAGAACCACCACGAGTGCGCCCGCGCCCGCGCCCGGGACGCCGACGAGATCACAGGTGCACTATGCCTCCAACATTGACACGAACCTGCCTCCCTCGACCTCCCATTTCTCGCCACTTTCGCCCGCCATAGCTACTGGTCTAGCCCGGACGGATTCCGAGTTGTCGCGCATGGTGGCCAGGAGGAGGAATACCAGAGCAAATACCTTTCGGACGGTCAAGGAGTTTGAGGAGGGCTGGCACCCGGGTGCTGAACCCGGGCTCGATACCTCCAAACCCGATGGAGGCCATCCTTCGATGCAAGACTTGAAATCCGAGTGCCAGATAACCATCGTGGACTTCTCGCCCGATAAAATTTCAATCCATGAGTTGGATAACCAGCAAATGATTGACTTCGTCCAGTTGCCGCAGCCGAGCTGGGTCAAGTGCCGTTGGATCAACGTCAATGGAATCAGCTGGGATGTCATACAGTCACTTGGCAATTATAAAAAGCTCCACAGACTGGCCATCGAGGATTTGATGAACCCTCATAACCTCACCAAAGCCGACTGGTATGCCACTCACGCCTTCATGATCATGACCTGCCAAAAGCTCGTCCGGGTCATCGACAACGATAGCAGTGATGACGAAGGGGAGGATCACCATGATCTAAAGAAAGTCAAGAGCCAGTCGTCATGGAAAGATATGAAAAGAGGCCTGAAACGGTGGTGGGATTCGAAGCGCCAAGATCAATACGGCCCTACCGATAATAACAATGTACTGGAGACGGGAGCTCCAAAGCCACTTGGAGATACGTCGCAAAATGTGCGCCAGACTACCGGATTATCAGACGTCTTCAACCCCAACACTTTCTGTACTCTGCAGCGTTATCACGCCTCGACCAACGATGCGCGTACGGACTATATGGAACGGCATAGTGCCCTGGTCGCGCGCGGACTCGCTGTCATGGCAGAACAAGTATCTATGTTCATAACCTCGGACAACACGGTCATTGCCTTCTTCGAGCAGTCGGCCGACGACGTCGAGAAACCCATCCTGGCGCGTTTGTCTAGCCCCGACACTATCCTGCGGCAGTCATGCGACGCGTCGATGGTGGGACAGGCTATAATTGATGCCATCATTGATATGGCCATTCCCGTGGCCGCATGCTATGCCGACGTGGTGGGGGACCTGGAGCTTGACGTCTTAACCAAGCCGAACATCCAGCACACTCGGGATCTCTACATAATAACATCTGAGATCAACAAAATGGCCAGCTTCGTCAACCCGATCGCATCCCTCATCTCGGCGTTGCGTGATCACAAAACCTTGCTCCCCGAAGAAGTTGCCAGACGAGAACTCCAAAACCCTGGACGGGGTGTTATCATTACTCCGATGACGTACACCTATCTTGGCGATGTGTACGACCACTGTATACTAATGACAGAGAACCTGAACCAGATTCGCAAGTCTGCCGATGCCATGATTGACCTGATCTTCAACACGATCTCGGCCAATCAGAACGAGTCGATGAAGCAGCTCACCGTGGTCACCGTCATTTTCCTCCCACTCACCTTCTTGAGTGGGTACTTCGGCCAGAATTTCGAGAAGTTCCCTGAGTTGGAAAATAGCCCGCTCTTCTTCTGGCAGATCGCCATACCTGTGTGCCTCTTCATCATCTTGCTGCTCATGCGCGAGATGATCTGGCAGTGGCTCGTGCGCTTCACGCAACGGAGGCAGATCCTCAGTGTGAGGAAGAGGAAGCGAAAAGGTAGAAGGCAAGGCGAGCCCGAGAGGCGCCGGTGACGCGCGAGAACGCTTCCTCCATTTGCTGTCTTGGATATCTGGGGACGCTTATATATAGAGAGAGTGTGAGAGAGAGAGAGAGAGAGAGAGAGAAAGAGAAAGAGAAAGAGAGAGAGAGAGAGAGTAGATACCCTCCTTGTAGTGAAACAGTTCTGGTTACTACCAACTGAAGCTACTGTTTTGATGTTATTAATTATCAGGGCGGCCCAGATAACAGAAGATCCGGTAGTAAAATAGGAGATATGCCATTCTTTACTCATCGACTTGGGGATATTAATAGGCTCGCCTATGATAATGTCAAAACCCAATACGTTTATCTCCGTATGATCTCGAGTACTAGTGTGATAAAATCTTTGCACCTGCTTTTACGTGGCCTTGAATTTCGGCTGGATTCTTCATCGCCCCCCCCCTAAACCATCCGAAGTCATTGGAGGCTGTGAGAGGTTTTGGTGGCCTCCTGCACTCTTCTATTCCGACATCTCCTGGCGTTATCCTCGCCGAGCCACAGAAATTGACCATCTGCAACGACATCACGCAGGACCTTTGACAACGTGCCGCAATAGTTTCTGATGACGAAGCTGAGGGTGAGAGAAAGTTCCGAGAATGGCGACGGGGTAGCTGGTGATGGGATGACTAGCTGGTGACAGTTGGTCTACCTGGCGGTACCCTTGAATAAACCCATCAATGGTGCGCATTTATAAAAGTATTCAGGGCAGAAAAACTACGGAGTGTTGATTAATCCGTGTGGCAGTTGTATTAATCAAGGCAGCTAGCCTGGGTTCTTCCTGGCTATTGCCAAATGAGATGACAAAACTCTTGTAACTTTCTTGGTGGAAGGCTCAGAGAAGATCCTTCGTAATTGACGCAAAGACTTGAGCTTCCCATCAACCTCATCAGCTGCCTTTCGACAATGGCGCCCTTCGCAACGTCTGTTGAAGAGCGACAGAGTCGATTCCTGGACTCGGCCCCAGATCGCCAGACACTCCTCCAGATGCCAGAGGATGATGATTCTCGTCGTGATACCATCATCAGACGAGCCAATTGGGTCATGGAAGAGAAAAGGGACCGTGAAAAATACATCGAGACTGGGATGCTGGACACACTTTCTACTGCCAAACTCTCGTGAGTCATTATCATGCCATCACGCAAAACGTCAGTATCTGATGATTGTCTATGGGCAGCACGGATGACGCCGGTACCGAACAGACCGAACAAGAGTGTGAGAAGTATCTCTATGATGCGATTAAGCAATGGAATGCCAGCGACGACGCGGCATGTTTGAACAGGGAGCTCAGAGAGGTTCTAGAGGTGACAGGCACACTCATCGACAAGATTGTTTGCATCGGTCTTGGGCAGCTGGTCCGGCAATGCCCGACAAACGAAGAAACGCGACAAGAACGTAGCTGCACCCAGCATGCGGCGGCACTATCTTTCAGAGATCTGTTCCAGCGTTGCCAGAGCAGCAACAACAAGGTCGGGCTCTACGCTGCCGATTTCTCATACAATGAAGCCGACAGGGCGGTCTTACAACGGGCCGGCTTCGAGATCCTGAATCCGGAATTTGACGTCCACGAAGAATACTTGATGGTCGACGGCAACACTATGGTCTTCTCCGTCGGCGCCGGCAATGGTCTCCAGAAAGTGATCTTGGAGACTTCGGGGTCTCCCGTAATCTACTGGTCATGGTTTCGGGTCGACCAGGATTTCGCATTGGAGTACGACTCGGAACTCCGTGGTCCAGCTCGGATTCTCCGTGACGAGTACAATGAAAGGGACATAAATAATTATATTTTTGGTCCCAAAAGCCTCCATAATAGCCCTACAAGACTCTTTGTGCGGAAGAAGGTAGCTTCATAGTGTTCTTCAATAGTGATATCAGCGTAAAAGTACTGGGGGTTGTTTTGTTCCATAACATCTTTCAGTTTACATCTTCTGGACCCAGCTACCCGTCGCCGGTCGCCCGACTACCGCAGGCTGCTATGCTTAATCCGACTTCGAGCCAGAGACCAAGTAAAGCGACATGAAACCCAATATATAGTACTATAGGTTTCCTAACTGTTGACAATGGCAGTTTGGGATGGCTCATGCCCTCATCGCTGCATTCAGGGGTACAGACAAAGGGAGAAGTGGCCCAGACCGTGTTGTACAAAAGGCTCTGGCGAGTGAGAAAGAAGTACGCAGGAGATACCTTGGCAACAAATCAGGTTCGATCAATACAAGAAGATAGAAAACTCGTTGGCCTGCTTAAAATGGAGATAACACGACACAGTAACCTGGACCAGCACGGTTTCTCATAAAGGCGAGGCATATGTCCGCTCGCGGGTAATCGGGGGAGAACGTGAAGAATGCAGATGACCAGAGATGGCATACTACCCTTGGCTGTGGCTTTGGCAGATCGACGGGCTGTCTATTGTTTTCCCCGATAGCAAATTTTCCATGACAATTCTGAAGCGGATACTACGAACTCTAGAGAATTCCATCCTCGAATGATGAAAACTCGTTTTGATAGAATTGGTATGGGTGTGCATAATAACGTCAAATCCGCCAGCTCTATAACACTCAGGGCACTGTCGTTTTTTACTAGTAGCGAATATTGGTTACTTAAAGCATATGTACGTATAAATAGCTATGTCCTATTGGTTAATCGTGAAAGGATCATGATTAGACCGTGGACCCAACAAGGTGAATACATCAAGTTGATGTCTCCAGCGCGCACAAACCGTGAATATATCACGGACGAGGTGGTTTAAAAAACGTATTAGCTTGATACAAAGCACAACAGTTGGGCTAGAGAGCCATTCGGATAGGTCCAGTTTCCAACCACCCGTGGTTTCTATCTTGTGGGATTTGGTATACTAATTAAATTGCAACTCAGTTCAACAGACCGCTTTACCACAGCTTGTCAAATAAAACCTCGTCCAGTAAAATCCCTTACGGCAGCTCTTTGGTGTTCTACCCCCAGATAAACGCACCTCAGAAGAACTCAGGCAGTTCGTGCTTTCTTCGCCATTTCATCGAGGGCATCAACAACCCCTTGGCGTCCACAAAAACATCCCAGGCGCGGAATATTCAATCCTGTCCCCAAACCTCGAGATCGAATCGTCAGTCTAATTACGTTGGCTCTACTCCAGCTCCAAAATGTGCGCACAACGCATTCCTCCCGAGCATCATCCATTGGGGGAACGTGAGTTTGAGGTCCTAGGATACGCTGTTCTGTGTGTCGACGGGGAGTTTCCTGCGGTAAGGAATTTTCACTGATCTTGCTACCGTGGATATGATCTATCCATAACCCCGAGCATTGCTTTTCCAACGCAAACCCCCGATGCCAGCCGCAAAAGTATTATAGGGGTGACTTCTCATTCAAATTATAAGACTTACTTCTTACGTAGCTGAATTACATCAACCGGCGAACAAAGTTAAGAGAGCAGACCGGCGAATTCACTTGGCCTTCTCTTCGTCAATCAGCTCTTTCTCCCTTTCCCTTCTGTTTGGATCCATTTAGACACCCACTGACATTGTTAATACGCAGGTAGACTGTCGCCTACTGGCCCGCCTCGCAGGATTCCAGTCCGTCTACGACGCCGTGGAGCATTGGGTAGCGTTCAAGAAAAAGGCCAAAGGGTTCCTGAACAAACTGGAACTCGAAGACATCACGTTCCGCGAGCTACAGGTCGCCGGCTACGCCTGGCAATGTTTCCCTGCCAGAAAAACCCCCGAGGTTGGTCTTCCATGGAGGGCCCCTTGCCATCCAATCTCCGAGTTCGTACCGCTCTGGGCCAATCTAACTGTCACCAGATCAAACTGAAGCGGCTGGTCAAGCTGGGGCTATACGAGTCCCGAGAGCAGGCGGCCAAGGCGTGGGACATCATCGCGAAGAAACTCTACATCTTGGAGCAGAACATTGAGCCTGCGTCTGCTGTACCGACTCCCGCTGCGTCCGCTGGCCCGTCGGCAACAATGAACCATGGCACCCCCAACAAGCGTAAGGCCGGACAGGAGGGGAATGGTAATGCCGAGACGCCGGCCGCCAAGCGCCACCACGCCGGTGCCTGAAGAGAATCGGAGACAGTGAATTCTTATTGTGGTGGGTTAGGTTGGGCCACTCGTTGGGTCGATGATGGATTTCCTTCCTAGAAATATGGAATCCCTGCCCTGCTAGTTACGGCCGGTGTTTTCGTCTGTTTCCGGACGAGAGACTGAGGTTGAAATTATTTTGATGACGAAGTCCCTTTCATCTTCTTCCGCTATGTGATACTACTGGGGGAGATCGAGATTCGAGATACGGTGGACTGTTCAAATAAGCGTCCGGGGGCTAGTAGCCGAGGTGCCCGTGAAACGGTTGGGTATATAGGCAGGGTATACTTGCGTAGACAGGGTATAGGCAGGGTATAGACAGGGCACCCCTGACCCTATCGAGGAAGCCAATTGGCTGAATCGTCTTCTAATGCCGTCAACGCAGGTCCAAGTCTGGAACTCTGGGCTCGATGATGCATGACAGCAATCTAAACCTCCGCGAATGCAACGCTCCGTTTCCTTGATTTTCAAGTCTCGATTCTCCCTAAGCGACGGGAGCCAGCGCCTTAAATGAGGGGCCGCCCGTTTCCCAGCTGCGATGGATGGATGACCTGGATCATGAACGAACGGTTTGAACGTCGTTCTTATGGGTGGTTGATTGTTTGCTTTGGGTTGAAATGCACATCTTTTGCTTTACTATCGCTGCTGCGGGCTTGTTTAGAGCTGCGTCAGCTCGGGAATGCTCAGACGATGAGTGCTTTCGTGGTAAGTCGAGCATTCTGCAATCCATGCCTGATTCATAAAAGTCGATTGAACGTAGGTAGTTATAGAGTATCAGGCTAACTAAAAACCAAAAAAAAAGTAGTCGACCATGTGTCGTCGCGCACCAGAGCTTCAGATTGCCAGAGCCTGTTCGAGGTCACAGTAACGCCAGCAACCAGGTACATTTCTGTGAGACTGAGCAAATCAGAACACGGCACTAACGCGATCAAGCACGGTTATGCAAACTGTGGTGGTTCAGACTGCTGGTACGGAGACGAAGACTCTTCTGTCAACAGATAAGATCACAGCAACCGCAGCGCCTTCTAGGCGATGGCAGGATCAGCAAGATGCCGCCGACGCTCTGCGGCGTCGGGCTGGACCTCACCGGAGCTCAACTTCTCCGCCACAGAAAACCCCAGACTATGCCGCTCTTTGTGGTTCGGTGAAGGCAGTGTCATCAGTCTGCGCTTGCATGGGCTACGAGCACACCACGACTACTGTTCCAGCACCAGAGACTACGTCGACTGTCACACGGCACGAAACGAAAACTGTTACCGCCTTCAAGACAGTGGCGACGACGCAGAGATTCCCCCTACCCCTCAACAGCACCTCGACAGTCTTTCGTAACTCGACGGCGGCGGCGGGAGGGAACTTCACGTTTTCAGGAAGTCTATCACATGCCGCCTCTACTTCAGGGTCGAGCTTGCTGTCGAGCTTGCTATCGAGCTTGAGCGACTCTGCTCGACTTTCTGCTTCGTCGCCAATGCCAGGGCCAACCGAGATATCGGGTACATCGGGAGCAACAACAACATCGGACATGAGTGTAACGATCGGCAGTGTCACACGCTCAACTGATGAACAGTTGCCTGCATCTTCTTCCAGCTCTCGATTTGCCACGGCCCTCGGCGGCGCGAAAACAGGCTTCTTCAACGCCACCAGCAAGGTTCTGCTAGCGAACACTACAGCAAGTGCTGCTCCGCTCTTTGCCAACAGCACAACCGTAAGGTCGAATACAGCTATATCGCCTACGCCTGTCAGTCTCGCAGGTGATGGTCGTTTTGTGAACACCACGAAGCCAACGGTCTCACTCGGTGCCTCGAGCACGGTGTCTTCCCCGAGTTCGTCGACGAGCGTGGCAATTCTCGGTACGACAAGTACGGCAGCAAAGTTCAACTCGACATCGGCCCCGTTCTTGAATAAAACCAGCGCAGCCCGGCCACCTTTGGTAAACACCACGGCACCAGGTGCGCTCGCGGACGCAACTAGTAGCGTGCCATTACTCAATAACACGAGGCCACCGTTTGCCAATGCCACGACGTCAGCACCGTTCTTCAATTCTACCATCACCCCTCTCTCCAACAATACGCGGCTGCCCTTGGTCAATGCCACAACGTCAGCGCCGTTCCTCAACTCGACTGGCATTCCCTTGATCAACACTACCCACCCACCGTATGCCAATGCTACCACGCTCCGGGCGTTGAACTCTACCGCCGTACGGTTCAGCAACACGAGTACACCCATAATGACGCCAACGCCGACTACTTCGTCCATGACATGTGGAGAGACGTCGTCTCCCTTCATGCTCAAGGTCTCTCAGCCATCTGGGCACTTTGACGGCTGGTTCGCCAAAATCCTCACCAATACCATCGTTTTCACTTCATCCGCAAACTACTCGAGCAAGTTCAGTGTTGAGTCATCCGGCTACCTCTGTGCCATTGGATACCTCGGGGAGGACGGTAACCCAGCAGTAGCCATCGTCGAGGACAAGGAGGGTCTTACGGGCAGTGGGATATACTTGGTTGATCAGAAACGATTAGAAGATCTCGGGAAACAGGGCTATGGCCCTCTAGATTGTGCTGTGAACGGGGATCTGGCGTGCCAAGGAGGTGAAGACCTCAGCAATTGGGTGGGATGTGGGTTGGGTCTTGATATAAGCAGCGATGCGGGAGAAAGCGTCGTGGTGGACACATGGAACTGCACCTCAGTGGCACTGTCGGCCATCTACGAATAATTTGACATGATGATGACCTTTTCACATCCCTTCCTTTTCTGACTACTTCCCGGACATGGTATCTTGGTGATTAGTCATATACCCCACTGTCCAACCGCCGGCGCTTGACTTGACGCGTACCCCGTCTCGCACCTCTTTGAAGTCCCTGCACCAAGAAGTCTCACTTCCACTGCCCTGGGAGAAATGGAGGAACACAATACCGCCGTCGCCGCCATATCGGCACGGGTCCGCACCTTCGCCGAGAAGCAGGAAAAGTTCCGCGTCTACCACGGCTCCACCAACAGCACGCGCAAGTCGGAGCGCCGCGCCGACAACACCGTCGACACCAGCGGGCTGAACCGTGTGCTGCAGGTCGACGGTGCCTGCAAGACGGCGCTCGTCGAGCCCAACGTGGCCATGGACGCCCTCGTCGCGGCCACGTTCGAAAGGGGACGACTGCTGCCCCTCGTCGTCATGGAGTTCCCCAACATCACCGTTGGCGGCGGCTTCTCCGGGAGCTCCGGCGAGAGCAGCTCGTTCCGCCACGGGCCCTTCGACAGCACCATCAACTGGGTCGAGATGGTGCTTCCGAGCGGCGGCGTGGTCAGGGCGGCGCAGACCGGCGAGCACGCCGACCTGTTCTGGGGCGCCGCGTCCGGGTTCGGCACGCTCGGCGTCGTCACGTTGCTCGAGGTGCAGCTGCGCGACGCGGCCGACTTCGTCGAGCTGACGTACCAGCCGTTCGCCAGCCTGGTCGAGGCCTCGGCGTTCATGGAGAAGCAGATGCGGGAACCCGCCGTCGACTTTATCGATGCCATCGCCTTCTCGCCCAAGTCGACCATCGTCTGCCTCGGCCGCCTCGTGCACGAGTTGCCAGAGACGACGTCATCCCGCCCGTCTAGGTTTACGCGACGCCGCGATCCTTGGTTCTATCTCCACGTCGAGAAGCGGACGCGGCACGCCCGGGCGCCGACCGTCGATTACATACCGTTGGTCGACTACTTGTTCAGATACGACCGGGGAGGCTTCTGGGTGGCCAAGTACGCCTACCGCTATTTCTTCACGCCTTTCAACCGCATCACCCGGTTCCTCCTCGACCGCTACATGCACACCAAGGTCATGTACCACGCGCTGCACCAGAGCCGGCTGGCCGACGACTACATCGTCCAGGACGTCGGCGTGCCCTTTGACCAGGTGGGCGCGCTGCACCAGTGGCTCGACGACAACCTGCCGACGTACCCGCTGTGGCTCTGCCCGCTGCGCGTGCGGCGCGACGGGCCGCCGGAGGAGTCGCGGCACGGCCTGCACGCCGCGTTCGCGGACCCGGGCACGCCCGAGTACCTGATGAACCTGGGCGTCTGGCGGCCGGGGTCCCTGGACCACGGCGAGTTCGTCGCGCAGAACCGCGGGCTCGAGGGGAAGGTGCAGCAGCTCGGCGGCAAGAAGTGGCTCTACGCCCACGCCTACTACACCGAGGACGAGTTCTGGCGGTCCTACGACCGGGAGGCCTACGACGCCCTCCGCGCCAAGTACGCGGCGACCTACCTCCCCAGCGTCTACGACAAGGTCAAGGTCGACGACACCGAGGGGCGGGGGGAGCCTAAACCGCTCGGCGGGGTGCGGCCGTTCCAGGGCCTGTACGGTGTGTACAAAGCATGGCGAGGTGGTGATTACCTACTTCCGTCGAAGAAGCCCAGCGCGTAGATGGTCGGTCGGCGTCTCATGTCATGTCATGTCGTTCTTTTGTGGGGGGGTCTCAAGCCTCGTTGTGTATTTCAGCTCCGTGTATTCTACGTCAACGTGCATGTCTCAATACCCTGTTTGTAGTAGTTATGCACGTACTTGGATATGCTTACCCCTTCTAGTTCTGCACCCGACAACCACGTCATCAGGGCCATATCTGAACACCACATCATTGAATGGCTACTAGATAATAAGTAAGCACTTTACATATGCCACGCCCTGCGCAGATTCCCCGCAGGCGATTTGAGTCTTGTGAGGGGAACACCTAACTTCAACCATGAATCTACTTCATTGATATCTGCATTGTCCTCAGTTGCCGCTGCCGATCGCCTCCATTCGCTTTTGAGGCATCCGGGAAGGCGGATCGTGGGAAATACTCATCGAGCCTTGTCTCACTGTCAGCCAGCCGAGTCAGGAGTGCCCATCCAGCATGGCAGAATCCAGTTGGCCCAGCCATGGCGATGCCGAGGAGAGCATGCGGGAGAGCATAGAACTAGAGAGCCGCTGCTCCCGGAACAGCACCGGCGAAGATGCGGCCCAGAACCTCTTGGGGCTGCCGCCAGAGCCGTCAGCGGGCGACGACGACGCCCACGCCCACCGCTGGACGCCGCCGCGCAACTTCGTCTGGATCCAGGTCGCCATCATGTCCAACGTGTTCCTTTACGGCTTCGACGGCACCATCATGGCCGCGACCTACACCGTCATCAGCTCCGCCTTTGGCGCCACCAACACGGCCTCGTGGCTCACCACGTCGTACCTTGTCACCAGCACGGCGTTCCAGCCGCTCTACGGCCGTGTCTCGGACCTCTTCGGCCGCCGCGTCTGCTTCTTCTTTGCCACCGTCACCTTTGCCCTCGGCTGCCTCGGCTGCGGCCTCGCGGGCGATATTGTGGTTTTGAACTGCATGAGGGCGCTGACTGGCTTCGGCGGAGGGGGACTCATGACTATGGGTAGGTCATTCGCTTAATCCTTTATTCTTTTTTTTTTTTTTCATTCATAATCCGTGTGCAACATGACGGAGTCGTCTAATCCCATTTGAAGCGACAATCATCAACTCGGACATGATCCCGTTCAAGAAGAGGGGCATGTACCAAGCGCTGCAGAACGGCGTGACGGGCTTCGGCTACATCTGCGGCGCGTCGCTCGGCGGCGCCATCGCCGACACCATCGGCTGGCGCTGGTGCTTCATCCTCCAGGTGCCCGTCGCGGCGTTCGCGTTCGTCGTCGGCTGGCTGGCGGTCAAGGATCCGAAGGCGAACCTGGTCGTGGGCTCGAAAACGCTCAAAGAGACCTGGCACGTGGTGGACTTCTCGGGCGCCCTGCTCCTGGTCGCGGCGGTATCAGTGCAGCTCGTCGGGCTGAGCCTAGGAGGCAACGAGTTGCCTTGGAGCAGCCCCTGGGTCATAGGCGCCCTCCTGGGGAGCCTCGTCCTGTTCGCCCTTTTCGTCAAGGTGGAGAAGCAGACCAAGGCGATCCCCATGATCCCCCTTCGGATGCTCAATGGCAGACTGCCCATCCTGACGCAGATCTCCAACGTCTGTGCCGGCGCCTCGGCATTTGCGGTGGGTCGCCTCGGCAGAGACCCGTTCCTAAAGCAGGGGGGAGTTACTGACGAGCGCATCAGTTCCTATTCGTGCTTCCGCTGTTCTTTCAGGTCGTATTGCTTGACTCGGCCACTCAGACCGGAGCGCGACTCGTGATCCCCTCCCTGGCCATCCCTATCGGGGGCCTGATCGCGGGCATTGTCATGTCCCGATGGGGCAAGCTTCTTAGCCTAGTTCGCGTCGGTGCGGTTCTCATGGCCGTTGGGAATGGCCTCGTCACGTCTCTGCACTTCAAAGACTCGTACTGGAAGTACTTTGTGTATATCTTCCCTGCCAACCTGGGACAAGGTGTCATGTTCCCTGCGATCCTGTTCACGTCTTTGGCTACGTTCGAACACTCCGGCAAGTCCACCCATCTCCCACCGGCGGCGGCGGACAACTTCAGCTCATGCCTTTTTTCTGCCGTTGCACACATATAGATCACGCCGTATCAGCCTCGACTGTCTACCTCATCCGGTCGCTAGGAACCGTGTGGGGTGTGTCGCTCACCTCTGCCATCATCCAGACGACGCTCAGTGTCAGGCTTCCGGAAGCTCTTAGCGACGTGCCCGACAAATGGACGGTACGATCCTTTCATTTTGTAACTTTTGGAGGACGGGCGTCTGAGCTAATGACCAAAACCAAACAGGTAATCGACGACGTGCGACACTCGGTCGACGCTCTTCTACGTCTGCCCCCAGATGTGCAGCTAAAGGCACGTCATGTCTACTACACCGGTTTACACTACTCATTTGCCGCTTCGTCTGCCTGTGCCGTGGTTGCGCTCTGCGCTGCACTGATTGCGCGCGAGAAGGGTCTTCGGAAAACCAGTGCTTAGACGGCGGGTTACGCTCAGCGAGTGCACAAATAATAGAAAGCTTCAAGGAGAGTGATATGATGGTACAGCGCGGCAACCGTGCCATGGGCTGTGTAGGACGACGATGTCTACCCTTGTTGGTTCGAGGGACCACCTATTCCGTTTCAGACCATGGAATCCTATATCCGCCGTCTACTGTACTGATGTAGCCAATTGCCCTTTGGGTCACATCCTTCCATCCTTCTTCCTCATTCACATCCTCGATGGCAGCAACATCGAATCGATGGGCTACCCATTAGCCTTGCAAATCGATGCCTCTGAGGCCGGATGGGTCGTCGGTGAACTGTGTCTGGACAGCAATAGCTTCTCCGAGGTGGGAATTCTCGGCGGTAACGTCTCTTTCAACGACATGTTCCTTGGTCGTAAGGTTGCGGAGAACGAGTTGCGCCGACTCGGGGGAAATGAAGCAGGAATCCCAGCCACGAGCAGCCTGAGGAGCCGTTTGGACAACTCGAGGTCCTCTTCCTGGATCATGCGATCAGTCCATACTTTGATCCAAAGCTCTTCGTTTCCGAAAGGCAAATATTTATTGCGCCCTCGAGGCCAGTTGTGAACAGCAGTGTTTAAAACGCTGTTAGCAGCAGCCCACCCGCTGAGCTCGTCGTTTGGTTCGTTCTGTTCGTCCGGTTCGTCTTGGAGAGGCAGGCTGCGAGCATAATCTCCTATGGTGATGAGACGATGACCGGACCATGGCGCAGCAGCTCGGAGGAGGATGACATAAATTTCAGGTGAAAGTAGGCGGTAGAAGTAAGTGCAAGTCATAGCTAGGCAGATAATGTCCTTATCTAGCTCTATCTCTATGTATGCAGGCGGGCAAAGTATGAACTCGACAATGGAATCAATCATCTTCTGAGGTAGACCAACGAGGTTGGATTTGCGACTTTACCACAACGGGGTTAATAAAACGACGAGCCTCTAGTGCTTGGAGAGAAGGACGTACGTACTTTGACCACTTTGAAGCATAGATATCGTCGCTTTTGAATGTGATGGGACGCCATTCAGGCAGTTTGAGGAAGTCGATCACTTGCCGGCTATGAAATTCCAGAGGGAACTTTTGGCAGCTGACCTGTGCAAGCTCCTCGCGCCTGTTGATATTGACAAGCCTCCAGTATTGTCCCATGATGCATGGGGTGTTGAAGAGCTGTGTGGGTGTGGGTGGGAGAAGTTGTTAAGGGGGAGGAAGCAGAGGGAGGAAAAGATAAAACCCCCATCTGGGCCTGCGCGCAATTGGCCAGATGTTTCTGTTTGCCATCGTGAAAGTCAGTGCCCCTCCTCCGCCGTCAACGACAAACTCGACACTTCCTAGATGATGGGTCGTCAGCTCTGTGCCGGCTAACAAACACAAGTTAGCAAACACTCTTCCTTGGCCGGGTAAGACTGTTATTACAATCTGTCGGCTGGCCAGAACGTCATGCCTCGGCGGAACTGGAAGCCATCCCAAGGTTCAATACGACGTCTCCGTTGTGGGGTTGACAGAATATTGCCTCCGGAACCAACGCCAGCGATAGGCGCGCATAACCCTCGACCCCAATTATCCCCATCTACCAAGCCCGGGGTAACTAATCCGGGGAAAGCGGCACTGTTGACCCATGTCTGCCGTCATGGGGGCTTCAGACCTTCTTTCCCTTCACCCTCGTGATTGGTGGAGTCGACTTACAACCAAGCGTGAGATGAGGGGAGGCCAGGCCTGGGTCCTACCAAGGTCAGGCTTGATCCAGTTTGTAGTGGCATAGGGGTATATAAACGGCCCAGAGGCGCTATGATGGCTGGTTCCTCTCCCATTGCAGATTCAGCACCTCTGTGTTCGACAAGATGGTTCGCTCACTGTTCTGGCCCCTCGTGGCCTCCTCTCTCGTCTCGCCCTTCGTCGGCGCCGCCCCCACGGAGCTCACCAGCGTCACTCTGTTCACGCCGCCGTCCGACTACACCGACCCGCGCGTCCTGTACGCCCGCGCCGTGCAGCTGCCGAACAACGACCTGCTCGCGACGTGGGAGAACTACAGCCCGGAGCCGCCGCCCGTGTACTTCCCCATCTACCGCTCGACCGACAGCGGCGCGACCTGGGCCGAGATCTCGCGGGTCCAGGACGCCGCGCTGGGCCGGGGCCTGCGCTACCAGCCGCAGCTCTACGTGCTGCCCGAGGCCGTCGGGTCCTTCGCCGCCGGCACGCTGCTGCTCGCGGGCTCCGCCATCCCCGCCGACCTCTCGAGCACCGCGCTGGAGCTGTACGCGTCGCCGGACTCGGGGCGGACGTGGGAGTTTGTGAGCCACGTCGCGGCCGGCGGGCGCGCCGTGCCCGACAACGGGCTCACGCCCGTCTGGGAGCCGTTCCTGCTGGCCCGCGGCGGCCGCCTGCTCTACTACTACTCGGACCAGCGCGAGAACGCGACGCACGGGCAGAAGCTGGTCCACCAGGCCACGTCGGACCTCCGCGTCTGGGAGGCCGTGGTCGACGACGTGGCCTACCCGACCTACACGGACCGCCCCGGCATGCCGACCATGGCGCTGTTGCCCAACGGGCAGTACGTCTACGTCTACGAGTACGGCGGCGGCCCGAATCCCACCATGGCGGACGGGTCGTACTCGTTCCCCGTCTTCTACCGGATGTCGGCCGATCCCGAGGCCTTTATGCAGGCGGAACACCATCCCCTGGTGACGACCGGCGGCGATGTGCCTACGGGGTCCCCCTACGTGGTCTGGACCCCGGCCGGCGGCGAAAATGGGACCATCGTTGTTTCGTCGGGCTGCTGCTCCGAGGTCTATGTGAATCGAGCACTAGGCGCCGAAGATGCATGGGAAAAGGTTGCCACACCGGCTGGCAGCTCGTACACGCGGTCTTTGATGGTATTCCAAGAGGATCCGAGCTATGTGTTGATAGCCGGGGCTGGCAAGCTGCCACCGAGCACGACCAACGCTGTGCAAATCAGCGTCATTCGGGTCTAAGGGGAGTTTCTTGAATCCCATAGCTATAAGCACAGGCCTGCCCTTGTTCCTATAAAACAGCACCTATCCTTTAATACAGTAAAGCCAGCAACGCCTTCGTAGTGATGATATCCCCACCGTTATATCCCGGAACTCCTTACTATGTTTTGACAACCGGAACGCAGCCATCATCGGCCATTGGATTTCACTCTAGATCCACAGCATATCATTGACTGCGTTCTTTTCCAAGTATGAATACACTTCGCTGTAATCTTTGCAAACATGTTTCTACAGAGTCCAAGTCAGTATATGTGTGGAGGAGAGGTTCTAGTAGGGGCTCACCGCATCCCAACCGTCACTGCCATCAAACCCTTCGGGAAAGGTCGTCTGTTCTCCTTCCAATGCCACATCGCCACAGCACATGATACCTTGACGTAAGTAATCGAAGCAGTGGTTCATATGCCATGTCTCCATCAAAACGGCGGTGCTGTTCGAGGTTAGGGCAGCGTATGTCTCTGCTATGGCATACTGTCGCCCAGTCAGCTGTCAGGTCTCGCTACATCAGGCTGCCAAGGCCACTCACCAGGCAGTGCAACTGGTGTGTCATGGATGTCGTGGCGACAAAGTCCTCGCCGTAGCCGTTTAGTGGTTTGGGCAAGTCATCGTACTTCTCTGAGTTGTTGATCCTGAGATAACCCAGTCCCGCTGCGAGTTGCCCCTTTGTGGTCAGTGCCAAGTCCTTCGACGACAGAAGCAGGGAACACTCACGGGGTACAATGTTCAGCCACTTTTGCTTGGTCTCTGAGCTGAAGAATTCGGACGTGTTATCTGGCATGAAAAGCGGATCCGGACTGAACGTCTTGATCTGTTGGTTGACTATTGTTGTGTTGCGCTCTAGTCAGTCTCCCATCCAGTCATATAGGCGTACGGATCGCATCTGATTCCTGAGAGCGGCGTCAACCCATACTTACATCGCGGTGCGAATCCTGTCAAGTCCCCTGCCCCTTCGTAGCGATGTTCGGACGACTGGCCACCGGCGCCGGCACCGCCCCGTTGGTGTCGGTCCACAAGCAGACCAATGATGGCGAGTAGCAGCACTACATCTATCAACCAGCGATATGGTTGCAGCGCCGCAAGGACCCTCTCGCGGCGAGGCCGAGACGGCTGTAGATAGTCCTTCTCGAACACATCCAAGTCGGATAACACATCGTCATTGTCGTCTGCTCGCAGACTTTCGTATTGTTTGGTGTCTCTCTGATCCTTCTCCATGTTGTCTCCGTTGGCTAATGCCATAGCATACCAATCAAATACAAAAAGAATGATCGCAAAAGACATCTGAGTCGAGATCTGGGAGCGTTCCCAAGAAACTAGAGTTGATCGTGGTGGAGCCCCTGATCCTTGTTCTTACGCGCAAGCATTTCTGCGACGTTTCAAGTCCGGGGGTGGCATCGCGAAAATCCGAAACACGAAACAGTTGGCAAAGCAACACCAACAGCTCTCTCTTCGCCCGTACAGCCTCGACCAATGTTGACGCCATATGGGACGAGCTTTGAGTTAGCAGATGACTTGAATGTGACCACAACCCTCACATTCTGCTCGACGTGCTAGCTATGGGAGCAAATCCGATGGCGAATCTTTGTTTTCCCAGCCACACGACATAGTCCAATGCTTGTGGTGGGTGGTTTGGTTGCGAGCCGAGATCTTGGTTCTCCGTAGATTTCCCAGACCGCCACCATCATGCAACGTCTCCGTATTGTTGCAATAATACGCTTAATGGGCCATTCTGGTTGATCAAGAAGCCGGGCTAAAGAGAGCCTTGATTATCATGGAGCGAAATAGGCCAGGCATGCCAAAAGGGTGCAACAGGTGAAGCATATCCCAACAAGACGCTCAGTGCAGCATCCTAAAGCTGGAGAAGGAGAAAAAAACGAAGCCTGACAGGTCATTGGATAAATAGCCACTCATTGCTCACGCATGTGAATGAAGGCTCATAAGCTATATCCACTTGCACGGCCTATTCTATCAGCGGATGGTCTGGAAGCCACAGATAGAATAGGCCTCTATCTAGATTTCTGCTCAAACCATATAGGAACAGTGACGGTACTCTTGTGAGAGTTTTGTCTATTCTTTTCAATCCATACGGATTAATATGTACAGAAAATGGAGTAGGACTTGGTTCCTCCGGCAGCAGTAGCATTCCCCCTTCCAGGACAGCATATGTTTGCGGACATTGCCAGCATATACAATGTCTAGCTAACACAGAGAAAGCAAGCCGCTGTATTGGACTGTAGATAGATGCCAGACAATGTAGGAAAGGGGGTTGCTAATATATATATATATATTGGTGTAATACAGAGAGTTATTGATCTATCAGTGGTTCTAGTATTATTCTGTGCTTCATTATAGTATCGTCTGTATTTGGAAACCCAAAATAGTTCGTACTGAACAGCAGAGATAGTGCGAGAACTGTCTGCATAAGATATTCATTGCGGTCTTATCTTCCCCTGAGACGGGGAAACAACTAGTATACTGCCTCTCCAACTGGCCAATCCCGAACGCTATAGTGAAAATGAAGGCTTCTTGAGTGATTACTGATGCAACCACTGCACACGATATGCGGCGACATTGACTATAAGACCTGTGGGCTGTCATGAATCTATACACATTTCACGCGATCAATACCGTTCGAAAGAACGTGCTGGTTTTGCACGCCACCAAAACACCATTCATGATTTGCATAGCCAGTGTGTCCCAATTTGCACGCAAATTCGTATTAACGCTTGTCCATCAACCTCCCTATTCCCGTTCCTATTGAACATCAACAGAAACGTTGTACAGAGGGCACTTCAAAGATGCTATGAGCGAAGACGGATAATACATTGATTTTTGTGCGTCCAAGGCAAATATCTGGGTCCTGGGAGTGCGCCTGTCCCTTGATGGTCTTATATTCACGATACTTCATATGAGAAGCCCCCCTATCTTCGCATAGACTGAGGTTCAGACTGTTTTGAGCCAATTATGCCCCTGAATGCCAAGTTGGTGACAATGGAATGCCTTCCAACTATGGTTGCTTTCAGTAGCACTCGCCATCCGTCATAGTCATCTTCACTGGCGCTCGCCTTGGGTAGCTCTCGCCTTTAGTCACTTCGTTCTCTATCTGCGCCGTAAAATTGCCCATGGCGATACTGATTGTCGGATACTTCAGACTCAATGCGGAAAATGCCGTACAATCGCCGTACAAT
Organism: Apiospora pterosperma; assembly: GCA_019976485.1. Taxonomy (NCBI): domain Eukaryota; kingdom Fungi; phylum Ascomycota; class Sordariomycetes; order Amphisphaeriales; family Apiosporaceae; genus Apiospora; species Apiospora pterosperma. The sequence goes on from JAFBMP010000009.1 coordinate 3,951,389, forward strand.
CGCCGTACAATCGCCGTCCTGCTATATTCACATACGCCTTCTGACACTGAATGGACAGGACCGAGAACAATCGCCAAGGTTGAAAGAATCGATAATTGACGCATTGTGGCCCAGTGATTCAGTCAGTGACGGGTATAAACAAATTCGAGTCACACTTCCAGCATGCCATGTTCAATGCTTCACCATAACAACATATTTTATCACATAAGAGATAGTCTGCCCACCCTCTATTGGGAAGGTCTCTCTCTTCCTGATCATTTCCCCAAAAGAAAGCACCAGATTACTATCTAAAAAGTCTTGTCCCCCCAATTCTAAAGACGCTACCAGACACCCATCACGAACTTGTCTCACTGGCATGAGTATCGGTCACCCGACTTCTTACTCAGCTGGCCATACAGGTGACTGCCCATGTGGTGATTTGAGACAGGTCAGTACACCACCACTTACTGGTCAACAACCATTCCGCCCTGGTTGGCATGGTATCATGATGAACTAATGGCCGCCGCTGTAGGCAGAGAGTCGAAGGCACAGACTACCCGCCACGCGCGCCCGGCTGAGGCACATCTCCTGTCCCGCCAGCCATGTTCTTGACCAAGAATGGTTTCGAGGTCTCCGCCGATTGCATCGCCATCGCCGCCGCCGCCGCCGCCGTCCTAGCGGGAGCCTGGTGCCTCGTGCTCGGCGCCAAGAGATGGCAGGACCCGAGTACTGCGGTGCTGTCGCCACACAACCTCAACACGATGGACTTGCGGGAGCTACAGGGGAGGATCTTGGCGTAGGGTGCTGGGGAACTAGGACTATGAGGAGGGGAACGGGAGTGGAGCAAATCTCCTCGTCCATACGAAGACCACCACATAAAAGTAACGCTTGATGGGACACTACTGGTCGACTTTCCTGCTTGTGAAGATTGCGGGCCGACGACGACGCCCGTCGCATGGGCGAAATGGTGTCATGTGAAAGGAAAAGTATCGGGGGGTTTTTACTGCTTGGCTTATCTAAATATAGAGGGAGGTGGCAGTGAAAGCCACAGCAGCCGTTTACTGCGTGAGCACCGTCCCTCCACTTGAGGCTGTAGGATATGATGGTTGTTTTGTCAGGGAGGGGGTTTAGGGTTCGGTAGAAATACATGTACACCGCCGATTGGAGGGCTCTTTAAGTACTTCTGGGATGGTCCCCATCACTTCCCGCTATTGTGGAATTGTTGGGCACTGGTGCAGGGAAGGGACCCGACAACCCGATCAAGACGCGATTGAGTTACCGACTGATGTGGATAAACTAACAGGACCCTGCGGTCGCTATTCTACTTTATGTATGCGCCAAACAAGCCAGTCTCGGATGCAGTTTATCCAAAATGTATCCAAAATGAAAATAGACACGCGTCTTCGCTCTAATGCTAACCCTGACGCCCAGCCATGCCAACCCAACGCTTCATGTTGATGGAAATGAATTTCTTGTGCACCTGGAATCAATAACACCTTCCCAATGCACCATCATGGTCCGGATCCAGAAACACCAGCGTGGCCCCACGTTACGCTGTAAGCAACAAAATTGCACAAAAAGGATTTGTGGCCATAAAATACAGGGAGGCCATGGTGAGCACAAGCACCAATGGTGCTGTGGTGGTAATGTGGATAGGGGCGGGTAGGCTTCGGCTCAGCGCCTTATGAAACCCGCATCGGCATACCCCCTGTCTGTCGGGGGGCACGAGCGATGGTATGACTGCCTTGCAATGAATGCATTACATATGCCAACAACCATCTTTTCCGTGTCGTGTTTCCATTCCGCCACGTCGTGTTCTGGTGCTGGTCGTTCGTTTGAGCTGACTCCATTCCCGACACCGAGACGACCCACCGGCTGGCGGCGAAGTCGGAACTGAACGTAATCCAGCCACCTTCGAGAAATTCTTCTAGAACTCTGTTGATACCCACCAGCCCGGTTCATGCCCGCCGCTGAAGTGGAGCGACATGTAGTAGTAGGTAATCATAACGTTCTTTGTTATGGAGGGCAAGATCTCAGGACTTGCCAAGGATAGCCCCCGCGGCTTGTGACCAAGGGGCGGGTCGCACACCCATCTTGTTGCTTTGCCGTTTTCGCTGTGCACTTTTCCATTTGGTTGTGTAATGGAATGCCGCGGATCCGTCCATGCAAACTTTTCTCTCTGCTCCGTCGTTTCGCTCCCATGCGGGTTTCACCGACACAATATTTCGACCCCTGTTTGGGTCATAGTGCGTGGTCTGACGTCCACAGCCCTAGACACTCTGTGCCCCGCAACAGAGCAAAGCCCTCATCCTACGGGATATGCGGCGCGACAAGGCGCAAAAGAGAAGGCATGATCCCAGGCCGAGAATTCTCAAGCCACGAAAGCGCTGTAGCGGTGAAGATGCTGCAACGTGAAGCAAGAAGCCTTTGCGTGATTTCAGAGACTGTCTTGCGAGATCGAAATCCACCTAACGGGGATTCCGTCAGATCCCATCTCGTAGACCTTCGAATTGAGCTGGCGGGGCGGTAATAGCCAACGGGCATGTCCCTCTCGCTGATCGTCCAATTTGCCGCGCTTGCGCATCAAGTGTTCCATAACCGCAATTCGGATGAAGTCGGAGTTTTCCCGTATCTCTCGCTGCCGCGGCCCAGGGGGCTGCGTGAAGGCTGCAGGCGTCTTGGGCGATTCTGGCGGAGATGGGACAGATCCACGGTGGGCTGCTGAAGAGGAGCTCCTCGACCGTTGCACTTTGTAAGTCTGCATCTGGATCGAAGCAGTGTAGCTGCGTGTCGACGTAGCACCTCCTGTCCGGACCTCGAGCCTAGCGTTGCTGGTAGGGTTGAGATAGCGCCGCATCGCTTCGCTGGGCTCGTCCTCCAATACGGGTGGCCGTTTCTCGTCCGTGAATGGCACAGTAGGATCTACAGTTAGAAGTGACCGTACTAGCAAATCCTCGGGTGGGATTGACGAAGATGTGAACTGCGAGATGGATTTGGCGGCGGATCGCAAAACTCGAATTGATGCGGTTAAGTTTGACTTGAGAGCTGTCTTAAAAGGCAGGAAGACAGTAGTCTGTTGTTTGTCTGTACGAGCTGGCAAGGGATCGAATACCCCGAACTCTACCTGGTCAACATCGGCAGCAAGTCTGGAAGACAGAGGGTGGTCCGGTTCTTCACCCGGCGGAGAGGGTAGAGGCTCAAGCGACCTGCGCGGTTGGCGAAACCTTTTGCTCCTTGGCGTGACCGGACTGTCAAACGAAGGCATTGCACTGGTACTCAGGGAATCGCCCAGCGACGGCAGGCTTTCGAACGAGCCTGGCCGCGATGATAGAGTGGATGTGAAAACACTATCTGAAATCGACGCGTCCTCCTCGCCGAGCTCGTCGGGGGGCTCAGCAGCACATCCAACGGACTTCGACTAAAGGGGGACAGGCTAGAAGGCGTGAAGCATAGTTCCTGGCTTAGATCCTTTTCGGAGACTTGAGATCGAGGAACGATGGAGTCGACAGTCATGCGCGCTTCTTTGCGCTGACGCTGCTTCAGACTTCCACGCCTGTTAGGCGGCGGTATACTCGTGCCAGCTAAAAGTGCAGCGACTGAAGGTGGTACGGCATCTGGCAGCCGAATTCGCCCCCGCGACCCTGTGCTCGACGATCGCCGGCTTAATTGATCATGATATCGAGGCTTCATGTTGTGATTGTTGGCGGCTTCCATCTTTGACTTGACGGGTATCTGCACAGCACTCGTTGGCGTTATCGGACGTGCTGCCACGTTGGTTGTCGGTGTTGACTTTGGGGGGCTGCGACTTGGCGAATCAGCCCGACTATCTGGTTCCTTGCGCTTTGTCATTTTCTCGGTCGTTCGCTTGGAGTATCCAGGGTGCGACGATCTGGAGGTGGGTGGATAAGAGATGTCCTTTGTTGTTGTTGATGAACCATCTCTCCGCTGCAGTAATGCAAGTCGTGACTTGGAAGGTGTTGGTGTTGATGTTGGTGATGAGGTGGGAGAAAGAGGAAGTTGGGACTGGCGGGAGTAGAAGAAGGACTTCGGTGTCATCATCATCCTGGCTTCAGTGATTGGAGGCGGGTTCAACGGCCGCCCTTCCAAGGGGAAGCCTTAATATTATATTATAACTGCCGGGTATCCGTAACCTGAGGGCTGGAACAACTCGCTCCTGCACAAGGGTTCTGCTGCGGGGCATGCTAACGCCGCCAGGCACAGCACAGTTGAATACAAAGCCAATTCCAGCAGTCTCAATTCCAACAGAGGGCGAGCGACCGGCTGTCGGTACGAGCGAGTTCCAGTTTTGGGTACCAGCAAATTGAGACGTGATCGTGTGCCGCAGGCACCGGCAGAACCACAGGGGTGGGTGTTTTCTGTACGTAATGGCGCCCGCGCTGAAATGCAGGATCCAGGGACCCGTACAAGAATGATGTCGGTCGGTCGTGTGCGTCGATCTGTAATGTAACCAGACCCAAAGTAGCTTTTACAGGCTTCGTTCCGCTGGATGATAGTTGTGTCAATCGTTGAAATAAAGAAGATATTCCGCTGAAAGAAAGACCTTTGGCTGGGTTGGGTCATATGTTTATGAGTTGCCGATTTATCAGCAGTGGTCCTTATCTCTGCTGTACTCTGAGACGGCGAACTTCGGAGGAGACGGGACTAAAGGTAATCTAGTCGTTTTCGCGCAGATGCAGCACTATCAAAGAGCTGCCTGGTCTCGAAGTATACCTTCCAGACACTTCTGCCTTCTGCAAGATATCTCTAATAAGTCTATGAGACTATAGTGAAAGAGTCTAACAGAAGAGGAGCAGGCGGCAAGACGGACAGGAGCGAACGGGAAGCAGAAGTAAGTAAATAAGTTGGCAGCCAAGGAAGAGAGAGAGAGAGGGAGGGAGGGAGAGAGTAAGTACTACAGTATCTACGGTACCAATAGCGTAACCACGTCCAAGTCACACACATGCCCTGCTGGGTTAGACAGTTCCAATAGTATATATCCCTGCCTGCACCGTATAAGTAGAACCCGTCGACTTTGCTGTTGGTTTTGGCAGGTAACGAAACAGCCCGGAGGCTTGGGCTGGCTGTGTGTCCCTCCCTGTGTCGGTACATATGTCATTGGCCTGCCTGATCAGGAGATGGAAGGGTGAGAGAAGGCCATCTGTAAGGGTCCAGCTGGGGTTGTACCTTGGTTCACTTGCATGCGGCAATGTGGGGGCTCAATACATGTATTTTGCTTGTTTTCCAATCTATTCGCACTAATACGTGTTACTTCGGTACATGTTATACGCGTCATGACATATTAGATACGAACGGATTCAGCATAACGGCTGGCCCGACCTTGTTTGTGCAATCAAGTGGTGGCAGGTATACATATTAACGGCGGCTTGGATTCAGCTCTCCAGGAATCCTCCTCGACTTGATCATCATCCCATCCCATGGGCACTCTGAATACAGTCCGAGATAAGGCAACGTTTTCTAGGCACTACCCGCAAACTCTCCCGCCCATCTCCAGCTCAGGTGACTAAAAGGTTACCATAAACCACTATTCTCTATCTTCACTTGGACTGACGAAGCCCGCCTGCGTTGTCAAAACAACACTGCATGACTTAAGTGAAAAGCAAGACAAGTCGAGTCACCCCATACACATCTCTTGTATATCCCGTACGACTCTGCTGCCCAAGCCTTTGAGAGGTACCTAGCAGTACAACAAATAATCCACGAGCCTTATTTTTGGGTACGGATAGGGTAGGTCAACCCTCATCAATTTATTACAATCTCAAATAAAGGATGAATGCAATGCATGGCTTTGAAACAACTAACTGCAGCTGCACCTGCGGCTTTCGGTTTTCGATGGTAACGTGCTATTACGAGTACTTTTCTTCTGGCCAAGGTACCACTCCTGTAAAGCGCTTGCTTGCTCGCTCCATTTTTTCTTTCTCTCTACGATACCCGCACACAACGTGTCACAACTGAGCCACATCCATTTATTATTATCCATTATAACATGCATTAGTTTAGGTACATAAAGTGAGTACTTACCTACCTCATACGGTATAAGTATACCTAATACAGACACATCAGCAAATATATATACAAGCAGTCGTAGCCAACTTCTGGCCAACTCACCATGCAGATGTTACATTTCCATTAGCTCTTGTAACATCTCGTTGAATTGTGCATTTCGACATGTTACAGGAACTAGGTTAGGGTCTTCTACAGTACAAGTACAAGCCAACTGGTTTCTGTTGACTCATGCAGACGACATAGTCGTAAAGACCCTGCACCCTCTGGCCGCACCGGCTTGGCCCGATGGACTAATTTCTCGATGATTACTGTGAACCGCACTAAACGGGCAGGACTATCCAACTAAACTCGGGTCCTGGTCAGCCCCGAAACTACGTTTAACCTAACCAGTGTTATACCCAACCTTGCTTGGATTTCTTGCAGTCTCTTCCGTATCCGTACATACTGTCAGGTTGTGTGTCCTGCTTTCGTCGTTCAAACGACAGATCCGAATGTCCGTGTGGCATAGGCCACCTGCATTGCTCATGCTTATCACTTTGGACGGTTGACCAGATCCCTCGGAGGCATCGGCAACCGCGGCGTCCAACCCCCCGTCATCACAATCGTGTGGTCTTTCGCTTTGTTGTGTGCCGTCGAGCTTGGGTTCGCAGTTAATGAAACCTGAACTGGACTTGCACTAGCAGCCTTTGGCGTACGCCTAGCACCGTCGAGCCATGTCCAAGAATGTCTATTTATTAGATTGCCAGTCTGTCGGCTTGGGTGCCATGGTGTTCTCCATCGTGGAGTTGCCCTACTATAAGGGTAAAGAAGCACCCACCAGTGACCAGCACTACATACACATTCTCAACGGTCGACCCCCCCCCCGCACTACGCACTCCGCCCATGCGTAAAGCTTTAAACAAGAAAGGGCGTCCTTATCGTCATCTCATCATTGGCTTCTCCTACTTGGTTCCCCGCGAACTGTTTGAGAACCAAGCTGTTGTGGAATAAGGCAAGTCATCACACACCCTCCATCAGCACCAGCACATGTGCCTCTTCCAAGGTAGGCCTTGAGTGAGGAATGTCATTTGTTTCCCACCCGCACTTGCGACCAATAAATTACACATGTACATGTGAACAAGACAACGACTCCGTGACGAGTAGGGAAAAGAGGCACGCGGGGGGGGTTGGGCAATAGTAAATTGGGTGTGAGATTGGCCGGAGGTCCCCCCTCCCCACATCCTTATCTTTGTTGTGCGACAGGATAAACCTGCAAGACGCCTAAACCCAATCAGACTTTTTGTATTTTTCATCGCCAGGTCAATCTTATCAAGCAGCAATGTCCTCCACCGACACGACATTCTCCGTGTACAAGATAGTAAGATTAAACACCAAGACATACTAAACAGCAACATCCTGATGAACTATTTTGCGGGGTAATAAGGCGCGGACGGGAATCCAGCCCGCTGCCCAACAAGCAACCTCGGCAACATAGCAGGCGCTACAAACAACTAAGGTTAAGGATCTCCCGTATGGTTCATTCCCACCTACTACTACAGGTACTTAGTCTCCGATGCAGGATGACGTTTACGCCGTTTGTCGCGACGTGGGTACGTGGTAGCCTTGGTAGTCCACCCCCTTCCCTTGTTGGGCTGCTGCGCACACTTCCGCGGAGGAGATCAGAAAAAAGAGTGTGCAAGATCAACCTCTCTAATAAATGTGTCCAGTTTTCCCCTAAATCCAGCCCAAATATGTCTCTCTTCCGACTCTACAATGAATGGCAGCAACAATGGCGAAAGAATACCAGGGAGATGAGAGAGGAAAAACTCCAAAGTGCCGAAGACCGGCAACCACCAGCCTTTCTTTTCCCTTCAGATTACTGCTGGTTATCGTCGACAAATCAAGGCATGTCATCCTGATGATGCGCTGATGGGGAAAAGAGAAAAGAGAAAGGAAAGAAACATGGGTCTTTGCTTGAAACGTGCCATGTGTACTGAGTCAGGAGCCGGCAGCTGACATACAACCCCTGGAGCTGGAATCAATAATCTTTGCTGAGAACCACAAGCAGGCCCCGGTTATCTACCACTAGGACGATGAAGTCATACCGGCCGGGTTGCTGGAGCCCAGCACGATCGCCAGTATGAGGATGAAGCCTGAACAACACATTCGAGTTGAAGACTATAGCTTTGCCCTCTGGTATGTATATGAACTGCCAAGTAGCGAAACCAGGCATTCATTCCATATTAGTATCATAAAACGTAACAAAAACAAAAGAAATCAGGAACAGCGACGCGCCTCCTAGGTGAGAAGATATCCGTTGCAATGGTGGTTGTGGGTATATAAAACTCCAGAAGGGGTAACTATTCGTTTCCCACGTGCCAAAGCCAAGTAACCCATGGTAGCTCCTACGACCCACACCTCCTTGCTAGCGCCGTTCTCCGGCTTGATGTTGACCACTTCGTGATCATCCTGATGGTGAGCTTCACCGTCTTCGTCGTGGTCCAGTTTTGGTGGACGGCGGATGGTCCTGCGCTACGGAACCGGTCCGCGCGACACCTTCGTGCGCCGTGATGATGCCGCCGCCCCACCGAGCACCATTTTATCGGTGGAGGCTGAGACCGCCACCGTATCGTGGCACTTGCGCTGCTGTCTCGTCGTCGTCGTCGCCGTCGTAGTCTTAGTTGTTGCCCCGCCCCCACCAGGTTTAGAAGAAGAAAAGGGGAACCATGTACGCACGAGGGGACGTGGAGCTGGCGTCGAGGCCATGATGATGGAGAGGCTGGGCGGGCGTGATCATGGGAATGGGAATGGGAATGCAACGGTTATGTGGATAGGGAGACGAGACAAACACAGGATGCCGCTGTATAGCAAGAGAGGACGAGAGCATGACTTACAGGAACCCCAATAGAAACATGAACATCAAGGCGGTCTTCGTCCTCTTGGGTATTTGCAGCCCGATGAAGATGCACAGGGGCAGCCTCGAGGATCTCCAGGTCCAACGCCATGTTGATGGCACTCGCAGTCACGAACAGCATCCGCCGGTTCACGCAGACCCCCTCTATTTGAGGCGTCCATGTCTTATGAATGAGGCAGCACTGAAACATGGTGGCAGAGAAGATCGAGACCAAGCTGGACAGGTTAGTGGTGTTAACCCAGATGACGAAGTGCCGCACTCCGGACTTCTGCCCGAAGAGGTGAGGAGTAGGAGAGGTTGAGATGATCTGACGAGGGCCAACCTGAGATTGTATAATATCTGGGCGACATAGCTCCATAGAGCCCCTTATGTGGGATCGTGCAAGGAAATGTCTACAGCGCTCATGTCAATATAGTTGGTCACGATTACTGGAGTGGACGCATGTCAGTACCAGGTGATGGCGAGGCTTTTAGGGGGTCGGTCGCTATACTAACACTCATAGCTTGCAACAGATTCTGCGATTGGAAACGCCTACGCCCGCGGGTGAGTTGCAACGGCTTCGTGCCATTGCTGCGCACACCAAGCCATCACCTGCCAGCAGCGTTAGCCCAGCTCTTTCATCATCCCGAAACGCGCGAAGACAGCTTACCTAGGCTGAACTGCCGCGTCGAAAGTTTCCCAGCAAACCCCTCATGGATACCACCATCAGGGCCAGCGCCGGAAGCGTTACTACTACGACTATCGCGGTGTTCTGATGGTCTATTCGGGGGTCCTCTGGAGGCTTCACTAATGTGCTGGAGTTGGGACAGGTAACCAGGGAGGAGTCGTCCCCCGAGGACATCGCGAATAAAATATAGAAGAACTGAACAAACACCTGTGAGCCTTGACAGAGTATGGATATAATAATAGAAGTATTATAAAATTAAGTAAATGGCTCCACAAAGTAGTAAGCAGCCTTGACCAGTGAGGATTCATCAAGAGGGCGGGATTAAGTACTTGATATAGACAGCAAGAAAGACCAGAATGGAAAAATCCCCGAGATACCTTTCCCACACCACCTCGTTACAACCTCCTCCAGAGTTGAGCAGTACATAGTTCTCATCACAGCATGCGTCGCCACGGGTACACGGCTGTTCATAGAAGAACCACAGAGTTCGGCCTCCTGTCCCGCGGGTGTCGTTCTGGAGAATCGCCGCCGGGTTGAAGATGTAGCCAACCTCTAATATAGATGTCATTGGATATTGAACGAACAGCTCTCTTCGAGTTACTGACTGTTGCAAGGGTCCTGGAAAGATACCAACCGAGTCGGCAGAACGAAGGGGTATCAAACTGTTTGGCCTCTAGTATGCGGCTATGGTTGATACTCTTGAAAGCCCTCCTGGAACTTGGAAGCTAGTAGGATGCGGCATGTTACTATGAATGGGGCTTAATAGAAACAGCGTCACTAGATTTCAGCTATGCCATGCACCCGTATGAAGCCTCGCTTACTGCTCCCACCCGGTCCAGCCCAGGTCACGAGCGTCAGCCCTGGAAATCTCCCATTGCTAGTACGATCACCTGAGTGGTTCGAACGGACGTTTTGACAGGTGTAAACCGCCCAATCACCGAGGATCAAACACAAGGGAATATCGGGAGTGACGAATGATATCCTGCATTTCGTCATTATTTCTTGCATTCAACCATTTGCCTCGACGTGGACCATGGGGGGGTGAACTACACGACTTCTATAGAACCCACCGCAAAAGACGAGAAGGGGCCCCAGAGCTGCCTTGCGTGCGACTTGCAATAGGTTGAGAAAAGCTTCGATGGAGCAATGGAATCGTTCGTTACTTGAGGATGAGTGCTGTAATTATGCGGTTTAAACGGCCAATGTTTTGCACACCGTCGGCATTGATGCACGTCGATCATTCGTCTCAACTGGCGGGGAGGGGGAAGGGGGAAAAGACACCAAATATTCGACACGCCAAGGCGATATGTCATGCTGTAGGCATGAGTACATACGTGTGTAGCCTTTTCGTCATAGACAAAAGATTCTGGCCTTGAATAAGAGGATGGTGCTTTCAGAAGAGCCGTGCGATAACCATTTTCAATAATGCAGTTGATACTCGACTTGCAAGGGCCTACGCACTCCGCCGGAACCTCTCGTAGTTTTTAAACCCCCGGAGTGGCATTGCAATTTATGAAGATTAGAGCCAGAAAGTGTTGGGTTAGTAGTCTATAGTGCAAGGTTATGCCGTGTCTATATCATTGCTCCAAGACTACTCGGCATCTTCAGCGTCTTGAGCTTCCTCGTCGTCCGCGACTGACAAGATGTTGATGCCTGCAGCTCCACCGACCGAAGTACTGCCATCAGATCCCTTGGTGATTCCGAGATCGCCCCCCAGGTTCTTGGTGTTGCCATTCTTGTCCACGATGATGCCCAGGTTGTCCTTGAACTGCTCCGATTCCTTCACGGCAGTAACGTCTTCAGCGCTGCCAGCTTTGCCTTCGGCAGGAGCTGCGGCCTCGCCCTGGGCTGGTTGGGAAGCTTTGCTGCCACGAGAACCGCCAGAGAGGATATCTCCTAGACTAAGGCCACTTCCAGCGCTCGCAGTCCCATTGGCTTTTTGGCGGGCTCCCTCGAGCGCAGCTAGGTTCTCAGCAGTCTGGTTGGTTGCTGCACCTCCTGCCTTGTTCCCCTTTGCGCCCGAACCACCCAGTTGAAGACCGCCGGCGCCTCCGATTTGTATTCCGCCGTTCTCGAACGTGATTTGGCGCTTAGCGACAACAGGAATCTTGTAGGCCTTGGCAAGAGTAGAAGACAGGGCCACGACATTGGCATGAGCCGCGGGAGACCCCTAGTAAGTATTGTCAGTCAACCGATCGAAGAAGCGCGACCTCGAAGGGGGAAAAGGGTCTACTAGACTTACGGTGAAGGTGATCTTTTCACACACGCCTACATGGAAAAAGGGGAGCACCGCAATGACGGCAGCAAGAACGACACGCATTATGACTATTCGGAAGAGAAGCCTGCTTCTCTCAACTCTCAATGAACGACTGTAGAACTAAAGAAGCTTCAAGCTGCGTGGAAAGAAAGACACGAGGTAGAATGGAAAGGAGCTATGGCAGTAGACTTGCATCCCGACGAGCGAGGGGGAAGCAGAGCATTATTATGAGCTAGACAGGTGCGCATGGCGACCCTTGCGAGCATCGTGAACCTCCGTGTGTAGGCCTGTCAACAGCAATCCCGCATATACGTCGCCGGAAGCTCTGAGACCGCACAGGGTGGTAGCAAGCGATGCTTAAAATAATCCCTGGGCCCCGGTGCTCGTGGTGTTTGGGAACGGTTCTCCAGGTGCTGAGTGGTCTTCTCCAGGTCCACTGAGACCTAAGATCGCGGAAGAAACTCCTTGGCGTTACAGGTGATTGACTGATCTGACCGAGCCAGCGAAGGCCAATCAATGGCGAGAGCAAAAACCTCTGAGCTTCGCAAAGCCTAGACCCCAGCGATCAATGCAGGTTGTCCCGAGGCCTCGAGCGACAAACCTTTCTGTATCCCTTCATCTTCCTATGAACAGACGCTTGGCCCTGCTTCAAGGTAGCGGGAACAGCTTGTAGCCAAGCCTCCAAAACAGGATCATGCCCATACCTACCGTCACGTCGGCCTCAAAGGCGACAGGCAGATGAAGAAAGCGTGGCTGGCTTGAGTTTCAAGTATGAAGATGGAAGAAGGAGTGAAGTGAAGTGAAGTGGTTATCACCGCCATAATTTAATCAATTACTAAGTAAGTACTCCGTAAGAATTCCGGCTGCAGTCGCCTCTCGTACCACGTACAGCTAAATAGACCCTGCAGGTACCCGCCTATTAACTAACCCCAGTACGTCACGTCAAACGCGCTGGCCAAACCATCCATCCCATGTTCTCCCCCCCCAACAATCCCCCATCCTGGCAATAGTACCAAACAGTTGGAATCTCAACCTATTTCTCTCTCTTCCTTCCACGTGCCCCAGTCCAGTGTTGCAAAGCCGATCAGACGACGAAGGGGATCATTCTTGATTGAGCTACCTGTCGTCTATCCTGTTCAACATGGCCCCAGACGCTGCGAAACCTCCCAAGAGGTCCTCTCCCCTCAAGACCGGTTACCTCATCCTTTACAATGCTATATCCGCCATTCTCTGGGCCACCGTCCTCGGCCGCACCGTCGGCGCCAACGTCCTGAGGGGGCCGGCTTTCGTCTACGTTTCGACCGGCGACTTCGTGCTGTGGACGCAGACCCTGATGATCATGGATGTGCTGCACGGGCTCTTCGGTATGCCGAATGCAAATCCCACTCCCTCTCTCCTTCTGGCTTCTTAACCGGGGCTGTGCCCCCCCCGACCCTGGCCAATCTCTGTTGCGACATCTCTCCCATGGCCATACGTCCCAGCCCAGACTAACCTCTCATGACTGCGTATGTAGGCATCGTCCGAACCGACCCTGTCACCGCCGCCGCCCAAGTCGCCTCCCGCTACGTCGCCGTCTGGGGGTCCAGTACCCGTTCCCAGCACTCTGCGCCTCGCCTGTCTACTCGACGATGCTGTTCGCCTGGTCGGTGACCGAGGTGATCCGCTACTCGTACCTGGCGGTCAAGCTGGCCGGCTGGGAGCCCGCAGCCTTCACCTGGGTCCGCTACAGCTCCTACCTCGTCCTGTACCCGCTGGGCATCACGAGCGAGATGATCCAGATGTGGCGCGCGCTGGCCCCCGCCGGACAGCACCACAAGCTCGGCCCCCTCTACCAGCTGTTCCTGGGCGTGTCCCTGTTCGTCATCTGGCCCATTGGCGCATACGTGCTGATTGGCCACATGAACAGGCAGCGCCGCAAGGTCCTGGCCGCTCAGAAGTCGCAGGACGTGAAAGCTACGCAGTGATATCTCCAGACTCCTGGATATTTCAGCTTACATAGTGCCTGCCTATATAAGCTGCGGAGACGGCGTGGAACTCGACGAGACTCATGGATCGATCACTGGTGGCGCTTAGTCTGTTGTGTACCAAGGCACATGCACATACTCTAATACGGAGAGGAACGGTGGCTTTAAAACGGTGTTGGTGGTAAAAGGGACAAATGAGACATGACATCAACATTGGAAAGAGAAAACTACAGGGAGACACTGGTAGACTATCAGACACGGGCAGATACAAGGGAAAGGATGGGCCGAAAGTAATGTATATGTTAAATATAAAGGCAGTCCCCAATAGACAGGTGAGGGAGCCGATGTCATGACGTCCACACCCCAACGCCTGTGTCATCAGGTGCTCTACATTCCGATCCCCTCGACTCAGGGCAATGCAGGCAATCTAATGGGTGTCTCACGACACTCAATCTTCGGCATCATCTGCTGGGTATCAGTTATTCAATAGGAAAAGTCTTTGTGTGTCCCCACCCACCCCCTATTGCAGTTCCCTGCTGCTGGTCTCGTACCAATCATTCTTGGCCCATGTTACAATCAACTTCTTGGCGTCATCCGAGAGCTTCGAGTAGCCAGGGTTCTCTTTGGGTTCGAACATGCCTATCGGACATGGAGTTAATCAGCATCTACCGAGCTCAGGCGTGTAATAAGACGTATGCAGTTACTTACCCATGTGTGCCGAGATCTCGTCCTGGGCGGCGTCGTTGACGGCCTCTCTCCACTCGCCCGCCTGCTGCCGCGCCGGCAAGTTGCAGAAGGTCCGGTCCCTGCCCACGACCAGGCCGACCGTACTGACCTGCTTCGAGCTGGCCCCCCTGCCGAGCCGGGTGTACAGATTCGCGAAGCCGAGGTCGAGCGCCTGGGTCAGCTGGGCCATCTTCTTCATGCGGCCCTTCATCTCCTCGCCCTTGGCCAGGCAGCCCACGAACTCCAGGTGGCCCCCGACCCAGCCCCAGCCCGACGAGATCTGGTCCCGGTTCACGTAGGCAGCGGCGCCGCCGGCCACCACGGCCCCCGCGGCCCCGGCGTACATGGCCATCTTGCCCCAGCTGCCCCAGCCGCCGCCCTGCTGCGTCTCTCTCTGCGCCGGCGGGGCTTCGAGGGCGGCGACGGGCTTCTGCGCGGGCTTCTGTCGCGACGCATCCTCTGCGGCCTTGGTTCCGCCCCATAGCGACGTCAATCCACTCAGCTGCGTGAGTGCCGTGGCAGCATTCTGGTAATGGCTCTCGGCCCCGTGCGCCACCACGCCCGGTGCGATGCCGAGGTAGGGCGTGTCGAAGGCGAGGACGCCCTGTATGTAGGGGAACATCATGGCGTTGATGCCGGGTTGATGCGGTGGTGGTGGTGGTGGTGGCGTCGTCAGATCGTCTCCGCCGGCATAGTTGTAGTCGTGGTAGCTCGTCGCAGCAGCATCGCTATCGTGCGGCACGGGCTGGTCGCTGCTCAAAGCGATGACGGTCTCGGCGGCGACGATGCCGCCCATCGAGTGGCCGATGAGGATGGTGCGCACGCCCGGGTCAACGGTGGGGCTGGGGGTGCCGGCGGCCACCTCGAGGTCGATGACCTTGTTCAGTAGCCACTCACGGAAGCGGGCCACGCACTCATGCAGGTCGCCGCGCGTCTCGAACTTGGGGTACACGAGGGTGCGGATCTCGAGCTTGGGGAGTTCGGCGCTCAGCAGCGCGGCGAGATGCTCGGTAAACTCGCCGGCGGTCCCGAAGGTGTCCTCGCCGCCCTGGAAGCCATGGATGAAGCACAGGAGGAGGGTTTTCTTCATCTTATTTGTCGTGGTAGGAGGCCGCTTCCGAAACACCAGCTGCCGTTGTCTCCATTGAATACTTACCAACACACAGAATGTCCGAAATGGGGGATAGCCAAGAGAGTTGACACGAAGTAAAAGTAAGGCCTGTGACGTCTACAGGTGGGGGTTCTAAACCCCCCCCCGGGCCGCATGATTTAGTGGATGACCAACTGAGCGTCAATAGGGCTGGCAAATACAAAGCACAACAACCAACTAAATAAGAGGTAAGTAACATAACTAACTACCTAACTATACTCCTGCGACACTGCCTCGTTTGAACTTCCATACCAGCAATGCATAAGTTAAGTAGTAAGTAAGGAAGTACTCAATAGGTTGCCGCCAGTCTCTGGACCAAGTAGTCGCCGCTGCTAATTCCAGCATACTTCTTCTCCGATTCAGAAGCATACGTTCCCGGTATTGCCTCGATATAGCTCTGGAAGTTCGGGTTGCAAAAGTATCTGTCGCTTCACTTTGAGCACCTCTCCACGTGTGTTGGGTCGGGGAAAGGGCAACTTACGCAATGCTATACCTGGCCGGGTACACGTCTCCCTCGCCGCTTGGAGGCTCAACCACGCGGTGAATGGTACTCTTGATGGTGTCGTTGCTCCATCTGGCCAGCAGGTCGCCTGCGTTCACCACGCAAGTATCCTCGATGGGGGTGGCATCCACAAACACGCCGGTTGGACTTTTGACCTGCAGCCCGCCCCTCTGGTCCTGGAACAGCAGAGTGATGCTCCCGTAGTCGCTGTGCGCGCCGGCGCGGACCTGTCCCGGGTTGATCTTGAACACGTCTTTCCTGACCTCGGGGTAATGCAGCAGACGCAGCGTGTTGTCGCCCACGTCGGTGTAGCCGTCGAAGAAGTTCTCGTCCAGGTCCATGGCCACGGCGATTGCCCTCATCACCTCGGTGTGCATCTCTTTGCACTTGTCGTGGAATGCCAACATGGTGGACTTGAAGCCGACGAGCTCGCCCGTCTCTTCGGGCCAGTGATTGGGGAGGTCCGGCTCGCCTTCGCGGCCGATCTCAAGCGACTCCTTGATGTCAGGGTTGCCCTCCCGCAGCTTCTTGACATCGTCGATGTCCGTCAGCGTGGTCGTCTTCTCGCGACCCGGTGCGGAATAGCCCCGGTTGGCCTCGGGCGTAGTCCAGCAGTGCTTCATCTTTTCTTCCGTCGGGAGGCGGAAGAACTTGGCAGAGGTCTCAAACACTTGTTTCCGTGTCTCGGGGCTAATAGAAAGACCCTTCAGGTAAATGAATCCTGCCGTCTGAAATCCATGCAGAATGGCCTTGGCCGTCTCCTTCCGCTGCTCAGGGCTGCCATTCAGGAAAGCCGAGAAGTCGATGAGCTGGTGGGGGGCTATTTAGGACTTGCACCACATACATAAACTGACATTGATAGGGGATGTATGTGTACTTACTGGGATGACAAGTCCCTCACTTTGCACAGCTGCTGATTCCATGGCGACGTGTCTGCTAGGTACAAACGATGGTGAGGGCACCGAAATAATTTGTTTTCTTACGTCCAAGACCCTCGTATCCGCCTCGATTTAAGTCCTCTGTTCCCCTCCCGAAGGGTGCTCGGCTGTTCAACTGAGTAATGTTAATAGTAGGTAGTCGAGGTCAATCAGATCGGCGAGGTTCAGGGTGGGAATTCGGCTGCATCCGACACTTGGATAGGCAAGTACTTACAAGACCGAAGGTTCACCTAGACTGTTCTAGGCCCCCTCTGTCTGCTTGCGACCTCGTGACTGTAGATGGCTGCAGGCCGTGACCTGATTTGTCCTTATGCATGTAGTAGTTAAGTAGTATACACGGGAAGAGAGCTGTCCCTTTAAACAGACATATATCAAGTGCCTTGTTTCCAACCCGAAACCTTTTGATTCAGGTAGTCAAACTCAGTATTCCCTAAAACCGAGCCATGCGTCTAGATAAGTAAGTGTATGTAGCCCCTGCTGCTGGCAGATAAGGTCGGGGTACGGATACAGTAGAGGGGGATAGAGCTGCGGGGGCAGGTAGCTTGGGTCGGATGTGGGGTTGACTATGCCGACAGGAAGAAGCATGCGATAACCGCCGGTGGTAAGCACTCGTGACTATGCGTCTTCTGTCGACTATCGCAAGTCCAAGATAGCGGTGCATCGAGACGTTTGGGGAGGTCTCCACTCTCTGTAGTTCAACCCTCAGCGGCTCAGCCTATACTACCTGCCCGTCTCAAGCTCCAAGTCAGGTATGGGAGCAAGACACAATTACACAGAAGATGGCCTCATCCGGATCCCCCGTCGTGGACATCCACACGCACATGTATCCGCCTGCCTATGTCCAACTCCTAGAATCGAGGCAAACCATCCCCTTGATCCGCAGGTTCGCCGGCGCCAAAGATCCGCGATACATCATCTTGCCCGCAGAGGCAGAGTCGCTCGAGAAGATCAGCCAGGCAGGGGCGACGGCTAGCACCCAGCTGCCAGGGCGGCCCGTCACCACGCACTACTCGTCGCTGAAGCAGAAGATCCACTTCATGGACACGCACAAGATCGACATCTCCGTCATCTCGCTGGCGAACCCCTGGCTCGACTTCGTGGTCGAGGCCGAGGCCGCCGGGACGGCCAGGTCGGTCAACCGCGAGTTCGAGTCCATGTGCCTCGAGCACCCAGGCCGTCTCTTCTTCTTCGCCACCCTGCCTCTCAGCGCACCGGCCGAGGACCTCCTGGCCGCCATCGACTTTGTCCAGGGGCTCAAGCACTGCCGGGGTGTGATTCTGGGGACGTCGGGTCTGGGGAAGGGGCTCGATGACCAGAGGTTAATCCCTGTCTTCAAAGCGCTTGCGAAGAACGGGCTCATGATCTTCCTGCACCCGGTAAGTGGTCGTAGTCAGGTATCCTGGGTATTGCTAACTGATACATCCAGCATTACGGTCTTCCGAGCGAAGTATGGGGGCCTCGGGCGACGGAAGAATACGGGCACGTGTTGCCTCTCGCACTTGGCTTTCCGCTCGAGACGACAATCGCGGTTGCACGCATGTATCTCGCCGGCGTCTTTGACGAGGTACCGGACCTCAGGATGCTCTTGGCACACAGTGGTGGCACTCTGCCATTCCTGGCCGGGAGGATAGAGAGCTGCATCGTGCACGATGGCCATCTAGTGCGGGAAGGCAAAGTCGGACCGAAGCGAAGGACGGTATGGCAGGTTCTGAAGGAGCAGATCTACCTCGACGCTGTCATCTATTCCGAGGTCGGGCTCAAGGCGGCCATCGATGCGAGCGGTGTGGATAGGCTGATGTTCGGGACTGATCACCCCTTCTTCCCTCCCCTGACGAGTGACGAGCAAGGCGAGTGGGAAAGCATGACGTGGAACAGAGCAGCGGTGGAAAAGGCGCTTGGTGAGGGTAGCCAAGGTACCCTGGCGGTCATGGGTGGTAACGCTATTGAAGTATTACGACTGAGAGAAGACGCCTAGATTATCTGCCACATAGAACCACCACTTGAGCCGTTACAACCTATGATATGATGATGATTGGAGAGACGATCCCCGGATCGTACCAGTTCCAGTCACGACGTGCTGTCCGAGCCGCAAACACTTGGGGATGTCACGACAAATGTATTACGACTGCTTGCTTGTTTTGTCCCGGCAAAGACAATTCCGAGTTCCTAGAGATTGCCAACACATGCAAGCCTTTACTGTCAGGGGCAGTGCTTACGGCCGAGCCCTAGCACGACCATAAGCGCAGTGCATAGCCACGAAAGGCTGCAAGACATCACAAATCAAGCGCGCGTGTTTCTGTTCGGTAATCGGGTGTTCCGGGAGGCTGGCATATTGTCTCTTTGTTTCGAAACATCTGCCAGCTCGATTTAGTACGGAAAGGATGCTATCCCGAATAGCCAAGGGCCTATTTCGCGGCCTAGTGAGCCATCAATGGTCTAAACACTCAGAATGGTACTTGATATCCTCATGAAAGGAGGCCTGCAGGAATAGTGTATAAGAAGACCGTCAAGTTGCGAGGTTAGAGAGTTAGTTGAGCATCTAGCAGCAGCATCATAGAAACACAAGCAAGCAACTCACTCTACTATCAACGCATCTTCTCCGCCTCGTTCAAACAGTCAACGACCTATCCTCTAGTCAAAACCCTACTCTGCAGATCTCCAAGTCTATTACCACCCCCAAGCAACCACCGCCATGTTCACCACCACCGTATCCCTCACCGCGGCGCTCGCCCTCTTCGTCTCGGGGGCCTACACCATGCCCACAGGCACGACCTGCGACAGGCCCTCGCAAGCCACCGTGCCGCTGACCGGCAAGACGCACACGGTAGTCGCAGGCGCCAGCGGGCAGCTGCGGTTCGAGCCCGAAAGCGTCGTCGCCGCCGCCGGCGACATCGTCGAGTTCCAGTTCCACCCCAAGAACCACAGCGTGGCGCGGTCGTCCTTTGCGGAGCCCTGCGCGCCCCTGGCAGCAGCAGCAGCAGCAGTCCCGTCGCCGCCGCCGCCCACCACCACCGGCCACCCCTCCGCCGGAGCGCGGGTTGGCGCGGGCGGAGCAAACCCCTTCTTCGCGGGCTTCGGCTTCGCCACCAGGGAGGGGCCCGCGCACAGCGCCTTCCAGGTCGTCGTCGAGGACGCCGAGCCCGTCTGGTTCTACTGCCCGCAGGCCGCGGGCGCGCACTGCGCCGGCGGCATGAGCGGCGTCATCAACGGGCCCCGCGAGGGGAGCCCCAACACCCTGGCGGCGTACAAGGAGGCGGCCAGGGGGAAGAGGACGGTCGTGCCGCCCAAGGTGCAGGGCGGGCAGAAGGTCGCGAGGGTGGAGAAGAAGCCTATGGCTTAGTCTTGCAGTAATTGCATGTACTTAGCTAGGGGGTGCGTTTCATAAGTAGGTAATCATGGAAAGGGGCGTCAAAGTGGCGAGGAGCATTTCGGGCGCAATGGTGTGGTTTCTTGCATAACAGCGGTGTCTCGGTTTCATGATACCTTGGGTAGGTCATGGCATTGGCATTTCTGGTTCTTCATAGGATAGGTAGAATGATGCTAATGCATTTTTTATTGATATATATCGTGAATCTTAGGTAGAGCCTCCAGCTAATGAGACTCCATCATGCATACCTGCCTTTTTCATGCTGCAGATTTGTGCTGTCCAACAAGAAACAGAAGACAGTAACCAACAGCTCATGGTCTTCCGCATCATCAGGGGACATATAGATGACACGGAGTTATTCGGTTTCCAGTAGTAACGTAAGTGTAGGTCCTGTGAAACGAAAAGAACTTGAGAGACAGTAGTGATACGGTAGTTTAAATATATGGCACTTCTAAATACAAAAATCTACTTCTTCCAAGCCCAGTTGCCAAGCGCCCGCGTCAGCTTGACCATCGGCACATCCACGCCTCTGCAAAACACGTCGGCCGCCCAGAACAGCACAAACGTATTCACCAGCGTGCCCCAGAGCGCCGAGTTCACATAGACCGCCCAAGATCGGTACAGCATCGCGTCTGCCGCGTCGTCGAGCCCGTTCTCGCGCAGGCTGCGGGCTGCCTCCTCAGCGCCCAGCCACGCAGCCCACGCGGGGTTCAGAAAGCGCGTGCCGACCGTGTGGTTTACTGTGCCGTGGGCCAGGTACAGCGCATAGGAGATCCTGCCGAGGTACTGCGCGAAGGCCGTCGTGAAGGGGCGCTGCAGCAGAGGCTCTTGTGATCGCCGTTTCTCGGATCTGTCGATGTCGGTCAAATCCGAAACGGCACCCAAAGGCTCCGTCACGGTCATTGACAGGCTGGGATTGCTGGGTGTGTTGGCCGCATCCTCTTTGCTGCCGCTGCCGTACCGAGATGGAAGAAAGCGCGGAGAAAGCGGCGGCGAATACATGAGCGCAAGAATGAAAAGTACAGAGCCTACGGAGATCCAAAACCATTGCACCTGTTCCTCGCGACCCATGTAGAATACGGGTACAGAGACGGAGAGTTTTCGGAAGCCCGGAGACTTGTGCCCACCGTTTTCTGGGTAGCTGAGAAGATGCAGAGCAACGAAGAGGACAAACAATGTGACCACGTGCCTGGTTACCCTCAGTAAACGCCTCGGTATTTCGCTTGTCATCATGACTGCGTCATCGGTCTGGCTGCTCTTGCGTCCAGGAGGCAAGATGATGGATAACTCCGCCAACAACAGCCCCGAACAGAAGAGAGCCATGTCAAGATCCCCGAGCTGGGCCAACCAAGACGTGAAACCCAGTGTCACACTCATGTGCAGCCAGCGCTTCGCCTTTATGAAGGCAAGGAGCAAAAGAAACACCAACAGTGACCCCTTGAATTCCACAGGTATCGTCCACAGATGTCCGTCGTACGGTGGGCTGTACAGGTTCTCCCGGCCATTGATGCCGCGGAACGGATTGACCAAGTGCACAGTATGGGCCCACCAATGCTGGAGCTGCTCGCGTAGGGCATCTCTGTGCGGCGGCATCCCGCTGCCCGTCGGGTCCTTCTGGAAGATGCCGTCGCAGCGCACCAGCACGAGGTTGACCAGCGTCGCCACGACGATGGGCAGGTACAGGCGGAGGGGGCGACGGAACAGGGAGCCCGCGAGTGAGTCCAGGGCCCTCTCGGGCTGGTTCCGGTGGATCATGGTCAGCGTCTTGACGGCGACGACGTAGCCCGAGATGACGAAGAAGACGGTGACGCTCGCGCGGCCCGAGTGCAGCGCCCGCACGACGGGCCGCTGGAAGAAGAGGTCTGTCCCCGGCTCGTCCGCGTTGCTGCTGTGCCAGCCGCGGCGTAGGAACGGGAACCACAGGTAGCTCCAGTGAAACACGTAGACGACGAGGGCGGCAACGCCGCGGACGCCGTCCAGGTAGGCCGTCGGGCTCAGAGGCCGCTTGGGCGCTGCCCTACCGCGCGGGGATCGTCTGCGAGTATTGCGGATATTTCGCACCAGCGAAGTCGCGAAAGAGGGAGCGAGTAGGGTAAGAAGGCAGATGGCGTATGGCAAGACGAGTCGCAGTGGACTTTGCATCGCCAACGGTATGGCGGGTGGCGAGAAAGACCAAAGTCGTGCACGTGCGGCCCAGGCCCTCGAGGGCCACCGGGACCGTCTCTTCTCGGCCAGCAGCAGGTTCGAGTTCAGTCCCTCCTCTTCATCATTGCCCCCGCGCAGAGAGTGCTGAGGATCTACCAGGTGGACCGTCGCCTCCCCAGCTGCGTTTTTGGAACGGACTCCTACCATTTCTTCAGCTCAGTAAGAAGTACTCAAGGCATAATAATTTAAGAAGCCCAAGAAAGGGGTTTTTCGCGAAGCATGGTATGCCTCGCGCCCTCTGTTTCTCTGTCTGGGATTCAATCATGTCAAGCGTTGAGTGAAGTCCTCAGTCGAATGATATGTCGGCATTCCCAGGGGCGCAGATGGCGGACTGAATGAAAGAAGAAGAAGAAAGGTGGAGCAAACCTGACCTGACGATGAGTGGGTTGGGGTGGATTACTTAAGTCAACAAACAAACATACACTCTTAATACAGGCTCATCTCGTCATATCTCCATCATACCTGGCCAACAACCAAACAGTCTGTATGTAAAGTATATATGCCTGGCGAGCATTGATCATCAGGTCCAACACACGCTTGCAGAGCATCTAAGTTTTGAACATGGTATAAACAAACATCAAATACCCTATACCCTGGCCTCATGAACCCCTTCCCTTGCCTTGCCCCGATGTGGAAACGCCCGGAACTTCTGTTTAGTTGACAAGGTTCCCTCCCTTCTTGTACCATGGTCGCAACGGCACTGGCTCAAGACTATGTTGAGCCCTCGCGCATCTGTATTATGTACAATCCAAACATGTCCAGGTCCCAACCACGCTGCATGCTGTTCGCGCCTGCTGCTCAGCTCACCACGAGTAGTACCGTGGTCAGATTTCCTCCAAACCCAATGGAATCCCTCCAAAATATGTCCAACGGGGATTAAGTAACCCTTCCGTCGGGACATCATGGATCAAGGACCCTTGGCCAATCGAGCCTCGACCTTCTCACGGTGGGACCGGTTTTTCAGGTGGACCAGGAAGTTCTCCGCAGACATGTCCGGACCTGGTGTATACAGCTTGCCGGGGCAGTCTAAACATCGTATCCGTGGCAGGAAGTAGAAATGAAGGTGTGGGGGAATGGCTGCTCCTGGCTGCGGCATGGGGGCAGGACTATCCGTGGCGCTGTCCACGGCGCTGTAGCGCATGGTCCCCTCAAATGAGTCGTTGGCGTACGTGTCTGTTTCTTTGAATTTTTGAAGCGCATCTGTGAGCCACCCTGGGGGCGGGGGCTTTGAGGAAGTGTGAGTAAACCAGTGGGAGTAAAGATAGAATCGACTCAAAAGTAAACGTTACCGAGAACACATTACAAATCATACATATCAGACGAATAGGAGAAGAGAGAACGTCTGTCAGGGGGAGGGTACGGGGGCAAAAGGGCAAAAGGTCTTACTGGAGGAGGTTGGGCACCACCAGGTGCTGGCGGGGGAGGAGCAACAACGCGACCAATCTGACCAGGTGGTGCACTTCCAGGGGTTTTGGGCACTGCAGCCGCCGTGGTGGCATGTGCAGAGTTCGGTGTCGACGGGGGCGGCATCGAATTCTGTTGAGATACACTCGGGGCTCTGGCGTGTGATTGTAACGGGGTTTGGGATCCTGCGACGGGAGTCTGCCTCGACTTCACATCTCGGAAGAACCTCCTGAGCCTGTCTTTGCCAACTCTCAGAGTCACCCAGTAGTGTTGCGGTTCTTCGGTGCCCTCGCGCGTCAGTTCACGTCCAAATTTCCTGGACACGCGCGTCTCGTGGTGATGTATCGTGGCCTCAGGGGTTTCTGAGCGTCCGAGGTTTGCCATGCGTTGCTGTGCAGCAGATGCAGCTCCACGCATGCCGCGGGTTCTAGCCGTACCGGCGGCCAGTTGCGAAGCCGCAGGAGAGTCGGGTGAAGAATCTTCACTCGAGTCCGAATCGGAGATTTCACCATCACGCGCACCTGGGCGCTTACGCCCAGTGCCGGGAGCACCAGCAACCTTCTTGTACAGCCTGCTATCCTCAACATCTGTCACGGCCCCTGGTAACGTAGAGGAAACAACCAAGGTGCGTATTGTCCTTTGCCTCTCTTTCAGGTCGGGTAATGACGGACCGCCTCTGCGGTTAACAGACCTCTTCTGTCTTCGCTGCTCCCTTTGGAAGATGACCTCGTTCCTCTCAAGCTCTGCCTCGCTAAGCTCGTACAGATACGGCGCAAACTCCTTGGCCTGTTGTTGCGGCCTGAAGACGGTTGGGAGCGGTGAGGGTAAGAAGGCAGCAACCAGGTCGGCGTCCTCTATAGGTCTGCCATCGAACGGGTGGCCAATACTATACAAGCTGCGCGTAAACAGCTGAGTCTGCTCCCGGATGCAATGCGCAATCGCCGTGGCGAACTCCCCGCTCAGAGATAGTTCCTTGGCCATGCTCGCGGCAAATTCCTCGGGTGAGTTCATGGGGTTGTTGATTTCCCACTCGAACTGATCCATCAAGGTGTGTGCTCCAATCGTGATGTTTAACTTGATCAATATCCTCATCTCGTCATTCTTCCAGGCTGAGTAAGGTAACTCGGGATCCAGCGCATCCTCGTCAGAGAAGACGAAAGGGTAGAAATCATTGAGCTGCTCGTGCATTTGTTGCAGAATCTGTTCGTAAACGGGTTGCGCAGCCGGGGGCTTCAATCCCAGGTCTTCAACCAACTGCATGGCGAATAGCTCGGGACCGGCCAATCGCTCGTGGAGGTTCCAAGTGAAGGTGTCGCGCAACCTGATCTTGTCCCAATCCACATCCAGACGTACAGGTACAAGCTCTTCGTGCTGTTCTGCTTGCTGCTTCATGTCCTTCCTCTTCCACTTGAATGCTGGCGTAGTGCGAGTGCCGGGACGAGGTTTCTGCGAGGGATATAACACCCTGGAGGTGCTGCCAATCTCTGTTCTTCCATTGCCATATCCACTGTAGCCTTCACCATACAGTCTGCTAGGGGTGAACCACGCGCGATAGTTATCCCTCACGAGTTTGTAGTCGGCAATCATACTTTTCACATATTTGATCTGTTTGGTCTGGGTTTCGATGTCAGAGACCATGGCAGCGGCGTGTACATGGTCCTTTGCGATGACATTTGATATAGTGTATTCGTTGAACCAGTCCTTGTCGCGAACTGGCACGGCCGCGGTGTTTTCGGGGTCGGGCGCATCGGGTCTGTCTTTTGGCGTCGAGGTAGACGAGTGCTCTGATTTGGCTGTCGATACTGAGGATGAAGCGACGGTCGAACCCACGGGCGCATTGGATGCCGCTCCGGAGTCCTGTTTGGTGGCCATGATGTAGTCGGTGGTTGGATAGGACCGCTACATATGTCAAGCCGCCTCCAAGACCCAACCGCGCCTCGACTACGTGGTATGACAGCAGGAGATGATCCGACGTTGACTTGACGCGTTGAGGACCTGATGGAAATAGCTGAGAACGTCGTGGGCCGGGGATTTGGGAATGAGAATTCGAGAAATCCGCTTTTGCTCAGCGAGATCGATTGGTCGCGAGTGGGATTGGGATTGGGATTGGGATTGGAGACGGACGCTACTTGAACTTTTTGGGAGAGGTTTCGGCTGGCGCAAAGGAGTAGCGACAAATCAAACACAAGTAGGTTAGGTTACTAGGTCAGAGCTGAGCTCAGCCTGGCCTAAGGTTAGGGGAAGAACGCGACCGCGAAGAGACCGACTGACGACCTCAGTGTCTACTTCTATCTTGGCTGCAGAATAGCCTTGGGGGTATGTACATACTCAGAGAAGGCCCGTGCGCATACTTAGTAGTTGTACTGGTAACGTTAGTTATATAATATTAACTATTTACTTACCTAAGTTAACATAAGTTATAGCTTTGACTCAGCACACCAGACGACCAACTGTATGCTATGCATAGGTACTTCCTAACAGCTATAATGAGATAGGTCCATTCTGTCCTGGAAGAAGCACTTTGGATAACTACCATCAAGTATGGGAACGCCATCTGCGCAAACTGGGGAACCCATTACGCCCAGGAACATGTCCTCATCAGGCTATGACCAACTGTGCCGACAAGTCAAGCAATAGAATAACGTTACCTCATGTAGGTTAATGAAGCAGCTGGCCTCTTGATTTTTGCCGGTCAATCCATAACGCTGCTCCTAGTGCAGCTTGCTGGGGGAAAGAGGAGATGCCGTTGAGCTTGATCCCAGCCTCAGGTTATTTTTGCTGGTTCGGAAGTCTAGAATTGTGGCTTAAGGGTCATGGAAGACGTCCTTGAGAGCGCACAGTAACTCGAGACAAGATGTTTCAAGGTGTATTGAGCTGGATAATACGTCACTAGAAGAATATCCATCGATGCGCTCCGCTGGCGATTTCTATGTCTCTAATCTCTGCAGTACCTAATGGAAGAACAGTCACGATCTATCCACGCTCCCTAGAAAGGGGCCTGTGGAACACTATTGATTTTATGTATTGATTACTGCATGCCGTCACCAGTTAGATGCCTCCAAGTAGGGTCTTTTCCAGCGTCTTCAGAGTTGCAAGTCGGACAAGGCAAGGCGAGGAAGGTACATAAAAAGTACTTTGGGTATCGTCTCCCACAAAGATGGACCCCGCAGCTTAGGAAATGCAAGGAAAAGATTGAAAACCCTCCTCTCCCTGGCACCGTACATACAACAACAAACATCACCTACTCTTTCCTTGTCCTAGAGACACGAACCTCACTACACAAATCCCACCAAAATCAGCAACAATGGCCGACAACAAGGAAGAAGTCGGTTCGTGCATCCCCCCTCCTACCAATATTCCCTTGTTTCCTCCCCCACTTTGCCCTGTTCATTTGCTGTGCCAATTACTGGAAACTGCTGCAGCTGGTCGCGAACTACCCCGCCATCGGTACTCGTTCGACAACCCCCTCCCCCCTTCACCTTGAAGAAGTAGTGGGAGAGGGACACACGAGCCTCGAAAACATATGGGGATGCGCAAATACTAACATGACCACACTCAGACTACTCTTTGAACAACCCGGCCACGGTTGACAAGTACAAGACAGCTGGCACCATCTCCGAGAAGGTGCTTGCCGAGGTCTCCAAGCTGTGTGTCGCTGGCGAGAAGATCGTCTCCATCTGTGAGAAGGGTGACAAGCTCCTTGCCGATGAAGTCTCCAAGGTCTACGCCAAGTTGAAGAACAAGGGTCAGTTGGAAATCCCATTCCGTATTTAGTCCGGGTTGGCTCTAACCCCGAGTCTTCAGGCTTCTCCCACCCCACCACCGTCTCGCCGAGTACTCTTGTGACACCTTATACACCTCTCACCTCCGACGAGGCCGAATCCAATGTTGAGCTCAAGGAGGGCGAGCCTGTCAAGATCCAGCTGGGTGCTCAGATTGATGGCTTTGGCACGATTGTCTGCAACACCATTGTCGTTGCCGCCAAGGAGGAGGAGCCAGTAACAGGCCGATCTGCCGATTTAGTCCTTGCCACTTATTATGCCAACGAACTGCTCCTACGCTTGATGCTGCCTCCTGGAGTCCTTGCGTCTGGCACTGACGAGGAGAAGGCCAAGGCTGCCGCCGCAAAGGCCCCAACACAGGCCCGGATCACATCACTGTTGGAGAAGGTCGCGAAGGCCTATGAGTGCAACCTGGTAGAAAGCACCACTTCGTGGCTCTTCGACCGCAATGACATCGAGGGCAAGAAGAAGATTGTCATTGCACCTGGCGAGGGTAGCAAGGGAGACGGTGTCCCCGAGATTGGCGAAGTCTGGGGTGTCGAGATGGGCATGAGTCTGGGCAGTGGAAAGGTCAAGAACTTGGAACAGAGGCCGACGCTGCACCGGCTTATCAACGAGAATGGCCAGGCGAAACGGCCTACGTCTAAGAAGCTGCTTTACGACGTCAAGAAGTCTTACCACAACTTCCCCTTCAGCTTGAGGCAGCTCGAGAGCGAGCGAGATGCT
The DNA here is from genome assembly GCA_019976485.1 of Apiospora pterosperma. NCBI lineage: Eukaryota > Fungi > Ascomycota > Sordariomycetes > Amphisphaeriales > Apiosporaceae > Apiospora > Apiospora pterosperma. The sequence continues at coordinate 3,979,973 of JAFBMP010000009.1, forward strand.
AAGCTCGGCGTGCTCGAGTGTGTTCGAAACGGCCTTCTCCGCCAATACGAGGTCGTGGGTGATAAGGAAGGAGCTCCCGTCTCCAGGCTTCTGACCACTATCCGTAAGTTCTGTCTGCACACACACACCCATCATAACACTTCGGAGCAAATACTAAATTACCCGTTAGTCATCACGAAGAACGGCATCACCAAGCTGGGCGCTCCCCCAGCTCTGGATGTGAGCAAGTTCCAGACGGACAAAAAAATTGAGGACGAAGAGGTTCTTAAGATCCTGGAGCAACCCGTGGCAAAGAACAAGGGCAAGCCCAAGAGCAAGAACAAGAAGAAGCCTACCAAGAAGAGCGATGATGAGTAAACATGCTCAACAGGTGACGATTCATAAGGGGCATCCATGAGCACTCGAGACAGAAGGATGGCAACCTCCTGGGCTATCATGAGCTACGTATGTACATTGACGAAGCAAATAACTGGGGAAATGGCGAGGAGCAAGCAGCCATAGTCATGCCCTCGTTGTTGATGGGAGCAGCTATTGCAGTCCCACAAGCTTCTTAGGTTGTCAGTGGATCCCAAAGGTTCTAGGTTGCTATGTGGCCTAGTTTGACCTCGGAAGCAAACTGTACTCGATTAAGCTACAAAAATGCAAAGCCCTTTCTTTCATGCAAAGTGGAAAGGCCAGGTGCCCTCCGATGAAGAAAGTCGTCTCTCGCCCGCCCGTTATGGACATGTTGGTAGTGTGGTAGTGACAGGAGAAGATTCCTTGGGGAACCTGGAAGGGACCAACGATCCGATCCGTTGGTGCTCGAGTAAAGTGATTGCAATAGTGATGAAATAATGCCCGTTTTGCCGGCTCAGGGGTCACGGACATTCCATACCCCTCGAAAATCCAAGAGGGTGCAGTGTGGGAGCCCTCATAAAGACCAATAGCTCGAGAAAGCGAGCCGGCATCATGTTATTTGATGGAGGATAGCCCGGTTGCCTCGACTTCTAGACAATTTGCAAGATGCAGTCAACTTGACTACGGGTGATGGCATGATCAGGTGCTTTCAAGTCTCGAGGTGGTGAGGGCAGGCTCCGGAGTCACGCGTAGTTGCCCCATTGTCGGGCTGAGCTGAGCACGCTGAGAGAGACGGTTAAGGGGGCATGTCAGAGACACGGTCGCTAAGCTAAAAACAAGCCAAAACTTGGGCTGGATAGATCAAAAACGAATAGAGCGAGATGCATTTCTGATTGCAATTGGCAAATGATATAATATTTGTGGTGAAGCCAATAGAAAATACGTAAAGGTTGTGAGAAGGGGGGACGTCCTGTCTGGTGGCCACCGTGGGAGCGCGCCCTGGCCTGGCCTTTGCCGGGGGCTTCGGAGCATTTTTTGGAAGAGAGCGAGAGAGCATTCTCCTTCTTTTCCACCCCCCCATTCAACCACCACGAATAATCGCGTCACCGATTCAATCAGACACGCGCCTTTTTTGCCCTCGACAGACGCACGGAAATATCTGCATTGTGAGTCACCTTGGTCGATTGTCTAGAGAACGCGAACTGATTGTCTGTGCAGCCGTCGATTATTCCAGAGCAGCCTGTCGCGAGGTTCTGGCCTGGGGCATTAGCAATAGGGGCGCAGAGCGGCTGCGCTCCTGAAGAGAAAATGGCACCCACCACTTCCACCACAAAGCCCAGTGCCCGCACATCATCGCGATTTTCGAGCCCTCTCCATCTCTCGAGCTCTCCTTCCGGGTACAATAAGGGTGTGACGACGGAGGGCCAGAGAAGTTTTATGCGAAGCTGGTTGGAGCCTCCTGTGGAACAAAAGCCTTCATTTGCACAACAAGGTCTGATGCGAGGCGGCGTTCTAGAAGGCATGGCTCCCTTGGGTACTCTACCAAAGGCGACGATGCTGAAGAAGCCTTCGGCGTCGGCTGAAGGAACACCAGCACCAACGGTGAAGAGGATCGTGCTGAAGAAGTCCACCAAGGTAGCCGCAGCAACACCTGCTGAGGAGAGCAGCGCAACAACGCCACAGCTATCTGCTGCGATGACTGCACCTGATGTTGAAATGGAGCTGGACGCGCTGGAGCCTGCGCGCTCGTCACCTACTCAGCCAGTCTTCCCACTCGCTGGGTTGGATGACTCTGATGACGGCGATTATCGTCCGAACACGTCGCGCACCCGACGTTCTTCCATGCACTCCTCCCACAATAACAACAGCAGCAACAACCACAACAAAAAATCGGCCAAACGCCATTCCAGGCCTGGCAGAAAAAGTGTTGCACGCGCCACAAGCCCTGCACCATCTGTGCATCCCGATACTGACAATCCTTCACCGACGGCTCAAGTCGAGTTCCAACCACCACAAGCACTTCTTGGCCGCAAGCCTGTTGACAAGGCCTTTGCCGACAAGGTGGTCGAGGCTGCAGTGGATGAGGCACTCAATCACTATCGCTACCCGACAGCCTGGGCCCTCAGGACTCTCTATGATGAATTGGCAGACAAAGAGCCCTACTTTGTTCACATGATTGAGGACATCTACCATCAAAGGGCTGACATTGACACCATCAACGAGTTCAACAGACTCGTGCGTCACAGCAAGACACGCGGTAAGCGCGACAACGAGGCTTGCAACTATTTCATCCCCCCCCGACAATCGCCAAACCCCTCATAAACCCAAGGCAGCACCCTACCACGATCTGCTTATCATGGATTTCACACCTGCCAAGCAAACAAGCCAAGACGCTGACGGCCACATCAATAAGAAGGCCAAGCTGGAGCTGGAGCTGGAGCTGGAGCTGGAGGAGCCGGTGGCGGCTGGCACGGCTGGCAGCAGCAGCACCAGCAGCACCAGCAGCAGCACCAGCGGTGGCGGCAACACCAGCGGCAGTAAACCCATAGGCAGCCTGAATGTGAATGGCGCTAGTGGGTTGAACGGGGCTCATGCTCGAGTGAATGGAATCACAACAATACAAAAGCAATCCCCCACCAAGCACACCCCGTCCAAGCATTCTCCTTCCAAGGGCAAAAAGCATCGGCGGTCCAGCTCAGTCAGCAGCGACTCGTCTTTGTCGGAAGTCCCTGACGACGAGCCGGAGGATTACGAGGAGTTCCAAAAGAGGCTGGAGGATGAGATTTCGCGGCCAAGTACCGCCGAGCCAAATCATGCGCCAAAACCGGGAGACCTGGATCAGCCAATCAGCGACGAGCAGACGAAACCCACGTCTAAAAAGGCGCCCAAACCTGATGGCTCCCGGAACACATCAACTCAACCTTTCCACCCACCAGACCCGGACATGGCCGCTGCTGCTGTCATCACCAACGGCACGCCTCATCAACATACTCATCGTGCAAGCACTCCACTGAAATTCCCCAGCAAGTACGGTGAAGTCGGCATTCGGGATCAGCTTGCGCTGCGCAAGCACGAGGCCAAGGCTGATACTCGTGGTCTCACTGAGGACTGTTCGTTTCCCAGCTTCAGCCGGAAGCCCCTTGATGAAGAAGATCTGGCAGCAGAGGACGCGCTGGCGCAGGCTCCGACGGAACAGCCTCGTTCTCTCAGGACGCCGGCTCTAAACCTGAGAGCCACGAGAGCGTCGAAGCGCAACAATGAAGATGCGGAAAGCTCACCCATCGCGCCCGAGATGGATGCCCCGTCCACAAGGGGCTCTAGAGCTGCGACCCCATCCAACAACCTGCGGTCGAATAAGAAGCAGAAGACAGGCCTACGAGTCAAGACATCGTGAGTATTTCCATTCCTACCCTCGGCGCTACCCGGTTTGGTGCCTTGGCGGTGGCAGATAGTGACATGAGCTGCAATCGACCTCTTTGTTGTCTGACCCTCATTGTCACCAAGTGGCATCGTGGCACCACACCACACCACACCACACCTCACACACCCTTGGGGCCCAACTACGACAAAGCCATCATTTTCTGGGACATGCACATCACTTTTTATCAGCTCTACCATGGGTCTCAATCACATCTGCTAACCATCGTGTCGCGCAGGCCTATGAAACGCAAGGGAACTGCAGCAGGCGTGCCTAGAGAAGCACCTGCGAATAGTGGCCCTTCATTCAACGACAAGGTAAGAAACTTGGAATCAGCCTCCCCCTCCCCCCCTATTGTTGGCGGCGATGTGTAGCCTTTTTTGTTGGCACAAAGCCATTTATTGAACCCTCTGATGAGAGCACGCGGCGACACTTTGACGATGAAACTGGCTGTTTCGGCTTATATGGGACGATCGGTTGTGTGTGTGTGTGTGTGTTTTTCCCCCCCGGTTGTGTGCTACGTGTCAAGGTGCAGAGGCGCACGGTGGCGAAGGTGCCCGGGGGTGCCCACCCGTTTTTGCCGAAGTCTGAGCAGTCCCCATGTCAACCAGCCATGCTGACTAGCCTTTTCACAGGATCGGACTTCAAGTAATGACGATACGTGCTATACCTGTGGTGGCAATGGAGAAGTCATCTGTTGTGATGGTATGTCATTCCCGTCTCGATATCCGAAGTACTGGTGCTAACTATACCAAAGGCTGCAATTATTCCTTTCAGTAAGTAGAAACATGTTGCCCGTGCGAGTGTTGATCAAGGTGTGAACCCTGTGAGGCCAAGAGCTGACACGATGCGAAATAGCCCCCTGTGTGTCGATCCTCCTCTGCACGAAGATGACATCCCTCATATCGAGGACTTCTACTGCCATGAGTGTCAGCACATCTACTTCCCATCCCAGTTCACAGGACATAGAGGCACCTTCGGCTCGCTCTTGGACAACCTCGACAAGACAAACTCCCGCGCCTTTGGTCTGCCGCTGGACATTCGCGACTATTTTGAGAATGTCAGAACGGGGCCAGATGGTGAATACGAAGAGCTCCCAGCCGGTAAACCTGCCAAGTATGTGTCCAGTCGCCCGTTGTTTGGTATTCTTTGCTTACTGACTGACCTACCTCTCAAAGGGCTAACAAGAAAGGCTATGATGAGCCTTTCGACTTTTACAAAGTCCGAGACGCTGATGGCAAGCCTGTCCTATGCCATCAGTGCCTCAAGGGCGCCTCGGACAACAGGGCCATCATCCCCTGCTCAGCCCCCCAACTGTGGACTTCAGTTCCACTTGGAGTGCCTGGATCCCCCGATGACTATTCCCCCGGTGCTACGAACGTGGCAGTGCCCGTGCCATGCTGACAGGCCTCCTCTCGCCAGCCTGGCACCTGCACATCGATACCGCAAGGTGAAGTCGGCACCCATCATTGAGCAAGCGTACACCCGTGGCCTGACCAACAATGGGTTCATCGAGATTGACGAGGATGACGATGAGTCTGAGGATGGTTTCAAGAGCCGCTATGACTATGGCCGAGTCTACCGCTTGTCCGAGAAAGGCATCAAACTGGATTTCATCTCGGCGTAAGAGGACCCTTGCTTGCCCAGTCCACTGACTGCATGGAAAAGCTAACAATGCTACAGAGTCCGTAAGAGGCATGCTCAGACCCGTCGTCCTGAGACCACGACACCAGTCGCAGCCGCCCGTCTGCCTAGCGTCGAGGAGCAACAGGCGGCGCTGAATCTCTCGCAGCTGGCCCACAGCACTGACGGCATAGGGCAGCTAGTCAATGCCATGGTCGTAAGTTCACTTCGGGTCCCTCTTTGGTATCTCTTGCGTCTAATACTGAACCGGTGCAGAGCGAAGCCAGCCCCGACGTTGTGGCTTTAATGGCCCAAGGCGATGCGACCCGCATAGCCAATGCCAATCTGCGCGGTGCCGATGTCCAAGCGCTCGAGGTCATGCTCGCTCAGGTCGAAGCCTTGAAGAGAAACATCACCAAGACCCTCGACTCGTCTCGAGTCGACAACGTCAACTCGGAGCCCAAAGGGCCCAAGGACTCGATGCAATTGGACTAGTCGGTCCCTCATTTTCTCCTTTTCCGCAAGGACAAGAGGTGTACAATAGCGTTCATCACTGAAAGCGCCGGAGCTTCTGGTGAAGATAGGTACTCGTTGTTCTCGAGTCGACAGGTCCAAGGAATAACGAACCTGGACGAAACATGATCATCCATAGAAGGGGATGGTGGCCAACCGCTTACCCAGTTCTCCTTGATTGTATGATATTGGTTCTGAAAAGCTGCGGTGCACGCAGGGAGAGCAGATGAACGAGCGGATGGACTCGGCTTGGTCGATTCAGTGCTGAGCCTACGAGGCCATATTCCCCCACCCCCAACCATTTTCCTATTCACCTAGATGTGGCTCATTCCCACACTGACACACACACACACACACCCTGCCCCCCGATCCATCATGCATTTGCAAACTTGGTACTGGCGTCGACGAAAGGCCTCTGAGCTCGTTGCTCTTTTGGGGTTATTTTCCAGCTGTTTTCATCATATGGTATATCCCGTCAATCATCGTCATCTTCTTCCCGATGAGCGAGATAAGAACACACTCACAGAAGCAAGTGTGTTGAGACTGGAGAGAGCGAGGGGGGGAGAGAAAGTGGCGTGACATGAGCACGCCGTATAATGTCTCGCTTCTCACAGACTGTTCTCGCCTTATGCAGCCACCTAGTTAGAGCGTCGGTGTGGATGGCGTACATGAGCAACGGACACAGAAGAAGAAGTCCTAATGGGGTTTCCATTCGTCTTCATCTTTATGTCTTCGTTGTCATGTCTGGTGGTTCAGGCTACATACAAGGGAGAAAGAAACAAACTAGTGAACAAAATGGCCATTATGCAAGAGATTCTCCCGTGCGAGGAAAATAGGCAAAGCGATGCGGGTGACAGACGATATGCTCCCAGATAGGCAGATACAAAACGAAGAGAAACAGCTTTCTTCTGAAACCATTGAATGATGACCCTTTGCGTGTGTGGCGATAGATATTAAGCAGGCGTATTGGCGGGCACATCAGTAGTGGCACGCCTGTAGAAGAAAGCATGGGCTCTGGTCATAAAAATCGATTCTTCCTAGTTCACTTGCGCTCTAACGATACACATACAGCTGCTGCTACTACTACTACTACTACTATTCTCTCCCCAGCTTCCCACAGGGCGCCTGCTTTGTTCAGGTCCCATCCCAGCCTTTGCAGACAGCAGCAACAATTTACTGCCTGTTTGTCTGTTTGTCCTCCCATGATTTGTATCTTTTTTTTTGTGCTCCTTCGCCTCTCCGGCAGAAACAGCCTTTCTCTCTGCTCGCTTCGTTCTGAATTCTTCCTGGTTCCCCAACTTCAGGAAGAACTCTTGAACGAGTGGCCGAGAAAAGAACTCTAGATACAAGAACGTTGAAATGTCATATAACTTGGATCCCCCAGTGAGGCCCACGCTCTACAAAAGCAACACGAAGTACCACGCGCAGCAAAGGCTAGAATCCAGAAGAAAATGAGTAAGAAGAAAGTTCTGTGCCTAGGTGGTCACCTGCCCTCCACAGCATGATGATGGAAGAATCGTAACCGTGCATCAAACCCTGATCCGTGAACCGATCAATCAAAAAACCCCTTTCGCAAACGACCATGCCACACCATCAACGCCGTATCCCGTACAGCCCTTGCTTCTCGATGCCCATATACGTCAAGCGAATCACATCACCTCTTGGATACCCAAGAAGACAGATGCAGAATGGATTCATCTCTGCAAAGTGGCGTCAGCATCCTTGGCTCAGGGCTGCGGAGATCTGCGCGCACGGGGTTGACCTACGCGTCCACGTCTAGCGTTGACTGGCTGCTCTTGCATGTAGGGCACACCGCCGTAGCCATATCCTCCCATGCCGCCCATGGGCATGTTGAACCCGGGGGTGCGAATCCAGCAGGGGCGCCAGGTGGCTGGATCGGGCTCCCGTTGGGCATAGGCTGGTTGCGATACTGGTCGACCGCAGGGCCGGGGGCGTTAAACCCTCCGAAGCCAGCCTGCATGGTAGGTGGGAAGAAGTTGTTCATAGGCTGTGTGCCACGCTGGAGCATGTTCTGTTGGTATTGTAGCTGCTGCAGGTTGGGTACCATCGACGGGTTGTTGGCATTGTACATGGGTCCCTGTTGCCCATATTGCGCGAACGAGGGCATTGCCGGCTCAGCACTCTCACTCCTAGGGACGGCGAAGCCCATATCGTAGTTGCCGGCAGCACTTGCAGGATTCAGGGGGTTCAGGTACTGGCCGCCGTACTGAGCATTCTGTTGCGCAGCGGCGGCATTGGCTTGGGCATGGGCTGCCGCTTGGGCCTGGGCTTGGGCCTGTCGTGACGCAGGTCGCTGGCGTTCACTCGAGGCGTTGTTGGCAGAGTGGTCCCGAGACGAGCTGCCGCCGCCGTTGCGTGTAGACAGGCCAACCTCGTCCATCAGGCGCTTGTAGCCCTGGTTGGGCTGGGCCTTGATGCGTACCAGGACATTCTTCACATTCTCCACAACCTGGTTTCTGATGCTCTCATCGAAGAAGGGGGTAGTCAAGACCTTGAATATCAAGGTCGCGCCACAGGCGTGGTCGCTCAAAATAGCCTCGAGAACTTGGTCCTTGGGGGTGAAGAATAGAGCCATCAGGATGGTGTCACGCGCGTCTGCCTCGGCCTTCTGGTTGATGACCTTGAGCACTGTGAGGTACGCAACCTTGTGCGTGCACAGGTGGATCAGGTACGGAACAAGCTGCGGCGCAAGAACACTGCGTCGTTGGGGGAACGTGCAGGTATCGAGGAACCAAGTGAGAAGCAAAGCTCCGTTAGCATTGGTAGCTAGCTGTACACTGTGCAGTGCAATAGCAGCCGCCAACATTCGCTGCTGGTCTTTGCTAGCATGATGGCTCTCGAGGCAAGCCCGCATGGCACGAGCACCGTACCGGCCTTGACCGACTTCCCACATCCTGCTCAGCATCGTCTCGAAGATGAAATCGTTGAACGGTGTGCCAAATTTGAGGCACCCCTGCAGGACGTAGTTGCCATACTGATCCAAGAACAGCGGCATCGTGTACGCTCGCAGATGTTCGACAATCAACTTCATCTGGTGGGGCGTCTTGCACACATCGATAATCTTTTGCGCCGCCCACGTACCATTCTTGTGCACGCCAATCTCTGCCATGTGAGGGGCGATCTCAACGAGCATCGAGTCCCGAATCTCGTCCGAGCAGTGCTCGAACAGCTTCTGTACCACCGTGTTGCCAAGATAGTCAGAAGCAAGCTCGGCAATCTCGGGCAGCATGTCAAGAGCGATCGTCTCGATCTCTTGCTGCGAGAGACTTTGGTTGTCGATACGCTTGCGGATGTCTCTGAGCTTCGGGGCATCATGAACTCGGGTATGGGTCGGCTCTCGGACCGGGGGGATCTCATCTATGAAAGTAGTGAACTGGATAGCCGAGTTCAGGCTGTGTGAGATGCGGAAGGTATCCTCTTCCGTGGCCCCGAAGGACTTGACAATCTGCAGGATATCGCCCGTCATCTCGTGCAGCGGGGGAATCGTTGGTGTCGTGTTAGCCGGGGATGCCGCCGAAGTGCCCTCTGCAGAGGAGGTTGTGGCACCCGAGGCACCTGCCTCATGGCCAGTAGCGAATGGATCTGGGCTCGGCGAAGGGAAGACGCCATCGTGGCCAGGAGTGTTTGAAGCCGAGGGTGGCTTGGCGAAGTTAATGCGGATAGGACCAGCGCCAGGGAAGATCTCCTTGCCATTCATGCTCGCTTTCGCGTTCATGGCACTGTCAACCCGCTCAAAGTTTACGAACCCGCAATTCTTATGGGTTAAAACTCGAGCTGACAGGATAGGGCCGTACTGCTTGAACATCTCAGTCAAAGTCGACGTAGTCGTCGAGGTAGGGATGCTGCCCAGCCACAGAGCACTTGTGGGACCCTCGAGGCCAGCTTCTTCGGCTGTCAAGAGACCATTGTTGCGGCTGTTCGATCTTCCGAGATTCATAGCAGCAACAGCTTGCGGGAGATCATCAAATTCCTTCTCGTCGGGTAATCTGATCTCGGCTGCTGTCATGGAATTATCGAGTCGCGAGGGTGTCGGGAAGAAATTGCGCATCGCCCCTCTAGAACCAGCACCAGTCAAGTCCAAAACGCCAGCAGTACGCGCCCGCGGACGGGTGATGGTCTGTCTGGCAAACGCCTGAAGCCCCTGGACGGCGAGGTTGTGACTGTGGATGGCAGCATTCGTGGCAGCGAGCTGGTCCTGGAGCAAAGCCGCGTATTGATTTTCGGCACCAATGGCATCGTCGTAGTCATCTTCATCTTCATCTGCGTACTTGTCCTTGTTGTTGACCGAGTAAGACCGGAATCGGTTGGCCTGCTTGGTGAAATCGGCGAGGCCGGGAAGGTAAGGAGTAGCCAGCTGTGCCCGGGCGGGCTGAGGCGTCTCTGCTAGGCCTAGGTAATCAAGGGTTCGCATGTGAACATCGTTTTCTCCAGGTCCCTCTTTCGAAAATGCCGACTGTGCTGGCGAGCTCGGGCCGTTGGAGCCTACACTAGCGATACTAGCAAGAGTGTTGCCTCGCTCACGACCCGTAGGGTTCCAACTGCTGAATATGGAAGGTCCGAATGGAGAGCTAGTTCCAGGAAGGTTTGGTGCGTAAGGGCTGCGTTGGGGCATAGAGCCGGCGCGCAGCCTTGATAACAGGTTGGAGGACCGGGAGGGATCGGCTGTCGAAGGCTCGGTCAGACCTGGCGAGGGCGTTTTGTTGTTGAAGGGGCTCTGAGAAGGCGTTGGACGCGTGGACTGTGAGTTCAGAGTGGGGATGCTCAGCAGACCGTTGCCAATAGGTGCGCCAGGAAATCGTGAAGGCACGGTGCCAGCACGAGCCCGTCTTGTCGTCGACGGCAGACTATCTGGCGTAGGTAGCTGGGCGAAGTCGGGAAAGCCATCGGTAGGCGACTCGGGGATGTTTTCACGGAGGGGAGTCGAGTTTCCGCTGGTAGGTGGACCACCCCAGGGGTTGAGAGGCAAACCTTCCTGCGCCTGGATCTCTCTTGCTCTCTTGGAGAACAGCCTGGAAGAACCAGAACCCGACTGGTCGTGAAGTGGGGAGCCTGCCCCCGATCGCGTAGTACCTGCCATTTTGTTGGAGGGGTTCAAAGATCCAGACATGCCAAAAGGGGATCGGACAGCTGGTGTGGTGTCAATGGGAGATTGCGAAGATGTGTTGGTGGTCGTAGGAGAGGTCGAACGGCCTTGACTGGTGGCGGTCAAAGGTGGAAAGCCAAGAGTCATATGTTCAGATCTAGCACTTGACATTATCGATTATTCATCCGACCCTTCGTTACAGATAGAAAGCGACCCAGTATAGATTGGCTGCTCTCTGTCTATGGGCAGTATTGGTTGAATATTAACCCAGTGTCGTACTATCGGTGACAGTCTGGGTCGAAGAGAAGGTCGTATCGACTAGTTGGGTCAATAGTTCAAACTGGCGGACGACGACGGAAGTATGGTATATCTTGGAAAGGACGCCGGGCAGGCACGTCTGGATGTGTCGACGGCGATCGGTGCGACTCGAGGCGGGACGCTTATTATGTCGTCACCCGTGATTTTGGCAAGATATGTCCAAAGGAGTGAAGCGGTCGAAGGTAGCAAACCCCAGAATCCGAGTAAAACCAATAAGTGTTCTGCTCTGGGTTCTATTACAATTGACGATTGACCAGGACACTATCTAGAGGTCAACTGATCTAGCGTGGCCGTTTGGGCGATGCTGTCTTCAGAAACGAGGAAGCAGCCGGGGCGGGATAAAAATCGAACTACCGGCCTTCGAATGATGCAAGGAGCGTCGATGCCAGAGATTGGGCAGTAGTAGTATTGAATGCGTCGTGATGCGGTGAGGGCAAGAAAAAAAAGCTCAAACAGGCGAATTGGTGTGATGATGGGCCGAGGTCGATTTCTCGCTCGGGTCAAGTCCAGTATTCTTGTCTTGTCTGTCTCGCTCGGTGTGTTCACTCTTCTTCTTCGTCTTCTTCTCTTCTGTCCTTGTCCTCTCACGATTTCAATTCGGATCTCGAGCTTTTCTCCAAGCAAGAAACTGGTGCCCAGTGCTCCGCCCCAAATTCGGTCGATCAACAGTCGTTCTGAAACTCAACCCAACTTAACTCCCTAAACCTGATCCGAACCTGTGCAAGCAAGCAGGCGCAGGCAAAACTATGGAAGCTGAAGAAAAGGATGGTAAAAGTTTAAAGAAGAAAGTAAGTGTAGTTGTCGTCCAGACAGATAGGTTAGGCGGAGCTAAGAAAGACCCAAGAACCGATCGATCAAATATACAGGCCACATTAGTTGATCTCCAGTCGTTTCGTGTGATGGAATCCTCAAAAGGTATGTATCAGAAGGCACAAGAATAGAGCCCAGAGGGGTGAAGGAGATTAAAGAAGAGGGCAGGGAGGGGGGGGGGGGGGGGTGGTGTTGTTTTGTGGGATTGAGTAGAAGTGGTGAAAGAGAACAGGATTCAAGTCGAGGGCTGACGGGGAGCAGGAAAGGGAAAGAGAGAGAAAAAAAAAGAGGATTGATTAGACGAGGGCTGGTTAGGCCTGCTTTGCTCTGCTGTAAGGTGCCAGGAGGTAGATCAAGTTGTGGATAGATTCGAACAAATCCACATCACACACCATATACTTGTTGGCCTTTTCTGACCTGCAAAGACCTCGATCCTGCCTGCAGCAGCAGCAGCAGCAGTAGCAGTAGCAATAGCACCACAAACACCACCACCACCACTCGGCCTGACCCGACAAATCAATCATCTACCAACCTACCTAAATGGTAGATGTATGTACGTACCACACAATTTACTTCCGAGTACTATTCTCAACTAGGTTACCAAGCAAGAGATGGGCTCTCACTAGCATGGATTGCCTGTAGGCTTGACCTAAAGAATAAAATGCGAAATGTCCTTTTCTTTTTCTTTTTTGTAATGTACATACATCATGTACCTGATCCTGGGGTCTGCCCAGTCGATTCTGTGACTTGAAGGTAAGAGGAGGAGGGGGCTTGAGAACATGATGCGAGCAAGGAATAGAGGGGGGAGAGAGAGAGAGACAAGAAGAAAAATTGGCCAGGGTGGGGCCCGTAAGTCAGTGGCTGTTAGGCCACTTTAGGGCCCGGTTCGCCCAGTTTGGAGGGTCAGAAGTAACGGGCACTGGCGTTTGACCCTGGGTCCGATTCGGCTACGTAGTATGTATGAAACCAAATGGAATCAAGCAACGCGACTTTAGGGGGGCGCGCCAAATCAATTCCAGTACTCGTACCAGCTACGGGCCGGGAACCCTTTGTGATTGATTAAGTAGTATAGTATGTCAGTTGGCACATAACGTTGCGTTGCGATCCAATTGTCATAGACATACAAGAGAAAAGGGAGGTCGTCGTGGTGGCGTACGTCCCGAAGTTATGCTACGCCATAGGGGGCTCCTGGTAGGTGCATTAAATGGACATGTACTTAATGTGACTGAACCTTGGCCAGAGAGGCTCAAGATAAGCACGAGTCCAAGGCGAGCCTATTACATTAACTTACAATGGGCGGTTGTAAGCCCTGTACACTGCATGTGCACCTTCGTCTTAGCTACAGGGCGACTTGGGATGGCACATGCACCTGGAAATGAATGTGTCTATATGCTGGTCCCTCCCTATAGTTCCAAATTTGCCACGAGAGATCGATCCGGGTCAACATACATTTATAGCATCACGATGCTCCGCTTCCAGGTATACGAATCCACCGCCGGAGGTCATCACTCGGCTCTACACCGTCAATCTATATTAGCGTTTGGGCATAAGGGGGCCAGATGTCAGTGTCTCGGTTCAGACTGTCAACGCTCGCTAGAGACTTGAAGCCAGGATTTAGGCCCATACATAGTTCAGCTGTCAATAAAAGTAGTTGAGGACACTAGGCTCACCTGGAAAGTCTTTTATAGATCACCGCCACCTAATTTAACGGCACCTTGTCAAGCTGTCACGACGAGGGTATCACTTTCTTCATCAGATGTCAGCCCAAGGGCGGATAGAGTTGCTGGCTGACGAATCTTTGGTCAAAGTAGTAGTCGTCTCACGTGCCCGCAATGTGGCATCCACAAGCGACATCTAAGTTTGCTCGCCAAAACCCGACCCCCGGGCTACTTGGGGCAACTTTGGTTATGTATCTACATCGTTTTTGTGGCAGTGAGTTGCTGCTGCTGCTCTCCTCTTGCCTGACGCGCATGTCACGCACGCCACGCATGAAGAGCCGGACGGGTCAGCCCGGGATTCTCCATGTATGAGAGATGGCATTCCGCGATCAACGACAGAACGAGCACGGTGGTGCTGCTGAACTGTCGGTTAGCAAGTATGGTGTTCGTGGACGTGTGTCCACTCATTGTGCGATCTACAGCCACGGATCACTGCATCTGTGTAAGACCTGTTTGTTCACCATGACATGTACTTGGACCCCGAGTTCCCTCACATTTTCCCAAGCCCAGGAGTTTGAAGGGCAGCGTGCATGCTGTTGCATGGTCCGGTCGGGACCACCTGGAACCCTCCTGGTATACCGATTCAAGATCCTGGCAGAAAACGGCTTGAGGCGAACTGTCGCTACACCAGGACTTTGTGATGCGGCCATCTGTGTGCAGTCGTTTTCCCACCCGAAATCTCTTGTACTTGTGTACTACAGGGCACCCGTCTCCCTGTCATAGTAATACAACGCTTGCGGATTGTCCTCTGAGCAAGACCCAGGGGTAGAAGGAGGCAACGGTGTTCCCTACGTATGGAGTGGGCATGACATTGCCATAGTAGGCGAGCGTAGGGTGTTTTAGCTTCTTCTGGTGATTTGCATTTGCAGCGGGTTCGGGTGGAAACTATTCTTCTCGAAGACTGCCGAGAATCGACTAGCCACCCCGATGGGATTCAGGGGTCGTATTGGCTCTCCTTGGATGTGATTTGACTTGGTATATTCTCGATCCATTCTGATATCCCCCGCAACACACGTGTATCAGGGGAGAGTCCAAACCCGTCCAAGACGAAGCAGCCAACACACCAGATATGTGGTTGTTGGAGCATGGTGGGTGCTTTACCAGAACGCCAGATGACGAGTAAGGCAGGAGTTGATCTGAGGGCATTAGGCATTACGACTGCAGCCAACTCACTCGCCTACCAACCGTAAACAAGAACATACCAACACAGCACGCTCACCAACCAAATCTCTGGACAGGACTATGGACGCTTCGGTAGGATTAGACCCCTGCCCCGTCGGCGCCATAAGATGCGTACTATGATTAATGCGAGGATGGGTTCTCGGCTTATTGTCCACCAATAACGAACTAGGGAGTGCTCAGACTAAAATGTGAAACGTCGTCTCAACTTTCCCTAGGGTAGGGTGAAGGTCGGATTTACTACTTATACTGCAGGTGCCGAGGATGGGTGACGCAATTCGCCCAACACAGGTCAGGAATAGGTTGATTCTCCAACCGCCATGCTGGGCTGGGCCCCTGGCCGCCTATCGTGGACATTGAATTGAATTCTCTCCTGACAGTAGACCGTGGAGAAGCTACCCGAGTAGACAAGGAAAGGAACAACGAAAAGTAAGTCGCGATTGGGCCAGCCAAGACTAAGACTAATAAAAGCTACTGCGAGACCCCCATATGCCCGCCCCCCTTTCCCATTTCAGCCAGCTGCCTTTTCCTCGTCAGACACACAGCCTCACCCGTCGTCCGCTCGTTTCAAAGTCGGACCTGACCAGAGTGATCTGCAAGGACACCCCTCCAGCGTGACTTAATCCGACAGACAGCGCAACCCATCCGAGCTCATGCAGGGGGTCGTCGGTATTTGGTTAGTCAGTGGACAGATCATTGATTCAGCAGCGACACCCTCGCCCATAACCAGTAAGCCCGCAACTGATCCTACGGCCCCCGCGAGATTCTAAATATATATGTATGTGTATGCGTGTATATATGCATAGATATAGTTATGTAACTTATAGTTATATATATAAGTTATATAACCCATAACTACACTATACACATGTCTATCTTCTAATCCAACCTTGCCACTACTACTACATACCCTAGCTACACTACACACTACTATCCGCGTAACTATCACTGTAAATGCCACCCTCTCGCCAAGTCTCAAGTCCCTCAAGTCGAACTCAGATGCTCGGGGGCCGAGACACTTTCAGTCCATTCCACGTTGCGTGAGCGGGCGTCATCCTTGCTCCATCTCATCCAATCGCCTGTTACACGGCAGGAAATCCGGGGAGAACGAGACCTCCCCCCCCTCTCCTAGCTCACGCCTCCTTTCCTTGGTCTGATCAATCTTCCCAGCGTGACGTGACGACTTATCGTTGCTATAGACCAGATGTGCGCTCGTAGTACATAATATAGTCATATGAGGACAGTCAGAGTATACCTGCTTGGGCACTTGGTATAAATGCTCATACTCGAGGCTAGCTCTACTCGTGGGGAACCGGGTTGCTTGGTTGAGACGAGGTATACTCAACTTCGGACCACTGCTTCCGCAAACCTCCAAGAAACAAATATCTCATGTTTATCTCAGCCGTGTTGGGATGAGATTGCTTTTGCCCGGACTTCGGCAGCATCCATCCCAAGCAGGAAGCGTAGTATGTACTGTAGGTAAGTATAAATCATTATTTCAAATGAACGAGACAAAACAATGGGACTTTTTTTTGGCACTACTGCCCGCATGAGTCCAGACGCGCTGAAGACTCTTAAGCCGTCGCATCTTCGTTCGCCCACAGCAGACCGAGACAGGGAGAGAGCAGCAGCGTGCTTGTCAGGAATCGAACCCAACTTCGTGTATCCGTGTACCCCAAGTCAGAATGATTCGGTGCTGACGCCTACGTGCGACAATAACCATTCGGGAAAGGTCTCCCATAACAGGACGGCCCACGCCCACACCTTCTTTTTCCGAGTCAAGTTCTGACGATTCTTGTTGGACGGTTTGACTTCAGTTCCGAGCCGCTATGATGATACCCACCCCTTGCCCCTTGTCCCCTGCCCCCCCTCCAGCCTGGTGGACATGACATAGTTAGATTTGGGGTCTCACATAACATATACGGTGGGCCGGCGATGTGATTTCTCCCTTTGGTTTTCTTTTGGCTTGAGTCTTTTTACCTCATTTTAGCTGTTCTTTTTTTCTCTCCCTGCAATTCTTCTTTCAAAACGCTAGATACAAGAGAGGTATGTGACGAAACACCTTTCGTTCAATCTGTGAAGAAGGCCGCGCCCGTGATCATGCCGATCTCGGGGCAGTACTGGAGGATCTCGTCCTTCTTCTCCTTGTTGAAGCGCATGGGCTGGTGGTAGCCGAGCGGGCGCTCGCCGTAGATGGTCTCGACGCAGAAGCGGCGGGCCGTGTCGACGTCGGGCAGGTTGGCGGCGGGGGCGCCGTCGGGCCCGGGGGCCAGCGCCTGCACTTTCTTGTAGAACCACTGGTCCTCGTAGGGCGGGTCCATGTCTTCCCGGAAGCTGAACCGCTCCAAGACGTCCAGCATCATCGTCCGGTTCCGGATCGAGAGCCCGCCGTTGTAGCCCGCGCCCCACTGCTCCCCGATGGGCGCCCCGATCAGGTCGTACTCGACGAAGTCGTCGGCCCGGGCCTCGGACGCGCTGCAGATGATGCTGTCGCTCTGGAACATCAGGACCTTTGCGTAGGGCGCCAGGTCTTCCCAGAGCCACTTCTCCGTCAGGAAGAGCGAGACGGCGTGGTGCGTATCGAAGGTCACCTCCGGCGGCAGGTGCCGGATGGTGATGTGCCCCTCTGCCACAGCGCGGGAGAAGGGTGCCGACTTTGTGAGCACGTCCGACGTGCTGGGTACTGTGTAAAAGATCATGGGCCATTCCGGCCCAAGCACCGAGTGGAAATGAAGCATCGTCGGGACGAGATTTTGCAGGGGCCGGTTCTCCACGATGATGGCAACTCTATCTGTATGCTTCTTTGTCACTTTTGCCAGTGCCTCCTCTGCTTCCTTTCCTCTCACGATATCCTCCAGTATACTCTCATCCCAGGTGGCATTTTGTGTTGTCTGGTTCGCTACTTGAACCATAGTATTGTCATATGAATTATCAACCTGGAGCGAGATGGGGGGTGTTAGGCGATAGTTCCAGTCAGGAAAACGAAAAGACCCAAAAAGGAAAAAGGGAAAAAAAGGCCGTCTCGACAAGGGTAGGTAGCCTTACATGTGAGCGTGATAGACCGGCGATTATCCAGAACACCAGCAATACACAGGTAGCTTTCAGTATCGCCGGCTTAGTGGCGGCGATGGACGTCCACGGCAGCGACTGGCTGCCGTGGGCATTATAAGACAGGAGTAGAGGAGACTTCGGAGCAGTGCCACCGAGCATGGTAGATATGTATGTATTCAACGACAAGCCAAATGAGAGTGGAAGTGGAAGCCTAAGAGTAAGTCAGTGTTGCCACGGGAATAGAAGAAGAAGATGGTGGGAGGAGTTAGGGAGGAAAGTGGACAACGGCGTACGAAAGACCTACTATTAGTACAGGGAAAGCAGAGGGATAACGAGGCAAGACACTGGAAAGATAGATCATAACGTGAATCTCGAGCGGCGGATGGGGAGGCACAGACGTGTCCAAGGGAAACGAGGAGGGCTCGTCTCAAGTTGGTCCCTTTCTGACATCTCCTTCGCGACATCCTGCATGCCATGGCCACCCGCTCCATAAGCTTAGTGGGCAGCAGAGAAAGGGCCGTCTCGGCCATAGTAGACAGATCAATTCTAATCCACGAAAGATGAGCTCAGATTCCTATTTCAAGAAAGCACAGCCGCCGAGGGAAGAAGGCCACTCACTATACCATAGCAGTAGCCCGTGCCGCAATGCTTTTGCCGTTCCATTCCAAAGGGGAGATTTGAATGTATGTATGCCGTTGCATGCTTTGGATATCTACATGTCCCAGAGGGGGGAACCGTTAAAATGAGGTCAGATAAGACGTAAGATTGTAAGGGAACGCCGGGTCTGAGACACAGTCTTGGCTCGATAGGGTCCTGAGAAGCTCCTTCTCCCCATCAGCAATTCCACCGTTCTTTCATCGTGTCATTTTCCCGGGTTCATCAGGCAGGTAGCAGGCACGTTGTATTTCGACATGTCTCACGTTCCGTTACCTCCTCCGCTAATGAGCAGGGGGTTGAAGAGAGTCTGCGGCGGACAAGCCCACAATTATGATTGGGTATCTATTTTCACCCTGCCGAGTGCCGACATCACTCGCCTTGCCGCGCTTCCAAATAATCTGTGGCGGTATGCCGGCATCGTATGTACTTATATACAGTCACGTATTGGTAGGACCGTCTCTTCCCTTCTCCATCACAGTACCCACTCGTTCTTGTCATCGTTGGGACCCACGAAGGGCTCGTCAATCTGCTTGATGGCGTACTCACTACATAGAATGCTGCGAGTAGTTAGCACAAACCCTGGCATACATCGTCACATGATCTTAGGGAGAAGAAGAAGTCCCATCACTCACCAGGCCGACGCAACCAAGGCATCCAGCTCTGCAACCATAGCCTCCTTCTCGGCACCGTTCACAAGGCCTTTGCTGATCTTTACCTGGCACTCCCTGATGCGCTTACTCTTACCCACGCCAGCCTGCTCCAGGACTTTCCTGCCCAGACAGTCCGAGTGGAAGGCGTGCTGGCACGGAAACACGAAGAATTGTCGGCTCAGAAGCGGCAGGCTGCAGACATAGCACTTCTCTCCGGGCTCGACGATGGCATATCGGTGATCAAGTGCGGCAATGTCGATTTTGATGTTGGCTGCCGTCTGTGAACTCTCGTCCATCTCCTTCTTGAGTCCGTCAATGTTGCGACTGTAGTCCTCGAGCGCGTTGCAAATCTCCTCCTTGAAGTCGTCGATGACGACAAAGTCCGGGAAGAAGGGGATCAGGTCTTCAATCTTGAGCAGATCGCAGCGCTTGAGAAACTCGATAGCCGGCTTCATGCCACTGGACTGGGAGATGACCTTCTTGGCCACGGCGAGCCAGAGCTTCTTCCGTAATGCTGGATTCCACATCGGACGGTCAGCAATGTCCGACGCGTTGTCAATATCGTCGTGTGATAATGCCAGGTCAACAGCTTGCACATATTGTCCCATGTTGGTGTAGATGTGAACACACGACAGAGTGCGCTTGTGCTGAATGCAGAGACGGAGGGCAAAGTCTGGGTCGAACCCTGGCTCATCTCCTTGTGCTTTGAGGTACTCGAGTAGTTTCGACTCATCCTTACTTGGGTGGGAGGCATAGATCGAGACCACGGTATTGTGGACCGCGGCGTCAGTCGAGTTGAGCTGATTGATAACGTAGAGAAGATAGCGGACGGCCTGATTATGTGCTAGTGGCCCCGAGAAATTCTGGTTGTAGTCCAGAAGCGCCGGGATGATCTTCCGGGTCTCTAGGTCGGGGTGTCTCATCAGGATCTCGACCAGCTCGTGACCTACGTGGGCCATCAAGACGCTACTGTATCTGTAGAAGACGTCTGGGTCCGTCTGCTTCTTCAGAACACCCAAGGCCTCGTTCCAGCGCTCTCGCTGAACCCAGTACGACAGCACGTAGTTATAGTCGTTGATCGCGTTCGCATAGAAGAGGAGCTCCTCCTCGCGGGCATGACTACTAATCATGTCATAGACAGTCTTCCGATCCAGGTCCGACTTGTGTCTGGTCACAAATTCGTGGAACTCCTCTCGCACAGAACTAAGTTGCTCTCGAGATTGATCGGTGTTGAGATGCTCGACCAGCTCGGCCTCTGTTTTAATGGTGTCTTCGAGCGTATTCAGCTTGGCCATGAAGATCTCGACCAGCCAGGTAGCAACCATCATTCTCTGCATGGTCGATGACTTCTTGTACGTGTTGAGTTTTGTAACGAGGTACTTCCGAAGGGCGTCGCCCTGATTGTTGTCGATGAACGTCAGAGCCACCTCCTCGAAGGGTTTGCTGCTCTTGCCGTAGACCCCCGCTGCCTCCACGAACAGCCCTTTGCTGGCCAAGTAATCGCCCGAAGCCATGGCCACGGCATCCTTCTGCGCCAACGTACCTGCGTGTTGTAGGGCAAGGTCGAAATTCTGTCTCTCCAGCATTATCCGCCAGATATCCCTGGCCTCGTCGCGGACCACGACCTCGAAGATTTCCTGCGCAGTGAACAGCCAGAATGTGTTCTTCTGCTGGTCAACGTAAAGACCCAAGGCCCTTTGGCCTTGTTCGAGGATGGTTTGGTCGTAGACCGTAGAACCCGTCAGCCGGTTGTTCGCCACGACTCGACGCCCAACCAGGCTGACGATGTGCCACTGGGTCAGTATAGCTGCTTCGATATGTTCTGCCGAGGCCCTTTTCGACGAGACGATTTGCGATCTGGGAAGCAGCTTCGAGTCGGCAAGGACCTTGTTGCCTAGTTCAGGGGCGGCCGGGACGGTCAAGAGCTTGCCGTGGTAGAGGCCGTGCGACGACAGCCACGCGAAGGCCCGGTCCGGCGCTACGTCATCGTATGACTTGACATCCGGCGAGTCGGGCGTCACGACCAGCGCAGAAGGAGCGGCGGTCGGGCTCCGGGACAGCTCGTGGACGACGGGCTGCTCCGCGTCGAATAGTTTCGTATAGATGGAACCGCTACCCTCATGGTGGCCCCGGCCGACGCGGCCGACGAGGTGGAACAGGCGAGTCTGCGTACTTATGACAACCCTCCTGACATCAGACTTGCCGCCCAGACTGTCCACCCACAGCCCAGCGACCGGGCCGTCAGGCAGCTTCTGCAGAACCTTGAGGTATTTTTCTTCCTTGCGATAGAACTCGTTGGTGCTCTCGATGAAGGTCTCGTAGATATTCCCATCGGACGCACCCAGTAGGATCTCGCGCGTCGAGGCGGTCGGCAGCGAGGGATTCCATGCAACCGACTCAATCGAGACGCCGCGCAGCCTGCCCAGGGGTCGAGGCTGGCGCGACTGGGAATGCAGGTAATAGTTATCGCCCAGAGAGGTGCATATGAGGAGGTGCGAGGCGGTCGGGTCGAGGAACATGCGGCGGATGACGCCAACCTCGGCGGGTTTTTTGGGCAGATCGATATCGTCGATGTCCTCGGGTCGGTTGAGGTCGATGCGCAGGATGCGGCCGTTGGATAGGGCCAGGACCAGCACGTTGTTGGCGACCTGGGCTGCCACGAAGTCGGCGGCGATGGAAAATTGGAGTTGGACCCTCTCGACCTCGAAGATGGGCAGACCAGCCTCGTCGGTCAACTCGGGCAGCATGGCGCCACCGCTGGGGGCAGCGAAGCCATTTGATCCGTCCAGCGCCATTGCTGCTTCACCTGATCATGTTGCAAGACACAAGTTAGCCAAAGCAGTGCGGTGCCTGCCGGCAACCAGTGTACCGGGCGTATGCGTATGTATGTGGTAGTGGACTTCGCGGTTCACGAGATTGTTGTTGTCCCAGAGCCCAGGCTCACTTGTGGTAGGTAAACCGCAGCCTTGAAGCTTGGGAAGTCGGGGGGGTGGGTGGGACGGAGCTAAGCTAGAGGTTAGAGGTTAGAGGTGCCTGCCGGTGAGTGTGAGTGACGTGCGCACACCTCCAGTACCTCCAGTACCTCTAGTACCTCCAGTACCTCCAGAGGTACCTACTTCGCTGTAAGCACCTGGGCGCGCCAAGTATGGGAGTCTTTAATTGAATAGACCGACGCGGTCATCTATGATATTCTGGGCGCTGTTCTGTCACCACACCTTGCGAGCGGCTAATCCATTAAGTTGAATTTCGAAATCATCATCTCTCGTGAGCGCAACAGCTCCCCCCTATGTACACAAGCTGCATGGGTATTTCACAATCCAAAAGTAATAAGATACAAGAAGTACATATAGACCTCTTCTCGAATAACATCACTGCAGTATCGTCATCCTTTCAAGGTTTAAACCTGCAAAAGGCTCGCCTGCTAAGCCCAGTAGTAGTTCATCAGAGCATGTCGTCGTTGCCCGGGGAAGCTCCAGATCATAGTTGTCGTGCGGCTGAGATACAGTGTAACCTTTGCGCAACCCACTCGGTCGACGCATCTGTAGGTAAGTAGCTGGCTCGACAAGACACGCACGTGGCCCGTCGTCTGTCGCATGTCCTTGGCAACCCCATAAAGCTGCTGGCTTCCATGGGTGTGTGTGTGTGTGTGTGCGCGCGCGTGTGTGTGTGCGCGCCCTGAAGTAGGTATAACCCCGAAGCGAGGCTAGACGCAAGTCATTGACGTGGGCACTCGGCGAGCCTGCGGCTGACACCTGGGCAAAGAAAGCTCATTCTATCGGCTGAACCTCGCCGTCCACCTCCAACGTCTGCGGCTCGGGGAAGGCAGTCCAAGGGCTGGGCTGCGGCGTGGTTTCGGGTTTTCGAGCTGTGACAACCCTGATCTTCACGATGAACCCCTTCGCCTTCTCGTAGTTGTAGATGATCGAGAGCATCTCGCTTCGTACCGCCTCGGCAACCCTTCTGACTTCCTCCGCCGTCCACCCCATGTACTTCGTCAAGAGCCTCATTCCGGTAGGCTCAATGCCCTCGGCCACGTTGTGAAGGCACAAGTAGCCGGTGGACATCTCGCGAGGGCTTAGCGGCAGGGCATGATCGGTGACTCTGATGTCGACGAAGCCGGCATCATACAGCAGTCTCGGTTCCAGGTGCGCAACGTTCCGCGGCCTCCCGGACAAGAGAGAGCCTTGCAGAAGATCTCTAGCAGCCCTATGAATTACCGATGCCGGCTCGAAATTCGAGAAGAAGTTGCCGAAACCCTCATACTCGTTCAAATCGAGCACTTCGATCCACCCACCCGGTTTGGCGACCCGGAAAGCTTGTTCGTACACCGCAGACCAGTCCTTGAACGCCCCCATCATGTTACGAAAATGGACCAGGTCGTAATGGTCGTTTGGGCGTTCCCCTGTCCATGTCAGTGACCGGAACCCTAGTCCCTCATCTCGGGTAGGGGGAAGAATCTACTAACAATGCATCTCGGCGTCATCTATTTCGAAGAAGACGTTGGGATGAACCGATTTCGGGAAGACGTTGGCTATGTCGATCCCCGTCACTTCGCAGTCCTTGTACAGGTCAGCCATGTCCTCGACCCATTCGCCTGTGCCGGCGCCAACATCCAATATGTGCGTCGGGTCGTCGAGGGGGCGCTTGTGAGCTCCCCGTCAAACATGCCCATGTAGACGGTGTGCAACAGGAGGAGTCTTTCCTGCTCGGCGGGGTCGTTCGGCATGTAGTACTCCCCGCAATAGCGCCGCCCATTCTCCCAGACGTAGTCGATGTCCGCCGAGGCTATGGAACGGGTCGAGTTCCTTGGACGACAGCGTTCAGTCATACAGCTTGGCGGGCGGGGCCATTCAAGGACTACTCACAAGGTCGCGCCATCCTCGTTGTCCCCATCCTCATCATCGTGATACGGTCGCCGCCCCCCCGTGATAGATAGAGTAAGCAGGAAAAGCTGCTCGCGCATGGAGTGAAACCAGGTCCATGGGCATTTCATAGTCGGATGCTTGTTCGGCATCACCATCATCTTCTGCTACGCTTCGAACCAGCTCATGCGCCTGGGAGCTGGCCGCTCCACTGCTTAGCAGGTCGCTCGACCCGTCTTCGGAAGTTATGCTGCCCCCTTCCAAGTCAGGCAAGTCGCCGTGGTCGTTGCCTGCAGCATCTTCGGTATCGGGTACAAGGCAATCGATGATGGCTACGTGCGGCGGAGCGGTCGTCTCTCCACGTGTCCCTTCCGAGTCCATGCCTAACACTGTTTGGTCTTCTTCCTCTTGTTCCCCATGACAATCGACAGTGGTCTAATTCGCGATCCCTTGGTTGCGCGCTGGCGCAGAAACAGTGGCTATAAGATCAGCTCGAGCATGGCGTCTGGGCGCAATCGACTTGGGTTGTCTGGAACTTTTTTTGGACGGCGCTGGTGCGGTTGGGTGGGAATGGATCCGTAGCGAAGCCAAGTCTCCGCGGAGGTGGGGAATAGCAGTGCAAAGTGGACGAGGTGGTGAAGGCACCGTATGTAGAGATCGAGGGCGGGATCGTCTTTGAAGCTGTCTAAGCCCTTTCAAAGAAGAAGTACAGTCGGATGGAGGGACATGGCTGGAACCCTATCTATCCTATGGACATTTGGATGGTTGTTTTGTCTTTGCACGGGATTTGTCGATCGGTGCCCCTTAGTCAGGAACCCATCTGACCGAGCGGGTGGCAGGCCCCGGGCAAGCGTTCCATGGAGTCGGGCCCATGCCTACAACTAACTGTATTACTTATACTCCACTCGTTCATCTAACATGGGTTATAGTCACCAATCACCAATCCAGTGCCCATTATCTCCTATCTTGTCTTAACATGTCTTGAAATGGCTAGGGTTCCTCAACCATTTCCAGCAATGCATGGTCCCTTGCAGATTTTCTGAGCAGGAATTTTCAGATACGCAGGGTCCAGAGTCCAACGACTGTCTTTCTTCGCCGAACTTGGATGGGATTCCGACGACCGGGGAAGCGATTCATTCCTGCAAAACGCCTTTGGCTTACGTTAAGTAAATAACCGATATGTACCCCAGTCTTGGTACATGAGAAGTATGCTTGGAAAAAACTCGAATCATTCAATCGTCCCGTGACGGTGTCCGCGACTCAGATCCCGGCAAGTATACATGCAGCCCACAAGATATGTACTTACTTTTCATAGCTCCATTGCGATAGAGAGAGTTCTGTACGGAGTGGATGGATGGCACCACAAGGTTGGGATTTCCATGTCTCTTCCCACTCAGTGAGAGCCGTCCGCGTTTATACCCTGGGGCCCGCCTATGACACGTATTGATAATGCAACTCTGGTGTCGGTCCGGGTACTGTTTGGAATATCGGCTTGGGAAAGATCTCAGGTTTCTTTTCTTCGTCCTGCGGGCTACGGAGTCCTCTCATTATCTCTCGAGATATGGATGCTATTAACCGCATGGCCGCGGACAAGGTCCCGCGGCCTCTAGGGCTGCCCTCTAACTCCTGGCTACATGCCGCAAATGCCACGCATAATGCTACACACTTGAAAAGTCATCAAGCAGTTTATGAGAAGTCTACGAGATGACCTCGTCCACTTTCCTCTTTTTCGCCGATTGGGGCTCATCACAGATCTCCTCCTTGTCGGAAACCACCTCGGTCTCGACAACAATTGGGAATGGACTCAAGACCTTGCTGATATCGCCCCACCATTGCTCGCCAAATCGTTTGTACCAATCGACCGTGATTTTCAGACCCTCAGCAAATGGGGTTTTCTGGTCCCAGCCAAGCTGTCGGAGCTTAGTGCCGTCAACTGCGTATCGGTGGTCGTTGAACGGGCGATCATGTGTATATTTGACCCATCTGTCGAACTCAGCCTTGTCCTCGTGGGCAATGCCCAGCTCCTTCAGGAGCATTCCGCATAGCTGAATGTTGGATATCTCGTCGTAAGAGCCAACGTTGTAGATGTGACCGAGCGTGCCCTTGTGGAGGATGGTGTCAAAGGCATCTGCTGCATCTCCGGCGAAGAGGTATCTCCGTGTGGGAGAGCCATCACCATGTAGGACCGTGGGCCGCTTACGGTTGAGCAAGCAGGTGAATTTGGGGATAATCTCTGTCTCTCTTTTTTAGCGGGCCGGTCATCCAGGCTACGATGAACTGTAGTCACTCACTCTCTGGGAATTGGTGAGGTCCGTATACGTTGTTACTCCGTACAATGATGACGGGAAGCTTGAAGCTCTTCATGTATGAATTGACGAGCATCTCGGCGGCAGCCTTGCTGGCCGCATAGGGGTTGGTCGGGGCCAGAATGCTGGTTTCCAAGAGATCATCATCGTCATCCTTCACCTCGCCATACACTTCATCGGTGGAGATGTGGATGAATCTCTTGATACCAATCTTCTTCGCACTCTCCAGCATAACGTGAGTACCATACACGTTGGTGTGAGTGAAGCCATACGAGTTGCCGAAACTCAGGTCGACATGGGATTGTGCTGCAAAGTGAAAGACGGTGTCGATGTTGTGCCGCTCCATGCAGTCCAATACCTCTGAGGGGTTTGTGATATCGCCATGGTAGAAGGTGAAGTTCCGTTTATCATTGAGCATGCGGGTATTGTTCAACGACGAGCAGTAGTCCAGCTTGTCAAAGGAGACAATGTTGTATGCATGAGGGTACGTCAGAGTAAGGTGGCGGACGAGCCAGCAAGCGCTGTGTTTCCTCTGTCAATGTGTTGTCCTGAAGAAGGGACGAGTTGCTCCAAGGCAAACCACTTACATAAAACCGGCACCGCCGGTAATCATGATATTCTTGGTACCCGGAAGTGGCTCGAACTTGGTGCTGCCTGTAAGAACGGGCGCATCTTTCCAGACACCATAGTCTTCGAAGAACTGCCGTCCATTGGCTAAGAGGTCATGCGTGTGGTCAGCAAGAGGTCGAGGGCGACAACGAATAGCTGGAAAACCTACCAGTTTGCCCGTTCGTTTGACCGCCAGTCATCTTGGGTGGGTGTTTGTAACAGGGAAGGCCGGGTCTTGGGAAGCTTTGTGGGAATTAGAAGCCGCCGTCAAGAAGACAACCAGAGGTTGGGGAAAGTTGAGAGGGTGGTATTAAAGGTTCATGGGCAGGGTGAAGAAGGGAAAGAAATGCAGTGTTAGAGTGCCCCTCAGTTCCACTGCGGACAGATATCCCAATGCCAAGCTGCTGCTGATCAAGGGAGCGAATACAATACCCAATGAGGGCTGTGTCTTACTACTTGAGGTGATGCCAAGTAGTATTCACTGTCTGGGTGGCTGGAATGCTTGTGTGATGGTACGAGTAGGTGAAGGTGAAGGTTGAGAGAAGATGTCTTACCGGTTGGTTGGCTGGCTGAGCCCTGCGAGCAAGGGTAAGGATTGGAAGGGGTGTACGAGCGATGTCAGATTATCACAAGAGGTACGTACGGTATGTAAAGTAGGAAGTACGTATGTAGTAAGTAAATACTTGTGTATGGTGGGCTGGGGGAGGTACTCTTAGTAAGATTTAGGCAAAGATGACAGGCATGAACGGGTCTCTCTTTTGTCCCGAATTGCCTAGCCGAAAACTTCCTTTTTCCCCCCTCGAGTCTTTTAATTTTTTTCCCCTTGGCTGGAGTGTTGGATTGGCGATTGCCGTGGCATAAAACGGGAGGATTTGACGACGCTAGGGTGGACCCTGGATGTCTAGATAGCAATAGGCGCGCGCACCTAGGAACTCTGATAGATAAGTAGTTGTTGTTTATAGTCACTAAAACGGTAGTAGGTAGGTCAGGGTAGGTCAAGAGCTAGAACATTTGAGATTGGAGACAAAATAAGTACTTATTAGGGGATTATGTGCTACGTTCACTTGCTGAGTCAGGAACAGAATGAGAACCCCGGTAGTGGTTAGCAACGTTGTACAAACACAATGTCTCGAATAGGGAAAGGTAACACTACTACCAGCTTTCCAGCGGTTGCAAAGGAAGCCTGGTGTGGTAATTTTATTTCATGACGCCAACACGCCCTGCCCTGCCCTGCCTCTAAAGCCACTAATGCCGCCTTCCGCTCTGTGAGTTCTGTGACGAGGCTGCCTGGGACCCCTTTGGACCCTCTGGACCCTCTGGCCTCCGTGACACCCCCACAC
The DNA here is from genome assembly GCA_019976485.1 of Apiospora pterosperma. Classification (NCBI taxonomy): domain Eukaryota; kingdom Fungi; phylum Ascomycota; class Sordariomycetes; order Amphisphaeriales; family Apiosporaceae; genus Apiospora; species Apiospora pterosperma. Next base: position 4,008,467 of record JAFBMP010000009.1, read on the forward strand.
GGGTGAGAAGAAAAACGTCCCTATGCCTATGCGAATATGAAGTCAGTGGATAAATGAACTGATAAAACGAAAACCCGTCTGGCCTGTTGGGACTGATGCAGAGACGACAGAGACGCTACTGGTTACTAGGACCACCGGTTACGACCGATGCATCGGCTATCGATACGGAGTGTGCCCCAAGGTTCTGCATCCCTGACGCGTATAGGCTACTAGACATGTACGCGCTCCACAATATTCCGCCGAGCAGAAGCCCCAGAGCCCCCTGTGCCCCTTTGTTACATCACCTTGTATACTGATACTCTTCTCTTCGACTTTGCCTAGGGTTTGGAGAGAGGGGAGAGTCGCTTTGATCGACTCTTGAAGCGAGCAAAGACATGATTGATGTCTTGGCTGCGGTGTAATGCCCACCATGATGTACGGATATGCCGGTTAGCTTGGCAAGGGGTTCAAAGACAGAGACATTGACAATGCCAAGCCAGGCTGATGATATGTAATGCTGCGTGGGGGCAAGCGACTCGGACAAACGGTGCCGACATCTATGGGGCTCTCTGCCTTCTACACGATACGGGAAGGTTGCCGTGGAGGGGGGCAGTCGGAGGATCTCCAGAGCACGTTGGAGCGTATATAGCCTAGCTGAGGAAAAGAAAAATCCAAAACATGCATGGGTAAGATGAAAGTACTACACTAAAAAATGGTGGTCACTATCTTTTACGAGTTCGACAGAGGATCTAGAGTTCAGCTCCATCCATCCATCCATCCTCAAGTACACACTTTACTGTATGTACTAACCCACAGGTTATTACTTGTAGTGCTTGTGCCCCGACTCCCAAGAAATCTCATTAGAGCGCCGGCGCCTACGCCGTCGTAAATGGGTGGGTTTTTCTTCTTCTTTCTCTTTCCAGGTCTGACGTGAGAGGCTAGCAACCCGTGCAACATACTTCCCTTGGTGAGTAAGTATGATGTACTTGCTGTATGTAGGTAAGATGTATGCACCTACTTAATGTGTGCATCATAAATGTGAAGTAAAAGAGGTATGTGTTGTATTACTACCGAGGTAGCTTGTCCTAGGATCCAATGCTCCCGACACGAGACTCGTGTTTTGGTATGACTGTCTGGTGGTTTGTTCTCCCCAATGAAATTAAATGATCCTGTAACTTTGGGACATTCCATAAAGCCCCCCCCATCTCCACGAATGATGCCCGAACTGTTCGGGTTATACGACGGCGGGTTTTGCGCCATGCTGCAACACGCATTATCCATCTTTATGTCGTCGTGGAGAGGATGTTGGACAGCGAGATGCACCGCTTAACGTGGGTGGCACCAGCACGCAACCAGCACGCACCAGTGCGGCCAAGAAAACATGAACCATATATGTAACTGCATGTACAAGCATACGAAATAGATGCGAGCAAGCATGGCGACCATGTGTTTCGTTGCAGCAGTCAATAGGGAGGATTCAATCCAATACCCCACGTTCTTGGTTGTACAGATGGCATCAGGATCTTCAAATCCGATCATCCCACCTAGCTCGCTAGAAACGCCAAATTGAGTCCAGAATTGAATCTACAAATTTGCCCAGGCAGGGATAGGAATAACATTGTGGCCTGTTTTGGATACCCACCGACGTAAAGGATTTGATTGACGGAGTACCAGAGTATGGGGTGTGCATACCAGGCCTCGCCTAGCCAGCCAGCGAGCAGGGCATGACGGAAAGCTACATGCCAAACCACATGTAGTATGAACAAATATGTATAATTAATTGATGTGCCCACAAGCCAAGGTACCTTCCCCTTCCAGTCTCCTTTGTCCACTTTATCTCCAGCTCCGTTCTTCTGCTCCAGTCCTGCTCCAGTCTCTCCTGCTCCAGTCTTCAGCTCCAGTCCACCAGTCCCCTGGAAACGTTTACTGATGCAGCTTACTTGCCTGGCTGTGCCGTTTAAGCCGTTCTTTTTCTTTCCAAGGCTACAACTGTTTCCTTGGTGAGGCGAAGCGTGTTCTCTCCGTCCCGGCCCGTCTGTCCATGTTCTATTTCAATTGGGGCTCCGTCTGAAAATACCTACTTCTTTACTTTTAGTCTTCTCTCTCAATCGACCCCACTAGTTAAGGCTTTAAACCAGGCCAGGGCCAAACTAGCAGGCGCTGTAACCCCTGCGACTCAGCATGCATGCATTGATACATGCTTCATACTTTTAGTAACCCGACAGGCTACATCACGAAGCAAACACCACCGCGAGCCACAGCCCAGCATATCCAACATACGGAGATTACCTATTACAACTGCAACTCGTACTCGTGGACACACTTCACCGCTCCCTCTCTTACTACCTTCTTCACCTTGCTGTCAATCCCGTCTTGACCCTCTTCATCTTTTCCCGGCGGCACAGCTTTCCCTTGAAGTCTATTTCTCTTCCTGTCCTTGTCGCGGGGGGGGCACCTTGAAACTATCCCAAATCCTAAATTCAAACCTCACACAAACCCGACAACCTGGAACTCTGGCGCTCGGCCCGCCAAATCAACTGTCAACAGCTTTGCAAAGCCACGGCTTCAAAGCTGTTTCAATTCAGATTGCAACATCATCATAGAACGGCAGCGCAAATGTCTCTACCCACCGCCCACGCCGCCGGCGCGGCATCCGTTGCCTCATTATCCACCGAAGGAGACAATGAGAAGCACAGCAGCTTTGATGGAGGCGATCAGGATCGCGTATCTCAGCACACGGCTGTGGACGACACAGAAGCGCAAAACAGCCGAGAAAACGACGGCCTTTTGGCCAAGAACGAAGACGATGGCCAGCAAGCGCATCAACAGGCACCGGAGGCGCCGCCCAAGAAGAGCGGCGGCATGACCACGGCAATAATATGGATGGTTGTGAATACCCTAGCCACCATCGGCATCGTCTTTACAAACAAGGCCATCTTCTCGGATCCGTCGCTGAAGCTCGTGCAACTCAGCTTCGCTGCATTCCACTTCTTCGTCACCTGGCTTACGCTATTCATTCTGTCGCGGCCACAGCTGGCCTTTTTCACGCCGCGCAGGACCACCATCCGCGAAATTCTTCCACTGTGTGTCGCCATGGCACTGAACGTCATTTTGCCAAACCTGTCCTTGGCATTCTCCAGCGTCACTTTCTACCAGGTCGCACGCATCATGTTGACCCCTACGGTCGCGCTGATGAACTTTGTGCTCTACAAGGCCACTTTGCCGCGAAACGCCCTGTTTGCTCTGATACCAGCCTGCCTGGGTGTGGGCATGGTCTCCTACTATGACTCTCTTCCGACAAACGACGCCAATGTGAAGACCACGTCCGGCTTGGGCGTCATCTTTGCCTTCTGTGGCATTTTCGCTTCTTCCTTGTATACAGTCTGGATTGCGAGTTATCACCGGAAACTGCAAATGACAAGCATGCAGCTGCTTTTCAACCAGGCCCCGGTGGCTGCTTTCCTACTGCTCTACGTTATTCCCTTTGTCGACACCTTTCCCACCTGGTCGGATCTGCCGGTAAACCGGTGGGTCATGATATTAATGGCAAGTTCCCCATCGAAATCATGGCATTCTTGGATACATTATGGCTAACTAGCGATCCAGTCCGGCGCATTTGCTTCTCTGATCAACATTTCCCAATTCTTCATCATTGCAAAGACCGGTCCGGTTTCTAGTACCGTTGTTGGGCATCTCAAGACATGCACTATTGTCGCGCTCGGCTGGGCTACTTCTGGTCGCAGCGTCGGCGATAAGTCAGTCATTGGTGTTATGATTGCCGTAGGAGGCATTATTGCGTAAGTATCCCCTCCCCATGGGCATCTCGAACCCCCGAACTAATGTGGTCAAGATACTCGATCGTAATGCTTCAGCATAAAGCCAAGGGAGGCGGCAAAGTCTAGAGGAACGAAGAGTGGTTTGATTTAGAAGTGACACGGAGTTTGACGAATGGCTCGGAGCATAGCGACCTATACTGCATTTTGGGGGGGCGAGTTCCACACATGTACAGTGTGCAGAGATGTATAACAGTCACTTGGGCGTTCGGGACATTACAGCGAAAAGGTTCTAGGGCACTTTGGTGGGCGACGGAAGAAAGGCGTCTACCGATAAACTACAGGAGAGGAGCGGCAGCTCTAGGCTCGCATGTCTGGTATGACGGCCGTTTGGCCAGTCTAGAAGAAAGGAGTTGATCCCTACAATTTCACTATTCAAAAGATACCAAAACCGGCGAGAACATGGTGAAATCGTGGGTTTCAGATGACGGCGATTCCCACGATCTCGGACGGATGCTCGAGCACTACTACTACCCGCAATAGACGGAGCGGAAGTGGCAGGGGTGTGGGCTGTCGAAATAATACTACCTAATAATATCGTCAGTCTTACCTTGGGTGTCATTCGAGGACGATGGGCTGTGCATGTCAGATCCGGGTCTGACATTGACAAGTAGTTCTTAGTCGGGAATCCAACCCCGGCCCGGACCCTCTGTACACAGCCTCGCATCGGAATTAATACACGGTTTCTCTCTGGCCCCCTGCAGATGGAGAACATTAGGTATCTATCTATCTTATTATAGCCCTGCCAAGGACCGCATGCTCGTTCGTCTTGTGTCATGGCGAATCTAGCCAGGAATCCTCGACGGCAACTTTCGTGGAGGATGATGGGTCTCGGGGAGGTCACGTAAACTGTTACTCCAAAGCTGCTTGCCAGGAGATTGTTCTTCGGCGCTGTTGCACCTATTGCCACTATCCCGTCGCTTAACCTCAGGGCGGCCTATATATTATAGTCGTCGCCGCCTAGATCGCTCTTGGCGAGATACTCCGCGAGATACAGGCTCCTCTGGGCCATCTGTGCACTCGTCCTCATCCTGATACCAGTGCTGCCTCTATACGACGGTGCTCAAAGCCACTTTCTGCCACCGCCGACGACGCCGACCTCTCCCGAGGGAAAAGGAGGGGGAGTTGGGGGAAGAAATAGCCACCATAGGCGTGCACATGTCGAGCATGAACTTCTTCATGTAGAATGCAAAGATATGTTACTTGCTTGTTTGAGTAGTTACAACATAGAACTCACCCGATTTATAGAAACCCCAGTAAAGGGGGGACACTGTACCATGTATCGAGAGCTCAGAGAACAGTAACAGACAGGGGGTATGAACAATTGTGTTAACTATTCTCCCTTGGGGAGAATATACAGTACTACAACACTTCAGTGTAATGCGCATCTCTGAAACGCCATATCCATAAGGGCGCTCTTCAACCGGACTTGGGTCATGTGGAAGAAGTGACCTGTCCAGCTGGGCTATTATGCCACCTGATAATCAAGTCTCCTCAATCTTTTGAATCTCAGCTTTGGCTTCCTCCCACGCCTCCTTATTTTTTCGTGCCCACTCGATCTGGCTTTTTGCATATGCAAGCTGTACGAAATTCGTTAGGCATGCATCCCGGATTGTAGAAGAATCAACTCACCATGTATCGTCTTAGGTCCTCTTCCTTCTCGCCTTGGAATCTCTTCAGATCCTTCAGGATGCTTCCACTGGCATCCTTCACGTCCTGGGCAGCAGCAACCTGAGCCTGCTCAAGGTGCTCAATGCTCTCATGAGTTTTCCCCATCGTATCGCGTCTGGTCCGCTCAGGGTCCACATCCACAACACCCTGAACAGCATGTCGAATAGGACCAAAGATCTTATTAGTAATGGAGTTACTGCTAGGCGCCTTCTTGTGAGTAGGCGGTGAGCGCTCAGGGGCTCCAACTCGTGCCGAGGGCGCTGAGGAGAAATCGCCATGCGTAGGGGGAAGTCGGAATCGATGGAGGCCGTATCCTCGCCACTGCTCTCTCTATGATGCTGTTGCGTGGAGTTCTCCTTCATACTCGACGATCTCCGTGGAGGCTGGTGTTGTTGTGCGCCGCCAATCTGCTGGCTGCTGCTGAGATACTGCTCGATTCTCCGAGCCTCGGCCTCGCTTCGTTCAAGTTGATCGAGAAGCATGCGCTTTTTTATAAGTTCATCATTGGTCATCTCCTGCTGCACCCTCTTCAGGGTCCTATAGCGAAGAACGCTCCGAATAACGCCAGCAAATTGGGCGTTTTCGCGCATGGGCTCGGCAAAGCTGGCACCCAGGGAACCGGCCAGCTCTTCTGTCGCTATGTACGAGGAGTCGGCAGCCTGGCCAACACGCTCGATAGCTGCGGCGAGTGAAGGGTCTTGCTCTGATAGAGCGAACGCGTTGTACTTGGCGCCCAAATCGGACATATCGCCAGATAGCGCCGTTAGGTGACTCAGTGTCCGACGGTTGACCTTTTCCATCGAGCCCATGAGAAGGTGCTCCATGTCTTTGATCGACGCCTCGAAGCCATTGAAGTAGGGATCCAGCTCCTGCTCGCTTAGGCTATGGGTGTCAGGCGGGAACCGCTGGAGGATCTGGGGCCCGGTCGTAGCGCCGGGGCTGTCAAAGGTCGAAGGGGGGCCAGCTGCCGAGGTGCCCTTCAACTTGGAAGAGGTGGCGGGGACTGGAAGATGAGAGTGCGCGTCGGTCGGGTTGGCCGTGTCCAGCGGGGGTGCCTTGAGAACTGACTTCGGGATAGAGGCTACAGGATGGGTTTGGAGAACCTCGTTCCAGCTGACATTAGGATCTAGGAATCTCCACCATACACCATCGTTTAGTACGTCGTCCATCTTCCGGCAACGGTTAAGAAAAACAGCCAACATGCGCTTTCTCAAGTCGATTATTTGTTGGTCTTGCTTGGCATTGGTGGGGTTTGCGGCGTAATCTGCCATGGTGTGTTTCTCGGGTATAGGAGGAATGATGAGGGTAGGGTGAAGTCTCGTAAGGGCGTCTCGTAGTGAAGCGAACTCGGAGTATCGGCGGCGAACCTCGAGGTCACCAGTACGGATCGTGTAGACTATGAATCGGCCACCACTTTCCGCGCTCTTGCCGGCGTCCGTAATGATGATGGGAAGCTCGGGATTCTCGTAGAGGATCTGCTCGATGCGACTACTGTACCCACCCTGCTTCCGCCGCGGAACCTGAGCCCGTGCCTGCGCAGCATACTCCTCGTCACTGTCGGCATCGCTTACCTCCTGGCCGTATGATCGTGGAGGGGGTGGCGCCTCCTCACTAGTAGTGGAGGGCGTCTGGGGCTCGGCGAAGCGCGGGTTGTCTGCAAATATCCATTCCAGATCAGCTTCATTCGGTGGTGAGGGAGGATTGTCCAGAGGCAGGTCATCCCACTGGCCAGTCGCCTGGAAGCTGCTGTTCATGTGGCAGGACATGCTAGACAACGAAGCTGGTGCAGCTGCTTTCCAAGTAACGCCACAAGTATGGACTTACAGTCGCGAGAGGCGGGAGAGGCAGCATTTACAGAAGACGAGCCCACCGAGTCTCGTCGGTCAAAGCTGGTCCCATATGGGTTGTTATCCTCCTCGTCGTTCCACATCTTGCTGCTGCGCGCCGTTCACAAACAATGCGATTAATGAGTCGGCAATCAAGATCAATCAGAGACGTGGCTCGGTATTCTTATTGCAACGACCGAGTGGATCCTCGCTGTACTTGCTATGGGCAGGATCACCTCAAAATGCGAGAATGCGAGGCTCGAGAGCAGCGGCGGGCGACAGTCACAAACGACAACAATCAAGTGAGGTGGGGGAGGGGAAAGAAGAGTGACGAATGAATGTGTCGCCTAACACAGAGGTTCACGAGTCTAGTGAATGATGTGCCTCGTTGTCATTGTCTTCATGGGCGACGACAGACTATATCGTGCACGGCAAGGGTAGCTGGGGGATTCAGTGAGGAAAGGTGACGTGCGACAATGAAGGTGTAGATGCGCATGGGGGACTAGCTACGGAAACCGGGTGCCTTAAACTGACTGAGCTGAGCCTTGGTTGGGTTCAAGCGCCTGCTTCATTGGAATTGTTACTTACTTTCCGTACTTACTTCTTACCGATGACGAAGCACCATAGGGTCCGTGCTTTTGCTGGCACACTTAATCAAGTACCTACTTACTTAAGTAAGTAACCTAACCTTGAAGGGTACTTACTTCAGTACTTACATACTTATTTATCGAATGGCTTATTCATCATGGACCTTACTTGGCTCCTCGCATTCCCTTCCCAGTCGTAGTAATAATCTGGTCAAGTCAATAATAACAACCAACTGGAGAAGAAAGGAGACTGGCTTGCATCCCCGGAAAGTCTAGTAAGTAGAAGTAGTCATGGTCCATCAGCCAGGAGTTGCATGGCCTAGTCTCACAGTTGTGAAATGCTCTTGAAACCCCCATGCCTTCTTTGGGAACTAAATCTATGTCCATTCGCATCTGCAAGCCTCCAACTAACTAACTGCCTCTTTCGGCAGAAACAGCCTTCTCCGTCGTAGGAGATGACGGTTCTTTCGAGCCACCTCGTCGCTCTCCAGTTTCTAGATCATCTACCTCGTATGCGTGATCTACTTCGTCCGAAGATGGCAAGCTAGAATACCCGCCCCAGGGAGCAGCCAGCATCCTACGAAGCCGGCCCATTGTCCCAGACTCGGCATCTGATGTGGCTTCCGACTTGGGAGACTCGGAATCTCCAGAATTGCCTTTTACCCACGATCTGCAGATCTCGATGTGGGCGTTGGTTGTGTCAGGGCCCATCGAATAGTAGAACATGCCCACGAGCGCAATGCTGTACCCGAAGGCTTGCAGCAGCGTGACTGGGGCGCCCCAGATGAGCATCGATGCCACGACTAGCAAGATGGCCTTCAGGATGCCCGTCAGGTTCATGGCCAAGGCCGATGTCCTCCCGATCTGTGGCAGTCAGTTCTGTGCGTCCATTGAAACTGGCATCGGGGGCTCTTCAACCACGCTCGCTCAACTTACCAAGAAGACGCTTGCCACGTTCAGCATGAATGCGATGAGGCTGTTCAAGCCCAGCGTGGGCGCTCCTACTCTTTCCAGGTCTGCCCAATTGAAACGTGGCACCTCGGTGAACAATGCCACGATCCCATTCAGCACGGCACACACAGGGGCGTAGTAGTAGAGCCCAACCAGCGGGTCCATGCGCACTCCATCACCCGCCTCACGCTTCAGCAACACCTCGATCAATAGGAGTCGCATGCTCTCGGCCAAGGTTCCGCCCATCGCGAACATGAAGCCAAGCCAGTTGAACTGAGTTTCGGCGATGGAGCTGATGAGGACCCCAATCACAATCACAAGAACGTTGTAGAAGACCGTCATTTGAGGGCTGGTGATGCCCAACCCCCAGGAAATTAGCAGTGTCGTGGCCGGAGCAAATGCCTTGAGCATCTGGAGGAATGACACTGAGAGGAAGAGGTAGGACAGGTTTGAGAAGACCAAGGATGCCGTGTACAGCATCCCGATCGGGAGAATCGCTCGCAGGTAAATTCGACCTGTGAGTGGGACGGTATGCCTCGAGTTAAGGAGCGGTGTGAAGCGGGCTACCAGTTGTGTCAAGGCAGTTGCTGTGATGAGATGCAGCGTCGTAAGGAGGATGGCTATGCGTTGTCGTCAGTGCTAGAACCTATGATGGGGACTTGCAAACGAGATCTGCAGAGTGGTATACTTACGGTAACCTATACTTTAGTTAGCCTAGATGCGGTAAAACTGCGCGGATGAGCTTGACTTACGAAACCCGGCAGTGTCGAGTAGCCATTTGTTGAAGATGATGGTGAGGTTGCTGAAGAATATCCAACTGCTACATGCGATGTCAGCCCCAAGACAGACAGCCTTTACGTCGAGACTCGCGGCCGGAAGGGCGTAGATACTTACGCAACATAGAAAGCCGGATGGAGCTGTACTATCTTGTTGTCCCATGTCGCCGGAGCTGGGAGGCTCCCGACTTGAGGAGAGTGCATCTTCGAGATGGTTCCCTAAGTACAAACGTGGTAATGTATTGACTATCAAAAGCAAGTTAGTAGATGCTTTTTGAGCTAAGAAACCAGGGTAAATCTTCTGGTTGATACAGACGCTCCCACACGGGTTTCTCGAGTCCTCACCTTTCGCAAGTCACGTCTATACAGACTTTGGTAGCAATAGTCGGACCCAGCTGAGGCCCCTCAGCAGGCAGTAATATATGCTTTTCGATACAAGAACCGCTTGGGCTTAGGTAGGTGTATATTCCCGGTGCAAGCTTCCTCTGGAGCTACTGTCGGTAATAAATGTAGTTGTGACTATAAAGACAAACGAGCATGCCTAGGAATATAGCAAGAGTGAGATTGGAAAGCAAGTGTGGCGGAGGAATATGCTCGTGATGCCGATAAAGCTGCTTTGTCGAGGTGGTGTGATTGGTCAGACGGATATACTAATAATAAGCGAGTAGTAAGGGCAGCAGCAGCAATAACAACCACTTCAGTTCCAATCCAATGGAGCTGCCGCCGGAACAAGCCACTGTCGGAAGGTGCAGTGAGGAGATACTGGGTGCATATGGTTCTTGCTTGCCTCGGCCTTTTTCAAGCCAGTTGGAATCGTTCGCGCTCGTCCTGGAATGTGTGAAGGAATGGATATACTCATCCAGATCTAGAAAGAGGCAGGCAGAGCCAGAGACGGAGAGACACGAGGTTTCACTTTTTTTCTTCGCCCTCCCTCTCTCCTTGACGGTGATTTCTCTACATGGAGGAAGAAAAGTCCCCTGTCTCGGCCAGGCGTGCTGCCTCGCCCCCAAGGCAATAAATAATAATAGGACCCTTTAATAACAACAACATCAGCTCGGCGAGGTGGCAGAGCAGCACCCCACTTGTCAGACCCGGACACAGACGTGGACATCGATATATGGGACCCGCGACACTTAACTAGGTTAAAATAAGTTGGTTAAGAAAGAACCCAACCATACTTGCCTAAGTAATAGGTGGTAGCAGCAAACTACACCGCATCGCACAGAAGAAGGAGAAGAAGAAGAGAGAGGACAAAAGCATGGGGGGCAGTGGCTGTGAGTCCTAAGCAAACAAGCAAGCATTCCAGCCAACGCTAGCCTGACTTGGCGACGTCTTATTCCTGAGGTACGGTACGTGCAATTTATTTTATCGCCAGAGCGCCGCGAACAACGAAATTGCATCCAATTGTAATGTAAGTAACTGCATGCCGGCTACCCGTGATTGATCTGGGGAAAGCGGAGACAGCATTCGATCACGCTGAAAGGGGGTGTGGCCACATAGGCGACGAGTATATACTTCATGCCAAGGTTAATAGTACCGCCTGCTTACAAGCCGAGCCATCGAACTTTAGCTCTTAGCTACTCGTAGCTGATGTGCCAGTGCATTTACACACATTGCGGAGTACACACAGAAACACAACAATACGACAGGAGCAGTTGTGGGAACGATTGAAAGTGTACTTGGCTTTGATTGGACTGGCCAGAAGACTGGTCTCGTCTGTCCACCAGGACAAATGGAGAGGGGGACGTAAAAATGAACTACAGGCTTACACCGCCCGCCCCCAGCGGCCCATCAATGGGTGCCATGTCTCATGCGAATATATTCAACCCCGAAATTCTCTGAATTAGGAGTGTCTCGACCAGCTTGCCACCCCAACCCGTAAACGCCATGCGATGCTTGTTTGGAGAGGGAAAAAAAGGAAATCAACCAATCAAATATGCGACGAGTTCGCCAAATCCGCTAATGATGCCATGGATGCAAATGCAACGACTGATGTTTTCTGCACGGATCGTCTTCTTACAGCACTCATAACAGGCTCAGGGCACCCAGGCCGAGTGAGACCAGCAGACCGAACAACGCCGCCGATGGCACCAACGGGCCCGAAGCGGCGCTCTTCTCCCGGCCCAGACCGGTGGAACTTGTGGCCGAGATGCCCGCTGTGGCAGACACGGGATTCTCCACAACAGTGGCCCCGGGTACCGACGAGGCGCCCGTCCCGATCTCCTGCACATCGGAGGTTGTCGCGTTGAAGTTGGTCGCGGCCAGCGAGATCTGGTTGTTGGCCAGGTCGTAGACGACATACGCTGACCGGAGGAAGGTATCACCGAGCACATTGGTGCCAGCACCGGCGGGGGCGATGCCGAAGAGGCAAGCCGGTACGCCATTGGAGAAGGTCGGGCGGCTGCCGCTCGTGGTAATGAGGTCCAGCACCAGCTCGTCCATCCCGACCTTAATCGTGGGCGACGAGAACTTGAAGTCCAGCGTAGTCGTGTTCCGGGCCACGGCACACGGCACATAGGCGGCGCCCTCGCTAGGGTCGTACTGGGCACCGACGGATTGGTAGATATCGTCCACCATAGTATCCGGCAAGTATGTGAGAGACGAACCCGAATCCAGGAGAACCGCGAGGGCTTGGTTCTCCGCGACGACGCTGCCGCCCAAACTGAGACCGGTCAGGGTAATGAGGAACTCGGAGAACACGCCGCCTTGGGCTTGAATGGGAAGAGTCTCCAGTTGGCCCGTGTACTTCGCCGTGTCAACGCCGCCGAAGAGGATACTACCGGTATTCGCATCGAGGTCGTTCAGCCACAGGCTGTAGGCGCTGGACTGGATCTGACCTTCAGCTACCAGCTTGGCCGGGAGGTTGTTGTAGGGGTCCATGTTCGCTCGGCCGACCTGCACTTCGTTGACGGGATAGCCAATACCCAGGATTCCCTGCGCGGAGCTGCTTTGGTAACCGATGCCAAATTGCAAATTGCTGACCGATGTCTGGCCAACGGTGACCGTGTCTGTAACGTAGTCCCCGGACGCCCCGGATCCATCTACATAGGAAATGTTGAAGTAGCTGCCGACGTACTTGTAAGTGGATGACGAATTCGCACTATAGCTCCCGGCAAACGAGCATGGTTTCGATTGTTGTAAGCATAGGCTCGAGCCCGGTGTATTCACCCATAGGTCGCTGCTTCCAGTGTCGACATGAAATCTCAAGCTCTGCGGGGGGGTCCCTATCGTGCCGTTGACGAAATATAATGTTTCCTTCCGACTTCATGTTAGTAGGCTTCGGGGGTGAATGCCGGTGTACACTGGCGCCCTACCTCGTTGTCCAAAGTTGCTTGTGTTGTGCCCCTCCTCCGTAAACGATCTCGCTGCATCGGGTTTGAGACCTTTCTCCTCTGCATATCCATGCCGACAACCATGGGTTGATTTGACTTCCTCTGTGGCACGGAGAGCGCTTGTGCGGGTGTGCATAGCAACCCAGCCATCAGGCCAGCGGCGACGGATGCCTTCATCCTAGTTCGAGGTATAGTTCTTTTCTTCCTCCAACAGCAACTCTCGAAACTTATATTTTTTTGGGTCTTTTTTAATGTATGCTCTTTGGTCCTGAGTCCCGCAGATTTGTATACCCAAGACAAGCAAGGAAAAAAAAAAAGAGAATATAAAGAGTATTAAATCGGGCTACCAGAATGACAGCATCGAATCTGGCTAGCCTGGGATGATTCTTATCCTTCTATATGTTGTAAAGAGACCAAGGTGCCGAGCCCCGGGCGACGCGTAAGAAGTCTAGGGTCAGGAATAGAATCGTAAAGTCGTTACGCGGCCTGCCGAGCTAAGGGAAGGAGTGAGAATTGTCGGGAGCTTAAACCAGAGCAAAAAAAAAAAAAGTAAGAGGAGAAAGAAAAAAAAAAGAACTAGCCGGCGGTAAGCCTTGTGATAATTCCAAAAGGTTAACAGTTTCCCGACTAGTAGAGAGAAGAAGAGAGTAAAGAAACAGAATTGAACTTGACAGGACCTGGGAAGAGGCAAAAGGGGAATCTAGTCTGCATGAGTAGAGTAAGTTCGGTTGAACATCCCGGGATCGTTACAGTTACAGGTGCGCGGCCCCAAAATAGCAGAAACAAATCAGCATAGGACGCCAAGTAACTCCCGTGTATTGCGTAACAAACCCGCCAAGATCGTCTACGAATAACGCACCCTCCCCCCATGATGGGGAAGTGCGGGCTAACCCAAGTCACATTGATGTACGGTCGTATTCTGGCGCTCTTGGCTGAAGCTCTGGGTCTTCATGGCTTGTCCGGCATGCCGTGGGATTCGCCTGACAGCGATGACCCCGGTCTCGAGACCCGAAAGCGCCGCGCGTCACAACGCTTACCCGGATCAGAAGCCCTCATGCTGGCCCATACATATATAGGCTGGGGCCTGAATAAGCAGAGGGAGGGGAGGGGCGGTGCTTGTTTGGTCTGGCCTGGTTGAATTGGTAGGCTAGGTACAGCATGTCCGCGCAAGTGCAGGCAGCCCCGATATGATAAATGAAAATATGGCCCAGCTCCAGCGAGCAGCTCGTCGAGGGTTTCGGGCAACGTTTGATGGCAGTGCAGACAGGAACGACTCGATCCCGAAAGAGGACAAACCTGTCTGAAACGTTTCGTGTCCGGGCTGCGGAGTCTGCGTCTTGGCGTTACCAAGACCCAGAAACATCGGATGGCGCTCTTCTCAGAGACCAGAGTTGCATCACCCACTTGCACTTGGACGTGTGCTATGGGAATAAAACCACAGTACGTTACATAAGAAGAAGTAGTCGTCATGACTTGCATACTCCTTACGGTTACTCAACCTGCCCTCTTCTCATGCGTGTTATCAGATGCGCGGCGTTGGATGTTGGTTTGGTTTGGTTTGGTCAGGGTTGAGTTGCCCGATGCGCGCGCTTGTCGTCTTCATTCTATTCATAGAAGTTATTGTCTTTCTGAGGGATCCCTTGGTTCGCAAACCCATGATAGAATGTGTACATTGTACGTCGTCGTATGGTATCTGGATGCAACTGCCTAATCGAGAAGAACTTGTTCGGCTTTCCAGGCGAGAATCACATGCAGGCATCCCGATATTGGATGCCGTTATTTAAGGTGACAGACAGATGCACTAACCTAGTGACATATGCAATAGTCGCCGGGGATCTCAAATCCAAGGACTCGGGTTGAGGATTTTAGGTTTTGTCATTTGATAACCTTGTAATTGATCGGGGGGTGCGCTCATATAGTTTGCAGGATTTTAACAACGACGTCAGCCACCAGCCTCCAGCACTCTGTTTCTTTACGGCCATGCCATGTTCAACGCCGCCATCACCGGGCATATAATCCAACGAAGCCCCTCAGCCCACTTCAATCTTCCTTTATACTCATGTGCCGATCAATATGTTTGCCTGGGAGCTTGCGCAACGCAGGCAGCCGTGACGGGCGCCCGCCCTATCATGTAGCAGACCAGCAGTGCCCGCCAGTTCCCATACATGTATGGCGTGACGGCAATGTCCACTGGCTGAGAAGCACATATTGCTTGCGACAGCAGTAGGTGCTGTCAGACTACAACGCATATACATCTACAACGCATACATGTCTTGTTGTATCTAAACAGACTAACCTAACTATTACGCAAGTCGACTAAGGATTGAGAATTAGATCTCACACCACTGACTAACATGAACAGTCACAATCCGGGTCGTTGAGTTAACTAAATCGCAGCCGGGCCTACGGCGTACGTCGAATGAATCAAAGGGCCTCTGGATCATACAAGACGCGGAACAGCCGATAATGTGGGTTATCAGTCGTTCTTCGGCGGCATGGGTTGCGCCGCAGCCGTAGTATTCACCGTATTCGGTGCGTCTTATGGGACAGCTAAATCAAGCGGTGCCATCTTCGCGGTGTGAGGTGGGAAGAGGAGAGGAGATCTGTTGACACACACCTGTAGTCTTCGCGCTACCATGGCCCAGATCCTGTCCATTTACGGCCTTGTCGTAAGTGTCATCATCTCGGGCGGCCTGGACGAGAAGATGCCGCTACATAAGGGCTCCATGCCGCCCGGTGCGGGTGTTAGTACGGGCCTGAGCGATCTGGCAGCGGGCTTTGCCATTGGGATTGCTGGTGATGCGGGCGGTGAGTGCATCCTAAAAGATCTGTCGCTCTCCGGGTCCAAGAGGAACATGGCTGTCGGTAGTGCGGGCTAGTTCCCAACAGCCGCGCCTCTACGTTAGCATGGTGCTTATCTTGATGAGGGTACCAGGTGCCTATACTGAGCAGTAATTTGGGACCATTACTGGCTATTTCGATCTGCCGTTTAGAGATGTAGACGAGAAGATGGGCGGGGTCTAAAAAGAGGGAACACATAAACTGAGCTAGAGGCCGTTGTGGTGGTGCTTCTAACGCTTGCCTGGCGAAAGAGATGGATGTGGCTTGAAGTGCAAGTGTTTAGCTTTGAGGTGGAACATCAGTATGGTTGGGAGGGGGCTGCGACATGCCGAATATTCATCATTTCATTCAGATCTCGTGTAAGGAGGACCTGGTGAGTTGGAACATGACCTGGTAAAGGAATCCAAGTTTTGTCAAGTGACCCATCCTAACCTACCTAATCACTTCCCGGCCGCGCATACATCAAATACTACGTGCAACCAAGGAAGATCAGATGCTTTATACGATGAGGAGTAGTATTTGGCAGTTGGGGCTCGGGATCTTTTGATGGGGGGGGGTCACATGCTGTAGTTATAGACTTACAGTGCACACCACTAATAAGCCTGTGTGGTGGTTGGTAGTAGCCATTAGAACGCCAAGGCTGGCCTGGCCCCAAGGCTAATGAAAAACCGAATCACTTTATGAATCCTGAATAACTCGCTCGCTCGACCTGGCCTTGAACCCCTCAACAAATCAAGTAACTTACCGCGGTGTCGGTGAGAAAGAGCATGGAAAGATCCGTCGGATGCCACCACCTTTTTAACCTTAGCTCAGAATTGCACCACCACCAACCCACCACCCACCACCACTACACCATCGAAAGAGAGAAGAGAGAAACTTCGCGGTTTTTCATGTGCATCTCCTAGGCACATATCCTTCGTTTGTTGTGTGGCTGGCTTGGATGGATGATTCACCCAGCCTGGTCTGACGGCTCCCTAAATTGAAACCCTTCTTTCGCCTCTACATTGCAATTGGCCAATCTCTAGTCAAATAACCGTAAAGACTGCTCAGCTGCCAGGCGTTTCCACCGACCGACTTGCGAACCCAACAAACCTTCCGCAAGCCTCCCGGCGCCTACCTAGGGAAAACCCAGGTGCGCTAAGTCAACCCGCCCTCACGCCGTGCCGCAAACGGTCCATCTGGATAAATATCTTGAAAAGAGTTTCCGCCGGCTTCTCTCGAACCGTCGACATGTCGTTCCTACAATACCTCGCCTACTTCATCGTAGGCCAGATCGCCCTCACCCTCGCCCTCTACATGATCTCCTTTGTCGTGCCCAAGGCGGCCTTCGCCGCACGCTCACTCGCTGCCTACATGGCGCTGGTGGTCACGGCTTCCTGCGGGGTGGTCATTTCCATAGTGATGCGCATCGCGGGCAACGGGCAGAGTGCGCAATGGGCCACCGCTCGCGTCTTCAAGTTCCTCATGGGCGGTGCCACCGGTATCACGTTCGAAGTCGAAGACCCCCAAAAACACCTCGAGACTGTGCGACCGGCCGTCTTCATCGGCAACCACCAAACCGAGCTGGACGTGCTCATGCTGGGCTGCATGTTTCCTAAATACTGCGCCGTCACGGCCAAGAAATCGCTGAAGAGCTGGCCGTTCCTGGGGTGGTTCATGACCCTCAGCGGCACCGTCTTCATCGACCGCAAGAATTCGAGCGATGCCAGGGCAGCCATGAGCAAGGCCGCCAGCGAGATGAAGCAGCGCAAGCAGAGCGTGTACATGTTCCCCGAGGGCACGCGCAGCTACTCCAAGGAGCCGACGCTGCTTCCCTTCAAGAAAGGCGCATTCCACCTGGCCGTCCAGGCTGGTGTGCCTATCGTACCGGTCGTCGTCGCCAATTATTCGCATGTGCTCTACGTCAAGAACTTCGTCTTCAACTCGGGCAAGATCCCCGTCAAGGGTAAGTTGGTTGACGGAAGACACCCGTAGCCTATAAACTGACCGGCTTGACTAGTTCTGGACCCCATTCCTACCACCGGCCTGACCTCTGCTGATGTGGACGAGTTGACCCGCTCAA
This sequence comes from Apiospora pterosperma, assembly GCA_019976485.1. Lineage (NCBI taxonomy): Eukaryota > Fungi > Ascomycota > Sordariomycetes > Amphisphaeriales > Apiosporaceae > Apiospora > Apiospora pterosperma. The sequence continues at coordinate 4,026,325 of JAFBMP010000009.1, forward strand.
CCAGAGAGGTGATGTTAAAGGAGCTGGTTGCGCTATCTTCAAAGGCGCAGAAGAGGCCCATGGCAGTCCCTTCGTCCAACGGTGGCGACGGAGTGGTCAAGGCCAGCGGCGCCGACGCCACGCTCTCATGATGTTTTCCAGGAGACACGGTGCGTGAGGAAAAAATGAGCATTTTCGGTCAGGCCGGAGACTCGGTTGAACAAAGACCCCATGATGTCGCCACTGGTCCAAAACACCGCTGCTGAGACACGTCCTTTATTTTTGACTACAGTATTGCGCATGCATTTGATACCCGTAGACTACTTTCTCGGAGGGGGCAGGGTGAAGGAGTACAGACCGCCTCCCTGTTGGCGCGGAAAGCGTCCCAGTTCTTTGGCGAAGTTCACGGCATTGCTTTAACTATTGAAAGTCTATTTACTGCATTGCATACAAGATAGGAAATCGGGGACGACTGCGCGAGGCGATGCGAGGCAAATCACAGCATAGAGTAGAGAAGACGCCAAAGACGACGCTCTCGGGGCGTAGCGTGGGTTCCAGCTCACGATAGCTGCGATACACACAAGAAGACATGCGCACGCAGATTCTTGATGCGACAACCCTCGGATGGGTGTCGCTGTGGCATGGAGCCCCCCTCCCCTCCCCCGAGGAGCCTCGACAAAGCTGACTATAAATGGCAATCAGTTTACACATACCATCCATATGACCCATGTGCCCAGCAGTAGAGGCTGTGACTGGCTTGATCGGAAAGTCGCGCCAGTGGCGCTTGTCCTCCCCCTCTAAGTAAGTACTTCTTAACGTAACCCCGTCAAGACATTCTTGCCCCTCCTTTTGCGATCTAGATCCAGATGGCCCTTGACGTAAGCGGGGTAATCTAAGTGTAAGTAAGAAGGAGGTACTTAAAGTACTTACTTCTTACTTAACCTCAGGAAAAAGTAGAGGAAGAAGTACTTAAGTTGTAGGTCGAGACGTGAAGTGGTTTGTTTTTGCAGTGCCCTGGATGGAACAGTATATACACCAGGGGTAATTAACCTCTGACCGACATGAAGCTGAGGTTTAGAGGCCGCCAATCGACTGCTTCAATTCAATCCCCAACCCAGCCTTCCAACATCTGGGCTTTCCTCTTGCGACACATCGTGATGCTGGATGACGCCACAGGTCACTTGAACTTTTACCCTCGCTCTCTCACTCTCTTGAACATCGCTCACACACACACACACTCACATCTTCAATTTCCCCCAAAACCGGTATATTGCCTGAGAGAAGCAAGCAAGGGTGCCACCATGTTTAGCTTACCACCTGCACGGACATCGCCCTTCTACCAATCGGTTGGACCCCTGGTAACCTGTCGTACAGGGATCCAAGAGACATGCCAGCTCAGAGCTAGTCTATAATTTGCTTTCAGCTTGGAACATGGAGGGAGAGAGAGTACAAGGAAGCATGCCATGACGAGACCTGTGCAAGCTGAAGCTCTGTACTTATTCCCGAAGTATATTTTGGTAGCACCGCTAGCCCCCTCATGCCTCAAAGCTACGACGGTAGCATATTAGGGGTAGGTAGGCTCACACCTACGATCGAGGAGCCTTGTGATGACGACAGGCTTCTGGGTTACATCAGTTTCATGTCCTCCCTAGGTACAGGTGGCCTAGGCTAAGTACTGGCCTTGGAATGAGAAACAACGCGCAGCTCGGTTGTGTTCGCGAATGCCGAAAGCAGGACAACACCTCGTTGGTCATTGGGAGGGGGGGGAGTGAGGATGTCGAGTGACGTCGCTTTCTCTCTCTGCGCTCCCCCTCTATCCTTGAGAGGTAACTTGAGCTTGTTGCTGCCGTGATATATAAACCACCCTGCTCTCAGCTGCTGTCAGAGTCGGAGGAAAGAGTTCATCAACACTCACATACACTCTATACTCACATACAAAGTACATTGGACATCCTCTTTATAGAACCTCAACAAACTTTACAAAGTCCGTCACCATCTTCATCATCATGTCTTACAACAACAACAACAACAACAACGTAAGTCGACATGCCCCATTCGCCAGCGGAACCCGGTTGCTGACTATCACCACAGAGCAGCTACGGCAACGATAGCTACGTGAGTCACCATGACACATCCCGCAAACTAGTCAGCCCCTTCTCAGTTACTCACAGGATAGACAGGGCTCTCGTCGAGAGGGTGAAGACACATATGGCTCAGGCGGCGCCCGTAGCGACAACTACGGCTCTTCAGGCCGCGAGAACGACAATGCGTATGGGTCCTCCACCACCGGCACTACGGGTCGCCGCGACGAGGACAGTTCCTATGGGTCCAGCACCACCCGCACGCAGGACACGTACGGCTCATCGACCGGGGCTACCGGCACCGACAGCTACGGCACTAGCCGCGGCGACGACAACACCTACGGCTCTTCCACCACCGGCACTGGCAGTGGCAGCCGTCGCGGAGACGATGACTACAACAGCAGTAACACCTACGGCTCTTCCACCACCGGCACCGGCACCGGCACCGGCACCGGCGGCTATGGCTCATCCCGTCGCAACGATGCCGACGATGCGTTCGGTTCATCTACCACAACCACGACATCGGGGGGTGCCTACGGCTCGTCCGGCAGCGGCCGTAACAACAACGACGACAGCGCCTTCGGCTCGAGCAACACGCGCCGCAACGATTTTGACGACGACAGCTTCGGCGGCAACACGACCACGACTACTGCAGGCGCCAACGATTTCGGCGCTGGCGGTGCGCACGGCTCCTCCGGCCGCCAAGGCGGCAGCCACAACAACGACAACGACAACAGTGGCGACTACTCGTCCTCGAACCGTCAGGGAGGTGACAGCGGTATCGGGCGCGCCATGGAGAAGGCTGGCCAGACCCTCCACCTCGGTGGCCTCGAGCAGAAGGGTCGCGATAAGCGTGAAGGTGCCGGCTACGATGACAACAACAACAACAACTACTAAAAACTTCCTTATGGCTGTTGATTCTTTCCGAGAGACCAAACGAGTCGAGTAGGTGATTAGATTATAAAAGAGGGGATCTTGTGCCACGATACTGTGGTTGACACTTGCTTGCTTATTACAATGCCTATAATTCCAATGGTCGATGGATGATGTTGTTCCGTCTTGGAGAGTGAAGTAAATATATGTGTAGTGCGATTTTTATTGTAATCAAGTCTAATTCATCATATGCCGATATGGGCAGCCCTTCAAGGGTCTTATAATCGTATCCTCCCGTCACCACCGCCAAACCACCTCCTCACATCTAGATTATTACTATTAGTACCACCACCACTACCACTTCCGGCTTGCGTAGCCTCATCATCCCCACCTAACCACTTGGGCTTTTTGATCCCATCGCCAATCTCCTGGAACCACTTGGGCGTGTCCATGGTATCGATGGTATTCTTGAAGCGGTGGCCTAGTTGGGCGAAGAAACTATCGTCTTCGGCCTCCCCTTCGTCGCTAGCGATGCGAGACCGCGATTGCGCCGTCGTCCTACTTTGCGGAGGCACGTTATCCCGGTATGACGATGGCGATGTGGCGAAAGGGGTTTGGGGGCACCCTCGCGCCGTGCTGCGGGAACCGAGAGAATAGGCGTTGACCTCGCGGACGAACCGCCTATGATGGCTTCCCGTCGTGAGAGTGAGGTTCCATTGAGTTCGCGCTCAATGAGGGCGCGGCCTTCACGCCACGATCCGGTGCCGTAACCCGACTCGTTTTCCTCCTCGTCGACAAGGTCCATATCGAAGCCAACCATGCGCTTTACCTTGCCATACAGCCCGAAAAGGGTGGCACACACAGGAATGAGGACCAATATGGGGAAGAGGTTGTCGAACCAGTTGCCGAGCGGAGTGAAATCGATGAGCTGGCCCAGGAAATCGTAAAATCGTGTCTTCAGATACACCTTGGGTGAAAGAAAGGTCATGAAGTTGTAGGATAGGGGCACACTAAGCCTCGCAACATAGCTTGCGTACCAGAAACCAGATTCGTAGGCGGTGTTGCGCCGCACCAAGGCACGCCCTCTCCAGACCTTGACTTCGGTCATCGAAGTCAGGGCCGCCGCACACATATACAGGATCCAGAGCGCAGCGATCACTTGACCGGCAAAGCCTACCTGCCCCTTGTCGCCAGTCCAGTGATGGACGACGCTGAGCCGGATCACCGATAAGCTGGGCAAGGCTGTCCTGACCATCTCGGACCAAATAATGCAAGCAGAGGCTAGTGCCAGAAAGCCTGCGGACAAGACCCGCAGTGCCGGCAGGAGACGAAAATGATATAGGTGTCGTGTATAGGGGTTTAGAATTGTTGTTCTTTCGAGGAATGAAGAGCCCGGCGTAGCGCCGCCAAAGTCGAGCCTCTTGGATGCTGCGGAATCCAGGATGGCCTGCGTTCTCGAGGCATCCTGTAGAAGAAGGTTCCATTCGTCGACGTAGCGAGATCTCGCATGCCGCGCTCGGATGAGTTGACGTGTCAAGTGTGCCAAGTACTTCTCGGTAATGACGGTAGGCAGAATGCGGCTCTCAGCTCCGACCCGCGGCACGGTGCTGCCTGGCCGAGACTCGGGCACGTTGCACATCTCGGCCAACTCCTCGATCCATTCTTGAAAGTTCCGAGCGCTACCCGTCTTGCGCTTGCTCAACTCGGACACCTGCACCTCCAACTCTTCCAGGTTCATAATCGCATCCTCCATCTTCTCGTACAGCTTGGGCGCGTGCGACTGGAGTCTCCGTAATCTGCCACTGATGCTCGCATTTCGAAGTAGTGTTCGCGGTATTGTAACGAGCCCGTGGCCCATCAGATAGATGGCGAGAAACAAGCCCCAGCAGTAGGCCAGCGCCATGACCACGCTCTTTAGGGACATAATGTTGACACCATAAGAGATGAAGACGTAGACCAGGCCGATAGTGCCTGAACCCAAGACGATGGCTTGGTACTGCGCATTTTCGCGCAGAGAGTACAAGATGCGGTCTTTCGGTTCTCGATATCCGGCGTCGGAGTACTCGGCAAGGATGGGCAGGATGAACCATGTGAGCGCAAACGTCAACCAGTAGGTGATCCTCCAGGAAACCAGCAGTAGGCGGGGTGGGAACCATATGCCCCGGGCGGCTTCATCGTCGGTTGCGGCGCTCGAAGCGAGATCGATGGGAACGAGCAGCACGATGAAGGCCGGAAGCCAGAGGGCGAAGAAGATGGGGACGAGAACGTAGGCGGGCGTCGTACGAAGCGGCAGATAGTATCGCAAAATGAGAAGGACGACGAGGGAGAGGACGAGAAGGGCGATGGCGGCGAAGACCTCGGAGCCCACCGGAGATGCTGCACTCAATACAGAGGCCATCGTGAGCAGCAGTGGTTAGGGGATGGATGCGCCCCCATGCAGACAATAAAGAAAAAAGAAAAGCTATTATTGTATGGGGGAGGAAATGCGTAATCGTAAGGAGTGTGTCGGTAATCGAGAGGGCGACAAGACGGAATGATTGAGACAACATGAAAGAAATGGTTGAGTAACTGCAATTCAATTGGTACTTTACTTAGGGACGGACAATCAAGCGCAACGGACGGACCCTGTTACTTCGTCTGGCAAACCTTGGACCTCTGACGTACGTACCGTAAAACGTCAAAGTCTTAGTATCCAGCAGCCCAGGTTGCCTTGCCAGGTTGCCTTGCCAGGTTCATTATTCAGATCTGCTTGACTGGGGCCGCCGAGCCTCAACCTACAGAACTCCAACTCTTATGCGTTGGTTGAAGCCTATTTCCAATGTCCCAACTTGCCATTTTATTCCCTTCTGCGAAACTTGAAGCTTTCCGCTCAACCCTCGCGCGATTCATGAGAGATGGCGGCAGATGGCTCTCGTAGTGTTCGATTGAGTCGTCGCTTGGTCTTGCTTCACCAGCAATCAATGAGCTCTTCTATGTAAGCGAAGTAGATGTCGCCAATACCCAATAACTACTACAATGAAATGCGATTGATGACTTAAGGGTCGTGTGTGTCTGGGATTGATTGCAGCAAGTAATTGTTCGGTGTGAGGATGCGTTGGTTGCCCCGGACGACCGAGACCCAGCTCGAACAAAACAGGGGATGGGGGATGCTCTTCCCTACTTTTATCGGTGCTATGCCACTCACTACCGTCCGCACTTGAATTTGTTTCCCCACGAACAGCACAAACCAGACATTTGACTCTTTTAGCCACGGCTTTGGTTATTGGGCGTCACCATCGAATCTCTCGTTCCAAAGGCAGGCGAAACGGATTATCATCAGGATCATGGCAACAAAAACTCTAGAGGCTCATTTCGAGCGCATGTCGGTGAACGATGAGAACAGCGCAGGCGATGGCACCAAGCTGTACAAGTCCAAGGTATGCATCGTCCAAAGCCTCTCTCTCTCTCTTTCTCTCTCTCTCTCTCTCTCTCTCACAGCCATGTTAACTTTCTGCTTCATTGTAGGTTGCCACGACCACCTCACAGTTAGCGCATAGTTCGAGCAGACCAGGCCTCTACAAGGTCGCTTTGCAATCGCAGAGCGGCAACACCGTCACTTCCGTCACTCTCCCCTCCCAAGCTGCGCAATGGAAGGGCACACAACCTCCCTCGCCCACACGAAAGCCCCTGCCCGGCTCAAGGACGTCCGACGAGGCTCAGACTGAGCGCAAGTCCGTTGTGCTCGTGGAGCAGCCCGTCATCAAGCAGTTTCACCTGGGTATGTTCGAGATTGGCCGGCCATTAGGCAAAGGCAAGTTTGGCCGCGTCTATCTGGCTCGCGAACGCTCCAATGGCTTCATCTGCGCCCTGAAAGTACTGCACAAGAACGAGCTGCAACAAGGTCGGGTGGAGAAGCAGGTGCGCCGCGAGATTGAGATCCAGAGCAACCTGCGCCACCCCAACGTCCTCCAGCTGTACGGCCACTTCCACGACAGCAAGCGCGTCTTTCTGATCCTCGAGTTCGCCGGCAAGGGTGAGCTTTACAAGCACCTCCGCAAAGAAAACCGTTTTCCCGAGTGGAAGGCGGCCCAGTACGTCGCACAAATGGCCAGCGCTCTGCGGTATCTGCACCGCAAGCACGTCATTCACAGGGATATCAAACCAGAGAACATCCTGGTGGGCATCCATGGCGAGCTCAAGCTCTCGGATTTCGGCTGGAGTGTGCACGCACCCAACAACAGACGCCAAACCATGTGCGGCACGCTGGACTACCTGCCGCCGGAGATGATCAAGCCTGGAGGTTCCGATAATTTCTACAACGAGAAGGTCGACCTGTGGTCGCTTGGTGTGCTAGCATATGAGTTTTTGGTTGGCGAGGCGCCGTTCGAGGACACGCCTGTTATGACGCAACGGAGGATCGCCCGGGCCGACATGACGATCCCATCCTTTGTTAGCCCCGAGGCACGAGATATCATCAAGAAGGTAAGTCCAACGTCTTTGCACCTCGCGGCGGACCTTGTGCTAATTCGACGTCACCTAGCTCCTCGTTCTTGACCCCGATAAGAGGATACCCCTTGACCAAGTCCAGCAACATCCTTGGATCATCAAGCATTGTGTGAAGGGCGAGCGAGCTGCAAACCGTGAGAAGTCCAAGTCCGGACCGAGTCAATGATCTTAATGAAGTAATGAAACGCATCAATTGTAACATGAGCTTAGAACAGGCGTTCAGGATAGGTTTTTTCTTCTTCAATCTGGCCATGGGGAATCTTGCATTAAAGAGAGGGAAGTGCTGGTATTCACAGATTCCTTGTTAAATACAGACATACAGTATCCATTATATCCTTAACTCCAGGCTCCGTCAATGTTGTTGTACAAACTGTCGTCTCGAGGCCTCGATCAGAATAACTGTACAGGCAACTCCTGTTACCTGTAGACTTCGTCGAATGGCCGGGTATCTGAAAAGCACGAATCCCATACCTGATTCACGGCCTTCACAGCCTGTACGTCATCCTTGCACCGCGGTCTTGCCAAGACCGAGGCCACGGCTCTTTTGCGTACGCAATCCTGGAATTGCTGTGTCAACGTCCAGTTTCCTCGGGTAAAGGCTTCTCTCGTCCATCTGCATTCCCCACTCAACATGGATGCTCGAATCTGAATAGACAAGACCTTGTTAGTAGGGGTTAAAAAAGGAATTAAAAAAATAAATAAACTACGAACGTGCCCGACTCCAGCTCCTCGATGACTGGGTCTACGGCCCAGAGAACAAACATACCTCTGTGCAAGCTGCATGCTTCAAGTCTTTGTCGCCGGTCCAGTCCATCTTCCAACGCAGGTGGTCCCAAGCGTGAACCATCTCGTGGGCGAGGGTGTCTTCGAGGTGGCTCCGGTTGCGCACCTCGTTGGCGCAGATGAGGATGCCGTGGCCGGGGCTGAAGCCGCCGCTCTGGCGATGGACCTCGCCGTCCTCGGTCAGCCGGGCGGGGCAGCGGCGGCACACGACGTTGTCGCCGTCCAGGCGGCCGTTGAGGGCCTCGATCTTCTCCCGCAGAAACCGCACCGTCGGCGAGTGCTGCAGCGCGAAGTCCCGGTACTCCTCGCACCGCTTGCAGTCCCGCGCCTCGTTGGCCGCCGTGCGCGACTCCCGGTAGTGGAACTGGCCCTCGGGCGTCACCTGGCCGGCCAGAATCTTGAAGTAGTTGACCCACCACTTGGTCTGCGGGTCGAAGCCCGTACGCGCGGGGTCGTTCCTGACGATGGAGGGGAGGGCGGTCGGCGCGGAGGCGGAGGCGGAGGCGGAGGCGGCGGCGGCGGTAGCAGCAGCAGCAGTTGTAGCATTACTGCTTGGCGAGGCCGCTTCAGACACGGCGCCTGGCGGTTGTGTCGGCGCCATTATTTATAGATGGCAGGGCACAATTAGTCTCTGGATGATCGCTTGAGTGAATTTGATGGCACCTATTCTGGATCCAGGCAAACAGGGACAGTTTGGTCGAGGTGCTTTGCGCAACAGGATGGGATCGATATCGTTCCTACTTATGTTAAGTACTTCACTAAAAGTTAACTTTAGATACTTTGGTCTATCTTGAGAAAGCGATAAGATTATCTGAGCTGGGCACAGTTGTACTCAGGTACTTTAGGTACGTAATTACTTACCTCTTACAATTAATTCCAAGGCGGTGAGATTTATGCTACTAACGATGAGCATATGTTGCGTAGCGACCTGACTATTGAAGTTATGCATGTTCCATAAAAGTTTGGAAAAAGCCCAATGGGAATCCAAGGAGTTACACATCTTACCTGGCTGTGGCTACTATCAAGTGACGATGGCCAGCCTAACAGGCGACAATGCGCCCTGTGAGTCTTCCTGCAATGCTTATACATAATGCATAAGCTATTCTCTGCGTCTTTGCATCGCTGCAGTAGTCCTTTTTCCTTGTTCTTCTTCTGAGCTAATCTGACTGACTCAACCTGCCATGATGAAAGATCCCAAGTCACTTACGGTCGTTATTAAACTCGGTAAGTGAGGGTTTCTTCCTGTAATGGATGAGTGTAGTGGGGCGTATCATACCATACAGAGTGCTCTTCTGACAACTGGTTGGTTGTAGGAACTAGCTCTATAGTCGACGAGCAGACTCATGAGCCCTTGCTTCCCATCTTGACCCTAATCGTTTCGACGGCCGTGAAGCTTCGTAAAGATGGACACAAGGTCGTCATTGTATCGTCCGGTGCCATCGGCGTTGGGCTGCAACGAATGGACGAGGATAAGCGTCCGAAGCATCTACATAAACTGCAAGCCCTGGCGGCCATCGGCCAGTGTCGTCTGATGAGTTTATGGGATAGCTTCTTTGGCCACTACCGGCAACCCATCGCCCAGATTCTCCTAACCAGAAACGATATCGCCGATGTATGTTGACCTCAGGACTGAGACTTACACCAAGTTGCTAATATGCCACTGGCAGCGAACGAGATACCTGAATGCCCGAAATACCATGGTGGAGCTTCTGGACATGGGCGTCATCCCCATTGTCAATGAAAACGACACACTGGCGGTTGCCGAGATCAAGTTCGGCGACAATGACACGCTCTCTGCCGTCACTGCCGCCATGGTCCATGCCGACATTCTCTTCCTCATGACGGATGTCGACTGCTTATATGATAAGAATCCACGGAGCAATCCAGACGCCAAGCCCATTGAGGTTGTCGCGGACATTGGTAGCGTCCAAGCAGATGGTGCGTTATCGTCATCAGAACACTTGCAATTACATAAGATACTGATAAGACCCAAGTTTCGAGCGCTGGGTCGTCACTTGGGACTGGCGGCATGGCCACCAAGATAATTGCTGCCAAACTTGCAACTTCGGCTGGCGTCATGACAGTCATCACACGTTCCTCTCGTCCCGGCAACATTACCCAAATTGTCCGGCATGTGCAGGATACAAGCAGAACTTTGCAGCAAGCTGAGCAGCTGCTTTCTGAACCCGCTGCATCTTTGTCGCTCGAGGACAACGCCAAAGTCCCGTTACATACCCGATTCCTCCCTTTCCCCCAGCCCATTCGAGACCGTTACTTCTGGCTTCTTCATGGCCTCGCACCCCACGGTACTCTATATATTGACGCTGGTGCACATCGTGCCCTGGCCCATAAAGCAGGGCTCTTGCCTGTCGGCGTGCTCGATGTCGAGGGCTCCTTTGCATCACACGAAGCAGTTCGGGTAGTTGTCGTGGAGCGCAGCTCTGACCCCGGAGCCGATGGAAAACCATGGCACGGCACCCCCCTCGAAGTCGGCCGAGCGCTGGTCAACTACGCTGCCAGTGAGATCCATCGCATCAAGGGGCACAGAAGCAATCAGGTACATGGTCTGCTCGGTTACGCGGATAGCGATTATGTGGCAGACAGGGACAACATCAGCCTCTTCCAACGCGAAAGCCGACCTGTTACCCCGACGCAGTAATGGATATCACGGGTACGATGAGACAAAACGTACAGTCAAAATTCGAACCTGGCGTTACGGAACTATTGGCATGAAGGGTTAAAAGGGGGTTGGGAAGTATGCATGGGTTGTTGGGCTGATACAGGCATAGAACAAGCAGCTCTGCATAGAACTTGGCGCCACTGGGCCGGTCACAAACATATATAACTGCCACTATCACTATGCACAAGTAGAAAGTGTTGTAGAAAGAATCTACAAGCTCAATTCTGCGCTGGGTTCCTTGCTCACTGATACAATGTTGTATAGGAGGTTGACGAAGATTGGCTGAAATTGGGCTGCCTTTGAGCCTCCTCGTGCTAGATAAACGACTAAAGAAGACCAATGACGCAGGATATCGCAGACATGACTTAACCACGGCTGATATGATTTTACCTCCAAAACACCGTAACTCCGCTGATCGATGCAGATAAGTGCGAGAGCGCCTCCTCCCCCCTTTTTGTCTGATAACCATCCATTGGCGCCCGCCTTTCTAACCAGAAGAGAACAGAGCGTCCTCGTCACGCAGATACTCTCCAGCATCTGCTTGTCGAAAGACCACCATACCGGTGGGGGCTAAACGTCTCGCCTCGGCGGTGGATCGGGCCGTCACGCCAAAGCCCAGCGGCCGGTCGTCCATGCTGAACACGACGATTCCTGTATGCTCTGGCGTGTCCTCGGTCCAGCGTCCCACGTGCGCTTTGACAATGTTGCCGCCGTAGAGGAAGGGCATCTCGCCGGAAGGCTGCAGTGACACTCAGTGTTAGCTCTCCGAGGTGATAATTACCACGCTCAGGGGTCTGGGTGCTCAGGAACGTACCTTAATCCAGATTTTGTATCGGGAGTGTTCCGCTGTTCAACTATGGTCAGTATTTCACCCGGAGAGGCCATCCATCGCCACGTTGGGGATAGTCCATACCTAAGATTGGCAATGCGGTGATGTGAAGCTTAAACTTCCCCGTCTTGGTCATCTTTCCCAGACAAGTACCCAAGCTCAGCAGGTTTTCGCGGGCCACAGTGGTAGCCAGGTTGGCCATGGAGAGAAGGACATAGTAGACACCTATTTTCAAAGCGGCCATAGCGCTGTCAGTAACTGTGTATATATAGCATAACGTATCAGACTAGGCAGTCAATGCGCAGGCGCCGCATGTCGCGCGCGAGAGAGAGAGAGATAGAGCCAGAGCGAGGAACGGGGCACCAGTCGGAAGGCTATATAGGCTTACGGTCTTTTTGCACTCGGAAAACATATCGGTCGGCGTTGGGCGAGTTGTCAATGGGCGCAATGAGATTCTTCAAGCTGTTACCGCATATCGACGCAAGCTTCGCAAAGACGGTTTGGGTCTGCCGGGGTAAAAAAGGATCCTTGGTCAGCCAACTGTTCTACGGAAAGAGGATTGTGAGTGGGCAATGCGAGACCGAGCTTACCTCCTCTTCTGTAAGGGGACGCATCTTGACAACAGAATATAGAACGTGATGGCGGGGTGGGATAGTCGACGGTGATTGTATTGCACTTGGCGAGTTATCCTCGAACTTTTTCTTATCGAAGGTTGCGATAAGAAATCTTATCTTTCTTTGGGGAGGGTGGGGCTGCAGCGGAAAAGCAGGAGGACCCTGGACTCAATTCTTTGGAAATTTTATGTCCGTCTTGGTCTGATCTTGGACAGACCTCTCAGAGCAAAAAAGAAGGCATATTCATATAAAATCAAAGCATATGTCGCTCACCACCATGGCCTCCAGACCGTCGAAAAAGAGGAAGCTCACTCCTCCTCCGTCAGATGACGATGACAGGTCAAATGCCAAAGTACAAAAGGCCTTCTTCAAAAACGCTGCCAGTTGGGACCTAGAACAGGATTATGAGACGAAGGCCAGGAAAGCCCAAGCAAAGGTGAAGGAGAGCACGCGACTGCCAATTAAGCTTGCCGATGGTCGCTTGCAACATATGCAGGCAACTGAAGACGATGCGGGCTCGGTCGTAAGCGATGAGGATTGGTTAGACGCCTCCGATGCCAGCGGTGCGGAGGAGGAGGAGGAGGAGGATGAGAAGCCGGAGGTACCGAAGATTCCGGTGGCTCAGCAGATCCGGGAAGCGAAGGAGGAGTTAGCAAAGATTGCGACTTTGGTTCAGGAAGACCCGGAGGACAACGCTGGTGCCTTCAAGGCCCTGGCCAAGATTGGACAGTCACGGATTCCCGCCATCCAGAAGCTAGCAATGGCTACCCAGCTGGCTGTATACAAGGACGTCATTCCAGGCTACAGGATAAGACCTCAAACAGAGGACGGTCCGAAGGAGCTGGTGTCAAAGGGGGTTCGAACTCTACGGAGCTACGAGCAGGCCCTAGTCGCAGGATACCAGGGCTACATCAAGGAGCTCGCCAAACAAGCGAAATTAGGTCGAGGTCAAGAAGCTGCTAAGGGCCAGAGTGTCGCGAATGTCGCCATAACGTGTGCCTGCACCTTGCTAAATACTGTGCCTCACTTCAATTTTCGAACCGACTTGGTGAAGATCTTGGTGGGCAAGCTGAGCACAAGGAGAGTGGACAACGACTTCGAGAAGTGTGTGGCCAGCATCATCACACTATTTGAAGACGATGAAGAAGGCCGCCCAGCTTTCGAAGCCGTAGGGCTGCTCTCTAAGATGATGAGGGCAAGAGACTATCAGGTCGATGAAAGTGTCTTGAATCTGTTCCTCCATCTGCGACTTCTCTCCGAATTCAGCGGCAAGGCCTCCAAAGATCATGTCGAGCATGCCGATGGACCGAGAGCCAAGAAACCCAAGAACAAGAAGGATGTTCGCAGCAAAAAGCAGAAGAAGTTGGACAAGGAGCAGAAGGCGCTACAGAAGGATATGGACCAAGCCGATGCCCTCGTCAGCCACGAGGAAAGGGAGCGTATGCAAAGCGAAACACTCAAACTCGTCTTTGCGTCGTATTTCCGAATCTTGAAGGCCAGGGTCGCGCACTTGATGGGTGCCACCCTTGAGGGATTGGCGAAATACGCGCACCTGATCAACCAGGATTTCTTTGGTGATCTCCTAGAAGCGCTGAAAGATTTAATCCGGGATGCAGATGCGGCAGAGAACGGCGACGAGGATGATGAAGAAGGACAGCTAGAGGCACATGCCCGCAATACGGCCCGCGAGGCCCTCCTTTGCACCGTGACCGCCTTCGCGCTGCTCGCAGGCCAAGACGCTCACAACGCCCGGGCGGACCTACATCTCGACCTCTCCTTCTTCACCGCCCACCTCTACCAGGCTCTTCTTCCACTTTCCACCCACCCCGACCTGGAGCTCGGCGCCAAGTCCCTGCATCTCCCGGACCCAGACATCCCATCCACGATAGTAACCAAGTCCCGCAACAAGATCAACCTCCAGACCACGACCGTCCTGCTCATCCGTTCTCTGACCGCCATCCTCCTCCCACCCTGGAACATCCGCTCCGTACCGCCCCTCCGCCTCGCCGCCTTCACCAAGCAGCTCATGTCGGCTTCCCTGCACATGCCCGAGAAGTCAACGCAAGCTGTCCTGGCGCTCTTGGCCGACGTAGGCGGCACGCACGGCCGCAAAGTTGCTGCGCTCTGGGATACCGAGGAGAGGAAGGGAGACGGCGTATTCAATGCCCTCAGCGAGAGCGTCGAGAGCTCCAACCCTTTTGCCACTACCATATGGGAGGGCGAGATCTTGAGGCGACACTACTGCCCCAAGGTGCGGGACGGCGTTAAGATCGTGGAGAAAGCTATGTTAAAAGAGCGGTAATGATTAGTAGTGGTGTTGAAGGTGGCGGTGATTGGATATTGGGTGCAGAGATAGGGGCACAAGGAGGACAGCCCGATCATGGCCAACACGCTCTAGACAGCATAATTCTATACCAAGCGTGTGCTGCTACGTGCTTCAGCTGCAATATCTTAATATCATGCGAGTGACATGCCACTAGCGACCTAGCCAGCAAAGAACATTGAGATTTTCGTGTATTAGCATTTCTATCTTATGGTCGAGGGTACTTGTCCATCTCGATTTTGGCGTCCTGGCTGGCCAAATCTTCGCCCTACAGAAACCGGCAAACAGGATGACACCGGCTTTCAAGGCCATTCATCTAGATGCAATTCTTCCATCCCCATCCATTAGCTTCCCAGATACTATGCCTCATTTGAGGAGCAGCCTGGTTCAGGATCAACGGTTGCCGAGGCAAGAAGATTCGGCGTAAAACTCTTCTGCTACCGACCATTGGGGGGGGCAAAAGAGACCACAGTGTCATAGGTGACTGACGCAGATCATGTGTACATATCTGTGAGACGCCATGATATGTTACTGTATGCATATGATTGGCGAGATACCGGCCTCTTAAAACAACGACAAATAGTGTAACGCTATGTCGGGCACATCTACGTGTAGCGAGATGCACCTAAGCCTCCATAAGTGGCAGAACCACTGGTAGACTGGAGCGAACCAGGCCGGGGCGTTGACTCTCGTGATGGGTGGGTTCCTGAGTGTGAAGGTTGGTCTATTGCCCCTTGAGAAAGGCGTTCAGATGTAGAATTTGGGTTCCTGTTCCGAGCCAGGGACCACGTATCACCGGTTCGCCAATGCTATATTTTCCAGTTAGCTCTGAGGTCTGCTGTCTTTGGGCACTGTACTTACAGGACGATTGTTGGGCAAAGTAGAAGTAGAAGGGCTGCTGGAATTAGGAGCGGGAGCAGAAGAAGCCCATCGAGACTTGTCGATACCACCGTGGAGCCGCATAGGCTTTACACCTGCCTCAGTCTGTCCATCCAGGTCGATCATTGTCACGTCCGAGGAGTTAGAAATTCCTCGGACGTGGCTAGGGGGACTGAACCTGGCGCCAACATTGGGGGAAGACCGACTCCAAACCCATTAGTAGCGGTCAAGGGTGGCATCGAGGTATGTTGACTACCCTGCTGCGGGGCCTGAGAAACGGTTGGAGATTGTGCACCCTGACGAGCATGGCCGTTTACCGCTGTTTCATCAGTGGCAACACTGGTATAGTTGCCACCGGTAAGCTGAGAGGATGAGGGCATAGTAGATGATGCCTCACTGGTGGCTCTGGCATAGCGGCTATTTGCCAGTCCACCATGCAGCTTGCTACTCGTCTCGGCCGCCCGAGGTAAGTTTGGAGGAAGCGGCTTCTGGGTATAGCTGATCGGTGCGTCATCATTAGTCCGTGCTGCATTGGCAGCAGCTTTGTTGTGCTGTACGTTTGGTCCGTGACTAGTCATATTGCCCAAAGTAGCAGTCGTAACAGACTGGGGAGCGCGTGGTGTTCGAGGAGAGTCATTTGAACTGTAGGCTGAACTGTGTATTGACTGCGAGACTTTGTTGCCAGATTGAAGCAAACTTCCACCCAGCTGATGAGAGGCGAACGAAGATGCCGTCGTGCTAGATCTAGAGGCCGGTGCGAAGTTTTGTCGAAGTCCCTCGGGCAATGCGGCGACAGGCGTGTTGGAAGAACGCGGAACTGATGTGTATCCGTTTGAACCATGGCTCGGATCACGACGACCGTTATTGTTTCTGCGCTTTCGAGAAGATTGCGGGGTGCTAAAGTCAGCTCGGAGCTGCTGAGCAGCCTTGATCTGTTCAGGAGTGTATGACATGTTCACTGGATATAGATATCCATGTAAAGTAGGGCAGTGATCTAACCCAAATGTCAGTTTTTGGTTTGCGAGTCGGCTCAAAAGTGTGTGTAAGCGCGATACGACTACTCAGGATCTGAGACTCCCGATGAGCACACACGAAATGATGGAGCAACTCACCCAGACTCGTGTGTCAAGGTATTGAAACAGGTACAGAACGAGCAAACAAACAGGGTGGTTCCTCAAATACGACGACTCGACTTTCCAAGTACCTCATCAGCGCCACGCAGGCTACGAAGTACGATAGGTAGAACTTGGGACGAGTATCGTAGAGGAATGGTAGAAAACCGGGATACCTTACCATAAAGAGGAGAATCGCACGCAGCGGCTTCTGAACACCAATCACAATTGGGTGAACTTTGCTTGGAATAACCACGCTTGGGTTGGGCTCAGAATCTTGTATGCAATGCCCGTCTCGTCTCAAGTGCAAGTGCAGATGCAGATGGAAATGTGGATGAGGAAGAGGAGTTGAAGTTGAAGATGAGATCAAGAGTTGATCAAATTGGAATGGGTCAAGGTTGGCCAAGTAAAGAAGTAAGTAGGTTAAGTACTTAATGTAAGTGAGGTCACTTGGGAAAGAACGAGTTTGAACTCGTCGTCGAACAAGTGGCAGCAACGAAGTAGTGCTCTATTACCATAGCCGACTTCCCATCCCGTAACACCCCTTTGATTCGTTGGTGTGGGTTGTAACGTCAAGCTCACATAGGGGCTGGAGAACCCACCATAATACAATGGTGGCTAAAACAAAGCCGTCATGGCATTATGCCTCTGCAGAACCTCGCCGTCTAAAAGGTAGACTAGGTGGTTCCCATACACGCCGGGTGTCCCTACAGATGGGGACCGATGAGCAGCTGGTATCCGCACAGCTCGGCCATTTCCTCAGCCCTGTCCTCGACCTCGACATACGCTGGGCTTCAGCTTTTTCCGATCAATCGTCTCAACAGTCTTGATCTTCGTGTCCTTATAACTACCGCTCACAGCTTCCCTCAGCCATGCAACGTCGATGGCAGGCACTCGCTTGTGGATGAAGTCAAGAAGAGCTTTGGAGTTTGGGGCATCTTCCATGATCCCAATGCAGGAGACGCGAGGAATGCCGAGGGCCGAAGTCAAACGCTGCTCGCAAGATTTAGAAAATCCAACGAGTCTGATGGGAGATTGCGAAGGATGCAAACGAGATGCAGCCGCTACCATTTGGGGGAGGTGGCTGTTGATGCCACTTGGCTGGCCAGAACGAGCCACGAAGATGGCAGAATATCGACGCCACGGCTGTGTAGTGTGGTGGCTTCGGGCTGCTGGTTCCTGCAGTCCCCGAGTGACAGCTGTCAGACCGATATCAGCGTATTGTCTGATTGCAGGCGCTGAAGGGCTTATTGGGTCCGATTCAGCCGAATCTGCTACCTGACGTTTCCTTTTCTTTATTCGTCTCCCTCTGGACGGCTGGGTATGTTGTCTCCGGAAGCTCCCAAGAGGTGAGAGGAGGCTAGATGTCACAGTCAATCTCTTAAGATTCGCCAAGTGGAACAAGGTACACGAACGGAACCTGACAGCAAGTCCAGGCTCTTCATGTTGGATGGTGGCTTACTTGCATAGAAGCTCCAAAATAGCATCTTGGTCATCGGTTGAGATTTCTGGCCTAGAGAAGATGTTAGAATTCGCTTGCTGGACAGTGGTGGCCGAACAGTGGTGGCCAACAGGACAAACATACCATGGGACAGCAGAATATGGGGTATCAAGTTGGAACAGCAGTTTCTTCTTCTCCATCTTGCCGATTATTCAAGCACAATAGACCTAGGCTGAGAGCATCTGCTGTCTAGGACTTCAACGCGATGGCTATAAGACCAGGGTTGGTCTGCGGTCAAAGAGCACGTGCTGATGTTGGAATGAGATCCTTATGAGCAGTCGCTGGGCAAAATCAGTTCAAGGAAATAGTATCGAGATATACTCTCTCCGAACGCGGCCCTTTCCTTTAGATGTCATGAAGTGCTCCTCCGCACAGTTATGGAAGCAGAAGGTTCCCAGGGCTCAGGACTCTTTGACCTTTGATGGATGGTAGGTGATCCCATCCCACCTGCAGATTCAATACTGATGCTGAAGTATCCAGGTACAGTCGGTGGCTCGTGCGTTTTGACATGCTTTATCGGCGATTAAGCTAGTCTAAGGGTAGTTAGCATCCTCGAGAATAAGCTATCCTCACCTTTCCTAGCAGCAGTCTTAGGTTGGTCCTATGTGTGAGGCTTCAGGGGGCTGTCGTGGGAACCCATCTCTATATCATATACAACACATACAGCATCCACCAGGAGTTGTCAAGCTGGTAGTAGTATCATGGCAAGCCTGGGCGCCAAGGAGGCAGCGCCTGTGAGCCTTGGAGATATTCCACGTGTCTTCTTAGGCTTGCAATACCGTTCATTCGAACTTGGTGTTTAAATCATATGCACATGCTACATATCGTGAAGACTTAGTACGAATACTACTGACAGTTCAGCCAGCCTCGATACAATCTCAACGATACTGGGTTTACGGCACAATAGTCCGGATTTGTGGTTGAGACATTGTGACCCCCTTAGACAAGGCTGCCTGCTACCCAGACTGACACCATACTGACTGTCTTCGCCTGTTTGAATTGACTTTATACCCAAAATGTCGGGAAAAGAGTGGATTTCGATCTACAGAATTCAATGGTGTCCATGTGGTAGATACGCCTACTGGATACGCGTCCAGTAAGTGCAGAGGGAGGCACATGTGCAAACCACCCACACACCCATTGAAGCTCAAGCTGAAAGTTGCACATTTGTAAGACCCAAGCTACGAGTGGGTCCCCCGCAGCTTGTCTTTCTGCTTTCTGCTTTCTACTTTCTGTCGCGTTGATGCACATCTGGGACCTCAAAGCTTCTGTTGCAGCTGCCTGCCGATCGTTACTTGTATCCCGTCCATTCAATTGACTGATTTCGTGGTTAAACCAACCTGCTCAAACATCGGATGGACATGGATTGGACATCAAACTAATCAACCCACTGTGTGTGATTACCTAAACCTACTCACTCACACCTCCTGTTATTTACCATCGATAACGATTGAGAACCACCTCCCTCCTAGGTCTTGGCTGGATTTCTGCTATTGAGCCACCCATGTCTTTGATCTGCCCAGAGCACTTCTCTCTAGCAGATCTCCCAAAGACAACAACGAATAACCTACTCTGCTCCGATACTACGCTACCAAACTCAACCCAAGCTTGGATATGACATCTTCTTTCCCTTCCCCGTCACCCAGGTAATTTTCGACGATACCACAAGGCTGCCGGCCCTGCAGAAGGTCTGAGTTACTTCCCGCCGGGGGCATTGATATCACCAGCTCCTGTCCTTGCTGTCTACCTGGCTGGACTGCTGTCAAAGGTATGTGAGCAGGTTCTTCTATTACACCCTCTCCTCTTGTGCCTCAAATCCACTACACGTCTATCCTTGCCCTGCCGGGCCCTCTGTTGCATTTCCCTCTGTTCAGAGAATATTGGAGCAAGCCTACAGTCCCCATCACATTCACTTTACCCGTACCTACATCTTATGAGCAGCAGAAGCTCCGTGGCTCGCTAAGAAGTTGGATGCCTGCGACTCCCGTATTCCCGCCCCCCACCATAATGCCACTAAACTCGCCCCTCCCCCGCTCCTAGCGTGACGTGAGCCAAATCCATCACTGCCAAAAGTCGAGCTGGTCCTCGAAGTTACCAGCAGTGATATCCACCGATCATCAAGAGCTCCCACCCATGTCCATCCCAATGCTGTCTGCCTTACCCGCCTCTGCTGCTACTTCCTTGCACTAGTCTGTCTCCATGTAAGGTATTCTACTGAGGATTCACATTCGTGGTTGACCTTGGGGGAGAGCTAAGCTCGTCATAACATATTCACAAACCCTTGTGGCTTGGGACTGAGCCAGTTCTTTTTTTCCCCTTCCCTGTCCTGCGTTGGACTCTTTAATCCTCTGCGTCTTCTTCCCTGTCCAACATTCTCCCCCACGCGTGCATTCCAACCCCCATGCTGATACAAACGAAGCCTGCAAGCCGCCGAGCCTTCTCGTGCGAACGCCTCGAGCTTGGAAAGACGTGCCTGGAGCTTCTTCATTCGCGTTTGCACCATCCAGATGGACCTGGATTCGAGAGCCTCGGCCGACTCGACAGATCGTGCTGTCTCCTCTGAGCCTTGCTCGACACGCCCCAATCCCTTCAGCGACAGCGATATTTCGGCCCGAAAGCGTCGCCGAACCTCACGTACCGGATCCCGCAGTAGATCTGTCGAGTCCTCGCTTTCCCGTGTGGACATAGCCGACGAAACCGCCATAATGCGGGTTGACACGCCCGAGCCTACCGCACCCAGCACACCTCCCTCGCATTCGCGGGGTGTCATCAGTGAACCTCACTCTAGCAAGGTGACGATCAACTTGCGGAACACCGATGGCCTCATCCCCGCTCCTTCTTCTCCCGACTCCCCTTCGACTGCTCGAACTAGGAAAGATTGCATCAAGCCCAGCGTGGAAGCATCCGAGATGGACATGGGCCCTGCACCCCAGGGGGCTACAAGCAATCTTGGAGATATAGATGAAGAGTCGGATGATTCTGAGGTGCAAGTCGTCGCTGTCAATAATGTCAGGAATGACGGCCAGGACGAGCTGAGTTTCACAAGCATACATATGCCCGCTTTCCTCGCCGAACCCCACAACGCCCTGGATATGGATGTACTCATGTTCCAATTCCCATACCATTCTGCGGATGAAAGTTGCTACGATACTGTCGTTAGGCTTGTTCAGTTCCTACAGCAACGTAGGTCGCCACAGTGTCGACACACTGGCGTCCAGAAGCTGATTGATTTAGAAAATGTCCAATTCGACGAAGTGTTAGGCAGTCTGAAAGGCTGGTTTGACCAGTACCTACTCGCTGCAAGAAGCACACCTGCAGCCGTCGTTCAGTCTTTCAGCGAGAATAGAGCGTTCTGGACAAATTTGCCTGAGCTGTTCTACATATTCTTCAATCGGAGGTATGACACCCGCCCCTTACCATGTATGTTGGCTCACATTTTGATAGGCATGCCCTTGCAAAAACGAGAGATCTCAGAGAGCTCGCTCGCGAGGTTTTCTCGCAACTGGCACAGGTCACGGCTTTCTTCCTCGTTCATGACTGCCGGGCCTTGGAGGCTGCTTCCCATAATGATGAAGCAGGCGAGCCAGACATGATGTCTGCAAACTACCTTCCCTGCCTTGCCGCTGTCAGTCGACACGAAGAGCAGAATGGATACCCCATGGAGAATGCCCCAGAGATGTCGGCCATACTTGAACTTTTTCACAGATGCTCAGGCGGAGCAATGTCGAAACTCAACGAGGTGGCCGGATTACATATGAATTTGCTGGCTCGGTTTCCGAGAAGAACCATGGATAACCTGCTGAATGTTGCCAACCTTGCAGACACTATTTTGCAAGATATACCTTACCCGATTGAGTATGGACAACCCTCGCCAGAGGCTCGTTACATGCGGATGCAGTCGGATCTGGTTCTAGGCTATCAGCTTTTCAAGACGACATCCTACGCTGTAGGTGTTGTGGTCGATAAATTTTTGAACCACTTCGCCCACGATACAGCCAGCGCCTTGATTCCCCATCTCACCACTATACTTCGATTCACCCTGCAGGGGGAACATAAAGAAGCCATGGATCTCGTGAGGGAACATCAGAAGGACCATCCAGAAATTGCGCCGAAATTCACAATTGACACGATATCTCATGAATGGCGATATGGTGTCCTTGTGAAGCTCATAAGATCCCGTCAGATGCAATTGCGAGTGGCCGCTGTTACAATGCTGTCCCAGGACCTTGTCAACTCTTGGAGAAAGATCAGCGATGGTCCCGATGATGGAGGTCATGGCTCGGTCTACTTGCGCTACTTCGCAGACTACCTGGTCGACACGGGACTGATCGACTACATCTTGGGGCCCACTTGCCATCCAGAGATCACACAGGAGAGTTCCAACATAATTGGCTTCTTGATTGTTACAACCACTTATACAGCTGCGCAAGCCAACCTCTTCTGGGATACAGTGACGTCTACCCAGGACCCCCGTGTGGCTGAAGCACTTGTGCGTATGTTGGCGAGGATCACAACACTAATGGTGCCCGAGCAGCAAAACCTCATGTGGCAACACATGCAGAATCTACCACTGGAAGCCATGACGCACTACATGAGAGACCTTTGCGACGCGATGATCAAGGTTCCCACGAACAAACAGCAGCCGAGTCCTTCTTTGGCCCCCTTGACGAATTTGCATTTCAACTTCATACTCCGGCTAATGCGGGAATCTTCTGTTTTGGATTCCCAGGGCTCCGTAGCTTTCCCCGAGGTTCATCTCTTTGCGGTGATGAAATTTAAGGAACTACTGCACCACGGTATATCCGTCGATGTTCGTCAGGCACTTGTCCTTGAATGCATTAACGACATAGCCGCACAGTCGCCGATGACGTCTGGCAGCCTTACAGCTTTGTCGCTGTTGATTCATAAAGCGGTGATGCAAAATTTGACGGTGCTCATTGCCGAGCATGACTTTGCTCGACTGATCATAGATGAGCTTGAAGCAACGATCTCCCGCGCCCGGCACGTTGGCAATGTCATGGTGTACGGGAACACTATGGAGGGCAATAGCATCAATAATGCGCGTCGAGATCTCATCTGCTCACTTATACTGAATCATGGATCATCAATCACTTCTGCCGATGGTCGGCGGCTCTGGGATCTACTCGTAGGCACAGGAGCCGTGTGCCACGAGGATAGACGGGCTGCGTGGCAAAGCCTGAATGCTCTCCGGAAGCACCCCCGCCAAGAGCAGAACCCATATCTGAGCTTGTGTCTGCATGAGTACCTGCCCACACTTCCACCGGCGTGTTATTGCGATGGTGCACTTGAATTCGTTCGCTATAGCCTTCTCAGCTTAGTGAATGATCCAAACGGCGCTGTTTTCGATGAAGAGGGCCGACTGGAAACGGACATCGTCGAGCTTATCTGGCATATTATTTTGACAGCGCCGAACCAGAGCATTGAGAAAGATGCTATTCAAACGCTCGTGAATGACGTTTACGTGGACGGCAGGCTGATCATGTCTTTTCCCCTTCACCGAGCTCGCAAAGTACACTTTGGTCTCGTGAACCGGTGCCTAGATCAGCTGGCAGCGGCCGCAAGAGCACTCCAGGCTTCCAACAAGGGCCCATCGAATGGAGATGATGAACGAATGATCATTGTGGATCCAGAGAATCAGCAGAAAGAGCAAGAACTGAAATTCGTCAGGTCCCTTCTTGTGTTACGCACTTTCCAGAGAACCCTGCAGAGTAAATCCCACTTTGCTGCTCCGGATTTGAGGTCCCTCATGCTTCAAGCGCCTGGCACCGTGGAAGGAGAGTCTGCGGAACTCAAGTATCAATCCTTCGACGGGCATGTACATACAGAGGTAAAGCCTCTCAGTATAGGACGACAGAACACTGCAGCGTCCTTGCTCGCTAGCCTCAGAGACGCGACAGGGTTTGACAACTATCGCATCTTCTATCGTGGTGCACCGCTTGCACCTACTGAAGAACAGATCTGCAAATCGCTGGAGGATCTCGATATCCATGATGGGCTCATTCTAGTCAAGAAAGAGACAGGCGCGGTGCTATCCCCCGTCAAAATCAAGCCCGGCGCGTCACCATTGGAGATCGAAATCATGAGTCATTTTAAGCAGTTATGGGAATATCTGAGCATGGAGGAGGGGCTGGCCCAAGAGGTGCTACATCCAAGCCAATTCTGTGTGTCGCAAGCTAACATGGTGACTAGATATATGCGTTCCTGGTGAAGCTACCAGCCGATGAATCCTTTCTGCAAGCCTTTGAAGATGGTACGGCAACTTCCGAAGACATATTTCCGCTTGGCCAACCGTTCAAGTGCCTCTATGCGATCCACGCCTTGCGCGAATATCTGAGCACGCGTCGACTCAAGGCTCAGGTATCGCAGGTAAGCGAACCGGATACTGATGCCCATAAACGGGTGGTACTTGACCGAAATGAAGCTCTCGTAAAGGCGGCTTCGTTAGTTGTCGCTGCCATTTGTAATACCGAAGTTATCGGGCGATGTGCAGATGGGACTATTCGTATAATGCTGAGTCTGCACCTGGTCGATAATCTCGTCGAACTTCTCAAAGGTCAGTTTCAAGCGATGGCGCGCGCCTTTGGCAATACTCGGCTAACCATGCCGTAGAATCTAGCACTGCCCCTTCCATTGTCGATTACCTCGGTCCCGCTCTCTTGGACCGTCTGCTGACAATCTTGTGTCTCGCTGCTGCTGCTGCGCCATCGACCCAGAACAGTATAGAGCTGATCAGCCGGAGCCTGGAGGCCCTGCTTGAATGTTGTGTCCGAAGCAATGGTTTTTGGGATAAATTCAAGAAGAATCTGGCTGCGAAAGAGGTCATGCAGCGTCTTCTCATTGATGATGACAGGCCGTATGTAAGAAAGGCGGTTGCCAAGCTAATGGGCGCCAAAAGTGCCTACAACCACAGCCCATCCGGCACATCGGCCTTAGCCTTTGCTGAGTTCTTCTGGCCGATCGCCTTTGAGCTGCTACCACGCGCCGTCAGGGACTCGGGGAAAAGCGAAGAAGTGTTCGGCCTCGCTATTATTCTCATCAGGCAGCTAGGTGAGGCAGACTCGCCCGTCTTAGACATACGGGACTGTCTTTTCCAATGCGGCGATCTCCTACTTCAACATAACAGTGTCGAAGATATTTCTCATCCTGAGCGCGTCGACGTGATTTCTCACGGCCTGCTTTCTATACTGCATCATGGAAGTCGACATCTGCGTGCCAGAAAGGAGCCGCTGCAACTACCCCAAAACTTTCTCAAGGTTGCTTTTCGCAAGCATCTGTTCCCTGAGGAGAACGAAGAAGGGCCGCTCGTTCCAGAGGTCTTGTTGAATCCTTCTTCTAGGAACATGTTGTGCGACACTCTTAGCACTTTGGGCCGTGAGACGCCTGGTCAATTGAAGGCTCTCCTGCGGAGTCTCGACGGATTGACCAAGTATCGTGTTGATCAGCCCGATGAGCCATACAGATACGAATTGCCTCACCTTTTTGAACGGACCAAAGCCATCCGATCATCCAGTGGATACCCAGGACTGCGGAATCTCTCTAACACGTGCTATCTGAACTCTTTATTCACTCAGCTGTTCATGAACACTGGGTTTCGTCGCTTCATACTCGAGAGACCCATTATGGACACAGAGACACACCAGCTTCTTAGTGAGACGCAGGTTCTATTCGCGAACTTGCAAGGGAGCATCCGCAGGTTCGTAGACCCGCAGTCCTGCGTGTCGTCAATAATGACATACGATGAAACCCCCATCGATATCCATAATCAGATGGACGTCGACGAGTTCTACAATCTGCTCTTTGATCGCTGGGAGGCGCAACTCCCGACGGAGAGGGCCAAGAAAACACTGAAGTCGATTTACGGAGGCCAGCTTGTCCAGCAAGTCAAGTCGAAAGAATGCGAGCATGTTTCTGAGCGTATGGAGCCATTCTCGGCCATCCAATGCGACATTAAAGGCAAGGCTGGGCTCGAGGCAAGTCTCCAGGCATACGTCGATGGCGAGATCATGGAAGGCGACAACAAATACAAATGCGAAACCTGCGACCGGCATGTAGACGCGGTCAAGCGAGCCTGTCTCAAAGATATTCCAGATAATCTCATCTTCCACCTGAAGAGGTTTGATTTCAATCTGAGAACCCTCCAGCGAAGCAAAATCAACGACTACTTTCCTTTTCCAAACAAGATCGACATGCAGCCTTACACGATCGAGCATCTCAGCAACCCATCAGACAAGGCTAAGCCCGACACTTTCGAACTGGTCGGTGTTCTGGTTCACTCAGGCACTGCTGAGTCTGGTCACTACTACTCGTATATTCGCGAGCGGCCCAGTACCAACACCGCACCATGGGTGGAGTTCAACGATGACTCGGTGACTACATGGGATCCTTCGCTGATGGCGAACGCTTGCTTTGGCGGCCAAGACTATCGCCCACACTTCGATAACGGACACGTATATGAGAAAGTCTACAGTGCATACATGCTCTTCTACCAGAGATCTTCTTCTCTCAAGAGAGAACAGGATGAACTAGTGGCTTCTGGGCTTCCAGGTCCGCTCAAGTTTGATCTACCTTCTGACCTTGAGCTCGCCATCAAGGAGGAAAACTGGGCCATTATACACAGACATTGTACCAACGATCCCACGCACATCCCTTTTGTCGTCAAGGTCCTTTCAAATGCATGGGAGGGTGATTGTTCCGAAGATCATACAATCCAGGATACTGCAATCAGAGTCGCAATTGGTCATCTCGATCAAGTGGCTTCTCGTGCTAAGGAGACGCCTGATTTCGATGTTCTTTATCACGTCCTGGTAAGTGTATGCAGGAAATGCCCTCGGTGTTGCTTCATGGTTTTCAAGTACTTTGAAGTGCGACCCGAATCTCTCCGCAACTTGATTCAGCGAAACGCAGACCCGACAATACGACACCAGATGGGAAATGTGTTCATCTATGTCCTGAATACCATCAAAGCCCACTATCCAGTCGAATACGGCATTTCGGATGTGGATGGTACGGGATTGGGCCGACCGAAAATGGCAGATCCTTTGATCGTGTCTGCTGGTGGCATATTCGTCAGACTCTGGGAGACTTTTCATAGCTCAATCCGCGCCTGGCCCGAGTTCTTTGGGGTCATGGAAGATTTTGCGCAGCTTGGTAGAGCCGAGGCAGCCGTTCTTCTGCAAGCCGACTTTCTTGAAAAGCTCATTATGACAATTGCTGCCGATGCAAGTCTGGAGCAGCTTCCGATGCAATACTCGCGTCTTGTTACCGTGGTCAACAGGCGAATGGCCACTAAGCCTCCCAATTACGATAATGTCATCGCCTTGATCGACACGCTGATGGGAGTCATGGACACTACGATTACACCTGCATCAGTCATGCCGGAGCACACCAACGAACGCTTGGCCACATCGCTTCGGGAACAGACTATTCCCTACACAGCTCGAGAAATCAACTTACTTCACTCAACTTGGCCCGGACATTCAGCTGCCATCTTTATTGATAAGCTGATACAGATTGATCAGAACTCGGTCGCCACTGATTCCATTATCGGCCGGCTGATGGAACTGAGCCCGTTGATGGACAACAAAGTCTTGACGACATTACGCTACCGCATCACTGGTCAAGTGGCCTCACATGCTGTGGCTCCCTACCTTCGTATGGCGGTGTTGTATGTTCAGACAAGTGCCCATGCGCAAAGCGTCGATGCCCTCATTAGTCACGTGAATGCGCAGGCCATGACGCTGCAGAATGCTGCCGAGGGCTTGAACTTCCTCGACTTCTTCAAGGAAACGTTTGATAGTTCTCGAGTGTCGCAGAAAAGCCTGGACGATGTGGAGCTTCAAGGACTACACAATCTGCCATGTTGGGCCCCCGGCCTTATTGGGTCGGTCGACCGAGCAGTGAGCTACTCAACGGAGTTGTTTCTCCACGATGTCGTATTTACGCATGGCCCGTCGCCAAGCTTTAGCGAGGAGGACGGTGGTGTGATACGGTCTCAGGCCGTCGCCCGGGCGGGTGCCGAGATTGCGATCGAGTGCCTGGCATACCTGCGAGATACTTATGTGGCCCGAGGGGTTCAGGCACCCCGAGACTCAGTCGGACGTTTGGAGTCGATCATCAACCTCTGCGAAGGATATTTCGATGCGGAACTTGGTGTTGATGGCTTGAGGGAGCAGTATCGGGAGCTTCGACAAGGTGAGTGGGATGAGTGCAAAGCAGCGTCAGGGGGTCCATAAGCTAATGCAGTGTTGCGCTAGAGGTGTTAGAGCCAGTGAGACGCCTCACGGTGGACGAGATCGAGGAGGATGGATCTGGTATGTGGAGCGATTCCTCTTCCTCGGCCACCCTAGACGAGTTGAGCTGATTGAATGAAGATTGGGACAACTCCATCGCTTCATCGGAACAAATGGACAGCTTGGCCGACCTTAGCATGCAGGCCATGGGCGAACTTCATGATGCAGACATGCAGTGACAGTGTTAGTCTGGTGGATAGTACTAACGCCCCAAATACGGATGAGAGACAGAGAGGCATAATGCTTGGGTTGATGATGAATGATGATAGGACGCAGGCGGCGGCATGGCTTTTCTCTCTCTCTCTCTCTCTTTTTACTCTTCTTTCTTTTTGTTTTTCATTGTCTGTCTCTTTACATTTCCCCAGCGATTTGACGCGGCCCCGACGACAGTGTCTGGATGGCTGAATGCATAGCACAGGTGTGTTTGGCGTCTCAAGGAAGGGAACGACGATTACGCCCTTACGGATTTAGTATGGTTCATCAAGCAGGTTTAGAGAGCCACGGACTGGCTGGGCTGTTGTACGAGTTAAGTTGATTGCATAAGATGTCAAGGGGGCGTCAGACTCGAGTTGAGCAGCCCACGATCTGCGCTGGAAGAAGAACAGGGCAAAGACAATTGCCGTTTGATGGCGAGCTAAAAGACATTAGCTCTTCTACATGGCATACAAGTTTTCTTTGCATGACTGGGGAAGAAGAAGAAAAGCAAATCTCACCAAAGACTATTATTAGATGTGAAGACTGGATGTAGTGGACTTTTGAATGATCAGGGCGCGTAGATGAGTAGAACACAGTGATGAGAATGTAGAGAGGATAAGGGGGGGAGGCGGGAGGCGGGAGGGGGAAAGAGAGAAAGTGATTGGGCAGAGCTAAATATATTCAGGTGCAGCAGATAGGAGGTAGAAAAGGACATAGAAGGAGGAAGATATCGTCACGTTTATTTGTATAGTAAGAGGTAGGTAGATTGAGGAAGGGGGGAGTGGGACCGAATCAGTTAAGTAAAGAAGTAAGTATGCAGATCTTGGATCATGGGCAGGCAGGCATGTACGAGTACGTGTGTCTGTTCAGGGGTCGAGGGCTATTTTTATTTGATTCCTGGGACAAGACTTGTGCGAATCTGGATTTGGCGGCTTGGCATTTCAATCTGGGGAATTCCGTCGTTCTATTTTTGTCCCCTAACCGCCGGGGCGAATGTGCTAAAGCTAAGAAGACACTAACAAGTGCATAGTAATAATCAACATGTAACCTCCAGGTGAACCTACTAGCAGGAGTGCGGGGTGAAGGGAAGGGATATACTAAGTATACTTGCAGGTATTAAGTCTAAAGTCTAGACTCCAGATTATAGACCCAGCCCAGACATCATCAGATGGGCAATGCGAGTAAAAGGGGATCGCCGACCGAATGCGAAGGGGGAGGGAGAGAGGGGCAAAATGAGAGAGAAAAACACGTGATGAAAGACCACATCCCAAGGCCCCACCTGCACCTGCACCTGCATGCACCAGCAGGGAAAGGACGTGGGTGCCGAGACACCCTCCTCGATAATACGCAATCTCTCTCATCTCTGCAAAATGTCAGGTTCGTCACACATTCACCGACTTGAAGGTAGGTACTTCGGTATATACCGTACGTAAATAATCTGAAACCTGGTGTCCATGGCCCACCCTTGTCCATCACTCGCATCATTCAACATGGGGCCATCCTATCAGAGTCGCTGTTCCGTTTCAACGAGGCCCAATATAGAAAACTCGCAGAAGCCGACAGATCATCCGCCCCACGAACTATGCCAATCCCATCCCCATGTTTCATCTTCTGTGCCCTTCTTCAGGCTTAGGGCAGACCTCCCTTCTTCTCCTCGTCAGCAAACGGTCTGGCCGACTGTTCCCGCCTAGCCGCTTACCACCTAACCTTGCCTACTTGCGTCTAGGACTCCAAGTGCAGGTATACTGACTAAGTGCCATCCCCAGTTAGCCAATTTACTTGCTGCTTGTTTCATGTTTCAACTCTATCTTTCCCTTCTCAGATATATCAATAATACTTTCTACTCCTTGCCAGGTTACTACCTAACATAGCCATCATCTCGAGAACGAACATCTATATCTGCTGTTGCTTCCCAAGGCCTTCTCCAAAACGAAGAAGTCTCCTCTCTGAACCACTTCACTCATTCACTTCTCTAATCCACTAACTATCCTTCTGGCCTGGTGCCATCAGCACGTAGTCTAATTCTGAGTTGCACTACCCCCAATCCATCCATAATCTGCCAGACGACTGGCTTCTCTGGCACCATGTCGCTGCTCAAGCAACGAATCTCCTCGCCCCTTGAGGCGGGTACATCCATTCTCGACTCTCAGAGCATACCTCCTTGCTTTACCGACGCTCTCGAGTACATCTCCAAGCGACTGGCCCGCAAAGCTCTCCACATTACTCTAATCGTGGTGCGCAAGGAGTACCAGGTTCCATCGTCATGTGCAACTCCTACCTCGTCGTCCACCTCCAGCCCGACATCGTTCGAATTCACCATGCCCAGCTCGCCATCGCGCTTTGCATCGCCAGTAGCCGGCCTACGCCAGCTGGTCCGGCGTGGCACAAACAGTTCCCTCGCATCTGTCTCATCTGCCATGTCCATCGACTCGGGCTATGGCAGCACCGCCTCATCCACCTATTCCTCGCCTCCAACACCCCGGAGATGGCCAGCTACCCCAGGAAGCCCGCCTCTGTCCACGCCTATGACACCGCACACACCCTCCTCGGTAACGACGGCAACTTCGACAACGTCAAGCGCCTCGGCTGGCGGGCCCCCCACTTCGGTATCCGCCTCCTACACGCCACGCCACTGTCGGCCAAGGACGAGAAGACACTGCGCGCCACCTTCTACAAAGCGGAGCGCAAATACCGCGCCGGAGCGAGCTGGCTGCCACCCGCTACCACGGCGACTGCGTTCGGGCTGAGCGGCGACCTGATCCGCCGCTCGCTCCTGCAGAATGAGGTGCTCTTCTCCGCCGAGGGCCTGACTCTCCTGGGCCTGGACCGTCTGTACACATTCAAGGCCGCGCTGTCAGCGTATGCCCGGACGACGCTGCCCGCGTCCTCGCTAACCAAGCCGCTGCCTCTGCCTGCCGACCGCATGATGGAAGACGCCGTCGACGAGTTGCGACGACTTGTTCTGGCCAACGGTGGGCGCCCCATCGCCAAGGCCGACTTGCACCGCCGCTACGACTGGATAGGCGTTAGCGCCAGCGCGCTCAGCGACGTCGAGCGCATGTATCGGCGGGCGTACGGTGGCTGTGACCGAGTCGGCGCGTTCGAGGTCATGGCCGAGGATGTCGGCAGAGTGCTACTAGACCTTGCTCCCCCTTCCCCTCCTCCCCACATCCTGTCTCTTCCCCCGGCTGCTCACGAGGTACCCATCGTCAAGATCGGTACACCGCCGAGTCCGAAAGGGCCGGTACTCAAACTGCAGACCAAATTCGACGATACCAACCCTGCATTGTCGCCTGCGCGCCAGGGTAATGTAACACAGCCAGTCATTATCCGGCCAGTGCCAACCAAAGCGGCAGCCACGCAAGGAAAAGGACAGGAAGCTTCCAAGCCACGGAGACAGTCTCGACAAGAAGAGGGGGACTTCATGGACCTTGAGATCAAGCTAGACGGTCTGGACATTACCAACAGTGGCGCCGACGACGAAGACGGAGACGGCGATCTGACCGCGCGCCCTTTCACGATTGGGAGACCTTTCTGGAACAGTGCCGTGAGCAGCGCCGCAGCCGAGCCGTCATCAATTGACGAAATGATGATGGCAGCGTCACAGAAACATCTCAGCCCTACGGCAGCCGCAGATAACCACAGGATATCTCGACTTTCCTTATCGAGACATGAGGGACCCATGACACCCAACGGGTACGACGACATTTCGCCCATCACGCGAGGGGAATGGGGATTCCTCTTTGCGGGCGACGGATGGAGTCGACCCCGGCAAGGGGCTGTGGAGACTTGTTAAGAAGAAGAAAGGGGGGAAAACGGCTGGAGAAGAGCAATGATAGAAATGGCAGTTACTACGGGGAAGGCTTTGCGAGAAGCCGCCATGCTGATATTATGTATGAAACGATTAGAATGAGGCGTTCGGGGGCCGGGTTTCCGCAAGGCATAGGGTAATGGGTGTTTCTCTTCGACTGCTTTTACTTCTTGTATCATAACTTATATCGGCCGTATACTTTGCGGCGTGGGAGATTAGACACGATTGGATATCCCAATGACGTTTCGACTGTTATAAAACTTTTTGTTTTTCATGATTCTCGTCGCTTCTGCTCCTCGTGGTCTTTGCATTTGAACGCCGCTTGGTGAGGAATGCGTATGAGTAACACGCTGCTGCTGCCTCACTTCCTCTCGCTCAAAACAATGGATTCCATAATCACTCACCATGCTAGAAGGGGAACCATAGAGTGTTGATGATGAATGGCCACCTACCAGGTCCATTAGGAATATGAAAGATATTCCGGGTGCATCTTTACTACCTCCAGCCGTATCGTGACCCAGCCTCACGCTGGTTACTCTTGCCCTTGGCGAAGCTCTCCTCGAGCGCGTCGCGCTGGTTGTGGACCTGGGTGACCAGCTGGCGCAGGCTGTGCTTGCCGGGCGCGATGGCGCGGACGGGGTTGAAGGTCTGCTGCTCGCCCGACGCGCGCAGCTCCTCGTTGTGCGCGTACTCCTTGTCCGTGTTGAAGTCGATGACGCGCGAAGACGATGACGCCAACGACTGGTCCGGCGCGCCGCTGCGCCCGAAGAGCTCGCGCCTCGCCGCTTTGGATAGGTTCATGCCGGCGGCGATGCTGTCGAGTGATGACGGTGTCGCCGCCGCCGCCGCCGCGTCTGAATACGAAGCGCCGTGTTGCGCATCGTAGGCCGCGAAGGCCGCCGCTGATTCGGTCTCGGCCGGCTCGTCAGCAGTGGTGAACATGGGTTCGTACGCGCCAGTGCTTGGTGCCACATTGGTGGGTTCGTCCTGCGCGATGGAGAATAGAGATATTTTTTTCTTTTTCTTGGGAGGCTCAGCTGATTCTGGCGCGGGTTGAGACTCGGGATCGGGGGTGTTTCTGTGGCCAAGCTGACTTTCGCCGTCGTCGTTGTCTTCGTGGCTGTGCCATTCTTCTTCTTCGCAGGTTTCCTCGATACTGATAGAGGCTTGAACATCATGGGCTTCCCCACCAATTTGACCTCTTCTGCCGACTTCTGCCCTGCGGGTATTGTAGGTTGTGACTGCGGTTGTGACGTAGATCCGTCGCCATCTTCATGGTTTAGGTCGGTACTCCTGCTGAAACCGGGCGCGGCGCCGGTCTTCAAGTTAATGCCGGGCCGCGGCGCGCTCTTCTTCCCAGCACTGGTCACGAGGGCGGCTGGTTTGCCCGTATTCTTGGGCGGTGGTAGAAACGAAGCAAACCCGCTAAAGGCACCACCGCCGCCGCCTCCTGTCCTGGATCGCTTTGCTAGAGGTTCAGCATCGCCATTCTTTTCTGTAGATTTGGATTCGTCTGGCGTTGAAGTGCCGGGCAAGCTGACGACGATCTTACGTGGGTTGGAGCGATCAACTACTTTCTGTACGGGCTGCTTCGAAGTAGTTGTGTGGGGCGGCACCGTTGAGGCGGGAGGAGGTGTTGGTTTTGTGACTGTATCGGAATCCGAGTCTGAGTCAGAATAGTCGACTAGAGCCATAGTGAAAGCTGTTTTTGCGGCTGAGGGGTGGAGAGTCTCCAAGGCAAAGGTGATGATGGTGATGGGCAGAAGAGATTGGGTTAAGAGGCCCCAAGCTCTTACATAGGAAGTAAGTAAGTACATACATAGACGTAGTAATTGGTTGTGGGGAAGGTGCCATGTGGTGATCCCTGGAAACGCTAAAGTGCGCTAAATGGGGGGCAGCACCTGGCCTAACAGTTAATCGACAATCGTGCAAAGGGTGCTTGCTGAAACTCCAGTCGTCAGAGTCAACTCCATAAGGCTGGTTCCCGGTTCTCTGAAAGGCTGTAGATAGTGCGGCAGGCTCGTCACAGGCTGCTTCGTTGAAGAGTGCCTCCATTTCAATTCTTGTAGCTTGGTCTTGAAGGGATTGGGGCTTTGGGTTCATGGCCTTGAAACTCGTTCATCAATCGCACAAGCTGTCTAACAACCCCCCCCAAACTACACTCCTGCACCCGCCCACCACCGACTCTTGCGGCTCTGCGGCATCGGAATCGGTCGATAACACTAATACCGAGATCGCCCTCGGCTAAAGCCAAGTTATCACGTCCTCTGTGCGGCTAGGTTTGGCTCGTTGAAGTTGGGACTGGTCGGGGGGCCGTGGCGCTTCTCCAACGACGGAAGCGACACCATCGCGCACCTTCTCTGTACCCAAGGTACTATCCATTGAGCTTTTCGAACATGTCGCTCATTCAAATCGAGGAGTATGGCTCCTATTCTGCTTGGAAAGGCCCCGTGTCGCTAATATCATTCCTGCTTCCAGCTTGGTTTCCTACCAACTGCGGACCAGCTACCTTAGCGAAGTTGCTGACGGTGTTGGCGAACGACTCATTACACTCAACGATAGTTTCCTGAACACCGCTCCTTTCAAAGCCGCCGGGTGGCGCTCGAATCCTGCCCACATCAAGCGGACCCATTCGCCCGATATCCCAACCGCCATCGCCTCAGAGTACTTCCAAGCCGCCCCCGCGCCATAGGCCTGACTCTCGAAGATGAAGCCGAGGAGGGAGGCATGCTGACGGGGGCGGGAGGGGATACCCCTGGCCCTGGGGCTGCTACACGGCGGCGGAGGGAACGCCGAAGGGAACAGATGGAGGAAGACGACAGCAGCGACCTCAGTGACGAGAGCGATGACGAGTCGGACCAGCGGGCTGCCCAGCAGATAAGGTTTGCGAAGATGCCCCTCCGGAACCGCTCTGGCTCCTCTCCGATACAATCATCGAACTTGAGGCAGGCTACTACCATGTCTTCCCCCAGGGCTGCCCCAGGCGCTCGGCGAGGGTCCCAATCCGCACTGGAGACGGTGAAGGAGCGACACAGGCGAGACACCGTGACAAGCAGCGAGGTGTCGTCAGAAAATGAGTTCGACGCTTCGGGCTTTCACAAGCAAAGGGAAGCATCGAGAGCTGCTGCACGAGCTGCCAAACTACAAGCCAAGGTCTCATCAGACCCCATTCAGCCCACCAGGAGAGTAGAAAGCGATCTTCTCGCCGAGGAAGAGGATTCTGACATGTCTGATGGGTCGTCGGCTTTCGCCGAGAGCGTTGATTCAGCCTCTATCCTCGCCGAGGTGGAGGATCCTGTGGTGCATGCTTCCCCTGGGCAGCAGGTGGTAGGCACTCCGCCGAAGCAGCTCTTGCGCCAGTCTACTATACGAAAGCCCCCCACGCAACCGACACCTCAGATGCTGCAAGCTCTGCCACCTCCCAGGCCTCTAAGCACCATCAGGCCACTGAGCATGATACAACCGCGGAGTCTGCTTTCCGATGCCTTCCGAGCCAAGAAAACGAAGCCCGCCATGCCCTTCGAGAAGTTTGCTACCCTGTCTGGGCAGGGTGATCCGGACCCGTTTCATCTGCGCATATACGTTCCATCCTGCAAGACGCCCTCGAAGCCTTTCGAAGTACTGATTCGGAAAAACATCCTAGAGGAAGACGGTTCGTTTAGGCCCGTAACAGTAGCCGAACTGATAGGTCTTAGTCTCTGGAGGTATCACGAAGAGAAACTAGAGCCCCCTATACCAAGCGACAAGATGAGTGTCAACTGGTGGACGTTACGTATGGTGGATGGCGATGAGGTCGATGACGATTTCCCTCCCCTGGAAAGAAAGAAGCTTCTCAATGCATTTACTACGGCAAACAACCGAGCAGGCAGGTCTAGATCTAACTCCAAAGTCCACGACGATTTTGGGCTGGTGCTGGCATCACAAGAGGAGTTTGAAGAGAACCAGGAGATGACGCCACAATACGACCAACAGGAGACGGTTGAAGAGGCTGAGGAGGAAGAGCTCACTCCTAAAAATACGCCTCAGGCCCAGGCTTCTGAGTTTGTGCCAGCTATGCCTCGGCCTAACCCAATCATCAACACGACTTACCGGCATGACTCGGCGGACAAGCCAACACCGCCTACTCTGTCGGTCACCCCTACTCTTCGGGGCGAGAAGAGGTTCCTACGGGTGCACATCTTCTCGTCTGATGCTGCTCCAGGGCAGATGCTTACTCTCGAAGTGACGACCGAAAGATATCTAGCCGAAGTTCTAGACGAGGTTTGTCTGAAGAGACGTCTAGACAAGAACACGCACGTCTTGAAGCTGCCTGGCTCGGGTGCTGTGGTTATGCTAGACCGCACGGTCTCGTCCATCGGGAATGTAATAGACTTGGAGCTACACCGGCGGCGGTTTGCCACCGACGGTCTCACCCTTACCGGCTCCCCCAGTGGCTCTTCCCCCAAGGTTCACGTGTGGGACAACACTATTGCACCGCAGAAGAAAAAGAAGGACAAGGTTGCGACACCTCACCCACTAGCCCAGGAAAGCATGATGTTCGACGAGGCTGGCAGCGGCACTGTCAATTATAAAAAATACATTGTCTGGCGCAAGCAGGCAATGCGGTTTGTGGGTCTCAACGAGCGCATTTTGAGGATTGATGGTGAATATGTCACCATCCAGCCATCTTCTGGAGGCAAGGTGACCCGAGAAGGTGGCAAAACCACCACAGTGCATTTCAGCAACGTCGTTGGATGCAGTGTGTCGCGCAGGCACCCGACGAACTTCAAGGTGAGCCGAATCTGCCGACTGGCCACTACCTGAGCGCAAGCTAACCCTGGTTCCTCTTCTTTCTTCCACAGTTGCTCGTCTTCAAAGAAGACGTGAGCAAGCGATATGATTTCGAGGCGAAAAGCACCGATGAAGCCACGGAAATCGTTCGCGAGCTGAAAAGGGGCGTAGCTCCTTACAACAAAGACATCTAGAGAAGCCGTCTGGGCGTACGAAGGAACCTGGGATCTCGCACGGCGAGTACCTAGTGTGTTTCAAGACGCAGCTTGTGGGCGTCCACGAATGAGGCCGGTGGTGTGATTCGAGGCTACGCACAGCTTGCGGTAGGAAATTCAGATGACACCACGTACAGTCCAAATATATGCCTGCGACCTGGTCAAAGATGATGGGCCAAGAGGGGGCCATCGATAGACATGCAGGTCAGAGTCACTCTAAAAATTGCACAATTCAAGTTTACAGATGAACCCAGTCGAGCTGGACCAGAAATCCTATAGCGGGCCGTCATCATGTATTGGGCGGGTCTATGCAGCAAGCCAAGATTAGAAGGGCAGTAAGTAGCTAGCTGTGAAGTTGTGGTGAAGAAGAATAGACTGCTGGTCGCTTCATAACATTACGAGCCAGACTGGGTGCGTGTATGAAACAAAACGTCGTTACACGCGAGAAGCAAGCCACCGAGTTGGATCACGTCGATGAACATGTACTACGTACGCAGACAAGTAGCGAATACATTAACGGTAGCAAACGGAGGAGACACGGGTCTTCGCAGGAGGCGTGGAGGCCCTGCTTAGCTACCTGGATAGACAGGCCATGGCCGTGAAGAGTCGGTGCTCCCTACCTCTTTACGTAGGAGCATTAACCTCTTAGAGAGGCGGGCTGGTGAAGGGCGAGTGAGTGAGAGGTGTAATGATATAGGTAAGTAGGTAGATAGATGCCTCTTGTAAGTAAGTACTTACTCAACTCACTCACTGTTTGAGCTGACCATTACCCAATCCAATTCATCTCGTCGTTGCCCCGTTTCCCTCTGTTTTCTATTAATTCAAGCTCTGGGCCGTGGCTTCCGTACATTCAATTTCCAAATCACCCAGTCTGGGTAAATACAAACGCTGAAGGAAATCTAATCGTCACCCAGTGTCAACACAACACAAAACAACACAACAAACCGCCAACCCTCCCACCCAACCAATATTCTTTTTCTTCTTCCCTACTTCTCCTCGCGCCCAAAAACCCCCTTCGCCCTCTTAACCTCTTCTCTTTCTTTTGAGAGTTAACCTCTGTTGTCTCGGCTTCCCTAGGAC
The DNA here is from genome assembly GCA_019976485.1 of Apiospora pterosperma. Taxonomy (NCBI): domain Eukaryota; kingdom Fungi; phylum Ascomycota; class Sordariomycetes; order Amphisphaeriales; family Apiosporaceae; genus Apiospora; species Apiospora pterosperma. The sequence continues at coordinate 4,064,845 of JAFBMP010000009.1, forward strand.
TGGCGGCCTCCTCCTCACCTTGAACAACATCCTCCCCTACACCAAGGCGAGATATTGCAAGACTTCATTTCCACTACACCCGTCCATCTTTAGATTCGTCTTCAAGATGCAGTTCCTCAAGATCACCGTCATCGCCTGCATGGCTGCTGTCGGCATGGTGAGTTCATCCCCATCAGCAATAACTTGCGCCCACATTTTCTCTCTCTTCGCTCTGTCTCTCTCTCCAAACCCGCATCGCCACTCTTCCAAGGCTCACAATTACTGACCACCGCATTCATTCCAGGCTGCCGTCGAGCTTGATAAGGACTGCGGCTGCAGTGTTACTGTCACTGAGACTGTTACTGGCCCCAGCGCGCCCCCCAGCCCCTACGGTCAACCATCCAGCACCACGGCTGTCGCCACGACCACTGTCACCCCGGGTGCCACTTCGGCTTCTCCTACCAATGTGGCCAGCTCGTCGACTGGCGCCTCGGGTGCCGCTGGTACCAGCACCTCTGTTCCTGCTGGCGCTCCTACTCCTGCTACCTCGGAGACTGGTGCCGCCGGAACTCCCAGCTCGGCTGGCACTCCTGCTACTGGCACTGAGACTGCTGGTACCACTGGTACTTCGGAGACTGGTACCCCAACCTCTAGCGACCCCAACCCGCCGGTCTCTTCGGACCCCTCGGCTCCTGCCTCTTCTGCCGCCGCCGCCCATCCCACTGGCGTCATGGGCATCGCTGCTGCTCTCGGTGGTGCCGTTCTCTTCGCCAACATCTAAACCGTGGTATGATTTGGTACAGCACACGTCCCTCACCTGGTTGTCACGGCACCATGGATGTCAAGATGAGGATATGAGGAGTTGCCTGATGCGTTGATTTCTCTGGTTACATGGTACCGGCACTGGAGAGATGGTCGTGATGAGAAGATACTTAGGGATTGGGAGCCCGGAACTGCTCTGTTGCTCTGGCGTTGTTGCCACAGCACGAACAGATGCCATGGTAAATATTGCATGGCCGGTATGGATCATGTTGGACTTGAGAGTTTCTTATAGGACGGAAACATGCCCTCAAGCAGTATCCTTAATAATGCATCACTTGTCACTCGGACTTGCCCATTTTTACATTGCCGTCAAGTTTTGTGTGGGTGGAATTCCTGCGCCTAAAAGTAATTCAGTAGGCAATTTGGGCAATTTTGGGACGCTTTTGGCATTGGTTGAACGAAGTCCTGCCTCCAACTATCCCTACCCATCTCTTCCTCGGCAACAACATAGCTAATCAACGTCCCCCAAGGTGTGCACAAGAAAGGATTAGTTTCGCTTCGCCTTCTTGATCATCATAATCCTGTCACAGTTTCGCCTTCGCCTTCGCCGCGCTGTCGATGCGCGTCCCCTCGTCGTCCTGCTCCTCCACCGTCAGATCCGGCAGCCGCCTCGGCATGATGCGCCGCGGCGACGCGCCCGGCACCACGGCGTACTGGGAGAAGTCATGCACCCGGCCGCCCAGGTCGGAGCGCAGAAAGTCCTCGTCGAGCGCCAGCAGGCCGTTGACCGAGGCCGCGGGCGTCGGGGCGCCGAGGACGGCCAGGACGGCGGCGCTGAAGATGGTGGGCTTGCGCAGGTCCCGGGCCGTAGATGCGTCGGTCTGCTGCAGCTTTTGGGTCGCGGCGGACTCGATGGCCTGTTTTGTTGGCCGTTAAATACTCTTTCTCTTTCAATCTGCGAGTCACGGGGGCGGGGCGGGACGGGACGGGACGGGACTTACGACGGCAGGCCAGAGGCTGGTGATGGACATGTTCTTCAGTCTCTGGCGCTCGAAGTCCATGGCGAGACCTTTGGTCAAGACGCTCATGCCCACTTTACCCTGCGTGGCGCGTCATGTCAGTCGGTGCATAGTGCAAGCTCTCTCGTGCCAGGGTAGAGTGGCAGGACGGCTGGACATATTCGACATAGACTCCCAACAGCGGTCCACGCTGACATCTGTTTTGAAAGGGGCGGGGAATAGTGCGTGAAAAGGAGAGACGAAAAGAGGAGAGGATGAGAGAGAGAGAGAGAGAGAGAAAGAAAGCATACCACTGCGTAAGCCGTCTTCCCCCGGAAGAACCGGCTATATATGGGCGGGCTGACCACGACAATGCGTCCCCCTTCCTCCTGGCCACCGTGCCCCTTCTCTTTCTTCTCCTTGAGGTGCGGCAGCGCGGCCTGGATGACGCCGTAGAGACCTTCGACGTTGACCTGCTGCAGGAGCCGGAACCGTTCCATGGGCGTATCCTCGACCGACGCCCACCAGACGGCGCCCGCGTTGTACACCACGGCGTCGAGGCGGCCGTAAACCCGGACAGTCCTGGCCACCAGCGCCCGGATGGAGTCGAAGCGGCGCACGTCGACGGGCACGGCGGTGGCTTCCCCGCCCGACTCCCCGATCTCCCGCGCCACCGTCGTGATGGTGGACGCGGAGGAGTTGGGGTCTGGGGGAAAGGGGGCTGAAGAAGAAGAAGAAGAAGAAGAAGAAGGGGAGGAGGATGAGGCGGTGGCGGTGGCGGTGGCGGTGGTGGACTTTGCCGCCACGACAACTTGTCATGGGCGTGGACGGTATTAGTTGGAACGGCTTTCTGCGCGCCTCGGGAGTCCTGCTTACCGGCATAGCCGTTCTGAGCAAGGTCTATGGCGACCTGGCGGCCAATGCCTCTTGAGGCTCCCTGCAATGCGGCACACACCCTGGGGTCAGCAAAGTCGGTTGGCATGAATCAGCCACGAGAGTATCTCCCAAACATATGTCGGAGGGTTCCTCTTTGACAGAGGACTGCTTGCTGCGCCATGAAAGGAATTGATTCACCTCCTCGCCGGGTGCATCTGACGACGACGAGCTGTGAAGGGCTGGGTGGGTGGATGCTGCTTACAACTACGAGTGCAACTTTCCGCGCGCCCATTGTATTGTCACAATGGCCTGCCTCTTCTTGATGTGGGTTGACAGGAGAAAGAGAAGAAAAAGAAGCGCCTCGGTCTCGGGATGTTGTTCGTCCTGCCGCGTGATCAGTAATCCATCCAGCGCTCCGTGGGCCGAGGCAGATGCAACTTTATGGTCGGCCGGTCACTCCAAGCTCGCCGTATACTTCGGCTTTGTAATCGACATGGCTAGAAAATCCTTGCTTTTCGGGTTTGGACTTGAGTTTTTTTTATTATTTTCTTTCTTTCGCTTCGTTATCTATGCAGGTGAACCCAACAAATCCCAAGATATCTGAACCCGGCGCATATTCAACCCAGATTTTGCATTGCCCAAGTGGCATCGACGTGCACGCTTTTGAAACCAGCCACTCCGATTCTAAGATTTGATCCACGGGTAGAAAAGTCAGCCCTTAAGAACCTTGACCAACTCGGCAACAATAGCGTCACCCGTCTCCTTGGTACCGGCCGAGCCGCCGAGATCCTTTGTCCGGACACCGCCGTCCACCACATTCTTGACGGCCTGCTCAATGGCAGAAGCCTCCTTGGGCAAGCCAAGCGAGTACCGGCACATCATGGCCACGGACAGGATGGTGCCGATCGGGTTCACAATGCCCTGACCCGAGATATCGGGGGCAGAACCTGGGGAGGGGAGGTCAGGTCATCAGTTGACTAGTCACACATTTGCCAGAGAGGTAGCCGGTCAAAGCACGCCGTAGGGGCGAAACTCACCGTGGATCGGCTCGTAGATGCCGTTGCACCGGCTCTTGCCATCGGGGATGCCGCTCAGGCTGGCACTGGGCGACAGGCCGATGCTGCCAGGGATGGCGCTCGCCTCGTCGCTGATGATGTCGCCGAACAGGTTGCTGGTGACGACGACGCCGTTGAGCGAGCGGGGGGTTCTTGACCATGAGCAGGGCGGCGCTGTCGATGAGCTGGTGGTTGATGGTGAGCTGGGGGAACTCCCGGGCCATGACGTCGGTGACCGTCTTGCGCCAGAGCCGGCTCGTGGCCATGACGTTGGCCTTGTCGAGGGACCAGACGGGGGCCGGGGGTTCGCGGGCGAGGGCGAGGTGGGCGGCGAGGCGGGTGACGCGCTCGATCTCGGCGCGCGAGTAGGGCTCCGTGTCCATGGCGCTGCCGGAGCCGTCGTCCTCCTTGCGCTCGCCGAAGTAGATGCCGCCCGTCAGCTCGCGCACGATGGTGAAGTCGGTGCCGCGGCACACGTCGGCCTTGAGCGGCGAGTAGTCCACCAGCGACTCCGACGCGAAGCTGCACGGCCGCAGGTTGCCGTACGTGCCCATCTCCTTGCGCAGCCGCAGGAGGCCCTGTTCCGGCCGCACCGCGCCCGTGCCCCATTTGGGCCCGCCGATGGCGCCCAGCAGGACGGCGTCGGCGTTCTTGGCCGCGGCGAGAGCCTCATCGGTCAGGGGGAGCCGGTTGCATCAATGGAGCACTGGGGGGGGTGTCGGTTAGCGTCGGGAGGCATCGGCACAAGGACGGGGGTTGCTTGGAGGGGGGTGTTTCGTATAGAAGGAGGAATGAAATAATACTACGCACACCACCTAAAAGATGCTCTTGTAAGTTGAACTTGCCAGCCGCGGGGCTGTGAGACTCCAGAGTCTTGAGGACCTGAGAGTTTAGGAGCAGTTAGATAGATGAATCGTGTCCTGCAGCTGGTCTCTGGGTTGTCTGTTTACCTTGACGGCTTCGGCTACGACCTGGCATTTGTTGGCCGTGTTAGTGTGACCCGATCTTGGTGGGAAAATATAGCGACATGGACGGCGGTGTTTTCTCTTACCTCTGGGCCGCAGTGGTCGCCGGCGAAAACCACGATATTATGCGTCGCCATGATTTGCAATTGACTTGGAAGGTCAACCGGGATGGGGGAAGGGCAGAGAGAGCAATCCAAGGTTGAGATAAGAGAGAGCAGTAGCCTGAAGCTTCTTCCCTCAGTTAAGCTAAGCTGTAGCTGCTACCGAAGTTCGGAGCACAAAATGCGCCCCACGATGGGTTCTGGATGTGAATTAAGCCCACGTGCCGAATATCGGATTGCACACTCGGAAGTCCAAGTAACTTTAAGTAACTAAAGAAACTCGTGTCGAACTGTCCTTCCACGCATCCCGAGCATTCGAGACGAACCCTCTTGCCTGGGTCGATAACCTTGCTAGTCATGCATTGCACCAAGGACAAACAAACCCTTTGCATGTAAGCTATTGTCCACTGTGTGTAACGTTTCTCATTGACATGTATCATTATCAGTTAGCAGATTAGGTAGATAGGGTATCATATGTTTGGTCGCATGCCCTCTACTCCAGTAGTTGCCCATCCAAATATAACCAACCCGGGCTGTGTAAATGCGTCTAGAGGCAGATGCAGATGCTGAAAATCCGATTCGCGACAGTTCCTCCCCCCATCCCCCCATCATGAGCTTCGTCAGGCTGGAATACTCTGTTCAACATCATCAAAATCATCTAAACGACCTGAATGCCTTGTGAGCCAGTGGCGACGTAACCGAGACCCGCCCCGGTCCTCCAGCGCCGCGGTTGCCTGCCTCGCGTGTACGAACAACCCGAGCATTAGGCGTGTTGGCACAGAAGCCGCAGATGTAGACACTGGGCATTGTTCTGCGGGATATGTTGATGCATTTCCCGTGAAGCCACAGCTCGCAAGACTCGCTACGTTTCATTAGCCGTGTCAATCAGGAGCGAAGCGGCTGGCCACTTTGGGGATATTCGTGACCTACCATTGGACCATGAAGCCGTCACCGCTAGATAGGCTTTCAGTACCTTTGCAGAGGCACCTGACTGGGCGGTCACGGCTGGATGTTGGCGTAGGCAGGCTGGGTTCCCCGAGCGAGGCCCGAGAAAACGAGGAAGAGGCACTGTGGGACACCTTCGTCGACACACGCTGGCCCTTCTTCATCGAAGCACGCTTTTGTCGCGTTTCGAGCACTTTGCGGAGTTCGCTGGTAGCGTCACCATGGCGGCCTTCGGGCGTATCCAGTACCGTCTCGGCCTCACTTTCGCCATCGTTCTGCGGCAGGCTTGGCTCATTGTTGTATATCCCGAGGCTACTCGTACTCCCTTCGCTGATGCTTCGCTGAGAAGAGTGAAAGGGGTGCATATTCGAGGGCCTCTTCGGGTCCGGAAGTGCAAATGAGGTATTCCTACTCGGTATGATGATCGGTTCATCGTCAGTCGAGGAATCGCCCTCATCAGACGATGCGCAGTTGCTGCTTCCGACCCTGGCTAGCTTGTGCTGTTTTCTCAAGGCCCTAGGGGTAATGTCGTCATCAGCATCGTGGTCGTCGTCAACTATCACAGTCGTCTCAGCGCGAGCACGGCCACGCGAATCTATAGTAAACTTTACGGAAGTCCTGGTCCTCGGGGCCGAGCTTTCGGGGATTGAGCAGAGGCTAGACAGCCTGTGGTGTTTCTTGAGCGGAGAGGACCTCCCACTCGGCCGCGAGCTTTTGGACTCGGGGCCGGCTTCCTTTGGTGGCACTGGGCGGACAGCAGGTGCCAGAGAGGGAAAGGCTGCAGTCCTGTTGGCTGGCTTTTTTCCTCGATGCTCACTGAAGCTCCGCGATAATCCGGGACGGACTCCTGGTTTTCCGGGCGCACCTGCTGGCCTCAGAGCCCGCTTCGCTTCAGATGTCTCTTTCGTGCTTGCGGATCGTCTCATAATTGCTTGGGGTTGTTGTGAGTCCGTCAGAGACTGCAGGGGTTGCGACTGCGGTGGCATGGCCGGCTGAAGCAACGGCATCTGGGCCATCGGGTCGAACGCAGCAGGCTCCATGTTAGAAGATGGCGGCCTGGAAAATAGAAGACCAGGATCCACGCCGCCGTTGTGGCCTACCATGCTAAACGGATCATCCGCTGCCCCGGTGAAAGACATACCAAGCATGCTGGTGTCCTGGTCGTTGGTATTCTGGCCTTGCGCCGTGGGCTTCGGTGCCAGAACCCGTTCCTTCTTGGGTGGCTGAGCCGTTGTGTTTGCTTGGCTATGGTTCTGGCTCTGCGGTGGAGCAACTCCAGATTCCTGGAACATTTCGTTCGCCCGGCCCCAATCGTCTGAATTCATAGGGCGATGCAGGCTTTGGAACATGTCGGCGCCGGATGCCGAGAAGTCCAACTCCATGCCACTCATGCTCGGATCCGCTTCCCAGAATAGACCCGAGTCTGTGTAGGGATGGGCCGTGGCCGGCGCGGACAAAGGGTAGCCAAACATGTCGGTCGGTGTGGTGGCAAAGTTGGGCATATTGTTGTGCTGCGGTGTGCCGGCCACAAAGTCGTATCCATACCCTTGTTCATTTTGCATCTTGTCCGTCTGTAACCTCGGAGCAAGCTTCCTTGCCCCCTTCCGCCTGGACGGCGGCGGGGTGGCTGTCTGAGCCTGTGTTTCCTGTAGGGCCCCACCAAGCCGAACCTTCTTGTATGAAGGCTCTTGGGGATCAGACGATTGCTCGTTCTCTATATGGCCGTGTCCGATCGCCAGGGGTCCCGGGGAGGACTGTAGTCTCCTGGCGGGGTCGACAGGTGGTAAAGATAGGCTTGGGTTCGGAGAGAAGTGATTGACATGGGATGCTATTTCGACAGCAAGATTCTCGGCAGAGAGCGGCCGCTTGTGACCAGCAACTGGGTGGTAGGGAGTCGTGACCGAAAAGTCGAGAAATGGAGCCTGTGCACCTCTTAGATTGCCGGGTGTTGCATTGAATACCGAGTAGTCTTGGGCGAACCGAGGGGTCCAGTTGGATGATGAGGAAACTTCAAAAGAAGGTTGATTGGTCTTGGGTGTTTCAAACACCGAACTTGGGAAAATGACAGTCGTCGGAGTTTGTTTCGGACTGCGAGGTTGAGCGTTTGGATTACCAAAGCTGTGTGTTCAAAAGGGGTGTGTGTTAGCACTAACAACCCAACTGGAACGGAGGGAGGAATTGACCCTCTCAGAGAGGGAGGGAGAGGGGGAGGGAGAGGCTGGAACGGAACCGGGGAGTGTGTCTTGCCTAGGCCTTGACGGGTCTCCACTCATAGCAAGACTTATCGGATGACTCAATACGCTGACAAGCTCATAGCACACAACGATCCGAGATAATTGGGTTTCGTTACTGCAATAGGTGTCTTTCAAATCCGAAATACTTTGTCGCAGATTGTAGTGCCCTGGATTGCGACGTGGTGGGTGGTGTGGTGGTGTGTGATGAGCAGGCGGCGGCGGCAAGACAGTTGATAGACACAATATAGTTAGGGCTGCAAAAGACACCTTAAGACAGGCTCTTGTAATAAGACGTTTGGGGTAGGATAGGTACGGATGTGGTTGGTGGTGGTCGAAGAACGTCCAGAGTCCCGCCGCTGTAAGTGATATAAAAACCAAGAGACAGCCACTGTTCTTTTAAAGATAAGAGATTCCGCACTCATACAAAGTCTGCCCAGAGAGTCTGAGGGCCGTCTGTCTTTCTACTGTATATTGGCGACTGGTGGTGGTGGTGGGAGTTAATAATGTTCAGATACACTGGAATAGAACTCAAACGTCAGTTAGCGGTTTCTGTTCCTCATTGAATAGTACATGCCCAGTTCAGGAGGCGCAATGCTAACCGACCAATTCAGAAAAAGGAAGAATCATCAGATCTCTTTAGTCCCGAACGCAATAGCTTATTTTCTTCTCCCCGTCCTTTGCTCGCATTTCTTTTTAAACAACAGCCGCTTGAAGCAGACTTGCGTCGTCAGAAGGTCGACGCCCGGCAGCCAATGGCTGTTAGTCGCGAGGAAAGACAAACGTTAAAACGGTGGACGGGTTGTTGCGAGGGTGCTAATGTCTTCCGGTAGCTCTTCCTTGAGACCCGCCTGTGCCTAGATCCCCATGAAAAAGGTTGGGGTTTGCAGAGCTGATCTGCTGCAGGGAAGAATCAATATGTAACTAGAAGGCACTGCTTTGCGTTCTTCTCGGAGGAGGGGTAATCGTAGGAATATGACGATGATGACTGATCTAAGAGAGAGAGAGAGAGATTGAGACAGAGAGAGGGGAATTCAACCAAGAGCACAAGGCTGCGAGAGCGAGAGAGAGAGTCTTTAGATAAACAGGAGACACACCAAAGCTGGACAAGCGGCGCGTAGAGTAATACCAATTGACCTATGTGCAATGCAATGCAATTCAATGCAGCTCAATCTTCACTGCAACACTGAGAGTGAAGATACAAGGGATGTATCTACCACCTTGGTTCTACTCCTCCGTGCCCTGCACCCCCCGGCGCGCAAGGGTATCTATCCTATTATCCTATCGCCGAACCGAGCACGTGAGTCCTCCCGATGAACTACTTACCAACTTTTTTTACCTCTTACCTACTTACGAAAACGGTGCAGTTTAACAGATTAACCTACATTGACCTATCACCCAAGGTGAACTCCCGGCACTGTGACTATGGAGCGAGCGAGCAGGTGGGTGGTGAGAGCTGCTACGGCTTACATTCCGCTTACAGAGGGGGGTCTTGTGCCGAGATATCGGTAAGAATCCGCTGTGGCCAGTTCAATCGACAGACAACGAGTATTGGATTCCTCCTGCTTGCGATGACATAATGACCCGAGAGCTCTCTCGCTGTATCTACCAGTATATGTACTCGGCTCGGCACACATGTCATAATGTGACAAAGATGAGAAAAGGCTCTCACGCGTACACACAAACACAAGTATGTGGTCTCAGATAGAAACCCGCTGCAATGACTCAAATCGGTATACCATGAGCTACGAGGTGAACTAGAGGCTGCCAGCTAATGTAAGGTCGACGCTCTAGTCTCTTCTTGTGTCCAGCGAAAGGTCGTGGTTGGGTAAGACACCTCAGTCAATCCCGAGAGATCGGGAACAACTGAGCGGGCTACCAACGTAGAGAGCTCTTCTGACTGGGGCAGTGAAAGCGCTGGGGGTGCGGGCGGATGCATCATAGTGTCATATCTTGCCAAGTATTTACTTACCTTTTCTCGGCTGCCTCCTCCTATACGCGAGTATACTGAAGATGGTAAAACGGGTACACATTGGTGTTGGAGAGTTGCAATTTCACTGGGCCCTGCCTGTCTCGCACCTTGATCTTCTTTTCCAGCGAACTGGTGCTGCGTCAATCGCTAGTTGGCTGCACCATGCGATGGAAGCAATGCAGGAGGAGCTGCAGAAGGTATGGTTTGTACCTACAGACAGACAGTACAGCTACCACGGCACATAAAAGCTGGGGGGGACCGCTTTCGCGCCAGTCATGCATGCATGTGGCGGGGGTTTTTTTTTCTTTCTTGCCTCAACAAGCGCTGGTCTGCTGCGAGCGAGTGGCTCTCGTCTGTTTCCATGCGCTCAATCTTCTCCTGCATATGAGGGGAACCCCTTTCTGACGATGCATGTACGACTAGCAAGCAAGCAGTGCTTGCGTTGCGCAGGAACAGGACTGGACGACCACCAACTACTTAAGTAACTACCATGGAACCCGCGATCCTCTACTGACGCAATACGACATGAGTCAACGCCAGCTAAGGCGGCATCTCGTAATCTCCAAGATTGCCAGAGTTGCACGATATTTCCTCTCTTTAACTTTTGTCTTGGGTAATATGCTGCACGCACCATACGATAAACATGTATATATGTCTGATAGTATGCATTTGCCTCTCAACTCTGGTCGCTGGCTAGGCATACGAGAAGGTAAAAAAAAGGCGAGGCTGCTGCTTTGAGTTTGGAGTGCAGGGTGACAGCCGTGAGCGCAGCGTAGGGGCGGGCAACTGACGTCGATCTATTTTCTCCTCATGTCGGCCTGCAGCAGGCGCCGACCCCTGCAGCGGGGATCGCTCAGCCGTGTGTTCTTTTGGTGCCCTACGGAATATCCTGGGTCAATTTAATTTCGGATGTGCTGTCCTATAGCCACGATATACTTGGTTGCGCTGTCTCAGATCTTAAACTGACCGCCTTTACTGACTGAAGTCCGTGTGCCAGAAGAAAGCAGCTTCATGACGGGTACATGACAATGAATGAGTGCGAGGAATGGCAAGAGGGGGAGAAATCCAAAGGGCTGACTGAGAATGGGGTTGATTGATGGGACCGATTGGCTGTTGATTTTCCAATTGGTGAAGGCCATTGGCAGAAGTAAGAAATACATATTGCCATTGGTTAGGTCCGTGTCCAGGTAGATTCTATTAAACCTCCGCATTCTTCAGTTGCCGCTTTGTTTCCGAAACGAAGGGAAGAAGAAGAAGTTGGCGCTGCCACCACCACGAAGAACCGGTTTCGAGATTGACAAGCCATTCATATTCGCCTTTGGTCGCTCCAGCTCTCTCGTCCCCAGACCAGACCGAGACTACGAGACCCGCGCCATGGCGTCGAACTAGCTATGCCGTCAGGGGCGAGAGCGAATCACGAATCGACCGAGCCACTCAGCCCTCAGCACTTAATTACCTCTTATCTAGTTGCATCGTCATATCTCGGAAATTGCACTGCCTTGTAGGGAATGCGCCGTCCGAAGGTGCCGCGTGGGAGCCTGGACTCTTCACATTGCCCGGTGCTATGAATGTCAGCATTCATTGCTCATCATCGGCCCTGTATGGCGCATCCCAATGCAGCAGTGCCGGGCTGAACTCGCTCCCCATTACCTACCAGAGCCGCCACATCAAGTTACACAGCTTTCATCGTCTTCCTAGAAGCATATAATATAGGCTTAGGTTAAACTGTCTGACCACCTACAGCATTTGACAGTACTTTGATATCCTCGGAACTTCTCATTCAGACATAAAGCGCCTTGCTCAGGTGTAGAAAGCGCAAAGCTCAATGGGTGACTTGGATGGCTCTAAGTGACTAGACGATCTAAGTAGCTACACTCTAGTATCTAGCACCTGCAGCCGTCACTCCGGGTGTCGACCTGTCCGAGTCCGAGTCTAACGAGGACTTCTTATCCCCGCTTTTGCCTCGCTCTGTACTACTGAAGCCGGCCGAAGTCGGCGTCGACGCCGAGGCATACGACATGTTACCGTGGTCGTCCGTCTGCTTGTTGTTTTCGTCGATGCGCTCCGACTTGATGGAGACCTCGTGCTGCTGGTAGATCTTGAGCGGGATGGGCAGGTCGAGGCCGTCGTCGTGGAACATCTGCTCCTGGCTCTCGGTGCGCGAGATGGTGCGGCGCTCGGTGCCCGAGATGTGGCTGCGGACGTTGCCGTAGCCCGACCGGGCGAAGCGGGAGCCCGCTGCCTCGCTCGTGCGGCCGCCCGACGACTTGCCGTGGAAGGAGCGGAGGTTGAAGACGCGGCGGCACAGGGTCCACGTCGAAGGGAGATTGGTGACAACGATGGCGGTCGATGATTCGCGGACGTACCAGAACGTCCACTCGGAGCCGAAGGGCTGGTTGAAACTGTAGTACTTATTCAGGACTGCGGCAAGTATCTGTTGGTCACGGATCGTCAGCCTCTGTCCGTGGTTGGATTCTTGGAGCCACGACTCACAGTAAACACCCCCAAAGCGAAGACGCCGCAAAGGATCGCCTTCTTCTTAACAGGTAATTGGGCCTGTAGCAGTAAAGGCATGGGGATCAGAATGATCATCAAATCCGACGATATGTTGAGGGCCGCGTTGGTGATCAAGTGGTTCGTGGCAGCAGAACACTGGACTATGAGGTAACTGTCAGCGCAACTGCATTCGGTCGTTGAATCGTGTGCAGTGAAGGCCGCGCATCCTTACTATTATCCGGAGGTACAGCCCAGTACTGGCTGAATGGGCGACACCAGGCCCCAAAATAGAGGATCTCCATCACGACAAAGCCCACTGCAGCGTATGCGCTGACAATCTTTACGGCGATGTTCTGTTTCAAGCTCATCCTGTTTGGACGGTCTGTTAGTAGGAGCCCCGAATGGCGTCAGGGGTAGGGGATTACTAACGTGAGGCGGCTATACATGATTAGAAGACATGCTTTCATTAACCATATAGTGATGATCTGCATTTGTTCCACGACGAGGACCCTTCAGAATTGAAATCAGTAACCACGCAAGAAGAACATGGAGAGACAGATAGATTGCATTTGGGTCCCTGTGTTGTCAGGTACTTAATAAGGGCGATAGGGGCAGTCATACATTTTCGATCCATACTCTCTCTCGGCAATGCTTGCAGGCGTGAGGGTCTCCGTGGCATTCGGGTCAATGAGGTTGCTACTGGTGTCCGCGACGATGTTGATAGACGCTATGAGTATGGTATCTGTCACCTGGCGGCACATTAGTACAAGACAGAAGCGTCTCCCACGTATGTACGCGGACAAAACAACTGGGCGAAGAGAATACCTTACCATAGCTAGGAGCATGAGGCCATCGTCAACCTGCAGCTTTCGCACCGAGCCGTGGAGTTCTCGCCTCGAAATGCTTCAGACCCGCAAGTTCAGCAATCGTCCATCCAAGGGCGCTCCTCATGTAACTGCGCAGGATGAAGCAAACTCACATTCGGATAATCACGACGAGCCAGGTGATGCCGTACCAGGTCCAGGACTCAACTTTTAGTGCAGTCGACATCTTTGCGGATGGGCGGCCGGTTGCCCTATCCAAGTTCCTTTTCTCTGGTTGTGCCTAGCAGCCAACCGGGGCGCGGCTGAAGAGGTGGCAATGGGTGGACAAAGATCACATAGCAAGATGGGGGGGGTTGCATGATCTCAAGGATCTGGGGGAGGAGGCACAGGCGGTATGTATAAAGTAAGGGGCACCCAAACCACTGGTCCCAACGGTAGCGAAACGGGTAGGGGTTGTTGACAAGCCTGTGGGCTGGTCGGGGACTGGAATCACAAATCAAGTCGGGGTCTAGGCTCAATATGACAGGTCGGCGGTAGTCCAGTATCCGCAACCTCGAGAAATGACCTGCATATTGAGGCATGGTGTCTGAGGTTTTTGGCCACAATGGAACAGCATCCCATTTTCCAACCCGGTGATGCTCTCTGACTGGCAGTGAGTCCGAGCCCATCTCCGCACAGCTGATACTATCAGTAAATATGTATGCCTGGTCACCAAGAGCGCTCCACCTTGACAGTGACTAAGAGGCTAGCTTGCTGGTCTTGGTATATAAGCGAGTCGTCTCTAACGAGATAGAGGCTAGTGGGAGTTGGACTGAGGTGCGCTTCTCGGATCAGAGCCCTGGATTGGAGGGCGTCGACATTGGGAGATATTACCTCTCGCTGCGCATCCACCAGAAAGCCGGTTTGATCTTCAGGGGCGTTGGCGGATGAGTTCTCTCTAGTAGCAGTAGTAGCAGCAGCAGCCGCAGCAGTATCCGTAGTAGTGATAATAATAATACACGTATTGGGAGAGCGTACTGGGATCCGATCTGTTGCGACATAGTCTGAGCGGACTGCACCCCCAGATTTCACCTTGCAAACTTCTCCACGAATCGGATCACCGTGTTACCGAGGAGTTCTGCCGAGCACTTGTATATCGGCATCTCTACATCTTCATGCACATGTAAGGGTCTGTAACACACAAGGGGGGCGAGGCGAAACCTACGGCTATGTTGCTGCCTCGCAATAGGTTGGTAGTACATGCCCATACTTAGTTTTATTAGTTATGTTATTTGTGTACAATGCCCCATGGCTGAACGACGAGGGATCAGAGAGGGGTGGTGGATGGGGCATGATCCGCGCTGTCAGCTCCGAGACCCTCCGAGATGATACCGGGGCAGCACACAGTAGCGCATCCAAGTACGGGGCCACTAACGTTGGTCGGCGGAGAACAACATTGCTAATCACTGTATACGTACAGTAAGCTTAGATTCAAGTACATAAAGAATTGGCAGAACCCGGTCTCCCGAGCCTGCCAGCCTTTCCCTTGTGGTCTTACTCCCAACAAGCAAGCCTGCGAGACAGATGGCTGGAGTTCCTCTCCTCTGGAGGTGGATTTCACGACAGCCATCAGGCGACAGTTTGTTTATTACTTACAAGCTGTGGACTGACCAGGAGTGGACCTCAACTCACGGGGCCCAACACCGCCCCCCCGAGTCGATGGGGACACCCACCCACCAGCTAACCTACTTACTGTCCAGCTAGACGGTAACCGGCAAGGAGGAGGACACACTGAGCCGCACAGCCATCGTAGAAGGAAAACATCCCTGGCAATCTAGTTAATTGATATACATGGCAAGAGAATATGATATCACTAGCCGCCGACATAACGGTCCGAATACACACGACGACGTATGGATGCAAGGGACTGGGACTGGGGGCCCTGCATTGATCTCGGATCAGCCGACCCAAGACCGTGGGAACGGGGCGCGCCCCGATGCCTGTCGCTCTGAATCCCCGTAACATATATGAGCCCACTCATGCGTAAGATTGCGATAGCCTTGGTGAATTCTCCATGACGACACATGTCTATCGATATGATCACTGGCCGGCTCGTCAAAGACGAAACCGACGGGAGCACAAGTCTCTGGTTAGATATTCCAAGTCGCACAACAAGAGGAGAGTGAGAAGAGCGACCTCGAACCAACGGCAATGGCCAGCAGAAGACTATGAACTGTTCAGAGTCACATATAGCATACCTTACATCCGACCCGTTCACGGCACCAGCAGCAGCAGGCAAGGCAATGTTTGGAACAGCAAAAGTCGGAAAGAGTCGCTGATGAAACGCCATCAATATCACATACAACCATTTCCTTGCGTCATTCGAGCTGTCTTCATGATGTCTTCATGACGGAGAGTATGCCTCTGGGTTTGACCGTGCCAGGCTGTGCTGATTGCCAGCAAGCTACCATTAACACATGTCCCCAAAAGGTGCAGTGGTCTCGGAGTGGCGCTTTGTGCCAGCCGCTCGGATCAAAGACTATAGCCAGCAGTGCCGAGCCGAACCTATATGTCAAGCCCTGAGAAGGTCGCTATGGTTTCTTGATATATCCTACCTATCGTCGATGGCTGAGCACGGCCATCGATCCTAGTACGGACCACGTCAGGGGCGGGGAGTCGAGCATCCTTTCGATGAGAGGGTGCAATAGCATTGGCATAGACGTTGAGGCCATGTTTTCTCCTTGTATGGCGAACCAAGATAACGACTCATAGAGAAGGCCAAGCCTAAGGAAGGGGGACTCTACGCCGGAGTCGTAGCCGCTACTGAAGTGCGGCGCCTCGATACCGGGCAGAAAGAAAGAGATGGGGCTACCATTCCCAATGCATGGCACCACCGCTCGCTCTTCTCCTATCCCTCCTTGCCATCTGACGCCTACGACTTCCTCCCACACAACCCGCCGAGCCGAACATTATGTTCCGATGCGATGTCGACAGCAGGCAGTCCACTCAACTCACACCCGCCTTCATTCCCGACTTCGACCCTTGGCACGGGAATGATAAGGAAGGCGGCCATGATAGCATTCCCCCTCGCGTGCGGGAACTGGTGCCACGAACACAGCAGGCGTTACATCAGGGCATTCCCCGTGTTTCTCTAGCATGGGCTGTGGTGGCCCGAAAAGCCCGGAGAACGACCAAAGCAGAGAGCCCAGCGGAATGCAAACCCACACACCACACGATCGTGGCGGACCCGATGGTATCCGCAGGCCGTATAACCACCAGACCCCACACGCAGTGTCACTATCCACGGCCGTTACCCAACAACAGCCCCCCGAACTGCATACCGGAAATGGACGAAGAAGCGATGGACTCGGGTGGTGATGCCCTGCACTACTAGCTGCATTCATGCGCGTAACCGAATACGTTGCTCATGCGGATCGCACACCCGCCCGGGACGAACCACATTAGCAGGGCCATACGCACATCTTAAAGGTGATCGTCCGGGGCAGAATCCGGGATCGCGGAGCGCGTCGTCGTGCTGCAAAGGCGCCGCTTTCTTGGTGCCAGCCACACCAGCCGACCCAACCCAACCCAGCCCGAGAGATTATTCGCATAGGGCTGCATGGCAGGCAGGTCTAGTCTTGGGACGGTTGTATTCGACATAGCCCCCTCCCCCCCTTTCGGCTGTTCATCCGATCTCTGCCCGCCAATGCGGATTTGAGTGATCATCTACACGATGCCAGGTGCGCCCATTTAAAGTACGAAGACTACCTGTCCTGAGTCATCCGACTGTCCATCGAACTGCGACCCTGCTGGCGAGAGAAGTTCAACATACTTGTAGGGAGGATGGAGTTGGCGCTCGGTCAACAGATGCACTACTACAGTTGCATCTTGCATCTTGTGGCCTGGACAGGCAGGACAGACAGGACTGGACAGGCAAGCACCAGGGCCATAGGTTAGGTTATATGGTTACATCTGGGAGGGAGGAAGATGCCATGTACATCAAGTACTTACTTGTGTATGAGAGAACGACCACATGTGCCGAACCGGGGGTACGACATCACGTTCGCCCGTTTTCTCCTTCTTCTTCTTCTTCTTCTTTTAATCAATTTCTATTGTATTTTTAACTCGTATCCTCCTTTGTCTATCTCATCGCTAAATAAACCTCGAGAGTCTGGTGCAAGGTACCGCATTAGAGTTGCGTCGGACGGGGATGCGTCTCTTGTCATTCATGCTTTAAATCAGATACGGCAGATCAGAAAAACAACCGCCCCAAAAAGAAGTGGGGATGGCGGAACATTCCAAAACGTCCCACCCCTGGTCACTCCCTCAGCTCCTCCAACCCAACCCAACCCAACCCAACCCAACCCCCTGAGGCGCAGCTGCGAACTTGCTCAGATACCTTGACTTGTGAGTCCGATTGGGAAAAGGGAGCAACAAGGGGAAATAAGTTGATGATGACGATGAAGAGATCAACACCAGGACAAAATAATGGGCCAAGCTGGCATGTTGCGGATCTCGGGAGTGTCTTGTTTCGCAGGTTTTGTTGAGCGTTTCCCCTTACCATCGTGCGCTGCATGATCTGCGCGAGGGTTAGAGTCGTCGATAGGGGAGAGTGTGTATTGGCTCCCTCTCTCTCTCATACGAAGTACCTAACACATACCGGGAGTTCCGTGCGGTAACCCCCCCAACGCTGTGAGATGCTGAGAGGCAGCCTACGACGACCATGGCGAAGCACCCATCGCCAAGTCGTCCAGCAGGATTGATCAAAATAAACACAAGGAATGGGCCACACCACAGTAGCAAGACGGCGGATAAAAAAACGTGTTTGGAGAGCTAATAATCATTTGTCGTGATCTAGATCAGGCCGAGCTGCTTAAACCCATCATTTGTCCCATTCCCATGTTTACTCAGTCCAGTCCTCAGCAGACCCAGTCTGGGGCTTTTTCGTTTCAATCCTTTCTTCATTCCATCGCCAGCGACTTGGTGTGGCGTGGCCGGAAGATCCCATCTTTCTTATTCCTCCTCTTCCTCCCCCTTTTTATTCGCCAGCTCCCCCACCCCCAAATCATCAAAAAGGGGTATCAGGTATTTAACTATCTACGATTAAGAGAGAGAAAAACGGTTGCGCTAGGTGTATATGAACAAGCGAAGAGAAATCGATCAAAGCATAAAGGAAATAGAAAACAGATAGGAAAAGGGAAAGAGCTAAAGGAGAGAGAAGATATATAAATAAATAAAAAGGAAGCAATTGTTGCGTTGCGTTTTGTGTGTGATTTGTTTGTTTGTTCATTTTCTTCTTCGAGGGTGGCTCGGCCAAAATAGTCATCATAGTGAAGCCGGCCACATTAGACATTCCTTCTCTTCCTCATCGTCGTTCGGCCCCAATGCCGTTTCCCATCCGCGACTTCAATACCGAGAAGATCGCCATCCACCAGGGGGTTTGCAAACAATTCGCCATGGTATCGTGCCCAACCCGTCCCGGTTTCGTGTGTGTGCGTGAGTGTAAGTATGTGTGTGTGAGAGAAAGATAAACAGAATAGAGTATGAGGTGAAGTAGGTGGTGGTAGGTCTTGCAGAGTTGAGAAATCTTGCTTAGGAGAGAGGAGTGCTGTGGTGAAAATCCCACCCGAGTGGTTCCGTGGAGCCACGGCAGCCCTCGTAAATGCCAGTCTATAATTTCCTTCCCAGGGTCATCACATCGTCGAAGTAACTTCTTCAAGGAAAGGACTTCATGACGCATCTAATTTGCGGTAACGTAAACAGAAAAGAGAAGGTCGTGTCAAGAGGGATTGCGGTCGTCGGATCTGATGCGTTCAAATCATATTCGACATGTCGTCAAGCGGAGTGGCTGGTTGCATCATGGGTGTTGAGTGCTGCATACTCATTGGCACTGAAGTGGGTGGCATTGGAGTCGGCGTCTCTACACCAGAAGCCGTCGCCCCAGGAGTATGAGGCGTCCTCGGTGTCTGAGGCTCTACCTTGGGCTTTGCCATGTGCGATGCCGCAAGTGCTCGTGAGTGGCTGCTCTCACGGCGTCGCTTCGGCGCATCCTTGATCTTTGGATGGGTGTGGCACTATTCTCTAGTTAGTCGCAGTTCATCCGCTAAAGAGCCTCTGCATCTTACCTTGTACGCATGACGGAACCACGTTGTGCCCTTCTTCTTGCTGCTCACCAATGCTATCCAGTCATTGCAGCTACCGCAAAGGCCCTCCCAGACATCAGGATTTCCATCCATCCGTCTGGTCTCGTGAGGCTCCTGGAACGGGCTGCCAGTTGCTGCGCTGATGCCGTGAGTGAAACTCTTGTCGTACCAGAATGCAGAATTCTTCAGCACCAGCCAGCGTCCGGGCTTGCAGATGCCGCACCATCCTTCGCGCTTGTTACCATGGCCACGAACCCATCTGGGCGTGTAGAGGTCACCCTCAAACCTGAGCTCCTGTTCGTGAGGTACCAAGTCCGGGTCCTCAGGGTTCATGTCCTCCGGGGGAGGAGGTATCTGTTCCTCGTTGAGAGAAGCGTACAGATCCGGCGGGTCAGAGAGGTCAGTGTAGTGGCCATGGAGTGAGTGAGGGTCGGCGTTGCTCTGGAGCATCCTGAAAAGGCCATGGGAGAGCAACGGAGGCGGGTTCTCAAAGACGTGCGCATCAGGGTGGAATGTTTGTGAAGGCAGCTGAGATGGCAGTTGAGACGGTAGGAGCATGCTATTGCGGAAGGCCGGAGGGGGCCCGTGGGACATCAGGAAAGGATGCTGCTGTACGGCTTGGAGGTTACCAAAATTCAGAGGCAGCGGCGGGTTGGAGATGGTTGGAGATGAATGTCTCGAAGAGACGCGATGGCCGAAAGGATCGTGGGTATGCTGGTAGACGAATGGTGACGGTCGCCTGTTGGGAGTCGTACCGTATGAGCCAGTGGACCACCTCTTGTTCCGCGCACTACTGTCAACACTATATGGCGCAGATCGTACGCCAGGGCGCGGCGAAGGCGAAGCGCCACGGCCTCGACTCTGGGTTCGGACCAACTCAGAGCGGCTTTGAGGAGTCATGCGGGGCGAGGCCACGGGAGAGAGTTGCGTTGACGACATGAGCGAGTTTCTGTTGGAGGTGGGCGGGTAATCCGATGTGAAGGAGGGCGCCTCCGACATTGCGGCCGAGAACTCTTCGTAAGACGGCATATCAGACAGACCGCCCGAGGTCGATATCGTAAAGGAAGAGCCAGACATGCGTCGTTGGCCAAAGCCATTTTCAAACCCCAAGTGCTCATTCTCCATTTGCTGCCCGGCATACCGCAAGTCTAGGATGGGAATGGCCTCGTCCGAGGTGTAAGCCTGGCCGATCATATCCGTGTCGAGGTTGTGAACGTCCATGTTATCCTCGCAAGTCTTCATCCCCCAGGGGTTGTGTTCCATGGTGGTCATAGGGTAGAAGTCTTGTTGATGCATCGAAACCGGACGGGACATGGTCTCACTTGGAGTGTTCTGCAGATCCAAGCCGGAGGGGTCCCAAGACTGTATGGTGTTGAAGCCCTCGCCGGTGCAGTATGAGAAACCCTCATGAATTGTCGCCGGTCGAGGCTTCATGCCTTGTGTCGTGGGCGTTGCCCAAGCCGGCGTGCCCATGCCCTCCGTCTTAACTGGCAACTCGTTCCCGTTCATTGTCATGATCGGGGGTGGGGGAGGTATGTGGACTTCTCTTCTGTTAGGGGTGTATGTGAAGGCAGGTGTTTGTATCTGCTGCTGCTGTTGCCTATAGCGTTATGAGTTCTATGAAGTGCCAGCAGTATATTCAGGATGAGCATACAGATGAGAATGACTGGAGTCCATGGTCAAGCCGGACCAGGGAGGCAGCGTGACTTAAGCTATTGCACAATGAACGCTGAGACAGGAGAGAGTTAGCATTGATCTGGCTGGATACCATGCGTAGAGCCCTCCGGTACCAGAATAAAAACGGCGTGGATCCGCAAGGCCCACGTAGTCCAGACGAGTCATGGGCATAGTTGACTTACATGGTAATAATAGCATGGGCTATGATCCGAGTTTGAAAAGACCTTTGTTGATTTCCGGTAGGGATGACTATAGTATATTGTAAAAACAGTTCGAGGTTGTGTGAATTGGTGTAAAGAGCGCGGCGGGGGCAAGTCTAGGCCTCGATGGTATAGTGGTAGGGTGAAGAGCTGTATCCGCGAGTGGACGGCAGAAGTGAGCGTGGGTATATGTGTAAGTGAGAGTCGTAGGCAAGAGCGGCCTCGGTATCGAGCATAAGCTGATGATGGTATAAAGGAGTGTAGGGAGTTGTCCGGGAAGGAGAAACTCGTTTGGTCGAGAGGTCTTGTAAACAGGCAGACTGGCGCGTCCAGGTGGGAAGAGAACCAGCTCTCAGTGTTATAGGCCGGAGGGGTTTAATAATGTCTGCAGAGATACAGGGAAGAAAGGAGTGACTAGCAACTTGGATAGTGTCGGTAGCATACGAGGGGTGGACAAGGCGAAAGGGGAGCAAAGGGTAAGATACATGAGGGGCAGTGCAGGACCCCCGGTGATATAAAAGAAAGTACAGAGCTCGAATAGGCATCATCCATGGTCTTGTGTGTTAACCCAGTACGGCATGCTGGGTCTTGTTCGGAACGTCGGTAGGAGCTAAGCCGGTGTCCTTGATACAAACTTGGCCCTGGCCAGCAGACTCCAGAGGGGGAGTCTGGCGTACGAGAACAGGCTTGGCTCGCTGAAAAGAGACAGACTGGATAACAGGGGCCAGGGGCACATGCAGGGATTCGCACTACAGGGACCACTCGGTAGGTTACATCTCTCCGTCGATGATGTGTCGAAAGAACGAGATGGTATGGGGTAAGCCGCCAGGAACAGAGTGTCGAGTAGTCCCGAAGCGGTTAGGGGCCTAATATAAAGGCCGGGTCTGGCCCGGTTTAAGAGACGGACATGGGTGGATTTCTCCTTCGGGATAATCGATACAAGGGCCCTAACCACTGTCGAAAACGGCCCTAGGAGAATAACATGATTTGAATAAAGGTAGGGCATCTCAGATATGGAAGTGGGAGGAGCCAACACTAGCGCAACAGAAGCGAGAGGAAACGAAATCTCGCGAGAACCGCGACCTGTCGGCCGGCCCATCCTATCTCAAGATTCCAGAGAGTGGAGTACGGTATCCGAGGACGTGGCTTGTCTCATAATAATTCTTTTTATCCAACTCCCCCGACGAGGGTGGCAGGACAGGACGGGCGAGCGAGCGATAAGGATCAAGGTGAAGACCACTTGGGCCGAGTAGAAAGCAACTCTATGACGGAAGCAGCGGGCTCGTGAGCTCTGAAAATAGCAAGGAGAGACAGAGTTTTCTGTACACAGCCTCGAGGGCCACACGCACAAGTTGGACAGTATCGTATGACACGACCACGACACAAGATATCGACCGGATATGTCGATCTGGAGAAAGGGACAAGTTTCTTGTGCGGGTAGCATGTAGCAACTCGACGGGGACCTAGCCTGAAAAGGCCGGCCGGGCAGGGGATAAACCGCCAGGCGAGAGCCGTCGACGAGGTTACGGTATCAATAAACTGCCCGTTTGAGCCGCACAATGGAGACGGGCAGACTCGTAGAGTTGGGTAATGTAGTACTAGGGGGCAATCTCGCAAGAGGGTACAGCCGCATTTCTGACGTAGGTAGGGGCGGTCATATCCGAACCAGCTAAAAAGGTGACCCGAGTACGCTCTCTCGAGTATATTAATAAATCAGGGTACCTGACTTTTCCTCACGCAGGTTGTATTAATGAGTAGGTTAAGTAAGTACTTGGTAATCACCACACCATCCAATGAGGACCTACCTACACAGCAGAAACACCCGGACATGGCAGGGAAAAGGAAGAAGGGCGAGAGATGAGTTCTGAGAGTCGATTCGGGGATACTGGATGGATAAGAGCTGCTGCTATCTGAGGTCGCGTGGTCAATCTGTCTGGTTGATTCGTTCGTGATTCTCCCCCATTCACCCGCCCTCTACTACTGCGGGACCAAAAGGGAAAAGGAAAAAGAAAAAAAAGTTCTTGTGTAACGGAATTTCCTGAAGTTGAGGTTGGCAGGTTACCTAGCAGAATTAGGACTAGATGAAGAGAAGCGACATGGATCATAGAGTTTCAGAATCTGGCTCTGAGACACGCTGTGGAACCCCTGCGTTCATCTTTTCGACCAGTCAGCCCATTCACATCGTGAACCCCACAACTCAACCTCAAACGTGTGGTCGCCGTCGTCGTGTTTTCCTTATTCTTCTTCTTCTTCTTCTTCTTCTTCCTCCTCCTCTTCTTCTTCTACTTTCTCTTTTTCCCTCTCTGGGTACGTCAGTGCTCACGACGTCTAGTCCAATGGATAAAGACAAAGCAGCTACTACGTACTATGACTAGCACCGGGGGGGGCTGGATCCATACCTGGAACCATGTGTACAGTAGGCCGCCCAACGCTGTCTACTAATTGGCCGGCTGTCTGTTAGCTGCACGAAGCTTTCTTCTACTCCTAGTAGTACACGTACGCTACGTATGAGGTAACCTTAAACAATAATAAAAGCTTCTACTATACCCTCCATTATAGACCTACTATTCGTCAGTCGAAGCTGCCAATGACATCGCGAAGCAGCCCAGGTCGGCTTCTGTAATTTTTCTTCCGGCTGCAAACTACTTGTTAGTAACCTTAGGTAGTATACCATGAGCTGCAGCAGGCTGCTCCGAAGTCACCGTGCTACTCGGACCTTAGGACTCACACAGTCCATCCATCCCCTATACTCGTATGCTGTGGGCTGCGTCGGCGCCCAATCATCCTGGGCCGCCAGCTGAGCCGGCTAAAATTGTCGCAACTGTGCTCCTCTGTCTCTGCCCCCTCCCACATAAAATCATCAAATTTGCTCTCGATAAGAATACGCAGTCGATCGGAGAAGGCTTGTGCAAGAGTTGCGATTGGTGCCTTGGTGCATCTGCATAACAGTCGCGCGCACACGCATACGCACGCGCACACGCGCACATACAAAGTGCCAACAACAAGTACTGGTCCACCCAGCCGGTGTCCATAATAATACAGTACATACTATGGAATAGAGTAACTGAGGCAAGGATGAGGTTCAGGACGTTTGGCTAGAATCCTTGCCGCGCTGCTGCCAGACAGGAATCTCAATAGTACAGTTACATGGCCCATGTCAGACATGGTTTGGCGCCAGACACAGCGATCCATGATCACCATCACCATCTGACCCACCGGTCAACAATAACAGATGGGTTGGCAGGAGAGGCATCGGTTGGCCTAACCTATGTGTGTATTTGCCCGGAAACTGTTCCCTTGGAAGTCATGGGATGATGTTTGGTTTGGTGATGGCAGAAACCGGATATTCCCTCCTCGTACCGTAGCTGAGTGAGGTGTCCCCGTGTTGTTGTTTGTTTTTATTATGGTAAAGCTTCTTCTTCTTCTTTGTAGGTTACTAACTAGACTAACTAGCCGATACTACCGTCTCATTGAGCCTGCGAAACTTGACAGCCGCATCTTCCCACCTTGTTTCAGTCATCATCGAGGTGAGGCACATCCAGCGTTCTCCTTGGTGGACAAAGCCCAATGGCGCAGCTACGAGGTGATTGCGTTTCTGCAGAGGTCAGTCCTGAGAAATCTCTGACGGCAGTCGTCGTGTTGCCCCCCCCCAATGTGACTTTCGATTGGTCTTTCTACCTACCGGCAATGGGCGCTCCATGCCGCGAGGGCATCCTGTGCAAGCCAGAGCCAGCTGTCAGATTTTGCCACTGGTCTGGCTGTGATTCCTGGGATGGCCCTGGCACATGACTTAAGAGATCCGACTCCAACTATAAGAGACGGGCATTAATAGCCAAGGCTCGGGGGATCCTTAGCGGTACACGAGCCCATTCGCTGTCTGTCTTGCCCGGGTTGGTTGCCTATCGATAATGGCAACACCCGTGCTTTTTGATACCTAATAAGTGGTGAGTTAAGAGGTACTTGCTTATTAGGTAGTTAGGTACTTATGTATATAAATAAGATGTGATAATAATAGCAGGCTTTCCGATGATTATCCGTTCCCAGCACTCTAACTAGTTAGTCAAGTAAGGTACCTTGGCTTAGCAAGCTAAGAAGGGGTTCGG
Organism: Apiospora pterosperma; assembly: GCA_019976485.1. Lineage (NCBI taxonomy): Eukaryota > Fungi > Ascomycota > Sordariomycetes > Amphisphaeriales > Apiosporaceae > Apiospora > Apiospora pterosperma. Next base: position 4,090,151 of record JAFBMP010000009.1, read on the forward strand.
GCGATGACTAACTTCTTGTACAACGTAGTAGTCGCATTCGATCATCCGATGTGCTGGTAATAAAGGGCTGGATTGGGCAGATGGATGTGATATTAGCACGTTATGCACCACCTTTGCTCGACCGGGTATGCGAATTGCAATGTTGCTTCCGCCAACTGCCGCGTCGTTGTTGTGTTGTATAGCGCCTGAGGTTAAGTTCGATCGCATTATGTGTACCTGCAGCAGTAGTCTCGTCAGCCGCCCCGGGCCCCGAGAGCCCTTCCTCCCTCCCCCATCCATCTGGCCACCCATCCGATCAGACCGCGCAATCGCGCATCTATGTCCATTTCGGGGAGTCGGCCCCGGCTTTCAATCGCTTAGCACTGCGGGTAGGCCAGCCCGCTCCTTGCTGTGTGACAGACAGGCAGCAAGGAGTGAGATGATGGCCCTCGCAGGTGCAGCGCCATGCCCTCCCCTTCCAACAATCCCGTGTTACGAATCAAGAAGTCAAATATAGTAATCCTTGTGTACGTAGTATATTGAAATATAGTAGACTGCCGAGCCCACCTGCCACCTTGGGAAGTGCCGGGCGAGTTTACCATCGATCCACCGGCGGCAGCCAGGGTCTCGGATATATGCCCTATTCTCTTCTAACACGAGAGCCTGTACGAGTCACGCATCCCAAGGCTTGCCTGCCGAAAGCAGGAAGGCTTGCCTGTTCAGTCATTGACTCCCTTGAGCCTTTGGGCTATTTTGGTTAGTGTGTGACTTTGGTGGCCTTTTTTTTCTTGTTCGAAACTTCGATCAGTTGTTCTGTGGGGGCTGCTAGGACGAAAAGTGCAACGGCCCCGGCTGATCATGTTGTATCTGTAGTAGTAGTATCTGGGAACTGGCGAGCTGGCAAGCTGGATATCTCGGTCTAGTGGGCACGGCACAACCCAAGCACACCCCCCCCGGGGGACAGGGCGGGTTGGCGCGCATGAAGTTTGCTGACGTTTTGGGAAATTATCATAATGCTGTCGTGCTTTGCCGGCGTGGTCCCCATCGTCTTAAGACGGCATCTTATGGAGATCTCCGACCAATGACGACGTAATCCCAACCTTGGCCCGGGGTCCCCTCAGCGCAAGGAAAAGAAGGAAAAAGGGTAATAGAATAAGTTTTTGGAGCCTGGAAAGCCACTACCTGCTTCTCTCGCCCAATCTCTGTACACGCACGAATCAAGGGAATTCCATCGGAAACAATAGACGAAAATGGAAAGAAGAAAGCGAGCCTCGACAGCCTGCTAATGCTTACATGCTGAACCCACCTGAGGATCCAACTGGAGCACGCCTCCTGTTTGTCAGATCTTGGTGGAACATTGTTCGGATCGTTTTATCTTGGTTCGATCTGTTTGATATTTAGCTGCATCATAAACAGCCTCAAGCCAGAAAGTCCACGACTCTGGCAGACAAGTGCCTCCGGCGAGGTGCGCAATGGACGATGTCTATGCTACAATAACTTATGTCGCAGACACTATAGTTGAAGGAAAGCAGGCTCGGAGATGCATCTGTCTCATTCCCATATTCAGAACATTCGGCCGAGTTGGAGGTGTGGTCCTCTGGTCCCGCTGCGGCGAAGTAGCCAAATCGACCACAGATGTACCACACACACTTCGGCTCGATGACATCCCAATTTGCGAACATACATAGCCGACTCCATAGCAGAAGACAGCAGAAGACCAAAGCGCATCAGGTCTCGCCGTCGCTCTTATGCATCCCTCTCTCTAGCCTACTGTTCTCCTAGTCCTTGTTGATTCGCTTCCACACTTCGCTTTCCGCGGCAGCCAGTTTCTCACCCGCTCCTTGGGCCCATTTCTTCGCTGCACCCCATACACCCTCTTCCGTGCCATCCTGCTGCTGTCGGCGATCTGCAGACTCGTTCCGCGCTATAGCCTCCCTCTGATATTGATCTAGCCCCGCAGCATGAACATTCTGGTGGTATCCCGGCGGGTGATCCAGACTGCTCTGGCCGCCTTGACCGGCGATCCCGTTGGACGCCTGAGCGTACGCCGAAGAGGGTGCAGTAGCCGTGGCAGTTCCAAGCTGCTGCGCCGGGTATGCCATGGTGGGTGGTGGGATTGCCATCTGTTGCGGGTAAAGTGCTGACGTAGCCTGTGAGATGGTGGGCGGTGGGATATATTTCTCGCCCGCCTTTGGAGGGGGCGGCAGATGACTCGTCACCCCCGCCAGCGTTGGGGCTGCACCAGGCTGAGGAGCCCGAGGACCCTCGGATCCCAGTGGCTGAGTAGGAGTAGGCTGCAAAGATGATGTTTGCGCTTGGGGTGCCATGGTCTCGATTGGGAGAGACGGGGCTGCTCCCGGTTGTGCCTTCGGATATGACGATTCAGACGCTGTTGTGGTTGCCGGGGTTGGCTCTTCCTTGGTCCTAGAGGCATCAGGCGCTGCAGTTTGGGGCGTGACACCCGAAGGCTTCGTAGCCACTGGGCTATTCGTGTAGACTGGGATTGGAGCCATGCTTGATCAGTCGCTGTTGTTGAAAGATTAGGTAGATAATAAGTTAAGCCGTGGCGTTTGAGCCCATATGCGTGGTCCCAAAGATGCTATGACGGATACAGAGCCGCTCTGTCAATCGACTATCATTCGTCAAATTGATGCTGCGAGACGTAGAGATTGATTGGCGATGGTTGATAACAGCATTGAACTGACTGGAGGTTGTTGTCGTTCTTGTCGGGTGGCCAAGGGAAGGAAACGACGTCATGGGAGTCACCTGACAAAGAACATTGATTTTCATCAGATCGTTTCCTTTACAATCAAGTCAGGACGCCTTAGCTTAACCTTGGGTCAGAAAATCTGCACTTCACTACATGTACGTAGTACAGAAGTAGGTAATAATAAGTACGGAGTTACTTCTTACGTATTACTCACTCAACAAGAATGCGCGACTGCACCTGACATCGTCCACGTTGATACACCACATCCGCCTGAGTCTAGTAGACTTCTATCCCGCGTGTGATTACATTGCAATCAGCGTTGAAGTTCCTTTCAGAGGTTTCATTTCTATCTTGACCCTATTGCCAGAATGCATACCTGGTGAATCTGAATCATAGGTACAAGTTCTAATCGGAATCACCCGTAAAGTCACTCTCGTGCGCCTCGTCTGGATCTCGATCATAGTTAATACTCATGACCCCTTCCAGAAACGTGCTGAAGTACTCAGATAGCCACGCTTGCTGCTCATCGCTCAGCTTGAGACCGCCAGACTGCATCCAGATGTCTACTCGCACACCCCGATGATGGTTTGGGTGTGCACCAAGCTGCAAAGCGAACCTCTCCAAGCCTTCGAAGGTGAAATAGGACGTGGCATTGATGTCGAGTTCTTTCAGGTAGGGGAGTCCAACCAATGTGTCGAGAATCGTATCGTCCATATTCTCTCCTCCGAATTTGAGATCGACGAGAGCTGGAAGGGCTTGGACAAACTCGCGCATCTCTTGCTGCCGTACGAAGGCCTAGTCGTTCATCAGGTTAGCCCCAATAACACGAGAAGTTCCAAGGGCGATACTCATATTCAACATCAAGCTTCCGTGCCCTAGTTGAGCGAAAGTGGCAGACATACCTGTATCAAGTTCAATGTCTTCAGTCTTCGCAGAGTACATATGACACCTGCTAAAGGCGTAGTGTCGTCAACAACCAATCCATCCATGGTGCCATCCTGGCCCCCGAGCGTGAGCGTCTCCAACGAAGTCTGATGACCAAGGGCTTCCCAAGTACTAGAGTCTACGGCTTTGCCCTGTGAAGCGAAATTCTGCAGTGAAAGAGAATCGAGCTTGATGTCGTCCGCAAGAAGCACGTCTTTTACTATAAGCAGGGAATCCATGACGTTTGAAAAGGTCAAAGCAGTAAGGCTCTTGCAACTCTGGATCCTATCGACTCTCCGTGTTAGCATTGCTCTTTCAGGCATTAATAAACCGCATGCCTCGCGAGGAAAGGTGAGTTGCCCTGTAAGGTATCACGTACTCAACCCTCCCAAGAAAGACTGGGATAGGAAGGAGTGAACCCCTGAAGTCGCTTACCAACTCGTAATCTCTTTCAGAAGACCATCGCTAAAGGTGCGCAAGTCGATTTGATCATTTCGGAGGTTCTCAATACTGAGGCTCTCTAGGAATTTGCACCCCGGCAGCAGGTTGAGGCACTTCATGGCTTCCGCCGATAGACTGCCAAGATGTAGATATCTCAATGTCTCGGCATGCGCGTTCAAAGCAGTGATGGCCTTTTCGCTTAGACCATTCATGCTAATGACCTCAAATCGTTTCAAGCTGTTGGGCCTCAGAGTTTGAAGGAAAACAGCCATATCCTCGTCCGCAGTTGGTTTGCTGAAGGATAGGCAAGTGAGCTCGGAGAAGTTCGGGCAACACTCGTGAATCGCGCTTGCTGCCTCGACCCCAAGTGCCGAGCCATCTTGGATCCTCAAGGATGCTAGAGTACCAAGTCTTGCAACCCAACTCGGCAACAGATCAACTGGAATGTAGTTGCTTTCGACATGTGCCAAGGCAACGGCCTTCTCGGCCTCGTCTGCAACGTCCTTGATATACTTGGTGATGGCATCCCCACATTTCAATATAGTTTTCTGGAAGTCAATATTGCCAATCAGCTTCCTCCTGAGAAGCTTCTTGGTTTGTTGACCCTCGCGAAGAACCAGAAATGCGTCCATGCCGACCTCGGCATCGAAAAGCCATCGGAGGGCATCTTCATCTCGATTATAGTTGATGTCCTCCAGTAGTTGCCCATAGTTACTCAATGACAAGGCCCGGACGAAGGCGCAGTAAGGATAGGCTGTCTGGCCCAGACTGGAACGAATCAGCGACCTCCATAGGACTGCCCAGCTCCGTCTGCTCGAGTATTGGCCCGTAAACACGGGAGAGTATTCATGGACGCTGAATGGCCAAAGTCAGTAGTGTTTCTAGTCGCATTGCTGCTGCGTTGTTCCTCTGTTCCGCCGAGAATGCAATCAACCCAAGTAAGCGCACGTGGATCGAGGAGATAGGAACGCACCTATATAACTGCTCCAACGCGACACTGGCAGTTCTGCGGCTCACGAGCGAGACTTGGAGCAGGGTTGCAAGATCGCGTCGATAAGCAAGCTCCTCACACAGCAGTAGAATGATATCTTGGGGAAGCGCTGAATGTGCCATTTTACTTGGAACCCCGGACTTCTTCCTAGGGAGCCTTGGCCTCGACTTGGGCTACAAATAGAAAAGATGAAGAATAATGAATGCATCTGGCCCTACCTAATGTTGATTATCAGCAAGTGCATCCAGCTGATGTCATGGCTGCATGCCGCCACACTGTGTGGAGCCACCCTGAGCACATCTTCCGCCAAGCCGCAATAGCCATTTCGCGTTTGGATCAGCTTCTGCATAGTGTCTACACTGTGCCCCACGACGCGTGCTTCCGTCTGAAGCGCGTCTGAAGCTTTCAGTGTGCTAAGGCAGCCAGAGGTGATTAAAAAAGGGTACAAGTACTTACTTACTTAAGGTTAACGTTACTTACTTTAGGTTAACTACCATTTGTTTTTACATTAATTGATCAATAGATGGGTCGCCGGCTGGAACCAATAACCAAAGATTAACCAAGTAGGATGTAGTTACAGCCCGGCATCCTCGTGGGAAGCACTCTAGTTGTAAATCGACGCTACGATGGTGTTGCTTCGGTTCACATTGAGCGAGGAAGGTGTCAACGCACTTCGTGATGCTTTGGCCTGCCTGAACAAATTCAGCGACGAAGTCTCGCTGGAAGCCAAACGGGACAAAGTGCGTTTGGGTCAAGAGTCTCACTCTCATATTTCCAAAGAGCTTCAAAAGGCTGACTTGGAATTTTCCTAGTTGGTTTTTACTGCCCTCAACTCATCCAAGTCTGCGTACGCCGCCTTCTCTTTCGCCACCAACAAATTCTTCTCGAAATACCAATACGGAGGCGTAGCTCAAAACCAGGAGAAGTTCTTCTGCAAGCTCTACAATAGGGTAAATACTGTTTTCCTTTTCTTAACCAACACTCTTGTGGAAGCCCGGTTCTAAACTCCTGTCTAGGCCTTGTTGTCCTTGTTCCGTGCTCGCACCGGAGACTTCCTACACGATCCTGAGAAGGGTGGCACTGTCATCGAGAGATGCGATGTCGCCATTGAGGACGAAGCCGGAAGGAAAAGCAGGTTTATCGTCAAGATCGCTTGCAGAAATGGTGAGATCCGTTCCGGTATTTCGCTGCGTACACTGACTTACATCGTTTGCAGGTATGACGACAAAATACCGATTGCCGTTCGAAGTGAGCCCACCTGTTCATGCCAAATTTGATAAGGATGAAGCTGTTCATTCATGGGCCATTTCGTCTAGAACATTACGGCAACTTATGGATCACTTCGGCCCCGGAATTGAATATCTCGATATTCACTCCGAAGATGACACGACCGTCAACTTCACCTGTTTCACCGAGAAGGTGGCCAGTGGTAATGGTGAGTCTCCTGAATGTCAATCTGGTACATCTTACTCATACTCTTAAACAGAAGTGTTAAAGAAGCCACTGCACACGTCTATCGCCGTCGAGAGGGATGAGTTTGATAGTTTCGATGTTTCCGAAGACAAACTGCACATTGTTGTCAGCGTCAAGGACTTCCGTGCCATAACACAGCATGCAGCGTTTCTTGGGAGTGAGGTATCCGCACAGTATTCTATGCCGTCACGTCCAATGCAAATACGCTATGATGGCGACGGGTTGAAGTGCGAATTTCTTCTTATGACAGTCGGAGAGCGAGGTGCGCCGGGGCAGCGAGCGAAGAAGGCTCGAGCAGGGGCGAGGTCTGCACCACGTGCCCAGCAACTCGAGGCTGCTGGTAGTAGAGCAACCTCTCATGCACCTACGCCTGCTCCTCGGCCACCGCCCACAACAAGACGTGAGCCAATGCCGTCATTGCGGCCAACGGCACCCCGCCAAAGCCAAAGACCCCCTCCGGCAACTCTTGATCATGAGTCTCTCTTCGTACCTCAAGACAATGACTACCAGTGGGACCCAGTCAACATGAATGAGGACGAGGGTGAAGAAGAGGAAAATGCCAGGCTTGAGTGGGATGCTAGCGGCAGACCCGTGAGTACTGCGATTCGGTTGCCTATTATTGAGCGGACCACTGACATTTTTCAGAACCCGTCTGCAATAAAGATGAGCTCGGTGATTGCCGACCAAAATGCACAACGCCGCGTCGTCGGCTCCGATAACGGCGTAGAGCACGATCAGCCGTTGTCGTATCTCGAACCAACTCAACGTCTTTCACAAGCTCGACAATTTGGCCTATTTCATGAATGAGCCACACGGATGTCATACTGTTTTATTTCCAGATATTGGCTTTTTACATGGGATTTCCGCACCCGACTAGAGTCGGCTGCCGTGGTTCCTCCATTACCTGGCCGGTTAGTGTGTGACTCTAACGAGCTTATGTTTCCCACGAATTCTGGAGTTGTTGTGGGAGACTGCTCTAACCTCAGAGATGCAAGCCCTCAGCATGTATGTAAATCCAGCTAGTTGCACACCCTGCCCCAATCGCTGTAATTTGAGAACCTTCAGGGAGTAAATCCCCAGACGCAATGACATTCCACCGCCCCTTGACAACCCCAGACGGGCCATCTGTCTGGGGGCCGCAGTTTCCGTGCTCTCCCCAGCCCCAGGAGATAACCTCGTTGTTGTCGGTTACTGCTACCGAGTGCTCGCTCCCCGCGACGAATCTTATGATTTTGGGTAGATTTGGCGGAGGCAATTGACCATGCTCATCACGTCCCCAGGCTGTTAGAGTACCGTGTTCCCCGAGGACGAAGATATCACCCCAGCCTCCATCCACCGTATTCCATCTAGGTGTCGCCAGCGGCGCCTTGGACTTCAAGCCCCATTTATCTGGTCCTAAGACGAGGAGTTTTCCTTCCGTTAACTCCCCAAAGAGACAGGTGTTGTATTGCCCACACACGGCACTGACGACTTTAAAGTCCACGCCGCTACTGCTTCCGATCTTACATGGCGCACAATTGATTACTGGTGTCGGCGGTGCTCCGTCATCAAGGGCGACTGCTTGACCTAGTTGACCTTTCCTGCCGTTGCCCCACCCGTATATGTCCCCATTATCCAGCACGGCCACGATATGTGCCATGCCGCTTGCAAGATGCGTGACCCCTGTGCCTTCTGGGGGAAAGTTCGGTATGAGCCTGGGCTCCACGATTCCTCTGGCCTCAAATCCTAGCTGCCCCTGCTCACCGGTCCCGCAGCTGTATACTTTCCGGGCCTTGCCCTGCTCGTCTCTCACAACGCAAGTAGTACTTTCCCACGTGCATGCGATATGTGCAACAGGCCCTGGAGTTTCGGACTCGGCGAGAATGAGCTCCTCAAACTGGGCATTGTCCGCAGTCGATATGGTGACGATACCGCAAGCTCCTTTGGACGAGTCGCCACTCCAGTAGGCCTTGCCGGACTCCGTCAGGATGACCGTGTGGTTCCCACCTGCGGCAATTCTGATGATGGCGTCCGAGGGCGGCTCACAGTGGAAGAGGACTGGCTTCGGTACCGATACGTCCTCTTTGTGTCCAATACCCAACTGTCCCGACCCATTGGAGCCGAGAGCAAACAGGCCAGCCATGCTGCTAGAGGGGGGATTGGATAATTAATGTCAATGCCGATAGGAGAACTGACATACAAGGCAGAGCTCTACGATGCACAAAAGACACTTCTTATTACAGTACATGTACATAGTAAGGTACCTGGTTTATTAGGTAAGTACCTGTGAATAACGGAACTGGACGCCGTAATTCTTCCGAATCTTTAAGCCCCACTCAATCGGCGAGTCCCGCCCAAGCTAGAAATTTTAACCTTCAAAAGGCTTGTAGAGATTTCTTCTTCCATTTAAGAAATCCTGCATTCTTCCTCATCCCTCCTTCACTCTCACTTATCTCTTAACACTTCTCAAAAGTGCCCGCCTTTGTTGCACCAGTGGGGCTGCGGCGCTTTAAAAGAATGTGATATTCCATGCTTCGATCAAGAACTTGATTCGGAGATTATTGCATACGCTCCGGCGAACTTTTCCGTCACTAACCAGCAACGCTTATTGACATCGTCTAAAAATGGCGACTACGAAAGAGGAGGTGCCGTCAGACATGACGGGCTTCACTGTGGGCATAATTGGCATGGGCGACATGGGGAAGATGTATGCTCGGAGGCTCAGTGACGCTGGCTGGAGGTAATACTCACTCTACCTTGTGGTGATGTCCTGTTTTCAGCGCAGCGGACGGACCTCCGAGAAACAAGCCTGGTAAGTCTACACATCTCTCTATTTCTCTCAATTGCAATGATGACTTGAGTGCATTTGGCTCGAGCATTGTCAGCAGCCGGGCGGATCAGCCATTCTGGCCCCGTCCACGTTGTTGGCTTTCCATGATGTAAATTCTCAGCTACCTTAATTTTTCCTTGTCTGAAGCACAACCAACCCACCAGCCTCTGCTAGAAATGCTATTCTGGCTCTTTTGCTAACGCATTCTCCCGCAGGCTAACGATGATGATGCCACCGACCAGGATCGTTGCATGCGATAAAGAGGAGTTTTACGAGGCATTGAAAGAGGAGTTTGCAAGTAGGGTACATTTATCCAATAGTAATTTATTATCTCAGAAATATGCTGAGAGACTGTCCAGACCAATGTCCAAATCTTACGTAATGGCCATCTCGTTTCCAGGACCAGCGACTACATAATTTACAGCGTAGAAGCTGCTGCCATCGACCGTGTCGTGGCGCAATACGGCCCATGTAAGACGGCATCCCATCTTGTACTACTTGCTTCATCCCACAAACAATCCTAAGTAATGCCATGACTAGCTACGAAGCTCGGTGCCATTGTAGGGGGCCAGACCTCTTGTAAGGACCCAGAGATCAAGGCATTCGAGGCCCACCTACCGGATGATGTCGACATCGTATCCTGCCATTCGCTTCATGGCCCACGTGTCGATCCTCGGGATCAACCGCTAGTATGATCGCCCAGTTTACCACATAATTTACGTAGCTAAGCGACATCTCAATAGGTCATCATTAAACATCGAACTTCCCCCGCCTCTGCCCGGAAGGTCGAAACCATCCTGGGCTGCCTCAAGAGCAAGATCGTCTACCTGACTGCCCACGAGCATGACCGTATCACGGCCGACACTCAGGCTGTCACGCACGCCGCATTTCTGTCCATGGGCAAGGCTTGGCATGCATCGCAAGAGTTCCCCTGGGAGGGTGCCCGGTATGTTGGCGGCATTGAGAACGTCAAGATCAACCTCATGCTCCGCATCTACAGCCAAAAATGGCACGTCTACGCCGGTCTCGCCATCCTGAATCCCGAGGCGCGCAAGCAGATTGCCCAGTATGCCGAGAGCACCACAGACCTGTACAAGCTGATGCTGGGAGGTCACCTGGAGGAGCTGCGGGCGCGCGTGTACAACGCCCGCGACCGCGTCTTTGGGCGCGCGGGCGAGGTCCGGTGGGAGGCCCAGCCGCTGCTGCGCGACGAGGTCCTCGATCAGTTCAGCCTGGGCCGAATGCCCGAGTCCCTGCTGCCCAACAATCACCTGTCCCTGCTGGCCATGGTGGACTGCTGGTCGGCCCTGGGCATCGTGCCCTACGACCACATGATCTGCTCGACGCCGCTCTTCCGCCTCTGGCTCGGCGTCACCGAGACCCTGTTCCGCAACGAGGCCCGCCTCGACGAGGCTATCCGCGTGGCCATCGACGACAACACCTTCCGCAGCGACGACCTCGAGTTCACCTTTGCCGCCCGCGGCTGGGCCGAGTGCGTCTCCCTCGGCCACTTTGAGACGTGGCGAGAGCGCTTCCAGGCCACGGCGGCTTTCTTCGAGCCCAGAATTGCGGGCGCGGTGGAAGTCGGCAATGCCATGGTCAAGGCTGTGTTGGAGAGCACGAAGAAATAAGTGACTATAAGGTTTCCTTGGAGTGCTGTACGTTGTCCCACCATGAAGGACTACTACGTGGTGTTGTATTACTCATAAGGAGGAGAAGCGATCTTGGGAGAGAATGTAAAATTGATTGAAGGAGAAGGGAGAAGGGGGAAACAACACCAAAAGACCTTGAACGGATCTCTTCAACAAGCAAGCGAGGGTTTTCCGACACCAGGCTGTTCTGTACATGTACATCATGGTCACACAATTACCCTCACAGCCGGACTGGCTGTCGCCCAGCTAATGTACACTCTCATTTTAAATATATACGTAGAGAACAAAGAAGCAATGTGGTAGCGCAGACGGGCGAACAAAAAGTGCGAGCCAAAAAGGGTGCCTGTACGAGGGTAAAGAAGCGAAGATCTGCAAACACGGCGGCTTTTGTTCCACTTCCACCTTCATCCTCAATGTGCGCAGGCGTCAAGAAACAATCCGCCTGATTCTCTCCCCCGAAAGAATTCCCCCAAATCCCGACTTGGCCCTCCCTCTCACCACGTTCGTCGGGAGCGGGACCTGTGGCGGGAGCCGTCTCGTCGTTTCCATGACTCAAGCGCCTATATGTAGACGACCAGGGTCTGGTCCGTCTAATAGTGCTTTCCAGAAGGATATACCGGGGGCACACCCGTGGGATAGCCCTTGCCCTTGCCAGTCGGGGTGGCCTTGCCCGTAGGTACAAAAGGCGGGCGCGATGCGGTAGGCTTCCTGTATGATGGTTTCAAGGTGTCAGTCAGTAAATGGTGAGGAGATCTAGCCGATGGATCGAAAGACAAAGGGGGGATTGACTCACCCAGTCGGTTTAGGTCCCTTGCCCTTGCCCTTGCCGGTCGGCGGCGGTGGAGGAGCCGAGCTCTTACTGCATTGGCATCGTTAGCTGCTTCGTGGTCTTCTATCCAGGGCAGTCTCAAAGGGGGTATCGGAATATGGCTTACCCAGTAGGTGCCTTTTTCTTCTCCAACGTGGTCTTGTCCTTGCCTGTCGGGTAGCCCTTGCCTGTCGGGTAGCCCTTGCCTGTCGGGTAACCCTTGCCTGTCGGGTAGCCCTTGCCCTTGCCCTTGCCGGTGGGTGAAGATTTGCCCTTGCCAGTCGGGGTGGCCTTGCCTGTTGGGACAACACCAGTGGGCACAGGAAGCGTGGGTAATGCAGGCACTTTTGGCCGGAGAACAGTTAGCTGTTATGACAGCGCAAAGGCGTTTTCTCGGGACCTGGGATAGCTACTCACGGGTCGGGGCGACGTCAGACGCAGCCGGCACAGCCAGGCCGATCTGTACCAGCGAGGCCGCGAGCAGGACGTGCAGGAGACGAGTCATTCTGTCTGTATGTGCAGGAGTGTCTTGAGAGGGAGGATATGGTTCTGTAGAGGGACTTGAGGAGCGTCTGGGTTGCAAAGATCAGAACTGGCAATTCAGCGACTGCTGCTCCATCTTATATAGTCAACGAAGCACTGTCTTCTCTCCTTCTTCCCGTTGCATCGGATGCACTATTTTTGTGTATCTCTGGGTCTTGCCTCGTCCGGTGACACAGGTTGCAAGCCATTCTGGGATAAATGAAGGCCCCTTGTTCAGTCATTCACTTGCAACGCGACGAAGCTTGGAAGCTTGCCTGTCAACCCCGGTGAGTTACGATCTAGTGGAACAATCTAGTCATGGCCTTGGCTCTGAAGCCTCCGGAATATCTCAATCCGTGCCCTTTCATACTTAGACGGGAACCCGCATGCGCCTAAAAAGAAAATCTGCTTCATCACAACGACGATTGATACTTGACGTTGTCGGTATGTATATCATGCATGATCCAGGTGGGCGCCGTGGGGCTAATTGTCCGGATTTCCACATTGCCCACAAAGTGTTTTTCCCCCATACAACGTGTATAAATAAGCATTCAGGGCTATATTGCGCACCGGTTATTAACCAGATCATCTCCCGATGGGGCTAGTTTCTATATATAAACACACATACCCCTGGTGATGAAACCAGGAACCGACCAAACAGAGCACCGCCTAGATTGGACCGGAGGGGGCCGGAGGGGAATGAATAAATATTCCATTCCAGTCCACTAATCGCAGCGCCAAGAGAGATGATGCAGGGGAAAAAGCAACTCTCACTCATCTATATCTCGCATCCCGCATACAAACATTGAGTAACGTCACCAGCACAGCCCGCGTAGCACATATACGACCGCCCCTGTTTCCTTGAGGATATTGACATATTTCAGGCTATATCGCTTTCTCTCTCTGCCATCTTCTACCTGCTTCGGAAAGCGCTTTTCTCCGCGAGCCACTGCTCCATGGTCATCATCTCGGGGTGCTCCTTGCGCAGTTCCTTGATGTCCGCTTTGTAGCCGTCGGTCGCGAACCAGCCAATCATGAGCCTGAGCTCCGAGACCAGATACGTGAGAGCACTGCCGAAAAACCAGAAAGTGACGGGGGTCGTGTGGCCCGTAGCGTTGAGGAACGAGTTGTCCATCTCCTCGACCGAGAGCTCGTCTCCGGCTATGCCCACGGCGCGGCGATCCCACTTGCCGGGGTCGCTGAAGGCCTTGGCCGCGAACACGCCGATGTCGTGCACGGCAACCCATTGGTTCGACTTTTCCGTCTTCAGGTGATTCCGCAACGCCGCCATGAAGACCTTGGTGGGGAACCCGGGCATCAGGTTGTCCATGAAGGCGACGGGCCGGAGGATCGTCCACCCCATCTTCTCGCCCTGCTTGCCGGGCGACGTCACGTCGCGCAGATAGCGCTCGATGCGGTACTTGCTCTGGAAGTGCAGAATGGGCGTTGGGCTCTCCCAGGACGCCTCGTCACCACCGCGCTCCACGCTGCTGTAGACGAAGTGCTTGACGCCATTTCGGATGGCCTCGTCTACGATCGCCTTGCCCTGGGCCACTTCGCTTTCTAGAGTAGCACCCTGGTCCAAGGATACCTGGACCGAGTAGACTCCCCAGATAGGCTCCGAGTGCACTCGCTTCGCCTCTTGGAAGAGCGCGGCGACGTCGTCGAGGTTGCCTTGGACGAGTTTGACGGAGCCAGACCTCTCGGCCAACTTCTTGGCTGCCGCGCCCTTTGCATCACGCGTGACGGCAAGAATGGTGATATCGGATTGCTTCAGGGCCAGAAGCGCATCAACTACGGCACCACCCTGTCGTCCGGTCGCGCCGGTTACTAAGATTGTGTGAGACATGACGAGGTGCGGCTGATGGCTGAGATGACGAAGGCGATGTCAAAAAATAGGTAGGTTTGTAAATGGATAAGAGATGTGACCATATAAGCAGCCCCCTCGGCGGGCTATTTGACAGACTATTAAGAAAGACGTGGATACACATCGGACTGGGTTGGAGAAGATCCCGCGCTGCACACAATTAATCAATCAAGTCTTACGCAGGTGGAAACTCTAACCTGCGGGATGTGCTGGGTTGACTCAGAAAGGTCATGCCGCCCCTTGGGTACACGGCCCGGACCTGTAGCCCTCCCGGTCCTCTTGCTCACGCTCAGGATGACGGTCGAAGGTGGTCGAGCCATACGAAGTCCGACAGCCAGCATCCGTTATATGAGGCTCGACCCTCAGATCCCGATTCCCTCAGCTAGCTCTGAGCCCGGCGAGCAAAGACCACAATATCACTTACGCTATCGAGAAGCAAACGATCTTTCCTCTCCCCGCTCGTATCACCCCCTCGGACTGTAACGCCACCCGAAACCAAAACCAGAAGAGTGGATTGCGAGTTATCATCATCATCGTCGTCGTCATCATCGTCATCCTATCTATCCATAGACGACCATGAATCATCCCTCCTCAGCCTTCACCCCGCCGTCGCAGCGCATCAAGACGGTCCACGACCTGCTGGACGGCTACCGCAGCCTGTCGGTGTCGACGCTGCTGGCGCCGCTGGCCGACGACTTCCGGCACCGGGCGCTGCCGGCGAGCCTCGAGATGCCCGAGCGGGACCGCGCGGCGTTCGCGCAGCACGCGGAGGGGGTCTTTGGCCTGTTCGACGCCTTCGAGATGGTGCCGCAGTCGGTGCACGAGGACGCCGCGACCAACGTCGTCGTCGTCCACGCCCTCATGCGCGGCGTCATGAAGCTGCGCGGCCGCCTCGACTGGCGCAACGAGTGCATCCTGCTGATCCGCCTGTCCGAGGACGGCGCCAAGGTGCGCGAGATCGCCGAGTTCGTCGACAGCGCCAAGGCCGTCGAGATGCGCCAGAGGCACGCCCCGGGCGTCTTTGGCGCGGCGGCTGGCGCCCTCGCCGGCCTGCACCCTTCGACGCTGGTGGCGGGCTTCAGTCAGATCGTCGTGGTGTGTGCCACATACCACGCTGTGAGCTTGGGCTTCTCGTGGTGGTTCAATTCTGGGTCGAGTCCAAGTTCGGTCACTACCTCTCCACGTAAATAGCCGGGGAATGCTGTTGATTATCGTAGAGTATTTTGAGGATACTTGAGTGCCTATCCTCAAAGCAATGACGATGTTCACAGATAATGTTCATGACGCTGTAGATACTGCCCGATTTCTAAATATAAATCACATGCCTCATTGCCTGAGTTGAAGACTGGCTGATATTATAATACACTGCTGGAGATTTGCTTCCTCCTATCTCGCAAGCACTAAATTGTCCAAAATTTCCCCAAGCTCTCCTTCCGATCAAATCTCTGGCCACCAAGGGAATAGGGGTGTATTTCCTCCCAACTGCCCTTACAACCTCTTTTGTGAGCGCGGCACACTATTCTGCGGCCGTCTTGAGCGTCTGCCACAGGGCCAAGCTCCCCGCGACGACGGGTGTGATCAAGCGGACGGTGTTACAGCTGATCCAGCTGCGGGCGTAGCTCTCAGCGCGGTTCGTCTCGACCTGGGCGTGGTGGCCCTTGGCGGCGGGGGGGCGGACAAGGCGTCGAGCTTCTCGTTGATGGGCTGCATGTTGACGGCGGAGTGGACGACGGTGACGAGGTGGCAGGCGGCGGCCACGGCGTACCACCGCCAGTCGCCCAGGCGGGTGCCGTGGCCCCCCGCGCGCCGCCCAGGCCCCGTACCCGTACCCCAGGATGCCCAAGGTGCTGATGGGGCGGAAGAAGACGTTGCCCACGGCCCAGAAGACGGGCCACTGCCGGCCCAGCAGGCGCGCGCGCTCGGCGTGGCCCGGCTCCGTCGGCTTGGGGAAGTCGACGAGGAGGGCGGGCACGCCCATGAAGGACTGCGTGATGGCATTGCCTGGCGGGGAGGGAGAGACAGATGTCCCCCCCCCGTCCCATTGGTTAGCAAATAGAAAGTCGGCTGCGGCTGATGATGAAACTTCTTCACTACTGCTTCTTCTCAGGCTGCAGAATACTCGACATGAAATGGTTTTTCAGCATCTTTGTTTTGAACTATAACTCACCGAACAAAATGTACGAAAACGCTATCGTCGTGCCGACGACGGCTTCAGGGGAGACGATGACTGCCATGATGTCGAAAGAAAGCCTATGCGTGACGTGATGCGAATAATCGAAAGTAGCAGTGAGTGATGCTTTCGTGTCGTAAGAGGGGGGAGGTGCAGCAGGCTGCAGTACTGGAGTTCTGTTTGTTCTTTGCTTCTTCCCTCTCTCCTCTCTCTCCCCCAGCCCTCTTGAGTCTGCGCAGAAAAAGAAAAGCATATGTATGTCAGTGGCACGAACCTCCCCCCTCCCGAACTGGCCTCTCTCAACCAACAGTGACTAAGGCCCATGGGGTCCCGTGCAGTTCTCAGTGCAAGACTCAGCACGGGAGACACAAACACGCAGTATCTCGATTAAAATGTCTCTGAGCAGCTGCGGGAACTAGTAGAATCGGCGGCATGACCCCCCCTTTACGGAGCGCCGGTGGGGGCATGCAGATTTCTGTGCAGATCTCCCTGAGACATGTAGAGTCATCATTGCCTCTTTTTCAGGTACCAAGCCCGCGCTACGCTCCCGGTACGTCACATTATCATAGTCTAGAGGAAGATGAATGGGCGAGAGCAGGTTATCCCAGTAGAACCAGCTATATTGATGTATGAATGGGATATAGATCGTGATAATGATGGAATTATGCTTCTAGACGCACAGAGGATGTGCCTAGCCTAGCGATAATCATGTTGGATGTGCTCAGACCAAAGACCGTAAGGAATTCTCGTATTCCTCTGTCGAGTTCCATGACACCGCCGACTTTCCGTGTATGATATAAGGATTAAGTAATAAGTACTTTGGGGATTACAATTGGGTGTTTGCCATTTTCATGGTGGGTATACAATGCCTTCGCTGTTGAAATCGTGCTGAAAAGGGGGTAGGGGGGGTGGGGGTAGATGACGATATCATTAACAGCCGGCCGGGATCTCCACCGTTCTGATCCAGTGGGAAACTCTGCTTGTGCCTTTCTCATTAGACACTCTGATGACGGGTATCGCCTTCGATTCAGCAACGGGCGCCACGAGCTTAGCCTCCAGGTGCACTTGAGAAGCCCGAGCCGCCCGCGTGGCGAACTCGGCTCGTTGCCGTAAATCCCGAGCCTCCGACTCCTGCCACTGACGAAGAGCCTCTTGCTTGCGTTTCTCGCTGCGGGGCTCGAAGGCCATCTGGAATGGGTCGGGCTTGATGATAAGTAATGAGTTGGACTTGTCCAGTGGTACTGGTAGTTCTTGGCCAGTAGCCGGGTCGATCTTGGGCTTCAGGTTGAAACACCACATGAGGGCACCACAGGCGATGACCAGCTCATCTTGGGTCAGCGTCATGCCAAGACATTGGCGCTGTCCCCATCCGAACGAGCTCAGTCCTTTAATGGTAGGGAATTGAGTCAAAGGCTCTTGGTACGTCGGCCAACCCGGTTGGAGCCAGCGTTCCGGTCGGAAGTTGTCAGGATCGGGATACTTTGCGGGGTTGCGCAGGAACGCCCTGTGGTCTGTTAGGAATCATCCAGCATAGTCGTGTCTTTTGAGGGTATGCGCCACTCACCAGTCGAGGGGCAGTATACGTGTCCCCTTTGGAATGTAGTACCCCATGAACATATCGTCGGCTTCGGTTTCGTGAGCAACGCCTACTGTCTTGTGAGTATGGCTTTTTCCCCAACTGATTCGACCTTGGGGTTCTCGTACCTGTAGGGACATTGGGCTTCCAGCGCATCGTCTCCTTGATACAAGCTCGAAGAATGGGCAGCCTGGGCGTATCATCGAGAACCGGGGGTCTCCCACCGCAGACCTCGTCTATTTCCTGTTGAATAGCCGCCTGCCACTTCGGGTGATGAACCATGGAGACCAGGAAGTACGACAGGGGCCCGGCAACGGTAAAGATGCCCACGAGAGCTATCATGCCAATCGAAGTGGCAGCCTCACGGTCACCAGAGAGCCTCGCGGTTTTCTCGGATTGCTCCAGGTACTGACGTGTCCAACAGGGCCGCTGCTGTCCCCTGGCCATATTGCCGCGAACAGTGTTTAGGCGTGTCAGCCACCAGTCTAGTTGGTCGTCGTGACGCTTGTATTCTGCCTTCTTCCAGGGATTGGCAAACAGCGGCAGGTGCCACAGCGGGGTTAATACGTTGGTGATGGGACCAGCCGGAGACATCTGCGTCAACAGACCCCATGCACTGGGTGTGCAATATTCACTGAGGCTCGGGTCGTCCCAGGTGAGCTGGCACATGACCTTCGCGGCCATATCTTCGAGGGAGAACCCGAAGTTGTCAGGGTTCTCGATGAGCCTCGCCAGCCAGCGCTTGGCTTCGTGAACCATGACACCATGGTACTGACCCTGGCTGGCTTCGGTCAGGTATGAGTGCGTGAGCTTGCGCTGACGTGCCCAGTATTCTGCAGTCATCAGGTCAGCTACTGTCCTAGAGTCGGCTTGCCTTGACGGACGTACCATTCTTCCCCATCAACGGCAGGTACTCTCTCTTGGAGTCAAATAGGGACCTGACCATTGGCCTGTCCGAGTTGTACCTGGCTCGCTTGACCAACAGCTCCTCCGCGATCTTCTCCTCCGAGATGATCAGGAACTTGGCGCCAAGCATTTCCGTCATGTAAAAGCCACGGTCCTTGGCATACAGGTCAGACCATTCCTTGAACTTGAGCCACATGAATTTGATGGGGAGGTCGTGGATCCGGCCGATGAAGGGCATCTGCGTAGGCCCAATGGGTAGCCTGGCATCGTTCATTTCCAGGTAGGACTTGACGGTCTTGTAGATGACAAGGCCAACAAGGGCTGCGCCTAGCGCCAGAATGGTAAGTAGCTGCATGGTCGCCCAGGGAGCAGAGAGCAGAGTGCTTGTGTTGCAGTGCTAAGTACGAGCGCGGGATGAAACCACAACACACTGGTGATGGGCGAGGCGGGTGCAATCGTGTTATAGACGCGGCCAGTCAAGGTTGACAGCTCCTTTTGGACGGACAGGTGTAATCGTTGGGCGGCGACTCGGGATCCTCTATGACAGCTAACTCGACAGCCACATGATACTTTCGGGTATCTGCAGCGATGCTGGGATGATCTGTCAGATCAGAGGCCGGCTTATCCAGACCCAAGGCTCCTGAGTGCGTGGAGGGGACGGGACAGAGTTTTCTTGATCCTGGACGAGTTCTTATGGCTAGGCCAAGGGGGCGACATGACAGTTCTCCCCAAACTCGAGAGATGTAGTATGATGATGCGGCTGGAGCTGATAAGCACTGACGGACGAGATTCAGCCCAGGATTTGGATTCGGTGTGTGTTGGAAGGAGCGTAAAACGAGAGGCGAAAACGGCAGGACCCAGAGGTTGAGAGTTGAGAGTTGAGAGTGAGTTGAGGATCCTGAGTTCTCAGCACGTCCATGAGGGTCGGCTATCGCGTCGAGATCTGCTCCGCACCCTAGCTTGACGGGCGGAGTGAATCATCATCGGCTGAATGGGGTGGTGTGAATCTGTGCGACAAGCCTCAGCTCGGCGTGGGGTGCAAGCATCTCTGCAAATCACATGTTCCTGTCCCCTCCTATCCAGGCTTGGGAGGGTTCCTGCACCTGAACCTGCACGCCGCGAGCAGCAGCTGAGGTGACAATCTGTTGAGACTGACGGCAGGATTCTTGCACGCCAACCTTGTCTCGGCCTCGGCTCTGGGGCGATCGTCCTGATACAGAAGCTTAGCCAGAGCCCCCGTTCACAAGTTGTACTTAGAAGTGGCTGGCACTCCGGCTGGACGGCTTGTATTGCCCTCGTCCTGCTTCACGGTAGCGACAATCTAAGCCTTACAATCATGACGTCGTAGACAAGAGGGATCAGCAGGTCTCGTGCCCTGCATATGAGTTATAGACCTCTTGTCGCGATTGGGCGGGATGAAGCCCGCAAGTTGCACATTCGAGCCTTGTCCCGACACCTTTGCTCGCTTTTGAGCACATTTCGACCGTCTCGGTAGCCTGAAGTATGCCTCGTACTCCAACGTTGGCAGAAGGTATATGCGCTCAGATGTGGTGTGTGGCCAGATCCATCCCGCCCAGCGTGACGACGACCCTTGTCCACGAAGGCATAGTTCGCTAGAGCTTTCCATCCAGTCTTGCGCTTCCAACGACGGGACGGCACCCTCGGAATTTTACGACCTGAGACATTCCGTCCCGATTCAGTCCAGTCCAGTCCAGGCCATCTCAGACTTGCCGCCCCAAGAGAGCCAATAACGGCCCGTCCCCAAAGGCTTATTGTCTGTACTTCTTCAGCATCGACTTCGAGTCTCACCTCTCCCACCTGTATACCGGAGCAACAGACCCGACGGCCCCCCTCCCCCCTCCCTCCCTCCTCCACTCTCCAATTTCGGCTGGTGAGTAATGAGTAATGCTGCGAAGGCAACAAGTCCGTGGCCCGCCCCACGCAACCAGATTGCCGGGCTATGGGTTAGAATCTCTCCGATGGTCCTGGCGTGGGACGGGGGCAAGGCGTTTCCATCGCGTTGTATATACAAATGGCTCCTGGTTGACAGAGTGTCGCCCTTCAGGGCTGCCAATCTCCATCTTCTCACAACTCTAACTCTCTCCTTTTCAACCATCCAGAAATCCTATCCCGCCATTGACACACCATGGGTTCCATCGGAGTCAACGAGCCGAGGCCTGTAGGCTCGTACCCTCAATCCGGCATCGACGTTCTCATCGTCGGCACTGGACTTGCCGGTCTGACCGCCTCCATCGAGTGCGTACGAAAGGGACACAATGTGCGAGTGCTGGAGCGCAATGCCACCATCAACACTGCAGGTAACTCTCGCCTGGACCACTACTGCCCCCCCCGTTTCAGGCGTACTGACCATGTGTTCCCTCCCGGGGCCCGTCATCAGGTGACATGTACTTCATGGGCCTCAGCGCCACCAAGTTCTTCAAGCATTGGCCCGAGATGTCTGCCGAGTTCGACGAGATCTCCCTGCACAGCGCGTGGATCGAGACCTTCAAGCACAGCGGCGAGCAGATGATCGCGCCGCTTCTGGTCTCGGACCGCCTGCGCGATGCCGGGCTCGACCCGGACACGCCGCCCGGCACTTTCCAGATGCGCCCCCTCGTCTACAAGATGTTCGTCAACCAGGTCCAGCGCCTCGGCGTCGAGGTGCAGTTCGGCAAGCGCGTCGTCGACTACTTCGAGGACGTCGAGAACGGGAGGGCCGGCGTCGTCACGGACCAGGGGGAGCGCTTCGTGGCCGACGTCGTGATTGCTGCCGACGGTGAGAGAATCCGCACAAGACAGATCGCAACCTCGAGTGGGTCCGAGTAAAGCAGGGACTGACTCTTCGTTTCGTTCGACCCCAGGTGTCGGCTCCAAGAGCCAGAAGCTCGTCGGCGGCCAAGTCCGGGCCATGAGCTCCGGGCGCGCCATGTGGCGCGCCGCCTTTCCCCGGGAGGTCATCATGCAGCATCCCGAGGTGCGCGAGTTCTTCAAGATGGCCGGGCCGAATGAGGATCAGCCTATCATCCGGACCTGGCTTGGGTATGTTGGCCACCCTGCTCCGCGGCACTTGCCCCCCCCTCGGCTGACCCCCACGGCCCCTGTGCGCAGCCCCGGCACCTATGCCATGACCCTCTCGCGCGCCGACACCATGATCTGGATCATGAACCACGACGTGACGGGGTCCGAGGAGGAGAACTGGAACCACACGGTCGAGGCCGACGAGGTGCTGGCCAACATGGACAAGGGCGTGGGCCCCCGGCCGTGGGCCCCCATCTTCAAGGAGCTGATCAAGCTGACGCCGCCCGCGACCATCATCAACTTCGAGCTGTTCTGGCGCAACCCGCAGCCGTCCTGGGCGTCCCCGGGCGCCCGCGTCATCGAGATCGGCGACGCCGCCCACTCGTTCCTGCCGGCGTCGGGGAACGGCGCCACCCAGGCCATCGAGGACGCCATCTCCATCGCCTCGTGCCTGCAGCTCGGGGCCCGCGGCGGTCGCGGCGGCGGCGGCGTCGCCGAGGCCGTCCGCGCCCACGTCCGCTTCCGCTTCGTCCGCAACTCGTGCGCCCAGAAGCTCGGCTTCTCCAACGCCGAGCTGCTCCAGGACACCGACTGGTCCAAGGTCAAGCTCGACCCCCGCAAAGCCCAGCCCAAGCTGCCAAGCTGGGTCTGGGGCCACGACCCGGAGGTCTACGCCTACGAGAACTACGACAAGTGCGTCGCGAGCATGCGCGCCGGCGTGCCCTTCGACGGGGACGACAGCTTCCCGCCCAACTACCCCCCGGCTACAAGTATGAGCCCTGGAGCATCGAGGCGATTATGGACAACGTCCGCGCTGGACGTCCCGTCCAGCTAGGCTCAGGCAATTGGGACTAGGCTTTCTTGCCCTCGGCATTCGGATATTGTACGCGCCCCAAGGCAAAGATCATCGTGGGACAGAATGTCTCACGATTGTTATGTAAATAGGCAGCTTGATATGTAGCAATTGTATTAGTCTTCTTAATGCAGGTACTGTACTCCGTAGCATAACGCTTGCCGCTCGTTTGCTACATGTCAGGCAAGTTATGCTGCTAGAACAAGGCCAAAACAAGAATCGATTTGCACAGGGCCTCGCCGTCCCGATCCGGACTCTATATATCACACACATGTACATGGAGAAAAATATGTACAACGACAGAATCACAATACCTAGTTGTCAAGGTTCTCGTAAGAACTACCACATCCAGAGTGTATACTTCAAGCCGGAGAAACCGCTTTAGGTCAGAACCGTGACGGTCGCCGTTGGGTTGATAGAGACTTGGGGAATACCGCCTGCAGGTTGGCGTCCAGCTGGCGCAGATGGGGCAGGCGCAGCTGGTGCTGAGGAAGCAGGAACCTTGGCCTTGGCTGAAGTCGTCGTGGCCACCTGGCTTGCGCCTGCGCTTGTTGGTGCGGCTGTAGCTCCAGCTCCAGTACCAGGGTTTAACGTAACTATGCCCGAGGGGCCAATAGAAACCTGAGGGATGGCGCCTCCAGCACCCCCAGCTGGCGTTGAAGCTGCAGGTGCGGACGCAGACGTAGCTAGTGCGGACGAAGCTGGAGCAGACGCAGCTGGTGCTGAGGAAGCAGGAACCTTGGCCTTGGCTGAAGTCGTCGTGGCCACCTGGCTTGCGCCTGCGCTTGTTGGTGCGGCTGTAGCTCCAGCTCCACTACCAGGATTTAACGTAACTATGCCCGAGGGGCCAATAGAAACCTGAGGGATGGTGCCTGCAGCACCCCCAGCTGGCGCTGAAGCTGCAGGTGCGGACGCAGACGTTGCCGGTGCAGAGAGAGCTGGTGCGGAAGAAGCGGGTACTTTGGCACGGGCAGAAGATGCGGCGGGAGCAGACGCCGCAGAGCTGGTCGCAGCGGGCTGACCACCGGCTCCATTTCCAGGGTCCATCACCACGGTCGTCGTGGGGTTAATCGAAACCTGCGGGATGGTGCCAGCTGGCTGACCTTGAGCTGGGGTAGAGGACAAGGCGCCTACTGTCACGAAGATTGTAGTCGTGGACGAGAAGCTGGTTTCCTCTGCTGCCGCGCTTTGAGTGACGTAGATGATTTCAGTGGTGGTAACGGTATCGGGTTCGGCCTGACGCTTCGCTTTCAAGTCCGCAGCAGTGACAGTTACAGTCACGAGCTTGCCAGCCGGGGATTGCGCCAGGGAAGATGCGATGGCGGCTCCACTCGTGGTCGTCGAACTCGCTCCATCGGTTGCCACAGCACCGGCAAAGGTGAACTGCTGACCGGGCGTTGCGTCGCCGCAAGCCGCGATATCGACCGTGCTGCCAGTGACTACCAAGCATGATTCCTTCTGATTGCCAGGACTTAGCGACAACGGACCGGCGGCGCCGTTGAAAGCGAACAGTTGCGAATCCGAGACCAAACCACCTGAACGGTCATGATTAGCTTAAGTTTCCACGGGTCTACGAGGCCTTGTGCATACCGCCATCTGCGCGACCACCGCAAGAAAAGAGGTTGACTTGATTGCCAGCAGGACGGCGAGGGTCGAAGTTGAGACATGCTTGGGTCTATGCAATGTGAGCTGCGATGCACTCAAGGACTGGTGGCATGATGGCATACCAAAGTATTCACAACCAACATGGATCCGGCAGCATTGTTGTGCTCGCCTTGAGTAATGACGTCCCATCCTTGACCATCGGTAGATCCGCACTCTGCCACTTGGACTGGAGTCAGATTGGCGCGAAAGTCGCCGGAGAGCTTGTCGACAAACAGGCACTTTCCGTCAGATGTCTACACGTTTCGACCATTAGTTCCGCTTTCGAAAAGACCCCCGTTGGTGACCAGCCATGGAAAGCCCTTACTTTGATCGCCGTGTTCGAAAAAGCTCGAGTTGCCGTCTCGTCACGTTGTTGCGCCTCCTCAAAGGCAGCCTGGTTGAGCTCGGCCACGGCTCTGGGAGAAGAGATTGGGCCGGCGGCCACTAGAGTGGACATGACAGCAAAAGCTGCTGAGTACTTGGCGATCATCTTGAGCCGACTGCGAGAAGGTGAAGAGTAAGAAGGGTGGTGGTATATGTAAAAGAGCGGATAGAATCGAAGCTATAGAGCAGCACACATCTGTCGCTGCTGCACAACGGTGTCAAAGGGTCCAAAAGAATGAATAATCCCGCTCAGCAGGCTCTTGGAGAAGCGAGAAAGAGGGGAAGAGAAAGGAAGCTATTCCAAGAGAAAACGAACGCGACGAAGACGGTGGCGATTCAGCGATACAAGACCAAAAACACCTTGGAAAGGGAGAAAGGAACGAAACTCTCACTTGAGGCTCTAGCAAGCACCTGGCAAATCGGAATATATGAAAGAGGCTCAAACGCCATAGGCCTGTCCGCCAAGGCGCCAACGACTCCTGAGCGTGTAGTAGGCCATAGCCAGGGTTGCAGAGTCTGCGGGACTGGACGGTAAGCAAGCTACTGTACTGGGGCTCGGGAGATGCAAGGGGTTGTGTGCCTGGAGGGATATGAGTACTACGAGACGGCTCGCGGGATGAAGGACGTTACGTTCTTTCAGCGCAGCCTCTTCTGCACCGGGCTCTGTCCTAGTGAACTTGAATTGTGCCAGCCAGCACGACGATTCTTCTTCTAAGGTTAAGACATTGATCCAACCGCAGCCGCTGGAGAGACTGAGAGAGACCTGAGAGAGGGAGACAGGGAGGTCTGAAACGGGGCCCGTATCAAAAGGCCTTGATTAGTGGAGAGAGTCAAGGGAACCCAATGATACCCTGCAGCCGGTAACCCGCCAGATCGAGACGGGATGAGGGAAAAGTTTCGTCTGGCGCAAATGACTTCCCCTTGGGCCTGACCGGATCTGCAGCTATCTGCACAGGGTAGCAGGGAGGATCATTTGACTCTTTCATGAACACTTCTGATGGGCAATATGTATCAACAAGCTTGGAACAAGGATTTGCGGGAGGAGAGAGAGGAAGAAGAGGAGGAGGCGCGCATTGAAGTGCTTAGCCGCCCTCGTACATAAATCATCCACGTGGATCCATCCTATTAATTAATCCATGGTACTCACTTCTAGAATGAAGTACCTAAGTACTTACTTAAAGAAAGTACTTGATGTACGGACTCTACGGAGTACATAGCGAAATAATAGCTGAAGCCATATACTACTTAACTACTACTACTACCTCTTACCTTCTGTATTCACAGAGATAGATCCAAGCGAATGCTACATAACCTACACGGATTTCCTACGAGTACGGCAACCCATCCCTCCGAGCTGACTTGGGGTTTCCAATGATGGAAAAGGCTCTGAACAAAGCCCAAGTTGAAGTCAAATACAACACTTCTAATAAACCTTGATGACCTACACGCCACGCGCCAAGAACAAGCGAACAAGACGCTTGCATCCTTGAGCCATACGCGCGATAGATTTCCTTGATTTCCTTGACGCGCTACCGTTAGACCGTGCCACTTCCTTGGAAACCGCGCTGTCAGATCAAGTATGTCTAAGTACATAAAGTATCAATCTAATCTCCAGACATCTATACGATACGCCAACCTCGGTCTCTTTCCAGCTTCCTAGGGTCGCCATTCGTGACAATAGCCATCATCTCGACCGTGGCGAGCCAGCAAGCAAAGCGGCAGGCCGGTACTGCTTGAAAATCGCTCGAGTCATCTCAAGCTCTTTGTTTCGAGTCAAACACACCTAGGCTCATGACAAACATGTCAGACGAGTGCCCCTGACTGTCGAGCCTAAAAAGAAGAGCGAGGGAAGATCATGAAAGCATGCGTGGTATACCTTAAGGTAGGGCAGTGCTGCCATGTGTCTAGGTCTAGGTTCCGGGCTTCAGACGAGTCGATCGATGCTCCTAGTGGGGGAAATGGAGCATCAACATCGTGCACCCCACAGCATCCATGAGTCTGAGCCCTTCCGAGCCCTTCTTCGCCCATAGTAGACCTAATGCACGCAACTGCCGAGATCCGAAGTCGAGTGCCATGGCCCATGGAGGTCCTCATCGACCGGTTGTTCAATTTTCATTATATATCCCATCTACGTTGTTATCTTACGAGATTGCATGCTGCATGTCTGCATGTATGCATCGCCTCTACGGGAGCTTCGAAGAAAACCCTACCACCGTAGCTTGTTGCTGACAGATCCCCTCCCTCAAAGAGACGGGATCAAATATTGCATCCCTTGCCAGATCTCGACACCACTCGGCCGGATCTGATTTGCAGGCAGAACGAAGCCGCTTGATCCGCCTCTGAGTTCGAGAGCCCATGCGTACGTGACTCCGGCGACGTCTGTCATGTACTGTGATAGTTTGGTCAGTCACTTCCTCTCTCTGTCAAGATGCGACCGGGAAATGCGCAATATCACTCACGTCCGTGCTGCCCCCGTCGCCGTATAAAGTGTCGAGCAAATTGGGCCGTAGGTGAACTTGGTGCCATAGGGCTTAGCAATGGCAGACTGCAGACCCCCTGCCAGAGACTCCTGTTTGGCGTCGTTGGCCGCTCTCTTGGAGCAGCTGTAGCCGTACGGGAGAAGGATGTATTGGCCATATGAGTGGAAATCGATGTAAAGCCTGATTCCCTTACCAGCGGCAAGCTTGTCGGTAAAAGCCTTGAGCACCTTGACCTCAGGTGTGTCACCGGCAGCCTGACCTTTGTAGTCCTCGGCAGAAGGGCTTGTTGAGGCGCCACCGGCAACTTCCCACTTGTAGGGCCAGTTGCGGTTAATGTCTGTGCCTTTAGCCGAAGTGCTTGACCGGGGCATTCGGTTCTTCCGCCAGAGTCTGTCACTACTCTGGGAGTAGGTAAAGCCTGTCATACTAGTAAGACGCAAGTTCTGCTAGATTGCGAGCAGGATTCGAGCCAGGTTCTACTCACCATCAGGGTTGACAACAGGGAAGAAGTAGAAGTCGTAATTGTTCAGGAAGCCCTGGATCGTGGCGTTGTTGCTATATCCGGAGACAATCTGGTAGGCGAAGTATTCCACGACCTTGTTGCCAGTCAGCGGGTCTGCGCTGCGCTGCACGGTTGAGTCATCCTCGAGGCACTTACCATGGTGGCGATCCACTCCCGGGCGTGAACAGTGCCGTGGATATAAATTGCCGGCTTCGAACCACTTCCACCGCTCCCCCACAGGTGAAGGCCAGTTATCTGGCGTCCCTCGTACGAAGCTCCTATCTCAAGGATCTCCGAGTTCTGCGGGAGGGCCGACTGCAGGTCTTTGAGGAAACCCAGGTGATCACTGTAGGCATGGTAGCTGTCGAACCACGAATCACTGGGGAGAGCGTTGGCGGTGACCTCGGCAAACGCTGTGTACATCAGGTCAACATCTTTACTCGCCAGGTTCGGGGAGATACGCCACACTCACACTTGTAGCTGACCAAAGGGCCCTCGGCAGCAATAGAAGCGCCCAGGTCCTCGTCCAGAATGTCGCTAGGCAAGTCCAAGGCCTCGAAAGCAGCGACGTCGCTGGGCGCAACAGCAACATCCATATGGTCTGCATGGCTATGCAACTCGAGGGTCTGCGCCAAGGTGGCAATCTTGCTCTTCAGCGACGAAAGTCCATCGGTGGCATTGATACGGAAGACCTTGAAGCCATCGTAAACCACTTGCTCTGGGGCCGGGGTGACAGCCGCTGAGGCCAGCGAGGCCGTAGCTAGGATCACCTCCAGAAATTTCATGTTGGGCTAACTGTGACTAGCCTCAGTGGAAGTGCGACCTGGGATGGAAGGGAAAGCTGTGCAGCAATCCGGGAGGCCTGGTAGTTAAATAGGCTAATAAGTGCCTTCTGTCAAGACGTCTTTGAGTTTTGTGACACTGAGGGCTGTTATCCGCTCTCAGGGTGGACAAGAGCGGCCCCTTCCATTTCTGGACTTCCAAATCTGGCAGGACTCTCATCACAAATGACGTGATCCTCAGATACTACCTACCCTACTTGCTTGCCTCTGTGTTGGCCGGCCATACGAGCCACCGGGAATCACGTATGTGACGGTATATCAACCCCGTCCGTACTGGACACCCGCAGGTTGCGAGTGCATCAAGGCAAGGCAAGGCAATGCAATACAATGCAATTTCTCATCGCCGGTGGAGAGTAGCAGACAAGGGAGGTGGCTCGCTGATTATCCCTCAACCTGCCAGTTTGGGAAACCATCTAGACCCTGGGCCTGGTCGTGGTTGGGGTATCATGGGTCTTGGCTGTAACTCCACGATAAGCAGCTTCCTACCCGAGAAATAGCTCCGGTAATGCCAATAAGCTTAATCAAATCGCCTGCCATTTCTTTTATGGCCTACATCTATAAGCGCTGCACATATTGTGGCCATGTGAAAATACGTCTTTTCGACAAGAGGATATCCCCCATCCAGCCCTAGAATCCACATCGACTTACAAGTCTCGGCAGATTGGGTTGGAGCTGTTAGGAAATGAGTCTAGAAATGGCCTTTGTGCGATCGAATGCCAGAATGGCCGAACATCAATCATAGACTTCCTCAACCAGATACACCACCTTGTGAACTATACTGCTAAGATTTCTACTCTCCTCCTTGAGAGCCCGGGTAGCCATTGAGTAAGTTAAGTACTTAAGTCGGTCCAGCCATGACCTCTCTCACACGCACACGCCGGGAGGAAAGGGGCTACCAGCATCCCGACCCCCCTATTTGTTACTGACCCGGCCTACGAGGCTAGTTAACGGGATAGCGCTCTCTCCAGATCCCCGGATATCGAAGCGCCGTGACCGGATATATATCATCGTAACACCCATTACTTCATACGAGTGATAGATTTAGTGAGAGCTACCTATGGGGGAAACTTCCCCACACCCAAGTACGAACTAACTACAATCTGGGCACGCTCTTCTCGGTAGCGGACTCAATGGAAGACCCAAGCTCTGCGTTGACACGCGAAAACATTTGATAGGTGCGGCGGCGGGTGTCAACATGGGCGTTGCACAGGTGTCCGGCGACGTTGTTGACGTAGTTCTCTTGCTGACCAGGGGTCCTACCCAGAACCTTCCACAATCTAGAACACGGGTTAGGTAGGCACATTCTCCAATTGCACAACACCCGACGTGGAATGGCACTTACCCGTGAGCTTGCTCATAGTCGTGGGGCTGCATCTCGTCGAAGAGTGCTGTGACGGCCTCGCCTGCCCACTTCTCGTGGGGGTTAGTCGGGCTGATGGGCTTGTACGTCAAGGGCCGGTAGCTACTCGGGTAGTTTGGGTTGGCCCCGTAGTTGCCATTCACAGACATGGCCCCGTCACGCTGGTATGGGTTAAATGCCTTCAAGGGTGCATTGACAGGGATCTGCTGGTAATTGACACCTAACCGGTGTCGATGGGTGTCAGGGTATGAGAAGAGGCGTGATTGGAGGACCGGGTCGGCCGATGGTTCCACACCCGGCACAAGATGACTCGGAGAGAAGGCAACCTGCTCAATCTCAGCGAAGTAGTTCTCTACATTTCTGTTGAGCGTCATCTTGCCAAATCGCCGCAGAGGGACCTCGCCTTGAGGCCACACCTTGGTAAGGTCAAAGATATTCCACTTGAACTTCTCGGCCTGCTCCGGGGTCAAGACTTGTGCGTATACAGTCCAGCTGGGGTGTTCGCCCCGCTGAATGGCCTCGAAGAGATCTTGGGTTGAAAAGTCCGGGTTCTCCGATGCCATTTTGCCAGCTTCTTCGTTTGTCATGGTCTTGTTGCCCTGGTCGGTCTTCAGGTGGATTTGGACGTATACGAAGGAGCCATCCGGCTTGACGAACTTGTGGGTGTGTCCGCTGTAGCCGTTCATGAAGCGATATGAGTAAGGCGTGCCGCGGTCCGAGAAAAGGTGCATGACCTGGTGGATTGATTCGGGGTGGGTGCTGAGGTAGTCCCAGAACTACATAGCAAGAGGACCCTGTTAGTGGCATCTGCTGGGAGAGATAGTTGGTCATCACTCACCATCGTGGCATCCTTGAGATTAGTCTGGGGGTTGCGCTTTTGAGTGTGGATGAACAATGGGAAGTTGGTCGGGTCACGCAGGAAGAAGACAGGCGTGTTATTGTATACCCAGTCCCAGTTCCCCTCCTCGGTGTAAAACTTGACGGCGAAGCCTACAATATCGCAATTTAGTTTCTTTACCGTCCCAGCAGCAGCCAGTTGGACCAGTTGTAGGTCATACACACCTCTGGGATCTCGCGCGCTGTCCGCCGACCCCTTCTCGCCGCCGACGGTGGAGAATCGCGCAACGCATGGTGTCTTCTTGCCGACGCCCGTCAACATGTCAACGGAACAGATATCGCTGATATCGTCCGTGACCTCAAACTCGCCATAAGCACCGGCACCTTTGGCGTGAACCACACGCTCGGGAATACGTTCTCGGTCGAAGTGGGCCAGAAGATCAATCAAGTGGAAGTCCTGCAGCAACAGCGGACCTTGTGCGCCTACGCGCTGCCATTTGCTGGGGTTTTCGACGGGACAGCCATTAGAAGTCGTGTAGACGGGCCTCTCGTTATACTTGAAAGTAGAAGCGGAAGGGCCGTTGGCAGCCATGATCACGGTGGCACTGTTCGAGTGACCCTTGGTGTTTGACAGGCGGGCAGATTAAGAAGTAGGTAAATACTTAAATATAGACAAGCAAGAACGTGGTAGTAGCAGCTAATGTAGGTACTTACCTTACCTACCTATCTTGCCCCTCTTGCGGGTTGTGGGATAGTGGGATGTGGGGTATCAAGGGGCAAGGATCATGAACCAATCATAGACGTGGTGATTTGAAATTGGTTGATAAATGTACGAGATTGGACCTGACACTGTATTACATGGTGGTAAACCCAGAGCTCTGGCGAACACCCTCTTTGGCTCCCATCTCCTAGCAGAACCGGGATTCAGGTTGTCACAGAGTATACGAACTAAGTAGATTCATTTCTAATAGCTAGCTAGGTAGGTGTTTTATCGGTTATCGATAAGGGCAACCCGGTGGGAAATTTCCATAGCTGGCAACCGTCTGAAGTGGTCCAATCTGGGGCAAAGTTTTTTTTACGCACATAGAATACTTATTTCTTCAAGTCAAAGCGATCGAGGTTCATGACCTTGTCCCAAGCTGCCACGAAGTCCTTGACAAACTTCTCGCTTCCGTCGGAGCTACCATAGATTTCGGAAATGGCACGAAGCTCGGCATGCGCTCCGAACACGAGATCGGCGCGGGTGCCAGTCCACTTCTTCTGCCCAGTCTTGCGGTCAATTCCCTCGTAGATGTCATTTCCTGATGCCTTCCACGCAATGTTCATGTCAAGCAAGTTCACAAAGAAGTCGTTCGTGAGCTGGCCCGGCCGGGTGGTGAAGACACCATGGGCTGAGCCGTCGTAGTTGGTGTTCAGCGCTCGCATGCCACCAACAAGTGCCGTCATCTCAGGGGCAGTTAGGGTGAGTAGGTTGGCCCGGTCGACCAAGAACTCCTCGGCACGGACACGAGGCAGTGACTTTCCGTAGTTGCGGAACCCATCTGCTTGCGGCTCCAGATGGCCTATTGATTCAACATCCGTCTGTTCCTGCGAGGCATCCATGCGGCCTGCCGTGAACGGGACAGTGATGTTGTGGCCAGCATCCT
The DNA here is from genome assembly GCA_019976485.1 of Apiospora pterosperma. Lineage (NCBI taxonomy): Eukaryota > Fungi > Ascomycota > Sordariomycetes > Amphisphaeriales > Apiosporaceae > Apiospora > Apiospora pterosperma. Next base: position 4,122,545 of record JAFBMP010000009.1, read on the forward strand.
TTGCCGCCTTCTCTACGGCGGCACCACCTGCCAGTACGATCAAATCAGCAAGCGAGATTTTCTTGCCGCTGCTGTTAAACTTGGTCTGCACTCCTTCGAGCGCCTTGAGAACCTCGGCCAAGGCTTGCGGGTTGTTAACTTTCCAGTTACGCTGCGGCTCGAGACGGACACGAGCACCATTGGCACCTCCGCGCTTGTCGCTCCCGCGGAAGGTAGAAGCTGACGCCCAAGCAGCAGAGACGAACTTGGAAGGCTCGACACCGGTGGCAAGAACCTCTCTCTTGAGGGCAGCGACGTCATTCGCATCTACAAGCGGGTGGTTGACCGCCGGGATGGGGTCTTGCCAGATCAACTCCTCGGAGGGGATCTCGGGACCAAGGTATCGGGAACGTGGACCCAGGTCTCGGTGCAACAGCTTGAACCATGCGCGGGCGAAAGCATCAGCCAGCTGGTCAGGGTTCTCCAGGAATCGGCGGGCGATCTTTTCATAAGCTGGGTCAAGACGTAGCGACAGATCAGTGGTGAGCATGGTCGGCTTCAGTTTCTTGGAAGAGTCGAAAGCATGGGGAACGATTTCATCAGCGCCCTTCGCAACCCACTGGCTAGCACCAGCCGGGCTCTTGGTGAGTTCCCATTCATTATTGAACAGACTCGTGAGGTATCCATTGCCCCATTGCGTGGGAGTAGTGGTCCACGTCACCTCAAGGCCGCTGGTGATGGTATCGGGGCCCTTTCCAGACTTGTGGCCGTTGGCCCAGCCAAGACCTTGCTGTTCGATGGGGGCATCTTCCGGCTCCTTGCCGACGTTGTCTGAGCTGGCGGCACCGTGAGTCTTGCCAAAGGTGTGGCCACCGGCGATGAGCGCTACTGTTTCCTCGTCATCCATAGCCATGCGGCCAAACGTGGTTCGGATGTCATGGGCGGCGGCAATGGGGTCAGGGTTGCCATCAGGCCCCTCGGGGTTTACATAGATGAGACCCATATGAGCGGCCGCTAACGGCTCCTCAAGCTGGCGAGGCTCGGAGTGTTTCTTGCCATCCACGTTCATGGACTCGTCAGCATCGACTACGCCAGAGCCCTGAATACCCTTGACGCCATCGGCGTATCGTGTTTCATTGCCCAGCCATGTCATCTCACGACCCCAGTAGACCGACTCATCAGCCTCAAAGGTGTCGGGGCGACCACCAGCAAAGCCGAAGGTCTTGAAGCCCATAGACTCGAGGGCAACGTTACCGGTCAGGAGCATGAGGTCTGCCCAAGAGATCTTGTTGCCGTACTTCTGCTTGATGGGCCATAGCAGCCGGCGTGCCTTATCCAGACTGACGTTGTCAGGCCAGCTGTTCAGAGGCGCAAAGCGCTGCTGGCCGTGGCCACCGCCGCCTCGGCCATCGTAGACACGATAGGTACCGGCGCTGTGCCACGCCATGCGGATGAAGAGACCACCGTAGTGGCCAAAGTCGGCGGGCCACCAGTCCTGTGAGTCTGTCATCAAAGCGTGCAGGTCCTTCTTCACAGCGTTGTAGTCCAGGCTCTTGAATGCTTCGGCATAGTTGAAGTCGGCGCCCAACGGGTCGGACTTGGAGGTATTCTGACGCAGGATGTTGAGCTTCAGCTGCTCCGGCCACCAGTCACGGTTCTTGGTGCCGCTGCCGCCAACATTGCTCTTAATGGGGCACTGGCCAGACATGGTTTTGGAAGAGTATAGCTTGATCGAATGGATTGGTTTGTGAAGGAGGCGTACCTGCGGGAGAGGTAGGTGGTAGGAAGGGAGGATTGCGGAGAGAAGGGGAGTGAGGGGAAGAGGAATGGGGTGCCGCAGGGGGGCGGGACTAAATACTTCATTTGGATGGTTATGCCTACACGTACGTACATGTAGGGAACATGACCCAAGCTCAGTCCGATACTATGGCCGTAGAAGCTAAAGAACACCCTTTTCCGGCCAGAAAAGGAGTGCATCAAGCAATGTACATGTAGTTGCGGGGTTGGGCCAACAAGTGACTTGGTGACAGCATGCAGTGGGTGGGTGGCGGGATGCGGGTTGATTCACCTTTAGAACCGTTTCGTGACGCGGGGTAGCGACTGCCTCTCTCTTCTGTCCTCGGTTCGATCGAGCAAGGTTCGGTCAAGTTGTTATGATAGCTCGTAGTCCGCGCTCAGCATGCCCAGCAAACTCCAATCGGGGCGCTGGTAGTTGATTCCCGAGGGAAGCCTCGAGCTGTTGCTGTCTGGTAGGAGGGTATGATCTCGAGATCCATTTAGGTACTAATCTATGATGTAGGTAAGTACATGTAGGTCAGTTCACTGCATTAGGTACCTAAAGTACCCTATTTGATGGTTTGATACCTCGTTGGTGGTGGCCATGGCTGTTTGATGGTCGAGCAATAATATGCCGATGGAGCTCTTGGAAGGGTCTTACTAATTGTACCTCGAGCTTTAGGTACTTTATGTATTAGTAGTGTGAACGGTTGGGGGTTGTTCAGTCCAGCCAATAGGAATTACGGCAATTCAAGCTCTCCATCTTCCATCTGATATCTGACCCATCTTGACCCTGCGGGATCTCTACCTACTATTGGCAGCGTGGAGCCCAGATATTGAGATACTACCAAGGTTGATACGTAATGGTGCCAGGATGGTGCCAGGGTCGTCGACTTCGGCTTCGACGCAACCCGTCTGCTGTTTACATTGGCAACCCCCATTCGTGCGTGGTTCATTATTCATGCCTACATGTATAAGTAGCTATAGGCTTCGGCATGTGGACTTTACTCGTATTGGTAGCTAAGTTCTGCGGCCAGCGAGCTTCTACTTAGTCCTGACCGATCCATTCCACATCCCCCCGCCCCCCAGTGATAGCCGACTGATTCGTTTGGCAACACATGCAGCTTATTAGCACGGCAACCGTTTCGGCTGGTTTCACCAACTCGACTGTGGACGACTCGTGCGTGCCGTCAATAAGAACGAGACACGAGAGGGGAACCGAGAAACTTGGCCACCCTCGTTGACAAATCTATTGTGGGCTGGCAAAGAAAGCTAACGCAGTAACCTACTTGCGAAGCCGAGACAAACGACATTCTCCGTCGGTCTACGGCTGATTTGTGCAGCGTAGTTCGTAGGCTCGGATGATTTGACTGCAGTCCAGCCAATCGGGATTTGTACCTTGGTCACACACTTGCCAAGTACTAAATTCCTAATAGCATGAATAGCTTCAATAGCATCAAGGCATATAGCCCGCGACCTGTACTGCATACTTACTTACCTAACTCATCCCGAGTTATGGCCGCTGCATTCCAAAAAGAGTCTCGGGGTCCCTGGGGGTCTGCAATTGCAACGGCGGTACATGTTAGGTACAAAGTACTTAGTATCCACTGCTCCCGCAACCCGGAGAACCATCCGCTTCTCCCCACAAGTGGATCTTCGGATCATGGGTTCTCAATGGCATCAATCCTTGCGAGGTCGACGAGCCGGCAAGGCACACCTCGAGCACTACCCGCATTGCTGGATACCTTGCCAAGAGACCCAAGAGGCAATGATACTTAGCTATCGATGACTACTGCGGCTCTGGGCTGTGCAGTCCTCAGTCGAGGTACGTGGCATTCGCTGGCAGCTCGCTGGTCGTATACGAAGGCCTACGCTGGTTTTCGATTATCCGCCTCAAGTCCTCAGGCATATACCAAAGCCGGAGCAACGCAACTCCGTGTCCATGATAGGGGCATCTACAAGCTTATATGATCCGCGAAGAGTCGCCTCATATACGAAACTCGCAGGAGGATATAGGCGCAAAGCAGCCACACAGATACCAGAGCCTGACCATGCATAATCATACTGCTATTGAAAGCTGCCCGTCTATGCCTGTCAATTTTGCCTCATCTCTAAACGGAACACCGACTAGAGAACCCTAGGATACTGTCGTGCTCCACCGGTCAAGCGACTATGCGTAAGTGTTGCCTATTCACGTAATGATTTGCCACAGGGGGTCGCAGTCAAGTTGCGCCCCTGGAGAACAATTTTCTCAACTCCAACTGCAGACTCCTTCTCTTTGTCTTCAAACGTCTCCCACCACTGGCGCTCGCATCCTCTCGACCGCCATCTCCTTGGGCGTCGAGTACCTGGCCCCGGATGATATGGTCGAACTCTCCCCTCTCCACCCTCCGCGCCCTTTTCCTGCCCGCGACACCGATGCTCGGGCTGTTGCCCGCCACCTCTCTTGCCCCTGGGCTCCGGGACCCGGTAGCCGTGGTCGGCCGGTAGAGCGTCAGATATTCCATGCTCTGTGGCGGCGGCGTACGTGATCGGGTCATGATGCGCTGGAGGCCCGAGATGACGGCCTCGGCGAGTGGGGAGGACGAGCGGTGCAGTAGATTCCCGATGGATGCTCGCGGGCGGCTGCCGCTGCGTGGGCTGCCTTCTTTTTCGCTGTTGCCGATGCCCGGCTCGGAGCTTGGGGTTTGGCCTCGTCTGGGCGGGGTTGTCACAGTCTGCTGGGAAGGAATCTGGTGACTCACGGCCGCGGTAGGCGTGTTGGTGCCATGGCTAGTACTATCACGTTCTTGAGCTCTCTGTGATGGGAGGTACAGATCCGGGTATCGGTCGTATGCGGTCTGTTTGTGGGAAGAATAGGTATAGGGTGCCCCCTCAGATACTGTTTGTGCTATGATGCGGGAAGACGGACGCTTCAGGGGCTCCGAAGTTACGAAGGAGGTGTTGTGTACCGGTACCGTAACGGATATCTGGGGTATGCCCTCATACGCTTGGTCCCGTGCCATGCTTCCTGAAACTCGAAAACGCTGAGGATACGAGCTCCGAGGCGGAGTTCGAATTCTGGCTGGAGGCGGAGATGGAGTCGTGGGACAGACGGTTGTGGGTGGATCGGGTGAGGTACGAGCTCTGGCAAAGGCGGATGCCGATATCACGTCCCGAAAGTGGTCGTTCAAAATAGAGACCGGTCGGGGCTCTGCCTGGTGTTGTGCACGAGGCTGGAGAGGTGACCGTTGCATCCACTTTGGGATGGGCTTTGTAGGACTAGGCTTGAAGGCCGGCTCGCCCATAGGATCTAGGATCGAAATATAGATTGTGGAGTCAAGCGGCACGACACAGTCGCCTTGGTCGCTGTCAACCGATCCGCCAGATCCAGCCCCATCGGCAGCATTGATCCTCTTTGAACGCGGCCGTGTTCGAGCACTCGTGGGCTCCTCCGAGACTCTCGCCATCTTGTTTGGCACCCTCTTGATCTGACCTGTCACTGAGCGACTGATTGTGCCTTCTTTTCTGTCCCACCTTTTCCGGTTCAGCCCCCCGTCGATCTTGTCCGTCCGCCGAAGCGCTTTCTGCACGACCGTCTGGTGATCGAGTGAGTCGATCTCGACGTCAACAACGCAGTTGGCGCAGAGCGGAATATCCAGGATCTCCTTCGCCCTGAAGTGCTCCATGTCCCAGATACCCCAGCCTTCTTCCTCCTCGCCACCACCCACCTCGCTTTGGCTTCTCTCATCACGAAACAGCTCCTCGACTCTCGTCCCCTGAGTAACCCGCCGGTTCCCGCACAAGAGACAGCCGTAGCAAGCGCGGTGCCAGAAGCACTACCCGAGGCTGACACACTCGTCGCCGCGACACACGACCTCGCCGCACACCCAGCAGATGGCCAGATCGATGATGGCATCGTAGCACGCCTCGCAGGTGAGGCGTGCGGTGCGGCCCAAGACATGAGGTGGTCCTCGCGAGAGATGCCAGCAGAATGTACAGGTGAAGAGGTGGGGGTGAGGAACACTGGTTCTTCGGGGCCGTGGCATTACAGCAACCAGAAACACCGCCAAATGAAATCAAACGAGCGTGGTTGAATGCACCCCGAAACGGCGATTGCACTTTTGGCTATGCCTGAGCTACGGCAACGAGTACTGATATGATGAGATAAATATATACTATTGCAACTCCGAGAACACTACCCAGCGGCGAACTCACATGTGTAGGGAATGATGGTGCTCTCACTGAAGTACACAAAGTAAGGCATTTTTTCCAGCCACATTGAACGGAGCTACTGTTCAGAAGTCAGGAACGGTGCACCTCTCATGGAGAATGATGATGATGCTAAGAACGCTTAGATTGGCCGGCTCCCTACTTATATAAAGGAGGTGCATACAAGCATGAAGAAGGTGCCTGAATACTTATTGCCTAAGTACATTGCGTCATTGCATAAGTACTTAAGTACTTACTTACTTCACCTCTTCACAAAACCCAACCACAATGTTCCTGTGGTGAATTTCCCTCCAAAGCACACCTTGTTGCATGCTGGTGTGGGAGAGTGGCCGAGCCCAAGGGCAGCAGACGGACGTCGTCACAATGAAACGCATTTGCAATATACTTGGCAAGCTCTATTTTTTTCTCTTTTCTTTTCCTTATCCCACCACCAGGACATTGCTATGCTGTGGTCATCTATCTCTAGCTCCAGTATCAGTGAGCACAACTACGCCGCCGTCTTTCTCATAAGAACGAACCAAATGCCCCAACACGCGGGCCTACCCCTAAAATGAAGCAAGGAGAACCGAAAACACCTCGCCATGCGCATAAGCAGTATGTTACTGCCAGTAACAAGAAAAGTCAGATTGATTAGGACCTCTTCAGGAAAATCGGTCGATAGGTTACACGACCCACGGGGGTGAAGGTAGGGGTATCATCATGAATCGTACAAAGTGAAGTATGATAGCGGCATTAAAACAATTAGTAGAACTGGGCAGGACGGAATTGAACGCGGGGTTGGTTGGCGATTATCACGGCTGGGCGTCGATAGTACGTTCAGCTGTAACGGCTGCTTCTGGTTCGGCCGGCAAACCAGATCGCGAGTTTGGTTGGCTGGCAGTGGCAGCAGGAGCGATTTCTGGATCAGGGATTTGGATATCGAGCTGATAAAGTCAAGAGGTCAGTGCTGGACCAAAACACAGCCAGCGGAGAGTATCAAAACTTACATTCATATACCCAGTTCTCCGTAAAGGGACAATCTTGGGAGCCATTGCTGAATCTTCAGTGCCAATAGCCTTTTCCATCTCGACATTCCATTTCTCGATCCACATTTCTAGAGTCTTGAGTCTGGATTTGGTGTACGTGAGACCTAGATCGTCCCAGATCCAGCCAGTCACCAGGCCCATAATTCCGTCGACAATGTTCCGCCAGTAATAAGGATTAAATATAGGCACCAAGTCGTGATTCAACTTCTCGATCACACGGCGGAATTCTTGCTCCGAGATGCCCGCGGGATCCAGAATCTCGGGGTACAAGTTGGAAAAGGTAGGGGCGAGGTCGCCCTCCAGCAACCAATCCCTCCTGATTCGAATGACACGCGTGGCGGCATATTCGGTAGAGTTTATAGGAACATGAGGATTCAGATGAGGAAAGCAAGGGTGCTGCGGTCCCCATTCCTCTCCCATATCAGGTTGATCAGGGTCGCCCATAATGGATGAGTCCGTAGAGGAGATGGGCGACCCAAGAGCATCTGGTAGTGAGACATCGTCATGGCTCTGGCGCGGGGGCAGCGAGTCCGGTCCTCTCTCGAGGTCTTTGGAGAATGAGCGTCCCGCTTCCTCGATGTCTGATGACGCCATGATCGCCTTGCCTTTCCCTTTATCAGTCTTGCGAGTGTTTTCCTGCTTGTCCTGGCGAACTAAGCCGAAGCTGATGGCTCGAGCCCGGGATGTCACGCTTTGACCGCGTTTCCGAAGCCCGCTGACTTTAGACCTACTGTCTTTTCGAGGCCGTGAATAGGCAGGCCCTGCCTCGACTTCTTCGGTAGGGGGCGGATAGAAACCAGGCCTTCTTCCGTCGTAAGAATGGCGTAGTGATCTGGGTAGGCTGATGCGATGATCGCCGCTGGCCCTTCCTTCAATTTGAAAGCTAGCGCGCGACGAAGCTGGATGCTTGTTCCGTCTCTGCTGTGAAAGGGTGAGCAGTGGATAGTCACCTGCACCTGTGCCAATAGGGTCTCTCGGGTCCGCAGTCTCGTCTATAGCGGGATGGACAATTGGAACGATCGGGGGCGGTGGAGTTGAGGTGCGACGTCTCCGCGATGATTGCTTTCGCGGCGGTGGTCTCGGGGTCGAATTGGTGGGATTCCACAGGCGCGCAGCAGCAGGCCGCCCAATGAATCGCTGTTGATGATGAGGCTGGATTGATGGTTCTGCAGTGTACAAGGGAGCCTGCAGGAGGTTGTTTTCGGGGCGAAAGGGTGTCCTTGCCAAAAGATTTCTGCGTGGTGGTTGGCGAGGAGAGGCCTGCTGTGGTTCCCGTGGACGGTCTTGGCTGGTGGTTACAGCTTGCTCTTCGGAGCAAGTAGAATTAATCGGTTCAGGATATGGTTCGGACTGGTCGGCGTCTCGGCGTGGATGCTGCTGCTGCTTCTGAACATTTAGGGCGGGCGGTGACAAACTCGTGGATGGAAAGTCGGCGTGTGAAGCCGTTTGAAAAATCTACTCGCAGCGGCCGAACAGGCGGCCAAGTGAGAAATCGCCCGAACGCGGCGGCGCTTTTTCTGGCTTGCGTGGAGGGAGGGGAGATGGAAATTGGGTGCACCCAATTGATGAAATGAATGTGTCTTTGATAAATTCTGGGCCAGTGGGTTGGGCAAGTTGTCGGAGAAGCCACAAAGGCAGCCGTTGTGGCCCCGCCTGTTGTCTGGGCAGCGTGTTGATGCGAACCGCGTCTCTTTCGAGGCTGTTGAGACTGAAGGCGTACAATCTCGACGCGAAACTGGCGTTGTCGGTACTGAGGTCAGGTTGCTCCAGGTCTGGGTCTGGGTGAGGGCATGAGAGCAATTCGCTCTTCGTTTACCTCGTAGTAGTTCTACGTGGATGGTAGATTGGAAATGTATAATAGTAGTAGAGCCGGCAGTCAGGGGTCGTGAGATGCTCCTCCTGCACCTGCTAGCCAAATGAAGCATAATGTTAGGCGCTGGGAAATTGCCTAGTCGTTTCCACGACCCAGAGAGAACCGCTGGTTTTTCGGGGTATTCTTTTTCCCTTTAATCCATTCGGCCAGAAACCCGGTCAATAATAATCAATCAATAAAGCAATCAATCAGTCAGTCAATCGTTAGACATGTATAGGTATTCGAAGGGCGTGATTGTGTGTGTCGCCGGTTGGTTGGTTTTTTCTTCTTTTTCTTCTCTCTCTTTCTTTCTCTGGGGATTCCAGTATCCACAGTTTTCAACCCAACCCGGCTTTCCCGTCCACGATAGGGCTATCGGGTTTTCGAGCCTCACTAACAGGCACACTACTGCAGGCAGGCCAGCAGAGTACTTTGTCAGTAAGACCAAAAAGAACCGTTGACGTCGGCGGTGTGTAGGGTGATTGCTTCTTGGGAGCTCAGGATGGTTGACTTGATACGTGCGTTACCCGATCAAAGTTGGGTTCCCGTCCAACAAATGGGCGTTTTCAGAGTGACACTGGGCCAGTCGTTTGTTGCTGTTGAGCTGCGATGGTTGCCTCATATGTAGCCGAAGAGGCAGCCCCTTGGGTGTGTGAACGATTCACGCCGTCTGACAACTTCTTATCCCTCCTTCGATTCAGGGTTCAATAGCCATCGCCGGGAATGTCAGGTCTTTTCAGCTCTGGCACACGTCTCGTATAAGTAGTTGCTGGTCTTTCTTCTACCGACTACTCGCCGGCCCAAAACATCATTCTCAAGTCTCAAGCCGGTAAATGTCAACAATAGAAACAGGGCTTTAAATTACATATTGATTGCCCCATGGCAAGAATTTCCCTGCCTTCTTTCTGTTCCCGAGGCCGTCCACGCACGATCTGCCCAGCTGAAGCGCCCATCCGTGAGATGACCAGGGGTTGGTCCCGGTTGGCCCCTGTCACTTCCCATGTTTGAGTAGTAGTAGCAGCCTGAGGGTGGATCGATACCAAAGAGGATCTTCTTTCTTACGAGTACAAGTCAGGTACGCTACAGACGCTACCGACCCCAAGCATCCAAGAGACCCGAGTAAGCGGTTGGGAGAGATGCGAAGAGGAATCATCCGTAAGCAAGTACCCACCTGTTAGATACATTTCACGCTTACCTAAGCCGACATCGCCGTGTGCCGTTCAATGCGCCTACCGCGTCAAGCTGACTGCACCAGCTACGTGCTACTTTCATTACCGTGTGTGCATAGTTGTGCATAAGAAGTAGGTATGTATGTGCTCAGATACATGGACCTATGTAGTGTGGTTTTAGGGAGCGATGGACATAAACTTTGTCTTTAATCTAGTTGTTTGGCAAAGCTGATTGACGCTCGCGTTGATGGTTGTAGTTACCCGCTTTCGGACATCTCCTACGCCTCGTCACGTCTGTGCATCAACCGCATGAAGAGGGTAATCAAGGAAACATAAGTATCCACTGTGTGCCGCTCTGTCCTTCTCTGCATTGCTGGCGAGTTGGAAATGGTACGAGCCGACTCTGGCGGGCGGCGCTTTCGGATTTCAGTTCGACCTTGTGCCCATGGCTGAATAGACTGCAAGTATATACAGCATGAATCATGCCATGCCATGCCATGCCGCTGCAGCGTCAATCAATGCCGCGGGAATCCCCTCGCTCGCTGCGGCAGAAAATCAATGACGTGGTCGCTCAGATCGAGCTCGTGCATGGGTCTTGGGTCCTTGGGTCTCAGTTCAGTGGGCAGAGCGGACGATTGATCAACTGCACTGTAGCTGCGTGCGAGACTATTTCAAGTCCAACACACTTTGTGATGCCTTTTTCGTACTGCTATGATAATTGTCTCGCGGAGTCTCGTCATTGTACAAATCATGCAGTGCCAATCTGTGCATTGCGGGAGCACTTGGCGCCGCAGGGCTTGAACACCATTCAACGTCTGGTTCATCTGATCTTGCGAAAGATTGAGACTATATTGGTGTACCCCGTATTGGTAGTAGTTGAAAGCAGCTCCTTGAGGCTCAATCTCCTCTTGTGTGCACCGGCGTAAAGCTTCAGGGGCAGCCTAGTCAAACCGTTGCCCCTGTGCGACGTAGTCTGTCCCTCCGATCCAGTCACTCGTATCAGCCAAATTTACTTACATGTAGACATGTAGATAGCAAGCGTTCTGCTTCTTATTAGTTTGCACATGTTTACAGTGTTGGGAGTATATTAAAAGCGCCTTCTGTCTCCGTGGGGCGTTGTAGGCCTTCCCGAGATGGCTGTCCTTCATCATGGGCCCTGAATTAGGCACCATATGCATACATGTAGAGATGTACCTAAATGTGGGGGGGAGGGGGTTGAGAGAGTGAGAGGGAAATATGTATTCATCATTGCTAGAGCAACATCGGCTGTTCGGACGAGCTCATGCTGAGATGGTTTGGTCAAGACGAATTGAACATTTCAATGCAGCTGGCAAGTGTATATATTAAAGGGAAGGGGTCCCGACAGACTGGCTCTCCTCGAATTATGGCTGGATTGGGTTGACAGGCAACTCCCTTGGTCTTGGTGACATGACGTTTTCTGGGGGGTGCCCCGCTCCAGCTGGCTTGTGGGCGATTAGTGGATTCAATGGGGAAGAGGCATCATGTATTTGCACAAATCAGAAGAAATATGTCTGGCACTTCAAAGAGTTTGTTGAACGGTGCTGGTTCAGCAGTGGTAACTTCTAAAATTATGTTAAATGTAGGTACATGTATGTAGTATTAGTAAGTACATACACCCAGACCCAACCCTAGGTACCTAAGGAAGGTAAGGTATGTTGGGGCATTCAAAGTTGATATATCTGGTGGTTGATATGCCCCTCCATTCCATTACGTCTGGTAGGTGGTAGGTTAAGAAGTATGTACTCTCTCTACATACGTAATCTCTCGGGCATTGATTAAAGGCAGCACAGCGCATGTGTGATTACATGTACATGTAGAATTACAAATTGAAGATTTCTTAGTTCTAAGGGAGGCAGGTAGTGTATTCCCCTAGTGTAAGTAAGTAGGTGGCAGCTGAGAACCAACAATACGTATCTCTCGCTCAACTTGTCCATTTCGATCATTCTTAACAAAACGCCTCCTGTGTAAAAAACAGAAGAGACACTTCCTGTGCCATCTTCCCTTGCAGAGCTCAGTCCCGATCATCCTCGCCCTGGCCAGAGCTGACCTCATACCTTACATATATGCCACTTTAATTTCCCGACTCAATCACACCGATATTGTGTTTGTATGCCTACAACTTCAACCCGGCTTTCCTCCACACGTCGGACCAGCTCACATTCCATTGTGAATCCGAAAACCAATCGGCTATGCGCTCATGTGGCCTGTTCTTCACCTCGGCCATGGCAGATGACAACGCGCCAACGTCTGCGGCTGCACATACTGCAGGGCATCCACCGCACTCTCCCGGCAACGCGCCACCTGGTTGTGGCATAAGACGTGCTGTAACTGTTGACGAGTCTGCTCACTTACGCCGTCGCCCAACCCTGAACAGTCCCACGACAGATCCCTTTGGCGATATTCGACGACACAGCTCGAATTTTTCTGATTTCAGCCTGAACGATGCTAGGCATTCGTTTGGTCACAATGTTGACGACGTATGGACCCCAGACAAGGAGAAGAAGCAGTCAGCCGAGCAAGCCCGGTATGCCGTAATACCGCTCGTTCTGGCCTTGTTGCCTGCTGTGGGCGGTATACTCTTCCAGAACGGTAGTGCTTTCCTAACCGATGTCATACTGTTGGGTCTTGCTGCTATATTTCTACATTGGTCGGTCACCCAACCTTGGGATTGGTACCATGCCGCGCAGGAGATACGACTGTTGAAGGATGCGGCCATGGCCGAACATGTGTTTGAGTCCGACACCGAGGCTGAACCTTCCGTAACGGGTTCTGTGACCACAGCTCTAGAGAATGTCCCGGAGGGAGATGAGAAGGACGGCGACACGGTCGAAGATCAACTCCCCGACGATCAACATACGAATCTAGCGCACACGCGGTGGAAGTCGCGTCGGGACTCTGCTTCACGAGAACTGTACACCCACGAAGTGCTTGCACTGACGGGCTGTTTCATTTTCCCAGCGTTGGGAGCCTTACTTTTGCATGCCATTCGATGCCAGTTGACGCGCGGATCAGAGGGTCTTGTTTCCGACTACAACTTGTGCATCTTCTTGATCGCTGCCGAGGTCCGCCCGGTGAGCCATCTGATTAAACTGCTCCAGAATCGTACCCTACGCATGCAGCGTCTGGTTGGTGCAAACCCTTATTTGGCAAAGACGATGCGGGATCAACAGATCGAAGATCTCTACGGGCGGCTCGATGAGCTTGAAGTACGTGCAGCAGCAGCTGTGGAGGTGCCTTCAGCTGCCAGTGTGCACAGTGATGCTTCCGACAACAACCGGGCCATGGAAGCTATAGTTGCACGTTGCATGAGGGACAACACCCAACCGGAGCTGGATGCGCTGAACCGAGCTGTTCGTCGATACGAGAAGAAACTGGCGCTCCTTGCCAGTGCAACAGACCATCGTGTGGAGTACCTCGAACATAAGCTGAACGATGCTATAGCCCTCGCCGCGGTTGCTGCCAAGCATAGTGCAGCCCAGGCGGACCTGGGCCACTGGCTAGCAGATAGAATGGTTGCCATCCTTACACTCCCATTACAGACCGTGATAGCAGTGTGTGGGATTCCCTTCCGAGCATGGTCAACGGTGTTCGGACGGAAAGGCCGATCGGCTTCGGAGAAGTCTCATAGGATGGGGCGAAGGCCTGGTTCAGCAAAAGTTAACGGTGATCGCGGATCCAGCAGACCTAGAAGATAAATTGGAGTTCGCGGGTTGAGTATGTCACTGTACAGACGATTTGCTTTGTAGGAGGCGCAATGGGTGGTACGGCTTTCGAGGGATATTGATACCAGGCAAGAAGCCATCATTACCGGCAGGAACCAGGACTTATGGAGTAGCGGATAGGACGGGTTTACGGTACGGCGTCCGTGTTTCTCTTTGATGAATTTTGCACACGCAAGCCATGGGTTGTCCCGTGCTCACTTTGCCACGATCAAGGCAGGGAGCAAGTCGTGGTTGGCAGATTGTTTTCAAGCTCAGCGGACTACGGCAGCAAGAGGTTGTGATTCTGGGATAGTAGGGATAGGGAACAAGGAATATGACAATTTACAAGAGATAACGTGTGCGACTCATGCAAACTTATCCTAATCATAAACCATACACATGAGCTTGACTCGTTTGTAGTGGTGTAGCCGGTGTCGTTTGCTATCATTTGGATAATCTACGTTGTAGCTGAGTCCATAGACAGGCCCGCCATCCTGGGATCATCAAAGAATCTATCACATTGCGATTTACTAGGTTTTTCCTTTTTTCTCTCTTTCCCTTCGCCCCCTTCTAATTTTGTTTTACTTTTCTCTTGCTTTCATTTATATGTACATGTATTTATTTGAATCTCGCGCCAGCGAGACTCGCGAGATGGAGTGGCAGGGGTCCATAACAGTTCAGGTACCGACTCGTCACGTACGTGAGTACGTGAGTATCCAATTTGCCAAGCCTTTTAAGGCGCGGAACCAACCCAAGTTAGCAGACCCATGATGCGATCCCAGGATGACCTTTCTTTCCCCATTCCCCTGTAGGAAATTGCATCCCACCCACCCTGCCACATACCAGTAGTACCTTTTCTCTCCGACCGATGAGCGATCCGAAAACGAGGGTCCGAGTCCCTTGCAAGACAGCGGTTTTAGACTGGTGGAGTTGAGATGATGGAAATCGAACCTGTGTGCTTCCAGTCCAGTCCCACATCCATCCCCCAAGGCCCGTCAAGCAGAAAGAGAGGAGACAGGCGAGGCTGTGTGCCGTGGTTGTCCATGCAAGCTGTCTCTTTCCTTCTGCTCTCATGAAGCCAGTGTTCTGGCCAGTGCATCATTGATGTGCGCATTGTAGATCTACATACAGCTCAGTGGGTTGCCGCGAACGCCAATACTGCGAGGCGAGTAGGATGGATGGATGGACCGCGTCGTCCCGGCCGCCGTAATGCACGACAAACAATAATGCATATGCGCGCACGATTGGTGTGACGGGATTATCTATCGTTGGACTTAACCAATTGTTTTTCTTTGCTTTCTTTCTCACGGCAGATGATTTCGAGGCTGCCAGCTGCAGAGACCGAGCCGATCGCCTACGTAGTGCTACCGCAGCCCACCCCTTCCTTGGCTTGGCCTCTGCACTTATATGGAGATGCAATTTCATTTCCAGAATCTTGACGCCAGACTTCTAGTCAGAGTTTTGGTCAGAGCTCTCTCAAAACACGAACTGTGACGTTTTCCCTACCCATTGTCGACAACAAATATTCAATATTGGAAACCGAATCCCGAAACCTGTTGGTTCGTTTGGTCTTGGCTTGCCAGACCTCTGTCGGTTCAATAGAAAAGGAAACAGGAAAACGGGAAACGTCTAGCGTTCCCAATGTTTCGACCTTCTGCCATTGGCTCACTAGTGTGCGTTGGCAAGCCTCCAGCTGCAATGCAATATGTACAAACTCTGTCCGCCGATGCATTCCAGCCTACATAAGTAGGTAACCTACTATGTATGTAGGTCACGCACTTTTGCAAGGGTCCCGCTATGAGTGACACGACACGACACGACACCCAAAACCCGTGCTTTGATGGTGCCATCAGAGACATTCTTCTTATCAGCCCCTCAAGATGGTCGCTGCCCACACGTTTCTTCTGATCGCAGACAAATAGCAGCCATGGCATGCAGCCACAACGTAGACGGCTACCACTCGGGCTCAAATGCTGCGTATAGCATATTAGCTGCGGCTGAAGAAGATACACCGTTATCTCGTCACGACTGGACATATTCCTCCGCAATGACCAAGCTCGCAATTCCATTCAAAAGTGTATACCTTGGCCGGCTTGAAGGCGCGACGGGGTTTTGAAAAGCTTCACATAATGGCCGCCAGCCAACGGCGTTTGCACAGGGATGTGGCACTTCGTTCGTGCAAGGTACCAAGGGATGATGGGATGGTTTGGGGGGAGAGAGGGGGGTAAACGCACCTTGCCACTAACAAAGTGGGTTGGCCAGCTGCTGCTAGATAGAGAGATGGCTTTTTCTAAGCCTGCCCGGAGCGGACCCAGACTCCAACCCTGGTCATAAAGCAAATTTGGATCACGCCTCTCGTCGAATCGTCGGACTTTTGATCAGTCACTGCCAATCTCCCACAGGTGAGTGAGGGCAATAACCGCCTCTGATCGGGTGTTTCTTGTTGTCAGCCATCCCTCGGCATGGCAGAGCCAGCCTGCCCTTTTCAAGTGGAGCAACGGTATACGGTATACTACCGAGATGAGCAGCGTGGCATGGTAGGTACGGTACATTCGTGAACTTGTCAGTAATAGGTAATAGCCCAGCCGAACCCACGATTGCATATTGACCTGCGTGGGTAGGTTGCCGATGCTGGCTTTTCTCTTCCTTTTCTTCCCCGACTGTGAATAACACCAAATGCTCATACACGCGTCATATTTCCATGTTCAAGCTGTTCGCATGAAAGAAGTCCCACTGCCCTATCCTGACGGCCCATGCGTGATATTGGACCTGGGCTATAACTTGTTTGATCTACCTTGTGGCACCTCCACTGCATAGACTATCCCCGGGTTGCTCTCCGGTTCATGTCGTGAACACTGCCCAGTTGCATCCTTGCCCCAGTCCACTCCCCTTTTCACCTCGACCCGGTCTGACGGATCCAAGAACCCCCCCACTCGTGCTTCTTAAGAGCCCATTGCCCGGAGTTTTCAGATCTTCACGGTCTGCTTGGACAGTCACAGTGGCTTGTCAGGTTATACGCGCCAACGTTCCTTGCCAATGATGCCTTGCAATAGCTCTTGAACGTCAGCAACCGGGTTACAAGAGGAGACAGCAATTGTGTGTTGGGAGACCTAGACCTGGAAGGCATCATCACAGCTACGCTTCCCTGCCCACGAGCAAGAGGTCGCCAATATGTTATCCAGGAGTATACGATCATGGGTTGTGGTGTGTTTGGTCGTGTTATCCAACACCGTGACGGTTCAAGGGCTGGGTCCCCTTCGAAGACAGGACACCACAGCCGTAGCCAGCACAGCTGTGGCCACGACAGGGCCGCCAGAGGGAGAGGCTCCAACAAGTACCGCACCGCCAGCAGCCTCGGAAACGGCTCAGACCCCATCAGTCAGCACGACCCCGACCACAGAAGCTCCAAGCACTACTGTTCTGCCATCTCCCACTGCCGCTCCCTCGGCGCTGAATGGCAACAACACACCCAGCAACACGACAGTCTCTACTGGTAAGCTGGCTACCTCCTCTGGACTTGGCTCCCTGCGTTGTGAAGATTCTGACAACTGTTCTGCAGCTACGGTGCCTGATGGCGAACTTCCTTTGACCCCAGTTGTTACACCAGGATGGGGCGTTGCAGGTGCCATCCTCATTTTGACAGGCGTCGTATACACCTTGATTGGCATCAAAAACACTTGGCTACACTCTTTCGGCTCGGTGGCCTACTTGTCGAGTCTGTGTACTACGGTTCTGATCCTGTATGTCATGGTCTTGCCCGTCTCCAACGCCATACAAGGCGCTTACGTCGTGGCGGTCGTATGTACGGGCCTGCTACTTGGCGGCGGAGCAATCATTTTCAGAGATCTCACAGAATGTTTGGGCTGTTTGCTCGGCGGCTTCTGCTTCAGTATGTGGCTGCTATCCCTCCATGATGGCGGTCTGTTGCAGGATAACCCCAGCGGCAAGGTCGTCTTTATTGTCGCCTTTACCCTGGCAGGCTTTGCATTGTACTTCAGCCAATACACCCGAG
The DNA here is from genome assembly GCA_019976485.1 of Apiospora pterosperma. Taxonomy (NCBI): domain Eukaryota; kingdom Fungi; phylum Ascomycota; class Sordariomycetes; order Amphisphaeriales; family Apiosporaceae; genus Apiospora; species Apiospora pterosperma. The sequence goes on from JAFBMP010000009.1 coordinate 4,140,292, forward strand.
CCTATGGGCTGATGGCTCTGATGTCATTTGCTGGCGCTACTGTCATAGTCCTGGGTATAGACTGCTTCAGTCGAGCAGGACTAAAAGAATTTTGGGCGTGGATTTGGGATCTCAACTCCAGTCTATTTCCCCTGGGAGCAACTACTTACCCCATCACTAGAGGCATGCGCGTTGAGCTTGCGCTTACTGTTATTTTCTGTGCTATTGGAATTATCTCACAGCTGCGACTGTGGAAAGTCATCCAGGAACAGCGGGCCAAGCGAGCTGAAGCCCGCGCGGAAGCTCGCAGACAAAAGGATGAGGAAGAGGCAAACCTTGGCCAACAGCTGGAGGCTGAGAACGCTCGGGAGAGACGGGAATGGGAAGCTAGCTATGGCGAGAGGTCTCTAACGAGTCCTAGCATTTCGCAAGATTCTGGCGTTGGGGGCGTTGGCGAAAAGTCCGGCCGAACCGATGACTCTGTCAACAAGGAGGTGCCGACCGAGACCATTATCGAACTAGCCGAACTACCGCTATCTTCTCCTACACCGCCGCCAAAACCTGCCGCGGCTGGACTCATTATAGCCGACACAGAGGAGGAGAGCAGCGTCACAATACGGGTGGCACAAGAGGATACTCCCACCAGTGACGACAGCCTGCCGGCAATGCCTGAACCGGCTCAGCTCCACAGCGAAAAAGAGACCAACGAATCTGTTCGGCCCGTCTCTCAGCTTTTGACTATCACCGAGGAGACAGTTGTGAAGTCAGCTGCGCCCGAGGTCACTCCTCTCCCGTTCCAGATCCCGGAGCAAGCGGACCAAGACGGCGACGATGAAGATGATCGATCTTCGTTTGCCACGTTCGCCGATGAAGACCGGTCTGCCACTTTCAGTCTAAGAGATTCCCGGGCTTCCTTGGGCAAGCGCTTGTCATTTGAGTCGGGAAAGCTACTCCGGAAGTTGTCTCACCGTTCAATCAGATCGTCACTCTCCAAGAGAAGATCTGGAGTCTTATCTCCCTCTCCCTTGCCACCAGCTGGTGGCGAGAGCCAAGAAGACCTAGTCGCCCAATTTTCGGATGCTGAGGAAGACGGTCCTGGGTCAGCCATCGCAACTGTTGATGAGATGAGTGAAGATGACGAGAAGGTAGAAGACGACGACGACGACGACGACGACGACGATGATGATGGAATGACCATTAAAGGGTCAAGTTCGATGCCATCTGTTGAAACCAGCAGTGGCTTGCTGGCCACCTCGCCAAATATTGTCAGAAAACGCGCACTCCGCAAGGTTGGCAGCACCAAGAAATCTCTGCGGCCCGAGTCTACAGCAGAGACTGTTGCGACCGATATTTTGAACCCGTCAGTCATGGATGAAACGGTTGATGCTAGGTCAGTTCGAAACAGCGCGGCTGGTAACGACAAGACCAAGAGCCCCCTCGCCGAAGCCCAGGATGCTTTGGCCACACCGAATAGAAGCTCCTCAGCCTCACCTTCGGCAGACTCTACGCCTAATAGCTTAACGAAAGATCGCTTGCCATCCAGCCTTTCGCGTGTTGCCAAATCTTATCGGACCAACGAGTGGGCAAAACATCTGTCTCTGGCAGATGCTCCTGAACCGGATGAACTGAAAGTAGGCGTGCTGCCAAGTCCAGTGCAGGCTCCTGTTGGTGAAGAAATTGCCGCTCCGGTAGATGTTCAAGGCCTGCAGCAGACTGCAGTGACTGCCGCCATGCCTCCCGCGGTGATGCCGATGCTTAGCACCCCTTCAGAGCCGGCCCCTACGCCACGATCCAATTCCCGGGCATCGGTTAATTCCACCTTGACGACTGTACAAGACTCAAGTCTCCGACCAAGTCATAGCTTCAAGAGAAAGTCGTTCAACCAGGTGCATCGTATGTCGACCGACGTGGTCGTGGTACAGCCCATCCCTGAGGAGGAACTCGGTGATGAGCTTCAGGCGAGCTCAAAGTCGGCATCTCCAGCGGGATCAAACAAGGTTTCGCCTGCTTCCTCTAGGCGAGTGTCAATGGAGCAGACGGGCGACGCCCGGCTGCCTGTACCTGGAGTTGTCTCCTACTCCAGTCCTCAGACGTTGCTTGGGATGCGCGAGGTGCTTCTCCGAAGCAGATCCCAGGTCGACATGGCGCCAGGAAGCCCAGGATATCCGGCTCAGTCCTTCAGTGACTCTGGGTCGGTTCATCAGTCACCATTACAAGATGCTGACGATCTTCCGTTAAGCCAAAGGAAACAGCTCATACGCCAACAAAGCCTGCAATACAAAGCCTCCCCGATTGAGGCAAGCCAGAGCTTGATGCAGCTTCCCATGCGAGGGGCATCGCGCTTATCGTCCGCTCCGGCCGCTCCAGCCGAGGCGGTGCCGTTCGACTCGCACCAGCCCCAAAGGTACTCGACCTTGCCATCAGCAGCGGCACGGGAAGCCCAAATGCAAAGCTTCCGGCAATCTGTGGCGCAAGACCTACGAGCTGGCACACCAATAATCCCGACCAGCGCCAATGGAAGCCAAAACCTCCTGGCGTCCGCTTCTCAGAACCCGCTCGTTCTGGGCGTGGGCACATTGAACCGGGATGGCGTCGCTCGACAGAGCATCGAGCAAGGACGCGTCAAGCTCCTGTCACAGAAGGAGCAAGAGGCGCAGCGCAGACAAATGTCACTCTGGGAAAAGGAGCGGGCGGAGCGTCTCTTCGAAGAGCGCATGCGCCGAGGCGACTTGATGGACGCGCACCGGGATGCTCTTCGAAGGATGCAGAGCTCTGTTCGAGATTCCTAAACGCCTCCCCCCAGGAGAGGGAGAAATGATGAGTTTGACGAGCTGTGAAGAGCTTTGACCGACGACTTACACGACATGAACGAATCTACTATCTTTCATTGGACGTGATTTTTTTTCAATCACACCCTCGTACCCTTTTTTTATATACCACATATACAGACGGAAGGATGGCTCTTGGCTAGAGACGGGTTGGGGAGAACATTTAGAGATACCCTTCTTCGCTATTTTCTTTCATTCATTATTCTTATCCTCCAAAAATTGGTTGAAGTCTGCTTCTCGCGATCCTTACCAGTCACTGCTAGACCTCACCTCCACGGCTATCCACCCCGTCGCCTCAGCCTTGTGGTTTCCCCAAATACAGATGATACCCGTTGCGGCCTCATAGAGCAGACTTTCCATATGCCGACAATTCTGCATACTATTTTCTTTCCTTCTTGAAGTATTCTTATCTTCCACATAATGGATAATGGTGCATAGATGCCAGACATGGTCTTTGGGCATCATGAGGGTTGTGGTCAATCCCACAGGGAAGCAAAAGCTGGAGTTCATTAGTTTCGGTATGTTTCAATGTCTATTAACTTACATGGCTATGCATGTACAAATTTTATGTACCTAACTAGGTTTTATTAATGCAGGTGCATAATAACTTCATATGGCCAGGGAGAGGAAAATGCTACTATGATTACCTAATAAGACGATGCATTGCTTATACTTATATTCATCGGTGCCCTGATCCTTTTGGCCCTTAGGAGTTCCGAGGTCACAATATCCACTAATCCAGTAGTCATTACCCTAACTAACAGGATACACTACACACTTACTGTAAATGTGCATGACTCTACCTACTTAATGTATTATGGAAAACAGGAAGTTTACAGTTGACAGGCACTGTTATTGCTATGTATGTATTTATTAGGTATAGCACTTCTTCCATCGAGCTTATATACACCACCTAGGATACCCTAACATTAAATCCTGCTCAAGCGCGCACCTTGCCTGCATGGTACTTAGTACATAAGTATGTAAGTAGGTATGTACTGTACTGTAGGCAGCAATAGAGGGGAAAGAGCCATACAGTACCAAACCGCCAGGTTTGTAGACATCTCCACCTATGGACCCTGGGAATGATTGCTTAAGGCCGGCCGGTTCTGGTCTTTGAGCCCCCGCAAAGCAGGCATCAACGCACTAAAAATGGAAATGGGCACAGCTTTAAGTAGAGAGATCCTTCTTCACAGTCTGATCACTGACCCGCTACCATGAACATTATGTAAGTGTATACATGTGCCTCTTACACTTCCCCATCACCCAAGCCGGACGTGGAAGGAAAGCGCGGAAGCCTTGTTGTGACTTATTAATAACCCAACTGTCCAAGAAACCTGATCATTAATAACAGGCCATCTCCAGTCCGACTTTTGGTTTTCTGCTCTCTTTCTTTGTTCGATCATACCTTCCTTCTTTGTCCTTTTCAGCTCAAAAGGAAGACAAGACGATTGACACAGGATTGAAAGTGTAAGTTCAAGTTGGTCCATTGTGATGACCCAAAACCCAGTAACAACACCTTTCTCCATTCGCTCGGAAGGCTGACGGCTTCCTGACCTATTTATTGCACCAACCCCACCAATAGCCTCCCAACCTACAATACATACCAAATCAAATCCCAACTCACCCACCCAACCCAACCATTCACCACTTCTCTTCTGACAGCATCACATTAATCCAGAACGAACAGACCACTCTGCATTAAATTCTCAAGAACAAACCCATCGCAGAGTCAGCCCCGGCCATCGGTATATCGTCGCCAACGGACCATTGCCATTGCCGTTCATCAACCATATTCTGCAGCCGTCATTTCACACACGACACAACCATCCACAATGGCCGCCACCGACGCTACCACAATTCGCCTCCAGTCAAACGACAACCATGTCATCGACGTCGACAAGGCCGTTGCAGAACGCTCCCTTTTGATCAAGAACATGCTGGAGGACCTCGGCGATGCTGCTGTTTCTGAGACCATTCCCATTCCCAACGTAAGTAACTCCCTGAACTTTACATTTCGATACCTTTGGCCTGCATCTCGAACACCCTTCTTGCTCTTTTATCTTTCTTGATTCTCACTGACATGGTTTTCATTTCTAGGTTACCGAGCCTGTTTTGCGCAAGGTGATTGAGTGGTGCGAACACCACCGTGGCGACCCTCCTGCGACCAACGAGGAGGAGTCTGATACCCGCAAGCGAACTACCGAGATTGAAGAGTGGGACCAGAAGTTCATGCAAGTCGACCAGGAGATGCTCTTCGAGATCATCCTAGCCTCCAACTACCTCGACATCAAGCCCCTCCTCGATGTTGGCTGCAAGACTGTCGCCAACATGATTAAGGGCAAATCCCCCGAGGAGATCCGCAAGACCTTCAACATCACCAATGATTTCACGCCGGAGGAGGAGGAGCAGATCCGCCGTGAGAATGAGTGGGCTGAGGACCGCTAAGCATCAGGCAGCGTCCAGAGGCAGCCCTCTAAGAATCTTACGACCACGATCAGAGGGTGCTAAGCACGGTCATGCATGCTCGGCGTTCTATTCCTTATTCTATGCCTTACAGCTCTGATGATTTGGGGCACGGTGGCAGTATGATGTGGTTATGGGTAGAAGACCATATACTTTGCATCGAAACTGCCGGGAAACGGTGACCAGTATGGGCTGGCTCGCACTAGGTGATTTGGCCTCCATAACCTGGTGCTAGAAGTCTCCCCAAACAAACACTGCTTATGATGACCCCAAGGGTAGCGGTTGATAGTAATAGACACTTCCAGCAACATGGCCACGGGAGTTTACTTCTGAAACCTTGTAACATGAGTGCCTGCGGAGAGTGGCCTCATTTGTTCATGCTCTCTTGATATTAGACTCGGGAGGGTTCTCGAAGGTTCTCGCAGATGAGAACGATGGCCACAGTGACTTTTTACGATTCATCACGTGTATTATCAAGAATGCGATGGCACTGCAAGTGCTTCTGTGTGTATCTATCTGATCTGATGAGCTTGATGGAAAGATGGTGAGGTGATGATAGGTTGGTTGACATGGTGAGTAAGCGACTCCGGATGGAGCTGCTGCAGGACGCAACCTCACATCTACGATGCAGACAACTCCTTCATCTGAGAAAAAGACTGCGAATGGCGGGAAGGAAGAAGCAATGTGATCGGCAGCCTCAATAACGCAGGCCCGGGCCCTGTCGGCTCCGTCCCTGACTGGCTGGGGACAAGACGGGAAGAGATTTGGACCACTTCGTGTGACAGAAGCCGACCTCTCATGTCACGTTTATAAACGCTTTGAAGGTCAGAGGTTTCAAATTGCAGTATCAGAGCAAATGGCAAATGGAAAGTAATCAAAGTCATGACAACTATTACAATCAAGTGTTCATTATCCCATCCTGGACCAAACGACAGCTCAGTCTTGACCATTTCAAACGTTGTGCAACGCAAACCATTGGAAGGCTACTTGGGGCTAAGGTATCCGTACTTCCTACTGCATCATCTATTGAGCTTTGTTTGTTTGTTAATAAAGGAGCAGAGCAGAGGGGAAACAGCAAGCCGTCTGATCCTTTTAAAACCCAGGCTCTACTCCGTACATTGTAGACATGACATCCCACTGCCTTCTTAGGTATTTATCCCGACACCTTTCCTCAATCGAAAGCACAGGCGAGCTTCAGCATCCACGCTTGGGCGCAACAAGCTGTCCCCTGTGACTTCTGCCCTGTGCCCTCCGACCAGCTGTACTTAAAGGCCGGCTCCTTGCCGCGTATGATGCATGTACCTGCTACTACTGTACCTACATCTTAGCTCCAGTGCGACATATACAACCCTTCCCAACCTGCATGACTTTCATTCCGATTGGGAGCGACCTTGGTTTCCGAGTTCCAATTAGTCGACGTTCTGGTCGAGAATTGGTTTGGTCTTGTTTCGAGAGGGAAAGGGCCCCGACTCGCTCCAGCGCTTCCAGACCGACTTACAGACCGACTTACAGACCAGAGACCCTCTCAGCTCCTGAAAGGTCCCCACCACTGGCCTTGGCCTAGGTGTGTGTGGATGGGTTGGTGTACGTTGCAGCAGGAAAAAGGAAGCAATCATTTATCACTGTCGACAACTACAAACAACGTCAACATCAACGACCCTACCGCCCTTCTTCAAAACCCAGGCACCGCCTCCTCTTGCGGGATATCAGGATATTCCTCATACCCCTGCTTTACCCAGTCAGTCCCTTTGGGCGTTGCTGATATTCCTCCATCCCTACTTTGCCCGCGGCTTGAGTTTGGTCCCGCGGGGTAACATCGTCCGTTCGTCTTAGGAGACAATTCCCTATCGCGCCCAACGTGTCGCCTAAATCGACCGGCTTCTAGCCCCCCTCCCCCCCCAAAACCTGTCGAGGGGACAGACTCAGGTTGGCATCTGCCGTCCATCGCTCTAGCCTTGTTCCCGAAATAGCTGCATGATCGCGGAAAGGCGTTAAGGGCTTCTCTGCCGGAAATTCCACGCTTCACCCCGTCCTCTGGTCTGGACTCCCTATCCGAATCACCCTCCATCGTCCATCGCTACTCCGCCCGATATGGCCGATCCATTTGCCCCGCGCTCCATGAAGCGCAAGAATGTCAAGGGTCTCGCCCTCACGCCCGCCGCCCCAAAGGCGTCGCCATCGAGTAATAACAACGACAACGCCGCCGCGTCTGGTTGGGGGGCAGGCGGCTCTAGACACGAAGATGGCAACGAAGCCCAGCTGGAAATCGGCATCGAGTTCAACTTGGACTTGAGACAGGAGGACCTGGAGATAATAAAGGAGCTCGGCTCAGGCAATGGAGGTACCGTTAGCAAGATCAAACATTTGCCCACGGGAACCACCATGGCTCGCAAGGTATGTATATCACATGTGCTCTGCCAAGCTGAAGACAGCCCGCTGATCTCGTGAGCAATCAGATAATCCATGTTGAGGCCAAGAAGGAAATGAGGAAGCGAATCGTGCGCGAGCTCCAAATCATGCACAGCTGCAACTCCGAATACATTGTCAACTTCTACGGAGCATTCCTAAACGAACACAACGATGTGATTATGTGCATGGAATACATGGACGTAGGGTAAGTCGGGCATGGGAAGTTGCATAACCACGGCGGGGCTAACGGGCTGGTCACAGATCTCTTGACCGCGTATCTCGTGTCTTTGGGCCTGTACGAGTCGATGTGTTGGGCAAGATCGCAGAGGCAACCCTGGGCGGTCTGACATATCTCTATGAGAAGCACCATATCATGCATCGCGACATCAAGCCGTCCAACATCTTGGTCAACTCCAGGGGTTCCATCAAACTATGCGATTTTGGCGTGTCCGGAGAACTGATCAACTCTATCGCGGACACCTTCGTTGGCACCTCGACTTACATGGCACCCGAGAGAATCCAGGGCGAGAGGTACACTGTCAAGTCTGACGTTTGGAGTTTCGGCCTATCCATCATGGAGCTGGCTATCGGCAAGTTCCCTTTTGCTGCCAGCGAGCAGCTTTCTGATGGCGACGGAGCACCGGCCGGTATTTTGGACCTCCTGCAGCAGATTGTTCATGAGCCTGCGCCCAAGCTTCCCAAGAGCGATGCATTCCCGGCCATTCTCGAGGACATGATTCAAAGGTGTTTGTCCAAGATACCTGATGAGCGGCCAACCCCGCAGGAACTCTTTGTAAGTTATCGATAATGGGGGGTGCGATGAGGGGAAGAAGAAGAAGATGAAGAAGAAAACAGCCGTACTGACCTTTTCTTACAGGAGCGCGATCCATTTGTTCAGGCGGCCAAGCGCACGCCTGTCGACTTGCGGGCCTGGGCCGTCGGGCTCATGGAGAAGGACAACCGGAAATCTCACTTGGCACCACAGCTCTCGCCATCAACACAAGACCTGTTACGCGCCAGCGACTCACCAACTTATCAGGGTGACGGTGGCTATACACCCACATCCGGAGAAATCCCCATTGCGGGAGCCATCTCATCACCACGAGACCCAACCGGTCATTCCCAGAACCGGTCGCCAACGCGGAACGGAATCGGTAGCCTCGGACGTGCGGCCGGAGCAGCAATGCATCCTGGTTTAGGTCAGCGATCGGCGACGGCCACGTCAGTACCAAGGGTGGGAACCCCTGACAAGAACTTGCCGGCTAGCGCGAGCCAAGCAACTTTCACACTACCCGTAAGACCTGGTCCAGGAGGTCCTCTTCCTCCCCCGCCGCGCAAAGAGACACCCGACGAGCTGAGGAAAGACAGTCGGCGACAGGCTGCCTTCCTCCCGCCGTCGAACGGCGGTTATGGCAGCGTGGGATACCCGCCGAAGTAGCTTGCGCCTCAGATGGGTACGCTTTACGTTGGTCGCCATAACAACTAGATCCGCGCCCTCCCTCGTCGCGGTCGCCTTCCATCTCTCCGAGAGAGATGATTTCATTGGCATGTTGGACCGTTCGAGGGCAATGATCGTACGATAGGTATACCCCAAGTAAATATACTCTGGGATCTCGTTGACTGTTAGGCCATGAGGCCGAGGTCTAGAAGGCCCGGAGCAGCGCGTTGATTCTCAGCTAGGGATGTTTGGTCGTGGAAGTCATTATGGACATCATGTTACACGAAAATGAGAGCAGCACTTTGAGACAAGCATATCTTTTGTAGACATCCAAAAAAAACAAAAAACCCTCAAAAAAAACCCAGCGGTGAACAGCATATCGCGAGATTTGCGGACACGTCATTTTACATGGCCTATGGACCATGCCATTTGAGATTTTTCTCTTGACCCAGATTTGCCCGTTGACTGACTGACCCCTGTGCTGGTTAATATCATTTATAGCGATGGGCTGCGACGAAATGACACTTGAACCCCTTTCCGGCGCAAAGCCGACGCAATGTGTTGCATGTGATGGCACCATCTTAAGTTCGCGTTTGTTACTTATTCAAACTCTCGATTCTCCGGTATCTCGCGGCCAGCGAAGCCTCCTTCTAGCAGATGCACCAGCTCGTCTAACTTTGTAATGACCAGGTCTGTGTGGGCATGCTCTGACAAGTGCTCATTTGCCTTGTTGCCCAGCAGTACGGTTGCAGCCCCCGCCTTGCGGCCTGCCGTCATATCGTCGATACTGTCACCGACCATAATGAGCCCGCTAGCATCTCCTACCTGCTCTACCTCCCTCTCCACGGCCCCCTCCCTGTCCAGAGCGCCCACGTCGGAGGCGGACCGCACGAGACCCCAGCTCCGGGCGATGAACAGGATGCCGGCAGGGTCGGGCTTGGGGGGGGCGGAACTCGCGCGTGACGACGGGGTCGAAGACGGACCCCGGCAGAAACGTGGTCAGCAGGTGGTGGACGGGGGCGTCAAAGTTGCGGGTGCAGATGGCCTTGGGCACGCCGCGGGCGTCGAGGTAGGCCATGAGCTCCCGGAGGCCCGGCTGGGGCGTCTGGCGGGCCATCTCGCGCCGCTCGATGGCCCGAATGGACTCCATGGCCTCTTCCTGGGCCGAGGGCGGCGTCAGTGAGTAGACGTGCTCCAGGATGTCGACCGACTTGGGGATGCCAAGGACGCTGCGCATCTCTGCGAACATGTGGTTCTGGGGCTCGCTGGAGAGAGTTGCTGTCAGCTCAGAACGACTCAACAAGGATGTCAGGTTAGATGATGGCGGCCACTTGGTTGGCTATATTCACCAATACCATGAGTTGGCGACGACTCATACACGGATCGTCGTATATCTATCAAACACCTTGTGAGGCTCCCGGCCAGTCTTATGCAGGCATGTCTTGGCAACCGGAAACCACTCACCATAATGTGCCATCGACATCGAAGACGATACCTTTTAACTTGGGCAAGTTGCTCATGTGATCAGCAGCAGCTATTCCATGCCGCAAGGGAGCGAAGCGTCTCGGGCTCGCTTGTTGTGACATAGCACTGACCAGCCTACGCATAGAAATTATGGAAGAGGATCTCTGGTATCTCCTCTTGATTCGGCACGGATTCCTTTCCAATCGGGACGGGTCGTGTTCCTCGATTTGCTCGAGATCAAGAAGCTGGAGCTGGTGTGGCTAGTAAGTCGGGCTAAGTTAAGTACTTAGGTACCTAACTTATGGTTACTTAAGTGCCTAAAGTACTTGGGTACATGGACCGATAGCTGTCTGGACTCTGGCCATGCTGTCAGCCCGTCACGGCTTCCCTCCCATGCACCTTTCCACCTCCCACCAGCAATTGTCCCATTCCCTCCTCCCAACCACCACTGGACTGCCTCGTCGCAGAAGCACTGTATCAATCTACGTAGTTCTCTCGTCTCTGCGACAGCCACCATGGCCGACGACGCTGAGAAGGCCGAGAAGCTTGCCGCCGCTAAGAAGAGGGTATGTACTCGATACCTGCCTGCACTGCTCTATTGTAATCTACTGGACGAACCACCCCTGGCTAATGACTTCGCTGCAAACACGCAAAACAGGTCGAGGCGTTGAAGAAGAAGAATGCCAAGAAGTCAGGCGCCTCATCCAAGAAAGACAGAAAGGAGGAACCTAGTCCCACGGCCAATGACGAACCCGAACCCGATACACCAGCCGATACCGCTGCAGTAGATGATTCCAAAGAGGAGAAACCGACGAACCCACCCATTCCCGCCGCAGTCCAGGGTCTGAAGATCGAGGAGAAGGCTGCCGCAAGCGGCGATGACGGACTCCCAGATGTGACGTCACCCTCAGTCCAGTCTAAGATGCGCTCGGCCTCCTTCAAGGCTGGCGGCCCCCTCTCGCCGGGCTTTCCCTTCACCACCCCCGACGGCGAAGTAGCAAGCGCCGCCGACATCTACCGGAAGCAGGTAGCGCGCATTGAGGACCTAGAGAAGGAGAACAAGAGGCTCGCCAAAGAGGCTGCCGACGCCGAGAAGAGATGGCAGAAGGCCGAGGGAGAACTGGACGACATGCGCGAGGCCGGCGGCGATGAGAAGAAGGCCGCCAGCGGTGCGGACGGAGAGGTCGAGAAACTCGTACGTATATGAGAGGCCTTCTAGACTGGTTCGTACTAACACCTGCTTCCTACAGCAAGCAGAAATCGCCTCCCTCCAGCGTCAGAACAACCAGTTGCAGTCAGCCGCCTCACGCCGAGGCCATGGCTCCTCACCATCCGCTTCAGCTTCATCTCCACCAGCTGCCGAGCTCCAAGCCCAGCTGGCCTCTAAAGCTACTACCATCGAGAACATGGAGCTGGAACTCTCGCGCCTTCGTGCACAGGCTGCCCGTCAAGAAGCCTCGGGAGGCACGGACAAGGACCAGATTGTCGCCCTAGAAGAGAAACTGGCGCGCGCCGAGCAGGCCGCCTCCAAGGCCACCCGCGAGCTTGTTGACCTGAAGCGAAACCTGGAGCGCACGACCGAGAAAGCCGTACGTGAGGGCAGTAGCCGAACCAGCGCCGAGACCCGCGTCAAGACGCTGGAGCAGGAAAACAGCACGCTGGAAGAATCCCTCGCCGAGCTCCAGAAGAAACACGACGCCCTAGAGAAGAAGGTCCAGGCTCTAGGTAATCTGCACAAGGAGAATGATAGCCGGACGCAAGCTCTGCGGCGCGAGAAGGAAGCTGCCGAGAAGGCGGCGGCAGAGCTCAGCTCCAAGGTCGAGCGGCTCGAGGCCGAGAACGCAAAGCTCCGTAAAAAGGACGCAGCCGAGGGCGGGGGCGACGATGATGGCATTGATGAGCTCGAGAACGAGGAACGGCAACGGCTCGAGAAGAAGATCCGTGACCTGGAAGCTGAGATCTACGACTTGCGCCGCGGCATCTGGCACCAACGCCGGCGAGATATGGAAGCAGGTGCTGAAGGCGAAGAAGCTTCACCCGGCGGCCAGTTCACCAACATTGACCTCTCGGGGCCCCTGCCCCTGTCGCCAACGAGCGCCGCACGCAAGGCGTCAGCCCGAGGCACAGGTCTGGGCGACTTCTTTACGAGTGGCCTCAACGCGCTCACTGGGGCTGCGCCTGCAGAGAAAGGGGCCGAGGATGAAGGGTTCCTCGACGACGATGATGCGGAGTTTGACGAGGACGCATTCCGTCGCGCTCACGAGGAGGACGCCAAAAAGCGCCTGGAGCGCATCAAGGAGATCAAGCGCGGTCTCAAGGACTGGGAGGGCTGGCGTTTGGATCTCGCGGACACGCGGAGGGGCGGAGGATACGGCATTGGCGAGATCTTTGAGATCTAGCCCAGGACCTGTTATGATGTCGGTTGTAGCCGGACAGGTGTTGCGGTCTCGGCTTATGGACCGGCCTGTATACGTTATGATGAGAGTCTCGGTAATGAGATTGTGGTATAGATTCAACGTGGCTAGCTGACTTCCTGCTTCGAGACCCCAACGGTTCTATGAATGTTGACTGCGTAGGTGATTGCCAGTGAATAATGCATGCTGGACGATCCGACCGGTGCTACAATCATGTGTATTCCCATAAGGCGATTAAAAAAGAAAGAGCTTATATACATGTGTGAAACCCAAGCAAATATAACACCCTAGCCCCCACTCGAGGGGAGCGAAATAATGAAAGCAAACACAGCCTGTTGTCTATGCAAGTGTATTTTGGTGAACCTGATGCCATGCATTCCCACGCCAATCCCAAGAGTTAAGAGGTCCTTGACCGGCCTGCAAGAAGAACAGTGGCCCAGAATGATGCCATACTAGAAGGAAGAAAGGAACAGCAATCAACCGCCTATTGTCTCGTCTCTCTGTGAAACAACATAGCATCTGCCCATTTTGCAGTCCTGGGATGGAACTCTGTGTGACAAGCTATGCCATAGCCATCATTGTCCGACTGTCTGTATCTGCCTTTATAAGAGATTGATAGGTGTTGGTGTAAGTGCGCCGGACTCCACAGCAGGCGCTTGTGTAAAAAGCTGTACATAGTAGTAGTAGTGGTGGTGGTGGTGGTGGTGGTGGTGGTGGTGGTGGTATTAGTAGTAGTAAGTGAATCAGGTATTTAATCACTGCACAAGTAAAGTCAGTCAGCACATGCTTCATATGAGAGAGGAAGCAAAGCAGAGGTAGAACGGGGGGCGGATATAAAAGAAAGAAAGAAAGAAAGAAAGAAAGGAAAAGTCAGCTAGACTTACTAGATCTCCTTGGGCGCCAGTAGATCAGCTTGATATAGCCAATGGTCACCCTTCTCTTCACTCTCAAGCCAGTCATAGGGAAACTGGACAAGATGGCCTTGGATTAAGTTGCACAGGTCCTCCGCCTCCTCGCGCCCAAGAACGTCATACGGGAAGACGGGACCCCGCCGGCTGCCCTTGGTAGTGGCACGGCGGCGGCGGCGAGTCGAGCCCGTTGCTGCCATGGCCGGATTGCCACCCGAAGATGAAGGTGGCTTCTCGGTCGAAGAGAACGTCGTTTGCCTGTCGCGCGTCTTCTGTGTTTGCGTGGTGTTATCGACCGTGCCTTCGAAGGCAGGGAAGGGTATCTCTCCCGCAGGCTGAATCGGAGAAGGCGGTTCGGCCGTTACCGGTCTAGTGTTGAGCTTCTCCGGGTCGAAGCTGATCTTGGGTCTCGTAGGTTGCTCTGCATCGTGAGGCCCAGAGGGCGGTGCCGCTTCTTTGAGGCCGGCATATCCGCCAGTAGAAGGCACTTCAGGCTGTGGCTCTGTCTTCTGGTGGCCCTCGTTCTTCTCAGACAAGCCCGCACCATTTTGACCATTTGGGACGCCCGAAGGCACAGCTACACCAGCGCCCGCACCGCCAGCTTGTCCGTTCTGTCCCTTCGCTTCAGGCTCTTCTCCCTTCTTCCCACCAGTCATGCTCTCGTGGAAACGAGTAGCATAGTCTTCGAAATCTTGGTAATCTTTCCATGTGGTGACTTCGTTGTCTGGCATACACCGAAAGACCCGACGGTAGAGCTTGGTGTTATTAACCGCCACACGATTCCACACGTCGTCCCAGAATGCTGGGTTCAAAGGATCAAGCATGCAATCCTTGTCGATGACGGCAGCCTGGATGTCTGCTGCAAGCGGGTTGATCTTATCGGAGGGGCCACCAATGTCTGTATCGTTGGTTACTGGTAGGGTTGGAAGTTGGGTCAGTCGTGGCAAGCCAAGCTCTGCTGTCGATTGACGATGAAACTCAGGAGGTGGCAGCTGGTAGTTGCTCTTTGGGGTATGTTGCTCGACGGATTCTCGGCTTGATGCATGGGGGCCGCTGCTGGCCAGATTAGTCTGGGGATTTAGTAAAACCTCGTGGCCGTTCACAATAGCAGTGTCTCGGAGTCTGTCAAAGCCCTTCTCCTTTGCTGCCTCCCAATGATCGGGGTCAGCTCCTTCCGAGGTGGCGGCGAGCTTATCCTTCTTGTGGCCTTCCGCATGGGATTTCCCTTTAGTTTCCGATGACGAGCTTGAGGAAGATGTAAACCCGGGATCCTCAGTAGCAGTGGCGTCATGGTTGAAGCTGGGAGCATGCGACGGCGCAGGACGGAGTTTTGTACTCGAGCTAGGACCTGCGGCAGGAACATCCAGCTCATCTATCCCATAGATGTGATCCATCTCAGATTCATACATGGCGTCGGTTTCGGCTTCCGCAGCTCTTTCGTTCTCCGTGATTTCATCCACCGGTAGACCGAGGTGTTCACGCATGAGACGCATACGAAGAGAGTGGGCATATCTGCCGACTTCGTACGGTTGGCCTGCCATGGTAGACCAGAAGGTCTCAGTATCCCTGACAACGGCCGCGAGCTCGGAATCTCTGTTGCCCAACATCGAACGCTCGTTGATATTGGCAGAGCCAATGAGAACGAACCGGTCATCCACGATGAGAGTCTTGGCGTGAATATACAGCTGCTCAGTAACCAGATGCGTGTCCCTCAGCTTACCCCATTGTCTCAAGCTGTAGAACTGAATATAATCCTCCGGCTCAATTCCGGCTTCACGTAAGCGGCCAAAGATCGAGTTAGGGCCTCGGCAGATGCTACGGTATTGGAACTGCATGATCAACCGGACACTGCTTCCCGAATCTTGAGCCACCGTGTTCTGGAATCCAGGCATGAGAGGAATCATCACACACGCCTGCCACTCCTCGCCGCGTTCGTGCGCTTTGATGATGCGTTCAACAAGTGCGTCGCCAATACGATTGTGTACCTTGGTGCCCAGGGTCTCCGTACTGGTGATGAAAAACTGGTTCTCCATGTAGACAAAGTGGTCGGAACGTTCGATGAGCTCAACGTACGCGTTCATTATGCTATGCTCCACAAGATCCTTCGGATACCCCAACGACCAATCGCCAGCAGACCTTAGAATTTGCACCTCACATGTCCCAGTAAGCCCCAGTTGCTCAAGGTCAGAATGGTTTGTATCTGGTGGGGGGAGCAGAAAGGGTATGGGGCGCGTGGGCTTCCGCTCCCTACGCAGGTAATTCCATCGCTGGATAAAGTGGCGAGTGAGGTCTCGCGCAGGCTGGCCGACAACTTGCATGGCAATATCATGCCAGGGCATTCTGGGAGTCCTGCTTCGGTCGTACATTTCTTCGTATGGCTCGTTGAGCTTGAAGAAGTCGAGCACCCGAGGGTTTGAGTAGTCCTTGCCCGGATACATCTGGCAGTGCTCGGAATCTTTCGGCACTTCTGAGTTAGGTTCGAACCCGGTGGGACGATCGTCAGTCAACGGGTGCTGCGGGCTGTCCCAACGCCCGAAGCAAAGATCGATTCCACCTAGGAAAGCAACATCATGGTCGACAATGCAGAGTTTCTCGTGGTGGGCGTAGAAGAACTGGTTTTTCTTCAGTTGGTTCGGGGATCTCTGTACCATGATGTTGGAATGGAGGTGGAGAAGCGAAGATTTGGTGTACTCCGAGTCGATGGGGATGGCCTGCTCAACGTTTCTGTAGATGATGACGAATATCTTGACACCTTCTTGGGCCTTTTTCTGGAGCAGTCTGTCCAATCGCCACTTATGACTGATGGCAGCAGGCCGCCGCATGTACAATTCGGGGCTGAGCCACCAGTCATGGATGTAGATGACATCTTGGGCCATGCTAATGGCACGCGATAGATTCCACATGTAGTCACGGCCGTCGACCAACCACTGGGCAAACACCCCAGATCGAACGGGCGCAAAACTGTCAAATCTTTGATGTTCATGCCACGGAGTGTTCCTCAGCATCTCATTGACGGATTGGTCGAACTGCCGCATCAGATGACCGTTACGCGAGAACAGCTTGATCTTGCGTTCCGAAGTGTAGATCTTCAGAGTATGATGGTTGCCCGAGACATCCTCATCATCAGCGGCCTCGTCGTCCTGATTAGGGGTCGGTTCTTCCTTATCTTTGCCCTTTTGTTTGGGCTTTCCTTTAAGCGCCTTCAGCTTGTTCCGTTTGGCCTCAATCCGGAATCGGGGGTCAACAAGATAGACATCGTAGATATTCATGTTCGATGGCGACTCGACGACGACAATATAGTTCTGCCGCACGAGAAACCATTTGCGGCTGTGGCGTGCGATGACTTTTGATGGAGTAAGAACTCGTCGAAAATCAATACCCTTGGACGATTGGATATGGAGGTAGCACTCCTTGCCATGGTATGTGCCTTCGGCGGCCAGGCGAACCCCTAGTGCGGACAGTTCTAAGAAACGACACAAACGGTTGCTGTCGGCTCGAAACATCAACCAATGCACCATTTCTTGCAGGTACTTCTCCAGCAATGATCGTTGCCGCTCCACGAATCTCCTTCTTATCATTGCAGCCTCCATCGCGGCTTTCTGGGGATTCAAATTAGACCCTTCGAGCCCTTCTCCTAGGCTAGACGACTGGCGTCTACCCAGTAGGGCCATGCGTGATCTCTTCCTCCTCGCTGTTGCGGGCCGTTCTGCCTCACTTGCTGTTCCCTCCGCAGCTGTCATCTCTCCCGCGGCAGCTTCAGTAACAGCGTCATCAGCCCGGATTTCTGGGGGCTTTTCGTCCTCGTCAGAATCATCAGCTCCGCGAGCACCTCGGAGGTATGGGAATGCCGAGTACGGAAAGTGTGGTTGCTTCGGCTTCTTGCGCAACGGCGCAGTTTGTAGATACTGGTTGTTATTTAGCGAAAGCTTGTAGCGTGCATGGAGATTGATGATGTCGGTGATCGAGCGTTCCACGGTCCATGTCATTCGACTAGGACCGCTGCCATACTCTAGGGCGAAGGTAAAGATTGAATGCCGTTCACGGCTGTTATCGTCTTTATCGCTCTTGTCAGGCTTGCTGTCTATAACCCGGATCTTGACCTGTTCAAGAAGGACCGGTATGCGTTTATTGCCGTGCTCGTCTCTTTGCAGCATACTAGCGAACATGACAACAGCTGGCGTTACGGCCCTGAGTTCAGCCATTAATTCGGCCGACTTGTAATAATCAAACTGGTCCGTCCGCTTCTTGCCAAGCAATTTGAAGGTATTCTTCACTTGCTTCCAGCGTCCGGCTCCAAAGGTGGCAGCTCTGTCAGCTCCGAACAGCGGTCTGCGAGGGCTCGCCATTCCATCCCCTTCGGAAACGCCCCCTCCCGCACCGAACATCTCGGATATCCTCCGCCTATGCATGCGAGCAGCATGCGGGCTCTCAGGCTCTTCGCCTCCAGTATCATATCGTGGGTTCCCAACCCATGACGCCCCACGGCCCCATGTCCTTCGGTGTGTGCCCGCCAGGTGATCACGACCCTCGCCCTCAGAAAGACCACCACGATGTTCAGTGGCATCAGGCATGGTAGACCGCCTAACCAGGTTCCTAAACCGACTAGGCCCAGGCGAATCCATCTCACTGCCAATCTTGGGGGTATTCTGTGTTGTTCTAAGTTCAAGGTTCTTCAGGCGCCGGCGCATCCTTCTTCGGCGGTTCGCCTTTGGTGTTTGCGGTTCGGTCCCGTCGCCTTCTCCTTCGTCGCCGCTCTCTTCCACATCGGCATCGCTACCTTCTTCATCCAAAGTATCGGGGATGCGGTTCGGTCGAGTTGCGATAGGGGAACTTGCTGTAGAAGGAAAGCCACCGTCAGATGCTCCGGCTCCGGGTGATTTAGGGGCTGATGTCCCTCCGGTCGTGGCCAATGATTTCAACTTGGACATGAACCTTTCACTGCGGGAACGCCCGAACGCATCTGTCGAATCCCCAGAATCGTGCCGCATGTGTCCAAAGTCAGGTGGCGCTTCAAGCACTTGATCCTCTCTGGCGAACTGAACGCTGCGCCGCGCTGAGGGCACGCCATCTGGTATAGATCCATCAACCTGCGTCTGTAGACTCGAGGCCGGTTGTTGGCGGTTTGTCTTAGGGATACTCGACGAAGAAGCAGCAGCCGAGCCATTATGTGGCGAAGGGTTTTCATGAGGCAACCCGCCATTCAAATAATCGGGCGCTTCTTCGAGGATTCGCCCGGAGGAAGAAATCACTAAGCCATCGGGCAAAGGAAGAAGTTCGTGGGAACGCGAGCTTGTTCCAGGAGGGCCGCTTGATGCTCGTGCTATCGGAGGCCGACGAGAGCTACCAGGGGTTGGGGTCGTGTCCATCGGGTTCCTTGACACTGGGGAAACCGAGTCGTCTCGTTCGATGAGGGGCTTCATAATCAGGGGGTTTCGGTTGAACAGTACTTTGGTCAGGCAATCGGGTCCCTATCAACGTCTTCTTGATACTGCGTTGAAGTTGGCCGACCACTGCCGAAGTGTAATCCGTTGCTTCACAACGTAGCTGCCCGTAGCTGCATGCCGGAACAGATTGAGGGAGACTGTAACTTGTTGAGCTAGTGAATGCGAGCACAGTTAGTCGGACAGAAGACGCGGGCGAGTATTGGCTTCAAGCCCATTCGCTTTGACGTACGTCTGCGGTAGAACGGGGTGGTGCCTTCTCTTCAATGGAGGGATGCAGCAGAAAAGACGGTGGTGAAGGGGACAAACAGTTGGCACACGGTTAGGTCGCCGATAGTTGCTGAAAGTGTTGTCAACTGACGAGAAAAAGAGAGTTGTGCTTCGAATGTCGAGCCCCTTTGGAACACGTGGGGTATAGGAATGGTAGTTGGGGATTATTGCCAGAAATGCTATATCATGTCATCCATCATCCCTTTTCCAAATCCCACTTGTTGTATGTAGCTGCAGCTGGGTCATGGGTTCAGACCGCAGATGCCAGAATGCGTTAGTAGTACGTGACTACGACGGTACTACCAAAAGCTACTACCGCGTTGCATGTCACAATCCGATGAGATCAGCTAGCGTGGTTCCACACTAACGTTAAAGCTACAGGGGAGGGGGTAATGGGTGCGTGCTGAACACCCTTCTGAACACCTCCCTTCTGCACCCCCTTCAGCGGGCAGCGTGTGCTTGCTATTAGAACAAGGGTGCCACATGTGTGTTGTGTCTGGTATTTGCAAATCACGGTGATCTCTTTTGAGCTTCTTGGAGTTACATTACAGATAATTACATAATGTCGTATTTTGGATAAGCGGTGTCTATCTCAATGTGTACCATATGGTTCTCTGTATTGCATTGTACCCACGTTCTATCCATCTTTGGTTGTACGTGTACCTGTTTTCCGAGGTTGGCGCGAGTGCCCTGCTAATTAGGTAAGTATCAAATATATATTCTTCACTCAGCTTTGCCCACTGGTACGATGCAGTTTTTAATACACACTGCTGCTAGTTGGAAAATGATAGTTGGCGGTCTCTATTTATGTAGTAAGTCAGATTGATCCTTCTTCAGTGTAATTGGTAGTTACTTATGTACGGAGTACGGAGTACTGCTGTCGAGTTATCCGTGTGTCGTTTTTCCTACGGGGTACCCTGCTCCTGCGCACTAGAATGAATCAATGGCCCATGCTTGCGTGTCATGTGACCGACGTGACTGCCTAATGGGCATCGCACTCCGTCGCGTCTCCCCACCATTCTCTCGAACGCGTCACAACCAGCAGCATATCGCAAGCTCACCTCGCATCTTCGCAACAAATAAAAATAAAGGAAAGAGGGCATCTACACTTCTGGAGCACTGGCGCCTATAGACTTTTCAATGCTTCCCGTTCATCAGTAAGAGCTCCATCATGCCTGCGTAAGTACCATCTCCATGAGGCTGCTCGACACCAAGTTCCTAACAAGGCGACCAGCCCAGGCGACCAGCATAATGTGGCTGCCAATCCCTTTGCGGAGGCGAAACCCCGTATCTCGGAGTATACAGCAACTGAGATTGCCACACTTCAGTCAAGGCTTGAAAAGCAGCTTGGCCCTGAGTATCTCTCGGCCCGCAGTGGGCCATCTGGGCAAAAGGTTCATTACATCGCCGCCGAGAAATGTATCGCACTCGCGAACGAGGTCTTTGGCTTCAACGGATGGTCGTCTAGCATTCAGAACATCCAAGTTGACTTCGTTGATGAGAACCCGCAGACCCTCAAGATCTCTCTTGGTTTGTCTGTTGTTATCCGGGTGACCCTGCGAGATGGCACTTACCATGAGGATATTGGCTATGGCCATATCGAGAACTGCAAGGGCAAGGCAGCGGCTTTCGAGAAGGCAAAGAAAGAAGGCACCACGGATGCTTTGAAGAGAGCCTTGAGAAACTTCGGGAATGTGCTGGGAAACTGCATTTACGACAAGGACTACCTGGCCAAAGTAACCAAAATGAAGGTCGGCGCAACAAGGTTCAATGAGGATAATCTGCATCGCCATGCCGATTTCGTCAAGAAGGAGACGATGGTGAAGAGAGAGGGCGGCGGTGCTGTTGAAAAGGGCCAGGTCAATGCTGCACCACAGGCAGCCCCAACTGGTGGGTTGGACTCGGACGACTTTGACTGGGTAGATACTGATGTTTTGGACCTGTAGATTTGGCCGACTCACTTGACGACGACTTTGGGGATTTTGACATGGCAGATTTTGGGGTGACAGAAGACGGTCATCCAGACGAAGTAATTCTGCCTGCGTCGCGCGGTGTTAATGATAAACCCCACGCACCTTCATCTGGCCCTAATAGTATACCCGGCCCGGCAAAGCCCATGCAGCCTCCTGCAAGGGGCCAGGGACGCCCAGGTCAACATATTCTACCTCCTAAACCACAACCCCAGACGCCCAATCAGACTCCGCAGCGTCTGGGCACGACATACAACGGGCGGCCGAACCCCCAAATGCACGGAAAGGCAATGCCGACCAGCACAGGTGCTGCCCAAGGTCAGGTAGCTGCCGCCCAGCAAACTTCATTGAATGCTAGGATGAACACGCCTCCTCCAGCGAACGCAGAGCCCATGGGACCAATCGGCTTCTTCTCAGCCCGTTCAGTAAATCCATTACCGGAAGACGCCCCGCCGGGTACGGCCAGGGTGGCACCGAATACGGCCAAGGTCTTCGATCCTCATGCAGAGAGTCCCTCAATTCGAAAGACGCCTGGTATTGATCACAAATCATCCAAGCCAGTTGCCAAAGACATCAAACACGTGCCTCCAATGAAAAGAGATGACGAGTCTCAAATAAAAGGCAATGATGCGAACAGTGCCGGTCATAACTTTGGTCCGGGTCCGGGTATGGGAAGACCATCTGGAGGTACAGGACATGCGATGAATCCATCGCTGACCAACACTCGCCAGATTGGCGCCCCCGGCGGAGGTATGAGCCCCATGGGTAACCGAGGTCAGTTCAGGCCACTCAGTGTGAAGCGACCTGTAGCCGACGGGGCTGCTCGACCGGCGTTGAATGAAGTTTCCGCCAACAACAACATCAATGCGGCAGCAGGTGCAAAGAGGCAGAAGACTGAATGAGGAACTGTCGGCCAAAAGCTCTACCGGAACATTACGACGGGCAACCGCTCATACTGCGATACTTGGCGTCTGGAACGGTTACCCGATTTACGAGAATTTGCATTGCTCACGGCGCAAGGCGTTGAATTATGACAGGCGTTTGATGGTTTAAGAAGGAAGTACTCTGTGGTGGTTAAGCAGTGGCTTTTGTACATATAGCTAGACTTTATATTCGAAGCAATCTGGCAATACGCCAGTAGCTTTTTTTCGACCAACCTACGAATCAGCAGCAGCAGGTCTTATGTGATGGTGTATTTCTTGAAATTGAATAAGTACAAAATGCTATGTCCGACCCGGGGTATAAACACCTAACTCCATCCCACCGGTCCAGCTTCACCGGATAAGGTACCGAAATGCCAGCCATTAGTCGCAAAATGACAACAACAGACAGAAACAAGGCGGCACGGTGCCAAAGCCCATTTTCCCCCTGATTCGGGGAACGGGCGATTATACTGCATACCACCGCCCCTAGTAGCCCCTTGTATGAGATGACTAATCGCTTCATGGCTCTGCATCCCTATAGGGACCGCTGAGATCCATTACCAAGCGACGATTGGCCTGGGCACAACCTCTGTTTCCAACACTGTCCTGTTTCGTGGCCGTGTGTTTGGGTGCACGTGTGTCTTTGTGCATGTAGTCGTGTGACAGGGGAGCAAAGCACGGTCGCATACAATAGTAAGGCGCGATTGCATCGCGAGAATGCTTGGTTTGAAGACGACCACGCCGTGTCATGTCGTAGTAGGTAAGTGGTGAAGACCCTATCCCCCGGCCGTCTTATACGTGAACTGTGTTCCTGCGCCAGTCCCAAGGCTAAAGTATTGGGAAAGGCTGAAGGAAGCGAGAAGCCCCCTTCTTCTTTTTATCGGTTGCCCCAGCGCCAGCTAGAAGCCGACGAAGATCTCGACATGGGAGAGGAGTCGGTCGAGGCGTCGCTGCGGTCGCTGTCCATGGAGCGCTTCTCAGGCGATGGCGAGCGTCGCGACGGCAACGTTGTCGCGGTCGAAGACTCGGGTAGGGGCCCTTGTCGCGCTTGGCGCCATGATGTGGTGATTTGTTTGCACAGGTGCGCGGACATTGTGTACGTGGGCGACATGGTGGTGATTTATCGTTGTGTTTTTGTGGCGGGGTAGTAGTAGGATAAATCGTACGATGTTTCGAGGCGTGTTCCAACGTAAGTAGGTTTTTCTTTCTTGCCTCTCTCTCTCTCTCTCTCTTTTTCTGTGTATACGAACCCAGGACACAAAAGGTTGACGGGTGAAACGTGAGAAACGTGAGAAACGTGAGAAACGTGAAACTTCTTCAGGTGTGTCGAGAGAAGAAATACTATAAATAAGACCAAGGCGGTATTAGGAGAAGAAGGTGGGCGAGAGAGATCGACGTTTTTGTCGTATGTCGTGTAAGTCAAAATTGCAAGTAACCAGGCGTTGATAAGACCAAACGACAGAAAGAATGGGGAGTCGGGTGAGTTTTATTCCTACCACGTACGATGAATACACACACACACATACACTACTCATCGCTCCTTGACCTTGCTGGCAACCGAGATTGACGCATACCTGCCACTGAGGTGTGTGTATGAGAAACCAGCACGTCTTCGGCTGCGCCCCGCCATGACTCGGAGGGTTCTCCAGGGATGGCATAGTCCTCTGTAGCCAATGAGAAGCCTCGCAATACTGCTTACAGTGGTGGGCAATACTAAATGCGGCAGTGCAGCGCATTCCATTGGCTTTATCGTATGACCTTTCCCTGGCCGGGATGGGGCATTGTGGCCTCACTATGGCCCCATTCCCTTTGGCACGTACGGTGTGAACGAAGGTGGAAGGACGCGTTATCCGCCTACGTGTAACCTTGGCCATGGGTCGGCCAATATTTCCCCCGGGTCTCAGGGGGGTAGTGTGATCTTACCTACATGTACGTTCGGTTGCTTCACTTTTCCTGCGGAGAATATAGCAACCGATCGATAGCAATGGCTAAATAAAGTTGGTTGATAATGCACTAGTTATGGGATTTGATAGATGATGGCAGATGCTCGGCAAGTATCAGCCCTGCCGAGTCGGGTCGGTTCGGCTCGACCAATCTAGTATTCCTACGGTGTCCTTCGGGAGAATGACATGGAATCAGCGGGATTTGGCCCACCATTGCGAAGTGCTCGGTGGCCGTTCAACATCTCTCTCTACATACGAGTTAAACATCCAGTACTTCACAAGCCTTGCTCGTCTTGTCTTCTATCCCACCATATTACTTCACTGCTGGCTACAATGAGAAGGGACCAACCACACGGGGAGAATGATGTGTGGGGTAAGTAATAAGTGTCAAAGTCCTCGGGGCACTCATGCTAAAAATAGCGATCTCCGCAAGCCCCTTGAATTGAGTGAGCATCTTTAGCCTAGATGACCTCCCTTTGACGGGAGTGAGGTATGCCAATCCCTGCTCTTGGTTCAGGTCCAGAAAGAGAATGACAAATTATGAAATCGATTTCAGAAAGATGATGCTCGCGTGGGCTTGGTGAGAATGCTTGTATAACCTGCCTCCAGGAATTGATGAATGCCTCCATGTTGGGTGACTACATGCGGCTGGCTCATCGGCGAGTTACCGAACAGGAACTGCTGTGTTAACAGGGGAGTACCACACCCAAACACCTCTGAACCAAAGTATCCTGGTGGTTTTGAGGTCAAATTCAACCGCCGAAAACGCCTGATCTACATCTATTATGCGAAAGGGCGTTGCAAGTCGGTATGTGGATTTGGCTGGCCACTATCATCTGCCCCTGGCTGGGAACCGTTCTGGTCTTCCTCGAACGCATGGGTATCTCCTCAAACATACTCGATCGTTCTAACACGCCGGAGAACGGTTCGATGTAACACACTTAATCAGTTAGAGAGCCCCTGGAAGCTTCATATTATTTATTAGATCTTTGATTAACGTTAAGTGGATATCGAACCCCTAATAGCGGGAGGCTTTATTAGCGTCGCCGTCCGTTCTATAGGAGATGGTTAAACTGGCTTAGCTACATGCCGCACTACTTATCACTACGCTCGCAGCGCAAAAAGAATATGAAGAGCATCGACAGGATCCCCAAAAAGAGACAGTTAGGTCCGCCTGGGGGTCGAACCCAGAATCTCCTGATTAGAAGGAACTACTCATCGAGAGTTGATCGTAGTCAGACGCCTTGCCATTGGGCCAACGGACCGTGAAGTTGGATAGTGGTGTGAACCTCACATACGATCATGTTTTAAATCTGGCTTATATTGATGGTAGGCACGGTTTGTATTCAAGAAAGAGCTGAACCCGTACCTGAGTGTGCTTAACGTGGTTCAACGAATGCGCTCGCAAAACCCTCGCTGCAGACCGACAAGAGGGGTCTGGGGAACAGATGAAAAAGGGAAAAAAGACAGATGCTTGGGTATTTATTAGCACAGGTATTTTTTGCCCCTTTCTGTATAATCCATGGGCCCAGAAAAAGAAGCCAAGCTCGACCGTCTCTAACTCTCCCCTGGCAGTTCCGATATGTGCTCTTTCTTAGTAGCCCCACGCGATGGCAGCTCGGATCGCTGGGATGGATGACCAGACAATTCTGGCTTGTCCCACGTCGCCGCGCCGAGTTCAGGGGACTTGGTTTCCGTCCGGATGCTCGCAGGCTCCGGTGATAGCTGCTGAGCTCGACCGGGGTCTCCGGGGTCGGGGGACACAACCTGCGATCTAACCTCGTGTTGCTGCGGTTCATACTGTGGCGGCGAAACTGTCTTCTTCCGACGCCGCATCCTGTATGCCACAAAGGCTATGACGGCCAGAAGGATGGCACCGCCCACTCCGACACCGACACCTACGCCAATTTGGGCGTCGTGGCTCAGGCCCGAAGAGCCACCCGAAGATCCGGTCGAGGTGGGGCCGGGGATCGAGGCAGACGCCGATGCAGTACCGCTCAGACTGGCGGAAGCATCGCCCACTCCACGGGTTGGGATCGCGGTCGGGTTGAAGGAGATGCTACCCATAATAGTCTGGGGGAGACTGGCGATCTCGTCGAAACTTGACTTGCCGTTCGGGTTTCGTATCAAGGGGGCCGAAGCTGTGCATTCACAGTCTTCTTTCTGTATAGCAGTCTCGTTGGGATGTTTGGCACAGCCGCTCCATATGTCCATGTCGGCGCCATCACACCGAGCCATAGCGATCCATTGTTGATCTGGATAGCCATTCTTCTGAGTGCACTTGGAGGAGCTGAATGAAGGGTCCGTACAGCCCGCAACGTATGTCACGATTGCTAGGAGGCTTAAGTGAGTCCAAGGGTATGGTATAGAGACAAATCCCTTTGGGTGAACCTGATCTACTTACTTGTATTATCCCAGCACGTATTACTCGAGAGACAGAAATCCCCCTCGTAGCAGCAGGCTTGTGGGCCATTCGTGACACCGTTTCCGCATGGAATGAAATGTCTATCGGCAACCTGGCCACGCCCGAAATAGCATGTGCCATTAGACACGTATAAGTCACTGTCGCTCATTCTGACTCTGCTATAGCTTCACAATGATATGTGACTACTCCGCACGGGAACCGGGAGAAACGGAGGAAGCTTGAGGGGACTTTGGGCTTTATGGGACTACCCCATAACAAAAGGAAGAGCCTAAGCTGATGCCACATTCTGCCATCTTCGCTGTCAGACATCAGAACGGCAAGATCTGCAGAATATATCGAGAGATATCTCGTCCCACCGGGGTCAGCAGTGTGGTAGAGTCTTGGAGTATGTCCTCGACGGCGAATCAGGCCGTCTCATGAGTGCCCATTGTGAACGAACTATTGTCTTACGGCTTTAGTCTTGCAGTAGTTTCTAAAGCCATCAGTATAGGTAAGCCTTAGCGGTCCAATCACAAGCTTGCTGCGCAGTTGACATCGCACGCCAGGAAGCGGCCGGTAGTACCGCAGCTGAATTAGTCGCAGATCATCGGGGTGCAGAGCCGACTGCGAGCCCGCTCCGGGATCACGGAACGCTACACAGAGAACACAAGTTCGTTCGGCGAGACAGCCAATGCCCAACTTCCTAGAAACCATCGCTGGGACTGTCTATCGCAACCAACCAAGCTGGGTTTTAGAGGAGTAATTCTGGCGGCACCATGGTCAACGTTGACGAGATTTGAGAGCTACACGTAGGTACTGAACCATCCCCTGAAGCGAGGATGAGTGGACGCGCACTGGTGAGCGGCGACGGCATCGAAAATTGAACTGAGAGACTTGACAGCCGTGTTGCTAACCCCGCACTTAGCGAACTGTGATAGGATTGCATCCCTTTGCCTCTTGAGATTATGGTGTTCATCAGGCCAAGAAGAAGGCTACCAATGAGCAGCTGCATCTGTATGCAGCTTTGGCCCGGACGATATAGGAAAAGATTGACCACCGCAGCCATGTAGTAGACGAAGCGAACCACACGACTGGCTAGCCTTTTCTGTAGTTTGATTCGGAGAACAAACATGATCCCATTTCACATACGAAGGCTGACGTATATCAAACATCGAAGACACAGCAGGTATGTTTCTGCTACCGGGTTCAGTGTGTGGGAGAGAAGTTCATTACATGTGATGGTTGCTGAATAGGGGCTTGTCTGGATGATTGACATGTAATTAAAGCCACATAGCGGAGCAGCGATTAGCGATTAGGAATATGGATAAGCACAAATCCGCTAACCTATAAAATTCCTAGGTTGCGCCCCCATGGCCTAATGGTCAAGGCGCCGTTCTTATACATCTTTGAGCAATTAAATGTGTATGAAGACATGCGGAGATTGCGAGTTCGAGTCTCGCTGGGAGCATGAATTTTTCTGCCACTCTAATAAACTGCTTTTTGTAGCCTCTCTACAAGAGGGCCTACTGCTTTTTCTCTCTCTCTTTTTTTCCTTTCTCCTTTTATTCTTTCTCCCATTTCCGGGCCCAAATACGTGCAATATACCTGTCTTCCTGATATCCTAGATGATGCTGGGCTCCTATGTACATCTAGTCACGCATCCGGGCTGGCTCTAGCAAATGAAATAATTATTATCACAGTTTTGGACATAAGAAGTGGTCAGGCCATGCATGTACTAACTAACATACTGCTAGGGCTAGGGGAGAAATCATCAACAGCCACCCTGGACAATCTATTGAAAGCCTCGGAATGTACCCCGCGAACTACACGACTGGCCCTGGCCTGCATGGCGGGGTTTTAGTCGCCAAACCACTTTATCTTCCCCATTTCCCATAAACATACTTCTCATTACATGAGATACTGTTCGACCAGCAAGCGCCCTGACTGTTGCAAGAAACCGATTTCTCAGTTCATACTTGGATAAGTGTTGTTTCTCGTCATCGCAGAGCCATGTCCGAAAGTAATGATGCCCCCATGAACGGGGAAAGTTCAAAGAAACCTGACGTCGCAACACCAGCCAAGCATGTGATAGAGACCGCGCCGGCACCGGCACCGGCAGCGACAACAACAGCTGACCCCGGCGACCCGGATGAAGACGACCTGGACGATCTTGACGATATGCTAGAGGAGTTCTCAGCTGCCAAAATCGATCCGAAAAAGACTGCCACACCTGTGCCTGGCCCGGCGAAAACTGCGACGGACCCGACAACAACAGCCAAAACAGTACCCACCATTCCTACGTTAGCTGGGGATGTGCCGGCGGCAGATCTGGATGACTTTTCCGAGGAAGAGTTCCAGAAGCAATTACAAGCCGGCATGGCGGAATTGATGGGTGACCTAGACAAGAATGTAGGAGCGCAGCCCCGCCCCGGTCTCATGCAACGACTGTACTAACAGAGCACAAGCCCGAGATGCAGGCCCAATTCGAGAACATATTCAAGGAGTTGGGCGCAGCCGCTGCGGTGGGCGGCGAAACGCCGCATGCGCCGGCGACAGCAGCAGCCTCGTCGTCGGCCTCCCAACAACCGGCCAGCAGCGGTACGAAAAGTGCCGACAAGATAGCCGCCGACCTCAGCTCCGACGCCTCCTTTCAAGAAACCATTCGCCGCACCATGGCGCGCATGCAGGAGTCGGGCGACCAAGCCACGGCAGCCGCGGCGGCGGAGGGATCCGAGGACGACTTCATGGCTGAGATGATGAAAGCCATGAAAGACCTACCCGGTGGCGGCGGCGAAGGGTCCGAGGAGGAGTTCAGCAAAATGTTGATGGGCATGATGGAGCAGCTGACCAACAAGGAGATCCTGTACGAGCCAATGAAGGAGTTGAATGACAAGTACCCCGGCTGGCTCGACAAGAACGGTGCAGGACTCGGCGCGGAAGACAAGAAGAAGTACGAGGAGCAGAGCCGGCTCGTGCGGGAGATGGTGCAGAAGTTTGAGGAGCCCACGTACAAGGACGAGAATGTGGCGGATCGCGAATATATCGTGGAGCGCATGCAAAAGGTAAAGCCGCCCTTCCCCGAGACTGCTATCCAATCAGGTGTGCGCTGCACTATGCTGACTGGCGAATACAGATGCAATCCAGTGGCTCCCCGCCAGCCGACCTTGTTGGCGATATGCCCTCCGCTAAGGAGGTCCTTGACATGCCTGACGAATCATGTGCGCCTCAGTGATCCAAGAGAGAGGCAGCTGCAATGAAGATATACTACAGTACCTGTCCATGCGACCAGGCCGAATAATGATACCATGTCCATGACTCTTTTGAACACTATGCATTGGTTCATGCACGGGAGGATTGGCAGTGAGAGACGTGCAGAATCTCATGGTGCCATTCTACGGGTATAGACACCAAATGTATAACATGAATTTGCAATGTTTTTGAAATTCCCACAACCAAGGGGGCTCTCGATATAACCTGGCCTGTAGTAGTGTATCTCGTATCTCCCCAAAAATCGCCTCCCAATCAGCCAAGCCGAGAACACCTTACAGAAATCGAAGTCCGAAACGCCAGCCAATGGTCCCTTATAGAGTATCAAACAGAACTTTGTACATGTTTGCAGTTATCAGCTTTTTTACGACATATCCATTTCGCCCGATGAGGCAAAATCGTGCAGGCTGCTGTTCCCTTGCTGTCGATGCGAGAGTAAGTCGGCGAAAATATTGTCATAATCCTCATCGTCAGATATGAAGGGTGAGTCGGGCCTCGGCGGTACCCGTTGTTGCGGTTGCTGCGGTTGGGAAGTAGAGAGAGCCTCAGCTTCGTACATGGATAGCATCGCATCCTCATCTTGCTCCATGGCGTCGAGCATCATGTCATCGGCGCCATTATCTGGGGGTTGGAGTTTGCTGTCGCGGCGGCAGCCTCTCTTGGCATGTCTTCTTCGATCTCGTCGTCGAACACAAAGCCGTCAATGTCGGTCTCTTTCTGCAGCCTCCGCCGGCGGTCGAGGAGTGACCACTCGAGCTTGAGGGCCTCCTGGTCGCCGCCGCGCCGCTCCCACTGCCGGTCATCCTGACGCTGCCGCACGTTCTTGAGGAACAGCTTGCGCCGGCTTTCCTGGGCGACCTCGCGGCTCTGCCGGAGCGGGTTCGGCTTCGCGGGGCGCGACGCGTATTTGAACAGTTTCGGCGCGGGGATGGGCGAGGACTGGATCTGAAAGTTGCATCGATTGGAATCGCGCGGGGAGAGGGGCGCAGGCGGGGACGACTGGGACGAGGCCCGGATGGGTGACGAGGACAGTGGCGAGGAGACGCTGGGCTTGTATGGTGACGAGAAGTCGAGGGAGAAGATGGGAGGCATGGTCGCCAACATCTTGCGTCTCTCGCTGAAGCCAAAAAGCACAATAAGATGTCCCGAAAACCAAAAACCGGCTCAGAGCTATGCAAAATCTTGTAGATTAGACAGAGTCTTGGTGGGAGAGATTCGACTGGAGAGGACAATGACGGATGGGATAGGCTTTCTTTCAGCTTAACTGATTTGAATGAGTCGCGACTCACGCGTCTGGACAAGTACATATTACGGAGTTCGGATATGTACTGGGATTAGAGAACGCGAACTACGACCGACCATTCAAATCAGTCGATTTTAATGAAGAATGCCAATTAATCCCAGAGTAGACTAGCTTTCGCTGGCACTCCATATCGGCGATCGCTAACAGCCTCACATGTCAAAGAGCAAGCCACAGCCACTACGTACCTGCTATAGAATACAAGACCCCTGCACAGAGTCTCCCCCCCCGTACCCGCTGTATCCCCTGCTTTTCCCGAAGGGCAGAAGCAATGGAGCCCCTATGACGGCGTCGTTCACTGGGTTTTTTCTTGGGAGATTTTTTTTTGGTTTGGGCTGGTTTGCTTGCTCTCTCCCCAACGAAAAAGAACATACTGGTAACATCGTGTGTTCCTTCGCCTTCAATGCCGTCGTTTCCACTTTTACGTTTTAATCCACTCCTAACAAGTAAGCAATAAGGATACTGTGTTTCTGTAAGAGAAGTTCCAGCTGCTACGGTGATGGGCTTATCACTATCGATTTTGTAATTCAACCGCCCCTTGATTTCATCCTTCATTGTAATGCCTCAAAGACGTCATTCGCTCCCCTTGCAAATATGAGGGCCCCTTCGATCAGTGCGCTGGGCCGCTTCGTCAACCCCAGTAGTGCTCAATGGACCTGCTCAAGCTGTCGCAACCAGCTCCTGCTTCGATTCAACCCTGCGCCGCGCTCGTACAGTAGACAGTATTCCTCGCGGTTTTCGTCCGGAAGCAACAGGCGCGGTCCCCGGAATGGAAAAGCAAAAGCTACTGTCTGGGCAGCCGCCACAGGTGCAGCCGGGGTCGGCGCTTTGGCTTTTACCGACGACATCAAGCACGGATATGAAGCTACAGAAAGAGCCGGCAGAGTTGCATCGGCCTTGTTTATCTGCATTAACGAGTGAGTTGCTTCTCTCCCCAAGTGTTGCGCGGCTTCGCTCTTTGGAGTATACGCTGACCTGGCTGTTTCCGCTTCCCAGCTACCGAACCACCCTAAAAAGACGCGATGCCATGGATGACGAAGACGAAAAGAGCATCGTGCTGAAGGAATGCCACAAGAGATGTTCTACCAGAACGTTCAAAGTAATGGAGAAGAATGGAGGCATATTCATCAAGCTGGGCCAGCACCTAAGTGCCATGACCTATCTGCTTCCAGCCGAATGGACCGATACATTTATACCCTTGCAGGACAGATGTCCTGTTTCCTCGTTTGCATCCATCGCCAAGATGTTCAGAGACGACACGGGCGAAGAGCTTGAGGACTACTTCTCCGACTTCTCCGCGGAGCCCATAGGCGCAGCTTCACTGGCTCAGGTGCATCTTGCTACCGTGAAGGAAACCGGTCAAAAGGTCGCCGTCAAGGTGCAACACCCAACTCTCGCTCAGTGGGCTCCCCTGGACACGAGCCTCACCAAGTTTACTTTCTCCACCTTGAAGAGGTGGTTCCCCGAATACGACTTGGAGTGGTTGGCGTCAGAGATGGAGGTATCTTTACCCCAAGAGCTAGACTTCCGACTTGAGGCTGCCAACGCTCTCAAGACCAAGCAACATTTCGCGCGCATACCCGGGTTGCCCCTAGTGATTCCTGACGTCATCTGGGCCAAGCAACGTATACTGGTCATGGCGAATGAGTCCGGGCGCCGTCTCGATGATCTGGAGTATTTAGACTCGAATGGGATCGATCGAGACGAGGTTTCAGCGACCCTGGCGCGTATTTTCAACGAAATGATCTTCGGTAAAAATGCACCACTCCACTGCGATCCGCACGGAGGCAATATTGCAATCCGCAAGACGCCTCGTCGAGGTCCCGGTGGTGCTAATTTCGAGGTGGTTCTGTACGACCACGGCCTGTACCGCGATATTCCCGAAGTTATGCGGCGCAACTACGCCAAGATGTGGTTGGCCGTCATCGATGGTGATATGGACCGCATGAAGCACTATGCGCACCAAGTAGCCGGAATTACGGAGGAACAGTTTCCTCTGTTCGCCAGTGCCATAACCGGACGCGACTACAGCGTCATTTCGTCTTCAATCATGAAGCCCCGTTCCAATGTAGAGAAGAAAACGATGGGCGATGCTTTGCAAGAGGGGCTGCTCACAGACTTGGTGCAAATGCTGGGCCAGGTTCCTCGGATCATGCTTCTCATTCTCAAGACGAACGACTTGACGCGAAGTCTGGATGAGAACTTGCAAACCCGTCAGGGCCCTATGCGCAATTTCATGATCCTGGCACGATATTGTGCTCGCACCGTGTTAGAGGAGCAGATGGACGAGATCCGTGAACATAACGGCAGTCTCTTATGGCCCAGCAACGCCCTTCGATTTCTGGCAGCATATGTGGGCTTCCTACGAGTAGAGTTCAAACTGGAAATGTTCGAGATGTGGCTGAGTCTCAAGAGATTAGCAGGCATCCAAACAGACTTTGGAGCATCTGTATTATAAGCCCCTGTTTAGGCATCACGCGTTTCATATGGCCCAAGCAGCGTCCTGTTCCTAATAGATACCTCATAGATTTGATGTAGGAGTTGCATTAGATGGCGGGGGGGCCGGCGACACTTTACACGACAGAAGCTAGAGGTCAATATATGTCTGATTACTACACAGTTCACTGGGTTGGGAGTGGTGGAGAGGTTGACATGTTGGGAGTCAGAATCCTTTGTTTTTTTTTATACCCGAGAGACCCAAAGAACCCAGACTTTTCAGCAATCCTACAATGACAGAATAACTAACTCCATTCCCCCATCATGTCCCAGCATTTCTTTTCCTTCTCGATCCTCTCCTGAACACCCACCCCTTCTTCCTGTCTCTCGCGTACGTACCAAACTAGATTGTCTCCTTCACTTACCGCCCGGCCATGGTACCGTTGCTGGCGGTGCCGTTCAGGGCGGCGGCGGCACCTGCAGAGGAGGCAGGAACTCTCATTGTCGTCGTAATGTTCAGCCCGGCAGGTGCTTTGATGGAGAGATTGTCTCCGCCGGTCGTGCTGTTGCTACCGGTCAACGTCGGCCCCGTCAGTGGCTCTTTGTAGATAGGGAAGTGGTCGATAGACGCAGCCGGGTCAACGTCCTGTGCCTGGACTTGGACCTTGAGGCTGGGGAGCTTGGGGTTGGAGACGGTGGTGCCGTTGGCCTGTATCCCGCGCGTTAGCAAGCCGTTGGGTTACATACAGGGTTTCAGATTGGGGGCTTGGGTTTACGACGTACCATTCTGATGGTAGCCTGCAGCATGGACATGAGCTTCGCGATGGCCGTGGTACTGTCATCGTTGGCGATCTCCTCCGCCAGGCCCAGCTTGTCGATGGCGCGCTTCAGCGGGATCTGGCTGTGGGTGAGGCCGGACGCGGGCATCGAGAGGACCGTCATATGGCCAGCGACCTGCATTGCCGAAAGGGTGGTGGCTGTGTCAGTTTATCTCTCTCTCTCTTTGAAGTCCCCTAAGCGGCCAGAATCGGCTGGACGAATACAGAGAGTATGATGGAAAACTAACCTGAGAACCCAGAGCGAAGATGATACTGCATGGAAGAGGTAGCTCCGACCTCTCGACCTGCACCGCGAGCGCATATAGTTTGGTGGTACCTCCCGCTCGCGCGACACTGGCGGTAGGGTTCACGGTAGGGTTCACGGTAGGGTTCACGGTAGGGTTCACGGTAGGGTTCACGGCAGGGTTCACGATAGGGTAGGCTGCGGCGGCGTTATTGACGGGCGAGGCCGCCGACTCGGCGCCTCTCCGTCCGCACCCTCCTCGCCTGTGTACCTTGCCGTGTCCCGCGAGCGCGTGGCCAGAGACACCTCGCTTCCCCCGCTTCCCCGAGGGTCCGGCTTTCGCGGCAGGTGGCCCAGCCTTGGCTGCGGGTGGCGCTGCTCCTCCGGCCTTGGCTGCGGGCGGTGCGCTCGGGGGCGCTGGCTGCGCCGCGCCTTGTCCTCCGGATGGCCGGCCACCCCGGTCCCTGCCGCCGGAGTTGCTGTTGGCGGCCGTCGTCTTGGGGCGCGCCGACGTGGCCGCCGCTGTCGTCGCTGGCTGCTGGGCAGCTGTGCTCGGCTGGGCGGGTTTGGCCGTGGTGCTTGGGTGCGACGATGACGATGATGACGACGACGACGCCGGGTTCCCGGCGAGCGACCCGTCGCCGTACAGAATGTTGACGCTGCGGATCACCGAGGTGCGCAGCTGGTCCTTGCTGAGGGACCAGTCGCTGCTGATCTCGGGGTAGGAGTAGCCGAAGTTGCGAGTCGTCGCGGCGGTGCGCCCTGTGTGGAAGTTGCTGGCGTCCCGGTAGAACGGTTTCAAGTCCGTATCGGCCGTGATGGACGTCCCGGCTGCCGTGGCAAACAGACCCCTCGTCTTGTATGATCCCGTCATAACCGTGTTGTTGTAGTTGATGGCCTGCCATAGCGCTATGAGGCGGTCGACTTGAGTGTGGTGCAACCAGCTGCAGTATTTGGAAAGGCTCTGGTCAGCCCGGGCAAACGCCATGAAATATCCTCAAGACCTTGGGAGAAACTGGACCAGAACAACTTACAAAATAGGGTCGAAGCCAGAGTAGTCTAGCGAGCTCATGATGGAATACATGCTGTTGTGTATATCATTATGGGGGTCTTCAAAACTTGTGCCCGCAGTCCCAGAGGAGGCCATTGTGTTGAAATCTGTAACCGAAGACATGACTAGATACTGCGATGAGGTTAGGCTCGGGCGGGGCTTCCGGTAGTATTTATATAACTTACAACTTGATCCTTCAGGGGGCTCGGGTCAGTGCTAAGCTGCTTGTTCACGATGGAGAGCTGATCAACCCCCTTGGAGTTTGGTTGGCGTGTAGTCTCGGGCCAGCCCCAACAGTTGTAGTCGGTGTTAGTAGGGAAATAGTTGTTTGCGTGGTTGAGCGGGAACTTCTGCCACTTGTAGCTGTACAGAGGGTTGGCGATCGTGACTTGTCCAGTTGGCCCATTGACGGTGATGTTCGTCGTTGAAGCAGACGGGGGAAGAGTGGGATCGGCGGCCCAGTCCCAGAATGGCATCCTCCATTGCTCCGCGGCGGTTTTGTAAGTCGCGGCATTGCTTCCTGTATACCTCGCGGCGATTTTGGCCACGTAGCTCCCAAGAGCTTGCTGTTACACCTGTCAGTGCTCGTTTGCTCTTACCCGTGTAGCGACTTGAGAGGCGAGTCTCGTGGTATACTAACCTCATACGCAGAAACGAAAGGTCGATGCCATGCTGGAAACATGATCTCCTAAACGGTTGTTAGCAAGCCTTGGCCTTGTGAAGTAAATACTGCTGGCGTACACCATGAGGGCAATAGCCTCCCCCGCTGCCTCCTGAGACCGCATTCACGCCATTCCAAGGTATATAAGGCCGGCCATGGATACCTTGAGTGATATGAGTAAGAGTGTTGAGATATGAGCAGTTTCATCGTGGTAAACATACCTGCGATGCCAAAATACGACAGCTGGTCGCTTTCAGAGGCAGCTTGAAACGCCTGCAGCCCAAGGATAAACAGATCCCTAGAGGAACACATTAGACACTAGAGTATCGCTGGTTCTTGTGCAATTGTACCAACCATTGCGGTCCACCACTGCCTGAGAGGGTGTTGACATTTTGCCTGACGGGTCTCTGCCCTGTAGCAGTGTTGACGCCCGAGGTAAGACCTGTCACTATGAACTGGCTCGACTGGCTCCAGGCTGTTTGTGTCCCGAACGACAACACAACGATCGCCAGTCTGAGGTATTTGCCAAGGGGGGCATGGTGCCTGGATATAGGAGAAAAGAATACCAGAGCGAAGACTGCACGAGAAGTAACGACCGTTTGATACAGGCTTAACGAATGTAGGTTTTAGAAATCACAATGAATCAATAAGAGAGTGGAATCGGAGGAACGCCGCGAGATGTCAATCATTACTGCCTGGAAGCAACCACCATGGCATGGCGGTTTTCAATATATACTTATACATACTTAGATATCCAGGCCCTCCACGATATCTCGTAGTCGCAAGTACAACGCGTGGACAAATTTGATTAAAAACTCTTATTCCCGCTATGACTTGGACAATGAAATGACACGGGAAGTGACTACTCGCTAGACAATGATGGGAGTATTTGTTAGCGAAGACTCGCCACGAGCTGAGTGAGCTGACATCACGGCCCCTTTGGAATCCGATAGGGACGTCCAACAAGAAGCATCATCTACTCAAAATGAGCTATCGTCAGTGGCAGATGAAATGTAAACTTAATCGGAAAAGGGGCTCTTAGCTGTGGCGCACGCTTAACTGGTAGCCCGCCCATCAGCATGTCAGAGAGTAAACTCGTCAGCTCTAGTCTGAATTACCAAAGACCCTGTTCGAGGTAACTGGATCTTACACCCGGCTTCATCGCTACAGTGTGGTCCATCCCCTTGGAGCGGACGATCCGGCCAGCCTGGCGGCTTACCACTCGCCATGATTGACACTACTAACCCGAAGCTTTATGTCAATTACATCCAAAACCTGGCCTAGCTGGCCAAGGAGAGTGCTCGGCCTTGTCTGAAGAGCAGTGCTCTTCCCTGAAATCTCCACATCTGCCGTCACTTCTGTCAAGTATATCCAGTTGCAGCCTGACGTGAGAGCAGTCTTTGGGGGCGCCATGAGGGATTATACTCGGTACGCTGTTAGTTTCAGTGTCAGTGTATTTGGCCCTTCTCACCCCGTCTGTGCCCCTAGGCAACCCCTTAACCGGAGATACGGTAACAACAGGTTTTAGATTGGATAAGGTAGATGTCCTCAGGTTCTACAGCCGTGTATAGGCCTATATATAACCTGATTCCCTTAGGACCCAACTTCCTGTTCCTACTTATTAGCATCCGCATCTCTTTCAACCGATCTTGTGTTGACCTCTCTCATTCCTTATCTTTGGTTTCTGCAGTATTCTTCCATTCGTTTTTGACATTCACCCGCCGCTTGTTCACCACAAGCAGATATCGCTTTTCAGTGTCCCTCACTTGCAACATTGTCATCATGAAGAACAACGCTGTGTACCTTTTCGCTCTCGTCCTCGGGCCTATCGCTATTTCGGCGACGCCAGTGCCTGGTGACTATGGCTACGGCGCCGGCTCCGCTGCTTCTGCGCCGGGTGGTACATCCCCCGGAGCTGCTTCGCCCGGGGGCCCTGCTAAGCCAGCCAGCCCAGGTGGCGTTGCCCCCGGAGGTGCCAAAGCACCTGCTGGTCCCGGAGCACCCGCCAACAGCCAGGGGGTCAACTGTGGCTATCCTAGCAACGCCCATCTAGCTGTCTGTGGTGGTACTAAAGCACCTTCTGGTCCTGGGGTACCTATTAATAGCCAGGGGGTCAACTGCGGCTATCCCAGCAACGCCCATCTGGCTGTCTGTGGTGGTACTAAAGCACCTGCTGGTCCTGGAGCACCTACTAATAACCAAGGGGTCAACTGTGGCTATCCGAGCAACGCTCATCTGGCTGTCTGTGGTGGTACTAAAGCACCTACTGGTCCCGGAGCACCTTCTGGTCCTGGAGCACCTACTAACAGCCAGGGGGTCAACTGCGGCTATCCTAGCAACGCTCATCTAGCTGTCTGTGGTGGTACTAAAGCACCTGCTGGTCCTGGAGCACCTACTAATAACCAAGGGGTCAACTGTGGCTATCCCAGTAACGCCCATCTGGCTGTCTGTGGTGGTACTAAAGCACCTGCTGGTCCTGGAGCACCTACCAATAACCAAGGGGTCAACTGTGGCTATCCCAGTAACGCCCATCTGGCTGTCTGTGGTGGTACTAAAGCACCTGCTGGTCCTGGAGCACCTACTAACAGCCAGGGGGTCAACTGTGGCTACCCCAGCAACGCCCATCTGGCTGTCTGCGGTGGTACTGGTAGCACCTCTGTTACCCCAACGAACACGAACACAGGCTCGAACCCTTGTGCATCCATCGGCACTGGCCCCGGTGGGCCTGGCAGTATGACTGGCCCGAATGGTGTAAGTATTTCCTCAAGCTTCCCCAGGCTGAATCCTACCCGATAAGCTGCTGACTCACAGAATGATAGGTCTGTGTTAATTGTGATTACCGTAAGTCGAAATAGGAATAACACGTTGAGCATTGCTGACCTCTCCATGATAGCAAGCAACAAGGGCCAGAAGGCCTGCCAGAGCGGAGGCAAGGGGTGGCAGCCCAACTGCAATCTGGCCCAGAACGCGAATCTGGCCGCCTGTGGTGGTACCACCAACATGCCTGTGACGACCCCCGTCCACGATAAGTCTGCTACCACCAAGCCCGGATACGCACCCAAGCCTGTGACGACCAAGCCCGTCCACGATAAGTCTGCTACCACCAAGCCCGGATACGCACCCAAGCCTGTGACGACCAAGCCCGTCCACGATAAGTCTGCTACCACCAAGCCCGGATACGCACCCAAGCCTGTGACGACCAAGCCCGTCCACGATAAGTCTGCTACCACCAAGCCCGGATACGCACCCAAGCCTGTGACGACCAAGCCCGTCCACGATAAGTCTGCTACCACCAAGCCTGGATACGCACCCAAGCCTGTGACGACCAAGCCCGTCCACGATAAGTCTGCTACCACCAAGCCTGGATACGCACCTAAGCCTGTGACGACCAAGCCCGTCCACGATAAGTCTGCTACCACCAAGCCCGGATACGCACCTAAGCCTGTGACGACCAAGCCCGTCCACGATAAGTCTGCTACCACCAAGCCCGGATACGCACCCAAGCCTGTGACGACCAAGCCCGTCCACGATAAGTCTGCTACCACCCAGCCCGGATACGCTCCTAAGCCTGTGACGACCAGCAAGCCTGGCTATAGTATCCCGATTACCACAGATTGCAGTAACGTGGCGAACTATGGCAAACAGGAGTGTGCTTGCACGAATGAGAAGTATAGTACTATGCCTCGTTGCCAGCCCTCAACTATCACCACCATCAGTACTGCGCCAGCATCCGCTACGACCCCGATCCCTGAGTCGACCCCCGAAACAACTCCCGCGATGACTTCGGACAGCTCTCCCGAAACCACCAGCAGCCCTGCGTCGTACCCGACTTCGACTCCCGAGACTCCGGAGTCGACCCCTGAGACAACTCCCGCGACGACTTCGGACAGCTCTCCCGAAACCACCAGCAGTCCTGCGTCGTACCCGACTTCGACTCCCGAGACTCCGGAGTCGACCCCTGAGACAGTCCCCGCGACGACCTCGGACAGCTCTCCCGAGGCGGCTAGCAGCCCCGCCTCTTACGGCTACGGCGGCTATAACAAGTACTGAATCAAGGCAAGGCGCAACCCGAAGTCGACACGACTACAGAGAGTACGGCAATGGAACGGAGGGGGAGGGGGATACTCGATTTCAAGGCGAGGTTTTGAGGAAGTCTAAAAACAAGAAGAAAAGTTTGAATGGTAGTGGCTTGTCACAGGAGAGGGGATTGCATTGGGCAAGAACGCAGGTGCGGAAACGTGGAGTTTTTGCGAATTTCTGGATTAGCAGGGGAATGAGGTAACCTCGGTGTACAACAACATTGAATGATGAGTGAGTATGGCTACTTACTTACTTAGAGATACACTTGAACACGCTCTCTATCTCGAAGCTCGTGGTGAACAGACAAGGGATCCGTCGTACTAAGCCCCAGCATGTGAGAGCGAAGTGAATGAAGCTGAGGTTACTTTATTAGTTAGGCAGGCCGAGTGGGGTACCGTCCAGAGTCGGCGCCGTTAAAGCCGATTTGGACAAGAAACATGTTGGCATACCCGATAGTTATACGTAGTGGCTATTTCTGTCGCATTCACATCCATTCACGATCTCTGAACGACCCAAACCAACTGGGGCGTTGGTTGATTGATCAATCCTTGCATTAGATTTAGGTACCAGAGCCCATCACCACCTCTTCCGACGGCTGCAGGCGACTCTTTATCTCTTCTTTGGGGGCTTTCCAACTCAATTGCGACAGCCCGCCCAATACTGTTCCTCAACTTGTTTGTTCTTCCACCTCGTTGCCCACCTGCCAGCCGCCTTTCC
Source organism: Apiospora pterosperma (assembly GCA_019976485.1). Classification (NCBI taxonomy): domain Eukaryota; kingdom Fungi; phylum Ascomycota; class Sordariomycetes; order Amphisphaeriales; family Apiosporaceae; genus Apiospora; species Apiospora pterosperma. The sequence continues at coordinate 4,181,723 of JAFBMP010000009.1, forward strand.
GTACAAGCCCCAGCCCACTTATTGACCCAGCCGTACTGCTTGTCTCTATTCGCAACCTTACTTCATAACCTTCCATTTTCGCAGATCCCGGCTCTCTGCGACAACCTCCCCCTACACAACTGCAACCATGGCCCTGTGTCAGATGCGCCTCCAGGAGGAGAGGTATGTCCCCTTCGTCGTTGGATATCATGGATAATTACAGATGCATCTTCGCAGTCACTAACATGGACGCTGGTTAGAAAGCAGTGGCGGAAGGACCACCCTTTCGGCTTTTGGGCTCGACCCCTCAAGAACAAAGATGGAGTCATGGATTTGAAGGTCTGGGAGTGCGGCATTCCTGGCAAGGAGAAGACATTGTGGGAGGGTGGTCTGTTCAAGATGACCATGACTTTTCCCGAAGGTATGTTGTACAAAACCTGTCGAGGCCTTTGCGACGGAACTCCCTGCTGACATGCGCCGCGCTTTCAGAGTACCCTACCAAGCCTCCTAAGTGTAAGTTAACTCCCCTCGGCGCCGGCCATCTACTGGTTCCGCCATGTTGAAGACATGCTAATAGATCTATGTGATACAGGCAAATTTACACCACCACTCTTCCACCCGAACGTTTATCCCTCGGGCACAGTCTGTTTGTCGATTCTCAATGAAGAGGAAGGCTGGAAGCCGGCCATTACCGTGAAGCAGATTGCACTTGGCGTTCAAGATCTCCTCGACAACCCGAACCCCGAGTCCCCCGCCCAAGCCGAAGCCTATAACTTGTTCAAGAAGGACCGAGCCGAATATGAGCGAAGAGTGCGTCGTGTGGTCAAAGAGAATGCCCCAGGCTCATGAGACGCTCATCGGTCCAACGTCTATTCACGGCTCAGATGAAGGGCATGGGGCACAGACGAGGAAGGGCAAATGTGGGATTACGAGACCCGGATACTGGACTGGCGTTTAGGATGCGATACCAAACGTGATGCATTGTCTGCTTTTGACTTCGGGAGTTTCTCTGCTGAAATTCTACAAGGGAAGGGATTGAAGCATCCAGCCTTTGGTCAGCTATGGGAGAAGGGCGTCTGGCATAGATCAAGTTTCTCTAGCGTCGCCGAGCTAATTTTCACGATGTTCATGACTTTCAACTCATCACCCACCTCTCCTCACGCTGCACGCACTGAAAGAAAATGGAGTTGCCCGCTTGTTCGTGTTTTGGTGGGGAGGGGGGAGGGAAAGCATAGTAAAAGACGACTGTCATATCGGGTCCTTATCAAGACGAGCCTAGGTAAATCATGGATTGGCTTGAATCTGGCCATCTATGCAGGTTGATAAGTCCAGGGAGGCCGATCTCGGCGACGAAAGCTACACCCTCCTGATAAGTCCTCTGGCCGGCCCTCGAAAGTAATACGGGTCCAGAAAGACTCAGCTGCGGCGAGAAACGGCTTTGGATTTTTATATGACTCTTTGCCGTATCAGTCAGACCGGGCGCGTACCTGAGCCTGGGTCTGGTCGCGTGGGGCCCTGTTTTACTTATAATTATTAGGCTCTTACATACAATCTCTCTGCAACTCTCAAGGACCGGGCCACTTCCCAGCTTTTTAAAAACCTTCTCGAAACAACTTTCTTCTTGCATAGATCAGGGAGACGCTCTTGTCCATTTTCTTAGTTGGTCACGATCCTTGACGAGTCCGCAACGAAGTCAAAATGTGTGGCATCTTTGCTTGTCACTGGTAAGCGAGCCAGATTTCAGTGTCACTGCCACTATCCATCCATCCATCCATCCATCCAGCCGTCAATCAATCACATGGAAGTAGGAAAAGGAGGGGCAATTGCTATATCCCGTTATCCCACAACGACCCCGCCAAACAATTCTTTCGCGAACGCCTGCTAATAGACCATCTTACGCCCAGTCACCCTGACGTGCAGAAGTTCAAGCCAACGGCTCTGCGACTTGCGAAGCAGTAAGTGATGCTGCTCTGGTGCTCTGGAGTTTAGATTGACCCAGCATCTACAGAATCCGCCACAGAGGCCCTGATTGGAGTGAGTTACTTATCATCAGTTCTAAGGCTGGTTTGGGCTAACTAACCGTTGCGCCCGACAGGTGGAAGTGTTATCTCCAACAACACAAGTATGACCAGTCATCTCCTTTTTCGCCAGGATTCACACTGACTTGTCTCGGTTGCAGTTCTTTGCCATGAGCGTCTCAGTATTGTCGGCGTTGGTAAGTTACCTTGGCCCCCTTTTGCCTTTTCCATCCCTACGAACGGGAAGCTCACAGAGGGCCACCAGAGTCTGGCGCCCAGCCCCTTACCAACGCAGACGAGACCATCGTCCTCGCCGTCAACGGCGAGATCTACAACCACAGGTTAATCCGAAAGAACCTGAAGACCCCCTACCACTTCAAGACAACCTCGGATTGCGAAGTCATCATCCCCTTATACTTGGAGTATGGTCTGGATGCGCCCAAATACTTGGACGGCATGTTCTCGTTCGTCCTGTACGACAAGAAGCTTGACCGTACCATCGCTGCACGAGACCCGATCGGCATCACTACCTTCTACCAAGGCTGGTCTTCGCAGCAGTCGAGCGCAACCTACTTCGCCTCCGAGCTAAAGTGCCTCCATTCGGTATGCGACAAGATTCGCTCCTTTCCGCCGGGTCACGTATTCGATACCAAAACTGGCGAGACTACCCGTTATTTCCAACCGACGTGGTGGGATGGCGCTAAGGTCCCCGAGACCCCCTGGATCTCAAGGCCATCAGGGAGAGCTTGGAAAAGTCTGTGCGAAAACGACTCATGGCTGAAGTTCCTTATGGTGTATTGCTCTCGGGTGGCTTGGACTCCAGCTTAGTTGCTTCTATTGCTCAACGCGAGACGCAGCGATTGAAGAAACTAGCTCTAGCTGCTAATGCCGACGCGGTAGCCGGGGAGGACCCCGATAAGGGTGAAGGACTGGTTGGGATCGACAACGACAACAAATTGACGACACAGACATTCCTGCCTCAGCTCAACTCCTTCTCTATCGGCCTTCCTGGCTCACCTGACAACGAGGCGGCACTCAAGGCGGCCAAATTTCTCGGAACCAAGCATCATGTCATGACCTTCACCATCGAGGATGGTCTTAACGCACTTTCGGATGTTATCTACCATCTCGAGACGTATGATGTGACGACTATCCGCGCTTCAACGCCAATGTATCTGCTGTCAAGGAAGATTAAGGCCATGGGCATCAAGATGGTGCTCAGTGGCGAGGGTAGCGACGAGATTTTTGGCGGATACCTGTACTTCCACGCTGCGCCGGAGAAGAAGGCTTTCCATGAGGAAACTGTTCGTCGCGTCAAGAACCTCCACCTCGCGGACTGTCTCCGAGCCAACAAGTCAACATCGGCTTGGGGCCTGGAGGCCCGAGTTCCCTTCCTTGACAAGGAGGTTAGTCTCCTTGGCCTGCGCCTTTGGCTTACCGCCCGCTAACGCTGTCACAGTTCCTTGAGCTCAGCATGAACATCGATCCTCAAGAGAAGATGATCACGAAGGACCGGATAGAGAAGTACATCCTGCGAAAGGCGTTCGACACGTCTGATGAGCCCGAGACTGAACCCTACCTGCCCGACGAGATTCTTTGGAGGCAAAAGGAGCAATTCTCGGATGGTGTGGGCTACGGCTGGATCGATGCTCTGAAGGACAACGCTGAGTTGCATGTGACGGACGAGATGATGAAGAACCCCAAGCCCGAGTGGGGTAACGACATCCCCGATACTAAGGAGGCGTAGGTCTCGCCACTCTGGTTTCCGCGAGCAATACTAATCAGAGATGTAGGTACTGGTACCGATGCATGTTCGACGAGCATTTCCCTCCTCACTGTGCAGAAACTGTCATGCGGTGGACGCCGACTTGGTCCAAGCAGTCCGACCCAAGTGGACGGTAAGTTGATGCAGGAGCTGGTTTGGATGCGGGTGCACCTGAGACTAATAGCATGATACAGAGCCATCTCTACACACAACGATAAATATGCCGGCGCTCAGTGATTGCCGCAGTAAATAAAGCCGATGGGTTAGTTGGAGACGATGTTGCGAGAGAGACAGGGGCAAAAGGTGACAAGGCCCATGCCAACCCTCGTGCATCACCCGAATCAAGGTCGGAAAAGTGTAATGATTCGATGTCGCGGTGTGTGCCCGCGACAGTCCGCCTAGACATCGCGAGTAGCTCGCAGAGACTGGCTGCCCTTACCAATCATATCAAATTGTATTCTATAGTACAAGATAGATGTATGACTTGCATGTTCCCTGACTCGACTCGAAAGACTCGCATCTAGTTAGTAGTAGTAAGCTGAAGTTATTTCCCCCCGTGCTACACCCACTGGCTCTGGAGCGGACCAATCAAAAGCAGGCGGCAGAGGATCGTCGGTGCAGGCTTTCCATCCAAGCAAGCCGCCTGTCATTTTGTCTCACCGACGACCCTCAGCCGCTAAACCCGATTCTGCTACCGAGGGGTTGTCATCGCGAAAAGTGACACGCAGTTTGGTCGCATTCACAGCCCTGATTTGTCCTGCTCGGTATCTCGATCCCGCTTCTAGAAATAAGTTCGTGGGCCTCCGTCTTCCAGTGAAGAAAGCTGCAACTCACCAAAAGTTTGGCATGATTGATGGCTTGATTTCCTCCTGTTCCTTCTCTGTGAAGGCGAAAGAAAGAAAAGGCACTTGCTTCCCATCACGGCGCCATGTGGTGACAACAACTCTGCGATAGCGTCGCTCTTCCCGATTTTCCCATGAACGCCGGCTGTCTCTGAAAGACTGCACACCATATACCTACCTTTTACCTGATCGGCTCGGTTACGGTCGACCGCCATCATGGGCGATCAACCGCCATATGTGACTCTGAGGACGAGGAGGCCTACGGATGGAAATAGTATGAGTAGCGGGGATTCTGCCGTACGTGGTGAAGTCATGCATAGTGTTCAACGTCGGAATCGCTCAGCTCCACTCACCTCTACTCAGTATGGCTCGAGTGTTGGAGACGACAGGACGCCGTCGGCGACCCACGACATCAGTCGCGTCAGCTATCACGTCAAGCATCTGTCCGACTTTGCGAAATCGCTCGAGGATGTGCGTACTACGAGTCTGCTGTCAGGACGCCCGCCCGCCATGTACTAATGATGAATGAACTCACAGTCTGCTGCGCGAGCATTCCCGAACCGCGGCCGGTCGCAGAGGTACAAGAAGGTGCAAGCGCTGCTCCTCCACTGGAGGTCTGACGACTTGTTCGTCTTGCCAGAACTCGAAGACCTCGAGCAGTGTCTTCGAGAAGACTACAGCTTCGATACGGACACGTTCGCGATTCCGTCCGACAACTCGCACTTGGAACTTATGATGAGGGTAGGGTCCATGATCAAAGAGCACGAGTCTACTGATACCCTGTTTATCATATACTACGGCGGCCATGCTCGGATAGACGACTCGAGGCAGAGCACGTGGTGCGCGTAAGTCAACGTGAAAGAGCCTCTCACACTAGCACCGACTGACTCATCTGTTTTTTCGTGGCATAGAGCTCGAAACCCGGACTCGCCATGGCTACAGTACGTTCATGCCCTGACACCGCTGTTCTCAGCCGCTAACCGGGTGATAGATGGTCTGCCATCCAGACTTTGCTGGAGCGATCGTTATCCGACGTCCTCATCTTGTTGGACTGTTGCGCCGGGGCTGCTAGTGCAACCTTCCCCAACGGTAACAGCACGACTGAGACAATATCAGCCAGTAGCTGGGATGCCATTGCTCCAGACCCAGGAAGATACAGCTTCACGAACGCCTTGATCGAGGTGTTGCAGGAGTGGAAGCACAGGACTTACTCTGCGGCCATGCTACATGCCGAGGTGCTTGCGCGATTAAAGCACCCTCGACCTATCATGTTGAATGGAAAGCACTTCGAAGCCCGGTCGACGCCAGTCCACTTCATGATGACGTCGAACCACAAAGCTCCGAGCATTGAGATGTCCCGCATCGTCGGCGACGACATGCGACCGCCTTCGCCCCCACAAGAACCTGAAGTAGAAGTACCGACACCAACCGGAAGATCTGGTGGTCCGCAGGAGCTCGTGCCGGCAGAGCCCACCGAGGACGTCCCCCACGTCATGATATCACTCGCCCTCGAAGACAATCAGAGCTTAGACATTAATGCCTGGGAGAGCTGGCTCGCGGCGTTCCCGGCGATTGCCAAATATGTCAAGGTGCAAGGAGTCTTCAAAAGCCATTCCACACTCATGTTACTGTCCTTGCCGGTGATGGTGTGGGACCTTCTACCGGAGAATCTAGCGACTAATTTTGTTGCTTTCATACGCTCCAATAACCTGGCAGTTCCCAAGGGAGGAGTACCTCACAGCGTCGAGGCAGAAGTGCGGATGCCGGGCTCAGAGGCAGATTCCAGCTCGATCTTGTCAGGGACCACGTTGATGACGGCGGCTCGCAACCAAGGCAATGCATCGTCACAAGGTGGCGGTCTCGGACAAAACCCACAAGAGGCTAGGAGCGGCGCGTCTAGCAGAGCAACCAGCTTACTCTCGGGGAGCTCAAGGCCTCAACCAGGCTCATCGACACATGGCAGTTCCCAGAGCTCTCCCCGCAGGGAGTGGCGGTCTAGCCCCTTTGGCCCTCCAGTCAGGCATCCAACAGCACCACCGTCAACAGTGGCAAGGACAACTTCTGGCGACGCCATTTCGAGGACCATGATACTCAACCAAGCTCGTAGCTCACGAAAGACTTACATAACGTCGGGCGACAATATCCCCGATCGTCCGCGCCTCGCTCCACATGTAGAGGTTCGGCTGGAGAATTACTTCCAAGAAGACCCAGCTCCTACGGTTGCCGTCAAAGAGTTCTTGGCATCAAACTTGGGCATCGAAACGACAGATATTGATGTAAGAATGTACGATGGACTGGAAGCTGATATTGGCTAACCCTTCTACAGATCTGGTTCTATCACCGCCGCGAGCAACAGCAAGTGGCCGTCAGGCTGCAAAGTTTAAGCATAGATAGCCCACGAAGAATCCAGGCAAGCGATGACGCTCATATGATACTGCCTGGACATCTGAATCAGTTGCTCGAGACCTTGTTGCCGAATCAGATGCTGCCTATTGTCGCAACGAAACGGTAGTACATAATATGTGGTGGTTTTGATGGCATGGCATTAGACAGCCGGTAGCAAGTGACAAACAACCATAACATTGGGTGGGTGGTAGCGCATATGCAACATACTCAAAATATGCGAGATGAACAAACAGAGTAACAAGGGAGGGCCGCTGTGATGTGACCGGGCTGCTGGAGTGTTCCCATGGTGACATGCCAGCAGTGAATTCTGCATTCCATGTTCGATTCAGCTTTTTACCCTGAAAGGATCGTGGGCCGGGCAGGTTGGATGTTGCTGCCGAGCCATCATGCATTCTTGGTGCGGAGGGAGGAAATCGCGACTTCTCGGTCACCTACTACTACAAGTCAGGAACCGGTGGGTCGGTATCAAGCTGACTAACAGTGGTTTTGATAGGTACGCTGGGCATAATTCCTTGTATTACACAAACCCGTACTGCCCCTATCAGGAGGTACATTGGATTTCCTCGAGTTGCGATACGACAATCTCACCTACCGATTCCCTTAGCTGATTCAGCTCGAAACTATGGTGAATCGCAGGTAAACAACTAGATTATTATCATTGTCGGGTGACTGATTTTGTGCTTAGAGAAGGACAGTATTATGTACGTCGCGTTGCATTATGTTCGGTGAGCCGAGGTACCTGAAACACAAGGTGCATACCTCAAGTGCTAGAGTCCTACCTACATGCACATTAATGGATGGATACCTGCACGGCAACGAATCGCGCTGTGGTCCCGTTCCCTTCGGTTTTGGGCTATTCTGGTTCGACGGGATCTGCATCTAACATCAGCAACGGAAAGTATACATTTGAGCTACTAGAGAAACAGCCTATCTGAAAGTAACGGTGCTCGTAGAAATACTGGAGCCTGTCAATGTACGCTGTATACACCAGTACATGTAATCTAATCGGAGGCTGGCTAGGGTTCGGGATCACCACCGTCCAGTAGCTTGTCACTACATATACATACTTACTTATTTTACTGGAACACGCATGGAATCATCGATCTATCAGCCTAAGCTCCTATTCTTCTCCTCCCGCCGCCTTGCCTCACACCGGCCACGCCTAACGCCACCGTGTAGCCTTTCAAAAAGGAAGTCGACCGGGGGGCGATGGACTAATCCAACGTTGAGGTGGCTTTAAGACATGCATCTCTGTAGATAGTTTGCAGTTGCATGTAGCACCGGGGAAGATTGGGTGGCTTGAAATAAAACAACGGCTACATCTCCCATGATAAACGTGTTTAGTTAGTGGCAGAGAGTCGTGCTATAAAAAGAACTGGGTGCCCTGACGGCTCCTCCATAAATGCCACTCTGGCCTACAGAATGTGCAAGGCCGCGCCACAACTGATGTTGGCTGCTAGGTATGAGGAAATGACTTGCAGGTCAAATGGCAAATGACAAGCCCCCCATCAAAAAGCGAAGAATGGAGTATGCATTTAGTGACTTGACAAGGTATATGACGTTAGGTAGTAGGTATGCACGTAGTACGTCCAGCACTTCGTTTTGTGCGCGAACGTTTGAATGTGGGTAGGAAAGCATGAAGAATAATTCATTGACTACTACTACTTGCCGCCTTGTTGACTCGGTATCGTATGAGAACTGATTCTGCCCCAGCCTCGAATCTCTATACCTCCAATCGAACCGATGTGAGGACGACGCATTGTCATCTCACACGACTATATTGCCAGGAAATAATTCCAGATGATCGGAGGTGATCGGCTAGTAACCCTTCTAGATGCCACAGGCTAAACGACGACTGTTTCCTACTGTGGGCATGCACCAGGTTAGGTTATGACCTGTACCTGAAAAAGACAGTGCTTGACATCGCTTTGACAGTTCTGGGGCCTCCATCATAGCTGAGCGGCAAGCATGCAAGTGCTTCATCTTTCTTCGTCCGTTTTGAAAGATTGTGGAATGGATGACAGGTGGCTCTGCAGCCAATCGCAAGTCTCGACATCCTCGGCGTTCCTGTTCTGATTTTCGAGAGGCTAAGTGGGCACTGATCTGCGGCATCTGCCATCTAAGCAGAGTAGCCTCGAGGCAGCTGCATGATACCGCGATGGAACGCCAGTCCGATGATAGCCATTGATTGTTATATCAGCCGCCCCCCCCCCAATAGAACTTGAGCCAAGCGATCCTTGGAACATTCCGTAGGCCACCATCCCCTACGACCACTAGAAACGTCAAACCCACGGCGCTTTGTCTCATTGCGATCCATGTGTCTGCCTCTCGAGGCGAATACATAGCTCATGAATTAAGCAGCATCGGGCCAAGCTAATAAGAACGGTCATTATCAGTACGGAGTATGGGTTTTGTATTGATTACTATATTCTCGGCTTGTGCTACCAGTGCCCATCAAAATGCGAGTTGCTTGTTTGCTATATCCACGAGATACTAACCGTACACAAATGTGAGCTGCGCTTGCCTGGGCACGGCATGCCGCCAAATCAAAAGAAAAAGGGAATCTGGTGCAAACCAAAGACCGAGAATATATAAAAATAACATTGAAGACAAGAACCTGCAGACAGTTGGTAAGGTCGTGATTCAAATCCAAACGACGGGATAAGCAAAGTCAATTGATCGCCGAGTCACCCGCTGTCATGCCTAAGGTACACCCTAAGGTACGCCCTAAGGTACGCAGTGGTAGCCAAGCCGCACCTATCAAATCCGACCTGAGGGATCCAGACTAGAGTAGTTGTAGAGTAGAGTAGAACGTCAATACCTGCAGCTGTTTTGCTCATGTGATGAGGTGAAGTAAGCATAGAGCGATTTATGGTTCTTCTAGACCCTGGATCTGGTCTGATGCAGTAAACGTCCTGCTCAGTTTGATACATACTGTGTATGATTCCAAGTCACGATCGCTAACGAATAAGTAAGTTGCTTACCTTTGCACCTACCGAAGTACTTACTCTAGTCTGCGTAGTAAGAAGTGCGTGGTAATAGCCAGCTAGCAGCACCCCAGGGTTCCACAGCACCACAGCTACAGAAGAAGCCGCCCTGAAACATTGTAAACGGTAGGGGCATCGCCAACACGTCACGCTCCGTCGACCTACGTCAAATTGCACATTGGTGCTATGTAGGAACGGCTTACGGTGCGCGCGAGGGCTGTGGAATGGGATGGAGGAAGTGGTGACAGAAACACATTAATTCCTCAGGGCAACAACCATCTCTTAAAATCTTGGCCATATAGCACCCGTGTGTGACGCAGCGAAGGGTACATGTTACATACATGGTTTTCTCTTTGGTCACAAAGAAGCTTTTTTCTTCTCCGAAACCTCCATTCCCTATAAAACTGACGTACGATATATACAACTGGTGGTACATCACCCTCGGATCCAAATCTTGAAATGAGGAACAGAGACTGGCGGGTCTTTAGGCGGCTGGTCGGTGGCGGAGGTATAACCGCAGGCTTTAGCGTCCATCGGGCGGGGGTAGAGCCGAAACATGCCACAGTCTCATTTGGTAATCGCTAAGAAGCAATCCCGCCTCCTAATATCGTTATTATATAGAAGTAAGCGGTGGCAGTTCCTACTAGGTCGGGCGTGTCCGCGGTTGGATTTTCCGGTCCTAACCACAGGCTGCGTTTTGGATAACGAATGGATAAAGTAATAATGCTCTAATTGCAGTGCGTGTATCAGAATCCGACGTTGATACGAGATACGAGGCTGGTTTGCTAGGTGCTGGGTAGATATATGCGCCGGGGGAAATCCAGATGCCAATTCCGAGATGATCAATCACGTCAAAGACGATCATCTGCGACAGACAGTACCAACGACCGGAATTCTTCTTCTCGCCTTCTCCCTCCCATCTTCCCCTCTGTTTCTCTGGCTCTTGCTCCCCGCCTCGACTGCGTGCGTTGGGGAACCAGATACCACCACCATGTGTGCCGTCTTCAGGCAGAGACACCATACAGCTAGCTCCTCTGCAGTCTCTGAGACATCATGTTATGTTCTTGATGAAGAAGATTTATTAGTGTAGATTCGGCACCACATGGTGATCCTTTTTCTGGCCGTGCAACCGTAGTGACCTTGACCTCCCAACAACAACAATAATAACAACAACGATCAACATTAACAACGACCCTCTTCAACCAAACCTTACAGAAAATGGCACGCAGACAGGTGAGGAACTTGGTTCACAACGTCTTCTCCCGAGTTTATTTCTCGGGTAGCAGATGAACCAACAACGCCATTGTTGCCACACATTCGCTGAAAGAGGAAATTAATTACCTTCTTGAGCTGGTACCAATTGTTCGGTATGTGCTTGATCTACCGGCTATCCTACGTATGTAGGTACTTACTTGGGTATACCGCATGTACCTCTATACTTATTAGTTGCCTATCAAGCGAGCGATCGCATCGCATCACCGAGGAAGCAGCTGGGAAAACCTTCTTGTTGGGTTCGGCAGCCTGCAGTGAGTTGAAGTTCCTTTGTTCAATCAGGGGTTGTCGATCCCGTAAGGCCGGATTGCTTTTCACACAGCTCCGTACATCGAATACATCTGACCAGACAAGCAATATAGTCAGTCCACGGCGTGCACGACTCTTGGCTTTGTGCAACGGAAATAACACGCACACCCACACAGCATCAAGGGACTATGCATCGCTGCTCGCGCCTGACTAGCCTTTTATACACCTGACTTGACGATGGCCAGCGCAAGTAGTATCGCGAGAGTGACCTACCTCTTTTAGGGCATGGCCTTTGTAGTACCCAATGCATCTTAGTCTCTATACCGGCGAAAAGCCTAGAACAGGTACACCCACCCACCCACCATCCATCACCCAAACTCGCTAAATAATGATTCAAGTCTACCTAAAGCAAGCCCAGTCATCAGTCAGTCTAAACATGTAGGAGAAAGACGCATGCACCTCGCACCCACTTTCTCTAGCCCACAAATGCGCTGACTAGGGTCGACCCCGGTAACTTCATCCTTCCATCGGGCAATTTCATCTGGACATCTGGATCAGAACAAGAACGGTCGCGGTCCGGGGTCCTACACCCCTGCTGGTGCATACTACACTTCTCTAGCGGCACTTCGTGTCACTTCGTCCACTCACTCCTTCTTGCTTGTACCGTACCTATGATCAGCCAGGTAGCGTCCGCTTCTGCCCTGTCTGTCGACACGCCCCCATACCCACTTTCTGCATCTCCCTCTCTCCCTCTCTCCCACCCTTGGTTATGTTACATGCTGTAGGTACTGTATGTACCCTTCCTTGTCCAGGACGGCCTGTCTTCCCTCACGATTTATGTAGGCCCCATAATCATGTCCACGCTTGGGTATCTTCGATTGCCCTAGCATATGCCTGGCAAGTCTCAACAGTCCGGTTGTCGTTGTCCACACAAGGGAACGCCACAGGCATCAGGGGCCTTCGTCTGTGGGGATGCAGTTATTCATTGGCAGAGAAGTACTTACTCTCTCGCTCACACACCACGCTCACGCACACACTCACACACTCACACACTCACACACCCAGCTCCTCTCTCTCTCTCTCTCTCTTTCATCTGGAAGTACAGTGGAGGATGATCACACACACGCTCTCTCTGAAGTTCAGTATCACCCTTGTCCCATGCCTCGCATGGTCAGGCCCTTTACGGTTTAGTCCCTCCCCCCGTCAAAACCGTCTCTCCACACCCGGAAAGAGGGCTTTCCCAACTCCATCCAACATTGAAAAGCTATCCCAAGCCTCTACTACTTGTCCAAAGCGCCTCTTCGTTTCCGTCCACCACAACCGTTCCTTGCCCAGATTCTAGCTGGGCATTTTTCACCGGACTCGTCTGAGGCTGCCTTTGTGTCAGTTCGTCTTGAGACTAGAAATATTAAGATTTGATCTCGAGCGTTGCTTGTTCCTTCCGTCTTCGAACTCTCTGTCATTGCCTATTTGGGGGACTTCATCTGTGCGTCTGCTTGTTGATCCACAACACCAAGACCATCTTCAGAGGTCACAGCTCCTCTCGTTTTACAAAAAGACGGACGTCTGCAACCTGTTCAACCGCTTGTGTTTTGCTTATGCCTCACTCCTTTGGAACAAATTAATACCGGTCTTTGCTTGGTCTATCGACGAAGAAAAAAAGGGCAGCTCATTCGTTTTCGAAGCCCTCGAAACTACAACACCAACACCCGAGTCACCTTGTTTCTACTCGACACTTTCTTTCAGCTTTGTATTGTTTGCCAGCTTGAATAAGGCATAGGACAAACTCGACACACACAACATAACTACGAGGCTTGGCTTTCGTCGTCTGCATTCGGAAATAGTCGATGACCTTGACGCTGCGTAATCCAAGTTTGCAATCCTCGCTACGTCCATCACTCGAGTGACCTCTGCCGCCGGTTCAGGTCCGAGGTAAGAAGCTTCTTTGTCACCCCGGCACCCATATCATGCCTCGACCTGTCTGTTCAACACGTACTCACCTTCGCAACAGGCATAGAGGGCCGTCTTTCGGGACTCTTGACTATTTAGGGGCATGGAATATACCCCACGACGACTTGCAGAGATACATAGTTTGGACACCTCGCCATCCACTTACAAAATGTCTACCCTCACTATGCCCGCTCCTCATCAACACACCGGTTTTCATCGTGAGCTCGCGTGGCAAGAGACTCGCTCTGCCGAGCCTGTTCAGCAATCAAGGAACAACATGGAGAAAATTGCTCTGCCGTCTATTCGACAGGTATGTTGCGCCCCCTGTGCTCTGCAGGATAGTAGACACTAACAAATCCCCAGGCCTTCCCCGAGCTCCAACTACGAGTCCAGCATGATGGAGCTGCTAGAACACCTTCATCCACAACTTCCCCCGTGGCCGGGCCAGCCGGTACCATGACGCCGCCAGAATACGTACACTCTCCCAGCTGCAGCAAGAGGCGAAGGCTTTCTTTTGAGGATGACAGGGAGGGTGAGAGGGCAAGTCAGATCCCCCGGCTCTACACCAACCCAGGGGCACCGATGGTTATGCATCAGTCTCCTCCGTCTCGCTCAATCCCGAGGCCTGCACAAGAATCCTGGCCTTCATCAAACAGGACGAGCCCATACTTGCCTAGTGGAGCACTCCCCTCGATGCAAACCCCGGCACATATGGAGGTGCGCGAGCGAATTGAGGCACGCCCAACTCTTCCGAGTCTGCCACGCATGGACTTTGAACGGAACTCCGCTCCGATGCACAGGGTTCGCAGCCAATCCGGAGACGATTATGTACACGAGCCCATGAGACCCCGAGTCGGCCACCCCAGCGGGCCTTCGATGGAGGCGCCGGCTTCTGTATACAGGGCACCGAGTTACAACTACGGCGGTTACCATTCATCCAGAGTGCAGTCTTTGTCCGTTGGATCCATTCATCCTTTTGACAGGGCGCCATTCTCGGCGGCGGTTTACGGCCATCATTTCCAAGACACGTTCATGAGGATGGGCGACTACGGCATGGGAATGGGCGGAGACAACAAGCAGCGAAAACGCCGTGGGAATTTGCCCAAGGAAACAACCGACAAGCTGCGTGCCTGGTTCGTCGCACACTTGCACCACCCGTACCCAACCGAGGACGAGAAACAAAGCCTGATGCGTCAGACTGGCTTGCAGATGAGTAAGTCACCCGAAATGGCCCATGGGGCAGAGAACTGGGTTCTGGACGGTTCGAAACTAACGCATTTTTCTCTTGCACATTAGACCAAATATCCAACTGGTTCATCAATGCGCGTCGGCGCCAATTGCCCACGATGATCAATAACGCCCGTGCTGAATCAGATGCCATGTCTGGTCGAGGTGGTGATGGCAAAGTGCTACCGTCCACTGAGCGAGCCGATTATGACCACGGCGCTAAGCGCAACAGCGTCCCACTAAGCGATGGCGAAGCGAGTAACTTTGACGATGTCGAGTTAGATGGTATGAACCGTCGAAGGGGGTCGAGCCATTTCAAGCGTGGCAGCATCTGAACGCCTGGTCTTGCATTTTTCTGGCCTGCATGGCATGTATTACTACTAAACATTTAATTTCTTGGACGTTGAGGTCGAGAAATCTCTCTCTTATATGTCGACATGATGATGGCGACAACAAACCGACGACTTTTATGTCTGGCCATATTCAGCTATATTTTCGCTACCGGCCAACAATGTATACGCGACCATCGATTGGGGGGAGGGGGAGGGTTAAAATGGGCTGGGGCATGCACATCAGACGGCTGGGAACAAGGTGTAGAAGGGAAGGGCGTTACCGCTCACAGCGAAGGAATGGAAAGGAGTTTTCTCTTAGAGTGGAATCTATACGGCGGCCCGCGGGCGAGTTCCCAGCGACTAGGCAAAGCCAGGACTTATTCGATAGTAGTATTATACCCAGAAACGATTCAATTGACTGATACAAAGTCATTCCCAGCCTGATGTCAGCCGTTCTACGTCGGTCCGTACTCGTGGTTGAAGCCCAGCCAGCGACGACGACCAACGATGGTAATGCATTCAAGGGTTCCGATCACGTGTAGTTCATGCATAAGTGAGTACTTACCTACTCCTCAAGTAAGGTACTTACTTACCTACTTAGGTATGTAGGTAGCCAATAAGAACCATGCGGGAATAGGTATCTCCCGATTCTACTACCACGCACGCCATTGACGTTGCCTGGTAAGGTTGGTTACAGTAACTTTGGCATTGGCTTTAATGCTGGCCTGCATTCGAGGCTGTTCTTGATGACTAACTTGCCCCCGAAGGCGTCACCAACTTCTGCGCGCTGAGATTCAGTTGATGCGTCATACGCTCAGTAGTAGTGTGAGCTGAATGATGACCACTCCAAGTGATCTCCATGGTCTCATAGCTGGGATGTCATTTTTCATGACGGATCGAGCGCTACTGCAGCTGTCGCAGCATGATTTGCGAGATTGGGTTTCTCCCATACATGTTTGACCTGTCTTGGAACTATCAGGCCGAATGGAGAAAGGAGAGAGAGACAAGCAGGTCAGGGCAAGACAAGCACCAGATTACTCGCAGGGACATAGCACCAGGGCAAGCTCTCTCTCTTTCTAGTCCATCGCACCGGCATGCTAGAACGGTCTAGGGCAGTCTGCAGATACGAGTACAGATACTGTTGAAGCCCCTCGCGGGAGAAACAAGTCGCACTCTCCCTCCTCTGTGCTCCATCTTCGTTCGACCTGTAAGCAGCAAGTAAGCCGAATGACATAAACATCAACTCTAAGACCCTGTCCAGCCGCACCCAATACCATCCCAATCCACCTTTCAGCCCAGTCTCCCCCGTCCGTTCTTTTCGGACAAATGACTAGGACTTTTGACTTTAGACTTTCAAGGGTCTCACTTTACTCGACGAGAGCTCGAAAAGGTGACGGACCACCCAAGCTGGGGTGTGTCAGGTGTCGGTTGGAACGGTGACGGGGAGGGCAAAAGTTTAAACTTGGCGTTCTGTTTTGTCGTTCGTCGCTGTCTTAGTCTTGTATTTCCCGGCCAGCTCGAACTCTCCTGCCTTCTCTGCAGGCCACTCACCGGGTCTCACACACGCTCTTGGGGCTGATCTAATGCACCACCGTTGCGGCGGCGTTACCGCTGGAGAGGGCTGGGTGATTGGTGGCGTGGCAGGTGGGTGGCAGGTAATAACACCCACCCGCTCACCCAGCTTGCCCTACTTGCATCATGCTACTACTACTTCACGGGGTGGTCATTTCAGACAGACACCTACCCGCCCACACAGACACCCACATGAGAAGCTTCAGGCAAGAGATGATTCCATCAGCTGGTTCTAGACAACGGGCTAAGATCGAAAGCTATGGGCGAGAGAGGGAGAGAGAGTGTGTGTGCGTCTGTGTGTACACATCCCGTCAAACCAAGAAGGGCGAGACTATCAAGTACGGGATAAAGTGGCGGTATAGCTAAGCTACCTGGTCGACCCGATGTAGCTTTCTTTGCCTGAGCTACGAGGGAAAGAGGCGAGGGCAGCGGCCACGGTTACGAAGCCTCTCTCCCCCCCTTTGTTGTTGAGGAGCACTCGCGCCAGATGGTCACATGTGTGTGGGTACGGGAGAGAATAACAAACAATGTATGGAAAAGATGCGAATTGAATCCACGTCCAGGATGGTTTACACAGCTAATAACCCGGCAGTCCTCGCCGTTTCGGTGGTCAAATGTTATTATGCCAGTGTACATGTGCAAGCATCTATAAGGTCCTTCCCCTTCCCGGGGAAGGGAGTGTGTCACGGCAAGATGACGTGGGAAGACGTGCTTTGAGCAGCTGTCAAGGGGATTGTTGTGATAGATGGATGTCTCGGTTGACAAATGTGTCACACACCCACGCACGCACTCACGCACGCACTCACTCACTTAAGTCACTGACGGTCCAAACATCACGGCGATAAGGGTGGCCATGCTAACTCAATCTAAGGAGTGTGTCATTACTTTGACTTCGCCCGTGTTGTCCGCTCACAGAACTAACTCATCCCTCTAGCCCATCCATTTTCAACTCATTCGTCTCATCGGCAAACTTCTCGCCTCGAAGAAGCATGCGGCTCGGCCTCCTTGCGGAGCTGTATTCGGAAGTATAATGGAGCCAGGACTACTCACTCACCCCCCCCCTCCCAGCCTGTACATATGACATGTATTTGGATTTGTCCGTCGGACAGTGGCTACGGCTGCTGCTGCTACTGGTTTGATCGGCAGAATGATGGCTTGGGCTGTTCCCTCCCGTTCTGCCCTCTGATTACCCATGGCTTCTGGTTCTGACCGTGAAACCTTGTGTGGCTGCTCGGAATGTATCCCGAACTTTGCACGCTCTGTGAGTTCAGGCCAACAGGTTCGCGGGTTCTCCCAACATTGATCGGCACTGTCAAGTCAACCGGATGATTTGCAATCTGCATGTAAGGTTGCTCCTTGCCGAGTGATTGGCACACGCCCTCCCAAGCAGTCACGATGGGGGGTTAGCTTTGTGTGCATATATACTTACTTATGTATGTATGTGGTATCAGGGGGTGGGCGCGCTTCGCAGTAGCCTAGAGTCGCAGAAGACAGACACACTGTATGAGCAACAACAGAAAACGGGTAGATACGTGGCTGGTGTCTACTTTCTTGATATGTAAAGTAAAGTAGCAATGCCGCCGAGTCTGCGTGTGTGAAGTGCCAGATAGCGCAAAGCTCTACCTTGGAAGGCAAACAGCTCGTCTGAGCAGCAACAGGCATGAGCCCTGGAGTCGTGGCCAACCTTTACCAGGGCATCGATCCGGATAAGGGATAGGAGCTGGTCCCCTGAAGTACGACACTGTCAATGACACATCCAAAGAAACCATTTTTTTTTGACAAGACGGGCCCCGTCAAACGATGATCCCTCAGGAATCACCTACTAGAAGTAGAAAGACAAAACCCGATCCATCCCCGTCACTCTAAATAAGCCAGTGACATGGGATAAATGCGATCCCGCATATCCCTGTCTACTTACCTTCTGCTTCCTCGTCCTCCCCCGTCGTCGCCTTCTTCTTCTTCGCCGTCGTCGTCGTCGTCGTCGTCGTCCTGCGTGAAACACGATGGGAAGAAGAATGTACTGACGATTGATGATTTGAATAATCTAGTAGCGGACTGAACTGGCTTGTTGCTTGTAAAGCTACCAATCCTCATGCGCGCGTCTTGAAACGGAGATATGCTAACCCGCAGCTTACAGCCACACTTAGGTGCAGCAGGAACCATGTCGGCATTGCAACGTCAACCCCGCCTTGACTGCAGTTGCTGTCTGGCCCCAACGTGACTATAAGGGTTGAGGATTTTGATTTGTGGTAGGGAGGGGATGGACGCATTCTGGACGCACCATGTATGTACTGTACCAAGATGTTTTTCGAATGTGCCAGGGCGGTGCCTGTTAGAACTGGCTGGCATTAACACTAGCTCGCCAGGGGTCTGCAAGTACTTACTTATTCGACCTTGCTCTGTCTCTCTTGTCCAAAGGAGCCCCGGCTGTTATGTAGGTCAATCAATCAATTGCATTGCATTCGGAGCCAATCCTGCCCCTCTGTTTGCCCAAACCCCGGCTCGGACTGATGGACTGACATCAGACAGCCTGGCTTTGGCCCGGGACTGATTCCCCGTCTGGGTCTTCTCGACGGATGGACCCCCGCGAAGCAACGGGTAACCTTGTCATAAATGCAGTAGCATCGATTCAAATTCTCCGAGAACGCTTTTATTGGCATACGCCCCTTTGATGGCATACCTCGTACTTATACATGTACATACAGTAACCTGGCTGCCACACCTGCCTATTCGCCAGCATACCCTTTCATCATCTTCCCTTCTTTTTATTACTAAAGTACTCCGCTTTGCCCATTTAACCTAGATGGGGATAGATGGGCCCGGCTTTGGGCGGTCATTGGTCAGCCCAACCTTGGATGCAATTTAGACACAACATACTAGGTTAAACGACTACGACTTCTTACATATGTACAGTATCACCAAATCTAGCGCGTGGGTCCGCCATCCGATGAATCGTACGTGTAGTAAGTAGTACGTGTACTGTCAACTGTACTGTATGGGAGCGTTGGATGTGCCCACTCATTCAGTCAAACCTGATGGATATATTCAGGGTTGCCCCCCACTCATCCAGCAGTTCGAGCTTACGAGCATGTACTGTGCGTGTGCTGTATTGAGGCTAAATACTTGTTTGGCGGCCGGTGCACGCAGTTTGTCACTACGGCCATTCCGGACGACAGTGGCATCATCCCACAAGGGCCAGCGGGATGGTCATGAAAGCAAGCGATCTGGTTCCATCTATTGCTTGCATACCTACTTAGCTATTGGCTCTCGCTTGCCCAGGACACATATATAGCCGGTTTGCAGCACATGCTCCGAATCTCTCTGACTGCTATCTAGTCGTCATGGATCTTGTCAGATGCTCGGCCTTCGGGGCAAAATCAGGCCGTCTAAGCACACTCAACCTGTTCCGAGACTAATTAGGTAAGCAGCTTGATCAGGAGACAGCTGTTGCCTAACCAAGTAAGCAAGTAAGCGAGTTGGCCATGTTGACGACGACAGCGACAACAGTTGGGACAAATCCATGTGAATGTGAAGCTGGCCATCCCCAATTCTTCTTCCCTCTCTTTTATGCGCTCGCCGGTCCGAGGGTTGAACATACCTTCCTTGCCTTGAAGCAACGTGACAAGCCTGACTAAGCGATGCCTCCACCAATCGGGAATGGCCATGACACCCCTGATCCTAACGAGCAAACAACAGAGGCTCTGGCTTGTGTCACTTGCCGTGCCCGCAAGTTGAAATGCAACCGAGTGAAGCCTGCCTGTTCTCGGTGTGTCAGGGTGAAGGGGGAATGTGTCTACCCGGAATCGAGACGGAAGCCCGCCTTTAAGCGCCGGAATGTGAAGGAGTTGGAGGCTCGTTTGGGTAGGTAGATTCCAGGCCCCGAACCCCCCTGAATCATGGCGTGTACTCGTCCGACCCATCTGACAATACATATATGTAAAGCTCAGGTCGAGATTCTACTCAAGGACGTCGGTAGTGAGAAGGTGTCGCCTCCAGAGGAAGAGAAACTCGACGAAACCAATGCCAAGTTTGACTTCTCCGAGCTGTCACAATCACAGTCCGACCATGTCTTTTTTCAGGGCCTGGACTATAATGCCCCTTATGCTTCTACACCAGACGATGCAGCCAATATACCAATGGACTCTTTCAACTTTTCTACGGAGCCCTCGGATGCGTTCGGGACTACCAGTGACTTCTTCAGCGGTGAACTCCTCAGCCTCGGCATTTCTGAGCCAACTCCCCCATCCGAGGTCATGGAAGAGCTGTGAGTACATTCGCTGTTTGGCGTCAATATGATGGCGTCCAACTGATTTCGTCCGTAGCCACCAAACCTTCTTCCAGCGCCAGTCTGAGACGGTACCTATTGTAAACCAAGAGCGGTACCTGCAAGAAATCTACTCGCCACCTCACATGAAGCCACCCATGTGCCTGCAGTACGCCATATGGGCTATTGCCGCCATCGAGAATGAGAAGTACACCGCTTCCCGTGATGTGTTCTACCAACGTGCGAGACAGTACGCTGAGGCGGATGAGATGAAGGTCGGTCATGCCAACTGCCTCGCCGCGAAGTACTCTACGCTGACTTGGATTAGGGGCAAGGCGAGCATTTCCTCACAGTGAGACATGCCCAGGCGTGGGCTTGTATTGCAGTATGTGAGGCAAAAACAATGATGTTTACGAGAGCAGCCATGAGCTCTGCTCGCGCAGTGCGACTTGCCGAGATGTTGGGATTACAACGGCTTGACTGTGCGCTCGGCGTAATGCCCCCAACAAGTGAGTGTTTTCACAGAGGGCTGTTCCATAAGTAAATGACTGATTTGCTCGCAACAGTCCCTCCGCCAAAGGATTGGATGGAACTGGAAGAGAGAAGACGCACCTTCTGGGGAATCTTCTGTCTTGATAGCCACTGCAGTATATCGACCGGATGGCCAACCCTTATAGATCCGAGCGAGGTAAGTTGGGCTGGTTGAACTTGCTGTCTATTCGATCTAACGCAGGCTACACAGGTGACTACCCACCTTCCAAGCCCCGAGGCCGCGTTCCGGAACGGCGAGGAGGTGGAGACCTGCACGCTTGAAGAAGCTCTTAAGGGGTACCCGTATAGTAGCTTCGCTGCGTCGGTGGTTATCTGTCACTTCTTTAACAAAATCCTGAGGCACACCCACCGGCCGAGGCCCGACGACTTTCCAGAAAATTACGAATTCGGAAGATACTGGACAAGACATCGTGAACTTGACAACACGCTTTCAAGCGCTTTCATGTTCCTTCCTGAGGGTTTCCGGCTTCCCGAAAACCATCGCGATCGGACGGCGGTCCACACAAATCTCAATCTTCACGCATCCATCATCTGTCTCCATCACGCGGCCATCGAGAAGATTGACAAGCACAAGCTCCCAAATCACCTCAAAAAGGTCAGCCAGACCCGACTTCTCACCGCAGCCCAAGAGATTGTCAATATCATGAAGATGAAAGGTTCTACCAAATCGCATCCGGTAGGTATAGCCCTAGCCAAGTCCAGATAGTCTTCCTTGGCTTTAGTCACTCACCTCGATCTAGAAAACACCCCTTGCAGCTCTATCGTTGTACTCTGCAGCCTCGGTGTACATATATCACTGCAAAGAGACGCACAGCTCCGGAACGATAGATAACCTCAACTATATTATCTCGACTATGTCTACCCTATCTCGGGATCATTTCATCACCCGCACATTCCTTAGGCAGTTGGCAGCAGACATCGAATGCAACGACCTCAAGACCTACGTGAATCTCCCAAAGTTAGATCACTTGCCATCTCCATTTGGAAGCGGCGAGTGCAACATCCCCTTGCTAGTTCGTTCTTCAATCTCCAGACACGGCGAGACACCACCGATTCCTGGACATGTACCCCTCGGGAAGCCGTCTATGCGGATGAAAAACGCCAGCCTAACGGGCGACTGTGGTTTTACTCATCTCCATGGCGGCGTCAAGGGCACCGCACGCGAGATTGCCCAGTCAAGCCCCGGCGACCACGTGAGAAATAAGCGCAAGCGCCCAGCTTCTGACAGATCGCCCCTTGAGGGGACAACAGACACGGACGACGGCAGTCCTCTCTGGGCTCAGAGTGGGCTGTTCGGACACTCCGAGTCCCTCTCGTCAGACTCGACACCACCGGAGCCTAATATAAACAGTGCAGCCACGGAAAGTTACCGGGCTCAGGGCCCTAACCTTGAAACCCCCAACATGCAAGGCAGCGGCGCAAGCTCATCTACACATTCCTTTTACCTGATGCAGTCGCTTCCGCACCGGACGAGCTCGCCAGCTACGGCAAGTCCTAGACAAGCAGCACCGTCCTCCACCGGAACAAACAGTGGGAGCATGACCCTGGGCCCCACGATTAGCGGAAGCCGCCGGATGCCAAGTTTGCTGAGCGCCGCAGCGTCTGGGGACGGGTCGACTCTGCCGGGGGGTCCTTCAACGTGGGAGACGGCAGGCGGTTGCGTGTACTCGCAATTCCAGAGCGGGCTGACGCCCGGCTCCGCGTCAGATGCGAGTTCGTGGAATTTCTTGGGGATTTCGGATCAAATCGATTGGGGTTCGGGTACTGGCGTCACTGCCGAGGCCGTGAACTCCAAAGACTAGAAGAGGAGGAGGAATGGATCTTGCTGTCACGACGAATGACTATTTTGAACAGTCTGCATATGTCCATTTATCTGTGCATGAGCGCGGCGTTTCTGAGCGGGGAAAGGGGGGGATATAACGTGAAAACAACCAACGGAAGTAAAATGATGTAAACTGGGGTTTACTGCTTGTATTATGTATGCCTTTGCCTGTTAATAGATGGCTGGCTCAGGGGCTTGTTGGGTTGATGCTGCTTCCCCTCCGTTATAGGACAAGAGATATAATGCTTCATAGTTACAACACTAGACTGGGGAAGCTCCAGGCCTACCAGATTCCTCTCTACTAGGTTCGTTACTTCAGTAGGTATCCAGTGAATATATGTGACGATGCACTCAATTCCCCGGCGTAATCTATTACCTAGCGAGATCAACAGACGCGACGTTCCCTTTGCATCTCTTGGTTTTAGGGATGGTGGAACATATGATTTCTGGTTCACGGCGAGCCACATCTTCCAGGGGCTCGCTTCCATTCAGTATATCGCAGAAAGCCACTCAGTAGCAGAGTTTTTTTGGGGGAGGGGGAGGGGACAACATCTACACATAATTTGATTCACTTGTCGAAGATCGTCAAGTCATGCCTCTCTCCCCCTTGGAAAACAGCAATTGCGCATGAACGATGCGATCTCAATTATATATTACGAATTAATCGTGATCAAAGAGCCCGTGTACAGGGTATAGGCCCGCGCTTCAGCACCTCGTTTCGTAGGATAAAGACATGTTCCAGGTCATGGATAAGTCTAACCTCAAAAGCACGAGTGTTCACGCTTTTCGAACTCCCCAAGGCGTTTGTGGTAGAGGCGCTATAATCCGGTGCTTGTAGTTCCATATTATCGAACGATGGTCAAATCTCGACAGAGCCTGCCTGCATACTTCGCTGTGCAATACCAAAACCATTACCGTAGTCACGTTTTGCTATCGCCTTTGCCTGTGGTAACATATCGGGTTGTTTCCGTAGGCTCAAAGCGTCAGAATCCCGCCTGTCGACCTCGCCCGTGATGAAATAACAAGGTCCCAGTGTGGTGTGTCGTGATTCCCTTCAAGAGAGCAATTCCAATGCAAACTCCACCGGCGTCTACCCATCCTGTGCAGTCAGATGACGCAAATATCACGCCCACGAGGACAGTGCCAATACAATACAGCCCTCCATATCATGAGCAACGCGTTAGAAGCAGACTTTTAGTTTGACCTGCCGGATTTTGCGTCTGGTGAGCCTCCGTGAGCCTCGCTAAGCTCCTCCATCAAGAGCCGCTCGCTAAGGCTCTTCGGGGTGCCGTTGAGCTGTCCATGGATCGGTCGATAGCTGGATGATTCATCTAGTCCGCTGCGCCCATCGACGCTTCCTACAAACGAATATATGTTTCCCAGCTCTGACGCCCTCCGAATCACTTCGCTGTCTTTGACACTCGACATGCTGAATGGGCGCCCTCTATAAGACCCTATCGAGGCTGCCGCGGATCGAGACGGCGCAGAAGCTTGCACGACAGAAGAGCTGGGGTTCTGTATGGACACTGCAGGAGACGTTGCAAACAAAGTGACTGGCATTTTGTCATCCTCGGATTCTTCCGCCGAAGACTCTTCCCGGCCGTTGACGACCTCCTCCTCGATGTACTTCTTGGGCTCCTTCGCATTCCCGCTTCTTTTTGATTTTGACATCGTAGGGAGTTCGGTCTCATCGGAGTCCCAGTCGAACATCTCTTCTTCCTCTTCCGCTTGGCCCTCGCTATCGCGGTGCAACACGAGTGGCTCACTGGCCGCCTTCTGCTTCAAGGTGCTGGTAGTTGATTTCGATGTCCCTGAGGCAGTCTCTGAAAGCGGGGATGTATCAGGTGGAGAGAATTTCTTTCGCCCCTTAAACGAGCTCAACGCAGGCATCGCGAGTAAATCGTCATCTTCTTCGATCTCCTCCCCCTTCTCTACTCCCATTTCCTCGACCTTGTCGCCCATATCTCTAAACTCAGTTAGTTGGGATGAATGAGGTTGATCCGCACGCCCACCCCTTTCCACAGAAGCTGCTGTCTTATACTGCGAATTTGTAGGCCTTGGCTTTAGACCCCCCATGACCAACACATCATCGTCATCATCCGCATCCTGCGAATCACCGACCACAGTCCACTGAGAAGTGTCTTCGTCCGACTTTCTTGCCAAAGCCTTCAGTCGATCCGTGCTGGTAACCTTCTTTGGCAGACTCGGAGGCGAGCTGCCTAGTAAACCAACGCCATCTTCATCTTCCTCAACGATGGTACCAGAATCCAGCGCACCATCACCGTGATCCGGAGCGTTGCCTAGCGGAGACGGCGAGTGATCCACGAAGCGGGGTGACGTGGGCGGCGACATTGTGGGCAAAACCTCACCCCCTTCAACCTCAAATCGTACGCGTCGCGGGCTTTGCGTCTTGGAGGTGGATGAACTTGAGGACCGGCGGAGTGCGCTCCTGCGATTCCTCAGGGAGCTATCGTCAGATGCATTTGAAGAAACAGTGTCCTCAGTAGGGCGCCGGGTTGGACTAGGTCGCGTATCAATGACTGCGCCCAATAAGGGAAGAGGGTTCTGGTCGGATTTGGCGAGCGACGGCGTTGCTGTTGCTGTATCCAGGGTTTGGGGGCTGTGCGGCAGAGCAGGTGGTGAAGTAGGTGGTGACAGAGTGTTTCGGTTGTTTGTGTTCTCCGCACCCAGCAAAGTCAAATAGCTGGGGGTGAAGAGCCCATGGAACTCGCGCTCCCGTGCATGGGGACTTCTAGGGCTATCATCTGCCGGGGTGCCTGATGTATGCGGTAGGATTGGTGGCGGCGAGCCTTTGCTGCGTTTCGCACGATCGGTGTTCGCAGCCGTCTTGGTGTCGTGAGTCCGGCAGGTGGTGTTGTTTTGAATGGGATTTGCTTGGTCCAAGGCAGGACTAATGGCCGGGTAGTTGTGAAGGGAGTCTCTTATCGCATGCTCGACCTGGGCCGAGACATGATGGGTCGCATTCTCCAACAGATTACGCGAGTACCTCTGGAATTCGGTGGCCATTTCCTGGCGATGGTCCTGGACCTTTTGCTCGAGATCTCCGAGCTTTTGGAGAAGGTCGGAAACGATGGTGGTAGCATCGTCCATTGTCAACCCTCCTCTTTTCGTCTGGCTTTCTCTGGGATGTCGGTTATATGTACCAGGTTTTCTCTTATTATGGGCGACCTTTGCTAAGTGGCACGCACACACACCACCACGCCAACAACAAGAGCTAATGGGATTTGGCTTTACCCTATAAAAATCGAAAACCGACACCAGGGCCAAATCCATAGATGATCCCGGCGAATGATGTTGGAGCAGCTCAGATGCATGCACAACACACAAGACTTGACGTCTGACGTCTAGGCCTCGTTCAAAAGAATTGGAGAAAATGTGGGTGTGGATTGATTAGGTTGTGATTGTCAGTTGAGTTGTAGTTGTGGTTGTGTGGTGCTTGCAGAAGTGCTTGCAGAAGTGCTTGCAGAAGTGCTTGCAGAAGTGCTTGCGCCGTTCAGTTACCAGTAGCCGCTGTCGTGCCCAGGCTCTCGATGCGGGATCGGAGCGGGGAGGGTCTGGTACGAGGTGGCAGTATCAGATAAAAGGAAGAAAGAAGAAAAAGGCCCGGCGCGTGACCACGATGGGAAGGGAAGGGATGGGATGGGATTGGATGGGATTGGAATCACTGGATTGCTGAATGGCCAGGATGAATCCTTGTTATCGCCCCTCGCTCGACCAGGAATTCGGTGATAGGGCGCCTATGTCGGTCGGGCCAGGATGCGACCGGGATCGTCGAAGCTTGTGGCCTTCCAGAACTCAATCCACTAGTCTAGGGCAGCTTCTAGAACTATTGTCTCCTCATAAAATTAATGTCATTAATGTCATTGCTTCATAATAGTAGTATAATAATTCGTCACCAGTGTCGTAGCCGCTGCATTCCTTATGTACAGCTAATAAGATTTTGCTTACTTCGTACTTGGCCAAGATCGTTACCGTCAGAGAGGTTCAAGCATCGGTATAGCTCGTCTAGGCATCTTCTATAAATTCTTACCTGTCGTCACTTTTACTTATTACCTCACCACCCTCCTGTGATGCCGACTTCCGCAAAGTCACCCCGCCGCCCGAAAGCAAACATTTTTATTGTGTCGACACGGATCGAAGTGCCCCCCCCCCCACTTTCTTCCCTCTTTCTTTCTTCTTCGCCCTTTCGACTTGTTTGAGGTGAGCCCTTTCGAGATATCTGTGCAGTGCCGAGTATTGGCCAGAAGACCACGTCCCACTCGACCCCAAAATTGCCACACGGGCCCGGGCTCGCGTCTTGCATACAGGACATAGCGACCACATGACAGTCACTTGGTACCCATCTGGCATATGTGAACACCGGTCAAGGGTTATTATGCGCGTTGTGCAGAGCCATAAGGCTGCTCTGCCAATCGATGTGGATAGAAGTTGCGCACTATCGAACATGTGCAGTCCATGCGACAGTACTTTTCAGATTACGGGTAGACAGTGGCTCTATCAATTATTATTTCTATATGCGTCGAACCATGGGATACCTTACCACCCATCCTGCCCTTTTCCACAAACACAAAAAAGTGTCTCGATCACGTCAATACTTAGGGCTAGTTGCCCAAGTGCTCAGGTCAGAAGGGCAATATTCTCACTGCCACACGTTGGGTATTAATATACTCGTCATCAGGAACAGAATCGATGCGGATTTTTAGAAGGCAAAGACCTGGTCCTCGAGCTTGCTGACAGGGCGGGCCTTTTCGTAGCCGAGACTCTGGCTCGCCTTCTTCAAACCGCTAACCATGGGCGGAGGGCCGCAAATCAGCAATTTTACATCGGAAGCAGCCTTGGGCAGCCATTTCTGTATTGTGTTAGTATCCCATAGTTGCTAGCCCACAGCGCTCGCTCACTCACCTCAAGCATTTCAGCGGTAACGTATCCGACTCCACCAGTCCAGCCCGCGGGGGGCTTGTCCAACACGTAGTGAACTCGGAAGCCGCTGTCCTCTTTGGCTAGTGAGTCCAAGTCCTCCCTCAAGAGGATATCCGATTCCGTGACGTTTGCATAGATCAAGTCGACCTGTGTCTTATCGCCAGTAGGTCGGCCTCGGATAATAGCTCGGATGACCTGAAGCATCGGAGTGATGCCAGTACCGCCAGCGACCATGCCAAAGTGACGAACCATATTGGGGGTGTAGACAAAGGCACCCTTGGGGCCCCTCATGCGGATCGTTTGCCCGACAGCAAGCGAAGCCATGTACTTGGAGATGTTTCCGGTCGGGTAGGATTTAATCAAGAAGTCGACGTAGCCAGGTTGGTGATCGCCAGAGATGGGAGTGTAGGAACGGACAATCTCCTTGCTGCTGCCATCTTCCTGAGCAATGTTGGCTCCGATTGAGATGTGCTGGCCGATGGGCAGACCAATGATCGAGTTGGGGGCGGGGAGTTTGAATCGATAGCTGTCCTTGGTTAGAATCACTTGACACTCTGCGAAGTAATATTACTGACATGGCGACATTGTGAGATACGATCGTCTTCTCTTGAAGCTCGAATTCCTGGAAGGCATCGGGTTTCAGGACCTTCTTGGGCTCTGCGCCACAGTTAGCCAGGTTCGGAAGATTGGGATGGTGGGAGTAGCACGTACGCTGGTCGATGAATTTCCATGCGCCCAGAGCAATGGCCAGGAGAACCGCGTACGGTACCCATTCTCTCTTCACGATGAAGGTACCGAACACCAATAGACCTGCGGGGATGTAGATGCCATTGATGTTACGGCTAGAGGTCAACGAGTTGTCGCTCATCTTGAAGGGCCCAGCGCCAATTGGCCGTGGAGATTTTTCAAAAGATGTAGAAAGACACAGGATCTCGAATCCAAGCCAGGCCAAAGATGCGCAGTATCTCGCACCGACAAGACTCACGACCGTGGGTTGTGGGAATATTACAATGGGATGGCTACAACGGAATTCCTACACTGTCAGAAAACTGGCCGAAACCCAATCTGTTGAGCAAGAAGCAAAGCTCCGGGTGGGGATCCGAGTGGACACTGGCCATTTTAGTAGGTACCAGCCACATCAGCACATGAGGGTGGGTGGGTCCCCGGCGGGAGCGGTCTTCGCAGCCAAACCCACGTATTGCCGAGACTGCAGCAGATGAGAATCTTAGCGGCAATTGGGGAGACCTAGACACTGCCGTTACCAAATTACCAATTACCAGTGAGAACCTTCAGAACCTGTGATCAATTGAAGGAGTGGCTTCTCGGGGGAAAAGGGGGGGGGTGGTGCTTCCGAAATTCGGGGACTACATGCACACCATCACCATTCATTGTACGTAGTACAACTAGGTCATCCCAACCGCCGGCTCACTAGGCTGGGTCGACATCTCTCCCCTGAAGATCTCTGGATGAGTTTGTTATAGGTTAATGTGAGACGGGAGTCTATCTGACAGCTACCACTATTGCTACCTCCCATACTTGCCCAGCTTTTGGATTTATCACGGCCATCGATAATACTAGGGACCCCACCCCCGCTACCTATACGTACTTAGGTTAGGTACCTAGGAATAATTGACCCTATTCAGGGCTTGAGAAACGTCGGTGGTTGATTTGCAATATGGACATGGGCACCGTACCAGCACACGATGCGCCCTTCCCACTCACCGAGGTTGACAAGTGGATCCTCTCTTTGACGGATGAGGAATATACGTATCATGATTGGGAAGATATGAAGACAGTCATTGGTAGGTGGTTCAGAACTCGCCAAAGTCTCGTCCGTTGCTGAAGGTCCGTGTAGGGGAAAACAACTTGTCTGTATTGAAGCGAAAACCTTCCGACTTGAGGAAGTACATGGCCTGGACGCAAGAAACTAAAGCTCGGTACGGCTCCATGACTAATTACCTTCTCGAGAATCGACTACCGAAGACTTGGGGGGCGCCTCCGTTTACTTCTGCTTCTCAAGTTCCCTTCCATAACCCCTCTGACTATCGAGTTCTGCTCAATGACTGGCCTTACGGTCTGACCCCCGACATTAAACACATTGTTGTCTGGTCCAGGACTCCAATCGCCACCGACCCCGAGACAGGAGACATGACACCCGAAAGCCGCGACACCGTCGACAACTTCGTGAAGAAGTACTTCGTCAATCGACTCGGGCCGGGTGGCGAGAGCCGTGTACTTTGGTTCAAGAATTGGGTTGCGCTCCAGAGTGTCAGAGCATTGGAACATATCCATGTCATGGTCAAGGATGTTGACAATGAAGTCCTGGATGAATGGGCCAAAGAATTGCGTTGTCATCGACCGACAGCGAATGATGTAGGAGAGCCTAAGCTGGGCTAGGCGGCCCGTCTTTGCTTCCTATTGCCGGCGGCTGGTGCTGCATCTGGCTGCTGTTGTTGCATGCCAGACGCCATTCCACGCGCAGCACCGAGAAGGCTGTAGCCCTTGATCGCACCATAGATAGGCACCACCAACCATAGCAGCCAGCCCCAATTGCCAAAGAAGATGACAGCCACCACGGCCGCCCACGTGACCCAGATTACGTCAAACATGTACTCGGTGAGCCCAGATGCGGATAGATCCTCGCCAGCAGATTTCAGGGCCTTGGTTGCAGGATCAACCTTGGGGCGGCCGG
The DNA here is from genome assembly GCA_019976485.1 of Apiospora pterosperma. NCBI lineage: Eukaryota > Fungi > Ascomycota > Sordariomycetes > Amphisphaeriales > Apiosporaceae > Apiospora > Apiospora pterosperma. The sequence continues at coordinate 4,212,593 of JAFBMP010000009.1, forward strand.
TACTCTCCAGAATATACTCGCAGATGAAGCTCGGCATAGACAGTAAGATATAGGGGAGGAGAGCCCGTCGTTTGAACAGAATATTATGCAGAACGAACAAAGAGTGAATGATGAGAGTTCCCAGGTGCAAATTCTTCAGGGCATCAGAGTTGGCCTTGGCCCTGTCTTTGCGCGCCTTTTGTGCCATAACTGTGGTCTTGACAGTGATGTCGTATTGTCTCAAGGAATTGGCACTGTCTGTGTATGATGCAGCCTTAGAGAGAAGTCCCTAATCTAGACGATCGAAAAGTGCGATGGTGAGAGCAGTAAGTAGCATTGATGTGTGTGTACTCAGCATGCAATAACCACTTATGCGTTCTGCCTAAGAAGTGAGTAGGTTAGGTAAGTAAGTACATAAGACATACATATATTTTCATAAGGTTACTTACCTACAGTAGTTACTTCTTTACGTTAGGTACATTCAACGTGGCTCAACGGGGGAGAATTCAAGTGGCGCAGAAACTGCAAGTGGGCCAATCCTTCAGTCTGACCTAACCTTAGGCGCTTCTTGTTGCCATGCCACGGGCCTCTAAGCGACGGAGGGGCCTTCCAAGAACCTGCAAGGCCTGTAAGCCGGCCGTTGGGGCGCAACCCAGCCAATGAAAGAGCCTCTCAAGTGGCTAACCACAACATCACGAAGCTTGAGAAAGAAGTAGGTAACCAGAGAAAACTCGCTTTCAACAATCCGTCATTCCACCACCAAATCACGGGGAAGGCGGTCTGGGAATTGGAAGTGATTCGACAAGCATAGGATTGCCCTTTTCTGAGGTATATTCTATTCTATCTACATCCAGTCCTTTCATCTCTTCGCAGACTGTACCGAAAAGGTACATGCGACATGCGTCGACCTCCGCGAGCTTAAATCGACTCCCCGTTCCGTTCTCATGGGCCCAGCCTCGCCGCGCCGCCTCTTCAAATTCACGTCGGCTCGACCTCAACTTAGATGCTTCTTCGCGGCTGCTACGCCTTCTCTACACACCTCCCTACACGATTCAATAATTCACGGTCAAGCTGTATTTGAATACTCGCCTTTCTCCTGGACTCGGCTACATTGAATCACCTGCCACGTTAATCCTTAATAATACCGAACGCGACCTTTCGCCTTCAACGCTTTCAGCATCTCGTCCAACATCTGCCGCCGCCATACAGCCCTGCGTCCGTTTTCTATGCTGCTGAGCGTCTAAGGAATCGCCCTTGACCTTGGCGACGGGAATCTTCCACACAAAGAACGAGGTTACTCTTGTCATTGTCATATGTTTATTGAAAGGACGTACCCCATGGCCTTCAGCAGATAGTACCAGCCTCGAGATCACGGGAAAGAGCTTCCGACCATGGCTCCTACAAGCACGGTCATTAGTGTCCAGCTCAGGCAGCTGGTCCATTACCACCTGGACAACTATTCGTACGATAATGCGCTGTTCTATGCCGAACGACTGACTGCCCACGATCCACGCTCGAGCGAATCCGTTTATTTGCTAGCCCTTAGCCACTTCCGTCTTGGTGATTACCGGACTGCATGCGAATACAGCAAGGCTGTGGCATATAGAGGTAGCCACCTCGGCTGTGCTTTCATCTTTGCCCAGGCATGCCTGACACTCGAGCGCTACAAGGACGGCATCACGGCACTGGAGAAATCCAGAGGGCTCTGGACACACAAGACAAGTTTTGGGAGGCATTCGGCCACGAGCCGTGCTCCCCACCCGGATGCGGCCACCGTTTTCTGCCTTCTCGGGAAGCTCTATCGACTATATGACGACAAAAAGAAGGCTATCATATGTTTTGAGGAGTCATTAAAAGCGAATCCATTCATCTGGGACGCCTTTACGGCACTCTGCGACATGGGGGTCAACGTGAGGACACCAAACATTTTCAAGTTGAACGACTCGTTGTTTCAGGGTTTCGAACATGATCTACCTGCTGGCATTCTATCCGAACAGAGAGATGGTGGTATCATAAATCCTCTGGAACCACTATCCAAAAAATCCTCTTTAAGGACTGCAATATATGAGAATGCGGACCCCTTCAATGCGCATCGTGCGGCGGCCGGGAATGAGATGTTTCTGAACAACAATGTTCCTTCATTCGATACAGTAGAAAATGAGTTCATGGCAAAGATCAACGCAGCGCGCTCGAGGATGGTGTCCGGTTCTGTCCGTATACCTGATGGTCTTGAGACCCCACCCACGAATAACTTGGATCATCCCCATGTCCCGCGACTGGGCTTGGCCCAAGAACCTGCCCACGGCGCGCCAAAGAAAACCAGAAACGCCCAGGCTGCCGACCCCTTGGACGTGCAACCCAAGGTGAGCTACCGCCTAGGGACAAGAAGGAATCAGAGGCCCCAAGACAAGGTCCAGGACGAGTATCTCCCGGAATCAGATTCGGTTCCGTTACGAGTACCAACGGCAGTACCGGGTTTCGAAAGGAAAAGAACAGTATCTGGGCATCCTGTGCAGCCGAGGCAGCACTCGGAAGAACCAGGTGCACCGCCAAGGCGGAGCACGAGAATCAACATGTTCCGTGGTGCCAACTCCAAGGCCAACTCTGGGGCTGCCACCGTTGGAGCAGCGGCAACGCGCGAGCTGAAGAAGGCTAGGCCCCCTATCTCCAGAATCATGCGGCCAACAACATCTAGTGGTACAAGTGTCGGTCGAGCCGTGAGCGGGAATCGGAAGCCGGTGGATGATAATGGCATGGACGTAGATCATGCCGAGGCCCCGAGAATCAAAGAGCCAGCGCCACAAGCTCCTATAGTAAAGACGGCGGAACCAGAATCCGTGAAGGTTGAGGAAACCTTGAAGTATTTACTGGACTTGCTGAAGAAGTTTGGCGCCGGATATTTCGCCCTGTCTCAGTTTCAATGTTCAGAATCAATACTTGCCTTCAACTCGCTACCCAGGGTGCACCAGGAAACGCCATGGGTATTATCACAGATGGGCCGAGCGTATTATGAGCAGGCAAACTACGGCGAAGCTGAGAAGCAGTATAGGAGGCTGCGAATCTTGGCACCTACACGGTTGGAGGATATGGAAGTATATTCGACAATCCTATGGTTTCTCAAGCGGGAAACTGACCTTTGCTTTCTTGCTCACGACCTGGTCGACTCCTCCTGGCACTCGCCCCAGGCGTGGTGCGCACTCGGCAACGCCTGGTCACTTGCGAGAGATCACGAGCAAGCCTTACGATGCTTCAAGCGGGCAACCCAGTTGAACCCCACATTTGCCTACGCCTTTACGCTACAGGGCCACGAACACGTTGCAAACGAAGAGTATGAGAAGGCGCTTACGGCGTATCGCCAGGCTATCTCGGCTGATCGTCGACACTATAACGCCTACTACGGCATTGGCCGCGTATACGAAAAGCTCGGCAACTATGACAAAGCCTACACCCACTTTCACACCGCCTCAGTCATCAATCCCACCAACGCTGTCTTGATCTGCTGCATCGGAAATGTACTCGAAAGACAACGCCAAACAGTACAGGCTCTGCAATACTTCAGTAAGGCCACGGAACTGGCCCCCAACGCTGCCCAAACACGTTACAAGAAGGCTCGCGCTCTTCTGGCTTTGAATCAGCTTGATGCGGCCCAGAGGGAACTGGAAATACTGAAGCACCTTGCCCCAGACGAAGCCACGGTTCACTTCTTGCTGGGCAAACTGTACAAGTCGTTGAACGACAAGGGTTCCGCCGTTCGACATTTTACAATTGCACTGAACCTGGATCCCAAGGTATGCCCCGAGTTTGCTACCATGTCTTGTTGACCCTAGCTAACCTCTATTCACAGGCGAGCCAGCAAATCAAGGAGGCCATTGAGAGTTTAGAGGAGGAGGACAGTTATGAGGACTCGATGATGGCATGAATGCATACACGGAAAAGAAGCCGGTGTTTCTAAGAATTCTGCAGTCCGGTTTCGGGACAGAGCCACAGCGACTTAGACTGGCCGTGACGCGTTCGCAAAGACGCGGGGCGGCTATGGAGAGTGAGTTTCAATATACTAGGGGTACGACGCAACGAGTTAGGATTACTTGGTTGCGACGCATGCATGGATTACCATCACAGCATGGCATTGGCGTTCAGGAGAAAGGAGGATGGAGGCGGCACTGTTTTGGTGTCTCGAAGGGACTGTTACTGCTGCTGCAGCGGCGGTTGTTCGTTTTTGTGTATAGGTAGCCATCATGCATAAGGTCTCGATAAGTGTACCATAGGATAGATCGAGATCCGGAAGTCGTCTGTTTTCACCTCTTTCACCAACTACTGTGCCGTACGTACCCAGCCTAGTTTGTAGTGCTGTCGTGTGTCTGCATTTTCCACATGGCGAGGTAGGCTCGGTGCCTTGCTCTATATTCCCAGGATACGAGCCCGCCTAAGATGAGGAAGCCCTTAGAGGGAATGGATGCCTTGGAAAGAGGAAGAGAACCTCGCCATCGAAGCGCAAGCACCTGAATCATGATGTGTATAAGGCGAGAGAGAGTTGACAAACGCACGGGCCCGATGGACGCGTCTTGCTACAAATAGAAAGCGGGTCCAAACTAAAAAGTCATGCTATGTAAGTACGTGTACTAGAAAACCACACCAAAAGTCCAGGCACATTCGGACCTTGTAAGCGCCCCGGAATTCGTCGAGAAAACCAACCCAAGCGTTTCCGTAATTGAATTAATTATTAATTAATTCCTTACCGCAACGCAACTGGCCCCCCCAATCAGCCAGATTCCAACCCCACTTTACTGATTGCAATCAGCTCACCGCAACAATATAAGCCAACCCACTTGCCCACCCATCTCTTTTCCTACTCCCTCTTTTCCGAAAGACTCCATTCCCGATCCATCAACATCCATCACAACAACCTCGTCCCGACCATCGCGTCATCCAGCATTTCATCAATCAACACCCGCATAAACACCACTAACCATTCAAGATGACTGGACGTAAGTGCATCTCGCCTTCTCTCTGTTATATCGTCGGTGCGCCGCGGCAGCTACGATTCGCCTGCGGTGTTAGCCTCGACACACTTAAGACGCGTCTCCACACTCTCCTTTACACTTGCACTACGCGCCTACACATTCGGAACCATTACTATCTATCTTCATGTTCGTGTACTAATATAATTACACAATAGGCGGCAAGGGCGGCAAGGGCCTCGGAAAGGGCGGTGCCAAGCGCCACCGAAAGATTCTTCGTGACAACATTCAGGGTATCACCAAGCCCGCCATCCGACGTCTCGCTCGTCGTGGTGGTGTGAAGCGTATCTCTGCCAGTAGGTTTACCTTTCAACCACCCTGCCCACAATAGAGCCCCATTTACTGACACATTGCTTCTACAGTGATTTACGAAGAGACTCGTGGTGTCCTGAAGTCCTTCCTGGAGGGCGTCATTCGTGACGCTGTTACGTACACCGAGCACGCCAAGCGCAAGACAGTCACGTCCCTCGACGTCGTCTATGCTCTGAAGCGACAGGGCCGCACTCTGTACGGTTTCGGTGGTTAAACGACTTCGGTCTTCCCACCTGCCTGGTACACGCCTGTTATTTCACCGGCGGCTGCTGGGCTTGTTGCGTGCTGCCATAGCGGTTCAAGCAGCACTATTTGCGTTTGGGTTACAGGGAATGGCATGATACACTCTGAATTCTTGTTGGCGTTGGCGGTTACTACTACGGACATGGATGTTGCGATGAATTCCCGACTAGAGGCCTCTGAAGGACAGATGAGCCCTGTTGCAGCTATATCGTATGCTGAATACACTTAGGCACTGCAAAAGCTCTGCTGTGATGGATGAACGTTGAGCCGCCCCTTGGTGCACCTGTGAATGTGCGTCCTGTAATAATCTCGCGCTGTTGATGATTGCCGCGATAGCGAAAGATCCTAAGCATGATCCACCCAAGATGTCTATGAAGCTACGTACGTGCCCAAAATTGGTATCTCAAATCACAATCGCCCAACGCCGTAACACCATCCATCCCTTGTCTCGATTCTTTGGTAGTTTCTGTATCCGCAGTGTTTCTACAAGTACTTTCTCCCAGCGGCAGCAACTCGTTGTCGGAACACAGGGCTGCGCACCTCCATGTTGACACGGTAGAAGGGGCTCATGATGGTCTTAACCCAGTTTTCGTATACCTCGGTGAAGAAGTTGCGGATGGCTTCCTCGGTTTGCGGGCTTGTGGGATTGGCTGCGATGGATGTGGAGGACCGCGACGAAGCCGCAGCCGCCGAGTTGGGAGTCGTTGGTTGATGTAGCAAGAGGAATTTGATGTTGCCGGCGGTTATATAGCAAGATATGTAGTTGTTGAAGAACTTGTCGACGTGTTTGAGATACCTGCCAAACATCACACACAGGTAAGTCAGTGTTGGAATACACAGGCCTAATACTATGACACGAGAAACCATGCTGGCTGGAGTGGCAGAAAGTTGAAACACACATACATCTGCCCTGTGCCCCATTGCACTTCCTCAACAATGTCCAGGCTGCTATGCAGGATGAATTGGTTCATGTGCCGCGCCGCCTCGTTGAAGCGCGACACGCCGTCGCCGCCCTGCTTTGAGGTGCCGAACTCATGCTCGAAGAGGGGGTTGTCTTGGGTGCCGACGATGGCGAAGTAGTACGACATTGCTTGCACTGAAGAGAAGAGGGAAGACAGAGGGAGAGATAATAGAACCCGACAGGCAAACAGAGCGAGAGGGTTTCTCGCCTGTACTCACTCTTTTTGTTGGCGATCTATATATATAAATGCGGGCGCAACACCTGGAGCTGTAGCGTTGTGGTGGCCGATGTGGGGGGGGGCCTACAGCGGGCTGGTTGGTGCATGCAGGGATGTCGGGGTGTGTGTGGCTCGTGCCGATTTGAGGGAGAGCTGCGAACTTTTTGACCAGACCTCTCAGAACCGGCAATAGCACACAGCAGCGCAGGAGCAGCCAAACCACCCACACACCATGTTCGGCGCTTTCAGAATCACGAATCCCTTGTCAGGAGGTCTCCTATGGTACGTTGCACTTGCCTGTCTCGCAAGAGAATTCATTGCGGCACGTCTGCAGAGGAGGGAGCGAGCGCTTCAGAGAGCGCGACCCCCAGGGGACGATGACCAGCAGCCGGCAGAATAGAAGATGTGTACTGCAGTACATATGAGCTAACCATGGGGCGATTTCCACAATCATTGCAGGAAGACTCCCTGGCGACTGTCGCGCTTCCAGAAGACCCGGCAACGAAGGCGGCTCCGGGCCGTCGACTCGGTCGTCGCGACGCTCGACGCCGCTCTCGCCAAGCAGGGCCAGACGCTCACCGCCCTCGAGACGTGGAAAGAGACGATGCCCACCGAGGCCGAGATGCTGCCCAAGGACAAGTACACCATCTTCGACCGCAAGGAGAAGAGATACCGGAAGGGCATTCACAGTATGTTTCTTCTCTCTACCACCCCCCACTCCCACCAACTGTGTGGACGGAAGCAAAGATACAGGCCGCGGCGAGAGAAAGGCGAAAGATGAAAACCATTACCCAGGAGAATCAAGAAGAAAAGTACTGACGGAGACACCCCCTTACAGAGTTGCCTAAGTGGACCAGAGTATCGCAGCGATTGAACCCCCCTGGATACTAAACAAATCTTGGGAATGGCGGGAGGGAATAAATAGTACTCTACTTGCTGTACAGTTTTGAGAGGAGAGGAGGCGGTTTAACAAAGACGCCGAGGAATCAGCATGGAGGCCAAGAGGGCCTACCACGGCGTTTGGGTGAATTTGTACAATACTATAACTCCAGCTTCACGCCTCTGTGGCGCGAGCTTGTGTACTTATGTATATCAACGACAAGGCAGGTAAAGGGCAACGAAATAACTTCCATCATGGCACGGTTACCAAGCAAAACCAGTCTTCCCTGCCGATGTAGTCTACTTACTCCCTGAGTTCTGAGCTATCCGCGAGGTGTAGGTGCCTACCTCCTGGAACAAACTCCTCCTCGTGTACATCGGGAGGGTTGCAGCACACCCATCAGCATCTGAAGTGGCTGGCTGAGGAAGAACAATCCCTAAGGGTATATCTTATCGTACAATGCAACATAATCCAAATTCCTTGCAACCTGTGCGCAATGCGGCCATCGTCTCACCGCAGGCGTCCGTAATCCTCGCGCATTTCCTGCTCGCTGTCGCGGTTCTTCTCCGACTCCCGGAGGCGCTCCGTCTGCTGGATGGCGCGACCGAGCCCGCCGCGGCCCTCATCGAAGTCGTCGCGGTACTCGTCGCGAACCTGGCCGCCCGACTTGCCGCGGCCATACTGGCGGCCCTCCTCGAAGCCCGGGTCCAGGTCGGTGCGGATGATGCGCTCGTCCAGCTTGGTGCCGCCGACGTACTTGAGGCAGTCCAGGGCGTCCTGGTGCGTGTAGTACTCGACGAAGCAGAAGCCGCACGGCGTCTTGTTGAACCGGTCCAGGCCCATGATCAGCCGCTTGATCTCCCCGCACTTAGAAAAGAGGTCGTAGACCTGCTCTTCTGTTGTGTAGAAAGAGCTGGAGAGTGGTGTTAGTCACTTTGAACCTCCTGGGTGACTTTCCTTGGAAGTAAAAGATACATATAAAAATAAGGGAACAAACGAATTGAGCCCTTTCCGGGAAGTGGAAGTGAAACATTGCTTACAGGTTGCCGACGTAAAGTGTTGTGGCATTTCTCAAAGGATCCTCAGGCGGCTCCTCGGGTTGCTGCTGAGAGCCGTTGTTGGCCATGTCTGTGTCGCCATCCCTCTCATCTCGGTTGTTGCGGTCATTCCGTCTTCCCTTTTTGTTGTTCTGTGGAAATGGGCCATCTGTTTGTCAGTCTCCCTTGGTGCACCTTTGTCAGATGGTGTATCAGATGAGACTCACCCGGTTAAGATAGTAGGCGCTTGGCCTGTCCAGCCTCTCGACTGTGTTCCTGAATCCGCCTCGCATTTTGATCCGCACCGCACTTTGTGGTGAATGGCTGGCTATGCAGGAAGAGGAATGGGGGAGGGGGGATGAAAGGTATGTGAAGTGAAGGGCTTAATAAAGGTAAGTAAGTAAAGTAGCTATGGCAGTTTGGCTGTCAGAGAAAGGCTGCTGCTATGTGAAGGGAAGCTGGTATCTTCATGTTGATTGCATGAGGCTCAATTCAGCCTGGTGCCCGCTACTTTTGCCGGAGAACCTACCCAGCTTTAGGCCTAACTACATACAACTATAGCTAAGTACTTACTTGAAGTACCTTAGGTTACGGGGAGACGCGGTCGCAAGTCGCAAGTCGCAAGTCGCGTGGCTGGAGCTCAAGCTTGGAGTACCGCTGACTATAGTAGTACAAGCTTAGCTCGATGCAGGGATCTTCAATCCAACTGGAGAGCTGGCACCCAAAAATTCCCAGATGCGTCTCCAGCGTCCATTCTGTGCATCGTTGTTGTTGTTGGCTCGTTGCTAAGGAATTCTGCTTTCGCTTCCACCAATCCATCCAATCGTCATACCGTATTAACTCAACTGTCTCGCAGACTTTGCGCGATCGAGTAAAATTGATACACAGGCTGCCCCATCCCGACATTCAAATCCCGAAATGTTCACTCGATAACTTGGACATCCACCATTCAGAAATATGCCCAAGGTGAAAGCTTACACTCCCGCCTGGCTGTCGCGGCCTTCTCCAGGGCATCGAGTCTTTGCCCCTTCAGCTGGGGAACCCAGACCTTCTGCCTACTCTCCGTCGAGATCCGATACCAGCAAGCTAGGCCCGCGCCGCACTATCGCTCAGTCCGGCTCCCAGGTCTTTGTCGCGGTTGGGAAGGAGATCAGATGGGCGGACCTGATTGAGCTCAAGGAGAAATGGCAAGAGAAAGATGTGAGAGGTCGGCCCGGACTCAGAATCAAGCGCGAAGGCTCCAACGGCCTCGATCCGGATGAGCTACTAGATGCTGCAGACCAAGAAGGCTACGCCGGCTTCAGGGTGAGCATAGCTCCTTCGTCGTCCATAACCTCTGCCAAGCTGCTAACTATCGCAAGACCCTCGCCGTTAATGTCGCCGCCGATATTCGACAACTCATCATCTCTCCCCATGAAGACTACCTAGCTGTCTTGACTACGCATACAGTTCGCATTATTGCTGTGCCAGACTTATCCCACTTGACGTCACCCACGAATGAGGTTATCAAGCCCAAGTCGTGGACTCTCGGACCTACGACGCACGTCTTCGACCGTTCCGCTGTTGCTTCGGCACTTTGGCATCCTTTGGGGGTTAACGGCTCTGCTCTAGTGACAGTCACTACTGATGCTGTTGTGAGAGTGTGGGAATTGTCCCCCAGCGATCGCTGGTCGTTCGATAAATCTACTCTGACTATCGACTTGAAGAAGCTTGCAGATGGTACATCATTGGACCAGAACTTTGCACCCTCTAACGATGCTTCCGGGAGAAACTTTTCAGCCGACTCGTTTGAGATGGATGTGGCCTCGGCCGCTTTCGCAGGCCGAGGCTCGGGAGGGTGGTCGCCCATGACCTTGTGGGTGGCAATGGGGCAGGGCGACGTTTACGCTCTTTGCCCCTTACTCCCATCTCGATGGGCACCTCCTCCCACCCTAATTCCCTCGCTTTCCGTCGCCATTGTCGGCAACCTAGCAGCCATAGAAGATGACCCAGAAGTATCCCCCGCGGCTAAACTGCTCGCGCAACAGCAGCTTGACTGGATGTCCGACTTGGATAACCAGGAACCTGTCGAGGTTGACGGCCCCCTTGGGGAGCTTCCTGCCGAAGTTTATACCAGACCATCGCGCCCCGGTGTTGTGCCTAAATTACAAGGTCCATTCGACTTGGAGCTCAGTGTGGACGCCGAGGACGACATGGACATAGAGCTCACGGATATTTTCGTCATTGGGCAGAAGCTGGACACTGACGAGCTAATGATGGGAGAAGACGAAGAGCTAGAAGTTGACGATATCGACCAAGAGGGTTTGTCACTTAACGTGATATGCCTTCTCTCGTCAAGCGGACAGTTGCGAATATGCCTTGACTTGGCTGGGGTTCAGGCCAAGTGGTTACCTCCCAAAAATAAAGTAAGGGAGATTATCCAGTCTTCGGATGAGGAAGATGGCTGCTCTCTACTTACTTTCCAGACTCTCGACACCCTGAAGAGCATGGAAATGACAGACGATGGATGGCCCATGTTCAGCCCCGATGTTACTTCGCGTTACTCCTTCTACGTCACCCACTCAACAAGTATCACACATGTGTCGCTTTCCCCGTGGGTCTTCCGACTCGAAAGCGAGTTGCGAGGCGAGTCACAAAGCGGGCTGGACTTCAGGATGGATGTGCTCGTCCGAGGGCAAACCTCAACTCGGGAGAGGCTCTACACAAGTCAAATCCAGGGCGATGAGTATCTGCCACTAGCAGCAGCAGTGGCTATTCGTGATCCCGACCTCGGCTACTTCATATTGTCTGCGACCCCGTTCGAGCCTATCGCCGTCGTGTTTGAGACTCCGGAGGATGAATTCGAGGCGATTCGCTCTGTTTCGCCCATGGTCCACCAGGAGGTTGACGTGAAACCTCTCGACTTCTACGAGCCTCGCCCGACTTTCCAGCCACCTTACATCTTTGAGAGAAGCTCGGCGCTTCCGGAACTCCTTGAGAAGCTTCGGACAAGCCGGCACAAGGCGATTGTAAACCAGGAAGTGCGCCTGTCTCCTGTGACATTGCAAGTCTTCACTGATGTTCACCAACTCCTGAGTGAAGAGACGCATGGACTGGGTGCTGCGACATCCGAACTGTTCCGCCGGTTGGAGAGCCTGCAACACGAGTTAAGGCAACAAATCACCAAGGCGCACGAGGTCAAGGCGAGGGTCGAGGCGATTACGGGCGAGGATCAAGGGGGAGACGGGCCTCCCGAATCGAGCAAGGCGGCTGTCGAACGACGCCTGGAGGCAGCTAGGCAGAGGAGTGGCGAGCTCAATCGGAGACTCGAGAAGATGAGAAAGACAGTCAGCAAGGCGACTAGTCGTGAGCTGAGCGACAAGGAGAGAGCCTGGGTCAACGAAGTGAACGCCCTGGACGCTAGTCTATATGGGTCTGATGCACCTGCGGCAGATGGGCCGTCTCGCCTGAAGCACCTCGGCAAGAGGTACGATGAGGCGAAGGCGCTCAGAGATGAGTTGGTTCCCCGAGCAAGCAAGCTGGCCAAGCCGGACGGCGATAGGGAAGACGGACCAACCGCATCGACTCCGGATCTCCGAATACCGTCAGAGCTCAGAAAAGCGAAGCTGAAGCAGGTGCAGGGCTTGCTCGAACGCGAGTCCGCCCTGGTCGACGCAGTCAAATCGAGACTAGAGAAAATGACCGTCACAAGCTAATTGGCGTAGAGGAGAGAAGGGGTTACGCTAGCTCGTACCAGGCAAGCATCTGTTGTAACGATCAATGTAATAGTGATGAGATTATGAGTTGGAGTAACTTAGACAATCTTGGTTTTGCGTATTTGCCACGGACAATCCGACCAAATCCACTAGATCTGTGAGGCTCTCAGCCACGGGCAAAGCGATACCAGGATCATTGGATGGCCTGTTTTTAGTTGACGTTCCTCGAGCTGAATTCCTGGCACATGTGTAGAACCATTAGGGATAAGGGGGTTCGTTGAGCAAGCCAGCAAGCAAGACAGCAGACAACTGCATCAGACGACGATCACTTCCTATATCCTGTCCGGGTTGGGCAGCACTACGGCGGCCAGCCGTGCAAATGTGGCGGCCTGGGCCGAGCCACGGGCATCCAATAATGTCAGACAAACATGCAGCCCTGCCTTGGCCTTGTCTGGGAGGTCTCAAGTGTCAAACACAAAGCCAGGCCAGTCAAAGGGAGATGGAAGACTGAAGGGGGTTTCGATGAGCCGGCAAGGGCACTTGAGAACAATTGGCTTGCTTTGCTTTGCAGTGAGCTGGCAGGTAGTCATCGTGTCCCCAGTATATATAGATTGGCTGGGTTCCGTTTCCGAGCTCGTGGCTGCTCTCAGTCTACTCCCCTCTCAATGCCGATTCTTTGGACCATGCCAACCATGCGCCTCGCAGCAAGCAAGCAGCTTTACCGCTTTACCTGGAGCAACCCCGTCCAATGTCACGTCAGCCTTTTCCATAGGTCCAAGCAATGGTTTCACACATACTCCCATATTCCGCCTCACTTTCACTTGGCCCATGAGCCTGGCCGGCAATCAACCAGATCATAATTCCTTTTTCTCCCCCGCCTGGCCATTCATTGATGGCTGATATTCTCTGTGGTCTCAAAGCTTAATACAGACCAGATGACAAGACATATTGACAGTTGCTATACTCTCAAGATGAAGCCGCCCCTCGGCAGATAGGCTTGGGTGGAGGGCAACCGTTCCAAGGCCCGGGTTGATGAGATGGTTCGCCTTGAAATGGCGAGGCGATACGAGGCGCTTCCAGGGACCATTTGTTAGGGTACCTACTTACCTGCTTTACCTTGTACGACCGACAGGGTAACAATCAATCATGATCGTGATTGAAGGTTGTCCACACACCCTGCAGTCGGGATCCCCTATCAGTAAAGCTTCTCGTGGGTGGCACATAAACATGCACACCGTCGCCAATCAAAGACATGGTTATACCATGGGGTGCTGCGAGGATATGTAAGTAAGCACTTATATAAATAAGCATGCGATCCGTCACCAAAGTACATGCCGCTGGACATGACGATTCTTCCAACATCGTTCATGTTGCTCGTCCCGGCCGTCTCCTCCCCGGCTTATCGCTTTCTCCCTCGCCGCTATTGTCCTGTTCAAGCCATGGCGCCAACCGAATTGCAGACGGCGGTGCTCTTTGACTACAGGGGTCAAACCATTGGTGTGTGCTTGCTCCCTTTCAGGATATATTGACCTCGAACAAGCTAAGTAAGGTTGCTTCAGTGAACTGTGAATTTCTCACGGCCAAAGATGACTTCATCTCCATCGTTACGGCCAAAGAGACCACGGGCAAGACCAAAGCCATTGTCCTCCGTACTACGAAAAACAGCGAGAAGCGAGAGCCTCTGATGGCCACCGACCCTTGCGACACAGAGCAAGAAGCCATTGCATCGCTACACGCGAAGTCCTCGGAGGCCGTCCAGCTATACATCATGACCAATGGCTACTCGGTACCTCGCGACCTCGACGAGGTGAGAGACGAAAAGCTTGATGATGACGAGGATGACGACGATGCATCTGTCGCGTCCAGCGACTCGGAGGCTTCGAGTAACGCCCCGTCTGTATGGAGTGCGACGTCGGATACCGCCGCTGAGACGACCCCCACTGCATCTTTATCCCACGCGACATCATCATTCCGAGGAAGCGGACCAGCTCCTCCTCCCTCAGCTCCCAAGCACGCCAAGAAAGGCAAGGCTGTCAACGGCCGTAAAGCCCGCAAGATCCCCACTGCTGCGTCTGCTTCTGCGACAGGGTATGCTCGGAAAACCCACGACGGCTACTTCACCGAGGGAGATGAGGATGACTCAGGACCTCCTCGCGTGAGAATCATCCACAACCCTGCGAGGCAAACAGTGCCTCCTCCATGGGGTGCCGCAGGACGCCAGGCGCCTCGCCAACCTCCACGGCTGCCATCTTGGGCTGGACCCGGCGCACCACCTCCACCCCCATTCCGGGGCAATGCTGGTGGAAGACCTATGAACGGTTTTGGTTTCGTCTCGCAACCGGCCCCTCCCCACCCCGCCAACATGGGCACTCACCCGCAATATGTCCAAAGTCACGGAGCGATGCCACCACCTCCGCCGCCGCCGCCGCACTCATCCATGATTCACGGATCATCGCTATCAGGTGTACCACCAGGGCCGCCGGCACCACCTCCCATAGGCGGGAATGGTGGGCCCCTGAACAACATGGTGGGGCCGTCAGGGGCTGCTACTATGCCATCGTCTTCTCCTTCTCAGCTACCACAGCAGCAGCAGCAGCAGCAGCAGCAAAGTATGACAGCTCACGCCCATGACTATGCTCATGCCAACAACGCACGCGTGCCTCTTGCCTCCCCGAAGCTGCACGATGTCCGCCTCACCATCACCTGGCTCCACCACTCCTCGGCCCGCATCCTCGAGACAGTGCGCCCCTCACTGCGCGCCCTGCAGGAGGCCGCCCTCGCCTACGTCCGCAACAACCCGCACGCCTTCGAGAACGTGACGGCCGCCGACATCGCCGCCCTGCAGTTCCCCTCCAGCCAAGCGCCGCACATGCGCCCGGGGGGGCAGACCGTAGTACCTCCTCACATGATGACGGCGGGCGCCTGGGCTCTGCGAGCTACCGTCAAGAGAGCCTGGTTCGGCGAGGAGAGCTGGGACCTCGCTGGCTACCGAGGCAGTGACGACCTAACCAGATTGTTCGCCTCGCTGGGTCAGGGTACCATGCCCCGGCTAGAGGTCGAGGTGGACTACCCCCGTCCGTAAGCGTGGGGTGGCGCGTGGGGGTACGTGTGCGTGTGTGTTCGTGTGTGTGTGTGTGTGCATTCATCTGGTTTGCTTGAGTTATTTTTTCCTTCCCCCTTCCCTTCTCTCTTTCCTATCATTTTCTAAACTGAGAATGAGGCGTTCTGTGGGGGGAATGGGAGTGAGGCCAGCGACATATAGATTCTGTGGGATGATGAAGTTACGCAATATTAGTTCTACTCGTAAGCGGCACGGGGCAGTTCTCTGCCTGTGATGGCTGCATGGCTCGTCTGCCGAGACCTGGACTCCTTACAGCTACCAAACCCACGACCCGGCGATAGCGAGCAAACCCCTCGTGGGCCGACAATGCAATCTCACTTGAGACGCCCGTGGGGGATAGTTACACATCAAGGTCTGAGGCAACAGGGTGACAGGGAGTCCCCGGTCAATCTGATGATTCAACATCATCAGAGGATACAGCTTTCCGCCCGGCAGTCTATCCAAGTCACTAGGCCCATCAATGCAGTGCCGAGAAGAAGATATCCCGAAAAGACTGTCGGTTTATAGGGTGCAGCACGTCTCGACGCGCCGCCTTTGTTATCACTTAGGCCAGCCCCTAAGATACGGTGGTGAATTAGTAGCCGGCGCATCAATTCTGGTGACAATTAGCCCTACTTAATTATTATTATTATTTTACTTTATTACCATGTATCACCGGGGCTTTCACAACATAATGCAGCTTCTTTACGTGCAGTTGGATGGCCAGTACTCACTCGGCTGGTGGAAATCGACAGTTCCGACGGCAGGGCCATGCGTAGTCCCCCAGCAGCCTGGCAGAGGTATCGAGCGGTCTGCGACGGTGTATTTTCATAGAGGCGGTGAGGTGAGGAAAGGCTGAGAGACATCACACCGCTTTCGACCTCCCGCCCTTGCCTGCCCGGGAACGCGAACGTCTTGGGCCGTCCATTGTCCAAGCTCTGCAGATCAGACTGGCCAACCACAGCAAAATCAATGTACAAGTCACCTTGCTCTTAGAACACTGGGTGTTTATCCGGATGTACCGTGTGCGGCGAAGTCACAGCGACATTCATGGGGGAGGGGCTGTTCGCCTCACTCATTCGGACCAAGTCGGGATCATGTGCATGCCGCTGCATCCGGGAGACATCGGTGGTTGACTCGACATCTAGTCAGAGTGGCGTGCCATATCGGGTTGCTCGGTGCAGCCATGGAAAGGTGTATCTCTTGTGTGCCTGTCTTAGACAAGCGAAGAGTTGGCTAGCTACCTCTATCAGCCCGGGCCGAGACCATGCAATGTTCCTTGAAGTGCCCCAGCTCGTTGCAGTCTTCCTTCAGAGCCCACATGTAAGCAGGTGAGCCCCCTCCCCGAAGGATGCACTTGTGGTCATGTGGGTAAGCTTACTTGGCCCGGACCCGGGATCCGGAGGGGCCGTTGCATGACAGTGGCGGGCCTCGTCGCTGGGTAATGGTGGTGAGGTCATGATGAGTGCCAGTCGATACCTTGACCAGGCAGGCAGGGCTGATGGTTTGGACAAGCCACTCACATCCAAGTTTGGACAATGTAATGGGATGGGAGGATTTGAATCCCTCGCTGCCTGCTGTCTTGAGTTGGCGCATATATGGTCAAGGCGGGGAACATACGTCCTCCGATCGGCTCTGTTACAGGCCACGGAATCGATTTCGAGGAACAGGAGAATAAACAGATACCCCCCTCGAAAGCAAGCCCTCATAGTAGAAACCATGGGTGGCATCTGCCTTGCCTCCTCTTCATCCAGCTCGGAAAGCCATCTGGATATACCTTGGCTAACTTCCGGTTGGATTCTGATTATGGGGCCTCAAGTACAACGAGGCGGGGGAGTGAGTCTACGACGGTGGGTGAAATCAGTATAGGTTTGTGTATATATAGATATTCAGGGGCCAGACTCGATCAAGTTGGCCATCATTGCCCACCCAAAATCCAGTTCGTTTCAAACCCAACATGTCTTTGCGGATGGAGAACTATCCTGTCCTGCTCAGCCGAGAGTCTATATATAGCCTTGACAACGCCGCCCAGATGCCATGGTGATCCTGCCTATGCCACCCTCACCACTGCCCCCCTCTGCCTCGAGCCAGTCCACTCAAGGTCCCTTATGATTTCCAAGTTTAATATATGCCCTGGGTCCGGTATTGGAAGGTATCATAGCTGGAGTCATCGGTTTAGCATGGGCATCCGAGATACACTCAAAAGGATACAACTCACAGCCGCGTGTAGTAGCTACCCAATGACTTTCCGATCAAGTCCGTCTCCACAAAGTTTTCTGCCTCTTCAGCACTGAGGTGCAGCTGGAAGCGCTGCCTCAGGGTGCTGGTGACATGTGCGATGCCTACCGCGAAGCAGGGCATTTTCGAGTCGCGCCCCATCATACTCACGAGGTCGACGATTTTGTCCGCCGAACGACGTAGCGCTGCAGCCTCATAATCAGTATCATTCATACCTGCTGGCCGTATCCTATTTGCCGACTCACCTTGAAACGCTTGCTTGCACAGTTTCTTGAAATCTTCAAAGTCCTCCGAACCAACACCACCCAGCACCTCGACGTATTCATGAGTTAGCTTGAAAGGGGCCGCTTCGAAACCGACTGAACCGGGCGAGTTGGACAGCATGAAACCAAAATCAATGTGGATGATGTGCCCCTCGTTGTCGACGAGGACATTGCCGTTATGGCGGTCCTTAAGCTGGATAATGTAGGAGATGACACTGTAAGCGGCCAACGACCGCTTAAACGCATCGACCGCTGCCCTGTGGGGCTCGCTATCTACAGCCCCAAACGTCTTCACGAAATGGTCCTTGAGCGTCGCTATGCGCCGTCGTGGGTTCGTTCCAGAATCGATGGTCGCCAAGGTCAAGCTTCGCTTTAGAGAATGCAACGACACTCCATTTGTAATGGTCTCAACCAGACCAGAGGATTCGCCAGTGACTAATATTCGCATGAGCTTAACCCATACGGGAACTTCTGCTTCGGCCCAGATTTTCTCGCAGACCTGGATCAGCTGACAAGCGAATGCCTCTTGTCGGAGATCTGCCCCTGTCTTGACAATGACGCTCACCAAATCCCAGCTTTTCATCCACCCATAAGGCGACGACTTGCGGATGCGCTCCTTCTTCTGCTGCCAGGCTTCGCCGAAAACTGCAGCACTCGGATCATCTCGATCACCTTTCCGCTGAACACCCCCCGTCATGGCATCGTTCTCCATGCGCGCCTGCCCCGCGCTTTCATTCAAGGCTGGCTCTAAAGCATGTTCGACATCGGGATTCTCGGCTGCCGCAGTCGCAGCACTGGCTCGTGCAATGATCAAGTCGAAAGTCGGACCCTGGCCGTCATCCAAGTCGAAGTTCTGTTCTTCCAGGCTCTGCATGCTCGCAATGATCTTAGCTCTGATAGCAGCGACCTCGTTACGTGGCCGTTTGCCGCTGGTAGCCTCCAGCTGGGCCAGCATCTGTGACGCGGTCCGCATGTGCGTTGCCAGTGCGGAGAAGTCTGGCTGGTCTACCGAATTGTTGCGTGGGTTGGTGATGGTCATTTTCCTCAGACTTCCTGAAATCCCCGGGCTGCTAGATCGCGAGGTAGACGTAGCCGAGGTCCTAGGTGTTGTCGTCATGTCCGATGCATTAGAGATAGTGGTAGTGCTGCTGGGTAAGCGCACTGGGTGTGCTGGGAGCTTGCCGTTCTTCTTGTTCGCAGATTCATCATCGAAAGGCTTTAGCAAAGGTGAGCTACCAAGGTCACCCGAGGTAGGCTCGAAGACACTGTCAACGACCATATTAGCTGGCTCCCCTGCTCGTTCGGTTGCCGATAGTCTCGGCGCGTCGCTTAAGTCGAAGAGACGCTTCCGAGTGCCCTGCTCAGCCAAGAGTGTCGCAATCAGTCTCTGGTTGTCTGCTGAATCGGGATCAAATGTGAAATCGTCTCTTAGTATCTCAACCATCAACAAAAACGGAACCTTCTCCGCACTGTTCAGCACTGTAGCCTCTGCGGGGTTCACCCTCACAATCCGATGGTGACGGCTTCTCGAAGGCGAGCCGTCGACCAGCGTAGGAGGGCATATTACTGGAATGTCTAATTCGGCGGGCAGATCCCTCGCGATGAGCGCCAACTCGGCGCGCAGGGCGCTGAGACGAGCTTGTTTGGGGACGATAACGAGACGGTTCGAGATGTCCTCGAGCGCGGTCAGGAAAGCTGTCTGGCAGCGGAAGTAATTCTGTCGCAAAAGCCGAGCCTTTTGCGTCGACGTCATCTCCGACTGGTTCAGGAGTGTCTTGACATGGTGGGAATGCCTACGTGAAAGGTTATCGCCCGGGCGGGGGAAGACTGCAGAAACCGGCGTCGCTGGCCGTGTCACTCTGCCCGGAGAGCGTATATCAGGCAGCGGAAGTGAAGACGAGCTCAGCCGCGCCTCGAGTAGTTTGCTGTCAATATAGCCCGGTTTTCGCGCTTTCGTATTATCCGGCGCATCGGTCGGCGGCGAGCCGGCCGACGGCGGGCGTGTTATTGCCACATGCGGCGACTTGAGTTCTGTCGGTGATTTAATATCGTCGGGGTACGACGCACTCGTTGTTCGGTTCCCCTCGCGGCGCCTTGAAGATTTGGTTGTCCCGGTGGTCACGGTTTGGCTTCTCGTTGGTTTAGGCGTCTGACTTGTTTCCGAGATGACGTCGCTATCCGGCTGAGCCCTCCTCGCTTGCGCGACAGCTAGAGGCCCAACCCACTGCGGCAGCAGCGGCACTCCTACACTCGCCAGCACAAAGCTAGCCAGAACCGTGACGGGGAGAATGTTCTCTTTAATCTTCTCATGCCTTACTGCGTCCGAGTGGCCAAAGACGATATGTTGCACCTTGTTGTAAACCCTCCGACAGGTTCTAAAAGCTTGTGCTTGGGGCGCCGAGGCGAGGTCGTGCAAGTACGTTTGAAACAGCCAGAATGTCTACAAATCGTCTCAGTATTCGGGTTCGTTCGTTTGCTGTTAAGACACGGGTGGAGTATCAAACCAGTAGAGCAGCAGTAACCGATTCCTCGCACAGATCCAAGAGGAATTCTTCCAAGGCCATAGACTCGTTGTCGACGCTTATTATAAGGTGGCATAGCTGGGGGAGGAAGAACTCGATGTCCTCGTAGGGGAACTGCCGGAGCTTCGAGCACAGGACATAGTGGATGCCAACGTGATCGGCGTAACGTCTAGAGGGGACGAGACAGAGGTGGTGAGATAGGCGAACCTCCTTACAGCGATCGATCGGGGGGGCCAGGACTACTCACGAGAGATACGAGACGGATAAGAAAGGATTCTGGTTGAAGACGTCGCTCTCGAGGAACCGCTGCAGCAGCTTCCACGACATAGCGAATTGCCGTCACCACACGCACAGCCGCTGGAGGAGAATGGGTCAGGGAGCGGGACGAGCGGCCTCATCGGATTTGTACATTTAACCTGTTATAAAGCGCTGTCATGGCCCATGGATAGAGAGGCGAGGAAGGAATTGTTCTTTTATGAATCGGGGAAATGTTGAATTGATCTCTTGGTCCATTTGAGTCGAGGTATTGGTCGAATGAATCTGTCCACCACGTCCAGCCAAGTCCAGGGGTGGGCTGCCAGTCCCCCTTCCCAGTCGGCCACCTAAGCAAAGCATCCGCCAATGAACAAATCAATTGCAAGCTAACGGCTACTCGGCGTTGCGGGTCTCCCTGTTCAATGCATACAAACATACTTGCTATGTAGGTACCTACTACGATCTGCATTTACTTCTGTCTTAAGTAATCAATCCCCTTTTCTTTTTGTTGGTCGGCCCTTCCTTGTCCACTTCGAACTGTCGCCAGTCGCCAGTCGCCAGGCTGCCAAAGCTGTCTGTTCTCATTTTACTTTTACTAACAGCACAGCACGTTTTGCTGATAGGCACATGTAACCTTAAAAATAAGTCCTGATCAATCGTGAGGGCTGCAATTTGCCTGTCAATTGCCTGCGCGCGCCCATGCATGGTTCGTTCCTTCAATAAAGTAGGTACTTACTTACCTACTTAGTACTTAGGTACTTAGGCTAGGTAGCTAATAGCAACTCGACCTGTACCCACCCCACCCAACCTGGTTAGTAGGCAACCCGAGCTCCTCGTGTTATTTATAACCAGACATGAGCTAACCCAACAGCTTCTATTATTATGCAGGGTCAGAGGAGGGTGTCGAAGTATGTACTGACTACGGATGCATTTACTACACATTCGATACGGACAATGGCAGACGCATTAGGTACTCTCGGGGTATACGAATCACGTGCTTACTGTGCGCACGGCTGCTATCTCCGATCGACAATGTGAAACTAAGCACAGCAAGAGATGCCGGAAAGAATGCCGCATAGAGCATTGTTTGGGACTGATGGGTGGGATCTACCCATGCGCACACGCGCGCGCACACACACACACACACACACGGTTATTGTGTCTTGGTTTTCATCGCAGCAAGTAGGTTGAGGACTTCAGATATACATAGTCTCCATCTTACCACGATGTGACCGATAGGCCGATGAAACAGCTGGGTTGTGTTGCTGCTGGGTGCGCTCTACCGTAAAGTACATCCATACATCGTAGTACAGCATGGTGGCTGGCCTAACAAGTGCTATCACGGTCTTGCCGCCCAGCCAAGTCCATCGGTGAGTGCGCGTACGAAGAGCAATGCTTCGTGCTCAAGGCGTGACATGATAGATCAACGACCTGGATTGGCCATTTGTAATAGATCCGTAATCGGCCAACGTATAAATCTCTCCGAAGATCCTGCTGTGTAGAAGCTCAGAATGCCACAAGTCATTTTTTTCGAGCAACGATACGCCCTGGGAATCCTCAACGCCGGGGGTGTATGCTTAACCTATCTGAACGCCGCCAGGCGACCCGACCGTCGCCTCATAATTCATACCATACGGACCGTAACCTCGTAAAGACGCAAGAAAGGGGAAATGAGTCGTGGGCGACGACCGCCCACTACGATTCCGCTTTCTTCTTCCTGCCGCCTCTCCTCTTCTTGGGTTGTTCGACCTCCTCTTCGCTCTCTGTCTCGGCCTTGGCCTTCCCCGCCCTCGACGTATCCTCCTTCTCGCTGACCTTGGACACGATGTCTCGCAGAAAGTCCCACTCGTTATTCGAGTCTATTGCCTGCTTGAGCATCTGTGCCGAGATTCTCTTGGAGTTTCTCTCTTTGGCGACGTCGGCACTCTTAGTGACGATCTGGACCATGAAAAGCTCCAAGGCTTTGCCCACGGCGATGGGTGTTTGCTGGGCGACCTTGCCGACCTCTTCGTCGGCCTGCATGATGCGCTTGATCCGGGCTGTAGGGAACTTTGTCTTGACGGGGGACGGGGCGATCTCAGACTCTTGGCTCATCTGAGAAGCCTTCCGGGGTGGCATGGCGCTGTTGGGTTCCGACTCGGCCGGAAGCTCGTGCTTGATTGGTGGGCGAGACGCAGACGGCGGTGACGCGAGCGCAGGTGGTTGGTACTGGTTCGCGCTGTGGTTTGCTGGGTATGCAGGTGGAAAGTAGGGTTGTGGATGGCTGCTTGGTGCCTGTTGGTGGTACTGCGCCTGAGGTTGAGGTTGATGTTGAGGTTGGGGTTGCGGCTGCAACTGCAACTGCAGCTGTAACTGCTGCGACGGGGAGTATTGGTGTTGGGGATAGAAAGGTTGCTGCAGCGCGCCGTAAACAGTTGGCGGTGTTTGTCGTGGCTGCTGCTGCTGCTGCGGTTGCTGCTGCGGTTGTTGGTGGTGTTGATGTAGTCCGTAATGATGCGTTTGCTGATGCACAGGCGAGGAATGTTGTGGAGGATAGTTCTGCGGAAAGCTGTGGGGGGCCTGCAGAGTCCTGACGTGTGGCTGCAACGACGAGTATTCAGGGATGCCGGAATTTGCGTAGTTTGGAGGTGCAACTGGTTCAGGCCCACTCGTAAAAAAGGAAGAGAGGTCAGGACTCCTGGGTGCATAGGAGGCTCCGTCGTTCTCGGCTCCGGTTGACATGCTTTCTGGAAGGTCGGTCGGTTGCCCAAGTTACCTCGAAGTCAAGTACTTATGTAAGATAAAATATTTATAAAGAAAATCAACCCCCCACCCCAAAAAAGTCCAAAAAAAAATCCAAATCAAAGGCGTCGATCAGGTTGTGAAGACACTGTGTAAAGTACTTGACGGATTGGATGAGTAATAAATCAGTAATAAGTCGATCCAAATGAATGAGGGGCGGCGCAGAGCGCAAGACAGTGAGAGAGAGAGAGCTTGGTGGTGCTTCGTAGTGCTGGTACTGGTGCGAGGTTGCTTGCACTGCACGGTCTATTAGTACATACACACTTTTGGGGGCTCTCTCTCGGTCTCTCTGAGTCGCAATGGGGACGGGTCGAGCTGGGCTGAGAGTGGGATTTAAATACTGAGTGGCCAGGGGTCTTGACGAACCTTGTGGCCTTAGCGGAAAGAAAGCCTGCAGGGGTTCCCTAGTTGGTACTTGTTCAGCATAGCCACCTTACCTGTCCAGTCAGTTTGGTCTGGTCTGGTCTTTCTTTTCTTCAACAAGGACTACTGCAGATCCATCACCCACCAAGGTAGTTTTGTACAGTTGTACTGCATGCAGGTGTAACTACTACTACATATCTATTGTGTTGTCCATCCTCATCATCACCACCTGAAATCAACATCAGCCATCCCTCCATCGGAATCGAGCCACACCAACCTGCCAAACTCGTGCTACGATATCGTCAACCATGACCGGCTGGTTGATGGCAATGCCGAGGACTTATTGGTTGCGTCTAGGACTAGGGCTGGAACCATTCGCGGCTGATGTTCGCACAAACCATTGCCTGCATCCTCAGTATTGTCACTTCCGTCTATACCGACGACGGAGTGTACGAGTATACGATCTATGTCTGTCGTTTCATTCAGCTACCTGACATTTTCTTTGGTGCGCACATTAGGAAGGTTCCAATGTCAGCACCCAACACCCTCGAGCGAGGCGTGTTTTGCCCATCGCTCGTGTTCGTTTTCCGAGGCTCGAAGTAAGCACGTCTCGCAGCAGGGTATATAGGTGATGACCCTATACCCTTAAATGCAATCAGCCAAAACCCAACATGTGTGTGTGTCATGGGTGATGATAATCAATCAGAGCTTTATTACGGAGACCTGCTATCAAGGCAGAGCGCGAAGCCGCTTGCATCTGCTCTCGGGTTTCGCCTCCGCTTTGTGGTCGCTGAAGGTTTACTTGATCTAATCTGACATGGCACGGGTTCGCATTGCCCATCCAGGCTTTTACCAAATCGGCTTGATATTGCAAACACCTCCCTCTTCCTACTCGCTGTTATAA
This sequence comes from Apiospora pterosperma, assembly GCA_019976485.1. NCBI lineage: Eukaryota > Fungi > Ascomycota > Sordariomycetes > Amphisphaeriales > Apiosporaceae > Apiospora > Apiospora pterosperma. The sequence continues at coordinate 4,237,361 of JAFBMP010000009.1, forward strand.
CCCTATGTTCTCTTTGATCTGTTCAACCAAGGCTTTCAGCCCTTTCTGCCTGTCTGTTGCCGACGTGCACAGGAATAGAGAGGCTACGGGCCACGCATGGATTCCTCCTTCCTCGGCTCGGCTGCTCACTTGGATTCCATGTGTCTCCCAAAATCTGACCAGATCCTCAACCTCGGAGGTGAATACTTCTTCCGCGCCAAAGGCCACGTAAATCCCCCCCCGAGGGGCAAGCTCTTTCCCACCATTGCGCGTCTCTGCAGTTACCTGGTGATATCAGTGGGTCGTCAGGCTCAACTTTGCGATTTACGTAATCTAGCGCATACTGGTGCAGCTTTTCTGCGTCGAGATAGTCGCTTGGCGTATTTCGGTGCTTTGGGGATATCAATGTGGTCCAAGGCGAGATGAAGGCCGCCATACGGGGTTGTTCGAGACGCCAGTCGCCCGTCTCGTCCAACTGGTTTGCGTCATGTTTCATATCTGCTCGGTGCAGTAACAAACTCAGCATTATGGTTGCACCCGCTGAGTCACCGCTCACACAGATCTTGGAAGGATCCCGTACTTTCGACAAGACGTGCTGATACCCCGCAATGGCCTGGTGTAGTTGTGTGGGAAATGAACCATCAGGGACTAAAGTGTACTCCAGAGCAAATATGGCAGGATTCTGGTATCCGCTCTGGGCGAGTAGGGCTACCCAAGTGAGGAGGAATTCGAGATAGAAATAGGGAGATCCCATTGAAAACCCGCCGCCTTGTGCATGCAATAGTGAGTGAGCGAGCGAACTTGAACATTGCAATAATTTCCCAGACTCACCATGGGCGTAATAAACGCAAACGTCCGCTGGCTTGGTTGGATCTTTGATTATCCATACACCCCGGCACCTGTCCTATATCACCGTCAGCATTCGTTGATTCCACCTGTCAGACTTGATTGGGAGGGCGAAGGTCACCCTTACATTCTCGTACTCCTGCCAATGTATGGGAGACTCGATGAAGCCATGGCGGAGCATTCTGAATCTCAGAAACGGCAAGGCGACCTGTCTTGAGAAGAAAACACGCCCAACCTTGGGAGGCATGTGGGTGAATGCATAACGAACGCAGCGGACCACGAAGTCCTCGAATGGAGAGGCGGCTTGCACAAATGGGGACTGCTGGCTGTGGCTACTGAAGTAGCGCTCGTAGATGAAGCTCGTGGGGAGCGTGTATGCTTGAGACTCATTAGTTGGGATCACCGTCTAGTAAAAGGTAAAAAAAAAAAAACGACAATTTAAAAAAAACAACAGGATGGGATTTCTATTTTTTCCCTCTCTTCCTTCTTTCTTTATTTTCTATCTCTTCCATATCTTCTTGTTGGCATGAAGGAATGATAGGCACTGTAACTAAAGCTACTTACCAAGGAAGGGAAGGCATTGCAATACAACTGTGAGAGTCTCGACAGCTCCGACGTGGATCAGGAGTTGGGGTGCGAGGAAAACGCAGAAGACTAAACAGTCGAGGTATGAAACGGGACCTAACATCGTGTTGTAGGCGGCAGCAATGGCGGGTTCCTCCCCCACAGAGAATATAGTGTAGGACTGTTCTCTCGTTGATCTATTTCGGTACCGAAAGGCCTAAAGAAATAAATCAGACTCGTTGAAAACCAGACTAATCAACTAATGACGTCGAAGACATGGATGGGTTAATGGCAAGTTTTAGGCAGGCTGCCCCAGGTTTAGTGTTCAATTGGAAACAACGTGTAAAGTACTTACCGTTATACTTCTCTCAGGTCAATCAATATAAATCAGACCAACATTGTCATGTCGTTTGATAGTGAGTGACAGCCTTCATAGTGGATTTTAAAGGTAGACAGATAGATGGTACTTCCTATGGATAAACATGAACTAATTCATCTCAAGTTCAGTTCTATAAAACTCTATAGTTTCTACCTGCTGTTGAGCCGCTTCTCATACCGCACCCTTGTTCGTATCCTATTTCATCAGGATTACATATTGACTCTAAACTCCCATCTTCATCTAACTAACTGATAATCAACATCACATCGTAGACATCTTTCACTCTTTTTCTCTTCTTCTTTTTTTTCCCTTCCTTTTCTCGTTTCCTTCAGCTAGGTTTAGTTGTGGGCTACCTGGAGGATCTCGTGCTCCATCTTCTCAAACGCACCCACCACGTTGCCGTACTGCTGGAAGATGCCGTCGCGGTAGCCGTCGTCGACCTTCTGGATGGCGCCGGCCTCTTGCCAGCGCTCCGAGATGAGCTCGTCGAAAGTCTCGCGGTCGGTCCGGCGCTCGAGCGCCCAGACCGCCTTGTACGCGCCGCCCAGCGCGCACGCGTTGCCGCCGACGTCTAGCTTGTAGACGCCGTCGACGCCGCCCAGTACGTCGCCCAGGACCCGCGCGATGGCCGGGTTCAGCGAGCCGCCGCCCACGAGGTAGATGCGGCGTGGCTGGGCGGGTAGGCTGGACCCCGGCGGGCTGTCCAGCAGGTCGTGCGAGCGCAGGCGCATGGAGAGGGCCTGCGACTCGACGATAATGCGGGCGTCCGTCTCGGCCTTCCAGTCCTCCTGCGCCTTCTGCAGGTCGGACCCATCCTCCGCCTTGCTGGTGTACCGCCAAGTCCCCGCTTTGATGTTGGGCACAATCTCCGGGAGCGGGAAGTATAGACCCAACTTAGCCCGGTCGCCCTTGGCCCGCACGTCCAGCGGCGGCGTGGCCAGGACCGACTTGTTGAAGTTGGCCCAGGAGTCTGCGCCATCGGGTTTGGGCAGCCTGTCGCGCACCTTCTCGCGCGCGAGGCCGCCATTCTTGTAGCAGAGCATGAACATGTACTGGCCTGGGTTGCAGGGGTGGTTCATGAAATGATACGACGGATGAGGCTTGTAGGTATGAGTGATCATCAGGAACGTCGATGACGTGCCCAGTGACACGATGGCGTCCATCGGCCGGAGGGGCAGGGCGAGAATGGTTGCCGGATTGTCGCCCGTGAAGGGTACGACCTGGCAGTCGGGGCTGAAACCGTACTTGTCGACAAAGTACGGGTTGATGGCACCCATACTACCGCCGCCGTCCAGACGCACATCGCCCAGCTTCTTCCGCAGATCCGCAACGCCATCTTTGCCTCCAGCGCAGAGCTCGAGAAGCTCTTCGCTCCACTTGCTTTTGCTGATGTCCCATAAATTCATGCCAGTGACGTCACTAATGTCCATCGGAGCGATGGCCCCAAGGAACACCGAGGCCAAGAACGAAGATACCAGTGAGATTCGTGCCGTCTTCTGGTAGACTTCAGGTCGTCTCCTCCGCATTCGCATGATCTGTGTCCCTGTGAAGCGCTAAAAGGAATATTGTCAGCATCGAGGCGCAGCGCGCTGAATAAAAATAGCTGGTGTAACTTAGGTCGCCTTACGTGGTGTGCTGCACTTCCTGTGACTTCTGCCAACTTCTCGGGTGAGCCCAAATGCTGATCGTAGAAATCGCATTCGGCCTGGGTGCTATGGTCCTGCCAGTTGGGCCCGAAGTCGTAAGCGAATGCGTCCTTCAGCTGCTCGTGCAACGAGCCCTTGTCTTTGCCCAGCCCCTTGAGCCCAGACTCTCCGGGAGCGGCCCAAAAGACGCTTCCATGCTGCTGGCACGAGCCGCTGATGCCCTTGATCCCGGCGATGGGGCACTTCTTCTCGTGGACAAGTCGCGAGAGAACCAGGTCTACGGCCTCCAGCCACATGGCCACGGGCGCAAACACCTCGCCCTCATCTTCATTAGTCCTTACACCCTTGGTAACGCCGTACTTGGGCCCGAAGTCGGCATCGAAGTCGACCTTGGCCTCTGAGATGACCTTGAGGTCCGAGGAGACCACAATGGCTAAATAAATTGGATCACGAGTCGTGAGCGTCATGGGGCAGATGTGAGGGATATAGTCTGCATTACTTACCTTTGAGCTGTTGGGTCGAGAGATCGAACCCTAGATACAGGGGGCCGGCGCTCATCTTGTCTAGATATAGTCCTTGGACGCCGACTAAAGTGAACGTTTGCAAGAGTGCCTAGGTAGGTACACAGATAAAGTAAAGCTTATCTCTATGTGACTCGAGGAGCAGCACAGAGTAAAAGGGCAAGTGAACAGCTATGAGAGGGGTTTAAGGGATGATTGCCACAAAAGCCGATACCTCGTGAGCTGGAGGGGGGAATAAGGATAAAAGCATACCACAACAGAAAAATGGTGCCACAACCATCAGAGCAAAGTGGCTCTTCACGATGCGTTCCCGGAGTCTCTTGATGCAAGCTTGACGTGGGGTCCCCACTATGAGATCAGATTACCCAGAGCTGTAACCAGAATCGAGACAGGTTTTGGCGGGGGAAGGACTATGTACTTGGGTAAGTACTTATGTATCAGGCCAGCGGCCTTCACCCTGTAGCTCTGCCGTAGCCCTGCCGTAGCCTTGCAGTGCCACTATCAGCCTAAATACTTACATACAAACATCTATTGGTCGGGATTCCCTTGTGACTGACCTGTCACCTGTCGATAAATAAACGAAGAATGAAAACCATCCCCGTTCGTTACCAGTCTCATAATCCAACGGAAGTCATTAATAGCTTCAGGAAATTTACTGAGTTTCTCTTATAGCTTGGATTTGTAAAAGTAAATCCTTGGCGTCTCCTCGCCTATATGCACATGATGGATCCATCGTTCTCAACGCCTCGTGATGCTGCAGTTCCACCTTCGTAATACATTACATGGAATACGACTTCTTATATCGAAGTCAGTTCAAACGGCTTCATATCAGGCTTGTTCTGAAGCAGATTCTTGTGGTATCATTGTTTTGCCTTTTTCCAGAGTGTGGCCAAGTATCCATCACTAACCTAGAAACGCCGTATGAACGAAGAAAATAGGATGAGACAAAAAGAGGTTGTACATGGCCCTTTAGTGGTTCTTGTGATGGTGACCGTTTCCATCATCATGATGGTGTTCCTCCTCGGGTTCCGGGCTGGACATTTGACTCACGTCGCCTGGGATAAATTCGTCGAACTTTGGGATAACTTGGGTTTCCTTGGGCACGAAACGGACCCGGACTCTGCGGACACCACGGATTTTGCCGCCCACACGAGTTCTGACTTTGTCCTCAACGTCCCGAACGTGTTCAACGGTCCAGTCGTTGGGTACGGCGATCTCGATGTCGACAAGGTAGTTTTGGCCAGACTTGACTCCAGTCACTTCACGAAGTTCGGTGACATGACCCTCGGGCACATCAGCAAGGGCCTTGCGGGCCTGCTTTCCAACCGAACCTTTGACTTCATCATCTATGCTTCGGTCGGCGAGTTCCATCAAGGAAGAGAGCGTGTTCTCGGCACCTGCCTTCATAACCAATAGTGAAATGAGGAGGCCACCAACAGGATCTAACCAAGTTGCGTTCTGCATGAAGTTGGCACCAAGGATAACAGCGAGCGTGACGATGCCGGTAAGACTGTCTACTCGATGATGGATGGCGTTGGATGCCAGGACCGAAGATTTGCGCTCACGTGCAACTTTCATAGCTGGGATTGTCAGTCAGTAGCTGTTCCTGCACGCATACCCATGTCCGTGATTGGGTTTTATCACTGTTAACTTACTTGCGTGGTACAGCCATTCCTTCACTGCCACTGTTCCTGCGGCGAGCCAGGCAGCATGAAGGCTTGGAGCTAGGTTCTCATGTCCATCATCATGTCCATGACTGTGGCCGTGGGCATGGGCATGCGACATCATCTCTGCTGCAGCTGCAGGGTCGAGGAAGAAGTGGCCGTAGAGTGACAATAGACTGCCGTAGAACATCCACGTACCACCAATTAGGAGCATGCCCGACACGCCTAGAGAACCCAAGCTCTCTATTTTGCCAAACCCAGTGGGAAATTTATCTGTCGGCGGTCGCAAACTCCAGGAGATGGTCGCCAGGGTCAGGACGTCGGATGCCAGGTCGGTAGCACTATGAATGGCGTCGGCGACCATTGCTTTCGAGTTGAACAGGTAGCCACCGACACCCTTGGCTATGGCCATGCCAAGATTTGAAAAGAGGCCAATTCTGGTGATGCGCACGCCAGCATCATTCTTGTTCTGCGAAGTGAGGTAGACGTTATCGTGATGGTGGTGTCCGTGGCCACCGCTGTGGCCTCGTGTCTGGGTGACAGCTGCCATGGCTGGAAATGAACGGAGGAATCGACGAGCGCGCGACGGTCGCAGTAACAAGGGAATGGCGGGAGGCGACTTAGATTGTGACTCAATGGGAGCCGATGATGTTTGAAGGACACGGTAATGAAAGGACTTGTTATAGTGATGTGTCCTCAGGTGGCCACGCTGTAAGGAGTGTTTTGATAAGGAAGGTGACGCGGCTAGGGAAAAGCCACTGCCATTCGTACTCCAGCAGGCTGTAAGGCCGCGGCTGCGGCCGTTGCTGCTTGGCCTAAGCCTCAGGGCCGCACCACATTGTCGACTCGACATTGCGGAGTCGGCAACATCAGTCAGGGGAAGAAGGGAAGGGTCTGCGACATTAATAAATAAAAGCCGATTTAGCCTTTTACCCCTTCTAGAGGAGGAGGATAGGATATGCAGACTCGTCGACCTGTCCAGTGATCATGCTCGTGCGCGGTGTGTGAGAGGCTGAACACTAACTGCAACTCTTGTAAGTAATTAAAGGAAAGGTGTGTATCAAATCTGGAACGTCGCCGATTTGCGGATCCTTGAACCTGGGAGCTTGAAGTCCACGTCAACACCGACGACGACGTGGAATCAGCCCACACACTATCTAGGTCGGCTTGACTTGGCTCTTGGGATGCTGGATGCAAAGGGATTATGAGTCGGCCGATATTGAATCGGCATTTATGATGCGATTTCCGAGGGTGTCTTGGCTAGAACACTGCAAGTCAACATTGCGTCCGGCCGCAGTAACGATTGCGTAACCGGACAATCGCCGCATCGTGCTTGGCACCCTTAGACTAGATTGAAATCAACTGCAATCATGAAAATCGGGTTTTGGGGTTTCTCTCCTTTATTAGCCAACTTATTATAACATTCTCTTGTATACCTTTTAAGACCTCGATATATACTAGAAGGCAGGATATTGGTATATGCTGCAGGCTTCTCCCTTTTTATGGCGTTACATACCGTTGCTAACGGAGCTAGCTATATTTATTCACCATTGGGCCAGGTACTCCTAGGTTCTCAGCTGTTACCACAATTTCCTTAACTCAAGTAGGTAGAATATGAATTTCATTGTTTATTATTTCCTAGTATATTGCCCCCAGGTGTGACTATTGATATATTCCGATTGTTTGCTTGTTGTGAAAGTGACAGTGGGGCCTACAAAGCTCCCAACACAATAGCTCCGTCCGTGTCTTAACCTACTTACTTTAAAGTACCTCTGAAGTATTAGTTTAGTAGTTGTAGTGACGACTTGGATTCGGAAACCAATCATTCGGACAGCCCCATCCCACTTACACCATATCTGCGCTGTACCAAGCATATCCGTTTGTATCTCTCTGCTACAAGTAACCCCAAGACAAGGACATAATCAATCAATTACTTCAGATCAATGCTGCGCAAACCGTACATGAGGATTCCGTATACGGACGTGCTAGCCGCACCAACCATTACGCCCTCCAGTGCAAACACACTCTCAGGTGCTGTAGCAGCATTGCAAGAGTTTCTTACTGTGCCCTCACCAAAAGGGACCCCGGCTTCTACACTGGTTCTCACTGGGGCTGGGTTGTCCGTCGCCAGCGGACTTGCCGATTATCGAGGGACAAATGGAACGTATCGGGTGAACAAGAGTTACCGTCCCATCTACTATTCCGAGTTCTTGCAGAATCACGAGGCGAGAAAACGGTATTGGGCTCGAAGCTTTCTGGGATGGACATCATTACACAAGGCCAGACCTAACTCTGGACATTTCTCCATTAAACATCTTGGAGATCTAGGACTGGTCCACAAGGTCATTACTCAGAATGTGGACTCGTTCCATCCCAAAGCCCACCCCTCTCTGGCCACTATAGAGTTACATGGCTATCTGAGATCCTTGGTCTGTGTATCGTGCCACGAGGAACTGCCACGTGATGCATTCCAGGACGAGTTGGCAAGACTCAACCCGGCCTGGGCTGCATTCTTACAGGATATCATCGCGTCAGGGGCATTGGACACAGAAAATCCAGAGGAGCGCCGCCGCCGGGGAATGAGAACGAACCCGGACGGTGATGTGGATTTACCTGGCGCCCCATACACCACCTTCAGATACCCAGCCTGCCCGCGATGTCTGGCTAACCCGCCGTCCACGCCAGAGGGCGGTCGCGCTGCTGTCGAGGTTGATAGTGATGGTGCTTGGAACGCATCAAGCACCGCAGGTATTTTGAAACCAGCCGTAACCATGTTTGGAGAGAATATTCGACCCCAAACCAAGATTGAGGCGGAGAGGGCGGTCGAGGAAGCGAGCAAACTCCTTGTCCTTGGAACATCGCTCGCAACTTATTCAGCTTGGAGGCTGGTAAAGCGGGCAAAGGACAGGGGAATCCCAATCGCCATCGCCAACCTTGGAGGGGTGAGAGGCGAGGATGTATTTTTCAACGGCCTCGAACACAATCATGATGGAACTCGAGGCACAAGAGTGGAAATGTCGACAGATGTGTTATTACCTAATCTAGTTGAGCAACTAAAGGCGTCGACGACCATACACCATGCGGCCGAACATGACAACCACAAGGTGGAAGAGCATGGCGCGTCTGTATTCAAAGACATGCTGTCTTGATGCCTTTACAACTATATTCATGTACGTAGGTCTTTGGGCATGTATGGATATTAGAAGAAGCTAGAGTAATTCGTAGGCTTGTTGCCCGTTTTCACGGTCGAGGTATCTGAGGGTGCTGGAGGCTCGCTTTTAGATGTTGATTTAGAGCTCGACTGCCGGGTTTTCTCGTTCTTTCTCAGGTTTCGTGCGACTTCGTCCTTTTCGAGCTCTTTCAGAACTGCCGGTCTGTTAGTGACCGGCGCAGCCAGTTCGGATATTAAAAGTGCGACAAACCTTCCTCCCATTCCTTTTCGCGCTCGGCGTCGCCAGTTCCCAGCGCCTTCTCCACGTCTACATCTTCTCCTTTTTGTAACTTCTCTATGACTTCCCGTAGAACACCAATGCGGGTTTCAGCACGTCTCGTGAAGGTGTTGAAGTCCCTTCTCAGCGCGATCATCTGGATCGACATGGACCCGACGAAGAGAAACATGACGATGAAGAAGGTGGCGGGATTCCATTCTTTCGATTTGGGCTTCTTCGGTATACCCCAATCCACTGTCGGCTCCTTGCGGCGGCGGAAAGGTTTCGGGACCAGCGACTTCCAAAAGGCCGGTTGCGCAATCGTCGGGGCAGAGCCGATACTTCGCACGAAGCGAGGATGAACCGGATGTATCGCTCGGAGTGATGAGCTTCTCATCGCCATTGTGCCCTTTGATAGGCGTGAGCTAGCCCGGTAGATTGCTCCCTCCATGGTGCCTTGGACATGGATGAGCAAAAGTCTCCAGAGACTGTCGACAGTGTTCAAGTATCTTCTTCAATTAACCTAATGAGCACATAAAGTACGTGTGTAGGTTATAGGCTAAGCCAAATTTGTCCATCTGCAGGAGCAGGATTAGAGACCCACCCAAGCCCCTGTCGCAGTTGCTGTGCCAACGACTAGTTGGCGCTTGCCGGAAGCTTGGTTGGTCACATCGTTGATTTTCCCATCGTGAATCTTTGCCTGTTGAGCATTCTTCCATATTTACCTCTCGTTCAACGGAACTAATATTCGAATTGCTAATGTCTAGAAGCCTGCATACGTTGGAGTTTGAGTTTCTCTTTTGACTGGATACCCGATACCTCATTTTGGCACACGACGACATGATTAGGAGAGTCTAGTCCTACAAATCTCATCAAACCTTACATGGCTTCATTAACTACCCAAGCTGACGCCATCCGAAGCGCCATCACGTCCGTTCAGACCTGCACGCCGACTATATCTGCTACACTCAAGGAACTTCTCCAGGGGCCGGATTCTGAGGCTGCTGAAACGAAAATCGCAAAAGGAAGAACACGAGCAGCTCAACCCACAAAGGGGAAAACGGCGACTGCCGCAAAGAAACCATGTCGCGCAACCAAGCAAGAGGAAGAGAGGAGGAATGACACCCTCCCACCGAAGGAGAAGGCGCTACTCGCTACACAAGTCATCAATGCGACACTCAAGGCATTGGGAGATGCCGCCAAATGCTCCCCTACATCGGTCGCGAACGCGCGAACAACCGCTCCTGGGCAGCCGATCAAGGCTGAGCCTCGGAAAGGCCTACGACGCTCAAGCTCCATGCCGATGACGCCGCTTCAACCTCGGACATTGAACCGCGTCTCAACATCACCAATCGCCACCAAGTCATGCAGGCCACAAACTGCAGCACCAATCTCCAGCGGGTGTTTAGCCATGGTCGAATGTACTAGAGCCGCCTTCGCGACGTTGCGAACACTTTCCACCTCCGGAAGCGTCGCGCTGCCCGAACTTCAGGTCGAATCTGGCATGTCATCATTTATCAACAGACTGATAGCTCTTAGTCTATTCGAGTACGCCGTGAAGGAGCTCCGTTTGCTCAAGCGACGACTTGAGGCTGTCATTTCTACGGCCAACAGCAAGAAGGCAAAGGCGCCAGAAGCGACCGAGGCAACGGCAGCTGCGAGGACGCTTTCAGATTTGTTCGACTATCCGGAATTCGATACAAGCGCCCCCGTAACCCAGCTGGTTATCACGGCTCAACTTCAAGCATTGCGTATATTATATGGCCTGAAAAAGTCCTGCTACTTAGACACAGCACTGCCATTTCTTCGACCAACACATCAGGCTTCACCATTGAAGTTATTGATACCTAGCCCAAGCGACTCACCACAGGATCGCCTGAAAAGTGCCAGACAGCTCGAGAGTCTGGCCCAGAGTCTTTTGTCGCTCACACCAAGCGTGTCTGCCACCGATGACGGAGTAGCACTTGAGCCAAGACTCAGTCCTTCCCCAGAAACGTCGCTGGAGATCCAAGCAATTGCTTTGACGGCCAGATTGCACTCTTGGACTTTATCGGGCCACAAGGGAGATCTCAATAAGGAGCTTCTCTCTCCACTATCGCGATGCCTAGCTGCTTTCAACAGAAGGAGTCCAGGAGAGGCCTGTTTGAAGTGTGCTGCTGCCAACTCGGCCTTTGAGCAGGTCTGGCAGATGTTCGAGGCAATGGGATTGCGGACTTCGGAGTCATCAAGACTACCAATGGCAGCAATCTACCAGTCACTTGGAACTCTGTCGCGGGAAGCCGGCGACATCAAGAATGCTATCAAGTGGGTTACCAAGTTGAGAAACTTAACAAGCAGTGAAGACGATTCAGCTGCCAGATGTCATGCTGTGACTGCTCAGCTACTAGCCCTATCCCTGAAACAGTCTTCCAAGGTGGATGAGAGCATGATACTTGAGGTTATGGATGGCTTACAAGGCTCATTGAGTGGCAGTACAACAGAGCTCGATGATCTTTTGACCAGCATATGTCAAGTACGCAAGGCCGCCGTGAGCATTGTCCTTGGTGTGGGACGATCAGATGCAAAGCCAAACCCGACACAACCATTACTCGAAAAATTACTTTTGCAACTCCCTCGTTTCACCCTGCGGTGGCTAGGGAAGCCACCTACATCTGGAGGGCCAACAAAGGACTTCCTACGCTTCGAACAACGACGACAGCTCCTTTCCAACTATATACACCACGTGCTGGACTCGGTCTTGCTGCTCGTAAAGGCGCTTCTCGAAGAAGACAATATCCCTTGGGATCTTATGGATTCTGTTTTCCAAGATTGCCTGGCCGTTCTCGAGAACATGGGCGACTTGTCCGCTCTAGGAAGCAGTCCATCCGCTTCGTACCATGTCAAAATATCGCATTTCTATTACCAGCAACATGTTCTATTGCGAAAGAAGGCTTCCAGCCCGAAGGAATTTTTACGCCCGTTGAGACGGTCTATCGACGCAGTGAAACTTCAACCCGAATCCGAACAGACCAAGGCCCAGCTTCTAGCCAAGCAAGAGCGCCTTGCTGAGCTATGCAGGACATTAGGGAGAAAAGACGATGCAGTCGACGCTCTCAGATCTATCCGGGATTCCATAGTTCGGGAAGATATCGTGTCACAGGTTACAGCGGCGTTAGCTTCGAACCCGCCTTTGACGTCTTGGCAGCTGATTGGAAAGGCTCAATCCTTATCAAGGACAGTGTGCACTCTAGCAAAATTGGAACCTAAGCCTTGCGAATGGACATGGCTTCTGGCCGGAAGCGACAAGACCACGGCTCTCGAACACGACCTTTACTTCATATATTCAACCGACGCCAAATTACGCAAGTGTCTAGGAGCTGGGGAGCCATTGGTGGAGAATCTGTTGGGGTCGTATCCTTCAGACGGTTTCCCTGTCAGGAGGCTACGAACTCTGGTCCAGCTCCTTACTGTCAACATCGAATCCCGCGATACCGTACGGAGCTGGGTGGAGGAGGCAAAGGTCCTATCGAAGAGTCTCAAAATCGGAAAGCTCGGTGAAGATGCTGGATTAGCCCGATTTGTTCCGCATCTGCAGTCATTGACCGCGTGTCTTGCATCGTTATTTGAGCTCGAGGTTGATTGGAAACCTGTCCAAGAAGCAGTCAACTTTTGGAGTTCTACTTTGGCAAATACACAATCCCTGGAAAATCTCTACGGTCATATCGACAACCCGGCCCAGCTACTTACGAATCTACAGTCGCTTTCTGATTTTGCAAGAATGAGAGGCATGGACTCACTCCTTGAATCTATTTTAGAATTGTCGTCTACGGTCTCGAAGTTCCTATCGCCAAACGATCCAGCGTGCCTGGTCGCCCAAAACACCGCCCTATGCCTGCAGTATCTTACTGTTGGGCACTCTACGAAAGCAGAGACTGTCTTGGCAATGAGCCAAGAATTGCTTTCATGCCCAGATGTACCTCATGAGATCGCGGCAAATTTCCACCTCTGCTCAGCTGAGTACCAAATGGCGATAGGAAGCTACGAAAGAGCAGAAAGACATCTAGCTGATGCTCACGTGTCAGGGGTTGCCTCCATATCTGACAAATCCGCCCGGAGCAGTAGGGCTACGAGGAAATTGTCTATTGCATACGCCTCTTTCCTACAAGCCTTGCTAGTTCTCGAGCGCGGCAATTCTCACGACGCGCTTCGCTATGCCAAGAACGCCGTTCGCGTTTTGTACCACGATTGGGCAAAGCTGGAGACAATGAAGGGCTCAGTTGTTAGCCAAGTTGATGAGTCATCGCAGGTTGAAGCGTCAGAAGACGACAGCAGCTTTAATAACTCAGTCTCGAGTGCCTCGGATGCCGTGCGTGCTCGAACCGGGCCTGAGTTCTGGGCTATGGTGTATCCCCTTTTCCGTTTCGTAATGCGCCTGTCTTCAGTCTACGCTCACATCGGAATGTTCCAAGAAACCATGTATTATGGTGAACAGGCGTTGAAAATTGCGAGGAGCACTAACTCTGCGAATTATATCATGCAGTCCCAGACCTGGTTAGCGGCAATGCATATGAAAGCCGGAGCGGCTGAGAAAGCTCTCGAGTTGGCATCAGAAATCAAAGGATCTTTGGCTACGCTGGAACCGAACTACTCGACAATCAGCTTGATCTGCCAGCTGAGCCAAGTTTATCGTGATATGGCCGACCACGCTGCGGAGTCAGAGTTACTCAACCAAGCTGAGTCGATGTTTGCCAGACTGGACAAACAGAAAGCGAGCAGAGGAATGGACTTGGATAAACAGATGGCAAAGTTGGCCATTCAAGACAAAGCACCTTCCAAGATGACGCGGCAGCCAAGGTCAAAGGTGACCAAGACAGTCAGCAAGGCTGCTCCGAAAAGAAAGACTACCACCACTGCAGCAATGTCCTCGACCGAGTCGAAGTCACTATCAGCCATAGAAGACAAACAGCTCATGTTCATGCGTGCATCCATTCTCCAGCAACGATCAGTAGCACTGCTCCGGGAAAGAGAGTGGACAGCGGCAGTTGAGACCTTGCAAACCGCTGGCGAATTACCCCGTTTGTCAACCGACATCACCCAAGATTCTCTCTTCATGGCAGTGGCGCTTATCGGCCAGAGTTTAGAATTGATGGGGAAAGACTCGGTCTACTCTGCCGTCTTAGACTCGACCTTGTCGTTTCCCACTGTGGCCGGTTCTGCCAGGGACAAAACACTGGCTGAGAAGAACCAATCTACAAAGACCTCCCCGCCGCGGAAAGGGCGAGCATCCCCGCAGGAAGGGCCGCCATTCCTTGAAACTCTTCGACAGGCCCGCGACCATCTTCTTGATGCTCATTCCGTTGCAGTCATGAACGGTGATGGGGTACTTGTGCAACGTGTGGCGACCTTGCTACAGAACACCTTTATTCTATTATCCACGACGAACCACTCGAAGATCTCTGGAACGAGCCATCCTGCTTATGCGACATGCTCTGTCGAATTGGCACGCAATCTGGTTTGGCGCCGTGAGCGAAAGACCTTGAAACTTGATTCCAACAAAGGGGCCAAATTGGAGTGGCCTATACCGTTGGAGGCGTCGGACTCCAGGCGCTCCAGCCTGTCTCTGACGGCTGATATGAATCGATTCCAGAAGGAGTACATTGATATCATTCCCAGCTCATGGAACGTTGTCTCAGTATCCTTGAGTGATAACAAACACGATCTGTGTATTACCAAGCTGCAAGCCGGCCACAGCCCTTTTGCTATCCGATTGCCTCTAGAACGAGCTATGTCCAGGGACGCTGACAATGAGGTTTTCAACTTCGAGCAAGGCCGAGCCGAGCTCCTCGATATTATCGACGTAGCTAATCGCACTTGCCATGACGCCAGAGATATGAGTGCCAAGGGTGCCAAGTCTGCTTGGTGGTCTGAACGGGAGTCTCTTGATGAGCGAATGAAGGATATGTTGGAGAATATTGAGCACACTTGGCTTGGGGGCTTTAGGGGCATCTTTTCTCAACATCATCGCCGATCCGACTTGCTCGCGAAGTTTCAAAAGAGCTTCCAGAACATCCTTGACAACAACCTGCCATCTAGGCGGCAGGTTCGTGGCAGACGCACAAAGGTAGCCACAACACCTAAGGTTTCTCTCGATCCCCGCATCCTGGATCTCTTCATCGGACTAGGCGATGCCACGATGCCAGATTGTGATTTCGATGAGCCCTTGACGGATCTACTGTACTTTGTGGTGGATATTCTCCAATTTCACGGCGAACGCAATGCCTATGACGAGGTCGATCTCGACAGGATGGTCATCGAAATTACCGATGCCCTGCATTCTTATCATGCCGCAGCTAAAAGCGACAAGGAGAGCCACGAACAAACACATACGATCCTGGTGCTTGACAAATCTCTTCACATCATTCCTTGGGAATCGCTGCCCTGCATGCAAGGCGTAGCTGTGTCCCGGGTGCCTTCACTAGCTTGCCTCCGCCGCTCCATCCTCGAACAACGTGTCGACCAGGAGTTCGAAACTTCGTCTTCCGGGGACGCAGAACAGCAAACAAAGCAACCCCGCGAAGGCCACCACATCTCTTACAAGTCGGGTACTTACATCTTGAACCCAGGCGCCGACCTCAAGAACACGCAGAACGTCTTCGGCCGACCGCTATCTGGTCTCCCGCTTAGCTGGTCAGCGATTGAGGCACGCGCCCCCGCCGAATCCGAGTTCGAGTCCGCTTTGACCAAGTCGGACCTGCTGCTCTATTTCGGCCACGGCTCGGGCGCGCAGTATATCCGTGGCCGCACGATTCGCAAGATGGAGAAGTGCCGCGCCGTGGCGCTGCTCATGGGCTGCTCGTCGGCGTCGCTTACCGCTCCGGGCGACTTTGAGCCCCACGGCCCGGTCTGGAATTACATGCTAGCCGGCAGCCCCGCGGCTGTGGGCACGCTGTGGGATGTGACGGATCGTGATATCGATCGGTACGCGGGCCGGCTGTTCGAGGAGTGGGGGCTGTTTCCCCGCGGTACGTTCGTGGAGGAGGACAGCAAGAAGAACAGGAGTGCCGGGGGTCAGGGGGGCAAGAAGAAGACCAGGACGGTGGCAGCGGATCGAGGAGATGACGAGGGCACTACCGAAGCAGGAGGAGCAGCACCCACGAGTCTCGTGGAGGCAGTCGCTCGGGCGAGGGATGCCTGCAGGTTCCGGTACCTTACCGCTGCGGCGGTCTGTGTCTATGGTATCCCGGTCTATATTGGCAAGTGAGAGCGAGAGGATGGTCGTGTTATTCGCGTGTTTTTTCTTATTGGGGGGGTTTTTTTTGGCATAGAAGGAGAGTGTTGGTATAGGGTGATAGAGTTGTGTGAGCATTGCGAGGGCGTTTTAGTGTTTGGTTTTAGGGAATTAGACATGGTCTTTTCAGGTTTCAGTGCATAGCTCGATGATACCCTTGTCGATTTGGACCCTCGTGGTGGGAGAGAAGGGCAAGAAAATAGAAGAGTATTCGGGTCTCTACATGCTCGTTCTGTTTGTCGGCGAGATGTGATAGAGTCCTTTACTTTCACCAATTCAACGCGCAGCGCGAGGAAACCAACGGGCACTTGCCCTTGTGGACGATAGGCAGTGATTATTGCATTGAGAAGTTGTGATTATGACAACACCCTGGTTGTTGGATGATTTAGCTGGGGCTTGGCTCAGGTTGATTTTCCTTTATTCATACCAAGCTAACCTCATTACTTATGCGTGGGCCTATATTAATTACTGCCTTTAGGATGGGTTTCCACCATGCTCAACCATGCAGAATATGTCACCAGGCATCCATCTCTATATGTTTCGACAGTGCATGCATCATGTTGACAGAAAAGACCGGTGCTAACCAAAGCCAATGGCCATTTAAATTACTTAGGTTTGTATGGTAGTTGCTTGGTACGTGAGTGGCTGGCAGCGCCGAGCCAGATCTTGTCGAGCCCCGACCCGATGTTAAGAGAGATACTGACCACTGCTTCGTCTACATGTAGTATGTATGCCACCTATGCACAACGAAGAGGGAAGCAGAGGGAGGTAGCTCTCTCTCTCTCTCTCTCTCTCTCTCTCTCACCGCTCATCTAAGATTTATCGGGCATCAGCGATGTGACCAAAGTCCGACTTGGTCGAGAGCGAGTGTTCTTCTCAGCGGCCTCACACAAGGAGCCACAAATAACTTACAGCACGTTATCGCTCGCTCGCTGGCCCTCGGCAACAAGTAGCAGGGTGTGACACAGATCTCCTCGCGCAAATCGCCATGTTCTCGTAGTATCCATTGGTCCTGTAGTATCGGGCTGTCCCTCGTCCATAGCGTAGATCTTGTAGGTGCAGGGCGTTACGTACTAAGGTTTTGCAGATGAAGGCACGCAGCTTTTGGAATGCCTTGGAATCGAGTTAGTCATTTCCTTCACCTCTTCAGAAACCCATCGGGGCCGAATAGAAGCGCACATGGGTTTTCCTAATGGGGCCAGACAATAGAACCTCCTCGGTCCATAACCCGAAGGAGACACAAAACACGGACCACCGCAGAACTCCACCTGTGGTAAATAGAGTCTCCCTGTCTTATTACAGTCGAGCATGACAGTGTCTCAAATCTTGGCTATTCCAGGGCCGGACTTTGCTCGAGATTCCGGGCTCAGTCAATTTGGATCGGCGGCAGAATAGGCGTTTGATAGAATAGTGGTACAACCGATAACTGTTTCGGGGAATTCTGCATGGATCGATCCTGTCTGCTCTCCGCAAACTCGCTTCCTGAACGGGCCGAGTGGAGAAAGATGTCTCGGCCACTTGCGTGCCTCTGTCTACGCTGTATGTCTATAGCTTTTCTTTTTCTTTTCTTCTTTCCCTCCCCCTTCTTGCCCACTCGCTTGAAAATGGCAAGTGACAAGCCACAGCACAGAGAGGCCCAGAGTTTGGTGCTGTCGTTTGTCCATTTCCCATCGTATGTCGTGTTACTGTAACACAAGCATAGCTCGCTTCGCTTCGCTCCGGCCAAAGGCTACACGTTTTGACGGCCCCCGCCCCCCCCTGCTTGTAGCCCATATCAGATTTACCAGCCACTTGGGTGACAACGCTGGGGAAAGTAGAAGATGCTGTGGAATCCAAAGTCACACAAGTCACAATGCAGGGACGGCGACGGTTAGCGAAGAAAGCTGTGGACAGGGCCCTGGTGCGAGATTAAGCAATAAAGTCTGCTGCAATATTGACTGACCGGGTTTCCTTACATTTTCCCTTGCATTATGGCCTCACTTGGTGATGTATGAGTACTAGTCCGACCTATTCGGCGGCTCGGAAGAAGTTTAGGGGAATCTCGCGCTTGCGGATGCAACGGTTGATGTTTGTTTTCCTGGGGTTAATCAAGCAGGCCCACCTATAGGCCCAGATGCTAAGGCTAAGGCTTTGCGAACCCAACCTCCCCCGCGATTATTACAGCTGCTCGCACGAATGAACGAGATGAGTACCTAGGTAATAAGTGCTGATGTGTTGTTGCCTGCCTCCGGTTAGGTTAGGTAGTGTTGCGCTGAGGAAAACACGGAAATCATGCACACCTCTTTGTCGATATATTAACGTACGAAATGTTCCGTTGTATCCTATCCATCCATTCTAGGTGGTGGTACTCCGTAGAGTGGTAGAGTGGTAGAGTAGTAGGGAAGTAGGGTAGTAGGGTCGTAGGGTAGTAGGGTGGCTTACCTACCTACCTACTTACTTACATATATGTAGTAATAGCAGCAGCTGTGAAGCTTGTGTCTAAGACAAGACGTTGGAACTTGTACTTGCATAGCACAGCAGTCTACGATCTATCGTCCTTGTATGTGGTACCTCCCACCGTATTATTGGAACTCACATCCGGCACTTCTTTGGATGGAGCGGCACCATGTCCACTTATCTCGGCTTTTGTCGAGCCTCTCGCCAATCAGAATGAAGGCTGCATGTCCAAGGACCAAGGACCAAGGACATGACCCTTCTCAGCAAGATCATCATCCCGTTCCTTTCCTTTCCATTCACCACTGTCGTTTGTAGATCTGACTGATTGGAAACAGCCCATACATAGGGTCGAAGCCTGCTGTGGTAATATGTGCTTGAACTGTATTTCATTGCCAGCCAGCCAGCCAGCCAGCCAGCACAACAATAGTAGCAAAGACTCTCCCAATCGGGGCCGCGGATACTTAGGTAAAGTACCTACTTAGTTGGTCAGAGTTGCAGACAGAGAGAGAACATGACCAGTCGCCCTGCAGATGCTATGCAATATCCCCAGTCATGCCTGCAGCCGGCGAGATAGGTGAGGCATGGTGGGTGAAGGGATGGTGTGCACCATGCGTCGGCCAGAAAAACGCCCGAGAATGCTAGAGGCTGTCTGGCTGTCGCTTCCGAGCTTTCTTACCGTTGCAGCTGTCTGTGGCGTCAACCGTCTTCTTTCTGCGAGTCGGAAGCTCGTTCGTTTCGACTGGACTGGACATTGCATTGACCCTACTATCAGTAAAGCATATTGCAGTGTCCAACTACCACGGCGTATGGATGTAGGTACAAACCTTCTCCTGGCATGTCTTTCAATGCATGTCAAGTATGCACTGAAAGAAGTACTCTGATGTAATGTCAGCAATAAGATATTGAGCCCCCCTCCCCACCGTTCCGCTCGACTCCATACAGCCGATCAGGTCTTTCTTTCGTAGCATTGACTCCCCGGACCTTCAAGCTCCACCCTCTCTGGGTTCTAACCTTCCAGCTATGTGAGATGTGTTGCTGCGCCCTATGTTATGTATAAAACCACTAGATATTGTCGCTCTCGGCTTTGGCCTGGCCTGGCCTGGTGTCTTAGCTAAAGGTATCATCAGGCAGCACGACACACGAGGCAACACATTACGACACATGTACGTTGCCATCGTGATCACCAGTTTTCTCCTGATTGCCTACTTCTCGGAATATACGCCCATGTCTTGATTCGTTCGCTACTTGGTGTATTACCTACAGGCAGCTTCCACCATGTACTTTCGATGCAATATGCCTCGGGATCGAAAAACCAGCGAGGAACACACCTGCCCTTTACACGTTGTTTTAATCTACATTACGGCATGCCACACGCGACGGCGCAGGCATCTCAATGCTCCATACACTAGTCTTGGTGCCGCCAGTATGGGGGGCATCACGGGGTTGCAGCCGAGATATGGATGTGGTGCAATGCAGTCGTCGATCGCCTACATAATTACCTACCTACATTCGGCCCGGCTATTGTCGAAGGAGACGAAGCTTGAAAGTAAGACTGCCAGACTGGCGTGACTTGACCGGTCGCGACTCATTCGATAATCATACATATCAGCCTGGTGCTATCTAACCTGCCTGACGGCCGGCCGTATTAGTAACCACAGTGCTCCCGTCTCTTGCTGGTGTTATGGGGTGAAGCTCGTAGGGTTGGGCTTATTATAAATGCGGGCTATGAGGAAGTAATATTGCTCGGGGGCCGGGTACTTTTGAACCGCCATCCATTTAGTGGTTCCCGGTCCCCCAACGACACGAAGCCCCAGAAGAAAGTCGCTCGCTCGCTCGCTCGCCACATCTACTACCAATACGTGTACGTGTATGTACTTGGGTAGGGACTTTTCTTCTTCCTTTTTACCTTTTTTTACTTTACCCTGGATACTCATCTCATCTCTACTCCATACGAAAGTTTCCTACCCGACTGTTTCTGGAATTAATAATGGATGGCATACAACCTTCTTCAAACCTTCCCCTCCTGGCGGTTCCCTAGCAGGTTTCTCTAGCAGGTTCTGAGTGTCGGAGACTCGGATGAGCCACGAGCCTTATTGAGATAGTGAATAGTGTGCCTTTTAATAATTCCCCGTCTCGGAGATTCCCTGACGATCCAATGGATACTTCAATTGTGCATGTAATTGCCACAATACACCCATTGAGAAGGTGTTATCGTTGTTGTCATCTCGCCTTGGTCGTCATCTCGCACACGCATCCACCTTCCCCAGGTCAACAGGTCTCTGTTACTCTAGGCTGGTCTTGCATTGACATCCTGAGCTTCCGAGACATCGTTGGGCGCCGTGTCTAGTGTGAATCCTGAGACCTTCAGAGTATACATAGCACTCACTACGGATACCTTCAGTCAGTAGGCATCATCACGTGGTGCCCTTGGAGCTTGACAAGTTGACAGACAGACAGTCTGGGCCTGGACCATCCACCCACCATCCATCCATCCATCCATCCATCCATCCTCCAAGCCTCTTTCTCCTTCTTCCAAACAGGCTAGGAGCCAACGGGCAGGACGCTACGCTAGATAGATGCACAAGTTTACTACTACTACAACACTAACAAGTACTTGCTGACCTACTACGTACGAACGAATACACCTGATTGATTAGCTAGCCCTCCTCCTTCTTCCCCGTCCCCGTCCCCGTCCTCGTCCTCGTCCTCCTCGTCCTCCTCCACCCCTACTCCTACCCTATTTCCCCACAAAAACCAGCCCGCCGAAAACGTACTACGTACTCGTCTCGTAGCCCATCTCGCGTCGAGTGGATTCGCTGTCGCTGTCGGTCGTGTGTGCAGGGATCAGAAACGCCATTGAGCCGGGGGCCACCCCCGTCAAATTGCCAACCTTCTGAAGCCGCCCATCAGCAGCGATCGTCGCGAAACCCCCCCCAAAACCTTAAACAGCACTTCACTTCGCTTCAATTCGTACATGTTCTCTGTCTCTGCCCTACGGAAGAAACTCATTGTTTCATGTCATGAGAGTCTTTCTGAACGCCCCCGACGACGCTGTGGCTTCTGGCATCGCTTCCCGGAAAGCCCGAGTAGTCTTCACCCTCCCAAGCTGAGATCGTTTTTGACTACGTGGGTCTTATATTTCCCTGGAACTTTTCATCCGAGACTCGAGAGCATTCATTATCGACCTGTGTGAGGCACACGACTTTCAACCAAGGAAACGTCGCGCGACCTGATCTTGGCCTTGTCGTCGCGCCGCCGATATCTGTTCCCCTCGGATCTTACCTCTCGGTTCAGCAATGTCACCCAGTCAGTCCCAGGCTCATGTTCGCTCGTTGTCCACTGCCAGGCCCGATGCCCCCCAAGCATCCGCTGATACGGGGAGCCCGGCCGTTCAATCCGGCTCAGCCGATATGAATGGATTCTCCCTCCATTCAAGCCGTGATGGTCTATCGAGTAACGCTGCATCACACAACTTGATAGAAGCCCCTGACTTCCAAGATTTCTCTTTCTCCTACCAGGAACTACCCGAAGGGGCTCAGATGATGGGACTAGAGGACCACGCTACGGATCTGTTCGGACCATCAGGCGGTGAAGCGTCCCTTGCATCGATAGGCGATGGGAAGGATTCCATCGCATCTGGGGCGCCCAGTGCCAACTTTACTACCACTGGGCATTCAGAGAGGCGGCAAAGCCATGACGCATCTGAAGAAGAAAGCCCGGGTGGCACACATGGGGGTGTCAATTCGCTGGAAGATGACATGTCAGACGAGTTTGGCCTGTCCGCTGGTGCGCCGGGTGACGGGACAGACCTTGGGCGAAAGGACAGCAAGTCGGATATTACGCCGGCCTGGAGTGAGCTGAAGACGAAGGCAGGAAAGGAACGAAAGCGATTGCCGCTGGCCTGTATCGCGTGCCGGCGGAAGAAAATCCGATGCTCTGGCGAGAAACCGGCTTGCAAACATTGCATCCGTTCTCGCATCCCGTGTGTGTACAAGGTCACGACGCGCAAGGCAGCTCCGCGGACGGACTACATGACCATGCTGGACAAGCGACTGAAGCGAATGGAAGATCGGATCATCAAGATTGTACCGAAGTCTGAGCAAGACACGGCAGCCGCCAATGTCACACGTGCGAATCTCAAACCTGGTATCATCGGCGCCTTGTCTGCCGGAAAGCAAGCCAAGAAGCGCGGTGCAGACGAAGCCTTCGGCACCGACTTGGAGTACTGGGCCAAGACACCATCCAAAGCAAAGCCGGAGGACTCGAGACCGGCCTCTTTACAGGTGCAGGAACGAGAGGACGGCAAGCTTCTGACTGAAGGACGTGAAGCTTTACCGCCCATGAACATACGCGAGCATCTGGCTGAAGTGTTTTTCGAGAATATTTACGGCCAAGTTTATCATTTACTCCACAGACCCAGTTACATGAGAAAATTGAAGTACGTTTGTTGCTCGCGGCCTCCAAGTTCTTGATGTGGGTGGCTAATTCGCCTCTAGGGCCGATACTTTACCACCAGTCTTGGTGCTCTCTGTTTGCGCCATCTCGGCTCGCTTCTCGACCCATCCCATGTTTGCAGCCATCCCGAATTTTCTACGCGGTGAAGAATGGGCAGGACACGCTCGAGACATCGTTACAAGGCGCTATGAATGGCCCAACATCACAGTCTTGACGTGTCTGCTCATCCTAGGTCTGCATGAATTTGGCACATGCCATGGAGGGAGGAGCTGGTCTCTAGGTGGCCAGGCGATTCGGATGGCCTTCGCCCTGCAGCTGCACAAGGACTTGGAATTCGACCCGACACGGTCCAATCCGAACGCACAGCTCAGCTTCATCGACCGAGAAGTCAGGCGGAGGACAATGTGGGCCTGTTTTCTCATGGATCGGTTCAACTCCTCGGGAACTGACCGTCCCATGTTCATCAGGGAGGAGACAGTCAATATCCAACTGCCAATCAAAGAAAAACTATTTCAATTGGACATGCCCGGGCCTACGGAAGACCTAGACGGGGGGGTACCCCATGCCGTACCCGTCGATGAAGGACAGCTGTCCAACCCAAAAGACAACATGGGTGTTGCTGCTTACATGATCAGAGCTATCTCTTTATGGGGGAAGATTATCAGCTTCTTGAATCAGGGAGGTAAAGACGTTGATAATCACACCATGTGGGAGCCGGATTCGGACTATTCGAAAATGCTCAAACAAGCCGAGGATTTCGCTGGGGCTCTGCCAGAAGGGCTCAAGTACTCAGCCGAGAACCTACGTTTGCACGATACCGAAGGCATGGCTAACCAGTTCCTTTTCCTTCATATATCGATCCAGCAGAATATTCTTTTCATGAATCGCTTTGCCGTGTCATCGCCCGCAGGCCTGTCAAATGTCGATGTACCAAAGAACTTCATCACAAAGGCAGGCGCCAAGGCTTTTGGCGCTGCCAACAGGATATCCGACTTGCTCAGAGACGCAGAGTCATTCTTTATTGCGGCGCCCTTCGTTGGGTATTGCGCCTTTCTGTCCAGCACAGTACACATATTTGGCATCTTCTCCGGAAATGTAGCAGTTGAGCAGTCTGCCAAGAAGAATTTGGCGACCAACGTCAGGTTTTTGGGGAAGATGAAAAGATATTGGGGCATGTTTCATTTCATGTCTGAAAACCTTCGCGAGCAATACCGGGTCTGCGCGGATGCTCATCGGCAGGGAACGCCTGCGACCGAGAACGCCACCGCTTCGCCCATCTTTCAGTACGGTGACTGGTTCGACCGGTATCCGCATGGTGTATCGCCCTCCGACTTCCTCGATCCTGCTGGGGTCAAGAAGAAAGAGTCCGGCGATGATGCGGTGCTCGAACAGAAACCTGAGACTTATACTGTGGAAGAGTTGTTCGCTCAGCTGTCCCCACCGCAAAGTACGGAGCATCGGGAGGGTACCGTCAGTAGCCTACAGAGCCGCCCCCCGATACCGAAGAGGAAATCAGTCGCCAGTATCAGCACCAGAAAAGGCGGAATGCAACCGCGTGCCGGATCACAGCACCTCGAGCCGCTACTTACCGATCTCAACCCAAGCTCTCTCCCCGAGCACCTCCAACAGAGGTTGCACCACCAGCGCCAGCAATTTGCCGCTCGCTTAAGTAACCAGCAACGTAAGTCCATCACCCCCCCCCATCGCTTGCTGTGGCAAGTTCGAAGCTGAAGTCTCAAATTTGCAGGAAACGCGGCTGCAGGTAACGTGGCAGCGTACCATGCGCTCTCACCCATCAGCCCAATCGGCGCTGGTCATGGGCATGGGCACGGGCACGGCCATGGGCACGGCCATGGCCACCCACACTTCGCTGCTGCGCATAGTCATCACGGCCACGGTCATCCGGGCTTATATAACCACGATCTGCTGTCACTCGGTTTAGCGAATAACTCAACGGGTATGATGCCACACCTCGATCGGCAACTCGTCTTTGGGGCATACGGTGGGATCGATCCGACAACTATCAGCGGACAGGAAGCCTTGATAAACTGGGATGCACTAGCTGGCACGAATCACCATGCCGGAGGTAGTAATGGAGCTAATGTTGGTAGCGCAGGCGAGGGTGGACCCAATGGTATGTCGTCGGGCTTCCACTCGGAGCCATCGTCAGCATGGTTTATGCCGTTCAACATGGAAGCTCCAGAACTTGGACAGGATGTGGCGACAGGTATGACGAGCATGGAGGGCTTTGGTGCCATGTTTAGTCCTGGGGCGATGACACCAAGCGGTGGGCTGGGACTGCGAAGAAACAGCCACAGATGACGAGTCCCTCTATATATGGGGCGCGCGGAGGGGGGGAAGGATATCTCGCGAAGGATGCTTGCTTCTTTGTATCGGTTCAGGTCAGTCAAGACGGCGATGTCTTCGCATGTTTTGGTGGAATGCAAGGCGTTGGTATGGCGTCTTGAAAGGAACGGGTCTGGCGGATGGCTATATCTCTTCGGGTATACTTTGCTGTGTATATGAGACTCTTACTGGGGGTGTTGATGAAGATATCCACGGGAAAGTAGCCGTCTGGTGACCGGCAGAATGGGCCGGCAAGTAAATAAAAGGAAGTAGAAAAGAAGACAGAAGATGAAATGGTCGTTAAAGTAGAGCTGTTAAAGAGGGTGGCTCGCGGTGAGGCTGGTTGGTTGGTTGGTTGCCTGACGACCAACCAACGCCTCTGGCGATGCCAGCCGAGTGCTGTATGGCGAGCAAAAACGGTGCGACGGTTGCGCTAAAGTACGTAATGCAACGGAGTATCTTACGATGATGGTGTGATATTGTGCATAATTCACCCGGCACGTCCAAGAAGACAGCGGGACTTGTTTACTTACTTCTCTGCTTGGTGGACTACCCCTAAACACCTGTCACGTACCTGTACCTCCGTTTTCGTTAGCCGCTGTCGGCTCCGACGGTTAGCCGATGGAGATAGCCAATCCCACACATCACCATGCAACTTTGACAATATCCGACCTCTTCAATGCTCGTGCTGCTCAACCGATTAGTTTGGAAGAAAGTCGAGAGTCCCGTCTCCATGTCGGACCCTGCAACCGTCCCGACTCCGACGCCCAGTCGCATCCGTCGAAACGCCGCATGCACTTCTTGCCGAGATGCAAAAGTAAGTATGATACTAAATGGCAGTACTACCGACAGTCGTCACCTACCGCGAAGGAAATGTCACTCACAACTTCACTCTCTCCTGCGATAGGTTCGGTGCAATCCGAGCAGTCAGCCAAGCCAGCCATGCCAGCGCTGCGGCAGGCTGGGGCTGGACTGTGTGGTGGATAGAACGCATAAGAGAACCAGCAGGCGCAAGTGAGTAAAACGAATAGAGAGAGATTGGTAGTACTCAGTAGTACTCTGCCGGAGTAATGTTCTGATCCCGGCCACGCTCTCGCAGCAAGATAGATGAGCTTGTCCAGGAAATCCAGACCATCAAACAGACAGTCGGATCTGGTCATCCCACGGGCGGAATCATCGCCACCCCAGTTACGAAGGACCTGCCGGTATTGCAGCCGGTAATCAATTCGCCGGATGCGATAAGAGGCTCATTATCAGACAAGATCGCCGCTTCCGGGCCCCCCCGTCACAGAGACCCCGGCGACGACGCTTGTCGGGGATGTCCCCATCGAACCAAGTCTTCCTAGAGCTCTCGGCTCGCAGCCCTTCTCTGGGGAAGATATTGATTATTACTTTAAAATGTAAGTTACATTACACATATCACTTGTCCTTTCCTCTGCACACAGCTCAAGCGCCCTAGGTACTTTGAGCGTTTTCACCCGTATATGCCCATCGTGAGGCATCGGGATCCGAACAAGTGCTACGACTCGGGACCTGCGCTGTTCTGGACGATTCTCCTTGTGGCTTGTCGCCGTTACGCCAAGGACCCTCAGGTCCTACCATTTCTTGTAGATGCCATGAGGCGGGAGCTGTTCTCCGTCCTGTCCAGCTTGCCGGTCAACATACACACCATCAATGCTATAATCCTTGCCTGCACTTGGGCGTTCCCGGATGTGCGTTTCGTCAATGATCCGACCTGCATGTTCTCGGGGGTCATCATGAATGCCTCGCTGTTGTTGGGCATACAAACTGGAAAGGGTTCAAATCCAGCGTTCAGTTTCGGAGGCTTTCAGAGCAACTTCACAGACGAAGAAGCACAGTATACCTGGGCGGGGTATAACATCGTCACGCAGCGGTATGATAATGCAATAGCCCCGGACTGTATAGAAGTATAATTGAACCAAGTCGTAGGGCCTCGCACTACATGGGCCTGCCACCGCTCGGTAACCTATTCAACCAGACGGTGCAGGACGTCATCGATGGCAGGACGCCCTTTCATGTGCCCTCATCCTTCCGGGTGCTCCTGGAATGCCAAAAGTTTGCCCACCGGGTGAGCAAAACTATGTCTGCATGCTTGGAAGAATCCGAGGGGGTTTCATCTTACATTGTTCAACAAATCGAGGACGATTTCGACAATATCCGCGGACTCATCTGTTCGGGGCGAGCAGGTAGGTGTTCATAACAACCAAGGAACAAGCACCGGCGACTCTACGCTGACGCTCTGCTGCAGATGACATGGACAAATTCAACGCTCTCCTCGTACAATTGGAGATCCAGACATACTACCTAATACCCTTACCTGGCTACAACCCCGAGGCCCTGAAACGCAATATCCTGCGGGCATACACTACGGCACAGACGGTGCTACGCGACGCCCTCAGCTTGGACGACCAGAATGGTTTCTTAAAACACTTGCCTCATTTTTCCTTTCGGTCCTTGCTGTCGGCCATTTGTATTATATACAAGGTATTCCGGTCCTCGTACAAGGAACTTCTGGACAAAGACGCGGCCGAACGCAACGCCACCAACTGCATTGCGGTGTGCCGCCGCTCGGTGGTCCAGGAAGGTGACCTAGGAGCCCGGCTCTCTATGCTCTTCGAGTCCTTCTGGAACCTGGCACAGTCTACGGCCGCCTGGCAGGGGGAACCCACGGTAACTATAGGGACCCAGCGCATGGGGGCCAGTGTGAGCTTCGACTGCCTGAAGCTCTGGAAGAATGACATGAACACGATGAGACCGAGGTCTACTCAGCCTGTCGAAGGTAGCAGCCGCAGTAACGGCGATGCTGTGGTCGTGACGGGCTCGGCGGCACTGAACAACGGAACGGCGGCCGCACCTGGGTCGGATCCCCTGGCGAATATTGATTGGTCTTTCATGGATGATTTCGATTGGAACTTCGAGCCGAGTTTGCTGGCGCCTGTGGGCCTAGGGACGTAGGATGCACGACTGTTCTCTTACGGTAGATAGCATGCCATGTTGCTGTCTAATCTGGAATCCTACGCATTACTGGGTACTCGCTTCAGTTGGGGGTGCCAGAATTATTAAACCGGTGCGCAACTATGTATTCACACGACTACCAGATAGAGCAAAGTGCTTTGCTTCCTTTTACTACTTAAGTACTAAGTACGTACCTGTTTATTATCTAGGCACGCAGCCGGGGCCGACTCGGCCAAAGTGAAAGTGAGATGCCGATAGAGCACGGATCTCCCACTTTTCAACATCGCGCGCCACCGTCTACCGCCGTCCGAATAAACCACGGCAGAAAACCTTCTTGCCTTCGAAGCCATGACTGGCTTCATGAGGGAGGCGCCGCCACCGCCGCATCCCTACTACCCCCTAGGCGTCGCCATCCCGAACTATGAAGCCAACCGCGCGACCGTTCCGAGGCTGCTGGTGTCGCTGGGCGGTATGCTAGCCAGCGCCATGTTGCTCATGGGCACCATCGCGTTGCGTGTGAACCCGACCTTGACCAAGTCGAACCTGGCTGTGTTCTGTTGGTTCGTCTTGTGTAAGTAAAGCAAGAACAGATCTCATCATGCCATCCTAACCGACCGGGGAAGGGCTATGTTGCTAATTGAACTAAACGGATTCTAGGTGGTTCGCTACATTGCTTCTTTGAGGGTAAGAAAGAAAGAAGAGGCTCTCTCTCTCTTTCTCGATTCTGTCGAGACTCCCGCTAGATAGCTACTTGGATACTATATAAGGCGTCATCGAGGCTGACGAAATCTCTGTTCTGGCGCATAGGCTACTTCGTCTTCAACCATGCCACGGTGGCATCGTCTCAGAACCTCTTCGCGCAGCTATGGAAGGAATACGCTCTCTCGGATTCCAGGTACTTGACGTCAGATCCATTCATGCTTAGCGTAGAGAGCATCACCGTTGTAGGCCCCCCTCCCTTTCCCCTTTCCTTCTCCCCCAACAAGCCATTACCATCTTCCAATCGTGGGTGAGCAATACCTAGCAGCAGGTATCGCCTATGAAAAGACATTAGGGGCCTATACTGCCAACAAGAAGCCGCTGACATGGTCCACCAAAAACACACAGTTCATCTGGGGCCCTCTCTCCTTTGCCTGTGCAGCCAGCATAGTCGCGGACAGCTACCTCCGTCACCCGGTTCAGATCATCGTTTGCATGGCCCACCTATACGGCGTGGCGCTGTACTATTCCACCAGTCTCGTCGAGACTCACTTCACCGGCCTCGCCCACAGCCGGCCCGAGTTCCTGTACTTCTGGGTCTACTACGTGGGCTTCAACCTGCCCTGGGCAATTGTGCCTGCCTGTAAGTCTCACAGTGTCACAGCTCTATTAGTCTCTACTCGCCTTTGGTCGTTTTCGATCGGTACCTGTGTGCGAGAAAACCCAGAACCTAGCTCGCAGGCTGACATTCTACACCATTCTACTTAGTCTTGCTGTTTGACAGTGTCAAGACGCTGAGGAGAAAGCTTCGAAGCCTGGAAACCATCAAAACAGGGCTCGCCGGGTTTCAGGCACGCACAGCGCTGAACAGTGCCAAGGTAACGAGCGAGACCAAGAAGGGGCAATGATGGAGGGTATAATAAAAGTGAGGGATATTGGGCTCAAAATGCTCACCCAAAATGGTCTGATCTAAACATGGTTGCCAAGTTCTTATCCAATTTTCAACCTATAACGATGGCTCAGGTTCAACTGATGTACTTGTATATATTTATAGAGCTGTAGGCACGTGATGCTGTAGTATATACTCATCCAGTGAACTATTTATTACCTGTATAACCCGCTCTTTACCATCTAATAACTAGTGCGTGCGTAGGCTGCCTTCGGTGAGTTGGACATCAGATCAGACCAGACAGCCATCTTGCCCCATGAAGGGCCACAGGATTGCACAGGTTACGAAGGAGTAAAAGGCCCAAGGACTCCTGGAGCAGTCACAAAAGGGGTAACAAGCAATCATCAGGTGTTTGTTCATTCTAGTTTGGGTATCTCTAAATAAAGCGCAATGGGGCAGCTCAGCGTACGTATTTGCCCATGAAACGCTTGTGGAAGTCAGATCGAAGCAGGTCCTGCCGATAAGTTAGCATCTTGCAGTTCGACTCAATGCGGATCGCATAGTCGTGGATTGAGTTTACTTACGTTGACGAACTCCTTCTTCTTGCCCTTGTCCTCGGTCCCTCGCGCTTGGTTCTTGAACACCACATCGTCGTTCCACCGCCGCTTCATGTTGAAGTTCTGCTTATTCAGCAAGGGGTTGCCCAAGGCAATGTCTCGCTCTCGCTCTTCCTCCTCGGCGGCGGCGCGTTCCGCCTCCTCTTTCTCGCGCCTCTCCGCCTTTTCTCGTCTGATCTTCTCCAGCTCGCGCTGCAGCTCTGCCTCATCGTCGTCACTATCCTCCTCGCTGTCGTCGTCATCTTCGTCGTCGTCTTCGTCATCATCATCATCATCTGCGTCTATGTCACGCGACTCCTCTAGTATGCGCCGCCGTTTGGCTTCGGGATCCTCCTCGTCGTCACCGTCGCCATTGGCGCGCGATGTGAGCCCCAGGGGTCGCTTCCTGCCGCCAGATGCTGAGATCTCGCCGGACTCGGAGGAAGGCTCGGGAAGAGCACCGCCGTTCTTGGTCTTGGCGAAGTGGGCGGCTTCGGCAGCTAAGAGTTCGGCGCGAAGGTCGCGGACTTCGGTGTCGGCATCACCGCCCTGTCCGGGTTGCCTGTAGCAAATATGAGCAATCTGATTTGGAGAAGCGGGCAGCGAAGAAGGGGGACGTACCGATATTTTAGCTGGGTGTGTGCAGGAAGGAGTCGTTGATGGTATGCAGGGCCTCGCAAAGCCTCCTTGCCGCAGGCGGGATCGAAGGTAGGTCTATGGGCGGTAGTCATGGCGAATTTGATGATATTATGGCGCGGTGTCTCTATTTAGGTCTTCGTCTGGTGTTGTCTGTCGGAGTGTGGTTTGCGCAGGTGTGGTTGAGGCTGGTTGAATGTGTGTTAGATAGCAAGTCTGAGAGAAAGTTGGTGGTCGGTGTCTTGCCTCAAACCCGCCGACTTTTAGGCAGGGGGTCGCGCCTGATGAGCAGGGAAGGAAGGCGGAAGCTACGAAGCGAAGTACCTGGATTAGACTATTAGTTAGTAGTAAACGCTAAAATATGAGTTCAGTGCCCCACTACTTACTTAAGTAAAGTACCTAAACCAGAGTAGGTACTGTATTGGTTACACATCCCACCTTTTAGCTTCGCAAAGCCATTATTGCTATTCTCTTGGTTTTTTTTTCTCCTTCCCTTCCTCTCTCTCCCCCCTAATGCGACGAAGAAGGAGAGGCTTGATTCCTCCTCCCAACCACTGACCATGCCGCGCGAGGCCGAACCTTCCCAGAATGAGAAAGAATTCGTATTGAAGGCTGTGCGGGAGGGCCACCGTCTGGACGGGCGCGGCTTCGACCAGTTCCGCCAGCTTGATCTCAAGTTTGGCGACCAATATGGAGTCGCAGACGTCACCCTAGGCAAAACGAGGTATGCTCACTTTCCCCTCTTGTTCGCTTTTGATTTCGAGCAGCACTCTATAAGAGAAATCGCATCTAATGAAGGTATAACTTCTAGACTCCTTGCCAAAGTTACCGCAGAAGTCACGGTTCCATACACAGACCGACCTTTCGATGGCATCTTCACCATCACCACCGAGCTAAGTCCCATGGCCTCGCCCGCTTTCGAGGTCAACCGCCCGACAGAAACAGAAGTCTTGCTGTCGAGGCTATTGGAGAAGACAGTGCGCCGGTCTAATGCTCTGGACACCGAATCACTATGCCTAGTGGCGGGTCAAAAGTGTTGGTCCATCCGAGTGGATCTGCACGTCCTGTCCCACGACGGCAACCTGATCGATGCCTCATGTTTGGCTGTTGTTGCAGCTCTGCGCCACTTTCGCAAACCCGATACAAGCATGGAGGGAGAGACTTTGACCGTCTACACCCCTGCGGAGAGAGAGCCCGTCCCTCTGAGTTGGCTGCACTCGCCTTTCTGTATTACCTTCAGCTTCTTCGGAAGCATATCGACCGGAGAAGATGGGGAGGAGAGGGACATATGGCTTTTGGATACTACGCTTTTGGAGGAGCAACTGCGTGCCAGTAGCTGCACCATCAGCATGAATAAGCATGGGGAGATATGTCAGGTAGCCAAGCCCGGTGGTTCGCCCGTCGAGGCTGTGACGGTAGTGCAGTGTTCCAGTCTGGCCCTTCAGAAGGTCAAGGATCTCTCCAATTTCGTGGACCAAAGACTGGCTGAGGACTCGAAGCGCAGGGACAAGGGTGGGCTTCTGGCAGAGCTATCTGCCGAGAACGCGAGGTAGAAGCCATGCTCTTCTATTATAAAGGCGCCCCAAAAATAGACCAATGATACCCACCATCTTGAGGATACCCCTTGAATCGCTGCTATACGAATGATATCGTAGGCCTGCGTGAACCGTTTCCCCGTGACCTAACGCCGTCTGCATGCCGCTTGAGAAACGCCAACCCAGAGAAATGGCTACCGCGCTTCCGACACACGTGAAATAAAACTCTGCCGTTTCGTCTATCGCATGACGGGTGGCCTTGACTCCTTGTTCCACTTCACCCTGCTCCGTACCCAGTCCACGGCTTCACTGACCCCTGTTCCGGTCAAGGCACTTACGGGCAGCACTCTGGAGTCGCGAATGGAGCTCGCCTTCTCGCCTTCGAACACCTTCTTGACTAGCCCCTCCTTGATCTTGACCACCTCGACGCAATCTTCGCGATCCTGCTTGTTGGCCAGAATCAAGAGCGGCACACCCTCCGTCTCGCTGTGTTGCAGCACATCCTCGAGCACCAGGCGGCACTCGTCCAGCCGGCCTAGGTGCTTGCTGCCACTGCCGGCATGGTCGGGGCCGTCGTCGTTTCTGGCGCCGGCGCCGGCTGCGGCCGAGGTCTCGTCGCCGTCTCGGTCGTCGTCCTCGCCGTCCTCGCCGGCGCCGTTCCGCAGCAGCAGGCCGTCGCCGATGTCGGTGCTGTCGATGATGAAGACGATGGCGTGGCACGAGGCGTAGTAGCTCTGCCACAGCCGGCGCAGCGACAGCTGCCCGCCCACGTCCCAGATCTTCAGGTACATGTCGGGCAGCGTGAGGGTGCTCACGTTCTGCCCCACCGTCGGCACCGTCCGCAGCTTCGGGTCCGGGTGCTCGGGCAGGAAGAGCGACTTGGCCTGCTCGTGGAACGTCGTCTTGCCCGCATTGTCCAGGCCCAGGAGGATGACCGAGTACTCTGTTGTTTGGTGGGAGGTTTTGCGCGCATGTCAGCTGGCTGCTGGAAGAAGGAAATGCGTGTTGCGTGGGTCGATTCCACCCATGCTACACAAGTAGTAAGTGAGAGAATAAGAGTGCCTTACCTTCTTTGCTCGTCGCGAGCCGGTACAGGCCCTTGGCTAGATGGTACATGGTAGAATCAAATAGCCCTATTGATAGACTTTCGTTCTCGAGAAGCATGAACGGTTCCCCAGACGTTTTGCGACAGTGAGTGGGTGCGAATTCCGCGAATCGCAAGGTCCATGTAACCTCTACTGGTAACCTATCTGCGCAACCAAATGTCTGAAACACTTTTGGCTGTCCACTTTAGCGGGACACTTTGGTAACCTGGGCAGAAGCTTGGGGGGTCAATTCGGCCCCTGGAATTCCGGTAATTGCCTCGGGCTTGGGCTTTGAGCTACCCCTGTTCGGGCAATTTAGTCGAGTCATTCCTTCCTACGTACATAATGTAGCTGAACTGCAATGCACAAGACAGACAGCCCCGGACGAACAATCAAGACAGCTAGCTCACCGTGCATGTGCATGTGGCTATGTCGCTTCTCGAAAATGAGATCGGCTCGAGGACTGAATAACTGAGTACGCCGTACAATCTAAGTAAAGTACTTAGGTAAGCTAACAAATTTGCCAAATCCGGCAAGAGCTTATAATGGACCCCATCTACGTCATTTTCGATGAACTTATAGTAACTAACTATTAGTATCCGCTACTTGATATGTCTTCTTTGGGCAAAACGCCCTGGCGTCTGATTGGCCCCCGTATTCTCCGTATCCCTAACTCGTAGTCTAATTCTCGAGAGATCGCATAGCCGTACATAGCCAACGCGCATGCGAAGCTTTGTGGTTCTGCAATGTTGTCGAATATAAAAGCAGATGCTTCCGTCAGGTTTGGGAGAGGTCAGTGTAAGGGACCAGCCCGCACTTTCTCACCAGGACACCACCACATCACAGTGACCTGACACTACCCATCATGGTCGTCCCCTATTATAAGGCCGTTGTACTTGCTTCATTATGCCTGCCGGGCGCGTCTTCCAGATTCTTGGGGCCTATGGACCCGGCCCCTGTTGATATAAGCGGCAAAGACAGCATTGTACGAGCCACTTGGGAGAACGTTACTTCAAGATTCGAAGACCACTTCAGTGGTAGAGCACGCTCCGCCCTCCCTGCTGGCTTGAGCAATCACACCTTTTCACTCGGTTTATTCTCTACACACGACGCGAAAGCTGCCGGATGCCTCCAATACCACCATACCGGTCCTGATGTCAAGGACTCCTCAAACGGAGTGAATACGGTCAACGGCGATAGCATCTACCGCATCGCAAGTCTGAGCAAGCTATTCACTGTCTTCGCTGGCTTGATTGAGCTCAGACCCCAAGACTGGAACTTACCCTTGGCTGAGATTTTCCCCGAGATCGCCAAGTTACCCAACGATGACCCTATTCGCCACGTAGACTGGAATACTGTCACGCCGCTCAGTCTCGCTTCACAGATCTCGGGGGTTCCTCGAGATGGATTCCCCTTTGTTTCTCAAGATTTCCTGTTTGAAGTTGAAGATCTCAACGGAACGGTGCTACTTGACCCTACTACCTTAGGGTTGCCATCTCTGAGTTTCGAAGAGTTCACAGCTGCATTACCCTGCCTCACCTTGAACTGCTCAGCAGTGGATTATATCAAGGGGCTACAGGGTCCAACTTTTCTTCCCTGGCAGACGCCTGGCTATGCAGACACCGGCTTTATCTTGCTGGGCCAGGCCATATCGCAGCTTACCAACATGACCATTGAAGAATACTATCGAAAGGCCATCTTAGATCCACTGGGTATGGCGAAGACCACTGCTATAAGCCCGACAGAAAAGGGTTTCCCGGGTTATGTAGTGGTTGAACCTCTCAGCGGTTTTGCTGCCGACGGGGGTATCACAAGTGCGTCTGGGGGTGTATTCTCGACGACGAACGACCTTGCCAAACTGGGTATTGGCATCCTCAACTCGACACTCTTGCCTGCCGACCAGACCCGCAAGTGGATGAAACCCTCGACCTTCATGGCGCACCCGGACTTTGCACACGGCATGGGTTGGGAGATCTACCGGTACACTCACCGAGACACCGGCCATATAACGGACCTGTACACCAAGCTCGGCGACTCTGGAAGCTACTCGAGCTATTTGGTATTGATCCCCGACTACGACGTGGGCTTCAGTGTCATCCAAGCGAGTGGGATAGCGGGTGCAGCCGCACGCAGCGCCGCCACACAACTCCTCGCAGACGTCGTCAGCGAGGCGATCCTACCCGCGCTCCAGACGCAGGCAGCGCTCGAAGCCAAACGCCATTTCGCAGGGACTTACACGAACGGCAAGAACTCATCGCTCACCGTGGCTTACAACGAGACGGCGAGAAATGGGGCCGGATTGACAATTGCGTCGTTCACCAGCGACGGGCACGACATGATGCCGCTGCTGGCGAATTGGCTTGGCGCACCGCTGGTTCTGCAACCCGCCATTGCTGTCTCGGGACAAGCGAGGCAGTGGTCTTTCCAAGCAACGCCAGTTGTCGACCCAGCTGCAGAAGGCGCGACCACTGGTCTCTTCTCGAAGCAGTTCGCTGTCAACTCGGACTGGATCTTGAATAACGTCGCTACATACGGCGGGCAAGGATTCGGCACCTTCATCTTCAATGTCTCCGATCATGGCGAGGCGACGGCGGTAACTCCAGCTTTTCTCCGGAAAACCTACCAGAAAGGAGGTTGATTGATTGTTATCGTGTCGGAAGTGACGTGATGTGTGTCTTGTGGCGCTGCCTTTGGTTTAACCTACTAACCTACTATATGAGAATAAAACTGGTTACATGCATCGAATATTATTTCCAGCAATCGATGTTCACGTCATCGCGCATGCAGTTGGTTCGCGCTCTCAGCTGGTTTCTACGCGCCTTGCATTTAGACATACACTCACACCTTAACCTCACGTCATTCTAATTGCATGGCAGCAGCATCCTCTCGCGAGACTGGATGATGAGATTGGACGGTCGTCTCACTGATTCAATCAAACCTGAGCAACCGAGGAGCATTCTTATCCCACCATCAGCATTGTAGGGGATGATTTAGCGATGGCTCCTGTTCCCAATCTCTATCCGCCGAGGTGCGTCTGTCTCACATCGCACTCACTCGTGGCCAGATGCTGGGGCTAACTGAACTACTTGGGTGTTCTAGCTATGTGCCGCTGGGCGTGGCCGTCGCTCACTTGAGCCTGGTCGTCTACTTGACTTACGCAGTCGGCGCCAGTCTGTACACATCCTACAAGTCGCTATCTCCGTCGCAGCATACGCGCCAACGTCTATCGAATCGAGGGAGATTGGCGCCCGTCTTTCTTGGGCTCGCCGCCACCGCGCTGTCCCTGGCTGCATACTCGACTGTTCAATATGCTGTTCTGTCTTACAGTGTCTGGGCCGACCACAGAGAATATGCGCTGCCTCAACGGTCAGTTCACTACAACTCTTCTCCAGGCGATCATCCTGCTGACCGAGATATCAGGGTGTTTGGTGATGAGGGTTTTCTTTCCGGCTCCAAGAACTCGAGTGAGCTGTACCTCGCCCACTGGCTGAGCGATACCCCTGTCTACTACGATGCACTCGAGATCATCGCCGAGAAGGCGCGTCGCTTTTGGTGGGGTCAACAGATTGATCTTGCCACTGTCGCATGGAGCTTGCTTTTGGCCATCGAAGGGCGCCGGAGACGAATTCCCTTGTTGTCGGCATTCATGGCACTCGCCCACTTGGTGAATTTGTCGTTTGCCCAAAATCTGTTCTACTTGGCTCTACTACTTACGCCAGCGCCCATTCCATCTGGAGAGGACGACCTTGAGCTTCCTGTTGTCCCTGTTCCTGCTTCAGCTTGGACGAGAATACGCAACGCCTTCTTCCCCCTAAGCCCAACAACTGGTGTCCCCACCCGGCGGTCTTTCTGACAGGGCTAATAGTGAACCTGGCTGCTATCGGGCTGCTGCCCCATGCCGCCGAAACGCCTTCGTTTGTCAAAGTGGTCATGGTATCTCGGGCGGCCACATTCTTGCCACTGCTCCTGCCGAAAGTGGTGCCTAGCAGCTGGGGCACAGTCCATCCGCACCCTCATAACGCATATAGCTCTTTCACGACTTTGTTCCGGTTCCTTTCTACAGCCAGCTTCCTACTCCATGCCAAAGCTACCTTCTACGGGCTGAGGTTTAACCTACCGAACTCCCATTATCATCGACACAGCCGCTTCATCCCCTGGGATGTGGAAGAGCGATCTGCCTGGGAGCGCAGCTCTACCGCCTTGGGTAAAGTTCTTGGCTCCACTTCCGATCACCCAGTTGTTGCCGCCGTCGGGTGGGACGCTCTGATGTGTGGTGTGAGTCTAGGGGTTTGGGCCGCAGTTCGAGCAACGGACGTCCAGGCTATCATCAAGTCTGCAGTGCCATATTACGGCACAGAGATTGCTGAGACGCTGCCTTCTAAGGTGGCTACTTCGGAAGAGATAAACAAGGCCGAGTCCGAAGCCAACGAGAGCCCGGAACCGGAACATGAGCCTTCCATGGCTCTGAGGCGGCGCGGCCAACCCAAGGGCAGGCTGGCAAGCATTGCGAGCTCCAGCGGTGCAAGTGAGGATATTGTAGCGCCGACACCACGCAAGAGAGGCCGGCCAAAGAAGAAACTCGCAGAAGAAGAAAAGGCATACGAGCCAAGCGCTGAAGAGGCTCGAGAGGTCGTCGAGGGCGATGTTCTGCCTCCCGAGGAGCTGGATTGGGAAAGTGCTTCGCTGTCCTGGGGCCTTGCTGCGCTTGGTGGACTGGGATGCGCTTGTGCCGGCGTCTTTGGTGGCGAGAGTATCTCAAGGTAAAGATTGATTTTATAAACAATGGAATGATGAACCCACGCTTGGATCGAAACAGGGGTCACTCGTCAAAGAAAGCAATGAGGAGTTACAGGACGCGTATGCTTCAAACTGAACTGGTTCTTTGCCCACGAAGGGTATTTTTGGGGGTATATTTCGCAATGGACTATGAGTTCTCTCTTCGTTCTTCACCACCAGCTTGAAAATCCATGGATCAACAGATAGACAATGGATTGTGTTTAGAAGCACAATGCCGTTACGTCAACAAAGCCATTCGGAATACTGATAATCCCCTTGTGATGATATCCCAGCGAAGTTCCCAGGTAAAGACAGAGTTACAGTTGACACAGGAATATAAGTGAAAGTGCCCATCAAACATATCGGCCGAATGGTACGACCTGTATTCGAGACGAGTTCCTAGGACACGCATATATGTAAGCTACAACACCGAGATATTGTTCCACCCTTAGATTTAGAAGCTGGGTCGCCCATTTCAAGATTGCATTCAGTATCTCATCAGATGTCGGAGACAGTGCCTGGAATTTTCAGTCTGCCTAATGAGCTTCTGTTCAATATAATCGACGAGCTCGACGACACCGAGGCTCTCATCCATCTTTCCCGATCCAACCGTCGATTAAATGGGCTGATCAGCCAGCGCGACATCTTCCGCAGAGATGTAGAGATCCTCCAGCATATATTCGACCTCGAAGCACCCACTACGGCAGACTATCTACAGGTGCTCCTGGACACTTTGAGTTGGGGTACCGAGGATGTGGTGCCCCGCCGGCATCAAGAGGAGTGGCGGCGTACATCCCCCTGGGCGACTCGCATGCCCCTGCTCTTCCTGGCTATTCGGGGCGGTGCCGAGTTCGAGGTCATCCGGGAGATCGTTGATACTTATGTCGCCATATGGCCCGTGGGCCTGGATTCGCGCCAGGGAACCCGACTGGCCACGCCACTACAGACTGCTATCTGCTTCCATCGCCACGACGTCATGCAGCTGCTCCTGGACAGGGGATGCCACGTCGACAGCGGATTCGATAGCGACCCGTTGAAGGAGGCGCTTACAGCCACCACCGCGGAGGGCGGCGTCGACGAGAAGCTCGCCTTGACCTTGCTGCAGAGCGGCTTCTCCCCCAACAGAGGGCACCTCCACAAGGCCGCCAGAACAGGTAGGGTCGCCACCATGCTGCGCATCATCGAGATCATGCAGCCGGAGGATCACCATATGCTGGACCTGCTGTTCGCGGCGACATCCTACAGAGGCTCGAAGTCCCTCCTCGCCCGCGACAATAATTTTGCCGTCATCGACGCCGCCGTCGCCGCCGCAAACGCCGCCGCCGGTATCCATAGCGGCTCCCATCTCCGTGACGCCGTGGGCCTAGTGGCGTCGGCGCTCAAGGTGGGCAACCTGGGCAACGCGCAGCACCTGGCCGCCCGGGGGACTTGTACTCCTGGCAGCTCCGCGGGGTCGGCCCACGGTGTTTCCTCTGGGACGAGAGACTAGGCTTCACCGAGTACGTCGTCGAGCGCATCTGCCGCAGCGCCGGGGAGCGCCCGGGCTGCGCGGCGGGTCTCCTGGCGCAGATGTTTGACCCCGCGGCAGCGCCTTCCCGCTACTACCCACAAGAAGACGAAGACGAAGACGAAGAGGAAGAGGGACGGCGGTGCCAGCTGCGGCCCAGAGAGCGGACAATCGCGTATCTGCTCAGCTTCCTGCCGTCGATCCCGGGCTCCGTCATCGGCAGCGCGGCCAGCTCGGGGCGCCCCGAATACCTCGACCTGCTGGTTGAGCACTGCGCCAAGCACGGGGTCAGGTGGGATCCCGACCAGATCGGGAACTATAGGCTATGCGTGCCCTTGGAGACCGCTCTCCGGGCCCAGAAGTGGCCCTGCGTCTTCCGTCTACTGCATTACGGGGCCGACACGTCACACCTCCTGTCCAGTGCCGGCGGGCCCCTGGGTGCTACTCGGACAGCGGCGGACCGGCTTGTTGCGGACGCGCTCAGGGTTCACATATCCCTCGCCGCCGGTGGCGGTGGTGGCGACGACGAGCTTTCCTCGGGCGATGTAGCTGTTGCATCCGAATACATGGAAACTATCGGCGTTCTCGCGGGTGTCCTGCAAGAACGTATCTCGACAGGGAGGTATTCTTCTTCTCCGGGCGTCCTAACGTCCATCTTCTCGATACGCGAGTGCGACATCCTGAAAGAGGGAGGTGTATGCCTTTCGACCCCCTACCCGACGCATCTGCTGGTCCGGGATGTGCCCGTGGCCCAGAAATGCGCCCTGTTGAGATTGCTCACCAACAGCAGCAGCAACTGCCAATTGGAGGCTCTCATGACTGACTATCTAGACCCATCCTGGTCGGCCAGCAATTGATGTATGGCTTTCTAGAGACTATTAGCTATGTGGCATGTTGGAAAAATATACGAGCTACCCCTATTCTGAGCCTCAGAAGGTGAGATAGGGGTAGCTCGTATATCCGTCGGACCACTTTTAAAACTATGGTAAGAAATTCTGCTTTGCATTTGTCGAGATTTCGAATAACAAACAGAATGAGACACAATCTGTGGCTCCGCACTAAGATTTGACGAGTAGCGTTGGGCAAGGAATCCGTGATGTTATTAGCCTGACGTATTGGTTCGGACCTGGGACATATGAATATATAACAATCCCATTCGGGCATGATTGCTCAACCAGTTGCTAGGCTGTTTCTGCCGCAAACTAAGCATGTCCCCTCCAGAGGGCACAACGGGTCACATCTCGAGGATATATACACGTAAAGGGCGAGATAAGTCTCCTGAATGACCTCTGAATGACCTCCGAATAACCCCCGTTAATATGTGTAGATGTGTTCCGGCATTGTGTTCTCGGAAACGCCTCGATAGGCCCCCTCCCGATTAGCCTGGCAGTGGATTTCCACCCATGTCATAAAAGTCCCGTTGTCAAATGATGACCCCCAACGCCTTGCGATGAAACCCAATAGCCATACCCGACATTTTCCCCAAATATAACCATTCGCATACACCCCTTACCGATTCCTTGGCCCGACCATGCCTGATGATACATGCAACCCTTCCGTTATCCTTCTATGATGAAAACTGCCTCACGTCTATATCCATTCCGCGGGCTCTTGTTTTCTTTGTTGTTGTGGCGCCAACGATGTAGAAGAATCTTGTGGCCTCCAGTACCGTTCTTCAGCCATGGCTGTCTCGTCCTTCGACATGGCCGGGCCAAAATCAGACTTCGGGTGCTGATATACCAAGGGGATCTCGCCGTTTCTGGTGAATTCCGCGTCATTCGCTTCGATATCGTCGACGCCTTGTGTCTGTCCTGTTCCTTGCCGCGTCTTCCTTTTGATTTGCTCCTCTCGGAGTAAAGCCTTGACCTTCCTCATCCGCCTCCAGATGATGACACCGACGACAATGGTGACAACAAAAGTAATGCCGAGTACAGTGTTTTGCACCAGGCTGCCTTCCTTCTCAGCCACCAGCAAGACACCGAGGTAGACTAGAATGATCTGCTTTGGTAGGGTCAAGAAGGTTGCTACGGCGAAGTGCCAGAACTTGACGTCGCAGGTGGCGAACACAGCCGTGGAAAAATGCGAGGGAATGACGGAAAACCGAATCCAGAACACAATCTATGGCCTTGTTAGACGAATTATGATTTCCCGCGAAACGAGTGTAGCGATTTGCCACATACCCAGAATCCACCATCTCGCGTAAGTCGTGCGAGAGAGGCATAGTTCAGATTTGTCCTCTCCATCTTGACAGCCTTTTGGCGCAGCAACGACTTGAACGCAAACCAGGTACCGACTGCAAGAAAAACAAGGTTTCAGTAAGTGTGCTCCTCTAGGCATGGGTTAAATATCGGGGGGGGGGCGATCTCTTACCCTCTCCCAAGAATGTGCCCGCTGCGACGACGGCGAAGCCGTACCAGAGGCCATAGACCACACCACACAACAGTGCAATGATTTCGTGGCCAAACAACGGAGGAAAAGAGATGACGATGAGAATGACGAGGGGTATGAGCCAGCCTGCTGGTAGTTCACGGACCTTTTCCGAGAAGGGCCTCAGGACCTGTGGCGCGGATGTTAGATGTTAGTCGCTGGGTCGGCAGCTTGACCGGAAAGTTGGCAGGGCTCGCTACTGACCTCTACTACCTGGTCGTGGAAGATAACCATCAGAGCTGTAATTACTCCTATGATGATGAAAAGAATGTGCCATGCTGTTTGTGGTTTCAAGAGTTAGCTAGATAGCAGCCCAGGGCAGGTGGCTTTTCACCAGTACCGCCGCCAAGAACAGACACAGACACAGACAAATGGAAGAAACAGCGTACGTATATATTTGGGGGTCAGGAAGAACTTCTTCCAGTTGAAGGGCCTAAAGTCATAGTCGGTTTCTGTCGGGCCGGCGTGCTGTGGTTGAAGCGGAGTTCTGCCCATCTCGAGGTCCGGGGCGGTGATGGTGGGATCTCGTTGCTGTGTTTCTGGCTTGGATTGCTGCACAGCAGGTTCCTGCATAATGAATGGCCACACTTTTTGGATCGCAGACGGAGTATAGTAGAATAAGTATATACAACAAAGAAAACACGGCACAACGCAACGAACGATAATACAAGAAAATGAAAGCAATGGACAGGACGGGACAAAACAAGGACCCAAAAGGTAATTATTACTGAATGAGTTGTCTTATTAGTGACGATAAGACAGAGAGAAATGAATGAAAGAAGGGTTGAAACCGTTCAGTTTGACAGTCAGTGGGGAGAAGTTTGTGGGTAAGTGTAAGTTCGTTCGTCCGTCAGGGTGTCTTTTGTCTGACTGGGCGCTGGGCTGGGCGCTGGGCGCTGGGCGTAGGCGCATCTTGAGACTGTGTGAAGATCTGCACGCGTTTCAAGCACCCCTTAATCCCATCCAGATCCATGTAGGCTTCCCACAACACAGCCCTCCACGGTACTTGCAGTTGGGGGTGCGATGCGACAAGGGTGTGCAAGTGGTGCGCGAGAGAGAGAGGCAGAGCCCGAGTGCGGCCCGTGAGGTCCAGGGAAAGCCTAGGGGAAGCGCGTGGAAAGAGCCTAATAAAAGTCAAGTTGAAAAGACCATCTTCCACCATCAACGAAACTTATCCGATCACGCATTTGTCATAGCTGACCTGATGTTGAAGTAACCCGAGGAAACAGCAAACGTGTAGGATTAGTACAGCACAGCAGAAAGCACAGCACAGCACAGGCAGGAGAAGAGCATTCTTGCCTGGTGGTGGTGGCTGAGCGGTGATCGTTATGTATCTCATGGTCATATTGTGACAGGTTCCTAGTTTAGCAGCGTCATAGGATGGACGATGGGATCCCCATTCTGGGTCCGTCCGAGCGCCCCTTCCACCATCCATCCAACCAACATCCAGCGGCAAACCAAGCATGTATTACTGAAAAGAGGCTAGCGTCAAGGTGCAATGCTCCATTTTGTCGCGCTTACTGACACACTTCGTATCTTCGTATTGCTACTGAGTGAATAAGTAAGAGGTACTTAAGTAATCTGCATGGAGGTAGCGTAAAAGAAAGACAGGCAGGTTATGCGTACACTGAGACAGGAGTGGGAGGGAGACGGGTTGTCTGGCACCCATTTGCCATTCATTGTCTTGTACGGATAGCTGACCTCATCCTTTGAAGATCTCGACGCCAAGCAATCAGTGAACCTATCCAAGGGCCAAGGAAGAAGAGGGGGGCGGCCGCAGGTCCTGGGCAGGGGAATGCGTGATAGCCGTCGGCCGGGATTCATACCTAAGTCATGAATGACGATCACTGGGGTAGGGCGAGTATTTAGTGCCTAACTAAAGTAAAGTATGAAGTAGCTAAGTAGGCACGGAAAAAGCTTGGCATAGATGTACTCCATACATAAACAATTCATAACTCTCCTCAAATACAACAGTTGATCCTTCAAAATGCCACCTGAAACAACTCAGAGAATGTGATTCATGCCCATCCCATCCAGCGCCGTTCCCGGCGGCCAGGTGCAAACACACCAGTTCGTGCTCGTACAACCCTCGACCTTGCATTGTTGATCCTGGATTGGTCGGTTTCTTGGAAACGTGGTATTAGCGACTGCTGGCCAGGTTTCGCCTCTTTAGGCACGTCTCGAGTCCAGCCCTGCAAGCTACGATACAACTACTTGGG
Organism: Apiospora pterosperma; assembly: GCA_019976485.1. NCBI lineage: Eukaryota > Fungi > Ascomycota > Sordariomycetes > Amphisphaeriales > Apiosporaceae > Apiospora > Apiospora pterosperma. Next base: position 4,282,237 of record JAFBMP010000009.1, read on the forward strand.
CGGCGCTCCCGGAACGCTGGGTGCCCGAATCCCCCTTCTCCTCCATTACCTCATCTCGTTATCCTATCGTATCTGCTCTTGGCCGAGTCAGACAGTGAGAGTGGTATCGGCCACCAAAATCTAGGTGATTCGGTTGTAGACTTGCACCTAGAGTGGTCCCATTGATCTACTACCATGTTCTGATGCACGGCCAGGCGTGAAAATCAGCAGTCCAGCTCAACACTGCTTGCTACATTGGCAACCTTCCAAAACTGCGTATTCGCATGACGAATTCATGTTTCTACTGATTTTGATGTGCTAATACAAGATTACAGGCGTGTCCCGGATTTCGGGGTTACTCAAAACTACTTCTGAGTAATGTCCAGCTTTGCCGAGTCTCGTTGCCTAGTAGTCTTTCAACGTAACATGGCCGATGATTTGGACGGTTTCGGACTTGACAAAGCCAATAAACATACCATCGCTCGTTTCGTGGCAATGGGGGGTGTGTTCCCACAGTATTGAACTTGCCCGCATCCGGTCCTACCTAGTATCTCTTTGTTCAGTCAGTTGCTATCGCTCTGAGAATGGAGGCGAGGATGCGACACCCAAGATGGCGAGGCGACAAAGTCCCCAAACAGGGTCTACTGGGCTCTGATCTTGCAGTTGAGCCTTTTGCACCATTTCAGCCACATCACCATAATAGCGACTCCTAGGGGCGACCGAACCCTCCCGTGACCACCCGAGCTATAGTGGATCAGAACGATATGGAAGACGCTCAGAGTGACGACATCCCAGAAGAGGACGAGCCCGATATCCTCCTGACAAATGCCCTTCGACCCCCACCGTTCCCCTTCAGTCTCGAGAGCACCTGGTTTCTCGCTACAGCCTGGTTCCTGCTGGGCGCCACCAATATATATGTCCGGTCCGGGCTGGAGTCGTACCTTGGCCTCGGCCCTATACTGCTCAAGACCCTCGCTACTGTGGCATGCGCTGCCGCCGCTACCGCCTTCTACGATGCTATCCTTACCCTTGTGGACGAACAGCGGATATGGACAAACCGCGACGTCGAGCTTGCACTGGCGTCGCTCGTGGCGCGGCACTGGCGGATTGCCATCAATGAAGACGCAACTCTCGAGGACCAAAAGGAGGCTCTGATGCAAGATGGCACCTTGCAAGTGCCTCGGACGGTCTTTAGTGTTGCGAGCGAACTCGCGACTTGGGTTGTGGATTGTGCGTTGGTGCTCGCTTACCACGTGTCGTTCTGGCATGTGCTTGCTGCTTTAATATGGATGTTGCGAGTGTTTCTGGGGATGCCTGACGTCCTGATCAATGCAGCCCTTCTCGCCGGATTGCTCATGTGTGTACGCTGGGTAGCAGGCACGGGCTTGGGGCGCTTTCTTCGCCTGCCGAGTATTTACGATAGAACACAGTTGTCGATCGCCAGCTGCATAAGGGGGGTTTCTTCGGTCCTCCCTAATCTACATCCGTCCTCGGATTCTATTGAGCAGCTCACATGGCTGGTGATTTGTACCGTCCTGACCGCGACGTCCTGGGCGCTTCCAACCGGCGTCATCATGCCCTTCGCCGACCAAGACGTGGACAAATTGGTGGGATACGTAGATACCCTGAAGTCTTTTGTCCACGAGAAGAGCGTCTCCCTCTTCTTACCCAAGTCCGACGGATCCTGGTCAGGCGTAGGCCAACTCGGTGCCCAAGTTGGGTTGCAGCTCAGCTTCGCTGCTGTATGCTTCCTGGTTGTCCTCATGTACCATTACCTTTGCCAAGAAGAGATCTTAATCACCAAGGGCGAGGTGAGGCGGGGCGAACTCGAGTTCAACAAAGTTGGCGAGTTTGAACGTTTCGTAGCAGCCATTTGGCGTGCAACGGCGCTGCATCTGATATCGTTTACTGCATATCAGGTTGCTGGGTTTATCGTATCTGCGCTCGAGCTTGAGCCTCTGCTCCATCCCGCGGCGCCAGGTCCGAGCCTGTGGGATGCGCTGCGCTCGTACGAGCACCTGGCCATGGCCGCCCGCGAGGCCTGGGCTCGCGGGCTAGCCTCGCTGGGTACCGGCTGGGGCATCTACGCCATCCACTGGGTCCTACGCCAAGTCACTTGGCTGTTGATACGCGCCGTGGCTGCGACGGCGCCGTTCGAGGACGCCGTCATGTGGAACAGCAAATTCACGCTCGCTGCTGTAGTTGGGTTGAAGGGCCACTGCCTGGGCATTGTGTGGTCGGATTTCAAGCTGACGGACAAGGTCCTTTTGGCACAGGGACTGATGCATTCTCTATTCAACATTAGGGGACCTCTGGTTATCGTGCCACCGAATCATTCGATTCATGCGTTCGATCCTGAGGCTTGGGCCCCATGAGGCCAAGCAGTCTCTCCGGTGTAGGAGACGGTGGTTGTGGCTATCATGTATATATAGAGAATTTATCAATGCAGTGCTACTCCCCGTTGGATCATAGAAGCCAGGGCGGCTTGCAGCATGAGAACCCAAGCACATCGCGTATATTCTAAGGGGGTTGGAAGAGTAGCGCAATACATGAACAACGATGCGTACCCCTGAAACGATCATGGCCCAAAATGCCGCGATCTAATGGTGCCTGAAAAGGGGCAAAGACCCTATGCTTTCTGCAGCCGCCTACGAACTGCCGGCCAGGAGAGCTCGAAGGGTAGCCTGGGCATCTTCCCTCTCGAGACCGAGTAGCTCGTTGGCCGGGTCCTTGAAAGCCTGGCCCGCCCCGTCGCTGAACAGCAAGATGTGTAGGAAGTCTCCGAACGCGGAGTAGTCCCCCTTGACGAGCTTCTCGTTTCCAATCTCCTCGACCTTCTCCGAGGCCACCCTCTCTATCTTCCAGGGGGTCCCTCCCGTCTCCGCTTGAAGGATCTCGAGCAGCTGGTTCTGGGTGGTGACGGTTCCCGAAATGTTGATGTACTGGTTGGCGGTCTTCTCGGGCGCCGACAGGACGGCGGCCACCGCCTTGGCGACGAAGCTAAGCGTGCTCACGTCGAAAGGCTCGTCCCCCGAGTCGACGATGGTAGCCGTCTTGGTCTTGAGATCGAAACCAAAGCCTGCTCCCTTCTTGACCGACTAGATAGATCCAGGCAAAAGAAGAGTGTCAATGGTCTTATCGGCGAGAGATGAGCAGATAGCGCCAGGAAGGAGGAGCGCCCGTGTACGTACATCAAAGAAGAAGCTGTTGGCGATGCCCGTCCAAGTCAGGCTCGGATTCTCTCTGCACTTCTCCTGGAGGTAGTCCACCAGCTTGATCTTGGACTGGAGCATAGCCCTGAGCCCCGGGTGCGGGACGGTGCGCGTGTTGATGCCGAACTCGCTCGGGATGATGCGCTTGACTCCGGCGGCGATGGCGGCGTCGACAAGGGGGTACTGCTCGCCCGTCGCCGTCGTGGTGACGGCGGAGACCAGGGCGTCCTGGCCGGCCAGCGCCGCCGCGAGCGCCGCCGGCGAGCCGTAGTCGACCTTCTTCACGGCCACGCCCGGCGGCGGTATTGACAGCGACCCCGCCCGGCTGAGGGCCGTGACGTTGAAACCGGCTTCCCGCAGGGCTTCCACAATGGGCAGGCCCAAGGTGCCCGAGGCCTGCCCAGTAACAATCAGCAGTGTCACTGTCGACATCGTACGGTGCTGGCTGGTACTTACCCCAACCACGGTGACGTTCTTGATGGCGGGCATTTGGGCGACAGGGAAGGACTCGGCTTGATATGGAGAAAGCAGTCTGTGGATTTCGAAGTGGTTGGCAGCTGAAGCTCAGGTCTTGGGTTGGTTGCCCTTTCTACTCTGCTCTCTCGATTCCCAGAGTGAGGTGAAGAGCTTCATATACTCGTCGAGGGGTTGTAATAGCCAATCTGGCAGAATTGATTATCAATAAGAAAGGAGATATTGCCGCCGGCTGCCCTCCGTTCTGGACTGCCGAGCGGGGCTGCCAAGTTGCAGCCCAAGCCCACATCGCGTCATCCTGGAGAGGATCCTGCTGTCTCATCACGGCTTCCAGATGTTGTAGAAAATGTCCCGAGGTAAGGACTCATTATCCAATTTGGGATTTTTCTTATGTATATTCTTAAACCTACCCATCTAAGTACCTTGCCAGACCGTTAACTTGGTAGAAATGGCGGTAGGCGAATTGGTTATGCCAAGACTACTTAACTTGGAACTTATATAAGTATATATTACTACCTATAGCAGTGTCTTATACATCAATGACCAAGTGAATACTTAAGTACGTAATGTACCACCACCGATCTGATCATGATGGTAGTGGTTGTGGCGGCGGTGGTGGATCTACGGGTGTGTGTTGAGAACAAAACCGAGACTTGTCGTTAAGCTTCTCGTGCCTCTCGGCCGCCACCGACGGATCATCACATCCAGGTGTCGCGCACTTGTGGTAGACGCAGTATTGCTGCTGGACGGCGGTCAGCCCCGGGTCGATCCTGCGCATGTGGTCGCAGAAATTGATGCGGCACCGGTGTGCCTTGCAGAACCGGTAGAGGGTTGGCTGTAAATCCCCGTTGAACTGGATGGTCTCCGTCTTTCTCTTCATTGCCCAGCAAGGCTTGTACTCGCAGTACTTTCTATAATACCCTCTGTGGCTCAATCTATATCGGGGTATAGGGCAGCCCTTGTCGTCCAGGGGTTCGCATGCCATATCTGCTCGCAAGGTGTGTTCTAGGCTGTCTAGAATAGAGGCGCTGGGTTCTTCGTTGTCTCTATTTCCTTCTTTCGTATTAGATACGGTATCTGAAAGTGTAAGTGAAGGAAGAAGGCCTTTCCCCCGGGACCTAATCTGCTGTGGTGCCGATGTGGCGTCCTCCTGAAGAGACGGCTCAAGGCCTGGGCCTAGTCATCACCTGCATCTATTCCAATGACCGTGATGGCACCTCGTACATATCACGCTTGGCAAGGGCGAGTCATCACCGACACTGCCCAAAAGGACCGGCGACGGCGCCAATTCCGCTCCCCCTCATGCAAAGCGCCACACCAGTATACGACTGGCCCAATCCCGAAATGAGGGTTGGACAAGGGGAATCGATAGTGCGGAAATGGGTATCAGGCAAGCCTTCAGCCCTTCCCGTTCTGGGTTGCGGCTGAGGGTCTGAGCAGGCAGCTGAGTGGGGACACGATGACACTCTGGCTTCGTGCGCAGTTATACTATCGCCCTTGCTTTTGTTTAGGCTGCTTCGAGGCTTTCTGATACCATGTGTTGCTGCGCGCATCATGGGCGAAGCTGTATGCAGTAGGTGTGCGCTTGTCCGCGAGGTCGGGAGGGAGATGCGGCTGAGAGAGAGTTGCGGCCGGACCCTGACTCTGGTCTTAAATACTGCCATGTGCTCTCCTGAAAATGTATAGATCCTCCCAAGCGGCACTCGAGGCGATTCGTTACCTACATCATCCCAAACTCCGACTACAGAAGGCCCAAACCCTGTCTCACCATATACTCAAGCGACACAATGGACATCAGAGCTAGGAAACACGGTTATGAAATCATACACACCCCTGTTTGGGTGCTGGTGGCCCGCGTATTCCAGATTGTGCTCTCCATCATCGCCATCGGCATGGCAGGCTGGTGGATCCACGGCCTCTATCTGAACGAGCTTGGCTTCGTCATTGCCAGTGTATGTGCCTCCTTCCCCTTCCCCTCGAAGCATTCTTCATTCTTCTGCTCGGCTTACTAACACCCATATGACCTCGATGGTATGAGTAGTGCGTCTTCACCTGGATCATATCGCTTTACGCTATCCTGTCCGAGAAAGTGGCCGGGTGCCGCCCGGGGTACAACACGTGGGCGACGCTGTCGCTCGACGGCCTCATGATCGTGTTCTGGCTGGCGGCCATGGGCGCGACGGCGAGCGTGCGCACCTCGTTCAAGTACAGCGTGACGGCGACGTGCACGAGCGACGGCAGCACCGTCAACAGCGGGCACTGCGACGTGCTGCGGCGGCGGTACACGGACGGCACCGTGGGCGTCGCGTCCTACGCGGCCCTCGACGTGCTGAGCGGGCTGGCGGGCGTCTGCGCCCTCGTCATGCTGCTCTTCGTTGCGTCCTTCGCCTACGTGTGCCACTTCTTCCGCCTGTCGTACACCGAGGCCAACGCCGTGCCCGACCCCGAGAAGAACGGCGGTGGCGGCGTCCCGACTGCTGGCGCTACCGCCCCTGGCTACCCCGTGAACGCAGGAACGGAGATGATCCCGCACGTGCCAGCGGCCCAGCAGCAGCAGCCGCCGTACCAGTACCAAGGGCAGCAGCAGAGCCCTATGGCGCACGAGGCTTCAAACTTGGGGTATGCACAGCAGGCAGCTTACATACAGCCGACACAAGGAGCAGCAGGGCACAGCCAAAACCAAGCACAGGGCCCCTGCGCGCAGGACAACGCGCATAATCCAGTGAATGGTTTCAACTCGCCCGGACAGGTTGGCCAGCAGCAATTTGCGTATGGGCCTGGCATGTCGCCACAGGGGCCAAGTCAGTAAGCTGGGCTGTTGATAACTAGTGAAGGAGACGGGATTGCGTCGGTTTTTAATGATTGGAAAGGAGGTTGAAGGGTCCTTTGTACCTAGAAACTTGGCAAGGGGTGTGCTTTTCACAGGGTTGAACTCCAGTAAGGGTGTCTGTCTCTGGATCTCGGGCCGTGTCCATCGCTTGGAGTCGTATCAAACACAGTCTTTTCATAATGAGGTTCATGTTCCATTAAAATAGGCTGCCAGAGGGTGTCCTCACTCCTTAAGCCCTGATGTCGCCGGGGTTGAGTGCCTGCTTGGTGACATAGAATCCGAAGCCCGCGGTATTCTCTCCCTCGCGGCCGTAGCCATTGGTGACGGGGCTCCTATCTAGCATCGAACGAATCCATCCCCTACTCTCGGGCTCGGAATCCAGGACGCTCCGCGCCATGCCCACGGGGAACAAGTAGAGGCAAAGCTGGTCCTCGGACGCCCCGCACCGCTCGTGATTGCGCGACTGCCAGTCGTACACGCGACATATCTCGATGGCGGGGTCTCGGATGGACAGGGACGCGCCGGGACGGGGGAGGGGCTCGAAGGATACGGCAGCATCGTTCTGCCTTGACGCAGCAGCAGCATGGGTATTTAGGACAAAGGTGTCGTCCAACAGTACTCCGAAAGGCTGGCTCTGCAGGAAGCTCGAGCTTGATTGGCACCTGGTAAGCAGTGAGTTGGTATTTTGTCTATCCTGCCTTGTTAGTGCTTACTCATATCTGCACATCGGTCTCTCTCGTATCCAGCCAGGGCATCATGGTAGTTAATAGTGACTACTAACCTTGTCGGTTGCTATTGTTGACCAAGTGCGTACATCTGGGTAGGATAGGATCTCCGTGGAGCGTTCCGCCCCCCCGGGATTGCCGTTGTTATTAATACGGCAGTTCAACGGTGTGCTTCCGAGGCACACGAATTGGCCCTTAGATTACATTTTCTTAGTCCTCGGTCCTGTCCCGCCCATTCCGAGCGACTTGGTCAATATACACGGCTAACGAGAGCCTCCAGGGCCCAGGCGGTTTGGTTCCCGTCACTCCATCCTGCCTAAGCTCCGAATATGATACATGTCCCCTATTCACCAAAAATTGCGACGCAGTTGAGAAGTTTAGTATCCAGCAAAGTTGCCATAATCTTAAATATTGCTGTGTCGAGGTCGTTTGCGCCCGCTTCCTGGTGTGGGGTGCAGCTTGGACTGGCTTTCGCGCTTGAGTTTCTCGTCCAGTACGCGAGCTGGCTGATGTTAGTAGGGAGCTATTGTAAGGGGGAGGGCAATCAGACGTACTGAGAACATCGTATCCGAATTGAGGATACTCCAAGCAGAGAGAGCGGAACTCCTCCTCGGCCTCGGATCGAAGAGTGTGGCTGCGGGTCGCCCAGAAGTTGGCAACAGGGGCGCGTATCGAGGTGTCGTCCTTGCTGGTGTAGGCATAGACGTAGCGAGCGTAGGCGATTTCGCCCTTGGCTGTCGAATTGACACAGTGAATCTTGCTGGTGGCTAGGCTCTTTAATTTTTCAACACCAAACTTCTCAGCCAGCGTATATACCCGCGCATGCTTCAACAGCTGATCGCCGGACTCGTCGACAGAGGGTAAGGCCGGATCGGACTCGAGTGTGCGCTGGCCAGGCAGCTTCTTGGGGAAGTAGTCTCCTGTATAAAGATACTCCAGGAAGCAGCCAACAGCATCGGTCTCGTCGCCGCTGAGGTCGATCTGGCGAGGCTGTAGTGAATGGTTAGACCGCTGTAGCTAGCAGCGTCGTTGGGTGGGCGTGAACCTACACTTCCATCGTCACTGAAGGCGGCGCAAGCCTCTGCAAAATAAGGGCTCTGCATAAGGAGAGCTTGATGCGCAGTAAGAATGGTTTCGTCCCCACCGCTGCCAACGATCATGGTAACGACAGGACTCGTGAGGTAAGTAACAAAGCTCGTGCGCGGCTCCATATCACCACCTTCCGCGTAAGGCAATTCACTGCCGTTCGCGTTATCTCCGCCCTCTTCTCCTTCGACCATCTCGACATCGGCACCGGGCGCAGCAGGCTGATCCTCGGCAGGGACATTCTCGGTGGACTCGGAGGCCATGGTGCCTATGGCGCAGTCGATAGATAGTCCCAGTGTATTAAAACCCAGGGCGGCGCAGAGCTGCTTATAAAATCGTCAGGTGCGAGAATCGCGCTCGTAAGCAAAAACGCCAATGAAATTAGGTTGGAAGAACGAGCGTTTCCCTGGCAGAGCGCAGAGTAGAGACGAAGAAGGTCGACAGAACCTCTATCGCAATTGTAAGAGGGGAAGTCAATGCGATGGATGGCGATGGTGTAGTGTAGGCGAATAGATAGATGGATAAAAGAGGAGGCTGGCCTAATAATTTAGTATATGCTACCTACATACATAGCTGGCTACAGGCTATACCTACTTGGGCTTTAGCCCAGGAACCGAATCACAGCGACGCCCATGCATAGGAAACAAACTATTCCTTCTTGGGAAAGCCCGTCACCCATCGTTCCTGCCTGGCGCGCAAGGCAGAAAGAGACAGACAGATAGCTAAGTACTTAAGTAAGTACTTAAGTAAGTACTTACTTAACTTGGTGAAGAGAAGGTCGTGACAGCGAATCGAGCCCGTCTATACCATACGCACTCGTGGAACTGGTGTCCAAGGGTGCTGCAGAGCCTATTGCATAGCACTACTCCGCCTATTATTCTATCTGAATAAGGTCATGAAATGGACAGGTACCTCTCAAGCCAGCAATGCCCAGATATCTCTCCGTCCGTCCGTCCGTCCGTCCAACTCCGGTAACTGGCATCGTGGAACCATCCATTTTCCGAGAACAAGAAAGATCCAGACCTTCACTACGAGCGCATGCCGACTGCCTCAGCCCTGTCACTGGCCAGCTAGATTAAAATGCATGATGGCGTCCCTAGACCATTCATCGTCTTCAATCCCCTGACCTTCAACGGGGCTCCTCATCTCCGGTTCGCGACCATCTACGCTGGGCAGCCGAATCTGTGGTGTATTGGCTGATTGCTGCCGAGCCGACAAGGACTCATCGCCACCAAAGCGATCGAAGCTAGCTAAATCATAGCCTTGACCGCTTGGAGCTGCTGCTGCTCTCGTATCGATGTGGGGTAGTGTACTGGCGGGCTTGCTGCTCTTGTTTGCCATGTCCGCCGGCGGCAACTCAGCCATCTTGTTCATCTGGTGGTCGAATTCTTCCTGTTCTAGAATCTGCGGAGCGTGCTCCATGTTTCTCAGCGAACTTGCTCCGGGCACGCCTGAGCTTCTGAAGCTTCCGACACTAGCGCGATGAGCTTCAACTTGGGCATCGCTCTCCAATCCTGATGCGTCGCCATCTCGTATGTTGAACTGTGCGACAGTCCGCATTTTGCGTGTCACCCAGCCGGCAAGGATTTTTCCTCGCTGTTTCTCCGCGAGGCGACTTCGGGGAAGTCACCCTTGTTCACAAAGGCGACAATGTCAACGATAATCTGGTGTTCGCCGAGGATTGCGTTGACAATGACTGGCACAATCGAGGCTAGGTACGCTTTGCGCGACACTTCGACCAGGACAACCACGAGACCACCGGCCTGGAATACAGCGCTGTTCTATGGTTAGCAGTGTTTAGCAGGGCCATGATACGAATACACTCACCAGCCGCTGGGGACGATGTTACGATGGCACCGCTCCACCGATGCCTCTATGTCCATTGGGAAATGGCTGAGGCCGTTGATCTCAAAGGTCTCACCAATATTGCCAAGCACAAACAGTACTTGCATGTCAACCTGCGCACCACCAGGTCCGATAGGCCGACTGACGCTATGCAGGAAACCAAGATCGCCAGTGCGTACGTAACTGATGTTAGGGTCACCATCGATGGTCCGTCCATCGAAGCGTTCGGCGTCGAATGTATCTCTTGATCCATAGAATGACTTGACGCAAGCTTCCGAGTCGACCCATATCTCACCATATTCACCATCGTGGCAGAGCAGCCGGCTCTCGGGATTGACAATGGCAATCTGTGTCGACACGGGCACCATGCCGGAGTCCTGGACAAGGAGTGCCTTCGGGTCACTTTCCGGGTCCACAGGGATAACCAATCCCCTTCGCAACGCCCGCTGGTCGAGCCACAGTTCAATTGGCTCTATACACATGTATGATCTTGATGCGATCATGGGATTAAGCACGTGTGAGTAGACGGTATTGATGGCCGTTCTATCGAGCCCGGTGGCTGCGAAATGAAGCCGAACTTTCTGGAACACATCGACGCGTGGTCGTCCATCCGCCGAAATCATCATGTTCTTCAATTCGTGCATGGTAAAGCCCTTACCAGGCATCACATTCATGGCATGGTCCAGCATTTGGGGAGTGGCATAAGTGTCCTTGATCTTATACCTGCTGAGTGTCAAGAACAGCGAGATGGGGTTTTGGGCGAACTCGACGGGAGACAGTAGGTATGTTGGTGTGCCGATATAAATGCCCATGAGGCACGAATGGATAAACCCTAAGCCTGTAGTGCTTCTGACGCATCCAAGAACCGGCCTTGAACTGGTCATCTGACAGGTTTCCTTTTGGACTTTGCACATGCCGAGTATTGTGTCATGACCAAGTTGGACAGCTATTCTGCGTTGGTCAGGTGTCCAATATGTCCATATGATCGCAGGGTAGCCGTGCTGGATCCAGGCTGGGTCCATTGTTATACCAAGATCGCGAAGGCCGTTGTTCTGTTTCGGCGGCTTGGACGTGTTGTAGACGCTCGGTACAGATATCTTAAGAACCTGTGCAGATTGCTTGATGTGCTGCGTAATCGGCTTCGTCTTGAGCAAATGGTCGACTTCCTGATTGACCAAAACGGCCTTGACGCCATAGTCAGCAATCAAGTGCAAGAATGCTGGCACATCCTCGTTGAGTCGTCGCTCGTCCATGGGCGCAGCAGGGATGACGACCGCGCCTATATTCAGGCATGCATGGACTGCAAAAACAAAATCCTCCGAGTGTGTGTACATCAGGATGACGTGGTCTCGAGGGCGTATCTTCGCCTTGTTACGAAGATACATGGCAACAGCCGCGACTCGGGTGTCGAACTTCCTCCAAGTGATCCCTTTACCCTCTTTCCCACGCCCGTCGATGGTGCACAAAGCAAGCTCTTCAGGCTGCCTTGCTACTCGCCATTGGATAAGATCTGTGATGCACGAGAAATTGTTCAGGGGTGTTGAAGTCCTGTCATCAATGACAACTTCCCGTCTGTCGATACCCGAGTACTGTTTGTCTGCAGGACCCAGTATGTCCACTCTCGATTCCGAAGCAATATGGGACCAGATTCCGCCCATGGGGTCTACCCCAATGGGTAGATTAAGCACGGCATGCTCAACGCCGAACTTGACGTGAACACAGGGCAGGTTTCCAAGATCAAACTCCTTCCGGCACAGCATGTTACCGATCTCCCTACGACCGTTCTTCACCACACGCGGAAGAGAGTTGGGCGCCGTGATCATGACACAGTACACCCTCAAGTGGTGTTCCTGCATTAAGACATCCATGCATTTCTCAGATATGGAATCCAACAATGCGGTGTCTAGCTGCCTAGGCGGGCCGCCGGATGTTGTGGGAGCTGTGGATGCCGACGTGGACTCCAATACTACAATCGGAAGGTGTTCGTCATTGACATATACGTCAAAGGCGGAGCAGTCGTAGACTTGTTTCGAGAGATTCCGGAGGATGCTCACGACGAGATGCTGTACAAAGAAGTAGCGATGCTCTGCCACTTCGTGGCCGTGCTCGACCCATTCCACCTTCTGTCTAATGCGGTCCTCATACAGACCAAGTACGAAGATTTTACCTTCGATAATGGTTCCGAGAAGACCGGTTCGCAAGAACTCGGGCTCCACCGGAGTCGGTGTTGGGTCGCCCGGCTCAAACTTGTACGGACGTGCATGAAAGATCTGCTCCGTGTGCTTTGGTAAAGCCCAGAAGCCACCGGAAAGGGAAGGGGAATCTACCCAGATCTCGCCGACGGAGTGAGGGGACGCTAACAGGCCAGTCTCGGGATCTACGACACAAAGCGTAGCATCCGGGATTGGGTATCCAAATGCGCCTACGCGCACGGTGCCCGGCTCTGTCGATGCCTTCTTCCTCGCCTCATCCCCAATAGCAACGACCACTACCTCGTTCGTCTTCAGCGCTTCCCGGTCAAGTAAAGCCTCGCCAAGTTCATTCTTAGCAACTTGCTCCTTTGTTGTAGTTGTGCCTCCACCGAGAAGACTGCCAAACCCATTTGATGGTGCTGACTTCTCTTCCTCCTTCTCCCCCTCTTTGTCCGTATCGCTTTCGGATTCATCGCTCATTTCCAGTTTCAATGGACAACCCATGCGTTCCTCTCCGCCAAGCCAGTCTCTCGTGCTAATGACCATACCGCCGTGCTCGGGGAGGCACAACATTGGCGCCACAACCTCCCTAGCACGAGCATTCCGCAGTGGTCGTAGCCAGCGATCGGCCAATACTTCGTGGAACTCGCTGTCGACGGTAAGTGTGTCGATGAGACAGAGTTTCACTGATTGGAAGTTTGGCTCCATTCCCTTCTTGAAGTTTCGCGTGGTCATTGGATCTTGCTGGTAGTTGAAGGCAGCCAATCTGAGACCCGGATAATCTGCCACCATCAAAGTCGCTTTGTATTTCGTGATTAGATGCGCGTAAAGTCCCGGGACGCTGACCGCCTTGTTTTCTAGCCATACCGTGGTATGGCCACTGTAGACATTGAGTAAAACACCAACGATCATGCCAATACCTTGGCGAGGGTCCAAGTACGACAGGAGAATCTCGCTACTTGCACCACCACCAATAAGGCGTCCATTCTTGTCCCGCAACGCACGATTGAATGTATCTCCGGGTCCATTGTTTGGTACAGCGGATGTTATGGCACTCATGCATGCCATTTGGTGCATGATGGTGCGATGACTCAGAACCACTCCCCTGAGGTCTCCAGTAGGCGCTCGAGAAAATTCGATGTACGCGAGATCAGGGACGGACAACGGGGGGACATCTTCCTTCTTTTTAGGGTGATAACTGCCAAACTCATTGGTCTTCCACCATTCGACCCCCTTGGGCCAGTTCAGCTTCTGGGTGGTGATATCCCGTTGAAAGGCCTTTAGGTTGTTGTCGGTGGTGAGCGCAAGATGCGCTTGTGTAGATGTTAGTATAAGATTCAACTTTTGGTAATCCTGTAAGTCGTTGATGGGCACAGCGACAACACCAGCAATGAAGCAACCCAACAAGGCTATCGCGAAGTCGATAACTTCGGAATCACGGTATATAAGCGCGACTCGGTCTCCACGATACAGTGAGCTCTTATCACGGATGACCTGAGCGACCTTCTCGGCGCGAGAGCCCAGTTTATCCCAGGTGATGGAAGCTATTTCTTTGCCTTTGGCGTCTAGAACCCAGTATGCAGGCAGCTTCGCGGTTGTTCTACCGCGGTGCCGCAGGACAGCAGCAATGTTGTCGAATGCAGACATGGCAGTGTTCTCGTCGTGTGGGTCGTGTATCGCAAAGGGCACCTCACGCGGTTCCAGAGGCAGCTGGTACTGTAGCGCTTCAGGAGGCGGCAGATCGTTCGCGGTAAGCATAGGAGGGGCCATAGCAGCAGTCGGAGAAAAAGCGTCGCTAGACGAATATCTTTGCGCGCCTCCCCCATACTCAGCTCCCGGAGTCTGGTCACTGGCCTGCTGGCCAGTAAAGTCGGAGAAGTATCCTTGAGAGTCTAACATGGTCCCTGTCCTGCTATCGTATGGGTTGGGCGGTGGCTGCTGGCCGTAGCCGGCCTGAAACTCGGGTCGAAAGGCATAGTCACCGGATACCATAGTCCCGGAACGCGTTGGAGGATCGGAGCCCATTGTATAAGATGGGCCAAGGTTGAGGAAAAGCGAATCGCGGGACGTCAAGTCGGGTCGGTACTCTGCCAGAGGGCCGCCCGGCCGGAGCAATCCTGCGGGATGATCGAAACCATGCGAGTTGTTGGATGCAGGAGGGCCTGATGATTGCGGTCGCCACTCTGCATGGGAATTATGGCTCGGTGGTGTATACGGAGCGGCCTGCTCGGGAGTATTGGAGCTGAGAGCAGCCAGTGCGGCACCGCGGTGTCCATCGCTCGAGACATAGATGTCATCGTCGGGTGAATGTATTCTCAACCCGCTAGTAACTTTTGCTAATTCTTCTCCGGAGCCCATATGCTGCGAAAGGAGCTGTGTGCGACGCTTTTGAAATCTATAGTAGTTTCGGTAAGTTAGATTGTTCAAATGAGACCCGACAACCGCCCCCCAATACTACAAGGTGGTGGCCAAGATGAGGTCGACGGACGTACCCTTTCTCTGTGATATCTCCCTCCTATATATGGTGATAGAGGATGTCAGCAACAAACCACGCTTCGATTACATCGTGCTGCTACTTGAGCTGTTCATTTTGGGGAGGGGAGCCGGCACGGCTGTCGTCCTTACCCCGCTAACTACAGCGACCAAATCAAGCGGCGTTGATGAAGGGCATGCAAGATACGAGAGCAAGTGCTTACCTCTAACTCCCTTTGAAGCTCATCAAGCTTCTCCTGCAGGTTGGGATTCAATTGCGCCATGGTGTTGCGCGTGTGCGTTCCACAAGCAACGCGCCGGTGTAGGTAGAGTTGATGGTGGATTTCGGTGGACCTAAGAATTCATCCAAAGATGCGGCGGCGCTGTGACGTAGTGTGATAGGCTCAAGTCAATTGAGGGAAAGCAAGCAGCAACAGCCGCAAGGACGGACAACACGACTCAAACCTGTCTCATACAGCAGTCGTCATGAATCAAAGGGTATCATAATAAGAGAAAGGCAGTACTGCTAGTCTTGGCCAAAAGGGATTACTTTCTAGGGAGAATCAGGTCAATGACCGGCCACATCGACTTGTTCCCGTACCGATAGAGGAATAATAATAATAATGAACGGACCTCCTCACCGCGGAAGAGAGAGAGAGGGAGAGAGAGAGCGAGAGAAGAGATAGGGATACATACAGTATTATTACGCGCAACTAGGTAGGTTAGGTTAGTGCCTGCGAGTTGAGAATCGGCCGTCAGGGGATGATCCAATGTATAAACCACCCTAAACCCGATGAGTACTATGGCTTTGAGCGGAACGACAGTGGAAGCATTCTGATTGGGCAGCTGCATGTACGGTGCCTCGTGTTCAAGGAGAAGAAGGAAAACCGGCTAGCTACTTGGTTAGCTAGGAAGTATCTATACCAATCATACAATATCTCGAGGTTACCAACTGACAGAGGAATTGCTGGGTTTGAAATTAAAGCATTGAATCAACTACGTACTTCTTAACTCAGGTCGTACTTAGGTAAGTATATCTAGATGATGCTGCTCTGTTGATAAGGTTGAGAGGTGGGATGGGCACAGACACGGTTCACCCATTTCGCATTTGCCACTTCGCCCAGAATCTGGATATCACCACCTTCCAAAGGCCAAGCGTTGGACGAGCAAACACCGAATCAGGCCAGACCTTGACTGCATCCCACAGCTGCTGTAGAGAGTATGTATTTTCTTCGAGCATAATGGCACGCCTTGAGCAGTGATAGTTGGTGCTCACCCAGAACTCATCACCGGCACCCGCTGGCTCTGGGGGGTGCTCATATGTACTAATTAACACTCAGGATCCCTGTTGTTACATAAGTCACAAGGTACGGATATATAGAGGGATAGTTTCATCCACGGGTTTCTTCCCTCCACTGCAAATGATGAAAGCAGCGCAATCCACAGACCTGTTCTGGAAACCCCTTTGTCAAGAAGTGCATTCAGCTCGACTAATTCCAGAAGCCCTGCCTTGGGATTTCACGCCCTCACCCTGTTGGCTTTTATGCACTACTAACACAGACGTCAGGCATCTGTCACACACTCGAGAGGCTGGCAAGAGTCGCAAACGGCTGTCAAAGTCAAAATACAGGGTTCCCTCAATCGAAGCTCTCACAAACCCCTGTTCTCGGCCGGGGTATAGACCAACATTTGAGGGTAGTGATCAGTCGAACAAACAAAGCACCGGTGACGAGCCATTGAGCGAGGTCTTTGTCCTTGATCTATCCCGTTAGCTTGCCCGATGAGAGCCCTTGTTTGACGGCTGCCACAAGGGATGGGCTCCATTGTATAGTGAACAAGTACCATGTGGTGTGTTTGTTACAAAGGTAGTATAATAAATGTTGCTCAGCCGGCCAGATATATGGCGGATTTCGGATGACGAGTACATCATGCCAACAAACACACTGCTTTGTCATTCGATGGGAAGATCAGAGATCCAGTCATCACAGCGGGACACTCTTCTCTCATTTACTGTGACCGCTGTGGAGACCTAACTGACGCCAACAAGGATTCACAGTGGCGCAAGAAAAATTGGAAGAAAGATAACTGCCCGGCGCCATGGCCGACGATTATAATTATGATTATGATTACAAGAATGGCGACGACGTGTTCAACCAGCTCGACTTCGGCAGTTTCGACCCCAACATTGAATTTCCCGATCTGAATTCTGAGTATCAACTGCCGGAGTCGTTGGAAGTTCTTCCTCTTGCCGGCGAGAATGACTTCGGCGCTGGTGAGCCGGGGCCGGACCTTCTGGCCGATTTATTCTCCGTACCTAATGGATCACAAGCACCGGGCAACGAAGAGCTGCCCTCATTTCTGTTAGGTAATGAACATCTATATGGCTTGAATGATAATCTGGCACATACACCAAATCTTGCACACGGCCTCCCCAGCGACGAGGGAGTAGACTCGTTCCACGGCCAACCTCTGCAGGACTTCTCCCTTGTGTATCCGAAGGCCTTCAGCAACATCACGGCTCGCAGAAGCCCTCCATTGTCTGTGGACACGAAAAAAGCGGCCGCATATGAGTATGCGGAGCAAGATTACGAGTCCGATATCTCGATTCCCATCAGCGATCGGCCCCCGGCAACTAGTCCGATAGATGGCCGAGTTGACATGTCCCCCGTGAACTATGGGCGGCCGCACGTTCTCACGCGCCGTGGCAGCACGCCGCTTGTCCAAGGCAAAATCCAACGTAGTACGCGTGGGAAGAAGGGCCAGAAAGATGACGCGAGGTTCCTATCGGAGCAGTACTACGGCAATCCGCCACCACAAAAGCAAGGATGGGGCCCGATCCAGAAGAACACCAGGCCGCTATTCTCGTATAACCGACAAGGCGAACTTGCAAGAGGTAGGCCCTTCGCGATAAAAGAGATGCGCTGGTACTTGTTCGACCCGGAGGTGCACCTCCAACAAGGTAAGAGTTGGGTCCAAAGAGTTTCCGAGCCCGGTGAGCTCTGTAGGGACTATGCATCGCGTTCGGGCTTGACCTTGTGGATTGGCTGGACCCCTGCCCAAGTGAGCGACCGCTATCCCAGTCCCGACTCTAACAAGTGTAAGTTCAGCGACTGTGCATTCGCTTCTCGGACCATCAAGTCTGGTGATCTTCGGGTCGTTTTTGATGAGAGACACAATGTCAAGGGCGACTCCATTGACCCTTACTACAATGCTGCATATTGCCATCTTTATTGCCTCGAGAAGCACTTCAGTTTGGTGCAGCTTCTTTACACTCTGGATCTGCGCTTAGATGACAGACTCTTCGAGAGGGAGGAGCAAAACTTGTCGGCCTTGAAGCCAGGCGAGTACGAGGCGTGCAGAAAATGGTTCCAGGATCAGTGGAAGCCTTACTGCGATTGGCATATGGGCGAGTACCTCGTCCAAAAAAAGAGTCCGCGACGAAGCCAGAACGTCCTCACAAACGACAGCTCTTCCTCCTCAAGCGGTAGAACCATTGCGGCCCTGGTACAATTCCTTGACAAGGACACTGATGGAGAAGTCCATGGAGCTGGAGACCTCTGCAAAGGCCAACCAGAGAAAAAAGCGCCGGGCTGTGAAGCCAGACTCTTGTGATAGGGACACGCATAAGGGCGATCTCGATTTCTCAAGCTTGGCTAGAAGTAAACGAGTCAAGGTGCATAAGCACGTCAACCCAGAAAGCGACCCCCCTATAAAGGTCGGTCAGATTTGGGACGAGTTTCAGCTGGAAAAGCACCAATGTCAAAAGAAGAAATGGGAAATGTTTTATGTTGAAAAGAATCCAGAGAAGACAGCAGGCCCCGGACAGCAAGTGAGCTCCCTTCACCCTGCATATCCGCCGCCTTCCTGGATAAGTTACAACCCATCGACATCGGGTCCAGCCAAAAGGCCGCGTCCGATCTCCGATGAACTAGAGCCGGGGGCAGGTGCAGAGATGCCGCATCCCACCAAACGACGGCGCCAGGCACCACCCGATGCGGGAATGGTGTATCAAGCCAACAACGGTATGGCTAATATCGATAAGTACCCGCCAGTTTTTGATTACCCGAGTACAGGTAAGTTCGAGGGGTCGACGATGATGCCCTCCGGCTACTCGAATGATGTGCAGCACACAGGCCAATATATGAATGGCATCGGAGTTGCAGGGGTTTATCAGCCTCCTTATGAATGGCCGACTGTGCCTTCCTTTCCAGGTGTCCAGGCTGCCACAAAGCAGGAAGAGTTCGATATCAAACAGGAAGAAGACCTGATGTATGCCACCTTGCCATTCAACTCCTCATATGATCAGCCGCAGATGAGAGACCCAGATCCGGAGGAGGCTATGGTGAATTTACTGAACAACCAGCTTCCTAACCCGCTTATATCTGAAGACGACATCGTTGCCATCGAACCAGAAGCGAGAGACTCGCTGATAAGGTCTTCATTAGAAGGTATTTACGAAGGCAACGATGGGGTGAAGGCTGAGGAGGATATTGACTTCTCCGATTTTTTCAACGACGATAGTCCACCTGGGACTCCAGGGGCCCCATCATCACCGAGCAAGCGGAAACGTGACGATGATGATGAGGAAGACGGGGGCATTGGCGAACGAGACATCAAGAGGCGTTGTAGTGAGTCATCGAGGTAGGTAAGATGTGCTTTGCGAGTACAGGTAAGTGGTAAATGTCGGGGAGGAGGAAGGAAGATGGTTGCCCAAGGGTAGGTATAGTTTCATGTTTGGCCACGCACTGTTTCTCTGTTTGTAGACTATACTCAGCGTACTACGATGTAGTTGTTTCCCCTCTTTACATGCTCTGGTACCTCGCCCAAGTTGGAAAAGGTACTAGTAGTAAAGCCAAGACTATCGAGAATTTCACATGAATGGCTGATCGTAGTAAAGTAAAGTGATATCGGTGCAATCTACACTCCACAGCCGCCTGCAGCAGCCAAACGTGGGGCACATTCTTGAGTTTACGTTAGTCCCAAATGACCCAAGAATGCAGCGGCGAGTCCGAGAAGCCTCAACTACTTACTTACTTACCTACTTAGGCAAATGAACCCTGGACGGGGGCGGCTGAGAAGACAGGTTGGTAGGTAACAAACAGGACTCGCTGGCATGCATGTTTG
This sequence comes from Apiospora pterosperma, assembly GCA_019976485.1. Classification (NCBI taxonomy): domain Eukaryota; kingdom Fungi; phylum Ascomycota; class Sordariomycetes; order Amphisphaeriales; family Apiosporaceae; genus Apiospora; species Apiospora pterosperma. The sequence goes on from JAFBMP010000009.1 coordinate 4,302,176, forward strand.
TAGAGTTGAGAGTGACTTAAGACTAGGTTAGTACTATATTAAGTACCTAACATACTTACATCGAGGCCGTTGCTGGGTAGCCTACAACGGGCTTCGTCTAATAAATGTTCGCGAAGGGTACGCACGCCCTTCGTGTTGTTTCAAATACAACAACCCAATTCTTCAAATAACATTGCAGAATACCCGACCCAAGAGAAGAGGGAGATCACGTGTAACCAACGCGCCCGCCTGGCTGGTTGAATCTCCGACCAAACCAAGGACCCAAACCAGGGACGGACGGACCTAAAACGGCCTGGCTCACTCTGCACCAACGAGCAACGCGCTGCGCTGGTAGTAGTAGTAGAGCGAGCTTGACACACTCCCCCCAAAAACCCACCCACCCCCCAGCCGGGCCCGAACTTCTTTGAGCCCTGAGAAGAGAAAGCTTGCGCGAACCTCATCAAGATGGATGAGGAGGAAAAGGGATCGGCCCTGCAAGTGGTCATACTGGTAAGCGACTTTCACTCTCTCATTCCATTTCACTCGTTTGCTTTCTGGTTGCTGCCCTCATCATGATTGTTTCATTGCGCTGCGCGCCCCGACATCGAATCTGCGCCGTCGATGCCGTCGCGATTCCGGCCCATTGCCTCCCCAGACGTCATGGTCCAGTCCAATCCACCCTCGGGGGAATACTTTGTTCGCGTCCAAGTTCCGACGAGAGAACAGGCGGCAGCTAGAAATGCTCCATGATAGACCGCATGGGCCAGCTGTTGTATATGTGAATGCATCGCAATTGCATACATGTATTCATCAGATCGGAGAACTTATTGCGCCATTGCGCATACATAATTTGTACATCCTTGGCGCCACTCAGTGGTGTGGGGAGGGGGCCTTGATGGAGCAACAACCATCGGGTTCATCTGAGCCAGGCGCGCAAAGAACTGTATCTCTGTTCATTGTTGGCGAAAGAAAGCACGGAAGATGAAAAAAAAATAAGCTGGTCTGGTCTTTTAAGACGAATGCCATTGTTGAGGGGCTTAAGACTCGAGGGGTGCGATGTGTGGTAACGAGTGGAATGATAGTCGCGTAACCGTGCCACAGTGGGCGGCCGCCAAAACAAGCGAGCCAGGTCTCTGGGATGTGTCACGTGCACGAGCCTGTGATGGCCTCATGCTCATTGTCCCCGAGTCCTCAGGGGCACAAAGGGGGTCAATCGAGCGTATCCCGCCGGAAAACCCCAGCAACGTCGCATGTCTAGCCTGTGTACTCGGGCCAGCAGTGCTATGTCCAGTGGCCCCAACATCCCTGGCATATGTGGGCTATCCCCGAGACAGCGGAACTCTATCAGACTGTATCACTTGTAAGATATATACTGACAATCATCCCTCTGTCTCTAGGGCTCTGGCGGTGGTCCGCAAGAGAACAACGTTACCGCTTTACTGGTACGATCAACCCATGCTGGATGGGCCAGAGGCTCGATAGTTGCACTAGATGCTGGCGTCCACCTTTCAGCCATAACTCGCATACTTGAAGACACACAACCGGAAGGCCTAGGGACACGCATCAAAATTCCGCATAAGCTCCAGTCTGGCCCCTTTGCAGGTTTGGAGTTGAGATCGAAATCTCCCTCAGCAAATGCCGCTCACATCACGAGGCAGCTCATCGATACCTACCTCCTCACGCACCCTCACCTTGACCACATATGTGGCTTTGTCATCAATACCGCGGGCCTTCCCGGTTCACGTCCCAAACGGGTAGCCGGTCTCCCCTCGACGATATCTGCCCTGAAGACCCATATCTTCAATAACGTAATCTGGCCTAACCTTTCTGATGAGAACAATGGCGCGGGCCTTGTCACGTACATGCGGCTCGTTGAAGGAGGCAGCCCCGCACTCGGTGAAGGTGAAGGCAAAGGCTATCTCGAGATCTCGGATGGACTGGCCGTCAAGGTCTTCGGGGTGAGTCACGGCCACTGTATTGAGCGTCATAGTCACCGCGGCTCGGCGTCATCGTCCCGACTGGGTAGCACCGACGTGAGCATGGTGTCCCCGCGAGGTGTCCCTGGCAGTAACGCAGCTTCGGGTCCCTCTGCGCTCTTCCGTTCGTCCAGCATGACGAGGATGTCCGGCAGTCAAGAGCGGGAATCGATGTGTGTTTACGACTCCAGCGCTTATTTCATCCGCGATGAGCACTCGGGACGCCAGGTCTTGATCTTCGGTGATGTGGAACCAGACAGTATATCTCTATCTCCTCGCAATTCCGTCATCTGGCAGGAGGCGGCGCCCAAGATTGTCAGCGGTCAGCTAGCAGCCATCTTTATCGAATGCAGCTACGACGATAGCCAAACCAACGACCGGCTCTTTGGCCACCTATGCCCCCGCTTCATTATCGAGGAGATGCGAGCCTTGGTCAGCGAGGTCGAGCACGCACGTCAAGTTTCCTCCCGACTTGAATCGAATAAGAAACGCAAAAGGGATCTGGAGGAAGCCTCGGGGCGTTCTCCCAAGTTGGCGACTCGCGCTACTGGAGACGACCAGCCAGTCTCACCCAAGTCGACGAGACCCTCTCCCAATGGTGCGTCAATAGCACCAACCCCTAGCTCTGTCCCAGATGAGCATCCACCAGTCGACTCTCCACATATCGCCACACCAACAGCTGAGTTGACCCTCAAAGATCTCGACCCGACCATCAAGGTTGTCTTGCCGTCTGCTCCTACAGCGCAGCCTTTGAAGGGGTTGAAGATCGTCATTATCCATGTCAAGGACAATTTCAGTGACGGAGAGTCGACTGGGGAAATCATCCTAAGTGAGCTTCTGGAGTACGAGAAGGAGGTTCAACTCGGCTGCGAGTTCGTCATTTCCAAAGCAGGTCAAAGTTTCAAGTTTTGAAGATCTGTTACAAGTGTATGCGCGGGCTTTATTTTTCTTTCTTTCAGGATCGGCCGGTACTATAAGCATCCTTCCACACTGTACGACTGGACGATATGGATAAGGGAGTTGTTCGTCATTGTTGTCTTTCTATATGTACGCTGTGGTTCTATACCTGGCTTGGGCCATGGAGTTCTGGCTGTTGTGGATTTAATTGAGTCGGTTTGGCTGGTCTTCTCGGTGGCGTTAAGAAGTGTATGAATAGCTAAGTAGATAGCATGGTACACTGGCTCACAGCCTTGTTTGTCACTTTCAAGAGAGCACATGAGAGAAACACACTCATATTTGCGTTCTGCACCGAAGCAGTCCCTGTGCGTATGTGCCTTCCAGCTCCGGTTTGCAACATGTGTAAGTCTAGTGGTCTATTTTGTATCGCGTAATAGTCTAACGGGGCCAGTTGCGTCTATCCAGAGGAGCTTTTGCTCTTCTTCAACTTCTCATAGCCCTCCATCCCACCGACATCTTTCTCGAAGACCGGGCGCGGGATCTCGAGCCCCTCGGTCACGCGACCATAGGTGATGCCGCCCAGTCTGCTTACCGGCCGCAGGACCTCGGCCGCCACCAGGTTGCGCTCCTCGTTGATGGCGTCCTCGCGCACCCAGAACCGGACACCCTCCAAGACGACGAGGACGCCCGTCTTCTTGCCGGGCGTGGCGCGGCTCTCGAACTCGCGGGCGCTCTCGAGCTTGCACTCGACGCTGAAGACGGCCTCGCCGACGCGCGCGGCCTGGACGTCGCGGCAGTCGTGCACGGGCGTGAGGCCGCTGACGTCCCACTCGCTGGCGCCGTAGGGGGCGTCGATGCTGGTGGCGTTGGCGGCCTCGAGGAAGCCCTCGCTGATGATGTTGACGACGCACTCCTTGCTCTCGACCAGGTTCTTGAGCGTGTCCTTGGGCCGCTCCAGGCTGCCCGCGAACCCCAGCACGAACAGCGGCGGGTCGTGGTTCACCATGTTGAAGTAGCTAAAGGGCGCCAGGTTGGCCGCAGACCCGTCCGCCGACCGCGTCGAGACGAACCCGATGGGTCGCGGCACGATGCTGCTGATCAGCAGCTTGTAGTTGAATGGCGCCGGCCGCCCGGGCTCGTACGGGTCGATGGCGATGTGCTTCTTGCCCGCGGCTTCCGGGGCGTGCAGCTTGTTGGCGCCGCCGCCGAACTGCCATGAGGGGTCGGCGGTCTTGGTGTAGCGGAAGGCGGCGGAAGTGTCCCAGTCCGGGCGTGAATCCTCCACCTTCTTGAAATCCGGGTGTGGGTTCCGCTTGATCAGTTTCTCTGATTCTGTGGAGATGGAGCCCGACATGTTTCTGGTGAGGATGAGCTGGGGAGGTGCTGAACGCCGGAGTAGAGCTGATGGTGGGGGTTTGGTTTTGCGAGTAGTAATAGTGGTAGTAGTAGTAGCAGTCTTGATGTTTGAAGTTACTCGAGTGAACACACCAGGTCTTGACAAAGGCATCACATGAGGCAAATCTGATTGGAATAAGAATGCGGAGAGAGTGACAATAGCTGAGTCAGCTTTTATTCATCCACACACTGCTGCTGGCTGGTATGGCATGGCATGGCATGGGAGGTCTGGAGGCGCTTTATAAATCCGGTTATGAGGTATACCCCGCCATCAGTTCCCGCACTTGTTCGGCAATTGATGCAATCGACCTCAGTCAGATGCTGTGCATGTTGGCGGTTATAACCGGGGACTAAGGTTAGCGATTTCGGGTATGAAAACAAGACATAGACGACCTTGACCAAGTCCAAAGATGGATTATTTCTCTCAACTCTATGTCGCCATGCTACTGGTCATCATTCCTAAACTCTGCCTGCTTATTGGATGACTTCGGGAGCCAATGAGATGAGCCGGGTGATCCCAATCCGTCTGTCGGATGGCCAAACCAAACACATCACGTGTATATATCGAACAATGCTGGGTAACAGTTACCATATAGGCAATGGTTCCTCGAGTGCTATCATTAGAGGCTATTTGTGTCTTCGGGCTTCTCTACATCTCCGGCTTGCGGCTCTATAGGCGAGATTTCAATATGCCGGACTCTTCGTTCAGAAGTTCCCAGACATGGAGCCCCTCCTCCCATCGGTCATCAATCCACACATCTGTCTTACCATCACTCCTCAGTCGTCTCGCCTCCCTGATTCCCTTCGTCTCCCACTTTACATCGTCTCCGTGAATGAATGCAGCCAGAGCTTCGTTCCATGGCTTCAAGATCCGCTTCTCCTCGTTCGTCAGGCCTGGGTACCAGAACCAGATTGCCATATCCGTCGCATGCGTTACGCCCCATTCTGGAGGATAGCCGCAACAACCAGCCCGCCACTCGATTCGATACCGTAGAAGATCTTTCCCAGGCTTCAGACCATGGTTCGCCAATGCTCTGTGGAAACCGCGTTCTAGGCAGTGGACTTGGAGGTTTGCATATGCGTAGCCGAAAAGGTCCTGCCAGTCCTTCATATCTGGAGGCAGTGCCTTGGAAGCTCCGCAGTAGTCTTCCAGAAACTTGGCTACAGCGACTTCGGGGTAATCTGCACAGAGGCGGGTGAAGACGCCATCGTATGAGTTCTTTGCCGTTCTCCACTGACGATAGAGGTTGTGCTCATCTCGACATTCGCCATTCATCAGCTTCATTCCTCTTCTCTTCATACGACGGGCAAAATCGCCCGAGTTGATATGAGCTATAATCTCCCGGGAAATAAAGGCATCGTCCGTAGTTGCGCGGAACTCCGTAATGCTCATATCCTTCTGGCTATCAATAATCACACTGGCGGGTGTCTCTCGTAGGCGCTTCAGTTTCTCTTCAGCCGACAGACTCGAAGGTATACCGAGAACCGTAAGCAATTCGTCAAACTGGTTTTGCTGTTCGGCAATGCCTTTTGCCTGAACCCCAGGCCCATTGCTCCACATGATGGCTCGTTTGATGATAGCCTTATGGTCAGGGACGAAATAGAGCTCATGTGCAAGTTGTTGAAAGGTGCTGTGGGAACCAGCCGAATAACCACCGACGGTGATATTGCCCGGATCACCGCCGAAAGCCTGAATGTTAGAATGCGTCCATTCCAGAGCCAAGCGTTGGTCCCAGAAGCCCATATTACCAGCCGAATGACCATCGAGAGCAGCTTCCTTCTGTAGCTCGGCACTGGCAATAAAGCCAAAGGCGTTAAGGCGATATGCCGGTTGCACAATGACACATCGCAAAGCGGAATCATCCAAGAGATGTGCAATGGACTCGGGTGTCATGTTCGGATTGCCCCATTGCAGAAAGCCTCCATGGATGTAGAAAAAGACAGGCCATCCATTCTTGGGGGCGGTGCCTGTCGGGGTGTATATGTTTAGATGCAGGCAGTCCTCATTCCAACTTTCTTCGTTGCGAGAGTCAAGCCAGGCAGGCTGTGGGCAGACGGCACAATTTCCTGTGAAGTTTCCTGGATTTGACTTGGTGCCATACCTATAATGGAGCGGAAGTGGTCTAGGACGTCTGAATCTGAAAGGTCCAATGGGCGGTAAGGCGTACGGGATGCCGCCGAAGTAATGGATGACGGGCTTAGACTTCTTAGACAGAAGAAGACCGGTGATGGTGCCCAGCTCATGGGCATTGAGCTTGTAAGGGGCACTCGTGTAGCTCTTTTCCGAGTCCATACTGCCACATGACTGATGCTTTGCACGAGGAAAGATTGAACGAGAAGTACGTTAATAACAGAGCGCCTGTTTGATACGACAGCCCCACCGAACCGCGGCCGGCAGATAAGAACGGCCGATCAATCATCTGAAGTGCCCCCCATGGCCTGGCCCTGCAGCCACAGCTTGCGATGCCGGCATTGATAACGTCAGCGAAATACTGGATAGCTGAGATGATGTTCATTCTCTTGTATACGAAGTTATCTTGTGCTAAAGAGGCTGGACTGGCAAAAGCTCAAGTTTAGGGCGTACGCCGTACATAGAGCGCGTACAATGAATCGAATCATGTCCTTCCTCCAGCTGAGGGACCGTCGACTTATTTGTCGCGATACTGCCCCAACCATGCTAGCTCAGCATACGACTGACGAAGCCATCTTGGGAGTACGAGATACAAAATACGAAGAGATCAATTACTTTCTTTTATTCAGTACTTACGGAGTACGGAGTATACTTCGAAACCAACTGGGGTCCTTCCCCACGTTATTTGCAACTACATGTAAGTACCTTGTAACATAGCGCAGCTCATTTGAAGCTAGCGGGGCGAAGCGCTTCGATAAGATAAGGATTCCAGATTTTAGTACAGGTACCGTCTGACTGGAGAGAGTCAACCTGGGCTGGATATTGTTTTATTTTTTCCCTTTGAAGAATGCGCCAAAGGGCTTCATGAAGATCCCTCACGCAATTGAAAAGGCGTTGAGCAGGTCTCCAGCACTTAATCCACGTGCGAAAGGTCATCCCTTACCTCCCAACGCCTCCACCCCTCTGAAAACCCGAAAGGTCGTTCCCCAAGCACGAAATCGGCATCGTGACTCCGGCGCCTTCAACGACAATCCCTTCCCCATGTCCTCCCAGAGATCCTTTCTCCCACCAAGGCATCGCTTCAAACCTAATCACAAATCAACGTTCGAGGGCGTTCAGATCCCCGACGGCCTGTTGGATACGAAAGCGAGAGCTACCCTGAAGATCATACGAGTCCCTTCAACTCTGCGTGTTGGGAGGAAGCAGCCATTTTTCTTTCTGTTGAATGTACCCGAAAGAGACCTCGAAGCCGAAAAAAGGGAGGAGGCTGATAGACGGGCACGAGCGTTCGGGGCGAAAATGTTGAACTGGATTCAGATTATTACTACTCCCACTGCAGATACACCGGGTACATGTCTGGTTCTTCACTTTGACGACCGACGCTATGTATTCGGCAACATCTCAGAAGGCACACAGCGCGCCATGGCACAGCGTAAGATCGCCTTATCCAAGACAGAAGATGTCTTTCTTACCGGTCCGGTGAATTGGCATAGTGTCGGCGGCTTGCTGGGTCTGGTTCTCACGCTTGCCGATTCGATTAGTAGCGCAAGGGAGCAAATAGATGCAACAAATGTTGAGCGACAGCGCAAGGGGAAGTCTGCCGTTGCAGACAAACTGTTGTCGAGGTTGAGCATTCACGGAGGGAAAAACCTGTCCCAGTTCCTAGCTACTTCGCGGCGTTTCATTTTCCGAAAAGGCTTGCCGCTGAAGCCAAATGAGGTACGGGATGACCCGCGCCTATCCAGCAAGAGCTCAATGGGACACGACTGGCAAGACACAAACATCAAGGTCTGGTATGTGCCATTAGAGCCCACGGACAAGGCTGCCGTTGACGCAACCCGGAAGCGAAGCCACGATGACTCGTCAACGTCAGATACTGTGAAAGGCGGCAGCACCGAGGAAGAAGACTTCCAGGTCACTGAAAGCGTCGTGACCCAGATGTTCAACTCTGACTGGAAAATGGACGCTTTGGTCGAGACAACTTTGCACGAGGCTAAGCTTCCTGCAAAGCTATTTGTACGAGATGAGAATGGCCACATCCAGGTTTACGAAGGACCCTTACCAGGCAGGGATGGAGACGTCCCCGATATCCCAGTTTTGGTCCGTCAACCATGGCCAGCCGCCATGGTATCGGCGCTCCCACGCACACAACCGGCGCGTCAGTCCATGTGCTACATTGTCAAAAACCATGACCGCCGGGGCAAATTCGACCCCAAGAAGGCGGCACAATATGACATACAGAAGAAAGACTACAGCTTTCTTACTAGGGGTGAAAGCGTTACCGCCAAAGATGGCACTGTGGTCACTCCGGAAATGGTCTTAGGGGAGACTGTTCTTGGGAAAGGTTTCGCCGTCGTGGACGTACCTGACGTTTCTTACATCGAGCCCCTGATAAACCGGCCGGAATGGTCGAATTCGGAGATCATGGAGAATATCCATGTGATGTTCTGGTTGCTTGGACCTGACGTTGCCACCGATTCCCGCTTGCAAAACTTCATGAAAGATCAAGCCAAGATACGCCATATTGTCTGCTCCGGAGACAGTGCTCCAAATATGATCTCCCTAGAATCTGTGGCGACACAAGCGTACAAGTTACACAGCATCGACCCGGATAGATTCCCCTTGCCATATTATAGTAACGAGTTGACGCTTCACGACCATGCAACAAATGCGTCTCCCGACGGATACGAGGCTGGCCGGACAGGCAAAATGATACAATTCTCGCCCCAATTCCTGCATCAGGATGATAAGATTGTGGGATTCCCGGATATTGAAAAATTGGCGGGAACCGAGCCTCAGCTCCCCGAGGTTACTGAATTGGCCATGAAGGCGAGACAGAGATTACAAGATAACGACTTCCTAGCGAAAATCGAGAAGGTGGAATCCGATATACCAAATCGCGATGCAGAGGTCATCACTCTCGGGACAGGATCTGCGTTGCCTTCGAAGTATCGTAACGTGTCTGCGACCCTGGTGAGGGTGCCTGGGTACGGTAACTACCTGTTTGATGCCGGTGAAAACACGATGGGCCAAATGCGGCGAGTGTTCGGAAAGGAACTGCCCACTGTGTTACGGGATCTCAAAGCGATTTGGATTAGCCACCTGCACGCCGACCACCACCTGGGAACGGCGGGTGTGATAGGGGCATGGAATAAGGAGACAAGCAAATCCAACCCCTCGGCAACTTTGCATATTGCGTCCCATATGCATATGCTGGACTGGCTCCGCGAATACGGGGAGGTTGAGGATTTCGGCTACAATCGCCTGACCTTCACCGAGTTCAGAAACTACGATCGAGTTACTCGAATTCCCAATCCCCGCATCTTCAGCCCGGAGCAAACTCAAGTTCATGGCATTGCGCGCATTGATGCCTGCTTTGTTGACCACTGCCACGGGGCTTTGTCAACAGTATTCACATGGCCTTCGGGTCTGAAGATCGGCTACTCGGGTGACTGTCGACCCAGCGACGGGTTCGTCCAGATTGGCCAGGGTGTTACCTTGCTGATCCATGAGAGTACATTCGACGACGAGCTCCGAGGTGACGCCATCGCCAAGAAACACTCCACCACATCCGAAGCCATAGATGTTGGGCGTAGGATGGGTGCGAGACGCATTCTCCTCACTCACTTCTCCCAGAGGTATCAGAAAGTGCCGGTGATGGAAGAGAATCTGGAGGTGAAGCCTGACGCCGATGGTAAAGAGAAGGCAAGACTCGACGAGATCGTCCTGGTGGCCTTTGATTACATGCGTGTCAAGCTTGGAGACTTCAGAAAAGCGCAGGCCTTCCTCCCGGCTATACAGAAGCTGTTCGAGGATGTAACAGAGCAATAGACATGGGTATATACTACCCAACCCTGTAAACCAGAATTCCCCAGCTCCTGTCATATTGGTTACTAGGCCCATCCATCCGTGAATTGTGATGGCCTCTTTGAGGTCAGGTTAAGTGGCACGATGCAAATACGACCCTTTTCTTGCGAAGGATCTACTGATGCCTTTTACTCCGTCTTTTCAGCGCATTCTCGTGACATAATAATCTCCCGAGCCTACAGACAAAGGATCATTGCCGGCTTATCTTGACGAATCTGTCCATGATGTTCTACCGGTCTAGACGTGGAATATCATCATTATCATCATCATCACTCTCGCCCCAAAGTGAGCCACTTTGGACATATAGCCCTTTGATCGGTGCAAGGCCTAAAACTAAAAAGCCTTGCTTTCGTAAGCATAATCTGTCCGGCTCAAGGCTTTATACTATCTATGAAGTTTCGGCGTGTCTATGCGGCAACACTGGTTATAAATAACCGCGGGGACCTGGATAGGTCCTCGCTCTACTCGTAGAACAAGGCATAATTAGGACCGTTGCCGTCACCCTCGCCCACGGTCGCCCAGGCCACGACGGCGCCCAGCTCGCCAGTCCGGACGTCGCGCTCGAAGACGACGACGCGGTTGTCGTCCTGCAGCGCCGAGGCGACCAGGTCCCCGGCCTCGTTGATGTTGAACCCTCGCGGGTTGCGGCCGCCGGCGGGGGCCGTCTGCACGTGCGCCAGCGCGCCCGTGGACCGGTCGATGCGGAAGCTGATGAGCGGGTCCGACGGCACCTCGGTGCTGTTGCTGGGGTCCAAGTTGGCCATCTTCAGCAGGTTCTCGCCCCGCGAGGCGGCGATGACGAACTTGTGGTCGGGCTGCTCGTTGCGGGACAGACAAACCGGTATCAGTAAGTAGGCAAGCAAGTAGGCGACAACACGCATGAATGAACCCGACCCGGCAGTGCATGCGACGGTGGGCTGGGAATGGGTAAGCCAGTACGTACAGAGATCTTCAGCTCGGAGGCCTTGGTGCCGGCTGGGACGCTTCCTCCGGGGCCGTGGCTACTGAAGTCGAAGAGCCGGGTCATGTTGAGGGCGCGTTGCGAGTACGTGACCTCGTAGCCGCTGATGGTGTTGCTGAGCTCGTTGAGGATGTAGAAGAAGGTCTTGGAGCCGGCCGCGGCGAAGACGCCGTGGCGCGGGCCCGAGCCCGGGAGCGCCACCACGGGGTCGATCTCGGTCCATTCGATGGATTCCGGCTGGAGCGCGTAGACGCGGATCAGGTCGGCGCCCAGGTCCGGGACAACCATGAACTTCTTGGTGGGGTCCAGGATCGTGTGGTGCAGATGCGGTGCGTCCTGGCGGTCCGGGACGGGGCCGGGCCCAGCCATCGTGTATGTCTCGTTCTGCGACAGGGCCAGGTTCGAGGCATCCTTGACATCAAAGGAGCTGAAGGTTGAGGTATCGCTAACGAGAAGCAGAAGGAGGAGGTTAGTACGTAAGTAGGTATGTGTGCAATCCAGGCCACCAACTACGGTTACCAATTGGCTAGCCCATGTGCAATGCTGGCCATCTCTCGTATCCGTTCAGTGAAATTTGACAGAAAGGGGGTACTCACTAATGAGCGACGGCCAGGCCAATGTTGTTCGGCCCATACAGCTCGGCGCTGACGGGGCTCTTGAGAACGGGCAGAATATCGAGAGGCTTGAGAGTGGCGTCCCGGTTGATCTTGTAGGAGGTCAACGAGGCGTTCCCGCCCCAACCTTCGTTCAGGCAGTACAGGGTCGACTTCCCCTTGTCCAGCGTGAGCCAGGTCGGTTCGGATCCGCAGTCCAGCGACTTGGAGGTGACGGTAAGCCCGTCAGACGAGAGATCCAGAGAGTAGAGGGCGTGGTCATTGTACGAGGTCGCCCAGAGCTTGACGGCAGCAGCGGGAGATAGCAGCAGCAGGGACAGAAGCCCCTTGGGAGTAACGTCGCTCAGCATGCTGATTACCAAGTGAGCCTACTCGAGGCTTGCTTGCTACTCAAGAAATGGACTGGCTGGCTGGCTACAGTGTTGATTCAGAAGCCATTGGCTAAGTACTGTAGGTAGGTAGGTAAGTATTTATCCATCCACGGGAATGTCTCACCACGCAGCCACATCGGCGGGATGGTGGTGTAATCATCCGCCGGCTGGAGGTTCCGAGCCTGTTGTTTCCCAATCGGTCATGCCATTGCATTGCATGGTGGCGTGTGTTTGTTCCGCGAGTCATGGTCTTGGTCTTGGTCTTGGCTTGGCCACATGGACGGGGAAGGCCAGCCAGCGCACGAATCGAGCAGCAACAGGCGGGTGAACATGGCCTCTCTGGAGCAGACGGGAAGCAGTTCCTAAGCACGATCACGGTAGATTTGGGGGCACTAACCTAGGTCGGGCCAGGGGCAGGGGTTGGTTCATTCATCTTGGCAAAAGAGCAGGCGAGACCACTTGGAACCATGCACACCGAATACGGCAACGGAGCGTACCGAACGAAATATGGTCCTTTTCTGCAAATCGACCGACAGATACCATGACTTTCCTCGTGGTCTTTCCCGCTTCCTCCGGCGCGCCCAGCTTAGTCGGGTGGCTTTATGGACGAGCCATCCCATGAATAGTGCCGTGTGTGTAATATGTCGTGGTGACGGCATGCTCGCCCCGAAAACAGCATGGTAGAGACTATCGTAAAATCCATCGTATTATAAATATATTATTGCGGTTTTCTCATCCGACTACGCCACCAGCTGAATCAGGACAGACTGGCGTCCAGCCATCCATCCATTGCTATAGTCGTGGTCACAAGAGGAGAGAGAGAGAGAGAGAGCCAACTAATAAGTCATCTAAGTTACAGAATCCAAACTCATTCCCTCTCTGCCCACTTGATCCATCCCACCGTGAGCCCTTTACGTGCCACTGTCTCACTTGTCCCCTTTTCTCATCATCTGCGACCAAGTCGTGATATCGCTCTTGGTCGCCGCGTCCGAGGGGGGCGCGACGCAAGAAGCCGAGTCCTCGGCGACCAAGCCCGGGTCCGCGCGGCGGCTCAGCGAGAGATCTCGGAACAGTTTCCTCTGCTCGTCTTGGTCCAGCTGCTGCTGCTGCTGCCGCCCTCCACTGCCATAACCGCCGCCGCGCGTTCTCGTGCTGCCTTGTCGACTGAAGGGGTTGTTGCCGGGGTCGATCGCCCTCAGCCCCCCGCGGTTCTGCCTGAGGTGCCGCTTGTTGGCGGCGCTGCTTTTGTTGTCGTCGCCCCCATTGTGATCGCCGTCGACACTGGTTACTTCCGAATCCGGGTACAAGAGCTGGCGGCGATCAAACAATGGCGGGCGGGGCGGGGGCGCCGTTGGCCTGTCGACCGAGTTACTGAAGCTGTGTTCGGACTGTGTCCACGGGCTCTTGAGCTTCCCCTGATCCGGGGTAGGACTACCTTCGGACGTGTAGGGGGACAGCGGCTCATACTCATCTGGGGCAAGACTTGTTGTTGCCGGAGTTGGTGAGTATAACGTCGACGACGCCGCGGTAGAGCTCCCAGCTGTACCGGCAGAGGCCGAAGGTTTCTGTCCAAAATGTGACGGCACTCGTGGCACGGGTGGAGCATTGGCAGCAGGCATGTCCCGCGGAAGCTCGGTGTGAACGGTCAGGTCAGTCCATTCGGACTTCGACGGGCTCCCCTGCTTTCCTACCTTCTCCGCAGCCTGCGGCGGGAGCCCAACGTCTCTGGCCTTGGCCCAGCCGGTACGGATAGGCGTGTACTCTTCTTCCTCTTTTCCTTGCGGGGTTTCTCTTTTCCGCAAAGGAGGCGGCACCGCCGATTTCACGCTGAAATAACTCTTGCCTTGACTCTTGGCTTGAATCTCCTCCTGGCGAATCGCTGGGTGAATGTCTTCGGGGTCAACCTCGCCACCCCCAGCATCCTGGAGGTACTTGTTGTACCACTCTGATACCTTCCGGCGACTGCTATGCGCGCTGTAGCCGGCACCTCGATCTTCGGGATCTCGATCCAGATCGTTCGCAGCCTCATCCTCGTGCTCGTAGCTATCGTCATAGGTGCTACTCATCCGATATTGATTCCGATCCTCATCATCATCATCATACTCATCATACTCCCCTGGCAAAGGCATCGGTTGCCCAAAGCCCAGCTCCTCATCGTAGGGACTCCCGAGATCATCAGATGCGTTGACCGAGTTGGCAGGTGACGCGGCTGGCCTGAAAGCGGATTTTTGTGCCTCGTTGGCAATGCTATCGTCCCTGTAGACGCTCTGTGCCACATCGGGCTCTCGATAAAGCCTCCTCTGTTCCGAAGCTGTCGCAAGATCGACCTTTATCTTGGGCGTGGCGTGGCGTGGATGACGCTTACTCCTAGTGTTGCGACTATATGTACCCCTATTGGCCCTCCCTCGCTTCCGGCGCTCTCGCCTTGTCTCCTTTTCAGTCTCTAGGTGCTCTCGCCAATACCATCGGATTTCTAGGTAACCTGGACGCAGCTCGTTCAAGAGCTCCTCGATCCACTGACGAACGGCCCGCTCCTCTTCGTCTCCCATTGGCTTGATCCAACTGTCCACGAAGCGCAGGAGACGCGGTTTGTACTTCCTCCGCTCGTTGGATGCGCAGTAGTCATCCTGCCGTAGAGTCAGGGCAGTAAACAAGTCTGCTAGACAACGGCCGTTGGCACCAACTGCTGCTAATATACAGGCCTCGCATTTACTCACGACCCTGACGAACCGGTTGTCGTGGGGGGCGCACCCGAACATTTTGTGAAAGTGGTCCTGGCTCACGAAATAAGCCGTGATAGAATCGAGTCTGGTGATCCACGAGGCCATGGCGGCGCTCTTGTGTGGCCATTGTCGTAGGCATTCCAAATGCTCGCCAATCTCGAGACAAAGAAGCCAAAAACACTCGCGTATGAGGAAGGGGTTGAGTCGCTCATGGGACGAGCATAGGACCGCCCTCTCGGGCAAGGGACGAGCCAGATCCAGCTCGCCAAGCACCTTGCGGGCGTTGAATGATAAGCGCTTGAACTGCCTCAGCAGGCGGTTCTTTGGCTCAAGCAGGATATCTGGTAAACGCCCTACCTTCTCTTGCTGACGAGCGAGCCATTTCTGTGAAGGAAGGGCGATGCCATAATTCGGCCGGCGCGAGAGAAGATCAGTCAGAGCATCCATCTCTTCGTCCGCGAGTTTCCTCAATGGGACTTCCATCGAATATTGCCCCAGAGATATTCGATTGGTAGATTATACGTGAAAATAGCTATTGTGTCTGATTGTTCAGTCTAATTACGGTATAAGCAGGGCAGCCCATGTTACCGGGAGACCGCCGCAGGCTATTTGTACAACAGCGGCCTGGGGCTTTGTTTGCAACGAAAGATCAATCACCCCGAACGTTTGGAGAGAGCTTTGATCGGGCAGGCCCGCGAACGTCAGTGTTTGGGCTTTGTTGGCTTCTTTCTTTTCCTAGGGCCTCCCCGATGCCACAATGCTAACAAGGGCATTGTTCCGACACAGGATGCCACAGAAGATATGAACCTCGAAGAAGCAGCCGCAGATCCCAATCCGATAGAACCAAGAAAGAGGAGAATCTCTAGAAACTTACATATTGATGTGTAAACCGCCATGATGGGATTCTAGGGGGTCCCAAACACATCCATCGTATAGGTAGTGAATGTTGTAGATAGGGGCCGAGATCTGGGCCAGGAGAGGTCCAAGAAAGGGAGGGAAGTGGCAGCTTAGGCAGCAGTCAACTCAACCAAGTGAGAACGGCCTGCATTTCCATTAAACCAGGAATATCTCCCAATGCAATCCTATATACTGTCAAAGTACCGCAACACTTCCTGCGCCATGGCCGAGCGAGGTCGTCTTCTCTGCGCAGGTACTTCTACTTCCAATGCAATGCCATGCGATTGCATCACCTCCAAAACAACCACTTCAACGCCTGTCCCTCAAAAAAAGCATTCATGGAAAGCCTCGCGGAGAAAAATGTGACTAAACATGTGCATCGTAAGTATCGCTGCCCACCGTGGTATCAATGCTGGTAGTTGTCCTTGGTTCTCTCATTATTTATGAAAGGCTCGAGGGCGGTGCTCTAGAGTGAGCGTACTCCGGGTCCGCCCTAAGGCGTTCGAGCCTGATCTTGGCCGCCTCTGTGCCGTCGTCGGCAA
Source organism: Apiospora pterosperma (assembly GCA_019976485.1). NCBI lineage: Eukaryota > Fungi > Ascomycota > Sordariomycetes > Amphisphaeriales > Apiosporaceae > Apiospora > Apiospora pterosperma. Next base: position 4,318,529 of record JAFBMP010000009.1, read on the forward strand.
TTGCTGCTTCCTTGAACCAGGGGTGATCAAGCGCTTGCCGTGCTGTGATGCGCCTCGCCGGGTCATAAACAAAGATCTTTTCAAGGAGATCCAGGAACATCCTCAGGAAAGGACTGTGTGTGGGTATGATGTCCTAGATAGCCGTTAGTAATCTTCGCACCAGCTGGGGTCATGCCAGCTTTCAACTTACACTTAAACGCTTCATGTTCTTGACGAATCTCCGCGACGCCCGGGTCGTATCTGCCGTAGGGTAGTCAAGTCTTAGTCGTTTGAAGTATCTGGGCTTAGTTAGTCGACTGGGCATTTCTGTGAGGAGTCATGTCCCCAAACGTACTTGGCTGCGGCATTGCCGCTCGAGCTACTCGATCGGTTGCTCATTTTCGTGACTTGCTGTGCGAGGTGTTGGTCGATTCGCCGGTCACATACACTCTCCATCATTGCTAGGTGCTCGAGGTTATCGTGCGTCTGGAAGAGAGCATCCCCAGTAAAGAACTCGACAAGAATGCAACCGATACTCCAGATATCGCAGGGAAACGACCAGCCAAGCCCCAGGATGATCTCAGGGGCACGGTAATGACGGGTCGACACTACCGAGGAATGGTATTCGTCCTCAAACGTTGCGGAACCGAAGTCAATCAGTCTGATCTCGGTATCAAGCAAAACCTTTCGCTGATTGGCCTGTCTGGGAGTACCGGCTGAAGATGAAGGTATTCTGCGGTTGTACGTGAACGTCTGATAAGCGTTGTCACATAGGAGGATATTTTCAGGCTTCAGATCGGTGTGAATGAGATTGAGGTCATGGAGGACTTCAAATGGTCAGTATGCAAGAACAGAGGATCGGGCAGATATACCACTTACAAGCCACGCTCGTCAGCAGCTGACGGGCAAAGCTCTGGATTTGACTGTTGGGAAACGGGACGAAGTTGTTGCTCTTGAGAAAGTCGAAGACACTAGAGCCAAGCAGGTCCATGACGATGCAGATGTGGCCTCGGAAATCGAAACAATCCCGTAAATGAATGCATCGATTCCGGTTCTCCTCATCATTCGCCTTCAGAGTCTGCAGTACTCGTAGCTCAATCCGGGAGGCATCTCGATACTTCTGAACGGACCGAATAATCTTGATGGCGACCAACTTGTTTCGTTTCCGATCGCGAGCCTGTACGACCTTGCCAAAGGTTCCTTGGCCAAGAAGTTTGATGATTTGGTCTAGCTACCTGTCAGTATTCACGCTTGACATCAAAGACCAAGGCTGCCGAGATCTAGGATGGAAAACCTACACTGCTGGGTGATATCAGCATCAGGCACCACAATGTAGTGGCCGTCATCATCGTCGACTTTCACATTTGAGTAGCGCTTGTTGAATGTCAGTAGGGTCCTTCCGAATCGATCAGAGGCGGTGGGTCTCACATCGGTCACCACTCGAACGGCTACTTCAGCCGACTTCTTGATTGGCTTCTGGGGTGGTCTGTAGCTGATGTAGGCATCACCGAGGGCCTCGATGTCTCTACGTTTTGCTTCTTGGGCATGCTGCTGGCGGGTTCTTTTCCGCTTTTGGCCAGTAGACGAAGACTGCTCATAGTCGTACTGGCCATTGGAAGAGAGCGAGGCAAGTGACGTGGGGGCGGTGGTGTTCTGTGCTGAAGTAGTCCGATCGGTCGATGAAGTAGCACTATTGGGAGTAGCAATGTGCGATCCATTGACGGCTCTACCGCCATTCACATTTCCTTCGTCCTTTCTCCTCTTTTTTGCCACATGTCGACCACCAGCATCCGACCCGATCCCGGTGCCGTTCGTGTAGGTTGCTGTGGAGTAATTAGAGGAGATGTCTTTGACATCGCCGTCAGGTTCTGGCGTATCGTCGATGATGATGACTTCCTTGGGCACACCGTTCTTGTAGAACTCGGTCCAGTCGGGACCTTTAGATCGCCTCCGCTTCCGCGCGGCGTTTTGGGTCGAAGATGGTACGGACATCGTGTCAAGATTGGCGTCAGATCGTGGAGTTGACGCCGACTCCGAGTCTGTTCTGTAATGTTCGTGGGTCAATCGAGCGGCCGTTGCTCCTGTTGAAGCTGCTGAGGCAGTGGCTCCATTTGCAGACCGTCTATGCGACGGTTGCTGAGGGCCACTGACGTAGGTTGAGTACGAAGCGGTAGAAGCAGGGGCGTGACGGCTAGACGAAGTAGAGTTGGATATCTTGCTTGCCGTCGAGACACCAGAGGGAGAAGGAAGAAGGTGGTTTGCTGGGAGCGTTGAGGGTATTGCCGCGGCAGATCGGTAGGAAGCAGGGTGTACGGGACTCTGCAACTGCGGGTAGGGCGGATAGTGAGCGTGATGATGTGTGTGGTGATGACGATAATGATGGGGAGGAAGTATAGCCGTGGCAGTAGTCGGCGTTGACATTGTTGTGGAATAACAACAGACGGCGCCTTTTGCAAGGACACTCGACTGATGAGGGTCCTCGGTAGTGGTGAGGTGATATGAAAGGGAAGATTGAGGGAGTGTTTCGAAAGGGCCGCACTTAGCAGGTGCCCTCTACGTTATTCTCCGCTACCAACTGTGGGATTACAGTACGTATTGCCGCTGCGTCTCTCTTACTTTCAATGCCAGCGCCAGTAACAGTGCGAAGTTGGGGCACTGGGGCAGCCTTTTTCCGGGTCGGCCGTCGGCAGGGTGTGTCTTTTTGCCAGTCTGACCTGACTGACTGACGTTCCACTGGAGGGATCGAATCGAGTCTCAGTGGTTGTGAAAAGGGAGAAGGAGGAAAAAAAATCCCCCAAAACACCAGGTGCTGGGAGGCACAGTTGCAGGGCCGCCGCCAGCAGTAGAAATTTCAGGGCACTGGTAGCCCCAAACAGCCACTAATCCAAGTGATAAGACTTGCGTTTTTAGCGGACAAGTTCGCCAAGTACATATAGTTAAGGGCCACCCCCCTAAAGGTTGGGTAGGTTAGGAGGTACTTGTATGGAATGTGTCGGTTTTTATGTTGGTTCTTCTTTGAGTCGGCGAAGATAACAGTGATCCTTTCGCTAGAAGCAAGTGTATGTTTGTGCAATACGTGTATCGTCCGGCTTGAGATTGTCTGTAGGTAGGTATGCTCAAGGCACTCTTCCTCGATGGTGCACGGAAGAGGCTCTGGACGTCTAGGCCGATGTTGATATGCTCAATAGTCGCGACGAATTGAAGATCCCGTTTTTTCGAGCTTGGTAATTCTCCGAGCGATTGCAATCCTGGGCAGTGGAAAGCGTGGTTATCGAACAATTATCGCCGGATTCGACAGGTTGAATGTTGTGGTTGAGGAAGCAGTGCATGCACTACAGTGAGGTTGAACCAGCGCGGTACAGTGCAGCAGTCCAGTGCCTCCACGAAGATGGCACCCTCAGAGTAGGTGCATTACGTCGAGGAGCAAGGTGGTGGTATGTCAAAGAAAATATGAATGGGAGGGAAACAGTTGTGAGTTCGCAGAGTTCGACCTGGTAGAGATAGGAGGGAATGAATCGGTTGGAAGGTGAATAATTCGACAGAGGGAGGAGGGGTGTAGCGTAGCGTGTGTTGTGCGGTCTTCCTTCACGCCGCCTTTGTCGTCAAACTAGAGCGAGCGAGCTGGCCTGTGATGTCGGATATGCAAAGCTGGTAACATTGGCTGAACATTGAACTGCTGTGGTAGTACGTACAATGTCTTGGCGTTGAACTGTACTGTAAGTAGGTGCTGCACTGCACTGTACGGTTTACTGCAAGCAGATACCTGGTTAGGTGATGATGGCAGGCACACACACACACACACACACACACACAAACACAAACACACTCAACACCAAATGCTTACTGGGTGGGGCCTGATGTCGCTTGTCCGCTCTACTGTGGTGCCAGTGCTGTTCGTCAGGTTCACGTTGTCTTCACACATGCCATCTACATGCATGCTATTTCAGCTCGACCTGCTCCGAAAAGCCATGCAAACCATTGCGTTGCGTTGTTATACTGATTACCTAAGGGTTTAGGCTTATACCAGCATAGGATGGGGAGCCGCTGTGTATAACAGAATGTAGAATGAATGCATCGTGAGCGTCTATACCAATAATACCAGACCGCTGAGCTTAAACCCTTGGGGTGTCTTATTTGTATGTACTTACATAAAACGGCGACGCAGATCAGACTTTAGGTTGTAGGTTGTAGGTTAGTATATATCATACGTAACTTAACTTATACAATGTTTATGAATAGAAGTCAACCAAAAGAGCAAGTGCTAGATTAGTAGGTATCATGGATGCTAGGGGCCATGGTTGAGATCTTATATCGGTTTGAGACAGTCTCGTTTGTAAACAACCGTGAAACTCGACTTTCACGGTTTTATGTCAGCGTTCATGAATACCTAACTATAACCCTCAAACTTCCACCTCATCAGATTCACACAGAGTCCGCTGTAGTACTGTCAACGACAGACAGTATGACACACGGCCCTCGGACCTGTGATTCTGGGGTTAGCTCTCTCTACGGCAAGCCCTTTTGCCTGTCAAGTTGTGTTATCATGGCAACCGACGTTCATTCCGGACTGAACATGAGTGCTGCCTGTACAGGTCTGCCCTTTTTGCTGCCCTCTCACCATCTGGGGGTTGTTTGTTCGTTGTTGCTGTCTGTTTCTATGACAATCCAGCACTGCCTTCACACCATACCCGAACTACCCAATGCGCCTGACTTTTTGACTTGCCATGAGCCCCCGGCGGTCACGACGGTCAAGGTGACCGACCCTGGAACAAGATTAATAAGAAACCGGCCCAAGTCAGAGCCCCAGCGAACAAGGGGACATTATTCTTGTGCATTTTATGTGGAATTTTGCTTGTTGCTTCTCACACGAGGTACCGACCTAGGTTAGAATGTCTCCTCACCTGTGTTGGATCTCGGCCTGTCGGGGGTAAGCACTTCCTCATTTTCAAGGGCCTGCCTGGCTTGTTAGAAAACCACTCAAAGGATTTGTGAATCGATGTTCCCGTTTTCTTTTTCTGGAAAAACAGCCCTCGCCAGACCCCTGCCCTCCATCCATCTGGGTAAAGTTTACGGTTTGTTCCTCGCCAATGCACAAAAGCCCCTCTTCACTTCACTCAGCCAAAGCGCCTGACGACCTTTTGTGACAACCTGGTTGGCTGGCAACGACCACCCCTACAAGCATGATATCACATTCCATAAGGGCATGCCAGCCATGTTGCTCGTTCTTGGTTCCTTTGAAATGAATCAGTTGTTCTTAATGTTACTGGAAGAATATCACTGCAGATCCAATATTGGCCACAACAACCCAAAGTGAACTCGCGCGCGCACCTACATACCTACTTACTTAGGTAAGTAAGTAAGTAGGCACAGCAGAAAAAGGGAGCAACTGCAAAAACGGTCCTGACAGCCTGGCCGACAGTCCCGCTTGGCATCGCCTATGCAAGTCTCGCAGTAGTGCAGTGGCCCTGGCTTGGGCCGAGAGAGCGCGACTGGCTGCTATACTGAGAGTGTCCGCAGCGTGGCATCAGGGAATTTCAACGGGTCTTGGTAATCCTTTGGAAGCTGACTCGGGGTTCCAAGTTATACAGTACATACATATGAATCCTGCTTGCGAGAGAGTGATTGCGGAGTCCGCAACACCTCTGGGCTATATACAACTATGCACACGCTTTGTAATGAGACTACGTGTAGTTAGCCCCCAAGCAAGCAAGCCCTGCCCACTGGAGCTTGGGGGGGCTTCAAGATCCTAGATCTTACAGTACCAACTTCGGATCTTCCAGCCAGAGTAACAAAGGCTGCACTGTGTTATGTCCGATAGACTCATCTGCCCAGCTCCAACCAGCGCTTTTAGCACAGCCTTTGGGAATTAGGCCGCGCCCTCGGTTTTTCAACCTTAATGGATGGCAGTGTATCGAGTAAGTAAGGCGGACTTATCAGTCACGGCCAATGCTGCCGGGGGCGAAGTAGGATGGACATGACCCTGAAATCCCCCTCCCCCCCCTCCCCACCCGCCCAAACCCCATTCAATACTTGCCTCACACAAATGACGGCTTGTCGTCGAAGGTGGCAATTCTCATCTGAGGGTGGTGGGCGGTTTTCTTCCGTTGAGGATGGCGTTTCCTCCTCGGTAAGAGAGACGGTAAGAGGGAAGAGGGAAGAAAGAGGGTTAAAGGGATTGTACTACTAAGCACTACCTCCTAATCAGTACGGACATTCAGAGGCGGTCTACCCGGATAGACAGAGACCACCTACATTTGTCCGTGGCACGTTTGGCACTTTTTATCAGTCGTCTCTTCCTGCGAGCGACGATGCGTCCCGTCTCATTCCATCCCATCCATTCATTCACCCTTTCCCCGCCGTTGCCTTGCAAAAGCTGATCCACATGGCGTGAGGGCCATCACCACGTTTCTAGCTTTGAGGGCCGCCTACGTCGTACGTACTGTAGTATCCGTACAGACGTCGTAATTGATGGGGCCTGCTTGTCAGCGGGCCCTTTCTCACATAGGTGTGCCAGGGTGCCGGGTACAGCAGATTACGACTATGTACAGCGTCAGCTTGGGCTGTTTCTGCGTCAAGTGTAGTAGGTCTGGAGAGTATTTCCTGCCCGATGAAAAAAAAAACTAGGAGAAAACCCCCGTCCTGCAACCCGCGCAATTCGGCAGTTCTGTTAACAAACGATTCATTGGGCCTATTCGCCCACCGCCCACCGCCCACCTGCATACAAGAAAGTCTACGTGTAGTACCAACGTGACTCTCGAGCCAATGAGTTCCCTGGTTTTCAGAGTAGCAAGCTGGCAGTCTTATAGGATAGCAGCACAAGATCCTGCTGTACTCCTCTCCCGATTATCGCAATGCTATGGTAAGCAAGCTTACATGTAACTACATTGTGATGCCATATTCGCAGTATTGCCCTCACCACGTGCGGATAAAGACTAAGAATACGTCCACAAGCCCTGTAGCATTCATTCTCCATACTAGCATGGTCGACATCTGACATTCATGGACTTACACTTCTCTAAACCTGGTGACACGCGCGCCCCTTTACGTTAACATTAGAAACTGGGAAAGAGGCTCCTCCAAACATCGAGTGCTACGCTCACGACAAGAACCGTCAGACACAGCGAGACCAAAACAGGAGGAGGTCATTTGTTTTATCTCGATTCTTTCTGTATCATATCCTGGGGCGGGTGAGACGGGGAAAACTGGATTTCTATCTCAGCTCCTTTTCTTTTTATTCACAATATTTTATATAATTGAAACGTGAAGCGTCCTTCGCATCGATTAGCTTTGTTGGCCCGGCGGAAAGTGGCTTGGGATGGATTTCTGCTACGAGAGAGACGGAGAAGACGGAGCCAGCTCCTATCGTACGACTCTTGTCCTGACGTTGCGCGCTGCGTAGGTCGAGTAGCCACTTTACTCGGAACGGGGACCTGGGATCCCCGGGTTCAAGTGATGCGCGTTTCACATCATCTCGAACCGGATCGACGGGTGGTAGACGCCTTCCGCGGGTCCTGGTGATCAGGGATGCCTTTAACGAAACCAAACAAATGCCCAAGAATCTATATCTGCTTGCGCTATTCGCATTCTGTCGTTAGCCAGGACTGAAGCGGCACTCGACATGCGTATGGAATATTTCGAATTCTATCCAGGCATTGTAAACGAACCTCGAAAAGATCCAGAGATGGTAGTAGTGCTTGCAGGACCCCGGCTCCCAACGCCATTTGATGCAGAGAGTTTTGAGAATACTGCCACTCCCCATCCGTAGAAGAATGTCTCTTCTATGAATCCCTATCAGATGCCTCTGTTGAACACCACCATGCCTCCCTCTCCACCCTTGCCGTGAAACTCCTCCTCGAGACTATCGGCACTGATGCGCTGCCTCGTGGGGAAGGTCGCCAGCGCAAACGGCAGCGCAAGGTAGCTCATACCCAGAATCAGGACCAAGTTGATAGGAGTCGTGTACCGCGGATTCTTCTTCAGCCACTCGGTCCGTTGCAGTCGCACGAGGACCAGCGGCGGCACAACCATGATGGGGCTGCCGTTGAGTACGCGGCTCAGCGCCGTCTCAGTGACAGCCAGCGTGGCCGCCTTCTTGCTCTTTCCTAGGCTTGTAACGTCATTCTCGGCCTTGCCCTCTGCCGCCAGCTGCGCCTTGTCCTTCTCCGACAGCACGGGGAACACGTCGATACCCGTGCGCATCTCTTCGCCGCGCATCAGAAACACGTTCAGGAAACCAGCAGACGCGACAGCGGCAAAGGGGACAAGTCGACCAAGAATGGTTCGAGTGGAGGGCGATATCCGTTTGAGACGGGGAACAATCGAGTTGAGGCCCACAGCTACGGAACAGGAGGCGCCAACGGCGAGGAGGTACGACTGTGCGATTTTCCCGTACGAAAGTGGAGAGGATTTATTCGCGTTGGCGTTGTTGATGGCGACGTTTAGGGATTGGTTGGCGACTTGCCAGCCTATCGTTCCCGCCGTCTGTCATGGAGTTGAGCCGTCAGCATACCTACGTACTTCCTAGCTGAATATGACAAGAATAGCTCGTGGCCTCTTACCTTGAGCCCAGGCGTCAGCATACCTGCTGTGACCACTAGGTTAGACAGCGCGAAGCAGGACATCCGGAACGGCAAGAGAACTGGCTCGCCAGTATCTGCAGAGATATTTTCAAGTCAGCGCCGAGGACCTCGAGCGTATCGGTTGTTCAAGTCGTTATCCGTACCGGGATGGAGCGTGGCGTCCACAATCTTCTTTGCCTTCCATAGTTCCGGAGTCATATTCTGGATTTCGCCTTGCTTGTACGCGATCACCAGATTCTTTGCCTGCTCAAGACCATGTTTGCCGGCAAGTAGGGTCCTGCAGAAAACCCCGATGATTAGCGACGCGCCTCCAAAATGGCCTTGCCGTAGCCCTCTTCCATGGCTTGCATCTTATTCACTGACTTACCTAGGGTCTGTAATACCAGCTGTCTGCTTGACACGACCCCAGTACGTGCTGAGATCGTACTGCGACTCGGGCAGCTCACGAGTGCCCGGGAGAGAGGACGACATAGTAGTGTCTGGCCGCTCAAAATTCCTGGAATTTTCGCGCGTCCTCTGCAGCAGGCGCAGAGAAAAGGATGGAAGAATGCGACAGCCAGTCGAACGGTACCCCAAGCCTATCACGGATGCTCTGCTGCTCTTCGCGACACCGTACCACCTTACTGAGTGCAGGAGAATAATTATTTGTTTTCGGTGAACGGCCCGGGTGCCGAAATCGGGGACCGCGCTATTTCATTAAATGCCCCGCCGCTATCGCTATCGCGAATCGCGGATGACTGTATTCTGCGACATGATCCTTGTTGGGAACCGTACCCAAGTTATGTGAAAGAAAGTGCGCAAGTACGTGTATCGTCGGAATGGAAGAAGGAACAACTGCACAGGTTGCAGGATTGATGATTGGAAGTTTTCAATGTAGACTTAATTCCTTAATCTATTCAGAATAGCCTGTTTTTCTGCCATGGCTCTAGGAGCATTTCCAACGACCTTCTTCTTGGCGTGTATAACCCCCTAGTTTGAACCTTCTCAATCATTAGCCACAACAAATTGAAGCCTATATTAAGTACAACTATACCGACTACCAGAGACAGTGGGAAGGGGGAAATGACTGTGAGAAAAGGAAAAGGCGAGAGACGAGTCAGAGGAGACCTACTTTGGTGAAGGACAACAGACATGGTCTGAGTTGGGGTGATTCCCCTGCACGTCACGCAATATCGGGATGCCTTAGTGATAACTTTTAAGGTACCTAGGTCCTTCCTATTATTGGTGTAATTATATGTATGCCCAAAGCTAAGAGATGTGGCGGTGAGGAAAGACGAGCTCGGAAAAGAAAGAGACAAAAGTAAAAAGCAAGATGATGTCACTTAGAGATCCCGCCTCTATGTACGATTGCTTGCTGGCCTAGCTCACCCCCATTGAGACTTAATTAGGACAGTGAGATCAACCAGCGAGAAACCTCATCGGTTCACGGACTATGGATCATTGTTACTGCGAGACCAATGTATCGCTAATGACGTTCGTTCGGCCACGTTTCAATCCATGTGAGACAAAAGCGGGCGAATCTTGCCAATGTCGCGTCATCTCAGCTTAACAACGGCTGTGCCTGAAATGGGGGGACTTGGCAATATCACATAGAGAGAGGGACAGGAAGGGGAAGAGAGAAAATGCACGCACAACGCCGATATGATCTAACCATGAACCATAATAAGAGCGGGCGACTGAGTATTTGATAAGGAGATTCGTGACATTCGTATCATGATCCTTAAATCCCCATGTCATCCTTCCCAACTCAACGCTCTCCCAGCCTCCCGTCTTTGAAACTTCATGTCATCATCTTGCAGCCATGGCCATCCCCCACGCGGGAAGGAGGCACGCTGCCCATATTCCCGATGCCATAAAGTCTTCTCTACTAACAATAAAATATGAAACCAATACCCATTCAGCACGTCACATCACATAACCTCCCCAGGTCTCTTGCCAAATAATCCCAATAATCCCCTGGAAAGACAAGCCACACCGCTCAAACCCCAGTTATCCCCCATGCAAGTAAGTGCCGACTGCATCCCATTGCATGAAGTTGGCTAACTCTCGCCATTCTGCTCCATCCCTAGTTTCGGTTCGCCGTATGATAGGTTCGATTGTCGGATATCGTTGCTTGTCGCTCCGGGGCTATATGCGCCTCCAATGATCGACCCAGCTCCCACAATGATGACACCTGCAGCTGTAGGGATACGTACATATAAATATGTACCGGAAGTTCCGTTGCGTTTATTCGAGATTTATTATTCTCGTCCTTCTGTCAACCCGTCCCTTCGGCACCGGGATGCTGCATCCCGCGAGGTAACACAGCGTCATCAGTGTACCGAAAGAGAACGAGTTTACGCATTTCTTTGTAGCATCAACCCCCGTAGTCGTAGAAGCCCATACAAAGCTGCAGCAGTCATCATCGTGAAGATCTGGCCATATCATTGTAGGTCAACAGCCCATCCCCCACCACATTTAGTGGTCACGGTGGCGTCTGCGGCGCCCGTCTGTCACAAAATAAGTAAGATCAGTGAGATTGCTCAGTTATACATATGAATTCTTTGGTGCTGTTTGGGGGAGTTAGAGATAAGAAAGAAGCATTCTATTTTCAAGAAGGACAGAGGCGAAGAAGCATTCAACACAAGACACGCTGGCAGGCTTTCGGTCCTTGAGACTCAACCACGGCTTTAACATGAACCAAGTATAAAAAGCGCCAACCCAAGGATGGTTTTCCAGAGCCATCTTCATCAAATGTCGTAAAGTCGTAATATATCCTGACAGCTCGGTTCTTGCGAGCAGCCAGGCAGGGAAGGGGAAAGCGCGTGAACAGTGCGCAGGGGCTGCTAGCTGACGAGCTGACATGGAACGTGCATGGGTTGTGCATAGCCTAGGCATGCGGTTCCTCATCATCTCCTGTCATAGCCGACAGGAGGCGCGGGGAGAGTGGCCGAGTACGGATTGCCATCAGAATAACGGGGGCCGTAATCGTCGTATCGACTCTCACGCGGAGGGGCTGAAGAATACCAATCGTCGTCCCTGGACCTCCCATGATGAGTGTCGTTGGCCCGCTTGAGCCGTTCCATGCGTCGCTGGTGCCGCCTTTCTTTCTCTTGGTTCCACTCCCTGACCTGGACGCTCTGCTCGCGAGCTTCTTTCAGTTCAGATATGGCTCCTTTGATACCCATAGCTGCGATGCCAACGGATGCGGCATCCTGCATGATGGCTTTGGACTTGAGCTTCTTGGCTTCCATGGGAGTGAGCCTCCCTTCCTTGACCGCCTTGTGTCTTGCATTGCGCTTCTCCATACTCTGATAGACATTATGTGCGGCGTGAATCGTCGCCACGGTGGCTAAGCCCGTGGTAATCATTTGCTTACCTCTCATCCTCTTTGCTGTCTTCTCATCATCATCCGAGTCGCCCAGATCACTGCTCGATACTGAGCCGGATCGACCACCCCGTGTGTGCGACCGCGATGTGCTGCGACGTCTGGCAGTGGACCTATCGTCTTCGTAGTAGTCTTCCGGACCTCTTCCTCCTCTCATATATCCCCTGGAAGTGTAGTCATCATCATAGCTCTCGGGGCTCCTCCTCCGACTCCTCCGAGATCGTGTGTCATCGTAATCATCCCTCTCTTCAGCAGGTCCGCTACCAATACCGAGCTTGGCTAGACTGCGGCGCGCCCCGTCCACGACACTCCGGCTGCGGCTACGGCGTCTGTCCCGCGAACCGGCCCGGCTGTCGTAGCGGCTGTCATACGAATCGACGCTGCCACGGCGTCCACGGGAATCCCGAGAACTGTCTCTTCCCTTGTCTAGCAACTTCTTAGCACCCAGGGCACCGAGACCGGCAGTAGCGAGAGCTGCGAGGCCATTGCCGCCGCCGCCGCCCTCGGAGCGGGCGCGCGACCGAGATCGGCTCCGGCCTGTCTTTCTGTCCTCCTCGATATCCTTCCTCGAGCCGTTCAGGACGCGGTTGCCAACCAGACCACCAATGACTGATTCGATAAGGTGGCGCTTGCTGTCCTTGTCGGGATTATGAGCAGCGTCGATGGTGGCAGCACCAGCAGCAGCAGTGACGATGCGCTTCATCTTCTCTCCCTTCCAACCACCGGGCTCCCGGGCAACACGGAAAGCCTCGGCAGCACCTGCGACAAGGGAGGCTTTGGCGGCTTTCTGCATGCGGCCGGCGGCGTCATTCTTGGATTTATGAGAATCCATACTGCCTCTGCGGCTCCTCGTCTCCGAGCGGCGATCGTCGTATCTGTCCTTTTCGCCGGCGCCACCCGTGAGGGCCTTGATGGCTCCACCGAGCCCGGCTGCCGAGAGTGCGTTCTCGAGGAAGGACTTGTTGCCTTTGCGGCTCTTGATATCCTCGTCGTCGTCAGAATAGTATTCGGAAACGCGGCCGTCGCGACCTTTGTGGACAACATAGGTCGATTTCTTTTCGTCCTTTTCAGCGTACTTGTTGTAAACGTCAGCACCTTGATAACCGGCAAGTGCACCTGCTGCTCCTAGCGCAGCTGACGCAACCAGGTTACGGTCGACTTCATGGCCCTCCTGTTGAGCCTCGCGGCGATCCCAGACCTCTTTAGCGCCAGCAGCGAGAACGCCGCCAACAACGGCGGCGATGATCTTCTCCTGCTTATTAAGGACGCGCTTGCGAGTTCTTTCCTCCTCCTCATAGTAAACGCTGCCGGCCTTTCTGGAGCCACGGCGGCTACCTCGGGCTGAGCGACCGTCATAGCGAGGATCGTAGTAGTCATCATAGTACCCTGGCTCTGCTGAGCGGGCGCGTCGGATATCCCGCGAACCAGTATATCCGGGAGGCGGGAAGTCCCGCCTGACTTCCTCGACAGAGAGGTCGCTATCCTCGCGGGCCCGAGGAATGAGGTCGGTCCGGCTAGAAGGGTTCACTCGTAAGTATGTCTCTTGCGTGTCAACATAACGAGGCTCTCTGCCATCGCGCCGTTCTTCCTGGTAGTATCGACTTGAATGGCCCCGTGAAGGGGGGTCGTAAGGGTCGTAAGTCGACATGATTTACACCTTTCTCTGTAGAAGTCTATACACTAGCGGGTGTTGAACTTCCAGACAGAAATCAGGCGCGAGCTGTGTGTCTCAAGATAGGATTGATTGATTTGGACAGTGGGTTTGGGTTGGTCTGAGGGGAGAAACGATGAAGTGAGAGAGAGAGAGAGAGTAAGCTCAGTGAGTGAGCATAGAAAGGATGTGGATGTTGCGGTGAAGCGGGGCAAATAACTGAGCCTGGATGATGGATGGTAAGGTAAGTAATAATAGTGTCTCAGTAACAAAGCAGGGAAAGCTGAAAACTGGATATAGTCGCTGCCTTATGACAGGGGCATATGACGTAAAGTAGAGGAGGGCCCGCTCGAGTCGCTGCAACCCGATGGATGGATGGATGGATGCTTCGTTTCGCGAGCGGTTTGTGCCGGCCTTTTCTTTGTCGGACAGCAATTTGGAGAGAGAAAGAGACTGGAGATGTTTTGAAGAAGATGCGCAGCCGGGAGTTTGTGAGATTTGTGTAGGGTGGCAGGATGCTGATGAATGTGACGGGGGAGGGGGGAGGGGCAAGACCAACAACAGAACAGGGAAATAAATCAATCGTCGCTAGGACAGGGACGGGGGGTAGGAATGGATAGTGGCAGGTCTGAACAGGTCTGAACAGGTCTGAACAGCAAGCAAGCAGAACTTGTCTCAACTCCCAGGACGAGTCGTCCTTATTGGGCTGACTGACGCATGAGAGCGGGATGGCATTAGGTTAGGCGAGTAGGCCTGGCCAGGGTGGTCCCCAGGAAGATGGCTGTGGGAGAGGTGGGAGGGAGAGGGGCAGACGATCCCGCCGAACATGACATGGAAGATGGGCTGAGGCTGGGCACCGATGACTTGCCCAATGAATGAGAAGAACTTGGTACTACCTAATCTAACCTAACCAAAAAAAAACCGAGGCAGCTGGCCGGGGTCATGTTTGCTGCGGAACATTCTTCAAGTTGGACGCAAGCGGGACGGGACCACCACGAGGTCTTCCTGTCTCCAATAGTTGCACTGTTTGCTGTTATGCTTGTTCTCCCAGGTACATGTGCCTCCCGACGGCGATGCGCGGGACCGTCTATCAAACCTTTCCTATTCATGTTCCAACATGTTGTCGAACAACCATGTGCGCGCAATGACATACACAAACTCAGCCCAAGAGGCCGCGGCTTTGCCCCTCTGCCCGCCGCCGATGACGTACGTTGTGTCGGTGGCAGTGCTGCGTCGACTGGTCAGAAAACTGGTGAGAGGCTGGGCAGATTTATAGTACCAGTTCTGGTACCAGCACATCTGCAGCTAGTTTCTAGGTTAGACCAGAAGGTTAGACTTGCCTAGAGCGAGTACAATACACGGACAGGGCCGGAGGAGGCGGTGCAACCACAATTGTCAACTGAGGTATGTTTGTTTGTTTTGAAGAGCCCCGGGCCTTCTTCATGAGGAACTGGAGTCAGAACTGGAGTCTAGCCCCGCCACCGCCATCCGACTGTTTCTCGAAGATCAAGAGAACCGGATCAATAATAGATGATGTCATTCAATAGAATAAACCACTTTACTCGATATATCTCACCCACTAGATGCGCACCATGTCCGAACACAAGGGAGGTATATGATCTTCGATAGATACAGCTTCTACCTATGAAACATACATGTATGCTGGTCAATTTTCAGAAAGAAACAACAAAGTATCCGCAACTCCGTCCCATGATCGCTGAAACCCCAAAGTCCCCTGTTTCCAATTTTATGTAGAGCCAACCTCGCATACTCGGACGCCTCGGCAGTTCTGGCCCATCATTTATATAATCCCAAGTAATATTGTAGTGCCCTCCTGAGCCGACTACCTTCATCATCTGCCGCAGTCATAGTTCATCTTACAGAACTAGGCTGAAGCTGTGGCTGAATATCAGTGTGTCGGGGACAGCGTCCTCGGCATGGCCCTGTCGACAGGGAGTATTCATTCTTGGGAACGTCGGTTTTCCCCATTAGCCAGACGGCTATTCATAAAGAGATCAAATGTTTCGAGGTATAGCTCACTGGAGCTTGTCGTCGCCATGACATGCGGATTCAGCTCCAGAGCCTCTACCCACATGTGCCACCGGGTCCCCGGCATAGGATCACTCCAGTGACGGTGCTGGCTGAGCATCCGTGACAAGCGCAGAACGAAAGGTGCGAAGTGAATGTCGACTAAGCAAAGATCGGCACCGAGGAAATATGGCCCCTATATAGTGTAAGCATCTGCAAGCGAGAGGGCTCCTGGCTGGCTACACCCGTACCCTTTCATCAGCGGCCTGCACTAGCGCCCTGATTTCGATCTGCAAGCGATCTATGCCTTCGGACTGCTTGGCTGTTTCTGTAGCCCGTAGAAGATTGAAGTACGAGGGCACGATCTTGGAATTGATCTGGACTGCATTAGATCGTTGCAACTCGGCCGGGGCGCGCTCGCCACAGCCTCGAACACTTCAACTCACATGGTCTATCCACAACCTGCAGTTTGCCTTCAGTCGTGGGTCTGTAGGAAGGAGGGGCACATGGTGGTCACGGTCTTCAAGCTGCAATCAAATCGTAAGGCATAGCACACCGCAGCCCTTTTCTGGTAAGAGATAAACTTACATATTCGAGGATCACGGCACTCTCGCCGCTAGCCCAGTCACCTTCGCGTATAGCAGGCACCATACCACGAGGGTTCGCCTCTAGAAGCTGAGTAGGTCGCTTGAAGGGGTCGGTCTCACAATATTGGTATTGCATTCCTTTGACCTCCAGGGCAATCCAGACTCTCTGCGAAAAGGGGCTACGCAACCAGTCAGCCCTCTGTCATCAAAGATCCACCATCAGACGTACCAGAAACACGCTGCATAAAGCCTCAGCTCGTGGTCCTTGGAATGCTTTTTGGCCGTCAATTGGGCTGCACCAGAGGCTTTTCTCTGAATAGGCTTCTGGGTTTTTTTGGCCTCCTTCTCCTGTGCTTGGATGAAACGCTGGACAGTAGATTTCTTGATCTCGTCGCTCTTGGCCAGGGAATGCTTGTGAGGGCCAGCTACACCATCTTGCTTTCCGTTGCCTCCGTTCCCGTTGACCCTTTGAATGGTCCAGAATTTGTCGCCAACCAGTGGAGCCTGAGTGCCATCTATGGTTATGCCGTCGTCGAGCTGTATGGTGGCACCGGCAAAGTACTCGGTGATTTTTATCTTGACGTCGCATAGGTCTCGCTCGCGCGCGTTCCGTTTCCTCTTCTTCTTGGACGGATCATCTGACTTCGGGGTGCCGGGCGGTCGCCCTTTCATGCGACAATCCCAGTAGTGTGATATGAAGGGTTTGCGCTTATACTTCTGAGTCGACCGGTGAGAATAAACATTATCAATGTGGGGGAAATACGTCTCAAATTCATCATTGGTCAAAATGATCATATCGTCAACATGAAACAGCTTCTCCCGCCACATTTCGAGGTTTGGCGGATCCGTCACGATCCTATTGACCAGCTGACCATGAGGTCGGTTCTCTAGAGTCTCGGGAGTCTGGGATGAGGACGAAGCCATCCCTGGCCCAAGATAGTCCTCCTCCTGCTGTAGTTGAGCGATAAGGCCCGAAGTCAAGAGACTGAAGGGGCCCTGGTTAACGTGGACGCCATGGTTCGCCGGCGGGGGTGACTCGAAGAAGGTAATGGCGGAGGGGGGGAGGGGCAGCTACCGTAACGGGCACGGGGAGGCACTCAGCGCATGGTGATGCTGCTGGTGTAGCTGCTGCGCGGGGGGGCGGCGGGGGCTGCTGTTGCTGAGGGCCATGTTGGAGGATGGGCACAGTAGCTGCTGTCTGCAAGCGCTGGAGATGCGCATGGGGGTGAGCGTGGTCGAGGTAGAAGGATGGATCGGGCCCGTCTAGTACAAGGCCTATATCGGCGTTCGATGGTAGAGTCGGTAAGGGAAAGTGTGGCGGTGGCGGCTCGTTGGACGGCTGCGGGGGTGGGGAAGAGGTATGGTGGTGGTGGTGGTGAGCGATGTGCGCATGCTGATGCTGCATGGGCGGCCCATGATATTGCTGTTGCTGTGGTTGATGATGATGATGGTGGTGATGGTGATGATGGGATTCGAGATCAGGCAGTCCGTGGTGGAGCGAATGGGCGACTAGAGGATGCGGGGTTGCGAAAGTGGTTGACGAAGGGTCCATGTCCATATTGCGAGTTCAAGAGACAATTATTGCGCTGGTCCTGCTGCTAATTGCCGCTGTTTACACCATCTCGCAGCGGAGGGCGAGCTGTCGGGACCAGTCCATTCTTCCTTGACTCTGCCAGCAGTATGTTGCTCTTGTCTGCTGTCTTGCTGAAGTTCTAAGCAGAAATAGTGGACGGGTGGATATAGGTAAGTAGTTGTAGGTATAGGTAGCTAAGTATTTTTGGGTGCCTAATCGTAACGATATGATAAGAAGCTTCAAATTCAAATTATAGGATTGGATATTAAGTAAGTAAGTAAGTACTTATGTATGTCGTAGTAGTAGCAAGCAGAAGGTGGGCGCTGGGCCAACGATGCCAGTAAAGGAAACAAACCCGGGGAAAGACTTGGATGGCTCTGGAGAGAATGATAAAATGCAACTCTCCCGCTATCGTGAAAAAGAAAGCCCCACGTATGCCTAAGGTATGACTATGTGGTGTAATACTTACTGTAAGGTTAGGTAATGTAGGTACGGTAGATTGTGGTTACTTACCTCTTTACACACATCAAGACGGAATCAACTGGGCGCCGATCCCTGCAAGGCTTCTCGACCAGCACAGTGTTGGCTAGTCGTAGCGATCTCGGGCGGCTAGGGAGGGCCCGGAGAGGGGATCAGTCCCGACTTTATCGATAGGCGCCCAAGTCACCACCGCCCAGGCGGGGGGTAGCTTCATGGTGAGTGAGTAAGTGAGCGAGCCAGAACCCTGAAGATCTCAGTTGACCCCCACGGCCTGCATCCATGTCACTCGACCAGCATGAACAGCTGCATGGTAAAGGTCAGAATATGTACACAAAATGCATGTAGTAAGTAGTGCCACGGCATCTCTACGTAGAGTGGGTATCAAAAGATTATTTCATGGCTCATCCCCATGTGAGTATATCGCAATAGGAGAACGTGAGGGCTCCCAGTGACCCATGATACATATTGTACAGCCAACAGGACAGGCCAGGGGTTCATGAGTGACCCATTCCCGTAATTTCTCACCTCAAATCCCGTGAAAACTCCAGTCGCTATATCCAGGTCATAATCTGCCTCTCATCTATCTACCCACAGAGTAGCGCGCGCGCGCGAGAGAGAGAGAGAGCGAGTGTGTGTGTGTGTTTGCGCCGTATATCAAACCCAACCCATCAATGCCCAGCAAATATCTTGCAGGGACTAAAATATCCGTGCATGACTGTGTCCCTAAGTCCCGCTATCCCATCCCAAATCCATAGCATCCATTGGCGGCATATTCATAAGATTCCGAAGCACACCCTCCGCCACAGGTGTCATGTCTGGCTGATCTTGTACCTGGTCCCAGTTACTTGACATCGTGAAGTCGTTCCCCGTCATCTCCGGTATGACGAAACCGCGACCCGGCGTCATCCCTGACTCGGCTCCCGATAACTCAAATACGCCGGAAGACGTGAAGAATGCTGTAGCCGCGGCGTCCATTTCGGACTGCATCCCCATCGGTGCCTCAGGGCTAGCCTCAAAAGAAGTCCTGCCGGAGCCCGTCACACACGCTGAACTACTGTTGGGCTGCTCTGAGGCGCCGCTTGAGTTAGGCGTCGGCCGGCTTGACAGGCTGTCTGGATGAGGTGAGACCGACAGCTCATGCGAACTAGTATCTCGACTCTCGGCAAACCCATTCGTCTTCAAAGGATTGCCGCCCATGGTGTAGGGGTTGTGCAGGGACATTCCCGGCAATGTCATCTCTTCATTGTTACACCCTGAATTTGAATCCCGAGTCGGCATGGAATCCCAAGGTAACGTGTCGTACCCAGCACTCGTTCTCCCGCCTGCCGCTGTATTCTGCCCTTCTGGCTGAACGCCTTCGGGTCGACCTACAGAATTCCCAGAATCGCCCTGGGCCTCGGGAAAGGCGGGTTCGGTACTGTATTGATTCGGTCGCATACCGGCTTTTTCAAACTGTTGGTTTAGCCTCGCATGATCTTTCAGCTTGGCTTGCACTTGAGAAGTCATGGGCTAAGTAAAGTCAGCTAACAGTACGCAGAGGTCCACCAGTTGTCCCACGTACCGAATCACTAGCCCGGGGGAAAGCGGCTCTCAGCATTGGTATCCTCGCGCCAAGTGCCTCCAGATCTACGTCAAGCTGAACAAGGAATGACTCAGTCAGAGGATTCTTGCGCTTAAGTGCGTTCATAGCAGTCAAGAGGAATCTCAACGAGTCCGCTACCTGGCTCTCGTCTGGCCGGCTCTTTAGATACTGAACAAATACACGGGCGGCAACGTATAAACAAAATGAGAGAAAGGGGTTCATCTGAGAAGCCGTTGTTAGTAAAGACTAGCCACAGTCGCTACAATTTCCTCTGCGCCACTTACCACAGAAAGGTCCATGTGGGAGACCATTTTCATGATGCTTGCAATCTCGTTTGCGGCCGTGATACACCGCACCTTGCTTTCGGCGCTTACCGATGACGGGAGTTTGTATTTGTCTGCTTTGAAAATGGCTGCTTGGTGCAGACAAATTGTCGAGGTGTGTATGTTCATGTTGGTGAATATGATATTGGGGTTGCTGAGCCCTGTTGGGAGTTTCAGCGAGCTGGGAAGGCACAGCGATGTATTCAGAAGAATATTGTCCATGTTCCTGTGGCGTTTCCAGAATTCACCATTGTGGTCATGGTCGCGATCGTTGGGATCAGGCCGGTGTAGATGGACCAAGTTTCGGCCAAAGAGAGAGGCCATAAGCACAACACTGGAAAACGGCTGGAGCTTTGCAGCGCCGGACGGCGTCATTGAGTCAGCTAGTGTTGACGTCTTTTCGGGACGGCTCATCTCGAATGCTTCCTCTGAACCAGGCAGGTCTGTCATGATGTCCCTTTCGTCGAAGGTCATCGGCCATCCAGTACCGATGCTGGCATAACGGTCTTGGCAGAAGGCCATCCAGAACGTTCTTCGCCTCTCCTCCCTTTCAGTCCAATCCCGAGGTGGTGGCAGGCACTGCTTGACATCTAAGCCTGAGCCATCTAATCGATGTAGTCCGATCCTCGAAGGGTGTTAGTTCTAATGCCAGCCATCAGTCAGTTTCGAGCGGGGTCCAAATACGCACATCTGACATAGACGCGCTCCAGAACCGGTGCTCATCCAAGCCCGGGGGAAATACATCATTTTGAACTCGTATGAAGCGAGTAAGACATGAGTTTGCGCATGAGCGACTGAGATCATGTGTTCACCGTAGCCTTTGATGTAGTCGGCTTCGACGTACTTTCGAGCTCTTTGATAGAAAAAGTCCATCATGCCCGCATACTTCTCAGCCACGGAACAAGCCAAAGTCCACATCGCGTATCTCAGCGCAACAGGAGGCCGTTGGTTCGGAGCTCTGGCCCAAGATTAGCTCCCCTTCCTCGTAGAAAACCACACCCCTTACTGGGTACCTACGTAGAGACTTACAAGTTCATGGCTGCCAAGTATCTAAACTTATGGATCATTGGCAAAGACGGGTGGACCTTGTCGAAGTATATTTGGTGCCTGGAAAATCAAGTCAGAAGGTTCCAGAGTCAGTCACTCGAAGTGCACCTCGATATGCTTACAACTCATCTATGGTTTCTTGTGGTGGAAGAGGCTCTTCTAAGCCGAGACCAATCATTTCCCAGGTGAAACTTGGATCTAGGTTCATACCCATGGGCATTGCGCTATTGAAGTTGAAGTCGTCAGCAGCACCGGGTTGCGGGGAGTCGCCGTTGAAATGCCACCGGTCCATATCATTGTCCATCGCAATCGCTATCGCTGGGTTTGTTGTGTTGAGATCTGCCGTAGTAACAGGAGGCTGCTTTTGGGGCTCGACGGGTCTAGGGTAGGACTTGGAAGACTCCTTGGGCGCAGTGGTGGTGGTGTTATTGGGACTGGCCGATGATGTTTCAGGCGTATGCAGCAGCGATTCGACCATTTCTATATTTGCCGTAGTAATGTATGGTTAACATGTCATCCGCCAACAGCAGTATCGAGGATATTCGAGCGTTGCTCACTTAGTCGCTCTTCCAAAGCCTTCACATAACCTCTTTTCGGGCCACTCTTCCTCCGCACCTCATCATAAGCGCATGTGTGTCCTAAACGTGTGCAGGTGCTACAGCTCGGCTTGATCCCATCGCACTTCAATTTGCGTTTGCGGCATATCATGCAAGCAAGCCTTTTTGGTTTGGGGACATTCAGATTGGCTGTTGCTGAACCAGACGCTCGAGCAGCATTATCACTGTTGCCTTCCGTGACGGGGCTCTGGTCGCTTCTATTCCCTTCATCGTCCCTCGATCCCGACTGCCCAAGCGAGTCGCTCGGCATGGCTGAGTCTATAGCCACTCTCTTTGGCGTCTGACCGATGCGTGAGTGTCGTGTCCGCAGTGCGATAGACAGCGGCTGGGTTGGTCGGTAACTACGTGAGCTGACAAATGTTTCGCCAGGGTGGCTATCAGCCCTCAATCGAGGCGAATCTCGAAATCACTCGGTGGTCTGGAAGGCAACTTAGGGCCCCGTGGGTCCTGGGAGACGTCTTTGGATTACGGAGTAAGCGATATGCTAGATGTCTTTCGCTGACAGACAGTTATTGGTACGGTCGGAAGAGCGTGGTGTTAAAACCGTCGTCTTTCCAAAAGCTGCTGACTGGTATCGTTGAGGGCAGGCCAAGCACAGTAAGACACAGAGAGACTAACACTAACTTAGCGTTAAATAGCAGTCCTAGTTGGTTGGTCCCTGAACGGGGGAGGGTAATTAGGGGCACTTAGGTACCCTAGGTAGGTAAGTAAGTACCTAACTTACTTAAGTAGTAGCGGGGATTTGGCAGATTTCACACATCGGGAGGAAGACAGAAGTTCTCGTACATCCCATTTAGCGATGACAAATGCAGCAGTATCTCCATATATATGAAAAATGTAGGTACGAATTCAATGGGCAGTAGGTTAAGCGGACGTAACTAGGACATGAAGTGCAAGCCGAGAGAGCGATGATGATCTAGGCTGACCAGGGGAGGGCGCAGCACATGCCCACATCACTTACCCATACGACTATCCCCATCTCATGGCATTCTCAATTATTTAGAGCGCCAACGTACTGCTACTTACGATAAGTAAAGTACCGTGAGAGTGTGGCCTTAAATTTATCTACAGAATATGATAGTTACGGCGCTTTTGACCAAGCAAATTACTAGTATAACTACCTTAGTTATACATGTTTACTTTTCTGACATACCTTACCTAGGTAGAGAGCCTCTGTGCCCCGATTGGGAGACGTTTAGGGGCAAATGCTGACGTTAGTCGCAGCATCTGCACTCTTTGCCTCTCTATGCTTGCATACACTCATACACCGAAATCGTCGTCCACTGCAGGTGCTGCTTGGTTCTCTTGGTAGCTTCTCGCATTGTATCTCGGAAACTAACCTACTTGAAGACTTCGAAGCGCCACGTAGGGCTCGACGCTCGGCCTGAAATTACCCCGCGCTGACAGGAATCGTAGCCTTCCTTCAGTCAAGTCAGTAGCCCAGTCTATAACTCGCCGTGGTCTATTGGAATGTTTCTTCGTAGTGGACCACGCATCCGCGAGGCCAGATCTCCTTCACGAAGACACAAATGACATGCAGGTACGTTTCGACCTTGGGTGTTGTCCA
This sequence comes from Apiospora pterosperma, assembly GCA_019976485.1. Lineage (NCBI taxonomy): Eukaryota > Fungi > Ascomycota > Sordariomycetes > Amphisphaeriales > Apiosporaceae > Apiospora > Apiospora pterosperma. Next base: position 4,341,909 of record JAFBMP010000009.1, read on the forward strand.
TCGTCACCAAAGCACAATCTTGTGCGTATTGGGGGTTTGTAGTAATGCTCTGATTGAGTCAGCACCGAAGCGCTAATCTTAGCCAGTAGGGGGCAGTACCATGCCTCGAAATTGGATATGTGTACCTTGCAGTCCAGTTATAGTTATTGTCGATATGTAAAAGTTTGGCGCCGATGAGAAAATACACTTTACTTTGCCCCTGCACTGATAATGCGAAGGATGCCGAGGTCGCTGTAAGCGAGAGCATACCTATTCGGGGCCCATGCGACTACTGGACACGGTGATGCGGTCTTGAACGTGAACAAGTGCTCGCCTGTCTCGACATATGTGAATTCTAGCCCGTTGCCCTCGTCACTTCCGCCGACGATGTAGTTACCGTCAAAGGAGAAGCCTATCCCTGCGGTGAGCGACTATAAACCCGACTTGAAGAGGCACGACCTCGACTAGAGGCGACTCACTGATAGTTCGAACAGGACCAACCATCTTAGTAATGGTCCTTTCGCAATTCCACTCATCCGTGTCCCACAGGGAGATTAGCGAGTCTGTCCCTCCCGTGGCCAGGCATCTGTTGAAAGGGTGCAGCTCGGCAGATATACAGGAGGATGTATGTCCGCTCAGCATGAACTCAGCTTCCGCCTCAGGTTTGTAGTCGTAGCGGAATGCTGGCTCAAAACTTGGGAAATCAAGGATTCGAATGCGGCCCTCGCCAGTGGTAGCGTATATTCTCTTTCCGCTCCAGCAGAACGCCAGCTGGTTTGTCGGCACATCCTGCTGGTGGGAAGAAACAGGAGTGTTTTTTGTTGGGGAGAGTAGGAACAGGTTGTCTGCCTGAAGGTTGTTAACACGGCGTGACCCGAAGTTGCTAGACGCGGGTTTGCATTACCTTGTTGCCCACAATAAGGTGTTCACCATCAGGTGCCCATGCCAGAGTGAAGGCCTCACCAAGCCCCTTGACTTCATTTACGAGGGCCTTGGTCTTGACATCCCAGAATTTGACCGTGCCATCAATGCTGACGCTGCAGAGTTCAAGCTCCTTGACAGGGTTAAAGGCTACCTTTTCGATGGAGGCAGTATGGCCCTTCAGCTCAGTCGACTGGCGGACATTGGGCTTGTCAACATTCCCTAACGTTCAACGCCGCATTAGCCGAGTATTTGTTTCCCATGTGTAAGATACCCAGAGAAGATGTTGATACGTAATCAACAAGCGGTCGTATTTTCACGGCATAGAAAACGTACAAACCCGAAGAGTCTTATCAGCACATCCCGTCGCAACCCAAGTCCCCAAGGGGTTCCATGCTATGGAACGTAGGCTATATATATGTCAGTATAAGACCCGGCGTTTGCTCACAGGAACTCTTAAGATTTAGAGTTGCGATAACGTACTTGTGAACGCCCCTGGCCGCATTGGTATCATTGTAGGTTGTGGGTTTCAAATTCGGAAATACCGACTTGAACTTCTCAGGCGGAACAGATACCTTGGGTTGCATGCGTGCCATATTGGCCAGTGTCCAGTGATAGGGGTTAGGTGAGAGCCTGGATGAAGTTTCCAACGAAGTTCTGAGGTAGCGGGGTTCCCTACTACTACTACCGAAGCATGACTTCTAGAATGAGATTGAAGAAGTTGGGGTGCAGACGATAAGTACGCATCAATAACTCATGTTCTTGCGAGGAATTTTCCTTCTTACATGTTAGATGTTTCTAATTTCTGAAAGCATCAAATAAATGGATGAATGCCTGTATCAAGCACAAGCTGGAGCTGGAGCTCGGGCGCAGAGGCGGCAAGTGGGTTGGTGGGGTGTGTCTTATTCAATTATCAGGCTTAACACAGATCAGCTACGAACAAGTACTTGTACATGATTGATTGATTGATTGGATGGATTGATTGACGCGGACGTGTGCTGTAGTGTAACGCCCAGTGACTCCAGTCCAGTCCATATCGCCACGGCAGTCAACCTCGACTCCAGGCCTCCCTCCGCTCTCCCATTGTTTCTATCGCTGTGTGCGTGTATGCGTGTATGTGTGCCATGCTGATATCATTTCACCGCGATTGGAATGTACTAGTGCTTCTTTCACTGCTCGTTGATACAGATACCCTCCACGATAATCTTGTTGGCATGCGGCAACGCTGATGCGGCCCCAATTGGCTTTCAGAAGCCATGTACTGGCCCATAGGAACGCCTCGGATCTATGCAACAAGCACCAATCCAGCTCCAACACCACCGAAAGTCCATCTCTCCCAAGATGGCCTCGACCCGGCCGTCAATGCAGATAGTCGTTCCCTATTGAGTGTCGACTCCGCTCTATCCAAACCGACCGACGACGGAAGCCAAAGCGATACGACTTCGGATGCACCTGTTGCCATCAACCCAACTCCCTCGACTCCCTTTACTCCCAGAACACCTGCTGTTAACTCGGTCGAGCACGATGGCTTTCATGAAGCTACACTCCATCATTCCCAGGATGCGTCTCTGTCCATTCCATCTGGCGAGCCGGTGCTTGCGTTGAGGGTGTCAAAGACTGGTCATCTATTCGCCGTCATAACCGAAACTACTATAACAATATGGCAGACCAAGGTATGTATTGGGAAATGAACGGCCCTGTCCTTCGTTAGACTGACTCGCTGCTTCAGCCAACTGTTATTCTTGCTGTAGTCGTGCGCTCAGAGGCCTCTTTGCGGTCCTACGGTACCAATGTGGCTATCTTATTGCGCCCCGACTCTGCCATCTTCGTCGTCCGCACTAGTTCCGACTTTCTCATTACATACTCTCTGGCAACTGACACCGAGTCCCGCATCCTAAAACCACATTTCGCCGACCATACCAACATTGTCAGACGGCGCCAGAGCCACTTTGGAGGGCCTGGCAATTCCGCCCCTGACCAAATCTTATTGGGACCCGGCGAGGGGGCAGGCGTTCGTGATATGAGTCTGCGTTTCAGGAGAGTCATCAAGGTAGATGCTGGTATTGAGTGCGCACTAGCCCTCGAGGATGAACTGGTAGTCGCGACGAAGAAACCTGCAGCCGTTCAGTGTATACGCTGGACGCCGGACAAGACAGGAAATCAAACTAGCACCGAGATCCTTAGCCGTATGACCTGGGTCGAGAAGAAGACATCTGTCAAGGAGATGACACATGACCGCCCAATGAATCTCTCGACATGGGTAACCAGTGATGGCAGAGCCTATGCTGTGCAGCGCAATTCGGCGGCGCAGGCTTCCCAATCAAAAGACAATGGCGAGGTGGATCCGAAGAAACTGTTCAGGGGCTATTGTTTCCATACGCCACAGGGGGAGGGCGATGGAGCGGTCAGGGCAATTATCAACGCAAGATTCTCGCTCATTGCCGTCGGATGTGCCGATGGCAGTATTCACGTCTATTCTGTAAGAGATTATGCGGGTAACATACCAGCTTCTCACGTTCACAAAAACCCCGTATCGACCAGGACATCGGGTAGCTTGACAGTCTTAAGCTATACGCCAGACGGATACTGCCTTTTTGCGGGCTACGAAAACGGCTGGGCATGTTGGAGTGTGTTTGGAAAACCCACCAGCCAGAGTTTCGGTGCCAATCCTTCCGTGACATCCGCCAATAACGAAGAGTGGCTGACTGGAGTCAACGACGCCTCATGGATCGGTGGTGCGTGTGAAATGCTTCTGGTTAGTCGACGAAGCAACTCTATATGGCTGCTGGAGATGGCCAGAAGTGCAGTGACCGGTTGCTATAGCCCTCCCAACTTGTTCCGGACTGTTCTGCAGACATCTTCTAGCGTTATGGTTTACAGGGGCTACGATCTCCCGGATCTGACTAGCATATCCGCTGAGCCGTTTCTATGGCACACGGCTCGAATACCCGAGAACTATCTGTTAAACCAGTGGCCTATCAAGTGCACAGTGGTCTCGTCTGACGGTAGATATGTAGCTGTGGCAGGTCGGCGTGGTCTTGCACATTATAGCATCAACAGCGGCAGGTGGAAAACCTTTTCCAATGAGGCAGCAGAGAATGAATTCCAGGTAAGGGGCGGTATGTGCTGGTATCAGCATATCCTTGTTGCCGCCGTCGAGGCCAACAACCGGTCATACGAGCTGCGTCTCTACTCAAGAGAGGCAGCACTGGAGAGTTCCACGGTCATGTTCACGCAGCAGATGCCGGCTCCCATCGTCCTGGTCACCCCTTCGGGCGAAGACTCTCTCCTGGTCTACACCTATGACAACCAACTTTATCACTTTGTGTTCGCCCCTGTTGGGGTGCAGTCCGCCCGATACAGGTCGGACAGATTGCCTTCCACGGCATTGTCAGGTCTCCGGCAAGAGTCAGGGGTCTTAGTTGGATTTTGCCCGAGAACCAGCTCTTGGACGGTGACCCTTCTCAGGACGTTGCCGTGGCATCGGTACTATTTCTAGTCGATGGCAAGCTTGTCCTGCTTCAGCCGTCACTCAACAACGAGGGTCATCTCAAATACGACATGCGTGTGCTATCGCAAAGTGTTGAGTACTATATCAGCATGAGAGACCAGACAGCCGTCCATCTATTGAGCCACTCAAGTGCACACTTCCCTACGGATACGGAAGACGGCGGACTTCGCAACTCGCTATGGGTGTTTGAGGGAAATGAGCTAAAAGTCTGGCCAGAAGTTCAAGAAGTCCTGCGGGCAGCGACAGATGCCACACGGGACCTCCCGCCGACCGTGTCGATGCCGATGGATTTCTATCCTCTGTCTACCCTGCTCTCCAAGGGTATTGTACTCGGGGTTGAGCCAGATCTGGTGCAAAGGAGAGACGTAAACTTTTCGTACTTCCGCTTCTCCATCCGGGTGAGTCGAGCGGCAAAGCCCAATCCGGCAGCATTGCTGACATATGTAGACACACCTCTTCCTCCCCGAGATACTAGGCTTCCAGCTGGCGGGCAGGAACTTGACGGCAGCTCTGAAGCTGGCACGGTCGTACCAGGATTTAGAATACTTTGCGCACGCGCTCGAGATTCTGCTTCATCACGTGCTTGACGAGGAGGTGGACTCAGCACCGGCACCAGATGCAGCCGTGTTGCCGCGCGTTCTCTCGCTGCTCTCGCATTTCCAACAATATCATGACATTGTGGTTCAATGCACACGCAAGACGGAGGTACGGTCGTGGCGGACGCTATTCGCCTACTTGCCGCCACCTCAAGAGCTATTCGAAGAGTCGCTGCAGCAAGGGTCGCTGAAGACGGCCGGTGGCTACTTGTTGATCTTACACACATTCGACGAGCTGGCAGCAGCGTCAGAGCAGTCGGTACGCTTGTTCTCTCGGGCCATCCGAGAAGAGGACTGGGAGCTTTGCAAAGAGCTGGCACGGTTCCTAGCTGCCATGGACGAAAGCGGAGAGACACTGCGGGAGGCGATGAACTTGGTGAACATGAGAGTCAAGGGGGACAGCGAGGACATGGACATGCTGACGAGACTAGAGGTACCCACACCGAGACTCAACGGCAGCGTAGGCGTAGGCCCTCGACGGGATTCGGGCTCTGACATTCAGTCGACGAGTGGTGGAAGCAGTCTAGGAACAGCGAGTAATCCGTAATCCATAGTAGTGTAGGGAATGTACTTAGTTACTTGGAAGATATCTTGAATTGCATCTTTATTTTCAGCCAGTTCTGGCCCTGCAGTGCAGCGAACAAGCGAGCCAGCCAGCCAGCCCCCACCAGAACCCGCCCGCACACTGACTACTTCCTAGGTAAGCAGGTAAGTACTGACATTACGTCCTCAGCCCAAACCAAACAAACCCCCCCATATCATCCATACATATCCATTTCCAGAGGTACATCATACGGAGGTAGGTTAGGAAATCAATCACTCGATCCAATCCATCACCCCGCCATTTTTCCCATTTTCTATCCCAAATCCTTCCGCTTCGCCTCGCCGTTGCGATTGATTGCTTTGCCTTCCTTCTCCTTGCCTTGGGTTGGGCTGGGTTGCCCGCCACACAAGTTCCTAGCGAGGGCGCCACTTTGGGGGGAGGAAAAAAAGCCTTGTTGTCTTCGGTGTTACCTGGATGGTTGCGCATTGCGATATCTGATAACCACCAAATACCGAAAACTCTATCCTCTCCCGCTCCCTCTTCCACCCGCCAAAATACTTCTATTCAGCACCCATATATAAGTCGCCCGGCGGTGCTCAACGCTGCCCACGACAACTCCAAAGCCGCCCATGATGGACGAGTTTGCATCCGAGTCGGATAGTGACTACACGAGCTATTGGCGCGACTGGGTATGTTGGCAAATGCCCCTCCACAGCTATCATAAGTACGTGGATCCAATACTGATCATGATGGCATATGTCCAGTTCATCTCGTCCCGTGGCAACGAATACTTTTGCGAAATTGACGAAGACTACCTGACGGACCGCTTCAACCTCACGGGGCTCAACACGGAGGTCCAGTACTACCAATATGCTCTAGACTTGATCACCGACGTCTTCGATCTCGACTGCGATGATGACATGCGAGAGACCATTGAGAAGTCGGCTCGCCATCTATACGGCCTCATCCATGCACGCTACATTGTTACGACTAGAGGTCTAGCTAAGATGGTACGGCGGCAACGACACAGCCCCCCTCCCCATTCCCTTTCCCATGCTGCATTGTGCTAATCTACACTCCTCTTCAGCTCGACAAGTACAAGAAGGCCGACTTTGGCAAATGTCCCCGCGTCTTCTGCCACTCCCACCCCTTATTACCCATGGGCCAGACTGATGTGCCCAACCAAAAACCTGTCAAGCTATACTGTGTGCGCTGCGAGGATGTGTACAACCCCAAGTCCTCTCGTCACGCCGCCATTGACGGCGCCTACTTTGGCACCTCTTTCCACAACATCATGTTCCAGGTCTACCCGGCCCTGGTCCCGCCCAAGAGCGCTGAACGCTACATACCCCGCGTTTACGGCTTCCGAGTCCACTCGTCGGCCGCCTTGATCCGCTGGCAGAACATCCAGCGGACCGACATGCTCAGGCGGTTACGGAAGCTCGAGGTCGAGAGCGGGTTCAAGGGAGAGCAAGGCGAGGACGATCTAGACGACGAGGACGAAGAGGAGGATGAGATTGATGTCGAAGGTGACACCAACGTCGCCGGTTAGGACCAGGATCGACGTAGGAGGACGAGAATCCGTGACGATGCTGGGTCAGCTCTAAGGGGAGAAGTCGAGGGTGGACTTCTGTGAGACTATCTTCTCCGACTGGCCGCGCGCGTCAGGTCCAGAGGCGAACAAAGGCTGCTCCGCCAATGGCTTTGCACATCCCGGCGTTTCTAGAGAGAGGTTGGCTTGTTTCTGCGATGGCGTTTTTTTGAGTGATTCCCCAAGTCTCATTCTGCTCCGGTAAGCATGTCATAGGAGCTAATGGTATTATGAAACTTTCTAGAATGGAGTTCGTCCGTAGCGAAGGGGATGCTTGTGTGACTCTTGAAAGATGCTCGATCTTGTCAGTCTTGGCAAAATGAGCAAGCGCGGTGCCGTGTTGGGCGTGGGCGGACTCATCTCAATCGCTCTACGCTAGGTCTTGTTATACCTTGAAATAAAGAAGACGTGAATTGTTATGGTTTCCCACCAATTCAAAGCTGATGATAGATTGGGGGTGGGGTGGTTTATATACATATGTCCACGCCCCATGATGAATAAGATATTTATTCACAAAGGGCATAGCAGTGTAAATGAAGCCCGGGTTAAAAGAACCTAGCAGCCTAATGAAATGATCTCCATCGACTACTTGTCTGTCTGTATATGTAGGTAGGTTCAGACAGATTACGTGGCGGTAACAATCCATCTATAGGGATCCCATATAAACATAGCATGGGTGCCACCACGCCACCAAACCACGGCATCGAGTTTATGGGCCGAGTCAGAGCCACGGTTTGACATGCTACGTATTGTTTGTTGAGACATAGAAGTAGTAGTAGTGTCGAAGAAGTCTAAAAACCGGGATATCGGAATCAACAGTCGCGACATATACTCTGCCTCACCCCTTTTGAATATGTACTTTTCTGTTCGTAGTGACTGCTACAAAATATATCGTCCTACATCAGGTCGCTCAAGGCCAAGTCTGCCTCCGTCAGTACGTGGCTGGGCAGACGAAAGGGGTTCTTCATCGACAAGCATAGTCTGGCGGAACCGACTTTCACTGGCCCCGCTCGGCCTCCGGCCCTTTTGCGATTCCTTCCTTCACTGCTAGACCGTGAAAGATCCAAAAGCAAATGCGCCCCCACATGCCTGCAACAAAGCCAAACCCTCTGTAACGCCTTTACACGCATTTTGTGTTTCCCAGGCTCGTACAAATCTGCCCCACACATCCAAAGCCGTACCCGGCAAAGGGTCTTATTAGAAGGACTGACCACGTAATGACGGGTGATCGTCTGCACCTCTGTGCCCGCCGACAGCTGAACTGCTTCCGATACGGTCATTTGGCGCGTCGTGTTCGGGTTTTCTATTGCGTACACCCATCTCGATATCGGATGGCCCGTGGCCGAAGCCTTCTTCCTCATCCCCCGCTCTGACCCAGTCCTTCTTTTCTGTGGCATAGCTGTAAGATCCAACACCGGCCCAGAACGCCTTGTCATGACTACGAGGGGCCCAGGCCCAGCCGGCCCCGCGGGCAATGGGGAGATGGTAGTATCGGAACGCGAACCAGGCCGTGATGGTACCGATTATGAAGCCAAAAAGGATATCAAAGCCATGGTGGCGGAAATCGAACCAGCGGGAGCTAGCGATGAAGACGGCCAGGAAAAAGGGCACGCAGGTGATGGCCAGGAGGTAAATAGGTGGTGCAGCGGCCTGGCGCCGAACTGCAAAGACTGCCGTGGTGTGCGAGGCAAGCTGCTTGGCTGTGACTGGATCACTAGGGTTACCAAGCTCTTCGGTGGCTTGCGAGGAGGTTAGGCGGATAGCCTCGTCGGCAGTGTCGCGAGTGTTGACAAGGCGGGACGGAAATGACGACACGGCGCCGTCATCGGGATAGCTTCCGGAGGCTAGGAAGGGTATCGTGACGGAGAACTTGCTCGCCAGGAAGAAGGACAAGTAGATGAGGCCGGCGGCGGCCGAGCTTGAATGTCCCGAGGGATAACTTCGGAAGCCGTCCTCGAGGAGGGATGTATCGGGGTTCTTGCAGATGTCGGCCGACACGAGCTGTCCGTTATTCGATCTGCTGGCTATGCCACCCACAATGTACTGTGAAAGGTTCGCAAGGTCTGGTTGACACCGACTTAAGAGATCTGGCCGAGGTTTCCCAAAGAGATTCTTCATCCCGCTCGTGATGAACCAGGCGCCGGTCAGCGACAATGCCAGGCCGAGCCATCCCGTATGAAGCTCCCACAGCTTGCGCTTCCAGATTAGAGACTTGGGGGTCCCTTTCGGGACGGTAGAGCCAGGAACAAAGACCAAAGCCACAAACAGAATGACTGCAATGGGAATAACAGCATTGCAGATCAATAGAAGCTTCGAGTTAACAGTCTCCTTGACCGTAAAAGGAAAACTATGTCTACAGTCAGCACTCTGAAGCCTGAGGCAGATGGGAAGAGGTAAGAGGCGGTGAGGGACTTGACTTGCGATATGTTGGGGTCCTCCAAGCTGAAGGGTCTCCTGTTAGGTGTGATGTTGCCCAAGATGAAACCCACAGCATCGGCAGCGATCAAGACGACCCAGTCTGTTACATAGGAGGCGACCAAGACCCAGGTGGTGTGATGTTTTCTGCCACCACTGTTCCCCCGCAAAGGAGAACCGCCCAAGTCCGACATCTTGCGGTACGCTTGATAGGTTGGAAAGGTTAAGAAAGACGGCGGTCTGGTTTTGCGATGAGTTTGAGGGTAAGAGTAGTCCCCTTCTTGCATTTCGCTAATTGTCCTCGAAAGCTCCGTCGCGATGTTTGGCCATCCGACCAGAGAAATAAAAACCTTAAAAATAAAAATAAAATTTAAGGCCAACCCTTCCCCCCAAAGGAACGAGAACAATCAATCAGACTAGAATGGAGACAGCGAGAGGTGCTCGTCGACAAAGGAGCGACAATCGACGGCAGGTGATGGATTCAATGAGCAAGCAGTGGCCGCGATCAGTTTTATTCGTCGTGCTGTTTGCTAGGTTGCAGGTTGGTCCAAATCCAACCCACCAGATCAGAGGCCTAAACTTCGTATGTGCTACTGGCGCTTGCTTGGCTGCGCTTGGCTGTGCTTGGCTATGGTCCTCTTGCGCAATCGTTCCGGGCAGTGCAAAAGTAATTAGGGGGAAGATCGTCAATCAATCAAGTGGCTGACAGGGAAGCTCTTCTCTCAAGGGAACCTAAAACTCTACTCGTGACAAGAATGGAAAGTTGAAGGCGGTGCAAAAGGAGGTGGCAATTGTGTCGAAGGAAGGCATCGCTGAGATGTCGAGACAGAAGCGGTTAAGGGTCTCGTGCCAGGCCCTTGGCATTGGCACACGTTCAGGGACACATGTACAACTACCGCTAGTTACTCCTCCTACTAGATTAGTTGTACATACTACGTACGCGTACGCTACGCTCCATGTACAAGCCGCCCTCAGCCACTGACTGCGGTGGTTACGCATTGAGGTTACATGCTCTGTAAGTAGGTAAGTACTTAACATACCCGTAGCATTGAGAGCAATAAGGTTAGTACACATAGTAACCAAGGTTGATTCTTACGTAATTAGTCCTCAGTATGTCAATGCATTGGCTTTGGCTGTTGCGCTGTCATTGTCAATATGTCGGGCATTTAATTAATGGTCCGAACTCTCAACCACCCGGACTCCCGCTTATGTCATCTGATCGCAGTGAGAGGACAAAGGGTCAATTCACAGGCAGTACAGCCGGCCGTGCACCGGGAGGAGGGGCAGGGGGCAGTGACCATGTCCCCGAGCAGAAAGAAAGAGGATATAGAGTGAGTGAATGAAGTACAAGAAGGCGGTAGGCAACGAAACCACCTTCCTTACCTTCATATATATTTGAGTAGCTTGCTGGAGGCCAGAGAGCCAAGGACGATTGGGCCTTCTTCTTCACCTCCGCTTGGCGTTAAGGCAGCGTCAAGGCGGTCGTCAAAGCGTGTCCAGCAGCAGAGTGTGCTTCTCTCTGGGGCGTTCCAGATTGAAATACTACGTACGTACTCACGTACATGTATAGTCAGCCGTCATTTGTGGAATTTTATGATCAGTGACGATCTGTACGTTATGTGGTATCCAAGATACCCGTCCTCTAATCTTGTTTTCTGGACGAGTTGTTCAAAAAGGGCAGTACTGAACAGGGGCAGACGAAGCCACAAGCCTTGAATCACAGCATGTTCCCTGGCAGGTCCTGCGGTCAGTGAATTAGTAGGTTGCTTATTCTGCGGTTGCTACACCGTTTCTGTGTCAGGTCCGTCTGCCCTGGAGGCAGAACCGGGGTCGCCCCGGCCAGATGCTAATTGATCTGAATGACTGCGGGTCCTGGTGTGCTTCTGCAGGCTGAGCCAACTACCAGCTCATGGCCATTGCAGAATATTTCAAGAAAAGAATACCTACTTACTTACCTATCCCGTTCTGCCCAAGAACAGGCTCTAGTGGGCCAGCGGCCGGGTCCGTCACCCATCTTCATCAGCCTGCAATCCCGAAGTCGCATTGCACCCGTACCTGCAAGCCGACATGAGCATGGATTGATACGAGGATAGAACACAGGCTTGGCGACGGAAAAGCAACTACCTACGAGAAGAAGAGTGACTGAGAAGAAGAGAGCATAATCATGCGCCGGTATTTCTGACGGGTGTGCATCTACCATTACATCGACGCTGCAGGCTCGGGCTCTATGGTGGACCAATAGTCATCCCGCGATGCTCAGATACCTAGTCCATCCAGCTACTAATTAGCTGCCAGCGCGCGCTGGGCTTGCTTCTTTCAGCATCCAGTCCGCCCACCACCATCTTCTCCTTTAGGTAATTCACCTGGAGTCCTACGTGGGTCTTTCGTATTGAAAGCGACCCATCGTTTCGGAACATGCTTCTTGCTTCTTATTAGGTGACCAAACCTGCTTTGGCCAGCGACGAATGTTGGAAGAAAGAAATCCCCATCGGGTGCCAAGGCCGCTCATATGCCATAGCATCATGGGTCATGCACCCGGTCATGGTCTCCATCCTTGTATACATTATCGTGGTGGCGGACAGGGGGTTGTTGTATGTAAACATCTGCGGCTGAGATGGCAGTATCTTGGTCTGGATTCTCGCTATACTCGTTAGACAACGAAGAGGGGATCTTAGCTCGATGCTGTTATAGCTCACTCACTATATTGCCCGTCCGAGGGCGGTCGACTGCTCGATACATAATGGGCAGCACTTCGCCCACCCGTACTCGAACATCTTTCCCTTCGCATCCGCATCCGCATCCGCCCCTTGCCCGTGGCACCACATTCGTTTACCTACAACCGCATTAGGTCATACATCACTTTCGTCTGGACTGTCGTTTTCAATAATGCGGGCTTCTCCATTTTTGTCTTGCGCTTTTGCAAGCACTGTTGTTGCTGCCTCTGCCTCTTCTCGCCTCCAGCTGCTCAAGCGGGATGTTTCGCCGGATATGACTTGCGGTAATACGGGAGCTGGAACAAACGGTTATACTTGCCCCGACGGCCTGTGCTGTTCAACATAGTCAGTCCCGGATTATTAGAGTGACGGATATGGGGGAATATGCGCTGACCTCCAACTTAGCGGATGGTGCGGTACCGACGACGCCTATTGTGGTGCCGATGTGGGTTGCCAAGCAGAATTCGGTGTCTGCACGGCCGGCTCTGGTGATGGCGATTCGGGCTCGGGCTCGGACTCGGGACGCTGTGGTGTCAATAACGGGAATGCCGTCTGTGCCTCAACCGAGTGCTGCTCGTTGGAGGGGTAAGTGGGCTAGGTGTGCCAGCTCTATTGAAGTATGACCTGCTAAAGACCGTCGTCAGCTACTGCGGTACTACCCCTGATCACTGCAAGGCACCAGACTGCCAGTTTGACTTCGGACCAGCCTGTGACGCCAACAAAGTACCCTCTGGCAAGAACACAACAACTCTGTCACGATCAAAGCTAGGCAGCGTCGCCTATGGAGGTGCCGGTATCTATGACTGCCAAAAAGATGGTATGAGCAATTGCCCACCCCCCCCAACAAGTGCGAGCCACTTGTTCCTCGGGTTGCGGTGTACTGACAAGCCCCCCCTTTTCTCTCCTACCTAGGCATCGTAGCCCTGACTTACGATGACGGCCCCAGCACCTACACCAACGACCTCCTCGACCTGCTCGCCAACTACAGCGCCAAGGCGACCTTCTTCGTGACGGGCATCAACAACGCCAAGGGCGAGATCGACGACCCGGCCACGCCCTTCCCCGAAGTCATCAGGCGCCAGCACGCCGACGGCCACCAGATCGCGTCGCACACGTGGTCGCACGCGGACCTGTCGGTCATCACCTCGGCACAGCGGCGGGACGAGATGATCAAGCTCGAGATGGCGGTGCGCAACATCGTCGGCTTCGTACCCACCTACATGCGGCCCCCCCTATTCGTCGTGCACGGCCGAAAGCGGCTGCGAGGCCGACATGGAGGAGCTGGGCTACCACGTTGTGTATTTTGATCTCGACACCCAGGACTACCTGCACGACGCGGCGGACCAGATCCAGACGTCCAAGGACGTTGTGACCCAGTTCTTCGAGGGCGAGACGAGCCAGAACTTCGACGCCTTGTCCATCGGCCACGATATCCACTACCAGACTGTGTACAACCTGACCGAGTTCATGCTGCAGACGATCTCGAGCCAGGGGTACAAGTTCGTCACCGTCGGCGAGTGCCTGGACGACCCCGTCGAGAATTGGTACCGGTACGACGACTCTGCGAATACCACAAGCTCATTGTCATCTTCGTCTAGTAGCAGTGCTGTTACGGCAACGACTCTTAGCAGCGCTACGCGCTCAGCTACTCCCGCAACATCGGTAAGATTCCCGCCATCACCTACTGCTCCTAAGCCCAGTCCACCTGTTCCCGGCCCCCTGCGCCGCCCAAGCCCAAGACGCCGCAAGGCAGTTTGCCATCCACTCACCCTCTATGTTCATTTAGGGCTAACAAGCATGTTCAGAGCTGATTCAGGTCTGGATTGACGGACTCAAGTCGAAGTTCCCCGAAATGAAGGCCAAGCTGGGCAATCCTAGAAACTGTTAGCGTGGCCTATAATGCCTATAATGCGACAACGACGTGGAGGATAGATGGGAGACACGAGATATATTACGCGTGCTCCGATAGCATGCGCATTTCAGGCTATATACATATCTAAGCGGATGTACATGTGCCAGACTCTTATTTATTTAATCTAATGAGTAACTTATATTATATAAAAATCTATAACGTTAACTTTAGTTAACGTAACTATTATTACATAATAAAAAGTAACTTATGCATTTATATTTAAAGATTTAATTATATGTTAGTATTTCTATATTTCTATAATTAGCCACTTAAAAGCATAAGTGGCTAATTATTATTTTCTACGATTTTATAGGCGACAATTAATAGTAATTGGTTCCAAAAAGCTAATGTCCTGGGGGAGACTCGAACTCTCGACCTTTGGATATCTGAACTTTTAATTCAGTCATATTGAAATATGAGACCAACGCTCTAACCAACTGAGCCACCAAGACTGACTTATTTACTATTGCATATTTGTCCTGTGTTCTAAAATATGACACGTACGGTCATGCCTCCCTTATCTTTGACCTTGCACTTGTGCAGGTTTATATCATCTTGGTCGCATTTTAAGTACATAGGCTCTGCTTTTATCTAGTAGGAGTATATCGTCTCGTTTTTTAGTTAATATGCATCAAGTCGATTGGACTATATGCGATACTATCTTACTTCGCAGCTTCTTCGAACTTGATTTTAATAATCCGTATATAATAAGGATAGGAGGGAGACACGATGATCTATCGAACCATTAGAAACAGTTGCAACGGCTAAACTAACGCCACAAAGTGAGTGCTACTGATGGATTGGACTCATGTGTAAAAGATAACTCAGTCGCCGACGCGACTACGCCTCGAATCGCACAAGTTCTGCCTCTGTCCATTCCCACAAGCGCCTCGCTAAGTCGTCATCTTTGGCAAACGCGCTCTGCATACCACCCTTGCCAACGGCAGCATAGTATTCTCCGCTCATGACTTCTTTGGAGACGGACGCCCAAAGCTGTGTCTTGGCCCCCTGTTCGGGCGTCTGGAAAGGTGGCACATGCGCAAGAAGCCCCATGATCTTCCCTTGCACTGCCGAGCTCATGAAAGAATCCGCCATCGAATGCCCCAAGTTGGTCGACACCCATCCGGGATGCACGGCGGCGACCGTGATCTGCGGGTACCGCCTCGCCAGCTCGCGCGCAAAGAGCGCGTTGGCGAGCTTGCTGATGCCATATCGCCGCATGGCGGAAACGTTCATGCTTTCGCTCCGGAGTAGGTCCAGATTGATTCCTACTTTCTTCATAGCCAACCTGTGTCCTCCCGAGCTCACCACGACGACGTGGACATCGGGCTTGTCGTCTTCCAGCCCGGCTGTTTTCAGGAGCAAGGGGAGCAGCAGCTTGGTGAGCAGCGCGTGGCCCATGTGGTTCGTGCCGAACTGCGTCTCGTAGCCGTCGGGCGTGCGGCTAGGCGGGTTGCCCATGACCCCGGCGCTCAGCATGAGGATGTCCAGGCGCGGCGACTCCTCGCGCAGGCGCCGCGCCGCTTTTTGCACCGTGGCCAGGGAGGCAAGGTCGAGCTCCAGAAACTCGATCGGCGTCCCGCTGCCCATGTCGGAGCCCAGCTCCTTCTGGATATCCACGATGGCGGCTTGTGCCTTCTCCGCGTTGCGGGCGGCGAGCCAGATTTTGGCTGGGCCGTGGCGCGCGTAGTGCTTGACGCAGGCTTTCCCTAGACCTGAGTTGGCGCCAGTCACGCAGATGACCTTTCCCTTGAGATCGGGGAGGTCTCTTTCTGGGTCAAACTTTGGGGTGGGCATTTTGTATAATATGCAGATGTCCGCCACTAGCCGCTGAGTTCCTTCCTGGCCTCTTGACGATAGATCAGAGTAGCGCCAGTGAGCATCGGCATTTGCACATCATGGTGAACAAGTAGTTGTATGCTCTAGTGAAAGGCTTATAATATGCTTTTATTACGCGGTGAGTAAGTAGCACAGCGAGGTAGTACTTTGCCAAGACGTTGCATATCAGTAATGGAAAGAGAAACCGAGTATGATTGTTGGTTCTTATCCAGTCACTCATTAGATACCCTCGACAGCTCATGTTGTTTGGGGAATGAAGCATTACTTACTTACCTCCCGTCACATAACTATGCAGAGAGGGCTCTCCCGTCTTCTGTTCGGTCAGCAGGAGGGTGGGCAGGCACGAGAATGTAGGTCAAGTCATTGAATGGGTTAAACATATGCTGGGAGTATCTTCAGCTGTCAAACTCCAGCAAACAAAAAGAGTGCTCTACGTGTGCTTAGATAGACACTTGTTCTAGCATTGTTGTCGATGTTCATGTTGATTCGAATATGAACAGGTGTAAAATTGTCGAAATGTGAGGTAGCTCCCTTCTTCTTATTAGTAAAGTACCTCCATATCTCATCACAGTCTCTGATAAGATAAGAAGAACCTTGGGTCATACCATGGCTGATGTGCGGAACCCGAGACGTCACAACCGTCGCCATCTGTTCCTCCGTTCTCGATCGCTCAAGTTGGAGTGTGACAAATTGAACCCACCAATCCTCTCAACGTCTTTGAAGATTCACTGCATAGCATCTCTATAATGTACAGCCCTACGCCACCTCCCCCGATACCACCGCCGAAGCCTAACAGTCATGACACCAGCCGCCTAGGCACCCCCTCAACGACTCAGTCCCCTCGCCTACCACCGATAGCAGACAGCGGGCTGGATGGGAAAGGGAGAGCCATGGTTGCAGACTCTGCCGGTCTGATCCCGGCCGCAACGCGCCAGATTCAACCCCCTGAGGAGATTCCAGACCCAGGCGAGCAATGGTTGCCCAAGGTTTTGGAAGACAAATCGTAAGTCCTATTTGTCATGACGCTGGTGATAACCTCCTATTTCCCGTGTTGCGCATAGAGACTAAGTACATACATTTGTATTGCAACCACAGTAAGCAAGACCTGGCCGATATCCTCTCCGATCCGAATCTCCTGAACGCCCTCACGCATGCGCCCGAGACGGGGCACCCCTCCCTTCTGACCTCGCACGCCGGCCTGCAGTCCGCCCTGACGGAGAACCTGACGCTCGCAGCGCACCTCGTCGACCTCGAGGCGCGCGTCTCGCAGCAGCGCGCCCACACGCAGGCGCAGCTGTTGTCCACACATGCGCTGGAGCGGCAGTGGCGCCAGAAGCAGGCCGAGATGGACGCGGCGCTGTCATCATTCGCGCCCGCGGCGCTGTACGGGCGCCTGACCCAGGCGCTGTCGGAACAAGAGCAGATCTGCGATGCGCTTGAGGAGAGCTTCCTGGACGGCGGCCGCGGGGCCCCACCGTTATCATTATCGTACGACGACGACGCCGCCGGCAGCGGCGTGGCCACGGAGCGCGAGGTGCTAGATTGGGTGCGGCGATACCGCGAAGCCAGGAAGCTGTACTACTTGCGGCAAGAGCGCAAGGAGAGGTGGAACGAGCGCCGTGTTGGCGGGTGGAGGTGAAGGGTCATCCTCCACCGGCCACTCTACAGAGCTACAGCCACGGTGATGCTACTTTCTAGATTGCGCTATGGATGCTTGGCTTACGGGGACTTGCGGCACAGCCCGCGAAAGGGGACTGAAGACGAAGCGCCAGCAGCGCCCGCGTCAGAACCCTCATTGTTTTATCAGATGTGAGATGATGAGGGAGCTTCATCGGCTGATATCATGTGGAAGCATAGACGATCCCAACAGATTCTAGAGCCGTATGGAGCCTCTGTACGACAGTAAGATGCGCCGCCACAAGACCGGCTTCACTCTGACGCACAGAGTAGTTATATCTGACCACGCCGGAGGTTGGTTTGTCAGACCGGTGCATAATGCCGTAAAAATCGATTAATAGCCAGGAATGCTTGGTAGCACATACGCTTCTTTCTCGCCAGCGACGGCCTGCGGCCTGTCTTCTTCTATTCGATATTTTCAGGCGTGTACATAACTACATATACCACCGTATCATTGCGCTGCGATGTGCTGCACACTGCGCCAATGCCTGCACGCTGTAGTCGGTCCGATACCAGCGCCATATGTATGTATAAGTACGTACGTTCGCTTCGAACACTGTGCTCCCCCATCCAGACATACTGTTTCGCATCACAGAGCTGCAACCCCCGAAGGCAGCTCAGATACATACAACGGGGGGGCCACGTAGGTGCTTCCGGGCGGATCCGAAGGGATGTACTTGCAGGTCGTGGATGGATGACCCATGCCCGTTTCGTGCTGCGCGAGGGCCGCATACGATCACCGTTATCTCTCGTATAACAAGTATCCGGTGCCGCCTCGGCAGCAGGCCTATGCTTCCGCGGATCATGACTGAACTCAACGTTGCATTCCAATGGAAGTACTCAGAAAAGAGCGTGCCACATCTTTAGAGGTTCATGGGTTGTATAGAAATCACACCGGTTGACGACGAGCCATGCATGGTAGGCCATTACTACAGGTCATCATCTGAAAGTAAGTTTTTCCCTCTTGTTCCTTTTTCCCACTTTGATCTTAGTCTTCAAACCCTCTGCCCACCGGCTCGTCTTACAAACCCGCCTGTTGTCACACGAGGGCGACACTGACGCAGTCGCAGAGCCAGGCCGGCGATTGTAGGGGCGTACTGTAGCGCAACTATAAGGCCGGCGGCCTTGCCTCTATACACACACCCACACACCGAAATTGGTACAGCCACCCATCCTATGCTTTACATTTCGTGCCGTATCCATCCCCCTACCCATGCACCCGAACATCGACTTGCTCATAAAAAGCTGAAGGGGCTCTTCTTCATTTCCGGGCTCCTGGGGCTCATAGGCAGTACGAACAGTTCGTCCTCGGTTTCCTGAGCCTTAGCGACGGGCTTGTCCCCACTGACGATGGCGTTCAAAGAACCGACCGCGCCCGGCGTGTGGCCCGCCGAAGCCCCCATTTTTGCCACCCCGGCGGCGAAGGCTGTTGTCGACGGAATTGCGATATCCGAGGTGTCAGGAGACAATGAGTATAAATGATGCTGTTGATGGCCTATGCTTTGTGAGTAAATTTCTCTCTCCTCGCCTTGAAGACTTACCAGAGGAGGTGGTAAAATCGGATGCGTTTGTGACCAGCTTAAGGCCCCGTAACTTCTCACCGAGCCGGCCTGCTACCGGCGATCTTGGGCTTTGTGGAGTAGGCGGGATCTGCCTCGCGTCAGGAACATGTCCAGCAGCATCAGGGTTTGGCAGCCCAAAATGCCCAGCAATCCAATCCCTCTCCTGCACTGCCATGACCAGTGCTATGCCTTCGCTGTTATGCTCCATTTCACGGTGGATTTCATCCTGTAACTGTGACATACGCTTTTTCGCCCTATACTCGATGCAACGTCAGCACCGATATCTCAAGTGTTCCGGGGTTGGCGGTGCCGAGTTGTTTCGTTTAGGCAATGCCGCCGATCTCGCAACTACTTGGTATACTTGAGATCCATGGCGTATGGCTGATCACACTTCGGGGTCGTACGAACCAAATTGTGTGTAGAACACCCCTTTTCCCTGTGTCTTTTCTCGTGTCCACACCGAGCGCCGGGGTGTATATGGCCGGCAATGGTTTGATGCTTAGTACACGGCCAGTTGGGGAGTGCGAAATTTGTATCACGGGTGGCACTGTGCCCTCGGAAGGTATTAAGAAGTAGACTCGTTGTGTTTCGCTCCCATCTCTTTCACTTTGGGCGGGGATTTTGGTCGTTTTGCCTTCCCACGAAACCTCCCAGCCCTCCTGCTCGCCACATAAAGAAGCGTCCGTCTTGCTTGGATCGCCTGCTGCCGGATTCCATTCGACCAGAAGTATCTTGGTTCCTTCGTTCCCTCTCCCTGTTTCGAATTCGAAGCGGGCTAGGGCATCTTGAGAAGACGGCGTTGCTGGAGAGTCTATAGGATCCGCATCCGCGGGGACATCGGGTTCGGTGACGTCGATCTTTGGAGCCGCCATTTGTGCTGGCAGATGGTAGTCCTCTGAAAGACAATGGTTACGACAAGCCAGCCTCCAAGGTGCTCTGTGGAAGACCCGACCACTTTAGCCACAACGCCCGGGTTGATGTAACCCTGGAGGACTAGAGGCACTGGCTAAGCTGAGTGAGACTAAGGAACAGCCTCCGACCACACCTGGTGTGCGCGGGATTGATCAGCTGTGAGGCGGGTCAAACACCTATAAGATCTCTTGAATATAAGAGCAATATCGGATGGCATTGGTGTGCGCCTGCAGGCCCGCAAGCGCAGGTAGCTGTTTCGGAGTGTCGCGTCGGCAAACAAACTCCACCTATCGATCAACCGGACCAGACGAGGCCGTTGACAAACAAGATTGATGAGGCGAAGGTGGTCACGAGAGAGAGGGGGGGAGGGAGTGAGCAAGATAGGCTCAAGCGAAGAGAGACAAATGCAGAATAGGTTGCCTACGAGGCTAGGAAACTGTGATGGCCGACGGCATTATTTGATTCTGCGACGAAGAATCCTACGGGATGTCGATGGATGGATATCTGTGTTTCTGCGGAGGAACCGCCCACGCAATAGCGACATGCGGCGGGGGTGGATGAGCAACGAGAAAGTCCATTTATTTGACTTGTCGTGGGCATGATTTTCCTGGCTCAAAAAGGAACCCTTGACGTCTTGGCAAGCGATGATTACGGTACGCCCAGGGGACAAGTCGAGATGAGTAAAGCCGCCCCTCACGCACAGTGAGATCCGCGGTCTGTGGTGTGGTTGTCCAAGATGTCATGTAACTCGAATGTACCGCCTCCCGATAGACAACAGTTCCCATAGTCGAATGAGCGTCGGCGACGAGGCAGGCCCTGAAGGAGCCCCCCCTGCTATTAATAGACCACCTACGCACACCTACGCCCATCCACGCGCAATTGCGGCATAAAACTTGTGGGCCGTTGACAGTGAGCTGGGTGGAGTTCCCACGCGAGAACGAGGGGTCCTGATCCTGTACTGGCGTCGATCTCCAACCAAACCGTCGGCGACGGCGTCCAAGATGCCCTCCCCCCGTGTCTCTCCCTCCTCCCTTCCTTGCCTTGCCGCACACACATCCGAGGGACTCTTTTCCAAGTTTACGATAAATGTATAGATCGGACCCAATCAGTCGGTAGAGATGTTTCCCCAAAAACAAGGAACCAGACTCTCAAGTGGTAGTGATGGTGGTGGTATTTGTAGTTGGGTGGGAGAACAAGATTATTAGTGATGGCCTTAATGCTTAGCTAAGCCAGCGTAGCTGCTGTTTCTAGTCAGCCTGCAAAGATCGACTGGGCAATATGTACAGCTCGACTTCGATGCACATGAGCGGTCCATTACTGCAAGTGCGGGCCGACTCGGAGTCACGAAATAGACGTTATTACATGTAGATTACGGTACAGTATTCTAGACAAGTACCTAGATATAGGGCGATTGTCATTTCGAGTTGCCACGGCGAGCCGAGCAGCCGAGAGCGCAAAATAGAGGGTTTGAAGCTCGGCCTACTGCTTTACTTACTTTACCTAATTACTTCTGCTACCAATAGAAATGAGACAGCTGAGCACGGATGGATACATGATTTGCCCGCTGTCTTTCCCGGTTACCGAGTAGAGAGACAACCGATTCAACAGGGTTAGATACCGATAATATAACACATACTTTAGTGAGGAGGCAGGCTACACGTAACAGCTGCTCAGGCTAGAATGGATGGATCTTGTTTATCTACAATAGGCGGCGCCAAATGGCATACAGAGCAGCGAGCTGGCTGGCGAGATCTCCAGATTTGGTCCTTGCCCGGTATCTTACAGGATGTCGAGAGTGGAAGAACTTCTAGTTAACCTAGTATCTCGTAGTCTCACCCCCACACACAAAGGTAAGGGGGCAAGCGGTCCCGGTCCGAAGCCTTAACCAGGACGGCTCCCGTGCCGGCGTGCTTCTTGACACGGTGTGGCTAGCACGTACCGTCCCCTGGCTTACTGATAAGTAATTATGATTGATGTCCTGAAACTATGACATCAATCCCAAGAAAAGCTGGATCGTATGTGCTGTTGAGATCAGAAGGTAGAACGGCTCGAGATGATATGACGTGCAAAACAAACCCTCTAGAATGCTGGAAGCGAGGTGCCGATCCTGCCCACTTGGGGTTTTAGTTGTTGTTGAGAAATGCATCGCTCTGTCTTATTACACGTCCTATATATGTACATGACGACGCGATCCGAAAGGAAAACAGGCAGGCAGGCAGAGAACAAACATGGTCGTGGCAGGCGATCTACTTACTGGTGATACCAACTGTATATAAGTCACAGCTCATGGCGAACGGGGTTGTAGCTATGTGCAGTATCTGTTGCATCTCGTCCTCTGTCTCGGTGTGATGATAAGGAGAGGCGATGGACGACAGGACAGGGTTGTGCTAAGAGCGCCAATGAGATAAGCCGGAGTCAGTCTTAGCAATTTGCTAGAACGACCGGAGAAGGGCCGGTAAGAAATCGGTGGGAACCCCCTCTATCTCTTCACACTGTCTGCCAAGAACCAGAACCCTTCCCGCTCTCCCGGAGTCAAGTGATGAGGAAGAAGGAATGCAATCGGTCCGCGATCTGTTCTAAGAGGCCTGGAGGATATGCATTCACGATAGTTTCGTGGAAACGCGTGAAATTATGCCGAGCTCAGACTGTCATATCGGGCAGATTATGTACAAACTGACAGGTCAGCTGAACCCAGGACGCGATCTGCATTGGCATTTTTGCCTCACTTGGGCATACCACGTACAAACTACGCCCGTGGAGAGATTGACGAAACTTCTCACACAGGGTGCGGCTCCCATCGTCGCCATCACATTGTAAGCTTTCCGAGAAGCTTCGCACCAGTCAAGATTTCTAGTGCTCTAACCCGGGCTACCAGAAGCTGCTGGCTGGTACAGTGGGAGGGCTAGCAATGAAAGAAGTGCCGAGTCGCAATGCAGATCGGTCGGTAATAGCATACTGCTACAGTCCTGTGCTCGTGGTCTGTACATGTGTGCTCAGGACCCATAAGCTTGGTCTCCCTCGCGACCTGAATGTTGCCGTTGCATCTGTGGGAACGTTTCTTTTGCGATGATCTGCTGTAATCTTGCGGTGTTGGAGGAGAATCAACACCAAAGACTGTGTTGTGTTGTGAGTGTGTGTGTGTGTGTGTTTGTGATGCTTGTTTGACACTGCACCGATTTGCCCCCTTCAACCCAAGTGGCCATTGCCATGGTCTGGCCTGAGCTTAAAGGAGGCACTTTCGGCAAGGAAGCCATGGCGTGGTTTGGACACAAAATGCTTCCCGCCCAACCCAATCGAACTCAGCCGAGTCAGATTGCCGGCTAAATGCAAACGCAGGCTCTAGACCAGACCACTACAGAAGCAGGCACAGGGCCTCTGCAGGGCCAGATCGAGAATTGTCGGCTCGTTGGCTGCTGATGGCTCTGGGGTGTGCGCGAGATGTTGATACCATAATCTGGTTGTCGAGATAGATAGCTCCTCCCATATCAAGTGCAACCAGATGACACCAAATGTGCATCTGTTCGTCATACGGAGGTGGACCGCCGTCATGACTGATAACCGAAGTTGATAAGGGCTCTCCGGGCCGATTTGCATAGGCTCTGACGACGACAAGTGACTGACTACCTACCTACTAGTAAAGGCTCCGCTGGGGGTGCAGCAAGGTACTACTCAGCACAGAGTAGGTGTCTGTGTTTCACCTCAAATCGTACGTATGTAGAACGTCAAAGCTGGAAAGATTCACGCAAGGCTAATGGGTAGCACGCTGCTGATGGAAGGGATGTGCTGGACCTGTTGGAAGGGCTTTCGAGGCGGAAAGATCACTCGCTCGGGCATGTTTGTCGCACTCCACTATTTGGCCGGCCATACCGCCGCAAGTAGTGCTCCGTGGGCCCAGGCGTGACCACCGTCGGCCACTGGGGGTGGTAGCTGGCTTGCTGGTTACGTTTCCCTCTACTTTCCCACGAGAATAGCCCCGAGACGGTAAAGAAGAAGGAGAAGGAAAAGAAAGCCGGGGTGGATCTCTGCCGTGGGACCTACCACGGTACGGTGTAGTACTGCGCAGTAGAGTTTGAATGCAACCATGGAGAAGAGGCGTGCGCGCACCTTGATAAGGGACTACGGCTGAGCATTCCATGGTGAATGCTGTTGAAGCCAGGCGCAAGCCCTCTGGCAAACAAGTGTTGCAGTAGCCGCAAACTCTACAGGCTGGAGACCCTTCCTTATCACCTCAGGCACAGATGGACGTAATGAGAGACATTCTTGTCTGTCTGGTGTGCCAGTGTCGTAAAATAGTGATCAATACTGTCAAATGTAGTACACACATATAGCACAACAGCAGACAGAGCAGACAGAGCACACAGCAGAACACACACAGCACAGCGCACACACGGTACGCACTTATCCAGACAGAGCAGACAGAGAGGGCGCAGAGGCTGTCCGCCCAAGCATGCATGCCTGCTGCTGAGAGAGTTCTGGCCAGCAGAGACAGACTGTCCCACGAGCCCAAAGCTGTACCCAGCGGGCCACACGCGGCGGATCCACTGCTTGGCAAGC
This sequence comes from Apiospora pterosperma, assembly GCA_019976485.1. Lineage (NCBI taxonomy): Eukaryota > Fungi > Ascomycota > Sordariomycetes > Amphisphaeriales > Apiosporaceae > Apiospora > Apiospora pterosperma. Next base: position 4,366,636 of record JAFBMP010000009.1, read on the forward strand.
TTTGGCTTGGTAGGATTCTGGTCAAATGTCGGCCAAAAGAGAAAGAATAGAAAGAAAGGAAGACACAACCCAAAGACCAGAGAGACCTTCTCCACGCTCCCGTAGCACCCCCGTCCGTCTTTCTCTTTTTCGCCGTGTCTGGCATCTGCATCTCTGCTCCTGATTCCTTGCCCAGACGCCACGCCCCAGAATCTCCACCCGGGCTTCCACACACACCCCTCCACCCCTTCCCCATTACCCATTACTCGGCCTCTTTTCCCATTCCGACCCCCAGTCTCCTGTTCACTTTCTCCAGTTCCAAGAGATCCCCAAGACCTTCCTTCCCTTCTGAGACGGATGAGAGAAGGAGAGAGAGAGAGAGACAGAGAGACTAGAAGTATACTACGTCTCTTGGTTGGCTACTTACTTTTATTCACTGCCAATTCTTCCTCTCCCCTCCCCTCGAGTCTTTGACTGTATGTTTTGTTGGTCCAACACCTTCGTTCCACGCTCAGCTCAGGTACCTGCCGGCTTATTAGTGAAAACCCATCATTACCACTAATACTACGTGGCGGGCACATCCTAATTAACGGATTCCTATCGGCAATTATCCCTCCTCCTTTGCGCTTCCGGCGCCCTTTCCTTAACCGCCTTGTTGTGCCGGTTCATTTCGACTTGGCTTCATCGAAACACGCCCCCCCCCTCCTCTTGACGATTCGACGACTTCCCAGAATCGGTAAAGGATCCGTTCGCATTCCTCGCTTCATGCCGAGACCTGACTAGAGACAAGCACTTTGGGTCTGGAGCACACCACCTCACCACCTCACCACCCTGACAGCAGGAGAAGAGTCGGTGGAACTGGCGCTCCGGCTGTGCAGGTTGGGCCGATCGAAGGCCTGGAACTTTGTGTGTGTGTTTCTGTCCAACGTCTAATACTCGCCCGTCCACTCGTTATCGACCGTATCTTCCTTCGTCGCGATCCCGCAGTCTACCTGAACTCCCTGCCGCCGCCCTCAGACCGAGTACTCGATGCCTCAATATGCTTAATTCGCGAACGACAACTGCCGCCCGTGTCAGGTTCATTCCCCTGGCTTCCCGTGCCTCGTAGAGGACTAGCAAGCACTCGGCGCATGCCTGTCCTCCGCTACGCGTTGAAGTCGATACATAAGCGACTGACGATTGTCGTCACTGTCTATCCTCCGCCATGGACCCCCCTCACGTAACCGAGTTCGCTTCCCAGCGATATTTTGATAAGCTCAAGCAGCTTGCCGAGGCGAAAGATCGGCATCCGCCAAATGCCTCACATTATGACGGTTCGGGCGTCAGCTCCACCTCGACCTTCATCCTTCCCATTGGAGGCTCCAAGTCACCGGAGCAGACCGACGCCGATGTTCTGAAGATAACGGATAAGAAGCGTCTTCCCTTCAAGTTCCGGTCTATCATACCAATACGAACCTCGACCGAGCATGATCAGCGCCGCTCGTCCACTGAAAACGCTCAGAAGCCGAGGTTTGTGGAATTTCGAGTCGATCTGGAACAATTGTTGTTTTCTAACTCGCGTCATAACAGGGCGGCTTTTGATCAGCTTTTCCTGGTGCTTCCTTATGAATTGAAAATTCAAATCATTGCATCACTACCGTTATCCGATATATTGAATCTAAGACTGGCATCTCGTTCGTGGCATGCCTTGATTTCCCTAAACGAGTTGCCGATTGTTCGTTATCACCTCAAACACGATATCCCGGCTTATGCAACGAGGCTATATCCGGTGCCGGAAGATAAGTCGGCCGTGAATATCCATTACCTCTGTGGGATATGGCATCGATTACACGTTGCGGCGAAACTCGCATTCCTGGTTTGCGAGTGTATCACGAAGGAGATATTCCTGAGAAAGACCGAAGAGGAACGGCGGGAGTTCTCTGTCCAGCGTGAGCGCATGAGGCGACGCCTGATACCTCTGCTCTTCACCTTGTTTCATTTCTTCGAGACATACCGAGCTCTCCACCTCCAGTTCATCGAGGAGCATGGCCACGGTCTTATGAAGGAGCCTTATACGGTGAACCCTATCGAGGCCAAGATCATGAGTATGTACGACGACAAGACGTTGCTACATGTCCACCAAGTGTTCCCCATGGTCATGTGGGCATTCTGCCGGAGGTTAAGGCCCCCTACATATGTAGGCCGAGTCGAAGGAGCTTTGCGCGGTTACATGCACGGGAAGCCTGGCGACGAGATGTACGTGACTGCGTTGTGTGTTGGCGGCCTTCGGCAGTGCGAGCGCTTCTGGGAGATAAAAGGCTACAATTCACGAAGAGGCACGGTCGACGCGTGGTACAACTCAGTTGCTAAATTCCCAGCTACCAAGGGCCCTGCCGAGCCGGTAGCGAAGTCACGTCGGGGCCTGCTGGGTTTGAGCCGTAAGAAGTCGTCTTTCAGTATGAAAGACGCTTCTGGCCCAGGGGCTGAGCCACTACCACCTCTCCCAGACACCCGGGGCCGCTGTACATCTGAGGCGGCGCGGCGGCCGAGTGATGCCACGCTACCACCATCCAATGGTACAATTCCCGAAAGTCTGGTCTTTGACACCAGCATGTCAGCTGGGATGCCTATGGGCCCTTTATCGCGCGAACAACTCAAGCTTATCATACCGGATCTCCCCGTTCTGCAGCAAATATGGATGCAGACTGCCGAAGCTCTGATTCTAGATCGGGGGATCGTTAAACGACCCGAGGATATCAAACGGAATGCCGCGGTGATGATCGACCTTGTTCAAGAGGATGGTGCGGCAATACAGGATGAGTGGTGGTACGGCCGGGTAGCTCCCGAAACGGTCCGGCCGCCGCTCGAAGCTATTGACGAAGATCCTATTGAATAAGGGCCATGGAGATGATTTCATCGAGTGGCACGACTATACCCTACCAATATACGTTGTTTGACGCAACCTTCCCTCTCTCTGTCTCTCTCTATCTATCTCTCTATCTCTTTCTCTCTTCTTTATTTTATACCCACGAGAAGTCATTGGCATTTGCAGGCGTTCCGGTCAAGAGAGGCTTAGGTGGGAAAGCACGGCGGCCTTAGAAGCGGCGGCGTCCACATCGGATTTATTTTCTTTGTCTTATGGATGGGACAGGTGGCCAAAATCAGGACTCTTCCGACACCATTTTTGAGCTGTCCAAAGCGCGTACCTGTATGCATAGGCGCGGCGGCGCCTTTGGAGAGGGCTGACGGTCGGGCCTAGGCAAACCCAGATAAAGGGGTTGAGAGTACCATATAGGTGATAGCAATGCTAAGGAAAGGCAACATGGCGGTGCCTAAGTCGTATACCCCCAAGTCTCCCACGAATCGGTCCGTGACTGCCCACACTTCTAGTCACGTGGTGTGAATGGCTTATGTTTTTGAAGGGAAGGGTTTCTTGGTGATTATAGTCGGATCTCGATGGTGCCACTCACTGAACCAGCGAGCACCTGTCGTCCAAGTCCGCCTTCCAACTCCATGGGGTGGTCCACCCAAGGTCGTGCGATGGGATTACAAACTTATTAGTAGACATATCCACTCGATATACGGGGAATCTTAAGACCAATGTCGCAGTACCCTGTTTTAGGCCAACTTTCCCATGGGGTCACATACAGCAAGTACATCATCCACAGCCTCCATATTCGGCCCGTTGCCCACACATCATCAGGACAGACCTCCACGCCCCCGTGATCTGTCTTTTCTTCGGTTTTGTTTTAATTTAATTCTCGTGGAGTGTCACCGGGGTGGGGGTGGGGGGAGGGGGAGGCGAAAGTGTTTCGCCGCTGCTTGCGTCTCGCGTCGTTGCACTGTACGGATTACGGTTTCCGACGGTCGACCCGGGGCTCCTTCTTCTTCTCCGTGGATGGCGAAATGGACCCGAGGCTGACGGCGGCTAAGAAGGAGAAGATGAAAGCAGTAAAGAGGGGGGTGGGGGGAGACAAGTCGAGGAAGAAAAGAAGGCCGACGATGCCATGACAGGTGACATCATGGCGTTATAAAGGCACTACGTTAAGTTATTCTTTATTAATTGTATTCATACCTGTCGTCTGGTACAGCTCACGGGTGTCTTCCATGGTGTCGGGAAGGATCTCGATAGCGTGACGCTGTAGGTTAATTACTTACGTAGCAGCAGGGACAGAAAAGTGGAAGCGAAAGAAAAAGAAGAAAGAAAGACTAGCCGACTAGAGAGCCTCATCCGATTGGTTCTGTGGCCCAAACTCTAATTCCTACTCACGTACTCATATAACTAAAGTACTTATACTAATATGTTTAGTTATGCATAACCATAACATCCTCTGGCAGCAGAGCGACAAGAGAGGGGGACGATCTCTCTTTCTCTCTCTCTCCTCAAAGTAACGCAATAAACTCTCTATACACAGATCTGTCTATCTATATATGTGTACAGTCTAGAGAATAAAGTGGCTGTTGATCCATCATGACGACCATGACGATAGTGGTGAAATCTGGGCCTGGCCTGGCCTGGGCTCCATGTGGAGGAGGACAGCCAATCTTCTCCGTAAACTACTAACCTTGGGGGGGGTATGAATATGAAAGCAGGAGACAAGAGGAGAGAGAACCTCGGGGGAAACGGAGCCGCCGTCCGTGACGCAGCACCAGCACCAACACCAGCACCAACACCAGCACCAACACCAGCACCAACACCAGCACCTTGACGAAAGCGAAAGAAAGGGGAAATTCGATTCGAAAAGAGAGAGAACACTACTAACCTAGTAGTGGGCTAGATCTACTACTTAGAGAGTGGAGATTTGGCCGACATCACCCCATATCACCTACTGTCTGCTGAGGCCCCTGGCCTATGATAAGTGGCATACTGCGTAGCTAGGACTGGCTGGCGATTTCCGCCGAGGTCGAACCAGGTCAAGGGACTCAGAGCATGAGCCTCGGGTCCGGGGGTCCTCGTCTCTTTCATGACTCGGTCCATTGGCCGGAAAGCCTCGGCGCCCATATATTTCCGATATCTTGAAGCCTCGGGCAAGGAGCCAGATGTGATTGTTACCTGTACTTGTACATACCCACCATAACGTACGTTGCCGGTGACAATAAAAAGGAGCGGCTAATGGCATGGTCATCTACTGTCACCTAGTCGGTTGTTCGCGGGTGTACCTGTGAGGAGAAGCAAGGTAGGGTGAAGTGGAAGAAAAAAAAGCCTGCCCATACTCAATATCGCTCATTATGCCTATAAATACATTGGGGTAGTGGAAAAGACGTGAAGATTGGCGACTTGGTTACTGCAGTGGTATATTCAGTCCCATCCCTGGCTCTGCCCGAGTTCACTCCTTACACCAGGCTCCCTTGTGAAGTCTCCATCGAGTAAGAGGTCGCAAAGAGAATAGTTGCAAGTCGCAGCATCGTAAACGGGGAAATAACATGACCGATGTTTGCTCAGATATTCCATTTATTCATCCGTCGTAGCGCAATGGAGACCTCGGAGTGTAGGAATCCAGGTGCGTCTGAAATTACGTCAAAACAGCAAAGGAATCCCCCGAGATCGCCGCCCAAGAGGAAAAGAACGCCATTCATGATTCGTGGCTCCAAGACAAGTAGATAATAGCAGAAAAGAAGCCAAGGCCCCTTGCAAAATGCAGACACAATCAGGCAAAACATAGTTTTCGTCGTTACATCGTCAAGACCACCGGTTTCGGTAGCCCGTATTTATACCGCTTTTGTTTAAGCCGCTGGTGTCGTAGCCGCCGTTCGTCATGGCACTGTTTGGATAAGAAGTCGCATTCGAGCCACTGCTGGTGCGTTGGACATTGCTACCCAGAGCATATGTCCCCGCGCTTCCCATGCTCATGCTGCTATGGGCCGTGCTAGAGTCTAGAGCCTGCATGTCGAATAAGCTCTGGTCAGAGAAGGAGGGAAACGAGGCTACACCACTGTGTGAGCTTGCGGGCGTCGGCCGTGCCGTCCCGAAGTGTGGTGACTGTGTCGACACTCCATGCGCAGCATTACTGGCTGCCCGGTATGGATTGTCCATGGATGACGCAGAAGGTGTTCGTCGTGGGGCAAATGCAGCATTTGGATGGACAGAGCTGATGGATGGCGACGCCCGAAACGAGTTCTCGGTCCCCATTAAAGGTGAGTTGTTCTGGGTCCCAAACTGCGGGGAATGGGTTACATGGGATACGAGTGTGGTCCCCGGAGAGTTGGTTGTCATGTTATGTTGTTGGCGCGGGTTCGACGAGTAAGTGCCTTGTTGCACTGTATACGAGGGGCTCTGACTTTGGCTATAATAATTTGGTGCGTTCGCAGTCGCCCTCGTACTTTGTTGAGAGGGTAAGGTGGTCGTCATCTGAGGCGGTTTAGAGATCTGTGATGAACTAGGGGACACCGTCTGTGTCGTCTGCTGCTGTTGGCGCTGTTGCATTTGTTGCATCTGTGGGTGATTGCTGTTGTTGCTCTGCGCGCCTTGCTGGCGATTTTGCATAGATGCTGTGAACTGTTCATAGTGCGCCGCCAAGCCTTCAGCTGGTGCAGCAGGGATTGTGTGCCGGCTGGCTGCTGACGGCTGCTGCTGCTGCTGCTGCTGCTGTTGTTGCTGTTGCTGCTGCTGCTGTGGTCTCTGCTGATGACTGCCGAAAGCTTGGTAGTTTTGCTCGTTGCGCGCCTGGAGAGCATTTATTTGGTCGTACTCAGTGTCAAGGGACTTATTCATAGGCTGGCTTGGCATTACCGTCGACTGGTGTGACGTCTGCTGTGGCAAGTCCGGAGAAGCAACTGTAGAAGATATTGTGTGCGCCATGTTCTCTGTAGATGCCGCTGCTGTCACCGCAGTTCCCGCATTTTGTCGCTTCGCCGCTGTGGAATTCGATTTTCGAGGGCGCTTCGCAGGCGGACCAGACGTAACACTAGATTCCACCGACATGTTCTGCTGCCTGTTCACCCCTAGAATTGCGTCAACCGCTACAGCCTCCGGTTGCTGAGGTGGGAACGCTGACTGAGCTGTTGTATCAATCGTGCCGTTCACGTTCGTGGTTGCTTCGGCACCCTTATTGGGTTGGCGCTTTCGTTTGGCGCCAGAAATAGTAGATGCCTTCACTTGCGGTGTACTTGGTTGAGTGTCTTGGGGTGGAGCAGCATTCTGAGCTGGCAACTGCGTACGCTTGTTTTTATTTCCACCGCCGTTCACTTGACTAGGCGCAACTGTACCTGTACTGGGTGTGGGTAGAGTAGGCGGTGGAATATACGAGGTACTGGTCTGCGGTGTAGGAACCGGTGTTTGCTGCAGGATTTTGGATGCTGGGGTCGATGAGTTGGTCGCTGCGTTCGCTTTGCCTTTGGGCCCCTTGGGCCGCCCTGTACTATTTTTGTTCTGGGTCGAGCTCCCAGCCTCCGTGCCAGGCACAGCCTGAGAGTTGCTAGGTCCAGCCGAGGATTGTGTCTGCTGCGGCGTTTCCTGGGAACCTGCTGCTTTGGGCCGGTTTTTGGAGCCTTTCGGCCGGCCTCTCCTTTTAGCAGATGATCCAGGTTCCCCAGTCTCGTTGTTAATAGACGTGAATCCAGCCGCGGGAGTCACATTATCCGCCCTTATATCAGAAACGCGCGGGGGCGTCAGGAGATCAAACACTCTCCTCTCGACAGTATCCCCATCTGGATCAGCTCCCCCACTACTTCTTCGTCCACATCTATCCAGCTGTCGTCGTGGGCTGCTTGCGGGTCACTCCTCGCTTGCTGCGCCGGTTGCGAAGCCGGCGCAACCGCCGCAGCTTGACCATTTGGTTTGGAGCCCTTCTTCAAGCCTTTGTCTCTCCTGACCTTGGTCGCTTTGCTGCCCTTCGGTCGGCCTCTTGGGCGTCTTGCCGGAACAGCTGGGGCAGCTGGGGCAGGGGGCCTCTGAGGCCGGCTGAGATCCGGAAAGATCTCGGAAATCCAGCCGACGAAAAGGTTACCAGTGCCATTGGCCTCTCCACTTTCAGGGAACTTCCCATCGGCAGGAGGCGGTGCGTCAGGGATACCACCAAAGAAAGCCAATGCCTTGCAAACCTGGTCAACAACGGTTGCGTGCGGTAAGCTGCGGATCAATGTGAGTAGGCGGGCCTGCTCGGCCTTGACTTCTGACGCAGAAAGGGTTTGATGGGGTTCTGGAGCAGGCGTTGGAGTAGTTGCGGGAGCAGGAGCGGCTGGCGCGGCGGGAGCAGCAGGAGCAGCAGGCGCAGCAGGCGCAGCTGGAGCAGCTGGAGCAGCGGCGTCCGAGTCGGTGGGGGTTTTGGGCGGTCGTGGGCGCGCATAGTTGGCTCGTCGGTGGTGGGATACATAATGGGGTGTTTCAGCAAGCTTCGCCTGCAGAGCGGTACTCTCACTATTCCGCTTCGCCGCTTCGTACCTTGCCTGACTCTCGTTGCGATTTGCAAGTTCCATGTGCATTACATTAAAATTGCCCTTCATGAAGTCTGTCTTGCCCTTCAGTTTGCTAGGGATCGGGTTTCGCACACGGCCGTCGGAGTGAGCGCCATTATAGGCCCGGTTGTCTATTCGCAGACCCGAATGACTGATAGCGGGGGTGTTGAAGGCCGATTCGTTAGGGGCCGCCGTGGCTTCGGCCTGACTATCAGTACTGGCAGATGAGGAGGCGGGAGCTGGGAGTTGTTGAGGAGATTCTAGGGCTGGTGACGCATTACTCGCGGCAGTGGCCATTGGATCCAGCAGCCGCGATCATCGCCGTAGAGGCGAATCTTGGCTACGAATCCCAAGCTGCAGGGCGTATCTGTATATTATTGCTGGTCGCGTTCTCTTGGCGTGAACCAATTCCGGCCCTTGGAGATGGTCGTTTTGCCGCAAAATACGTGTCCCCACGTCCCTATCGGAACATATTTCGTTCGAATGGTTCCACGCTTGCGCATATACTGGAGGCCGTAGCGTTGAGCAAAGTATATTGTCGCGTCGCAGCAATCCAAGTGTGTGATGTGCAAGGAGCGACAATACTGTCCAATTCAGGTGCAGCTACTGCTTCGAACGCCAAGAGCGCTGGAGTGCAGTCCCGGTCAATATGAAGGTATGCCAGTTGGACTGCGCGCTCGATATAGATATAAACGGCCGTGGAAGATGTGATGGGCGATGAGGGCGGGCCAGATGACACGACTCCTGTTGGTGGTGAACAGAGAATTGGAGGATATCGGATGATGGCTACTGAGACCTGATGGAGAGATGCTGTACGACGCCGACGATGAGAGAAGGGGAGGAGGGGGATCGAGGAGGGCGGCTCAGCTGCTCCTTGGAAGACGGGATCAACAATTGATTCCTCGGATCAGAATCAGGCTCACGACGGGTGACCAGCTCGGTTGCTCGCTGAGCTAGCTAGAGTTATTTTAGCAGGTATTATTAGTAGTATCCCAGTATCAAGGTGGTGGTTCGCAGTAGTGGTTGCGGGCTGGCCTGCTGGCTTTCTTTCCCAAGTCCCAAGTCCCAAGTCCCCCAAATCCCAAATCCCAAGTCCAGGCCTTCTATTTGGGCAGAGAGTCACCGTAAGATGCTAATTTTGGCCTAGTGTGGCTCAATCACTGATCGGCAACACGAACAACACTTGCAAAGAAGTCGGGTGGCTGGCGCTTCAACTGAACCGCCCGTAACTTTGCTGATACATGCAGGTGTACGGATACATACTTACCTAGGTAAGAAGTAGGTAGACTTTGTACGTCCTGATGCCCCTTGAGGGGTTCTGGGGAGCCAGGTTCGCATCAATCGTGCCGAGAGGCCCGGAACGTCACCGGTTTCTGCCCCAGCCCAAATGAGTTCCAACGCCCTTCACTGTTCAGTACGGAGAGTACGGCATATATACATACCACCTCTTAGTGAAACATGCGCGCAACAACCACATGCATACTTAGATAAGTAAGTAAGTAAGTACGTACATGTACCCAAGCACAGACGCAGCCGCAGCCGCAGCAGACAATCGCCCATTGATTTACAACTATGTACGGATACAATACCGAGGGTTAGGCGGCAGATACATGCGTAGAGCGACCCATTAGCCAGTCGTGGTCTCGTACATTGGGTATTGGGTGCATGGTGCTGCCGTGCTGGTGTGATCGTGGGGTAACATGTGTCTGCATCTACATACAAACTCACATTCTAGGAACTATTCTAGATCCTAGAGCTTAAGACGTTCCCCGCCTATCAAAGAGGCCGCTCTGAGGTTAGCGGGCCTTGCCCACCTACTTACGTACCTAAACAAGTGCACTCACTAGGTCCAATAACGTCAACCTCAATCAACCGCCGGGCACGCATAGATAGAGCTTGCAGCTACCTCAACCTCCGTCCGGCTTCACCAACGATACGCCCTTTCCCCCTCCCCAGCTGCAGTCTCACTATTGGATAGCATCTCTCTATTCTCGAGCTGCAGCCTGCTCAGAGTTTCCATAAATTCGCTCGCTTGTTCCTTGCGCCGGAACATCAAGCTCCTGCTGAGCGGTTATCCCGCCTACCAGCTCCGTACGACATCGCTATCACCGCCGATATATTTTCGACATCCCTACGCCAAGATGAAGTACTGTCTGGTGTCCGTTCCACTGGAGGCTGTCGACTCCTCTGACGAGCCCCTCGATGCCCTCAAGGGCATCATAGCCGATAACGGAACTGTCCTCCCCTTCGCTGTGCCAGACTTCAAGATTGGGACCCTGGATGCCCTGGTCCAGCAGGCCGACGACCTCGGCAAGCTCGATGCTTCATGCGAGGGCCTTGTGGGCAAGGTTGCCGACTCTCTCAAGTCACTGCTCGACGATCAGGACAAAGTCGACGAGCAGAAGCTTGTGAATGACAGTATGCATGCAGCCCATCCTGCTCAACAATTAAGGATCGTCTACTCACAAACGCCCTAGAGCCTACCGACAGCTATCTACGCACATTCAACTGGAACAAGGTCCGATATCGAGCAGATAAACCTATTGCCGAGTTGATCGACACTCTTCAAAAGGTACCGACACATACCATCAACCACGGCTTGCCGCAACTGACCCATGTTTTCCGCAGGAGCTTGTCACTGTCGACAACGATGTCAAAGGGAAGCTCAACCAGTACAACCAGGTCAAGACAAACTTCGCTACGTTGCAGAGAAAGCAGACGTAAGCCTCCGGTCTTCCATCGCGGCCCATGCTATTGTCGTGCGCTAATTAAGACTTAGGGGCAATCTCACAACCAAGTCCCTCACGCCTATCGTCGATCCCTCGCTACTAATCCAAGACTCCGAATACCTTGAAACCCACCTCATCGTTGTACCCTCCAACTTGAAGAAGGACTTTTTGAAAGGCTACGAGGGGCTCTCGCCCATGGTCGTGCCTAGGTCAGCCACGCAGGTCGCCCAAGACGACGAGTTTGTACTGTTCACAGCCACAACGTTTAAGAAGCACAGTGCCGAATTCCTGCAGAAATGTCGAGAGAACAAGTGGACTCCGCGGCAATACAAGTACGTGGAAGGCGGTAAAGAGGAAGAACAGAAGGAGTTCGACCGCGTTGCAAGAGAAGAGAAGAAGGTATGGGGCGAAGCATTGCGACTCAGTCGGACCGGGTGGAGCGAGAGCGTCATGATATGGGCACATGTTCTGACGCTTCGGGTATTCGTTGAAACCGTGTTACGGTACGGTCTGCCGCTCCAGTTTGTGTCTGCCTTGGTTGTTACCAACCCGAAGCTCTCTAAGAAAGTGAAGTCCAACATGGATTCGGCGTTTTCACATCTAGGAGGCAACGCCGTCGGTCGGGACAAGAAGGGAAGGATCACCAAAGACGATGCGGCGTTGACGTCTGAGATGGCGGCGGCAGGCCTGGGTCACGGAGAGAACAATGAGTACACTGCCTACGTGTACTACGAGTTTGAGCTGTAAAGCTGTCGTGATGGAATGGCCATCTGCGAAGTGGCATAGCTCGTCTTGTTAGACGACGGACGGAAAGTAGTATCATTACGTAAATCAAGCAGGCGCCAGACTGAATGGACATGATTCTTTCGGATTGTGACACCCTCAGAAGAAAAACCAGAGGGGGCCAGGTGGAAGCAACGGTAGTCTTCATGTGATGGCTAGGCCTAGACAGTAACCCTGCAGCACAAGGAATATCTCGGATGCCTTCGTCCATGCTTTCGTTGGTTTCTGGTTTACAATTGCATGCACCATACTTTTGCACCACCGGTACGGGTCTCGTCTTTACAAGATGCATCTTTTATCAGCTCCTATCTATTGTGTCGGGGAGACAGGCCTCTCTATTTGCTCTTGAGCTCGATCAGACCCTTGGCCTGTAGCCACTCGACGATCTGGGCGACGCACTCTTCGACGCTGTGCTCGTGGGTCTTGATGACGATCTCGGGATGGTCGGGGGCCTCGTAGGGGGCGCTGATGCCGGTGAACTCTTTGATCTCGCCGGCGCGGGCCTTCTTGTACAGGCCCTTGGGGTCGCGCTGCTCGGCCACCTCGATGGGCACGTCGACGTAGACCTCGATGAAGGGGATGGCCTCGTCCGCGCTGCCGCCTGCCGCCGAGGCCGCGTGCAGCTCCCGCGCCGTCTGCCGGTCCGCCTTGTACGGCGAGATGAAGGATGTCAGGGCGATGGTCGACGAGTCGGCGAAGAGCTTGGCAACCTGTGCCATAGAAGTTCGTTAGTCTCTGCGCGATCCGCATGTGCGGTATATAAAAAAGGGCGCAGTAGAATGCTCCTTAAACCAGCATGACGCGAGGTATATAGTAGAGAAAGATGTGCAAGAGGGGGGGATGAGAAAGCGTTACCTCGGCGATACGTCGAATGTTCTCATTGCGGTCCTTCTCGCTGAAGCCCAGGTCCTTGTTGAGGCCGAAGCGGACGTTGTCGCCGTCGAGGCGGTACGACGCCAGGCCCAGGTGCAGCAGATGCTGCTCGAGGGCGGTCGCGACGGTGGACTTGCCCGAGGCGGAGAGGCCGGTGAACCAGATGGTCATGCCCTTCTGGCCGCGGAACTCGTTGCGCTCCTTGCGCGAGAGCGACGGGTGCCAGGTGATGTTGCTGTTGTGTTTTTCACATTGCTGCTGCGTGAGCTTTGCTTGTCTTCCTGGCAGGGGGGGGTGATGATCCGATAATGGAGGGGTTGTAGAAATGGCATGGAGGGGCAATGGATCTGCGCGCAAAGGACAGACAGAGAGAGAAAAATAATACTCACGACGCCATTGTTTGTTGAGTAGTTTTCGAGCGATGCTACGTACTAGAACTAGAGATTGGAGGATGGGGAGTTTTAGAGAGAGGGATATGGTATCACTTCTTCCAAGTAAAGACCTCACGAGCCTCTATCAAGTGCCGCTTCCCACAAGAATCTTGCCATGGAACGGAGAATATGTACGGAGTCCTGTATCCATATTAACTGTAGCGAGGTGCCACTAATAAGAGCCCTGGGGTATGACGTGATTCAAGCTGCGTGAACCCGCGGGGCTTCTGTGAGTAATGCGATTCATGGGCTGTTTACCTGCTTGTATACTACACTATTTAGTAATAACCACCCTGAAAAGGGGTGCTTATAGTCATACATGCCTACCTGTAGGCCCTTTTGCAGAGCACTGGACAGCCCGTGGCTACCAAAAAGAAAGGAAAATGAAACTACACGTGCTTCGAGTGTTTAGATCAAGGCTAATCATAGGCTGGACCAGAGTCCCGGATTTAGCTGATGTATATAACAAGACTAACTTATTCTACCTTTTATGCAGGTACTCAGCAGCTCCAACTTAGATTGACGCAATAGGTTGGTGGTAATCGGGCAGGCAAGACAGGCTCATGGTTGATAATGCATGAATTCAGCTGCCACGGAAGACAGAAGGTAGAAGGGGCAATACTGCTATAGCCACGGGCTATACAATAATGTTGTTCACTAATAGTCGAGTTAGGCATGATATCCCCCACAAGTACAATGACAGCGGCGCCATGCTGAGGGTATATATCCTCAGCACACTCTGTCTCATTCTTATTCTTCTTTCTTCCCAAACGGCGAGAAGAGCAGAGCAGATACTTACACCGAAACACCACCACATGTTGCCCACAAGCAATGTAAAACCACATAAGTTATATATACATAGAAAAATTGTGAGGCTCTTGGTAGGTAGACAACGGCAACGTAGAACACCAGCAAGATTGTACTGGCGTGTGCGTTGAAATTGGGGGTTACTATAAGGACGTCTATCCGCCTGGAAATTTCCACGGTGATTTTGAGGATTTCCGTATTCGTGGTGTACTTTTCAGCCGAGTAGCGGACCGCATGCCAGCCCCTTCTTTTGTACTCCTGGCTGGAAGTGCAACGCCGTGGTTCATACATGGCGGGCAAGGGGTGCCCGTTTCTGTATCCCTAACCCGCCGCTCGCGCGTTATCCGTATTTTGCGGCGCAGCCTGTTCAGCCGCCGTTTGTCAAGCTGCTTCGCTTAAGACGGCAGAATGGCTGCAGCAGTATTTCGTAAGAAATGTACGTCACCTGCTGACATCAGGATTCATGGGTCTGTATCTATGGCTGGCTCCAATTGGCACTCGAGACAGCATGAGCTATGCTCTGCTTTCTTGCATGATCCAGTTTATGAAGGCCGAGCGACGAGCGCGCTACGTTCTCGTCTTCAAGGCGTACACCACCGTAAGTTCACTCATTCGGATCATAAGGTATAAGGTGATCTAGACTACTCGCTTCCTTCTCTACTATCAATGACTATACCGGACAACTAGTTCGAAATATCGCAGGGAGCCCGAGGTGGCTGTCTTGGAAAAGGGTCGCCTGCGTTGTCCTGATTCGCTCATCGAGCAGGTCCATGTAGTATACACTTCAGTTTATACATATCTAATCGATTCCTATCTATAACACAAGGCATATTTCTTTATGTCGCTATGTCGCTTATTCAACGGGCATGACACTCGCCATCATCTTTGGTCCGGCAGTTAGCATAGCAGATTCAATGGGGTCGGGGATGTACTCACAGCAGCTTGCTTGGGGCTGATGTACAATGCTGAAGCCTCCGCAAGCACGACAGGCGTCTCTCCCTCTCCGACTAACGTCTCGATCCGGCCTTCGACCCAGGCTTTGCGGCCCTCGACCTTGGTCGTCGTACCTCTCAGGACAACATAGGTGCCTGCGGGTGTAGGTGCCCTGAAGTTGATGTTCAGGCTGGCCGTCATTGCGACACCGTAGGGTAGGGCGCCCAAGCAGGAGCGAGCCAGTCCTTCGTCCAACATCGTGGCCAGGAAGCCACCGTGCACGATTTCTGGGTGTCCGCACAGCTCCGAACCCAGATGTGAGATGGATACAATGGACTTGCCGCCGGCTTCGACCCAGGCAAACGGCGGAACTACAACCTTGCCGGGTCCGCGTAGAGTGCCAGCAGTCAGGTTGTTGACCCGGAAGGGTTCCGGTATTTTCAAATGTGGACGCGATTCGGAAAAGCCGGGCTTCGTCCGCATCTCTCGCGTTAACCAGTGGTTTGTTATATACTCCTCGACCTCTACCTCCTCTTGATGCTTCGGCGTGAACATGGCGAGCGTTTCCGCATCGGTAGCAGGTGAGAGAATGCCGTTGAGGGCCGGCAGTGCAGGAGCGGCGGTCATGGCGAAGCCGAGGGAAGTGAAGAAGACACCGATCGCTACAAAGTTGACTGTTCTTCGGAATAACGAGGGTCCAGCGTGTGCTGCAGTGGCTGTAAAAGAGCAAACGATGGTGAGCAAGTGAAAGACTATAGGCGATAATACAGATGTAATATGACCTAGCCAGGTATATAACTGACTCGACAAAGAGCCAAGACAGCGATCGGGGAGGGTGCGTTGGTAGATAACGTACCACCAGACTGTGAATATGCCCTCGTAGCTTGTGCCTTGAGGAGGGGCCTATGTATAGTTATGATTCGATGCGCCGGCGCACAGAAAGGAGAGCGAGACGCGAGGGCAGCGCATCGCATTATTCGTATGGCGTCCATCTTTGTGTGCTGGGTTGCCCGTGGAAGGATCCCAGGTTTTTCCTTCCTTGGGATTGGAGATAGGCAACGTCGTAGGCCAGTCGGCTGGGTCTGAGCCGACAACCCAGAGGCTAGAACAACTACAACAGCTAGGCTTCCCCAACGGTTTGCTTAAGATTCCCCTGCATGACGTGCGAGCAAGCAAGGACGCTGTCGTACGTACATAAGGACATTTATTATTAAGGGCAGGTTTAGGAAGTGAGACGCTGCTTCGTATCTATGTATCCTACCTGCCTACTTGGGTCTCGCCATAGTACTAATTGTCTAACACCAGAACACGTGGTGGCAGTACATAGAAACCAATCTAAGCGATCCAAAGATGGGCCGGCCAAGATGGGCGAGCGGCGAGCCAAGCCCTGACTTAACCCCTCACTGAATGAATACTTGCGTAGTACTCCTCAAACCTGCTAGCTTGCCCTATACGTCAAGTATGCATCGCGCCGGCAGCAGAATGGCAAGCAACTATATCATATCATGTCAGCTGTCATCATAATCACAGCGTGTGACCCTCAATGTTGATCCTGCCTGGTTACATGTCATATAAGTAATTGGATTGGGATATCTTGACAAGTTCATCCTTTCCATCGCCTACTACTCCATACTGTCCACCTTTATTCTACCTCGGCGACCACCAGCAATCTTGCAGACAGTGTATTCCCACTGCATCTCAAATTGACAAGCCACACCCAACTCAAAGCCAATACCCCTCCAACACTGCCACTATGGCAACCGCTGATACAGCGAAACTCGGCGAGCCTCATGCGCCTAAAGAGGCATCAAGGAGTGCCTTCTTGGAATTCGAGAAGGATCTCAAGCATCTTCTCAAGCATGAACGCAGAGACAAGGCCAAGCATGAGTTGCCATACTTCGAGGCGGTCGCACACCTTTCGGACGAGGACCTGACCTCTTTCACCGCCGACGACTTCGTGCTGGTCCGTCATGCCGAGGTTGCGTACGGTCACATCCTCTTCGGTAAACTCCGTATCCCAACCATGCCCGAGACTGGCCCATGCTACATTCACTTCAGGGCTTTTGAGCCAGGTCCAGACGAGGGCAAAACCGCCGAGGTCCATTCTATTCACACCATTCGCGCTGAATTGCCGGACGGAGGTTTTGTGTACAAGGCTGTCTTCGCCAAGGACGACCCTCTGGATTGGTTTGATACATAGGGAAGGAAGGCTAGCGAACAGTGTGGCGATGGAAGGGCTGAACGGAAAGAAAAGAAAAAAAGTCCCTGGATAAGCAAGCCAAGTCGGTGTATTTCAATGCGAGCCATGGTCGGTCACGTTAAGTATTTGCCGGCCATGTACGTAGCAAGCAGAAATCTAAATACTCGAGCAGATTTTGCAACAAGCAGGGTGATGTGTTAATGCGATATGTACGTTCAATCATTGCGACCCTTCCCACCTCACAGAGAAGCGCCGCACCCAAGATTGTGCGTTGGGAGTTTTTCTTCATTCTGTTCGAGAAGTTCAATGGTCGTGGGCCACTTCTAAAATAGTAGCTACCTCGCATCGAATATTTTGTTTCTCGCGAATGTGATTTTTTGCGTTGTTCATAATTATGGAAGGAAGGAAAAGAAAGAATCTTCGCAGCCGATCCACGGGAGTTTTGTTCACCCCCCTCAGCCACATATCTGCTCAAGCTTCTGAGGAGCTGTGGCTTAAGTGGCTTTCTTCCTTACTCAGTACTCCGTTAGTTAGAGTGTGTCCCACTTCCTAAGCCCCTGTCCACCGATGGCCCACCCGCCCCGGCCACCTGTTCTTGATATCAAGGCCCGAAACTCGCAAGCTATTAGTATCTTCGCATGTTGTTGTCACTCATGAATCAGCTGATTTGACTGCCCACGTTCCATATCGCTCATTCCCGCCTCTTCTTCATATCGTCTCTTTTGTTCTATTACTTAACTCCAATCCATTTCAGCCATGGCAAATACTACCATACACGCAGCACAGTCACTTCCGAGGTTTTTATTGCCTCGTCTCAGCTGGCAAGGCCCAGCCACGACTTCACGGGCTCTAAAATCGGGTATTGTTCTGTCGCAACAGATTCAACCAACATCTCTGCAGCCAGGCCATGCCTTGGGCTCAAGGACAAGCTGGGGGGCCTTTCACTCAGAGAGGAGGTCGCCCCCTCGCCGCCCCTCTTCTATTCTACGAAGCCCGGCTCTCAACCGGTCTTTCCACGCGACGGCGCCACGGATGCGCGACCACCATTTCGATACCTTGAAATTCGTACAACGACTGCAGAGCGAAGGTTTCACAGAGGACCAGTCGGTTGCGATGATGAAGGTCCTCAACGACGTCATCGAGGAGAGGTTTGTTTGACCGATATCGCTCCTCCTAAGGTGCAGCCTTCTAAAACCTTCTAGCATACAAAACTTGACCCGAACCATGGTCCTTCGCGAGGATGCTGCAAAGGCTACCTACACCCAAAAAGTAGACTTTGCCAAGCTGCGCTCCGAGTTGCTCTCGGCGGACAGCACCGAGTCGAATACGACGCGTGTGGAGCATGAGCGACTTACAAATGATATTACCAAGCTGAACAGCCGGCTGCGCGACGAAATCGGCCGAACGCAGGCTTCTGTACGGCTTGATCTCAATCTGGAAAAGGGGCGTATCCGAGAAGAGGCCGCAAATCAAGAGCTGAAGATCAAGGAGACGGAGACCAAGATTGAGCAGGAAGTCGCAACTCTGCGGGAGAAGTTGGAACAGGTCAAATTCCAAACCCTGCAGTGGCTAATGGGTGTTTGCACTGGTTTCGCTGCTCTGCTTCTTGGTGCCTGGAGACTCCTCATGTAAGATGAGTGTAAGATCGAATGAGCTTACCTTGTTTCTGCCTGAGCAGTTTATCACTCTGCAATTTGTGGTGTATGTGGGAAACATCAAGAATTTCGTCAAAGCAAAGGTCACGAGACTACTATAACCGGGTAAAGATCATGTACCGTGAGATCGTGTACCAAAATCATATGTTAGACCAACTCGAGGCCGAGAATTAATTCCCAGCCAGTCATACAAACGTGTTAGAGCTTCTCGTATGCCTTTAGTATATTCTAGCAAAGCCAATTCCGTGTTAAGAGTGCGATTTTCGTGGGATGCTGGATAAAATAGGCGTTCAGTGTCCCCTGAGATTAAATTATTGAGATTTCTCAATTTAGGACTGTCCCAGGCCCAATTGCCATGGTCAGAGAAACCGAGTTGCTTGCTTCCTTGTTGGGATAAGGGGGTACAATGTCGCTTGAGTTGACCTTCATATCTGCCGGAGATGCTGGGAAGATTAGAGCCCTTGATAAGCTGGCTATCCGATCTCATGTGATGCAGGGGTGGGCGAAAGAGACGGACAGACCCGCGTTGTTCTATTCGTGAAGCTAAGCGAAAAGCTACAGCAGCAACAAGATTCGGGTCCTGACGGCGAAGCTTGTTCCGAACCTCCCTTCTCTGGCGAGGCTATACCCGCTCGCGAACCAATCCAAGAGGACGGGCTCCATGCACCAGCGCATACATACCTCATTGACCCAGAGTATCCTATGGATCGACTGCATTCAGGATGGGTTGGGAAGAAATGACTTCCTAGAGCTGATGTCTATGAAGACAGGTTCTTCAACTTGTTATAGTGCCTATCAACTTCTAGACCGATATGGCTTTGTCGGTGGACTGAGAACCGTATCGCCACTTTTGGTTCGTGATAACAGATAGCTATGATAACGGAGAGGGTCGGCTACCGCTTATCAAATATACCACAATGCATAGAGATAAGTCGAGCAATACTGAATTCATTTGATACAGATGCAAATCCTTGGAGGTTGCAGCCAGTTGCCCAGCCCCCTAACACGTTTACTCTGGAGGGGTATACATCTCTTGGCATCGGAGCGCCGACGCCGCTAGATCTGCAAGATGCAAGATAGGAATGCAATAGAAGGCGGTCACGTCGTACCAGAAGCCGTACCTAGCATGCAGACCCGAAGCTTGATCCCGATTCATTATTAAGATATTATTAAGATGTTGGCCCTGCAAAATACTGGCAAGCTGCACGCCCCCTGAACGTCACAGATGGCTCCAAGTACTACCGCCTTCTGTTAGACTTCTCAACTGGTAAACCCTGAAGCAATGGTCTGTTTATCGCCACCCAATAACATCATGAGGAACCTGATTCTTCACTTCCTACTTTGGCTGCCATCTGTAGCTCATACAGCTCCAACAGTATCCGTACTCAATGGAACCTATGAAGGGCTTTACCTGCCCGACTTTCAGCAAGATGTATTTTTGGGCATTCCATACGCACAGGATACGGGCGGGCGTAACCGTTTCCGTGTGCCTCAATCCCTGAATGAGACCTGGGATGGCGCTCGTCCGGCAACACAGTATGGACACGCATGTCCAGACGAGAATGTGAGCTCCGACGGTCTCTACGGCATGGGCGAGGCCTGCTTGAGCATCAACATTGTGAGGCCGGTCGGGGTCAACGACAGCTCGAGATTACCCATCATGCTCTGGATACACGGTGGAAGGTGAGTACAGGACGGTGTTTCGATCGGGTTTAGGCTAGCCGACCAAGCGCTGACTTGAGGATGCTTTTACCACAGCTACCAGGTCGGGACAACCGGTCTCGCTAATTACAACCTGACATTTCTAGTCCAGAGGTCAGTCGATATTGGTATGCCTGTCATCGGTGCCAGTATCAACTATCGTAAGGGTGGTTGGGGAATGATGTATTCTCGTGAGATACAGGGTGCTGGCCAGACTAACCTATCCCTACGAGATATGCGCAAAGCACTAGCTTGGATCCAGGAGAACGTAAAAGCCTTCGGTGGCGACCCTGAAAACGTCACAATCTGGGGAGAGTCTTCAGGTTCCTTTGCTGTGGTATGGTTGATGAGAGGAAGAAGATGGGGAACTGAATGGCTGACATGAGTAAAGGGACAACTGTTGATGACATATGGAGGACGTACGGATGGCTTGTTTCACCGATCAATACAGGAAAGCGGCTCTGCAGCAACAGTGAGTGACGAGGCCTGTTTACCAAGTTAAGGCGCTAATCACGTCGCCAGGCTTGGTATAATGGTTCTGATTGGTACCAGCCTATTTACGATAAGATCGTGAGTCAAGTTAACTGTACTGATGCTCCTGATACTCTGGCTTGTTTACGAACTGTCGACTACGATACTCTCTACCCCTTTATGGCATCGTCGAAAGTGGGCGGGCCTGGTTTCTATCCAACTGTGGTAAGTCAGAGATACAAATCCCGGAGAGAACCCCTGTGTGTGTCGCCCCTCGTCCATACAGGGAAAAGGAGATACACCGGTATAAGGATGTGACAATCTGGAAATCACGCTGACTTACCGACGGGTGCAGGACGGAGACATCATGCCCAACTACCCAACCGAACTTCTCAATTCTGGCCGTTTCGCCCACGTCCCGCACCTCTATGGCACCAACTCAGATGAGGGCTCCGACAACGCGCCGCAGGGACCCATCAACACCGATGCCGACCTGCGTGACTACCTGCAGCACGGCGCGGGCTTCGGCTTCCCGAGCCCGGTCGTCGCGCACATCATGGAGCTGTACCCGGACGACCCGGCGCAGGGGATCCCGCTCGACACGGGGGCCGAGCGCTTCGCCGATGTGGGCGGCTGGCAGTACAAGCGGGCCGCGGCCATCGTGGGCGACGTCTTCTACCACGCGCCGCGGCTCGACGACGCGCGGCACTATGCGCGGCACACGCCCGACACGTACATCTACCGCTTCAACACGCGCGGCTATGTCGGCGGCGGCAATGGCACGGTGGGCGGCGAGGGGAGCCTGGCGCCTGCGTACAAGGGCGTGGCGCACTTCACCGAGGTCGCCTTCGTCTTCGGGAACCCCGCGTACGTCGGGCCCTGGCCCGAGTACCGGGCGCTCAGCGAGCAGATGCGGAACCAGTGGATCCGGTTCGCCTATCACGGGAACCCCAACGGCGAGGGGTTGCCCGCGTGGCCGCGGTACGGAGACGGGGACAAGGGGCTGAATCTGGTGCTGCAGACGCAGGGGCAGGGGGGATCGTACGTGGAAGAGGATACGTATCGGTTGGCTGGCCGGGAGTATCTTACGCAGTGGGCTCGTCGACGCCATGTGTGATGAGACAGCTGCCTGCCGTTGTTTGGCGTCAATGCGCAATGTTGGGGTACGTCGGTTAAGATAGCATAGCTCATGGTTCTAGTGATCAAGAGTTCGTTGCTCGGCAGCCCCAAAGACGAAAGGGCAAATATATTACACGACAAGATACAGACTCGGGGGTATACTAGAGTTGCGATAACAGATTGTTGATATACACGGGCAGTTCATCGAACGCCACATTCTCCTTCACCTTCAGCCTCCTGCACTGAACCTCGCACATCCTGTCCGAGAGCCATTTCCGGCCAAGCAAGACGATCACGGGATAGCCCACTGTGTCTGCGTCGTTCATCTTCCAAGGGAAAGACTCTGCTCTGTCATCGAGGACCACGTCGACTTGTTGCTGCTCACCGGCGAGTCGATCATAGATCAGGTTTGCGTCTTCATCTTCGACACCCCGGCCGGAAATGATGACGACCTCGAAGGGAGCGATCACGCGCGGCCAGTTTAGGCCCTTCTCGTCGGCGAGGTGGTTTGCCACTGCGCCGATGATTCGTGAGACACCGATGCCATGACAGCCCATCTGCATAGGGGCCATGACGTTCTCGCGTAACTGCACGTTTGCTCCGAGGGGTTCCGAGTAGCGAGTGCCGAGATGGAAGGTATGACCCAGCTCGACAGCTTTCTGTACCTTCAGCTCTCCCGATTCGCAGTGAGCGCAGTTGTCGCCATCGCGGATACGGAGGGCATTGATAGGCTGGCCGCCCTCGTTGCTGGTAATGGTTTCGCTCTTGATTGATGAGACCTTAAGATTGCAGCCAGCTGGGAATAATTGCGGATGACTACCCCCTTTTATGGAGTCGCTGATGGCTGGACTCATTCTTCTATCGACGACATTGACGAGTTTCAGCACCTTGGACGACTCGGATTCTGGTGTCGAGCCCTGGATCCAAAAGGCTATCGAGTCCTCCATGCTTGAGTCTAGCTCCGGCACGACTGACTTGATTACATGGGTGTTAATATCGGTCTCGGACAGGCCAGGTAGGTTTGGATACCAGACGTTGACCAGTAAAGTGCGGTCTTTCGATACACCACGCCACACCCGTGCTTTGCTGACACTGTGATCTTGCGAAGGAGGCTTCGCAACAGCAAGCTCTTCATTGGCCACGTATGAGCAACCATTGCAGCTTATCAGCATGTCCTCGCCCATCGATGATGGCAAGTGGTACTCATGGCTCAAATCACCGCCGATGTCCCCAGAGCTAGCCTCAGCCACCACATATGGGATCTTGAGCTCGTCAAAGAGCCGAGAGTACGCGACTCTAACCTCTTCGTAGGACTGCAGTGCTGCATCGACAGTAGCATCAAACGTGTAGAGGTCTTTCATGAGGAATTCTCTTGACCGGAGAACACCTTGACGCGGCCGTAGCTCGTCGCGGTACTTACGGCCAATCTGGTACAGTCGGAGCGGAAGATTCTTATAAGACGAGACGAGCTTCGAAACCAGAGTTGTGATTTCCTCTTCGTGAGTGGGGGCTAGGAGCAATGGCGCTTCTTTCCTGTCGGAAAGACGGAACAGTTCAGGGCCATATGCCTCCAACCGATTTGTTTTCTCCCATAGGGACTGGGACGAAAGGGATGAGAGGGACACTTTGGAGGCACCGACCAAGAGCATGTGTTTGTCTATCAGTTTCTCGAGCTTCTCCTGCACTCTTTGGCCGAGTGGAAGCATGTGAAAGACGCCGGCGTGGGATTGCCGCAAATAACCAGCCCGAACTAGCTTCGAATGCCCATCCTCATTCCCAGTGTGTGCAAGACCGCCTGTGGGCAACCAGGTCCTTGAAAGACATGCCCTCTGGTGAGCCAACGTACTGGATTTAGAGATGCTGTTCTGGAGGCGAGGTTGCCGTAAGCCTCTCAGGGAGACTCTAGTCAATGCTGCCACCTGAGGTGACCATGTTTGTAACATCATGTCATCGCCCAACGTACCGATTGAAGAGAAGCCCAAAACTGAGTTAAGTTATCAAAACCGACAGAATGCAATGTACAAGGCCAAATACAGATACAACGAAACAAAGTCAGTACCATACGTGTTTGGATGAGGCTGGTTCGAGAGTCAGATCCCCTCGAGACGAGCTTCATCTTGAAAATGAGAACGGTAGTAAATAAAGCCTTGCATTGATTGATTGATTGATAGATAGTGGATATCGAGTGGAACCTTTTGGAGCTTTGCGCAGCATCCATGATTGGCCATGGCCATGCTTATCGCCCACTTCTGCCACTATCATCAGCCTTGCATTGCCCCGCAATAATTTTTCTCAATTCTTTTGGCGGTACCTGAAGTGAGATAATTGAGAAATTCTGGAATCCCAAAGCCAGAATTCCAACAGGGACTGGATTCGCGCTGACAGTCCCAAATCTCAACTGCTTCTGCCTGTGCTGTGGAATTGCGAGCCTACCTAAGAGAATCCTTCAGATTGACTCTGACACGGTCGGTCTTCCGCAGAAGAACAATGTCCGCCTTCACTGATGCGGCACTGTCGAGCTTGACAGCCAAGATTGACAAGAAGCTTTCGGAGCATAAGTCTGGGAACAAGCCAAAGTCTGGAGACAAGCCAAAGCAGTCTCAACATGCGCAGCCGCAAGCCAATCTGAAGAGAAAACGACAGGAAGAGAAGACGGAACAGACGAGCAACAAGAAGGACAGAAAGGACCAATCATCAAAGCCGCCGGGAAAACAAACCAAACCGAACAAGAGTGACCAGAAGGCCAAACCACCAACCCCGAAACGAGGGCAAGGCCCCAATGCTCTCCTCGACGAGATTAAGGCTTTAGGAGGAGACGAAAATGACTTGGAGCTCGTCGGAGACATCAACTCTGAAGATGAGACTTACGGCGACCAGGAAGGCGGAGACAAGAATCTCCAAGCCGAATTGGCCAAGTTCGCCTCAGGGCTTGGATTCGAGAAGGTCCAGCCCGAGGAGGCCGTCGAAGAAGAGGAGGAAGCCCCCCAAGAAGATGAGGAATGGGAAGAGGCATCCTCCGAGGACGATGAACCGAAGAGCAAAGACGAGCTGGCACTGAAGGCAAAGCGGAAGACGGTCAGTAAGCCTCCCCGTGCTTATTTGTAGTTGCAAGGACTTCTCTCTGACCTCACTCTTGACAGATCTTCGAAGCTAGGCCCGACTGGCACGCTACAGAGCTGAGGGAATTGCCCGAGCCCAAATCTGACAATGTCGCTCCATTCCTTTCCGCCGTCAATAGTTTAAAGACTTATGCAACGTCTCTTCTGGATGAAGACGTTGCCGCCTACAGCAAGACCCTATCCGCGTCGTCTTCGCATAAATTCATGTCGACCATTATGTCGTCCGGTACCGTTTCTGATAAGACGTCTGCATTGACTCTGGCCATCCAGGAATCTCCTGTTCACAGCATCAAGCTCCTGGAGAATCTAATGGGCCTTGCCGCTAAACGCAGTCGTGGGCAAGCCCTGGCAGCAGCAGCAGCTCTTGTTGATCTGCTCGGCCCTGGAAATATCCTGCCACCAAATCGTCGTCTGCGCCCGTTTACGTCTCAGACTGGCCTAATCGGTACTCTACAGAAATACAATACCAAAACCTGGTCTTCAAACCAATCCTTGCCCGGGCATATCAACAAAGAGCATTTGATTTTCTGGGCGTTCGAGGATTGGCTCAAAGATGCCTACTTCAGGATTATCCAGACTCTCGAAACCTGGTGCGACGATGAGGTCGAATACTCTCGTGTCAGATCAATTGACATGGTGTATGCTCTCCTGAAAGAAAAGCCGGAGCAAGAGGCCAATCTGCTCAGATTGTTAGTGAACAAGCTTGGAGACCGCGAGAGGAAGATTGCTTCCAGAGCGTCGTATTTGCTTCTGCAGCTGGTAAACCTTCATCCGGGAATGAAGGCTGTGGTGATTCGATCCGTGGAACAAGAGATCATATTCCGACCCGGCCAAAGCGTTCGTGCCAAATACTATGCAGTCAACACCCTAAACCAGACTATTCTTAGCAGCAAAGAGCCTCAAATCGCGGATTCGCTTTTGAAGATTTACTTTGGAATGTTCGTTTCTTTACTCAAGACTGGAGCGCTCGCCGAAGTCGATTTCTCGGCCACTTCGAAAATCGAGAAGAAGAAGAAGAAGCAGCGGCGGTCTTCCGGGCCACCTAAGGATTCCGAGAAAGATGCCAACGCTGGACAAGGTGAGCGAGAGGCTGCCGAGAAGCTTGTCTCCGCCATCTTGACTGGTATCAACCGCGCAGTGCCCTTCTCAGAAACCGACTCCTCCACGTAAGTTTGGCCTCACTCGATATCACCCGACGTTTCTAACCATATGCAGTCTTGAATCACATCTGGACACATTGTTCAGGATCACCCACTCATCCAACTTCAACACTAGCATCCAGGCTTTGATGCTGATTCAACAGCTTGTTGCTACTAAGCATCTCGCTACAGAGAGATTCTACCGCACTCTATATGAATCGCTCTTAGATCATCGCCTTGCAACGTCTTCGAAGCAGGCCCTCTATCTGAACCTGCTATACCGCAGTCTTAAGGCAGACGTGGATGTGCGCCGAGTGAAGGCCTTCGTCAAGAGGATGCTTCAAATACTACACTTGCAGCAACCCTCTTTCGTCTGTGGCATTCTGTACCTCACACTGGAGCTTTACGGGGCCTTCCCTGGTCTGAAGACTCTGCTCACAGACCCAGAAGAGCATGAGGACGCCCCCAACGCTCCACCAGAGGATGAGACAGTCACGGATGGATTGGTCGCCGATTCCGCAATTTCAAAGGATGCTTATGACGGGCGTAAGCGAAACCCAGAGTATAGCAATGCGCATCTCAGCTGTCTCTGGGAACTGCTTCCTTTCCTGAATCATTATCATCCCTCTGTCGACGTTTATGCCAAGAGTCTCCTTAATGGCCAGAAGCCGGCGCAGAAGCCTGATTTGGCCAATCACACGTTGATTCATTTCCTCGACAAATTTGTGTACCGGAACCCGAAGGCTTCGGATGGCATGAAGGGCAACTCCCTCATGCAGCCTGTGGCCGCCACTGGACAAGGTCACATCTTGCTCTCAGGCAAATCATCCACCAAGACTGCCGCACCATTGAATTCGGCAGCCTTTTGGAATAAGAAGGCGGATGATGTTGCGGTTGACGATGTGTTCTTCCACGAATACTTCAACCAGATCGGCAAGCCAGCTCAAGCCGAGCGTGTCAAGAAAGCCAAGACAAGCACCGAGGATGGGGCTGAGGCTGACGAGTCTGGCGATGAAGACGAGATCTGGAACGCGCTTACAGCGTCGCGACCTGAGGTGGAGGGCGATTCTGAGAGTGATGTAGGATCAGACTTCGGGGAGTTGATGAGCCTTGATGGGTCGGACGAAGACCTCGGTGGCGATTCTGCAGGGGAAATGGATGTGGACGCAATGTCTGAAGGCAGCGCACCGGACTTCTCGGATGTGTCGTCACTCGGCTTCAGCGACGAGGACGAGGAAGAAGGCGGCGCATCTGTCGCAGAAGAGAAGAAGGACGAAAAGAAGCCCCTGTCTGAGCGCACGAAGAGGAAGAAGATGCTCAGAAGTCTTCCAACATTTGCGACTGCCGATGACTATGCGGCAATGCTGGCGGAAGAGGATGACGGGAGATATTAGGCAACAGGTGGTTTTCCTGATTGAGTGCATACAAGTAGGTACTTACTTAGTATGTAGCTGCTGAGAGACGTCAAGTGAAGAAGCAGGGTTTGAATTGCTCCCTTAAAAGAAGGCAAATTAGCTCACAAGAAGATTGCCTCATTCACTATGGTGATTATGGATTTATGTGCCAAGTATAAGAAGGATATGTGCTTGAGATTCCAGAGCAGGATTCAGGGGTTCACATCTTGAGTACGTACCTGCCATTGATCCAATCAATGAAAAGGGGCCTCATATGTAAGGCTTGCCAACGAGTCAATTCAATTGCAGCCTGGCGGTTGATGGAACCTTGAGCTACCATACAAGTACACGCTGTAGGACCTGGTCATTGGCCCAAGCGTCGAATCCTGCAATACCTGAGTAAGTAAGTAAGTACCAAGTACTACTTACTACCCATGTACGGATAAGTACTGATGGACCTGACCTGACCCCACATAAATCAATCAAAGCATCCAATTGAGCTTGGCTGAGTTGCTGCTGCTGCTGCTGCTGTGCTGCACTACTGCCCGGCTGCTGCTTGAGGCCCTTGCGAACAGGTAAGCGTAATGCCTCTCCTAAACCGAACTCTGGGAAAAAGGATCACATCTCTTGTTTGCCTATTATTCCCACCATCAACAATTTCTCCTTCTATTTTCTCTCTTCCCCCTCCGTCTTGCCACCCACACAATCATCTAAATTCCCTTCCATCAGGCATTGTACAATACTCTCATCGCGACTGCCGGGCCTCGCATCTCAGTGATTGTTTTCCCTGAGGTTCTGGAGCGCGTGCTTCCCTCACGATCGTTCTTTGCCTTGACTTGAACTTGACGTAGATTTTAGATCTACACATACACACCCACACCCACACTCTACATAATCACCACGGTCCCTGGAGGTTCTCTTTGCCGTTTCCTGCGTGCGCCTAATTCGATCCTTTATTCCCCAGTGGAACGCGAACACTACAACCTTGAAAATACCTTTGAGAAGCTGCCATCGAGCTCGCCAACCCCGTCAAGGTGTCCTCAGATCCCGTTGCGATCGGCCTAAATCGATCAAACACGACAGCTTTCCATGTAAACAGCAACCATGGCGCCCCTTCCCATTAAGTTCACAGAGCTGTTGATGCTCAACACAGTCGGTGTCGACACGACCAGTATAAGCTTCAATTCTTGTGTACGTGGCCCGTTTACATTTCAGCAGCACTAATTCATCTTCGATCTCTTTGCTGACACTGCCCCATGACAGACATTAGAGTCCGACTACTTCATCTGCATACGGGAGAAGAAGAACGAGGCAGCACAACCCGAAGTCGTCATCGTCGATCTTAAGCAAGGCAACAATGTTACCCGGCGCCCCATCAAGGCCGACAGTGCTATCATGCACTGGACTAAGCAGATTATCGCCCTGCGTGCACAATCGAGAACGCTGCAGATCTTCGACCTTGAGAAGAAGCAAAAGTTGAAGTCAGCTACCATGAACGAAGATGTCGTCTTCTGGAAATGGATCAGCGAATCAACGCTCGGCTTGGTAACAGACACAGCTGTTTTCCATTGGGATATCTACGATGCTACCCAAGCAGCACCTGTCGAGGTCTTCAAACGCAATGCTAATATGAATGTATGCACCCCATGTCCCAACGATCATTGTCGTGAACCATGTGCTGACCAAGCTCGCTAGGGCTGCCAAATCATCAACTACCGAATTAATAGCGACGGGAAGTGGATGGCAGTTGTTGGCATTTCTCAACAACAAGGTCGCGTCGTTGGCAGTCTCCAGCTTTACTCCAAGGATCGAGGTATCAGCCAAGCCATCGAGGGTCATGCCGCCAGCTTTGGCACTGTCAGGCTTGAGGGTGCTCCTGCCGATACCAAGGTCTTCACCTTTGCTGTCCGAACTGCTACCGGCGCCAAACTCCACATCGTCGAGATCGACAAGCCTGATGCGAACCCAGCTTTCCAAAAGAAGGCCGTCGACATTTACTTCCCACCCGAAGCGACAAACGATTTCCCGGTTGCCATGCAAGTCTCCCAGAAGTATGGCGTGATCTACATGGTCACCAAGTATGGTTTCATCCACCTGTATGATCTCGAGACCGGCGCTACCATTTTCATGAACCGTATCTCGAGCGAGACCATATTTACCACGTGCGCCGATTCCGAATCGGCCGGTATCGTTGGCATCAACCGAAAGGGCCAGGTTCTGGCGGTTGCCGTTGACGAGAACAATATGGTTCAGTATCTGTTGCAAAATCCTGCTAACACCGAGATGGCAATCAAGATGGCCTCTAGGGCTGGTCTTCCTGGCGCTGATCAGCTTTACGGCCAACAATTCGACTCGCTCTTCCAGAGAGCTGATTACGTGGGTGCCGCCAAGGTGGCTGCGAACTCGCCACGGGGCTTCCTTCGTACCCCCGACACCATCAACCGGTTCAAGAGTCTCCCCCAGGAGCCGGGAAAGATGTCCTATATTCTCCAGTACTTCGGAATGCTGCTCGACAAAACAACTCCTCTCAACGAGCATGAGACACTGGAGCTCGCTGTTCCTGTGCTTCAACAAGGCCGCAAACATCTCCTGGAGAAGTGGCTCAAGGAGGGCAAGCTGGATTTCTCGGAGAAGCTCGGTGACTTGGTCAGACCCCACGATGTCAACATGGCCCTGGCTGTATATCTGAAGGGCAATGCTCCCCACAAAGTGGTCGCCGCATTCGCCGAGACTGGCCAGTTTGAAAAGATCCTGCCCTATGTCAGCCAGACTGGATACCAGCCCGACTGGATCACTCTACTCAACCACATTGTCCGAGCCAACCCTGAGAAGGGTGCCGAGTTTGCCAGTTCTCTAGTCAACAACGAGAGCGGTCCCCTGGTGGATATCGAACGCGTTGTTGATGTCTTCCAATCTCAGAATATGATCCAGCAGGCAACCGCTTTCTTGCTCGATGTCCTCAAAGATAATAGACCCGATCAAGGACACCTCCAAACGAGACTACTGGAGATGAACCTGACCCAGGCACCGCAGGTCGCAGACGCTATTTTGAGCAACCAGATGTTCACGCAATTCGACAAAGCGAGAATTGCTACACTCTGCGAGCAGCAAGGGCTTCATCAAAAGGCGCTGGAGCTCTACGAGGACCCGGCCGCCGTGAAGCGCGTCATTGTTAACATTGCTGGCACGCCAAACTTTAGTATTGATTGGTTAGTTAACTTCTTCGGCCAAATGTCCGTTGAGCAGTCTCTTGATTGCTTGGACGAAATGATGAAGAAAAACATCCGCCAGAATCTTCAGTCTGTGGTTCAGATCGCAACGAAGTACTCGGACCTTCTGGGTCCCACTCACTTGATCGATCTTTTCGAGAAATACAAGACTTTCGAGGGCTTGTTCTACTATCTTGGCAGTGTCGTCAATATGTCGGAAGATCCCGACGTTCACTTCAAGTACATCGAGGCTGCTACCAAGATGGGTCAGTCTGCCGAGGTCGAAAGAATCTGCCGCGACAGCCAACATTACAACCCGGAGAAGGTCAAGAACTTCCTCAAGGAGGCCCGTCTCCCTGAGCAACTGCCCCTGATTATCGTGTGCGACCGCTTCGACTTCGTCCATGACTTGGTGCTCTATCTGTACCAGAATCAACAATTTCAATCGATCGAGACATATGTCCAGCGCGTTAACCCTCGTAGGACGCCTCAGGTCATTGGTGGCCTTTTGGATGTTGACTGCGATGAGTCTCACATCAAGGGTCTTCTGAGCTCTGTCGACCCGGCCTCCATCCCTATAGACGATCTGGTGAACGAGGTTGAAACCCGGAACAGACTCAAACTGTTGCTGCCATTCCTCGAAGCAACACTGGCTGCCGGCAACCAACAGCAGGCCGTATTCAATGCTCTCGCGAAGATCTACATTGACTCGAACAACAACCCCGAGAAGTTCCTGAAGGAGAACGACCAGTATGACACTCTCATCGTGGGCAAGTACTGCGAGAAGCGAGACCCGAACCTGGCATACATTGCCTACCAGAAGGGCCAGAACGATGTGGAATTGGTCAACATCACCAATGAGAACTCGATGTATCGAGCTCAAGCACGATACCTGCTTGAGCGAAGTGATCGCGGTCTTTGGATGTTCGTGCTTAGCGAGAACAATATCCACCGCCGTTCAGTCATCGACCAGGTAGTGGCCACTGCTGTGCCCGAGTGCACCGACCCGGCAAAGGTCTCAGAAGCAGTCGCTTCTTTCTTGTCAGCCGACCTTCCATCTGAACTCATTGAGCTTCTGGAGAAGATTATGCTTGAGCCTTCGCCCTTCAACGACAACCCGAGTCTGCAAAACTTGCTCATTTTGACTGCTGCCCGTGCTGATAAGGGCAGAGTTGCTGATTACATCCAGCGTCTTGATGCCTACGACCCAGAAGAGTGCGCCCAGCTCTGCATCAATGTCGGCCTCCATGAAGAGGCTTTTGAGATCTATAAGAAGGCCGGTAACCCAACCGCAGCCGCGGCTGTCCTCGTCGAGCACGTCGTCAGCATTGACCGTGCCAGTGCTTTCGCTGAAGACGTGGACTTGCCTGAGGTATGGAGCAAAGTGGGCAAGGCGCAACTGGATGGCCTACGGGTCACTGATGCTATCGAATCGTACATCAAGGCCGGTGATCCTCGCAATTATGAAGAGGTCATTGAAGTTGCAACGCATGCTGGCAAGGATGAGGACTTGGTAAAGTATTTGCGCATGGCCCGCAAATCCCTAAGAGAGCCTGCCATCGATACGGCATTGGCCTTCTGCTTTGCCAGGCTTGACCAGCTCGGCGAGCTTGAGGATTTCCTTCGAGGAACCAACGTTGCCAATATCGAAGAATCTGGAGACAAGGCGTCGAACGAGGGCTTCCACCAAGCAGCCAAGATCTTCTACACCAGCATCTCTAACTGGGCTAAGCTCGCCACTACCCTCGTCCACCTCGAGGATTACCAGGCTGCCGTTGAATGCGCACGCAAGGCCAACAACATCAGAGTATGGCGCGAGGTACACGGGGCTTGCGTCAACAAAAAGGAATTCCGCCTTGCGAAGATTTGTGGTCTCAATCTCATTGTAGATGCCGAACAACTGCAGACCCTCGTCAAGCAGTACGAACACGAAGGCTACTTTGATGAGCTTATCGACCTGCTCGAGCAAGGTCTTGGCCTCGAGCGCGCTCACATGGGCATGTTCACAGAGCTCGGCATTGCCCTGTCCAGGTATCACCCCGACAGGCTCATGGAGCATATCAAGCTCTTCTGGAGCCGAATGAACCTCCCCAAGCTCATCCGGGCCTGCGAGGAAGCCAATCTGTGGCCAGAGTTGGTGTTCTGCTACTACCATTACGATGAGTTCGACAACGCGGCTTTGGCTGTCATGGAGCGCGCTGAAAACTCTTGGGAGCATCAACAGTTCAAGGATATTGTCGTGAAGGTTGCCAACTTGGAGATATATTACCGTGCTATCAACTTCTACCTGGAGCAGCACCCCTCGCTTATCACTGATCTCCTCCAGGCCCTGACGCCCCGCATTGATGTCAACAGAGTCGTGAAGATGTTCCAAAAGTCGGACAACCTGCCGTTGATCAAGCCCTTCCTCCTGAATGTGCAGTCGCAGAACAAACGCACAGTCAACGACGCTATCAATGACCTTCTGATCGAGGAGGAAGACTACAAGACCTTGAGAGACTCGGTCGAGAACTATGACAACTATGATGCAACAGATCTGGCTGGACGCCTTGAGAAGCACGACCTCGTCTTCTTTCGTCAAATTGCCGCTAACATCTATCGTAAGACGAAGAGATGGGAGAAGTCGATTGCTCTCTCGAAACAAGACAAGCTTTTCAAGGATGCCATCGAGACAGCTGCCATTTCTGGCAAGTCTGAGGTGGTTGAGGAGCTCCTCCGATACGTAAGTGCCCTCATCTTATCCTCACTTTGCTGGGTCCTACTAACATAATCACAGTTTGTCGACATTGGTAGCAAGGAGTGCTACGTGGGCATGCTTTACGCCTGCTATGACCTCATCCGCCCTGACCTTGTCTTGGAGCTATCGTGGCGTCATGGCCTCCATGATTTCGCCATGCCGTACATGATCAACATGCTCTGCCAACAGACTAAGGAGATCTCCACACTCAAAGCCGACAATGAGGCCCGAAAGGCCAAGGATAAGGCACAAGAGAAGGACGAGAGCGAAGCTCCGATCCTTGGTGGCGGCCGGCTCATGATCACGGCCGGCCCTGGTGGCGCTGCCGGTGGGCGAGCATCGCCTGCGGCGTTCGGACAGACCAACGGCTTTGCGCCTCAACCTACGGGTTTCGGGTATTAGTTGGCACCGGCGCCGTTAGTACCAGTGGCAGGCGCGCCTACGCATGGACACGTAACGCCCTTGTATCATCGAGTCACGCCGCCGACAACATGCATAGACTCGACGCATTCCAGAGGGCTACAGCATGGGAAAGCACCCTACTATAGCCAAGGACGGAAGTTTGCGCGTTGAGGAAAAGTGCTTTCTTGAGTCGTGGGGGGTATAAGCTAGAGGGTGGATAGGACACGCCAGGGGGAGACGTTGTCCGTATCTACCGTTAGGCAGGGGAGAGATCGGGAAACATTTTCAGGCCCCCTTATCACCACATAGTGTATGACATGTTTATGGTTTCGAGACCCAGCCCGCACTTTGGCAGAAGTACTGTATAATAGCAAAATATGGAGTGATCTATTTCCTCGTGTGGATTGTTTCTTGGCCTTGTTCGTGACCTTGTAGATTTATCATTTCAGAATCTATTAATGACGTCGTGCAAGATGGTTCGATGGGTGTGTTGATATGAGGATGCCGGGAAGAATGTTGAAGTGAGAATGGTTTATGGCACGTGACCTCGCTCAACTCGTAAAGTCGGGTCCCCCCAAATTTTGCAGGTGAAGGAAGCAGCGCAGGCCAAGACCCAAGCAAGACCCGGCCAGCCAGGATCGGAGGGAAACGGCTCCAATAGTTGGGGGAACTCAATTGAAAGATCGTGCAGCAAAAGCAGCTTTTCAATTGACTTTCTGCGAATTCTTGTCTACGACCTCGACCTCGATCTCGACCCGACCTCATACCCAAGATTCCCCCAAATTTGGCATTAACAATTCACAATGGCCGCCTTCTTCAAAGCCGTCAATGCCAAGATTCGGTCCAACCCGACCGTGAGCTACTTTTGCTCGACGCGTACGTGAGACCATGAATCTTTCCCTTCTGATCCGGTCTTCGCTGGGTTAAGTCCGACGGTAGCAAGATAGCACGAGCGAGACGGCACGGCACGGTTCTGCAACAACATCCAGTCCAGTCTGTATTGATGTAGGAGGAAAGCATGGGAGGTTTCTTGTGTTTCTGGCTCCGCAGTCCCAAGCTGTCGTGTTGCGGAACCTCTCGGGCGCGGTCTCCTTCTTGGTGTTTGCCAGCGAGCCGTGACCGGAGTCTCGGATTGCCGCCTTGCGGTGTTCTATACAAGCACATTACCTGAAGACCAACTTGCGGTTCGTGTTGGCTGTTTATTAATGATTGTGTGCAACAGATTTCTGGGGCCCGGTGTCTAACTTCGGTATCCCCGTCGCCGCCGTTATGGACACACAGAAGTCACCCGACCTGTAAGCGCCGCCTCACTTGATGGAGTTCTATTGCTCCTACGTGCTCGACCGCGCTCTTTCTGCTAACGTGCTACTTCCAGGATCTCGGGCCAGATGACCGCTGCTCTCTGCGTCTACTCGGCGACCTTCATGCGCTACTCCCTCGCCGTCCAACCCAAGAACTACCTCCTCTTCATGTGCCACTTCATCAACGAGGGTTCCCAGCTCACGCAAGGATATCGCTACCTTTCATGGCACAATTGGGGTGGCAAGGAGGCGGCCGCAGCCCAGGGCGCCGTGGAGGAGGCCAAGGCCAAGGTCGCTGCCGTTGGCGACAAGGTGAAAGATGCTGTTTCGAAATAAATGAGCCGATAAGGCTGGATGATTGTGTGCGCTCTGCTCAAGACACACAAGGAAGAGGGCTGGGCTATCAAGGGGCGAAGGTCAATACCAAACGGGGGCGACGATGAACACAGGAGGAATCCTCCCTCTTCATGCTGCCAATCCCACACAAGACGGGAGGACGCAAATGATATAGAGCTGAAGGTTCCCGAGGAAGATAGATTACGGCCACCGGGGCAGACGGCTTTGTGGTCCTGTACATCATAATTCTATGAGCGATATCAATATACAAGTACCTACCTAGTTTGAAATCCTGCCTTTTCTCCGCCGGGGGGTTGATGATGGGTCTTCGCGTCGCAATGTATTCTCTATCGAGGTACTCATATCCCTGGCGGAGATGAATATCGCGCACCTTGACGGCTACTTGGGGAAGTGTTTAAAACGTGCTGCCTATAACATCATGTGTGGATATCAGAAGAAGCGCAATAAAAAAAGGTTTGTAGCCAAGTCCTGCTCCTCGGCCGTTTTCTGGATCCTCCCCACGACGGTGCTGTAGTCAGAACTGTAGTCTCGAGAGCGAAGCTTGCTCAGGGTTCTGCTCAGGGCTGTGTTGTAACTTGGATGCAATGCTTTCTCGGCGCGGTCTGTGGGCTATTATTATACCTTGTCGACATGGCTCCTCTCTACGTCAAGTATGTACTGAGATATTTACTTCTTATGAATATGGTCAATTCCGTCAAAGAAAATCCGTCGCACTGATGTTTCGAAGCCGGCCGCAAAAAGCCCCCACTCCGTTATCTCTCTCTCTCTCTCTCTCATGCATGCAAATCAGTGAAATGATGCAAAATAGGTCTCTCGGCGCGTTTCTGGGCGCATACCACCCTTGGACCATATCTGCGCATCTTATCAAAACCGGTATTTTCTAGGCAAGCATCTTCATCAAGATCTACATACAGTGAGTGAATGGAGGCCGGGGGTAGGGGGTTAGTGAGGACGGAGCCCGGGGAAGGTATTGCAAGCCCGTCCCCCGAAAACAACGGCAGCTGCGATGTAATAGAATGGGAGAGAGTAGAGAAGGGAGGAGAAAAGGCTCACTTTGCAGTCTAATCTATTGTTGCATTCAACTCCGGAGGTTCCACGGCGCTTGGGGTGAACAGATAAGACAAACATCCTCTTGGCCATCCATGTGTTGTTGGTTGGGCATGATCGATGGTAACGTTGAAATCTCCAAGCGAGCGAGTCGTGTGTCGGTCAGTACCAGGGAGCTTTTTCAAAACAAGTCACCGAGCTTGGCGGCATCACAATTGATGTGATATACACACAATGTGAGAGGAGGGCCAAGACTGTTGAGAGGGTTCCCACTCACCTCCGGCAGATTAGAAACAAAGTATATCAGAAGCTCGAGGTATTGCCGAGCCAACAGTCTATTTCCCTCAAGAGCTTTCTTGGCTCACAGCCAAGTACTTATCTAAGGTTAGGTACGTACCCTTTTTAGGAGTCCGGCTCTGCAAGTGAGGTAATGATGCAGGGTGGAAGGGAAGTTGGGATTTTCTCTTGGATTGCCTGAGTGAGAGTGCAGGCTTGGAAGGGCATACCCGTCTTCCGCATGCCCGATGGAAGGATGTTGCTGGTTAGGCGCGGGACGAGTGCCTATAGGAAGGGTATAGCCCATCTGGGTTGGTGGTCATCATGCAGATGCCTATCTAGATGTGTGTCCAATCTAGTATGTATTCTCAATCAGGGATCTGCATGGCCACCTGTGTGCTTAATGTGGTGGGGGGGGACCGGGTTAGACGGAGGTGCGCAGTGTCACCAGCACAGCACGTTGATATTTTGCGTTGTTCCAAGCCAGTGCTGGTTTGTCCCTTTTGGTGCCTGCGACTTTTCCCCGCCGGCTCCGGGACCGATTATTGCCAGGCTGGTGAGTAAAGCTCCATGATCGGAACTTGCCCTAAGCGGTCGCCGGCGTTATTCACTTACACACAGTACTTTCCTCATCAGCCCTACTAGCCTGGTTCCGCCGCCCGCGCCCCGAAGTCGGGCCTAAACTTCGTCGGTCTTGAGGCTTGGAGCTCCGTGAATGTATGATGTAGCTGAGAGACACACAGGATGTGCCAAGCGTGGGAAGCGGTGGGTGGTCAGACGGGCGAGCAGATTTCTACATACCTAGGGTCCACGTACGCTGTCGACATGTTTCTGACATGTTGTCCATACCTACTTCTTACCTACCTACGTCGATAGGAGCAAGGCGCGGCTCGATGCATTGGACACCGCTTGGCAGAGGGTACGCCGCGGCTTGCCAAGGTGAGATGCGAGTTTCGAGCCGCTCGAATGATGAAGCAGGCTGTTGCTAGTTTGTCGATGCCACTGGATGGATCCATCAGGGCGAGGGTTTTTAAATAGCGCAGAAACAGTCCTCGTAGAAACAAACAACGCCCGGAACACATGGAGACCCCCACTGTTGTGTTTTACCCATCCAGCGGCCATCGGCAGTGGAGGCGAGGTACTCCGTACTGTCACTGTCGAGGTTCGAAATAAGGCAACATGGGCCGGCTGGACGAGCTTATGTGTACTCCGTACATGTGCGTGCTCAGTATCAATTTGATACGTACACCGCCGGAGGAGAAGCCATGTAAGATCGACAGGTGAATCCTTTGATTCGCTCTGTCCACTACCGAAACAGTCCCATGGCTACGGCATCGCTTGCTTGCTACCCGCGGAATCAGGGTCGAATACTAATATGGAATGGAAGCATGGTAGAACACGGCCATCCATGGACCTGGTGACCATGGATGAGTCAAGGTTGAGATTCTTTTTTTATTAAGCGCCTACTTATACGGACTAAGTAGTATCCCTGGTCTCGGTACGTACTGTGCCGTATTAGTAGTCCGTATAAGTACGTGGTAACCTAGTAGGCCAGGTACAGTAGTTTCGAAGGGATCCGCTCCGTCGACCAGGAACACGATCGCCCGCCAAGAAAGTTAGCTATGCCGAGGGCTGGCTCTTGGCTTGTTTAACAGCTTCGTCTTGGCTGCTACTAGTCTGTGTTTCCTCGGCTGAATAGAAGACGACCCCCATCAAAGGTTTTGTGTCTCGGTCGCAGATGGCGATGGGTCCTTACTGTCTGTTTGTAGAGCAACGCATTGGGGGGAAGGATGGAAGAGCCAAGGCAGAGCCAAAAACTTATGCTCACTTCTGCAAGACGCGGATTGTGATGCACGGGGTAGCGGAAGCCCAGGTTCCTATGAACTATGAAGGAGGCCGTATTCTCTGCCTGCCTTGCTGTGCTTATTCAAGTCACCCGGCAGAGCAACTCGACCCCTTCGCGAGTGAGGATGGGAACTAGTAAGATAGGCGGTCCGAAGTGGAGGTCGGGGATTAGTTGCACATAATAGAGTCTCGTCAATGAGACATAAAAGCAAGTCAAAGAAAGTACAACGTTTATCAGCAACTCGGCTGATTGGCTAGAAAAATAGACAACAAAGTCAATCGCGGATACCAAGGGACTGGTAGGCTCCCCAATTTACTATCATCTACCTCTTGTGCAGCATGACGCGACTGCAGAAGCGAATGCAGGCTCCTCCGTTCCTACTAACTCATATGTTGGCGAGACGGGAGTTGCGGAGTTACGCACTGTCCGGTTCGACTCAGCCAGAATCTCAATGACGAAATAGAGTTCCTCAACCGTGTTTCCCTTTCCGAGCAGAACTCATTCTGAGGACGGCAGACAGCATATTCGAGCAGGGGGGGGGTGGTGAATGGCGGTGATCGTCTACGCTGTGGTCGCATCAGCTGGCCGGCCGATGAGAGAGGGAGAGAGAGAACAACCCCGCCAAAGCATGCTCAGGCCCGGACCCACAACAGCAAGAATTGAGCAATGAGAGACCCAGCTAGCAAGGTACGTGCATACATGTATGTATGTACCTGAGGTCTAGAGTTATGAAACCCCGCCATCATGAAGCTTGGACAGGGTTTGCAGTCGTAGCTATTTGACAGATCAGACAGCTGGAGGTCAAGGTAGGTCTATTATCCCTCATCAGTTCTGCTAGCCGACGGTACATGCATTCATCTTCAGTCGACTCGCCGAGTACGCAGCTGCAGGCTACAGAGGGTCCCGTGGGCCTTGGTATATTGATGCTCTCTGGATGCTAGCTGCTCCGTCGTCCAAAACCTCAAATGTTGGAACCAGCCATTCCCACGTGCTTTTCAAAAAGGAAGGACGTGTAGATAATCTAGATCGTGTACTGTCATGAGGGGCAACCACACCTGAAGCAACCGTACGTATATGGAAGTGGAGCTTGCTTCACGGGGAAACAAATCCAGCGTAGGAAGATACTATTTATGTACGGTATGTGGTATGTCGATACCGACTTTACATACCCTGGGAATCCAAGTGTGGAGAGCAGTAAATCGAGCTACAGCCTACTGTACAGCGGATGATGATAGAGACTGGTACCATATGCACAACTGTGTCAGGCAGGGGTGGGAAGGGCCAGCAAGAGGGAAATCAGAAAGGAAGTCCCGCTGAGCATCCTTCATGCCCCCCCCCCCGTATGTAGGTTATCTACCTAAGGTTCGGAGACGTATAGTCAGGACTCGGCGGGTGGGAAACAGGTGGGAAACAGGTGGGAAACAGAAACAGGGTACCCTACGTGCCTACTTCTTACATGGGTCCATCTGCTTGTATCATGGATACTTTATGGATGGATTGTGCAGGAGGACGACGGCGGGGAGGAGGAGGGTGACTCTGCTTGATGTGACTAAGGTTAGTATCGCCCTAGTTTCTAAGATTATAAGATCCCCTTCGATCCCCCCCTCCTCAAGACGGTTGTGCATTCTCCTCTTGCTCACCTACTGCTTAATTCAACTCGGGTCTTTCTTGCGTAAAGTAATCTTCCCCAACAGTTAAGAAAGACAAGAAACTCCTCTCTGTCTTGGTGAGACAACACCAACGTGAGGAAGAGAAAGGACTTGTGCTTGACCCCACGTTCCTTCCCACCTCGGCAAAGAAAGCTAGTGTTCAGCCATTCATCTCTACACAAATCGCACAACAACGTCAGCTACCAACCAGCGACCCCTCGACAGAACCCTTGAGACGCTCTGACTTGACACACCCCTCCCACCAACCAACAACAAACCCTACGGCTGGCCGTTGAGACCTCAACAACAGACACCCTTAGGTATCCCATCCCTCTATTCATCTATTCCCTCCAACTCGGTTATTCCTAAGGCTCTGTCTGTCCAAGGCTCTACATCCTAACCTTCGGGCTTCGCCTTCTTAGTTCTTCTACCCTAAGCTTGCTCGCTTTCCTCCATCTTCATCCAAATCACATCTTTGGGAGACAAGATGGCGGATATCCAGGACCTCAAGGGCTTGAAGGCCGCCAGCGAAGCTGCTGTCGTCGACGAGGATGTGTTCGAGGAGGGCATGGCGCCTAAGGAAGCCCAAACGGTACACCACATTCGTGCCAACAGCTCCATCATGCAGCTGAAGAAGCTCTTGGTGGCTAACCGAGGCGAAATCCCCATTCGTATTTTCCGAACGGCTCACGAGCTGTCTCTTCACACAATTGCAGTCTTCAGTTACGAAGACAGACTGAGCATGCATCGGCAAAGTAAGTGCTGCTGCCATACTAACTATTATAGCATGCCAACGGGAGGACGCTAATTGTTATCCTTCACACAGAGGCCGACGAAGCCTACGTCATTGGCAAGCGTGGACAGTACACCCCGGTCGGTGCTTATCTGGCCGGCGACGAAATCATCAAGATCGCTCTGGAGCACGGTGCTCAAATGATTCACCCGGGTGAGTAAACAAATGTCATATATTCCTGTGGTGATATGCTGCTGACTCTTGACCCAAGGCTACGGATTCTTATCCGAGAACGCTGAATTTGCCCGCAATGTCGAGAAAAACGGTCTGATCGTAAGTTTGGAGAGATCCTACCTTTATCCGGCTGGGCACTACTGACTGGCTCGGTGGCTTTCTACAGTTCGTCGGCCCTTCTCCCGATGTCATTGACGCCCTCGGCGACAAGGTTTCGGCGCGAACACTGGCTATTGCGGCCAATGTTCCCGTCGTCCCGGGAACCGAAGGTGCAGTTGCCACTTTCGAGGAGGTTAAGGGTTTCACTGATCAATATGGTTTCCCCATCATCATCAAGGCCGCTTTCGGCGGTGGTGGCCGCGGAATGCGAGTGGTGCGAGAGCAGGCGAGTCTGAAGGAATCGTTCGAGAGAGCTACATCCGAGGCAAAGTCTGCCTTCGGCAATGGCACCGTCTTCGTGGAACGTTTCCTGGACAAGCCCAAGCATATTGAGGTCCAGCTTCTCGGAGATAACCATGGAAACATTGTGCATCTTTTCGAGCGTGACTGCTCGGTTCAACGTCGCCACCAGAAAGTCGTTGAGATTGCACCGGCCAAGGACTTGCCGGCTGCAACCCGCGATGCCATCTTGAATGACGCTGTGAAGCTGGCTAAGTCGGTCAACTACCGAAATGCTGGCACGGCTGAGTTCTTGGTCGACCAGCAAAACCGCTACTACTTCATTGAGATCAACCCTCGTATTCAGGTCGAGCACACAATCACTGAGGAGATCACTGGCATCGATATTGTTGCTGCTCAAATCCAGATTGCCGCTGGCGCCACCCTCCAACAGCTTGGATTGACTCAAGACAGAATCTCGACGCGAGGTTTCGCAATCCAGTGCCGAATCACGACGGAAGATCCTTCTAAGCAGTTCCAACCCGATACCGGAAAGATCGAGGTCTACAGATCTGCTGGTGGTAATGGTGTCCGTCTTGACGGTGGAAATGGTTTTGCTGGCGCTGTCATCACTCCCTACTACGACTCTATGTTGGTCAAGTGCACATGCTTGGGTTCTACCTATGAGATCGCCCGCCGGAAGATATTGCGAGCTCTTGTCGAGTTCCGTATCCGCGGGGTCAAGACCAACATTCCCTTCCTTGCTTCTCTGCTTACCCACCCTACCTTTATTGACGGCAACTGCTGGACTACTTTCATCGATGATACCCCGCAGCTGTTTGATCTCATCGGCAGCCAGAACCGAGCTCAGAAGCTGCTGGCATACCTCGGTGACCTCGCCGTCAATGGAAGCAGCATCAAGGGCCAAGTCGGTGAGCCCAAGCTCAAGGGTGATATTATCATCCCAGAGCTCTTCAACGATGACGGTTCCAAGCTTGATGTCTCCCAACCCTGCCAAAAGGGCTGGAGAAACATCATCATGGAGCAAGGACCTAAGGCATTTGCCAAGGCTGTGCGCGAGTACAAGGGCACTCTGCTGATGGACACAACATGGCGTGATGCTCATCAGTCACTTCTGGCAACTCGTGTGCGAACTGTCGATCTACTCGGCATCGCCAAGGAGACCAGCCATGCTCTGTCGAACTTGTACAGTTTGGAGTGCTGGGGTGGCGCTACCTTTGATGTTGCCATGCGATTCCTTTACGAGGATCCTTGGGACCGACTTCGAAAGATGCGAAAGCTTGTGCCCAACATTCCCTTCCAAATGCTTCTCCGTGGAGCCAACGGTGTGGCTTACGCCTCCCTGCCTGACAACGCTATCGACCACTTCGTCAAGCAAGCCAAGGACAACGGCGTTGATATCTTCCGAGTGTTCGATGCCCTGAATGACGTTGACCAAATTGAGGTCGGCGCAAAGGCAGTCAGAAAGGCGGGTGGTGTGTTGGAAGCGACTATTTGCGTAAGCGGTGACATGCTCAACCCCAAGAAGAAGTATAACCTGGATTACTACATGGGTCTTGCGGAGAAACTCGTCAAGATGGATATCGATGTCCTCGGAATCAAGGATATGGCTGGTAATTATTGCCTGAATCTCTTTGAAAGTTGTCATAACTAACTACTTTTTAGGTGTACTCAAACCTCATGCCGCCACTCTCCTCATTGGCTCTCTTCGCAAGAAGTACCCAGATCTCCCTATCCACGTCCACACTCATGACTCTGCCGGAACTGGTGTCGCATCCATGGTTGCCTGCGCTCAAGCTGGTGCCGATGCTGTGGATGCGGCTACAGATAGCCTGAGTGGCATGACTTCTCAGCCCAGTATCAATGCCATTATTTCATCTCTCGAAGGTAGCGGCCACGAAGCTGGTCTCAACCCCGCCCATGTTCGAGCTCTTGACACCTACTGGGCTCAGCTGCGCCTTCTGTACTCGCCTTTCGAGGCCCACCTGGCTGGTCCCGACCCAGAAGTCTACGAGCATGAAATCCCCGGTGGCCAACTCACCAACATGATGTTCCAAGCTCAGCAGCTTGGACTTGGTTCACAGTGGGCCGAAACCAAGAAGGCCTACGAGCACGCCAATGACCTTCTCGGTGATATTGTCAAAGTCACGCCTACCTCCAAGGTCGTTGGTGACCTTGCCCAGTTCATGGTTTCCAACAAGCTGTCTGCCCAGGATGTCATCGACCGCGCAGAAGAACTAGATTTCCCTGGCTCCGTGCTTGAGTTCCTCGAGGGTATGATGGGTCAGCCCTACGGCGGATTCCCCGAGCCTCTCCGTTCGAAGGCCCTCCGCAACCGCCGCAAATTTGACAAGCGTCCCGGTCTCTACCTTGACCCTGTCGACTTCAAAAAGGTTCGCACGGAGATCGGTCAGAAGTGGGGTAGTGTAACGGAGTGCGACCTTGCTTCCTACATCATGTATCCCAAGGTGTTCGAAGATTACAAGAAGTTCATCCAGAAGTACGGTGATCTCTCCGTCCTGCCCACCAAGTACTTCCTTACTGCTCCTCAGATTGGTGAGGAGTTTCATGTCGAACTCGAGAAGGGCAAAGTCCTGATTCTGAAGCTCCTTGCTGTCGGCCCCTTGTCAGAGAACACTGGCCAGAGGGAAGTTTTCTACGAGGTGAACGGCGAAGTTAGACAAGTTAGCATTGTCGATCAGAAGTCGAGCGTCGAGAATGTCGCTCGACCCAAGGTTGACCCAAGTGACAGCAGTCAGGTCGGTGCACCAAT
The DNA here is from genome assembly GCA_019976485.1 of Apiospora pterosperma. Lineage (NCBI taxonomy): Eukaryota > Fungi > Ascomycota > Sordariomycetes > Amphisphaeriales > Apiosporaceae > Apiospora > Apiospora pterosperma. The sequence goes on from JAFBMP010000009.1 coordinate 4,411,305, forward strand.
GGCCGGTGTCTTGGTGGAACTTCGCGTTCATGAAGGCTCCGAGGTAAAGAAAGGCGACCCGATTGCTGTGCTGTCTGCGATGAAGATGGAAATGGTCATCTCGGCTCCTCACAATGGCAAGGTCAGCGGCCTGGAGGTCAAGGAAGGTGACAGTGTGGATGGTAGCGACCTTGTTTGCAAGATCGCGAAGGCTTGAGGTATTTGACGGATGTGCCCTTTGATTTCATAGTTATTACTAGCCTACGCCACGAATGAGAAAAGTAGATATTACTTCGAAGCTTTGCGGCCCCAATCGCCAGTGGCTATTTCAACTTTTCCTAGACCTTATACCAGGTCTCATCCAGCTAGGACTCTTCCTCCCTTACGAGTTCACCAGTCCCATCTTCAGACACCATAACCCCGCCGAATCGCTCATAACGTCCCAGCTTCACGGGCATTTACACAGTCTTGAGGCCTTTTCCCTTCTATTTTCAAAAGCCAGCCATGGAGAAGTCAGATGGATACATCAGAATGCGTATATAGGCACAAATAGGAGGGGTTTCAGTGGCTTTGCACTGCATAGCGGTCATGACTATTAAGCTAGCATGTCACATGGCTTCTCAAGAGGCCATATTTGGCAGACACCCTGCGAGGGACATACGCTTATGGGAAATTCTACTGGACGTGTTGTGATATCATTTCATTCATTTGGTAGACTAATCCCAGCATGTGGGTGGCGCATCAATGATGCAGCTCGATACACTTTTCTTCGTACTTGCAACCTAAACGCCAGTGGTATCTGTTTTGTCCATCATTACAGGACCAATTTAAACTCTTTGCAACAGCCAACTTCCCGTGTCACGATCATCGTCGTCCAGGAGGGTTGAAACCTGGCGGGGGAGCGCCCGCACCACCAGGGAAGCCAGGAGGCGGCTGGAAGCCAGTATTCGGGGAAATCCGGCGGGTGGAAATCCACCAGGAGGAAAGCCAGGAGCCGGAGCTGTGCGCTGTTAGCTATGCGTCAATCAGGGGCGGTAGTGTGGTAAGAGGACTCACGGCCGCCTCTGCCCGGGCCAAAGCCGGGAGCACCAGGGAATTGAGGAGGGAATGCAGGTGCACCACCACCAACGCCGGCGGCAGGCCCTGCGAGAGATGTAGGGGCAGCGCCTCGGCCAGCCGGACGTGCTACGCCTGGGCCCGAAGCAAGAGCAGTAGGGAGACTGGTTGTAGCCGTCTTTCCGAGACGTGTGCTGGGATCGGCGGGTGGTGCAGACTCAACCGACAATGAGACAATCTGGGCACCTCGCACAATGGTCAGACCAAGTGTGCGCTTCTCTTCTGACTCGATGGTCTGTGTTGCTGAGCCGGATGCGCCAGGGGCAGCTGGCTTGTTCTGCTTTCGCTTCACGCGTCGAAACTCTTCGGTGTCGGCAAGAACGAGGTTCATGTGCTACAAGCTCAGTCAGCAAGTTGTCCAGGAAAAGCAGCATTGGCGGGTCTTGAAGAAGAGGTACCTTGTCGAAAGCAAGCATCTGCCCAGTCATTTGGCGGCCGTCCATCAACGTCACTCTCATCCGGTAGTTGATCTGCAACAGTTGTCAGTATTGGTCGGAGGTTATGAGGGTACGTGAAAGACGCGACGCCGAGCGCGATTTCAGTTCTACGAGAGGGTACGCACGTAACCAGCCTAAAATAACGTGTCTGGTCAGCCTGTGATGTCAACGTCGAAACCATTGAAGCGGTGGAGGGGAGCAGCTCACCATCTTGCCCTGTTTGTTCGACATGTTTGCGACGAGCGGTCCCGGAGGACTTGTCTAGCTTTTCCAAAAAATTGAGATGTGTGTTTTCCGAAGCCGTACTTGACTTCTACGAGATCCCGGGCTGCGTTGGCAGGCACTTTGAGAGATCGCGACTTTTGGTTGGTATGAGGAGGGGGCCGAGATAAAATATTCGGGCAAGGCGAGGCCAGGCACAAGTAGAGTAAGATCCAAGGCAAGCAAGGCTGAAAAGGATCCGCATTGCAATTGGCCAAGTCGTTGATAAAGCTCCAGCTTCTGCTGCTAACTGAAGCTCAGAGGCGAGCTAACCTTTCCAGATCTAGCGCGTCTTGTTCGTCGCCCACCACTTGCAAAATGCTGCTTCAGCTGGCTTAACCTTAGTAAAGCCACCTTTTCTCAAGCCACAGGGCAGAGAAGCCCTCCTTCCCCCAAGAAATTTCGCGGGATCCAGAAACTGCAACTTTCCGATCTTTGGAACTTTTCGTTAAGGCCGGCCGACCGACAGCATAGCAAAACATTCCATCACCAGAACCACCGCTCGTCGACTACTAACACCAGCAGCCAAAATGGTATGTACCTGTCAATTGACCCTCTTTTCTCGAATCAGCATACTGATCTCCGAATTCTGCAGTCTGAGAAGGCCCAGAACCCCATGCGCGAGCTTCGCATTCAGAAGCTCGTTCTCAACATCTCCGTTGGTGAGTCTGGTGACAGACTCACCCGTGCCGCCAAGGTGCTGGAGCAGCTGAGCGGTCAGACCCCTGTCTACAGTACGTTTCCCAACCGTGCCTTCAACCTCTAGCTATTTCGTACATTGACCCTCCTGTCTCTCTTTCTAGGCAAGGCCCGCTACACTGTCCGAACTTTCGGTATCCGACGTAACGAGAAGATCGCTGTGCACGTCACCGTCCGTGGCCCCAAGGCCGAGGAGATTCTCGAGCGTGGCCTGAAGGTCAAGGAGTACGAGCTGCGCAAGCGCAACTTCAGCGAGACTGGAAACTTCGGTTTCGGTATCAGCGAGCACATCGATCTCGGTATCAAGTACGACCCCGCCATCGGTATCTACGGCATGGACTTCTACTGCTGCATGACCCGCCCTGGTGAGCGCGTCACCCGCCGTCGCCGATGCAAGAGCAGAATCGGAGCCTCTCACCGCATCAACCGTGACGAGACCGTCAAGTGGTTCAAGTCTCGCTTCGATGGTATTGTCCGATAAATTATTCGACCTGGCATGGGAGGATGTATCACGAACGAGAAAAAAAATGAATGAACGCGGAGGCTCATATGGCGTTGGCTGGATTTGTTACCTTTGATGCACCCGGATTTGAGGGACACTATTGCATTCTCGTGTACACCGCGATCTATCGGCGAGTCCATCTCGTCAACCCAGCAGACTTTAATCGAGTCAGCAACGGCCTCAGAGACCGACCGGCATCATGCCGGCTTCCCTACACAAGACTTTCTCCATTTGTGACTCGGTTGACAATTTGTATTGTGATGTAACTCTGGCTCTTCTAGGATTCTACGAAATGCTCATTCATGCTACCACCACTGTGTGGCCATCACCTACTGATGGTCGTATTTAGGAAAACGTGGATCACTGCAGCTCTGGAGTCTGAATGCGGGTGATGGATATAAGTGGTTAGGCTGCCAGAACAAAGGCGTCCTCCAGCACGACGTTGATACAGATGTTAGCTTAGTTGACTGTCATGTCTACATGTAACTACTTACCTAAGTATGTAAAGGTCTTGTAAGCTATCTTGAGTGGTTTCTGGCACACGAGCCCTGAGAGGTTGGACATCAACGGATGTCCATCCATGTTTGTGAATTCCTCCAGTACAATGAACCTTTTGTTTCAATCAATCCACCCAGTATGTGCCCATCTGAACTCGATACATACTCCTGTAAGTACTACTTAGTGAAGTATATAAAGTAGGGAACCCGTGCCAAGTGGTATATGCCCACTCCTGTCCAAATGTTGGAAGGAGCGAGCCTCATTTATCTTCCATACTACCTGGCACCTTCCTCCGGATCTGCTATGTTAGGTGCCTAGTTTAGGAACTTGATTCCAGCTCGTAATTGTGGCAAGTCTGTCCTTTTTCATCATCCCACTGTCAATATACTCATTTCGCAAAATTGTTCCCACTCATTCTTTTGTATTTCCATTCGTTGTATGAGGGGCATCTGCCTGCCGACCCCGTCACATCTGCGCTCCTGAATGTAGAAGCTCTTGACTGAGGCGCAAGAGCCGGCTTCATGGTCCCTTGAGCGGCTTGGACGGCTCATTTTGCGAGTACAACTCCATACACACTGCCCAATAGTTTCTCAACCACGGCGAAACCGGTTCCTGCAACCGAATGAAAACTGTGTTCCTGTTCATTGAGTCCGTTAGCCATCCTCGATCAAAACGGATCTGCTTCAATCAGGCGACCATACTGGTGGATTAATTATTTCCTTAGCTGCTGGCTGTGGTTCGACTGTCACAGAATGCCTGGCGCCAAAAGAAGGACTGTACTGGAGCCGAGCGGCATCATGAGTTCACAGAACAAGGCTCCGGTATACAGCACTCGAGCGAGCAGTGCTATATCAGACGACGACGATGCTGCTGGCTTGCTCGGTTACGATGAGCCCGACCCGGCATCTCAAAACTCACAATGGCATTATGATGCGATTTCAAGTCCTCGAAGCGCTTTGTCTAGGTCCAATGCGAACAGGGCCAATAACCAATCCCCTGCAGAGGAGTTCTTAGAAGATGCAGGAGCTTCACTCATGCCTGGGAAGACGCCGGATTTCCTTGTCCCTGATCCCCAACAAGACCAAACCGCGATAAACACAAGTGAATCAGATTTGCAAGAGGATTTGGTCCAGTCCGAAGAACTAGAGTTCAGCGGTTCCGACGATTCGAAGAGCAATGATTCCGTCAAGAGTTTTGGAGACGAAGAGTACATGCCGTCACAGCAGCCACTTGGGACTCCCTCCAAGAAGGGGCAGCGAGGTTCTACCCGCGGCGTAAAGCGAAACATAGCGCGGACCGGAAACGCCGGCAGTCCCAAAGATCGGGAATATTCACTTGAAAGGGCGAACACAGAGGAACCGGAAATCATACAGGCTACATCAGCTGGCAAGACCGATGCAGCTCGAAGATCACAAAGAGCAGCACCGCAAAGGTCCGTCGGGGCTACATCATTCAAGCCTTCTGTAAAGGGCATCCCAGCGACACAGATGAAACAGCTCGAAGTCGAGCAGGGCCCGAGGTCCTTACCCTTTAAGAGGAGGGTTCCAAAGGAACCATTTATGTTGGGCAACGAGGAATCTAGAAGTAAGGCTTCCCCGAGCAAAATCCACACAACGATCTCTACTTCAACAAATTCCAAGACCGGGATCAAACGTAAGAAAACTGCAGAGACTCAAATTCAAAGTGCTCCACGGGAGGGGGTGGAGGTTGTTGATGCATATGATCCTTTCGAAATTGAGGGCTCCCCTGAGCCTGACACCATACCGGATGTTTCAGGCGAACACTCACACAAGACAACTAATTCAAGAGCGAATCGTCATGGTGTACGCAATTCTCAAAGCAAAAATGTTGCAGTGAGTTCGGGTTCCGAAGCAGAGAACTCCTGCAAAGGCAAGTCAGCCTCGAAAGGAATGCAGAAGAAACCGTTCGGTGATAGCATAGACGACGACGATCCCCCGTCTCTGAGGACATCGACAACAAAACCGAACTCAAAGAAAAGACGACGCTCCCCACAAGAATATGAGTCGAGGACGAAGGGACTAAGAGGACCCGAATATAACCCCCCTTTCGAGAACGGAAGAGGCACTATTGCACATTCGGATTCGCAAGAACGTACGGACTTCAAACAGTGCTCCCCAGACCTAGACGACCCCCTTATAGAAATCTCATCAGATGGACCAAGCTCAGATGCAAGTGGACAGTCTTCACAGCCCGAGCCTGCCAATGTCACCGATCCTTCTGCCCAGCCGCAAAAGCGGCAATTGGCAAATAATGATCCGACTGCAGTGGACAATCTCCTCCATTCGCCGATCAAGAAGATCAAGATAATTGCCACATCATTGTGCACAACACGACTATCCCCCTCAGCTCAGCTGGATGATACATCAATTTCTGACAATGATAACTTCATGAAAAACGCAGATCAAGCTCCTATCAGAAATGATCTAGAACCATCCAGAGGGGGGACCTCAGTCCACAGAACAGGAGGAAACAACGAGGAGGTAGTTACGGAACAGAAGAAACCGTCTGTTTGGAAAGGGAAAAACACAACTTCCACTCCAGTGAATGACAACAGTAGCAATGTGCATTTGACATTGCTACGAAGCAACGTCAATCCATGTGACCCCTTTACTGGCCCTCGCGAACCCGAGAAAGGCAAGTTGTCTACCAGTGAACACTTAGCACCAGGAGTCGCAGGCAAAACCAGCTCATATGATTCGCGGCTTCGAAAAGAAGCTACAGCGCCCGAAACTCAGCGTAATCTGTTCAGCAATAACTATGTTACTGCCAACAGGCGGGGTTTGCTGGACACCCAACCCGCAGCTTCTCGACAAAAGCGGATGCAGTCGTCATACTCTCAACCGAGCAGTACACGAGATGCTCATAGATATTATGACAACCCTCAGGAGGAACCTCGACAGCAACACCGTGACCACTTCAATGACCGAAATGCCCGACCACGGTACCAGAAGCCAAGCCCAGAACAAGCCTCTGCGACCCAAATCCATCCGCTAACCCGCCAGATACTCGCGGATGCGCACTCTTTCCGTCGTGAAAGCCCCGAGAGTCAACCTTTCGCGGTCTCGCCGCCTCAGCGAGGGAACTATCTTGATCAAAATATTACACAAATGGAGTCCATACTCCCCGAAATCCAAGGTCAATTTGACTCCCCGAGCAGGCAGGGCTGCCATACTCGCGAAGAAAATCCCGGTGGCATTCATGCAAGACAGTTAACAGAGAACCGACGAAGCAGATGTGACGATCTCGTAGATGAGGCTAGTGAAGGGGTTGAAGCGATATTGCACGACATTGTGACGGTAAGCTGTGCGCATAAGTTTGACCTGACGGCTTCTAATTGTACCTATAGGTCATTTACCGCCAACTTGCCCCCAAAGAAGACATTGTCAACAATGTTGTTCAGGAGTATGCTCGCGGTGGCAGGAAGATTACTACAAACCTCTTGCAACGTCAACAAGGCGAACTTGAGCCAACCATCACCAAATTCCATGGGCACTTTCAGTATATGTCAGAAACATTTGCAAGAGCCGCTCAGGGTATCGACAAGGCGGCAAAAGCTGCTTCTAGGAGCTCAGAAACTCTCGCAAACAAGCACAAGACAAGAAAGCGCCAGATGTGCGAAGTCCGAGAAGCCATTCGATGGAGTTTGGCCGAATCAGCCCGGGTTTGAGGTTATAGCGACCAACGCACTGGATTCCCGTAACCAACCTGCTCCAATGTATGCTAGCCTTCCGGACAGGGCTGAACTATTGATTTGCGCCGTGAGAAAAAGTTCAAAGAAAAGGCAGGATGAAGACCGGGTGGAGGATGTATTGCTACTACATGGTGGAATTAACCATTTGCTTAGTTGGCGAACAGAGGCACACAATGAGAAACCTGCTGATTCTGGCTCTTGTTCATATAAGAACAGAATTGTGTACAACCTGGATTGTTTCCCACGATCGGCAACTGACATGGCAAGTGAGCGGGTGGATATGAAGACGTACAGTGATAGCCACGTGATGGTCAAAGTGAACCTATATTTAATAGCTCGAGATACTATGGGCATTTATTACAAGTCACGTTCGCAGCAAAAGTAGCGAAGGTATCGAAAGCAGCAACTACATAGAAGACTCGTATCATGGACCTCTTCGAGGTAGAGAGCAAAGAAGAAATCAAACCGAAAAAAGAGTAGTACGAGAGACCAGCCACTAGAACTCCGTCCACCCATGTTCCCCTCCCCATCCACCACCCCTTTTTGGCCCAACTCCCGGCGCTTATTAGAATTGTGTTCCCGCTAGTATTAATCGACGTCGTGAGACTCTGCCATCTCAAGCGATGCTTCATCCGGGCCCCGCCTCCTCTGGGAAAAGACCACGCGGAGGTCCACGCTGGCGCAACTAGCTGGGCGTGCCCTCGCGACTAGGCTTGGTACTCTCCTTCTTGTAGAGGAAGCTTCGCCTCATCGTGTTCCCACTGCGCGGACTGTCACTGCTTGTGGTGGGCCGGTTCTCTGCGAACGAGCTCTTGATGGTGACAACTCCAGTCCCGACATGGATCTCCTTTTCCCCGCCCGACTGGGTGTCGTCAACAAAGTACAGCGCTTCACCCAGGTCGTCGTCGCTACCGAAGGTGTGATGGCCCTTCACCTCGAGGCGGAACTGAGTGTCTGCAGTGCACGTGTGCTTGAAACTCTCGTCATACTGAACTTGACTTGTTGCTGACTCATGATGCTTGGTCTTTCCAACCACCTTCTCCTTGGGTGCCAGCTGACGAATCACTACGTAAACATCCGCCGATGGCGGGAAGCCAGTCGCCGAGACCACGTGGAAAGTAGCAGTGCCTGATCCAGCGGCGCCTGGCGCCATACTGTGCACCGATACGCCACCCATGCTTGCGGTACGTTGATGGCCGTTGGCAGCACCATGTGAGGTAGAAGGCGGGGTCTCGGGTGACTCGGCGCCGTCGAGTCGAGGCCCCGCAGATCGCCGGAGGCCTGGACTAGGCGTAGTAGCTGCGTCCCCATTGGTTACAATGGACGGGATGTCGGGATTGTTGGGCGGCATTAGGGTACCGTTGGCGTCCTCGTCCTTCTTTCCGCGAAATCCCCGTTTTAGGAACGAAGCACCCTTGCCCACGCCGTGCCCAACCACACCAGCTACCGCAGCGCCACCCTTGATGGGAGCACCTGCCACTCCGGTAACAATCCTGCCGGGCGCTCCGAATGTCCCGGAGAAGGTGCCCGTGCCCATGCGTGTGCGTGTGACATAGTCGGGTCGGAAAAGCAGTCGGAGGCGGATTGAACCCGACTTTCCGTCAAGGAGGAGCTTCATTTCCTTTGCCTTGAACGGATCAAGCTGCTCCAGATTGATGTCTGCTCCGCCAAGGAAGTCTGGTTTGTCTGCGAAGTCATAGTCGTATACATTGACGCGGAACTTGGCAGCAGTACGAGATGGCACGGCCACTTCAAAGAACTCATTCCAGACTGGATCAAGCGTCTTCTTTTGTGTCTTCGTCTTATAGACATCCTGGCCGTTGAGCTCAAATCGCGCGTAAGGGTCACTCTTGCCGTTGGAATCGGCAGCGGGCAGTCCAGCCGCATCCAGAACGTCGACGCGGAGGTTGCCCATATTGTTGATGCTTTCGCTGGGATCGAGTTCCATCTGCACAGGGATGTACTTCAGGCTGACCTTGACCCAAGTTCCTCTATTCTCCTCGTCCTTGAGCTTCAAAACGGTAGGGTTGTTCTGGGTATGGGGGGTCAGCAACTAGCGCAACAGACATGATCACGACCATTCAGCTTACCAAGCACTGCTTGAGAGTATCTAGGGTGTTTCCGGTGAGGCGAGCGATAGTATGGTCCTCATCCCGCTCTTCGCCCGGTCTCTCTCGCTTCTCTCGGACCTTGAGCGTCAACCTGGAGAAGTCGAGTTCTCGGATGAAGCAATCACCAATCTCGTCAAACTTGTGTGACTTATGCTTAGCTGACCCAGATACGTACGAAGGGAACAGCATGTCGTCGACATAGACTTCAACGTGAGAACCACTCTTGGGCATTTCAGCCTCCATGAAGTGGAAAATGAGGAAGCCGGACTCATACTTGAGTAGTTCCTCGGGTGCAAGCCGGACCTTCGGAACTTGTCTGGATGCATCGCGGGACTTGCGTTCTGTGAACGTTGGAGATGTTGGCGTTAGCAGCGGCAGTGATGGGGACAAGGGAGGCGCTTGGCCATTCTGCGTTGGTTTCCTCTCCAGCGAAGAAATCTTCCCGGCGTCCTCTGAGCGAGTGAGCTCGAGAGAGTCCTTCGATTCTTCGGCTGCTGCTTCCTTTTCCGCCTCTTCATCCTCGGGATCGGCGATATTCAAGCAAGGATAGAAGGCTGCGGTATAGCACAGGACACCTTTGGCGATACCCTTTCCGTGCAAGCGGAGGCCGTCCTCAAGCAGCGGTTTTCCGTCGTCGCAAAGGTATCCACCATTGTCGTCCTGCTTGATATAGTCGCTAGCCAACAGCTCAACGAGCCCTAGGCTGCGGTCCTTGCCCATCTTCTCGGCATCCATGACTTCCAATGTGAGACGATCCCGCGACGAGTGCATGGGGACATATATGACTTCGTCGAACTCGGGGCTGAGAGTGTTGCGATGCGTCACAGTCCGTCCCTTCTCGATGCCAGACAGTAGCACGCGAACATAAGGATCGGATTTGCCCATAGTCTCGAAGTTCCGAAGCTCGCGGGCGTTCTTGAAATGCAGACGCATAACACCGATAGGTGTCTGGTAGCCACCAGTACCGGCCAAATCACCCGTTACGGCAACGGGTTTCCATTGCGCGGTAACTTTGATACGTCCCGAGCTGACGCCCGGTAGGTTGTACCAGTCCTTGCCCTGTTCCATCATCTCAAGAAGATCTTCCAGCTTGATTTGATAAGTTCCGACGAGCTGGTCACCGGCGAGCTCTCGATCATCCTTGATCGCAACTCCCAATTTGGCATTCTTCCTATCGGAGATGAGGATCTCCTTGTGGCCATCATCCCAAATGGGATTGTTGGTGCGCTTGAGTTTCTTGGTATAGTGAATCTCCTTGCCGTTGAGAAGCAAAGCAGCGTAGGGGTTCAGGAGTCCGACCATGCTCTTGCTGGCGTCGAGGTCCTTTGCTTGATGAAGCGTGAAGCGGAGAATACCAGTGTTCGTCTCGGGGGGTGGCTCCACCTTACCGTCAGGCAAGGTGGTTTCCGCCAATACCGGGAAGAAGCGAATATCCGCAGAGACTACACCGCGAGCCTTTCCGTTGGACATGACCTCGATGCGCTCATTCTCGAACACGTTAAACTCTTCCAGTTGGTCCAGCTGGAAAGAAGCTACTCCAAGCTCCTTATCCTTCCGGATCTCATTGAAATCGAAAACCTCAAGATCGAGGCTGTCATGGAACGAGCTGATAATGACGTACTTGGTTTCGTTCCAACGGGGGTTGGAGGTATCTTTGATTGTCTTGGTCCGGGCGAGCTCTCCACGTCGGCTCAAAGAAACGATGACATAGGGGTCTACAGAGCCCGCAAAGTTGTCGGGGTTTTTCAGGCCTTGAGCTCCATGGAGCGTCACGGCGACAACGCCGATTGCTTGGTCGACGGGCGTTCCAGCCAGCATCTTGGCGACCTCGATGGGGAAGACGTTGGGGTGGTACATCATTGGCTGCAGGTTTCCGTGTATCTGTTCGAGGATGAAGCTCTCAAGGCCCGGGATGAAGTTGATATCAAAGCCAAACGTCTCTCCACCAAGAGGCTTGCATACATAGTCAATCTCGGGGCGTCCCATGAAGGACATCTCTATCTTCTCGATGTGAGGGAAAGGGAACTGCAGCTTGAGTTTGAGGCGCATAATGCCAGAGAATGCCATATCCTCGACGATTACGTCGAGACCTTTGCTTATCATGGCCTTTCCAACTCGAATTTCCAAAACAACCTTTGGGTTGACCTTGTTCTTGACCTGCTTTGCAGTCATGTCAGCAGTATCATTGGGAGTAAAGCTGAACTTCCAGTCCATGATGACCATGTCATCCTCGGCTTGCAGAGTCTTGACATGTTCCATACGCGGCGGCTTCGAACCCAGGGTGAACGTCTTCAGCTTCAGACTGTCGAGAAAGGCCGGAGTTGCCGAGCTCAAGACTTGGTCCACCGAGTTGATGATGGTCTCGGCAAGTACTGGCTGATAGATGGGCCAGAATTTAAGCATGAACGCGTTGATCCATTCCAAGGACTCGCCGTCAACATCCGTCTTCTTCATGAGGGACATCTCCCTGGTCACATCGTCTCGAAAATTGCGGCGCACTCGTCGGATGGACGTGCGGTAGTAGGTTGAGCAGACTGCCATGACGATGAAAACCCAAGCTAAACCGCCGCCCAGAACAGCCACCAGCCAAGAAGAGAGACAAGCGAAAATGATGATGCCAGCATTGTGGTACCAATCTCCGTAGAGGTGGTCAGGTATCTTCCCCTCCAACCATGTCTGGTGGTCAAGCATACTCTCGCCGGCCATGGGGCTCTCGTGGGGCCAGCCGAAACGCTGTGGCCATCCTACTCGGGCAGCGATGTCCTCGGGATTCTCTGCGTCGTTGGTGTCATCTACGAAGGGATTCCCCTCCTTGTCTTTTGGAATGTCGATCGCGCCAGCTCGTGAAGGTGAGGGCAGTTCGTAATCGGCTTTGGCTCCGTCATCGGCGTCCGTGACCACAGCCACAGCCTTGTGTTTTCGATGATGTCGCAGCTCGTCCGGCACGGCCTTGAGGAGGGGGGAACACGCAGTCAGTAACTCAGATAGCGATGACGGGAGAGGCCGCGAGACTCACAGCTTTAGCCTGGCGCCGTTTTTCCTCGGGACTGGCATCCGGGTCGAAGGTGAAAGCAGCTACCCCAGCATTCTTGCTCTCTTCTACCATCTTTCTCTGGGCATCGTCTGCGGAGACGCTCGAGTCCGGGTTGCCGGCCGCCTCGATGGCGCCCTGCTGCTTGAGCTCGGCGGCGGATTGTTCGGTCGCCATTGCGACAATGGGCCCGTGCAAGAAGCGATTCGTGGGCACCTGGATTTTGGATCGGGAGACAACCGAGTCGAATGGGAAGGGAAGGGAGGGAGGCAGTGGCTCAAGCCATATGCTGGATGTTGTCCTTTAAAAGCGTGGGTGGTATACAGCCAGTTGTAAGCTTATTTGAGGCCAATGGGGGTGAATTGACCTTCTCGGCAGCTTACGAAGCTCTCCTCGAGGACATACAAAAGAGAAGGAGAGTAATGCGCGGGGTGAATCAAGCTGCGCGGCTTCCTCCGATAGCTTTGACGGGACAGCGCGTGAGGAGGAGGACACAGGAGTAGAGAAGAAGCGAGGAAAGGAGGAAGAAGAAGGAGAAGAGGAAGAAGAGAGAGGGTGGGTTGAAGGAGAGGCGCAGAGATTGGCGATAGCTGCAGAAGTAGCCGAAGAGTCAAAACAGAAGAAAAAAAAATGAAAATAAAACAAGTTACACGAGTCAATGAGAGGTTAAGGAATGGCCAACATTTGGCTGGTAAGCGACCAGAAGTTGTCTTTTTCCCAGATCCAAGGCAGGCAAGTAGCACGATACAAAGACCTCGGACCAATTACACTGGAGGTATCCGGAGGTACCCAAGTATTGCGATGCAACACACTGCAACACTGCAACATCTGCACAGCACGGCACAACACGGCACAAGCCAACTCATTACAACATGGCACCACACAAGGTCTCGGCTACCTCATTTGGGAACTGCCCAGATTCAGATCGTGGACTCCAGGCTTCTGTCCAGGCCTTCACCAGTCTCCAGTCAGGCAACTACGTAATGTCTGCCCGGGGGGGAGAGATGTACTTATACTTAGTCCAATCACAGCCGCAGAAAAACCGGACTGGCCAAGTTTACAGGGAGGGCCCCCAGTACCAACATTGGGGACTGGAATCTGACGGCATCAATCAATCAATCAATCAATCAATTATAAGCAGCAAGAGACGTGGCCTGACCCAACCAACAGCCTTGTCCAGGTATATGTACGTGACGGGTGTCATTGGTATCATTCTGCGTTCAATGCTAAGTAAGTAATTATCGAAAGAGGGTTTTGTTCTATTAGGTTATATCAACCCGACCAAGGCCCGGCACCGGCACCTCAAGACATTCCAAACTTACGGCACTTGTCTGCTTGCCCCTGTGGATCGCCAGCAAGTGAGCCAATTTCGACTCGAAAGAAAATAAAAAAGAAAATCTCCATTTGAGCCAAGTCGCAACTTAAGTAGGTAAGCACCAGCCGATCGTTCGTTGCCCACCTGCCAACTGACTAACAACACATGGATGCCTTCCGGGGAGGAAATATATGTACGACATATACATATATGCAGCGAAGGACGGACACCCCGGCTTCAGTGAAGAATCTCAGCTGAACATTCTGTACTAGCACTAGGCTGCCTCCCCTTTACCAGCCAGAGCTCCACATGTAAATTAAGACTGACAGAGCCGGTCCCGAGGGAGCCCAACATGCGCCGAACTAAACCTGCACTACGCGTTCCCCGCCGGCGATCAGGTTCCATTAGTACAGGTGTAGCCCAGTATCCGTCCCCAGCGTCTCAGAGTCAGACAACCTGTGTGCCACTTCAAAGTGTGGCTGGTAACCCGAGCTCTTGAGGGAATAGCCTCGTTCAACATGAGCCTCGAGGGACCCAGAACGTGAAAACACCGGGTCTTCAAACCAACTCCTCGAGAGCTCACGGGAGATATCGCTTACCATATGGCGCCAACACAAACAAACCACAGCCTACGCCAGCCTCAGGGGCATACTTTGCGTATAAAAAAAAAAAAACATTCGATAGACGTAGCTCATCCCACGCAGACTGATGCTTTTGCCTGCCGGTGCACTTCGGGAGAGAAGGTCTAGCATCAATGATCTGTAGGGGTTTTGTGGCTATCGAAGCTCTCATAGTCAATAATGAGTTGCCACTTTGTGCCTTTTATTTACTCTATCTGTCCTCTACTTCCCGAGCTAGTGCTATTTACCTTAGAATGGGCACGGCGAGGGGGGTCACGTGAGGACCTAGAAGCTATAGTCGGGCATAATCAAGTACGTATTTTGCCGAAAGGAATCCTCTTAGCCAGGCAAGAATGATAAGAAACAACGAAGCATTGCCGGAACTCGAACTTCTCGAGCCGCCTTAAACAAAGTCGAGTACCTCTACTAGCCATACTCGATAAATGGAGACAGGGGACATCACACGGGTAAACTTGAAGCTATACACAGCCCGGCACTTTAGACTAATCAGCGTAAGAACTTGAACAGTCATCAACATCAATGACAACCGAGGACAAACAGGTGAAGAACGATTAAACCAGAACAACTGTATTATGCTTAAGAACCCTATCAGGCAAAAGCCAGCGCACCAGTGGGAGGTTCTCGTTTCCGGGGCGGAAGCTGGACCTTGATTTTATCCTGGGTATACGTGTGGCGATGCTATACTTCCAAGTAATTGATTACCTTGCCTGTCTTTTCGGACGGCATCCAAATGCATATAACTACCAAAGGCTGGCATTAGCTGTTCACCATATTAGGTAGGTATCATCTTGATAATCTCATCGTCACCTTCATTCACCTTGAGAAATAGGAGATTCCCACCTCGCTGCACTGATGAAAAGGTCGACAGATGATGAGCTCAAAGATATTGAAATTGGACTTCCCGGAGTGTCTCGGGGATATCAATATTGCTATACTTGCACAACTCGTTGGCCTTTACTCCTTATGCCACTACCAGTTCTGCCGACAAGTGCCCTGGTGAATCAGCTTGGGGCTCAAGACATTGCTACCCCTCTTAGAAGCCAAATGTATTGCCGGGCGAGTCACCCAACCCCAGTCCAACGATGAAGCGAGCATTGCCTTTGCATTAACCCCCTTGAGGATGGGAAAGGAGCGAGAAATGAGCAGAAACGGAGGGGGGGACCAAGATGCAGGCATGGTGGAGTGTCCCTGCGGCGGTCGCCACCACGTCGATCTGGAACATGCTCCCTGAGCTGCTTCGAGGGCAAACTTCCTTGATAGTCGATTCTGAAAGTGGTGGTACAAAGCCTTGCTCGGAGACTGGAGTCCTATTCTTAGCAGTCTTTCGTCAGCGTTGGCTGGTTTACCCTTGAACAACTACCACTGCCCACCCCCTGAATTATCCTCGAGCTGCCTTTTCCAAATCAATCCTGCTAATCGACCTCGGTGTCGATATTCTTGGGATGGACGCTGTCCAATCCTTTCTGGAGCGGTCGTAACACTGATTAGCCCAAGCACGCAAATGGTAAATAAAGCACTTCGTCTCCCCATAACGCGATCCCGTCAAAACTCACGTCGCTGGTGGTCTCCCTGTTATTCTTCCGCTGGGAAACAAGAAAATCTAAACACTGGGGCTATAACTTACCCAATTCGAAAGGGCGTTGTGTGCTTCTCCTGCTTCTGCTGACACGGCTACGCTAATCAACGGGGAGTTCTTATACCAGTTGCCCCAAGTAGGGGAAGTGCTATATACACGTATATAAAGCAGGCGCGACTGTAGACTGAGATATGCCCAGGGTAACGACTGTGTTAGTGAAGATGGAGTGCCTGCTCTCTATCCACTTAAGAGGTGCTCTAAGCAAGGCATGCTGGTCATTCTACGGGAAAAGGGGTCGGTGACTATGAATTAAATTATGCTTTTTGTTTTCAGGGTAAGACTAGTCAACGTTAATTATAGTAATTCGAGAAATATAATAATTTTAAAGAGTAAGTTACAGCATTAAGTTGTATTAAAAACACATTTTAAAAGAAATTTAATGATAACTATATATAAGAAGGTATTTATTTAACTAGAATATAAACTTCTATTTGCTTTGAAGTAGCCACGGCTCGCCTCACCCCCGAAAAAGCGAGGCATTCTGCAGCACTCTGCTTAGATGCTCGACACATCCGGCTCATGACCCCTTTCGGATGAAGCATGTAGCTATATCAATGCCCATCGAGGGTCGTACTCGCCTGCATCGGCTAAGTGCTCCCTCAATGAAGAGTCCGAGTCCGAGTCTGCTGGTGTTCATGGGTTGTCCCGATCCCCTGAAGCTGCTAAAACAACATTTGCCTTTGTCTCCCATGTTTTCCAATTCGTTCTTGCGATTTCCTTCTCCCCCAAATCTCATCAGCTTCGTCCCGCCTCGCCTCCAGATGCCTCCGAACAAGGACACCCCACAAAGACTGCAGGGTATCTAACAAACACCCCCCTGAACGCCAGGCAAGAAAAAAGCATAACCCAATTTGCGCAGCACATTACGAATAACAACTTAATACTGGTATATAGATGCGGGACCAGAGTCAAGCTAACGGATGGGATCGCCTAGGTCTGATAATTGGCCCAGCAATAGGGCGGCTCGGGTATGGCGCGTGCCATAAAAGGAGGTGGTCGATTACTGGATGACCTTTGAGCAAATTAGGCATTTGATAGGCTCTGTCCATGATTTTTCACCGCCAGAAACGTCTTGCCGGAGGTCTGTGATCTCCACTACCGGCGGAGATAAGTCGTTTCTGATTACGCCCTCGAAGAGACCTTCGTAGGGCTTGGATGCACTTGAATCGCCAGCGTCGGATTTTCGTGGACGACCCCTTTTCTTGGGCTCGGCATTATTGCTGGAGGAAGCCACGGGTATGGTAGTGGTGTCTTTCGCGTCGACATCCATGCTCTCGGCGGCATTCTCGACATCGGCCAGCTTGATGGTCTTCTGGTCTTCTGGCTTCACGTCAATTGAATGCTGGGTCGTTTGGGCAGCACCAGACTCGCTCGGACTAAGAGGACGCTTGGGTCCCTCACCATCCACATCCTCCTCCTTAACCGGCTTGGATCTGTGGGACTTGTCGGTGCCGAGGCGTTTGTAGGTAGCCATCAGGGCTTCGCGAAGCAGACAATCGTCGTGCAGCCAGCTTTGGCAGCCCTCACTGTTGCAACCAATCAAAGTCTTGTCGGGGTTTTCGGGCTGACTGCAACGGCAGCGAGGCTCCACGGACTGTAGTCGAGGTCGTTAGTGGGGTGTTCGTTGGAAGCTTGCGGCTGCGAACTTACTGATAGTTCCATAGTCCGCACGTCTATAGCCTGCCGCCAGTATAAAGCTGACTGGATCTCCTCTTCATTCTGCTCGTCCCACTGGTTTACCGTCGCTGAGGCAGTGACACTGACGACGTTTATGACGTCCACTGTTGGCTTGGTTAGAAGACTGCCCAAAGGCATGATGTTCATGTGAAGACGTACTGTGGTTAGAAGCAATGAGTTCGTTACGCCCATGGTACGGCTGCCTGCCTTGGACGTACTTCTTCCCATCCTGAGTGCCCGGGGGCAGTTCATCGGGCCAATACATCCAGTACACTCTCGCGTATACATGATGCTCGTCGCTCGCACGAATCTCGAGAATCCGAGCAACCCAATCGTCATCCGATCGCTTCCTCGGCTGCATCGCTTCGTCCGGGTTCTTCTGCCGCTGTATAGTCGAGCTGTTGGCGACAAAGATGAAGCCTTCGCTGTAGTATTTAATCCCGTTCACTATGAAAGTGGCTGCGTTAGTTCAGAGAGCTCCAAGAAGGCGCAGAGAAGCTGTGGATACACGTACAAACGAAGCTGTTATATCTTGTCATGTCTACCCATTTCTGGTTTGGCGTGACAAGGAAGTGACGGTCCATTGCGTTGTTGGGATCTTTGAACTTGCCCGTGGGGGCAAAGGGCGAGACCTGCAGTGGCATCTTGGGCGACGGCTGGGGGACATGCTCTTCTGAATCCTGGCGCCTCCTCTTCTTCTGCTTCTTCTCCTTGTCGCCTGGAGTCGGGTGCTCTACTTTGAAGGGGCATTCTGCCCAGCTCTCGTCCTGCTCCGCCCTTGGTCGCTTGCGTGCGGTCGCCATGGTGAAAAGGTACTCTGTGCAACGGCGCGTTTGAGAGGAAAGGCGGCCCTCGGCGGAGAGCAGTCGATTAGACGAGCAACAGCAGGCAAGGGCAGCGTCTCCTCGGATAAAAGAATGACGCGTTATGCAAGTTTGAGGCGCAGGTGTAATGGAAACCCTAGTGGAGGCGCCCGGGGCGAGGAAAACAGTTTGTCGCAAACCCAGCCGATTGGTGATGTATATCCCTTGGGCGCGTGTGCGCAGTGGTTTGATCCGACGTCAGTCAGGACTGCGAGAAGCAACCCTCAATCCAACAGCGCCAGGAAAAAAGAAGTTTGAATTGGACAGGCAAAAGAAAAATAAAGAAGGAAAGAAACAGCGTTGGATAGTATAAAGCTTTGATGGATGGTAAGTTGCGCGCCAGGAAGAGAGAAGAGTGGTGATATCGATCGAATTCGGCGGTCGCTCAATAGAGAATTCGGTGGCGGGGGAAGGGCATCACCAATCCAAATCAATCACGCTCAGCAAAAAAGAAAGCCAAGATAGCTAGGAAGCTAGCTGTCTTTTTTGCTGACAGGGAATGCAAGTGGTGTGGAGGGAAGGTGAGGAGGAAGCGTCAGATTTGGGGGGGGGTTGTTTGGAGACAGACAGACAGACCAACAGCTTTGAACACAAGGCGCGACTAACTTGGGGAAATGGGAAGTTGGGTTCCAATTGCCGAGCCGGTGGAGAGGAACAGCAAGCAACAGCGATAGATGCGATAATGAAGGTTGTGATGCGATGAAGATGGGTGCGGACTGCGGAAGGATGGAACTGCCAACCTCTCTCTCAATCCCCGTCTGCCTGACTGACACAGTACGGAGTACACTACAGGTCAATCAATGGGGGCGCGCTGTCGTATCGGTCTTCGCGATCGCGTTATTGCTGACAGAGCTTTTTTGATTAACCTCTAATCGTTATTAGATGGAGCCGGGCGGAAAGAGTAACAGGGGAAAACAATATTGCCTGTCAACAAGCACCAGCACGTGATTTGCTAGAGACACTCAGCTTCAGGCATTGATCGGGGGGCTGGGGACGAAAGACTAACCTTACAGTCGCAACAACACAGCAGCAGCAACTCCTCGGATCCTGGCTGGCTCGGAAACATTTGACGTAGTAATAATTGTGGCTCTAACGGCTTATGACGCCGATGCTGGTGTACCTGTGCTCACCATAATTCCATCAAGTATAGCCCCCCCCCAAAAGATAAAGAAGTAGGTAAGAAGAGGTAACATGTATGTACTTATGTATATACGGCTATATGTGACCGGGGTTAAGAACAAATGGTCTTCTTTACGCCGTATGCGCCGGCCAAGCCAAGGTGAACCAACTACAACTACAATTGATCCCAGTCCCACCAGAAATGAAGTAGTTTCTGTACTGCTCTATACACGCCATGCATTCTACGTGTGTAATAATAGTACAATGTGCAGTAGTTGGCTCCCAACGTAACCAATGCTGTTGGCCCACTACTTGAAAGCCAAAGCTAATCTAACATGCCATTGAGTTTAACCGCTGCATAGTCGCCATAACCGTGCATGCCTTCTCGATTCCATGCTGGCAAGCTGGCTCTTGGGTATGTATGCCCGGGTGTTTCTGTCCAGCCATGCTGCTTGTTGTTGTGACGTCTCGCGTGACCAGGAAGGAAATCTGTGTACCGTGTACTGTATCCAGGAAACCAACTCCGCTGCTGTGTAAATGCAAAAAAGGGGGCACTTGGGTACTCCAAGTACAAAATACCATGCCGCTCAGAGTCATGTCCTTGTACTGTCAATACCATCGCCGTCATAGGATGCGAGCATTCCACGGGATTCATCGTCTGCGTGGGGGAGATCAGTCATGTCTCCCTGGTTCTTAAACCCTTCGATTTCCTCGGCCAACTTCTCGCCTTCAAGTTTGCCTCGTTCTACATTCACAAAATAGAGGAGCGGTGCTGGGAGGCCGACTAGCACTGCCAGGAACCAGAAAGCTGGTCGGATCTCTCCGGAGGCATCGATGATGGCGCCAACAATTGCTGGCCCAAAAACGCTGGAACCCTTGTCAGTGATGGCATAGAGCGCGTAGAATGCTGCTTCCGATCCGGGAGGAATGAGTTCTCCATATAACGACCGGCAGTACGCCCCCAGCCCACCCAACACCAACCCGTAGATGGCAGCCAAGGGATACATTTCCCATGGCTGTTGTAGCCCGATGACTCCCCATTGCTTTACAAAGGGTAAATAGCCCAACAGGCCGTAGATAGGGATGATTTCAAATAACGCTATGCAGGCCAGAATTGTGTGGTGAGGGGCGAGATTGAAATACCGCGAAACGAAGGACCAGGAAAATGCGCCTAGTACGCCAGTTGTGGTCGAGATGACATTGATCATTCCCAGCGCCCATGGCTTCATACCCAATGCTGTTTTCGCATAGAGGATAGCAGTAGTGGATGTTGTGGCGACCGCATCTGACAACAGAAACCACGCTGCAAGGAAAAGGACGATGTCGCGGAGGCGCCCGGCGAATTTGACGGTACGATAAAGGTTCTTCCAAGCATAGAATATATAGGACAGCCAGGCCGAGTGCCCACGCCTGCTTGTTTTGGGGAGTGGAGGCCCAGGCCGCGGTCTCAGCCACATGGCAGCTGGTATGGTGAAGATAGCCCACCAAGAGCCGATGGCGAAGAGCACCACTCGTTGCGACCACGTCGAGCTCCCCATTGCAATGAGTATGAGAATAGACATGCACTGTACGAACAGGCCTGCGCCGTACCCAATTCCTATACCCTTGGCTGATATCTGTGTAGATAGTTGCAATTCGATGGATGTGAGTTCCGAATGCGTGGGGGCCCTGACCAGTTCGTTGTAGTCCGACTCGGCATCGCTTTGCGGAAACGAATCTGCGTTTGAGCCGTCCAGTGACTGTTCAGTTGTGGCCGAGCGATCATGCTGCTGTGATTCGGCTCCCGTCTCGTGAAGATCGGGCGCGACGACACCGGCGACCGCGGCCTCTTGTACCTTGGGGTGATGACGGACCAGGAGGGGCAGAAACGAGTTCAAGAGGACAAATGACGCGCCAAACGACACATTGGAAACGATGGCCAGCAAAGCGCCGAGGACGTAGATCTCCTTGAAGATGAATATAAAGGCCATGACGCAAACACTACCGACCCAGCCAAACATCAGGAGCAGCCGTTTCCTGTAATTTCCGTGATCGGCGGCGCAGCTGATGCTGACAACGAGAAGCGCCTGAAGCAGCACGCTGATACTGAATGTGTACATGGTAAAGCTTGCCGTATTGATTTCGATACCGAGTACATTGACGATACACTGCGACTCTTCACCTTTGGTGTGTTTGGTATCGCTGCTCGGGCATGGTGTCTTCCGGTCGGATAATAACACGCCATTATCTCTTGCAAGGCTTTCGAGTAAGATTGGTATGAACGATGCTGTAGGTATTGGGTGTTAGTCGCGACCGATTCGAGGCTGCCTGGATAACATGTATAGAATGTCGCATGCACAACGGTCGGACTTACAAATAGCTATCGCACTGACAAGTTAGCTGTCTATTTCATCGACGACACGGGCATCGAAACGGCAAGGGAAACTGCTTACCACATATCATATAGGTTTCTGCGGCAAAGGCGTACATGTACCTGTTTGGACCTCGGGATTAGTACTCCGGGCGTCCAAGGGCAATGGTGTTGAGCTTACCAGCCAGCGAGCTCCTTGCCAGTAGTAGGTCGCGTATCTTCCCCAGGATAGCGACCGCCGTTCTCCCCGATCTCGGTGCTCGTTCTAGGACTCATGGCGTCGGATTCCGATGTTGAGCGCTCATCGTCGGCTTCGAAGGAAGATGTGTGAGATCTAAAAGATTTGGCGAATGATGGTATGGACAAGAGGGTAGGCCTTGGGAGTAAGCGCTCTTCGTTTCGCGGGGCCATATTTGGGTTCCGTGCCAGCAGCCGTCGCACACACCACAACAGCTCACTCACTCACTCACTCACTCACTCACTCACACACCTGTATGTACACCGCCACACACACACACTCTCTCTCACTCACTCACTGCCTAAGCTCTGTGTATGCAAAGCAAAAGCAACGAAAAAGCAACGAAAAAACAACGGCCTCATTAACGCCAGACTCCGTCATCTGCCAGTTAGAGATTAGCTTGCAATTACTACTGCCGACAGAACCTTCCACCACTGGGAGCGCGGGCAGTGCGTCTGTTCGTTGCTAGAAAAAGATGGATTTCTGGATGGATCAATCTTCCAGACGGATGAAACAGCTCCTTGATTGCTTGCTGGCTGGCCTATCGAATACGCGCTCTCCTGCTGTGCATGCATTCCACACATGGAGTGCCCAAAACCTGCGCCTGAATCGGTTACGTGCAGGGGTCTGTCTATTCTTTGAAGTGAGGAGTGTGGCAAGAATGGAATTGACCGCTAGACGAACAAAAGGCTTACAAAGTCGAGAGATGATGACCATGACACATGTATTGGAATAGAAAGAAGACGGGAAAGGTTGCGACGGGAAGTTGGCAAGAAATGAACCGGGCGACCTCATCTGGTACCCGACTTTCGTATCGATTTACCATAGGCGACGCATCCGCCGCACGACGTTCTCCGCAGATTTACAACTATGTATGCGTGGTGGCACGTACTAGCTATTCTTACACACTTCACCATGGATCGTCGTTTTCCTAGGCGCGGCATTATTGAAGCGTCTTGCGAATGACCACTTTAGCGCGTCCTCCTAGTTTGTTTCAACCCTGAGACCCGAGAAGAGAAGCCCGTGTTGCTCATACGCCAGTTGAAGCTCTCCCCACAGACCAGGGAGCTTGCAACTACGACTCCACCCAAGGGCGAGAACGCGGGGTCATGGTGGCTTCCGAACAATGCCTGAGTCGTGACCATGATGAACAATTAATTGCATTGCTGTTCCGGCTGCCGACTGCCGAGTGCTTGTGCTTGTGCTTAAGCTATCTATTTCGATACGCAGAGCCCAAGACTCAGACAGGACGACCTTGGATCTTCTTCAGCTTTGTCATCTTGATAGATGGTAGTCATTGGACCCTGTGGTCCTTCAGACTCCCTTCGGGGGGTGAGAGAGTGAGTCCGAGACCACATCCCCCTATATTACTTACGTAATATATGCCCAGGACTGCCACAAAGCTTTGTGTCCCTTGTTAATATTCCATGGACACAACAACACCCCAGCACTCCTCGTAAGTAGCTTACATAGGTCATTATCACCTGGAACTGCCAAGTCAATGAGGCGGCCATGTAGGACCAGTAACGATGGCAAGATTTGTATTAGGTACTAACACGCTATATCATGACACCCCGTAATTTGGGAGCAATATGGGAACACAACTTATTTGGCTCTGCGGTCGACGTTTGTGGCTGTCGGGAGTTCCTTCGCCGATGTTCGATAGTGGGAGCATGGTGACTCGCGACAGATCAGTCCACATCAGGGTCGTTTAGTAGAAGTAATGCAAGTAGTCATGTTGGAAGTGTTTTGCTTCCCGAACGATGCGACTTTTGGATATTTTCATACCATACGAGTCAGTTCAAGAGACGGAGTTTGTAGGATACACCAAATCTGGTAAGCTGACACGCCCTAGAGGTCGACATAAGCTCCTATCATTCGCACAAGACATGACTTGGCATACGTTCTAGCTGGACATTGGTGTCATTCAGGGTGACCGCCGCTGGGTCATCGATGCCAAGACCGACCGCCCTGTCGTCGATCGTTCGGGAAATTGTTTCCCTTGGGGAAAACATAGCGGATCCCTTACAACTACCCTATGTGCCGACACTCTAGTATCTGACCCGAATCTCGTTCTTTCAGGCTATTTTCTTCACCCGGGTTTTGTGCCCTGGTAACGCAAAGTTGACGAGTTTCTGGGTTCCATCCAGTCATGTTCCATATAGACAACCCAGGTCTCATTCGTGGATCTGTATGTTTATTTTTCCCATTGGGAGCCACCATCAGCTGCCCCGATGCTTCCCTATACTATTAGACACACAAGCCTGTCTTGGGACCAGGGGAGCTCTCAGGGGTAAACTTCCGGCTCCGCGCTTTGCTTGATGAGAACAATGTTGTCAACCCTGCAGCTATACAACGACATGAGTGGTGGTCGACGAGTTGGGCTGAGCAAGTGCTATGGCTGCTACAATCTCGGCCATTTCCGGTTCGGGCATTATCCTCCGTGCTGGCCGCTGTCCGGCTATAAAGCCCAAGTCAGGAGCCGGCCTTGTGTCGTGTGTCACCAGAAGCAACTGCACTCTCCAACTGTCCACTTATCACGACACCAAACTGGTCCATCAAGATGAAGTCCGCACTCGTTCTCCTTCTGGCCCCCTTGTCGGTCTTTGCGGCCCCCGCTGAGCTGGCCGAGCGCCAGTCCCATCCTAGTATCGACCAGCTGATGAAAGCCAAGGGCAAGATCTACTTCGGCACGTGCGCCGACCAACGCACATTGTCGAACGCCCAGAATGCCGGCGTGATCAAGCCCGACTTCGGCCAGCTCACTCCAGAGAACTCGATGAAGTGGGACGCCACCGAGCCCTCGAAGGGCTCATTCAGCTATGGCGGTGCTGATTACCTCGTCAATTGGGCACAGGAGAACAACAAGACCATTCGAGGCCACACCCTCGTGTGGCACTCGCAGCTCCCCGGCTGGGTGAGCAACATAAAGGACAAGTCGACCCTGACCACCGTCATTCAAAACCGTCAGTCCTTATCCCGTGGCTCCCAGACAGTGAATGGGATGGTTTCATTGGCGTAGCTGCTGACTTGCGACTTTTCAAGATGTGACGAGCCTAGTCACTCGATACAAGGGAAAGATCCGAGCCTGGGTACGTTGCAGCACTACCGTTTCCCCAGCCACTTCTTTTCCAAAATCCTAAGATGATCAACAGGACGTTGTGAACGAGATTTTCGACGAGCAGGGCGGTCTCCGACAGTCCGTGTTCTCCCAGGTCTTGGGCGAGGACTTCGTCCGCATTGCCTTCGAGGCCGCCCGGAAAGCCGACCCCGATGCCATCCTCTACATCAACGACTACAACCTGGACAGCCCTAGCTATGCGAAGCTGACCAACGGCATGGTGGCCCATGTGAAGAAGTGGATCGCCGCCGGTGTCCCCATCGACGGCATCGGCTCGCAAGGCCACCTGCAGGCCGGCCAAGGATCCGCCAATGCCCAAGCCCTCGCCGCCCTCGCCGCCACCGGTGTCAAGGAGGTCGCCATCACCGAGCTCGACATCGTGAATGCCGGCAGCAACGACTACATTGCGGTGTTCAACGGGTGCCTGCAGGTGAAGACCTGTGTCGGTGTGACCGTCTGGGGTGTCCGTGACCCTGTGAGTTTAGACCCTTTATGTCTCCTCGCCGAGTTGGGAAGCGTGCCCGTAACGTGTGCTAATGATTCATGACCTCAGGATTCGTGGCGATCACAGAACAACCCTCTTCTGTTCAACGCCCAGTACCAACCCAAGGCTGCTTACACTGCTATCGCCAATGCTTTGAAATAAGCACCCAGAGAGGGAACTCAAGGCTCTCCGTAGCCCGCGCTGTAACTTGTCGAGCTTGAGCGTCACGTTTCCTGATCGAGGATGAGTTTTATACCACAAGAGTGGTTCTATTAAATAGGTCGTTAGTTCAAGCTGCCATCGGACGCCTGAGAAATGAACCACTTCTGAGCTCAATAGCGAATTTGAAGCCGCACTAACCGTGAGAACAATGTAAGATGACTAACTATATGAGAGATGTTAGACATTGTTGAAAACTGATATGTATAGAACTGCGTAGATTTCTGTGTACCTAACCTCCACGGAAAGGCTAGTAAGGGTATCTCCAAAGAGCAGCCATGCCGTCAGCAGCAGCGCCGCCGCGGCCTCCTCATAACAATTAATCGCCAGTGCCTAAGTAAGTAATCGAATGAGAAGGGATCATCATGAAGACAAGACCTGAAGTTCTGAAGTAAACATCCCCCCCTCCCCTGTCCCTCCTCCTTCACAGCACACATAACTACATGCTCATTCTCTTGGACTCTCCCCTACTTCTTGAACATGCCAAAGATCTTGTGCTTGAGCTTGTCGGCGGTACTGGTCTGCTGCGGGGCGGCGGGCAGCGACGCGTCGGCCACCTTCTTCTTGCTGTTCTCGTCGTCCGCGGTCAGGTGCACGTTGGCGGCGCCGCCCCGGCCCGTGTGGAAAGGCTCCTCCTCGGATT
Source organism: Apiospora pterosperma (assembly GCA_019976485.1). Classification (NCBI taxonomy): domain Eukaryota; kingdom Fungi; phylum Ascomycota; class Sordariomycetes; order Amphisphaeriales; family Apiosporaceae; genus Apiospora; species Apiospora pterosperma. Next base: position 4,437,957 of record JAFBMP010000009.1, read on the forward strand.
GGCGCGTCGCCGCGTCGGGCACCACGTCCTTGTCGGTCCGCAGCCCCGGCGCCTCGCCCGGCTCGCCTATGTTGCCGCCGCCTGCGTGAGTGGGGACGGGAGGGTTAGCAGTCTTCCCTACGAGAGCCAGAGAGAGAGAGAGGGGGGGGGGGAGGAATGTGTAGTGGGTATGGTGCTGTGTAATAGTGAGGAAATGGGCAAGTAACGAAAATGATTGAGCCGTGAGTGTTAAGGTAGGACTGAGAGCAGCAGCGCCCAAGGGCTTCTTTCTTGCAAGTGCGTATGGCTGTGTCAAGTACCCTCAATCGCAATTGAATGAGGGCGCAGGGGAGATCAACAGCATCGAGCACTTCGACTTACCTCCTCGACCTGTGGAGTACGACCCGGCATGTTGGTTGCCTTCTTCGCCCTGGCGAGTAATCTCTCCGTCCACGTACTGGGTAGAGTCAGGGTTGATGTTACCAGCGCCTCCACGGCCGTGAGACACTTCGGGGGCTGACATGATTGGCGGTTTCGGAGGGGGTGGTGCTTAATACGAGGGACTGTAGACCTCTGAACAGGTTGAGAAGCGATTGGATACGAAGTGGACAGACCTCAACAAAACGATTATTAGTCTGCAGCTTTGGCAGAACCGTGTTCGCAAAAAGTCAAGTCATGTCAAGCCTGCCTGGTGTGTGGTATGATTTTATTATCTAAAGTAAGTACCTAACAGACAGGCCCTGGTCGAGCCTCCCGCATCATGCCATTTGGGGGGGGAGCTGAACCAAGGCGCAGGACGGTGGGCGAATCAAAAGGAGGGTATCAGCTATTCGCGAGTAATCCTGTGATAGGTCGCAGCAATAAAGAAAAATAATTACGTATCATCCCAAGACGACGGGCGAACTACCTTAGTAGCTCTATCCTTGCAATCCCAGTCTCGTTGGGGAAGCTCTTTGGGGGGGCCTGAGATCCCTGACAGCTGTGACGTAATTCTCGCTCCTCATCCATCCCATGATAAGATAACGAGCTGTCACTGGTGGACTGGCGCCCCGCCAAGCTGCGGTGGCTGCCGACAGCTTCATTCAGTGGCCTGAATCGGACGAAACACCGACTTTTAGGAGAAGTCGAATCGCCAGAACTGGATGTTCTTGTCAAAAGAAGGGAGAATCGATGCCATCGTTGTCCCGTAGGACCCGAAGAACGGCGGGTGGCTATCCATGAACTCGCGCCATTGGATGCGGTCTCGCATCGTCAGTCGGGGATGAAGTGATGTGATGTCCCCGGGCTCATCGATTCCCCATTTAAACGCAGACCCGCTCGAGCGCAGCGGTTTGATGAGTGCCGTCAAGTTCACAGAGAGGCTGCCGAGCGAGTCGAAGAGCAGCTGTCCGCTGCGACCGTTGCCCCCGAAGTATTCCACCAGATCCCGCATCATGGCCTTGCCGTCCTTCGGGTCGAGATACGGCGTCAGACCCTCGGCCACGACTAGCGTCGGCCGGTCGGCGGGAATGTCCTTGTACCAACCCGGCTCGGCCACGTTCAGCGTCCGCAGCGTGTAGTCGCCTTCGGGCTGTGGTATCAGCCGCGATCGCAGGTCGACGACCAAGGGCTGATCCAGGTCGATCCATCGCACCCGCGAACTCTTGGTCACGCGGAAGAAGCGGCAGTCGAGGCCGCAGGCAAGATGCACGACAGTGACAGGCTCCGGATGCGCGTCCAGAAAGTCCTGGCACCATTGATCGAGTCTTTTGGCCCGGTTAGCGATCCAAGTCACATATCGCTGGTCGGCTGTAAACTTGAAATGGCTTGCGTCTAGATCAATGTCGCACCGTTCCAGCAGCTGTCTGGCGTAAGGGTCGGCAAGTATGGGATTGGGGTTCTGAGCATCCCGGAGCTTGAACATAACCATCGGCAACAGCGTCTGTTCCGACCCTTGCAGGATGACTTTCTCCTTAGGCAGACTCGGCACGGCGTTGATGTTGACTTCGCTGGTGGCGCCGCTCCCAGTAGTGCTCCGCCTGGGTCTGGCGCGCTCATCTGGCTGTGAATCCATTGTACCCATCGATATTCGCGACGCAAACGTACGAAATGTGTCGACACTAGGCCTTTTGCTACCTTTTCGAATCAGAGGCATCATTTCTACTGAGAGCTTCACATGCCTCTGATTGATGACTTGGTGCGAGATCCTTCCAGATGACTTTATGTAGAATCCGGCCGGACTAGGCCAGGAATGAGCCCATGCCTGCTACCCTCTTTCCCCCTGAGCCAATACTGGGGGTTTGCGAGCCCTCAAGCCCTCAGCCAAGAATCTCGAGCTGCAGAATCGGCAACCATGGAGAGGTGGAAAAACTCGCCAACCCACCGTTCGCTTATGCTGTTTCGGTTTTCCAATACGATGCATGCATATATCCACTAGGCGTCAAGGGTGTTGTGCGGCCAATATGCCTTTGTTGGTAATGCCGCCTTGCCTCCCTTGCCTATACCTTGCCCCCCCTTGCCGGCTTCCCAACCGAATTCGTTCAAGACTAAGTAGATAGAACCCGGAATTTCTGTGGGGAGGGCATCCGCCAATTTTCAACCAGGAACACAGCTCAGAATTAACTTGAAGCATTTACGTCAGTTCCTTCAAATTGCAAATCCTGGAGAACGGAGCCGGTGTCTAGTTTTGAGGAGCGAGGACCGGTCAAGGACTGCCGGCGTCGAAGTCACACCCTTGGCCCATGTCGATATCATGGACGAGACCTGCAAGGTTGTAATCTTTCCAATTATCGCGCGACGTTGAGTTGCCGGGGGAATATGACAGATCAACAAGGTATACGCTGATCATATCGCAAAGCTTGTTGTTGTCGTAGTGTGAATGCATTAGGTACCGTCCAAGCTCGCTCGGGTATAGAAGGTGACGACATGGAAGGCGAGAGAAGTTGCGAATGCAGTATCAGGTGCTCCAAATACTCGGAAACAGATATCCAAAGTTAAGTAGTCAGTCATAGCAACTACGAAATGGTGATATAGATCAAATAGATGAACGATCAGTGCACCAGCAATATTAATAGTACACAAAGTGTTGATCTGAGGCAGCACAACACCAAAGCTATAGTTATTTGAAAATCCAAGTCCCTCCTTAACGAGTACGCTGGGGCATGAAACATACCAGTCATTCAGTCAGATTTATTAGCAGTTAATATATTGCTGGAATATAAAGCGGGTAAAACAAACAATACCCCAGATAGATATACAGCATGATCTATGAAATTCTAGTGAGCGTACCATGCTGGCCTTTGTGGGATACTCACATGTCAATATATTTGATTGACCAGCTTTTGCTCTCATCCTCGGTGAGGTCATATTGGGACATGTCCACAGCCTGAGAATCGAGAGTTTTGTACTTTGTATCGTCTCTTGGATGGATGCCCAGCATGGTCCCAAACGTCCAAGACATCCTAGACGCTCCTCGTGTGGGCTTATGGGTTGATTGGCCGCGTATGTGCCGAAGATGGCGGTTTCTATGACCTGCCCGTGGATAGATAGGATCTCGCTCATCTTTTGGACAGACCGAGTACGCAAATTAACAAAACATCAAACCCACCCAAACATAAGCAAGTCCTTGTAGGCCCCGAAGATACAGTATACTGCTGAGGAGGCTGCAAACCTACCGAAGAAAGCGATGAAGCGTGCTGGGGCTGAGCTGTTTCCTGAGCTGGAAGAGATTAGCGTCACGGATACACGCATGTGCTGGTGCACTTATTTACTCGATAGCTTCTTTGTTGTTGGATATGCCCCTGGATACTCCCAAACTCTGTTTATCGCCTTATTTTCGCTCGTGGTTTCCACTTCCTCCCAGTCTTCGGCAAGGTCCATTTCTGATGATGGAAGCATTTCCCACCTTGTTTTCCGCGTTCCCACGAGTCAAGAGCACAAAAGTCCTAGAGACGGCTTCGGAAAGCCATTGAGTATTCCGCTACAGGGCTAGTAAGTTATGAAAACCCTCCAAGCTAGCAGAGGATGTACATGGATTTCGGTGTATAAACATGAAGACTACTAAATATATCTAGTTCCAAACCGGAGCCTTGAAGCTAAGTTCTCCTTCAATAAAATCTGTTCAGCCTAATATCTTACAAGAGCCACTATCTGGACGAGGCACTGAATTAGAAAGCATGCGCAGAGCCGGGCGGGGCCCCATTCTTCCCACCGTCGGAGACCGTGTACTCAGTCGTGATGGTAATCTGATTTGAGCGTGGCATCCGCTGGCTGGAGTCAAAGGGCCGGCTTTGGCTGACCGATCGCTTGGACGACGGCTGATCGGCCCCTCGCCCTGCCTCAACATCGCCGCGGGGCTTGCGAATGGAACCCAGGGCTCCTGCCTCCATCTCCTGCTTGGAAAGGTCCAGTGAGCTGTCCTCTCCGATCATATCAGCCCTAGTAGGGTGCTCGACGGCGTCGATACAGATGTTCTCCTTGGAGTCGGACGTGATAGTCTCGTTGGGGATCGTGTGACGACCCCAGCGGCTGCGAATATTGCCGGTGCCGCTGTTCTTGTTCTTGTTCTTGTGCTTGTTCTTGCCCGGGCAGCTGTCCAGCTGGTATGAGTTGCCAGTCGACTTGCTGCCGGACGTCGATCCGGCCTTGACGCGCAGCTTCTTGAAGTACTCTCGGAAGAGCGGGTACACCATAGGCAGGTTGGTGAGCACGAACGAAACGAATGACTCGCGGATCGACCAGTACCCGGACTCGGCTGGGTTGGTATCACCATCCTGCATGTGATGATTAATAACGAGAAAAGCACCCAGAGTCACTGATAATCTACCGAGCCGTGAGGTGGTGGACTGACTCACCTTGAGGATGGCTACAGCGCGGAGAATGCCGAACACCATCTCCAGAATGGCACCGCTGAACATTAGTATTATCATGAGCTTTTTCTTGAGCGGGAGCCTGGATTTCCATATCATCTAAAGCCGCGGCACGAGTAAGCAATATATTTGATTCAGGGGAGGAAGAGGAGGTTGTGTGATCTTACTGGAATCGGAATCGCCATGAGGTAGAAGTCCGTGATGGTGTTCATCACCATGACGAATAGAGTCTGGAGAGGGGAGATGGCGGGCATGCAGTTCACACCAGGGTTAGGGAACACCTGCCAATGATGGTCGAAAGGGATGCATTTGAGGAAGGCGACTAGCAGGCATCCAATGTACGTAGCCGGCAAGACGATAATGGAGCCTCTGATCAGTAATCTGTGGTTTTGTACACTGTCACTGAGTTCTGTCTTAGTAAGGCTTCTCAGGCCAGTTCGAGCCCCTTACTCACGTCAGTCGGTTGTAGTATAATGCCCAGCATCCTTTAAGCAGCCACATTAATGTGGTGTACATGAGGAGGCCAATAACATGGTTTTTCGAGCCCCCTATGCGTAACCGCATTTCTTCAGCAGCTGGCCCATTTTGATCAAGGCTTGCTTGTTGCGCAAGACTGGCTCGATCCGCGTCTGCAATGGCGTTGTTGGCAAAGCCCTTCCACCAGGCCACAACCATATAACCAGCCATCGACTCGATCGACATGACGACCTAGAGACTCAGAGTGTCAAACGTTGTCGTCTTCCCATCTTCCCAGAAGGGTCCAAGTGATACATAGGTAGGCTGGGATCAACTTACAGTGGCTGGGAACATCAGGTAGTCGTCTAAAGTAAGCCCCTTGAAGCCCACGGCTTTCCAGCGCGCATAATAACGTAGAAAAAGAAAGACGATAGCTGTTCCAGTCAAGCCCCATACTTCTCGAATAAAGAGACCCCCTTCTTTATCCTTCTCGGCCGCCATTGCGGCTGCTGATGCTGGGCCCATCTCGACAACTCAACTGCTATAAGGCGTGGAACGAAAAGACCGAGAAGATCGATGAAGGAGGGAGGTCGACTGCTCGAATTATAGACAAAAGTTTGCTTATAGAACCGCGAGCGAGAGCAAAACCTTTAAATGTTTTGTATCAAACATGACATGGAGCTGTTGATTCTTCGGCAATTCTCCGTCCTGTGAGGCATCAAGAAGTCCTTCCAATTGATCAGCATGGTGGCAAAAATGATATCGTTTATGATCGTATACCTCTTCTAGCCTGGTAACTCAGATGAAACCTTAGATGGCACATTTCTCGGTATCAGTATCATTAGTATGAAAGTTCAGGGGAGCAGAAGTGAGGTATCATGCGCTTGGGCTTCATCCATCTATGCAAATATCAAGAAGAGAACATGACCTGATATTGACGTACAACCATGCCTCTATGAATGATACGCAGGGACGGTGAAGGTAAGGGCAATGGGAAGATTTGTATCATATGCCAACATTAATGGTTCTATTTGGCTTTCTCACCACCAGAAGCGCCATAAACGACATATATCTGGTATTGGCTCGAAAAACACCATGAAAGTGGTAATACCACGATCGAATACATCCATTATCAACTATCACAATCACAAAATGATGGATTTTGTAGTGTGGTGTTCCATACATAGTATGCATACTCGTCTATTCTATCCCTTTGCGTGTGCAATCCGCAAGGATGTATGCTGTTTGTCTCAGACATTCTGAGAGGATGAAAGAAAGAGCCGTCTTACCTAATCAGCATAGCTGACTCACCAATGCCATGCTGCCTGTCAAACTGTCACACTCCCTCCCTACCTTAACTCATGTCGGTTCCCGTCAGTGCCAGGTTCAACGGCCACGCCCTGTCTCTGCAGCCAATCAACCAGCCAAAGCCGCCGGGTGCTACGGTCCATGAACAAAAACTCCCGATCAAGCGTCCAAAGTACCACAGCGGCATTTCTTTCGGCGCCACTGTCACCCATTCACATGCCTGATAGACAGGCCAAGAGTAGCCAAGATTGTAATGGCTGCAGGGCGCATTTCCCCGCACCTGAGCAGAGGTCCAGACTCTGGTACGGACCCCCAAGCTTCGAAAAGGATGACGGCAAATCGTCCCCTACGGGATAAAGTACCATCAGCCATGTCGCCATAGTCGCTACCCGATGTTCTGACACGGGCCCGGGGTGATGGGGGTACAAGTTTGGTTCTGCTCGCTGATTGAAACAAAATCTCGGTTCTGCTGAACTCCCTGCCCCTGAGTAACATATCGCTGCGTTTAGTCTTTCCTTGGGACATGTCATCCCAAGCTGAGGCTATTCCACGTGTTTGTGACAACTGCCGCGCCGTTCTCTCAGTTTGCGTACCATTGGACCTCGGAAGTGGACGAGGCAGACTAGCTTGGATCACAGATGATACTATAGATGTCGTATGAGGAATATCCCGAAAGACCTCAGGGCCTATGCCTCATGCGCATGGACGATGATCCGATGTGCCAAGGCCACCCGTTTCCGCGCTCGGATGTTGCACAATACCTAGTATCTGGCTGGCTGACCGGCCCAAGTCAGTGTACAAGGGGTGCGTATGGTCCGGGGTTGCTACTGGTCCATATCCCATATCGTCCGGGTCAGCAAATAAGACACAACCCCCCCACACACAAACTGTGTATCCTGGATGCATGGTGAAGACATGAGTTTACGAGGCCTCGCTGCTGTCAATGGAAGCTCCAAATACAAGAAGCTAGAGAGGGATGCACCTCTATTGGCCGCGGGGATGGATGCTTACTGCTTTATGGCCACCTCCTCCGACTCGTAGCTGCCATCCCCAACTGAAAGCTCCTCAAACTTCCCCTTCCCCCTACATTCCAGATCGCCTTTGGAAGGTCCATTGGAACTCGCCCTCCTGGTTTTGAAAGAAGCAGCTCATTTAAGAACCATGGCAACGAACAATACCTCCGCCCTGGGCGGGACTAACAGCATCCAGCCTACAACCAATGTAGACGTGTAAGTACAGACTGAAGAGTTGAAAGAAAAGAGCTGGTCTGGAGCTGACACTATTCAAGCCTGATCATCGGCGCAGGGCCTGCGGGGTAAGATTAAATGGTCTGGAGTATGACGAGTCTTAGTATCTGACTGTGTGAAGTATCATGGCTGCCGCCTGGATGGCTCGTATGGGTCTGAAGACTCGTATTATAGACAAGAGGAACACCAAGGTAAGGTTTGAAAGGACGCCTTTTCTCGTTGACCATCTCTACCAGGTTTCTTGATCCAAACAGGGTGCGCAATCAAGAACTTCCACTGGTTTGACCCCTCAAGTTAGTGGCCTTGATGTGGAGAGGATGACTGACATCCTACGCGAACAAGATCTTTTGCGGTCAAGCGGATGGTCTGAACGCTCGCAGTCTCGAGATGCTCGATAGTCTCGGATTTGGAGACAGAGCCTGGAAGGAGGCTAATCATATGATCGAGGTATGTACTGAGTTGAGGCCTCACTCATAAACTGTCGAGTAGCATATACTAATACCATACAGATATGTCTATGGGTGAGTTTTGGCTTGTACATCGCCTTCGGAGCGCACCGGCCCTAACTTGCTCAGAATCCGGATGAGAACGGCATTATTAGGCGTTCAGATCGCGTACCAGATACGCCGGTTGGGCTCTCGCGGTTGCAACAGAGCACGCTACACCAAGGTCGTATTGAACGATTCTTCCTCGACAACATCAAGAAGTATTCCAATAACACCATCAAAGTCGAGCGAGGAGTTCTCCCGGAATCTCTCGAAATCGACCAGAGCAAAGTGGAAGACCACAGTGCCCACCCCGTCACGGTAAAACTGCGGTTCTTGACAGAAGAAGAGGCAGCCCCTAAGCAGCTTGGAGGCAGCAAGGTCTCTGATGGTCTCTTCCGAAGTAATCTGTTTCAAGAGGCGGATGAAGATGTTCTCATACAGCAAACGTACAACAGAGCTGGAGCCGGTGAGACAGTCTGTGCTAAATATGTCATCGGTTGCGACGGTGCCCGCAGTTGGACTCGAAACACACTTGGCTTCGAGCTGGAAGGCGAAGCCACTGACATGATCTGGGGCGTCATGGACATTATCCCCTTTACTGACTTCCGTGAGTACACCAAGCCTAGGGGAAAGGGGCCGTCACTGATGTGCAACTTTGCTAAGCGGACATTCGTTGCCGATGTGCAATCCACTCTGCCACTCACGGCAGTCTCATGATCATTCCGCGTGAGAACAACCTGGTCCGGCTGTACATCCAACTTGTGGAGGTCAAGCCAGACGCCTCCGGGCGTGCGGATCGATCCAAGATCACCCCTGAGTTGATCTTCAACGCGGCCAAGAAGATCCTCGATCCGTACAAGATCGACTACGAGGTCTGCGACTGGTGGACCGCGTACCAGATCGGCCAGCGCGTAGGCACCAACTTCGATGCTCACCAACGCGTGTTCCTGGCCGGTGACGCCGTGCACACGCACTCCCCTAAGGCTGGCCAAGGCATGAACATCTCGATGCAAGACTGCTACAATCTCGGATGGAAGCTCGGCCTGGTCTGCCGGGGTATCGCTCAGCCCAGCATCCTCAAGACGTATCAAAGCGAGCGCCGGCGTGTCGCTAGGGACCTCATCGAGTTCGACCACCGCTTCGCCCGTCTCTTCTCGGGCCGGCCAGCAAAGGATATCCTGGTAAGCAAGAGAGCGAGTGACCACTCCCGGTGTGCCGCCCTCCTCCAGACCATGTATGCAAGTCATTATAATCAGTAGCTGATGCCGTCTGCTTGTAGGACGCCGAAGGCGTCTCCATGGCGGAGTTCAAGGAGGCCTTCGTTCAGGGCAACATGTTCGCCTGCGGCCTCTCGGTGAACTACGGGCCCAGCAATCTCGTGCTCAAGCCCGGCGACGCCGAGGAGCAAGGTGACGGCAGCACCGTGGCCCCGCCCGCCCGGGCCGTGTCGGAGGCGGAGTTCGCCCGGAAGCAGGCGCTGGCGACGGGCATCCCCGTCGGCATGCGGTTCAACAGCTTTCAAGTTGTGAACCAGGCGGACGCACGACCGTGGCAGTTGCAGCAACGGTTGCCGGCCGACGGACGGTTCCGCATCGTGCTGTTCGCAGGCGACATCCACAACGCGCAGCAGAAAGGGCGCGTCGAGGCTTTCTGCGCAAAGCTCGATGCGCCGAGCAGTTTCCTGCACCGGGCTGGCGGAGGCGACGGCCGCGACGGGATACACAGCGTTGTGGAGATCTTGACCGTCCACTCGGCCAAGCGCTGGGACACGGAACTGCTGCGCGACTTCCCCGAAGTGCTCCACCCGTTCCGCAAAGCCACGGGCTGGAGCTATGACAAGGTCTACGTCGACGATGTCAGCTACCACGAGGGCTTCGGCGACGCGTACAAGAACTACGGCGTCGACAAGGAGCGGGGCTGCGTCGTCGTTGTCAGGCCGGATCAGTATGTTGCATGGGTTGGTGATCTGGAGGAATTCGACGAGGTGCAGGCGTACTTCGAGGGGTGTCTTGTGCTAAAGGATTATACGAATGGGCTAGATTCGTCGGCTGGTGTCAAGGTTGCCGAGAAGGCGGCCGCTGCTGATTGCGTCCACATCGCTGTGGGATGAATTACTGCGTTCCATTCTATCCCTGTTCCTAAGTAGCTTTTCACAGTTCAGCGTTATATATAAAGTAAGTAAGTACTTAAGGTACGTATTTAAGAAGAAGAAGTATGTATACTGCAACTCAACGCGTGCTCCGAGGTCAGACTTGAAAACGCGCACCCATCGCACCAACAGGGTCGCTACTTGTTTCTTGTACATATGTGAACGTGAATTCAATATCCTGAAAGCTTCTAGACCACCCGAAGTGCGAAATTCGATTGCTGACTGCGTTTGTTAGCGTGAACGGCGCACCACCACATCCTGCGTCTCTGTGTTATTGGTATAGCGTGGTATAATTGGAGGGTCACCAGGGGTGATGTGGGGGGGGTTGGGAACTCATACCTCCTATATTACCACCACCAACTATTGATCTTTCGATCAGGCAGCTCTCACCAAGGCTACTACTCCTTGATATTCATGAATCTTTTCCCTCGCATAATCATTGCGTAAAACCGACGGGGAAAGACATGGCGGACTCTACGGGCGATGCAACAGTGACTTCGGCACATGATCATGCCGTTGCTTACTTGGCGAATGAGCGTTTTCACCAAACATTCACGTTACCAGCCACAGCCGACCACGAGGGCCTCGTAGTGAGCTACGTCGATGCGGGACAAGATGCTGGCGAAAACCCCAAAGCTGTGCCAACCATACTATACATACCGGGCATGTTTGCCTCACGACTCCTCGGAATCTATCCCCTGCACGCATTGGGGCAGAAGCTAGGGGTGCGTGTGCTGGCCATTGACCGGTATGTGCCCAACCTGCGGCGAGACTCATCTTCAGGTGTCGTTTTTGCGGGGGGGTCTAACAAGTATGTCGCCGTGCATAGTCCCGGTATGGGACAGTCTACAAATGTACCGCTTTCACAGAGGCTCGCTGTTTGGCTCGAGATAGTGCCTGCACTCCTTAGACATCTTGGCATCGAGCACGTTGCCCTCGTGTCACACAGCGCTGGAACACTGTACCTTTTGAACGTCTTGTATCACTCCCGTGATATCTTGAGTCCTACCAAGCCGTTTGTAGCGTTATGTGGTAGGTTGCTGCCATGCCCAAAAGCTTTCCTTCCACGTTTTGGATTCGAAAAGTTGTGAAGAATCGAACTTGAAAGAATCAAGAGCTACCCGGCATCTATACGCCAAGATGCGCTCAATGTTTTGGGCTTGAGCTGATTTCATGTAGCACCATTCGTGCATCCTATGCAGTCGCGGCTCGTATACCTGCAGATGGCTCGGTACATACCATCGCAAGCTTTCGGTGTTTGGCATCATATCCCGCGATTGATCATCACTAAGGCGCAGCCTACCTTTGCTTCAAGCGGAACAGTGTTCACCAAAGCCACCAGCGCCGTTTTTGGTGGAACAGGCAGCAGCAGTGATGAGAATCGTCCGGATTCTCAGATATTAGAGAAGAAGTATGGGGTGCCTCGCGATCTGCAAACCGAACTGGACAACTTGATAGCCAAATCCATGTTTGCCGAGCAAACAGAAGGCGCAGACAGTGAGGCATTGCAATGTTTGAAGAAAGGACCCAGTGGGACGTGGGGAAAGTGTGACGATTACGCAACATTTGTTCGAGATTTGGCTGATTTGGAGAGGAGTAGGGGTCTTGGAGAAGAAAGGCCAAAGCTCAAGGTACGTACATACTTCGCCGAGGCCGATGCCATGATTGGACAAAGAGGCCAGCTCTACATGGAAGAGTGTTGGGCGGGAAAGGACAGCGAATTCGAAGACTGCCTTGATTTCGCGGCCGAGTCTACCAAGGGGACTGATCATGACACCGTGGCTCGGGCTCTAGAGGTCCTCGAAGCCATCTTCCATGACGCGGGCGGGACGGGAACACACTCTACTTGAAGGGAAGGACTTAGGTGGGAGCAAACGGATGGAGCATCCAGCAGGATGATGGCCTTGCCGCCTTGCTTGCTGTAGGTTGCAAACAGGTCCGGGCGAGCGTACCACATGATACCCTTCTTTGGTTCTGCCTTTGCGTTATCCGGAGGCCTCGAACAGCACCCAGTTCGGACCGACATGCGGAGGTATTTATGGCAGATATCATTGGAGGCAACGGGTCGTGGCATTCCCCGAAGGACCCGGGCGCGGTGGGTAAGCACATAATGCACAATGTAGAGGTAAGTACGATGCAGTGTCTTCTTTATTAAGGGATAACGATACTTATGTAGAGGCTAGCTAGGTACATGTAGCTAATCGATCCCACCCACCCATACTGGTACACTCGACCTGTGCCGAAAACCGAAGACCCATCGCCACGAACTGCTTGATTCGTACTTGTGCTGTAAGTAAAGTACATCGGTCACACCAGACGCACTCATCAGCATGCGACGGGTCGGCTGCGTGTCATCAGCCCGTGCCAGCATTTGGGGGTCGAACGTCAGCCATCGTGGCAGTGTGCAGGAGGACCAGATAAGACACTGCCACCCCTTTTTTTTTTGTTTTTTTGTGGTTATCCCGTGGATAGTACAGTACCAAAGCGGGATGCCGTTCGACACGTGGTGTGCTCCCCATCCTTCCCGGGTTAAGGTACGAGTCAGGTCTCTCTATATTGCCGGCGGAGCTAAGCCAAGAAAGCCTACATGCCCAGAGCTGTATTGGATGACACTTGCTGCAGACCCTGGCTACAGGAACAGCTTTCTTCGAAGCTTATTTCAACAACACATGGTTCTTGGGCCCAGCCGCAACCCGCCAACTGTGGTGGTGTATGTTGTTATTGTGAGCAATGCTTGTCGAGAATGGTGACATGCCTGGACTGACCTGAAGCGGGCTTGTCCCTGTTAACAGCATGCCGTGTGGAAAAGCAGATAATTGACGTCGGGGTAGTAGGTTAACGAGAAGACACTATTCACAACTCTGTTTCATGGGACTTGGCCATTTCGGGGCCGTGACACCGGTTATGATACTCAACTCTAGGCTAGGATGCACCTTATAGATATTGCAAGTCACCTGGTGGCTAGCCTGTTGTTTCAGAACAAAATACAAAATCCGAACCAGAATCCGCCGGAGCTTGAAGACGGCGACCCTCGACCTTGAATGAAGGTTATTTCGAATGTTGCAGGCGTGAGAGTTCAGTTGGTAGGAAAGCGTGAGAGCGAAAGGGCTGGGGTCGGTCCGCCCTGGACCTGAACAGGAAAACCTGACTGAACCGATAAGGGAGGGGTGGGAGGAAGGCGGGAGGGATAAATAGGCGATTGCAGTCTGTCTGTGATGAGGGGCAGGAATGATGAAGTGGCGCCATCAACATGACCACATACATGTGCTTCACAATATTAGATTCAATGTTATGTTTTCAAGTTGTTGGCTTCTAAATCTTATTTTATACCCTTGCACTTGACGTGTACATTGCAAGTCAAGCACGGGGTTGTTGTTTGTCATGCTTCGTTCTCGATCTCGTTCCCGCTCGCTTTCTCCTTCTCTTTCTGTTTCTGGTTCGGTTTTTTCTTCTCTCTGACGCCATTGGGGTCTGGGGCCCCAGGAACGCCACCCACCCGCTGCGTGCCGTGCCTTCTAACTTCTCTACCTGTACGCCTCGCTGTAGGCACACCCTGTACAACCTGTACTGTACTTCTCAACAAATTGATCCCAGCCTATTACACCTGGATTGGGCGGTCTTTAAGAAACAGCGCAGGTGTCTCGCGTTGAAGAAATGAGCCTCTCACTTCTATTAGTCACCAAGGGCCCCACGGTGGAAAGTGGAAAGTGGAAAGTGGAAAGTAGAAACAGGAAAGCCGTCAGTCACTGCGGTGTGCTTTCTTTCTTCATTGCCCCCTGTGTCCCATCCTCCATTCCATCCAATCTTACTTCACCTTGCGTTTCCCCGTCCTGCCGGGTAAGAATACGAAGTTCCCATCCGTTTTCGCTTGCTCTGCTCTGTCTTTGTACTGTATCCCTACATGACATTCTGGCGTATCAATAAGAGCTTCACTGTCCCCTGTGCCTATCGTTTACCGTCTGCCGTCTATCCTTTTCTGGGTACATCCATTCATTGGTAAGCAGCGGCCCCGCCACATCCGAGCTACGAAGAAATACAGTGCCTCATATAACCTGCACTACACTTCCGTGACCGGGCCTTCCCTCGTTCGGCTTTCCTTCTGACGATCGGGGAAAGTTAAGTGGGAGAACCTGCCCATCTTGCTTTCGTGAAAACCTAGTTTTTCTGCACACCTACTTGTCTCTCCTCAGTTCCTGGTAACACTGCATCATCCGGCACAACCACCCAATCTCTCTCACTTTACTCTCCCCCCCGCTTACACACACCATCACCTCTTCTCCTTCAGCCTCCAGCACCAGGTAACATGGCCGCTGTCACATCTACGCGACCACAGCAGCTGCCTTCATTAGATGCCGCCATCAGATCCAGCAACGAGAGCCCCAGATCAAGCAACACCAGCAACGAGAAGGTCGATGCGTTAGCACCTGTTCTTAGTCTCGCACCGCCAACCAAGAAGTCTTCTCCTGTAGATCGCTCTGCTTCGACGAAAAGATGGAAGACGTTCCGCGCTTCCTTCAAACATCTCTGGAACTTGACTCCCAAGCAAGTCGAAGACTTCATGGACTCGTATGTCATTTATAACCTAGACTGGGAAAATGAGAAAGAAATGATCGATGCCTTGGGCCCAAATTACCAACAACGTGTAGGCGACTGTCTCAGGTCTTACTATGGTATCATGAATCATCTGTAAGTCCCCTCTTCTTGGCGCTCATTGCCGCCCGCCTACTACGTTGGACGCATGATTACAGTATGCGTGCGGAATTGGAGTTATTGACAAGATTTCAGGTGCGCACTTGGCGATGTAGAGAAGATGTACATCCCTCCGCAGATGGACAAGCAAGCATCCGTCTTGGACAATCAACTGCTCTTCGAGGAGTCGGTTGCTAGAGAACTAGGCCTAAAATCAGGCGACCGAGTTTTGGACCTAGGATGTGGACGCGGCCGTGTCGCAGCACATATGGCCAAGTACACCGGAGCCCGAGTTACGGGGTTGAACATTGACCCCAGCCAGATCGCGCAAGCCACCAGCTTCAATCTGGAACTCGGGTTGGATAACGTGTTCGTGGAGCATGATCAGAACGATTTACCTCTACCCTTCGCTGACGAGTCGTTCGATGCCTTCTACGAGATTCAAGCCCTGAGTCTGTGCAAAGATCCGCGAGCCCTCTTCAAGGAGATTTTCAGAATTCTGAAGCCAGGTGCCAAGTTCCTTCTTCTTGACTGGGTCAGCTTGCCAGCATATGACTCCCAGAACGCCGATCATGCCGAGCTCATGCGCCGGGTGAAGCCGTTGATTGGTGCTGTCGGAACCCCAACCCCTACCAGTTTCGAGGCAGCCCTACGAAACGCTGGGTTTAGCGTTTCGCGCTCCGATAATCCCAGCATTGACGACCTTCAAGCCCCACTGATCGACAAGGTGGACATCTACTTTCGAGCCATGCGACAAGCTATTCTGGCCGGCGTGAAGCTCCACCTGGTGCCGTACCATTTCAAGACGTTGATCAACCGACTCTGCCTTGACGGTCAAGCCTTTGTGAAGATGGACAACATGCACTTAGCGACGACTACGTATCGTATCGTGGCGGAGAAGCCATAGGTCAGCAAGCACGCTCTACACCACTCACACTGAGCTTTATCGGAATCTCGGCTCCTGTGTGTTGTGGACTTGGTCTAATCTTAATGTGCAGAGGAAGAGTTCTTTCTCGGAAAGCTTCTGCGTCTTTCTTTCTTTCTCCCTTCCTTGAAATCATACAGCAGCTGGGCGCCTGGATCAATGATTACAACATATTTTGCTAACTGCGCTGTGCATCCACGATTCTTGTCATCATTCCGCCGCGTTACTGGCGGCATTCATTTTCTGGCAAAAGCCAATGACTCTACGAAATAGATTCTTACCAAAGCTCACCAGCTCGTACCAGTTGATCTGCATCATGAGCGACGTTTTTTACTCTGCCTTGGAAAGACTGGGGGAAAGGGGGCATATTTCGCGTCTGTAGGTGTCTCCAAGGTTTTCTCCATGTATTTGCAGCCATCTTCCTTAATACCTGGAGGGCGCATCCGTAAGTAGGTAGTCGAGAAATTCAGCTCTCAATGCTCTACTCTACATTGGCCTGCCTGCTTTGTCTTGCACGATTGGCACTGATTTATAGGCCGAGACCGCCGTTTGCAGATGACGTCTTTGTCCACTCCTGCCACAATAATACGGGCCGACCCATGCTGCTATTGTTTGAATCGCCTTGGACGTTGTCGCCTACGTCTGCCTGTTCAGTGTGGCTAATTTTGTATACGCTCTGCCCTGCAATCCCTGGAACCTTTGAGATGGAACATGAGCATCTATTTAATAATCTGACGAGCTTTCATAAACTGGAGGAAGGGCGCACAGGCTACTCGGTAAGCTCAAATAGGACAAATATCAACGATTCGAAGAATGGGGTTCCCACTCAGAAATCGAATGATATGGATGAGGACGTATTGGTCTTGTCGCCAAAGTCGAAGCTGCCAGATGATCTAGCTAGGCATGATGAGCCTACCACCCCCTGGCCGGGTGTCATGACATTTACAGATGCTCTTTTCCGGGGAGTTGATGCAGAGGAATGGCGGAAGAGTTCAGATCACCAGATGAAGGAGAATCGGGAGAAAATACTTCGGCGGCAGACGACTACAGTTGCTCTTTCCGAAAAGTCGAACCGTCCAACTATTAAATTCAGAAACCCGACCTGGAGTACTCAGGATAGCAAATATGAAGGTATTCCATGCTACGGACCTATGGGGGACAAGCCGGGCTACCCGATCTTTGGCCACATCCCTCCAGACCCTCAGGCCGCAGAATACATCAATCCCCACGCCAAGGCCCTGGACATTCAGGGGCGGGCCGACGCTTACCACCAACGCATGCCAGAATGTTTTGTTTTAAACCAGCGGGATGCGCTGAAGCGTGCCACTGCTGAGTGGCTGCGCGAGACGAACCAGCGCCGCGTCTTCCGGCAGGAGCACGACCCGTGCGTCGTTTGCCACGCCAGCCCCTCGGACCTCGTCGATACGGTGCTGGAGCCGCAGCTCGGCTTCAACAGCAGCCTCACGTTGCAATATAACGACCTCGAGAACTACGCCTGGTCCTTCGGCCACAGGTACGTCGTGCGCGAGCGCCAGGACTGGGATCTGCAGCCGGCGCGGCTGCCGGCCGAGGTTGAGGTCGCGCGGCTGCTACGAAGCGAACATGATACCAGGGCGGTGCCCGTCCCCGAGGTCGTGGCGGCATGGAAGGAGAGTCAGGTCGCCATCACCATCACGGAACGCGCCCGCGGCCGGACGCTGGCCGAGGTGTGGGACGGGCTCGAGCAGAAAGAGCGCGAGGACTACGCGCGGCAGGTTGGCGGCTACGTCGCGCAGTGGCGGAAGCTTCGGTCGCCGAGCATGCAGGGCATTGATGGGGGACCTATCATCAAGTGCGGTCACCTCCCGGGAGGGGACGATGGTCTCCCCATGAGGTTCGACAGTGTCGAACAGTACAAAGAAAGACTGCGGAGGGAGATGACGACGAACAAGAGCGACTTGAAGAAGACTGTGGAGGATTCCCTCGAACTCATGCCGGATCCGGAGCCCTTCACCTTGACGCACGGGTACCTAGACCTGGACCACATTTTCGTCCAAGAAGGGCGCGTGACCGCCATCACGGGCTGGAGCCGCGCCGCTTACCTTCCCGTCTGGGCCGAGTACCTCGGTCTGTGCTTCAGCTACGAGCCGCCGCAGCTGGAGTGGAAGAAGCTGCTCCTTAGAAATATTCCCAAATGCTACTACGGGAAGGCGCCCGTGGCGCTCCTTCAGAACTACTGGGACCTGCGGAATCATGACAGGAACGTGCAGTCGGCCGTGGAAGTAGTCGCCACGGCCAGGCGGTGTCAAGAAAGATGCGATTTGGTAGTCAACGAGAAAGGGACAAAGGCGCGGCGAGCCAAAGAAATGGATGAGAGAAAGGCGTCTCTGGTGCGCTGGGAAAGATGGCTCGAAGAGGAGAGGCAGAGGGCTCTTGAGAAGGGGGCGGAAGAGTTGGAACGTATCAAGCAAGAAAAAGAGGAGGAAAAGAAGAGCGCAACACCTGTAGGCACTGAAATAGTGGACGCGGAAGTAGAAAAGGGGCAGACGGAAACCATCGAGAGGTTGACGTCTTCCCTGTTCTTTCTCAACGTGGAACAGGAGCGGGCCAGGACCAAGGCTACGAGAGCGGCCTTGCAGAGGAGGCCCTTCGCACCGAGTCCCCATGGCGGGGGAGGAAATCACAGGCGTACAGTCTCGGCATTCCCATCCTTCTCGAACCGAAACCGCAGTCCGATGAGGTACAAGCCCCAAGACAAGAACGTAAAAGCGAGACGCCCCAGCGAGCTGGAGTCTCCGCGACTAATAGAACTGGGTAAGAAACTGGGTGGGCTTGGAATCTGGGACTCTGTAAAGTAGGGGAGAATAGTTTGTACGCGTATCGTGTATTGTTGTCTACGCGACTTAGCATTGGGGTTCGTATACTTGAGAAGGATATGAAGCACGTCTCGGCATTATCGTTATTTTTAATTTGGTCGTCTTTATTTGAAATACCAGGCCACGCGCCACCATAGGGGCTTGCTTCCCTTCCACTTCATCAAATACTTGCCTGCTTACTTTAACCATGGACTGGAGAGGAGCATATCAGTGCCCGCTTCGCCGGCTGTTGTCCTCAGGGCCCGGTTTCCATCCTTCCTCGGCCAGCCACTCCGTTTCCCCCGCTATGAGAGATTGGCAATGATAAAGTTCGGGTTGCCCTTGAACGCCTGCGTAGGCCCATCTGCAGACTCCTCGGCGGGGAAATCGCTCGCCGGCCACTCCTTGGACCCCCCCACGCGCTGGCCCGTCTGGGCGTCCACCTCGTACGTCACGACCAGCAGGTACTGCCCACTGGTGCCCGGCCGCGACGGCTCGTGTCGGAACTGCCACTGGACGCTGGGGCCGTCGCAGGGCTGCCAGGCGACGTCGGGCAGGGAGCCGCCCGCCGAGGCGCCGCCTTCGTACGAGCACTTGGCTGCATCGCCGCCTCCGGGGACGTTCACGGTGAAGGCAAAACTATGGTTAGCTGATTAGTCAAGTCGCTCTAGCCTGCGGTTCTGGACGGTTGGGGGAGCTGGATGGAGGTGACGAAGGGGAGTAAAGCCTTCGCACTTACTGTGCGACCGCGGCGGCGGAAGCAGCAAACCCTGCGATATCCAGCTCGGAAGGGA
This sequence comes from Apiospora pterosperma, assembly GCA_019976485.1. NCBI lineage: Eukaryota > Fungi > Ascomycota > Sordariomycetes > Amphisphaeriales > Apiosporaceae > Apiospora > Apiospora pterosperma. The sequence continues at coordinate 4,457,673 of JAFBMP010000009.1, forward strand.
TGGCGGAGCGCGGGTGCGGAGCGGCGGCTGAGAAGGAGATGCTGCTGCTGAGAACAGCTGTCATGACTGCGAGGACCTTCATCTTGTACGATGCTGGCGGGCTTTGGAGGTAGGGTCTGATTCTCAGTGGTTTGAATAAGGCTTTCGTTGGAGACGCTCGTTGATTTCAGGGAAGTGATGGATCGCACTGGCAGAAGAATGGCGGTTCTGGGTTTCAGCCCCCCCGTTCGAGCAGATTTGATGTTCTTTATACGCGGCTCCTTGACCGTGTCTCTTGGCAGGAAAAAATCGTATAATATGTCTTATTTCACCTCGCTTTGACCCCTGCCATGGTGGCGGTCCCATGTAAGGATACGTCCGGACGAGGCTTCGACTTACCGCAGCTGTGATACCAAGTGTGAATGCGGTGGCCAATGACATGGTGCACGACAGCATCCCAGCTTGGACTCCGGATTTCCACAGCTTCCAGCAGGTCCAGCAGACTTTCAGCGTCGCCTCATTCCTAAGACTCGGCTTCTCCTAGACGGTGGCCAGAAATGATGAGATGCCGCCTCACCGGGGATATTACGTAACTCACTGAATCAATCTCACATCATCTTCTTGTTTGCTCTCTTAGGGCCGCCTCTCATCATCAGGGGGATTGGTGGCACAAGTCCTCTGCCTCCCTTGGAAGGTCGAGCCCTTACGAGCTTGCGGCTACGGAGACAACTGCATTGTTGGATTGGCGGTGAACATGGCCACTTGCAGAGATAGACCGTAATTGACAGCGCCTGAGCTCGTGGCATGGGGCAGAAAGGGGTCGGGAATTATAACTTCAAGAAGACTAGACACTATGAAAATGACAGATCCAAGCACTTATATCATTACGATAACGTCTATTCATAAGTACTTATGAGAAGAAACGACTCAGTTCCTGCAGGGCGGTACGTATAAGACGCAGGAGTAACAACAGGCCCTTCCCTATAAGGTTACATAAACAAACATAGATCAGCTGATCCAGCCGCCACCCGTTTCTCAGCAAAAACAACTACCGGCAGAATGTTTTGTATTAACCGACCCGCACCCCAACCTCCCGAGGTAAGCAACCTTTGCCCTTACATTCGCTAGGGAAGGTCTATCCTTGGAATAATCCCATGGGACTGGACTGGTGCGACTTCCCCGCAGTTCATGCAGCAGGCTTTCGGCTCCGGGATATGTTGCTGCTGCTGCTGCTGTTGTTGATTGGGCGATAGTGCGGGCTCAGGGGTCATTGATTTGACAGATTCACGCCACGTCCATGCCATACGCATGACCTTTTATCAAGAAGCTTCCGTAGGGAAGGTGACACGAGAGCGAAAGCCCACGGGACCAATGCAGAATCTACCGGATTGGCGGTGAATGTGCTTCCCTCCCCCAGGTTTTTGACCGGGGACGTCCCCGCGCCATCAGAATAGCAACACCGCGAAGAATATTTGAAGGCTGCACATCCTCTTCCAGAAGCCCCCGAATTCTCTGGATTCTTGGCTTTTGTCCTCGGCCAAGCCTCCCTTTCTTTCTGCCTGACACAGAACCCCTAGCGGAACACCCAACTATGTCAGACAGCGGAGAGAAGAGCGACATTACGGGGCACCATGCTGAGGGGGGTCATATCAAAGATGTGAGTAGATGAGATGGGCCAGGGAGCTAGAGCTCGACTAATCCGTAGTCAGGTCGCCGCCAGCACTATCCTGGCCTCAAACGCTGCCGAGCGCAAACTGCTCTGGAGGCAGGACAAGCGCATCATCCCGCTCTCGGCTAGCATCTACTTCCTCTGTTACCTAGACAGGTCAAACATCGGCAATGCCAAGATCCTGAACAATTCCACCCACGATGATATGCAGTCCCAGAATGGCATGACGAACTATCAGTTCAACGTTGCCTTGATGATATTCCTGATAGGATACTTCGTAAGTCCTTGCCTGATGCCACAGTTGAGAAGAGGGCGAGGGGTTGAAAGAAGAAAGTGCACGCAGGCGCCTATAACCGAAAAGAACATTCGCCCCTTTCTGACAACCCGCCTTCGCATTAGCTCTTCGAGGTGCCCTCCAACATCATGCTCAAGAAGCTCCGCCCGTCGCGCTGGCTGGCCCTCATCATGTTCCTCTGGGGCGCCATCACCATCGGCCTCGGTGGCACCAAGACGTACGCCGAGGTGGCCGTGGTGCGTTTCCTGCTGGGCGCCGCCGAGGCCGGGTTGTTCCCGGGCCTCGTGTACTACCTGACCTTCTGGTACAAGAGCGACGAGCGCAGCGTGCGCGTGGCCTTCATCCTGGCGAGCGCGACGCTGGCCGGTGCCTTCGGCGGCGCCATCGCCTTCGGCATCGGTCACATGAACGGGACCGCCGGCATCGCCGCCTGGCGCTGGCTCTTTTACATCGAGGGCATTCCCTCGTGTCTCTCCGCCATCGCCGTCTTTTTACTCCTGCCCGACTACCCGGAGCGCGCGAGCTGGCTCTCCGAGGCCGAGAAGGACCTCGCTGCCCAGCGGCTGTACCTCGAGGGCAGCAAGGGCGAGGGCAACAGCGTCACCTGGGAGGACGCCAAGGCCACGCTCACGGACTGGCGATTGTACGGGCACTACGCCATCTACTTTGCCGTTTCCCTGCCCTTCAGCTCCTTGTCGCTGTTTGTGCCATCGATTACGCAAGGATTGGGGTACAAAGACCTCGAGGCCCAGCTCATGTCTGTGCCGCCTTACGCAGTAAGTACCAAACCGCAGCAACCCGCACTTTTATCCTAGCTATGCCATGATGAGGAGGTGCTAACCACTTATTTCTACAGGCAGCCTACGGTAAGCGTGTTCGGCTGACGGCGGGTTTTTGGTACGAAACTAACTGAAGCATTGCAGTGTCACAGATCCTCGTCTCCTGGTCCGCCGACCACTTCAATCGGCGTGGCTACCATTGCGCAGGCGCTGCTTTCGTCGGCGCCATTGCGTTCCTCATATCGGCTGTACTACCTGCCGACAACTACGGCGGCCGCTATGCCACCCTCATCATTGGCTCGGCCGGCGCCTTCGCGTGCGTACCGCCGATGTTGGGCTGGCTCTCATCCAATATCTGGTCCACGTCCTCGACCGGGCTCGCCATCGCTATCAACGTGAGTATCGGCGCAGGATTGGGCCAGATACCCGGAGTCTGGATCTACAAGGCAGAAGAAGCCAAGACCGGCTATACCACTGGGCACGCCGTGAACTGTGCTATGCTGTTTGTGGTGGCTGTTGGAGCTATTGGGCTGAGCATCTTCTACCAGCGTAAGAACAAGCGCATCCAGAGCGCGGCGATTGAGGGTGACGAGGTCAGATTGTACAAGCTCTAAGTGCCCCATGATGGCAAAACCACCCCCCCTCCCCTGTCGCGTGTTAGTGTCCGTAGGCGTAGGCATAAGTTTGGCTCTCAGGGGCTGGCTCTAACGAAGTCAGTCTGTGACAGAGAGGGCGTCAAATCCTGGTTTATAGAACCAAGTAATGGTGGACACAGAAAGCATCTAGACTGTTAATTTACATATACCACTCGTTTCTGGGCCAACATGTTACGTATCATGTGACCAGGAACGTGGCTATCGCCCTCGCGCGAAGACTGAGCTTGAATTCTTCTCCTGGGGTCTGGGGATACGGGCCCTGAGTTGTCAAACCTATTCCTGGGGTGGTTCTGCTGGGAGAGCAAGGGGACCGGCGGGCTGTGAGCCTGGGTTCCCAAGAGCCGGTCGATCCTGATTCGCTGGCTAGTCAGGGTAAATGCAGCCTGGTTATCCATTTACGGCAAGAGCAGCGGCAAGTCTGCATCGCCTGACAGCAGGTTGCGAGTTAGTGTAACCTTCCTATTCGTATTGGTCGACGATGCATGAACCTAAGATGGACTTTATCCCGCTATAAAGAGATCAGATATTGCCACGAGCCAGATAGAAGTAGTCCAGTTTATATTCCCAAGGGCTTGGATATGGCCCACCACACCTCTCGGGGCGCTCGTTCATAGCTCGCCGCTATATTCGAAATATCCCGATATTATCCTCCTTGGCCATCTCATTGACGACATCATTATAATCATCATCATCATGGCGAGGGAAGGATGGGCGACGAGACTTCTTGTTTGGGCCGCCCTCGTGCCGATCCTTGTGACGGCCTCTAAGCGCCGTGATGCTCCTCCGGCCTGCAACAACCACAGCTTCGTGAATGCTCTTCCGTCCAATGCCTTGATAGAGAGGGTGGACTTCGTCGAGAGCGGCAACACGTACGGCGAAGGATTGCTCAATCTCAATTACCCGGTCCAGCCCACCAACCTGCCAGACCTGTGTGCCGCGATCATATATGTCAAGTCTTCGCCCATCTCTGCCTACCGCTTCGGTCTCTTTCTGCCAGTAGACTGGAACAACAGGGTCCTCACCTATGGCAATGGCGGGTTTGGTGGCGGCATCAACTGGCCGGATATGGGGGCCGGAGTCAAGTACGGCTTTGCTGCAATCTCGACGGACACGGGCCATAACTCAACCACAGGTGACATATCGTGGGCGTTAAATAACCCCGAGAAGAAGACGGACTGGGGTTGGCGCTCCATCCACGGATCAGTCGAGATCGGGAAGAGGGTCGTCGAGGAGTACTACAGGAAGAAAATCGACTACTCTTACTACAGCGGCTGCTCCACGGGCGGACGCCAAGGCCTGAAAGAGGTCCAGATATCCCCGGACAGCTTCGACGGCGCCCTGATAGGGTCCTCGGCTTGGGACACAAGTCATGTCAATACGTGGATTACCAAAGTGGGCACTTATAACTTGCCCCTCCAGGCGCCCAACCATATCAATGCGAGCTTGTTCCCCATCATGGCAAAAGAGGTGATTCGGCAGTGCGACCACCTCGACGGCGTCCAGGATGGCATCGTCAGCGCGCCCGACGACTGCAAGCCGGACTACACCGTCATGGCCTGCAACCGCCCGGGCGTCAACCAGTCGGCGTGCCTGACGGCGGCGCAGATCGAGACGGCCAACAAAGTCTACGGCGACTACCGCGCCGCGGACGGCTCGCTGCTGTACCCCGGTCTGTCGCCCAGCTGCGAGAACCAGTGGTCGCTGGTGCTGAGCCAGAACATGACGAGCCTCTACGGGCTGAACTACGCGCGGTACTTCCTGTACGACGACCCGACGTGGCGGTGGCAGGACTACAACGACAGCGTGCTCGCGTACGCCGTGCGGACGGACCCGGGCAACGCGACGGCCGACGTCTACGACCTCGCGCCGTTCCGCGACCGCGGCGGCAAGCTGCTCATGTACCACGGCCTGGCCGACGGGCTGGTGCCGGCCAAGGGGTCGAACCTCTACTGGGACCGGGTGGTGCGGGCCACGGGCGGGGGCAACGTGACGGCGACGCAGGACTTCTTCCGCTACTTCACGGTGCCGGGCATGAGCCACTGCTGGGGCACGCCGGTGGACGCACCCTGGGACTTCGCCGCGCCGAACCAGGCCGGCCTGCTCGGCAGCGCCAGCTGGTCGGTGCCCGGGTTCCCCGACGCCCAGCACGACGTCCTCCTCGCGCTCATGGGCTGGGTCGAGAACGGCACCGCCGTCGACACCGTCGTCGCCACGACATGGCAGAATTCCACCAACGTGTCGACGCCGGTGCTGAGGCAGCGGCCGCTGTGCCCATACCCGGCGATGGCGAAGTGGGATGGGAAAGGCGATGTCAATTCTGCGGAGAGTTGGAGCTGCGGGTGCGTGCCTGTTTTGTTTCCTCTTCTTTTTCCCTCTTGGGAATTATGATATGAAGTCGGTATATCGTGATTCTTGAGCTAATACTGGAAATAGGGGTAACGCATCCACCAATCCTGAAGCCCCAAAAAGCATTGCTGTCAAGTCTGTTAGGGACTCCTGGATCGCCGCGGTCACAGTTTGGCTCTTGGCGCTTTTAGCTGTTCTTTGACATGAATGCCTTATTAGTTAAGATGTAAGCTGGCGCGGCGTTCGAAGTGGAACAAGTCCGCCACCTTCAATGGTTCCTCAGCGGTGGTTGATCCCACATCTTGTACTTCGTTCGGCGCGTGTGTACAAGTTTATACGCCACTGATCAGTTTCTCCGGGGCCTTGCTACAGTGCAGGGGTATTGCTTACTACCACAGTCAAACGTCGCATGCTGTGAGGTGCTACACTGTTTGGTCAAGGGATATTCTAATTCGCAAAGAAGAGCAGAACAGGGTTAGAGCGAGGAGAGGACAGATTCGAAACAGAACAACAGAACCTATAGCGAACATCCACAAATCTCAAGTGTGTATGAGGAAACGACGGAGAAAGCTCCGGGCGTCAAGGTATGGAGCAATTTCAACATGCTGCTAGCCAATCCTAGTCAGGGCATCGTGGCATCTTGTAGAAACGCCTCGAGGCACCGGTTAAACTACCGGTGAACTCCCCTAACCTAGACCTTTCCCTGCTAAGTATTTCGGGCCGCTCGTCTCTCAGGACTTAAAGTAGGTAATGAGTAGCATCCTGTATGCCTACAGTAACAGGCATAGGTACTTTCAGGCGCTTCCACGGAGGAGGGCCAACAAGATTAAGCGTTCATTTACACGTGTGGCGGTGTCTAGTATGGATGTATTAGCAAGCAGCGCAGAAGATGATGGGTAAGCTTTGTCATGACTGCGATATAAATAGGCATTACGTGACGTCGAGCTGGAGCTGGAGTTGCCGTGCCATTTGGTGGGGGCTGTTGCCGCTCGATCTTTGCTGAGACCATGCTCCGGAAAAGCTTGTCTTTTTTTTAAGGAGGCATGAAAAGGATAATTATACTTACCTACTTACCTAAGGTATCTATGTGTGTCCATTCAGTACTTCTTTGCGATGCAGAAGATTGCATGCTCACATTTCGAGGTGGCCCGACGAGTGGCCGCCAGAATCCTGAGCTGAAGAGATAGTAAATTAGTAGAATAAAGACGAAACCAGGGTGCCTGCAACCGAATGCGGGATAGGCGACAAAAGGAAGCAAGGGATCAGGGGACCGGCGGGTTATTTACGGCGGTAAATTGAAAATGCACAATCTGGGTCAGAACCTGGGTCTCAGTCTCGATCAACGGTAAGCACTTGCAGGGGCCCCCAGCGTGATGTGGCACCAACTGCAGAAGGATCAGCATTCTCCGGGTCCCCACGCCCCCCAAATGTCAGAGCTGGAGAGAACTGGCATTGTTTGTAAACGGGATAGGACCTGAGGACCAGACAGAAGACCAGAATACAGCTCGGCAGTGCGACCGGGTCGAAACGGGGGGCTTTGGTGTCCTCCTCCTCCCATTAGAGACAGGGCTGGGGTGGGTTACTACTAGTAGCAGAGCTGACGGCATGGATGAAAACGAACGAGCCGTCTTCCAAGCCCCTCGGCAACCCTTCATCTCTCGCTCTCTGTCATAGCCTCACCACTCCTTCACCCTCTTTCATCGCTGGGCAAGTACAGAAAGCATACCGACGATCAGGCGTTTCGACCTTTCAAACAGTCGCCAATACAGGGGGCTCACCCAGCCAAAGGAAAAAGGCGACATGGCCTCTAGTCACAACGATCAACCAGGCTTGGAGGTGAATTCGGATCATCAGCCGGGACTGGAAGTGGTACCAGAGCCGGAGGCACCCCAAGTACTAGCAGGACCGGAAACACAGAGACTATGGGACCAGAGGTCACCAAACTCGCCGCAGTATCAGTCGTACCAGGGCACGTCGCCAGTCTATGATGGATACGACCAGTCCGCATCCTCGGTATACCCACTTCCCCAGTCTAGCCACCCAGCCATGTCGGAGTGGAACGGGACGGTTGGCACATCGCCGTCCGAGAAAGAAGCGCGTGGACCGACCATCATGGGAATACGCAGGAAAAGGTTTTGGCTCATCGTCGGGCCGCTCATTGCCGTGCTCGTGATCGGACTGGCCGTGGGCTTGGGCGTTGGCCTGGGAACGCAGAATGACAACGGCGACGACTCAGCGAGGTTCGTAGACAGCCTAGACCACTCTTCCCCAGGCTGACCCGAGTACTAACGCTCTCGTTCTCGAACAGCGCTACACCGTCGCCGACGGTCGTCACATCTGTGATATGTCCGGCGAATAACGGATCACTCTATGATGCCACGGACAAAGACAAACTCTTCCTGGTCGCTTGCAACATCGACTACAACAGCGGCGGCGGTACACAAGACATGGGCAATTTCCAGACGACCACTTTCGAAGATTGTCTGAATGCATGCGCGGCAAATGACGCTTGCGTAGGTGCAGGATGGGGGGTGTACCAGGGAAACACACGTTGCTGGTTGAAGTCCCATCTGGGATCCAGCCAGAGCGCGCCGAATTGGTTTTTCGGTACAAGGCAATAAATAAGTAGGAACGCTCGGGGCTTCATTAGAGATGTACTGATACCCCAGTTCCATGTATATAATCAAAATACTGGACATAACTAAGTACTTACATGATAATTAACCGTCAAACAAGCAATGCCTTTCTACTAGGTTTGTTGCAATATAACCCCATACCCTGTTGAATCGGTCTACATTCTCTCCAACAGTTCTTGTGGCGTCCGATTCCAGGACTCCTGCCATCAGTCTGTAGCGCCCAGCTAAGGTATATAGTGCCTAGAGGCTCCTTCCAAGTAAGGTAGAGAACTACGTCATTGTATCTGGTGGGGGATCATGTCCCCCCCCGGCGGGAAGACCAGATTAGACTTGTTTGTGCTGTCGAATATGCTTACTATGCTTATCAGACGACACGGACTGTCTCCCCCATGGACGGGGAAAGCTGATGGAGACGGATCCTAACCCCCGACAATGCAGTCATCAAGCAGCAATAGTGGTAGGTATGCAGTGTTCGGATAGTCTCCCCCAAACACGTGCATGATCCTTGTCAAGAGAGCTGGGGAAAACCAGTACAGAATCCATTGTTTGCATATTGTGTACATACAATCGTAGTATTCTGGGCGGGCGGCGTCTAAGTCCATTAAATGGGCCTCGGTCGGCACATTGATGTTGCGACCAGCCGATGATGAGCACGGGTTGCAGGGATTACGCGCGAACCGCTCAGAGCTTCCTCCGATTCGTAACAACTTCCCATCAAGTTCGCCAACACGTCCATACTCTTTTCGCATTTGGCAGGGGGCAATATGTCGACTCAGGGCGAGCCCGAGAAGGATAGCAAGGTCAGCCAGGGAGGCAAGGAAGGCGACGACCCCAAGAATCCTTGGAACAAGGAGAAGAAGAATAAATTCCAGAAGTGAGCCTCGATTTTCGCATTACCGTTTTCTCCTCGGCCGCCTCTCTAACCATCTTCTCCCGCCACAGCAAATCCAGGAGCGAATACTTCGATCCCTGCCAAGAAGCCGCCGAGCGAAGCATACGGTGCCTTAACCGAAACGGAGGCGATCGAAAGATGTGCTCAGACTATTTCGAGTGAGTTTCGGGAGCTACCGGTCCAGGCGCATTGCTCTCTCCCTCGGCACAGTCACAGTACACAGATACAGATCCGAGACTAACGGTGGGACGGGACAGGGCATACCGCAATTGCAAGAAGGAATGGGTGAGTACGAGATCATGATAATTCATGCCCTTCTACGTAAGGGAATCACTCGGCTGACAAAACGCAAGACTGAGAGACGGAAGAAAGAAAGGGGCGGCTTATTATGGTAGTAGCCTTTCGTGCCGTTAAACCAACGAAAACAACAATAACATGCTCAGTGGGCTGGCTGCCGAAACCCTGCCACATCGAGGGCAGTCTAGACTCGCTGACTCCTGGCTATGACCTGACAGCCAGTTGTAGAATATTGTACTGTACATGCGAAACTAATGAATCACGAGAGCGCACGAGCAATGTGATGACCTAAGAATGGTTTGGTTTTGAATGAACCCATGCCATCAAAGAATATAATCCATCCAGTAGCCTAGGTGCTCTAAGGAAATTGTCACCGCCTACCAAGTGTGGCTGGCGTAGCAGTGCCGAAAATATGGACCTGTACATGGCTTATGCGATAGGTTATATGCCTGTGCAGTGGGATACCAACGGCAGAAAGAGAATAACCCCACCAGATGGTCGAGGGGCATGAACAAGGCCACACGGTTGACGGTTGTAAACATGCGATAGGTATCAAAGACTCTAGAATAATAAGACATTGTGAAGACTGACGATGCGCCGATGAATAGCGCACCGAGATTGTCAAGCTTCGGTCATCTCGTGAACTTGCTTATCTAACCCAAGGTTAATCTGTGATTCCATCTGTTTTGGATTTTCCACTTGCCATGATCCCCACCAAGAATTTTGTCGAACCCCGTCTCACCCACCGTCAACATCACCATATCCGGCGGCGCCTTGTCGACAACACCGCCCATCATGAGTGCCTACCAGGGCCACCGGCCGGTACTCCGTGATGACTGCAACTACCAGCTTCAACATGCTTGGCAGGATGGACAGTGGACTGTTGTCATCAACACGGCAAAAATAAAGTTCAAGTCCACCAAAGATCCCTACTTCGAGGTAAGCTGTTCTTTGTTCCCCTTCTCCTCTACCGATAACATAAAATACAACGGGAAACATGTATTGGTTCGCTCGCTCTGGCGAGATGTCTATGCGCGTCCCGACGGCTTTGCAGAACTGAAGAGAACTCTATCTGTAGTAGTCGCCAAGGGCTGCCATCAAAGTTCCCATCTTCCGCATACTTTTCCTCTTTCCTTTTCGTTTATTTTCATTTATCATCATTCTGGATACATTTCAGCACAGGAAAAAAAAAATCTCGGTTCACTCCATGACCCCAGTATTATATTCTGCTTGCTGCATGAACCCCACGAAGCTGTCCTCTGCCCATGGACTTGCGTCAAGGGCAAGGAACCTCAGGTCATGACACCCAGAAGCTATCAAATGATCAACTGCTGCGCAGGGAACTACCATATACACCTTGACTGATCATAATCATGCCAAATTCTTCATCTTATGCCCGCTTCAAGAGATGGGAGAGGTTCATAAGTGTTGGCAACAACCTGCTGACTGTGAATAGGCCCTTGAACTTGCTGCTCGATCACAGCTTGACAGCCCCATTGACCGACAAGCTGCCTGGCAGGCTGTTGACAAGTTGATCAATGACAAGGCTGTTGTCAAAGACCCTGCGGCCGCGGATCTATATGACTGGGCGCTCATCAGCACCGGGATGAACTGCGACCAGTATCCCAAGTACATCGGAGCGATGCGCGTCAATGTGGTCAAGGCGAACCCTAAGCTTAAGGAGGTGGCCAAGACGAGCTTCTTCTCTTGCATTGCTAACCAAGATTGGGAGCATGCACAACAAGTACGTACGATCCCAACTATCATGGCCTCTTACCCCTTTCGACTAACTCCCCTGACAGATTGCAGCCATCATGGATAAGAGCTTCCCAGCTGAACGAAGCTTCCATTTCCGCAACATCACTACGACTTATCTCTACGCTGTAAGAAATCGAATCATCATATCATCTTCGCACATAGCTTTCTTACTCACCTTGGTTGTAGTGTTCGCTCGAAGACACTGATGTCAAAAAATCCATGTTCCGAACTCTGGCTCTGCGGCAGATCGAGAAAGCCAAGGCTTCCCGCCATCAGGTACATGGAAGAGCCATATCTAGTGAAATGCTTTGTGTGCTAATACTTCAGAACACAGGGCTCTAGCTCTGCGCCTTTGCCGCCTCGTGCTATTGCAACTCAAGATGAAATGCTGCTCTGGCTCGATATGGCCGTAAAGGAGACGAAAGGAGAGGAACTAATCAATTACCTTGCAGATCCCAAGTACAATGCTCTCAGTGCTCTCAAAGATGGATTTGAGACCGTTTGCTGCGCAATGATGGAACACTTGAAGACATTGGGCGCTTGGGATGAGCTCTATACCATCTGCAAGGACATCTTCGAAAATGGTGTTGCATTTTTGCGGGTGGAAGCACGCGAGGCTGAAGAGAAAGCCAGGGGGGAGCACAACCAAAGCAGGAAAAGTCGCTCGAACAGAAAGCAGCTGAAGTGATGGCAGCTATGAGCCGCCTTAACATCACGTCGCCTGAAGAGCTTTCCAGGGCCAAAATGGCTGCTGAATCCAATGCCACACTTACCGTGGCGAAGGACTGGAAGACGTGGGAAATCTTCATCGTTGCAGCAAGTAAGCAACCGAATGCCAAAAAGTAAGTCACGTCTTGGTTATCTGTCCCCCATATATGAATGATACTAAGTAAATGAAAGGGCGCTCAAGGAGGTCGAGGATTATTTCAAGACGGTCACCAACTTCGGCACGAAACATGCCATTTACCGCACTCAACTCGACATGGCAAGGTTGATAATTTTATTCGAGACGCCCGCCGAGTCAGACTCGGACAAGTCGCTTGCCTCAGGGGCTCGTATTGATGCTCTCATGACCTACATCCATTCCCATTACCGCGATACGAGCTGCTTCGACAATCTCCGGCGCTTCTTCGATTTGCTTTCTATCAGCGAGGCTAAGCTTTTACTTGAACGTTTGGGTACTAATGGCTCCCAAGTAAGTCCGCCGGCCACCTTGAAAGGTCTACTTGGGAATGACTCGAAGCTGACCGGTACAGTCTGAGGAATCGCAGTTTCAAAATATCATGTTGCTGACATTACGTCTTCGTTTGCGATACTTCTTCGCCACCTCTTCAAAGTGCTACACGCCGTCTTCCATAATGTTTAGGGCTGATTGTGGAATCTGCGGCACTAATTCCGTCCCGGAAGGATGCGTGACTTGTCTCGAAGAGATCGCCAAAGCATGCATTTGGACCTGGAAGACTGGCTTTCAGCACGAGGCCCTCCAGAAGCAGATAGAAAGCGAAGGCGTCAGTCCCAACACTGACTTGACAATCACTGGATCAGTGTGCTTGTTGAAGCTAGCCGGACTCGACGGTCTTTGGGGCCGCAATGATAACTCCCCCTAGCGTGGGCTGACCAGAAGCGCGTATTCCAGGCGATTATGTGGATGGATGCGCAGCATCACCTGCAACCCTTCAAGAGGCATGATCTTTCTGTTCTGCTGGTCAAGTTGTACATCCTTATCGGGGCGGCATCACATGCGAAGACGATCTGGGATTGCCTTGAAGTAAAAAATGTGACACTCAACTGCCTGGGGCCTCTTTTCACGGATCGTCTTGGCACCATGGCTCCTGGGCTCTGGGCAACTTCTGGCCCCCACGGATCACCTACTTCGCCATACTTGCAATACTACAGAAATGCTATTGACAAGAACATTCCGAACAGCTTACGCTTATCGTTCGACCACGGCAGCTACGCCAGTGTTGTGGGAAATCTCAATACCAAGATCAAGATCAAGCAAAGCTGTACCTTGGTGATGGCTCTGGTCGACCATTACAGGGCTGTCAGGTCTATCGAAGGCAAAGTAGCGCAGGAGACCTGGACTGACCGACTTGCTCGTAAGTTCAGTCCCTTGATCCACGAAAGTCACACTAACAGGCATTCAGAGCACATCAAGCCCGGCATGCGGTTGTATGATACTACGGACTATGGCCCCTTTCCCGACATTGAGGGAAACCCGGACCGGCCTATCCAAAGCTTTCTTGGTGTTGGCCCTGGTCTATCGGTATGTTGCACGAGACCGACATCATCCCTGTCTGTTCTTTTCAGCTAACTCGACGACTAGGAGGAACGGGCACACCTGTCGCTCCTTTCGGAGCGTTTCCTAAGCCTCGTGGCTTACAAGGAGCCGAAAGACTACAAACCCATCAGCGCAGCTCTGGCCAAGGATAATGACCGAAACATCGTAGTCCCGGCTTGTCAGGATGTGTCGGAATGGATGAACAAGCTTATGAACGGGAAGGATATTCGGGACAAGCTGACTCTCCCTGAAGTCGAATACTACAGCCTCGTCCAAGGACTAGCTTCCTACGTCGGCCTGTCCATGACAGCTCCAGAGAAAGATGAGCGCGACAAACTTGCCATCTTGATCCGTTCTCGACTCGTCGAGCAGATTGCTCGACTCATGAATCGGAGGCTGCTAGCCCAAGATGCCGACACCAGAAGGATCGATGTATTCTATGACCTCTCCGCGCTACACGCTAATGGAATGCTGCGCGAGTCTGCGCTGGTGACTATACAGGTGATCCGCTACCTCGAGCGCACACGCGGCTCGGATGCCAAGAGCCCAATGCCTCAGTGGATGGCCGAACACTTGAAGATAATGAAAACCTTTTCCACAGCCGCTAACCAGCGCCTGAAGGAGTATGTTGAGAGACTCAACTCGACGGTCACGACGACTGGCTGGATCGATCGGATCTCCGAGTGGGCTTTCGGCGACCTGGTCAACGGCACCCGAGCCGTGTCTGACGATGCCGGCGAGACGCTCGAGAATAGCGATACCGACATGCTGCTGTACAAGGCCGTCGGGCGGGGACCCGATCTTGAGAACACGATCGGCCAGATTGTGGATTCGTGGCAGGATGCCGCCCGAGGTTGGAGCAAAATCAAGATCGTGGACTGAACCCCGACGCAATTACCGCCGGCCATGTTGTTGCTGCCCGACTGCTAGCCTAGGATGGGTAGGCTGGCCGACATTTCTGATGTGTTGTTTGTTCCCTCATAAAATGGGCGAGGATCCAAGGCGTATCAACGAACCGGCGCGTTCGTGATGGATTTTCCTTGACTCGCGGCAAAAGAGGGAATGGATAGACACAGACAGCATTGGCTCACCAAAAGAAAGCTCCAGCTCGTCTTGGTCTTTTGCCAATTGCTTAAGACAGCACAGCATGAATATTATCTTTTACATGCCCAGGGCAGACGCAATCGATCTCATCCGCAGGATGGGTCTGCGTCTGCCTGGATGCCATGGAATAATACAGAAAGCGATGACAGAAAAGTAGATAGCCCCCCTTGGCGAAGAAGCCCATGATGACCAACTGGATTCAAGACCAGCACACCGTGATCGCAGTGAGACGGGAATCAAAAGTGTCACCAGTCAACTCCGAATAAGAGGGGGCATCGTCCATTCATCACACTGAGCAGCGGCCCGGCCCAGCTGTGCGTTCCCGTCTTCTGCACAGGCGGGTATTCTCTGTTCTCGATAAAGCCCGGGTCAAAACCATGCACTCCGACCCCATCGTTCTTCATTTGTACCTGCAGCAAGTGAAGTTCAATTCTAAGTACAGATCTAGATGTTACTACGCCGACCTTCTTTACCAGCCCCGAGTTTAATAGTTTTCTTTTCTTGTTGTCTCCTCTGTTCAGAACCGACGGTCGGCTGCCGAGCTGTTGCGCCTCCGCTTCTTGACCTGGAGGGCGCGGGTCTCCTCGCGCAGGGTGACCCAGACCCAGAACCAGCTGAGCATCTCGATGAAGGCGAGGGTGAAGACGACGCGGTTGCGCAGGCCGTCCCAGCCGCCGCCGCTGCCGGTGCCCGCGAGCGCGACGGGCCGCGACATGAGCATGCCGCCGGGGCGGCGGGGCGCCGAGGGGGTCGTGAACCACGTCGCCGCCAGCACGACGGCGAAGAAGAGGAAGCGCAGGGGCGCCTGCGCGCCCCAGTGGTGTACTAGCCAGATCTCCTCGGGCAGCGAGAGCGAGACCATGTCGGACAGGCCCACCGAGAGCAGGATCATGGCCAGAAGCGACGTCGCGGGCGAGGGCGTGTTGAATTTGGTCGTCATGGGCTGTGCGACACAAGGCGTGGCGACTTGGATTAGCCAACCCGCCATGGTTGCAAGAATAGAAGGGGGGAGGGGAAAGCGAGGTTGCGACGTACCATGCCCATGGCTTCACCCAGCATGTATACTAGCGCCTGGTCTGCGATGGTCTCGGGGTTCGTGAAGAAAAAGAAGGCCAGGGTGACGTGGAAGAGTGACAGCGAGGTCAGGATGGTCTTGGCGGATATGAGCGCCATGGTTGCGGGTGTTCCCAGGTTCCTCTCGGGAGGTGCGGACTATGGCGGGTAGTAGTTAGGGGGCATCCGGTTTCGATGGAAATGGTTGACGGGAGAAAGATGGCAGGGGTACTTGAGGATCCAAATATTGTGGTTCATCGATCAGCGCATTCGAGAGAGAAAGAGAGAGAGAGAGAGGGAGAGAGACAGTGGTGCTGGTGACCTTCGCTGTCTCAAAAATATTGAATGAAGGATACACGTATGTTCGGGCGCATGGGAACCCGGCGTCAGCCCCCAGCTCAACCTTGCTTATCGCTTATCGCGGGAAGCGGGAGAGCTAAAACGAAAACCTGGGTCTTTACTGACGGGGTACGTACCACGTACATGTACTTGTTGTATTAAGTAATGCTGTGTGTGTCCTGCGGGGTCCTTGAAGTTCAGCCAAGGTGGGGGGATCTTGTCCTACAATTCAATCAATTGATGGACTTTCAAATGGCTGCTGTCAAGGAAACAACAAAACATTCGCGACCCAAGGTCATGCACCCGGATTGATTCCTCTGATCATGCTCTAACAGAAGAAAGCCCGCCTTTTTCCCCTCCTGTTCTTCCGTTCCGACCTCATCCTGGCCAAGATGGAACTGCAGAAAGCAAAGCATGTGCAGTATTTCCAGCGCTGTTACAACACAGTCCTGCCCTCGGTCTACACGTCTATGGACAGCAATCGTCTGCTTCTAGGCTACTTCACCCTCGCCGGGCTGGACCTTCTTTCGTCTCCTTCTTCTGCTTCGGCATTAACCCACGAAGGCACTACACCCACGCCTCCCCAGTCTCTGATACCCGCCGCGGACCGGCACCGATTGCGCGACTGGGTGCTTGCGCAACAACACCGGGAAGGGGGCTTCTGCGGCAGTCCTGGCCATGTCCAGCCCGGCACTATAAAACGAGGTTGGGATAAAGCAGTTTCGTACCCGGCAGCGAGCGACACCGAGAATGCGAGCCTGCCGGGAACTTATTTTGCCCTGCTCACACTGGGGCTGCTAGCAAATGAGGACCCAAGCAGCGTGGCAACAGCTTTCCGAGGCGTGAACAGGATAGGGACCTTACAATGGCTCAAGAGGCTACAAAGACCGGATGGGAGCTTCGGCGAAGTCGTCAAGGCTGACGGCTCCATCTCCGGTGGCCGGGATATGCGATACTGTTACATGGCGGCAACCATCCGATGGGTACTACGTGGGAACGAAGTGGGAAAAGACCTGGACATTGATGTCGATGGTATGATGCGGCACATTCGAAAGAGCCAGGCTTACGATGGTGGGTTCGCAGAAAGCCACATGGGCGAGAGCCAGGCAGGCTATGCATACTGCGCTGTTGCTGCATTATCCATGCTGGACCTCACTGCAGCAGATGCCGACAAGCCAAATCGCTATTTGGAAGCCGGCATACCCAACATGGCCGCAATGATTCGTTGGCTAGTATCGCGGCAGATTGTTTACACGGATAGCGATGGAAATGATAGCGACGAAGAAGACAACACGACCGCAGTACCGACTTCGGAAATGGCATCGTTGGGTGTCACGGGCTCGGTATTAGGCGGATTCAACGGCCGTCCCAACAAGGTCGCAGATACATGCTACGCCTGGTGGGTAGCCGGTGCACTGCACGTACTGAGTGATGCCCTACCCGAAGCCGCAAGTTTGGACAGAGCGTCTGGTCGCGCGTTCCTGCTACAGAAGACGCAGAATGCCTATGGAGGCTTCGGAAAGGACGCAGGAGCACCCCCAGATCTGTTCCACTCATACCTGGGACTGGCAGCGCTCGCTGCGATGGCCGGGGATGAGGTGGAAGAGGGTTTAGGCCAGTTTGATGTTCGGCTCTGTCTTGGAAAGGAGGCAGCCGCCAGAGTAAGGAGGGCAAGACAGTACTGGGCTCCGGCATCGGAAAGTGATACCACAGGTGCATAGAACAAAATCAAAAAGAAATTACAAAGCCCATGCTTTATTCTTTGGAGCTCACATCTCATGAGAATCTATGACGGGCGGCTACTAGCTTAGATCTGTGACCAAGTGAGAGATTCATAGCAATGCTGTTTTCACATGGTTACATGTCAACCGAGGGCTCAGGGGTCAAGTCTAGAGATATTGATACAGATCGTCACCTAACTGGGTGAAATTGCCCCTATTGCTATGGGTAACCCAGTCTATTCACTGACCCATCACCTGCTCACTTGGCATTGACATAAGAGTGCACCCTAGGGCACGAGATGGTTCGCACAGGAAGAGCTACTCGCCCAGATATTAAAAAGATTATTGCTTCCCACTGGAGTAATGAGTGACAGCAACGCACCATAGACATGGCCAGTTATCGCCGACTACCCCTTGCCAGCTATCCCATATGATCGACGATGTAACCGAAGACTAACAGCCGAGTGACGTGAAGACAAAAAGTATGTAGGAGAAATGCTATTATATCAACCTGGGCCACGTGAAACTTAAGTAAAGGGAATGTAAGTAAGTTGGTTTAATTCTTGTGTATTCACTTCAACACGTACCGGAGATCACTTCACTTCTACGAATAATAATGCCACTCGAGTCTTGTCTTTTATCTGACCACATTCAGTGAACCAAACCACCATTCTCACATACCATCTTGCAGCTCTTCTACCGACTCACACCTCAACATACGTTGCATTCTCCTGCCGCTAACAATGTCCCTATCGGTGGTGGCTAAGGCCAAGAAAGCACCACTGGGATGGTTTGACCTTCCTCCCGAGATCAGAAATCAGATAGTAAGTAGATGCACGTACTCCACGCCTCAGCTCTGACTAACCTTCGCTTTCACGCAGTACCGAGAGCTGCTGAGTATTCCATACGAGGAGGAGGAGTGTTGGAGCCTCCCCATAAACGCCAATCCTGAAGAAACTCCCTACGCTAAGGACGGACCTCTCAGCGTCTCCATCCTGCGAACCAGCAAGCGTGTCTCGGCAGAGGCGACCGGCTTCCTCTACAGCGAGAACATTATGTACCTCTCCGATGCGTGGGATCTCACCGGGATCATCCTCCCGACGATTGGCGCCAAGAACCTGAGCTTTACGCGGCGTGTTTGGCTCAAGTGCCCGGGTTATGCAGAGCACATGCCCGGCCCCGATGGTCAGGGCGGCACATTCGGCCTGGTTTCTCTTCTTGTCCAGCACTGTCCGAACCTCAGGGAGCTCGAGTTCTACGATCTCGGCTTCCGCCGTAGCAAATTGCCGGGCGGGTTCGATGAGATATTGGAAGCCTTTCATCGTTTTGACTCATACCTCAAGACTATCTCATCCCTTCGGAGGGTAACCGTACATGTAAATCCATGCGATGGTCGGATGAGGAAATATGACGGGTACTGGGACGACGAGCAAACATTGGTCCTTGCGACGATTGCAGCCGGTTGGGTCGCGCTTGATAGAGAGTACTACACCTGTCAGATACCTGAAGTTATCTAGCACCTGGAGGCATCAATATGGGCCAGTGGACGGAGTAGCACGAGAGGGGTTTCTCGAGATTAAGACCCCTGCATTCACATCCCCTCATGGTGTACAAGACTGGACTCGAGTACGAGGAATGCTCTCGTACTACGACACAGCTCACATCGTTTGTCCGTTTGCCATCTCCGCCGTCGCCGTCTATTCCTTTGCCGACTGCCCAGCTACCGTCGCCAGCTCGAAGGGGTCGCAGGGGACCAAAGACTGAGCTCACGAAAAAGTATACAGAGGTGTTATTCTACTGGCAATAAACTGAATACGCCTGGGGAATTCTGTCAGCTAGGTAGAAGCTATAGTAAAAACGCTTGACCGTGAAAAAGCACCTCCTTTTAAATCCTCGCCATGTATGCAGTGGAACATGGCACACGTCACCATTGAATGATGCGAAGGCCGAGGCGTGCGTCCGCTTCCCCTTCGAGGACCAACCACCCAAGGATCACTGATCTAAATAGTACGCCAGGTTCCAGCTACATAAGGTTGGAAATACGCAGGCGAAGAAGTCAATCTCTTGAGGTGACACCCTCGGGGTAGCGAATACGTCGTCTAGGGATTCGACCCTAGTCCAGCAGCCAATATGCAGTAAGATGGTGCCAGTGTCAGCGATCTTCATCCCTCCATCATATATATATACATATATATATATTTGCTGGTATGGGCCCCCGAATTTGACCAAGTCTGATGCCACTTTGAAGAACGAGAGATTGCAAACAGAGACATGATGGTCTAGAGAGTGAGTGGCTAAACACATCTGCGAGCAAGTATCATATGCTAGGCAACAGGAAGCATCGACAGACGCATTTCCTTGAACATCCCTCTCGGATTTGGTAGTAATATCGAGCAGACTACGGCAGGTATGAAAGCTGACACTCTCTGCTTAATGAAACTCGAACATTGCCTGGCGGTAAAGAGGGCTGCTTGCTGTATGTCAGACATACACCGAACAGGTTGTAGACGAATCGGACAGCCGGATTGACCTAATACTGCAAATAGGCATCGTCTTCAAGAGTTGCCAAATCGCAGCCAAAGGGTTGTCCTCGAGGAACCGTAAAAGATAGTCAAGAGATGCACTAGAACGCAAGTCAGACGCGCGCATCTGGGCGTATTCGCCGAGGGAGGGAGACTCGGAGGGGGCGGCCAAGAGCCGTTATAGAGTGAAGTAGATAGGAGACAGCCCGCAGCGTCAGTTTCAGGCAGTACAGTAAGCTGAGGATCTCACTGCGCCACTGTAACCACCGTCTTTGGCTGACGTGCAGTCTCAGGAACAGGAACGGGAACGGGAACGGCAGGAGAAATAAAAAGAAATCAGCCCAATGACCTCACTTGGTTGGTCGCATCTCTCTTCTAAATTTAACCCTGTGTATAAACAACCAACCAACCACAGCCAACAGACAAAGGCCACGGATTATCAACCCCGACGCCCCTTTGATCGAAACAATCGGCACTGCTGAGCCTAATTCATCCCCTGAAACAAACCCCTTGTCTTGTCTGCCGGTCAGCCCTACCTTGAACAGTGGATTGCCCACTCGCCTTCACCTCTCCTCCTCTATAATTGGATTCATCTCCCAGGAACTGGCTTCGTACAACCCCCCGTTCTTGGGGGCAAACTGTTCCTGAATCCTTCTCATTGTCCCTGGTTGATTTGGGACTCGGGGCAAACGGAGACGCTTGGCCCCCATGTAAGAGATGATGAGTGAACAAGTGCCTACTACTATCTACGTGATGGCCCAACATCTCAGCTGACGTAGTGGCTCTCTTTGTCGCCCAGGGAAAGGACACCAGGCTGACCCTGGACGTGTATGCTGCCAATGCTGACGATGAATGAGAGAAGATAGCTACCGCTAAGCAGATGAGTACACTACTAGCCAGGTAGCAAAGCAGATCTATCTATATAATCCTCATCTCCGGCCCCGATGTAAGACCCCCTATATTCTTTCCTTCGCCATCTTGTTTCTTCACTCTAGGCGCAGTAAGCCCCATCGCCTTGCCTCCGGAATAAGTAGCAGCTGCCGGCCCAGCCACGGTCGTGATTTACTCCTACCCCTACCTCTCTGCACATCCCCCAGCACCACCGCCATCACAGACACGCCCCTCGCCACCATGCACACCCTCCTCGCCATAGTAGGCCTCTCCCTGCTCGGCGGCCTGGCGCAAGCCGCGCCGGCGTCTCAGGCGCAAGGGAACAACAACAACAACAACGGCGGCGGCCTGAAGGTCGGCATGGCCGTGAGCGACAAAACCAGCCCGGACCTCAAGGGCATGTGGGGCGGGAGCTCGCAGCTGAACTGGTACTACACGTGGGACAGCCAGGAGAGCGCCGAGATCAAGAAGGCCAACCCCGCGGCCGAGTTCCTGCCCCAGATCAACCCGCAGGACGTCGACCTGAGAAACCCCGACCAGCCGGCCCTCCGGGAGAACACGGCCGGCGCGCTCCGCAGCCTCCAGGAGCGCGGCTCGAAGCGGCTGCTGTGCTTCAACGAGCCCGACGAGCTGGTCAAGAACGGCGGCACCGGCCTGGCCCCCGGCGTCGCCGCCAAGTACTACAAGCACGCCGTCATGCCGCTGCGGGCCCAGGGGTGGCAGGTCAGCCACCCGGTCACGACGGGCAGCGAGCGCGGGCTCGACTGGCTGCGGCAGTTCCGGGACGCCTGCCGGGCCGAGAACCAGGGCGCCGACTGCCCGACCGACTTCGTCTCGGTGCACTGGTACGGGTCCGCCGACAAGCTGGCCTGGTGGGCCGAGGAGCTCGACCGCTTCTACCAGGCCTACGGCAACCGCCCCAAGTTCTGGTTCACCGAGCTGGGCGTCCCGGGCGCCTCCGCCGCCGAGAACCAGGGCTTCCTCGACAGTGCCCGCTCCTACTTCAAGTCTAAGGACTTCGTCGAGGCCTACTCTTGGTGAGTAAACCCCCTCCCTAATGGCAACCGCTGTCGAAACATCGTGCTAACGTGATGTTCGAAAAGGTTCGGCGCCACCCGGCCGAGTAAAGCAAACTCGTGGACGGGTCCCGGTGTTTCTCTGTTTGGCGAGGATGGTAAACCGAGCATTCTCGGTGACATGCTGATGCTGGGCAAGTCCAAGTCTAGCTGAAAAAAAGGAGAAAAGAACATTGCTTTTTTTTGGTCTATTAGCGACGGCGTTTTTTGTCTTTGTTTTCTCTCGGAAAGCATATGATAGATAGGAGAACAGGACAGGCGTGTGCCATATTCATTAGTGTCTTATTGATACATATTTCAACCACAAACATCTTTTCTTTCTTGCGTGCCCGTCTCCGCCGTCATATTTTCTCTCAAGCCACCACTCTCTCTGCCAAGCCTCTCCGAACGGTTTCGAGCACGAGTGGGCCGCCGCCGGGGCCACTAGCATCGAGACTCAGAGTGACCCTTTCTCGATCGGGGATGACTCTGACCGTTTCTCCGAGGTTCCTGAGGTCAATCTCGCAGGGCTCACCGCCTGCTCCGTCAACCGGTGTAAGAGAACCACTGCCACCCGCTTCGTCTGGCACCGACCGGACCTCCCTGATGTCGATGGTAGGGTATGGCAGCCATCCTTCTCGTTGCGGGATCAGAAGTAATGGGATATCAGCTTCGGTGGCGTCCGTGCTGTTGAGCTCATCGTCGTTCTCGGGCGCCGGGATGACAAAATGCCCCTTGCGTCGGCCGCCAACGAGCCACGCATCGCCTGGTGCCAGGACCTCGTAACTGAATTCCATATCTGACATGTTCGTCATGGGGGTAGCAGTGTCCCAAATGCGTGTCCATTTCAGATGTAGCGTAGCCGGGACCAACTGATTGGTTACAACAGCAGCGATTTCTGATTTCGGTCCTTGGCGGAGCTCTGGTGCGGTATTGTTTGGCTGCAAGCTGATGTCTGCGGTATGCACAATCGTCACCGGCGGAATATCTACGGGAATCAGAATCGATCGAGGTTCCGCCGGGGCCTCTCGAGGCAGAGTAAGCGAAGGATGCGCCGACTGCCACTTCTGGATGCACGAAGCCAATGTCCCGGAGAGATCCTTCCCCTCGGAGTCTTTCCCCAAGCCAGCGAAGGATCTTGCCCAATTGACGTCACCGAGGAAGCCCGTGGGAAATGCACCCAGGAGTGTAGCCCGTTCCAATGTTTGAGCACTGAGTTCATTTCGCACACGCGGTATAACCGTGTCACAAAGAAGGCGCCCGTAGGTCTGTAAAGGAGAATCCGCCAGCGACTGGGTGATCGACTCCGTTACAAGATTGATGATCTCATCATGGACGACGCTGTACTGAAGCTTCAGGTATAGTGTCTTCGCAGTCTTGTCCGTTTTCTTCACGCCCGTCTTCCGGGTGACTTTATAAAGAAAACTGGCGGGCTGTTTTGGGAAGACGATTACTGCCTTGTTCATCGGCAACCCAAAGTGGGACTCGAATATGTCCGAATCAATAAGCTCGCTCTTGAACAACCTCAAAGGGCTGTGGCTGGCGGTAGATACTGTGAAGCGGGAGAATAGGGCTTTGTGTTTGAATACGTCTTGGACGTTGACACCCAGAGCCAATGAGATAGGAATACTAGGTGTTGTTGAGAATTGGTAGGTGCCGTGCTCAGTAGTGTAAGTGACCTCGATCCTGATGGACACATTCAGAACCTCTTGTTCCACAGTATACGGAAATCGAATCTTGAATGCAGCACGCTTGGGCAGCCCGTCGAACTTGAACAAGCCGCCCTCAGGTTTCTGGGCGAATGTGTACTGAGTGTCCGTGCTTTGTATGCATTCTCCTTCGGCAGTCAGGAGGCGCAGACCGCTCGTTGCAGCTTTGACGCGCACTTCGGCTTTGATGAGTTCGTTCCAGCCCGAATCAAACTCGATGTCAACTCGGTTGTTGCGGTCCAGTTGTACGATATTGGAGGCAACAAGGCGTGCATCAAGTGTGTTGGCGCGATGATAGATTGTGATCCTGGGTGACCTCAGGAAACCACCGCTTGCTAGGGGCTGGCTGATATCTCGCTCATAGTGCAGGCATAGGTTACTGGCGATGAAGTCGATCTTTTCGACATCATACGTGCCAGGAATGATGACCTGGTACCCAATCAGTGATAATGCCTTTGCCGATCAATGTGATATGTAAACTTACTTTGCTATCAAGCTTGAGCCTGTTCCGCCCTGGCTTAATGACGACAGGGTCAGTCAGCTCAAGCCAGATCTCCCTCTGTGCACCACCCACGTGGCCAATCACTCGCATCTTAGCCTTCTCAAGCGGAAGCTCATCTACCAGTAGACTAGTAGCTCGGAGGAGAATAGAGAAACTATCCCGACCGTCGTGATATTCAGGCGTAGCATCGACCTCTACGCCAGAGAAAAAATTGGCAAGCGGTATGCGGGCTTCATTGGGTATCGTCTTTGTTTCGGATAGGAGATGACCAAGGTATCCCTTGATTGCATCATTGTCGGGGTACTCCGTGTCTCCTCTCTTTCCGATTCCAAGTGAGGACCGTTGGTGCTGTCTCTCTCTCTCAGCTGAAGCTGCTTTAGACAGCAGCTTCAACACGACTTTGATGTATTCGTCTTTTCTCTGCAATTGCTTAAGGCATTCTGAGTACATGACAAGCATCGACAGTTCGAGAAGACTCCAGCCGCTCTCCCCGAAGAAAGGGGTGGTTCTATAGAAGAACGATGCCGCTGTGGCATAATCGCCCATGTGGTACTTCAGCACAGCCAGATCGGCCATACTGGCCTGGACTGAACGTGTGTGGTTGGACACAGTGTAGTGCCTCAATGCCTTATCCGTCAAAGACTCATAAAGCCGGTAGAAATCTTCACTGTTATCTAAAGCAGCCCGGAGAAGCTTGCTCTCGATACCAGCAAGAGATACCACTGCTTCTGTCAGAGGCTGCTGATCATCCGGTATCGGTGGCGAATCATCATCGAGATCAATTTCGACCATGTCGACGAGTGAAGACTGCCCGACGACAGGCACAGACGCCCAGCCATCGCTCCACGCTCTCTTCTTCCCACACTCCTCCAAAATGTTTCGAGATAGAATATAAAGTTCGGCTCTCCTAGCAGCCAGCTCTTCCAACCCAACTTTCAGGAAGGCGTTGTGCTTCGCTATCTCGTGTTCCGTTTGAGCTCTGGTTTTCCCTGGCCCAGGGAAGAAATTCGGGCTCGGGGGCGGACGTCCTGCACCAAGACCACTCGTGCTAACTCTCAAAGATGACTCCCGGGCTGGGTGCATCATCGTCTTTGGTTCCGGTATAGTTGCTTTTTGCTCATGGCCGTCGGGGGTAGCCACGGTCGAGGGAGGGATTGGGAGAGCCTTGGTTGATGTCTGTGCCAGAACCTGCTGTGCGATGGAAAAAGCGTACGAGGCGACGAGGTTATCTATGACCTCCGTTGTTGGCGTGTCCATGGGTGGCGTTCCCTGGGAACCATCTTCAGGCTTGGCCTCTTTAGCCAAAGCGGCTTGCACGTCGCTCCGCATAACCTGCGATACGGAGGGGATGAACTCTAACGTCCGCCGGCAGATCTCCGCCAGTATGGACAGGTTTTCGCTTTCATTTTCTGTGTGTTTTGGCGGCAGTGCTCGCGGTGCCACACCCTGGATCACCGATTCTTGTTGTTCCTTGAGTTTCGCCAGCAGCTCCTCCCTAGTTGACCACGCATTGCCGAGACGTAGCAGGAGCGCAATTTGTCGCGCAAAAATGTAGCATCTAAAGTCAAACACCGAGACGTTGTTTTCAAGAATGAGGTCGCGATAAGGCTTCTTGGATGCATTGATCGGGATTTCATCGAAGGTGTCGTCGCCTCGACTGGTTTTGGTCCCTGTGGCTTGCATATCCACAACCTCGTCGCCATCTTCTTGGGATTCAGAGATGACCTCTTGAGCTTTCAGTGCACTTTCCTTGAGCTCGTCTGTGAAGCTCAGCATTGCGCTGGCCGTTGTACCCATATTTCCCGTTCTCTGGTCTTTGATAATCATGTCGAGCCCGACGCTCAGCTCATCGTATCCAACTAGGGCATCCTCCACCAAGCCTACACTCTCGAATCCTCGAGCCAAACCCTCTTTAAGAATAAAAAAGTGCAAAAGTTCCAGCCTGGCAAGCTCCGCTGGTTGTCCTTTTCCTTGATGTCGTCTTCGTATTGAGTGACACGCATATCGAAGCTCGACAAGATCAGGCCTCGCATCTTGACCATCAGATCCTCCCATGCAGCCTCGTTGTCTTCAGCCGTCTCCTTGTACCCGCTCGGCACAGCAGGCACCACTCGCGGTAAGCTGTCATAGGGAACATCGTTGATTCCAATGCGGATCTGGGCAATGTGGTCGACAGCGCCCTTGCTGCCCGGGTTGAAGTCACTTCGTAGTTTTTCTAACAGGGTGCTAGACCCCGGTCTCCATTTAGAAACCGCAGATGCCTTCTCAGCAGCGCCCGAATCGCCCTTTCCGGTCACGGGTGGTTGAGTGGCGGCAACTGTGTTCGGTACTACGACATGGAGGACAAGCCATTCGAAAGCGTCATGGTTCTCGGCTGTGTTTGTCTTCTTGGCGCTCGTCCCAGGCGTATGCGTCTTGATCCATTCACGAACCTCTTGGCGTACCCCGTTTTTGTAGGCGTCGTTATCATCGCAGCGTACGACTAGGATCTTGAGATAGGGGGTCCGTCGCAGCCCGGGGATCTGATGTCGGCGCGCAGGCGTGCTGGTCCGGTGGCCAGCAGTCTTTTCTAGCGAGGCATCCAATGATAGGGTAGCCCCTCCATTGCCGATCTGGGTTTGAAAGCCATCGTCGCGAGCTGTCGCGCTCTCGGAGCGCTGGAGAGACGGGAAAAAGGGGTCGGGAGAGAAGATGGGACGCGGGTCGACAGAACCTTCGGGCGCAAGCTCGACGTGCAAAGTATCGATGGAGCGAAGCGGTCCAGCATGAGATTGCCAGTGCAGATTACGTAGTGGAAGTCGGGGGATCAGGCCAGGCGCCAGCAGCTTGTAGACGCCATGGGGGTCAAAGTACTCGACTGTCGCGTGCTTAGCATAAATGCGACAGGTCGTTCATGGGTCTGATGCAGAGGGCAGGCATACCAGTTACTTTGGATGTAGAATAGGGCTGTTCCATGGTGAACAGCGTTACCTATGGATCACGACTTCATTGTTGGACAGGATTATATGCAATTGCCTACGACTTGTAGATAACTTCGTCTTCGTGGGCGTCAATGGGTAGGCTAGTCGGTGTTGCTACGTTACTTGCTACAATGGCCGGACCTTTGATCCCTGGTCGGTACATGTGCGAGTACATGTACACAGCTCAACGTGCATGGTCAGAGCTCCAACTACCTGGCCTGCTTAGTGGCAGGCGGTGAAACGCCACGCCCGCCATCGATTGGCTTAAACGAGTCATCTTTGGGCATATCGCCATTCCCGTTTGGATGGCGGGGTCCGGCAGAATCAGAAGGGACCCCCCATACCAAAGGTGGGATACTGTAACGGCCAACTGGGTAGGTGCATTCCATATTCTAGAGGTATTTACTAGGCATAAAAAAGGTTTTCGTCTCTATCTGCGCTTCTGCCGGGTGATTTCTAGGTCTTACTCTTTGTTGGCCGTACGTCAGTCTGCAAAAAGAGGAGAGAGAAGAAGAAGAAATGGCTTCTTTACAAGCTATCCGTTACTCGCGGGGCTCACTGCAGGTCCTCGACCAGCTCCGTCTCCCGCATGAGCACCACTATGACCCGGTAACTACTGCTGAGGAGGGCTTTGACTGCATTCGTTCGATGCGGGTGCGTGGCGCGCCCGCCATTGCCATAGTCGCTGCTCTGGCACACGCTGTCGAGCTGCAGAACGGCGCCGGGCCTTCGTCGTCGGCAGAGGACACCATCTCCTACATTGACTCGAGGTTAGACTACCTGTACGAGTCGCGGCCTACGGCTGTGGATTTGGGCAACGCCATCACGAATCTGAAAAAGGTTGTGAGGAACGTCAATGTCTCCAGCCTGGACCAGGATAAGGCGCGATCCGCCATCGTGAATGCTTACATCGAGGCCGCCGAGGAAATCTTCCGCAAGGACACGGAGACAAATCTGAAAATCGGCTCGCATGGCGCAGAGTGGCTTCTCGCCAACGCGCCGATCAAGTCAGCAGAGGGCAAAGTTGCGGTCCTCACGCACTGCAACACGGGATCCCTGGCAACTTCGGGCCACGGCACAGCCCTTGGCATCGTTCGGTCGCTCAACTCACAGGGCTCTCTGTCGCATGCCTTCTGCACCGAAACCCGGCCCTACAACCAAGGTAGTCGTCTCACTGCCTTCGAGCTAGTCTTCGAGAAGATCCCCTCGACCTTGATTACGGACTCGATGGCCGGTGCGCTCTTCGCCACGAGAAAGCACAAGGACTCCATCGCAGCTGTCATCGTCGGTGCTGATCGTGTGGTTCGCAACGGCGACACGGCCAACAAGATTGGCACCTACGCTTTGGCGGTCTTGGCACAGCACCACGGAGTCAAGTTCATCGTCGCTGCGCCCACGACTTCGATCGACTTACACACGGAAAGCGGCGCAGGCATCAAGATCGAAGAGCGCAAGCCAGAGGAGCTGACCCAGATCAGCGGTGCCGTTGTGGGCGCTGACGGCAAGGTCGACACGAGCAAGTCAGTCCGAGTGGCCACGGCTGATCAAACCATTGGTGTCTGGAACCCAGCGTTTGACGTGACTCCTGCCGAGTTGATCGATGCGGTAGTCACCGAGCGCGGTGTCGTGACCAAGGGTACCGATGGGCGATTCGACTTTAAGGAGATCATGCCTGAGAGATGGGCCGAGGTTGTTGGCAACTAAAGGCAGGTAATTCAGGTTACGGGGATACACACAAAACGATCCGGCATCTCAACTGGACAGGAGGGTAGGGATTTTGGACTGCATAGCGCGGGTATCGACATCGAGTTAGTGATTCATGGATATATACCAAGTATATAAGTGTACAAAGCCTCTCAACCTTTGTTGAGCCAGCCATGCCTTGAGCTATTACGGAGGGTTTAATTTCCCAAAATGTGAAGCACGAGCTTCTTGTAGTCCTCGACAGCCGCTTCAAGCTCCTTCACCTTGATGGCCTCGTCGGGACCGTGAGCTACCAAGATGGTGCCAGGTCCGTAGAGATACCGCGTATGGTCTCCCTCCAGGTTGGGGACGTCAGTACCGTAGTTGACGGTGATGTTCTCAAAGCCGGGGACTTCGCAGTCGCAGTCGACAGCTCCGTACGGTTTTTGGCAGGCCATCTCGAAGGCATCTTCGTCGACACTCTTCAGGGTCTCCCAGAGCCGCTCCTTGACGGTCAAGCCACCCCCATGTTGCGGTCCGATAGCCACACGCAGGGCGAGGTTCGCCGTGGCCTTCTCGGGGATCACGTTAGCAGCGACGCCGCCTTCCATGTGTCCGACGTTAACCGTGGTGTTGCCGAAGCGCTCGGAGCTGCCCAGGTCCGTGTCTAGGACCTTGACGAGCCCGCGCATGAGCACCTCGGTGGCGCTCTTGCCGAGCCAAGGGTAGCCGCTGTGGCCGGCGTGGCCCCTGGCGGTGATTTCACAACTGAGGAAGCCCTTGTGGCCGCACGCCAGCTTGCCCTCGGTCGGCTCGCCGAAGATGGCGGCCTCGAAGCGGGGTGGCGGCTCCAGCTCGCCGAGCGTCGCGCTGAAGTACCGCATGCCGTCCCCGCCGACCTCCTCGCCCACGACGTACAGCAACATCACATCCTCCTCCTTGACCCTCTCGGCCTCTAGCAGCTCGAGCACCGCGATGACCTGAGCCGCTACCGAGGCCTTCGCGTCAACACTGCCGCGGCCGCTCAGCACGGTTTCAGAAGTGGGCTCGGCGTCGGACGCCGAATACGGGATGAATGGTGGGACGGTATCGATATGGCTCGAGAGGAGCAGCTTGGGCGCTGGGTTGCGAGTCGCGCCTGGCCAGGCCAGCACATTGAAGCGGGGCTTTGCGGCATCGGTGGAAACAGATGGCGACGTAGAAGAGGAAGAGTTGAAAGAGGGGGGATGAACTCGAGCTGAGCGTGAAAGTTGCGTGCGGTGAGGTACTCGACTAGAAAGGTGCCGACCGCGTTCTCATCGCCGCTCACCGAGGAGATCTCGACAAGTTGCTTGTGGAGGGACAGGAGCGCATCGCGGTAACTTGGTGTCTCTTCAGTCGCCGGAGAGACTTGGGCAGGTCGATTGTCGACAGAAAACCCGTTGCTCAATGGTTTCTGCAAAGAGTTTGCGAGGACTGCGGTGCTCCCGAGGAGACATGCGGGGAGAAGCGGTAGCTTCATGACAAAGAATCGACAAAGACGGTAGCCCAACAGGCCGTCAATTGGTATATACAAGTATCAATTGAATGGGCTCTGCTGGCAGCCTTTTGCTTCGTCTTTGGAATGTTTATCTTGGAACGGAGAGATACGGTAATTCCAGGTTGACCTAGCCTAGCTTTTTGAACAATGACGCACGCCGAGGATCGGGGGTGGCCGGTTAGTGGGCCTCCTTGATCGGTGACCCCCGAAGCGGGAAAGACTATAGGTTAAGTACTTACTTACTTTACTATCGTGACCCAGGACGAAACCGATCAAAGAAACGTCGTATCTAAAATGATCTCCGCTTCGTCCCAGGACCAGATGCCACCTTAGTCCCCATTAGAGGTGGGAGAAGACTTGTGTTCTGAAACCCGCGCCCGTCGGTGGTAGCAATACCAACAGAGCCCGCCATGATGCAGCGCAAGGATGTCTTCGGTCAGGACTCACAGCTATTCGGGCCGGAGCGCTTCATCGAGTGCGACGAAAGGACCACAATGGAGAGAATCCATACAGTAGACCTGGCATTTGGGTACGGGTGTTGGATGTGCGCGGCCTAGTACTACTCATTCAGACCAACAAGCTTCATGCTGCCATCCCAGAGCTTCTTCTCTGTCGGGGGATCGAAAGCTTGAGGAGCATAGCCACCGTGATAATACAGCGCGTCTAACGGAGTAAGCCATCCTTCGGAGACCTCATCAAGATATACTCCGCCTTTTCCTTCCCACTCGTTAGCCACGGCACCCCAAACGGTCGTGGCCGCGCCCTGAGCCGGGTTCTTCAGCATATTGTATAAAGGTAGATCGGCCTTGATGTCTTCAATAGTAGGTAGGTAGCGCGCAAGTGGCGTAAGGATAACTCCCGGGTGCAGGCTGAAAGCCCGGAGGTTCTGGGACTTGTATCGCCGGTCCAGCTCGTTGGCGAAGAGCGTGTTAGCAAGCTTGGACTGGTCGTAAGCCCCGAGCGGCGTGTATTCGTCTACGTCGAAGTTCAAATCGTCGAAATTAATCTTGCCTCGCCTGTGGGCTGCGGAGCCCACTACTATAACGCGCGAGTTGAACAAGGGGCTTGCGGAGCTCAACAGAGCATCCCTTAGTAGCTGGAACAGCAAGAAGTGGCCTGGACCATACGCGTCAGCTAGTACCAGCAGCACGCGTTACTGTGCCACTATGATCGGTGAATAACTACCTAAGTGATTAGTGCCAAATTGCAGCTCGAAGCCATCCTGAGTCTTGCCTTTGGGGCAGGCCATGATTCCTGTTGTGCCAGAGTTAGCTGCATGAAGGATATTGATTATCTAAGAAGTAAGTACCAGCGTTATTAATCAGAATATTGAGCCTGCTGCTCTTCTGGAGAAAGTCGCTCGCAGCGGCCCGGATGCTGTCGAGCGAGCCTAGGTCCATCTGGATAACGCCAACTTTCCCAGGCTTGCCGTCGGCCCGGATCTCTTGGGCGACCTCCTCGCCCTTAGAAAGATCCCGAGAGGTAATGTAGACCTCGGCTCCCGTCAGGTGGATAGCCTTGGCCGTTTCTAGGCCAAGGCCACCGGGCGAGACACCGGTGACAAGAACTACCTTGCCAGCCCAAGCCGGGCTGTCAACGAGTCCCTGGTCTTCGATGATCTGAGCCGCCGTGGGACGGGCGTCCCCGGGGCCTTGGACATTCTCGAGTTTGTGCTGTTCGGCGTAGGTGGTGAGACGTGCCATCTTCTCCGCGAGTTGCTGCTTCAGGAAAACGTTCCTTCTGGTTGGGGAATTGTGCGTGATCGTAGGTGGAATGATTTCCGGGAGATCAGTTTGCAAGCGTCGCGGCAACAAAACCAGTGATACCAGATGGGTTTCCCAGCTTATTCCCCTCCCCATCACTCTTTAAGTATTCACCGCCAAACGCTCCATGGTTCCTACGCCGTCTACCTGCATTTTCCCTCTCGGCGGCCGGGCTATTCCCAGAATTTACTCCGCAGTGGTGTTTCTTGTATTTGTCAGCCTTGGCGGCCCCCATCCCCCTTTTTCCCTTGATTCCAAGCCTCTGGTGGTGTCTCTATTGCGCCGAGCCCGATCATTCCGCGGGGGTCAGTGCAGCACAAAGAGGTGCTGCACTTTTAGGCAATCTCGATGAGCGGGCACATGTGAAATACACCTATCGACATGCACCGGGTCTCGAGCATCTCTGAGTATCAACAGCGGCCACTTACCTGCTGTTGGTGCGTTCTGCCAGCGATGATTCACTCCCCAATTTCTGGATAGTCGAGAGTATCACAGGTGCCATGAAGAAGGGCTATAGCAAGCTGCCGCTTTATGAGGTGGTCATGCCACCCAAGGGGGCTGCCATTATGGCGGCCACCATGGACATGTCCCTACTGTCCATGAACCTAATATTCGTATAACACCAATGAAGCAGGGACTCGAGTGCTTCAGGCTCAAGAGCCGAATCCCGTCCTTTCTATTAGTAATTGGGTGGCTTGAAGTGAGCAGGAAATACGTATATAAAGTACATTTGCCGCCTGGGATCCCTATTATCCTCTTACTCCCATCTTTACCCCAGCAGGCTCTTCCTCGTCCATCAAACACTTGAACGACCATGGTTTCCAAGTTTCCTCAACGCAACCTGGGCCAGGACTCCGTACCAGCGCTTGGCCTGGGGTGTATGGGTATGACGCATGGCTACACGTCCGGAGGCTACAACAAGGAGAAATCCTTCGAGGTCCTCACCCGGGCCGCCGATATGGGCATTTCTTTCTGGGGCACATCTGACGTGTAGTAAGTGGTGCTGCACATCACAACAAACCCCGCATGGTATCTAATGGTCGGCAGTGGCCCCTTCACCAACGAGCAGCTTATCGGGGAATGGTTTCGCCAGACGGGGCGGCGCGACGAGGTCTTCTTGGCGACCAAGTTTGGCGTCCGGGTGGTCGACGGCGCGATGCAGATCTTGGGTATGATAGATACGTTGGTGTTTTGATATTGAAAAGACTCTAAATGGTGACTTTCTTAGGCGACCCGGCGTACGTCAAGAAAGCCTGCGAAGAATCTCTCCAACGGCTTCAAACGGACCGAATCTACTTGTACTATCAACACCGTGTAGATCCGAACACACCAATAGAGAAGACGGTCGGAGCCATGGTCGAACTCCAGAAAGAAGGGAAAATCCGGCACCTGGGCCTAAGCGAGTGCGCGGCCCGTACTATGCGGCGGGCGCACGCGGTGGCTCCGATTGCCGCAGTGCAGGTGGAGTACTCCCCCTTTTCGCTGGACATTGAGCAAAACGGCGTGCTTCAGACGGCCCGCGAACTCGATATCAAAGTAATCGCCTACTCGCCGCTGGGAGGTGGCTTCCTGACAGGGCAAATCAAGAGCCGTGCTGACTTGGACCCAAGCGACGTGCGGCGCTACCTTCCTCGCTTCTCTGAGGAGCACTTCCAGGACAACCTCAGGCTGGTGGACACGCTCGCCAGGATGGCACAGGAAAAGGGGTATACTCCGGGACAGCTATCGCTTGCATGGGTCTTGGCTCAAGGTAGAGGTACGGTCTTAAAAATTCACCCGCTATCGATCTTCATTTGTCTGACTTGGGGCAGATTTCATCCCCATCCCCGGGACCAAGCACGTGAAATATCTGGGAGGGAACGCGGAAGCTGTCAAGATTGGCATCAAGCCCGAGGACGAAAGGGAGATCAGACGCGTTCTTGATAGTATCGGGGGGAGTAATGGGGGATCGTTACCCACCGCCACTGCTGGCCTCTTGCTTCGGCGAGAGTGTGGAGTTGGATAGCGGCTCACTTTCCAGTGAATAGCTGCAGGTAGATATCTCGGGGTCTAGGGTGGTGGCTGCAGCTGCCTGAACGAGGCAGACTCGGTCTCGGCCCAATGGGACAGCGCACCCCCGCTTCTACGGCCAGGCTTAGGTCGGTGGCAGTGGTGAAGATAGTGAGCGAGGGCAGTGCGTATGCGAGAGGCCCATGCCATGCAGAGAAAGCTGAATTGAAGCGAGACGAACTAAAACGGTGCGTGGCACCGCACCCTCGACCGTTTCTCTTTGTACCTTCGCTTTGTTGCTATTTCGAGTAGCCCAATCACTCCCAGCCAATGGCCTACACCTATAGCGTTCTTACTCGTCCGTATTGGACAGACAGTAGTCGACCGCCGGCTGTTGAGGCATAGCTGCCTTTCTAGCTAAAATAAGTCCATCGAGGTTGAAATAACCCTCGCCATCGCCATTATTCCCCCTTTTTAATATAAAGCATAAGGTTATATCAACGCCTTAATTAGTCGTGTAATAGAAAACGCTAAGTTAACCATATTAATTTCTATGAACAACGTCGTTAATTATATGTAAAGAAGGTAAAATCATATTATGCTATATCCCATAACGTGCTTGGGCTCATCTTCTGCTCCTTGGTTCCCCGCCCCCGTCCCGCTCTCTCCTTAATATTGGCCATCGGCCACATGAGTGACCAGTGTCTTGAGGCTTCAGTATACCCAAGCTCCATGATGAAGGACAGTAGGAACACAACCACTACTAAGGGAAGTGAGACGGCAAAGTAGACCCAGAACATCGAGTTCCCCGGCAAGTAAGAGTCCGCCATGCTGAATACGGATGCCGAGAATGACAGGGGGAGAAACAACAGACCCAGAGTGGTGAGGGACTTCATGCTTCGAGCCTCGCGGCCAGCCCGCGCCGCCTCCTGGAGTGACAGATCTGCTGACCTGGACATGGCGCGGTTGCCCGCCAAGCTGCCCAGCGCCGAGATGGCGTCGGCGAGTCCCTGCGTGCGCCGTCCGATCTCGCGGTACCTGCGCAAAAGGTACTGGAAATCTGCGGTGCTGTCGGCCCAGCTTCGCATCCGGCTGCCGGCGCCTTCCGTTTCCTTCAGGGGGATGTGCAGTTGCAGCATTGTGGCCTCAAGGTCATCCTGGTACTCGGCAGTCCGCCGCTGCCAGGCCTGTACATCACTCCAGAGTTCCTCTACTGCCGCGACGGCGAATAGCGTCAGGTCGTGTCTCCTGGACAGATGCCACTGCACGATGTCGATATTGGTCTGAAGGAACTCGGCCAGCTTGAGGAAATGACTGGCAACAATCTTGTCGACAAAGACGCGCAGACTCCTAGGTACGATCGGGGTTTCCAACGCGTCGCTGTGGTTCTTGAGGTAGAATAGCAGATCGTCAAGCAGCGAGGACCTGGGAGGCCCGCACTGCGTCTTCATCTGGTACGACAGCGGCACAAAGTCCAGGTACCCAGAGTTATACGGAGAAGCAGCAACATCATATCCCAGATTGCCTGAGTAGTCGGTAAGAATGCGCCGAATCGGGGGGTCGCAGATGATTAAACCTACCACAGTCAGCGCCCGAACAGCCTTAGTGGTTGAAAATTGGTTGGCGGCAGATGAGGGCAAGATATTTGTTGGTCGTGCTCTTTTCGTTTCTGCCACTCAAGTCTGGTGCCGAACCGTCTTCGCCCCCAAGGTAATACGTACATGACCATCCTTCGGGCTCAGTCTCTTTGCTCCAGAAAGTACACTTGCGCCTGCTTATACCGACGTCGGAAAGCTGGCCCACTAGCCTCGTCACCGCGATATGCCGTCCCGATACATCGCAGAGATTCCGGAAGTCTGCTGGCCTTGTAGGAAGGACGAGCGGCTCGTGGTACTTGAACGAAACATGGCCCCTCCCGCAGATTGCGGACGGCAGGAACGGAATGCCGCCGTTCTCTCCGGTTAGTCTCCCACCGGCGGGCACGAGCCTTTCGTGGTCCATGAATAACGAAGGATGAATCTGGAAGTGGTCCCCGAGGACTGAGACGAACTCTTGGCTGAGCCCCTCGAGGAGGTATACTGCGCGCGAAGGACCTCGGGATGGCGTGGGTTTTTCCCGGAGGACTGTCGCGAGAGCCGAGGCGCTCGTGTACTCAACGGGCTCTTCAAATGATCCGCTTGATCCAAGGCGGAGGACGAGGGCTCGATCTCGGACCTGGCTCCAAGGCGTCCATGCACCTTTCGGCGGCGGCGTGGAGTTCAGAACAGATGTTTTCATCCGAGGATCGCTCGAGCAAAGCGACTTCGCTATCTCCCTATAACCTTTCTCTTGCATTTCGTGCACCCTGTTGAATGACATTGGTGTAAACCTTGACTAGTACGAATCAGTTGGCGTTCGAGGAAGGACAGTGTTCAATCTGGCTATAATTGAAGCCCGAGGAAAGGGGCCAAGTTTTAAACCCGCTCGAGGTCCAAATGATACCACCACGCACACGCCTGTACTGCCTCGGGCGTCTATAATGATGCATAATTAATGAATGATAGGTTACCAATAACGTGTCAGCCTGTAAGGCTATGCAGTAAGCTGACAAATTAGATAGATAAGGCTTTAGATGTCTCGTCCTCGGCCTGCCTTGTGACCGGGGCTACAGGCGGGCACAAGCTTGTCATCGCAGGCTAGGTTTATCATATACAAGAGAAATGGAGTGCCCCTTGATGGCCAGGCGTTGGTCAACGTCCAATGAGGAGGATTTGCTGCCCTCCTCAGCTCCCACCGACCATTATTGGGCGCTCGGGATTATCCTCGCCTGGACGGGGCTGGAATCTCTGTGTGACGCGCCAAGGAATATTTTTGCACTGGCTCCTGTGATGACGTCTCAAGGCACAGCCTTTTCTCTTCGCATGCGTTCTCATGATACTGTCCCAGTCTCCATCGCACATAAAGAAGCGCAGCTCGACAACTTAGGAAGCCTCTTCCCACCCGTCACCATGTCAACAAGCCCAGATGATGGACGAAAAAACTCTCCCAAAGCCATGACCAGCCCTCCACTACCTACTTCTCGGAGGAACATTTGGAACATCCCGGGGCTTGATAAGACCTCCTTCTATGCAGCGGCGCTTTATCTTCATGTTGCCGCCAAAGGACAGCTCCGCGACGCAGAGCATTCCGGACGACCCCATCAATCCAAGACTAAACGGGATTTCCGAGATTTCTTGGACCGCCTAGCCGACTGCTTCGCCCGGTCCAAGGACAAGGATGCACAAGCACACGTGTCCGCGACGGGGATGGTGGTTGACGAGCAGCAGCGCAAAATAACCGTCTACGTGGCAAAGAATGTCAGCGGTAAGAATTTGGATCGTCCGCCCTTGTCTCCCAAAGAGACGGCCTTGATGGGGAGCGAGGACGAGGAGTTCGCACGGAAGCTCTGCGACTGGTTCAACAAGCTATCCTGCAACGGTGGGAATGTGGCGGAACCCCTCCAAAAGGACATGTGGGATGTCATGCGCAGGTACAATGCGTCGCGCGTCGGGTATTATGCGCGCAAGGTCAGTAGCTGGAAGGAGGAGCGGGTCGAGGAGGTGAATACATCGCTATGGCCCTCTGTCACTCTAGGAACCATGGCAGCCATCAAGACCACCATCGAGGCGTGCATGGTATTTAGACATCCTCCCCCCTCGGGCCAGGCTCTTGATGAAGCCCTGGATCACTGCGCGCTGACTGCCGCAAAATGCCGGTCAGACCCAAACTTTCAACAATTCAGCCTTAAGGTGGACGAAATTATCAATAACGATGCCGACCAGATCGACGAGGCATTCAAGGATTTTGCCCGAGCCGTCAAGTGGATAGACTGCCTAGGCCGGCTGGGGGACACATTTAATACATTCTGCGCTATTTGCACATCTCCCGAGCAGCAGGGATACACGTACGACATTGTGGTTCTCAAGTCGCCCACTGAGGAGTCGTGGGACATAGCCCCCTATAAGAAAGTGATCGGGTCGTGGGCCGGCAACCTCGGCCTCGAGGAAGAGCGCAGCAACCGCAAAAGCATTAGACAGGATCTGGATGAGTTCATCGCCAGCCGCGCGAGTCGCGGCACGGCCCGCGTGCACTGCGAGATCCAGCTGCTCCATCAGTTTTTCCAAGACGGCTTCCCGGAGCCGCTCGACTACATCGGCTGCAGCAAGAAGTCATGCTGGCTGTGCTGGCAGCTGCTCGGCCACTTTGGGCAGTTCACGACAAAGGATACGCACCGCATGATCTACCCCATGTGGGCATATCCCGCCGACTTCCCCCCGCCGCAGGTGAGGTTCGCCACGGCACTGGCCGCCACCTATAGGGACATGGTGACGCTGATCCAAGACAACGTGCTGGGGATCCAGGCCTTCACCTCGAATTGGAACATTTCGCACACGTCGCGTCGGCACAACCAGAGCATGGCTGGTGAGGTCGGCTCAGTGCCCGAGTTGTCAGTGGTGGCCTCTTCGTCGGCGGACAGCATCATGTCCTCTGCCCCTATACGTGATCAGGGCCGGGTTCCAGTGGCATCGATTCCGGTCATCCACCTTCCAGCGACATCGGGCGAAGCAGGCGAAGCGATTCCAAGCCCGCGGGTCGTAGAGGTGGAATTATTTGAGTGCGATGAGTCGGACCTTCAAGAGCAACAACCTTCGATGTTAATCAAAGCTGTCCAAGAGCGCTACCACCAAAGCAATGTCTTGTTTGCCTTCCAGGTCAATACCAAGACTCTGGAACCCAACTTCCTGCGGGAAATTACCTTGGCAGACCTGGAGATGATGTTGTGGGGGGAGAGTGAAATCCCTTGTTTAGGGGACAATAACTTCTACACCATGATGTTCAGAATGGACGGGGACTTGGAGAGGAACCCATGGCTTCTCAACATGACGCGGGATTCTCAGGGGAGCACAGCTCGCGATGCGAAGAGCCCTTGGTTCGGCGATGTTTTCATCTACAATAGGAAGTGGTCCAGAATAGACGAGGAAGCAGTCGAGCTCTGCATGGACTCTCTTAGACACGAGTTCAAGAACGAGTTTAGATGTCTCCAAGATGGCAACAAGCACGAGCAGATACTAAAGGACGTCCTCGGGACCTTGAACTATGCCATAAGGGAACGCCTGCAGCCTGGAAGTGGCTCTGACCGGGATGTGATATTCCAGCACAAGACAGGCTGATTGCGAGGTGTTGGTTGAAAAGAAAAAAACTTCACCGATTGTCTGAAAGAAAACCGCAGGTTAGGGAAACCCATAGTTGTTGGGCCGCTCTTCCTTGCTTCGCCGATAACATGAAAATAACTTGTCACTCATTCTCAAAAGACACTCTCCGTAACAAGGTGCTTATCGCATGTCCATGCCTAACTGTATCACTGCAGACGGCCTCGGGTCGTCTCATAGTCCTTCACCATGGCCATCCGACGCTCCTCGCTCCTCGGCACGAAAGCCACCTTGAAGTCCTCGGGTCCCATGACGAGCCCCCCGTGGAAGCCCTTCTCCACGCTCATGTCCAGGGGCTCCGGGGGTTCGAGCTCGAACCCCCAGACCAGCTTAGCTGCCAGCACAAGGATACTGTTGACGGCGAAGAGGTCGCCGGGGCACTGCCGCCGGCCGCTACCGAAAGCGTAGTTGATCTTGCGGCCCTCGGCGCGCGACTGGCTTTCGAGGCTGGGCTTGACCCCGAAGGGATTTCCCAGATACCGCTCGGGATCAAAGACGTCAGGATCCTCGTATAGCTCTGGGTCGCGCTCGATAGCCCACGTATTCTGTAGCACGACGGTACCTTTGGGTAGGCGATATCCGCCTACGGTGTCATCTGCGTCTAGGACATGCGGCAAGTTGCTTGGGGCGGGAGGTCTCCAGCGAAGGACCTGTGATGCAGACGAATTAGCTTAATGCGTCACCGCGTCCTGTGTCCTGTGTCCTGTGTCCTCGTCATAAAAGAAGACTAGAGGGACTCACCTCTGAGTAGCAGGCTCGGAGATATGGCAGCTGCCTTATGTCCTGGTGCTGTGGGGGCCTGTTGTCCGATCCACAGACGCTTTCCACCTCGGCCTGTGCCTTCTTCATAATCTCAGGCCTCGCCGCTAGAACTTTTACCAGCGTCAACGCCGTCGAGTAGGTGGTGTCTACCGCGGCGTCCAGAAGACCCCCTCCGAGATACGCCAGCTGGTGGTCGTCGAACTCGGTCTTGCCGCTTTCTTGCTGAGTTCGCAGTATCCTCGCCATCAGCGACTCGTATCTGGACGGCTCCTGTGATGACGAGGCTTTCCTCTGTGCGCGCTCCTCTTTCGCGGAATCTAGCATCATGTAATAGAACCCGCGCTGGTTCCTATGCAAGTCCCGAGCCGTGCGTTTCCACTTGGCCAGGAACGCGGGCACCCACTTGAGGATGGGGAACATGTCGACAGGAGGCGCAACCCCAGGCGTCAGCAGATCCAGCCAGTTCTCTTGATTGCTGTAGAACAGATCGATAAGCTTGGCTTCTTTTTGCTCGCCGCGGTGGCCGCATATGGCGAGCAGCGGTGTCGACAAGGCCCAGTTTCGGAAGTGGTCGGCGAAGCTGCCCGGTCCCACTGCGAGGCGGTACATAAGATGGGCTGCCGTAGCCTCGAGGGCGGGTGACACTTGCTCGATGCTTGTGGGCCCAAGTAGGTGTCTGACCA
Organism: Apiospora pterosperma; assembly: GCA_019976485.1. Classification (NCBI taxonomy): domain Eukaryota; kingdom Fungi; phylum Ascomycota; class Sordariomycetes; order Amphisphaeriales; family Apiosporaceae; genus Apiospora; species Apiospora pterosperma. The sequence continues at coordinate 4,498,744 of JAFBMP010000009.1, forward strand.
CGGCAGTACGCCATTGCTTGAGGTAGCTTTCATGGGGAAGGAAAAGGATGTGCTGGGCCCCGAGAACGATATGGTTCCTGACGATGTAGTCGTTTGGCCGGCCCGAGTAGATAGAGCCGCGCTTCTCAAGTAGATCGCGAACGAGTCGGGCACTGTTCAAAATGACAAGGTGCCCTGGGCCAGTTTTAAGGCCAATGATGTCTCCGTACTTGCCTTGCCATTCCGCAAATTTGAGATATGGTTTCGGCGTGGCGAAGTGGTGGACGTTCCCAATGAAAGGAAGAGCTGGCGGGCCTGGAGGGTAGTCTCGAGGCCGCAAGGACTTCAAGGAGAACCGCACGAGAGTGAACAAGGATGTGGCAAGGATGCTAAGGCAGGCCCAAGAAAGGAACTCTGAAGTTATCTCCATCTTTCATCGTATCTCGTAGCCTGATCACTCTCATGGTAATTCAAGGGAGACGTGCAACCAACAGTCTCTACACAGTCGAAGCTGGCTACTTACTTTACTTATATAGACGAAACGACGCGTCGAGAGTGCAGCGGATATGCAATGCAACCACCAAATCCCAGGACTTCCGCCTTTCCCACCAGTTAGATGCAGGCTGAATGGGGGGTCCTTAACCACAACAGGTCTTTCTCCGCTAGGGCTTATTGCCAAGACAACTTATACATAATATTCCTTGCAGCTTACCGTTATACGGATTGTGCTGGTGCGCAGAGCCCACACAGTAGCGCCTATAATGTATGTGCTTTTGCTGGCACTTCTTAATTGGGGATTTGATCTGCAAGATAACTGGGCGGAACTTTTGCGTTGGTTGCCCCCGTGAAAGTTTCCCGGCTCAGAGAACACACACGGGCACGGGAATCCAGAGGGCTTTCTGGAGTTGGTATGATCAGTCTGCTGGCCAATTCATTGGGATGTCACATTACGTCCCATCAGAGAATATCTTGTGCCAAGTATAAACTGCTATTCAGTGCCTTCATGCAACGGATACACATAGGAACCACCGCCAAATGCATCTTGTGGGCCAGCATCTTCACCACTTGAGGAACCCATGCCGCCTGCTCTGTACCCATATTGCGTGGCCATTTCCACCTGCTCCCGCATCGCCACCTGGATTCCCCGTTTCCGTGGGCGTAGGTTCGTTGCATTATAGATGTAGCCCAGTGGTATGACAGAGAGTCGAGAGGTGGCGACGCCAACATAGATTGGAAGGCCACGTGCAAGTTGAAACAAGACACGGTCATATTCAGGCGATGTGCTCCTTAGAAAGGGATTCCCGGCGTCCTGGAAGGGATACTAACCACCTGGTATAAATGGATACATCCTGATCATTCATGATATTGATCGAGGCACTACTCAGAGCTCAAGAGAAGCTTCTTTGAATGAGGGCTGCACATAGAAAGCGATAGCAGACATAGTGAGCTGGGAGTCGTAGCAGAACTGTAGGTATGCGCCAGCACGCCTTATATAACACATCTTTTATTTCGCGCCAGATTATGTACAAAAGCAACATAACATATGGATATCTTATTGTAAAAAAACAACAAAAAAAACAAATAAAAAAAGTTAGAAAGTGTTCTTTTCAAAGCACCTTGCGCCAAGCCGTTCGGAAACCTCAAAAACTCGTGTGGTCTGGAATTTCAAGACCACACACACCATGACCTACCCAGTGGGCAGTGCGTACAGCACCAACGTGCCCACATCAAACCGCCGCGGGGGCAACTGTCGAGGACATCGCAGACTCTCTAAGCTTCTCTGGCTCATCTGTTAATGTCGAGAAGTAATCAGGGGCGCCGTCTCCCCCGGCTCCATCTTCTTCGTAGATCTCTTCGACCTTTTCGCCTGGCACTCTGATGATAGGGCTGAACCGCTCTACCTCTTCGACGCTTTCTTCATCCATCTCTCTTTGCTCCCCATCTCCCTTGCTTTGCAAATCGGCCTCCACATCGGCCTCTTCATCCTCTTCTTGTATAGTAATCTCGCCGCTTCGTCGTCCGAGGCCGTTAGCGCTAGTATTGCGACTGTGGCTTGCTTCCCGGCTGCGACTTCCACTAGTTTGGTTGCCGAGAGAGAGCATTGGCCCCTTAAAGATGTTCTTCTTTCTTTTTGCGAACAGTACGTTTGGGGACCCGAAAGGGTTTGGGCTCCCGGGTGGTGGGTTCTGATTAGCAGGCGGCATACCCTCGTTGAAGTTGAGACTAAGCGCAGGGCCCCTGACTAACCGGAGATTCGATGGAAAGGCTGAAGTGGTTGGCGTAGCAGGAAGAACCTTGACTGAATGATGCGGCGACCGTCCGGCTGCCAGTGGAGTCTTCGTAGTCGACATGGAAGCAGTAGAAGAAGTCGAGCTAGCTTTGGAATGAGAATGCTGATGACGAGGCATAGTATGTATGGAACTAAGGGAGGACGAGGTTGACTTTCGGCCGCGAAGACCGCCCGAGGGCCGGCGTACGGTGGAGCGAGGTGTAAGAGGAGCGGGCGATAGCGAGAGTCGCTTGTAGGACGATGCCGAAGACGGCATACGTCTAGTCATATGTCCCGAGTTTGTGTGAGTGTGAGGGTGAGTAGTCGACGTGGGCGTGGTGGCATTACCGCTCCGGGCTGTACCAGCGCCTTTTGTTACATGGCCATTTATCTGTACCGGTTCGATGGCCATCTCAGCCGGACCGCTCCCAGAGGTAGGACTTTTGCTAGTATGGGGCCTCGGGCTGATGTCTTTGGGGTTCTTGGCGCCGGTTTTCCCGTTAAGATTCGGAGTTGACAGACTCGGTCGTTTGTTGGGCGTATGGCGTCGGGTAGTGTCCACAATCCAGTGCTTCCAAGTCTTCCAGTGTTGTATAATTGCTTGCGATGGCTTCTTACGCATTTTCTGTTGAGGCTCTTGCTCCGACTTCTCGTTGTTATTAACCCCGAGCACATCCGGAGTAGTTACCAGGTGCAGCGTCGAGCCTCTGGACCTTGCACTGCGGATAATACCCTCCTTTGGTGGCGGCACTGGTCTCCGCTGTAGTGAGGTACTGGTTGACCGCACAGAGTCCTTCTCCAGCGGCGGCGGTGGCGCATCGCCATCCGGATTGAAGTTTCCCTTGGCATACGTTTCTGGGAGATCAGGTAGCTCTGAGACATTGAGATCACCGTAATGGGCACTTCTCCTCTCTGCTCGTCCTCGGGTTCTTGGTAGCGGGGGTTCCCCGAGTCTAACGACACCATCTTCGTCCAGGATCGGTGCCATCCGCTCAAGCTTGCTCGACGCTGCCGAAAACCGACGAGAATTCCTATTCTCGGCCTCCTTCTCTTTCCGTCTCCTTTCCCTCCTCTTGGCCTTCCGTTCCTCCTTTTCCAAAAGCAGTGTCCACCAACCCGCTAATGCGTCGCATTTTTGTGCCAGTACGCTTTCAATGACATGATCTATATCAACACCAGCACCCCTCATTCGGTGCAGACAATCCTTCTCCAAGGCTGTGGTAAAGGGGGCAGGCTGGTGTAGCTTCAGAATTGCTTGCTGCTGCGGAGCGTGGTCCATTAGAAATGGATGTTGTAGGATATCTGGAAGCGTCGGTCTAAGCAACGGCCGTTTCGAAAGCAGGACTTTGATAAGCGACACTGCGTCAGCTGATAAATGGTCCGGATATTTGGGCTCTTCTGAAAGAATCTGCTTCCTAGTCACGTTGTCGTCGTCGTCGTCGAAGGGCAACTCGCCGCAGAGCAGAGCGTACAAGATGACGCCTAAACTCCACACGTCAACCTTCTCGCCAGCATACTTCTCCCCCTTTAGCATTTCGGGTGCTGAATAACAAATTGTACCGCAGAAGGTCTGCAGGTAGTTGGATTTGCCTTCGTATTCGCGCGTAAAACCAAAGTCGACCAGTTTAACGTTCTCGTGCTTGTCCAAGAGGATGTTTTCGAGCTTGAGATCTCGGTGTACGCATGATTGTTGATGCACGTAAGATACCGCACCTACCAACTGTGTGAAGGTCTTCTGGACTTTCTCGACTGGTAAAGGACCATGCTTCAGGAGGTAGTTGTATAATTCGTCGCCTATCGCACATTAGCTCCGATGGAGTTGAACGGCGCATCTCGCTCTTACCTGGGCAATATTCCAATACCAACCACACCATGGATTCCGTTACTATCACCTCGTAGAGCCTTGCGATGTGTGGGTGAACGAACTGCCGGTGATGATGGATTTCGCGAGCCAGGTTCGAGTCATCTTTCTTGGCCGACTTGAGCACAACCTGATATAACCATTGGTCAACACCATACAAGCCTGGCGATGGCAGTGGCAAACAAACCTTGGAACCATTGGTGAGCTTGTGCGTCGCAAGGTAAACCTTGCCGAAGGAACCCTTTCCTATCAGTTTCCCAAGTCCATAGTTGCCCACGTTTTTCAAATCGGTATTTGAGAACTCGCTGTCGCACAAGTCGTTAGCATTCAGACACTCATCGCCGGGTTTATTGCTTTGCTATAAGCGAAGGAGAGGGCTTACTCGAGAAGTTCCTGGTACGAGTTGGCGAGCTGAAGTTGGCATAACCGTTAGTTTCCTGTGATATAGAAGAATTGGGCCGACCATAAGCTGGGCTACGAAGCCTAGCACCGACAACTCATGACTGACCTTGGCCTTTCGTCCCAGCGCCTCGGCCCGGGCTTTGCTTGTCTGCATGTCCTATTCCGCCACAGCCACTGCGACCACTTCTTCCAGCCGCGCCCAAGATGTCACGCGGCTCAATCAACTCAGCTGCTCGCTTCGAGTAGAAGATTCGGAGATCTCGAGATACCACAACCCTGCGCTTCGGCATTCGCTTCTTATCTGGGTATGGGTGCGCCCGGGGAAAGTCGAGGTCCCGCAAGAGTTGCTGTGCCAGATCTCGAACGCTTGGCTCAGATATTGGAATCTACACTGCCGCTATAGAGAGCGTATGGACAAGTTCAACTCGGGTGTACCTAGTTGCTGCAGCGGCCGCCTATTCCGTGTCGCAAAGCAGTCGCAGCCTATGTCATGCGCAGCTTCGTTCTCGCGTTGTCGCCTTGGTGATCGCGTTTGCAAGGGGAGCAACATCCAAATAGCACCAGACAACTAGTAGAACTGCGCGGTGTGATACCTCAACCACCCTGGAATCATTAGGTCGCTCGCCGAAGACCGAAATTTTCGGATATAGAGGGACTCGAGACAAGCTTCCGAGCTTTCGAGCTTTCGGGAGGAAATCCGTGGGATACAGAGGAATTGAGTAGACAGATTCGACGCTCGCAGGCCTGCTATGTTCGAATTGCAAGATTAATGGCAGGAAACTAAAAACGACATGGTGATATGAAAACGACGAGAGACGGATAGGGAGAGAAAAGAAAACATGTCATAGTGGACGTGACACCAAGACAGGTCCGGGTTCATGGCAATGTTCCTTGGGAAAGACCAAATGGATCCTGGTCCCACGAAATGCGACCAGACCAGGCGGGAGGACAGGGGTCAAGGGGCCGTGGAAGCAGGAGCCTGCATCAACCAGCCAGCAGGCCAGACAAGACAGTGAAATACAGTATCTGGCACACAGTATGTGTAGATGTACGGGGTACTCGCAAAGGATACCTCAGCAGGCCCAGCTAGGCCTGGTTGAAAATGTCCGCAAGTAGACGCTACATAGGTTGAATTTGTAAATTGTGGGTGGTTCGGCTTGGTTGTTACGCTACCCAAATGCACCGTACAGTACTAACCTCAACTGAGTTAATAGGCCTGGTGACTTATAAAAGTAGCACTTTGAGCTTACGCAGTTTTAGTGGACATCGAGCTTGCTTTAAAGAAAAATGTCCTCGCAAGCTCCCGGCAGCAACGACGAACATGGGGGATGGTAAACGCGGGCATTTTTCCTTCTTTTCCTTCTTCTATCTTTCTATTCTTCTCGGGCCGTGCGTGAATACTCGATTACTAATCCATCTACATACATGACAACCGCAGCAGTGGGCGATGAACCACAGTAGCAAAAGTGAGACGAAACAGCGTACTAGGAGGGTATGGATCAAAATGAATGAACTGTCATGCCAGGTGTCCACCCGGGAAGTTTCAAAGGTCTGTGCATATCATAACTTCCTCGAGTCCTTGATCACCCCCGAGAAGCCCCTACTGCACCCTGCTTGATGTTTGGCTTTGAACAGACTCCTTTCACCTCCTGCCTTTCTCAAGAGCAACCCATACTAGTATTCGGCCCGAGTCATTGTCGACATAAGCTCTGTGGACTAGGACAAATATGCTGCTGGTTTGCCAGGAAGACTGATTGAGGCCTGTGGGCACGGGGCTGGTCGCTCGCTACTTTACCTACAGGGTACATGTAGATGCAATGGGTTCTTCCACACTATGTTCCTTTCGCTGAGGAAATGAACGAACAATGCCATCATGGATGGGTCTGTAGAAGGCATCTTAAACACTTAAGTGGGTTACAAGATGTTGCCTTACTGCGTAGAACTTGCTGAAATAGCATTCATAGGATCCACGATTAATGCTACGTCAAAGAGGGGCCTCTTTCTTTAGCCTTCGTCATCTCCGTGGCAGGAACACCATACGAGTAGAAGATGACCAGCCAGAGTGTCTTCACGCTCCAGTCGAGCGTGACGGCGCTTTCCGCGGCACCGACCTCGACGTCCGCAATCCATTCGCCCAGGGCCGCCATCTGCGCCTGGGCGCCGCCCTTCCTGTGCTCCCTGGCGAGGTCCGCCATGCGGCCCGGGGTCAGGCCAACCGCCCCGGCCAGCTCCTCCGAGTCCAGCAGCCGCGCGTCGAGCCCGCGGCGGTGGAACCACTTGCCGTTGGCGGCCGCCACGTAGGCCATGGCCCTCTCGCGCGGCGTCTTGGGCTTCGAGGTGAGGCCCCCCGCCATGGCGAACGGCAGCGTGATCGCCGCCCCCGCGATGCGGAACGCCGTGCCGATCGGCAGCGCGATGGAGCCGCTGATGGCGCCCACGCCGGCCGCGACGTAGTTGCCCTTCTTGGCGTTTTCGCTGACGTCGCGGCCGATCTGCTTGGCTTGCGCGATCGTATCCTTGCTGTAGCGTTTGGGCAGGTCGCCCATCTTGCGGCCTATGTCCGCGGCATGCCGGACAGCCTGGTCACCCACCTTGGCCGTCAGGAAAGCATTGGTGGTTTTGATAAAGGACATCCACGTGTCTTTAGGAATTCCATATCTCAGGAGTGACGGCGGATAAACCTGGAGGAAAGGGGCTGCTACATCCGGAGAAGATTGTGGTATGGCAATGGGCCGCTGACCCGAAGGTGTCGGCGGGCTATATGACGGTGGTAAGTCGGTTGTGGGGAAATTAAAGGGTTCCGATATTGAAGGACCTTGGACCCCACTATCCGGCACCGTCGAGCCAGGAAACTCTGCAGCACCTGAAAAGGCTTGAGCGGAAGAGGATGCACCGGCTTGGTCGCCAGCCGATGAAGGTCCGGCGATAGCCTCGTAGGCCGGCAAAGCTTCATCGGCGGCCTCGGCTTCTTTTGATTCCGCGCCGGGTCTCATGGTGGGGACGGAACAGGATAGTGAATAAAACAAAGCAAAACAGGGGTTGTAGGCCTTAGATCTGTCGGAAAGAAGTTATGATTTGAACTCTGCTTTTCGACGTGGATGCTTGCTCCTGATCATATCTATGTCAGTGAGCGGCGTCGCAGGTGTTTGGTGGCTAAGCTGGGCATCATCCCGTTAGGGTCATCTTGTGGAGCATTCAGCCGGGGCCGCAGTGTGGCTTTGCTAACAGCCAATTGCGTGTCGCATCTTATAACGTGTACCCTATGAGAATATCACTTTATCAATGAGCTCCAAACCTAAGTACGGAATGGGTGCAGGGCAACTTGGGAAAAGTCAAGGTCCTAGCTACACTCACTGGACTTGAGAGTGGCCAACAATGGTTTCAAGTCCTTGTAGTAGTCGAGTATACTTGAATGTTCTCAACTTCAGTGGTGCGGCAGGACAGGCACGCAACAAACCCCCCGATTTCGTTCAATCAATATTACATTGATAGAGAGCAGCAAAGACTGTTTCCTAGTATATACTTCCCAATCCCAGAATCATCTGCGGGATCCTCAATTTTTCCCCGGCATCAATTTATCAATAGCCCTCTTGATCTTGGATCCAGACTTCGTAGCACTGGTCTGAGACGCCTCCTATTCGTTTGTCAGTCCAGTACTAAAGTAAGTACCTACTTACTTTCCAACATGCTGAGAATATCAGGGTCATCCAGAAAAACTTACTGATGCTCGTCTCTCGACACCCTGCATGAACTCCCGGTCAGCATCGATGGCCTCATCAGGCAGGCCACGTCTCGCAGCCGCCTCGCGTTCGTGCTGCTCCTGTTCGACATGATGCATCCCGTCATGGGCGGCCTTAATGGCGGGGTCTGGAAGCCCGTGGCTCTCTGGGGAGGACATGGTCTACTATATTGAAAGCTTTCTTATCTGATAGAAGGGGTTCTGATGTGAAAGGGATATATCACTTGAGTAAAGCAGTCATAGAAAGTGCGGAGTTCAGTAGCATACTTCACGCGACTATATACCAGATGAGGCACCTCGAGAAGGTACCACAGCATTCCTACGTCTAATTAATTTGGCTTTGGGTCGTGAGTTATGGTGCTGCCACGGTCTGATGTTCCAATTCGTCGTTGGTGTGAGCTAACTGCTCATCCAGACGTCATTTGGCGCTGATCTCGATGGAGTCTTGGAGAAGGTGAGAGGAGAACACAACAAAGACAGACACCGAGTGTTAAGAAAACAACACCCGGGTCCAGACCTGCCAGCGTCGTAGAGATGTACCGTCCCGGACAAAACCATTGCTATGCTACCTAGGAGGTAGTCAGCCGAGCAGCAGAACTACTCGCTAGAATTCTGCTAGTTCCGAAGCTTGGCCTTCCGGGTGGCGATTCTGAAGGTCTCGAGGCAGGTTTCCTGAATTCTGAGGGTACAGCGTCGGTATCGGAATACTTCTCGTGAGGTGTCATGAGATGTCAGGAGCTATTCATCCATATCTTTTGGGCTGCCGGTTCTGTGCCGGTAATGCGGGGGAGCTTTGGCCATCTGCAACTCCGCTAAGCTCTACTATTGCTGGTGGGATTCAGCCACAGGGGGAGTGGATTTGTCGGGAGTTGATTCGATTCCATCAGCCACCTGTTAACCTAGTAGTGGCCTTGGATAGATGGCTAAATCGAAGATTGAACAGCAAGACGGTTTCGACGCTGGTCGATGACAAGTCGATCATCAACTTCGTTGGCACAGAATGTCGAGCTTCCGCGGTTTTATCTAAGTCGCTCATTCAAAGCATATCCAATACGTCGACTGCGCAACTACGACCTCGCTGGCTCGAGGTAGCTAGCTCGTCATGCAGCACTCGCGCCCATCCCCGAGGGGGCATCTACTCTTCTTACTAGTCCTTCATCTCCTCTTCGCCCTCGCCAATTCCTACCAGACGCTCTCTGACGATTTCCTGCGAAACCTGACATTGGCCGAATCCGATTTCGACATTCACAACCAAGAAGGTCTCCTAGCGCCTATCCTTATCCCCCGAGTCCCCGGTACACCTGGCCAGGCCAAGACGCAGCAGCATTTTGTGAACTTCTTTCGCAAGGAGCTACCAGATTGGACCCTACTATGGCAGAACTCAACAGGGAAGACACCGGCGACTGGTAACAAGCAGATTCCGTTCTCAAACCTGATTATTCGAAAAGAGCCGCCGTGGACGAAACCGGGGCAGGCCAACTATTTGACCTTGGTGGCGCATTACGACAGCAAGCTCAAGCCAGATAACTTCATTGGCGCGATCGATAGTGCGGTGCCCTGTGCTATTCTCATGCACATTGCGAGGTTCGTGGACAAGTACATGAAGCAGATGCACGAGGAGATGCTGGCTCTCGGCGAGCTGGGAGGCACTGTGCCAATGGATATGGGGCTGCAGATTCTCCTCCTCGATGGAGAAGAGGCCTTCGGCCCGGCCTGGACGTCGACTGATTCTCTCTACGGATCCAGGTCTCTCGCCGAGGAGTGGGAGCACACAATGAACCCAGCCTTGTCAAGTTATCGGGATCCTTTGAATCAAATCAGCATTTTCGTGCTGCTTGATCTCTTGGGGTCTGCCAACCCGCGGATCCCGTCCTATTTTCTGCCCACGCACTGGGCTTACAAAAACATGGCGAGCGTCGAAGATCGAATGCGGAAGCTTGGTCTACTCGAGACGAAACCAGAACTGCCATTCCTCTACGAAGCGGGCAAAACGCCCACTCAATTCAGCAGAAGTTTCGTCGGGGATGACCATGAACCATTCATGAAACGTGGTGTTCCCATCTTACATCTTATTCCCTCAAGCTTCCCCAGTGTGTGGCATACTCTCAATGATGATGGTGAGCACTTAGACATGCCGACGGTGAGGGATTGGTGCAAGATAGTCACGGCTTTTACCTTGGAATGGTTAGACATGATGGAAATCGTGCCGGAGTAGTCATATTAGCTGACTGTATTCTGTCTTGTTCTACATTTTGATGTGATACCATGAAAATCCATTTCAACCACAAACAAGTCTTCCCTTTTTGTTCCTCGCAATTCGTGATTATACTGAGCTCCGCAACGGGACGCTCAACTGGACGCTACGGTGACTTCCAACAGCCGCGAGACTGGTAGCCAGCTATCCAACGGAGACTATTGGCCCTTCCACCCCCTTTTCTCCTATACCCTTAATCTCCTGGACGTCATCGAGGATGTAGACAGAGTGTTCGACACCACCTTGGTTCATCCCGCGATTTAACGTACATCAAGTCCGGGGGCGGACAGAACTATCCTGGCGTGTTTGTGAGGCTGGCCGGTAATGTTTCGGGTTGACAGGTCTGTCCTCAAGCGGTGTTCATTTCCGATACCCCAAACTGGCGAGCAAGCTACCATGATGCGTTTTAGGCATGCCCACTCGCACCGTTGCGGCTGCCTTCGGTAGTCTCTTCGGAAGACTCGACCTCGATATCTTCGTCGGATGTGTCATGCGTTTCTTCTTCGGGCTCGCGATCTGGGTCCTTTTGCTGCGAATCCAGACCTTCCCCGGCCTTCTCCTCCTGAATCGGGCTATCGATCACATCGATCCACCCCTGGGCCCAGGCGCTCAACAATGATCGCCGAGGAAGATCTTGTGAATCTCGACAGAAGCGTCGGCAAACTGACATTGTCGCCTAGTGCACCACCCTGGTCAACCAGATTCACGCAATCGTTATGGATTCCGGTGTTATTTGGGCTTATAGGTAGGTACCTGTGCCGTTCCCATAAGCTGGAGTAGGGGCAGTCCTCTCTTGGTAATCCAATAATACATAGGTACATGTAGGTACAAAGGAACTTGGCTATGGTGGTTACAGCATGCAGGAGAACATGTCGCCGCATCGTAGCCTTGGTTGGCTGGAGTACGTTTTCCTGTACCAAACCCAGCTTCGTACGGCCCCTTGAAATCTCTACTTTGTAAGATGTCATCTCTGGAGCATTTTCCAAAAGCCTCGTCTACTGGTTTCATCCTTTTTATGCCACACACTCGTCCCTTTCTCTTCGAGACTCATCATGCTAGAGAATGTCAATCTCCAATATCATTTTCTGAATATTGTCCCGTCATTCTTTTTACTTCAGTTCAATACTAGAATTGGTCAGGTCACCTGGTAGAAACCGAAAATTCAACAAGCCAAGTTACCCAAAGAGGTCATGAGCTCAAGAAGAAGACTTCAAATCGTTGATCACAAGGAGTTATACACCTCCGCCGGCGTCCAGTGACTTCCTCGGTTGGCACATACCAAAAGATGGCGGTGCCGGCTGACTTGGTTTTCTGTTCATATAAGAAGAGGGCTTGAAGGGTATTGCATTCTCTGTTGCTCATCTAGAATCATGAATCGAGGGGGGTTGATGGCAGGAGATAAACAAGGTACTTATATCCAAGAGGGTGAGCGTTCCATTTAAAGAAGCAAACAAACGTACCTATACTCAGAATAGATCCGGTAATGCATTTGCAGTATACAAAACATCAATATTTAGGCACACGTTTAGTTTAATGGTGATTCCATCGCAAAAGTAGCATTAGCTGCCAATATCTTGGATAGAATTCCCCAGGGTTTCCAACAAGCCCTCTGTGCCACTTCCTTCGAATTGCTCGTTGTATTAGTGACTGTGAGTAGAAGTGATGACATCGTCACGAGGCCAGTACCCAATGTTGAAGTTCTCCATAAGGAGGGAGATATATATCGCAATGAATAATTACGGCACAGGATTCCATGCAGCCTATATTAGAAGCGCGAAGATAAGAACACACGTACCCACGTCACACAATGGTCTAATACTGCAACCAATAGAAACTTATATGGTTAAATACCGAGAGTTGTATTACCCCAACTGGTATGCATAGTCCGCGAGGAGAAACCCACCTGATGATGAAGGAATCTGGGGTAATTAAGCCGGGGTAAGAACATAGAAATATGCCCGATCCAAACACCATTGGCTTCCTGCGACTTCAACTCTTGCTTACTTTGTTTTTATCCAAGGGATGACACTGGGAGAGAAATAAACAGTAGGCTACAATGTTGTTTGACAAGGTCTTCGATTACCTGAGCAACGGCGCAGCGACATCTTCGCCGAGACTCGGTAACACCCTAGCCCATTACGCTGCTGTTGCCATTCTGCTGGCCTTCCTTGGCCTCGTCGTGGACTATGCGCATATGCTATGGCTGAGATCGAAGATGGTGAGCTACACGGGTCCAGGTCGGCTGTTATACAAGCGCTAACACGAGGAAGCCCCCGGGGCCGCGGCCGTGGCCCATTGTGGGCAACACTTTCATGCTGCCCGACCACAAGCCGTGGATATGGTTCGAAGAGCTGTCGAAGAAGTACGACGCGCCACTGATCACAATATGGATAGGGAGGTAAGCAATGATGCGAGATTGGGAGCTGGGGCGGGCGACGATGGCAGGGGCTGACATGAGGCGAATGGCACTAGAAACCCCACCATCTGGGTATGTGATGCCTGGGCCGCCTCGGACCTGTTCGAGAAGAAGGCAGGCATCTACTCGTCGCGGCCGAGGATGATCGTCTTCGCCGAGCTCGGCGCCGGCCAGAGCAACTTCCTGAACATGTACACGACGACGCCCGAGCAGCGCGAGCGGTGGCGCGCGCACCGCAAGCTGATGCACTACGGCGTGGGCGTGCAGGCGGTGCGGCGGTACCGGTCCTTCCAGAACAACGAGAGCCGGCTCGTGGCCTACGACATGCTCACGAAGCCCCGGGACTACGTGAAGCACTTTGAGCGGTACGCGACGAGCGTCGTGTCCATCATCGCGTTCGGGCGCCGCGTCGAGACCAGCGAGGACCCCATCATCACCGAGGTCATCGCCGCCATGCACGTGGCGGCCGACCTCAACGTGCCGGGCAAGACCTTCCCCATGCTGATGGAGACGTTCCCGGTGCTGGCGCGGGTCCCCAACGCCGTCGCGCCCTGGAAGCACGGGCTGGGCAGGAGGCGCGGCCGGCCGTTCTTCTACGCGCTCGCCGCTGAGGCGGGCGCGCAGGAGGGGCACGACGACTCGTTCGTGAAGCACATCTTCGCCGAGCGCGAGAAGCACGGGCTGGGCCCGGAGGAGATCTCGTCGCTCACGGGCAACCTGTTCGGCGCGGGCTCGGACACGAGCAGCAGCACGCTCATCACCTTCGTCCTCGCGTGCTGCGCCTTCCCCGACACGCTGGCCCCCGCGTGGGAGGAGCTGGACCGGGTCGTCGGGCCGCACCGGAGCCCGACGTGGGAGGACGAGGAGGGCTTGCCGTACGTCAAGGCCTTCGTGAAAGAAGTCTTCCGGTGGCGCTCGGTGGCCATCATCGGCGGCCAGCCCCATGCGCCCACGCAGGACGACTACTACAAGGGGTGGTTGATCCCCAAGGGCTCGTGGATCCAGGGCAATGTGTGGGCCATCCACCACAACGAGCGAGAGTTCCCGGAGCCTGACCGGTTCAACCCGAAGAGGTATCTGGCCGAGAGCCCCGACAGCCGCCCCTTTCCCGGAGAGCGTGGGTACATGACGTTCGGGTGGGGCCGCAGAGTCTGCTCGGGGCAGGCCCTGGCCGAGCAGGGCACCTGGATCACCATCGCGCGCATTCTCTGGGGCTTCAAGATCCAGAAGGCGAAGCGCCCCGACGGCACTGTGGTGGAGGTAGACATCAACGATTACACGTAAGTTGGATCGACATAGACTACTCCTCCCACGGCAGCCGAGTGGCTACTTGCCTACTGACAAATAACCCAGAAACGGACTCAACATGCGCCCGCAGCCGTTTGAGTGCAGCATCACGCCCCGGTCCGCAGAGATCGGTGAGACTATCCAACGCGAGGGCAGGCAAGCCCTAGAGGAGCTGGAGCAGTATAGGGGCGAGACGAAGTACCGCATGTCGACTTTCTACAAATGAAAAGACCAAAAGCAAGACCCGGATGAAAAGGGCCAAGACTCTATGTTGTTATGGACACCCGGGAAGAGACTTGGGACAGGAAGTTGGAACAGGGAGTTGAATATGGTGGCCCAAACCCTAGGGGCTCAACAGTCGCAGAGGAAGTCGGAATTTTCCAAAGGCATGCATGCCCCGATAGAGCTTGCTAGTAATCTCCATGGAAGCAAAGCTATCTACAGTCGCATCCTGTGATCTATCACCCCAACCCCATCGTATAATGTTTAGAAACGATCTGACTCTTTGACTGGGTACTTTAGCCTACATGACGCTAAACCGCCATGGCTCGTGTCGTTTGTTTAGCCCCCTAATAAGCGTCCATGCTCAAGTAGATATCGTGTCGGGCATAAGTCTCGGACCCATTCTCTAGGCTCGGTGTGACTCTGGCTGGTATTCGGCGGATTAGGATCATCGCATGGATAGATAGATCATGGGCCGAGAATGAGTCGTAGAGAGAGAGAGTGTCATGAAACCCAACGGCACGAGGAACAGCCACCAATGCTAGTAGGTGCTGGTTTCAATAAAGCCTGAAGCTTTCGGGACTTTAATAGACAGCCGGCGGGCCCGAAAAACCTGTCAGTCTAGTATACTTATGTAATAAGGTTGGATAGGTTAAGTGAGGCGTTGTGTGGGTGGGCCAGAGGTATACGAGGTTTTCATTATGAAGCTTGTATGTACTGCTTCGTATCGTGGAGGGGCAGATGGTGGGAGGCGCAGGTGATGTCAGTTTCAAGGAACAACACGGCCCCGATTGCTTTCTCTCGCCTACCAGATCCAAGCGTACGGCAGGCATCGTTTCCATGCGAAATTGCTATGGTGGTGGTGATGGTGACCAGACTTTGGCCGGAGAATGTACGGAGTACATAAAGAAAGCGAAGACTAATGTCAGGTACCAGGCAGTAAAAGTGGTTAAGGCCGTCAACAGGGGTCATCTTCTGTAAATCCTTCAGCCAATCAGGGGGCGAGTCTGGAGCAGGGGGTCGAGGCTGCATCGGTATTCCGAAATCAGTTACCACTGGAAGAGGAGCGATCGTCCTCCTCTGATCTTTGATCAGACAGAAGCCAAAGCTCTGATGCTCCCCCCTTGCCCCCGGTTCTGCCCCCCAGATGGTAGTATCATATCATAGCACGGTTGGTTGCCACACTGCACTCCACCTGCGACCCAGCTTTCCCTAGACTTTTGATAACACAACCTTCCTAATCGAGTTGCTTCCTACCGGGACCGCGGCACAGCAGTATGTATCGCGCCGGAAAGGAAAAAGAGGAAAAGGGGAGAAGGAAAAGAAAAAGAACAACCCTGGGAGCTGAGAATTAGGCAAATTTGAGCGCGCGACTCGGCGATTGGTTCAACTGGTGGCCGCCTCTCTCTCTCTCTCTCTCTCTCTGGCGAGGGATTATTTTAAATAGAATGCGGGTCTGGGGTTCGATACGAGGCCGGGCCAACTAGGGTCAACCAGCGTGACTACCCATTCGGTTCTTGTCAACCGAATTCTTCGGCCACACGAAAGCGGTAAACAGCCTGATATGGATGGACAGGACACAGAGGACGTTCTTGAGGCGACTGGCGGGTGGATTGGTTGGTTGGTTGGCAGGCAGAATGTATACGTGCAGTGCAGCGCAGTTGGATCGTCGGGGGTTTGGCAGGTCGAGCCGCCAACGAGATGTCTTCAACAGATGGCCATACACATGCCTGGATCTAGACGACACACCACCGTCCCTACCGCAAGGAGAGAATTCGGGGTCGGAATACGGGCCTGCTGATGTGCAATCTTGTGGACGTGACAGAAATGAGAGAGATCCACTCCCGTGCAGCCATGACCCCTGAAGGACCAGCATGCTATAAAGGTCGTGTTCCTCTGGTGCATGTCCTGCTGGTCTTCTCTTATACACCAGCAGCCGCATCTGTCCTGTTCTCGGTCGAGTTAATACGAGTGTCATGAGTCTTTTGATATAATATCTAATACTTTTTGCTTCTCCTTTTCTCGACTTTCACCCTACGGTCCAACTACCAAGTCATTCGCTTATTAACCCAACAACGCTCGCTTTACCCTCCCAAGTTGGCCAGCCGTACACTCAAATCACCACACTCGCTTATCTACTAACACACGCACTTAACTTAATCCACCTCTTTTAATAATAATAATGCCTTCCACCACGTCTATCCTGCGCGCCGCCGTCATGGCCGGTGTCGCCAGCGCCGTGAGCGTGCCCCTGGCCGCCCGCCAGCACACCACCTCGACTTGCGCCGAGACGCACATCTTCCTGGGCAAGGGCAACAACGAGCCCTACCCCGGCCGCCAGGGCAAGCTGGTGACCGCCATCTGCAGCGGCCTGTCCTCGTGCGACTACGAGGACATCCAGATGCAGAACATGCTGAGCGACGAGTACTGCGGCGCCGTGCAGCAGGGCACGACCAACGGCGTCAACCAGATCATCGCCTACAACAAGCGCTGCCCCAACACCAAGCTCGTCGTCAGCGGCTACTCCCAGGGCGCCCACGTCGTCGGTGACCTGTTCGGCGGCGGCGGCGGCTCCTTCTTCAACGGCTGCGTCTCGCAGCAGACGCCCAACCTGGACATCAACAGCGCCGCCGGCAAGCAGATCGCCGCCATCCTGACCTTCGGCGACGTCCGCCACACCGCCTACCAGCCGTACAACTACCTCGACGGCGCCGACAAGTGGGGTCTGTACCCGCGCAACAGCCAGCAGCTGGCCAACGCCATGAACTACGCCTCGGTCTGGCGCGACTTCTGCGCCGGCGACGAGCCCATCTGCGCCGGCGGCAACAACGTCGATGACCACTTGAACTACTTCGACCTCTACACCGACGAGGCCGCCCAGTACGTCCAGGCCAAGATCCGGGGCCACAGCGGGAGCAGCAGCCCCGCCTCCGGCAGCACCGCGCCCGCGGCCCCCCTGCCGCCAGCTCCACCGTCAAGTCCGTCGTCACGACCGTGACCATGGGCGCCGTGACCAAGGTCGTCACCACCTCGTGCGTCGAGGCCGCCGCCTCGGCCTACCCGGTCTCGTCGTACGTCGCCAACCCGACGACCGTCACCATGCCCGCCAACTACCACACCAACTCGGATTACCTCACTGCTCCCCTGCCCGAGGCGACCATGTCCGCCACCGAGGTCCTGACCTCCGTCCCCGCCGTCACCGCCACCGCCACCATCCCTGCTTACTTTGCTTCTTCCGCTCCTTCTTCTGCTTCGGCCACGCCTTCTGGACCCATTGTCTCCAACTACCCCACCACCGTTGCCGTGAGTGGTGCTAACATCGCTGGCGCCAAGCTCGGCCTTGCCGTTGCTGGTCTCCTCGCGGTCGCCATGTTCTGAGCTCCTGCTGCAGGGGAAAAGGGGGAATAAGAAAGAGATACATGGAGAGAGCGTTATGATAAACGATGAGGCTCGGCCATGTTTTATGTGTATCTGATAATTTCTTCGCCTGGGCAGCTAGAATCTCTAGTGTACCGGACGCCAACATTCCATGCGCGCACCAGCAACATTGTGGCGAGCGAGACATACATCAATGCACCAACACCTGAGCCCAATAACATGTCTTTTCCTGTGATCGTGAAGCCCGGATGACCTCCGCTGTATGAAAGGGACGCGGGGACGCTTGTTGTGAATAGACTTGGCTGCCGGGGTGCTAGATCGACGTGCTTCGGCAATGGTAGTATTCCGTGGATGCTCTAGGGGCGCTAGAATCTGTCGTTTCGCTAGTCTCATTACAGTAGTATGTATGCCCAGGTAACCTGGGCTAACACGGTCAGCTCGTAATGAATCCCGCCTATTGCAGATTGTAGGTCGACTCTGAAGGTAACTATGGTTCCACCAGGGCTCAGGGGTCAGGGCCTGTTTGATTGCCGCCCAGGGTCCAGGTTCAGTGTGCCCCTGGTCTGCCCATGCGAAGAGAACTTGGGGTTGATGTAACCTCAGGACCTCCAGGAAAGCACGTGCGTGCAGTGCAATCCATGCATTGCGAGAAGAAAAAAGAAAGTTTCTCCGTCACGTCTCTCCTTTTCGGCCAACATGAGAACACAGCGCGAGGGCACAGACAGTAGTACAATCTAGAAGTTGCGGGTTGCAAGAAAGCTCGAGAGAACCCCTAATTCGGCAACAACCGACATCGTCTCCAGTGTCTCGTCCCTGGTACAGGTGCGCGAGTCAGTAGCCCCAAGAACTTCGTGTTCCCATTTTATAGAGACGTTATTATCGAGCTTAGCTCCCAGAACATGGTAGTAAGCGGGGCGGACCATTGACGGTTCTTATTACTTATCAACTTCCTGTCTGTTACTCTTCAGGCCCTTGTGGCGCATTGCTTCAAGGATCTAGACTTCAGGCGCCATGTTGAAATTTCGACAGGGGTGCAGATAACGGCAATGGACGGTCCGTCGATGGACTCTTGTGAGTTCTCTCAGGGTTAACACACCTCTTCCCACTCATCTTCAAGGATGGAAGATATCTTCCGAGAAGTCCATCGAGAACAGGTCCTCAAACATGCCCCCAAAAATACCGAGATCTCCTGGATCTCCTGGATATGTAAGACTCGGGAGCTGTAAGTCCTCTCCCGCTGTAGAAGCGGAGGAACCCGTCAAATTTGAGCCCGGTGTCGCCGGTTGCCCCAATCCTGCCGCCGGCAGAACAGCAGGGTGCGTTGATGAAGTGTGCAGATATGCCGAGCTGGCTTGGCTTGGTTTCGGCTCCGTCTGCTGCATCTCCCTCACATATCGAGCTTTGGCCATCATCCGCCGGATGGGCCGCCAGAGAGTGCCTCTCTGCGACCGTTTATTGAGCTTCCAGATGTCGTAGACCTTTTGCACACACTCCCACGCACGATCACAGTCGGCCGAAGGAGGCCGCGCGCACAGCTCGGAGAGCACAAGGGCCACGGCAGACCATTGAATGTAGGTGTGAGAATGCCAATGCCACGGAGATAGAGGCGGGTCTAAGAGCAGTCGGCTAGATAGCTCTAAGATTTCGATAGAGGTGCGGAACACCTGGTCTCGAATGTTCGCGTCGTAAGGCCTCGAGGTCTGGGGCCGGTCACTTTTCACATTTGTGGTGCGCGGGGAATGTATCAACAGCCAGTAACGCTTGAGGATCAGTTGTGGCGACAGTATTACGATCAACTGGGAGGGGATAGAGGGATCGCAGCGGCCCAGGTACTTGTCTCCAATTCTCGCCTCAAGCTCCTTCAACAGTGTCTCTCGTTGCTCGAGCGATAACACGTCCTCCGGGCCAGACTTTCGAAATATTTTCCATCCCGCCACCATCGCTTCGATTCGGACCAGGCAGAAGGTCATTTCGGTGAACCCTTTTCGCTCAGCAGGGAACTCGGGCATATTTGGTTCCATTTCACTGTCGTTGATATTCAAAGGTTGCTTGGTATCGAAGGCCAAGTCATTCACAATTGGCTCGAACCCGTGATATTCCGACGAGCGGTTGTCTAACAGACAGATGTGCCACTATGACGTCCTACTTTAGCAGACGACTATAAACTACCTCGGAAACTTTTGAGGCATCAGTCACGAGAGTAGCTTACCCATAATCGGCGGCGCATCTCGGTTTCGAACGGTTTGAGCCCAAACTGTGTCCCATCACGGTGCAGGCCCATCGTCTGTGCGGTATGGTATAGGAGGGAGGCCAGGGACCACGGCGTGCGAGAATCATCTTCATTGCGTAATGCCAATACAAAGCATGTTGCTGCTTGAAGTAACGTCATGCTCTGTGTATTCAGGATGTCGGCCCGGGCCAGGGACTGCTCGACGGCGAATCGAAAGTGTGCGAGCGCCTGTTCCCGTGGCACGTTCAAGACATCCATGCAACTCTGAGGAGTAAGACTTATGACAGCCGTGTAATAAACGGTGAAGAGGACAGCCTCGGTGTCTTTGCCGATGGAGTCGAGAGCGGCGAGGGCATCCCAATAGTCCCTTGAAAGGCTGGGCAGATGGAAGATGCGAACGATGGCCGCCACGCTCTCCGTAAACACCTTGAACAGTGCCACTGCCTGGGCTAGCGAAGGGTGCAGCGAGTGTAGAGAATGTGCCAATGAGCGATACCCGAAGATTGCCGCGTTCGTCCCAGAGGACGAAGGCGTCGACCCCGAACCCCCTAATGTGGGTGGGTTGAAGCCTTCATCGCCAGAACCTGGATCTAGCAGCATTTCGCGGAGTTCTTCGACCTGTCGTGGTGTTGGTGTCAGTGTCGTCTGCTAGTACGGCGGACAGTTCCGCGAGGAGGACACACCTCGTCGGCTAGGTTGCCCCATAGAGCATTGTGATTAACATAGTAACTTGTCTGCTCTCGAATCATGAGCCGACTGAACCTTTCGTCGACGGACTGATCCGTGTCTGACGGGCATCGACCTGAGCCTGACGCTGTCGAAGTTTTGGGCTCGTCAAGAGCTCTACCTTCGGCGACCGGGCCTCTCGCAAGGGAACGGCTGTCTAATTCCCGAATGACGGCCTCCAGACGCGATAGCCTGTCAGCCACGTAGCTCTCTGTCGCCTTCCGAGGAACTTTCGGCGCTCTGCCTCGGCCCGGAGGATAAACACAGGCTGCATCGGCTCGGGCACAATTTGAGCACGGCTGCTGACGGTCACACTTGATCTTACGTGCCCGGCATGATTGGCAACTGCGAAGACTCCGACTACCAGAGACGGTTGATGATGTTAATAGTGTGTCACTACCGGCGACCGGACCAGGCGCGGCCATCATCGGGGGAGTAATGCGGTTATGCGGATATGCGATTCTGCGAAGGCAAGACAAGAAATGAGATGGAGTTGAGTGTACACGCACAAGGGACAATATCAATTGGAAGATGTAGACTTGCATGTACAGAAGGCAGAGCCCCGAGTTCTACCCCGAACGAGCACACCATGTCAGTGACCAGCCCGCATGTCAAATCACGGCGTTCGCGCACCGGATAAGCTTATGCGAGGCCGAGCTCCCGACACAAAATAACACACAGGGTATTGTAATTCCTAATCCTAAGGACTCAGCTTACTAGGTACGTATACTAACAGGAGCAAACCGAAAAAGAGGACCGATATCAAGTAAAGTAAGTAAGTATATAAGAGGATCGGACCCTTTTTAAAAAGACAGAAATAATAAAAAAAGACAAGACTGGAAATGCAAAAGAATGGGTCTTGCCGGGGATCGAACCCGGGACCTCTCGCATTCAGCATTAGGGTGGACCCTAAGCGAGAATTATACCACTAAACCACAAGACCATGACCCGATCAGACAAGCTGATTTGTTGTTGACGAATTGTTTGGTAACAGAGTATAAGATGCGAGAGATACAACTGACATGGGCTCAGGGCCAGGCTTTTCAGTTCAGCAGTTGTACGAGGAGACGGGCTTGAATTAATGATTTGATTGATGCGAAAAAGACGCCACCTAAAAGATAGAAAGAAAAGGGAGGACCAGTTTTCGCTATTGCTTGGCTGACATGGCGAAGCCTCTCCATACGACCCAAAAACCCAAATACACTACTTCGTCCTGTATCAACACTCGGGCCATGACCACCAGGACCGTGGACTTATTGGTGTTCCATCTTCTGTAAGTCTTGTGCAAGTGAGTGTAGCAATCAAAATAATCCTAGACCATGCATATATATGTACACTTCGTACCCTTCAACTATTGATTGGTGGTTCTCGTTCGGGAATTCAAAGCTCAGCCAGGTCCTTCGGTGAATGGCTAGGTGCTAAATCGAACTGGTCGACATATGCTATATGGATAACAGTCAGATGCAGTTAATTAAGAGGCGAACGGGAGCGTCCTGGTGGCTTTAAATCACCTTCAGTATGGATCGGCCATCGGGAGTGCTCAGTTTGTCATTGCTTCTCCAAACCCGACTCTGACATGAGGTGTGCTGTGAGAGTCTTCTTGGTCAGCATTGGATCCGGTTGGAGTCAAGTGTATGGTCCGCTTGGCCCCCTTGCCGCTGCCTGTGAGGTCAACATCACCAATGGCGCCCATACTCATAGGCGTGCTGGCCTCCAAATTCGCATGCGTGAAATCATGGACACTGTTCAGCTTCTTGGCGAGGTCATTGCCCGAGCCGGAACGCTGACTAAAGACCCCCGAGAAAGTACGTGAGCTCGGCTGAGGTGAAACGCCAGAGCTTGCCTCCCGGCCACTGTTCTCTCTTTTCTCGTATACCTGGCTCTGGCCAAAGTTGTCTGACGGATCTCCAAAAGCAGCTTGGGAGACCCTACGCATGTCCAAATGGTCAAGAAGGCTCGGGGTGTTGTAATTTGGACGGTTGGCTCCTGCCCGATTTTCCTTTCGAGATTTGATCTCGGCAGCTGGCCCTGTCATCGTGGAAGAACCTGCTTGGGCAGGAAGTGGACAAGGCTGGTTCAACAACGACTGTGTCAGAGATGTCGCCAACTCTGATGGGAAGCGAGTTGTCTTGGTCGAGTTGACGAATAAATCATTGGTAGGCGGGGTACCTGGCATCATCTTTGGGTTAGTAGCTGCTAGTTCAAGCCACACACACACACGTTCCTGAGGAGCGTGCCAATGCCTCTGCGTATCATCATCTAGTGGGCGGAGGTAACATACGTCCGGGTGTGCACTTCTTTGATACCTCCGCGATCAGGTCTTCGACAAAACTCTGCCCAGACAGTGAGTTCGGCGTATTGCTAGGTGCTTTTGGATGGTGCAAGCCATTTCCGAGACCTCCATTCACAATGTTGTTATTCGAACTGTGGGCGTGGGATCCTGTCTGCAGCGGCTCTGCCACATGTTGCGAAGTACTGCTTGGGTTGCTGATGTAGTCGGGCATGCTAGCGTCTGAGCTTGTAAATTTTCGAGCATTCCTGAACGCCTTCTGTCCTGCTGCGTGCCGGGAACTCAGCTTAGATTGTTGAGTGCTTGGAGATTGGCCTATTGGGCCAATATTTGCGAAGGTCCAATCGCCAAGGTACGACGAGGAGTCTGAATAGGGGTGGTAGAAAGCATCCATAGAGCTGATACTTGTGTTGGTGCCCCCCTTGGATCCACGTTGCAACAATGACTGTGTGTTAGGCATGTTTCCAAGAAAGCTGCTTGTCTGCGCAGCGGTCCATCCCGTGATGGCAGCTTCGTGGCTCGAAGATGTCGACTTATAAATCCCATGTTCATTGCTACGGCGCGGGGAATGGACATGAGCCTCCGAACCATCCTTGTGAAATTGTGTTGGGACGGGCATCGACTGATTCTGAACAGGGCTGCGATACCACATGCGTGGATTCGGCCAGGCGATACCAGAAGACTCGAGGATGTCTAGCAAAGTGATTAGAGTAAATTTCACGATAACCAAACCTTGGCACAACAAGAACATACCCATGGGGGCGTGTTGGAAGGAGAAGGTGATGAGATTCTTCACACGCTCAACTGGGACTGTTAGCGAGTCCCGTGGAAAGCCCTCACTGATGACAATCTTGATGCGTCCAAGTTCGTCCGAAGGACTCCAGTAGTTCTGTTGGAGCAATTCCTCCCTGAAATGGGGAAACTTCAGAGGCTCGAGCTCTCCATTCTTTGTGAACTCTGAGGACAATTTATCAGCATCGCAGCGCAACGGCATGGTTGGAACCACTCATCATACCAAAGCTCCGACTCAGAAGCTGCGGCCATAGTGCATCCTGGGAGAAAGAAGAGGATCTAGCCAAACAACACACAGGTTAGTCAAGACTCCACTTGGCATAGAACAGTGATGGACTTACGCAACGAGCCGTCCGTCGATTATCACACGAGCCTCCCATTTGACAAGATCAAGATGCTGACTGTAACTCCTTGTATATTGGCTAATGTCAGGCTTCTGCCAGTTGTGGAGAGATATGTTGAAAGGAGTGCCACCTGTGAGGCCAGGTACGAAGCAGGTTAGGGTGGGCAAGCCATACGATCCGGAGGTGAATGCGAACTCTGCAGACACGGCATGTTAGTATGGCTTACAATTCAAGCTCGACCATGTCCTTCCCAGCCTTACCGGGATCATGAACAACATGACATTGCGTCTTGAACTCCTGCAGAGGGATCTTGGAGTCCTGGGGAAAGATAAGAAGATCCCAATCCTCGTAACGCATCGTGATGGGTGGGCCAAGCTGCGTATCAAAATGCAAGAAGCAGGCAAAATAAGAAGCCAGATGATAAGAACGAGGGTATGATGACCCAAAAATCTTGATTGGAACGTTTCTCAAAAAGGCCGGATACTGCACATTGGCATATGGCAGATGGATAATACCCTTCGAGACAATAGAGTCTCAGGGGATGTCCAGAGAAGTAGTATGATGCGTATTTGATCGAAGTCCTCAGCTAAGCCCAGAGTCTCTCGTCCACGACAGGTGCAAGACGGTTGCTGATGGCAGTCACGGACTTTCTGGGTTCCGCCGCTTATTAGAAAATCTGCTTAAGGCGGGTTGCCAATGCGGTCGTGACTACCTCTTTCAGAGTCCCCCTCATTATGTACCTACCGCACATGCAACTTTACGAATGTTTGCCCGTGTGCAATCGTGCGCTTAGGTTCCATGGCAATGTGATTTGGAGGTCAACAATAGGGAGACCGACCTCCCTCCGATACTGCCCTCGAGGTTTCTGAGTGCACGTGGTTCGATGTTCGATATATAAGTAAGCACAAGTGGGCAGAACTTGGAACCCATAATCCCATGCCTGCTTGGACAAAAATAAGGAAAGTTGCCAAGTGCGAGTGAGAACTCCAGTCGTAAAGGCTCCTGCTTCACTGGCATAGACACCCTTGCCCATACTGGATCATCCTACCATTGATATCAACCGTGATGAGTACGAATCTCTATATTTCACATAGGGAAGGGACCGACTCTAGAAGGATACTAGATCACATGTGGCCAAGGGTCACCAACTGATTCTCCCGCACAGAGCTCCATCTGCTAAGACGGCTAAACGGCCTGATTTTGAGGTTCTGTTCGTCTAATTCCGTTGCGATTGCACCAAACTCGATAATATGTACACTTTAGGCTTCCTCGGCAGCCTGGAAGGGCTCGGGGTCCTCAGGAGATCTCGCCTATATCCTACAGTTAGCTTTCAGAATCCAAAGGCCAGTGCATTGTCGACCTCACCCTGACGGCGCCCTTGCCACCCAGCTCCCGCTCCAACCCTCCCTCGTACTCCCGGGGATAGGATTGTTTATCGGGATAGACTTGTGCAACAACCCAGCAAACGCCCAAGAAGACAGCAACGAAGGCACCAATCTGGGCAGCACCCTTCGCGGGCGAGACCCAGGTGTATTCGTAAGGGCTGAACATGCCGAGCGTATCGTGATCCTCATGCACGGGTTCGCCAAAGTTTCGTCGCTCCTGCTTGTCCCACCAGTCGGCATGAGGGTCGCGGAATTGCCTCTTGATCCGTGGAGGGTTAATGTAGCCGCCGTTCTGCCCACTCAGTTAGTTGTCGGCCGACAACCGATCGCCCGAGCGCGTTGTGGACTGTATCACTGACCATATTCGGATCCTCAGCGTCTGTCAGCTGCGGTGGGTCGGGGTATTTCTCCTCGAGGATGGCCTTGTCGTTTATCGAGTTCGGGAGAAAGCATCGTCGCTGGATGATGGGTAGTCGTCGGGAAGCTTGTGCTGCAGATCGCAGGGCCGGAGCCTGCGCAATTCGACGAGGGAGCATCTATGAGACCTCGGGTTAGTACGAGAACCAGCCTCAAAGTCCAATTGACACATACCGTGGCCGTTTGTGCGCCTCAATGCTTGCCAAGTTGCGTTGCGGTGGTTTATGCTGTTCAACAAGTTGAGGTCATTCAATTGAGTAGTTCAAGCTTTGGTTGCGAGCTCTCTTTTGGCCTCAGGCATCTACTTCCCTCTGTGGTTGTCTCAACCCCGGCATTCTGCATATGTACAGTGGGCCACTGAGCATTCACTGTAGCCGGTAGGTGCTTAGGTAAGTAAGAAGTAAGTACTTAAGTACTTACTTACTTACCTAGGGAGGAAATCAATCGTCTTGGCCCAAAATCAACTGCAGCCACTGGCAGGTGCCGCCGGAAGGGCCAAGTAAGTAAGTACCTTTAAGTGGTGAGGTATGGCGTTAGCTCCGGCTCCAGCACCCAAGTTACTTTGTTACCTTTCTCTGCTCTTCTTCTACTAAACAGCGCGACAAGGCAGCAAGCGCAAAATTTCGAGAGCAACGGGGGTCACTCATCAAAACTTTTAGCTGGAGAGTAGCATTTTCAACACATTTTCCATCGTAACCACCGACACGGGTCCTTGAGCATGTCCAGACTTTGCAGTGATAATCTCTCGGCTATTCTCTATTCGTAGACCTATTTTTTGACTCCCCAAATGCCAGATTCGTCGAGTTCGAGACCCTCTTGTCCCTCCAAGACCCTGGGCACCACCGCGTCATGGCCGATGCTTCTCCAACTGCTGCAAATGCGCCTGCTCCTGCACACCACCTCGACGCCACTTCGAATTCCAATCACCACGACGCCGAATCTGCTGCACTGAAGGATGAGAAACTGCAGATAAACACTTCCAATATCTCGCCCAGGGTTCAAAGCCCTCCTGGCGATAGTAGCGATTCCGATTTGACTCCTATCAAGTCTGACGATGATTTCGAAGAAAACCCTTTCGCCGACCCGTCATTATCACAGACCACGCCGAACGGTCTGAACCATACAGCAACCACGGAGGCCGGAGAAGACGAAAGACCAGCTAAGCGTCGTAGAGTGTCGACGCCGCCTCCGAACCCCCAACAGCGCAAACTCAACCCGGTGTCGCCGCCCTGGAAGAAGTTCGAGGCCTCGGGCCCGACTAGGATCATTGACAATGGCAAACGCAGATCTGGTCGCGTTAACATATTACCTCCAGACCCGCAGCCTCCAGCAGCCAAAACGCGGCCCATCAGAGGTGCTCTGCAGGATCAGAAGGCCACACCATCAGCCAAGACCAAGCAAGCAAACACTCCCAGAGCGAATGGCCATATCAATGGTACCCTGAGATCTGCTTCTGGTAGCAGGACGGCAGCCTCCAAGCCTCCACTCTCAGCTAACAAAATTGTTTCGAAGAAGCCCGCAACGAACGGCTTCCAATCTGTGCCAAAAACAACGAGCCGTAGGAGATTATCCCCGTCGCCACCGCCGCAAACCACACCTAGACGTACCTCAGCTAGGACGCGACGGAGCTCCCGTAACCGACGCGACAGCCCAGATGGACCTCCCAATGACGACGAGGATAGCCCGAACGCCCGTCCGACTAAGATCCGGCTACGCGTCAAGTCCGCGTTTATACCCATCGTCCACCCTGCTCAAGTCAATGTGCTACCAGGTCAGACTGTAGCTCGGCCTAAACTGGGTGAAAGCTTTGCCGACTTTCTGCAGAAGGCGCCAGCCATAGATGTTCAGGAAGGTGGATGGCAGGACTTGGCCGATGACGGACCGCCTTACACCGATGAGCAGGCCAAGAGAGATGCCCGGCTACTTGCGCGCGTGGAAGAGGAAGCTAGACCTGGTGGGCTGCTCGATGCAGACACCTGCGCTGCGTTTGTTCCGGAAGCGGCTGAAGAGCCACCTCGACAATGGGCACATATGGATCACTTGCTCAAGGCTACGACCAACTTCAGAAAGCTCATGCTCATTGAGCACCATAGACATAGAACGACAGCGCGAAAGCTCGCGGAGGCTTGCCGAGACGAATGGATCCGGAGACAACCCAAGACAGCCGAACAGATCGAAGCTGAGGCAAGAGAGGCTTGGATCGTACGGTACAAGGCTGTGGTAAAAGTAGTCTCTGGTACTTGGGAAAATGTGCGGGTCGAGATCAACCGCAGGCGCTTAGATGAGTGGGAAGCCGCCGAACAGAAACGGGTGAAGGCGGCTCTCAACGAAGCAGTCAATATGTCAGAGCTTAAGCTTCAAGCTCGTCGTGCTCATTTCGACTCCGAGATTGCCTCTGAGGAGGATGACGACGCAGAGGACGATGTTACAGATGAGGATGATGAAGAGGAAGAAGAGTTTGAAGACGAAGAGGATGCAGAGGCTGCCGGTGCTGGTGGCGACTTGCAATCGGACAATGGATCCGATCCTAGTGAGACCTTCGATGGAGATGAAGACAATATGACCTCATCCGACGACGAAGACGACGCGAAGTCAGATTTGTCAGACGCTCAGTTGACTCAAGAGCAGCTAAGAGTCAAGTACGCCAATGTCCCTGATCTACCACGTGAGAAGGCAGATGCAGACGGGGACCTTGGCGACGAGGAGACGCGCTCTGAAGTCGTCGACGGAGACGAAACAAGTGATGAATCAGTCGACATGGACGATGATCTTGGCTCAAGTGACGAGAATGTAGAGAGCGACGCGGATGATGGGTCGGAGGATGAGGAAGATCAAGAGGAGGAGGAGGAGGAACCCTCAGGTCTACTCGGAATGCTTTTCGGCAAGTCTGAACTGAAGCAACTGGAGACTGAGACCGACGGAGAGCAATTAAACCCACCTGCCGGCGACGTTGAAATGGGGGATGCGCCGCCGCCGGACAACGGCGAGATCGGTGAGCATCCCAATGGGAACATCCTGCTTGTCGACGAGGCATTGGACGAGATGTCTCTTGTCCTGCATCCGGGCGATGATAATGCGACAATCGAATCGAAGAACACGGGTCCAGCTTCTCAGCAAACGACGGAAGCTGAGACATCTCGACCAATGCAAGTCGATCCGCCTCGTAACCCGTATAAAGCGAATGCACCAAATTCCATGGCTACAATACCCAGTCCTCTCGATGCTCAAACCGTTGGTAATGAGATTATTGACGCGGTCAAGCACGGAGAGCCGGAGAGCAATGTTGATCTAACCACGATTGGAGCCGATGAAGAGCCGCCCGTGATTCCCAGTGTCGAAGCTACCACTGCTACTGTCGCCGCGAACGTCAGCCCCGGCACAGATGCGGTTACCAACACTGGGAGTCGGGATCCTAGTCAGTCACCCAGAACGTCTGAGACAAAGGCCACAGATGCCGATACGGCTTCATCGGTAGTCAAGTCCGGACTCAGTAGGTCGACTTCACCGGTTGGCCATGCACCCAAGACCGAGGTGCCTTTCCTGCTCCGAGGGACACTTCGCGAGTATCAACATTATGGCTTGGATTGGCTCGCAGGCCTTTATCGTAACAAGACCAACGGCATCCTCGCTGACGAAATGGGTCTCGGCAAGACGATCCAGACAATTGCACTGCTAGCACACTTGGCTTGCCATCACGAAGTTTGGGGTCCTCACTTAGTGATTGTTCCAACAAGTGTAATGCTCAACTGGGAAATGGAATTCAAGAAATGGTGCCCCGGCTTTAAGGTGCTCTCATACTACGGTAGTATAGAGGAGCGTAAGAGGAAGCGCCAAGGCTGGAAGACAGATGACATGTGGAATGTCTGCATCACGTCTTATCAGATTGTCCTCCAGGATCAACAAGTCTTCAAACGTCGGAAATGGCACTACATGATTCTGGATGAGGCGCACAACATCAAAAACTTCAAGTCCAAACGATGGCAAACGTTGCTGACATTCAACACACAAGCCCGTCTTCTACTGACTGGAACGCCTCTGCAAAACAACCTGACGGAGCTTTGGTCCTTGCTATTCTTCTTGATGCCTTCGGAGAACGGAGTGGGTGGTTTCGCGGATCTTGCTGAATTCCAGGACTGGTTCCACAAGCCGGAGTCTCAGATCCTAGAGAGTGGCAGGGAGCAGATGGACGACGAGGCTCGAGCCATCATTGCCAAGCTCCACAAGGTCCTCCGACCCTACCTGCTTCGTCGTTTGAAGGCCGATGTTGAAAAGCAGATGCCTGCCAAATATGAACATGTCGAGTTCTGTCGGTTGTCGCGAAGACAACGCGAACTGTATGACGGGTTTCTTGCCCGGACTGACACGCGAGAAGCGTTGGCATCAGGCAACTACATATCTGTCATCAATTGTCTTATGCAACTTCGAAAAGTCTGTAATCACCCAGATTTGTTCGTTGAACGACCGATCATGACATCCTTCCGTCAGCGCGGGTCTGTGGTTGCTGACTATGAGTTTACGAACCGCCTAGTCAAAGACAGGCTCTTGGCGGAAAAGCCAATGAATCTCGTGAGCCTGAGCTTCCTCAACTTGCTGCCGACCACATATGAGGACCTGTCTGGTGCTGTTTGCGACCGAGTCTCTCAGTTAAGCTCCCACCGCTCGCTTATGGATCTAAGGGAGGCGCAAAAGACTCGAGCCCAGTCTGCTTATTCGAATCTTGACCCTTCGGCTGTGGAGTCCAACATCATCTATCTCGAAAGTGCAGCTCGCTGGGGCAGGTTCGAGGAACTGCAACATTGCGTCTATATCAATGCTCTGCGCCGACAGCAGAGACCAATATATGGCAAAAGCCTGCGGGACTTTTTAACAGTTGGCACCGATAGGCGGCCGCACAAACCACGCCCCAAAGTCCCGGCCAAGATCATGAGTTGGTTTGAGGAGGAGTCGCCCATTCTGGGTTCCATGGTGTTGGATCTAGATCAGCGTGCATCAAGCATGAAGAGAACTATCTCTAGATTCGCGTGCATCACTCCCACGGTCATCACGCGAGATGCCGATCAGTTTGTCTTGGGCTCGAAGGGTGTTGAGGCGTTTGACGAGGAGAACTTCCGACTCGCGGCTCCTGTTCGACATGCGCCTTTCATGCCCAAGGAGCCGCCGATTGATCCTTGGCACGAGGCCCGCATGCGTTTAAGCATCCAATTCCCCGATAAGAGGTTGTTACAATACGACTGCGGCAAATTGCAGGCATTGGACCGGCTTCTGCGAAAACTCCAATCTGGCGGGCATCGAGCCCTCATCTTCACGCAAATGACGAAGGTGCTGGATATTCTGGAGCAGTTTCTCAACATACACGGCCACAAGTACCTTCGTCTGGATGGTGCTACCAAGGTCGAGCAACGCCAAATCTTGACTGATCGCTTCAATAACGACACCCGTATCCTGGCTTTTATCCTGTCTACCCGATCGGGAGGACTAGGCATCAACCTGACTGGTGCTGATACAGTTATATTCTACGATCAAGACTGGAACCCAGCCATGGACAAGCAATGCCAGGACCGGTGCCATCGCATTGGTCAAACCCGCGACGTACACATCTATCGCCTGATCTCTGAACACACTATCGAGGCCAACATCCTACGCAAAGCCTCGCAGAAGCAAATGCTGGATGATGTGGTCATCCAGGAGGGAGGATTTACTACGGATTATTTCAACAAAATGACGGTTCAAGACGTCATGAAAAACGTCGTGGACAATGCAGTAGAGGATGTAGTTGGGGATGCCATGGACCGCGTGTTGGGAGGCGCCGAATCAGGAGGCGAACGTGCTGTGGGCCGAGTTCTCGAACAGGCCGAAGATCGTGAAGATGTCGCAGCTGCTCACGAGGCCGAGAAGGAGATCCAGGAGGACGAGGCTGACTTCGACGACAAAGCTCCTACGACTAGTGCTTCAGGCACGTCAAGCACAAGACAAGGCACACCGGCTACCAGGGACGCGTCGACTGCCCCAGGCATCGGCCGTTCGAATCTTGGACTATACGAGCAATCTGCCGACGCCATTGAGGTTGAAGTCAATGCATGGGGAGAGCAGATGCGTAACATTGACGATTTCATGCTTGCGACAATGGGACGCATGTTAGAAGGCACACCTTTGGAGCTACCGAAAGACAAGAAAAAGGGAAAGACAAAAAAGGGAAAAGACACGAGGAAACGGTAACAGCGGCAGCTGAGGCATCACGACAATTGTATTATACGGGACTGAGGAGCGTGTTTTCTTTTTAACTATCTGTCATACCGACCGCAGCGGTGCTCGCCTTGGACGGGCAAGATGTTTGGGGGGGACGGACGGGGGGCTCTCCTTTTATTAGGGACGGGGAATCAAACCCTAGACTAAACAGCATTGGGAACAGGTGTTTCGGGGCTTGTGTCCGGCATGGCCTGTATCATTCACGGGCGCATAACAAAATGGAGAACTGTACTGTACATATCACCAATAATGACAAAGAAGCAGCTCATGCAACTATCTACTCACAAAAGGAGCCGCGGAGAAGCGCGCAGGTCGTACACCACGGCCGTCGTCGCTGTCGCGAAACTGGCACACCCTGCATTCCTCGACGGGGCCGTGTGACGCCGCCGATGCCGACAGGCCGGTAGATACAGTGCGCCACGTGCCAGCGGACAAAGGTCTTCTTCCTACTTCTTTTAATCTAATAAGTATTCTGGGGTGCTAGGAGGCCCAGCAAGTGAGGAAACGGGCCCAGATCTATGACCGGCAGAAACCTTCTGGGGCCTGCTCCCCATCACATCGCATTTACTACGTAGCTCCGATTCAAGATAAACGAGGGACTTCTTGATTGGACAATTGATCGCTTCCAATCGAACGACCGACTCGGCTGGAAAGAAAGAGATTATAGGCTGTTGGTATCTAGGGATATCCCCGCGTCAATAACATTCTATTGGAAGGCTTGTGGGGACGAGGGAGAAAAGAAGACTGACGTGGCCCACCTCCAAGGGCGATAGCCGTGATCGAACCATTGCC
Organism: Apiospora pterosperma; assembly: GCA_019976485.1. NCBI lineage: Eukaryota > Fungi > Ascomycota > Sordariomycetes > Amphisphaeriales > Apiosporaceae > Apiospora > Apiospora pterosperma. The sequence goes on from JAFBMP010000009.1 coordinate 4,531,773, forward strand.
TCGGAGCCGACGACATTCAACCCCCCCCATTGTTTGCCATCATTCTACCAGGCGAGCTCGCACACACACGGGGGACTTGACTTGACTTGGCTGGAATATCCATCGTCATGGCGCCTGAACAAGGAGATCTCGCCGCAGACTCGCAAAGCTTTCGAGAATACCTTCCAGACCTCGCCACGCCCCGATTTACCCGTCTAGCTGAGTGCGATGCCTACTCTCACGCCGCCGAACTCGTGGAACACCAGCGGCCACCGTGGCTGTATGGTTTATACCAGCACTGGCTGAAGCTCCTCAAGGAGCCATTTCGCGGCGTCACCAACGACGGTATACTCTACACCCCCTCCCCCTTGGGCTATGCTATCGTCTAGGAATGGCTGAGCTAATTGACCATGTGAAACAGGCACCGTCCGGCCTGGGCTTTTCAAGCCCCGCGATGAAGGTGTGCCCATCGCGGACATTGTCAAGGCCACGAACAAGGTGCTGGAACAACTGACGGACGCCCAACGGCAGAAGACGCTGTTCCACATCGACTCGCCGCAGTGGCGCACCTGGTCGAACCCGGAGTTCTTGCTCTCGGACAAGGGCGTGCGCCTGGACGAGCTGTCTCCCGAGCTGCGGACCGACGTCCTGGCCGTGCTCGAGACCGCCCTCAGCCCGGAGGGCTACGCCAAGGCCGTGGCCGCCATGCGCGTGAACCACTTCCTGGGCGACCTGGTCGGGGCGCCCGCCGTCATGAACGAGTTCTCGTACAACTTCTGCGTCTTCGGCGCGCCCGACGCCGCGGCGCCCTGGGGCTTCAGCTACTACGGCCACCACCTGTGCCTCTCGGTGTTCCTGCGCGGGCCCCAGATGGTCGTGAGCCCGTGGTTCACGGGGGCGGAGCCCAACCTCATCGACGCCGGGCCCTACAAGGGCACGCGCATCCTGCACGAGGAGGAGCGCCTCGGGCTGCGGCTCATGCAGGGCCTGGCGCCGGCGCACCGGGCCGCCGCCCGCACCTACGAGCACGTTCAGGACGCCGGGATGCCCAAGGGCCGCTGGAACCACGACGACCAGCGCCACCTGCTCGGCGCGTACCGCGACAACCGCGTCGTGCCCTACGAGGGCGTCGTCGTCGCCGCGCTGCCGCCCGCGCAGCAGGAGACCGTGTCCCAGATCCTGGAGCAGTACCTCCTGTACCTGCCCGCCCGCGCGCGGCAGCTCAAGCTCGAGGACTGCCGCGCGTGGTACCACGAGACGTACTTTTCGTGGATCGGCGGCTACGGCAGCGGGGACCCCTTCTACTTCCGCATCCAGAGCCCCGTCGTCGTCGTCGAGTTCGATCACCACTCGGGCGTCTTCCTCACCAACCAGGAGCCCAAGCGCTTCCACATCCACACGCTGTTGCGCACGCCCAACGCCGGCGACTACGGGTTCGCGCTCAAGGGCTTGAGGTCAGAGGGCGCGGTCAAGCAGGACTTTGTCTGGGAGGGTTAAGGGGGAACATGGGGGCGAACAAACTACTGGGCAGGCCTAGTCCTGACTGATTGGAACCACAGTAGGGCGGCTATTCAGTCTACTGGAAAATGATCTTATCGTATATAGGGCGCTTGAGATCTAATGCATACCTCTCACAACTATATCGTATAACGTTGCTTACCACCCTGCAACCCCAGCACCGAGGAGCAAATGGTCTAGAACTTCGCCACTTTGTGTACTCGTGAGAGTAAGGCTGATGGACCCTGTCGCCTGCCCATACACATCGTGTGACCCCTCCCAGAACCGGAACCCCGCTTTTGTGTCTGCTGTCCGGGTTATGTTCACACTGGCCGTTGCGATCTTGGGAGCCAGTGTCAGGGGCTGCGCCACTGGAGTCGCAATGCGCACCGTCATTCCACCCTGCTCCCCAAGAGCCTGACCAGTAGCAGCGCTGGCGACGGTAAAGGAGACTGAGCTCCCCGCCACGGCCGACATGCTGGGCACAAAGAAGGGCTGCCCCTGGCGGCCGATCGGGAACGTCTGCGCCGACAGACTGTCGCCAGATACCGTGAACGAAGTGGCGTCGCCCATCTCGCTGCTTGGGAGTTTGAATGGGTAGAAGTATGTGTTGCTCTTCTCGTATGCAGTGGAGCCCGTCTCGGACTCGGCGTGGAGTGCCATGACGAGTTTGCCTGCTGAAACGGTGATGGCATTCGTGGCCGCGGGCGCGCCCCAAAGGACCTACGGACTAGTTTCAGTAAGCAAGCCTTGGGATGAGTTACAAGTCGTAGGGAGAAAGACGATGCTAAAGGCTAACCCGAATATTGCCGGAGAGCACGAGCTCGTCGGTCACGGCATCAAAGTCCCAGGTTACGTTGATAGGCTTGATGGACATGGGCGTGATGGCGTCCTGGAGCTGCACGCCCGTCGGCACGGTGTCGACCATACGGCCGAGGACCTCGGCGCAGGTGTCCTGGAACGCCTCGGCGGTCATGCCGTACAGGCCCCGCATGGTGCGGTTGCCGTCGCTTTCGTACAGCCTCAGGTCGGAGCGCGAGGTCTCGTTGAAGCTCGTGGCGAGGGGCCCGCCCCGGCTGCCGGTCGAGTCGATGTACTCCTGGACCACGAGCGGGTCGAACACACCCCGCGTGCTGTCGAAGTTGGCCCCGCCGTTGGTGTTTTCCGGCGTTACGGCCTCCGGGCCTACTACCTGTGGAAAGCGAAATCAGCGCGCATGAACAGAGGCATGTTTTGGTGGTTTACACTGCGGCGGATAGACGATTTCAGCTGCTAAATAGGGGGGGCGGGTAAACACGTACCTCGGGGAATCCACCATGATGCACAGAGCCCATCGTGTGCCCACAAGCTGTAAGGGCTATGGAGTCCTCCTTGTTGAACCCGGCTCTGCTGAACTCCTCCAGCGTCTCCTCGACGCTTGTCTCGGGCTCGGGCACACCCGTCGTCGGATCTGCGTGCAGAGCATCGACGCGCCCGGGCCGGTAGGGGATAGCCTTCCCACCGCACAGGTGGACTGACATGACGGTCCCTAGAGCCACGAGATCCGACACTAGGGCGAAGAGAGCTGGTGAGCCTCATGCCTGGGTACTCTGACCGGTGATACACAAGAAGAAGAGCAGCTTTGCTGTCACTTTTTTACACGGAGAATAGACTAAAAATCAAACTGACTAGAAATGTACTCGTTCACAAACGGGCGCCAAAACGTGAAACTGTCGTTGAAGGCGCTGCCCTTGTTCTCGGCGCGGGCCGTCTCGAAGCCGATGGACGCGTCGATACCGCCAGTGACTCCGGCCCCGGTAGTGGTGTCAGCGGTGACGAAGTCATGGAACGCGACGCGGAGCCACTGGGCGGCTGTGGTGCGGCCCGAGTTCCGGGACGGCTCGCCCGCCTCGGTCACGTAGTTGGTGCAGGGCGTGATGGCGGCCGAGAAGTTGGAGGCGCGGGCGCCCCAGTGGTCGACCAGGAGGTGCTCGAGCAGCGAGACCTGGGGGCCCGGGTAGAAGAACATGGCCGCCCCGCCGTTGCTGGCGACCAGCAGGAGCAGAGATAGAAGCATAGGCTGGATGCGGCTCATTCCTTTTTCCGGTCGTCTGAAAACGAATGAAGAGAGGTCTATCTTTCCCCCGACCGAGTTCAGATCACGGAGGGCATGCCTTTATACCATGGCCCTCTAAGGTCATTTGATCACATATCATCCAATAGTTCTGGTATTTCCCTGGCTGAAATCACTGGCGATTAGTAATTGACGTGCATCGCGCGGATGCGAGTTGGTGTGCGTTAGAACCTTGCCGTCCAATCAACGTCTATCAGCGATATTCTCCAACCACTGGCTCGCAACGCCTCGCCTACTTCAGAAGGCCTTCTTTCCAGATTCGGCCACAGCCGCTGCAGAGTTCTGAGCACGCTACACTGCTGCAGATGCTGACCGCAGCTTCGAGGCTCGCTTATCAGTCAGAGGGCCAAGACCCCTGTTCATTTGGACAGTCCAGCTGGGGCAATCGCTCGTTATTCAAGGATCAAAAAGAAAGCAGGTTTCTTCGGGGACCGAATCAAGTCAAAAAAAGAAAAGACATACAACATCCGGGATTCCCAGGTCGTCACCGACCCTAGTACTAATCAGACGCTTTCTAGTTTATATATGGGAGAGCGGACGGGATCCCTAGTATTCTAGAAGCTGTGGTCGTATGTGATGGCCACTGCCTGGAAAACGAATCATATAGCATTGCTTTCAGGTCCGTGATGCTTAACCGATAAGAATACGTCCATGGTAACCTCTCTCAAGCATTCTCTGTAGAATGCAGCCGCAATCCGCCTCGATCGATATCAGATCCGAGTTCTCGGCATCGTGATCAATTTGTTGTGACTATATCTTCCAAGTACACGGAAAGGGCCTACGCGGAACGATGTCAGTCTGGGCTACGCGTTTGCAAATGAGCCGGAAGAGCTGACGGTCGCTGCGAGGTTCTGTCTTGCCCTGGCTTTGAGCCAATTAGTAGAAGTGCTACGTAAACAATATCCATCCCCTCTACCAGGCGAGCTAAGTAAGTACCAGGCATGTATGGCAGACTGACTTCTGAATACCTGTTGGTAATATGACAAGTAGTGACTTTCTGCTGGTTAAGGTGGGAGGACAACCTATCGAGTTTGAGAATCGGAAGATTGAGTGAGGGAGAAAACATTGCGATGTTTAAAGGGTATACGCCTTGGCCTGGCTATCGACCCACCTTCGTTGCTATGAGTCGAACAGATCAATACAAACCTACCATGGCGAATCCTAGGGGTAGAGGTCATTGTCATATACTTAACCAGGGAGGTACACGGGGCAGGGCTGTATCATGATCTAAGGTTAGTCCCTTCGAGGCAAGGAAAAGGCGGATCGACAACCTTGCAGTTGCTTTGCCACTTCTGCTTAGTCTCAAATACAGCCAGACCACTTCGATATCTAAGGTAAGAAAGGCCGGGTTCGTTGTAGGTTAAGCCAGGAAAAGAGAGAAACATAAGGAATGAGTGCTATCGAAGACATTGCTAGAGTGTCGGCCGTTCATGTAAATCATTCCATGTGGCGGCGCATCTCTCAGTATGCCCGAGGCTCATTGATTGGCCATTATTTCGTGTCTTGTTAAGAAAAGAAGAGAATAACCAAAAAGAAAACCAAAAAAAAACAAGAGTCGGTCGTCTGCTCGAGGCGGATTGTATTTGTTTGCCCGTGCATATTCCCCAGATGTAGTGGCCTGTTCCCTTCAGATTGGCTCATCCCGCGGCTCAATCAGAACTTCATTGACAGAAACATGCTCCGGTTGCTTCAATGCATACACGATCGAGTTAGCCACATCCTCGGGGTCAAGAACCTTGGCGCCGGTCGGTTCACCGAATTTCTTCAGAGCCTCCGAATCTGTTGACATGCCCAAGAGGTCTGTCGCGACGTTCCCGGGCTGAATGCTCGTGACTCGTAGACCGGTACCGGCAGTCTCCAATCGAAGACTCTGGAGCGTTGCTTCGACAAAAAACTTGCTAGCAGAATAGACACCGAGGCCAGGGAATACCTTTCGGCCCGCGTCTGACGAGATGGCAACAATGTGACCTTTGCCCCTTGAGAGCATCTCCGGCACAGTGGAAGACAGGCAGTGAAGGAGGCCTTTGCAGTTGACGTCGACCGTGCGGTCCCATTCGTCGGTCTGGATGTTCTTCATCATTGTGAAGTACATGACGCCGGCACAGCTAACGAGGATATCAATCGGACCTAAATTCTCGGTAGTGGTACGCATGAGCGACTCGACCTGCGCCTTGTCCGTCACATCGGTCTTGTGGACCATCACTTTGCCACCCGCAACAGCAATCTTGGCCTTCAAAGTCTCTAATGCCTCAGTGCGGCGGGCGGCGATAGCGACATGCGCACCTTCTCTGGCCAGAGCGGCTGCAACGGCGGCGCCGATGCCAGAACTAGCTCCAGTTACAACAGCGACGCGCCCAGCAAGAGGGCCCTTGGGCTTTGCTTGAACCAATGCGTCGCCATGGCGAGGCGCATGAGACAACCAACCGCGAGCATACCAGTCCCGGCAATATGTCTCGAAGAGTGCGCAGTCAATCTTCGGCCTCTCGAGTCCATAGATATGAAGGATCTTCTGGGTCTTTGCATCATTCAGGACAGTGACAGCCTCCAAGAAGTCGACGGTCGGCATACCCCGACGTAAAATGCCAGCTGTAAACGAGTCGTCGCCGCTGGTGCCAGGAGCACCCCTCTTTTCATTCCAGAGTGCAAGCCATTCGTCCCATCCAAGCAGATCTGTGGGATATCCAAGGCGAGCAAGGTCGCCGAGGAGGGCGGAGGCTGTCACGGGTTTGGGGTCTCCAATATGGAAGATGCGCTGGTCCGTATCTACATGGTTGGCCAGTGTCACGATTGCCTGCGTGACAAAATCGACAGGCGTCATCTCCGCCAGCCAGCCAGGAATTTCAGGCGCGTATCCGACATGGATTGACTCGACAAACAGAGCAGTGAGCAGGTCATAGGTGTTCGTGGACCCCAAGACACTGTGGCCACTGATGGTACCTGGCCTGTAGATCCTGACAGGCAACCCACGCTGGCCTGCCTCCAGAACTAGCTGTTCGGCTACCCACTTTGTCTGGCCATAGCCGTCGACAAGCTTCTCAGGCACAGATTCGGCATCGATAACTGTGTCCTCGGTCCAGCCTTCGGATGATGGAGGCAAGACGCCGTTCGTAGAGATATAGTGCACAGTTGCACCGCTTCGGCCCGCCAGGCGAAGTATCTCCTTCGTGCCACCGACGTTAGCTCCACGCATGGCAGCATACGGATAGACAAGATTGACTGTAGCGCCCGAATGGACAATAACGTCAAGATCTGAAGTCAGTCCCTCAAAATCCTCCTCCGACAGACCCAATCGCTTTCTGCCAAGGTTGCCAGGCACGACGTCAATCCGATCCAAAATGGAAGGCTCCCATATCCCCAAGTCTAAAAGGTTCTTACGAATCCGTGCCATTCCGGCAGAACGGGAGGTAGATTCTGCCGGCTGGGTAAAACGCACCAGACAAGAAATACGTGCCGAGGTTGACTTGAGCAGGTCTGTTAACAGGAAGGCACCGAGGTATCCCGTTACGCCAGTGAGGAGGATCTTCTTGGCGTCCTTTAGCGAGCAGATTGAAGTCTTCGTGGGTTGAATGTCCTGAGGAAGCGCTGAATCTGCCCGCAATACAGCAGGAAGGTCTGCCTGCACCTTGGCAGTGTGGCCGTCACGTGCGTTCCGCACTACTTCCAGATGTCCTTCGAGAGTTGGGCTCCCAGCCAAACGTCCCAAAGGCACTGGAAAGCCAAAAATATCGGCCAGACGACGGGCCAGGTCAGCGAGGGCCAGAGAGTGACCTCCAAGGTCAAAGAAATCGTGCTCCTGGGCAATGACGTTCGCCGGAAGGCTCAAGGAAGCAGCCCACGCCTTGATGATGGTCTCTATCTTGATCTCTCTGTCCTTTTCTGTATGTTGACCGTTTCCATTAGATGACTTGGTGCCGGTCGGCCCCGGCAATTTCTTCAGGTCGATCTTGCCCGAGACTTCGTGGGTAGGTAGCTCACTAAGCTCAACCCACAAAGCCGGAATCATATAGTGAGCTAGATGTGCTGACAGGGTCTTTCGAGCGACCGGGCTGTAACCAGACTCTTCCACGACAGGGATGACACGATCTCCTGGGTTCTCCTTTTCTCTGACGAAGTAGGCGACGAGCTGACGACGTAAGCCTTCGCCGTACGAGATGACCGCACAGTGGCGAACAGCTAATTGTCTCATAATGATGCTTTCAACAGCACCTGGCTGCACGCTGTAGCCGCGCACCTTGATCATGGCTCCAACACGACCAGTGATCTCCATAAGACCAGATGGGAGTATCCTTGCGAGATCCCCAGTCCTGTACATACGTGCACCCGGCGTGTTGTCGAATGTGTCAGCGAGGAAAGATTTAGCCGTCGTTTCCGGAAGATTGAGATATTCGCGAGCCAGCAGATCGCCACCAAGGAATAGCTCCCCACTCGAGCCATCCTCAATCTTGTTGAAGTTCTCATCGAGAATGTACGTATGTTTGGGGTCCATGGGAGGTCCCACGGGACAGATCGTCGTCTCATCAGTGAGCATTTCCTTGATATCGCCACAGGCGATCTCATGAGTCTCACTTGCACTGTAACAGTTGAGTAGCCGAGTGTTCGGCAGGGCGTTGAGGGCCCTCTTGGCAAGTTCTGCGGTAACGACCTCACCGTTTAGCCAAAGCCTGCGCAGATCCGGCAAGCGATCGCCAAGTTTGGAATGTCTCGACAAAACCGTGGCCAACAGCGTTGGAGTCATAAGCGTCTCAGTGATCTTTCGGGAGGCGAGCAAGTCGACAAGAGCCTCCGGGTCGTAGCTGGTTTCGTCAGGGACAGCAACGACTGTCGCGCCTCTTAGAAGCGGGCGCAAGATCTCCCAAATAAAGAATACATTGCACGCCACGCGGTCTCCAGGGTGCAAGTTGCTCAAGTGAAATCGCTGGTCATAAGATTGGACCGGGGCTCTATGAGGATTCGCGATACCCTTGGGACGGCCCGTAGTACCTGAAGTGTAACACACGAAAGCGAGCCGATCAAGGTCATCCTCGGCAGGCAGCGGCGGAAGCTCTTTAGCCTTCCCCTCGGGCTCGGAAGTGCCATTGGTATTCGCCTCGGACTCGTCAAGGAGAATGAGGGGGATTTCGGGCTTGATTGAGCCAGCATGAGCTCGATGAGTAACCACGACAGCAGGACTGGCGTCGTCAATCACATCAGCAAGAAGTCCGGGAGGGTATGCAAGCTCCAAGACAAGGAAAGCTCCGCCAGCACGCAAAGCTGCGAGACAGGCGATTACATAGTCTGCACTGCGTCCCAGGAGCACACCAACAAGGTCATCGCGGCCAACTCCAAGATGGCGTAGTCGGTCAGCCAGAACACTCGTCTCCCGCTCCAGCTCGGCATAAGTCCATTTTGTGGTCTCATCCTCCAGCGCGAGGGCGTCAGGGGTCGCAGCGGCCTGCTGGCGAAACAGCGCCGACAGGTCTTTGTTGATATCGAGGATAGGCATGATTCTGTCCGAAGAAAGAGTTGGGAAGAAAGTTCCAAGGTGGGTAGCAGAATTGCTGAGGAATATGGGGGGAGGGGGGGCGCGGTTAGCCTCTCTTATTGCATGGGACAACAAGTTTGTACTCTGTGCCAGGATCCCACGATATCCTCCTTGGCTTGCTCGAGTTACGGTGAACCCCAAAAGACGCGGCAGATCTTGGGCCAGTAGGTTGAGCCAAAAACAACAACGGATGGTGGGACAGGTGGATAGATGTTTCTCCCGGTCAGAATAGCTATCTCGTACTCCGACAGCACATATAAGTAGTCAAGAGGGACAACAGAAGAAGACAACGGTCACAAGCTGGGTTGTGTACTTGCTGTAAACCTACTGTAGATTCTTTAAGTTTTGTTGCCTGCCGCTAGTACGACTCGGGAAATAGGGAGCTTCACAAGGGTATCCGGCCTTTTCAACCAGGACCCTCTTAAGGTTAGTGGGGGTAGATCGCGATGGCAAATGTCCCCAGTCGCTGGGACTTTTGACGTCAGTAAACAGGATTACCTACCTACTTACCTAAGTAGACTTACTTTGTAGGTACCTACTTATTCTATATAACACGTGTGTCTGCTAGAGGGACTGGCGGCAGGCATGTATGGCATGTATGGCATCATTCAGTGGGTGTCGCAAGCAAACACTGTTTGTGCCTGCATCCTCATGCCATCATTCTTGCAACATCCCACCTCTAGGGAGTTGGGGGTGTGGGAAAGGAGATATGAAGAAGAACGAATGTGCGTAAAGGACAAGGAATTCCAAGAGCCTGGTAGCATAAGTGGCTGGTTTTGGAAGTTGTTCATTGGTCCCGTCCCAACTTACGTACTCTTAGATCTGGATCTTTTAACCCCTCCTTCAGCCCTTTTCCAATTGCTCCACGTCGGCGGCCTTATCTCTCTCTCTCTCTATTACATAACACCAGTCTCGATCTTTGTCGGCCCAGTATCACCGTGAAATGAAACCCAGAACACAGAATAAAAGCAGCGCTCCATTCTATCAGTAGACCCAACCCAAGCTCCAAGCTCTCAAAGAGCCTTGACGTACACCCAATCATTCTGGCGACATGTCCCCAGCCAGAACCCCGCCTCGCCTGCTTTCCTGTAGCCAAGGCGCTCATACAGCTTGTGAGCCTTGAAATTCTCTTCCCACACAGTCAACCATATCTCCTTGAAGCCCTCGACGCGCGCTCTTTCCTCGAGGGCGCCGATGAGCTTGGTGCCAACGCCCTCTCCATGCACAGACGGGTCGACATAGAGCCTTTGCAAACAGCACTTCTCTGCCGCGTCTCCTCTCAGACAGGCGTCCGTCTGCCTGCGCACGAGCTGGACGTTGCCAACAAGGGCGTCATCGTCCCGAGTTCGAGCGACTAGAGTGACCCTTTCTGGGTTTTCAAGCTCTGCAGCGATGGCGCCAGCCGAATAATTCGCTGCCAGGAAGACCTCAAGGTCAACTTCAGGTACATCGGAATGGCCCTTCATACTAATGAAGGCTCGCGCTCCTACATCCGCCATAGCGCTTGCGTCCTGGATTGACGCAACATCTACCGTGATGTCGCGCCGCGGCCTTTCTGTAGAACCCGATTGTACAACGGTCGTTGTGGGACGACGTACGTCGGCAACCCCGTCTAATGATCCTGCCATGACGGTTGATGGGGACGAAGCTGATGGAAACCGGTGTAAAGAGGGAAGGGCGCCGGATTTGCTTCGTAGCTCTTGGTGTCCGAGGTAGAATTAATTGCTCGACGTGAATGTTTCAATAGTTTGGGAAGGGGGCTTCTAGTAGTGCAGAGCATTATAAGACTATGTCGACAGCTGGCACATGAAGGAACGCCCTTTTGCGCCCTACATGTATTGTAGTTCCGCCCACCGCCGGTCTAGCTTCCGGTCAGCCAGAAGGGATTCGCAACCCCGATATCTGAAGGCCAACCAGAAGCAGGCTAAGATCGAGTTTCTACACCTCTTGAGCAGCCGTCTGTCTTCAATTGCTATATGAGTCGTAAGCAAGCAGCAATGTGCGACCGAGCCTTTGAATGGATGGAGACCAGCGCGGCGCTGCGGAGCAAGTACGCCCACCCTGCAGATAGAAACGACATTCGTTTGACATCAGGCAAAACATCATACATGATTCAGTATTGACCAGAGGCGCTTTCTTACGGCGACCATATTCCCACTTGATGGTATTGAGTATCTCCTTCACATCCTTCCTTCAAAACTCAGCAAGTGGAAGCAAATAATAACAGGCCTACCGCTCCTCATGAACTACCGATATCTAATAAGGCACGCATTAATCATCAAAGCAAGGAGAGCCAGAGGGGCATCGCTTGCTGAGTCCGAATCACGGACTGCTACGGCCACCCAGGGGGTTACTTACAATCCGTTCGCTGAGATCTGCAAGTGATACAGTCCTCGCACATCTCCATGGAAGAAATATCCCATTTTCAGCATGAGATCTCATATATGGAGATCATGCGGCGGGTGGGCGCGGTACAATCTCTTAAGATTATGGCATTCCAGGGAAATAAGAGCCCAGATATCAGGAGAGCTAACGTAGATAGGCACTCTGGGGAACAGGTGCGCCAGCGTGCACTATTACACAGTCTTGTATCATCCAGTTGTGCATGTGACTTGTCCTACCAACACAGATAGACCAGGAGAATCCATCGATGATACCAGACACTTTCGCCATCCACATACATACAAACGTGAGTCGACTCGTAACACTAAACTCAAGCCGATCATCAGGCCCGAATGATTTTAGAAGTAGCTGTTGGGCAAGTCTCGGTTGCAATGTCGGGTCATTGGTGCTGAATGCGATATCGGAATCGGCTTCTGCTATACCAAGCAATTGACGCCCTTCGAGCATGTAATATGTGGCTCGAGATTGGTCAGCGAATCAGCTATGTGCTTCACTCGGTACATCATCTCCACCCGCCTTCGTCAGATACAAGAAGCGGAGGTGGTCCGATGACTCCAACTACCCATCAAGTAAGTTAGTCTAATTACCACTGATACCAAACGCCAATGCGTCGGTTACTTCAGCAGTATCTGTGACATACATAAGGTATTCACAACGGCTGCAGACACAATGCAGCAGCTTCAGGAAGCGTATGATACGTTGGCCAGTGAATATGCGGCCAGCAACCCCAAGAGCGAAACCTTGTACAAGACTGCAACCAAAAGCCTCCCTGGGGGAAACACTCGTACAGTTCTCTTTTACGAACCCTTCCCACTCTATACTGAGAGAGCAGAGGGCTGCCACCTGTGGGACGTCGATGGGCACCGATATATCGATCTGCTCGGAGAGTACACGGCAGGACTGTACGGACATTCCAATCCGGTGATTGTAGAGGCGATCCAGGCAGCTTTGAAACGTGGCCTCAGTTTTGGAAGTCATCATGCCGACGAGGCCCGGCTCGCACAGCTAATCCGGGATCGCTTCTCTAGCATAGAGCTGGTACGGTTCACCAACTCTGGTACCGAGGCGAACCTGATGGCCCTAGCTGCCGCCAAGATCTATACAAGCAGGTCCAAGGTCGTGGTATTCGAAGGAGGATATCATGGCGGAGGCTTTTTGTTCAAATCCGGCCCACACCCTGTCAACGTGCCTCACCAGTACTTGATGGCGCGGTATAACGATACGGGTTCTGTCGATGAGTTGATAGCAGCAAATGGGAAAGATATAGCTGCCATTATTGTCGAGCCCATGATCGGTTCAGGGGGGGTGCATTCCGGGAGAACCAAGATTTCTGGCTCATCTGCGTCAGAAAGCCACCGAAATTGGGGCCGTCCTCGTTTTTGACGAAGTCATGACTTCGCGACTGTACTCCGGTGGTGGTGTCCAGTCGGAGTTTGGCATCAACCCTGACCTCACCACCCTGGGGAAATATATTGGTGGGGGGGGTGTCATTCGGGGCTTTTGGCGGGAAGGCCGACATAATGTCGATATACGATCCCCGAACGACAAGTCCTGCGAGAAAAGGTGCTTCCGTTCCCCACGCCGGCACATTCAACAACAACGTCCTCACTATGGCTGCCGGCTCAGCAGGATTGGAGAAAGTCTTCTCTCCCGACGTAGCTAGAGCCTTACATCTTCGTGGCGATGAGTTGCGAAGCAAGCTCAATGCCATTGCCAAAGGCACTACTTTGAGGGTCACAGGATGCGGCTCTATTATGGCTATTCATTTCATTGCCACAACTCCCGAAAAGGTTCGGAACATTAGAGACCTCGAGGACCACGGCACATTCTTGCTTGATATACTTCACCTGTATATGATAAGCCAAGGCTTCTACATCGCTCATCGCGGTTTCATTGCTTTGTCATTGGAACTGACTGCTACTGAGCTTGACGGCTTCGTTGAAGCTGTACAGAGATTTCTCCGCAAGTATGCCAGTCTTGTGTCTGTGTAAGGCATGGATACAACTTGAAAATGATGTCGACAGAAGTTTTGGCTTTTATAAAACATGATAAAGCTCATAATGATATTCTAAAGGAATGAAGGCTCAAGCTCTACATTTGCCTCGAAGGCCGGGTGACGTTTGTATGAATGGGGACAGAAGATTTCACTTTCGGGATATCTACTTCTTATCCGAGCAAAATTCGGAGGCGAAGGAGATTTGGAGAAGATCTCACTATGCCAGGCAACTCAAGTAAACAGTCATTGAGCCTGACTCAAATCCATGACTTTCTTATAAAGTGAATGCTTTCTAAAGGACGTAATTAGATCATGGGTATCAATTTGTTATACATAAAAGCCAGCAAGAAAGCAGTCTTCCCGTCCCGTAGTGACACCTTCATCGTGAAGATACAACGATGAATTTGGTCGGTTGAAAAACCAAGGATGCAATCCTATAACTAGCAGGGAAAAGGGTCACCCTCCTGCGAATCACCCGAGCACGCCCCAACTCCCAACTATTAACATCCACCACATCACTCCATACCACCAGGTTACGACCATGATTCCGCAGGCCTCCACCACCATTGGCAGTGGCCGTCGCAGTCGGGCCCGGCTGGCACTCAAACTCAGGGTAAGCGAATTGCACGCTTCCGATACTCTGGTTGGTGAACCGAGAGCAGACCCCTATGGTGTTCACCTAAGCAAAACCCTCCGCGGCAGATCGTTTCCCAGCAGCATGAGGGCAGTGGGTAGGTCCTTAAAAGAATTGCATGATCAATAACTATACCGGAAGGCAGACTTATATATAGTAGTAACTACAAGCTGTACTCAGAGTTTCTCTATCTCTATTACTATTTATAAATCCTTTAAGATATTTAATTAGATAGCACTTCATGGACGCTTATATTATCTACATAGTAATAATGAACTATTCCACTATATTACTAAGCCTTAAAACTTACAGTAGTATAAGTAATATTTATAGTAAATAAAAAGGTAATGTAACGTTAATGTAAAGCAATAATTAAAACACTATTTCTAAAAATGTTAAATGCATCCTTAACCAGCCAGGGCTTTTTGCTGTCTGCCCCTTTTTTCTCTGTCACATCTATAATAAGTTTCTAGCTTAAGGAAGAAATGTCATGACTTAGCTATCTCTTCGTTGCCGGTGAAACTCATATGGCCCTAAATCAGTGGTCTAAATATCATTTGCAAAGACGCTTGAAACTCGTCAAGAGACTTGTTCGACCTATTGAACAAACATAGAAACGGTCAGGGAACAAGGCAACAAACCGCCACCTGATCGCTCAATATGAAGATCGGCAACCTTTTTCTTCACATGGTAGCTGGTTCTACTGTGGTAGCGAAGAGTTATTTGGTTTATCACATCACAGGCTTGAAGTTCCAGCTGGAATACCACCCAGAAGGCGGCTCAGTCCCAGAAATTCACAGTAGAGACACCAGCTTGCGGACACACCTGAACCAAGGCACGAGATTGGGTCTAGCCCCTTTCCAGCCGTCACCTTGAGCATACTGCAAGGCTAATATAAAGCATTCATATAGGGCTATGCCCCCCATTCTCTTTCAGCCGATTACGGTGGCATAAAAGCTACGATTATACTCGGCTGGTCCGGTCGTTCCGCGCAGTCATTTTCCCTGAGGGAGCCACGGTGGCGAAGGCTTGGGATGCTGCCATGGGAGATACCTCGGGGCCCATTGTCTGTAGAGTAGACGATTCGAGGCGGCTGTTTGGGTAAGAGAAGATTCCATAGAAATTCATCTGCAGTGATTATACGGAGGCGGAGCTTACATTCAACACAGGTTGTACGCCCGAGAGGGTAGCAACATCGACAGGTTAGCTCGTGTAGCTATGAAAGAAATCTTCACCATATATGCATCATCGATTTGTACGAAGCATTTCGAGCCTTTTCTAGAACTTCCCATACAATGGGATGCCGCGCCGCCGGTGGGGAAATCGGCCAGCGCGGTGACCGGTGGGTGATGATGGCCGACTTAGCTCCTGCTACTGCCCTGGTATTGTCTTGTTTAAATGCTTTGACTAGGAAACTCGAAGTCGTACTAAGGATCAAGCATGGTGATCGTATGCGGTGTGCAGTAGTACCAGCCCCTGACCGGTGTGAAACTTTGACCCTTCCCCGACCTGTAGACCTCTGTGTCGACATGATGGGGATTTTCCTACACATAAAATAGGTACCAATGCTGTTTGAACGAGGCCCGCGGTTTGTATACCGTCCAGTAAGGCGATAGATCTATGACCCCGATCATACCGCGTCACTCGGGGAGAAAGCCACCATGAATCGGTTGGTCCTTATGCATTTCTATTAGGAGCGGAAACAGCCAGCTAAGTAATGCGGCTTACCGATTGCTGATGGTCCCTATCCGAAAATGCCAGCGAGTCCCGGGGGTGAAGGTCCCCTGGGAAAGTCGTTGGCTGCAACTACTGTGGAATATTGGCAAACATTGGTGGTACTACTTGCTCGCGTTCATACATGACAGAATGCAGTGGCCGGCTTATTGTGTTACTAATGCATGCTTGAATCACAACGATAAAGCCAAATGATAGCTATATGAGTGTTTATCATTACAGGGCGTTTGGTTATTGGTGCTATTGATACAAGTCTACGACCACGTCTATTTCGCCTTCTCAAAATCTGCGAGGTTCTTGGCGTCCGCAAAGTGTACTTTTCCATCTTGGCCAACATTTGCAACATTGACCTTGACCGTGGGTTCGTCCACCTTCTTAGGCGCCGTGGTATCCGGCTTCGGCTTGGTCGCAAGATCGACGGCAGCAGGTACGGCGCCTGCCGGGGAGTCGGCAATCTCGTTCACGTCGTCCTTGGTGAGCACATCGCTGATTCTTGCGCCTCGACTAGACATGAGGATCGTCGCGGGCCCCTTGAACTGCAAAAACAGCCGATCACCCCAGATAGTTCTCCGAGCCGTCGTGCGCAGGCTGAAGAATACTCGGGACATCAGCTTGTACCATTCCGTCTGGCGCATGCTCCTGAAGAACTTGATATCACCCAGCCAGTTGGTAACAGAGGGTATCTGGAACGTGATGCCGGTGCTCTTGAATCGAAAGGGCAGGGGTGGGTTTCGGGTGATGGTGTAAGCCACCACGTTCGAAGGATGTGCGACAAATTCCTCGCCTTCTCCCAGAGTGAGTTGGTAGGTGTGACCCGGAGCTGACAGCGCTGCCAAACCCCGGCCTGTGAGCTCCGACGAACCCCAGTGCGCTAGCGGGAGCCTGCGCTGAATGCGCGGCGTGACTGTCAGAGTGTGGCCAGTCCATGCCAAAAGCGCGGATCGCTGCGAGACCATCCAGTCTGTCGTTCCATCGAGGTGTAAGACGGTGAAAGTCGTGGTCGGCGATTTCGTCGAGATCAGGGCGGTTATGGGAGACGTAGAGGTAATCCGTTGGTAGAGGAAAGGCACACCTGTTGCGGCGCGGCTTAGAGGGGAGAGAATGGATAGTGTCGATTGAGCCTAGGACGGTCAAAGGTCAGTTCCAAGGAGCGATGCTTTGCCCATGTTTGGCTTACGTTTTGTGCCTTGCCCGAAACGGCCACCAGAGTCCCCCTTCGTGTGTAGAGTCGTTGTGAGGCAGCCAGGGAGACAGACAACAGAGAGTAGGGCGTGCCGAGGACCTCGAAGCGAGCGTCTGCGACGTCTCGAGATGCATCGAGTGATGCGCCGAAGGCATCCCCGCCAAGGCGCGGCGAATCAGTCGTGGGCGATGAGCTGATTTGGATTGCCCTACATTGCCGGCAGATATAACTGCTCCGACCGGCCAATTGGGTTGCCCGACCTCTGCTGATCAAAGTAGAGGCAGCGCGCATGGCCGCTGTGTTGGATTCAAGTCAAGTTGCTCGCTTGGTGTAATCCCGAAAACTGGGAATTAATCGCACTGCAGCCTTGGGATTGCCGTCTTGTTTGGATGAGGTCAGTCTGTTTGGCCCAAGCTCCCGCTACCCAAAAGTGCACCGGGTTAAACCTCGGGAACACCCGGCATCGGACTGCTTTCAATAAAACATAATAACCAACATCGCGAATGCTCAGATTAGTATCATGCCGCCAAATATGGCGGAGGAGCCTCAGCAATGGGTGACAATCCCCTGCTGATGTCTTCCAACCTGGCCATCCACAACGCTTCGTTCCCAACGACCTCGAGGTATATCGCTGCCCTCGCCATACGCAATCTCTCTTTTGCATTTCTCAATACCTCGTCAGACACCTTGACGGCCAACTCCGCCTCTTCCTGTCGCGTCCTGGCCATTTCCAGTCCTCGCTTAAGCATCGCATGGCACGTCTCAAGCTCTCCCCTTGATACTCGAATCCTGTCGCGCAAGATGATATTTCTGTACGGCCCATCCCATGGAGCGTCCGCTTTGGACCTAGAGACTGTGCGAATACTTGCGACTGCCCCTAAGGACTCTTCGTCGCACTTCGCTTGCCTCAGGAGACGGTGCGCCGAGTCCACCTGACTTTGAGCCTCTTGCAGGAACCTGGTCTCTGAAAATCCACCACCGCTTAGCTGTCCCTGGGCGAGTGCCTTTCTCACTGCATAAGAGGCTGCTGCAATACGTCTTAGCGCACTTCCTAGCGCATTTACGGTGTTGCTCGACTCCTCGCATCGCTCTTGGGTCTGACGGCGGGTTTCTTGTGCCGAGCCCATCTTTTGCCGTAGCGCTCTCTCATGCTGGTAATCGGAGGTGGAACGCGAGAAAATATCTCCCCAGAGACGATCGAGTTCCATCTGGGCTTGGTTATGCTGTGAGGCGAGGTGCTCGAGGTCTATGAGCAAAGTCATGGCATCCTCGCACCGTCTCTCGAGCACGCCCCTCCTCTTTTTGGCCCAGTGTTCTTGCTGGAGGACCTTATAGTATTCTTCTGCCACCAATGCAGCCTTGGCTTGGTATTTGTCGTGCTGCCATGCGGCGCGGTAGGCGAGACGCCTGACAAGGCTGTCCCGGTATCTCTGGTGACGCATCGAAGCTGTGCCCCTATCTGTGTCGAGCGACTGGATTTGTGCATGCAACTTGCCTAAGGCGTCGCTCAACTCGACGACGCGGCATTTCTGCTGTTCCAGAGCTGACGGCGCATAGTCGGTTTGGGCAATCTGTACCCAGAGCTCGCTAGTGTGGGTGGCGCTGTCCCGGATCGCCCGGTGTATCGATGCCATATTGATTCGAGTTGGGTAAAGTGTCGTCACCGCAATAATCTCCATGGATAATAGCCCACCATGTTACAGAGTTCAATTGCCACTTTATATATACACTATCTAAGTAAGCATACATACTATACCGATGAGTGCCGACTGTTGTAATACTCGGAGTCAGTCATGCCGCACGCGGCCGCCGCACAACGCTCATTGGGTCATGGTTGCAAAGCCACGCTGCCAAGATCTGCGAGCTTTGCCAGGTGACTCAGATATCACCAATTCATTGTGGCACGCGGTATCCGGTATGTCAAAACCTGCCAACACATGACCGTGGCTATGGGCATACGAACAATCTCTTGGCGTGATTTTCTTGGCCTTCTATCATGACCAGACAAGGACCAGTTCCATCTTGAAGGCAGCTGGCCTGCAAATGGGGAGTGTTCTGGCTTGATGGGCATTCCAACACCCAATTGAACGAAGGAGGCGATGATGCATAACCATATGTACATGTGTTTTCAAAAGGAAATAACCTAACCGAGATTTCGGCGACCCAGCGCTGTGGTAACGTCGTCGTGTGGCGGAATGGGACTGCGGAGACTGTATGATTCGGAATCTACTAAGATGAGCCGTTCTTCGTAGCGCGCCTCGCTTCAGGGGTGCGCGACGCCAAGCGCTAAAGGTTTGTGTATCCTCGGATCCTTAACCTGCATTAGTATAGGGATGGGAGGGAAATGAAAGGAGCTAATAAGGGGGAAATCTCAGCCTTGATGAACCCGTCTCTTTTTCTAATTTCTCATAACTAACGTTAATATTTGTTTACCTTTTTTTTTTTTTTTTTTTTGGTCTTACGGACCACGACTATTTATTTAACCTACTGAACTAGTATTACGTCCTCCTTCTCAGACCCAGGCCAGCTATCGGTATTCCAGACCAAGTCGAGAAAACACAATGTCTACCATCACCGCCCTGATGCTCTTCTCGGCCGCCGGTCTCGCCGCTGCCCAGACCACGGTCATGGATCTGTTTCTACCTGGCTTCGAGGGCAATAATATGCAGGCCTCCGTCGTCGCCGCCACGGCCAAGCCGCCCTCGGTCGAGTACTTCGTCCAGTGCGCCCCAGGCACCGACGGTTCCGACTGCGGGCTTGGTCCCGGAGTCAGCGTCACTATGGCCCCCGCTTCGTACGCCCTGGGACTGAACGAACCGCCTGCGTTGTAAGAATATGCCTCTTTCTTTCCTTCTTCCTTGCCCTTCCTCTCCAGCACTCTCTCCTATTCCGCCTTCATGCGTACCTAGGTATCTACCTAGAATTCCCTGACACGATGGAATGGGTCGACATCCGCACGTGGTTCATATGCGCTTCTCACCCACCCGATATCGCCTATGGGATGGTCTACGTATCCCCTATAGCCTCAAGCCACAGACCTTAGGGCCCCTTGCTTGCTTGACTAACCCGACGCCGCTAGCACAATGAGCGAGGCCTGCGAGATCGAGCACCAGACCGCCGTCTGCACCATGATGGCAGCCGGGTCCGAGGCCAACGACCCGGGCACGGTGACGACGACCCTGACGGACGTGGAGACGGAACAGTTCTTCATGCCCGTCACCATCACAGCCGGCGTGGAGAAGCTCGCCGTCTTCACCGCGAGTGGTAGTGCCGCATCTCAGCCCACGCCGGGGACTTCTTCCGCGGCCGGCACCGCTTCTACCGCCGACGCCGCCGCATCGTCACCCAGCAGTGCTGCCAGCAGTGCTGGTGCTGCTTCGACGAGCTCTAGTACGGGCGGTGCTGCCTTGCCGCAGATCACGCAGCATGCGGTCCTGGCTGGAGTTGCTGCGCTGGTGGGAGGCGCCATGGTCCTCTAAGGGGTTAATAAGGCCAATGGAGGATACATACTCTAATGTTTATAGAGGCATCACACAGCAACGCCAGACGGTTACAGTTCGTCAATCGTCACCATTGTGCATACTCAAGTAATTAATCCAAAATATTAATATGATAAAAATACTTGGGATCTTTCATTTCTCATACTTTTTTACGTACAGTGTGCTCTAGGTAGGTATGATACAGAGGCCAATAATATCTGCTTGCTTTCAAATCAGGGTACATGTGGGAAAATCAAAGAATCGCAGGCACCCTCCATCTAGTATAATGATCATGCTTTTCCCAAGAACTCCGTATGCATGTCGCATGAGTAAAAATGCTTTCGTAGAAGTCATCCACGCCATATCAAAAGATGGAATTCACGGCGGTCCACCCAGAATCAATGCAGGTGCAGGAACCATGAAGCACCCGCAATCACGCTTTCGCCAACGCCGAACCTAAAGCAAGGTGTAGATGCAAACGCCTCGCATGAGATGATGAGAAAACAAAAGGTATGGGGCGCGTCAAGTTGGCAGAGAAAGACATCTTCGCTCGAACAAAACGGAGGAAAAGAAAGCTAGACTCCGATGGTAGATAATGTGTCCTCAAGGGTCTTCAGCCGGACGGGTTTTGTCATGAACACGTCGATGCCGCTTGCGTAGGCCTCGCGCTGTACGTCTTCGCTTGCTAAGCCTGTCAGCGCAATGACGGTGGCGGGACGATGTTCTTTGGTGTGCTCGAACTCTCTGATGCGACGAGTCGATTCCAGGCCATCCATGATGGGCATGGATATATCTATTCAAACAGGCGAGTTAGAGAGTGCTCGTTTGTGCGAGAGCCGAAGGTGGCGGGAAGCCGGCCAAGAAAAGGGGGAAGAAGGGGGAGGGATGAAGAGGTGCTTACCCATCAATACGCAACGGTAGTCGCCAGGGTTGGCCGTGTACTTTTCCAGAGCCTCCAGTCCGTTATTGGCCGTTACGTAAGGCTTTTTGAGCTTCTTGAGGAAAGAGACCAGGATCTAGATTCCGAGGTCAGCGATGATGGGTTTTCGGACACCAAAGATGAACTAACCTGTAAGTTTATCTTGTTGTCGTCAACAAGTAGATACTTTGCGACGCTCGTGCCGATTTTTGGATTATTCGGGTCATGTGTTGGGGACACGTTTCTGGACGTGCGACCGATCTCGAGTTCAGTGAGGACCTCGAGTTGCTGGGGTCCCCTACAGAAGCGACGTTCTTCGGAGAAAGCTGCAGTTCGCGGAACCTGGGATGAAGGGGTAGGATGAAGAACGGACAGAGAGGCAGAATCTGGTGGGGTAATGGGCAATTCATGTTTTGGAGGTGAAGGAGCATTCCATCTACTCAAAGCAAGAACAAGTGCTTGGGCTACTTTGCGAGGGCCCGCTCTGTAGTAGGTCAGAATCAAACTCCCGAGAACCTCTGGGATGGAAGGGGACTTACGGCTGTGATATGAATTCGATGATGTTCTTTTCCTTCCCCTTTCTTTGGATAATTGCACGTCGGTGGGCAGCTAGCGAATCACGGCAGACGACAACGACAGGAGGTAGAGTGACACCGGCGCCCTTGATGGCAAGCTCGTCCAAGGACTGATCTGTGCACATGATGATATCGGGTCGAACATGTTGGGAATTCGACGGTACGATATCCAGATGCAACCAATGCCGGCATAGTGCATCCATCAAGCACATCTCTGAAGGCGGGGCTCTTCCCGGTAGTCCAACGGTTTCCAAAGTCTCTTTGAATCCGCGAAGGCTGACTCGAAGACCCCTGAGCTTCTCAACCCGCTCCGTAAATACCGAATCTCTTTCTACTATCCCATATGGTGACAGGAGGGGCAGCGTAACAGAGACGGCAGTACCGCGGGATACCTGGCTCTCGACATGGATTGAGCCACCCAAGACTTTGGTAATTTGTTGCACCAGCTTAAGGCCTAAGCCGGTGCCCGGGTTCAAAGTGTCTTCCTGCGAAAAAGCACTGAACAGGTGGTGGTGGAGAAAATCGTCACTAATTCCCTTCCCCGAGTCGGCAACGACCAACAACATATGATTGGGATCTTGCTTCCTCAAAGAAACATAAATGTAACCACGATTCGTGTATTTCAGAGAATTCCCGAGCAGATTCATGATAATCCGTCGAAACGCTCCTGCTTCAGTGCGGCATGAGATCTCATGTATCGGGTCGACATCAAGATAGACGGATGTTGTTGTGCCACCACCAATATCCATTGGATTGGCTAGTTTGGAATGCTGTCCAAATGCTTCAATACTGCTAGCCTCGGTAGGGATAGACATTCTCTGGAAGTTGTGACCCGACATGATACTCTCGATGGTTTGTTCGGTGAGAAGGCTGAGATCGATGTCTGTGGACAAGTTGGTCATTTTGGAGCTGAAAGACAGGCTTTTCTTGCGAGTCATCGACACGAACGACTCTTGGATCTCGTTCCTCATCCTCGGCACGCGAGCACCCTTCTTATACTGGTCCTTGGAGTCCTTCATGAACTTGTTGATTTTACTGTAGTCGAGCAAATGGTCCATAACATCAAGCAGGGTGCGCCCACAACATTCCATGGAGTGCAAGACTTCACTCTGGAAAGCATCCAGTTCGGTGCCGTCCAGCAGCTCGACGGCCGCGACAATGCCATGAAGCGGAGATCTCAACTCGTGGCTTAGGGAGTTAAGGACGTCAGACTTGGCTTTCTCGGCCATCATGGTGTCGACACGTGCAAGGCCGGACATGATTGTCATGCCACAAGCGCGTAGATAACTGAGCTCAGCGTCCACTGTGAAGACCCGAGAAGGATCTTTCGTCCAGACAAAACAGCCCGAAGACCATCTTTCCCGGCCAGAATCCCAAAGTGGAATGAATGCAACACTCCTGGCCCCTGTGAATATGCTCGCGAGGGCTTTGCCTTCATACTGCTGCGAAAGAGCGCCGCGCGATGATCGCTCCGAGGGAGACGGGAAGGGTGCCGAGTCGCGCCTTGCATACCAGGTCCATTCTCCTTCGGACGAGTCGCCAACATGGACTGAGCCATCTTCCTCAAGATTAAATATCTTGCCGCTAGCATATCTCTTCAAAAGGGTCTTGAGGAACCGTTCTGATATATCAATCCGACGAATACCAGCAGTTACCTTGTCACCGGTACCGTCCTCTGAAGTTGACGCGCCCAACACATTACATGACTGGCTTTCGTAGTTCTCCAGTATCTTCCAGAAGCCTTCGTCGCTGCCAGGGGTGGTGACGGTCGAGTCGATAGAAGAGTTTGCAGAGTGTTGCTTCCCACTAGGGACAAGACCGGCAAAGGATCCGATGACTGCATCCAGGAAAACCACACCTTCTACTTCAAGAGCCTCCCGTATTGTGGATGCAGCCTCGGCAAAGACATCCTTGACTTCCAAAGTGTGGCCATCATCAGTTGGTGCTTTGGCGATTGGACTCGACACAATGACGTTGGACTTTGTCTTGGTGATTGTGGCGGTTGCTCCCGATGATGACCCGGAACTTATAGAGTCATCCGATTTCCTAGAATCCAATGGGGTACCGGGAAAGCTTGGTTGCAATGGCGATGGGTGCGGCCGCGGTGGTGCAGTTTCGCGAGCATGGGGGGGTTTGTCATCGCTGCTCCGTCGCATTTGCCGTTGCCTGATTGCAACGGAAGCGCCGGTCTCAGGGGCAGGTCCTGTGCTCGCCCCCAGCCACCACTTCGATATCGTGGACTTTCCATCAACAAAACTGCCGATTCCCCGCACCATTCGATCACTGCGCTTCAGATTCTCATCAGATCTCCTAGACTCCAGGTAACCCGAGATGGTTTGTGATACATCCCGGAGAAATTGGGCCTGCGCGTCGTCTAATACGGTTCGAGGTTGGTCGCTAAAGACGCTGTATACGCCTATGTTGATGTTGTTTGGCGATTTGATCGGTACACCAGCGTAGAATCGGTTATAGGGTGTATTCTCGACATGTGGGAGGTTCTTGAATCGAGGATCGGCGTGTAAATCAGGCACGCACAAGATGGGCAGGTCGCTACTGGTCTCCCTTGCATCGGAGTCAGGTACCAATACATGTTCACACACACCTTGCGCCCTCGGGATCGCAGTACCCCCTAGCCACAGGTTCTGGTCTTTGCTGCCAGGTGCAAGAACAGAATTGCACGTAGCCTCGGCAATAACGCGTTGGTGAGTTCTGTCGAAGACTGAAATCAAACAGCGGGTGGCGTCTAACCGGAGAGCGCCAAGCTGAGAAAGTCCCGTCAGGACCGGATCTGTACATGTAGTTGGGAGCGGTTCAGTAGGAGGTTCAGTTGCCAGCTGCGGTTTATGTGCGATCTCATAGCTTGTGACTGTTAGTTAGTTGCACGACTTCCGGGTTGGAGGGAGGGCGGGCGCATATCCAGCGGCCAATGCTGCCTGCCACGAAGGCCCCGAGGAAGGAGAGGGAACGGCTAGCAGAAGCGAAGAGAGAGAAATCAAAAGACAGATATCTTACGTACAGATGCGAGGCGTATCTGACAACCTCCCGCTCGCGGGCCACCTCGGATAGTCTGCCCATGCTCTGAGGCAACGCGCCAGCGGCTCAGCTCAGAGGCAAGGTCAAACGGACTGGCTAATCGTATCAGACGAAAGGCTTTGGGCGGATATAGAGATAGTGGCGAATACTAGCTCGGAGCAGTGGGTGAAATACGGTCCATGACACCTGTGCCTATACCCCAAGTAAGAGGTAGTAGATCAAGACAGGCAATGGCACTGATTCTCACGGGGACGACAAGCAAGAGTAGGGAAACGGTAAGGTTATGAAGCATTGTGTGGTAACGCAACATTAGCATATCCCGAGAACAGCCAGGGCAGGGACATGGGCGGCTCAGACCGAGATAGTATACCTAACCTAGACAGAAAGCATCCTTCCTCCTCCTGTCACCAGGTAGTAGCAGCCAGAATACTGGCGGATTCGCTCCGAGTCTCCGTGATCAAGTGATTGCATTTACACGACAACTCGCACATAAGAAGTACTCGTAAGTGTGGCTTTAGTGGGGGGTGGAGAGGTTGCAAGGGTGGTTTTGCAACCCAAGGGGCGCTAAAGAGGAGCGCTAAAGAGGAGCGCTAAAGAGGGCCCTCCCAGTTATCCCAGTTATCCCATAGAGGGGGTTTTGATACCCGCAAGCCCACTAACTAAGCCCTCTGAGCCCGCCCCAGTGCCCCTAAAGGCCCGCTACCCAGGGCTAGCCTGCGGTGGCCAGTGTTAAAATGGCCACCATCCGCCGCTAACCAGCCCCTAGACCATCTCAGCCTCTGCCTAGGGTCAAAGTATGTACGGAAGTATGCATGGAAACCACCCCTAAACCTCCCCTAACCCAAATCAAGAGGCCTTGCCTGCGTGCATGCGTGCATGCAGGCATGCATGCATCTTTCGATAATCGCAGTGCTAAGAGGGGAAGGGAGTGCGTTGTTCGGATGGATCAATGCGAGAAGTAGTTTGAAGTTGAGGTTGTAAGTAAGTAAAAACGACACAGCTCAACTCCAGGCCGACAGCCAATCAGCCACGACCGCGTCCCGTCCATTGACACGCCAGCTTGGCGAAACAATCTATCTGCGGCTCATATCTTACACAGCCATTCTGCTGTCGTCTCATCCACAACCCACTTTCCATCCAACCATCACCATCCTAGGTTACAACACGTTGTACAACTACCACTCCTACGAGCCTACGACTCTTCACCATCTATTCGTATCTAAATTTGCATCGACGCTAGGATTCTGGCTCAGTGGCTCTAACGGGTGCATTAGCAGGCGCAATCGAGATTTGCCCGCTTCGGCGCTACCCACAAGATAAAAAAGCCTGGCCTGGAACCCTATTGCACGTCCCCTAAAGCTGTGCGTGGCCTTGCAAGTTGCTTGCACTCGACTTCGTCTCAACCTCTGTCGCGTGTGGGAAAAAACCCAATGGCCTGCTGATCGCCGGAAACGGGAGGAAACAAAGCTCAGACAACAAGCGGCTTCGAAATACCGCCTCTTCTTTTTTTTCTTCTTTTTCTTCCTTGTCCGGGAGCCGGTCCCGTGGCAGCATAGGATACCCTTCCCTTGGTAAGTAATCAGGAGGCAGTGGGAAGAAACGGAAAATAACTACTAGGTACTACCACTTACTACTAACCTACTTAGACAACGCTGTACACGCGAACTACGGGAAGGCGGAGCTAGCTTTGCCATAATCCCCTCGTGATGGCTAGCGACAGCCATGATCCCAGTCTGGTCCGACTCTCCCACAGCCCTTGGAGCGAAGTTTGATGGACTTAGCCCCTCAAGTCGGCTGCAAGACGGCGGCAATCAAGGCGTTGAGTTCTACTTAGTAGTTTGCACCCTCAGTAGCCCTACGGCCCTCGATCAGGAGAGGATCTCAAACTGGTCCAATACATGGTCTGTGTCAATCAGCCAGGCACCGCAATTACCTCACTGTGGCATTCACTATCCTTGCTTTCAAGGTGACGACAGCGTGCGGATACCGTCCTCCTATTTGGGAAGACACGCCAGCCCACGGGGTGCCCCTACCAGTCCTTGGGCTCTCGTTGTATGTATGAGTAAGGCGCCATTCAAGGAAACGTAAGCATCCCGGCCATCTCGTTGAACCTTAATTCCACCATCTCAGGGCTCTCCGGGCCCTCACCAGGAAGGACTCTCATTCCCCAGGATATATCAGATCTGTATGCCTCGTAACCCCCGGGATTAAACCCGAGGAAACACTGGCCCCTTAATAAGGCCATGATCGATCGCTATGACTCGCAGGAGACCAGGCACCCAAGTCACCGAATCAGATTTACGCATCCGGTGTCACCGTTCCGATTCAAGGGCAACCTAACCAAAGAACGCCCATGAAACGTCACCCCCCTTTTTTTAAAAACGCAGGCTTGGCACAAGCACTAATCTGCGCCAAGACCCATTAACGATGACAAACGCTTGACTTATCATCTTGAACAGGCCTCCTCCTATCACCGGACTATCTTTTGGCCTGGATAGAAAACCCGCGGTAATTTGCACCGAAGTTACCATGGATCGATTGAGGACCTTGCCGGAGCCAGACGCATCAGCTCCCGACTAGGTCTCGCTGGATCCGAATTATCTCTTCCAGATTCGTCGACCCTCCCGCGTTCATACCATGGATATCCCAGTTACCTAAGCCAGAGATGATGTAGGATCCATCTATTCGGTATACACTCGAAACGTGCACCCATGACATCAGGAATCGGTGTCTTGTTTATGAAGCACAAGCGCGGTATTGCGGCTGCTGAATTCGAGACGCTGAGATAGGAGCCGCTGTTCGCCTCCAAGTTTCCCTTTCACTTGGGTCGACGTTACTCGGCAGAACACATGATCATCGTGCCAAACCGTCAACGTGTCAGAAGAAGCTGGTGACGACAGACCGACAGTGCTGTGGCCTTTGGTGCTATCCTTTGGCTCCTGATACATTGAGCAAATATTCTTTGTCTGTTCTGACGCAATATCGGTTTACAGAGATGCCACAGTCGAAAAACTCATCATCATCAAGTGATGGTGCCTGGCACAGACGCCTAGCCTAGATGCCACAACTCCTCTAGCCTAGCAGAGTCAATCTTACAACAACGGTATACGGTGCGGGATGGACTCGAGCGACCCACTGCAGCCGCTACAGTACGTATCTAAAATACGGGTTTTCTTTGTCTGTCAAGTCCTGGAATGCGAGCTTGGCTCTCTCGCCGAGGCCATCCTCACGATCCGTCTGTTTTCTGCGGTTCGCTCGCAGTAGTACAACATACAGTGCGATGGCGGCCACGATGGTTATACAGTAGCTGGAGGCCTGTCAGCAGCAACTGGATACGAGGAACATCCGTCACCTACCAGATTATGAGACCGAGCCAGAGTTCCGGATAATGGGCAGGCTTCGTCTGCGACTTGATCAATTGCGGCCCAATGATGTTTCCTGCACGGCGAGTAAGCTACCAGAGTTCGAGAGCGTCCGGACTTGAACCTCTCGGGGGGCTACTGACCGACGCAGTAAGCAACGAAAATGGTCGCGGCTGTGAAGCTCTTCTTCGTGTGGCCAGCCACGTTTGACATACCCAGGGTGATGGTCAGACTGACTACGGCCCCGAAGGTGCCCGTGATTGAATAGCCAACGACTGGTGCGGCAGCGTGGTAAGTCCACTCACTCCGCCAAACCAATGCGCAACCAGCAATCACGGGCAGACAACAAACTATCAGCATTAGTATTCGGGTGTTGGGATACCGCGAGCCAAGCCAACCGGTTAAGAGAATGGTTATGAGGCAGAGGCCGCCTAGAGGGAATTGGAAGACGATGGACTCGAGAGTGCTCCACCCGAATGTTGACACGATCAGGGGGCCAAACCCGCTGACTGCGCCATTAACGGTGTAGGCAGATGCCATCATGATGGCTATCAACCATATTTTTACGTCGAGCAGAGATTCCTTGAGCTGGGACCACTTGAACTTGGTGCAGCGCACGCCGGTCTGGCCGAAACGCAACCTTTCCACGGCCGCCAGCCTTTCCTCCCTGGAAAGAAACCAGGCCGACACAGGCGAGCTGGGTACAGCGAAGCAGCACAGCCCAAACAGAAAGGTCAGAGAACCGGCCAGGAGGTAGATGTACTGCCAGCGATGGAGCCCGCCGCCGGAGATCTGGGCGAAACCGTAATTGAGCCCACCGCCAATAATAGTCCAGAGCCCTGTCGAGGAGAACCACCAGCTCTGCCGTAGCGATTGCTCCTGCTGGGTGTAGTACCCGGTGATGATGGTCATGAAAGCGGTCGGGATGACGCTCTCGATGAAGCCGAGGAAGAAACGCTGCGCGTAGAGAGCGCCATAAGTCGTCACGGCGGCCGTGAGCATGCAGATCAAGGCCCAGAGACACACGATGATGCCGAGGACCCTGCCCACGTCGAACCGCTGCAGGGCGAACGACATGGGATAGAGACCGGCCAGCATGCCAAAGTAGAAGAGGGAAGTTGCCCAGGAGAGGCGACTAGTATCGACGACCGAGGGTCTCTGCGGATCAGGGATGCTAAGGCTCAAGTCGGACGTCATGCCAAATAATGCTGCGGAACCGAGGATGGCCTGTTATTCCCTTCTCGTTAGTCTCCTCCGGGGGGGGCCAGCTGATTGACAGGTAGACGAGCTCATACTTTATCGTAATAAACCAGGCCATACTGTAGACCCGTGTCAGTAAAATAGACATTATCAAGTAGGGATGGAGATGTGAAAACTCACACCGATCGTCATGGCTGGGATGAGAAACCAGTCAATCTTGCGAACTGCTTTCGCTGCCACAGTGGGGTCGACTGGGCAAATTTGTTCGCCGGCCATGCCTATAGCTACATCCTTCTCAGCAGGAGGTTCTGCTGCCGGTCTCGCCATCGCTGCGGTATGCGGTATTGTGGACTATACTTGAAGTCACCTCTCAGGCCAGAGAGGAAGAGAGAGGAAGAAGACAAATAAGAGGATTTTTCCTTCTTCTTCTTCTTTTTTTCTTGCGGTCTCTTGTCGTCAAGATCAACCAACAGCTTTCAGCTTCAGCAAAGCTCGATGATACGCTGCTAAATAACTGAAGATGAGCTAACCCTAGCGAGTTTATTACGTACGAGCTCTTATTAGCAGCTAGCACTACAAAAATAAAGGCCCCCCTTCGCGATAAGCCGGGGTCCGGTTTGGCGATCCGTGGATCGTCATGGGAAATCGCTCCAGAGCCGATCTACGTACGTTCTTGGCTTCTATGAATCACACTTAACCGCGATGATCCCTCACAAGCTGGGTCTCTTGTGGAACTCCCTCGCGCCTAGAGCCATGTAGCTCGTCGTAAGAACTCTCAGGTTAGCCGCGGAAGCTCAATGCTTTCCGTGATCGACATGAATGTTTGCGGCTTACAAGCAAGGGTCAGAAACGGGGCATCTCTTTAGTGGTCTCTATGTACTTGGTTAGGCAAGTCTGGAGCCGATCGCAAGTATTAACTAACAGATGGGTACTAACGGGCTGTGGTCACTCATAACTGCTGGTTGGACCCTAGTATGACAGAGCAGTCGCCGCCATTTACTGTTCCAAATCCATAGGGCCCGGATTCGCAAGTAGATAGCCGGCAAGATCAAGCGGCTCCCCGATGCGGTGCTCCTGAGTATCGGGCTCGGTCCATTCGTGATAGCGCCGGAATCCCAGCTTCTCCAATACCCTGCAGCTGCTGACGTTGCCGGGTTCCACATTGGCATACACGTGCTCCGGGGCCACCACCACGACGCCGTCATCAAAACCGTCGCCGTCACCACCCGCAGCCGAGGCCGCCCGCCTGTCCACCCGGGTCTCCACGGTGTCCCGCGGCAGCCCCCACCAGGCCCCCAGCACGGCTTCGAGGAACTCGGTGGCGTAGCCCCGGCCCCAGTGCTCGCGCCGGAACTTGTACCCGACCTCGGGCCACCCCGAAGCCGAGACCAGCGTGTGCACGCCGCCCTCGCCGATCAGCTCCTCCTCCTCGCCGCCGCCGCCGCCGCCCGCCGCCCGCGGGAGGAAGGCGCCCCAGAGGTACGAGGTCGGCTCGACGCCGCCGGCGCCGTCGTTCCCGACGAGGAAGAAGTCCAGCTCCGCCTGCGTCTCCGCCAGGTCCCGGTCCGGCCGGCCCAGGCGCGTCCCCGTCATGGCCTCGGGCTGCGTGCGCAGCGCGTGCAGGCCCGCGAGGTCCGACGGCTGCAGCGGCCGCACCAGGAGGCGCGCCGTGCGGAGGTGCGGCCGCGCGTTGCTGGGCTGGAGGGGCAGACGGGGGAAGGTGGTGCGGACAAGGACGGTTCCGTCGTCGTCGTCGCCGTCGCCGCCGCCGCCGCCGCTGGGGGCGGTCGCGGGGTTCGTGTTGTCGGCTGCTGCGGCGGCCATGGCTGCCTGGTTGGGACCGTGGGGCGCTGTACGACAAGGGTGGGGACGAGCCATGGAGTGCGCGGCGCTTCGTGGGATGACTGATTCTGAGACTGATTCTAACAGTAGTCTCGGTTATTTCAAATCAAGGGTTTCTATACTAATTGGCTCGAGGTTTTCGAGGTTTTGCGATGGCTTCAGCCTCCACGTCGGACAGTGACTCATTGCCGGCAATGGGGGCGCTAGTGTACAATCGGGCACGAAAAATTCTCAGCTCGGTGACTCTCCAGGCCGCAATGTATACTTCGAACTACATGGGCTATTCAATTCTGTTGGCGGCCGCTCGCTATGAAATGCGGGTTCATTTGCATCTCCAGACACGTATCGTATCAGTGACGATCTCGCGGGGGCCTCCCCACGAATCCGACGCTATCCCTCACGACCTCAAATATGCGCAGACACCCTTGCCCCAGCGTACACCCCCTTTCTGCGTCGGTGCATCGTGTCAGAAAATTGTAACGCAGAGAGATTGGTGAGATGACTTACGTATTTCCACATCCCGGGCGCATTTCCCCTGGGCAGCCCTTCGATGGCGTCTGCGACCTCGGGACCCAGTCCTTCGGCTTTGATGTCGGTCATGGGATACAAGTACGTCTTGAACGAGAAGAGGATCGCCTGCGTCTTGGGCAGTCGTGTCAGGGTCTGGAGTTCTACGCGGAGTTGTGCCTGTCATGGGTTATTCAGCGCATGTCAGCAACCAGGAAAACAGGATATGATCTATTCACGGATCCAAGAATGGATCGGGGCTTAAGGGGTTGCTGCTAGTGTTGCGCGCATGCTAACCTTTGAGATGTCAACGTCGATGTCCTCGCTGTAGACGTCGCCCTCGAGCACATGGTTTCCCGAGACATTGAAAAGCTCCGGCGTCATGTTGATAGACCACTGGGAAGCAGCTTGCAGTCAGCAAAGTGTCCTAGCAGTAGAGGGGCCCGCCCCCTGGAAACAAGACAGGCACACAGAAAATGGCGGGGCTGCGGACGGCTGTCGACTCACGTTGTTACGGGTCACGCTCTTGCCGACCTCGAGGCGGCTGAAGAAGCGCTCCATGCTCGCGCCAATCTTGTCGTACGACGGCACCGGCCCGTGGATATCCCGCAGCACCTTACCGAGCTTCTCGGCCGGGTCGAAGCCCGACGGGAAGCAGCACAGGAACGCGACGCACCGGTGGCCCTCGGGCGTCGCGCGGAGCAGGAACAGGTCGTCCTCGACCGTCTCGCCCAGCAGCTTGAGCGACGCGACGGCGGCCGGGTCCGACGACGCGTCCCCGCCCTCGGCGGGCGGCTCCAGGGGCAGGGCCCGCCCCGTGGCGTGGTTGCGGAACAGCCTCTTGGCGCCGTCCCGGGAGAAGAGCGTCGGGTAGCGCGCCAGCAGGAAGCCCTGGAGGTGCGAGTACGTCTCGCGCACGGCTTCGGCGCCCGACGGCAGGCAGCCCACGACGTGGTGGGCGTGGTCGCGCATGAGCTCCTGGCGCAGCCGGATCCGCGACAGGTAGTTGCTGTCGATGGCGATCAGGTCGGACGGCGTGCATGACCGCAAAGCTAGCAGCAGCGAAGGTGCGCGCACGTCAGTCATGTTGGCCTAGTGCACAGATGCTGGGACAGGGGGTCATGTGTGCGGTGTGACTACCCATGGTAATGAAATAGATGGGCTTGAACGGCCGGAACTTTCGGGGCTCGGTCGTCTCCCAGTCGAAGTCCTCCGCAACAGGGTCGACTTTCAGTGCCGCCTCTTTGACTGTGCCCTGTGCCTTTTCCTTTTCAGAGCCATTCTCTCGAAACTGCAAGCGTAAGAAGCTGTTAAGGCCTGGCCACCATAGACACAGGCGGGGGTCATACTCACTGAAGCACTTCTTCTCCTCTTCTGGAGGACAAGATGCAATGCCCATCCTATCCCGGAGAATAGAGCAAGAGCCAAGAGCACTATGGAGGGAAGCATCTTCAGACAACCTATCGCGAGACCTGAATACGGACCTCTTTGGGTTGTAATAGTGATTCCAGTATCCTTTCTAACACTTATCTAGGTCGTCACCCGTGTATCTGCTCTCTCTCTCTCTCTCTCTCTCTCTCTCTGTCTCTAACTATATGACTTAGCCTAAAGGTGGGCCCAACTGAAGCTGCCGATTGCGGTTTGTTGTTGCGTTCCGGCCTCGGGCGCCGTCCTAGTCTAACTGGCTACTATTACCCCGATAGGCAAGTCGTGGCGGTGGTACTGAGCCTTCGTTTTCATTGGACCGCACACAGAAAGAATGCTGCAACCATTACCCCCCCCATACATTACTGGTGGATGAATACGTCACGCTCTCGGGCTCTGATGATTAAAGACAAGTAGGATATGGTAAGTTAGTTCTAGAGCTCAACATTCTGGGGCTGAGACGGCCAAACGCTGTCTGTTCTGCGGTCCAAGAACGCGCAGGGTCCTTTTCTCGTGGTTGACAACCAGCACTTCACCAGAAAGGCAGCTGCCTCTTTCTGGTGACCGACTGACTCGTGGCCCGCTTCGTCGAAAGTCGTGAGGGCCAGCTTGCCAGCCGCCTTGAACTCACCCCCTTTGCGGGCCTCTCCGGACTTGTCAGGCCAATCCCAGTCGACATACTTCTCCAGCCGGAACGAGGCCTGATGGGACCACGCAAGTTCGTCGTAGACTCTCTTCGTCCCCTCCGTATTTCTGGCCGCAACTGTGTTAGTCAACTGCTCACTGAATGGTGGTGTTCAAGAGGTGTATACATACACATCAATGTCGTTGTTGCCATTGATAACCAAGACCTCGGTGTTGGTCTCGTCGAGAATGTAATGCATCTCGCGGGTAGATGGCATGTACAGGTTGCCGCTTGCATCCCAGCGCCCGTTGAGGTCCATGTTGGCCGAGGTGAAGTTCCAGTCTTTCAGACCTAACGCCGCCTGGACGTGCGGCTGGTTCAGATAGTCCGCATAGAAGTCGGTGCCGCACAGGGGCAGAGTCCCGTTCTCACAAAGGACGCGGTCGTCGTAGGGAGTGCGGCCGCCGAATCGCACATCGAGGTGCCTTCCGATCTGCTCGTCGCAGAATGCGTTGGCCGCATTGCAGAGGTCGAGACTATATGTCTCGACACAGTAGTGGTTCAAGCTTGCACATCGCGGCACGGCTTTCTCGACGGCCCGGCAGGTTGTCTCGTTGAACCCGAGCCTCAGCTTGTTCTTCCCGTCTGGCTCGAATTTGCACATGTGGTCGTACATTCTAAGATGGTAGGCGCCGACCATATCGATGACAGCGTCCACGAGTACGATAGAAGCGATGGGCGTCTGGAACACACCAGGGACTCCCAATTTCTGCCTTTTGCGAATGTAGTTCACGAAATGAGGCACGTAGATCCCTCCAAATGACTCTCCAGCGATGTGGAAAGGGAGGTGGGAGTACTGCGGAAATACATCGGTGAAGAAGGTCGATAAGAACTTGTCAAAGTCCTCGGACGCCTCTGCAATGTTGTCCGGTCCTCCCTCTGTCCCCCCCTTCACCGAAGAGAAGCCCACACCAGCAGGTTGGCTAGCGGACTCGGTGTTAACAGCATGCCTCCATGGTAGATAAAAGCCACTTACTCTATGAAGAGCACATTTGCAAAGTTGGACCAGCTATGTTCGTTGCGGATCGTAGCATTGCCTCCCTTCGCTGCCAGGCACTAACCAGCCCCTTAGTTATCCGTCATGTTGTTGCGGTACGGCTTGAACGAGACAGCATCACTTACCGGTCCAATCTCGGAAAAGAGGCCCAACATGGATGGACCACCAGGACCGCTATGTAGGGAAGTCAGGATCCGAATGTTCATATCAAAGGGAGATGTGGTGGGCAATGCGTACCCGTTCAACCAAACCATGACCGGGTCATCCTGTGGCGCAGACCGGCTCTCAAAGAACCCTACGGAAAGCCGCTGATGTCAGTCTGGATACGGTCTGTAGGAGCTGGACGGCGATCACTCACAGAAGAAGAGCCGTTTCTCCTCGGAATCTATATCAGTCTTCTCTCGAACCTGCTGGCATGCGTTCGGCCAATTATCCCGGGTTCAGATTGTTCGCCTGCTGAGGCACCAACCGACCACAGGACTGGCTTCTCAGCTATCAGTGCTTGTCATGTCTCATGGGATATTCGGTTATTCATTCAAGTCCAGGGGCTGAGGGGACGAGCCGGCCATTATCTCCAAGTAGGTGGAACGTAGGGGACTTCCATCATCTTATATGTGATGGTGTGGTGACATGTTCTACACATAGACACTTTGGTTCCTTTTTGCTACAGGCTTCGGACTTTGTGCTCGGGTTGGTTATGTTGCTTCGGGTTCTATTGATCGACTCAACCGTTCCCCCTATCTGAGCTAGTTCGTATATATGTACCTACCATTTTAGTAGTTATTCAGAATGGAACTTGGTCTTCTGTAAGAACTACCTAGCCTCGGTTTGTAAAGGGGTGATGATGTATGGGGATTTGGGACCAAAGCCTTAGTTAGACCAACCAGAAGCTCAAGCTCGAGTGCTACTTGATAGTCTCTATTCTTGTCATTATCTAATACCATTTACTGCGTCTAAACGAGAATACGCCCGAGGAGGTAGATAACACATCAAAATCAAGAGAACATTTAGAACATGTTCTAGCCATACGAAAGAAAACGCCCAACAGTTTCGCCTTTTACGTTGAACCGGGTGTATGTACTCCTCCGACATCGGGCTTGTTGTTGGAGTCTACTTGCTGCCCCGGAACTATCCTCCTCTTTATTATGAGTTAGTCCCTCACCACCATAACAACGATGTAACTCACAGGAAAAGACCCAAAGGGAAAACAAAACGAAGTTCCTCATGCTGAGAGCTCAGTAAAGAAAGAAAGAAATCATGTCTAGAGAGCAGGCAACCTACTCCCACGGCCACCACCAGTCCGTGGTCAGCAGCCATGCTCAGCGCACCGTGCACGACTCGGCCGCCTTCCTAGCCCCCCACATCAAGCCTACGGACCACCTTCTCGACGTGGCCTGCGGGCCCGGGAGCATCACGGTGGGCTTCGCGGACCTGGTGCCCGAGGGGCGGGTGGTGGGCGTGGACGCCGCCGCGCCGGTGCTGGAGCAGGCGCGGGCGCGCGCCGCCGCCGGCGACGGGCGCGAGAACGTGGCGTTCGCCGTCGCCGACGCCAACGCGCTGCCCTACGCCGACGCCGCCTTCGACGTCGTCTACTGCCACCAGCTGCTGCAGCACGTCGCGGACCCCGTGGGCGTGCTGCGGGAGATGCGGCGCGTCGCCCGGCCCGGCGGCGGCGGCCTCGTCGCCGCGCGCGAGGCCGACTACGGCGCCTTCTCTTGGTACCCGCCCCACCCCGGCCTCGACCGCTGGCGCGAGCTGTACCGCGCCCAGGCCCTGGCCAGCGGCGGCGAGCCCGACGCCGGCCGCTTCCTGCACGCCTGGGCCCGGCGCGCCGGCTTCGAGGCCGCGAACACCCAGGTGACCGTCACGTCCCGGTGCTACACGGGCGAGAGGGCGAGGCAGTGGGGCGACATGTGGGCAGACCGCGCCCTCTACTCCGGGTTCGCGAAGGTGGTCTTGGATAAGGGGTTGGGCACAGAAGAGGACCTGCGAGCCATTTCGCGGGCCTGGGCAGAATGGGCAACGAAGGAAGACCTCTTCCTCAATGTTCCGAGTACGGAGATACTCTATCGTGTCCCTCCTGCGACTTCTACTAAACCGACCTGAGCATCGCACTTTAAGTTGCTGAGGATCGTACTCTGAACAAGGGTTAGGAAGTGGGACGAATCGTTCTTTGCGGATTGCGTAAGCGGAAGTCAGAGGGATGGCTGATACGAAAGTTGCGCATCACTAGGAACTGAACGTCTTGCAGATAGGGGCTAAGCGCGATATATCTGCTCCGCCATGAGACAGATTTGAGCGCGTGCGTCTCGCCAGAAATGGTTCATGTAAATATACACACTCGCTCGAACACAATATGTACACAGAGTAGATCTGCTTCTAGCACTCGGTGCTCATCGCTTGCTCCAGCGCCCAAAGAAATGTCATTAGAAGAATATTGTTGTACGCCAGCCAACCCGGGTATCAATAACACATGCTAAATCCTCGTTTTGATGTCTTCCATAGAATGATGAGTAAGAAAAGTGATGTGTCGTGTCTGGATGCTTCGCCTCGTATGCCCCTGTCCCCTTTTAATCGCGAAGACCCTCTTTCCAAGAAAATAGCAACAAGCTGAAGCTAGCTGATGCATCATGGCGTAATAATAAGACTGGGACTTTGACGTCCGTAGAGGCGCAGTATGATTCCACTCCAAGTGTAGTCTATCCTTCATCGAAGTCGGAGTCGGAGATCTCATCTCCTCGTGCTGCGCGTTGCGCGATCTGACGCTCATCGTAGATCTCCTTCCGTCTTTGCTCGGCATATTGGAGGCAATCGACGTAAGTTCTAAACTTGACTATTTCACGGAGCAGGTAACTGCTCTTGCACTCCCAGTTGTTCATGGCTTTCGTCGCATTTGACCCCCTAGGTGTGAATGCCAGTAGCATGGGAGAGCGCAGCTGATTGTGCTTCTGCAGCTCTTCCTCAATCCCGCGCACGTATGTCAACAGCGTCTCATATTGCTCCGGTTCTGTGCAGGTGGAAGCGCGTAAGCTTTGTGCAGGGGGCGTCCACTCGGCGATATGGATGCGGTCACCAGGCAGCTTCGACTTGTTGCTGGAGTTCCCAAGGTCGAAACTAGACCGCATGCTACCTTGGTGGCTGCCTTTCCGGCTATGCATGGACTGGCGTCCTGCAGTTGCCGAACCGGGGCGGGGCGGTATCGAA
This sequence comes from Apiospora pterosperma, assembly GCA_019976485.1. Lineage (NCBI taxonomy): Eukaryota > Fungi > Ascomycota > Sordariomycetes > Amphisphaeriales > Apiosporaceae > Apiospora > Apiospora pterosperma. The sequence continues at coordinate 4,570,061 of JAFBMP010000009.1, forward strand.
TTCTCATTGATGGCGGAAACAAGAGCATTGTTGATGCAGGCATCACTCCAGCCATACTCGATGTTCGAGATTCCACCGACCAACGGATGCGTTGATAGCCGGGCAGACCAGTAGTTCACGGTGAGTACAAACTCTTTGCAGATCTCCGGGGTTCCCACTTGGAAGAGATGGACGGCCCCAGTAGGCAGACTGAGTGCCCAGACGTGCGGACGCGTCCTCGAGTATCCGGGAGCTGGGAGTGCCGAGGCAAGGGTTTGCCGAAGGGAGAAAGTACCAAGGCTGGTAGCATTCTCTTGCCAGTTGCCTCCTCCCACAACGCCTCCTGGGGCTGGCTTGCGGTTGCCACGTGCCTTTTGGCGCATAGACTTGGTAGAGAAGGAAAAGATGCTCATCTGGCCCTTCTGCACGACCGCGAAGACTTCGCTCCAGTTTCGATCTTTGGCCTTTTTATCGACGCCGTCGAGATGATGTTTATGAATCACGATACCCTCCTTGACCCACGGCGGACCTGTGAGCTCGAGCGACTCGTCCTCTAGTAGAGCAGCACCGTTGAATTCGTCACTCATGATGGATTGAGAGCTCGTGAGAGGGCCATCCTCACGAATGATGGCATGTGAAAGGGCATTGGCAAACCCGATCGACTGCTGGTAATCGCCGCGCAGGAATGAGGAACCCAGTGAATCAACCGAGGGAGAAGTCTGCGTTCGGCCAAGCGAATATCGGCTCCAAGTAGCAGAGGATACGGTGGGACTCCAAAGGGAGTTCCCGTCGTCGAAACTCGTGCGACTGGAGGAGAACCCGTTGTTCCCGAGCCGAGGGCGAGACCGACTTTTGGAGCTCCACCGACCGTTGTTGGGTCGGTTGGGCCCATCCCCTCGCCCCCTTGACGAAGGACTCTCCGAGGGTGCCTTGCTAAGGACGCTTGGGGTACGCATCAGCATGCTCACCACCGAGAGCCCGCCGTTTGCCTGTGAGCTCTGCGCAGGCTCTGGCCCTCCACCAAATAAGGGCAGCTTGTCATCGCGGATAGAGAGATAGATGTCTTTAAGCACGATCTCCATCAAATTTTCCCAAGCGCGCATTGAGCCGCTGAAGGGCGTCTTTACCAACGGACCGCAGCTGTCACTCTCCTCGTGATCACCTAACCTCGACTCGGACCTCGGGGGAATAAAGGATGATCTCCAGTCCCTGCGCTCAGGCTCTGCAGCAACTCGCGTTTCGGATTCCGAGGGACTCAGCATTGTGTTCTTGCCAGGCAGAATACTCGGCCGATCAAATGCTTCGGGGGCCGAGTCCTCTAGAGCTTGTTTGATGGTGGTCATGGTGTTCTTCACGAACTGAGAGCGGGTCATTTTCGACTCGATATCGGCAAGGTGAAGATCGGTGTTCAGCAGCATGATAGAGTAACACATGGTATGGATAACGTCTGTTCTCTTGTTAGCAGGGGCTTGGCCATCAGAGTAGGGTAAAACGTACCCATGGCCTTGAAGCCGTGGTTTGGATTGCAATCACACCAACGGTTGGAAAAGCAAACCAGGATCCGGTCTACCTGCTGTGTCTCTGCTCGTAATACAAGTCGGCCACACACCTCCCTTAACGCGGCGAGGACGCTCTTATCAGCGAAATCATACAACTCCATGTAGGCTCTGAGCGTTCGTTGCCGCACGAGCCCTTCTTCACCCATCCAGGAGGCGGCCCGGTCTTTTTGGATGAAGTCCTCTCTACCATCGAAAATGCCCTGGGCTTTCAGCTTGTCGTCCTCAGTCGGCTCCCCCACCGTTACTTCCGGCTCATCCAGCGGCGAGCCGATGGCCTTGGGGCTCGCTTCCGCACTCTCAACGTGCAGACTCGGTAGACTGCCAGTCGACTGGTCAACGCCGCTTTTGCTCAAGGCCGATACTCTCCCAGGGCTCGGTTGGTCTTGGATCGGAAGCCCCAGGCTGTCTGGCCGTTGCTTCTCCCTCTCGAACCCACCAAGATAGGGCGATGCATTGGCAGACGAATCTGCCCTGTATGAAGCACTTTCATCGGTCGGGGCAAGCCTCTGCGCACTTTGCGCAATGCCATCGTCTCTGAACCTATCGGCGGCAGGACTGGAGGATCTGAGAGGTCGGGCTTGATTCGCTTGACCGAACCGATTGGCCTTGTCGCCTTCGGTGTCACTGCTATCCTCGAAAAATGTGGCATCGCGCGCGAGCCTGGGTCTTTGTGTCGGCATCGGAGGGCTTGCCACGGGTGTACGTTTTGAGCTAGACGTGGCAGAGTCGTAGCTACGCGTGACCAAGGCAGATTGGGACTTAACGGTCCTTATCGTGGCCTTTGGACTAGGTTCGTACTCCGGCGAGAAGCCCCTGCTCTTACGCCTTCGGTCGTCCTCAGGGTCCTCGACATTATAGTGGGCCGAGACAGATTCACGCTTGCTCCGAGGGGGTAGATGGCCCAGAGGGGATGCAGAACTGCTCTCCTTCAGGTAGGGGCTCATGACTTGACGCAAACTACTAACTGGACTTGGGTCCGGCATGTAATCAGACGGGTCCATCTGTTTGGTCTTCTGGGTGGGATGCTCCGTGGGCTTGGACAGGTGAACTGCAGGTGCCTGGGGCACGGGCGGAGGCGGCTCTGCGATGGATTTCTTACGTCTTCGGAAGAATGACGACTTCTTCTGTATGACATGGTGTCCCGTGGAGGGGTTGGTGTGTTGTGATTCACGGGAGGGAGGAGCCGAAGAGGCAGCTCTTGTCTGAGAAGAGGTATTATGCTGCTGCGGTTGCTGCGGCTGCTGCTGTGGGCGGGAGTTGGGTCGCGACTGTGTTTCAACCGGCGCTGGCGAAACGTGGGGTGGGTTGGAGCTTGTCGAGCCCGAGTCAAAAGCACTCGCTAAAGCCTTCGATGAGCCACCGAACATCCTTTTGAAAAACCCTGGTCGCGGCTCCTTTGTTTGTGCTGTGGTGCTCGTGCCTGCCTGTCCAACCTCCTTGTCTTTGGACTTTTCGTAGCCCACGTGCGGCGCTGGTGCCGAATCCATTTCCGCGGCAGGAACTGGTGCTGGTGGTGGCGGCGGCGGGGGTAAATCATGCTTGGATGGAGCCGCTCCTCTTCCTGCCGTTCCGGTCCTGGTTGAGCGCATGCTCATCTTTCTGTCGGATGCTGACATGCTCTTGCTTTCTGGGTCTTGTTCCTGCTGCGGTTGGGGCATTGGGGGCGGCTGCGCGATGGCGGTCGGGGCGTCTGTTAAGGTTGGCCGACGCGGACCTCCAGGCACAGTGGGCGTAGGTGCGGCCTCATAGTCCTCTGCCCAAAGAGTGTTGGAGAACTCTAAATTCCAAGCACTGTTTGCAATGTTGCCGGGTGCAGGTGCGAAGGTCGGAGATAAGGGAGGATGTCTTTGGCCCAGGTCGAAGCTGGACGAGCGACCTCCAGCACCCTGTGCACATCGCTGACTGTTTAGCACTTGTGCATAGCCCCCATCGAAGCTATTGGTACTACTGCTCTTACTCGTCTTACCACCCCTGGAGTGAAGGACATGGCCGTTCGGCATCTGGTTTCCTCTTTGCGTAGGGGATTCACGCATACTATTGATTCGTCCTAGACTCGATTGGAAGCCCGAGCTACTATTGCTCCGTCGCCCGCGTGAGAATTGACTCGATATCCTGCTGGCCGCATCGTCTGCGCCCTCGAAGTCGGAGCTGTAGTTGTAGTTGTGGCCATGGTTGTTGTACGAGCTGTGCATTCGATTCGGTCGGGCGATACTCGAGATGGTTCTTGCTGGATCCTCTCCCCCAAGGGACATGGACCGGTTGTAATTGCTGGATTCGTCGAAGGGCGACAGCGGAGTGGCTGGCGTGTGAATCTGGCCGAGACTGAACTGGTCGAGAGAGAGAAGCATGTTCGCCACGAGCGAGTCTCTGGTGACTTGTCGCGACGGCAGGGAGAGATCGTGCGAGTCTCTGTAGTTGGCCTTCCTCGGGCGATCGCCCACGAAGCCTGGCTCGTTTTCCTTGTTGGCCGTCATGTCCGCGGGGCTGTTGAAAGTGTCGAGGAGAGATTCGTCGAAGTCTCGGTCGCGGCTCGAAGTTGTACTTGACATGGAGGGAGGCTGCTGCATCCTCAGCGGCCTTCCAGAGACTGGAGGCTTGCCCTTGGGAGGCACAGGTGGTCTTCGCAGGGAAGGCGGCGTCGATGGCCTTGTGTCGCGGATCTGTGGCGGTGATGATGACAAGGTATCGATGTTAAGATCAGGCCGGCGCCTCTGCGAGCGGCGACTGCCCTCTGAGGAATACATGGCTTAGGCTGGTGAGGATATGGCTCGTGCTGGATTGCTAAACCGTGGAACGAATGGTAGCCAAAGTCCAATAGTTCAAGGAATGGTAGAAGCACTAATGCCGAGAGATGACGCCGCCGTGCAACTCCCAATCCAAAAGGAGAATGCTAGGTTTCCTAATTTGCACATATAGCTACTTAGGCAATGTAACGTAGTTGATTATGATTACTTTGCCTCACTGCGCTTGCCAACATTAGCCAGTAACCATGATGTATGCCGTATGCTGTCGTTGGTGAGCGAGCAGTGCGTGCTTGTGTTGTCCGCACTCAACCTGGAGTCGAAAGGGGAGCGTATATTATTCACTATTTGGGGATATTTGCTTTATGGAGAAACTGGCAGAGGCGAGGCCGCGACGAGGCAGAGAGTGAGAGGTACATCCTTACTTACAATAGCGGCCAAGGCGAAGGCGCATGAATAAGAGGCGTGCCCACTGAAATCTTGCCCATGCAGGCAAGTAATAAGCGGCGGGTACCTGCTTGGAAAGTCTCAATTGGCGGTCGTACGTATTAGGTTAAAGTCTGTAACAACGTCGAGGGGGCTTGCTTGATTAAGGCCGGGGAAAGGACAATAAGGAGAATTATCCAAATGAACGAACTCTAGTAGTACTGTACGTAGGTCTGCAGAGAGGCATTGCTAGGTAAGAAGTAAGTAACTAACTGCAGCTGCATTCCAGACCGGGTCGCCCATGATATGTAGACTAATAAAAGGATCATGTCACGTCGTCTGCCGCTGTGCGCTGTACGAGCAGAGAGGTTGTACACGTCAAGTTTCAGCGCCACGTATAGTCAGGGTTCGCTGCAAGCAACCGTTCCAGGAACGCGACCAATCCAATCCCTCTCTTCAAAAGCTCTCTCTCACTTGCAGGAGGGACAACTGTCTCAGGGTCCGGGCGTGCTTCTCTTAGGCCTTACTAAATCCAATTCGGATAGGTCCACCCAAGAATACTCCTGAAACACCAAAAATGCACGCAGGACTAGTACTAGATTAATAGATAGTTCGAAGAAGAAGAAGAAGAAGAAGAAAAGAAAATGACAACTTGAGCTGCGAGTCTGTATCAACGAGCCCCGCCTGCCGGGATTTGGTATAGGGGAGAGGCCGAGCTATCGATGAGAAGGGAAGCCCGTCTCACCGTACCTATGCCATTTGCGTGGTCGTTGTCAGGTCCATCGACTTGGGAAGTTGGCTAACCTATTAAACTATGTACATACTTGGTGTAGCGCATCGCATCTCAATTGAGACCCCTACAGGGAGAGGTGGCTGACAGTGCAAATTATGTACGACGTAGCACGTAGGTTAAATGCCTAGCCGAATTGGATCCCATGAGATCGCCAAAAGCAATTGGACCCTGTCCAGAAAAAGGAAACCAACAGCCCGCTGATTTGAGAGGCCTGTCCCACTCCGGCTGGGTGGTGTGGTGCCTCTGTATTTGCTTTGTTAATCTAATGAATGGCCTTGACTATTGGACCATGACTGTCGCTATCGACATTAGGCATTAGGCATCTCGATATCCTGGGACTGCAACGGACGCCACATATCATCTGAGATATCATCAAACAACATCAGCCTTGTACACGAGCAACGACCGTTACCCGTCATACGGTCCCTGTACCACCCTGTGAATGTGAATGGTTCAACGGTTCGCCCCAGCTTGCAGGACGGAAATGCCAGGATCGTCCTAGATTAGACGGGCGCATTGACTCATGGAGGGAGGAAGACACGACAGCTCCGATGCATCAATTCCCAAGTCGTAGCGTTGGTCCTGTACTAATAGGAATGCGACACTGACCCCTCCATCCTCAGGCTTGCTCTTACGTGGTGTTCCTGTAGCCACTGATATTAAAATAGCTTACTTGATGCGACGAGAGTGTGTGTCCCGTTCGACAATCTCCCATCACACACACAAACGCCTCAATGGCCAGCCCTTCCGACAGCTGGACAGCTGGCGCCGCAGCAGCCATCAATACACCATCACACATGCATCCCTTGTTGCGGTATTCAGCTATCAATCATGATCCGTGGCACTCTCACGGGTTCGAGAAATGAATGCGAAATTGGTGGCCTCGCATCGTTCATTCCAAACAGAAGTCTTGACGTGTCGTCGTCCAATGTCCAGAGGCACGCAAAGCTGGGATAGCCGCAGCATGTAGTAGTATTAACTACTACTTATTAATCCGAAGTCTTGCAAGCTACAGTTGGCAGCACTCTGGTCTCGATTCCCACGATCTGACCCCACCTTTACTCACGATACATATTTTCTTACTCAAACAGAATTCTAAGACGTCTTCTTAGATCTCGATCTCGGGCGACTACTTGGGAAACTTGTGAGACCGCCTGCACCTGCTTGACCGGACAGGCGCCCTCAAAGCCTCCATTTCGTAAGAGGCGGGCATCGGCCTTTGCACCATGAGCCTCACAGCCAAACCCACTACAAACGGCACAGATAGCAGAACCAGGCGTAGGGGGTTTGGCGTCAGCCACTTCTCTTGATAAAGTACCGTAGTATCCACGACGGCTCGGTGAGAGGACGGTCTTAAAAAGGGGACGTCGAAAAGCAGAATGCCACCCTCTCGCCACGGACCTTCATTACGTGTATTCGGGATATGGTTCGCGCTGGGCTTCTGCTTCTGGCTGGTTTTACAGATGCCAGCCCCTGAACCCACCCCGCGCTTTGGCTTTGGGGTTGGAGTACGGGGGAGTGTAGGTTCTGTCCCTCAGCCAGTCAATCACCACCAACCACTTGCTGCCCCCCCCTTTATTGTGCATGAACAACCTGCAGCAAGCGCTGAACCTTAAGACATTCTTCTCTAGTAGTATTCTGCGAGGAAAAGAAAGGATCAGTTCGCTGCGATGCAACGGGAAGCATGCAGAGTCGCAGACGTTGTTTGATTGCTTTACACTGTGATTGGGTGGGTGGATCTCCCTCCTCCACGGTAGTTAGTATACAACAGGACAGGACGCGCTCATCTCTCCCTCCAATTCTTGGTTGGCAGCGCTTAGACACCGGTGGGCACGCAGTGCTAGATACGACGCTGCAGGCAGTTGCTCCCGCCTGTACCAAGTAAGAGTAGATCGATTACGTAGCGCGATATATCCAACGACATAAGTAGTAGGGATTTCATTTCCTTCATCCGAGCCTCTTTCCTAGTAAAAACAGACTTTGCCAAGTACTTAAAGAAGTACGTAAGTAGCACGCACGTACGTACCTCATAGTAGTAGTACTAAGAATGGCTATCACCTTCCGTGGTAGCTTGGCAATATACATCCTTTTTCCGCGCAGGGCTAATTCCCGAGCCGTTCTTTTTACATCTTTTGTTTGCCAATACGAATGGATACTTGCTTACTTTAGGTATGCAGCTAATAGGAATGTGTGATTCCCTCCTTTTTCTGATCCCGAGTTCCCTCGGTAGTCTATTCGTATGTGTATGCCGTGTGTGCAGATTCCTTTTTCTCCTCGTGCGTGTCCGTCTACGACTCTACTACCGAGGTTTCGGCAGAAGCAACGTGAGTGACCGTACACTAACCATAGTGTTGGGCCGACTTCGGTCAGTGTGATAATTACGGCTTAGGGTACTTACCTACTTACTAGGTCAGCCCCGAAGGGAGGGGCCCTAGTTTTAATTCCCAGAGAATGAACCGGCGCAGGCCATGTCATGTCATGTAGCTTGAATGAGTAAACTGAGGTGTGCGGCTCGTATCCCCAGGCCACATCTGCAACATACCGACTCACCTAAGCGGCACACTTGATGATTGTCGCATCCAACGCTCATAGTAGATTGCTGATTACAGTGTGAAGGATCGAACAATATGCGAATGACTCAGGCGGGCCTCGTCACTTATAGTCTTGACGTGTCAAGTATTTCAAATATTCACAAAGCGATTCATTAACAATGTGGGGGTATCTTGAACTGAATATACAATCTTTCAAGCTTTCCCTGCCCTTTGGCCCCGAGCAGGCTGTTATCACGCCACTCTCCGTCTTGTCCCGATCCTGCCATGGTATACCGCATTCTCTCAGCGTACGATGGCGAGCTGGATCAAGAAGCAGATGCATCGGTCTCAACCGCCTCGGCTCCGTCGAAATTCCACTCCCGCCCGTCAACTTCAATCATGTCAAGACACATCTTCATGAACCTTTGCCGGTACTCCTTGCTCTCGGCCGTGACGCTCATTGGCCCTTGCTCGTCGATCAGGTTGTACGTGTTAATGAGGCCCGTCATGGCCTTGGCTTGAACCGTGTGCTTGGCCCAGAAGAAGTCAAGCACGGCGGCTCGGTAGACTTCCCTCCCGTTGCTTGACAGAATACCGGTGCGCCAGCTCGGCGGGCCGGGCGGGGCGAAGGGTGGCCGCGAGGGCGGGGCGACCGGGGTCTTGCTGTCGGCCTGAGCCAGGGATTGGAGATCCACTAAGCCGCCGGACTCTTCGTTATCATCATCGAGGTCTGCCGAGATTCGCACGAGGAACAGGGAGTAGTCCACCGCATTGTTGTCGGCCAGCAACTTCGTATCCTTCTGGAGCTGCGCCTTGAATTCCTCGGCCTGGTCTAGCGTCAGGTATAGCTTGCCATCAAACTCGTCGGCGAGCTTAGACTTGGTAGCCTCGGACGTCAGCCTGCCACCCGCGATGTCGCGCTCTGGGAAGAAATACGAGGTGGGCTTGAGGTCCCAAGATTCCCACTTCTTCGCCGGCTGCGCTACCTCGCCGCGTCCAGATCCTCCCGATGTTGACGAAGAAGCCTTCTTCTCGTCTTGGCCATAAAGGATATTCTCCATGACGATGTGGTGGCTGGGCGCCAGGCCGAACAGCGTACCCAAGCTGCTTTGAACGCATTCTAGGAAGTCGGTGATGCGCACGAGCAGGCTGGCCGGGTTGGCACGCATGTGGTCCGCGTAGGGGAGCAGCATGTCGTTCTTGAAGAAATTGTGCTCAAAGGCGCGCGGCACCGACTTGACCAAGTAGGCGCCGTCAGCTGTGCGGAAGAAGGTCGATCCGCTGTAGCCCATGTCACCCATGGGCTGCAGGGCTGGCGCCTTTCTGCGCTTCCCGCCGGCAGACGAGGGCGTGAAGCTGTCTTTGTAGTCGGGTGACCTGATGGCCCAGAACTCGCGCAGAGTCCGGAACACATCGTCGCGTACCAGTTGGAAAGTTAACCAGTAGAGGTTGAAAATGCTGAAGACGCGGCCCAGCACCGTCTGGCGTTGGATGGGGTGGCCATTCTCATCTGTGTTTATGACGACGTAGACGATGGATTTGGCGATTTGATTCTCGCGTTTACCCATAGTTATCTGCGGTACTTTATCTGATGATTCCGCCTTCGTTTTCTTCTGCTTCTTCACGATATGGATTGTTGCAGACAGCGAGAGGGCTGGCTACATCATTGCCCACGTGAAAGTCGTGAACATGGCATGTGTAGTAGGGAAAGACAAGGGTGGAGCATCCACTCCGGGCAGTCACGTATGACGTCACAGTTCTTGTTCACTGTTGGCATTTCTCAAAATCACCTGCATTTGTCTTTGGGGTGGTGCAACCAAGAGCTGGTTGCCTTCAACGGTTGAATCAGCCATGCGTGTCTATCACGACCTCAACCAAACCCACCCTCACACTCTTGAAAACAAAATTGATGGCAAGGAATTCAATTTTGATGTCTTTGAAGAAGGGCGTCCTATCTGCAATAGCGACCAGACAAAACTCTAACCGTCACACTTTTTCATACAAGCCAACGCAGATCTACAGAGGCCTCGTGCTGCTACCATCATGATCCGAACCACGAGACCACGAGGGGGTCGTAGCTCTCGTTGCCATACGCGCTGCCGCCGTAATCGAGGTAGCCGTCGATGTAGGGCTGGGGAATCTCGGAGAGCATGTCGGTGGCGTTGCCGAAAACCCAGACGGTCTGCATGCCCATGACCATGTGGGCGAGGACGTGGCAGTGCATCATCCAGGCGCCGACGTTGTCCTCGGTGACGCGGACCCTCCACGCCCGCCAGCCCGCCGTGTGGTGCGGGGCACCCGAGGTGGCGTACCGGTACAGCTGCGTCGTGTCGCGCAGCGCCGGCACGTAGCCCGTTCCCGCGAAGTGCAGCTGCTCGTTGGCCGCCGCGTCGTACGTCCCGTTGCCCGACCCCAGGTCCCAGAAGTGCTCGCCGTGCGCGTGCATCGGGTGGACGTCCCACCCGCCCGTCGGCCCGGAGTTGCTCTGCCACACGATGTCCAGCACCTCGCCCACTTTGGCCGGGAACGCCTTGGTCGCCGGGTCCCACCCCCCATTAGCCACCGCGGCGTCGTAGTTGGGCGTCTCGCCTGTCTTGTAGGCCCTCACGAGATACGGGTCGTAGTTCTGGGCCGCGAGAGTTGCTTCCTGCCAGGCCAGGTTATTTGAGCTGTGCAAAAAGGCGTGTTAGCGCTGAGGGTCCGTTCCTGTAAGTAGGTGGCCGAACGGGTGATGACTGACTCCCATTGCAATCCCCCATTGATGCTACCATTATAGAAACCATCAACGACGACTTGATTCATCGTAATTACCACTGTCCGCGTCACCTCCTCGAGCGTTGGAAATTTGCTCTGTGGCGCCAGAGCCTCCAAAGTATACTCCATCCAACTGGTGTAGTCCGTCAAATTCGTCGGTAACTTGACCGGCGACGTGGCTGGCAAATCGACCGGAAGATCTTGTTGCTCGCCGTCTTTGCATTCGACCTTGCTCTTATACTGCAGAAGAGCATAGCCATTGAGCTGGGTAGGTCGATCCCGAGTCTCGTATCGGATCCAATACGACGACTTGCCCTCTGTCTTCAGTTGCTCCTCGCTCTTTGTCTTCAAGAGAGCACTGAAGCGTTGGCCGCTGCCCATCTGGATACGGCCCGTTGTGGCCGGCTTCGTGTACTGCCCGTCGGCCTCGATGATGGTCAATTCTTCATGGCCTTCTATGCCAAGCATGGCGAAGGATAGAGCTGTACCACTTATAAATCGCAGCCTGTACGTCTTGCCCGGCTCGACGGTAATGATGTACGGCTTGCAGGAGTCGTCTGATGCGTTGCTGAAAGAGGCGTTCCCCGAGCGATCATTGAAGAGAACGGCGTTCGGCTCCCCTGACCACTTGAATGGGTTCGCGACGAGGCCCGCTTCAATATCGTCATCCAGCCTTCTGTAGTAGTCGCTGATCAAGATGGGGATGTCGTCATCGTACTCGTACGGTGTAGTCTCATTGGCAGCATCCACGATGAGGACGCCGTGCGCTGTGACGGCTTGGAAGCCGACGTGGGAATGGTAAAAGTAGGTCCCTGCGTCTCCAGCTTCGGGACGTATCTCATAGTCAAAGTACTCTGCAGGGGCTATCGGCCATTGCGAGACGAGCGGGGTGCCATCGGAGAACGGGGCTGTTCTTTGACTGAGGCCATGCCAATGCTAGCACATCATCAGTAAATGGGTCAGCTCATAGCAACATAACACGATGCCGCCAGGTGAGCGAGATGTGTAACGTACTGCGGTGACGTTCTTGTCGGTCATCTGGTTGTAGACTCTCACCCACGTAGTCTTCCCTTCCTGGAGGTGCAGGGCAGGACCAGGCGATGTGCCGTTGAAGACCACCGAGTACCGCGACTCACAGTTGATGGTAATGTTCTGCGCTGTTGCGACGAGGACGTACTCGGGCTCCCACGAGGCGTCGTGCGAGACCCCAATCTGAGCACTGGCAGCAGCACATGTTCGGAGCAGTCCGGTGTAACAACCGGACAGCAGGAGTCCCCTTTTCAACCAGCGCATACTAGCCAACGGAGCTGTAAGCAAAACGTCGTGGCTGGGGGCACGTATATGGATGGCTCCGGCGGTCGGTTCGTCGTGACCAACCTCATGACCACGACGAGCGCGGATGCGAAGAACTGTCGGGGGGTTATAAGGATAGAGAGGGTGGCGGCTTCTTCCTCACGAATCGAATGCCGACGCCTGCAAGCGCTTGACAGGCCGTAATGTCAGCCGTGCAGATCGCCTCTTCTTCTAGATCCACTATCACCCAGGGGATACATACGGGGGATACGGGCCTCTGCAGACCGTAATAGCGGTCGCTGGTTGGACATGGTACAGCAACAACTATAAGTAGGCGAAGTGGTAGCACAGCTAGCTAGATACACCAAACCATATCCAGCGACCCAAATAGAGCGGTGATACCCTCTCCCTGTCTTCTGCCCAACAGGGCTGTTCTCCAATCACCTATCCAGGCCCGGGTGAGAAAGTTCGCCACCGACGTTTCTGCCACTAGGATCTGGCCAGCGCACTAATGGTGCAGTAGGTACGATTCCTACAACTACAGCTACAGCTACATTGGCGGCACATATCTGCTGACTATCGATCATAGTGGTAGTCCTAGCAAATTGGGGAAGGCCCAGGTCATGCAAGCTTTGCAGGGATACCTAGCAACCACATTCTGATAGATCAATCTCAGCAAGCAGAGGGGAAGAAGAAGAGGCTTGAGTCCAGCCCGATCATAAAGGTGACGCAGCATCGGCACCGAGAGCTGTGTGTGTGTGTGTGTGTGATATGATTGTATGTCGTGATGGATGGATTCCACGAGAAGCAGTGCATAGCAAACACGTTCAGCTTAACTAAATACTTAGTAGCCAGACCATCCACTCGTATCCGTGTCATGACACGCATAAGGGAGAGCATCGGCCAAACCTTGAAGCTGTGCCGCTTCCGAGTCAAACCAGCCCGACAGACGGAGAGACGGAGAGACGGAGAGACCGGCAGATGGCTTGGTATCGACATGGAGTTACACACCAAAGGTGCAAAGGAGAGAGAGAGACTGGTATTCCGGCTGGGTGGTTACACCCTCGTCATGATCCTCATCTTAGCGAGTAGTCTATGTAGTAGGGATATGGCAGGGTCACAGGTAGGCTTCACGGCGGGTTGGGTTGGCAATGATGACCTCATGTATTAAGAGTAGAGTAAGAAGTATATAATGAGGTACGTTATAAAAAAAGACCCCCCTAGATAGACTACTTAATTTACCGGCTCCGGAAATGATAGCCCCACAGCAAAAGGACCAAGTGGACCTGACCTACTTGGATATTCGCATATTAAGAAATAAACGTCATTAAAAATCAAACGGCCGACTCGCATACCCGGTACAGCTAATAGACATATCAGTCGATCCAGTTAATAAGCCTCAAATTAAACTGAAGTCTAGTTCGTCGAAGAGGTAAGCATGCGAGTCAGCCATTCATACTTGCCTAAAGTACCTACATACTCCTACATCTATCTCTATAAGCGACCATAGTACCATGTTGGAATTCGCGGGACTGGCCTTATCCGTAACAAGAAGCGAGCGTCCACATCCAAAATTAAAAACCCCAAAAAGAAAATTAAAACAAATACGCATGAAAAGTGTGTTTCCATGTTCGTGGTGGCGTCACAGAGATACGGCAACTCCAGGCCCCTCGGCCTTCCCCAACTATGATTCTCACACATTTGCGCGGGTAGAAGGATGCCGGACGAGCCGTATGCACGTACGTCCAAAAGTCCCCAAAGAGGAAAAAATGTACCAAGTAAGGTCGCACCACCCAGCTCACATGGGAAACGAGGCCAGTTAGTTATGCCCGCCCACCGGGCGAGGCACAGCTGAAACAGGATGGCCAACGTAAGCCGGGAGAGCATCAGGTCTAGGGTGAATGGCCCCATTCGTTCAGAAAACGAAAGAGGTGAGCGACCCTGGCGCGTGTCCGTCTAAAGAACGACGTAACTTCCTCCCTCCCTTTTCTATCGGAGTGTCGGCTTTCTTCTTTCCGTCTACTGACTTGCGCCAGAGCTTTAGAGAGGAAACGGACAGAGAAAGGGGGAGGGGAAGAGGTTGCGACACGTGGCAACGAAGGCCAGTTGATATACCGCGTGGATTACAGAACATCAAGGAATGATCTCGCCTTGTGCTCCACCTTGCCGCGCGGATGGTGCTCAGCTTGGGAACACCCAAGACTTGTAAGGATAGCGATAGTGGGCAACCGGAGAAGGAGAAACAGTAGGGGTTCACAATCAATGCTGCATGTGCTTTGCAAAAAAGGGTCGGCTGCGCGTGATGATGCTGGCGAAGGTTATGGCAGTCGTGACACAAAGGACTAGCAGTGGCACATCGTATCATCTCATTCGTAAAGCATTCCTATACGCCCCCGTGTTAGCGACGAGATTGTACATTGGTATTTGCCTGCATATTCATCAGCTTTCTTCGGAAATCGCGGGCACGCTCAAATGTCAGCCAGCCAGGCTGTCTGTCCTAAGCGTCGAAGACGACTTTCTTCCGACCTCTGCCTCTTCCGTCGCTCATGTCGTCCAATGACCGATCAATTTCCATGAGATCTAGCATTTCGACCTCGACATCTCGCTCCACCTCGTCTTCTTCCTGCATGACATCGGCCGCAGCGTTTAAGCTGTCCGCAAAGGCGAACCCGCTGGCAGACAAAGCCACAGCCGTAGTAACATCCGTCTCAGTGGAAGGCAAGACTCGATCGGCCTTGTTCTCGGCTTCGCGATGGGCCGAGGGGCTTGAGAACCTTCTTCTCGGGTTAATCGAGAGATTGTAGGCCTGGCTGGCAGGTTGCTCCGGCCTCGGGTGTACAACTATCGCACTGCTTTCTCTGGCGCGTTCCGTCAGGCCCTTGCGGCGGCCCATTATACCGCCAATTCGTGTGCCAACGACGGTCTCACTCTCACGTACCACCACAATCCGGCTCTCGCCACACACAGCGACATCGATGGGGAGGCCTTCGTTGGTTGCCGCATGTGGTCCTCCGAACCTCGGGATAGCCGCCACATCAGTACAACGCTCGCCCATCAGGCCAACGGTAAGATCACTCAGCCGGACCATTCGCGTAGGCTGTGCACCGCTAAAGAGGTTCACGCCTCCGCCGACACCTTTCCGTAGCTGTGCGTCCCAGAATTTGAGAATCCCAGGAATCACGAGGACGTGCTCAGAGCCACCGATCCAGAGGACCGCACTCTCATCTGCGGTAGTCGTCGCCTGGGCAGGTATCGGCATAACGGCAATACCTCCTCTGACAGAGAAGAGTCGGTCGGGTCCAGAGAATGTGGACAAGGCTTCACGACGGGAATGTGGCGTCATGGGCACGAACTCGCCGTCTGTACCAGGCGCCCGCTGGGTTCCGGGATTGCGCAGAGGGCTTGTACCCTCGACAAACCCCGTTACGCTGAACGAAGTGAGAGCAGCACCGCGAATGCCAGAGCTCTGTTGGCCGAGGGCAGGTCCCTGTGGTGATACACCGTCGACGTCCCAGATACCCCACTGCCCGTCTGCTAACAAGACCAAGACGGCTCTGCCATGAGCTATCCAAGAGGCTGCAATGATGGGTTTCCGTGATGTCGAAGGGCGAGCAAAGGGGGGTAGAAGGAGATGAGCCACGAGCCTTGGGATGGGAAGGGGTTATCTGAGAAATCGTCAAGTGGCATGGATGCTTGTGCGTAGTCATAGACCCTGATGGCCTGGGCAGTGTTGCACAAGAGGTGGGTGGAGTGGGTGGAGTTGAAGGCTACGGAAGAGAGCGGACACGGTAGGAATTCGGTTTGGAAAGGCTCGATAGGCCGGTCTTTCGCTGTCATCTCGAGCGGAACATCCCAGAGACGAAGAGTGCCTGATGCCTCTCTTGAGTGTGCTGCTATCACAGCCCGTGGCGCGGCTCTGCCAGTGGACCGCGAACGTTCGGCAGACTTGCTACGCTCAGCTGTAGGCTTCGGCTGGACCAGGGTCATGGCCAGCCCATCACTGTGCTTCTCTTGGCCCGCCAATAGAGTGATAGACTCGCCCCATTTTCCGTTACCAGCCTTCCCGGCCAGCAAGTTAACACGGAGTTCTTCCCGGGACTTGCTCAAAGGCGAGGGTGGTACTAGAGGTAAAGTAATCAAGTAAACCTCGCGCGTTGCGCAAGAGACGGAGAAGACGATTTTCTCCTTAAGCAAATCGGCTCCGTTCCAAGCAGCATCCTCGGCGGCACAAGGTGTCATAGGTAGGGTGGCAATATGGAAGGCGGCCGTCCCCATAGATAGGTCCAGCGTTTGCGTAATGTCGGTCTGAGGGAACTCGTCCAGATTCCCATCTTCGAAGTGCGGCTTATCTACGAAGGCAGCGCCGTCTTCGGCCGTAGAATCGTCGTCGGAATCAATGACCATGACAGAGTCTTCGGGTGAGTTGCCATTCTGCTTGCCCTTTTCTCCGTGGCCAGAGACTTCGTAGATAGATGCCTTGAAGGGCCGCCCTCCGCGCCAGATTACCGAAACGCCATCTTCGTGGCCGTAAAGGACGATGGTGGCTCCTTGGGGAGAGAGGACAGGGTAGGTTTGGATGGTGTGTACTCGGCGAGTCAGGTTATATCTGAATAGGTCGACAAGGCTGATTAGCAAACAGAGTAACAACAGCATTGAACTTGCACCTTCAAGTGTAGCTTACGTAGTCTGGGTATTTTGCGCAGTACGGCGCACTCGAGGTCCGATGCTAACTGCCATTGCAGCAGCTCTGGCTCGGCCGGAACCTGGACAACCCAGGATGCAGTAAATCTCAGTTCTTGAAGGCTCCCACGGAGTTGCAGTGCATCGCAAACGCTATCAAGCGATATTACAATACTGTGTCGATGTTCAAAGCGGGTATCGTTACGCTTAATGTCTCTCGTCGCAAAGTGTCAGGCAAGCATTCAATCAACTTCACCCAAACACGCGAAATGGGAATGTGGAGCTCGACGCGATGTCCAGAGCTGAGCTGAGCTTCCAGCTAGCTCCATGTCATGTGACCTGAAGCAAGGGCCAACAGGTACTAATAAATGGCTGGCCAGTGTCATTCATCATTGCCAGTCGACGACGGTCTCTGCTCTTTCTGGTGTTGGGTATTGGGTATTCCTGCAATAGGGGCCGTCTCTTACTAGGTCGATCCCCCAGATAACGGAGGTCAATCAATAATCCATTGATTGCACAGGACAAGGCGGTCCTTATTCTGCACCACGTTTCAGACTAGCCGATCTTCACGTCATTTCTATAACAAGCCACCAACCAAGCCATCAGCCAAGCGCTTCTCACCTCTCACTACTCTACCAGTCAGCATCAGCAAGCAGACCTTCACAGGCTTGTCCAGCAGGTTGTTTGGCTCCCGGCTGGTTCGTTGCCCAAAAGTGGACATCTTGAACCTCCTAATCCCATGGTGTTGGATTTCGCTCAGGCCCTAGCCAACGGGTTAAAGATGTTTCGCGATCAAGATTATGATACAACGGCTACATTGAGGGACAGACGATCAACATTTATTTCCCCTGCTTTCTGCCCTGCTGCTGCTGTCCGTGGTCAAAGAGCGCCTTCTGGGACGCAAATGCAACCAATCCACTCATGTTGGCTGGTCGGAACCAAATCCTAGCCGTCTCATTGCCAATCCAGATAGCCACCAGATCCGGTAGATATGCTCATCAGGATGCTGCCATCCACGCTGCTAGTTGTCCTGGGGACGAATAATAAGTAATCAGTCTGTTTTTAGCTGAGCCTGAAATACGATTTGTGCTCGTCATGGACTTGGTGCGTCAAAGAGTGCTTGAAGTTGTACGTCACATCAGCATAATGCGAGGGGTATGCACAAGGGTATTAGTTTCGTGAACATATGTTCAGATATGGTGGGCTATCCAGATAAATATACAAAAAAGTGCCTCAATGCCAGTACCTTTTCACGCTATCTATTGTCCTAGATCCCGGTTCAGGGGCACACCCATCGAGCATCGCAGCACCCCCCCCGACAGTACAACCGTCAGTGTATATATCACTGATACGAAACAACCAGTCATGTGGTTGATGTATCCCGGCGGACCCCCTATCTATGACATTTTTCTCAGAAGGCCACCGCCTTTGTAGATCTCGCTGTAAATAATTTAAAAAAGTGTATGGTTTGGAAGGTTCGCGCTGGTCGTAAGGCGCCTCTGCGCTTGCGCTCGGGTCCGAGCAGAAGATAAGAGGTAAGGAGGGGACGGCATTGTGTGCCCGGCGGAGTAGTAGGTGTAAGGTGATGCGTCGAGTACCGTTTCGTGCGCCCAATATATTGCCGTCATTTAACAGCCTGCAAGACACTAATAACGCCAAAGGAATCGTCGGGTATGATGATAGATCATCCAATGACAACAGACACCATACCAGATAGAACGCCGTCAAGTATGCCAATGTGGAACAAGTAGGTACAAGCCGAAGTCATTCGTTCGTCGTGAGTTGATGCTTCAAGAATGCGTCTTGAGTCGTTCATGCATTAGTGACCTACTGACGTGTTAGTGGAAAAAAATCACAGTGGGTGGTTGATGCTACGCACTCTAAGGATTCTGCGCGAGTAATCCTCGTTGTCCGCAATGCTTCCGTCGCTCATTCTGCGATGGGCCATGACGGGATCGAGACGCTGGTCAGAAAGAGAGAGACCTCCGCTGCTGGATGGAGGCTTGCCGCCCGCGATGAAGGCGTTAACAGCGGCGTTACGTCTATGCTCTTCTTCGATCTCGGCGTTTCTTTTGCGGCGGTAGAAAAAGAAGGCACCACCACCAATACCACATACAGCAACAAGGCCGACAACAACCCCTACGGCAATGCCTACTGTGTTCGTCTTGTTGCCCGAGGAGGCCTCCTCCGAAGCGGTGGCAGCAGGCGCAGCTAGGATACGTCAGCATATGTCAAATTCATGTCCAAGGCCATGGGTACTCACCCGTAGTTGTGGCAGCCGCAGCAGTAGTGGATGTTGCTCCGGCAGTTGCTGATGACGACGATGTCGTTGGGTCGGGGTCGTCGGCTACTTGGCGACGAATTCCAATGTTGTAGACGGTCCAGGCGTTCAAGCCACCGCATGCGTCGTCGCCGTAGCCACCGCATGGCTCTCCACAAGCCGTGTCATTAGTCAACGTGGACTTGGGCGGGTACGTATCACCGCAGTAGCACTTCTCTACTTGGGAAGCACCAACTGGTTTCTGTAACGTGCGACAGGTTGCAGCGCACTTTCCTTGCGATTGAAACTCGTCACTGCCGGCTAGCGTCATTGAGCCCTTTGAAGAGTAGCACCCGTGAACGGTATCGGGTCCGGACTGTGGCTCCTCTGCCGCCTTTTCCTTCCCGGCTCCCCCTGCTGAGACCAACGAAGCCGTGGCAAACAAGGCCGTTAAGGCGAAAGATTTGAACAACATATTGAATATGGTTGAACAGAGAGTTCGATTTGGTTTTAGCGAATGTGGTGTGAAAAGCTCTCAAAACGCTCAGCGACTCGAGAACGATGAAATTTCGAAGTGACAAATGTCGGCTCCGCTAGGGAGAGGGTTGTTGATTGAAGCTTGGCAGGTTCCTAGGATATGTTAGTCGACTGGGCCAACAAGATATACTGGCTGTTCTGGTCTGGTCGTATGAAATGAGATGGTGTATTGATATGGGTTCTCCAGCCGATAATTCTTTTGACGCAACCTCCGGAGTGGCCAAACAAGAAGACGCGACGTGATTTAAGGGCAAGACTTATTTGTGGTCGACCCTTTGTGCTGGAGAGACCATGGTATTCGAGTGAAAGAGCCAGGTTGATAACAATGCATCCAGTTGAGAATCCCTTGTCCTCATTTCCATCGCCCAAACGACCCTTCTGGTTGAAGGGATGTTGTCACTAACCTTTGCTTTCAACAACCTTCCTCTAAACTGATGGTGTGGCGTCTGCTTCGGCGAGTCGTGTGTACGATTATTCGATGGCTGGGTTTCGACGGCAATCTCTTGTCTGAAGCCTGGGCGAGATGACGATTTCATTAATCGATCACCCTCGTTTTTGAACGACAAACAGGTGGCAAGTCGTGATGTGAGAGGACGGGACACACGAGGAGCCTCTGTGTCTGGCTGGCGTGGAAATGGAGACAAGACTGCTGACACACACGATAGATATGAGGTGTTTCTGTCGGGTTTAGGAAAGGAAAGAGAGATCTCAAGTGGCCGAAACGAGAGACAGGCAAGTGTGAGATCAGACGAGAAGAGAGAGTGGATGCCCGGTAAAGCGCGAGAAGAGGGACTTGGGGGAAAAGGGAGGGAAAGATGAAAGCGCACGGAGGGATTTGGGACATGGGAGGATGAGAGATGGGGCCGGGTCAGAAAGGAACGACATGGGCACGGGGTGGGCAGTGAGGAGGCAGGAGGCTTTGCTGTCTCTGTTCTCACTACTTTGGCTTCTCCTTCTCCCACTTTCTCCTCCCCACGCACTATGCTACTCCTACAACTACTCGTACCGCTCTGTACGGAGCATGTACAGGGCACACAGTACCCTGCAGGCAAAGCACATACATGGTGACAGCACAGCGCTCTTCTGTTCTGGTCACTCCACGTCGCCAGACAAGACCAAGGAGCCGAGAGTACAAGTGGAAACTCTGTGGAGGGCCGTCACGCCGGCTGGCTGAGACGGGAAATTACACCGATCAGGGGGTCTGGTGCAGCATATCTTTCCTTTTTTTTCTTAGAATCTTTAGCGCCCATGAGCCAATCACAAACAGGCAACATACTTTGGTAGTGTACGTACTGTTCTAGTTGGGAGCCAGTCGTGCCAATCCAGGACCCAAGCCAACCCCCAGCAGTCCCCCCAGAGTCCTACATATCGGGCTCATTGGGCTGGGTTAAACAAGAAGGTTGAAATCGTGTGCGGTAGAATGCCGGCCCTTGCAGTAGTCTCCATCACCATTTCCGTTTGTGGTTAACGGCTGAGACGGGTTCTCGCGGGTCCTGGCCAATGAGGAAGGAGAAATCATGAGATGCCGATCCACGCCCTGTGGTCTGATTGGCCGCTGGGTCCATTTGGTCTGAGACCCTGGGCAAAAAGGGGAGACATACAGTATCGGGCACCGTGCTAGTACCGCTGTCAAGTACTCAAGTACCTGCACAAACCCAAACCCAAACCCAAGCCCTCCTGCATATCACTGCGACGGGGGGACCTTGCATTACCGGCAAAGCCCTCGTGATCTTCAGGAACAATTGCCCTTCTCACGCGATTCCGCGGGCACAAACCAAGGCACAAACCAAGGCAACAAGCGTTACATTCGAGACATTCATAACCAAGATGGCCCTGGCCCGCTCAGACGTACTGTCGTGGTTGAACCTCGAAATCTTCACGACGTTGTTGGCAAGATCATCACCATCATCTACTCGTATCTGTCCAATGCAAATGACCAATGTCTTTCAGAAGTACCCGACAGATCTCCTTATCAGCAACTAGCGAGCTAACGAAAGGCGATCGATCACCAACGAGATTCTGCAGGCGTCCGAGGCGTGATGGCTACCAGTTGGTTACAAGTTTGCCACCAGTTAACTAACCCAGCTACCAGTATGGACTTTAAATAAAAAAATAAAAAGGTTTGCCCAAGCCAGCTGGACGATGACTCTAACGTCGCGCGACATTCGACATAATACATAACAAGCAGCAAGCACCCAAATCGAGTCAACCACACGAAACATGAAACCCCGTCCAGCTTGACGCCAATCCGGGAGGGGAGAGGATTGCGTTTGACACCGAGACCTCGATGTTTGGCATAGACACGGTCGGGGATTTCGTTTGTTTTTTGGATCTTCCTTCTAGGATCCTTCGGCCAAATGCATGACACGCGACTGACTTGGGGTTCCTTTTATTTCTTTCTCTCATCGCTTTGCATTCGGAATAATAGCATGTATGTATGCGCACATACATACGCTGAGGTCAAGTGCACACTGCTAGAGGGGGGTGGCTTGCATAATACCCAGCCAGTAAGTAGCCTTGGAAGCCTCGAAGCGAAGCGACCTGCCAAGTATGCTTATCTTTCGTTCACCGGACCAAGACAGGACAGGACCGAAGACCAGAAAAGTAACCAGGAGTCGTCTGCGCGCGACTCGTGGTCATAGTCGTATAGAGAATCAATTCCTGGCAAGATCCTGTTTACCTTAATATGGAGCTGCCCCTCATGTCATTGTTGGCGTCCGCGTTCTTCATGCGCGACCAAATGGCAAACAACTCAAGGCAGCACAGCCTCGATCACGTTGCTATCAGTGACACCTCCAAGAAATTCTCCAGGAATGCATGGACAGGAGATCCAGTTAAATAAATAGAAAAAAACCCGGCGTTCCTCGTAACCATGCATATTGTATTACCGACACGAGAATTGGAATTGAAAGCTTCGACTCGAGAATTTGCCAATATCCGTAGCTACTAGGTTAAACCGCCGTTGATCGGTAGATACACCGGCCTTGGGTCAAATGCTGAAGTCAAATGCTGAAATGCGAC
The DNA here is from genome assembly GCA_019976485.1 of Apiospora pterosperma. Lineage (NCBI taxonomy): Eukaryota > Fungi > Ascomycota > Sordariomycetes > Amphisphaeriales > Apiosporaceae > Apiospora > Apiospora pterosperma. The sequence continues at coordinate 4,592,635 of JAFBMP010000009.1, forward strand.
GCTGACGACGATGCTCACTCGTCGCGCTCCGCTGCCCGGATTCCCACCTATTTCGCTTCGCAACAACGGTTATGACCTGCTCTGTTGGACCTGTGTTCGCTACCTACTTACTTACTTTACGTACTCTGTACATGGTGTGATGATGTACATCGTAGGGGCGCACCAACATATTTACATGCATAATGTACTTACTTATTTAAAGTAGCATGCTTGCTGACATCTATTCCTCCATCAATCAATCGGAACTCAATCCTCTGAATCTGCTCTAAATTTGTCCGTGCAAAATATGCACGACGCTGCATCTAGGGAGAGAGCATCATGTTATGTTGTTATCATATCATGTCTGTGTGAGAATTCTTCGCATTCGTCCTCGCCCAGGATGAAAAGACGATGAAGAGACGGATAAATGCCACATGCGGTACTTGTGTATCAGCCAGAAAGCTCTTCTTATTTTGTTATTTTCCCCTTCGTCCGCCACCAAAAAGTCAAAAAAAGAAAAGGAAATAGACTTGAGCCGAGGAACCCGGTACACGTACGCCCCTTAAATCCACATTTGGTACCTGGTATTCGCACACATCCGCAGGCAGTGTGGGGGATTAAAATAAAAAAAGCACCAACTACCACGGATCTTAAGTAATACTACGGAGTACTGCTGAAGAGAAAGAAAAGTAGTCGTATGATTTGAGAAGTAGAACATTATCTCATTAGCTTTTAGACAGCAAAAGTGTTATAACTATCGAAATTAAAATCACATTGATAAATAATTTGAATCTAGCACGTTAGCGGTAGTTTTTCCCCTTTGTCACCCACCTGGCAGTGGCAGGCCCGTTTCCTCGGGTCGAGATGACGAGGGCTCGTCAAGGGACACGCGGCAAGGTAACAATCCCCTGTGGCTAAACTTAGCTTCTACATGCACCACCCGCCGCTTGGTCACCTCTCCGTTAACAGAACAGCACCAGTTGGGTAATACGCACACATGACTTACTGTTGTAGGGGGTCTGTTGATCCGGGCCTTTGAGGCCTCCGCATCGAATACGAAGATGCTAGCCGGCTTCACTACATAGTTCCCGGGCCAAGGGTCCTAACGTATCGGGTCCATTTGTTCCATCTTACTTGCAGGGAGAGGAGAGCGGTACAGACCGGGGTACCAACAGGGGGATATGCCGAACGACATAGGCTTGCTGGCGCGAAGTCAAGTCGATGAGCCTCGTCTGTCGGCGTCTCATCCGCCTCTTCGGCGTCTTTCGGGGGCGCCTTCTCCATCCGCCCGAAGCCGCAGACCTGCCCGGCTGGAGTTGTCGATCTGACTTCCGTAGGCGTCTGCTCAAGCTCTTGGAGGGGGGGCACAGACGCCGTTCATTATTGACGTGCGAGCCTTGGAGAGTATCGAGACCGAAGTATCTCTCGTGCGGTGCTTAGTAAAAGGCGCGGCTGTCTTGCCTCGGGCTCTCGGCATTATGTGTGTGGGCATGGTACATGTCCTGGGGGACACTTCTTTGCTTCTGCGATGCTGGCCACCTCCACGGTTGATGCATTACTATCATGCCACGTTCCCAGCCTTGAAGTAAGCTGGCCTCCCAAACCCACTCTTGTCGTGCACTCCCGAGTTTGCTCTACGCGGGGTCTCCGAGAAACGGAGGCATAATTATCACCCGACTTTTGAAATGGCTTCGCCGATACACATGTTCTGGGTGTTCTGGATCATCATGTGTGTTGTGGCAACATTGGGCCAAAGTGAAGAATACACTCTACGTAGCAGTGACCTGGGTGGTTCCTGGCGGATCCTTGCGGACCTAGAACTGCGACAGGCGTCTCGACGTGATAGAGTCGAGGGAACGGTGAGCTGGGAATAGCCCCCGCTTCTCGCTGCGTTTGAAAGAGACCCGAGGAATCTGCATGTGTTGCAACTGGGATCGCTCGTCCTTATTGTACAGTCACCGAGGCAGACGTGAGCAAGGGCCGGAGCTCTAGATAGCCTCGAGCGCTACTTCATATCTGGCCATCCAGTCCCCCGTTCATAGGATGTGCACACTCAGTGACTGGTAACTCTGCCTCGGTCAGTGGAGATACCCGAAGATGTTCGCCAGCCTGGCCTATTGCCTAGTGCGAAGCTGTTTGTTTTCCAGTATCAAGTTCCGATGAAGCTGTGGTGTAATAGATCTGGGGGCAAGGACATCCGGTTCGCACGACCAGCATAGTTGGAATGCACCCCTCTTCACCCTTTCTTGTCTGTGATAGAATCGATTGGCTGGAGAACGCTAAAACCAACCTGCAATCAATCGGAAGAAGAAACTCGGCAAGGAGCAAGCAAGTGATTTCGGAGTCATGGCTGGGCCAAAAGGTGAGCCAGAATTCAATTGGATGCCGAGACTATCGCAAATGCCGTTCCCTAAGTAGGGGTTTCTGCTTGACTACAAGGCTCATTTTATAAGACTGACGAATACATTAGATGTTGATGCTCTGATAACTAATACACCTGTTATAGGCTTGAAATTTAGCAATATGCTTCGTCATAGAGCTGGGACGGTGCTCTAGCGACCCTGTGTACCCATTAGAGAGCTTGATATCAAGGACTGGATTCGTCCAGGTGATCTTTAATGCACGTTCTTCTCTATACTGTAGATAATGGGTCTGCACCCCTTGCTACTTTGGTTGAAGCTGTAGCATAGATCCATATCAGGCAATTTCATGGCTAGCTGTCCTGGTCTTCTGGCTTGAGGTCGTACAACCCGCCTTCAAAGAGCCAGTATAGGAGGACTACCTACTTGCGTGGCAAAAGCCGAAGCACTGTTTGTAAACATAGCAGACTACCGTCACGCTGGTATAGTAGCATTTTCGGGAGTAGATAGGGAAAGGGACTCAGTAGGCCGAATATGTACGCTCTTTGGCGTCAGGGGTAAAGCACGAATACTAACCCGCAAGCGGTGACTCCGGTTGTGAATTGACAACGAACTTAATATCCAACCAGAGTTTAATAGATAGCCATATTATTGGACACGTTAAACTCGAATAGATGTCTAGGTTATACTATACAGATAGTCTAGGCGGTATCATATGCACAAGTGCAGACGATTCGCGATGAGCCAGTAAGTTTCTGGCTAGCTACAATCTGGACCAGAAAAGCAATCTACAGGAAAGCCTATGGGGCTGTATTCGACTGGTTTCATGGGCTTCCAAAGCTATCCAGTCTGCCTTTTCGGTTGGGTTAATACTACTTATCTTTTACTCCAGGCTGTCACGAAGTGTCCATGTGGTGCTACCCGACCTTCAGTATGAGATAGGGGAAGGGGGAGGGGGTCTCCTTAGCACCAAGAGGAATTCCGTCCCTACATGGGCCGCGAGGAAGGTTCACCTAGTTTTTGGATGTGAGGTTACTGGCATCCGGAAAGTTCGTCTGGTATGATTCTGCAGAAACGCGTGGGAGGCTTGAACTAGTGTAGTTGTCTTGATCTTCACATTTGTGGATCCTGGAGTAGGCAATCGTCAAGTGGTAGCGACTGTACAACAACAGTTGAATCCGACCGATTCTGTACTACGTGTACTGGATAGCATCAAGATCAAGCCTGGGAAAGGACGTCATGGGGCCGGTTTCGTGTGTACCGTAAGCGTAAGCGTAACCGTATTCGCATTTTGGAGGATGACTACCGCAGCCTGGTGGGGGCCATGTCCGATTAATACGTAGTTTGGCTGACCATTTCCGCCCCCTTGTCAGCAAAGCCCCCGGGTCTACGGATAAACGTCGAAGCAGGGAGCGGGCCATGGGGTACGGGCTGCCCTCTATAAAATGAGACCGGGAGCACATATGGGTCGCCGTGCTGCCGTATCGTGGAACACCGATCGAGTCTAACGATACGACTCACACAATGCCGGTCATCTCTGACTTGCAATTCGCGAGCATCTTTCCCGATGGATTGCCCCTCTCGTTGATCGGCATCATAGCCACTGTTGTTATCGGCATCATCTACAGCGTCCTGGCCAGAGAAAGACCCCTTGCTGGTTTCCCCCTTGCCGCAGTTGAAGGCCAAAGCCCCAAGAAGAGTTGGCTATCCCATGGCCCCCAGACTATCACCGAGGCGCTAGCTAAGGTATGCCATCAGATCGTCTCTGGGCTCAAGTACTCCACTGACACAGCCGACAGTATTCGGGGCCCTTCCAGGTCATGACCGGAACTGGCCCGAAGATCATCTTGCCCAACCGATATGCGGATGAAATTCGCAACAACCCGTCGCTCAATTTCCAAAAGGCTTTCTTGAAGGTGCGAGTGGCTCCAGGTGGAAAGGAGTATACGTCGCATGGCGCACCATGAAACGCTCTGTAACTGACACGCCACTAACAGGACTTCTTCATCGAGTACGAGGGCTTCTCCCCGCACAGGCAAGGGTTGACAGGCGACAATCTGATACAAGATACCGTTCGCGTGAAGCTCACACAGTCCCTCGGTCTCGTGACTGACGACTTGGTCGACGAAACGGCCGCATCGCTGAGAGACATCTACGGCGAGCCCCCGGAGTGGACGACGACAGCCTTGAAGGATGGCGTCACGGACCTCGTCGCGCGCCTGGCCTCGCGCGTCTTCCTCGGCAAGGACATCTGCCGGAACGAGCGCTGGCTGCAGATCTCCAAGACGTACACGGTCGACTCCTTCATCGCCGCGTACATCATGAGGCTGGCCCCGGCGCCGCTGCGCCCGCTCGTGTACTGGTTCGTGCCGCAGGGCCAGTCGATCCGCCAGGCCGTGCGCGACGCGCGCCAGATCATCGATCCGGAAGTGGTGCGGCGCATCGCCGCCGTGGACGCGGCGCGCGCGGCGGGCCGCAAGCCGCCCAAGACGGCCGACAGCCTCGGCTGGATGTACGAGCTCGCCCGCGGCCGCAGGGTCGACTACGCCGCCTCCCAGCTCTCGCTGACCATGGCCGCCATCCACACGACCACGGAGACGACGAGCCAGGCCATGCTGGACGTCTGCGAACACCCCGACGTCGCCCAGCAACTGCGCGAGGAGATCATCCAGGTCATCGGCGAACACGGCTGGTCCAAAAATAGCGTCCACAAGCTCAAGCTCATGGACAGTTTCTTGAAGGAGTCTTCGCGGGTTCACCCACTAAACTTGAGTGAGTATCCTTACCGCTAGCCTCCCGCCGCCCCCCCCCGCCGTCACTTCCTCTCTCAACCCAGCTTCACAAAAAAAAAAAACATGGGATGCCCGCAGTTAGAGAGCGGACTGGAAAGACACTAATCCGGTCGCCGCATAGGCAGCATGAACCGCTATGTCGAGAAGGAGGTTGTGCTCTCGGACGGCACGGTGCTGCCGCAGGGCAGCCGCCTCATGGTGGCCACCAACTTCATGGACCCCGTGGCGTACGCTTCGCCCGGGGCGTTCGACGCGGCGCGTTTCCTGCGGCGGCGGCAAGAGCCCGGGCAGGAGCACGCGTGGCAGTTCGTGACGACGAGCCCGGAGCACATGCACTTCGGCCACGGCGAGCATGCCTGCCCGGGCCGCTTCTTCGCCGCCCACCTCGACAAGGTCGCCCTGTGCCACCTGCTGCTCAAGTACGACTGGCGCTTTGTTTCCGGTCCCGGCGGCGGCCGCCCTACCGCCGAGCACTTTGAGACTTCTTTCAGCGGCAGTCGGACTGGCCAGGTACAGTTTCGGAGGCGGCAGGAGGAGATCGAGCTGGACCTCAAGTAAGTCAAGTCAGCCTTAGCAGAAGTGCAGGCATCCTCACCAGTAATTGAAAAAAGGCCCCAAAATATTGTAATCAAGCAAGTAATTGCGTGAAAGTCTCTCATGGAATGTCTGAGTTGTGTGCAAGCATGATTTCACATGAGGGTAATGTAACATGTCGAACTTATCCATACCTCTTACTTAACCCATCGATGACCTCGGGCCATATAGGAAAACATAGATCTCTTATTCAAATAGTTACCAAATATATCTAGTTACCAGTCTACCCAATGTACTTAATGCATCTCGTCACGTCAGCCATCCCATGATATACGCCATGTAACATCCTACCTGACCAACAACTATATCCGGCCAAGGCCAGCTCTAAAATCCCCCTTTTCCTTTTCCTTTCAACAATGAAGACTGTCAGGTACTTGCTTGGGTATCTTAAATAAAACAAAGATAGAAAGCAACAAAAAAGCCTCCCATCTAGAACCTCGTTTCTCTCATTATCAGCGCCATCCGACCGGTTGTCGAAACAAGCTGCGTTCGTTCATCTGTCCGTTCTTCTTCTTTCTCTCTCCCTTCACATCGCAGATCCCACATCGCTGTCGCGCCGGACATGGGCCTCCATGGCGTTGAGATCGATGGCGTACTCGGGCTCGCCCCCCAACGTCTCGCGGATCAGCTCCATGGCCGAGTATTGCCTCAGGGACTGGTTCTCTCCCGAGCCGGACTTGAGCTCGATCTGGGCAAACGGGTCCGCGCCGTGCTGCAACAGCGCCTTTACCGCCTCCACCCACCTCTCGCGGTTCTGCAGCAAGCGATGGCTGGCGCTGGTCTCGAGCAAATGCGTCACCTCGTTCTGATGGGTAAAGAAGCGGCGCCCGGCTTTCAGCGCCTTTGTCCACACCTTGTTTGGCTCACCATCTTCGGATGGTCTGGCGGTAGCCCCAGCCTCGAATAGAACATTCAACACTGTCGAGTCGGGCATGTCGTGATGGAAGTCCACGTAGTCACCCACGAGGGTTCCACAGGCAGATACCCCGTCGGGTTTGGGGTTTACCACATAGACCAGAAGCTCTTCCGCCTTGCGCCGTTTCATATCGCCCTTGAGCGATTGTAGTTTCAACGACACGTAGTTGACGAGACTGGCCTGGACCGTCAGGGCAAGGAAATCCTTGCGCTTTGGGGGTTTGCCAGCCTCCATGGGCTCGTAGCCGGCCCAGTGCTTTCGGCATAGCGTGGGGCATTTTCTCTCGTACCAATCGGGGTCTTCGTACAGAGGCTTATGGCTCTGTAGTGATTTGACCCAGGCTTGCTGGCAAGTGCTGTCAAGATCGTCCAGCAGTTCACAATAAGCGTCGAGATTTGCCACTTGGTCGTCAAGGCGCGAACAAAGACGTAGTGCGTTGGCAACAAGAAGCCATGCTTCAGGTCGGAAACGCACATCGGGCCACGCCGAGACCGGTGGTCGCACCAAGGAGAAACACTTCAAGTGGCGAATGCAGCCGCTCAGTAATGATAAGTCCAACTCCACCGGGTCGAAACTTGGGACCCCCGGTACCTTTTGCCAATAGTCCTTTCTGGATGCCCATTCCTTTGCGGTTTGATGGCAGAAGACAACACGCTGCTCGGCCTCTGTTGCATGACTTCCTTCAGCCTCAGCCTCCAAGAAGCCTGCAGAAAACTTTTGCAGTCGGTACCGAATATCCAGTGTGAGCGCCTCCACGTCCTCCAAGGTTGAAGGTTGAAGTTCAGGCTGAGTGGCCTTCAACTTGCCTGATGTAGAATCAAAGCATCCTTCTTCGGCGAAGGCTAGAGTTATGAGAGAAGGCGGCTGCCGTGCTCTCAGTACAAGCTGCCATATTCTGAAACAATTCTGTAGGTCGTATGGCGGCAAATCGCAAAGCAGTTTCATGTAGAGGCCATCAGTGCCTCCAAGGTGTGGTGGCAGGGAGTCAAGGGTCTGTCGTAAGGTTCTCAGGGAGCCTTCAAGAACCAGTTTCATGGCCAGCTGCGCCCATAACATGTCGCCGCGTGACCGTCGTGCCAGTTCTCTGCACAGGCCGTTAGGGTCTGGAAGCCCCGGAACATCAAGCTCCAGACGGTCCTGGAGGTATCTGGCAATGATATCCTCCGTGTGCTCTTGAACCCTGAGCCGGGGAACATTTCCAAACATTGACTCAAAAACCGGTAATTCACGACTGCTGACGACCAGTTTCAGGGAATCTTTGTTCCCATAGCTCATGCACAACTTAGCCACCTCGGCGTAGGAGTCCAAGGCCCATTTGCTGCTTCCCCACATCTCGTCCCCTTCACCCCCTGTTTCTGTTACCTCAGTGTCTTCGTGCGAGTAGTGGTGCTCCCGGTTGACAATACGGAACTCCTACACATTGTGCTGTCAGCTCCGTGCAAATGCGGTGTCGTTCCAAGATGGACTTACGTTCAGACCATCCATGAACACAACAAGTCGTAACCGACTGGAAAAGTTGGCGAAAAGATTATAGATCCCGTGGGTCAAGGAGGCGTTTGTCAAAAACGGCCTCTCCGGGGGCCACGGCCCATCAAAGTAAGAAGGGAAAGCCACTTGAACGAGCTCTGGCCGGGGCGAAAGCATCTGATAGAGGTTACTTCTCAACAATCCGAGTTCAGACTTCTGTAATTGGTTGCCGCCTTCGTACAGATAGCATGCCGAGAAGATGAGGTCGCCGTCTTTAGCCCAGCCATTGGCGAGCTCGGCCCTGACTTGCTCATTTTGGAATGCCCATTTCATGAGAGTCGACTTGCCCGAGCTTGCGCATCCACTGAGCCAAAAGATGGGTTCGTCACTTGAAAGGAAACTGCGGAAGGGTGAGTCTTTTGCCATTAGCCAGTCGCATGTTCCGTCGTGAGGTTCATCGATTCGGTTCTGTTTCTCGTGCATCTGATCGAAGTACAGCATTGCTAGTATCTCTGCACACCAATCTAAGTAAGCATGGATTCGGTAAATGCCATCACCGAAACGAGAACAATCTGATCATACCTCGGGTGCGTGTTTCGATCGCGTCCAATTCTATGAAGTAGTCAGCCACGCATCTCTTTTGAATGGCTCCGCACGTTCATCCTGTTACCTTGCTGCGTAGGACCGGCCGATAGTCTCGACAGGTGCGAAACTATTTGCTTGTAACCCATGTCATCTCTGCTGGAGAAGCGAGCAAGACCCATATGGCTCGTGGCCATGTCGTCGCGAGTGACATTGAACCCTTCATACGAAGCTGAGTCCTTCGGGACCATGCGGGACGCGCCGGTCGCGAACTGTTCGCGCACACAGATGACTCGAATGTCCCTAGAGATCATTTGGAATGTTCCCTGTTGGTTTTCGAAAAGTCCCGAATTATCCGCCAACGCGTGTAGTAATGGGTCGTTTGGTGACCGTAACGAGATCTGAGCCGTTAAAGCAACACATTCCCCGAGGCTTCTCTTTCCGGTGCGTGAATGAGGCGTGCCGAGGAAGATGACACCCTTGGTCTTGGGGTATATATCGCCCAGATCGCTATGGCTCCCGTAGATGCGAGACATGGCAGCCGTAGTCAGGGCCTCCTTGACAATGATGCCTCCAATTCCATGGGCCACGAAAAAGAGAGGGCGGGGGGTAACGTCGCGGATTCGAGAGAGATCGATCAGCAAAGATTCGGCCAGTTCGACGAACATGTCATTGCCCTCCCCTAGGATGGTGGCGTAGCCCCAGGTGATGATTCGTGCGTTCGGTATGTCCTCACCCAACAGGTCTCGCGGCCAGCAGATAGCATCCTTGGACCAAGACGCAACACGATGCCCGTTCAGGCCGTGTACAAAGACAATGTCGATTCCTTCTTCCCCGGGCTCAACGCCGTTGCGAAGCACCATCGGCCCTGCGCCTGAAGCCGTCCCATCGCCGGTGAGGACTCGTCTGCTGCTGCTGCTGGTGACTCGACCGACCCTGTCCGCGCTCAGCGACAGCGAGTCCCTAGATTCCGCCATATCCCCCTGATGCGATGACCGGGAGGAGGAGATCCCTCCCCTCTTGAGCCTGGCCAAAGTCTCTCTGACTCGCTTCATTGTGAATTTGACTTATCTTCTCAACCACAGGCGGCATGAGTAAGATGGAGGATAGATGTGAGCTGTTCATTCTAGGACAACTTTTTTTCTCTCTTTCTTTTCTTCTTCTCTTCTCTTTTCTCCGAAGATTCCTCAATCAATGCCACGCCGCGCGGGGTGGTCGTGGGCCGATCCGTCATAAATCAGAATCCCTGTATTGAGTTGGGCCCGTATCCGTTTCAGGACACCACCCTTCCCAGGGTACTGCCTAGGGGAACCGGGCCATAACTTGTATAGCTGGATTGGGCTGCCAAGTTGAAACGAACCAGTTGGGTTTGATACTCAAATAACTCCTTGTCCACGCCGCTGAGCTCGCCGCGGAAGTGAGTCTCGTGTTGCCGGGCAAACATCAAGCTCCCATACTGGGGCCGCGGGGAAAAGGGTGGGTTCGAGACATAACTTTTACCAACTCTTGGTCGATGGAAGATGGCACATGACATGGCTCTCGGGTGACTCAACTGGCTAAGGAGGTAAGGACATTGTGATAGAGCGGTGTGTGCGTTATCCATTGCTCCAACCTGAACAATTCATGCAAGGAAGATGACAAGAGTTTTTCCCTCTTCCCCCTCATTATGGGCTGTGAAAGTTGTTGGATCAACCAGGAGACAACGGGACCCTGCGTGTCATGGCCGGGGAAGACATCCGGATATGGCGGACAACCCAAAAGTGCCAGGGAGACAAGACTGGATCCGGCAAGAAATGGGACCCAATACGTTCTGATTATCCAATCGAGAGGATGGATGGAAGGGTGGAAGGGGGGTGGAATGGGTGGAAGAGTGGAAGGCTGGTGGGCTTTTCGAGCGGAGCGGGTACCATTGCCAGTATGTAGTACCTGTAGTAACGTAGCAACTCGGTACTTACTTAAGTAAGGTAGGGTTCCAGAAAAAAAAGCATGAATCGACGTAATGTTTCTCTAGTGTCGTACCTCCTAAAAACCAACATACTACGTACGACCAGGCGGAATGCATTTCGTGCTAATAAAGCAAGCCTTCATCTTCATTTTGCAAGTAAGGGATGGTTCGTAAGTGCTGATACTCCGTGGCCGGTGCCCTCAAGTCAAGATCTTCTTATTGGTCTCATTTCAATCCCCCACAACGGTGAAGTCCTAATACGACCGACCTCGGGCCATGTCGTGTCGAGTCGAGTCAAACCCCTAGTCTTGTTATACCAAATGCCGGGGTGCTCGTACCCATCCGCTATGCGAATACAATTCTATCTCGGAAATGAGTTCCGCTTGCTGAGGTGGAGGTGGAGGTGGTATGGCTCCCGAGGTTAGGTTGTCCACGCTGCCTCGCACAAAATTTGACTAATGCAGTGTATTTGACAGATAACTACAAACAATTGAGGATGATGATAATGATAATGAAGAAGAAGAAGAAGAAGAAGAAGAAGAAGAAGAAGAAGAAGAAGAAGAAGAAGAAGAAGAAGAAGAAGATGATGATGATGATGAAGGAGAAGAAGCTTGATCGCTTCACACGACAATAGCCTCTTCTTCTTTTTCTTTTTTTCTTCTCTCTGACCATCATGGCACCGCATACATACACTAATAGTGTGATGATAGTTTCACTATATTCCCAAGCCCCATATCGCACTTTGCCTCGTCTGCAAAGATCAAACCTTAATGTGCTTATCACTGTCACATGCACCTCAAAATTCCTTCCAATCTAAGATTGAGAACAACAGCGAGTTGACATTACGCTGTTCCACTCACTCACTATTGATGTCTCCAAGATAACCTTACTAATAACCTTCTTGTCCGCCTCGATCGGCTAGGTATGTCACACCGTCTGATATACAATACAGTCCTTGAGCTGGCAGCTGAGCCTCAAGACTTACACAATGTCAAAATAGACAGACATGGGGCACCGGCCAATGGGTGAGAGCCGAGATTTCCACGACCTATATCCTCGCCGTTGGATCAAGGAGGATTGCAGGGTGATGGAGGGAAAGCCTTGAGCTCTTCGCGCTTGCGGTTCAAGCGCAGGCCTTCCCATGCGTCGTGCCGAAGTCGCTCACAGTAGGTATTGAATTGGAACCGCTCTTCCAATCGGTGTCTCCTCGCAGATATCGGGCTTGGCTAGGAAACAAATCCCTCCTGGCTGGTGGTTGACAGAGACTATAGAGCCAATTCGCCAATTCGCCAATTGGAGCCGGTGAGCCCCCTTTTTTAGGCGTCCTGATGACCAATGCATTCCAGTCCATTTGCGGTTCGGTTCTGTCGAATCATGACCAAGCTATGTATCTACATGTAGTTCCAAGAGATTGTGATTATGTTGGCGATAGTTTCCGTGTTCATTTGGCTGGTGGGCTGTGAATGCGAGCCACGGGAAGCTCCCCGTAACCCTACCACGTCACCCCGTGCGACTCGGGCCAGACTATCATGATCCAGTATGCCAAATACTTAAGAAGCCGAGGTTGGGCAGGCAGGATGCAGACTCGGATAATAGCGACCTTTCCAGTGGCCCTGGTATTATCGGCACAGACATTTTGGCCCACCATCTCCTTTTTGCCCAACTTACTCCCCTGCCGTCTCACAACGGCCGGCCACGGTACTCACACAAGGCATCTCGACCGATCAAAATTGATACGCGAGGTAACAGCACTACCATTTATTATGCGAGAGGGAGGGCTAAGAAGAAGAGCTACTGCGCTTGTCCCTGATAAGGAGAAGAAGGGGAAGACAGTGGCCCAAGTACTCATCATACCCACAACGTATTCCAGCGCAGGGTTGCAACCCAACAGTCGAAAGCATCTCGGCTGATTTGACGGCTTTTTCCAGGTATGAAGCCACTGCAACTGGTGTGAACAGATGAAGCAGTGCAGCAAATTGAGACACGGAAGATCCTGTCAAATGTCGGGGCTAGGTATCAAGGATCGACTGATGAATCGACTGATGACATCAGAGCTCAAAGCCAGACTTGATTACTGCCTTTCATCACTCTACGATACTCAAGCATTTGCCCCTCGCCCACTCGCATGGCCTTGCCAGTGTCGTGATATCTCAATACGTGTCAACGGTAGAAGCATATTCGACTGATTTGGATAATGATGTTGTAGTGGGCTAGTTTGCATAATCCTTTATGCAGAACCCCCCCAAAGTGATGCCCACAAGATGACTTTTGTGCACACACGAGATAACAAGAGTTAGATAAGGTCAAGCCACAACTGCCCCTCCAAAAAGTCATTGGAGCTTTCCACAAGCTCAGCCTGCGCCGATCCATCCATTGACTCACTCGGCCCCTACTCGGTCAACGTCACGAATCGTGAGCCGGCAACAGCTTCTTCTTGCTCGCAACTTACCAGCTTTCAGTCAGTAGGCAAGATATGTCGAGCAAAGGCGCCAAAGCCGGTGCTTCGGCCAAGGCGAAGAAACCTTCCAAGCCTGGTGCTGAGGACAAACGAGAGGATGTGCTACAGGCAGTTGTATGTCTTGATTGATCGCGGGGCATTTACTTGCTTGACTGACCATGATGCCTTCCCCACAGATCATAGCAGATTCATTCCAAACACGTTTTCGACCTTTTTCTTTGGACAAGCCAAGAGTGAGTCTTCTAATGCTACTGAGGAGGGCCTTTCATTTGAGCTAACTGATATGGCAGTGCCTCTTTCCGCTTGCCAACACCCCATTAATCGAGTACACACTCGAGTTCCTCGCCATGAACGGCGTCCAGGAAGTCTTCATCTATGCAGCTTCGTTTCAAGAGCAGATCGAGAGTTATATAAGACAATCGCGATGGACACCGATATCAAGATCCTGCCCCTTCTCCTCAGTCGATTTCATTCGTGTCTCGGACGCCCGATCAATCGGCGATTTTCTGCGCGACCTTGACAAGCGCGGCTTGATCGAGGGCGACTTTATTCTAGTACATGGCGATTTAGTGTCCAACATCTCCCTGGATGGCGCGTTGGCAGCGCATCGGGCACGGAAAGAGGCCAACCGCGACTCCATAATGACGATGGTGCTGAGAGAAGGCGGCGAGGAGGAACATCGGTCTAAAGTCTGCGGCATCTCTCCCGTATTCGCTGTCGACCCACGAGCAAAGCGCTGCCTACACTACGAGGAGATGAACCCGTTGCAGTCAGATCACCACATCGAACTAGATTCCGATCTTTTGAAGCAGCCCGAGCTGGAGATCAGATCGGATTTGATCGATGCCCAGATTGATATCTGCACTCCCGATGTACTCGCGTTGTGGTCCGAAAGTTTCGATTATGAGTTGCCACGCGCGAATTATCTACATGGTGTCCTCAAAGACTACGAGCTCAATGGCAAGATGGTTCACACCGAAATTGTGTCTGACGGTTACGGCGCACGAGCGACGAATTTCCAAATGTATGAGGCAATCGGTCGTGACGTACTAGATGGATGGACACACCCATTTGTCCCAGACAGCAATCTGGTGAAGAAGCATACTTACCAATTGCGGGAGAAGAACGTGTATCGGGAGGACGAAGTAACAGTCAACGATGGCTGCGAGATCTCCAATGCTGTTATCGGTCAGGACACCGTAGTCGGTCTTGAAAGCAGCATCGAGAATAGCATAATTGGGCGGAATTGCAAGATTGGCAAGGGCGTACTCATCAAAGACAGCATCATCTGGGAGGACGTCACCATAGATGATTATGCAGTCGTCGAGCATTCCATCATTGCCGAATTCACCGCCATCGGGATGAATTCACGTGTGAGCTCAGGCTGTCTGTTAGGCTCTGGCGTTGCTGTGGGAGAGGGCATTACTGTTCCCAAGTCTAGCATCATTTCTGTTCTCTCCGCGATGGGTACCTCGGTGACACCCAACACTGAGCTTCTTGGTCCTCAAGGCAAAGGGACTCACTTTGTCGACCCAGACATTGAAGACATGGGAGAGGATGACCCCCAGCGGCTTCAGCTGTCGCTAAGCTACTCCCTCGAGGGCTACGAACTATATGCTTCCTCTGTATCTACATTAGCCTCAGACGAGGAGGAAGATTTGTCGGATGATGAAGCACGGGACACGGCCCGGAGCGGTCGTACCACGTCATTCGCCTCGGATGATTCGTCTACTGCAGGCGCTTCCAACTTCGTGACAGAAGCTGTCCTTGGTCTCTTAGAAGTATTGCGAGGCGAGTCTGGCGATTTCGATTCCGAGAAACTCGAGTTCACGTCGCTTCGATTAGCTAATGACGCGTCCGATAGCGCTGTCCGCAGGGCAGTTGCGACGGCTCTTGTACGTCGAGCAGTCGAACTGATCAATGCCGAAAGCGGCGGAATGGAGACGAGCAAAGCTGCTAAGTGTGTTTTGACCGAACGCAAGGGTGCCAAAGAATTCGTGTCTGAGGTCGGCGTTGGAGGAGACAGCGTTGCTGAGCAAGTCGACTTTATATTGGCTGTCCAGAGAGCTTGCGTTAGTATCTCCCGAGTCATCGAGGTGCAGAAAGCAGGAGCGCTGTGTTCAGCTCTGTTTCAGCAGATGTACAGCGAGGATATCTTGGAAGAAGAAGGCATCCTAAAGTGGTGGGCAGATGCTCGAGCTAAGGAGGGCGGGGGAAGCCATGGAGCAAGTTCGAGAGAAGTGCAAGGCCCTTGTCGACTGGCTGGAAGAGGCCGAAGAAGAGGATAGTGATGAGGAAAGTGATGAAGACTGAGAACATCATATACCCTAGGATAGTAGTAGACAATGCACACCGTTTGCTGTGGAAAGATCCCGGCCGATAACATTGTTTCGCATTCAAGTGAGATAAGAATACTCGGCCTGTTCGGTTTGGAGGGCTCAAGTCGCAATTGCCTTACCCTGGGATATATACTGAGTTTGCCAGAACCGTATCGGACTGCAGCTGCCAACAAGTTTGGGGGGCAATATCTTCATCCTGCTTGCTATCTATATGTAGAGATGTAGAGATACTGAAGGATACCTACCCCCTTGAGCTCAGAGGTATCGCTCGTGGGGTCTCTTTGTAAGCTTTGATACTGCCAGCAGCCTTCGCCATAAAGCGCCGGGCCTCTGAATTAAGAGTGCCGTTGCCGGGGCGGGCATCCTGACTGGCCGCGAGTAATTCATTGCAGATTGAGTGAACGGCCAATTCAAGGGGCATTTATAAGCTGACCCGGCGGTACATTTCAAGTACGCATTTCTATAAATGGGATGATGTACTGTTCTTGTTCAGAATTCGAGAAATCAAGAGATAAAACTCTTAAGATTCCATATCCCCGTGCGGCAGTACCGCCAATGATACTGGGGCATCTTTACTCGTGTGGCGGCGAGTCAAAAGTTCCCCTGCGCAGCGAAAGGGGGCAGGAATCTGATTGAAACATAAATTCAGGAGGTGGAAATCAGTGAGCAGAGAGATTTGTATCCGGACGGATCCCCAGTGAACCATGTAGGGACACAGGCTCGCGCGTGTTCGCCCCTTCAGTCATAGGCCCCTATCCAAAGCCGTCCCGTACTTTCCCATGCAGGCGCGCCATATGGCGAATCGCGGCACGTTCTCGTCCTGTCCTTCTCCTCCTCCTCCGGTGCCAAGTTTGTACAGAAGTTCTCTGCGTGATGACGGCCAGCGAGGCGCTGTCGAGCAAGGGCGCGGGGCTACCACCACCGCTGCTTTCGTCACCGGAGGCGCTCCACTAGTCCTCAGTGGTGGTGCCGGTGGAAAACAACAAAGATATCGGCATGCCTGCTGCAGCGTCGCGCGTATGCCGCATATCCTCACAAAGAACCGCCAGGATCTCTGTCGCCGCGGTGTTGATTTCATCGAGGCTTCGTCCTGCTGTCTTTGTGGTGGGCGCCACTTCGGCTTGAGCATCTCAAGCACGAGCAGCGACCTCCAAGCCGTGGGGATTGCCCCGGTCTGTTAGTTATTGGAAAGTTCCTCTATGGATGCAAGCCCGTACATTGCGAGCACCCAGCCACAGTAGTTCGCCACGAGCAACATCTTGCTGAACCTGGGTACGTTTGCCTAGAAGTGTCACATGTTCGTCTACAATAGTGGCTGACTCAATACGACCCGCAGATGCTCTGTGACGAAACCTATAGCATGATGGCTTATGGGAAGCTCATGACCCAGCAATATCACGCCTCTCTGTGAGTCGTGGAGCCCGGCCCAGGTCATCTGGAGTGGTGCACCAAGGTAGGTAATGCCGCCTTGCAGGCGAGCCGCCCTAGCTGACGTGCGAGGTATCACCAGGGCCCGTAAGCTCTTGATATATGTCAGGGACAGCGTCAGTTCCCCCGTCACTGGGTTGGGAAGGCAGCGTGACAATACGGCCTTTGGTATGGCAAGACGGGTGAAGGCCACCGTCTCGGCAGTGCTTTTGGGGTCCAGGCTCGCAACAGCAGCGTGAAGGTCCTCGTGGAAGGGCAACACGAGCACGGCTTTCACCCCATGTTTGCTGCGATACGTTGGAATTAAATGTGATAATCTTGGACAAGCAGCGCTTGCGTGCTCAGAAGGAGCCATCGTGCCGTTTGTGCTCAGCTGCTTGCAGCATACATGATCCTATTGTTCACTCATCCTCATTCAAATGACGCTGCGTGGTTAGAAGACGGAATGAGGAATATCGTTCGCCATGGCAGGATTTACCACACCAGAGACCGCTATAAACAGAGTACCATGTTCGTAAGGCTCCTGGTACACATAAACAACCCACGCTAATGTACGCTCCAGGTCCGAGCCACCTCCGGTATCCACGTGTTAGTGAATGAATTCAAGAGTACCATGTATCTCGACCTGTTGTATTTGCCTGCTTAGAAAATAATGTCGCCGCGGAGGCCCTGAAGTCGGCGTTGAGTGAGTCAAAATCCTGGCAAGCCTGGGCTTAACATTGGTACAATTGCAGTGGGGCTGAGGCACTAGATTACTGGCTTACGTACTAGGTTATACTTACGGAGTACTAGGAGGCAATTTACGTTACTGGACGTCAGTATGGATTTGGATCTGGCTATGCCGCCCACTTGCCCACTACGTTTAACGAGTACGTACAGCCAATGTTACAGCACATAAAGATGTGACCTGCACTACCCCGCCTTTACCCTTCAGTTTTCCGCATGCCGCTTGTGACTCAATTGGCACCAACGGGCAGAGGGAGAAAAAAAAAGGATAAAAAATATCGGTACACGACTTTATTCAAGTTGACTGATTCTCACCACCGACCAACTGACTACTGTTGATATATTCTCACCAATAGTCTACTACTCACAATGTGCCCTACTCCTGACGCCGCTCCGGCCACGAATGGCCATGCCAATGGCTCCAATGGCTCAGATCCATGTTCGTCATTGTCTTTGCTTTGCCCCTCGTCTCGTTGGCTGCAGAAACTTCGTGCTAACTTGTGTCTCTCTCTGTCCAAGCCCACCCTGGCTTCACCGGCATTGCTGTGAGTTTATATAACCTAATTGGCCTCGGGCGAAGTCCCGTGGTTCTTGTTCGATAGTTCAGTGTTCTCATCGCAATCCTTATAGACCCAGCGTACGCAGCGCTCTAGCCCCTACCAACCCGTCGGCGATTTCCTGAGCAACGTCTCCAGGTTCAAGATCAGTAAGTCGACCCGACGAGCACGATAAACCTCATCAGGGATCATAATTCCGACCACGAATCCTGCGGCTACTATCGACAATGTCGGATACTCGCTAACGAAATTACCCAACGCTAGTCGAGTCAACCCTCCGTGAGGGCGAGCAGTTTGCCAATGCTTTCTTCGATACCGAGACCAAGATTCAGATTGCCAAGGCTCTCGATGACTTTGGCGTCGACTACATCGAGCTTACCTCCCCGGCTGCTTCCGAGCAGTCCCGAAAGGATTGCGAGGCCATCTGCAAGCTCGGCCTCAAGGCCAAGATCCTGACCCATGTCCGCTGCCACATGGACGATGCTCGCCTGGCTGTAGAGACTGGAGTTGACGGTCTCGATGTCGTCATCGGTACATCTTCGTATCTCCGCGAGCATTCGCACGGCAAGGACATGACCTACATCATCAACGTGAGTGCTCTGTCGAGTGTACTGGTGCAGCGGAGCTTTTTCACAGCCCGAGGCCGATATCGGACACCATATTGACGGGTATTCAGACCGCAATTGAGGTTATCGAATTCGTCAAATCCAAGGGTCTTGAGATTCGCTTCTCCAGCGAGGACTCTTTCCGATCCAATCTCGTCGATCTTCTCTCGGTATACAGCGCCGTCGACAAGGTGGGAGTGACCCGTGTTGGTATCGCCGACACGGTTGGGTGCGCCTCGCCTAGACAGGTTTACGATCTAGTCAGGAGTAAGTCTCTGCACGCAATCATCGCTGCTCCTCATTCCCTACTCTTGCCTCTACAAACGAGACCGGAGAGTCGGTGGCTAATCTGGTTGAACTATTGCAGCTCTGCGTGGTGTTGTGAACTGCGATATCGAGACACATTTCGTAAGTTTGACCTCTTTCCCCGTGCTCATACGGACTTGGATTTGCTAGGACCAAAATCTCTTGAGTTTGAGACATCACACCCCTGGACCCCGGGAGACAGGAGTGTCAGATCAAAGCCGAGTCTTCGAGTCGCATCCGGCCACCTATCACTCATACTTCTCGAGAGTTAGTGACTAATTGGTCTTTCCAGCACGACGATACTAGCTGTGCTGTGGCAAATGCTTATTGCGCCCTCGAAGCTGGTGCCACACATGGTAAGTCATCTTGTGCTTCCGTCTGTTAGTGATTATCGTATTAACTATCTACTAGTGGACACCTCTGTTCTTGGTATGTTCTCCTCTGCGCGCGGTTGGCCGTCCCATGAATGGCCTTACTGATCCGAGTTCTCAGGTATTGGTGAGCGCAATGGTATCACCACGCTTGGTGGCCTGATGGCGGTATGTTTCCCGGGATGCGCCTGGGCTTTTTGCAACATGCTGACGACCTCAATGTAGAGAATGATGGTTGCCGATCGCGACTACGTAATGAGCAAGTAGGTTATGGCATGCCGTCTTGGTTGGTGTTCCGTTTTCTAACGATTCCCAGGTACAAGCTCCACAAGCTTAAGGACCTCGAGAACCTCGTGGCCGATGCCGGTATGTCGCCCTTTCCCACCATCCCCCACGTCGGCTTTGGTGCATGCTGGGTGTCCACACCGACAAATTTGGGGTGCTTTTCATCTTACCGCATCTTATCAGCGTGTACCTTGATTCTCGCTTATAAGAAATGGGCACTGGCGTGTCGAGGGGTACTGAAGTTCAGCTTCACCCCCCGATGCCGGATTATTCAGCTCCAATGACCATTATACGATGGAGACTGGGTGGAATCCCCGGCATCCCTTAGACCCACGATGTTGAACCCCAGCATACCCCAGACCCTTCCAGCTTCCCACTTTTATCACGTTGATCATTTTGGGAAACCAGCTAACGAGTGCAGTGCAAATTAACATCCCTTTCAACAACCCCATCACCGGCTTCGTACGTAACCTGCTTCTTTTTCTCTAGATGACTTCCATATATGGATGGCAGCTAATTTTGGATAAAGTGTGCTTTCACCCACAAGGCCGGAATCCACGCCAAGGCTATTTTGAACAACCCGACGACATATGAGATTCTCAAGCCCGAAGACTACGGTCTATCCCGCTATGGTATGTTCCCAAAGAGATAAGCCGACGGTTTGCATCGATGCTGACGAAGTGACCCTTATTCAGTCCACTTTGCCTCGAGGTTGACTGGCTGGAATGCCATCAAGAGCCGTGTCGAGCAGCTCGGTCTCACCATGACTGATGCCCAGGTCAAGCTTTGCACCCAGAAGGTCAAGGCTATGGCCGACGTGAGGCCACTCGCCATTGATGATGCTGACTCTGTCATTCGTACTTTCCACCTGAACCTCACCTCGACTGAGGAGAAGCCACTGCTCCCCAACATGACATCCGAGGAGCAGGTTAAGTTCGAGAAGGCCGAGAAGGAGCTTGCCGCCGAGCCTGAACAGAAGTCGTAAGATGAGACCGCGGCCAAGGAAACAAAAGGCGGTGTTCAGGTGTAAGATGCCACCAGGGTCTGGATTTATATCAAGAATAAATGAAGCCATGTCGCACATGTACATATTTAAAAAAGACAATGCACTTAAGCCCTAAAATGGGATTTTCTTAATATAAACGATTTATCAGGGGAATCACCCATGCATCGAATGGCAATCTGTTCAATTGTATAATGCAATGTAAGCGATCGACTGTATTCGGCCTGTTCCAAGCTCCATATACTTTCGTTCTCGCAAGAAAGATCCTTTGAATCTTTCACATGAATTTTTTCAGCTCCTGTTTTGTATTGTCCCAAAGCTGGCTGGCGTATTTCTTGTCTTTGGCCTTGACCCCTTTCTCTGAACACAGCACCCCACCTGGCTCATAGAAGCCGCCCTGCTCGGTAGACTCGCGAGCGCCGACAGCCCAGCTCCCGGGTGTAGAGCATATTGGCCAGCTCGCTGTTGCAGTAGCGCGTGGGCCCAGATGATTGGTGTCGGATAGGGGTGGTCTGCTATAGCCGGGGGCGCGCAACGGATTGTTGATCCGTCGCGGCAGAGGGTTAGGGATAGGGCTTGGATATCCCGACTTCCAAGTACGTGCCTCCGGTGATGAGCAGTACTCGACCCGCTCAGGTCCGGTATTGTCGGTTTGTCAAACTTGATGTCAGACATGGCTGTTCATACGCAGACGTCGAGCTCCTGCAGTCTATGTACATAGGCTTTTGGGGAGGTGTGTGTGTGAGTAGATTCTCCTACACAGGTGCTCTGAATAATTTGAATTGCGAGCAGTTCATCTTATACAAAGGGCTGACCTGGCCCGCGGATTCCACAAACAGCCCGACACTCATCTTGGTCGATACAGATGTAGCCGACGGATAGATTTTGTTTGCGCGGTCCAGGTTCAAAGTCGGGTGGGTGGGTGTATCTTCGGGCTAGGGAGCATCTAACCTGACGACTCGTAACGCATAGCCAAGCCAGCAATCGACACAATCAGGTATTCCCTTCCTTGCATCGCCCTATGGTTCTGATACTGTACATGAGAAACCTGTAAATTGAAATCAATCCCGAAAGAACCACGTATCATGGGAAATATACTGCATTACATCCATCCCTTTCTAACTGATATTTTCATACAGCCGCCACCATACCCTGGCATTATTCTTATGGGATTCGCATGGTTCAACGCGCCACGTAACCTGTCGCCAGCGTGGCGAATATGAAGTTGGCCAGAGGCTTATCCGATGCCGCCCGTGTCTGGTAACCTGTGGTAGTCTCATGACCTGGGGCAGCCCCGAACCCAGTTTCGGCCCCGTATTCTGCTGTGGTGGCTGACGATACACTCAAGTGCTCGGTATAGATGGACGTGGTCTCTTCTGCAGAGGTAGCCATGGTATTTGTTTGGCGGTATCAGGTGGTGGTGGAAAGATGTGCAAAAGTTGCATGAATGGCCTGTGAAGACCGAGTCTCTCAGAACCATCAGTCAAGACTTGCCAGTAATAGTTGTGTGTTCTCCGTCCCATGCAGCTGCAACGCCAGGCGACGCGCGGAACGACATGGTCTAAGTCCACGCCAGAATGGGCCCCGAGGCAGGTACTGGAGTTTCGTATGCAGGATAAGTCATGTTTGAGGAGCACTCGGGCTCGGGCTTGGGCCTTTCGGTGCTGAAACATTTCCGTTGCTATACGGCGATACGACGACACGCTGGGTTTGGCTAAGACGTTGCTTGTATAACTCCGGTGGCGGCCGGAGTTCTACGGTCAACCACTTCGGCATGTGCAAACTGACGTTTCGAGTCTACCCGCTCTCGTGAAATATAAATACAGCAAGCATTCTTCCAGAGTCAACTGAGAGTATTTCCGTCAGCACTGATCCCTAGTACTACACAGGTTATCGATTCTGAGCACTCTGCACCTCTACACTTCTTAAAGATCTCTTCTTCCCAGTAACTACTTTACACGATGTCTTCCTCATTCGACCTCTCCAACCCCAAGCGCCGCATCGAGGTCGGCGTCATATTGATGAATGGGTTGGTACTACTTTAGTATTGGGCATATCATGATGGAGACTTACGCAGTGTTTACATTATAGCCTGACCGAGGTTTTGGACGTCGCACCGATTGACCTGATCCACGGCATGGACAAAGGGTTTCTCGAAAACATCACGAGCGATTTCTTGCCGGATGAAATGAGAGCTCAAGGTCTTGATATCGGGTTCCATTGGGTATCCGAGAGTGGGCAAGGCGTTTGTCGCTTGACCAGCGGCATGTCCCTCGTACCAACAGTATGTACTTAACCTTAGGCACTTAGCCATGCCCTTTCCTTAGCCACTCACGGAGAAAAGGATTCCTTCGCAACTTGTCCACCTCTGGACATTGTCCTGATGGGGGCAGTCCTGGGAGACTATAAGCCCACCGAGGCCGAACTGGCCTTCGTCCGCAAGAGCCACGAGAACTGCTCCGCTTTCCTGACCATCTGTGGCGGCATGATGGTGCCACTTCAGGCCGGAATCCTCAAGGGCCTCACGGCTACGGCGCCGCAGGCCATGGTCCCGATGCTACGACAGACGGCCCCGGAGACGACGTGGGTCGAGAAGCGCTGGGTGCGCGACGGAAAAGTCTGGACGAGCGGCATCTTGCTCAACGGACAGGATCTCATCGTCGCCTTTGTGCGAGAGTATTGGGGAGGCGAGGGAAGTCTGGGCGAGGCGATGGTTCAGATGGGAGGCTGGGCCCTGAGAAGTGCCAATTACGACGAGTGATGCAAATAATGCAGCCGCGGTTCGAGTCACTTGTTATCGGGGGTCGATAACCAAGTCGTCTTGAGGCTTTGACATGCGGAGGAAGTAGGTAGACTTACGAAACAGTCTAGAATACGATGAGACTTTCAGGGCTTTCCGAGATGAATTGTCGAGATGATTTGTGACGCAGTTCGATCTAGATTTAGCCGCACTGCGATCTGCGTCACGATCGAACCGCAAGGGGCCAAGGACAATGAAGATGTCATCTTGGCAAGGGACAGAGCTGAGCTACGTCATCACCTGGAATACGTTATATACGTGTAAAAAAAAAAAAAAAAGAAACACTTCAGCTCGCACTGCAGCAACCGTAATCACTTCTACGCAGTCAACAAGCTAGACACTATTTTATATTATCGCAAAGATACTTGCTAGCAACCCCGACCCTCCGCACTCACCACTATGCTCCTGCAAGTTCTGCACATCGCGCAAGCGGCCCTGGCCGTCTACGGCGGACAGCAATCCTACCACGCCATCCAGAACCTGCAGAAATACGAAGAGCCCACGCAGAAGCTGGCCAAGTACTCGGACGAGGCCGGGCGGCAGCTGAAGAAGACGCGCACGACGCAGGCCGCGGGCGCCCTCGCCCTCGCGCTGTCCTTGGCGGCATCGCTACTCCTGGCCCTCCGCGGCCACTCGTACGGCCTCGCGGTGCGCGCGCTGGCGTCGCCGCTCGTGACGGGCTGCGTCTTCCTCGCGCGCCAGTACATCCGGGGCTACTGGGGCGGCGGCGGCGGCACGAGGGTGCCGCTGCCCAAGATGGGGAGCTACAACGAAGCGCAGAGGCAGACGGAGGATCTGCTGTGGGTGCTGGAGAGGCTGATGTTCTCGTGGTTCGCTACGAGCGTGTTATGTCTGTTGGCGGGGTACTGAAGAAGAACAGCGTTCCGTAAAGTACTTACTTATTAAATAAGTTCGCGGATTTATTAATGTGTATTTGTTTTCATGTCTGGCAGGCCTTGTTTTCAGTTGCCAACTTGCCCCACCTTGAAATTGCCAGTAGAACAGAGCTCGGGCCATAAATGATGATGATGCTTATTTGCAACTTTCCGATCAATAATGGTTAATGCCTGCCAAAAAGTGAAGGGCCCTGAATTGAATTCGCATCGCGACTCGTCTTCAGCACAGCAAAGCCAGCAGGTGTAAAGCGGGGGACACGGAATTCTCAACACACTGCTGCAACCTCTTACCCATTCGACTTCCAGCCTGGGGCCTTCACCATGTCCATGTAATTGAATGCATGTGTGCAGCTACCGACTTTCGTTTGCGCGCGATCTTTGGCAACGCCTGATGATGGCGTCAAGATATTCCAACGGGACCCAGAATGGCCCTGCGACCAACACTCATACGGTGACTGCTTTGAGCAGATGGTCCATTCTGGACAAGAAGTTGCCTCGTGAGTCGACGGCAGATGCCAGTAGCCCACCATGCACTCGCTAACCTGCATTCACTTTCCAGCTGTTGAGCAGATCAAGGCCATCCATGTCTACGACTTCGACAACACTCTATTCAAGACCCCGCTACCCAACCAGAAGCTATGGAATGGACGAACCACTGGTGCTTTGGGTTCTCCTGATATTTTCATCAACGGCGGCTGGTGGCACGACTCGCGCATCCTAGCGGCTACGGGCGAGGGCGTCGAGCGCGAAGAAAAACGAGGATGGCAGGGATGGTGGAACGAGAAGATTGTCGAGCTGGTGCACCTGAGTATGAAACAGGATGATGCCTTAAGTGTCATGTTGACCGGCAGGTCTGAACGTGGCTTCTCGGAACTGATCAAGCGCATCCTTGCGAGCAAGGGACTGGACTTCGACATGGTGGGCTTGAAGCCCGCCACGGGACCCAACAACGAGCGCTTCTCCAGCACCATGAAGTTCAAGCAGGCATTCCTCGAATCGCTGATGGAAACCTACAAGGACGCCGAGGAGATCCGCATCTATGAGGACCGTGTGAAGCACGTCCAGGGCTTTCGCGATTTCATGGCTGATTTCAACCGGCGGCAAGAAGGATACAATGGCCAGAAAACACGTGGTCCCATCAACGCCGAAATCATTCAGGTTGCCGAAATCTCTACAAATCTAGACCCCGTTGTCGAGGTGGCCGAGATCCAGCATCTGATAAATGCCCACAATGCTATGCTTGCCCAACCAGGTCCTCGGCCGGCTGGCAAGCGACACGAGCGCCTGATGGTTAAGAAGACTGTCTTTTTTACCAGTTATATGATTGGCAAGTCGGAAACCAAGCGGTTGCTCAAGCTCGTACATCTGCCCAAGCTCTCGCACTCCGAGCTCAAGTTCCATGCTAATAACATCATGATATGTCCTCGTCCGTGTCCGGAGAGCATCATGGAGAAAGTGGGTGGTATGGGCACCAAGATGAGGTGGAAGGTAACCGGCACGGCATGCTTTGAGAATAGTATTTGGGCAGCCTCGGTCGCGCCTGTGCCTCCGACAGCCAAATACCACACCGACAACCCCAGTCCGCTTGTTGTTCTCGCCCTGCGTAAGGGTGCGCGTCCCATGGATGCCGGCAAAATCCAGAACTGGCAACCCGTTTCACCAGAGAAAGCCTTCGAGTTCGAGACGACGGTGGGCGAAAAGGTTCTATTACGGATTGAGCCAGAAGACTCGAACGAACAGGACTACGACAACTCATTTGCCAATAAATCATCTAATAAACGAAAGCACAGCGAGACAGACGGGCAGCACGGTGGCCAACATGCTAACTCGCATGGAGACCGCAATTTCCATCCAAGCTACGGCGGCCGAGGTCGTGGAGGGTTCCGAGGCGGCGCTAGAAGCGGTACGCCTAATCGCGGACCTCGCAATGGACCTCGAGGTGGTGGTCACCGCGGAGGTGGTCGTGGTGGCAGGGGTGGGGGTCATGGCTACCGGTCGCTGGATGACCTCGGTGGCCGCGACTTCTCTACTAGTGGAGGATACGGCCAAGGTGCTGTTGTCTCGTATGACGACCAATTTCCCACCTTGCCGCAGGGTGGCCAGCCCGGGCCCGGTTTCCAGGCCCAAGCACCTCCTGCTCCGTATAACTCAGGCTACCAACAACCAAATTGGCAACCTCCTGCCCCTTCGCAGGGTCGACCTACAGGAGGAGCTGGACCTGGTGGATTTGGAGGGCCCGACTTGCAGAATCTGTACTGATCAGAACCTACCTGAGACCTCGGCCAGGGAACGAAATTAGCGAGCAGGTATTATTTGGCCAGCAATCGTGCCCACATCATGCTTGCAGGCAGGCCTTTTTCTGCCTGGACATCTTCTTTCCTTTACCGGACATGGATGTAATGAAAGACAGGGGCAAAATGGACCATGTGTACGATAGATTGAACGACATACCCATCGCGTGCATGAACGCAAGGCGTTTTTTCTTTTGTTCTTTTTTTTTTTCGTTTTTTTTGGCTGGACATAACTATCACGGATGGCTTGGCTTTGGCCCTGGGACTCGGCAGTCCCAAAACACGATATGCCAATTTGTTCACGGCTTAAATAGCTGTATGAGTGTACGAGTGCTTCAATTAGTCTCAGAGATGACAAAGAATGATACTTGGTAGCCTTGCAAACCACGCCAAGTTCTAAGTGCATCATCACTGATGCCCCATGTTCTGATTCCAGTCGTCACCTACAGCAGCCCTGAACATGGCATGCGTTTTGCCGGCTTCGTAGATACTCTCCCGTCATTCTTGGTCAACACTGGATCGATTGACCAGCGTCAGGCGATTCTGTAGTCTCCATATCGTGCCGTGAATTAGTTTCGTGAATCGTCCTGCCCTTCCCTCTAGAACTCCATTCCGTCGGCTTCTTCCCTTTCCCGCTTGACTCTAGCGTCGCGCTCGTCCTTCATGAGCGCCAGGACAAAACCCCTGAAGTACTCGACATAAGGCTTCAAGCTCGTCTTCTCCCAGTCCTGTATGTTGGTCCTCTTGGCCGGGACGCCCCCTTCTTTCCCGTCCTCCTTCTTAATCGCATCCTCCTCGGCATGACCGTTCTTGCGGTTGGTTTTGTCGTCGTTGGTGCCCTCCTCCTCCTCCTTCCACTCGTCGATCTCGGCCAGCAGCTCCTGCACCGTGGGCACGGCGAGGGGGTCGAAGCTGTCGAGGCGGCGCGGGTCGATGGGCACGCAGACGCGGCCCGTGCCCGGGTGGATGACGAAGGGGCTCTTGAGCAGATGGTTGAGCTTCTTGGAGACCTCGATGTCGAGGCGCGGGTACGTGTACTCGAGCACGATGTCCTGCTTGGCCTCGAGCAGCTGGCGCGCGTCGAGCGACTTGGAGGCGCCCGACTTGGCCACGGCGTCGATGTCGGCCCACTTGGAGGCCGACGACCGCTCCGGCGACGCGTCCCACTTGCTCTGCAGCGCCGTCGTCAGAGGCCGGTCCGGGAGCAGGGTCAGGAGGTGCGCGGCGCGGTCCGAGTCCAGCCAGGGGTCTTGGGTGGCCAGGACGTCGGTCTGGAAATGCGGTGCTAAGAGGTCTAGGGAGCGGCTTTTGTGAGGTTGGGTTAGTTCAGCCAGCTCTCCAGTCTCATCACATGGGGTAAGAAAGAAGGGGTGACGGATCGTCATCTTACCTGATATGAGGGTGTAGTGGCCTCCTCAGATTTACCTTCTTGCCGCCCTGTGCACCACCCTTGATCACCTCGAGATAGCCTGCCACCGCTCTCCGCTTTTGGTCGTCCATGGTCCGCACCTTCTTGTCGCACACCCAGGCGTGCACACCTCTTCGCCCCGAGTAGACCCACATGATGTGCTTGAAGCCGAAGTCCTCGCGCAGGGCGGCGTCGACCACCTTGACGGCCATGACCATGAAGCGCCAGCACTTCTGGCAGATGTTGGCCTTGTCGCAGCAGGTGCGGATCTCGTCGTAGTCCGTCAGATCGATATCGAAGCACAGCTCCTTGGCGATGGGCTTGAAGGCGCTCGCGTTCCGTACCGTCTTGCGGTCCCGCGGGTTCGTCGTGTAGACGGGGCCGATCTCGATACGCGAGGGCAGCAGGTTAAGCATCTCCTTGCGCATCAGGTCGGACGAGGGGTAGGACATGTAGCGCCTCCACACGTCGTTCTGCAGCGTCAGGGCGAACTCGCGGTGGGCGAAGTCGTTGGTCGGGGTCGGGCTGTGGTTTAGCCATTGGAATAGGTGGCGCCAGGGGAAGAGGCGTTGGTAAAAGGATCTGAGGATTTCGGGGTCGGAGGCCTTCAATGATATCCCGGTATCTCTGTTGCACCATATCAGAATTGCCAGGCATGATGGGAGCGGCGGGACGGTGTGGGCACGCACATTGGAGATGACGGCGCCGCGGTGGGCGAACTGGATGGCTGGGTGGCTTGCGGGCGAGAGCTGGGAAACTCCTCGTCGTCCGAGTCTACATCTGCAAACAGATCTTCAAGTTTGATTTCCTTCTTCTTCTCATCGCCATTGGCATCGTTTGCTGCGCTAGGCAAGGGTTCTGGCTCGGCCATGGTGATGTCGTCGTCGGACGGCTGGCTATCGCCATTCTGTATGGGTTCGTCAGCCATGATGTCTTGGGCTTGATTTGAGGTATCTTGGATCAATGTTGATACTGCATGAGGCACTCGAGGCTGAGGAATAGCATCAATAATTCATTACTTCATGGTGGGGTGTGTGCTATCGTATCCAAGAAAGTTGAGACGCGCCCGACATTAAAGAGACGCGTCGCGCGTATATTGGTACTTAGGTACTTGGGTACTTATACATATGTACTTAATATTATGCATGACCCAGGCATGAGTTCGCGAGATCCTCCCCAAACAGGTCACAACTTCAACTCTAATAATGGCGGCCCGCGCCCCTATTTCTGCCATTTCTCTTACCAAGGGCAAACGCAATGCCCCTTCGTCATTGCACATCCGGTGCCATGTGAAACCTGGCGCAGATAAAGTGCGCGAGGGTGTCATGGCCGTGTCGGAACATGTCGTGTAACTGTGCGTTGCGGCGGCTGCACGAGATGGCGAGGCCAACAAGGCCGTTGTGAAAGTCTTGAGCGACGTAAGGCTTAAATCCTATGCCGTTTTATACGAAGCGCCGCGGCTGATCTTGTTGGATGCCTGCTTCTTACTTTTTCAGGCTCTGAAGATTCCCAAGATGGATCTCCGCATCGTCCAGGGCTTAAAGTCGAGGGACAAGACTGTCGAGCTCTCTTCGCGGTCACTGCAGACGGCTGATGAGACCAAACTGCAAGAGACTATTTCTGACATCTGGAAGCGCCTCAGAGAGGAGATAGATCCCTGAGATGCTGCCCATCGATCGGGTCGGCCAAACCAGAGCCCCAGATGACCTGGACGAATATCACATATGGTTCTTCTCGGCTCCTGGGAGTGATATGATTTGATCTCAACGCCGAACATAACAATCTCACCTCCATCTATAATTCTCGTCTTTGCGATGCTACAAGCCGCCACAACTCAAGGAGGAACTAGAGAACAGACAGATGAGCATCATGTGCGGCAGGTCGCTCGTTTTCGCCAACAGCATGTTCGGGCTGTAGAGGCTTTCCACCGAGAGCTATGGCGCCGCGAAACTGAGCGTAATGCGATGGGCAAAAACAAGTCATCTCAGAATATCGAGGAAAAGCATAGATATCGGTGATCATAAGGTCTAGACTCGAGGGATTCCAATGATCCTTCATTCTTATGTACGGCGCCGGAAATATATACAACGAAATATCTCGCTTCCTACTGAAGGGTCTACCCACGTTTAAGGGTTGTAGTCGGTGACTTGAACATTGCGAATCTGAAACGTGGTCCCGGCGCTGGGACCAGGAGTGCCTGATGAGCCCTCCATTTGCAGGTCGATGATCTAAAGGGGTTGTTAGGAGAAGAGGGAACAGCCAAGGTTGTGGGATTATCCAGGCAGCTCACCAGATAGAATGCGCTGTTGACATAGTTCTTGCCGTACTGGGTGGTGATCTCGCCACCATCCATGAAGAACTTGACCCATACGTCCGTCGCCGAGGCGGTTCGGATCTGAGCACGGATTGTGTGCCACTTCAAGAGGAGGAAGAGAGAAGAGGAAAAAGTCAGTAATCTAGCCCGATCGCAAATCCATCAATGTGCGGGGTCTCGCCGTTTCCAACTTACGTTCTCGGGGCTGGGGTAGGTGACGTCGTGGGCGGCGACCTGGCTGCTCGTGTTGAAGGTGTTGAAGGAGATCTTGCCCGAGCCCTTCCACTCGGCGACGTCGATCTCGGGCGGCCAGCCCTGGACGGCGGTGAGCCAGAAGGCGGGCCAGGTGCCCCGGTCCACGGGCGCCTTGAAGTCGGCCTCGAAGTCGTAGCCGCCGCCGGGCCGCACCGTGAACTGCTGCTTGGCGAACACGGTGCCCGAGAGGTAGTGCACGGGGTACTGCACGCCGCCGTTGGTGGCGGGCGGCTCGCCGCTGGCGGGCGACGCCGTCAGGGTGAGGACGCCGTCCGACGTCGACACCTTGGCGGGGTCCATCCGCGCCCCGCCGTTGTGGTCCGTCCCCCACGGGTAGTTGTAGCTCCAGTGCGTGTCGAAGGCGCTGAACGAGTCCTTCGGGATCACCGTCGTGCCGTCCGCCCGACCCGCAACGTGCACGCCGGCCGGCTGCCGGGAGGGTCCGTCGACCCTGGGGTACGCCGCGGCCATGCCGGCGAGCGGCAGCGCCGAGGCAAAGAGCGAGAGACACCGCATGCTGTGACGAGGACGAGGAGAGTCTCTATGGAGCGGGTGGCAAGAGAATGAGAGTGATGACAACCAAGTCAAACGAAGCGAAAGACTGAGGCAAGCCCTTGAGGGAAGGGAGACTAAGGACGGAACCAAGCGATCATGGCTGCATTATATACAGTAGAATGACTCCGTAACATTCGGCTAATTGGAGGTGTGTGTTTTGACCTGTGGGTGGTGGGAAATTGAAAGGACCCCTGGATGGATGGCATGGTGTCCTGGGAGAAACAAGACGATGCGACCCTGGGGGCCAGGGGGTGGTGCCAATTGCCAGCTGCGGCATACCGCGGCTTGTTTGAGATTCTCTCATGCTGGGAGCAACTGCTCTCAGATGGAGATGGCGGATCGGCACAGGGTCAGGACACCACCATCCCATTGATTCGTGGATTTATCGAGGGGAAGACGACAAATAAGCTGCTTATTTGGCGGGGTATGAACAGGGGCTGTGTTGGTTTTCAGTGCAAATCCTCATTATGCGAACAGGTGTGAAACACCCTCCGAGGTCTTCATTGGTTGGCTGAGGAGTAGAGTTGTACTATTAATAAAGAGTGTTATATGATTTCCTTACCTACTTCCGAAGCGCACTAGCTTAGGGCGGCGGCCCAGCTGAACCGCCTATTGCAACGGCCACAGGCCTCGGTTACCACCTATATATCCGGGGGGGGCTGCCGCCTAAGAAGGCGCCACAAAGCCACTACAAAGCCACCCCCTCGGCCCATTGATACCGGACACGGAGCTGTGGTAATCGCCACCCACCATCTCATCCTGAGTAGCAATCCGGACTGTCTAGGTTAATCCATAGATGACTGCAGGCTTGGCGTACGTTGTTCACCTGAATACTTGCTGTATCCCCCTGGTGCTCAAGATATGTAAGTAAGTAGTCAAGTGTTCAGGTGTCCTGGTCTGCACCCAAGTTGTAGCAGTCATCCAACAGGTACTAGAGATTTATCTTTCCAGGGTCCAGAGGGACTGCCTATCAGGACACGGTGCCAAAACGGCATGTGTTCTGAACACTCGAGTTCGAAGTTGACGAGTATGGACAAGACCCCTGGGCTCTGGGATCCCCCATGCAAACCGTTGCTTGAACGCAATCCTATTCATGGGCATTCACAATTGCACAAGGCAACAATGTCCGAGTAAGGGGTCGATGTGGTATATCTATAACGAACACTATCTTGCGTTAAGGGGGCTATACCTGGGATCGGTGCTACTAATAATTAGGCCAAGGTCTGGGTATTATGCGTGACTCTGAGGATTTTACGAGATAATTGCAAAGCTGTAGACAAATAAGTAACCACGTTGGGATAGGCAATCATTGTGCCTGTATATTCATGAGCAGTGAGTGGGGTTTGGTATCGCCCGTGAGTTTTGCTATTCGAGTGAGTAGTTCACATGTGATCAACCTCACCAGCCTTCCTCTTAATGGCGGCTGTCTGCATCTTTGTAGACTTATGCTGTCACACTCTCATATAGAGAACACGCAGGTTTGTTTTGTTGTTTATTTCAGCATTTCTTATGACTTCGAGTAGTGAATCACGTTCGCTGCTCAAACAAATTGCTACCTCTATGTATTTTACAAGTTTAGCCCTACTATTTGGATATTAGATATCAGGCAGTGCTTTGTGGCCATCGTCAGAACAGCGAACTGTTCACTAAGTAAATGTTAAAGGAAAAAGCCCGTAACATAAAACCCAGTCGGCCCTATGTGAGCAAACTGTGAATCTCCCTGCTCGACGAGGATTTTATTCCTTGAACTTCTCAAAACCGAACTATAAATAATACAAACAGTAGTTCAAACACCAACATGTCTCGACTGCTCATACAGCACTCACAGACCTGTAGAGCCGGCTCCCACCACACCACCATGAAGCCAAAGACTATGACTACTACCACCGATGGAGACTCCAACAACGTCCTGGACGTCACTAGCTTCACCTACCGGCCGCTGCTTGTCCACATCACGTCCAGATTCGAACCTGCGCTCTCGGCGTTCAAAATCCCCATCCCGACTCTGAACCTGCTGAGTCCCCGGACCAGGAAGCCCCTCGAGGTCTCAGCCATCGTCTTCAACGCGGAGCACGACAAGGTCCTCCTCCTGCAGCGAGCCCACGAGCCGAACACGTGGGAGGTGCCCAGCTGCGGCATCATGGACGGGGAGAAGACGGTGCTCCACGCCGTCGTCCGCACGGTACACCAGTGCACGTAGGTCCCACCCCCGTCTCCTCGCGCCCACCAGACCTCCCTACCCTGAGGCACAGCGGCTGCCAGACACGACGGATTTCAAGTAGTAGCATAGAGAGCTGCAGGCTGACACACGCCGCGACGCGTTGATATCACAGGGGGCAGGTCGTCCAGAACATTTCCCGGGCCGCCAGCTTCTACGAGTACGAGTCCAGTCCGCCGTGGCCGCCGTGTCGACGGTACTGTTTCGTCGTCGAGGTGGACCGCCCCGAAGAAGAAGAAGAAGAAGAGGTCGCGCTGTGGCTGGGCCTGTACCGGTCTTTCATCTGGGTCACCGAGGACGAGGTCAACGAGGAGAGATACGGCAGCGGCAACATGGCGCTCGATTTCCACGCGCCCTCGTTGCGGTGGATTATTCAGAGAGCTTTCGGGGTCCTGAGGGAACAACAACAGGCCAGTAGAACAAAGTGAAGGGGAGGGAGGCGAGCCAAACATAGTCCAAGCGTCTGTCCTGTGACGACCCTAATTTACGCACTCCTCTCATTTTTTATGTTTTTTTCTTCCTTTTGCCTTTTGTGTGGAGAGGAAAGAAAAGGGGGCGTTTGGATGATCTTGCGGCTTTTCTGGGCTTGGGTCCCTCTATAGGGTGGCAGTTATCTCTGTTGACTTAGCAGGCATCATTTGTGTGATTTACCCAGGCGCCTAGTCCTAATCCTTTCTGAGCACCTACATACATGTCTAGGTCATGGAACTTCTATATGGGTGCATATCCTATATATTCGTTGCATATACTTCCGTTCCATTTACCAATAAAAACATCCACCTGCTAGAAAGGGGATATGAAAAGAGAACCACTCAAGCCTTTCAGGCTTCTATTGGGATCTCGCTTCACAGTCGGATCACAAATATCGAAACACCCATCCCCCCCCTGTAGGTTACTCACTGTACTCCCTCACTCTCCTTAGACGATACACAGCTATGTTCAAAGCAGCCTCGGCATCACCCAGTATGCTACACACCATTTTCTTTATTTATTTTAGGAACAGACAGTTTGGAGAAGCTTACTTTGCGAGCATTGCTCAAGCACTGTGGCCTTCTTTAAGCGTATTTCTCAGTAGGGTAAGGATATGAATTGCACCTTATACTAATCCTACTCTTATAAAATCATGTACTCGTAGCGATTTGCACTCTCCCGCCACGTTACACAGCCCAATCATACTCGCCCTCATACTGGGTCAACCAATAGCGGTAGGTACCACACTCGCTGTTGACCATGGAGCAATCCGAGTCCACGCCGCTCTTCTTCTGCTCCTTCACGCAGGGGTCCAGCAGCGTCGACGTCATGGTGTCGGCGATCTTGGCAGCGCTCCCCGTGTAGGGGCCCAGGATGGCGCAGACCTTGACCAAACAGCTGCCTTCCCACCAATTGTAACACAGGTTGGCGGCGACGGTGACGTTTCCGGGGTAGCCCCGGAGATCGCCGATGGCGGCGGCGCAGTCGTCGTATTTGGCCGCGGTGGACTGCCGATTCGACACCGGTCAGCTTACGTCTATGGCTCGGGCTGTGGGAGGAGGAAAGTGGGAGGCTTGGTTTACTCACCGTAAGGCATTCGCTCACAAACTCGGATACGGCCGACTCAGGTCTGGAAGAAGATGTGTCGCTGCTGACTTTCGTCGCTTTTGGCGGAGAGAAGCGATAGCTGTCGTCCACAGTGACGAGACCCAGGGGGCCAGAACCAGTGGCTGATCGTCGGGCTGCACCTTGTAGCGTATCTGAAGTCGGGGGTAGGTTTGGCGCGGTCGAAGCGACTGGGAGCAGAAGGCCAGCAACGGCAGCGAATATGGTCTTGAGCTTCATTTGGTGGTCGTAGCGAAGGGCAATGAAGTTGTATATGTGTATGTAGTATGGTATCAAGTATTTATCTTTGCTTAAAACGAATGACTGGTGCCGAAGACGACGTTCTAGGGATGTTAGCAAGGATGAAGTGAAGAAGAGGTCGTTCCATCATCAGAAGTAGTTTCCCGTCAGATTTAAAGCAAGTGAAGATGGCAGGCCATGAAAGTCGCAGCTTCTTGTTGCAGTAGCCAAGCATTGTTCTACTTCTCTTATTCCTTGCCGACCAGCCGGGTGTGATTTCCACCTACTTTAATTGCCACGATCCTTCCATGCAGAATTCGGATAGAGATTGCACCAAGCTTGTACTACTGTCACACAAATCCTGCCGCTCCAGGACCGGTTACAGGTCGCGATCCAGTCGACACTAAATTGCTGCCGAAAATCGCCGGTCTCCTTGTAATTATCGCCGTCAAATTGCCAGCCTATCTACAAGAGCAGCCAGCACCTCCCTCGTCTCTACAGATACCGCAGCCCATGGAGTAGGCACTCGCGAACATTGACGCCTCGATCATGGGCTCAGCCTTGTGATTGCTGTAGTAGCAGATGTCCCGGTTGATGTCGTAGTCGACGCTGTCGCAGTGTATGAGCCTGCCGCAGTTGTTCATGCAGTCCATCATGGTGGGCTGGTTGTCGCGATGGATCGTCTTGGTGCCGTGACGCTTGCCGCAGGTGAGCTGGAAGATCTAGTTCGTCGCCCGACGTTAGTCACTGCCGTCACACGGTGGACCGGATTGGACTTATTACCTCGCCGGACTCGGTCCTGAAGACTTGGCCGTGACCAAAGGGACACTCGGTGGAGCATCTCACCGTCAGCTGCTGAAGGACGGGCTCGACGGCTGGCGGGTCGACGACGAAGGCGTAGGTATGCTGGTCCGGAACGCCGCACGCGTTCTTGGCAAAGCCGCCCTTCCTCATCAGGATACATGTGCCGACCGGCTCACCGTAATCACGGGCAGTATACATGACGCTGTGGCATCTATCTGTAGCGGAGCAGTTGCTCATGCATCGGCGGAAGTCCTCGGTGATTATGGTACGAAGGGTATCGCCGCCGCCGTGCGAGCAGCATTGAACCATGAATGTGGCACCGTCTCTGCTCTGGTAGAGTTTTCCGTCATCTGTTCCCAGTGGTCAGTTATCTCTATCCTCAAGACGGGACTGAGCCCGAACGGGTTCGTGTGTTTACGGTCTGGGCAGACAGGAGCAAGCTCGAAGCCTAGGTCTTCGATTCTTAGCGTTTCTGACGCTCGGGCGGCTGGGCAGCCTGGCTTGTCCATCAGGATATGTTCCTCGCTAGGAAAAGTGCCAGGACACTGCCTTAGTTGCGGCAAACCACCGAGGCCTGTATTGACCCCGGGCCTGCACGAGCTTAGGAAGCCTCCTTGGTTGCCTCCAGATTGCCCCGGGGAAAACGTATTCCCATGATTCAAACATGGGTCATTGTGGAAGGGACCGCCGCCGCCAGCCATTGGGGGCCCTGTCGCTGGCCTTTGGTTCTGGCCGCGCCCACCACCAAATGGATCGTCCTGAAAGAAACCGCCACCATCCGGGGCAGCTGGCATAGGGTTCTGTCCACCAGCGAACGGATTGCCGTTGAACTGCCCAATGACGGCTTGAAATGTGATGGCTAGGACAACTCCTACTCGCACTGGCGAAGGTGCCATTGTCTGTCGCAGAGGAGAGGTTGATAGAAGAGTGAAGACTGGTGGTACGGGAATTAGCTGAGCGAGCCACTGCAAGAGCAATTACTCGTTGTTGGAGCAGGACACATGAGTAATTATAGCGCTGCAATCGCCATCCGGCTGCCCAAGGGTTTGCATGTCGTCAGGATGCAGTAATCGCTCCGCAATGTTGAGGTAACCTTGACCTTTGCGTTACGAGGACATGTTATTGCCATAATAACGTCTAGCAATTATGACTTGTAAGCCTGCAGATATCTTGAACCCTTTGTTGACCCTGGCTTAGATTACCTAGAAACATCAGGTAATCAGTCTGACGGACCTATAACTTCTGTTTTCAGACAACATGACAACGGGCCTGGATTCTGGGGAAGCGGGGCCGAAAGTTAGGGGTAACTTTACCCCTTACCCCTTAATTCTGCGGGTCGCTCCGTACCGGGTCCGTTATGACGAGCCTTGATCTCAAATTGACGTGGTCTTTTCCACGTCGAAGGGATACATGTCGGTCCGGGGGTCTAGTGCTTGATTAATAAGCTACATAATCCCGTAAGGAATAAGTAACCATATCCGAAAATCATATAAGGGCGGGTCTAACTACACCACTTATCCTATCTATATTCTCTCCCCTCTTGTCCTCTAACCTATCGCTGCCCTTTTCAACTTCCCCTCACTCTCGCCATGCCAGCCCTGCAACATCTGTTGATGATCCGGAGGGGAAACAGGGTTATAAACAGGGCCATTCGAAGCTTTTGGGGTGCAAGCCAGATGATGGGAAGAGGAAGAGATGTCACAGCCAACTATGAAATTGTTTTTAATGCTCTTATCTTATGCAAAGAGCGGGCGGATGGCCCGTATACCTCCTGCTGCCCCCTGAGGCGATCTCACTCAAAAGTATGTCGAGCTGTTTTCCTCTTGCGAGCCACCAGCATACTAACTTGGCCTTAATGTACGCGTCATGATGTGACTTGTGACAAGGCGGTACGTTATGGATAAAGATTTCTTACAACAAGTTCAGAGGGAATAAAGCAGATACTATTACAAGGCATCAGCCACTGAATTCTTCACGCACTGCAGTGCTATACTCGGGTATTGCCACTATGTGAGGCAACACCCTATGCAAGGGTTGGGAGATTTTACGGCAGTCTGTTGATCTTTGAACTCAGTAATCTGCCATTTCGTAACCTTTGGTGCTTCCATAACTATCTGTCTTTGATGTTTTTTCTAGGATTTGTCCTTGATTCTTTGGAGAGCTATCACGGCGGTAGCGGTCTCTAAAGCTGCAACATATGCCGGCCGCTTCATTCTCCGTTTCCAACTAGGTATGCGTTGGAGATGACCTTGAAGCAACGTCCATCCTTCACATTCTTATAGACAAGACCCTCTCGGGGCTTCCCAAAGATGCCGACCCCCTCAGCTCGTCGTAGCATCTCCTCGTGGCTCATGGCTATGTCGTGTAGCCGGTAATAGCCGTTGACCGGGACATGCTTGAGGCCCAGCTGCTGGGCTCTCAGTTCCGTCTCGCGTGGGCTCAACGCGGCCTGGGCGTCTATGTCGAAGATCCTATAGACGTAGAAGTCATGTTTGCCCGCGGCAAAGCCCACGCGGTTTTTGGCAATGCTGGACCCGCAGAGCTCGCCCTGGATGGCGAGGTTCTTGCCTAACTCTGCGAGCTTTTGGGGGAGAAGGTAGAACAAGGCAGCCCTCCAGAAAAGACAGTTTGGCTTGTAAGGTAAACCATGGTTGCGGCTGCAGACGCCGAAACGGCCCTCTGGCATGTCGGCACGGCCATTCAAGGGGCTGAGCGATTTGTACCAGGGGGTGCCACGACCGACGAAGTAGATCGTTGTCGAGGAGCCATCCAGCTTGACTGACTCTTGGTAGACAGCATCCTTGTACTTCGCTGTGAAGAGGTTGGGGCAATTCTGTACTCGTTGAATGTCGGTCTTGGGGATGAAATATGGGGGCGGACCAAGTGAGTTCTCTGTCTCTGTACTCGTGGCAGCGCACAGCTCCCACTTCAGCACCTTAAGTCTGCTTTCGAAAGACATGGAAACCACCTTCTGCATGGCTTCCTCGTGAGTATTGTTCTCCTCAAGCTCGGCAATGACGTTGGTGATCTCGGGGAAGGAGGCGAGTGGCATGATCAAGCCTTGTGAAACGGTGTTTTTCTGCGTAGTTGACTTGACACGGAAGCCGTACTTGCCTTGCCACGTGGTGAGGTTTCCATTATGGGGGTTTTCTTTGCCAAGTGAAGCAAAGCGGGTGTCCTTAGCCGGTAAAAACGAGTCTATTTCGAAGTACACGACATAGTCACCGACGCCGGCCGTGCCCCTTTTCATTGCGCATATCCAGCCATCAATACTGGCCAAAAGCAAGTCGCTGTTCATCAACGGTTGCAGCCGAGAGACTTGACGAACACTGACCAAATTCCTCGCCATGGTGGAATGGCATGGACCGTTTGTGAGTTGTGTATCGGAAGGGATGGATACCTAGTGGCAAAACTGCTCACCCGGACTTGGGCGGCAAAGAACTGCTGAAAATGCTGCGAATGAGCGCAAGGACCAGAGAGGTTGAAGGAAACGAGTTCCATGAACAGCGAGCAGTAAGTGCTGTGATGGGATTGGAGAGGGAGGCCATGAATTTCTTCAAATTTGTATTTATATTCGTAGTAACCGGAGTAAACGTGGAAGGAACGAGTGAGAAAGAATGAATAGGAAAGAACGAAGCCTCGCCTTGACCACTACTGCAAATAAGTATTTACAGTATTGGCTGGGCTTAGATTGAATGGACCAAGATATATTTCGAACAGAAGTGCAACCATGGATTATGCGTATGCGACCTGGCCGATGCCTACGGGTGAGCCAAGGGTGCTTAAACTTGCTATGCTATTTCTGCATTGGGGGCCTCTCATTAACTAAAGCTCCTAGAGCCCATCAGCTGGACTCGAACTCATCAAATGCTCTCTTACCAAGCACTGCAACCGCTCCGGATTCTATCATGGAGTGAGATTAGAGTTGGCTGGCTGAAAACCATGTACCTGAACCTGACCAGTGACAGGGAAGCCAAACACAGTGTTAAAAGCCACAGTTCTCTTATTTTCTCACTGTGCCCGCCATTGCTGTTGAGTTGATAGAAGTGAAACACAGTGGGTATGGCTCTGTCTGGGTAAATTGCTATGTCGTCATCCAGTCAATTCATCAATTCAGTTCCAGGCCCGAGAGCTGGGAGAGCTCCGGAGTCAACCCCAACGTTCCCTGCATACATACTTAGTACTTTACATACTTGCATACCTACTTTACCTGCCTCTGTCCACAGCATCAATAGCTGCATCAAAACATACCCATCCACAACAATGGCTTTCCGCGCCTTCCGTCCCTTGACCACCAGTGCCAGCAGCAGCACCTTGGCGGCGGCTGCGGCTGCTGCTGCCCGGGCCTCGGTCCCTGCCACCGCCACAGCGCGCCGTAGCTTCCACGCGACGCGGCGGGCGCTGGTGCGCGTGGGCGACTCGCTGCCGAACCTCGAGGTGCTGTGCGAGGGCTCGCCCGGCACCAAGGTGAACCTGCTGGACGAGTTCAAGAGCACCCGGGGCCTCGTCATCGGCGTCCCCGCCGCCTTCTCGGGCGCCTGCAGCCAGCAGCACGTCCCCGGCTACTTCCGCCACCCCAAGACCAAGGAGATCCTCGGCATGGGCGGCAAGGTCGTCGTCGTCAGCGTCAACGATGCTTTCGTGTGAGTTTTCCTCCCTCCCTCCCTACCCCCTTTCCTGGCGGCCGAAGGGCCAAGAACGCACGCTGATGGCATGGCCTACACAGCATGAACGCCTGGCACGAGCAGATGGATCCCGTCAAGGAGTCTGGCGTAAGTTGTTCTGTTCTGTACCTTTGATCGCCATGCACCGTGCTAACCCACTTACACAGGTCCGCTTCCTGGGCGACCCCACGGGCGAATTCACTCGCTCTCTGGACCTGGGCTTTGATGGTTCTGCCATCTTTGGCGGCATGCGTGGCAAGCGATACGCCTTGGTTATTGAGGATGGCAAGGTCAAGGAGGCCCACGTCGAGCCCGATAACACCGGAACCAATGGTAATCTCCCACCACGTAATGATTCCCTCGTATAGGGAGACTCCTTTCGCTAATGTTGAAATCTAGTGTCTCTGGCCGAGAAGGTTCTGGGCTAATTCGACTACCGAGTCCACAAACATCGTTGGCAGAGGACCCTGACTCGGACCCAACCAAGTTTCCATGCTTCACAACACATGATGAAAGTCAAAAGTCTGCAAATGAGATTTCTATAATAAAACCACCGCCAGCTGGGCATTGCTGCATGCTACCCTTCAAGTGTGAAAATGCGCACATAGTACAGGAAACGAATGATAGCTACAACGCCAGGACGCCCATGATTCTCCGTAACCTCGCTAAGCCCATGTGCTAGCCATTCATGCCCATGAGTTGCAAGTTCAAATATGTTGGAGACGCCAATTACCCGACCAAAATCTATGATGGCCTACTACGAATTCGTATCCTCCCCCAGGCAAGAAGCCTATCCCCGGCAAGAAGCCTATCCCCGTGATAGATATAGTTATTCTGAGAGCGTCTGTTGTGAGGCCGTTCTGGCAGCATGTCATAGTCTCTGCACGGGCTCTATTGTCGTCCATTTTGACCGTTTTTCAGATCAACGTTGAATGTCCATAGGCCTGGTGGACAGTTAGTGTACACGTGCATAGATTAAGGGTCGCAAATATTCGCCAGCACACTGCACTGGGTGAATGGGTGGACAATAGCCTCAGGGCAGGCAGGCCTGGCCAACAACGGAAGACAAGGGAAACCATACAAAAGAGACCCCTCGGATTTCTAGCAAACCAAATGGGGGAGTAGTCGAAAATGATTCAATGAAAAACTGAGATAGCCTGGAGCACTTTACTCCTGCCTCAGCGCAGGGACATACCATTGGCAAGGTTTTCCGCTGTATCCTGCAACAGAATCAATCTGCGTTTGTTGCAGTATGATGTCTTGTCCATGATATCAACCTTCAACTTGGAGTCGGCCAATTCCGCGATCGGCTTCTCAAACATTTCCGACAGGTTCTCGACAGCGAGCTCAAGGTCTTTCTGGTTATCCTCAAAAATCTCCGTAAGATTGTTCCTGGCTAGGTAGAAAGCGAAAGCGTACGTCCACTTTAGAGTCTGCCGACACGTCTGCAAAGCTTGGGATGCTGAATTCAGGTACTGGACTTCGATCCAAGACATGCCCGAGGCCGACTGGAGCTGGACCATCTTCTTCTCCGTCTTGGTATACATGTCCTTGTCCAGGCGTGCGGATTGCTCGTGGTTGGCATACCGGTTGTAGTAATGCAGATATCGCTCGAGGGATACACGCGACTTGGCCTGAGCATCGCGAGCGTCTGTCCCGCTCTTCTCTTCGAACCTGTTGCAGTTGTACCAGCTCGTTCCGTGTTCCGACCACAGGCCCATGCACATCCAGCAGAACTCATGCTTGCACTTGCGGCAAGTCATGTGGTTGCATCCGCCGTTCTTCTCTATAGTCGAATTGCACTTTGGACATTCTTTCGTGTTGGCCGAGATCCAATTTGCCGTCTCGCTGTCGTCTGCGCATTTCTTGAGCCAGCGCTTCACCAGCTCGCAAGGGGCAGGCTGGTGGTCGCTCAAGATGCATCCAAAACAGAACCGGTATCCACATGCGCAAGCTACGGTCGGCACTACTTTGTCGAGGTCCTTCTTCTTGATGCCGCATTCGACCGCGTTTTCGCAGTCGGGGGCGGGGCACCACTTTAACGTGTCTTTGTCCTCCACGTAAGTCCGGTTCAGTAACTCCTGGTACCGATCCGAAAGCTCAACCGTCACAAGCAGATCGAGAGATCGGGCGTCGATGATCCGCGAACATCCATCAGCCGGACACTGAATCCTGGCGGCCTCGCCCTCTTCCCGAATCTTCTGAGTCAAGTAGTGGCGGTAGCAGTTCACGCAGTATCTATGCCCACACTTCATGGCGAAGCTCTTCAGCCCTTCGTCGTCGTCACAACAAATATCGCACATAAATCCGGGCAAGGTCTCGAGTTTCGGGGGTTGGCAACGCTGGTTACAATGCCTGCTGCCTCGACTACTTTATCCGAGTTGTCCATAAAGTCTTCGATGAGGCGCTCCTTATTCCATCGGAAGTGCCGAAGCAGGATGGCGGCATCTTCTTTGGACATCTCCAGGATCATGTTGACCTCGTTCATCATCTCCTCTTGTTGTTTTTGGATGTCGCCGGGGCTGTAAACTTTAAAGCCCACATCGTAAGCGACGGGTGTCTTCTGCTTCGGCAACCCTAGATCCGGTTCGTCGTCAGGATCCTCGTCGAAAGCGTCATCAAATTCTGTAAACCAAAGTCATTAGTCATCACGGCTGTAGGTACGGATACAAATACAGCACGATCGCTACGTTCAAACAAATGAAGGTGTTGAGGAGACCGGCCCGTTGGGTACCCAAACAGCGGCAGATCGATCGGCGGCGGGTAACGACAGGGAAAATGGAATGGCATGCAAAGCAGGGTGGGCGAGAATATTGACGCAAAAGAAAAGAAATATGTGCGTACCATCGCCATTTGATATGTCATCGTTTTCGCTGTCATCGAGCATGATATCGTCATCACTGCTTACAGTGGACAGAAAGTCTTCGTCGGAATCCATGCCGGTGACTGGAGTAGGTGGTGCAGGTTCTGGATTCTGGTCCTTGAGTGTGGCAGCCCGTCTCTTGGTGTTTGGGGCCGAAGAGGAAGATGAGTTGGCTATCTGGGCCTCCGCCGCCTTCCGCTTCCTCGTGATGGGAGGAATCTTGTCGGCGGTAC
Source organism: Apiospora pterosperma (assembly GCA_019976485.1). Classification (NCBI taxonomy): domain Eukaryota; kingdom Fungi; phylum Ascomycota; class Sordariomycetes; order Amphisphaeriales; family Apiosporaceae; genus Apiospora; species Apiospora pterosperma. The sequence continues at coordinate 4,636,464 of JAFBMP010000009.1, forward strand.
TGGGTGGTGCCTCACAGGAAGATGCTCGTCAACTAGCGACGAGCAAATACCGTGAAGACAGCCGGCGGGATTGTAGGGTCGAGTTCTGGTTGAACGGATGGAATCGGATGGGCTGGGGGGCGGTTTTGGGTTTTGGAAGGAAGAGGTTTTGGAAGGAAGACAAATTTGCGTTGCGAAAAGCCGAAACTCGAGCGTTTATGCGAGTCACACGATTTGTAACGAAAAGCGGAAAGGGAACGTATTATGATGGAGGATGGTGAGATAGGATGCTTTGGATGCGTCACCGGAGTCGATGGTTACCTGAACTTGGAACGATAGCGCTGATAGGCAACCTGGCGCTAAGTGGCTACCGCCCACAGCGGCTTTCGAGGCCCAGGTGGGCGCTTTGGCTTCTGTCAGAGAGGGGCAAGTTCCAGCACTGTATTAACCTAGTACATACATGTATGTACTTGTCTCCGGAACCCGACGAGGCACGGGTTAGGTAATCGGTAGCAGCAGGTCCTGAGTGAACTGAACAGTCGAGACAGATCAGAATCGCTTGGTACTGTACTGTGTTATATTAGTAAAGAGTAAAGCAGGTAAGCAAGGTGATGGCCGCTCAGAGATGATATGATATGGTGGTGGGGTGAATGACGCTGGCAGAATGGAGTATGTTAAGATATGTACCTAACTTACGATACTAGGCAGCCCGGCCGTAGCAGGCAGGGAGCAACTGGACCTGCCAACCACTAGATAAGTACAAGTAGTCCGATTTCTGGCCCGATCACCTGCCTTACTCTTACTTACTAAGTCCCTATGCTTGGCTCGTGCCGAGTACTTACTTCTTTTAGCCTTAGTGAGGTCCAAGGACCCAAGTTTCAAGGCGGATCATTAGTTGGTGCTCCCCGATACTCCGAGGTTGGGCTGAGCGGAGGAGTGCCTGTTTCTCTGTATGGTAATAATGATGGCTGGTACGGGATGAACTGTTGTGTTGGATGGGTGGAACACAGTCGATTAAATAAAACGCCGGGTCTCGAGTCAGCACGCGTACTGTTGTTATTGTTGTTGTTGTTGTGGTTGTTTTTGTTTGATCGTTGGTTGCAGAGTTGAGGCCACCTGAGCAGCACTCAAGCACTCATTCATTCTATTGAGGCGGCCAGGTTCAGTCTTGAGGACCGTGCCCCCCATGTCGATCGCTTTTGTGACCGCGGTTGTGGAAGGGACTGTGACCGTTGTGACATGTGGCTTGCTTTGCTGCATAAGCCACCCGTTGTGGCTTGGCGAGACTTTGGTCAGCAGCCGCCTTATTCAAGTATACACTATATATAGCAACTCAAACTTATTGGACCCGTAGCTTATGCATCATGGAATGTTTTGGGGCTTTTATGAGGCCACTGCCTGTGATTCTCGTGGAGTTCTTCATACAGAAGCAGAATAGAACGGTACATGGTTTCGGTCAGTTTCTGGGACTGAGACCAAGTCAAGGTCAGCTTGCAGGTATTTCACGTGATAGTTCTGGAGGGAAAGTGGGAATGAGAATATATTTACAACACTTTGGAGGGTAAGATTTTGGTCAGAGTTCGTACAGAACAAATGCGTCGCCGTCGTAAGGTGTTTCCGGAATGGTTTCGGGAAGACCCCGGGGCTTAGACAAAAGCAGTCCCGGATGTTCATCGATTCAATACGACATGATCTAAGCTAACTTCAAAAAGTTCTCGCAAGGGAATTGATGAGTACAAGCAGTAGAAGTCGTTGATTTAGAGGTCCCGCAGAATGACTGTTATAGTGTAATCAGCGCTCCTTTTTACAGAAGACCGAGGCGCTCTGCCCACGATTTACACCCCCTTCCTTCTGTCATCATCCCTTTCTTGACTTCTCCCCCCCCAAAAAAAAGAGAGGCATCCTCGTTCCTTTGCTGCCCTGATTCAGTCCTGCACCGACACACTCGTCATATGGCCATCACCACCCCTTCTAGTACATGGAACGAAGTTAAGAAGAAAAGGCGGCAGGCAAGGGGCAAGGCAGAATCTGGAGGCATGGAGTAGATGGTGGGGGAGAACTCGCCTAATCGGGGCAATCTTTCTCTCGGCTCATATGATTAGTACTTTCTATCAAGTGTATGGCTCCTAATATTGAAGCTATGTTTTGTAAAGTCTAAAGGAGGTCAGCATGATCCGGGGTAAATATTTCTGAGCCTGGTCTGGGCATCGTTGAGCCACACCTAGCTCAGATGGATGAGAATGGTACTTTTCTTATGTAACAGCCGCGGGATCCTTGGCTCCCGGAATGTGAAATACTAGCCAGGGCGTATGACTTCACATTCACGGTGCTTCCACTCGTCAGCACGGTATAATTACGGGTCATTCACTTGAAGAAACGCAGAGTAGTGAGAAGAAGATGGCGGTATTAAATCCGAAGCTAGCAGTCGAGGTGAACTTGACTATATCAAGCCATAGCTGTTAATGACCCCAGCTCCAACCGCTCCATTACCGCCAAGCTATTGACCTTTGAGCACACTGAACGAAAGCAGTGGTGTTTAAACTTGGTGGTGTACAACGGTAGATCCTTCCTTAGGCTCGTCGTGGTCATGGTCGTGGACGACCTTCTCGACGGCCTCGGCCTGCTGGGCTACCAGTTCGTCCGACTCAAACACTGAGAGCATTGTGTTAGTGCCACCGAGTCATGAAGAACGTCAATAGGGGTGTTGACATACAGAAGGCAAGTTCCTCAAGAGTTCGGCCGTAGGTCTCGGGGTAAAACAGGTAGATGAAGATATTCTCGAATCCGAGCCAGCCAGTGTAAGCTGCCATGAACTTCCAGCCAATGGCATCCATAGCAAGCGGGTTTACATAGGTGGAGAAGAAGCCACCAAGCTTGCCGAAAATTTGCTCGACACCGATACCACGAGATCGAGTCGCATAAGGCCAAATTTCAACGAGGTAAGCTGCGATGATTGTCAGTACGAAATGAATTTCCTCAGGGCTGTTGCAGGAAGAAAAAATAGGTTAGGGGGCGGGGGCGCTTACTGTAGGTCAAAGAGTTGTTACCGATGTTATAGGTAGGCGAGTAGGCAAAGAACCAGAACAAAGCAGCGATCTGAGCAGAAGGGTTCGGAACGTTTGTATCAGATGCTTTTTGAAGCATGCTGAACGAGACGGTCATGGCCAAGAATGCAAGCATCATGGTTGCCGAGGAAAGCAAGAACATCCAACGTCTACGGAACCTCGCAACGAAGAGGGCAGTAACGCTGGCGGTAGCAAGACTCCAGCACTGGTTGGCGATGTTGATTCTGCTCTTGGCGTACTTGGTGGTGTAACCCATGAGCTCGAACAAGACGTTGGAGTAGTATGAAAGCAGTGTGTTGCCAGACATTTGGGTGAAGAGACCGATAAAAACCGAGAGGAACACCCGGCGACGCATACCGCTCGTGGCCACGAGCTGGGTCCAAGTTTGTTTCGAATTCTCCATCTCGAGCTTGATTGTCGTCTTGATCTGAGCCATCTCAGCCTGGACAAGCTCAGAGTGCATGTCGCCCTCGGCGTGGTACTTTACAAGGATGACCTGGGCTTCATCGTCTCGGTCCTTGCTCACTAGATAGCGAGGACTCTCAGGAAGTAGGCTTGATACCAGTCAACACTCGAAAGCGGCGGCGACTCGCAATCCACTTACAAGACAGTAGAGATTTGGAGAAGAGAAGGGACAATCTGCAACAGCGATGGCAGCCGCCAACTCCAATCACCAATAATCTCGACGGTTCCAATGGATATCGCAGCAGCGACAATGGCACCGAGAAAGTAGGATGCGTTGAAGAAAGCAGTCAGGGTAGGGCGCTCTTTAGGGTGACCAAGCTCTCCGATGAGAGACGACCCGGAAATAATGCAGAAAAGGATACCGAAACCGAGGACCATACGAGCGATAATGTACATGGCGACTGCAAGAAGGCGTGCGTTAGAGCGCGATTCGTTCTCTTAGTGTAAGAGATTATGCTTACTGTGTTGAGCGAAACCCTGGAGGAGGGCACCAACAGCTTGGATCAAGGATCCTATCATGATCGACCATCGTCTACCCAAGCGCTGTGCGAGCCATGGGGCAATCGGAACCGCGAGGATAGACCCGAGTTGGTAACAGGCGTTGACGAACCCCAGGATCTCGGGTTTGATGGCAGGACTGCCCTTGGAGTCCAAGTGCCCCTCACCGAAATCTGTGTTCCGTCAGCAATCACGCAACTACATAGCATGAGGCGGCGGGCTATGGGGCAAGGGCCGTACAGCTGTTGAAAGGAGGAGAGAATTGAAGCGCGTTGATGAGTTGGGAGTCGAAACCCGACGTCATCTCAACACCCATACAACAGACAAAGAGCCATATATATAGGCCTCGCAGATTGGGCTTCTTGTACCACGGCTTCTTATCCGCGGCGATGATGGTTGCGATGAGGGGGTCAGCCCCATGTCCCTTGTTGAGAACAGCCATTGTCGACGTCCGGTGTGCTGCTTCGATGGTGGTCCAGAAGGTATGCGATGAAGAGGAGTATCAGACGACACCGCAGGGAGAAGAATCAGAGGAAACAAGCCATCGCGCTTGTTATGTATAAAGGCGCCGCTGGAAAGCTGATTAGCCATGGCCTCGGAGTCCAAGAGCTCATACCATCGAGTTCTGGACCCCTGTTTCCTTGCCAAGACCTGTAGTATGTAGGCTTTTCCCCGTGAATAGCACCGCTGCCCCATGGGCGGTAGAAGGCTGATTGGCTCTCACTGACCGGGTAAATTGAAGCGCGGGCCGTCAGCCGACACCGTATTCTGGGGACCCCAATACGGAGAAGAGAATGAAAGGATGGGGTCGTCGGGTCGTCTGGAGTTGGGGAAGAAAAGCCATCCAAACCAAGCCCTAACCTTCGGACACAACGGCTGTCGCGACTTGCGAATTGCGCATTCGGCCGAATCCAAGCAAAATCCAAGAGTCTCTACCATGGTGTTGTTGGCAGTGCCGTTGAAGCTTTCTTGGTGGTAGACTTCGCTCCCGGCTTGGCCACGAACCCAAGCACGGACAAGCATCGCGCCAACACCTTGGCTATGCTTGATCAATGAAAATGCCAGCAAGCCGGTGTCGTGGTCCTGGCCTTGGCTAACCTAGCCGTTGTCCCAATCCGGCTCAATCATCATGCCTGACAGTCAAGGGCGTTCGTTCATGGGTCTGTTAGCTCCCCCGCATAGAAAACATGCAGGACGATCCTTCGACCAATAAAGTCGGGATGCGCTATTGTGAGCCCCGAAAGGAGTAGATTGAATCCGTCAATTATATATCGTCTGCCACCCCTTCTGCCTAGTTGATACGACCGGGAGCGCTACTGACTGGGTGGTAAGGCGACAATGTCACTGCAGTATACCCTTTGCCAAGCGGCCTCGACAATGCCTTACCTTGGCACCTACGTAGATCCCGAAAAGATGTCGTGAGACGAATACCGTATCGGGTATATGTGCCGCACGGTGTTTATATGATCATCCCGGTGGGAATTGTCGATTACAGGCTAAGTGTAACACCCGCTCAAGCGGAACGATTCAAATTGACAGCTACATGCACGTTTGCAAGGGACCTGACCTGACGTTTCCAGTAAAAGGTACACTGCCGGCGCGAGAGAGGGTGATGGTTCAAGGGCCGAAGTGGTGCTACAGCAGCCAGAAACACGGCATCAGTGAGATAGGTCGGGCCAGGTCAACCTCGATTTCGAAGGCGTCGGGCTATTATACCAACCACTACACGTGGCACACGCGGCACACACGGCTTATTAGCAAGGGGGGGCGAACAAGACAGGTGATACATAACACAACCCAAGGTTAAGTCGTAAGATATTAAAAGGGAAATGGAGATGGCTCCCGAGTTGCCGTCAGACCAGAAGGGCGAATGCTTTGTCATGGCCAAGAAAACCCGAAGACCGCGCTTACCCCCCCAAGATATCGTCGTCCTCCGCTCAATTCCTCAGGACGTATTTGTAGGAAGAACCATGACAAGAGCTGGGGGTCAATGTTCTCGCCGGCAGCATGGTACGTTCCAAGTAGCGGGTGCTACGTCGCGAGGTGCCATTCACTGACTGGGAAGGATGCCGTCTCGTGTTTTATTTAACCTTGGTGGATGTAAGTAAAGAAGTAAGTAGGTTAGAACATATGATATGATGAGCCGATCTGGGGTACTTCGGCTCTCGTCTTCATTGGTACAATTTCTGTCCTGAGTCCCACTTTTGTCCCTTATTTTCCGTTTTTTCCTTCTTCCCTCAACAGCCATGATTTGATTTTACCCCCCTCCACCACGTGGAAAATACGAGGATGCCTTCAGGCAGCGCCAACATATGCATCCAGACCTCCTGAAGTAGGACGGAATTCAACCTTGCACAAATCACTCAACCCCCTTTTGCCGATTCACAGGTTGCATCCATCAATCTCGCCAAACAGCTAGCATGGGCAGCATTGCAGTAGAGCTAAATCCCTCCTCGGAGCTGGTTGAGACAAGGTCCACTTATTACATTTCTCAGTCCGCCTCAGCCCAGATTCCCTTGGTTATCGTCGAGGCTGCCTGCCGAGCTGAGAATCTGTCCCTGACGACGTGGTCTTCGTCGGTGGTCATTTCGAATACCCTGCACAAGCTAGACATCCCTCTGGCCCAGCTGCGTGCCGACGGCCCCCATGAAAAGACGACTCCTACTCCTGGTGGTGCCCACCATGGCTACAAGATCCTGGAACTTGGCGCGGGTACAGGTCTCACTGGCCTGAGCGCTGCCTGCATATGGGGCTCACGTGCCCTGCTAACGGACCTGCCCACGATAGTTCCTGGACTGCAAGCCAGTATTGATGCCAACTCGTCCATCTTCCAGTCCCAAGGCGCAGCCGCTGGATGCGGTACCCTGGATTGGAACGCGCCCTCCGACCTCTATATATACGATCCAGCCTCGTCGTCCGAGGTCAAGGTCTGCATCACAGAAGATAACAAGTTCCCTCTTGTTATGGCTGCCGATACCATGTACACCGAGGACCACCCGGAGCTCCTGACCCGCACTATTGCGACTTGCCTATCTCGTAGCAAAGATGCCAGAGCTGTCACCTGCTGGCCTCAGCGCGTCTGTTATCTAGAGCCTCTGCGCGAGTTCTGGCGCTTGATGGAGGAACGGGGCTTAGTTGTCGCCCAGGAAGGCCAAGAGTACGCAGATTTCGAAGGCTTAGACGATGAGCCATTGCATGAATGGAGCGTGTGGAGGTGGAAGGACCTTCAATAGCCCAGTAAACCTTTTTCTTTAGGACAAGCCAGGGGTATAACCATAGAGTACATGACAGCACAGAGGCTGGCTGACTTCGCCAACAAGCTCCTTTGAAGCACACCACATGCCCTACAGCCGAGCGAAGATAGAAATAATAAAAAAACAATCCATAGCCCATGTGAACCGGAACCGAACTCCTAAATATGCCTATCATAATCATATACATATATTCCACCCACCGGACACCCGCCAATTACTATGGCATGCTTGACACAGAAAGTTGCAGCTCGCAGAACCAGAAATCAAGAATACAAGAATCTAGACAAGTCCACTCTTCTCTGACGTGCGACCTTGCCCATATTCTCCTGTCCTGAAAAGCCGTTATCTGCTTCTTCGCTCTCGCTATCAGGTACGATCATGTCCTCACTTCCCCCAGTCTGGTGTAGGGACTCGACTTCTTCCAAGTCAACTGGTGGAAGGGGTACGAAGGAAGCATTGATAGGAAGGGTGTCGAGACTTTGGCGTCCCTTACTACTTCTCTTCGCCGGTCGCGGTGCGATGAAGGTAGGTGTGGCAGGACCTTTGCCTCGATTCAAGGCCTGAGACCCAATCCTTTGCAAGGGTGTCATGAGAGGAGTAGCAGGAGTCGATCTGTTGGTGGAAGGCACAGTGATTGACGTCATGGAAGACATCGGAGTTGAAGAGGTTGAAGAGTTCGTGATGGTCGATGCTGGTGTGGGGCGGTTGGTTTGTTGGGATTGGTTCAAGGTAAAGCGACTGATGGCAGATCTCAATGGTGTTGCCGAAGGCAATCGTTCTGTAGTTGGGGCTGATGCAGTGTTTCGCACTTCCCTTTTGTCGTCATCCTTAGAGATAGCAAGATCGCCCTTATCGGAGCCTTCCTTGAATACCATAAACCCTTTATCCGATCTGGCGGTGTGCCAGCTGTCGATGTCGGGAAGTTCCCTCATTGCTTCCTCCACAGAGTCATCAGACATCAAATAACTGTTTCGCCTGTTGGACTCCTTCTTGGAAGAAGCTGGGAAAAATCTGCTCCTTTCTTTGCTGTTGACAACTTCTAATTCGACGTCGTTACAGAGCCTGGCCTTCTTAGGTGGCCGTGCGGAAGCTGCAAGCCTTGTTGAATATTGACTCTCTGCATCCCTGCTGATGCTTACAGTTTCTCGACGCGAGGTTGACCCGAGCGTGGCGCCATCGTGAAGCAGAAGGTTGGAGATAGGTTCGGTGCGGCGCCGGAGTGCGTGGGACCTGGAGTTGACAGGCTGGTTCGTATACGGACGCGGTGGCTGCGACGGCGGCAATGCTTCGTCTCCGATATACGGCCGTGGTAGAGGAAAGACAATGGGGCGCTGTCCATTGTTTATCATTGAGGCGGCCCGCTCGGTATCTATTGAGAAGCAGTTTGGGTCCATGTTACCCAGGGGTATACGGCTGTGTCCATTGAAATATGAATCTATTGGCTTCGTAGGGGGCTGCAGGCCGGACCTGGTTTGCGGATCCAGACGAGGCGCCTGAGGCCGAGGGCCGACAGTTGACGAAGCCCGACGCTTTCGCGCATCGGGCGATTGTGCTACGACGATTTCTGCTTTGGTCATTGGATTAACGCAGCCATTGGCAATACGCTGGGCGATGTCCGGCTCCACAGGACCACCAATGAAAGGCATCGCATTGGTGTCAATGTCTGACGGGGGAGTGGTCAGAGATACCAACGCCTTGGCTTTGGGGCAGTAGACGCGCTGATAGAGGAAGGTCAACTCGGCCTGGTGGAAAAGCTGAAGATAATCGGGTGGAATACGATATTTTCCATCGAACTGGAGCATCTTCACAACCTTTTCAGGCGTTTTATGCTTCCGCAACATGCGATAGGCAGTCTTCAAGCCCAGAGCCTTGATGCCTTCAAGGTAATCGCAGCCGTGTAGAATCGCCATGTGTCTGAACTGTTCATCACTCCAGCCAGTCAGAGAAATCTCGCGACAAGCCGCGAAATCCCGGCGGTTGATTTCGACGCATGCTCCGTGCTGTTCCAGCTTAGTGATGAGTCGCTTTGCGCCGAACACTAACAAATCAGAATCCTCCGAAACAATCCCACTGATGATGCCCTGGCGCTCTAGGTACACAAGCTGCGGATCAGCTTCGTAAGGTGCCACGATATAGGGGACACCGGTTTTCTTCAGTTCTTCGATGACCGCACGCGCCATTTCGGGGGTGACATCAATGGCCTTCTGCAGCTCACGGTGTGCTTGTGAAGGCTTCCCGGCCTTCAAAAGGGCCAGGCCTGACGCTTTGCTCTCTTCTCTTCTCTTAGCTCGGGATGCTTCTTCCCCTGCCTTACTCGGCAGAAAGTCACCGTCAAAGACCAGATATGGTTTGACACCAAAGTGCTGCATCATCCGGACACGGTTCATCACGTAATGTACATATCTGCGAAGCGGGTCAGCATATGTGGGAGGCTGAGCAAGGGGCATAGACATACTTGCGGGTAGGCTTGCCTTCAGCAAGCTCGATGGCACATGAAATGGCCCCGCGATGTAACCAGCCATAACCATCAACTCCAAGAGTCTCTCCTTGGAATTTTTTGAGTTCGGTAGGCTTTTGAATAGACTTGAGAAGCGGGAGAAGGCCTGTAAGCTCATGTCAGCATGCATCCTGCTCAGATAACATCGAGAATCAATGTATGAAGTTACCTTGGATACCCATGCTGTCGAGCAAGCAAACCTGAGATACCTCTAAAGAGATTCGAGTGGTTCAGACGGCCATTAGAAATTTCGTCAGACTTCCGAGGGCGAATCAGGCCGGATGTATCTTAGTAGCAAGGGCTAAAATATTTCAAAGCGAAGTTGGACTGTGGTGACGACACCCGTTGATGCCCGGAACCAATCGAGTGTGAAGCGTCCGTCTACGCGTCCAAAGTAAACAGTGGACGCCAAAAACACAGTGACGTTACGGAGCCTCACAAGCCTCAGCAAGAGTCGGGAGCCGGAAAGAACCGAGAATCAACGTGGATTGGACAATGCGGAAAGATGGGAATATGGACGACGTTCGATGCAATTCGGGTTTCGATGTGTAGTGCAGTTGTCCCTGCTTGTGAGATGGTCAGAATGAGGAAACAGTCAGTCAACGCGCCTATTAACCTTAGTCGATAAGCCAAAGTGACCCTGACCGCGTTGACCGCGACTTCCCTGGGCTGATGGAAAGGAACGCTATCCTGAATAGGTCTAGCGGCGGATACCACAGCAACGATCCCCTGCCAATTCTACCCCACCTTGTCCATCCATGTGGAAGGCGGCACTGGCACTGTCGCTAAAAGAGGCGGTAGGAAGAAAAAAAAGGGTTTTCCAAGCTGCGTCACCTGAAGAATCTCACTTTTGATAACGAAAACGAACCAGAACAGTCACCCTCAAAATGCCGAAAACTTCCTTGGAGAAAACGAGGAAGGCCATCGTCAAGAAGAAAGGTCAATTGGACGCCATTCACCAGTATTCGAGGGACTCCAAGAGACTCCACCGCGCCGCAGCCAGAGACGACAAACTTGAGAAAATCGCATCTGCCAGGAGAAAAGCCGATCGGCCATACCGTTCGTCCGCCCCCACCAGTTTGACCCCCCGGTCTCACACTCATAGAGCAGCATCATGATCATGGCACTGACGGACATGATCTAGTTGATCGGGTCGCCTTCTTTCAAGAAGCTATCCGCCAGAATGAGGTGAAGGCTTTGGAGGCTTCAGTTGCTGAGGAACTTGTCAAAACGTGAGCAAATCTATCCACCAAACCCGTGAACTCTGTCCTCGTTTGCTGACTTCTACTGCTAGATATGTACACCAGTACGATGAGGAGCTCAATGAGCTCAAGAAAGCGCGGCGTCCTGGTCGTCCAGCAAGTGTAAAGGAAGACTTGCTAAAGGTGAAGATCAGTACTCTTCAGAAAGAGTATGAGTGCGGGTTCTGTACGTTGCTCACAACCGATGTTACGCTCCTCTTCTTTCCACTCTAGCTAATCGGCTTCCAGTACTCCCTGAATTGACCTCGGCCGAGAATGCTGTGCTGTTGGATCGATGGGAGGGATCATGGTCATACCTAACCAACCTCAAGTGGGTTAAGCTATCGGAGGACGGCAAAGTCCAGTCGTCAAGTTTTCCACCGAGAGGCGACCATTAAGGGGAAGTCGGGGAATGCAGTTTCGTCTTGCTGCTGCGGCCTAGTTGCCTTCCACCTTTTTGTTGGACTTGATGTTGCACCGGCTGATCTTTCCATTTCAATGCCAGCATGGTTTGCTGCATTTGGCGTTGGGCGTTGCTGAAACCGGTCCATGCGGCTTTTTGTCATTTCCCCACGATGATTCGTTGGCAACGGTTGGGTACATGAGAAGCATGGGTTAGCACAACCACCATCATTCCCGCGCCAGTCATGGAATCGCCATCTGGCGGATAGGGGACGACAATATGCTGGATTGTGGCCACGACATAATGATGCCCACCTCGCCGTCGACGGGATGTGCGTCATGTTCATCTCATGCTGTCTTCACATTCAGGCTGCGTGGCTTATATGGGGACTGTCGTTACCTGCACAGTCCGCAACATGAACCTGGCCTTGCCATGGGGTCTCGGCGAAAATGTCCTGTTGTGCTACATCAATAGAGCGCTGCGGCTGCTATCGGTCGGCTCTTTGCATCCACCCATTGATTTGTTTGGCCGAGAGGTCATCTATGTGAAATCAGCAGCCACCCGCGTGCACAGCCTCAGCCCCCGGATCGCTCTCCAGGCTGCCGGATCCGCAGGCTGGGCCTCAGACCCTCCCCGACGGCCACGGCAACATGAAGGCTGTCTCCCATGCTTAAGCTCCGCTTCTTGCTAACGTCTGGTCGGAAGTGAAACATGGCACAAAGACCTCCTTGGTCGATCACCATCATCGGTCCCAAATAAGGCTAGATGCGCAGAGTAGTACCCCCGAGTCCATCATCATGTTCGATGAACGGCGAACTACCGTTTCCCCGGCATTATGTTGGACCGCCACGCAGCCCCAGTAGTTGTACCAGGCAATTTGCTGACAGCGTCAGTAATCATTCATCTACATCTATTCATAGTCTTCGCTCTTTCCGAAGTCCCATTGGTTTTCGGGTTTTATTCCAAATCATCCACAAGAGGGGGTGCCACTGGAGGAGGAAGTATCGATCTTATGCATGAATATTATGGCAATCACGAGGCTTCTTGTGGTATATAATCCATCAGTCGCGTCTCATCTGCTCCACCCCCAATGGCGATCTTCACTGAATATGTTCGCGTTCAAGACCGCATACAGGAAATCTGAAACTGTCTAGCACTGCTTGGAATCTATCAAGTAATTATGCAATCTACTCCCAAGAGGTTCCAAAGGACAAACAACCTGATGCTTTGACAGATATGTGCCAGTACATTACCCACTCAAGAGTCTGCTTCGTCTGCAAGCACGAGGATACTGTCTTGATATCTGAGAAACACTGCTCCCACGCGAGACGCAGTGGCGTGTTCGGGAGTTGTGGAAGGGGCATCGACAATGCAACCAAAAGCACCCCTCAGCACTGCTGGAAATGTAAAGAATTCCCTATAGCACCCGTCATGTACGGTGGATGAGACGCGTTTTGGATTTATCCGTGCACATGGCCGGGGGTCTGAGAGAAGGCAGCAGGTATTCCCAAAGTGATTCACGATATGGAGTTCGGAACTAGGGCGGTACTTCTTCGAGGTTTGGGTAGGCAGTCTTGTGTCTATGGCGTTCTTCCTTAATGCCCAGATATTGGCCACAGAACAGCCGGGCCGTCTTCGTAGCACCATTTATCAAGAATATTTTCCAGGTTTGGTTGATTTGCATTTGACAGCATATGGGAGACAAGGCTCTATCATAACTTGTGGCTGACACCTTCCTTCATGGCTGTCTCTTGCTCACCAGGGGGGCGCCGGACGAAACGGTATGTAGGCCAAATCAGCATGTGGATCAGACCGGACAGCAACGGCTATCATTATATAGTGGCGTAAGAAGAAGAAAACAGCAACAGAAAGCCTAGTACCCGAACTCATGGGGGTCGGCAGTCCTGGTCACGGGATCTGGGAAGCCGCCGTCGCTGTTATCGATCTGCGATTCTCCGCCTCGGAACCCCATCGAGCCCGCCACCGCCACCCGGGGGCCCAATGAGAGGGCGGAAGCAGTCCAGCTCCGAAACGACGGGGCGCGTGGGAATAGTCAGTCATATGCTGTGAGGTTGAGCTTGACCCCAAGCCCCTTTTCCACGTGTTCCAGTCCAAATCCTGCACCTAGCCGCACTCGTCGGTCCGCGGCAGACCATACCGCATAAATCCTATGGTGCTGCAGCAGAAGCGCGATGTGTTGATCGGCTGGCATCCCAGCATTCCCGCACGTGGCTGCGTTGCACCGCTTGGCTGTAGAAGCTGCTGCCTCAGCATGGACACCATGTCGTTGTTAATATTCCGCCCGTTGCGCTATGCGACCTTGGGAACCTATCCTATAGGAACTGGTTCCGCGGGTTCGGCAGAGGCTTCAAGTGGTAGATTTATGCACATTCTCCCCCGAAAAGCCAGATAGGTCTGAGTGGCAAAGGCTGTTATCCGCCAGAATTATCATAAATCAGCGTACCGCCTCAGTGCTCTCAAAGCCGTATAAATTCTAACATGTCTGAATTTGTCCATCTTTCTAGACAAAAGGTCAACGCCACAACCTCTATAATTTAAGTGTTATGATCCATTTCTGGACACGACCCATCTCGAACTTCTACAGAAACATTTTCACGCATAGCCATGCCATGTCGGTATTCTCACAATGCCTAAAGGCTGCTCTGCTCTCTCCTTTCTCCTAGGTAACATATTTCATTATGAACCAGTGCTAAACCCAACGGTAACAGGCGGCAGGAAAGCCATTCGAGGACAGACTGAAGCTCTGTTTCAGTTGATGGAACAGGATGGCTCTTTTCAGCTGCCAACTACATTCGGCAAGAAGAAACGAAATCACAGCCTGTGATAAGCTGCTTATTAGGAAGGAGAGGAATGAGCAACTTGGAAGCCGATTGCCACGAGGACTATCTCGCCTGAAGTGCTTCTTTCTGAGACTACAAGAATGTCGGAGATAACTCAAACAGTTGACTGGTCATGTATTCAGCTCAATCACTGGTTCTGTTGTTGGTATGGCAAGCAGCATGTCATACAATAAGAGGTTGTTCTATTAAGTACCCGAGTACAACCAGCTGCCACTAGTCCATAAACAGCAGCGTATAATATGGTCTGTGCCCCAATCGATTAAGAAGGGACTTCGGGGCTAAGCAAGCGCCAGAAATTTCTAGGGAGGCGGTTTGGAAAAGCTGCATCATTGGAAGAAAGCTCATCCATCCATCTTTTCTCACGATACCCAACCTGCTATTTGTACATCGATTTCAACTTACGTCCTCTCACCAGACCTCTTCACACTCCCCATTCTCTTCAATTCTTCTTGTAAAAGCCCCTCAAGATGATGTCAATGAGAGCCGTCGCGCGTTGCGCCCCCCGTTCCATCAGCCGCCTCAGTACTGCCGCCCTGAGGCAATCAAATGTCGCCCGGTCGTCAAGCTCATTGCTCAAGGCCGCCACATGGGCTCCTCTTGGATCGTCACAATTCAAATCCGCCTTCTCCACCACTCCCTTCTGCAGAGCTCCTGCCGGTGAGGTTGATGGGGAGCTGTCGGCGAAGCTGGACAGCGAGCTGCAGTTCGAGAGCGAGATGAAGGAGAACGAGCAGCTGCCCGCCAGCATCAAGGATTTCTTGGACAACAGCCCCTTTGAGCTGGTAGACATCCCCGGCAAGGAGGATGTCGTTCTCAAGCGAAAGTTCGGCAATGAGAAGTAAGCATTGATCTACTCCCGAAGCATATTCTCCCCCTCTCTCTTCATAACTAACCAGATTATCGCACCAGCATCACCGTCAGCTTTTCCATTTCGGATCTTGCCAACTACGAGCCCGATGACATGTACAATGAAGACAGCGCTCTCGCCGATGAGGCTGACGGCCAGCGCGCTGCCGAGGCTGAGGGCGAGGAGGGCCTGGAAGGCGAGGAGGACGAGCCTGCCGTCCCCTGCCGCCTGAATGTTGTCATCGAGAAGGACGGCAAGGGCGCTTTGAACATCGAGGCTGTTGCTCAAAACGGCCAGATTATGGTCGAGAACTTTTACCACTTCAAGGACGCCAAGCTGGCGCACAGCGAGACCGCCGAGACCAGCCACACCGCCCAGGATACCTACCCCGGCCCGCCCTTCGGCAGCCTCGACGAGGATCTCCAGATCTTGATGGAGCGCTATCTGGAGGAGCGTGGTGTTACCCAGGCCCTGGCTGTCTTTGTGCCCGACTACATGGACGTCAAGGAGCAGCGAGAGTACCAGGCTTGGTTGAAGGAGGTCAAGTCCTTCATCGAGGCTTGAGGTATAGGAGTGTTGAGGATGTGAGGGTGTACGATGATGAAGCAGAAGTGGTGCAAGCACGTCAAAACTGGCGAAAAGGGCCATGCGGATGTAGGATGGAAAGAATCTCTTGTACAAGTTTCCACTCATGACGACTGTATATGTATAATACCTACGACGAAGCACCAAATGATTCCCTGGGGGGTTTGGAGCGCAATTGACAAATAATTAAAACATCCATGTCTCTTAATATCGTCCGATACACCTGCCCCCATGAAAGTGAAAGATGGCCTCATGCGCAGGATACTAACAACCCGGGTTCCAAGGTATTGTATCACGCTTGGCGAGATTTTCTCGCATCATTGCCATGCACAGTTCGATCACGGCGGTGTGGTGCGAAGAGCAGATGGCCTCCCAATCTCGTCTGTCTTTTTCACGATGCCCAGGGACGACACTCTTCCGAAGGGCACCCCACGACGAGGACTTTGCATCCTTCACGCTACCAGCCTTGGGCAGCCTCGGAAGACGAAATGCCTTGGGTGGACCATTCTTGAACATCTCTCAATTTTGCATGAGCAATGCGTCTCGTCTGATAAGTACATTGGCGAATAGGCATGTTTGAATATGAAACGGTTGGCCTAGTTATCGTTTTAATGAAAAAAAAAAAAAAAAAAAAAAGCTAGCATTCCTTCCGCCAAGAGAGAGAGCCAACGACAACCGATTGGCAGCCCTGCCCTGGGTTTTTTTCTCCCCCCTCGCATAATGGTATCAAACATCTAAGCAATCAATGGAGAAAGCAAACCTCAAGTCATAAAGAAAGAAAGAAAAAGATATCGGGACGAACTCCTTACAACGCCGGGGCGGATGACCAGGACGGATGAATTGCTAGCCCACGACACGATCAACCCACGACAACCAGGTCTGGTCTTTGCAGAGACGATCCATGGCCACCTGAGATAAGCACACGAAAAGCTCCTGGCTCTTGGAAGATGCCGCCGCGGGGAGGATGAGGGCGGTGTTGAGGGTCCAAGCGGGCAGGCCTCTTCTGATGGCATCGGGCTTGACGACAGGAACGCCAGGGATTTTCCACTCGGCATCTGCGCCAAAGTGCCGCCACGTATTGAAGGCCAGGTAGTTGGACTGCCTTGGGTCCGAGTTGACGCCTACCAGTCGGGGGTCGGGACAGGCCGTGAGCATCTGCAGCCGCTGTTCCACATACTTGTCATCGATCGCATCAATTGCTGCCGTGATGACGGGGATCGTGTCGGCCAATTTGGCTGTGTCCTCTGTCGCCTCCAGCAGCCTCGCAGTGAGCACCGTGGCAAAGGCCGGGAAGGTTGCGTTCCCCAGGTAGTCCTTGGCCCGGTCGACGAAGGCCCGGTACTTCCAGTTGACCGAGTTCCAGAGCGTCGAGACGTCCATCTCTTGGGTCGAACCTATAAACTCTTCAGTTTCTATGCGAGCCCTGACAATGTGAGCGAATGCGAGGGCTGCTAGACAAGCGTAGGTTGAAGACACCTCGTTGTCGCTTGGCTCGGAGCAGGTGAGCAGCTGGAGCTCCTTGATGCGTTCATCGGTGAACATGAAAATCTTGCCGACCTTGTCGATTTGCTGCAATGGGGTTACTCCCTCGAGGAACCTCGGCTGCGTGGGGCCAGTCTTGTCCAGCAACGTGGTGTACTCGGGGCACGTTGATACGAGTTCCCGAAACCCATCGCTCGACGTTGGTGGGTGCACGAAATTGGCAAAGCTTTGGCTCGAAGGCCCACGCAGAGCGTCGCCTCTGGTCTCGGCAGCAAAACACTCCAGAAACTCGCGCAGAGTCTCTCCGTCGCATACGGAATGTTGCAAGTTGGAGACCAGAAAGAGGCCGCCTTGGACGAACCGGACATGAACCGTGCATGCGGGGATAGGCTTCGGCGTGTTCTCGAGATTGCCACTCGGCCTCGTGGATTCGCCCAGGAAGAGGTCGGGGGGAAGCCCCTTGACCTTGCCTCGTCGTACGTCTCCCCTTGGCCTATAGAGTAGTCGAGCGGGATCTCGTTTTGGGGGGACTGTGATATCCGAACCACCCCGGAGCTGGGGTCGACGCGAAGACGGGCGGCGAAAAGAGCCCTCTTACGGGCGAGGCCGGCCAATCGCGACCTCAGATAGTCCAGAGTCTGATGGGCGGGCCGCCCGTCATGGGGGAAGCAGAGCACTACCGAGATGTAGACTCTAGGCGCGTGCTGATTCCAGATGGACAAGGGCTCCCATTCGCCGCCTTCGATATCATCGCGCTCTGAAGAGAGCGGGAGCGCGGAGGAGTCAGGTGTGTGACTTCGATCTTGGTGACCATTCCGGCGAGAAGGGTCTCCTTGAGTCGATGCGGGCCGGTTTGGTGTGCGCTTCGAGCCCAGGAGGAAGCGCATCTTGTTCTGCTGGGAACGATTTCCATCCCGGAAATCCAACATGGTAGTGGGGCACTTGCTGACAGCGGGCGAGAGGAATATTATGTAGTGAGGTGTTGGGGGGTGAGAGCGGAAGACGGTGGTTTATCGGGTAGACAGAGAATCATCTCTGGAGGCGCTCGCAGTCCGAACAAACTTATCATCTCGGCCGAGCCGCCACTGATTACCAAACAGTGGTGACGTACCAGCCGTAAACAGCCTCGCACCTGGGATTGTCCTCTGAGAGATCTGGCACATGGTCTGCCGCGCGGTATCTGACAGAGAGCGAGCGAGCGAGGGAGTGAATGACGGAGAGAGAGAGAGAGAGAGAGAGGTGGACAGGAGGGACTTGGGGACCAAGCTCGCACGAGACGATGACCCAAACAGACAAATTGTTTCAGGTCTCAAGAAGAAGGCATCTATCGATATGGGTGGCGGCAGGCCCAAGTGCGATATTGGGGGGGGAGAGAGTTGTCGAGCGCACACCGAGTATTCGAAGGTGCGCATTGCGTGCCGAGAAGCCCATGGTGATAGCATTTGCTCAGGTGGCTTGGCGGAGCCCGCAACATCGGGCTGGTCGCGTCTACCCGAACGGGCGACGTGCAGATGCAGGTTCTCGTCATTCCACGTAGTTATCCTACAGTGTGTGCGCAAAGTGGGAATAGCAATATGACAGGACAGATGGGTTGGGAGGCGGTCATCATCTTCAGCCGCCTAGGATCCTTCCGGGTTAGCCCAGCCCTCGCCAGTTGGCCCTTCTTGTTTTTTTTTTTTTTTTTTCTTCTTCTTCTCTCCCGGGGCCCCGCGTGTTCGACTTGATGCTCAGCGGCTTCGTTTCCATTGGGGTTAGCGGCAGGAGTAACCTAGTAAGTCGGTTGTATCTCTAGGGGAAACCACGGCAGGCTCTGATGGCCTGGTTTCGGACCATTGCATGCTTGTCCTTGTGGGTGGCCCGATTTGATGATGTGATCTGCAAGTGTGTGCCATTAGAGGCAGGCAGGGGGGGCTCATGTCTCGGCTACAGTATAGGTACAGATGAAGGCTCGGGCAAGGGTATTTTGGAGACTTGGGGATGATTTGGGCTTTTCTTTTTCTGCTTCTTTTTCTCGTCTATTTGCTCACTTAGAATCAATCGCCCAAGACCGGCGCAGGCTGCCACTCAGCGAAGACATCCCGAGCCACCCCGGTTTCCGCGGCCCCATATTGAGTTCGAAGGCAAGGGGGTTTGTCCTGTGTGACAACCATCACCAACATTTCCTTGGACCTGCTGCCCTTTTCACTCTCCGGCACATACGGCTTCACCAACCGGGCTACGGATGACACCCGTCAACCAATGACTCTTCACTGCCCGGACTAGGGTTGGACAAGTCTAGTGACTCGATGTAACCGGCCTGTTGCGCCTCAAGAGGACCAAGACGTCCTCTCTGCACGTGCCACAAGATGAGCAGCCATGCACTTGGTTATTTTCGGCCATGTAGGTCAAAATGCGCGGTAACCGGAAAGCAGCGGTCTGCATTGCATGCGCCATCGTAAAGTGAGGCCGTATTGACTCTCTCCCCCTCTCGCTTTCTCTAACCTTGGGGTTTCCCCTCTTGTTCATCTTACCGCTATTCCCCTGGTTCGGAGATTTAGCTGCGCAGCCCTGAACACTGGCGGCTCGCGAATCTGACCATGACACATGGAACACATTAACGCCAGTATAGCCCCATCATACCCAATACGTGTCTGAACTATAGAGTCTCGACAATAATCATTGGGCTCCTAAGGGTAAACTCTATATGAAACTGCCGCCCCAAGAGGGCCATGGCCAGGTAGGCATACATGTAAATATGCGTTGGTTGTTCTCCTAAAATTGGGCATAGTTGAACCAGGTACAATTTCCCTGCAGGATTCCCTTTTCGAAGGATTGTTCCCGGCACGCCGACGCGTCGTACAGCAGCAGCGACAGGCCCATACGTAGGCACCCGGTTCCCATACCCTGAGGAACCTGGGGTTCGTCGCCCGAGGCGGCCTTGGGCAAACACCAGTCTGCATTGCCTGTTACATTGATGCCCGTACTATTCTTTCAGTCTGTGGCTAGCTCGGATATGGCAGCTCTCAGCCCTGGAATCCGGTGTGCCGACTAAGGGATCGATCGATATCCTCGCGCCCCTTTCGGATTCTCAGTGTACTTCTTCCGATCCCCGATCCCGTTGCCTGCTACAAGCTGTTTTATTCTACACTGCCACATTTTATCTTCACCAACCAACGACAAGATCTGAGTGGCCCTGTCTAGCGGAGCGGCTCTATACTCCCCTAACATGATCCATGCAGTTCCTCGTTGGCGGTTATTCTTTCCTAAATGGGAATTCGGGTCAGGGCTCTCTCTACGGCTTGTGTGAACACAAATGGTTTTGGCTATACTACATCAAAGGCGCCGATGCTTTATATCCCCAGCCACATATTAGTAATCAGACCTTTCTTCGCCATGTCATTACTAAATTTTTGTCATCACAGGTCCATCCTCTAGTATGTATGTATGCAAGAATCCCATGGTTTCCCTTATCCGTGCATCCGCTCTTGGCACAGCCTATAGGAAGAGGGCCGTTGATTTTGCCGACGGCAGTAAGGGGGTTAGTCCCCCACGTGGAGCTTTTCCGGGCAAGCATTTCTGGCCTGTGTTAACCAAAAGGGACTACGCCAATATCCGAGCAGCTAGCTCTCCGAGGCTGTGTGTAACCTCTCCTTGTTAAACAACAACGACCCCCTCCCCCTTTTCTTCCAATGTAGATCAAAGGTCACTATCAACACGCCACCTTGTAGGTTGCAACTAAAAACAATCGGAAATCCTCTTGATATCTGTTCCCACCGTAGACACAAAGGCTAGGCCCGACACCGACTTCCAGTCTCATTGTTAGCTTTGGATAGTTCCATCCAGACACAGAGTTGAAAGGACGAACAGTGTCGCTGTTGTTACCCTTGAACAAAGCTACAAGGAACTTGTGTCCCTCGGCTTCTACCAACAATGAGATACATGTCCGGCGGCCGGCGAGATATATAGCCGATAGCCGAGCCCTCGGTCAGCCGGCTTTTTCCCACCGAAGTTGGGTTCATTCGGTCCGCAGTTCTCGGTAAGTCTTCGTGGTAGGAGTATCTTGCGGCCTCGGTAGTAGCACACGTCATGTCCGAGCTATGGCTCAAGTCTGAGGTCATATACGAGGTAAGTAGAGCAAGGACCTATAGTAGAACGACTTGTATCTACTACCGAGCCAACAAGATACTCCTACCTTCTTGAGCCCTGCAAGAAATGCCGTCTCAGATGTGTTAAATCAGGTCGATACGTCGAATTCCTGCCTCATATATCTAAGAGGTACCTACATACCCAAGGCTGCGGTTACGTCGGTCCGCACACAGTGGCTTGGTCGCCATCCGCTGATTGTCTGGCTTCTGGTGCGGCAGCGTTTTGGGCTTCGTCTGTACAGTATGCCGTGGACGACAATGGCGCCAAGTAAGGAGCGCGAGCAATACGGTGGACGATGACTATACGAATTATAACTTTCACCTTAATTGTTGTTGCGCCGATGATATTCGTCGGCTAGCTGGCCCTCCCGCGGCTCACTGTCGTCGCCAGGCCTCGGCGGCTCCATGTTCTCGTTTAGTTCATACGGGCAGCTGGCAACGCAGTGATATGGAATGACCCCGATATTTGGGATATCGGGATCCCTCTCCACGCGGGTGGCGCCGGCCGGGACCGCAGGGACTGATACCCCTGTATAATCCAACTCCAGACCCGCACGGAGCGGCTTGAGCGTGCTCGACGATAGACTGAGCAGCTCGTGCCCTGGTTGCTTGCTTAGCTCGGATGCTACCAGCGGCGACGCTTCGTTTGCGGGCTGCTCTACACCTTGACGTGCGAAGGAGGCTTTGTTGTATCGGCCGCATGTCTCGCAGAAGATATGTACGTAGCGTGCCGTAAGTTCGCGTGAATTTGACAAGGTCCAAGGTGGGAGTGCAAAGGGTTCGCTGAGCAAATTGCAACCCTGAGATTCGGCGGCAATTTTTCCGTTGCTGGCCATTTTGGCTGGTATTGGTGGAGAGATAGGGGTTGATGTGCTTGATGATGCACACTTTGGTAGGGGATCTGGCTTGTTGAGTAGTAGAAATAGCTGAGAGTACTTTGCTGGTGATGACAGTGTTGTATTCTCGAATAGGGGTCTTACGGCCCTGTAAGCTTACTTCATTTATACTGATCGATTCTGAACCTTCGATATCTTGCAACAGCCCTGCACTGCCAGCATCAAAGGTCTTGTTTGGCGTGTTCCTTTGTATTTGGGTATAAAGGCATTGAAACTGCCACTTATACAACTCTGTTGTTGTTCAATGTACACACCCTTTGTTGAGTCACAGCCGCCTCCTTGACAGCATCCCACCTCTTGATTTCTCTTTGAGGCTTCCCGTATACGGCTCAGATTCAGTAACAACTCCAGTCCCCGCTACGTCCAGTTTCTTCATCCCCTGTGACTCTCCTCGCTGTTTCGCCCAGATAAGCCCCAAATAGATCGAGTATAGTGAGTAGTATGCCCCCATGAGCCAGACCATCCTTATAAGCACTTCGCAATATTTTTGCCGAAGAAAATGCACGAGGGATTGTAATCACGAGCTTACCTGATATTCGCGTGGATCAACACCAGAAATACCAGCATATGCTTTCGTGAGCTGGGCACCGTAACGACGTAGAGATATGCCTGGTCCTTCGCTCTTCTGAAGATCACAGCTGCGTAGAGGGTTTCATGGAGAAAGCACTTCGCCCATCAAGGTGAAGATTTGCCACATCTACCACGCCATGATCATGACCGAGGGCCCATGACTGGCCTTCCGCCGCCGACAGGGTCGTTTGTTCATAAGACACTCTAGTGCAAGTAGCAGTCAAGTAGCAGTCATGTACCACGATCCTGTCGGTTTTACCTGCTACACCGGCGGCCTCCTTTGGTCTGGATCCATTCATCCATCCCGGAAACTAGGACGGTAACCTCATGGGCGCCATGCAGCACCACGGGTGCTGTCGGTAACAGGGGCGGAACTGTTTGCTGCACCGGCTACAGGGTCACTTATGCCGGGCACCGCCGCAAGCTTGCGTGCCCGCGCATCCCTCCACGGAGAAAGGCTATCCCTACTACCGCTGACGCCGAAACCAAGCATTCACGACGCGCGTTCTGGGCGAAAAGCGGGTGACTATGGCTTTGGTCCTATTACCTCCAGGGCAGATGGCCGGTGGTTTGCTAGCAAGTAGCCCCTTTCCCCCAAAGGCAAGGTCAGGCCGCGCCCTCGCATTCTCTCCTGTTAGGAAACGCTGTACCCCTTGCTCGTCTACTATAACCTCAACTCCCAGCCGCCTTGCGCCAGATCTCGATATTCTGGAGTGCTTGTTCCTCCTAACTGGGTCTCGTTAGACTAGTAGGCCAAGATAAACCAATGGCGACTTATTAGCTAGACTCACCATCTGTCCCCTGATACTTTCATTGCAATAATGTTGACAGGGGCTTATAATAAGCGAACCTCGGTACAAGTCTGTCGGAGAAGCGACAAGCTTCTGTTGACACGAGGTGAAGGGAGATGTCAGTTAATATTGGAGGACTTTCCATAGGAATGAACCGGTGAATCTGCTCCATTACGCAATGAAGGGTTTGGTGCAATCACCCCTAGAGTCGTGCTGTGACATCGACTGGCGAGGTCTCATCGGGTATCATAACGTCACATCTGGTGCGCCTTGGCAGACCCATGCTGGCCTCAGGAAAAGATAAAAGGGGGGTGTTGCGGGGATGGGATGCAGGTTATGTGCCAGGTGGAAGATTGATGAGACCAAAGCTAATAGTTATGACGGGAGGGACTCATAATTCCCAGATAGAGCTGAAGGCGACACCACGAGACCATGGAGATATGCAAGGCATGTTTGATGACTTTCGAAGCCAGAGAACGAGAGATGTGTTCCAATCTATGAATCGCAGCCCCAAAGCCCGTCTTTACCATTCAGAAAAAGGGCCTGATATATGTAGTGTCACGACAACCACACACTACCACACGCACCACACGCGCCATAGGACGGACGACGCTATACCTTTACAAGATCAACCACGCTTTACCTTGGCACTGAAGCGCAACCATTCTCCAACGCCCATTGTAAGAACTGCACATAACCGCGACGCTGACATACCCCGACCAGACAATTCAAAACCCGCCCATATGCCATGCACGGATGACGATTAAAACCATTTCCATCGAGGGACGTATTCAATATTCTCGGGAGCTTTGTTGTGTCATTAGAACCTGCGAGGCCCAGTTGTATTCTCTTGTCCCTTCTCGCGGCGATATTACCAATTCTGTAGCCGTCTCATCGCCCCGAAGTAATTCTATCCGGGTATCATTAATATTGGTCAAGTTGGTGACTCTAAAGTTGTCACCAATACTGCGTGCAGCACACCCAAGCCTCCAAGGGGCAGGACCTCGGCCTGCCCCTACGTCGAAGATATCTTCCAATCTTCTAATAATTATCTCATATCTCGAACGACCATATCGGCGTCGGTTGCCCCGTTATCAAGACGGGGAGGCGTAGCAAAAGCGACTGGCCGGATCCGAATCGTGTAAGAGCAGAGTTTCTGTTGGCAGATGGCCTTACCAACGGCTCTGGGCAGTGTTTCCAGCTCCAGAGCGCGAATCTAAGCAATGCGCCAGCCGAAGCTGTGCAACTGAAGATGCTCCCCGTCGTCTTTATGACCTTTGCGCAACGACTTCTCGAGCATAGAATTCGACTAGCATCGTGGCATAAGCTTCTAGGTCCTCGACCGGAACAGCGAGACGGAAGTCGTTGAGGAGCAGGAATTGAAGCTCCAGGTGGTTCAACTCGGCAAGTGGCAAGCCGCCAACCTAAGCAACATTAGCATCTGATCAAAGTGCAATCAAATATCACATGGGTAGTACCTTTGCATATCTCGAGTTGGTATAGAAAACATCAGAGAAGAATTTGCTGGCACACGTTACTCCAGCAATAATCAGTCGATGTATATTGAAGCTGTCCACGACGAAGTATGTTGCGGGTGACGTGATCGTTGCGGAAGCTACCGCAGATGGAGCTGTCTGTGCTTTCAACCGAGGTTCTCCTTCCTCGTCTTCATCATCGTCAGCTAGCTCAGAGTCGGTCTCGTCGCCTTGGTCGCTCTCAACGTCCTCCATCTCCGTGTCGGCGTCTGGGCTGGGCCGGGCCGTCTTAGCGGCAGAGGTGCTTTGCACCGCCGTTTTGCGCCGCGTCTCCTCGGCTTCCATAACCATGTTGTTCACCCGCTCCGTCATACGATCAAAGTAGACCAGCAAGCTGAGGAAAACCTCGTACGTAGTTGGACAATACTTGTGGATTCTGCTCAAATAACTCAAGATGGTGATGGCAGGCACATTCTTGCCATGGAAGGCAAGTACTGAGCTGCTTAGAGGGCTTATAGTTGCGCCATCATTATTATGACTAGCGGCCGTCTGCTGATGGGCGGCGTTTCGGTGCAAGGCGTCGTGCTGAAGGTCGTTGGTGGTTGTGATTTTCGTCAGGAGGGCAGCAACCATTTCGATGATGTCGCCAATGGGCATACCACTGATCTCGTACTTCATTGCTTGTAGCGGAGGGTCGTGGAGTATACCTGGCCCATTGCCGCCGTTCATCATGTCAGCCTGTGCAAGACTTTGTATATGAGCCAAATCTCGCACGACAATCGTATGGCCTTCCGAGGAAGAGGCATTGTATGGCGTGGCCCGAGGCCCGGCTGACAACGGGTTGGTATCGGATTCGGGGGAAGGCTGCTGCTGATGTGAAGATGACCTCGATGATGAAGCAGTCTGCGGTTGAGATACCATGGACGCGACCGAGTTGTCGCTCCCAAGCTGCGGCCTCTGGCCAACCGATGCAGATGAATCGGGCGGGGAGGGAAATCGCGATGCGCCCCCACTTGAAGATACTGGTTCTTGTGTGGGTAAGCTGTCTGTTTCGGCGGTCGCAGCAGGTACTGGCGTGTCCCAGGTTCGCTTTGATGGTGTGGCGCTTGCTATTGTAGAGGTCTTGTATTTTGGAGATGTGGGGGGACGAGTCGAGAGAGAGGATGTGACCTCCCTAGGGCGACTTCTTGATTCTGATCGGTAAGAGGATTCGCGAGAATGGGAATGATCGTGCTGCAAGCCGGATGCCATCATATTATGGAACCGAGAATGATCCGCGGCGTAGTCACCGATGACAGCCGCCATTTCCTCGAATGGCCGTGGTGTGATGGATTAAAGCTTCGAAGGAGAGATCGCAGACGCTGTTCTCCGAGACAGGGTGTTTTGTATCTGCGGAGGTAGGGGTTGCGGGTCAGTTGATTTGTCCGTCAATGTCTTCACAACGCGTCCAGGAACAAGTTGTCGTGGATGAGGGGAAACAACCGGAAAGGACAAGTAAGAATCGAGATCATCAACGCAGGAACGAAAGTAGCAGTGTGGGCACTGCGACAAATCAATCATGCCGCAAAGTCCATGAGCCCAACGCGATAGCGCCGTTATGTGGCATAGTGGACTGG
The DNA here is from genome assembly GCA_019976485.1 of Apiospora pterosperma. NCBI lineage: Eukaryota > Fungi > Ascomycota > Sordariomycetes > Amphisphaeriales > Apiosporaceae > Apiospora > Apiospora pterosperma. The sequence goes on from JAFBMP010000009.1 coordinate 4,663,113, forward strand.
CCAACTCGCTGGTTCTACTGTAGTCACGTAACATGACGCACCTTACGGCGAATGATAAGATCGCACACACGGGTTTGGGGACAAAAGGAAATGACAGTGACGGGTCTGGTCGATGGCATCGACGATCGGCACCCAACTTCTATTGGCACCAAACTTCCACATGTGTGTGTTGCGAACGCACGTGTTCACCTCTCACACGGTCTCTGATGTATCCCGCTTGCTGGGACTGGAGCGATGCCAAAGCGACGCAGGACGGGGGACGGGGGAAGAGAACGAATGGCAGAATGAGAGGGCAGACAAGAGATACGGGACGCGAAGAGCAGATTACGACAAGAGGAAAAGGGCTCATTGGATGCAACCGAAGAAGGATGTGAGCTTACTGGATGTATGGTCTTGTACTTTAGAGCGCAGTCGTCATATCTCAAGCCACAAGCGAGCCGCTGAACTGAGTAGTCTCGTTTAATACAGTTTGGACGACGGGCTGGAAATGGACGGATGGCCCGAATTTTGCGTTGGAAGATGGAACCGGAAAGGATCGTAATACGAGAAGAGACTCTTCGCAAGTCGAAAGATAAAACGTATGCAAGAGGCTGGAATGTGGTTGCGCGACAGATGGAAACGAAGCCAGGATTCGATTTCGAGGGGCAACTAAGAACGTTGGGCGTTTTTTGGAGGAGGTGGCCGAGGCCTTTTTGTTGTCAAGAAGAATGAATCCGGGAACTGTGATTGATCGGGAGTTTGGGCAGGGTGGGTGTGCTGGTGGATTCGGTTGATGGGGACCCCAAATTTCTATGATGGTGGAGATGGAGGGAGAGGGAATGGGTGTGTGTGTGTGAGAGTGAGTGAGAGTGAGAGAAGAGTGAGAGAGGGAGAGAGAGTAGAGAGAGAGCAGCGAGAGCGAGACAGGAAAGGTGAGGCTAGGTAGTCGAAGATGCTTGGTTTATCAGGTAGCGTGTAGCATAGCGTAGCGTCTGGAGGTGGCGGCGAAGGTTGTTTCAATCAGGGAGTACATACATAAGAAGTATGTAAGTACGTCAGGCAAGCGATGCGATGCGCTCCGATGTCACTCGTTATGACATAAACCCTGCGGGCGCGCGATGCGATAACAACAAGATGGCAAGCCGCGTAGCGATCAGTGGATTCCAGTAGAAAAGATGAGAGGGAAAGAAAAGCAAGACCAAGGGCATTACAAGTATCGGGCTGCAAAGGGGTATGTAAATAAAAAGAAGACAAGCAGGCTAGGCTAGGGACATAAAGTAAGTAAGTAAGTAAGTAGGTAGGTTAGGTACCTCGAGGCACTTCCATGAACCTACCTCCTACTCTCCAAGGTATATTTAAATAGATAAAACACCCGAAACCCCCCCGGGAAAACTGGACTCAATCGCGCAGGAGATGGGATGGGAATCCTTCCGTATAATATTGAGGTGCGGTGAGTTGCGCACCTGAAGCCATGGAATAAACCGGAATCGCGTGAGTTGAGTCGGAGCAGATTGTATATATCACGACTACCTCGAGGTACCTTAAGTAACAACAGCCTAGCTGAGGTTGTTGTTAGACATCCGATGTCCAGTACTTTTTCCCATGTTTGGTCCTCGTCGTAATCGTGTTGTATGTACTCACTTACTCTGCGACTCCCATCCAACTTCGGAGACCGCACAGTTGACACTACACTGGACCTGTGGGCCAACCTTGTAAGTTACAACAGCACGTGGAATTTAGCTCGCCCCGAATGAGAGACAGTGTGTGCTGCAAGAGATAGGAGATCTCCCTGGCCGAGGGCTGTGCACTTGTATACGCTACGCCAGCTCCATTGTTTAACCATTGGAATCATGGAAAAAAGATGGACGACCGATGAAGCTACCACACAAGTATGGCATCACGGGCCAGAACGAAGCCAGTGCAGGCAGTTTTGTATAGTATCGTTGCGACGTTAAGGGGCTCTATGAGGTAACTAAGTCCACGAGCATTACTCGCACGACGACGTACATATGTTACTGTTACATACCTAGGCAGAACAGACCTTGCAAGAACCTGTCGATTTCAATATCGCTATTCGCTGGCATCGACTCGTGTCACGGAGAGACATTGCTTCATTGCTTGTTTCTACTCCCGCTAGCTACCCTCCTACCTGGCACGTTGGGATGGAGGAACGCTGCGGCCAACGGGCCCAATTCTAGGCAGTAACATGTACGTTCGTTTGGATGATCGTCTCGTCTACTATCCAACTTACTTCCTATCCCCTAACGCTGCTTTCGCCCAAAAAGAACAGTACTGTACGGTTGGAGGAGAATCCGAGGTCACCGATGTACCGCACAAAACGCTATGCCCGTCATCGAAATGAACCGATTGGATTAAAGGTTCTTATGTAAAGTATATACAGTTGTCAGTATGGCTGTGCGATACGACAGACAGGAGAAGTTTTCAACCTGTGACGATGCTGGTTCTTTTTCTTTCTTTCTTCTTTTCTTTTCTTTTCTTTTGCCCAAGTAGATACTTGTCTAACCTAATAAGCGCAGCAGCCACTTGATACTGTTCGGGCATTTTCTGACCTTCGAGTGGCGGCTGCTAAAACTGCCTGCCATGGCCTGCACGACAGGCTAAATTCTGTCGTTCGTTTTCCTCGTTTTCATCATGCTTACCGTTTCATACTCTATACCCCAGGTACGGGAGACGGGTACTGCTACCTTAAGTAGACATGGGAGGAAATCAAAACATTGATGGAGGGTTTTCCGTTGCAGATTATCCTCCAATTCCACTGACGCGGCCGTCCGTCCGCCGGGTCAATCAAGATGCCAGGAAGAGAGGTGTGCCGCTGCTACTGGACACTGTCAACGTAGCAGCCTTCACTTCCGATTCATCCTTATTTTTTTTTTCAGACACATCGTTTTTTGTTGGAAGGAAACCCCCAACCTTAACCTAACCTAACGGCTTACCGAGGACCATGCCAGAACATCGCGGAATGGCCGCCACAGGGGGATGCCCTTGCGATCTCCTGCACTTTGGGGGTGTCGCCAACTCGAATAGGGAATGGCCTCAGAGATTCCGGTTCCACCATCCCACGCACATGGGACCTGCTAGCCTGTCAGTATCCAGCACGCCTCCACCGCCAGATCCCCCTAGTTCCTGGTTCGTGTTAGGTTATTGTGTACTGTACTCCCAAGCTCCTTGCTTGTCAAGATGCCTGCCTGAGGGTACGCAAGCAAGCGGCAGTGCCCTGTCTGTCCCATTCCATTGCCGCCACGTCCCACTCGGCGACCCCCCGGTCTGCCCCTTGAATCATCCCACGCGCTCCCTCATCGATACACGATATGCATCTTACACGCCTTGTCCATCATGCGGTCTGAGACTTGACAACCAACCCATTACTCGAGTTCTGCGGAATAAGCAATCAAGGTGAGAAACCAAACATGATTTGCTTGAATTGCTTGCCCTCCGGCCCGAGCGCCCTCTGTTGCCGACCAATGAGTGCCCATACAGCTCACACGAGTCGGCCTGTTTGGTTCTTGATAATCCCCGGGCTGCCGGCTGCGGTGCCCGTTACCTGATCGCATCATACGTATCTCTAATTTCGCGTGCAGAGAAGTCGCTTGAACTCGGAGGTTTCAGTGCAGCAATGCAACAGCATCCAGGGGTATGTATGTATAGGAGCGCGCTATCAAGCCCTGCTAAGCTGTCTCTTCCGAGTAGTGTTTCAATAATAAGGGGGAGAGAAAAGATCAGAAACATCGCGCATATACTGCTGTATGCTACTATGTATGTATGTACGTATGGCATGCATCCCATGCGATCCAGTCCCGGGCTCGACCCATGCCATCGGCTCATCCGGCCATTTTTCTTCATCTCAGCTTCGTCATCATCGCAGGGCTGCATAGTGGGAACAATCAATTCCCACCTTCTCATTCTTTGCCTGGCCACGCGCGCAGGACTTACATAGACTCACATCAGAAAACATGGCCATTTTGCCGCAAAAGTAATAGACTATCTCCTCCATACCGTACTACTTAAATCAGATAGTTCTACTCCGTACAATAAGAAGATTAGACTTGAGGGATAGGCACGTCGTATGCAACACTAAGCTACAAATTGACGGCACGGATCGCTTCCTGGAAAACACTAGATGGTGGAAGGCTTACCAACAGATCCGATTCGTAGGCTTGATGCTGCTGCATCCTTCCTGACATCCCACGCACCGGGGAATGGTGAGCAGGGAGCCAGCACTATCTCGAGAGTATAGGCAAGCAAGGTTGTCATGGTTCGAGAGACATTCACCGCTTGTTGCGCGAGTCTTGAATCGCTGGCCCCGCAAATCCGATAAGCCTGCAACTCGATCTCGTGCTGCCACATGCCCTTCAGAATGCGCATTAGTGGATATCATTCACTACGGTAATGCAGTACGAGGTGCCAATGATATCGGTAGCAGAAGCCCTGTGTCTCTTATCAACTCGATTCTATTTGTGTCCCGTCATCTCCATAGATGTGCGGCAAGGGTCATAGGAAGACTCCTCCTTCTTTGGCACGCAAGCTGTCATGATAGATATTATACACGTTGGCATTTCTCGTCAACCATACTTGTCCCATTCGAGCTTCATGAGTCGGGGTTTGCATTGAATCCCTTATTGGTGACGCACCTCGTACTTCTCATCGGGAAGATACAAGTGCCGATCGGCTCCCTCCTTGGTGAGCACAACCATGCGAATAACACCGCCGGAACTGCCGTCCCACTTGATGGCCTCGGAGAGTGCCCCCTTGACGAACTTGACCGCATCTGCCTCATCCATGCCTTCCCTCCAGTTTGCATCGCAGTAACCGTAGATGTATGTTGAGCCGGAACCACCGATAGCATACGATTGCTTATGTAATGAGCCTCCCAGCGGGATTGAGTAGACCTGGCCACCATGTCGCTCGTCCCACCCGGCGATGATAAGCCCGGCACTGTTGGAATCATCATGTTAGTCCAGTCCAGGTATTGCGATTCATCCATCGCCGTCCATCGTCGTCATGCGTGGAGGGAACAGGGCACTAACCTCAGCCGGTCTTTGTTGGAGTAGCAGATTTCCTGGAAGATGGCAGCTGCAGTCTGGGTGGTCGGGGGCTTGCCATTGCGCATGTGGAACATGCCCAGCTGATACTGTACAATGTCGGCCACAGCTTGTGTGTCAGCCGCTGAGCCGGATCGGCAGCACCAGATAGTATCGGCGACTCTGGTAAGCTTGTCTGTCACTCGGTTCGCAATGTACGCTCCGGTCGTGGTTCTCGAATCGGCACCTAGAAGCCCAATCAGCTTCAAACCCAGAAGGGCCAGCCGTCATGCGGCAGGTAGCATAGAGTACTTACCAAGAATAACGCCGTCCTTGAATGTGACCGCCATGCTACGTCATGGTTAGATTGCATTGCATTGCTGGCCTGTTTGCAATCATGAGGACTCACATGGATGTTCCGAGGCTAGGCAGTACATTATTAGCACAATCGTTGCAGCATCCACAAGATGACTTCAGACTTACTTGACTTCTCCCTTCTTTAATCTATCCATATCGACGTGGATGCCATCTATTGCATAGGCTGTATCAGCGATTCTGGCGTTTCCCTTGGGCGAGGCTGACCAAGCCATATGATCATCGTACCTTCGTTTAGGACGCCTGTGTTGCCGAACTCCATCTTGATTGGTTTTGCCGTGGCTTTCTTTGCGAGAATCACCGCTCAATAGAACCTTTTCAGCCGTTGAGATCGCCGTAGGTCGATGCGTTGTGGGAATGTGTTGGATGTTCTTGTGTGTGGAAAGCGGGAAACGAACAGCCTGCCTCGCCCACCTGGAAGCTTGAGGTCGTTGAGCTCAGGCTGCAGGCAGCTCCAGACGCGTTAGCTCACTAAAGTATCCGTACTTACCTAAGTAATTATGACCACAGCCCTGCCAATTGATGGCCCGTGCACCGCTACTACTTGTACGTACTTGTTGCGGCAAGAAAGGGTTCAACATCTATGCATTCTAGTATCGTATGTAAGGCACCGTGAATTATCAGTGAGATATTCTATGTATGCACGTAGTAGGGAATAAATGCTAGTAAATGAGGGCCCCTTTGTAAATATCAGATATCCAACCTCGAGATCCAACGCCGTTCGCCATGCTCTAATGGTCTACACCATACTGGGATATATTGTTTTGTACTGATCAAGCCTTGGGTCTGCGAATGTGTTAATGGCCATGGAAAAGTACTGCGCAGAATGGATGGGTGCACTCACGTGTCCTTCTGCAGCTTCAGCTCAGTGGCGCCTTCCTCCTTCTTCTTCTTGTCCTCGTCGCCGCAACCGCAGTCGTAGAAGTCGCCGATGTTGTTGCAGTCAAACAGAGGCTTGTGGAGCCGCTCGTTGACCTGGTTGTGCATGAAGCACGCCCAGCCCGCGGCGGCGTTGCGCGAGCTGACCTGGGGCGGGAATTTCTTCAGGAGCCCCTGGAAATGCGTCGCGCAGTCGCCGCAGGGGTAGAGGCGAGAGAACAGCTGGATGTAGGTCTTGAGCGCAAGCGAATCGTCGTCGGTCGGCTTCTCCGGGAATCGCGCCATCATCGTGTGCAACAGTTTCCACGAAGCACGGCCCAGCTCCGCCCTGCAGCAATCGAGTTCGTTAGAAATGGCCGCTGCCATCATAATCTTGGTAGTAGATTGCACCTACTTGATTGTCGCATTCTCGAGTTTCGACGCAATAGCGCCGCCGGTGATGGCACTGCCTGACAGGTCGATGCCGGCCATCTTGGATTCGGACAGAGCTGCCGATGCTGGCTCTGCCTTGCCGACGGCGGGTGGGGGGGTGAAGACTTGTGGCACGCTATTCGTCCGGACTCGCGAAGACATCATGAAGGATAGACCGAGGAATGCAGCGACCGCCATGATGACGATCAAAGAGATATGGCGTGCCATCGTAGTTTGTTTCTGTTGGGACTGACAAACTGGAACCACCCACGTCGAGCCGTACTGTACTCCCTAACAAGACTAGGAGAACTTGCTATGCAACACCCAGATGCTTTAAAGCGCGAGGTGAATGAGAAAAGTAATACGGAGTACAGAGAAATGATTAAATGAGTCTAAGCTAATTTCGCGAGGAAAGGCAGCAGAAGTTTATTGGACGGGAAGCATTATTCATAAAACACGTCGTGGGGTTTCCCAGTAATCACTTGCTTACTCCGTACTCACTTACTAATAACTAACGTACGATTCAATTGCCAGGCACTAACTACCCTGGATTCTGCCCTGGACTCATCTCGCCCAAACAAGTTCCAGGGGTCGATCGATCTCTGCTGACGACGGGGCAATTGCCGTTGAACTAAGGCCCTGATCGGCATGAATTTATTACTATGGTAATAAAATCGATAGATTTTATAGCTATGCACTACTAAAGCCACCCCTTTATTAAACTATTAGGTTATTAATAGTTCGCCTGTACTTCGCTATTACTGTGTATATATATTATTATAATCTGCTTTCGCTAATTAAATTATATATTCTATTATTTTTATTATAGCGCTTTAAGTACATTACTATTATAATTACACTTATTATTTAATATACCTTTTTAGCGAAGGTCCTTTTAAGTCTTTTACTAGAAAAAATATTAAGCTTTAATAATTAATTAATAATCTAAGGCGTAATGCTTTAATTATATACTTTACTTTTATTTCGTAGGTGTTTTATTAAAGGCTTTTTAAAGCGTAGTTAAGCGGTCGACGCTTAATTATATTAATTATTACTTTTATAATCGTAGTTTTAATAAATAATAAAATAATACGTTTATAATTATAATTAAATCGTAAATAATAACTTTTTTAGGACTTATACTAAACTTTTTTCGAAGGTTTAAAGCTTTAAATTTCTTTTTTTTTCTTTTTTTTAGTTAAAGCTTTTAAAAAATAAGTTTTTCGTTTATTTTTTAATTTTTTATTATTATTATTATTAATAATAATAGTATTACGACCCCCGGCGATTACTTAACGCCCTTTTTTACGACTTTTTATACTTCCTATTAAAAAAGCCCCGAAAAGGTAAATAAAAAACTACGCGTACACGTGTTTTTAATGTGTTCGCCGGATAATAGTATACACTTTAAGTTAAAATGCCTTTAAACTTAAGTATTAAAACGACGAATATACGTATTAATTACTTTTTTTAATTTATTATAAAGCGTTTATTAACTTTTTTTTAACCGCTTTTATTAAATGTATTTATTATACCGTTTAAATTAAAAGTTATACTGTAATAAGTAAGTTTTTTATATAATTTTTACTGCTTTATTAATATTTTTTTAATAGGTTTTTAGTAGCTTTAAAACTATTATTATTACGATATATAAAGAGTTCCGCCGGGAGCGATTTAATATTATAAGTTACGTTTAAATTTTTACGATTATTCCGCGATTTTATAATTAATATTTGTTGGCAGGGGGCGGAGGTCCTAACCAAGGTTACCCCAAAGCAGGAAGCAGCGCTCACCAGCCAGGTGACTGCTAAGGGGTAGATCCAGTAGTTACGGAGGGCCGGAACTACAGGGTCAGCACCGATAGTACTGTAGCTACAGGTGTATGGATGAGCTACAGGGCTATGATGTAAGTCTGGCGCAGTTACAGGGCGACTAGAGAGGCCTGGAGCAGCGGCAGAGTGACGGCTGAAAGGCCTGGTGCTATAGCAGGGTGACGGCTGGAGCAAGAGCTAGAGCCGGACCAGTATAACAGCAGGGTAACAGTCAGTGGATCGAAAAGGCGTACAGCTACTACTGTAGCTGTAGGGGAACACGGGAATTAGAAGAGCTTATATAAAGGTAATAATTCAGTGTGTATTGCTTGCTTGCTTGCTTGCTTAGAGACTACCTAAAAGAGTGCTAAAGAGCCTGTAAATATAGGCGCTAGAAGGCCTGAAGGAAGGCTCTAAAAAGAGACGGCTTACGTAACCGTATACGTAAGCTAGAGCTTAAGGAAAGCTGTCGAAAGTGAACGAAAGAGATGGAAGCTGATCTAGTGATCAGTGCGTACTAGCCGTACTGAGCCTAATAAGGCAATAACCGATAACACAGTAAGGACAGTGTAAGTAGTACTGGTGCTACTGTGTAACACCCCCCTGATTGTGAAGTTAGGTTCAGAATCGGAAGGAAAAGAGGCCTGTGGCTTCTGAAAGAGGCCAGTAAGCCTCAGGAAGAGTGGATAGATTTTAGGTTTAAGAGCTGTAGAAACCTCTTAAACTTCTCTTTCGGCAGTGGCTTAGTTAAGCCGTCTGCTGGCATGTTATTAGTAGATATATAATCCACTGTAACAGTGCCGTGTTCGACTTCCTGACGTACGAAGTAGTACCGAAGTGCTGTATGTTTCGTACGCTGATGAAATTCAGGATTATGTGCTAGACCTATAGCACCTGTATTATCTCCTTTTAAGGGTACAGGCCCCTTGGGGAGACCTATCTCTCGTAAGAGATTTCGAAGCCATATAGCTTCTCGAACAGCCTGTTCGAGACTGTTAAATTCAGCCTCTACTGATGAGATAGCTACCGTAGAATGCAGCTTCGACTTCCAACTAACTGGTCCTCCATATAAAGTAAAGAGGTACCCGAAAGTAGACTTCCTAGTGGCTAAATCGCCAGCGTGATCAGAGTCACAGAAGCCTAGCAACAGTGGATAACCGCCCTGTGGAAGAGTGTCTATAGGGTAGTTACAGGGCGAATCACCCTGTGGGAGACTCAAAGAGTCGCCCTGTAGAAGTTCTAGCTGACCACCCTGTAGTAGTCCAGCCTGATCACTGTGACCTCCCTGTATAAACGCAGCTGTGAGCTGTTTACCCTGGGTGAGAGCTTCCATCGGGTAATTACAGGGTAGACTTCCATCGTACGTAATACCTAAGTCGATAGTTGACTTCACGTACCGAAAAACCCCTTTCACAGCCTTAAGGAGCTGCGAGGTAGGTTGGTGCATGTGGCGTGCGAGGTAGCCTACAGGGTACGTTAAATCGACTCTGGTCTGGGTCATGGCGTACATGAGACCCCCTAGAAGGTGTTGGTATTCCTTCGTAATTTCGTATGAGCCTGTAGAATCTGTACCGATGGTATGGACGTTCTTCGGTAATCCGGGGCTTAAGGGGATCTCGGAAGGTCGGCAATCGTCGAGCTTATTACTCTTTAAAAGGCGTTGTAAATAACCCTTCTGGTGAAGTTTCAGCGTCCTTTTCTGCCGATCTCTAACGATTTCGACTCCTAGAAAGCAGGAAGCAGGGCCTATATCTTTAATTTCGAAGGCCGTATTTAGCTTCTGCTTTAGCTGGTCGATTTCAGCCCGATCAGGGCCGAAGATCAGGAAATCATCGACGTAAGCAACAATAAACAGATTGCTTCGGGGGTTGAAATAGGTGGATTCGTCACTAATTAGTGGCCGGAATCCCAGTGGCTTCAGCGTCTGGCGGACCTTTTGCTGCCACTGACGGGGGCTCTGCTTTAGACCATACAGGGCCTTCAGCAGCTGAAAGACTTGAGAGTCGTCTCCTTTAAATCCGAAGGTGTTTAGCTCTGGAGCCTCTTCTAGCAGGTCTTCCAGGCCTGGAATGTCCTGGATATAGACCTCTTCGGTAAGGTCCCCGTTTAGAAACGCCCCGATAACGTCGATCTGGTCGATTTCCCAGTCGTATGCTGCTGCTAAGGCACACAGCAGCCTCCAGGTAACTGGCTTAGCACCTGAAGCAAAGGTTTCGAGATAATCAAGCCTATAACGCTGCTCAAAGCCCCTGACTACCAGCCTAGCCTTGTACTGGCTGATTTTACCAGTAGGGTCGACCTTAATTTTAAAGACCCATCGGAGGGAAAGAGGTTCTCTGCCGGCTTTCTGGATTTTAACCCTATCGACGGCTCGAAGGGTTCCCTTTTTAATAATCTGCCGGAGCTCTTTATGGACCGCCTTTCGCCATTCCTCCTTTTCTGGTGAACTGAGAGCTTGTTTCAGCGTTTTCGGCTCTTTAGGGTTATTGTTACCCTTGGCCTGTTCGGTCACAGCGAACACGAGGGCGAGAATATCGTCGAATTTGCTATACTGCGCCTTCTGCTGATCAGAAAGGCCAGTAGGGAGCTGGACCTCTATTCTGGATCGAGAGGGCTTCGAAAGGGCCCTGAAGGGGGTCTGAGAGGAGCCTGTAGCCCCCCCTTAGACGAAATGCCGGAAGGTCCAGAGCCACCCTGTGGTGGTGCAAGATGACCCTGTACAAGTGGCGAGCCACCCTGTACAAGAGAGGGTTCACCCTGTACAGCTGATAGGTGACCCTGAAGTGCAGAAGAGAGATCACCCTGTACAGCTGATAGGTGATCCTGTACGGCAACTGGTGCGTTCGAGTCGTTATTCTCGGTGCTGGTAGGTAGTCTAGCTGCATCATCCTGGGATGAGCTACAGGGTGGTAATTCGAAGCGTACGTGGGACGTTCGAACGATGCGTGACCTGTACGGCCTAGTAGGGACGTAACAGATATAAATTTTGTCACCTTCGTAACCGACCAGTACCCCCTTTTCAGCCCTAGGCTCTAGCTTCTCTGCAGCTACCTGCAGTTGCTTAGGGACGTAACAGTAGGCTGTTGCACCGAGAGGCTGGATCTTAGATAAATCCGGCTGGTTGTCCTTTTCTGGAAAGAAAAAATCAAGGAACTCCTGATAAGGGGTAATCGATTTAGCGGACGTAGTAGTACAGTTAATTTGCTGTACTACTGCTGGAATAACGAACTCCCAGAGCTGTTTCGGTAGGTCCGTAGCCGAGAAGGTGGCCCTAGCCTTGTCGAGAATAGCCCTGTTCGAGCGTTCTGCAGTGCCGTTCTGCTCAGGGGTGTAAGTAGTAGAGGGCTCTAGAATAATGCCTCTCTCTTGAAGGTATTTCGATAACTGGGTGAGGCTGAACTCTTTCCCGTTATCAAGACGAACTGCCTTAGGGTAGCAGTTAAACTGCGTTTTAAAGTATTCGATTTCCCCTTGAAATAAATCGAGTACTCTATCCTTCGTTTTCGAAAACAGGACCCTTCGAAAGGACGTCTTTTCGTCTGTGATAGTGACCATATACTCGAAGCCGTTATAGCTAGGAGGCTTGATAGAGACGGTATCAAGACAGATCCGATCCAGGGGGTTTTCGGCTCTGTTTCGGCTGACCTTGGGCTGCTGGCGTTGAAATTTGCCGAAAATACAGCCCTCACAGTGAAGGTCTTCTCTCTTTAGGTCTTCCACAGGGATCCCTTTAGTAGCCTTAGCTGTTTTCAACAGCTGATCAAAGCTAGGGTGGCCTAGCCGTAGATGCCATAAAGTGGTGGCAGTAATAGCCTGGCATTCCTGAAAAAAGCTGGAGAGAGAGCAGGGTAAATCACCCTGTACAGAGCTGGCAGCCATACGTGGTGGAAATGCATCACCTTGTACGGAGAAAGGGGGCGTGCAGGATGGATGGTCATCACCCTGTACAGACGTTAGAAGGGCTAGGTCTGGCTCCTTCTGGTCTACTACGCTTAGAAAGAAGCCACGCTTCTTCTGGTTCAGTGTAGCAAAGGGCACCCCTTTCGAAGTAAGTAGCTGGTTGCCACTTACAGTACCGCCGGATCGGTAATGGAGCTGGCCAGAGACGATATTTACTGGGAAGTCAGGGACGTATAGGACCTGGAGCAGCTTAATAGCCATGGATTTACGTCTCGTAACAGCGAACGAAAGCGTAATATTACCTACAGCAGCCGGTTGGATGTAACCAGCCCCTGTGAGGATGGGGTTCAGCCGGTCTGTATACGAAAGCGTCTCGAAAAAGGACTTATCGTTACAGATATGTCTCGTGGAGCCAGTATCGTACAGCCACCAGTTACGAGGGATAACCCCCCTTAAAGCACTGAGGGCTATAGGGCCTGAAGTACCGGGACGCTGGTCTCCGGTAATCGAAAGGCTATGTGGCAGTGATATAACAGAATCACTAGCCGTGACTAGCAGACTACCCTGGGGACTTCCAGCAGGGTAGGTACAGGGTAAGAGACCCTGTACAAAAGACAGATGACCCTGTGGCAGATGAGCTACAGGGTCGTGGCTGGTGGACTTCTGGTCCTGGGATGGGTCTACAGGACCGTCCGTCTGTACGAAAGAGTAGCTCTGGGACTGAGCTACAGGCCTACTACAGGGCAGAGTACCCTGTGGTAAATACTTCCCTTCGAAAGCTGCGAAGCTTTCGGAAGCTGCGTAATTCTCAGCACGAGAATTGGATGACTTAAAGTCATCTTTCGCCTTCTCCTTCTCTTTGTGCTTTCCCTCATTTTTCTTTCTTCCTTTCGAATTCGATGAATTCAAATCCTCTTTCTTCTTTTTATACTTCTTTTTATCCTTCTTTTTCTTTCCTTCATCCTGACCGTTTCTGATGAAGTAACTGCTGTTACTCATCTGAACGTCAGTTTCTCTGTGGTCTTCGTCGAGGATGTCGTTGATCAGAGCTTCCAGAGTAGGAGGAGTCTTCGTTCTAAGAGCAGAACGTTGGCGATCAGCCCATACGGGGTAGCTTTTAGCGAGAGCAGCTACGAAGATCGTTCTCTGATCGATATCGTCGATAGTAGCTCCTACGTTTTTAAGCTTCGAAATATATCCTTTAAACGAAGAGATAAATTCGTTTAAGGACTTGAAATGCTCACGCTTAATCCCATGGAATTCGAGATAAAGCTGTTGACGTAGAACTGGGCCACTGCCTTGGTACGCAGCTATCAGAACGTCGATAGCTACTTGAGGATCCATCTCGTCGAAAATCAAGGAAAGGGGTTCGTCAGTTAGGTTCTGACGTATAACCAGAAGGGCCTGGGTCTTTTGGATTTCAGAAATCCCTTTATATGCCTCTCTATCTCCCTGAAAATAGTGGTCGAGAGAGAGCAGCTTAAAATAAAGCTGAAGAGTAGACTTCCAGGTGTTCCAGTTACTGGCGCCTTTAAGCTTCTGCTTTTCAGGCATCTGGCAGTTGTGTACTAATTTCACAGTGTCTGCCGTCATCGTAACTGGTAAAAGGGAGGAAGAGCAGCAGAAAGGGTGTCGAGGAGTAGCGGAAAAGGCGTCGAAACGTACTGCAGCGTACGTCGAAAAAAGAAACCAGCCTAGTAAATTACTAGGCCGGGCTCATAACCTGTTGGCAGGGGGCGGAGGTCCTAACCAAGGTTACCCCAAAGCAGGAAGCAGCGCTCACCAGCCAGGTGACTGCTAAGGGGTAGATCCAGTAGTTACGGAGGGCCGGAACTACAGGGTCAGCACCGATAGTACTGTAGCTACAGGTGTATGGATGAGCTACAGGGCTATGATGTAAGTCTGGCGCAGTTACAGGGCGACTAGAGAGGCCTGGAGCAGCGGCAGAGTGACGGCTGAAAGGCCTGGTGCTATAGCAGGGTGACGGCTGGAGCAAGAGCTAGAGCCGGACCAGTATAACAGCAGGGTAACAGTCAGTGGATCGAAAAGGCGTACAGCTACTACTGTAGCTGTAGGGGAACACGGGAATTAGAAGAGCTTATATAAAGGTAATAATTCAGTGTGTATTGCTTGCTTGCTTGCTTGCTTAGAGACTACCTAAAAGAGTGCTAAAGAGCCTGTAAATATAGGCGCTAGAAGGCCTGAAGGAAGGCTCTAAAAAGAGACGGCTTACGTAACCGTATACGTAAGCTAGAGCTTAAGGAAAGCTGTCGAAAGTGAACGAAAGAGATGGAAGCTGATCTAGTGATCAGTGCGTACTAGCCGTACTGAGCCTAATAAGGCAATAACCGATAACACAGTAAGGACAGTGTAAGTAGTACTGGTGCTACTGTGTAACAATATTTTTATTAATTCTTTTTAGGTCCGCTTTAAGGCTTAGTAAACTTTAATAAAAAAAGGGCTTTAAAAGTTTACCGATTTAAAATCGGTTTTTTTTGGAAATTATTATTTTTTTAAAAAACGAATAAGTTTAATTTTTCTTTTTTTATAAGTCGTAAAAAAATCGTTATTAAGTCGTTAACGGGTTTTAAAAAAGTCGAGGTTATTACTTAAGCCAAAAACTTTCGGGAACGGTAAATTAATACTTTTAAGAGTATCGTAATTAATTTAATAAGAATTCGTAAAAGTATTAATTTTAATAATTTATCCGTTTTTTATTATTATTTATTATCGAAACTTTTACCGAATTTTATTTAGTTATTATAAGTTTTTTTTTTGTTTTTAATTCGTTTAAAAGTCGTTATTAATTCGCTATAGTATTACTGTACGATCGATGCCGACGTTATTAAAAGGGATTCCGAAAAAGAAAAAAGGTTAAAAAAGCTAGTAATACTTCCCTTTTTTAGTAAATACTATTTTATTAATGTGTTACTGTGTTTTTATAGGCCGGCTTTTTCGAAATAAACGATTTTTTTTATTTGTTTTTAAGATATTAAATAGTTATTAAATCCCGTTATAAGTACTTTTAAAAGGGTTATTAAAACTTTACGGCTTAGCCGAATAAATATTTTTTTTATATATTTATTAGTTTTTTTTTTATAGTTCCGTACTTATTATTTTTAAAGCGGTTTCTTTTATTTTTTTAAGGTCTTTTTTTATTAATTCTTTAAAAATTTCTTTTTTTAGGTTTTTTATTTATAGTTATTTATAAAAGCGAGTATATTACTACCCCGTTAAAGCTTTCGTTAAACCGTTTATTATTATTTCGGCGGTTTTTTTATATTAGATTTAAATAAATTTTTTAGATTTTTTTGTTTAAAATAAAATAAATAAATATTAACGTATTTAAGTTTCGTTTAAAGCTTTATTACTTTTTTTACGAAGAGCTTAATCGTTTAGTTATTATCGCACCGAATTTAAAGCTTTTCGTTTAATTATATTTTTAAAGCCCGGAAAAGCCGTATTATATATATTACCTTTTTTACGATTTAATTTATAATTAAAAGTTCAGTTTTTATTATAAAAGTTATAATAGTATTTTATTTATTTATTTTTTAAGTAATCGGCCTTTTATAAAAAGTAAAAAGATACCTTTAAAAGTTCCGACGATTATAATTATTTATAAAAAAGGTATCCGACCGGTAAATAAAATATTATGTTTTTTATTAATCGGTTTAGTACTTAATACTAAAATATAAAATTATAATTAAATATTAAATAACCCGGTTTATTAAATTTTTATACTTTTTATTTAGGTTTTAATTAAACTTTTTTAATAAAAACGCTACGAATATAATATCCGGTTTCGTCGAAATTATAACGAATAAGATTAAATTAATTTTAATTTAATACTTTAATTTCGGTATTAGTTTTACCGAATTATTATTTAATTCGACTTTTAAGTTAATTAAAAAAGGAGTTATCGGTAACTTTTTAAGGATTTTAATTTTATAATTTTTTATTACTTTATCGATATATACTTTTTAAGAAAGTTATAATTTACTTTCTTAGCGGTTTTTTATAATATAATAATTAAGAAATTATTTAATTTTTTTTTTTAATTTACTGCTTAACTACTTTTATATACTTATAAGTTTTTTAGGATTTATTTTTTATAAAGTATATTATTATATTATCTACGTAAAATAATACGATTATCCCTTTTTTTATTATAATATAAAGTTTTTATAGGATTAATTTAAAGTTTTAATTAACGAATACGTTAATAATTAATCGTTATTATAGTAAAAGGGACCTTTTAAAATTATATAATACCTTTTTTAAACGGTATATAGTTTTATATTGGTAATTAAATACTTTTAAAGGTATTTTTATATATACTTTTTTATTTAGATTTACGTATATAAACGTATTTACTGCGTTTATTTAAAGAATTTTTAAGTTGTACCGTATAATTAAAGCTATTAAAGTTCGGAAAAAGGTATTTATTAATATTATAGCTTTTATAAATAAAAAGGTTTTTTTTTATTTATTTTTTAATACTACGAGCTTTACTTTATATTTAAGTAGGTTTCCGTATTTATTATATTTATATATAAATACTTACTTATATTTAAGCACTTATTATTTAAAAAAGAGTTAAGATTTTTCCGTTTCGGTTTATAATTTTATTTAATCGTATTTTTTTAAATAACTTTTTATAGCTTTTAAAAAATATTTTTTAAAGGATAGTGACAGGCCCTATTAGGGGGACTGATGCGGTTTGTTAATGACATACCTGAGGCAGGTTATAACCTTATGGATTGGTTCCTGAGGCATATGGATATTGACTTATAAATAAGATAGCTGTCCATAAAGCCGTAGCTGGACTAGGCTCTGTTGAACCTGGCCTTTTTTCCTTTATTATTATAATTATATTCTTATATTTAATACACATAACTTCGTTACTTATTATAGTGCTATTAAAATGGTAGTATTTCTTTGAAGCCGTAATGAGCATTAAGCCTTTACTAATAATCTATTGGACCCCGACGGAATAGCCGATTAAGGTAAGCTATTTATATTACTATTAATACACTAGCCGATTAAGGTAAGCTGGTCCCTATTAAGATTAACACAGCCGATTAAGGTAAGCTGTAGACATTATTAATAATAACCGCCTACTATTAAAGGTAAGCATATAAGCAAGTATTCTTTTGTTATATTATACGAACCTAATTAGTACGCCTTCACTGGCTCCGAACGTTAATCGTACGATACTAATCTTATTTTGGGTAAGTAAGTATTCTCCGATTAGGGTAAGAGAATTAACTTTATTAAGAATAAACACGTAACGAAAAATTTCACTTTCGTGTTACCTTTATTTTATTCTACTACTTCTTTTTCTCTTTTTTCCGACTCACCTTCATTTATAATTTTCTTTAATATACTATTAATCCTCTTAATCCTTTATCGCTTAACTATAGTATATAGCACCCGAAACAAGGTTAAAGGGTAAACAACGCGATATAGATCTTACCGATCTATACGACGAAGGAGAGCAGGCAGGATTAAAAGAAGACATTTTTAACCCCGAATCCGACGTTATAGATAACGACATTTAATAACTTAAAAGGCTTAAAGCTAATAAAGATTCGATTAACTTTCTTAATAAAGCTCGTATTAAAGACAATAAAGCTCGTATTAAAGATAATGAGGATCGACATCGCTTCGAAAAATATATAATAATAGAACTATAAACTTTTTAATAAGGTTTTGTAGATTTTTAAGGAGTACTCGGTCGAATTGAGGTTACCCTCAGTTCAAATTCAGCTTTACAGCAGACGAATAATCCTAAACTTAACCTTGATCCTGAATATAACTTATCGGGATAAGCTTTCGATACTCTAGACAGAAAGACTATTACAGTAGTTATAAAAGTTTAAGTTAAACTTAAACGTAACGATATTAGCATATTCGACTTAGAATATGAAGATATTTAAGATATCGGTATAATCTAAGCAGGACGTAACCTTATCTTTACCGATATACTCGCCTTTAATAAACGTATCAGATTATTTACTAAAGACGAACTTAATAGCCCGACTGGAAAAATGATTCTGAAGCTGTTTTTAATTATTTTTAGAGGACTAGTAGTAGTATAATGGAATAACGAACTTACCTTCGAAGATCGAAAAGATTTCGAAACTATGGGTTTTACTGTAGTCGTTTATTTAATAAAGTTACGATTCTAGTCTGATCCTACTGAAGTAATAACTCGTTTTACTTACGGCTTACTTTCTCTTTATAATCTGGCTACGAATAAGTACGCGCTTTCTTAATTCTTTAGTAGAATGTTAAGATATTCTAGAATTATAGGAACTTTTAATACTGATAACGTAAATGCTTATAGTGTTTTAAATCACATTTAGTTAAAGACATCACTTAATATTAAGTAATACTTTACCTAGCCTCGATAATTTGAGATAATAGCTTAATACTTTTTCCGTGTCTAAGAAACTAAAGTAAGTCTTTTAGCTTTAGCTCGATAACGTTATCCTAATATCGTTTAACCCCGATACATTTACGATAAGAAAAGCAGTAAAGATTAAGTACGAGGTAAGTCCTTTACTAAACCCTATATTAAACGTAGAGACTCTGATTCCGATAACCGTTCTTTTCGATATAAAAAAGATAGACGCGATAATAATCGGTATAAGCCTAATAAGTATAAGTCTACTCGATCCGATAAACATCGTTCTAATAAGTACGAAAAGTCCGATAGGAAGGATAAGTATAATCGAAAAGATAAGTACGACCGTAAGAGTAAGTATAATAAAGATAAGTCTAAAAAGAAAAATAAGGATAAAGATAGGTCTATATACTTTATTAATAACGATAGTAACACGATATCCTTATTATTAATATCTTCTTCGTCTTTATTAGACTCTAGTAGCGAGACCTATTCCCATATCGTTTTTAATTAAGATCGTACTTGTTTAAAGTGCCGTAAAACCTTTTTGATAAAGCTGCAGATAAAGCTCTATATTAAAAAATGCGACGGTACGAAGATGAAGCCATTTTCACTTCTATTAACGGTAGAACGTAGTACCTATAATTATTGCGATACGATTTTCCCTTCCCGGAATAAGTTATTTTAACACATTTACTAATGTAGTAAAGAATATAACTATATAAAGAAGATGAAACCTGTTCCTGAGATTAATGATAATGTAAATAAACGTAAGAAAGTTATTTACATAATTAAGGAAGCTCTTTTAGTCGAGACCTCAGCTTCCAGTCTTAAAAGTTACACTTACTTTAAAGTGAAAGCACGTGCCGGACTTTAAAGACTAATTGAATCTATCTGCTTGGATCTTGGAACTGGCTATAATATTATTAATAAAAGCTTTCTTTTTAAATTGGAATATACCATTTAGAAAAAAAAATGTAAGTTGAAAGGCATTGGCAGAGCTAAGATTACTGAAAAAGTTCGCTTTATTATTTACTTTAACGGAGCTGCTGTTAAAGGAGAACTTAAGTTAGTGAAACTTGTACGTAAAGCTTAAGTGATTAATAACCTTACACTTAACTTGCTCCTCGGAAATGACACATTACATTTATATAGAGCTCTGATTAATTACACTGCTATAACGGTGACTTACAGTAAGTTAATTAACTTTATAATAACCTTCGAGGTTCTCTTAAAAAGTAATTTATATGAAAGAAAAGTGTTAAGCATTCGTAAGGTTATAATCTTTCTTAAGGAATCAGTATTTATAGAAGTTAATTACAAGCCTTTCTTAATAGGTCGTAATTTCTGTTTCTTCTCTGAAAAAGAAAGTGTGCACAATTTAATTGTTAATACTAAGAGCGCCCGTGCCGTTTTAATGATTAACTTAACGAATAGAATTATAACTCTTCTTAAAGGAAAGAAGTTAAGTAGCATTAGGGAAAATACTTATACTGGCTTTCTTAATATGACTTAGAAAGCTAGTATGGCTGTTCTAGCTACCGTAGCTGCTTTTATAGGAGTAATTTAGATGCCAGTGAACTAAGGTCCCGGAGCATCTGTTAATAACTCCAGTATTCCAGTAACTATAAACGTAATACTTACAGTACCCGTTACGTTTAATTTTTTAATACCCGATTTGTATAACCTAATACAAATAAACGCTGAGTTCATAATAACTCTAATCCTTACTACTATCGCTTTAAACACAGTCCCTTTTCGAGATTAATTACAAGTTAACCTTACTGATCTTATAAAAGATTAAGCCTCCGTTAGAACTTTTATAACTGATAAAGTTTATAACATTATACTTGATTTAAGTAATTATCCCACTATTGCTTTACTATTAAAGCCCTTAATTAAAGACAAACCCAAATTGGCTGAGCTATATACTACTTTAGGTCTTAAGAAACCGATTAACTATCCTGAGATTAAATCAGAGGAAGGTGTTTAGGTCTATTTTAAAAACAAGTCTTTCGCAAAAAGACTTATTAGCGTTATTAAGAAGTTCCCGAAGATTTGGGTCGATCGCGGAGTAATCGATATACTAAAAAACGAATAAATAACGATTTTATTAGTCGAAGGATAGCAGAATAAGAAGCTTAACTCTCGACTATACCTATTAAGTAAGAAGGATTAATAAGTTATTAACGATATATACGACGCTCTTTATAAGAAAGGGAGGATAGAATAGGTTAATAAACCTACTTTATTCGCTACTCCTCTATTCGTTATATAGAAATACGTTAAAGGCGAAGCTAAGGGACGTGTTATCGTTAATCTTCGTCTTATTAACTTAGTCGCCGTTCCTAATAATTACCCTTTTCCGCTGTAAGTAAACGTTATTTTAAGTTTACGTAGTAAATACTTTATTACTATTATCGATGCTACTGCTTTCTTTTACTAATTCTTAGTTAATAAGGTATTTAGAGATCGTTTTATAATAATTAGCCATCGAGGAATGGAAAGATTTACGGTCGTATTTATAGGTTTTCGAAACAGTTTAGTATATTCGCAGCGATTTATAGACCGTTTTCTTAAGAAGTATTCTTATTTTTGCTGCGCCTTTATTAATAATATTGTGATCTTCTTTGATAATGAGAATAACTATATTAAGCACTTTAAAACCATCTTCGCTCTTTTTGATTCTCGTAACATTTTTATGTTACTAAAGAAGTTATTTCTTGGATACTTATCCGTTGAACTTCTTAGCTTTCGTGTAAGTGGTTTTAGCTTTAATATAATAAAGGATCGATTTACCGCTTTTAAAAACCTTGTATTTTTAGGTAATCTTAAATCATTTAAGCAGTATTTCGGTAGTACTGGTTTCTTTCGTTATCTTATTCCTTATTATGCTCAGATTTCTGAACTTTTTTAGCGACGTAAGACTGTATTACTTACTGAAAGACGGAAACAAGGAAAAGTTATGGACGGAAACTTAGGTAAGCGCTTCTTTTATACTAAGTTAATATACTTCGAGCTAATAACTATTGAGCGAAGCTTATTCGATTCTCTTTAAGCTGTTATATATAAAGAGACCTTACTTTTCTATTACGATCCAGACAAGATTCTCTTTATTTAACTTAACGGATTAATTAAGAGAGGATTTAGCGTGATAGCATTTCACTTGAAACTAAGTTTTAATTGGACTCTAAGATTTTTGATCCCTTCTTTATAAGTCCAGCCGATTATGTATTTCTTTCGCATGCTCTCTCAGCCTGAGATTAGATACGGCCTATCTGAACTTGAAGTTGCTTATTTTGTTTAGACGATTAAAAAATTAAGAATAATAGTCTAATCGAGTAACTTTCCTATTATTATTTTAACTGATTACGCTATAACTAAAGGCATCTATAATTAAACCTCTCTTAATACTACGAGTACCGACCGCTTTAATGCAAGGTTCGTTAACGCTTCTATTTATCTTTCGTAATATAGATTATAAGTCTACTACATTATAGGAAAAATTAACTTCGTACTAAATGCATTAAGCCGTTTTAAAGCCGTTTAAGATACAGCAGCCCGTTCTAATAAACCCGTAACCTTAGACGAAGTTTGGACTATGGACTGCTACTTCTCTGAAGCAGAAGTCTTGCTTAATAAGCAGTTCCGTCGACGACTTATAGAAAGCTATACTAAAAATAAGCGTCTTTAAACGATTATTACAGATCTTAAACGTAATGTATAAGACTTTAACGAGGTAGTTAAAAATTTCTCTCGCCCCGGCTATCCTTTTAAAGTCCGAAATAAGCTTTTATATAATATTAACGCTTTAAACTAACGAAGACTCGCAATACCTTATGACTTTGTTTATGAGTTTATAATAATGGTTTATAATAATCGACACCATTAGGGAGTTAAGAGAATGTTAAAAGCTTTTAATTGATTCGTAATTAAGAATAAGAAGCGTTTTGCTGAATAATATTGTGTTTATTATCCTGGCTGCCGATTAAACGCTACTGATCGATAAGCTAAGATTAGTAATTACTAACCTATTAGAAGCAATAACCCTTTACTAATAAGAAATATCGTAATCGACTTTATTTTAAGCTTATTAGTTATCGACTCTATTAGAACTCTTTAGCAGTTAAAAGGCAAGGACTATTATAGTTACTACGATTATATAATAACAGTTTTATATCAGACCTCTAAACGAACTATGCTCCTTTTAGGTAATGTAGAGTATAGTGCTTAAGATTAAGGAGAAGTTCTTAGAATATAGTTACTCTTAGTAGATTAGGGAGTACTTAAAGGCATTGTCTTTAATCGTAACTTTAAATTCACTAGTGATTTTTAAAGAGGAATGTGGAAATCTCTTAATACCAGATTATTAATAATAACTGCTTAGCATTTATAAGCAGATAGTCTTTCAGAACGAAAAAACTAAGAAGTGGAAATAGCAATGCGATTTTACACTTTCATGTTTCCTAATAAATTCTAGTTAAATTTACTCCCTTCGTTATAATAGAACCTTAACAGCGCCTATTAACGATTAATTAACTCGATACCTTACGAGCAAATCTTTAGTTACAAATTACCAGGTCCCCTTAATATAATCACCGACGTTAACGCTGCTAGTAAAGTACTTTCAGATGTTCGTTTTATAAGAGACTATATTAGAAAGGACGCATAGTTCGCGATGGATTATACTACTACTACTACTAAACATCGTTACGATTTATATTATCGAGCTATCGAATTTAAAGAAGGAGATGAAGTTTACTTTAAACTTTATTATGGTTATTATTTTCCTGGTAATCCTTCCCGAAAATATTCTTAATAACGCTCTAGCCCTTAAAAGATCCTGTAACGTGTTAGTAAACTAGCCTATAAGCTTGATTTCCTTAACTACATTAAGGTTTACCCTGTTATTTCCGTCGAACATTTCGTACTTACTCTAATCGGAGAAGATATATTTAGTAAACGAGGCTTACTACTAGGTCCAATTAAAGCCGATAAAGACGATAGACTTCTTCGCTATATAATCGAAACCTTGCTTTGCTACAAATTAAACAGAAGTAAGAACGGTTACGAATATTTCGTTAAATGGGAAGGTTTTACTTACGAATAGAACACTTAGAGACGTAAGGATACTTTAAACGGATCAGAGGAATTGATTAAGGAATACTGGGTAAGAAGAGGTGGAAAGCCAGCTGAATTATAGTAAATTGCCCGAGGAAGATTTCGTAATAACCTAGTTGTTAAACAAGGTTAATTTAATAATTCTCCTGCTCTATTAGTAAATGAGGCTTTAAAACGAGGTCCTGGCAGACTGCGTAAATAACCAGTCTTTTTATTTGTCCCTTATTAACTTATTAACGATGGATCTCTTCTAGATATTCCTTTAATTAAATAAGGAAGAGGACGCCCTCGTAAACACCCTGTTAATTAAGCAATTAATTAATTAATTAATCAGATTGCTATTACTTATCCTTCACTTAATAATGACGTTGATCAGTAGTATAAGGACGTCGCTCCACTTAAGCGAAAGCGAAGCCGATTACGTAAGCATCCACGATCGGATAAAAACTAAATTATAAGATATGATATATAGATGTATTATAATATGGCTATATTATAATATAGCGATGAATAAGTATAACAGCTGGCTGTTATATCATAGAAAAACATAACGCATAAGAACCCCTACAGTCCTATTATAATATAAAAAAAGGAACTTATCGAGGACGATAGATTTTCTATTGCCCGCCGGTATTTAACAGGCCTTATTAGGGGGGACTGATACGGTTTATTAATAATATACCTGAGGCAGGTCATGACCTTATGGATTAGTTCCTGAGGTATATGGACATTAACTTATAAATAAGATAGCTGTCTATAAAGCCGTAGCTGGACCAGGCTCTGTTGAACCTGGCCCTCTTTCCTTTATTATTATAATCATATTCTTGTATTTAATACACATGACTTCGTCACCCACTACAGTGCCATCAGATAGCTTTATAATTACCGATACGTAATTAAAAAAAGGGCTAGCTTTTTTTTATATATACGAAACCGCTTTTTAAGTTTAAACGTTACCGATTAAAAACGTATTACTTTTATAGTTTCTTTATAAATCGGTTAAGATTTTTATATAATTACTATATATCCCGGTATAATATAATTATAAGTTTTTTTAGCTTTATACTTTATTACGTAAAAGTTATTTATTTACGTTATCGGTATAGTTTCCTTTAAAAATTAAAATATAATAAAATTTATATTAGATTTTTTATTACTTTTTATTACTTTTTTACTTTTTTATTACTTTTTAAATAGAGTAACGCGGAAATAATTATATAAATAAAGATATTCTTTTTTTTATTAAGTATTTTTTATAAGTACTTTTTTAGGTTTTATTTAATAAGCAGAGTAATTATTTTTAATTTTTTTTTATCCGGGTTATTTAAATTTTAAATATTAAAGATAATAGTATTACCCCCCGATTACGTTTCGTTTATTTCGACGGGAGCTTTTTAATTATTTTTTAAAGGTTAAAACTCTATTTTTATATATAAGTATTTTATAATTTCTTCGTTAATTAATATTTTGTTTTTTAAAAGTTTTAAAGGTACTTAAAAAGTTTCGATAAATATATCGATTTGTTTTAAAATCGCTTTTTATAAAGATTTATTTTTCGGGTTATATACTTTCGTTTTATCGAAAATAACGTTTTTTATTACGATTACTTTTCGATATTACGGTATTTATATTCGAAAAACGTTAATCGATTCGTAATTTATTAAGTATTTTAATTTAGTTTTCGGGTTTAGTTTTCATAAATATTCGTATTTATTATTCCGGTACTTTTTTATTAAGTAATAAGCTTAATACTTATAAATTTAAAGATACTTAATTTTTAATTTTATTAAATTAATAATTATATTCCGATTTTTTAAAACTTTATTGAAATCTTTAATTAAAGTTATTTAAGCTTTTATATTAATTTTTCGCCGCGGTATTTTATTATAAAAATAAATTACCGCGTTAATTATTTTTAATTAAAAGTTATATAATAATTTAACGTTAAATTTTATAGTTTTTATTTTCGTAAATAGAACTTTTATTATTTTTTTAATAGTACTATTTAAATCGTAAATATATAAAGAATTTATTTTTACTTCGATACTTTTTTTATAAAAAAGTTAAGATATAGTATTCGATTTAAATAATTTTCCGTTTAATTTAATTATATTAATTTTTAGTTTATATCGAATTTTTAATTAATTTACGGCTTTTTATAGATTAATTACCGATTAATTAGCTTTTTACCCCTTTTAAAAATAAGATAATATTATTAACGTAGCTTTATAAACGATAATTAAAAGTTTATTAAACCCGTAATTTCTTTTTTTTATATTAACTTAATCGATATAAACTTTTTTAAATAAAACCGTATACGTCCGGTTTAAAATTTTATAAAAGATTATCCTTTTTATTTTTAAAAATACGTAATTAAAATATTAATTTATTTTTAATCCCGTGCTTATTAATTTTTTTCTTTTTATATAAAAATTTAAATAATTAATTACTTTTAAGCCGTAATAACTTAATTAGCGGTATTACTATTTTCCGGATACCGATTAAACTTTTTTCGGTTTAACGGTTCTTTTTAATTAAGTTATAATTATTTTTAGCTTTTTAATTTTTTAAAAAGCTTTTTTTAAGAGTTTTTAACCGTAATTAATTTTTAACTTATATATTATTATTTTTCCGGGGTTTTCGTTCGATTTTTAGTATTTACGTTTAATAACGTTTTTTCGGTATTTTATAAATACTTTATTACTTTTAATTTATTTTATAATACGATATTAACGTTAAAATCTTAATAATAAGTAATTTCGGAAAGATAAATCTTTTTTATTACGTATTCGCTATTTATTATTAAATCGACGTTTCCTTATTTTAAAATCGGAGTTTCCAATTTTTTAATAATTATATATTCTTTTTGGGCAGCCCTTTTAAAATTCGAGAATTTTAATAAGTTATAAAAACGTATAAAGAAAATTTAAAGTTAAAAATAATAATATATTTTAAAGTATATTTTTTAATTATAAATACTAAAAGCTAATTAATAATACTTTTTATTATATATATTATTATTTTTTTTAGTATTTCTTTATACCGTTACTTTTATTTTTTATTTACTGCTTTTACTACGATTACTTTATTCCGAAACGTTTAGTTTTCTTTCATTTTTTTATTAAATTCTTTTTAAATATAATCTTTAATATACCGTTTTTCCGGAATTTTTATAAAGAGTTAATATATATCTAATCGATAATACTTTTTTTCGATTTAATAAAAGTTTATTAATTTTTAACGGTTTTTATTCCCCTTTTTAAAAGTTATATTTACTTTTTTTCGGCCTTTTTAATAAAATTCCGGATCGGGGATTATTAAATCGGCTATAAATATTCTTCGGACGGACTTTAATTTTTTTAAAAGTAATTTAACCTGATTTCGAATTTTTTTATTACGATTTTATAATTAATTACTTATTTATTTTTTTATTTTATATTAATCGTATAATATTATATGAATTTTAAGAGTATTAAATTAATCGCGTAAATTAATAGTAAAAGTTATATTTAATTATTAATAATAAGTAAGTTATAGTTTTCGGCTTTTTATAAAACCGTTTTTTATTTTAATACTTAAAAAATTATTACTTCATTATTAGTTTATAGTTTAGTTTTTATTATTTAATTATATTTTTAAATTATTTCGTTCGTTATTTAATATTTTATAAGTTTATTAAATTCGTTAAGTTTTTAAAGTATTTTTATTACTGTATTTTCTTTCCGTAAAATCTTAATTTTTTTTTATGTAACTATAATAAAAATTCGTTTTATAAAGACTTTTAAGTTTTTACTTTATTTTTTGTAAAGACGTTATTATTAAATTTAAATACTTAAATCGTTTTTTAAGCGCGTTTTTTATTAAGCTATTAAATCGGATAGTAAAGTCGTTTCGGGGTTATAATCCGTTATTAACGGTATAAGTAGTTTTTCGATTAAAAAAGTCTTTTAAGATTTTATTAAATTTAGATTTATAACTTATTTAACTTTTAAAAAAATACCGGTAAATAATTATTTTTTTTATATTTCGTAATCGGAGTATTTTTTTAAGAGTATCGTTTAAAAATTCTTTTCGGTTATTATCGTATTTTTTATTAATTCGTTAAAAACTACTATTCTGTTTTTTTTATAAAAGTAATTACTCGATTTATTAATTATTTTTTTTATTTAATTTACGTTATTTTTTACTTAGCTTTTTTTTATTTTATTAAGACTTTACTGTTATTTTATTACAGAATTGTTTTTAACGATATTTGTTTTTTTTTAAAAAGTTTTTAAAAGAGTAATTATTTTCGAACTCCCGATTAACCGGGCTTATAACTATTAAATTATTAAGTTATTAATAATTCGCCTGTATTTCGTTATTACTATATATATATATTATTATAATCTATTTTCGCTAGTTAAATTATATATTTTATTATTTTTATTATAACGCTTTAAGTATATTATTATTATAGCCACACCTATTATTTAACACCCTTAGGCGTTAAACCTGATTTAAAGCTACTAAGCCTGTTTTAGCACTCAAATCCGAGAGAATCGACTTAATCAGAGTTATATAATTTAAGGCTCGTACTTTACTAATAGGGATCCTATAATAAGTAAAACGTAATGCGCTATACCTAAAAAGGGCCGTTAAACTAGTAATAAAATCAATAGTAAAAGGAAACTTCCTAGAGTTTTTTTACGCTATCGATTTTATTATTAGCGCTTACGAAATATATAATACTACTATATAAAACGCTAAGCCTTAATATAATTAATAATATTAAAAGAACCGGCCAGGAGAGCCGCTTTTTATAATGCTATTATTAAAACACTTTAGTTATTACGATCGATTAAATTAGATAATCATTACCTTTCTTTAAATTAACGTAATATAATTAACCTTAAAAGCCTTTTAACTACTCGTTAAATAACTAAAGGGTTTATTAATAGCTTTAACAAGCTGTTTTACGACTTATTCCGTATAATAAAGGCTTAATTTAACTTATTAATATAATAGCTTAAAAGGGCCGGTTTAGTTAATACTAAATACTAAACTATTAACTAAAAAGTATTAATTTTTCTGTATATACTAGCCTATAACTCTTCGTAATACGTAACAGCTAATCGGTTCGGTTATACGTAAAGTTTAATTTTAGAAACCTTTAAGAGCATTTTACCGTTAATAATAGAGTTATATAAGGCCTTTATTAAATTACCTAGTAATAACTTCTTTACTCTTAAAGTAGTATTAGATTCGAAAATGTAACCTTTTTATAACTGTATTAAAGTTATTAATAAAACCTATATATACGCTTATATTCTAAAAAGAAAATAGAAAAAGTGGCGTAACTATAAAAGTTAGATTTCGTAAAACGTATTTACTACTGTTTAAATAAATAAAACGTTTAGTTATATATTAGCTAATGCCGAAAAGAGTATATATAATTCGTACTTATTTAATAATACTTTAACCCGGAGCTTCTTTATACCGGAAAGCCGATTTTATTTAGTAAACGCTGGTTTTAAACAGAAAAAAGGTATAATCGTTCTTTTTTACGATATTCGTTACTATTTATAAAAGTAACGTATAAAGGAAAGGCGGTTATAAAATCGGAAAAAGCTATATAACTTTTAGTACTTTCGGTTACGCATTATTATAAAATAAATTTTCGGTAACGTGGTTTATTACTAAACGGTTAAAATCTTTAAACGGTTAATTCTTAATACATTTTAATATTATTATATAAATTATTTTAATTATAACGCTTTTAATTAATTAAAACTACTCGCTATTTAATTTATTATTTAATTTTACTTCTATTTTACATATTCGCACATTATAGCCGGTTTCGCCGCATATACTACAGCACTTTTTACGTCCTGCCCTCCGTTTTAATGGACCCCCTTTTTTACCTTTATTATTCGTTAAACGCTTCCCTTTTAACTTTTTAAACAGTAGCTTTAAATTCTAATTAATATTAAAAGGTCTTCTATTTTAAACTCGCGGTTTTAAAGCTTTCCGGCGCTTAAAAAGTATTAAATTAACCTTTTTTAATATACGTATCTAGTTACATATTAAAGTTACTTTATATACTATTATCGTTAAACCCTTCGTTATTTAGTTTACCGTTTATAAAATTTATATTAAAAAATTTCTTTAATAATTAAAGATTTTACGTTTCATAAAAGTAGATTATTTATTTACTTAATCGAAAATAGTTAATATTTAAAGATTATAAGTACTAATTATCTTTAAATATAATAAAATAAGTAAAAGCGTCCGAAAATATATATTTAACTTATTAATTACTTTATTAGGATTATAAAGTATTAAATTAAAAGTACGGAATCTAAATCGAATATTATTTTTATTAAAAACTTTAAAATACGTAATTTTAAATATAATAAAGAAATCGAACTTCGTAATATAGTTTATTAATATTTTAATAAATAGCTCGATTTCTTTCGAATATACGCGTTTTAAAGGCGAATAAAGCCTTATATTTAATAATTAAAGTAAATAAGAAAAGTAAAAAGGTATATTAATAGTAATTAACAGGCCCCATTGGGGGGACTGATGCGGTTTGTTAATGACATACCTAAGGCAGGTCATAACCTTATAGATTAGTTCCTGAGGTATATAGACATTAACTTACAAACAAGATAGCTGTCCATAAAGCCGTAGCTAGACCAGGCTCTGTTGAACCTGGCCCTCTTTCCTTTATTATTATAATTATATTCTTGTATTTAATACACATGACTTCGTCACTTATTACAGTGCCATTAAAATAGTAGTATTTCTTTAAAGCCGTAATAAGCATTAAGCCTTCACTAATAATCTATTAGACCCCGACGGAATAGCCGACTAAAGTAAGCTATTTATATTACTATTAATATATTAGCCGATTAAGGTAAGCTGGTCCTTATTAAGATTAACACAGCCGACTAAGGTAAGCTGTGGACATTACTAATAATAACCGCCTATTATTAAAGGTAAGTATACAGGTAAGTATTCTTTTATTATATTATACGAACCTAATTAGTACGCCTTCACTAGCTCCGAACGTTAATCGTACGATACTAATCTTATTTTAAGTAAGTAAGTATTCTCCGATTAAGGTAAGAGAATCAGCTTTATTAAAAATAAACACGCAACGAAAAATTTCACTTTCGTGTTACCTTTATTTTATTTTACTACTTCTTTTTCTCTTTTTTCCGACTTACCTTTATTTATAATTTTCTTTAATATACTATTAATCCTTTTAATCCCTTGTCGCTTAACTATAGTATATAATACCCGAAATAAGGTTAAAGGGTAAATAACGCGATATGGATCCCACCGATCTATATAACGAAGGAGAGTAAGTAAAATTAAAAGAAGATATTTCTAACCCCGAATCCGACGTTGCAAATAACGATATCTAATAACCTAAAAGGCTTAGAGCTAATAAAGATTCGATTAACTTTCTTAATAAAGCTCGTATTAAAAACAATAAAGCTCGCATTAAAGATAATAAGGATCGATATCGCTTCGAAAAATACATAACAGCAGAACTATAAATTCTTCAATAAGGTTTTATAGATTTTTAAAGAGCACTCGGTCGAATTAAGGTTACCCTTAGTTCAAATTCAGCTTCACAGTAGACGAATAATCCTAAACCTAACCTTAATCTTGAATATAACCTATCGGGATAAGCTTCCGATACTTTAGATAAAAAGACTATTACGGCAGTTATAAAAGCTTAAGTTAAATTTAAACGTGACGATATTAGCACATTCGACCCAGAATATAAAAATATTTAAAATATCGGTATAGTCTAGGCAGGACGCAACCTTATCTTTACCGATATATTCGCCTTTAGTAAACGTATTAAATCATTTACTAAAAACGAACTTAATAGCCCGACTGGAAAAATGATTCTAAAGCTGTTTTTAACTATTCTTAGAGGACTAGCAGTAGTATAGTAGAATAACGAACTTACCTTCGAAGATCGAAAAGATTTCGAAACTATAAGTCTTACTGTAATCGTTTATTTAATAAAGTTACGATTCTAGTCTAATCCTACTAAAGCAATAACTCGTTTTACTTACGGCTCACTTTTTCTTTATAATTTGGCTACGAATAAGCACGCGCTTTCTTAATTCTTTAGTAGAATATTAAGATATTCTAGAATTATAGGAACTCTTAATACTAATAACGTAAATGCTTATAATGTTTTGAATTATATTTAGTTAAAGATATCACTTAATATTAAATAATACTTTACCCAGCCTCGATAATTTAAGATAATAGCTTAATACCTCTTCCGTATCTAAAAAACCAAAGTAAGTTTCTTAGCTTTAGCTCGATAATATTATTTTAATATCGTCTAACCCCGATACATTTACAATAAGAAGAGCAGTAAAGATTAAGTACGAAGTAAATCCTTTATTAAACCCTATATTAAACGTAGAGACTCTGATTCCGATAACCGTTCTTCTCGATATAAAAAAGATAGACGCGATAATAATCGGTATAAGCCTAATAAGTACAAGTTTACTCGATCCGATAAACATCGTTCTAATAAGTACGAAAAGTCCGACAGGAAAAATAAGTATAATCGAAAAGATAAATACGACCGTAAAAGTAAGTATAATAAGAATAAGTCTGAAAAAAAAGACAAAGATAAAAACAGGTCCATACACTTTATTAATAACGATAATAATACGATATCCTTATTATTAACATCTTCCTCGTTTTTATTAGACTCTAGTAGCGAAACCTACTCTTATATCGTTTTTAACTAAGATCGTACTTGTTTAAAGTGCCGCAAAACCTTTTTAATAAAGCTGTAAATAAAGCTCTATATCAAAAAATGCGACGGCACGAAGATAAAGCCATCTTCACCTTTATTAACGGTAGAACGCAGTACCTGTAACTATTACGATACGATTTTCCCCTCCCGGAATAAGTTATTTTAACACATTTATTAATGTAGTAAAGAATATAACTATATAAAGAAGATGAAACCTGTTCTTAAGATTAATGATAATATAAATAAACGTAAGAAAGTTATTTATATAATTAAGGAAGCTCCTTTAGTCGAGACCTCAGCTTTTAGTCTTAGAAGCTACACTTACCTTAAAGTGAAAGCACGTGCCGGACCCTAAAGACTAATCGAATCCATCTGCTTAGATCCTAGAACTAGCTATAACATTATTAATAAAAGCTTTCTTTCTAAATTAGAATATACTATTTAAAAAGAAAAATGTAAGTTAAAAGGCATTAGCAGAGCTAAGATTACTGAAAAAGCTCGCTTTACTATTTACTTTAACGGAGCTGCTATTAAAAGAGAACCTAAATTAGTAAAACTTATAACGTAGTCCACAAGTGACTCGGCCACACAAGTAACCCGCCCACTTAGAACACCATTCAAGATTTCAAATGCGAATATCTTAACAATAACTTATTCAATTAACTAGTTCTCATCGCTATTCTCTTCATTAAATGTTTCTATAACCTCTTAACAAGTTCGCGCATTATAACCAGTCTTTCCGTAAGTACCACAACGCCGTTCGCGCGGTTAAGCCCTCCTTAATCGGACCCCTTCCTAACGAACTTCAACCTGTTCCTACTCTACCACCTGGTTCTCGTCCAAGATTTCTTAACTTTCGTAATTAGTAAGTGATCCTCCAAGCCGTAAACGCTTTTTTTAATCCTTCGGCGCCGACTTAGCTCTTCATTTGCTTTCCGAAGTACTGCAACCTCATTTTCTATAATAACAAGTCGATACATAACCTTCTATGCCCCTTTTACAAAATGCTCAATTCCGGTTAAAAGAGATATTGGGGAGCTGTTCTAATAGCGTATAATCCTGTTTTTCATATATTCAGACTGTGACTGGGCTTCGATTAGGTTATTTAGCGTCCTTAATTCCTAAATTGGAGGCAGACCCGAAAAGCTTCCCGGAGGGGTTAGCGTATATAACTTGACATCTAGCTGTGAAATCACATAATCCGCATTAAAAGGAACGAGTCCTGCTCCTCGGAAACCCCCTATGATATTTGATTCGGTCATAGAAGTAAAGAATGCTTTGTGGAAGGCCGGGAAGAAGTCCTCCTTCGAAATATGGGTTATATACGCCCGCATAAGATCCTCAATTGCCGACCCGTACGCCTTTTTCAATAGACCAAAACAGCCTACGTCGAAAGGCTGGAGTCTATGTGACGAATGAGACGGCATACAAAGTATAACAATATTATTTTCTTTATAATATAGCTCGAAATCGGTCGAGTAGTGACTTTTATGCCTATCCATAATCAGGAGACGATATGCACCCGAAAAACGTGCTTTTATGGCCTGATCAAAACGCTGGACCCAATCCAAGCCAATTTCATTTGTAGTCCAGCCGTTATCTGAAACTGAAATAACCCAATCAGGCGGAAATAGACTGTTTTCGGTCCAAGACGAAAGGTAATATTTCCCCGCAACAATAATAAACGGCGCCATCGCCCAACCAAAGGAATTAACACCCTAGATAACTGTAGACCATTCCCGGTTTCTTTATTGCGCCTGTCTAGGTCTTACACTTCTTTTAGAGCTCGTAACTACTATTTATAATAAGATCTGGCCCATTACAAACCCTGTCTCGTCGAAGTTATAGATATCTGACTCTTAGATTCCGTATTTCGCGATTATGTTCCGTACAAGGTCGAACCACTTTTTATACACGTCTAAATCTTCGCATTTAACTCTTTAATAATCGATTCGACGATTAAAACGCGTCCGAAGTTCTTCTCGTCGTCGTACGAAGTTCGGAGCCCAGTTAACTCCGACGGGTAACGCGTCGCGGTCGCGTCGTAACCGGTTAGCCATATCTTCAACAGCTTGTATCCGGGGAGGAAAACATCGCGCATCTAGCTCGAGTATATATTCAATAATTAATAACTCTTCTAAATCTGTAAACTTTCGCGATTTGGATCGGGTTTCGGTCTTAACAGGTTTACCGCTCATTCTGTCGCGTAATATCGATCGGGGACAGTTATAGATAAAAGCAGCGCGTCGAATGCTTAGTTTTAGGTTTTTTTTAATAGCTTAAATAGCTAAGATAATCTGGGTTTCTTTTTAAGTAATGGCCATTTTTAATAGCGGGAGAATATGTAAGTCAAGTTAAGACGCGTTAAATACTATTCTAAGTGGGCGGGTCACTTATGTGGCCGAGTCACTTGTGGACTACGTTACGTGAAGTTTAAGTGATTAATAACTTTACACTTAACTTACTTCTCGGAAATAATATATTACATCTATATAAAGCTCTAATTAACTACACTACTATAACGGTAACCTATAATAAATTAATTAATTTTATAATAACCTTCGAGGTTCTTTTAAAAAGTAATCCATATAAAAAAAAAGTGTTAAGCATTCGTAAGGTTATAATCTTTCCTAAGGAATCAGTATTTACAGAGGTTAATTATAAGCCTCTCTTAATAGGTCGTAATTTCTGTTTCTTCTCTAAAAAAGAAAGTGTGCATAATTTAATTGTTAATACTAAGAGCGCCCGTGCCGTTTTAATAACTAATTTAACGGACAGAATTATAACTCTTCCTAAGGGAAAGAAGTTAAGTAGCATTAAGGAGAACACTTATACTGGCTTTTTTAACATGACTTAGAAAGCTGGCATAGCTATTCTAACTACCGCAGCTGCTTTTATAGGAGTAACTCAGATGCTAATGAACTAAGGTCCCGGAGCATTTATTAACAACTCTAGTATTCTAGTAATTATAAACGTAATACTTATAGTACCCGTTACGTCTAATTTTTTAATACCCGATTTGTATAATTTAATATAAATGAACGCTGAGTTTACAATAACTCTAATCCTTACTGCTGTCGCTTTAAATACAGTCCCTTTTCGAAATCAACTATAAGTTAACCTTACTAATCTTATAAAAGATTAAGCCTCCGTTAGAACTTTTATAATTAATAAGGTTTATAACATTATACTTAATTCAGGTAATTATCCCACTATCGCTTTACTATTAAAGCCTTTAACTAAAGATAAACCTAAGTTAACTAAGCTATATACTACTTTAAGTCTTAAAAAACCGATCAACTGTCCTAAGATTAAATTAAAAGAAGGTGTCTAGGTCTATTCTGAAAATAAGTCTTTCGCAAAAAGACTTATTAGCGTTATTAAAAAGTTCCCGAAGATTTGGGTCGATCGCGGAGTAATCGATATACTAGAAGACGAATAAATAACGATTCCATTAATCGAAAGATAACAGAATAAGAAGCTTAACTCTCGATTATACCTATTAGGTAAAAAGGATTAATAAATTATTAACGATATATACGACGCTCTTTATAAAAAAGGGAAGATAGAATAGGTTAATAAACCTACCTTATTCGCTACTCCTCTATTCGTTATATAGAAATACGTTAAAGGCGAAGTTAAGGGACGTATTATTACTGATTTTCGTCTTATTAATTTAGTCGCCGTTTTCGATAATTACCCTTTTCCGCTGTAAGTAAACGTTATTTTAAGTTTACGTAGTAAATACTTTATTATTATTATCGATGCTACTGCTTTTTTTTACTAATTCTTAATTAATAAGGTATTCAGAGATCGTTTTATAATAATTAGCTATCGAGGAATAGAAAGATTTACGGTCATATTTATAGGCTTTCGAAACAGTCCAGTATATTCGCAGCGATTTATGGACCGTTTTCTTAAGAAGTATTCTTATTTTTACCGCGCCTTTATTAATAATATTGTGATTTTTTCTAATAATGAAAATAACTACATTAAGCACTTTAAAACTATTTTCGCTCTTTTTAATTCTCGTAATATCTTTATATTACTAAAGAAGTTATTTTTTAGATACTTATCCGTTGAATTTCTTAGTTTTCGTGTAAGTAATCTTAACTTTAATATAACAGAGGATCGACTTACCGCTTTTAAAAACCTTATATTTCTAAGTAATTTTAAATCATTTAAGCAGTATTTCGGTAGTGCTGGTTTCCTTCGTTATCTTATTCCTTATTATACTTAGATTTCTGAACCTCTTTAGCGACGTAAGACTGCATTGTTTACTGAAAAACGGAAACAAAGAAAAGTTATGAACGGAAACCTAGGTAAGCGCTTCTTTTATACTAAGTTAACATACTTCGAGCTAATAACTATAGAGCGAAGCTTATTCGATTCTCTTTAAGCTATTATATGCAAGGAGACTTTACTTTTCTATTACGATTTAAATAAGATTCTCTTTATTTAATTTAACGGATTAATTAAGAAAGGATTTAGTGTGATAGTATTTTACTTAAAACTAAGTTTTAATTAGACTTTAAGATCTTTAATCCCTTTTTTATAAGTCTAGCCGATTATATATTTTTTTCGTATGCTTTCTCAGCCTGAGATTAGATACGGCCTATTTAAACTTAAAGTTGTTTGTTTTGTTTAGACGATTAAAAAATTAAGAATAACAGTTTAATCGAGTAACCTTCCTGTTATTATTCTGACTAATTACGCTGTAACTAAAGGCATCTGTAATTAAACCTTTTTTAATACTACGAGTACCGACCGCTTTAATATAAGGCTCGTTAACGCTTCTATTTATTTTTCGTAATATAGATTACAAATCTACCATATTACAGGAAAGATTAACTTCGTACTAAATATATTAAGCCGTTTTAAAACCGTTTAAAATACAGTAGCCCGTTCTAATAAACCCGTAACTTTAAACGAAGTTTAGACTATAGACTACTACTTCTCTAAAGCAGAAGTCTTACTTAATAAGTAGTTCCGTCGACGATTTATAAAAAGTTATACTAAAGATAAGCGTCTTTAAACGATTATTACAGATTTTAAACGTAATATATAAAACCTTAACGAAGTAGTTAAAAATTTCTCTCGCCCCGGCTATCCTTTTAAAGTCCGAAATAAGCTTTTGTATAATATTAACGCTTTAAACTAACGAAGATTCGTAATACTTTATGACCTTATTTATAAGTTTATAATAATGGCTTATAATAATCGATACTATTAAGGAGTTAAGAGAATATTAAAAGCTTTTAATGGATTCGCAATTAAAAACAAAAAGCGTTTTACTAAATAATATTATGTTTATTATTCTGGTTGCCGATTAAACGCTATTAATCGATAAGCTAAGATTAGTAACTATTAACCTATTAGAAGTAATAACCTTCTATTAATAAGAAACATTGTAATCGATTTTATTTTAAGCTTACCAGTTATCGACTCTAT
Organism: Apiospora pterosperma; assembly: GCA_019976485.1. Classification (NCBI taxonomy): domain Eukaryota; kingdom Fungi; phylum Ascomycota; class Sordariomycetes; order Amphisphaeriales; family Apiosporaceae; genus Apiospora; species Apiospora pterosperma. The sequence goes on from JAFBMP010000009.1 coordinate 4,701,276, forward strand.
TAGAACTCCTTAGTAGTTAAAAGGTAAGGACTATTATAGCTACTACGATTATATAATAACAGTCTTATATCAGATTTTTAAACGAACTATACTCCTTTTAAGTAATACAGAGTATAGTGCTTAAAACTAGGGAGAAGTTTTTAGAATATAGTTACTCTTAGCAGATTAGGGAGTACCTAAAAGTATTATCTCTGATCGTGACTTTAAATTCACTGGTGATTTTTAGAGAGGAATGTGGAAATCTTTTAATACTAGATTATTGATAATAACTGCTTAGCATTTATAAGTAAATGGTCTTTTAAAACGAAAGAACTAAGAAGTAGAAATAGTAATGCGATTTTATACTTTTATGTTTCTTAATAAACTCTGGTTGGATTTACTCCCTTCGTTATAATAGAACTTTAATAGCGCCTATTAACGATTAATTAACTTAATACTTCACGAGTAAATCTTTAGTTATAAGTTATTAGGTCCCCTTAATATAATCACCGACGTTAACGCTGCTAGTAAAGTACTTTTAAATGTTCGTTTTATAAGAGACTATATTAAAAAGGACGCACAGCTCGCGATGGACTATACTACTGCCATTATTAAATATCGTTACGATCTATATTATCGAGCCATCGAATTTAAAGAAGGAGATAAAGTTTACTTTAAACTTTATTATAGTTATTATTTTCCTGGTAATCCTTCCCGAAAATATTCTTAATAACGCTCTAGCCCTTAGAAAATCCTGTAACGTGTTAGCAGATTAGCTTTTAAGCTTGATTTTCTTAACCACATTAAGGTTCACTTTATTATCTCCGTCGAACATTTCGTACTTACTTTAAACGGAGAAGATATATTTAACAAACGAGGCCTACTACTAAGTCTAATTAAAGCCGATAAAAACGATAGATTCCTTCGCTATATAATCGAAACTTTGCTTCGCTATAAATTAAACAGAGTTAAGAACGGTTACGAATATCTCGTTAAATAGGAAGGTTTTACTTACGAATAGAATACCTAGAGATGTAAAGATACTCTGGACGGATTAAAGGAATTAATTAAGGAATACTAAGTAAAAAGAGGTGGAAAGCCAGCTGAATTACAGTAAATTACCCGAGGAAGATTTTGTAACAACCCAGTTATTAAACAAGGTTAATTTAATAATTCTCTTGCTCTATTAATAAATAAGGCTTTAAAACGAGGTCCTAGCAGACCGCGTAAATAACCAATCCTTTCACTTATCCCTCACTAACTTATTAATAATAGACCTTTTTTAGATATTCCTTTAGTTAATTAAGGAAGAGGACGCCTTTGTAAACACCCTATTAATTAAGTAATTAATTAATTAATTAATTAGATTGCTATTACTTATCCTTCACTTAATAATAACGTTAATTAACAGCACAAGGACGTCGCTCCATTTAAGCGAAAACGAAGCCGACTACGTAAGTATCTACGATCGGATAAAAACTAAATTATAAGATATAATATATAGATATATTATAATATAGCTATATTATAATATAGCGATAAATAAGTATAATAGTTAGCTGTTATATTATAGAAAAACATAACGTATAAGAACCCCTATAATCCTATTATAATATAAAAAGAAGAATCTATCGAGGACGATAGATTTTCTATTGCCCGCCGGCATTTAACAGGCCCTATTAAGGGGACTGATACAGTTTATTAATAACATACCTAAGGCAGGTTATAACCTTATGGATTAGTTCCTAAGGCATATAAACATTGACTTATAAACAAAATAGCTGTCTATAAAGCCGTAGCTGGACTAGGCTCTATTGAACCTGGCCCTTTTTCCTTTATTATTATAATTATATTCTTGTATTTAATACACATAACTTCGTCACTTACTACAGTGCTATCAGTAATAATATTATTAACTTTATAATAATTATTAAATTTTATTAATATATAATTCTTATAGCTATTAATAATTAAAAAGCGATATCGACCTTTTATCGATAATCGAGTATACTAATCGAAATGCTTAACTTAGTTTAAACTTGTTTTATTATTAATTTATTTATTAAAAATCGGTTTAATAATTTAATTGCTTAATAATTCGTATTTAATAATTTAATTTATAAAGTAATATTTACTTTAAACGATTAAGAACGGCGGGATATAATAACTTTACGAATTAATATACTCGATAATTATCGATTATTCCTAATTACTAAGTTATATTAATTTTACTTTCCCGCGTTAATCGGTACGTATAATAATTAATATTAATTTAATAATTCTTATTATAAAACTAGTCTCGTCGAAATTCTATATATCTTTATCGACGATACCGTATTTAACTTTAATATTCGTAATTAATTTAAACTAACCCGAAATAACGTTTAAATCTTTATAAAAAGCTTTTTAGTAATTGTATTTCCGATTTATTCGAATTATTAATTTTAAATTATATCGAATATAACGCGTAACTTATTCTTTATTTATATAATCGCTATTACGCGAATCTAATAAAAGATTAATTATATTTATAATATAACCTTTTATTAAAAGTATTTTTCGGGTATTTAAATCGATTATATAATTTTTAATTACTTTTTCTTTAATCGGATCGAGTTTTTATTATATTATACCTTTATCGTAATTAATTTATCGGCCGGTAATTCGAGCGTATAAAGTAATATTAAAAACGTTAACGTGGTTCATCACTAAACGGTTAAAATCCCTAAACGGTCAACTTTCAGCACATCTCGACACTATTATATAAATTATCTTAACCATAACGCTTTTAATTAATTAAAACTACTCGCTATCTAATTTATTATCTAATTCTACCTCTATTTTACATGTTCGCGCATTATGGCCGGTTTCGCCGTATGTATTATAGCGCCTTTTACGTCCTGCCCTCCGTTTTAACGGACCCCTTTTTACCCTTATTATTCGCTAGACGCTTCCCTTTTAACTTTTTAAACAGTAGCTTTAAGTTCTAGTTAATACTAAAAGGTCCTCTATTTTAGACTCGCGGTTTTAAAGCTCTCCGGCGCTTAGAAAATACTAAATTAGCCTTCTCTAGTATACGTATCCGGTCGCGCACTAAAATTACTTTATATACTATTATCGTTAAACCCTTCGTTATTTAGTTTACTGCTTATAAAATTTATATTAGAGAACTTCCTTAATAACTAAAGATCCTACGTTTAATAAAAGTAAATTATTTACTTACTTAATTAAAAGTGGTTAGTATTTAGGGATTATAAGTACTAGCTGTCTTTAAACGTAATAAGATAAGTAAAGGCGTTCGAAGACGTATATTTAGCCTATTAATTACCTTATTAAGATTATAAAGTACTAAACTAAAAGCGCGGAATCCAGATCGAATATTGTTTTTATTAAAAACCTTAAAATGCGTAGCTTTAAATACGATAAAAAGTCGAACTTTATAATATAGTTTATCGATATCTTAATAAATAGCTCGATTTCTTTCGAATATACGCGTTTTAAAGGCGAATAAAGCCCTATATTTAATAGCTAAAGTAAATAAAAAGAGTAAAGAGGCATACTAACAGTAATAATATTATTAGCTTTATAATAATTATCGAATTCTATTAATATATAGCTTTTATAACCGTTAATAATTAAGAAGCGATATCGACTTTTTATCGACGATCGAGTATACTAATCGAAATGCTTAACCCAGTCTAAACTTATTTTATTATTAGTCCATTTATTAAAAGTCGGTTTAATAACCTAATCGCTTAGTAACTCGTATTCGGTGGCCTAATTCGCAAAGTGATATTTACTTTAAACGATTAAAAACGGCGGGATATAATAACCTTACGAATTAATATACTCGATAACTATCGACTATTCCCGATTACCAGGCTGTATTAATTTTGTTTTCCCGCGTTAATCGGCGCGTGTAACGACTAGTATTAACTTAATAATTCCCATTATAAAGCCGGTCTCGTCGAAATTCTATATGTTTTTATCGACGATACCGTATTTAGCCTTAATGTTCGTAACCAGCCTAAACCAACCCGAAATAACGCTTAGATCCTTATAAAGAACTCTTTAGTAATCGTATTTCCGATTTATTCGAGTCGTTAATTCTAGATTGCATCGAATATAACGCGTAACCTATTCTTTACTTACACGGTCGCTATTACGCGAATCTAATAGAAAATTAGTTATATTTATAATACAACCCTTCGTCGGAGGCATTTTTCGGGTATCTAAATCAATTATATAATCTTTAATCACTTTCTCTTTAATCCGATCGAGTTTTCATTATATTATACTTCTATCGCGGTTAGTTTATCGGCCGGCAATTCGAGCGCGTAAAGTAGTATTAAAAACGTTATACAACTTCGCGATTACTAGTATAAAAATTTTTTGCGTTGTATTACGTATCGCTTAAACTATTAACTATAGCCTCTGTTTTTTAGAAAGTTTAGGCATAATAATTATAGAATTATTACGTATTAAAGTTTAATGGATTAAAGAAGTGTAGTAGGTTACCCGTTTAGGGATTTTAACCGTTTAGTAATGAACCACGTTATATAACTTTACGATTATTAATATAAAAATTTTTCGCGTTATATTAAGTATCGTTTAAACTATTAATTATAGCCTCTATTCTTTAGAAAGTTTAAGTATAATAATTATAAAATTATTATATATTAAAATTTAATAGATTAAAAAAGTGTAATAAGTTAACCGTTTAGGGATTTTAACCGTTTAATAATAAACCACGTTATTTTAAAAAGAAAATAAAAAGTATTAAAGTATTTTATACTAGAATATAGCCTCCGAACGCAGATCCGGCTTATTTACGCTGTTTATAGCCTCTATAACTTTATTAAAAAGGGAAGGGTTAAAGATATTAAAATTAAAGAGTTTTCTCCGTGTTAATAACGCTAATTCGAATAAGCTCGCCGACGGTGTAAAAAAATAAAAAAATCGGATTTCGTTTACTATTCGAAGTCGGATTATAAAAATAATATAGTTATTATATAAAAAGGAATTACGGCGAAGGGAAAAGTCGGTTTAATCGGTTTTATTAATTAAAAATTAAAAGTTCTAGTATTATTTACGAGAACGTTAAAATTAGTGGGAGAATAAATAAAGTTATAATATACTTCGAAATTTTTTTTTTTTTCTAAGCTAGTATTAATAAATTAATTTTAATTAAGCCGGATTAATTACGTAATAACTATTTAAAATTAAAAAAATCGTAGCTTTAATAATTTTAATCGATTTAATTAATCCAACTGCTTTCCGGTAATTTATTTCGATGTTATAAGGTTAATAAAAGAGGTTATTATAATTAATCTAATAAAAATCGGTACTTAACAAATCGAAAATAACGTTACTATTAATAACTAGATATTATATAATAAGCTAGCTATATATATTACTTTTAATAAAATAGTAATAATAAGTAAAATCGAGCTTTTATATTATAGTTAATTTAATAATAACTCCTTAATAAAATTAACCTTTTCTTTATCGTTATTTATATATTATAATGTAATAGCGTTTAACAGTTCGCTAATAACCTTTTTAATCGCCGTTACTTTTTTTTTAATAGTTAATTTACTTCGTAACTCTTATTAAATAAAGCGTACTATAAAAACTATATTATTTAACCTTAGCTTATAAAAAATAAATACTGTTAATTTATTTATACTTTTATTTATTTTTAACGAAACTATATTAAAGCTTTAATTTCGAGCCCTTTTCGCAGGTTTCTTAATAGTAATTAATCGAAACGGTAATTTTATAACTTATTTAATTTCCTCTATAAAATTTAATTCTTTTAAAAGCTTAAAGTTAAAATCAGGGTTTCGGTACCGTTTAATAATAAAAACCTACGATTATAATAAAAAGTTATCCTCTTTATTAAAAAGTAATTATTTAAATACATTATCCTTTTCTCCGGTTTTTATTATATATATATTAAAAGTAATTTCTCGATTAAATACTTTTTAATAAATAGTAATATTATTAAAAAGCTCGGTTTTTATTTATTTAGTTATAAGCCACTTATTAATTAGTTAAAACTAAATTAATAAAAATACTTTTATTATTCTATATTAATTAAAGCTTTACTTTAATCGGTTTATTATTAATTACTTTTTATAATGTTTTTTATAGTTTTTATACGCTTTTTTTATCCGCTTCAAAATCTAATTATATACCGGGTATTTCGCCTGTGCCTCTTTATATACACGTTAAAAAGTAGGGGCTAATTCGGCAGGTCGATTAATCGAAAATATGTTTTTTTTACGGCATTCGAAAAACCGATTTATTAAATAATTTTTTATAATTAAAATAATAATTATTCGAGATTTAAATTAACCGACTTTTTACGTAATTATTATAAGTCGCCGAACTTTCTTTATACCCGGCCGTTTTCGTAAAGGAATTATTTCTATTTAATTAAAAGTTACTTAGTTAATAAAGGAATCGAAAGTATCGTAAAATAAAAAGTTAATAGCGTTATTAAAAAAAGAGTCGAATTAAAGGTCGCTACCGATTTTATTTCTATTTTCTTAAAAGCCTATAATAAAATCGATAAACTGCTTATTTAAGTTATCGTTATTATTTAAAGTAAGTATATTAAATAAAAGAGAGCTTTTAAATTCGTCGATTAACTATCGATTTACGGTTATTAATCGATTTAAGGTTTTTATAGTGATTTTCGTTAATTATATTAACGTACGTTATAATAAAGTATTATACTAATAAAAGGGTAGATACGTACGACTTCGAAATAACCGAAAAATATATTAAAAACAGTATAGCGTTAAATCGGATAGTATTTACCGGTATATCTGGCTGATCCACTGTATTATGAACTATAGGATGTACTCTATCGATTTTATTGCCATAGCAATAAATTCATGCCGATCAGGGCCTAATTGTTGATGGCTTGAAAGCTGAGGGCGGGACGAAAAAGGCAATTTTGTTCTCACCGCCTTCATGTCTGTATAATACCTGCCTGCACCTTGGATACTATAATTGCCGGCCTTTATTATTCTGTTTATTTTATTTTCAAGTACCTCCTCTGTTCTTTTTGGGGGGGGCCATCCCAAGCCACTCAATGCTGGGCCCAACTGCCCTGCCCATATCTGTGCGTGAATACAAGAAATGCCTTTCGATGATGGTGATTCCCACAGCGCAGTCCGTCTACCTCCTAGGTATCACCGACCCACCCACCATCTATAACGTGGCTCCCTCCAGTGATGGCACTGGAATCGTCTGCAGCAAGAAACAGTATAAGCCTGGCGACCTCCGTGGGTAGCAGGACTCGCTTTAGGCTTTGGGCATTCAGCGTGAAGTCCTCGTACTCCTTCGTGAGCACCTCGTCGATCTGTCTCTGCGTCGCAATGGACCCCGGCATGATTGAGTTTACTCGGATTCCAAATTCACCGAACTCTCTACTGTGCATCCGCGTCATCCCCATGATGGCCGCCTTGGCTGTTGTATATACCGGAGCATCGGCTGCAGGGATACGCCAAGTGATGGATCCCATGTTGATGATACTGCCCGCTCCCTTCTTCTTCATCGAAGGTACGACGTATTGGGTCAGGAAGAATTGGTGGCGCAGATTGACATTGATGTCTTGGTCGAAGGATTCGGGAGTTACACCCACGGTGGGCACCCGGGCACCCGCACCCGCAGAAGCAGCATTGTTGACGAGCACATCTACTGCGCCATATTCGGCCAGGGTCGCCTCGGCACATTTCTTGAGCTGGTCCAAGTTGGTTACGTCGCAGTGCAGGAACTTTGGTTGCGAGGCATCCGGAATACGTTCAATGTGCTCCAGCAACTTGGCAGCCGAGCTCTCCGAGTAGTCCAAGAGGATAACATTGGAACCCTGTCTGCAAAACAACTCGACTGCAGCACCCCCGATACCCTCGGCGCCTCCGGTGATGAGCACTGTCTTATTCCGCAGGCTCGGGTAGGTGGCAAAATTGTCCATGTTCGAGTCTGGGCAGAAGCGTAGGCGCGCGGAGAAGGCGGGGTTCATACAAACTGTCAGCTTCGAAGAGGGTGTTGTTATCTAGCACAAGCCCTATGTCCAGCATGAGTGAAAGGCCAGCCTGCATATATAACTTCGACACCCTACCGAGAGGCTGTCATTACGTTTCACCGAAACCAGTCTCGTATGACACAAGCAGCCAAGAGAAAGGTGCATGGATTATTGGGTAACGATTTGCGCATAACATGTGCATTCTTTCATACTATTAACATGTGTTAGCCACCCAGGTCCATCCCATTTTAACCATCCACCTTCCATGCAATGGGAAGTCGGAACGGTTTAAAATAAAGCAAGAAAGCGCCGGTTCATATTCTCCCCTTTACACCACAGGCTCTCTCTCAGCTCACTCACATACGATAACAAAGGGGCGGGTGGTGATGCGGGGGAGGGGGACGTGGGGAAGCAGGACAAGTGGAACCAAGTTGATTCCAAGAATACCGAAGACATCTATCTCTGACCTAGGCAGGTAGTACCAAAGTACGGCAGACACCAACCGCCAATCAACCATTCAGCTAATCCTGCCCTCGGTCGGTGGTTGTGGTGATTTCAGTTGCCCAAGGCCTTGATGATCTTGAGGCTCTATTCATCTCGGGGCGGGCCAACCATGACATAACCGGATATGTCAGAGGGAGTGATAAGCGATATCGGCTCTCCGACCGTACCCCAAGGCAGACCAGTAGCACGCAACGTGGACTACTTTCGGGCACGGCGTCAGCTAATCTACCGGGAACTTTCTGAAGAATAAATATCTTGTGGTATCGATATCGGAGAGGAGTGGTTAGTTACGGTTACGCTGCGTTGCGCATAGCGCAGGGGTTGACGACTCAGCTACAGTCAATAAAGATAAGAAACCGATAGCTTCGGAGAACCACGCGGTCGGATATCCAGTCTACTCCGCTTTGATTTGGGAATTCCCGTGTTTGGCATAGTCTCTGCTATACCATGGCGATTCTCGTTGATGATAGCAGGGTCGGCGCCGCGAAATGGCAGATAAGGCCTCTTGTCTTTACCACATTGCCGCTTGTCAGCAACTCGAAGCAGGAGCCATACTGGCGCTATCAGGTGGACTCACCGAGCCGATCTGGATGTCTCGGCTTTTTTTCACCTTGGCGATGCGAAGTATATAAGGGAAGGATCGCTGCCTCACTGACTCTGAGGCCAGGTCAAGCAGCACTCCACCGGCTCCTACCCAAGTCATCTTCACCAGATTCACAGCCTTTCCCTCGGCGAAATGGTGTCTGTCAAGCTTCTCTTGTCCCTCGGGGCCAGCCTTACGCTTGCGTCCCCCGTGCCTGCTCCTCCCAAACCCGTGCTGATGACCCGTGAGGCCGGTCAGTTCAATGCTAGCCAGCCCAACATCACCATCTTCGCGACAGGAGGCACCATCGCAGGCAGCGCCGGGTCAAGCGACCAGACCACTGGCTACCAGGCCGGAGCCTTGGGTGTTGATGTCTTGATCGATGCTGTCCCCGAGCTCTGGAACATCTCCAACCCGACCGGTGTCCAGTTCGCCAATGTCGGTTCCGAGGAGATTACGCCTGCGCTCCTCCTGAATCTGACCAAAATGGTCCAGGAGGAGTTGGATAAGCCCGAGTGTCAAGGTGTTGTCGTCACCCACGGAACCGACACCTTGGAAGAAACTGCCTTCTTCCTGGACATTGCTCTCCGCACCGAGAAGCCTGTCGTGGTGGTCGGTGCCATGCGGCCCGCCACCGCCATCAGCGCCGACGGCCCCATCAACCTGCTCGAGGCCGTGACCGTCGCCGCATCGCCCGCGGCCCGCGGCCGAGGCGTCATGATTGTGCTCAACGACCGCATCGCGAGCGCCTACTACACCACCAAGACGCAGGCGAACGCGCCCGACACCTTCAAGTCGTACGAGCAGGGCTACCTGGGCTACCTGCTCGACATCAAGCCCATCTTCTACTTCAACCCCTCCCTGCCGGTCGGCAAGCCCTACTTCGACGTCACGGAGACGGCCGAGCTGCCCCAGGTCGACATCCTGTACGGCTACCAGGGCCTCGACCCCAAGCTGGCCGCCGCCGCCGTCGCCGATGGCGCCAAGGGCCTCGTCTGCGCCGGCATGGGCGCCGGCGGCTGGACCGACCTCGGCCAGCAGGCCCTAGCGCAGCTAGTTGAGGAGCACGGCACCGCTGTCGTCTACTCGCGCCGCACCATGGACGGCTTCGTCGAGTCCGGAGACGTCGGATACGGCGGGGGCTTCCTGAACCCCCAGAAGGCGCGCTACATGCTCATGCTCGCTCTCAACGCCGGCTTCGGCGACGAACAGATGCACACTCTGTTCGAATCGCAGAGCCCTTCATAGATATAGACATTGGGAACGGCTGGTGGATGGGAAACGTTGACTCCCTGTCGGCGATGAAAGAGTCATGCTCTTTATGCCCGTTATGAGTTGTACATATTATGAACACGATACACTACGATATAGAAATAATGGATTAATTGATATTTTAGAGCAGAATTCTTTAGCATCATTCTAACCCGTGGCTCTGGTTGATTTGAACTCATTGTCCTTCTATTGCCTCATGGTACTTTTGCTGCAGGACAGAAGTTCGTTGTACTCTGTCCGGCCTCAGGGTCACCACACCCAGTGATAGTATAGGAGAGGTTTGTTATGTTACGTGGAAAACCCCATATACAGCGCTTGAAGCCGATTATCCCCGTTGGCGTGAAGCAACCGCTTGTAGATAGAGATGTCAGGCAGAGCGAGCAGAGGCCCAAATAGGCGATACACTAGATGTTCTAATGGACGATTCTGTTGACCGGTGATATCACAATCCATGACCTGGTTCATAGCAATGGGTCTGTTTCCCTACGGGTTGGATCGCCGGGGCTGGGCTTGCCTGATGCCCCCTTTTCGGGTAAAGCAGCTTGGACTCTTCTGTTTATGACTGCTTATTAGACAATTCCTGGGTACTGTGTGTTTGCCCATAATGTGCCGAATATTTAGTATAGTAGAGATGAGGAGCACCACCAAGGGATGAAGGACTAATCACATACTGCCTGATTAATTATGCCATGCTATATCAAATCACTAACGCAAAGCATGTCAAGTTAGTTTGCAAAGTATATTAGGTTAACTTCTGCATTTTCCGGTAGTAGTGTTCTGCCTCCCTCCCCTTTGCCTATACTACTCGCCCTTGGTCAGGAATACGCGTTCGGTCACTCTTGTCTGCTTCCCGACCCGTTTTGTAGTCTTTGACTGGGTGGACAACCATTCCAGTCTGTCTCGTCTCATAGACAATAGATAGGGGCAAAATCCCACATGGGTCGTGTATTGAGCGTATTCAACTGGATGCGTACCAAAAATGGTCATCATTCTCGGTTTTTAATTTGCATATGAAGACACACAGCTTGAACTCCTCAAAATTTGTCTAACTTGTTATATCCCGTATTCTTGTCTGTGATCGTATCTTCCCGGATTGAATGCCTACTTACAGTAACTTATATAATTAGTTGGGGGTATTATCGCGGTCACGAAAAGATAACTATGCATAACTCGATAGGTTTTACTAGACAAATCTGACTGGTCCACACAAACAATTTCTTCATCCAAAGAATCTTATATTGCTGTTGTCTCGTTGAAACTGAACTTCTCCAGCTCCACCTAGCCCCTGTCATCGGTTAATAGGTCGTGGGTAGTCTATAGATTAATTAGATAATTACAAAATTCTCAACCAAGCCGTTGCTCCTTGTGCGCCTCCGATATAGTGAGTTAAATTCTACATATCCAATAACCGTGCCGCGCTTTTGGGTGTTTTATGGACAGATATTGTACGCTTCTAATACACTATATTTTGAGCGTGTATGAATGTAAGGTGCTTGACACAGGACCTCGGAGGGGGAGAGAGAGACTGTTAATTGAACAATCATCCAGGGCCAACACAACATACATAATTGCCGGGGGGCTTGACGGCATTCAAGATAAATCATAGACAGGGATAAGCAATTGCACAAGACGGCCTATTTGAGCAGGACCATGAGATTTTGGTGGCGCAGGAGCTTCTATTCATCTATTATTCGGCCAGTTGTATATGCTAGTGCGAACATGTCTACATGAAGTGCATTCCAACATCGACCGGCATTTGTTCGCGTTTTATAAAAAATAGTAGGAAATCTTTCTCCGTGGTCTCGTCTAGCTTCTTCATCTACGAGGCGGGCTGCGAGACGGCGTTCACCGTCTCTGCACCGAGCGAAAGCATGTTGGCCTGGCCCAGGGCATTCTGGGTGAAGCGTGAGTTGTACTTGACGACGTTGCGGACCTTCTCGTAGCTGGCAGCTGAGATCTTGAGCTTTTGCGTAGCGACCATCCAGTTGACACCCTCCGAGCAAGGGGGCGTGGTAAGGGATCCCGAGTAACTAAAGAAGCAAAGGCACGCGTCAGTCTTATTGTACTTTGAGTGTACAGCCGGGAGGGAGGCTAGTGAATGCTTTTCGACTTACGCCTGGAAGCTGCCGGCCTTGATGGTGTCAACAAGCTCTGACATGACGAGGGGCTTGGTCGTAGTCTTGGTGCCGGGGGCCTTGATCTCCTCGATGGACGAAAAGAGGGTCTCCAGCATTTCAGACCGGACTGCGCTGGCGTTGATGGGGGTGGTGGGCATCATCTTCGGGCCGGCACCGGATCGCTTGCTCGCCATGGAGTTGCGGCGAGCCTTGGCGGGAGTGGCGGCTTTGGCGCCAGTGTCGATGTCAACGTACACACCGATGACAGAGATCTCATTGGCGGCACTCTGGAAGACCATGTGCATCTCCACTGTAGGCCATGGTCAGTGTCTTGTTTCCGGTAGTCGGCCAGAGTGGAAGAACTTACACGGCATGCTGGTACCGTTGTCCAAATGCTCGCTAGGCTGGTGGAAATGGAACTGTTTCATTTCGAACTCAGTTCCTCCAACGTTTATCTTGGCACCGGCGCCTTCCATGATACCCTCGACAGTCGTACCCAGGTTCTCGAATTCTATGCCTTGAGGGGCGTCGGGAATCTCCAGGGCTACTTCCGCGGCTCCCATGATGTTGAATTGACCGTCCACCATGCTAATGGGTGACTGCTTCTTGCCCATGGCACAGGCCGAGTTCGCGGCGTCCAATGTGGCCCATTTGAAAGGTCCCTGTGTCCCCAGTTAGTCCTCCTACACCCAGTGCAAGGGGGCTCATACACCACGACCTGGACACCGACTCACAGTTTCGCCGAAATAACTAAACTTTCCAACTTCAACACCTTCTTCTTCGGCCCGTGCCTGAATGTGTGTCCGTGACCCACAGAAACCGAAGACGGGAGAGGCGGCGATAGCCAGCAAGGCGAATGTGGATAATCTGGAAGCCATCGTGTACTAGACGAGGGATGGATAGAGTAAGATTAAAGAAAGAACGAATACGGGAAGTCTCGGGAGGAGTAGGGAGAGTGAGCTGCAACGAATGATTAATAGAAAAGAGTGACTCGAGCTCACGGAGCGAGCGTGTATTATAAGAATGCAAAAGAGAGACGATATCCAGAAGCGCTCTGCGATCAAAAGCCAAGAACTATGATCCTGAGAGACGTAATCTAACCTATTTGTATTCGATAGTCATTATACAAGCCATTCTTGGCGGCACATCATTACTCGAACAAAGATACAAGAGCACCCCGTGAAGATTGGGGGCATGCGAGCGGGCAGGGGTCGACAGTGAATCGCCCTGGAATCTACGCATCGCGGACAGAGAGAAGTTAGCTGAGCAAGGGTCTCAGGTAGCATTCGCCGATGTCTGGCTCCGAAGTTAAGGCTCGGCAACATATCACGAGGAGTTTGACGGACCCATAGGCTACCCCGGACTGCGAGCAGGAAAAGCCCGGGAAAAGCCGAAGTACCCTGCCGGAAAAGAGAAAGAAGGAAAGAAGTGGTTCTCTCCAGCAGAGACTCCTCACCTTCTTGCCCAACCTTCGCCGTATACGGATGCCAAGTGACGTCGAGATGCATCTGAAGCATCATGGGCTGGTTTTTCATTCTACCGCGCCTACTTGGCCAAGGCTGGGCATTCCCAACGACCCAAAAGCGGTAAAGGGACAGCTTACTTGGGAGCTGCAATGCCAAGACGGCAGAAGCGAGGCTCGGGCAACGGGGCTAGAACTACTAGCCATGGGGTGTTGTTTCCCACGATCCGACAAACAATGAGAGTGAACCTTTCCGAGCAAACACGACGCGCGCAGGCGAGAGGGTGAGAGAAAGAGAAACGAAGAAGAAGGAGAGAAGCAGTCGTCGCCGAGATAACAAGGACCGGAGACGTGGGATTTCCACTCGGGCCAAGAAGCGATTTGGAGAAAGCCGCTGAACTGACCCATCCAGGCAATATCATAGGCTGGGTCCTGTCCTGGCCTCCCCACGGTACCACACCGCATACAGTCGTAGTGTTTTCTCTGATAAGGCCCGCTAGGCTGTCGTGAGAAGAGAAGCATTGCATGGCGGGAACCTTCTGGTTGCATTGACAGGCCGTTTTTCCGTCCCTCGAGGCACAGTGATGCGACGCACCAGGAGGCAGTCAAGGACGAAATCATGCCACTTTCTCCAGATGTGCACTTGGCAAGTGGACAGAAGGCCCGGTCCCGCGGGGAAAAGACTATGCATAACAGTCATAGTGCTGATAATTTAATGAGATTGTCGTTATTGCGATTGTTAGGATCCCACAGGTAACCTCCGGCCGGGCCACGTGCACATGACACAAGTGCATGCTTGCTTACTGTAGGACCCGAGTCTTTGGGAAGACATGGACGACTAGGCAAGGCTTGACTTGACTCAAGCACTAGCACAGACATTTCCAAGGCCAGATGTCTAGAGTGAAACGAGCTGTCTGGGGAAATACGCCTTTACCGTGAAATGACGTGACTTGGTACAGACGCGTAGGCCTGGACCATTTTGCTTGAGCCTCCTTGATTCTTGGCATAATTTCTGTGCCATGGGAGGAAATTAGTAGTACCAGCCTGGGCGTGCTGTCGTCGAGTCATTCGTCTGTGTCGCTCCCCATCGTAGCGTAGACTGGAGTGTAGACGGAACATGGAAAGAGAAAACTGGTCACAAAACAACAGCCATCGTAGTATGTTCCATTCCCGAACCAAGGAAGCAAAGGGCAGCAAGAAGGGATGAACAGACCAGACAAACATGGGCGGGTTGAGTGGCCTGACCGTTTTCCCTGAGTAATAAAGGTGGCTCAGCCTCTGGCCCCTGTTACTCGGTTGTGGCACTCGTGGGGCATTTGCAATTGCATAATTCTTGGACGGGTTCATCCTTATCTTAACGAACTGGATTATACCCGGACTGTTATATTCCAGGCCCAAACTCTATCTCAAACTCTATTACCGAGATATCTATATATCATCAGATGTGGCTTGGCGCTTGGCCAAAGTATGACATATACTGACAAGCCTCTTGGCTTCGAACGAGTCTTTTGTCGTGATGTAGTGCTCTTCAAGGAGACCGGAGAAATCCTCGGAATTTGCCAGCGACAATACTCCACTCGCCAACAACCTATATTGGTATCTCATAGCTTGGTGGAAGATCTAAGACCCAAAGGTGACTATTCTGGGATTCGTTGTGGTCGAAATGGATTATACAAAATCAGAAATTGAATCACTCTTTCTAATTGCTGGGCATAGACGCGTCTTATTCTAATCGGACGTTACACCAGTATCTCTGTGTTTTTCGGGGAAGTAGAGGTTACCTTAGTGAGCAGTCATATATAAAACTGTCGAGGAGAAGATGTTTGTGCAACTAACATGTCTCAAGAATCTTCCCCGATGGTGAGCATGATGCACTATGGAGGGAAACAAAGGGCAACGCCACGAACAGGGACCGTGAGAACGTGTAACTGATAGATGTCTATGCCTTTGTTGTGGTAGGACGTGGCTTGGATATGTAGAGCTGAATAGATTTCTGGAAAGCCCTCATGCAACCTTCGGAATAACGGCTCCTTACACAATAGCTTTGTTGATTGTGGTATACGAACAAGGCCCATCAGATCCTCTCTCATAGTTGTTTAGGCGGTTGCATGCAGGGAGGGAAGCGGCTGAAAGATCTATCCCCTGCATTCCTGACTTGGCTTTTATCTCCTTTGTTGTCACGACACAATGTATTATGGAGGACCCCTTATGGCTTGCGGACAACAGCTCTAGCTAAACCACTCTTTGATGACTAGAAGCGTCTTTGATGATCGCCAGAGAACCTCATGGCAATAAGAAGACGCCGAGATACCGACATGACTGAGGGAAAGAGCTTGCCTGATCAAACACACATCCTTTCCCACCATACAAGCTCATCCATCCACTCCTCAGACTTCAAACGACTTCTTCCACTTCATCATGGGCGACCGAACTCAACCCGGACCTTCTGGTTCTTTAGATGTGAGCAGGTTTCCATCTCACCAGCCCTGCCAGCAGGCTATCAAGACCGTCCAGGGCGAAGTTGGCAGGCTCGCTCAAAGCAGCAACATCACGAAGTATATCGAGGATCTGATGAAGGCGGTCTTCGAGTACCTCAATTATGACCTGTCCTTGAAACATGGGGTCCAAGGATTCACCGAGGAGTCGGCGAGACTTCACTTTGAAGCTGTGGTGGACCAAATGAGGGTTTGCTCGGCGCAGCAAGACTGCGTTACCTACCTGGATATTTGCAAGAACGTCCAGGCTGAGTTTTCTCAGAGGGCCGAGGAGTTCTTCGCAAAACAGGACGTCGTAGCCAGTGCGCAGAAGAATAGAGAGAAGGAGAGGGAGAGAATCAAGGAGTCGGAGTGGCAGAAATGGCATGACTACCTCGATGCCAAGTTCGCAGACCACGCGGCATTGATCCTGGGGAAAGACGGGGTTGGCGCCGGACTGAAGAAGAAGGACTTCAACGTCGATGTGCTGCAGGACGAAAAGGCCACATTGCAGCAATTGCTGGACACAGCCAACGCCGCCATCGAGGATCTACATCGAGAGACCGAGGCCAAGACCTCCGAGATCCGGAAATTGCAGAACGAGGCGCAGGGGCTATCGAAAGACAAGCTCACCCGCTCGGACAGGTCGCCGGTGACACCGTCTTCTGCGACGGCGACGACGCCGACGCGCGCAGGACTCACCGACCCCAAGTCGAAGGAGACCAGCCAGAAGCTGATGGAGGCGCAGAGGAAGCTGCTCGACGCGAACAAGCTGACCAACCAGGCCGAGCAGGCCCGCAAGGAGGCGCAGGACAAGGCCGACGCCCTGCGCCAGGAGAACATGGAGCTGCAAGGGGAGCTGCGCGCAGAGCGCGAGTCGTTCAAGGTGCAGCTGAACGCCGCCGCGGTGCGCACGCAAAACCTGAGGGAGGCGTACGGGGCCGTCGAGGAGAAGCTGGAAAAGAGCCTCACCGCCAACGCCACCCTGTACGACGAGCTCTGCGACGCCAAGGGCAACCTGCGCGTGGTGGCGCGCGTCCGGCCCCCGCTGAGCGCGCCGGCCGAGGACGTCGACGAGATCCAGACGCGCCAGGGCGACCTGGTAGACCAGCCCCAGTACCTCGGGATCCCTGACCCGTACCACCAGTCCCTCGTGTCGACCCAGCGCGGAGACGCGCCCCCCCAAGGAGTTCCTCGGCCAGTTCGAGCGCGTCTTCGACCAGACCGCCACCAACGCTGACATCTTCGGCGAGGTCGAGCCCATCATCGGCAGCGCCTTCTCCGGCAAGGACATCTGCATCTTCGCCTATGGCCAGTCGGGCTCGGGAAAGACGTACACCATCGGCACGGCGGCCGAGACCTCATCGCTCGAGGACGGCGGCGTGATCCCGCGGTCCATGGCCATGCTGTCCGAGTGGATCGACAAGCGCAAGGGGACTTGGACCTACCATGTGTACGCCCAGTTCTTGGAGATCTATGCCGAGAACGTCTACGACCTTCTGGAGGACAAGCGGACAGAAGTCGCCCTCAAATTCCAGCAGCTGCCCGACAAGCCACAGCCGTACTACTACCCCGACTGCTCCTCCATCGAAGTCACCCACGACGGCGCGCTGAACATGCACATGGTCTCGATGGTGCTCCAGGAGGCGGCCAAGAAGCGCAGCGTCCGGTCCACGGTCAAGAACGACCAGTCCAGCCGCTCCCACTCGGTGCTGACTCTGCGCATCGAGGGCACGCGCCTCGTCGGCGGCGGCGGCGGCAAGGCGCAGACGACCGAGGGCGTCCTGAACCTGATCGACCTGGCCGGGTCCGAGAAGTTCTCGGGCGACAGGGCGAGCTCGGCCGAGGGCATCCAGATCAACAAGTCGCTCCTGGCGCTGCGCAAGGTCATCGGCGACCTGGCCAACCCCCGGGCGACGCGCACCGGCTACCGCGAGTCGACGCTGACCAAGCTCCTGGAGCCGTGCCTGGGCAAGGGCTCCAAGGTCATCATGCTGGCCATGGTGTCGCCGCTGATCAAGGACCGGGAGGAGACCCGCAACACGCTCCGCTTCGCCCAGACCGCGACGCTGGCCAAGATGCAGAGCCTCCGTGCCCCTAACAACCTGAAGGCGGGCGCATCGGCGGCTTCCTCGCATTCGGGCTCTTCCTCGTCGTCTTCGTCTTCCTCGTCGCCGTCTTCGTCGCCGCCGTCTGCTTCTTCCCAGGCGCCGCGCACACCGCCCACCAAGACGCGGCTCCCCGTACCAGGCACGGCGCCCGGAGCCCCCGCCAAACCGGCGGTCGGTCGAACCAATTCGGCCCGGAGGGCGCGCCCCCACCGCTGTCCATTCCCAAGCCGTCGGCAACGACTAGCAGAGGACGAGCGAATGCGTCTCCCTCCACCGCGATACCCTCCAGAACACCGAAGAACAAGGCCTTGGAGGCTTTGGAGGCCCTCAAGTCGGGCGACGGCCCGTCCGCGGCGCAATTCAGAAAGGACCGCGACGCCGCCGCCGCCGGTGGTGGTGCTGGCAGCAGCAGCCAAGGTAAGCGCCGTCCTTTCCTTGATAATCAGGGCGCCTCCGCCGATCCTCCTCCCCCGAGCCCCTCGTCGTTCCGGGAGCGCATAGCCAGCGCCCAAGGTAACCATAGGAACGACGACTACCCGCCCCCGCCCAAGACGCCCACCACCCCGGGGGGCCGTCTCCCCCGTCCTGCCGTCGCCCAGCTGGGCCGCAGCAATGCGGTGCGGAGGGCTTCGATGGCGTCCGCCGTCCACAAGGAGCCGAGAATGCCCTAAAGCCAGGCGCCGAGAAAGAGAGACTGACTGAACTTGTGTGTGTGTGTGTGTGTGTGTGCAGAGTCGGACTGATCGATCGAAACCCGCAACGGCAGCCAAGCGAGCGAGACGCGGGAACTCAGTACTAGGACGGGCAGATGAAGGTGATATTCGACGACAAACACGATAGACTTGATTTGGTTTGATACGGCGTTACAGGTAATACTAATAATCTAATATAACCCCCCCTACCTATCTTCATGATACCAGGGCTAGTCCGCTGTGAGAGCCTTTTTCTATGTTTTACACGTTTGTTGAGCACTTATCCGAAAGACATCAGATGTATCCGGCGTCAGCGCTGGCGGGTGTGGTCTTACAAAAGAATCTGGTCGGAGCTGGGCTTCTTGTGAGTACATAAGAGGTGTTATGGGCCGGAAAGACTTGAACGAATGTGCTGACGATAATTTTATGAGCAGTTTATAGATCAGATGTACAGGAAGTTGGGAAACAAGTGGGCGACGAGCTTGTTGGCATCTGAGCCGTCCTGCGAAGGGAGAGGATCCGGCTGAAGAGCCCCTGGGCCGGCGAGCACTTGATCAGTCTGCATATTCACGGACCATAATAGATGTTTACTGTTTCTGTACGAGGTGGGAAGATTCTGCTTTTGGGGTTTTCATTCTTGATACAGCTTCGTAGACCATTGCAGGTTTCCAAGAGACCCTCTCAATGCATCTAGAAGAACATCTTCCATCTTCTATTTTGTTTTTCTTAATCCAAAGCTCAATGAACCCTCATATTCGCTTAGGACTTCAATCTCTTCTCACTATAAACTACCACCACAGTTTTGTTCTCCTTACAGATTCAACGGCCCTCTTTCTCCAAAGTCTCAAGTTCTTTTGTAACCGAGGGCTTGGTCGAAATCTTCTTCATTTGTGTGTCTTCTAGCTTTTCTCCGCCGGCCAAGCGCATTTCCAGGTCCTCGATCGCTCTGATCTTCTTCTGAAGGCTTCGCAGCTTCTTGGCGAGGGGATTTTGGCTTCCAGGCGAGAGGAGAGCATCCGACATGGGAGGTTGAGAAGTTTGAACCTGAGGTGCAAGAGGTGCAAGAGGCGCACCTCCACCACGCTGCGGCGGTGCATCACCGTTGCGGTGGGTGTTGCTTCGACTACGTCCCGGGTTGTTATCTCGGCGGAAGTTGTTTCGAGAGCGGCTGCGATTGTGCTGGTGTTGATTCTGTCCACCACGGCGATCGGGGCTGCGTCCCTCGTTACCAGACCCAGACCCCTTGTCATGCTGGCCCGGAGGAGCCAGACCCCCAGCGTTGTTCTCACTGGCGCCGTTTTCGGTGCCCTTGTTCTTCTTGTTGTTTCGCTTCTTCTTGTTCTTCATAGCGGCCTTGGACAGATTCTCATCTCCGTCAGCCCCCGCACCAGTCTCGGCAGGAGCAGCACCAGGAATGGAACGTGCTGAGAACTCGGCTCCGGGCACCTGGTTACGAGAGCGACCGAATCCATTAGGTCCGATATTCTGGGCACCATTGCTCATGACATGAGCAGCGCCACCCTCATCCTCGCGCCTGAAGTGAAGAGGCGTCGACATGCCTCGTGCTCCCGGGGGTCGGTAGGCACCGACGGGCTTGGAAGGTGTCTTGACAGTTCCGAGAAATGTCGCAGCGGAAGCGTGGGGAGTAGGAATCGGACTCAAGGGGTCGCTGGTCGGGATGTTCTCGGGCAACGTAGGTCGCAGGCTCACCGTGTACAGCTCGACCATATCTTCATTGTACATAAGGGTGCCGCCTACATGCCACAACTTGACGCCGTTGTCCACACGGAGGCGAGGGGAGGTGGTAGCGGTCATGATGTAACGGCTGTCGGGGCTCCACTGACAGACACTGGGGTTGCCACTCTCGATAGTAGTGATCTTTCGATAATCCTTCTCGAGATCATAAACATCAATCTGGCCGGCCAAATTACCGAAACCGGCCACAAGGACGAAACGGCCAGTAGGCGAGAAGATGATGGTGTTTCGGGGGCTGATGGCGAAGGAATGCATGGCAACAGCACGGAAATTGAAGATGGTCGTCTTAGCAGGCATGTAACCGTAGATGACACCAAACTCCTTGCCGGTGGGAGACCACGTCACGTCATGGATAGGTCCCTCTTTGTCCAGCGTAATGCGAGTGTCGACTGTGCCGTTGGAGCTCAACAGATAGAGGGTGGTCTCGCCATAGTAGCTCTTGTTCGACTTGTCCACGTCTGTTTGCGCCAGCACAATCAGGCTCGTTCCCAGGCTGTTCCACTTCAACTGCACCTTGTCTCCCTTGAAGAAGGTCTTCTGCGAGATAGGAGTATTGAACTGGGGCACGTTGAAAACCTTGACTGCAGCAGGCATCCCCTAATAAGACACATATTAGTCTTCGGATAGACAGGTGGTGGATTAGCAGACATACCTTTCGCTCAGGGACAAATACGGCCACATTGTGGCTTTGGCCAGGGGCCACGGCAAAGTCGGTGAGGCCCTCAACACGCAGCTTGTTCCAGACAGTGCTGAAATCATGGCTCTGGAAAAATTGTACTTCGTTCGTCACGCTGCGGGCGCAAAACTTCTCGTCACTCGTGTACTGTAGATTCCAGCCCGTCGGCGACTTCTGCACGAACTTGCCGATGGGTTCTTTCTGAGATCCTTCGGGTACATCTTCGATGGTGCGCCAGATCTTCAAGTTCTTGGTAGCATCGCCACCTTCATCCTTGCCGGGACGCTCCCACGTGCTGAAGAAAGTGCCACGCGGAGAGAAGGCAACCTCGAACACGTTCACAACGGAAATGGTGGCCAGTGCTTGGCCACTGGTAGCATCGACAATGGCAACGGTATCAGTGGTAGCCCAAGCAAGGTAGCGACCGCAGGGCGAGTATACGCAGCACCGCAGGGTCCCTTCAGGTTTGGTGAAGCCGGGCAACGGTGCGTAGACAGGCGCGGCGTCGGTGACACCAATGGCCTTCTGGGTTCGATAAGCAAACTGCAAAGGATTCAGATTCGCCATGACTAGTCAAAGTCACAGGGTAGATCGAGCGTTGCAGAATGTGGAGGGGACGTGTTTGTCGGAATCGTGTTCTTCTTGTAGGACAGTTTCGAATCCTGTTACTTATTTCGGGAAGGGAAGGTCGTGTTGCGGACTACACGAGTCAACCAAGACGTGGGCGGATGCCGTCAGGTTCACCTAAGAATAAAAAGCAATTCTATTTGTAGGTGCAGACGAGAAGACCCTTGAGCTACTGAAAGCTTTCTCGGTTGGACTCGATTTGTCGGGGGCACGACGAGGGAGGGAGGCAAGACTCGTTTGGCTAACAGGAGAAAGATGGCAACAGCTGGGAGCAGAGTTGGCACAAATTTATCAAGGCAGGAGAAAGAGAAGCAGACGATGTCTCGTTTGTTTTTCTCTGTCCTCGAAGAGCTCGATAATGTTGGTAGGCTGCGGGCTGTCCCAATTGTGGTTTCTGTTTTCCTCCTGAAGAAGCGTGCAGTGGGCGACCGAATGGGAAACCGAAAAAAGGGACGCTGGAATGATTCAGTCAAGAAGAAGAATAGGGAAATAAAGGGAATTGAATCCGACAGGTCACCCAGAGGGTTGGGGATTGACAAAGGGCGGGCGGACGTGACGTACGGAGCGCTGGAGAAGAGAAGGGGAAGAGGAAAAGGGAAGAGTAAGAAAAAAAAAAGAAGCCGAAATTTTTCTTCCCAGGCCCCAAAAGACCACAACCACACGACCCCGACCCCGATAGAATGAGAGTCCGTCCGATTGATGTCAAACAACCTTTCCTACTGTACCGGCAGTGTCCATCAAAAAGGCCATGCATTGGTCCGCCTTCTGGGGGTTCCACGATGTACTAGGTGGTTCAGCCCCCACAGTTTTCAGTCGTCAGCCAGCCTGAGGCCTGGCTTTAGGTGCATGCACAGTCATTTCTTCCTCTGCTTCTTCTTCTTCTTCTTCTTCTGACTGACCGTGAGAAGCCATATGTCTGGCGCGGTGATCTGCTTGGCTTTACTCCTATTCTACTAGGTTAGCTCTTTCTCATTGGAAAGCCGTGCACAGTGTCTGCATCTTCTGAAATCTATTTTAGAGACCTGGCATGAGTTGTCCGTCTTTCTGTTGACATGGGGTTTGTTGGAGATTAATGCCTGCATCATGCACTATCAGCCGCCACAATGCCCAAACCAAGCAAGCCATTGGGGGCCCAGGACCACTATTTGCTCCAAATGCCTGGCGAATTGCCAATTGGTCATTTTCAGCCGCATAATGAATCAATCAAAGACCCGGCTCCCACCCAGCAATGCCACATGTCGGCAGTCACAGGTTGAGCATACATATATCAGGTCAATTATCAAATTGCCATTGCCATTGCCCATCAAATAGAGGCATCAGTTATGGAAGCTCCAGTAGTCACATACAAAACTGGCCAAGATTCTCATCTGGGTTAGCCACCATTTCCGATTACCATCTACTTCGCCAGCGGACAAATCTCGACTTAAATCTGCAGCATCGCGTCTCCTACCCCTGCCCGTGTGGGGCCTCGGTAAAAATTCAAAAGGTTGATATTGATATGATGATGAGGCCGTCACACGACGACTCAAGATAATCTCATCAAGATTTCTAGTGCTCCCCATATCCATTGGGATCCAGGATGATTCCGAGAAACGCCTGTTTGGTAAAAGGCTCCATGTAGTAGTTCTGAAGAAGTATGACCGGTCCTCACTGGAGAGGGTAGCTCATGGGAATTGGACCTTTTCCTTTGACGGGGTAGACGGTGAAGACGCCAGAGGAATAGTTCCATGATGGGACCATCGCCGTCTATGGGCTGGATGGAGACACGTATACAACGTGAACACGCGCAAATGAGACGTCCTGGCTTCGCGATCTCCTACCAAACTGCTCGTTCTCCTCGGCTGCTGGGGTTTCCTTCAGTTCTTCCTTGTGGCCAGTGTTCGCGACTTCTCGAGACGGTTGTTCACCTTGATCCAAGGCATGCAGCCCAAAACCGAGCGGGCTTTCTCTTGAGTGTATGCTCCTGTCCACGCTAGAAACTTTCTCTATCTGCCATGATCTCCTGGAAACTAGCCGGGGATATTCTGGCTGATAGTCAAGCTACCTGCCGCGGCTTGTCTGTTTCCATTTGAGGCTACAGTAGCGTTGGGAGAAGCAGAAGAAGCGCCTACAGAAAGAGTGCACGAGGAACAATCTGATACGATATTAGGACTAGCTGTTTCTCCAACTTTGTTCTCCAACTCTGTTGTTCAAGGAATGAAAAACGTGGGCTTCCTTCAGAGGACGGTGTTTAGGGCTTATTGCTTTCTTGATTGCGCTGTGGTAGCGGCTCTAGCACTCTTGACTGTTCCCCCCCTGGATATGGAAATTCAACAGTGGCTCTTGTAAGTCGGGCGAGCTAGTAGATAGCGTTCTGTATCTATTGCCTGCGGCAGCGGCGGTATAGTTGGCATGAACCACACGGGAAGGGGCACACAAAAAGAGGAGAGTGTATCATCAAGAGGGTAAGCACTCCGCCTCCTGCACGCCGCTGACAAGCCACTTCCCGCTCCTTTGCAAGAACGTAAGCGTGGCGGTTCCCCGTGTCGTCGTTGGCCCATCGCCGGCCTCCCCGGCCGTCGCCACCGTGTAACGCATCCAGAGGAGCCCCACCCCAGCCGCGGCGCGCCCCTCCCCATCCAGCACGTCGACCTCGCGCCGCCGCCGCCACGTCGCCGCGCCGTTGCCCTCCGTGGCCATGAGGTCCCGGAAAAGCAGCGGCTGCAGCAGCCCGCTCTCGTTGTCCAGCCGGTGCGTGATGCAGCCCGGCAACACCGCATCCCCGAGCGCCGCCGCCGCGGACTCCCCCGCCCCCGCACCGAGGAGACCCGCGAACGCGCGCGCGGCTGCTAGCAGCTCCCCGGTCGCCTGCGCGTCAGCCGTGGGCCGCGGGCGGAAGTACTCGGGATCCCAGCGGGCGTCGACAAAGGCAGCGATCTTCCAAGGGCGACCGCTGTCTTCGGTCTCTTGCTGCTGCGGAGGCCTGTGGTACAGAGTGAAGGCGCCGACGCCCCGGTACTTCTCCTCGCCGTTGGACTTCATGACGAAGCCGGCCCAGACCGCCGCGATGCCCTGTGCCGTGTCGACCCAGACCTGCGGCGGCGGGCCCGCCGTAGTGAGGGTCTGGACGAAGGAGCGCAGGCCGTCGCCGTGCATGCGGTCTAGCCTCCGCTCCATCTCGGACACGTAGTCATTCGGGGGCGACTGCAGGAGCTCGCCCGAATGGGCACGCCAGTCGACGGTGTATGCGGATGGGAGCACAAACTTCGGGGTCTCGGTCAGAGGCGCCTTCTTGTCGGATATGGAATCCAGGAAGCCTGTCACCGTGGCCAAAACCTGGTCTTTTTCTGCTTGGTCGTTGCCTGCCATCTCAACTTGAAGAGAAGATGTTGGAGTAGATTAACCTAATAAGCCCAGCCACCAGTCAACAGACCTACTGCTTCTGCTACTGCTACTGCCAACTCGACCCCACAGACCCTCACGCCCCACTCTCGCTAATAAGCGTCCCAAGTTAAAGGCAAGTGGTTCAACAATAATATCACGATGCGAGAGGTAGGCAAGCTTAAGTACTGAATGATTAGCTATATAGCCCCAATTCCCCATGTCTGTTTTCATAACCACTTCTCTTTTTCTTTTTTTTTCCACAGAAAGGATCGAAGCACGCCAATAGAAACAGCCCACCTCTGCCCTACCGTTTCAATGATCGGAAGGCTTGGCTGCATGCCGACTCTGGCCTCAGCCCTACCTCCCTATTGCAGACAGCCTGGTAGAATCGGTCGCAGATATACCGCCAGCTTCATCCGGGTTGGATCAAACTGTTCCCAGGATAATTTCCACGTCGGTCTGCTATGAAGTTTAAACGGTGTTAACTACGGAACTTGTTCACGAAAAGCGCGACTGGGCCCCAATAATATTGACCAAGACGCAGCCACATAGTATTATTTAATGCTCTCTGTATACTATGTGAAACGTCCTATAGTCCACAAGGGTCATCCCATTCCTAAGCGCTAATTGACTAAACAAATTTCTATCTATACTGTCCTCCCCCCCGCTCAGAACCACAACTTTCAGCCCTACCCGAAAAGTCAAGACATGGATGCTCAGTCTTCCCAAGACACACCAACCAGTCCGGATCTGTTCTAAGCAGAGCGGGCTCGGAACGTAGAAATTATTATACATGAACTCCAAACTTCTTTCTTCCGGATGGAAATATTTAAAACGACCACACTGCATGGCGAGGAAACCGAACGCCGGCATTTCGAAGAGGGTATCGGCATCTATATTGTGTACCGACGCATTATGGGACTATAGGCCAAGGTAAACAGAAGCCTCGACTCCCGATCTCCTTTGATAGACGCTATGCTCCTGTTTCGTCAATTCCTCGCTGTCTTGGGAAAGAGGGGGACTCGGGTTTCATAGTTGATCGGCACAAAGGAAGTATCCCGGAACGATAACAATCTTGCTGTCAGACTCGTCGACGAGAAAGAGATATTCTATAAACCCTTCTTAAACCATTCTTCGACAAATCCGTACATCGCAAGGTTTTACAGAGTATTAATGTAGTGGAGACCAAATACTTCAGCAAGGAGTAATTATAAGTACTGTAACTAGCTTTGTTTCAGATATCTCTACTGTTTTTATGGGAAATTCAAGAGAAGGAATACGGATCTCGAGTCAAGAAGCAGTATGACAAATCTTTAAGGCATTAATATTCATTACATATTGATCGGCTCTCCATAGACAATGTTGAAGCTGATAAGCATGCCTCATTATAATTACTTCACCAGGTCCCCTACGAGGTCAGTGAAAATAAAATCAACCCCTGTCTCCCTTTTCCACGCTATCGATGCTATATTATTCCTTTCTAATTATCAGTAACTAACCATACGAGTCCCTCCGCTTTGGATGTATTCTTGGCTTTGCAATCTGCTAGCGAGCACTCAGTCCCTCTTAAAGGAAAACATCTTTCCCATGGACTTAAGACCTCGCTTATTTAGCTCCGAGTTTTGGAGCTGCCGAGGGATTTGCATTGGGATATGCTGGGGCTGCGGCACGTATACTGCGTTCGTTGCCTGCGGGTGAGAAGAAGGCGCGAGGGTGGTAATATCAACAAAAACCAGAAAGTGTGGGCGGTTCCCAGCCGCTTCCCCTTCGCTCGTACATGGATCCTCTCGATGCAGCGAAGCAGTGACAAAGACACCCGGTTCCACCTGCAGCTGCGTCGTGATCAGAGTCCCGTACCTGTCTCGATAATAGCGCTCGGCCAGACGTATTTCCATGTTTGGCAGCCGCTGCCCTTGGGGGGCCACATCCGTACAGGAGCCTAGCATAGCGCTGAGTTGGACCCAGTGATCAGAGTAGCCGAGGCTTAGATAAAAAGGCGCCCTCGTGGGAGACTCGAAGTTAATATGTAACGGGTCGTTGTAGACTCCCAAGTCCGAGGTCTGGAAAAATACGCAACCATATAGCGTAGACCAGCTGACTTTGCGCTGCGGCGAGGGTGGGAGGTGCCACGGTCCCACTACCGACTTCACGACGTAGCCGTACAGCTCGTAGGAAGCGCCATTACCCCCTAGTTCTGGGGGCAGCGGGAGGTTTTGAAGATGAATGCCCCCATGGCCGAACGGGGCATGATGGGCTCCGGTCTGGACCTTCTTGGCTATGAAGATATCACACCTTTCTGCGTTGTACTTCGTAGAGGTGTCGATGAAATCGAGCCTGGACATGCCTAATCGATAATAGAGTTTGGATCCGGCACTGGCAGCGACACCACGCGGCTTCACCCGCAGAAGCCGGATCACAACAAGGTCTGTAGGGCTTCGGCCACAGTTGAGGATTGCCGAGACGACCTCAATCTCGTTTGTAAGGAATCCCTGACAGAGATGTGATAATGCAGAGTAGCCACGAGGTATCAGAGGCAAATGAACCGACAATCCCAGGTTGGTCATGGTTGAAGGTTTGCTCAACTCTGGGAAGACTTGGATCAACGATGCGCTGGAGGCAAAGTCTGCTGGTGACTCGGCGAGGATTCCAACCGCGTTGAAACACCGTTGACTCTCCGGAGAAACTGTCCAAGTAAAGATGGTCTGATCGTCGGTGTCCTTCAGTATCTCCTCCTGGAGCCTGGTGAAGGCTTTCTTCCCCTCTCCGTAGAGGAGCGGCATGTTGACGTCAAAGAGGCCCATGAGGCTGTACGCGACATCTTCGATGCGAGTACACTCGCGCTGGGCAGCCCAGCTCATCCTGCGCGCGATGCTGAACTCGACCGGCCTCTGCACGCCACGGAGGCATTCTGCGGGTATGTTGGTGGCGCTCAGAATCTGACTGAGGATGTGGTCCTCGGTGGTGTCGCCGACGCACATCCAGTTGACGTCAAAGAAGATGACCTTCGTGGGCGCGATGAGCTCCTGCAGTGTCCAGCCCCTCATGAGCCAGCGCGAGTCGCCGAACTTGAAGCCCGGGCGCAGCTGGGAGAAGTCGGCCAAGTACGCATAGCAGACGGCGGAGTCTGTGTAGTACCGGTACATGGAGTTAATGGCCTCGGAGAGCTCGGCGCTGCTCGTCTTGTCGATGCAGCATGTGTCAATCCAGATCCACTGGTAGCTGTCTCCGAGGGCCTGATTCGCGGCGGCTTTGACCTTTTGATACCCTGCTTTGGAGGATGTGTGTGGCGTCGGCGACTGCATCTCCTGCAGAGTCACCTCGCCTTTGCCCCAGGTGTGCGAGAGAATGGCATATCTCGGGATCTTTTCACCGAAGAACTCCAAGATATCAAGCGTATGGGTGTCGATGAGCCTCATCTTGACCTTTCGCTGGCCATGTCAGCGAGGTTTTGACGACGTCATGTCAGGCTGAGGCTCTGTCTCCTTGACCATACGCGAGCCGTACGCGACATTTCGGACCATAGTTGCGCCGGGCACCCTAGAGCCTAGACGGGGAGGTCAATAGTAAGAGAGGTATGTATACGATATAGCAGTTGTCTTGAGAAACACTGCGTGCTACTGGCAGTGGATGGGGTACCTGTTGGGTTTGTTTAGGTAAGTAACTTGCCAAGCAAACCCCACGGAATTGGGGGGGTTACGTAACTCACGTAACTTACTCTAAGTACTTTACGGATACAAGTAGCAGAAAACCACCCCATGGTCGTCAGCCAGGGAGGCAAACGATGCAACAATGATGACGTGAACACGTAAGATGTCGGATTTTCCATAGTTAGCAGCCCTACTATATATTTGAGGGCAGCGGTAGTCCCTTCCTGTCTGAGACCTACATTATTATCATTACTAGCTCCGTTCCAATTGCGTTCAATGAATCTCTGTCGCCGCCCCGCCAGTCAATCACTACGTCATCTCTCGCCTCGTCCGACGTATGCCCCAAATTCAGACTGGACCTAATAACACCGGCTGCGATAAGAACTAACTCAAGTAGGTAAGTATTGTTGCATCATTAGATATCTATCTATCCAAGTCCATAGCCCTCGAGCACAAGATCGGACGACAGCGCCCATCATGTCTCCTGAAGACGCCGTTCCTTTCCACAAGAACCCCGACCTGTGCCGACTTCTCCTCTCCCAGATCACCACAGGCAACACGCTTCAGGTACGGAAGTCTCCGACGCCCGGGGCCGGCAGTGGACTGTTCACGGAGAATGCCGTCCCGGCCGGCCAAGACGTGTTCCGCTCCAAGCCAGTGGTCACTTGTGTCCAGGACAGCCTGATCACCGTTTGCGATTTTTGCTATACGAACAGCGCCAGCAAAGTGCTGCCGAGCGGGCGCTTTCGGACTAGACGTGACCCGATAGAGGCCCTGGTTGAATGCGATGGATGTCAGATCTGCAAATACTGCACCGAGGTAACCCTGGCCCAAAACAACGTATAGTGTCGCGCGGATACTCACAGCTTCTTGCCTCCGTAAAGTCATGCCGAGACACGGCGTTCGAGGCATATCACAAATACGAGTGCGCAGCTTTCTCCAAATCAGGCGGCCTCGGGATCCGAGCCAGAGCCTTGTGCCGAGCCATCATTCACAAGCAGTGCGGTCTCTTACCAGGCTATCAGTGGCAAGGTTTGATGACGCTGATGGCGCACCAATCCGGCCACCAACAAGGGCCAGAAAAGGAGGCAGTATCTCGCATCGCAAAGGAGGCCAAGGCCCACATGAATTCTGCGCTCGATATAGAGACGATAGAAAGAATATATTGCGCTGTAAGCCTGGATTGTTCTGCGAACGTCCGTCTTCTTCTTGCGGCTCATGTTGCTCTAGATTCTTACGAATAGCATGGCCATACGACTGCCTGGACAGAGCGCTGTCTTGGGTACGGCTATAGACGTCGTCGGTGCCATCATGAACCATTCATGTGACCCAAATGTGCTCATATCGTTTGAGGGCAATGAGCTGCGGGTTCGAACGGTGCGAGATTTGGAAGCAGGCGAAGAACTCGCGCACTGTTATACCGACGTGCAGAGCGACGTGCTGCTGCGGCAGAAACTCTTACAGGCCGAATATTTCTTTGCTTGTACTTGTCAGCATATCTCCAGACTAAGTACATACCTCTGTTGTCGTCTGGACGCTGACAATGCGAAACAGGTGCCCGTTGCCAGGGCGAGCTCGAGCAGCACGAGCGCGTCACGCGAGGCAACGACGCCCAGATACAGTTGATCCGTGCGGCTCAGGATCGTCTCTTTTCCACGATGAATGAGGCAGTGTCAAGCTTCACCCTCTCTGGAAAGTCGGTCGACGTGGATTCATTGGTGGACCACATGGAGCAACTTGCAGACGAGGCATACCCAACCGGGGAGTGGCCGCCGGGTCTCGAGCCGCTGCCTTCGATGTACAAGACACTCGGCAGACTGAACCAAGCGCAGGGCGACCCCTTCACCGCCATCGAGTACTGCATCCGAGGCTGTGCCTACACGAAACGCCGTGCGGGCGAGCCGTGGATGGTCGACCTGTTCGAGCTCATCCAGGTGCTCACGGCCGTGTTGGGATCGTCCCCGGACGAGCAAGAGGCCGACGAGCCGGCATTCCCCACGCCCGCCGAGCTGTGGGATGTATTCCATGGCTATCTCCACGAGCTGCTCCGCCTGGCGCAGGGGAACTGCGGACGGGATGCGAGTTACACGAGAGCGATCCGGTCCTGGCATGACGCCGCCTTGAAATATGCGGACGGGCCCCTGCCTGGCACGCAGGGGTTCGCGGATAGGTTTCAGGCCTCCCACCAGAAGCTCCTGCTGTGGGCGGGCGTGGCGGGAGACCAGTGGGCCATGGGTACTCAGATACTGTAGGCTGCTGCAGCAGGCGGTGTGGCAAGATATGCAATAGTTTGCTTTTGTTTGTTTTGCATCTGCTCCTGGTCCCTAGTCAATTTGCCACTCGAAATACATAGGCTTATGAAACATAGCTCTCGGGGTTTGCGGAGATGAAGCCCGCTCTGAGATGTACACTTCCTAGATCACGTTTCCTCAATCTGGAGTCCGCAATAATCCGCTCGCCGGGGGGCCGATCTCCGAGTATATAGTAATGCTCCACCTCCGCTGCCACCCCGAAAGCTTATCTACCCCGTATCTGGTCTATACAATTTCAAAATGCGATTTGCCCGTTTTGGATATTGAGAAAGCTGTCTTTCCCCATGCTTCTGCCAGCCTTCCCAGCGCGGAGGGCAACGAAAGGTTTACGCTTATTAACCTTGCTGGGATTGGCACATTCGTACGTTGTTAATTTGGGTTTGCCCAAGGCTGTTGTCCCAAAGTACAGCATGGCTCATCTGTTCAGGTGACAGGCATTGCGTTCTAGCTGTTGTGCTCCTCTTCGAAACCAAACTTTCGACAAGTCCTGATGAAGTGAGACGGAACCGGCTACTCGCTCGAATCAGCAATGCCAGCCGATCATGGTCGTAATTGCCGTATGTAGGGGTAATTATTTAAGCGCACCCATGCGAATTTTTGATCGATGCACCAGACACGTCCGAATAACGTGTTTCGCTATACTACTATAACTAACCTAGGGGTTTAGTTGCATAATGGCTGTTTGAGGCCATTCGGCCGTATTTATTGACTTCGACGGCGGTTTCAACGCATGCGAGGCTATCGACGAGACTATCGACGAGCTTCGGACGAACCTGTGCGAGCATCGTCGCCATGATGCTTTCAAATGGTCTAGACAGCAATGGGCGATGGATCCATCCGGTGAGCTTGAATGTACTAGTTGTTCTAATGCGTCTTCCACACTACGAAAACCAATGCAAACTCTCGGCACCCGAACATCCAATTGATGATGCATGTAGCATTGGTATATGCAGTGCCGGAACGCCATGTATGCCGTCCGAGGTAGTAACTCCCTCCTCGGAAGGGCTAGTCGTAGCAGCAATCCCGAACAAGAGGTACGGTAGCCCGACCAGTGGAGTCCACGACATCATCATGTGCGAAGAATGGAAAGGTGTGCCCTGCGGCACGCCCAGGCGGAGGCATCTGGGTTGGGAAGCTGGGGCCGTCACGGGGACTTCATTTGTCAGCTTGTTTGTATGGCCCCCTGACCAAACCGGCGAAATCGGCAGTCAGTCATACCAAAAAAGGAAGGAAGAAGAAGAACAGAACCTTCTACGAGTATCAAACGGTAACGGGGTGGGTACCTAAGCATGCATGTACTTAGTAAAGAGGAGGGACGGGCCAATCCATGCGGGCCATACCTGCGGGCCTGGTTTTCGTACGTGTAAGTAAGTATGCACCAGTGTATAGATACAGGTAGTACTACCGCCCGCGGTTGCATGGTTGATGGGCTGATAGCAAACCCTAAAAACTTTGACCGAAAGATGACCAAGCTGTATGGTCTGATGCACAGCTCAGCTGATTTTTTCTTTTTTTAAAAATATTTTTCTTTCTTTCTTTGATTACTGGTAGCCCAACAGTTTTGATTTTCCACTTCTAGTAATAATCTTACGATGAGTGAGAGCAACGCCCGAAGAAGGACATTGGCCGGTTTGGCGTGCACTCGGCCACCGGATGTGACGGGCGGGCAGCGCAGTTGGTCACTATCTGTGGAAAACACCGATTCGGGAGACGAAACGAACATGGTGTACACCACCTGATCTCACTCGGGTTTTAAGTAAAGTACTTACTTAAGTAATGTGAAGATGGGTCCCCCCCCCCGCCTAGGCGCATTGGGTTACATTCTACATTTTCCTCTGCCATCGTACCACCACTGCGCACGCCAAGGTCACCTAAGGCGAATAGGAAAGGAAACATGGACCCGTTCCAAAAATATACCTCTTGGCAGTGTGGGTGCTGATGCTAATACTGTATTGCGCTGTGCTGCGCTGCGTCGTGCCATGTTGCTGACACGATGCCTAAGCTCCGAGGACACAAGCGTGTGCATACCATAGGGTAGGACCGAGACTGACACTGACATAGAGTTGAGAGTGGAACATGGCCAAGCCGACCGGCAGACATCGCGGTTGCGGTGTGGGAAGGGAGACGGATTGGATCCTCTGCTTCGCTGGGAACGTCGGACACAACTGGGGAAACAGTCAGGCGGCCGCAGAGGGCAAGGGGTTGGCGAGCCGGCGCAATTCCAAATCGTGGACCAAGATCGAAGGACTGTTTTGGATTGCCAGCAAATCTCGGTTCTGCAATATATCAAAGTGTCGAGTGCCTGATATACGACATGCGACATGCGATACCACCCAACCCATGATTATATTAAGAACAACCATGAACTTTTAAGCGCCGCCAACCTTTCGGAGATGCGGAGGAGGGCTCGAAGACCCACTGCCACGGAACCTATCAAGCTATCACTCTACAACGGACCCCCTCTACAACTACAACCTGTTAGTGCAACCTTACATAATAGCAGAGAGAGATACTGCATGCAGCCCTTTCTGCACCCTGTAGGGCGTGAAATGCAGGACAAAAGCAGGACAGGCCCGGGTCTGTGGCATGGAGTTTCCGAACATGGCCCCGGCTAGGTTTGAGATACCAAGATGCCAAGATGTCCCAAGTTCGTTGCTTTAGGCAGGTCACAATGCAGTTCTCTTGGGATATCAACTCTGGCATATCACATGGGCCGTAGCGTTCCCAAGACGTGAGACGAACTTGGTTGTTTTGCGATAGAGAGCCGGCATCACCCTCTTTGTTGAGATGCTACCCGCCTCTTCCAAACTTAGTATCGTAGGTAAAGTACTAACCTAATTAGTACAAGTAGTAGTAGTAGTAAGTACGACCACATGCACTGGCTGCCTGGCTGACTGGCTGACTGGAGCCGGGACTCGAGAAATTTGTTGATGGCGAAGGGGAGCGGCTTTGCATGTTGGGCGATTGCCATATGTCCACCACCCGACCCCACCCCCTCTCCCCCCTCCCAAAATGTAGCAGTGGGCAGGGCCGTTGATGCAATACCTGCTAAACGGGTACGACGACCCCACCCCCCACCCTGAAAATCAGAAAATCAGGGGGACATCCCACCCCAATACCTTGTAGGAGTTATCGTGGAGGTTCTTGGTTCTTCACAGCAGAGCTGGGAACCCTGCAGGCCCTGCCGATGCTCTTCGCTACTCTACTAGACAAGGTTACTTTTGCCCATGCTGACCTAGTTCGCATCCTCATCAGACGACTTCAGAAGAGCCGTCCGTCAGCCACCCGCAGAGAACGACCTCATTGGACCGCGGGGTTTTCCATTCGGTACTCGACTGTTAGTTAGCTCGACCCTTTTCTTGCCATCTGGTACAGCCACCTGGGCCAATGGGATCAACATGATTTCCATCACAATTGCCCAGAAGAGTCGCTAGGCTCGGCATCACCTGACGGCAGAAGATCAATGGCTTGGCCCTATCGCACTGTACAGTCCCCAGGGATGTACGCGATAACTTGGTATTAGATCAACTGTCAAGCTGTACATAGATTTGGGCATAGCATGGGCA
Source organism: Apiospora pterosperma (assembly GCA_019976485.1). Lineage (NCBI taxonomy): Eukaryota > Fungi > Ascomycota > Sordariomycetes > Amphisphaeriales > Apiosporaceae > Apiospora > Apiospora pterosperma. The sequence goes on from JAFBMP010000009.1 coordinate 4,736,454, forward strand.
TGACTCGGATAATTCACCACAAACAGTAGGTACGATAAACGGGGCTTGGTAACAGACTCGATAATAAGAAGTAAGTACTTACTTTAGATAATATGATTGATTAGCAGTACCTCACCAATAGTAATTCAATACCAAAAGTACGGATCCACGTATTGTCAGCTTAGCGGCGTACTAAGCTGTTTAATCCCTGGGCGCTGCATGTACCCAGTACTTCAGTAAGTAGTTATATTAGTATGTGCTTTCCTTGAGCCACCCCTGCAGTAGGACAGGAACCAAGAACCAAGAACAGGGCATTCTAATTAGTGCAGTGCGAACTGTATCGGACACGATACGTACTACTGCTTGCTTTCTGGTATTGGTGCAGGGATCGGCCGGGCGCCTTACATTGCACACGAGTAGGTGGATATCCAACGGGGCTCGAGATGCAGCGGCCTTGGTTGCTCGTGGCTCTCTGCTTGATAAATAGGACCGGCTCGGACCTCGAATCTACCCTGGCCTCAGCAGCAGCAGCAAGGCTTCTTCCCAAGGCACTTCTCTCTCTCCCCTTGTCAGCTCCTCCAGCCGTACTGAAGCCGCCATGCAGCTATCTCTTATTCAGCTAGGAGCCCTGCTCCACGCCGTGTCGTTGGTAGCAGGTGCTCCCTCCGAGGGCTGCCCCTTCGCTGCACGTAGAGCGGCCGCCCCCAAGAAGGAAACCATCTTCAAGCGGGCCGATGACACGGATGCCATCGGCACATGTCCCACCGTCAGCAAGTATGCTGGCGGTGGCACTCGGAGCGAGAACTGGTGGCCCTGCTCTCTGAGGCTGGACGTGCTGCGTCAATTCTCCAAGGAGATAGACCCCCTCGGGGACGACTTCGACTACAAGGCCGCCTTCAACAAGCTGGACTGTACGTACCCCTTCCTATGAGGAACAATCACATCCTCGGCTCTTAGCCGGCCGGTACTGACTCGTATCACAGACGATGCAGTCAAGAAAGACCTCATTGCTTTAATGACTGACTCTCAGGACTGGTGGCCTGCTGATTTCGGCAACTACGGCGGCTTCTTCATACGCATGGCTTGGCACAGCGCCGGAACCTATCGCGCCATGGACGGCCGCGGTGGTGGCGGCATGGTGCGTCGCATGCCCAGAGTTCTGGACCCCTCGTCCCCAAGGTTGACGCGCTAACAAACTGTGCCTCCAGGGCCAACAACGATTCGCTCCTCTAAACAGCTGGCCAGATAACGTCAATCTTGACAAGGCTCGCCGTCTTGTTGGTGCGTGCTTATTATTGACTTTACCCTCCCCGAATGCCCTGTCCTATCGTGGAGCGAGCATTGACAATCTGCTACAGAACCAATCAAGCGGAAGTATGGATCCAGCATCTCGTATGCCGACCTCATGCTCATGGCTGGTAACGTTGCCATGGAGTCCATGGGCTTTCCGACAATCGGTTTTGCCGGCGGCCGTGCGGATACCTGGCAATCCGACGAGTCAGTTTACTGGGGTGGCGAGACCAAGTGGCTCACCAACGACGTCCGCTACGGCGGCAGCAAGGACGTCCTCAACCGGACACTCGAGGAGCCGCTCGCCGCTGTCGTTCTAGGTCTTATCTACGTGAACCCCGAGGGCCCCGATGGGCAGCCTGACCCAGCGGCCTCGGCAAAGGACATTCGAGAGACTTTCGGGCGCATGGGGATGAACGATGAGGAGACAGTGGCTCTGATTGTCGGCGGACACTCCTTCGGAAAGACGCACGGTGCTGCTCCTGGCTGTAAGTTGGATGCCTGCCCCCAGTCTCCAAGGTCGCCTCTACACAGTATATTAACAGGGTGATAGCCGGTCTCGGCCCCGTCCCGGAGGCTGCCTCCCTTGAGCAAGTCGGTCTTGGCTGGCAGAGCAAATTCGGGTCCGGTTCAGGCGAAGACGCTGTCGGATCCGGTCTCGAGGTGGTCTGGACGAAGGAGCCGACCAAGTGGAACCCATCTGCATTCCTCGGAAGTCTTTGGAACAACGAATGGAGCCTGGTGAAGAGCCCAGGTGGTGCTTGGCAGTTCGAGGCCCTCAACGGAACGCTTGACTACCCTTCGCCCCAATCCGACAAGAAGCGCCACGCCACCATGCTCGTTAGTGACATCTCTCTGCGGACGGACCCCGAGTACATCAAGATCACCCGCCGCTGGTTGGAAAACCCCAAGGAGCTGGAGGACACCTTCGCCAAGGCATGGTTCAAGCTCCTGCATCGTGATATGGGCCCCAAGTCCCGTTACCTTGGACCGGTATGTATACTTAACACATGACAATTCCGAACTCGCAATGTCCACGAGATGGGGTACTAATGGAAGCGACATATAGGAGGTTCCTAAGGAGGACTTTATCTGGCAGGACCCTCTGCCCGCCGTCGAGGGCAGCACGATCTCTGGCGATCAAATCACCAACCTCAAGTCCAAGATCCTCGAAGCTAATATCGACGTCGGCAAGCTTGTTGCCACTGCCTGGTCAGCTGCTGATACATACCGCAACTCGGACAAGCGTGGTGGTGCCAACGGCGCGCGCATTGCCCTTGAGCCTCAGCGATCGTGGCCGATCAACGCGCAGCTGAATGATGTCGTCGAGGCCCTCCAGACCGTGCGTGGCGCCTACAACAAGGCCGGGATTGGCCCACAGGTGTCACTGGCCGATACCATCGTGCTTGGAGGCATCGCCGCTGTTGAGAAGGCAGCCCACGACGCCGGTTTCCAGGATGTCACGGTTGCCTTCACTCCCGGTCGCGTTGATGCGACGCAGGAGAACACGGACATCGAGAACGTGAACCACCTCGAGTACCCTGCCGACGGATTCCTCCAGTACGGCAAGGGCAACGCCGCCTCCAAGACTGAAGCCATGCTGGTCGACAAGGCCGCGCAGCTTACGCTGACACCACCCGAGCTCACCGCGGCTATTGGTGGTCTGCGTGCGCTTGGCGCCACCTTTGACGGGTCCAAGACTGGTGTCCTGACCAGCAAGGCCGGCCAGCTGACCAACGACTACTTCGTCAACCTCCTCGACATGGCCAACACCTGGACGCCCTCGGAGGACGGCGAAGTCTACACGGCCAAGGATGCCAAGACGGGCGATGAGAAGTTCAAGGCGTCGCGCGCGGACATGGTCTTCGCGTCGCACCCCGAACTGCGTGCAATTGCCGAGGTGTACGCCGGAGCCGACGGACAAGAGAGGCTGGTCAAGAACTTCGTGGCAGTTTTCAACAAGGTCATGAACCTGGACCGGTTCGATGTGCGATAAAGGGGAGACACGGCCTAGAATAAGATGACCATCGGGGAATGAGAGGGGAGTACCGGACTTAGAGTATTACTGTGAAGTACTTACTTACTACCTACTTCTTACTGACTTAGACAAAGCGCTAGGCTCTTAATTTTCTTAGAGTGTATCATACGCCTCCGGGCAGAGCTCATTCTCATTAATACAATAGTAAACTTAGACTTGAACTCGCTTTTCCGGGCCGCGATAGTTGGTGATAATGGGCTGGACTCTACTACTTCCCCCCACCTCCGCCTCCTCTGCATCTAGAGCACCTGTTCAACGGCGTGGCATGTGATTGATGCAAGGTACGCCCAGCACTCCCCCTCCCCTCCCCCCCCCCACACACACCCAGCCTTAAGATTACTTACTTGTAGCAGGGTAGTTGGTTGCGTGGGGAAAACAATCAATCCATGCTTCTGCTTGGCTTAACCTTTTAGTATTCCCCACCAAGGCCTCAGTGCAACGCTACGTCGGGTAGACTACCGCATCCGCAAACGTGCCGGTTTCAGAGCCCCGATGGATCAGCGCCAATAAGCAATGCGCCATCGCACTTGTATCTCGGGGAGTTAGGATATGATGAGATGATTCGACCATGAAGCCATCGCCGAGGTAACAGCATGGAAGTACTCAGTACCATCTGGCCCCCTCGCCGTTGCGTTTCTTCTTCCTTTTTTTTCTTCTTCTTTTCTCTTTGGGATTAAGTCCTTAAGCACACACCGTGTCCATTGCACCTCCCTTGACAAGACCTGTTAGGTCGATCCCTATAAGTCGTTTACGTAAAGTACTGTAGCCTAATGAAATCCCAGGATGCGAATGACCGGCCTGTTCCCCGAGGGCATTTCTTTTTGTGGTGAAACAAAGTTGATGAGTCGGTTCCTCTGGTCAACAACGCCTAGGTTGGCACTCTGGACGAACTGGTCTCATATGGGGTCATCGAAGATCAAGTGATGGATAGGATCGGATGGATCTATCTATGCACGCACCTCGCGTACCAAAGACCGGTGCTATCGTCTGTGTGTAAAGATAGGTAGATATGGTCTCAGCTCTTCGGGGGTGTTGAGAGTAGTATTCCGTCACCCTTGGTGGGTAAGAGCATCGATAGAAAAACATCATCATCATCATCATCATCGGGATCCAGTCTCCTTCCGGCTTTGCTGCCGCTAGCCCCTCCCCAGATGCGCCTTCGTACCGCACGTTCGCAGCGCCAAAGCGGGATTCTCCACGGCGAAGGGCCCCTCGACACTGAGGACCCGGTATAATTAATATGGGATGTGCTATATAGCTCACGGGCGGGACAGATCCGGAGCCACTCTCGCAAGGAGTTGTCCAGATACGGCAGATCGTCGACGGCGGCCGCGCCCGGATTCGGGTCGCGGTCCACCACCTGGACCTGGACCTGGACCTGCCGTATCCTGGGCAACGATATCTTCATAAGCCTCGGAGAGGCTTGAAGGAGAGGTAGTGGATGAGCGGGGTCCCAGGGATCTGGACATAGCTTCGGGGTGGGCAGATGGCGCCATGGCGAGCAGAATCTTCGATGCAGCAAAAGCCTGGAATGCTTCAAAGCCAGTCATGATGCAAAGAAGAAACTGTATCTGGCATCTACTATAAAGAAAGAACAAAACAGTTGGGTACTCAAATATCGCATCGCAGCAGTGATATGGATCTAGCACGCGAGCTGGGGTTTGGAGCTTCGTCGTAGCTCCCTTTTCCCATATATAGCACTATAGGGTGCTTCTCCTCTCTAGCTATAGAATAGAGGTTCTATAGCCATTGTTGTCGTTGTGATTCTACCAGAGCATGAGTTAGCGCCGGCTTCTTTTCTCGGCCGGATACTACTCATCATATATTACTCTCCTGCTTAGGTAGGTATTAATATGGTGCTTTGAATAATGATCAAAGTGCTTGTAAAGCATTTGGTACTCATTCTGTTTTCCAACATAGCGTAATCGTGGTATACACGTACTCGATATAGCCTACTTACCTATCTAATAAGCCGGTCTGGAAAAGGGGCAGGGTGACAAGACAAGGACCTGTCGCCTGCTTGAAGCGTAAACTCACACCCGACCGACAACTTGCAAACTCATCATCCGTGCTGTTCACCAAAGTTGTTTTGATACGCAGGAGTACTTGCACGGACTCAGGGGCTCCTCGTTTTCTTCGCGCTGCGCCATTCTTCTTCTTTCCCCCTCCCCCACCCCTTGTGTCATTCCTCCATTGCCCCTTACACTTGGCTTTAGCATGCAATTCTAATCGCGGCCGAGCTGGCTCCTCGCGGCCTTGGCCTCGGCCTCACTGGGAGCTGTCCAGAGCAAAATATCGGGCGTTCTGCAGGTAAACATGTAGTAACAAATCAACAGCAGGAGTGACAGGCCTGGCGGTTAACTTGGGAAAGCTACTTAGCTTATGAGTCTATTTATAAGCTTTGTTATTATACTACAGATTAAATAACCGGGTTAACTATACTACATATTAGTAATACCAAAAGCTAATCTCTACGGTGGGCTTGATCATATATCGCACGCCGAATCCATTTAGGACTATTATGCTTTACCTTAGAACATACCTACCAATTCCATAGGGGAAATCATCCGTAATCATCGGGTAAAATAGCCCCCGCGAAGATGTGGCGGACTAGTCGATGAGTAATCGCCTCTGCATCCTTAACCAATCAAGGCTAACCTTAGGTGTGTAATCCAAAGACTGCAGTAACGCCGATGTAGTTGAGAAGCAGCAGCGTTTTGTTGGGGCTGTCATCTATTACTTATAAATACTGGTGAGACCATCCTTCCTTCGGCCGGAAAGGAGACCGGAAACATAACTGGCTTGAATGAATCACTTCCCTTCGCAGAAACTACCCCGGCCCCCTTTTCGGCTTCTCAGATTCCTTCCCAGCACCGCCTAAGCGTGGGAAATTCTATAAACACACACGCACACATCAAAAGCAACAATGGCAGTTGCACCAACCGACCTCTCTAAGCCTTTCATCCCCACCGTCGGCCACGTCACCGATGGCTGGTCGAAGGACAACGAAGCAACAGCAACCTGCTTCTGCGGCGCCGTTCAACTCGCCTTTGTAAATGAAGCCTCCTTTTTTTTCTTTTCGTAGGCCCTCCCTGCCCCTACCCCCCTTTTTTGCTTCTTAATTACCCATCTGAAAATAACGATACCGCCGCTAACCTGCCGCCGCCGCCCATCTAGCCAACTTCGGGACCGGGCCTCGTATCGCGCTTTCTGTGCCACTGCCTGGACTGCCGCAAGGTGACGGCCACCATGTTCGCGTCCAACTTCACCGTGGCGGACCCTTACCTGCGACACGTACGCGGCCAGGATGAGCTGAAGCAATGGTAAGCAACAACCCACCCCCCCCGGGATATTCTTTCCTTCCCTTGCCCCCCTTTTCCAGTTTCAGCTATGTACTTCAGGCCAAAGGGTGCCAGTTTTACATGACTACCCGCAACAGGGTTGCTGCTCATCATACACCCTCCCCTATCCACCCTACAGAGCCCAAACTGTACTTCTGATCTATCCAGTCTCCCCCTATACCCCCCGCCCCCCCAAAGAAGAGAAGTGACGCTAACGCACGAGGGTGGTCGGTGGATACAGGTCGCAGTCGCTTAGCATCGACACTGGCAACACCATGACCAACCACTTCTGCGGCACGTGCGGCACGCTCATGTACCGCGCCAGCACGGGGTTCCCGGGGCTGTACTTCCTGCGCATCGGCACCGTCGACGACTACCACCTGCACGAGACGCGGCTGCGGCCGCAAGTCGAGCAGTTTGTCGCGAAGCGCGTCGGCTGGCTGAAGCCCGTCGAGGGGGTCAAGCAGGTCCGCGGCATGCATACGCGGGCTGATGTCGAGGGGATCCCTTGAGTTGAGGAAAGCGAGGTGCAACGAGGGGCCGGGGAAGATCATGTGCAGGGGTGGTTGAACTAAATGATCCAGTCCTGGGTGGTTCTTGTAATTTCTTCATATGATCTAATGAATCTCGTCTTCAATCGGTGCCTGCCATCTTAATCAGATCTTCGCTGATGATATCAAACGGGTTCAACTCCTCGCTCTGCTTCCGAAGAACCTCGATCCGTTGCTTGAACTTCTCGTCACGTAGCATGGTCTCTACAGCGCCTCCGACCTGCTCCACCGATGGCTCCGCCGTGGCCAAATCAACGCCGATGCCCGACCACGCTACACGTCTGGCGTTCTCGGTCTTGTCCATGCCCTCGCCGGCGACCACCATCGGGACGCCGTGGGCGATGCCGTGGTTGACTGCGCCGAAGCCGGCGTTGTGGACCCAGACGTCGGCGTGCTCCAGCACGGCATCGTAGTTGAGGTAGTCGGCAATGCGGGCGTTGCGGGGGACCTGCATGAAGTCCGCCAAGGTCGCGTCCTTCCATCCCAGGATCGCGACCACGACGACGTCGTCTCGATCGGCGAAGGCGCGGATCGTGGGTACGATCAGGTTGTGCGGATTGACCTCGACGGTGCCTTGAGCGACCACCAGCACCTTCTTCCGCTTCGGGTCCCCCGCAGCCAGAGCCGAGTTCACTTTCAGCTCGTCCCACCAGTCGAAGTGGGGGTCAGGCAACACCATCCCTTTCGGCGTGCCCTGCACTAGGCCGACGAATTTGAAACCCTCGGGCCAGTCGCTGCGAGGATACTCGAAGCCGGGCACTCCGACTTGGTAGATGGCGTCGTGGCAGCGATAGTTGGCGCCCGCGAGAATGGGCTCCCCTGTACCCCGACTTGCACCCGAAGCCAGCAGCTGCTTATCCAGCAGCGTCGTCAAATCAGCCGCGCTCTTGGTCCACTTCTCCCACAGGGCTTGATTCCGCGCATGGCCCGCAGCCGACTGGTCGAACGGCGCAGCGTAGGCAAAGGGCGGCAGATCGGTGCTCTTGATGGCGGGGACCGTGATGGACACGCACACAGTCTTGGGCGCCGGGACACCAGGAGGGAGCGGGGCGCCCAGCTTCAGGGGCATGATGCCCAGGAAGAAGGCCTCGGCGACGACCAGGACCTGCCGGCTGGGATCCCGCGCGTGCAGTGTCGCCAGGGCCGACTTGAAGTTCTCCCACTGGGTCGGCAGCGTCTCCAAGCACTGGAGGCGCAAGTCGATCTTGCCGCGCTTGGTCCAGGGCAACGTCTTGTAGCCTGGCGGCACGACGTCGGGGTTTGCGTAGTACTCCTGGTCGTTGATGTCTGCGACACCCTGCAGGGCGAAGAACTCCGCGCCCGCCGACTCGATCCGCTTGTGGTGCGCGGTAGGGCCCAGGAAGGCGACGTCCCATCCTCGGCTGCCCAGGCCGTTGGCGACGCGGGTCAATGGCTGGAGATGACCGGAGAGGGTGTGGCAGACCACGAGGATTGCCGGACGCCGCGGCATGGGTGTCCGGTCATCACCCATGATGAAAGCAGAAAAGACCAGTATCAGATATTGGATGTGCACAGGTCGAGAAGATGACGAGGAAAGCTGCCGAGGTTTGGTCGAGGGAGCCAACGGATGGTAAACCGGGTGTGAAGTCCGTTGATGTTTGACTAATTGATTACTTCACAGCACAGCCACAGCGCCAAGTGGCTGCAGGTGGTCTCTGTTTACGTGTGAATGGAATAAACAGTCAGAACCCCCAAGTATTGAATGCCCCAACCGGGTTGCAAGTATGAGTATGGAGAATCGAATTGTAATTACATTGACCTAAAAAGAATATATCTATAAAAAGGGGTATCATACTTTTGCCTGTAATACACACCAAAAGGGCCGTCCGTGACGGGCGAAGCACAATGCCGACAACACCCGCTGAATATTAGAGGAGGCTACACATCACCAACACCAATGAGCACTAATCAGACCCTGCCAAAGAGGCTCTTCTTCGAGATCCAAGAACTACCACCAATCACGTACTGGCTGTGGCTGTGGCTGTGGCTGTGACTGTCGCCAGATCCGTGGTTGTTGTGGTTGTTGTTACCGTCTCCGTCTCCTTGACAGTGATCGTGACCGGGTCACCAGCCGCCGGATTAGCAATGACTTTGGCAGTGCTGTGGACAGCTATATCTGTCGGAATGAGGTTGTCATGTCCATGGCGCGTTCTCGTAATCGGGATAATCTCCAGCGTTGTCAGGGTCGAGGGCGCCTGCGTAGGCTTGACATCAGAGGTGGTGCTGGGTACCGGGGCTAGAGTTGGGGGAGAGGCGGATGATGCGGATGGCGGTACGACCACGATCGTCGTAAGGATGGCAGGCGGCGGTGATATCGAAGACCGAGTCATCGTCACTAGGGTCGTCGAGGGGCCCTCGGTGATTGTCGTGGTCCCAGGAGTTTCCTTGGGTGGGACTACAATAGTCGAAGTCACGACTTCGGTCGGGACCACAGTGACTGTTACTTCCGAGGGCTGGCCGCTGTTGGTTTGAGATGCCGTCGCAGTCTCAGAAGGGGATGCCTTGGAGTCTCCCAGAATGCGTCCAGCAACATTGGAATCATAGCACCCGACCTGAACTCCTGCTGTTGTATTCATTGGCAATGCGAAACAATGCGTGTTTCCCACACAAGGGGTAATGGAGAAAGTCCCAGCATTACCACACTGGCCAATGTTGCCATCAACGCAAGCGACCTGTCCAGTCATGCAGGCAGAATCCTCTTTGAGGCTGCCAAAGAGGCTGTTATACTTCTGCGCCTGGGCTAGGTTGCTAGCCATAACATCTGGCCCAACTGTTGATGCAGACGACGGGACAGCAGTGATGACAGTCGGTACATTTTTGTTGACAGTTCCGGATGCTGTCACTGTGTGTGAAACGTACGATGACCTCGAAGTTACCACTGGTTCTTTCGTTGAGGCAGTTACTGAGTCCGGGGAAGAAGGGCTAGCAGCCGTAGTAGAAGAAGCATCTGCCGTAGAAGAAGCAGCTGCCGTAGACGAAGCGGCTGCAGCAGAAGAAGAAGCCACAGTAGAGGAAGAAGCCCTAGTAGAAGAAGCAGTACTGCTGGCGCTCGAGAAAGCTTTCGAGGATCTAGTCGAACCTGTCGCCGTTGAGGAGACCGCCACGGTATCCCTCACACTTCCCGTGGCTGACGTGAAGAAATCAGTCAAACTAGTGGCAGCAGCTGAAGTGGCCGGAGCTGATGAAGTAGCCACTACTGAAGAACTTGACTTTGTCAAGGAAGTAGATGTTTGTACAAGGGATCCAGATGAGATGCTGGAAGAAGAGGTGCTTATCGCACTTGACCCCGCTACTTTAGTACTACTGGACCGGGTTGATGCGGTAGTGGAAGCTCCATTCGCACTACTCGAGGTTGGAGCAATGGCTGAAGAAGTAGACTGCACCGATTGGGAAGCAGTTGCACCTTGTGACGATGAACGCGTGGTGAGGGCAACCGTTGACGAGCCTTGGCTGCTGGCTGTGGAAACTACCGCAGCGCTCGAAGTTGGAAGAGTGCCTGTGGGCACATCGTGGTCTGTGGTATCAATAAGACTGAAAAGGCGTGAAATGGAACTGTAGGAAGATGTCGTCGCCAATGCCGTACTGGACGCGATGATCGATGACGTGACCGAGGGTGTGTTTAAAAGAGTGTCTGATAAGGACAGAGTCACTGGACTGCTGCTGGCCAACAAGGTAGATATAGACGCAGCGGCGGTTGAAGTCAGGATAGAGGAGTGGCTTAATACCAACACCGAGGATGACGACGACGCGGTAACCACCACGGCTGAAGATGTCGAGGGCTGAAGGTGAGTAGACGATGTCTCTGAGGATGATAGTAATGTCGCACTGGGGCTGTCCACAGCGAATCCAGCGGAGGCAGCAAGGTTGCTAGACGTGGGTGCTAAGGATGGAATGCTACTCGAGGGCAGCAATGATGTAGACATGGAAGTCATTTGCTCTAAAGATGACGACGAGGGCGTCTTGAAGAGCCTCGATGTGGCCTCGTCTAACTCGTCTCGCCTCAATCTAAGGACTGTCAGAATACGACGTTTGCATGGACTTGTGGTAAGGGGAGGGGGAAGGGGAGGAGACGAAACTTACCGTTCCCGGCGCCTCAACGGGCCTGCCGCTGAGGCCTCGGACAACAAGAGAATGTTAAGAAAGAAAGCTGAAGTGCGCATCATGAAGATCTTTTTCGAATTCGGAAGGAAAGGAAGGAAAGGATAACGGAAACGGCAATGGGGAGAAAGAAAGCCAGCAACGGGAAATGTGGGTTATGCCGGAGTCTGGGGAGGGCGGAGGAGCTCTAGGGATTCATATTACTGGCAATGAGGAGAAAGACGAGGTGCTAGTCAAAGAGGAATCGATCCTCATTGAGTATGTCACAAGGACCCAGACGATTATGGATAGCTAGAGGAAAGACAAATGGCGTCGGAAGTTCAAAGGGAACAACAAAGGGAAAGACAGTGACGACCAATTCACGATGCAGAATGGCCAGCCAGAACGAGAATCCGAGATGGACACTTGGAGAGGGATGGGGCAAGCATCTTGTACGAAACACGAAGGACACTGGTCGCTGTCAATCAGTCTATTCTCGAGCATCATGGTCGAGGATGGGTCGGGGTCGATGGCACTGGTCCAATGGCGTGTGATTGGGCCAAATTACTTCGGCCGCTGTTCAATGCTATCCTCAACAACATCTAGCCTTAGCAAGACAAGATTGGGTGTGGAAGCGGTTGGTAAGCGCTTTCTCCATTATGAGTGCTCGTGTTTCCAGATTTTCGAATGGTGTCGTAGAATGCGCGCGGTTGAAGTTGTTTTGTGGACGGGATATTTCCGGCGGGCCTGCAACCGCGGCCAGCAAACAGTTCTGAGCCAATGGCGGGTTCTGCGTGGGCGCCTTCTGCGGCAGTAACAGGGGTTAGCAGGGGTTTTCTTTCTTGGCTGGGCTTCGACTACAGCCAATGGTTTTCTTGAAGAATATATAGTTAGCTAATAAGTAAAGTACTTAAAATTATACTTAAAGCACCGAGATAGCCAGCCACGTCTGAGGACGGATTAGTTAGGTAGTTGGGTGCTTCTATATGCACGTAATGCATGTGTTCATCCATGCACTTGTTTGCCGTTATTGCCGGCATGGATGGTGGTATGCGGGGAACGCGCTCGCCAATAGTGAAGCGAATCTCTAGCAATCCAATGGTAACAACTGCACAATCTCAGTTCGCGAAGCCAACATGTCGGACAAGACGAGAGGTACTCGGCCTTCACCGGTCTGGAGAGATGGGTTATCGTCGCGATTGTGTGCTTTGCTTCATTGGGCTCGAATTTGAGCGCCTTTATCTTCCTTCCTGCTTTGAAGCTTCTGGCTGAGACGTTTTCGGTCTCGGTCTCGGTCGCCCAGATCAACCTCCTTCTCACTGTCTGCATGGCTGCGGCCGTGGCATCCACTCTCGCTGGCGATGCAGCAGATGTCGTTGGGAGGCGGCCGACGTATCTAGTTACTCTGGGATTGTTTCCTTCAGCCACTGGGCCAGTCGGGTGAGCTGTTCATAGGGTCGCCTTCACTGAGTTCTTGGAGCTGAATGATACCTGGCAGGAATCATCGTTGTCGAGTGTGGGGTTATCACCGACATAACGACCCCAGCAAACAGAGGTTTTTTTATGAGTGTAGTGTCATTTTCGTAAGTGCTAGACCGCAGATTGCCGATCTCCTAGGGATGAAGAACTATGTTGAGCCTCCAAGCATCACCATCGCCCCGAGCCTTGGGCCTATTCTCGGCGGTGCGTTGAGCTACGCAGCTGGGTGGAGGTGGATCTTCTGGTTCCTGGTCGCAGTAACCTGCCCGTGTCTTGTCCTCGTCATTCTTGGGCTGCCGGAAACCGCTCGGAGCGTCGTGGGCAATGGCTCACTTCCGCCCCCGCATTGCTGCAAACTGCCCATGCTTCACCAAAGGTTCATGCGTCACTGGGGGACACCAGACGCCCCTTCGTCCCGAGCCGCCAAGCACTGCGCAACAAACTCCTCATCGTCATCAAGTCTCTCGCGGACCTATACAAACTCTTTTGTTAGCGACCACGTCGACATAGCCCACTCACGCCATCCTATCAAAAATTCATCAAGATCGGAGAGGGGAAGGGTAGGGGCTGTTGTTTTCTCACGATATCCAAACCACCCACAAACTTCCCCTTCAACCACATCTGCGGAAACGTAGGCCACTCCGCAAACTCCTTCAACCCCTGCCGCACGTCATCGTCGCGCCCCCCCTCTCCCAGCACGTCGAAGAATCCGTAACCGCGCACCCCGCGCCCCTCCAGCAGCGCGGTCAGCCGCCGCGTGAACCGGCAGCGCGGCGCGTCGGGCGTGCCCTTGATGAACAGCATGACCGGCGCGGTCGCGACCAGCTCCGCCAGGCGCGCCGTGAGCGCCTCGGTTAGCACCTTCTCCTTGGCCGTCGTGGTCGCGTCGGTCGAACCAGCTACTGCGGGAACAAGTTCGGAGGGGGCGTGGCGATTCATGGCGTCGCGGAGCCCGGCGAAGGCGTCGGCGCCGCCGAGGAGCTCGAGGGTTTGCTGGTTGCGCGAGAGCACGATGCTCGGCGCCTTAGAGACGCCGTAGGCCTTGGCGATATCGAGGAGCTCCTTGGCGTTGATGCTGGCGAAAGAGATGGCGGGTGGGTCGGATTCGGTGGCTGTTGCTGGGTACTGCGCAGCGAAGGCGGCGAGGTTGGTGGCCATGTGCGTGGCGAACTCGGTCCAGGGGGTGAAGAAGTAGAGGACGAGGAGGGTGGACGGCGATAGGGCTTCTATGTGGGCTGATAGGTCTGCCTGGGAGGTGGTCTTGGTGATTGTCGACATGTTGGAAGTGTGTGTGAGCGCAGAAAGGGCAAGGGGCTTGGGTGGGTGAGAGGAGTGGGGGAGGGATGGACTGTAGTGGAAAGTTGATAGTTCACTGCAGCGCCGGCCGACATATGGGAACATATAGAACCAAATGAGGAGGATACCAAGTCGGCGAGCAGGCCTCGTGGAGTCGGGGCATCCTAGACCAATCCTTCATTCTTGATTTCAAATGAAACAGCATCGGTTAACAAGCTCTCGGCTTGAGAAGATACGGTGTAGGAGCTTGGCCTATAGTAGAGGCACGCGGCCCGCTGAGACACGGCTTCTTTCGGGCGTGATGTTGCTTGTGGTGTTTCCTTGCAGGTGGAACGGCAACTTCTGTACGGCGTCACGTCATAGTGATGGTGGCTAGCTGAGACCTGTCTCAGATCGACGTCTACGATATGCAATTTATCGGGGGCACTTATGTAGTACCTCGTACTACAACTTAAATATTCCGCCACCTCTTCTTCCCTTTCTTCTTCACCAATCATGCTCTGGACTCATCTATATGAACATCACTTACCGCCCATCCTGTCCAACCGTCCCGCGCCGCAACACCGCATAAACAATTACATCCTCTGTTCAAGAAAACAAACACTTAGTACACCAGATCCCTCTTCAGCTCTACACCTCGCAAACAATACACAGCCATTATCACCATGGTCACCTACAACGTCACCCTGAAGAACAAAGCCAAGGGTCTGAGTCAGACCATCCAGGTCGAAGACAACGTCTACATCCTCGACGCGGCCGAGAAGAACGGTCTCGACCTACCCTACTCGTGTCGCGCCGGCGCGTGCCCGACCTGTGCCGGCAAGCTGGTCTCTGGCAAGATCGACCAGGAAGACCAGTCGTTCCTGGACGATGACCAGATAGAGGTCGGGTACGTCCTGCTCTGCGTCGCGTATCCCCTGTCCGACTGGGTTATTGAGACGCACAAGGAGGAGGAACTGTCTTAAGGGAGATGTTGCCTTGCTTATCACGACTTCTGGGCAGTCTCGTCTAGCTAAGTTGAGGGCCCAATGCGGAAGGGGCAGGTTGAGATACGGATCGAAGGGTGTGGGGAGTTTCACCTTTGGTTAGTCGGTGGTGTTAAATGAAGGACGAAATTGCTATGTTAAATGTTGCCTACAGGCGATAGTAGAAGGCTGCATACAGTAGGTGACCTTCTTTATAACGTTAAGACGGCAAAGAATGTAATTCTGGCTTCTCCGTTCACTTAACATCCTACTTGGCTTAGCTGCCCACAGCTGAATATAACATCCGGAGGTGGATGCCAGAGTATTACCTCCGGTTTCGGAAGGTTGCTTAATCGAGTCAGGCTTAGCTCAGGTTCGCTCAGCCTGCTTTATTATAAGTTCCCTTAAAGCAGCAGGTTGCTCAGGTCCAAAGACTGAAATGGAAGTGGAGAAATCCAGATTCACGTGGTATAATGGTCTGTTATAGACCACGGAAGCTTTACACTATAGCACAAGACTGTTTCATACCTAGAATAAGAATGTAATCGGCTGGACTGCCGCTACTAGAGCTTCCTTTATCTAATACCGCGTACCTAGCGGCCCAAGGACTAGGTTAGTTCTAGTATCATTCTCACCATCGTTAGAATCGAGAAGGTAGCAAACACTGAGATATCTCCCGGTGGTTAATCTCAGATTTCAACAACAATTTCCCCTTCGCCTTGCGGGTCCTCAAAACCGTCCCAGTACATCTCGAACGTCTCGCGGGAGATGTCCAGGGCGGAATTTGCTTCCTTGGGTTGTGTACTGCGATGGCGAATCCTCGCCCACAGCCTCTCCTTATCCACGGCCTTGAAGAACACGAGGACCCAGCGGCTTCCGTATCCTTCGACGATCGTTTTGAACTCGTCCCTGTCCTCCTTTTCGTACAAAGCTCGATCCACAACGACGTCTCGGCCTTCCTTGAGCAGATCACGGAATCTGTCTAGGAATATAGCGCCCGCTTCTTGCAGGTACTCTTGGTACAGAGCGTCGTCGGCTGGGTAGTCCACGCCATAGAGGCCGTGCTCCTCGTTGATGATCTCGTCGACGGAGAGTCGAGTGAAGTTTGGCAGTTCCGAGAGTACAGCTTTAGCCAAGGTAGTCTTTCCTGATCCTGTGCACGCTTAGCCACGGATTCAAACAAACAGTCTCGAGCGGGGAAAGCATACCGGCGAGCCCGCAGGTCATCAAGACGACCGGTGACTGGTCCCCCTTGGGCCTCTCCAAGAGAGGGCGTACGCGCTTGAATGCCCGTACATCAGTTACCTCTGACATCTTTTGGAGCACCTATTAGTGTAGCTTGGTTTACTTGTCTTGATTGGTTGGACTCTTTATGGAAATATGTGACTCGATCATGGCTGGGATTCAGCCTGTTTTGGCTGACTCCCTTTTTGCTCACGTGATATTGACTCACTTGTAAAAGGGTGCACTTGAGGCTGAAATCGAGAGCCCTGAGAGATACGGGATCTTATCATATGATAAGCTCGTATGATAAGTACTTATCGATACAAAGTACTGGATATAATCAACTTAGTCACAATCAAATCCATTTTTGTGTTTGGGCACTTTCATATTATACGAATGGAAGTCTCCTTACGGTATCCTATGAAACTCATTTCCAGCTTTATTATAATATTTCATGACCAATAAATAGTTATGGATTTATTCCCTGATTAAGTACTTCTCAAGGTATAATCAGCCACCACATCTGTATCACTAAATATAAAGAGGCAGTATCCAGTACTGTTCGTTATCCTTGATACCACTGAAGATACTTGGACACAGTGGGCAAGCCAATCATTTACCAGAGGCTTGCATCGATGAGAAATAATCTATTGGAGGCCAAGATAATAATACGCCACCAACGATATATGCTCAACAAACCATTCCTGGGCGCAAACTGTGGTACTTGAGTTTAACAACTTGCGCATCGGTAAGGGGCCAGGGGAAAAGCCTGAGTGAGCCATTAGGCCCACCTAATCGAGGACAAGACCTGAAAGAATGGCTGCGTTATGGAAAGAAGTTTGTCGACACTTCTCGCCACCCTCCGTGGGATACTCCCGCCGTCCACTACAGGCGAGATGCTTTTCTGGCCACCTTTCCGTCGGGAGACCTTCCCAAGCAAGCAGCAGCAGCAGCAGAAGCAGCCTCTGGCTAAGAATGGAGAACCGCCCTCGTCGATCCCGTCTTGGCGCCGCCACCCGCTCACTCGCTTGCGATGGCTGCGCCAGCGTATCCGGGCCCAACGCTGGGATCACGAACAAAAGTGGGAGACCTTGCTGGCCGGCTCGATCGACGAGCCCGCCCCCGGCCTGCCGGAGAGGCCGTCCTTCTTCGTGTCGCCCACGGGCTACCTCCACTACCCGCAGCTCGTCGGCTTCCTCTCCCGGCCGTGCCGGCGGTCTCTCCGCGAGATAATCGCCCTCAAGGGCCTCGAGGTCGAGGATCTGTATAGCCGGGGCCGCCCTCCCCGGGCCGGCTCTTCTTCCGCCTCTGCGGTGGACGGCCCCCCGGACCTGAAGCTGTCGGAGACCGTCGAGCGGGCCGTGGCGCACCTTTGCTGGGCCATCGGCTGGCTCCGCTCCCGGCAAGATTACCGAGCCTATGAGTGGATCATCAAGCACCTCTTGTGGAAGCGGGCCCAGTGGCTCCGACGCGCCTACTTCTGGTGGGCGCGCGGCACCATCGCCTGGAAAATCGAGTGCTACGCCATGCCCCCAGTCCCCTGTTCCGCGCCGGGTTTCAAGTTCGACGGGGCGGAGGGGGACGCCGGCAGGCAGCTAGTCCCGGTCATCGAAGAGTTGGAGAGGGCCCAGGAGGTGATTGGAGATGCTCTCAAGCGGAAGGGGACTGGCTCAGCTTCGGTGAAATGCAGTGTTGGGGATTTGGCGCGGTTGTCCGACTCGATGTGGAAAGTCAGCTGGAGGATGTCTCTAGTATACATCTCGATTGCAAAGAAGAGGTTGCTTAAGAAACTTGGCGGAATTTTGCGGACTGCGGACTAGAACCGCTGGTTTTTGTTCACAAGAGACGTCAGAGAGTGAACAGCAGCCTTTTTAGGTATAGGGGTAGCCTTTGGCAGGAGAAAAACAAATTCTAAGGGGTGTTGAATAGTTGGGAACTCACCAGTGTCGAAAGAAGCGTACCCCTTTAATACCCCTTGGCATGAAACCGTAATTATAGAAAAGCCACTCCAACCCCTAATAACTTGCATTCTTCTTGAATCACTGATTCACTACTCTTTCTAATCTTACGGCATTAATATAATTTGAGACAGGTACACTACGGAATAGAAAGGACGACAGACTTTGCCTTCTTCCGAATAGGGGCATTGATGAATCCTGTACTTGCCTGGTGTTAAGATATGCTCTCAACTATTCTATTGGAGAGCCTGAATGATTATGGACCACCTCCCAGGTCCGATTGTGGCGAGCTCGGTCCAGTTCTTTGTGCCTATTCCATCACCATGTTCCTGGAGCACTTCATTGACGACTTAAACGTGGGCATTGGTCAAGAAATTCTCCCTTATGTTGACCTCATCATCAACCTGAGCAGGAGGATATTGGGGGCTCGAAATTTCGCTGCGCATCGCCGGCAAGCAGCTTTTGGACACCGGCTACTCCTAACAAGGTGTGAAAGTGGTCGAGCAGGGCTGATAATCGGAACCAGACATTGGCGGAAGCGAGTTAGGTACCATATATACTGCTTTCTTCAAAAGGGGGTTGCTTGGGAAAATACGGTCTCCCAGGCCTCCCCAGCTTCATGTTGAGCTTGGGAGGATAAACAGAAGCAAACTACAGAGATTTTCCATAGAAAGGTGACTAACTGTATCGAAGTGACACTTGGAATCACGTGGCGAAAAGCAAGGGGAAAAGCCAAACATATGTTATCCAGGATACTATCCCCAGTTGAGGATAAAGCTGTTCTTGATATTTCGACACATATATAGCCAACGCTATAGTTCCGTATTATCCCTTGTTTTGAGATAGTTTCAAAGACAATTTTTTTTTAAAAAAATACAGGTTCAGGTCAGCTCTCTACAGCTGTTTCTTGGTGACTTCTTTTCTTCATCCCAGCCATTTTCATAATTTCATCTCTAAACCGAGTCGGAGGCTCCGTCAGAGACTCCTCGTACGCATCAATGATTGGTTTGTCCCAGACGAGGTCGGCTTGGGCAGCCGGCACAACCTTGGTTCGCTTGATGATCTTCCAGCTAAAGTAGGTCAAGAAAGCAACGAAGACCATGGTATAATATGAGAAGAAGGTCCCGATATCCCACCATCCGGGGAGGAAAGTTGTATAGCCATAGATGCATACGACGACGATCATAGAACCGCCGCCGATCCAGCCAGACCAAGGCTGCCACCACCCGACGTAGGGGAGCGTACGGCGATCGATCCCTTGGACCTTCAGCGCGCGATAAAAGAAGAGGTAAGTCACACACATGACAATATAGCTGATGATCTGGGATGCTTCTGTCAAATTGGCCAGCCAAGTCACGACTTGAGCAGTGTCGTTAGATACCTGCAAGAAGGAGAGGAATGGGAAGACCATGACGAGAACAAAGCACCATATTGGAATGCCGTTTTTGGTGCACTTTGTAAAAATCCTCGGTGCGTGTCCGTCGAGCGCCATGCTGTACAGAGAGCGCATGGCACAATACGTATAAGCGTTGCCAGCACTGAATATTGCCGTCACCATCAAGGCGTTGATGATATGCGGGAACACTCCAATGCCCATGTTCTGCATGGCAATGACATATGGCGAACCAGCGGCCGTCCCAGTGCCCGCGTTCTGCAGCTTCGCGTCATTGTACGGCAGAATAATGCCAACACACTATCAAGAGGTTAGCAGATGGCGACTCTTATGCCCCTTCATATGCGGGAAATCTCCTATTTGATCAGATATTTCTGCACAACCACGAGAGAGTAGGAAGGAAGAGGCAGACGGCGCAGATACGTACGAGGGCTCCTCCGATGAAGAAGGTACCAAAACGCCAATACATGGTTTTAAAACCATTCTTGAGGTAGGTCCTTGGCCGTTCCGCTTCACCAGCGACCATGGCTAAATACTCGGGTCCGACGATGGTGAATGCAGCGGAAAAGAAGGCGCCAAGGAAACCTTGAAATCTACCCAGCGGCCCGGTCGTGACGTATTCAGCAAAGGATCCTGGATCCTTCCAGTACCTGAAACCGAAGGCATCGTGCTGGGGATTGCCGCCCACCATAACGACGAAAGTGAAGCAGAAGAGCATGATGATCAACAGCAGTTTTCCGAGAGAAAGCCAGAATTCGGCCTCTCCGTAATATTTCACGGCTATGATGTTGAAGATGCTGTGATGATGAAATCAGTAGGCTATGGCGGATGGCTGGAAGGGGGTCACATGACTTACGCGTAGAAGGCAATGCAAGCAGCACAGACTGCTGCTGGGGGGATGTCGTCCCTCCAGAAAGTGAGCACGAGATTCAAGGCGGAGATCTCATAAGGAATGAGACAGGCCTCATAGAGAAAGAAATTCCAGCCGGCCATGAAGCCAAAAGCATCATCAACCCATCTATGTTTTTTTCATCATGTCAGCGTGTGGCGCATTGCGTTGGTTGGTGGGGGGTCCCGGGGGGTTTCCGGGTTGGTTGGTCTCGATTGACGCACTTTGAAGCCATGCGGATGAAGCTACCAGACACAGGCATATAGATGACCATCTCAGCGAGGCAGTTGTTGACCAAGCCCATGAGGCATGAATAGAGGGTGAAGGCGATGAACAAGCTGCCCGGGCCACCTTCCATCAAGCCGCCGCCAATGGAGACGAACAGGGCCGTGCCAATAGTGCCACCCACGGCGATCAGCTGTATCTGACGGTTGCCGAGATGGCGTTGCAGATGATCCGCATTGTCGACGACTTCCATGAGGCCTTGGTGGACATTATTGCTCTGCGAATCGGCCTGCTTTTCGGTGCTGTTTGCAGAAGCCCCCAGAGGGTGCGGCGCAAAAGCCATAGCGATCAATCAAGAGGCACTCAAGGAAACCAAAGACATGGAAGGTCGGGTTCTCATTCGTTCGCGCAGAGACGATAGCAAATCCAAACCAGAAAACCCCGAAACTCGGGAGGAAAAGCGTGGATTAAAAGAAAAGATAAAACAACCGGACAACGAGTAGCTCACTATTCGGCGATGCGGCAGCGCGTTCTTCAATGTCTATTGTCCATATCCCTGCCCTAGTCTCTCCCCCCACGGACGGCGCCCCCCCTCTGGTCGATATGCATGTGCGCATTGGGTTCAATTCATTGGTGCGTAGCGGCCGCACAATCTTATCTCTGCTTCGTCGGATAAGGCAATCAGCACTGGCTGGATGAAAAGAAAATACGCATGAGTTTGACGAACGAAACAGAGATAATGGGCATAACTAGTTCTGATGAATACTCGGTGTGTATTGGCATTTTGCTTGTACAACGAACGTACTGTCTGTCTATCACGGGCTGTGTATTGTGTACTGACTTTTCTTCTTGGGGCGAGACTGGTTGAGTTTTGGTAGTGCATCCGTCACTGGAGCGCCAACCTAGCGCGACCGAGTCTATTTCGACAAACTCCATCGCAGCTGCGGCGCCTTCGAAACTGACTGGCTGCTCCATCAAAGCAGAAATCAAAGTCAAAGTGAAGCGTTGGCCCCAGCCATCACATCGTACGCTTCTCGTGTTCCGGTAACGCTTATGTCCTTTTCAGGATCGTACTTCCCGAGTGACTGCAATGGTGCGTATTTCTCGCATAGATACAGCATATCGTTGTAAGCTCTAGCCGTGATTCAGTATGCCGTGGTGGATTGCACATGACGCGACAGGACCTTCTTACATCTTTCGAGAATTGCTCCCCGCATGACCGGCGGAATCACAAATGGCGCATTTGATCGAATACAGCCTATTGCGGTCATCCCATTCTTCTACCGGCTCAGACGGCTCTATCAGACGCTGATACGCCAAAAGGTACTCGGGCGAGCTGAAATGCGTCGCCCAGCTGCACCTCCAGGTACCGAATTCAATCTCGTTGTGGGCGTACATGCTGGTGGTATCAATATGGGTCAGCTGGGGATCAACGAAGAAGTAAAGAGACTCCCCTACCATTCATCGGGGTCGAATATGATAGTCTTGCCACTGGCCATGTCAGTAGCCACATTCCCTTCCCACAAATCACCGTGGCACAAGACTGGGTCAATATTTCGACCATCAGATTGCAAGGCGCCGAGAAGTCTTGGGATGACATGATCGATGAGCTGCTTGCAGGCATCGTCATACTCAGGCCATGCTCCGTTTTGTGTATTGTCCAGTTCCATCAGGTCCTTCAACAGGTGCGTGAATTGCACGGCCCAGCTCCTGTCCCAATGTTCGGTGCGGCTCGGTGTCCCACGACCAGTAACGAGAGGGTAGCCAAACATGCCGTTGGGGGATACCGCCCTGGAATGAAGCTTGGCTATTTGACCTGCGAGTTTGGCCGGATCGGGCGGGCTCTGCTGGTCCATATCGTGGTACTCCATTATGTAGAAGTAGACGTGCTCCCCAGCCTCGTCGTAGTACTCTCCCTTACCGACGGGCTTGGGCCCAAAGTCCGGCACATGGGTGGCTATGATGCCAGCTGAATAGTGCTCTCCCCACATGTGAATACGAGCGAGCTTCCCGGTCGCACACTATAGCATATCGTCAGCTTGTTGGGGTAAAACCGAGCATGCGTGTGACGACGGGTTTGATACCTTTAGGAAATACCTTCTCTCTTGGCCATCAGTAAGATTCACGGTGATTTTGGCAGTCTTTGCCCAAGCCGAGCGACCCCAGGATTCAGCTGAAATGACCTTGGTGCCCGTTGGCAGGGCTGCACGCATGTATCTCAGTATTTGCCCGGAAAGTCAGGTTGTAGCTCTCCTCATACCTGAAACGACCTCACTATGAAGAGGGAAACCCCCTTCAATCTCCTCTGACAGGTTGGCCATCATTTTCCCATCTGTCTCGAGTGTGCCGAACACGAATGCGATTTATTCGGAGATTCGACGACTTCCAAAGGATGAGAGCTGTCGTCTTTATGATGGAAACGAATGTGGGGAGCAAACAACTTCATGGGGCAACACCATTTTCGAGTGGCTGCATTGAAGCGCTGAGGTAACCCAGCTTGGAATGTGTCTTTTGATAATCCCTGTAGCAGGGGACTCTTTTCTTTCATCCGAGCAACCCCTTATCTTTGTCTGGTACTACACAAGCAGAATGCCCAAAAACTAAACATGAACTTTGTGCACGTTCTTGGAGGAACCAGAAAATATACCAGGTCCAGAAATAGGTGAGTCGAGTTATTATTCTGACCTCTTACATTCTTCCCTCGTAGCTATACACCAGCGTTGCGAGAATATCGACTCTTGGATGCAATGCTGAGTTTAACTGAGAAGGCCAGCGGGCTAATTTTTTATCTTGGAAAGGAGTTTCTGTTCGATCTGAAGTACGGCAAATACACTCAGATGGATGACCTGGAAATGGGTAGAGTAGCATTGATCTTTGTTGCTGACAGCCCCTGGGGAGGGGGGATGCTTGTGAAGGAAGTATACAGACCTGCTAATCAGTTAGCCGAAGCAATTATATTTAACATAGATAGGCATATTGGTAACCTCAGAACGACCCAGTATAAGAGGAAATAAGCAAAGCTATAACATGTTTGCTCTCTTTGCAGGTCATCATCATCCAATGCGTTTTCAAGATGTCACATCTTACATCATCTCCACGGAATCGGCCCTGCCAGCGCACAGTACTCTATGATCTTCCGTGCCCTACCGCTTCTGGGCTTCTTATTTCTCGAGTTCCCGGAACTCCCCGAGCCGCGACTGATATCACCGAGGCTTTGAGTCTTGCGGTGATGTCCGGGTTTCTCATGCTTGTGTACCTGGAGGCTGGGCCTGCTTCTGCGAAAATCCTTCGAAGGGGAAATCGGCAGGGGGGCTTGGTCTGAAGAGTTCCTTCGGCTGAATTTAGTCGAAGCGGTTGATAACGGAGAGCTGCTGGAACGGTGCTTTTGATGGCGTGAGGGGGTGCTATCCAAATCTCTGGCAGGCCTGTGAGAGCATTGAGAGCCATGGCGCTCTGGAATCGCAACCGAGTCTTCCAAGTCCAATCCTTTGGTCTCGGTCTCGGTCTCTATCTCTGTCTCTGTCTCTGTCTCTGTCTCTGTCTCTGTCTCTGTCTCTGTCTCTGTCTCTGTCTCTGTCTCTGTCTCTGTCTCTGTCTCTGTCTCTGTCTCGGTCTCTGTCTCTGTCCCGGTCTCTGTCTCTGTCCCGGTCTCTGTCTCTGTCCCGGTCTCTGTCTCGGTCTCGGTGTTGTGAATTTCTAGATTCGATTTCGCCTGATCTTCATCATATGTTGCTTTCACCTGAACACTTATATCGTCTTTCCGATAAGCACTATCTTTTCTTTGTTCATCGTCATAGGGTATGGTCGTTACTGCCACCGCTTGACGAATCCGATATACCTCAGTTCGGTACAAGGGCGACTTGGAAAAGCTCTCGCGCGAAACTGGCCGCGAACTTTTGTCTTCATGGATAGGTGGGTCTGCACCTATATAGTAATCAAACACGTTCCGTACTTCTGGGCTTGCCTCACTTGTCTTGGATTGCGGTTGGGCTGCTTCCGGGCTTGCTGGCCTTGTATCAGAGTGGGCAACTTTATCACCGTCATCAGACACCTCGCCCCTGGCCCTGTCCTCAGCAGCCGTCTCTTCGTTGACATCGGAGCCAGACGCCGCATTACTCTGCCGCTCAGCAGAACTGTGCTTTTTCTCGTCCTCGAGGATATCGCTTCTGGTTGACTTCGCACGTAAAACGCTCTCCTCCCGTGCCTTGGGGAGGTACACTTCAAACTCGACTTCAGCGTTCTTGTTGCAGACGGGGCATCTGTGGATAGCTCTCTCTAGGATGGGTTTGGTGCAGGACCGGCAGAGCTCGTGGCCACAGGATAGACGGCATCGTATTTCGGCCCCGGGTTCAGTATTTCGCACCTTCTTACAAGGGGATGTATTGGCGCACTTAAACGGCTTGTGTACCATCGCGAGGTGATTTTCGCTTGCAGCAAAGTTCGCAGAACTCGCTAATATCCCACGGAAAGAGCTGGAGTGTATTCAAAAATCCACGGGGGATAGGAAACCGGACAGTCTGTGTTGCTCCCTCTTACTCTGATCTCAGGACCAAATGGCGTGTGTGGTAAAGGGCGTCAGATGGGTAGATAGACAAAGAGCTGCCTGCTTAAGCTGTTTGTTGGGAATCACGACTTTGACAAACATGTAACTTCTCTGTTCTGCATTCCAATGTGCTTCTTTGTTTGCCACAAGCAGCAAACTTGATCATCCGTCATCTCAGAGTTTCAATGCTTGCGCGGTTTGGGGGACTCCGGCAATAAAGGTTCACATTAGCCTTCCAGGCATCATCCCACACGAGCCTGCAAGAGTTTATGAATGGAAGGATTCAAGCGAAATGGATTTAGATAAGGCCAAGGATGGACTGTCATCCGGTTCTGCGAAGACCCTTGTCCACCCGAAATGCCTTCACACCAATCAGTCTGCTTAGTAGCAGCCCCTGTTGCCGCGCTTTCTAGGACCAGCGTGCTACCGCCTCCATATCTCGTTGGAGTCGACGAGCTCGACCTCGTACCGCATGACCATTTCGCAACGACCTTGTACAGCTCCCCCCGGCTCAGGTGTCGACCCCTGCAAATCCTTGAGCCGGCCTCAAAGGCCAGGCCCGACGCATTCCAGAGCCGCATGCGCTCTTGATACTTCTCGCTTGCATCACCCTCTTGATGGACCCAGCGGCCGGGGGTGAACTTGTCCGCGTCGGCACAGAAAACTTCCTTGTTCCGGTCAATGACGTAGGGGTTCATACAGACAGTGTCGATGCTGGGAACGAAGCCGCCATCTGGCAAAGTCAGGCGGGACTCCAGGACAGTTCTTTACATGGGCATGGAGACGTCTGGGTGCATGTGCATGGCCGGGCGCGTCACCGGGTCCAGGCAAGGAGTAGCTCTGGTGGCCGAGTAGGACACGACCTTGCTTGGTAGACTCAAGTTCCGCTGCTAGGGTGCTCTCGTTAAGGCGCTTCCACACCCTTGGAGGGCGCCTGCAGTGGTAGAAGAGGACCTTCTTGGTGATTGCCGTAGCCTCTGCACCGGCAACCAGATCGAGAAGGAGGTATCCCATGATCGCCGCATTATCCACGACTTCCGGATGCGAGCGGGGCTGTTGAGGATTGAAGTTGATATTTTCCCCTTGGAGGCTCGGGACCAGTGATTCGATGGTGATACACTTCACATTCCCCAGGTTAGGAGGTCCAATGCGTACGACAGGATTCTCTGTCTAGCCAGAAATCAAGCCATAGAATTTGCCCGACGATCCCATGTAGTTAATTGCTGGATCCCCAGTATGCTATATGCTGTCAAAGTCGCAGTCTTTCTTCGTGTATCCAAATCTCTTGCTGGACATCACGGGCGGCACTCATAAAGTCCCATGCATCGTAGCGAGCCGAAGTTAGAAGATGGTAGCTGTGATAATCACTCTGGCTGTCAAGGTACGCGCGATTACAACGTCCTAGCCAGTCATTGAAGCGGCACAGATTTCCCATTTTCTTTTATAGGACCTTTCCCATACGCCCACGGAAATCATGAATAACCTCGTCTATCAGTGGCGCATATTTGGCCCATTTAGTATGGTGTACCTGCCTGTGTCAGTCTCGCTGGACAGATGGTACACGACTTTTTCATCTACGACGGCGCTGTAGTTCTTGTAAAAGTCTATCTGAAACTGGAAGTACGACTCACAACATTTCAAGAACAGCCGATAGCAGCATCAAGTCATTTTTAACCTCTGTCTGTCGGTGTTATAGAATGTCCTGATCAAGGTTAAGGGATGTTAAGGCCCAACAGGTTTGGCCCCGGTTCAAACAACCGGCCGATAGTTCTCGTGAAGTCCCTGATATCAGGTGCATGCCCTCCAGGTATTGCAAGATAAAGCCTCCAATAGTTGGTTCAACCCACTTTCCCTGTAGCTATTAGAACTCATTTATGATCGAGAACCTACATTATTCGATGAAATAACCATCCCGCCCTGTTTTCCAGTGTTTGGGGTATACATGTGAGGCGCCCACCTGCCAGAATTGGCCCTGTGTGCTTTCGTAGAAGGGATAGCTGATAAGCGACGCGGTACCATATCATCATAACAGTCGCTGGTATGATGATAACGGCCAGTAAACTATGCCCCTTGTATCGATCCCAGATCGCTGGAACTCCTCCAAGTCTGCGTCATAGTATAATGTCAGATATTGGCTAGGGAGGTTAGGGCAGTTGCATGCTGGCATTCTTCACTTGTTGTAACACTATGTAGAGTATGGCTCATCCAACGGTCACGTCCAGCCTGTACGTCGGCAAAAGAATAATTCAATTAGTTTCCTACGAGCAACACAATAACTTTTGAACGCAACCCCTGAATCTGACTAAGCAAGCGCCCCGTATTCTTGCACATCATCTCTCGCCTTTTCTTACAAATCAATAGAGCTAGCAGGTCGAGCAAGGTTCGCACGCCAGTGGTGTTTGTTGACGGGGTCCTTTTGGTAAATGTTGACTTCGAAGAATCTGTCGTGAGTATCGCATTTGTAGTTCTTGTACCTGTGTAGAGAGATGATCGTCAAGTTGATGATACATGGAGATGGGGTTTGGGAGGAAGGGGCAAGGGGCAAGGGATAAAGAATGAGTATGAACTGTAGGACATTTACGAGTTCAGCTTCTTAAAGTTGGCTTGGATGAGCTCGTCCTCGACAACTTCGACGAACTCATGAGAAGTAGAGGCCAGGGTGGGGACGGTAGGGTTTGATCGAGTCACAACAGAACATTGAAGACATAGTGGGAATGAAGGCAAAGGGGCCTACGTGGGAAGGCCAGAGTAAGGATCTAGGTCGCTTGCAGGGAGACATGGGGCTCTTATATTCCCACACAGAATGGCCTGGCCCACCTCGAGAGCAAATCTCTCTCCTTGACTTACATGGAAAGCCAAATGCTCCCTGATTGGCCTGCTACGGTGACTTTAAGCTAACAGTAGCCTTGCAGGTTTTGAGGACTACCCTGTGCCAGTGGCCATCGGCCAAAACCATATCGTGAGTCTAAATCGTCTCATGGTCTTGACCTACAAACTCCCTCGAGACCATAAATACTGACCTGTTACTCCCCCTCATCCCTCTCGGGCTCTCGTTCTTTTTCTTTTCTCTCACGGCCGGCCCTGGTGGTGTCACCGCACCCGCTCTCTATCTTCCACCAGCTGACCATTTTCGCTCTTTTTGCTTCTTTTGCCACAGGCGGCCGCTTGATTTCTATCCATCTTTGACCTGTCTTTCCTTGCCAGTAGGCTTCGTATCTTCGTCTCAACTACTTGAGAGGTTTCTTTTATTTCTAGTCAACAACCAGAAGGGCCAGCCGGACCGAACGATCATCTTCATCTTCTTCACGAACATCGGTCTTTTCAGTTCGTCAACCCTTCTTGGGTCCTGTCCGGGAATGGAGGTCCTCTTCCAGAGTACAGTTGGGGTGGTTCTGCTACTGCAGGTGAGCCTGCTGGACAGGACGATCAGGTCGATGGAGCAACGCGGCAGCCAGAGAACGACGACGACACTAGCAATCCGCAATACTTATCACAAAACAGCAATGGTCCAGAGGACTTGTTAGAGCCAGCCGCTCCCAATAATCGCTTCCAGTGTCCGGAGTGTCCAAGGTCATTTCCGAAAAAGAAGCCCCTTACGTACGTTACCCAAGGTGACCGTGGCCCCTTGCTGAGAAAGACGTTAATACCAACCCGTCTAGGACACACATCAAGACACACACTCGCCCGTTTCAGTGTGGATTTGAAGAATGCGATGCGCGTTTTGCCCTGAAGAAAAACCTCGAGCGCCATGCCGAAGAGGTTCACCGCTCAATGCGTTGGCGCTGCACATTCCCAGGGTGCAGGTTCAAGCTGGCTGTGACGGGCACCGCGCGGAAAGCGAACCTGGATAGACACATGACGACGCGCCACCATGTCGCTGCGCCTGGAAGCGTATAAGACAGATAGCCATGTAGCGGCTGTAGGCCAAATCTAACACGATTATTGCGACACTTTCTATTATCGCCCCGCCCCTTTCTGGCACTTGAACTTGGCGTTATACGAGAAGTAGTCTATGTCCTTAATGACGAACCAAGTTCGACTGAATGCGTGATAAGAGCCCATCGGTTATAGATTAAGCAAACGGAGTAGCTAGCTCGTCAGATTTATTGGGTATCATATTCATTACATACTCTATTCGTGTGGTCTTCTGGGCATCTCCCCATTCTTCTCCCCCTCATCGAACGATGGTCATCTGCGCCTGCGGAATCGACTTCCAAAGCCAGGACCACCCTTTGCTCCGTTATTCCGCAGCTTCAATCGCTTGAAGTTGGCGTGGGCCAGCTCGTTCACTTTCCTCGCGGCTTTCTTAATGGCGCCTTCCTTCTTCTCTACATCCTTCCCAGTCGCCTTCTCTGCGGTCTGCTTGACCTTTTTGGTCTTTTTAGCATTCTTGGCCGGTCTTTCGCCGTTCTCCTTCTCGCTGTCGGGGCCGTCGTACTCGGAACCCGATGCGAGATCCAGCGGATCATTATCGGGGGCCGGCTTTGTAGCGTCGAATTGAGTTTCGGGAACCACCTGATCATCATCATCCGCGTCCCTGAGAGCATCATCCGAGGGCTGACCCGGCCGCTTCGATCGTGTTGGCCGCATGTTCACCTTTCTCGTGGTGCGCTTCTGGCCCTTCTTCTTGAAGATCGGCAGAGGCTGTCCATCTTTGCCTAGCTGATGCTCATGGTCACTGTCGTATAGACCCTCATCATCAAAACCACCAAGCAGTTGCCTAGCTTGACTTTCAGGGGCCAGAATATCCTCCTTTGCCTTTGACGATTTCGTCGCTTTAGCTGGCGCGCCCTCATTCTCCATGTCGTGCAGCGCTTCAAGTTCCTCATCCAACTTCTCTTCTTCCATCTTGCGGAGGTCAGCTACTACGCTGCTCAGACCCCGCCCCAGAGGCTTCCGTGGTAGTCGAATAGGCTCCGGGGACTTGTACTCAGCATTCTCGTCCATGGCAGGCAGAGGTGCTCGTCTAAGAAAAGAAGGCGTAGAGAACAGGAGTTTGTTGACAGTGCTGGGAGTATTGACTTCTTGTTGGTTGCCATCGCGATCTTTCAGAGGAGTCATAAAGATGGCTCTTTTGCTAGTGGATACGGGTGTGTCGCCAGCCTTGGTATCAAGAGGGGGCTCCATTTCACCGTGCTTCCTCTTACTAGGAGTAGCCTGGGTTTTCGAGTCTGGTGGAGCCACATCACCGTGTCGCGACTTGGATGGTGTGCTGTCGTCTTTCTCGTCGAGCAGGTCGAACAGTCCCAACACGCGCCCGTCACGATGAGGGGTGGGACCAATGGATGTCGGCGCGGCGGGACTGAACAATCTGCGGATCGAAGGAGTCTCGACCTCGTCAAAGATGTCTTTGTGTCGTGAGGTGGACGGAATCGCTTGCGACCTGCGGTGCTTGGAAGGGGTGTGGTTGATATCGTCCTGCGACTTGCGCTTCTTCGTCTTGGCGTCGTCTTTCGGTGGAGGGAGTTTCCCGTCTAAGATGTCGCGGACTTGCTGGTATTTCCGATACTTGAGAGCTATGGCGATGGTGGGTGAGCAGGAGAAGCTGAGAACAAGGCTTGGTGGTCTGGGCTGGACTCACCTATGTCTGGATTTTGCTTGATGGCATTGCGGTCTGGTTTCTTGCCGCCATTGCGTTTAGCCCAATCTCCTTCGAACAGTTTCAACTGGGCACGAAGGTCTTGAGCCTTGGCCTCGTAGTTCTTTCGAGTTGTTTCTTGCATGGCCCAAGTGAAGACCGCAGTAGGAATTGTAATGCCGGTATTCTTCGAGTAGTCAGATGTTGAAGTGCAAACAATGCTAGGAAGTATACGGCATAGAGGATCTGCGACGGGAGAATGCGGACTCGGGATATTCAATTAAAGCAAGACGCGCTTTGGAGAGGATTGGCACGCAAAACCTACGCGTCTTCGCGCATTTGCAGGGGGTTTTGAGAGCAGAGCGGCTAAGGTGGGGGGAGGGGCTTATCACGTATTTGATATGGATGGATGTACTCCGTACGGATATGTCCTCTGCATTGAAGCTCCCCAATGCTCGCAAAGTACTTAAAGCAAGTACTTACACTTATAGATGATGTCCTTGGAAAGGATCTGAGATATCTACATGTATGGTCCTACTCGTCGAGTTTCGTTTGAAGATACCTTCTGAAGATACCTCTGCAGGCACATTCCCGTTTGGCGGGCGGACTCACTGAACTAAACCTAAACCAGTACAGTACGGAGTACCTCCTAGGTTAACAAGTTCAAATGACTTGTCACGTCCCGCAACCCAACTAACCCACAACCATCGCCACCCCTTCGTGGTAACATTCAAGATCAAACCAGTTGCTCTTGCTATCCAATATCTCCATATGCCCTTCCATCTTCCACTCTAGAAACGACCAGACTTCAGTCCGTCTCGCATTAAACACATGCTCAGCTGATCCCCGATTTTCTATCCCTTATTGGAATACATGGACCTAGCGGATGCCGGAAATATCGACATCAAATCTACAATCCTTCAACATACACTAGCTCAAGTGGCAACCAGAAAGGAAGGGGATATCGACTCTGCTAATGGGAAATGCTGCGTCATCTGCCTTGATGAAATCTCTGAGCCCTGCGAGGCCCAGCCTTGCAAGCACAGTGATTTTGACTACCTATGTCTCTTGAGTTGGATACAAGAGCAGTCGAGATGTCCGCTTTGCAAGGCTGACATCCGAGAAGTCCGCTATGACTTTGATGACCTCGCCCTTCGATCTTCTTGGAAAACATATAGAGTTCTAGAGCCCAACGTTGAAAAGGTTCCTGTTTCGGCCCCGCGACGACCGCGGCCACCAAGACGCAATGTGCCCTACTACACGGCTCCTAGGAGACGACAAGATGCAGACCCGTTGCCACCCGTTGCCGAAGAGGAGGATGTCTTGTTTCGCCGTGAAATCTACCGAGACCAACTATATTCGCTCCACGTAGGGTCAAACCCTGTATCGCAATACCGCGATCTGACACCACAGCTTTTTGAGCGCGATCCTGCCCTGGCCTCGCGTGCCCGCATGTGGCTGCGAAGGGAACTTAAAGTGTTTGAATTTCTACAAACGCCATCACCAAACCTTCAAGAGGGCGACGATGCTACTACCAGGCGACGCGCCAGCAACGCCGAGTTTCTGCTTGAGTACATCATCGCGATCCTGAAGACAGTCGACATTCAAGGCAGTCAGGGGCAGGCCCAAGAGATGCTGCAAGAGTTCTTAGGTCGCGATCATGCCCGACTGCTTCTCCACGAGCTCAAGGGTTTTCTCAGAAGTCCTTACACATCACTCGAGGCCTGGGATTGCCATGTGCAATATGACGAGTCTAAGAAGCGCCGGAGGATGGCCAGTGACGACGATCTTGATGAAGCTAGTGGTCGCAGATCCCGTTCCAGGTCGGAGGAACGAACGTCGCATTCTCAGACTCGCCTGAGAGGCGACTTCTATCGACCCAATTATTCATGATAATGAAATACTTTTGAACACCAAGCGACATGTATAGAGTAGCAACTGTTGGAGAATCCACGCGGGTTTGGTTTGGGACGCGGCATTCAATGACATGGTCTACGGTGAATGACCCTAGGAACATCTCACCTGTCATGGGTTGCTTCTGACCAGCCCACAACATTGAATGAGCACAGTCAGAACCTAGTATCGGGACGATATCTATGCCCTGCGGTTATGTTGGCACTGTTCGGGGCAGCACCGGCTCCCGCACGCCGCACTCGATCTCCCGGAAAACAGGGTAACCTTCAAACCCCCCATGCAAGCAGCTTATCAACTCTTACCCGTTGTACCCTCTTGAGTCTTGATCTTTCGGTGACTCCGATAACGGGGGGGATTGGCTAGGAAGAGGGCGGCGAAAGCCGGCTTTCAGCGGCACAACCAGGTCACTCATGTCGATATCTGTCTGGGGTCCCCACAGAACAGATAGTCTAGGCTAGGTTAACCCCCAACGTTACATGGGATGGATAAACGAGCAACACAGCTGCGGGGCGAAGAGATAATCAAATAGCATGTGTGTATTGACAGAAGCTTGCTGACTGGGTGTGCGCCATCGGTTCCAGCTCCGTTCCCTGATAAGGGAAATGGCCGTGACGCGGAATGCTCTGATAGCGATTTCCCTCGAGGTCCAGGTCTCTTGACGGAGGCGTTAGACTTTTGGGAGGCGCTCATAAAAAGTAAAGTCGGTTTGGCCTGGGGATCTTGGGCACATCTACAAGACCGACTTGATACTCAGACGACTGCGACACATTGACTTCGGCTGCTCCAAGATGGCTCTCGGTTCTTTGGCGTTCACGCAACGTCATGAGCGAACTCCCGAGGAGAGGAGCTTCGTGCGGAGGCTCGATATCTTCCTCATGACTTTCGGGTGTATCTCTCAGAGTAAGTCTCACGAGTTTCCGCATTGATGAGCCGTTGACTGATGCAAACCTGCCGCCTACTTTAGTCATTAAGTGTAGGTGATGATCCCTATTGCAAGATGGCATCTCGTTTGTGTACGTGCGGCTCATCCACCCAAGATCTCGACCAGCAGAACTTCAGAAATGCATACGTATCGGGTAAGTCAAACTGTTTGGCGTTGGTGTCTTCATACATGTAGACAATCCTAACAAGCTCCCAGGTATGAAGGAAGATCTCGGCTTATATGGAAATGAGCTGAACTAGTGAGTTTGCGACCCAGGCTCTTGAGCATTGGCGATTGCTAACGCAGAGGATCATGAAAGCTTCGAGACGTTGTTCAACATCGGCTATGCAATCATGCTGATCCCGTCGCAAATCATCCTGACTTATGTTCGTCCAAGCTACTGGCTGTCGGGACTCGAGATCGTTTGGGGAATCATCACCGGACTCATCGCCATCACCCATAAGGCCCAGCAGGTTTATGCTTTACGTTTCTTTCTCGGCCTGTGCGAGAGTAGTGCGTGGCCTGGCATGATGACACTTCTAAGTGAGCCAACGCCATCTCACCCCTGAACAAGTTACCATGGCCGTTTGGATGTTAACTTTCTACGAATAGTGCACTGGTACACCCCATCTGAACTGGCGAAGCGGATGGGTTTCTACCATTCTTGCCAGGCGGCAGGTTCACTCATGTCAGGGGCACTTCAGGTAGCCATCTCTAACACCCTCCACGGCGCAAATGGCTTGCCCGGGTGGAGGTGGTTATTCATCATCAACGCAATCATGACCGTTGTCGTGGGTGCACTGGGGTTCTTCATGCTTCCTGACCTGCCTAACAACCCAAACCCCAGGGCCTTTTGGTTCACCAAGCGCGATGCCCGACTAGCAATGGAGCGACTGGAGCGCCATGGTCGTGCCGAGCCGAAGAAGATGACTTGGGCTGGTGCTAAGTACGACACCAACCATCATTCCACCCATATTGTCGTGTGAAAGCTGCTGACCCTTGGACAGGAGAACCTTCTCCAACTGGGTGGTCTACTTCGTGCCCGTGCTCTACATTGCGACTGTATTGGCATCATGGGGCTATGCTTACTTCAACCTCTTCTTGAAGAGTCTGAAGAACCCTGATGGGTCGCTCGTGTGGGACGTGACCCAGGTCAATGCCATTCCGATGGGTGGTAGTGCTATCAACATCGTCTTTGGTCAGTAACCATGAGTGGTTGCACACCGGACTTTCTTGCTGACTTGCTATTACCCACGTAGTGTGGATCTGGGCTATCCTCTCCGATCTACTCAGGACACGCTGGACTTTGATCGTTGCTCAAGGTGAGAAGCTCGTGCCAGATCCATATTCGATAAGCATCACTCAGCTAATGCCTTTGTAGCTGTGATTGGTCTCATCCCCTGTATCGTGATGAGCATCTGGACATCACACCCTGACTCGACCCCGCTTGCTGCTGCGTACGCCAGCTACTTCATCTCCTTCCTCTGCCTAGGTACCGCACCGTTGATATTCGCCTGGCTGTCTGATCTGTAAGCACCCCCCCTATCCCCATCCCCCTTTGAGGCAGCGTAATTGATGAACTGGCTAGGCTACCCCAAGACCCCGAGTCCCGTACCCTTATTGTAGGAGTCGCCATCGCTTTCTACTACGCCATTTCTGCATGGTCCCAAGTTTTGGTTTGGCCGGCTGTGCAAGCTCCTTACTGTAAGTAATAGTACCATGAAATGCGCAGCGTTTCGCGGGCTTACGTCTTTTGCAGATAAGTACGGTTGGCAGTCATCCATAGCGCTTTGGATGCTAGTTATCATCATGACCTGCCTCCTTCGCTACATTGATATCAAGTACCTCCGGTATGTTAGCCCATAGTCTTCGTACGGAAGTGCGTCGATCTAACAACAATATGCAGTCCGAAGCTCGAGGCATTACACGCCACGCTCATCGAAAGCTCGAAAGTGGACGACGTGGAACCAATCGGTGCTGAGAGTGGCGAGGCCATGGGTACTGGTGCCAAGGGTAGCGGTGGCAAGGGAGGGCACACAAGTGTTACTCCTGAACAGAGGATTGACTCCTGAGCGGCCTTTGTATAGTGGGCAGTTCCTTTCCGGCAGCTGGAGTGTGTATAGGACGTCCCCATCAGCAGTACAATCAAACGCACTTGCTTGTCATAGGGAGCCTGTGATCAGGCATGTCGCTGCTTTAGTCATCTCCACGCTTCAGTTGGCCCAACCCTGCAACTGCCTGAAGTACTTATCAAACGCCTCTTCACAAATCAAGACGGGGTTGTATGAAATATATGAATCATTATTATTATAGCCTCATAGTGATAGTTCGTCTATGCGTAGAACTGTCCCTTCTCGAGGGGGAGTACTGGTCCCAACGAGAAAGTCGCGTGGTGTACTGGTTCACTGTCATCCACTGTTCCCCAAGCCAAGCCGTGCTCGGACAGCTTCTCCTCGAATCTCCTCATTCTATAATACGCATATGAACCCGCTGCATCTCCAGCAGACGAATAAACCCCCAGCTCATCTCGACTAGGGTGGCCGTGAGCCATTCCCACCGCAGGTGTGCCGGAGGTGAGGCCCACCGCTTCGACCCAGCTACCAACACGACTCGGCCGGCGGGGTGCTGACTCTTCTCCTCCTCCTCCTACTCCTCCTACTCCGCTCCCCGCGACCAAGGCCTGTGGGGAGTAGGAAGAGGAAGCAGGACACGTCGCCGCGGCCAGGCTGGCGCTGCACGTGGCGAACAGCGGCATGCGCTCCGCGCCCATATACCGCCTGAACCAGCCCACCGCCAGCACGACAAGGACCAGCAGTGCGAGCAGGCCCGTCGCCGCTAGTATGGGCACCGCCGAGTAGCCCACGGCCGTCATCACGGCCCTCGGCGCTGGCGGCGACGACGACGACGACGACGACGAGAGGAGACTGCCGTACGTGGCGACGCGCAGCAGGAAGAGGCTCTCGCCCGCGAGCCAGTGCAGCGCGGCGCACGCGCCCAGCAGCGGCAGCGACACCTTGAGGGGGAGGTGCAGGTGGAGCGTGGAGCGCTGCGCCGTCTCGGGCCGCGGAGCGCCGACGCGCAGCCCCGCGCGCCGCACCGCGAACCGGCTGATCTCGGCGTGCGCCAGCATCGCCGACAGCGCCGCGTTGCACGCCACGTAGACGTAGGCGGCGGCGAGCTGCGGCGTGTGGGCCACCAGCGCCGTCGCCGCGGTCCCCCAGCTTCTGCTGCTGTCGCGGAGCCGCGCGGGGACCCCCGCGATGGCTCGCGCCGAGGGCTGCCCGAACGTCCCCAGCGCCAGGTCCTCCCACGCGCCGAGGCCGAAGAAGAGGCCGAGGGTGGCGCAGATGCAGAGCGCCGCGGGGAGGAACCGCACGACGAGCCCGGGGGCGCCCGTGTGCCACCGGGGCGCCGACTTCCGGCTCTGCTCCTCCATCGTCGCCGTCTCCTCCTCGTCGGGCTGCTGGCCGAAGCACCCGAGCCGCAGCCTGGATCGCCCGGCGGCGTCGCCCGGCTCCAGTATGAAGCCGGCCTTTTCGTGGGATCCCAACACCGTAGTCCGGCGCCGCAACCGCCCCGTCCATGGCAACGGCATGGGCTGGCTCGAGTTCCAGAAATCGACGGGGGTGTCCTCGTCCTCCTCTTCTTCGTCTGTCACCTGTTCATCGCCCCCGTCTACTTGCGCCGCGTGCGTTGTGGCGTATGCTCGTCGCTCTTCGCCGCGGCCGTGATGATGATGCCGCGGCGGCCTCTTCGCCTTCATGACCATGCGTGCCGAGGCGAGGCAGCGGCCTGCGAACCGCAGGTCGGGATCCCGCAGGTAGCTGGCGATGAGGTCGCCGTTGGTCACGATGCGCTCCTCGCCCTGGGCCTTGGCGCCGCGTCTGACTACGATCCAGGTGCAGACGAAACAGAGGAGCATCAGGGCGTTCGCTCCCAGCACTGCGTACTGCAGGATCGGCAAGGTGGCCAGCTCACATGATGATGATGATGATGATGGCGAACCGTCGGCGGCGGTCTGCTGCGCCATGCAGTACTTGACGGGGACGTTGGACTGCGCGAGACCCTCTAGATAGGGATTAGAGGATGCCAGGGTCGGCCAGCCTGCCGCATTGGAGAGAGGTGTCCAGGGCATGTCGTGGTTGTTGGCTAAGGAGCGATAGTCGCACGCTGGCGAGCTCGGGGCGGGTAGTCCACACACCCAGCTGTTGCCCAGGCCTGCAGCGCTATCGTCCTGGTCCTCGGCTCCAACTAGTTGTGTGCCCGCGAAGAGGAAGGAGTTGGTCTCGTTTTTTGTATCAAAAACCAGAGCCACGCTGCCGTAGAGTTCCGCCGCAGGGGTTCCGTACGCCCTGATGCAATCCTCGGCCGTCAGGTTGATCACGCCCGAACCACGTATAGCCGGGAACCATACCTCGTTGAAGCTTTCTTGGCTCCCCTGAAACCAGCCAGTGACGAACTTTTCCGGGCTCGGGCTAGAATTCACCCCGTGAAAGAAGTCCTCGGTAACACCTCCGACGTAGTAGTCGTTCGCGCTGATCGTCTCCACGAGAGCGGCGTTCCACAGTACGTGCAACGGGAGTGTGCTCATCATCAACAGGAGGCATATAGCTGCCCTGCCAAGTCCGATATGTGGGAGGTTCCGGAGGTTCGGCACGCCGATGCGCAGCCATCGCTTTTTCCGATGGGCCAGATCGATTTCACTTCGTTTGGGTGACACGAGGATCTGCATGCAATAGTTGGAGCAGCCCAGCAGGATCGTCGCGAGGATGTTGACAGCGAGGCGCAGGACCATCGAGTAGGTGTGAGTGGCAGCGCACCCACCTCGGTAAAAGGTGGCGACTTCGTTGTTGACGTATGCAGGTGACTGGACTATCTGAAGCACAGAGAGCACAGTGGTGGCGACATTGAGGGCGAAGACCAGCGCGCAAACCAGGGTGCAGAGGACGATGCCGGTGCGCCAGCTGCGGGTGCGCTGCAGGAAACCACCGAGGGTTTCCAGCGCTGTACCCTGGATGTTTTTATGCTGGCTACTGCCGCCGCTCCTGGGCACGGCCGACTCTCTGCTCCTGAAGCGCTTCAGTATTCGGTAGGACGGGATGTATGCGGAGCGAGGATGCGATCCGAACACGGGCGGGTCGTTGTCCTCGCTCCATCTCGACACCGGTCGCTGCTCGAATTGCGGTACAGCCTCCCAAGTTGCCATGCTTGGGTATGGTGGTGGGGGGCGGGAAGAAGAGTATCATAGGGGAAACTCTCTCAGCGGTGCAGAGTGATATAGATAATTTGTGTTTATCTCCCGAAATTGCCGGGAATACGATTACCCCTGAACGTTAGGAACCGTCACTACGAACCTAGCTCGTCTCCAAGACAACGTTCATCTCCCCAGGATCAAGCCACAGTTATCTGGTTTCCCCAACG
This sequence comes from Apiospora pterosperma, assembly GCA_019976485.1. Taxonomy (NCBI): domain Eukaryota; kingdom Fungi; phylum Ascomycota; class Sordariomycetes; order Amphisphaeriales; family Apiosporaceae; genus Apiospora; species Apiospora pterosperma. Next base: position 4,775,558 of record JAFBMP010000009.1, read on the forward strand.
ACATTGTCATTGCTTGGCTTCAATACGGGCACCAGCAGCATTAGTGTCGCCATTTGGCCAAGACGGGGCGGGATGGCTTTGAAGCTAGTCCTTGTTTTGTGATCGAGAGAGTTCCTTGGTGGTAAACCTAATTATTGTCTCCGGGTCGAGCAAGGACATTGGTATATGACTAGGTGGCTCATACAGATGACGCCCCTACTGTCTTGTCAGTTATCGCTACTCTCCCCACTGCCCACTGCAGGCTTCTCCTCCTGGATCGATGTCGGAATGATGCATCACAGTGCATCACAGACTGCACCGACCCCTACATGCTACTTCCATGCAGTAACCCGCTACGTCATTACGCCTATGTCACGAATTCATAATAGAGATCACTAAGGAAATACTACTGTGTAGCAATTATACTGTACAATGTTTGCCTGGAGACAGAAAAGACAAAGTACTCATCTAGACCTCTGGCTTTGGTCTCTGGCTATAGTCCATTATGCACACATGGTAACTGCCCGTACTCCTAAACATGAAACCGTCTTATGTAAGCTCAATGGACTATTAGCGAGCATACCCTAGGATGCGACTGGTCTCTGGATCGAAAGCCATCTCGTGGCGCCTGGTGTTGTGGTCGTCCAAAAGATCCAAGGTGAAGCGTTTCGAGGCCGGAGAATGTGGTACTCGAGGGTTCGATGGCGCCAACTCAGTCGCCGCCACTGGTTGGCATAGAAGGCTGGAAGATTGTTCGCGCAGAGGGCCGGGCCGTCAGCGACGGGTGCAGCCAGTTATTCTCTGTAATTACCCACGTCACCGCCACAGACCATGTATAGGTGACTGCTACCTGGAAAGCGAGGTAACATGCAGTGATTCATCTGTGCTGACATCGGGATACGTCATTGGATAGCAGGTGTCTATGCAAACTTATGATACAAAAAGAACAGAAGAAATGGAATCATAAGCTAGGGCTGCCATGTTGTGGATAAATCCAGGGTAGGATGGTAGATTTTAAACTGGGAGAACACTTGACTGTCTTTTCGTCTGGGCATCCCGTTGCAGACACTCAACTTGAAGATGGTGTGGCATTTGCCGTCTTCGTAATTACAAGAACTCACCTACTCCCAAGTTTGGTGCTCCAATCCCATGGATCAAGAAGGGATAGAAACATGATGGGAAAACTTACGAGCTACCCCTATTTGACCCCCACAATGCCCAAGATAGGGGTAGCTCGTGGATATAGAGCCTCACCCATGAGAAATAGCCATGATCATTCAAGATTAGCTATCATGGGCAGTTCACATGCGGCCGGTCAGTTTGTTGCATGCTCCCGGCTCAACTTGGCAGTCCAAGTTGATTATTCTAGATGCCTCTTCGATTCCGCCAGATTGGTCGCATTTTCCCCCGACTTGCTCTTCTGCGGCGGTACCACAGCTAGATAGAAGGAAGCCGAGCCGCCCCAAAATGTTAGTTCCAACCTGCATGACACCGATGATAGTAATAGTTGGCATCCCGCGTAAAAATCCTGATCTCAATACGCTGAGCGATGGCTGAACATGAGGTGTCACGGGCAGGATCTCTGAGGCACGGTTGCTGAAAGAGCCTCACGCCTACCAGCTTTATTCTAGAATAGGGCAACATCTTTGGGACAGGGCATCATCTTTGGAGTTACCCGTCATTGCTTCATGGTATGTTTACTTGTGGTATGTATGTCTTTCTATCAAATCGTAGATATTGAATGATAACCGCCCTAGGTGCTGAAACTCATGAGGAAAGTAATGTCAACATGGAACATTGATATCATATGCCTTGGACCCAGCAAATAAGCTGTTCATCCCGACCTGCACCGGCCGGATGGGGACTTCACATACCATAAGCAGGCAGCCCGCATCGGGCTCCGAGTCCCGGACATACGAATATCTCATCCGACGCTGGCTGGTCCGAATTGGACATAGGTCCATACTATATTGACGAAATGCGAAGCAAGCTTCGTGCCCATCGGTCCCGGCCGCGATTGGCATTCTGATTGGACGAATTCACCGAGTCCGTGAGTGGGTCTATCTCCGAGCCCGGCTTTTCAGGGGCACTTACACGAATTTGTAGAATCCTTTGACCAAGATAAATAGGCTGAACAGCACCTAAGAGAGGAATCCTTGATAGCCGTACAGTCAGAAAGATCTGTTTGTTGCATCAGTTGATGCTTGTTCTTGTGTGACTATCTCAATCTGGCCCTTCACACCGTGCCTCCGGAGCTACCTAGTCACGACCTTCCTCGCTGCTGCTTTAGCATTTCCCACCTACGGCCCCGGCTGTTCTACTCTCATATTTACTAAAGACTGCTCAGGTTTCTCTACACCTTGACTCATCGATCTTGATAATCACGTTATACTACTCGAATCATGGCATTCGCGGGCCCAAATTCCAAAGAGCGCTCGGGGATAGAGGGCTCGGATGGTTTTGCAGACAGAGAGGCGCCATTGCAAAAGGGCGACACATCCCCCGCGGACGATGAGTTTGGGCCGGCACCTGACGGTGGTCTGCGGGCTTGGCTCGTCGCGGCAGGCGGCGCGTCCGTCTTCTTCTGCTGTCTGGGGTTCGCCAACTCCTTCGGCACCTTCGCCGAGTACTACGCGACACATCAACTCCCCCATCGGTCACCAGACGACATTGCCTGGATAGGTTCTCTCAACGGCTACCTACAGATGGCCATGGGCACCTTTGGGGGCCCGGCCTTTGACCGGTACGGTGCTAAGGTGAGCTCGACCCGCCTGATAAGCCATATATCACTGGCCATTCGGCTCTCTTGTTATTCTCCATGTGCTTCTGGCCCTCACAGAAACGACGATGTGCTGATCGACATGACTCTTCTTTGATTACTTAAGGTTGTACGCGTCGCGGCTGTCCTGTACGTCGTGTCAATGATGCTCCTCTCGCTGTGCAAGGAGTACTGGCACTTCATGCTCGTCCAAGCCGTGCTCATGGGCGTTCTGCAAGGATTCATGCAAATCCCCGCCTTCGCGGCCGTGTCGCACTACTTCGACAAGAACCGCGCGGCGGCCCTGGGCATCGTGGTGGCCGGGTCGTCGGTGGGCGGCGTCGTCGTCCCCATCGCCGTGTCCAACATGTTGAATGCGTCGTCGCTGGGCTACGGGTGGACCGTCCGCGTCGTGGGCTTTCTCGTCATGCCCTTCCTGCTGTTCGCGTGCGCCGTCGTCGTGCCGCGCCTGCCGCCCCGCACCACGAGCTTCTGGGTCGGGAGCGCGCTCCGCGACGCCCACTTCAGCCTCGTCGTCGTCGCCTTCTTCTTCGCCTCCATTGCCATGTTCGTCCCGTTGTACTACCTGCCCACCTATGCCGTTTCTCGCGGCGTCGATGCCACGATGGCGGGCTACCTCCTGGCCATCCTGAATGCCGCGTCGACCTTCGGCCGCGTCATCCCCGGCCTGTTGGCCGATAAGTTCGGGCGCATCAACGCGCTGGTGACGGGATGCATCGGAACCGGCATCATCGTCTTCTTTTTCAATTCGGCGCAGACCAAGGCTGCGCTGATAGTATACGCCATCTTCGTCGGGTTCTTCTCTGGCAGTGTCACTTCGGGCGTGGTGGCTGCCATCTCGATATGCTGCCCTGACCCAAGAGACATGGGGAAGTACATGGGGATGGGATTGGCTCTAGGGTCGGTTGGGCTCCTCATTGGGCCGCCAATCAGTGGTGCCCTGGTCAGAACATATGGCGGCTACTTGGAGTTCTCCATGTTCGGTGGTGCTGTTTGCGTGGGAGGCGGACTTATCGCTCTGTCCGTCAAACTTTTGACACCCCAGGGTATTTTCGGAACGGTTTGAAGCACCACGCTGGCTCCCTAGATCATCATGAGGGTGCTTGAATCAGCAACGTGGCTCCCGACCATGACGATGTTGATGGGAAGCATGGAATAGACATCGCTACTAACTTCTCATAGAGACCTGATGGAATAGATTGGGCAATATCGTAGAGAAAGCAATCTCATACATAATAGTTTATCGAATATAAATTGGTGCGTGGGCGAACCGCATAACTCTTTACCAAATACTACTCTCCCCTGCTCTTATACCAGAGGAAGAAGAGACTGATCGTGAATATCAAACACCTACTTTATCGATACAGCAGTACAGTCTAATAGGGCCCTAAGCTTTTCCAACTTCTTTGCGTTCACCATTAGAGGAATGGCCTGAAAACCGTACGAGAAACCTGTGCTGCTCCAGGCAACCATCAGCTGTGGCGGGCTGCCCTCTCACAATGAGACTGATATCGAGATATATCACCATCTTTGGCTGAATAAGACAATTACATTTTGAATGCTGTTGAATCTTCTTCGGCCTATATGTCCCCGAGAATCGATTCAAACCCTCATGCGAAATCGCAACCCCTTGACAGCAGCTGCTGCTTGTTGTCCATGCGAATGCTTCTACACCCTGAACGCCTTGCAATGCCGACCGAACGCATCCATAATAAGTTCGCCTTGATCCGTTTATACATCATACATGCCGAATCCCTTGGTACAAGTACTCCTAGTTCCCTTCATTTTCCCGGATCGACGCAAGCTCATAGTCGCCTGCCCCGTCTCTTCCGCGCCCGCGCCCTCGTCCCCTTGTGAAACCCATCTCTTCATCGCCGAGCCCTTCGCCATCCGGGCCGTCTCCAGCATGGCCGTTCTCTGTCGTGGCGCCGCCGCCTGTTGTTCTGCCGCCGTTACCGCCGAAGTTGATGGGCCGCAGCTCCCGCCACTGGCACCCCCACACGCCCATCGCTATCGTGGCGGCGCTCGAGCACAGCATAGTCGCCCACCACATGAGGTTTCGAGGTAGGAAGCCCGTGTAGAAAGTGACGACACAAAGGTGCAAGAAGTGCAGCGTTACCGCAAAGTCGGGGATGAGTTTCGAGCGCGCAACGAGCGCGACTAGTGCCACCGCCCTGTGATGGGGAAAGCTCAGTCAGCAAAGGGGTCTCTTGCATGGGCGAGGAGTCATCCAAGATCATAGCGACTGAGTGGAACGCAGGGGGACGGGAAGACGTACACTACAGCTGCGCAACACAGCCAGACAAAGGCGTAGACGAAGCCCTGGGTCGTGTCGCCGCGCAAGCTCGCCCACCCGAAGACCAGATCCAGATGAAAGCCCGTCCCAGCCACCAGACCCGTAAAGAGGAACAATATCAATGCTGTCGCATAGTATATGCCTTGTATGGCAGCGATCTGGCTGAGGATCCGGAGTGGTGGGAGTTCGGCGATGGCGCCGGCTCGGGGCGGCTTCCTCCTCCTCGGCATGTTGGGTAGATTATGGCTATTGCTGGAGCGAAACGAAATGTATGTACAGAGAGGATCCGATCAATATCGAGGAAAGGAGTATTCAGTCGACCGAAGTGAATGCGCGCGCAGCAGGAAAGGACGGTTGCGTCAAGTATTGCGAAAGAGCGGATCGAAGAGAAGGAAGGTTGGGTTTGTTAGTGGCTATGATATGATCATTTCCGGGCTCGACGCACACTATCGATAGCGGATAGGGCCTTGTTCGGAAGCTTCTCTGAGGGAGTGAGTATGCGATAGTCGATAAAATGACGTGTTGTTTTGATGTCGTTGTACCATGATTTCTCAAATTACTGCTATTGCTTTAATCTCACAAAAGTTGCATTCTGTCATTAGACCCACTGGAATGAGCGGTGCCTGTCGCACGGCCCGGGATACTGATCAACGAAACGTAGCACCACGATTGAGAGCTCAACCAGTTCGGTCAAGAATACTATTGAAACAGGTTATCTTTCATTCTGTAGTTAAAGACACCGTTCCCAAGTTTTGATTATGAAGCAAGTGGGATACGAGATGAAAGCTTCTCGCAAAGAAGGCCGGCATTGCCATAGAAGAGTCCACCGGGCTTCCCCGATCCAGATCAATCCACGTCTTGAGCTACATGAATAGACATGATGCTGCTGTTCAAAATGAGTGGCACATCGAGCATCATGTGTCAGCTATTGACATGATCTCCAAGCTCGCGGCCGGCCCGGACGGAGGACACCTGGAGAGCTTTGACTTCGGGGCCGACACGGGCACCGTCTAGGGTTGGATGATGTTCGTCGGCAAGCTGTCGCTTCACATCACCGGCGATACACAGCAAGACTACCGCATGCCTGCTACCACGGTCTCGTACTACCGAGAGGGCGGTATGGGCACCTTGGACGCCTACATGCAGGCACACGATGCCGGCGCCTCCATCTCCTCTGCGGTGGGCATTCTCTACCTCGTCGCACTGCCCAGCGGCACGACGGCGGTGGTGACCGAGGCGCACACCACGAGCGGCCTCGGCTGTGCCGCCACCTACGCATTAATGTCGGTGCTGGCTATGGAGGAGTAAGGCATCGCCATCACCCTGACCAAGCACGATGAGGCCGCGGATAGCTGAACCATCAAGGTGGACTATAAATAAGGGCAAATACAACGCTTATAACTGACGTATGTTGTAGATTATAATTTGTATGCAATCGCGACGGGTTGCCTGTTAATGGAAACGACGTGGTTGATGCATGTGCCTAGGCTATGAGACCTCGTGGAGTATATATATACCGTTGTTTCTCACCTTCAATGGCCCCCGATCGGTGTGTGCGAACAAGGTATAATAATAGAACACCGGAAAATAGCTAGGTAACTAACTGCAGAGTAGAAAGTTCATAGATTGCTGATCAGGTCGTAATAATAGAAGCTACGCCGAGTGAGGTACCTGGACAAGAGCACTAGAGAGCGGCGCTGTCAATTGCCAGTCTATCTTCTGGTCTATGTTTCTTATCTGCCGAACTTCCCACTGGCCGCCTGCTGTTTTGGGAGAACAAGGTACGCCGACCCCCCACTCTATGTTCAAATCGATTGGCTTGGAATGGCCCCCAACGAACCTGCAAGTGCTTCAATGGTGATATCTCTTCGTCATAGGCAGCTCACGAGTCACAGCGCACACCACTCACGGCCGAATTAATCTGGAAATCTAACCACAGCATCACCCAGTTCGATCGACTTAAACCGCTCGTCGGCCAGCCAGCCAGCCATGGGCATATTCGACTACTTCTCTGCCGAGTCCAAGCGCGCCGAAGAGGTTCGCAAGGGCGTCGTAGCCCCCGACAGATCAGAGCGCAAGAAATGCTGGGAGGCACGTGATGTATTCTACGGCTGTTTGGATAAGCACAATGTCATCGACTCGTTGAACGGAGATGGCAAGAAGACGGCAGAGAGAGAATGCGCCAGGGAGAACAAGCAATTCGAGCAAGACTGCGCTGCAGCCTGGGTGAGTAGTAGTGTGGCTGTCCTGTCCGTCCCGCTCAGCGCCCCTGCTGCTGAGGCGAGACTGCTGATGGATGCTGTTGCTGATATCCGCTTTCTCCCTGTCTTCAGGTCACATATTTCAAGAAGTTCCGCGTCGCAGACTACCAAAAGAAGAAGACATTCGAGAGGTTAGAGAAGGAAGCCGCGAACAAGATGTGAATCTAAGAACTAGGGGATATTTGCCTGGATCAAGGGAATAATGGGGTTGGTCCCAAGGACCAGGAGACGAACGAAGACTTTCGGTCTTGCGAGACAACTATACCGCAAAATAAGGCCTGTAACACTCTGTATAATAGTGGCAAGCATTCACTGGGCGTTGGGATTCAACATAGATGAAACCTGGGGCCAAGAGCCAAGAGACTCTCTGCTTCAGCAAGATATGCAAAATAGCATTGTACGAGATTTGTACTTTCAGCAAACGAAGGTTGAAGCATCACGTTTGTGAGTTTGTTGTCGATCATCAAGTGTCGGTAATATTCTCTGTGGATAAGGTTACGACTCTCAACGAGCAAAAAAATATCGCTTCATTCACTCGCACCATGCACACGGCGAAATGACTAGTAATCATCCGACTCAGGGGATCTACCTGGCTTGCAACTTTAGAAGGTCATTCCTACCTAACACTGGTGATAGGGGGCATCGCCGCATTGGGCCTTGGGCCTCAGAGATTGACAGCGAATTTCTTGAGCGGATCTTTATTTAGCACTTGTACATAGGCTGGTTTGGGAGTATGAAGATCGGTGCATTGATGGACGCGGCGCAAATACTTTATGGTGACCTCATGGTTTGTTGATCGTAGTGAATGGTCTCCAGTGTTATGCCAATGCTTGGCAGGGGATCAGAGAGCCAGCTAGGTTAGACGCTGCTACAGAGTCTTGGAGAAAAAGTATACAGAGGTTGTAGAATCAAGCATATCAAGGTACGGGCTGTGGCTGGACTTGCTTGACAGCTTCTTTGCTACTCACCAGTGTACTACTACGAAAAGCCACCTCGCGAGGAGTGTGGATTTGATCAGATGTACATAAGAGCGCGAATTTGGGCCCCTCGGCCTCCGTGCCACTGGGAGGAAGTCGTAAGTCACCTGACTGAAGAGGCCGCCAAACTTCTAAGGAGTAATTACAGTACGAGTAGGGGGGAGAGAAAGGAAAAGACGGCAATCGGCAAATGTGGACTGTCTTTGCGATGCTGCAGCGAGTGGTCTATGTGCTCGCCAAGCATAAAGGAGATTACGCTTGCGTGGAGAAAGTCGTCAAACCAGGACCCCTACTTCTATACCTGCCTAAGTATGCAGACAATAAGGCGCATGAGTGTACATACATACAGTATGACAATGACAGCAGCACCGTCATCCTCACTTGTGCGGCATGATGGCTGCAGAAATGTCGGGTAGATGCTTGAAAATATTTTGAAAATATTTAGCCATGTCAGCAAAAGGGGGAAGACCGAACAAGAGCGAGGCCCCAAGTAGTTACACACGTGGTGGAATTGATCGATTGGGCGGCATAAAAGTGATTGAACAGCATGAAAACGTACAAGTCGTGGATTTCCTTCCCTCTCAACTAATTCGCAATGCTTAGATGTTTGCACGTTGAGCATATGCTGATCAATAAATGGGATAATATCATTAGGGATTTGTTCACTAATAAAGGTGGCTTGGATCCGAACGGTCGGAAATGCGGCGCCATTAGCTTCAATGGTGGGTGGGAATCATTTGGTTGCTTCGTTACTGCGATAGATGCCCCTTCGTGTTCTAGGCCTCTCGGAGTCGGGGAGTTGGTTAATGCCAGGTGAATATACTTAGTACAGACACAACTACAAGGCGCGGACACGCGGTGTCGACTTACGGCCGACCATTTGATACTATACCTGTCACCCATATCAATAATAGAACAGTCGCATTTGGATTTGGGACTGTCAAGACATTGTGGTTGAAGATACGTGCCTACGTGTACTTGCTTACCCAGAAGTGATCGGTCCCAGGCTAGGTGAACAACCTGACAAGCCACTGAAGAGTTACAGCCCCCAAAACCTGACACTGTGATATGTCGTACACGCCGCAACCGTTCGGGGCTCTCTTCCATTCCTGGAACTCATCAGTAGACATTTTGTTCTCAATTGCCAATCGACTTTGCTCATGATAACGGTGGTCAGAAGGGTGGTGAAGCTCGCTGCTATTAGTGCCCGTAGCGAGGGGACCCTAGTCCAGCTGGAAGGAATGAAGCATAAAGAAGGGGAAGGTGGGGGGAGGCAGATTAAAAAGAAGCAGTCTTGGTATGTATGGTTAATATGGTTACCAATCAGATAGCGGGACGAGAGAGATATTGGGCAGCGTGTGTTGTTGTTAACTTGGTCCGGTCCCCACACCGTGCACTGAGAGCATACACACGTAAGAAGTACCTACTTAGGCCGAAGAAACCAGCTCAGTCTCCAGACCTGTGCTGTGCCTGGGCCTGTGCCTGTGCCAACTAGCCAACTTTCTCTCTCCATCCCTCCACCCACCCATCCATCCAGCTTGCCCAGCCCAGCCCCGGTCAAGCCAGTCTCATCAGTCTCTCCAACCTATTCTTTTTTGCATGAGTGAACCCATCCGGTCCATGATTTTGATCTTCCCGGGGGGCACTTGCATGCAACGCAACCCACGACGTCTTTGCGCGTTCCAGCTCCAATTCCGCTCCCTATCTTTCTATTGTTTGTTTCTACCTGCCTGACCCTCAATAATCAGCTTAACTCCTATCTTGAATTTTGCTATCCTCCTTCACTTGGCTCATTTCTCCTTCCACACCGACACCCAGCAACTACCATCGCCCAATGAACGTTGTCGCCTCAAGAGCTGCGTCCACCGTATACTGTATGTAACAACCCCTTTGCCTGTCTCAGGATACACTCGGCAAAGACGGAACACGATCAAGCAAGTCATTGAGAACAGAAAGAAGGGAGGAGGGACGGACGTTCCATCTGATCTCGGCCAGCGCCAGGAGTTCGACTTGTTTACTTTCAAGTTTCAACTTGGAGGCGGGAATTGAGCAATTATACTACAATAGCCACGACGCCCGATGCATACATAAGTACTCACCTCAGTCGGCAACGCAAATAGCGACAAACACCTCTAGGGATTTGCAACGACGAAATGCCATCGTTTGTCACCAACGAGAACTCCCCCATCTATGCATCTCACAACGGCGTAGTCCATCTAAACGACTCCCAACATTTCGTCAAGTCCCTGTCACAACCCCCCCATTGGGCATCATCGACGACACGACTCGGCAAAGGACACAAGCGACAGCTTAGACGAACTCGAAAACTCTTCCTCCCACTCCTCCGATACTTCCGACCCTCGAGCTCGGATGAATGGAGAATATAGCTCGAGCATGTCGCCCTTGCCCAATGGCTCCCAACCGAGCTACGGCATAGCGAATGGACACAATCCTAGTACCGAAAAATACAACCCACAAAGCCGAACAGGGTCCTGGAATCGACCGAATGGCACGACGCTGCCTTCCCCTGACGGCCGCGCTGGGCCTGACGGACGGCCAATCGAGAATGCCACATATGACACTTCATCCACGTTAAAGGGGGATGGCGCACAGTCCCAGCCTTCCCAATATGCCATCAGAAGCTCGGGTGATTCTTCAGCACGGGGATCACTACAGCAGATCCCCGTCGATGCTATGCCAGCGCGGTCTATCCCTAATGGCGACCGAACGCCCAGAGCCTCCAATGATGCTACCCAAAATCTAAATGTTTTGCCCCCGAGCACGGCGCAGACATCCAATTCATTCCAGAGGTTCTCATCGCCCGCGTCTACCTCGGCGCCCGCTCTACAGCCGCCACCAAATCAACTCAAACATAGACATACTCTAGAAGTACCCAAGGTCACTGGACGTGCGTCCAGAGACGGCGTCGATGGTGCTTATGCCAGCGGGCGTTATTCGCCTACTGTTGCAGCAGCCGGTGGTGCAGGCGCACGCAGAGGATCGCTCAGTCTCGGTCGTAGGAACACACGTTCCCTGCACTCAGATATGATCCGCGATGAAATTGTGCCCGACGAGGATGCTTTGCGATGGGCGGAAGCATACAGGCAGAAGCGGGCTAAGAAGAAGAAGAAAGAGGAGGTGGATGAAGATAAGGTTCTCGTGGGAACCAAGGTGGATGAGAACCACGCCAACTGGACCACAGCATACAACATGTTGACGGGCATCCGCGTTTCGGTCTCGCGGACCAACGCCAAGCTCGACCGTCCTCTGACGGATGCAGACTTCGAGGCTAAGCAAAAGTCGACGTTTGACATCGCTGGGAATGAGCTGGTGCCTTCGGCCAAATACGACTTCAAGTTCAAGGATTACGCGCCCTGGGTCTTCCGGCACCTCCGAGCTCTCTTCAGGTTGGACCCCGCCGACTACCTTATGTCATTGACTGGTAAGTACATACTCTCTGAGCTTGGATCTCCGGGAAAGAGCGGTAGCTTCTTCTATTTCTCGCGGGATTACAAATACATCATCAAAACCATTCATCATGGCGAGCACAAATTCCTACGGCGCATCCTCAAGGAATACTACAACCATGTCGCCGATAACCCGAACACCCTCCTTTCCCAATTCTACGGCCTTCATCGCGTCAAAATGCCGTACGGCAAGAAGATTCACTTCGTCGTCATGAACAACCTGTTTCCCCCACACCGGGACATTCACCAGACTTTCGATTTGAAGGGCTCCACTGTTGGCCGCGACTACAGAGAGGAGGACCTCGAGAAGAACCCACGCGCAACACTCAAGGACCTGAACTGGCTACGGCGGAAGAGACATCTGGAACTAGGCCTGACCAAGAAACAGCTGTTCATGGAGCAGCTGCAACGCGATGTACGACTGATGCAGAAGTTGAAGATTATGGACTATTCCTTACTCATTGGCGTTCACGACCTGAAGAAGGGCAATGAGGAGAATCTCCGCGACAAAACCCTGCAAGTCTTCAACCCGGGCGGCCGCGAAGGCCCAAGTGAAGATTTGGACCCGCATCAGATCCTCATGCGGACACCATCCAAGCTCGAAAGTGCACGTAAGGCGAGAGAGTTGAGACAGATGATCCGCGCGGAACGGCCAGTGCCCATGGGTCAGACCAGTAATAGGATGCCCGAAGAACTCGAGGAGGGGAACCGGCCAGGGGGATCTTCTACAGCGATGACGGCGGCTTGAGAGCCACCCACGAGGACAATACCGCTGGAGAAGAAGTCTACTATCTTGGCGTCATTGACTGCCTTACTCACGTACGTGTCTACCTCCCCCAGCCCAAGCAAGTATACAGAAGCTCACCATCGGAATAGTATGGGATGATCAAAAAGATTGAGCATTTCTGGAAAGGTTTGTCCAGTGACCGTACTCAGATCTCGGCTCTTCCGCCGGAGGAGTACGGCGAGCGCTTCATCAAATTCATGGCAGGTGTTACGATGTCTCCCGAGGAAGCAGAACGAGATGCACAAGACCGTGAGAACGCAATTCGGCTCGCGCAAGCCGAGGGTGGGGAGGAGCCAATAGGCCACCATCTTCCTCACTCGCAGAGCGCACCACCGGCTCCGACATATCTTCCACCGGCACCTCCGGGTATACGCAATGCAAGATCTCCAGAACCTAATCCCACACTGGAAAAGGCCAGCCGAAAAGCTCTGAAAAAAGAGAAAGACGTCAGCAAAGAGCAAGAGTTGCCCGAGCGGAAGATAACCACGGCCAATACCAGTGTAGCCAATACGGCAGGAAAGGGAAACTCGCATACCGTGCTTCCTGTCGTCGAAGAAACAGCGGAGGCGGGAAGTTTAAGTGGTGGGAGTCGTGGTGAAAGCGCCAGCGGAAGCCGACCATTTACGCCTAGTCCCATGGATCCCCCGAGTGTCACCAGACCTGATGGGTTCACCGATCTAGGCCCCCATGGCATCGGGGGCAGAGGCCCGCCCACTCCGCCCAAATCGAGCTACTTGAACCCGAGTGGTGGTTATGGGAGGAAGCGCAGCGGCAGTGGCGGCAGTGGCGCTAGCAGTATAGGAAGTATACCCCGGGGCCGGCTCAGCAGAGAGAGCCTCGACAAAGCCTTGCCGCCATTGCCTCAGCAAGGAAGAAGCTAGAATTCTTCTGCGACGCAACCGGCATGGCATATCCAATCATGAGTTATTGCAAAGCATCGTTACACCAGCGCTCGCATTCAGGGTCACGCTCCCCTGTCTGAGCTAGATGACGACGCGTTGTCCGGTCTGGGATCAACCGACACCGATGATTTCACCGCTTATTTACGACCACCTGGGGGATATGCGTCGGAGCATGCGACTCAATGCGAGGCAGTCTTGACTGCCCGCGATAGCAGCAACGCTACTACACCATGGCACCTCAAAAGATGTATCAACTACAACGCCACTAATCTTGAGATTCAGTGAATCTGCAAGCGGCTTGGGGGATATGGGACGGAATAGATGGTTGGGAATTGAGGCATCACAATCATTGGCTGTTTTTGGCTGGCTGCCGGACTGCCTTTCTCTTTTGTTTTTACACGTATCATTGGGAGGTGTCGTGTGTCTTTGAGAGAATGTGTAGCACTGTTTGTTAGTAATGCTGGCCCTTGTTAGATTAGGGCCCGGCACCATGATACCACCATGCAGAATTTTAAAGAAGATATGATGTTCGCATTGCCAATAACTCTTCAACTCATCTGGCATGCTTTACGTACGGCCTAGGATTAATCGTCGAATGAGTCTTCATGTAACGTAATGTAGGCAAGTGGCGCTGACCTGAGAGCTCACCCACCACCCTAGCCTCGCTCTCAGATAGGGGTAGCCTGCAGGTTGTTCAGGCTCTTGCTCTGCATGGTCCAGCCGTCCTGCTGGGCGCCGCTGCCGGTAAAGTACGAGGCCGCCGACGTGTCCCCGCGCAGCACCCAGCGCGCCCAATGCTGCCCGGCCGTCCCGAACTTGCCCCCCCTTGGGATAGTTGTCTACCCACGTCGGAAGGCCCGACGGCACGGCGGCGTAGTCGCGCATTCCCTGGTGAGGTGGGGGGAGCGGCTGGGTCAGCTCAGGCTTGTCTGGGCGCGGCGGGCGCAGTAAGAGGGAAAGGGGGGGGAGGATTTGTGTGTCTGTGTGTGTGTACATGGTTAGTGGAGTGTTAATTAGTTAGGGTGGCTTACATTATTGTACGCGATAGGTGAACCGGGAATACATTGGGCTGGAAACAGGAAAGCGTTGGGTGACTTGGATTTTCTCCCTTTCTGGGCAGGGTGGGAATAGAAGAAATATGTATCTCTTACAATACCATGGATTCTGCAAGGAACAAACCGACCCGGACTCGCACGTTGTATCTCCTGTGCATCCTTGTCCTCCACACTGGCCCCAGACTGGTTGGGCAGCCAGTGTCCCCTGGGCCAGGGTCACCACCACTATAAGAGCATTGGTGAGCTTGACGCCCATGGTGATGACCAATATGCAGTAGTCTCGTAAACAAAGTAACAAAGGAGGACTCTTCGATAAGCCAACTTGACGGCGCTTGCAAATCTTTCTTTATGGGGAGCTTCACGTAGGGGAGAGCTCAGCTGATCTACATACTTTATAGGATTTATACTCGCAGTTCATAGTCAAATAGTCCGTTAGTACCCGAATACCAAGATACGTTACCCCCTGATTTCCCTTCCACGCAGCGCGCAAGACCTTCTTGGGCTAAACACTGTCGATGGTCTCTGGGCAGCTTCTTGCAACCACAGACATCTCTTTCTTGGCTCTATGATAGCACACAGTATTGACGTCTTCGCACACAAATTGCACGCCTGCATATAACCCCGTACTGTGCCATGTCGCCAATCTGGAGTGTGCGGGGAGGGGGACTTGGACTCTTGTTTTGCGCGCCTCAGTTCCTTGCCCAGCTCGACCGACACCTTGAAGCGAATCGCCCAGAACCCGGTTCAGACAATGCTGGTTGATATACGTGCGGTCACAATGTTGATCCGGCTCACGTCGAGATGGGAACGGGCTGTGCTGGCCGCTTCTCCAATTTGTCTACTAAAACACTTAGAGTACAGTGATGCCTCTAATGGTTATTTCCTATTAACTTAGCGTTTGATTCCAAGGCACCCAGTATTGGTTGTGCCAGCCATGCATACACCTCCATTCTGCAGGGGGTTCTTCCTGCCACTCGATCTTGGTAGCGGATGCGTCTTCCTGCGCCGTCCACTTTGGGGTGAAACCTTTCAACGCCTTGAGCCTCGTGGATTCTTCGTCAGAATACCCGATATTGATAGAGGGAATGACCTGGTAAGTATTCATCATTAGCAGAGTAGCTTCGAGTCGGCATTGGCCTCGCACGAGAACGCTTACGGCAATCCTCCCATAGCCAGCCCACCACAGGTCCTTGCAGAACAAGGTGGGCTCGCCGGCATAGCACTCTTCTTCCCGGTTGGCCCTGAAGGCTACGTTGCCTCCATGCGCCTCCCCCGCCCCTTGACCTGACTCGGCCGGCAATCCCAGGATCGGGCCGGCGCTGAATGCCGTGGCCCCGTTCCAACACGCGAAAACTTGAAAAGGGAGCTTTTGTTGGTACCGAAGCCGCGTTTGGTCGTCGCCGGCAAACAAATCCCACGCTTTATCCCAGCCCCCATCGGGCGGGATCTGGAAGAAACTGTCTCCGTTGAGCGTCCTCGCCACCCAGACGTCGTAGAAGGTCGGATCTGGGCCAAGGTAGGTCCAGTCCATAGCGCAGGTCATGTCGGCGGACTGGAAGCGCCTCTGGTGAACCAGTTCCAGTAAGTCTTCCGGGCAGAGTGCCACGTCGTTGATAAAGACGATGGTCGTGTCCGCATCGGCGGCCACGGCAGCCGAAGAGAGCGGGTCTAGTGCGAGGTTGCGCAGCTGCGCCAGTTTCTCTATGCGCTCGTCGACCTTTGGGTTTATGTCGGTTAGGTTTAAGAAGTAGCGCAGGCCGATGTTCTTGAGTTCGGGCTGCAGAGCACTCAGGATCCTGGGGGTGGCGTCGTCTGAGTTCCCCTCAACAATGGATAGAGCACACGAAGATATGCCGAGGAAGCGCGCGGCCTCCACTACCGAGCCAAGCAGCCTGGGGAGGAGTTGCTCTGACTGGCGCAGGTTCAGGGCAAAGAAGTACCGCACATTCTTGCCGTCTTTCTCCCCAGGCGCGGCCTTGAGGTATGCATAGCGCGAGATATTGAGCGGAGGACACTGCAGACGCGGGAGCATGGTGTTATTAGAGTCCAGGATAGAATTGACATAAGGCGCAGTGACGTTGTCGATTTGTGGCTCGTATGGCCAGTCGATGTCAGTATTCCCATCGCCAACATCTGTCCACGGTGTCACCACGTATGGCTTCAACGGGCCCCATGAGTCCGTGGGCGAGGCTCGAAAGCCCACATAGACAATATAGAGCAGGATCAAGGCACAGAGAACTTGGACGACAAGTAGACGGCGCCGCTTCATGTTGTCGATGGGCGCATACTCGACTTTGGAGGGCGTATCACAAAAGGTGAGGTTGAGGGTTATAAGTAATCAAAGAGAAAATCAGCAGCGCGAGCACTTCATTATGAATACGGCCCCCCGCCTCTCAACCCATGCCGCAACCATTACGAGAAGGCGAGACGACCGAGAGAGGAAGGAGGGTGGGTAAGAAAGAATACGAAAAGTTGCTGCTTACCAACAAGCGCCCGACCAGCATGAGCTGAGCAATATTGCGATGGGGTGGCTCCATTTTGACGTATCATATACTTCGTATAAGTCTTAGTAGCAAATAAGCGAGCCAAACCGGGGATGATGCGATGCAAGGGCCTGGACTTAGCGCTAAAACCGTACCGCCGTTGGGGCTCAGTATAGCTTTGGTTCCCCAGTAGGTTGTCGGTGTGAGAGACACTTTATGGAAAACCCGCGTGTCACTGGCCTGGATTAGCCGCCGCGCGGTCTCGGCCTCAAATAACCTAATAGAGTTGCGCTTGCGTAGCCGTGAACCGGGAGAGTAAGTCTCCCCCGTCTCGGCCCGAACCAGCCAGCCAATGGGATGGACACCGCACGCATGTTGCTGGCGCCTGAGGCCTGAGGCAACACAATATTCACCATACCTATGCGCCTGAAATCCCCAGCAGGCTCTCTCTTTCTCTCCCTATGTGTCCCTTCCTTCTCGGTTTTCTATGTCGTTGATAGACAGAGATCAATGGACACGCTAGCCTTGAGTATCGAGCCGAGGGTAGTGACAACGAGCGTGCCGAGTAAGAGGACATGCGGTTATCAAGATGGGAATCCCAACCAACAAAGAACGGCCGAATCTGGCTTCGACTGTCGAGTGGATGTTAGCCGCGGACTCTGGGGCTTCTGTACCACGACTGTCATCTCTGCTGGGGATTGCAACTTCGTGGGGGCTTGTTTTGATGGTGATGCATGTCGCCAAGGTTGCGGCGGCTTAGGGGTCCCGAATCTTCCCACGATGACTTGGTAAAAGTTTTCCCCTCCGCGCTGTAAATCTTTTCATAATACTGACTATCAAAGCACCTCTTCTGAATTCTGCTCAACCGCACTCCTCGACGCTGGGAGAGATCAAATCTACTCTTATATTGCTTGTGGGACTGTCCCAACTACTGTAACTTTGCTTGCTGCCCCTACAGCCCCTTTGACAACTTCGACACAGCCCCCTACATTGGTATCGACAAGCACGAGTCCGGAACATAGCGTTATTCCTTCGCGGAAAACGACGTCGAAAACCATTGCATCCACCAGCGGCAGGCCCACCATCGCAACGGCACCGCTCAGCCGGGAATCCGATACTGCTACACCAAACAACACCGGTGCCATCATCGGTGGCGTCATCGGCGGGCTGGCAATGATATGTCTGACCATCTTTTCCATCGTCTATTTGTCCCGACGCGGACAACGGCGGCGATCAGAGGCCGAGGCCCAGCAGTCACCCAGAATACAGGAGCAGCTCGAGCACAGCTACAGGACCATCTATACCGAGAGTAAGCCCCCAGTATACCCGGCTGAGCTGCATTCAAACCCAAGGGCACCACCGAGCTACGAACCGGTAGAGTTGCACGGATAAAGGGAGGCATGGGAGAGAAGGGGGAGAGCAGGTGAAGGAGATATATCCAGTGTTGTCCTGTTATGGCGTGGTGATGGTGGGATATCAGCTACTTCTTATTTACCTGTTTTCTACACAAAACAACAGATACTTATTGCTGATGGTCCTAGACTATCACATATCCACCGGCTCCCCATCTACCGAAATAAACTTGACATTCACCTGTGCCGAAGCCGTAATAGTTCTCGGTTCGACTGACGGCCCATCGTTTGGCAGCCCCAACTGCTGCGCCTGCTGCTGTTGCTGTTGCTGCTGCTGCTGCTGCTGCTGCATCATGCCTCCGCCAAACAAACCCCCGCGCCAGGGGTTGTTGAGGCTGCTCGCCGGCGTGGTGGGGCCGTCCGTGATCTCGACGGCGACGACGGCGCGGCCGACGACGCCCGAGTAGTCCTCGGCCTTCTGCACGGCGTTCTCGATGGCCAGCTTGCGGGCCTCGCGCTCGATCCCGGCGCGCGTCGCCGCCGTGAGCCGCCACTCGGTCGACGTGATGGAGACGTGCGGCATCGACGCCAGCTCGCCCGCGGCGTCGGCCAGCAGCGCGAGGTCGCGGAACACGACCTCGAAGGCGCTGCTCGCCCGGTAGGCGACGCCCAGGTCCCGGCGCTGGCCCTCGACCCACTCGTACTCGGGCTGCGCCTGCGTGCTCAGGGACGACGCCGTGAAGGCCGTGATGCCCGCGTCCGGGTGCGGCATCGACCGCCCGCCCGCCCCCTCCGTCTTGGGCGCGTGGGCCCGGAACTTGGCCGTCAGCGCCGCCGACGTCGCGCGCACGCAGTCCGACGCCTCCCGCTGCGACTTGCTGCTCATGAACACCCGGATGTGCAGCACCCCCCGCTCGGCCGTGCGGAAGACGGAGCCGCTCCCGTCGACGTGGATCTTGAGCTGGGGCAGCATGATGGGTGGAATAACTACTTGCAGCGAACGTAGCAGCTCGTGATTTACAAAGGGCTCAGGGGTTGTGCTGTTTCGTAGGTTGGGCAAGAGGGTGAGGACTGTATGAATAAGTAGAGAATGGGGTACAGAGGTAGGATGATCGGTAGAGATTTGAAAGAGTTACTGGGAGATATCAAGGGGAATACGGGCGCTTTTATACGCCAGTGACTGTTCTAAATAAGGCAACAATATGTGTTGCCTGCCTATGCTGAGGCAGTGCTGCCCCGCCGCATGCTTACTTACTAACTTACTTATGTAAGTAATCAACAACCAGTAATATTCGAGCTATGACTTGGCCTAGAACCTCGGGATGCGTATTGCGTATTTGGAGCCATGGAACAAATAGAGCTTGCTTCTGTTTCTCTACAAATAGATGAAAGCAGCTCACTCCATCGTCACACGCACACCCTTGGTGCTCGACTTGGGAATAGGAATGAACATGTCATGATCGTAACGTACGTCGCTCTCATCCGTCTCGAAAATGTGCATATGCGGCAGAACTCGGAGAGCCAGAGCCGCGAGTGCCAGATTCATTTCGCAAAGCGACAAGCTACGCAGGCGTGGGTTAGCATGTATTGTTCCCCTTCATCCGGGCATCTAGCAGGGGCAGTCCGGGTGTTGCTTACTTCATGCCGAGACAAGAACGACTACCCTTGGAAAACGAGAACATGCCGCGCTCCACGTCCGGCGTGAAGAGCTCGGAACCCTCGCACCACCGGTCGGGGGCGAAGCGGTGCGAGTCCGGGAAGATGCGCTCGTCATGGTGCACGATAGCACTCGACATGCCCACGGCGTAACCGCGAGGGATGGTCAGGTCGATGGATTTCTTGTTCCACTCCCCATGGTAGTGTAGATCCTCTTGGGTTGCGACCCGAGCGGTGCGGGCCGAGACGCCGTACGAGAGACGGAGGCCTTCTTGGATGACGGTTCTTAGGTAAGGGAGTTTCTCGCTGGGAGCAGATGTATGATTAGCTGTCACATCGTTTGTGTTGCTTGTGTCCACCCAGAACCACTTGGCCCCAGGGCGTTGCTGTTGGTAGTTACTCCTTTTCTGACCAGAGTAAGGGGTAAAGGTGAAATTCATGCAAAGGAAGGTCATGTTCACTTACAGCTCTGTCCAGTGCGGCAGGTTCACCGGGTCGATTTGCGCAGTTTGCAACTCTCTAGTCAGCCTATCCAGGAGTTCCGGCTTGTCAAGTAGGTGATACGTGATCACCGCTAGCGTCCAGCTGGTTGTCTCCGTCCCTGCGCCCACGATACCAAGTGCCTCGGCTGCCAGTCTGGCCACGGTTTTCTCGTCGTCCTGCAAGTCCGAGGTCTGAAATAGCTCCGCAAAGATGGTAGGGTGCTCCTTGGCCACCACCAGCCCCGCGTCGAGGTCCGCCTTGGTCTGGCGGATCTGGCGCGGGAGGTTGATCTGCAGCTGGCGGATGAAGAGGCCCGTGGACTCGGGGAGGTAGTCGACGAAGATGGTGGCCAGCTCAGCCACCCTCTTCAGGAACGGGAAAAAGCGGAACAACATGCCGGGCCGCAGCCCGCTGAGCGTGGGGTCGTGGAAGTTGGGGTACCAGCCCTTCTGGTCGAGCAGCCCGAAGTTCTGGCCGAACGCGTAGCCCGAGATGGCGTCGGCCGTGAAGCAGCTGTAGGCGATGGCGATGTCAAAGGCTGGCTCGCCCTTCTGCGCTAGGAGTTTGTCGCAGAGCTTCTGGACGAGCGTTTTGATGTCAGATTCCAGGCGCGAGATCATGGAACGCGAGAAGAAGCGGCCGACAGGAGCTCGGCGAAGTCGGTGGAGGTCGTGGTCTACTGTCCCAAACTCAGCCAGGTCGAGACTATTTGCAGCGTGTCAGTCAAGTCCTTGGCCGGTAACCGTATCCGTGATTTCGGGGAGGCGTTACACTGAGCCATTAACTTGATGAAGGGGCTTGTTTCGCTTCCGGCCTCCCACGGCGTAGATCTCATCTCCAAAATCCACGTCATTGCAATGAAGCTCATTGGGGCTTATTCGAACGATAGGGCCTGGTTTCGGTTAGGGAGCTGATTTCAACTGCTGGCTGTTATCTGATAATTACTTGCCATATTTACGATGCATCGCCTCAATCTTCCCGGTATACCGGCCATTCTGTATGACATCCCACCAGAACTCGGGCAGGTAGGTTGCAGCCGACAGCCATGGCCCCGGGATATGGCTGAGGGGATGTAAGGGGGATATGTTGTAAGCAGCTTTGAAGAATTGGTAGGCGAGGTATGCGGCAACAGCTATCCCAGCAAGCCCTGCAACATCGGTCGTAGGCATCTTCGGTTGGCAAGTTGCTGGAAGAGATAGGGAATGGTTTAACAGGCCCGCCCACGGGCAAACATCGCAAGCAACGGGCTTTCCTTTAAGTTCGTGACCCTTGTTGGTTAGCGCTTTATACACTTGAGTGCCTCGGCTTTTGGTTCCCCTCACGGCCTAAAGATATGTACGATGTGAATTTGCGGAGTCCTTTTCTGCTCCCCCCATAGGGCGCCCCTGACTCGGACCGATAGCCAAGACCCGGTGTGTCAAGCAGAGATGCTGGTAACTGGCACGGGCCATGTTCTCCGACCTATTTATGGAGACGAAAATTGGACAGCAAATAGTTACCCCTGAGTTAC
The DNA here is from genome assembly GCA_019976485.1 of Apiospora pterosperma. Classification (NCBI taxonomy): domain Eukaryota; kingdom Fungi; phylum Ascomycota; class Sordariomycetes; order Amphisphaeriales; family Apiosporaceae; genus Apiospora; species Apiospora pterosperma. The sequence goes on from JAFBMP010000009.1 coordinate 4,797,545, forward strand.
CGGTGACTAGTCGGTGGCCAAGTATACACTAGCCTTACTTGTCGCTATCGTCCGTACAGTGTACGGCGTATATGTAGGTACGTAGTATACCGCTCTGCAGATTCTTCGGTACCGCCCCAGAACAATTACCCCGTAAGTGAGCCAACACGGCCTCATCTCCGGAGTGCCACACATGGTTAAGACGTATGTAATACAGCCAAATATGCCCCAGTCCGGATCTGATTACTTTGGCCACGTGGAAGAGGACACAGAGAAGGTTGAATCGAGTCTACCATGGCCAGGTTCCCTCGCCGCGGACGACGCGACCTTCGTCCTCGTCCCTCTCGCCCTCGAGGATACTCTTCACCACCTTGCCCGACTCGCGTGGGTCTTGAGCAGACCCACCTCCGGTCCTCGCCGCCTCGTCCGGGCCCCGCAAGTTGGACACGACGAAGCCCGGGCACATGGCGAACACCTTGATGTTGGTCGGCCGGCTCTCGCGCCAGTCCAGCAGCATGTACATGTTGAGGGCCGCCTTGCACGCCCGGTACGCTTCCGCGCTGGGGGCGTGAAGGGATGGGGCGGGTTGTCGGCGACGTCGGCGAGCGAGCCCATGCCGCTGGTGACGTAGATGGAGTAGGCCCCGGCCGACTTGAGGAGCAGAGGCCGGAAGGCCTTGGCGACCTGGAAGGGCCCCAACGTGTTGGTCTCCATGATGCTCAGAAAATGAGTGCGGGCGTCGAGATTGGACACGCCCATGGCGGCGTTGTTGATCAGCACGTCCAGGCGTCCAAACTGCTGCTCGACCGAGGCGGCGGCCTTGAGGATCGAATCGTCATCAGTGACATCCAGCTGCACAGTCGAGATGCTGCCTTTGATGCCTTCTGCCTCGATCTCGGCCTTGGCAGCATTTGCCTTGTCCAAAGAGCGACAAGCCATGATGACGTGGAATTTGTCCGAGGCACCGGCGAGAACTTGCGTGGTTCCATAACCCACGCCAGAGTTGGCACCTACGACTCGAGGTTAGTAATTAACAAAGCGCTACTATAATAGTATGTAAAAGCTGTGAGGACTTGCCAGTGATAAGAACGATTCTTGAAGACATTTTGAGCTTTTACAGGATCTAACTGTGCCAAGTGTTGTTTCTGGAGATCACGGCACCAAAGAACCATCAATGCTGATGAAAAGGCTTGTTTATATAAGTACTTACTTATCCTTAGATACCAGACCGGCGTTATTGCGTGGCGGAGAAGACGGTGATAAGTATAGAATCCGGTATGTCCGCGCTCTAGCAGAGGGTTTTTTTTTTTTGGCGAGTGTCGATTACACGCAGTTGGTAAAAGTACATCATATCATGCATGCATCTCTCTGTCTGACAGAGCTAAGGTCTCCCCTGGTTATCAATCCGAGCAGACGACAGAGGCAGCAAGCAAGCTATACCTCTACGGGAGAAACTCCACGAGGTTTCTTTTTCCATAGCAGCTACGATAAGATACGCCAAGACCGAGCTTTTGATCAATCGCGATAGAGGACAGGATGCAGCCAGAGGGACTGGGATGTGAGACATCTAAGAAGCGGCGAATCAAGGTATAATAATACCTGTTCCGCATCGCCACTTCACGATGCGGTGTGACTGAATGATTTAGCGTGACGGTGACAAGCCAACATGCAAGAGATGCACGCAATCCCGCTGGGCTTGCCTGTGGACGGAAAAACCACTCGACACCCACTTCGAAAACCAATATGCAAGTGGACAGGTCAAACGTCCGAGGGGGCCTCGCTCTGCCCTTCTGACCGCCGGAAAGCCCGCCAGTAGTCCTGATAGGAAGACGATACCGGCAATCCTCCAGCCGAGTCTCCAATTCCAGGCCGTCACGTTGTACCTGAACCACTACATGGAGCCGCTGCCGCCCGACGCGTTGAGCGTGACCAAGTCCCTCGACGACTACATCTGCAAGGTGTCCGTCGAGTCCCCCTCGGAGCTCCTCCACGAGGCGATCCGCTGCCTGGCCCTCGAGACGTACTCCCGCGTCCGGAGGCACGAGCGGGCTGGCGTCGAAGCGGCGCACCACTACCAGGCGCTCCTCTCGCTCGCGCGGACCTCCGTCGCGCGCCTCGGCGCCGACAACCTCGACGAGTGCCTCCTGAGCGTCTTGCTTCCTGAGCCGCTTCGACGCCAGCACGCACGACCTGCGCGGCGAGACCCACTACCGCCGCCCGGCCTCGACCGTCGTCTAGGAGAGCAGGCGGGGGCTGCTGTGGTACCTACTCATGCTCGGCCAGGGGGTCCCGGAATGGATGAAGGATGGGGAAGTCTTTGGCGAGGCTGGCCTCGAGATAGCCCACGACCGCGTTACCGTGCGGACCGCCGACCCCCGCCACGAAATATCGCGCTTGCTCAGGCCGACACAAAGCTCCTCTTCCGAGTCGGGTGTACCTCTCGATCAGATCGCGAGTCATCTGAATAGGGAGGCGCA